>JAYESD010000011.1:123922353-128922353 GCA_036927565.1 Tuctoria greenei | reverse complement strand
GCAATTATATCAAACTAATAACATGTGTTAACCCATAACTGCATTATTCATGCATGTCATGGCATATTGAGTATTATATGAGCATTTATTGATTGTAATAATTGTTTTGTATATTTATTGTGTGGAATAGGAGTTGTTGCTCTAGAGGGTGCTGTCGAGGACCTTCAGCACCAGAACTTCAAAGCTTTTGATCCTAACCAGTCTCAAGAGCAAGGCAAGTGTCCTTAAACATTTTGATCCTATTTTTAAATGTTTTTTTTTGCAAAAATTGCATGCTTGTGTGAAAATTGATAGGAAACCCATAATCGGTGTTTACTAGTCTTGTCTAACCATCCTTGTAGTTTGTAGAGAGTCGGGAAGGGTATTTTACCTTTTTCCTTCACTCTAATCAATTGAGATGGGAAACCAACTAAATGGCTTAACTATGAATTAATGAGTATGTATATGATGAGAATTGATGAATGTGGTCAATTGGTAATATGGGACTTAGGGGATCTAAGCAAGCATGGATTGTGTACTGGGTTGGATGTTATGGTGGTTTCGCTTGCTTTAGATATAAGGATCGATTCGTGGAGCGACCATCCAGGATTTACAGTGCCACCACAAGGCCAAGTATGGGTGCGGCGTTGCTGAATAATTAGGTGTGCTACTGGTATTGTATGGACCATTGGATGGTGCGGGGAATGAGAGTCGAGAAGGGGTACCCTGGGAACCTCATGGCACATGAGGGGGCCCGTCGGTGAGAGAATGGATATTCAAGCCTGCTGGTGAAACTTTATTGGGTCCGTACATGCCAGTAGTCCCTTTGTAAAAGCTATTTTCTGATCTCTTAGCCTCACACCAAGGAAGTGTGAGACGACATAAGGAAGGTTCTTAGTAACCAAAAGGTGATGAAATCACAAATGTGTGGGTAAAGTAGTATAACCTCTGAAGAGTGTTAAAAACTATCATGATAGTCGTGCTCCCAGTTATAAGCAACCTGGACCCTCACATGATTAGAGTGGAAATTGGTAATTGGGATGGGTTTGGTATGTTATGGTATTGGATGTTGATAAGTGGACATGGTTGATGATGGTGGTAAGAATTTTGTACTCGGATGAATAAATATTGATAGAAGTGATATAATGGTAATTGATGGTATTGGACTGATAATTGGTAATTATTTGGGATATGATGGGATTAATTTACATAGACATTGTAGGATGCTTTTTACATATTTTAAATGTACTTTTCAGCAACTAGCCGTTATTTATTATCATTCCTTGTTTAGGCTACATGTCATTATTTTCCCACACTTGTTGAGTACGTCATGTGCTCACCCTTGCTATTCTCCCACCAACAGTTTCAGGTGATGTTTGGGGGTATCCTGAGGATAATCCAAAGTACTAGGTTGTATGCTACCAGCGACTTGCCGGTGGATTGCTTGGGGTCGCGCTATATCCCCTATGCTCAGTTTGCTTAGCTTAGAATATTTTCGCTGCAGAATTTTTCATAATAATGATCACTAGAGTTTGAAATTTGAGGATTATTTGAATATTGTTATATAAGTACTTATTTAATTAATTTGTGTTGTGGTAATTTTTTGTATATCGTTTGTGAAGCACTCGTGTATGTGTGTTGAACATCCTGGGCACAGATATGTGTTGAACTTGGTTCATTTTTGGAACCGGGTGTCACAATAGCACATGGCGGGGCATGTGGGTGAGAGATTAGAGATTCAAGCATGCTAATGAAACCTTAGTGGGTCCGTACATACTAGTAGTCCCTTTGTAAAGGCTATTTTGTGATCTCTTGGCCACAGACCAACAGAAGTGTGGGACGACATAATAGAGGTTTCTTAGTCACCAAAGGTGATGAAATCACGAACATGTGGGTAAAGTGGTACAACCTCTGCACAGTATTAGAAACTATCATGATAGCCATGCTACCGGTTAAGAGCACCTGGATGACCTACATGATTAGAGATGGAGTTGGGATGGTCTGTATATGGTTATGGATTGGGTTATGATAAAAGGACATGGTTGGTTATGAAAGTAAGAAATTGGCATATGGATTGATATTAATTGATGGACAAGATATGATGGAAACTGAGGATGCTGGATTCATATTATGGTAATTACTTGGGATATGTTGGGGTTAACTACACATAGATATTGTAGGATGCTTTTTACACATTATTGAATGTACTTTTCTGCAATTAGCCATTTTTTATAATCTTTGTTTAAGCTACATGTCATACTTTCCGACACTTGCTAAGTACGACATGTATTCACCCTTGCAATTCCCCCACTAACAGTTTCAGGTGATGTTTGGGAGTACCATGAGGACCGTGCTGAGTTCTAGGTTGTGTGCTATCGTCAACTGCCTGTAGAGTGGTGTCGCACTATTTAGTTTAGTTTATCTTTCTGCTGCAATAATAATTAGAGACTTGTAACTCGAGAACCATGGGAATATTGTAATAAGGTACCTGTTTACTATTTGTAACGTGGTAAATTATGAATATAATGTGTGGTTTTGTCGTGTATGTGTGATGAACATCCAGGGCATACATATGCGTCCACTTGGTTCATTTTCAGAACTAGGTGTCACAAATTGATATCAGAGTCGCATTAACCGTAAGACGCAACCTCGGTAGAATGGACACTTTAGAGCTCATAGGAACACTTAGTAAGGGTCATAGTTTGTTTGGTGTGCTAATTTCTATGTGATGATTGTTTGTGTTCTTAGTAGAGGATTGTGGGATGCTTCGGCATTTGCCATATCCATATAGGCTTATATATGTAGTTGCTTAGTTTCATAGCCTTTGATTCATATAGTTGGGGACGCTTTCTAAATCTTACCATCTTGTACTCTTTTTCCTCAGATATCGAGGGTGACCCACAACTAAAGTAATGCCAATGATGATGAGGAGAATAATGGGGCACCTGAGAATACCCATCTTAGCCCTAAGGCTAGCAACCTTGAGCATTTTATGGCTATGCAGAATCAGCTCATGCAAACCGTGATGCAAACCTTAGAACAACTACAAGCTAATAATTTGCCCCACATGCCTCCACCTCCACCACCACCCCCACCGCCTCATAACAGGTTGGGAGAGTTTATGAGGACTAGGCCACCCACCTTTGCTCAAGCCAATTATCCCATAGAAGTTGATGATTGGCTGAAACCAGTGTAGAAGAAGCTTTCCATTGCTCAAAGCAATGACCACGAGAAGGTTCTTTTTTCCTCCCATCAACTAGTTGGAGCAGCTGTGGATTGGTGGGAAGCTCTTTGCAATGCCCATGCAAATCAGGAGAGAACCACTTGGACTGAATTCAAGGAGAGTTTCTGCTCTCACTATGTTCCTAAAGGTGTTATGATACTAAAGAGGCAAGAATTTGAAAACATAAGGCAAGGACGGACGAGTGTTAGTGAGTATCTCCATAAATTCACTCAACTCTCAAGGTATGCTCCAGAGGATGTCAATACGGACAACCGCAAGCAATATTTGTTAATGAGGGGCCTAAACAATGAGATTCAAGTCCAATTGCTCAATAGTGATTATGCAAATTTCCAGAAGCTTGTGGATAAGGCTATTGTGGTTGAGAACAACGTTCGTGAGATGGAGCAAGATAATAAGAGGAAGGTGCCATACAAAGGAAGCCGCAAGGAAGCAATGTCCGCTCTCACTATGCACCACCAAATGCACCATACTACAACCCCTCCGCCCCTGCATATCGCACTGCTATTCCGCCGCGCCCAGCTCAACCAATGCAACAACGCCTCACTATCCTATGCCACCTGCACCGCGTCCCAATATGACGGCTAATTCCCAAAATCAGCTGCACCCAAGTTTTCCTGGTGCGACGGGCAACACGACATGCTATGTTTGTGGAGAGGTGGGGCACTTCTCCAGGTCTCTGCCAGGTGGGTCCCCCTCTTTGATATTTTGTGTACACTGTTGGATGAGCTTGGATACTTCTGTTTGTAGGCCATTTGATCCATGTGGTTCCACATGTCAACACTTGATTGGCTGGGATGGTATTTTATAGGATTGCTCCTCCTCTTTACCTCAATTCTTGCATAAAATGTCTGCATACACAAATTCTCCAAGAACAAGCGGAAATAGGTTATATATAAAGGTGATGTGTGCAAGAAATGACAATTTCTTCACATAACTGAATTATATTGATGGGTGAAATTGGTATATAACAACCGTCAACAAACTCCCCCAAGCTTATCCTTTGCTCGTCCCGAGGAAAATCAGGACTTAAGATTGATGATCAGGATTGCTACAATGCTCTATTATTCAAAAGTACCATGTGCACAACAAAATACTCTACCTAGTATTGTAAAAATTGGAATGGTACTTCACCCATCTTAGGTCATTATGGGGCTTATGCCATCTCCTATTCTTGGGTGGTTGAAAGATAGAACAGCAAATGAAGCACACATACCCTAGAAATCAAGTTCCACTCAAATTCTGGAGATTTCAATTTAGATTTTGAGTACCTCAATTTTTTTCTCTCGTTCTCTCCTTTATGTGTGTAGTGGCACCAAGCATTTTGCCTAAATTCATCCTACCTCTAAATAAGGCTTGTATGTGGAGCTTGGTTGGGAATATAGTAGGCATATTTGCAACACATAATATTGCTAAGTCAAAACAGCAAGCCTTATGAGAAATGAATTCAAAACTATTTGATTAAATACTTGTGAATGTGTGATGGAATGGAAGTGGATGTGGATATTTGAGATGACTCCCTTTTGAGTGTACTCTCTTATTTTGCACAGATGAAACATGGATACTTTTCTTTCTTTTTTTTCTCATGCTTTTGATGTAAGCATGCATTTTTTTTTGCCATGTCTTCTACTCCCTTTTTATACAATAAATTTAGAGAGAGTACTAAGCATGAATGGTATATAGTTTCTCTTTTTATTGTGGAATGGTGGTATGATGAGAATTTATTTACTTCTAGTGTAGAAGAATAGCATGTGTAATTGAAGTCTTGAATTCAAAAAGTAATGAATGAAATCACACATAGGTCTATACTAGTTTGACAAAGCTCAATGTGAACACAAATAGCATATGCACAAGTTCTATCAATGTAATGTATCATATGGCTTTGGTAGGTATTTCCAATCAAATGAGAGTAACTATCTTTTTAGAATTTCTCCGGAAATCTAAGTTTCGCTTTCAAACTAGGAATAACAGCCCTGTCACTATATCATAGCTCACAACAACTTAGAATGGATTCAGCTTTTGCTACCCACAATTTCCAGATCAAGGCAAAGGTAATTTTTAGCCAATGAGAGCAATATTTTGGAGAGTACTAAGTTGTAAACTAGGGACTTAGGAACATTAAAACAGAGCAACTATTCATCATTTCATCTATGTGAATTCCGAATCATGCTTACCACACATCTTTCATTCTTTGAGAACAAATCTACTCTACTTATTAAATAAGTTTTTTGTATGCAAGGTGGATGATGGTTAAATAGAAAATAAATATGCAAGGAGTTTGATACAATTTACCTCAAGTGGGGGTCCTCCACCAAGCTTGTTCTTCACTCACCTCTGTGGTAAGGGTTGAACCCTTGATGATGGAAGTATGCCGCAAGATTAGCTTGTTGTTGTTGTAGCACGGAGTTGATAGTGGTGAATTGAGCGTCCATCTGTTGTTGCCAGTCTTGGGTACCTTGGACATGCCCTTGGAGAGTGTTGTACATGTCACCCGTTCTCACTTAAAGCTCTTCCATACGTCTAGGGAGGTCCGTCATTCCTAGGCTATAGTCATGATGACTTCTAGACAAAGAGGAACAGCATCTTCTCATGGACATTGGAGGCAACCTGCTAGATCTTGAAGTGGATCGGGGTGGCTCCCTCGTGGTACCTGGCCATCCATGCCAAGATGGACCCTCGGTCTCATACGATGGAGGTTGAGTTCATCCGAATGCATTACTTGTTGGGTCTTCTTCTTCATCGTACTCATGGACTGTGGAGGTCATCAGAGGCATGGCCGATCTCCTTGTGCGGCTTCTGGTTACCCTGCCATAGACATTACTTCATCGGCCTTCCTCGATGGGAAGAAGGTCAATGGTTGGCCTCCAACATTTGTAAAAATGATAATCCGGGTTAGGTAACCAAATTTCATTGACAAAGTCAAGATAATAAAATATCAAAGAGCCATCTTGATCATGCTTAAGGGTATCTGCTTGAAATAAATAATCTTCATTAATTAATTCTCTTTCATTTCCAATACATTCAAATGCAGAATACTTTAGTGCTCTCACCCTAGTGGTAATACGGGTAATCAATGAAGTACATTCAATTGGCGATGTTCTTGGAATATAATCTAACCATTGTGTCATCATGGCAATAACTGGAGCAACTTTTATCTTTTTAACCATGGCAAATAAAATTTCCATCTCATCTTCATGCACTACTCTTACATCTCCTCCAGGGAACATAGACACAGCCACCCATCTATGCATGAGATGTATAGTAGGGTTTTGTAAGTGGCTATTCCTAGGTGCACTACATCTGATCTCACTAGTTAATTCTTGCAAAAAACTTTGTTTGTCAAACTTAGGCAAAGTGTCTAAATCTAGCAAACAACGCTTATGGAAGCCTAGGATTTCACATAATTCTCTCCAAGAGATGTTGTATTCTTTTTGCAATAATCTAAAAGTAATACCATCAAATTCTATTTTGAGTGTGCAAATGAAGTGTACGGAGAGGAGGTGTGAACCTCTTTCTTCTATGTGAGCAAAATTTTCCCATCCTGGTGCATGCCAAATGGAAAAGAATTCAGAATCTATACCTATTTTGGATATCAAATCCGGATCATAAGCTTTGGTATGAGAGAACTCACGATCTTGGAATAGTTTGTATGCTTGATCTTCAATTTCACTTTGTATGTTGAGGTTGTCATCGTGGAGAAGTTGATGCAGGTTGCTCCTCTCACTCATGGGAGTGTCCTCACATACACTCCTCCTCCATGGACTTGGTGTAGCAACGCAGGAAGGATGCACTTGAGTCTCCTCCATGACATGATCTTGCAGCCCCCTTCCTCTTTCCAATTAACCTCTTCATTCCTTTCATGGCTACAACAAACAAGAATACAACAAGGCAAAAACTCGGAAGAGGTGATGTTAGTCTAAGAAAAACCCCCGACAATTTTTCCCTTGAAGAACTTGATAGAAAATTGCAAATCGAAACAAAAGCAAATCCTTTTGATTGGGATTTGAGCAAGAGATCTTCAATGAAGATCAAGAAAAACAATGTGAGCAAAGTGTGACTTTGGGGAGGTGTGAAATGAGGTAAAGCGTGAAGATGGGTGCTCTTCATGGTCACCATTTATAGTGTACACTCCCCAACGGTCATAAGGGAATCAAATGTAGTCTTTGGAGGAGTGAGAGCCAAAATGGCTCTTTCCCATGTCAGCCGAGCAGGGAGGTCGGCTAAACTGACATGTGGGCCCCCCTATTCCCCATTTTGGCAGGTGGCTCCCCCCCTATTCCCCCTTTTGGCAGGTGGCTCCCCAACGGCTTAGCACGTTGGTGAATTACCACTTTTGCAGCTCAAAAAAATTGTTTTCGAACAAAAACTCTTTTTTCAAAACCCAACAATTTTATTATTGTGAAAAATAAAGAAATAAGAAATGATAGTTGAGAATATAATATTCTTGACTTTCTTAGGAAAACAAATTTGTAGTGGGGAAAACTCAAACAAATGGCGAAAAACCAAATAAAGAGAAAAGGAAAATCAAAGAAGAGATAACTACCAAATTAACCTATTGGCTAGGTCTCACCACCGTCCGATGAGATGGACATTCCTCCTTCTTCATTTCTTGACATACAGGCCCAGAGGGATGGGCTCGGACGGCTTGTCTTGCTTCTTCCGCCATTCCTTCTTTGGCGGCTTGGTGTACTTGAACCTTTGAGGAGGCCCCGACTTCTTCGTCTTCCTACATAAATCAGTTGTCTCATGAATGCAATGAGTGGGTCAACCTTTGGAGGTGTGACTTTGACCACTTGAATATGCTTAACATTCGGCCCATACTTGATACGGATCATGGAGCATTGCTTCGGCTTTGGGCAAAACTTCTCCTCCTTGCATTGACATTGAAGTGGATTTCTTTGGCTCCCACATCTATGCGAGCCTTCGCGGTGCTTAGGAATGGATGCCCAAAAATGAGCGGTGTATCCTTCTTGACATCCATGTCGAGCACCTTGAAATCCATGGGTATGAAGCAATTCTGGATTTTCACCGGAACATCTTCAACAATACCCGCTAGATAACAGACTGAAGAATCAGCCAGTTGGACCTACATTGGTGTTGGAGTAAGCTCTACATAGTTGAGTTGGTCGAAGACCACCTTGTGCATCATACTCACACTTGCTCCAAGGTCACAAAGGGCCTTGTCAAAGTAGTGAGCCCCAATTGAGCACAATATTGTGGGACATCCAATGTTCCTCTTCCAATTGCCTCCTTGTAGAGAAATCATATTGACACTTTCCACAGGAGGTTTGGGCTGTCCTGGCATCTTGCTATTCTCCACTGGTGGAATGACAGCTGCCAGTTGAGCCAACTGAGTCTCCAACATCTTGTTGATGCTTAGTGGATTCTTGAAGGCCGAGGATAGTCCCTAAGTATTGGCATTAATGCTTTCTAGAGTCTTGTCATTAGCCGACTGCTTCTTTGATAGGGCATCATTGATCTTCAGTTGGCTAATGGCAATCTCTCTCAAGTTGGGCTGATTTCCATTGTTGATATTGTTGTTGTACCCTCTTTGAAAGAATGGGCCTTGTTGGCCCCACCCTTGACCTCCTGGACGATAGCCATTGTTGTTTCCATTGTTGGCCACGTATAAGGCATCCTCACGGGTTTCTGGGTAGTTATTGCCCAAATGTATCATGTTGCCACAGACTTCACACGTGATGTGACAGTCTATGGCATATGCATTGCCACATACCTCACCATTGGCTTGTCGATTTATCTTCTTCATAAGTAGGTCCAAGTTGGCAGCGATCATGTCCACCTCCTTCAAGGTGTGCATGCCTTGCTGGTGGGTATGGAGATACTCGTCGCTCAAACCCATGTTTGACACCATCTTCTCAATCAAATCTTTGGCCTTGGGCACCATCAATGAGAATAAGGCACCTCTAGCAGCAGCATCAACATGGTCACGGGCAGAAGGGATCAGCTCGTTGTAGAAGTTTTGGATAATGAGCTAATCATCCATCCCATGGTGGGGACATGCTAGGATATACTCCTGCAGCCTTTCCCAAGCCTCGGGAACAGACTCCTTAGCATCTTGCTGGAAGCTGGAAATTCTTCTACGTAGAACATTAGTCTTGCCACAAAGGAAAAAAACTTGGTGAGGAATGTCGTAGAACTCTTCTCCCAAGTGTCTTCAACACTTTAGTTCGCGTAGAACCACCGCTTCGCTCTCCAAAGAAGAGAGAATGGAAACATCCTAAGACGGACAACATCGGGAGATATGCCCTTGATCTGAAAAGTGCTGCAGATCTCAAGGAATTATTGCAGGTGAGCACTTGCATCCACAAAATGGGTGGCTTGCACCATAGTGATCAGGCCAGTCTTGATTTTGAAGTTCACACCTACTGTGTTAAAAGTGGCCCAATGGGCACGTTGTTAGCTGAGGGAGCGAAAAACTTACGAAGGGTCTTCTGGGCCATTGGCATTTCGGTTGTTGGTGCAATTGCGCTGGCTTTCTTTGCCGCACGAAGATTCTGATGAGTAACGGCATGAGGTCCATCTCTCAGAAGGGATTAGGGATCTTCAACGAAGTTTTCCGACAAATGAAAACCAGAAATACACTACCATGTTTTCACATAAAATGCAAAAACAAGAAGGGTTATCCGACTAAAATCTACCCGGGGTCCTATCCTATTCACTCAATCATGCAATACTTCAACTGCCTTCGCTGGCAACGGCACCAGAAATGCTTGTTGATGGCTACTACCATCACAGATATAAAACCGCAAGTGCACAGAAGCTATCGATGTAGCATTCCCCTTAAAGAATATTTCCAATGGTGTCATTTATTTTTTCCCAAAGAAAGGCTAGGTGGAAGCAAAGCAATCATCAAATGGAGGGGATAGGTTAGTCTAGTTAGAGTTCTAGCAAGGATAGATAAATAATAATTGGAGGTAGTGTGACACACACAAGAGCATTCTATCCTATGGGGTAAATGATGTGAAGAGGGATTAGGCTAAGAGTTAGGTAGATACTCCTACAACTCCTCTATTATACATATACATAGACTAAGTTAGATCTAATGCTCATATAAATGATGAATTCTCATGCTAAGTTGATCAACACTTTGGGCACGTGTTTACCCCTAGCAACACTAGGATGACTCCCGCCAAGAGCCTATGTCACAGCCGAACGTGGAAGATTACAAAGGACAGATAGGTCTGTCACCACCTACTTCCTATCCCTTCAATCTGTGGGTCTACAAGACATTCAATGCTACTTACTATCCTAGCATCATGCTAGCATATTAAGTAATTACCTTAAGATCCTAGGCGCAAGCCATCCTAAGGCAATGAACTAAATCTTCGTTAAACCAATGTTGATACATAGCATAAATGATTCATATTAACACAATCATGTCATAGCTAATTAGACTATAGTGGGATTTTGTAGTGCTTATGATTATATAATGAGAATGGTATAGCATAATCATAATTACTACTACTACCACATATATGGAATCCACAATCAAACAAGAAACGCTTCATTCAAGTATATGAATAGTAGAAGACTAAATGTAACATCTTTATTAATAGCAAAGCCACAAATACAAATAGGAATATAAGAGTCATACCTTTCCCAATTAGAAAGTGGGAAGAGACTCCTTCTACCCCTCTCCTACTTGGACTATTGACTAGAGGCTCTCCTCTCTACAATCTAAGCTCCTCTAAACCGATGGAGAATGATGAGTAGTTTAGGCCCGATCTTCCAAAGGGTAAGTCGATTGGGGTGGAGAACTCGGCGTTGATGATCTGTGGCACTCGAGCAGTTCGAATATCCCTACAATCACTACACCACTGCTCCATTGGTTATCAACCGTGCTGCATGTGCTTGACCTCACCAAGAAGGCTAATCCCTACAAGTGCAACCGAGAACACTAGAAAGAATGTCGAAGACACGATCTGAAATTGCAAAGTTGGGGTCTCACAAACTGTAGAACATCGATATTATTGATCTAAGCAAAACCCGCCAAATATGACTGGCAGCTGCAGTATTTGAAGGCTAGGGTTCGGTCAAAACACTCTTAGACGCATCCCTAATCGACTCATACGGGATACAAGGCCCAAAGGCCCGATTCAGTCGTGTAGCACCAGAAGGAAATCTGGACTCAACTTGTTTCAATGATTCCCGAAGATTTCATAGGAATTTTTGAGGTAAGACCAGAGCCGTTGGAAAGTTTATCTTCTCCTCTTTTCGTGCATATGTAGAATGTCAAAAACGGAGTCCGTATGCATCCTGGGTTTTCGTTTCAAGGGTGACTGCTCCTGGACCCCGAGTTGAACTTGAATCCGAGTTGTAAACTGATTCCATCAACTTGTGGATGTCCCAACTGGTTCTCCACGTTCCCAAGGCCACTTCCCTTCACTTGTTGATCTTCTCCATTGTTCCTAGTAACAATTAAATCATCACGTAGCAATCTTTTCTCAAACTCACATGCAAAGGAAGTTAGGAGCGAGTTCACCTGCTGATTTATTAACCGTGCTCGTGCTCTTATGATTGGTCCTTGCAGTTCAATGTGCGTCTCCGCGTTTTGTATGTCCTCATCATCCCCCCTATTCAATTGGAGTTGTCCTCAAGTCAAGTTCATCTTCTTCTCCCAAGTACGGTCGTAAATCTGAAATGTTAAATGTGGAACTAACCCCAAAATCGGGAGACAACTCAAGCTTATATGCATTATCATTAATCTTTTCAACAATCTTAAAAGGACCAGCAGCTCATGGCATAAGTTTAAATTTTCTCAAGTCACGGAATCGCTCTTTTCTCAAATGTAGTCACACCAAATCACCCGGTTCAAGTTTTACTTCTTTTCTACCTTTACTACGTGCAATCCTATAATTCTCATTCATCTTTTCAATATGTTTCTTTGTAGTTTCATGCATCTTAAGAATGAACTCAGATCATTGTGTAGTATCCAAATTTATAGTTTTAGAAGGAGGCAAAGGTAGTAAATCAATAAGAGCACAAGGATTGAAACCATACACTACCTGAAATGGACTTACCTTCGTCGTGGAGTGAACAGATCAGTCGTAAGCAAATTCTATATGTGGTAAACACTCCTCCCGATACTTTAAATTTATTTTCATGATAGCCCGCAACATAGTGGACAAAGTGCGATTAACTATCTCGGTTTGTCCGTCAGTTTGTGGGTGACATGTAGTTGAAAATAGCAACTTGGTTCCAAATTTATAGCACAAAGTTCTCCAAAAATGACATAAAAATTTTGCATCACGATCATAAACAATGGTATTTGGCACACCATGTAAACGAACAATTTCCGTGATAAACAAATAAGCAATGTGTGAGGCATTAACATTCTAATGACAAGGTATAAAGTGTGCCATTTTGGAGAAATGATCAACAACTACAAAAATACTATCCCTCTCCCTCTTAGTCCTAGACAATCCCAAAACAATGTCCATAGAAATATCCTCCCAAGGTACACTAGGAATAGGAAGAGGCATATAATGACCATGTGGGTTAAGGTGAGACTTAGCTTTATTGCAAGTAGTGCATCGTGACACGTAGCACTCGACATCACGCCTCATCTTCGGCCAAAAGAATTGTGTGGACAGATTGTGTGGACAGCACGTCCTCAGTTTTCTTCACTCCAAAATATCCCATCAAACCTCCTCCGTGTGCGTCCTGCAAAAGTAGTAGACGGACGGAGCTAGCTGGAATGCATAGCTTGTTAAAACGATAGAGGGGACCCTCTCGCAGCACATATTTATTCCAAGTTCTTCCTTCTCTACAATTTTGAAAAGCATCTTTGAGGTCCAAATCAGTAGGATATAATACTTTTATTGTTTTCAAACCAAAGATTTTATGATCAAGTTGGGACAGCATGGTACAAAGTCTAGATAATGCATCGGCAATGACATTTTCCTTCCCTTTATTATGCTTAATGATGTATGGAAACGACTCTATGAACTCAATCCATTTAGCATGTCATTTATTCAGATTTGTTTATCACTTAAGACACTTCAATGATTCATGATCGGAATGTATGACAAACTCCTTAGACCAAAGATAATGTTGCCAAGTTTGTAATACTCGCACTAAGGCATACAATTCCTTATCATAAGTAGAATAATTCAGAGAAGTACCATGGAGTTTTTCACTAAAGAAAGCAACGGGTTTACCTCCTTGTATGAGAATGCCTCCAATACCAATGTCGCTTGCATCACATTCTAGCTCAAAGGTCTTGTCAAAATCAGGAAGTTGTAGCAATGGTGCTTCTGTAAGTATTGATTTGAGAGCATCAAAAGCTTGTTACTGATGTTCGCCCCATCGGAATGGCACGCCCTTCTTCGTTAGCTCATCTAGAGGTGCTGCAATGGTGCTGAAATCCCGCACAAAACAGCGATAAAAACCTGCAAGACCAAGAAAACTATTAACCTGTGTGACGGTTGTTTGGGCTGGCCAGCTAGTGATCATTTCCATTTTTGCCTCATCCATCTCAATTCCCTGCGAGGAAACGACATAGCCAAGAAACGAGACTCGATTGGTGTGAAAGATGCCTTTTTCGAGGTTACCGAACAAGTGTGCATCTCTCAAAACTGTAAAAACAACACGTAAATGATCAAGATGTTAATCATATGACTTGCTCTAAATGAGGATATCATCAAAGTAAACCACCACAAATTGTCCAATGAAAGCACGTAAACCTCGTTCATTAATCGCATAAAGGTGTTGGGTGCATTAGTTAAACCCAAAGGCATGACTTACAACTCATAAAGTCCAAACTTGGTTTTAAATGCAGTTTTCCATTCATCTCCTAGTGCCGTTCTAATTTGGTGATAACCACTACGCAAGTCAACTTTTGTGAAGATGATAGCACCACTCAATTCATCAACAATGTCATCTAAGCGAGGAATAGGATAACGATATAAATGGTGATGTTATTAATCGCTCGTCAATCAACACACATGCGCCAACTACCATCTTTCTTAGGAACCAAAAGAACAGGAACGGAACAAGGGCTACGACTTTCATGAATGTACCCGCTATCCAGAAGATCTTAGATTTGTTGCTGAATTTTCTTAGTTTCCTATTGATTCGCCCTGTATGCTGCATGATTTGACAAACTTGCTCCTGTAATCAAATCAATCTTGTGTTCAATGACTCTCATGGGTGGTAAACCAGAGGGTATCTCGGAGGGAAACACATCCTCAAACTCCTGCAAAAGGTTAGCAACAACAGGGGCCAATTCAGTAGACAATTCATGAAGTGAAAACATGCCTTCTTTGCGTACTAAAGCATAGGACATCCCCTTAGCATCGAATAAATTAGCAAGGTCAGATTTAGTTGTGAGCAACGATGGTGATTTTAACTTAATGACTTGCTATTTTTCAGAATCTAGTTTTGTTGCTTTGCCATCACAAATTTTACTCTTCTCAAAATGCACAATTTCAGCAGGAGTCATGGGAAGCAACGTGATTTTCTTTCCTTTATGCACGAGAGTATATTTATTAGTTCTACCATGATGAATAGCATATGTATCAAATTCCCAAGGATGACCCAATAAAAAGAACAAGCATCCATAGGCACGACATCAAAATCAGCAAAATCATGGTAAGAACCGATTGAAAAATATATTCTCGCTGTTTGTGTTACCCTAACCTTATTGCTGTTGTTGAACCATTGAATGTGGTATGGATGAGGGTGTGCTCTTGTTGTCAAACCAGGATTCTTGATGACATCCATGTTCACCAAGTTATTGCAGCTACCTCCATCAATTATAGTGTGTACACGACGGTCCTTGATGATGAGAACATGTGAAAGTGGTTGTGTCATTGTAGCTTGTCGTTGGTCTCGACTTTGGAGCTCAAGGCAGGCTGCACAATGATGATCCTATAGTTCTCCGTCGCCGCTGTACCAAGTATCTCTTCATCGGTGTGTTTGTCATTTGAATCTACAACATCAGTAGCAAGAGAATATTCACCTTCAACATCCGAAGTACTATCATGCCCGCCATCGTCGCGTGCTATGTATGATCGTTTGCTTGGGCAATCTCTCATCATGTGAACAAGTCCCTGGCAGCGGTGACACTTAATGTCGGAAGTATGACTCGTAGGAGTGGACGAGGAAGGCTTGAATGATGTCGTCTTGCTGCCCTTCAGCACACGAGAAGGTGGAGTAGTAGGTGTAGTTCGTTTGCTGCCATTGGATGGTGTAGTCGCTACATGGAAGGTCGAAGATGGTGCTATTTTGGATGGTGTAGACTTCGAACATGGCATGAAGTTGCTCCTCGTGCGTTGTTGATGTTGTTGTCGTCCCTGCAATTCATTTTCTGCCAACATAGCAAGCTGAAACAATTTGTTAACAGTATCATATTCCTTGTAATCAGCAATGTCCTAAATTTTATGCCTCAACCCCCCATAAAAACAAGCTATTTTATCATCCATGTCCTCTACCACCCCACAACGCAGCATACCCTTTTGTAACTCGTGATAATACTCTTCTACAGACATGTTACCTTGGTCTAAGCGCTGCAATTTTACGAAGGTCCCACTGAAAAGAAGGAGGAACAAATCGAACACGCATAGCTTCTTTTAATCTATCCCATGTTGGAGGATCAGTTCTAGTTTTAATAAGTTCATTCCACCATATGATAGCAAAGTCCTTAAACTCACTGGTGGCTTGACAAACTCTATGTTGTTCAAGAACAAGATGGGCATTAAATTTTTCTTGTACTGTCTTCTCCCAATCAAGATAAGCCTCAACATCATAAGCACCAGAAACGAGGGTATAGTAAATTTCACTTTAGCAAAATGATCATCAGGAGGACGATTATAATTGTTATGATGATTATTACCTCCCATACTTCGATGATAAAGTGGTAGTCTTGGCTGATTGTTGTGATCTTTCATATCATCATAAGCATTGTCTTCATGTCTTTCAGCGAGAGGCAACTGATCCTCAAGAGTATTCATCCAACGAGCAAGGTCATCAAGTTGGCCAGTCAAGTTCGCCAATGACTCCTACATTGATGTGTTGTATTTGGTGGACATATCTATCATCACCTTCATCATATCACGTAACTTAGCATGGTGAACACATTTGTCATTATTGTTTTCTCCTGCAATCTTTAGTAGGAAACAAAAGACAACAAAAATATGTTATCCCTATCAACTACAGTGACCATGTGAAAGGTGGAAGAAAACAATCTCTCGCTCAAGCATCTTACCGCGCTCTTACAAGTGTTCTTACCGACACAGCAGGTGGTGTGGACAGTGAGATGAACCAATGAAGCGTGGGGTAATTGCAAAAGTACCTATTATGCTCAATAGAAAGGTGGAGCTTGGATGGCACAATATGGTGGCTAATAAGCAGGAAATCGTTAACAGCTAAACAAAGTTAAATAAGTATTCAATGTAGGAAACTGTTGCTGGTCAACCAAGTGCTATAGGGCCTAGCACAACATAGGAACTAGCAAGGCAAAATAAAGACAAAATGATATAACCAACAAAATAACACCAAGTGGTATAGGCCAATTGCTTTACTATGTGTGTTGTTCACTATTTTTTTTCTTTTTTTTAATATTTTTTATATTTTTTCTTTACTCGGAAGAACAAAAATAAGAAGCACACAAATTTGAACCTCAATTGGATGTAATATGCGACCTATAGAAATAAGAAGAATCTTTAAAATTCGTGTTGAGACTTCAGAGGCCGGATAGCCTATCTTCTGAGGGGAATTTGGGCAATCTAATTTTGTCGAATGCTGCTAAGCCGTGGAAAATCAAATGCAAAATTTTGCGTAGATCGACTTGAAAAAAAATTGCCCAATTTTGAGTTCGTATGCGAAAGTTATGGCCGTTATAAGGTAGGTTGTCCGAGTTACGGTTTTTAGATGTTGATTCCAAGTCGGTTTGAGAATAGAACTCACAATCAGATACTAAAACGATCCGGAATTTGCACAGCAACTACTGCGGTGGTGTGTGATAATTCAAGGATGAGTGGCACAAAGGTTTGTCACCTAATCTAGGGTTGGCGATGCGGGAGTTCACGCAAGGCGGCTAGCTAGGGCAAACGGATGAACGTGGTGGATCGGTTTGTTGTTTAGGGATTGTGGAATAGGTGTCGAACAACAAGAAAACAAGGATGAAACATGATAACTAGGACCCAAAACACAAAGCTAAACTGGCAACATGACTCGACCACACGAATACAAACTCAACAATGCAAACTGAAAAATGAAACTACAAGCACTATAGTCTAGGAAGCGGTAAAAATGATTTAATTTTTTTGTGGCTTTTCTGTGGACTCTAGGTACGAAACAAAACCGATCTAATGAAAGGAAAAGGAAGATACCTCACAAGCAACCAGGAAATCTGATACCAATTGATGAGTAGTTTAGGCCCGATCTTCTGAAAGGTAAGTCGATTGGGTTGGAGAACTCGACGTTGATGATCCGCGGCACTCGAGCAGTTCGAATGCCCCTGCAATCACTACACCACTGCTCCGTTGGTTATCAACCGTGCTGCACACGCTTGACCATGTCAAGAAGTCTAATCCCTGCAAGTGCAACCGAGAACACAAGAAAGAACGCCGAAGACACGATCTGAAATCGCGAAGTTGGGGTCTCACAAACTGTAGAACGGCGATATTATTGATCTAAGCAAAACCCACCGAATATGACCGGCGGCTGCAGTATTTAAAGGCTAGGTTCGGCCAAAACACTCTTAGACGCGTCTCTAATGGACTCATACGGGATACAAGGCCCAAAGGACCAATTAGGTGGCGCAGCATCAGACAAAAATCTGGACTCGACTTGTTTTGATGATTCCCGATAACTCCGGAGGAATTTTGAGGTAAGACCAGACCTATTGGAAATTATCTTCTCCTCTTTTCGTGCATATGTAGAATGTCGAAAATGGAGTCTGTATGCATTTTGCGCGTCTATTTTAAGGCGGACTGCTCCTGGACTCCGAGTTGAACTCGTGTTTGAGTTGTAAACTGATTCCATCAACTTGTGGACGTCCCAGCTGGTTCTCCACATTCCCAAGTCCTCTTCCCTTCACTTGTTGATCTTGTCCATTGTTACTAATAATAACTAAATCATCACATAGCAATCTACTCTTAAACTCACATGCAAAGGAAGTTAGGAGTGAGTTCACCTGCTGATTTATTAACCGTGCTCGTGCTCTTGTGATTGGTCCTTGCAGTTCAATGTGCGTCTCCACTGTTGTGATGTCCTCATCAGAGAATAGTGGATACAATGGAATGAATACTCAAGTGGTGTGTGTGTTAAAGTGAGGGGTGAGGGGTCTTATTTATAGCGTGGAGAAGGGTCGGTTCCCGCCACCAAGAGCGTGCAAATCAGTCACCACTGACTTCTTCAAGTGGG
Source organism: Tuctoria greenei (assembly GCA_036927565.1). Lineage (NCBI taxonomy): Eukaryota > Viridiplantae > Streptophyta > Magnoliopsida > Poales > Poaceae > Tuctoria > Tuctoria greenei. The sequence goes on along the minus strand of JAYESD010000011.1, from coordinate 128,903,743 downwards.
AAGAGCCATCACGTGGCGGTTGACAAAATTTGGCATGAAGACCAGGTCGGCCGACTAGGGAGGTCGGCCGAACTGGTCACAACTCTGTTAGAGCTGCGCTTTCTCTTGGTGTCTGCCAGGTGGGTCCCCCTCTTTGATATTTGGTGTACACCGCTTGATGGCCTCGAATACTTCTATTTGTGGGCCATTTGATCCACGTGGTGCCACATGTTGACGCTTGTTTGGATGGGATGGTATTTTATAGGATTGCTCCTCCTCTTTACCTCAATTCCTGCATGAAATGTCTGCATACAAAAATTCTCCAAGGACAAGTGGAAATAGGTTTAATAGGAAGATGATGTGTGCAAGAAATGCCAATTCCTTCATATAATTGAGTTATATTGACGAGTGAAATTGGTATATAATATCCATCAATAGAGACTTCGTGTATCTTAAAGTGTCACCTACGTGGGGTCATAAGCGCTTTAATGTCAAAGGCAAGTTAGCACCTTGCTATATTGGACCATTCAAGATTTTGGACAAACATCGAGAAGTGGCGTATAAGATGTAGATGCCAGCAAGACTTTCTGATGTTCATGATGTATTCCATGTTTCTCAGCTCAAGAAGTTCCTAAGGGTACTGGAAGAACAAGTACCAATGGATGAATTGAATTATAGGAAGATATGATTTATGTCGAGCAGCTCATCAAAATCTTGGAAACCAAGGTGAGTCACAAGGAACAAGGTTATTCGATGGTGCAAAGTACAATGGAGACATCATACTGAATCTGAAGCAACCTGGGAGCGAGAAGACCTTAAGAAAGAATTTCCCTATGTTTTTCCTTTTATGTTGAATCTCGAGGGCGAGATTCATTTTAAAGGGGGTTGGTTTCTAACACCCTCATTTTCATCCATCATGCATCGTATTCGTGCTTATACATGTCTAACATGATACAGCACAAAAAGTAACAAGATTAAAATGAATTAGAGGCAAACAACAATTTAAAACCTGGCTTAGTACGGACTTGTTCAGATTGGACCCTGGACTAGTGTGATTTAGCTACTGTTGTTCCCTGAACATATCTGCTAATTGGTACGGATTAGTCCAAAAATTGTTTCTGATGTTCTCAGGACTTGTTCGTTAATTTTTACAGACTAATTCTGTTTTGTTTCTGTTGCTGCCCGAACTTCTACGTTGCGTATACTGTTGACGGCTCCTAAGATATACTAACAAATCATCCCTGGCAATAGTGCCAAAAATGCTTCTTGGTATTACTTATGCACCATTAACTAAACATCTCCAACTGATGTGTCAGAAATGCTTGTTAATGGTTCTATTGGATCACATAATGAATTCCGCAAGCGCACGGAGGTATCATTGTAGCATTTCCCCTTAAGAGTATTCCCAAGGGTGTCATTTATTTGATCCAAAAGGAAGGCGGGGTAGAGATATAACAATCATCATGTGGAAAGGGGTAGAAAGGTCTAGCTAAGAATCTGTAAGGATGGATAAAATAATAGTGGAGGTAGTGTGACACACACAAAAGCTTTCAAGTCTAGGGGGGGGGGGGGGGGTAAAATAATCCTAGAGGTTAGTTAAGGTTGAGAGTTATGGAGGTACTCCTACTATGCTCTATTTTACATATACAAAGTCTAAACTAATTATCCACGAGCTAGATCAATAGTAAATACTAATGCTATGTGGTTCAACACATCGGGCACGGGCTTACCCCTAGCAATACTAGGGCGACTCCCGCCAAGAGCCTATGGCATAGCCGAATGTGGAGGATTACAAAGGACATATAGGGCTGTCACCACCTACTGCCTACCTCTCCAATCCGTGGGTCTTCGAGACATCCAATGCTACTTAGCTATCCTAGCACCATGCTAGCATAATAAGTAATTATCTTAAGAGCCTAGGCATGATCCATCCTAAGGTAATGAATTCAATCATCATTGAACCAATGTTGATACACAACATAATTATCCATACTAACCTAGTTATGTTATAATTAACTAGACTATAGTATGGGTCTATAGGTTCTATAATAATGAGATATGTTCATGATGAAACAGTCATAGAAGCTATACCTTCCACATACATGGACTCGACAATGAAACAAGAAACGCTTTGCCCAAGTATATGTAATAATAGAGACTAAAGATACTATCTTTATTATGCATGAAGTCACAAATACAAGAAAGAATATATGAGCCGTACCTTTCCCAATGTAGGATTGGGAAGAGAGAGACTCCTTACTCCTTTCACAATTTGGACTTGGGACTAGAGACTCTCCTCTCTACAACCTAACTCCTCTAAGACTATGGATGATAGTGTATACAATAGAGATGAAGCTCAAGTGGTGTGTGTTCAAGTGAGGGGCAGGGGGTCCTATTTATACTAGTGTTGAGGTCGGTTCCCGCCACCAAAAGCGCGCAAATCAGTCACCATTGACTCCAGGAAGCCGGGAGGAGCCAACACGTGGAGGCTGACCGAGTTTGGTGCAGAGACCAGGTCCGCCGACCCCCTAGTTCGGCCGACCTGGTCATTGCACAAATTCTCGTGTGCTTTCTCCAGGTGGCTGCCAAGTGGGTCCCATTGATGTATATGGATGATATTTTATAGGATTGGTCCCTCTACATTTCCCCATTTCCTGCATAAAATGCTGCATACACATATTTCTCCAAGTCCATGTGGAATTGGATTAGATAGAAAGGTGATGTGTGAAAGATATGACAAATCCATCACATAATTGAGCTAAATTGACGGATGAAATTGGTATATAACAGCCATCAACAAACTCCCCAAGCTTATCCTTTGCTCGTCCCGAGCAAAGTCAAGACTTTAGGTTGATGATCAGGAGTTGCTACAATGTCTTATTTTCAAAAGTATCTAATGCACAACAAGATACTCTACCTAGTATTGCAGAAATTGGCTATGATACTCTACCTTTCTTAAGTTATCATGGGGCTTATGCTTTTTCATATTCATAAGTAGTTGAAAGGTAGAATAGCAAATGGAGCAAACATAGCCTAGAAATCAAATTCCACTTAAATCCCGGAGAATTCAATTTAGATATTAAGTACCTCAGTTTGATTCTCTCAATCACTCATTTGTGGATAGTGGAAATATTTCCTCACCAAAGCATTGTGCCTCTACTATTCCTACTCATTGAATATGGCTTGTATGTGGAGCTTGGTAAGGAAAGTAAGTACGAAAATTTGCATCACATATATTGCTAAGTCAAAAGAGTAATCCCTAGGAGAATTCAAATCAAAACTTTTTTATTCAAGACTAGTGCATGTGTGATGGAGTGGAAGTGGATGTGGATACTTGAGATAACTTTTTTTGGGTATAATCTCTCTTACTATGCAGGGATGAAACAAGGCTACTTTTCTTCTCTTTTTTTTTCATGCTTATGATGTAAGCATTTTTTTCATTTTCTTTTTGTAGCCATGTCTTCTACTCCCTTTCTTTGCAATGAATTTTGAAGAGAATTCTAAACATGAATAACATGGAGTTTCTCTTTTTGTTGTGGTATGGTGGATAAGATGGACGTTTTGCTTACTTCTAGTGTAGATGTATGACATGTGCAAGTGAAGTCTTGAATTCAAAAAGAGTTGAATGATTTCTCACATAGGTCTATACTAGTTTGACTAGGCTCAATGTGTAAGCAAATAGCATATGCATAAGGTTTTGTCTATGTATGAACATCATATGGCTTTGGTAGGTATTTCCAATCAATTGAGGGAAACTTAAATATTTTTAGAATTTCTCTAGAATCTAAGTTTTACTTTCAAACTAGGACTAGCAGCCCTATTACCAATTCTAATCTCGCAACAACCTAGAATTAGATTAAGCTTTTGCTACCCACAACTTCCAAATTAAGGTAAAAGTATTTCAAACCAATGAAAGCAATATTCGGAGAGTAGCAAGTTGTAAACTAGAGACTTAGGAAAATAAAACATAGCAACTATTCATCATTTCATCTATGTGAATTCTAAATCATTCTTTACCGCAAATCTTTATTTGATGAAAGCAAATCTAACCTATTTTTTTTAGATGCAAGGTGGATGATGGATGGATGGAAAATAAATATGCAAGGAATGTGATACATGTTACCTCAAGTGGGGGTCCTCCCCCAAGCTTGTTCTTCAACTACCTCTGTGATAAGGGTTGAACCATTGGTGACAGAAGTACGCTGCAAGATCGGATTGTTGTTGTTGTAGCGCCATGTTGAAGTTGGTGAATTGAGCATCCATGTGTTGTTGCCAATCCTGGATACCTTGAACATGCTCCTGGAGTGTGCTGTAGATGTCACCCGTTCTCACTTCAAGTTCTCCCATACGTCTAGTGAGGTCCGTCATTCCTTGGCTATAGTCATGATGACTTCTAGTCGAAAAGGAACGACATCTTCTCATGGACGTTTGGGGGCAAGTTGCTAGAGCTTGAAGAGGATAAGGGTGGATCCCTTTGCCATTCTTGACAAGACGATTGCCCAGTCTCATACGTCGGAGGTTGAGTCCATCCAGGCGCAATACCCGTTGGGTTCTCTTCCTCTTGGTATTCACGGACCGGGGAGATTATCGGTGGCATGCATGTGGCTGCAGCCCTCGCATGATTCCTTGTTACCCTGCTAGAGACATTAGTTCTTCTTGCTTCCTTCAAGGAGAAGAAGATCAATGGTTAGCCTCCGGCATTTTTACAAATAAAAATATGGGTTAGGTAACCGAATTTCATTGACAAAGCCGGGATAGAAAAATACCAAGGACCCATCCTGATCATGCTTAAGGGTATGTCCTTGCACTAAATAGTCTTCATCAATTAATTCTCTTTCAGTTTCAATGTATTCAAATGAAGAGTATTTAAGTGCTCCTACCCTATCAGCAATATGTGTAATCAATGAAGTGCATTCAATTGGTCCTGATTTTGAAATGTAATCTAACCATTGTGTCATCATGGCTTTGACTGGAGCAACTTTTATCTTTTTGGTCATGGCAAACAAAATTTTGAATTCATTATCTCGCACGACCCTAACATCACCCCTAGGAACATAGTCATAGCCATCCATCTATGCATGAAGCCTAAGGTAGGTTTTGGATGTGGCTATTCCAAGGAGCCCTACATGCGACCTCACTAGTTAGCTCATGCCAAAAACTTTGTTTGTTAAACATAGGCAAATTGTCTAAATCTAGCAAACACCGTTTATGGAAGCCTAGGATGCTACCTAACTCTTTCCATAGGATGTTGTATTCTTCTTGAAATAATCTAAAAGAAATACCATCAAATCTTATTCTCAGCGTGCAAAGGAATTGGATAGTGAGAAGGCGTGAACCTTTCTCCTCTATGTGAGCAAAGTCATCAAATCCAATTGCATGCCAAATGGAAAAAAATTCGGAGTCCATACCTATTTTGGAGATCAAATGTGGATCGTAAGCCTTGGTGTGGCGGAACTCATGATCTTGGAGAAGCCTGCGTGCTTGATCTTCAACTTCGCTTCGTATGTTGAGGTCGTTGTCATGAAGAAGTTGGTGTGGGTTGCTACTCTCTTCCATGGGAGTGTCCTCACACACACTTCTCCTCCTTAGGCTTGTACCCATGGAAGAGAGGCATGCACTAGAACCTTCACCATGGCTTGAGCTTGAAGTTCCCTTCCTCTTTCCGAACAACCTCTTCATGTCTTTTTGATTTCAACAAGCAAGAACAAAACAAGGCGAGAAAAATCTGAAAAGAAGCAATGTTTGGAAAACAAAACTCCCAACAAATTTTCTCCTCTTGAAAGCTTGAGTGTAAATGAAAATGCAAACAAAAGAAAATCTCTTTGGGGATGGATTTGAGCAAGAGTGTTGCAATGAAGAGCAAGAAAAACAAGGTAAGCTAGAGAGTGACTTGGGGAGGTGTAAGATGATGTGGTGTGTGAAGAGAAGTGCTCCTCACAGCCATAATTTATAGGGTGCACCTTCCAACGGTCACTTAGGGTTCAAAATGTAGCCGTTGGAGGAAGGGAAGCCAAATTGGCCCCACTCCTTGTTCGGCCGACCAGGGGGTTCGGCCGACCTGACAGGTGGCCCCCTTGGTTCCCCTTTTGGCATGTGGCTCCCCAACGGCTATAAAGTTAGCACGTTGGTGAAATGCCACATGTGCAGCTCAGAAAAAATGGTTTTTCAAATAATTTTTTTTTCAAATCCAATAAAAAATTATTTTGAATAGAAAGAAAGAAAAAATGATAGTTGAGAATATAAGATTCTCAACTTGCTAGGAAAAATCAAATATGCAATGGGAAAAATCCAAATGGGGTGAAAAAAAAAGAAAGAAAAAATAAATTGGGATAACTACCAATTTAACCTATTGGCGTAGGTCTCACCACCGTCCGATGAGATGGAAATTCCTCCATCTTCATTTCACATCCGCGCCCGGAGGGATGGGTTCGGACGGCTTGTCTTGCTTCTTCCGCCATTCCTTCTTTGGTGGCTTGGGGGACTCGGGCCTTCGGGAAGGTCCAGTTTATTCCGTTGCCTTTGGATATCGGCATGGTTGAAACGACGAATTCTCCTCGTAGATTAATATTCTCATGAATGCAATGAGTGAGTCCACCTTTGGATGTGTGTCTTCGATCTATCTGATGTGTTTGTCATTCGGCCCATACTTGATTCAAATCAAGGAGCATTGCTTTAATCTTGGTCGCAAGTTAAATTTTTCCTCCTTGCCATTGATATGGAAGTGGATTTCTCCAGCTCCCACATCTATGTGAGATTTTGTAGTGCTTAGGAATGGACGCCCAAGAATGAGTGGTGTGGCTTTCTCAGTGTCCATGTCTAGCACCACAAAATCCACTGGTATGAAGCAGTTTTAGATCTTCACCGGGACGTTTTCAGCAATATCTGATGGATAACGGACTGAAGAGTCAGCCAGTTGTAGCTGCATTGGTGTTGGAGTCAGTTCTGTGAAGTTTAGCTGGTCGAACACAACCTTAGGCATCACACTAACACTTTCTCCAAAATCACATAGTGCCTTGTCAAAGTGGTGAGCCCCAATTGAGCATGAAATGGTAGGACATCCAGGGTCCTCCTTCTTTTCAGGAAGCCTATTGAGGATGGCTGCACTGCAGTCTTCCGTAAGCTTAAAGACCTCAGTGGTGGGCAATGGACGCTTGTTGTTCAATATGTCCTTGAGATAGCGAGCATAAGTGGGTACTTGCGTCACATCAATCAAGGGCACATTGATGTGGATATTTTTTATGATCTCAACAAAACGGTTGAATTGCTCACCCACTGTTGGCTTCCTTTGTCTGTGAGGGAATGGCAATAATTTGGTGTCTTCAAAGTGTGTGGCCATTCTCTCACCAAGTAATTCACTTGGGACGTCCCCCTTCTCAGGCATAGTTGTCCTCTTTTCTTGTGTGGGATATGGTGGGTCACGAGTGGTCTTTCCTCCCCTTTTAACGACTGCATTGACGTTCTCTACCGGGGCTTCTGGCTGCCCTGGAATTTTGTTGTTTTCCAATGGAGGGACAACTGCAGCAAGTTGTGCCAGTTGAGTCTCCAACATCTTGTTGAAGCTTAGTTGATTCTTGAATGCTGAGGATATTCCTTCAATCTTGGCAATTATATTCTCTAGGGTTATGTCATTAGCAGACATCTTCTTGGATAGAGCCTCATTGATCTTGAGCTCGCTAATGGCAAGTTCTCTCAAGTTGGGCTGATTTCCAGGGTTGCCATTGTTGTTGTACCCTCCTTGAAAGAATGGGCGTTGTTGACCCCACCCTTGACCTCCTGGACGATAGTCATTGTTGTGGTTGAAATTTCCATTGTGGGCGAGGTATAGGGCATCCTCACGAGTTTCCGCGCAATCATTGCCCATATGACCTGTGTTGCCACAGACTTCACACGTGATGAGAGAGTCTAGGGCATAGGCATTGCCAGACACTTCACCACTGGCTTGTCCATCAATTTTCTTCATTAGGAGGTCCAATTTCGCAGCGATCATGTCCACCTCCTTCAATGTGTGCATGCCTCGCTATCGGGTATAGAGACGCTCATCGTTCCATCCCATGTTGGACACCATCTTCTCAATAAGATCTTTAGCTTTTGGCACCGTTAATAAGAAGAAGGCTCCTCCAGCAGCAGCATCCAATTGGTCACGAGCTAATGGGATCAGCCCGTTATAGAAGTTTTGTATAAGAAGCCAGTCATCCATCCATCCCATGGTGGGGACAAGCTAGGATGTACTCCTGAAGCCTTTCCCATGCCTCAGAAATAGATTCCATGGGCTCTTGCTGAAAGCTGGAAATCCTTCCACGTAGGGCATTGGTTTTGCACAACGGGAAGAATTTGGCTAGGAATGTCGTAGAACGCTTCTCCCAAGTGTCTATAGCACTTCGGTTCACGTAGAACCACTGTTTCGCTCTCACATGGAGAGAGAACGGGAATAGTTTCAGATGGACCGCATCCGGAGACACGTCCATGATCTTAAAAGTGCTGCAGATCTCGAGGAATTGTTGCAGGTGAGCACTTGCATCCTCGTTAGCCTTCCCACAGAATGGGTTGGCTTGCACCATAGTGATAAGTCCAGTTTTGATCTCGAAGTTCACATCTCCCGTGTTAACAGTGGACCTAATAGGCACATTGTTAGCAGAGGGAGCTGAGAACTCACAAAGGGTCTTCTGAGCCATTAGCGTTTGGATTATTGGTGCAAAAAATGCTGGCTTGGTTTGCCGTTTGAATCTTCTGAGGAGTAACGACACGGGGTCGGTTTCTCAAAAGAGATTCAGGATCTTCAACAAAGTTTTCTTGCAGGTGGAAACCAGACATACACTACCCTATTTTCACATTTAAAGTGTTAAACCAAAGAATGGTTATCCTACTAAAATCCTACCCAGACTTCTATCCTATTCACTCAGTCATGTTATATATCTATTTACCTTCCCCGACAACGGTGCCAGAAATTCTTGTTGACGGCTCCTAAGATATACTAACAAATCATCCCTGGCAATAGTGCCAGAAATGCTTGTTGGTATTACTTATGCACCATTAACTAAACATCTCCAACTGATGTGTCATAAATGCTTGTTAATGGTTCTATTGGATCACACAGTGAATTCCGCAAGCGCACGGAGGTATCATTGTAGCATTTCCCCTTAAGAGTATTCCCAAGGGTGTCATTTATTTGATCCCAAAGGAAGGCGGGGTAGAGATATAACAATCATCAAGTGGAAAGGGGTAGAAAGGTCTAGGTAAGAATCTAGTAAGGATGGATAAAATAATAGTGGAGGTAGTGTGGCACACACAAAAGCTTTCAAGTCTAAGGGGGGGGGGGGGTAAAAGGATCCTAGAGGTTAGTTAAGGTTGAGAGTTATGGAGGTACTCCTACTATGCTCTATTGTACATATACATAGTCTAAACAAATTATCCATATGCTAGATCAATAGTGACTACTTATGCTATGTGGTTCAACACATAGGGCTCGGGCTTACCCCTAGCAATACTAGGGCGACTCCCGCCAAGAGCCTGTGGCATAGCTGAACGTGCAGGATTACAAAGGACAGATAGGGCTGTCACCACCTACTGCCTACCTCTTCAATCCGTGGGTCTACGGGACATCCAATGCTACTTAGCTATCCTAGCACCATGCTAGCATATTAAGTAATTACCTTAAGAGCCTAGGCACAATCCATCCTAAGGCAATAAATTGAATCATCATTGAACCAATGTTGATACACAACATAATTATCCATACTAACCTAGTTATGTTATAATTAACTAGACTATAGTGGGGGTCTATAGGTTCTATGATAATGAGATATGTTCATGATGAAACAGTCATAGAAGCTATACCTTCCACATACATTGACTCCACAATCAAACTAAAAACGCTTTGCCCAAGTATATGTAATAATAGAGACTAAAGATACTATCTTTATTATGCATAAAGTCACAAATACAAGAAAGAATACATGAGCCATACCTTTCCCAATGTAGGATTGGGAAGAAAGAGACTCCTTACTCCTTTCCCTATTTGGACTTGGGACTAGAGACTCTCCTCTCTACAACCTAACTCCTCTAAGACTATGGATGATAGTGTATACAATAGAGATGAAGCTCAAGTGGTGTGTGTTGAAGTGAGGGGCAGGGGGTCCTATTCATACTAGTGTTGAGGTTGGTTCCCGCCACCAAAAGCGCGCAAATTAGTCACCATTGACTTCAGGAATCCGGGAGGAGCCAACACGTGGAGGCTGACCGAGTTTGGTGCAGAGACCAAGTCGGCCGACCCCCTGGTTCGGCTGACCTGGTCATTGCACCAATTCTCGTGTGCATTCTCCAGGTGGCTGCCAGGTGGGTCCCATTGATGTATATGGGTGATACACTGTTGGATCTCCTCGGATACTTTTGTTTGTGGGTCATTCGATCCATGGGATGCCACATGTTGTCGCCTGATTGGTTGGGATGATATTTTATAAGATTGGTCCCTCTACATTTCCCGATTTCCTGCATAAAATGCTGCATACACATATTTCTCTAAGTCCAAGTGGAATTGGGTTAGATGGAAAGGTGATGTGTGCAAGAAATGACAAATCCTTCACATAATTGAGTTAAATTGATGGATGAAATTGGTATATAACAGCCGTCAACATATACGGACTAGTTCGATGATCGCTACTGGAAACTCCCAAAAAGTTGGTCTGGATTTGAAACTGGACACAACCCGGACTTGTCGGGCCTAGCACTGGACTTGTCCGATCAACTTTTTTTCGAGAACGGAATTGTCTGGCTTGACACCGGTATTCTTCGTTGAACTTTCTTTTCCCAAACGGACTTGTCCAACCTCACTATGAACTAGTTCGGTATGTAGGGTTTTGACTTAGATTCTACTTTTCCTCCACGACAAGTTATTGGGCAATTGATCTATATGGGCCCAAGAACGTCGTGCCCCACCTCTGAGGAGCCCAAGTGGGACCCCACCAAGGCCTCTATTTGTCCCTAGAGCCTTATACTTGGATTCCGCCCTAACCCTACCACCTCTCCCTCTATATAAACTGTGAGACCTATGTGTGTTGAATACATTGGCTTTGACGATAAAAGTTATGAATATTGCCAAAACACCCTTTTAACTAGGTCCGAACTCCAGCAAGGTCCGACGATAGGTCCGGTTTGTTTTGGGTAGATCCGGCAAGGTCCAACGTAAGGTCCAACTTGTCTTGGCTAGGTCCGACTTGCTTTGGTAAGCTTCGGCGATAGGTCCTTCTAGCTTTGGTAAGCTCTGGTTCAAGATCCGGTTAGATTTGGCAAGGTCCGGTGCTAGATTGCAATGGTTCTTCTTTTAACTTGCAATTTTTCAAACTTGCTTTACACTTATGGAAAGCTTGCTTAATATTCTTTTACTATGTTTTTGATGTGTTTTGGCTGATCTTGGTGATTAACATTTTTCTATTGTTTGCAACATGCTTATGTGAGGTGCTCACGTAAGGTGTTATGGTTATCAGAACTAACGAGAGTCAAGTCAAGGACTTGTGTTCAGAAGTATTGATTGTTTATTCATGTGCAGGTGTTGCTTGAGTTCAAGACATAGCTAGTGACATGATCCATCGAACTAGTCTTAGGGAGAAGATGAGGTTCAACAACCAAGTTCGGGAGGAATTTTGGTTGAGTTGATCAGGAGGTTGCGCAACATGTTTGAATCAAGAACAATGCATATGAATGTATCGTGGACATTGTTGGACGATGTTTGCACGTGTGCATGGAGTGCATGGACGTGGCTGCATGGTTCCAAGGCATGATGAAGAGATGTGAACATAAAGAATTGGTCAGGAAGGTCTAGCTGACTAGGTTATGGACTCAGGCTACGACTGAGTCGTGTTTCACTACTGGAATCCCAATCAATTACGTCGGCCAGGGCGGACGTAATTAAGGCCTAAACTGATGTAAGTTACATGATTATGTCGTTTTTACATTAATTACGTCGGATGCCGGTCGACGAAGCAATTTGAACGTAATTAAGGTAACTTACGCCAGCGGCCGACGTAAGTTACTTAATTATGTCGGTTTCCGGCAACCGATTTAAGTTATTTACCGGGATGGGCCGCGGGCTGGGCCAGAGAACTTATGTCGGCCCCTGTCGACCGATGTAAGTTAAGTGGTATAACTTATGTTGGTTTGAGTAGAACCAACGTAAGTTAAGTGGTTTAACTTATGTCGATATGGTCGAACCGACGTAAGTAAAACTGGGCTTAACTTACGTCGACATTGCTATAGACGACGTAAGTTAAGTTTTCATTTTTTTAAATAGAAACTCGCTACCTCGCACGATGGCGAGAACACAAAACAGATTCAAAACAGATTCACAACAGATACATATACACAACCACAGTTTCAAAACATTATTCAAACATCGACAACAACACAATTCCACCGAGCTACACGCTAGCCCCTCCTCTACCTTCGGGATCTTCTCGGTGCGTTCCTGAACCCTGCAAAAGAAGCATAGTCAATAGTGTGAAACAGTTAGTAAAACTGGATTAAAATTGGGTGGTGGGTCAAAAGGGAATCAAAAGTTGGCAGAATCAATCAACCATAATTTGCAGGAATAATTTTTCCTACACACGGATCAGCCATAAACAAAGTAGGTGTTGTCCAAATTTTCAGAAAATCTGTCAAATTGCAAAGGCAGTATCTCATCAACTAGAAGTGCTATGAGGTCAAATGAATACTCTTTGGAAAGGTTTATAGGTCCCCTACAAGTTCTCTATTCAACTCCAGACCTAAAAATGTCATCTACCTATACTAAATCGAGTTTGAAGGCAAAGTTGTCAATCTGAACTGAACATCAAATTTAGAATGCTAAAGTTTTTTGACTACTACAAAAACTATTTCAACGGAGCTAAAGAAATACTGAAATGAATACGACAATCTTACCTGCTCTGGTGTCTGCTTTGGCAGAAGCGTAGGAATCTCGATATCCTGACCGTTGTGTCGAGCAAGAGCCTGCCATTGCATAATATTAGAAGATATATGCTATTGAAATACTATGAAATTTAACTACGGTACTTTAAATTACTTAACGTCACCGTTGCTTGCATCTGGGCTAGCATTAAGGCCGTCCTCCGCTGGTCGTCCCTTGCCTCCACTGTCGACCTCTCCAGCTCTGCCTGGGTCTGCGTCAGCGTCTCCTTCAAGGTGAGGAGCTCCAGTTGGGTCTGCGAGAGACGACCACTGGAGGTCCCAACGGATGAGGCCTGCGATGATGAAGCGCCTCTCAAAGGTCGCGTCGACCTCGAGTTGATAACTCCATAAAAAATGGCAAACCTGCAAGGGAATGAAAACACTAAGTACAAGAAGATAAATTGAAAAAGAAATGAAACACATGAACAACTCACCATCCATGGGCCTTCCCGTCTCCGCTCGCGTATGCGGTTTGGGGGTCGATCAGCGCGCTTTCCAAATTGTAATCTGCACTGTGTATCTTCGCGACCTCCTGTGCGTACTTTGCCTACAGAACAAAGAAATCTTGTAAGCATGTCAATAATAGTATTAGTTATAATGAAATTGATGAATTTCGAAAACTTACTAGTCGGTCGGCTGCGACCTGACTACACTGCCCTTGCTGAGAAGGGTCACTTCCCTTGTGACCTCTCTTCCAAACCTGGGTCGAGGTCAGCTTCTGACCCATCTCTTGCTCCTGTATAGCCGTGTTAGTGAGATAAATATATTAGGAACACATAAATAAATTGAAATTTTACTTACCATGCATTTAGCCAAACGCAAATAGCCGTCGCCGCCAAAGTTGTGCTTGTCGTCGGACCCCATGCGACACTGTCTAGCCTTTGTGGACATATTGATGAAAGTTTCGCTAGCCCAGTACTAACAGATAGCTAAGTACGCCTCGGTGTTACCCTGTAACCAGGAAATACTAACGTGCACATATTTCATTTTTCATCAATGCAGTTAACATACATAGATATTGTAAATATTTAACAATATTCAAAAATTACCTCCGCATACTGCTCCTCTGTCAAGTACGCGTCGGAGTCCTTCCTAAATGGACCCCTTTGCTGCTCCTGCTCATTCTCCTGCTCCCGGGGGTGCCGCTTGTAGTACGCGTTGATGGCCTGAATCCGGGTGTTCGACAACGCCCCCGTCGTGAGCATTCGAGCGTTGTAATGGAACACGCGTCTCGCGTGGTCCTCCATGCCCGGTTCTTCTACTTGGTACTTCAGCTTTAAGCAAATAAACATTTATGCGGTATGCATTAACAATTCAAACGATTTGAAAAAAGGAAATAGTTAAACTTACCATAAAATCATGCCACATGGCTCCGTGAACCGTGTCGTGGACTAGGTGAGAGACACAAGCGTAGTCATCCCACGACAAGGCAGGGAAACCGTCAATGACACCGGGGTAGTGCAACTTCACGATAGCACCCAGGACACTGTTAACCTGCCTGTGGTGTTTCTCGACCCCCGTGAATGAAAAGTCGTACCAACATTTGCAAAATATATTAAATCATTAAGTAAAGGAAAACAACATCTAATATTTAATATAATATATACAATTTTTACCTGTCTCCGACTGGACGGATCATGGTCCGCTGAGAAGTAACCGGAGGAGGAGCCGCAAAGTGGGTCCTCCTCGTCCGTCGCCTCTACTGCAACGCCGCCGCAAAGTGGATCCCCTGTAAGCTCTGGTCGTATAGCTTCCAACATCTCATCCATCATATCAACCTCTATGGCATCATCATTGTCCGCTTCCACTTCTTGTACAGCTTGAGAAGCTATCTGGCCGTGAAAGTTCCACAACTCATAATGTGACATGTAACCGTTTTGACACAAGTGCATCGTAAGTTCCACTTTGTCAAAAAACATTCCGTTTCGGCATTTCATACATGGGCACCGCACCTTATCGCTATTTGACAACGAAAAAGCTCATTCCACAAAAGCTTCTCTCTTGGCATACCACTCATCTGAGTGACCACCAGTTCTGCTCTTCCAACCAGTATGCATCCAACTATGATCTTCGCCCATGTTTGAATCTGCAATTTAAAGCCGGACAAATTACCGTTAGTTTCTTGTTAATTTATAAATGATAGAGGAAATAATGAGAGAGACAGTGAACTATGTCCGTCGTGGTCCGCCATACATGAGCGGGTGATTTAGTCGCATACTTTAACTTCACACTAAATGGGCTACGACTATAGATTGCCAAATGGGTTAGGCCAAACGGGCTGGCCCGAAGCACGATAAAAAAATCATGACACAACCACGGCCCGACACGAAAAATCGGGCCCAGGCCAGCCCAATGCTTGACACGGGCCGTGCTCGGGCTTGACCTCAAGCCTGTCAGGCTAGCCTGGCACATCCCGGTTAAGGGCGGCCCGGTTGGCCCGTCAATGTGGCCCGATGAGCCCGACTGACCGGGCCTAGCCCGACCACAGCACGTTTAGCCCACTTAGCATTTAAACGTAGTAACCTGAAATTCCAAATTGTAAGACCTATATGTGCTGAATACATTGGCTTGTAGTGAATACACTTGGCTTTGATGATAAAAGTTTTGAATATCACCAAAACATCTTTTTATCAAGGTCCGACTCTAGCTCTGAGCTAACACAAGGTCTGACGGTAGGTCCGGCTTGTTTTGGGTAGCTCTGGTTACATTCGATGCTAGGTCCGACTAGCTTTGGTCAGCTCCAGTGAAGTTTTGTCTTTAGCTCCAGCATGTCTTTGATAGCTCTGACACGTCTTTGATAGCTCCGACATGTTTTTGATAGCTCCGACATGTCTTTGATAGCTCCGACATGTTTTTGCTAAGCTCCGAGTTGATTTTCTAGCTCCGGCTTTTGGGTTTACTAGTTCCGACTAGTTTTGGTTAGCTCCGGCGCTAGGTCCTGCTAGTTTTGTAAGCTCCGGCGGGAGCTTGGTTATACTAGTTCTGGTAAGTTCTGGCGCTAGGTTCTACTAGCTTTTGTTAGCTCCGGCTCAAGGTTCGGGTTGCTCTGGCAAGGTCTGAAACTTAACCGTAGTGCTTCTGCTTTTCATTTGCAATGTTTCGTACTTGCTTTACATTGTTGAAAAGTTTGCTTAGTATTCTTTTACTAAGTTTTTGGTGCATTTTGGATGATATGGCTGATATCGTTCTGCTATGCTTTGCAACATGCTTATGTGAGGCTCTCACGTAAGGTGTTGTGTTCGGAACTAACTTGAGTCAAGTCAAGGACTTGGGCTCGTACGGATTGGTTGTTTATTCATGTGCAGGTGTTGCTTGAGTTCAAGTCATGGCTGGTGACGGGATCCATTGGACCAGTCTCAGGGAGGAGATGAGGTTCCAACAACCAAGTTCGGGAGGAACTGTGGTTGAGCTGATCAGGAGGTCGCGCAGGATGATTGAATCAAGGGCGGTGCATATGAAGGTTACTGGACATCGAAGGAAGGTGTATGCACGTATGCATGTGGTGCATGACGTGGCAACATGGTCCCGAAGATGGTTTATGGATGGGAAGATCTGGTTGGAAGGATCGGACCATACCGGTTGATGACTTCGGCTGCGGCGGAGTTGGTTATGGATCGGTATGGAAAATATCGAGTTGGTTATGTTAGGATTTCGTGTGTGTCATGAATTGAGTTGTTTAGGAATGTGGGATACGTTCATAAGGTGTTTGGGAGTCTTAAGATTGCTTCTATCTGCGTATAGAAGAATCTTGAGCAGTTATGGAAAGTTACGATTCGTGATCTGAGTAGGATTGGAGTCCTAGTTGATGTTGGGTTGGCCTAAGGTCTGGTTATATAAGCAAGGGAGCACAGAGCTCGTGGTGGACGACTTTGGGGCTGTTCCTCTTGTGTTCTATTGAATAAAATTCGTAGTTTGAAGGAACTTTTGTGCCTTGTTCGTCGGACTTGTACCAGACAAGTTTTACTCGTCGAGTTTCTGGATAGCACTACCTTTCATCGGTGGTTTTATCATAACTCGAGTTTTACAGATCCAATTGACGTGATTCTTTTTGGGTTGTCTTCACAACTTGATTGTCTATCATCTGTCAAAATTTCCCGGTCATTGGATTTGTGGTTTATGATCTACACGTGTTTCTTTGCAGCATTCCAGAACTGTTTTTTCTCGGGTAGAGCAGATTGACCTTTGTTTGATCTTTCGATCATAACTTGAGTTTTTCTCAACGGATTTGAGTGATTCTTTTTGTGTTGTATTCGTTACTTGATTCTCTCTGATATCCATCACTTTTGTCACGGTGAAACACATTTAGATTAGTCTCACACACGATTTATTTAAGAGATCGTTTTTCTGCCGAAAGGGTTTGGGGTTTAATTGTTTCCGCTGCATAAGATTTTTAAATCTACCATTCACACCCCCTATGGTAGCTTTTCACATGCTCTTCGATCCTACAATTGGTATCAGAGCCACTGTGCGCTAATATTTGTGATTTTCACGTGTTTTTGACTAATCATCATGGAGAAGTACTCCGCCAAACCTTGTGTGTTTGCTGGTATTGATTTTCAGGTTTGGAAGGCACGCATGGAGGTCTTCATCTAGGCACAAGGCTTTGCAATATGGGAGAAGGTATACAAGCCTTACGAAGTGTCATCAAACGATCAAGGTACAGCTACAAATCTGAGAGATGTCGACAACAACAACAAGGCTCGGAACTTGATCATACAAGGATTAACTCAAAGCGACTTCGACCGTGTTGCACACCTCCAATCTGCATACGATGTGTGGAAAGCACTTTGTGACTACCACGAAGGATCCAACATGATCAAAGAGGTAAGGAAAGACATGTTCAAGAAAGAATACATGCGCTTCGAGATGCAACCCGGTGAGTCTATTGATGACCTTTTTGCTCACTTTAATAAAATTCTTAGCAACTTGCGTAGTGTCAATGTTAATTTTTCTGATGCTGAAAATGCTAGGCAATTGCTAAGTGCATTAGATATGTCAATTTGGGAGATAAAAGTCACATCCATTCGTGAATCTACTGTCATGAGTTCTCTTATATTAGATGTACTCTATTCTAAACTAAAAACTCATGAAATTGACATCCTAGCACGTAAGAACCAAAATAAGTCTATTGCATTTGTTTCACAACGTGACATGTCTAGCTCCGGCCAATCATCATCTTGCAATACTCTTGCTTTGTTGTCCTCACTAACCCTGGAGCAGATCGAAGAATTTCCCGAAGAGGAGTTGGTACTCATCTCTACTAGATTCTCAAAAGCATTGCAAAATGTGAGAACTAGAAGGAGAGGAAGCTCCGGACCTCAACGCTGTTTTGAATGTGGTAAAACAGGACACTTTCGTACAGAATGCCCTAACCTTTCAGGTCCGACCACCCGGGAAGAAAAATAAAGCAAGGTCCGGACCTCCTCTGGAAATTCCAACAAGAAGAAGAAAGGTACCATAGGACGCAAGATGATCAACAGTTTCATCACCGCGCTTCAAGAGTTCAGTTCAAGTGACGTGGACATTGGAAGTGATGAAGATGAAGATGAATTGGCAAACTTGTGCTTTATGGCGGGCAAGTCAAGATCAAGTATGGAGGAGGCAGAACACAACAGCGACAATGAAGAGGTATGTCCTACTTGCGAAGAAATGTGTGATGATATTTCTCGTGCCACTATTATTGTTAAGAAAAAGGACAAAAAGCTTAGGGATAGTGCTTCTAAAATTGAATCACTAGAATCTGAAATCAACTGTTTAAAAACTTTGATTCCTATTGATGATGCATGTTCCTCATGTGATTTAATATATGAACAATTGTCCTCATTAAGAAGTGCGCACACCTCCACACTTGATAAACTTGAGTTAGAAATTGAAAAGAACAAAAAGCTTGCTGCACTTAATGATAAAAACTTGAAAGATGCTAGCTGTTCTACAAGTGATTTGCATTGTTCTACTTGTGATGATCTTGATAAGAAACTACAGGATGCTATGAATGAAATTTCTATATTGAACAATGCTTTATGTTCTCGTGAAGTTAAATTTTGTTCCAATTGCAAACTGAAAGGAAAAACTTCATGTGAAAATTGCCTTGATCTGTCCAATAAACTTGATGACATGAATAGGACATTAGATCGGTTTTGTAATGGGAATAAGAACCTAAACTTACTGCTGAATTCTTCCAAGTCTTGCAATAATAAAACTTGTTTTGGTTTTGATTCTCATGCTCATGCTAAGGCACATCCACCTAAAATTGTAAAGTCATTAGGAAGTGGTTTGATTCAAACAGTTCCTAAACAAAAAGGAGTGGTTTTCAAATCTGCAGGTGTGTTGCCTCATTTGGTTCCAAATAAAAATATTGCTTACTCATCTAGACATGAACACAAAGTTAAATTTCATTGTACCTTCTGTGGTAGAGATGGTGATATCATAGATTTTTGTTATAGACTAGCTAAACAACAGAAAAGGGAAAGAATGGTTGCTAGATCTCATAACTTTCATGCGAAATTTGCCGCACACATTGAACCGAATGTACAACCTGCTGTTTTGAGTCAAAAACATTCAAAGTTTACCTCCAGACCTTCTGTTTTTGCCTCCGGAGCTACTGATTTTTGTGCTACACAAGTAACACCTTATAGGTCAGTAGTTAAGAATAAAAAATCTCAAACTTTGACTCATAAACCTGCTGTTTTGTCTCAGCTTTCGTGTGTTTTTCCTACTGCACGTCGCGTGACTCAGTACTGGATTCCTAAATGCCTTTTGACTAACCCCAGTATTGAGTCATCTATGTATTGTGCTTTTATGTAGGATACACGTCTGAGGAAGGAGAACATTTGTATTGTGGATTCAGGTTGCTCACGCCACATGACCGATAACAAAGATTGGTTCTCCTCCCTCTCTTTTGTGTCACGTGTAGAGAATGTTACTTTTGCCGATAATTCTTCAACTCCTATAATTGCTAAGGGTTCGGTTAGAGTAAATGATCACTACACTTTGAAGGATGTGGCACTTGTCAAAATTTTGAAATACAACTTGCTTTCCGTTGCACAATTGCTACATGAAAATCTAGAAATTATTTTCAATAAAAACTGCTGCAAAGTTGTAGGTTCAAATAGTGAGCTTATTTTTAACATGTCTCGGTTTGTAAGAGTTTTTAAAGCTGATTTTGATATGTCTTCCTCTAAGCATAGGTGTCTAGTTGCTAATGATTCAAAGGACTTATATTTTTGGCATCGTAGACTTGGTCACGTAGGCTTTGATCACCTAACGCGTGTTAGTGCTCTTGATCGCATACGTGGGCTGCCTAAGCTTAAAGGGGACAAAGAAATTGTGTGCTCTTCTTGTAGACATGCTAAGATGGTTGCAGGCTCACATACTCCTCTCACAATGATCATGACAACTGAACCATGTCAACTTTTGCATCTTGACACCGTAGGACCTTCACGTGTTCAATCCATCGGAGGTAAATGGTATATTCTTGTTATCGTTGATGATTATTCTAGATACTCTTGGGTTTACTTTATGGCGTCTAAGAATGAAGTTTTTAGTCACTTTAGAACTTTATTTCTTATATTATCAATTGATCACCCAGGATCATTAAAAGCAATTAGAAGTGATAATGGAACTGAATTTAAAAATCAATCTTTTGATCACTTTTGTGCTGAAAATAGAATAGATCATCAATTCTCTTCACCATATGTACCTCAACAAAACGGTGTTGTAGAAAGAAAGAATAGAACCTTAGTTGAGATGGCTAGGACTATGCTTGATGAATATCAAACTCCTAGGAAATTTTGGGTTGATGCGTTAGCAACCGCTTGTTATGTCTCAAATCGTGTTTTCTTGCGTGCTAAGCTAGGTAAAACACCATATGAGCTCCGGTTTGGACATAGGCCTAGTGTTACACACTTTCGGGTCTTTGGTTGCAAATGCTTTGTTAAGAAACATGGTAACGTTGATAAATTTGAACCTAGATCCATTGATGGCATGTTTCTTGGTTATCCATCTCATACTAGAGGCTACCGTGTGCTTTTACTTGACACTAACAAAATTGTGGAGACTTGTGAAGTGTCTTTTGATGAAGCTAGCCCAGGTACTAGCTCCGGTTTTGCAGGACCAGATCCGTATCCTCAGGGGGAGTGTATTTTCGAAGATGAAGAAGAGCCGGTGATACTGCCTAGTAGTTTCGAAGTTGACATGTGTCCAGCTCCGGACATTGAACAAGCTCCGTCTATCACCTATGATGGTCCTGATTGTCCACAAGTCACAAGCTCATCAATCTACGATGAACCTAATGAAGAAGAAGCTTGTGAGACATCTTTTCCCCTACGTTTTTACAAAGATCATCCCCCACAACAGATGATTGGAAGCTTGCACGAACGAGTCACACGGTCCAGGTTTTGCAATCCAAACTCTTATGCTGATTCTGCTTTTGTTGCTTCTTTTGAACCCAAAGATATATCACACGCACTTACTAATGAATCTTCGATTATTGCCATGCAAGAAGAGTTAGAAAATTTTGAAAGAAATAATGTTTGGAAACTTGTACCTCCACCTCAAGGTCACACCTTAATTGGAACTAAATGGCTATATAAAAATAAACAAAGTGAGGATGGGGTTGTGGTTAGGAATAAGGCTAGGTTGGTTGCTCAAGGTTTCATTCAAGTTGAAGGTCTAGATTTTGATGAAACTTTTGCTCCTGTCGCTAGATTAGAAGCCATAAGAATTTTGCTAGCTTTTGCAGCATCTAAAGGTTTTAAGCTATATCAAATGGATGTTAAAAATGCTTTTCTTAATGGCTACATAGATGAGGAGGTTTATGTCAAACAACCACCGGGTTTTGAAAATCCAGATTTTCCTAATCATGTTTACAAACTGTCCAAAGCCTTATACGGTCTCAAACAAGCCCCTAGAGCATGGTATGATAGGTTAAAAACATTCTTACTTGAAAAGGGGTTTACCTTGGGCAAGGTTGATAAAACTCTTTTTGTGCTTAAGCATGGAAATGACTCATTATTCGTTCAAATGTATGTGGATGATATTATCTTTGGTTGTGCTTCTCATGATCTTGTGTCCAGGTTTTCAGCAATGATGAGTTCCGAATTTGAAATGAGTATGATGGGTGAACTCACTTACCTTTTGGGGCTACAAATTAAGCAAACCAAGGAGGGTACCTTTGTGCATCAAACGAAGTATACCAAAGACCTCCTAAGGCGCTTCAACATGGACAAAAGAAAGCCTCTTCGGAAACCAATGGGAACAGCAACAACACTTGAACTTGATGAAGATGGTGAATCTGTGAATCAAAAAGAATATAGAAGCATGATCGGATCACTTTTGTACCTCACGGCATCAAGACCGGACATACAATTCAGCGTATGTCTTTGTGCACGGTTTCAAGCTTCTCCACGTGTTTCACATCGTCAAGCCGTCAAAAGGATTCTCAGGTACTTACATGGAACTCAAGAATTTGGCGTTTTTCTTCCTTCTTCCTCAACCGTTACTTTGAAAGCTTTTTCGGATGCTTATTTTAGGGGTTGTAGGATTGATAGGAAAAGTACTTCTGGTGCTTGTCATTTTCTTGGTAATTATCTTGTTGCTTGGTTCTCTAGAAAACAAAATTCAGTTGCACAATCCATAGCCGAATCTGAATATGTAGCTGCTGCTAGTGCTTGCTCACAAATTCTTTGGATTGTTCAAACACTTAAGAACTATGGGGTTGATCTAGATAGTGTTCCACTGTTTTGTGATAACACTAGTGCTATTTGCATTGCCAAAAACCCCGTGCAACATTCTAGAACTAAGCACATTGATATTAGGTATCACTTTCTCGGAGACAACGTTGAAAAAGGAAACATTGTGCTTCACCATGTAGATACCGAACATCAATTGGCTGACATTTTTACAAAACCTTTGGATTTCACTCGTTTTTGTTTCATTCGTAGTGAAATAGGGGTTATGCATCCTCATGTCTTAAATTGAGGGGGAGTTTTTGAAACTTGGGAAGTCTATGTGTGGATCTGAAATAAAAATAATATGAGCATAGTATTTCAAACATATATGACTTTGTGATTCCTTTTACATGCTGAAAGTTCTTACTAAATTACTCGTGTTATACATTTTGTAGTTTTTGCCATGTCTAGTAATTGGAATAATTACTTACACTAAAACTGGTCATGGTCGAACTTTCTTGCTGTTTTGAACTTGTTACATGTTCACAAGTGCTTTTAATCATAAAGAATTAATCAAGTAATCAACTCACATGTTGAGTTTTTATGAACAAATATAAATTGAGAAAAGATAAAGAGAATATGCATGCATCGCACTTCTTCTTTTGGGATGGCTTGTCATTGCACTTAGATATGAACTTGGAAGAAGTTGTGTATGACTAAAACCATGTCCTTAAGCTTCTGATTGTCAAATGACATAGGATTGGCTTGGTTGGTTACAATAAGGCAGATGTGCATATAATCTCTTGCAAATATCATATGATCTAAATTTATGCTTTGAAAAATAATAAGATGCAGCAACTAGTGTCATGCTTTCAGGTTTTGAAATAGTTAAGTTTGTGAGATCATGACTTGCTTAAATTGAAAATTACATTTGATCTCTAGCATAGCTTACACTACTTTATGTATTTCAATGATGTGATAATGTAAGGTACTTAATAGTATGACTTGGATGAGCTTTGTTTATATGTATATGTTATAATATGCTCATAACAACTAAAGGGGGAGAGATAATTTGTTTATATGCCCATGACTTGCTGAATACATTGTCAAAGGGGGAGAGATAAGCATGAAGAGAAAGAGAATACGTGCATAAGGAGAGATAATAAAGGGGGAAAGATAATATGGGATAATTTTTCTTCTCATTTTACTTTTGATTTACAAAGGGGGAGAAATTGCCTTCAAAACTTTTATGTGAATAAGCCAATGTTCGGATTTTAAATGGTGTTGCCAATGCATTCATCAAGGGGGAGATTGTAAGACCTATATGTGCTGAATCCATTGGCTTGTAGTGAATACACTTGGCTTTGATGATAAAAGTTTTGAATATCACCAAAACATCTTTTTATCAAGGTCCGACTCTAGCTCTGAGCTACAACAAGGTCCGATGGTAGGTCCGGCTTGTTTTGGGTAGCTCTGGTTACGTTCGATGCTAGGTCCGACTAGCTTTGGTCAGCTCCGGTGAAGTTTTGTCTTTAGCTCCGGCACGTCTTTGATAGCTCCAACACGTCTTTGATAGCTCCGACATGTTTTTGATAGCTCCGACATGTCTTTGATAGCTCCGACATGTTTTTGCTAAGCTCTGAGTTGATTTTTCTAGCTCTGGCTTTTGGGTTTACTAGTTCCGACTAGTTCTGGTTAGCTCCGGCGCTAGGTCCTGCTAGTTTTGTAAGCTCCAGCGGGAGCTTGGTTATACTAGTTCTGGTAAGTTCTGGCGCTAGGTTCTACTAGCTTTTGTTAGCTCTGTCTCAAGGTCCCCGTTGCTCTGGCAAGGTTCGGAACTTGACCGCAGTGCTTCTGCTTTTCATTTGCAATGTTTTGTACTTGATTTAAATTGTTGGAAAGTTTGCTTAGTATTCTTTTACTAAGTTTTTGGTGCATTTTGGATGATATGGCTGATATCGTTTTGCTCTGCTTTGCAACATGCTTATGTGAGGCTCTCACGTAAGGTGTTGTGTTCGGAACTAACTTGAGTCAAGTCAAGGACTTGGGCTCGTATGGATTGGTTGTTTATTCATGTGCAGGTGTTGCTTGAGCTCAAGTCATGTCTGGTGACGGGATCCATTGGACCAGTCTCAGGGAGGAGATGAGGTTCCAACAACCTAGTTCGGGAGGAACTGTGGTTGAGCTGATCAGGAGGTCGCGCAGGATGATTGAATCAAGGGCGGTGCATATGAAGGTTACTGGACATCGAAGGAAGGTGTATGCACGTATGCATGCGGTGCATGACGTGGCAACATGGTTCAGAAGATGGTTTATGGATGGGAAGATCTGGTTGGAAGGATCGGATCGTACCGGTTGATGACTTTGACTGCGGCGGAGTTGGTTATGGCTCAGTATGGAAAGTATCGAGTTGGTTATGTTAGGATTTCGTGTGTGTCACAAATTTGAGTTGTTTAGGAATGTGGGATACGTTCCTCAGGTGTTTGAGAGTCTTAAGATTGCTTCTATCTGCGTATAGAAGAATCTTGAGCAGTTATGGAAAGTTACGATTCGTGATCTGAGTAGGATTGGAGTCCTAGTTGATGTTGGGTTGGCCTAAGGGCTGGTTATATAAGCAAGGGAGCCCAGAGTTCGTGGTGGACAACTTTGGGGCTGTTCCTCTTGTGTTCTATTGAATAAAATTCGTAGTTTGAAGGAACTTCTGTGCCTTGTTCGTCGGACTTGTTCCAGACAAGTTTTACTCGTCGAGTTTCTGGACAGCACTACCTTTCGTTGGTGGTTTTATCATAACTCGAGTTTTACAGATCCAATTGACGTGATTCTTTTTGGGTTGTCTTAACAACTTGATTGTCTATCATGTGTAAAAATTTCACTGTCATTGGATTTGTGGTTATGATCTACACGTGTTTCTTTGCAGCATTCCAGAACTGTTTTTTCTCGGGTAGAGCAGATTGACCTTTGTTTGATCATTCGATCATAACTTGAGTTTTTCTCAACGGAATTGAGTGATTCTTTTTGTGTTGTCTTCGTGACTTGATTCTCTCTGATATCCATCACTTTTGTCACAGTGAAACACATTTAGATTAGTCTCACACACGATTTCTTTAAGAGATCGTTTTTCTGCCGAAAGGGTTTGGGGTTTAATTGTTTCCGCTGCATAAGATTTTTAAATCTACCATTTACCCCCCTCTGGTAGCTTTTCATGTGCTCTTCGATCCTACACAAACCCTACAACACCTCCCACTCCTCCTGTTCGATCCCCGCCCCCGCACCTAGCCAGCACTCCGTTCGACACTTCGAGCGTCACATCCCAAATCCTACCCGTCCCCGACCCTTCTCTCTCCTCCCCGACCGTCAAGTCCTGCGGATTTCGCTCGGCCGCCCACGGCTCCCTCACCTCGTATTGAGTCGTCGGCCGCCGCCCGCCATCTACGATGCCCAGCCCGATTCTTCCCCGAATCTACGAGGATGCGAGGCCAACCCGACGAGCGACAACTCCTAGACTCCCATCCAGAGGAGGCGAGGCGAGGACCCCAGTAGGTCTACGTCGAGCTGACGAAACTATCAGCGAAGAAGTTGCGGGGGAGGTGACAAGGCGCGAGGAGGTGACCACGGCTCAGCCGGGCTTCGGGCCGACACGGCATGCTCGGCCCGCGAACGGGTCCAGCATGGCCCGACAGAGGAAAATGGGTCCGTTGTGCTTGGCTTGGCTTCCAGCCCGTCGTGCCGACCCAGCCCGACATGACAAATTTACGGGCCATGCCAGGCCTAATGTTTTTAGGCATGAGCCTGGCCGGGTTCGGGCCGGCCCGGCCTGGCCCGACCCATTGGCCATCTATAGCAACGACAGAACCTAAGTTCGCCGACAGCCGGCCGCCACCGACGCCGCCCTCCTCATGGCGCCCGAGCTCGGTGCCCCAATTGCACCTCCCTCACAACGGCCACCCCCGGCGCTGCAGCGCCCCGACGGCCCCCGTCTCCGCCCTCTCCACCACGATTGAGCTCGGCGCATAATTAAACCAACTAAGCATAATCTGCACTACACTAATTAAGTATAATCTACACTAAGCAAATTAAGCATAATTAAGCAATGCAACCACTTAAGTATAATTAAATAAACATAATCTACACTAAGCAAATTAACTACTTAAGCATAATTAAACAAAAAATTAAGCAATTTAAGCATAATTTAAACAATTCAATTCAATTTCAAATTTGAACAATTCATTTCAATTTCAAATTTGAATTTGAGTGGGAGGGTTAGGGTGGGGGGGGGGGGCTAGGGAGGGGAGGGGGCTCGGGGAGGGGAGGGAGAGGGTGGGGGTATTGGGTTGTGGGGGGGGGGCTCGGGGAGGGGAGGGGAGGGGGGCCCGGGGAGGGGTGGGGGAGGGTGGGGGCTCTGCGGGGAGGGTTGGGGTGTGGGGGGCGTCGCTCGGGGAGGGGGGGGGGGAGGGCGAGCCTGCGACCGTCGGGGAGGGGGAGTTGGGGGTGGGGGGAGGAGTGGGGGGAGGACTCCATACCTGGCGGCGGGGTCAGGCCCGACGGCGGCGTCAGATGGCGGCGGGCGCGGCGACATCATCTGAGGCAGCGGGGTCGGACGAGGCAGTAGGGAAAGAAGAAGCGGCGGGTAAGGAAAGGAAGAGAGGCACGCGTGGGTATAGGTTAAAAAAGCTAATTACATCAGCCTATGTTACATACTTTGGCCATGATTGAGGCCGACGTAAGTTAGGCTTAACTTACGTCGGCCTGGTTATTTACGTCGACTTCGGGTCCTAGCCGACATAAGTTCCTATTTATTGTTGTTGGGCTATTAACTTACGTCGGCCGCCGACGAAAGTAAGTTAACTTACGTCGGTTTCTTTTGGCCAACATAAGTTACTCATCTTTCGTCAGCTGGCCGACGAAAGTTAAGTCGACCGACGTAAGTGTTCGCGTTTCCTATAGTGTTTGACTGAAATATGGAAAGATTTGAGTTGGTTATGATAGGTTTCGTGTGGTTCATGAAGTTAAGTTGTTTTTAGGAATGTGGGATACGTTCCTAAGGTTTTTTGAAGTCTTAAGATTGCTTCTATTTGCATATAGAAGAGTCTTCAGCAGGTATGGAAACTTTCAGTGAAAACTAAGTAGGATATGAGTCATAGTTAGGATTGAGTTGGTCTAAGGGCTGGTTATATAAGAAAGAGAGGCTAGAGCTCATGGAGCACGAACTTTGGGATGTTACTACTGTTTCCTATTGAATAAATATTGTAGTTTAAAGGAACTTTTGTGCCTTGTTCGTCTGACTTGTTTCAGACAAGTTTTTCTCGTCGAGTTTTTGCACGGCACTACCTTTCTTCGGTGGTTTTATCATAACTCGAGTTTTACAGATCCAATTGATGTGATTATTTTTGGGTTGTATTCACATCTTGATTATATATCATCTGTGAAAATTTCACAGTCATTGGATTTGCGATTTCGGATCTACACGAGTTTCCTTGTAGTGTTACAGATCTGGTTTTTACTCGGGAAGAAAAGATTGACCTTGGTTCGATCTTTCGATCGTAACTTGAGTTTTTCTCGACGGATTTTTTTGATTCTTGTAGTGACTTCTTTGTATTTTGATTCTTCACAATCTATACTGGTTTTGTCATAATTGATCACATTTATATTAGTCGCATACACGATTTCTTTAACAGATAAATTTTCTACCTAGGGGTTTTTGTTGCTTCTGCTGAAAAAGTTTTAATCTACCATTCATCCCCCTCTGGTAGATTTTCATGTGATATTCGATCCTGAAATTGGTATCAGAGCCACAGTGCTCTAATCTTTGAGATTTGCACATGTTTTGAATTATTATCATGGAGAAATACTCCGTCAAACCTTGTGTGTTTAGTGGTATTGATTTTTAGGTTTAGAAGGTATGCATGGAGGCTTTCATCCAGGCACAAGGCTTTGCAATATGGGAAAAGGAGTTCAAGCCTTACGAAGTGCCGACAAATGATCAAGTTACAGCTACAAATCTGAGAGATGTCAGCAACAACAACAAGGCTGATAACTTGATCATACAAGGACTAACTCAAAGCGACTTCGATCGTGTTGCTCACCTTCAATCTGCGTATGATGTTTGGAAAGTTCTATGTGATTATCATGAAGGATCTAACACGATCAAGGAGGTAAGGCAAGACATGTTCAAAAAAGAGTACGTGCATTTTGAGATGCAACCAGGTGAGTCCATCGATGACCTCTTTGCTCGCTTTAATAAAATTCTCAGCAACTTGCATAGCGTCAATGTTAATATTTCAGATGTTGAGAATGCTAGGCAATTACTAAGTGCATTAGACATGTCAACTCGGGAGATGAAAGTCACATCTATTCGTGAATCTACTGTCATGAATACACTTACTTTAGATGTTCTATATTGTAAATTGAAAACTCATGAAATTGACATAATCTCACGTAAGAACTCCAGCAAATCTCTTGCATTTTTTTCTCACTGTGACATGTCTAGCCCCGGCCAATCTTCATCTTATGGAACACTTGCTTTGTTGTCCTCTCTAACCCTTGAACAGATTGAAGAGTTTCCAGAGGAAGAACTTGCACTCATCTCTACTCGGTTCTCAAAAGCATTGCAAAATGTGAGAACTAAAAGGAGAAGGAGTGTCGGACCTCAACGATGCTTTGAATGTGGTAAGACAGGACATTTTTGCACAGATTGCTCTAACCTTTCAGGTGCTACTTCCTGTGATGAAAAGCAAATAAGGACGAAGCACTCCTCTGCAAACAACAACAAGAAAAAGAAGGGACTTACATGATGCCAATTGGTGATAGTTTTATCTCCACACTTCAAGAACTTGGCTCGAGCAATGTGAACATCGGAAGTGACAAAGATGAAGATGATTTGGCAAACTTGTGCTTCATGGCGGGCAAGTCTAGATCAAGTATGGAGGAGGCAGAACACAACAACGACAATGAAGAGGTATGTCCTACTTGCGAAGAAATGTGTGATGCTATTGCATGTGCCAATGTTATAGTTAAGAAAAAGGACAAAAAAACTTGGGGACAATACTGTTAAAATTGAATCACTAGAATCTGAAATTAATCATTTAAAATCTTTGAGTCCTATTGATGATTCTTGTTCCTCATGTGATTTAGTATATGAACAATTGTCCTCATTAAGAAGTGAGCACACCTCCACTTTTGATAAACTTGGATTTGAAATTGAAAAGAATAGAGAGCTTGCTGCACTTAATGATAAAAACTTGAAAGATGCTAGTTGTTCTACAATTGATTTGCACTGTTCTACTTGTGATAATCTTGATAATAAACTACATGATGCTATGGATGAATCTCTGTTTTGAACAATGCGTTACGTGCTCATAATGTTAAAAATTGTTCTGGTGGCATATTAAAAGGAAAAACTTCACGTGAAAATTGTCTTGATCTGTCCAATAAACTTGATGACATGCATAGGGCATTAGATCGGTTTTGTAATGCAACTAAGAACCTGAACTTGCTGCTGAATTCTTCCAAGTCTTTCAATGATAAAACTACATTAGGTTTGTTTCTCATGCTCATGCTAAGGCTCATCCAACTGAAATTGTAAATTCATTAGGAAGCGGCTTGATTCAAACAGTTCCTAAACATATAAAAGTGGTTTTCGAATCTGCAGGGGTGCTTTCTCATTCAGATTTTAATAAACATGTTGCTTGCTCATCTAGAAATCACCACAAAGTTATATTTCATTGTATCCACTGTGGTGGAGATGGTCATGTCATAGATTTTTGTTATAGACTAGCTAAACAACATAAAAAGGAAAGAATGCAAGCTAGATCTCATAACTCTCATGCAACATTTGTTGCACATGCTAAACCAAATATCAAGAACATGCAACCTGCTATTATGAGTCAAAACATGCAAAATGTGCTCCCAACCTACTGTTTTTTGTGCTACACATGTAACACCTCGTAAGTCAGTAGTTGGGTACAAAAATCCTCAAACTTTGTCTCAGCTTTCGTTTGTTTTCCTGCAGCATGTCGTATGACTCAGTACTGGATTCCTAAATTCCTTTTGACTAACCCCAGTATTGATTCATCGACGTATTGCGCTTCTATGTAGGTTACACGTTTGAGGAAGGAGAACATTTGGATTGTGGATTCAGGTTGCTCATGCAACATGTGTGGTAACAAAGGTTGGTTCTCCTCCCTCTCTTTTGCACAGAAAATGGGCAAACGGCCATCGGTTCTGGAGAAGACCGTCGGGGCCGTCGCATTTATTTCACTAAGGGCATCGGTTTGTAATACCCCGACGGTCATAAAATCATGAGTTGGTCGACACCTTTAATTAAATATGTCGGTCAGGGCTGGGGAACCGACTTACAAAATGTTATAGCCGTCGGCTAAGATTTATAAATCGACGACTATAATAATGTTGTCAGTGCTACCGGGGAAACCGACGGTGTTAACGTGGGACCGGTTGCAGGTCGCAATGGGTGTCGCCGCTGACTGTTATGGCCGCCGGGTTCCAAGATGGAACGATGTTTGTAAGTTATCGGCGTCGGGATTTCCCAATCGATGGCTATAAGTGGGCCCGGCTCGGTAAACCCTAACTCCACCGCGCACTCATCACTTCCGCCCGCGCCCGCTCGACACTCCGCCGCCTCTCTGCACGAGCGCCGCGCATGGCCACCCTCCGCCGTGCACCGCCGCCATCCGCCGCCCTCTGGCACCGCTCGCCCGCCCTTCCTTCGCTGCCCTTGGCCGAGCGCTGCCGCCTATGCCGTGCGCCGCCACGCGGCACTACTGCCCTCCAACGCCCGCCCCTCCGGCACCGTCCGGCCTCCAGCCCCTCCGGCGATCTCTCCCGGTGCACCGCCCGCCGTCAAGGTATAATCTAAGCTATATTAGTTGTATTTCAATTTATTAGTCTAATTTTTAATGTATATTTCTATCTATTTGTTGCATTTCTAGGTATTAATTAGTTGTATTTCTAATATATGAATGTTTCTATCTATTAGTTTCATTTGTCTCTATTAATTAAAATGTATGTTTGAAATGTATTTTAACATACATTTGTAGGTATTAGTTGCAAACCAAAAAGTTGAGTTAAAATGAATTTATAATGTATGTTTGCTGAAGAGTAATGTATATAAATTTAATTACCATTTTGGATGATGCCGTTATGTTAACTTGTAAAAGCCCGTTTTTCGGAAGAACAAAAACGCAAAAATGCGAACTTAAAAATTTTGAAAATGGACTTGGAAATCCAAACTCACATGAGCCATATGAGTTAAACTATGTTCACTAAAAATAGGGACTTGTTAAAAATTTTACCTATAGAACATGGTTGATAATGTATTCGGAATTTAAGGTGTGAAATCCTTAATTTCCAAGTCTTCACATTTTCATTGAAAAATTAAAGGAGGAAAGAAAACAAAATAGAGGGAAAGAAAAAGGAATTATTCCGAACCTAAAATGGGACATCCAAAAATATTCAAATCTCAGGCCGTAAATTTTTCCATGACCTACTAATATTCCAATTAGACTCTCGGTAAAGTTTCAAAATTTTTGAAGCCCATTTCCCATTTATTGGACACGTACTGAGAGTTTAATCAACGTCGACTTCAAATTTAAACTTCATGCTCAACCTTGTCCAAATCAACTCCAAATTTTTCCTGAGGTCCCTTATGGTTCAAAAAGGTTAACTTCAAAGTTTCAGGATTTTTGAACCTAATCTACTATTTATTTCCTTGAGTCAAGTATCACCACTTGAATTCAAATTTAAATCTGAGTTCAAATTCAACTTGCTCAGTTTTGAAATCTGACTGCACCATAAAATTCTCCACATTTTATTTAGTCACTGGGCCAAATTTGATTATTTTTGAAGCGTCTTTGCTAGCCCTATTTGAATTTTGGAAAGAGGAGTTAAGGAGGTGGGTCCCACAGGTGGTCCCCACCAGTCAGGTCGGCACCTCCTCCCCTGCCTCCACGCAGCCGCATGCAGAGCCACCTCGACGTCCCTTTTTCCGTCCTTATCACCGCGCCATCTCCTCTGCGTCCGGTCACCTGCCGCTAGACCAACCCCGCTCAGTCCGCCCGACGGCCACCGACGCCAGCGCCCCACCAGTCGCGCGCCTCCTCGCGCCGAGCACCCCCGCGCGCCGCCTCGCCCCTGCTCGCGTCGGCCGACCACAGCGCCGCCGAGCGTCTTCTACCGCGCCGGCAGCCGTGCCCCAGCTCCTCCCTGCCGAGCCGCCCCCAAGCACCGCTCACACCGCACCGCTCCGACCGCTCACGCCGGCACTCCTCTCCCGGCCGCCGGCTTGCCCCGCCCCCATGGAAACTCGCGCCGCCACCTCCAGGTCCGCTGCTCTGCGCGCCTTCTCCGCGCGCCGGCCTCCTCCCCGTCTCCTCGCCTCCGATGCCGTCCCGGCGTCGCACGACCCGCGCGACGCCCGACCTCACGCGCCTGCCTCCCCGCGCGCATCGCCTCTCCCCGCCAGCGCCACGGAGCGCCGCACCTCCTCCCCCCGGGTCCCTGCAAGCACTGCGCCGCCAACACCGCGCGCGTTTCCTCCCTGCCGTGGTGCGCCCTGCTCCAGTGCTTTGCCGAGCCATGGCCGACGACACTGTCTTGCTGCTTGTCCGTGCCTGGTCTGCTCTCGCTCCCGTGCAACACGGCCGCGACTCTGCTCCCCTGCTCCAGCGAGAGCGCCCTCGGTCGAGTTCCTTGCCGTATTGCTACTGCGCCGCGATGCTTGACCATCAGCTGCAAGAACTCTCGCCACGCCAGCAGCACGTGTGCTGCCCGCGCCCGCACCAACCGCGTCGACAGCCACATCGCTGTTCACACCTTGCCACCCCTTGACCGCGCTCGCCATGTTCCATGCTGCCGCTGACACTCTTTGTCCGCCGCCGTGCTGCAGTACCTTGCCACCGTCCAACACCTCAACCGGTGGTCGACGCCCGACATCGTCGCCCCGTTCTGCGTCGTGGCAGCACCCAACCAGTGATGTATGTGATGTGGGTGATGGATAAGATGCAGGAACACACCATTGACACAATGATATCGACAACTGGTCCCAGGTTAGCTCTGATTTTGCAAGATTGATTGGATCAGTGACTGCAGCCTAGGTGTTCGATGAAATGGTTACAAGGCAAAACTAAGTGTGTTGCTGTTCAATGCTGGTCTATGGATGCAGGTCTATTCTGGGGTGGCAATCGACAAGGACATGTGCCAAGATACCCTTTGGATGGTGATGACGTGATGGAACTCTAGTACACACCAAGATGTTCGGCGAAATGCATACAAGGTGAGCCTTACCCTGAAATACCTTGCTTGATGTCATCGACGTCTGTTCGTCGTGATCGCTAAGGTTACTCATGTGTCGTCAAGTCGTATGCCCATGTTCCGCGTTGATATCATTCCTATAGGAGTCCCCAAGTTGACCTTCTTTGTCCTTTGGATCGCGTTAACTTGTCCGTGTGTGCTCGTGATGCTCCACCATGAGCCGCGTCGACGTCGTTGACCATATGACATCGTCGTGACGTTCCGAGCCATCATCGTGTCCTGGCATCGAGATGAAGGATGCCTGTAACGTACATGATGTTGAAACACAACCACGACACAACGGTCGACAGTCGTTTAGCCAAATTAGGGTTTGGTCAAGGCGAGACTCGTCGAGTCCTAGGTGTAGCCTAGATGCTAGATGATATGCCTTCTAGGTCAAACCGAGTGTATTGGTGACCACCGATGACCTAGGGTAGAATACTGCGAGAACGTTGCGACCGACGAAGAGAACTAGTCCAAGTGGAACCTTGGATAAGAATTTCTTAGTCGTGTCGAGGACGTTTCCTTTCCGCTCGCAGAATTGCTTACATAGGTGTACCTCTTCATCGACGGTAGGTTCGTCGAGTCCCTTATCAACAACCGAGTCGACATCACTAGCCTTAAGACTCACAAGGTGGTGTTCGGGATTCTGCTCACCCCCTTTGACGAGTCTGGGTCGATGTGGACGTGGCTAATCCGATCTTCTCGAGATGGCGAAGCATGACCGTCACGACAAGGTCTCGCATCATGTTCGAGTTCTAGGAGTTCACCGAGCTCATCTGGACAATCTTGCAAAGGACACTGCAATAGTGTCGTGTAAGCACTTGAACGATGCTCGAGAAGCTTGCCGTAGAAACTACTTTACCTAAAGGTCATTAGAACGTTGTCTCGGTATTCACGTCAGGTTAACAAGGCTCGTTATGATGTCTTAAGTCCAAAGAATGTTGACCTCACTTCACTCCCAAGTGTCGCTAGGGTTTCATCCTGGTTCATCCTTATCAGGACCCTGCGATCACACTTGTCACGTAATTAGGTTTACTCCTTAATGAGTTTGTGCAACTTCATTGGTCGACTTCTAAGTCACAACCTCTTGTTGCACAGTTCACTCATGCCTTAAGCTTTCAATGCTCTACCTTGACTCTTAGGTCATCCTTACCCTACCAGTCCAACACTTTCACACCATTCAGTTGTATCGTCCTTGAGTGGCATAGCGTCGAGTGTTGAGTGCCAAGTTGCAATGTGTGCTTACATTGCACCTTTCAATTCACATCTCGATACTACTATGACCACTTGACTTCATCCTTTGTTCATTCACACCACAAAGGCATATCTGTCCTTCCTAGTCGAACTCCTCATTCTTAGAGTTTACACAACCCCGTGGAGTCTTTTCTTAAATTACTTAATTACATAATTACTTATATGCATATCATGTCGATAGGAAACGTGATGGTAGGTGATCGATGAGGAGCTTCGCTTGGAGGAGAAGGCCAAGGTGTTTCCACTGAGGTTCCATGGCAGGTTCTCCGGAGGAAGATCAAGCCCTAACAATTGACATTTGTTCAGTCGCAAACTAAGGCAAGCCCCGGTTTGCATTTAAGTCGTTTATAAACTTTTGCTTTATCACTATGATGAGTAGTATATGAATTGTGCATTACGTTTAGGGTGAATGATACTCCACATGCATGACCAAAAATCCCAGGGTTTATTTGGCACGAGTTACAGTTTGACCTATAGTAACTGCTTTGCTAATGCATAGGAAATCCGGTAGAAGTCGAGTAGTTGGAATCTACTCGCGAGAGATGTATCTCACATGATTGGTTGAATAGAAAATGGCTTAATATAATGAAATTGAGACCGGGCAGGGAATGGCTAGGAAGCGGCGGGAAGTGAGTCTCGGTCGCATAGCCCTGCCTGTGTCGATTAAGGCCCGCTTCGTGTGCGGCCCCTTCGGACAAGCTTGAATTGTACCGGCAATATAATGGACATATGGAATCCAATAAACTGATGTAACTTGATAACTGGGATGTTGAGACCCATTAACTCACCATCGATAGGGGTGGGTTGAGGACAGTAAGGTGTAAATCGGTCGGCGGACATATGAGGTGTTCCGTGCGGAGACCTTCTGTTTGCGGAGGTGAGACGGGCTCAGCATTTGAGTTTCTTGTGAAAGGTGGCCATATACGCCTAGTACTGAAGTGTTATGTAGGTACAGGTGTGCTCGCTGACACTTCCGAACGACGTATGTGTCGTGTTGTCCGGGTGTGTCCTGATTGCAATCACTGTCCCTCGCAGTAATAGAGTACCACTTGTTCACTGAGCGGTGACGTAGTAAATACTAAAGAAGTCAGAAAAATCATATTGTATTGAATTATAATTACTTTGCAACCTTGTATGATTTAGAGATAGTACAATTAAAAGTTTACAATGTCCCCATACTTTAGCTATAATAGCACTATGTGCTTTGGGCATGTCATATCATCGGTAAAGCGTTTCTTGTTTGATTGTGGAGCCCATGATGTGCCGTGCTCAGAGAATGTCATTTGCTACTTAAAACTTGATTATAAGGATCCACTTGTAGGCGAGTCATTTATGCTATTCCTTACCTATGTTTAGTGTCCCCTTGCATCTGTCTAGTGAGACGGTTAAGTCTTGCTGAGCCTTATGCTCACGTTTGCGCTTTAACGATTTTTGCAGGTATTAGTTTTATTTCTGCTGTTCAGGTTGTACATGAGACTCGAGGCGTCGAGATAAAACTCATGTGAGCCACGCCGCTGCTGTTTGTTCTTCGTGTTGCTAGTGAGAATCGTCCTAGGGCATGGACGTCTTCTCTCCTGCTTAGTTAGGTGAGATTATGAGTATGTATTTTCCGCTGCGTGTGTACTCCTATTGTACACTCTTTTGTAAACTCTTCTTATTATGAAATGAAAACTTTATATGTTTTGGTATCCTTTTCGTGTGTGTTGTTAGGTGCCGCATCGCACGGTACCACCCAATGAGATCCTCGGATGTGTGGACTCCGGTCCCCACAGACATGTTATATGTTAACTAGGTAATGCAGAGTGAGTCTCCGCGTTGTCATCCATAAAAGAATGATACATCTTATATATAGTTATATAGTTTGTGTGTATTATCTATTAGATTTTTTACATTTTCTGCTTTGAAGGTATAAGCTAAAATGAGTGACGATCGTAAAGCGATGTATGATGGTTGGAGTTCAAGTGGTGCGCACACAATGCAATGGGCTCGTATCACGAATGTTTTCATCAACCAAGCCTTTGCTAGTGGTGTTCATCTTGTGAAGTGTCCGTGTAGCAAGTTTCGGAATTATCGACATCTATATAAGGATGAAATTGAGTTGCACCTTTGCAAACACGGTTTATGCCTAACTATCTAGTATGGAACGAGCATGGGGAGATGGTTCATGACAATCAGTCGGACAGAAACGAGGCTGGTGATCGGATGGATGATATGTTAGCGGATATTTGTAGAGAGTACGAAGATGGGTCAATGTCGAAGGAGGTGAAGTAGTTTTACGACCATCTTGCCACCTCAGGTGAAAAAGTGCATGAGAGCACCAATGTGAGCGTTCTGCAGGCAGTGACACGACTTATGGCGTTGAAGTCCAAGTTCAATTTCGCAAACAATTGCTATAATGGTATCTATAAGCAGATTGGTGATCTCCTTCCATCTGGGCATACGATGCTGGAAGACATATACCACTCTAAGAAGATTTTGAGTGATGTGGGCATGAACTATAAGAAGATTGATGCGTGCGATAATAATTGCATGTTGTTTTGGAAGGAACACATGAACAAAACCCATTGTATGCATTACAATGCATCTAGATATGTCAAGGTTCTGAGCGATGATGGAGAGGAAACAACTACAAAAGTACCGATTAAACATCTTCGGTACATGCCTGTCACAACAAGGCTAAAACAGTTGTTCCCGTCCAGAGAAACAGCAAAACAGATGAGGTGGCATTCTGAAGGGATACGTGAGAGTGATGAAAAAAATATTATGATGCATCCTTCTGATGGCGCGGCATGGAAAGCTCTAGACCGTTTTGATTCGGAGTTTGCAAGAGATCCCAGAAATGTTCGTCTTGGATTGTCAACGGATGGTTTCACTCCTTTCAGCACCAGTAGAAGTCCATACTCTTGTTGTCCTGTATTTATCATGCCATACAGTCTTCCTCCCAACATGTGGATGAAAGAAGGATACAATTTTCTCACAGCTATCTTTCCTGGCCCTAAACATCCTGGGAAGAAAATCAATGTGTTTATGCAGCCGTTGATTAAAGAGCTGAAAGAGCTATGTCATGGTGTAAAGGCATATGACAATCATCTGAAATGTGAATTTACCTTACGTGCTGCATATTTATGGTCGATCCATGATTTGTTGGCATATGGCATTTGGGCTGGGTGGTGTGTTCACGAACAATTGTGCTGTCCCATATGTATGACTCACACCGATGCTATCAGGTATAGAAAAAAAGTCAGCTTCTTTGATTGTATGGCAATTCCTTCCTTCAAACCATTCTTTTAGGAGTGATACGCAATCATTTCGGAAAGGCAAAATGGTTATAAAAGGTATGTCTCGTCGATTGACAAGTGAACAAAAAATGGCGTGGCATGCAAAGTTAAAAGAGTCTGCTGAAGGTGGTTTCGAAGAGTATGGTACATAACACAACTGAACTCATATTTCATTTCTTTGGGAGCTACCATATGCAAAGGCGTTGATTTTACCGCACAACATAGATTTCATGCACCAGGAGCGTAATGTGGCTGAAAGCATCATAAGCATGTGTTTTGATTTCACTGGTCAAACCAAAGATAATATGAATGTGAGGAAAGACTTAGCTGATCTTTGCGATCGTCCTGGGCTTGAGATTATAACTAATGCAAGTGGAAATGATAGTAGGCCATGAGCTCCTTACTGTGTCAAGCCAGAAGAAAGGAGGCAAATACTTACTTGGTTGAAGACATTGAAGTTTCCGAACCACTATGCAGCTAAGATAAAACGATGTGTTAACCTTAGTAGCGGTAAACTAAATGGGTTGAAGAGTCATGACTACCATATTATGATGGAGAGACTTGTGCCCATAATATTTCGTGGCTACTTCAACCTGATTTGTGGAAGATATTAGCTGAACTTAGTTACTTTTATAGGCAGATATGCGCTAAAGAAGTGTCAAGGAAGATGGTGCGACAGTGGGAGAATGAAATCGTTGTGCTTGTATGTATGTTGGAAAAAGTCTTTCCACCTGGTTTTATGAATGTTATGCAACATTTGCTCGTGCATTTACCTTATAAAGCGTTGGTAGTGGGTCCTGCACAGTTCAGGTAGATGTATAGTCAAGAAAGGGAATTGAAAAAACTTAGAGCTACAGTACGCAACAAGGCAAGAGTTGAGGGGTGTATTGCAAAGGCATTTGCAGCTAAAGAGATTACAAAATTTTCAATGAAATATTTCTCACGTGCCAAGAATGTGAATGCATCTAAGACACGATATCATGATGTAGAAGAGCAACATATGACCGAGCTTAAGATTTTTAATTGGAAGGGTAAAGGTGTTGGAGCTGCGAATTCTCATCATATTTCGGAGCAAGAGAGGAACTACACTATGCTTTGTATGTTTTCGAACATGGAGGAAGTGTCACCATATTTTGAAATATTTGGCAAGTTGTATTGGACATCTTCTCGAAGACCTACACAAAGTCAATTGGATAAGATGCGACAGTATGACATAAATGGTTGGCTAAGCTTTGTAGCATGGTTCCGTGAACATGGAATGTTTCAATCTGTCTTTGTCTTCAATTATAGTTCACATGCTTGTCGTAAGATGCTAACTTTGTCTATTTATGTAGTGTATGCAAGATCGCAATATCTTAGATGACTTGCGATAGATTTCGCATGGTCAACTGAATGTAAGAGAATTTAGCCGATATGATATCAACGGATACCGTTTTCGTACGGCAAGTTTAGAAGCAAGCCGCCCACTTGCAGCCACATCAAACAGTGGAATAATGATAACGGTAGCGGAGGGTAGTGGAGAAGTCAATGCTTACTACGGTGTTCTTCAACCAATAATCAAGTACACATTTGGCGGTCCGAAATAACTGAAGCTTGTGATTTTCCACTCTCAATGGTTTGATCCAACGTCGGGCACGCGAGTCGATTATTTTGGAATGGTGGAGGTTAACCACGACTAGCGGTACACAGCTCATAACAACAATGTTGTACTTGCCCATAAAGTGGAACAAGTGTACTATTTAAGTTATCCTCATCCAAGTTTCACAAATTGGTGGTTATATACAAAGTTAATCCTGAAGTGGACCATCATCGTTATGATGGATACATAGAGAATCAGGAAGATGATGATGGTGGTGTCTATCAAGATGAAGTCGAGGAAGTAGAAGATTTTAGGATATATAGCAGGATGGGACTAGCAGAGATAGCTAGTGGTACTTTTGAGTTAATGACTGAAGAACATACTGGCATTTCGAGGAAACGTATTCGACAGTCACAAAGGATTATTGAAAAGTAGAAAAGGAATATTGAGGATTAAGAAGAATTTGATCAAGACAGTGAAGGAGAAGAGTTTGAAGAAGAGATAGAAAAACTAGAGACACGTGAACATATTCGAGCACGTGTGGCAGAAGCAGATTCTGATGCTGATGATTTTTTATTCTTATTGTACACATTCTGTTAGATTTCGATTCTTATTGTACGCATTATGTTAGATTTTGATTCTTATTCTTCACATTTTGAGTATCTTTTATTATTTATCATTTGTTTTGTATAACTAATCATTATTTTGAAATTTATGCAGATGTTCAAGCACTTGGCAGGAAAAAGCGAAGTGGTAGTTCGGACCACACTAGTAGATCGGAGCACACCGACTTGTTTCAGGTACTTGTTTATTTTTAAATACATATTAGTATTATAATTAACTATCTAATTAGTATCATAATTATTTTTAAATACATATTAGTATCATAATTGGAGTGGCAGGGGCATCGACAAGTATTTAACACGGAGTTGGGAAGCACCATTCGGTTTTGCTTTCCTGGGATGGTTGTGTTGGACGGTGAAAGAATTGCCGAGCATAGTTGGGATCACTATGCATTGAAAGAGTACGCCCCTGCAGGTACTTGTCATAACAGAGTTTGAGATATGTTTTGGGGTAAGTGTATTCATAGTCCTTCAATTATATTACATCTTGTTCTGATTGACATTAATTGTTGTTTATATTGCAGGGTGTGTTTCGTTTGCAGAAAGGCGAGAGTGAAGCATATGCAAGAGTGGTTTTCCATGAGTCAGCAAAAAGGCGCAAAAAGGACTCCTTCTCCGATGCCTGGATCAAAGCTGTAATTGTGTACTACAGGACTAAGTTGTTGACATGCATATCAAAAAATGAAGCAGCCAAGTTACATCTAACTAAGGAGGAGTACTTGAACAGCAACGTGGATTGGATATGTGTGAATCCAAAAGCTTGGAATGGTTAAGTGAGTATTGGGCATTGGATGAGTTCAAGTTAGTTTCGGATAGAAACCGAAAAAACCAGAAGAGCAAGCCTGGAAAGCATTACTATGGGTCGAATGGACATGCGCGGCTGGAACAAAGAATGTTATGAATTCTTAAAATTAAACTTAAATTGCTTCAAATAATTGTATTCTTAAAATAACACCTAGCTTTTTTGAGGTTTACTTTAAGGGGCACAGAGGTCCAGACCCAAATCACCCGGAGCAATTGTGTGACGAGGCAGCAACGCAAAAAGTGGTAAGTATGATCTATCCAAGTCATTTTACCTTTTATTACATCTACGCATGAACTCATTGTCTCCTCGCAGGAGAAATATGTTGAGTGCTTCAAGAAAAATCATGGAGATGAGGCAAATTTTGTAAGAGCGTCGTTGGATGTGGGTGTGGCGTACGAAGCCGGTGGAGGTGTACCGCACGGGAGGTATTTCTAAAGATAATGATGTTTCTAAGTTAATGATTGTCGATTCATCGCACTTGTATCTTTTGTAGACTTGATTGGGCGATGGGTATGTGGAGCGTCAGGCCTATGTTAGGCGACATCACTCCAGTGCTAGTTCTAGTAGGTCCCGGTCTACTGCGAAGACGGATGCATTAAGATAAGAGTTGAGACGCACTCAGGAAGAGATGCAGACCCAGTTGCAATAGAAACAGCAGCAACACTAGACAGAGATGTTGATCCAGATGTAGTAGATGCAGCAACAGATACAGCAACAGGTGCAACACCGGATGCAGTATCTGTATATGGCCCAAGTACCTTAACAGTTGAGCTATTATTCGATTTAAAATGTTTCACTGAAGATCTCACAATAATTTACTTGATACAGTTTTTGGGTCACAGTAGCACCGGTACTCCGTTCGGCACACCACAACCACCTCAGTTTGACATGATGTCGCAGGTATACTTTGTTGTTTTCTTCAAGTTACAATACTCTTTACTATGTGTTAAATTAATGGAATATCTTTACTTGATGCAGTTCTTCGCTCAAGGTGGTATGCCTCGTCCAATGCAACCAGGACAACATATTGGCTCCTCATCACAGGTATCACTGTGTGTCTTACTACATTGAGTTATCATACAAAATTCTAACCACATGTGTAACAAGGTTCTAAGAGTGGTCAACCATTTGTTCCTCATCCTCAGGGATTTATGTCGTTGTTGGCTCCTGGACTGCAATCGTATCCATGTGTTCTACCTCCGATGCCCATTTAATCCGGGACAGACTAACCCATCAACAGCTCCGACCACAGCCGTATGACTTTTAAATCGTTATTTCCTATAAAACATAGGTTAATTTGAATAATACTTAGTGGATTTGAGTCAAATTAGCATATTTGTGAGTTTTGTAACAAATAATTCAATTAGCACATTTTAGAGAGATTAAGACACTCGAATTATAAGTATAAATGCGTAGTGTAACTTGTATTTGTTTCTTGCAGGGTTCCGATCATCTGCAAGGTCGTGATGATTTTCTGAATTTGAACGAGGGAGGTGCGAGTGGTGGAGGTTCCAACACATGAATGCGTGAATGTCATTTTCATTGCCACTTTGTGAACTTTATGTGAACTTGTGATCTTTGTTTTCATTTCCATGTAGTGGTCATTTATATACATATGCGTGAACTTGTATTGTTCTTATGTGAAACTGTATTGTGCTTATGTGAAGTATTGCTTATGTTTATTGTTCTTGTAAATTGTTGCTCATATGCTGATTGTTGCTGCTGTAACTGGAGCTAAGGCTCCCGGAGGCTGCCCATCCGGGCGGGAGGAAAACAGGCGGGTATTTAAAAAAATCCAACTGTAGCCATCGATTATTGTTAGGCTGACGATCTTAAAGGGTTTAAAGGTGTCGGCTTGGTCATATGGCTGACGTTCTTAGACGCCTTAAACGCGTCGGCTCCCTACTTGGCCGATGTCCTTAACCCACTAAAGGCGTCGGCTGTGGACCCAAGCCAACGCTCTTAAGTGCATTAAAGCCGTTGGGCTTGCAACCAATGCTTCTAGCTTTTAAATGCGTCAGTACAAGAAACTGGCGGTTTTAAACATTAAAGGTGTCGGCCCCGACGTCCATAACTATTAAAAATGTCGAATCTGAGTCACCGGCTATGAAAGTTGGTAAACCGATGTATATAAAGTAAAATCATCGGTTTCTTTAGGTTACCGATGCCTATATGGCCGACGGCCTTTTGCCCGATTCCTGTAGTGTTGTGTTACGTATAGAGAATGTTACTTTTGCTGATAATTCTTCAGCTCCTATAATTGCTAAGGGTTTAGTTAGAGTAAATAATCACTACACATTGAAGGATGTGGCACTTGTTAAAATTTTGAAATACAACTTGCTTTCTGTTTCATAATTGCTAGATGAAAATCTTGAAATTATTTTCACTAAAAATTGCTACAAAGTTGTAGATTCAAATAGTGAGCTCATTTTTAACATGTCTCGGTTTGGAAGAGTTTTTAAAACTGATTTTGATATGTCATCCTCTAAGCATAGGTGTCTAGTTGCTAAGGATGCAAAAGACCTATATTTTTGGCATCGTATACTTGGTCACGTAGCCTTTGATCATCTCATGCGTGTTAGTGCTCTTGATCGCATACGTGGGCTGCCTAAGCTTAAAGGGGACAAAGAACATGTGTGCTCTTCTTGTAGACATGCTAAGATGGTTACAGGTTCACATGCTCCTCTCCCAATGACCATGACCACTGAACCAGGACAACTTTTGCACCTTGACAGCGTAGATCCTTCACGTTTTCAATCCTTCGGGGCTAAATGGTATGTTCTTGTGATTGTTGATAAATATTCTAGATACTCTTGGGTTTACTTTATGGGGTCTAAGAATGAAGCTTTTAGTCACTTTAGAATTTTATTTCTTAGATTATCAATTGATCACCCAAGATCTTTAAAAGCAATTAGAAGTGATAATGGAACCAAATTAAAAAATCAATTGTTTGATCACTTTTGTGCTGAAATGGAATAGATCATCAATTTTCTTCACCTTTTGTAGCTCAAAAAATGGTGTTGTAGAGAGAAAGAACAGAACCTTAGTTGAGATGGCTAGGACTATGCTTGATGAATATCAAACTCCTAGAAAATTTTGGGCTGATGCAATTGCAACCGCTTGTTATGTCTCAAATTGTGTTTTCTTGCATGCTAAGCTAGGAAAAACAACATATGTACTTCAGTTTGGGCATAGGCCTAGTGTCACACACTTTCGAGTCTTTGGTTACAAATGCTTTGTTAAGAAACATTGTAATCTTGATAAATTTGAAC
This sequence comes from Tuctoria greenei, assembly GCA_036927565.1. Lineage (NCBI taxonomy): Eukaryota > Viridiplantae > Streptophyta > Magnoliopsida > Poales > Poaceae > Tuctoria > Tuctoria greenei. The sequence goes on along the minus strand of JAYESD010000011.1, from coordinate 128,859,042 downwards.
CTAGATCTGTTGATAGCATGTTTCTTGGTTATCCATCTCATACTAGAGGCTACCGTGTGCTTTTACTTGACACTAACAAAATTGTGGAGACTTGTGAGGTTTCTTCTGATGAAGCTAGCCCATGTACTAGCTCTAATCTTGCAGGTCCAGATCCATATCTGCAGGGGAGAGTATTTCCATCGAAGAAGACGAAGAAGTGGTGTTGCTGCCCCAAAATTCAGAAGCAAATGACAATGATCACACTGCTGATTTTGCACCACTGCCAGCACCAACAACTACTGCAGCTGGTACGTATCGCCCTCAAGCCACAAGTTCTTCGATATGTGATGAACATCAAGAAGAAGGAGCTTGTGAAGTGTCCACTCCCCTCCGAATCCTCAAAAGTCATCCTCCACAACAAATCATTGGGAGCTTGCACGAACGAGTCACATGGTCCAGGTTTTGCGATCCAACCTTTCATGCTCATTCTACTTTTGTTGCTTCTTTTGAACCCAAAGATATATCACACGCACTAACTAATGAATCTTGGATTATTACCATGCAAGAAGAGTTAGAAAACTTTGAAAGAAATAATGTTTGGAAACTTGTACCTCCACCTCAAGGCACTTTAATTGGAACTAAATGGGTGTTTAAAAATAAAAAAAAGTGAGGATGGGGTTGTGGTTAGGAATAAGGTTAGGTTGGTTGCTCAAGGTTTCACACAAGTTGAAGGTCTAGATTTTGGTGAAACTTTTGCTCCTGTTGCTAGATTAGAAGCCATAAACATTTTGTTAGCTTTTGATGCATCTAAAGGTTTCAAGTTATATCAAATGGATGTTAAAAGTGGTTTTCTTATGGCCACATAGATGAGGAGGTTTACGTCAAGCAACCATCGGGTTTTGAAAATCCAGATTTTCCTAATCGTGTTTACAAACTGTCCAAAGCCTTCTATGGTCTTAAACAAGCCCCTAGAGCATGGTATGATAAGTTAAAAACGTTCTTACTTGAAAAGGGGTTTACCATGGGCAAGGTTGATAAGACTCTTTTTGTGCTTAAGCATGGCAATGACTCATTATTCGTTCAAGTGTATGTGGATGATATTATCTTTTGTTGTGCTTCTCATGATCTTGTGTCCATGTCTTCAACTATGATGAGTTTAGAATTTGAGATGAGTATGATGGGAGAACTCACATACTTTTTGGGGCTGTAAATCAACCAAACCAAGGAAGGTACCTTTGTGCATCAAACAAAGTATACAAGAAACCTTCTTAAGCGCTTCAACATGGACAAAAGCAAGCCTCTTTGGACACCAATGGGTACACCAACGACACTTGAACTTCATGAAGATGGTGAACCCGTGGATCAAAAAGAATATAGAAGCATGATCGGATCACTTTTGTACCTCACGACATCATGACCGGACATAAAATTCAGCGTATGTCTTTGTGCACGGTTTCAAGCTTCCCCACGTGCTTCACATCGTCAAGCCGTCAAAAGAATTCTTAGTTACTTACATGGAACTCAAGAATTTGGCATTTTTGTTCCTTCTTCCTCAACCGTTACTTTGAAATCTTTTTCGGATGCTGATTTTACGGGTTGTAGGATTGATAGGAAAATTACTTCAGGTGCTTGTCATTGTCTTGGTAATTCACTTGTTTCTTGGTCCTCCAGAAAACAAAACTCAGTTGCACAATTCACAGCCAAATCTGAATATCTAGCTGCTGCTAGCGCTTGCTCTTAAATTCTTTGGATTGTTCAAACACTTAAGGACTATGGAGTTTATCTGGATAGTGTTCCACTTTTGTGTGATAACACTGGTGCCATTTGCATTGCCAAAAACTCCGTGCAATATTCGAGAACAAAGCATATTGACATTAGGTATCACTTTCTTCGTGATAATGTATAAAAATGAAACATTGTGCTTCACCATGTAGATATCGAATAACAATTGGCTGACATTTTTACAAGACCTTTAGATTTCACTTGTTTTTGTTTCATTCGTAGTGAAATAGGGGTTATGCATCCTCATGGCTTAAATTGAGGGCGAGCTTTAAAATTTGGGATCTGAATTTAAATGTAATATGAGCATAGTATTTCATACATATATGACTTTTAGATTTCTTTTACATGCTGAAAGTTCTTACTGCGTTACTCATGTTATACAGTTTTTAGTTTTTGCCATGACTAGTAATTGGAATAATTAGTTACACTAAATCTGGTTGTGATCGAACTTTCTTGATGTTTTGAACTTGTCGCATGCTCATAGTGCTTTTAATAATGAATAATTAATCAAGTAATCAACTCATTTGTTGAGATTTTATGATCAAATGAAAAATGAGAAAAGATCAAGAGAATATGCATGCATTGCACTTCTTCTTTTGAGATGGCTTATCATTGCACTTAGATATGAACTTGGAAGAAGTTGTGCATGACTTAAACCATGTCCTTAAGCTTCTGATTGTCAAATGACAGGCTTGGCTCGGTTAGTTAGAATAAGGCAGATACAACATATAATCTTGCAAATGTCATATGATCAAAATTTGTGCTTAAAAGAAAATAAAATTGCAGCACAAGTGTTATGCTTCCAGGTTTTGAAATAGTTAAGTTTGTGAGATCATGACTTGCCTAAATTGAAAATTACACTTGATCTCTAGCTTGGCTTACACTAATTTATGTATTTCATTTATGTGATAGTGTAAGTCACTAGATAGTATGGCTTGGATGAGCTTTGTTTTATGTGTATATGTCATATTATGCTCATAACAAATTAAAATTTCTCTTTTGTACCTTGCTGAATACATTGTCAAGGGGGGAGAAATTGATCACACATTGCACACATTCACAAGTGCTTTGGCACGATTCTTCTCAAGGGGAGAATTTTTTGATTACAAAGGGGGAAAAATAAGTATGGGGGGAAATATTTTTTTTGAAATTCCTTTCTTTCTCATTTTATTGTTTTCAAAACTTTTCACGTGAATAAGCCAATGTTCGGATTCTAAGTGGTGTTACCAATGCATTCATCAAGGGGGAGATTGTGAGACCTATGTGTGCTGAATACATTGCCTAATACGATAAAAGTTTTGAATATAGCCAAAACACCCTTTTCCATCAAGGTCCGACTTTAGGTCCGAGCTCCGGCAATGTCCAACAAAAGGTCTGACATGTTTTGTGTTGCTTTGGCAAGGTTCGACAATAGGTCCGACATGTTCCAAACTTACTTTACACGAGTTTCAAAGGGGTATTGGCGACATTGCAAGATCTTTTGGAGAGATTACAAGTTTGGATTTGTGGTTTCTGATCTACCCGAGTTTCTTTGCAGTGTTACAGATTTGGTTTTTACCTGGGTAGAACAAATTGACCTTTGTTCGATCTTCCGATCGTAACTTGAGTTTTTCTCGATGGATTTTTGTGATTCTTGTAGTGACGTCTTCGTAACTTGATTCTTCACAATCTATACTGGTTTTGTCACAATTGATCACGTTTAGATTAGTCGCACACACAATTTCTTTAACGGATCAATTTTCTGTTGAGGGGTTTTCATTGCTTCCGCTAAAAAAGTTTTAATCTACCATTCACCCCCTCTGGTAGCTTTTCATTTGCTTTTCGATCCTACAGAAACCCATTACACACCTCTCACCTCTTTTCCACATTAGATAAACCCTTAGCCCCTATTACTCTATTAGCTGCCATCAAGAGGAGTTCACCGCAAGGGAGAACGGGGAGGAAGAAGAAGAAGGAGGATCAAGCAAGATCGTCATCGCTTTTGCAATCTTATTCATCAATTCTATGATGTTAACATTCTTCTTCACCGATTCTTCATCTTCAATGGATCTAGACATAAAGTTCCCGCTTTTCATCAAATCCTCGACCTTTGAACCTGTGACGCCCGGTTCCGAAAAATGAACCAAGCTAACGCATATGTGTGCCCAGGATGTTCAACACACATAAACGAGTGCAATCACAAAAGTGTATACAGAAAATTACCAGAGAACAAGATTAATTAACCAAATTTTATTACACAAACCAGATTATCCTCGAATACAAGCTCTAATAAATATTAACGACAAGTTTAACTAATGCAGCGGAAATAAACTAATTAAGCGAACTAAACAGCTAGGCAGCATAAGCAATGGGGTATAGCGCAGCTCCAATCAACACCACAGGCAAAGCTGACGGTAGACACGGCCTAGAACTCCCCATTATCACCATTAAACTCCCAATCCTGACCTGCAACTGTTGGTGGGGGATTGCAAGAGTGAGTACATGTCGTACTCAGCAAGTGTGGAAAGTATGACATGTGGCTGATTCAAATGACGACAATAATAATGGCAAAGTGCTGAAAAGTACATAAAAACATTTGAAAAAAATATATTACATGTATGTGAAGTAAACCCATCATAATCATAAGTAATACCTTAATACCAATCTGAATTCACAACCATCATCAATAATTTCAGATTTCACCATTGCCAATAACCATATTCAATACCAGAAATTAATCCATAACCATAATACCAACCATAACCATCCCGAATACCATCCCAATACCAAATTCCCTCTAATCATGGAAGTTTTCCAGGTGCTCATAACCGGGAGCACGGCTATCATGATAGTTTTACTTAACTCTGCAGAGTTTGTAGCACTTTACCCACGTGTTCGTGATTTCATCACCTTTCGATGACTAGAACCTCTATTATGTCGTCTCACACTTCCGTCAATGTGTGGCCAAGAGATCACAAAATAGCCTTTACAAAGGGATTACTAGCCTATTTAGACCCCACTGAGGTTTCACCGGTGGCGATGCCTCCAACTGAGCACATCTTCAACCAAGGGCCCCCTCTTGAGCCATTCGGATCCCAGGGTAGTCCCACCAATCATCAACAAACCCAATCCGACTACCCCTTCCCCGAGCATCCACAATGGTCCAAACAGTACTAACAAAGCCCTAATTAATCAGCTACGCCACACCCATACTTGGCCCCATGGTGGCACTGTAGTCCTGGCTTATTCTCGCATGAATCGGTCCTTAGATCTAAAGCAAGCAAACCACGGTACATCCAACCCATCCACATACCAGGCTTGCTTAGATCACCCATTACCATATCATATTTAACCAGTTCATGTTAACCACAATCTCATCCATGCATAATTAAGTTGAGTGGTATAGTTGTTTCCCATCCCAGTTGATTAAGCGAAGCAAAAGGTAAAAGCCCTTCCCGACTCTCTACCATAAATTCCAGGTGACAAGGGTGGCTAAACAATTCTAGTATACTTCCTATCATAGTATTCCCATCAAATTGACACAAGCATGCAATTTACAAACAAAACATTTATTTTAAAACAGGGTCAATATGCTTCAAGGACACTTGCCTTGCTCTTGCTATTGATTAGGGTCAATTTCTTCAAACTCTTGGTGCTGTAGATCCTCCGCGGCACTTTCTAGCACAAATCCGTCTAATCCACACAATAAACATACAAGACAAGAAACACAATCAAAGAGTGCACATATATTACTCAATATGACATGACATGCATGATTGATGCAAATGCAAGGTAGAACTTGTTACTAGATTGCTTTTAATGATCACTAACTAGTTCTAATAGCTTTTAACAAGTTTACACAGGTTTGGAGTTGATTAGATCAAATTTTAGAGTCAATTCAACACAATTTAACCAGGAAGATTGGACTAGTCTGCTAGGGACCGGACAAGTCCGCACTCTGCGAGATCAGCAGATTAGGGTTTTCTAGATCAACGTAAACTCGGAGATTAGGGGTTGAATTCACGTAAGGAAAAGAGAATAGAAGGTATACCAGGTGTTTAGGACTCCAATGAATCAAGAAATTTGGAGGTAACACTTGGATCTTGATGATCTAGGGTTGGTGATGAACTTTGAGATGAATTGGTGGTGAAGGACAAAACTTGGTGGAGATCTTGATCCTCTTTCGTTTCCTCCTCTTCTTCTTCTTGCTCGGGATCTTCTCCTCCCTCCTTGATGGTGGCTCTCCACGAACTAGGGTTTGGGGTGGGTGGAAAAGTGACAAATAGATGTCAATCCAAGGGGTGGGGCTGTTTATATAGAGGTGGAGGCTAGGGTTAGATGGATTTCGAGTTTTGGGATGAGTAGAGGTCGGTTTAGAGTCCCACATGGGCTTTAAAAGAGTTAGGCACGACGTCCCTAGGCCAACTTAACGTGAAACCCAAGAAACAAGTCGTAAAACAAAAGATCAACTCGGAGTCACGAAATATCGGACAAGTCCGGAAAGGATCGGACTAGTCCGAATTCGTCCAGAGAGAAAATCGGTCAAGTCTGGCCAAAAATCGGACAAGTCCGACTTTAAACAGAGAGGAAAACGGACAAGTCCGCTGGAACACCGGACTAGTCCGGAAAAGTCCAAGGACATGGCAAATTTTTCAAGGATTCATGGAATATTGGACTAGTCCGCAAAAAATCAGACAAGTCCGAAAGTTTCCAGTGCCAAAAATCGGACTAGTCTGCAGCAAAAACGGACAAGTCCGTTTTTCGTCAGAGAGAAATCGGACTAGTCCTCAGCAAAATCGGACTAGTCCGCACTTTCCTGCAATTTAAGTGCGGTTTTGTTCCAAATCAATTTTAAACTCGTTCCTCTTGTTGTGGGTTAATGTTAAACACGTATATGACTGCATGCAAGGCATGATGCATGAAAATGAGGGTGTTACAAACCTACCCCCCTTAAAATGAATCTCGCCCTCGAGATTCGACGCGGAAGAGAAAAGATAGGGAAATTCCTTCTTGAGATCATCTTCCAATTCCCACGTTGCTTCTTTTTCGGTGTGGTGCTTCCATTGAACTTTACACCATCTAATAACCTTGTTCCTTGTGACTCTCTCCTTAGTTTCCAAGATTTTGACCGGTTGTTCGGCATAAGCCAAATCTTCCCCTAGTTCCAATTTTTCCATTGGCACTTGTTCTTCCGGTAGTCTCAAAAACTTCTTGAGCTAGGAAACATAAAAGACATCATGGATATCCGAAAGATGAGCTGTCATCTCCAACATATACGCTACTTCTCCTCTTTTGTCCAAAATCTTGAATGGTCCAATATAACGAGGTGCAAGCTTGCCTCTTATGTTAAACCTCTTATGACCTCTCATTGGCGACACCTTGAGGTAAACAAAATCTCCTATTTCAAAGGCTAATTTCCTTCTCCTATTGTCCGCATAGCCTTTTTGTCTTGATTGGGCAGCCCTCAAGTTTTCACGAATTATTTGGACTTGCTGTTCGGCTTCTTGCAACACATCTGGTCCAAATACTTGAGTTTCTCCTGCCTCATTCTAGAATAAAGGTGTCCTACACTTCCTCCCATAAAGCGCTTCATATAGTGACATTTTCAAACTTGCTTGGTAACTATTGTTGTATGAAAATTCTACATATGGCAAGCTTTTGTCCCAACTTTTCCCATGCTTTAAAGCACAAGCTCTTAACATGTCTTCCAAAATTTGATTGGTCCTCTCAGTTTGTCCATCTGTTTGAGGGTGATATCCTGAACTAAAATTCAACCTCGTTCCCAAAGCTTCATGCAATTTTTGCCAAAATCTGGAGGTAAAATGAGAACCTCTATCCGAGACTATCTTCTTTGGGACTCCATGTCGACACACAATATGCTCCATGTATATTTCGGCCAATCGTGCAGCTGTATATTTGGCCTTCACAGGGACAAAATGAGCTGACTTGGTTAAGCGATCCACAATTACCCAAATTGAGTCATACCCGGACTGAGTACGTGGTAACCCAACTATGAAGTCCATTCCAATTTCTTCCCACTTCCATTCTGGAATATTCAACGGTTGCAATAATCTGGCTGGCCTTTGATGTTCCGCCTTGACTCGTTGGCACACATCACACAATGCTACGTACTCAGCTATGTCCTTCTTCATGCTATCCCACCAATAGCAAGTCTTCAAGTCTTTGTACATCTTTGTACAACCAGGGTGAATTGAGTAAGGCGAGTCATGTGCCTCCTTTAATATTGTCTCCCGAATATGCTTTACATTAGGCACAACGATCCTCTTTCCAAGCCATAAGGTACCATGTTCGTCTTCATCAAATCTGAATTCTCTCCCTTCTTTGGTCCTTTCTTTAATTTCCTTGATCTCCTCATCTGCGGTCTGTGCTTCTCGAATTTCTTGCTCTAGGGTTGGGTTTAACTCCATCATCTCCATCTCATTTACAAACCCGAGGTTCAACTATTCAAACTCCTTGCATAACTCGGATGGTAACTCTCGAACTGTGAGTTGGTGACTTACTCCCTTTCTACTCAAAGCATCAGCCACTACATTGGCCTTTCCCGGATGATAGTTGATCCCCAAATCATAATCTTTGATGAGCTCCAACTATCTTCGTTGCCTCAAGTTCAGATCCATTTGCGTGAATATACTTAAGACTCTTGTGATCCGTATAAATTTCACCCCTATGTCCAAGAATATAGTGCCTCCAAATCTTCAATGCATGTACCACGGCTGCAAGTTCTAAATCATGTGTTGGGTAATTCTGCTCATGTTTCTTCAATTGTCTTGATGCATAGGCGACCACTTGACCTTCTTGCATCAATAGACATCCAAGTCCTTGTCTTGATGCATCGCAATAAATGTCAAAACTATTACATCCGGCAATACCAAAACTGGGGCTGTTGTCAACCTCTTCTTTAACTCCTCAAAACCGTTTTGACAAGCTTCAGTCCATCGGAAAGCCTTGCCCTTCATTAGCAACTCCGTCATAGGCTTGGCTATCTTGGAAAAGTCCCTGATGAATCGACGGTAATATCCAGCCATCCCAAGAAAACTCCTTATTTCCTTGACATTTTGCGGCGGTTCCCACTTCAACACGTCTCTCACTTTTCCGGAGTCAACCGATACTCCTCCTCCTGAAATTATATGACCCAAAAATGACACCTCTCTCAACCAAAACTGACACTTGTTGAACTTGGTATACAATCGATGCTCCCTAAATTTCTGCAACGTAAACCTCTAGTGTTCCTCATGTTCTTTCTCATCCTTCGAGTAGATCATAATGTCATCAATAAACACCACAATGAATCTATCCAAGTACTCCATGAAAACCTTATTCATGAGGTACATAAAGTAGGAAGGCGCGTTTGTCAATCCAAAAGACATCACGGTGTACTCATAAGATCCATACCGTGTTCTAAAAGCTGTTTTGGGTATGTCCGATGGTCTAATCTTCATTTGGAAGTATCCCGACCTCAAATCAATCTTAGAGAAGACACAAGCACCCTTCATCTGATCAAACAAGTCTTCTATACGTGGCAAGGTATACTTGTTCTTGATTGTTACCTCGTTGAGAGCTCGGTAATCCACGCACATCCTTTGGAATCCATCCTTCTTGTCCACGAACAGCACGGGCGCCCCCAAGGTGAAGAGCTAGGGCGAATAAAACCCTTCTCTAATTGCTCTTGAATTTGCTTCTTGAGCTCCGCTAATTCCATAGGAGACATCCTATACGGCCTCTTAGCTATAGGTGCAGTTCCAGGTATTAAATCAATAACAAACTCAATGTCTCGATCGGGTGGCATACCTGGCAACTCGTCCAGAAAAAACATCCAAAAATTCACACACCACCGGAATCTCCTCAATTGCGGCACCGTCCATATGATTCAGCTTCAATTGCATTGGTGCGGTTTGAGATGCTTCAAATTCTACGGTGGTCCCTTCTTCGTTGGTCAACTTCACCGTCTTCGTGGCACACTCAATAACTCCATTGTGCTTCCTCAACCAGTCCATACCAAGTATAATGTCCAATCCTTGAGAGTCCAAAACAATGAGGTTGGCGGAGAAGTCTATCCCCCTTATTCTAAGGCTTACTTTTGGACATACTATATTTGTCCTCATCTCTCCTCCAGGAGACTTAACCAATAGAGTAAACTTCTTATGAGAGATAGACAAACTATACTTAGCAACATACTTCGATGCAATGAATGAATGCGATGCTCCAGAATCAAATAACATAGTCGCGGGGTTGGAGTTGGCGAGAAACATACCAATGACCACGTCATCCGCTTGTTGAGCATCCTCCTTAGAGACATGGTTCACGTTGCCATGAGCAAAATTCTGCTGTCCACGGTTCCCTTGTGGTTGTCCTCCATTGGGTCTTGGGTTTTGCCTCGGTGCTTTGCTCCCTTGACCAAGGCCTGACTTAGGACATTGATGCGCAAAGTGTCCAGCTTCTCCACAAGTATAACACTTCTTAACTCCACCAGAACTATTGGGACGAGCTTGGTTTTGAGCACTTGCAGCAGGAAAATTAGCACGAGGCGCATAAGGCATTGGAGGCCTAGGTGCTTGCATGACAGGGCGCTGCTGCACAAATTGAGTTGGGCGTGGTGCATAACCAGGGCACTGAGCAGGAATAGAGGAGCTGTAATGAGGCGCATTGGGCGGTGCAAGGCGAGGGCGCACATTACTTCCTTGTTGATGTCCTTGATATGGCGCCTTCCTCTTGATTTCTTGCTCCATCTCACGGATCTTGTTCTCAACCACGATTGCTTTGTCCACGAGCTTCTGAAAATTTGCATAGTCACAGTTGAGCAATTGCACTTGGATCTCATTGTTCAAGCCCCTCATGAACAAGTATTGTTTTTTGCTGTCCCGACCAACATCCTCAGGCGCGTATCTTGAGAGTTGAGTGAACTTGTTGAGATATTCACTCACGCTTGATCTTCCTTGCCATAAATTCTCAAATTCTTGCCTCTTCAAGATCATAACTCCTTCCGGCACAAAATGAGAACAGAAATTATCCTTGAATTCGGCCCATGTAATTCTCTCTTGGTTCTCATGAGCATTGCAATAAGAATCCCACCAATCTGCAGCTGCTCCAACTAGTTGATGAGAAGCAAACAAGACCTTCTCCTGGTCACTGCATTGGACAATAGCTAGCTTCTTCTCCACGGACTTGAGCCAATCATCCGCATCCATAGGGTCGGCAGCTTGAGCAAAGGTTGGCGGCCTAGTCCTCATAAACTCTCCCAATCGGTTATGGGGGGGTGGGGGTGGCAGTGGAGGCATGTGGGGCTGATTGTTGATATTGCGAGCCTGCAGCTGTCCCATAGTCTGTATCATGGTCTGCATGAGCTGGTTTTGCATAGCCAAAAGCTGCTCAATGTTGATAGCTCCATGAGCAGGTCCTTGCCCATTGTTGTTCTGAGGTACTCCATAGTTCTCCTCCTCATCATTGCCATCCCTCTGGTTGCGAGTCCTCACCATCTGAAGAAAAGCAATAGGTAAGAATTAGAAAACGTACCCAACTATATGCATCAAGGGATATGAAGCTAACCAACTAGCTACACTAGCCTAGGTGGACATGGAAATGCTAAGGCATCCCAAAATCCTCTATTAAGCACCCAAGCAAACAATATATATAGCAAACAGCACACCAACCAAAACACATCGATTCCTGAGTGCTCCTATGTGTTCTAAAGTGTCCATTCTCTCTAGGATGCATCCTACGGTCAACCTGTGGCTCTGATACCAATCTGTGGTGCCCGGTTCCGAAAAATGAACCAAGCTAACGCATATGTGTGCCAGGATGTTCAACACACATACACGAGTGCAATCACAAAAGAGTATACAGAAAATTACCACAAAACAAGATTAATTAACCAAATTTTATTACACAAACAAGATTATCCTCGAATACAAGCTCTAATAAATATTAACGACAAGGTTAACTAATGCAGCGGAAATAAACTAATTAAGCAAACTAAACAGCTATACAGCATAAGCAATGGGGTATAGCGCAGCTCCAATCAACACCACAGGCAAAGCTGACGGTAGACACGGCCTAGAACTCCGCATTATCACCATTAAACTCCCAATCTGACCTGCAACTGTTGGGGGGGGGGGATTGCAAGAGTGAGTACATGTTGTACTCAGCAAGTGTGGAAAGTATGACATGTGGCTGATTCAAATGACGACAATAATAATGGCAAAGTGCTGAAAAGTACATAAAAACATTTGAAAAGCAATATATTACATGTATGTGAAGTAAACCCATGATAATCAGAAGTAATACCTTAATACCAATCTGAATTCACAACCATCATCAATAATTCAAGATTTCACCATTGCCAATAACCATATTCAATACCAAAAATTAATCCATAACCATAATACCAACCATAACCATCCCAAATACCATCCCAATACCAAATTCCCTCTAATCATGGAAGTTTTCCAGGTGCTCATAACCGGGAGCACGGCTATCATGATAGTTTTACTTAACTCTACAGAGTTTGTACCACTTTACCCATGTGTTCGTGATTTCATCACCTTTCGATGACTAGAACCTCTATTATGTCGTCTCACACTTCCGTCAATGTGTGGCCAAGAGATCACAAAATAGCCTTTACAAAGGGATTACTATCCTATTTAGACCCCACTGAGGTTTCACCGGTGGCGATGCCTCCAACTGAGCACATCTTCAACCAAGGGCCCCCTCTTGAGCCATTCGGATCCCAGGGTAGTCCCACCAATCATCAACAAACCCAATCCGACTACCCCTTCCCCGAGCATCCACAATGGTCCAAACAGTACTAACAAAGCCCTAATTAATCAGCTACGCCGGACCCATACTTGGCCCCATGGTGGCACTGTAGTCCTGGCTTATTCTCGCATGAACCGGTCCTTAGATCTAAAGCAAGCAAACCACGGTACATCCAACCCATCCACATACCAGGGTTGCTTAGATCACCCATTACCATATCATATTTAACCAGTTCATGTTAACCACAATCTCATCCATGCATAATTAAGTTGAGTGGTATAGTTGTTTCCCATCCCAGTTGATTAAGCGAAGCGAAAGGTAAAAGCCCTTCCCGACTCTCTACCATAAATTCCAGGTGACAAGGGTGGTTAAACAATTCTAATAAACTTCCTATCATAGGATTCCCATCAAATTGACACAAGCATGCAATTTACAAACAAAACATTTATTTTAAAACAGGGTCAATATGCTTCAAGGACACTTGCCTTGCTCTTGCTGTTGATTAGGGTCAATTTCTTTAAACTCTTGGTGCTGTAGATCCTCCGCGGCACTTTCTAGCGCAAATCCGTCTAATCCACACAATAAACATACAATACAAGAAACACAATCAAAGAGTGCACATATATTACTCAATATGACATGACATGCATGATTGATGCAAATGCAAGGTAGAACTTGTTACTAGATTGCTTTTAATGATCACTAACTAGTTCTAATAGCTTTTAACAAGTTTATACAGGTTTGGAGTTGATTAGATCAAATTTTAGAGTCAATTCAACACAATTTAACCAGGAAGATCGGACTAGTCCGCTAGGGACCGAACAAGTCCGCACTCTGCGAGATTAGCAGATTAGGGTTTTCTAGATCAACGTAAACTCGGAGATTAGGGGTTGAATTCACATAAGGAAAAGAGAATAGAAGGTATACCAGGTGTTTAGGACTCCAATGAATCAAGAAACTTGAGTTAACACTTGGATCTTGATGATCTAGGGTTGGTAATGAACTTTGAGATGAATTGGTGGTGAAGGACGAAACTTGGTGGAGATCTTGATCCTCTTTCGTTTCCTCCTGTTCTTCGTCTTGCTCGGGATCTTCTCCTCCCTCCTTGATGGTGGCTCTCCACGAACTAGGGTTTGGGGTGGGTGGAAAAGTGACAAATAGATGTCAATCCAAGGGGTGGGGCTGTTTATATAGAGGTGGAGGCTAGGGTTAGATGGATTTGGATGAGTAGAGACCGGTTTAGAGTCCCACATGCACTCTAAAAGAGTTAGGCACGACGTCCCTAGGCCCACTTAACGTGAAACCCAAGAAACAAGTCATAAAAAAATATCAACTTGGAGTCGCAAAATATCGGACAAGTCTGGAAAGGATCGGACTAGTCCGAATTCATCCAGAGAGGAAATCGGACAAGTCTGGCCAAAAATCGGACAAGTCCGACTTTAAACAGAGAGGAAAACGGAAAAGTCCGCTGGAACACCGGACTAGTCCGGAAAAGTCCAAGGACTTAGCAAATTTTTCAAGGATTCATGGAATATCGGACTAGTCCGCACAAAATCGGACAAGTCTGAAAGTTTCCAGTGCCAAAAATCGGACTAGTCTGCAGCAAAAATGGACAAGTCCATTTTTAGTCAGAGAGAAATCGGACTAGTCCTCAGCAAAATCGGACTAGTCCGCACTTTCCTACAATTTAAGTGCGGTTTTGTTCCAAATCAATTTTAAACTCGTTCCTCTTGTTGTGGGTTAATGTTAAACAAGTATATGATTGCATGCAAGGCATGATGCATGAAAATGAGGGTGTTACAGAACCCTAGGATTTGCGATAAATACCTTAGATCCATCTTTCCTACGTCAATTATGGTTCCATACCTAACTCAAACCATGCTCCAGTTTGAAAATTCGCAAAACCCTAGTCATAGCGGACTTATTCGATCCACTACGGGCTAGTCCACTCAACTTTCTGGTCCAAGACAGACATGTCTGGCCCATGGTGCAGACTAATCCATCTTCTCAATTCTGAAATTCCTGGAACTTTTCCAGTTTTCTCAAAAATGACTTGAATCTAGCTCTAACATGTAAAACATAATTGTACCTAGTTAGTAAACAATAATAGCAACCTAATAACATGTATCACCACATAATTTCATCATTCGTGCATTTCATGACATATTGAGTACTATATGAGTATTTATTGATTATATAACTTGCTTCACATGTTTGTCGCATGGGATGGAAGGTAACGCTCTAGAAGGTGCTTACGAGGACCTTCAGCACCAAAACTTTGAAGCTTCTGATCCAAACCAGCCTCAAGATCAAGGCAAGTGTCCTTGATCATTTTGATCCGGTTTTCAAATGTTTTGTTTGCAAAACTGCATGCTTGTGTCAAATTGATGGAAACCCATGATAGGTGTTCACTAGACTTGTATGACCATCCTTGTAGCTTTGGATATATTGTAGAGAGTCGGGAAGGGTATTTTACCTTCTGCTTTAAGTAATTGGATTTAAAAATAACCAAATGGTAATTATGAACTAATGAACTTATGGACGATGTGAATTGATGAACATGACTAATTGGATTGTGGATTGGGTTGGATGCTATGGTGGTTTTGCTTGCTTTAGATCTAAGGACCGGTTCATGCGAGAATATGCCAGGAGAACAGTGCCACCACAAGGCCAAGTATGAGTGCGGTGTAGCTAAATAATTAGGTGTGCTGCTGGTATTGTATGGACCATTGGATGGTGCAGGGAATGGGAGTTGAGGAGGTCTATCCTACGATCTGCATGGCAAATGAGGGCGCCCGTGGGTGGGAGAATGGAGATTCAAGCCTGCTGGTGAAACCTTAGTGGGTCCGTACATACTAGTAGTCCCTTTGTAAAGGCTATTTTGTGATCTCTTGGCCACACACCAACGGAAGTGTCAGACGACATAATGGAGGTTTCTTAGTCACTGAAAGGTGATGAAATCACGAACATGTGGGTAAAGTGGTACAACCTTTGCAGAGTGATAAAAACTATCATGATAGTCGTGCTCTCGGTTAAGAGCACCTGAATGACCTACATGATTAGAGTTGGAATTGGGATTGTTCGGATGTGGTTATGGATTGGGTTATCATAAATGGACATGGTTGGTTATGAAGGTAAGAACTTGGCATATGGATTGATATTAATTGATAGATGAGATATGACGGTAAGTGAGGATGTTGGATTCATATTATGGTAATTAGTTGGGATATGATTGGGTTAACTTCACATAGACATTGTAGGATGCTTTTTACATGTTTTTGAATGTACTTTTCAACAATTAGCCATTTATTATAATCCTTGTTAAAGCTACATGTCATACTTTCCTACACTTGTTGAGTACGACATATACTCACCCTTGCAATTCCTCCACCAACAGTTTTAGGTGATGTTTGGCAGTACCATGAGGACCATGCGGAGTTCTAGGTTGTGTTCTATCGTCAACTGCGAGTGGAGTGGTGTCGCGCTATTAAGTTTAGTTTATCTTTATGCTGCAATAATAATTAGAGACCTATAATTCAAGAACCATTGAAATATTGTAATAAGGTACTTATTTACTATTTGTAACGTGGTAAATTTCTAAATATCATTTGCGGTTTTGTTGTGTATGTGTGATGAACATCCTGGGCACACATATCTGTTCACTTGGTTCATTTTCGGAACCTGGGTCACAGGAGCCAAATATTATGTCATTGATATAAATTTGGCATACAAATAAATCATTGCCAACATGATCAGTAAGAGGTTATAATCAGCTTTTCCAATTTTTAAACAATTCTTAATAAGAAAATCTCTAAGGCACTCATACCAAGCTCTAGGAGCTGATTTTAGGCCATAGAGTTCTTTTGTAACTTAAAGATCTGGTTAGGATACTAATCATCCTCAAAACCAGGGGGGTTGCTCCACATACACCTCCTTTTTGATTGGACCATTGAGGAAGGCACTTTGGACATCTATTTGATACAGCTTAAAGTCATGGTGCATAGCATAGGATAAAAGAATACGAATGGATTCAAGCATAGCTATGGGAGCAAAAGTTTATCAAAGTCAAAACCTTTGACTCGTGCATAGCCTTTTGCAACAAGTCGTGCCTTGTTTCTTGTTACCACCCCGTTCTCATCTTTCTTATTTCGAAACACCCATTTGGTGCCTACCTTGTCGGCATTAGGTCTCTTTACAAGTTCCTATACTTGATTCCTATTGATGTTGTTCAACTCTTCTTGCATTGACATCACCCAATACAGATCTTGTAGGGCATCTTCTACCTTTTATGGTTCCAAAGAAGACACAAATTAATAATTTGCACACAAATTGACCACACGAGATCGAGTTGTTACCCACTAAGAGATATCTCCAAGTATGTTATCAACGGGATGATCCTGTTAAATGCTTTGATGGACTCATGAGTGGTGCACTTGTTGTCTTCAATCAACTTCATCATCATCTTGTCCTTCGTCTCGCACTTGATCAATGCCACAATCTTGATTTTCTTCTTCTTGCACTTGGTGGTCTTGATCTTGAGAGGGCTTTTCTTGTTCTTGTGCTTGAGGTTCGAATTATGATGGGGATGGATCACTTGGACTTGACTCTTTAATGCAACTCTTGGTTCATCCTCCTCATCTCACACATTGATCAACTTTCTCCACCTGGGATCCATTAGTCTCATCAAACACCACGTCATGTGCTATTTCAACACTCCTAGAGGTTTTGTTGAAGACACGATAGACTTAGGAGTTTGAGTGATAGCCAAGCAAGAATCCTTCATCGGATTTTGAAGCAAACTTCGAAGTCCTAGGTTTCTTGTTGACAATATAACCTTTACTACTGAAAACTCAAAATTATGAGATGTTTGGTTTGTTGCCGGTGAGAAGCTCATATGATGTTTTGTCAATATATGATGGAGGAAGAGGCACGTTGTGGCATGATAGGTGGTGTTGACTACTTCAGCCCAAAACCTATCAGAAGTCTTGTACCCATCACGCATGGTTCTTGACATCTCTATGAGTGTACGGTTCTTCCTTTCGGCCACCCCATTTTGTTCAGGGGATTAGGGTGCTGAAAACGCATGCTTGATGCCCTTCTTGTCCAAGTACTCTTCCACTTGAGTGTTCTTCAATTTGGTGCCATTGTCACTTCTTATCTTATTGACTCTCAAGGATAACTGATTTTGAGCTCTCCTCAAGAATCTCTTGAGGATGTCAAGTGATTCACCATTGTCATGCAAGAAAAACAATCAAGTGAAGCGAGAAAATCATCGGCAATGACTAGGCCATATTTGTTACTGTCAATTCTTATATAAGCAATGGGACAATGATGAGGACAACACCACAGTGGATACACATATTGAACTACAAGGACCAATCACAAGAACACAAGCGCGGTTACTAAACCAACAAGTGAACTCGTTCCTAACTGCCTACCCATGTGAATTTGAATAGATTGGTATGTAATGATTTAATTGTTATTAGTAACCATGCAGGAGATCAACAAGTGAGGGAAGAAGGCCTTGGGAACATGGAGAACTAGCTGAGATGTACACAAGTTGATAGAACCAGTTTACAACTTGGACTCGAGTTCAACTTGGAGTCCAGAAGAAGTCCACTTTAAAACGGACACCCATGATGCATACGAACTCTGTTTTAGATGTTTTACATATGGACCGAAAGAGGAGAAGATAAACTTTCTAATGGCTCTTGTCCCACATCGAAAGTCCTCGAGAGTCATTGGGAATTGTTGAAACAATTTGAGTCCAGATTTCTGTCCGGTGTTGCACCACCGTATTGGGCTTGGGCCTTGTATCCCGTAAGAGTCCATTAGGGAGGCATCTAATAGTTTTTTTGGACGAAACCTAGCCTATAAATACCACATCCGCCAGCCATATTTGGTGGGTTTTGCTTAGATTAATAATATCACTGTTCTACAGTTTGTGAAATCGCAACTTCACGATTTCAGATCGTGTCTTCTACGTTCTTGCTTGTGTTCTTTGTTGCACTTGCAAGGATTAGCCTTCTTGGCGAGGTCAAGCGTGTGCAGCACAGTTGATAACCAATGGAGCGGTGGTGTTGTGATTGCAGGGGCTGCTCCTATTCTACTCGAGAGTCTCAGATCATCAACATCGAGATCTCCATCAATCGACTTATCCAATACCCTTCAGAAGATCGGGCCTAAACCTCCTTATCAATTGGTATCAGATTTCCAGGTTGCCCGTGAGGTATCTGCATTTTGTTTTTCCATAAGATTAGTTTGTTTTTCGTACTAGCGTCCGAAGAAAAGCCACAAAAAATATCATTTTTACCACTTCCTAGCCTATAGTGCTTGCAGTTTCATTTTTTGGTTTGCATTGTTGAGATTGCATTCGTGTAGTCAAGTCTTGTTACTGGTTTAGCTTTGTGTTTTGGGTCACAGTTATCGTGTTTTGTCCTTGTTTCTTACTATTCGACACCTATTCCACAATCCCTAAACAACAAATCGATCCACCACATTCATCGGTTTGCCCTAGCTAGCCGTCTTGCGTGAACTCCCGCATCACCAGCCTTAGATTAATTGATAAACCTTTGCGCTAGTCATCATTGCATCATCACACACCACCCCATCAATCGCCGTACAAATTTCCGACTGTTTTTATATCTGATTGTGAGATCTGTTCTCAAACGAAGTTGGAATCAACATCCAAAAGACCATAACTCGAGCATCTACCTTAAAACGGCCATAACTTTCACATACGAAAACAAAATCGAGCGAATCTTTTTTCAAATTGATCTACGTGAAATTTCAAATTCAATTTTTCAGCGCTTCACACCGTTCGGCAAAATTAGATTGCCCAAATTCCCCTTAGAAGATATGTTATCCGACCTCTAAAGTTTCGGCATGAATTTTAAAGAATCTTTCTAATTTTCTATAGGCCACATATAACATCCAATTGAGCTGCAAATTTGTGTGATTCCCATTTTCGTTATACCGGGTAAGAAAAAATATCAAAAAAAATGTGAAGAGCATGCATATTAAAGCAATTGACCTATACATCTTGTGATGTGATTGTTAGGTATTTCGTCCTGTCTTTCTTTTGCCTTGTTGTTCCTTGTGTTGTGCTAGGTCTAGAAAACTTGATTAACCAATAGCAGTTTCTCACATTAAATTCTTATTCAACTTTGTTTAACTGTTAATGTTTTCTGGTGATTAACCACCATATATTGTACCATCCAAGCTCCACTTTCTCTTGAGTAGAATAAGTATCTTTGCAATCACCAAATGCTTCATTGGTTTATATCACTGTGTGCACCACCTGTTGTGTCGGTAGAAACACTTGTAAGAGCATGGTAAGACGCTCGAGCGAGAGACAGTGTTTTCTTCCACCTATCACATTAACACTGTCCTTTGTAATTGATAGAGATAACACCTTTTTGTTGTCTTTTGTTTCCTACTAACAATGGCAGGAGAAAACAATGATGATGACTGTGTTGAACATGTTGAGTTCCGTGATATGATGACATAGATGACAGATATGTTCAACAAAAACAACGCATCAATGGAAGTGTCATTAACAAACTTGACTTGCCAACTCGACGATCTTGCTCTTTAAATGAACAATCTTGAGGCTCGGTGGCCTCTCGTTGAAAGACGTGAACACAAAGATTATGATGATATGGAAGATCACAACAATCAACCACGACTTCCACTTTATCGTCGAGGTATGGGAGGTAATATTCATCATAACAATTATAATCGTCCCTGTCGGTACCCTGCATACCGGATACCCCTTGGGACTGCAAGGAGTGCAAAGGAACTCCACCTATCTAAGTTGAAGATCTCCAAAGGCCCCATGTGTCACACAGAACTGGACCTGCCTCCCTTCTATGGTTAGTCCTAGTGCCGCCACGTGTATCATAAACACGGAGCTACAATCCCTACATGGGAATGCTTCGGCTAGATACCTGTGTGGCACCCCCAGGCCTAACCCCCAATAGAGGGAAGCTCTGGTACCGACACGTGTACAACAGCACCGGACCAACACGTCCTAGATGGTAAGCTCTGCGGAGCTGCCACGCGTCCAACCACCGGACCTTCAACTTCAACAGGCTGATTGGTGGACCTCCAACGGCTCGGACCTTCAAGGGACATTAAAGCTTCAAGTCCCGATTATGTGTCGTTAATGCTGTGTTAATGACACACGATCGGAGGACCCTTAATGGCAGTAACACCACTATCAAGGCGCGTTACCATGCTGTTAAGGTTAATTAAGTACATTAATTGTGTGTAAAGCATCAGTAACTGCTAGGGCCACATATCGGGCCAGGGTAACGATGTAACGACCAGTCCTTGTACTATAAAAGGACTGGCCGAGCGACACACGAGATAGGTCCAGACACACACGCTCAAGACACTCTAGTGCTCAGACGCTCAATACAACAGCAACACACCTATGGAGTAGGGTATTACGCTCAGGCGACCCGAACCACATAAATTCTCGTGTCAACTTGCCATCTTGTTCGGAATCTCTGTGCACCCCAACCGAACTACAGACTTCACGGGCTGCCAACAGTAGTACTGGGAGAATTGTCGGAATCAAACTCCGACAGTTGGTGCACCAGATAAGGGGGAGCCCAAGATTCGAAGATGGTGAATTCTGCTGCTGGATCGTCCAACGGTTACCATGCTGTGCAACCTGCTGGAGGCAATCCCTCCAACATGCATCAGCCAGCAGGTGCCGTGGCTCCAGCAGGAGTCATGCCACCGCCGCCACCATCTGCTATGGCGAATCAAGCTGGACAAAGAGATGGGGCGTCCGCGTCGGTCACTGCATCGGCGAACCACAACCCTGAACACGCGATTAATGTCGCGTGTGCTCTTCTTCAACATCCACCCCTCCAGGAGCACCCCAGGGTGCGATGGAGCAGTGGAGAACTAATGTGGAACATCTAGTTGCAGCAGCAGCCGATAGCATCAGTAATCAAGGTCCTCCCCCCTTGGGGCGGGCCCCCTCTCAGCATCAGACCTTGTCGGGTAGACTTGGTCCGCACGCTTCGCAACACAGGAGGCGTGTTGTGTCTCAATAGGTGACATCGGTGCCTTTCGGGGAATGACGTACCCACACAATAACAAGGCTTTTGACTCATGACCTCTGGGCGGAGCTCGATCGTCGTTATCGTCAACAGGACGGCCGTGTCAACATCGAGCGTTCTCGCGAAAGGCGAGAGGCTCGGGACAGTCCTGCTCCTGAGGGAGTAGGAGGAGGCTGTTCTGCCTTGGTCATGCACCTACGTATGGTCAGATGGCCGCATAAGTTCTGGCCTCACCTGCCGGAGAAATTTGACGGGACTGTCAATCTCATCGAATTTCTCCAAATTTATTCCACTGTTGTCCTTGCGGCTGGGGGAAATGAGGCCAAGATGGCCAATTATTTCCCTGTGGCTTTGACTGGGACCGCCAGGTCTTGGTTCATGAGCCCACCGCCTAACTTCATCAACAGTTGGGTGGAGCTGTGCCAACAGTTCACCGCCAATTCCGGGAGCTCAGACACCTGACCAGACACGGAACTAGACCTTTTTCCTGTCAAGCAAAAAGGGGGAGAATCCTTGCGATCTTTCATCCAGAGGTTCTCCCAGGTACGAAATACCATTCCTTCTATCTCAAGCACTTCTGTTATTGTGGCATTCAGACAGGGCATTCGAGACAAGAAGATGCTGGAGAAGCTGGCGACTAAGGAAGTCACCAGCGTCACAGAACTCTTCAGCCTGGCAGACAAGTGTGCCAAGGCTGCGGAGGGCAACAAAAAGTCCTCCAAGGGTGAAGCTGCTACCTCCAAAAGTGGCAAGAAGAAGAAAAAGTCCAACGGCAAGAAGAAGCCGTCGGCCGGCACACTTACTACCACTGCTGCAGCAGCTCCGGGTGGCTGGGGGCCACGCCCCGAGCAATGACCTTGACCGTCGTCTGAAAACGGTGGCAGCTCCAGGATGTGGTGTCCCATACACAAGACGGAAAGGTACAACTTAGAAAACTGCCGAGAGGTCCAGAACTTCGCGGAGCGCTACAACAAGCACCGGGAAGAAGTTCCTTTCCGTCAAAGGGAAGGAAAACAAAAAGTCAACGAAGCTCCGACTTAAGAGGAGTTAGGCTTTCAGGACCCTAAAAATGTCTTGAAGGCTGTTTACACCTCCGTTGATGACGACTCCGACGTCTCTGACAACGAGCGCCGGAAGACCATGAACACCATCTTTGGTGGTTCGTGGGACATCACCTCCTGTCGTGTCCTTAAGACAATGCGGCGGGACATGGCCTCGGTAGCTCCCACCGCCAGGGCGGAGCCTCACCGGAAGTGGATGGACACTGCCATCACTTTTGATGCTTCAGACTGCCCTCGGAACATGATTGGAGCTGGCCAACTCCCACTGATGGTATCTCCGACCATCAATAACATTCATCTTCACCATGTGATGGTGGACGGAGGTTCGGGGTTGAACCTCATAAGCTTCAAAGCCTTCGTCAAGCTTTAGCTCCGACCTTCAGATCTTTGCCCCTCCCGACCTTTCTCAGGAGTAGGTCCGGGGGCCATAACTCCACTCGGTGCCATTACTCTCCTGGTGACCTTTGGAACCCGGGAGAATTACAGGACTGAGAAGTTGATCTTCGATGTGGCAAAGATCAACTTACCATTCAACGCTATCTTTGGCAGGCCAGCTTTGTACAAATTCATGGCTGCTGCTCATTATGGCTACCTGGTGTTGAAGATGCCAACACCCTCAGGTGTTCTCCGGATCTGCGGAGATTGCACAGCCAGAGATACAACTTTGGGAAAACTCCATGCGCTTGCTACAGCGCAGGAGGAAGAATCCAGAAAGGAGCAAGCTCCGAAGCCTCTGAGCCTTCGTCATCGAGGATCAACTTCTGCACCCCGTGTGCAACAAAGTGGCGACACCAACATTCCCGTCAAAGTCGTCCAAATTGGTTCCGACGCTGCTCAGACCAAACGTATATCGCGAGGTCTGAACGACAAATGAGAAATTGCGCTCATCACTTCCCTCCAGGCTAATGTCGATGTGTTTGCCTGGCAACCGTCACAAATGCCTGTGATCCCTAGGGAAGTGATCGAGCACAATCTGAAGATTTATCCCGATGCTCGACCTATAAATCAGAAGCCTCAGAAGCAATCAGTAGAGTGATAGAACTTCATACGTCAAGAAGTGAAGAAGTTGCTCGAAGCTGGATTCATCTGGGAAGTCTTTCACCCAAAATGGCTGGCAAACCTAGTCGTTGTACCTAAGGCCGGCATGAAGCTTCAGATGTGTATCGACTACACTACACTGAATAAGGCATGTCCAAAGGATCCATTCCCACTATCTAGAATAGATCAGATAGTGGATTCCACCTCTGGGTGTGAATTACTGTGTTTCATAGACGCATATTCTGGATATCATCAAATCAGAATGTCTAGGGAAGATGAAGAACATACCTCCTTCATCACAGTAGATGGATTATACTGTTACACTGCCATGCCATTCGGTCTCAAAAACGCTGCTTCGACATTTGTATGAGCTATGTACAAATCTTTTGGAGACCTTATTAGAGACATAGTGGAAGTGTATGTTGATGACATCGTTGTCAAAATCAAGAACAAGGAGTTATTTCTTGACACCTTGCAAGTTGTCTTCGACAAGTTGCGAGTCACAGCCACAAAGTTGAACCCAGACAAGTGTGTCTTTGGGGTTAGCTCCGGGAAGCTTCTAGGATTCTTGGTGAACCACCGAGGAATAGAGGCGAATCCAGCGAAGATTAAAGCTATTAAAGACATGCGACCACCAGCTCGCATCAAGGATGTCCAGAAGCTGACTAGATGCCTAGCTGCCCTCAGCCGGTTCATTTCATCTGGCGGAACGGGCGCTACCCTTCTTCAAGTTATTGAGCAAGTCCGGACCATTCCAATGGTCTGAAGAAGCCGAAAAGGCATTCCAAGAGCTGAAG
Organism: Tuctoria greenei; assembly: GCA_036927565.1. NCBI lineage: Eukaryota > Viridiplantae > Streptophyta > Magnoliopsida > Poales > Poaceae > Tuctoria > Tuctoria greenei. The sequence goes on along the minus strand of JAYESD010000011.1, from coordinate 128,834,556 downwards.
CAGCTCCTCACCACCCTACCAACTTTGGTAGCTCCAAACCCTGGTGAGCCACTTCTGCTTTATATTTCAGCAACTAACGAAGTTGTTAGCATGGCCCTGGTTGCGAAAAGACCAGAACCATCCCCAGTTGAAGAATCCAGACCCCCCCCCCCGGGAGGGTCCAGAACTACCTGAAGTCGAGTCTGGGTCCCAGCCCCCAGACCTGGATCCTCAAGGCAATACACCGGAGGATCAACCTCCTTCAAATGAAGGAGCTATTGTTGCTGAACAAGAAGATTCAGATCCTTCCAGGAAGGTCCGGGTCACTTCAGAAGAAGCTCCGGGTTCCTCCAGCAAGAACTGGGAAGTCCCCAAACAAGGTTTGGACCCCTCCAAGAGGGTCCGGGTTGATGAGGAGGAAGCTTCGGGCCCCTCTAGGAGGGTTCGGACAGTACAGCGCCCAGTGTACTTCCTCAGTGAAGTACTCCACAACGCCAAGACTCGATACCTAGAGGTGCATAAGCTGCTCTACGCATTTCTTATTGCCTCTAGGAAGCTTCGTCACTACTTCCAAGACACAAGATTTCAGTGGTAACCTCTTATCCAATGCGTGCGATCTTGCATAACCCCAACTCTACTGGGAACATTGCAAAGTGGGCTGCAGAATTGGCCGAGTTCGATCTTGAATTCGTCCCAAGACAAGCGATCAAGAGTCAAGCATTGGCGGATTTCGTGGCGGAATGGACCCCCTCTCCATCAAACCCTGGGGGCCCCAGTGAGCAAAAACCGGAACCAAAGGCTCCGGTCTTCACTGAGCCACACTGGACTCTCTACTTCGACGGCTCCGTGCAGAAGCAGGGGGCCAGAGCTGGAATTCTTCTCCTCGCTCCGATAGGGGAGAAGGTCAAATACATGGTTCACCTTGACTTCAAGGCAACCAACAACATGGTGGAGTATGAAGCACTAATCTATGGTCTCAAGGTGGCACTATCATATGGTGTCAAGCAGCTGTTGGTAAAGGGTGATTCGCAGCTCGTTATAAAACAAGTCAAAGGTGAATGCTGCTGCAACCACCCTCAACTAGCTGCATATCTACTTGAAGTCTAGAAGCTTCAAAAGGACTTCGAAGTCCTTGATCTCTGCCATGTATAGCGTCTCAACAACGCTGAAGCTGACGAACTCTCGACGAAAGATTCAACCGGAGCTCCGGTTCCCGACGGAACCTTCATCCGGAGGTTGTCAAGACCAACAGCTCAGCCTGCCAAATTGAGCGAAGGGGGCAAGACCAGCACCTCAAAGCTGGCGGTCCCGATGGCCCTATTACCATGGTGTCCATCAAGGGTCGTAGGTGCTGCAGGAAGCTCCGAGCAACCTAGCACACAAGACTCAGATGCTCAAGTTAGCTCCGATGCATGGATCTCGGAGATCCAGAGCTACTTGAAAGACAACATCCTTCCTGAAGATAATGTATCCGCTGATCGGATAGTCAGATTGGCTAAAAGATACACACTAGTAGAAGGGGATCTCTAACGGTGTGGTGCCAACGGCATCCTAATGTGGTGCATTGCAAGGGAAGAAGGCCTCGAGCTCCTCGCGGAAATCCATGGAGGCGAGTGTGGGAACCACGCGTCTTCCCGCATGTTGGTCGGTAAAGCCTTCCGGCATGGTTTTTACTGGCCTACAACACTCCAGGATGCAACTGAGCTAGTGAAGAAATGTGAAGCATGCCAGTTTCTTGCGAAGCAAATTCACACACCAGCTCAACCCCTACAAATGATACCTCCTACATGGCCATTCGCTGTGTGGGGGATGGATATCTTGGGACCTTTCCCAAGAGCCGTCGGAGGTTACAAGTTCCTGTACATCGCCATTGATAAGTTCACCAAGTGGCCGGAAGCAACTCCAGTTGTGATAATAAACAAGCAATCAACTATCAATTTTTTGCAGTCCATAGTATGCAGATCTGGAGTCCCAAACAATATCATAACTGATAACGGGACCCAATTTACAAGCTCTGCATTCCAAGGATATTGCAAAGACCTCGGCATTCAAGTCAGCTACGCTTCTGTAGCTCACCCAGCAAGCAATGGCCATGCTGAGAGAGAAAATGCATAAATCCTAAAAGGACTCAAGACGCGCACATATGAGCGCCTGAAAAAACATGGAGTCAACTGGATCGAAGAGCTTCCGCCCACCTTGTGGGTAAACAGGACAACTCCAAACCGGTCAACTGGAGAGACACCCTTCTTCCTGGTGTACGGAGCTGAAGCAGTCCTTCCTCCGGAGATCACCTTGGGGTCACTCCGGGTCCGGACCTTCGATGAAGCCACGCAAGACCAGCTCCTGCGTGAAGACCTTGACCTCATCAAAGAGGGAAGGTGCCGAGCAGCTGTTCGAAATGCACGATACCGCCAAGCGCTCCGGCGCTATCACCAAAGGCATGTGCATAACCGACAGCTCGAGGAAGGCGATCTGGTGCTACAGAGAATACAAACTCGAGAACGGTTAAACAAACTCTCCCCCAGCTAGGAAGGACCCTTCCTAGTGATCAAAGTATCCCGTCCTGGATGCATTCGCTTGGCAACCAAGGATGGGACACCGCTCCCTAATCCTTGGAACATCGAGTACGTCCGTAAGTTCTATGCTTGATATCACGTTGGTGAGTCTGTAATTACATATGATGTATGTTATAGAGTCATTGTATTAGATTCGGGTAGCTCCTCTGGGAGAACAGCCGGACCTTTCCTGGAAGGTCCGCAAAGTTCAAGCAACACTTGAAACAGTCCCAGAACTAAAAGTGTAGCTAGTTACCCTGGGTCAAACGAGAAATGCAACACACTTAGCCTGGTTCTGTACCCTAAGAGTGTATTTGTTTCCCCTGTACCCTGGACCTATAATGAAAGACATCATTATATGGAAACAGACTCCACGTGCATTTATTTTGTACAGGCTCATACTTTTTTATTTTTCTCTTTCTTGTATATAACAAATTTGTGCAATTCTCAAGAAACTTTAGCTCGAACAATTCATGTATAATTCAAGTTGCATTGATTCTTTCGGGTCTTAACATTGTTGAATGGCCTACTCGCCTGAACGCCAAGCCAATCTAGGTCAGGAGTGTGCTATCGACTTAGCCTGGTCCTGCACCCTAAGTACGCCACTCTACCTACACCCCGACAGGCCTGAGTAAGGTGAGTCCAGAAAACGATCGGACCTGGAGAAAACAAGCAAGTGCACTTGATTGTATATAAAATTGCAGTTGACCTAAAAGTTCCTTTCGAGAATAGTATGTCACAAATGACTTATAGATAAGAAACGGATTTTACTGTTTTTCTTGACTTCAGTGTGCAGGAAAAATAAAAATCTCATGATGACGGTGGATGATGCCGAAGCTAATAAACTTTGACATCCCCTAAGGTGGCCCGTTGTCAATGTTTTAAACATTGATAGTAGGCGTCGCCGGAGCTACCTAGTTCTGACAAATCCAAGGGACCAGTCGTCAACGTGAAGAAAAGATGGTGGGAGGACACCCCGTGGGGGTCTGCTGTCAACGATCCGCGTGTTGATAGTGGCCGCTGCCGGAGCTACCAAGATCCGGCAACCACAGCGGACCAACTATCGACGCTCTATGTGTTGACAAGGGTCACACCTGGAGCTACTAAGCTTTGACAATCTCAAGGGGCCTCTGCCGTCGACGACTTCGGACCTACATTCTACAAGTTTGAAGCACTAAAGTCTTCAACAAAATTCTACATCCTTTTGGTACATGTTCGCAATCAAATTGTGTACATCTACTAGGGGCCAAGAGAGACAAAGGTTGAAGACAAAAAATAAAATTCATAAAATTCTTGGATTTCATTCATCTGAGGACAAGAGATTAAAAAATTGAGGAAAAGAAGAGAAGATATAAGTGGGAGATACAAAGAGAAAGTCCTAAGTCATATGGAAGAATGAGGTGACCTTCAGGGCAACCTCTGACAAGCTGGCTTTGGCGGCATCTCCCTCTCCGTCAATGGGGCCTTCAAGCACCGGGTCTAGAGGGAAGTGAGGATCCTGGCTTGTGTAGCACGTCATCATGTACTCTACGACGTTCTTCGCCAAGGATTGTCCTTCAGTTTCCAACTGGTCCACGATGACATCGCCCATCTTATTGAGCTTGTTGCCCGCCGAGCTCAATGTCTGGTCCAGCTCTGGCTCTGGATCATCCGGACGCACAGGACTAAAGCCCGACGGTGTCAGCGCGTCATTTGCTTTGCCCAAGAAGTCCCATACTCGTTGGGACTCTGCAGCCCTTAAGCCTCACACCTCTTCCAAGGACCTCTTGGTCGCCGCAAGTTTCGAACCCTCCTGGGCAAGGCGCTCGACCTCTTTGGCGTGCTGCTGAATCTTTTCAGCAACTTGCCTTTCGAGTTTAGCAAGCTCCTCTTCCCGGATGTGGATCTTGTTCTGGCGGTCTACCAGGTCTCTCTCCTAACCCCGCACTTTCTTCTCCCTAGCAGCAACTTCATTCTCCCTCTTTGTGAGGACCTGTCCCCGCTGCCAGGCTGTAACACCCTCATTTTCATGCATCATGCCCTACATACATTCATATACATGTTTAACATTAACCCACATCAAGAGGAACGAGTTTAAAATTTATTTGGAACAAAACCGCACTTAAAATGTTGAAAAGTGCGGACTAGTCCGATTTTTGTGAGGACTAGTCTGATTTCTCTCTGACTAAAAACGGACTTGACCAATTTTGCTGTGGACTAGTCCGATTTTGCCTCTGGAAACTTTCGGACTTGCCTGATTTTATGTGGACTAGTCCGATATTCCAAGAATCCTTAAATAATTGCTAAGTCCCTGGACTTTTCCGGACTAGTCCGGTGCTCCAGCGGACTTGTCCGATTTCCTCTCTGACTAAAGTCGGACTTGTCCAATTTTAGGCCAGACTTGTCCGATTTTTTCTCTGGACAACTTCGGACTAGTCTGGTCCTTTTCGGACTTGTCCGATATTTCGCGACTCCAAATTGATCTTTTGTTTTATGACTTGTTCCTTGGGGTTCACGTTAAGTGGGACTAGGGACGTCATGCCTAACTTTTTTAGAGCCCATGTGGGACTCTAAACCGGCCTCTACTCTTCTCAAACTTGAAATCCATCTAACCCTAGCCTCCACCTTTATATAAACAACCCCACCCGTTGGCTTGACATCTATTTGCCACTTTTCCACACCACCTAAACCCTAGTTCGTGGAGAGCCGCCATCAAGGAGGGAGGAGGAGATCCCAAGCAAGAAGAAGAGGAGAAGAAAAAGAAAAGAGGATGAAGATCTCCATCAACTTCGAGTTCTTCATCAACAATCCACCATCAAGTTCATCATCAACCGTAGATCGTCAAGATCCAAGTGTTACCTCCAAGTTTCTTGATTCATTGGAGTCCTAAACACCTGTTATACCTTCTATTCTCTTTTCCTTACGTGTATTCATCCCCTAATATCCAAATTTACGTTGATTTAGAAAACCCTAGTTTGCTAGTTCTGCGAAGTGCGGACTAGTCCGCCTTCTGCAGACTAGTCTGATTTTGCTGATTAAATTCTATTGAATTAATTCTAAAATTAGATCTAATCACATCCAAACCTGTATAAACTTGTTAAAATCTATTAGAACTAGTTAGTGATCATTAAAGGCAATCTATTAACAAGTTATACTTTGCAGTTGCATTAATCATGCATGTCATGGCATATTGACTAATATTTGTGCACTCTTTGATTGTGTTTCTTGTCTTGTATGTTTATTGTGCGGATTTGACGAATTTGCGCTAGAGAGTGCCGCGGAGGATCTACAACACCAAGAGTTTGAAGGCTTTGACCCTAATCAACAGCAAGAGCAAGGCAAGTGCCCTTGAAACATATTGATCTTGTTTTAAAATAAATGTTTTGTTTGCAAAACTGCATGCTTGTGTCAATTTGATGGGAATCCTATGATAGGAAGTTTACTAGTTTTGTTGACCACCCTTGTCACCTGGAATATATGGTAGAGAGTCGGGAAGGGTTTTTTATCTTTTTGCTTCGCTTAATTAACTGGGGTGGGGAAATGACTATATCACTCAATTTATTGATGCATTAATGAGATTGTGGTTGACATGAACTGGTTAAATATGATATGGTAATGGGTGATCTAAGCAAGCCTGGTATATGGATGAGTTGGATTTTATGGTGGTTTTGCTTGCTTTAGATCTAAGGACCGGTTTGTGAGCGACCATCCAGGATTTACAGTGCCACCACGAGGCCAAGTATGGGTGCGGCGTAGCTGATTAATTAGGGCTTTGCCAGATCTATTTGGACCATTACGGATGCTCGGGGAAGGGGTAGTCGGATTGGGTTTGTTGATGATTGGTGGGACTACCCTAAGATCTGAATGGCTCAAGAGGGGGCCCTTGGTTGAAGATGTGCTCAGTTGGAGGCATCGCCACCGGTGAAACCTTAGTGGGGTCTAAATAGGCTAGTAATCCCTTTGTAAAGGCTATTTTTTGATCTCATCGGCCACACACCGACGGAAGTGTGAGACAGCATAATAGAGGTTCTAGTCATCGAAAGGTGATGAAATCACAAACACGTGGGTAAAGTGGTACAAACTCTGCAGAGTCTAATAAAAATATCATGATAGTCGTGCTCCCGGTTATGAGCAACCTGGACCCTCACATGATTAGAGGGAAATTGAAATTTGGGATGGTTCGGTAATGGTTATGGTTAATAATATGGTTATGACTGGTTATGAATTAAATTTTGGTATTGAATATGGTTATTGGTAATGGAGAAATCTGGTATATGGATGATGGATATGGAATATGGACTGGTACTATGTTATTAATTATGGTTTATGATGGGATTACTTCACATACATATAATATATTGCTTTTCGAATGTTTTAATGTACTTTTCAGCACTCAGCCATTATTATATTCGTCATTTGAATCAGCAACATGTCATACTTTCCACACTTGCTGCGTACGACATGTACTCACTCTTGCAATCCCCCACCACAGTTGCAGGTCAGGATTGGGAGTTTAATGGCGATAATGTGGAGTTCTAGGCCGTGTCTGCCGTCAGCTTGCCTGTGGTGTTGCATGGAGCTGCGCTATACCATATTGCTTATCCTGCCTAGCTGTTTAGTTTGCTTAATTAGTCATTTCCACTGCATTAATTTAAACTTGTCATTAATATTCATTAGAGATTGTCTTCGAGGATAATATGGTTTGTTTACTAAAATTTAGTTAATTAATCTTGTTTTGTGGTAATTTTCCGTATACTCTTTTGTGAATGCACTCGTGTATGTGTGTTGAACATCCTGGGCACACATATGCGTTCACTTGGTTCATTTTCGGAACCGAGTGTCACAGATTGGTATCAGAGCCACAGGTTGACCGTAGGACACAACCTAGATAGAATGGACACTTTAGAGCACATAGGAGCACTCAGGAATCGATGTGTTTTCGCTTGGTGTGTTGTTGCTATATATTGCTTGCTTGTGTGCTTAATAGAGGATTTTGGGATGCTTTAGCATTGCCATGTCCACGTAGGCTAGTTAGTTGTTTAGTTTCATATCCATTGATGCATATAGTTGGGGACATTTTCTAATTCTTACCTATTACTTTTCTCCAGATGGTGAGGACTCGCAACCAAAGGGATGCTAATGATGAGGAGGAGAACCATGGAGCACCTCAAAACAACAATGGACAAGGATCTGCTCATGGAGATATCAACATTGAGCAGCTACTAACTATGCAGAACCAGCTCATGCAGACCATGATATAGACTATGGGACAGTTGCAGGCTGGCAACATCAACCATCAGCCCCACATGCCTCCACCGCCATCCCCGCCTCCTCATAATCGATTGGGAGAGTTCATGAGGACTAGGCTGCCAACCTTTGCTCCCGACCCTATGGATGGGGATGATTGGCTCAAGTCCGTGGAGAAGGAGCTTGCTATTGTCCAATGCAGTGACTGGGAGAAGGTGCTATTTGCTTCTCATCAACTCTTTCGAGCAGCTGCCGATTGGTGGGATGCTTATTGCAATGCTCATGAGAATCAAGAGAGGATCATTGGGCGGAATTCAATGAGAGTTTCCGTTCTCATTATGTGCCGGAAGGAGTTATGATCTTGAAGAGACAAGAATTTGAGAACTTGAGGCAAGGAAGATCGAGCGTGGGTGAATATCTCAACAAGTTCACTCAACTCTCAAGGTATGCGCATGAGGATGTGAGTCCAGACAGTCGGAAATAATATTTGTTCATGAGGGGCTTGAACAATGAGATCCAAGTGCAATTGCTCAACTGTGATTATGCCAACTTTCAGAAGCTTGTGGACAAAGCAATCGTGGTTGAGAAGAAGATCCGTAAGATGGAGCAAGATAACAAGAGGAAAGCACCATATCAAGGACATCAACAAGGAAGCAATGTGCGCCCTCGCCTTGCACCGCCTAATGCGCCATATTACAGCTCATTGACGCCCTCTTATCACCCCGGATATGCACCGCACCCAACTCTGTTTGTGTAGTAGCGTTCTATTATGCAAGCACCTAGGCCGCCAATGCCTTATGCGCCTCGTGCTTGTTTTCCTAGTGCAAATGTTCGAAATCAAGCTCGTCCCAATAATTCTGGTGGAGTTAAGAAGTGCTATACTTGTGGAGAAGCTGGACACTTTGCGCATCAATGTCCTAAGTCAGGCCTTGGTCAAGGAAGCAATGCGCCGAGGCAAAACCCAAGACCCAATGGAGGACAGCCACAAGCGAACTGGGGATAGCAGAATTTTGCTCGTGGCAATGTGAACCATGTCTCTACGGAGGATTCTCAACAAGCGGATGACGTGGTCATTGGTCTGTTTCTCGCCAACTCCAACCCCGCGACTATGTAATTTGATTCTGGAGCATCGCATTCATTCATTGCATCGAAGTATGTTGCCAAGTATAGTTTGCCTATCTCTCATATGAAGTTTACTCTATTGGTTAATTCTCCTGGAGGAGAGATGATGACAAATATAGTATGTCCAAAAGTAAGCCTTAGAATAAGGGGGGGTGGGGGTAGACTTCTCCGCCAACCTCATTGTTTTGGACTCTCAAGGATTGGACATTATACTTGGTATGGACTGGTTGAGGATGCACAATAGAGTTATTGAGTGTGCCACGAAGATGGTGAAGTTGACCAATGAGGAAGGGATCACCATAGAATTTGAAGCGTCTCAAACCGCACCGAAGCAATTGGAACTGAATCATATGGACGGTGCCGCTATTGAGGAGATTCCGGTGGTGTGTGAATTTTTGGATGTTTTTCCGGACGAGTTGCCAGGTATGCCACCTGATCGAGACATTGAGTTTGTATTTGATTTGATACCTGGAACTGCACCTACAGCTAATAGGCCGTATAGGATGCCTCCTATGGAACTAGCGGAGCTCAAGAAGCAAATTCAAGAGCATCTAGAGAAGGGTTTTATTCGCCCTAGCTCTTCACCTTGGGGAGCGCCCGTTCTATTTGTGGACAAGAAGGATGGAACCCAAAGGATGTATGTGGATTACCAAGCTCTCAACGAGGTGGCCATCAAGAACAAGTACACCTTGCCCCGTATAGAGGATTTGTTTGATCAGATGAAGGGTGCTTGTGTCTTCTCTAAGATTGATTTGAGGTCGGGATATTTTCAAATGAAGATTAGACAATCGGACATACCCAAGACAACTTTTAGAACATGGTATGGATCTTATGAGTACACCGTGATGTCTTTTGGATTGACAAATGTGCCTGCCTACTTTATGTACCTCATGAATAAAGTCTTCATGGAGTACTTGGATAAGTTCGTTCTGGTGTTTATCAATGATATTATGATCTACTCAAAGGATGAGGAGATTCAGGAAATCAAGGAAAGGACCCAAGAGGGAAGAGAATTCAGATTTGATGAGGATGAACATGGTACTCTATGGCTTGGTAATAGTATTGTTGTGCCTAATCTAAAGCATATTCGGGAGACGATATTAAAAGAGGCACATGACTCACCTTACTCAATTCACCCCGGTTGTACGAAGATGTACAAAGACTTGAAGACTTGCTATTGGTGGGCTAGCATGAAGAAGGACATAGTTGAATATGTAGCATTGTGTGATGTGTGCCAACGAGTCAAGGCGGAACATCAAAGGCCAGCTGGATTATTGCAACCATTGAAGATTCCGGAATGGAAGTGGGAAGAGATTGGTATGGACTTCATAGTTGGTTTACAATGTACTCAGTCCAGTTATGACTCAATTTGGGTAATTGTGGATCGGTTAACTAAATCAGCCCACTTTATTCCCGTCAAGACCACCTATAATGGAGAGAAATTGGTGGAATTGTATATGGGAAGAATAGTATGTTTGCATGGAGTTCCGAAAAAGATAGTCTCGAATAGAGGTTCCCAATTTACTTCCAGGTTTTGGCAAAAATTTCATGAAGCTTCGGGAACGAGGTTGAATTTTAGTTCAGCATATCACCCTAAGACGGATGGACAAACTGAGAGGACCAATCAAATTTTGGAAGACATGTTAAGAGCTTTTGCTTTAAAGCATGGAAAAAGTTGGGACAAAAGCTTGCCATATGCAGAATTTTCATACAACAATAGTTAACAAGCAAGTTTGAAAATGTCACCATATGAAGCGCTTTATGGGAGGAAGTGTAGGACACCTTTATTCTGGAATGAGGCAGGAGAAACTCAAGTATTTGGTCAGGATGTGTTGCAAGAAGCTGAAAGGCAAGTCCAAATAATTCGTGAAAACTTGAGGGCTGCCCAATCAAGACAAAAGGGCTATGCAGACAACAGGAGAAGGAAATTAACCATTGAAGTGGGAGATTTTGTTTACCTCAAGGTGTCACCGATGAGGGGTCATAAGAGGTTTAACATAAGAGGCAAGCTGGCACCTCGATACATTGGACCATTCAAGATTTTGGACAAAAGAGGAGAAGTAGCGTATAAGTTGGAGATGCCAACTCATCTTTCAGATGTTCATAATGTTTTTCATGTTTCCCAGCTCAAGGAGTGCTCGAGAGTACCGGAAGAACAAGTGCCAGTGGAAGGATTGGAACTAGAGGAAGATTTGACTTATGCCGAGCAACCGGTCAAAATCTTGGAAACCAAGGAGAGAGTCACAAGGAACAAGGTGATTCGATGGTGTAAAGTTCAGTGGAAGCACCACACAGGAAAAGAAGCAACATGGGAATTGGAGGATGAACTCAAGAAGGAATTTCCCTATCTCTTCTCTTCCGCGTCGAATCTCGAGGGCGAGATTCATTTTAAGGGGGGTAGGTTTGAAACACCCTCATTTTCATGCATCATGCCCTACATAAACTCATATACATGTTTAGCATTAACCCACATCAAGAGGAACGAGTTTAAAATTGATTTGGAACAAAAATGCACTTAAAATGCTGAAAAGTGCGGACTAGTCTGATTTTTGTGAGGACTAGTCCGATTTCTCTCTAACTAAAAACAGACTTGTCTGATTTTGCTGCGGACTAGTCTGATTTTTCCTCTGGAAACTTTTGGACTTGTCCGATTTTATGCGGACTAGTCTGATATTCCAAGAATCCTTGAAAAATTGCTAAGTCCCTAGACTTTTCCGGACTAGTCCGGTGCTCCAGCGGACTTGTCCGATTTCCTCTCTGACTAAAGTCGGACTTGTCCGATTTTAGGTCGGACTTGTCTGATTTTCTCTCTGGACAACTTCAGACTAGTCCGGTCCTTTCCGGACTTGTCCGATATTTTGCGACTCCGAATTGATGATTTGTTTTACGACTTGTTTCTTCGGGTTCACATTAAGTGGGCCTAGGGACGTCGTGCCTAACTCTTTTTCAGCCCATGTGGGACTCTAAACCGGCCTCTACTCCTCTCAAACTCGAAATCCATCTAACCCTAGCCTCCACCTCTGTATAAACAACCCCGCCCCTTGGCTTGACATCTATTTGTGTAACACCCACATTTTCATGCATCAGGCCTTGCATGCACTCATATACGCGTTTAACATTAACCCACAACACGAGGAACACGTTTAAAATTGATTTGGAGCATTTAAAATTGATTCGGAGCAAAACCGCACTTAAAACGCAAGAAACTGTGGACTAGTCCGATTTTACTGAGGACTAGCCCGATTTCTGTCTGACTAAAAACAGACTTGTCCATTTTTGCTGCGGGCTAGTCCGATTTTGGCTCTGTAAACTTTCGGACTTGTCCGATTTTGGTGCGAACTAGTCCGTTATTCCATGAATCCTTGAAAAATTGCTAAGTCCTTGGACTTTTCCGGACTAGTCCGGTGTTCAAGCAGACTTGTCCGTTTTCCTCTCTGTTTAAAATCGGACTTGTCCGATGTTTGGCCAGACTTGTCCGATTTTCTCTCTGGACGGCTTCGGACTAGTCCGGTCCATTCCGGACTTGTCCGATATTTCGCGACTCCGAGTTGATATTTTGTTTTACGACTTGTTTCTTGGGTTTCACGTTAAGTGGGCCTAGGGACGTCGTGCCTAACTCTTTTAGAGCCCATGTGGGACTCTAAACCAGCCTCTACTCCTCTCAAACTCGAAATTCATCTAACCCTAGCCTCCACCTCTATATAAACCGCCCCACCCCTTGGATTGACATCTATTTGCCACATTTCCACCCACCCAAACCCTAGTTCGTGGGGAGCCACCATCAAGGAGGGAGGAGAAGATCCCAAGAAAGAAGAAGAAGAAGAGGAGGAAATGAAAGAGGATCAAGATCTCCACCAAGTTTCGTCATTCATCACCAATTCATCCCCAAGTTCATCACCAACCCTAGATCATCAAGATCCAAGTGTTACCTCCAAGTTTCTTGATTCATTGGAGTTCTAAACACCTAGTATACCTTCTATTCTCTTTTCCTTACGAGAATTCAACCCCTAATCTCCGAATTTACGTCGATCTAGAAAACCGTAATCTTCTGATCTCGCAGAGGGCGGACTTGTCCGGTCTCTAGTGGACTAGTCCGATCTTCCTAGTTAAATTTCATCAAATTGATTCTAAAATTTGATATAATTGAATCCAAACCTGTATAAACTTGTTAAAAGCTATTAGAACTAGTTAGTGATCATTAAAAGCAATCTAGTAACAAGTTCTACCTTGCATTTGCATCAATCATGCATGTCATGACATATTGAGTAATATTTGTGCACTCTTTGATTGTGTTTCTTGTCTTGTATGTTTATTTTGTGGATTAGACGAATTTGCGCTAGAGAGTGCCGCGGAGGATCTACAGCACCAAGAGTTTGAAGGCTTTGACCCTAATCAACGACAAGAGCAAGTCAAGTGTCCTTGAAGCATATTGACCTTGTTTTAAAATAAATGTTTTGTTTGCAAAACTGCATGCTTATGTCAAATTGATGGGAATCCTATGGTAGGAAGTTTACTAGATTTGCTAAACCACCCTTGTCGCCTGGAATACATGATAGAGAGTCGGGAAGGGTTTTTACCTTTTGCTTCGCTTAATCAACTGGGATGGGAAACAACTATACCACTCAATTTAATTATGCATTAATGATATTCTTGTTAATATGAACTGGTCAATACAGTATGATAATGGGTGATCTAAGCGAGCCTGGTATGTGGATGGGTTGGATGTTATGGTGGTTTGCTTGCTTTAGATCTAAGGACTGGTTCATGCGAAAATAAGCCAGGACTACAGTGCCACCACGAGGCCAAGTATGGGTGCGGCGTAGCTGATTAATTAGGGCTTCGCTAGTACTGTTTGGACCATTGTGGATGCTCGGGGAAGGGGTAGTCGTATTGGGTTTGTTGAAGATTGATGGGACTACCCTGGGATCCGAATGGCTCAAGAGGGGGCCCTTGGTTGAAGATGTGCTCAGTTGGAGACATCGCCACTGGTGAAACCTCATTGGGTCTGAATAGGCTAGTAATCCCTTTGTAAAGGCTATTTTGTGATCTCTTGGCCACACACCGATGGAAGTGTGAGACGGCATAATAGAGGTTCTAGTCATCGAAAGGTGGTGAAATCACGAACACGTGGGTAAAGAGGTACAAACTCTGCAGAGTCTAATAAAACTATCATGATAGCCGTGCTCCCGGTTATGAGCACCTGGACAACTTCCATGATTAGAGGGAAAATGGAATTTGGGATGGTTATGGTTTGGTAATGGTTATGGATTTATTTCCGGTATTAAATATGGTTATTGAAAAAATGGAGAAATCTAGAATTATGGATGAGGAGGGTGAATTATGGACTGGTATTATGATATTACTTATGATTATGATGGGTTTACTTAACATACATATAATATATTGCTTTTCAAATGTTTTTATGTACTTTTCAGCACTTTGCCATTATTATTGTCGTCATTTGAATCAGCCACATGTCATACTTTCCACACTTGCTGAGTACGACGTGTACTCACTCTTACAACCCCCCCCCCCCCCAACAGTTGCAGGTCAAGATTGGGAATTTAATGGTGAGAATGCGGAGTTCTAGGCCGTCTACCGTCAGCTTTGCCTGTGGTGTTATTGGAGCTGCGCTATACCCTATTGCTTATGCTGCCTAGCTTTTTAGTTTGCTTAATTAGTTTATTTCCGCTGCATTAGTTGAACTTGTCATAAATATTCATTAGAGGTTGTAATCGAGGATAATTTGGTTTGTGTAATAAAATTTGGTTAATTAATCTCGTTCTGTGGTAATTATCTGTATATCGTTTGTGATTGCACTCGTGTATGTGTGTTGAACATCCTGGGCACACATATGCGTTAGCTTGGTTCATTTTTCGGAACCGGGCGTCACAGATTGGTATCAGAGCCACAGGTTGACCGTAGGATGCAGCCTAGATAGAATGGACACTTTAGAGCACATAGGAGCACTCAGGAATCGATGTATTTTGGTTGGTGTGTTGTTTGCTATATATATTGTTCGCTTGTGTGCTTAATAGAGTATTTTGGGATGCCTTAGCATTGCCATGTCCACCTAGGCTAGTATAGCTAGTTGGTTAGCTTCATATCCCTTGATGCATATAGTTGGGGACGTTTTCTAATTCTTACCTATTGCTTTTATTCAGATGGTGAGGACTCGCAACCAGAGGGATGGCAATGATGAGGAGGAGAAAAATGGAGTGCCTCAGAACAACAATGGGCAAGGACCTGCTCATGGAGCTATCAACATTGAGCAGCTATTGGCTATGCAAAACCAGCTCATGCAGTCCACGATACAAACAATGGGACAGCTGCAGGCTGGCAACATCAACAATCAGCCCCACATGCCTCCACCGCCACCCCCGCCTCCTCATAAACGATTGGGAGAGTTTATGAGGACTAGGCCGCCGACCTTTGCTCAAGCTGCTGACCCTATGGATGCGGATGATTGGCTCAAGTCCGTGGAGAAGAAGCTAGCTATTGTCCAATGCAGTGACCGGGAGAAGGTCTTGTTTGCTTCTCATCAACTAGTTGGAGCAGCTGCGGATTGGTGGGATGCTTATTGCCATGCTCATGAGAACCAAGAGAGGATTACTTGGGCCGAATTCAAGGAGAATTTTCGTTCTCATTATGTGCCGGAGGGTGTTATGATCTTGAAGAGGCAAGAATTTGAGAATTTAAGGCAAGGAAAATCAAGCGTGAGTGAATATCTCAATAAGTTCACTCAACTCTCAAGGTATGCGCCTGAGGATGTTAGTCGGGATAGTCGGAAGCAATACTTGTTCATGAGAGGCCTCAACAATGAAATTCAAGTGCAATTGCTCAATTGTGACTATGCAAATTTTCAAAAGCTCGTGGACAAAGCAATTGTGGTGGAGAACAAGATCCATGAGATGGAGCAAGAAATCAAGAGGAAGGTGCCATATCAAGGACAGCAACAGAGAAGTAACGTGCGCCCTTGCCTTGCACCGCCCAATGCGCCCTATTACAGCTCCTCTATTCCTGCTCAGCGCCCTGGTTATGCACTACGCCCAACTCAGTTTGTGTAGTAGCGCCCTGTCAAGCAAGCACCTAGGCCTCCAATGCCTTATGTGCCTCATGCTAATTTTCCTGGTGCTAATGTTCAAAACCAAGCTCGTTCCAATAATTCTGGTGGAGTTAAGAAGTGCTATACTTGTGGAGAAGTTGGACACTTTGCGCATCAATGTCCTAAGTCAGGCCTTGGTCAAGGAAGCAATGCACCGAGGCAAAACCCAAGACCCAATGGAGGAGTGCCACAAGGAAGCCGTGGACAGCAGAATTTTGCTCGTGGCAACGTGAACCATGTCTCAATGGAGGATGCTCAACAAGCGGATGACGTGGTCATTGGTATGTTTTTCGCTAACTCCAACCCCGCGACTATGTTATTTGATTCTGGAGCATCGCATTCATTCATTGCATCGAAGTATGTTGCCAAGTATAGTTTGCCTATCTCTCATATAAAGTTCACTCTATTGGTTAAGTCTCCTGGAGGAGAGATGAGGACAAATATAGTATATCCAAAAGTAAGCCTTAGAATAAGGGGGGTAGACTTCTCCACCAACCTCATTGTTTTGGATTCTCAAGGGTTGGACATTATACTTGGTATGGACTGGTTGAGGGAGCACAATGGAGTTATTGAGTGCGCCACGAAGACGATGAAGTTGACCAACGAAGAAGGGATCACCGTAGAATTTGAAGCATATCAAACCGCACCGAAACAATTGGAGATGAATCATATGGACAGTGTCGCAATTGAGGAGATTCCGGTAGTGTGTGAATTTTTGGATGTTTTTCCGGACGAGTTGCCAGGTATGCCACCCGATCAAGACATTGAGTTTGTTATTGATTTAATACTTGGAACTGCATGTATAGCCAAGAGGCCGTATAGGATGCCTCCTATGGAATTAGCGGAGCTCAAGAAGCAAATTCAAGAGCAACTAGAGAAGGGTTTTATTTGCCCTAGCTCTTCACCTTGGAGAGCGCCCGTTGTATTTGTGGACAAGAAGGATGGATCCTAAAGGATGTGCATGGATTATCGAGCTCTCAACGTAGTAACAATCAAGAACAAGTACACCTTGCCGCGCATAGAAGACTTGTTTGATCAGATGAAGGGTGCTTGTGTCTTCCTTAAGATTGACTTGAGGTCGGGATACTTTCAAATGGAGATTAGACCATCAGACATACCCAAGACAGCTTTTAGGACACGGTATGGATCTTATGAGTACACCATGATGTCTTTTGGATTGACAAATGCGCCTACCTACTTTATGTACCTCATGAATAAGGTATTCATGGAGTACTTGGATAAGTTCATTGTGGTGTTTATTGATGATATTATGATCTACTCGAAGGATGAGAAAGAACATGAGGAACACTTGAGGCTTACATTGTAGAAATTGAGGGAGCATCAATTGTATGCCGAGTTCAACAAGTGTCAGTTTTGGTTGAGAGAGGTGTCGTTTTTGGGTCACATCATCTCAGGAGGAGGAGTATCGGTTGACCCCGGAAAAGTGAGAGACGTTTTAAAGTGGGAACCGCCACAAAATGTCAAGGAAATTAGGAGTTTTCTTGGGATGGCTGGATATTACCGTCGATTCATCAAGGACTTTTCCAAGATAGCCAAGACAATGACGGAGTTGCTAATGAAGGGAAAGGCTTTCCAATGGACTCAAGCTTGTCAAAATAGTTTTGAGGAGTTGAAGAAGAGGTTGACAACAGCCCCAGTTTTGGTATTGCCAGACGTGGGCAAGAGTTTTGATATTTATTGCGACGCATCGAGACAAGGGCTTGGATGTGTATTGATGCAAGAAGGTCAAGTGGTCGCCTATGCATCAAGACAATTGAAGAAACATGAGCGGAATTACCCCACACACGATCTGGAACTCGCGGCTGTGGTACATGCATTGAAAATTTGGAGACACTACATTCTTGGACATAGGTGTGAAATTTATACTGATCATAAGAGTTTGAAGTATATTTTCACACAAACGGATCTGAACTTGAGGCAACGGAGATGGTTGGAGCTCATCAAAGATTATGATTTGGGGATCAATTATCATCCGGGAAAAGCCAATTTAGTGGCCGATGCTTTGAGTAGAAAGGGAGTAAGTCATCAACTCACAGTTCGAGAGTTACCATCCGAGTTATGCAAGGAGTTGAAACGGTTGAACCTAGGGTTTGTAAATGAGATGGAGATGATGGAGTTAAAACCAACCTTGGAGCAAGAAATTCGAGAGGCCCAAACCACAGATGAAGAGATCAAGGAAATCAAGGACAGGACCGAAGAAGGGAGAGAATTCAGATTTTATGAAGACGAACATGGTACCTTATGGCTTGGAAAGAGAATCGTTGTTCCTAATGTGAAGCATATTCGGGAGACGATATTAAAAGAGGCACATGACTCACCTTACTCAATTCACCCTGGTTGTACAAAGATGTACAAAGACTTGAAGACTAGCTATTGGTAGGATAGCATGAAGAAGGACATAGCTGAATATGTGGCATTGTGTGATGTGTACCAACGAGTGAAGGCGGAACATCAAAGGCCAGCCGGATTATTGCAACCGTTGAAGATTCCGGAATGGAAGTGGGAAGAAATTGGAATGGACTTCATAGTTGGGTTACCACGTACTCAGTCCGGGTATGACTCAATTTGGGTAATTGTGGATTGCTTAACCAAGTCAGCTCATTTTGTCCATGTGAAGACCAAATATACAGCTGCACAATTGGCCGAAATATACATGGAGCATATTGTGTGTCGACACGGAGTACCGAAGAAGATAGTCTCGGATAGAGGTTCTCAATTTACCTCTAGATTTTGGCAGAAATTGCATGGAGCCTTGGGAACAAGGTTGAATTTTAGCTCAGCTATCATCCTCAAACGGGTGGACAAACCGAGAGGACCAATCAGATTTTGGAGGACGTGTTATGAGCTTGTGCTTTAAAGAATGGAAAGAGTTGGGACAAAAGCTTGCCATACGCGGAATTTTCATACAACAATAGTTACCAAGCAAGTTTGAAGATGTCACCATATGAAGCGCATTATGGGAGGAAGTGTAGGACACCTTTATTCTCGAATGAGGCAGGAGAAACTCAAGTATTTGGCCCGGATGTGTTGCAAGAAGCTGAAAAGCAAGTCCGAGTAATTCGTGAAAACTTGAGGGCTGCCCAATCAAGGCAAAAAGGCTATGCAGACAATAGGAGAAGGAAACTAGCCTTTGAAGTGGGAGATTTTGTTTACCTCAAGGTGTCACCAATGAGGGGTCATAAGAGGTTTAACATAAGAGGAAAGCTAGCACCTCGTTATATTGGACCATTCAAGATTTTGGACAAAAGAGGAGAAGTAGCGTATAAGTTGGAGATGCCAGCTCATCTTTCAGACGTACATGATGTCTTTCATGTTTCCCAGCTCAAGAAGTGCTTGAGAGTACCGAAAGAACAAGTGCCAATGGAAGGATTGGAATTAGAGGAAGATTTGACTTATGCCGAGCAACCAGTCAAGATCTTGGAAACCAAGGAGAGAGTCACAAGGAACAAGGTGATTCGATGGTGTAAAGTTCAATGGAAGCACCACACCGAAAAAGAAGCAACGTGGGAATTGGAGGATGATCTCGAGAAGGACTTTCCCTATCTCTTCTCTTCCGCGTCGAATCTCGAGGACGAGATTCATTTGAAGGGGGGTAGGTTTGTAACACCCTCATTTTCATGCATCATGCCTTGCATGCACTCATATACGTGTTTAACATTAACCCACAACAAGAGGAACAAGTTTAAAATTGATTTGGAGCATTTAAAATTGATTTGGAGCAAAACCGCACTTAAAATGCAGGAAAGTGCGGACTAGTCCAATTTTACTGAGGACTAGTCCGATTTCTCTCTGACTAAAAACAGACTTGTCCATTTTTCCTGCGGACTAGTCCGATTTTGGCTCTAGAAACTTTCAGACTTGTCCGATTTTGGTGCGGACTCGTCTGTTATTCCATGAATCCTTGAAAAATTGCTATGTCCTTGGACTTTTTCGGACTAGTCCGGTGTTCCAGTGGACTTGTCTGTTTTCCTCTCTGTTTAAAATCGGACTTGTCCGATGTTTGGCCAGACTTGTCCGATTGTCTCTCTGGACGACTCCGGACTAGTCCGGTCCTTTCCGGACTTGTCCGATATTTCGCGACTCCGAGTTGATCTTTTGTTTTACGACTTGTTTCTTGGGTTTCACGTTAAGTGGGCCTAGGGACGTCGTGCCTTACTCTTTTAGAGCCCATGTGGGACTCTAAACCGGCCTCTACTCCTCTCAAACTCGAAATCCATCTAACCCTAGCCTCCACCTCTATATAAACAGCCCCACCTCTTGGATTGACATCTATTTGCCACTTTTCCACCCACCCAAACCCTAGTTCGTGGGGAGCCACCATCAAGGAGGGAGGAGAAGATCCCAATCAAGAAGAAGAAGACGAGGAAACGAAAGAGGATCAAGATCTCCACCAAGTTTCGTCCTTCATCACCAATTCATCCCCAAGTTCATCACCAACCCTAGATCATCAAGATCCAAGTGTTACCTCCAAGTTTCTTGATTCATTTGAGTTCTAAACACCTGGTATACCTTCTATTCTCTTTTCCTTACGAGAATTCAACCCCTAATCTCCGAATTTACGTCGATCTAGAAAACCCTAATCTTCTGATCTCGCAGAGGGCGGACTTGTCCGGTCTCTAGCGGACTAGTTCGATCTTCCTGGTTAAATTTCATCAAATTGATTCTAAAATTTGATCTAATCGAATCCAAACCTGTATAAACTTGTTAAAATCTATTAGAACTAGTTAGTGATCATTAAAAGCAATCTAGTAACAAGTTCTACCTTGCATTTGCATCAATCATGCATGTCATGACATATTGAGTAATATTTGTGCACTCTTTGATTGTGTTTCTTGTCTTGTATGTTTATTTTGTGGATTAGACGGATTTGCGCTAGAGAGTGCCGCGGAGGATCTACAGCACCAAGAGTTTGAAGGCTTTGACCCTAATAAACAGCAAGAGCAAGGCAAGTGTCCTTGAAGCATATTGACCCTGTTTTAAAATAAATGTTTTGTTTGCAAAACTGCATGCTTGTGTCAAATTGATGGGAATCCTATGGTAGGAAGTTTACTAGATTTGCTAAACCACCCTTGTCGCCTGGAATACATAATAGAGAGTCGGGAAGGGTTTTTACCTTTTGCTTCGTTTAATCAACTGGGATGGGAAACAACTATACCACTGAGTTTAATTATGCATTAATGATATTCTGGTTAATGTGAACTGGTCAATACGGTATGGTAATGGGTGATCTAAGCAAGCCTGGTATGTGGATGGGTTGGATGTCATGGTGGTTTGCTTGCTTTAGATCTAAGGACCGGTTCATGCGAGAATAAGCCAGGACTACAGTGCCACCATGAGGCCAAGTATGGGTGCGGCGTAGCTGATTAATTAGGGCTTCGCTAGTACTGTTTGGACCATTGTGGATGCTCGGGGAAGGGGTAGTCAGATTGGGTTTGTTGATGATTGGTGGGACTACCCTGGGATCCGAATGGCTCAAGAGGGGGCCCTTGGTTGAAGATGTGCTCAGTTGGAGATATCGCCACCGGTGAAACCTCAGTGGGGTCTGAATAGGCTAGTAATCCCTTTGCAAAGGCTATTTTGTGATCTCTTGGCCACACACCGATGGAAGTGTGAGACCGCATAATAGAGATTCTAGTCATCGAAAGGTGATGAAATCACGAACACGTGGGTAAAGAGGTACAAACTCTGCAGAGTCTAATAAAACTATCATGATAGCCATGCTCCCGGTTATGAGCACCTGGACAACTTCCATGATTAGAGGGAAATTGGAATTTGGGATGGTTATGGTTTGGTAATGGTTATGGATGGTTATGGATGGTTATGGATTTGTTTCTGGTATTGAATATGGTTATTGACAAAATGGTGAAATCTGGAATTATGGATGAGGATGGTGAATTATGGACTGGTATTATGATATTACTTATGATTATGATGGGTTTACTTCACATACATATAATATATTGCTTTTCAAATGTTTTTATGTACTTTTCAACACTTTGCCATTATTATTGTCGTCATTTGAATCAGCCACATGCCATACTTTCCACACTTGCTGAGTATGACATGTACTCACTCTTGCAATCCCCCCCCCCAACAGTTGCAGGTCAAGATTGGGAATTTAATGGTGATAATGCGGAGTTCTAGGCCGTGTCTACTGTCAGCTTTGCCTGTGATGTTATTGGAGTTGCGCTATACCCTATTGCTTATGCTGCCTAGCTTTTTAGTTTGCTTAATAAGTTTATTTCCACTGCATTAGTTGAACTTGTCATAAATATTCATTAGAGGTTGTAATCGAGGATAATCTGGTTTGTGTAATAAAATTTGGCTAATTAATCTTGTTCTGTGGTAATTATCTGTATATCGTTTGTGATTGCACTCGTGTATGTGTGTTGAACATCCTGGGCACACATATGTGTTAGCTTGGTTCATTTTTCGGAACCGGGCGACCCCACCCAAACCTTAGTTCGTGGAGAGCCTCCATTAAGGAGGGAGGAGGAGATCCCAAGCAAGAAGAAGAGGAGGAGAAAACGAAAGAGGATCAAGATCTCCATCAACTTTGAGTTCTTCATCAACAATCCTTCATCAAGTTCATCATTAACCCTAGATCATCAAGATCCAAGTGTTACCTCTAAGTTTCATGATTCATTGGAGTCCTAAACACCTGGTATACCTTCTATTCTCTTTTCCTTACGTGAATTCAACCCCTAATATCCAAATTTATGTCGATTTAGAAAACCCTAGTTTGCTAGTTCTGCGAAGTGCGGACTAGTCTGGCCTTCTGCAGACTAGTCCGATTTTGCTGATTAAATTCTGTTGAATTAATTCGAAAATTAAATCTAATCACATCCAAACCTGTATAAATTTGTTAAAATCTATTAGAACTAGTTAGTGATCATTAAAAGCAATCTATTAACAAGTTCTACCTTGCATTTGCATTAATCATGCATGTCATGGCATCTTGAGTAATATTTGCGCACTCTTTGATTGTGTTTCTTGTCTTGTATATTTATTGTGCGGATTAGACGGATTTGCGCTAGAGAGTGCTGCGGAGGATCTACAACACCAAGATTTTGAAGGCTTTGACCCTAATCAACAGCAAGAGCAAGGCAAGTGTCCTTGAAGCATATTGATCCTGTTTTAAAATAAATGTTTTGTTTGCAAAACTGCATGCTTATGTCAATTTGATGGGAATCCTATGGTAGGAAGTTTACTAGTTTTGTTTACCACCCTTGTCACCTGGAATATACGGTAGAGAGTCGGGAAGGGCTTTTAACCTTTTTGCTTCGCTTAATTAACTGGGATGGGAAAACGACTATATCACTCAATTTAATTATGCATTAATTAGATTGTGGTTGACATGAACTAGTTAAATCTGATATGGTAATGGGTGATCTAAGCAAGCCTGGTATGTGGATGGGTTGGATGTTATGGTGGTTTTGCTTGCTTTAGATCTAAGGACCAGTGCGTGGAGCGACCATCCAGGATTTACAGTGCCACCACGAGGCCAAGTATGGGTGCGACGTAGCTGATTAATTAGGGCTTTGCGAGTGCTATTTGGACCATTAAGGATGCTCGGGGAAGGGGTAGTCATATTGGATTTGTTGATGATTGGTGGGACTACCCTGGGATCCGAATGGCTCAAGAGGGGGCCCTTGGTTGAAGACGTGCTCAGTTGGAGGCATCACCACCGGTGAAACCTCAGTGGGGTCTAAATAGGCTAGTAATCCCTTTGTAAAGGCTATTTTGTGATCGCTTGGCCACACACCGACGGAAGTGTGACACTGCATGATAAAGGTTCTAGTCATCGAAAGGTTATGAAATCACTAACACATGGGTAAAGTGGTACAAACTCTACAGAGTCTAATAAAACTATCATGATAGCCGTGCTCCCGGTTATGACCAACCTGGACCCTCACATGATTAGAGGGAAATTGGTATTAGGGATGGTTCGGTAATGGTTATGGTTAATAATATGGTTATGACTGGTTATGAATTAAATTTTGGTATTGAATATGGTTATTGGTAATGGAGAAATCTGGTATATGGATGATGGATATGGAATATGGACTGGTACTATGTTATTAATATTGGTTTATGATGGGATTACTTCACATGCATATAATATATTGCTTTTCGAATGTTTTAATGTACTTTTTAGCACTCAGCCATTATTATATTCGTCATTTGAATCAGCCACATGTCATACTTTCCACACTTGCTGAGTACGACATGTACTCACTCTTGCAATCCCCCCAACAGTTGCAGGTCAGGATTGGGAGTTTAATGGCGATAATGTGGAGTTCTAGGTCGTGTCTGCCGTCAGCTTGCCTGTGGTGTTGCATGGAGCTGCGCTATACCCTATTGCTTATGCTGCCTAGCTATTTAGTTTGCTTAATTAGTCATTTCTACTACATTAATTTGAACTTGTCATTAATATTCATTAGAGCTTGTATTCGAGGATAATATGGTTTGTTTAATAAAATTTGGTTAATTAATCTTGTTCTGTGGTAATTTTTGTATACTCTTTTGTGAATGCACTCGTGTATGTGTGTTGATCATCCTGGGCACACATATGCATTCACTTGGTTCATTTTCGGAACCGGGTGTCACACAGGCCTTCTTCTCCTCGCTCTCGCAGCGCTCCTCCAGCTTCTTGGTGCGCTTTGGGAGGCTCTTGTCACCCAGAGCCAGCCTCTAGACAAGCTCCTCTTTCCTCTTCACGAGGTCATCCCGCGGCTCCCGGAGTTTTTGCTCTTCATCTTCGAGCTTTTTCTCCTGCTCCTCAAGAGCCTCTCGGCGCTTGACGAGGCTGTCGTGGATGGTGCTGAGCTTCTCTTGGCGATCATTCGCTGCTTCATTAGCAGCCACAGCCTGTTCGTGGCTGGCCCGGGACTGGTTGTCGAGGGATCGCACCATGCTTACCCTCTCATCCAGCAGCTGACCCCAGTACTCCAACCGGGCCTTCTCCCTTTTCACCCACTCCTTGTCGTCGGCCGGCCTCGAATGCGCCAGCTTGGTCTCGAATTGGAGCCGGTTGAGTCACCTCCTAAGGGTTTGGCGCTCCTCCTCGAGGACCTTGCTATCGTGGTAAAAGGCTAGCTGAACCTGACAAAGACTGAAGCAGGCGTTGTCGATAGATAACGACAGGGGGATTGGCTCCGGACATGTCGGGGTCCTCTCCGCTTGTTCCAGCGGGTTCTCCATAACAAAAATCGGGTCCCACTCTACAAGAGTGGTCCCCTGAGCTTCCACGGCACTAGGGCCCCCCTCCGAGATAGCCTCGTTCGCCGCTGAGGAAGGTCCTGCAACGGAAGTTTCTACCTCCGGAGTCGGCTCCGAAGGTCCAGCTGCTAGATCATCAGCAACTGGTTTCTCAGGCGGGGGACCAGCAGCTTCGTCTTGGCGCCCTGGCTCAGGCGCAGGTACCTCCGGAACCACCACCTACGGGGCAGGCATTGAAGATTCGGCCGGAGTTGAGGCCATTTCCGGCTCCGACGCTGGTGACTCCTCCACCGCCAGTTCAGGCGTCGGTGCTTTGACCTCCACCAGCTCGAGCGCCGGCACTTCCGCAACAACTGGCTCAGGCGCCAGAACTTCATCAACCACCGGATCCGCCTCCAGGGCTTCAGTAACATCCGGCTCTAAGGCCGGAACTACAGCTACCTCTGGCTTTGGGGCTGGAGCATCCGTCATCAAAGCATCCAACACCAGAGCTTCAACCTCCGATGCTGGTGCCGCTGGTACATCTTCATTCCCGTGGTCCGGCGCTACCACGGGTGCATCGAGAGATGAGTCGAGGTCAAGAACCACGACAGCCGACGTTGGGGCTGCTGCGATATCAGCCACCACTTGCAGCGGCGCTGGAATTGGAGCCGGAGCCTCTGCCTGCGCAGAGTCTGCCGCTGTTGTAGGAACCGGAGCTTTAGCCCCTTTTTTGGGTACCCCGTGGATGAAGGACGAAGAAACTCAAAATATGATTACAATAAAAAACAATCAACTGAGGTAAAAATCAAATTTATCTTGGAAGGCTTCCGCTCCAGCTAGCGTGGAATCTCTTCACCGGACGCTCAGGACCGGACCCTGTCGCCACTGGCATAGTAGCTCTGGAAGGCTCCCCGGAGCTTGCTCCCGCCATCAGCGATGTCTTGATTGAGGCCCCTCTCGACTGAGAAGGACCCTCGGATCTAGAGCCCTTAGCTGGCCCTGGTACCAGAGTCACATGGCCGGAGCTGGCATCCCCGGGGAGACGTCGATGCTGAAGTATGTGTCACCGTCGAAGACCTCCCCCACTGGGGAGAAGGTGCTGCTGCGGAAG
Source organism: Tuctoria greenei (assembly GCA_036927565.1). NCBI lineage: Eukaryota > Viridiplantae > Streptophyta > Magnoliopsida > Poales > Poaceae > Tuctoria > Tuctoria greenei. Next base: position 128,808,233 of record JAYESD010000011.1, on the reverse strand, counting down.
GAGCAGATCTGACGGACCTCCCGTCGGAGTGCTTCAACTTCCTCTTGCGGCTGGAGGGCTCGGCCAACTCCTTGCCCTTGCCTACAACTTCAACCCTCTGTCTCGAAGCAGGAGCAGCGCCACCCTGGAAAGCTCCGGGAATCACCAATCTGGTGGTTGAACGCCTCTCCACTGAGGTCGTCAAGCACTAGCATCTTCCGCCGGAGCTCCCTGCTGAACTCCGCCTCCATATTCAAAGGGAGGAAAGCCTTTGGCGGTGTTAAGTTGTCTCCCTCAACATCGATGCCATGCTGGAACTTCTTCAGATGAAGCTCCAAAGCAGCGCCTTCCAGATTGGACTTCAGACCGGTTTCGATCCGGTCATCGTCCATCATGCTGTTGAGGGCCTAGGCGAGCTTCTCCCTCTTCTTCAGCGGAGCCCATGTGTTGACCAGGAAGTTGCAGAAGACCGTTTGGGGGGTAACCCCTCCTTCCACACACTGGCAAATCCTGGTCAAGGCAGGGTTGAAGGCCTCTAACAGCACTGGGACTTCACTCCATGCTTCCGTGTCAACATTGGGAAGACCCTCAGGCAGCTCCAGCCTCTCGTGCTCCTCTGCCGTGACGACAATCCAATCCTTCTTCCAGTCATCCCACTTGCTGGAAGGAAAAGACCTCAAGTACTTGTGGGGGCACTTCTTGCGCTTCACAAAATAGTAGAAGCCAAGGTACTCATCACTCTTGCCGGTAGTGTGGATGGTGAAGAAGGTGCGGAAAAGCTCGACGCACGGGGGAATACCCACCCACACTTCACAGAAGTGGACAAATGTGGACACAAGGAGAATGGAGTGAGGGCCAAGGTGGTACAACTGCAGACCATAGAAGTCTAACAACATCAAGAGAAAAGTGGAGAAAGGTGGGATCAGTCCCACCATGGCATACGCGGAGAAGTACACCATGTCGTCGGCGCGCTTCTTCTTGAACGGAAGCTTGCCAGCGCAGACCAGGTGGTTGAAGGAGTCGCTGGACCACCCCATGTAGGTCCGGACATTCTTCAAATCATTGTCGATCATCATACGGCACTTGCGGAGACCCAACTCCATCGCAGCACGGCGGGACGAGATAGGAAAAGCAAGCAAAAGTTTGGAGGATTCGAGCGCAAGTTCAAATGAAGGCGTAAGGAATACCCAAATGGTGCACGCTTTCCTTCTTATGTAAGCCCCCGCAACGCTTGGATGGAAACCGCAGAAGGGCCAAGGATACAGTTCAAAAATTTCACCCTGCCAATGACAAGGCGGGCCTGGGGCCACCCGACGATCAAGTCGAGGTCCTTACCCCAGGCGAACAGTTGTCATGATGAGAGGCGGGAAATCCAAGGGCGGCGGCCTGATAGGGTGTGCGGAACCTATACAGTTTTCGTATTGGAAACCGTCAACCTTCAATTGTGTGAGATCCGCACGCGCAGATCTCACCTGTCGCTTCCTGGAGACGCCACGCGGCGATGGTTTAACTGCGAACCACCACCCCAACGGGACATCCGAAAACCCTTGAAGACACGACACAAAAATTGAAAGATGGACCCACCTTCGGCATAATGACTTAATCCAAAAGGTCTCTCCTAGAGGTGGGCCCAGGGGGCCACTATCGGTACCCTGCGTACCGGATACCCCTTGGGACTGCAAGGAGTGCAAAGGAACTCCACCTATCTGGGTTGAAGACCTCTGAAGGCCCCACGTGTCACACGAAACCGGACCTGCCTCCGTTCGATGGTTAGTCCTAGTGCCACCACGTGTATCATAAACCCAGAGCTACAATCCTTACATGGGAATGCTCCAGCTAGATACCTGTGTGGCACCCCCGAGCCTAACCCCCGATAGAGGGAAGCTCCAATAACGACACTTGTACAACAGCACCGGACCTACCCATCCTAGACGGTAAGCTCCGGAGCTGCCACGCCTCCAACCGTCGGACCTTCAACTTCAACAGGCTGATTGGTGGACCTCCAATGGCTCGGACCTTCAAGGGACATTAAAGCTTCAAGACCCGATTATGTGTCATTAATGTTGTCTTAATGACACACGATTGGAGGACCCTTAATGCCAGTAATGCCACGATCAAGGCGTGTTACCACGCTGTTAAGGGTAATTAAGTACATTAATTGCGTGTAAAGCATCAGTAACTGCCAGGGACACATGTCGGGCCAGGCTAACGATGTAACGACCAGTCCTTGTACTATAAAAGGACTGGCCGAGCGACACACGGGAGAGGTCTAGACACATGTGCTCAAGACACTCTAGTCTCTGACACTCTAGTGCTCAAACGCTCAATACAACAGCAACACAACCGTGGAGTAGGGTATTACGCTCAGGCGGCCCGAACCACGTAAATTCTCGTGCCAACTTTCCATCTTGTTCTGAATCTTTGCGTGCCCCAACCAAACTACAAACTCTACGGCCTGCCAACGGTAGTACCGGGAGAATTGCCGGAATCAAACTCCGACAGTCCCCCTAATAATCCTTTTGCTAAAGTGAAATTTAATGTACCCTCCTTTTCTGGTGCTTATGATGCTAAGGCTTATCTTGATTGGGAGATGACAGTAGAGCAAAAATGTAATACCCATCTTGTTTTTGAACAACATAGACACTACAGGAAATGCGAACACTTACGTCGGCCAACCTAACTTTTGTCGTAATCGATCGGGATTCTTGTAGTGAGAGTTCGTCAAGCCACTAGTGAGTTTAAGGACTTTGCTATCATATAGTGGAATGAACTCTTAAAACTAGAACTGATCCTCAAACATGGGATAGACTAAAAGAACCTACGCGTGTTCTATTTGTTCCTCCTTCTTTTCAGCGGGACCTGAGTGAAAAATTACAGCGTTTAGACCAAGGTAACATGTCTTTAGAGGAGTACTATCAAGAGCTACAAAAGGGTATGTTGCGCTGCAGGGTTGTAGAAGACATGGATGATAAAATAGCTCGTTTTTATGGGGGGTTGAGACGTGAAATTCAGAACATTGTTGATTGCAAGGAATATGATACTGTTAACAGATTATTTCAGCTTGCTATGTTGGCAGAAAAAGAATTGCAGGGCCACCAACAGCAGCAACAACACACAAGGAGCACCTTCACGCCACGTTCGATGTCCTCACCATCCAAAACAGCACCATCTTCGAGTTTTCGTGCAGCCACTACACTATCCAATGGCGGCCCAAGAACTGCACCTGCTGCTCCACCTTCTTGCGTGCCGGAGGGCAGCAAGACAACATCATTCAAGACTTTGTCTTTCACTCCTATGAGTCGTACTTCCGGCATTAAGGTTCACCGCTTCCAAGGATTTGATCACATGATGAGAGATTCCATATGGGGACCGGGGTCTCGACGTCCAAGGATCTCATTGGGTGGTGCCGTGCGATGCGGCACCTAACAGCACACACGAAAAGAAATACCAAAACATACAAAGTTTTCATTTCATAATAAGAAGAGTTTACAAAAGAGTGTACAACAGAGGTACACACGCAGCAGAACTACATACTCATATTCTCACATATCTAAGCATGAGAGAAGACATCCATGCCCTAGGACGCTTCTCACTAGCAACATGAAGAACATTCAGCAGCAGCGTGGTTCACATGAAATTCATCTCGATACCTCGAGGTCTCATGTACAACCTGAACAGCAGAAATAAACCAAATACCTGCAAAAATCGTTAAAGCGCAAACGTGAGCATAAGGCTCAGGATGTCTGACCCGTTTCACTAGACATATGCAATGTAAAGTCTAACCATAGGTAAGGAATAGCATAAATTGACTCGCCTACCAAGTGGATCCTTATAATATCATGTTTCAAGTGGCAAATGACATTCTTCGGGCACGACACATCATAGACTCCACAATCAAACTAGAAACGCTTTGCCGATGATATGACATGCCCAAAGCACATTATGCTATTACAAGATAAGTATTTGGAAACTGTAAAGTTTTAGTTGTGCTATCTCTAAGCCACACAAGGTTGCAAAGCAATTATAATTCGATACATCATATTCTTCTGGCTTTTTCAGTATTTGCTACGTCACGACACAGTGAACAAGTGGTACTCTATTACAGCGAGGGACGGTGATTGCAATCAGGACACAACCGGACAACACGACACATACGCACTTTCGGAAGTGCCAACGAGTACATACAGCAGTACCTACATAACACTTCAGTACTAGTCGTATATGGCCACCTTTCACCCAACACTTGAATGTCGAACCGGTCGATCCGTCACGAGCAGGAGGTCACTGCATGAGGCGTACTCTGACGTGCCCACCAGCTAATTTACACCTTGCTGCCCTAAACCCACGCCTATAAAACGGAATGGAATGCCTCGACAAACCAGTGTCAAGCTACGTCAGTTTATTGGAGCCCATTTCTCTAGTATGTCGCCGGTACAATTCAAGCTTGTCCAGCAGGCCGCACACGGCACGGGCCTTAATCGACACGGTCAGAGCTATATGACCAAGACCACCTCTTGTCGCTTCCTACTCATCTCTGACCGGTCTCAATTTCATATTTATAAATCATCTCTTGATCCAATTCATCCCGTGTGATAAAATCCTATCTCGCAAGTTGATTCCAACTACTCGACTTCTACCGGGTACCTATGAATATAAGCATGACAGTTACTACACGAGTTTGCGAGCTATTCTAACCACTCCCTGGGTTATTTGGTCATGCAAGTGGATGTCAAACACCTTAAATGTAATGCACAAACATCTCAAGATGTAAGGTGAACAAAAACTGCAAAGACACATTAAGGAACTTAAATGCAAACCGGGGTTTGCCTTGTTTGCGACCCTATAGCAATGTTAGTTGTTATGGATTGGTCTTCCCCTGGAGAATCTGCCATGGAATCTTGAAGTTGGAACTCCTCGGCCTTCTCCTCCCAGAGAAGCTTCTCGTTGATCACCTATCATCACGTTCCTATTGACATGATATGCATATAAGTAATTAAGGTAACTTAATAATAGACTCGAAGAGATGGTGTAAACTTTAAGAACAAGGAGTTTGACTGGAAAGGACATGCATGCCTCTGTTGTGTGGGTACTCAGAGGATGAGTCAAGGTGGACATAGTAGTGTCGATATGAACGGAAAGCTTAGTAGACAACACTTGAAGCTATGCCACTTAAGAGGTATAACATTGAAGGATAAAGAAGTATCGGACTGAGTGATGTAAGGAAGACTAAGCGATCAAGGTGGAGCATTGAAAGCTTAAGCATGAGTGAACTGTGCAACAAGAGGTCGTGACTCAGAAGTCGAGCAATGAAGTTACACAAACTCATTAAGGAGTAAACCTAATTAAGTGACAAGTGTGGTCGCAGGGTTCTCAATTTGGATGAATCGACGTGAAACCCTAGCGACACTTGGAAAAGAAGTGAGATCGGAAATGCTTGGACTTCAAGAGTCATCACAAGCACTACTAACCTGACGTGAGTACCATGACAACGATCAAATCACTTTTTGGGAAACCAGTCGCTACGACTAACTTTGCAAGCATCGTTTAGGCTCTTACGTGATGACACTGATGTAGTGTCTTCTGCAAGCTTGTTCAAGTGAACTTGGTAAGCTCCCGGGACTTGAACATGATGCATTATTATGTCATGACGACGTGCTTTGCCATCTCAGGAAGATCATCTCTTCGACGTTCACATCGACCCGGACTCGCCCATGGTGGTGAGTGGAATTTCAAACACCACCTTATAAGTCTCAAGGTTAGTGACGTTGACTCGATCGTCGGCAAGCGACTCGTTGAACCTGTCGTCGATGAAATGGCACACCTAGTTAAGCAATTCTGCGGACGGTTAGGAAACATCGTCGACACGATCAAGAAACTCTTATCCAAGGTTCCCCTTGGTCTAGTTTTCCTTGTTGGTCGCAACATTCTCGCATTACTCGACCACTGGTCATCGGTGATCACCAACATCCGGGATTTGACCTAGAGGCATTTCATCAAGCACCCTTGCTACACCTAGGACTCAATCACCCTCACATCGACTAAAACCTAATTTGGCTTGACAACCATTGTCCGGTGAGTCGTGTTTGTGTTCCAGCACCACACACATCACATGCATCCTTCATCTCGATGCGAGGGCACGATGACGGCTTGGAACGTCACAACGACGTCATGTGTTCAACGACGTCGACGCAGCTCATGGTGGAGCATCACGAGCACGCACGGACAAGCCAACGCAATACAAAAGACAAAGAAGGTCAACTTGGGGATTTCTATAGGAAGGATATCAATGCGAAACATGGACGCTCGACTTGACGACACATGAGTACCCTTAGCAGTCACCACGAACGGACTTCGGCGGCGTCAACAAAGGCATTTTAGGGCAAGGCTCACCAGCGCAGCATTGCAGCATGACACAAACACGGCAAGAACATGGAACAGAGGGGCAAAGGACGACAGCAATGACTGACCTGGCGTGCGATGACCGTAGCAAGACATTGGGGATGAAACTGGGCGTTGCCGGGAGCCATGGAGGTGGCAAGATGTGTGGTCCGTGGGGCGCTTCAGTGGAGCAGGGAGGTCGGAACGCATAGCGACGGCGCAAACGGCTGGTGGATGGTGACCACCACGGCGAGGATGCGTCGCTGCAGTGGGAACGGGTGAGCAGCAGGGTAGGGCGCATGTGGTGGTGGGTGGCATGCGAGCTTGAGCATAGCCTAGGCAGGAGCGAAGGAGTAGAGCTGGTTGGTGTGGCACAGTGCCACAGTCATTGCCATGGCAACATGGCGCAGCGCGGCCGACGCTAGTGAGGACGAGGCGCCGACGGACAGCAAGGAGACGGACGGCGAGCGTGCTTGACGCGGTGGCGACGAGGCACGGCAAGAGTGCGGCAACGACGCTCATGGCCGACGGGCGGCATGGAGCAGACAGAGCATAGCGCTTGGGTGCAGCGCGCGCAAGGCACGGACATGGTGGCACGAGCAGGTATGGGCGCTAGGCGGAGCTGGGCGCGAGCGCAGAGGCACGGTGCAGGAGGGGTGACGCCGGCGAGCTAGGCGCGGCCAGCGGCAAGCTGGGATTGGGAGAGAGTCCGGCGAGCAAGCGCGGGGCGGCGCGTGGGTTGCGACAGGGAGGCGAAGGGAGGTCGGGGCGTGAGCAGGGCCAGGTGAAGGAAGAAGCAAAATGGGTTTTCTAGTACTGAAGATAACTCTGACATGTGGGCCCCACCAATTGATCTTATCCCCTTATCCTGTTTTTCTTTTTTCTTTTAAATGGTAAAAACTGATTAAATTTTGTTTTAACTTTTGGAGATTAGCTAACCAAGGTATAAGAAATTCAATTGTGAATTGAGTTTTAGATATAGAATATTCTTAAAATTCAGATTCAATTTGAATACACTTTTAACCCAATTAGGTTGCATGTTACTTATGTATTCTTAATATGTGCCCAACGGTACCAAAGCTTGATAATTCTTGTTTAAATTGAGGTGGCACTTGGATTCGAATTAAACATCCAAGCTCAAGGTATTTGTTGATACCCTGCGTAACGTATACCCCTTGGGACTGCAAAAAGACTAAAAGAACTTCACCTGTCTGAGTTGAAGACCTCTGAAGGCCCCACATGTCATACGGGACCGGACCTGCCTCCTTTTATGGTTGTCCCTGTGCTGCCACGTGTATCCTACAACCGGGGCTACATCCCACACATGGGAAAGCTCCGGGCTAAATACCTATGCGGCACCTCTAGACCTAATCCTCGACAGGGGGAAGCTCCGGTCCTGACACGTGTATAACAGCACCAGACCTACCCGTCCAAGATGATAAGCTCTAGAGCTGCCACGTGTCCAACCACCGGACCTTCAACTTCAACAATCAGGCTGGTGGACCCCCAACGGCTCGGACCTTCAAGGGACAATTAAGGACTTCATGACCCGATTAAGTGTCATCAATACCATCTTAATGACACACGATCGGAGGGCCCTTAATACCAGTAACGACACTGTCAAGGCTCGTTACCACGCTATTAAGGGTAAGTAAGCTCATTAATTGTGTATTAAGCATCAGTAACCGCCAGGGCCACATGTCAGGCCAGGCTAACGATGTAATGACCAGTCCTTGTACTATAAAAGGATTGGTCGAGCGATACATAGACAATCCCTGACTCTCTCAGACTCTTCCAGACTAGGCTCTGACACACGCTCACAAGTGCTCAGATGTCAATACAACAACTATACACCGCGTGGAGTAGGGTATTACACTTAGGCGGCCCGAACCACGTAAATCCTCGTGTCAACTTGCCATCGTGTTCTGAATCTCTGCGCGCCCACTACCGAACTACAAACTCCGTGGGCTGCTAACGGTTGTACCAGGAGAATTGCCGGAACAACACTCCGACAGTTGGTGCGCCAGGTAGGGGGGGTGCTCAAGATTCAAGGATGGTGAACTCTACTGCTGGATCGTCCATTGGCAACCCTACTGCGCAACCTGCTGGAGGCAACCCCTCCAATATGCAGCAGCTAGCAAGTGTTGTGGCTCCAGCAGGAGTCATGCCACCACCGCCACCATTTGCACTGGCGAATCAAGCTGGACAGCGAGATGGTGCATTTGCGTCGATCACTACATCGGCGAACAACAATATAGAACACGCGCTCCATGCTGCGCGTGCTCTTCTTCAACGTCCACAGCCTCAGGAGCATCCCAGGATGCAATGGAGCAGTGGAGGGCTGATGTGGAACATTTGGTTGCAGCAGTAGCCGATCGCATCAGCAACCAAGATCCTCCCCCCTCGGGGTGGGACCCATCACAACATCGGACCTTGTTGGGTAGACTTGGTCCGCACGCCTCAAAACACAGGAGGCGTGCTGCATCTCAGCAGGTGACGTCACTACCTTCCGAAGCGCGACGTATCCATACGGTAACCAGGCTTTCAACACTCCGGGCAGAGCTTGATCGCCGTTACCGCCAACAGGACAGCCGCGTCCACCTCGAGCGAGCTCGCGAGAGGCGAGAGGCTCGGGACAGTCCTCCCGAGGGAGTAGGAGGAGGTTGTTCTGCCATGGACATGCACCTACACATGGTCAGGTGGCCACAAAATTCCGGCTTCACTTGCCGGAGAAATTTGACGGGACTGTCAATCCCGCCGAGTTTCTCCAAATCTACTCCACCGCTATCCTTGCGACTGGAGGCAATGAGGTTGTAATGGCCAACTATTTCCCCGTGGCTTTGACTGGGACCGCTAGGTCCTGGTTCATGAGCCTCCCGCCTGACTCCATCAATAGTTGGGCGGAATTGTGCCAGCAGTTCAATGCCAACTTCGGGAGTTCATATACCCGACCAGGCACAGAACTGGACCTTTTTGCTGTCAAGCAGAAGGGGGGAGAGTCCCTGCGATCCTTCATCCAGAGGTTCTCCCAGGTACGAAACACTATACCTTCTATCTCAAGTGCTTCTGTCAATGTGGCACTTAGACAGGGCGTACGAGACAAGAAGAGCTGGAGAAGCTAGTGACCAAGGAAATCACCAGCGTCACGGAACTCTTCAGCTTGGCAGACAAGTGTGCCAAAGCTGTGGAGGGCCGTGAAATGTGCTCCCAACCACCTCCGGAGGACAAAAAAAAAGTCCTCCAAGGGTGAAGCCACTACCTCCGGGAGTGGTAAGAAGAAGAAAAAGTCCAACGGCAAGAAGTCGTCGGCTGGCACACCTACAGCCGCTGCTGCCGCAGCTCCGGGTGGCCGGGGGCCACGCCCCGAGAAACGACCTCGGCCGTGGTCTGAAGACAGTGGCAGCTCCAAGATGTGGTGTCCTATACACAAGTCGAACAGCCACAACCTAGAAGGCTGTCGAGAGGTCAAGAACCTTGCCAAGCGCTACAACAAGCGCCGGGAAGAAGTTCCTTTCCGTCAAAGGGAAGGAAAACAAAAGGTCGACGAAGCTCCAGCTGAAGAGGAGTTAGGCTTTCAGGACCCTGAAAAGGTCTTGAAGGCTGTTTACAACTCCGTCGATGACGACTCCGACGTCTCCGACAACGAGCGTCGGAAGACTATGAACACCATCTTTGGTGGTTCGTGGGACATCACCTCCCGCCGTGTCCTCAAGACAATGCGGCAGAACATGGCCTCAGTAGCTCCCACTGCCAGGGTGGAGCGGCACCGGAAGTGGATGGACACTACCATCACTTTCGACGCTTCAGACTGCCCTCGGAACATGATCGGAGCTGGCCAACTCCCTTTGATGGTATCTCCGACCATCAACAACATCCAACTCCACCATGTGATGGTGGACGGAGGTTCGGGGCCGAACCTCATAAGCATTTAAGCTTTCGTCAAGCTTCAGCTCCGACCTTCGGATCTTCGCCCCTCCCGACCTTTCTCCCGAGTAGGTCCGGGGGCCATAACCCCACTCGATGCCATTACTCTCTCGGTGACCTTCAGGACCCGTGAGAATTACCGCACTAAGAAGTTGTTCTTCGACGTGGCGCAGATCAACTTGCCATTCAACGCCATCCTGGGCAGGCCAACCTTGTACAAATTCATGGTTGCTGCTCATTATGGCTACTTGGTGTTGAAGATGCCAACACCAGCAGGTGTTCCCCAGATCCGCGGAGATCGCACCGCCGGAGTGACTGCTCTGGAAGAACTCCATGCGCTTGCTACAGCGCAGGAGGAAGAATCCAAAAAGGAGCAAGCTCCAAAACCCCCGAGCATTCGTCATCGAGGCTCAACCTCCGCACCTTGCGTGGAACCAAGCAGCGACACTGACATTCCCGTCAAAGTTGTCCAAATCGGTTCCGACGCTGCTCAGACCACCCGTATATCGGGAGGTCTGAATGACAAATAGGAAATTGCGCTCATCACTTTCCTCTAGGCTAACGTTGACGTGTTTGCCTGGCAACCGTCACAAATGTCTGGGATCCCTAGGGAAGTGATCGAGCACAATCTGAAGATCTATCCTGACGCTAGGCCTGTGCATCAGAAGCCTCGGAAGCAATCAGTAGAGCAACAAAACTTCATACATCAAGAAGTGAAGAAGTATCTTGAAGCTGGATTCATCTGAGAAGTCTTCCATCCAAAATGGCTGGCAAACCCAGTCGTCATACCCAAGGCCGGCGGGAAGCTTCGGATGTGTATCGACTCACTGAATGAGGCATGTCCAAAAGATCCATTCCCACTACCTAGAATAGATCAGATAGTGGATTCCACCTCCGCGTGTGAATTACTTTGTTTCCTAGACGCATATTCTAGGTATCATCAAATCAGAATGTCTAGGGAAGATGAAGAACATACTTCATTCATCACAGTAGATGGATTATATTGTTACACCGTCATGCCATTCAGCCTCAAAAATGCTGCTTCAATGTTTGTATGAGCTATGTACAAAACTTTTGGAGAGCTCATCGGAGATGTAGTGGAAGTGTACATCGATGACATCATCATCAAGATCAAGAACAAGGAGTCATTCCTTGACACCTTGCAAGCTGTCTTCGACAAGTCGTGAGTCACACGCACGAAGCTGAACCCATACAAGTGTGTCTTTGGGTTTAGCTCCGGAAAACTTCTTGGTTTCTTGGTGAACCACTGAGGAATATAAGCAAACCCAACAAATATTAAAGTTATGGAAGACATGCGGCCACCATCCCGCATCAAGGACGTCCAGAAGCTGACTGGATGTCTAGCTTCCCTCAACCGATTCATCTCAAGACTGGCGGAACGGGTGCTACCCTTCTTCGAGTTATTGAGAAGTCCGAACCATTCCAATGGTCTGAAGAAGCAGAAAAGGCATTCCAGGAGCTGAAGCAGCTCCTCACCACTCTACCAACCTTGGTAGCTCCAAATCCTGGTGATCCACTTCTACTTTACATTTCGGCAACTGACGAAGTTGTCAGCATGGTCCTGTTTGCGGAAAGACTAGAACCACCTCCAGTTCAGGAATCCAGACCCCTCCGGGAGGGTCCGGAGCTACCTAAAGACAAGTCTGGGTCCCAGCTCCCAGACCCTGATCCTCAAGGCGAGACGTCGGAGGATCCATCTCCTTCAAATGAAGGAGTCACTGCTGCTGAATTAGAAGATTCGGACTCCTCTAGGAAGGTCTGAATCACTTCAGGAGAAGCTTTGGGTTCCTCCAGTCGGAACTAGAAGGTCCCCAAACAAGGTGTGGACCCCTCCGTGAGGGTCCGGGTTGATGAGGAGGAAGCTCCGGGCCCCATCGGGAGGGCCCGGACAGTCCAGCGCCCAGTGTACTTCATCAGTGAAGTACTACACAATGCCAAGACTCGATTCCTAGAGGTGCATAAGCTGCTCTACGCAGTTCTTATTGCCTCTAGGAAGCTCCGACACTACTTCCAAGCTCACACGATTTCAGTGGTAACTTCTTATCCACCGCGTGCAATCTTGCATAACCCCAACTCCACTGGGAACATTGCAAAGTGGGCAGCGGAATTGGCCAAGTTTGACCTTGAATTCGTCCCAAGACAAGTGATCAAAAGTCAAGCATTGGCGGACTTTGTGGCAGAATGGACCCCCTCTCCATCAAATCCTGGGGGCCCCAGTGAGCAGAAGCTGAAACCCAAGGTTCCGGCCATCACTAAGCCTCACTGGACTCTCTACTATGATGGCTCCGTGCAGAAGCAGGGGGCCGGAGTTGGAGTCCTTCTCCTAGCTCCAACCGGGGAGAAGGTCAAATACATGGTTCACCTTGACTTCAAGGCGACCAACAACATGGCGGAGTATGAAGCACTAATCTATGAGCTCAAGGTGGCACTATCGAATGGTGTCAAGTAGCTATTGGTAAAGGGTGATTCACAGCTTGTTGTAAAAAAAGTCAAAGGTGAATGTTGCTGCAATAACCCTCAACTAGCTGCATACCTACTTTAAGTTCATAAGCTTCAAAAGGACATCGACATCTTGGATCTCTGCCATGTCTACCGTCTCAACAACGCTGAAGCCGACGAACTCTCGACGAAAGCTTCAACCGGAGCTCCAGCTCCCAACGGAACCTTCGTTTGGAGGTTGTCTAAACCTACAGCTTAGCCTGCCGAACTGAGTGAAGAGGGCAAGACCAACACCTCGAAGCTGGCGGTCCCGATGGCCCTGTTACCATGGCGCCCATCAAGGGTCGTAGGTGCTGGAGGAAGCTCTGAGCAACCCAGCACGCAAGACTCAAATCCTAAAGCTAGCTCCGATGCATGGATCTCGGAGATCCGGAGCTACTTGAAAGACAATTTCCTTCCTGAAGATAATGCATCCGCTGACCGGATAGTCAGATTGGCTAAAAGATACACACTGGTAGAAGGGTAGCTCTATCGTCGTGGTGCCAACGACGTCCTAATGCGGTGCATTACTAGGGAAGAAGGCTGCGAGCTCCTCGCAGAAATCCATGGAGGCACGTGTGGAAACCACAGGTCTTCCCGCACGCTAGTCGGTAAAGCCTTCCGGCATGGTTTTTACTGGCCTACAGCACTCCAGGATGCAACTGAGTTAGTGAAGAAATGCGAAGCATGCCAGTTCCATGCGAAGCAAATCCACACACTAGCTCATCCTCTACAAATGATACCTCCTACATGGCCTTTCGCTGTGTGGGGGATGAATATCTTGGGACATTTCACTAGAGCCATTGGAGGTTACAAGTTCCTGTACATTGCCATTGACAAGTTCACCAAATGGCTGGAAGCAACTCCAGTTGTGACAATAAACAAGCAATCAGCTATCAAGTTCTTGCAGTCCATTGTATGCAGATTTGGAGTCCCAAACCAGATCATAACTGATAATGGGACCCAATTCACAAGCTCCGCATTCCAAGGATATTGCGAAGACCTCAGCATTCAAGTCAGCTACGCCTCAGTAGCTCAACCGGCAAGCAATGGCCAAGCTGAGAGAGCAAATGCAGAAATCCTAAAAGGACTCAAGACGCGCACATATGAGCGCCTGAAAAAACATGGAGCCAACTGGATTGAAGAGCTTCTGCCCACCTTGTGGGCAAACAGGACAACTCAAAATCGGTCAACTAGAGAGACACCCTTTCTACTGGTGTACGGTGCTGAGGCAGTCCTTCCTCCAGAAATCACCTTGGGGTCTCTCTGTGTCCGGACCTTCGATGATGCCACGCAGGACCAGCTCCGGGTGAAGACCTTGACCTCCTTGCAGAGGGAAGGTGTCGAGCAGTGTTGACGGTCCTTAAGTACCACATTTTGACTGTCAATTCACCTCATAATGTGCATAAAAGAAACACAAAACATAGTGGTACGGTTATACACTAACCCAATTCAACAAGTGTTGGTGTCTATTTGTATGCAGGTGAATTATTACCCAAAATACCAAAACATGCAGGGATGAATCCATGAAAATGGATTTCAACGAATCAGGCGATGAGACATGGCAACACATGGATCAAATGGCCCACAAACAGAAGAATACAAGGAGATCCAACGGTGTTGCACCCATATATGTCAAGGGGGCCTACCTGGAAGCCACCTGGAAGAAGCACTCCCCGAGGGGAGCCTTGACCAGATCGGCCGAACCCCCTGGTCGGCTGACCTCTTCATGGCGCCAAACTCAGTCAAACGACATCTGTTGGATCCTCCCAGCTCACTGAGGTCAATGGTGACTGATTCACGCGTAAATTATGGTGGGAACCGACCCTTCTCCACCTATAAATAGACCCCCTCACCTCACTTCTCACACACACCAAACGTTGAGAATAGTTCTACACTCCAAACGTTTAGAGTAGTCCTAGAGGCTACCAAAGTAGAAGGAGAGTGTGGTGAAGAGTCTAGGAGAAGGAGGCTTGGGCTTGTCAAGTCCCTCTTCTACACTTGTACCCCTACAAAGATTTTACTCAATCAAGTAAGCCTTTGTGAATTCAATACAAGTTTGATCTTTTATTCTTAGTAGTTTGCACATGTAGTTACTTGTGGGTTCACTGCTTTAATTCATTAGAGGCTCTAGTTGTAGCTTTGTGTTCGAAACAACTAGAGTAGTGATTTAGAACGTAAGCGTGGTGCTTAGGTTATAAATCATCAGTGGATATCTCGTAGACCCACAGATTGAAGAGGTAGGCAGTAGGTGGTGACAGTCCTATCTGTCCTTCGTAATCCTCGACGTTCGGCTATGCCATAGGCTCTTGGCGGGAGTCGTCCTAGTATTGCTAGGAGTAAGCCCGTGCCCGAAGCAAGCATCTACTGCAAGCTACCTTGAATTAGGATTAATACTTTGAATTCCTCTCTGTTCCTTGCCTACCAAACAACTTTGTGTCCTTGGGTGAGCTAGTTCGAAAGATTAGCACACACGTTCTTTGGATTCGATACCCTTGGGAATACTCCTTAAGGGGAAGTGCTACAACGGTATTTCCATGCGCTTGTGGATAAATCTGTGGTGTTAAGAAATACCAACAAGCATTTCTGGCGCCATTGCCGGGGAACGGATGTTGTTAATCTTTGAACCAAGATCACCCTCTTATCATATCCCCCTTATCTATCATCTTACCTTTCTTATTCTTAACTTTCCACCACCTTATAAATGGAGCAACCCACCATTCTTTCCTATTCTGCTCCGAAGGGCAAGTTCTATGAGCCACCGCCTTCGGCGGAACCTATTTGTTCAACCAGCTATGAACTTCGCCCTGACTTTATAGCCATGGTTCGGGAACAATCCTTCTCAGGAACGGATTGTGAAAACCCTTACCACCATCTAAGAGAGTTCGAACAACTGTGTTCATGCCTTCTAATCAAAGCTATGACATGGGAAACTCTCAAATGGAAGTTGTTTCCTTTTCCCTGAAGGAAAAAAGCCAAACAATGGTACAACCACTACGTTGGGAGGACAAACGGTGATTGGAGTGAATTACGAGACAAATTTTGTCTTACTTTCTTTCCCATTGCCCGAATTGTTTCCTTACGAAAGGAAGTACTATGCTTCCAGCAGATGGAGAAGGAATCCATAGATTTAGCTTGGGACAGATTTTCTCTTTTGAAAAATTCTGGCACAGATTTGTTAATTCCTGATCCAATGCTTTTGCAACATTCTTCATGGGATTGAACAAAGAATCTGCCCTATATCTTGACATTACAGCTGGAGGATCTTTCCTCCATAAGACTCCAGAAGAAGGCAAGAATCTTCTAGACAGAATTCTAGGAAACTCTTCCTTCATTATGGGTCTTAATGAGCCTCCCCAAGAGGAAGTCGTGTCAAGAACGGAGGATACACTCTTGGACAAGGATGAACCCATTTATTGTTTACCCCAAGCCTTGCCAGAGGAATCCTCTCCCGAACCTGAGACTACGAAGGTAGAAGAAATTCAACCCTCGAAGTTTCCATTTTACTTCGAGGAAGAGCTTTTTGAAGATTATGGAAATACCTCGAAGTATTGTTGCCATAGGAAACCTTCATTGCCACCTACTCCACCTGATCCACCTGATGGGGTGTTCGTCCGTCAGATGATCAAGGAGTTGACCTCTATCCTGAGCAGAGAGTGGACAGCTGAAGTCGAGAATTCACCCGAAATTCTTCGGATGACCTCACCTTTGGCTACCATTTTATGTTCTATTAGAGGGACACCATTGAGAATCCTATACAACCCCACTGTTGGAGCAAATCTCATTTCCGATTCTTGTGCTCTCGCCATTCTTGGCGATGTGCCATTGGCACCAACACGCAAATTCTTCTGAGATTCATTCGGAACCATTATTGAAGGATGTGGGGTTCTGCAACAAGTGTCTGTTAGACACAAAGATGTTGAGGCTCTCCTAGATTTTCACGTGTTCGAAATCCAAGATTTGGACATCATGATAGGGATTCCCATAGAGAAATTTCTCATGGAAGTTCCTTTGGAAGGAAGCCTCAATATCAATCTTGGAGGGAGAAACTTCTCCATGCCTATTTTGTGTTCAAAGAACACATCTGCATAATCTCCCATCCAATATGAGCCAATGGAGGAGGTTAGGACTCTTCAATTTTTAGAACCCCCTGAAATTGAAGGAGAAGAAGACTTCATCCAAGAGGAGGATGAATTTCAGGAGGAAATAGAATTGCCAAAAGAAGAGCCCTCCCCAAAACCTCCTGTTGAGCTCAAGGTTCTACCTCCAGGCCTACGTTATGCCTTTCTAAATGGCGATTCGGAAGCCCCTGTCATCATAAGTGACAAGCTTTCAGATGATGAAACGCTCAAACTCATAGCCATGTTAGAAAGGCATAGAGCTGTTTTGCTGTTTTTGGATATTCACTTCAGGATCTCAAGGGAATCAGTAGAGCGTTATGCACCCATCGTATTAATATTGACCCTGAGAGCGTCCCCTCAAGGAAACCTCAAAGGCGATTGAATAATGCGATGCGAGAAGTTGTCAAGAAAGAAGTCTTGAAACTTCTGCATGCCGGGATTATTTACCCTGTTCCTCATAGTGAATGGGTAAGTCCAGTTCAAATAGTGCCTAAGAAGGGAGGTATGACGGTCGTTCAAAACAAGAAGAATGAATTAATTCCTCAACAGACCATCACGGGATGGCGGATGTGCATTGACTACCGAAAACGTAACAAGGCAATAAGGAAAGACCATTTTCCATTGCCCTTCATCGATGAGATGTTAGAGCGATTGGCAAAACACTCCTACTTCTGTTTCCTTGATGGGTATTCGGGATATCATGAAATAACTATCCATCCCGATGATCAAAGTAAGACCATGTTCACATGTCCTTACGGAACCTATGCCTACCGGCGTATGTCCTTTGGACTATGTAACGCTCCTGCCTCTTTCTAGAGGTGCATGATGTCTATATTTTCTAACATGATCGAGGATATCATGGAAGTTTTCATGGATGATTTCTCCGTCTATGGAAAAACTTTTGATCATTGTCTGGAATATTTAGACAGGGTCTTACAAAGATGCCAGGAGAAGGACCTCGTGCTTAATTGGGAAAAATGCCATTTCATGGTCCGGGAAGGCATCGTCTTGGACACTTGGTGTCCGAGAGAGGGATAGAGGTGGACAAAGCTAAAATTGATGATATTGAAAAACTTCCACCTCCTATCAATGTTAAGGGAAACCGTAGCTTTTTAGGTCATGCGGGGTTCTACCGACGATTTATCAAGAATTTCTCCAAAATTGCTAGACCCCTCACCAACCTATTAGATATAGAAGCTCCCTTTGATTTCGATGATGAATGCCTTAAATCATTTGATATACTCAAAAAGGCACTCATCTTAGCTCTAATTATCCAACCTCCTGATTGGACGCTGCCCTTCGAAATCATGTGTGATGCCAGTGACTTTGTTGTTGGTGCGGTGTTAGGCCAAACCAAAGATAAAAAGCATCACGCAATAGCCTACGCTAGCAAAACTCTGACAGGAGCCCAACTCAATTATGCCACAACTGAGAAAGAGCTCCTAGCAGTAGTTTTTGCTATTGACAAGTTTAGATCCTATTTGGTTGGAGCAAAGGTCATAGTCTACATAGACCATGCTGTTTTGAAATATCTGCATAGCAAAAAGGATGCTAAACCCAGGCTAATTCGATGGATTCTTCTACTCCAAGAATTCGATCTGGAAATAAGAGATAAGAAAGGAGTAGAGAATTCAGTAGCAGATCATCTTTTGCGGATGGAAGTCACACAAACGATGGACATACCTATCAATGACTTCCTACGAGAAGATATGCTCCTCAAGGTGACATACTCTCACCCTTGGTATGCGGATATCGTGAACTTTATGGTCACAGGATATGTACCACCAGGGGAGAACAAAAAGAAACTCATTTATGAGAGTCGTAGACACCTTTGGGATGACCCTTACCTCTATCGAGTATGTGCCGATGGCCTTCTTAGAAGGTGCGTCCCATTAATCGAAGGTACCAAAATTATAGAGAAATGCCATGCTGGCCCCTACGGTGGTCATTACGGTGTTTACCGTACTCAGGCATAGATTTGGCAGAGTGGATTCTATTGGCCTTCAATGTATGAAGATACCAAGGAATTCATTCGCAGATGTTGGAAATGCCAGAAGCATGGAGGAATCTCTACTCGCAATGCGATGCCTCTAACATACAATCTCCAAGTGGAGTTATTTGATGTATGGGGTATTGATTTCATGGGACCTTTTCCTAGGTCTTATGATTGTGAGTATATTCTAGTTGCCGTCGATTATGTGTCAAAATGGGTAGAAGCATTGCCATGCAAAAATGTTGATTCCAAGCAAGCAAGGAAAATGTTCCATGAGATCATTTTCCCACGCTTTGGAACTCCCCATATGGTCATAAGTGATGGAGGGTCTCATTTCATAGATAAGACCTTCCGGAACTTTCTAAGAGAACTTGGAGTCCAGCATAACATTGCTACCCCATACCACCCATAGACAAGTGGTCAAGCAGAAACATCTAATAAGCAAATTAAGAATATTCTGCAAAAGACTGTTTTGAAAATGAGAACAGGATGGAAGCAAAAGCTACCCGATGCATTGTGGGCATATTGTAATGCCTACAAGACACCTATCGGCATGTCTCCTTTCCAACTTGTCTATGAGAAGACTTGCCATCTTCCCGTAGAATTGGAACATAGAGCGTATTGGGCCATCAAGCAGTGGAACATGAATCTTAACGAAGATGGAAATCACCAATTGAAGCAAATCTCTGAGTTGGAGGAATGGAGAGATAAGGCGTACCACAGTGCCAGGATTTATAAAGAGAGAACCAAAAGATGGCACGATAAGAGGATTACGCCGAAAGAGTTCAAACCTGAAGATAATGTTTTACTCTTTAACTCTAGGGTTAAACTCTTTGGACATGGGAAGCTTAGAAGTAAATGGGAAGGACCCTTCACTGTAGTAGATACTTCATACCATGGAGCAATCACACTCCAAGGTGATGACAGTCAACGATTCAAAGTGAATGGGCACCGACTCAAATTATTTCTCGATTCCCAAAAGGATACAGAAAAAGAATTTGACGTGGTAAATCTAATCGATTTCCATGCCATTTCGTTCAATTCTGTTAAAATTGTCCACGTCCAACTAATGGGCCCATCCAATTCTGCTTCTATAAGGCCCATTTAATTGACCCGAGAAAATGTGGCCCGAACAGAGCCAGAAGGGGTTCGGCCGAACCCTAGGGTACGTCGACTCTCCCTTCACGCCATCTACGTTTTCTTTTCTCGTGTTGATCCTCCTCGATATCCTCCACAAAATCCTCGTTGAAATGTGTCGTTCCCCGCCTATTTAAAGGGCGGAAATAGAGAGGAAAGTTATACATGTCATTGAATCATCATCTTCCTCCCGTCCTCGTCATGATCAAACAAGGATGCTTACTACTTAGGATTTTATTTTATTTTTAATATTTGTTTTCTAAATCTAGGTTAAATAATGTAAGCATCCCCATAATTTGATTTCAATAAAGTGAACTTACCGGTTCATCTAACACCGGTAAAGTTCCTCCTTTAGTTTATTTTGTTGAATAAAGAATTCAGGAAACAAGTGTGGTGGAAACATATCCCCAAGTCACGAAATCTCGACGTGAAAATTAACGTTGCATATCAAAACACGTCGCGACCGAATATGCAAAACGACTCGACGAAACAGAGCCAACAGGAGGTCGGCTGAACCCCCTGGTCGGCCTACCTGTTCTCTGCTCCGTACGACTCCGTTTCGCTCCAGAAAATCGGTTTGGATTTCCTATCCCCACTTTTATGTGCTACCCTGCTGTTTGAGTTGATTTCATATTTTTCATTGCATATCTAAAATGAATCAACTCAACAAATTGAAATAAAATTCGGTAGTCAAGAATTTGCTTAAACTAAAAATTTGAATACTTTATATTTCAATTTATTACCTTGTTCATGATTCCCATAATTCAATAGGAAAAACACATCATCTATGTATTTGACTAGTGTGATATGGTAAATGAGTTCTTTGGAAATCATCCTTTTGCTTGAAATCGATTTTGACATTTGTAACTATTTGAAGTCTTGAACTTTGCCTAAATCTCTCATTGGAAATTCATATACCCACCAAGGCCATATGATATATTCATTGAAAACCACAAGCATATACCACTTTGCTTTTCATTGAACTTTGTCAAACCCGTGACCCAATTGAGTGACACGCATGAACTTTTTGAATTGAAAACTCTTGTGCACTCCACTCATGCAAAATTTCTCACATTGAGAGTTTGCATCCATCGATTATCCAACCGCCAATAAGAAACTCCATATAATACAAATGAAAGCATCTCTAAAAAATAAAAAGGAGTAGAAGACATGGCTACAAGAAAAAAAAAAAGCATCCACTCTTGAAAAGGAGTAAGAGTGCTAAAAAAAAGAGAAAAAAATGTAGCCATGTTTCATCCTTAAGAGAGAGCAAATTCATGGGAGTTATCACCTCACCCCTCCATTTCATTCATGTGCACAAGAATTTTCTCTTCACTTTGTTCATTGCATAAGTCTCTCATAGGATCAAGTTTTTGACTTAGTAACATATGAATTGCAAATGTGTGCCACATTCATCCCTACCAAGCTCCAGTCATAGCCACTTTTAGTATAGGGACAAGAATTGGCAAAACATGCCATGCTGAGGACTCAAACACTTGGGGAAATTTGAGAGATTCCAATCGAGAAGGCAAAGGCAAAAGTTCCTATGACTTTCAAATATAGCAATTGCCTAATCATTTCAGCAGAGAATGATCCAAGGGAACTTCATTCTAACTGTTACACTTTCAAACATCCAAGATTGATGTGGTAGCCACATACACGAAGGGGATCCATGAACTCAAGTATAAGTTGAAATATCTAGTATCCTTATTTTCTACCTTATAGCAACTTCATGACAACACTCTAGTTCTTCTTGCCTTCACTCGAGGACGAGCAAAGGACTAAATGTGGGGGAGTTTGTTGACGGTCCTTAAGTACCACATTTTGACCATCAATTCACCTCATAATGTGCATAAAAGAAACACAAAACATAGTGGTAGGGTTATACACTAACCCAATTCTACAAGTGTTCGTGTCTATTTGTATGCAGGTGAATTATTACCCAAAATACCAAAACATACAGGGATGAATCCATGAAAATAGATTTCGACGAATCAGGCGATGACACGTGGCAACACATGGATCAAATGGCCCACAAACAGAAGAATACGAGGAGATCCAACGGTGTTGCACCCATATATGTCAAGGGGGCCCACCTGGAAGCCACCTGGAGGAAGCACTTCGCGAGGGGAGCCTTGACCAGGTCGGTCGGACCCCCTGGTCGGTCGACCTCTTCCTGGCGCCAAACTCGGTCAAACGACATGTGTTGGCTCCTCCCGGCTCCCTGGTCAATGGTGACTGATTCGCGCGTAAATTATGGCGGGAACCGACCCTTATCCACCTATAAATAGACCCCCTCACCTCACTCCTCTAACACACCAAAAGTTGAGAATAGTTCTACACTCCAATGGTTTAGAGTAGTCCTAGAGGCTACCAAAGTAGAAGGAGAGTGTGGTGAAGAGTCTAGGAGAAGGAGGCTTGGGCTTGTCAAGTCCCTCTTCTACACTTGTACCCCTACAAAGATTTTACTCAATCAAGTAAGCCTTTGTGAATTCAATACAAGTTTGATCTTTTATTCTTAGTAGTTTGCACAAGTAGTTACTTGTGGGTTCACTGCTTTAATTCATTAGAGGCTCTAGCTGTAGGTTTGTGTCCGAAACAACTAGAGTAGTGATTTAGAACATAAGCGTGGTGCTTAGGTTATAAATCATCAGTGGATATCTCGTAGACCCACGGATTGAAGAGGTAGGCAGTAGGTGGTCACGGCCCTATCTATCCTTCGTAATCCTCCACGTTCGTCTATGTCATAGGCTCTTGGCGGGAGTCGTCCTAGTATTGCTAGGAGTAAGCCCGTGCCCGAAGCAAGCATCTACTGCAAGCTACCTTGAATTAGGATTAATACTTGGAATTCCTCTCTGTTCCTTGCCTACCAAACAACTTTGTGTCCTTTGGTGAGCTAGTTCGAAAGATTAGCACACATGTTCTTTGGATTCGATACCCTTGGGAATACTCCTTAAGGGGAAGTGCTACAACGGTATTTCCGTGCGCTTGCGGATAACTCTGTGGTGTTAAGAAATACCAACAAGCAGCTGTTCGGAATGCCCGATACCGCCAAGCTCTTCGGCGCTATCACCAAAGGCATGTTCACAGCCGACAGCTCGAGGAAGGCAATCTGGTGCTACAGAGAATACAAACTCGAGAAGGGTTAAACAGACTCTCCCCCAGCTAGGAAGGACCCTTCTGGGTGATCAATGTATCCCGTCTCGGATGCATTTGCTTGGCAACCGAGGATGGGACACCGCTCCCAAATCCGTGGAACATTGAGCGCCTCCGTAAGTTCTACGCTTAATATCACGGAGGTGAGTCTGTAGTTACATGTCGTGTATGTTATAGAGTCATTGTACAGAATCGGGTAGCTCCTCCAGGAGAACAATCGGACCTTCCTCGGATGGACCGCAAAGTTCAGGCAACACTTGTCACAGTCTCAGAACTAAAAGTGTAGGTAGCTACCTTGGGTGAAACGAGAAACGAAACACACTTAGCCTGGTTCCGTACCCTAAGAGTGTACTTGTTTCCCCTGTACCCCAGACCTATAATGAAAGACATCATTGTGTGAAAACAGACTCCACGTGCATTTATTATGTACAGGCTCAATATTTTTTTATTTTTCTCTTTCTTGTCTTTAACAAAGTTGTGCAATTCCTAAGAAACTTTAGCCACAAGTTCATATATAATTCAAGTTGCATTGTCAATTCTTCCGGGTCTAAACATTGTTAATGGTCTACTCATCTGAATGCCGCCAAGCCAATCTAGGTCCGGAGTGTGCTATCGACTTAGCCTGGTCCTGCACCCTAAGTACACCACTCTACCTACACCCCGGCAGGCCGAAGTAAGGTGAGTCCAGAAACGGTCGGACATGGAGAAAACAAACCAGTGCACTTGATTGTATTTAGAATTGCGTTCGACCTAAAAATTTCTCTCGGGAATTAGCTGCAATTGAGTTATAGATCGGAAATGGATTTTAATGTTTTTCTTGACTTCAGTGTGCAAGAAAAATAAGAATTTCGTGATTATGGTGGACAATACCGGAGATACCAAAGCTCCAACATCCCCTAAGGTGGCTTGTTGTCAATGTTTTAAACATTGTTGTGAGCGTCGCTGGAGCTACCAAGCTCTGGCAAATCCAGGAGGGCATCTGTCAACGTGAATAAAAGATGGTGGAAGAATGCTCCCCGCCATCGAACCTCTACGTGTTAACAGTGGTCGATGCCGGAGCTACCAAGATTCAAGAACCCCAAAGGACTTGCTATCAACGCTCTACGTGTTGATGGTGGTTGCTGTCGGAGCTACTAAGCTCTGATGATGGTCGCTATTGGAGCTACTAAGCTTCGACAACCTTGGGGGTCTCTACTATAAACGCAATGAGACTTCGGACCTATGCTCTACAAGTTCGAAGCACGCAAGTCTTCAACAACTGCTACGTCCTCTTGGTACATGTTCACAATCAAACGTCCTCTTGGTACATGTTCACAATCAAATTGTGTACATCTACCAGGGGGCCAAGTGAGACAAAGGTGTTGAAGACAAAAAATGAAATTCATAAAATTCTTGAATTTCATTAATATAGAGACAAGAGATTACAAAATTGGAGAAAAAGAAGAGAGAATATAAGCGGGAGCTACAAAGAGAGAATCCTAGACCCTATGGAAGAATGAGGTGACCTTCTCGGCAACCTCCGACATGCTGGCTTTGGCGGTTTCTCCATCTCCGTCGATGGGGCCTTCACGCATTGGGTCCAGTGGGAAGTGAGGGTCTCGGCTTGTGTAGCATGTCAGCATGTACTCTGCGACGTTCTTCACCAGGGATTGCCCTTTGGTTTCCAGCTGGTCTGCGATGACATCGCCCACGTTTGTGAGCTTGTTGCCCGCCGAGATCAACGACTGCAACGCCTGTTCCAGCTCCGGCTCTGGATCATCTGGACGCATGGGACTAAAACCCATCGGCGTCAGCGCGTCATTGACTTTGCTCAAGAAGTCCCAAACTTGTTGGGACCCCGCATCCTTTGAGCCTCGCATCTCTTCCAAGGATCTCTTGGTCGCCGCAAGCTCCAAATTCCCCCGGGCAAGGCGCTCTACCTCTTTTGGGTTCTGCTGAATATTTTCAGCAACCTGCCTTTCAAGTTTATCGAGCTCCTCCTCTCGGAGGTGGATCTTGTTCCGGCGGTCGACCAGGTCCTTCTCCCAGCCCTGCACTTTCTTCTCTCTGGCAGCAATTTCATTCTCCCTCCTGTGGAGGTCCTATCCTCGCTGCCAGGCCTTCTTCTCCTCTTTCTCGCAGCGCTCCTCCAGCTTCTTGGTGCGCTCCGCAATACTCTTGTCACCCAGAGTTAGCCTCTGAGTAAGCTCCTCCTCCCTCTTCACGAGGTCATCCCGTGGCTCCAAGAGTTTTTGCTCTTCATCTTCGAGCTTTTTCTCCCGCTCCTCAAGAGCCTCCCATCGCTTGACGAGGCCGTTGTGGATGGCGCTGAGCTTCTCTTCGCGATCATTCGCTGCATTATTAGCAGCTACGACCTGTTCATGGATGGCCCGGGACTGGTTGTCGAGGGATCGCACCATGCTCTCCCTCTCGTCTAGCAGTTGACCCCAGTACTCCAATCGGACTCTCTCCCTTTTTACCCACTCCTTGTTGTCGGCCAGCCTCGACTGCGCCAACTTGGTCTTGAATTGGAGCCGGTTGCGCCACCTCCTAAGGGTTTGGCGCTCCTCCTCGAGGGCCTTGATGTCGTTGTAAAAGGCCAGCTGGACCTGATGAAGACTGAAGCAGGCGATGTCATTAAATAGCGACAAAGGGATTGGCTCCAGGCCTGCCGGGGTCTTCTCCACTGACTCCACTGGGTTCTCCATAACAATAATCGGGTCCCACTCTACAAGAGCGGTCCTTTGAGCTTCCACGGCACTAGGGCCGCCCTCTGG
This sequence comes from Tuctoria greenei, assembly GCA_036927565.1. NCBI lineage: Eukaryota > Viridiplantae > Streptophyta > Magnoliopsida > Poales > Poaceae > Tuctoria > Tuctoria greenei. Next base: position 128,782,290 of record JAYESD010000011.1, on the reverse strand, counting down.
GATAGCCTCGGCTGCCACCGAGGAAGGTCCTGCAGCAGAAGTTCCTACCTTCAGAGTCGGCTTCGAAGGTCCTACCGCCTGGTCATCGGAAACTGGTCCCTCAGGCGGGGGACCGGTAGCCTCCTCTTGGCACCCTGGCTCAGGCGCAGGCACCTCCGGAACCACTACCTCTGGGGCAGGCGTAGAAGGTTCGGCCAGAGCTGAAGCCACTTCCAGCTCTGACGCTGGTGCCTCCTCCACTGCTGGTTCAGGCGCTGGTGCCTCGACTGCCATTGGCTTAGGTGCCGGCATTTCTTCGACAACCGTCTCAAGCGCCAGAACTTCATCAAGCTCGGGCTCCGCCGCCGAAACTTCATCAACACCCGGCTCTACCGCTGGGGCTTCATCAACCACCGGCTCCGCTGTCGGGGCTTCAACAACATCCGGCTCTAGGGCCGAGACTGCAGCTACCTTTGGCTCTGAGGCCGGAGCGTCCATTATCTCAGCATCCAAACTCGGAGCTTCAACCTCTGGGGTTGGTGTCGCTGGTACATCTTCATTCCCGTGGTCCGGCACTACCACGGGAGCTTCAGGGGATGACTTAAGGTCAAGGACCACGATAGCTGGTGCCAGAGCTGCCGCGGCCTCAGCCACCTCTTGGGGCGGCGCTGGAATTGAAGCCGAAACCTCCGCTTGCACAGCCTCAGCCGCTTCTGCGAGAACCGGAGCTTCAGCCCCTTTCTTGGGTACCCTGTGGATGAAGGACAAAGAAACTCAAGACATGATTACAACAAAAAAACAATGAACTGAGGTAAAAAATCAAATTTACCTCGGAAAGCTTCTGCTCCAGCTAGTGCGGAACCTCTTCACTGGACGCTAGGGGTTGGACCCTAATGCCATTGGCGTAGTAACTCCAGAAGGATCCCCGGAGCTTGCTGCCACCGTCGGAGTTGCCTTGGTTGAGGCCCCCCTTGACTGAGAAGGACCCCCAGACCTAGAGCCCTCAGCTGGCCCTGGTATCGGAGCCACATGTCCGGAGCTAGCATCTCGGGGAGATGTCGATGCTAGAGTGGTTACTGTCGTTGAAGACCTTCCCCTCCGGGGAGAAGGAGCTGCTGCGGAAGGAGCAGGTCTGACGGACCTCCCATCAGAGTGCTTCAACTTCCTCTTACGGCTCGAGGGCTCGGCCAGTTCTTTGCCCTTGCCCACAACTTCAACTCTCTGTCTCGGGGCAGAAGGGGGACCACCCTCGGAAGCTCCTCGGATTGCCAACCCGGTGGTCGAACACCTCTCGACTTCACCGAGGTCGTCAAGCACCAGCATCTTCCGTCGGAGCTCCCTGCTGAACTCCGCCTCCATGTTTAGAGGGAGGAAAGCCGTCGGTGGAGTCAAGTCGTCACCCTCGACATAAATGTCGTGCTGGAACTTCTTGAGGAGAAGCTCCAAAGTTGCGCCTTCCAGGTTGGACTTCAAACCAGTCTCGATCCTATCGTCGTCCATCACGCTGTTGAGGGCCCAGGCGAGCTTCTCCCTCTTCTTCAGCGGAGCCCACCTGTTGACTAGGAAGTTGCAGAATACCGCCTCAGGAGTCACCCCTCCCTCCACACACTGGCGGATCCTGGTCAGAGCAGTGTTGAAGGCGTCCGATAGATCCGGAACTTCACTCTAAGCTTTAGTGTCGACGTTGGGGAGGCCTTCGGGCAGCTCCAGCTTCTCATGCTCCTCTGCCCTGATGACAATCCAATCCTTCTTCCAGTTGTCCCACTTGCCAGAAGGGAATGACCTCAGGTACTTGAACGAACACTTCTTGTGCTTCACAAAATAATAGAAGCCAAGGTACTCGTCACTCTTGCCGGTGGTGTGGATGGTGAAGAAGGTGTGGAAGAGCTCGACGCAGGGGGGAATACCCACCCACATCTCACAGAAGTGGACAAAGGTCGACACCAGAAGAATGGAGTGGAGGCCAAGGTGGTACAGCTGCAGACCATAGAAGTCTAGCAGCATCAAGAGAAAAGTGGAGAAGGGTGGGATCAGTCCCACCATGGCATACACGGAGAAGTACACCATGTCGCCGGCGCGCTCCTTCTTGAACGGAAGCTTGCCAGCGCAGACCAGGTGGTTGAAGGAGTCACTGGACCACCCCATGAGGGACCGGACCTTCTTCAAATCATCGTCGGTCTTAAGACGGCTCTAGGGGAGTCCCAACTTCATTGCAGCACAGTGTGGCGAGAGAGGAAAAGCAAGCGAAAGTTTGGAGGATTTGAGCACAAGTTCGAATGAAGGCGTAAAGAATCCCCAAACGGTTCGCGCTTTCCTTCTTACGTAAGCCCCCACAACGCTTGGATGGAAACCGTAGAGGAGCCGACGATACAGTTCAAAAACTTCACCCTGCTAATGACAAGGGGGTCTGGGGCCACCCCGGCGATCAAGTCGTGGTCGTTACCCCATGCTAACGGTTATATCATGAAAGTCGGGAAGCCCGAGGGCGACGGCCTGATACGGCGCGCGGAACCGATACGATTTTCGTATCGGGAACCGGCGACCTTCAATTGCGTGAGATCCACACGCTCAGATCTCACCTGTCGCATCCTGGGTATGCCACGCGGCAATGGTTTAACTGCGAACTACCGCCAACGGCACATCCAAAGACCCTTCAAGACACGGCTCAAAAACCAAAGAATGGACCCACCTCTAGCAGAATGACTTCATCCAAAAGGTCTCTCCCAGAGGTGGGCCCAGGGGGCCACTATCGGTACCCTGCGTACCGTATACCACTTGGGACTGCAAAAGGCCTAAAAGAACTTCACCTGTCTCAGTTGAAGACCTACAAAGGCCCCACGTGTCATACGGGACCGGACCTTCCTCCCTTCTATGGTTAGTCCCTGTGCTGCCACGTGTATCCTACAACCGGAGCTACATCCCACACATGGGAAAGCTCCGGGCTAAATACTTGTGCGGCACCTCTGGACCTAACCCCCGACAGAGGGTAGCTCCGGTCCTGACACGTGTATAACAGCTTCAGACCTACCCGTCCAAGACGATAAGATTCAGAGCTGCCACGTGTCCAACCGTCGGACCTTCAACTTCAACAATCAGACTGGTGGACCTCCAACGGCTCGGACCTTCAAGGGACAATCAAGGACTTCAAGACCCGATTAAGTTTCATTAATACCATCTTAATGACACACGATCGGAGGGCCCTTAATACCAGTAACGGCACTGTTAAGGCTCGTTACCACGCTATTAAGGGTAATTAAGCTCATTAATTGTGTATTAAGCATCAGTAACTGCTAGGGCCACATGTTGGGCCAGGCTAACGATGTAATGAACAGTCCTTGTACTACAAAAGGACTGGTCGAGCGATACACAGATGATCCCTGACTCTCTCAGACTCTTCCAGACTAGGCTCTGACACACACTCACAAGTGCTCAGACGCTCAATACAACAGCTACACACCCCATGAAGTAGGATATTACGCTTAGGCGGCCCGAACTACGTAAATCCTCGTGTCAACTTGCCATCGTGTTCTGAATCTCTGCGCGCCCACTACAGAACTACAAACTCCGCGGGCTACCAACGATAGTACCAGGAGAATTGCCGGAACAAGACTCCGGGAGTATTAATTTGAATTCATCTACTAAAATCTTATTAAGGAGTTTTTAATATATATTTCATCAGCACACTTAATTAATTATTAACACCCTAGGTTAATGTAATTCTCATATTTAAATTCCTTTGACTTGATCACATTTTATTTTTAAGCGGTCGAGACATCAGCGCATGGCGAGCGGACGTGGAGGCTTGGCGCAGAAAAGATCTGGCGTTGAGGCCGACAAAGATTATGTCGTGCTTAGGATAAGAGCGACACATCATGGGTGACGCTGGCTCTCGATAACGACACACAGAGGCGGAATTCAAATATCGTTTGATGAAGGCTGACCGGTGGGCCACTCGACTAGTGGGTCCCACGCAAGATATTATCCGCTCAAGTCTATCTGAACGAGTATGACAGACGCTCTCGAATTACTACACTTCCTTCATGTATTCAGGAACTCCATGTTGTTGCTTAGGAAGAGGTTAAACTGGAATTGAATGAACACTCGAAACTTTAACAGTTCATGTGACATATTCCAATTACCACTTAAAGTCCTTAACAAGTTCTTATTTCTGTGATCACTAGTTGACTAACATTATTCTTGTAAATTTGAATTTCGATTCTACTATCAAAAATTTTTAAGTTCGCATTTTTGCGTTTTTGTTGTTTTCAAATGCAGGCTTTTACAATCCTTCCCCCTTAAAGGAATCTCGTCCTGAGATTCTAGTGAGTAGAATAACGGAAAATAGTAGCGAACGATTGGTAAAAGAGGGTCATTGACTAAGGAAATGACAATGCCCTTAGAGACTCGGCCACTCGGGTTCATCTACGAAGTAGTGATTATCTTAAGGCATCTTATGAAATTCTAAAGTTTGCTTTTGGTGATTCCAGAATTCAGGTTGGTAATCTTAACAGGATGCTCGACATGACAATATCACGTCGAAAAACTCCCACTTCTGTTACTAAGCTTTTATCGCTGTCCTCTTACACTGGCATGACCTCTTGTCCTGTCCTAGTCTTGACTGGAAGAATCAGCACTTTTTATTTGCTTCTTTAGGTCACCTTTATAGTTTGAAACTATCTTAGCATTGATTCTTGCTTGCTTGCTTGGTTTTTGCATAGGCCCTTACAACTTCATGTGGTATTTCCATTTACATGAGTTAAGATGGTTTACGAGGTTAAACAACAATTATTAACCTCCTTTGATGTTTAGTCAACCATAGGATCCCTTAGCTGTAGCATAAGAGTAGCAAAGCACTCAACACTCTTATATGATCAAAATAGTAGGAATACTGAAGATATGGCAACTACAAGGTTTTTGGGTATCTCAACATCTTCAAACAATAGAAATAGAAGATAAAAACTCATCACGGTGGCATATGAAGATTTATGGATTCAGTATCCTCACATGCTCCCAACACAACAAAGAACTCAATCATATGGATACTACAAGGTTATCAAGGTTACCATATACCAAGTCAAGAACTTATAGGAACTTCAAGGAGTTTCGAGAGGTTGATAATCAAACGGAACCTTTTCGAGTAATGAGAGTCATAGATTGTACAAGGTTGATCGATCATCTAACTGGTGATCACACGATGAAGAACGGTATAATTGCAACAATCAAAGCACTTGAAGCCAAACAAGTCAAGGACAGAAGTTCAAGTGTCTGTTTAGTTGCAAGGGAGGTTGAGTGATCGGTTGCCCAGGTATCACTCAATGAAAGTGGGATCAACCATATAAGAAGTCAATTGTAGATGGTAAAATGATGATAGTCATTAGACACCTTGGAATAGTTTGAATGGGATACACAATATTGCTCTAAATTTTAATATTACCATGCATTCTATCGTTCGTACTTCATTGGTAATGATGCTTCATGGTGCATCACATGTTGCAATGAATATGCACATGGTATGGTGCAAATGGTGCATATGTATGGTGCAAATGGTGTATATGTATGGTGCAAATGGTGCACATGTATGGTGCAAATGGTGCACATGTAGGGTGCGGTAGCTTTTATAGTTTGAGCAAGACTAAATGAACCAGACACATAAAGCTCAAGTACTGTCTGATGATTTGCATGGATTGGATACTGTGGTCGTGAAAGACACTCAACAGGTGATGTCTCTTCCATGTCTCGACCACGATCAAGAAATTCACTTTTAAGAGCATTGACAAGGAACACGGAAAGTGTACCATGGTCTTTATCTTTCAAAAGCTTCTTCATGTTCTAATCAACTTAATTGCATCTTCATCTAAGTCTTGGAGGTACTTGTTGACTTGAGGAGTATCTTCAACAGAAGAAAAACAACTAACTATATGTTGAAGGTTATCCCTACACTACTACAAAATGCTTCATCGCAGGCGGTTCTAAACATATTATCGCATACGGTTTTAAAACCCGCCTGTAACGAAGAGCCTGTGAAAATGATCGATTAACACAGGCGGTGGCATAATCCGCCTGTGAAACTACATTTTCACAAGCAGTTTTTAATTAAAAACCGCCTGTGAAAATGGCTAGTGAAACAAAAAAAAAATTCACATGCGCCGCCGGGAGTCAGAAGAGGCCGTGCCGCCTGGAGGCCGCCGCGTTGCCGGGAGCCGGAAGAGCGCCGCCAAGTGTCGAAGGAGGTCGCACCGTCGAGAGCCGGAGGAGCCGTGTCGCCTAAAGCCCGACGAGGCCGTGCCGCTTGGAGCCGGAGGAGCCGCGCCGTCGAGAGCCCGAGGTAGACCGCGCCACCGGAAGCCCGAGGTAGACCGCCCCGGATCCTTGCCCGCGCTCACGCCGGCAGGGCGCGCGCTCGTCGGGAGGCGCGCCAGAGCCGCGCCGCCGGGAGCCCGAGGTAGACTGTGCCAGATCCGCGCCCGTGCTCGCATCGGCAGGGCTCACGCTCGTCGGGAGGCTGCGCCGGAGCCGCCGAGGTCCGGAGCAACCGAAGTCGCACCTTAGTCGCGCCTTGAGAGAGGCCGCCGGCAGCCGTGCCGCCGGGAGCCCGAGGTAGACTGTGCCAGATCCGCGCCCATGCTCGCGTCGGTAGGGCTCGCGCTCGTCGTGATGCCGCGCCAGAGCCGCCGAGGTCCGGAGCAACCACCGAGGTCCGGAGCAACCGAAGTCGCGCCTTAGTCGCGCCTTGAGAGAGGCCGCCGACAGCCGCGTCTTGGGTGATGCCGCCGGAAGCCGTACCTTGGGAGGCTGACGGAGGATCACGGACTGAACCGTGGCTGCTGCTGTTATAGACACATCTATCGTGCGGCTTCTAAACTGAGTCGTTGGATCGATAAGCAGCGGACAGCGGAGATACAAAGTCCAAGAGTGATCCGTGGGATGAAGCAGCGGACCAATGAGGAGCCATCATTATCACAGGCGGTTTTTATGTTACAGACCGCCTGTGAAAATCATTATATTTTCACAGACGGTTGTTTGTTACGGACCGTCTGTGATAATGACTATTATCACAGGCGGTTTTTGATACGGACCGCCTGTGAAAATCTCCTTGGACATCACAGGCGGCACTTTTAATAGACCGTCTGTAAAAAAAATATAGAAGCGCCTGTAAAAATGTTTTTTATAGTAGTGCTAGACACTTGGTCGAGATCACTAGACACATCTCTAGTGATACTCCACTTAACCTTTGCTTTGATCAGTCAGGAGGAACGTATATCCTTCTCGATCACTTTAGTGGAGTTGAAGTCACACTATTCTTAGAGTATCTCAATCTGGTGGTGGAGGTTGGATCCTCTTGAAGATGTAAATTCACTTGTTTGCTTTGTCGTTGACACAGCCCAGTGTGCCAAAGAGTGCTAGTTGAACACAATAGTTACTTGAGTGCTCACCTCCCCTTAAAGTTTTGAACTAGAATGTCGAAGCGTACCTCAAACAATCCTCATGGGAAGACGAGATGCAACTCGAGTAATTGCGACATGCCCTCGAAATCACAATAAGTGATGTGACAAGTCACATAAATCAAATACTAGTTTGTCTATCCAAGGGATGTTGAAATAATCCCGTGCACTTTAGCCTGCACGCCTCCATATTAGCTTGCACGTTTGCATAGTAGTTGGCCGCATGTTTATCTCATTTAATTACTGTTAGCTGCATCGTGGCCGCGTCTAACGGAGAGGGCAGATCCCACTTCCACGTACTCCGGCATGCAAGACTGAGTAGTGTGTGTTTGGGTTTGTGATCCGCATTGCTCGGCTATGGAGGCGCTGGATCACAGTGTTTGTTTAGTTTATCTAATTGAAGAACAAAACAAAAAAACGCTGCATCCTTTTGGCAGCACAATACCTCTCGTACGTGTGTGTGTGTCCGCCACTTCCAGTCCGCTCGTGTGCGTTCATCACCGGAGCCCTTTCTTCTGCGGTGACAAAAAGTGGCATCAGAGCCAGGTTCCACTGCAAGCGCAGCCATGGCCGACACAAGGTCCCGCTCCCCTTCCTGGTCGCTGTCCCGAGCGCCGAACAACCGTGCGCGGAGCCGTGGGCAAAGCACAATGCGACGCAGAGGAGGCGAGGTGATCGTGCAGCAGGTCGTGAGGGAGGCCGGAGGCGGTGGTGGTGACATCGTTTGACCGCGATGCTGACATGGACCAACTACGTCCAGTGGTCCGTGGTTATGATGGTGAATTTGAAGGCGAAGGGACTGTGGGATGCAGTGGAGACGGGTGACGTGCCGCACCGCGAGGATCGCCATGCGCTGGCGGCGATACTGCGCTCCGTTCCAGAGGAGATGCACGCGTCTCTTGCGATCAAGGAGACAGCAAAGATGGCATGGGACTCCATCGCGGCCCGGCGCATCGGCACTGAGCGCGTCCACGAGGCGAACGTGCAGAAGCTCCGTAAGGAGTTCCAGACCATCTCGTTCCGGGACGGCGAGACGGTGGACGAGTTCGCGATGCGGATTTCAGGACTCACAGGCAGCCTCCGTTCCCTCGGAGACAATGTTGAAGAGGTGAAAGTGGTTCGTAAATTTCTCTGCGTTGTTCCTCCAAAATTTGCGCAGGTGGCCATCGCTATTCAGTCCATGCTCGACCTCACCACCATGTCGGTTGATGAGCTCACTGGCCGGTTTCACGTCGTTGAGGAGCGCCTCCTCAACTAGGACAACAATGATGAAGGCTCAGGGAGCCATCTGCTCCTCACCGAGGAGGAGTGGAAAGCCCGTCAGAAGAAGATGGAGCAGGGAGGTGGCTCCTCCGGTGGCGACGGCGGTTGCAGCCGTGGCAAGGGATGCGGTCGAGGCCGTGGTGGCAGGCATGACAGTGACGTCCAGAACAAGCCACCGCAGCGGAATGGGAAGTGCCACAACTGTAGCATCTACGGGTACTTCGCCAAGGAGTGCCGCAAGCCTCGCCGCGAACAACATAAGAAGCGTGAGGAGGCAAACCTTGCGCAGGCTGAAGACGAGCAGCCAGCCATCCTGCTGGCACAGGTGTGCGACGAGGTCAGGCATGACTAGGCGCTGCAGCAAAGTGATGACCGCAAGAACGGTCCAGCTGCAGAGATCGTCAACCTGAATGAAGAGCATGTCACGCCGGTGAACACTGGTGCCGGGGTGTGGTACCTTGACACCGGTGCTAGCAATCACATGACTGGTGACAGGAGCGTGTTCAACACGCTCGACGAGACAATCAAGGGCACCGTCAAATTCGTTGACGGATCCCTCGTCAACATCTGCGGACGCGGCACGATCGTCTTTGAGAGTCGTCAAAAGGGCCACCAAGCACTTGCTGATGCGTACCTCATCCCCAAGCTGCGCAGGAACATCGTGAGTCTCGGGCAGCTGGATGAACAAGTCTGCAAGGTGGTGGTCGAGAACGGCATTCTGCAGCTGTTCGACCGTGAGCGCGTGCTGCTCACTCAGGTGTCGCGCTCCAAGAACCGCCTGTACAGCATCAATTTGAAGACGGCAGCACCTGTGTGCCTCCCGTCGGCAATCCAGGATGAGGCGTGGCTGTGGCATGGCCGCTACGGCCACCTCAATTTCCGCACACTGCGTGCCCTCGCTCATAAAGGCATGGCAGAAGGAATACCACTGTTTGATCGCGTCGAAGAATTCTGCGATGGGTGGGCTCTTGGGAAGCAGCACCGCATCCCGTTTCCACAGGCATCTGCATACCGCGCTGAGCATACACTGGAGCTTGTGCACAGTGACTTGTGCGGACCGATTAAACCGGCCACGATGGGTGGTAACAGGTATTTCCTGTTAATTGTTGATGATTACAGTCGTTTTATGTGGATTGAGGTGATGAAGACCAAGGATGAGGCGTTCAAGCGCTTCAAGCGAGTCAAGACGCTCGCAGAGGCAACGCCGGGCAGGAGGCTCATGGCATTCCGCTCAGACCGTGGCGGTGAGTTCAACTCTACCATGTTCAAGGAATACTGCGATGACCACAGCATCAAACACTGCACTACTGCGCCATATACAACGAACAGAACAGTGTCGGCAACACCGTAATCAAAAGGTGGCGGAGATGGCTCTCTGTCTTCTGAAGAGCATGAGTGTCCCTCCAATTTTCTGGGGCGAGGCGGTGCAGACTGCGGTCTACCTCCTGAACCGCGTGCCAACACGCAGCCTCGACGGGAGAACGCCTTACAAGGCGTGGTACAACAGGAAGCCAAAGGTGCACCATCTTCGGGTGTTCGGCTGCATGGCGCATGTGAAGTGTCTCGGCCCTAGCATCGACAAGCTTGCTGATCGCTCGATGCCCATGCTGTTTTTTAGCTACGAGCATGGTGCCAAGGCGTACCGGTTGTATGACCCGGTGAAGAAGCAGCTGCACATCTCACGCGATGTGATTTTCGAGGAGCATCGCAGGTGGGATTGGAGCGTTGGTACAAACGTGCTTCCCACGTCGTCCACCGTTCTCGAAGTGGTGTATTGTGATCTGCCTGACGCCAGCGGACAGAAGCGTGTGGAGACGCCGCAGGCTGCAACACCAGCACCTGAGGGTCATAGCAGCCCTCAACAGAAGACTCCGGTCACACCAGCTCCACGTGTCCACAAGCGGGCAACGCCACCATCGCGCGACACGGAGAGACACGATGTGGGCTCCCGAACGCTGCGATACCAGCGTGTGCCCAGCATATTCAACGAGCTGGATGAGGCGCAAGAAGCAGAACAGGTGGAAGAAAATTCTCTTTGTTTGCAGGCAGCAGAACCCAGCAGCATCGAGGAGGCGCTGCAAGAGCCATGCTGGAAACGTGCTATGGAAGAGAAGCTGGGCATGATTCGCAGCAATGGAACCTGGGAGTTTGCTGCACTCCCAGATGGACTCAAGGCGATAGGTCTCAAGTCGGTCTTCAAGATGAAGGAGGACCCCGCTGGCAACATTGTAAAGCATAAAGCCAGGCTCGTTGCAAAGGGATATGTACAGCGACAAGGGGTGGACTTCGATGAAGTCTTTGTGCCAGTGGCACGGATGGAGACGGTGCGTGTGCTGCTGGCACTCGCCGCACATTCCGGTTGGCAGGTGCACCACATGGACATGAAGCCGGCGTTCTTGAACGGCGACCTCGTCGAGGAGGTGTACGTGCACCAGCCGCCCGGCTTCGTCGACCCCGAGCATGAGCAGCAGGTGCTCAAACTGCACAAGGCACTCTACGGCATGCGGCAGGCGCCGCGCGCGTGGAATGCAAAGCTCGACACTGCGCTCACCAATCTTGGTTTTGAGCAAAGTCCACTGGAGTATGCTGTCTACAGAAGGTCGGCAGGAACAGGCGCCCTGCTAGTTGGCGTCTATGTTGATGATCTTGTCATCACTGGTGCTGACGTCAAGGAGATTGAAGCTCTCAAAGAGCTGATGAAAGATCTGTTGGACATGAGCGACCTCGGGCTGTTGACATATTATTTGGGCTTTGAGGTAGAACAATGTGATGGTGCGATCACGTTGTGCCAAAGCACATATGCTGAGAAGGTGTTGGAGCAGACTGGCATGGGGAGCTGCAACCCGTGTCACACTCCTATGGAGAGTAAGCTGCGATTGTTCAAGGGCGATGCCGACAGTGCTGTCAACGCCACCATGTTCCGGAGTGTTATGGGTAGCCTGTGTTACCTCGCAACACTAGGCCGGACATCACCCACGCCGTCAGCATAGTCAGCAGGCACATTGAGTTGCCAGGAGCGCCGCATTGGGCGGCGGTGAAACAAATCCTACACTATGTCCGAGGGACCACTGGCTATGGATGTTGTTACAAGAGAGGGACAGGGGAGGCTGCACTGTTCGGTTACAGTGACAGCGACCTCGCTGGCGATATCGACTGCAAGAGCACCACTGGTGCGGTGTTCTTCCTCAACAACAGCCCAATCACATGGACGTCGCAGAAGCAGAAAGTTGTCGCTCTGTCATCTTGTGAGGCGGAGGACATGGCAGCAGCGACGGCTACGTGCCAAGGCATCTGGCTGAGTCGTCTCTATGGAGCGCTCGCTGGATGTGAACCTATGAAGGTGAAGCTGTTCGTCGACAACAAATCGGCGATCGTGCTAAGCAAGAATCCAGTGCATCACGATCGAAGTAAGCACATTGATATACGCTTCTATTTTATTCGTGAATGCATCGAGGATGGCAAGGTGCAGATTGATCACGTTGGAACGGAAGGACAACTTGCTGATCTTCTCACAAAGGCACTAGGGCGTGTCAGGTTCATCGAGCTGCGACAGTGCCTTGGTGTCGTCAAGGTGAACAGACAACGGGATTAGGGGGTGATTTGTTGAAATAATCCTGTGCACTTTAGCCTGCACGTCTCCATATTAATTAGCTTGCATGTTTGTACAGTAGTTGGCCGCATGTTTATCTCATTTAATTATTGCTAGCTGCATCGTGGCCGGGTCTAACGGAGAGGGCAGATCCCACTTCCACGTACTCCGGCATGCAATACTGAGTAGTGTGTGCGTGGGTTTGTGATCCACATTGCTTGACTGTGGAGGCGCCGGATGATAGTGTTTGTTTACTTTATTTAATTGAAGAACAAAACAAAAAAACGCTGCATCCTTTAGGCAGCACAATACCTCTCGTACGTGTGTGTGTGTGTCCGCCACTTCCAGTCCGCTCGTGTGCGTTCATCACCGGAGCCCTTTCTTCTCCGGCGACAACAAGGGAAAGGGCTTCAAATGAGTTTAACATTCTATTAAACTTGGTAAATAGTTAAGTCTTAACTCTTGGTTGGTTACGACACTCCTCTAGTTGAAATCGAGAACCGAATGCCTAACAAAACCCAAAAGTTTCAAACTGGTCAGGCTATGGTGACAAATGACCAGTATAGATGCAAACTCGATTTTGATCCAGTTAATGGAAAAACAGATCTTGCGGTGAATAACAAAGTCAAAGTACACTTCAAGACCTTTCCAAAAAGTATTGTTTTGTCTCTAGATTATCTCTGGTTTGCAAGTTATGCTATTTTTAAGTTAGCAGATTTTTCTGCACTTTCAGGCGAACCTGCTTAAAAGTAGCAGTTTTGATCTAAAGTTTTCAGACCGTTCTGTTCAAAATATGGAAATATTCTTATTTACAAAGTTGTATCCAATCTAATAATATTTCCGTAATGTATTTATTTGTATGCATATCAGTCCTGGTTCAAAAGATATGAATTTTTGAAGTTTGCTAAAAATTCAGCATTCAGAAGAAATGGGGGTTCAGTTCAGACTAACCACCTTGTATCCAAACTCGATTTGGGATAGGTAGATGACTGATTCAGACCTTCAGCCAATGACAAAAATTGTAGCTAACTCACTAAACTTTCAAACGGTTACTCGTGTGACCCTATTGGATGTAAGGTCTGCGAGTTATGGTTCCAAATTCAGAAATACACAGATTGCTGTCCAGTTTGGTTGATTCGGGACAGTTTCTGCGATTGTCCAAATTTCACCCACTTAGAAAAGGATTCTGGTCTTGAGTTGAATAGAAAACATGTAGAGTACTTCCAAAGATTTCTAAAGAGTATTTATTTTCCGTCATATCACTTCTGGTTGAGGAGATATGTAATTTTAAAGTTCGACCAAGTTCCCAGATTTTTAACTGACATTTGGCAGAGCTTCCTTTGTATGTTGCTGATTTTGTCCACAATTTTCAATAGAGAAACATTGATTTGCAGAAAAAGTATATTGCAAACTTGTTACAAACATTCTCCGGATTCCATAAATGTAATTTATAAAGTCTTTTGACGATCCTAATAGAAATTACGATCCAAACAGCAACTGATTATATAACTATCCAAATTCTGGACCGTTACGACACCTTAAACGACACTTCGATTTAGACCTGGTTATTTCGAGTTTTAGCCTTAGAGTTGAATAGGATGTTGATAGAGGATTTTTGAGCTTTCCAGACATGTATAGATATGCATAGGTTGCTTTTCTAATTTAAGAGTTATGGCTGTTCAAAGTTCAGAAATTTTCTGGTTGTTTCAGATAGCACTGTACACAGGTACTAGCTTCAACTCCAGCTTCTAATTAGTTCTAAACCGAATTTGAGTTACCAGTGGATAGAAAAGTTGTATAATAGCTCTTCCCCTTTTCAAAAATGTATCACAATAGACTAGAAGAGCTTTCTAAAGATAATTATGGCAAAAATTCAGATGCTTGTTCATACAGTTTTAGAACAGCAGCTGATTTAGTTAGAGAAGATTTTCATCACTTTACAACGGTCTATTGGCTTGAAAGTCAATAGAAAACTTACATAATACTTCAAGATCTTTCCAAAAAGTGTTTATTTGCCTCCATAGACCTTCAGGTTGAAGAGATATGGATTTTTAAAGTTGGACACTGCTACCAGATTTCAGAAGTGAATTTGAAGAAATTTACTTTATTTGTGGCTGGGTTGATCCCTGATTTTCAAACAGATAACATCACAACTTGACTGCAAGTTACATTACAAACTTGTTATAAAGGTCGCAATGCTTCTAGAATGTACTACACGAAGCTATTCGACCATTCTACCAAGAGTTATGGTCGAAATCGTGACTGTATACATAACTGTCCGCTAGATGTTCAGATTTGATAGAGGTTGGAACTTCGAGTTTTTTTCCTTTAGTTTCATGAGGATTCTGACCAGGAGTTCAATAGAAAAGATATAGAGGACTCGCTAAACTTTCTAACTAGGTATTATAGACCTTCATTGGTGAAGTCTACAAGGAGTTATGGACAAAATGGTGAAGGGTTCAGATCTGATTCAGATGCAGTCCAGCTTCGACAGGGTTTAAAATTCTGAACTTTGGAATAGGATAGCAATAGAGTTTGTTGTCGAGGTACACAAGAAACATTTAGAAGACTTCCTAACCTTTTCGACGTGTAACATACAACTCTATTGGATTAACAAACCAAGAGATATGGCTTTTCAAAATCAGGTCAAATTCTGCTCAAAAACAGAACTCGCCGGCTTCGAAACCCAAGAGTTGGAAACAGACTCAAATTTTGAAACTTAGCTCAAAACTCAGGCTAGATAGCTAGAACTTGCTTTACAACTAATCATCTGTTTTAGAACTAAATGGAATTTGAAAGAGAACTTGACGACCTTCTCATCCATAGCATATCACTATGGATCTTCATGCTTAACCAAAGTCTCACTCCGGCGAAGTCGAGCTAAACTCTCGCCAGAAATAGAGAACTTTGGTTCGCCAAACCTCAAAGAGATACATTTTCTATTGTCCATAAGATACCAGCAACTTATACTTGGACTAAATATGAATATGAAGCCATTTCTTTCATGGGGGATGGTCAAAGTATCAAGTGTGATACTGATGGTACTACGTGTATTACCAAAAGAAAAGCCTAACCAGTATATCCAGATACGTTTATAGGTGGTCCTAACATCGATCACTCGCAAACGTTTTCTACACGGGTCACTACCGGAGTTAGTGTACCTGCAGAAGACAAACAATCCCCTTTCACACATTCACACCTCAAGGGCGGCACAGGGAAACACGACATGCAGTCATAATAATATATATGAAAGTAAATGCATATGACTTTGGTGTGAGTCGCCCTCGAGTGAAGTCACGTCTCGAAGTACATGGATGTACTCTGTCTGTACAACAAAGACTCCCGCATGAATCGGCTTATACACGCTCGGGCATACGTGTTTCGCATGCTCCCATAGAACATGAATAGTTCTAGAGATGCGTACTATCGGGTTATGCACCACCCAATGGGTTCTCCCACTGATTTTGTGTCACGCTGGGGTACCGCGTGTCATATGTTCCCAGAAACATGAATAGTTTCAGAGACTCATATTGACTTTCCGTGCAAAGCCACAGAAATATCACATACCACACCTCGTATGCCGAGCTTACCGAGATTGATCCGCTCTCGGTGGCGTACCTTACCTCTTACCTTGAAGACGGAACGTCGTTACAGAATATGATAACATGTAAGTTAGTTCACCACCTTTATAACTTATACTAGTAATAGTCTTTAATGGGCATATAGCTAATCCTCACTCGATTACTTTGGAGTTTTCAGAAATAAACTCTTTTCGAGCGTGCTATTCCCAACAAAGCTCTGATACCATGTCTGTGGGGACCGGGATCGCGACGTCCAAGGATCTCATTGGGTGGTGCCATGCGATGCGGCACCTAATAGCACACATGAAAAGAATTACCAAAACATACAAAGTTTTCATTTCATAATAAGAAGAGTTTACAAAAGAGAGTACAACAGAGGTACACATGCAGCAGAACTACATACTCATATTCTCACCTATCTAAGCATGAGAGAAGATGTCCATGCCCTAGGACGCTTCTCACTAGCAACATGAAGAACATTCAGCAGCAGTGTGGTTCACATGAGATTCATCTTGACACCTCGAGATCTCATGTACAACCTGAACAGCAGAAATAAACCTAATACCTGCAAAAATTGTTAAAGCGCAAATGTGAGCATAAGGCTCAGCAAGCCTGACCTGTCTCACTAGACATATGCAAGGTAAAGTCTAACCATAGGTAAGGAATAGCATATATAGACTCGCCTACAAGTGGATCCTATAATCATGTTTTAAGTAGCAAATGACATTCTTCAGGCACGGCACATCATAGACTCGACAATCAAAGAAGAAACGCTTTGCCGACGATATGACATGCCCAAAGCACATTATGCTATTACAGGATAAGTATTTGGAAACAGTAAACTTTTAATTGTGCTATCTCTAAGCCACATAAGGTTGCAAAGCAATTATAATTCAATACATCATATTCTTCTGGCTTTTTCAGTATTTACTACATTACGACAAAGTGAACAATTGGTACTCTATTACCGCAAGGGACGGTGATTGCAATCAGGACACACCCAGACAACATGACACATACGCACTTTTGGAAGTGCCAGCGAGTACATACAGCAGTACCTACATAACACTTCAGTACTAGTCGTATATGGCCACCTTTCACCCAACACTCAAATGTTGAACCGGTCGATCCGTCACAAGCAGGAGGTCACTGCGTGGGGCATACTCTGATGTGCCCACCAGCTGATTTACACCTTGCTGCCCTCAACCCACACCTATAAAACGGAACAGAATGCCTCGACAAACCAGTATGAAGCTACGTCAGTTTATTGGAGCCCATTTCTACAGTATGTCGCTGGTACAATTCAAGCTTGTCCAGTAGGGCCGCACACAGCACGGGCCTTAATCGACACAGTCAGAGCTATGCGACCAAGACCACCTCTTGTCGCTTTCTACTCATCTCTGACCGGTCTCAATTTCATATTTATAGAACATCTCTTGATCCAATTCATCCCGTGTGATAAAATCCTATCTCGCGAGTAGATTCCAACTACTCGACTTCTACCGGGTACCTATGAATATAAGCATGGCAGTTGCTACACGAGTCTGTGAGCTATTCTAACCACTCCCTGGGTTATTTGGTCATGCAAGTGGATGTCAAACACCTTAAACGTAATGCACAAACATCTAAAGATGTAAGGTGAATGAAAACTGCAAAGAAATTGTAAGGAACTTAAATGCAAACCGGGGCTTGCCTTGTTTGCGACCCTATAGCAATGTCAGTTGTTATGGCTTGGTCTTCCTTCGGATAATCCGCCATGGAATCCTGAAGTTGGAACTCCTCGGCCTTCTCCTTCAAGAGAAGCTTCTCGTTCATCACCTATCATCACGTTCCTATCGACATGATATGCATATAAGTAATTAAGGTAACTTAATAATAGACTTGAAGAGATGGTGTAAACTTTAAGAACAAGGAGTTTGACAAGGAAGGACAGGCGTGCCTCTGTTGTGTGGGTACTCAGAGGATGAGTCAAGGTGGACATAGTAGTGTCGGTATGAACGGAAAGGTACAATGTAAGGCTACATTGCAACTTAGTAGACAACACTTGAAGCTATGCCACTTAAGAGGTATAAGATTGAAGGATGAAGATGTATCGGACTGAGTGACGTAAGGAGGACTAAGCAATCAAGGTGGAGCATTGAAAGCTTAAGGCATGAGTGAACTGTGCAACAAGAGGTCGTGACTCAGAAGTCGACCAATGAAGTTACACAAAATCATTAAGGAGTAAACCTAATTAAGTGACAAGTGTGGTCGCAGGGTTCTGAATTTGGATGAATCGATGTGAAACCCTAGCGACACATGGAAAAGAAGTGAGATCGACATTTCTTGGACTCCAAGAGTCATCACAAGCACTGCTAACCTGACGTGAGTACCAAGACAACATTCAAATCACTTTTAGGGAAACCAGTCGCTACGACTAACTTTGCAAGCATCGTTCAGGCGCTTACACGATGACACTGATGTAGTGTCTTCTGCAAGCTTGTTCAGGTGAACTTGGTAAACTCCCGAGACTCGAACATGATGCGTTATTATGTCATGACGACGTGCTTTGCCATCTCGAGAAGATCATCTCATCGACATTCACATCGACCCGGACTCATCCATGGTGGTGAGCGGAATCCCGAACACCACCTTATGAGTCTCAAGGTTAGTGATGTCGACTCGATTGTCGGCAAGCGACTCGACGAAACTGTTGTCGATGAAATGGAACACCTAGTTAAGCAATTCTGCGGACGTTTAGGAAACATCATCGACAAGATAAAGAAACTCTTATCCAAGGTTCCCCTTGGTCTAGTTTTCCTTGTCTGTCGCAATGTTCTCGCATTACCCCACCACAGGTCATCGGTCATCACCAACATCCGTGATTTGATGTAGAGGCATTTCATCGAGCACTTTGGCTACACCTAGGACTCGATCACCCTTACATTGACTAAAACTTAATTTGGCTTGACAACCATTGTCCGACGAGTCATGCTTGTGTTCCAGCACCACACACATCACAAGCATCCTTCATCTCGATGCTAGGGCATGATGACGGCTCGGGACATCACGACGACGTCATGTTGTCAACGACGTCGACGTGGCTCATGGTGGATCATCATGAGCATGCACGGACAAGCCAACGTGATACAAAAGAGAAAGAAGGTCAACTTGGGGATTTCTATAGGAATGATATCAATGCAGAACATGGACGCACGGCTTGATGACACATGAGTACCCTTAGCGGTCACCACGAATGGACTTCGACAACGTCAAGCAAGGCATTTCAAGGCAAGGATCACCAGTGCAACATTGCAGCATTACACGGACATGGCAAGAACATGGAACAGAGGGGCGAAGGACGACGCCAATGACTGACCTGGCATGCGGTGACCGTAACACAACGTTGGGGATGAAACGGGGCATTGCCGGGAGCCATGTAGGCGGCAAGATGTGTGGTCGCGTGGGGCACTTCAGTGAGCAGGGAGGTCGGAACGTGTAGCGACGGCGCGAATGGCCAGCAGATGGTGACCACCACGGTGCGGACTTGTCACTGCAGCGGGCACGGGCGAGCAGCAGGGTAGGGCGCATGTGGCGGTGGGTGGCACGCGAGCTTGAGCGTGGCCTAGGTAGGAGCAGAGGAGCAGGGCGTGGTTGGTGTGGCGCGGCGCGACAGTCGTCGTCGTGGCGACATGGCATAGCGCGGCTGATGCTATCGAGGATGGGGTGTCGGTGGACAGCAAGGAGACGGACGGCGGGTGTGCTTGACATGGTGGCGATGAGACACGGCAGGAGTGCGGCAACGGCGCTCATGGCCGACGGGTGTCATGGATCAGACAGAGCGTGGCGCTTGGGCGCGACGCGCGCAAGGCACAGCCATGGCGGCACGAGCGGGTATGGGCGCGGGGCGGAGCTGGGCATGAGCGCGCAGAGGCACAACGCAGCAGGGGCAATGCCAGCGAGCTAGGCGCAGCCAACAGCAAGCCGGGGTTGGGAGAGAGTCTGGCGAGCAGGCACGGGGCAGCGCGTGGGGTGCGGCAGGGAGGCGAAGGGAGGTCGGGGCGTGAGCAGGGCCGGGAGAAGGAAGAAGCAAAATGGGTTTTCTAGTACTGAAGATAACTCTGACCTGTGTGGGCCCCACCAATTGATCTTATCCCCTTATCCCCTTTTTCTTTTTCTTTTAAATAAGAAAAACTGATTAAATTTGTTTCAACTTTTGCAGATTAGCTAACCAATGTATAAGAAATTCAATGGTGAATTGAGTTTCAGATATAGAATATTTTTAAAATTTTGATTCAATTTGAATAAACTTTTAGCCCAATTAGGTTGCATGTTACTTATGTATGCATAATATGTGCCAAACGGTACCAAATCTTGATTAATCTTGCTTAAATTGAGGTGGCACTTGGATTCGAATTAAACATTCGAGCTCGAGGTATTAATTTGAATTCATCTACTAAAAGCTTATTAAGGAGTTTTTAATATATATTTCATCAGCACACTTAATTAATTATTAACACCCTAGGTTAATGTAATTCTCGTATTTAAATTCCCTTGAGTTGATCACATTTTATTTTTAAGCGGCCGAGACGTCAGCGTATGGCGAGCGGACATGGAGGCTTGGCGCAGAAAAGATCTGGTGTCGAGGCCGACGAAGATCATGCCGTGCTTATGATAAGAGTGACACGTCAAGGGTGACGCTGGCTCTCGAAAAGCACACGCGGAGGCGGAATTCAAATATCGTTTGATGAAGGCTGACCGGTGGACCACTCGACAAGTGGGTCCCATGAAGATATTATCCGCTCAAGTCTATCTGACGAGTATGAAAGATGCTCTCGAATTACTACATTTCCTTCATGTAGTCGGGAACTGCATGTCGTTGCTTAGGAAGAGGTGAAACTAGAATTGAATGAACACCCGAAACTTTAACAGTTCATGTGACATCTTCCAATTACCACTAAAAGTCTTTAACAAGTTCTTATTTCCGTGATCATTGGTTGACTAACATTATTCCTGTAAATTTGAATTTCGATTCCACCATCAAAAAATTTTAAGTTCGCATTTTTGCATTTTTGTTCTTCTCAAATGTGGGCTTTTACATTTCACGATCAAACGAGCATACATAACACGTGACGATGGCGGGTATGATAGTACTTCGGATCTTGAAGATTAATATTCTCTTGCTACTAACGTTGCAAGTCCTCCAAATGATGAACAATCCAATGGAGAAGCATCTGGTACAGCAGCGATGGTGAACTATAGGAGCATCATTGTGCAGTGTGCTTTGAGTTCCCAAGTGAAGGCCGACGACAAGCTACAACGACACAACCTCTTTCACATGTATTTCATCATCAAGGACTACTGTGTACACACTATAATTGATGGAGGCAGCTGCAATAACTTGGTGAACACGGACGTTGTCAAGAAACTCGATTTGACAACAAGAGCAAACCCTCATCCATACCACATTCAATGGTTCAACAACAGTGGTAAGGTTCGGGTAACACAAACAGCGTGAATACATTTTTCTATTGGTTCTTACAATGATTTTGTTGATTTTGATGTCGTGCCTATGGATGCTTGTTCTCTTTTGTTGGGTCGTCCTTGGGAATTTGATACGGATGCCATTCATCGTGGTAGAATTAATAAATACACTCTCATCCATAAAGGAAATAAAATCACATTGCTTCCTATGACTCCTGCTAAAATTGTGCATTTTGAGAAGAGTAAAATTCGTGATGATAAAGCAACAAAACTAGAATTTGAAAAACAGCAAGGCACTAAGTTAAAATCACCTTCATTGCTCACAACTAAATCTGACATTGCTGATTTATTTGATACTAAGGGGATGTGCTATGCTTTAGTATGCAAAGAAGTCATGTTTTCACTTCATGAATTGTCTATTGTATTGCCCTCTGCTGTTGCTAAACTTTTGCAAGAGTTTGAGGATGTGTTTCCCTTCGAGATACACCCTGGTTTACCACCCATGAGGGGCACTGAACACAAGATCAACTTGATTCTAGGAGCAAGTTTGCCAAATTGTGCAGCGCACAGGACCAATCTAGAGGAGACTAAGGAAATTCACCATCAAGTCTAAGATCTTTTGGACCGCGGGTATATTCGTGAAAGCCTTAACCCTTGTTCTGTTCTTGTTCTTTTGGTTCTGAAGAAAGATGGTAGTTGGTGCATATGTGTTGGTTGTTGTGCAATTAATAATATCACCATTCGATATTGTTATCCTATTCCTCGCTTAGATGACACATTTGATGAATTGTGTGGTGCTATCATATTCACAAAAATTGACTTGCGTAGTGGTTACCATCAAATTAGAATGGCATTAGGAGATGAATGGAAAACTGCATTTAAAACAAAATTTGCACTTTATGAGTGGTTAGTCATGCCTTTTGGTTTAACTAATGCATCTAGCACCTTTATGCGATTAATGAATGAGGTTTTACGTGCTTTCAATGAAAATTTTGTGGTGGTTTACTTTGATGATATTCTCATTTATAGCAAGTCTTATGACAAACATCTTGATCATTTACGTGTTGTTTTTGCTGTTTTGAGATATGCACGCTTGTTTGGTAACCTCAAAAAGTGCATCTTTTGCACCAATTGAGTCTCGTTTCTTGGCTATGTTGTCTCCACGTAGGGAATCGAGATGGATGAGGCAAAAATTATTGCAATCACTAGATGACCAACTCCAATAACTGTCACGCAGGTGCGTAGTTTTCTTGGTCTTGCAGGTTTTTATTGCTGCTTTGTGCGGGATTTCAACACCATTGCAGCACCTCTACATGATCTAACAAAGAAGGGAGTGCCGTTTCATTGGAGCGAACAGCAGCAACAAGCTTTTGATGCTCTCAAATCTAAGCTTACGCAAGCATCATTGCTGCAACTTCCTGATTTTGATAGGACATTTGAGCTAGAATGCGGTGCAAGCGGCTTTGGTATTGGAGGCGTTCTCATACAAGGAGGTAAACCCGTTGCTTTATTTAGTGAAAAACTGCATGGTCCTTCTCTCAATTATTATACTTATGATAAAGAATTGTATGCCTTAGTACGAGTTTTAAAAATGTGGTAACATTATCTTTGGTCTAAGGAGTTTATCATACAATCTGATCATAAATCTTTGAAGTATCTTAAGTGTCAAACCAATCTGAATAAATGACATGCTAAGTGGATTGAATTCATAGAGTCATTTCCATACATAATTAAGCATAAGAATGGGAAGGAAAATGTCATTGCCGATGTGTTATCTAGACGTTATACTATGCGGTCCCAACTTGATCATAAAATCTTTGGTTTGAAAACAATGAAAGCATTATATCCTACTGATTTGGACTTCAAAGATGTTTATGAAAATTGTACAGAAGGAAGAACTTGGAATAGATATGTGCTGCGAGAGGGTCTCCTCTATCGTGCTAACAAACTATGCATTCTAGCTAGCTTCGTTCGTCTATTACTTTTGCAAAAAGCACATGGAGGAGGTTTGATGGGACATTTTGGAGTGAAGAAAACTGAGGACTGATGTCCACACACTTCTTTTGGCCAAAGTTGAGGTGTGATGTCGAGCGCTACATATCACGATGCACTAGTTGCAATAAAGCTAAGTCTCGCATTAACCAATATGGTCTTTATATGCCTCTTCCTGTACCTAGTGTACCTTGGGCGGATATTTCTATGGACTTTGTTTTGGGATTGCCTAGGACTAAGATGCGGAGGGACAATATTTTTGTGGTTGTTGATCATTTCTCCAAAATGGCACACTTTATACTTTGTCATAAGAATGATAATACCTCAAATATTGCTGAATTGTTCATGACGAAAATTGTTCGTTTACATGGTGTGCCAAATACCATTGTTTCTGATCGTGATGCAAAATTTTTAAGTCATTTTTGGAGAACTTTGTAGTATAAATTGGAAACCAAGTTGCTATTTTCAACTACATGTCATCAAAAAACGAATGGCCAAACTGAGGTAGTTAATCATACTTTATCCACTATGTTGCAGCCTGTCTTGAAGACAAATTTAAAGTTATGGGACGAGTGTTCACCACATAAAGAATTTGCTTAGAACAGATTCTTTCACTCCACGACGAAGGCAAGTCCATTCAAGGTAGTGTATGGTTTTAATTCCCGTGCTCCTATCGATTTACTACCTTTGCCTCCTTCTCAAATTATAAATTTGGATGCTACACAATGATCTGGATTCTTAAAATGCATGAAACTACAAATAAAAATATTAAATGAATGAATGAGAACTGTAGGATTGCAGGTAGTAAAAGTAGAAAAGAACTAAAACTTTAACTGGGTGATTTAGTATGGTTAGATTTGAGAAAAGAGTGATTCCATGACTTGAGAAAATCTAAACTTATGCCTCAAGCTGCTGATCCTTTTAAGATTGTTGAAAAGATTAATTATATTGTCTCACTTCAATGAAAGCGACAAAATTAAATGCTCGACCACGGTGTCAAATCACATCCTACTGAAAAATACAGTACCTACCATCCAAATACGTCAAATCACATCCTAAGATGGAATCCTGTAAAGGGGTTTCTTGCGTATCTTAAATAACTAAACCTAAACTAGTAGCTTCAGACCCGGATTGTGAAACCGACAAACCAGGCATCAAGAGGAACACAACCACTTCTAATTTCACAGAACATTGCTCTATTGATCCCCGGTCACCCCCATCCAATATGGAAGCACATGATTATGCTATCTCCATATCACCTCTCGACGCTTCACCTCAAACCACTACAAACCAGGAGCCTAAGCCTGAACCTATTAAAGAACACAAGTTTCTCCTCTCGATAATCAAGAAATTACCAATTATGTTAAAAATGCTAATATTGAATATGAATATATTTTCCTAATAACGCGAAAGACATTTACAGTGACCTTGCTGGAGACATAACTGCTGCACACAAAGCAATCATATAGTATTCACATAAAAGAACATATCCAAAATGTTCATTTCAAATGAAGAAAGAAAAACTAAAACTCCATTCTAGGAATATGTTTCTCCTGCTCCTTTGGCCTCCATGCAACTGAGGTCTTTTTAAGGTCAAACTAAGTCCATCCTGAACTTCCCATTCAATTTTTGCCATATTTAAATACTCAAAGCACTACTTGTCTGTTAGAAAAGGAAATCAATACAATCTTATATCAGTGAGGCACACTTCTCTCCATTAATAGAAATTAAGATTGATACATATTTTCAAAGATGAAATTAATCTAAGCAATCAGTAACTAAGAAAGTAGAATACAACAAAATAAGAGATAGTGTACCTTTCTCTAAGCACATGTTCACACATATTCAGATTTGCAGGTCAGATTATTACAATCTTGTATCAGTGAGGCACATTTTATTTTCCTAAATCTAAAAAAAACAGAGAAAATGGGGTGCGGCGGCGAGGGCGGGGAGGGAGGCGGCACACGGAGGGAGGAGGGAAGGAGGCGGCGCGGGGGACAGAGAAGAGAGGAGGGAGAGAAGGGAGGAAAGAGGCGCACGTACTGGCAACGGCGATGGCGAGGATGAAGCTCGACAGCGAGGGCACGCAGCAAGGTCAAAGCTCGACAGCGAGGGCGGCAAGGATGAAGATCAGCGGTGAGAGTGGCGCTCGGCAGTGAGGGCGGCGAGAACGAAGCTCGGTGGCAAGGGCGTTGAGGGCTTGGTGGCAAAGGAAATTTTGGTAGTCTGACGGCGTATAAGTGAAATCTCCCGAGTTAGGTTTTTTCGTGGAGACCGAGCTATCTTATATAGTCGACGCATATCTTCTCAGATGGTTCCTGATTAAAAACCGTCTAAGCAGATGACTTATCTCAGGCGGTTCTTCAGTAATTACCGACTGAAGAGATGTCTTACCATTGGCGGTTCTTCAGTAAAAATTGTCTGTGACATTGTTTACTAAGTCTAGACTTAATTAATATTCTTGATGAAAATAAGGGGCCTTTTAAAAGCAGAAATTCCACTTTCTTGTAATATGCTTTAGTACTACATGTTACCATTAAATTTCACTTGGTAAAACCTTTGAAATTGGTCAGAACATAAAAAAACAAATAATACTAGTTATTTGTCATTTTTATATCTTGATGAACATAAAAAAACCTTTCTATGGAACTTTGTAGTCATCATACCAACCTCTATGATTTTTTATTTCAGATTTTTTACAATTTTTTTTTGAATTAATATGTGTTCAAAGTTTGAAGAATTCCTCATATGTATATGAGCATTTGATTTGAATGATGGATAATTTGAATTTTGACATGTTGAAATGCTTTAAAAAATTAAATAAATTCATACATGTATAAATAAGACAATATGTTCATACAAACCCACTTTTAGCGGAAGATCATTTTTTAGGAGATATAAAAATGTGAATATAATTAGTTTAATATTTACCAAAACATTACAATGTTAGCTATATTAGTTTTAAAATATTTGATATAAGTTATAGATATTAATTTTTGAAGAATATATAAACAAATCATCAAATTTGGACTGAATTTTCAGAATCTATACATGTTTGAGTATTTATATTGGAATCTAAATAAAATAAGAAGCAAGGGCAGAGAAAACTAGAGAACAGACTCGTGCCTTCATCACATGCGGTTATTTGTTAAAAACCGCCTGTGAAGTTGTTAAGAACCGCCCGTGAACAAATTTATACTAAGTCTAGGCTTAATTAACATTCTTGATAAAAATTAGGGGTCTTTTAAAAGCCCAAATTCTACTTTCTTGTAATATGTTTTAGTATTACACTTGGGAAATTTCACTTCGGAAAACCTTTGAAATTGGTGAAAACATAAAAAAATAACACTTGTTATTTGTCATTTGTCTACCTTGATGAATATAATGACTTTTTCATTGAATTTTTTTGTGGAACTTCTTATTCATCATACCAACCTCTATGTTTTTTCAGATTTTTACAAAATTGTTTGAATCAATGTGTGTTTTGAAGAATGCCGCATATGTATATGAGCATTTGATTAGAATGATGGATAATTTGAATTTTGACATGTTGGAATGCTTTAAAAAATTATCAAAATTTATACATGTATAAATAAGACAAGATGTTCATACAAACCAACTTTCATTGGAATATCCTTTTTTTTGAGGAGATATAAAAATGTGAAAATATGTGAATATGAATAAATTTTATATTTACCAAAACATTACAATGTTAGCTATATTAATTTTGAAATATTTTTTCCAGGTGGTAGATATTAATTTTTTAAGAATATAAAAAAAATATCATCGAATTTGGACTCAATTTGCAGAATCCATACATGTTTGAGTATTTATATAGGAATCAAAATAAAAAAATAAGCAAGGAAAAAGGAAACTGAAGAACATACTAGGGCCTTCATGACAGGCGATTATTCATTAAAAACCGCTAGTGAAGTTGTTAAGAACAACCTGTGAAAAGACGTGTACTAAGTCGAGGCTTAATTAATATTCTTGATGAAAATGAGGGGCCTTTTAAAAGACCAAATTCCACTTTCTTGTTATGTGCTTTAGTATTATAGGTTCCCATTAAAGTTTACTTGGGAAAACCATTGAATTGGTTAGAACATAAAAACTAAATAACACTTGTTATTTGTCATTTTTCTATCTTGATGAATATAATTATTTTTTCATTGAATTCTTCTATAATGTTTTTAGTCATCAAAACAACCTCTATGATTTTTTTACATTTTAAAAAAATTGTTCAAATCAATGTGTTCAAAATTTGAAGAATGCTTCATATGTATATGAGCATTTGATTAGAATGATCGATAATTTGAATTTTGACATGTTGGAATGTTTTAAAAAAATATCAAAATTCATGCATGTAAAAATAAGATAATATGTTCATATAAACCAACTTTCAGTGGAAGATCCATTTTTAGGAGATAAAAATATGAATAATATGTCAATATAAATTAATTTGATATTTACCAAAACATTACAATGTTAGCTATATTAGTTTTAAAATATTTGGTCTAGCTGGTAGATATTAATTTTTGAAAAATATAAAAAAATGTATCATGGAATGTGGACTCAATTTGCAGAATCTATACATGTTTTAGTATTTATATTAGAATGTAACTAAAAAAAGCAAGGGAAAATAACTGAAGAACAGACTCGGGCCTTTATCACAGATGGTCTTTAACAACATCCGCATGTCAAAAGGCTTATCACAAGAGGTTCTTCAGTGAAAACTGTCTGTGAAAATTGCAAATATATAAAGGCCCACTCAGGCACCGCAGAAACAACTCGGGAGATTTTACATCGACGCCGTCAGGCTGCCAAAATTTTCTTTTGGCCTATTTCATCTGATTTTTGAAAAGATCGTCGTAACTTTGTTTTCAAGATGCCAAGTGGAGAACTCGGACTCCTCCCGCTATGATCTTCTTCACACATCAGTTCTACAGCAGCAAGGTATTTCATCTTCGCAACATCACTCAACTTATTGCTTAGTATTTCATCCGTAATAAACAGTTTTGTGCCGCCATGCTTATTATTACAGTAGTGGGTAAAAGGGAAAATACTCCTTGTATAGTGGTCTTTAGTCTAATTCCTTTCACAAGCATGAACCTTGCACCCTTGCGCAATACCTAGAACAAGATTGAAAGAAATAGATGGTTGGATGAAGAGTGAAGGTGAAAGTGCATCTAGGGCCCTCGTGGGTTTTGGATGATTGATGATGACAATTAAGTAACTAATGATCTCAGTGATCTTAAGAACAGGTGTGGACTCAAGTGGAATCACAAACCCTCAAAAAGGAAAAGGATGAAAATGGCGGTGTCGACTTGAAAAGAAGAAACTAGGGTTTCTAGCGTGTCGAGTTTAGACTAGCCGTATATGTATGAGGATGTGTGCGTAAAGTGCATTGAGATCAAGTTGGGAGCTCAAAGAGGTTTAGAGATCAAAACCTATTGAGAGAAGAGTGCTAGAGTGGTCTGGCAGGAGTGGCCAGACTAGTCCATGCTGGTGTTGACTAGTCCCCTCCTGGCCGGCCTAGTCCGTTTTCAGACAAACCAGAAGGGTCTGATTGACTTCGGACTAGTCCATAGTGGGACGGACTAGTCCGGGGTAGTCATGGAGTGGGTTTTCGGGACTAAGTCCCAAAACCTCGGACTTGTCCGTTTTAGTCTGGACCAAGGGGTCCTAACTGAGATCGGACTAGTCCGCTCTAGGGGCCGAACTAGTCCGGTTGGGGAGTTGGGTGCTTCAACGACTATGTCTGGAAGGTCAGACTAGTCCGCCCTGGGGGCCGAACTAGTCTGTGGTCTCCAGACTAGTCCGTTTGCACACGGAACAAAAGGTTATGTGTGAGATCGGACTAGTCCGGTTTGGACCGGAGTAGTACGTTATGAAGTGATCGTTTGAATTTGATTTTGGCGGGTAGAGTGACGATTGCCTCGCAGTGTGGCAGTTGTCAGGGACGTCAGTGGTCCCAAAGGCCTGACTAGTCCGCCCATCTGCTGAGGTCAGAAGTATGGCCCTAGATCCTCTATAAATAGAGGATCCCCGGGTTCATTTGAATAACTTTGAAAACCCTAGCGCTGCCACAACAAACTTTGAGCCTTCAAAAGCCTCCTTCTTGCCTACTTTCCCTCTAAAACTAATTCTTGTTCGGATTAGGGTTTAGTGAGTTGAAGAAGAGGAAGAAAACCGCTCTTGGCTCTCGATTTGATCTCTTGCACTTGTTGAATCTTTGGGATCTATGGCTTGAGTTATTCTTTGTGATTTGAGATTGTATTTGTGGTGGGAGTCTTAGATTTTGAGAAGCCCCAACGAATCTTGTATTCACTCTTGTGATAGTGGAGAACCAGTTTGGCCCTTGTGGCAAACTCCGTGAGGGAAGGGTTGTTGAACCCGGTCCTTCGTGGACTCCTCAACAGGGACGTAGATTCCTGTGTGGGATCGAACCTCGGGATAAAATCCTTGTGTCCCTTGTGTACTTCACTTTCATTTATCGCATATCACTTCTAGGGTTAGCTTTATTTTTTTTTTCGTTCATCGTTTTTCATCTCATCGTGATCCTTAGCTTAATACTTGCTCCATAACTTGTTAAGGTTCACTAAATCATTCTAACACATCTTGCATCACAAAAATCCAACTAAAACTTGTTAGAAACTCCTTTTCAGGTTTTCCCTGTAGGTGGACCGGACTAGTCCTCCCCTAGACCGGACTAGTCCGCTCCCTAAGTACTGATTTTGTTTTATTAAGTCATTTCAGGTTGATTAGCCTATTCACCCCCCCTCTAGGCAACTTTCAATTGGTATCAGAGCAAGGACTCTCCCAAAGAGTCTAACAACTTGGAGAGAAGATGGCAAGAGTGGGGTATGATGAAGTCTCGACCAATGAGGTCCAAGCAACCCAAGAGGAGATGCTTGTCTACCAAGACAAATCGACGGATGACGAAGAGACTCGCCAGCTCCACGCGAAGCTTCGAGAAAAACTGAAGATTCCAAAGATTGACACTTCGACCTCTACAACGGGTGGCACGACCCACTACAACCAACAAGGCTACAACTATGAACACCTTATCTCCAACAACCACTACCTTTCCATCCCATTGGGGAAGCCTCCTCAATTCGATGGAACCGACTACGGGATGTGGAAGCACAACATGAAGATCCATCTCGTGTCACTCATTCCTTCTTTGTGGCAAATTGTGTTGACCGGGGTGTATATCCCAAAGAATGAAGAAGACATCACTCCGGAGCAAGCCATGCTCCTTCACCGCAATGCCCAAGCGGCCAGAGTGATCATCTCATCTCTCTCAAGAGATGAGTTCAACCGAGTAGATGGACTTGAGGTGGCCAAGGATATTTGGGACACCCTCAAGACGGCTCATGAAGGCAACCGAGTCATGAAGGAGGCAAAGATTGAGCTCATTGAAGGAGAGCTCGGGAGGTTTGCCATTATGGATGGTGAATCTCCCTAGGAGATGTACAACTGCCTAAAGCTGCTCATCAACAAGAGTAGATCTTATGGTTGCACCAAGTGGACGGACCACGAGGTGGTGAAGAGGATGATTCGGGCATTCATGCCTAGAAACGTCTCTCTTTGTTCCATGATACGAGAAAGCCTGGGGTTTTCTCAAATGACCCCGGAGGAGGTCCTAGGAAGGATCATCAACAACGAGATCATGGAGAAGGAGGCACTCTTCTACAACGACCTCCAAAGATTCACCGCCTCGAAGGTGAAGGATGTTGCACTCAAAGCAACATCCTCTTCAAAAGAGCAAAAAGAAGATGATGAGGAGAGTCTCGACACCGATGAGGAAGAGGCCCTCTTCATCAACAAGTTCAAGAGGATGATGAGGAGAAGGAAAGGATGATACAACCACGAGAGCAAGGGCAAGGAAAAAGCAAAGCCCAAAACAAAGAGAGCTTTCTATAATTGTGGCGAGTATGGGCACTTCATTGTGGATTGCCCACATGAAGAGGGCAAGAAGAAGAAGGAGGGCAAGCCTCAAGAAAAGAAATACTTCAAGAAGAAGAGGTCCTCTGGTCATGCTCACTTCGGCAAGGAATGGGACTCTAACGATAAGTCCTCCTCCGAAGACGAGGAGAAGGTGGCGACCATAGCCATCGGGAGGAGCTCCAAGGGAAGCAAGCTTTTCCCAAACCTCAACGACCACAAGCCAACTTGCCTCATGGCTAAAGAAGGAAGGAGAATGGTTACTTCTCACTCATCCTCCTCCATATCCTCTCATGATGAGTTTGATAGTGCTAGTGAAAATAAACACATGTTTAAGGATATAAGTAAGAGCACTTTGCGTAGAATGAAATTTCTCTCGGGTGAAATTTTTGAGAAGGGGGAGCTCATACATAGGCAAGAGGACATTCTTATCCATGAAAAGGAGAGATGTCAAGAGCTCATTGAGCTCCTTGAGCTTGAGAGAGAGAATAGCAAGGCATTAGCGCATGAACTTGCTATAAGCAAGAAAACATGCTCAAGTCTTGAGGAAACAACCATTGGGCTCAAGGACGAACTTGGCAACTTGGAAAAAGTTAACAAGATCCTTGAAACTCAAGTTGAGTCCCTCAAGACTAATGTAGCCTCTTCCTCCAAAAGCTCATCCTCCTCAAAAGTTGCATCCAAAACAATCTCCACTTGCAAATGTTCAAACTTGATTCTGAAACTAAAGGATGAGCTTAAGTTGACTCAAGGCAAACAAGCACCTAAAGGTGCCATCTTTGACAAAGAGTAGGTGGCGTATGCACGAAGTGCATATACAAACACAAGACCTTCCTATGTCAAGGATGGTCTTGGTTATACTAGAGGTGGAAAGAAAAATGCTAAAACCTCCAAGTATGGCAAAGACTTGATTGTATTTGTCAAGGGAAGCTCATCCCCAACTAAAAGGGGGAAGAATATAGCAACTAGCAATGAAATGCCTAAAACTGAACCACATCCTCTCTTTCATGATTTTGATGCATCTTATGTTCTAATGAGGAAGAAGTATTGAAAAGTATTTGCTAAATATGTTGGGCCACTCCGCAAGAGCCTCAAGCCTTCCGTGTGGGTGCCCAAGTGCCTCACTACTAACATCAAAGGACCCAACTCCGCTTGGGTACCTAAAAGGAAGGCATAATCTTGTTTTGTAGGCATACTCCTCCGGTGGATCCAAATGGGTGCTCGATAGTGGATGCACCAACCACATGACCGGAGAGAGAAAATGTTCGTGGAGTATGAAGAAAATGATGATCCATATCACAATAGCCAAGGGAAAATCCTTGGCTCCGGTAAAATTGCTATTTCTCCCCAACATACTCTTTCTCACGTTTTGAATGTTGATTCTTTAGACTATAACCTATTGTCCATATCACAACTATGTGACAAAGGTTATAATTGTGTTTTTACTAATGAGGGTGTGAGCGTACATAGGAGAAGTGATGACTCAATCGCTTTTAAGGGTGTGCTCAAAGGAAAGCTTTATCTTGTGGACTTTACCGTGGATAAAGCCCAACTTGACACATGCTTAATGGAGAAAACCAACATGGGACGGCTTTGGCATACAAGGCTAGCCCATGTTGGGATTAGGAACTTACAAAAACTTCTCAAGGGCGAGCACATTCGTGGTTTGAAGGATGTTGTCTTTGAAAAGGATAGGCCGTGTAGTGCTTGCCAAGCGGGGAAGCAAGTGGGAGCTCAACACCCCTCCAAGAACATCATGACGACGACAAGGCCTTTAGAACTGCTACACATGGACCTTTTCGGGCCAATAACCTACATTAGCATTGGCGGTAACAAATATGGTCTTGTTATTGTTGATGATTTTTCTCGTTTCACTTGGGTATTTTTCTTGCATGATAAGGGTGAGACTCACGGTGTCCTCAAGAGGTTCTTGAGGAGAGCTCAAATTGAGTTCACCTCAAGAATAAAGGCTATAAGAAGTGACAATGACACCGAGTTCAAGAACACTCAAGTGGAAGAGTTCTTGAATGAGGAGGGCATCAAGCATGAAATTTCAGCCCCCTACTCCCCTCAACAAAATGGGGTGGCGGAACGAAAGAATAGGACACTCATTGAGATGTCAAGAACGATGCTTGATGAGTATAAGGCATCGGACCGGTTTTGGGCGAAGGCGGTTAACACCGCTTGCCAGGCCGTCAACCGATTGTACCTCCACCGCCTCCTCAAGAAGACCCCCTACGAGCTTCTAGTTGGTAAGAAACCCAATGTCTCTTGCTTTCGTGTCTTTGGAAGCAAATGCTATATTCTCAACAAGAAGCATAGGACTTCGAAGTTCGCTTCAAAGTCCGATGAAGGTTTTTTGCTTGGTTATGATTCAAACACCAACGCCTACCGTGTCTTCAACAAATCCTCCGGGATTGTTGAAATAGCCGTGACGTGGTGTTTGATGAAACTAATGGCTCCCAAGTGGAGAAAGTTGATCAAAGTGTGTTAGACCAAGAAGACTCTCCACAAGATCTTAGGAGGATGGCACTTGGAGATGTTCATCCACAAGAACAACCTCAAAACTCAAGTGATCAACCACAAGACGATGCAAGTCATCCCCCACATGACCAAGTTGAAGATGGACAAGTGGCACCTCAACATGATCAAGAAGACGAAAGTCAAGAGGGAAGCATACATCAAGGGGGAGACCAAGAAGAAGAAGAGGATAATGATGACTCAAGAGTTCAACTTCCACATCCTCGTGTGCATCAAAGTGTTCAACGAGATCACCCCTTTGACAACATCCTAGGAGACATTACAAAAGAGGTAACCACTCGTTCTCGTGTTGCTAACTTTTGTGAACATTACTCCTTTGTATCTTCTTTGGAGCCTCATAAGGTTGAAGACGCATTGAGAGACCCGGATTGGGTGGTGGCCATGCAAGAGGAGCTCAACAACTTTGATAGGAACAAAGTTTGGGAGCTTGTCAAGCGTTCACAAGCAAATGTTGTGGGCACCAAGTGGGTGTTCCGCAACAAGCAAGATGTGCATGGCTTGGTGACAAGGAACAAGGCACGACTTGTGGCCAAGGGGTACTCACAAGTCGAAGGTTTGGACTTTGATGAAACCTTTGCACCTGTAGCTAGGCTAGAGTAAATTCGTATATTACTTGCCTTTGCTACTCACCATGATTTTAAGCTCTATCAAATGGACGTCAACAGTGCGTTCCTACATGCTCCAATCATGGAGGAAGTCTATGTGGAGCAACCGCCGGTTTTTGAACACCAAAACTTCTCAAACCATGTCTTCAAATTACGTAAGGCTCTCTATGGCCTCAAACAAGCTCCTAGGGATTGGTATGAGTGCCTTAGAGACTTTTTGATTCAAAATGGTTTTAAGATAGGAAAAGCTGATTACACTCTCTTTACAAAGCACTTTAATGATGATCTCTTTGTGTGCCAAATATATGTCGATGACATCATATCTGGTTCTACTAACAAAGTGTTTTGTGATGAGTTTTCTAAGATAATGACAAAGAGATTTGAGATGTGTATGATGGGGGAGTTGAAGTTCTTTTTAGGTTTCCAAGTCAAGCAACTCAAAGAAGGCACGTTCATAAGTCAAACAAAGTACACTCAAGACATATTAAAGAAGTTTGCCATGGACAAGGCCAAACCCATCAAGACTCCAATGGCAACTAATGGACATCTAGACCTCGACGAAGATGGTCCAAGTGTGGAACAAAAGGTATATCGTTCTATGATTGGTTCTTTGTTATATCTTTGTGCATCTAGACCCGATATTATGCTTAGTGTGTGTATGTGTGCACGTTTTCAAGCTGCACCTAAGGTATGTCATTTGACCGCCGTTAAGAGAATTCTTAGATATTCAGTTCACACACCTAGCTTAGGACTTTGGTACCCCAAAGGATCCAAGTTTAACCTTATTGGCTACTCCGATGCGGATTATGCTGGGTGCAAAGTTGATAGAAAGAGCACATCCAGGACATGTCAATTCTTGGATAGATCCTTAGTGTCTTGGTCCTCCAACAAACAAAACTTCATTGCTCTTTCCACAGCCGAAGCGGAGTATGTCGCAGCCGGAAGTTGTTGTGCACAACTTCTTTGGATGCGACAAACTCTAAGGGATTATGGTATAAACTTGCGCCATATTCCACTCCTATGTGACAATGAGAGCGCCATCAAAATAGCCCATAATCCGGTTGAGCATTCAAGGACAAAGCACATCGATATTAGGCATCACTTCTTGAGAGATCATTCCTTGAAGGGGGATATAGTGATTTCCCACGTAAGAACCGAGAACTAACTAGCCGATATATTCACCAAGCCCTTAGATGAGAAGCATTTTTGTGAGCTTAGGAGTGAGCTCAATATCTTAGATTCTCGAAATGTGGCTTGAAACATGCACATATGAATGTTTACTTAACACCTTATTCAAAAGAATGCATGTGTTTGAAAAATTCATCTCTATCTCGATTTTCTCCAAAATATTTGAAAAACTATTGACTTTGTGAGTTATGGTCATAATTTGATTGTTGATTGCTTACTGACCATATTCATAAAGTTTTATTGTGGTATTTTTGTCCAAAATGATCAACTATAGTGGCTAAAACTCAAATATATATGTTTCAGCCTTTTTGGACCGGACTAGTCCGCCCTATGGCCGGACAAGTTCGGATCCAGACTTGTCCAGGTCTGGTCCGCGCACCGGACTATTCCGGCCCTATATCGGACTAGTCCAGCCCCTGGGGACTTAAACCCCCAGGAGGCGGCCCGACCCCTCCTCTCCCTCTCACTTGCCTCTCTCTCTCCCCCTCGCTCGAAAATCTCCCCTTTTGCGAAATTTTCAATTTCCTCCAACAAAAACCGATTCCAATCCGTGCATTGGACCCTTTGGAGGCGTGGGAGACTTTTCCCAATCATTCCCGGCGCGATCTATCCCCGATCTTGTCAATTTGTCAAGATTTGAAGAGGTATTCCTCTCTTTCAAAAACGTTCCTCATTCTTGATTCATAGGGTTTTTGATAGGTGCCTCTTCATTAAAGTTGTTTCTAGTACCCTTGTGATCATAGCCTAGGAGTATTGCGACTTGATTCGATGATTTATCGAAAAACCGTTAGGGTTAGGGTTTATCTTGTGTAACCCAGACTAGTCTGGTGCCAAGCGGACAAGTCCGTCCGGCGGACTAGTCCGCCCTGGGGCGGACAAGTCCGGTTTACACAGGACAAACTCTAACTTTGCCTGTTTCTCGTGATTTCTTTCTCACTATTCCACTTTCATGACCTGTTATCTTATTCCTTCTTCCTGTTTCAACAGTAATGGCAGCTCCTCGCTGATCTGTTTCTCCTCCCACTGACCCCGAGTGGGAGGCTGAGCAGCTTCGTCTTGGTGAAGATCGGGCACAGTCAGGGGTTGAGGCTGCTAAGAAGCACCTCGAGTAGCGAGAGAGAGGAAAAGTAGCCAAGCAACTGCAAGCTCTCGCAGCGTCTAAGGCCGCAGCTATGGCCTACAATGAGGATGAGGCATTGGATCATGCCATAGAGGAGTACAGCAAGGAGCTCCGAATGAAGAAACAAGAGGAGCGAGAAGCACGCAACTTTCAGGCTGCCGCAGCACAAGTCTCTAAGCGGAAGAAGCTAGTGACAGTTGGAGAGCAAGAAAGGACCAAGGAGCAAGCCCACGGTGAGTTTGCTGAATGCCGGATCGAGAGAGATCCAAAGAAGGGCAAGGCTCCAGCTCCTGTAGAGCCCAAGAAAAAGAAGCCCTCTGTGAAGTTTCCTGCTAAGAAGGCCAAGGCCGTGGTCATAAAGGAGAAGGGGCAGGCCAAACCCATTGACCCCCTAAAGATGCACTCTTCGGCTCGCAACCCAAACAAGCAGCCCAACCTGGCAGCAAATATCTTTAAGGGAAAAGGAGCTGAGAAGGCCCGAAGGCTCAGTACTGACAGGGTGTATGACTATGAGAAGCACACCGCCAACCCTCGGTTTTGGTGTGATTTTCATTGTGATTATTATCGCTTAGTCTACTAAGCCATGAAGACTCATGTCATCCATGCTCAATGGGTCGATTGGGAATACATGGCCAAGAAGAAGAATGCAGCCTTTGATGAAGTGATTGCAACTGTTGAGCGCCATGGAATCAAAGACATAATGGGCTTCATGTATGACTGGAACGTGGAGGTGATTTTGCAGTTCTACAAAACTGTCTACTTTCACCCTCATGGCAACCGAGCAATTACATGGATGACGAATGGTGAGCAGTATTCTACCACATTCGAAGAGTTTGCCAAGGCTCTAAGACTTGAGAACCACCTGGACCACGAGATCATCATCTCGAATCTAAAGGCAGTGGACAGGGATGAGTTGGCCTACATGTATCCTAGTCATGTCCCCTATGATGCTGGGCTTGCAAGGAACATCAAGCCCTTCTACAGCATCCTGAATAGAATCCTGCGGAGGACCGTGGCTCCTAAAGAGGGTGATGCCAGGATCATACAGGGCAATCTGAGGCACCTTCTGCTGCTGATTGATGGAGATGAGATGTTCAACCTTGTGGACTACATCTTCGATGACATCTTCAACATCTCACACACTCCAAACCGTGCATGTGAGTATGCACCCTACATCATGTGTTTCATTGAGAAGGTGTCTGGGCTTGTGTTTGCCAAGGATACAACTCATCAGCCCCTCCGTCCTCAGATGCCTCCATCCATCCCGGAGCCAGCTCGCCGGAAGAATGTCGAGCCTCCATTCCATCCGGGGATTCTAGCACCTCGCCCCGTGGCACCTCCATCTCCGCCTCCGCCTCAGTCATTGAGCGCTTTCTTCAAGTGCTTCAAGGCCATTTTCACCTCCTGTCGGAAGCAAGAAGTCCGCAATCAGCGGGCACAAAAGCGTCAAGAGAAGTACCTCAAGGCCGTGTGCGAAAAGCTTGAGGTCCCTATGTCTCCTCCGGAGGAGAGCGATGGCAAGATTACTCTGTTCCCTGACTTCACCGCCGACGAGCTCGCCCAGTTCCATGAGGACGGAAGCTCTCTCCGAGCGGCTCCCTCAGCACGGGTCTCCGACGATGATGATGAGGACTATGAGGATTCGGAGGCCTCGGAAAGCGATGAGGCGGCTGATAGTGAAGAGGACAATGACTAGTTGATAGGTCTCGTAGTTCCCCTCTTCTTTTCCTTTTTTGGTATCTTGATGCCAAAGGGGGAGAGTTAGAGGGGGTAGCACTGGGTTAGAGGGGGTAGCACCTTATTTTGTTTGATCATTGGACATGTTGCAGTTCCTAATGTAATATTTATGTCATTCGAATGTTTAAATTTGTGCAAGACTATGTTTTGATTGTTTAATATCAATATGATGCCTTGAATGTCTATCTTTTGATCATATTCATATTTAATATGTCTTGTCACAAATGTTGAGCACAACACTAGGCACCCCACCATAACGTGTGTGTTTGTATGAAGGACTTCCTCAATCTTCTTTTCATGATGCATTCATAGAGGGGGAGTCACTCATACACCCGCACGTTATGAAAACCAAATTAGATTTAATGTGTTGTCATCAATCACAAAAAAGGGGGAGATTGAAAGTGCATCTAGGATCCCCGTGGGTTCTGGATGATTGATGACGACAATTAAGTAACTAATGAGCTTAGTGATCATAAGCACAGGTGTGGACTCAAGTGGAATCACAAACCCTCAAAAAGGAAAAGGATGAAAACGGCGGTGTCGACTTGAAAAGAAGAAACTAGGGTTTCTAGCGTGTCGAGTTTAGACTAGTTGTATATGTATGAGGATGTGTGCGTAAAATGCATTGAGATCAAGTTGGGAGCTCAAAGCGGTTTAGAGATCAAAACCTATTGAGAGAAGAGTGCTAGAGTGGTCTGGCAGGAGTGGCTGGACTAGTCTGTGTTGGTGGCCGGACTAGTCCGCTCCTAGCCGGCCTAGTCCGTTTTAAGGCGGACCAGAAGGGTCTGACTGACTTCGGACTAGTCCGTAGTGGGACAGACTGGTCTGGGATAGTCATGGAGTGGGTTTTCGGGACTAAGTCCCAAAACCCCGGACTTGTCCGTTTTAGTCCGGACCAAGGGGTCCTGACTGAGATCGGACTAGTCCACTCTGGAGGCCGGACTAGTCCGGCTGGAGGAGAGTTGGGTGCCTCAGCGACTATGTCTGGGAGGCCGGACTAGTCCGTGGTCTCCAGACTAGTCCGTTTTCACACGGAACAAAAGGTTCTGTGTGAGATCGGACTAGTCTGGTTTGGACCGGACTAGTCCGTTATGAAGTGACCGTTTGAATTTGATTTTGGCGGGTAGAATGGTGATTGCCGCGTAGTGTGGCAGTTTTTAGGGATGTCAGTGGTCCCAAAGGCTGGACTAGTCCGGTTCATAGGCCGGACTAGTCCGCCCATCTGCTGAGGTCAGCAGTATAGCCCTGGATCCTCTATAAATAGAGGATCCCCAGGTTCATTTGAATAACTTTGAAAACCCTAGCACCGCAACAGCAAACTTTGAGCCTTGAAAAGCCTCCTTCTTGCCTATTTTCCCTCTAAAACTAATTCTTGTGTGGATTAGGGTTTAGTGAGGTGAAGAAGAGGAAGAACACTGCTCTTGGCTCTCGGTTTGATCTCTTGCGCTTGTTGAATCTTTGTGATCTGTGGCTTGAGTTATTCTTTGTGGTTTGAGATTGTATTTGTGGTGGGAGCCTCAGATTGTGAGAAGCCCCAATGAATCTTGTATTCACCCTTGTGATAGTGGAGAACCGGTTTGGTTCTTGTGGCAAACTCGGTGAGGGAAGGGTTGTTGAACCCGGTCCTTCGTGGACTCCTCAACAGGGACGTAGATTCCTGTGTGGGATCGAACCTCGGGATAAAATCATTGTGTCCCTTGTGTACTTCGCTTTCATTTATCACATATCGCTTGTAGAGTTACCTTTATTGTTTTTCGTTCATCGTTTTTCATCTCATCGTGATCCTTATCTTAATACTTGCTCCATAACTCATTAAGGTTCATTGAATCATTCTAACACATCTCGCATCACGAAAATACAACTAAAACTTGTTAGAAACTCCTTTTTAGGTTTTCCCTGTAGATGGACCGGACTAGTCCGCCCCTAGACCGGACTAGTCCGCCCCCTAAGTACTGATTTCGTTTTATTAAGTCATTTCAGGTCGATTAGCCTATTCAACCTCCCCCCTCTAGGAAACTTATAGAAGGCTCACAGTGCACAGAAACAATGGGTAGTGATCGCGCCGCCGGGCGCCGCGAGGAGGCAGATGTCCAGAGGTTGAAGATAAATGCAGTTGTGCATAGGTTAAGTGTTTTAGTATAAACACACTAGAAACTATTTCCAGAAAATATTTTGGACTTCAAAAATCTATTGTGGCCACAGTGAGCTAACAAATTATGAAACAAATTTTCTTGGAACCCTTATGAATAGACCTACATGATACCAGTATCCATTCATGTGATACATGCTAGTTATGTCTTTGTAAATACATTATAAGGAATACCTTTAGGGAATATTTGTGGCCAAAACTTGTAGTAGAAAATATGCAAATTTTACAAAAAAAAAACTATCATGATCTTAGGAACTCTCAACATCAGAATCTCTTATATTCTTGCATTATAAATTCTTATTATTAAACATATTGTCGAAGTGTTCTTACGACACTTCCCCCAAACCTGATGTGCGAGCAGCCCGTGGAGGTTCTTGATCGGCATGGCTTAGTCCTCAATAGAGATTGCACGTATGAGAGTGGTGAGACAATGGTTTTTACGTGGTTCGGGCCGCCGAAGCGTAATACCCTACTCCATGGTGAGGTTGTATTGCTGGTGTGAATCAGTGTGTATCGTGTGTATGCGTTAGATTGGGGATCTAGTTCGAGCGGAACAGAGAAGATGTCTAAGTTGGTGGTTGCCCGATCCTTTTATAGTCCAAGGCCAGACAGGTTACAAGTGTGGTCCGGAGCCCGATAGGTGGCCCCGGGGGATCTTATCCTTTAAAAGATCTAAGGCTTCTTGCGTACGCTGCCTCTGACCGTGCCTTGAAGACTTGATGTCTTGCCACGTCGGTCGCTAGTGGCTAGGCATAGTCATTGATGATGGCAGTGAATGTCCCGTCCATCTGTCTTGTCATTGTAAGCTACCCACTTGGTGAAGCGAGGTAGGCCTGCGGCACCTTCACTACGATGTGATTGGACGCAGCGGAACCTGATAGGGGGCTTGCGCTGCACCGTGCGCCTGGGGAAGGCGTGTGCCTTCAATGCGTGACCGGACAAGACGTGTCGCCCTTTACTCATCGGGGCCCAGGGCCCATTTTAGGTCACGGGACACACTCCAGCATCGGATCCCTCCTCTGTGGGAGCAAGGGCCCGGAGCCATAGGACGCATGGCAGCTCCAGAGCCCTCCTCGGTGAAAGCAAGAGCCCGGAGCCGGAGGATGCATGGCAGCCCTGAAGCCCTCCATGGTGGAAGCAAGGGCCCAAAGCCGTAGGATGCGTGGTAGCCCCGGAGCCCTCCTCGGTGGGAGGAAGGGCCCAGAGCCAGAGGACGCGTGGCAGCACAGGAGCCTCCTCGATGGGAGCAAGGGTCCGTCGCCTCTTCTAGCTTGTACACGGGGGTAAGCGGTCTGCAGGGTACCGATACATAACATTAAAGTACACATTAATGTAATTGCATTTTATTCATATCGATAGAAGGATTTCCCAAGGAGACTCTGGAGATCCGTTTTTTCACATCTTTTCATTGAAGATGGACCGCCCAGCATGAATGTATAACATGCCAAGACCTGATCCTATATATATTTAAAATGTTGCAAATTTTACTGAGGCATCCAAGACACATGCGAAGATGAAAAAGATGGATGACATATTATGTCATGTATCGACTGCAAAAATAAGATTCCTTGGATAAATACTATAGTAATCCAATCTCATTTGGTGAACAGAGGTTTCTAAGAAAACTACACAATATAGACAGAGCATGGTGAGTTAGATACACATGATGTGGATAAAGATGATGAGAGAGGTTCAAATGATGATAATGCTCATATCGATATGGTAGTGACAATCAAGATGGTGATGATGATGAAGAGTATAATTGTGACAAGATGTTGTGTCACATCAAACCACATGTATTGATTTCCGTGGGAGGAAGGTTTAACTAAAATGAAGACATCGCAGAATGCGGCAACAGGGCTTCTATATCATGAATCAAAGGGTTGTGATAAAGAGTTTACTACATTGAGTGCAGTCCTAGAACTACTAAAGTTGAAAGCGACACACGAATGGTGCGACTGTAGTTTCTCTGATCTCTTGAATCTTTTGACAGAAATTCTTCCAAATCCCAATAAACTGCCCAGAAGCACTTATAAAGCGAAGAAACTTCTTTGCCCGATGGCATTAGGTGTGACAAAAATACACGT
Organism: Tuctoria greenei; assembly: GCA_036927565.1. Taxonomy (NCBI): domain Eukaryota; kingdom Viridiplantae; phylum Streptophyta; class Magnoliopsida; order Poales; family Poaceae; genus Tuctoria; species Tuctoria greenei. The sequence continues at coordinate 128,739,607 of JAYESD010000011.1, read as the reverse complement.
TTTTGTGAACCATTGTATTCTTTATTGCAAGGAGCATAAGCTCGCAACTAGATGCTCTATCTGCGGTGTCAGTAGATACAAGGACTATAATCACCTGTATGTTACCAACATGAATAAGACCCAGAAGAATCAGAAGTTTATTATTGGCCCTGAAGGTGACGATGACGATACTTCTGACGATGCAAGCAGGAAGAATAAGAAAAAAATTCCTACCTTGGTGATGTGGTACCTTCCAGTAATGTTTGAAGTGTTTTTTCTCAAACCCTAGGAAGGCTGAACTTATGTGTTGGCATTTCGAGCAGCGCAGGAAGAATGAAAAACATAGTTGACACTCTGGTGATGCAACCCTTTGATATTCAGTATCCAAAATTTGCATAGGAAATTAAAAATGTAAGATTTTCCTTGGGTACAGATGGAATGAATCCGTTTATGAAAAAAAGAGCATACATAACACATGGTTTGTTGTCTTAACGATGTACAACCTAACGACGTGGTTGTGTCACAAAAGGAAATATATTTTGTTAGCTATTCTTATCCAAGTCCGAAACAACCTGACATCAAAATAGATGTGTTCTTGGAACCTTTAATGGTAGATATGGTGAAATTGTGGAACAAAATGGTATTTACATGGGATGAGTACAAGCTGGAGTATTTCACGCAAACAGAAATGATATTTGTTATCGTGCATGATTATCCCGGACTGTTTACATTATCGGGACAAATGAAAGGGAAGAAAGGTTGTGTAAGGTGCGTGGATGGAATAGGATTTTGTACCTCACTTCATCCGGAAAGATGGTGTACATGAGACACCAGCGGTTCTTGATATATATACACAAGTATACGAAGATGAAAGAACAATTTGGTAACAAAATCGAAAAAGATACTGTACTATGGAAAACTCGTATTCGACATGGTCAAGAACATTCATATTTCTTTCTATAAGGGCAAAAAATGTAAAGGAACAAAGAGAAAGAAAACTACATCTTCGGGTAATACAACTGACATGACTTTCAAGAAACAATCGATGTTTTTCAAGTATCTTCTGTACTGGAAGAACCTAAAATTTTGCCATAGTATTTATTTGATGCACGTTACAAAGAATGTATTTGACATCATCATTGGGATCTTATAGGACATGCCTAGGAAAACAAATGACGGATTAAAATCATGTATGGACCTAGTAAATCTTGATATGAGACCAGAGCTTTACTCGGTAGAAAAGGCGAATAGGAAGCATTACTTTCCCCAAGCCAGCTACAACTTGACACTACCGGACAAAAAGGCAATTAGTGAATGCTTGTGTGGGATCAGAGTGCCCACGAGTTTTTCATCCAATATCCGCAAACTAGTCTTGATGAAAGACTTGTCTTTATTCGGCTATAATTCTCACGACTGTGACATGATGATGACATTGTTCCTAACCATTGCAATAAGGATCATCAAATCTGAGCATGTAAAAGTTGTCATCACACATTTGTATTACTTCTTTAATGTAGTATCACAAAAGCATTGAGGCTAGAAGGATACACCACTGTAGAAGTGATTGAGAGTTGCGCTGATTACATCAAAGATGGAAAGCGGATAGGTGTGCCTATACCAGTACATGAGGGTAGACTACGTGGGAGAGGCAAAGTGGGTAAGAAAACTTTTATCATTCATGATTACAAATTAGTACACTGTGCACTTTTTGGTGTACTACAACAGCTCGCAATAGCTGAGTCGTACATCGAGGAACAACAAATTGAGCTTTACAGAGAAAACCAAGGCCGCAGAGAGGACTGAATCATGAAAGAGCACAAAAGACGTTTTACTAAATGGTTAATGGAAAAAATATACCATTCAGAAACATTTTAGAACAGGCAACAATGAAGAAGTTAGCTTCTGGCCCATCTGCTTTAGCGACATCATGGCAGACATATGACATCAATGGTTACACACATTTTACACTAAGGAAAAAGACGATAAGACTGTTGCAGAAAATAGTGGTGTTCGTATAAAGGCTTATGAACCACAAGGGCAGAAGACCACATACTTCGGGTTCTTAGAGGAAATATGAGAACTCGATTATGGAAAAAGAATGCTAATGCTTGTATTTAAGTGCCAATGGGTCAAACATCATGATGGTGTTGAAGTGGAGAACTACGGGTTGACACTAGTAAACTTGAACAAGTGGGTTATAAAGATGACTCGTGGGTTCTCGCCGATCGTGTTGCACAAGTTTTTTATGCACAGGATCCAGGAACTGAGAAGATGCACGTAGTTGTTTTTGAAAAGCAAAATATTGTTGGGGTTGAGAATGTGAGAGATAATGAAGAGGAATATAATCTATATGAAGATATGTATCTCTATACCGAACCAGAAAACATCAAGCGTGTAGATAGAAGCATTAAAAATGATTTGAAACCCTATATGCGAGAAGATGTTAATGCTAAAAAAATGTATGATATATATTATATATATTTGTATTATTACAATGAAGCTTTAATATTTTAATTTGACATTTTTTCTTTTTATGAATTTGTTCATACATGTAAGTATATGTATGTATGTGTATATCATGTATATGTATACATTATTATATATACATATAAATATACATATATATATGTATATATATATAGTACAATATATACATATATATAATATATTACTATAAAATGATCTGAAAAATATTATTAGATATTTTTATTTTAGCCCCTTCACATTCGATCAGTAAATAAAATCCGTTTGTGAAAACATAGAAAGTAGCATAGGTGGTCTGTATAAAAGTCCGCATTAAATATTTGCACTATTACAGACAGTTCTTTATTAATAGCAGCCTGTGAAAACAATGCCTTTATACAGGCGGTTGTTTATTAAAAATCATTTGTGATGTTTGAACCACTACAGGTGGTTCTTTATTAATAGCCGCCTATGGAAATCATGTATTTAGCAAGGCGGTTGATTATTAAAAACCGTCTGTGATGTTTGAAACAGTACAAATGGTTTTTTATTAATAGCCGCTTGTGAAAATCATGTATTTACCCCGACGGTGGTTTATGAAAAACCGTCTGTGATGTTTGATCATCACAGACGGTTATTTTATCATTCGACATCATAGGCGCAATTTTTTGCGGACCGCCGATGTCTGAAAAAAGGAGGCGTCTGTAATAATGGTTTTTGTAGTAGTGTGATTCAGCAAACACTAAAGTTACTGACATGCTAAAGGGAAGAGAACTCTATTCTGCTCTTCTAAAAGAACAGCTCGGTTGTGCTCAGAACAAAATCAAGATGTTTGCTGAAAAAATAGGGTTGGCAGAGCATTACAGCTCGGAGAACAGGTCCTCAAACTTAAACATTATGCTCAAAGCTCTCTAGTTAATAGGGCATTTCCTAAGCTGGCATTCAAATATTTTGGGCCTTTCAAGATTTTGCAGCGAGTTGGGAACTCAGCATATAAACTGGATCTTCCAGCTGACTGCTCCATACACCCGATTTCCATGTTTCTCAGATCAAGTCATTCACACCTGATCACAAGCCAGTCTTTCCTACTTTGCCTGATATACCTGCATTGCATGTTGCTGCTGTTCAGCCGGAGATTATCTTAGACCGTCGCCTTGTGAAGTAGGGAAATACTACTATCACAAGAGTCCTTGTCTAGTGGTCAGGTCTGCCGGCTTCCTCTGCTACTTGGGAACATTACAATGTCATCAAAGAACATTTTCCAGATGCAGGATTGGGGACAAGCTGCATCCCGAGGAGGAGATACTGTCATGATCGTGGGCAGTGCCATGGCGCGAGATGACAAGGCGGAAGGCACGAGCGGCGTTTCAAACTCAATTAGACGGGCCGGCCAACCTGGACAATTTGAATCGAAAGCCCACCAGCTGGCTCCATGGCTCCAGAGTATAAAATAGGAGGCGGGAGATTACCGCAAAAGCATGTAACAGAATTGTTCCCAGTTCCTTCTCCAAATTCCCCATTTCTCTCTCTCTAGAACCCTCATTCCTCTGCTCCCTATCTACCCACATTTTATCCAGTTACTGTCATTTTGGAGAGAAATTAGGAGAGAGAGTGTAGAGAAACCACACCACGGCGTTCGCCTGCTCGTACAATTTGCATTCACGTTCTATGGTTTTCTTTGATTGTATTTCTCACGAGTTACTATCATTTTGATTTTGCTGGATTCTCGATCAGTTGCTCTCTTACACACAGACCTGACCACGCAGCGCGCTCGCTGACGAAGCTCCAGCCCAACCAGATCTTCCACGTGGCCGTCTGATCCGGTCGTCGGACCGCCGGATCCGCTCCTCAGACCGCCGGATTTGGTCGCTGCCGCCACCTGCGATAACTCCTTGCAGGTGCGTCGCAGCTTCCGCAAATACAGCTCCAATGGTTGTTAAACGCCTCGCTGCCACCTTCCTAGCGACCAACGCGGCTTGTGACTTACTCCGGCGGTGGCGCGCAAGGGAGCTGGTGACATTTGGTCTCGTCAGGATGATTTTTTGGCAGCCGCCCGAGTTGCCTGGTGAGGACGACGCAAGGGCTTGATTTGCTCAACACAGTTTTTGTGATTTTGTCTTACGTGTGTTGTATTTGCTAATTATCCCTAGCGGTCTAACTACTGGGATCTTAGCCAAATCAAGGCAAAGGTGAAGAGTTGATGGTACTAATCGGAATGAGAACAAATACATACCTTAGGTCGGCATACCTTCGTGTGGAGAAGACGAACGAGAAAGAGACGGCGACGGCTCTGTAGGTTGGAGCAGGGGGTGACGGCGACATGGTCCATGGTGCGGTGGCGGCGTGGAGAAAGTCGTGGTGCTGTGGAGCCTTCCCCTCACTTCCGTGTCATTCTAGATTGGATTCTTAGTTGGTTAGGAGAACATCAGACTGGTCATTAACCCCTTAATCCTCCTCCTTTTATAGGTGACATGGCGTGAGAGGGGGCCCACAGCTAGATAAGTGGCGGACGCCCCCGATCAGGGTGCTACTGCGGGAGGAACCAGTCAAGAGGACCGATTCTAACGGAGATAAACTCCAACATTCTCCCTCTTGATCTCCACGGATCAAGACTAACTTAATACTTAATCTCAAAACTTATACTTACTTAATTCTGAACTTAGTGTTAGCTTCTTTATGTTTGACATATAGGACACGTCGCATCAAGAATAGCCAGTTACTTGTTATCTGACTCGAACGACCACAATACATCTGACACTTAGAAGTAACCTTACTCTTAATGGTCCCTTAGTATCAAGTTGATCATAGGCTCCTCCTTAAACCCATGTCGACTTTGTGTTCATTGAACACTTGGGTGGAAGACCTTTTATAAACGGTACCGCAAGAAATCGCTTGTCACTGATTTGTTCAAAACAATAATATGATCTTGGATTTTATCGTTTGCAACCTAATGTCAATGTGTTTGGCGGTACACTTGACTTGTTGCACTTGATATAAAACAACTTAAGTGGTTTGATGCTGTCAACCACTCTTAAACCAGTTAAAATAATTATAGTGTCTGCTCGACGGCCTCATGCTTAAAGAACATTCGGCATACATCACTCATGATGTAGTGACCGCTCGATTGGAGCTTTTGCACAATAAAACTCCAAAATACGAGTGTTAACAATTGATTGTGGATTTTGCTACACATCTCGTAAAACTGAATCTTACTATAACTTTATTCAAATGACGTCAATTCTTACTCATCTTATCATGAGGCCTAAATCATTTATAGAACTTCAAATTTTTCCTTATTTATAAACCAGTGATCTATATCTGGATTGAGTTTACTTATGTCAAAATATCCCTGTTACTTAAACTATGTCAGGGTGTGTCATTAATTGAGCAAACTTAAAGAAACTCCCGACAGCAGAAGTACTTGGAACCGATTTTATTCAATCGATCTCTGATTGGTTCCTATACTTATCACATTTGACCTTAAGAGCAGACGCGAACTTAATCTATGCATACTACACATATTCTTATGACTATAGTAAATATGCATTATCTGATAGTCTAAATACCTCTTTATTATATCTTGGTGAAACTTACGTACAAACAAACAAGAAAACTCACCAACATCTTAACTTAACAATGATGAGGATAATATACTTACTCTTAAGTTGATCAACATTATTTTTTATTGTAGTACATCATCCTGTAATAGATGCTTAACTTTATTTTCTTAAGTGAAACACTAATTGTCCTTCTCGATATCTTATAATACCCAATATCTATTGTGAATTTATTGAATGTGAGATATTCTTAACTTAGATACTCTTATTTCAATCTATGAATGGATTTACTTTAAGATATCTCACTTTACTAACTTACATGAAATAACTCATGGTTCGAATTATCTAAAACATTCTCAAATAAACCCATTGAGAAATGTCTCACTTGTGAACATCTTACGATGATACTTACATCAAAAGAAATTATTATTCCTTTTAGAGTCACGTTAGCTTTTATAGACTCATTACAGTCTACTGATTTGACTCTATTGAAAAACCAAAATTCTAAGTCATTAAAATGAGTGACAACCACTCACAACATATTCATATGAAGTGTGATCATCATCATTTGAATTTCTTAACACATTTGTTGGCCTATTTGTGATCTTAAATGAGGCTGCTTTCACTCTTTATCATTATTGGCCACTAATGGTAAAAAATTAAATAGCAGGTATTGTGATAACAATGTCTAGCATTGTTAACATAATATTGGTAAGACATCATAAAGAACGAATCTTGAAAAATAAAGTGCTTACTCAAACCACTTACTTTCAAGATCGTTATCTTTAGATGTTAAACTCCCCCTGATTTAGTCATCGGTTAAGAAGACTATAATACCTCATTTCAAAATGAGGATCTTAAATCTTATCGAAAGCCATTAAAATCACAACTTATTTTTTTAATAATAATCTTATCTTCTTAATATCATACTTAAAATTATTTGGGTAACTTTAATTATTTAACTTATACGATGTTTATAAGCATCTCCTTAATTAATCTAAAACTGATTAAGGAAAGACGGAGTGAAAATATTAAAATTTTATCTTACCAGATCACTCCCTTAATTATGTTATATTTCCTTTTAAACTTAATAAAATGTAAGAAAATAGCCGTACATTTCTAATTCGGGGTATTAGACGATAATATATATTGTACTCCCCCTTATAGTATAGATCATTCTTATTATAATGCACACAAAGCATTATATAAAAACTAAAAAGTATGAGATGAAAATCTATTACTTAATGACCTCACTCATCATCTTAGTGATAAATCTACAATCTCCCCCTCGAAATATGGCCTATATAATAGTGCCATAATTTTGAAGATAATTTATAATACTTATTATGATAAGATAATTATATTACTTACTTATATCCTAATAACATCACTTAATACTAACGGGAGTACATCACCTCTTTCTAGAATATAAAAGTTTCTCCATGCCATCATCTAATGGTTGAATGATTCTATACGATTGTTTAACATATTTGACGATGTCAAAATATGAAAAAAATTAATTTCTTACTCTTTAATTCCATGTCATATAACTTAATTTTAATAACATAATTACACATTTCAAGAATATGCTATCATGATATACGACTACTAAATAAACCGTAAAACAACAATTCTAATAACTGCTAAAATACGCATTTGAAGATACATTTATCTGAAAATCTTCAATTCTTAATAATTACTTTAGAATTAATGATACAATGAGAATGTCTCATAAAATTTCTAATTTACTTAAGATCTTATCGACATGAAAAACTTACTAAAATGTAAAATAGCATAAAAAAGACATACCTAATTTACTTATCACGCGAGATAATTCCTGATGAAGCGACTTAATTACTAAAATAAAACTTAAGACATGAGAAATACTTTTAATATCCGAGACAATATATATTCAGAAATAAATCTGAATTAATCTTAAACTTAATGACTTAAATAAAGTTGGTCCCATCTATTAAGTGTATGCAATATTTTGATCATAGTCTTAATGAAACATACACGACTAAATAGAAATATTATATTTTATATTTCACGTTGGTTACTCAACAAAATACAATGCTTAATACATGTTAATCAACATAGAATATTTTGTCTTTCACGTTGGTTACTCAATAAAATATACAATAACTTAATTATCTTAATGAACTACAAAAGTTGTATTTTGTCTTTCACATAGTTACTTGACAAAACACACTAAATTCATAACATAACAAATTTCGATTTTCACGTTGGTTACTCAACGAAATTCGTTATGAACTAAAAATTACTTAAACAATTAAAAATATATGTTTTGTCTTTCACGTTAGTTACTCAACAAAACAAGACATTCTAAACATACTAAATTTTGTTTTTCATGTTGGTTACTCAACGAAATTCTTTACGAGCTAAAAATTACTTAAAAGATGTATTTTGTCTTTCCTGTAGGTTACTTGACAAAACACAACATTAAAGTATGAAAATTTTGTTTTTCACGTTGGTTACTCAACATAATTTTCATACACTAATACAAAAGATCTTAATAAACTTAAACACACAGTAAATTTGTTTTTCACGTTGGTTACTCAATAAATTTACCGCACCAAAGATGACAGTGAAAGCTTAAGTCTTAACAAGCTTAATTATTAGAACTGAATTAATTAATGGGACAACTTAATAAATTGATTCTTCTAAATAAATCTTTATGTTAGATCCAATTTAAATAGAAGAATGCTTAAATTAATTCATCTTACAAGAACAGTGGAAGCTTAATGATGAACATACTAAACTTATATGTATATGTACACCATATACATCTGAATCTTAATGAGGTCTTACAAATCTTAATCATGATGACTGTATCATAATGTTACTTAATAAAAGACTAATGTGAGGCAAAATTTATTACTTAATAAGATTAAACATTAACTTTACGACACTTTTAGGCAGTAGCGTAAAATTCTCAGATTAGCTTATTACAATATCATAGTAAAATTCTATTAGCGACGCTGATCGCAATATAAAATTACTATGCAGACCAGATATTTATTCAATATCTAAATCAGATTTTTCATAACATGAAATCTTACTTAAACTTAAAAACATTGTCTCATACTTAAAACTAATTCCCTAAATACTAAAAACTTAAAACAGTGACTGACTATTCAAATGATGACTAAATACTTAAAATTATAGCTAAATATTTAAAATTACGATGTTAAAACTTACTTATATTTACACTAATGAACTAAATACTAAGACTTATATGAATTACTAAATACTTAAATCATTATTGGGCATTTAAACAAAATATTTAAACACAATGAAAGCTTACTAATATTATTCTAATTAAAATTTCTCACGCTGGTGAAAAAAGTTCAACTAGAAAGTCATAGACTTAACACTTAACAACTGAAATAAGATAACTTTATTAATGCTTAATTGTTCAAAGTAGCAAACTTATCTTAGTTAAATGGAGCTAAGAAAAAACAATTTTGCTACTTAGACAGTGAATATCACACCAATTTCCTACAGATGGTAAAATGGTGGATATTAATTAGTTTGGGAAAAAAATGAAACTCAATAGTTCTTATTGCTAATTTTAGAAATTATTAAAATTTGGAAGTCCTAACACTACACCAACTTTCACAGCACAACATGAGAAAATGGTGAACTCATCATTCCCAAACATAACGAATTTCCAAATTATAAAAAATTTGGAAAACTTATCAAAATATACTTAAATCTTCATAGCATCTTATTCATTAAAATAGATGAGAATATTAATTTTCCAAAATATATATTTCTAATTAAAGCAAAATAAACTTAATTAAAGTGATTAAATCACTTTATCTTAATCTCATAAAGAAAATTAAAATTCTCAGCCACTTTGTACATCTCTGCAAGGCTTAATTGAATTTTGCTCAAATGCCGAAATCCTACTAAAATCCTAATAGAAAATGGGAAAAGCTTGCATTGAAAATAGGCACAACAGCTTAGCTCTTAATATCCTTAATAATCCCCAAAATTCTTACTAGGCCCAGCAGCTGAATGAAGCTACCCAAGGCCTACGTGTGCCTGAGAAATGTGGCCCACAGTGACCCAGCCGCACTGGACCCGCACATGGCCTGCTGCGCACTTACTTAATTGGCTGGCTCGGCGCCCATTTCAGCCTAATGAGCTGCTTCTTAATCTGAGTGGAGGACGACCTGCGATGGCCCAAGCGGAACGCTGCTTGATAAACTCAGTGAGGAGGCGGCCCTAAACAGGTTGCGCATGCGCGTTTCGGCCTTTATGGCCTGCCATGCACGCGCCTGCGAAAAACTAATGGCCCTGCATTAGCTCATCGGCCGCTTACTAGGCCCGAACGCCTGCTCACACGTGCAAAAACTGCCGACCGTCGGATGGGATCCGATGGCTGTGCGCTCTGATCGGAGGAACAAAAATGGGGTGTAGTCTGACCTCCCCAAACCCTAGCAGCTATTCTTCCCCCCGCCTCCTCTCTCCTACCTCTGCGCCGAAACCGAAGAAAGAGAAAAAACACGGCGGAGACTTGAGCGAAGCGCCGCCGCCGTGGGTTCCCTTGCCGGCGCGCGCGTCCGCCGGAGCGTGGGCGCGCAGCCGTCGAGCGGCCCCACGACGGCTCCCTGAGATGGCACGCACGTGACTTGACTGACTGGCATCGCAACTCTTCTTCCCGGAGGCCGGCGAGATCGACGGCGAAGATCCGGTGGTTTCGACGACGGAGAAGCCCAAGAGGTAGGCCATCGTCGCCATCTTTTAATCTTACCGATTTTGCGCTAGGGTTCAGGTGGACTGAAGTTTTGGGCTCTCATTTTGAGGGAACTTGAGTTAGATCTGAGAGTATCCCCTCCTTCTACATGCTATGGTGTTCAAATCCCAAATGGAAAAACCGCATAGGGTGGCTCTGATACCAATATTGTATTTGCTAATTATCCCTAGCGGTCTAACTACTGGGTTCTTAGCCAAATCAAGGCAAAGGTGAAGAGTTGATGGTACTAATCGGAATGAGAACAAATACATGAACAGAGTCATGGATTCATACATACCTTAGGTCGACATACCTTCGTGTGGAGAAGACGGACGAGAGGGAGACGGCGACGGCTCTGTAGGTTGGAGCAGGGGGTGATGGCGACATGGTCCACGGTGCAGCGGCGGCGTGGAGGACGTCGTGGTGCTGTGGAGCCTTCCCCTCACTTCCGTGTCATTCTAGATCGGATTCTTAGTTGGTTAGAAGAACGTCAGACTGGTCATTAACCTCTTAATCCTCCTTTTATAGGTGACATGGCGTGAGAGGGGGCCTACAGCCAGATAAGTGGCGGATGCCCCCGATCAGGGCGCTACTGCGGGAGGAACCGGTCAAGAGGACTGATTCTAACGGAGATCAACTCCAACAACGTGATCTCTATTAATTAGTGGCTCTTCCACTAAATATTCGATTTCTTGGTAAATATACATTTTCATATAAATACTTGTTTTCAGATATTGCCTGCTTCGCATATAGTTTAGTAAATCTAGCAGATGTAAAGATAAACCGTGCATGGAGATATGTAAGGATGCATGCTGGAGTTTCCCACCTTGATGTTCTGCAGCTTACTGAGGTACTTCCTCTTTATTTTATTTTTTGACGTTCGGACATCAATTAGTCGTGCATTTGTAGTTTATTTTTTTAAGAAACGTTAATTAAAAAGATAAGGAAGGGGTACATCTTTGCTAGGTATCACTGATGTGCGACCCCTATTTGTTAAACTTCTCCTAACTGAACCAATCCTTCAGGTATTGTTATCTTCCCTGTTCGTAAATCTCTACTTATCTTAAATTCCTGATGTATCCCAACCCCAATAGCCCCGAGCTATAGGCATTCTGTACGAAGTTATGGTTGTCTTTTGTTGCCTTTAGCTTTGAAGCAAGTGAGGTTTTATTGTGCGTCCATGTTGGGTCAAGCTACCAGGATGAGCCCATATATATATATATATATAGTTAGTTAGTTAGTTAGTTAGTGAAGATGGCTAAGTTGTTGTCTGATTACGGTTAGCTGTAAATTCACTTTTTTTTACTGTAAACCAAGTAAAGGCAGGAAGCAGCACCACTATGGTTCTAGAACAGAGCAGGGTATATTAAGTACAGGGTCTAGCTAACTTTATTTCTTTATAAGGATATATACACCCTCCTCTCCATTGTTAGCACTGGCATGAAACTTTATATATTTTGCCGCAATGCCCCTTCAACATATGTCGACTAGAATGGTTACATTCGTGAGTCTCTCGAAGGTTATCATGCTAAGGAATGCTGTAGAAGTTCAGTACGTTGAAGCCTTGCTAAGTTGCTAGCACAGATCGAGTATTGGATTTTCATCAAAGCAGAATCAAGTTCCAATCGTATACTTGGACCATTTTATTCGACAAATTATTTTTCCACCAACAATATTCTAATTACGTTGCTCGTCTCCTGGTCCCATACACTGGACCGAATTCATATATCATGTTTCTCCAAAAATTGCTGAACACAATACATATGATGTAGTTTTTTTTTATGCAAAGCGGCAGATGCCTTTCATTAAAGCAGGAACAAAAGATTTCAGATTACAAATGCAAAAAGGAAAAGAGAAAAATTGAAGAGCATGTGTTGTTCAGCACGTGCCAGGAATGGGGAACAAGATAAGCGCTGCTTCCAAACAGCAGCTGTTGGTAACGCAAGAACCAAGGAGGTCTGCTTAAGTCAGAGAATGATTGCCGTCGAAGACTACCCAGTCATACTCTTCTTTGGTGAGGCTGGCCACCATGAGCGATTGCCGTTCCTCTCCTCGGAAGATCTTTTTATTTCTCTTTTCAAATGTTCCATTATGTGTATAATACAACCCCGACCACTTATTTTTTTCCAGTTTTTAGGCACTTTTGTGGCCATTGCCTGAAATCATTGCCATGCCTTTGTAGTACTCCACTTTCAGGTTCAGAATATCCGTGAAGGCATACCATGATGCAGTTCAGAATCTCCGTGGCTGGTCCAGGTAAGTTACTTTGCCCGACGTAATTATTCGCATTTGTTGTAGTGCCTGGGCTGCAAATTCTCACTGCATGAGCAAGTGAACGACAGTCTCTGCCTCTTGAAGGCAAAGGGGGCAAACCACGCCATTTTCCAGCCCCTCCTTTGCAAGTTGTCCGTGGTGAGGGCTCTCTCGTGCAAGACAATCCACCTGAAGAAACTGACTTTCCGTTCTACCTTTGCCTTCCAAAGGAATTCGCATTCGAAAGGTTTGTAAGTGCCAACGAATTGAATGTCATAAGATGACTTGGTGGTGAATGTGCCTGAGCCCGACCATCTCTAGACAATTTCATCCTCAACACCATCCCTCAGTACAATCCCTTGCACCAGGCGCCACACCTGCACGAATTTGACGATTTCCTGCTGAGAAGATACTTGTGTGAGGGCTTTGGTCCAATTTCTGTTTGACAGTTCCTTGGAACGGTTATGTTCTTGAATCGTGCAAGCTTAAATATGTTGGGAGCAGTGAGCTTCCACAGCACCGCCAAGGTCCAATTGTCATGCCTGAAGGCCATCTTCCAACCGTTTTCAAGGGTGATGTTAGGGTTAATAGAGACACAAATGATTTAACGTGAAAAAACTCCCTCAAGGTGGAGGAGAAAAAAATCACGGGAAACGGATCTATTATTAGGATTGAGGTACAAGTACAGGGGTGACCTATATTTATAGGCGTAGGCATACAAGAGATAGAGTCATATCCCAACATATCTCGTCCTGACTGTAAATCTATATAAAATTGTCTCCCAAACACTACTAGGGTGCTAAGCTCCACGAATGCCTACCAAGTCAAGACAATGCTTGAACTTGGTATTAGATAATGGCTTTGTAAGCATGTCTGCGGGATTTTAATTTGTATGTATCTTTTCAACAACAATCTTGCCTTTTGCGACAACATCACGAATGAAATGATACTTGATATCAATGTGCTTGGTCTTGAATTGATACATGTCATTCTTGGTCAAACAAATAGCACTATGGCTATCACAATTAACCTTTATGACATTCCTAGGAACACCGAGTTCAGAAATAAGACCACACATCCAAATAGTTTTTTTAACCCCTTCAGTAGCAGCAACATACTCCACTTCAGTAGTAGAGAGAGCAGTTATAGATTGAAGGGAAACTTTCCAACCCACCATAGAACCACATAAACAAAATACATAGCCAGAGATGGAGCGTCCTTTATCAAGATCACCAGCATAATCAGAATCAACAAATCCAATTACATCATTTGACTTCACTGAATTCTTGTCAAATAATAATCCGAAGTTAGAAGTATCTTTCAAATAACGAAGAATCTACTTCACTGCATTCCAATGTTCTTTGTCTGCATTATGCATAAATCTGCTAACCACACTAACATCATGAGCCAAATCGGGTCTTGTACAGATCATAGCATACATGAGATTTCCAACGGCACTAGAATATGGAATACGAGACATGTACTCTCTATCTTCTTCATTATCAGGGCATTGCAAAGATGACAACTTAAAATGTGAAGCAAACGGTGTAGGAACGGGTTCGCAATTATTGAGATTGTACCTTTCAAGCACTTTCTCAATATAACTTTTCTGAGATAGAAATAGAGTACCAGCACGATAGTCACGTTTAATTTCCATCCCAAGGATCTTTCTAGCTGGTCCAAGATCTTTCATATTAAATTCATCACTAAGTTGAGCCTTCAATTCATCAATTAGTTACTTTTCATGAGAAGCAATAAGCATATCATTAACACAAAGCAGTAGAAAGATCCATTGGAGAACTGCTTCAAGTAAATGCAATGATCATAATTGCCTCTAGAATAACCATGTGCAAGCATAAACAAGTCAAACCTTTTATACCACTACCTAGAAGCTTGTTTCAAACCATAAAGAGATTTCTTCAAATGACATACTAAGTGCTCTTGGCCCGGAGCAGAAAAACCCTCAGGTTGTGTCATATAAATCTCCATGAAGAAAAGAAGTTTTGACATCAAGTTGCTCTAGCTCTAAATCAGACAGAGCAACAATTGCAAGCATAACTCGAATAGAAGAGTGACGAACAACAGGACAAAAAACCTCATTAAAATCAATACCTTCCTTTTGTTCAAAATCTCTCACAACTAGACGAGCTTTAAATCTTGATGGTTCAACTCCAGGTATACCCTCCTTCTTTTTATAAATCCACTTGCACTTTAAAGGTCTTTTACCTACAGAAAGCTCAACCAAATCCCATGTAGAATTCTTTTGAAGGCTCTCAAATTCATTATTCATAGCAACTAACCATTGAGATAAATTATCACATGAGATAGCTTCCGAATAAGAAGAAGGTTCAAATGCACCATTAGTATCTTGAGCAATAATGAAAGCATAATGACCCATACTATAAGTGTCACGATATCGTTGTGGCAAAACGATATTCCTTCTAGGTCTATCAATTGCAATACTGTGATTATAGATAACAGGAGGTGCAGTAGTAGAAACTAACTGTGTAGTAAAAGAAGCAACAAAATCATCATTAACAGGTACATCTACCTCAAGATTCTGAATGGTAGTTTCAAGTATAGGTTTGGATGAAGCACCAATAGTAGTAATATCTCCAGCAGATTTAAATGTACTCTCATCAAAAGTAACATCACGACTGATAATCACCTTTCTAGAATCTGGACAATATAGATATCCTTTGACACCACAACCATAGCCAACAAAAATGCATTTTGAGCTCTTGGCATAAGCTTTCTATTGTTAACATGAGCATAAGCGGTGCAACCTAAAATCTTAAGGTTGGAATAATCAACAGGTTTACCTGTCCATATTTCTTCTAGAATTTTGAAATCAACTGCTGAATTAGGAGTGCGATTAATCAAATAACATGCTGTAGAAGCAATTTCAGGCCATAAACTTTGCTGTTCCCATAAACCTGCATTAGAAAGCATACAACGGGACCTTTCCAAAATAGTACGATTCATCCTTTCCGCAACACCATTTTGGTAAGGAGTACCTAGAATGGTTCTATGTCTAGCAATACCATGATCAGCACAAAATGAATCAAACTCACCACTGCAAAGTTTCAATCCACTATCGGTCCTAATTTCTTGATTTTTCTGCCAGTCTGATTTCCAACTAAAGTTTTCCAAAACTTGAACGTAGGAAAAGCTTCAATTTTATGCTTCAAGAAATAAGCCCAAACTTTGCGAGAAAAATCATCAATAAACGTGATCATATTCTCACGACCTCCAATTGAACAATGAGGAGCAGGACCCTGTTGACGGCTCCTAAGATATACTAACAAATAATCTCCAGCAACAGCGCCAGAAATGCTTGTTGGTATTTCTTAACACCACAGATCATCTCCGTTAAAGAGATGAGATCCGCAAGCGCACGGAAGATACTGTTGTAGCATTTCACCCATGAGTATTCCCAAGGGTATGGCATTTATCCCAAAGGAAGGCAATGGAGTAAAGTATATACTACTGTTATGGTCAAGCTATGGGATACTAATCAATTATCCGGACAGGGGGTAAGTTGATAATAGGGGTAGTGTGATACACACCTAGGCAATCTATTCTAAAGGGTAAATGGGTCCTAGAGGGAGATTGGATTAAGAGTTAGAGAGTTGCTCCTACAATGCTCCTAATACATATACATAGCCTAAGGTAGATACTAATGGTCATGTCAATGATGAATTCCTATGCAATGCTATTAACCACATCGGACACGGGGTTACCCCTGGTAATACTAGGGCGACTCCCGCCAAGAGCTTGTGGCAGAGTCGAACGTGGAGGATTACAAAGGACAGATAGGGCTATCACCACCTACTGCCTACCTCTTCAATCTGTGGGTCTACGAGACATTCAACGCTACTTAAATACCCTAGCACGATGCTAGCATACTAAGCAATTACCTTAAGAGCTGTAGCACAAGCCATCCTAAGGCAATGAACTAAATCATCGTTGAACCAATGTTGATTGCATAGCATAGTTATTCATATTAACATAATCATATCATAACTACATAGACTATAGTGGGAGTCTATAGTGTTTATGACCATAAGATGTGATCATGAGAGTACAATCACAAAGACTATACCTTCCACTTACATGGACTCCACAATCAAACAAGAAACGCTTTATCCAAGTATACGTATAAAAGAAGAATAAAGATAATATCTTTATTGAGCACAAAGTCACAAATACAAGAAGGAATACATAAGACATACCTTTCCCAATGTGGAATTGGGAAGAGAGACTCCTACTCCTTTCCCAATTTGGACTTGGGACTTGAGGCTCTCCTCTCTACATCCTAACTCCTATAGGGACTATGGAAGATAGTGTATACAATAGAATGATGCCCAAGTGGTGTGTGTTGAAGTGAGGGGTATGGGGTCCTATTTATACTAGTGTTGAGGTCGGTTCCCGCCACTAAAAGCGCACGAATCAGTCATCATTGACTCCAGGGAGACGGGAGGAGCCAACACATTGAAGTTGACTGCATTTGGCGCCAGGACCAGGTCGGCCGACCCCCTGGTTCAGCCGACCTGGTCAGGGCTCCAAACGGCCCGTACTTCCTCCAGGTGGCTGCCAGGTGGGTCCCATTGACTGATATTGGTGCTACACCGTTTGATGGCCTCGGATACTTCTGTTTGTGGGCCATTTGATCCATGTGGTGCCACGTGTCGTCGCCTGATTGGCTGGGATGATATTTTATGGGATTGCTCCCCATACTTTTCCTCAGTTCCTGTATAAATATCTGCATACACATATTTCTCCAAGTACAAGTGGAAATAGGTCAAGTAGAAAGGTGATGTGTGCAAGAAATGATCAATCCTTCACATAATTGAGTTATACTGACGGCTGAAATTGGTATATAACATCCGTCAACAAACTCCCCCAAGCTTATCCTTTGCTCATCCTTAGCAAAGTCAAGACTTTAGGTTGATGATCAGGAGTTATTACAATGTTCTACCTTTCGAAAGTACCATGTGCACAACAAAATACTCTACCTAGTATTGCAAAAAGTGGCTATGGTACCTCACCCTTCTTAAGTCATTATGGGAGTTATGCCTTCTCCTATTCATGGATAGTTGAAAGATAGAACAACAAATGGGGCAAGCATAGCCTAGATATCAAGTTCCACTTAAATTCCAGAGAGATTCAAATTAGATTATAAGAACCTCAATTGATTCTCTCAATCACTCCTTTGTGTATAGTGGAAATATGTCCTCACCAAGGCATTATGCCTATACTATTCCTACTCTTTGAATATGGCTTGTATGTGGAGCTTGGTAGGGAAAGTAAGTAGGCATATTTGCAACACATAATATTGCTAAGTCAAAAGAGCAAGCCTTAGGAGAAATCAATTCAAACTTTTGAATCAAGACTTGTGCATGTGTGAAGGAATGGAGGTGGATGTGGAAACATTGAGATGACTCCTTTTGATGTGGACTCTCTTTATTGCAAGTATGAAACATGGCTACCCCTTTTTTTATGCTTCTGGAGTAAGCATATTTTTTTTCTTTTTTTTCTCATGCTTATGCTATAAGCATGCATTTTTTTCTTTTTCTTGTAGCCATGTCTTCTACTCCTTTTATGCAATAACTTGAAGAGAGTGCTAACTATGAATAGCATGGAGTTTCTCTTTTTATTGTGGAATGGTGGATATGATGGAATTTTGCTTCCTTCTAGTGTAGAAGTATAGCACGTGCAAGTGAAGTCTTGAATTCAAAAAGAATTGAATGATTTCTCACATAGGTCTATACTAGTTTGACTAGGCTCAATGTGAAAGCAAATAGCATATGCATAAAGTGTTGTCTATGTATGAATATCATATGGCTTTGGTAGGTATTTCCAATCAAATGAGGGAAACTTAAATCTTGATAGAAAGTCCCCAGAAATCTAAGTTTCACTTTCAAAATAGGAATAGCAGCCCTCTTACTAATAGAAATCTCCCAACAACCTAGCAGTAGATTAAGCTTTTGCTACCCACAATTTCTAAATCAAGACAAAGTTAATTTTAGCCAATTTAAGCAATATTCGGAGAGTAGCAAGTTGTAAACTAGGGACTTAGGAAAAATAAAACAGAGCAACTATTCATCATTTCATCTATGTGAATTCTAAATAATTCTTACCGCACATCTTTATTTGATAATCAAAGCAAATCTAATTTCCTATTTTTATGTTTTTTTAGATGCATGGGTGATGGTGGATGAATGGAACGTAAATATGCAATGGATGATTTGAAATAAAAATACAGTGGGTGTGATACAAGTTACCTCAAGTGGGGGTCCTCCCCCAAGCTTATTCTTGATCAAGGTCCGTGATAGGGGTTGAAACCCTAATGACGGAGGTAGGCCATAAGTTGGCCTATCCTTGTTGCAGCGTGGCTTTGACAATGGACGGTTGAGTGTTGATTTTTGTGTTGCCTCCCATGGACACCATGAGTGTGGTTGAATAGAGTGTTTTCGATGTTGATCGTCCGCACATCAGGGTCTCCATGTGTTGGGTGTGATTTGTCATTCCTTGGCTAGGATAATGATAACCTTTACATCCAAAGGAATGGCGTTCACTCAACATACATTGAGTATGTTTCGTCATTCTTTGGCTAAGATGTATCATATGTTTTTGCTATAAGGGAGTGACATGTGCCCAACATGCATTGGTATGATCAGTTGTTCCTTGGGTAAGGTACAACATACCTTCTATCCACATGGGAACAACTTGCACCCAATGATGGTGGTAAATCCCTTGAGCTTGAATGAGTGCTTAGAATAGTTGAGAGCATAATGCTCTCACCCATTCGTGGCAGCCCATTGGTTGCTCATGGAGGGTTCCCATTTCAAATCACTAGCCTCGTATAGTTATGATTGACCTTCGGGCATAATTTCCGATAGGTAGCAACCATCCTCATTTACTCCTTGACCAAGAGATGTTGAAATGGGATCCTCTAGGGATCCCAACAATCAGCTTCTTGAATGCCTGCATAGTAATATTACTCCTGCAAACTTCCTCTCTTGAATAGAGAGGGATGGTTAGCTCCCAATACTTGTACAAATGAACGTTCGGGTTAGGTAACCGAACTTTCATTTGTACATATGGGGAAGAACAAAATCAAAGATGCATTGGTTCCAATGTCAAGTGTATCCATGATCAATGTGTTATTCATTGATAAGAGTGGAGCTTTATGGATAATTCATGTTGCATATTTTCTAAAGCTCCTACTCATAGCAATGCATGTGATAGAAATATACTATATGGATCACTACATCTTTTAAAGTTTCTAACCATCTTAGCTTTCAAGAATTTTATCATTTAGACCATGGTAAATAAGATTCTCAATTTTATCCTCCTGAACTTGACTAGGAATTTAAAATTTAGTGACTCCTCCTAAATTTGCAATTCAATTTTAGAGCAATGATATCACTTATTGCTAGGAGCTTGAAATCTAGTGACACCATCTATGCATGAAGCTCAATTGAAAATTATGGTTGTCACTATGCCCAGGTTTCTATATGCCAATTCACCAATTAAGTCATGCCCAAAAGTTTTATTTTCTAAGCCTAGACAAAAGTGACTAAGTCTACAAAACAATGCTTAAAGGATTCTAGGTACTTGTTTTAGATTTTTCCAAGTAAGGTGGGATTCCCTTTTGGAGATCCAAAAGTCAATACCCACACTTACTCTTGTGAGGATGCATGAGAATTAAATGATGAGGAAGTGTTAACCTTCCTCAAAAATGCAAGAAAATACATTCAATTCTATGGCAAACCAAACAATGAAAAATTCTAAACACATACCTCATTTGAAGAGCAGTTGGTGATGAAGGTCTTTGTGTGAGAAACTCACAACCTTAATTTTCGGCGTAGGCTTGATGGTTGATGTTAAATGCCAAGTTCAGATTGGATTTGACAATGGATTTGGTTCTGGCTCCTCCATTGGGTCATCATCTTGAACATTTCTCTTCCTCAAACTCAAAATGAGTTTGAAGGAGAGAAGTGTTCTCAGATTCTCGCAATGGTGACTTGAGCTTGATGAAACCTTCAACTTTCTTGTCATACCACCTCTACACAATTTTGACCTAGCTGCACTTAAATCAAGAACACACAAAACAACTCGAAAACAGGTTATGTTAGCCAAAAGCAAATTGAACCCAATTTTCAAATTGTCTTGCCCAGCTTGAAATAACTTGTAAATGCAATGAGGGTCAAAGCAAATATTTTTGGTTTGAACTAGGAAGATAAATTCAAGTGGTCATGCACGTAGTTCATATCAAATTAAATTTCTCCCCTAATTCAAATTTTTGGTTTTATGATGGTTGGAAATTTTACTTTCCAACATGCAAGTGTGAAATTTCAAACATGCAAATGCAAGGGTTGATGCAATTTGGAAAACAAATATGAGATAACTACCAATTAACCTATTGGTGAGGACTCACTGAATTTTTGAAGTCCGATGAGTAGGACTTACCTCCTTTCTTTTCAGCGCGATGATTTGTTGTCCAATCCCTGAGTTGAAGATGTGGACGATTTCTTCTGTTTTGACATGCCAAACTCATTTGGCTGTCATTTGGACATGTGGGCCACCTGGTGTCCCTAGCCTCTCCCCGTTGTATTGATATAGACATGTTGTTGTGGCGACGGGTTCTCCCTCTTGAATGTATTCCTTCATGAGCATGGTGAGGCTTTGTCCTTCTTAGGGGTGCCACTCTGACCATATTGATATTCCATTGAATCAACCCATACCTTGACCATGGATCAAAGGCTTCCTTGGACATGATGACATGTGGACTCCACAATCAAACAAGAAACGCTTCATCCACAATGTCACTTGCCCTAGGTTGAATGGGTTTGGTCGAAGTGTGGGAATCCCAACAAGTGATGTGGGATATCTTAGACTTTTAATTCTCCTTAAGTTATTGTCCTTGGCCAAGATCTTCATGTGAATGTTGTCTTGATTTCTGCTTGGCCAAGATACTTCAAGGTAGGCTAGTTGAACTTAAATCCCTTGGAAAGCCATAGCCTCCTTGAATACAAGGGTGATGTTAATTCCACCCTTGACCTCCTTGTGAATGGTAGCCATTGGAGTTGTTGTTTGAAAAAGGTCCTCATGGGTCTTAGGGAAATGATTCCCACGCATCCCATGATGACATGGATTTTCACAAATCATGTGAATATCCACGACTTGGATTATCCAAACAAATCTCCAATGACTTGGGTATTTATGATACTTCAATGGGAGGTGTAATTCCATAACTAGCATATCCATCTTGTGAAGTGGTGTGCATGACAAGCTATGGGAACTCTAGAATTCTTCAATCCACCCCTTGAGTGGAGACCTTCTTCTCATCCATGATGAATAAGAATAGGACTCCTTCAACTCCAGCATGAATGTGGTCATGGATTGGTGGAGCCAACCCATGACACGAGCGTTGGATGAAGATCCAACTATCCACCCCATGGTTGAGGCAAACCAAGAAGAACTTCTTGGAGCCTTCCCAAAGCTTGGGTATGGATGACTTTAGCTCCTACTGGAAGCTAAAATTCTCCCGCAAAAGGCAATGGTGTTGCCTAGCGGACATTTGTTGAGGTACGCCTTGAATCATCTTGCAGTTTAGCACTTGCGTCCTTGTTGGTCATACCATACAATGGGTTGGCCAACACTACCCTGATTTCACACAAAGGAGAAAACAAACAAGGGTAATCCTGTCTAATAACTATTAGTACCTATAGCTTAATCGCAAGTGATAGCTACCCTTCACTTCCTTTGCCTTCCCCGGCAACGGCGCCAGAAATGCTTGTTGACGGCTCTTAAGATATACTAACAAATCATCCCCAGCAACGGCGCCAGAAATGCTTGTTGGTATTTCTTAACACCAGAGATCATGTCCGGTAAAGAGATGAGATCCGCAAGCGCACGGAAGATACCGTTGTAGTATTTCTCCCATGAGTATTCCCAAGGGTATCATATTTATCCCAAAGGAAGGCAATAGAGTAAAGTATATACTACTCTTATGGTGAAGCTATGGGATACTAATCAATTATCCGAACAGGGGGTAAGTTGATAATAGGGGTAGTGTGACACACACCTAGGCAATCTATTCTAAAGGGTAAATGGGTCCTAGAGGGAGATTGGATTAAGAGTTAGAGAGTTGGTCCTACAATGCTCCTAATACATATACATAGCCTAAGGTAGATACTAATGGTCATGTCAATGATGAATTCCTATGCAATGCTATTCAACACATTGGGCACGGGCTTACCCCTAGCAATACTAGAGCGACTCCCGTCAAGAGCGTGTGGCATAGCCGAATGTGGAGGACTACAAGGGACAGATAGGGCTGTCACCACCTACTGCCTACCTCTTCAATCCGTGGGTCTACGAGACATTCAACGCTACTTAAATACCCTAGCACCATGCTAGCATACTAAGCAATTACCTTAAGAGCTGCATCACAACCCATCCTAAGGCAATGAACTAAATCATCGTTGAACCAATGTTGATTGCATAGCATAGTTATTCATATTGACATAATCATATCATAATTACATAGACTATAGTTGGGGTCTATAGTGTTTATGACCATAAGGTGTGATCATGAGAGTACAATCATAAAGACTATACCTTCCACTTACATGGACTCCACAATCAAACAAGAAACATTTTGTCCGAGTATACGTATAAAAGAAGACTAAATATAATATATTTATTGAGCTCAAAGTCACAAATACAAGAAGGAATGCATAAGACATACCTTTCCCAATGTGGAATTGGGAAGAGAGACTCCTTCTACTCCTTTCCCAATTTGGACTTGGGACTAGAGGCTCTCCTCTCTACATCCTAAATCCTCTAGGGACTATGGAAGATAGTGTATATAATAGAATGATGCCGAAGTGGTGTGTGTTGAAGTGAGGGGTATGGGGTCCTATTTATACTAGTGTTGAGGTCAGTTCCCACCACCAAAAGCGCGCGAATCAGTCGTCATTGACTCCGGGGAGCCGGGAGGAGCCAACACGTGGAAGTTGATCGCGTTTGGCACCAGGACCCGGTCGGTCGACCCCCTGGTTCAGCCGACCTGGTCAGGGCTCCAAACGGCCCGTACTTCCTCCAGGTGGTTGCCAGGTGGGTCCTATTGACTGATATTGGTGCTACACCGTTGGATGGCCTCAGATACTTCTGTTTGTGGGCCATTTTATCCATGCGTTGCCACGTGCCGTCGCCAGATTGGTTGGGATGATATTTTATAGGATCGCTCCCCATACTCTTCCTCAATTCCTGTATAAATATTTGCATACACATATTTCTCCAAGTACAAGTGGAAATAGGTCAAGTAGAAAGGTGATATGTGCAAGAAATGATCAATCATTCACATAATTGAGTTATATTGACGGCTGAAATTGGTATATAACAGCCATCAACAAACCCCCAAGATCAAATGGATATAATCAAGTATTCCTTCAGTGCAATGAGTCGATAAAGGGAAACTGACTCTCTTTTGTTTGCCAAAAACACAATGTTCACAAAATTCCAATTTACCAATATCGTCCAAATAACCTCTCTTATGCAAGAGATGCATACCTTTCTCACTCATATGACCAAGTCGTATATGACATATCTTCATGTTTAATGTGTTGGATGCAATAGAAACAGCTGCAGTACCTGTAACTGTGGATCCTTGCAAATAATAGAGATGATTCATACAATTTGCCTTTAAAACCACACGGTTACCTTGAGAGACCTTAAGAACACCATTATTAGCACAAAATTTGAATCCCATTGCTTTTAAAGTGCTAAAAAATAAGGTTTCTCTTCATTTTTGGAACATAAAGAACATTGTTAAGAGTCTTGAAAGTGCCATCATGAACTTTAATTTGAATAGAACCTGTTTGTACCCTGTGTACTAGGTACCCCATGAAACCGCAAGAAAATCTAAGGAGTTCCCCCCATTCAAGTTGAAGACCTTTGAAGGCCACACGTGTTGCGTAGTACTGGACTTGCCTCCCTCGTTTGGGTAGCTCGGACACTGACACGTGTATCACAAGACCAAACCTAACACCCATCATAGGGAAGCTCCGGTCTTGCCACATGTCCAGTGACCCTGGACCTAACCCCTATTAGAGGAAAGCTCCGGTGCTACCACGTGTATAGTGGCTCCGGACCTACGTCTCCATGATGGGAAGCTCCGGAGCTGCCACGTGTCGAACCTCCTGAGTTAGGACTTCAGCGGAAGACGGAGAGAACTCTAACAGCTCGGACCTTCAAGGGACAGTTAAGATGACAATTACAACACCTGATTACGTGTCATTAATGCCATATTAATGACACACGATCAGTAGACTATTAATAGGGATAACTCCATCATTAAGGTGCATTATCACCCTATTAACCACACTTAATATTCAGTGATCATGTATTAGACAATTAACTATGCCCTGACCACATGTCGGGCCAGGCAAGTGATGTAACGACCAGTCCTTAGACTATAAAAGGGCTGCGTCACACGATACAGGGCAACCAAGCTCATACGCACACAAGCACCAGTGAATCCCTAATACAACAACACACACCCCGTGGAGTAGGGTATTACGCTCAGGCGGCCCGAACCACGTAAATTCTTTGTGTCATCATCTTGTCTAGGATCTCCGCATGCCCAGACCGATCCAAGAACCTCCGCGAACTACAATTTGGTAGTACCGGGGGAAGTGTCGTTCGTACGCTTCGACATTTGGCGCGCCAGGAAGGGGTACCTGAGATCTCAAGATGGTGAACTCCGCCGCAAGATCATCCAACAACAACAATGCTGAGCAGCCTGCTGGAAGGAATCCCTCCAACATTCAATAGCCAGTAGTCGCCGTTGTCTTTGCGGGCATCATACCACCACCACCACCACCATCTGTTCCTGCAAATAATGTTGGGCACCAAGATGGAGTACTCACGTCGATCATGGCATCAATGAACAACAACCCTGAGCACGTGCTAATTGTTGCACGTACTCTACTCCAATGTCCACCAGATCCAGGAGCACCCCAGGGTGCGATGGAGTAGTGGAGGGCTGATGTTGAACATCTGCTTACAGCTACAGCCGATGGCATCGGCAACCAAGGTCCTGCTCCTTCGGGGTAGGCACTTTCACAGCGCCAGATCTTGTCAGGAAGACTTGGTTCGCAAGCTTCACAACATAAGAGACGTGTTGTATCCCAACAGGTTACCTCACTGTCCTCGGGGCACGTCGCACCCACACTGCGTCGAGACTTTTGACACATGACCTGCTGTCGAAGCTCGACCACCGCTACAGATAGCAAGATGGTCGCGTCCACATCGAGCATGCTCACGGAAGGCGGGAGGCTCATAAGGACCCTCCTCCTTCGAGAGTAGGGGGCGGCTGTTCAGCCTTGGCCATGCACTTGCACATGGTTCGCTGGCCCAGAAGTTCCGTCCTCATCTGCTAGAGAAATTTGATGGGACTGTCAACCCCGCCGAGTTCCTCCAGATTTACTCCACCGCAATTCTAGCGGTGGGTGGCAATGAGGCTTTGATGACCAACTATTTCCCAGTGGCTCTAACTCGGACCGCAAGGTACTGGTTCATGAGTCTGCCGCCCGACTCTATCAACAGTTGGGCGGAACTATGTTAGTAGTTCACCGCCAACTTCGGGAGATATTACACCCGACCAGGCACCAAACTAGACCTATTTGCTGTGAAGCAAACATCGAGAGAATCGCTGGTGTCCTTCATTCAGCGATTTTCTTAGGTACGCAATACCATTCCCTCTATCTCCAACGCATCTGTCATTGTGGCATTCAGACAGGGTGTAAGAGATAAAAGATGTTGGAGAAGCTGGCGACGAAGGAGGTCACCAATGTCACAGAGTTGTTCAGCCTGGCTGACAAGTGCGCTCGAGCCGCAGAGGGCCGGGAAATGCACTAAAAGCTAGCTCCGGAGCCTAATAAAAAGCCATCCAAAGCTGAAGCCACTACCTTCGGCGGTGGCAAGAAGAATAAAAAGCCCAACGGAAAGAAAATTCCGTCAGCCACCACGCCTACTGTTGCAGCAGCTGCAGCTCCGGGTGGTCGGGAGCCATGCCCCCGAAAAATGACCTCGACCTTCGTCAGAAGATGACAACAATTAAAAGGTGTGGTGTCCGATCCACAATACGGGCAAAAAAAAGATTCGAATACTACCGGGAGGTCCAAAACCTTGTTGAGTGCTACAACAAGCGCCGAGAAGAAGCTCCTTTCCGCCAGCAAGAAGAAAAACAAAAAGTCGACAAAGCTCCGGCTGATACGGAGCTTTGCTTCCAAGATCCCAAAAAGGTCCTGAAGGCTATCTACAACACAGTCCACGAAGACTCTAACATCTCCGACAAGGAGCATCGGAAGACCCTCAACACCATTTATGGAGGGTCCTAGGACATCACATCTCACCGCGTCCTCAAGACATTGAGGCGGGAAATGGCTACTGTAGCTTCTGCTGCCAGAGCAGAACCACGTCGGAAGTGGATGGATACTCCCATCACTTTTGATGCAATGGAATACCAGAGGAACATGGTCAAAGCTGGCAACCTGCCACTGATGGTGTCTCCAACCATCAACAACGTTTAGCTCTACCATGTCTTGGTAGACAGAGGCGCAGCGCTCAATCTATTGAGCTTTGAAGTGTTCATGAAGATCCAAATACAACTCTCGGACCTTTGCCCCTCAGGACCTTTTTTTGGGGTAGGTCCGGGGGCCATCAGCCCTCTCGGATCCATTACACTCCCAGTGACCTTCGGGACTTAGGAGAAGTACATGACCGAGAAGCTGATCTTCGACGTCGCTCCCTCAGTCTGCCCTTCAACGCCATCCTAGGCAGTCCCGCCCTGTACAGGTTCATGGATGCGTCTCACTACGTCTACATGGTGTTGAAGATGCCAAAACCTTCAGGCTTTCTCCAGATCTGCAGAGATCACACTGCAGGAGTTACCGTGCTGGAGGAACTCCATGCACTTGCCACGGCGTGGGAAGGAACCTTCGGCAAAGAGCTAACTGCTCAACCTCCGAGCACTCATCATCGAGGCACGACCTCTTCACCACGTGTGCAGTCAAGCGGCAACACCGACGTTCCCGTCAAAGTCGTCCAAATCGGGTCCGATGCTGCCCAGACCACCCGTATATCGGGAGGTCTGGACAACAAATAGGAACTCACGCTCATCACATGCCTCCAGGTGAATGTTGACGTGTTTGCCTGGCAACCGTCATAAATGCCTGTGATCTCTAGGGAGGTGATTGAGCATAATCTGAAGATTTATCCCGATGCACGGCCAATACACCAGAAGCCCCACAAGCAATCAATTGAAAGGCAGAACTTCATCCGACAAGAGATGAAGAAGCTGCTCAAAGCTGGTTTCATCCGAGGGGTTCATCACTCAAAATGGTTGGCAAACCCAGTCATTGTACCCAAGGCTGGTGGGAAGCTTCGGATGGGTATCGTCTACAACCACCTTGAATAAGGCATGTCCAAAAGATCCATTTACATTACCTAGAATAGATCTGATAGTGGACTCCACCTCTGGGTGTGAGCTATTGTGTTTCCTAGATGCCTACTCCGGATATCATCAAATCCAGATGTCTAGGGAAGATGAAGAGCATACTGCCTTCATAACAGTAGATGGATTATATTGTTATACTGCTATGCCATTTGGTCTCAAAAATGTTGCTTCAACTTTTGTGTGAGCTATGCACAAAACCTTTGGAGAGCTATTCAGGGAATTGGTGGAGGTGTATGTCGACGACATCGTCGTGAAGGTCAAGAACAAGGAGTCACTCCTTGACAACTTGCAAGCCGGCTTTGACAAACTGCGCATCACACGCACCAAGGTGAACCTAGACAAGTGTGTCTTCGGGGTTGGCTCCGGGAAGCTCCTTGGTTTCTTGATCACTCACCGAGGAACTGAGGCGAATCCGGCGAAGATCAAGGCTATTGAAGATATGCGGCCCCCAGCCCGCATCAAAGATGTCCAGAAGCTGACTGGATGTCTAGTTGCACTCAGCCGGTTCATCTCAAGACTAGCGGAGCGGGCACTTCCATTCTTCAAGCTATTGAGGAAGACCGGGCCTTTCCATTGGTCCGAAGAAGCAGAAAAGGCGTTCCAAGAGCTCAAGCAGCTTCTCACCATACTACCAATATTGGTAGCTCCAAACCCTGGTGAGCCTCGACTACTTTATATTTCTGCAACTACAGAGGTTGTCAGCATGGTCCTGGTAACAGAAAGATCAGAACCACATCTAGTTCAGGAGCCCAGACCCCTCCAGGAGGGTCCGAAGCTACCTGAAGGCGAGTCTGGGTCCCAGGCCCCAAGCACAGATCTTCAAGGCGAAATGCTAGAAGATTAACCTCTCTCACCTGAGGGAGTTCTCACAGCTGATCAGGAAGATCCAGACCCCTCCGGGAGGGTCTGGATTGAACAAGAAGAAGTTTCGGACACCTCCGGAAGGGTACCGGAAGATGAACAAGAAGGTCCGGACCCCTCAGGGAGGATCCACATCGATGGAGAAGAAGCTCTCGGCCCCTCCAAGGGGGTCCGGACTGTCCAACGACTGATATACTTCATCAGCAAAGTACTCCATGATGCCAAAACCAGATACATTGAGGTGCATAAGCTGCTTTATGACGTTCTTACTGCCTCAAGGAAAGATTTGTCATCACTTCCAAGCAACAAGATATCAGTGGTAACTTCTTATCCACTGCGTGCTGTTCTGCATAATCCTAACTCTAATGGGAACATAGCCAAGTGGGCAACAGAGCTAGAAGAATTTGATCTCAAATTCCTGCATAGACAAGTAATCAAGAGTCAAGCCTTGGACGATTTTGTGGCGGAGTGGACTCCTTCTCCATCAAACCTTGGGGGCCCCAGTGAGCAGAAGCCGGAACCTAAGGTTCCAGTCTTTACTGAGCCTCATTGGACTCTCTACTTCGACGACTCTGTGCAGAAGCAGAGGGCCAAAGCTGGAATACTTCTTCTCGCTCCGACCGGGGAGAAGGTCAAATATATGGTGCACCTTGATTTCAAGGCGACCAATAACATAGCGGAATATGAAGCTCTCATCTATGGGCTCAAGGTGGCGCTATCTTTTGGTGTCAAGCAGATGCTAGTGAAGGGTGACTCGCATCTCATCATCAAGCAAGTCAAAGGAGAATGCAGTTGCAACAACCTTCAACTTGTCGCTTATCTTCTTAAAGTCCAGAAGCTCCAGAAGGACTTTCACGTTCTGGACCTCTGCCATGTCCAGCGTCTCAACAACGTAGAAGCTGATGAACTCTCGACGAAGGTTTCAACCAGAGCTCCGGTTCCCGACATAGTATTTGTCTGGAGATTGTCAAGACCAACCGCTCAGCCCGCCGAACTAAGTGAAAGGGGCGAGACCAGAACATCGAAGCTGGCGGTCCCGGTGGCACCATTACCATGGCGTCCACCAAGGGTCGTAGGTGCCGTAGGAAGCTCCGAGCAACCTGGCACACAAGACTCAGAAGCTCAAGTTAGCTCTGATGCATGGATTTTGGAGATCCAGAGCTACTTGAAAGACAACCATCTTCCCAATGACGGTGTATCCGCTGATCGGATTGTCAGATTGGCTAAAAGATACACGCTGGTAGAAGGGAATCTCTACTGGCGTGGTGCCAACAACGTCCTAATGCGGTGCATTGCAAGGAAAGAAGGCCGCAAGCTCCTCACGGAGATCCATGGAGGCGAGTGTGGGAACCACGTGTCTTCCAGCACGCTGGTCGGCAAAGCCTTTCATCATGGCTTCTACTGGCCTACAACACTCCAGAATGCAATAGAGTTTGTAAAAAAGTGTGAAGCGTGCCAGTTCTATGCAAAAAAAAATTCACACACTAGCTTAGTCACTGCAAATGATTCCTCCTACATGGCCATTTTCTGTGTGGGGCATAGACATCTTGGGACCTTTCCCAAAAGCCGTCGGAGGTTACAAGTTCCTGTATGTCGCTATTGACAAGTTCACCAAGTGGCCGGAAGCAAATCCCGTTGGGACTATCAATAAGCAGTCAGCAATTAAGTTCTTGAAGTCCATAGTCTACAAATGTGGAGTTCCGAACAGAGTCATCATTGACAACGGAACCCAATTTAAAAGTGCAGCATTTCAAGAGTATTGCGAAGACCTCGACATTCAAGTTAGCTACGCATTTGTAGCTCACCTAGTAAGTAATGAACAAGTGGAGAGAGCAAATGCAAAAATCTTAAAAGGACTCAACACGCGTACTTATGAGCGCCTGAAAAAACATGGAGCCAACTTGATCGAGGAGCTTCCATCCGCACTATTGGCAAGCAGGACTACACCTAACCGGTCTAATGGAGAGACACCCTTCTTTCTGTTGTACGGAGCTGAAGCAGTCCTTCCTCCGAAAATCACCATGGGGTCACTCCGGGTTCGGACCTTCGATGAAGCCACGCAGGACCACCTTCGACGTGAATACCTTGACCTCGTCGATGAGGGAAGGTGCCAAGCAGTGGTTCAGAATCAAAGGCATGTGCGCAACCAACAGCTCGAGGAAGGCAATCTGGTGCCGCGGAGAATACTAACTCATGAAGGGATGAACAAACTTTCCTCCAGCTGGCAAGGTCCCTTCCGAGTGATCAAAGAATCCCGTTCCGGATGCATTCACTTGGCAACTTAGGATGGGACCCCGCTTCCAAATCCTTGGAATATCGAGCACCTCCGTAAGTTTTACTCTTAGTATCACGGAGGTGAGTCTATAATTATATACAATGTAAATTATAGAGTCTATACACAGGGTCGGGTAGATCCTCCGGGAGAACATTCGGACCCCCCCGGGAGGGTCCAAAAAGTTCAAGCAACACTTGACACAGTCCAAACAATAAAAGTGCAGCTACCTGCCTTGGGTTAGTACAAGATGTATAGCACGTTTAGTGTGGTTCCGTACACTAAGTGTGTCATTATCTCCCCTGTAATCTGGACCTATAATGAAAGGCATTGTTGTATAAAAGCAGACTCCACGTGTATTAATTTTGTGCAGGCTCATTCTCTTTTATTTATCCTTCTCCTTCTTGTCTATAATGAGTCGTGCAATTCTTTTTGAGTTTTAGTCCAATTTATTCATATGTTGTACAAGTTATATTGGTGGTCTCTTCGGATCTTAGCATTGCTGCATGGTCTACTCGCCTGAACGCCAAGCCAACACAGGTTTGGAGTGTGCTATCGACTTAGCCTGCTCCTGGACCCTAAGTACGCCACTCTACCTACATTTCGACAGGCCTCAGTAGGGCGGGTCCTAAAAGCATTCGGATCTGGAATGATTATATGAATATGCTTGTTATCATATTTTCTTCGGATCTAAAATTCAAATAAAAACAGTAAGTCGCAAAATAGTTAAGATGAGAGGATGAATTTTACAGTTTTTCTTGTCTTTGATGCACAGGAAAAAAAACTCACGGCAATGATGGATGATGCAAGAGCTGTTAAGCCTCGACAACCTCCAAGGGGGCTCGCCGTCTACATTTCAGACATTGAAAGTGGGCGCTACTGGAGCTAACAATTCCCGGCAACTCCCGTGGGGGCCTGCCGTTGACATGTAGCATAATGGCAGCTGAAGTGAAGATGATGGAACCACCCGAGGGGATCCACCGTCGATGTATTACACTATTGATGGTGGATATCGTCAAAGCCGGGAAGCTCCGACAACCCCAAGGGGGCCGCCGTCGATGTTTCGCGCATTGATAGTGGGTGCTCTCGGACCTACCAAGCTCCGACAACCCCAGGGGGCCCGCCATCGATGTTTCGTGCGCTGATAGTGGGTGTCGTCGGACGTAACAAGCTCCGACAACCCCAGGGGGCCTGCCGTTGACATTTTACGCGTTGACAGTACGTGTCATCGAACTTACCAAGCTCCGACAACCCCAGTGGGCCCGCTGTCGACGTTTCACGTGTTGATAGTGGGTGTAGTCGAACCTAACAAGCTCCGACAACCCCAGGGGGCCCGCCGTCGAAGTTCCGTCAACGCAACAAAAGCTCCATGGTGAAGTTCGAAATAAACTTCGAACCTAAAAGCTACAAGTTCGAAGCGTCCAAGTCCTCAACACAGCGTCAAATCCTTTTTGTACATGTTTGCAATCAAATTGTGTACATCTACTAGGGGCAAACAAGATAAAGGATAGTGTATTGAAGATAACGACAAAATGGAATTCATCGCAGAAAGAGTGGATTTTATCTATTCGAAGTACTGGATTACAAAATGAGGATTACAGTAAAAGGCAAAAGGAAAAGGTCCTAGCTACTGGAGGATCTATGACCTACGGAAAAACGATGCAACCTTCTTAGAAACTTCTTGGGCGCTAGCCCTGGCAGCGTCCTCCTCTTCGGTAATGGGTCCTTCGAAGACCGGATCTAGAGAAAGTTGGGGGTTTCAGCTCTTGTAACACGCCAGGACATATTCGGCGACGTTCTTGGCTAGAGATTTCCCCTCAGTCTCCAGCCGGTCGGCGATGACTTCAGCCATCGCGTCGAGTTTCCTGCCAGTAGAGCCAAGTGCCACAAGTGTCTGGTCCAGCTCTGGGGCTAGGTTCTCTGGACGTACTGGGCTGAAGCCAAGGAGCACCAAAGCTCTGTCTGCATGACCCATAAAATCCCACACCTGGTGGGACTCAGTTGCTCTCGAGCTCTGCAGCTCCTCCAGTGACCTTCTGGCCGTCGCAAACTCCGAACCTTCCCGAACAAGGCGCTCGACAACTTTGGCATGTTGCTGCATACTCTCAGCTATTTTCTTTTCGCGGTCAGCTAGCTTTGTGTCCCGGAGGTGGATGCGGTTCGCCCATTCGGCCTGGTCCTTCTCCCTGCCTCTTACTTTCCTTCTCTGGTGGCAACATCAGCTTCTCTTTTTGAGAGCTCCTACCCCGGTTTCCAGTACTTCTCCTATTCTTCTTTGCTCCACAGATCAAGCTTCTTAGTGCGATCTACCAAGTTTTCCTCTACCAGAGTAAGCTTCTGGGCGAGCTCCTCTTCTCTTTTCAAAACATCCTTCTGCTGTTCCAGGAGTTTCTCTTCCCTCGCATCGAGGTCTGCTCGACGCTTCAGGAGAATCTTGTTTAATGCATTGAGGCTATCGTGACATTCGTCAGCAGCATCATTCCTTTGGTTGGCATGCTCGAGAATCTCCCGAGAATTAGCGTCAAGGGCCCTGATGGCGGCCTCCATTTCCTCCAGCAACTTGCCCCAATATTCCATCCGGGCCTTCTCCTTCTCGACCCACTCCTTCTGATCAGCAAGCCTCGTTTGTGCAAGCTTGGTCTCGAAGTGGAGCCTGTTGCGCCAACGCCTCAAGGTGTGGCGCTCTTCTTCAAGGACCTTGCTCTCGTGATTGAAGGCGAGCTGAACCTGTCAGGGGCTTGAGCAAGCATTGTCAATGACAACGCCAAGGGAATAGGCTCCAAACCTGTCAGGGTCATCTCTGCTGGCTCCAAGGGGTCTTCAAGAAAAAAATTGGTCCCACACCACAAGCGTGGTTCCCTGTGGTCCTGCGGCACTAGGGCCGCCTTCATGAGGTACCTCAGCTTCCACTCTCGTCGGGGAAGGCCCCACCGGGGGGGCTTCAACTTCTAGAGCTGATGACAAAGGCTCCCCCGCAGGAATATCCACCATTGGCTCGGCAGGTGGAGGGCCTGCCACAGACTCCTTAGGGTGCTCCGGCTAGGACATGGGCTCCTCCGGAGCTAACACCTCTGGAGCGGATGCTGGAGCTTCGTCCGGAACCCCCATCATCTCCGTCTCAGGCGCCGTAACATCAACCAACTCCGGCATTGAGGCCGAAGCTTCGGCTATCTCCGGCACAAAGGCCGAGACTACGAGCACCTCCGGCTCGATTGTCGGCTCTTCTACAACTTTCGTCACATGCGTTGGAGCTTCGGTGGCCTCCAGATCAATTGCCAGAGCTTCCGCCATCTCCATGTCTTGAGCCGGAGCTTCAGCCACCCGCGCTACCATTGCCGGCGCGTCTTCACAAATGTCTTCCCTGTGGTCCGACACTACCACGAGATCCTCTAGTGTCTCTTTGGGATCCAGATCCACGACAGCCAGTGCCAGAGCTGTTGTGACCTCAGCCACCACTTGGGGAGGAGTAGGAGTCGGAGCTGGAACTTCTGTCTGCACAACCTCAGTTGCTGGGGTAGGTGTCGGAGCTTCCGAGCTCTTCCTCGTTGCTCTGAAAACAAAGAATAGAAAGATTCAATACATGACGAAAAATAAAAACAACAACTCAAGGTGAGGACACAATGTCTAACTTGGAACGTTATCGCTTTAACTGGTGCAGAACTTCTTCACTGGGCGATCGGAGCCAGAGCCCGCTGCGGTCGGCGTGGCCAGAGCTCTGGATTTCTGCCTGGAACTTGTCGCCGCCTTTGGCGTCAACTCATTTGGGACCTCCCTCGGCTGGGAAGGATCTCTAGACCCAAAGCCAGCTGGTACCGAAGTTGGGGTTGATTTGCCGAAGCTGGTGCCCCTTGAGGATGCCTGCACCGGAGGAGGCATGGCCGCCAAAGATCTACCTCACCGCAGAGAAGGAGAAGTTGTAGTCGGAGTTGACCTGATGTGGCTCCCGTCAGCATGCCTCATCTTTCTCTTCCGACTAGAGGATTCAATTGGCTCCTTGCCTTTACCCTCACCCTTGTTGACGTCATCGACTCTCTGGCTCGCAGCAGCGGTAATCACCCTCTCAGAAGCTCTGGGGATTGTAATCTCGGAGATAGGGTGCCTCTTGACCAGGCCCAAGTCGTCCAGCGCTGGCATTCTCCTCCGAATCTCCCTGCTGACTTCCGAAACCATGTTCGGAATGTAGCTGGCGGAGTCAGGGCATCGCGGGAGATACCCTTATTTTGAATGTTTTTGAGATGGATCTTCAAGGCTTCATCATCCAAGTTGGTGTTCAAACTGACTTCAATTCACTCATGATCCATCTCACTATTGAACGCCCATGCGGGGCGTTCCCTAGTCTTCAGCGGGGCCCACCTATTCACCAAGAAATTACCTAATACCATTTGGGGGTCACTCCTCCCTCGATGCATTCTTCGATCCTTTCAATATTTGGGCCCGTACCCATTCGACAGCTCCGAAACTACGTTCCATGTTTCGGTGTCGACATTGGGAAGGCCCTTGTGCAGCTCCAGCTTCTCATGCTCCTCCACAGTGATGATCACCCAATACTTCTTCCAATCATCCCACTTGCCGTAGGGGAAGGATCTCAAGAACTTGAAGGGGCAATTCTTCCGCTTCACGAAATAGTAATAGTCGATGAGCTCCGTCCCCTTGCTGGTGGTGTGGACCGTGAAGAAGGTCCGGAACAGCTCGATGCATGGAGGCACGCCCACCCACATCTCGCAGAAGTGGATGAAGGTCGCCACTAGCAAGAGGGAGTTGGGGCCGATATGATAAAGCTAGAGGCTATAGAATCTAGCAACAACAGGAGGAAGCTTGAGAAAGGCGGGATCAGACCCACCATGGCGTATGCTGAAATGTACACCATATCTTCAGTGCGCTCCTTCTTGAAGGGGAGCTTGCCGAAGCGGATGTCCTTGTTGTAGGAGTTGCTGGACCAACCAGTGTAGGTCCGGACACTCGCCATCTCCTCCATGGTATTGACCTTGCTGCGGGGAAGACCAACTCCATCGTGGCAAAGTGGAGCAGAAGTTGGAAGGCTATGCGGGGGTTGAGAGGCTCTGAGCACGAGTACGATTGAAAGCGTGAAGAGTCCTCAAACCGTATGGGATTTCCTTCTTAAGTAAGCCTCCGCAACGCTTGGATGGAAACCGCAACGGGACCGAGGTTATGCTCTCAAAAATAGAGCTTGCTAATGAAGAATGGACCCGGGTCCACTTTGGTGGAAAAGCCGAAGCTTTTGCCCCTGGTGAACCGTTGTCATGATGGGAGGTTGGAAGCCCGAGGGCTGCGACCTAACAAGGCGCGAGGAACCGATACGATTTTTGCATCAAGAATCGGCAACCTTCAATTGCGATAGATTCGCACACAAAGATCTCACCTGCCACATTCAAAAGAAGTCACATGGCGATGGTTTAACCACGGAGCATCGCCCCAATGGCACATCAGAAGACCTTTGAAGCCCGGAGCATCGCCCGGGCCCACTGTTGGTACCCTGCGTACTGGGTACCCCATGATACTGCAAGAAAAGCTAAGGAGTCCCCCCCCATTCAAGTTGAAGACATCTGAAGGCCACACGTGTTGCGTAGTACTGGACTCGCCTCCCTCGTTTTGGTATCTCGAACACTGACACGTGTATCACAAGACCGGACCTAACACCCATCATAGAGAAGCTCCAGTCTTGCCATGTGTCCAGTGACCCCGGACCTAACCCCCAGTAGAGGGAAGATCTGGTGCTACCACGTGTATAGTGGCTCCGGACCTACTCCTCATGATGGGAAGCTCCGGAGCCGCCACGTGTCGAAACTCCAGATCTAGGACTTCAACGAAAGAAGGAGAGAACTCTAACGGCTCGGACCTTCAAGGGACAGTTAAAGCGACAGTTACAAGACCTGATTACATGTCATTAATGCCATATTAATGACATGCGATTAGTAGACTAATAATAGGGGTAATGCCATCATTAAGGCGCGTTATCACCCTATTAACCACACTTAATATTCAGTTATCGTGTATTAGACAGCTAACTACGCCAGGGCCACATGTGGGGCCAGGCAAGTGATGTAACAACCAGTCCTTAGACTATAAAAGGGATGCGTCACACGATACAGGGCAACCAAGCTCATACGCACACAAGCACCAGTGAATCTCTAATACAACAACACACACCCCGTGGAGTAGGGTATTACGCTCAAGCGGCTCGAACCACGTAAATCCTCTGTGTCATCATCTTGTCTAGAATCTCTACGCGCCCAAACCGATCCAAGAACCTCCGCGGGCTACAATTTAGTAGTACTGGGGGAATTGTCCTTCGTATGCTTTGACAGAACCAATTCCAATAATTTCAAGTGAAGATTCATCACCAATAATAACATCACCATTATGAACATTAGAATAATCAAAAAACCACTCTCTATGCAAGCAAATGTGAAAAGAGCAAGCCGAGTCAAGAATCCAAGGTATACAGTTTTCAACATTAGAGGTGACCATAAGTGACTCCCCACTATCCAAATTCTCAGCAATACTAGCTTCAGCAGAAGATTCATCCAACTCTTTCTTTTTCTTTCTTTCTTATTTTTCAACTTAAAACATTGAGAGATCTCATGATTATCAGCTTTGCAATATCGGAAAAAAGTGTTGGATTTACGATTCCTAGACTTAGATCTTGATATTGATTTATTAGAATTGTCCACTTGTTGAGTTTTACCTCGAACAATGAGACCCTCACCCTTTGACTCTAAACAAGAATCAATATCAAATTTCTCCTTAGACAACAAGTTTGACCAAAGATTCTCAAAACTGAGTGAGGTATTATTTCCATAAAGCATAATCTCTTTAAAATGCTTAAATGAATCGGGCAAAGAAACAACCAACAAAGTTGCCTTATCTTCATCATCAATTTTCACATCCAAACTTGAAAGATCAACACAAATTGAATTAAATTCAGCAAGATGTGATTGAATAGAGGTACTGTCGGAGTTTGGTTCTGGCAATTCTCCCGGTACTACCTTTGGCAGCCCGTGAAGTTTGTAGTTCGGTTGGGGCACGCAGAGATTCAGAAGAAGGTGGCTAGTTGACACAAGGATTTACGTGGTTCGGGCCGCCTGAGCGTAATACCCTACTCCACGGGTGTGTGTTGTTGTATTAAGCTTCTGAGCGCTTGAGTATGAAAGACTAGAGTGTCTTGAGCACGTGTGTG
The DNA here is from genome assembly GCA_036927565.1 of Tuctoria greenei. Lineage (NCBI taxonomy): Eukaryota > Viridiplantae > Streptophyta > Magnoliopsida > Poales > Poaceae > Tuctoria > Tuctoria greenei. The sequence goes on along the minus strand of JAYESD010000011.1, from coordinate 128,700,724 downwards.
CCAGTGTTCGAGTGTCTGGACCGGGGTTTTTTTGTGTATTGCTTGACCATTCCTTTTATAGTTCAAGGACTGGTCGTTACATCGTTAGCTTGGCCCGACATGTGGCCCTGGCGGTTACTGATGCTTAATACACAATTAATGTACTTAATTACCCTTAACAGTGTGGTAACGCCCCTTGATGGTGGCGTTACTGGTATTAAGGGTCCTCCGATCGTGTGTCATTAAGATAACATTAATGACACATAATCGGGTCTTGAAACTTTAATGTCCCTTGAAGGTCCGAGCCATTGGAGGTCCGCCAATCAGCCTGTTGAAGTCGAAGTTCCAGCGGTTGGACGCGTGGTAGCTCCAGAGCTTACTGTCTAGTAAGGGTAGGTCCGGTGCTGTTGTACACATGTCAGTACCGGAGCTTCCCTCTGTCAGGGGTTAGGCCCGGGGGTGCCACACAGGTACCTAGCCCAGAGCTTTCCCATGGACGGAATGTAGCTCCGGTTTTATGATACACGTGGCGGCACCGGGACTAACCATAGAAGGGAGGCAGGTCCGGTTCCGTATGACACATGGGACCTTCAGAGGTCTCCAACACTGATAGGTGGAGTTCCTTTGCACTCTTTGCAGTCCCAAGGGGTATCCTGTACGCAGGGTATCGACAGTGGCCCCCTGGGCCCACCTCTCGGAGAGACCTTTTGGGTTAAGTCATTCTACTGGAGGTGGGTCTATCTTTTGATTTCCGTGCCATGTCTTCAAGGGTTTTTGGATGTGCTGTTAGGGTTGTGGTTAGTAGTTAAACCATCGCCGCGTGGCATCTCCAGGAAGCAGCAGGTGAGATCTGCGCGTGCGGATCTCACGCAATTGAAGGTCGACGGTTCCCAATACAAAAACCGTATCAGTTCCGCGCGCCCTGTCAGGCCGCCGCCCTTGGGTTTCCCGCCTCTCATGATGACAACTGTTCGCCTGGGGTAAGGACCTTGGCTTGATTGTCGGGGTGGCCCCGGGTCCCCTTGTCATTGGTAGGGTGAAATATTTGAACTGTATCTTTGGCCCTTGTGCGGTTTCCATCCAAGCGTTGCGGGGGCTTACGAAGAAGGAAAGCGCGCACAGTTTGAGGGTTTCTTACGCTTTCATTTGAACTTGTGCTCGAATCCTTCAAACTTTCGCTTGCTTTTCCTCTCTCACCCCGCTGTGCTACGATGAAGTTGGGACTTCCCAAGAGCCACATTGGGAGCAAGAAGGAGTTGTCTAGGGTCCAGACCTACATGGGCTGGTCCAGTGACTCCTTCGACAATGACATTCATTATGACAAGCTTCCCTTTGAGAAGTAGCGAGCCGGAGATATGGTGTACTTCCTTGGGTACGCCATGGCGGGTTTGATCCCGCCTTTCTCCACTTTCTTTCTGATGCTGCTAGATTTCTATGGTCTGCAGCTCCACCATCTTGGCCCCACTCAATCTCGCTGGTGGCGAATTTCGTCCACTTTTGTGAGATGTGGGTGGGCGTGCCCCCTTGCGTGGAGTTGTTCTGGACTTTCTTCACTGTCCACCGCACCAGGAAGAGTGATGAGTTCATCGGCTTCTACTACTTCGTGAAGCGGAAAAACTGCCCCCTCAAGTACTTGAGGTCGTTTCCTTCTGGCAAGTGGGACGACTAGAAGAAAGACTGGGTGGTCATCACCATGGAGGGACACGAGAGGCTGGAACTGCCTGAACGCCTCCCCCGCGTCGACACCGACATTTGGAGTGACGTGCCGGAGCTGTCGAGGGAGTACAGGCCCATTCTGGACAGAATCCAGGAGTGTGTCGAAGGTGGGGTGACCCCCCAGATGGTCTTCAAAAACTTCTTGACGAATAGGTGGGCCCTGTTTAGGGCTAGGGGGCGGCCTGCCTAGGCCGTCAATAGTGAGATGGATACCAACCGCATTGAGGTTGGTTTGGACACCAACTTGAACGGTGAAGCCTTGAAGACACATCTCAAGAAGTTCCAGCCTGGGAACATCAGGCCTGGCGACGTGTCTCCACCGGCGGCCTTCCTGCCTCTGAATATGATAGGAGTGCAGAGAGCTCCGGAGGAAGATGCCGCTGTTGGATGACTTGGGCCATATGGAGATGCGATCAACCTACAGGGTGGCAATCCCCGGAGCTTTATAAGGTGGCTTCGCTCCCGCCCCGAAGCCAAGAGTTGATGTCGTAGGCAAGGGCAAGGAGTTGGCCGAGCCCTCGAGCCGCAAGAGGAAGTTGAAGCATGCTGACGGGAGGTCCGTCAGACCTGCTCCATCCATGACAACTCCTTGTCCATGGCGGGGGAGGTCTTCGACGGCGACAACCACTCCAGCATCGGCATCCCCACGGGACACCAGCTCCGGTTGTGTGGCTCCGATACCAGGGCCAGCTGAGGGCTCTAGGTCTGAGGGTCCTTCCCGGTCAAGGGGGGCCTCAACCAAGACGTCGCTGACGGCGGGAGCAATCTTCGGGGAGCCTTCTGGAGCTACCACGCCAGTGGCGACAGGGTCCGGTCCTGAGCGTCCGGGGAGCCTTCTGGAAGCCTTCCAAGGTAAGTTTGATTTTTTACCTTAGTTGATTGTTTTTGTTGTAATAATATTTTGAGTTTCTTTGTCCTTCATCCACAGGGTACCCAAGAAAGGGGCTGAAGCTCCGGTTCCTGGAACAGCAGCTGATGCTGTGCAGGTGGAGGCTCCGGCTCCAATCCTAGCACCTCCCCAGGTGGTGTCTATGGTCGCGGCAGCCCTGGCACCGGCTGTCGTGGTTCTGGACCTCGACTCATCTTCTGATGCACCCGTGGTAGCGCCAGACCACGGGAATGAAAATGTACCAGCGGCACCAGCACCGAAGGTTGAAGCTCCGGTTTTGGATGCTATGATGGCGGACGCTCTAGCCCCAGAGCCGGAGGTAGCTGCAGTTCCGGCCATAGAGCCAAATGTTGTTGAAGCCCCAGCGGTTGAGCCGGGTGTTGATAAAGTTCCGGCACCCAAGCCGGTTGTTGTGGAAGTGCCGGTGCCCGAGCCAGTGGAGGTCGAAGCGTCGGCGCCTGAACCGGCAGTGGAGGAGGCACCAACGTTGGAGCCGGAAGTGGCCTCGGCTCCGGCCGAATCTTCAACACCTGCGTCGGAGGTGGTGGTCCTGTAGGTGCCTGCGCCTGAGCCTGGGTGCCAAGGCGAAGCGACCGGTCCTCGACCTGATGGACCAGTTGCTGATGACATGGCGGCGAGACCTTCAGAGCCGACTCCGGAGGCAGGAACTTCTGCTGCAGGACCTTCCTCGGCGGCGACCGAGGCTATCCCGGAGGGCGACCCTAGTGCCGCGGAAGCTCAGGGGACCACTCTTGTAGAGTGGGACCCAATTTTTATTGTGGAGAACTCGCTGGAGCCAGCGGAGAGGACCCCAGCAGGTCTGGAGCCGATTCCCTTGTCATTGTCCATCAACAATGCCTGCTGCAGCCTTCGTTAGGTTCAGGTGGCCTTTTACCACGACAAAAAGGCCCTTGAGGAGGAGCGCCAAACCCATAGGAGGTGGCGTAACCGACTCCAATTCGAGACCAAGCTGGCGCAGACTAGGCTGGCCGATGACAAGGAGTGGGTGAAAAGGGAGAAGGCCCGGTTGGAGTACTGGGGTCAGCTGCTGGATGAGAGGGAAAGCATGGTGCATTCACTCAACAACCAGTCCCGGGCCATCCACGAAGAGGACGTGGCTGCTAATGAATCGGCGAATGATTGCCAAGAGAAGCTGAGCGCCATCCACGACAGCCTCGTCAAGCGCTGGGAGGCTCTTGAGGAGTGGGAGAAAATGCTCGAAGATGAAGAGCAAAAACTCCTGGAGCTGCAGGATGACCTCGTGAAGAGGGAATAACAGCTTACTCAGAGGCTAACTCTGGGTGACAAGAGCCTCGCAGAGCGCACCAAGAAGCTGGAGGAGCACTACGAGAGCGAGGAGAAGAAGGACTGGCAACGGGGACAAGACCTCACAAAGAGGGAGAATGAGGTTGATGCCAGGGACAAGAAAGTACAGGACCATGAGAGAGACCTGGTCGACCGTCGGAACAAGATCCACATCCGGGAAGCGGTGCTTGCTAAACTCGAAAGGCAAGTTGCTGAAAAGATTCAGCAGCACGCCAAAGAGGTCGAGCGCCTTGCCCGGGAAGGTTCGGAGCTTGCGGCGACCAAGAGGTCCTTGGAAGAGGTGCGAGGCTCAAGGGCTGCGGAGTCCCAACAAGTATGGGACTTCTTGGGCAAAGCCAATGACGCGCTGATGCTGCTAGGCTTTAGTCCCATACGTCCGGATGATCCGGAGCCAGAGCTGGACGAGGCGTTGAGCTCGGCGGGCAACAAGCTCAACAAGATGGGCGATGTCATCGTGGACCAGCTGAAAACTGAAGGACAATCCCTGGCGAAGAATGTCGTAGAGTACATGCTGACGTGCTACACGAGCCGAGATCCTCATTTCCCACTAGACCTGGTGCTTGAAGGCCCCATCGATGGAGAGGGAGAAGTCGCCAAGGCCAGCGTGTTGGAGGTTGCCCAGACGGTTGCCTCGTTCTTCTGTAGGATCTAGGACTTTCTCCTTGTAGCTCCCACTTGTATCTTCTCTTCTTTTCTCCAATTTTGTAATCTCTTGTCCTCAGATGAATGAAATCCAAGAATTTTATGAATTTCATTTTTTGTCTTCAACACGTTTGTCTCACTTGGCCCCCTGGTAGATGTACACAATTTGATTGTGAACATGTACCAAAAGGATGTAGTATTTTGTTTAAGACTTGATTGCTTCAAACTTGTAGAGCATAGGTCCGAAGTCTTGTTGCTCGACAGTAGAGGCCCCTGAGGTTGTCCGAGCTTAGTAGGTCCAGTAGCAATCACTGTCGGAGCTTTGTAGCTCCGGCAGCAGCCATCATCAACACGTGGAGCGTTGATAGCAGGTCCTCTGGGGTTGTTGGAGCTTGGTATCTCCGGCATCGACCACTATCAACATGTATAGGTTCGACAGCAGGAAGTGTTCTTCCACCATCTTTTCTTCACGTTGACGGATGGCCCCCTGGATTCGTAGGAACTTGATAGCTCCGGTAACGCTCACTATCATGAGCTCCTTTAGGGGATGTCGGAGCTTTGATAGCTCCGGCATTGTCCACCATCATCACGAGATTTTTATTTTTCCTGCACACTAAAGTCAAGAAAAACAGTAAAATCCATTTCCTATCTATAACTCAATTGCGGCTTACTATTCCCGAAAGAAATTTTAGATCGACAGCAATTCTGTATATAATCAAGCGCATTTGTTTGTTTTTTTAGGTCCAATCGTTCCTGGACTCTCCTTATTTCGGCCTACCGGGATGTAGGTAGAGTGGCGTACTTAGGGTGATGGACCAGGCTAAGTCGATAGTACATTCCGAACCTAGATTGGCTTGGCAGCATTCAGGCGAGTAGGCCATTCAACAATGTTAAGACCCGAAAGATTTTAACAATGCAACTTGAATTATATATGAATTGTTTGAGGTAAAGTTTCTTGAGTATTGCACAATTTTGTTATACACAAGAAAGGGAAAAATAAAAAATAATGAGCCTGTACAAAATAAATGCACGTGGAGTCTGTTTTCACATAATGATGTCTTTCGTTATAGGTCCGGGGTACAAGGGAAACTAGTACACTCTTAGGGTACGGAACCAGGCTAAGTGTGTTGCATTTCTCGTTTGACCCAAGGTAGCTAGCTACACATTTAGTTATGAGACTGTGACAAGTGTTGCTTGAACTTTGCGAACCTTCCAGGAAAGGTCCAGCTGTCCCCTCGGAGGGGCTACCCGACTCTGCACAATGACGCTATAACATACATCACATGTAATTACAGACTCACCTCTGTGATATTAAGCGTAGAACTTACGGAGGTGCTCAATGTTCCAAGGATTAGGGAGCGGTGTCCCATCCTCGGTTGCTAAGCGAACGCATCCGGGACGGGATACTTTGATCACTCGGAAGGGTCCTTCCCAGCTGGGGGAGAGTTTGTTTAACCCTTCACGAGTTTGTATTCTCCGTAGTAGCAGATTGCCTTCCTCGAGCTGTCGGTTATGCACATGCCTTTGGTGATAGCGCCGGAGTGCTTGGCGATATCGTGCATTTTGAACAGCTGCTCGGCACCTTCCCTCTTCGACGAGGTCAAGGTCTTCACGCCGAAGCTGGTCCTCCGTGGCCTCGTCGAAGGTCCGGACCCGGAGCAACCCCAAGGTGATCTCTGGAGGAAGGACTACTTTAGCTCCGTACACCAGGAAGAAGGGTGTCTCTCCAGTTGACCGGTTTGGAGTTGTCCTGTTTGCCCACAAGGTGGGCGAAAGCTCTTCGATCGAGTTGGCTCCATGTTTTTTTCACGCACTCATATGTGCGTGTCTTAAGTCCTTTTAGGATTTTTGCATTTGCTCTCTCGGCTTGGTCATTGCTTGACGGGTGAGCTATGGAAGCGTAGCTGACTTGAATGCCGAGGTCTTTGCAGTATTCTTGAAATGCAGAGCTTGTGAATTGGGTCCCATTGTCAGTTATGATCTTGTTTGGGACTCCAAATCTGCATACTATGGATTGCAAGAAATTGATAGCTGATTGCTTGTTTATTGTCACAACTGAGTTGCTTCCGGCCACTTTGTGAACTTGTCGATGGCGACATACAGGAACTTATAACCTCCGATGACTCTTGGGAAAGGTACGAAGATATCCATCCCCCACACAGCGAATGGCCATGTAGGAGGTATCATTTGTAGGGGTTGAGCTGGTGTGTGAATTTGTTTCGCATGGAACTGGCATGCTTCGCATTTCTTCACTAGCTCAGTTGCATTCTGGAGTGCTGTAGGCCAGTAAAAACCATGTCGGAAGGCTTTACCGATCAACGTGCAGGAAGACGCGTGGTTCCCACACTCGCCTCCATGGATTTCTGCGAGGAGCTCACGACCTTCTTCCCTTGTAATGCACCGCATTAGGACGCTGTTGGCACCATGCCGGTAGAGATCCCCTTCTACTAGTGTGTATCTTTTAGCCAATCTGAGTATCTGGTCAGCGGATACATTATCTTCAGGAAGGAAGTTGTCTTTCAAGTAGCTCCGGATCTTCGAGATCCATGCATCGAAGCTAACTTGAGCATTTGAGTCTTGCGTGCTGGGTTGCTCGGAGCTTCCTGTAGCACCTACGACCCTTGATGGGCGCCACAGTAACAGGGCCATCGGGACCGCCAGCTTTGAGGTGCTGGTCTTGCACCCTTCGCTCAGTTTGGCAAGCTGAGCTGTTGATTTAGACAACCTCCGGACGAAGGTTCCTTTGGGAGCCAGAGCTCTGGTCGTAGCTTTCGTCGAGAGTTCGTTAGCTTTAGCATTGTTGAGACGCTGGACATGGCAGAGATCAAGGACTTTGAAGTCCTTCTGAAGCTTATGGGCTTCAAGTTGGTATGCAGCTAGTTGAGGGTTGTTGCAACAACATTCACCTTTGACTTGTTTTATTACTAGCTGCGAATCACCCTTTACCAACAGCTGCTTGACACCATACGATAGTGCCACCTTGAGCCCATAGATTAGTGCTTCATACTCTGCCATATTGTTGGTTGCCTTGAAGTCAAGGTGAACCATGTATTTGACCTTCTCCCCGGTCGAAGCGAGGAGAAGGATTCCAGCTCCTGCCCCCTGCTTCCGTACGGAGCCGTTGAAGTAGAGAGTCCAGTGAGGCTGAGTGAAGACCGGAACTTTAGGTTCCGGTTTCTGCTCACTGGGGCCCCTAGGATTTGATGGAGAGGGGGCAATTCCGCCACGAAATCCGCCAATGTTTGACTCTTGATCACTTGCCTTGGGATGAATTCAAGATCGAACTCGGCCAATATTGCTGCCCACTTTGCAATGTTTTGAGTAGAATTGGGGTTACGCAAGATTGCGCACAGTGGATAAGAGGCTACCACTGAAATCTTGTGAGCTTGGAAGTAGTGACGAAGCTTCCTAGAGGCAATAAGAACTTCGTAGAGCAGCATATGCACCTCTAGGTATCGATTCTTAGTGTCGTGGAGTACTTCACCGATGAAGTACACTGGGCGCTGGACTGTTCAGACCCTTCCGAAGGGGCCCAAAGCTTCTTCCTCATCAACCCGGACCCTCCTGGAGGGGTCGAGACCTTCTTCGGAGACCTCCCGCTTCCTGCTAGAGGAACCTGGAGCTTCTTCTGAAATGACCTGGGCCTTCCCGGCGGGGTCCGGATCTCCTTGTTTAGCAACAGTAACTCCTTCATTTGAAGGAGGTTGATCCTCTAGCGTCTCACCTTGAGGATCCGGGTCTGGAGGCTGGGACCCAGACTCGCCTTCAGGTAGTTCCAGACCCTCCCGGGGGGTGGGGGTATGGATTCCTGAACTGGGGATGGTTCTGGTCTTTCTACAACAAAGACCATGCTGATTACTTCGTCAGTTGCTGAAATATAAAGAAGAAGTGGGTCACCAGGGTTCGAAGCTACCAGAGTTGGTAGAGTGGTGAGGAGCTGTTTTAGCTCTTGGAGAACCTTTTTTTGCTTCTTCAGACCATTTAAATGGTCCGAACTTCCTCAATAGTTTGAAGAATGGTAGCGCCCGTTCTGCCAGCCTTGAAATGAACTGGCTGAGGGCAGCTAGACATCCAATCAGCTTCTGAACATCCTTGATGCGAGCTAGTGGTCACATGTCTTCAATAGCTTTAATCTTCACCGAATTCGCCTCTATTCCTCGGTGGTTCACCAAGAATCCAAGAAGCTTCACAGAGCTAACCCCAAAGACACACTTGTCTGGGTTTAGCTTTGTGCATGTGATTCACAAATTGTCGAAAACAACTTGCAAGGTGTCAAGGAATGACTCCTTGTTCTTGATATTGACGACGATGTCATCGACGTACACTTCCACTACATCTCTGATGAGCTCTCCAAACGTTTTATACATAGCTTGTATAAACATTGAAGCAGCATTTTTGAGACCGAATGGCATGGCAGTGTGACAATATAATCCATCTACTGTGATGAAGGAGGTATGTTCTTCATCTTCCCTAGACATTCTGATTTGATGGTATCCAGAATATGCATCTAGGAAACACAGTAATTCACACCCGGAGGTGGAATCCACTATCTGATCTATTCTAGGTAATGGGAATGGATCCTTTGGACATGCCTTATTCAGTGTAGTGTAGTCGATACACATCTGAAGCTTCTCGCCGGCCTTGGGTACAACGACTTGGTTTGCCAGCCATTTTGGGTGGAAGACTTTCCGGATGAATCCTGCTTCGAGCAACTTCTTCACTTCTTGTCGTATGAAGTTTTGTCGCTCTACTGATTGCTTCCGAGGCTTCTGCCAAGCGTCGGGATAAATCTTCAGATTGTGCTCAATCACTTCCCTAGGGATCCCAGGCATTTGTGACGGTTGCCAGGCAAACACGTCGACATTAGCTCGGAAGAAAGTGATGAGCGCGAGTTCTTATTTGTCGTTCAGACCTCCCAATATACGGGTGGTCTGAGCAGCGTCGGAACCAATTTGGACGAATTTGATGGGAATGTCAGTGTCGCTGCTTGGTTGCACACAAGGTGCAAAGGTTGAGCCTCGATGACGAATGCTCGGAGGCATCAGAGCTTGCTCCTTTCCGAATTCTTGTTCCTGTGTTGTAGCAAGCGCATGGAGTTCTTCCAAAGTTGTAACTCCAGCCGTGCGATCTCCGCAGATCCGGAGAACACCTGAGGGTGTTGGCATCTTCAACACTAGGTAGGCATAATGAGCAGTAGCCATGAATTTGTACAAATCAGGTCTACCCAGGATGGCGTTGAAGGGTAAGTTGATCTCCACGTCGAAGACCAACTTCTCGGTCCTATAATTCTCCCAGGTTCCGAAAGTCAACGGAAGAGTAATGGCTCCGAGTGGAGTTATGGCCCCCGAACCTACTCCAGAGAAAGGTCAGGAGGGGCGAAGATCCGAAGGTCGGAGCTGAAGCTTGACGAAGGCCTTGAACCTTATGAGGTTCAGCCCCGACCCTTCGTCCACCATTACATGGTGGAGCTGGATGTTGTTGATGGTCGGAGATTCCATCAATGGAAGTTGGCCAGCTCCGATCATGTTCCGAGGGCAGTCCGAAGCATCGAAAGTGATGGCAGTATCCATCCACTTCCGGTGAGGCTCCGCCCCGGCAGTAGGAGCTAGAGAGGCCATGTCCCGCCGCATTGTCTTAAGGACACGGCGGGAGGTGATGTCCCACGAACCACCAAAGATGGTGTTCATGGTCTTCCGGCGCTCATTGTCAGAGACGTCGGAGTCGTCATCAACGGAAGTGTAAACAGCCTTCAAGACCTTTTTAGGGTCCTGAAAACCTAACTCCTCTTCAGCCGGAGCTTCGTCAAATTTTTTCCTTCCCTTTGATGGGAAGGAACTTCTTCTTGGCGCTTGTTGTAGCGCTCGACAAGGTTCTGGACCTCTCGACAATTTTCCAGGTTGTGCCTGTCCGTCTTGTGTATGGGACACCACATCTTGGAGCTGCCACCGTCTTCAGACGACGGTCGAGGTCGTTTCTCGGGGCGTGGCCCCCGGCCACCCAGAGCTGCGGCAGCTGCGGCAGTAGGTGTGCCGGCCGAAGGCTTCTTCTTGTCGTTGGACCTTTTCTTCTTCTTGCCACTCCCGGAGGTAGCGGCTTCACCCTTGGAGGACTTTTTGTTGTCCTTCGGAGGTGGTTGGGAGTGCATTTCACGGCCCTTCGCAGCCTTGGCACACTTGTCTGCCAGGCTGAAGAGTTCCGTGACGCTGGTGACTTCTTTAGTCGCCAGCTTCTCCAGCATCTTCTTGTCTCGAACGCCCTGTTTGAATGCCACAATAACAGAAGCGCTTGAGATAGAAGGGATTCTGTTTCGTACTTGGGAGAACCTCTGGATGAAAGATCGCAGGGACTCTCTCCCTTTTTGCTTGACAGCAAAAAGGTCCAGTTTTGTGCCTGGTCGAGTGTATGAGCTCCCGAAGTTGGCGGTGAACTATTGGCACAGCTCCGCCCAACTGTTGATGGAGTCAGACGGAAGGCTCATGAACCAGGACCTGGTGGTCCAAGTCAAAGCCACCGGAAAATAATTGGCCATCAAGACCTCATTGCCTCCAGCTGCAAGAATAGCGGTGGAGTAGATTTGGAGAAATTCAGCGGGATTAACAGTCCCGTCAAATTTCTCCGGCAAGTGAGGCCGGAACTTTTGCATCCATCTGACCATGCGTAGGTGCATGGCCAAGGCAGAACAGCCTCCTCCTACTCCCTCAGGAGCAGGACTGTCCCGAGCCTCTCGCCTCTCGCCTCTCGTAAGCACGCTCGATGTGGACATGGCCGTCCTGTTGACAGTAACGATGATCGAGCTCCGCCCGGAGGTCGTGAGTCGAAAGCCTGGTTACCGTGTGAGTACGTCGCGCCCCGGAGGGCAGCGACGTCGCCTGTTGAGACGCAACATGCCTCTTGTGTTTCGAAGCGTGCGGACCAAGTCTACCCGACAAGGTCCGATGTTGAGATGGGGCCCGCCCTGAAGGGGGAGGACCTTGATTACAGATGTCATCGGCTGCTGCAGCAACCATATGCTCCATATCAACCCTCCACTTCTCCATTGCACCTTGGGGTGCTCCTGGAGGTGGATGTTGAAGAAGAGCATGCGCAGCATTAATCGCGTGTTCAAGGTTGTTGTTCGCCGATCCAGTGACTGACGCAGATGCCTCATCTCGACGTCCAGCTTGATTCGCCAGAGCGGATGGTGGCGGCGGTGGCATGACTCCTGCTGGAGCTACGGCACCTCTTGGTTGCTGCATGTTCGAGGGATTGCCTCCAGTAGGCTGCACAGCATGGTTACCGTTGGATGATCCAGCAGGAGAGTTCACCATCTTCGAATCTCGGGCACCCCCTACCTGGTGCGCTGACTGTCGGAGTTTGGTTCCGGCAATTCTCCCGGTACTACCTTTGGCAGCCCGCAGAGTTTGTAGTTCGGTTGGGGCGCACAGAGATTCAGAAGAAGGTGGCTAGTTGACACAAGGATTTACATGGTTCGGGCCGCCTAAGCGTAATACCCTACTCCACGGGTGTGTGTTGTTGTATTGAGCGTCTGAGCGCTTGGTATGAAAGACTAGAGTGTCTTGAGCACGTATGTGCCAGTGTTCAAGTGTCTGGACCGAGGTTTTTTTGTGTATCGTTGGACCAGTCCTTTTATAGTACAAGGACTGGTCGTTACATCGTTAGTTTGGCCCGACATGTGGCCCTGGCGGTTACTGATGCTTAATACACAATTTATGTACTTAATTATCCTTAACAGTGTGGTAATGACCCTTGATGGTGGTGTTACTGGTATTAAGGGTCATTCGATCATGTGTCATTAAGACAGCATTAATGACACATAATCGGGTCTTGAAACTTTAATGTCCCTTGAAGGTCCGAGCCGTTGGAGCTCCGCCAATCAGCCTGTTGAAGTCGAAGGTGTGGCGGTTGGACCTGTGGCAGCTCCGGAGCTTACCGTCTAGAACGGGTAGGTCCGGTGCTGTTGTACACGCGTCAGTACCGGAGCTTCCCTCTGTCGGGGGTTAGGTCCGGGGGTGACACACAGGTACCTAGCCTGGAGCTTTCCCATGTATGGAATGTAGCTTCGATTTTATGATACACGTGGCGGCACCGGGACTAACCATAGAAGGAAGACAGGTCCGGTTCCGTATGACACGTGGGGCCTTCGGAGGTCTCCAACACTGATAGGTGGAGTTCCTTTGCACACTTTGCAGTCTTAAGGGGTATCCGGTACGTAGGGTACCGACAAGTACCTTCCACCATGCGAATAGTGTACCGACGTTCCTTAAGACGGAGCTTAATTTCAAGACTTTTAGTCATATAAAGTTCTTCCAATTTTATTTCACAATTCTGCAGCTGATTTTGCGTTCAAGACTTCACGCAAAACATCTATAAATAAATTGAGCTGCAAGGCGGATAAAGCTTTTTCATCGAGTTCCTCTCATGTATCATCTGCCATATCTTTAGGTTTTTTATTCAAGGCCCTGTGTACTCCCAACTGAGTAAGAACGACCTTCATCTGAACCTACCATATGGAAAAACTAATTTTTCCATCAAATTTTGGAATATCCAATTTAGTAGACATGACATGCAGCAAACAATAGAAGAATTAAAAATCTCGATAGACTTCCTATAGTAAAAACCAGAAACTAGCAAGCTGTATGGTAGCCTTCACGAGTGGACGTTGCAAAGTCCTGAAGGAAAGAGAGATCTGGAAGCCTTTCTGGTGTGGTCCTAGCAAAGATATCTAAAGTGGAGGTGGCCACGTGATCTTGCAGGTTGGACAGGAACCATTTTGCTTCACGGGAATCAGCTTCACGGCTACAGGAAACCGATGCTTTGAGGACTGATTTAATTGCTGTTGGCGAAGTAATGTATCGGCCGTGTAGAAGTGACTTTGACCTGGGCGGCAAGCACAACCGAGCAGCTGCGCCGCGAGATGAAAGCTGGGCCGCGCCCGTGGTGGCGACGAGTCGCGTGAAGGAGGCGGGACCGCAGACGGGAAGAAGTAGATCCGATCTATACTGCGGCGGCGCACGAAGGAATAGATCTGATAACAGCGGTTCTGATATCACTTGTTAGGGTTAATAGAGACACAAAAGATTTAACGTGGAAAAAACTCCCCTAAGACGGAGGAAAAAAAGACTACAGAAAACATATATTATTAGGATTGAGGTACAAGTACAGAGGTGACCTATATTTATAGGCGTAGGCATACAAGAGATAGAGTCATAACCTAACAAGTGAAAATCGTTGACACCGCAAATACGTCCCTGTCTGTTTGGTTGCATTGCATTGGCATACCACACCATGGTTTCTCTTTCTCTTTCTAGACTTGCCATAACCAATTGATTCTAAGAGCTGAGGAGAACCTGGACAAGTCAATGACACCCAAACCGCCCAGCTCCTAAGGCCGGCAAACCTTCTGCGAATTGACCAGGCAAGAACCTGCCTTGTACGCATCACCCTCACTTGTCCACATGAATCTTTGCCTGATTGCGTTAATCCTTATTGTGACCCACCTAGGGAGTATGATAACCTATGCATGATGTGTGACTAGGGACGTCAGGGCTGATTTGATAAGTGTTACACGGCCGGCCTTAGTGAGTAGCCGGCCCTTCCATATTTGTAGTCTACAATTTGCCTTGTCGATTAGTGGTTGGAAATCCTCTTTCCTATGCTTCCTTTTGTGCAGGATGTGAGATCTATGTGTGCTAAATACATTGGCTAATACGATAAAAGTTTTGAATATTGCAAAAACACCCTTTTTCATCAAGGTCCGACTTTATGTCCTAGCTCTGGCAAGGTCCGACAGTAGGTCTGACAATATTTTGGTTAGCTTCGGCAAGGTCCGATGGGCCCTGAAGAGTAAGGAGCGACATGTCCTGTCCGGCCGCGCATTGAAGACACACGTCTTCCCCAAGCGCACTGTGTAGCGCACGCCCCTATCAGATGCCACTGTGCCCAGTCACATCATAGTGAAGACGACATAGGGCTACCCACGCTTCTAGGTTGCTTACGGCAACATAACAAGATATTCCCTGTCATCATCAACCACGACGCCAAGCTTCTGACGACTGGCATGGCAATGTGGCAGGTCTTCAAGCCACGATCAGCGGAAGCAGTGGCCATTACTCCATAGATCTTGTATAGGATAAGATTGCCCCGGGGCCACCTGTTGGGCTCCAGACCCTACTTGTAAGCTGTCCGACATTAGACTATAAAAAGATCGGGTGGCCAACGACTTAGACAACTTCACTAAGGCCCTCTCAGGCCTTCTTAGGTCGGACACGCACAACTTAGATGCCACACACACAGAACAAGCAATACAACTCACCGTGGAGTAGGGTGTTACACTCCAGCAGCCTGAACCACGTTAAAACCACCGCCTCACCATCTCTCACCCGCACAACCTCACCTGCGTACTGGCCCTGCTGATAAAGAACCTCCGCGGGCTGCTCGCATAGCAGGTCAAGGGGAAGTGTTGCAAGAACACTCTGATATTTGGCGCGCCAGGTAGGGGGTTTTTTCTCTTAGGAAGTTGCGCCTCCATCGTCGCTGGAGCATCCAACCCCAGTACCACCCACGAGTCTACTGTCAACATTTTATAGCGTTGATGGTGGGCGCTGCTTCAGCATCCAGCTCCGGCACCATCCAGGAGGCCCAATTTTGATGTTTCTTAGCAATGATGGTGGGTGCCGCCAGAGCATCCAGCTCCGACACCACCCAATAAGCCCGCCATCGAAGTTTCTTAGCGTTGATGGTGGGCGCCACCAGAGTGTCTAGCTCTGTGCCACCCAAGAGGCCCGCCATCAACGTTTCTTAGCATTGATGGTGGGTGCCACCGGAGCATCTAGTTCTGGCAGCATCCAGGGGTCTGCCATCGATTTTCCGCACGTTGAGGTTGGTGCCGCCTCAGTTCGGAGGCTACCTCGTCACCATCACCGCCGGAGACTTACTTCGATGATGACCACACATTTCAAATTCAAGTTTGTCGCTCTCCTGAGAGCCCACCGACATCAACTACCCAATATTCTGTGATCTGTCGGGGTCCCGCCAATGACATCCTGCGACTGCGACTCAGTGGTAGGCATGCCCAACCAGTTGGCCACAACTACCAGGGGGCCTCTAAGGTGTCCCTTGGGAAGGACGTCAAGCTGTCTCTGGTCGCCATAGCAACAACACCGCAGTGTTGTGAGCGTGGACTGCATGCGGGTCTGCTTAAGGTACTTATGGCGTATTCGGGGTGTTCCAACTGTCCTCTTGTTTGTGGTCCTGTACCACACTGTCTCTCCGATGAATGGCCTACGACAAGCGGGAGGTTTAGAGTGTGCAACCTCCTTAGCTTGGTTCCGTATCTCAAGCGTGCTTACTCTGCTTCCCTAGCGCTAAGGCTGAGTATTGGGGGCCAGACAGTATACACACTAAACAAGACGGACGCCAGGGAATCCAAGGTCTTTTGGTTATTCTCTTGCTCGGGGTCTTGTGATGTTGAACGGTCCCTCCCCTAAAAGGCTAATGCCAGTGGGAGGTCCAGAGTGTATAGTCTGCTTAGTCTGGTCATGCACCCAAAGCGTGTACACTTTGCCTCCCTAGTGCAGCGGCTGAGTATTGGGGGCCGGTCGGCTCATACTTCTGCTAAAGCCAACGGAGAGGTCCAGAGTGTGCAACCTGCTTAGTCTTGTCCTGCACCCTAAGCGTGTACACTCTGCCTCCTCAGCGCTATGGCTATGTACTATGGGGCCGGACAACCATATTCCTGAGCAAGGCAATAACCATAAATTTTATATTGTCACACCATATTACCATGTTCATTACATTATGATTTCATTTTTTGCTTACTTTTGTGCATCATCCGCCATATGCCCAGTTACATTTCTTTTGTCTTGTTCCTAGATGAAGTTGTGCTATCCTGCTGTAGGCGGGTTTGCTTGAGGTTCTGTGATGTATTTGGGTTTCTTGGTTGTTATTTTGCTCGGGAGCCGTGGCACCGAATGGTCACTCCTCTAAAAAGCTAACGCCCGTGGGGAGGTCCAGTGTGTATAGTCTGCATAGCCTGGTCCTGCACCCTAAGCATGTATACTCTGTCTCTCCAGCGCTAACGGCTAAGTACAGGGGGCCGGATGGCACAAGCTCTAGAACAAGGCAATAACCATAACCCATATACTGTCGCACTGAATTACCCATGCACCGTAAGCCCAACTCAGACCATAAGACATAACGAGACTAAGAGAAAGGGGAATGTGACCGGTAAATGCAATTACTTTCTTGTCTATCATGCCTATGCAAGTCTCAACCAGATACGAGTTTGGAACAACCACGCGGGATGGTATGATGGTGGCCCCACCTGCGGGATCGTCACCTCTCCTGAGGTGGGCCTGAGGGCTACTGTCGGTACTCTGCAGACTGGTTACCCCTGCGTACAAGCTAAAAGAAGCTTCGGACCCGGCCTCCCCGCTGAGGCGGACTCTGGGGCTACCACGTGTCGTCCGGCTCTGGGTCCTTGCTCCCACCGAGGAGGGCTCCGCAGCTGCCATGCGTTCTTTGATTCTAAGCCCTTGCTCCCATCGAGGAGGGATTTGGAGCTGCCATGCGTCCTCCTGCTTTGGGTCCTTGCTCCCACCGAGGAGGGCTACAGAGCTGCCACGCGTCCTCTGCTCCGAACCTCGCGCTCCCGCGAGTGCAGGATCTGGTGCTGCCACGCGTCCTTCAGCCCCGAACCCAGTGGTCCCGCAGAGGCAGGCTCCAGCGTTGCCACACCTCCCATGAGTTGCAATGGGCCATGAGACCTAAAGAGTGAAGAGCGGCGTGTCTCGTCCAGTCGCGCATTGAAGGCACATGCCTTTCCCAGGCGCACAGTGTAGGGCACGCCCCTATCAGATGCCACTGTGCCCAGTCGCATCACAGTGAAGGTGCCACAAGGCTACCCACGCTTTCAATTGGGTAGCTTACGACGACATGACAAGACATTCCCTGTCATCATCAACCACTACGCAAAGCCTCTAACGACTGGCATGGCAAGGCGACAGGTCTTCAAGCCACGATCAGAGGAAGCAGGTGGCCATTACTCCTTAGATATTGTACAAGATAAGATCGCCCCAGGGCCACCTATCGGGCCCTGGACCCCACTTGTAAGTTGTCTAGCCTTAGACTATAAATGGATCGGGCGACCAATGACTTTTAGACAACTTCACTCACGCCCTCTCAGGCCTTCTCAAGTCAGACACATGCAACTTAGACGCCACACACACAAAACAAGCAATACAACTCACCGTGGAGTAGGTTGTTACGCTCCAGTGGCCTGAACCATGTAAGAACCACCATCTCACAATCTCTCACCAACGCAACCTTACTTGAGGAATATCCCTGCCAATCAAGAACCTCCACGGGCTACATGCATAGCAGGTCTAAAGGAAGTGTCGCAAGAACACTTCGACAACCACGGTTATAGGGGCGCCTTTCCCACCCCGCGTCAGTTGGAGCGCTTGATGAAGCCACCTCTTTGAGGGGATCATTGTACAACTTCCTTCGATCTTGTCATCGAGGCGCACGGGCATCCGTTCTACCGAGAACACGCCTGCCGTACCATCAGATGTGACGGGGCGCGAAGTGTGCACCAGAAAGCACTCGAGTGCCTTCAACATGATCATGATGGCGCCCACTCTGCATTCATAGCCAACTTGGATGATCATGTCTTTACTCCGCCATGTTGACTGTTTTGGGATTCCATCTGTCAAGGCCTCTTGGCAGCCGAGGTCCTGTACTCCGTCACCTAGGGGTGGGCAAAAAAACCGAACCGAAAAAACCGAGACCGAGACCGAAAAGACCAAAATATTGGGTATCGGGTACCTATTCGGGTACCAAATCTAAATAATCGATATATTAATTTTGAATTCGGGTATCACTCTCGGGTTCCCAAAATAACCGAATAACCGAACAAAAAATCTCAAGTTGAATTATGATCTATGAATCCAAAACAATATGGATTTTGATATTTCATTTGTGAGTTTTGATATGTGAAATAATTAGATTAAACTATTTATTTATGATCCATCATTAATTAATTAATAATTTATTGTCTATCGAGATTAAATTTACGGATGATATGAAACTTATATTGATTGTTGAGAGCATGAAATAAGAATAATATACAATTCGGGTATTTCGGGTAAGACCGAAGACCGAACCGAAATTTAGGTACCCAAAAAATTCGGGTACCTATTAATTGTATAACATTTTGGATAGTGATTTTCAAAAACCGAAATTCAAAAAGACCGAAATGACCGAACCGAATTTACCGGGTAGACCGAACGCCCACCCCTACCGTCACCGCGGAAGACCTCCAAGATCTTCACCACGCTCAAGTTTCATTAACCTCAAGAAGTGCATCCCCTATGCTTGGCTTGCTCGAATTAGGCAAAGGTAAGCCCAACTAAGTGCTCAATTAGCCCTATGTTACCCGATAGCTTTAGTTGCTAGGTCAAGATCCTAAGCACCTCTATTTCTATCACTTATCAAATGGGACATGGAAGTTAGAGTAAAAGGAGTGAGAAAGGCTATCAAACTTGAGGACAAATGGGATAGAGAGGTAACAAGAGCTTGGTGCCAAAATAGTGATTTCACAAAGCTTAGTGCTTTGAATTGCTACCTATTGCTTGGCTTGCAGGCACAGATCAACATGACCAGTGCAAACCCATTAAACTTCGCTACATTTTCTTCTTGACTACGCCAACAATAGCGTAATGGCGCTGGAGTACATCAACAACAAGGACCAGTCGACAGGCATGCTTACAAAGTTGCCTAGATGTGACCGCTTTCATGATCTTTGCAGTCGAAGCATCCTCATCAACACACCATCAATACCAACCTCACTCAATGAGAATTAGGAGATATGCTGAATAAACTTATTTTACTAGTAAGTTAATACACATATTAGTGCAAGTCTTAGCGCAACTGTACTAAGTAAATATGTGCAAGTTATAGTGTAGCTGTAATATCTAAGTTAATGCATGCAAGTTATGGTGCAATATCTAAGTTAACACTACTACAATAAGCCTCATCACAGGCGGCTCCAAACCTATTATCACAGACGGCTTTTAAAACCGCCTGAAACGAAGAGTCTGTGATAATCCGCAATTTCACAGGCGGAGAAGTGAAACCGCCTGTGAAGACTAATTATCATAGGCGGTTCTTTACTAAGGATAGCCGCCTGTGAAGACCAATTATCATAGGCGGTTCTTTACTTAGGCTAGCCGTCTGTGAAAATACTTTATCACAGACGGGTCGTGCAGCATATATAACCGTCTGTGATAAACGTCTTATCACAGACGGTTATTGAAGAATAACTAACCGTCTATGATAAGAAGTCTTCACAGACGGGTATTGAAGCATTACTAACCGTCTATGATAATTTGTATTCACAGGCGGATTTTGAAGCATAACTAACCGCCTATGATAATATGTCTTCACAGGCGGGTTTTGAAGCATAACTAACCGTCAATGATAATGTGTCTTTACAGACGGTTATTGAAGCATAACTAACCCGTCTATGATAATGGTGTTATCACAGACGGAGTTTACCTATATCAGCCGTCTGTGAAGACCCTTTAACGCAGCCGGTTTCTACCATAACAGACACCGCCTGTGAAAATTAGGTTATCACAAATGTTTCTTTACTTGTATCTAGCCGCCTGTGATAATTGTTTTTCACAGTCATGCAGTACTACTGCTGTTATTTATAATTTCCAGGTCAATTCAATATAATCACAGAACAAAAAACAACAATCATCACAGAACAAAAGACAACAATATTATCATCACAGAAGTCAATTTCACTAAAACAATATACATACACACAAGTTACAGATACAATTTCATCTCAAAGTTTACAAGTTTTCACTAAAAACTGTATAGATTGGTATAGTCGCAAAGTTCTGGCACATCAGCTGCTGAACCTCTCTTATCAAAGAACTTCCCCGTTTTGTGCAAAATTTCGCGACGAATGAACTGACAGAGTTCAGAAGCAATCCTGTCGGCTCCTCCATCAGGAATACTTCTACAAACCGGCCATTCTTCGTTCAGATTCTTCTTGTGCTGCAATATAACACATAACAAGGTTTAGAATATGTTGGTTTGAACAATCTCAAAGTATAGATCAAAGTGAGAGTATACAAGAATTTAGTAGGTATTTTTGGAGCAGTTGTACTATGAGCAATTGAATTTTGAAGTTGGAATCAAAATATGAAAATAATGTTTCTGGTAATATTGAACAGCAGAGAATATAAGCATTAAACTATGCTAGTTACAATGAAAATGAAACACAAAAGTAAGAAAATAAGGTATCGACATTAAGGATAACTTACATCCTCACGATTGACTCTATATACGGCGGCGGTCCGAAGATGCTCGCATACATAATACCCGCATAAGACACTCCCAGCAGGCTGCTTCGGACAAGCATAATACGTTTTAATGTCCAATGCATTCGTATTAGGAGGTCTCTGACCGCCAAGCTGTTCCGCGTAAAACCGCCAAGCGCTGTAATACAACAAATGTCATATAAAACTTGTCAACACATTCTAAATGTGCGTAAATTAAAATTATTGAATAAACGTACTTTTTCAAAATGGAAAGGAAATCTTTGTAACGATCTGGTGGGTAATCGGCCGAGTCCAAGACTGTTGCCATTCCCTGCGTTGGCTTGATGAAGATCATTATGTAGTGATTACTGCAAACATACAAACACACGTGTTAACAATTACCAATAATTGCTATTTCAATGCCATGTGTCGAACTTACTCGAAGTGGTACGGAGCCTTTACGAGGTCCTGGCCGTCTCTGACAAAGTTAAACATCGCATGTCCTATGTAAGCTGCAACTTTTGCCTTTCTATCCTTCTTAAGTTTTGCAATTGCTCTTTCAAAATATTTTTTTTCATGTGTTTGTACTGGCTTGATTCTCGATTCGCCTGGACGTCGAATAGCGACTTTGCAATCCTAGTAGGGTCAAGGATACCTGTCTTGTGCGCCAACTTTTCATTATCCATGTATTGCATCCTATTGAAGAAGTCCAGAATTGTTATAATCTCATGAAATGCGTATGCGTGTAGTAAGAAAAGCAAATACAAAATATTAGAGCACTTACAAGCACCAGACGAGCAGCAGGTTGATTTCGAGCATGCCCCAATGGAAAAGGGAAAGCAGCTCGTCAAATAAAATGACTCGTTTATCTACTCCAGTGCTCCAGAATGCTTCTTTTGGAATACGAAATGTGACGCACTCAAAACCATATTTTGTGCTGGCAGTGATGTACCACTCATGCATTCTTCTGAGCGCGACGGGTTGTTTGCTAAGTTGTACGGATGTCATTAACGGCTTCCCATTCTCAAATTTAGGAGGAACATCCTCAAGCTTGTATATTGGAACTCCTGGTTTAACTAAAGCCGTCCGCCGATTATACATGACACCGTCTTCTTCCCACCATCCTTTTTTGATATGCAAGTACACCTAATCATACATCTTGTTGATCAGATAAAAGCATTGGGGCCACTATATTTACATCATATGTTTTCGTTGGAGAGATATTTAGGAGTATTAAAAGGTTATGTGCGGAACCGTGCTCACCCAGAGGGTTCAATTATGGAAGGATACACCACTGAAGAAGTGATTGAGGGTTGCGCTGATTACATCAAAGATGGAAAATCGATAGGTGTGCCTATACCGGTACATGAGGGTAGACTACGTGGGAGAGGCAAAGTGGGTAAGAAAACTTTTATTGTTCAAGATTACAAGAATGTACATCGTGCACATTTTGGTGTACTACAACAGCTCGCAATAGCTGAGCCGTACATCGAGGAACACCAAATTGAGCTTCGTGATAAAAACCAAGACCGCAAAGAGGACTGGATCATGAAAGAGCACAGAAGATGTTTCACTGAATGGTTAATGGACAAAAATATATCATACGGAAACACTATAGAAGAGGCAACAATGAAAAAGTTAGCTTGTGGCCCATCTGCTTTGGTAACATCATGGCAAGCATATGACATCAATGGTTACACATTTTACACTAAAGAAAAAGACGGTAAGAGTGTTGCACAAAATAGTGGTGTTCGTATTGAGGCTTATGATTCACAAGGGCAGAAGACCACATACTTCGGGTTCATAGAGGAAATATGGGAACTCGATTATGGCGAAAGAATGGTAATGCCCGTATTTAAGTGCCAATGGGTCAAACATCCTGATGGTTTGAAAGTGGACAATTACGGACTGACACTGGTAGACTTGAATAAAGTGGGTTACAAAGATGACCTGTGGGTTCTCGCCGATAATGTTGCACAAGTTTTTTATGTTCAAGATCCAGAAACTGAGAAGTTGCACGTAGTTGTTTCTGGAAAGCAAAATATTGTTGGGGTTGACAATGTGGGAGATAATGAAGAGGAATATAATCAGTATGAAGAGATGTACCTTTTCACCGAACCAGAAAACATCAAGCGCGTAGAGAGAAGCATTAAAAAGAATTTGAAACCCTATATGCGAGAAGATGTCAATGCTGGAAAAAATGTATATAGCAATGCGAGATGATATATATTGTATATATTTGTATCTTCTGAAATCAACTTAGAACAATGTTGGTATATGGATTGTGTCCTTTTGCATTTGTGTACATATGCGTTTGGACTCAATGATTTGGAAGTTTGGAAGTTTGGTCTTTCTTCAGATAATGATGTCTCAGGCGTGTAGCCGATTGAAGGAGGAGCGCTTGGCGTGGCGCAAGAACCATCCCCATGTATGTACATATGGCACACCGGTCACATGGTTGTATATACATATGTATCTGTAATGGACTGATGAACTTAACTGTAGTTTGTTTTTCCGTGTTGTTTGTTTTTGGTATTTTCAATTTCTCCGCGTAGGGTTTCTCTGCGAAGCCTGAATCGGGAGATTTATTGAAGTGGCAGTGCATCGTCCCCGGTAAAGAAGGGGTAAGTCATGAAGAACAAGCACAATATGAGTTTAACTATCGTCCTCCTATTAATAAATTTCTTTTGCAGACTGAATGGGAAGATGGTTACTACCCCCTGACAATCTCCTTCTCTGAGGACTATCCCTTGGTGCCTCCAAGATGCTCCTTTCCAATTGGGTTCTTCCACCCAAATGTCCATCGTTCGGGAGCACTCTGCATCGGGATTCTTGATCAAGAGACTGTAAGATAGACCTATTTTGTTCATGTAATTATTACTTATAATTTTTGTCGAACTTATTTGAACTGGTTTCTTATATTGCTTAAATTATATTTCGTAGGGGTGGTGCAGTGCTTTTACAATCAAAACTATACTACTTGAAGTTCAGCGTTTGCTGCATCAGCCAAATGTGCCTGATGTTGAAAATGATTGCTATAATCTACTTATCAAGGTTAGATGACACTTTGACTTAGTGACCAATGTAGGTTATTCATTCCTCCTTCGACATTTGTTAATTTAAATAATGTCAATATTTTCAGGATCCAGCGGAATATAAGAGACGTGTTCGGGAGCAAGCAGGACGGTACAATTTAGATTGATCGATGGGAGCTTCATCGTCGATCTACAATGAATGTAGCATGATTTTTGTTCAGTGTGTAAAGAAATTATCTTTGAACAATTGTAAAGCCTCTAATGGTATATTATCACAATTAAGCCAGCCTCACTGGTGATCGAGCATTTCCTATAATGCATTACTGTACTAGTATCCGCTAGCTCATCTGTGTTTTTTTCCTGATACAATTTTGCCTGCACGACTACATGCGGCTGTGATATATAATTGCAACTACATCCCTGTAATTTCAATGAAAACCACTTATGATAATTAAACAATGACCGCCACTGAAAATACATGATCTTCTTAGGCCGTTGTTAATCAAGAACCGGCTATGAAGTTCATTGCATTACAGACGGTTATTAATTAAGAACCGCCAACGAAGATCATGTATTTACTCAGACGGTTGTTCCTTAAAATCCATCTGTGAAGTTCATTGCATTACAGACGGTTATTAATCAAGAACCGCCAACGAAGATCATGTATTTACCCAGACGAATGTTTCTTAAAATCCGTCTGTGAAGTTCATGGCATTGCAGGCGGTTAATAATTAATAACCGTCTGTGAAGATCATGTATTTACCCAGACGGTTGTTTCTTAAAATCCGTCTGTGAAGTTCGTTGCATTACAGGCGGTTCTTAATTAAGAACCGATTCTGAAGATCATGTATTTACCCAGACGGTTGTTCTTTAAAATCCGTCTGTGTTGTTCTTTCATCACAGACGGTTATTATATCATTCGTCATCACAGTCGCATATTTTTAAGGACCGCCTGTGTTTGAAAAATTGAGGCGCCTGTAAAAATGCTTTTTGTAGTAGTGTAATGTATGCAAGTTATGACACAATATCTAAGTTAATGCATGCATGTTATGGCGCAATTGTAGGTTAATGCTGCATTGAACAGAGTTAATGCACGTTTTAAGGCACATTATGATGTAAGTTACGATTTTTTAGCCTTTAAATAATGTAAGGAAAAACCTGAAAATCTGTAAAGTTTTGAGAAGCATCATTTTCACATTCTTGTTATTCACAGTGGGCGAACTCGCTAACAGTGGAGTTTAAACGTCAGTGAATTTCTGATAGCCTTCGACGGCAAGTGCCTGTGTGGGAAGCTCTAACAGTGCGGAGCATGGCAAGGGCAAGTGGTGGTAGTGGTGCCGCGTTGGTGTTTCGCCGTGATGGCGGTTTGCGTGGTGCTGTTGGCGACGGCCGTGGAGGCCAGGTCACCAGAGGCGAGGGCGCACCGGCACCTGAAGCGGCTCAATAAGCCCGCCGTCAGGAGCATCAAGGTGCCTCATGAACTTGCATAATTTTGTTCTCTTTTAGGCTTCGTAGTTTGAAATGATAGTTGTTGAGCTTTCCGGTGATGCGTTTTAGGGACCACTGTACCAGTCTCATTATTCAAGGAAAAAGGCTACTTTTCTTATGAGCTATTTTTTCTTGGGTACAAATTAATTGTAGCTTTATTTGTTCTTGAGCTTTCTGGTGATGCAAGGTTTGGAGGTGGTGGTTCTTTGTTCTCGTGGTCACTAGCTCCATTCCTCTGAAATTTAGTTGTGAATCTCTAGCAGTACTGGTATCCTTCAAGCTAGTATATATTTTGTAAGTTAGACATTTTATTATAGACTATCATATTTATAGAGAGTATATTTGATGGTCTATAATATAAATATCTAACTTATCAAATATACTCAACACCATGATGAGTACCATTGGACAAGTGTCCTTTTTGAAGAAAAAGGTTACTTTTCTTTTGAGCTTCTTTTCGTTAGGTATCTTTTCACAGTCACTTTAGAGAAATTTCTGAAAAGCTTTGGCCTTTTGGAGGTAGATTAAGCTATCCATACCCATGGAGCTCTAAATCGATCTTCTAAATGAATACCGTCAACGTTTTACAGTGGATTTGAAATACCATATTCATAAATTAAAAAGTGTACTAATCAAACCGTATATCAAAAGTTGTTTTCATAAATTTTGTTTCCTTTTCTCTGTATTTTTCCTCTCCTTCAATTCTTTAATTTTTTGGCTTTTTTCCTCTCACTCCCTTTTCCCTCTCCTTCAATTCTTTTTTCTCTCATTTTTTCCTCTACTGATTTCCATCCTTTCATTTCCTCGTTCTCCTTTAATTCCTTATTTTTTCCATATTTTTTCCTCTCTCCTCACTCACCGTGCAAGCCCAATCTCCTCTTCTATTCTCGGTATTATCTCTCTCCACAGCTCACCTCCATGGTCGCTGCCGAGATCGTGCCGTGCCAACCTCCCTCCCATGATCCAGCTCCTGCTCCAGCGCTGCACCCTCGCCTGACTGAGCCAGCCAGCCGCAACGCGCCTCCTGCTGCCCGACGAGCACTCGCTCGTTGCGGTCTTCTCCTTCCTCTTCATCCAACAGTGGGGAAGATCCTGGGGAGAAGGACTTGTTGGAAGAAATTGAGAGTCTCCGCACTAGTGTGTCTTCTTCTTCTTCTCCTCTTCGTCTTCCTCCTCCTCTTCCTCTTCCTCCTTCTTCTTCTTCTTCTCCTCCTCCTCCTCCTCCTCCTTCTTCTCCTCATGCTTTCATCTCCATCATCTTGTGACTAATGATCCTGCCAAGCACCTCATCCAGAGTCATCTTGTTGAAGTTGGGACTCTCACGGATGAGTGTGCAAAGCATCACATTGCAAGGCATGAACGCTCTTATCATCCTCTTGACCACGTCAGAGTCGATTCACTTCTTGCATCCGTATGCCTAACTCCTATTGATGACTGTCTTGAGTCGGCTGTACATCTCTTGAGGGGTTTCACCTTCTTCCATGGAAAATCTTCCAAGCTCCTCCTTGATCATCTCAATCTTGGCTTCCCTCATGGACCGGTTGTCTTCATGTGCAATCTTGAGCGTGTCCTAAGTCTTTTTTGGCTTGCTCCAACTCATCCCATTTGTTGAATTCTTCTTGGTTCAAGGATGAGTTGAGCACGGCCGCCGCTTGAGCATTTTGCTGAAATAGTTGTTCTTGCTCCGGGGTCAGCTCTTCGTCGTCCACAGGGATATCTGTGACACCCCGTTCTGAAAATGAACCAAGTGCGATGCATATGTGTGCCCAGGATGTTCAACACACATACACGAGTGCATCACAAATGATATACAGAAAATTACCACAACACAACTAGTAAATAAGTACTTTTATTACAATATTCAAATAATCCTCAAATTATAACTCTAATGATTGTTATTAACGCAGGGGAAATAAACTAAACAACAAGCAACTAAGCATAGGGAATATAGTGTGGCTCCAAGCATGACTACAGGCAAGTCGACGACAGCACACAACCTAGAACTCCGAATTATCCTCAGAGTACTCCCAAACATCACCTGAAACTGTTGGTGGGGGAATTGCAAGGGTGAGTACATGTCGTACTCAGCAAGTGTGGGAAAATAATGATATGTAGCTTAAACAAGGAATTGATAATAAATAATGGCTATTTGCTGAAAAGTACCTTTAAAACATGTGAAAAGCACACTAAGATGTCTATGTGAATTAATCCCATCACATCGCAAATAATTACCAATTATAAGTCCAACACCTTCATTACCATCATATCAATGATTATCCATCGATATATTAGTTCTTACCATCCTCAATACCATGTCCATTTATCACAACCAAAACCAATACCAAACAAATACCAATCCATAACCATCCCAAATTCCACTCTAATCATGTAGGTCATCTAGGTGCTCGTGACTGGGAGCACGGCTATCATGATAGTTTTTAACACTATGCAGAGGTTGTACCACTTTACCTACAAGTTCGTGATTCGTCACCCGTCGGTGACTAAAGAAACCTCCCTTATGCCAATTACACTTCCTTAGGTGTATGGCTAAGAGATCACAAAATAGCCTTTACAAAGGGATTACCAGCATATTCAGACCCACTGGGGTTTTACCAGTGGTGATGCCTCCAACTAAGCACATCCAACCAAGGGCCCCCTCTTGTGTCGTTCGGATCCTAGAGCAGTCCCACCACTATTGCAAACCCATCCGACTCCCATTCCCCGCTCCCCTAAATGACTCAAACAATGCTGGCAATACACCTAATTAATTGCCTAAGCCACACCCATACTTGGCCTTGTGGTTGCACTGTAGTCCTGGCTTATTCTCGCATGAACCGGTCCTTAGATCTAAAGCAAGCAAACCACCATATCATCCAACCCAATCCACAAACCATGCTTGCTTAGATCTTGCAACTCCCGTATTACCATTTGATCGTAATCATCAATTCACATTATCCTTAAGTTCATTAATTCATAATTAAGCCATTTGGTTGTTTTCCATCCCAATTAATTAGAGCAAAGCAGAAAGGTAAAAAATACCCTTCCCGACTTTCTATGATGTATTCCAAGTGACAAAGATGGTCAACCAAGTCTAGTAAACACCTATCTTTTGTTTCCCGTCAATTTGACACAAGCATGCAGTTTTGCAAACAAAACATTTAAAAGCAGGATCAAAATGACCAAGGACACTTGTCTCGCCCTTGAGATTGATTAGGGTCAAAAACTTCGAAGTTCTGGTACTGGAGGTCCTCGACATGACCCTCTAGAGCAACACCTTCTTTTCCACACAAAAACATACAAAACAAGCATCACAATCAATAAATGCTCATATATTACTCAATATGTCATGACATGCATGAATAATGCAATTATGTGGTAATGCATGTTATTAGATTGATATCATTGCTTACTAACTAGTTACAATTAGGTATTACATGTTAGAACAAGTTCCAAGTCATTTCGGAGGATATTGATGAAGTTCCAGGAATTTTTAGAACAGGAAGATCGGGCTAGTCCGCAGCAAAAGTGGACCAGTCCGGAGGACAATAGAGAGGAAACCGAACTAGTCCGGGGTCTACATCGGATAAGTGCGCATTGACACAAACTTTCTACTGCAGTTTTGGTCCTAATTCATTTTAAACTTGTTCCTTTTTATGTTGCTTAATGTTGAAGATGTATAAGAATGTATGCAATGTATGATAGATGAAAATGAGGGTGTTACAGACCTACCCCCCTTAAAATGAATCTCTCCCTCGAGATTCGACGTAGAAGGAAAGATATAGGAAAATTCTCTCTTGAGGTCTTCTTCCAGCTCCAAGTCGCTTCCGATTCTGCATGATGCTTCCATTGTATTTTGCACCATCGAATCATCCTGTTTCTTGTGACTCACTCCTTTGTTTCTAACATTTTGACCGGTTGCTCGGCATAAGTCAAATCTTCCTCTAATTACAATTCTTCTATTAGAACTTGTTCTTCTAGTACCCTTAAACACTTCTTGAGCTGAGAAACGTGAAACACATCATAAACATCAGAAAGATGTGCTGGCATCTCCAATTTATATACCACTTCTTCACGTTTGGCCAAAATCTTGAATGGTCCAAAATAGCGAGGTGCCAACTTGCCTTTGATGTTAAACCGCTTATGACCTCGCATAGGTGACACTTTGAGATACATGAAGTCTCCCACTTCAAAGACTATGTTTCTTCACCTATCATCCGCACAACCCTTTTGTCTTGACTGAGCAACCCTCAAATTCTCGCGAATTGTTTGAACTTGCTTTTCAGCATCTTGCAACACATCTGGTCCAAATACTTGGTTCTCTGCAGTCTCATTCCAAAACAAGGGTGTCCTACACTTCCTTCCATATAGTACTTCATATGGCAACATCTTCAAACTTGCTTGGTAACTGTTATTGTAGGAAAATTCAGCATACGACAAGCTTTTATCCCAGTTGCGTCCATGTTTCAAAGCACAAGCTCTCAACATGTCTTCCAATATTTGATATGTCCTCTTAGTTTGTCCATCAGTTTGCCAGTGATATGGTGAGCTGAAATTTAACCTTGTACCCATAGCTTCATACAGTTCCTCCCAAAACCTTGAGGTGAATTGAGAACCTCGGTCGGAGACTATTCTCTTCGGAACCCCATGCCGACATACAATGTGCTCCATATACAGCTCTACAAGCTTTGATGTTGTATATGTGGTCCTGACAAGGATGAAATGAGCTAATTTCGTCATCCGATCCACAATAACCCATATTGAGTCATAACCAGACTGGGTTCGCGGTAATCCAACTATGAAGTCCAAACCGATCTCTTCCCATTTCCATTCCAGAATCTTCAATGGTTGCAATAATCCAGCTGGCCTTTGGTGTTCAGCCTTTGCTCGTTGGCACACATCACATAGGGCAACATACGTTTCTATGTCCTTTTTCATCCTATCCCACCAATAGCAACTTTTTAAGTCCTTGTACATCATCGTACAACCGGGATGAATTGACTAAGGTGAGTCGTGTGCCTCCTTTAATATCGTCTTGCAGATTTGCTTTACAATAGGCACAATAATTCTTTTTCCATGCCATAAAGTGCCATGGTCATCCTCATCAAATCTGAATTCTCTCCCCTCTTTGGTCCTTCCCTTGATTTATTGGATTTCCTCATCCCATGTTTGACCTTCTCAAATTTCTTGTTCCAAGGTCGTATTTAACCCCATTACTCCCATATCATCTACAAATCTAAGATTCAGCCGTTCAAACTCCTTGCATAACTCGGATAGCAACTCTCGAACCGTGAGTTGGTGGCTTACTCCTTTCCGACTCAAAGCATAAGACACTACATTAGCCTTCCCCGGGTGATAGTTGATTCCCACATCCAAATCCTTGATGAGCTCCAACTATCTTCGTTGCCTCAAATTTAGGTCTGTTTGTGTGACTATGTACTTGAGGCTCTTGTGATCCGTGTAAATATCACACCTATGACCAATAATCTAGTGTCTCCAAATTTTCAAGGCGTGCACTATAGCTGCAAGTTCGAGATCATGCGTAGGGTAATTCTGCTCATGTTTCTTCAACTACCTCGACGCATAGGCTACCACTTGACCTTCTTGCACGAGAACACATCCAAGTCCTTTTCTTGAAGCATCACAATAGATATCAAAACTTTTACTCACATCTGGCAATACCAACAGAAGTGCCATTGTTAACCTCTTCTTTAGCTCCTCAAAACTGCCTTAACAAGCTTGAGTCCATTGGAAAGCTTTTCCCTTCATTAATAAGTCTTTCATGGGCTTGGCTATTTTGGAGAAGTCCTTGATAAACTGACGGTAATATCCAGCCATTCCAAGAAAACTCCTAATTTCCTTCACATTTTGCGACAACTCCATTTTTAGCACATCTCTCACCTTTACTGTGTCAACCTATACTCCTCCTTCAGAGATGATATGACCCAAAAATGACACCTCCCTTAACCAAAACTGGCACTTGCTGAATTTGGCATATAATTGGTGTTCCCTTAATTTCTGCAAAGTGAGCCTCAAATGCTCTTCACGTTCATCATCACTTCTCGAGTAGATCATAATATCATTAATGAACACCACCACAAATTTATCTAAGTACTCCATGAAGACCTTATTCATGAGGTACATAAAGTATGTAGGTGCATTGGTCAATCCAAAAGACATAAAGGTGTACTCATAAGATCTATATCGTGTCCGAAAAGTTGTTTTGGGTATGTCTGATGGTCTAATCTTCATTTGGATGTAGCCTGACCTCAAGTCAATCTTAGAGGAAACACAGGCGCCCCTCATTTGATTGAACAAATCCTTTATACGGGGCAATGTATACTGGTTCTTGATTGTCACCTCATTGAGAGCCCGATAATCCACACACATCCTTTGGGATCCATCCTTCTTATCCACGAAAAGCACTGGCGCTCCCCAAGGCGAAGAGCTTGGGCGAATAAAACCCTTCTCTAGCTGCTCTTCGATTTGCTTCTTGAGCTCTGCTAACTCCATATGATGCAATTTGTGGCACCTGGTTTCAAAAATGAACCAAGTGCGACACATATGTGTGTCCAGAATGTTCAACACACATACACGAGTGCATCACAAACCATATACAAAAAATTACCATATCACAACTAGTAAATAATTAATTTTATTACAATATTCAAATAATCCTCAAATTACAACTCTAGTGATTATTATTAACGCAACAGAAATAAACTAAGCAACAAACAACTAAGCATAGGGAATATAGCACGGCTCCAAGCGTGACCACAGGGTGTCGACAGTAACACACAACCTAGAACTCTGCATTATCCTCAAAGTACTCCTAAACACCACTAAAACTGTTGGTAGGGGAATTGCAAAGGTGAGCACATGTCGTACTTAGCAAGTGTGGGAAAATAATGACATGTAGCTTAAACAAGGAATTGATAATAAATAATGGCTATTTGCTGAAAAGTACCTTTAAAACATAAGAAAAGAACACTAAGATGTCTATGTGAATTAATCTCATCATATCCCAAATAATTACCAATTATAAGTCCAACACCTTCATTACCAACATATCAATGATTATCCATCCATATACCAGTTCTTCCCATCCTCAATACCATGTCCATTTATCATAACCCAAACCAGTACCAATACATAAACATCCCAAAATTTCACTCTAATCATGTAGGTCATCCAGGTGCTCGTGACTAGGAGCATGACTATCATCATAGGTTTTTAACACTTTGCAGAGGTTGTACAACTTTACTCACAAGTTCGTGATTTCTTCACCCATTGGCGACTAAAGAAACCTCCCTTATGCCAATTACACTTCCTTAGGTGTATGACCAAGAGATCACAAAATAGCCATTACGAAGGGATTACCAACATATTCAGACCCACTGAGGTTTCACCGGTCGTGATGCCTCCAACTGAGCACATCCAACCAAGGGCCCCCTCTTGTGCCGTTCGGATCCCAGGACAGTCCCACCACTATCACAACCCATCCGACTCCCATTCACCACTCACCCAAATGATCTAAACAATGCTGGCAATACACCTAATTAATTGGCTAATCCGCACACATACTTGGCCTTATGGTGGCACTGTAGTACTGGCTTTGTAGGTTCGAAGAGCACGTGAAAAGCTACCAGAGGGGGTTGAATGGT
Organism: Tuctoria greenei; assembly: GCA_036927565.1. NCBI lineage: Eukaryota > Viridiplantae > Streptophyta > Magnoliopsida > Poales > Poaceae > Tuctoria > Tuctoria greenei. The sequence goes on along the minus strand of JAYESD010000011.1, from coordinate 128,667,654 downwards.
AGAATACAACTTTTTCAACGAAAGCAATGAAAACCCATCGGCAAAAAATTGATCTGTTAAAGAAATCATATGTGCAACTAATATAAATGTGATCAATAGTGACAAAACTAGTATAGATTGTGGGTAATCAAGTCACGAAGACGTCACAACAAGAATCACGAAAATCCGTCGAGAAAAACTCAAGTTAGGATTGAAAGATTGAATGAAGGTCAATCTGTTCAACCCGAGAAAAACCAGATGTGCAACACTGCAAAGAAACTTTTGTAGATCAAAAACCACAAATCCAATGACCGTGAAATTTAAAGATGATAGATAATCAAGTGATGAAAATAACCCAAAAAGAATCACATCAATTGGATCTGTAAAACTCTAGTTATGATGAAGCCACCGAAGCAAGGTAGTGTTGTGCAGTAACTTGACGAGAAAGACTTGACAGAAACAAGTCGGACAAACAAGGCACAACAGCTCCTTTAGACTACGAGTTTTATTGATCAAAACACAAAACAAACAGCCTCAAAGTCGTCCACCATGATCTCTAGCCTCCCTTGCTTTTATAACCAGCCCGAAGGCCAACTCAACTCAAACTAGGAGTCTAATCCTACTCAATTCACGAATCAAAACTTTCCATAACTGCTCAAGACTCTTCTATACGCAAATAGAAGCAATCTTAAGACTTACAAACACCTTAGGAATGTATCCCACATTTCTAAAACAACTCAACGTCGTGAACCACACAAAATCTAACCAAAACAAACTCGAATCTTTCCATAAACGAACAATAACCACCTCAGCCGCAGCCTGAGGCATAATCCAGCCGGTTGGACCTTTCCGACCAATCCTTTATGTCCACATCTCTTCATCATGCCTTGGAACCATGCAGCCACGTCATGCACTCCTTGCACACATGAAAACATCTTCCAACGATGTCCACGATACCTTCATATGCATTGTTCTTGATTCAAACATGTCGCGCGACCTCCCGATCAATTCAACCACAATTCCTCCTAAACTTGGTTGTTGAACCTCATCTTCTCCCTAAGACTAGTTCAATGGATCCTGTCAACAGCCATGTCTTGAACTCAGGCAACACTTGCACATCAATAAACAACCAATACTTCAGAGCACAAGTCCTCGACTTGACTCACATTAATTTCGATAACCACAACACCTTACATGAGTGTAACACCCTCATTTTCATGCATCATGCCCTACATACATTCATATACATGTTTAACATTAACCCACATAAAGAGGAACAAGTTTAAAGTTGATTTGGAACATTTAAAATTGATTTGGAACAAAACCGCACTTAAAATGCTGAAAAATGCGGACTAGTCCGATTTTAGTGAGGACTAGTCTGATTTCTCTCTTACTAAAAATGGACTTGTCCGTTTTTGTTGAGGACTAGTCCAATTTTTCCTTTGGAAACTTTTGGACTTGTCCGATTTTGTGCGGACTAGTCCGATATTCCAAGAATCCTTGAAAATTTCTAAGTCCCTGAACTTTTCTAGACTAGTCCGGTCCTTTTCGAACTTATCCGATATTTCGCGACTCCGAGTTGATCTTTTGTTTTACGACTTGTTTCTTGGGTTTCACATTAAGTGGGCCTAGGGACGTCGTGCCTAACTCTTTTAGAGCCATGTGGGACTCTAAACCGGCCTCTACCCCTCTCAAACTCGAAATCCATCTAACCCTAGCCTCCACCTCTATATAAACAACACCACCCCTTGGCTTGACATCTATTTGCCACTTTTCCACCCCACCCAAACCCTAGTTCGTGGAGAGCCACCACCAAGAAGGTAGAAGGAGATCCCGAGCAAGAAGAAGAAGAGGAGGAAACGAAAGAGGATCAAGATCTCCACCAAACTTTCGTTCTTCATCACCAATTCATCTCCAAGTTCATCAACCTTAGATCATCAGGATCCAAGTGTTACCGCCAAGTTTCTTGATTCATTGGAGTTATAAACACCTGGTATACCTTCTATTCTATTTTCCTTACAAGAATTCAACCCCTAATCTCCGAATTCACGCCGATCTAGAAAACCCTAGTTCGCTAGTTCTGCGAAGTGCGGACTAGTCTGGCCTTCTGCAGACTAGTCCGATTTTGCTGACTAAGTTGTGTTGAACTGATTCTAAAAGTAGATCTAATCACATCCAAACCTGTATAAAATTGTTAAAATCTATTAGAACTAGTTATTGATCATTAAAAGCAATCTTTTATCAAGTTCTACCTTGCATTTGCATCAATCATGCATGTCATGTCATATTGAGTAATATTTGTGCACTCTTTGATTGTATTTCTTGTCTTGTATGTTTATTGTGTGGATTAGACGGATTTGCGCTAGAGAGTGTCTCGGAGAATCTCCAGCACCATGAGTTTGAAGGCTTTGACCCTAATCAACCGCAAGATCAAGGCAAGTGTCCTTGAAGCATATTGATCCTGTTTTGACAATAAATGTTTTGTTTGCAAAACTGCATACTTGTGTCAATTTGATGGGAAATCCTATGGCAGGAAGTTTACTAGCTTTGTTTAACCATCCTTGTCACCTGAAATATATGGTAGAGAGTCAGGATAAGATTTTTACCTTTTCGATTCGCTTAATCAACTGGGATGGGAAAACAACTATACCACTCAATTTAATTATTCATGGATGAGATTATGGTTAGCATGAACTAGTTAATATGATATGGTAATGGGTGATCTAAGCAAGCTTGGTATGTGGATGGGTTGGATGTATGGTGGTTTTGCTTGCTTTAAATCTAAGGACTGGTTCATGGAGCGACCATCCAGGATTTATAGTGCCACCACGAGGCAAAGTATGGGTGCGGCATAGCTGATTAATTAGGGCTTTGCCAGAGCTATTTGGACCATTAAGGATGCTCGGGGAAGGGGTAGTCGGATTGGTTTTGTTGATGATTGGTGGGACTACCCTGGGATTCAAATGGCTCAAGAGGGGGCCCTTGGTTGAAGATGTGCTCAGTTGGAGACATTGCCACCGGTGAAACCTCAGTGGGATCTAAATAGGCTAGTAATCCCTTTGTAAAGGTTATTTTGTGATCTCTTGGCCACACACCGACGGAACTGTGAGACGGTATAATAGAGGTTCTAGTCATCGAAAGGTGATGAAATCACAAACACGTGGGTAAAGCGGTACAACCTCTGCAGAGTTTGTCTAAAACTATCATGATAGCCGTGCTCCCGGTTATGAGCAACCTGGACCCTCACATGATTATAAGGAACTTGGTATTGGGATGGTATTTGGGATGGTTATGGTTTGGTAATGGTTATGGCTGGTTATGGATTAATTTGTGGTATTGAATATGGTTATTGACAAATGGTGAAATATGGAATTATTGATGATGGTAATGGATATGGACTGGTATTATGATGACTATATGGTTTATGATGGGTTTACTTCACATACACATAATATATTGCTTTTCAAATGTTTTTATGTACTTTTCAGCACTTAACCATTATTATATTCGTCATTTGAATTAGCCACATGTCATACTTTCCACACTTGCTGAGTACGACATGTACTCACCAATGCAATCCCCCCCAACAGTTGCAGGTTAGGATTGGGAGTTTAATGGCGATAATGCGGAGTTCTAGGCCTTGTCTACCATCAGCTTTGCCTGTGGTGTTGCATGGAGCTGCGCTATACCCTTTTGCTTATGCTGCCTAGCCGTTTAGTTTGCTTATTTAGTTTATTTCCGCTGCATTAGTTGAACTTGTCATTAATATTCATTAGACCTTGTATTCGAGGATAATATGGCTTGTTTAATAAAATTTGGTTAATTAATCTTGTGCTTTGGTAATTATCTGTATATCGTTTGTGATGCACTCATGTATGTGTGTTGAACATCCTGGGCACACATATGCGTTCACTTGGTTCATTTTTTTCGGAATCGGGTGTCACAGATTGGTATCAGAGCCACATGTTGATCGTAGGATGCAGCCTAGATAGAATGGACACTTTAGAGCACATAGGAGCACTCAGGAATCGATGTGTTTTTGCTTGGTGTGCTATTTGCTATATATATTGCTTGCTTGTGTGCTTAATAGAGGATTTTGGGATGCTTTAGCATTGCCATGTCCACGTAGGCTAGTTAGTTGTTTAGTTTCATATCCCTTGATGCATATAGTTGGGAACGTTTTCTAATTCTTACCTATTGCTTTTCTCCAGATGGTGAGGTCTCGAAACCAGAGGGATGCTAATGATGAGGAGGAGAACCATGGAGTACCTCAGAACAACAATGGGCAAGGACATGCTCATAGAGCTATCAACATTGAGCAGCTTTTGGCTATGCAAAACCAGCTCATGCAGACCATGATACAAACTATGGGACAGCTGCAGGCTGGCAACATCAACAATAAGCCCCACATGCCTCCACCACCACCCCCGCCTCCTCATAACCGGTTGGGAGAGTTTATGAGGACTAGGCCGCCAACCTTTGCTCAAGCCGCTGACCTTATGGATGCGGATGATTGGCTCAAGTCCGTGGAGAAGAAGCTTGCTATTGTCCAATGCAGTGACTGGGAGAAGGTCTTATTTGCTTCTCATCAACTAGTTGGAGCAGCTGCGGATTGGTGGGATTCTTTATGCAATGCTCATGAGAACCAAGAGAGAATTACTTGGGCCGAATTCAAAGAGAGCTTCCGTTCTCATTATGTGCCCGAGGGTGTTATGATTTTGAAGATGCAAGAATTTGAGAACTTAAGGCAAGTTAGATCGAGCGTGGGTGAATATCTCAACAAATTCACTCAACTCTCAAGGTACGCCTCTGAGGATGTTAGTCGGGACAGCTGGAAGCAATATATGTTCATGAGAGGCCTCAACAATGAAATTCAAGTGCAATTGCTCAACTGTGATTATGCCAACTTCCAGAAGCTTGTGGACAAAGCAATTGTGGTGGAGAATAAGGTATGTGAGATGGAGCAAGACAATAAGAGGAAGGCACCCTATCAAGGACAACAACAAGGAAGTAATGTGCGCCCTCGCTTAGCACCGCCCAATGCGCCTTATTTCAGCTCTTCTATTCCAGCTCAACGCCCTGGATTTGCACCGTGCCTAGCTCTGTTTGTGCAGCAGCGCCCTGTTATGCAAGCACCTATGCCTCCAATGTCTTTTGCACCCCATGCCAACTATCCTGGTGCCAATTATCAAAACCAAGCTCGTCCCAATAATTTTGGTGGAGTTAAGAAGTGCTATACTTGTGGAGAAGCTGGACACTTTGCGCATCAATGTCCTAAGTCAGGCCCTGGTCAAGGAAGCAATGCACCGAGGAAAAACCCAAGACCCAATGGAGGACAACCACAAGGTAACCGTGGACAACAGAGTTTTGCTCGTGGCAACGTGAACCATGTCTCTACGGAGGATGCTCAACAAGCGGATGATGTGGTCATTGGTATGTTTCTCGCCAACTCCAACCCCGCGACTATGTTATTTGATTCTGGAGCATTGCATTCATTCATTGCATCGAAGTATGTTGCCAAGCATAGTTTGCCTATCTCTCATATGAAGTTTACTCTATTGGTTAAGTCTCCTGGAGCAGAGATGAGGACAAATATAGTATGTCCAAAAGTAAGCCTTAGAATAAGGGGGGTAGACTTCTCTGCCAACCTCATTGTTTTGGATTCTCAAGGATTGGACATTATACTTGGTATGGACTGGTTGAGGAAGCACAATGGAGTTATTGAGTGTGCCACGAAGACGGTGAAGTTGACTAATGAAGAAGGGATCACCATAGAATTTGAAGCATCTCAAACCGCACCAAAGCAATTGGAGTTGAATCATATGGACGGTTCCACAATTGAGGAGATTCCGGTGGTGTGTGAATTTTTGGATGTTTTTCCGGACGAGTTGCCAGGTATGCCACCTGATCGACACATTGAGTTTGTTATTGATTTAATACCTGGAACTACACCTATAGCTAAGAGGCCGTATAGGATGCCACCTATGTAATTAGCGGAGCTCAAGAAGCAAATTCAAGAGCAACTAGAGAAAGGTTTTATTCGCCCAAGCTCTTCACCTTGGGGAGCGCCCGTGCTATTTGTGGACAAGAAGGATGGAACCCAAAGGATGTGTGCGGATTACCGAGCTCTCAACGAGGTAACAATCAAGAACAAGTACACCTTGCCATGCATAGAAGACTTGTTTGATCAAATGAAGGGTGCTTGTGTCTTATCTAAGATTGATTTGAGGTCGGGATACTTTCAAATGAAGATTAGACCGTCGGACATACCTAAGACAGCTTTTAGAACACGGTATGGATCCTATGAGTACACCATGATGTCTTTTGGATTGACAAATGCGCCTGCCTACTTTATGTACCTCATGAATAATGTCTTCATGGAGTACTTGGATAAGTTTGTTGTGGTGTTTATTGATGACATTATGATCTACTCGAAGGATGAGAAGGAACTTGAGGAACACTTGAGGCTTACGTTGCAGAAATTGAGGGAGCATCAATTGTATGCCAAGTTCAACAAGTGTCAGTTTTGGTTGAAAGAGGTGTCGTTTTTGGGTCATATAATTTTAGGAGGAGTTTCGGTTGACCCCAGAAAAGTGAGAGACGTGTTGAAGTGGGAACCACTGCAAAATGTAAAGGAAATAAGGAGTTTTCTTGGGATGGCTGGATATTACCGTAGATTCATCAAGGAATTTTCCAAGATAGCCAAGCCAATTACGGAATTGCTAATGAAGGGGAAGGCTTTCCAATGGAATCAAGATTGTCAAGAAAGTTTTGAAGACCTGAAGAAGAGGTTGACAACAGCCCCAGTTTTGGTACTGCCGGATGTGAGCAAGAGTTTTGATATTTATTGCGATGCATCGAGACAAGGACTTGGATGTGTATTGATGCAAGAAGGTCAAGTGGTCGCCTATGCATCGAGGCAATTGAAGAAACATGAGCAGAATTACCCAACGCATGATTTGGAACTTGCAGCTGTAGTACATGCATTGAAGATTTGGAGACACTATATTCTTGGACATATGTGTGAAATTTATACAGATCATAAGAGTCTTAAGTATATTTTGACAAAAACGGATCTGAATTTGAGGCAACAGAGATGGTTGGAGCTCATCAAAAATTATGATTTGGGGATCAACTATCATCTAGGAAAAGCCAATGTAGTGGCCGATGCCTTGAGCCGGAAAGGAGTAAGTAATGAACTCACGGTTCGAGAATTGCCATCCAAGTTATGCACGGAGTTTGTACGGTTGAATCTTGGATTCGTGAATGAGATGGGAATAATGGAGTTAAGTCCAACATTGGAGCAAGAAATTCGAGAAGCACAAACCACAGATGAGGAGATCAAGGAAATCAAGGAAAGGACGTAGGAAGGGAGAGAATTCAGATTTGATAAAGATGAACATGGTACCCTATGGCTTGGTAAGAGGATTGTCGTGCCTAATGTGAAGCATATTCGGGAGACGATATTAAAAGAGGAACATGACTCACCATACTCAATTCATCCTGGTTGTACAAAGATGTACAAAGACTTAAAGACGTGCTATTTGTGGGATAGCATGAAGAAGGACATAGCTGGATATGTAGCATTGTGTGATGTGTGTCAACGAGTCAAGGCGGAACATCAAAGGTCGGCTGGATTATTGCAACCATTAAGATTCCGGAGTGGAAGTCGGAAGAAATTGGAATGGACTTCATAGTTGGTTTACCACGTACTCAATCCGGTTACGACTCAATTTGGGTAATTGTGGATCGGTTAACTAAGTCAGTCCACTTTATTCCCGTCAAGACAACCTATAATGGAGAGAAATTGGCATAACTGTATATGAGAAGAGTAGTATGTTTGCATGGAGTTCCGAAGAAGATAGTCTCAGATAGAGGTTCACAATTCACTTCTAGGTTTTGGCAAAAGTTGCATGAAGCTTTGGGAACGAGGTTGAATTTTAGTTCAGCATATCACCCTGAAATGGATGGACAGACCGAAAGGACCAATCAGATTTTGGAGGACATGTTAAGAGCTTGTTCTTTAAAGCATGGGAAGAGTTGGGACAAAAGCTTGCCATATGCAGAATTTTCATACAACAATAGTTACCAAGCAAGTTTGAAGATGTCACCATATGAAGCGCTTTATGGAAGGAAGTGTAGGACACCTTTATTTTGGAATGAGGCAGGAGAGACTCAAGTATTTGGTCCGGATGTGTTGGAAGAAGCCGAAAAGCATGTCCAAATAATTCGTAAAAACTTGAGGGCTGCCCAATCAAGACAAAAGGGCTATGCGAACAATAGGAGAAGGAAATTAACCTTTGAAGTGGGAGATTTTGTTTACCTCAAGGCGTCACCGATGAGAGGTCATAAGATGTTTAACATAAGAGGCAAGCTAGCACCTCGATACATTAGACCATTAAATATTTTGGACAAAAGAGGAGAAGTAGCGTATAAGTTGGAGATGCCAACTCATCTTTCAGATGTTCATGATGTCTTTCATGTATCCCAGCTCAAAAAGTGCTTGAGAGTGCAGGAAGAAAAAGTGTCAATGGAAGAATTGGAACTAGAGGAAGATTTGACCTATGCCGAGCAGCCGATCAAAATTTTTGAAACCAAGGAGAGAGTCACAAGGAACAAGGTTATTAGATGGTGTAAAGTTCAATGGAAGCACCACACAGAAAAAGAAGCAATGTGGGAATTAGAGGATGATCTCAAGAAGGAATTTCCCTATCTCTTCTCTTTCACGTCGAATCTCAAGGGCGAGATTCATTTTAAGGGGGGTAGGATTGTAACACCCTCATTTTCATGCATCATGCCCTACATACATTTATATACATGTTTAACATTAACCCACATAAAGAGGAACGAGTTTAAAGTTGATTTGAAACATTTAAAATTGATTTGGAACAAAACCGCACTTAAAATGCTGAAAAGTGCGGACTAGTCCGATTTCTCTCTGACTAAAAACGGACATGTCCGTTTTTGCTGCGGACTAGTCCAATTTTGCCTCTGGAAACTTTAGACTTGTCCGATTTTGTGCGGACTAGTCTGATATTCCAAGAATCCTTGAAAATTTCTAAGTCCCTGGACTTTTCCAGACTAGTCCGGCGTTCCAGCGGACTTGTCCGTTTTCCACTCTGACTAAAGTCGGACTTGTTCGATTTTTGAACAGACGTGTCCAATTTTCTCTCTGGACATTTTCGGACTAGTCCGGTCCTTTTCGGACTTGTCCGATATTTTGCGACTCCGAGTTGATCTGTTGTTTTACGACTTGTTTCTTGGGTGTCACGTTAAGTGGGCCTAGGGACGTCGTGCCTAACTCTTTTAGATCCCATGTGGTACTCTAAACCGGCCTCTACCCCTCTCAAACTCAAAACCCATCTAACCCTGGCCTCCACCTCTATATAAACAACCCCACCCCTTAGCTTGACATCTATTTGCCACTTTTCCACCCCACCCAAACCCTAGTTCCTAGAGAGCAACCACCAAGGAGGGAGGAGGAGATCCCAAGCAAAAAGAAGAAGAGGAGGAAAGGAAAGAGGATCAAGATCTCCACCAAGCTTTCGTTCTTCATCACCAATTCATCTCCAAGTTCATCAAACTTAGATCATCAAGATCCAAGTGTTACCTCTAAGTTTATTGATTCATTGGAGTTCTAAACACATGGTATAACTTTTATTCTATTTTCCTTACGAGAATTCAACCCCTAATCTTTGAATTCACGTCGATCTAGAAAACCCTAGTTCGCTAGTTCTGCGAAATGCGGACTAGTCCGGCCTTCTGCAGACTAGTCCAATTTTGCTGACTAAGTCGTGTTGAATTGATTCTAAAAGTAGATCTAATCACATCCAAACCTGTATAAAATTGTTAAAATCTATTAGAACTAGTTAGTGATCATTAAAAGCAATCTATTAACAAGTTCTACCTTACATTTGCATCAATCATGCATGTCATGTCATATTGAGTAATATTTGTGCACTTTTTGATTGTATTTCTTGTCTTGTATGTTTATTGTGTGAATTAGACGGATTTGCACTAGAGAGAGTCACGGAGGATCTCCAGCACCAAGAGTTTGAAGGCTTTGACCCTAATCAACTGCAAGAGCAAGGCAAGTGTCCTTGAAGCATATTGATCCTATTTTGACAATAAATGTTTTGTTTGCAAAACTGCATGCTTGTGTCAATTTGATGGGAAATCCTATGGCAGGAAGTTTACTAACTTTGTTTAACCACCCTTGTCACCTGGAATATATGGTAGAGAGTCAGGATGAGATTTTTACCTTTTCGCTTCGCTTAATGAACTGGGATGGGAAAACAACTATACCACTCAATTTAATTATTCATGGATGAGATTATGGTTAGCATGAACTGGTTAATATGATATGGTAATGGGTGATCTAAGCAAGCCTGGTATGTGGATGGGTCGGATGTATGGTAGTTTTGCTTGCTTTAGATCTAAGGACCGGTTCGTGGAGCGACCATCCAGGATTTACAGTGCCACCACAAGGCCAAGTATGGGTGCGGCATAGCTGATTAATTAGGGCTTTGCCAATGCTATTTGGACCATTAAGGATTCTCGGGGAAGGGGTAGTCGGATTGGTTTTGTTGATGATTGGTGGGACTACCCTGGGATCCGAATGGCTCAAGAGGGGGCTCTTGGTTGAAGATGTGCTCAGTTGGAGACATCGCCACCGGTAACACCTCAGTGGGTCTAAATAGGCTAGTAATCCCTTTGTAAAGGCTATTTTGTGATCTCTTGGCCACACACCGAAGGAAGTGTGAGACGTCATAATAGAGGTTCTAGTCATCGAAAGGTGATGAAATCACAAACACGTGGGTAAAGTGATACAACCCCTGCAGAGTGTGTCTAAAACTATCATGATAGTCGTGATCCCGGTTATGAGCAACCTAGACCCTCATATGATTAGAAGGAACTTTGTATTGGGATGGTATTTGGGATGGTTATGGTTTGGTAATGGTTACGACTGGTTATGGATTAATTTCTGGTATTGAATATGGTTATTGGCAAATTGTGAAATATGGAATTATTGATGATGGTAATGGATATGACTGGTATTATGGTGACTATATGGTTTACGATGTGTTTACTTAACATACATATAATATATTGCTTTTCAAATGTTTTTATGTACTTTTCAGCACTTAACTATTATTATATTCGTCATTTGAATCAGCTACATATCATACTTTCCACACTTGCTGAGTACGACATGTACTCACTCTTGCAATCCCCCCCAACAGTTGCAGGTCAGGATTGGGAGTTTAATGGCGATAATGCGGAGTTCTAGGCCGTGTCTACTGTCAGCTTTGCCTGTGGTGTTGTATGGAGCTGCGCTATACCATTTTGCTTATGTTGCCTAGCTGTTTAGTTTTCTTATTTAGTTTATTTCCGCTGCATTAGTTGAACTTGTCATTAATATTCATTAAAGCTTGTATTCGAGGATAATATGGTTTGTTTAATAAAATTTGGTTAATTAATCTTGTGCTGTGTTAATTCTCTGTATATCATTTGTGATGCACTCGTGTATGTGTGTTGAACGTCCTGGGCACACATATGCGTTCACTTGGTTTATTTTTTTTCGGAACCGGGTGTCACAGTGAGCATCTCACATAAGCATGTTGCAAAACCATAGCAAAATGGTATTAGCCATAACCACCAACACACACCAAAAACTTAGTAAAATAATACTAAGCCAACTTTTCATAAGTGTACAGTAAGTTCGAAACATTGCAAGTTAAAAGCAACCACTGCGATCAAGCTCCGAACCTTGACAAAACTAACAAGACCTTGAACCGAAGCTTACCAAAGCTAGCAGGACCTAGCGTCGGAATTTACCAAAGCTAGCAGGACCTAGCACCAGAACTTACAAAATCTAGTAGGACCTAACACTGGAGCTTACCAAGACTAGTGAGACCTAGCTAGCGCCGGAGCTTACCAAAGCTAGACGAACCTTGCGCCGGGCCTAGCAAAAAAACATGTTGAACCTAGCCACAGCAAGTCGGACCTATCCAAAATAAGTCGGACCTAGACAAAGAAGTCGGACCTAGCCAAAATAAGTCGGACCTTGCATCAGACCATTTAGAAGCTACCCAAAACATGTCGGACCTATAGTCGGACCTTGCAGGAGCTTGGACCTAGAGTCGGACCTTGTTAAAAAGGTGTTTTGGTAGTATTCAAAACTTTTACCGTCAATGCCAATGTATTCAGAACACATATGTCTCACAATCTCCCTCTTGATGAATGCATTGGCAACATCACTAAAAATCCGAATATTGGCTTATTCACATGAAAAGTTTTGAAAACAATTTCTCCCCCTTTTTGAAATTCAAATGAGACAGAAATACATTCCCCCTATGCATATTTCTCCCCCTTGCATACCCCCCCCCCTTTGACAATGTATTCAGCAAGGTACAAAAGAGAAATTTTAATTTGTTATGAGCACATTATAACATATACATATAAAAAAAAGCTCATCCAAATCATACTATCAAGTAACTTACACTATCACAACAATGAGATACATAAAGTAGTGTAAGCCATGCTAGAGATCAAATGTAGTTTTCAATTTAAGGAAGTCATGATCTCACAAACTTAACTATTTCAAGACCTAAAAGCACGACACTTGTTGCTACAAATTTTTTAAGCATAAATTTTGATCATACGAAATTTGCAAGATATTATATGCGCATTTTCCTTATTCTAACCAACCAAGCCAAGCCTATGTCATTTGAAAATCAGAAGCTTAAGGCCATGGTTTTAGTCATACAGAACTTCTTCCAAGTTCATATCCAAGCGCAATGATAAGCCATCTCAAAAGAAGAAGTGTGATGCATGCATATTCTCTTGATCTTTTCTCATTTTCTTATTTGAACATAAAAACTCAACATGTGAGATGCTTACTTGATTAATTCTTTATGATTAAAAGCACTTGTGAGCATGCAACAAGTTCAAAACAGCATGAAAGTTAGATCATGACCAGATTTAGTGTAAGTAATTATTACAATTACTAGTCATTGCAAAAACTACAAAATGTATAACAAGAGTAATGTAGTAAGAACTTTCAACACGTAATAAGGAATCACAAAGTCATATATGTATGAAATACTATGCTCGTATTATTTTTATTTCAGATTCACACATAGACTTCCCAAGTTTCAAACCCCCCCCCTCAATTTAAGCCATTGTAGGATCGAAGAGCACGTGAAAAGCTACCATAGGGGGGGGTGAATGGTAGATTTAAAAATCTTACGCAGCGAAAACAATTAAACCCCAAACTCTTTCAGCAGAAAAATGATCTGTTAAAAAAATCGTGTGTGAGACTAATCTAAACGTGTTTAACCATGACAAAAGTGATAGATATCAGATAGAATCAAGTCACGAAGACAACACAAAAAGAATCACTCAAATCCGTCGAGAAAAACTCAAGTTATGATCGAAAGATCAAACAATGGTCAATCTGCCCTACCCGAGAAAAACAGTTCTGAAACGCTGCAAAGAAACTCGTGTAGATCATAGACCACAAATCCAATGACCGTGAAACTTTGACATATGATAGACAATCAAGTTGTGAAGACAACCCAAAAAGAATCACGTCAATTGGATCTGTAAAACTCGAGTTATGATAAAACCACCGACGAAAGGTAGTGCTGTCCAGAAACTCGACGAGTAAAACTTGTCTGGAACAAGTCTGACGAACAAGGCACAAAAGTTCCTTCAAACTACGAATTTTATTCAATAGAACACAAGAGGAACATCCCCCAAAGTCGTGCACCACGAGCTCTAGGCTCCCTTGCTTATATAACCAGCCCTTAGGCCAACCCAATATCAACTAGGACTCCAATCCTACTCAGATCACGAATCGTAACTTTCCATAACTGCTTAGGATTCTTATATACGCAGATAGAAGCAATCTTAAGACTTCCAAACACCTTAGAAACGTATCCCACATTCCTAAACAACTCGTGACCCACACAAAATCCTATCATAACCAACTCAAATCTTTCCATATTTGAGTCAAACCCGACTCAGCCGCAGCCTGAGTCCATAACCTAGTCGGTTGGACCTTTCCGACCAACTCTTTACGTCCACATCTCTTCATCACGTCTCGGAACCATGTAGCCACGTCCATGCACTCCTTGAACACGTGCAAACATCTTCCAATGATGTCCACGGTACCTTCATATGCATTGTTCTTGATTCAATCATGCTGCGCAACCTCCTGATCAGCTCAACCACAATTCCTCCTGAATTTGGTTGTTGGAACCTCATCTCCTCCCTGATACTAGTCCAATGGATCCCGTCACCAGCCATGTCTTGAACTCAAGCAACACCTGCACATGAATAAACAACCAATCCATACAAGCCCAAGTCCTTGACTTGACTCAAGTTAGTTCCGAACACAACACCTTACGTGAGAACCTCACATAAGCATGTTGCAAAGCATAGCAAAACGATATCAGCCATATCATACAAAATGCACCAAAAACTTAGCAAATGAATACTAAGCAATCTTTCCAACAATGTAAAGCAAGTACGAAACATTACAAATGAAAAGCAGAAGCACTACGGTCAAGTTTCGGACCTTGCCAGAGCAACCCGGACCTTGAGCCGGAGCTAACAAAAGCTAGTAGAACCTAGCACCGGAGCTTACCAAAACTAGTACAACCAAGCTCCGCCGGAGCTTACAAAACTAGCAGGACTTAGCGCCGGAGCTAACCAGAACTAGTCAGAACTAGTAATCCCAAAAGCCGGAGCTAGAAGAATCAACTTCGGAGCTTAGCAAAAACATGTCAGAGCTATCAAAGACATGCCGGAGCTAAAAACAAAACTTCACCGGAGCTGACCAAAGCTAGTCGGACCTAGCATCGAACGTAACCAGAGCTACCAAAACCAAGCCGGACCTACCGTCGGACCTTGCTGTAGCTCAGAGCTAGAGTCGGACCTTGATAAAAAGGTGTTTTGGTGATATTCAAAACTTTTATCATCAAAGCCAAGTGTATTCAATACAAGCCAATGTATTCAGCACATATAGGTCTTACAATCTCCCCCTTGATGAATGCATTGGCAACACCATTTAAAATCCGAACATTAGCTTATTCTCATTAAAAGTTTTGAAGACAATTTCTCCCCTTTTTGTAAATCATAAATAAAATGAGAAGAAAAGCAAAAATTCAAAATTTACATATTTCTCCCCCTTTTTGTAAATCAGAAATAATATGTGAAGAAAAGCAAAAATTCAAAATTCACATATTTCTCCCCCTTTATCATCTCTCCTCATGAATTTGTGATGAATCTCTCCCCCTTTGACAATGTATTCAGCAAGTCATGAGCATATAAACAAATTATCTCTCCCCCTTTAGTTGTTATGAGCATATTATAACATATACATATAAACAAAGCTCATCCAAGTCATACTATCAAGTACCTTACATTATCACATCAATGAAATACATAAGGTAGTGTAAGCCATGCTAGAGATCAAATGTAATTTTCAATTTAGTCAAGTCATGATCTCACAAACTTAACTATTTCAAAACCTGAAAGCATGACACTAGTTGCTGCATTTTATTATTTTTCAAAGCATAAATTTAGATCATATGATATTTGCAAGAGATTATATGTGCATCTGCCTTATTCTAACCAACCAAGCCAAGCCTATATCATTTGACAATCAGAAGCTTAAGGACATGGTTTTAGTCATACACAACTTCTTCCAAGTTCAAATATAAGTGCAATGATAAGCCATCTCAAAAGAAGAAGCGCGATGCATGCATATTCTCTTGATCTTTTCTCAATTTATATTTGTTCATAAAAACTCAACATGTGAGTTGATTACTTGATTAATTCTTTATGATTAAAAGCACTTGTGAACATGTAACAAGTTCAAAACAGCAAGAAAGTTCGACCATGACCAGTTTTAGTGTAAGTAATTATTCAAATTACTAGACATGGCAAAAACTACAAAATGTATAACACGAGTAATGTAGTAAGAACTTTCAGTGTGTAAAAGGAATCACAAAGTCATATATGTATGAAATACTATGCTCATATTATTTTAATTTCAGATTCACACATAGACTTCCCAAGTTTCAAAACTCCCCCTCAATTTAAGCCATGAGGATGCATAACCCCTATTTCACTACGAATGTAACAAAAACGAGTGAAATCCAAAGGTTTTGTAAAAATGTCAGCCAATTGTTGTTCGGTATCTACATGGTGAAGCACGATGTTTCCTTTTTCAACATTATCTCGGAGAAAGTGATACCTAATATCAACGTGCTTAGTTCTAGAATGTTGCACGGGGTTTTTAGCAATGCAAATGGCACTAGTGTTATCACAGAATAGTGGAACACTATCTAGATCAACCCCATAGTCCTTAAGTGTTTGAAAAATCCAAAGAATTTGTGAGCAAGCACTAGCAGCAGCTACATATTCAGATTCGGCTGTGGATTGTGCAACTGAATTTTGTTGTCTAGAGGACCAAGCAACAAGAGAATTACTAAGAAAATCACAAGCACCGGAAGTACTTTTCCTATCAATCCTACAACCCCCAAAATCAGCATCCGAAAATGCTTTCAAAGTAACTGTTGAGGAAGAAGAAAGAAAAATGCCAAATTCTTGGGTTCCATGTAAGTACCTGAGAATCCTTTTGACGGCTTGACGATGTGAAACACGTGGGGAAGCTTGAAACCGTGCACAAAGACATACGCTGAATTGTATGTCCGGTCTTGATACCGTGAGGTACAAAAGTGATCCGATCATGCTTCTATATTCTTTTTTATTCACAGGTTCACCATCTTCATCAAGTTCAAGTGTTGTTGCTATTCCCATTGGTGTTCGAAGAGGTTTGCTTTTGTCCATGTTGAAGTGCCTTAGGAGGTCTTTGGTATACTTCGTTTGATGCACAAAGGTACCCTCCTTGGTTTGCTTGATTTGCAGCCCCAAAAAGTAAGTGAGTTCACCCATCATACTCATTTCAAATTCGGAACTCATCATTGATGAAAACTTGGACACAAGATCATGAGAAGCACCACCAAAGATAATATCATCCACATACACTTGAACGAATAATGAGTCATTGCCATGCTTAAGCACAAAAAGAGTTTTATCAACCTCGCCCATGGTAAACCCCTTTTCAAGTAAGAATGTTTTTAACCTATCATACCATGCTCTAGGGGCTTGTTTGAGACGGTATAAGGCTTTGGACAGTTTGTAAACATGATTAGGAAAATCTGGATTTTCAAAACCCGGTGGTTGTTTGACATAAACCTCCTCATCTATGTAGTCATTAAGAAAAGCACTTTTAACATCCATTTGAAATAGCTTAAAACCTTTAGATGCTGCAAAAGCTAACAAAATTCTTATGGCTTCTTATCTAGCGACAGGAGCAAAAGTTTCATCAAAATCTAGACCTTCAACTTGAGTGAAACCTTGAGCAACCAACCTAGCCTTATTCCTAAACACAACCCTATCCTCACTTTGTTTATTTTTATATACCCATTTAGTTCCAATTAAAGTGTGACCTTGAGGTGGAGGTACAAGTTTCCAAACATTATTTCTTTCAAAATTTTCTAACTCTTGCATGGCAATAATCCAAGATTCATTAGTGAGTGCGTGTGATATATCTTTGGGTTCAAAAGAAGCAACAAAAGCAGAATGAGCATAAGAGTTTGGATCGCAAAACCTGGACCGTGTGACTCGTTTGTACAAGCTTCCAATCATTTGTTGTGGGGGATGATCTTTGTAAAACCGTAGGGGAATAGATGTCTCACAAGCTTCTTCTTCTTCATGTTCATCACAAATCGATGAGCTTGTGGCTTGAGGATGATTTGAATCAGCATTGATGGTTGTCGGTGCTGGTTGAGAATTAACATCCGGAGCTAAACCAAAGTCTTTAGCTGCTGAATTTTCTGGCAGCAACTTCAATTCTTCCTCATCTTCAATGAAAATGCTCTCCCCCTGCGGATATGGATCTGGACCTGCAATGTTTGAGCTAGTACCTAGGCTAGATTCATCAAAAGACACTTCACAAGTCTCCACAATTTTGTTAGTGTCAAGTAAAAGCACACGGTAGCCTCTAGTATGAGATGGATAACCAAGAAACATGCCATCAATGGATCTAGGTTCAAATTTATCAAGATTACCATGTTTCTTAACAAAGCATTTGCAACCAACGACCCGAAAGTGTGTAACACTAGGCCTATGTCCAAACCGGAGCTCATATGGTGTTTTACCTAGCTTAGCACGCAAGAAAACACGATTTGAGACATAACAAGCGGTTGCTAACGCATCAGCCCAAAATTTCCTAGGAGTTTGATATTCATCAAGCATAGTCCTAGCCATCTCAACTAAGGTTCTGTTCTTTCTTTCTACAACACCGTTTTATTGAGGTACATATGTTGAAGAGAATTGATGATCTATTCTATTTTCAGCACAAAAGTGATCAAAAGATTGATTTTTAAATTCAGTTCCATTATCACTTCTAATTGCTTTTAATGATCCTGGGTGATCAATTGATAATCTAAGAAATAAAGTTCTAAAGTGACTAAAAACTTCATTCTTAGATGCCATAAAGTAAACCCAAGAGTATCTAGAATAATCATCAACGGTAACAAGAACATACCATTTACCTCTGAAGGATTGAACATGTGAAGGTCCTACAGTGTCAAGATGCAAAAGTTGACATGGTTCAGTTGTCATGATCATTGTGAGAGGAGTATGTGAACCTGCAACCATCTTAGCATGTCTACAAGAAGAGCACACAATTTCTTTGTCCCCTTTAAGCTTAGGCAGCCCACGTATGCGGTCAAGAGCACTAACACGCGTTGTGTGATCAAAGCCTACGTGACCAAGTCTACGATGCCAAGAATATAAGTCCTTTGAATCATTAGCAACTAGACACCTATGCTTAGAGGAAGACATATCAAAATCAGCTTTAAAAACTCTTCCAAACCGAGACATGTTAAAAATAAGCTCACTATTTGAACCTACAACTTTGTAGCAGTTTTTATTGAAAATAATTTCTAGATTTTCATCTAGCAATTGTGCAACAGAAAGCAAGTTATATTTCAAATTTTTGACAAGTGCCATATCCTTCAAAGTGTAGTGATCATTTACTCTAATCGAACCCTTAGCAATTATAGGAGTTGAAGAATTATCGGCAAAAGTAACATTCTCTACATGTGACACAAAAGAGAGGGAGAAGAACCAATCTTTGTTACTGGTCATGTGGCATGAGCAACCTGAATCCACAACCCAAATGTTCTCCTTCCTCAAACGTGTAACCTATATAGAAGCATAATACGTCGATGACTCAATACTGGGGTTAGTCAAAAGGCATTTAGGAATCCAGTACTGAGTCACGCGACGCGCAGCAGGAAAAACACGCGAAAGCTGAGACAAAACAGTAGGTTTATGAGTCAAAGTTTGAGATTTTTTATTCTTGACTACTGACCTATAAGGTGTTACTTGTGTAGCACAAAAATCAGTAGCTTCGGAGGCAAAAACAGAAGGTCCGGAGGTAAACTTTGAATGCTTTTGACTCAAAACAGCAGGTTGTACATTCGGTTCAATGTGTGCAGCAAATTTTTCATGAAAGTTATGAGATCAAGCAACCATTCTTTCCCTTTTCTGTTGTTTAGCTAGTCTATAACAAAAATCTATGACATGACCATCTCTACCACAGAAGTTACAATGAAATTTAACTTTGTGTTCATGTCTAGATGAGCAAGCAATATTTTTATTTGAAAGCGACTGAGACAACACTCGTGCAGATTTGAAAACCTCTCCTTTTTGTTTAGGAACTGTTTGAATCAAACCACTTCCTAATGACTTTACAATTTTAGGTGGATGTGCCTTAGCATGAGAATGAGAATCAAAACCTAAACCAGTTTTATCATTGCAAGACTTGGAAGTATTCAGCAGTAAGTTTAGGTTCTTATTCCCATTACAAAACCGATCTAATGTCCTATGCATGTCATCAAGTTTATTGGACAGATCAAGGCAATTTTCACATGAAGTTTTTCCCTTTAGTTTGCAATTGGAACAAAATTTAAATTCATGAGAATGTAAAGCATTGTTCAATATAGAAATTTCATTCATAGCATCCTGTAGTTTCTTATCAAGATCATCACAAGTAGAACAATGCAAATCAATTGTAGAACAGCTAGCATCTTTCAAGTTTTTATCATTAAGTACAGCAAGATCTTTGTTCTTTTCAATTTCTAACTCAAGTTTATCAAGTGTGGAGGTGTGCACACTTCTTAATGAGGACAATTGTTCATATATTAAATCACATGAGGAACATGCATCATCACTAGGAATAAAAGTTTTTAAACGGTTGATTTCACATTCTAGTGATTCAATTTTAGCAGCACTATCCCTAAGCTTTTTGTCCTTTTTCTTAACAATAATAGTGGCACGAGAAATATCATCACACATTTCTTCGCAAGTAGGACATACCTCTTCATTGTCGCTGTTGTGTTCTGCCTCCTCCATACTTGATCTTGCCTTGCCCGCCATGAAGCACAAGCTTGCCAAATCATCTTCATATTCATCACTTCCAATGTCCACGTCGCTTAAACTGAACTCTTGAAGCGCGGTGATGAAACTGTTGATCATCTTGCGTCCTATGGTACCTTTCTTCTTCTTGTTGGAATTTCTAGAGGAGGTCGGAATCTTGCTTTGTTTTTCTTCCCGAGTGGTCGGACCTGAAAGGTTAGGGCATTCTGTACGAAAGTGTCCTGTTTTACCACATTCAAAACATCGTTGAGGTCCGGAGCTTCCTCTCCTTCTAGTTCTCACATTTTGCAATGCTTTTGAGAATCTAGTAGAGATGAGTGCCAACTCCTCTTCTAGAAATTCTTCGATCTGCTCCACGGTTAGTGAGGACAACAAAGCAAGAGTATTGCAAGATGATGATTGGCCGGAGCTAGACATATCACGTTGTGAAACAAATGCAATAGACTTATTGGGGTTCTTACGTGAGATTATGTCAATTTCATGAGTTTTTAACTTGGAATATAGCACATCTAAAGTAAGTGAACTCATGACAGCAGATTCACGAATAGATGTGACTTTCATCTCCCAAATTGACATATCTAATGCACTTAGCAATTGCCTAGCATTTTCAGCATCTGTAAAATTAACATTGACACTACGCAAGTTGCTGAGAATCTTCTTAAAGCGAGCAAAAGTTCATCAATAGACTCACCGGGTTGCATCTCGAAGCGCATGTATTCTTTCTTGAACATGTCTTGCCTTACCTCTTTGATCGTGTTGGATCCCTCATGGTAGTCACAAAGTGCTTTCCACACATCGTATGCAGATCGGAGGTGTGCAACACGGTCAAAGTCGCTTTGTGTTAATCCTTGTATGATCAAGTTCCGAGCCTTGTTGTTGTTGTCGACATCTCTCAGATTTGTAGCTGTAACTTGATCGTTTGATGGCACTTCGTAAGGCTTGTATACCTTCTCCCATATTGCAAAGCCTTGTGCCTGAATGAAAGCCTCCATGTGTGCCTTCGAAACCTGAAAATCAATATGAGCAAACACACAAAGTTTGGCGTAGTACTTCTCCATGATGATTAGTCAAAAACACGCGCAAATCACAAAGATTAGAGCACCGTGGCTCTGATACCAATTGTAGGATCGAAGAGCACGTGAAAAGCTACCAGAGGGGGGGTGAATGGTAGATTTAAAAATCTTACGCAGCGGAAACAATTAAACCCCAAACTCTTTCGGCAGAAAAACGATATGTTAAAGAAATCGTGTGTGAGACTAATCTAAACGTGTTTCACCGTGACAAAAGTGATAGATATCAGATAGAATAAAGTCACGAAGACAACACAAAAATAATCACTCAAATCCGTCAAGAAAAACTCAAGTTATGATCGAAAGATCAAACAATGGTCAATCTGCCCTACCCGAGAAAAACAGTTCTGGAACGCTGCAAAGAAACTCGTGTAGATCATAGACCACAAATCCAATAACCGTGAAATTTTTACATATGATATAAAATCAAGTTTTGAATACAACCCAAAAATAATCACGTCAATTGGATCTGTAAAACTCGAGTTATGATAAAACCACCGACGAAAGGTAGTGCTGTCCAGAAACTCGATGAGTAAAACTTGTCTGGAACAAGTCTGACGAACAAGGCATAAAAGTTCCTTCAAACTACGAATTTTATTCAATAGAACACAAGAGGAACAGCCCCCAAAGTCGTGCACCACGAGCTCTGGGCTCCCTTGCTTATATAACCAGCCCTTAGGCCAACCCAATATAAACTAGGACTCCAATCCTACTCAGATCATGAATTGTAACTTTCCATAACTGCTTAGGATTCTTCTATACGCAGATAGAAGCAATCTTAAGACTACCAAACACCTTAGAAACGTATCCCACATTCCTAAACAACTCAAATTCGTGGCCCACACGAAATCATATCATAACCAACTCAAATCTTTCCATATTTGAGTCAAACCCGACTCAGCCGCAGCCTGAGTCCATAACCTAGTCGGTTGGACCTTTCCGACCAACTCTTTACGTCCACATCTCTTCATCACGTCTCGGAACCATGTAGCCACGTCCATGCAATCCTTGCACACGTGCAAATATCTTCCAATGACGTCCATGATACCTTCATATGCATTGTTCTTGATTCAATCATGCTGCGCAACCTCCTGATCAGCTCAACCACAATTCCTCTTGAATTTGGTTGTTGGAACCTCATCTCCTCCCTAAGACTAGTCCAATGGATCCCGTCACCAGCCATGTCTTGAACTCAATCAACACCTGCACATTAATAAACAACCAATCCATACGATACCAAGTCCTTGACTTGACTCAAGTTAGTTCCGAACACAACACCTTACGTGAGAACCTCACATAAGCATGTTGCAAAGCATAGCAAAACGATATCAGCCATATCATCCAAAACGCACCAAAAACTTAGCAAATGAATACTAAGCAATCTTTCCGACAATGTAAAGCAAGTACGAAACATTGTAAATGAAAATCAAAAGCACTACGGTCAAGTTCCGGACCTTGCCAGAGCAACCCAGACCTTGAGCCGGAGCTAACAAAAGCTAGTAGAACCTAGCACCGGAGCTTACCAAGACTAGTACAACCAAGCTCTTGCCGGAGCTTACAAAACTAGCAGGACTTAGCGCTGGAGCTAATCAGAACTAGTCGGAACTAGTAATCCCAAAAGCCGGAGCTAGAAAAATTAACTTCAGAGCTTAGCAAAAACATGTCGGAGCTATCAAAGACATGACGGAGCTAAAAACAAAACTTCACCGGAGCTGACCAAAGCTAGTCGGACCTAGCATCGAACGTAACCGGAGCTACCCAAACCAAGCCGGACCTACCGTCGGACCTTGCTGTAGCTCAGATCTAGAGTCGGACCTTGATAAAAAGGTGTTTTGGTGATATTCAAAACTTTTATCATCAAAGCCAAGTGTATTCAATACAAGCCAATGTATTCAACACATATAGGTCTTACAATCTCCCCCTTGATGAATGCATTGGCAACACCATTTAAAATCCGAACATAGGATACGAAGAAAAAGAAGGGTACCATAGGACGCAAGATGATTAAAAGCTTCATCACCGCACTTCAAGAACTTAGTTCAAGTGATGTAGACTTTGAAAGTGATGAAGATGATGACGATCTGGCCAACTTATGCTTCATGGCGGGCAAAACAAGATCAAGATCAAGTCAGGAGGATGCAGAACACAACAGTGAAGACGATGAGGTATGTTCTACCTGTAATGTAATGAAATGTGTGATGCTATTTCTCGTGCAACAATTATTGTCAAGAAAAAGGACAAAAAGCTTAGGGATAATGCTGCTAAAATTGAATCACTAGAATCTGAAATTAACCGTTTAAAAACTTTGATTCCTAGTGATGATGCATGTCCCTCATGTGACTTAATCTATGAACAATTGTCCACATTAAGAAGTGCACACTCCTCCACTCTAGATAGACTTGATGAAGAAATTGAAAAGAACAAAGAGCTTGCTGCACTTAATGATAAAAATTTGAAAAATGCTAGCTGTTCTACAATTGATTTGCATTGTTCTACTTGTGAGGATCTTGATAAGAAACTACACGATGCTATGAATGAAATTTCTATATTGAACAATGCTTTACGTTCTCATGAAGTTAAATTATATTCAAATTGCAAACTAAAAGGAAAAACTTCATGTGAAAATTGCCTTGATCTGTCCAATAAACTTGATGACATGCATAGGACATTAGATCGGTTTTGTAATGGGAATAAGAACCTAAACTTGCTGCTGAATTCTTCCAAGTCTTGCAATAATAAAACTGGTTTAGGTTTTGATTCTCATGCTCATGCTACGGCACATCCACCTAAAATTGTAAAGTCATTAGGAAGTGGTTTGATTCAAACAGTTCCTAAACAAAAAGGAGTGGTTTTCAAATCTGCAGGAGTGTTGCCTCATTCGGTTTCAAATAAAAATATTGCTTGCTCATCTAGACATGAACACAAAGTTAAATTTCATTGTACCTTCTGTGGTAGAGATGGTCATGTCATAGATTTTTGTTATAGACTAGCTAAACAACAAAAAAGGGAAAGAATGGTTGCTAGATCTCATAACTTTCATGCAAAATTTGCTGCACACATCGAACCGAATGTACAACCTGCTGTTTTGAGTCAAAAACATTCAAAGTTTACCTCCGGACCTTCTGTTTTTGCCTCCAGAGCTACTGATTTTTGTGCTACACAAGTAACACCTTATAGGTCAGTATTTAAGAATAAAAAATCTCAAACTTTGACTCATAAACCTGCTGTTTTGTCTCCGCTTTCGCGTGTTTTTCCTGCTGCACGTCGAGTGACTCAGTACTGGATTCCTAAATGCCTTATGACTAACCCCAGTATTGAGTCATCGACGTATTGTGCTTCTATATAGGTAACACGTTTGAGGAAGGAGAACATTTGGATTATGGATCCAGGTTGCTCACGCCACATGACCGGTAACAAAGATTGGTTCTCCTCCCTCTCTTTTGTGTCACGTGTAGAAAATGTTACTTTTGCCGATAATTCTTCAACTCCTATAATTTCTAAGGTTTCGGTTAGAGTAAATGATCACTACACTTTGAAGGATGTGGCACTTGTCAAAAATTTGAAATACAACTTGCTTTCTGTTTCACAATTGCTAGATGAAAATCTGGAAATTATTTTCAATAAAAACTGCTGCAAAGTTGTAAGTTCAAATAGTGAGCTTATTTTTAACATGTCTCGGTTTGGAAGAGTTTTTAAAGCTGATTTTGATCTGTCTTCCTCTAAGCATAGGTGTCTAGTTCTAATGATTCAAAGGACTTATATTTTTGGCATCGTAGACTTGGTCACGTAGGCTTTGATCACCTAACGCGTCTTAGTGCTCTTGATTGCATACGTGGGCTGCCTAAGCTTAAAGGGGACAAATAAATTGTGTGCTCTTCTTGTAGACATGCTAAGATGGTTGTAGGTTCACATACTCCTCTCACAATGATCATGACAACTGAACCATGTCAACTTTTGCATCTTGACACCGTAGGACCTTCACGTGTTCAATCCTTCGGAGGTAAATGGTATATTCTTGTTATTGTTGATGATTATTCTAGATACTCTTGGATTTACTTTATGGCGTCTAAGAATGAAGCTTTTAGTCACTTTAGGACTTTATTTCTTAGATTATCAATTGATCACCCAGGATCTTTAAAGGCAATTAGAAGTGATAACGGAACTGAATTTAAAAATCAATCTTTTGATCACTTTTGTGCTGAAAATAGAATAGATCATCAATTCTCTTCACCATATGTACCTCAACAAAACGGTGTTGTAGAAAGAAAGAACAGAACCTTAGTTGAGATGGCTAGGACTATGCTTGATGAATATCAAACTCCTAGGAAATTTTGGGCTGATGCGTTAGCAACCGCTTGTTATGTCTCAAATCGTGTTTTCTTGCGTGCTAAGCTAGGTAAAACACCATATGAGCTTCAGTTTGGACATAGGCCTAGTGTTAAAAACTTTCGGGTCTTTGGTTGCAAATGCTTTGTTAAGAAACATGGTGACCTTGATAAATTTGAACCTAGATCCATTGATGGCATGTTTCTTTGTTATCCATCTCATACTAGAGGCTACCGTGTGCTTTTACTTGACACTAACAAAATTGTGGAGACTTGTGAAGTGTCTTTTGATGAAGCTAGCCAGGTACTAGCTCCGGTGTTGCAGGACCAGATCCGTATCCTCAGGGGGAGGGTATTTTTGAAGATGAAGAAGAGCTCTTCTTACGTCGGCCAGGGTAACTTACATTGGCCAGCCGACGTAAGTAAGTAACTTATGTCGGCTACTAGTAGCCGACGTAAGTTAAATAAATTACGTCGGTCGACCGACGTAAGTAAAGGCACCGACAGTAATAAAAATTACCCACGTCGGCCTCGGCCCAGAGCCGACGTAATTAAGGAGACCGACGTAATTAGCCCTAACTTACGTCGGCCGCGAAGTGGGCCGACGTAAGTTAAATAAGCCGACATAAGTTATTGTTTAACCTAAACGCGCGAGCGGTGCACGCCTTCATTTCACGCGCCTTCCCCCCGAGCCGCCTGCCCCACCGCCGCCGCCTGCCCCCCGAGCAACCGCCCCGCAGCCGCTCCCCGTCGCCGCCCCGCCGCCGGCACGCCGCCCCGCCGTCGCCGCCCGGCCGCCACCCGCCTCCCGGCCGCGGCCCCGCCCCTCCGGCGCATCCCCGACCCGCCGGCACCCGACCCCGGGCCGCCGCCCCGCCGCCTGCTCCCCCTCGCCGCCCCGCCATCGCCGCCTGGCCGCCACCCGCTGCCCCGCCCCCGCGCCGCCGCCCCGACCCGCGCGGCCCCGACCCCGAGCCCGAGCCGCCGCCGCCCCAACCCCGAGCCACCGCTGCCCTGACTGCCCCCGCGCCGTCGCCCCGACCCCGAGCCGCTCCGACCGCCCCACTGCTGGCTCGCCGTCGGCGCCCCTGCGCCCCCGACTCCGCCGCCGATCTTCGTTGCAAGTATTTCCTCACCTCATGCATTTACTTTAATTAAATTGCTGTCATTTGAATTAAATTTCTCTCATTTGAATTATGGTTATGTTTAGGTTTATTGAATTGCTCTTATGGTTATGTTAAGGTTTATTGAATTGCTCTCATTTGAATTATGGTTATGTTTAGGTTTTGAATTGCTCTCATTTGAATTATGGTTATGTTTAGGTTTATTGAATTGCTCTCATTTGAATTATGGTTATGTTTAGGTTTATTGAATTGCTCTCATTTGAATTGAATTGCTTATGTTAGAATTGAGTTGATAAATTGATGAATTACAATGGATAATTGTTATGTTTAGGTTTATTTGAATTTCTTAGTTTTTTGAATTATGGTTACAATTTTAGTTTTGATTGCTTGAGTGTTCAAGTACTATATATACATAAATGGGCTTTGGACAGGCTTGACAAGGCCCGACAAGGCCCATTTAGTGGTAAGGTAAAGTATGCGCGTAGACGGGCACGAAGGCGAACGACGACGGTGAGGATGGCAAGCACCTGCGCCAGCGTTGTCCAGGCGTCGCCTAGGCGTCAAGTCACTCCGGACCGGACGCCATGGCCGGTCGACTCGCCTGGACCAGGCTACCGCCGCCTGGTTGCCGCCGACACTCTCCATTGCCTCTGTTCGCCCCTCGAGGCCTCGTCGCTGCTAGGTTGCCACCATCGTAGCCGAATCTCCACCGCCATCGTTGGATCGCCGCGGCCGCCGTCGCTGGAGTAGGGGTATCGAGGAGAGGAGAAGGGGATCATCGCGACCGCCGTATCTGGACTCTGGAGCGATGGAATCATGGAGAAGAGAAAGGAAAATGAGTAGGGTTAGGTCAGGGAGGACTTTTATGTGGCCAATCTTAAGTGTGGACCGTCGGATATGATCCGACGGCTCACAATAACTGGGCCGATTTTACTCCTCAGGCCCACTCGCCTCAGTCCTCCGCCTCCCCCGATGGCTTAGTCCTCCGCCTCCTTCTCTAAGACCAACTTTCCTCTCAGTCTTTCTCTAGTTCTTTCCTCTCTCTTAAATGACCTCAAAATGAAAATGAGCAACATAACCTATAGCAATGTATTACCCATTTCGAATCGGAACGTCTCACATGCCATTGGCATGTGAGACGTGCAGGTTCGGAATTGTCCCTTTTTGGACAGCCTCGGAGTGATCGAGGGGGCGTGGCTTGTGACGAGATGCGGGTCCGGATTTGGACGAGATTTCGGTGGCGTAACCCTGTTGTTCTCTGCTGCACCATTTTTGGGCGTGCAGTGGAGAACAGCGGGGTTATGCTGCCGAAATTTCGTTCGAATCCGGATCACGTGTCTCGTCATGAGCACGCTCCGCTCGGTCACTCTTGGGTGGGTTTAGGATCTATCTGCCTAGGTTGTAGGGCCGTGACACATAACATAACAATACATTAACGACAATTTCTTTCGCGTTAAACTGCAGAGTCAAACATGGGTGAAGACCGTAGTTGGATGTACATTGGTTGGAAGAGCAGAACTGGTGGTCACTCAGATGAGTGGTATGCCAAGACAGAAGCTTTTGTGGAACGAGTTTTTTCGTTGTCAAATAGCGATAAGGCGCGGTGCCCATGTACGAAATGCCGAAATGGAACATTTTTGGACAAAGTGGAACTTACGTTGCACTTGTGTCGAAACGGTTACGTGTCACATTATGAGTTGTGGAACTTCCACGGCGAGACAGCTTCTCAAGCTGTACAAGAAGTGGAAGCGAACAATGATGATGCTCAAGAGGTTGATATGATGGATGAGATACTGGAAGCTATACGACCAGAGCTTATAGAAGATACTCAAACAACAGAGGTTAAAGAGTTCTTCAAACATCTGAAAGATTCAGAAGAGGCTCTGCATGAACACACTAAAATGTCAATCCTCAATTTTGTGACTAGACTTATGGCAATTAAGTCTAAGTTCTTCTTTTCTAACAATTGTTACAACATGCTCATCGATTTGTTCAAAGATGCCCTTCCACAACCCAACAAAGTGCCTAAGGATATGTACAACTCGAAGAAAATTCTTTCTGGTCTCGGGATGAAGCACGAAAAGATTGATGTGTGTCCGGACAACTGCATGCTTTTCTGGAGAGAGCATGCCAATGAGAACAAATGTTTGAAATGTGGTCAACCGAGGTTTGTCGAAGTTGTTAATAATGATGGTAATACAGTGACGACGGAAGTCGCACGTAAGCAGCTTCGTTACTTACCTGTGACACCGAGGTTGAAGCGGTTGTTCCTTAAAAAAAAACGGCCAGACACATGAGATGGCACAAAGAAGGTGAGCGTGAGAACAATGGAGTCATGACGCACCCGTCCGATGGTGAGGCATGGAAGGCTCTGGACCGGTTCGACCCAGAATTTGCTCGTGAAGCGAGAAATGTTCGCATCGGGTTGGCGACAGATGGGTTCACGCCGTTCAGCACAAACGCTGCACCATACTCCTGTTGGCCCGTCTTTGTCATTCCGTACAATCTTCCGCCGACCTTTTGCATGAAGAATGAGTTTAAGTTTCTTAGCCTCATTGTACCTGGGCCAGATCATCCTGGGTCACGTCTCAACGTGATGTTGAAACCGTTGATCGAAGAGTTGAAAATGTTGTGGACAGGAGTCGAAGCGTACGACTGTTACAAGAAACAGAAATTCAACCTCCGAGTTGCTTATTTGTGGTCCGTTCATGATTTTCCGGCATACGACATGTTTTCTGGATGGAGCACTCATGGTCGGTTGACGTGTCCGATATGTGCCTCGGACACCGATTGCTTTCAACTTACCCATGGAGGCAAGATATCTTACTTCGATTGTCATACACGTTGGCTACCTCCGAATCACTTGTTTAGACAACAGAGGAATGTCTTCAGAAAGAACACCGTTGTCACTAAAGGACCACCGAAACATCTTGACGAGTCAGAAATATCTGATATGTTGGACAAATTGGTGCCAGATGAAGGTCGTCCTGGATATTTTGAAGGTTACGGAGACAAACACAATTGGACTCACATATGTGGACTTTGGGAGTTACCGTATGTGAAGTCGTTGATTCTAAGGCACAGCATTGATGTTATGCATCAAGAGCGTAACATGGCCGAATGTATCATAAGCACATGCATGGACATGACGGGCAAAACAAAAGACAATTTAAAGGCTCGAAAGGATCTTGCCGAGCTTTGTAACCGTCAAACTCTTGAGCTCTCCGAAAATGGTGGTAAACCACGCGCTCCTTTCTGTCTTCAACCTAAAGAGAAAAAAGAAGTTCTCGAATGGTTGCAAAGGTTGAAATTCCCAGATAGTTACGCAGCTAGTCTGAGACGAGCCATGAATGTGAAAACGGGAAAGCTCATTGGGTTGAAGAGTCATGATTATCACATAATCATGGAAAGACTTCTGCCTGTTATGTTTCGAGGCTATTTTGACGATGCAGTGTGGAAGGGGTTAGCCAAGCTTAGCCACTTCTATAGGCAATTCTGTGCTAAAGAAATCACGCCAGAGATGATGACTAAATTGGAAAAGGAGGTTCCGATACTTTTGTGTAAGATGGAAAAATTTTTTCCTCCGGGATTTTTCAATCCAATGCAACATCTCTTAATTCATCTACCATTTGAAGCGAAAGTGGGCAGTCCCGTGCAATATAGGTGGATGTATCATATTGAAAGATCACTTAGATATCTGAAACCAATGGTTGGTAACAGGGCAAGGGTTGAAGGTTGCATCGCCGAAGCTTTTAGTCTTAAGGAAGTGGGATACTTCTCAAGTGTTTACTTTGCAGAGGAAAACAATGTTAATACTTCGGTAATGCGATAAAATATAGATGAGCAACCTCCTTATAGCGATCTCTCCATTTTTGCAACAAGAGGCACTACTGTTGGTAGTTACACTTCGTATGATGTTAGCGAAAAAGAAAGGCGTGCTGCATTCTTCTACATGTACGCTAATATGGAAGAAATGAATGAATATTTCAAGTAATTGTTTCTCCTACACTTATGCTTTTCACCATCTTTTCCGACACATGTATTCTAAGAGGTTCTCTTTGTCGTGTAGTATGTTCGACAAGCAAAATTGGAGACATAGACATCAACCCACGAGCAAGCAAATAGAACATATTCGACGGGAAGGAATAAACGGGGGATCTAATTTTCTCTCCTGGTTTCGAGATCATGTAACGTTTTCTCGATAACTAATCAATGTTAACAATGTTTTCTTATAACTCAAGAATGCTTACGTTTTCTAATAACTCCATATCTTGGACAGTGCCAAAAAGATGCCAACGTCCATGAAGATTTGCGACAACTATCCCGTGGAGTGGTTAATGTTAGAAGCTATGGTCGATATGACGTCAACGACTTTCGATTCCGTACAACTCAATTTGAATCTCTTTGTCCTCTCGCGGCAACATGTAATACCGGAGTTGTGATGAGGGCAATTGATTCGCAAGATCATGAAACGCAGTACTACGGGATTATTAAAAAAAATCCTTGAATTCACCTTTGTCGCAAACAAGCCCATTCGAGCAGTATTCTTTGACTGCGAATGGTTTGATTCCATTCGTGGAATTCGAGTAAACGAATTTGGCAGGGTCGAAGTAAAACACAAGGAACGGTTGAAAGGATTCGATTCATTAGTTCTTGCACACCAAGTAGAGCAAGTGTACTATCTACCTTATCCATGCAATAAATTCAAAGCTTGGTGGGTGGTACATAAGGTGAATCCTCGTGAGCGGTTATACGCTCCAGGAGATGATGATTATCACGACGAAGCTGAGGTTGATTGTGTCTACCAAGAGGAAGAGTTGCCAGACTCCTTCTCAATCGAGTCTGGTGTAGGACTCGATAACTTAGCTGGAGACGCTCAAGATATCGAGGCTGGCACGGAAGCGGAAACTGAATCAGAATCAGAAACTGAAGATATCGATGACATAGTCGAACCTGCTAATTTGCGCAAACGAAAACGATATGCACAAGAAGAAGATCGATGGGCTGGTTTAAGGAGTAGGGTGCATGATCGTGATGTTGATGAATTTTGAAGTAACGTTTTATATACTAATTTAACATTAATTTTGTATATTATCTTTGCATATTAATCATTTATTCCTTGCAATAGGATGTCGTCAAAGGGGAAGGGGAAGGGGAAGCCAGTGAGAGGGTTTGAGCCGCCAGCAGACCCTTGCTCAGGGAGCTCGTTCCTTTCTAGCCGACGTGAGCTCTTTCTGGCACATGCTCCACCCTCAGCTGTCGTGTGCTTTCAGCGGCCAGGGGTAAACTTTAGTTACAATAAAGTTATTTTTGAAATTGCAATTGTTATTAATTATTAATAAAGTCATTCCTTTTGTGTAGTCTAACTTAGAGACTTCTGAGTCAGAGTCAGAGGCTAGGGGGCCGCTACAGGAGCCCGACTCAGAGGCTAGGGGGCCCTCTAGCGCTAGCCTCCCTTCGGAGCCGGCTAGCGCTAGTCTCCCTGGGCAGCCCTCTACCACTAGCCTTCCTGGAGGCTCCGGGGGGTCCGCAGAGCCTTCAAGGTCACAGGACGCGGCAGCATCGCAGCAGAGGCGACGGACGAGGAGGACCCACTTTGCTGCTCCTCCTCCGGTTACTACTCAGCGGACCACGATCCGTCCCGTTGGAGACAGGTATAAATACTGTATATAGTATATTAAATATTAGATGTTGTTTTACTTTACTTAATGATTTAATATATTTTGTAGATGTTGGTACGACTTCTTGTTCACGGGGGCCGAGAAGCACCACAGGCAGGTTAACAGTGTCCTCGGTGCTATCGTCAAGTTGCACTACCCCGATGTAATTGACGGTTTTCCTGCCCTGTCGTGGGATGACTACGCTCGGGTCTCTCACCCGGTGCATGGCACGGTTCAGGGAGCCGTGTGGCACGATTTTATAGTAAGTTTAACTGTTTCGTTTTTCCCACTCGTTTGAATTCTTAATTGCATATCACTTAAATATTTGTTTGCTTAAAGCTTAGGTACCAAGTAGAGGAACCGGGCATGGAGGACCACGCGAGACGCGTGTTCCATTACAACACTCAGAAGCTCACGACGGCGGCGTTGTCGTACGCCCGAATTCAGGCCGTCAACGCGTACTACAAGCGGCACCCCCGGGAGCAGGAGCAGGAGCAGCAAAGGGGTGTCTTTAGGAAGGACTCGGACTCCTACTTGACAGAGGAGCAGTACGCGGAGGTAAGTTTTTAATATTGTTAAATATTTACAATATCTACGTATGTTAACCGCGTTGATGAAAATGAAATATGTGCAGGTTAGTATTTCCTGGTTACAGGGTAACATCGAGGCGTACTTAGCTCTCTGTCGATACTGGGCTAGCGATGCTTTTATCAACAAGTCCACGAAGGCTAGACAGTGCCGCATGGGGTCCGAGGGCAAGCACAACTATGGCGGTGACGGCTACTTGCGTTTGGCTAAATGCATGGTAAGTACCTTTTTATTTTATTTATGTGTTCCTAATATATTATTTATCTCACTAACACGGATGTACAGGAGCGAGAGATGGGTCATGAGCCAACCCCGACCCAGGTTTGGAAGAGAGGTCACAAGGTAAGTGACCCTTCTCAGCCAGGGCAGTGTAGTCAGGTCACAGCCGACCGACTGGTAAGTTTTCGAAATTCATCAATTTCATTGTAACTAATACTATTATTGACATGCTTACAAGATTTATTTGTTTTGTAGACAAATTACGCGTAGGAGGTCACGAAGATACACGGTGCGGATTACGATTGGGAAAACGCGCCGATCGACCCCCAAGCCGCGTACGCAAGCGAAAGCGGGAAGGCCCACGGACGGTGAGTTCTTCGTGTGTTTCATTTCTTTTTCAATTAATCTTCTACTTAGTGTTTTCATTCTTTTGCAGGTTTGCCATTTTCGATGGAGTTGTCGACTCGAGGTCGACGCGACCTTTGAGAGACGCTTCATCGTCGCAGGCTTCGACCGTTGGGACCAATGGTCGTCTCTCGCAGACCCAGCTGGAGCTCCAGGCCATGAGGGAGTCGCTGACGCAAACTCAGGCAGAGCTGGAGAGGACGAGGGAGGAGCAGCAGAGGACGGCCTTAATGATGGCCCAGATGCAAGCAACGATGGCGGTAAGTAATTTAAAGTACCATAGTTAAATTTCACAGCACTTAATAACATATATCTGCTAATATCTTGCAATGGCAGGCTCTTGCTCGACAAAGCGGTCAGGACATCGAGATTCCTACGCTTCCGCCGCAGCAGACACCGGAGCAGGTAATATTGTCTATACCTAGGAGTTTCATTCCCTTTTCATTATGTTAAAGAAGTTACTTGCATCACATTTATTTTAGCAAATGTGTTACTCACACTATTGACTAGTTGTTTTATGGACTTCTAATTTATCCTAATTATGATTCTTTTGCAGGGTTCCGAAACACGTCGAGATCCCGGAGGCAGTGGAGGGGCTAGCGTGTAGACACCGGAGCAGGTGATAAACTCTCTTTAATATTGTTGTATCCATTTTAGTATTTTACATTGAGAGATAAGGAGGTACAACATAGAGGTAGATCTTGATGACTTGTCAGATATTGATTCCTATAGTGGTGAGGAACTTAAATGTATCTAATCAAGCTTTAGTAGTTTTTGACCATGGTAGAAATGATTAGTATATAGTGAATAAGTTGTCAGTGCTTCCATTTAACAAAAGGGCTAGTGATTATCACTGATGTTTCCTTCTTATGTCGAAACTGATGTTCACTGAGTTAACAAAGGGCTAGTGCTTCCATTTAACTAGTGATATAGTACATTACTTCATTTGAAACTACATCATGCTTCCTTCTTTTGTCACTGATGTTCTTGGCCTCTTATGTTATCACTGAGTTGACATTGATGCTTACTAGTGATTATGTTTCTTTTGCAGGGATCCGTAACGCGCCGAGAAGATCCCGGAGGTAATGGAGGGGCTAGCGTGTAGTCCGGTGGAATTTATTTTGCAAATTGTGTTGTTGTTGATGTTTTGAACTATATATTGAAATTGTTATGCTGTGTAGTCAGTTATTTGTTTGTTCTGTGTTCTCGCCATCGAGCGAGGTAGTCAGTTTCTGTTTTTAAAAAAAAATCGAAAACATAACTTACGTCGGCTATGGGCAGGCCGACGTAAGTTAGCCCAGGTTAACTTACGTCGGTCAGGCCATACCGACATAAGTTAAACCACTTAACTTACGTCGGTTTGCCCTGGCCGACGTAAGTTACAGCACTTTACTTACGTCGGCTTGCCCAAGCCGACGTAAGTTCTCAGGCCCAGCCCAAGGCCCATCTCGACACTTAACTTACGTCGGCTTCTGCAGACCGACGTAATTAAGTTAACTTACGTCGGTGGCTGACGTAAGTCACCTTAATTACGTCCAAAAGCCTACGTTGGCTGAAAGCCGACGTAATTAAGGGAAAACCGACGTAATTAAGTTACTTATGTCGGTTTAAGCCTTACTTACGTCGGCTTTGGCCGACGTAAGTGACCGTTATTCCTGTAGTGGAGCCGGTGATACTTCCTAGTAGTTCTGGACACGTGTCCAGCTCCGGACATTGAACAAGCTCCGACTATCACCTATGCTGGTTCTGATTGTCCACAAGTCACAAGCTCATCAATCTACGATGAACCTAATGAAGAAGAAGCTTGTGAGACATCTGTTCCCCTACGTTTTTACAAAGATCACCCCCCACAATAGATGATTGGAAGCTTGCACGAACGAGTCACAATGTCCAGGTTTTTCGATCCAAACTCTCATGCTCATTCTGCTTTTGTTGCTTCTTTTGAACCCAAATATATATCACACGCACTCACTAATGAATCTTGGATTATTGCCATGCAAGAAGAGTTAGAAAATTTTGAAAGAAATAATGTTTGGAAACTTGTACCTCCACCTCAAGGTCACACTTTAATTGGAACTAAATGGGTATTTAAAAATAAACAAAGTGAGGATGGGGTTGTGGTTAGGAATAAGGCTAGGTTGGTTGCTCAAGGTTTCACTCAAGTTGAAGGTCTAGAATTTGATGAAACTTTTGCTCCTGTCGCTAGATTAGAAGCCATAAGAATTTTGTTAGCTTTTGCAGCATCTAAAGGTTTTAAGCTATATCAAATGGATGTTAAAAGTGCTTTTCTTAATGGCTACATAGATGAGGAGGTTTATGTCAAACAACCACCGGGTTTTGAAAATCCAGATTTTCCTAATCATGTTTACAAACTGTCCAAAGCCATATACGGTCTCAAACAAGCCCCTAGAGCATGGTATGATAGGTTAAAAACATTCTTACTTGAAAAGGGGTTTACCATGGGCAAGGTTGATAAAACTCTTTTTGTGCTTAAGCATGGCAACGACTCATTATTCGTTCAAGTGTATGTGGATGATATTATCTTTGGTTGTGCTTCTCATGATCTTGTGTCCAAGTTTTCAGCAATGATGAGTTCTCATTTTGAAATGAGTATGATGGGTGAACTCACTTACTTTTTGGGGCTGCAAATCAAGCAAACCAAGGAGGGTACCTTTGTGCATCAAACGAAGTATACCAAAGATCTCCTAAGGCGCTTCAACATGGACAAAAGCAAGCCTCTTCGGACACCAATGGGAACAGCAACAACACTTGAACTTGATGAAGATGGTGAACCCGTGGATCAAAAAGAATATAAAAGCATGATTGGATCACTTTTGTACCTCACGACATCAAGACCGGACATACAATTCAGCGTATGTCCTTGTGCACGGTTTCAAGCCTCCCCACGTGTTTCACATCGTCAAGCCGTCAAAAGGATTCTCAGGTACTTACATGGAACTCAAGAATTTGGCATTTTTCTTCCTTCTTCCTCAACTGTTACTTTGAAAGCTTTTTCGGATGCTGATTTTGGGGGTTGTAGGATTGATAGGAAAAGTACTTCCGGTGCTTGTCATTTTCTTGGTAATTCTCTTGTTGCTTGGTCCTCTAGAAAACAAAATTCAGTTGCACAATCCACGGCCGAATCTGAATATGTAGCTGCTGCTAGTGCTTGCTCTCAAATTCTTTGGATTGTTCAAACACTTAAGGACTATGGGGTTGATCTAGATAGTGTTCCACTGTTTTGTGATAACACTAGTGCCATTTTCATTGCTAAAAACCCCGTGCAACATTCTAGAACTAAGCACATTGACATTAGGTATCACTTTCTCCGAGATTACGTTGAAAAAGGAAACATTGTGCTTCACCATGTAGATATCGAACAACAATTGGCTGACATTTTTACAAAACCTTTGGATTTCACTCGTTTTTGTTACATTCGTAGTGAAATAGGGGTTATGCATCCTCATGGCTTAAATTGAGGGGGAGTTTTGACTTGGGAAGTTTATGTGTGAATCTGAAATAAAATAATATGAGCATAATATTTCATACATATATGACTTTGTGATTCCTTTACATGCTGAAAGTTCTTACTACATTACTCGTGTTATACATTTTGTAGTTTTTGCCATGTCTAGTAATTGGAATAATTAATTACACTAAATCTTGTCATGGTCGAACTTTCTTGCTGTTTTGAACTTGTTGCATGCTCACAAATGCTTTTAATCATAAAGAATTAATCAAGTAACCAACTCACATGTTGAGTTTTTATGAACAAATATAAATTGAGAAAAGATCAAGAGAATATGCATGCATCACACTTCTTTTTTTGAGATGGCTTATCATTGCACTTGGATATGAACTTGGAAGAAGTTGTGTATGACTAAAACCATGTCCTTAAGCTTCTGATTGTCAAATGACATAGGCTTGGCTTGGTTGGTTAGAATAAGGCAAATGCGCATATAATCTCTTGCAAATATC
This sequence comes from Tuctoria greenei, assembly GCA_036927565.1. NCBI lineage: Eukaryota > Viridiplantae > Streptophyta > Magnoliopsida > Poales > Poaceae > Tuctoria > Tuctoria greenei. Next base: position 128,629,783 of record JAYESD010000011.1, on the reverse strand, counting down.
ATATGATCTAAATTTGTGTTTTGAAAAATAATAAAATGCAGCAACTCGTGTCATGCCTTCAAGTTATGAAATAATTAAGTTTGTGAGATCATGACTTGCTTAAACTGAAAATTACATTTGATCTCTAGCATGGCTTACACTACTTTATGTATTTCATTAATGTGATAATGTAAAGTACTTGATAGTATGACTTGGATGAGCTTTGTTTATATGTATATGTTATAATATGCTCATAACAAATAAAGGAGGAGAGATAATTTATTTATATGCTCATGACTTGCTGAATACATTGTCAAAGGGGGAGAGATAAGCATGAAGAAAAAGGGAATATGTGCATAAGGAGAGATAATAAAGGGGGAGAGATAATATGGGATAATTTTTAGATTTTCTTCTCATTTTACTTTATATTTACAAAGGGGGAGAAATTGCCTTCAAAACTTTTACTGAGAATAAGCCAATGTTCGAATATTAAGTGGTGTTGCCAATGCATTCATCAAGGGGGAGATTGTAAGACCTATGTGTGCTGAATACATTGGCTTGTAGTGAATACACTTGGCTTTGATGATAAAAGTTTTTAATATCACCAAAACACCTTTTTATCAAGGTCCGACTCTAGGTCCGAGCTATAGCAAGGTCCGACCATAGGTCCGACTTGTTTTAGGTAGCTCCGGCTACGTTAGATGCTAGGTCCGGCTTCTTGGTAAGGTTCGACTAGCTTTGGTTAGCTCCGGTGGGCTTTATCTTTAGCTCCGGCATGTTTTTGTTAGCTCCGACATGTCTTTGATAGCTCCGGCGAGTTTTTGCTAAGCTCCAAGTTGATTTTTCTAGCTCCGGCTTTTGGGATTACTAGTTCCGACTAGTTCTGGTTAGCTCCGGCGCTAGGTCCTGCTAGTTTTGTAAGCTCCGGCGGGAGCTTGGTTGTACTAGTTTTGGTAAGCTCCAGCTCTAGGTTCTACTAGCTTTTGTTAGCTCCGGCTCAAGGTCCGGGTTGCTCTGGCAAGGTCCGGAACTTGACCCTAGTGCTTCTGTTTTTCATTTGCAAGGTTTCGTACTTGCTTTACATTGTTGAAAAGATTGCTTAGTATTCATTTGCTAAGTTTTTGGTGCATTTTGGTTGATATGGATGATATCGTGTTACTGTGGTTTTGCAACATGCTTATGTGAGGTTCTCACGTAGGGTGTTGTGTTCGGAACTAACTTGATTCAAGTCGAGGACTTGGGCTTGTATGGATTGGTTGTTTATTCATGTGCAGGTGTTGCTTGAGTTCAAGTCATGGCTGGTGACGGGATCCATTGGACTAGTCTCAGGGAGGAGATGAGGTTCCAACAACCAAGTTTGGCAGGAACTGTGGTTGAGCTGATCAGGAGGTCGCGCAGGATGATTGAATCAAGGGCAGTGCATATGAAGGTTACTGAACGTCGAAGGAAGGTGTTCGCACATATGCATTACATGGAAACATGGTTCCGAAGATGGGATAAGGAAGGAAAGATCTGGTTGGAAGGATCGGATCGTAACGGTCGATGACTTTGGCTGCAGCGGAGTCGGTTATGGCTCGGTATGGAAAGTATCGAGTTGGTTACGATAGGATTTCATGTGGGTCGCGAATTTGAGTTGTTTAGGAATGTGGGATATGTTCCTAAGGTGTTTGTAAGTCTTAAGATTGTTTCTATCTGCGAATAGGAAGATCTTGAGTGGTTATCGAAAGTTCCGATTTGTGATCGGTTTAGGATTGGAGTCCTTGTTGAGATTGGGTTGACCTAAGGACTGGTTATATAAGCAAGGGAAGGCCAGAGTTCGTGGTGCGGGGCTGTTCCTCTTGTGTTCTATTGAATAAAATTCTTAGTTTGAAGGAACTTTTGTGCCTTGTTCGTCCGACTTGTTCTAGACAAGTTTTACTCGTCGAGTTTCTGGACAGCACTACCTTTCGTCGGTGGTTTATCATAACTCGAGTTTTACAGATCCAATTGACGTGATTCTTTTTGTGTTGTCTTCACAACTTGATTATATATCATATATCAAAATTTCACGGTCATTGGATTTGTGGTCTATGATCTACACGAGTTTCTTTGCAGCATTCCAGAACTGTTTTTCCTCGGGTAGGGCAGATTGACCTGTGTTTGATCTTTCGATCATAACTTGAGTTTTCCTTGACGGATTTGAGTGATTCCTTTTGTGTTGTCTTTGTGACTTGATTCTCTCTGATATCCATCACTTTTGTCACGGTGAAACACATTTAGATTAGTCTCACACACGATTTCTTTAAGAGATTATTTTTCTGCCAAAGGGGTTGGGGTTTAATTGTTTCCGCTGCGTAAGATTTTTAAATCTACCATTCACCCCCCCTCTGGTAGCTTTTCACGTGCTCTTCGATCCTACACTTTTCATGCATGGCAACAATCCCAGATTCATTAGTGAGTACGTGCGATATATCTTTGGGTTCAAAAGAGGCAACAAAAGCAAAATGAGTGTGAGAGTTTGGATCGCAAAACCTGGACCGTGTTACTCGTTTGTACATGCTTCCAATGATTTGTTGTGGGGGATGAATTTTGAGAATCTGGAGTGGAGTAGACACTTCACAAGCTTCTTCTTCTTCATGTTCATCACAAATCAATGAGCTTGTGGCTTGAGGACGATCTGGACTAGCAATGGTGGTCGTTGATGCTGGTTGAGAATCAAAATGAGGAGCTGGAACAATGTCATTAGCTGCTGAATTTTCGGACTGCAGCACCACTTCTTCCTCATCTTCAACGAAAATACTTCCCCTCTGCGGATATGGATCCGGACCTGCAATGTTTGGAGCTGGACACGAGTCAACTTTAGAACTACCAGGCAGTATCACCGGCTCTTTTTCATCTTCGAAAATACCCTCCCCCTGAGGATATGGATCTGGTCCTGCAACACCGGAGCTAGTACCTGGGCTAGCTTCATCAAAAGAAACCTCACAAGTCTCCACAATTTTTTTAGTGTCAAGTAAAAGAGCACGGTAGCCTCTAGTATGAGATGGATAACAAAGAAACATGTCTTACAACAGATCTAGCTTTAAATTTATCAAGATTACCATGTTTCTCAACAAAGCATTTGAAACCAAAGACCCTAAAGTGTGTGACACTAGGCCTATGTCCAAACCAAAGTTCATATGGTGTTTTTTCTAGCTTAGCACGCAAGAAAACACGATTTGAGACATAACAAGTGGTTGCAATTGCATCAGCCCAAAATTTTCTAGGAGTTTGATATTCATCAATCATAGTCCTAGCCATCTCAACTAAGTTCTGTTCTTTCTCTCAACAACACCGTTTTGTTGAGGTTCATATGGTGAAGAAAATTGATGATCTATTCCATTTTCAGCACAAAAGTTATCAAAAGATTAATTTTTAAATTCGGTTCCATTATCACTTCTAATTGCTTTTAAAGATCCTGAGTGATCAATTGATAATCTAAGAAATAAAGTTCTAAAGTGACTAAAGGCTTCATTCTTAGATGCCATAAAGTAAACCCAAGAGTATATAGAATAATCATCAACAATCACAAGAACGTACCATTTACCTCCGAAGGATTGAACACGTGAAGGTCCTACGGTGTCAAGATGCAAAAGTTGACCCGGTTCAGTTGTCATGGTAATTGTGAGAGGAGCATGTGAACCTGCAACTATCTTAGCATGTCTACAATAAGAGCACACAATTTCTTTGTCCCCTTTAATCTTAGGAAACCCACATATCCGATCAAGAGCACTAACACGCGTGAGATGATCAAAGCCTACATGACCAAGTCTATGATGCCGAAATATAATTCTTTTGAATCATTAGCAACTATACACCTATTCTTAGAAGAAGACACATCAAAATCAGCTTTAAAAACTCTTCCAAACCGACACATGTTAAAAATAAGCTCACTATTTGAACCTACGACTTTGCAGCAATTTTTATTGAAAATAATTTCCATATTTTCATCTAGCAATTGTGAAACAAAAAGCAAGTTGTATCTCAAACTTTCGACAAGTGCCACATCCGTCAAAGTGTAGTGATCATTTACCCTAACCAAACCCAAAGCAATTATAGGAGTTGAAGAATTATTGGCAAAAGTAACATTCTCTACACGTGACATAAAAGAGAGGGAGCAGAACCATTCTTTGTCACCGGTCATGTGGTGTGAGCAACCTGAATCCACAATCCAAATGTTCTTCTTCCTCAAGTGTGTAACACATAGAAGCACAATACGTCGATAACTCAATACTGGGGTTAGACAAAAGGCATTTAGGAATCGAGTACTGAGTCACACGACAGCTGAGAAAAAATAGCAGGTTTATGAGACAAATTTTGAGAATTCTTGTACCTAACTACTGACCTATGAGGTTTTACATGTGTAGGACGAAATATGGTAGGTTTTGGAGCATACTTTGCATGTTTTTGAGTCATTGTAGCAGATTGCATGTTCCTAACATACTTTGCACGCGCAACAAGTTTTGCTCAGTTGTTATGTGATCTTGCAATCATTCTTTCCTTTTTCTGTTGTTTAGCTAGTCTATAGCAAAAATCTATGACATGGCCAACTCTACCACAGTAGGTACAATGAAATTTAACTTTGTGTTCATGTCTATATGAGCAAGCAACATGTTTACTTGAAACCGAATGAGACAACACTCCTGCAGTTTTGAAAATCACTTCTTTTTGTTTAGGAACTGTTTGAATCAAACCACTTCCTAATGACTTTATAATTTTAGGTGGACGTGTCTTAGTATAAGCATGAGAATAAAAATCTAAACCAGTTTTATTATTGCAAGACTTCAAAGAATTCAGCAGCATGTTTAGGTTCTTATTCCCATTACAAAACCGATCTAATGTTCTATGCATGTTATCAAGTTTATTTGATAGATCAAGGCGATTTTCACATGAAGTTTTTCCTTTTAATTTGCAATTACAACAATATTTCACTTCATGACCGTAAAACATTGTTCAATATAGAAATTTCATTCATAGCATCTTGTAATTTCTTATCAAGATCATCGCAAGTAGAACAATGCAAATCAATTGTAGAACAGCAAGCCTCTTTCAAGTTTTTATCATTAAGTGCAGCAAGATTTTTGTACTTTTCAATTTTATGTTCAAGTTTATCAAGTGTGGAGGTGTGTGCACTTCTTAGAGAGGACAATTGTTCATATATTAAATCACATGAGGAACAAGAATCATCACTAGGAATCAAAGATTTCAAACGATTAATTTCAAATTCTAGTGACTCAGTTTTAACAACATTGTCCCTAAGCTTTTTGTCCTTTTTCTTAACTATGATAGTGGCACGAGAAGTAGCATCACACATTTCTTCGCAAGTGGGACATACCTCTTCATTGTCGCTGTTTTGTTCTGCCTCATCCATGCTTGATCTTGATTTGCCCGCCAAGAAGCATAAGTTTGCCAAATCTTCTTCATGTTCGTCACTTCCGATGTCCACATCGCTCGAGCCAAGTTCTTGAAGTGCGGGGATAAAACTGCTCACCAATTGGCATCTTGTAAAACCCTTCTTTTTCTTGTTGTTGTTTGTACAGGAGTGCTTCATCCTTGTTTGCTTTTCATCACGAGAAGTAGCGCCTAAAAGGTTATGGAAATCCGTGCAAAAATGTCCTGTCTTACCACATTCGAAGCATCATTGAGGTCTGATACTTCCTCTCCTAATTCTCACATTTTGCAATGCTTTTGAGAACCGAGTAAAGATGAGTGCATGTTCTTCCTCTGAAAACTCTTCAATCTGTTCAAGGGTTAGAGAGGACAACAAAGCAAGTGTTCCAGAAGACGAAGATTGGCTGGAGCTAGGCATGTCACGTTGAGAAACAAATGCAAGAGACTTGTTGAGGTTCTTACGTGAGATTATGTTAATTTCATGAGTTCTCAATTTAGAATATAGAACTTATAGAGTAAGTGTACTCATGACAGTAGATTCATGAATAGATGTGTCTTTCATCTCCCAAATTGATATGTCTAATGCACTTAGTAATTGCCTAGCATTTTCAGCATCTAAAAAGTTAACATTGACCCTACGCAAGTTGCTAAGAATTTTATTAAAATGAGCAAAGAGATCATCGATGGACTCACCTGATTGCATCTCAAAGTGCATATGTTCTCTCTTGAACATATCTTCACTTACCTCCTTGGTCGTGTTGGATCCTTCGTGGTTGTCACAAAGTGCTTTCAACACATCATACGCAGATCGGAGGTGTGCAACACAGTCGAAGTCGCTTTGAGTTAATCCTTGTATGATCAAGTTTCGAGCCTTGTTGTTGTTGTCGACACCTCTCATATTTGTAGCCGTAACTTGATCATCTGATGGAATGTTGTAGGGTTTGTACACCTTTTCACATATTGCAAAGCCCTGCGCCTTGATGAAGGCTTCCATACGTGCCTTTCAAACCTGAAAATCAATACCACTAAACACATAAGGTTTTACAGAGTATTTTTCCATGATGATTAGTCAAAACACGTGCAATCACAAATATTAAAGCATTGTGGCTCTGATACCAATTGTAGGATTGAAGAGCACATGAAAAGCTAACAGGGGGGGGTGAATGGTAGATTACAACTTTTTCAGTGGAGGCAAAGAAAACCCCTCGGCTGAAAATCAATCTGTTAAAGAAATCGTGTGTGAGACTAATATAAACATGATCAATAGTGATAAAACTAGTACATATTGTGGAGAATCAAGTCACGAAGACGTCACAACGAGAACCACGAAAATCTGTCGAGAAAAACTCAAGTTATGATTGAAAGATTGAACAAAGGTCAATCTATTCTACCCGAGAAAAACCAGATCTGCAACACTATAATGAACTCGTGTAGATCCAAAACCGCAAATCCAATGACTGTGAAAGTTTTACAGATGATATATAATCAAGTTATGAAGACAACCTAAAAATAATCATCTCAATTGGTTCTGTAAAACTCGAGTTATGATAAAACCACCAAAGCAAGGTAGTGCTGTGCAGAAACTCAACGAAAAAGATCTGACAGAAACAAGTCGGACAAACAAGGCACAAAATCTCCTTTATACTACGAACTTTATTGATCAAAACACAAAAGGAACAGCCCCAAAAACGTCAACCACAAGCTTTGGCCTCCCTTGATTTTATAACCAGTCCAAAGGCAAACTCAACTCAAACTAGGACTCTATTCCTACTCAATTCACGAATCGAAACTTTGCATAACTGCTCAAGACTCTTCTATACGCAGATAGAAGCAATCTTAAGACTTCTAAACACCTTAGGAACGTATCCCACATTCCTAAAACAACTCAACATCATGACCCACACGAAATCTAACCATAACAAACTCGAATCTTTCCATAAACAAACCATAACCACCTCAGCCGCAGCCTGAGGCATAATCTAGCCGGTTGGACCTTTCTGACCAATTCTTTACGTCCACATCTCTTCATCACGACTTGAAACCATGCAGCCACGTCCATTCACTCTTTGCACACATGAAAAAATCTTCCAAAGACGTCCACGATACCTTCATATGCATTGTTCTTGATTCAAACATGATGCGCGATCTCCCAATCAACTCAACCACAATTCCTCCCGAACATGGTTGTTGAACCTCATCTTCTCCCTAAGACTAGTTGAATGGATCCTGTCACTAGCCATGTCTTGAACTCAAGTAACACCTTCACATGAATAAACAACCAATACTTCCAAGAACAAGTTCTCGACTTGACTCACGTTAGTTCCGATAACCACAACACCTTACGTGAGCACCTCACATAAGCATATTGCAAACCATAGCAAAATGATATTAGCCATAACCACCAACACACACCAAGAACTTAGTAAAAGAATACTAAGAAAACTTTCCATAAGTGTAAAGTATGTTCCAATCATTGCAAGTTAAAAGCAGAACCACTGCGATCAAGCTCTAAACCTTGCCAAAGCTAACCGGACCTTGAATCGAAGCTTACCAAAGCTAGCAGGACCTAGCGCCGGAACTTACCAAAGCTAGCTGGACCTAGCACTGGAACTTACCAAAGCTAGTAGGACCTAACGCCAGAGCTTACCAAAACTAGTCAGACCTAGCTAGTGCTGAAGCTAACCAAAGCTAGACGAACCTTGCGCCGAGCCTAGAAAAAAAACATGCCAAACCTGGCCACAGCAAGTCAGACCTATCCAAAATAAGTCGGACCTAGACAAAGAAGTCGGACCTAGCCAAAATAAGTCGGACCTTGCAGGAGCTACCCAAAACAATCCCGACCTATCATTAGACCTTGCAGGAGCTCGAACCTAGAGTCAGACCTTGTTAAAAAGGTGTTTTGGTAGTATTCAAAACTTTTATTGTCAAAGCCAATGTATTCAACACACATAGGTCTCGCAGGCTTATTCTCGCATGAACCGGTCCTTAGATCTAAAGAAAGAAAACCACCATATCATCCAAACCATGCTTTCTTAGATCTTCCAAGTCCCGTGTTACCATGTGATAGTATTCATAAATTCACATTATCCATAAGTTCAATAAGTCATAATTAAGCCATTTGGTTGTTTTCCCATCCCAATTAACTAGAGCTAAGCAAAAAGGAAAAAAATACACTTCCCGACTCTCTACGATGTATTTCAAGTGACAAGGATGGTCAAACAAGTCTAGTAAACACCTATCTTGGGTTTCCCGTCAATTTGACACAAGCATGCAATTTTGCGACCAAAACATTTAAAAATAGGATCAAAATGATCAAGGACACTTGCCTTGCTCTTGAGATTTATTTGGGTCAAAAGCTTCAATGTTCTGATACTGGAGGTCCTCGACAGCATCCTCTAGAACAACACCTTCTATTATGCGCAATACACATACAAAACAAGCATCACTATCAATAAATGATCATATATTACTCAATATGTCATGACATGCATGAATAATGCAATTATGTGATAATGCATATTATTAGGTTGATATCATTGCTTACTAACTAGTTACAATTAGGTATTACATGTTAGAACAAGTTCCAAGTCATTTCGGAGGATATTGAAGAAGTTCTAGGGATTTTCAGAACAGGAATACCGGACTAGTCCGCAGCAAAAGTGTACCAGTCTGAAGGACAACCGAGAGGAAACCGGACTAGTCCGGGGTCTGCACCGGGCAAGTCCGCACTGACACAGACTTTCCACTGCAGTTTTGATCCTAATTCATTTTAAACTTGTTCCCTTTTATATTGCTTAATGTTAAATATTTAAAAGGATGTATGATGGAATAAAATGAGGTTGTTACAATATCTACACCTGTGCAAAGAACATGCCAAACTGTAGGATTGAGAGAAATAAGATGAAATCTCATGTTGTATTTCCACATAATATAGTTAGTCACATTGATGGAATGAGAATTGAGGCACTTGTAGTTGAAAGGATATCGCTTGTAGTCCTCTTCGGGCTTCTTGAGCTTCTTCTCTTTCTCAAGCCTTATCTTCCTCTTGGTCTCATCTCTTACCTTTTGAGGAAGATCCGTAGGGAGCTTCACTTCTTCATCTTCATTTTCGATTTCACCATCAAAAGGAGGAGGCTTTGGCTTGTCATTGTTCTTGTGTGGCAGAGGGTTGGAGTCATGTTTGCCGCTGCTGCTGTTCTTGTCGTTGGTGGTAGGGTCGATAATCGGCAAGTCTTTCTCACCATTTTCCCCCATCTCCTCTCCAAGTAGTTGAGATTTTAGGAGAGTTAAGCTCTGATACCAATTGAAAGTCGTGTAGAGGGGGGTGAATAGGCAGATAAACTAAAATTTAACTTTAAAAGCTAATTAGTAGACAGAGTGCGGACTTGTCTGGCCTGGGGCGGACTAGTTCGATTAGGAAGTTGAACTTAGCAAAGGGGAGATTTTTATGCGATTCTATAAAATCTAATTGTTGAAATGTGATGTACATAAACCTAACAATCTAGTAACGGAGATGCACGAAAGTAAAACAACTAGATCAAGGTGAGTCGCAAGATTAAGACGAAGAACGTGTGGAACCCGAACTTGATCTAGCGAAGAACAAAGAAGGAAAACAAAAGGCACAAGACACACGATTTATCCCGTGGTTCAGCTCCACAAAAGAAGCCTACATCCACGTTGAGGATCCCACAGAAAGCCAAGTTTCACTTAACCCTTTCCTCACCTAGCCAAAACAAAGGCCGGCTAGTTCCTCCACTAAATCTCGGGGTAATCAACAAATTTGTGGGGCAACTCACAATCTGAGGCTCCCACAAGATTACAACTCAAACATCAGAGATCAACACCCACACGAACTCAAATCAACGAATAAAATCGGGAGAATCAAGCAAGAGCTCAAAGTCAAGCAAACCCTTCTCTCTTCTCTTCAAAAACTCACAAATCCTCTAGAATTGCTCTTAGGACTCAAAGAATGATTGAGAGAGGGCTAGGAAGGATCTAGGAAGGCTTTGGCAATGCTAGGGTTCAAGAGATGCCCTTTGAGGGCCGGGGGAACCCTTTTTACAGGGGTCCCGGAAAATAGTCGTTACCACCTGAAAAAGTGCAGACCAGTCCAACCTTTGACCCCGAACTAGTGCGGTCTGTGGGGACCAATGATATCACCCTTGACCAACCACAAAGTCTCTCGCCACCTTTTAAATCCAAATGGTTACAACACCACAGACTAGTCCATCCAAGAACGGACTAGTCTGATCTCACATAGAAAAATTTGTTCCTGTTGAGAAAGTACAAGTCTGATTCAACGGACTAGCCCAGCCTCTGAAGGCAGAAAAGTCCGTCTATCTAGGATTCAGTCCCAGTAGCCACCTCCAAGTCCACAATGGACTAGTCTGACTCAAAACAAACTAGTCCGATCTCACACAGAAACTACTTTTTTTTTAGTCAGAAACGGACCAGTCTGATTGAGCAGACTAGTCCGGCCCCCAAGGGCAGACTAGTCTGGTCCTTTAAGACTTAGTCCCAGCAGGACTCAAACACAATCACCACAGACTAGTCCGTTCCCAAGCGGTCAAGTATGAACTGACACATCAACTCTTGGCTCGCCTTCCAGCACAAACAAGTCCGGCCCTTTCCTTAGGACTGTCTCAACTCATCTCTAAATCTAATCTAACTTAGATTATGAGCTCTTAGTAGATTTTCAACACTTGGACACATTAAACACACTCAACCTATGTGGCTAAACTCAACACAAAGAATTAAAACACCTAAGTTCTACTCTTCGAGTTTTTTCCTTTTATCCTCTTTTTTCCTTTTCAAGTGTATCCAACATCGTCCATCTTTCAATCACCCGTACTTACACTTTTAATGCTCATTAGTCCCTTAGGTGCTGTCATTAATCATCAAAAACCACGGGGATTAGCCTAGATGAAATTTCTACCACTAATATATATATATATATATATACATACATACATACATACATACATACATACATACATACATACATACATACATACATACATACATACATACATACATACATACATACATACATACATACATACATACATACATACATACATACATACATACATACATACATACATACATACATACATACATAGCCTAGGTTAGATACTAATGAACATGTCAATGGTGAATTCTTATGCTAAGTTGTTCAACACATAGGGCATGGGTTTATCCCTAGCAATACTAGGACGAATTTTGCAAAGAGCCTGTGGCATAGCCGAACGTGGAGGATTGCAAGGACAGATAGGGCTGTCACCACCTACTGCCTACCTCCTCAATTCGTGGGTCTACAAGACATCCAACCTTACTTAACTATCCTAGCACCATGCTAGCATGTTAAGCAAATACCTTAAGAGTCATGACACAAGCCATTTTAAGACAATGACTAACCTAAACATCGTTGAACCAATGTTGAGACATAGCATAAGTTATTCGTATTAACATAATCATATCATAAATAATTAGACTATAGTGGGGGTTTGTAGTGTCTATGATGATAGAATAATATTGTTATGGCATAATCATAGAAACTACTCCTACCACATACATGGAATACAGAATCAAACAAGAAACACTTCATCCAAGTATATGAATAAAAGAAGGCTAAAGATAACATCTTTATTATGCATAAGTCACAAATACAACAAATAATATGTGAGCCATACCTTTCCTAATTTGGAATTGGGAAGAGACACTCCTCCTACTCTTTTCCTAATTTGCACTAGGAACTAGAGACTCTTCTCTCTACAGCCTAAAATCCTTTAAGACTATGGAGAATAGTAGATACAATAGAGGGAAGCTCAAGTGGTGTGTTTGAGAAGTGAGAGTAGGGGGGGAGGGTCCTATTTATAGATGGAGAAGGGTCGGTTCCCTCCATCAAAAGCGTGCAAATCAGTCTTCATCGTGATCAGGGCACCACAAGGAGTCGACACGTGGAATTTTACCGAGTTTGGCGCCAGGAACTAGTCGACCGAATAGGGGGGTCCGGCCGACCTGTTCTCTGCATCGTTTTGCGTGTGCTTTCTCCAAGTCACTTCTATGTGGGTCGCATTGACTAATACGGGTGATACATAGTTGGATAGCCTCGGATACTTTTGTTTGTGGGACATTTTATCCATCTGATGCCATGTGTTGGCGCTTGATTGGCTGGGATGATAATTTATATGATTGCTCCCCCTCTTTACCTCATTTCCTACATAAAGCACTATTCTTACAAAGATAAGTAGAAGTAGGTTAAGTAGAAAGGTTGATTTCTCATTCACATAACTTAGTTATATTGACAGGTGAAATTGGGATATAACAGCCGTCAACAAACTCTCCCAAGCTTATCATTTGCTCGTCCCGAGCAAAGTCAAGACTTTAGGTTGTTGATCAGGAGTTGCTACAATGCTCTACTTTTCAAAAGTACCACGTGTACAATAAAATACTCTACCTAGTATTGCAAAAATTGGCTATGGTACTTCATGTCATCATTGATAGGAGTTTAAGTCCCAATCTTCTGAAAGGTAATGGATAATTCGATTGATGGAAATCTCGACGTTGATAATCCAAGGCTCTCGAGTAGAACAAGAAAAACCTCTGCAATCACTACACCACCGCCCCGTTAGTTATCAACCATGCTGCACACGATTGACCTCGCCAAGAAGGCTAATCTTTGCAAGTGCAACCGAGAACATAAGCAAGAACGAGAAGACACGATCTAAAATCGTGAAGTTGGGGTCTCACAAACTGTAGAACGGCGATATTATTAATCTAAGAAAAATCCAATTATTTATGGCAGCTACAATGGAGTATATATAGGTGGGAGGACGTCTAAGGAGGTGTTGGGGTCGTGACCTAACTCTAAGAAACGAAAATAATAGACTTAGACTTGATACAAGGCCCAATAGCCCAATACGGTGGCGCAGTACCCTGACTGAGTCCAAACTCGATTTTGTTTCGATGATTCCTGTCGACTCCAAAGAAATTTTGACATGGGACCAGTGGCATAGGAAAGGTTATCCTCTCCCCTTTCCGTGCATATGCAGAACTCCAAAACGGAGATCGTATGCGTCCTAGATGTTCGTTTTAGTGTGAACTGCTCCTGGACTCCGAGTTCAACACAATTTTAAGTTGGGGTCGGTTTCCATCTTCTTTGAACGTATTCTCTGGTCCTCCACGTCCCTGAGACTTCCTCCAAGTATTCCATGAACATCTCCATGGATCTTAATCACAACTAAATTATTAGGTAGAACTCTATGCTCAAAAACATGTAAGGAAACATATAAGAACGAGCTCACCTCTGGAATTAATATTTTGTGTGTGAACTCTATTGATTGCATCTTGTATAATCAATGGAGTGTTGTTTGTATCTATAGAAGTGATGTCCTCATCATCCTTCCCTTCTTGAATTGGAGTCGTCCTCGACTAAAGTTCATCTTCTCTCACATGTTTGTACAAATGTGCAACGCCATCAAATCTTCTTGTATGCATGAAAGGAAGAGGCCAAGGTGGTGGACGATATAGTGCACCATTTTCATGTTCTCCATCAAATAACCGAGCACATTCAATTTGAGCCAGGATCCCAAACAAATAAACATTGTACAATTTTTGTATGTGCATTTATAATGTGCATGATCTCATCATTCTCCCCTTCTTGATGGCAAGCCGTCCTCGGCCTGCTCGTATGTCCAGCAAAAAGTCTTGCTTTGGGGGTAAATGAGTGCTGTCCATAATGCACAACCACAGTGAATAATGCTTTTGTTGTCCCTGCTCTAAGGAAAAAATTCTACAGAAACTTGACAAGAAATTATTAGCGTTAGTACATTCATTTTTTTTTACCATGTTGTTGCAGCACAAAAGGAGCTTTCTCATTTGAACATATGTAAACTTTAGGCACCATAAACATACCACTATGTTCATATTTGCCTATAGCATGAAAAGTGTTTCTTGTCAACAAAGGTAATTCAGTTTTAGAAAATATCATTCTCTCTACAATATCGAGATCATAATGAGTGTAAAATTCAATATAACCCAATATATTTAGAGAAGACAACAATTTCAGATCATCCCTTTTACATGTAATTGGAATCAAGTGCTTAATTTCAGCACATGTGGGTGATAAAGTATTAAATTTATTCAGTTGTTCTAGCATAAGTACAATATAATTATCGACACACAACTCATTTTTGTCGTAAGAATCAGTAGGAAAATCTACTAGTGGTAAAGGCGTATTATAAAAGGGTTCATCTTGTTGCTGCTCATCGATAGCATGATTGGTGGTAAAATTCAGCACATCTGAAAATGTCGTACCTTAGTTAACTGTAGAGCTGGGAGAATGGAATTACTTCATTCGGAAGGAGTTGTAATGGTGCTCTGAATGTCATGTGCAGCCTCGATTGGTGTTTGTTTCTTGGTGAGCAGCCCCATAATCATCTTTATCATGTCAAGAAACTCAACATGTAGAGCACATTCATCATTCTCTCTTTTACCTAACATTGTTAGTAGCAAATAGAAGACAACAAAAAATATGTTATCCCTAACAACTACATATGACAATGGCAAGGTGAAAGTGGAGTCACACACACTAAAGCGTCTTACCACGCTCTTACAAGCGTGATTACAGACACTGCAGGTGGCAAACAGTGGATGGTATGAAGAAACCAATGAAGTGTGGGATGATTGCAAAGGTGTATCGATTCTCCTCAAGAGTAAGGTGTAGCTTGGATGGCACTTTATATGTATCAAGGATTAGAAACAATGAAAATCAGTAAGTAAAATTGAATAAGTGTCCAAAGTACTTGTCAAAGTTGCTGGCCTAAATGTGTTCCTAGTAGTTCAAACTAGCAAGACACGAAACAAAACTAGATGACATAAATGATGCAAGCACTTCTATTTTTTTGTTGTTTTTTTCTCCTTTTTTTGGGCAGCTTTTGTATCTTGTTTTGCACTTGACTTTTTCTTTTGTCTTCCTTTTTTCGGAATGTGCTGCAAAAGAAGAATACAATGAAAAGCAATCAAATATACCTCATGGGTCTATCATAGATTTTCTGCTCAATCTTCCAAGGACAAGTAGGCACACTTAGAGGCTCAAAATAGAAAAACTTACAACAGTAAGATTGTAGATATATCTCTCCTCTATATTTTCAAAATATGGAAGACCTATTTTGGACAAGAACAGTAGGAAATATTGCCCCTAAAACACAGAATATTCAAAACTTCTAGATCGAGAACAGATTCAGATCTAATACAATTTTGACCACGATAACTCAATTTTCTAGGAAACATAGTAGAGAACTTCTTATTATTTCCACAAAGTACAAGAACTCCAAAATCCGAGTTCGTATGAGGAATATATGATAAAATACCGAACTGGATCGAGATCAATCTAATCTGGACATGATGACGCGATTCAAAAAGATGAATCAACACAATGCAAAACTCAAACTAAAACCAAAAACACTTTCTAAACCAGCAATGTGACTCAACCACGAACATAAACTCAACAAAACAAAACTGAAAAAGAAAGTTACAAAGGATAAATGGTGGGTTGGACAAAGTAATGAACAAATCTACTAAACTGCAAGTTTTTTGTGGCTTTTTTTGTGAACTCTAGGTATGAAAAACAAAACTAATGTAATGGATAGATGAATTACCTAACGGGTAACCTGCAAATCTGATACCAATTGATAGGAGTTTAAGTCCCGATCTTCCGGAAGGTAATGGATAAGTCGATTGAGGGAGATCTCAACGTTGATGATCCGAGGCTCTCTAGTAGAACACGAAAAACCTCTGCAATCACTACACCACCGCTCCGTTGGTTATCAACCGTGCTGCACATGATGGACCTTGCCAAGAAAGCTAATCCATGCAAGTCCAACCGAGAAGAGAAGCAAGAATGTAGAAGACACGGTCCGAAATCGTGAAGTTGGGGTCTCACAAACCATAGAATGGTGATATTATTAATCCAAGCAGAACCCAATTGTTTATTGCAGCCACCATGGAGTATATATAGGTGGGACAACGTCTAAGGAGGTGTTGGGGTCGGGACCTAACCCTAAGACACGAAAATAATAGACTTAGACTTGATACAAGGCCCAATAGCCCAATACGGTGGTGCAGCACTCTGACAGATTCTGAACTCAATTTTGTTTTGATAATTCCTGTCAACTCCGAATGAATTTTTACATCATACCAGCGGTATTGGAAAGATTATCCTCTACCCTTTCTGTGCAAATGTATAACGTCCAAAACGGAGATCGTATGCATCCTTGACGTCCGTTTTAGTGCGAACCGCTCATGGACTCTAAGTTGGATACGACTTTAAGTTGGGCTCGGTTTCCATCTTCTTTGAACGTATTCTTTGGTCCTCCACGTCCCTAAGACTTCCTCCAAGTACTCATTGAACATATTCATGGATCCTAATCACAATTAAATCATTAGGTAGCAATCTATGCTAAAAAACATATGAGGAAACATATAAGAACGAGCTCACCTCTGGAATTTATTTTTTGTGAGTGAACTCTATTGATTGCATCTTGTATATTCAATGGAGTGTTGTTTGTATCCATATAAGTGATGTCCTCATCATCCTCCCCTTCTTGAATTGGATTTGTCCTCGACTCAAGTTCATCTTCTCTCACGTGTTGGTCCAAATGTGCAACGCCATCAAATATTCTTGTATGCATGAAAGGAAGAGGCCAAGGTGGTGGACGATATAGTGTACCATTTTCATGTTCTCCATCAAATAAGCGAGCACATTCACTTGAGCAAGGATCCCAAACAAATAAACATTGTACCATGTTTATATGTGCATTTATAATGTGCATGATCTCATCAATCATGGGTCTTATGCCATCTCCTATTCATGGGTGGTTGAAAGACAGAACAACAAATGGAGCAAGCATAGCTTAGAGATCAAGTTCCACTCAAATTCCGAAGAGTTTCAATTTAGATTTTAAGTACTTCAATTTGATTATCTCTTTCACTCCATTGTGTGTAGTGGAAATATATCTTCACTAAGACATTTTGCCTATACTCATCCTACCACTAAATAAGGCTTGTATGTGGAGCTTGGTAGGGAATGTAGTAGGCATATTTGCAACACATAATATTGCTAACTAAAAAAGTAATCCTTAGGAAAAACAAATTCAAAACAATTTGATTCAAGACTTGTGCATGTGTGATAGAGTGGAAGTGGAAATAGATGTTTGAGATGACTCTTGCTTGTGTAGACTCTCTTATTTGTAGGGATGGAATATGGCTACTCTTTTTTTTCTCATGCTTTTGATGTAAGCATGCATTTTCTTTTTCTTCTTTTTTTTTCTCATGCTTATGATGTAATCATGCATTTTCTTCTTTTTCATTTTCTTGTAGCCATGTCTTCTACTCCCTTTTAATGCAATAAACTTAAAGAGAGTACTAAGCATGAAATACATGGAGCTTCTCTTTTTATTGTGGAATGATGATATGATTGAATTTTGCTAACTTCTAGTGTAGAAGTATAGCATGTGCAAGTGAAGTATTGAATTCTAAATGAAATGAATGAATTCTCACACAGGACTATACTTGTTTCACTAGGCTCAATGTGAAGACAAATAGCATAGGCATAAGGTTTATCAATGTAACATACCATATGGCTTTGGTAGGAATTTCAAATCAAATGAGAGTAACTTAAATCTTTTTAGAATTTCTCACTTTGAAACAAGGAATAGAAGCCCTATCACTATATCATATCTAACAACAACTTTGAATTGGATTAAGCTTTTGCTACCCACAATTTCTAAATCAAGGCAAAGTTAATTTTAGCCAATGAAAGCAATATTTTGGAGAGTAGTAAGATGTAAACTAGGGCTTAGGAAAAATAAAACAGAGCAACAATTCATCATTTCATCTATATGAATTATAAACCATTCTTATCGCACATCTTTATTTAAAGCAAATCTACACTATTTATTTTTAAGTTTTTTATATGCAAGGTGAATGGTTGGTGAATGGAAAATAAATATGTGTAACATACATATTTCATGTGAATAAAATTCATCAAACCAATGTACATTCTAGTATGCATTCTTGTGTGAATTTTTGAAGTTCAAACGTGTAGCAAACGATTGAAATTTGAATTTGAAATCAAATCAAAAGAAAAGGAAATGAAAAAGAAAAAGAAAAACAAATAAAACCCCCTTTGGGCCAAAATCTCACCCCTGGCCCAATTTCCCCTCCCCTCACCCGCGGCCCAGCCAGCTCTCCCCTCTCCTCTCTCTCTCTCTCTGCCGGGCGGGGCCCACCTGTCATCATCTTCACTGGGCAACCGCCGCCTCCCTTTTCCCGCGCTGCGCCCACGCCGCAAACCTCCCCCCTCCAACCGTCGCTCCACGCACGAATCCACCCCGGGGAGCCCCCCCTTCGAGCGCGCTAGCAACCGCCACCGCCTTCTCCTCTATAAATTTCCCCTTCCCCTCTCTCTTTCCCCTCCTCCGCGCCAAACACTAGACAACCGCCATACCCGGTATGTCGTGCTTGTTCCCGGTGCCTCGATGCTCGCCTTCCTCTCTGCTCTTTGCTAATGGCTTTGTGTTGGCTTTAGGAACTCGCCGGGCACGATCGCACGAAGAGATTGGCGAGGCTTCACTGAGATTGACAAGAGCCGCCGCCGTTCACCGCAAGCCATCGTCGCCGACTTGCTTCCACTCAATTTCGGACCCCGAAACTCCATTAGGTATGCTCCCCTTCTTCCCTCTTCAGTTTGATGTAGATTGTGCATAGTTTAGTCGAGATTTGGGCCAATTTGGCCAACTCTGACGAGGTCCGCCGCCGCTGCCGCTGTGCGCCGCCGCGCGCGTGTGTCCGGTGCTGTCGGGGCGACGTGGCCGTCTTTCAGCCGTCGGTTTCGACCGAACGGCCAGGATTAGATCCCCGTAACGGTTCGGCCATTAAAATCTCGCACGTTCACTTCGGATCCGACGGCCGGTATTCAAATTCCCTTTCCCGCCGCCGGATTTACACCGCAGACCCTGGAAATTCACCAGCTACCCCCTGACCTTTGCTGGAATTCATATCTAGCCCCTAGATTTAACAATCTAGCCCCTGGATTCTCTGAGAATGGATTTTAGCAGTTAATTAGTCAATCTAACCCCTAGAAATTTATAGAATTATGGATTTAGCCCCTGTACAGTGTAGGAAACTTATTAATCAGTCCCTGGACTTTTATTTAATTGCTGAATATTGTTTATAGGTGTATTTAATGTGTAGAAATTAGATAAAAATGGTGAATAAATATAAAAATAGTAGGAAAATTTGTATAAAATGTTTTTATGCTGTATTAATTTGTAGAGTTCAAATAAAATATATTTTGACCATGGAAAATTTATTAAAAATGTTTAAAATACATTTTGGCCATAGAAAATTCAATAAAAATGATTTTGGGCCATAAATAAATCCTAAAAATGTGAGATAAATATAAAATGCATATTTTGGCTGTGTAAAATAATAAATACATTGTAGGGACGCATTAGTATAGAGTTTTATGCCTATGTGTATGTTTGATGCCATGTGTTGTGTGCTCTTTACTTATTTTAGCCTTTATTTCTCTTTGCCATGCTTGGGTAATATATTTAGAGTCGTACTACGACCCCAACTTCAATCTCCAAGACCAAGACTTCACCAACAATCAAGTCTTCGAAGAAGGCAAGTGCCCTTGACCATCTTCACTACAGGAATCCCGATGATTTGCGACGGCCGAAGCCGTCGCAAATAAGCCAGATGCCGTCGCAAATAAGCTATTTGCGACGGCTTTCTTTATTTGCGACGGCCTCCGGCCGTCGCAAATATGTCGTCGCAAATAAGCTTATTTGCGACGGCCACCGTCGCAAATAAGTTTATTTGCGACGGCTAGGGGAGGCCGTCGCAAGTTGTTGCTGCGGGCTGGTGGGACCCGCGGCCTTATTTGCGACGGCCGTGCCGTCGCAATTAAAGCTTATTTGCGACGGCCGGGCCGTCGCAATTAATATCTGCTATTTGCGACGGCTAGGCCGTCGCAAATAAGTTTAGAGGGCAGGGTCCACGTGTCCTCTTCCGGGCCCACGACTTTATTTGCGACGGCCCGGCCGTCGCAATTAAAGCTTACTTGCGACGGCCAGGCCGTCGCAAATAGCAGTGGCTTAATTGCGACGGCTAGGTACCTTATTTGCGACGGTACTGTATAAAAAGCCGTCGCAAATAAGGTTTTTTATTTTTTTTTAAAAACAGAAAACTCTAACCGGCTCGATGGCCAGATTCACAACACAATATACACAGCATACACAGCATACACAATATATACACAAAGATCATCACAATCACAAACTCAAATTCCGATACATGTCACATCGTCATCAACAAAGTAAATAAAAGGGCTCACTCGCCCATCTAACCTCCGAAGCCACCTCCGAAGTCGAAGTCGTCGTCGTCGCGCCTCAATCCAGGCGGCGGTAGCGAAGGCGACGGCGTTTGTGCAGCCGTCGCGGATCCCTGCAATTAATAAAACTTAGAGTTAGAATATATGCATCAACATCTCTCTCCCTCCCTCTCCCTCTATCTTCATCTAGATCACCCTCTCTTCCTCTCTCTTTTCATTTCTCTATTTGTCTCTCACTCTATCTTTCTTGCTCACTCTATCTCTCTATTGCTATCCTTTTCCCTCTATCTTCCTCCCTCTATCTCCATCTACATCTCCCTCCCTCTATCTTCCCCTCTCTCTATCTCCATCTACATCTTACTCTCTCTTCATTCCCATCCTACTCTATCTATCTTTCACTCTTTCTTCTGTCTCCCTTTCTTCTATCTCTTTCTTTCTTCTATCTCAATCATTTTCTTCTATCTAACTATCTCTCTCTTTCATCTATCTCAATCTTATTACGCTGGAGAAGAAGGATTACATAGAGACTTACCTGACCCGCTGAAGAAGGATCGCCTGGGAGGACCGGTGGTAGTACCGGTAGCTGGATTCCCAGACCCTGCGCCCGAGCGATGGCCTGTCATTGCAAACATTAAATGCTACCTATTAGTAAGTCATTTAAGCTGAATTAATAAGAATTTTAATTTTTAGATTGTTACCTCCATTGCTTCCCGCATCTGCGCCAACGCTGCTGCCTGGGTTTGGATCGTGGCCTCCATCGCCCTCCTTTCCTCCTCATGTCGCCTTTCATTTTCTTCTACAGTTTCTCGGAGGGACTGCATCTCAATGTCCCTCTGCGAGCGGCGACCTCCCGTACCCGAAGCCTGCGTGGAGCTGCCTCTCGCAGGTCTACCCGCCCTCGAGTCGACAACTCCGTCGAATATGGCGAGCCTATAAAAAAAGAGAGTCAGTAATATGAAATTAAAATATCTTGAATACTTTGAATTGAAAACGATAAAATGACTTGCAAACTCACCTTCCGTGTGCTTTTCCACCACCGGTTGCATACGCGGCTTGAGGATCGATCGGTTGACGTTCCCAATCGAAATCCTGGCCGTGTATCTTCCTAGCCTCCTCCCCGTACTTAGCCTGCAAAACAATAAAATCGTGTAAGTTCAACAATCTATATAGTTATATGTAATATGAATGGTTTCTAAACTTACCAACCGCTCGGCTGCAGCCTGACTGCACCCCGTCGGCTGAGAAGGGTCCCTGTGACCTCTCTTCCAAACCTCAGCAGGGGTGGGCGGCACCCCCGTCTCGCGCTCCTGTCAATACATGTTAGTACGAACAATATATTATTAATATATAAACATAAGTTACACACACTTACCATGCGTTTAGCTAAACGCAAGTGGTTATCTTGCCCGTGTCTGCTCTTCCCCTCCACCCCTCTGCAGTCTCGAGCCTTCCCGGACTTAGCTTTAAACTCGTCGCTAGCCCAGTAGCGACAAAGGGCCCGAAATGCATCGTTCCGACCCTGCAACCAGCTCACGTGGCCCTGCACATAGTTGAAAGTCGTTAAAAGTACCATCGAGGACATTATCAGAAAAAAATACTTACTACACTCCACGTACCTGCGCGTACTCCTCCTCCGTCAGGTGCCTCTCGCTCTCCTGCCGGAAGTGTAACACGTGCTGCTGGTTCGCCTTCAAGTGCTCATTAATAATTTGAACACGGGCGTTCGACAAAGCTTGTCGAAGCGCCTTGGCAGCGTTGAAGTGAAACACTCGCCTCGCATCCTCAAACATGCGATGGTCGTCCGGGTCCTCTAAAATATATCTTGCCTGCGATAAAGAATATATTGAAGAGATGTGCACTAAAAGAGTTTAATAGTTGTAACTTAGAAACTTTTTTACATACTTACCATAAAATCGGCCCATACGGCCTCCTGAAGGTTGCCGTGCTCCTGGTGATGGACACGTGCGTAGTCCTCCCACGAAAGAGCAGGCACTCCGTCGATGACCCCGGGATAGTGCAAACGCACTATGGACCCGAGGACACCGTTCACCGGTCTCTGGTGTTTCTCACCGGTGAAAGACAAGTCGTCCCAACTCCTGTAAGATATTTATTCATTCATTCATTACTTAAGTAATCAAAAGAAACTAAAATTGAAAACTATAATTTTTATTACCTGTCTCCGACTGGACGAATCACGATCCTCTGTGAAGGGACCGCGGGAGGACTGACAAAGTGAGTCCTCCTCGTCCTCCGCGTCTGCTGGGGCGCCACGTCAGGTGACCCAGACGGCTCCTCACCAGCCGAGTCAAAGGCCTCAGGAACAAAGTCATCGCCAGCCGGGAGCTGGCTGGCCGAGGGCTGACTCGCCGAGGGCTGCCTCACCGAGTGCTGGCTGGCCGAGGGCTGCCTCGCCGAAGGCTGGCTCACCGAAGGCGCCGCAGCCTCTGAGTCAGCCGGTGAGGACTACAACATTCAAATGATTCATAAGTAAGTTTAATGTGAATTTGAATTTAAAGAATTTGTCAAAAACGAGTGACATTTACCTGTGACGAAGCTCTAGAGCTGGTCTGAACGTGCCCCAGCAGCTGAGAGCGTCTGCTGCCAGTCGACGAGGCACCAACGAAAGCGTCCTCGGGTCTAGAGGGGTAGAACCCCCTCGTCGGTGGCACCTTCTTACCCTTCTTTGACGCCATCCTATTGTAATTAGATAATTAGTAAATATGCAAATAAAATATATAAAATTCATGTTACTATCTTCAAGAAAACATTACTTGTAGTCACTTTCAAAATTCATCAACATCATTGTCATGTGTCTGTGCCCTACTCCTTAAACCAGCCCAACGATCTTCCATCGTGGCCTGTTCTAATTTTCGTTTTCGTGTATCATCTGCCTCTACATCTTCAACGTCTTCAACATCTCCAACTAATTGATCGAGTCCTGCACCAAGCTCGACGATAAAAGTGTCTGGCAACTCTTCTTCTTGGTACACTTCTTCAACGTCTTCGCTATCATGGTAACCATCATCCCCAGGAGTATATAGCCGCTCACGAGGATTCACCTTATATACCACCCACCAAGCACTGAGCTTCGTGCATGGATAAGGTAGATAATACACTTGTTCAACTTGATGCGCAAGAACAAATGTATCGTAACCCCGTAGTCGGTCCTTATGTTTCACTTCCACCATTCCAAATTGGTTTTCTCGAGTTCCATGAGTACGATCAAACCAGTCACAGTCAAAGAAGACAACTCGAAGGGTCTTATTTCCGGTAAAAGTAAATTCAAGGATTTTATTAATGATACCATAATAATCGGTTAAATTCCCTTGAGTGTCCATTGCTCTCGTCACAACACCGGAATTTGATGTTGCCGCAAGAGGACGATGAGCTTCAAAATGAGTTGTACGGAATCGGAAGCCATTTACGTCATATCGACCATAGCTTCTAACATTCACCAATCCATAAGATAGCTGCCGCAAATCTTCATGGACACTGTGAGTCCGACACTGTTATAAAAGACGAGAGAATATTATATAATACTTCTTTAATAATAGTAATTTATAATACATAGAAGACGAGAGAATATTACATATTCTCGAAACCAAGATAGAAAACTCTGTCCCCCATTTATTCCTTCCTTTCGCATCGCTTCTACTTGTTTGGCCGTAGGTTGATGCCTATGTGGCCAATATTGTCTGTGGAACTCGCTGAACATGAAAAAACATCTTTTAGAGTACATGTGTAGCAAAATATGTAGATTAGCATAAACATAGGAGAAACACTTACTCGAAGTATTCCTGCATGCCTTCTATATTTGCGTACATGTAGAGTAAAGCAACAGTCCTTTCCTGTTCGGATAGCACGTAGGTCGTGTAGCTACCAACGGTAGTGCCTCTCGTTTGAAAAATGGAAAGGTCGCTTAGAGGGGGTGTTTCGTCCACATTGTACCGCATAGCCGAAGTATTGATATTGTTTTCTTCCGCAAAGTAGACACTTGAAAAGTATCCAACTTCTTTAAGAGCATATGCTTCAGCGATGCACCCTTCCACCCTTGCCCTGTTGCCAACCATTGGTTTCAGATATCGTAGCGCTCTTTCAATGTGATACATCCACCTATATTGCACAGGACCGCCAACTTTAGCTTCGAATGGAAGATGGATAAGCAGATGTTGCATTGGATTGAAGAAACCCGGTGGAAAAATTTTTTCCATCTTACATAAAAGTATGGGTATCTCCTTCTCTAACTTATCCATCATCCCGATCTTGATTTCTTTAGCACAAAGCTGTCTATAGAAATAGCTGAGCTCGGCTAAAACCTTCCACACCGCATCATCTAGATAGCCTCGGAACATAACAGGTAGGAGTCTTTCCATTATAATGTGATAATCATGACTCTTCAACCCAGTGAGGTTTCCTGTGTTAACATTTACGGCTCGTTTCAGGCTAGCTGCGTAACCATCTGGGAATTTCAAAGTTTTCATCCATTTCATAACTTCTTTCTTTTCTTTCGATCGAAGACAGAAAGAAGCACGTGGCTTTCCACCACTTTCAGAGATTTCAAGAGTTGGACGGTGACAAATGTCTGCCAAATCTAGTCTAGCTTTATAATTGTCTTTCGTTTTGCCAGGCATATCCATGCAAGTGCTTATGATACTTTCGCTCATATTACGCTCCTGATGCATGACATCAATGTTGTGCATTAGAATCAACGACTTCACATATGGTAGCTCCCAAAGTCCACATATGTGAGTCCAATTGTGTTCCTCTCCATAACCTACGAAATATCCAGGACGACCTTCATCAGGCACCAGTTTGTCCAACATATCAGAAATTTCTGACCCGTTGAGACGCTTCGGTGGTCCTTTAGTGACAACAGTGTTCTTTCGAAAGACATGCCTCTGCTGCCTAAATATATGATTCGAGGGCAGCCAACGTCTGTGACAATCGAAATAAGATATTTTGCCTCCATGAGTTAGTCGAAAGCAATCCGTGTCTGAAGCACATATCGGACACGTCAGACGACCGTGAGTGCTCCATCCGGAAAACATGCCGTATGCCGGCAAATCATGGACGGACCACAAATAAGCAGCTCGAAGGTTGAATTTCTGCTTCTTGTAACTGTCGTACGCTTCGACTCCTGTCCACAAGACTTTCAATTCTTCGATCAGCGGTTTTAACATCACGTTGAGACGTGACCCGGGATGATCAGGTCCAGGTACAATGAGGCTGAGAAACATGAACTCGTTCCTCGTACAAAAAGCAGGTGGCAGGTTGTACGGAATGACAAAGACAGGCCAACATGAGTATGGAGCGGCATTCGTACTGAACGGTGAAAATCCGTCTGTCGCTAATCCGATGCGAACATTCCTCGCATCACGAGAAAAGTCTGGATCGAAACGGTCTAGCGCCTTCCATGCATCACCGTCGGACGGATGCGTCAAGAATTCTTTGTTCTCACGTTTACCTTCTTTGTGCCATCTCATGTGTCTTGCGGTTCTTTTTGAAAGAAACATCCGCTTCAACCGAGGTGTCACAGGCAAGTAACGAAGCTGCTTATGTGCGACATCTGTCATCACATTATCGCCATCGTCATTAACAACTTCGACATACCTCGATTTACCACATTTCAAGCACATCTTCTCATTGGCGTGCTCTTTCCAGAATAGCATGCAGTTGTCTGGGCACACATCAATTTTCTCATACTTCATACCGAGACCAGATATCTTGATCTTTGACTGATACATATCTGGTGGCGCTTTGTGAGGTCGTGGAAGGATATCGCAGATCAATTTCATGAGATCATTGTAGCAGTTGATGGAAAAAAAGTACTTGGACTTAATTGCCATAAATCTGGTCAAGAAAGCAAGTACGGTCACATCCGTATGTTCATGCAACGGCTCTTGTGATTTCTTCAGCTCCTCGAAGAACTTCTCTGCCTCATTTGTAAGAGGATCCTCCACTTCAAGAGCTTCTAACATCTCATCCATCCTATCAACCTCTGTTATATCATCATCCTCATCCACTTCGGCTATGACTCGAGAATTAGTCTCGCCGTGGAAGGTCCACACTTCATATTGTGGAGTGAAACCGTTTCGACATAAGTGAAACGAAAGCTCCAATCTTCTCAAAAACTTAGTGTTTCGGCATTTTGTACATGGGCACCGCACCATATCTTCCGTTGACAACGAAAATGCTCGATCCAAAAATTGATCTAACTTGATAAACCACTCATCGGAGTGACCACCATTTCTGCTCTTCCAGCCAGTATACATCCAACTGCGGTCTTCACCCATTTTTGACTCTGCAGTTTAATGCGAAAGAAATTGTCGTTAATGTATTGTTGTGTTATGTCACGGCCCTACAACCTAGGCAGATAGATCCTAAACCCACCCAAGAGTGACCGAGCGGAGCGTGCTCATGACGAGACGCGTGATCCGGATTCGAACGAAATTTCGGCAGCATAACCCCGCTGTTCTCCACTGCACGCCCGAAAATGGTGCAGCAGAGAACAACAGGGTTACGCCACCGAAATCTCGTCCAAATCCGGACCCGCGTCTCGTCACAAGCCACGCCCCCTCGGTCACTCCGAGGCTGTCCAAAAAGGGACAATTCCGAACCTGCACGTCTCACATGCCAATGGCATGTGAGACGTGCCGATCCGAAACGGGTAATCAATTGCTATAGGTTACGTTGCTCAGTTTCATTTTCAGGTCATTTAAGAGAGAGGAAAGAACTAGAGAAAGAGTGAGAGGAAAGTTGGTCTTAGATGACAATTCCACATCCATTTCCACCGTCTACGCAATCGCGGGTCATTGATGTCCTTACCAACCCGTTCGCTTCCATGTCACCTTAACTACTATGGTCTACACGACACGATCATACTTATTGCGTGTCGTGCCCTTCCGGGTTGGTCCGAGCCGGCCCAAAACCCCTTTATTTATATATATTAAGTAGTCACTCAAAAACATTATCTGAATGCACTAAAGTCCAAACATACACTAAACAGAATAGAAAAAAACTATTAATTCTAAACACTAACGCAATCAAAAGATCACACACTTGACAAAAAGTATTTACCAAAGCATAATAAACATATTTACCAAAGCATGACAAAAAGTTATCTAAACCTAAAAAAACAGAATCATCTAGCAACATCTAGATCACACACTTGACATAGGATGAACTAGTAACATGGTGATGCAAATCTAAAGAAAATGTGTTACATCACTAAAAGTTTGAAAAAAAAACAGTTGAAACATTTTACATATCAGGGCAGCTACTATAAGAGCAACAAGTCATCATATACAGCTAAAAGCATTGTACTCTGTCATATACAATATGAGAAGAATGATGGTGTCATACCTGAGCAGTGAAGTGGATCTGAGTGTGCACGGTGGGGAGGGGACCTGAGCAATGTAAAGAAAATGCATTATGTCAAGACCGATTTGATAAAAATAGCTAGAACACTAAAATAACTGAATATAATTGGACCGGCTAGATCACCATATTATGATGTTTTTGGTTGATCCAGAAGCAAGTCCAGAACCTAATTTTCAGCTTTAAGAGGTTACTCTAGTGCTAATTTTCAGATTTAAAAGGTGCAGTCGGATCGAGCAGAAGCAGCAGGCCGCACCGTTTCAAATTCCGTGGCTTAGATATCGCACGAACGGTGTATATTTGAATGCTGGGGATGGAGACCTTGGAGCGTAATTAAGTTGTCGCTGTGGTGATGCGAGAAAGCCGGCCAACATCATTAAGCAAGTATTGCGCGCGCGATATGGCAGATTAGCAAAAGGCCGGTGACACTAGCTTTTCTAGCCCCCTTGATGCAGGCCATCAATTGGGCTGGCATCAACGAAGCTCTCTCCGGTCAATGTAACCAACAAACCAGTGTTCATTAGTCGTCCGATTAGTCGCGACTAATCGGGCTTATCAGTCTCCTGCTGCCGATCAGGTCAAGCGAGGCGACTAGCTCGATTAGAAAACTAGTCGTCCTACTAGTCGTCCGATCTGGGCGATTAGTCGGGCGACTAGCCTTCCCTGTCGATTGAACGACCAGGCCAATCTAGTGCGACCGGCAGATCGGGCACGTCGAGTGCGTGACCAGCCAAGGGTCGATGCACTTGACGTGGTACAGGTGGAGGCACACCGGCAGCAGCCGCACCCTCTCGCCGACCTTGAACGCGCAGAGGCACACAGAGCATGTCGAGACCTCGTCGCCGTCGCCGCCACGCATCACGTTGTGCTTCAGTGACAATGTGTAAGTGAACGACGGGAGGCAGCCCGCCCTGCTAGTAGGACTGGTGTGGCCGTCGCTTTGGCCGCCGGCGGCGCTGCGCCGTATAAGCAACAACACGAGCAGGAGCACGAAGATGGCAACAAAAGACATGCTGGTACCTATTGGAAATCCAGAAATACCTGGCTTTTCTTTAATAATGGAACCAAGGTTCCGGCCCCTACATTCTTAGAGAAATGCACAAAGCCGCGGAAATACCTGGTTATATATAGGCAACTACATATAGAATCATTCCATATTTTAAGTACTCTGAAGATAGAAATTAATATCATCTCTTATGGAATCCGATAGTCCAGATTGATTCAAATTGGACTCTATCCAAAATTACCATTCATGTTCTGATCCTTTCCCAAACCAACCAGATCAAAATCGAATCTAAGTCTACCAAATCTCATGATCTTTTCTATTTGCTATTTCAATTCGATTTAGCAAGCAAAAAGACTTATTCTAATTTAACCCTAACTGAACTCGGTGCACAATTTAGCAAGCAACCAGACTTATTTCTAATTTAACCCTAAGTGTTCTACCTAGCAATTGACAGATAATTGGCAAAAATTGGCAAAAAGGGCTTGCTCACCTCAGTGGAGGAAACCAATCGGGCTCGGGGGTGGCTGCGCTTGGGCAGGAGGCGCAGTGTCGGGGAGGAGGACGAGCGGCCCCCGGTTGATCGGAGAGGCGGCGGCCCGCGGAGCTCGGGGAGGCGGCGACCTTGCAAGCTTGGGGAGGCGGCAACGCTCGGGGAGGCGGCAACGCACTGGCACGAGCCGAGGTGGAGAGGCCGTGGGCGGCGGCGGCGGGGCGGCGACGGCGGGGCGGCGAGGCCGGGGCGCGGCGGGCCGGGGAGGCGGGGGCGGCGAGCAGGGGCGGCGGCGGGCCAGGGAGGCGGGGGGCGGCGAGCAGGGGCGGCGCCGGGGCCGCGACGGCGTGCCGGCAGCGGGGCGCGGCAGGGCGGCGGGCAGGCGGCGGGGCGCGGAGGGCGGCGGGGCGCGAGGGCGGCGGCAGTGTTGAGTGGTCGTGAATGAACCGCCGGGTCGGTATAAAAGTCCTTATTTGCGACGGCCTAGTAAATTGCGACGGCCCGACAACAAAGCCGTCGCGATTAAAGTTACTTGCGACGGCCTTTTCAGCGGCCGTCGCAAATAAGCTTTTATTTGCGACGGCTAAATTAGTTGCGACGGTACTAGGGTTGGCCGTCGCAAATAAGTTGTTATTTGCGACGGCTATATGGCGGGCCGTCGCAAACAAGGACTTATTTGCGACGGCTGTGTTATTTGCGACGGCTGTAGACTGGCCGTCGTAATTTAATCTATTTGCGACGGCTGGCCGTCGCAAATAAAGTCAGCCGTCGCAAATGATCGTTTTTCCTGTAGTGCTTGTACCAATTTTAGGATTTTAGTTAGATGCATGCTAATTAAATTGATGTCCTATTTCATGTTTCATGCCTTGTTCCATATAATTCCTTGTCACCTTATGTGGGTTGGGAAGTAGATAGGTAATTAATTATGCTTAGCCATGCTTAGACATTGGGAATGGGATTTCATACAATTGTGACATGTTAAACTTTATGATTACTTTAATTGCGGTGGATACACAATAGTAGTGGATAGGAACTGGTGGTTGGATAGATTTGGTATGGTGCAGTTTGCACGAGACCCGGGATTGGGTTTTGTACCACCGGATTCTAAGGACCAGATTATGGAGGAAGCCCTAAGCTTTATAGTACCACCACGAGACTGAGATGGGGAAGCTTGGTCAATTAATTAGGTTTCTTCCAATGAAATGCTAGTGGTCGAATGGTGCGGGGAATGATGCAGGGGTACTGCTTTGGGAACCGCAAGACTCAAGAGGGGGCTCTGAGGTGGAGGGTTACTCCGGGAATGCCTCAGTGGTGGAAAACTTAGAGGGCTAGCACTAGTTGGGAGTACCTTTGTAAAGACCATGTTGTGATCTCCTGGCCTCACACCAAAGGAAGTGTGTAATGTGGTTAGCTACCATGGTCATTCAGGGAGGTTCACTTAGTCCACCTAGCAACAGGGGATGAAATCAGTACTTGTGGGGAAAGGGTACACTCTCTGCAGAGACTTGGTAAAACTGTCATGACAGCTGTGCTCACGGACAAGAGCGGCTTGGGGCCAATTCATAATTAGCTTATGGTTGGGAAATGGTGGTTATTTATGATTCAAGTAACATTCATCATCTTTAATTATGTGTTGAAATACTTCTTGAATTATGATATTGTTAATTGAAAGCTAAGGTTAGGTTCTAAGCATCGTGCTTAAGCCATAATTGGCCTTCCCTTGCTTTAGCCAATCATGTCATTCTCTTCCCGCACTTGCTGAGTACTCTATGTACTCAAGCGTTTACTTTTCCATTAGAATATGAAGAAAAGCAGCACCAGAAGACTTCTTCGTCAACCCGGAAGACTTGGGCTAGGCTGGTGATCCTCCGCGTGACTGCCTGTGGAGATGGAGCTGTTCTTATCTATTTAGCTTTCCGCTGTAGTATAATCTTTGTGAACTATTTAGATGTTGTAAATAGGTCGTGGTGTGTATTTGTAGACCTTCGGGTCGTATTGTAAGACTATTTTATGTATTTGAACATGGCTATGTAATGATATTACACTTTCGTCAATGCATGTACGATTCAACTGATCCTGGCGTACATGTGATTAGCGTCTGTTCATCTTTATGATGACCGGGTGTGACAAAGTGGTATCAGAGCCGTGTTGCCCGTAGGACGCAAGCCTAGTTAGAAATGGTCGAAAATAAGGACTATACTATTTTCTTATAAAATAGTATTTCCAAAACTTTGTGATTTCCATCTCAACCCTTGTGCTTCTTATCTTGTTGTACTTAATGTTTTAATTCAAACTTAATTTATTGACTATTGATCTTACTCTCTCTTCTTTTCAAATGTTTGTAGATGGCGCGCACCAAGCAGACGGCGCGTAAGTCGACTGGGGGTCGTGCTCCTCACCACGCCCTAGCCAGCCGCTCCGCACCTCACACACCCAGGAGGGAGACAGTGCTGATCTCTTCTGGACGTGTTGTCCCGAGGATGCATGCCCGTCTTTGCTCTCTTCTTCGTGCTGCGGGGTACCGTGAGTACCGTGTTCGCTTCGTCTACCACACCACCAGGGTCTCTGTACCCTCTACTGGTTGACTGGAGTGGTTTTCCCAGCTGTCTGTCTACTACGACTCGGAGCTGCTGCACTCACACTTCTCTCCGGCTTGGAGGAGCTCCCAGCGTGCGTCCTAGGAGGATGCTATGTGGGAGGCGACTACCTACTGGAGTCACACCCACATGTTCCGCCTCGGGTGCACGGAGCACGCGTACACCCCTCAGCGCCCTAGTGGCACAGACGACTTCACTGGACGTGACGTCGAGGGGCCTCTGCACCACGCTCAGAGCGAGAGGCTTGTGGACAACGTTGTAGAGTTGTCTTCACGACTCCAGCGTTGTTAGCAGGAGCTTCAGGACAGCAGGGACCTTGTTGACAGCTACGAGCGACTTCGCCGTCGTTACGCGAGGATCACGGCAGCTGACCCGAACTCTCCTCAGT
Organism: Tuctoria greenei; assembly: GCA_036927565.1. NCBI lineage: Eukaryota > Viridiplantae > Streptophyta > Magnoliopsida > Poales > Poaceae > Tuctoria > Tuctoria greenei. Next base: position 128,597,137 of record JAYESD010000011.1, on the reverse strand, counting down.
ACGCTTGGAACGTTGAGCCATGGGACCCAAACTCTCCGGATCGTTGTGAGAACTCACCCATGAGATCGGGGGAGGACACGGAGGAGGAGGATACCGAGGAGGAGACCGAGGAGGACTCCGATGAGTAGAGGTAGACTTGTTACCCTGTTGGACGACTCAAGACACCTACCCTTAGTATGTAGGAGCGTGTAGCTGCGCCCTCTCTAGTCTTGAGTTGTATTATCTATGGTATTGTATTAGTTTGCTTCATGTTGTGTGTGTGTGTGTGTGCGACGTGAGTTGTGGAATGGTTCGGCATCCTGTCCACATCCACGTCATTTGTATATAGGCTTGTTAGTGTGTCGTGCGAGTTGTGGAATGCATTAGCATCTTGTCCACATCCGCACTAGTAGATTAATGAATTTTCTTGCTTTATATATATATATATATATATATATATATATGTTTCCCTTGATGCATGTAGCTGGGACCATTTTCCATAGCGTACCCTTCTATATCTTATCTATTATCCTAAAGTTTCAGCTATTCCCTATACAGATGGCTGGAAGAGGTAGAGGTAGAGGCCGTGGAAGGGGTGTTGTGCCCCAAGAGGAAGGACTTGGAGGTGTGCCAGGATGGAATGGTAGGGGTGCTCGAGGAGCCCCAGCAGCGCAGCAGATGCAGCAGATGATGGCCATTCAAACCCAACTACTCAACAACCTCACCCAGATTGTTACCAATATGCAGCAAGCCCCACCCCCACCACCACCACCACCACAATACAACCTTCCGCCACCACCACCTTTTCCACCCAGGTCCTTTCTAAGGGACTTCCTTAACACACATCCACCCACCTTTGCCACAGTCAGTGAACCAATGGATGCTGATGATTGGCTTCGAACGGTTGAAAACAAGTTGAGGCTCATACATTGTGAAGGAAGAGAGAAGGTGCTACTAGCCTCTCATCAACTCCAGGGACCTGCAGCCGACTGGTGGACCGCCTTTACTGAAGCCCACCAAAGTCCGGAGAACATCACTTGGGAAGAATTTAGGACCAATTTCTGCAATCACTTTGTGCCCGAGGGAGAAATACAAGCAAGACGTGAGGAGTTCCTTATGTTAAAGAAGGGCCGTATGACTGTGAGAGCCTACTTGAATGCATTCACCCAGTTGTCTCGCTATGTGCCGACAGATGTGGATACTGATTCCAAGAAACAATTCCATTTCAAGAATGGACTGGACAAGGAATTGAAGTTTGCCATGTCTTCCAGCGACTACAGCGACTTTAAAAAGTTGGTTGACAAAGCTTTTGAGGTGGAGAGGACTAAGAAAGAACTGGATGATGATGAAAGAAAGAGGAAGTTGGCTCTGAGCCATGCCTCTAGTAGCAATGTACGCCCTCGTCTCAACCCTCAGCCTGCAAACCAGATGACTCGTCCTATGAACTACTCGGGACAGAGATTTCCAAACTCCAACTACAGGCCACCCACTCCCTACAATCAGCAAATGCGCCAGCAACAACAGCCTCCACGCCAGCCAATGCAACCCCCTCGCCAGCAGATGCAACCCCCTCGCCCTTCAGCTCCAGCTAACCGTCCCAACGGTCAACCCCCATGAAATCAATCAGGGGGTAACAAGGGCCAGAACAATGCTGCGGGAGTTCAATGCTACAAGTGTGGAGAATGGGGACACTACTCCAACAATTGTCCAAAGAAGCAACAGAACCCACCTGGACATGTCAATCATGTGACTTTGGAGCAAGCGCAGGAAGCACCTGATGTGGTGATCGGTATGTTTTCTGCTAATTCCCACCCCGCCACAGTATTGTTTGATTCGGGTGCTACATATTCATTTATATCCAAAGATTTCATAAAGAAGCATGACATGGTAGTTGCATTCTTGAACCGGCCATTGTTGATAAACTCTCTGGGAGGAGAGATGGTGGCAAGGCATCTATGCCATAAAGTGAGTATAAACATAAGGGGGTAGTCTTTTGGGCCAACCTAATAGTGTTGGACTCACAAGGATTAGACATCATTCTGGGAATGGACTGGCTGACAAAGAATCAAGGAGTAATTCATTGTGCAACTAGGACAGTTTGCTTAACACACCCAGATGGCACTACGGTGGATTTCAAGCCAGATCAGACACAAGAGGCATTTGTACAACTCAACCATCTTGAGAGTATAGAAGGCATCAGGGTTGTGAGTGAGTTTCCGGATGTATTCCCAGATGACTTACCAGGTATGCCCCCTAATCGAGAGATTGATTTTATCACTGATTTAGTACATAGAACGACCCCAATATATAAGCGGCCGTATAGAATGGATGCTAAACAACTAGCTGAACTAAAGGATCATATTGAAGAGTTATTGGGGAAAGGATATATTCATCCTAGCTCATCGCCCTGGGGAGCACCAGTCATATTTGTACCTAAGAAGGATGGTACTCAAAGGTTGTGTGTTGATTAACGTGCCTTAAATGCGGTAACAATCAAGAATAAGTACCCTCTACCAAGAATTAAAATTTATTTGATCAGTTGAGAGGAGCATGTGTGTTCTCTAAGATTGATCTTCGCTCGGGTTATCACCAATTGAAGATTAGGCCCTTAGATATTCCCAAGACTGCATTTGTCTCTCGATATGGACTATATGAGTATACAGTTATGTCGTTTGGATTGACCAATGCTCCAGCATATTATATTTATCTAATGAACAAGGTGTTCATGGAGTACTTGGACAAGTTTGTAGTGGTGTTCATCGACGACATACTTATCTACTCCAAAACTGAAGAAGAGCATGAGGAGCACATCAGGATGGCTCTACAGAAGCTTCGCCAACCCCAATTATATGCCAAACTTAGTAAGTTTGAGTTTTGGCTAAAGGAAGTTTCATTTTTGGGTCATGTCATATCTGAAGGAGGTATAGCAGTGGATCCAGGTAAAGTGGCCGATGTCCTTAAATGGGAAACACCTGAGAGTGTACATGATATACAAAGATTCTTAGGCATGGCTGGTTATTACTGTCGATTCATCGAGGGATTTTCAAAGATCTCTCGACCACTAATGAAGTTGCTTGAGAAAGGAGTTGCTTTCAAGTGGACCCCCGAATGTGAAGTGAGCTTTGCTGAGTTGAAGAAGAGGTTAACCAGTGCACCGGTATTGGTAATGCCTGATTTGCAGAAGGAGTTTGTAGTTTATCGTGATGCATCTGGTCATGGTTTAGGATGTGTCTTAATGCAAGGAGGACATGTTGTAGCCTATGCTTCAAGACAGCTTCGGAAACATGAGAGGAATTATCCAACCCATGATTTAGAATTGGCAGTTGTTGTCCATGCTTTGAAGATATGGAGACACTACTTGATGGGAAAAACAACCGAGGTATACACGGATCACAAGAGCTTGAAGTACATATTCACACAACCAGATCTTAATATCAGACAACGTCGTTGGTTGGAGTTAATAAATGACTTCGATGTGGAAATCAACTACCATCCAGGAAAGGCTAATGTGGTCGCTGATGCTCTAAGCAGGAAAGGACAATGTAATAATTTGTCAGTACAAGCTCTTCAACCCCAGTTATGTGAAGAATTTGCAAGGTTAAACTTATGTCTAGTGTCTAGTACTGAAGCAGTTGCTATGGAAGTGGACTCAACCCTTGAACGTGATATACGAGAAGGACAAAAGAATGATGAGAAGATCAAGGAGATCAAGCAATTAATGAAGAAGGGAAAATCTCCAAACTTTAGAGAGGATGAACAAGGAACCCTATGGCTTGGAAGGAGGATTTGTGTTCCAGATATCAAGGAGATTAGAGAGTTGATACTAAGGGAAGCTCATAACTCATCATACTCCATTCATCCTGGAAGCACAAAGATGTATCAAGACCTTAAAGATCAATATTGGTGGCATGGAATGAAACGGGATGTAGCAGAATATGTGGCCATATGTGATACATGTCAATTGATTAAGGCGGAACACCAAAGACCAGCAGGGTTGTTGCAACCAATCAAAGTGCCAGAATGGAAATGGGAAGAAATTAGTATGGATTTCATTGTGGGACTACCAAGGAAACAGTCTGGATATGACTCTATATGGGTTATAGTGGATCGTTTGACTAAAGTTGCTCACTTTATTCCCGTGAAAGAAACTTATAATGGTCCCAAGTTGGCAGAACTGTATATCTCCAGGATTGTATGCTTACATGGAGTTCCTAAGAAGATTATTTCAGATCGAGGCACTCAATTTACTTCAAGATTCTGGCAGAAGTTGCATGAATCAATGGATACCCGTTTAAATTTTAGTTCGGTGTATAACCCTCAGACTGATGGCCAGACAGAACGTACCAACCAGATATTAGAAGACATGTTGAGAGCGTGTGCTCTAAAGAATAGCCAAAGTTGGGATAAGAATCTGCCATATGCCGAATTCTCTTACAACAATAGTTATCAAGCTAGTTTGAAGATGTCTCCTTTTGAAGCATTGTATGGGCGGAAATGTAGGACACCGTTGTTTTGGAATCAGACTGGGGAAAGTCAAGTCTTTGGGCCTGATGTATTTAAAGAGGCTGAGAGGCAAGTACAAGAAATTCGGAAGAATCTAAAGGCAGCCCAAACAAGACAGAAGAGTTATGCAGATACTCGAAGACGTGATCTAACCTTTGAGGTCGGTGATTATGTATATTTGAAGGTGTCACCTATGAGAGGGTTGAGAAGATTTAAATTAAGAGGCAAGTTGTCACCCCGCTACATTGGTCCGTTCAAGATCTTAGAACGACGAGGAGAAGTGGCTTATCAACTTGAGCTTCCACCGCACTTGTCAGATGTACATAATGTATTTCATGTGTCACAACTTAAGAAGTGTCTGAGAGTGCCTGAGGAACAGTTACCTATGGAAGCAGTTGATGTACAAGAAGATTTGTCTTATGTGGAACAGCCTATCAAGATACTTGAGACATTAGAAAAGGTTACCATAAGCAAAGTCATTCGCATGTGTAAAGTGCAATGGAAACATCACTCAGAGGCAGAAGCAACATGGGAAAGAGAAGAAGATCTCAAGGTGGATTTCCCTCATCTATTCTCTTAGGACGTCCGAATCTCGAGGGCGAGATTCCTTTTAAGGGGGGTAGAGTTGTAACATCCATATTTCATGTGAATAAAATTCATCAAACCAATGTACATTCTAGTATGCATTTTTGTGTGAATTTTTGAAGTTCAAACGTGTAGCAAACGATTGAAATTTGAATTTGAAATCAAATCAAAAGAAAAGGAAATGAAAAAGAAAAAGAAAAAAAATAAAACCCCCTTTGGGCCAAAACCTCACCCCTGGCCCAATTTCCCCTCCCCTCACCCGCGGTCCAGCCAGCTCTCCCCTCTCCTCTCTCTCTCTCTCTCAGCCGGGCGGGGCCCACCTATCATCATCTTCACTGGGAACCCGCCGCCTCCCTTTTCCCGCGCCGCGCCCATGCCGCAAACCTCCCCCCTCCAACCGTCGCTCCACGCACGAATCCACCCTGGGGAACCCCCCTTCGTGCGCGCCAGCAACCGCCGCCGCCTTCCCCTCTATAAATATCCCCTTCCCCCCTCTCTTTCCCCTCCTCCGCGCCAAACCCTAGACAACCGCCATACCCGGTATGTCGTGCTTGTTCCCGGCGCCTTGATGCTTGCCTTCCTCTCTGCTCTTCGCTAATGGCTTTGTGTTGGCTTTAGGAACTCGCCGGGCACGGTCGCATGGAGAGATTGGCGAGGCTTCACCGAGATTGACAAGAGTCGCCGCCGTTCACCGCAAGCCATCGTCGTCGACTTGCTTCCACTCAATTTGGACCCCGAAACTCCACTAGGTATGCTCCCCTTCTTCCCCTCTTTAGTTTAGTCGAGATTTGGGCTGATTTGGCCAACTCTAGCGAGGTCCGCCATCGTGGCTGCCGTGCGCCGCCGTGCGCGCGTGTGTCCATTGCCGCTGGGGCGACGTGGCCGTCTCTCAGCCGTCGGTTTCGACCGAACGGCCAGGATTAGATCCCCGTAACGGTTCGACCATTAAAATCTCGCACGTTCACTTCGGATCCGACGGCCCGTATTCAAATTCCCTTTCCCGCCGCCATATTTACACCGCAACCGCTGGAAATTCACCAGCTACCCCCTGGCCTTTGCTGGAATTCAGATCTAGCCCCTAGATTTAACAATCTAGCCCCTGGATTCTCTGAGAATGGATTTTAGCAGTTAATTAGTCAATCTAACCCCTGGAAATTTATAGAATTGTGGATTTAGCCCCTTTACAGTGTAGAAAACTTATTAATCGGTCCCTGGACTTTTATTTAATTGCAAAATATTGTTTATATGTGTATTTAATGTGTAGAAATTAGATAAAATGGTGAATAAATATAAAAACAGTAGGAAAATTTGTATAAAATGTTTTTATGCTGTAATTAATTTGTAGAGTTCAAATAAAATATATTTTGACCATGGAAAATTTATTAAAAATGTTTAAAATACATTTTGGCCATAGAAAATTCAATAAAAATGATTTTGGTCCATAAATAAATCCTAAAAATGTGAGATAAATATAAAATGCATATTTTGGCTGTGTAAAATAATAAATACTTCGTAGGGACGCATTAGTATAGGGTTTTATGCCTATGTGTATGTTTGATGCCATGTGTTGTGTGCTCTTTACTTATTTTAGCCTTTATTTCTCTTTGCCATGCTTGGGTAATATATTTAGAGTCGTACTACGACCCTAACTTCAATCTCCAAGACCAAGACTTCACCAACAATCAAGTCTTCGAAGAAGGCAAGTGCCCTTGACCATATTGTACCAATTTTAGTATTTTAGTTAGATGCATGCTAATTAAATAGATGTCCTATTTCATGTTTCATGCCTTGTTCCATATAATTCCTTGTCACCTGATGTGGGTTGGGAAGTAGATAGGTAATTAATTATGCTTAGCCATGCTTAGACATTGGGAATGGGACTTCATACAATTGCGACATGTTAAACTTTATGATTACTTTATTAGTGGTGGATACACAATAGTAGTGGATAGGAAAATGGTGGTTGGCTAGATTTGGCATGGTGCAGTTTGCACGAGACCCGGGATTGGGTTTGGTACCACCGGATTCTAAGGACCGGTTTGTGGAGGAAGTCACTAAGATTTATAGTACCACCACGAGACTGAGATGGGGCAACTTGGTCAATTAATTAGGTTTCTCCCGATGAAATGCTAGTGGTCGGATGGTGCGGGGAATGATGCAGGGGTACTGCTCTGGGAACCGCAAGGCTCAAGAGGGGGCTCTGAGGCAGAGGGTTACTCCGGGAATGCCTCAGTGGTGGAAACCTTAGAGGGCTAGCACTAGTCGGGAGTACCTTTGTAAAGACCATGTTGTGATCTCCTGGCCTCACACCAAAGGAAGTGTGTAATGTGGTTAGCTACCACGGTCATTCAGGGAGGTTCACTTAGTCCACCTGGCAACAGGGGATGAAATCACTACTTGTGGGGAAAGGGTACACTCTCTGCAGAGACTTGGTAAAACTGTCATGACAGTTGTGCTCACGGACAAGAGCGGCTTGGGGCCAGTTCATAATTAGGTTATGGTTGGGAAATGGTGGTTATTTACGATTCAAGTTACATTCATCATCTTTAATTATGTGTTGAAATACTTCTTGAATTATGATATTGTTAATTGAAAGCTAAGGTTAGGTTCTAAGCATAGTGCTTAAGCCATAATTGGCTTTCCCTTGCTTTAGCCAATCATGTCATTCTCTTCCCGCACTTGCTGAGTACTCTATGTACTCAAGCGTTTACTTTTCCATTAGAATATGAAGAATAAGCAGCACCAGAAGACTTCTTCGTCAACCCGGAAGACATGGGCTAGGCTGGTGATCCTTCGCGCGACTACCTGTGGAGATGGAGCTGTTCTTATCTATTTAGCCTTCCGTTGTAGTATAATCTTTGTGAACTGTTTAGATGTTGTAAATAGGTTGTGGTGTGTATTTGTAGACCTTCGGGTCGTATTGTAAGACTATTTTATGTATTCGAACATGGCTATGTAATGATATTACACTTTCGTCAACGCATGTACAATTCAACTGATCCTGGCATACATGTGATTAGCGTCTGTTCATCTTTATGATGACCGGGCGTGACAATATGCAATGTATGTGATCCAATTTACCTCAAGTGGTGGTCCTCCCCAAGCTTGTTCTTCAATCACCTCCGTGATAAGGGTTGAACCCTTGATGATGGAAGTATGCCGCGAGATCGACTTGTTGTTGTTGTAGCATGTAGTTGAAGTTGGTGAACTGAGCATCCATGTGTTGTTGTCAGTCTTGGGTAGCTTGGACATGTTCTTGGAGTGTGTTGTAGATGTCATCCGTCCTCACTTCATGGTCTCCCACACGTCTAGTGAGATCCGTCGTTCCTTGGCTATAGTCGTGATGACTTCTAGCCGAAAAAAATGACGTCTTGTCATGGATGTTGGAGGCAAGCCGCTAGAGCTTGAAGTGGATAGGAATGGCTCCCACGTGGTACCCGACCATCCATACCAAGACGGTCCTTCGACCTCATACAGTAGAGGTTGAGTCCATTCGGGTGCATCACCCATTGGGTTCTCTTCCTCTTAGTACTCAAGGACTGGGGAGGTTGTCAGAGGCATGGCCATGGCTGCTCTCCTTGCACGACTTCTAGTAACCCCGCTAGAGACATTACTTATTTATCCTTCCTCAATGGGAAGAAGATCAATTGCTACCCTCCAACATTTGTACAAATGAAAATCCGGGTTAGGTAACCGAATTTAATTGACAAACACTACTACAAAACCAATTATTACAGGCGCCTCATTTTTCAAACACAGGCGGTCCATAAAAAAATGCAGCTGTGATGTCGAATGAACCAATAACTGCCTGTAATGATCAAACATCGTAGGCGGTCTTACATTAACAACAGTCTGGGTAAAAACATGATTCTCTCAAATGGCTATTAACAAAGAACCGCCTGAACTGTTACAAACATCACAGGCAGATTCTAATAAAACACCGTCTGAGTAAATACATGATTTTCACAAGCGGTTATCAATTAAGAACCGCCTGTACTTGTTCAAACATCACAAGCGGGTTTTAATAAAAACCTCTTGGGTAAAGACATTGTTTCCACATGCTGCTATTAAAAAAGAACCACCTGTAGTTGTGCAAATATTTCATGCTGTCTTTTATACGGACCGCCTGTGATGCCCCCTATGTTTTGACAAACGGATTTTGCTTACTGACCGACTGTGAAGGGGACTAAAAGAAAAGAACCAATAATAATTTTCAAAGCATTTTATAGTAATATTATATATATATATGTATATATTATACTATATATACATATATATTTATATCATTTATATGTATATATAATAATATATACATATACATGATATACACATACCTACATATACGAACAAATTCATAAAAATGTCAAATTAAAATATTAAAGCTTCATTGTAATATTACATATATATACAATATATATCATACATTTTTTCCATCATTGACATCTTGTCGCATATAGGGTTTAAAATCCTTTTTAATGCTTCTCTCTACGCGCTTGATGTTTTCTGGTTCGGCGAAAAGGTACATCTCTTCATATTGATTATATTCTTCTTCATTACCTCCCACATTCTCCACAAAACAATATTTTACTTTCCAGAAACAACTACATGAATCTTCTAAGTTCCTAGATCTTGTACATAAAAAAATTGTGCAACACAATCAGCGAGAACCCACGAGTCATCTTTATAACTCGCTTTGTTCAAGTCTACTAGTGTCAGTCCGTAGTTGTCCACTTTCACACCATCAGGATGTTTGACCCATTGGCACTTAAATACGGGCATTAGCATTCTTTCGCCATAATGAAGTTCCCATATTTCCTCTATGAATCTAAAGTATGTGGTCTTCTGCCCTTATGGATCATAAGCCTCTATACGGACACCACTATTTTGTGCAACACTCTTACCGTCTTTTTCTTTAGTGTAAAATGTGTAACTATTGATGTCATATGCTTGCCATTTATTCACCAAAGCAGATGGGTCAGAAGCTAACTTCTTTGTTGCTGCTCTTCTATAGAGCTTTTGTATGGTATATTTTTATCCATTAACCATTAAGTGAAACATCTTTTGTGCTCTTTCATGATCCAGTCCACTCTGCGGTCTTGGATTTTTTTGCGAAACTCAATTTGGTGTTCCTCGATGTACGACTCAGCTATTGCGAGCTGTTGTAGTACACCAAAATATGCACGATGTACATTATTGTAATCTTGAACGATAAAAGTTTTCTTACCCACTTTGCCTCTCCCACGTAGTCTACCCTCATGTACAGGTATAGACACACCTATCAATTTTCCATCTTTGATGTAATCAACGCAACCCTCAATCACTTCTTCAGTGGTGTATCCTTCCATAATTGAACCCTCTGGGTGAGCAAGGTTCCACACATAACCTTTTAATACTCCTAAATATCTCTCCAACAAAAACATATGATGTAAATAGAGTGGCCCTAATGCTTTTATCTGATCAACAATATGTATGATTAGGTGTACCTACATATCAAAAAAGGATGGTGGGAAACACATCTCAAGCTTGCACATAATCTCGACGATGTACGTTTTCAAATAGTATAGGTCTTCACGTTCTATCACCTTTTGCGTTACTACATTGAAGAAGTAACACAAACGTGTTATGACAACTTTTATATGCTCAGGTTTGATGACCTTCATTGCAATGGCAAGGAACACTATCATCAGCATGTGATAGTTGTGAGAATTATAGCCGAATAAAGACAAGTCTTTCATTGATACTACTTTGTGGATATTGGATGAGAAATTCGTGGGCACTTTGATCCCACGCAAGCATTCGCAAATTGCTTTTTTCTCTTGTAGTGTTAAGTTGTAGCTGACTGAGGGAAGGTAATGCTTCCCATTCGCCTTTTCTACTGGGTGAAGCTCTGGTCTCATATCAAGATTTACTAGGTCCATACGTGATTTTAATTCGTCCTTTGTTTTCTGCAGCATGTCCAGCGAGGTCCCAATGATGTTGTCAAATACATTCTTTGTAATGTGCATCAAATCAATACTATGGAAAAATTCCAGGTTCTTCCAATAAGGAAGATACTTGAAAAAAAATCGATTGTTTCTTCAAAGGCATGTCAGTTGTATCACCCAAAGATGTACTTTCCATTCACTTTGTTCCATTACATTTTTTTGCCATTACCAAAAGCAATATGAATGTTCTTGACCATTTCGAACATGAGTTTTCCAGTGTAAGGTTGTGGTGCAATATCTTTTTATTTTGTTATCAAATTGTTCCATCTTCCTATACTTGTGTGTATCTGTCAAGAACCGCCGGTGTCTCATGTACACCGTCTTTCTGGATGAAGTTAGGTATAGAAATCCAGTTCTATCCACGCACCTTACACAGCCTTTCCTCCCTTTCATTTGTCCTGATAATGTAAACAGTCCAGGATAATCATGCATGGTAAAAAATATCATTGCTCTTAGCGTAAAATACTCCCGCTTGTACTCATCCCATGTACGTACCCTTTCAATCCACAATTTTGCCATATCTTCCATTAAAGGTTTCAAAAACACATCAATTTTGATGCCTGGTTGCTTCAGACCTTGGAGAAGAATAGATAACAAAATATATTTCCTTTTGTGACACAACCACGTTGGTAGGTTGTACATCGTTAGGACAACATGCCATGTCCTCTGCATGCACTTTTTTTCACCAAACGGATTCATTACGTCTATACCCAAGGCAAACCTTACATTTTTTATTTCCTTTGCAAATTCTGGATACTGAATATCAAAATTTTTCCACTAGGTTGCATCACCATGGTGTCAAATATGTTTTTCATTGTTCTTGCACTGCTCGGAATGCCAACGCATAAGTTCGGCCTCCCTAGGGTTTGAGAACAAACGCTTCAAGCGATAAATTACTGGAAGGTATCACATCACTAAGGTAGGAATTTTTCTCTTATTCTTCCCGCCAACATCATCAGAAGTATCGTCATCATCATCTACAGTGCCAATAATAAACTTCTTATTCTTCGGGGTCTTATTCATGTTGATAACATAATGGTGATTGTAGTCCTTCTTGTATCTACTGACACCGCAGATGGGGCATCTAGTTGCGAGCTCATGCTCTTTGCAATACAAAATACAACGGTTCACACAAGGGTGTATTTTTGTCACACCTAGTGACATCGAGCAAAGAAGTTTCTTTGCTTTATAAGTGCTTTTGGGAAGTTTATTGGGATTTGGAAGAATTTATGCCAAAAGATTCAAAAGATCAGAGAAACTACAATCAGACCATACATGTGTGGCTTTCAACTTTAGTAGTTCTAGGACTGCACGCAATGTAGTAAACTCTTTATCTTGACCCTTTGATTCATCATATAAAAGCTCTGTCGCCACATTATGCAATGTCTCCATTTTACCTAAACATTTACTTGCTCCCATAGAAATCAATACATATAGTTCAATGTGCCACAACATCTCCTCACAATCGAACTCATCATCATCACCATCTTGATTGTCACTACCATCATCGATATGAACATTATCATCATCTGAACCTCTCTCATCATCTTTATCTACTTCATATGTATCTAACTCACCTTGCTCTATCCATATTGTGTAGTTTTCTTTCAACCTCTTTTCACCAATTGAGATTGGATTACTATAGTATATATCCAAGAAATATTATTTTCGCAGTCGATACATGGACATAATATGTCATCTATCTTTTGCATATTCGCATGTCTCTTGGATGCTTCAATAAAATTTGTAACATTTTGAATGTACATAGGATCAAGTCTTGGCCTGTTATACATCCACGCTCGGTGGTCTATCTTCAATAAAAAAATATGAAAATATGGATAAAATAAGAGATGTGTAAGACGATAAGGGATTATGATGTTGGAATTTTTTAGAGAGTTCCTAAGATCATAATAGAACTTCTGTAAAATTTACAGAATTTTCTAATGCATGATTTGGCCACAAATGTTCCCTAAAGGTCTTCTTTACAATGAATTTATAGAGACATAACCATCCTGTATCATATGAGTGAGTACTTGTACCATGTAGGACTGTTCATAAGGGTTCCAAGAAAATTTGTTTCATAATTTTCTCAGCTTCCCAGTGGTCACAATAGATTTTTGAAGTTTGACTTATTCATTGAAACATTTAATTGAACATGTAATGTGCTTGTATTCATCTCCAACCTTTAACCCTTCAAATCTAAGTCTATTTCTACAAAATTTATGGAGGAGCTCAAGAGGAGGCTTTTGTAAAATTTACAGAATTTTCTAATGCAAGATTTTGCCACAAATATTCCCTAGATGTCTTCCTTACAATGAATTTACATTGACGTAACCAGCCTGTATCATATGAGTGAATGCTGGTATCATGTAGGCCTGTTCATAAGGGTTCCAAAAAAATTGTTTCATAATTTTGTCATCTTCTCAGTGGCCAAAATGGGTTTTTGAAGTTCGGCTTATTCACTGAAACATTTCAACGAACATGTGATGTGCTTGTATTCATCGTAAACCTTTAATCCTTCAAATCTACATCTTTTCTACAAGATTCCTGCAGTGGAAGAAGAAGCCTCTGCGAGTTACAAGATTCCTGCAGTGGATTCCTACAAGATTTCTACAAGCTCAAGGGGAGGCTCAATTACATCTTGAGGAGTAGAGAGGGGGGCGGGGGCTGTAGCCAAACTCAACAAAACCAAACTGAAAAACAGGACAACAAACAATGAAAGTTGTTTGACAGTGGAAGAAGAAGCCTCTACGAACCTTTTCTCTGTTTGAAGCTTGATCAATTGATGAAAGGAACGGCGCGCACACGATGGAACCAACTGGGCGGCTGAAAAGAGAAAATTTCGACAGCATGACGACGTCGATGTAAAATCTCCCAAGTTAGATTTTCTACAGTGCTTGAGGAGCCTTTTATATAGTCGCCCATTTTCACAGGCGGATTTTAATGATGAACCGCATGTGATAAAATTTTTCTTAAGCAGTTGTTGCTAAAGAACCACCCGTGATGAATATTCGAGTCTGTTCTTCAGTTTTTTTCTTCGTTCTTTTTTATTTAGATTCCAATATAAATACTCAAACATGTATAGATTATGCAAATTGAGTTTAAATCCGATGATACTTTTTTCTATATTCTTCGAAAATTTATATCTACCACCGAGATCAAATATTATAAAACTTGTATAGCTAACATTATAATGTTTTGGTAAATATCAAATTAATTTATATTCACATATTACTCACATTTTTATATCTCTTCAAAAAAGGGGATCTTCCACTGAAATCGGTTTTTATGAACATATTGTCTTATTTATACATGTATGAATTTTTTAAATTTTTTTAAATCATGCCACCATGTCAAAATTAAAATTATCCATCATTCTAAATAAATGCTCATATACATATGAGGTATTCTTAAAATTTTGAGCACACATTCATTCAAAAAAAATTATAAAAATATGAAAAAAAATCATAGAGGTGTGTATGATGAATAAAATGTTCTATAGAAAAATTCTATGAAAAAATTATTATATTCATCAAGATTATTTGTTTTTCATGTTCAGACCAATTTTAAAGGTTTTCCCAAGTGAAATTTAATGGAACCTGTAATACTAAAGCATATTACAAGAAAGTGAAATTTGGGCTTTTAAAAGGCCCCTCATTTTAATAAAAAATATTATTTAAGCCTAGACTTAGTACATATTTTCGGTGACCATTTTTAACTACTGCACAGGCGGTTGTTACTAAGGAACCGCCTGTGATAAAGTTTCGAGTCTGTTCTTCAGTTTTCTTTTTTCTTGCTTCCTTTTTATTTAAATTCCAATATAACTACTCAAACTTGTATAGATTATGCAAATTAAGTCCAAGTTCAATGATATTTTTTCTTTATTCTTCAAAAAATTATATCTACCACCTGGATCAAATATTATAAAACTTGTAAAGCTAACATTGTAATGTTTTGTTAAATATCAAATTAATTTATATTCACATTTTTACTCTTCAAAAAAGGGGATATTCCACTAAAATTAGTTTGTATGAACATATTGTCTTATTTATACACGTATGAATTTTTTAAATTTTTAAAGAATTCCACCATGTCAAAATTCAAATTATACATCATTCTAATAAAATGCTCATATACATATGAGGCATTCTTCAAATTTTGAACACACATTGATTCAAAAAAATTATAAAAATCTGAAAAAAATCATAGTGGTTGGTATGATGACTAAAAAGTTTTATAGAAAAATTCAATGAAAAGGTCATTATATTCATCAAGATAGAAAAATGACAAATAACCAATGTTATTTGTTTTTTTATGTTTTGACAAATTTCAAAGGTTTTCCGAAGTGAAATTTAATGGGATCCTGTAAATATAAAGCATATTAGAAGAAAGTGGAATTTGAGCTTTTAGAAGGCCCTCATTTTAATAAAAAATATTAATGAAGCCTAGATAAAGATCATCTGAAGTGGTTAGTACAAAATAACCGCCTGAGATAAAGACACCTCTCAGGCGGTTGGTATTGAATAACCATCTGAGAGAAGTCCTCTGCTCAGGCGGTTTTTCATTCGGAACCGCCTGAAAAGATAGGGGTTCATATAACAGCGCTCGGCCTCATTGAAAAACCTAACCCGGGCGAAATCACTCAGACGCCGTCAGGCTACCAATATTTTGTTTGCTGCCAAGTCCTCGTCGCCCTTGTCGCCGAGCTTCGCCCTTGCTGCGCGCCCTCGATGCCGAGATTTGTCCTATCCGCGCAACCCAGCCGCCGAGCTTCGTCTTTGTTGCCGTCGCCATTGCCAGTACATCCGCTGCTTCCTTACCTCCTCCGTCCCTGTGCCGCCTCCCTCCCCGCCCTCGCTACCGGCCGAGTCATGTCCTCGCCACCGCACCTCGTGACTTGTGTTAGTTTAGGGGACTTAGGTTTTAGGCTGTATCTCAGTTTACTTGCTAGTTGTTGCTACTGTCATTACAAGTTGCATTAGGTCACACTTATAATTTGAATCACTGCTGATGGTTATATGTATTATTTTCTCTGTATTGCAAACTTAAGCCTCTGTAGTCTGTAATTTGACGCATGACTACCCAGGATCTATCTATTATTTTCTCTTATTTGTAGTTTACTTGCTGTCTTGTTGCACTGCTAGAACGAGCAGCAACAGAGTATATGTTGATTAAAAGAAAAAAGAACTTGCAGTAAAGATTATTTTGTGAAAAAATATAAATCTTAAAATTTCCCCTGTTTGTCAAAATACAAATATGTGTACCCATTGTAGATTTGCATATCACATCTAATTGTTGCAACCACTGAAAAACTAGTATGTGAATATGAAATGGAATTCAAATAGAAACTGATTCAGTTAAGGCTATCTGAGGAGCATGCCACATGAAAAATAAGAATCCTCATTATGTGCATTGCTTGGTACATTTTAAGTCAAGGAAGTAAGCAAGTTTGTTCAATTTCAGCTTTCAAAATCTACTCTTATCCGCACCGTCGAGAAAAGCATTTACAATTGTAGTTTAAAGCAAAGAACCATGCAATGCAACTTAAAATAAAACATAAAGATAGAAGCATTATCAGCCCAACTTTGCTCATATCAGCATTAAATTTTGTTTCTTTGTTGGTTTAAGACTTGTCATTTGAATATGCTTATGCACAATTCCTTACTGACGAATATATTGTTAATTGATTGTGGTTCCACAGTTAATATGTACTATCACAATATTTCCCCTATGTGTTAGTATTTTGCCTCTTCTTCTCATGGCTTAAGCTATATAAGTAGGACATATTTCCCCTATGTGTTAGAGCATTTATTTTTGTAGCTTTCATTGAAGTAGGACATATTTTTTGTCTTATTAGTTCTAGCATGGAAAGTCCTAAGATGACTGCTACTGGTAGTAACAATCAAGTGCCCTCTCTCTAAGCATACCATTTTAGATTACTACTACAACAAAATTGAGTTGTTGAAACAAGCTAAACTTTGCTTAGAATTACCTTAATATCTTATATCTCTCTCTGAGATTCCCCCTCAATATATATCTTGTTCATCATAGGATTGAATATAAGTCAATGGAATCCTTAGTTTTAATTGTTATACTGACCCTTTTTATAGAGAGAGAGATGTCGAATAAAGTACTACGACCAAACACTTCAGTTTTTGTTATAGCTACTTTATCTTTTGTAATTTCATTGGCACGTGGAATTGGGATACTATCATGTGAAATGTGTCTTGTCTTTTGTCACTAATAAATGCCAACCGTCCTCTCCTAAAGAAGGTAAATGTATATTACTATTACAATTAAGAACACTATCCAGATTAAGGTCATGAGGGTTTTGGTAACCTAAACCCTCATGAACACTATCCGAGAGTGTCAAGAAGTTTAAGGTTTAAGTTTTGCAGCTATTTTTCCTTTATCGGATGTATTCAATTTTGATTGTTCCCTGATACTCCCTCTGTTTCAAAATAATTTTGATCTAGCATGGAAAGCCCTAAGAAGACTGTTGCTAGTAGTAACAACAAAGAAGGCAATATGGAGTTTAGTGACTCCAGCAGTTCATACTCCTTTCACAGTCCATCAGATCCTTTTCCAAATATAATAATTAAAAATACTTCAGAGAATCTTGACCCAGAATATGATCCTGCCGACGAGGTATGGATCACGAATCTTAACTCCAACAGTTCAAGTTAATGTTGGTTGTCAAGTATATGAAGTCTTATAATTCTTTTCTACCTAGCTTAATCGCGAAGACAACGATGTGACTTCGGCTCCTAAAACCGCAGAAGGTTCTCCAATGGTTGAATCCTAAGGTTAACTCAAGCGAAAACATGGGCAACGAGGTCCCAATAAGGGTCCATTGAACCACATCATATACATAACAAGTGTTGGTCCAAGTGAGCTAACCCAAGAACAACTAGATTAAGTTACATAGTACCAAAATGCATGCGATTGTTTTGTTAGAGAGATCGTGCCGATCACAACCGAGAATTGTAGAAAATTACCTGAGGAGAACAATAATGAGTTGTGGGAGAGGATAAAGAAACAATTAAAGTTCTCAAAAGGCACGGAAGAATTTGTAAAGAAAGCAACATTGGTCTCTTGCGGCAAGAAGTTTTGTGGCTGGAAGAGTTAAATGAATGCTTATGTTAAGGCCGATAAGGTCCCTAGCCCGCAGAAGATGGGGAAAATCACATAAACTTAGTGGCAAGAATTTTTTACTCAAAAGAACACACGAAAGGCTAAAGCCCTAAGTGAATCCAGGTCAGAGCTTGCCAACAGAAACAAATACCATGATTGCTTGGGGTCTGCCGGACATGCCTCCAAAGTTGAGAAATGGAATAAGATATTAGAGGAAATTACCATTAAGGGCAATCCTCACCCTTTAGAAGGCTGTGATGAGAGAACTCAGTGATGGGTCTTTGCTCGGTCAGGTTTGACCAGCAAGGGCAAACTTGAAAAGTCTGGCTCTTTGAACGAAGCAGAGTAAAAAATGAAAGAAGTAATTGAAAAGCAACATAAGGGTCTCTTCAAACCAAAAAGAGAGAATGACCAACTTACTGCTATCCTAGGAAACCCTGGACACAGTGGACTGGTTTGAGCAATGTCTTCTCAGATGTCCTGGAGAGATGGTTTCATGAATGATAAAGAGTCATATAGAAGATGTGAGAAGTTAAAGAAAATACTTGATGAAATGATTGCTCAAAAGGTCAAGCAAAATGTGCATGAAATAATGGATCAACTTAGACAATCGGGACAATTAGTGGCACCGAGTACAACTGAATGTGGCCTAGAGGGGGGGGGGGGGGTGAATAGGCATTTTTGAAATTTGTTGGAACCTGCAACACTTAACAACCAGTTCAAAACCAGAGATATCGGACTGGTCCGGTAAAATGTGGACTAGTCTGGTGTGTACGAACTAGGTTGATCAAGTTTGATTTATTAAGTTTGATTCTAGGGTGTAGCAGCGGAAATATACTTGTAATTTATGTGTTGCAAGATTATGTACTAGAGTATATCACAAGTCAATCTTAAATTTGATATTTCAATGTAAAGTGAGCAAGATTAATTCAAACCCTAGATTGATATGATGTAAAGAATGATGAACACAAAGCAAGAACACAAGAGATTTATCCCGTGGCTCGGTTCCCACAGAGGAAACCTACATCCACGTTGAGGAGTCCACATAAGGACCGGGTCTTCTCCATCCCTACCCTCGTCGGATCGCCACGAAGGCCAATCCTCCTCCACTTATCACAAAGGGGTGAATAACCGAATTCAAGGGGCCTTCTCACACGTTGAGGGCTCCCCTAGATTACAACATGAAATACCACCAAGAACACACTCAAAAGATTACAATGAAATCACAGGAGTGTGTTAGAGAATCAAACCAAGAGCTCAATGAGTGTTGAACGTGTCTCTCCAATGATCTAGAGTGTATCCTCAAAAGATTGATCTTTGTTGCACTTAATTTCGTGGAGAGATGTGTTTTTGAGGCTCTTGGGAGGTGTTACGGCGCTAGGGATTGAGAGATATGTGAAATATGGTCGTGCACCTCTATTTATATGGGTTTCTAAAAGTGACCATTAGGGTTTAGAAAGATCAGACTAGTCCGTGGTGGTCACCGTACTAGTCCGGTGTGTTGTGTGTAGCAAAACCTAAGTGTCCCAAAATATCAGACTAGTCCGGCTAGGAGCGGACTTGTCCGATTTCGCTTCTGGAAATCTTCGGACTAGTCCGATAGTCATCGGACTTGTCTGGAGATGTGAAACCCTAAGTGAATTGGGTGACAAGTCCACACTTGGAGGACTTGTCTGATTTAGGTCAGAGGGGTTTTCAGACTAGTCCGTGCAAATATCGAACTTGTCCGATTTGGACCAGAGTGAATATCGGACTAGTCCGGTTGTGATCGGACTTGTCAGATTTTGTGTGACCTGTGAAATGTTTCGAGGACTAGTCCCCACTGGGGAGGACTAGTCCGATTCTAGTTAGAGAGATATCGGACTAGTCCGATGGATATCAGACTTGTCCGATTTTGTGCAGAGAGGATATCGGACTAGTTCGGTGTCAGTCGGACTAGTCTGGTCTTGTATAACTTTGTGCAATGTGTGTGTTTAATTGTGATTGAGCTCTTGGGGTGTGTTTCCTTAACACACTCCATACAGAATGATCTACTATTCTTGTTCCTTGAGCTCATTTCCACTTTGCTCCTCATTATTCCTTCTTTTTGGCACTTTGCTTATTTTGCTATTAAAACCTGTGCTTATCTCAACAAAGAGGTTAGGATCTCATTTGCTTGTCATAAATCATCCAAAACCCACACGGGATTTCTAGATGCACTTTCAATCTCCCCTTTTGGGTGATTGATGACAACCAATTGAGATTTCACAAAATATGATAAAAGTTGAGATTTTCATAAAGTATGCACATATGAATTTAAAATACATCAAGCAATGAAAATATAATCCATATGTGCATTCTTTATGGTGGGATGAATAACTAAGTACATTGAGACAATGAGAATCACATAATTGACATTAATCAACCATAAGCAAGCATATATGTCATTCTAGGAGTAAAATCACATATTTCAACAAATACTTCTCAAAAGATCATAACATTGCATCACAAAACCATAATTAACTTAAGAACATAGCTAAAGCTATACAACCCACAAAATAGTCAAAAAGCATAAAAGAGAGCTCTCTCCTCGCATCCTACAGCTAAGGCTAAGAATCCCCCTCAATCTCTCCCCCTTTGGCATCAAGACACCAAAAAGAAGGAGAGGAGGGTCCTAAGGTCTTCACTCTTCGCTGTCAGTCCTCTCATCGTCGTATTCATCATCTTCATCTTCAGCCTGATGAGGAGGAGGAGGTGCGGAGTCACTCGAGCCCCCAATGCCAAAGTAGGCAAGGTCGGAGGGGGTCAAGGACCCGAGCTCGGTGATGTCAGGGTCAGATTCCTTAGAAATCACTGGAGATCCAATGGGGTCGATCTCCAGCTTCTGGCAAATCTGTTTCACATTTGCCTTGACATAATTCATGTTTTCCTTTCTTCTCTTGTTGAGCTTATGGGCCTTCACTTCGACCTTTTCGCAGGAAGCAAAAATGGCAGCCAAGTATTTGAAGATCCCACTGGCTGATCCCCTTTGAGGGGCTTCCCTACTGCCTGGGGTAGCTCTGACATCTTCAGTTCTTCTTTCCGGTGCCTCAGGACTAGAGAACGGCGAGGGAGCAGCCTGGATGCTTGGCTTCTGAGGCATCTAAGGCCTCAGGGGTAGGTGCTCCACATCCTTGACGAATTCAATCCCAGTGACCTTCTCGATCACAAACATTAGATATGGGGCATACCCACAAGACCTGTTGGGTCTGCAAGATATGTTGACCATGTCATTCCAGATGTAGTCCGCCACATCAAACTGGCGATCCTTGCTTATGACTCTCATCAATGTCCGGAGATAACCATGCACACTCCCAGCATCTCCATCCTTGGGAGCGATGGTCTTCCTTAAGACTCTATTGAGCACCACAAAGAACGACTACAAGTTCTTTGTGGATGGAGGGTTGAACTTGGAGTTTGGCTCATATAGGAATTTCATCCTATCCTTCTTAATGACACCTATGTTGTGGATGATCAAGCAGTCAGATCTTGAGGTGTCAAGGTGAAGCAGGCTTGCAAAATCTTCTTGAGTTATACTGTACTTGGATCCGTGATTATCCAAGTAACACTTTCCTCATCTTCACTTGAAAAATGACATGTTACAAATAATTGTGCAATGACCTCATCATTCCAGTTGTTCCTGAAGGCAAAGAGGTCCTTCAGGCCATGCCTCTCAATAGCTTCCACTACTTCAGTGAATGGGGAGCAGCCCTTCTTCTCAAAGTGTGCCCAATCAATCCATTGACTGCGCACAACCGGTGTCTTCATTGGGAGATACACAGATTTGTAGAAATCTGCATGGAAGTTGCACCAAAATCTTCCATCGGCAGCTTGCTTTGGTCGGCCATACCAATCAATGCTTTTGTATTTTGCTACCGAATCACTGCCTTTCCCGTTGAACTTCTCTTCAGTGGGGTCCCGGACCCCTTCCCTTGGAGCATGCAGCTTCAACAGGACAACTGGACCCGTTGTGATTCCTTTGCCCGTGCCCTTGGCTGGGCGGGCACTTGCCGAGCTAGGGCCACCACCAGTGGTAGCCCTAGAAGCTGGAACCTTGGAGGCCGGCTTCTTCACTAGCACTTTCCTCCGAGCCTGTGGAGGAGACGGAGCTGGCTCGGAAGGTCTCTCTTGGCGCTTCTTGCCATGACTCGTCGAGGTCCGAGGTACCACCTCGTGGTCCATCTCGGCCTCAAAGTCGGAGACGTCATTGTTCGAGCTCGACATGACCGAAGAAATCAATTTATTCTTGAAGAGGGAGGTGTTGAAGTTCGGACTTGTCCGAGAACTTCAATCTTCGAGCAAGGATGCTTGATCTCCAACCAAATGCGGAGCTTTTTGGTGGAGGGGATGAAAAATCGCCTTAGGAGCTCGAGTGGAAGAGAGAGAACGCGTGAGGCAAGAGTGAGGATGAAGGGATTAGGGTTTGGCGGCGGCTAGGGTTAAGGACACGAAAAATCGGACAAGTCTGGAGATGACCGGAATAGTCCGAACTTTTCCAGAGGCTATATCGGACTAGTCCGGCCTAACCGGTACTCTGCGGACTAGTCTGCATGGGCGGACTAGTCCGGGTAACCACGGACTAGTTCGTGGTCACCAGGCAAGAATTCTTAGCCCATTCATATATATTTGAAGGTACATATTTAGAAAATAGGGAGGCAAAACAAATCAAATAATCTTGATGAATATGATGAGTAAGCATACAACAATCAAGCAATGATCATAATTTACCAAGATCTAGTAATTGACATAGTTTTCGGAAGAAAATTGAGAGAGATGATTTTCACAATTCAATCAACATATTTTGAAGAATTCATAAAGGTATGCAACATTTCAAGCCACACTCCGAGCATCAAGGATATTTAGTTCATTTCGGAGTTCACAAAAGCGCTTTTCATCAAGTGGCTTGGTGAATATGTCGGCCAATTGCTTTTGGGTGTTGACATGGGAAATGGCTATATCTCCTTTCATGTAGTGGTCTCTCAAGAAGTGATGCCTTATGTCTATGTGTTTGGATCTAGGGTACTCAACGGGATTATGGGCAATTTTAATGGCACTCTCATTGTCACAAAGGAGTGGAATACGGTTCATATTGTAACTGTAATCCCTTAGAGTTTGTCGCATCCAAAGGAGTTGTGCACAACAACTCCCGGTTGCAACATACTCTACTTCGGCTGTGGATAAGGTAATGGAATTTTGTTTCTTGGAGGACCAAGAAACTAGCGATCTACCTAGGAATTGGCATGTGCCAGAGATACTCTTTCTATCTACCTTGCATCCGGCATAATATGCATCGGAGTAACCAATGAGATTGAATTTTGAGCCTTTTGGGTATCAAAGGCCAAGGTTGGGTCTATGAACTAAATATCTCAAGATCCTTTTTACGGCTGTCAAGTGACATTCCTTAGGATTGTCTTCAAATCTTGCACACAAACATACACTCAACATAATATCTGGCCTAGATGCACATAAATAGAGTAGGATCCAATCATGGAGCGATATACCTTTTGGTCGACGCTAGGTCCATCTTCATTGAGATCCAAGTGGCCATTCATTGCCATGGGGGTCTTTATGGGCTTCGCCTTGTCCATACCAAACTTCTTGAGTATGTCTTGCGTGTACTTGGTTTGGCTTATGACCATCCCTTCCTTTTGTTGTCGCACTTGGAATCCCAAGAAGTACTTTACTTCTCCCATCATTGACATTTCAAACCTATCTGTCATGATTTTACTAAATTCCTCACAAAAAGATTGATTAGTTGATCCAAAGATTATATCATCAACATAAATTTGACAAATAAAAAGGTCATTGTCAAAATTCTTTGTAAATAGTGTATAATCTACTTTGCCAATCTTAAAGCCATTTTCAATTAAGAAATCTCTAAGACACTCATACCAAGCTCTAGGAGCTTGTTTGAGGCTGTAGAGAGCCTTACGCAATTTAAATACGTGGTCAGGGAACTCTTCGTCTTCAAACCCGGGTGGTTGCTCCACATACGCCTCCTCCATGGTTGGTCCATTGAGGAAGGCGCTTTTCACATCCATTTGATACAGCTTCAAATCATGGTGAGTAGCATATGCAAGTAATATTCTAATAGATTCAAGTCTAGCTACGGGAGCAAAGGTTTCATCGAAATCCAAACCTTTGACTTGTGAATACCCTTTGGCCACAAGTCGTGCCTTGTTCCTTGTCACCACCCCGTGTTCATCTTGTTTGTTGCGGAAGACCCACTTGGTGCCGACGATGTTTGCATTTGGTCTTGCCACAAGTTCACACACCTCGTTCCGCTTGAAGTTGTTCAATTCTTCTTGCATTGCCACTAACCAGTCCGGATCCCTCAGTGCATCCTCAACCCTGCGCAGTTCCAAAAAGGATACAAATGAATAGTGCTCACAAAAGTTAGCTATGCGAAATCTAGTGGTTACTCCCTTTTGGATGTCACCGATGATATTGTCAATTGGGTGATCCGTTTGGACGCATTGGTGTACTCTTGTGTGTGTCACTTGAGGCGTTGTATCTTCATGATCATCTTCTTCTCCCCCTAAAAGGTTGCCTTCGTTGACTTGTTGATTATCTTCGTACTCTTGTAGTTGATCTTGTCCTGAAGCTCCCCCTTGATCGTTGACCTCCTCTTGTGGTTCATTTTCCTCATGTACGTGTGGAGGTGACTCTTGTGGTCGAACTTCAACTAGAGCCATTCTTTTCAATGCTTAACAAGGAGCTTCTTCTTTACCTAGTTCACATGGATCAATTTGCTTCTTTTGGGAGCCATTAGTCTCGTCGAACATTACATCACGTGGTACTTCAACAAGTCTGGAGGTCTTGTTGAAAACACGATAGACGTACGTGTTCGAATCATAACCAAGCAAGAAACCTTCATCGGACTTTGAAGCGAACTTTTAAGTCCTATGCTTCTTGTTCATGGAATAACACGGAGAACTGAAAACTCGAAAATATGAAATATTTGGCTTGTTACTGGTGAGTAGCTCATAGGATGTCTTCTTGAGTAGTCGATGAAGATAAAGTCGATTTAAGGCATGGCAAGCGGTGTTAATCGCTTCCACCCAAAATTGATCGGAGGTCTTGTACTCATCGAGCATTGTTCTTGCCATCTCTATGAGTGCTCGGTTCTTTCTTTCGGCAACTCTGTTTTGTTCTGGGGAGTACGGAGCTGAAAACTCGTGCTTTATGCCTTCTTCATCAAGGTACTCCTCCACTTGTGTGTTCTTGAACTCCGTGCCATTGTTGCTTCGAATGTTCTTGATTGTCAATGAGAATTCGTTTTGAGCTCGCTTGAAGAACTTCTTCAGTATTCCTTGTGTTTCTGACTTATCATGCAAAAAAGAAAACCCAAGTGAAGCGAGAAAAATCATCAACAACTACTAAACCATATTTGTCACCACTGATGCTTATGTAGGCAATTGGACCAAACAAGTACATGTGTAGTAGCTCGAGCGGTCTTGTTGTAGTCATGACGTTCTTGGCGGGGTGAGGTGCTCCAACTTGCTTCCCGGCTTGGCACGCGCTACAAGGCATGTCTTTCTCAAACACAACATCCTTTAAACCTCTGATGTGATCGCCTTTGAGGAGTTTTTGAAGGTTCCTCATACCAACATGCGCTAGGTGTCTATGCCACAGCCAACCCATGTTGGTTTTTGCAATCAAGCATGTGTCAAGTTCAGCTTTATCCTTGTTGAAGTCAACAAGATAGAGCTTTCCCTTTAACATACCCTTGAATGCAATGGAACCATCACTCCTCCTAGAGACGGTCACACCCTCGTTAGTGAACAAGCAATTATAACCTTTGTCACATAATTGAGATATGGACAGCAGGTTATAATCTATGGATTCAACATGTAAAACATGAGAAAGTGTGTGTTTAGAAGATATTGCAATTTTACCGGTACCGAGCACCTTTCCCTGACTATTATCTCCAAAGTAGATGCCCTCGTTTGGATCCTCATTTTCTTCATATTCCATGAACATTATTCTTTCCCCGGTCATATGGTTGGTGCAGCCACTGTCTACCACCCATTTAAATCCACCGGAGGAATAGGCCTGCAAAAACAGATTAGGCTTATGTTTTAGATACCCAAGCTTGCTTGGGGTCCTTGGAGGTTAGTTACAAGACATTTGAGCACCCACACATGAGACTTGGTGTTCCCATGGCGTGGCCCAACATAATGAGCATAAACCTTTCCATAATTATTTCTCATTAAAACATACGAGGCATCAAAGGTTCTAAACAATAACTAATGTTGTTTATATACATGACTGGTCTGGGAGGCCGGACTTGTCCGGAGTACCAGACTTTTCTGGACCACCACCGGACTAGTCCGGCGGTCATGCGTTTTGTAATTATTAATTTTTTATTTTCTAGCTTGGAAGGCTCCTCCCTTTACAAAGACATTGCTATCCCTGTTATTCTTATGGCTTCTAGCTTGTTGCTTTTCACCATGAGAGTAACCAATGCCATATTTGACATTTGGAGGTCTTGTGACCAAGTATGCACTACGTGCATATTTGATCTTCTCCTTGTCAAATATGCCACTTTGGGCAGGATGCTTATCTTTTGTAGAGGTTGGCTTGACTTTCATACTGGTGTCAAGTTTATTACATGTACAAGTATAAGCAACCTCAGTTTTAGTGGGTTGAGAAGGTGAACTTGAGGAGGATGAAGGTTCGCCTTGCTTGAGTGACTCAACTTGCACTTCAAGGATCTTGTTAACCTTGATCAGGTCAGCAAGTTGGTCCTTGATTGTAGCATTTGAGTCGGTTAACTCCAAGCAAGTTTCCTTGCTTGAAGCTAACTCAAGCTCTAGTGAATTGCTTCGTTCCTTTTCAAGTTCCAGAAGCTTGTCAAGTTCAACATATTCCCCCTTTTGGGAGACGATCATGTCCTCTTGACGGTGTATCAACCTCTCCTTCTCAACAAGTTGATCAAGTAGAAATTTCATTTTTGTGGCAGTTTTCCTATCTAGTCCAACAAGCATATCCGCATTATCACTGTTGATTTCATCATCACTAGAATAGGAATGCACGGAAGGGGTTTAGTGGTTACCTTGCGTTTACCTTCCTTTGCCATAAGGCAAGTGCCATCTCCCTTCCATGCGTCGAGTGTAGGGAAGAGAGTAGACTTCTTGGATGTCTTCTTGATGGCTATGATAGCCATCTCTTCTTCCTCGGATGATGAGGACTCATCATTTGAGTCCCACTCTTTCAAAATGTGCACTTGTTCGACTTGTTTCTTCTTCTTGAAGAATTTCTTGGGTTGAGGCTTGGCTTCTTAGGTCTTCTTATTGTTCTCCTCATATGGGCAATCAACTATAATGTGGTTATACTGACCACAATTATAGCATGCCCGCCTCAACTTTGGCTTTGTTCTTTCCTTGTACTTTCCTTCGCTTGACTTTTTACCTTGTCTCTTTTTCATTATTCTCTTGAATTTCTTCATGAACAATATCATGTCTTATTCATCTAATTCACTGCTCTCGTCGTCACTGTCTTCTTCTAGTTGTGCTTCTCTAGCTTCTTTAGATAGGGGCTTGAGGGTGGACTTCAAAGCAACCCCTTTCTTCTTTGCCGAGGTGAGGTCGACAATCTCCTTGACATGATTTGCTTGTTTTTCCATCATCTCGAAGTTGATGATCTTTCAAAGCAATTCATCCGGAGTCATCCTTTTGTATCCGGGGCTTTCTCTGATCATGGAGCATAGGGTGCTGTTGCGAGGCATGAAAGCTCTAAGGATAAGCTTTACCACCTCGTGGTCATTCCACTTCTTACTTTCGTATGATCTGACCTTGTTGATGAGTGTCTTTAATCGGTTGTACATGTCTTAGGTTGACTCGTCCTCTTCAATTGCGAATCTTCCTAATTCGCCTTCAATCATTTCAATTTTTGCTTCATGCACATGTCAGTCACCTTCATGTGTAGTTTGCAGTGTGTCCCATATCTCCTTAGAAATTTCGAGTCCATCCACCTTGGTGAACTCGTCCCGACTGAGCAAAGAGGTAATTCCGGCCGCGACTTGAGCATTTCGGTGAATTGCCTGCTCTTGGCTGGGTGTGAGCTCTTCGTTGTTGTCCGGGATATCTATCCCTGTGCACACAAAATGCCATAAACTTGGATTGAGGGAAATTAGATGCATTTTCATATTTTGCCTCCACATTGAGTAATCACTTCCATCGATGTGTGGGGCTTTTCCAAGTGGGATAGACAAATAATGATTATTATTGGAATTGAGACGATCATAGTTAAAAGGATATCAGGAGTAGTCGGTGTGACTACTCCCCTTCTTCTTTTCTTCGATCTTCACTTTCCCTTTGGAAAGTGTCTTCTTTCTTAGGAGCGCCTTTAGTTCTAGCGTCTCCTCATCGTCGTCCTCGAAGTCTTGAATGGCTTCAAGGAGCTTCTCCACCTTGAGGTTCTTTTCATCATCAACCTTTTCTTGGTTATTGCTCTTGTGGGTGTCCTTCATGTCCGACATGATCTTCTTCGAGTGATTAGTCTCTTTCTTGAAGAACCTGCTCTGATACCAATTTAATGTGGCCTAGAGGGGGGTGAACAGGCCTTTTTGAAATTTGTCGAAACCTGCAACACTTAACAACCAATTCAAAACTAGAGATATCGGACTAGTCTAGTAAAGTGCGGACTAGTCCGGTGTGTACGAACTAGGTTGATCAAGTTTGATTTATTAAGTTTGATTCTAGGGTGTAGCACCGGAAATATATTTGTAATTTATGTGTTGCAAGATTATGTACTAGAGTATATCACAAGTCAATCTTAAATTTGATATTTCAATGTAAGGTGAGCAAGATTAATTCAAACAATAGATTGATATGATGTAAAGAATGATGAACACAAAGCAAGAACACAAGAGATTTATCCCGTGGTTCAGTTCCCATAGAGGCAACCTACATACACGTTGAGAAGTCCACAAAAGGACCGGGTCTTCTCCAACCCTACCCTCGTCAGATCACCACGAAGGCCAATCCTCTTCCACTTATCACAAAGGGGTGAATAACCGAATTCAAGGGGCCTTCTCACACGTTGAGGGCTCCCCTAGATTACAACAAGAAATACCACCAAGAACACACTCAAAAGATTACAATGAAATCACAGGAGTGTGTTAGAGAATCAAACCAAGAGCTCAATGAGTGTTGAACGTGTCTCTCCAATGATCTAGAGTGTATCCTCAAAGGATTGATCTTTGTTGCACTTAATTTCGTGGAGAGATGTGTTTTTGAGGCTGTTAGGAGGTGTGACGGCGCTAGGGTTCGAGAGATATGTGAAATATGGTTGTGCACCTATATTTATATGTGTTTCTAAAAGTGACCGTTAGGGTTTAGAAAGATCAGACTAGTCCGTGGTGGTCACCGGACTAGTCCGGTGTGCTGTGTGTAGCAAATCCTAAGTGTCCCAATATATCGGGCTACTCTGGCTAGGAGCGAACTTGTCCGATTTCGCTTATGGAAATCTTCGGACTTGTCTGATAGTCATCGGACTTGTCCGGACATGTGAAACCCTAAGTGAATTGGGTGACAAGTCCGCACTTGGAGGACTTTTCCGATATAGGTCAGAGGGTTTTTCGGACTAGTCCGTGCAAATATCGGACTTGTCTGATTTGGACCAGAGTGAATATCGGACTAGTCCAGTTGTGATCAGACTTGTCTGATTTTGTGTGACTTGTGAAGTGTTTTGAGGACTAGTCCGCACTGGGGATCCGATTCTAGTCACACAGATATCGGACTAGTCAGATAGATATCAGACTTGTCCGATTTTGTGCAGAGAGGATATCGGACTAGTCCGGTGTCAGTCGGACTAGTCCGGTCCTGTATAACTTTGTGCAATGTGTGTGTTTAATTGTTATTGAGCTCTTGGGGTGTGTTTCCTTAACACAGTCCATAGACAATAATCTACTATTCTTCTTCCTTGAGATCATTTCCACTTTGCTCCTCATTCTTCCTTCTTTTTGGCACTTTGCTTATTTTGCTATTAAAACTTGTGCTCATCTCAAAAAAGAGGTTAGAATATCATTTGCTTATAATAAATCATCCAAAACTTACAACGGATTTCTAGATGCACTTTCAACAACGATGGTACCCGTGGTAAAGGAGCATTTGGTATGTCCAACTGCCTACCCTAGCAGCGTAGGTTCTGTGCCAGGCTCAGGGTCCCATAAGTTTGGTTTCGATGATATTGTTAAGGACAGATCTTGTCGTATTCTTGTCCTGATGGGAAGAGCAGGGAACAAAACAAAAGTGGTTGCCACTTCTATGGCAAAGCCTGATCGTGATTTCAACGGCAATTCACTTCCGTTGTATTATGCTATGGTTCATGTTCTTTAGATCATTGATAATGGTTATGAAGATTATGAAATAGACCACATCACACATGAGGGGATCTCATTCTAGGGCAGACTGTCAACCAATTAATACTTTGGCACCGACGCGATATCGTGTTGGACGATGAGTCAATGTCTATCCCCAACGCATCTCAAAATACTGCAAACCCATCTTCTAAGTTGAAAGTCCAAGAAGATCAACACCCGCTATGTCTTATAAAGAATGATAGTAACCTTGGTAGTAATGATAACCAAGAGAAAACAGTTCAACAATAGCTTGAAGAAGTACCAGAGCAAGCTGCTTGTAGTAGAGAGCAACCAGTTGAGCAACAGCTTGAAGCAGTACTAGAGCAAGCTGCTGGTAGTAAAGAACAATCAGTTGTGTGAGACCTATGTGTGCTGAATACATTGTATTGTAGTGAATACACTTGCTTTGATGATAAAAGTTTTGAATATCACCAAAACACCTTTTTCAAGGTCAGGAACTTGACTGCAGTGTTCCTGCGTTTTATTTGCAATGTTTCATACTTGCTTTACTTTGTTGGAAAGATTGTTTAGTATTCATTTGCTAAGTTTTTGATGCGTTTGGTTGATATGGATGTATCTTTTTACTGTGGTTTTGCAACATGCTTATGTGAGGTGGTCACGTAAGGTGTTGTGTTCGGAACTAACTTGAGTCAAGTTGAGGACTTGGGCTCGTACGGATTGGTTGTTTATTCATGTGCAGGTGCTGCTTGAGTTCAAGTCATGGCTGGTGACGGGATCCATTGGACTAGTCTCAGGGAGGAGATGAGGTTCCAACAACCAAGATCGGGAGGAATTGTGGTTGAGCTGATCAGGAGGTCGCGCAGGATGATTGAATCAAGGGCAATGCATATGAAGGTTACTGAACGTCAAAGGAAGGTGTTCACACATATGCATGCGATGCATGACATGGCAACATGGTTCCGGAGATGGGATAAGGAAGGAAAGATCTGGTTGGAAGGATCGGATCGTATCGGTTGATGACTTTGGCTGCGGCGGAGTCAGTTATGGCTCGGTATGGAAAATATTGAGTTGGTTATGATAGGATTTCATGTCGGTCATGAATTTGAGTTGTTTAGGGATGTGGGATACGTTCCTAAGGTGTTTGGAAGTCTTAAGATTGTTTCTATCTGCGAATAGGAACATCTTGAGCGGTTATGGAAAGTTCCGATTTGTGATCGGAGTAGGATTGGAGTGCTGGTTGAGATTGGGTTGGCCTAAGGGCTGGTTATATAAGCAAGGGAAGGCCAGAGCTCGTGGGCACGACTTTGGGGCTGTTCCTCTTGTGTTCTATTAAATATAATTCATGGTTTGAAGGAACTTTTGTCCCTTGTTCGTCCGACTTGTTTCAGACAAGTTTTACTCATCGAGTTTCTGGACAGCACTACCTTTCGTCGGTGATTTTATCATAACTCGAGTTTTACAGATACAATTGACGTGATTCTTTTTGGGTTGTCTTCACAACTTGATTATCTATCATCTCTCAAAATTTCACGGTCATTGGATTGGTGGTGTCTGATCTACACGAGTTTCTTTGAAGCGTTCCAAAACTGTTTTTCTTGGGTAGAACAGATTGACCTTTGTTTGATCTTTCAATCATAACTTGAGTTTCTCTCGACGAATTTGAGTGATTCTTCTCGTGTTTTCTACGTGACTTGATTCTCTCTAATATATATCACTTTTGTCACGGTGAAACACGTTTATATTAGTCTCACACACGATTTCTTTAATAGATCATTTTTCTGCTGAAGGGGTTGGGATTTAATTGTTTCCGCTGCGTAAGATTTTTGGATCTACCATTCACCCCTCCTCTGGTAGCTTCTCACGTGCTCTTCGATCCTACAATTGGTATTAGAGCCTTGTTACTCTAATCTTTGTGATTTCCACGTGTTTTTGACTAATGATCATGGAGAAGTACTCTGCCAAACCTTGTCTGTTTGCTGGTATTGATTTTCAGGTTTGGAAGGCACGCATGGAGGCTTTCATCCAGGCACAAGGCTTTGCAATATGGGAGAAGGTATACAAGCCTTACGAAGTGCCATCAAACGATCAAGTTACAGCTACAAATCTGAGAGATGTCGACAACAACAACAAGGCTCGAAACTTGATCATACAAGGATTAACTCAAAGCGACTTCGACCGTGTTGCACACCTCCGATCAGCATACGATGTGTGGAAAGCACTTTGTGACTACCACGAAGGATCCAACACGATCAAAGAGGTAAGGCAAGACATGTTCAAGAAATAATACATGCGCTTCGATATGCAACCCGATGAGTCTATTGATGACCTTTTTGCTTGCTTTAATAAAATTCTTAGCAACTTGCGTAGTGTCAATGTTAATTTTTCAGATGCTGAAAATGCTGGGCAATGCTAAGTGCATTAGATATGTCAATTTGGGAGATGAAGGTCACATCCATTCATGAATCTACTATCATGAGTACACTTACTTTAGATGTGCTATATTCCAAGTTAAAAACTCATGAAATTGATATAATATCACGTAAGAACCCCAACAAGTCTATTGCTTTTGTTTCTCAACGTGATATGCCTACCTCCGGCCAATCTTCATCTTGTGGTACACTTGCTTTGTTGTCCTCTCTAACCCTTGAACAGATTGAGGAGTTTCCAGAGGAGGAGCTAGCACTTCTCTCTACTAGGTTCTTGAAAGCATTGCAAAATGTGAGAACTAGAAGGAGAGGAAGCTCCGGACCTCAACGATGCTTCGATTGTGGTAACACAGGACACTTTCATACAGATTGTCCTAACCTTTCAGGTCCTACCTCCCGGGAAGAAAAAACAATCAAGGACAAAGCACTCCTCAACAAATGATAAGAAGAAGAAGAAGGGCTTTACAGTTTGCCATCTGGTGAACAATTTTATCTCAGCACTCAAGGAACTTGGCTCAAGCGACGTGGACATTGGAAGTGATGAAGATGAAGATGATTCGGCAAACTTGTGCTTCATGGCGGGCAAATCAAGATCAAGTATGGAGGAGGCAGAACACAATAGCGACAATGAAGAGGTATGTCCTACTTGCGAAGAAATGTGTGATGCTATTTCTCATGCCACTGTTATTGTTAAGAAAAAGGACAAAAAGCTTAGGGACAATGATTTCAAAATTGAGTCACTAGAATATGAAATTAATCGTTTGAAATTCTTGATTCCTAGTGATGATTCTTGTTCCTCATGTGATTTAATATATGAACAATTGTCCTCCCTAAGAAGTGCACATACCTCCACACTTGATAAACTTGAACTTGAAATTGAAAAGAACAAAAATCTTGTTGCACTTAATATTGGATACTTAAAAGATGCTTCTTGTTCTACAATTGATTTGCATTGTTCTAGTTGTGATGATCTTGATAAGAAACTGCAAGATGCTATGAATAAAATCTCTATATTGAACAATGCTTTACGTTGTCATGAAGTTAAATATTGTTCCAATTGCAAATTAAAAGGAAAAACTTCATGTGAAAATTGCCTTGATCTGTCCAATAAACTTGATAACATGCATAAGACATTTGATCGTTTTGTAATGGGAATAAGAACCTAAACTTGCTGCTGAATTCATCCAGGTCTTGCAATGATAAAACTGGTTTAGGTTTTGATTCTCATGCTCATTCTAAGGCACATCCACCTAAAATTGTAAAGTCATTAGGAAGTGGTTTGATTCAAACAGTTCCTAAACAAAAAGAAGTGGTTTTCAAATTTGCAGGAGTTTTGTCTCATTCGGTTTCAAATAAAAATTTTGTTTGCTCATCTAGACATGAACACAAAGTTAAATTTCATTGTACCTACTGTGGTAGAGATGGTCATGTCATAGATTTTTGTTATAGACTAGCTAAACAACAGAAAAGGGAAAGAATGGTTGCTAGATCTCATAACTTTCATGCAAAATTTGCTGCACATATTGAACCGAATGTACAACCTGCTGTTATGAGTCAAAAACATTCAAAGTTTACCTCCGGAGCTACTGATTTTTGTGCTACACAAGTAACACCTTATAGGTCAGTAGTTAAGAATAAAAAATCTCAAACTTTGACTCATAAACCTGCTGTTTTGTCTCAGCTTTCGCGTGTTTTTCCTGCTGCACATCGCGTGACTCAGTACTGGATTCCTAAATGCCCTTTGACTAACCCCAGTATTGAGTCATCGACGTATTGTGCTTCTATGTAGGTTACACGTTTGAGGAAGGAGAACATTTGGATTGTGGATTCAGGTTGCTCACGCCACATGATCGATAACAAAGATTGGTTCTCCTCCCTCTCTTTTGTGTCACGTGTAGAGAATGTTACTTTTGCCGATAATTCTTCAACTCCTATAATTGCTAAGGGTTCGGTTAGAGTAAATGATCACTACACTTTGAAGGATGTGGCACTTGTCAAAAATTTGAAATACAACTTGCTTTCTGTTTCACAATTGCTAGATGAAAATCTGGAAATTATTTTCAATAAAAACCGCTGCAAAGTTGTAAGTTCAAATAGTGAGCTTATTTTTAACATGTCTCAGTTTGGAAGAGTTTTTAAAGCTGATTTTGATATGTCTTCCTCTAAGCATAGTTGTCTAGTTGCTAATGATTCAAATGACCTATATTTTTGGCATCGTAGACTTGGTCACGTAGGCTTTGATCACCTAACGCGTGTTAGTGCTCTTGATCGCATACGTGGGCTGCCTAAGCTTAAAGGGGACAAAGAAACTGTGTGCTCTTCTTGTAGACATGCTAAGATGATTGCAGGTTCACATACTCCTCTCACAATGATCATGAAAATTGAACCATGTCAACTTTTGCACCTTGACACCGTAGGACCTTCACGTGTTCAATCCTTCGGAGAAAAATGGTATGTTCTTGTGATTGTTGATGATTATTCTAGATACTCTTGGGTTTACTTTATGGCATCTAAAAATGAAGCATTTAGTCACTTTAAAACTTTATTTCTTAGATTATCAATTGATAACCCAGGATCATTAAAAGCAATTATAAGTGATAACGGAACTGAATTTAAAAATCAATCTTTTGATCACTTTTGTGCTGAAAATGGAATAGATCATCAATTTTCTTCACCATATGTACCTCAACAAAATGGTGTTGTAGAAAGAAAGAACAGAACCTTAGTTGAGATGGCTAGGACTATGCTTGATGAATATCAAACTCCTAGGAAATTTTGGGCTGATGCATTAGCAACTGCTTGTTATGTCTCAAATCGTGTTTTCTTGCACGCTAAGCTAGGTAAAACACCATATGAGCTCCACTTTGGACATAGGCCCAGTGTTACACACTTTCGAGTCTTTGGTTGCAAGTGCTTTGTTAAGAAACAGGGTAATCTTGATAAATTTGAACCTAGATCCATTGATGGAATGTTTCTTGGTTATCCATCTCATACTAGAGGCTACCTTGTGCTTTTACTTGACACTAACAAAATTGTGGAGACTTGTGAAGTGTCTTTTGATGAAGCTAGCCCAGGTACTAGCTCCGGTGTTGCAGGACCAGATCCATATCCTCAGGGGGAGGGTATTTTCGAAGATGAAAAAGAGCCGGTGATACTGCCTGGTAGTTCTGAAGTTGACTCGTGTCCAGCTCCAAACATTGAACAAGCTTCGGCTATCACCTATGCTGGTCCTGATCGTCCACAAGTCACAAGCTCATCAATCTACGATGAGCCTAATGAAGAAGCTTGTGAGACATATGTTACCCTGCATTTTTACAAAGATCATCCCCTGCAACAGATAATTGGAAGCTTGCATGGACGAGTCATACAGTCCAGGTTTTGCCATCCAAACTCTCATGCTCATTCTGCTTTTGTTGCTTCTTTTGAACCCAAAGATATATCACACGCACTCACTAATGAATCTTGGATTATTGCCATTCAAGAAGAGTTAGAAAATTTTGAAAGAAATAATGTTTGGAAACTTGTACCTCCACCTCAAGGTCACACCTTAATTGGAACTAAATGGGTGTTTAAAAATAAACAAGCAAGGATGGGGTTGTTGTTAGGAATAAGGCTAGGTTGGTTGCTCAAGGTTTCACTCAAGTTGAAGGTCTAGATTTTGATGAAACTTTTGCTCCTGTTGCTAGATTAGAAGCCATAAGAATTTTGTTAGCTTTTGCTGCATCTAAAGGTTTTAAGCTATACCAAATGGATGTTAAAAGTGCTTTTCTTAATGGCTACATAGATGAGGAGGTTTATGTCAAACAACCACCAGGTTTTGAAAGTTCAGATTTCCCTAATCATGTTTTCAAACTGTCCAAAGCCGTGTACGGTCTCAAACAAGCCACTAGAGCATGGTATGATAGGTTAAAAACATTATTACTTAAAAAGGGTTTTACCATGGGCAAGGTTGATTAAACTCTTTTTGTGCTTAGGCATGCCAATGACTCATTATTCGTTCAAGTGTATGTGGATGATATTATGTTTGGTTGTGCTTCTCATGATCTCGTGTCCAAGTTTTCAGCTATGATGAGTTCAGAATTTGAGATGAGTATGATGGGAGAACTTACGTACTTTTTGGGGCTGCAAATCAAGCAAACCAAGGAGGGTACCTTTGTGCATCAAATGAAGTACACAAAAGACCTCCTAAGGTGCTTCAACATGGACAAAAGCAAGCCTCTTCGGACACCAATGGGAATAGCAACAACACTAGAACTTGATGAAGATGGTGAACCCGTGAATCGAAAAGAATATAGAAGCATGATCGGATCACTTTTGTACCTCACGACATCAAGACCGGACATGCAATTCAACGTATGTCGTTGTGCACGGTTTCAAGCTTCCCCACGTGCTTCACATCGGCAAGCCGTCAAAAGGATTCTCAGGTACTTACATGGAACTCAAGAATTTGGCATTTTTCTTCCCTCTTCCTCAACCGTTACTTTGAAAGCTTTTTCTGATGCAGATTTTGGAGTTTGTAGGATTGATAGGAAAAGTACTTCCGGTGCTTGTCATTTTCTTGGTAATTCACTTGTTGCTTGGTCCTCTAGAAAACAAAATTCAGTTGCACAATCCACAGCCGAATCTGAATATGTAGCTGCTGCTAGTGCTTGCTCACAAATTCTTTGGATTGTTCAAACACTGAAGGACTATGGGGTTGATCTAGATTGTGTTCCACTTTTTTTGTGATAACACTAGTACCATTTGCATCGCTAAAAACCCCGTGCAACATTCTAGAACTAAGCACATTGACATCAGGTATCACTTTCTCCAATATAATGTTGAAAAAGGAAACATTGTGCTTCACCATGTAGATATCGAACAACAATTGGCTGACATTTTTACAAAACCTTTGGATTTCACTCGTTTTTGTTACATTCGTAGTGAAATAGGGGTTATGCATCCTCATGGCTTAAATTGAGGGGGAGTTTTGAAACTTGCGAAGTCTATGTGTGAATCTGAAATTAAAATAATATGAGCATAGTATTTCATACATATATGACTTTGTGATTCCTTTTACATGCTGAAAGTCCTTACTACATTACTCATGTTATACATTTTGTAGTTTTTTCCATGACTAGTAATTGTAATAATTACTTACACTAAATCTGGTCATGATCGAACTTTCTTGCTGTTTTGAACTTGTTGCATGTTCACACGTGCTTTTAATCATAAAGAATTAATCAAGAAATCAACTCACATGTTGAGTTTTTATGAACAAAAATAAATTGAGAAAGATCAAGAGAATATGCATGCATCGCACTTCTTCTTCTGAGATGGCTTATCATTGCACTTAGATATGAACTTGGAAGAAGTTGTGTATGACTAAAACCATGTCCTTAAGCTTCTGATTGTCAAATGACATTGGCTTGGCTTGGTTGGTTAGAATAAGGCACATGCACATATAATCTATTGCAAATATCATATGATCTAAATTTGTGCTTTGAAAAATAATAAAATGCAGCAACAAGTGTCATGCTTTCAGGTATTGAAATAGTTAAGTTTGTGAGATCATGACTTGCTTAATTTGAAAATTACATTTGACCTTTAGCATGGCTTACACTACTTTATCTATCTCATTAATGTGATAGTGTAAGGCACTTGATAGTATGACTTGGATGAGCTTTGTTTATATGTGTATGTTATAATATGCTCATAATAACTAAAGGAGGAGAGATAATCTGTTTTTATGCTCATGACTTGCTGAATACAATTGTCAAAGGGGGAGAGATAAGCATGAAGAGAGAGAGAATATGTGCATAAGGAGAGATAATAAAGGGGGAGAGATAATATGGGATAATTTATGTTTTTAGATTTTCTTCTCATTTTACTTTTGACTTACAAAGGGTGAGAAATTGTCTTCAAAACTTTTATGTGAATAAGTCAATGTCCGGATTTTAAATGGTGTTGCCAATGCATTCATCAAGGGGGAGATTGTAAGATCTATGTGTGCTGAATACATTGGATTGTAGTGAATACACTTGCTTTGATGATAAAAGAATTGAATATCACCAAAACACCTTTTGCAAGGTCAGGAACTTGACTGCAGTGTTCCTTTGTTTTATTTGCAATGTTTCGTACTTGCTTTACTCTGTTGGAAAGATTGCTTAGTATTCATTTGCTAAGTTTTTGATGCGTTTTGGCTGATATGGATGATATCTTTTTACGGTGGTTTTGCAACATGCTTATGTGAGGTGGTCACGTAAGGTGTTGTGTTCGGAACTAACTTGAGTCAAGTTGAGGACTTGGGCTCGTACGGATTGGTTGTTTATTCATGTGCAGGTGCTGCTTGAGTTCAAGTCATGGCTGGTGACGGGATACATTGGACTAGTCTCAGGGAGGAGATGAGGTTCCAACAACCAAGTTCGGGAGGAACTGTGGTTTTGCTGATCAGGAGGTCGCGCAGAATGATTGACTCAAGGGCAGTGCATATGAAGGTTATTGAACGTCGAAGGAAGGTGTTCACACGTATGCATGTGGTGCATGACGTGGAAACATGGTTACGGAGATGGGATAAGTAAGGAAAGGTCTGGTTGGAAGGATCGGATCGTATCGGTTGATGACTTTGGCTGCGGCGGAGTCAGTTATGGCTCGGTATGGAAAGTATCGAGTTGGTTATGATAGGATTTTGTGTGGGTCACGATTTTGAGTTGTTTAGGGATGTGGGATACGTTCCTAAGGTGTTTGGAAGTCTTAAGATTGTTTCTATCTGCGAATAGGAAGATCTTGAACAGTTATGGAAAGTTCCGATTTGTGATCGGAGTAGGATTGGAGTCCTAGTTGAGATTGGGTTGGCCTAAGGGCTGGTTATATAAGCAAGGGACGGCCAGAGCTCGTGGGCACAACTTTGGGGCTGTTCCTCTTGTGTTCTATTGAATAAAATTCATGGTTTGAAGGAACTTTTGTGCCTTGTTCGTCCGACTTGTTCCAGACAAGTTTTACTCGTCAAGTTTCTGGACAGCACTACCTTTCGTAGGTGGTTTTATCATAACTCGAGTTTTACAGATCCAATTGACGTGATTCTTTTTGGGTTGTCTTCACAACTTGATTATCTATCATATTTCAAAATTTCACGGTCATTGGATTTGTGTTTTCTGATCTACACGATTTTCTTTGAAGCGTTTCAGAACTGTTTTTTTTTTGGGTAGAACAGATTGACCTTTGTTTGATCTTTTGATCATAACTTGAGTTTCTCTCGACGGATTTGAGTGATTCTTCTTGTGTTTTCTTCGTGACTTGATTCTCTCTAATATATATCACTTTTGTCATTGTGAAACACGTTTATATTAGTCTCACACACGATTTCTTTAACAGATCGTTTTCTGCCGAAGGGGTTGGGATTTAATTGTTTCTGCTGCGTAAGATTTTTGAATCTACCATTCACCCCCCCTCCTTTGGTAGCTTCTCACGTGCTCTTCGATCCTACAAGTTGAACAACAGGTTCAACAACAAGCTAGTGTCCAACTTATGACTACTACTCTTCGGTCATCAGTGCCAATGAAAGTTAGCTCATACGAAAATAAGAAACCTTCTAAAGGAGTGTCAAAATATTTGGACTATCTGAAGGAAAATATTGGAAAATCGAATGCATCTCATTCTTCACATGACCCAGCATTAGAAGATATTGAGGAGTGGGAAGAAGTGTGGGATCGAAGAGCACGTGAAAAGCTACCATAGGGGGGTGAATGGTAGATTAAAAATTTTTTAGTGGAAGCAACAAAAACCCCTCAACAAAAAATTAATCTATTAAGAAATTGTGTGTGCGACTAATATAGTTGTGATCAATTGTGACAAAACTAGTATAGATTGTAGCGATCAAGTTATGATTGAAAGATTGAACGAAGGTCAATCTATTCTACCCGAGAAAAACTAGATCTGCAACACTGCAAAGAAACTCGTGTAGATCCAAAACCACAAATGCAATGATCGTGAAATTTTACAGATGATTTATAATCAAGTTGTGAAGAAAACCCAAAAAGAATCACACCAATTGGATCTATAAAACTCGAGTTATGATAAAACCATCGAAGAAAAGTAGTGCTGTGCAGAAACTCGACGAGAAAAACTTGTCTGAAACAATCCGAACGAACAAGGCACAAAAGTTCCTTTCAGCTATGAATTTTATTCAATAGAACACAAGAGGAACAACACAAAATAAGTGCGAGGGTCAGCTGCATTATGCTCGCATTAGGCTACGGAAAGCTCGTGCCGAACAATGGCAAGCTCGCACTGAACTGCAGCAAGCTCGTGGTGAGTTGCAAGCAAGTCAGTTAGAGGTGCAACAACAGCAGGAGCAGCTGTTAGTAGTCACGGAAGAGCGGGACACCGCCATTGAGACAGATAAGAACTGGGAGTACGAGGCAGAGCAACTTCAGGATAATGTGATTGAGGCCGAAACACAATTGCAACCACTGGTGTATCCACCGGCCCATAATATACCACTAATTATGGGTGAACAATTGCCTTCGAATGACAACGAAGAAGAAGAAGATCCCGAGGAACTCGAGTACGTCGAGTAGGACGTATTGGAGTGGGATGTGACAGCACTTCTGCCGTCACAGGGCAACATATATAGTTTAATAGTTGCTCGTGTTTTTCTTTTGTGACCATGTTTGTGTCATATTAAGATTAGTAGTGGGTATGTCTAAGCTGATAAGATGTGTATGACATCTCATGGAAACCAAGTATGGTAGAGATGTATTTCCATAGTGGGAGTCCATCATTTTGGTGTACACTACTGTAAACTTGGTCATGAGATAATATATCTTGTATAAAGTTATACTTTATCAATATATGTGAATGTTATGCACTCATTTCCTTATCAAAAAGTCGTGCTACTGAATGATAAAATGGATAAAGGAAAAGAAAACATGTGTTGATTTTAAGTCATTTGGATGCAGAATGGTGCGTACGCGCTCGACGCCAGAAATGGGAGGATCCAGTCGTGGTCGTGAGGACGAATCTCTGACCCAGGAGACAGCTGCTACACCGCAGCAACAAGTTCCTCCACCACCACCTCCGGAACCTCCAAGGAGTCTAGCGGAGGTTCTCGCCGCAGTGCTTGGCTCGCGCGACGAGCAAACGGAGTTACTACAAACTCTGGTCCAGCATTCGTCCCATCAAGGAGGGCGACCAGATGCGGGTCAACGACAACCTTCTCCGAGTTCGTACTCGGATTTCATGTCAACACAGCCGCCGGTCTTCATGGAGGCTGATGAACCATTGGAGGCGGACAACTGGCTCCGCTCCATTGAAGGGAAGTTCGGTTTGCTACGAGTGATCGAACATCAGAAGACCCTGTTTGCGGCCCAACAACTACAAGGGTCGCTGGTGCGTGGTGGGAAAATTACCTTGCCGCACGACCAGTCAGCTATGCCGCGAGCTGGGAGGAATTCCGGGAGGCGTTTTGCGTCTATCACATACCTTCCGATGTGATGAGAAGGAAGCCTCAAGAGTTCTTGGAGCTAAAACAAGGAGGAAGGAGTGCTTACGAGTACTCCAAGATATTCAACCACATGGCCCAATATGCTTAGGACCAAGTGAATACTGAAGATCGGAAGCGGGAATGCTTCTATCGGGGTTTGAACCCCAAGATGAAGGACAAGCTTGCCTTGTTCAACCGCGGCAGCTTCAACGACATTGTCAATGCCGCGATCGTAAAAGAGGATGCTACTTGAGAGCTATACTCAGACAAGAAGAAGAGGAGTGCTCCACAGGGCAGCGGAGGTGGTGCTCCTCAGAAGTACCGAATGGTGTATCGATCACCATCTGGCCAGAGGTGGCAACCGCCATCGCGACCACCGTTGTTCAGTGGTCGCCAGTTCGGCAACGCTGGTTTCCGGCCGCAGCAGTAGCAGGGGATGATCCCACGTGCACCTCTACCTCCACCGCTTGCACCGGGATTCTGTCCTCCCGTTCGTACCGGCCAAACCCCGTACATGTGTTTCACGTGTGGAGGCACGGGGCACTTCGCCAAGGACTGCCCTCAGAATAGGAAGGGTGGAGGACAGTCGTCATACCAGGGCGCCAACCAACCCCGCAACCAGCCCAAGAAGCCAGTCCCCAGACTCGGCAACGTCCACCACCTCGCCATTAAGGATGTTTCGGAAGGTGCACCATTACTCACAAGTACGTTCTCTATCTTTGATCATCCCGTGGTCATACTCTTTGACTCTGGGGCTTCCCACAATGTCATTAGCAAGTCTTTTGTCATTAAAAGTCAGTTGCCTATTATCTCCACCAAAACTCCGTATGTGATTTGCACTCCGGTAGGGAAGACAGTAACAAATGAGATGGTTCCTGGGATACCACTTAACCTAGAGGGGACTATATATTATTCTTCACTTCTGATACTGGAGAATCAAAGGCTAGATGTCATGTTGGGAATGGCGTGGTTACAATACCATGGTGCTATTCTAGATCTCGTTCCTCGAAAAATATATCTAAATTCTCCACTTCATCCTTCCCAAGTCCTCAATCTTGAGAGAATCGTTCGAGTGAATCCATCTACTCACAATACCGAGGTTATTGAACTTAAGGATATCCCGGTAGTATGTGAGTATGGAGACGTGTTTCCCGAAGATATTCTTGGTATGCCACCAGAAAGAGATATAGAGTTCAAGATTGAGCTTGTACCGGGAACAGTGCCGATCTCAAGGCAGCCCTACAAGATGGCACCCAAGGAACTTGTAGAACTGAAGGAGCAGCTAACGAAACTTGAGAACAATGGTTTCATTCGTTCAAGTTCATCACCATGGGGCTGTTTTGCATTGTTCGTGGAGAAGAAAGATAGGACCGTGAGACCATGTGTGGACCATCGTCCACTCAATGCTGTCACTATCAAAAAACAAGTATCCACTACCACACATTAATATTCTTTTTGATCACCTAGTGGGTGCTAAAGTATTTTCGAAGATGGATCTTCGTTCTGGTTATCATCAGATTAGAACCCAGCCAGAAGATATACCTAAGACAACATTCTCAACGAGGTATCGACTGTATGAATACCTTGTTATGTCCTTCGGATTGGCCAACGCACCGGCTCATTTCATGTATCTCATGAACTCGGTGTTCATGCTGGAATTGGACAAGTTTGTCGTGGTCTTCATTGACGACATCCATGTGTATTCGAAATCCGAAGAAGAACATGCTCAACACTTGCGTATCGTGCTTCAATGA
Source organism: Tuctoria greenei (assembly GCA_036927565.1). NCBI lineage: Eukaryota > Viridiplantae > Streptophyta > Magnoliopsida > Poales > Poaceae > Tuctoria > Tuctoria greenei. Next base: position 128,552,963 of record JAYESD010000011.1, on the reverse strand, counting down.
TTACGGGACCACCAGGTATATGCCAAGTTCAGCAAGTGTGAATTCTGGATCAGCCAAGTGCCACGTCTAGGGCACATCATATCCGCAGAAGGGATTGCAGTTGATCCAAGCAAGATAAAGCAAGTACTCAAATGGGAGTCTCCAAAGTCTGTACATGAAGTTCAAAGTTTCCTGGGTTTAGCTGGGTATTACCGGAGGTTCATTCCCAGTTTCTCCAAGATAGCTAAACCAATGACAGAACTTCTAAAAAAAAGGGAAGAAATACGTATGGACAGAGATATGTGAGGGAGATTTCTAAGCATTTGTAAAACACCTCACAACGGCACCAGTATTAGCTCAACCGGACACAACCAAATCATTTGACGTGTATTGTGATGCATCTGGAATTGGTTTGGGTTGTGTGTTGATGCAAGATAGACGAGTGATCGCTTATGGATCGTGGCAGCTTCCGAACCATGAGCAGCACTATCTGACTCATGATCTAGAGCTCGCTGCTGTGGTACTAGCATTGAAGATGTGGAGACATTATCTACTGGGTAATCTAGTACATCTCTACTCCGATCACAAGAGCCTGAAGTACAACTTCACCCAAAAGGACTTAAATATGCGACAACGTATATGGTTGGAATTAATCAAGGATTATGAGATTGAGATCCACTACCATCCAGGCAAGGCGAATGTAGTTGCAGATGCACTGAGCCGCAAGTCCCATGTCAAAAGTCTTTCCATCACCTCAATGGGAGAAGAAGAACCGAGTCTCTACTTGGTTCCATATGGGGCACTCTACAATCTAGCTCTCATTCCTACTATCAGGGAGGATATTATAGCAGCTCAGAAGGAGGACAAAGGGATGTCGCACATTCAGCAAAGAATGGAAAAGGGGGAGATGAAATGTTTCTGATGTGACAATGAAGGTACCATCTGGTTTAAAAACCACATAGTGGTACCCCGAAACATGGAACTTCGGAAGAAGATACTGGATGAAGCTCATTTATCCAAGTATTTCATTCATCTGAGAAGTAACAAAATGTACCAATACTTAAGGAAGAAGTTCTGGTGGACTCGGATGAAGAGAGAAGTAGCAAAATACGTATCCGAATGTGATACGTGTCAGTGAGTGAAAGCCGACCATATGAAGGCAGCTGGACAGCTTCAACCTTTAAGCATACTGGCTTGGAAATGGGAGGATATCAGCATGAATTTCATTGTTGGGTTGCCTCCCACTTTCCATAAGCACGACTCAATTTGGGTGATCGTTGATCGGTTTACCAAATAAGCTCATTTCAAACCGGTCAGTGTCGGGTATGATGTAAAGCGGTATGCAGAACTTTATATCTCCATAATCTTGTGCCTACATGGGGTACCCCACACTATCATTTCAGATCGTGGATCTATTTCGTTGCTTGATTTTTGGAGCATCTCCACGATGCATTGGGTACCAAACTGATTCGGAGCTCAGCTTATCATCCTCTGACTGATGGGCAAATCGAACGGGTGAATCAAGTGCTGGAGGATATGCTTCGTGCCTGTGCCATCCACCATGGTAGGAACTGGGATGATCATCTACCATTGGCGGAGTTTTCGTACAACAATGGTTATCAGGCTAGCATCCAGATGGCGCCATATAAAGCTCTTTATTCCCGTAAGTGTCGCACACCCTTGAACTGGTGCGAATCTGGTGAACGAGTGGTATATGGCATCGACTTGGTAAATGAAGCCGAAGAGCAAGTACGCATTATTCAAGCAAATCTCAAAGCTTCTCAGTCTCGTCAGAAGAGATATGCGGACAAACGACGTCGACCTCTTCACTTCAAGATTGGGGATCAAGTTTATCTCCAGGTATCCCCAATGAAGGAATTCACCGATTCGGAGTGAAAGGGAAGCTAGCTCCACGTTTTCTTGGGCCGTTAGCAATAATCGAAAGATGCGGACCTGTGGCATATCAATTGGTGTTACCGCCGTCGCTTGCAGGGGTCCACAATGTGTTTCACATTTCTCAGTTGTGGAATTGTATCAAAGCCCCAACGAATGTACGTATTGAGGATTTGGAGGCTCTCCAACCAGATCTTACTTATTTCGAGCGTCCAACCCAGATCATTGATGAGAAAACTCACACCACAAGGAGCCGCACCTTGCGTTTCTACAAGGTCTTGTGGAGCAACCACAGTGCTGAAGAAGCCACGTGGGAAAGCGAGGGGTATCTTAAAACGAACTATCCGTACTTGTTAGCGGCACATGTTCAATAGATCTTTTCGTTTTGTCTTTTCTTTGTAATCTCGGGACGAGATTCTTTTAAGGGGGGAGGAATGTAAAATCCCACTTTTCCTTTCATATGAAGTTCAGCTACAAGTTGTTTATCAAACATAATGGAGATCAATATAGTTGTGCACATGAACTTGACCTCACTAAAAAGCTTTCTTTCTACTCATGTTTAATTTTATTAACATGAGGATTGGACTTCACCACTAATCCTAGAACTATTTAATTAAACCTTTCTACAAAGTTGGGAATTTAATTGAATGGAATGGCTAGGCCAATTTATATTGCAGCATTATATAAAATCAAAACATATATAAATTGATTATGTTACTATGTATATCTGGCCCTGACAAAAAGATTCAAATCCAAGGCTCCAAACTTTTCATTGGCCTCTGAATATTCTAAAAAGCTTCTCGGTAAAGTTTCAAGATTTTTGAAGCACGTCTTCCACTTAGTTGGACACGTACAGAGGGTTTATTTCGCGTCGATCTCAAAATTTAGCTTTGCACTTAACATTGTCCAAATCAACTCACAATTTTTCCTAAGACCCTTTATGGTTCAGTAAGCTTTGTTTCAAAGTTTGGGGGTTTATGGACCTCAATTACTATTTATTTCAATAAGGTTTATAAACAAGTTTGGGTTCAAATTTGAATTTGAATTTGAAACAAACTGTGTCCAAATTGAAATCTGATTGCAGATTTGGGTTCCTCATATTTTTCTTAGCCTGTCTGTAAATTTTGGGAATTTTTGGGCAATGTTTGAGGTGGAATTTAGAGGAACAGAGAAGAGGGAGCAGTGGAGCCCACATGTCAGCCGGTGAACCGTTTTACCGCCTCTGTTTTTCCTTCTCCGCTCGACACCGCGATGCTTGCATGCCGCCAGCACGCCAGTTCGGCCGTGGGTCGCCTCCAGCTGCCCCAGCACACTTATCTACTGCGGTAAAGATCTTTTCTTCACTCCACCGTCGACCTCAGTCGCTTCTCTGCTCGCCTCTCACACTGCTCATTTTCTCGCCGCTGTGACCACCTCGGTTCCGCTCGACGCCGCTTAGCCTAGCCACCGCTACAAGCTTCCTCATCTCTGCAATCTTTAGGAAAAAGGTGCACCATGATCTCGTGTAGCTGCTGGTAAAGTTTGAACTCATATCATGCATCCTTGTGTCCATATTTCGTGAAAAATCGAAGCACTTTTGTAGCTTTGGAGCTAGTTCATCGGTTTAATTCCGATTGTATGTGCAATAATTCTTTGATCCAGTCAGACAACATGATCAACGTCTCCTAGCCCACCTTCCCTCCAAAAACCAGAAGGAACCATCGAGTAATTATCGAGTGATCCTGTTTTTTCCCTTCCGCCATTGAAGGAGCTCGGTTCACCATCGATCTTAGTGTTGCCGGCTAAGACACAAGTTCTAGACCCTCCAAAAATCTTTCCCATGCTCCCAAGATGCTTCCTGAGCTTTCGTATAAGAGCTTTCGCTAGGAAATTGAGGGTTCCGACATGATCGGAACCCTAGCACCCGCCACCGCCGTCGGGAGTGGACTTCCAGTCACCCATCGCCATCGGGAGGTACCCCAACATGTTTCCTGTGCAAAGGTAGGATGGGGCGGCGAGTTACCGTGGGCCGGAAACCGTCGCCGATGAGAGCGCCGCCGCGCTCCGGCGTGGGCGCCGCCACCAGAGCCTGTGGCCAGAGGAAGAAGAAGGAGGGGGCGCGGGTCCCACCTGCTAGAGAGTGCAGCGCCTCTTGGATCAGCCTTTGGCCAGGGGATCTAGTGTGGCCACGTGGAAATGTTTGTGGTTTCTGGTGTGGCTGCCTCCTGGTTGGCTGATTTAAATCTGGTGGGCCCAGGCGCCAAATTTAAAAGCTGGAAATTCCAAATTTATGCAGAACCATTTCCAAACTTGAAAAATCAATATCTCTCTGTAGACTGTTCCAAAAATCTTCAAACAAGTTTTGTTTGAAAGCCCTTGAGCTCTAGTTTCTGTTAGTACCAATTAGGTTTTGTGAAACTTACTTTTAAGTTCTGTGGAAAACAATATTTCCAAATACAAATACAATTTTTCCGGACGAAATTTCCACTGGAAAAATCCCGAAAATTTACATAAAATACAATATCCTATTCTTGATGACCAGAAAAAGTTTGGGAGCCATTGCACCTGGATAACCCTCTGTATAATTCAATTACCTTTTTCAGTCATTGAATTATTATAGATGTTCATTTGCTTTATCATGTCCCAAATTTGGACTGATCCTTCCTTTAGTCATACATTACTCCGTGTAAAAATTTGGGATTTAATTGACTTAGTATCCTGGTCCTAATTCAGTTGCCAACTGAATGTTAATTAAAAAGCTAAAATTCAGTTATAGAATAATTCCAGAAATTCTTGCCAACTTTGAAATTCAATATCTCCTTCACCAAGGCTTAGAAATTTATGAAACCAATTTTGCTAGAACCAGGACAACCTCCTCTATCATGATCATAACCTGGAAGCTATGTTCAAGCTACAGTTTCTTCTCTAAAATTCATGGAAGTTTATTGCTTACCATAATTTTAGAGACAACAAACTACTTTGATCATCTTCTGTTCTTTGCCAGAGCTTCTATCATATTCCTTAGTATCTACAATTAATGTCCCAAAGCCAATTAAGATCATTATCATATAATGATCACCAGAGATTAGATTATGGTCTTAGTATTAATTATTTTCAAAGTCATTCATATACATATTATATGCATATCGTGTAGTGACCGAAGTCGAGGAGGAGCCGGAGGCCTTGGAGGTACACATGCCGGATACTAACACAGACTCGGACCTACATCCAGGCAAGCCTCGGTTTGCATTTAAGAGCTTTTCAAAGTTTTCCAGTTTTATTCATTTACGTCTTTAGTTGATATTCTGCATTACGTTCAGGATGCTTGAATACTCCAGATGCATGACCCACAATCCCACTGGTTAATTGGGTAGGTTGATAGCTCGATGTGTAGAACTGCTATGCTAATGTTGTAGGTGATCTGGTAGAAGTCGAGTAGATGGAATCTACTCGCGAGAGATGTAGAACATATCTCACAGGATTGTTTAGATAGACAATGGCTTAATATAATGAATCTAAGACCGGGCAGGGGATGGATAGGAAGCGGCGAGAATTGGAGTCTCGGTCGCATAGCCCTGCCTGTGTCGATTAAGGCCCGTCTGTATGCGGCCCCACTGAACAGGCTTGACTTGTACTGGCGACATACTGGATATATGGGCTCTAGTAAACTGACGTAACTCGATAACTTGGATGTCGAGGCCATTAACTCACCATCGATAGGGGTGGGTTGAGGAGAGTAAGGTGTAAATCTGTCGGCGGGCACAGATGTGTGCCGTGCGGAGACCTTTTGTTCGCGGAGGTGATACGGGTTCAAGGTCCCGGTTTCTTGTGAAAGGTGGCCATATACGACTAGTACTGAAGTGTTACATAGGTACTGATGTACTCGCTGACACTTCTGAACGTGCGTATGTGTCGTGTTGTCCGATTGTGTCCTGATTGCAATCACCATCCCTCGTGATAATAGAGTAACACTTGTTCATGAGTCGTGACATAGTGAATACTAAAGAAGTCAGAAGAATATGATGTATTGAATTATAATTGCTTTGCAACCTTGTTTGGCTTAGAGATAGTGCAATTAAAAGTATTCAGTTTCCCCATACTTTAGCTGTAAAAGCATTATGTGCTTTGGGCACGTCATATCATCGGCAAAGCGTTTCTTGTTTGATTGTGGAGTCCATGATGTGACATGCCTGAAGAATGTCATTTGCTACTTAAAATATGATTATAAGGATCCACTTGTAGGCGAGTCGTTTATGCTTTACCTTACCTATGCTTAGTATTCACCCTTGCATATGCCTAGTGAGACGGGTCAGTCTTGCTGAGCCTTATGCTCATGTTTGCAGTTAATGAGTTTTTGCAGGTTATACGACTGATGACGGGTTTGATGATGAGTCTGCACCCCCTCCAGGGTTTACAGCCGAGTGGGAACCCTGCACGCCACCTTGATTTGTGTGTTGCTAGTGCAAAGTATCCAGGGCATGGGTGACTTTGCTTTTGCATAGCTAGTGCTGAGAGCGTAGCTATGATGTATATGTTTCTTTCCTTCAGCTAGTATTGTAAAACTTTCGTTGTATTATAAATAAAAGACTTTGTATCGTACATTATGCTCGTTCTGTTCTTGTATGTTGTTGGGTGTCGCATCGCACGACACCACCCAATGAGATCTATGGGTGTCGGGACTCCGGTCCCCACACTAGTCATGGCAAAAACTAAAAAATGTATAACAAGAGTAATGTAGTAAGAACTTTTAGCATGTAAAACAGAATCACAAAGTCATATTTGTATGAAATACTATGCTCCTATTATTTTTATTTCAGATTCACACATAGACTTCCCAAGTTTCAAAACTCCCACTAAATTTAAGCCATAAGGATGCATAACCCCTATTTCACTACGAATGTAACAAAAACCAGTGAAATCCAAAAACTTTGTGAAACTGTGAGCCAATTGTTGTTCGGTATCTACATGGTGAAGCACAATGTTTCATTTTTCAACATTATCACGGAGAAAGTGATACCTAATGTCAATGTTCTTAGTTCTCGAATGTTGCACGGTGTTTTTAGCAATGCAAATGGCACTAGTGTTATCACAAAACAGCGAACACTATCTATATCAACCCCATAGTCCTTAAGTTTTTGAACAATCCAAAAAATTTGTGAGCAAGCACTAGCAGCAGCAACATATTCAGATTCGCCCGTGGATTGTGCAACTGAGTTTTGTTTTCTAGGGGACCAAGCAACAAGTTAATTACCAAGAAAATGACAAGCAACCGAAGTATTTTTCCTATCAATCCTACAACCCCCAAAATCAGCATCCAAAAAAGCTTTCAAAGAAACAATTGATGAAGAAGGAAGAAAAATGCCAAACTCTTGAGCTCCATGTAAGTACCTGAGAATTCTTTTGATGGCTTGACGATGTGAAGCATGTGGGGAAGCTTGAAAACGTGCACAAAGACATACGCTGAATTGTATGTCCGGTCTTGATGCCGTGAGGTATAAAAGTGATCTGATCATGCTTCTGTATTCTTTTTGATCCACGGGTTCACCATCTTCATCAAGTTCAAGTGTCGTTGCTGTACCCATTGGTGTCCAAAGAGGCTTGCTTTTGTCCATGTTGAAGTGCTTAAGAAAGTCTCTTGTATACTTCGTTTGATGCACAAAAGTACCCTCCTTAGTTTGCTTGATTTGTAGCCCCAAAAAGTACGTGAGTTCTCCCATCATACTCATCTCAAATTCTGAAGTCATCATAGCTGAAAACTTGGACACAAGATCATGAGAAGCACAACCAAAGATAATATCATCCACATACATTTGAACGAATAATGAGTCATTGACATGCTTAAGCACAAAAAGAGTTTTATCAACCTTGCCCATGATAAACCCCTTTTCAAGTAAGAATTATTTTTAACCTATCGTACCATGCTCCGGGGGCTTGTTTGAGACCGTATAAGGCTTTGGATAGTTTGTAAACATGATTCAGAAAATTTGGATTTTCAAAACCCGATGGTTGCTTGACATAAACCTCCTCATCTATGTGGCCATTAAGAAAAGCATTTTTAACATCCATTTGATATAACTTGAAACCTTTAGATGTAGCAAAATCTAACAAAATTCATATGGCTTCTAATCCAGCAACAAGAGCAAATGTTTCATCAAAATCTAGACCTTCAATTTGTGTGAAACCTTGAGGAACCAAACTAGCCTTATTCCTAACCAGAACCCCATCCTCAATTTGTTTATTTTTAAACACCCATTTAGTTCCAATTAAAGTGTGAACTTTAGGTGGAGGTACAAGTTTCCAAACATTATTCTCTCAAAATTTTCTAACTCTTCTTGCATGGAAATAATCCAAGATTCATTAGTGAGTGTGTGTGATATATCTTTGGGTTCAAAAGAAGCAACAAAAGAAGAATGAGCACGAGAATTTGGATTGCAAAACCTGGACCGTGTGACTCGTTCGTGCAAGTTTTCAATAATTTATTGTGGAGGATGACTTTTGAGAACCCGGATTGGAGTGGAAACTTCACAATCTTCTTCTTCTTCATGTTCATCATAAATCGATGACTTGTGACTTGAGGACGATCTGAACCAGCAATGGTGGTTGTCGGTGTTGGTTGTGAATCAAAATCAGAAGCTGGAACAATGTCATTAGCTGCTGAATTTTCGGGCAGCATCACCTCTTCTTCCTCATCTTCAATGAAAATACTCTCCCCCTACGGATATGGATCCGGACCTGCAATATTTGAGCTAGTAGCTGGACTAGCTTCATCAAAATAAACCTCACAAGTCTCCACAATTTTGTTAGTATCAAGTAAAAGCACACGGTAGCCTCTAGTATGAGATGGATAACCAAGAAACGTGCCATCAACAAATATAGCTTCAAATTTATCAAGATAACCAAGTTTATTAACAAAGCATTTGCAACCAAAGACCCTAAAGTGTGTGATACTAGGCCTATGTCCAAACCGAATCTCATATGGTGTTTTTCCTAGCCTAGCACGCAAGAAAACATGATCTAAAACATAACAAGCGGTTGCAATTGCATCTGCCCAAAACTTTCTAGGAGTTTGATATTCATCAAACACAGTCCTAGCCATCTCAACTAAGGTTCTGCTCTTTCTCTCTGCAACACCATTTTGTTGAGGTACATATAGTGAAGAAAGCTAATGATCTATTCCATTTTCAACACAAAAGTGATCAAAAGATTGATTTTTAAATTCAGTTCCTTTATCACTTCTAATTTCTTTTAAAGATTATGGATGATCAATTGATAATCTAAGAAATAAAGTTCTAAAGTGACTAATAGCTTAATTCTTAGATGCCATAAAGTAAACCCAAGAGTATCTAGAATAATCATCAACAATCACAAGAACATACCATTTACCTCCGCAGGATTGAACACGCGAAGGTCCTACGGTGTCAAGGTGCAAAAGTTGACCCGGTTCAGTTGTCATGATCATTCTGAGAGGAGTATGTGAACCTGCAATCATGTTAGCATGTCTACAAGAAGAGCACACAATTTCTTTGTCCCCTTTAAGCTTAAGCAGCCCACGTATGCGATCAAGAGCACTAACACGCGTTAGATGATCAAAGTCTACATGACCAAGTCTACAATGCCAAAAATATAAGTCATTTGAATCATTAGCAACTATACACCTATGATTAGAGGAAGACATATCCAAATCAGCTTTAAAAACTCTTTCAAACCGATACATGTTAAATATCGGCTCACTATTTGAGTCTACAACTTTGCAGCAATTTTTAGTAAAAATAATTTCCAAATTTTCATCTAGCAATTGTGAAACAGAAAGCAAGTTGTATTTCAATTTTTTAACAAGTGCCACATCTTTCAAAGTGTACTGATCATTTACTTTAACTAAACCTTTAGCAATTATAGGAGTTGAAGAACTATCAGCACAAGTAACATTCTCTACACATGACACAAAAGAAAGGAAGGAGAACCAATCTTTGTTACCAGTCATGTGGCGTGAGCAACCTGAATCCACAATCCAAATGTTCTCCTTCCTCAAATGTGTAACCTACATAGAAGCACAATACGTCGATGACTCAATACTGGGGTTACTCAAAAGGCATTTAGGAATCTAGTACCGAGTCACATGACGTGCAGCAGGAAAAACACGTGAAAGCTGTGACAAAACAATAGGTTTATGAGCCAAAGTTTGAAGATTTTTGTACCCAATTACTGACTTACAAGGTGTTACATGTGTAGCACAAAAAAACAGTAGGTTTGGGAGCAAACTTTGCATGTTTTTGGCTCATAACAGCAGGTTGCATGTTCCTATCATTCGGTTTAGCATGTGCATCAAATTTTGCATGCATCAAATTTTGCATGAAAGTTATAGGGTCTAGCAATCATTCTTTCCTTTTTCTGTTGTTTAGCTAGCCTATAATAAAAATCTATGACATGATCATCTCTACTACAGTAGGTACAATGAAGTGTAACTTTGTGTTCATGTCTAGGTGAGCAAGCATCATTTTTATTTGAAACCGAATAAGACAACACCCCGGCAGATTTGAAAACCACTTCTTTATGATTAGGAACCATTTGAATCAAACCACTTCCTACTTACTTTACAATTTTTGGTGGATGTGCATTAGCATGAGCATGAGAATAAAAAACTAAACAAATTTATCATTGCGAGACTTAGAAGAATTCAGCAGCAAGTTTAGTTTCTTATTTGCATTACAAAACCGATCTAATGTCCTATGCATGTCATCAAGTTTATTGGACAGATCAAGGCAATTTTCACATGAAGATTTCCTTTAATTTGCAATTAGAACAATTTTTAACTTCATGAGCACATAAAGCATTGTTCAAAAAAAAATTCATTTATAGCATCTTGTAGTTTCTTATCAAGATCATGACAAGTAGAATAATGCAAATCAATCGTAGAACTGATAGCATCTTTCAAGTTTTTATCATTAAGTGCAGCAAGCTCTCCGTTCTTTTCAATTTCTAGCTCAAGTTTATCATGTGTGGAGGTGTGCGCACTTCTTAATGAGGACAATTGTTCATATATTAAATCACATAAGGAATAAGAATCATTAATAGGAATCAAGGATTTCAAATGATTAATTTCAGATTCTAGTGACTCAATTTTAATAGCATTGTCCCTAAGATTTTTGTCCATTTTCTTAACTATAACAGTGGCACGAGAAATAGCATCACACATTTCTTCGCAAGTAGGACATACCTCTTCATTGTCGCTGTTGTGTTCTGCCTCCTCCATACTTGATCTTGTTGCCCGCCATGGAACACAAGTTTGCCAAATCATCTTCATCTTCATCACTTCCAATGTCCACATCGCTTGAGCTAAGTTCTTGAAGTGCAGAGATAAAACTATTCACCAATTGGCGTCATGAAAACCCTTTTTCTTCTTCTCCTCGTTTGCGGAGGAGTGCTTCACCCTTGTTTGCTTTTCATCATGGGAAGTAGTACTTGAATGGTTAGGGCAATCCGTGCGAAAATGTCATGTCTTACCACATTCGAAGCATCGTTGAGGTCTGACACTTCCTCTCCTTCTAGTTCTCACATTTTGCAATGCTTTTGGGAACCGGGTAGAGATGAGTGCAAGTTCCTCCTCTAGAAACTCTTCAATATGTTCAAGGGTTAGAGAGGACAATAAAACAAGTGTTCCAGAAGATAAATATGTGCTGGAGCTAGCATGCCACATTGAGAAACGAATGCAACAGACTTGTTGGGGTTCTTACGTGTGATTATGTCAATTTCATGAGTTTTCAATTTAGAATATAGAACATATAAAGTAAGTATACTCATGACAGTAGATTCACAAATAGATGCAAATTTCATTTCCCAAATTGACATGTCTAATGTACTTAGTAATTGCCTAGCACTTTCAACATCTGAAAAATTAACATTGATGCTACGCAAATTGCTGAGAATTTTATTAAAATGAGCAAAGAGATCATCGATGGACTCACCTGGTTGCATCTCAAAGCGCATATATTGTTTCTTGAACATATCTTGCTTTAAATCCTTGATCGTGTTGGATCCTTCGTGGTAGTCAGAAAGTGCTTTCCACACATCGTACGCAGATCGGAGGTGTGCAACACGGTCACAATCGCTTTGAAGTTAATCCTTGTATGATCAAGTTTCGAGCCTTGTTGTTGTTGTCGACATCTCTCATATTTGTAGCCGTGACTTGATCGTTTGACGGCACATCGTAAGGCTTGTACACCTTTTCCCATATTGTGAAGCCTTGTGCCTAGATGAAAGCTTCCATACGTGCCTTCCAAACCAGAAAATTAATGCCACTAAACACACAAGGTTTTACGGAGTATTTCTCCATGTCGATTAGTCAAACCACGTGCAAATATCAAAGATTAGGGCATCGTGGATCTAATACCAATTGTAGGATTGAAGAGCACGTGAAAAGCTATAAGAGGTGGGTTGAATGGTATATTAAAACTTTTTTAGCGGAAGCAACAAAAACATCTCGGCAGAAAATCAATCTGTTAGGAAATTGTGTGTGTGACTAATCTAGATGTGATAAATTGTGACAAAACCATTATATATTGTGGAGAATCAAGTTACGAAAACTTCACAACAAGAATCACGAAAATCCGTCGAGAAAACTCAAGTTTTGATTGAAAGATTGAATGAAGGTCAATCTATTCTACCGAGAAAAACCAGATCTGCAATATTGAAAAGAAACTCGTGTAGATCCAAAACCACATATCCAATGACCGTGAATTTTACAGATGATAGATAATCAAGTTTTGAAGAAAACCCAAAAACAATGATGTCAATTGGATCTGTACAACTTGAGTTATGATAAAACCACCGAGGAAAGGTAGTGTTGTGCTGAAACTCGACGAGAAAAACTTAATTGAAACAAGCCAAATGAACAAGGCACAAAAGTTCCTTTCAACAACGAATTTTATTCAATATAACACAAGAGGAACAGCCCAAAAGTCATATACAACGAGCTCTGGCCTCTCTTGCTTATATAGCTAGCCCGAAGGCCAACTCAATCCAAACTAGGACTCTAATACTACTCAATTCACGAATTGAAACTTTTCATAACTGCTTAAGACTCTTCTATACGCAGATACAAGCAATCTTAAGACTTCGAAACACCTTAGGAACATATCCCACATTCCTAAAACAACTCAACTTCGTGACCCACACGAAATCCTATCATAACCAACTCAAATATTTCCATATTTGAGTCAAATCTGACTCAGCCGCTGCTTGAGTCCATAACCTAGTCGGTTGGACCTTTCTGACCAATTCTATACATCCACATCTTTTCATCACGTTTTAGAAACATGTAACCACATCCATGCACTCCTTGCACACATGCAGACATCTTCTAACAATGTCCACGATACCTTCAAATGTATTGTTCTTGATTCAAACATGTTGCACGACCTCCTGATCAACTCAACCACAATTTCTCCTGAACTTGGTTGTTGAACCTCATCTTCTCCTTAAGATTAGTTCAATGGATGCCGTCACCAGCCATGTCTTGAACTCAAGAAGCACCTGCGCATGAATAAACAACCAATACTTCCGAGCACAAGTCCTCGACTAGACTCACGTTAGTTCCGAAACCACAACACCTTACGTGAGCACCTCACATAAGCATGTTGCAAACCTTAGCAAAAAGATATCAACCATAACCACCAAAACACACCAAAAAAATTAGTAAAAGAATACTAAGCAAACTTTCTATAGATGTAAAGAAAATTTGAATCAATTCAAAGTAAAAGGAGAACCATTGCAATCTAGCTTTGAACCTTGCCAAAACCAACCGGACGTTGAACCGAAGCTTACCAAAGCTAGCGGGACCTAGTGCTAGAACTTACTAAAGCTAGCAGGTCCTAGCACCGAAACTTACCAATGATAGTAGTACCTAGTGCCAGAACATACCAAAGCTTGTAGGACCTAACGCCAGAGCTTACCAAAACTAGTCAGACCTAGCTAGCGTCGGAGCTAACCAAAGCTAGACGAACCTTGCGCCTGGCCTAGCAAAAAAAACATGTCGAACCTAGCCACAGCAAGTCGTACCTATCCAAAATAAGTCAGACCTAGACAAAGAAGTATGACCTAGCAAAAAAAAGTCGGACCTTGCATGAGCTACCCAAAACAAGCCGGACCTATCATCGGACCTTGCAGGAGCTTGGACTTAGAGTCATTGTTAAAGAGGTGTTTTGGTAGTATTCAAAACTTTTATCATCAAAGCCAATGTATTCAGCACACATAGGTCTCACAAGAAGACAGTTTCATATATAATCGGTAGACAACTTTTGTTAAACCAGGAACTTTTATCGTCAAAGCCAATGTATTCAACACACATAGGTCTCACAAGAAGACAGTGTCATATATAATCGGCAGACGGCTTTTGTTAAACCAGGAGTTCCAATATACACGATTAAGGATGTTCCTCCTGAATATAAGAATGGGAAGTCGTTCATGACATCGGTACAATTTAGCTAATAACCTGTCTTGCTCAAAAAATGCATGAGTGGTACATCACTGCCGGCACAAAATACAATATTTCTTACGTCATATTTCGTGTGCCAAAAGAAGCATTCTGAAGCACTGGAGTAGATAAACGAGCCCTTCTCTTTGAAGATCTACATAGCCTTTTCCTTTGAGGCATGCTTGAAATCAACCTGCTACTCATTTGGTGCTTGTAAGTGCATATAATATTTAGTATTTGCTTTTCTTACTACACGCATACACATTTCATGAGATTATAACAATTACAGACTTCTTCAATAGGATGCAATACATGGATAATGGATACTAAACACCAATATAGGTATCTTTGACCATACACTGATTGCAAAGTCGAATTTCGACTTTAAGGTGGAACGGAACTCAGAATAGTACAAGCGCCTGAAAATAGAAGATTTTGAAAAATTAATCGCAAAATAAAAGAAGGATAAAAGGATAGAGGTTGCAGCTTACATAGGACATGACATGTTTAACATTGTCAAAGACAGCAAGGACCTCGTAAAGGCCCCGTACCACTTCGAGTAAGTTCGACACATGACATTGAAATAGCAATTATTGCTAATTGTTAACTTAACACATGTGTTTGTACGTATGCAGTGAACACTACATAATGATCTTCATCAAGCCAACGTAGGGTTTGGCAACGGTCTTGGACTCAACCGATTACCCACCAAATCATTACGGAGATTTCCATTCCATTTTGAAACTGTACGATCATTTGATACATTTAATTTACACACATTTAGAATGTGTTTACAAGTTTTATATGACATTTCTTGTATTACAACGCTTGGCGGTTTTACACAGAAAAACATGGCGGTCAGAGACTTCCTAATAAGGATGCATTGCACATATCAACATATTATCCTTGTCCCACGCAGCCTCCTGGGAGCGCCTTATGTGGGTATTATGTATGAGAGCATCTTCGGACCGCCTGCGAATATAGAGTGAATCGTGAGGATGTAAGTTATCCTTAATGTCGATATTGTATTTTCTTACTTTTGAGTTCCATTTTCATTGTAACTAGCGTATTTTAATACTTATATTATTTTGTTGGAAAGGTATTGAACTCTAGTTTCCAGTAGTGCAAGTAGTTTGCCATGGAAGCCTATATACATATCTCAAGTTAGGTGTTCCTCACATCCTATAAAATGTTCATAGCTATTTCACCTATATAACATTCCCAAATTCAAATTTTACCTCCGCTGTTCAATATTACCAGAAACATTATTTCTAAATTTTTTATTCCAACTTCAAAATTCATTTGCTCATAGTAGAACTGCTCAAAAAATACCAAATAAGTTCCTGTATACTCACTTTGATATATACTTTGAGGTAGTTCAAACCAACACATTCTAAACCTTGTTATGTGTTTCATTGCAGCACACGAAGAATGTGAACCAAGAATGGCCAGTTTCTAGAAGTATTCCTGGTGGAGGAGCCGACAAGATTGCGAGTGAACTGTCTCAATTCATGCGTCGCGAAATTTTCCACCGAAGAGGGTTGTTCTTTGATCGCGAAGGTGTAATAGCTGATGTGCCAGAACTTTGCGAGTACGAAAATAGAAACAATTTTTAGTGAAACTTGTAAACTATGAGATGACTTGCATATCAATTGAAAGTGTAACTTGTACATATGTATATTGTTTTAGTGAAATTTACTTTTGTGAGATGACTTCTGTGATTATATTGTTTTAGTGTAAACTATGATATGACTTCTTTGATTATATTGATTTTGTGAAATTGACCTGGAAATTAGAAATAACAGCAGGTAGTACTGCATAGGGTATACTTTATTATAGGCGGTTCTTTACCTACGACTAGACCTGCCTGTGAAATTATATTATCATAAGTGACTAGTCATAGGTAAAGAATCACCTGTGATAACTCCAGTATCATAGGCAGTTACTCTTACGGTACAAATCGGCTGTGTTAAATTGTCTCCACAGGCGGCTAGTCATAGGTAAAGATCCGCCTGTGATAACAAAATTATCATAGGTGGTTACTAATACAGTACGAACTGCCTGTGATAAAGTGTCTTCACATTCGGCTAGTCATAGGTAAAGAACCGCCTGTTATAAACTCATTTCATAGGCGGTTTAGTTTCCGCTTGTGAAATTGCAGATTATCACAGACTCTTCGTTTCAGGTGGTTTTGAAAACCGCGTGTGATAATACGTTTGGAGTTGCCTGAGATGAGGCTTAGTGTAGTAGTGAAAGCCGGGATAATAAAATACTAAAGAGCCATCATGATCATGCTTAAGGGTATGTCCTTGCACTAGATAATCTTCATTAATCAAATCTCGTTTAGTTTCAATATATTCAATTGAAGTATACTCTAATGCTCCTACCCTTGTAGCAATCCGGGTAATCAACGAAGTGCATTCAATTGGCCTTGTTCTTGAAATGTAATCTAACTATTGTGTCATCATGGCAATAACTGGAGCAACTTTTATCTTCTTAATCATCGCAAATAAAATTTTTAGTTCATCATCACGGATTACTCTTACATCTAATCTAGGGAACATAGTCATAGCCATCCATCTATGCATGAAAGGTATAGTAGGATTTTGCAAGTGGGTATTCCTAGGAACACTACATCTGACCTCACTAGTCAATTCATACCAAAAACTTTGTTTGTTAAGTTTAGGCAAAGTGTCTAAATCTAGCAAACAACGTTTATGGAAGCCTAAGATTTCACTTAATTCTTTCCATAGGATGTTGTGTTCTTTTTAAAATAATCTGATAGTAATACCATCAAATCCTATTTTGAGGGTGCAAAGGAATTGTATTGTGAGAAGACGTGACCTTTCTCCTCTATGTGAGCAAAATTTTCCCATCCTAATGCACGCCAAATGGAAAAGAATTCGGAATATATACCTATTTTGGAGATCAAATTCTGATGATCAGCTTTAGTGTGATAAAACTCACGATCATGGAGGAGCTTGCGTGCTTGATCTTCAACTTCACTTTGTATGTCTAGGTCATTGTCATGGAGAAGTTGACGCGGGTTGCTCCTCTCACCCATGGGAGTGTCATTACACACACTCCTCTTCTGTAGACTTGGTGTACCAACGGAGGAGAGATGTGTGCTTGAGTCTCCACCATGGCTTGAGCTTGCAGCCCCCTTCCTCTTCCCAAACAACCTTTTCATTCCTTTTATGGCCCCAACAAGCGAGGACACAACAAGGAAAAAACTCGAAAAGGAGGTGATGTTAGTGAAAACAAAAACCCTCGATGAAATTTGCGTTGAAGAACTTGAGAGCGAATTGAAAATGCAAACGAAAGCAAATCTTTTGGATTGGATTTGAGCAAGAGTGCTTCAATGAAGAGCAAAAGAGTGACTTGGGGAGGTGTAAAATGAGGTGAAGTGTGAAGAGAGGTGCTCTTCACGGCCACCATTTGTAGTGTACACTCTCCAACAGTCATAAGGGATTCAAATGTAGCCTTTGGAGGAGAGAGAGCCAAGTTGGCTCTTTTCCCTCTTTGGCCGAACAGGGGGTTCGACCGCACTGCAATGTGGGCCCCCCTATTCCCTTTTTTGGCAGATGGCTTCCCAACGCCTATAAGATTAGCATATTGGTGAGTTGCCACTTTTGCAGTTCAGAAAAATTGCTTTTCAAATAAAACCCTTTTTAAACCCAACAAATTTCTTGCTAAGAAAATATAAGATCTTAACTTGCTAAGAAAAACCAAATATATCGTGAGGAAAAATCAAGTAAATGGAAAAACAAAATCAAGAGAAAAGTCAAATAAAAGATAACTACCAATTATCCTATTGGTTAAGTCTCTCACAGTCCGATGAGGTGGACTTTTCCTCCTTCTTCATTTCATGACATCTGGACCCGGATGGATGGGCTCGGATGGCTTGTCTTGCTTCTTCCACCACTCCTTTTTTGGTAGCTTGGTGTAGTTGGGCCTTTGGGGAGGCTCGGACTTCTCCGTCTTCCTAGGATGTCGGTGTGGACGATAAGAGAAGTTCTCTTCATATATTAGTTGTCTCATGAATGCAATGAGTGGATCCACCTTGGGAGGTGTGACTTCGACCTCTTGTATGCCTTTAACATTTGCTTTTAACGATAGCCATTGTTTTTCCCATTGTTGGCTATGTATAGGGCATCCTCACGAGTTTATAGGCAGTCATTGCCCAAGTGACCCGTGTTGCCACAGACTTCACATGTGATGTGAGAGTTTAGAACATAGGATTGCCACGTACTTCACCACTAGCTTGTCCAGCAATCTTCTTCCTGAGGAGGTCCAATTTGGTAGCGATCATATCCACCTCCTTCAAGGTGTGCATGCCTCGTTGACGGGCTTGGAGATGCTCATCGCTCAAACCCATGTTGGACACCATCTTCTCAATTAAATCTTTGGCTTTGATTCGCCAAGAAGGGAGAATGGAAATAGTTTAAGATGGACATCAGGAGTGACGTCCTTGATCTTGAAAGTGTTGTAGATCTCAAGGAACTATTGCAGGTGAGCACTTGGATCCTCGTTAGCCTTCCCACAAAATGAGTTGGCTTGCACCATAGTAATAAGGCCAACCTTGATTTCAAAGTTCACGCCTCCCGTGTTAATAGTAGGCCCAACAGGCATATTGTTAGCAGAGGGAGCCAAAAACTCATGAAGGGTCTTCTGGTCTATTTGCGTTTCAGTTATTGGTGCAGTGGTGCTGGCTTGCCTTGTCGCACGAAGCTTTTGTGAGTAACGACACAAGGTCGATCTCTCAGAACGAATTTGGGATCTTCAACAAAGTTTTTTAGCAAGCGGAAACCAGACATACACTACCAAGTTTTCACATAAAATAAAAAAATAATGAAGGGTTATCCTACTAAAACTTACCCAGGGTCCTATCCTATTCACTCATGTAATACTTCAGCTGCCTTCCCCTAACAGCGCCAAAAATGCTTGTTGGCATTTCTTACGTAGAGAATAAATTCTGCAAGCGCACATAAACTATCGAAGTAGCATTTCCCCTTAAAGAGTATTTGCAAGGGTGTCATTTATATTTTCCGAAAGGAAGGCTCGATGGAAGTATAGCAATCATCAAATGAAAACTATAGATTGGTGTAGGTAGGGTTTTAGATAGGATGGTTAATAGGTAAGTGTAGGTAGTGTGACACACAAAAGAGCATTCTATTCTAAGGGGGGTAAATGGGTCTAAGGGAGATTAGACTAAGAGTTAGAGAGTTGCACCTACAATGCCTCTAATATACATATACGTAGCCTAGGTTAGATACTAATGAACATGTCAATGGTGAATTCTTATGCTATGTTGTTCAACACATCTGGCACGGGTTTACCCCTAGCAATACTAGGACGACTCGTGCAAAGAGCCTGTGGCATAGCCGAACGTGGAGGATGACAAGGGCATATAGGACTATCACCACCTACTGCCTACATTTCAATCCGTGGGTCTACGAGACATCCAACATTACTTAACTATCCTAGCACCATGCTAGCATATTAAGCAAATACCTTAAGAGTAATGACACAAGCCATTTTAAGTCAATGACTAACCTAAACATCGTTGAACCAATATTGAGATATAGCATAAGTTATTCCTAAGTGCACTATTCTTCCAAAGATAAGTGGAAATAGGTTAAGTAGAAAGGTGACGTGTGCAAGAAATGATTTCTCCTTCACATAATTTACTTATATTGATGGGTGAAAGTGGGATATAACAGCCGTCAACAAACTCCAAGAGCCAAAATTTGAGATTTTTGAGAGAGTGAAAGAGTTGATTGTGAGATTAAAGAAGAAGTGGTTTTTGGGATGAGCATCGATTCAATTCTCTTTGTTTGCCAGAGTTTTCTTTCGTGTTTGTTACTCTTGGGTCAAATCCTAGACAGTTAGGCGTTGCCTGGTGATTTTGAGTTGTGATTTTGTTCTGGGAAGTTTGTATCACCCTTTGAGATAGTGGAAGATCGAACCGGCCTTTGTGGTGGTTTGGTGAGGGTAGGGCTAGAGAAGCCCGGTCCTTTGTGGACCACTCAACGGGGACATAGGTTTCTTTGTGTTCCAAACCTCCGTGAAATATCCCATTTGTCCCTTGTCTCATTTACCTTCTGCATCATTTTATGCTTTATTGTGTTAATCTTAGATTTACTTTTCTAAATTTTCTTTAGTACATTCCACTACTTGTTTTACTTTCTATACTGCTCATAGAACTGTTAGGTTATATTTTGGTTCAATAGACCTTCTAAAATCCCTCCTTTGATCTAGTCCTGCGCAGGAACTTAGACATATCTGACTCCTGTCAGACTTGTCTGAGAAGTGTCGGACAAGTCCATTCCTCGCTCGGACTTATCCGAGAGTTTGGGAATAGGATAATTTTAGTTGTTGGTTATTTGTTTTAATTGCCTATTCACCTCCCTCTAGGCCACCTTTTAATTGGTATCAGAGCAGGTTTCTCCGCAAGAAGCTTAATTGCTTGGAGATAAGATGGCCAACATCACCGACAACGAGGATCTGCTCAAGCAAGCACCAAAGGTGGACGATACAAAGCCTGATGAGACCAACCCACAAGATACTCAAGGATCCAACCCTCTGCCTAAGAAGCAACAGGGAGATCCTTCAGTCGATAACATCTCAGGCTTCGATGAGGAAGATCAAGATGAGAAAGTTGCCCGTCTTGTGGCGCAACTAAGGAAGATAAAGAAAGAGGCAAAGAAGAAGAAGTGACTTGAAAGAGGAGAAGAAGGCGAAGAGTAGTCAACAAGACTACTCCCGATATCCTTTAACCTATGAGCGCCTTTGTCACTCCAATTACTTGTCGATTCCATTAGCCAAACCACCACATTTTGATAGCACAAATTACACCTTGCGGAAACACAATATTAAATTGCATCTAGTCTCTCTCAATCCTAGACTATGGCACATTGTATGCTTAGATATAGATATCCTAATGGGTGATCAAGAGCTCTCCTATGAGCAAGAACAACAAAATCCACCTCGATGCTCAAGTGGTGGCAGTGCTCAACTCATCCCTAAACCACGAAGATTTCAGCAAGGTGAATGGCTTGAGCTTGCCAAGGATATATGGGATACGCTCAAGATTTCTCATGAGGGCAATCGATCCGTGCAAGAGGCCAAGATAGAGATGATTGAGGGGGAGCTTGGTCAGTTCGCCATAGAAGACGACAAAACTCCATAAGAGATGTACAATAGGCTCAAGACACTCATCAACAAGTGTCGTGCCTATGGATGCACCAAACAAATGATGCATGAGTCCGTGAAGAGATTGATAAGGGCATTTATGCCAAGGAATGTTACACTTTGCACTCTCATACGTGAAAGCCCCAATTTCCACAACATGACCCCCAATGAAGTGCTTCGCAAGATCATCAACTATGAGATGATGGAAAAGGAAGCCCAACATGTACAAGACCTTGCCAAAGTAACCTCTTCAAAGAAGAAAGGAATTGCTCTCAAAGCTGTAAAATCCACTCTGGAAAAGAAAAAAATGCAAAAATGTAAACTTAAAAAAACTTAATGTTGAATATGAAATTCAAAGTTACATGAAGAATTTTAATACATAATATAACGCTAAATTAGGACTTCTAAAAACTTTACACTAAATGAGAGGTGGTGTGCGTGTGATGACACTTAAGTAGTTAAGTATTGAAAAGTAATTCCCAAATATGAATCAACAGTCAATATTGAAATGTCAAATTAAAAATTCGTATATAACAGAAAATTCAAACTTCAGATTATGATTATACCCAATGTAAAATCTAGTGGCGGACCTAGGATTTTACTGCAGGGGTATGACACACAAAAATTTATAGACTCAATTCAGTAAAACCATTTACCAACTTAATAAATAGTTGTAAAATTTGTAACATAATTCTGCAGCAATGGATAACATGATATGTCTTAAATTGAAAAAATACAATAAAAATTGTTCAAATACAATAATGATAGTTTAAAAATAAAGGTATAAGAGAGATTTACAATACTATTTCATCTAATTCAAAAAAGTATCCCACTCAATGAATGAACTAGACATATAGACAGACATTAAAAACTATCATCCATAATATTTATTAACTTTATTTTCATTAAAACTATTGCAGCAAATACCCATTTAACTGAAGTTGAGACGGTTACAAGATCTGGATTCATCCAGGAACCTGTCGATCACAGTTAGCCGACGATCAGTCCATCCATCGACTCGTTCATCAAGTGTCCGTGTTTTGTATGCCAGGTACGACTTGTCAGGTTCCCCTCTTGATGATGGATTGCACGTGGATCTATGGTTAGGTCTGGTAATAGGTCAGAAAAAATGAGCTTGATGTGAGGGTCAGATCAGATTAGGATTTAATATTTAGAGATTACAGACGAAGCAAAATTTATATTTATTTTCAATCTAATAATTCATGTGTTCTGTAATAAGTGACATTTAAGATAACTAATTCAATTCAAAATAAATTAATTTATTATTGTAAACATCATTTATTTAGAAGGAAGAAGTACATAATAAAACTGGTTAGACCAACTTGGGCTACGTTGCTCATGGTAAACTATAAAGCAATAAATGTGTTCAGGCCTGCCAACTAACCCACACCAGGCAAGCTGAATTTTTTTGGGGGGGGGGGGTGGGAGCAGGCAAGATGAAGTTAAGAAGTCCGAGCGTTTTCTCAAAGAAAGTTGTTGTTTCGTCATGTGAAACTGCCTGCTCGCTGCACTAGGTAACTTATGGTATGTATGGGCTGCTTTCTGGGTCCAGGATATGCCAGGGCCCACCCGGCATACCCTGTAGGTCCGCTCCAGGTAAAATCATAAGCAGTGATGTTCAATTCAGCTATAGTGTTAGTTAGAAGAAGAAAGTAAATTTAATCAAGTGCACAAAAAAGAGGAATAATAAACTAAGTCCTATAAAGTTAGGCTCAAATTCAAATTCTAACTTGATTTAAAAATCAACTTTCTCATAATTTCAATCTGATTTGTCAGTTGAATTCTTCCTAATTTAATTTACCATCCTGCCATGTTTTATAAATTTAGGAGATTACTTGTGTCGGTGGTTTGGAACCGGCAGATCTCCCAACACTGCTAAAGTGATAGGGGAGTTTGATATTCGGTATGGGTGCGCGAAGATTCAAGCAGGTGAGTAGGAATTGACACAGGAGACACAAGAGTTTACTTGGTTCGGGCCGCCCGAGCGTAATACCCTACTCCACGGGTGTGTTGTTGTTGTATTAGCTGTATGAGCTTGTGTTGAGCGTCAATGGCGTGTGTCTCTCCCCTGAACGTGTCGTCGGCCTGTTCTTTTATAGTACAAGGGTAGGCTGTTACAAATTAGCCTGTCCCGACATGTGGCCCCGGCGGTTACTAGTATTGATACACGTTTAATTGCCCTTAATGATCCTGTAACGGGCTTTGACAGCACCGTTACTGGTGTTAAGTTCGTCTGTTTAAGTGTCATTAATATGGTATTAATGACACTTAATCGGGTCTTGAAGTCCTTGATTCCCCTTGGAAGATCCGGAGCCGTTGCGGGGGTCTTCCGGAGGTTAGGTGTTGAAGATTCGACGATTGGACATGTGGCAGCTCCGGAGCATACTGTGGGAAACAGTGAGCTCCGGAGCTACCTAACACGTGTCAGGTCCGGAGCTTCTCTCGTTCTGGGGTTAAGTCCGGAGGTGCCATTTCGGTACATGTCCCGGAGCTTCCCCCTTGTGGGCAGTAGCTCCGGTTTGGTAGTACACGTGGCGACCCTGGGATTAACCATGTTGGAGAAGCGGGTCCGGTTATGTCTGACATTTGGGCCTCCGAGGGTCTTAAAGTCAAGTATGTGACTTTCGTTTGAGATCATTGTAACCTCAAGGGGTGTACGGTTTCTAGGGTACCGATAGTGGCCCCCTGGACCTACCTCCGGGGAAGACCACTGGGGTGAAGTCATTCCGTCGAAGGTGGGTCCATCCTCGCGACTTTTGAACTGAGTCTTCAAGGGTCTTTGAAGGTGCCATTGGCAAGGACTTGGAATTAAATCCTCGCCGTGTGGTGCATCCCGCGTGCAGCAGATGAGATCTTTGGCGTGCGGATCTCACGCAATTGAAGGTCGCCGGTTCCCGATACGAAAACCGTATCGGTTCCGCGCGCCTTGTCAGGCCGCCGCCTTTGGGCTTCCCGCCTCTTGATGACAACCGTTCACCTGGGTAAGAACCTCGACTTGATCGTCGGGGTGGTCCCGGGCCCGCTTGTCATCGGCTGGGTGGAATTTTTGGGTGGTACCTTCGACTTCCATGCTATTTCCATCCAAGCGTTGTGAGGGCTTACTTAAGAAGGAAAGTGCGCACCGTCGGGAGTTCTTTACGCCTCTCATCTGTTCTTGCGATCAAACTCCCAACTTGTGCTTTGCTTTTCTTCTCTTGCCTAGCTGTGCCGCGATGGAGTTGGATCTCCGCGAGAGTCGCTTGAAGACCGACGGCGATTTGAAGAAGGTCCAGGCCCTCATGGGGTGCTCCTCGGACTTCTTCAACCGTTCGGTTCGCGCCGGTGGAGAGCTCCCATTCGAGAAGGAGCACGCCGGCGAAATGGTGTACTTCTCCTCGTACGCCATGGTGTGGTTGATCCCACCTTTTTCTTCCTTTTTCTTGATGCCGCTAGACTTCTATGGTCTGCAGTTATACCACCTTGGCCCTCACTCCATTCTCCTTGTGTCTATCTTCGTCCACTTCTGTGAGATGTGGGTGGGCATCCCCCCCTGCATTGAACTCTTCCGGACCTTCTTCACCGTCCACACCACTGGCCGGAGCAATGAGTACCTTGGCTTCTACTACTTCGTGAAGCGCAAGAAGTGCCCATTCAAGTACCTCCGGTCATTTCCCTCTGGAAAGTGGGATGACTGGAAGAAAGACTGGATAGTCGTCAGGGTGGAGGAGCACGAGAGGTTGGAGCTGCCCGATGGTCTTCCCGGCATCGACACGACAATATGGAGTGAAGCTCCAGTGCTGGCGGAAGCTTTCAACCCTGCTTTGACCAGGATCCGCCAATGCGTGGAGGGAGGATTGACTCCTCAGGCGGTATTTTGTAATTTCTTGGTCAACAGGTGGGCGCCGTTGAAGAGGAGGGAGAAACTCGCTTGGGCCCTCAACAGCGTGATGGACGACGACCGGGTTGAGACCGGGTTGAAGTCCAACATGGTGGGGAAAACCTTGGAGTTCCACCTCAAGAAGTTCCAGCACGGCATCGACGTCGACGGTGATGACTTGACTCCCCCGTCATCCTTTCTCCCTCTGAACATGGAAGTGGAGTTCAGCAGGGAGCTCTGGCGAAAGATGCCCGTACTTGACGACCTGGGTGTTGTCGAGAGAAGATCAACCACCCAGGTGGCGATCCCCGGAATGCCCGAAGATGGCTCTGTCCCTGCCCCAAAGCTGAGGGTCGAGGTTGTTGGCAAGGGCAAGGAGCTGGCGGATGAACCCGAGAGTCGGAAGAGGAAGCTGCAGTATGCCGACGGAAGGTCCGTCAGGCCCGCTACTTCCGCCTCGGCTCCTTCTCCCCGGAGGGGAAGGTCTTCTACAACCGTGGCGACTGTTCCCGTAATGGGATCCTCCTGGAACGCGACCGTTCCCGCAGTGGGGTCCTCCCGGGGTGTTAGCTCCGGGCGTGCGACTCCAGCACCTGGGCCGGTGGAGGCCTCTAGGTCCAGGGGTTCTTCCCGATCAAGGAGAGCCTCGACTCGGGAAACGCCCGTGGCCGCGACAAGTTCCAGGTGCCCTTCCGGAGCTTCCACGCCGGCTATGACCAGCCCAGAACGGCCGGGAAATAGGTTCCGCGCAAGCTGGTGCGGAAGCCTCCCAAGGTAATTTTTGATATCTACCTTGGATAATTGTTTTAATTGTAACAACTGTTTTTTAATTTTCTTCGTTCATCATCTGCAGCGTCCCCAAGAAGGGGGGTGAGGCTCCACCCTCAGCCACAGTGTCTGAGGCCGTGAGGGTGGGAGCTTCTGCTCCTGTCCCGGTGCCGCCCCAAGTGATGGCTGAAGCTGCGACAGCTCCAGCGCCGGCTGTCGTGGTCATGGACCTCGACTCATCCCAGAAGTTCCCGTGGTAGCGCCGGACCACGGGAGTGAAGATGTGCCAGCGGCACCTGTTCCGGAGGTTGAAGCTCTGGGTTCTGGTGCTGCGATGATGGAAGCTCCGACTATTGAGCCGGAGGAAGCAGTAATCTCGGCCTCTGAGCCGGAAATTGTTGAAGCCCCAGCGGTTGAGCCGGAGGTGATTGAAGCTCCGCCGTGTGCGCCGGAAACAGAGGTAGTTCCGGCAGTTGGGCTGGCTACCTCTGAAGCACCGGCCACTGAGCCGGTCATTGTTGGAGCTCCAGCCACAGGGCCAAACGATGTTGAAGATCTTCCGGCTTCTGAGCCGGTTGTTGAAGAGGTGACAGAGCTCGAGCTCCCATCGGAAGAGGTGCCCAGGCCGGAGCCAGCAGCAGCTCCTGCTCCGGAAGCGATGACGTCGGAGGTACCTGCGGCCGAGCCGGAGTGCCCAGGCAAAGTCGCTGGCCCCCTGCCTGAGGGGGTGAACGAAGACCTGGCGGCAGGGCCTTCCTCGATGGCGACTGAGGCCATCCCGAAGGACGGCCCTAGTGCCATGGAGACTCAGGGGACCACTCTTGTGGAGTGGGACCCAATTTTTGTATCTGAAGACCCGCTGGAACCAGCGGAGGAGACCCCAGTAGGTCCGGAACCCATCCCGTTGTCACTGTCTATTGACAACGCATGTTCCAGTCTGCGTCAAGTCCAACTGGCCTTCTTCCACGACAGCAAGGCTCTCGAAGAGGAGCGCCAAACCCTTAGGAGGTGGCGTAACCGGCTCTACTTCGAGACCAAGCTGGTGCAGTCGAGGCTAGCGGATGACAAAGAATGGATCAAGCGGGAGAAGATCCGCCTGGAGTATTGGGGTAAGTTGCTGGATGACAAGGAGAGTATGACTCGTGCTCTTGATGCTCAATCCCAGGAGATCTACGATCAGGCCAAAGAAGCCAATAATGCGGCTGATGCACGCCACGAGCAGCTTGAGGCCATTAATACTGCACTCATCAAGCGCCGAGAGGCACTTGAAGAGAGGGAGAAACGGCTCGAGGATGAAGAGCAAAAACTCCTAGAGCTGCGGGATGACGTCCTGAGGAGGGAGGAGGAGCTCACCGAGAAGGTGGCTCTAGCTGACAAGGGTCTCGAGGAGCGCACCAAGAAATTGGAAGAGCGCTGCCAAGAGGAAGAGGAGAAGGCCTGGGTGCGAGGGCAGGAACTCTACAAACAAGAGTGTGCCCTTACTACCAGGAAGAAGAAAGTGAGTGGTAGAGAGAAGGACCTGGTCGACCGCCGGAACAAGATCCACCTTCGGGAGGAGGAGCTCGGAAAACTCGAAAAGCGGGTTGCTGAGAAGATTCAGCAGAACGCTAAAGAATTTGAGCGCCTTGCCCGCGAGAATTCTAAACTGGTGGCGGCCAGAAGATCCCTGGAAGAGATGAAGGGTTTGAGGGCTGAAGACTCTCTACAGATTTGGGAGTTCTTGAGCAAGGCCAACGATGCACTGATACCGATGGGTTTCAGCCCTGTGCGCCCGGATGATCCGGAGCCGGAGCCAAACCTAGCGCTGCAGGCGTTGAGCGCAGCAGGTAGCAAGTTCTCCAAGGTTGGCGATGTCATCGTGGACCAACTGGAGGTTGAGGGGCAATCCCTGGCGAAGAACGTCGCAGAGTATGTGCTGACGTGCTACACCAGTCGGAACTCCCAATTTCCTATGGACCCGGTGCTTGAAGGTCCCGTCGAGGGGGAAGGCGAAGCTACCCGAGCCAACGTATCAGAGGTTGCCCAGAAGGTCGCCCAATTCTTCCATAGGGTCTAGGACCATCTCTATAGTTCTCACTTGTATTTTCTCTTCTTCTTCCTCAATTTTGTAATCCCTTGTTTCCAGATGTATGAAATCCCCAAATTTTTTGTGAATTCCACTTTTTGTCTTCAACACTTTTGTCTTCACTTGGCCCCCTGGTAGATGTACACAATTTGATTGTGAACATGTACCAAGAAGATATTGCGTTTTGTTGAAGACTCTTTCGCTCTGAACTTGTATAATTTAGGTTCAAAGTCTTCGATAGTGCAGGCCCCCTAAGGTTGTCGGAGCTTAGAAGCTCCGGCATTGTCTATCGCTGGAGCTTAGTAGCTCCGGTAATAGTTTCTATCAACGCGTGGAGCATCGATAGTTAATCCTCCGGGGTGTCGAAGCTTAGTAGCTCCGGCAGTGACCTTTGCCAACACTTAGTTTGTTGGCAGCGGACTCCATTTACGGGGTCTTCTCACCATCTTTTATTCAGCGTCGACGGTTGGCTCCCCTAGGGGAGTCGGAGCTTAGTTAGCTCCGGCTTTTCTCCATCAACGTAGATTTTATTTTTCCTGCACACTTAAGCCAAGAAAAAGAGTAAAATTTGTTTCTTGTCTATAATTTTGTCGTGGCTTACGATTCTCAAGAAGATTTTAAGTCGAACGCGATTCTAAATACAACCGAATGCGTTGTCTTTTCTTCCAGATCCAACTGTACACGGACCCGCCTTACTTCAGCCTGCCGGGGTGTAGGTAGAGTGGCGTACTTAGGGTGCTTGACCAGGCTAAGTCGATAGCACACTCCAGCCCTAGGTTGGCTTGGCGGCTTTCATGCGAGTTTTCCATGAACAATATTTGAATCCAAAAGAATTGACAATACAACTCGAATTGTATATAAACCGGTTGAACTAAAATTTCATAAGAATTGCACGTCTTTGTTATAGACAAGAAAGAGAAAAATAAAAATATTGAGCCTGTACAAAATAAATGCACGTGGAGTCTATTTCACATGAAAATGTCTTTCATTATAGGTCCGGGGTACAGGGGAAACAAGTACACTCTTAGGGTACGGAACCAGGCTAAGCGTGTTTCATTTCTCGTTTGACCCAGGGTAGTTAGCTACACTTTTAGTCCGGAGACTGTGACAAGTGTTGCATGAACTTTGCGGACCTTTCGGGAAAGGTCCGGCTGCTCTCCCGGAGGAACTACCCGACTCTGTACAATGACTCTATAACATACATCTCAAGTTACTCAAGACTCACCTCCGTGGTATTAAGTGTAGAACTTACGGAGGTGCTCGATGTTCCAAGGATTTGGGAGAGGTGTCCCATCCTCGGTAGCCAAGCGAATGCTTTCGAGACGGGATACTTTAATCACTCCGAAGGGTCCCTCCCAGCCGGGGGAGAGTTTGTTTAACCCTTCTCTAGATTGTATTCTCCGTAGCACCAGGTCGCCTTCCTCGAGCTGTCGGTTGTGTACATGCCGCTGATGATAACGCCGTAGGGCTTGACGATATCGGGCATTCCGAACAGCTGCTTGGCACCTTCCCTCCTCAAGGAGGTCTAGGTCTTCACGCCGAAGCTGATCCTGCGTGGCTTCGTCGAAGGTCCGGACCCGGAGTGAACCCAAGGTGATTTGCGGAGGAAGGATTGCTTCAGCTCCGTACATCAGAAAGAAGGGTGTCTCTCCAGTTGACCGGTTTTGGGATGTCCTGTTGGCCCATAATGTGGGCGGAAGCTCTTCTATCTAGTTGGCTACATGTTTTTTCAAGCGCTCATAAGTGCGCATTTTAAGTCCTTTAAGGATTTCAGCATTTGCTCTCTCGGCTTGGCCATTGCTGGCTGGGTGAGCTACGGAGGCGTAGCAAACCTGTATGCCGAGGTCTTCGCAATATCCTTGGAATGCGGAGCTTGTGAATTGGGTCCCATTATCAGTGATGATTTTGTTTGGGACTCCAAATCTGCATACAATGGACTGCAAAAAGTTGATAGCAGATTGTTTGTTGATTGTCACAACTGGAGTTGCTTCTGGCCACTTGGTGAACTTGTCAATGGCGACGTACAGGAACTTGTAACCTCCGACGGCTCTTGGGAAAGGTCCCAAGATGTCCATCTCCCACACAACGAAGGGCCATGTAGGAGGTATCATTTGTAAGGGCTGAGCTGGTGTGTGAATTTGCTTTGCATGAAATTGGCATGCTTCACATTTCTTCACCAGCTCAGTTGCATCCTGGAGTGATGTAGGCCAGTAGAAGCCACGCCGAAAGGCTTTACCAACTAGCGTGCAGGAAGACGCGTGGTTCCCACACTCGCCTCCATGGATTCCTGCGAGGAGCTCGCAACCTTCTTCCCTTGTGATGCACCGCATTAGGATGCCGTTGGCACCGTGCTGGTAGAGATCCCCTTCTACCAACGTGTACCTTTTAGCCAATCTGACTACCCGGTCAGCGGATACATCATCATCAGGAAAGATGTTGTCTTTCATGTAGTTCCGGATCTCCTAGATCCATGCATCGGAACTAACTTGAGCATTTGAGTCTTGCGTGCTGGGTTGCTTGGAGCTTCCGGCAGCACCTACGACCCTTGA
Organism: Tuctoria greenei; assembly: GCA_036927565.1. Taxonomy (NCBI): domain Eukaryota; kingdom Viridiplantae; phylum Streptophyta; class Magnoliopsida; order Poales; family Poaceae; genus Tuctoria; species Tuctoria greenei. The sequence goes on along the minus strand of JAYESD010000011.1, from coordinate 128,522,190 downwards.
TGGCTGCCATGGTAACAGGGCCATCGGGATCGTCAGCTTCGGGATGCTGATCTTGCCCCCTTCGCTCAGTTCGGCAGGCTGAGCTGTTGGCTTTGACAACCTCCGGACAAAGATTTCGTCAGGATCCGGAGCTCTGGTTGATGCTTTGGTCGAGAGTTCGTCAGCTTCAGCGTTATGGGAACGCTAAACATGGTGGAGATCTAGGACTTCGAAATCCTTCTGAAGCCTCTGGACTTCAAGGAGGTAAGCAGCTAGCTGGAGATTATTGCAGGAGCATTCACCCTTCACCTGCTTAATAATGAGCTGTGAATCTCCCTTAACCAGCAATTGCTTGACACCATATGACAGTGCCACCTTTAGTCCGTAGATGAGTGCTTCATACTCTGCCATGTTGTTGTTGCCTTGAAATCAAGGTGTACCATGCATTTCACCTTCTCCCCAGTTGGTGCAAGGAGAAGGATTCCAGCTCCGGCTCCCGGCTTCTGCATGGAGCCGTCGAAGTAGAGGGTCCAGTGAGGCTCGGTGAAGGTTGGTGCTTGATGCTCCATCTTTTGCTCACTGGGGCCCCCAGGGTTTGATGGAGAGGGAGTCCATTCTGCTACAAAATCTGCCAATGCTTGACTCTTGACTGCTTGTCTTGAAATGAATTCAAGATCAAATTCAGCCAATTCCGCTGCCCACTTTGCAATATTCCCAGTTGAATTGGGACTATGCAAAATTGCTCGAAGTGGGTAGGAGGTCACCACTGAGACTTTGTGAGCTTGGAAGTAATGGCGAAGCTTTCTGGAGGCAACAAGGATTGCATAGAGCAGCTTATGCACCTCTAGGTATCGAGTCTTGGCATCATGTAATACTTCACTAATGAAGTACACCGGGCGCTGAATGGTCCGGACCCTCTCGGAGGGGTCCGGAGCTTCCTCTTCACTGACCCGGATCCTCTCAGAGGAGTCCGGATTTTCTTCGGGGACCTCCGGGTTCTGGCTGGAGGTACCCGGAGCTTCTTCAGAAATGACCTGGACCCTCCCGGAGGGGTCTAGGTCTCCTGAAGCGACTTCTTGTGGATTCGGGTCTGGGAGCTGGGACCCAGACTCGCTTTCAGGAACCTCCGGACCTTCCCGAAGGGATCTGGATTCCTGAGCGTGCGGTAGTTCTAGTCTCTCCGCAACCAGAACCATACTGACGACTTCGTCAGTAGCTGAAATATAAAGCAACAAAGGCTCACCAGGGTTCGGAGCTACCAAAATCGGTAGAGTGGTGAGGAACTGTTTCAGTTCCTGGAATGCCTTCTCTGCTTCTTCGGACCATTGAAATGGCCCGGACTCCCTCAATAGCTTGAAGAAGGGGAGTGCCCGTTCCGCCAGTCTTGAAATGAACTGGCTGAGGGCTGCTAGACATCCAGTCAACTTTTGGACGTCTTTGATGCGGGTTGGTGGCCGCATGTCTTCAATAGCCTTAATCTTCGCCAGATTAGCTTCTATGCCCCGGTGACTTACCAGGAAACCAAGAAGTTTTCTGGAGCTAACCCCGGAGACACACTTGTCTGGGTTTAGCTTTGTACGGGTGGCCCGCAGCTTGTCGAAGACAACCTGCAAGGTGTCTAGGAGTGACTCCTTGTCCCTGACTTTGACCACGATGTCATCGACGTACACTTCCACTATGTCTCTTATGAGTTCTTCAAAAGTTTTGTACATAGCTCGTACAAAAGTTGAAGCTGCATTCTTGAGACCAAAGGGCATGGCTGTGTAACAATACAATCCATCTACTGTGATGAATGAATTATGCTCTTCATCTTCCCTAGACATCCTGATTTGATGATATCCGGAATATGCATCTAGGAAACACAGTAATTCACACCCGGAGGTGGAATCCACTATCTGATCTATTCTAGGTAATGGGAATGGATCTTTTGGACATGCCTTATTTAGTGTGGTGTAGTCAATGCACATCCGAAGCTTCCCGTCGGCCTTGGGCACAACGACTGGGTTTGCCAGCCATTTTGGATGGAAGACTTCTCGGATGAATCCGGCTTTGGGTAACTTCTTCACTTCTTGTCAGATGAAGTTCTGTCGCTCTACGGATTGCTTCCAAGGCTTCTGATGCACAGGTCGGGCATCGGGGTAGATCTTCAGATTGTGCTCAATCACTTACCTGGGGATCCCAGGCATTTGTGACGGTTGCCAGGCAAACACGTCGACGTTAGCCCGGAGGAAAGTGATGAGCGCGAGTTCCTATTTGTCGTTCAATCCCCCCGATATACGGGTGGTTTGAGCGACATCGAAACCAATTTGGACGACTTTCACGGGAATGTCGGTGTCGTCGCTTGGCTGCACTTGAGGTGCAGAAGTCGAGCCTCGTTGACGAATGCTCGGGGGTTTTGGAGCTTGCTCCTGCCTGGAGTCCTCTTCTTGCGCCGTGGTGAGTGCATGGAGTTCTTCCAGTGCAGTTACTTTGGCAGTACGATCTCCGCGGATTCAAAGAACGCCTACTGGTGTTGGCATCTTCAACACCAGATAGCCATAATGAGCAGCTGCCATGAATTTCTACAGGGCAGGTCTACCCAAGATGGCATTGAATGGTAAGTTGATCTGAGCGACGTCGAAGACCAACTTCTCGGTGCGGTATTTCTCCCGTATCCCGAAGGTAACGGGGAGAGTAATAGGATAATGGCCCCCGGACCTACTCCGGAGAAAGATCGAGAGGGGTGGAGATCTGAAGGTCGGAGCTGAAGCTTAGTGAAAGCTTCGAAGCTGATGAGGTTAAGCCCCGAACCTCCGTTGACCATGACATGGTGGAGCTGGATGTTATTGATGGTAGGAGATACCATCAAAGGTAACTGACCTGCTCCAACCATGCTCTGAGGGCAATCCGAAGCATCAAAAGTGATGGCTGTGTCCATCCACTTTCGATGAGGTTCCGGCCTGACTGTAGGAGCTACAACGGCCATATCCCGACGCATAGTCTTGATGACACGGCGGGAGGTGATGTCCCATGATCCACCAAAAATGGTGTTCATGGTCTTCCGACGCTCGTTATCAGAGACGTCAGAATCATCGTCAACGGAGGTGTAGACGGCATTCAGGACCTTTTTGGGATCCTGAAACCCCAACTCCTCTTCAGCCGGAGCTTTGTCGACTTTTTGCTTTCCTTCCCTCTGTCGGAAAGGAGATTCTTCCCGGCGCTTGTTGTAGCGCTCAGCAAGGTTTTGGACCTCCCGGCAGTCTTCCAAACTGTGGCTGCCCGTTTTATGAATGGGACACCACACTTTAGGTTTGCCACCGTCTTCAGAAGACGGTCGAGGTCGCTTCTCAGGGCGTGGCCCCTAGCCACCCGGAGTTGCAGCAGCTGCAACGTTGGATGTGCCAGTCGACGACTTCTTCTTGCCGTTGGTCTTCTTTTTCTTTTTGCCACATCCGGAGGTAGCAGCTTCTTCTTTGGAGGATTTCTTGTGACCGTCCAAGGTTGGTTTGGAGTGCATCTCACAGCCCTCCGCAGCTCTGGCACATTTGTCAGCCAAGCTGAAGAGTTCCGTGACACTGGTGATCTCCTTGATCGCCAGTTTCTCCAACATCTTCTTGTCCCGTACGCCCTGTCTGAATGCCACAATGACAGAGGCGCCAGAGATAGAAGGGATAGTGTTTTGTACCTGAGAGAACCTCTGGATGAATGACCGCAAGGATTCTCCCCCTTTTTGCACGACCGCAAAAAGGTCTAGTTCAGTGCCTTGTCGGGTGTATGAACTCCCGAAGTTGGCAGTGAACTGTCGGCACAGCTCCTCCCAACTGTTGATAGAGTTGGGCGGAAGGCTCATAAACCAGGACCTAGCAGTCCCAGTTAAGGCCACTGGAAAATAATTGGCCATCACGACCTCGTTTCCTCCTGCTGCCAAGATTGCAGTGGAGTAGATCTAAAGAAATTCGGCGGGATTGACAGTCCCGTCGTATTTTTCCGGCAGGTGAGGCCAGAACTTTTGTGGCCACCTGACCATACGCAGATGCATGGCCAAGGATGAACAGCCTCCTCCCACTCCTTCAGGAGCAGAAAGGTCCTGAGCTTCCCGTCTTTCACGGGCACGCTCAATATGGACTCGGCCATCCTGTTGGCGGTATCGGCGATCAAGCTCCGCCCGGAGGTCATGAGTCGAAAGCCTGGATACCGTGTGAGTGTGTCGTGCCCCAGAGGGCAATGACGTCACTTGTTGCGATGCAGCACGTCTCCTGCTATTGGAGACGTGCGGACCAAGTCTACCAGACAAAGTCCGCCACTGCGACGGGGCTCGTCCTGAAGGAGGAGGACCCTGATTGCTGAGGCGTTCGGCTGCTGCTGCAACCAAATGCTCCACATCAGCCCTCCACTGTTCTAGGGCATCCCGTTATGCGTCCGGAGGTGGTGAGCGTTGGAGAAGAGCACGCGCTGCATGGAGCGCGTGTTCCGGGTTGTCATGATTTGCCGACGCAGTAATTGACGCCGGCGCACCATCATGTTGCCCAGCACGATTTGCTCGAGGAGATGGTGGTGGTGGAAGTGTGACTCCTGCTGGTGCTGAGGCTCCTACTGGTGGATGCCTATTGGAGGGATTGCCCCCAACATCCTGAGCAGCAGGTTGACCGTTGGATGATCCAGCAGCTGAGTTCACCATTCTCAAAATCTCAGGCGCCCCTACCTGGCGTGCCAACTGTCGGTGGTTTGGAACCGGCAGATCTCCCTACACTGCTAAAGTGATAGGGGAGTTTGATGTTCGGTATGGGCGCGCGGAGATTCAAGAAGGTGAGTAGGAATTGACACAGGAGACACAAGAGTTTACGTGGTTTGGGCCATCCGAGCGTAATACCCTACTCCACGGGTGTGTTGTTGTTGTATTAGCTGTATGAGCTTGTGTTGAGCGTCAATGGCGTGTGTCTCTCCCCTGAACGTGTCGTCGACCTGTCCTTTTATAATACAAGGGCTGGCCGTTACAAATTAGCCTGGCCCGACATGTGGCCCCGGCGGTTACTAGTATTGATACACGTTTAATTGCCCTTAATGATCTTGTAACGGGCTTTGACAGCACCGTTACTGGTGTTAATTTCGTCCGTTTAAGTGTCATTAATATGTTATTAATGAAACTTAATCGGGTCTTGAAGTCCTTGATTCCCCTTGGAAGATCCGGAGCCATTGCGGGGGTCTTCCGGAGGTTAAGTGTTGAAGATTCGACGATTGGACACGTGACAGCTCCGGAGCATACTGTGGGAAACAGGGAGCTCCGGAGCTACCTGACACGTGTCAGGTCCGGAGCTTCTCTCGGTCTGGGGTTAAGTCCGGAGGTGCCATTTCGGTACATGTCCCGGAGCTTCCCCCTTGTGGGCGGTAGCTCCAGTTTGGTAGTACACGTGGCGACCCTGGGATTAACCATGTTGGAGAAGCGGGTCCGGTTATGTCTGACATGTGGGCCTCCGAGGGTCTTAAAATCAAGTATATGACTTTCCTTTGAGATCTTTGTAACCTCAAGGGGTGTACGGCTTCTAGGGTACCGACAACTTGCTATTTTAATCAGAAGCTTAAACTGTTGTTGGGGGAGTTTAGATGGTGGGACCTACCTGCCAGTCACTCAAACCATCTACTGACTTCTCTGTTCAAGCAGTGAGCGCCACGGCATACATGCAAATATCCAGCTTCGATTCAGCCATATCTCGGTTAGCTCTGCTTGATCTTTCTCTACTCAATGCAAACTACTTTCTCCCCCACTTCGGTTTATCCAGCGTCTGTGCTTCGTGCAGCACTTGCGGCCGTTATTGTTCATCGTCCCTGCTGCTCGTTAGCCAGCGTCTCTGATGTTTTCCCTGGCTAGCCGAGTTGCGGACTGCATCGCCAACTTGCCCTCTACATCCTCAATGCGCATCAACATCATCTACTACCTCACCATGCCGTGTTGAGGGGGAACGCTCGCCGTGTCCTTGTTCCGGGCCATTTCCTTCACATCAACGTCACCTGACTTCATCGCAGCTCCTTCCACTCAGCTTGGGTATCTTCAGGTTTGTCACTACATCATACTAGCGCCTCCCAAGCAGCTCAGTCATCCATAACACCGTTGAGCAGTATTTCGGATTTTTCCTACTGGCCATTAGTTAAAATCCTCCAGTGTCATCCTAGAAATTCTGCCTCTATGCTTAATCCTTCACCAATCCCATTATAGATTGTGTTCTAGACCTCACTGCAAATCCTCAGTATTATTTAATTAGAAAATCTTGGTTGCTTCCGTTGGGAACAGTAATTTCCTCCAATTTCGGCCAAAACCCTAGGTCACCATCCAATTCGTCCTGGCCCTGGATTCTATCCAGATTGGCGTCCAATTCCTTGTTTCTGAGATCACTACAATGCTCCTGGTGCTTTCGGCGATCGATTTGTCCTATTTCCCGAGCTAGTTCTTTGGGACACCGTGGTGTCTGCTGCCGCCTCCGTCGATGGTGCCTTTCCGGTCTCTTCCCTGTGGCACCATGTTGCCCGATATGTGTTCCAAGGTTCTAGGACCGATTCTTGTTTTTTTGTCATTGCCTTTTATCGCTCCCAGGCACTGAAATGGCCGAGCGAAGTTGCAGTGACACCACAGATCGAGTTGTCTGGAGGTAGAATAAAGCACTGTACCGTGGACCCCACTGTCAGCCGTTCATTTAAATTCCAGCTTTGCTAACAACTTGGAAAATTCATCTCTCAGGATACTTAGCCAAAAATTCTCAAATAAATTTTGTTAGAACAGGGTGTTTTGTACTAATCAGTGGTTCACTTGTATTGTCATGAACAGCAATGAAATTTCCTCAATAATTCCACTAAGCAAATGGCCTCTAGAATTTATTCCTGATGCTCTGTTCATTGGAAAAATCCTATATTTGGCCAGATCCCTCCTTTTAATTACTTTGAACTCCAGTAAAATGTCAGAGACATTTGAATTGATTTTCTATACAAAAATTTAATTTCAAAGCTGTATGAACATGAAAAATTTGCAAAACATAGAGAAACATATTCAGAAAATTGTCCAAACTTCTAAAATGAATATCTTCCGGTAGAATTCTCAGACAATTATGAAACCTTTTTTTTGAACCCGCTTGACCTCCCCTAACAAGATAATTAACTTTTTCTTATGTCAAATCTCCAGTTTGGTCATGAAAATTCTGTAAAGCCTTAAGCTGTGTAGAATTTTGTAGACCACATTCTACCATTTCTGTAGCTGAACCTTTGCTATAATCTCACATAGGTACTATGCTAGTTACTGCAAAAATACCAGGGTCATTGGAGTTGGTTTACAATAAAGAGTCATCTGTTCTTTTACCTTTTCATTAAAAGATTATTGAAGATTATTGTGACACTAATTCTCTTTAGTAGAAACTGATACTTCTCTAGCACTCCATCTCTGACCATATCAAGCCACTGTAAAAAGATTTCAGTCTCAATTGATCTGATACTCAGATTTTGATTCATATCTTCCCTATGCCCAAAATAACCATACTCCATTTCATATCCACTCCGATGTTTCCACTTTGATCTTTTTTGTTACTGTACACTTCAGAAACAGCAACTCCCATCTTTGTCAGGCCTTCATCGTTCTCAAGTTAATTAAAATTTCATTAGGTTTAATCTTCATCAGTCATGTCATTAGTACCTTCCTTTACATGAATGTCCGATTGGAGTTCATGAGGTTTTGCTTCTATATTAGCTTTGTTAAACTCCACCTCACGAGAATTCAAATGCATCCGAGCCCATCCTGTACCTATCCTGCAATAGGTTTAACTCCCCTATTGTGATAAAGTTTTCTTCTTCACTATAATATTTCTCTTATGTTGTGCATTTGCATTTCGATAGCTCACATGACGATGAAGAACAAGGAGGAGCAACCTATGGAGGAGGAGGCGATCAAAATGGATCTTGCTGTAAGCAAAAATATAATTTGGAGCGGCAGCAAGGGTACTTGATGAAACGAATCAACTTGAAGATCCATCACAAGATCAAGCATTGACTTCATTAACATTTACCTAATCGCAACACAAGGCAATCCCCGGTTTGCATTTAAGTGCATTTTTAAAGTTTTCTTTTGTATACATTGTATGTATGAGGTATGTATTGTGCATTAGGTCAGATTTTGATGATACTCCACATGCATGACCAAATAATCCTTGGAGTGGTTCGGTAGGACATTATTCCATTGTATTATATTGCTATGCTTAATTGTTTAGTTGACAGGTTGCTAGAAGTCGAGTTGTTGGAATCCACTTGTGAGACAAAGATTTGTGCTCACATGGATATAGTTCGAGAATGGTTTATGAATCAAAGTATGAGACCGGACAGGGGAGTAGGAAGCAGTAGCACGTGGTCCTAGGTGCGTAGTCCTGCCTGTGTTGATTATGGACCAATCCGTTTGCGGCTCCGCTAGGCAAGTTTGAGTTGTACGGGATGCATACTGGTATATGCGACCTAGTATACTGATGTAACTTATAGACCTTAGTGTGGAAACTTCTCTGTCTTTGAATGGAGTTGAGAAGGCATAAAGGTGTAAATCTTCTAGTGGGCAACTTTGACGTGTCTGTGTAGAGGACCTTTTGCTGGGGATGGAGAGTTGATTCCATATTATGGCCTCTTATGAAAAGTGGCTACGTGCGACGTAGAGAGAAGCGCACCAACATGGCTTCTTTGCAAGCATACATGTTGTGCATTCCGGGTTTATTTTGATTTGAATCACCGTCGCTCACGGTTATGGACTGAGCATACTTGTTCACTGTGTCGTGATGTAGTAATAAAGAGTAGTTGGATTATTATGAATATGCTGCAATGATTATAATAATTGTATTGCAACTTGTATGGCTTAGCAGTAGCACAATTAAATTTACTATTCGGCAAAGATTTAGCTTGTATGTAGCTTATGCAACTTTGGCCATGTAACATCGTAGATGAATCGTTTCTTGTTTGATCGTGGAATTTATGATGTGCCATGCCGATGGAGTGCACATCTGCTATTTAAAATTTGAAAATAAGGATTTACTATTAGGCGAGTCCTTTATGCAATTCAACTTTCCTATGTTTAGAATTCCTGCATGTAGAGTTTCATGTTTATGTGAGACAGTTAAGTCTTGTTGATCCTTCATGCTCACGGTTGCTATATATGTGATTTTGCAAGTAATAGTTTAACTGCTGCTACTGTGGTTGCTCGTGAGACCTCAAACTTTCCGAGGTGTATGGCTCACGAGAGACTTTGCCACTGCTTTATCTTCTTCGTGTTGCTAGTGAAAAGCACCCGCGGGCATGGACATCTTCTCATGTGCTTAGATAGGTTGAGAGTTTGAGTATATTCTTTCCGCTGCTTATGTACTCTTTATGTACACTATGTTGTAAACTCGATTTTTCTTATGAAATAAAAATTTTGTATGTTTTAAGTATTTTTCTCGTGTGTGTTGTTGGGTGTCGCATCGCACGACACCACCCAATGTGATTCCTGGAATGTCGGGACCACGGTCGTCAAAAAAGCCTCATCCACGACCAAGGGCAAAGAAATCAAAGAATCAAGTGAGGATGAAGGAAGTTTAGAAGAAGAGAGCACGGACATGAATGATGAAGAGTTGGCCTTCTTCATCAATAAGTTTAAATGGATGATGAGAAGATGAAGAAGTCCCAACTGTGATAGAAAAGGCAAGGAAAGAAGCAACACAATAACAAAAAAGGGCTTGGTACAATTACAGAGAGTATGTGTATTTCATTGTAAATTTCCCATACGAGAAGGAGGATGACAAGAGGAAGAAGAAAGAAGAAAAGAAACTCCAAGACAAGAAGTTCTTTAGGAAGAAGAAGACCCAAGGGCAAGCTCACATTGGCAACACTACAGGAATCACGATAACCGCCGTCTCTAAGGACCAAACTGTCGTGTATAGCTTATAGATGACAGTACAAGCTTATAGACGATAGTTTCCAGCCTTCTATGATTATTTGTCATCTATAAGCTTATAGACGACCGTTACCACCGTCTATAAATTAATTTACGACAACAAAATTTAGCTGTCGTGAATAAGTGAACTCCTTCCACATGGCAGTGGGTGAACCTTATTGACAACGATCGCCGGAACCATCGCCGATAAGAGTCCTTATAGATGACAGTCGACCAAACACCATCGTCTATAATACATTATAGACGACAGGCTTTTAGAAACCGTCATCTATATGGAAACTTATAGACGAAGGCCGACCGTAAACTATAGTCAATAAGGTCTATTATTGACGACGACCATCAGAAAACAATCGTCTATAAGTTTTGCATTTTCTTAAAAAAACAAAAAATCCTGCCCTGGCTTGAAGGCCAACCCTAGCTCGATTGCCAGCTCACACTGGCATAAGAAAACAGATTCATCACAGGCATATATATCACAACAAGCATTGCAAAATACTAATTCAAAAACACTATACACACGCGACACACGCCACACTACACACTACCCGTCTGCTGCCACCAATTGTCCTCCTGCTTTCATCCAAGCGCTGAAATCTGAAATGACCAAGATAAAAAATGATTAGTGTATTAGAATAGGTATCCTCAAAGAGCTATCAACAAGCTCTTAGAAAATTTTAGTGCAAATCGGATTCGATTGCTGCTGTTTTTGGACTATCAACTAGTTGAGTTATCAACTAGCTCTGAAAGTTGACAGCAAGGTTAGAAGATGCTGCTGTTTTTGAACAAGTTGCTATTTTTTATTGGAAGATGCTATCGCAATTAACAATTCTGATGGAGTCAAATTGGAAGATGTTGTCACAACGAACAATTCTGATCGATTCAAATTGGAAGATGCTGGTTTTGATTGGAAAAAAAGGACTGACCTCACTAAGGAACTTTGGCTTGTGGATTGTTGGGAAAACTATCAAATGCTACCCTGTCTGCTTCTACCGAAGTTCGGTAAGTTGTCCTGTTACAGTCATCCAAGCGCCAGAATTTGGGGCGGCGGAGTTTGAGCCTTCGTTTCTGATCCCTATGATGTGCAAGTGTGGCTAGACATGTTGTAAGTATAAAAATGCATATTTTACTAAATTTGAGCAAGTTTAACTATTTTCATCTATTTTGAATAATTTTGTACCTGTGCTCCTGTCGTGGGCACCAGTAGCAGCTCCATCGATGGTGGCGTCCATTGCAGAAAGACAGCCTGCTTTCCTACAGTCATAGCATGCAAATACAAAGCAAATCATTATAAATGTTATTTATATATTAAAAATGTTAAGTACAACATCTAGAATTTACATGCATGGCAGCTTGCCACTGTAGCATGTACGATTTTTTATACTCGTCCATAGCCCTGATCTCCGCTGCCAGCGTCTCGTCCCTAGCCCTGATCTCTGCTGCCTGCATCACGTCCCTAGACCTGAGCACTTCTTGCATCCTCCAGAGCTTCTTCTGAAGACTCTAGAGCTCCAGATCTCATCTGCTGGACCTGCCCTGACGGGATGATGAGGCTCTCGAAGAAGCCCGTGCTTACCTCGAGTTGACAACTCCATCGAAGATGGCTAACCTGCACAATGAAGTAAGCTTAGTAAATTTTTGTTTCTCAAAGTTCGTGACAGTAAATTAAAAATAACGAAGCTAACCGTCCGTGAGGTTTCGCGCCACCGCCTGCATACGCGGCTTCAGGGATGATTTGCGTGCTTTGCCAATCGTACTCCTCGCCTCGAATCCTCCGTGCCTCCAGCCTGTACTTTGCCTGTAAATATAGAAAAATAACTTCATCAGAATTATTAAAGAGAATTCAATTATGTTAAAAAAATAACTCACCAATGTCTCCATCACCATCTGAGAAGATAGCTGGTCAGGATGCGACGAGTCACTTCTCAAGTGACCCCTTTTCCACACCTCAATAGCTGCCGGCTACTGACCGCTCTCATGCTCCTATCAATACATGTTAGCACAATGAAGATTATAAAATTACTTAATAGAATGTGAGTCGCACTTACCATCCGTTTAGCGAGATGTATGTATCCATCTCCATCCAAACGGTATTTTTCGCCCATCCCTCTACTCTCTCGATGGGTTTTAGACACGGCTTGGAAGCCCTCACTCGCCCAATGAGCACAGAGGGCACGGTACGCATCCAGACTGCTGTCAAGCCATGCCATGCCAAACTGCACATAGTTATTATTGAATAAAAACATTGATCACAATCAGATAATAAAGCAAAGTAATCTAAAAACTTTACCTCTACGTACTGCGCCTCCGTCGAGTACTTGTCAGCCGATTCCTTCCCCGGCTGACCCTCGTCTAGATGCAACGTGAAGTACGCATTCGTACCTTGAATGCGAGCCGTCAATAGTGACTGCGTCACAAGATTCTTGGCGCAGTTATGGAAGAGGAGACGGGCGCAATCTATCTGATTGGCCTCGTTCTCCAGACGGTATCGTGCCTGAAAAAAGATATATACAAGTAAATGTATGTAACTTATAATAGATTTGTACTACAGAAGTATTGTTCATACTTACCTGAAGTCGTGGCAAACAGCCTCCTGGTGGTTGCCGTGTACAACGTCCGGGACCGTATAGTATTCGTCCCAAGACGTGGTAGCGTCCGTTCACTACACCAGGGTAGTGCAAACGGACTAAACGGCCCAGGACACCGTTCACCTATGAGTGGCGTCCCTGGCCCTTGAATGAAGCATCCTCCCAAGTCCTGATACATGATTCTCAATTAGTATATATATAAGTCTAAATGTATCTAAATTGCATTGTTAGAGATCTACTTACCTATCGCCAATCGGATGAAAAATGATTCGATCATCTGGGTTTGCAGGAGCCGGAGGAGGAGCCACTAGTCCGCCGCTGTGGAGTCGGCTCCATAGCAAGTGACCCAGAAGTGGGGTCACCCAACTGCACTGGCTCCAAAGAAGGAGGCTCCAAAGAAAGAGGCTCCGAAGCAGGCACCAAAGAAGGAGGAACCCTAGCCTTTCAGTCCTTGGACGTAGAGTCATCCTCAATATTTTAAAGATTCGTATTATAGAATAAAGAATTACTTATATCATTTATATAATTAAATGTTCTTTACCTATCGTGAACGTTGTACAGGTCCGCGTGACGACTCTGGTAGATGGCTGATGAACTGAGCCCGTCTACCCCTGCTAAGCTAACTTTCGTGGAAGACCTCGTCTCCTCTCATGGCTATCGGTGACAGGAAGCTCCACGCCCCTGCCCCCCATCGTCTGCTGCTGCTCGATGACGTAAACAAAAATTTTCTAATGAATTTAATGGGAGTATAGAAGAGGAAGGAAGATATGAAAGAAACGTTACTTGTACTCAATTTCAAAATCCATCAGCATCACGATGTACTCCACTAAAAAAACGGACCATCGATCTTTTGTCGTGGTAGTTGCCCATTTTCATTTTCATTTTTGCATCTCACTAGTCTCTACATATTATGCATCTCCAACTAAGTCATCGAGTCCTAAATCAGGCTCGACGACAAAAGGGTCTGGCAACTCTTGTTCTTGGTAAACAACATCAACCTCATCATCAAGGTATCCAGGATTGTCTGGTGTATATAACTGCTCACGAAGATTCACCTTGTGTAAAACCCACCAAGCTTTAAGTTTTTGACATGAATAATGTAGATAAAACACTTGCTCGACTTGGTGTGCAAGGACAAAGGTGTCGCAGCCTCGTAGCCAGTCCTTGTGTTTGACTTCTACCATGCCAAATGGGTTTTATCGAGTTCTATTGTTAGGAGCCAACCAATCGCAGTCAAAGAAGACTAATTTAAGGATCTTATTCCCCACAAAACTGAATACAAGGATTTTTTAATGATCCCATAATAATTACTTTCACGTTCTTGAGCGTCAACTGCCCTATTCACAACTCCGGTGTTGCATGTTGCTCTGAAAGGACGTTGAGCTTCAAATTCAGTTGAACGAAATCGAAACCCATTAACGTCGTATCGACTGTAGCTTTTAATTTTAATTGATCCATAGGAAAGTTGTCGCAATTCTTCATGGACAACAGCTTGTTTTTTGCACTGTTCAACATATGAAGTTAGAAGGCAATTTTATGCTATACACGTAATTACTAAGAGAAACAAGACATGAACACATTACATGTGCATGAAACCAGCATGCTCATGACGTGGCGCGCAGTCTGGATCCGGACAAAATTTCGGCAGCATAACCCCTCTGTTCTCCACTGCACGTTCGAAAATGGTGCAGCAGAGAACAATAGGGTTATGCTGTCAAAGTCTCATCCAGATCCAGACCTGCATCTCGTCACATGCCATGCCCTCTCGGTCACTCTCAGGCTGTCCAAAAAGGGACAATTCCGAACCATGATGTCTCACATGCCAATAGCATGTGAGACGTGCTGGTCCAAAATGGGTGACACATTTCTATAGGTTGCGTTACTCATTTTCATTTTTAAGTCATTTACAAGAGAGGAAAGAATGAGAGAAAGAGAAGGAGGAAAGTTGGTCTTAGATGACAATTCCCCGTCCGATTCTATAGTCCATGCAATTGCGGGTGATTGACGTCCTCACCATGGTCGTTCGCTTTCGTGACATCTTGACGCATACGTTACGACTATAACTATATATATGGCACAAATGCATTTATTGCGTGTCGTGTTGTGTCAGGTCGGGCCCGGCCAGCCCAAAACCCGTTTATTTACATATTAATAAACTAACTAAATAATAAACAATTATAAATATTAAACAATTACTGATGAACAATATAATAAACTAACTAACTAATGATCACTCAGGGCGTCGATCTTGAGCCGCTACACCTCGAGGCGGGCAAGGAACTAACTAATGAATGGTATATGGTCCAGAGGTTAGGAGAGAGGGAGAGAGAGAAAGGGAGAGGGGGATGAGGAGAGAGGGAGAGGGAGAGAGAGAGATGAGGAGAGTGGGACCTTGGTGAGTCTCCACTATAGGTCGAAATGATTTATAGTAACCACTAATCCTTTCCTATATTTTAAATCTCATATATATCATAGTGCCTAAGCCCATTGTTGCTCATACTTGCAAAAATCAACTATAGAGCAAAAATGGCCAATCAAAGTGCTAATAAAGCAAAAATGGTGCTAATCAACTGTATAACACGAATAAATCAAAAATGGTGCTAATCAACTATAGAACAAGAATAAAGCAAAAGGGTGCTATAGAACATGCATTAATCAACTATAGAACATGAATAAATCAAAAATGGTGCTAATCAAAGTGCTAATAAACTGTAATAAACATTTCTAATCAAATATTAATCTCTAATAAACATTGCTAAAACATTTCTAATCAAAGTGTTAAGCCACGGTGGGGATAGGGCGGCCACGGTGGGGGTGGAGGGGGGCAGGCACGATGGGAGCGCCGGGAAGGGGGTGCTGGGGAGGGGCGGTGAAAGGCGAGGGGGAAATGCACGGTGAGGGGGCAGCGGGGAGAGGCGGCACCTGGGGAGAGGGCGCCGGGGAGGGGCATCGGGGAGGGCACCTGGGGAGGGGACACCGGGAGGGTGTGACGCACGGGGAGGGGGCAGCGGAGGGAGGCGACAGCGTACCTCGACGGTGGTGGATGGCGGCGGCAGCCCTCGGCGACGGTGGATGGCGCCGACCCTCGATGGCAGCAGTGAGCTCGGGCGCAAAAATGAAAACGAACGATCCAAATGAGCAGTCAGTTGCAGGAGGGGCGGGGTCGAGAAAAAATTCTCTAAGTGATGACGGTATAGGTTAACCGTTGTCTACAAGGGCTTATGGACGACGGTGCACTGAAGCCATCATCTATAACGTCTTGGGCAGGCCCAGATTTTGGCCCATGTTGACGAGGGCTTTATTAGTCGACGGTGGACCGTCGTCTATAAGTCTTGAAAGCTAATAAATGACGATACTAGGGTTACTGTCATCAATTAATGACTAATTGATGATGGTGATTTTTACCCTTCGTCAATTAGTTAATTGACAACGGCACCATCGTCAATTAATTTAGCCGTCGTTTATTGTCGCGATTCCTGTAGTGCAAGGAGTGGGACTCCAATAATAAGTCCTCCTCCGAAGACGATGAAGAGGTGGCAATCATTGCCATCAAGAAGGCAACTATGAATAAGTCACTCTTGTCCAATGCGGGATCTTGTAAGACCTTGTCCCACACTTGCTTCATGGCCAAGGAAGGTGAGAGAAAGGTCAAATCTAAAACTTCCTCCTTGCATTCCTTCAATGATGATGACTTTGATAGTGCTAGTGAAAATGAGTATATGTTTAAAGGCACGAACAAAAGTGTCATACCTAGAATGAAAATGCTTTTCAATGTAATATTGGATAAGAAGGATCTTCTTGATGAGCAAGAGGAATTGATTGTCAATGAGGGGCAAAACAATCTTGATCTCGAGAAGCTCTTCGAGCTTGACAGAGAGAAGAACAAAGCACTTGAACTTGACAAGAGTAAGGAGACTACTTCAAGTCTTAAGAGTTCGAATGTGCTCCAAGATTAACTTGTGAACTTGAAAAGGGTTCACAAGACTATTGAAGCACAATTCGAAACTCTCAAGTCAAGTGTGTCCTCTTCTGCCTCAACAAGCTCAAACTCATCCAATATGGATTCATAGGCTAAAACTTGCAATTGTGGTACATTTGTTAAAAAGATGAAGAATGAGCCTAAAAAGACAAAAGGCAAACGCACTCTAAGGAGTGGCATCTTTGAGAAAAGATCAAATATGCATGTAGTGCATATTCGATCTCAAGATCTCCTCTTGTCAAGGATCGCCTTTGTTATTCGAAGGGAGGAAAGCAAAATGCTAGATTCCACAAGAATAACAAGGAGTTTGTCTCTTTTGTCAAAGAAGGTTCATATGAACCCAAGAACAACACTTATGCATCCACTTAACATGCAAATGCTAAAAATGCCAAAAATTTTAAAAATGCCAAAGATGTTAACTTGAACATGTTTCATAACTTTGATGCATCTTATGTGCTGATGAGGAGAAAATTTGTACATGTGTATGCACAATATGTAGGGCCACACAGCAAGAGTCCCAAATATTGTGTGTGGGTGCCAAAATGCCTTGTGACTAACATGAAAGGACCCATTCTATTGGGTACCTATTGGGTGGACCAAAATGGATACTCAATAGCAGGTGCACCAACCACATGACCGGAGAGAGAAAGATGTTCATAAAGTATGAGGAGAATGAAGATCCAAGTCAGGGCAGCTACTTTGGCGATGATAGCCGAGGTAGAGTTCTCAGTGTCGGTAAAATTGCAATCCCTCCTCAACACTTAATTTCGCATGTTGACTGTCTTGATTATGACCTTGTCAATATCTCAATTTTGCTCAAAAGGTTATAATTGTTTATTCTCTAACAAGGGTATGACCATCTCTGCAAGAAGCAACTCAATTGCCTTCAAGGGTTGTTAAAAGGCAAGCTTTACCTTGTTGACTTCACCGCAAGTAAAGCCCAAAATGACACATCCTTGATTGCAAAAACTAACATGGGGTGGCTTTTGCATAGAAGGCTAGCCCATGTTGGTATGAGGAACTTGCAAAAACTTCTTAAAGGTGATCACATCCATGGACTAAAGAATGTCGTTTTTGAGAAATATAGGCCATGTAGTGCATGAGAAGCCAGGAAGCAAGTTGGAGCCTCCCATCCTGCCAAGAACGTGATGACAGCATCAACACCACTAGAGATTCTCCACATGGACCTCTTCGGTCCTATTGCTTATCTAAGCATTGGCGGTAACAAATATGGCCTAGTCCTTGTCGATGATTTTTCTCGCTTCACTTGGGTGTTTTTTTTTTTTTGCATGACAAAGGTGAGACACAAGGTGTCCCAAAGAGATTCTTGAGGAAAGCTCAAAATGAGTTCTCTTTAAGTGTCAAAAATATAAGAAGTGAGAATAGCACTCAATTCAAGAACACTCAAGTGGAAGAGTACTTGGAAGAGGAGGACATCAAGCACGAGTTTTCGGCACCTTACCGCCTCGAACAAAATAGGGTGGTCGAAAGGAAGAACCGTATACTCATAGAGATGTCAAGAACCATGCTTGATGAGTACAATATTTCCGATAAGTTTTGGGTGGAAGCGATCAATACGCTTGCAATGCCACAAACCGCCTCTACCTCCATCGTCTATTGAAGAAAACTTTGTATGAGCTTCTCACCGGTAATAAACCCAACATATCATACTTTCGAGTTTTTTTGTAGTAAATTTTATATTCTCAACAAGAAACCAAGGACTTCAAAGTTTTCTTCAAAATCAGATGAAGTATTCTTGCTTGGCTATGACTTAAACACCTATGCCTATAGTGTCTTCAACAAAACCTCCTGGTGTGTTGAAATAGCACATGATGTGGTATTTGATGAGACTAATGGATCCCATGTAGAACAAGTTGATTAGTGTGTGCTAGATGAGGAGGATGAACCATGAGTTGCATTGAAGAGGATGGTACTTTGCGACATTTGACCGCAAGAGGAGCCAAGTCCAAGTGATCCATCTCCATCATCATTCAAACCTCAGGCACAAGAACAAGAACAACCCTCTCAATATTTGTAACACCCACATTTTTATCCATCGTGCATTTCATACACTCTTATACATGTTTAACATTAAGAAACAGAGAAAGAAACAAGTTTAAAATGAATTAGAACCAAAAAAATCAGTTAAAAACATGTGTTAGTGCGGACTTGTCCGGACTAGACTCTGGACTAGTCTGATTTTCTCTCGTCTCTTCTCCAGACTTGTCCGCTTTTGCTACAGATTAGTACAAAAATGTTTCTGTTGTTTCTCGGACTTGTCCGTTCTCAAGTATGGACTAGTCTGCTCTTCCCTACTGGAACTTTTCGGAGTTGTCCGATAATCCCTCATTTGGTCTAGTTTTTCGAAAATTGAACAAACCTTCAGACTTGTCCAGGCCCAAACCAGATTTGTCCATTTTGCTTTCTGGACATGATTAGACTTTTCCGAACCACAACCAGACTTGTCTGTTCAATGTTCTATTCTCTGTTCAATATCGAACTTGTCCGGATCAGCACCAAACTCGTCCGTTTTGCTCTCTGTTCAAGATTGGAATTGTCCGACCTCTGTGCGGACTAGTTCGGTGTGCCCGACTCGGATTCTATTTTTCCTCTACGACATGTCATTGGGTATTTGCCTTAAGTGGGCCCAAAAACATCATGCCGAACCCCTGTGGAGCCCATGTGGGACCCCACGAAGGCCTCCACCGCTATAAACCCAAATTCCACCCAAACCCTTACAACCCCACCCTATATAAACACCCCACCACCCACCCTTTCATCTCTTTGCCGCAATTAAACGAAACCCTTAACCCTAGTTCGTGAGAGCCGCTATCAAGATGAGTTCACCCCAGGGAGAAGAAGGAAGAGGAAGGAAGGAGGAGGATCAAACAAGATCATCATCGCTACAGCGATCTCCATCATCAACCCTTCATTCTCAACATCCTCCTTGGCCAATTCTCCGTCATCTTTTGACCTGGACGTCAAATTCTCGAGTCCTCAACTTCTGAACCCTAGGATTCACGGTAAATACCATACGTCCCTCTTTCTACATCAATCTTGGTTCCATATTAATTTTAACTATGCTCTAATTTAAAATTTGCCAAAACCCTAGCCAGAACAGACTTGTCCGGTGTAGTGCGGACTAGTCCGATCCCCATTCTGGTCCACAACGGACATGTCCGGCCAGAGTGCGGACTAGTCCGTTATGTCAATTCTGAAAATTCCTGGAACTTCTTAAATATTCTTTGAAATGACTTAGAAATTGCTCTAACATGTAAAACTTAATCGTGACTAGTTAGTAGGCTATGATATCAACCTAATAAGATGTGTTACCGCATAATTGCATCATTCATGCATGTCATGACATATTGAGTAATATATGAGCATTTAATGATTGTATGCTTGTTTTGTATGTTTGTTGCGTGGAATAGAAGATATTTCTCTAGAGGGTGCTGTCGAGGACCTCCAGCACCAAAACTTCAAAGCTTTTTGTCCTAACCAATATCAAGAGCAAGGAAAGTGCCCTTGAACATTTTGATCTTGTTTTTAAATGTTTTGTTTGAAAAATTGCATGCTTGTGTCAAATTGATGGGAAATCAAAAATAGGTGTTTACTAGAATTGTTGACAATCTTTGTCGCTCGGAATATGTTGTAGAGAGTCGGGAAGGGTATTTTTACCTTTTTGCTTCTCTCTAGCAAATGACTTAATTATGAGTCAATGAACTTATGGATGATGAGAATTGATGAACATGGTTAATTGGTAACATGGGACTTGAGAGATGTAAGCAAGCACGGTTTGTGGATTGGGTTGGAGGATATGGTGGTTTGCTTGCTATAGATCTAAGGACCGGTTCATGCGAGAATAAGACAGAAATACAGTGCCACCACAAGGCCAAGTATAGGTGCGGCTTAGCCAATTAATTAGGTGTATTGCCAGCATTGTTCGAATCATTTGAGGGAGCGGAGAATGAGAGTTGGACGGGTTTACAATAGAGGCGAGACTGCCCTAGGATCCGAACGGCACAAGAGGGGGCCCTTGGTTGGATGTCCTCAGTTAGAGGCATCACCACCGGTGAAACCTCAATGAGTCTGAATATGCTGGTAGTCCTTTTGTAAAGGCTATTTTGTGATCTCTTGGCTATACACCTAAGGTAGTGTATTTGGCATAAGGGAGATTTCTTTTAGTCACCGACAGGTGATGAAATCATGAACTTGTAGGTAAAGTGATACAACCTCTGCAGGGTGTTAAAAAATATGATGATAGTCGTGCTCCCGGCTAAGAGCACTTGGATGACCCACATGATTAGAGTGGAAATTGTGAAACTGGGATGGATTTGTTATGGCCATGGTTTGGGTTGTGATACATGAACATGGTTGATAATGATGGTAAGAATTTGGTATATGGATGGATAATTATTGATGGATTTGATATGATGGTAAATGTGATGTTGGACCATAATTGATAATTGTTTGGGATATGATGGGATTGATACACATAGACATTGTAGGATGCTTTTCATATGATTTAAATGTATTTTTCAGCAAATAGACATTATTTATTACCGTTCTTTGTTTAAGCTACATGTCATTATTTTCCCACACTTGTTGAGTACGACATGTGATCACCCTTGCAATTTCCCCACCAATGGTTTCATTCGATGTTTGGGAGTACCTTTAGGATAATGCGGAGTTCTAGGTTGTGTGCTGTCGTCGACTTGCTTGTGGTTGCCTGGAGCCGCACTATCCCCTATGCTTAGTTTGCTTATTGGTTAGATTATTTACGCTGCAGATTTTATTAGTAACAATGGTCATTAGAGTTTGTAATCTGAGAATTATTTGAATATTGTAGTAAAAGTACCTATTTACTAATTTGTGTTGTGGTAATTTTTTGTATATCGTTTGTGATCCACTTGTGTATGTGTAATGAATATTCTGGGCACACATATGCGTCGCACTTGGTTCATTTTCAGGACCGGGTATCACAAATTGGTATCAGAGCCAACGTTTGACCGTAGGACACAAACTAGATAGAATGGACAATATAGAGCACATAGGAGCACTCAGGAATAGTCGAAATTTTTTTGGTGTGTTGATTTTCTATGTAATGATTGCTTGACTGCTTAGTAGGGGATTGTGGGATGCTTCGGCATTTACCATATCCATATAGGCTTATATATAGGTAGTTGCTTAGTTTCATAGTGTGATGCATATAGTTAAAGATGTTTTCTAAATTCTTTTATCTTTTGCTCTTTGTTCAGATGTCGATGACTCGCAACCAAAGGAATGCCAATAGTGAGGAGTCGAACAATGGGGCCCCTTAGAACAACAATGGACTTGGACCTGATGCTAGCAACCTGGAGCAGCTGTTGGAAATGCAAAATCAGCTTATGCAGACCTTGATGTGGACTTTGGGATAACTGCTGGCCAATAACCAGAATCAACCCCATATGCTTCCACCACACCCACCCCCCCCCCCCCCACCTCATAACAAATTGGGAGAGTTTATGAGGACTAGGTCATCTACTTTTGCTCAATCCAATGATCCTATGGAAGCTGATGATTGGATGAAATCTGTGGAGAAGAAGCTTGCTATTGTCCAGTGCAATGACAGGGAGAAGGTCCTTTTTGCCTCCCATTAGATAGTTGGAGCAGCTGCGGATTGGTGGGAATCTCTTTGCAATTCCCATGCTAATCAAAAGAGGGTCACTTGGGATGAATTCAAGGAGAGCTTCCATTCTCATTTTGCTCCTGAAAGTGTTATGATCTTGAAGAGGCAAGAATTTGAGAATCTAAGGAAAGGAAGAACAAGTGTGAGTGAGTATCTTAATAAATTCACTCAACTCTCAAGATATGCTCTAGAGGATGTTAACCGGGATAGCTGCAAGCAATATTTTTTCATGAGAAGCCTAAATAATGAGATTCAAGTCCAGTTGCTCAATTTTGACTATGCAAATTTCCAGAAGCTTTTGGACAAAGCTATTGTGGTTGAGAAAAAAGGTCCGTGAAATGGAACAATATAATAAGAGGAAGATGTCATATCAAGGACAGGCTCCTGTGGTAGCACCAGATCGCGGGAGTGAAGATGCGCCAGCGGCACCTGTCCTGGAGGTTGAAGCTCCGCGTCCTGGTGCTGAGACGATGGAAGGTCCGGCCATTGAGCCGGAAGAAGCTATGATTCCGGCCCTAGAGCCGGAAAGTGTCGAAGCTCCGGAAGTAGGGCTGGAGGTGATTGAAGTCCCGGCGTGTGCGCCGAATGTTGAGGAAGTTCCGGCAGTTGGGGCGGCTACCTCCGAAGCATCGGCCGCTGAGCCGGTCGATGTTGAAGATCTTCCGGCTCCCGAGCTAGTTGTTGGAGAGGTGTCGGAGCCTGAGCTCCCATCGGAGGAGATGCCCAGACCGGAGCTAGCAGCGGCTCCTGCTCCGGAAGTGACGATGTCGGGGGTACCTGCGGCCGAGCCGGAGTGCCCAAGCGAAGTCGCTGGCCCCCTGCCCGAGGGGGTGAACGAAGACCCAGCGGCGGGGCCTTCCTCGATGGTGACTGAGGCCATACCGGAGGACAGCCCTAGTGCCGTGGAGACTCAAGGGACCACTCTTGTGGAGTGGGACCCAATTTTTGTATCTGAAAACCCGCTGGAACCAGCGGAGGAGACCCCAGTAGGTCCGGAACCTATCCCGTTGTCACTGTCTATTGACAACGCATGTTCCAGTCTGCGTCAAGTCCAACTGGCCTTCTTCCACGACAGCAAGGCTCTTGAAGAGGAGTGCCAAACCCTTAGGCGATGGCGTAACCGGCTCTACTTCGAGACCAAGCTGGCGCAGTCGAGGCTAGCGGATGACAAAGAGTGGATCAAGCGGGAGAAGATCCGCCTAGAGTACTGGGGCATGTTACTGGATGACATGGAGAGTATGACTCGTGCCCTCGACGTTCAATCCCAGGAGATCTACAATCAGGCCAAAGTAGCCAATAGTGCGGCTGATGAATGCCACGAAAGGCTTGAGACCATTAACACTACACTCATCAAGCGCCGAGAGGCGCTTGAAGAGAGGGAGAAACGGCTCGAAGATGAAGAGCAGAAACTCCTAGAGCTGCGGGATAACGTCCTGAGGAGGGAGGAGGAGCTCTCCGAGAAGGTGGCTCTGGCTGACAAGGGCCTCGAGGAGCGCGCTAAGAAATTGGAAGAGCGCTGCGTAGAGGAGGAGAAGAAGGCCTTGGTGTGGGGGCAGGAAATCCATGAACGGGAGTGTGCCCTCGTTGCCAGGGAAAAGAAAGTGAGGGGCAAGGAAAAGGACCTGGTCGACCGCCGGAACAAGATCCACCTCCGGGAGGAAGAGCTTGGAAAACTCGAGAAGCGGGTTGCTGAGAAGATTCAGCAAAACGCCAAAGAAGTTGAGCGCCTCTCCCGCGAGAATTCTGAACTGGTGGCCGCCAGAAGGTCCCTGGAAGAAATAAAGGGCTTGAGGACTGCGGACTCCATACAGATCTGGGAGTTCCTGGGCAAGGCCAACGACGCGCTAACACCGATGGGCTTCAGCCCCGTGCGCCCGGATGATCCGGAGCCGGAGCCGGACCTGGCGTTGCAGGCGTTGAGCTCGGCAGGCAGCAAACTCTCCAAGGTGGGCGATGTCATCACGGACCAATTGGAGGTTGAGGGGCAGTCCCTGGCGAAGAACGTCGCTGAATATGTGCTGACGTGCTACACCAGCCAGAACTCCCAATTTCCTCTAGACCCGGTGCTTGAAGGTCCGGTTGAAGGAGAAGGGGAAGCTGCCCGAGCCAATGTGTCGGAGGTTGCCCAAAAGGTCGCCCAATTCTTCCATAGGGTCTAGGACCATCTCTGTAGTTCTCACTTGTATTTTCTCTTCTTCTTCCTCAATTTTGTAATCCCTTGTCTCCAGATGTAATCCCTTGTCTCCAGATAAATGAAATCCCAAAATTTTTGTGAATTTCACTTTTTGTCTTCAACACTTTTGTCTTCACTTGGCCCCCTGGTAGATGTACACAATTTGGCTGTGAACATGTACCAAGAGGATATTACGTTTTGTTGAAGACTCATTTGCTCCGAACTTGTAGAATTTAGGTCCGAAGTCTTCGATAGTGAAGGCCCCCTGAGGTCAAACTGACTACCATCGGAGCTTAGTAGCTCCGGTAATAGTCTCTATCAACGCATAGAGCGTCGACAGTTAGTCCTCCGGGGTGTCGGAGCTTAGTAGCTCCGGCACTGACCTTTGCCAACACGTAACTTGTCGACAGCAGAATCCACTTGTGGGGTCTTCTCACCATCTTTTACGTCGACAGCTGGCCCCCCTAGCTTTACCGGGGCTTGGTTGCTCCGGTGATGCTTGTTAACGTCGATTACAAGCCATCTAGAGGGGTCGGAGCTTTGTTAGCTCTGGCTTTTCTCCATCAACGTGTATTTTATTTTTCTTGCACACTGAATTCAAGAAAAATAGTAAAATTCGTTTCTTGCCTATAACGTCATCGCGACTTACGATTCTCGAGAAAGTTTTAGGTCAAACGTGATTCTAAACACAACTGAATGCGTTGCCTTTTCTTCCGGATTCAAGTGTACTTGGACTCGCCTTACTTCGGCCTGTCGGGGTGTAGGTAGAGTGGCGTACTTAGGGTGCTTGACCAGGCTAGGTCGATAGCACACTCCAGCCCTACATTGGCTTGGCTGCTTTCAGGCGAGTTGGCCATGAACAATATTTGAATCCAAAAGAACTGACAATACAACTCGTATCGGATATAAACCGGTCGAACTAAAATTTCTTAAGAATTGCACGCTTTTGTTATAGACAAGAAAGAGAAAAATAAAAATGTTGAGCCTGTACAAAATAAATGCATGTGGAGTCTGTTTCACATGAAGATGTCTTTCATTATAGGTCCGGGGTACAGGGGAAACAAGTACACTCTTCGGGTACGGAACCAGGCTAAGCGTGTTTCATTTCTCGTTTGACCAAGGGTAGCTAGCCACACTTTTAGTCCTGAGACTGTGACAAGTGTAGCATGAACTTTGCGGACCTTCCGGGAAAGGTCCAGCTGCTCTCTGGGAGGAACTACCCAAATCTGTACAATGACTCTATAACATACATCTCAAGTTACTCAAGACTCACCTCCGTGGTATTAAGTGTAAAACTTACGGAGGTGCTCAATGTTCCAAGGATTTGGGAGAGGTGTCCCATCCTCGGTAGCCAAGCGAACGCTTCCGGGACCGGATACTTTAATCACTCGGAAGGGTCCCTCCCAGCCGGGGGAGAGTTTGTTTAACCCTTCTCTGGATTGTATTCTCCGTAGCACCAGATCGCCTTCCTCAAGCTGTCGGTTGTGTACATGCCGCTGATGATAACGCCGTAGGGCTTGGCGATATCGAGCATTCCGAACAGCTGCTTGGCACCTTCCCTCCTCAAGGAGGTCTAGGTCTTCACGCCGGAGCTGATCCTGCGCGGCTTCGTCGAAGGTCCGGACCCGGAGTGAACCCAAGGTGATTTCCGGAGGAAGGATTGCTTCAGCTCCGTACACCAGAAAGAAGGGTGTCTCTCTGGTTGACCGGTTTGGAGATGTCCTGTTGGCCCATAAAGTGGGCGGAAGCTCTTCAATCCAGTTGGCTCCATGTTTTTTCAAGCGCTCATAGGTGCGCGTTTTGAGTCCTTTAAGGATTTCATCATTTGCTCTCTCGGCTTGGCCATTGCTGGCTGGGTGAGCTACGGAGGCATAGCAGACTTGTATGCCGAGGTCTTCGCAAAATCCTTGGAATGCAGAGCTTGTGAATTGGGTCCCATTATTAGTGATGATTTTGTTTGGGACTCCATATCTGCATACAATGGACTGCAAAAAGTTGATAGCAGATTGCTTGTTGATTGTCACAACTGGAGTTGCTTCCGGCCACTTGGTGAACTTGTCAATGGCGACGTGCAGGAACATATAACCTCCGACGGCTCTTGGGAAAGGTCCCAAGATGTCCATCCCCCACACAGTAAAGGGCCATGTAGGAGGTATCATTTGTAGGGGCTGAGCTGGTGTGTGAATTTGCTTTGCATGGAATTGACATGCTTCACATTTCTTCACCAGCTCAGTTGCATCCTGGAGTGATGTAGGCCAGTAGAAACCATGCCGAAAGGCTTTACCAACCAGCGTGCGGGAAGACGCGTGGTTCCCACACTCGCCTCCATGGATTTCTGCGAGGAGTTCGCAACCTTCTTCCCTTGTTATGCACCGCATTAGGATGCCATTGTCACCACGCCGGTAGAGATCCCCTTCTACCAGCGTGTATCTTTTAGCCAATCTGACTACCCGGTCAGCGGATACATCATCGTCAGGAAGGATGTTGTCTTTCAAGTAGCTCCAGATCTCCGAGATCCATGCATCGGAACTAGCTTGAGCTTTTGAGTCTTGCGTGCTGAGTTGCTCGGAGCTCCCGGCAGCACCTACGACCCTTGATGGCTGCCATGGTAACAGGGCCATCGGGACCGTCAGCTTTGGGATGCTGATCTCGCCCCCTTCGCTCATTTCGGCAGGCTGAGCTGTTTGTTTTGACAACCCCCGAACAAAAATTCCGTCAGGAGCCGGAGCTCCGGTTGACGCTTTCGTCGAGAGTTCGTCAGCTTCAGCGTTATGGGCACGCTGAACATGTTGGGGATCTAGGACTTTGAAGTCCTTCTGAAGCCTCTGGACTTCAAGGAGGTAAGCAACTAGCTGGAGATTATTGCAGGAACATTCACCCTTCACCTTCTTAATGATGAGCTGCGAATCTCCCTTGACTAGCACTTGCTTGACAGCATATGACAGTGCCACCTTTAGTCCGTAGATGAGCGCTTCGTACTCTGCCATGTTGTTGGTCGCCTTGAAGTCAAGGTGTACCATGTATTTCACCTTCTCCCCGGTCGGTGCAAGGAGAAGAATTCCAGCTCCGGCCCCCTGCTTCTGCATGGAGCCATCAAAGTAGAGGGTCCAGTGAGGCTCGGTGAAGGCTGGAGCTTGATGCTCCTTCTTCTGCTCAATGGGGCCCCCAGGGTTTGATGGAGAGGGAGTCCATTCCGCCACAAAATCTGCCAATGCTTGACTCTTGACTGCTTGCTTTGAAATGAATTCAAGATAAAATTCAGCCGATTCCGCTGCCCACTTTGCAATATTCCCAGTTGAATGGGGATTATGCAAGATTGCTCGAAGTGGGCAAGAGGTCACCACTGAGACTTTGTGATCTTGGAAGTAATGGTGAAGCTTCCTGGAGGCAATAAAGACTGCATAGAGCAGCTTATGCACCTCTAGATATCAAGTCTTGGCATCATGTAGTACTTCACTAATGAAGTACACCGGGCGCTGAATGGTCTGGACCCTCCCGGAGGGGTCCGAAGCTTCCTCTTCACTGACTCGGATCCTACCGGAGGAATCCGGATTTTCTTCAGGGACCTCCGGGTCCTGGCTGGAGGAACCCGGAGCTTCTTCAGAAGCGACCTGGACCCTCTCAGAGGGGTCTGGGTCTCCTGAAGTGACTTCTTGTGGATTCGAGTATGGGAGCTAGGACCCAGACTCGCTGTCAGGTACCTCCGGACCCTCTCGAAGGGGTCTGGATTCCTGAGTATGAGGTAGCTCTGGTCTCTCCGCAACCAGAACCATACTGACGACTTTGTCAGTTGCTGAAATGTAAAGCAACAAAGGCTCACCAGGGTTCGGAGCTACCAGAATTGGTAGGGTGGTGAGGAACTGTTTCAGCTCCTGGAATGCCTTCTCTGCTTCTTCGGACCATTGGAATGGTCCGGACTTCCTCAATAACTTGAAGAAGGGGAGTGCCCGTTCTGCCAGTTTTGAAATAAACCGGCTGAGGGCTGCTAGACATCCAGTTAACTTTTGGACGTCTTTGATGCGGGTTGGTGGCCGCATGTCTTCAATGGCCTTAATCTTCGCCGGATTAGCTTCTATGCCCCGGTGACTTACCAGGAAACCAAGAAGTTTTCCGGAACTAACCCCGAAGACACACTTGTCTGGGTTTAGCTTTTTGCGGGTGGCCCACAGCTTGTCGAAGACAGCCTGCAAGGTGTCAAGGAGTGACTCCTTGTTCCTGACCTTGACCACGATGTCGTCGACGTACACTTCCACTATGTCTCTAATGAGTTCTTCAAAAGTTTTGTACATAGCTCGTACAAAAGTTGAAGCTGCGTTCTTGAGACCAAAGGGCATAGCTGTATAACGGTACAATCCATCTACTGTGATGAATGAGGTATGCTCTTCATCTTCCCTAGACATCCTGATTTGATGATACCCGAAATATGCGTCTAGGAAACACAGTAATTCACACCCGGAGGTGGAATCCACTATCTGATCTATTCTAGGTAGTGGGAATGGATCTTTTGGACATGCCTTATTTAGTGTGGTGTAGTCGATGCACATCCGAAGCTTCCCGCCGGCCTTGGGCACAAAGACTGGGTTTGCCAGCCATTTTGGATGGAAGACTTCTCGGATGAATCCAGCTTCGAGTAACTTCTTCACTTCTTGTCGGATGAAGTTCTGTCGCTCTATGGATTGCTTCCGAGGCTTTTGATGCACAGGCCGGGCGTCGGGGTAGATCTTCAGATTGTGCTCAATCACTTCCCTAGGGATCCCAGGCATTTGTGACGGTTGCCAAGCAAACATGTCGACGTTAGCCCGGAGGAAAGTTATGAGCGCGAGTTCATATTTGTTGGTCAATCCCCCCCGATATACGGGTGGTCTGAGCGGCATCAGAACCAATTTGGACGACTTTGACGGGAATGTCAGTGTCGCCGCTGGGCTGCACACGAGGTGCAGAAGTCGAGCTTCGTTGACGAATGCTCGGGGGTTTTGGAGCTTGCTCCTGCTTGGAGTCCTCCTCTTGCGCCATGGTGGGTGCATGGAGTTCTTCCAGAGCAGTTACTCCGGCAGTACGATCTCCGCGGATCCGGAGAACGCCTACTGGCATTGGCATCTTCAACACCAGATAACCATAATGAGCAGCTGCCATGAATTTGTACAGGGCTGGCCTACCCAAGATGGCATTGAAGAGTAAGTTGATCTGAGCGACGTCGAAGACCAACTTCTCGGTGCGGTACTTCTCCTGTGTCCCGAAGGTAACGGGGAGAGTAATAGCTCCGAGTGGGGTAATGGCCCCCGGACCTACTCCGGAGAAAGGTCGAGAGGGGTAGAGATCCGAAGGTCGGAGTTGAAGCTTAGTAAAAGCTTCGAAGCTTATGAGGTTAAGTCCCGAACCTCCGTCTACCATAACGTGGTGGAGCTAGATGTTGTTGATGGTAGGAGATACCATCAAAGGTAGTTGACCTGCTCCAACCATGCTCCGAGGGCAGTCCGAAGCATCAAAAGTGATGGCTGTGTCCATCCACTTCTGATGAGGTTCCGGCCTGACTGTAGGAGCTATAGCAGCCATATCCCAACGCATAGTCTTGATGACGCGGCAGGAGGTGATGTCCCATGATCCACCAAAAATGGTGTTCATGGTCTTCCGACGCTCGTTGTCAGAGACGTCAGAATCATTGTCGACGGAGGTGTAAACGGCCTTCAGGACCTTTTTGGGATCCTAAAAACCTAACTCCTCTTCAGTCGGAGCTTCGTCGACTTTTTGCTTTCCTTCCCTCTGTCGGAAAGGAGATTCTTCCCGGCGCTTGTTGTAGCGCTCGGTGAGGTTTTGGACCTCTCGGCAGTCTTCCAAACTGTGGCTGCCCGTTTTGTGAATTGGGCACCACACCTTGGGCTTGCTGCCGTCTTCAGAAGACGGTCGAGGTCGCTTTTCGGGGCGTGGTCCCCGGCCACCCGGAGCTATAGCAGCTGCAACATTGGATGTACCGTCTGACGACTTCTTCTTGCCGTTGGTCTTTTTCTTCTTCTTGCCGTTCCCGCAGGTAGCAGCTTCTTCTTCGGAGGATTTCTTGTGACCCTCCAGGGTTGGTTTGGAGTGCATCTCACGGCCGTCCGCAGCTCTGGCACATTTGTCAGCCAAGCTAAAGAGTTCCGTGACACTGGTGATCTCCTTGATCGCCAGTTTCTCCAGCATCTTCTTGTCCCGTACACCTTGTCTGAATGCCACAATGATAGAGGCGCTAGAGATAGATGGAATAGTGTTTCGTACCTGAGAGAACCTCTGGATGAATGATCGCAGGGATTCTCCCCCTTTTTGTACGACTGCAAAAAGGTCCAGTTCAGTGCTTGGTCGGGTGTATGAACTCCCGAAGTTGGCGGTGAACTGCCGGCACAGCTCCTCCCAACTGTTGATAGAGTTGGGTGGAAGGCTCATAAACCAGGACCTGGCGGTCCCAGTTAAGGCCACTGGAAAATAATTGGCCATCACGGCCTCGTTTCCTCCAGCTGCCAAGATTGCAGTGGAGTAGATCTGAAGAAATTCGGCGGGATTGACAGTCCCGTCGAATTTTTCCAGCAGATGAGGCCGGAACTTCTGTGGCCACCTGACCATACGCAGATGCATGGCCAGAGATGAACAGCCTCCTCCTACTATTTCAGGAGCAGAAAGGTCCTGAGCTTCCCGTCTTTCACGTGCACGCTCAATATAGATTCGGTCGTCTTGTTGACGGTATCGGCGATCAAGTTCCACCCGGAGGTCATGAGATGAGAGCATGGATACCGTGTGAGTGCGTCGTGCCCCAGAGGGCAATGACGTGACTTGTTGTGATGCAGCACGTCTCCTTCTATTGGAAACGTGCGGACCAAGTCTACCAGTCAAAGTCCGTCGCTGCGACGGGGCTCGTCCCGAAGGAGGAGGACCCTGGTTGCTGAGGCGTTCGGCTGCTGCTGCAACCAAATGTTCCACATCGGCCCTCCACTGTTCCAGTGCATCCCTGGATGCATCTGGAGGTGGTGGGCGTTGGAGAAGAGCACGCGCTGCATGGAGCGCGTGTTCCGGGTTGTCATGATTTGCCGACGCAGTGATTGACGCCGGCGCACCATCGCGTTGCCCAGCTTGATTTGCTGGTGGAGGCGGTGGTGGTGGAAGTGTGACTCCTGCTGGTGCTGAGGCCCCTACTGGTGGCTGCATATTGAAGGGATTGCCCCCAACAGCCTGAGCAGCAGGTTGACCGTTGGATGATCCAGCAGCTGAGTTCACCATTCTCAAAATCTCAGGCGCCCCCTTCCTGGTGCGCCAACTGTCGGTTGTTTGGAACCGGCAGATCTCCCGACACTACTAAAGCGTTGCGGGAGTTTGATGTTCGGTGTGGGCGCGCGGAGATTCAAGAAGGTGAATTGTAAATGACACAGGAGACACAGAAGTTTACGTGGTTCGGGCCGCTTGAGCGTAATACCCTACTCCACGGGTGTGTTGGTGTTGTATTAGCTGTATGAGCTTGTACTGAACGTCTATGGAACGTGTGAGTAGATGTGTCTGAACGTGTCGTCGGCCTGTCCTTTTATAGTACAAGGGCAGGCCGTTACAAGTTAGCCTGGCCCGACATGTGGCCCTGGCGGTTACTAGTATTGACACTTATTCAACACATTTAATTGTCCTTAACGACCGGGTAATGGGCTTTGATAGCACCATTACTGGTAATTAAGGTCATTCGATCGTGTGTCATTAATATGGTATTAATGACACTTAATCATGTCTTGAAGTCCTTGATTCCCCTGTGAAGATTCGGAGCCGTTATGGAGTCTTCCGGAGGTCAGAGGTTGAAGCTCCGACGGTTGGACACGTGGCAGCTCTGAAGCATACTATGAGAAACAGGTAGTTCCGGAGCTACCTGACATGTGTCAGGTCCGGAGCTTCTCTCGGTCTGGGGTTAAGTCCGGAGGTGCCATTTCGGTACATGGCCCGGAGCTTTCCCCTTGTGGGTGGTAGCTCCGGTTTTATAGTACACGTGGCGACCCTGGGATTAATCATGCTGGAGAAGCGGGTCCGGTTATATCTGACATGTGGGCCTTCAAAGGTCTTAAAATCAAGTAGATGATTTTCCTTTGAGATCTTTATAACCTCAAGGGGTGTACGGTTCCCAGGGTACCGACATTGACTTTCTCCCCGGTCGGAGCGAGAAGAAGGACTCCAGCTCTGGCCCCCTGCTTCTGCACGGAGCTGTCGAAGTAGAGAGTCCAGTTAGGTTCGATGAAGACCGGAACCTTGGGTTCTGGCTTCTGCTTACTAGGGCCCCTAGGATTTGATGGAAAGGGGCTCCATTCCGCCACGAAATCTCCCAGAGCTTGACTCTTGATCGCTTGTCTTGGGATGAATTCAAGATCAAACTCAGCCAGTTCTGCTGCCCACTTTGCAATATTCACTGTAGAGTTGGGATTATGTAGGATTGCACGCAGTGGATAAGAAGTTACCACTGAGATCTTATGAGCTTGGAAGTAGTGTCGAAACTTCCCGGAGGTAATAAGAACTGCGTAGAGCAGCTTATGCACTTCCAGGTACCGAGTCTTGGCATCATGGAGTACTTCACTGATGAAGTACACCAGGAGTTGGACTGTCCGGACCCTCCCGAAGGGGCCCGGAGCTTCCTCCTCTTCATCCCGGACCCTCCCGGAGGGGTCCGGACCTTGTTCAGGGATCTCTGGGTTCCTACTGAAGGAACCGGGAGCTTCTTCTACAGTGACCCGGATCTTCCCGAAGGGGTCCGGATCTTGTTGCTCAGCAACAGCAACTTCTTGATTTGAAGAAGGTTGATCCTCTGGTATATTGCCTTGAGGATTGGAGTTTGGGAGCTGGGACCCAGACTTGTCTTTAGGTAGCTCCGGACCCTCCCGAAGGGGTCTGGATTCCTGAATTGGAGATGGTTCTGGTCTTTCTGCAACCAGGACCATGCTGACAACTTCGTTAGTTGCCGAAATGTAAAGCAGAAGTGGCTCACCAGGACTCGGAGCTACAAGGGTTGGTAGAGTGGTGAGGAGCTGTTTTAGCTCCTAGAATGCCTTTTTTGCTTCTTCAGACCATTGGAATGGTCTGGACTTCCTCAATAACTTGAAGAAGTGTAGCGCCCGTTCCGCCAGTCTTGAGATGAACCGGCTGAGGGCAGCTAGACATCCAGTCAGTTTCTGGATATCCTTGATTCGGGTTGGTGGCCGCATGTCTTCAATAGCTTTAATCTTTGTCGGATCCGATTCTATTCCTCGGTGGTTCACCAAGAATCCAAGAAGCTTTCCGGAGCTAACTTCAAAGACACACTTGTCTGGGTTCAGCTTCGTGCGTGTAATTCGCAACTTGTCGAAGACAGCTTGCAAGGTGTCAAGGAATGAATCCTTGTTCTTGATCTTGATGATGATGTCATCGACGTACACTTCCACTATGTCTCTGATATTCTCTCCAAAATTTTTGTACATAGCTCGTACAAATGTTGAAGCAGCGTTTTTGAGACCAAATGGCATGGCAGTATAACAATATAATCCATCTACTGTGATGAAGGAAGTATGCTCTTCATCTTCCCTAGAAATTCTGATTTGATGATACCCAGAATATGAGTCTAGGAAACACAGTAATTCACACCTGGAGGTGGAATCCACTATCTGATCTATTCTAGGTAGTGGGAATGGATCTTTTGGGCATGCCTTATTCAGTGTAGTGTAGTCGATGCACATCTGAAGCTTCCCGCCGGCTTTAGGTACAACGATTGGGTTTGCCAGCCATTTTGGGTGGAAGACTTCTCAGATGAATCCAGCTTCAAGCAACTTCTTCACTTCTTGATGTATGAAGTTCTGTCACTCTACGGATTGCTTCCGAGACTTCTGATGTACAGGCCGAGCGTCGGGATAGATATTCAATTTGTGCTTGATCACCCATAGGGATCCCAGACATTTGTGACGGTTGCTAGGCAAACACGTCGACATTTGCCCGGAGGAAAGTGATGAGCGCGAGTTCCTATTTGTCGTACAGACCTCCCGATATACGGGTGTTCTGAGCGGCATCGGAACCGATTTGGATGACATTGACGGGAATGTCGATGTCGCCGCTTGGTTGCATGCGAGGTGCGGAGGTTGAGCCTCGATGACGAATGCTCGGAGGTTTTGGAGCTTGCTCCTTTCTGGATTTTTCCTCCTGCGCTGTAGCAAGCGCGTGGAGTTCTTCCAGAGCTGTCACTCCGGTGGTGCGATCTCCACAGATCCGGAGAACAGCTGCTGGTGTTGGCATCTTCAACACCAAGTAGCCATAATGAGCAGCAGCCATGAACTTGTAGAAGGCTGGCTTGCCCAAGATAGCATTGAATGGCAAGTTGATTTGTGCCACGTCGAAGACCAACTTCTCAGTGCGATAATTCTCCCGTGTTCTGAAGGTCACCGGGAGAGTAATGGCATCGAGTGGGGTTATGGCCCCCGGACCTACTCTGGAGAAAGGTCGGGAGCGGTGAAGATCAAAAGGTCGGAGTTGAAGCTTGATGAAAGCTTCGAAGCTTATGAGTTTCAGCCCCGAACCTCCGTCCACCATCACATGATTAAGCTGGATGTTGTTGATAGTCGGAGATAACATCAATTGGAGTTGTCCAGCTTCGATAATATTCCGAGCGCAGTCCGAAGCATCAAAAGTGATGGCAGTGTCCATCCACTTCCGGTGCGGTTCCTCCCTGGCAGTAGGAGCTACTGAGGCCATGTCCCGACACATGGTCTTGAGGACACGACGGGAGGTGATGTCCCAAGAACCACCAAAGATTGTGTTGATGGTTTTCCGATGTTCATTGTCAGAGACATCGGAATCATCGTTGACAGAGGTGTAATCAACCTTCAAGACCATTTTAGGGTCCTAAAAGCCTAACTCCTCTTCAGCTGGAGCTTCGTCGACTTTCTGTTTTCCTTCCCTTTGACAGAAAGGAACTTGTTCCCGGCGCTTGTTGTACCGCTCGGCAAGGTTCTGGACCTCTCGGCAGCCTTCCAAGTTGTGGCTGTTCATCTTGTGTATGGGGCACCACATCTTGGAGCTACCACCGTCTTCAGACAATGACCAAGGTTGTTTCTCGGGGCGTGTCCCTCGGCCACCCGGAGCTGCAGCGGTAGCGGCTGTAGGTGTGCCGGCCGACGGCTTCTTATTGCCGTTGGACTTTTTCTTCTTCTTGCCACTCCCGGAGGTAGTGGCTTCACCCTTGGAGGATTTTTTGTTGTCCTTCGGAGGTGGTTGGAAGTGCATTTCACGGCCCTCCACAGCTTTGGCGCATTATCTGCCAAGCTGAAGAGTTCCATGATGCTGGTGATCTCATTGGTCGCCAGCTTCTCCAGCATCTTCTTGTCTCGTACGCCCTGTCTAAATGGCACAATAACAGAGGCACTAGAGATAGAAGGAATAGTATTTCGTACCTGGGAGAACCTCTGGATAAAAGATCGCAAGGACTCTCCCCCCTTCTGCTTGACAGCAAAAAGGTCCAGTTCGGTGCCTGGTCGGGTGTATGAACTCCCGAAGTTGGCAGTGAACTGTTGGCACAGTTCCGCCCAACTGTTGATAGAGTCGGGCAGGAGGCTCATGAACTAGGACCTAGCAGTCCCAGTTAAAGAAACGAGGAAATAATTGGCCATTACGGCCTCATTGCCCCCAGCCGCAAGGATTGCGGTGGTGAAGATCTGGAGAAATTTAGCGAGATTGATAGTCCCGTCAAATTTCTCCAGCAGGTGAGCTGGAACTTCTGCGGCCATCTGACCATGCGCAGGTGTATGGCCAGGGCAGAACAACCTCCTCCTACTCCCTCGGGAGTAGGACTATCCCGAGCCTCTCGCCTTTCGCAAGCGTGCTCGATATGGACGCGGCCATCCTGTTGACGGTAACGACGATCGAGCTCTACCCGGAGGTCATGAGTTGAAAGCCTGGTTACCGTATGGGTGCGTCGCGCCCCAGAAGGCAGCGACGTCACATGCTGAGACGCTGCACGTCTTCTATGTTGTGAAGCATGCGGACCAAGTCTACCTGACAAGGTTCAATGCTGCGATGAGGCCAGCCCTATGGGGGGAGGACCTTGGTTGCTGATGCGATCGGCTGCGGCTGCAACCTAGTGTTCCACATCAGCCCTCCACTGCTCCATTACATCCTGGGATGCTCCTGGAGGCGGTGGACGTTGGAGAAGAGCACGTGCAGCATGGAGCGCGTGTTCAGGGTTGTTGTTCATCGATGCCGTGACCGACGCAAACTCCCCATCTTGCTGCCCAGCTTGATTTGCAGGTGCGGACGGCGGCGGTGGAGGCATGACTCCTGCTGGAGCCACAACACCTACCATCTGCTGCATGTTGGAGGGGTTGCCTCCAGTAGGTTGCATAGTAGGGTTGCCGTTGGACGATCCAGTAGCAGAGTTCACCATCCTTGAATCTCGGGTGCCCCTACCTGGCGCGCCAACAGTCGGAGTGTTGCTCCGACAATTCACCATGGGCGCGGAGTTTGTAGTTCGGTGTTGGGCGCGCAGAGATTCAGAAAATGATGACAAGTTGACACGGAGATTTACGTGGTTCGGGCCGCCTAAGCGTAATACCCTACTCCACAGGGTGTGTAGTTGCTGTATTGAGCATCTAAGCACTTGAGAACGTTTGTCAGAGCTGAGTCCGGTAGTATGGATGAGCCTGGGGGAGAGAGAGAGACCCCCCATGTATCGCTCGACCTGTCCTTTTAGAGCACAAGGACTGGTCGTTACATCGCTAGCCTAGCACGACATGTGGCCCTGGAGGTTACTGTTGCTTAATACACAATTAATGAGCTTAATTACCCTTAATAGCATGGTAACGAGCCTTGACAGTGCCATTACTGGTATTAAGGGCCCTCCGATCATGTGTCATTAAGATTGTATTAATGACACTTAATTGGGTCTTAAAGTCCTTGATTGTTCCTTGAAGGTCTGAGCCGTTAGGGGTCCACCAGTCTGATTGTTGAAGTTGAAGGTGCGGCGGTTGGACACGTGGCAGCTCTGGAGCTTACTGCCTAGGACAGGTAGGTCCGGTGCAGTTGTACACGTGTCGGTACCGGAGCTTCCCTCTGTCGGGGGTTAGGTCCGGGGTGCCGCTCAGGTGTTTAGCTCGGAGCTTTCCCACTTGTGGGACGTAGCTCCGGTTGATGTATACACGTGGCAGCACCGGGACTAACCATAGAAGGGAGGCAGGTCCGGTTCTGTATGACACGTGGGCCCTTCGCAGGTCTTCAACTCAGACAGGTGAATTTCCTTTGTTCTTTTTGTAGTCCCAAGGGGTATAGGGTACGCAGGGTACGATCACAACGGGTTATGCGCCCGGATGGACTCAACCTCCGACGTATGAGACTAGGGGATCATCATGGCAAGAATGGCAAAGGGATCCACCCTTATCCACTTCAAGCTCTAGCAGCTTGCCCCCAACATCCATGAGAGGACATCGTTCCTTTTCGGCTAGAAGTCATCATGACTATAGCCAAGGAATGACGGACCTCGCTAGATGTATGTGAGAACTTGAAGTGAGAACGGGTGACATCCATAGCACACTCCAATAGCATGTTCAAGGTATCCAGGATTGGCAACAACACATGGATGCTCAATTCACCAACTTCAACACGGCGCTACAACAACAACAAGCTGATCTTGCAGTGTACTTCCGTCATCAAGGGTTCAACCCTTCTCACGGAGGTAGTTGAAGAACAAGCTTGGGGGAGGACCCCCACTTGAGGTCACATGTATCACATTCCTTGCATATTTATTTTCCATCCATCCATCATCCACCTTGCATCTAAAAAAAGGTTAGATTTGCTTTCATCAAATAAAGACGTGCGGTAAGAATGATTTAAGAATTCACATAGATGAAATGATGAATAGTTGCTCTGTTTTATTTTCCTAAGTCTCTAGTTTACAACTTGCTACTCTCCGAATATTGCTTTCATTGGTTTGAAATACTTTTACCTTAATTGGCAAAAGCTTAATCTAATTCTAGGTTGTTGCAAGAT
Source organism: Tuctoria greenei (assembly GCA_036927565.1). Lineage (NCBI taxonomy): Eukaryota > Viridiplantae > Streptophyta > Magnoliopsida > Poales > Poaceae > Tuctoria > Tuctoria greenei. Next base: position 128,483,892 of record JAYESD010000011.1, on the reverse strand, counting down.
TAGAGTTAGCAATAGGGCTGCTAGCCCTAGTTTGAAAGTAAAAATTAGATTTCCATAGAAATTCTAAAAAAGATTTAAGTTTCCCTCAATTGATTGGAAATACCTACCAAAGCCATATATACTCATACATAGACAAAACCTTATGCATATGCTATTTGCTTTAACATTGAGGCTAGTCAAACTAGTATAGACCTATGTGAGAAATCATTCAACTCTTTTTGAATTCAAGACTTCACTTGCACATGCTATACGTTTACACTAGAAGTAAGCAAAACGTCCATCATATCCACCATACCACAATAAAAAGAGAAACTCCATGTTATTCATGTTTAGCACTCTCTTCAAAATTCATTGCAAAGAAAGGAGTAGAAGACATGGCTACAAAAAAGGGCATGCTTACCTCATAAGCATGAGAAAAAAAAGAAAAAAAGTAGCCATGTTTCATCCCTACAAAAGAAAGAGAGATTATACAAAAAAGGAGTTATCTCAAGTATCCACATCCACTTCCACTCCATCACACATGCACTAGTCTTGAATCAAAAAGTTTTGATTTGAATTCTCCTAAGGCTTAATCTTTTGACTTAGCAATATATGTGATGCAAATATGCCTACTTACTTTCCTTACCAAGCTCCACATACAAGCCATATACAATGAGTAGGAATAGTAGAGGCACAATACTTCGGTGAGGAAATATTTCCACTATCCACAAAGGAGTGACTGAGGGAATCAAATTGAGGTACTTAATATCTAAATTGAATTATCCGGGATTTATGTGGAACTTGATTTCTAGGCTATGTTTGCTCCATTTGCTATTCTACCTTTCAACTACTCATGAATATGAGAAAGCATAAGCCCCATGATAACTTAAGAAATATAGAGTATCATAGCCAATTTCTGCACTACTAGGTAGAGTATCTTGTTGTGCATTAGATACTTTTGAAAATAAGATATTGTAGCAACTCCTGATCATCAACCTAAAGTCTTGACTTTGCTCCGAACGAGCAAAGGATAAGCTTGGGGGAGTTTGTTGACGGCTGTTATTTACCAATTTCATCCGTCAATTTAACTTATTTATGTGAAGGATTTGTCATTTCTTGCACACATCACCTTTCTATCTAACACAATTCCACTTGGACTTGGAGAAATATGTGTATGCAGCATTTTATGCAGGAAATGAGGAAATGTAGAGGGACCAATCCTATAAAATATCATCCCAGCCAATCAGGCGACGACATGTGGCATCCCATGGATCAAATGGCCAACAAACAGAAGTATCCGAGGAGGTCCAACGGTGTATCACCCATATACATCAATGGGACCCACCTGGCAGCCACCTGGAGAAAGCACACGAGTATTGGTGCAATGACCAGGTCGGCTGAACCAGGGGGTCGGCCGACCTGGTCTCTGCACCAAACTCGGTTAGCCTCCACATGTTGGCTCCTCCCGGCTCCCTGGAGTCAATGGTGACTGATTCTCGCGCTTTTGGTTGCGCGAACTGACCTCAACACTAGTATAAATAGGACCCCCTACCCCTCACTTCAACACAGACCACTTGAGCTTCATCTCTATTGTATACACTATCATCCATAGTCTTAGAGGAGTTAGGTTGTAGAGAGGAGAGTCTCTAGTTCCAAGTCCAAATTGGGAAAGGAGTAAGAATTCTCTCTCTTCCCAATCCTACAATGGGAAAGGTATGGCTCATGTATTCTTTCTTGTATTTGTGACTTTATGCATAATAAGGATAGTATCTTTAGTCTCTACTTATACATATACTTTGGCAAAGCGTTTCTTGTTTGATTGTGGAGTCCATGTATGTGGAAGGTATAGCTTCTATGACTGTTTCATCATGAACATATCTCATTATCATAGAACCTATAGACCCCCACTATAGTCCAGTTAATTATAACATAACTAGGTTAGTATGGATAATTATGTTGTGTATCAACATTGGTTTAATGATGATTCAATTCATTGCCTTAGGATGGATTGTGCCTAGGCTCTTAAGGTAATTACTTAATATGCTAGCATGGTGCTAGGATAGCTAAGTAGCATTGGATGTCTCGTAGACCCACAGATTGAGGAGGTAGGCAGTGGGTGGTGACAACCCTATCTGTCCTTTGTAATCCTCCACGTTCGGCTATGCCACAGGCTCTTGGTAGGAGTCGCCCTAGTATTGCTTGGGGTAAGCCCGTGCCCGATGTGTTGAACCACATAGCATAAGTATTCACTATTGATCTAGCTTATGGATAATTATATTAGACTATGTATATGTACAATAGAGCATAGTAGGAGTACCTCCATAACTCTCAACCTTAAATAAACTCTAGGATCCTCTTACCCCCCACCTTAGACTTGAAAGCTTTTGTGTGTGTCACACTACCTCCACTATTATTTTATCCATCCTTACTAGATTCTTACCTAGACCTTTCTATCCATTCCACTTGATGATTGTTATATCTCTTCCCTGCCTTCCATTGGGATCAAATAAATGACACCCTTGGGAATACTCTTAAGGGGAAATGCTACAATGATATCTCCGTGCACTTGCAGAATTCACTCTGTTATCCAATAGAACCGTTAACAAGCATTTCTGAAACATCAGTTGGAGATGTTTAGTTAATGGTGCATAAGAAATACAACCAAGCATTTCTGGCGCCGTTGCCGGAGATGATTTGTTAGTATATCTTAGGAGTCATCAACAGTCGTATGGGTGACCAGAGGACTTGATTTAAGTGTCGTGAGCCTGGCCACATTGCTATAAATTGTCCTTACAAACCAACCAACTCCCTCAGTCTACTCCAACTCAGTTAATGGACCGAGGCAGCCAGCTGAAGTTAGCTGTGGAACACCCTCTAGGATGCAGCAATCCTTCGGAAAAGCCACGATGAACCATGTCTACGTTGAGGAGGCAGATGTAGCACCAGGAGTGTTACTCGGTAAGTTTTGGGTTCAGTTAGTCTTAGCTTCAGTGCTATTTGATTCTGGTGCATCACACTCTTTCATATCATCACAATTCATAGAGGCACATGATATATCAATAGTGGCCCTTAAGAGGCCTTTAATAAGCAAATCACTGGGAGGTTATATGCCCTGCCACTTAGGAGTTAACAAAATCCCTTTGAACTTAAGTGGGGTAGTATTCTTGGTTAATCTAGTAGTGCTAGACTCCCATGGAATAGATGTGATCCTTGGCATGGATTGGTTGGCTATGTGCAAGGGAAGCATAGCTTGTGCGGAAAGGATGTGACTGTGACCAACCATGAAGAAAAGACTGTCACCTTCCATGTTCAGTCTAGCTTATCGGAACTAGTGATAAATCAATTGAAGGCTGCAACACTTCAAGAAATATCGGTAATCGGAGGGTACGTAGATGTGTTCCCCAAAGAATTGCCAGGCATTCCATCAGAAAGAGAAGTAGAGTTCTCCATTGAGCTAGTTCCTAGAACTGCCCCGATCGCAAAGAGGCCTTTTAGAATGGCAGCCCCAGAACTAGCGGAGTTAAAGAAGCAATTGGATGAGTTGCAACAGAAGGGATACATTAAACCTAGTGCATCACCATGGGGTTTGTAACACCCTCATTTTCTTGCATCATGCCTTGCATACACTCATATACATGTTTAACATTAACCCACATAAAGAGGAGCGAGTTTAAAATTGATTTGGAGCATTTAAAATTGATTTGGAACAAAACCGCACTTAAAATTCAAGAAAGTGCGGACTAGTCCGATTTTACTGAGGACTAGTCCGATTTCTCTCTAACTAAAAAGGACTTGTATGATTTTGCTGCGGACTAGTCCGATTTCGCCTCTGGAAACTTTTGGACTTGTCCAATTTTGTGCGGACTAGTCCGATATTCCAAGAATCTTTGAAAATTTGATAAGTCCCTAGACTTTTCCGGACTAGTCCGGTGTTCCAGTGGACTTGTCAGTTTTCCTCTCTGACTAAAGTCGGACTTGTCCGATTTTAGGCCAGACTTGTCCAATTTTCTCTCTGGACAACTTCGGACTAGTCCAGTCCTTTTTGGACTTGTCCGATATTTCGCGACTTCGAGTTGATATTTTGTTTTACGACTTTTTTCTTGGGTTTCACGTTAAGTGGGCCTAGGGGTGTCGTGCCTAATTCTTTTAGAGCCCATATAGGACCCTAAAACGGCCTCTACTCATCCCAAACTCGAAATCCATCTAACCCTAGCTTCCACCTCTATATAAACAACCCCACCCCTTGGCTTGACATCTATTTGCCACTTTTCCACCCCACCCAAACCATAGTTCATGGAGAGCCACCATCGAGGAGGGAGGAGAAGATCCCAAGCAAGAAGAAGAAGAGGAGGAAATGAAAGAGGATCAAGATCTCCATCAAGCATTCGTTCTTCATCACCAATTCATCTCCAAGTTCATCCCCAACCCTAGATCATCAAGATCCAAGTTCTACCTCCAAGTTTCTTGATTCATTGGAGTCCTAAACACCCGGTATACCTTCTATTATCTTTTCCTTACGTGAATTCAACACCTAATCTCCAAATTCACGTCGATCTAGAAAACCCTAGTTTGCTAGTTCTGCGAAGTGCGGACTTGTCCGGTCCCTAGCGGACTAGTCTGATTTTGCTGACTAAGTTTTGTTGAATTGATTTTAGAAGTACATCAAATCAACTCCAGACCTGTATAAACTTGTTAAAGGCTATTAGGACTAGTTAGTTATCATTAAAAGCAATCCATTAACAAGTTCTACCTTGCATTGCATTAATCATGCATGTCATGTCATATTGAGTAATATTTGTGCACTCTTTTATTGTGTTTCTTGTTTGTATGTTTATTGTGCAGATTAGACGGAGAGTGCCGCGGAGGATCTACAACACCAAGAGTTTGAAGGCTTTGACCCTAATCAACCGCAAGAGCAAGGCAAGTGTCCTTGAAGCATATTGATCCTGTTTTAAAATAAATGTTTTGTTTGCAAAATTGCATGCTTGTGTCAATTTGATGGGAATCCCATGATAGGAAGTTTACTAGCTTTCTTTGACCACCCTTGTCACCTGGAATTTATGGTAGAGAGTCAGGAAGGGCTTTTACCTTTTTGGCTTTGCTTAATCAACTAGGATGGCAAAACAATACTACACAATAATGATGTATTATGAGATTATGGTTAACATGAATTGGTTAAATATGATATGGTAATGGGTGATCTTAGCAAGCCTGGTATGTGGATGGGTCGGATGTATGGTGGTTTGCTTGCTTTAGATCTAAGGACCGGTTCATGCGAGAATAAGCCAGGACTACAGTGCCACCATGAGGCCAAGTATGGGTGCGGTGTAGCTGATTAATTAGGGCTTTGCTAGTGCTGTTTGGACCATTGTGGATGCTCGGGGAAGGGGTAGTCGGATTGGGTTTGTTGATGATTGGTGGGACTACCCTGGGATCCGAATGGCTCAAGAGGGGGCCCTTGGTTGAAGATGTGCTCTGTGGGAGGCATCGCCACCAGTAAAACCTCAATGGGGTCTAAATAGTCTAGTAATCCCTTTGAAAGGCTATTTTGTAATCTCTTGGCCACACACCAAAGGAAGTGTGTAATGTGACCGACGGGTCATGGGCATAAGGGAGGTTCTTAATCACCAAAAGGTGATGAAATCACGAACACATGGGTAAAACGGTACAAACTCTGCAGAGTCTAATAAAACTGTCATGATAGCCTTGCTCCCGGTTATGAGCACCTGGACAACTTCCATGATTAGAGGGAACTTAGTATTGGGATGGTATTTGAGATGGTTATGGTTGGTATTATGGTTATGGTTGGTATTATAGTTGTGGTTGGTTATGGATTTATTTCTGGTATTGAATATGGTTATGGGCAAATGGTGAAATCTGGAATTATTGATGAGGATGGTGAATTATGGACTGGTATTATGATATTACTTATGATTATGATGGGTTTGATTCACATACATATAATATATTGCTTTTCAAATGTTTTAATGTACTTTTCAGCACTTAGCCATTATTATTGTCGTCATTTGAATCAGCCACATGTCATACTTTCCACACTTGCTGAGTACGACATGTACTCACTCTTGCAATTCCCCCCCCCCCAACAGTTGCGGGTCAGGATTGTGAGTTTAATGGCGATAATGCGGAGTTCTAGGCCGTGTCTACCGTCAACTTTGCCTGTCGTGTTTTGGAGTTGCGCTATACCCTATTTCTTATGCTGCCTAGCTGTTTAGTTTGCTTATTCAGTTTATTTCCGTTGCATTAGTTGAACTTGTCATTAATATTCATTAGAGCTTGTATTCGAGGATAATATGGGTTGTTTAATAAAATTTGGTTAATTAATCTTGTGCTGTGGTAATTTTCTGTATACTCTTTTGTGATGCACTCGTGTATGTGTGTTGAACATCCTAGGCACACAATGCGTTAGCTTGGTTCATTTTTTGGAATCGGGCGTCACAGATTTGGTATCAGAGCGAGGTTGACCGTAGAATGCAGCCTAGATAGAATGGACACTTTAGAGCACATAGGAGCACTCAAGAACCGATGTGTTTTGTTTGGTGTGCTGTTGCTATATGTTGCTTGCTTGTGTGCTTAATAGAGGATTTGGGGTGCTTTAGCATTGCCATGTCAACGTAGGCAAGTTAGTTGCCTAGTATCATATCCCTTGATGCATATAATTGGGGACGTTTTCTAATTCTTGCCTATTGCTATTCTTCAGATGGTGAGGACTTGCAACCAGAGGGATGGCAATGATGAGGAGGAGAACAATGGAGTGCCTCAGGACAACATTGGACAAGGATCTACGCAGAGAGCTATCAACATTGAGCAGCTTTTGGCTATGCAAAACCAGCTCATGGAGACCATGATATAGACTACGGTACAGCTGCAGGTTGTCAACATCAACAATCAGCCCCACATGCCTCCACCACCACCCCCACCCCCTCATAATCGGTTGGGAGAGTTTATGAGGACTAGGCCGCCAACCTTTGCTCAAGCTGCTAACCCTATGGATGCGGGTGATTGGCTCAAGTCCGTGGAGAAGAAGTTAGCTATTGTCCAATGCAATGACCGAGAGAAGGTGCTATTTGCTTCTCATCAACTCGTTGGAGCAACTGCGGATTGGTGGGATGCTTATTGCAGTGCTCACGAGAATCAAGAGAGGATTACTTGGGCTGAATTCAAGGAGAGTTTTCGTTCTCATTATGTGTCGGAAGGTGTTATGATCTTGAAGTGGCAAGAATTTGAGAATTTAAGGCAAGGAAGATCAAGCGTGAGTGAATATCTCAATAAGTTCACTCAACTCTCAAGATATGCGCCTGAGGATGTTAGTCAGGACAGCCGGAAGCAATATTCGTGCATGAGAGGCTTGAGCAATGAGATCCAAGTGCAACTACTCAATTGTGATTATGCAAATTTTCAAAAGCTTGTGGACAAAGCAATTGTGGTTGAGAACAAGATTCGTGAGATGGAGCAAGACACTAAGAGAAAGGCACCATATCAAGGACAGCAACAAGGAAGTAATGTGCGCCCTCGCTTTGCACCGCCCAATGCACCATATTACAGCTCCTCTATTCCTGCTCAACGCCCTGGATTTGCACCGCGCCCAGCTCAGTTTGTGCAGCAGCGCTCTGTTATGCAAGCACCTAGGCCTCCAATGCCTTATGCGCCTCATGCTAATTTTCCTGCTGCAAGTGTTTAAAACCAAGCTTGTCCCAATAGTTCTGGTGGAGTTAAGAAGTGTTATACTTGTGGAGAAGCTGGACACTTTGCGCATCAATGTCCTATGTCAGGCCTTGGTCAAGAAAGCAATGCACCGAGGCAAAACCCAAAACCCAATGGAGGACAACCACAAGGGAGCCATGGACAGCAGAATTTTGCTCGTGGCAACGTGAACCATGTCTCTACCGAGGATGCTCAACAAGCGGATGACGTGGTCATTGGTATGTTTCTCGCCAACTCCAACCCCGTGACTGTGTTGTTTGATTTTGGAGCATCGCATTCATTCATTGCATCGAAGTATGTTGCCAAGTATAGTTTGCCTATCTCTCATATGAAGTTTACTCTATTGGTTAAGTCTCCTGGAGGAGAGATGACAAATATAGTATGTCCAAAACTAAGCCTTAGAATAAGGGGGGGGGTAGACTTCTCCGCCAACCTCATTGTTTTGGATTCTCAAGGATTGGACATTATACTTGGTATGGACTGGTTGAGGAAGCACAATGGAGTTATTGAGTGTGCCACAAAGACGGTGAAGTTGACCAATGAGGAAGGGATCACCGTAGAATTTGAAGCATCTCAAACCACACCGAAGCAATTGGAGTTGAATCATATGGACGGTGCCGCAATTGAGGAGATTCCGGTGGTGTGTGAATTTTTGGATGTTTTTCTGGAAGAGTTGCCAGGTATGCCACCTGATCGAGACATTGAGCTTTTTATTGATTTAATACCTGGAACTGCACCTATAGCTAAGACGCCGTATAGGATGCCTCCATTGGAATTAGCGGAGCTCAAGAAACAAATTCAAGAGCAACTAGAGAAAGGTTTTATTCGCCCTAGTTCTTCACCTTGGGGAGCGCCCGTGCTGTTTGTGGACAAGAAGGATGGAACCCAAAGGATGTGTGTGGATTATCGAGCTCTCAACGAGGTAACAATCAAGAACAAGTACACCTTGCCACGAATAGAAGACTTCTTTGATCAGATGAAGGGTGCTTGTGTATTCTCTAAGATTGATTTGAGGTCGGGATATTTTCAAATGAAGATTAGACCATCGGACATACCCAAAAAAGCTTTTAAAACACGGTATGGATCTTATGAGTACACCATGATGTCTTTTGGATTGACAGACGTGCCTGCGTACTTTATGTACCTCATGAATAAGGTCTTCATGGAGTACTTGGATAAGTTCGTTGTGGTGTTTATTGATGACATTATGATCTACTCAAAGGATGAGAAGGAACATGAGGAACACCTGAGGCTTACGCTACAGAAATTGAGGGAGCATCAATTATATGCCAAGTTCAACAAGTGTCAGTTTTGGTTGAGAGAGGTGTCGTTTTTGGGTCATATCATCTCAAGAGGAGGAGTATCGGTTGACCCTGGAAAAGTGAGAGACGTGTTGAAGTGGGAACCAGCGCAAAATGTAAAGGAAATAAAGAGTTTTCTTGGGATGGCTAGATATTACCGTCGATTCATCAAGGACTTTTCCAAGATAGCCAAGCCTATGACGGAGTTGCTAATGAAGGGGAAGGTGTTCCAGTGGACCGAAGCTTGTCAAAACAGTTTTGAGGAGTTGAAGAAGAGGTTGACAACAGCCCCAGTTTTGGTACTGCCGGATGTGAGCAGGAGTTTTGATATTTATTGCGATGCATCGAGATAAGGACTTGGATGTGTATTGATGCAAGAAGGTCAAGTAGTAGCCTATGCATCAAGACAATTGAAGAAACATGAGCGGAATTACCCAACACATGATTTAGAACTTGCAGCCGTGGTACATGCATTGAAAATTTGGAGACACTATATCTTTGGACATAGGTGTGAAATTTACACAGATCATAAGAGTTTGAAGTATATTTTCACACAAACGGATATGAACTTGAGGCAATGGAGATCGTTGGAGCTCATCAAAGATTATGAATTGGGAATCAACTATCACCCGGGAAAAGCCAATGTAGTGGCCGATGCTTTGAGTAGAAAAGGAGCAAGTCATCAACTCACAGTTCGAAAGTTACCATCCGAGTTATGTAAGGAGTTTGAACGGTTGAACCTTGGATTTGTAAATGAGATGGAGATGATGGAGTTAAACCTAACCCTGGAGCAAGAAATTCGAGAAGCACAGGCCACGGATGAAGAGATCAAGGAAATCAAGGAAAGGACCGAAGAAGGGAGAGAATTCATATTTGATGAAGACGAACATGGTACCTTATGGCTTGGAAAGAGAATCGTTGTGCCTAATGTAAAGCATATTCGGGAGACGATATTAAAGGAGGCACATGACTCGCCGTACTCAATTCATCCCGGTTGTACGAAGATGTAAAAATACTTGAAGACTTGCTATTGGTGGGATATCATGAAGAAGGATGTAGCCGAATATGTGGCATTGTGTGATGTGTGTCAACGAGTCAAGGCGGAACATCAAAGGCCAGCTGGATTATTGCAAGCATTAAAGATCTCGGAATGGAAGTGGGAAGAAATAGGAATGGACTTCATAGTTGGTTTACCACGTACTCAGTTCGGGTATGACTCAATTTGGGTAATTGTGGATCTCTTAACCAAGTCAGCTCATTTTGTCCTTGTGAAGACCAAATATACATCTGCACAACTGGCCGAAATATACATGGAGCAGATTGTGTGTCGACATGGAGTCCCTAAGAAGAAAGTCTCGGATAGAGGTTCTCAATTTACCTCCAGGTTTTGGCAAAAGTTGCATGAAGCTTTGGGAACGAGGTTGAATTTTAGTTCACGTATCACCCTCAAATGGATGGAAAAACCGAGAGGACCAATCAGATTTTAGAGGACATGTTAAGATCTTGTGCTTTGAAGCATGGGAAAAGTTTGGACAAAAGCTTGCCATATGCAGAATTTTCATACAACAATAGTTACCAAGCAAGTTTGAAGATGTCACCATATGAAGAGCTTTATGGGAACAAGTGTAGGACACCTTTGTTCTGGAATGAGACAGGAGAATCTGAAGTATTTTGTCCGGATGTGTTGCAAGAAGCCGAAAAGCAAGTCCAAATAATTCGTGAAAACTTGAGGGTTGTCCAATCAAGACAAAAAGGCTATGCAGACAATAGGAGAAGGAAATTAGCCTTTGAAATAGGAGATTTTGTTTACCTCAAGGTGTCACCAATGAAAGGTCATAAGAGGCTTAACATAAGGGGCAAGCTCGCACCTCGTTATATTGGACCATTCAAGATTTTGGACAAAAGAGGAGAAGTAGCGTATAAGTTGGAGATGCCAGCTCATCTTTCGGGTCTCCATGATGTATTTCATGTTTCCCAGCTCAAGAAGTGCTTGAGAGTACCGGAAGAACAAGTGCCAATGGAAGGATTGGAACTAGAGGAAGATATGACTTATGTCGAGCAACCGGTTAAGATCTTGGAAACCAAGGAGAGAGTCACAAGGAACAAGGTGATTCGATGGTGTAAAGTTCAATGGAAGCACCACACAGAAAAAGAAGCAACGTGGGAATTGGAGGATGATCACAAAAAGGAATTTCCCTATCTCTTCCCTTCCGCGTCGAATCTCAAGGGCGAGATTCATTTTAAGGGAGGTAGGTTTGTAACACCCTCATTTTCATGCATCATGCCTTGCATACACGCATCTACATGTTTAACATTAACCCACATAAAGAGGAGCGAGTTTAAAATTGATTTGGAGCATTTAAAATTGATTTGGAACAAAACCACACTTAAAATGCAGGAAAGTGCGAACTAGTCCGATTTTACTGAGGACTAGTCCGATTTCTATCTGAATAAAAACGGACTTGTCCATTTTGCTGCAGACTAGTCCGGTTTTGCCTCTGGAAACTTTCGGACTTGTCCGATTTTGTGCGGACTAGTTCGATATTCCAAGAATCCTTGAAAATTTGCTAACTCCCTGGACTTTTCCGGACTAGTCCGGTGTTCCAGCGGACTTTTCCATTTTCCTCTCTGACTAAAGTCGGACTTGTCTAATTTTAGGCCAGACTTGTCCGATTTTCTCTCTGGACAACTTCAGACTAGTTCGGTCCTTTTCGGACTTGTTCGATATTTCGCGACTTCGAGTTGATCTTTTGTTTTACGACTTGTTTCTTGGGTTTCACGTTAAGTGGGCCTAGGGACGTCGTGCCTAACTCTTTTAGAGCCCATGTAGGACCCTAAACCGGCCTCTACTCATCCCAAACTCGAAATCCATCTAACCCTAGCCTCCACCTCTATATAAACAACCCCACCCCTTGGCTTGACATCTATTTGCCACTTTTCCACCCCACCCAAACCCTAGTTCGTGGAGAGCCACCATCGAGGAGGGAGGAGAAGATCCCAAGCAAGAAGAAGAAGAGGAGGAAACGAAAGAGGATCAAGATCTCCATCAAGCTTTCGTTCTTCATCACCAATTCATCTCCAAGTTCATCCCCAACCCTAGATCATCAAGATCCAAGTGCTACCTCCAAGTTTCTTGATTCATTGGAGTCCTAAACACCTAGTATACCTTCTATTATCTTTTCCTTACGTGAATTCAACACCTAATCTCCAAATTCACGTCGATCCAGAAAACCTTGGTTCGCTAGTTTTGCGAAGTGCGGACTTGTGCGGTCCCTAGCGGACTAGTCCGATTTTGCTGAATAAATTGTGTTGAATTGATTTTAAAAGTAGATCAAATCAACTCTAAACCTGTATAATCTTGTTAAAAGCTATTAGGACTAGTTAGTTATCATTAAAAGCAATCCATTAACAAGTTCTACCTTGCATTGCATTAATCATGCATGTCATGTCATATTGAGTAATATTTGTGCACTCTTTGATTGTGTTTCCTGTTTGTATGTTTATTGTGCGGATTAGATGGATTTGCGCTAGAGAGTGCTGTGGAGGATCTACAACACCAAGAGTTTGAAGGCTTTGACGCTAATCAACCGCAAGAGCAAGGCAAGTGTCCTGGAAGCATATTGATCCTATTTTAAAATAAATGTTTTGTTTGCAAAATTGCATGCTTGTGTCAATTTGATGGGAATCCCATGATAGGAGGTTTACTAGCTTTCTTTGAACACCCTTGTCACCTGGAATTTATGGTAGAGAGTCGGGAAGGGCTTTTACCTTTTTGGCTTTGCTTAATCAACTGCGATGGGAAAACAATACTACACATTAATGATATATTATGAGATTATGGTTAACATGAACTGGTTAAATATGATATGGTAATGGGTGATCTAAGCAAGCCTGGTATGTGGATGGGTTGGATGTATGGTGGTTTGCTTGCTTTAGATCTAAGGACCGGTTCATGCGAGAATAATACAGGACTACAGTGCCACCATGAGGCCAAGTATGGGTGCGGCGTAGCTGATTAATTAAGGCTTTGCTAGTGATGTTTGGACCATTTTGGATGCTCGGGGAAGGGGTAGTCGGATTGGGTTTGTAGATGATTGGTGGGACTACCTTGGGATCCGAATGGCTCAAGAGGGGGCCCTTTGTTGAAGATGTGCTCTTTGGGAGGCATCGCCACCGGTGAAACCTCAGTGGGGTCTAAATAGGCTAGTAATCTCTTTGTAAAGGCTATTTTGTGATCTCTTGGCCACACACCAAAGGAAGTGTGTATGTGACCGACGGGTCATGGGCATAAGGGAGGTTCTTAGTCACCGAAAGGTGATGAAATCACGAACACATGGGTAAAACGGTACAAACTCTGCAGAGTCTAATAAAACTGTCATGATAGCCGTGCTCCCGGTTATGAGTACCTGGACAACTTCCATGATTAGAGGGAACTTAGTATTGGGATGGTATTTGAGATGGTTATGGTTGGTATTATGGTTATGGTTGGTATTATAGTTATGGTTGGTTAGGGATTTATTTCTGGTATTGAATATGGTTATGGGCAAATGGTGAAATCTGGAATTATTGATGAGGATGGTGAATTATGGACTGGTATTATGATATTACTTATGATTATGATGGGTTTGATTCACATACGTATATTATATTGCTTTTAAAATGTTTTAATGTACTTTTCAGCACTTACCCATTATTATTGTCGTCATTTGAATCAGCCACATGTCATACTTTTCACACTTGCTGAGTACGACATATACTCACTCTTGCAATTCCCCCCCAACAGTTGCAGGTCAGGATTGTGAGTTTAATAGCGATAATGCGGAGTTCTAGGCCGTGTCTACCGTCAACTTTGCCTGTCGTGTTTTGGAGTTGCGCTATACCCTATTTCTTATGCTGCCTAGCTGTTTAGTTTGCTTATTTAGTTTATTTCCACTGCATTAGTGGAACTTGTCATTAATATTCATTAGAGCTTGTATTTATGGGTTGTTTAATAAAATTTGGTTAATTAATCTTGTGTTGTGGTATTTTTCTGTATACTCTTTTGTGATGCACTCGTGTATGTGTGTTGAACATCCTGGGCACACATATGCGTTAGCGTGGTTCATTTTCCAGAACCGGGCGTCACAGGGTGCACCAGTTCTGTTTGTGGAGAAGAAGGATAAAAGCAAGAGGCTTTGTACAGATTACCGAGCTCTCAATGCGATGACCATCAAGAACAGGTATCCTCTACCTCAGATTGATGATCTTTTTGATCAGTTGAAGGGAGCCAAGTTCTTCTCGAAGATTGATCTAAGATCTAGGTATAATCAAGTGAGGATCAGACTTGAGGACATACCTAAGACAACATTTGTGACTCGCTATGGACATTTTGAGTACACTGTGATGTCATTTGGGTTAACCAATGCTCCTGCCTACTTCATGACTCTAATGAACCGGGTGTTCATGCAATATCTAGAGAAATTTTTCATTGTCTTCATTGACAACATTCTGATATATTCTCGGAGTGAGGAAGAACATTTACAACATATGCGAATTGTTCTGGAACGACTTCGAAGTCATCAACTATATGCCAAGTTTAGCAAATGTGAATTTCAGTTGCGAAAGGTCAGCTTCCATGGACATGTTCTGACAGCTGAAGGAGTTGCAGTCGATCCAAAGAAGGTTTAAGATGTATCATCTTGGGAGAAACCAACATCAGTTTCGCAGATTCGTAGTTTTCTGGGTTTGGCCGGCTATTATAGGAGGTTCATTGAAGGATTATCTAAACTGGCTCGACCAATGATAGAATTGCTCAAGAAGGACAAGAAGTTCATTTGGACCAAAGAATGTGAGCTGAGTTTTCAAGAGTTGAAGAATAGGCTAACCACAACACCAGTACTAGACTTGTCAGACATTCATAAGAACTTCATCATTTATTGTGATGCTTTGAAACGAGGTCTCGGGTGTGTGCTCATGCAAGAAGGTCGAGTGGTAGATTATGCCTCTCGCCAGCTAAAGCCACACGAGCAGAACTACCCGATGCATGACTTGGAATTGGGTGCAGTCGTGCACGCTCTGAAGATTTGGAGGCACTATCTGATCGGGAACAAATGTGAGATTTAAACAGATCACAAGAGCCTCAAATATATCTTCACTCAGTCGGACCTCAACATGAGTCAACGAAGATGGTTAGAGTTAATCAAGGATTATGATTTGGAAATCCATTATCATCCGGGTAAAGCAAATGTGGTAGCTGATGCTCTTAGCAGGAAAGCATATTGCCACCACTTGGTGACACAAGTACCCCAGTTGTGCAATGAGATGTGAAAGTTGAACCTAAGGGTTGTACCTCACTCCTACAACTACAATCTTAGTGTTCAACCTGTTCTGGATGAACAAATTAAGAAGGCTCAACAAGAGGATGAAAAGTTGATGGAGATCAAAGCACAGAGCGGTGAAGACAAGGCTCCATATTTCAGAGTCGATAGAGATGGAATATTGTGGTTCAAGAAGCGGCTTGAAACCTTGCACACAAGCATACACTCAACATAATATATGGCCTAGATGCACATAAGTAAAGTAGAGATCCAATCATGGAGCAATATACCTTTTGATCGACATTTGGTCCATCTTCATTGAGATCCAAGTGGCCATTCATTACCATGGGAGTCTTTATGGACTTCGCCTTGTCCATTCCAAACTTCTTGAGTATGTCTTGAGTGTACTTAGTTTGGCTTATGAACGTCCCTTCCTTTTGTTGCCTCACTTGGAATCCCAAGAAGTACTTTAGCTCCCCCATCATTGACATCTCAAACCTATCTATCATAATTTTACTATATTCCTCACAAAAAATTTGTTAGTTGAACCAACGATTATATCATCAACATAAATTTGACAAACAAAGAGATAATTGTCAAAGTTCTTTGTAAACAATGTATAATCTACTTTACCGATCTTAAAACCATTTTCAATTATGAAATTTCTAAGACACTCATACCAAGCTCTAGGAGCTTATTTGAGGCCGTAGAGAGCCTTACGCAATTTCAATACGTGGTCGGGGAACTCTTCATCTTCAAACCCGGGAGTTTGCTCCACAGACACCTCCTCCTTGATTGGTCCGTTGAGGAAGGCGCTTTTCACATCCATTTGATAGAGCTTGAAATCATGGTGAGTAGCATATGAAAGTAATATTCTAATAGACTCAAGTCTAGCTACGGGAGCAAAGGTCTCATCAAAATCCAAACTTTTGACTTGTGAATACCCTTTGGCCACAAGTCGTGCCTTGTTCCTTGTCACCACCCTGTGTTCATCTTGTTTGTTGCAAAAGACCCATTTGGTGCCGACAACGTTGAACTTGGGTCTTTAGACTAGTTCCCACACCTCATTCTACTTGAAATTGTTGAGTTCTTCTTGCATGGTCACTACCCAATCTGGATCCTTCAATGCATCCTCAACCCTGCGCGGTTCCAAAAAGGATACAAACAAATAGTGCTCACAAAATTAGCTATGTGTGATCTAGTAGTTACTCCCTTTTGGATGTCACTGATGATGTTGTCGATTGGGTGATCCCTTTGAACGCATTGGTGCACTCTTGGATGTGGTACTTGCTGTCTTGAATCTTCATGGTCATCTTCTTCGCCTCCTAGATGGTTGCCTTCATTGACTTGTTGATCATTTTCGACTCCTTGAGGTTGATCTTGTGTGGAAGCTCCCCCTTAATCATTGGCCTCCTCTTGTGTTTCATCTTCCTCATGCATATGTAGAGGTGACTCTTGTGGTCGAACTTCGCCTAATGCCATTCTTCTCAATGCTTGAGAAGGAGCTTCTTCTCTATCTAGCACACATGGATCAAATTGCTCCTTTTGGGAGACATTAGTTTCATCGAACACTACGTCATGTGCTACTTCAACAAGTCCGGAGGTCTTGTTGAAGACACGATAGGCGTAGGAGTTCGAATCATAACCAAGCAGGAAACCTTCATCGGACTTCGAAGCGAACATTGTAGTCCTAGGCTTCTTGTTCAAAATATAGCATTTAGAACCAAAAACTCGAAAGTATGAAATATTAGGATTGTTACCAGTGATATGCTCATAGGATGTCTTTTTGAGTAGTCGATGGAGATAAAGTTGATTTATGGCGTGGCAAGCGATGTTAACCGCTTCCGCCCAAAATCAATCCGAGGTCTTGTACTCATCGATCATTGTTCTTGCCATCTCTATGAGGGTTCGGTTCTTCCTTTCGGCAACTCCGTTTTGTTGAGGAGAGTAAGGTGCTGAAAACTCGTGCTTTATGCCTTCTTCGTCTAGGTACTCCTCAACTTGTGTGTTCTTGAACTACGTGCTGTTGTCGCTTCGAATGTTCTTGATCATTGATGAAAACTCATTTTGGGCTCTCTTGAAGAACTTTTTGAGTGTTCCTTGTGTTTATGCCTTATCATGTAAAAAGAAAACCCAAGTGAAGCAAAAAAAATTATCAACAACTACTGAACCATATTTGTCACTGTCGCTTCTTATGTAAGCAATTGGACTGAATAAGCCCATGTGAAGTAGCTCGAGCGGTCTTTTTGTAGTCATGACGTTCTTAGCGGTATGGGGTGCTTCAACTTGCTTCCCGGCTTGGCACGCGCTACAATATCTATCTTTCTCAAAAACACTATCATTCAAACCTCGGATGTGATTGCCCTTGAGGAGTTTTTGAAGATTCCTCATACCAACATGCGCTAGCCGTCTATGCCACAACCAACCCATGTTGGTCTTTGCAATCAAGCATGTGTCAAGTTCGGCTTTTATCTTCGTTGAAGTCAACAAGGTAAAATTTTCCCTTTAACATACCTTGAATGCAATGGAACCATCACTCCTCCTAAAGACGGTTACACCCTCATTAGTGAACAGGCAATTATAACCTTTGTCACATAATTGAGATATGGACAATAGGTTATAATCTAAGGAATCGACATGTAATACATGAGAAAGAGTATGTTGGGATGATATGGCAATTTTACCGGTACCGAGGACCTTTCCTTGACTATTATCTCCAAAGTAGATGCCCTCACTTGCATCCTCATTTTCTTCATACTCAACGAACATTCTTCTTTCTCCAATCATATGGTTGGTGCAGCCACTGTCTAGCACCCATTTAGATCCATCGGAGGAATAGGCCTGCAAAAACCAATAAAGCCTTGGTTTTAGGTACCCAAGCTTGCTTGGGTCCTTTTAGGTTAGTCACAAGGGATTTATGCACCCACACATTAGAATTGGTGTTCTCATGGCGTGGCCCAACATAATTAGCATAAATCTTACCAAAATTACTTCTCATTAATACATAAGATGCATCAAAAGTTCTAAATAGCAATTTTTGTTGTTTATAAATAGGACTAGTCTAGGAGATCGGAATTGTCTGGAGGACCGGACTTGTCTGAACCTCGAGCGGACTAGTCTGGTGATTATGCGTGTTGGATGTGTTAGCTTTGGATTTTCCAGTTTGAAAGGGTCTTCCTTTTACAAAGATAATGCTTTCCTTGTCATTCTTATGGCTTCTAGCTTTTTGCTTTCCACCATAAGAATACCCAATGCCATATTTGACATTAGGAGGTCTTGTGGCCAAGTATGCACGACGTGCATATTTGACTTTCTCCTTGTCAAATATGCCACTTTGGGTAGGATGCTTATCCTTGGTAGAGGTTGACTTGTCATTCAAACTGGTGTCAACTTTACCACATGAGCAAGTAATGATAGTTTTAGTTTTAAGTGGTTGAGAAGGTGATCTTGAAGAGGATGAAGGGTCACCTTGCTTGAGTGACTCAACTTGTACTTCAAGGATCTAGTTAACCTTTATTAGGTTAGCAAGTTCATCCTTGATTGTAGCATTTGAATCTTTTAACTCCAAGCAAGCTCCCTTGCTTGAAGCTAACTCAAGCTCTAGTGACTTGCTTCGCTCCTTTTCAAGTTCTAGAAGCTTATCAAGTTCAACATATTCCTCCTTTTGGGAGATAATCATGTCTTCTTGATGATGTATCAACTTCTCCTTCTCAACAAGTTGATCCAGTAAGAATTTCATTTTTGCGGCAGTTTTCTTATCTAGTCCAATGAGCATATCTTCATTATCGCTAGCAAATTCACTATCACTACAATAGGAATGTACGGAAGAGGGTTTTGTTGTTACCTTGCGTTTACCTTCCTTTGCCATGAGGCAAGTGTCGTTCCCCTTCCATGCGCCGAGAGTAGGGAATAGAGTGGACTTCTTGGATGTCTTCTCGATGGCTATGCTAGCAATCTCTTCTTCTTCTTCGAATGAGGACTCATCATTTGAGTCCCACTCTTTCCATATATGCACTTGTTCGGCTTGCTTCTTCTTCTTGAAGAATTTCTTGGGTTGAGACTTTGTTTCTTTGGTCTTCTTTTTGTTCTCTTCATATGGGCAATCAACTATAAAGTGGCTATACTCACCACAGTTATAGCATGCTCGCCTCAACTTTGGTTTTGATCTTTCCTTGTACTTTCCTTCACTTGATTTAGCCCCTTGTCTTTTCTTCATCATTCTTTTGAATTTCTTCATGAATAGTATCATGTCATCTTCGTCGAAGTCGCTGCTCTCATTGTCACCATCTTCTTCTAATTGAGCTTCTCGAGCTTCTTTAGACAAGGGCTTGAGAGTGGACTTTAAAGCGGCCCCTTTCTTCTTTGCTGAGGTGAGATCGGCAATCTCCTTAACGTGCTTGGCTTGCTTTTCCATCATCTCAAAATTGATGATTTTCCCAAGTAGTTCATCCGGGGTCATCTTCTTGTACTCGGGGCTTTCTCGTATCATAGAGCATAAAGCGACATTGCGAGGCATGAAAGCCCTAAGAATGAGCTTCACCACCTTGTGGTCATTCCATTTCTTGCTTCCGTATGCTCGCACTTTGTTGACGATCGTCTTTAGTTGATTGTACATATCTTGTGGCGACTCATCTTGTTCGATGGCGAATCTTCCTAGCTCGCCTTCAATCATCTCGATCTTCGCTTCACGCACATGGCGATCACCTTCATGTGTGGTTTGCAATGTATCCCATATCCCCTTCGCGATCTCGAGACCATTCACCTTTGTAAACTCATCCCGACTGGGCGATGAAGTAATGATTGCAGTAGCTTGGGCATTTTGATGGATTGCTTGCTCTTGGCTAGGTGTGAGCTCCTCATCATCGTTCGGGATATCTATTCCTATGCATACTATGTGCCATGAACTTGGATTGAGAGAAATCAGATGAATTTTCATGTTTTACCTCCACATTGAGTAGTCATTGCTGTCAAAGTGTGGGGCTTTTCCAAGTGGAATAGATAGATAATGATTGTTGTCAGAATTTAGGCGATCATAATTAAAAGGATAGCGGGAGTAGTCGGTGTGACTACTCCCCTTCTTCTTCTTCTCATCTTCAATCTTTACTTTTCGCTTGGAAAGAGTTTTCTTCCTTAGGGGCGCCTTTAGTTCCAGCGTCTCCTCATCGTCAACCTCCAAGTCTTGAATGGCCTCGAGGAGCCTCTCCAATTTTTGGTTCTTGTCTTCATAAACCTTCTCTTGGTTGTTGCTCTTGTGTACGTCCTTCATGTACAACATGATCTCTTCGAGCGATTAGTCTCCTTTTGAAGAGCCTTGCTCTAATATCAATTGAATGTGGCCTAGAGGGGGGGGGGTGAATAGGCCTTTTTTGGATTTTGTCGGAACTTGCAACACTTAACAACCAGATCAAATCTCGAGATATCGGACTGGTCCGGTCAAGTGCGGACTAGTCCAGTGTGTACCGACTAGGCTAATCAAATTTGATCGATTAACTTGATTCTTGGATGTAAGCAGCGGAATTATACTTGTAATTTAAGTGTTGCACAAATATAAACTAGGGTGTATCACGATTTAATTTTAAACTCAACGTTTCAACGTAAAGTGAGCACAATTGATCAAAACCCTAGATATCTATATGAAATGTAAGGACAGTGGGCGCAAAGAAAGAACACAATGATTTTATCTCGTGGTTCGGTTCCCACAGAGGCAACCTACATCCACGTTAATGAGTCCACAAAAGGATTGGGTCTTCTCCAATCCTACCCTCGTCGGATCACCACGGAGGCCAATCCTCTTCACTAATCACAAAGGGAAATAACCGAATTCAAGGGGCCTTCTCACAAGTTGAGGGCTCCCCAAGATTATAACAAGAACACCACCAAGAACACACTCAAAAGATCACAATGAAAACCACAGGAGTGTGTTAGGGAAACAAACCAAGAGCTCAATGAGTGATGAACCGTGTCTCTCCAATGATCCAAAGTGTATCCTCATATGATTGATCTTTTTCGCGTTTGATTTCGTGGAGAGATGTGTTTTTGAGGCTCTTGGGAGGTGTGACGGCGCAAGGGGTCGAGAGATCTGAAAGACGGGCCGTGTACACCTATTTATATGGGGTTCACAAAAGTAACTGCTAGGGTTTAGGAATATCAGACTAGTCTGTGGTGGACACCGGACTAGTCCGGTGTGCTATGTGTAGCAAGCCCTAAGTGTCTCGAAATATCGGACTAGTCCGGCTGAGAACGAACTTGTCCGATTTTGGTTCTGGAAAAATTCGGACTAGTCCAATGGATATCGGACTTGTCCAGAAAAGTGAAACCATAAGAGAATTTGTAACAAGTCCGCACTTGGAGGACTTGTCCGATTTAGGTCAGAGGGTTTTTTGGACTAGTCCGTGAAAATATCAGACTTGTCTGATTGACATCAGAAAGATATCGGACTAGTCCATTGTGCTATCCGACTTGTCTGATTTTGTGCAACTTGTGAAGTGTTTTGAGGACTAGTCCGCACTGGGGAGGACTAGTTCGATTCTAGTCAGAGAGATATCAAACTAGTCCGTGGTGACATCGGAATTGTCCGATCTTATGCAGAAAGATATCAGACTAGTCCGGTGTCAGTCGGACTAGACCGGTCCTGTATGAATTTGTGCAATGTGTGAGAATAATTGTGCTTGAGCTCTTGGGGTGTGTTTCCTTAACACACTCCATACACAATGATCTACTACACTTGTTTCTAAGCTATTTTTCGCATTGTTCCTTATTCTCCATTCTTTTTGGCACCTTGCTCATTTTCTCGTTCGAACATGTGCTCATCTCAACAAAGTGGTTAGGATCTCACTTGCTTGTCATAAATCATCTAAAACCCACAAGGGATTTCTAGATGCACTTTCAACCGGTCTCTCAATGAAGTGACAATTAAGAATAAGTACACACTGTCCCGCATTGAAGATCTGTTCGACCAAATGAAGGGAGCCAGAATATTCTCTAAGATTGATCTTTGGTCGGGATATTTCCAAATGAAGATTAGGCCATCAGACATACCCAAGACGGCTTTTAGGACACGATATGGATCTTATGAGTATACAGTCATGTCATTTGGATTGACTAATGCACCCGTGTACTTCATGTTTCTTATGAGTAAGGTTTTCATAAAGTATTTGGATAAGTTCGTAGTAGTTTTCATTGACAATATCATGATCTACTCGAAGAATAAAGAAGAGCACGAAGAGCACTTAAGGCTGATGTTGTAGAAATTGCGAGAGCACTAGTTGTATGCCAAGTTCAACAAGTGCCAATTCTGGTTATGGGAGATATCATTCCTAGGTCGTACATATCTGGAGGAGGAGTGTTAGTCGACCCAGGAAAGGTTAGAGATGTGCTAAAGTGGGAACCACAGCAGAACGTGAAGGAGATAAGGAGTTTTCTTGGAATGACTGGATATTACCGTGAGTTCATCAAGGACTTTTCTAAGATAGCAAAGCCCATGATTGAGCTGTTGATGAAGGAGAAGCCTTCCAAGTGGACTCAAGCTTGTCATGACAGCTTTGAGGAGCTAAAGAAGAGGTTAACAACATCACCTGTGTTGGTATTGCCAGATGTGAGCAAGAGCTTCGACATCTATTTTGATGCTTCAAGGCAAGGACTTGGATGTGTATTGATGAAAGAAGGCTGGGTAGTAGCTTATGCATCCAGGAAGTTGAAGAAACATGAGCAAAACTATCCTACGCATGATCTCGAACTCGCAGCCGCAGTGCATGCTTTGAAGATTTGGAGACATTACGTTCTTGGTCATAGATGTGAGATTTACACGTATCATAAGAGTCTCAAGTACATATTCACTCAGACGGGTCTGAATTCGAGGCAAAGAAGATGGTTGGAACTCATTAAGGACTATGATGTGGGAATAAACTATCATCCAGGAAAAGCCAACATAGTGGTTGATGCCTTGAGTCGAAAGGGAGCTAGCCACCGGCTTACCGTCAGGGAGTTGCCACCTGAGCAATGCAAGGACATCAAACGGTTATATCCTGGATTTGTAAATGAGATGGAAGCGATGGAAGTGAATCCAACCCTGGAACAAGAAATTCAAGATGGACATACAAAGTACAAGGAAATCTAGGAAATTAAGGAACGGACCCAAGAAGGGAGAGAATTCAGATTTGATGAGGATGACCAAGGTACTATATGGCTTGGAAAACGGATGGTTGTGCCTAGTGACAAAAGTCTTTGACAGTTGATATTGAAGGAGGCACATGACTCACTTTATTCTATCCATTCCGGTTGTACTGAGATGTACAAGGACTTGAAGACATGCTACTGGTGGGATGGTATGAAAAGGGATATAGCGGAATATGTTGCATTGTGTGATGTGTGCCAACGAGTCAAAGTTGAACATCAAAGGCCAGCCGGATTATTACAGCCGTTGAAGGTTCCAGAATGGATGTGGGAAGAGGTTGGTATGGATTTCATAGTTGGCTTACCTTGCACTCCAGCAGGATATGACTCGATAGGGGTTATTGTGGATCGGCTGATGAAATCGGCTCATTTTATTCCTGTCAAGACCACATATAGTGGAACCAAGTTAGAAGAACTATATATGGGAAGGATAGTGTGTCTACATGTAGTGGCCAAGAGAATAGTGTGTCGGATAGAGGTTCTTAGTTTACTTCAAGGTTCTAGAAAAAGTTGCACGAATTGATGGGAACTCAATTGAATTTTAGTTCTGCATATCACCCTCAAACAGATGGACGGACCGAGTTGACGAATCATATTTTAGAAGATATGGTAAGAGCTTGTGCACTAAAGTATGGAGGAAGCTGGGATAGTAGTTTGCCATACGTTGAATTTTCCTACAATAATAGCTATCAAGCAAGCTTGAAGATGTCACCATACGAAGCCTTGTATGGGAGAAGGTGTAGAACACCCTTGTTTTGAAATGAGACAGGGGAAACTAAAGTATTTGGACCTGATGTGATCAAAGAGGCCGAAAAGCAAGTGCAGACCATCCGCGAGAACTTAAGGGCTGCTCAGTCAAGACAAAAGGGTTCCACGGATAATAGACGAAGAATCTTGTCTTTTGAGGTAGGAGACCTTGTATACCTCAAAGTGTCACCTATGCGAGGTCATAAGAGGTTTAACGTCAAAGGCAAGTTGGCACCTCACTATATTGAACCATTCAAGATTTTGGACAAACGTGGAGAAGTAGCCTACAAATTGGAGATGCCAGGATATCTTTCAGATGTTCATAATGTATTTCATGTCTCTCAGCTCAAGAAGTGCTTAAGGGTACCAAAGAGCAAGTATTGATGGAAGAATTGGAGCTTGAGGAAGATTTGACCTATGTCGAGCAACCTATCGAAATTTTGGAAACCAAGGAGAGGGTCACAAGGAACAAGGTGATTCGATGGTGCAAAGTGCAATGGAAGCATCATACAGAATCAGAAGCAACTTGGGAGCGAGAGGATGATCTCAAGAAGGAATTCCCCGATCTCTTTCCTTTTGCTCGAATCTCGAGGGTGAGATTCATTTTAATGGGGGTAGGTTTGTAACACCCTCATTTTCATGCATAATGCATTGCGTACATCCTCATACATATTTAACATTAAGCCATGTAAAAAGGAACAAGATCAAAATAAATTTGGGCTTAATCTTGAAGTTTCAGTCTGTCAGAGTGCGGACTTGTCCGGTCTAACACGGACTAGTCTGGTATACCCTTTAAAGTGCGGACTAGTCCTTTATCACCATGTACTAGTCCTATCAGCCTTAACGGACCAAAACATACTAGTCCTTTACGACACCAGACTAGTCCGGTCAGCCTTTTTGAAACACTTCAAACTTGTCCGAAAACACCTAATTTAGTCTGATACAACCCCGGACTTGTCCGGTACCAACACCGAACTAGTCTGAAGTCCCTTACCGCACGAGAACGGACACGTCTGGTCCCAAATACGGACAATTCCATCCTTCGGAAACCAACTTAGACTTTTTTATTTCTCTATGATTTGTTTTTGTGTAGTTGCCTAATTTGGGCTCAAGAACTTCATGCCCAACCTCAAAGGGGCCCAAGTGGACCACACCTAGGCCCTTACACATCCCCACCAAATTCCACTTGGAATTCACCCCAAAACCCAAATCCTCCACCTCTATATAAACAACCCAATACCCTACACCTCCCCACCCTAATTGAAAACCCTTGCTGCCACTTTCGCATTATGCCGTCATCAAGGTCGAGTCCAGAAGCAAGGATAAAGAGAGGAACTTGAAGAAGTGCTAATCAAGATCAATCTTCATCGATTCTTCGGCAATTGACATTCTTCATTCAAGTTCTTCATGAACTCATCTCCATCAAGCCCTAGTTGCCAAGATCCAAAGTCTCACGTCAAAACTTTGATCTTTGGATATCTAAACACGTGGTACACCCTCTACATCCAAGTTTCTACAAAAATTCAACCCCAATTCTCGCAAATCAAGAAAACCATAAAAATCCAATTCTGTCCAGGGCGGACTAGTACGGCCCTAAAAACGGAGCAGTCTGACCTCTGAATCTGAACTGTGCTGAATTTATTCCAAATTGACTCGAATCAAATCCAAACCTGTGCAAACTTGTCAAAAACTATTAGAACTAGTTAGTAAACATTAATAGCAACTCATTAACAAGTTTTACCTCATAATCTTATTAATCATGCATATCATGGCATATTGAGCACCATATGAGCATTATTTGATTGAATTGTGTGTTCTGCATGTTTGTCGCTTGGAATAGAAGGAATTGTTGTTGAGTGTGCTTTCGAGGACCTATAGAACCAGAACTTTGACGCTTTCAATCCAAACCAAGCTCAGGAGCAAGGCAATTCTCCTTGACCATATTGATCCTGTTTGAAAGGTTTTGTTTGCAAAATTGCATGCTTGTGTCAATATGATGGGAAAACCCAATTGTAGGAGTTCACTAGTTTTGTATGACCATCCTTGTCGCTTGAACACTATGTAGAGAGTCGAGAAGGGTATTTTGCACTTTTTGCTTTGCAATATTAAATGGACTATTGAACAAGTGTATGATGAGAATTAATAAGAATGACCCTTTAGCAACATGGTGCCTAGGGATCTAAGCAAGATGGTTATGTGGAATGGGTTAGACTATTTCAGAGGTTTTGCTTGCTTTAAATCTAAGGACTGGTTCGTGGAGCGACTATCAGGATTTACAGTGCCACTACAGGGCCAAGTATGGGTGCGGCTTAGCTGACTAATTAGTGAATTGCAAGTGTTGTTTGGACCATTAAGAATGCTCAGGGAAGGGGTAGTCGGATTGGGATTGTTAATGATTGGTGGGACTACCCTAGGATCCGAATGGCTCAAGAGGGGGCCCTTCATTGGATGTGCTAAGATGGATACATCACCACCGGCGAAACCTTAGTGGGGTCTAAATAGGCTAGTAATCACTTTGTAAAGGCTATTTTGTGATCTCTTGGCCACACACCTAAGGAAGTGTGAGACGACATAATTGAGATTCCATAGTCATAGAAAGGTGATGAAATCACGAACTTGTAGGTAAAGTGGTACAACCTCTGTAGAGTGTGCCTAAAACTATCTTGATAGTCGTGCTCCTAGTCATGAGCAACCTAGACCCTCACATGATTAGAATTTGGACTTTAACTTAGCTTAATGGCTAGAATTGAATTGGGAATTGGTATTGGTTAACTAATTGACTTTGGTACATGGAATTTATTAACCTGAGATAAATGAGCATTTATGAGTTGATTATGGATTATTATTATTGCTGAAATTAATTATTTAAGTTGAAATTGATGTTATATGGGTTATTTTGGGAAGGACCTCACTTAATAATGATATAATTGCATTTTCAACTATTTTGAATGTACTTCTATGCAATCAGCCTATTTTATTGTCGTCCTTTGTTAAAGCTACATGTCATAGTTTCCTACACTTGTTGAGTACAACATGTGCTCACCCTTGCTATTCCCCTACCAAATCCAGACGCAGGCGACCAGGAGGAGTACCATGAGGTCTTTGTGGAATTCTAGGCATGTGTTTTGCTGTGAAACCTGCTTGTGGAGTTGAAGTCATAAGATTTGAGTTTTTCTGCTGCAGTTTCATTAAAGCTTGTAATCGAGACTATTGGGTTTGTAATAAGGTACTATCATCAATATTATTATTCGAGACATGGTTTAAATATGTTTATCGTTTTTGAATCACTTGTGTATGTGTGTTAAACATCTTGGGCACACATATCCATTACGTCTGGTTCCTTTTCAGAACCGGGTGTCACATGGCTACAAGAAAAAAAAAAGAAAAAATTACATGCTTACATCATAAGCATGAGAAGAAAAAAAAGTAGCCATGTTTCATCCCCGCAAAATAAGAGAGTCCACTCAAAAGGGAGTCATCTCAATATCCACATCCACACCATTCCATCACACATGCACAAGTCTTGAATCAAATTGTTTTGAATTGATTTCTCCTAAGGCTTACTCTTTTGACATAGCAATATTATGTGTTGCAAATATGCCTACTATATACCCTACCAAGCTCCACATACAAGCCTTATGTAGAGGTAGGATGAATTTAGGCAAAATGCCTTGGTAAGGATATATTTCCACTACACACAAAGGATAGACTTGAGAGAATCAAATTGAGATACTTAGAATCTAAATTGAACTCTCCGGAATTTGAGTGGAACTTGATTTCTTGGGTATGTGTGCTCCATTTGCCGTTCTATCTATCAACCACCCATGAATAGGAGATGGCATAGGCCCCATAATGACATAAGATGGGTGAAGTACCGTGCCAATTTTTGCAATACTAGGTAGAGTATTTTGTTGTGCACATGGTACTTTTGAAAAGTAGAACATTGTAGAAACTCCTGATCATCAACCTAAAGTATTGACTTTGCTCGGGACGAGCAAAGGATAAGCTTGAGGGAGTTTGTTGATGTCTGTTATATACCAATTTCACCTGTCAATATAACTCAATTATGTGAAGGAAACATCATTTCTTGGACACATCACCTTTCTATTTAACCTATTTCCACTTGTCTTTGGAGAAAGTAGTGCATGCAGGCATCCTATGCAGAAATGAAGTGAAACAAAGGGATGGATCCTATAAAATATCATTTTAGCCAATCAGGCGACACCACGTGGCACCACATGGATCAAATGGCCCACAAACAGAAGTATCCAAGGCCATCCAAAGGTGTAGCACCCATATCAATCAATGGGACCCACCTAGAACACACCTCGAGGAAGCACAACAGAAATGGTCAACATTTCTATTCGGCCGACTAGGGGGTTCGTCCGAACTCTACCTGACACTAAACTCGGTCAGCTTTCACGTGTCGACTCCCTGTGGTGCCCTGGTCATGATGAAGATTGATTCGCGCGCTTTTGGTGGTGCGAACCGACCCTTCTCCAAGCTATAAATATTACCCCTCACATATCACTTCAACACACACCACTTGAGTATTCATCCCGTGTATCCACTACTCTCCATAGGTTTAGAGGAGTATAGGCTGTAGAGAGGAGAGTCTCTAGTCCATAGTTCAAGTACGAGAGGTAGAAGGAGTCTCTTCCCAATTTCTATTTGGGAAAGGTATGGCTCTTATATTTCTATTTGTATTTGTGACTTTGTTCTTAATAGAGATGTTATCTTTAGTCTTCTATTGTTCATATACTTAGACGAAGAATTTCTTATTTGATTGTGAATTCCATGTATGTGGTAGGAGTAGTATTTATGATTATGCTATACAATTGTCATTATATCATCATAAACTCTATAAAACTCCACTATAGTCTAATTAGTTATGACATTATTATGTTAACATGAATCACTTACGCTAGTTCAACCATGATTTAGTTCATTGCCTTAGGATGGCTTGTGCCTAGGCTCTTGAGTTAATTACTTAATATGCTAGCATGGTGCTAGGATAGAGAGTAGCGTTAAATGTCTCATAGACCCACAGATTGAAGAGGTAGGCAGTAGGTGGTGACAACCCTATCTGTCCTTTGTAATCCTCCATGTTCGGCTATGCCACAAGCTCTTGGCGGGAGTCGTCCTAGTATTACTAGGGGTAAACCTGTGACCATTGTGTTAATCCACTTAACATGAGAATTCATAATTGACATGATCATTAGTAACTAACTTAGGCTATGTATATGTATATTAGAAGCATGGTAGGAGTCTCTACCTAACTCTTAGCCTAGTCCTTCTTTACCCCATTTATCACCTTAGAATAGAATGCTCTTGTGTGTGTCACACTACTCCAACTTATCATTTATCCATCCTTGCTAGAACCATACCTAGGAAAACCTAGCCCTTTCCACTTGATGATTGTTTTACTTCCATCTAGCCTTCCTTTGGGAGAATATAAATGACACCCTTTGGGAATACTCTTAGAGGAGAAATGCTAAATCGATAGTTTCTGTGCGCTTGCAGATTTATCTGATAATCTAAAATCTATTAACAAGCATTTCTGGCACCACTGCTTGAGATGAATTGTTAGTAGTGCATAGGAATCGTCAACAATAATCAAGCTATTCTCGTTTTTCGTATATTATCTTCATGTACCTGGTTAATTTTTTCTCTATATCACCTCTAGGGGAGTTATGCAACCCTGCTGAAGGTGGACTTGTTTGAGGTACTTGCAAGGTGTTTCGGAATCTCACGGCTACCCTCTTACTTGGGGCCCTGTGGTGCCATATGGTCCCTCATGGAAGGCCTACACCGAGCTGGGGTCTAGGGCGCGCAAATTGCTTACTTTGGTTCTGTACCCTAAGCATGCGCGCTTTTGCCTCCCAGTGCTGCAGCTAAGTACTGAGGGCCAGGAGGCTCACACCCTAAGTAAGGTGGGAGCTGGATCCCCGACGCTAACACATTGAATTACCTAAGCTCTGCGTACCATCCCAGGACTGTAAGACATGGCAAAACTAAAGAGTAGGGATAGATCACCGATGAGCAAAATTATGCCCCCGTGTCGTGTGTGCAGGACATACAAAACAGGTCGATTGAGGCACAACCAGCATCAGCATCGGCGAGGTACACATCACCCAGGGGGCCCGCCATCGATGTTCCTACATGTTGATGGTAGATGACGCTGGAGCATCCAGCTCCGGCAAATCCCAAGGGGCCTGCCGTTGACGCTATTATACATAATGGCAACAAGTGCTGATTTGTGAGTATGCTCCCTCATCCCGCTTTTGTTCCTAACAAGGTTTCTTAGATTTCCTACTAGCAAGGGGCCTGCCGTCAACGTTCCTACAGTGATGGTGGGCGACGCTGGAGCAGCCAGCTCTGACACCACCCAGGGGGGCTGCCATCAATGTCTCTGCGGTGATGGTGGGCGATGCCGGAGCAGCCAGCTCTGGCACCTCCAAAGGGGCTTGCCGTCGACGACTCTGCGACGATGATGGGCAATGTCGGAGCAGCCAGATCCGGCACCACCCAAGGGGCCTGCCCTCGATGAGTCTACGACGATGGTGGGCGACACCGGAGTAGCTAGCTCCGACACCACACCAGGGGCCTACTGTCGACGTCTCTACGATGATGGTGAGCGACGCTGGAGCAGCCAGCTCCAGCACCTCCCAAGGGGTCTGTCGTCAACAACTCTGCGATGATGGTGGGCGATGCCAGAGCATCCAATGCCTCCACCTCCTAGGGGGCCTGCCGTCGATGACTCAGCGATGATGGTTCGCAACGACGGAGCAGCCAGCTCCGGCACCACCCAATGGGTCTGCCGTCGATGTCTCCGTGACCATGGTCAGCAAAGCCGGAGCTGCCAGCTCTGGCACCAAGCAAGGGGTCTGCCGTCGATGACTCTGCAACGATGGCGGGCGACGCTGGAGCAGCCAGCCCTGGCACCACCCAAGGGGCCTGCTGCCTATGTCTCTATTCTGACAAACCTCAGCGCCACTGAAGGGGACACATTGAGGCCATCCACTCAAAACTCTCGTGCTCAACTGTTGGCCCGTCGAAGACATCCTGCAATCAAGTGGTAGGTGTGCCCAGCCACCTCGCCACATCTACCAGGGGGCCTCTAAGAGGGTTCCATAGGTAGCACATCAAAGGAAGACAGATTGGCCATATAACATGTGCGATCGTTGGTTCCTCAAAAACTAAAATACTCGGCAAAATTCTTCAAGCCCTTATGCAGCTAAGGACTCGAAGCGATAGATTAAGAAGCACAAGACAAGCCAACAATTGGCATGAATTCAAATTCATTAACAGTTATTGTACAAAGGGGCCATCCTCGGTTACAAGGTGCTCCGCCTAGGTGCCGCCAGTCTAGACTCTGCTGGAACGAAGAGGCCACCTGCTTGGCAAGGTCCTGGACTTTGGCCCTCGCCTCCTCCTCATGCTCATCGAAGGGGCCTTTCTCAATAGACTCCAGCGGGATCATCGGGTACCAGCTTTAGAAGGACACCAAGACATGGGCAGCCACTTGCTCCACCAGCTCCATGCCTTCGACCTCCAGCCGCCTCGCAAGGACGGCATTCACCACCCCAACATCGAGCAGAAGGAGTCCAAAGCTGGGAGCAGCTCGGCCACCCCATGAGATGGCTTCTCACATGGCACGGTACCAAGTCCGAGGGGTTTCAAGACCGCCCTGGCATGGACTAGGAAGTTTCGAATCCCTTGCGCCTCAGCCACGCGGGTGGCCTGGACGCCTTCAGCCTCTCTTCGCGAAGCATCCTCCCAGCTTTTTATGGCGAGGTTCAAGTCATGCACGGCTTGGCGCCTCTCCACCAGCATGTCGAGGCTCCAGGAGACCTCTCCTACCTCACTGCCAAGTCCCGTTCCACATCAGAAACGGCAACCTCGCGGCAGACCAACTCCAGCCGCTTATCCTCGCATAACTTCAACTGGGCTTCAGTGACAGCATGGGCTTTCAGGACCTTCACCTCGAGCTCCTTATTCTTGGTGTGGACCATCTTCACCTGGCGTTGTTCCTTAGGAAGTTCATCGCACTCTTCAGTGAAAGCAGCCTGCATCTGGTGCAAGGTGGACTAGGTCGCGGGAACAGCATCAGAGAAGGAAATCGGCATGGCCGTTGCCAAAGAAGGCTGCCCCTCTGCCTCCTCTATCGACTCCATGGTGGACACCAACGCCTGGGGACCAGATGGTTCCCCGGGGGGAGCTCCAGGAATCAGCGCATCGATGCCCAGCGCTGAAGCACTCCCCTCTGTCACAAAGGTATCACCGACCACCGATGGCGAGTTGCCGTCTTGCGTGCCAATTACATCAGGTACCAGCACAGTATCAGCAGTGGGCGGGTCCGCTCCACCAGAGGTAGACGCTATGACCAAGGTGGCTACCTCCTCGTTTGGCATTGCCTCAGCCCCATATACTCCGACAGATGAAGGAGCAGGAACATCGGCATCACCAGAAGCAGATGCACCTTCAGGCATAGGATGCATCGCAGCATACCCCATCCCTGTTCTAGGATGTGCGGGAGCTACCAAGCCCACCCCTGGAAGCACCAAAGGCACTATGTTGGCCGACGATGCCCTGAAGAGCCAAAACCAACTCTAGCATAGCAAAAAACAATGAAAAAATAGTAGAGGAAGAAGTTGTGCCTTACCAGCAGGCCAGTATGCTCCAAAGACCCTTGCCTCCCAGCTTGCGTGGCGAATCAAGGCCCCCTGGACCCGACTACAGGGATTGTCGTAGACTCCTTCGTTCCTCCCCAGAACCAGAGCCACCGATGGAATCATAGACCAGGTCGAAGACGGAGGCTTCGGCTCCTCCGGCTCCCTCACAATGGGAGATTAGGGTGTCGTCCCCTCGCATCAGCTTCCGCCTCTTCGGCACAACAGTGGCAGAACCTGCGACCAGGGTACAGGAATGCTTTCTCGATGCCGGAACTGGTGCTGGCTGGCTGTCCTCCACCCTGTCAAAGGTTGTTGGCGGCCCTACCTCCGCCCTTTCTGAAGGACGATAGGTAGTCCCCGACCTTGGTTGTGTTACAGTGCAGCACTGCTCTAGGACTACCGAAGCCCCAATCGTCTCTTCAGGGTGCATATGGACAACGCCAAACACGTTGACCTTCGACATCAAGATCCGCAATTCGTCCTTCAATTTTGTGGTCATGAAGAGCGGTTGG
The DNA here is from genome assembly GCA_036927565.1 of Tuctoria greenei. Classification (NCBI taxonomy): domain Eukaryota; kingdom Viridiplantae; phylum Streptophyta; class Magnoliopsida; order Poales; family Poaceae; genus Tuctoria; species Tuctoria greenei. The sequence continues at coordinate 128,450,488 of JAYESD010000011.1, read as the reverse complement.
CAGTCGTACGGGGTGGATACATGCTCATCATCGACCATGTCGCAGGTCACTGCCTTCAACATCTCCTCTAGCATCTGTGGGGTTGGGCCTTCCAGATCCAGTCAGCATCGGTCATACGTGCTGGTGTAGACCGAAGCCCCGTACAGGCATCTCTAAAGGGGAGCGGAGCGACGACACAAGAAGTCTGCAAGCACCATCAGGGAGGTCAAGCCCTTGTCCGCCAGGAACCAGATCCTCTTCAGCATCGACTTGTACTCCTTCATCAACCCCTCGAATGCTTCTCAGGTGGTGGTATAGGAGGCCGGGCCTTCAGAGGGCATATTCAGCGCGGCGTGGGAGCTGGTTTGAGGCCATAGAGAGCCTTACACAGTTTGTACACATGGTTGGGGTACTCTTGATCTTCAAAACTTGGTGGTTGTTCCATGTACACCTCCTCCTTGATCGATCTGTTGAGGGAGCTGCTTTTGATGTCCAGTGGATAAATCTTGAAATCATGTTGAGTAGCATATGCAAGTAATTTACGAATCGATTCAAGCCTAGCTACAGGAGCAAAAGTCTCGTCAAAATTCAAACATTCGACTTGTGAATACCCTTTTTCCACAAGTCCTGCCTTGTTCCTTTTTACCACTCCATGTCCGTCTTGCTTGTTGCGGAAGACCCATTTAGTGCCGACGATGTTGGACTTGGGTCTTTCAACAAGCTCCCGCACTTCGTTCCTTTTGAAGTTGTTCAACTCTTCTTGCATCGCCATCACCCAATCCAGATCTTTTAATGCATCTTCAACCCTTTATGGTTCCGAAGAGGATACAAAAGAATAGTGTTAACAAAAATTAGCTATGCGAGATCGAGTTATCACTCCCTTTTGGATGTCACCGATTATGTTGTCGATGGGGTGATCTTTTTGGATGCTTTGGTGTACTCTTGGATGTGGCACTTGTGGTCTTGAATCTTCATGATTATCATCTTCTTCTTCCCCTGGATAGTTTCCCTCATTGATTTTTGGATCACCTTGATCTTCTTGAGGTTGATCATGTGTGGAAGCTCCCCCTTGAACATTTTCCTCCACTTGTGGTTCATCTTCTTCATTCGCATTTGGAGGTGGCACATGTGGTCGAACATCACCCAACACCGTTCTTCTCAATGCTTGACATGGAGCTTCTTCTTGATGTAGGATTGAAGAGCACATGTAAAGCTACCAGAGGCGGGGGTGAATGGTAGATTAAAACTTTTCAGTGGAAGCAATGGAAACAGCCCTCGGCAGAAAACCGATCTATAAAAGAAACCATGTGTGCAACTAATATAAACGTGTCCAACTGCGATAAACTAGTATATATTGTAGATAATCAAGGAACAAAGACGTCACAACAAGAATAATGAAATTCCGTTGATAAAAACTCAAGTTAGGGTCGAAAGATCGAACAATGGTCATTCTGTGCTACCCGATAAAAACAGTTCTGGAACACTGCAAATCAACTAGTGTAGATCAGAAACCACAAATCCAATGACCGTGAAATTTTGACAGGTGACAGAAAATCACGTTGTGAAGACAACTCAAAAAGAATCACATCAATAGGATTTGTAAAACTCATGTTATGATAAAACCACCGAAGCAAGGTAGTGTTGTGTAGAAACTCGACGAGAAAACTTGTCTGAAACAAGTCGGACAAACAAGACACAAAAGTTCCTTAAAACTATGAATTTTATTGATAAAACCACAAGAGGAACAGCCCTAAAGTCGTGTACCACGAGATCTGGCCTACCTTGCTTATATAACCAGCCCAAAAGCCAACTAAACTCAACCTAGGACTCTAATCCTACTAAATTCACGAATCGAAACTTTCCATAACTGCTCAAGACTATTCTATACGTAGTTAGAAGCAAGCTTAAGACTTCCAAACACCTTACGAACGTATCTCACATTCCTAAAACAACTCAACTTCGTGACCCACACGAAATCCTATCATAACCAACTCAAAACATTCCATATTTGAGTCAAACACGACTCAGCCATAGCCTTAGTCCATAACCTAGTCGGTTGGACCTTTCCGACTAATTCTTTATGTTCACATCTCTTCATCATTCCTCGGAACCATGTAGCCACGTCCATGCACTCCTTACACATGTGCAAACATCTTCCAACGACATCCACGATACCTTCATATGCATTGTTTTTTATTCAAACATGTTGCGGGACCTCCCGATCAACTCAACCAGAATTCCTCCCAAACTTGGTTGTTGAACCTCATCTTCTCCCTAAGACTAGTTCAATGGATCCTGTCACCATCCATGTCTTGAACTCAAGCAACACCTGCACATGAATAAACAACCAGTACATCCGAGCACAAGTCCACGACTTGACTCTCGTTAGTTCTGAAACCACAACACGTTACGTGAGCTCCTCACGTAAGCATGTTGCAAACCACAACAAAAGTGTACATTTTACAACAGCCAAAACGCAACATTTTAGAATGTAAAACAAGTTTGAGACAATTTAGAGAAACAATGAAATCATGTTCTAAAACTCCCAAAAACTACCGGGAGCTAAAACAAAGATCAAATTACAATCAATAGGAGCTTCCCAATGTTAATAGAACTAGCTTTCGCTAGCGCTTACCAAAACTAGTCAGAAATAGTCAACCCAAAATCTAGAGCTAGAAAAAGCAAGTCGGAGCTTAACAAAGACATGGCGGAGCTATCAAAGACAGAGCTCACTGAAGCTTGAACCAGAGCTTACCAAAGCTAGCTGGACCTAGCGCCGAAGCTAATCAAAGCTAGTCAAACCTAGCGCCAAAGCTTACTAAAGCTAGTTAGACCTAGAGACGGAGCTAACCAAAGCTAGTCGGACCTAGACAAAGAAGTTGGACCTACCCAAAACAAGTCGGACGTATCATCAGACCTTGCTGGACCTCGGACCTAGATGATAAAGGTGTTTTTGTAGTATTCAAAACTTTTATCACCATAGCCAATGTATTCAGTACACATATGTCTCACACTTGATCTAGCACACATTGATCAACTTGCTCTTATTGAGAGCCGTTAGTTTCATCGAACACTACATCACGTTCAACAAATCCGGAGGCCTTGTTGAAGACATGATAGGTGTAGGAGTTCAAATCATATCCAAGTAAGAAACCGTAATCAGACTTCGAAGCAAACTTGGAAGCCTTGGGCTTCTTGTTTAAGATGTAACATTTTGAAGCAAAGACTCGAAAATATGAAATATTCAGTTTGTTACCTGTGAGTAGTTCATATGAGATTTTCTTGTGTAGACGATGAAGATAGAGTCGGTTTATGGCGTGACAAGCGGTGTTAACCGCTTCAGCCCGAAACCTATCTGAAGTCTTGTATTCATTGAGCATTGTCCTCGCCATTTCAATGAGTGTTTGGTTCTTCCTTTCGGTTACTCCGTTTTGTTTAGGAGAGTATGGTGCTGAAAACTCATGCTTTATTCCTTCCTCATCTAGGTACTCTTCAACTTTAGTATTCTTAAATTTCATCTCATTGTCACTTCATATGTTCTTGATCTTCAGTGAGAATTCATTTTGTACACGCTTGATGAACTTCTTGAGGGTTCCTTGATTTTCAGTCTTATCATGTAAAAAGAAAAGTCACGTGAAGCGTGAAAAATCATCAACAATGACTAAACCATATTTATTACCACCAATGCTTATGTAAGCAATTGGACCAAATAGATCCATGTGGAGGAGCTCAAGCGGTCTTGTTGTAGTCATGACATTCTTCGAGGGATGGGGTGCTCCTACTTGCTTCCCAGCTTGGCACGCTATACAAGGCCTATCTTTCTCAAAAACAACATCCTTTAAAACTCGGATGTGATTGCCTTTAAGGAGTTTTTGAAGATTCCTCATACCAGCATGTTCTAGCCGTCTATGCCACAGCCAACCCATGTTGGTCTTTGCAATCAAGAATGTGTCAAGTTCGGCTTTATCTTTGTTGAAGTCAACTGGATAAAGTTTTCCCTTTAACACACCCTTGAAAGCAATCGAGTTATCACTCCTTCTAGAGACGGTCACACCCTCATTAGTGAATAAACAATTATAACCCTTGTCACATAATTGAGATATGGACAAAAGGTTATAATCCAAGGTGTCAACATGTAAAACATGAGAAAGTGTATGTTGTGATGAAATTGCAATTCTACCGGTACCAAGCACCCTTCCTTGACTATTATCACCAAAACAAATGCCTTCGCTTGGGTCTTCATTTTCTTCATATTCCACGAACATCCTTCTTTCTCCGGTCATGTGATTGGTGCATCCACTATCTAGCACCAATTTTGCTCCGTCGGTGAATAAGCCTGCAAAAAACAAATTATGCCTTGGTCTTAGGTACCCAAGCTTGCTTGGGTCCTTTGAGGTTAGTCACAAGTGATTTGGGCACCCACACATGAGACTTGGTGTTCCCATGGAGTGGCCCAACATATTTAGCATAAAATCTTCCAAGATTACCTTTCATAAGTACATATGAAGCATCAAAAGTTCTAAATAAGAGTTGTTGCTCATATGTGTTCACAATGTTAAATTATCAACATTATTAAGTTTTCTAACTTGAAAAGAGTTTCCCTTGACAAAGGCAATGTAATCCTTGTTATTCTTGTGGCTTCTAGCGTTTTGCTTTTCACCATAAGAATAACCAATGCCATATTTGACATTGGGAGGTCTTGTGACCGAGTATGCACTGCGTGCATACTTCACCTTCTCCTTGTCAAATATGCCACTTTGGGAAGGTTGCTTGTCATTTATCGTGTTTGGCTTTTCCTTCAAGTTACTGTCATTTTTGGCACAAGCACAAGTACTAATAGTTTCAGGTTTTATATGTTGAGAAGGTAAGATTGAAGAGGATGAAGAACCACTTTGCTTGAGTGACTCAACTTGTACCTCAAGGATCTTGTTAACTTTGGTTAAGTTAGCAAGTTCATCCTTGATGGTGGTGTTTGAGTCTTTTAACTTCAAGCAAGCTTCCTTGCTTGAAGCTAACCCAAGTTCTAGTGATTCACTTTGCTCCTTTTCAAGTTCAAGAAGCTTTTGAATCTCAAGATATTCCTCCTTTTGGGAGATGATCATATCTTCCTAACGATTGACCAACTTCTCCTTATCAACAATTTTATCAAGTAAAATTTTCATTTTAGCAGCAGTCTTTTTGTCTAAACCCTTAAGCATGTATTCACTTTCATCACTGTTATCATCCTCACTAGAATTATCACTATCACTAGTAAAAGAATGTGAGGAGGAAGATTTAGTTGTTACCTTTCTTTTACCTTCCTTGACCATTAGACATGTGTGATCGGTGTCCTTCCTTGTGCCCATGGTTGGGAAGAGAGTGGATTCCCTGGTAGGCCTTTTGATGGCTATGCTGGCCATCTCCTCTTATTCTTGATGAGGATTCATCATTGGATTACCGCTCCTTCCCTAGATGCGCTTGACCATATTGCTTCTTCTTCTTGAACATTTTCTTTGGTTGAGGATTGTTGTCTTTAATCTTCCTCTTATTTTTTTCATGTGAACAATCTACTATGAAATGGTCATATTCTTCGCAATTGTAGCACGCCCGTCTCATCTTGGGTCTTTGTTTGTCCCTTTGTCTTCCTTCGTCTGAGCTATTACCCTTTCTTCTTCTCATCATCTTCTTGAACTTTTTCATGAATAAGATCATGTCTTCGTCATTGATGTCACTTCTATAATCATCGCTGTCATCTTCTTCAATAGCTTCTCGAGCTTCTTTTGATGCAGGTTTACATGTTAACTTCAAATCAACTCCTTTCTTCTTTGCCTAGGTAAGGTCGACAATTTCCTTGACGTGCTTGGCTTGCTTCTCCATCATTTCAAAGTTGATAATCTGGCCAAAAAGTTTGTCTGGGGTCATTTTCTGATGCCCGGGGCTTTCTCTAATCATAGAGCAGAGAATCACATTGCAAGGCATGAATGTTTTAAGAATCAACTTCATGACCTCATGATCATTCCACTTCTTGCTGCCATAAGCTCGGACCTTATTGACAATATTCTTGAGTCTATTGTACATGTCTTGAGGTGATTCACCATCTTCTATAGCGAATCTTCCCAATTGAGCTTCGATCATCTCTATCTTGGCTTCGCGTACATGACGGTCACCTTCATGTGCAGTTTGTAGAGTGTCACATATCTCTTTGGCAATTTCAAGTCCATCCACCTTGGTGAACTCGTCTCGGCTCAATGATGAAGTGATCACAGCTGCAGCTTGAGCATTTCGATGAATTGCTTGTTCTTGACTTGGTGTCAACTCTTCATCAATGTCTAGAATATCTATCCCTGTACAAACTATATGCCACAAACATGGGTTAAGAGATATGAGATGCAATTTCATATTTTGTCTCCACATTGAATAGTCATTGCCATCAAATTAAGGTGCTTTGCCTAAAAGAATTTATAGGTAATGACTATTATTAGAATTTAAATGTTCGTAGTCAAAAGGATATCAGGAGTAGTCGTTGTCACTACTCCCCTCCATCTTCTCATCTTGAGTCTTCTTATTTCCTTTTGGATATAGTTCCTTCTTCCGGAGAAGAGCCTTGAGTTGAAGCATTTCCTCGTCATCGTCCTCACAGTCTTGAATTGCATCGAGGAGCTTCTCTAGCTTTTGGGTCATTTCATCATCACCCTTCTCATTGTTGAAGTTCTTGTTTACATCCTTGATGTTCGACATCGTCTCTTCGAGCGGTGAGTCTCTTTTGAAGAGTTTGGCTCTGATACCAATTGAATGTAGCCTAGAGGTGGGGAATAGGCTATTTGAATTTTTGTCGATCCCTAAAACACTTAACAAATTGATCTGATACAGGGAGATCGGACTAGTTCGATACAATGCGGACTAGTCCGGTATGCGTGGACTAGAAAGATCAAGATTGATCGATAATTTAACTTCTAGTACCCTATGCAGTGGAAAGTAATTGGCAACTTGGATGTATTAAAACAATGAAACAATGTATGACAAAGATCAATTTTAATTCCAATGTTTCAACGTGAGTTACACAAGATTATGCAAACCCTAGAATGTGTGAGAGATCAAACCCAAGAGCTCAAGATGTGTAGAACAAGTCTCTCCTTTGATCAATTGCTAATCCTCAAAGATTTGATCCTTTTAGGGTCAATATGTGTGGAGAGATGTGAATTTTGGGCTCTTGGGAGGTGTGACGGCGTAGGGGGTCGATAGATTTGGTTGTATGGCCGTACACCTCTGTTTATACTAGGGTTTCCAAAAGTTACCATTAGGTTTTGTGATGTCCGAACAAGTCCGTGGTGGACACCGGACTAGTCTGGTGTGCGGCGTGTGGAAAACCCTAAGTATTGATAGATACCGGACAAGTCCATTAAGGTGCGGACTAGTGCGATTTTAGTTAGAAACTTTTCAGATTAGTCCGGTAGATATCGGACTAGTTTTGTGTGGTGAACACCGTGTAGAACTTAGGATAAGTCCGCACTTGGAGGACTTGTCTGATTTTAGTTAGAGAGTTTTCGGACTATTTCGGTTGATATCGGACTTGTTTGGTGTTGTGAAAATGTGAAGGGCTGCGGACAAGTCCGCACTGGGGGAGGACTTCTCCATTTTTAGACAGAGAGATATCTGACTAGTCCGGTGTATATCGAGCTAGTGTGCTCTTCCTATGAAATGTGCAGTGAGTTAAATTATTTGTTCACTTGAGCTCTTGGGTGTTTTTCTCCAACACACTCCATGCAAAATAATCTAATCATTTCAGCTCCTGAGCTCTTTTCCCTTTAAATCCTCATTCTCATTCCTTTTTGTGCTTTCTTTATCATTTCTTTAAAACCTGAGCTCATCTCAACAATGTTGTTAGGATCTGATTTGTTTGTCATTAATCAACCAAAACCTATAAGGGATGCCTAGATGCACTTTCAGGCACCTCCGAGACAAAGAAATAGGAGTTCCTCGGAAGAGAAATTCACTGGAAAGGGCAGCAATATTGCCTGGAAGTTCATGAAAGTCGATGCTTGCAGAAGTCAGAAGGTAGCTGCTGATCCGAGATTTTGGAATGATTTTCACTCGGATTACTACAGCAGCATCTACCTCAACATGAAGACCCCAGTGGTACGCAGTCAATGGATAAAATGGAACTACTTTGGAAGAAAGAGCTGTGTTGCATTTGATAAGGTAGTGGCTGCTGCAGAGAGGCATGGTCTAAAGGATATGTTATCATTTGGATACAACTAGAATGATGAAGTGATAGCCCAATTATGTGCCGCTTGCCACTTTGTCAAAACGGGTGAAGAATGAGTAACCTAGATGACTCATGGATCAATCTACTCTATCACCTATGTTGACTTTGCAAAGTTGTTACATTTGAGGATACCAGGAACCATGAGATCGTGATCCACAATGACGTCCCTCTTGAGAAGGACAAGATGAAGTTCTTCTATGATACTCATCTTCCTTACTATCCCCCATCAACCAAGAACATGAAGCCATTCTTCATTGTCCTCAATCGAGTGCTTCGGAAGACCATTACTCCTAAGGATGGGGATGCGGGCAGTGTCCAAGGGTACTTGAGAATCTTGATGAAGGTCATAAGTAGGAGTAGAAGGTTTGATGTGTTCAACTATATTTGGAATGACATGGTGAACATGTCTTGCACTTCCAACCGCTCTTGTGGCTATGCGCCATACATAGAGTTCATGATTGAGAAGGTCACATGAATTGAGTTTTTGAAGGACGTAGAGCTCACTGCCTTGAGTCCCTAGAAGCCACCTCAAGCTGTTCTCCCAACGGCTCCCTCTCCAACGTCAAGTGAGCAGCGCCCAAGGAGAGCCCAAGAAGAAGCAAGGGCTCCCTCTAGCTCTAGGGCCCCTCCATCTCACAAGGGGTCCGCTACTGGGATAATGTAGTATCTTGCTACAATCTTCGGTTCTTGCCGCAAATCAGAGGTGAAGCTACACAAGATCAACAAGGCAAGAAAAGAGCAAATGAAATACATGAAAGAAGACGTCAACGCCATTTGTCAAAAATTGGAAATTGAGCCTGTGGGGTCTCCTGTCATCTCAGAAGACTCTGGGTCTAACTTCTTTGAGCTTCCTCCTCTCACCAACTCTGAACTTGCTTACTTTGGCCGTGAGAGCATGATGAGTGGCCCTCCTCCTCCTCCTCCTCCTCCTCCTCCTCAGCATGATGAAGAAGAAAGTGCAGAAAGGACCGAAAGCAAGGGTGAAGCCGACAATTACAGGTAGATCCCTCCTTCTCTTCCTTTTTGGTGCCTTGATGCCAAAGGGGGAGAGATTGAGGGAGAGTCCTAGGTCTTAGCTTAGATAGAGGGGGAGTCCTTAGGTCTTAAGTCCTTAGGTCTTAACAAATTCTAGGTCTTAGCTTATGTCTTTATGCTCTATCTCTTTTAAGACTCTTTTATGCATTTGGTCATGTAACACTCCTATTATGCACTTGGACATGTAATTTGTGTTCTCTATGATCTATGCATTATGCCTTAAAATTGCTATGTGTGCTTGATAATATTTATGATGTTATGATTATGCTTTTCACCTCATTCATATCAAAATTCTTGCTCACACACACATAGGTTTGCACCCCCACCATAAAGAGTGCACATATGAGTAGTACTTCTGCAATAACAATTCTTCACAAAACTCATATGTGCACACTTTATGAAAATCTTAATTTTTCATCATATTTGTGTAATCTCAATTGGTGGTCATCAATCACTGAAAAGGGGGAGATTGAAAGTGCATCTATGCATCCTCGGTGAGTTTTGGTTGATTAAGGACAAACAATGAGATCCTAACAAAATTGTCGAGATGAGAGCAGGTTTCAAGACATGAAAAGAAATTACAAAGAGGAAGAAGGAGGATCCAAAGGAGAAAGGGCTCAAGATTTGAAAATAGTAGATTTAATTTGTTAGGAGTGTGTTGAAGAAACACATCCCAAGAGCTCAAGCGGCGAGATCGCACTCACTGCACAAGTTTCAAAAATAACGGACTAGTCCGATAATGACCGGACTAGTCCGAAATCTCTCTGGATAAAAGCGGACATGTCCTTCTGGTGCGGACTTGTCCACAACTCTTCACGTTTTGCACAAGAGCAGACTAGTCCGATGTTACCAGACTAGGCTGAAAATTCTCTTGGTAGAAAATGGACAAGTCCTCCAAGTGCGGACTTGTCCTCGGTTCTTAACATTTGCCCCAGAGCGGACAAGTCTGATATTAACTGGACTAGTCCGAAAACTCTTTGAGTCAAAAACAGACTAGTCCACAACATAACAGACTAGTCCAATACCCTCAACACTTAGGGTTTTTCACACACACACACACCAGACTAGTCCGGTATCCAACAATGGACTAGTCCGCACTTCGCAAAACCTAACGGCAACTTTTGGAAACCCTTGTATAAATAGAGGTGCACGGCCATGTAACCCTAACTCTCGATCCCCTGCACCGTCACACCTTCACAGAGCACAAATTGACCTCTCTCCACTCATTCTAAACCTAAAAGGATCAAATCTTTGAGGATTAGGGATTGGGTAAAGGAGATAATTCATTCTTTATGATCTTGACCTCTTGGGTTTGATCTCTTGCACACTCTCATTGTTTATTGTACATCTTTTGCGTGTGCTTGGTGGTGTTCATTCATTGTAATCTTTGGGGAGCCCTCAACTTGTGAAAAGGCCCTTTAACGAGGTTTTTACCCCTTGTGTGGTTAGTGATTGAGAATCGGCATTTGTGGCGATTCAACGAGGGAAAGGTTAGTGAAGACCCAATCCTCCATGGACTCCTCAACGAGAACGTAGGTGTCTTCGTGGAATCCAACCTCGGGATAAAATCTTGTCTCGCGTGTTCTTGTTCTACTTTTTTATCACATTTTAGAGTTTGCAAATTCTTGTTTAATCTTCATTAAAATTGTCGAAGTATGATTCCGGCAATTCTCCCAGTACTACCATTGGTAGCCCGCAGAGTTTTGTTGTTCGGTTAGGGCGCGCAGAATTCAGAAGAAGGTGGCGATTTTACACAAGTATTTATGTGGTTCGGGCCGCCTGAGTGTAATACCCTACTCCACGGGTGTTTTGTTGTTGTATTGAGCGTCCGAGTGCTATAGTGTCTTAAGCGCGTGTGTCTTGAGCGCCAGTGGAAGCCTCTCCCGTCTGTCGTTCGGCCAGTCATTTTATAGCACAGGGACTGGCCGTTACACCATCAGCCTGGCCCGACATGTGGCCCTGGCGGTTATTGATGTCTAATACACGGTTAATGTACTTAATTCCCCTTAATAGCATAGTAACGCCCCTTAATGGTTGCGTTACTGGTATTAAGGGTCATCCGATCGTGTGTCATTAAGATAGCATTGATGACACTTAATCGTGTCTTGAAGTCTTTAATTGTTCCTTGAAGGTCCGAGCCGTTGGAGGTCCACTAGTCTGCTTGTTGAGGTTGAAGGTCCGACGGTTAGACGTGTGGCAGCTCTGGAGCTTACTGTCTTGGACAAGTAGGTCCGGTGTTGTTGTACACGTGTCGGTACCGGAGCTTTCCTCTGTCGGGGGTTAGGTCCAGGGGTGCCACACAGGTATCTAGTCCGGAGCTTTCCCCTGTATGGAATGTAGCTCCGGTCTTATGATACATGTGGCGGCACTGGAACTAACCATAGAAGGGAGGCAGGTCCGGTTCCGTATGACACGTGGGACCTTCGGAGGTCTTCAACTCAGATAGGTGAAGTTCTTTTGCACTCTTTGCAGTCCCAAGGGATATCCGGTACGCAGGGTACCAACAGTGGCCCCGTGGGCCCACCTCTGGAAGAGACTTTTTGGATTAAGTCATGCTGCCGCAGGTGGGTCCATCTTTCGATTTTGACATCGTGTCTTTAAGGATTTTTGGATGTACCGTTGAGGTGGTGGTTCGTAGTTAAACCACCGCCGCGTGGCATCTTCAGGATGTGGCAGGTGAGATCTGTGCGTGCGGATCTCACGCAATTGAAGGTCACCGCTTCCCGATACAAAAATCGTATCGTTTCCGCGCGCCCTGTCAGGCCGCCACCCTTGGGCTTCCCGCCTCTCATGATGACAACTTTTCGCCTAAGGTAAGCACCTCAACTTGATTGTCAAGGTTGCCCCGAGCCCCCTTGTCATTGGTAGGGTGAAGTTTTTGAACTGTATCGTTGGCCCTTCTGCGGTTTCCATCCAAGCGTTGCGGGGGCTTACTTAAGAAGGAAAGCGTGCACCGTTTGGGGATTCCTTACGCCTTCATTTGAACTTTCGCTCGAATCCTCCAAACTTTCGCTTGCTTTTCCTCTCTTGCCCCGCCGTGCTGCGATGGAGTTGGGTCTCCGCAAGAGCCATCTCATGACCGATGGTGATTCGAAGAAGGTCCGGACCTACATGGGGTGGTCTAGCGACTCCTTAAACCACCTGGTTCGCGCCGGCAAGCTCCCGTTCAAGAAGAAGCGCGCCGGCGACATGGTGTACTTTTTCGTGTACGCCATGGTGGGACTGATCCCACCCTTCTCCACTTTTCTCTTGATGCTACTAGACTTCTATGGTCTGCAGCTGTACCACCTTGGCCCACTCCATACTTCTCGTGTCCACATTCGTCTACTTCTGCGAGATGTGGGTGGGTATTCCCCCCCTGCGTCGAGCTTTTCCGCACCTTCTTCACCATCCACACTACCGGCAAGAGCGATGAGTATCTTGGCTTCTACTATTTTGTAAAGCACAAGAAGTGCCCGTAGAAGTACTTGAGGTCGTTCCCTTCCGGCAATTGGCACGACTGGAAGAAGGATTGGATTGTCATCACGATAGAGGAGCACGAGAAGCTGGAGCTACCTGAAGGCCTTCCCAACGTTGATACTGAAGCCTGGAGTGAAGTTCTAGTGCTATCGGAGGCCTTCAACCTTGCTTTAACCAAGATCCACCAATGTGTGGAAGGAGGGGTGACCCCCACGTGGTCTTCTGCAACTTCCTGGTCAACAGGTGGGTCCACTGAAGAAGAGGGAGAAGATCGCTTGGGCCCTCAACAGCGTGATGGACGATGACCGGATTGAAACCGGTCTGAAGTACAATTTGGAGGGTGCCACTTTGGAGCTTCATCTCAAGAAGTTCCAGCACGGCATCGACATCGAGGGCGATGACTTAACTCTGCCAGTAGCTTTTCTCCCTCTGAACATGAAGGCGGAGTTCAGCAGGGAGCTCTGGAGAAGCATGTCGGTGCTTTACGACCTCAGCGAGGTAGAGAGGCATCCGACCACCGGGTTGGTGATCCCCGGAGCTTCCGAGGGTGGCCCTGCTTCCGCCCTGAGACAAAGAGCTGAAGTCATTGGCAAGGGCAAAGAGTTGGCTGAGCCCTCCAGCCGAAAGAGGAAGTTGAAGCACTCTGACGGGACGTCCATCGGACCTGGTCCTTCCACAACAGCTCCTTCTCCCCGACGGGGGAGGTCTTCGATGGTGACAACCACTCCAGCATCGGCGTCTCCTCGAAACGTCAGTTCCGGCCAGGTGACTCCAGCGCCGGAGCCAGCTAAGAGCTCTAGGTCCGAGGGTCCTTCTCAGTCGAGGGGGGCCTCAACCAAGATGTCGCTTGCGGCAGCAGCAAGCTCCGGAGGGCCTTCTGGAGCTACTACCCAGTTGCGACTGTGTCGGGCTCTGAGCGTCCGGCGAAGAGATTCCACGCTAGTGTTAGCAGGTCTCCCAAGGTAAATTTTCCTTTTTACCTCAGTTGGTTGTTTTTTGTTGTAATCATATTTTGAGCTTCTTCGTCCTTCATCCACAGGGTATCCAAGAAAGGGGCTGAAGCTCCGGTTCCTGCGACAACAACTGATGTTGCAACGGCGGAGGCCCCAGTTCTAGTTCCAGCGCCGCCCTAGGTGGTGGCTGAGGTCGCAGCAGCTCCAGCGCCACCTGTCGTGGTCCTTGACCTCGACTCATCTCCCGAAGCTCCCATGGTAGTGCCAGACCATGGGAATGAAGATGTACCTGCAGCACTAGGTCCGAAGGTTGAAGCTCCAGTTTTGGATGATGTGATGACGGACGTTGCAGCCTTAGAGCCGGAGGTAGCTGCAGTTCCAGCCTTAACGCTGGATGTTGTTGAAGCCCCAGCAGTGGATCCGGTGGTTGATGAAGTTCCGATGCCTGAGACGGTTGTTGCGGAGGTGCCAACACCAGAACTAGTGGAGGTCGAAGCGCCGGCGCCTGAACCGGCAGTGGAGGAGGCACCAGTGTCTGAGCCGGAAGTGGCCTCAGCTCCGGTCGAATCTTCAACGCCTGCCCCGGAAGTGGTAGTTTCGGAGGTACCCGCGCCCGAGCCAGGATGCCAAGATGAAGCGACCGGTCCTCTGCTTGAGGGATCAGCAGCTTATGACCTAGCGGCAGGACCTTTGGAGCGGATTCCGGAGGTAGAAGCTCCCATTGCCGGACCTTCCTCGGCAGCAACCGAGGCTATCCCGGAGGTGGCCCTAGTGCCACCGAAGCTCAGGGGACCGCCCTTGTAGAGTGGGACCCAATTTTTGTTATGGAGAACCCGCTGGAGTCAGCGGAGAGGACCTCGGCAGGTCCGGAGCCAATCCCACTATCGTTGTCCATCGACAACACCTGCTCCAGCCTTCGTCAGGTCCAGCAGGCCTTTTACCACGATAGCAAGGCCCTCGAGGAGGAGCGCCAAACCCCTAGGAGGTGGCACAACGGGCTCCAATTCGAGACCAAGCTGGCGCAAACCAGGCTGGCTAACGACAAGGAATGGGTCAAGGGGGAGAAGGCCCGGATGGAGTACTGGGGCCAGCTGCTGGACGAGAGGGAAAAAGTGGTGCGATCCCTCGACAACCGGTCCCGGGCCATCCACGAACAGGCCATGGCTGCCAATGAAGCAGCGAATGATCGCCAGGAGAAGCTCAGTGCGATCCACGACAGCCTCATCAAGCGCTGGGAGGCTCTTGAAGGGCGGGAGATAAAGCTCAAAGATGAAGAGCAAAAACTCCTAGAGCTATGGTATAACCTCGTGAAGAGTGAAGAGGAGCTCTCCCAAAGGCTGGCTCTGGGTGAAAATGTGGGGACCGGAGTCCACACATCCGAGGATCTCATTGGGTGGTACCGTGCGATGCGACACCTAACAACACACACAAAAAGGATACCAAAACATATAAAGTTTTCATTTCATAATAAGAAGAGTTTACAAAAGAGTGTAAAATAGGAGTACACACGCAGCAGAAAATACATACTCATAATCTCACCTAACTAAGCAGGAGAGAAGGCGTCCATGCCCTAGGACGATTCTCACAAGCAACACGAAGAACATACAGCAGCGGCGTGGTTCACATGAGATTTTATCTCGACACCTCGAGTCTCATGTATAACCTGAACAGCAGAAATAAAACTAATACCTGCAAAAATCGTTAAAGCGCAAACGTGAGCATAAGGCTCAGCAAGACTTAACCGTCTCACTAGACAGATGCAAGGGGACACTAAACATAGGTAAGGAATAGCATAAATGACTCGCCTACAAGTGGATCCTTATAATTAAGTTTTAAGTAGCAAATGACATTCTCTGAGCATGGCACATCATGGGCTCCACAATCAAACAAGAAACGCTATACCGATGATATGACATGCCCAAAGCACATAGTGCTATTACAGCTAAAGTAAGGGGAAACTGTAAACTTTTAATTGTACTATCTCTAAATCATACAAGGTTGCAAAGTAATTATAATTCAATACAATATGACTTTCTGGCTTCTTTAGTATTTACTACGTCACCGCTCAGTGAACAAGTGGTACTCTATTACTGCGAGGGACAGTGATTGCAATCAGGACACACCCGGACAACACGACACATACGTTGTTCGGAAGTGTCAGCGAGCACACCCGTACCTACATAACACTTCAGTACTAGGCGTATATGGCAACCTTTCGCAAGACACTCAAATGTCGAACCGGTCGATCCGTCACGGGTAGGAGGTCCCTGCGTGGGGCGTACTCTGACGTGCCCACCAGCGGATTTACACCTTGCTACCCTCAACCCACACCTATAAAACGGAACGGTATGCCTCGGCACCCAAGTGACCAAGCTACGTCAGTTTATTGGATTCCATATGTCCATTATGTTGCCGGTACAATTCAAGCTTGTCCGAAGGGGCCGCATACGGACGGGCCTTAATCGACACAGGCAGGGCTATGCGACCGAGACTCACTTCTCGCCGCTTCCTAGCCATTCCCTGCCCGGTCTCAATTTCATTATATTAAGCCATTTTCTATCTAACCAATCCTGTGAGATATGTCCTACATCTCTCGCGAGTAGATTCCAACTACTCGACTTCTACCGGATTTCCTATGCATTAGCAAAGCAGTTACTACAGGTCAAACTGTAACTCGTTCCAAATAAACCCTGGGATTTTTGGTCATGCATGTGGAGTATCATTCACCCTAAACGTAATGCACAATTCATATACTACTCATCATAGTGATAAAGCAAAAGTTTATAAACGACTTAAATGCAAACCGGGGCTTGCCTTAGTTTGCGACTGAACAAATGTCAATTGTTAGGGCTTGATCTTCCTCCGGAGAACCTGCCATGAAACCTCAGTGGAAACACATCGGCCTTCTCCTCCAAGTGAAGCTTCTTGTCGATCACCTATCAGCACGTTCCTATCGACATGATATGCATATAAGTAATTAAGTAATTTAAGAAAAGACTCCACGAGGTTGTGTAAACTCTAAGAATGAGAAGTTCGACTAGGAAGGACAGATATGCCTTTGTTGTGTGGATAAACAAAGGATGGAGTCAAGTGGTCATAGTAGTATCGAGATGTGAATTGAAAGGTGCAATGTAAGCACACATTGCAACTTGGCACTCAACACTCGACGCTATGCCACTCAAGGACGATACAGTTGAATGGTGTGAAAGTGTTGGACTGGTAGGGTAAGGATGACCTAAGAGTCAAGGTGGCATAGTAGTGTCGAGATAAGCACTGATAGGTGCAATGTAATGACACATCGCAATTTAGCACTCGACACTTGGAGCTATGCCGCACAAAGAGTGATAAGGTAGAATGGTGAAGAAGTATTACTGGACTGTGTGATGTAAGGAAGACTAAGCGATCAGGATGGAGCATTGATAGCTTAAGGCATGAGTGAACTATGCAACAAGAGGTTGTGACTTAGAAGTCGACCAGTGAAGTTACACAAACTCATTAAGGAGTAAACCTAATTACGTGACAAGTGTGGTCACAGGGTTCTGATAAGGATGAACCAGGATGAAACCCTAGCGACACTTGGGAGTGAAGTGAGGTCAACATTCTTTGGACCTAAGACATCATAACGAGCCTTGTTAACCTAACGTGAGTACTGAGACAACGTTCAAATGACCTTTAGGTAAAGTAGTTTCTACGGCAAGCTTCTCGAGCATCGTTCAAGTGCTTACGTGACACTATTGTAGTGTCCTTTGCAAGATTGTCCAGATGAGCTCGGTGAACTTCTAGAACTCGAACATGATGCGAGACCTTGTCGTGACGGTCATGCTTTGCCATCACGGGAAGATCAGATTAGCCACGTCCACATCGACCCGGACTCGTCAATAGGGTGAGCAGAATCCCGAACACCACCTTGTGAGACTTAAGGCTAGTGATGTCAACTCGGTTGTTGATAAGCGACTCGACGAACCTGCCGTCGAAGAAGGGGTACACCAAGTTAACCAATCCTGTGATCGGCTACGGAACATCCTCGACACAACCAAGGAACTCTTATCCAAGGTTCCACTTGGACTAGTTCTCCTCGTCGGTCGCAACGTTCTCGCAGTATTCTACCATAGGTCATCGGTGGTCACCAATACACTCGGTTTGACCTAGAAGGCATTTCATCTAGCATCTAGGCTACACCTAGGACTTGACGAGTCTTGCCTCGACTAAACCCTAATTTGGCTAAACGACCATTGTACGACGAGTCATGCTGGTGTTTCAGCACCACACACATCACAAGCATCCTTCATCTCGATGCCAGGACACGATAACGGCTCGGAGCGTCACGACGACGTCATATGGTCAACGACGTCGACGCGGCTCATGGTGGAGCATCACGAGCATGCACGGACAGGTCGACGTGATACAAACGATAAAGGAGGTCAACTTAGGGACTCCTATAGGAATGATATTAACGCGGAACATGGACGTACGGCTTGACGACATATGAGTAATCTTAGCGATCACCACGAACGGACCTCGATGACGTCGAGCAAGACATTTTAGGGCAAGGCTCACCTTGTAGGCATTTCGCCGAACATCTTGGTGTGTACTTGAGTTCCATCGCGTCATCACCATTCAAAGGGTGTCTTGGCACATGTCCTTGTCGATTGCCACCCCAGAATAGACCTGCATCCATAGACCAGCATTGAACGGCAACACACTTAGTTTCGCCTTGCAACCATTTTATCGAACACCTTGGCTGCAGTCACTGATCCAATCACTCTTGCAAAATAAGAGCTAACCTTGGACCAGTTATCGATGTCGGTGTGTCAACGACGTGTTCCCGCATATCCTCCATCACACCCATTACTTACTTCTCTGCTAGGACATGGCCTATGAGCAGAACGTCGCGACGATGAAAAGTAGGCGTCGAAATTGGGGCAGCACAAGGCTAAGTATCACAGCACTCGTTTGAACTTTCCCGTGACGCCGAGGTGGGAGGAAGGCGGCCTGGAGATGCGCTGTAGCGAGCAGCATAGCAGAGACACGCTGGGAACGGCGCGAATGGTCGGCGGATTGCGGTCACCACGCCATGGGAGGCACAGCAGTGAGGAACGCGGCGTGGATGGTGGCGTGGCCATGGCGCACAGCCGGAAGGCATTGCAGTGAGGAGCGCTGCAGCGTGCAGAGGCTGGGGACACGGCGACGGAGCAAGGGAGCACGCGGCTGGCAGGAAAAGCGCGCAGCAGGGAGCTGGCGGCCGTCGCCATGGCTGGGCGTGAGTGAGCAGAGGCACGGCGTGGCGGCGAGCGGTGGCGTGGTGCTGGCAACCTGGAGGCAGAGCAGCGCGGTGGAGGAAGCTGGGGAGGCGGCAGTGGCTGCGCGTTGGAGGAGGCGGCGAGGCGCTTGGCGGCTCGGCGCTGCCCGACGAGCGGCAGGTTGGCCAGGGGCGCGTGCTGCAGGCGGCGGGGAGGAGCCGGGCGAGGCAGGGGCCGGCTGGGAGTGAAGCGCCGGGGGCGCTGCGGTCGGAGGGAAGGCGAGCGGCGCGGCTGCTTGCGGCGGGAGGAGCAGCGCTCGTCGGGGGAGCAGAAGTGGGGCGCGGCTGGGACGAGTCGGGAACCGCCGCAGTGATAAGGGAGGGAGAGGAAGAAGCAAAGTTGCTTTTGTGGCCCTGAGGATAGACATGACATGTGGGCCCCATTATTCCCTTCTCCTTATCCTCTTCATTTTCAGATGCAAAATATCTCATCCATTGAGTAGCTTACCAGTGGGGCCCACCCTTTTCCTAGTACTGAGGATAAGTATGACATGTGGGTCCCACTGTCTTCTTCCTTCTCTTTTAAAATTGAAATGGGGCTAGCAGACATACTTCAAAAATATTTAACTTTGGCCCAATGACTAAATAAAATGTGGAGAATTTTATGGTGCAATCAGATTTCAAAACTGAGCAAGTTGAATTTGAACTCAAGTGGTGATACTTGACTCAAGGAAATAAATAGTAGATTAGGTTCAAAAATCCTGAAACTTTGAAGTTAACCTTTTTGAACCATAAGGGACCTCAGGAAAAATTTGGAGTTGATTTGGACAAGGTTGAGCACAAAGTTTAAATTTGAAGTCGACGTTGATTAAACTCTCAGTACGTGTCCCATAAATGGGAAACGTGCTTCAAAAATTTTGAAACTTTTCCGAGAGTCTAATTGGAATATTAGTGGGTCATGGAAAAATTTACGGCCTGAGATTTGAATATTTCTGGATGTCCCATTTTAGGGTTGAAATAATTCCTATTAAGATTTTAAGTTTTAACAAGTCCATATTTGTAGTGAACATGGGTTAACGCACGTGATACATGTGAGTTTGGATTTCTAAGTTCATTTTCAAAAATTTTTAAGTTCACATTTTTACATTTTTGTTCTTCCGAAAAGCGGGCTTTTACAATCCTTCCCCCTTAAAGGAATCTCGTCCCGAGATTCTAACAGGTAGAATAACAGAACGATGAGGGAACGATCCGTAAAAGAGGGTCATTGATTAAGGAAAATGGCAATGCCCTTAAAAACTTGAGTTCTACGAAATAGTGATTATCTTCAGTCATCTTAAGAAATTCCAAAGTCTGCTTCAGGAGATTCCAGTCTTTAGGTTGATAACCTTGACAGGATGCTCGACATGACAATATCACATCGTAAAACTTTCATGTCTGTTACTGATCCTTTATTGTTGTACTCTTGCACTGACATGACATCTTGTCCTGTCCTAGTCTTGATTTGAAGAATCTGCACTTGTTCTTTGCTCCTCTAGGTCACCTTGATAGTTTGAAACTTTTCTTGCATTGATTCTTGGTTGCTTGCTTGGTTTTGCATAGGTCCTTTCAACTTAATGTGGTATTTCCCTTGACATGAGTTAAGATGGTTTACGAGGTTAAACAACAATCATTAACCTCGTTTGATGTTTAGTCAACCATAGGATTCCTTAGCCGTAGCATAAGAGTAGCAAGACACTCAACACTCTTATGTAATCAAAACAGCAGGAATATTGAAGATATGACGACTACAAGGTTTCTGGGTATATCAACGTCTTCAAACAATAGAAGCAGAAGATGAAGACCTTTTTGCGGTGGCACATGAGGATGTAAGGATTCAGTATCCTCATATGTTTCAACACAGCAAAGAACTCAATCATATGGTAACTACAAGGTAATTAGTATAGCAAGGTTACCATATAACAATATAAGATCTTAGATGGACCCAAAGAGTTTCACGAGGTTGACAAACGAACGGTATCCTCGCGAGGAAGGAGATTTCATGGATTTTACAAGGTTGATCATCGAACTGATGACTACTCGATGACGAACGGTATAGTTGCAACAATCAAGGTACTTGAACCTAACAAGTCAAGGATGGAAGTCCAAGTGTTTGTTTAGTTGCAAGTACTCAAGGCGATTTGAGTTTCAACAAGTCAAGGACAAGGACTCAACTGTGTTTTAGTCACAAGGTGTCCCTTGTGCTACTCAAGATAATGAAACCAGTCGAAGGCGTTGCGAACGATAAAATTGATCACAACTCAAAAATGTTAGGCACTACTTAAGTATCTGAACGGGGTCATATATTCTGCTCAAAACTCCTTAGTAATTACGTTTCATGATGCATCACAAACCGGATGATGTTATGCAGACACAATGCAACTCCGCGGATAATTATGCAAGGTATGGTGCATTCAGTATTATGCTTTGAGCAATAATAGGTAAGACAATCCAAACACAGTCAGAAGTATCCCAAATACAGGAGGATTGATTAAACTTGGACATGAAAGGCGCTAGAAAAGACTTGCTACTTTCATATCTCGACCAAGTTCGATGGTTTCAAGGTAAAAGTATTAGCAAGGAATGGTGAGGTTCATCTCAAGGCAACGGAGTGTACAAAATGGAACAAAGTGATTGAACTTCTTGTTGATCGGAAGTTCCCTAAAGCTTGTTAATCACAACCTACAGGTAATTGTGGTTCCTTAACAATGGGTCAGGTTTTTCATCTCGTAGTTTTCTTAAAGTACTATGTCTACCCCTTAAAATGTGCGGTAGGGTTGCCTTCAGAAGTGGCAAAGAGAGTAACCTTTGAAGAGTAAGGTTCTCCTCACTTCCGTAGGTTGCACTAAGTGGTTGACAAGGTACCGTGCTAGGCACGACCTTGGTTAGTAATCCACGTTCTTGCTAAAGAATTTCCAGCTCATACTACTCACTTATGGCTTCTCGTCTCAAAGACTGAAGCAAAGGAGTGGTTTAGCGTGAAGAATCAACTGACTCCTTTAACTCGTTGATCGAGTTCCACAAGAAATGAGGTTCAAGGTGATCCGTTACTTAAGCTTCGCATTGACTTAATGAGTCAATGCTGTACTCGGTCCTACTTACTTGAGCAGTGCTCCCAGCACGATGGTTCGGTGTCGATGTACCTTGGTATGACACCTAGGTGAACGTAACACTTCAATTACTAGATGAACTCCTTCCCCCTTAAGATTCAAGCTAGGTGAGCAAGAAACTTACTCCAAGCAATATTTATGGGGAGGGTCGTCCAACTAAGAGAAGTGTCATACATGCTCAATGCACAATTAAAGTGTGAGATGCAAGGTTGCATAGTCAAAACACTAGCATGCGCATCCGAGCAAAAAGGGATTTGCCTTAGTGTAATACTCAACTCTAATGGCAAATATTGTTGGGCCGCAACACCTGGGATGTTATGAAACTCCTCGAGTTGAACTCGAGAACCAAATCCATAAACACCCTGAAGGGTCATCACCCGGTTAAATCCTGGTGGAGGATGAACAGCTTGGACGCAACTTTGATTTTGGCCAAGTAAATGGCAAAATCAGATCTTTAGGTGAACAACAAAGTTAAAGTAAACTTCAATACCCTTCCAAAAAGTATTGGTTTGCCTCTAGATCATCTCTGGTTTGCATGTTATGCTATTTTAAAGTCAGCAGAATTTTTCTGCACTTTCAGCAGAATCTGCTTAAACAGTAGCAGTTTTGATCTACAGTTTTCAGGCTGTTATGATGGAAATCTGGAAATATTATTATTTACAAAGTTGTAGCCAGTGTAATAAGCTTTCCATAATGTACTTACTTGTCTTCATATCAGCTCTGGTTCAAAAGATATGAATTTTTGAAGTTAGGTAAAATTTCAGCATTCAGAATTGAATTCAGTTCAGATGGACCACTCTGTATTCAAACTCGATTTGGAATAGGTAGATGACCGATTCAGGTCTGGAGCCAATTGCAAAAATTGTAGCTGACTCTCTAACCTCTCCAACGGTTACTCGCGTGACACCATTGGATCAAAGGTCTGCGAGTTATGGATTAAATTCAGAGGTGTACAGATTGCTGTCCAGTTTGAGTATGCCTGGACAGTCTCTGCGATTATCCAAATTTCACCCATTTAGAAAAGGATTCTGGTCTGGTGTTGAACAGAAAACATGTAGGGGACTTCCAAAGCTTTCTAAATAGTATTTACTTGCCCTTGTAGCACTTCTGGTTGAGAAGATATGGCATTTGCAAGTTGACAGTTTTTCTGAAAATTTGGACAGCACCTCCTTTGTTTAAGGCTGATTTTGTCCACAATTTTCAAATATACAAACATCAACATTTGCAAAAGTAATACATAGCAAACTTGTTGCATACATTCTCAGGATCCCAGAAATGTAAAATACGAAGCCATTCGACAATTATACAGCGAGTTATGCGAGAAACAGTAACTGTATACAGGACTGTCCACTCGCTGTCCAGATTTGATCAAGTCTAGAAATCTGAAATTTTGAGTATGTTAGAGATGGATTCCGCTCTGAAGTTCTATAGAAATGTTGTAGAGGACTCTCTACACTTTCCAACCACATAAAGTAGGCCTGCAGCAGTGAAGTATGCAGAAGGTTACGATTCAATTGGTGCAGAGTTCAGATTCTGTCCCCTCTTCCGGGCTGTCAGAACCTCTTAAACGACAACTCAATTTAGACGTGATTAATGTGAGTTTTAGCCTTTGTGTTGAATAGAAAGTTGATAGAGGACTCTTTAAGTTTTCCATACATGTATAAACATGCATAGGTTGCATTTCTAGTTTAACAGTTATGGCTATTTAAAGTTCAAAATTTTTCTGGCTGTTTCAGATAGCATCGATATACATGTACTATCTTCAACTCTGTTTTTAATTAGTTTTAAACTGAATTTGAGGTATCACTGAATAACAAAGTTGTAGAATAGCTCTTCCACTTTCCATAAATGTATCATAATGGAATAGAAGAGCTTTCTCCAAGGAAATATGACAAAAATTCAGATGCTGGTCCGTGTAGTTTCAGAACAGCAGCTGCTGTGATAATGGTGCATTTTTATCACCATAAAAGCACCTTTTGGCTTGGAGGTCAATAGGAAACTATTAGAAGACTTCAAAATCTTTTCAAAAAGTATTCACTTGCCTCCAAAGCCCTCCAGGTTGAAGAGATATGGAATTTCAAAGTCAGGTCCATTCTGTTCGAAAACAGAACTCACCGGCTTTGAAACACAAGAATTTGGAAACAAACTCAAATTTTGAAACTTAGCTCAAAACTCAAGTCCGATGGCTAGAACTTGATTCACAACTAATCATTTTCTTTAGAACCAAATAGAAGCTTAAAAGAGACTTGACGACCTTCTTATCCATAGCATATCACTATGGATCTTCAAACTTAACCAAAGTCTTACTCCGGCGAAGTCGAGCTAAACTCTCGCCAGGAGCAAAGAACTTTGGTTCACCTACTCTTGAAAAGAAACATTTTAATTTGTCCACAAGATATCAGCAACTGATACTTGGACTCAATATGAATATGAAGTCATTTCTTTCGTGGGGGATGGTCAAAGTATCAAGTGTGATACTGACGGTACTACGTGCCTTACTAAAAGAAAAGTCTAATCCGGTATATCCGGATACGTCTAGAGGTGGTCTTACTATCGATCACTCGCAAACGTATTCTACACGGGTCGCTACCGGAGTTAGTGTACCTGCAGAAGACAAACAATCCCCTTTCACACCTTCACACCTCAAGGGCGGCACGGGGAAACACGACAGGCAGTCACAATAATATATATGAAAGTAAATGCATACGACTCTGGTGTGAGTCGCCCTCGAGCGAGGCCATGTCTCGAGGTACATGGCTGTAAATACGTCTGTACAGCAAAGACTCCCGTACGATCCGGCTTATACACGCTCAGGCATACGTGTTTCGCATGATCCCATAGAACATGAATAGTTCTAGAGATGCACACTATCGGGTTATACACCACCCGACGGGGGCTCCCACTAATTTTGTGTCACGCTGGGGTACCGCGTGTCATATGTTCTCAGAAACATGGAAAGTTTCAGAGACTCATATTGACTTTCCGTGCTAAGCCACGGAAATTTCACATACCATATCTCGTATGCAGAGTTTACCGAGATTGATCCGCTCTCGGCGGCGTACCTTACCTCTTACCTTGAAGACAGAGCGTCGTTACAGAATAATATAACAAGTTAGTTCACCACCTTTATAACTTATACTAGTAATAGTCCTTAATGGGCATATAGCTAATCCTCACTCGACTACTTCGGAGTTTTCGAAAATAGGCTCTTTTCGAGCGTGCTATTCCCAATGAAGCTCTGATACCATGTCTGTGGGGACCGGAGTCCACACATCCGAGGATCTCATTGGGTGATACCGTGCGATGCGACACCTAACAGCACACACAAAAAGGATACCAAAACATATAAAGTTTTCATTTCATAATAAGAAGAGTTTACAAAAGAGTGTACAATAGGAGTACACACGCAGCGGAAAATACATACTCATAATCTCACCTAACTAAGCAGGAGAGAAGGCGTCCATGCCCTAGGACGATTCTCACTAGCAACACGAAGAACATACAGCAGCAGCGTGGTTCACATGAGATTTTATCTCGACACCTCGAGTCTCATGTATAACCTGAACAGCAGAAATAAAACTAATACCTGCAAAAATCGTTAAAGCGCAAACGTGAGCATAAGGCTCAGCAAGACTTAACCGTCTCACTAGACAGATGCAAGGGGACACTAAACATAGGTAAGGAATAGCATAAATGACTCGCCTACAAGTGGATCCTTATAATTAAGTTTTAAGTAGCAAATGACATTCTCTAAGCACGGCACATCATGGGCTCCACAATCAAACAAGAAACGCTTTACCGATGATATGACATGCCCAAAGCACATAGTGCTATTACAGCTAAAGTAAGGGGAAACTGTAAACTTTTAATTGTACTATCTCTAAATCATACAAGGTTGCAAAGTAATTATAATTCAATACAATATGACTTTCTGGCTTCTTTAGTATTTACTACGTCACCGCTCAGTGAACAAGTGGTACTCTATTACTGCGAGGGACAGTGATTGCAATCAGGACACACCCGGACAACACGACACATACGTCGTTCGGAAGTGTCAGCGAGCACACCCGTACCTACATAACACTTCAGTACTAGGCGTATATGGCAACCTTTCGCAAGACACTCAAATGTCGAACCGGTCGATCCGTCACGGGCAGGAGGTCCCTGCGTGGGGCGTACTCTGACGTGCCCACCAGCGGATTTACACCTTGCTACCCTCAACCCACACCTATAAAACGGAACGGTATGCCTCGGCACCCAGGTGACCAAGCTACGTCAGTTTATTGGATTCCATATGTCCATTATGTTGCCGGTACAATTCAAGCTTGTCCGAAGGGGCCGCATACGGACGGGCCTTAATCGACACAGGCAGGGCTATGCGACCGAGACTCACTTCTCGCCGCTTCCTAGCCATTCCCTGCCCGGTCTCAATTTCATTATATTAAGCCATTTTCTATCTAACCAATCCTGTGAGACATGTCCTACATCTCTCGCGAGTAGATTCCAACTACTCGACTTCTACCGGATTTCCTATGCATTAGCAAAGCAGTTACTACAGGTCAAACTGTAACCCGTGCCAAATAAACCCTGGGATTTTTGGTCATGCATGTGGAGTATCATTCACCCTAAACGTAATGCACAATTCATATACTACTCATCATAGTGATAAAGCAAAAGTTTATAAACGACTTAAATGCAAACCGGGGCTTGCCTTAGTTTGTGACTGAACAAATGTCAATTGTTAGGGCTTGATCTTCCTCCGGAGAACCTGCCATGAAACCTCAGTGGAAACACATCGGCCTTCTCCTCCAAGTGAAGCTTCTTGTCGATCACCTATCAGCACGTTCCTATCGACATGATATGCATATAAGTAATTAAGTAATTAAGTAATTTAAGAAAAGACTCCACGAGGTTGTGTAAACTCTAAGAATGAGAAGTTCGACTAGGAAGGACAGATATGCCTTTGTTGTGTGGATAAACAAAGGATGGAGTCAAGTGGTCATAGTAGTATCGAGATGTGAATTGAAAGGTGCAATGTAAGCACACATTGCAACTTGGCACTCAACACTCGACGCTATGCCACTCAAGGACGATACAGCTGAATGGTGTGAAAGTGTTGGACTGGTAGGGTAAGGATGACCTAAGAGTCAAGGTGGCATAGTAGTGTCGAGATAAGCACTGAAAGGTGCAATGTAATGACACATCGCAATTTAGCACTCGACACTTGGAGCTATGCCGCACAAAGAGTGATAAGGTAGAATGGTGAAGAAGTATTACTGGACTGTGTGATGTAAGGAAGACTAAGCGATCAAGATGGAGCATTGATAGCTTAAGGCATGAGTGAACTGTGCAACAAGAGGTTGTGACTTAGAAGTCGACCAGTGAAGTTACACAAACTCATTAAGGAGTAAACCTAATTACGTGACAAGTGTGGTCACAGGGTTCTGATAAGGATGAACCAGGATGAAACCCTAGCGACACTTGGGAGTGAAGTGAGGTCAACATTCTTTGGACTTAAGACATCATAACGAGCCTTGTTAACCTAACGTGAGTACTGAGACAACGTTCAAATGACCTTTAGGTAAAGTAGTTTCTACGGCAAGCTTCTCGAGCATCGTTCAAGTGCTTACGTGACACTATTGTAGTGTCCTTTGCAAGATTGTCCAGATGAGCTCGGTGAACTCCTAGAACTCGAACATGATGCGAGACCTTGTCGTGACGGTCATGCTTTGCCATCACGGGAAGATCAGATTAGCCACGTCCACATCGACCCGGACTCGTCAATAGGGTGAGCAGAATCCCGAACACCACCTTGTGAGACTTAAGGCTAGTGATGTCAACTCGGTTGTTGATAAGCGACTCGACGAACCTGCCGTCGAAGAAGGGGTACACCAAGTTAACCAATCCTGTGATCGGCTACGGGACATCCTCGACACAACCAAGGAACTCTTATCCAAGGTTCCACTTGGACTAGTTCTCCTCGTCGGTCGCAACGTTCTCGCAGTATTCTACCATAGGTCATCGGTGGTCACCAATACACTCGGTTTGACCTAGAAGGCATTTCATCTAGCATCTAGGCTACACCTAGGACTTGACGAGTCTTGCCTCGACTAAACCCTAATTTGGCTAAACGACCATTGTACGACGAGTCGTGCTGGTGTTTCAGCACCACACACATCACAAGCATCCTTCATCTCGATGCCAGGACACGATAACGGCTCGGAGCGTCACGACGACGTCATATGGTCAACGACGTCGACGCGGCTCATGGTGGAGCATCACGAGCATGCACGGACAGGTCGACGTGATACAAACGATAAAGGAGGTCAACATAGGGACTCCTATAGGAATGATATTAACGCGGAACATGGACGTACGACTTGACGACATATGAGTAATCTTAGCGATCACCACGAACGGACCTCGATGACGTCGAGCAAGACATTTTAGGGCAAGGCTCACCTTGTAGGCATTTCGCCGAACATCTTGGTGTGTACTTGAGTTCCATCGCGTCATCACCATTCAAAGGGTGTCTTGGCACATGTCCTTGTCGATTGCCACCCCAGAATAGACCTGCATCCATAGACCAGCATTGAATGGCAACACACTTAGTTTCGCCTTGCAACCATTTTATCGAACACCTTGGCTGCAGTCACTGATCCAATCACTCTTGCAAAATAAGAGCTAACCTTGGACCAGTTATCGATGTCGGTGTGTCAACGACGTGTTCCCGCATATCCTCCATCACACCCATTACTTACTTCTCTGCTAGGACATGGCCTATGAGCAGAACGTCGCGACGACGGAAAGTAGGCGTCGAAATTGGGGCAGCACAAGGCTAAGTATCACAGCACTCGTTTGAACTTTCCCGTGACGCCGAGGTGGGAGGAAGGCGGCCTGGAGATGCGCTGTAGCGAGCAGCATAGCAGAGACACGCTGGGAACGGCGCGAATGGTCGGCGGATTGCGGTCACCACGCCATGGGAGGCACAGCAGTGAGGAACGCGGCGTGGATGGCGGCGTGGCCATGGCGCACAGCCGGAAGGCATTGCAGTGAGGAGCGCTGCGGCGTGCAGAGGCTGGGGACACGGCGACGGAGCAAGGGAGCACGCGGCTGGCAGGAAAAGCGCGCAGCAGGGAGCTGGCGGCCGTCGCCGTGGCTGGGCGTGAGTGAGCAGAGGCACGACGTGGCGGCGAGCGGTGGCGTGGTGCTGGCAACCCGGAGGCGGAGCAGCGGGGTGGAGGAAGCTGGGGAGGCGGCAGTGGCTGCGCGTCGGAGGAGGCGGTGAGGCGCTTGGCGGCTCGGCGCTGCCCGACGAGCGGCAGGTTGGCCAGGGGCGCGTGCTGCATGCGGCGGGGAGGAGCCGGGCGAGGCAGGGGCCGGCTGGGAGTGAAGCGCCGGGGGCGCTGCGGTCGGAGGAAAGGCGAGCGGCGCGGCTGCTTGCGGCGGGAGGAGCAGCGCTCGTCGGGGGAGCAGAAGTGGGGCGCGGCTGGGACGAGTCGGGAACCGCTGCAATGATAAGGGAGGGAGAGGAAGAAGCAAAGTTGCTTTTGTGGCCCTGAGGATAGACATGACATGTGGGCCCCATTTTCCCTTCTCCTTATCCTCTTCATTTTCAGATGCAAAATATCTCATCCATTGAGCAGCTTACCAGTGGGGCCCACCCTTTTCCTAGTACTGAGGATAAGTATGACATGTGGGTCCCACTGTCTTCTTCCTTCTCTTTTAAAATTGAAATGGGGCTAGCAGACATACTTCAAAAATATTTAACTTTGGCCCAATGACTAAATAAAATGTGGAGAATTTTATGGTGCAATCAGATTTCAAAACTGAGCAAGTTGAATTTGAACTCAGGTTTGAATTTGAACTCAAGTGGTGATACTTGACTCAAGGAAATAAATAGTAGATTAGGTTCAAAAATCCTGAAACTTTGAAGTTAACCTTTTTGAACCATAAGGGACCTCAGGAAAAATTTGGAGTTGATTTGGACAAGGTTGAGCACAAAGTTTAAATTTGAAGTCGACGTTGATTAAACTCTCAGTACGTGTCCCATAAATGGGAAACGTGCTTCAAAAATTTTGAAACTTTTCCGAGAGTCTAATTGGAATATTAGTGGGTCATGGAAAAATTTACGGCCTGAGATTTGAATATTTCTGGATGTCCCATTTTAGGGTTGAAATAATTCCTATTAAGATTTTAAGTTTTAACAAGTCCATATTTGTAGTGAACATGGGTTAATGCACGTGATACATGTGAGTTTGGATTTCTAAGTTCATTTTCAAAAATTTTTAAGTTCACATTTTTACATTTTTGTTCTTCCGAAAAGCGGGCTTTTACAGAAAAGAGCCTCGCGGAGTGCACCAAGAAGCTGGAGGAGCTCTGCGAGTGTGAGGAGAAGAAGGCCTCGCAGCGGGGACAAGAACTCACCAAGAGGGAGAACGAAGTTGCTGCCAAGGACAACAAGGTGCAGGGCCGGTAGAAAGACCTCGTCAGCCGCCGGAACAAGATCCATGTCCAGGAGGAGGAGCGTGCTAAACTCGAAAGGCAAGTTGCTAAAAAGATTCAGCAGCACGCCAAAGAGTTCAAGCGCCTTGCCCGGGAGGGTTCAGAGCTTACGGCGACCAAGAGGACCTTGGAAGAGGTGCGAGGCTCAAGGGCTGCGGAATCCCAAAAAGTATGGGACTTCTTGGGAAAAGACAATGACGAGCTGACGCCGCTGGGATTTAGTCCCGTGCGTACGAACGATCTGGAGCCGTATTTGGACCACGCGTTGAAGGCGTTGAGCTCGGCGGGCAGCAAACTCAACAAAATGGGCGATGTCATTGCGGATCAGTTGGAAACTGAAGGGAAATCCCTTCTGCAGAACGTCGCTGAGTACATGCTGACGTGCTACACAAGTCGGGATCCTCACTTCCCATTAGACCCGGAGCTTGAAGGTCCCATCGACGGAGAGGGAGATGTCGCCAAGGCCAGCGTGTCGGAGGTTGCTCAGAAGGTGGCCTCGTTCTTCCGTAGGATCTAGGACTTTCTACTTGTAGCTCCCACTTGTATCTTCTCTTCTTTTCTCCAATTTTGTAATCTCTTGTCCTCAGATGAATGAAATCAAAGAAATTTATGAATTTCATTTTTTGTCTTCAACCTTTGCCTCACTTGGCCCCCTGGTAGACGTACGCAATTTGATTGCGAACGTGTACCAAGAGGATGTAGCATTTTGTTGAAGACTTGCATGCTTCGAACTTGTAGAGTGTAGGTCCGAAGTCGTCGACTGCGGAGGCTCCCTGAGGATGTCGGAACTTAGTAGCTCCGGCAGCTACCATTGTGAACATGTAGAGCGTTGACAGTTGGTCCTCTGGGGTTATCGGAGCTTAGTAGCTCCGGTGGTGACCACTATCAACACGTAGAGCATCGACAACAGACCCCATTATAATGTCCTTCCAGCATCTTTTCTTCCCGTTGACGGTGGGCCCCCTGGATTTGTCGAAACTTGATAGCTCCGGTGACGCCTACTATCAATGTTTAAAACATCGACAGCGGGCTACCCTAGGGGATGTCGAAGCTTTGATAGATCTGGCATCATCCACCATCATCATGAGATCCTTATTTTTCCTGCACACTGAAGTCAAGAAAAACAGTAAAATCCATTTCTTATCTATAACTCGTTTGCGGCTTACTATTCCCGAAAGAAATTTTTAGGTCGACCACAATACTATATACAATCAAGTGCATTTGCTTATTTTCTCCAGGTCTGATTGTTTTCTGGACCCACCTTACTCAGGCTTGCTGGGGTGTAGGTAGAGTGGCGTACTTAGGGTGCAGGACTAGGCTAAGTCGATAGCACACTCCAGACCTAGATTGGCTTCGCGTTCAGGCGAGTAGGCCATTCAACAATGTTAAGACCCGGAAGAATTAACAATGCAACTTGAATTATACATGAATTTTTCGAGCTAAAGTTTCTTGAGAATTGCACAACTTTGTTATAGACAAGAAAGAGAAAAATAAAAAATATTAAGCCTGTACAAAATAAATGCACGTGGAGTCTGATTTCACATAATGATATCTTTCATTATAGGTCCAGGGTACAGGGTAAACAAGTACACTCTTGGGGTACGGAACCAGGCTAAGTGTGTTGCATTTCTTATTTGACCCAGGGTAACTAGCTACACTTTTAGTTCTAAGACTGTGTCAAGTGTTGCCTGAACCTTGCGGACCTTCCGAGAATGGTCCGGCAGTTCCCCCGGAGGAGCTTCCCGACTCTGTACAATGATGATATAACATACATCATATGTAACTACAGACTCACCTCCGTGATATTAAGTGTAGAACTTACGGAGACGCTCAATGTTCCAAAGTATAGGGAGCGATGTCCCATCCTCAGTTGCCAAGTGAACGCATCCGGGATGGGATACTTTTATCACTCGAAAGGGTCCTTCCCAGCTGGGGGAAAGTTTGTTTAACCTTTCTCGAGTTTGTATTCTCCGTAGCACTAGATCGCCTTCCTCGAGCTGTTGGTTATGCACATGCCTTTGGTGATAGCACTAGAGTGCTTGGCGGTATCGTGCGTTTCGAACAGCTGCTCGGCACCTACCCTCTATAACGAGGTCAAGGTCTTCACGCCGGAGCTGGTCCTGCGTGGCTTCGTCAAAAGTCCGGACCCGGAGTGACACCAAGGTGATTTTCGGAGGAAGGACTACTTCAGCTCCGTACACCAGGAAGAAGGGTGTCTCTCCAGTTGACCGGTTGGGAGTTGTCCTGTTTGCTCACAAGGTGGGTGGAAGCTCTTCAATCTAGTTGGTTCCATGTTTTTTCAGGCGCTCATATGTACACATCTTGAGTCCTTTTAGGATTTTTGCATTTGCTCTCTCAACTTGTCCATTGCTTGTCGGGTGAGCTACAGAAGTGTAGCTAACTTGAATGCCTAGGTCTTAGCAATATCCTTGAAATGCAGAGCTTGTGAATTGGGTCCCGTGGTCAGTTATAATCTTGTTTGGGACTCTAAATCTGCATACTATGGACTCCAAGAAATTTATAGCTGATTGCTTGTTTATTGTCACAACTGGAGTTGCTTCCGGCCACTTGGTGAACTTGTCGATGGCGACGTACAGGAACTTGTAACCTCCAACGGCTCTTGGGAAAGGTCCCAAGATATCCATCCCCCACACAGCGAATGGCCACGTAGGAGGTATCATTTGTAGGGGTTGAGCTGGTGTGTGAATTTGCTTCGCATGAAACTGGCATGCTTCACATTTCTTCACTAGATTGGTTGCATCCTGGAGTGTTGTAGGCTAGTAAAAACCATGCCGGAAGGCTTTACCGACCAACGTGCGGGAAGACGTGTGGTTCCCACACTCGCCTCCATGGATTTCCGCGAGGAGCTCACAGCCTTCTTCCCTTGTAATGCACCACATTAGGACACCGTTGGCACCACGCCGGTAGAGATCACCTTCTACCAGTGTGTATCTTTTAGCCAATCTGACTATCCGATCAGCAGATACATTATCTTCAGGAAGGATGTTGTCTTCCAAGTAGCTCCGGATCTCCGAGATCCATGCATCAGAGCTGACTTGAGCTTCTGAGTCCTGCGTGCTGGGTTGCTCGGAGCTTCCTGCAGCACCTACGACCCTTGATGGACACCATGGTAACAGGGCCATCGGGACTGCTAGCTTCGAGGTGCTGGTCTTGCCCCCTTCGCTCAGTTCGGCAGGCTTAGCTGTTGGTCTTGACAATCTCCAGACGAAGGTTTCGTCAGAGCCGGAGCTCTGGTTGAAACTTTCATCGAGAGTTTGTCAGCTTCAGCGTTGTTGAGACGCTGAGCATGACAAAGATCCAGGACTTTGAAGTCCTTCTGAAGCTTCTGGGCTTCAAGGAGATAAGCAACTAGTTGAGGGTTGTTGCAGCAGCATTCAACTTTGACTTGATTTATAATGAGTTGCGAATCACCCTTTACCAACAGCTGCTTGACACCATAGATTAGTGCTTCATACTCTTCCATGTTGTTGGTCGCCTTGAAGTCAAGGTGAACCATGTATTTGACCTTCTCCCCGGTCGGAGCGAGGAGAAGGACTCCAGCTCCGGCCCCTTGCTTCTACACGGAGCCATCGAAGTAGAGAGTCCAGTGAGGCTCAGTGAAGACTGGAACCTTGGGTTCCGACTTCTGCCCACTGGGGCCCCCAGGATTTGATGGAGAGGAGGTCCATTCTGCCATGAAGTATGCCAATGCTTGACTCTTGATCGCTTGTCTTGGGACGAATTCAAGATTGAACTCGGCCAATTCCGCTGCCCACTTTGCAATTTTCCCAGTAGAGTTGGGGTTATGCAAGATTGCACGCAGTGGATAAGAGGTTACCACTAAAATCTTGTGGGCTTGGAAGTAGTGACGAAGCATTCTAGGGGCAATAAGTATTGTGTAGGGCAGCTTATGCACCTCTAAGTACCGAGTCTTGGCGTTATGAAATACTTTGCTGATGAAGTACACTGGCCGCTGTACTGTCCGGACCCTCCCGGGGGGGCTCAGTGCTTCCTTCTCATCAACCCGAACCCCCCCGGAGGGGTCCAGACCTTCTTCGGGGACCTCCGGGTTCTTGCTAGAGGAACCCGGAGCTTCATCTGGAGTGACCCGGACATTCCCGGAAGGGTTCAGATCTTCTTGTTCAGCAACAGTAACTCCTTCATTTGAAGGAGGTTGATCCTACGGCGTCTCGCCTTGAGGATCCAGGTCTAGGGGCTGGGACCCAGACTCACCTTCAGGCAGCTCTAGACCCTCTCAGAGGGGTCTAGATTCCTGAAATGAGGATGATTCTGGTCTTTCCACAACAAGGACCATGCTGACAACTTCGCTAGTTTCCGAAATGTAAAACAGAAGTGGCTCACCAGGATTCGGAGCTACCAAGGTTTGTAGAGTGGTGAAGAGCTACTTCAGCTCTTGGAAAGCCTTTTATGCTTCTTCAAACCATTGGAATGGTCCGGACTTCCTCAATAATTTGAAGAAATGTAGCGCCTGTTCCGCCAATCTTGAGATGAACCGGCTGATAGCAGCTAGACATCCTGTCAGCTTTTGGACATCCTTGGTGCGGGATGGTGGCCGCATGTCTTCAATAGATTTAATCTTCGCTGAATTTGCCTCTATTCCTCGGTGGTTCACCAAGAATCCAAGAATCTTTCCGGAGCTAACCCCGAAGACACACTTGTCTAGGTTCTGCTTGGTGCGTGTGATTCACAACTTGTCGAAGACAGCTTGCAAGGTGTCAAGAAATGACTCCTTGTTTTTTATCTTGACAACGATGTCATCAACATATACTTCCACTACATCTCTAATGAGCTCTCCAAAAGTTTTGTACATAGCTCGCACAAACGTTGAAGCATCGTTCTTGAGACCGAATGGCATGGCAGTGTAACACTACAATCCATCTACTGTGATGAAGGAAGTATGCTCTTCATCTTCCCTAGACATTATGATTTGATTATACCCAGAATATGTGTCTAGGAAACACAATAATTCACACTCGGAGGTGGAATCCACTATCTGATCTATTCTAGGTAGTGGGAATGGATCCTTTGGACATGCCTTATTCAGTGTAGTGTAGTCGATACACATCCGAAGCTTCTCGCCGGCCTTAGGTACAACGACTGGGTTTGCCAGCCATTTTGGGTGGAAGACTTCTCGGATGAATCCAGCTTCGAGCAACTTCTTCACTTCTTGACGTATGTAGTTTTGTCGCTCTACTGATTATTTTGAGGCTTCTAATGTACAGGCCGAGCGTCAGGATAAATCTTCAGATTGTGCTCAATCACTTCCCTAGGGATCCCAGGCATTTGTGACGATTGCCAGGCAAACACGCCGACATTAGCCCGAAGGAAAGTGATGAGTGCGAGTTCCTATTTGTCGTTCAGACCTCCCGATATACGGGTAGTCTGAGCGGCATCAGAACCAACTTGGATGACTTTGATGGGGATGTCGGTGTCGCCGCCTGGTTGTACATGGGGTGCAGAGGTTGAGCCTCGATGACGAATGCTCGGGGGTTTTGGAGCTTGCTCCTTCCTGGATTCTTCCTACTGTGTTGTAGCGAGCGCGTGGAGTTCTTCCAGAGCAGTAACTCAGGCAGTGTGATCTCCGCGGATCCGAAGAATGCCTGAGGGTGTTGGCATCTTCAACACCAGGTAGCCATAATGAGCAGCATCCATGAATTTGTACAAAGCTGGCCTACCCAAGATGGCATTGAATGGTAAGTTGATATGCGCCACGTCGAAGACCAACTTCTCAGTCCTATAATTCTCCCGGGTCCCGAAGATCACCGGGAGAGTAATAGCACCGAGTGTAGTTATGGCGCCTGGACCTACTCCGGAGAAAGGTCGAGAGGAGCGAAGATCCGAAGGTCGGAGCTGAAGCTTGACGAAGGCATCGAAGCTCATGAGGTTCAACCCCGAACCTCCGTCCACCACTACATGGTGGAGCTGGGTGTTGTTGATGGTCGGAGATACCATCAATGGAAGTTGGCCAGCTCCGATCATGTTCCGAGGGTAGTCCGAAGCATCGAAGGTGATGGCAGTATCCATCCACTTCGGATGAGGCTCCGCCCTGGCGGCGGGAGCTACAGAGGCCATGTCCCGCCACATTGTCTTGAGGATATGGCAGGAGGTGATGTCCCACGAACCACCAAAGATGGTGTTCATGGTCTTCCGATGCTCGTTGTTAGAGACGTCGAAATCGTCGTCAACGGCGGTGTAAACATCCTTCAAGACCTTTTTAGGGTCCTGAAAGCCTAACTCCTCTTCAGCCGGAGCTTTGTCAACTTTTTGTTTTCCTCCCCTTTGACGGAAGGGAGCTTCTTCCCGGCGCTTGTTGTAGCGCTCGACGTGGCTTTGGACCTCTCTGCAGTTTTCCAGGTTGTGCCTGTCCATCTTGTGTATGGGACACCACATCTTGGAGTTGCCACCTTCTTCAGATGATGGTCGAGGTCGTTTCTCGGGGCGCGGCCACCAACCACCTGGAGCTGCAGCAGCTACAGCAGTAGGTGTACCGGCCGACGGCTTCTTCTTTCCGTTGGAATTTTTCTTCTTCTTGCCACTCCCAGAGGTAGTGGCTTCACCCTTGGAGGACTTTTATTGGCCTCCAGAGGTGGTTGGGAGTGCATTTCACTGCCCTCCCCAGCTTTGGCGCACTTGTCTGCCAAGCTGAAGAGTTTCGTGACGCTGGTGACTTCCTTTGTCGCCAGCTTCTCCAGCATCTTCTTGTCTCGAACGCCCTATCTGAATGCTACGATAACAAAAGCACTTGAGATAGAAGGAATGGTATTTCGTACCTGGGAGAACCTCTGGATGAAAGATCGCAATGAATCTCCCCCTTTCTGCTTGACAGCAAAAAGGTCCAGTTCCGTGCCTGGTCGAGTGTATGAGCTCCCGAAATTGGCAGTGAACTGCTGGCACAATTCAGCCGAACCGTTGATAGAGTCAGGCGGTAGGCTAATGAACCATTACATGGCGGTCCCAGTCAAAGCCACAGGGAAATAATTGGCCATCACGGCCTCATTTCCCCCAGCCGCAAGGTTAGGGGTGGAGTATATTTGAAGAAATTCGGCGGGATTGACAGTCCCGTCAAATTTCTCTGGCAGGTGAGGCCGGAACTTCTGCGGCCATCTGACCATGAGTAGATGCATGGCCAAGGCAGAACAGCCTCCCCCTACTCCCTCAGGAGCAGGACTATCCCGAGCTTCTCGCCTCTCACGAGCACGCTCGATGTGGACGCGGCCGTCCTGTTGACAGTAACGACAATCGATCTCCGCCCGGAGGTCATGAGTCGAAAGCCTTGTTATCGTGTGAGTATGTCGCGCCCCGGAAGGCAGCGATGTCGCCTGTTGAGACACAGCATGCCTCTTGTGTTGCGAAGCGTGCGGACCAAGTCTACCTGACAAGGTCCAATGCTGAGATGGGGCCTGCCCCGAGGGGGGAGGACCTTGGTTGTTGTGACATCTATGTGTGCTGAATACATTGGCTTTGACAATAAAAGTTTTGAATGCTGCCATAACATCTTTTTAGTAAGGTCTGACAATAGGTCCGACTTTCTTTGTCTAGATCCGACATGTTTTTGGGTAGCTCCGGTGAGCTTTGTCTTTAGCTCCGGCATGTCTTTGATAGCTTCGGCATGTCTTCGTTAAGCTCCGATATGTTCTGCTAGGTCTGACTTATGTTGGTTAGCTCCGACATGTTTTTCTAGCTCTGACTTTTGGGATGACTAGTTCTGACTAGTTTTAGTTAGCTTCGGCGCTAGGTCCGACTAGCATTGGTAAGCTTTGGCACTAGGTTGTACTAGCTTTGGTAAGCTCCGGCGCTAGGTTGTACTAGCTTTGGTAAGCTCCGGGTCAAGCTTCGGTTAGCTTTGGTAAGGTCTGGTGCTTGATCACAATGTTCCGACTTTTAATGTGAAATGTTTCGAACTTGCTTTACATTGTTGGAAAGTTTGCTTAGTATTCTATTACTAAGTTTTTGGTGCGTTTTGGTTGATATAGCTGATATAGTTTTGCTATTCTTTGCAACATGCTTATGTGAGGTGCTCACATAAGGTGTTGTGTTCGGAACTGACTTGAGTCAAGTCGCGGACTTGGGCCCGTACAGATTGGTTGATTGTTCATTTGCAGGTGTTGCTTGGGTTCAAGTCATGACTGGTGACAGAATCCTTTGGACTAGTCTCAAGGAGGAGATGAGGTTCCAACAACCAAATTCAGGAGGAATTGTGGTTGAGCGGCTCAGGAGGTCGCACAAGATGATTGAATCAAGAACAATGCATATGATGGTATCGTGGACGTCATTGGAAGATGTTTGCACGTGTGCAAGGAGTGCATGGACGTGGATACATGGTTGTGAGGCGTGATGAAGAGACGTGGACGTAAAGAATTGGTCGGAAAGGTCCAACCAACTAGGTTATGGACTCAAGATGCGGTTGAGTCGGGTTTGACTCAAATATAGAAAGATTTGAGTTGGTTATGATTGGATTTCGTGTGGGTCACGAATTTGAGTTGTTTTAGGAATGTGGGATATGTTCCTAAGGTGTTTGGAAGTCTTAAGATTGCTTTTATCTACGTATAGAAGAGTCCTAAGCAGTTATGCAAAGTTTCGATTCGTGAACGAAGTAGGATTAGGATCCTGATTTGAGTTGAGTTGGCTTTCGAGCTAATTATATAAGCAAGGGAGGCCAGAGCTCATTGTAGACGACTTTGGGGCTGTTCCTCTTGTGTTCTATTGAATAAAATTCGTAGTTTGAAGGAACTTTTGTGCATTGTTCGTCCGACTTGTTCCAGACAAGTTTTACTCGTCTAGTTTCTGGACAGCACTACCTTTCGTCGGTGGTTTTAGCATAAATCGAGTTTTACAGATCCAATTGACGTGATTCTTTTTGGGTTGTATTCATAACTTGATTACCTATCATATGTCAAAATTTCACGGTCATTGGATTTGTGTTTTCTGATCTACATGAGTTTCTTTGCAGTGTTCTAGAACTGTTTTTCTCGGGTAGGACAGATTGACCTTTGTTCGATCTTTCGATCATAACTTGAGTTTCTCTCGACGGATTTAAGTGATTCTTCTTGTATTTTCTTCGTGACTTGATCTTCTCTGATATATATCACTTTTGTCCTGGTGAAACACGTTTATATTAGTCTCACAAATGATTTCTTTAACAGATCATTTTTCTGCCGAAGGGGTTGGGATTTAATAGTTCCCGCTGCATGAGATTTTTTAAATTTACCATTTGTGGGGACCGGAGTCCACACATCCGAGGATCTCATCGGGTGGTGTC
Organism: Tuctoria greenei; assembly: GCA_036927565.1. Classification (NCBI taxonomy): domain Eukaryota; kingdom Viridiplantae; phylum Streptophyta; class Magnoliopsida; order Poales; family Poaceae; genus Tuctoria; species Tuctoria greenei. The sequence continues at coordinate 128,410,647 of JAYESD010000011.1, read as the reverse complement.
GTGCGATGCGACACCCAACAGTTTACAAGAATAGAACCAGAATAAAGTACAAGACCAAGTCTTTTATTTAATACACAGCGGAAGTTTTCACAATACTAGCGGATGTAAAGAAATATATACATACCATAGCTACGCTCTCAGCACTAGCTATGCAAAAAGCAAAGTTTTCCATGCCAGGGATACTTTGCACTAGCAACACTCAAACTATGGCGGCGTGCAGGGTTCCCACTCGGCTGTACACCCTGGAGGGGGTGTTGCCTCATCGTCAAACCCTTCATCAACAGAAAAACCTGCAAAAACTCGTTAACTGCAAACATGAGCATAAGGCTCAGCAAGTCTTAACCGTCTCACTAGACATATGCAAGGGGACACTAAACATAGGTAAGCAATAGCATAAGTAGACTCGCCTACAAGTGGGTCCTTATAGTCAGGTTTTATGTAGCAAAATGACATTCTCCAAGCACGGCACATCATGGGTTCCACAATCAAACAAGAAACGCTTTACCGATGATATGACATGCTCAGAGCACATAATACTATTACAGCTAAAGTATGGGGAAATTGTAAACTTTTAATTATACTGTCTCTAAATCATACACGGTTGCAAAATACTTATAAATCAATATAATATGAATTTCTGACTTCTTTAGTATTTACTACGTCACCGCTCAGTGAACAAGTGGTACTCTATTACTGCGAGGGACAGTGATTGCAATCAGGACACACCCGGACAACACGACACATACGCACTTTCGGAAATGCCAGCGAGCACTTCGCGCAGTACCTACGTAGCACTTCAGTACTAGTCGTATATGGCAACCTTTCGCGAGACACTCAAATGCCGAACCGGTCGATCCGTCACGGGCAGGAGGTCCCTGCGTGGGGCATACTCTGACGTGCCCACCAGCGGATTTACACCTTGCTACCCTCAACCCACACCTATGAAACGGAACGGTATGCCTCGACACCCAAGTGACCAAGCTACGTCAGTTTATTGGATCCCATATGTCCATTATGTTGCCGGTACAATTCAAGCTTGTCCGAAGGGGCCGCACACGAAGCGGGCCTTAATCGACACAGGCAGGGCTATGCGACCGAGACTCACTTCTCGCCGCTTCCTAGCCATTCCCTGCCCGGTCTCAATTTCATTATATTAAGCCATTTTCTATCTAACCAATCTTGTGAGATATGTCCTACATCTCTCGCGAGTAGATTCCAACTACTCGACTTCTACCGGATTTCCTATGCGTTAGCAAAGCAGTTACTACGGGTCAAACTGTAACTCGTTCCAACCAATCCATGGGATTTTTGGTCATGCAAGTGGAGTATCAATCACCCTATACGTAATGCACATATCAAACTTATGACGTAAGGTGATAAAGACTGTAAAAACTCTGTAAAGCTTTTAAATGCAAACCGGGGCTTGCCTTGCTGCAGGTCACAGTCGGAGTTAAAAATTGGAAGGCTCTCTTTCAAGGCTTCTGGTTCCTCCTCGACTTCGGTCACTATACGATATGCAGATAACATGGATATATAAATGACTTTGAAATTTAATTATTTTTAAGACCGCAAATTAATTCATGGTGATCACTATATGACAGGGACCTCAATTGGTTTTGGAACTTCGATGGTAGATACTAGGGAATATGATCAAGGCTCTTGCAAAGAACATGAGATGATCATAGTAGATTGTGGTCCCCGAAAGTATGGCAAGCAATCAACTTCCGAAAATTTCCGAGGGGAAACTGTAGCTTGAACCTAGCTAGCAGTTGAAAATCAAGATAGAGGGAGTGGGTCTGGTCTTAGCAAAATTTGTTTCATAATTTTCTAAGCTGTGGGGAAGGAGTTATTGTATTTCTAATTCGGCAGGAATTTTTTTTTGGATTTACTTTATAATTGAGTTTCCAGACATTAAATCAATATTTAGTTTGTAATTGATTTAGGACTAGTATAGTAGGTTAATTAAATTCAAGATTTTAACAGGAGCTAGGGTATGACTAAAGGAAGACTCAGTAAAATTTTGGGACCTAATAAAGCAACCTAATAGCTGTGAATATTTAATAACTGAAAAAGGAAATTTGAATTATCCAGAGAGTTAAACAGGTGCTATTGCTCCCAAACTTTGCCTGATAATCAAGAATAGGACAATAAATTTTTTTGTGAATTTTGGGGAATTTTCCCATGGATATCTTATCTGGAAAAATTGCATTTGCAATAGGAAAGGTTATTTTCTACAGAATTTAACTCTGAGTTTCACAGAACCTAATTGGTATTGACAGAAACTAGAGCTCAAGCGCTTTCGAACAAAATTTGTTTGAAGATTTTTGGAGTATTCTACAGAAAGATATGGATTTTCTAAGTTGGAGCCTAATCTGGAATAATTTCCTAATTTGATTTAACTCGTGGGCCCCACTGTTTTAAAATGAACCAATAGTATTTAAACCACACGGGGGCCACAGATTCCCACCGCGTAGCCACAGCAAATCCCGTGGCCACACTTGATCCAACGGGATTTACCGTCGCTGACACGCGGGACCCGCCGCGTCGTCTTCTATCTCCCGACGCGGGCGGCGCGCGGGGCTCCCGCGGCGGTGCTCTCCGGCGAGCCTCGCCGGATTGGAGTTTCTGGCCACCGCAGCTCCCATCCTTGGGCACCCGACCATAAAATCATGCGCTGAGCACGATGGTGGGGTCGGGGAGGTCTGCCGACGGTCGAAAACCATGGCGCACCGGCGGCGGCGGATGCTAGGGCTCCGGCCATGTCGGAACGGTCGCCCTGTGGCCAAAATCCGTCTAAAAAGGCTGGGAAAGTTTCCTGGAATCACGAGGAACGCGCAAGACATGCGCTATCGTCGTGTAACGGTCGGCAAAGTAGTCGTCGACGGCGACAGAGCAACTTTTCACCGGCGGAGGGGAGAACTCGCGATTCTTGAGCTACACTCGATCATTCCCGGTGATTCCAGTTCGAGAGGATGCGCAAAAGAGCGTAGAAACCATGTGCTAGTAATCGGGAAGAGTGATTAAGCATGGAACTCTAATTACATAAAATACCGAGCGTGTTCATAAGCTCCGGCCAACAGTAAAACCTAGCTAACTTGCTTGATACATGCGCAAACCAGGAATGGCTTCTACCGTTACGTAGAGCGTGTCCCAGCGCACCAGTTTGCTACGGGAGGCGAAGCACGGGATGGCATGCAGTGGCCTAGCAACGTGGAGCAGGGACAGCGCTGGGTGAAAAACGACGGCGACCCTCGGTATAACCTCAAAATCATCGGCCAAACCGTCAACTATGCAACGAAAAGATCGATCCGGAAGATAGAGGAGGAAGAGAGGAATCACCTAGCTGTTGGAAGCTTGGCGCGAGAGTGCTCCGGTTGGCCAGCAACGGGCGCGCAGCGCCGGCGGTGGGAAGCTCGCGCGCGGGATGGAAATGGCGAAATTCGTCGACTCGGCGAGGTGGGAGGTGATAAGGGCGACGGGGAGTCGATAAGGGAGAGCCCAGGGCGCTATTTATAGGGTTCAACGGCGGTGGCGGGCGGTGTCGCGCTGTGCATGCACGGCGTCGCTGTGGCGGGCGCAGCACGCGCTGAATTGCGGCTGCACGTGGGCTGCTGACTGGTGGGTCCCGCCAGTCAGCCCCACAGCCACTGCATCTTTAATAAATCACTTAAAAATAGTAAATGATCTCCAAAAATCATGAAACTTCAGGGATAAGTCAGGAAAATTGTGATGAACACAATGGTGGGTTTAGATCTTTATGTTCAAGTCTATTTGTATCAGACTTTGAATTCGAATTTAAACTTGATTCAAATTCTTTGAGCGTCTCACATAAAATAGCAAAGGAGCTCCTAAAATCTTGGAACTTTGTAAGCATGCTATTGAGGAATTTAGGAGTTCATGGAAAAATTTAGAGCCCTTAATTTGAATATTTGGTCTAGAGCTTATTAGGGCTTCATTGTGCATTGCTCACTAAGTCTTATCTAAAAATTCTTATTCTTAAAAAGGTGAATAGAACATAATTTGGGATTCATGGTGAAGTCTAATACCCATGTTAAAAGAATCTAAAAAGGAGTGCGAGAAAAGTTTTTGATGGCATAGTTCATGTGCACCATTATAGTGGATATCTAAAATAGTTGATCACAAAACCCATATGAACTTAACATGCCATAAAAGTGGGGTTTTACATTCCTCCCCCCTTAAAAGAATCTCGTCCCGAGATTACAAAAGGAGGTAAAGGAAAAAGGATCTATCGAACATATGCCGCTAACAAGTCCGGATAGTTCGTTCTAAGATAATCCTCGCTTTCCCACGTGGCCTCTTCGGCACTGTGGTTGCTCCACAAGATCTTGTAGAAACGCAAGGTGCGGCTTCTTGTGGTGCGAGTCTTCTCATCGACGATCTGAGTTGGACGCTCGGAATAAGTGAGATCTGGTTGGAGAGCTTCCAAATCATCTACACGGACATCAGCGGGAGTTTTAAGACACTTTCGTAACTGAGAAATGTGGAACACATTGTGAACCCCTGAAAGTGACGGTGGTAACTCCAATTGATATGCCACAGGTCCGCATTGTGCTAGGATTGCGAATGGCCCAATAAAACGTGGGGCTAGCTTCCCTTTCATTCCGAATCGATGGATACCTTTCATAGGGGATACTCGAAGATAAACTTGATCTCCAACTTCGAAGTGAAGAGGTCAACGTCGTTTGTCCGCGTAGCTCTTCTGACGAGACTGAGCAGCTTTGAGATTCGCCTGAATAGTGCGAATTCGATCCTTGGCTTCATTTACTAAGTCGATGTCGTACACTGCCCGTTCACCTGATTCGCACCAGTTCAAGGGTGTGCGACACTTTCGGCCATAGAGAGCTTCATATGGCGCCATCCGGATGCTAGCCTGGTAACTGTTGTTGTACGAAAATTCCGCCAATGGTAGATGATCATCCCAGTTCTTGCCCTGGTGGATGGCACAGGCACGAAGCATGTCTTCTAGCACTTGATTCACCCGTTCGGTCTGACCATCGGTCTGAGGATTATAGGCCGAGCTCCGAATTAACTTGGTTCCTAGTGCAGCGTGGAGATGCTCCCAGAATCGCGAAACAAATACAGCTCCACGATCTGAGATGATGGTACAGGGTACACCATGTAGACATATTATTCTGGAGATATAAATTTCCGCGTATCGCCTCACATCGTATGCCACGCGGACCGGTATGAAATGAGCCGATTTGGTCAATCGGTCAACGATTACCCAAATGGAGTCGTGTTTACGGAGAGTGGGAGGCAACCCAACAATGAAATCCATACTGATATCTTCCCATTTCCAAGCCGGTATGCTTAAAGGTTGAAGCTGTCCAACTGCCTTCATATGGTCGGCCTTTACTCGCCGACACGTATCACACTCGGACACGTATTTAGCTACTTCTCTCTTCATCCGAGTCCACCAGAATTTCTTCTTCAAATCTTGGTACATCTTGTTACTCCCCGGATGAATGGAATACTTGGATAAATGAGCTTCATCCAGTATCTTCCTCCGAAGTTCCATGTTTCGGGGTACCACTATACGGTCGTTAAACCAGAGGGTACCTTCATCGTCACTTCGGAAGCATTTCATCTCCCCCTTCTTTATTCTTTGCTGAATATGCGACATCCCCTTGTCCGCCTTCTGAGCTGCCATAATATCCTCCCTGATGGTAGGAATGAGAGCGAGATTGTAGAGCGCCCCATATGGAACCAAGTAGAGACTTAGTTCTTCTTTTCCCTCCATCGAGGTAATGGAAAGATTGTTGATATGGGACTTGCAGCTCAGAGCGTCTGCGACTACGTTCGCCTTGCCTGGATGGTAGTGGATCTCAATCTCATAATCCTTGATCAATTCTAACCATCGCCTTTGTCGCATATTCAAATCCTTCTGGGTGAAGATGTATTTCAAGCTTTTGTGATCAGTGTAGAGGTGTACTAAATTACCCAGTAGATAATGCCTCCACATCTTCAATGCTAGCACCACAGCAGCCAGTTCAAGATCATGAGTCGGGTAGTGCTGCTCGTGGTTCCGAAGCTGTCGCGATCCATACGTGATCACTCTTCGCTCTTGCATTAACACACAACCTAAACCAATCCCAGAGGCATCGCAATAGACATCAAATGCTTTGGTTGTGTCTGGTTGGGCTAAAACTGGTGCTGTTGTAAGGTGTTTCACCAATGCTTTGAAACCTGCCTCACATGCCTCAGTCCATACATACTTTTGTCCTTTCTTCAGAAGTTCTGTCATTGGTTTAGCTATTTTGGAGAAACTGGGTATAAACCTCCGGTAATATCCTGCTAAACCCAGGAAACTTCGGACTTCATGTACAGACTTTGGAGACTCCCATTTGAGGACTTGCTTGATCTTGCTTGGATCAACCGCAATACCTTCTGCTGATATGATGTGCCCTAAAAATGGCACCTGGTTGATCCAGAATTCACACTTGCTGAACTTAGCATACAACTGATGGTCCCGTAATCGCTGAAGCACAATATGCAAGTGTTGAGCATGTTCTTCTTCGGATTTTGAATACACAAGTATGTCGTCAATGAAGACCACGAAGAACTTGTCCAATTCCGGCATGAACACTAAGTTCATGAGATACATGAAATGAGCCGGGGCGTTGGTTAATCCGAAGGACATAACCAGATACTCATACAGTCCATACCTTGTTGAGAATGCTGTTTTGGATATATCTTCTGGTCGGATTCTAATTTGATGATAACCAGAACGAAGATCCATCTTCGAAAACACTTTAGCACCCACTAATTGATCGAAAAGAATATCAATGCGCGGTAGTGGATACTTGTTCTTGATGGTGACAGCATTAAGTGGACGATAGTCTACACACAGCCTCAAGGTCTTATCTTTCTTTTCTACAAACAGTGCAGAACAACCCCATGGTGATGAACTTGGACGTATGAAACCTTTGTTCTCAAGTTCGGTTAACTGTTCCTTAAGTTCTGCAAGTTCCTTGGGTGCCATCTTGTAGGGTGGTCTTGAGATTGGTACTGTTCCTGACGCAAGTTCAATCTTGAACTCTATATCCCTTTCCGGTGGCATACCAGGAAGATCTTCCGGAAACACGTCCGGGTATTCACATACTACCAGAATATCCTTAAGTTCCATAACCTCGGTGTTGTGAGTGGATGGGTCTAATGGAATGATGTTCTCAAGATTGAGAACCTGGGGCTGATGGAGTTGAGAGTTTAGATAAATCTTTCGAGGAACGATATCAAGGATAGCACCATGGTATTGCAACCATGCCACTCCCAAGATGATATCTAGCTTTTGAGTTTCTAGGATAATGAAAGAGGTGGGATAGACGTTCCCATCTAGGTCAAGCGGCACTTTATGGGCTACCTCATATGTTACTACCCTCCCTGCTGGAGTGCAAATCATATATGGAGTTTTTGTGGAGATAACAGGCAATTGACTTTTAACGACAAAACATTTACTAATGACATTGTGTGAAGCTCCGGAGTCAAAGAGTATGACTACGGGTTGATCGAAGATAGAGAACGTACCCGTGAGCACGGGTGCGCCTTCTGGAACGTCCTCGATGGCGAGGTGGTGGAGGTTGCCGGGTCTGGTGGCTGGCTTCTTGAACTGATTGCGGGGTGGGTTGGCCCCCTGGTAGGATGATTGCCCTCCGCCTTGTCGATTCTGCGGACAATCCTTGGCGAAGTGCCCCGTACGTCCACACGTGAAACACGTGTACGGGGTTTGGCCAATACGAAGGGGAGGACGGAATCCCGGTGCACGTGGTGGAGGTGGAAGTGCACGTGGGACCATTCCCTGTTGTTGTTGTGGCCGGAATCCGAAGTTGCTGGTCTGGCGACCACTGGACATTGATGGCCGTGAGGGCGGTTGCCACCTCTGGCCGGATGGCGATCGATACACCATACGGTACTTCTGAGGAGCACCACCTCCGCTGCCCTGCGGAACACTCCTCTTCTTCTTATCTGAGGACAGCTCGCGCGTAGCGTCCTCCTGCATGATAGCGGCATTGACTATGTCGTTGAAGTTGCCGCGGTTGAACAGGACAAGCTTGTCCTTCAACTTGGGGTTCAAACCCCGGTAGAAACATTCCCGCTTCCGATCTTCGGTATTCACTTGGTCCTGAGCATATTGGGCCAAGTGGTTGAATGATTTGGAGTACTCGTATGCACTCCTTCCGCCTTGCCTTAGCTCCAAGAACTCTTGAAGCTTCCTCCTCATAATCCCGGGAGGGATGTGGTAGGCGCGAAACGCCTCCCGGAATTCGGTCCAGCTTACGACATGGCCTGCGGGGCGTGCGGCGAGGTAATTGGCCCACCACGCACCGGCAGACCCCTGCAGTTGCTGCGCTGCAAATAACGTCTTCTGCTGTTCGGTTACCTCGAGTAAGCCGAACTTTCCTTCAATGGTGCGGAGCCAGTTATCCGCATCCAACGGTTCATCGGCCTCTCTGAATACCGGTGGATGTGTCGATGAGAAATCAGAGTAGGAACTCTGAAATTGCTGACGCGGTCCATCATCCTGCCGTCCCCCTCGACGGGACGAGTGCTGCACCAACGTCCGCAGTAACTCGGTTTACTCGTCGCGCGAGCCGAGCACTGCCGCGAGAACTTCCGCGAGACTCCTGGGGAGTGTGGTTGGAGGGGGTGGAGGTGGTTGCGTCTGAGGCGTATTCTGCCCCGGGGGTGGTGTGTCATCCCCCTGTCCTCCACTAGATCCTCCCACCTCTGAGGCTGTACGAGTACGCACCATTCTGCAATATAATGAATAACACGGTAAGTCCCATTGCCTCAAGTTTATCCTCCCTTAGAAATGCGGTAGACAAAATTAGACGATGCATAACATTTACGTATATTGATAAAGCACAAACTTTATACAAAATATATCATCTCAAGACCAAGTTTACAGTAGTAAACCCAAAATGATGGACTCCCTTTATGGAAATACATCTCTACCATACTTGGCCTTCCTGACATGTCATACTCATCTAATTAGCTAGACACCACAACCATTACTCTTAATATGACACAAACATGGTCACAAAAGAGAAACACTAGCAACCATTTAACTATATGCCGCCCGGTGTTGGCGGAAGTGCTACCACATCTAACTTCAATACGCTCTACTCGTCGTATTCAAGTTCCTCTGGGTCTTCTTCTTCTTCTTCATCTTCAGGGCTAGGCACCTCTGATACGGGTGCTGGAGTAGAAGTTGATACATCGTTCAACATCAACGTCTTCTTGGCAGCCATAGCTTGCCAATCTGCCTGTATCATAAACATCCCCCAGGCCTCATTCTCTTGCTGAGCCTGTTCACAGCTGGTCTTCCAGCTCTGAGCCTCTACTCTGGACTGATTCCTGTCTGCAGTCACCACGTTCAACTGTGTGTCCCGTTGGTGCCCATAAAGTAGGCTTGCCTCCAGATCAATATCTCTCTCTAGAGTCTCCTGGCGAGACGCGGCCAAATCCATAACAGCGTCATGCCACTGATTCTCCCTAAGGTTCAAACGATGATTGAGAGGAGCCATCATATCCCTAAGTCCGTCATTTGCCCACTCAAGGTGATTTGCTCGCATCATGGCTTGCTTTAGATTGTTTGTTAATTCTTTTATGCATGTCCTTTGATTACCCTTCTCGCGATGTGAGGCTGCTGCATACATCGCTAAGGCTGTTGTGGATGTTTCACCATGCTCTCCCACCTCCGCAAGCAAGCGGGTTGCCCAGGCTTCAGAAGCCCTGCCGTTGACTGGAAAGAACTCATACGGAGTACCCACCAGATGACGGTAATGGAGTTTGCAAAATCTCCCTATGGCAACACTTGCGGCGTAGCTCCATGTTTCTTCTAATATCAATCCTTTGATCTTGATGGAGTATGGAGCCCATCCGAGGTGCGGTGGACCGGCAGGCACATCGACGTAGATGGTGCAACTCCACATACCGCCCTCCTGGAACTTCTTGCCCCAATAGCTAGGTAACACCAAATAGCCAAACTGGCCGAGCAACCGTGCAAACACGTCCGGAAAACCGGTGTGCCCGGTGCATGTTGAGAACACCCATCCATTAGGCAACTGAATTCTTGGTGCTGCCATCTGTGGACAAATATACCCGAATGTCAATACACCGTTTAAGTATTCAACCCAATCACTGATGATGTGGGACAAAAAGAAATATCCATAATCAATTGGTTCAGTCAAAGCTGCAATCTGGAAATGAGCACAGTTCTGGTTCATCTGACCTAGCTGCATTAACCCGTAAGTTTCATACAGAAAAAGTCAGAACTAAACTTTATGTTGAATACAAAAATTGTAGTACACTTCAAAACCTTTCCAGATTGTACTCATACAGCTACTGTTGAACTAGTATGAACAATCTATACCGGTTTTGAGTTGACTCAAGGGTTCTGAAAATTTCGACAGAACCTCCCCTGTATATGGGCTTATCTCCAGATTCTATACAGGTTCATCATGATAAGATATTGAGGTAGTGTCAAAATAAACATTGAGTAACATCGTGTTAACAATCCAGAACTAAAGAAGTTCCACCACGAAAACCTTGTCATGAAGGTATTATGTATCAATTCACAATTATGTGCAAACTGTTCCAAGTTCTTGACTGCAGGAACCAAATTTGCGACAAATGAAATTTGGCATAGCTACACCTAGATTCAGGTCAGGAGTGATAAATAAAGTTAATAGATGACTTCCTAAGCTTTCCAGAAAGGTATATGCGTAACCATATCACTGTTCTGGATTAGGAGTTATAATTATCCAACTCAACAGTAAAACTGACTGGTTTGCATCAGCAGTTATGCAGTTTACTGTGCTGACTTCCCAATTTGGTTGAACTCCAATTAAAATCAGGAAGGACTCCCCAAAACAAACTCGTGAATCTCCACCTACCCTTCTCAAACATATATCCCAATAAGGTAGTGGAATTTTCTACAGTGAGTTATGACAAGAATACAGAAACGGTACAAAGGTGGGTTCATATGGAGTAATTACAGTAAACCCCAGTTTTCAACAGATTAACAAGCTTTTCTGTCTTTATGGTCAACAGAAAAGTTGGAGAGACCTTCACGAGCTTCCCATCCATGTAGGATGCTCTTATGTTATCTAATTGCTAACCAAGATTACAACCTGGCGAAGTTGAGCTACTTCTACCAGAAAACAAGAATCTTGGTTCTATCCACCTTATCAAGTCGAGCCCGAAATTATCAGTATCTGATAGTCGGACTTTCTCAAAACACAATGCAACCATTCTGTCGGGGGGAGGGTCTAGTATCATGTTTGATACTGACGGTACTACGTGCCTCACGAAAGGAAATTCTATCCGGTACATCCGGTTACGTCTATAGGTGGTCCCTATATCGTTCTCTCGCAAACGCTTTCTACACGGTCCTCTACCGAAATTAGTATCCCTGCAGAAAGCAAACAATCCCCTGGCACAGGCACGCCGTACGGCGGCGGGGAAACAGAACAGGTAACCACAATATACAATTATATTTGAAAGTAAAAGCATACGACTCTGGAGTGAGTCGCCCTCGAGCGAAGTCATGCCTCGAGGTACATGGCTGTAAATACGTCTGTACAGCAAAGACTCCCGTACGATCTGGCTTATACACGCTCGGGCATACGTGTTCGTATGTTCTCATAGATATGAGAACACACTATCGGGTTACACACCACCCGACGGGGTTTCCCTCTAACTTTGTGTCACGCTGGGGTACCGCGTGTCATATGTTCTCAGAAACATGGAAAGTTTCAAAGACTCATATTGACTTTCCGTGCCAAGCCACGGAAATTTCACACACCACCTCTCGTATGCTGAGCTTACCGAGATTGATCCGCTCTCGGTGGCGTACCTTACCTCTTACCTGATGTCGGGGCGTCGTTACAGAATATAATAACACATAGTTAGTTTTCCACCTTTATATCTTATAATAATAATACTCCTTATAAAGGCATATACTAATTCCTCACTCAAGTTCCTAATTTTTTTGAAAATATGTTCTTTTCCGGTACACTGTTCCCAACGAAGCTCTGATACCATGTCTGTGGGGACCGGAGTCCACACATCCGAGGATCTCATCGGGTGGTGTCGTGTGATGCGACACCCAACAGTTTACAAGAATAGAACCAGAATAAAGTACAAGACCAAGTCTTTTATTTAATACACAGCGGAAGTTTTCACAATACTAGCGGATGTAAAGAAATATATACATACCATAGCTACGCTCTCAGCACTAGCTATGCAAAAAGCAAAGTTTTCCATGCCAGGGATACTTTACACTAGCAACACTCAAACTATGGCGGCGTGCAGGGTTCCCACTCGGCTGTACACCCTGGAGGGGGTGTTGCCTCATCGTCAAACCCTTCATCAACAGAAAAACCTGCAAAAACTCGTTAACTGCAAACATGAGCATAAGGCTCAGCAAGTCTTAACCGTCTCACTAGACATATGCAAGGGGACACTAAACATAGGTAAGCAATAGCATAAGTAGACTCGCCTACAAGTGGGTCCTTATAGTCAGGTTTTATGTAGCAAAATGACATTCTCCAAGCACGGCACATCATGGGTTCCACAATCAAACAAGAAACGCTTTACCGATGATATGACATGCTCAGAGCACATAATACTATTACATCTAAAGTATGGGGAAATTGTAAACTTTTAATTATACTGTCTCTAAATCATACACGGTTGCAAAATACTTATAAATCAATATAATATGAATTTCTGACTTCTTTAGTATTTACTACGTCACCGCAGTGAACAAGTGGTACTCTATTACTGCGAGGGACAGTGATTGCAATCAGGACACACCCGGACAACACGACACATACGCACTTTCGGAAATGCCAGCGAGCACTTCGCGCAGTACCTACGTAGCACTTCAGTACTAGTCGTATATGGCAACCTTTCGCGAGACACTCAAATGCCGAACCGGTCGATCCGTCACGGGCAGGAGGTCCCTGCGTGGGGCGTACTCTGACGTGCCCACCAGCGGATTTACACCTTGCTACCCTCAACCCACACCTATAAAACGGAACGGTATGCCTCGACACCCAAGTGACCAAGCTACGTCAGTTTATTGGATCCCATATGTCCATTATGTTGCCGGTACAATTCAAGCTTGTCCGAAGGGGCCGCACACGAAGCGGGCCTTAATCGACACAGGCAGGGCTATGCGACCGAGACTCACTTCTCGCCGCTTCCTAGCCATTCCCTGCCCGGTCTCAATTTCATTATATTAAGCCATTTTCTATCTAACCAATCTTGTGAGATATGTCCTACATCTCTCGCGAGTAGATTCCAACTACTCGACTTCTACCGGATTTCCTATGCGTTAGCAAAGCAGTTACTACGGGTCAAACTGTAACTCGTTCCAACCAATCCATGGGATTTTTGGTCATGCAAGTGGAGTATCAATCACCCTATACGTAATGCACATATCAAACTTATGACGTAAGGTGATAAAGACTGTAAAACTCTGTAAAGCTTTTAAATGCAAACCGGGGCTTGCCTTGCTGCAGGTCACAGTCGGAGTTAAAAATAGGAAGGCTCTCTTTCAAGGCTTCTGGTTCCTCCTCGACTTCGGTCACTATACGATATGCAGATAACATGGATATATAAATGACTTTGAAATTTAATTATTTTTAAGACCGCAAATTAATTCATGGTGATCACTATATGACAGGGACCTCAATTGGTTTTGGAACTTCGATGGTAGATACTAGGGAATATGATCAAGGCTCTTGCAAAGAACAGGAGATGATCATAGTAGATTGTGGTCCCCGAAAGTATGGCAGGCAATCAACTTCCGAAAATTTCCGAGGGGAAACTGTAGCTTGAACCTAGCTAGCAGTTGAAAATCAAGATAGAGGGAGTGGGTCTGGTCTTAGCAAAATTTGTTTCATAATTTTCTAAGCTGTGGGGAAGGAGTTATTGTATTTCTAATTCGGCAGGAATTTTTTTTTGGATTTACTTTATAATTGAGTTTCCAGACATTAAATCAATATTTAGTTTGTAATTGATTTAGGACTAGTATAGTAGGTTAATTAAATTCAAGATTTTAACAGGAGCTAGGGTATGACTAAAGGAAGACTCAGTAAAATTTTGGGACCTAATAAAGCAACCTAATAGCTGTGAATATTTAATAACTGAAAAAGGAAATTTGAATTATCCAGAGAGTTAAACAGGTGCTATGGCTCCCAAACATTGCCTGATAATCAATAATAGGACAATAAATTTTTTTGTGAATTTTGGGGAATTTTCCCATGGATATCTTATCTGGAAAAATTGCATTTGCAATAGGAAAGGTTATTTTCTACAGAATTTAACTCTGAGTTTCACAGAACCTAATTGGTATTGACAGAAACTAGAGCTCAAGAGCTTTCGAACAAAATTTGTTTGAAGATTTTTGGAGTATTCTACAGAAAGATATGGATTTTCTAAGTTGGAGCCTAATCTAGAATAATTTCCTAATTTGATTTAACTCGTGGGCCCCACTGTTTTAAAATGAACCAATAGTATTTAAACCACACGGGGGCCACAGATTCCCACCGCGTAGCCACAGCAAATCCCGTGGCCACACTTGATCCGACGGGATTTACCGTCGCTGACACGCGGGACCCGCCGCGTCGTCTTCTACCTCCCGACGCGGGCGGCGCGCGGGGCTCCCGCGGCGGTGCTCTCCGGCGAGCCTCGCCGGATTGGAGTTTCTGGCCACCGCAGCTCCCATCCTTGGGCACCCGACCATAAAATCATGCGCTGAGCACGATGGTGGGGTCGGGGAGGTCTGCCGACGGTCGAAAACCATGGCGCACCGGCGGCAGCGGATGCTAGGGCTCCGGCCATGTCGGAACGGTCGCCCTGTGGCCAAAATCCGTCTAAAAAGTCTGGGAAAGTTTCCTGGAATCACGAGGAACGCGCAAGACATGCGCTATCGTCGTGTAACGGTCGGCAAAGTAGTCGTCGACGGCGACAGAGCAACTTTTCACCGGCGGAGGGGAGAACTCGCGATTCTTGAGCTACACTCGATCATTCCCGGTGATTCCAGTTCGAGAGGATGCGCAAAAGAGCGTAGAAACCATGTGCTAGTAATCGGGAAGAGTGATTAAGCATGGAACTCTAATTACATAAAATACCGAGCGTGTTCATAAGCTCCGGCCAACAGTAAAACCTAGCTAACTTGCTTGATACATGCGCAAACCAGGAATGGCTTCTACTGTTACGTAGAGCGTGTCCCGGCGCACCAGTTTGCTACGGGAGGCGAAGCACGGGACGGCATGCAGTGGCCTAGCAACGTGGAGCAGGGACAGCGCTGGGTGAAAAACGACGGCGACCCTCGGTATAGCCTCAAAATCATCGGCCAAACCGTCAACTATGCAACGAAAAGATCGATCCGGAAGATAGAGGAGGAAGAGAGGAATCACCTAGCTGTTGGAAGCTTGGCGCGAGAGTGCTCCAGTTGGCCAGCAACGGGCGCGCGGCGCCGGCGGTGGGAAGCTCGCGCGCGGGATGGAAATGGCGAAATTCGTCGACTCGGCGAGGTGGGAGGTGATAAGGGCGACGGGGAGTCGATAAGGGAGAGCCCAGGGCGCTATTTATAGGGTTCAACGGCGGTGGCGGGCGGTGTCGCGCTGTGCATGCACGGCGTCGCTGTGGCGGGCGCAGCGCGCGCTGAATTGCGGCTGCACGTGGGCTGCTGACTGGTGGGTCCCGCCAGTCAGCCCCACAGCCACTGCATCTTTAATAAATCACTTAAAAATAGTAAATGATCTCCAAAAATCATGAATCTTCAGGGATAAGTCAGGAAAATTGTGATGAACACAATGGTGGGTTTAGATCTTTATGTTCAAGTCTATTTGTATCAGACTTTGAATTCAAATTTAAACTTGATTCAAATTCTTTGAGCGTCTCACATAAAATAGCAAAGGAGTTCCGAAAATCTTGGAACTTTGTAAGCATGCTATTGAGGAATTTAGGAGTTCATGGAAAAATTTAGAGCCCTTAATTTGAATATTTGGTCTAGAGCTTATTAGGGCTTCATTGTGCATTGCTCACTAAGTCTTATCTAAAAATTCTTATTCTTAAAAAGGTGAATAGAACATAATTTGGGATTCATGGTGAAGTCTAATACCCATGTTAAAAGAATCTAAAAAGGAGTGCGAGAAAAGTTTTTGATGGCATAGTTCATGTGCACCATTATAGTGGATATCTAAAATAGTTGATCACAAAACCCATATGAACTTAACATGCCATAAAAGTGGGGTTTTACACCATTCACCCCCCTCTGGTAGCTTTTAACGTGCTCTTCGATCGTACAATTGGTATCGAAGCCATAGTGCTCCAATCATTGTGATTTGCATGTTTTTTTTACTAATCATCATGGAGAAATACTCCGCAAAACCTTGTGTGTTTGCTGGTATTGTTTTTCAGGTTTGGAAGGCACGCATGGAGGCCTTCATTCAGGCGCAAGGCTTCGCAATATGGGAGAAGGTGTACAAGCCTTACGAAGTGCCATCTAACAATCAAGTTATGGCTACAAACCTACGGGACGTCGACAACAACAACAAAGTCCGAAACTTGATAATCTAAGGACTCACTCAGAGCGACTTCGACCACGTTGCACATCTCCGATCGGCATACGATGTATGGAGAGCACTTTGTGACTATCATGAAGGATCCAAACGATCAAGGAGGTAAGGCAAGACATGTTCAAGAAAGAATACATGCGCTTCGAGATGCAACCTGGTGAGTCCATCGATGATCTCTTTGCTTGCTTTAACAAAAATCTCAGTAACTTGCGTAGTGTCAACGTTAATTTTTTTGATGGTGAAAATGATAGGCAACTTCTTAGTGCATTAGACATGTCAATCTGGGAGATGAAAGTTACATCTATTCATGAATCTACTGTCATGAGTACACTTACTTTAGATGTGCTTTACTCTAAACTCAAAACTCATGAAATTGACATCTTATCACGTAAGAACCCAAATAAGTCTATTGCATTTGTCTCACAACGTGATATCCCTAGCTTCGGCCAATCATCATCTTGCAATGCTTTTGCTTTGTTGTCCTCACTAACCCTGGAGCAGATCGAGGAATTTCCAGAGGAGGAGCTAGCACTTCTCTCTACTAGGTTCTCAAAAGCATTGCAAAATGTGAGAACTAGAAGGAGAGGAAGCTCCGGACCTCAACGATGCTTCGAATGTGGTAAGACAGGACACTTTCATACAGAATGCCCTAACCTTTCAGGTTCTACTTCCCGAGAAGAAAAAACAATCAAGGATGAAGCACTCCTCAACAAATGATAAGAAGAAGAAGAAGGGCTTTACAGGTCGCCAACTAGTGAACAGTTTTATCTCTGCACTCCAGGAACTTGGCTCAAGCGACGTGGACATTGGAAGTGACGAAGGTGAAGATGATTTGGCCAACTTATGCTTCATGGCGGGCAAAACAAGATCAAGATCAAGTCAGGAGGATGCAGAACACAACAGTGATGACGATGTGGTATGTTCTACCTGCAATGAAATGTGTGATGCTATTTCTCGTGCAACTATTATTGTCAAGAAAAAGGACAAAAAGCTTAGGGATAATGCTGCTAAAATTGAATCACTAGAATCTGAAATTAACCGTTTAAAAACTTTGATTCCTAGTGATGATGCATGTCCCTCATGTGACTTAATCTATGAACAATTGTCCTCATTAAGAAGTGCACACTCCTCCACTCTAGATAGACTTGATGAAGAAATTGAAAAGAACAGAGAGCTTGCTGCACTTAATGATAAAAACTTAAAAGATGCTTCCTGTTCAACAGATGATTTGCATTGTCCTGCATGTGATGATCTTGAAAGGAAACTAAAAGATGCTATGAATGAAATTTCAATATTGAATAATGATTTACGTTCTCATGAAGTTAAATATTGTTCCAATTGCAAATTAAAAGGAAAAACTTCATGTGAAAATTGCCTTGATCTGTCCAATAAACTTGATAACATGCATAGGACATTAGATCAGTTTGGTAATGGGAATAAGAACCTAAACTTGCTGCTGAATTCTTTGAAGTCTTGCAATGATAAAGCTAGTTTAGGTTTTGATTCTCATGCTCATGCTAAGGCACATCCACCTAAAATTGTAAAGCCATTAGGAAGTGGTTTGATTCAAACAGTTCCTAAACAAAAAGAAGTGGTTTTCAAATCTGCAGGAGTGTTTTCTCATTCTGTTTCAAATAAAAATATTGCTTGCTCATCTAGACATGAACACAAAGTTAAATTTCAGTGTACCTACTGTGGTAGAGATGGTCATCTCATAGATTTTTGTTATAGACTAGCTAAACAACAAAAAAGGGAAAGAATGATTGCTGGATCTCATAACTTTAATGCAAAATTTTCTACACATATTAAACCAAATGTCAGGAACATGCAACCTGCTGTTATGAGTCAAAAACATTCAAAGTTTACCTTCGGACCTTCTGTTTTTGCCTCCGGAGCTACTGATTTTTGTGCTACACAAGTAACAACTTATAGGTCAGTAGTTAAGAATAAAAAACCTCAAACTTTGACTAATAAACCTGTTGTTTTATCTCAGCTTTCTCATGTTTTTCCTGATGCATGTCATGTGACTCAGTACTAGATACCTAAATGCCTTTTGACTAACCCCAGTATTGAGTCATCGATGTATTGTGCTTCTATGTAGGTTACATGCTTGAGGAATGAGAACATTTGGATTTTGGATTCAGGTTGCTCACGCCACATGACCGGTAACAAAGAATGGTTCTCCTCCCTCTCTTTTGTGTCACGAGTAGAGAATGTTACTTTTGCCGATAATTCTTCAACTCCTATAATTGCGAAGAGTTCTGTTAGAGTAAATGATCACTACACTTTGAAGGATGTGGCACTTGTCAAAAATTTGAAATACAACTTGCTTTCTGTTTCACAATTACTAGATGAAAATCTGGAAATTATTTTCACTAAAAATTGCTGCAAAGTTTTAAATTCAAACAATGATCTTATTTTTAACATGTCACGATTTGGAAGAGTTTTTAAAGCTGATTTTGATATGTATTCCTCTAAGCATAGGTGTCTAGTTGCTAATGATTCGAAAGATTTATGTTTTTGGCATCGTAGACTTGGTCACGTAGGCTTTGATCATCTCACATGTGTTAGTGCTCTTGATCGCATACGTGGGTTGCCTAAGCTTAAAGGAGACAAAGAAATTGTGTGCTCTTCTTGTAGACATTCTAAGATGGTTGCGGATTCACATACTCCTCTCACAATGATCATGACAACTGAACCGGATCAACTTTTGCACCTTGACACTGTAGGACCTTCACGTGCTCAATCCTTCAAAGGTAAATGGTATGTTCTTGTGATTGTTGATGATTATTCTAGATACTCTTGGGTTTACTTTATGGCATCTAAGAATGAAGCTTTTAGTCACTTTAGAACTTTATTTCTTAGATTATCAATTGATCACCCAGGATCTTTAAAAGCAATTAGAAGTGATAACAGAACTGAATTTAAAAATCAATCTTTTGATCACTTTTGTACTGAAAATGGAATAGATCATCAATTTTCTTCACCATATGTACCTCAACAAAATGGAGTTGTAGAAAGAAAGAACAGAACCTTAGTTGAGATGACTAGGACTATGCTTGATGAATATCAAACTCCTAGGAAATTTTGGGCTGATGTGATTGCAACCGCTTGTTATGTCTCAAATCGTGTTTTCTTGCGCGCTAAGCTAGGTAAAACACCATATGAGCTCCAGTTTGGACATAGGCCTAGTGTTACGCACTTTCGGGTCTTTGGTTGCAAATGCTATGTTAAGAAGCATGGTAATCTTGATAAATTTGAACCTAGATCCATTGATGACATGTTTCTTGGTTATCCATCTCATACTAGAGGCTACCGTGTGCTTTTACTTGACACTAACAAAATTGTGGGGACTTGTGAAGTTTCTTTTGATGAATCTAGCCCAGGTATTAGCTCAAACATTGCAGGTCCAGATCCATATCCGCAGGGAGAGAGCATTTTCATTGAAGATGAGGAAGAAGTGGAGCTGCTGCCCGAAAATTCAGCGGCTAATGACATTGTTCGAGCTCCTGGTTTTGATTCACAGCCAGCACCGACAACCACCATTGCTGGTCCAGATCCTCCTCAAGTTACAAGATCATCGATTTATGATGAACATGAAGAAGAAGAAGAAGCTTGTGAAGTGTCCACTCCCCTCCGGGTTCTCAAAATTCATTCTCCACAACAAATTATTGGAAGTTTGCACGAACGAGTTACACGGTCCAGGATTTGCGATCCAAACTCTCATGCTCATTCTACTTTTGTTGCTTCTTTTAAACCCAAAGATATATCACACGCACTCACTAATGAATCTTGGATTATTTCCATGCAAGAAGAGTTAGAAAATTTTGAAAGAAATAATGTTTGGAAACTTGTACCTCCTCCCCAAGGTCACACTTTAACTAGAACTAAATGGGTGTTTAAAAATAAAAAAAGTGAGGATGGGGTTGTAGTTAGGAATAAGGCTAGGTTGGTTGCTCAAGGTTTCACTCAAGTTGAAGGTCTAGATTTTGATGAAACTTTTGCTCCTGTTGCTAGATTAGAAGCCATAAGAATTTTGTTAGCTTTTGCTGCATCTAAAGGTTTTAAGCTATATCAAATGGATGTTAAAAGTGATTTTCTCAATGGCTACATAGATGAGGAGGTTTATGTCAAACAACCACCGGGTTTTGAAAATTCAGATTTTCCTAATCATGTTCACAAACTGTCCAAAGCCTTGTACAGTCTCAAACAAGCCCCTAGAGCATGGTATGATTGGTTAAAAACATTCTTACTTGAAAAGGGGTTTACCATGGGCAAGGTTGATAAAACTCTTTTTGTGCATAAGCATGACAATGACTCATTATTCGTTCAAGTGTATGTGGATGATATTATCTTTGGTTGTGCTTCTCATGATCTTGTGTCCAAGTTTTCAGCTATGTTGAGTTCAGAATTTGAGATGAGTATGATGGGAGAACTCACGTACTTTTTGGGGCTGCAAATCAAGCAGACCAAGGAGGGTACCTTTGTGCATCAAACGAAGTATACAAAAGACCTCTTGAGGTGCTTCAACATGGAAAAAAGCAAGACTCTTCGGCAATGGGAACAGCAACAACACTTGAACTTGATGAAGATGGTAAACCTGTGGATCAAAAAGAATATAGAAGCATGATCGGATCACTTTTGTACATCACGGCATCAAGACCGGACATACAATTCAGCGTATGTCTTTGTGAACGGTTTCAAGCCTCCCCACGTGCTTCACATCGTCAAGCCGTCAAAAGGATTCTCAGGTACTTACATGGAACTCAAGAATTTGGCATTTTTCTTCCTTCTTCCTCAACCGTTACTTTGAAAGCTTTTTCCGATGCCAATTTTTGAGGTTGTAGGATTTATAGGAAAAGTACTTCCGGTGCTTATCATTTTCTTGATAATTTACTTGTTGCTTGGTCCTCTAGAAAACAAAATTCAGTTGCACAATCCACAGCCGAATCCGAATATGTAGCTGCTGCTAGTGCTTGCTCATAAATTCTTTGGATTGTTCAAACAATTAATTACTATGGGGTTGATCTAGATAGTGTTCCACTATTTTCTGACAACACTAGTGCTATTTGCATTGCTAAAAACCTCGTGCAACATTCTAGAACTAAGCGCATTGATATTAGGTATCACTTTCTCCGTGATAATGTTGAAAAAGGAAATATTGTGCTTCACCATATAGATACCAAACAACAATTGGCTG
The DNA here is from genome assembly GCA_036927565.1 of Tuctoria greenei. Lineage (NCBI taxonomy): Eukaryota > Viridiplantae > Streptophyta > Magnoliopsida > Poales > Poaceae > Tuctoria > Tuctoria greenei. The sequence goes on along the minus strand of JAYESD010000011.1, from coordinate 128,388,831 downwards.
ACATTTTTACAAACCTTTGGATTTCACTCGTTTTTGTTTCATTCGTAGTGAAATAGGGGTTATGCATCCTCACGGCTTACATTGAGAGGGAGTTTTCAAACTTGGAAAGTCTATTTGTGAATCTGAACTTAAAATAATAGGAGCATAGTATTTCATACATATATGACTTTGTGATTCCTTTTACTTGCTGAAAGTTCTTACTACATTACTCATGTTATACATTTTGTAGTTTTTGCCATGTCTAGTAAATTGAAATAATTACTTACACTGAATCTGGTCATGGTTGAACTTTCTTGCTGTTTTGAACTTGATGCATGCTCACAAGTGTTTTTAATCTTAAAGAATTAATCAAGAAATCAACTCAGATGTTGAGTTTTTATGATCAAATGAAAAATTGAGAAAAGATCAAGAGAATATGCATGCGTCGCACTTCTTCTTTTGAGATGGCTTATCATTGCACTTAGATATGAACTTGGAAGAAGTTGTGTATGACTAAAACTATATCCTTAAGCTTCTGATTGTCAAATGACATAGGCTTGGCTTGGTTGGTTAGAATAAGGCAGATGCGCGTATAATCTCTTGCAAATATCATATGATCTAAATTTGTGTTTTGAAAAATAATAAAATGCAGCAACAAGTGTCATGCTTTTAAGTTTTGAAATAGTTAAGTTTGTGAGATCATGGCTTGCTTAAATTGAAAATTACATTTGATCTCTAGCATGACCTACACTACTTTATGTATCTCATTGTTGTGATAGTGTAAGTTACTTGATAGTATGACTTGGATGAGCTTTGTTTTATATGTATATGTTATAATATGCTCATAACAATTAAGATTTCTCTTTTGAACCTTGTTTAATACATTGTCAAAGGGGGAGAGATAATATGGTGAATTATGCAAGGGGGAGAATATGTATAGGGGGAGAAATTTATTTATATCTCGTTTGCTTTTCAAAAAGGGGGGGGAAATTGTTTTCAAAATTTTTCATGCCAATTTTTGGATTTAAATGGATTTAAATGGTGTTGCCAATGCATTCGTCAAGGGGGAGATTGTGACACCTATGTGTGCTGAATACATTGGCTTTTTGACAATAAAAGTTTTGAATGCTGCCATAACATCTTTTTAGTAAGGTCTGACAATAGGTCCGACTTTCTTTGTCTAGATCTGACATGTTTTTGGGTAGCTCCGGTGAGCTTTGTCTTTAGCTCAGACATGTCTTTGATAGCTCCGGCATGTCTTTGTTAAGCTTCGATATGTTCTGCTAGGTCCGACTTATGTTGGTTAGCTCCGACATGTTTTTCTAGCTCCGACTTTTGGGATGACAAGTTCCGACTAGTTTTGGTTAGCTCCGGCGCTAGGTCCGACTAGCTTTGGTAAGCTCCAGCGCTAGGTTGTACTAGCTTTGGTAAGCTCCGGCGCTAGGTTGTACTAGCTTTGGTAAGCTCCAACTCAAGCTTCGGTTAGCTTTGGCAAGGTCCGGTGCTTGATCACAATGTTCCGGCTTTTAATGTGAAATGTTTAGAACTTGCTTTACATTTTTGGAAAGTTTGCTTAGTATTCTATTACTAAGTATTTTGTGCATTTTTGTTGATATGTCTGATATCATTTTGCTATGCTTTGCAACATGCTTATGTGAGGTGCTCACGTAAGGTGTTGTGTTCGGAACTGACTTTAGTCAAGTCGCAGACTTGGGCTCGTACAGATTGGTTGTTTGTTCATGTGCAGGTGTTGCTTGAGTTCAAGTCATGGCTGGTGACAAGATCCTTTGGACTAGTCACAGGGAGGAGATGAGGTTCCAACAACCAAATTCAGGAGGAATTGTGGTTGAGCGGGTCAGGAGGTCGCACAAGATGATTGAATCAAGAACAATGCATATGAAGGTATTGTGGACGTCATTGGAAGATGTTTGCACGTGTGCAAGGAGGACGTGGCTACATGGTTCCGAGGCGTGATGAAGAGATATGGACATAACGAATTGGTTGGAAAGGTCCAACCGACTAGGTTATGGACTCAAGCTGCGGCTGAGTCGGATTTGACACAAATATGGAAAGATTTGAGTTGGTTATGATAGGATTTCATGTGGGTCACGAATTTGAGTTGTTTTAGGAATGTGGGATACGTTTCTAAGGTGTTTGGAAGTCTTAAGATTGCTTCTATCTGCGTATAGAAGAGTCCTAAGCAGTTATGGAAAGTTTTGATTCGTGAACGGAGTAGGATTAGGATCCTGATTTGAGTTGAGTTGGCTTTCGAGCTAGTTATATAAGCAAGGGAGGCCAGAGCTCATTGTAGACGACTTTGGGGCTGTTCCTATTGTGTTCTGTTGAATAAAATTCGTAGTTTGAAGGAACTTTTGTGCCTTGTTCATCCGACTTGTTCTAGACAAGTTTTACTCGTCGAGTTTCTGGACAGCACTACCTTTTGTCGGTGGTTTTAGCATAACACAAGTTTTACAGATCCAATTGACGTGATTATTTTTGGGTTTTCTTCAAAACTTTATTATCTATCATCTGTCAAAATTTCACGGTCATTGGATTTGTGGTTTCTGATCTACACGAGTTTCTTTGCAGCGTTCCAAAACTGTTTCTCAGGGGTAGGACAGATTGACCTTTGTTCGATCTTTCGATCATAACTTGAGTTTTTCTTGACGGATTTAAGTGATTCTTCTTGTGTTTTCTTCGTGACTTGATTCTCTCTGATATATATCACTTTTGTCCCGGTGAAACACGTTTAGATTAGTCTCACACATGATTTCATTAACAGATCATTTTTCTACTGAAGGGGTTAGTATTTACTTGTTTCCGCTGCGTGAGATTTTTTAAATCTAACATTCACCCCCCATCTGGTAGCTTTTAACGTGCTCTTTGATCCTACAGTTGCTGATGCCATTGGCTGCTGCTGCAACAAGATCTTCCACGTCTGCTCTCTATTGCTCCATTGCACCCTGGGGTGCTCCTGGAGGCGGTGGGCGTTGGAGAAGAGAACGTGCGGTAATAAGCGTGTGTTCAGGGTTGTGATTCGCCGATGCATTGATCGACACGAATGCCCCATCTCGACGTCCAGCTTGATTCGCCATAGCGGATGGTGGCGGTGGTGGCATGACTCCTGCTAGAGCCACAGCACCTGCTGGCTGCTGCATGTTGGAGGGATTGCCTCCAGCAGGATGCACAGCAGCATGGTTGCCATTGGACGATCCAGCAGCAGAATTCACCATCTTTGAATCTCAGGCGTTGTCCCCCTACCTTGCGCGCCAACTGTCGGAGTATGATTTTGGCAATTCTCCCAATACTACCGTTGGTAGCCCGCAGAATTTTGTAGTTTGGTTAGGGCGCACGGAGATTCAGAAGAAGGTGGCGATTGACACAACGTGGTTCGGGCCGCCTGAGCTTAATACCCTACTCCACGGGTGTGTTGTTGTTGTATTGAGCGTCTGAGTGCTAGAGTGTCTTGAGCGCGTGTGTCCTGAGCACCAGTGGAAGCCTCTCACGTGTGTCGTTCGGCCAGTCCTTTTATAGCACAAGGACTGGCTATTACACCATCAGCCTGGCCCGACATGTGGCCCTGACGGTTACTGATGTCTAATACACGGTTAATGTACTTAATTCCCCTTAATAGCATATTTATGCCCCTTAATGGTGGCGTTACTGGTATTAAGGGTCATCCGATCGTGTGTCATTAAGATAGCATTAATGACACTTAATCGGGTCTTGAAGTCTTTAATTGTTCTATGAAGTCCGAGCCGTTGGAGGTCCACCCGTCTGCTTGTTGAGGTTGAAGGTCCGGCGGTTATACACATGGCAGCTCCAGAGCTTACTGTCTTGGACGAGTAGGTCCGGTGTTGTTGTACACGTGTCAGTACTGGAGCTTCCCTCTATCGGGGGTTAGGTCCGGGGGTGCCACACAGGTATCTAGTCCGGAGCTTTCCCCTGTATGGAATGTAGCTCCGGTCTTATGATACACGTGGCGGCACTGGAACTAACCATAGAAGGGAGGCAGGTCCGGTTCCATATGACACGTGCGACCTTCGGGGGTCTTCAACTCAGATAGGTGAAGTTCCTTTGCACTCTTTGCAGTCCCAAGGGATATCCGGTATGCAGGGTAACGACAAAAACATTGTATTAATATTGATAGTTGCAATCTCTTACTTCATAATCACAATATATTTAAGTTGTCAATTGCATTCCACTACATAGAATATTAGAAGAAGAATTAAATATTTACTTGGCTTTTAGATGCGCATATATCAGACTAGTCCGCCCCGTAATGGACTAGTCCGACCTTCCTGTATTTGATCTCTTTGCTAAGTATTTCAGGGATCGATAAAAATTCAAAAATCCTATTCACCCCCCCTCTAGGCTACATTCAGAGAGACCGATGAGGAGCCGATCCCGACCTAGGTTTCGAAGAGAGGTCACAAGGGATGTGACCCTTCCCAGCCTGGGCATTAGGGTCAGGTCGTGACCAATCGACTGGTAAATTTTTAAAATTCATCTATTTAATTATAACTAATACTATTATTGACATGCTTACAAGATTTCTTTGTTTTCTAGGAAAAGTACTCGCAGGAGGTCATGAAGATACACGGCGAAGATGACCATTGGGAAATGCGCCTATCGACACCCAAGCCATGTAGGCGAGCCGAGGCGGGAAGGGCCATAGATGGTGAGTTGGTCATTTGTTTCATTTTTTTAATCTTTCTTCCTTTACTTATTATTTTTCATTCTTTTGCAGGTTTGCCATGTTCGATGGAGTTTTCGACTCGAGGTCGATGCGACCTTCGAGAGGCGCTTCATCGACACAGGCCTTGTCCATTTTGCCGTCAAGTGGTCGTCTCTCGCAGACCCGGGTGGAACTCGATGCAGACGCTGCTGCAGACCCAAGCGGAGCTCGACAGGACGAGGGTCATCCAGGAGGTCACGACCGGCTACATAGCCTAGATGCAGGCAACAATAACATATATCTTCAATTACTTTAGTTGAATTTCATATAATTTCAATAACATATATCTTCTAATATTTTGCAATGGCAGGCCCTACCTCGACAGACCTGTCACCAAATCGAGATTCTTCCATTTCAGCTGCCGCAGGCGACCTCGGCACATACGCCCCCAGCACAGGTGCCCCTAGCTCAGGTAATAAACTATTTCTTCAATATTGTCGTATTCATTTCACATAGGAAGAGAAGGAGGTGGAACATAGGGTGAGAGAGAGTGAGATAGCAGTGAAGTAAGAGAGACAGAGATAGGTTGAGAGAGAGGGGTGAGATAGAGGTGGAGTAAGAGGGACATAGACATGAATAGATAGAGTGCGAGAGAAAGGGTAAAGTGAGAGAGAGAGAGGATGCTAGAGAGAGAGAGGAAGAGAGTGAGAAAAAGAGAGGATGGATAGAGAGAGAGGGAGAGGAAGAGAGTGAGAGAGAGGAACAGAGTGAGAGAGGGGAAGAGAGTGAGGGAATAAGAGAAAGGGAGGGAGAGGAAGAGAGAAAGTGTGACGGAAAGAGGGAGAGGAAGAGAGTGAGAGAAAGTGAGGGAGAGGAAGAGAGTGAGAGAATGAGAGAAAGAGAGGGAGAGTAAGAGAAAAAGTGTGACAAAATAACAGGGAGAGGAACAGAGTGAGAGAAAGTATGGGACTGGAAGAGAGTGAGAGAAAGAGAGAAAGAGAGGGAGGGAGAGGGAGAGGCAGAGGAAGAGAGTGTGAGAGAAAGATATAGAGGGAGTGAAATAGAGAGAGGAAGAGAGTGAGAGAAAGGTGGAGAGGGAGAGAAAGAGAGTGAGAGTATGAAAGTTAGAGGGAGGAAGAGTGTGAGATGCAGTTGTAATGTGTCTAACTCTAATATTCTTTTGCAGGATTTGACGATGGAGGTGCAAACTCCTTCAGCACAGCTACCAGCACCCGCAGGGACGCGCAGAGACATGCTTTTCAGTGTCGGGGTAGCCTTTAGATAATTTGGAATGGATAGGGGATGAGGTAGTCAAGGGGCTAGCGTGTAGCGCGTTCGGAGTTTATGTTGTGATTGATGAATTTTTAATAATTTATGATTGTTTGTTACGTCTGTCACTATATATCAATGTATATTGTTGTTCTGCGAGCTCGCCATCGTGCGAGGTAGGCATTTTCTGTTTTTTTTAAATTAAGAACTTAACTTATGTCGGCTATAGCCAAGCTGATGTAAGTTAGCCCAAGTTAATTTACGTTGGTCCGACCATGCCGACATAAGGTAGCTCAAGAAACTTACATCGGCCTTGCCATAGCCAATGTAAGTTAAGGAGATTACTTACGTCGGCTAACCGTGGCCGACGTAGGTCCCCTGGCCCAGCCCGCAACCCAGCCCGGGAAGGTACTTACGTCGGTAGCGGGGCACCAACGTAAGTTAGCTAACTTACATCGGCGGCCGATGTAAGTTAGTTAACTTACGACCAAACCTTAACGTTAGCCAATAACCGTCGTAATTAAGGGAAAACTGACGTAAGTTAGTAACTTATTTCGGTTTTGTCCTTAATTACGTCGGCCCCAGCCGACGTAAGTGGTCAGGATTCCTGTAGTGCCTGAAGACTTCCTCGTCAACCCGGATGAGATGATCTAGGCAGGCGATCCTTCACGCAATTGCATGTGGAGTTGGAGCCTCATCTATTATTTCTTCCGCTATAGCTTAGATAATATAAATATCTTAGATGATGTAGATAGCTTAGTGGTGTGTATTTGGTGACCTATTGATCCTTATGTAGGACTTACATGTATCCGAACATGACTATGTAATAATATTTTACTTTTGTCAATGCATGTACGATTTAAATGATCATGGCGTACACGTGGGTAGCATTTGTTCATTTTCTTGATGACCAACTGCGACACACCTCTTAGAACGACCATTCTTGCATTGTTTCAAAATATCCAAAGGCAACGAGCTAAAATATAATCACTTCATCTCAAAATACTTGTCACTTAGTTCAAAAATGAACAAGAGAGTGACAAGTATTTTGGAATGTAGGGAGTATGTTGCACAACACAAGTATGAATAATCATTAATGCTCATGCATGGGGATGTTGGCACAAAAAGACAGGAAAAACTTGAACGGATGCGACTTAAACGATAAGCTAAAATGTAAATATGACGTGGCTGGACTAATCAGATAGAGTAGAAATAGCTTTGAATGACGAGGTGATGTAAGGGAAGAGGCGCTCATCCAAGCTCATTGGAGTGGCGGATTGAGACTATAGTTGTCCAACGGACTGGCCTTGAAGCCTCAGCCCAGCACTGCTTCGAATGGACCGGGCTGGGCTGGTACGCTGGGCCTGCATCTCTGTCCAGGTATGGCCCAGTCTAATTTTACGTGTGTTGTCGGGTCATATCCGGGACTGAAATATTTAAAAGTACATTAAAAATATATATTATACGGATTTATACGGGTCGTGTCGGGTCAGGTCCTGCAGGCTAACCGAGACATACAACCGGCCGATCCTAAACGCGTCATGTTGGACCATCCCGACAACCAGAGCCGAAGCCCGAGCATGAGCTCTGCTGTGCTTCGGGCCAACGAGGGCTCAGTTCCACTGGACCATACCGGGTTTGGGCTGTACTTTTTTTGTCGTGCTTTGGACCAACCCAATTGACCCGAGCCATCTGGACACCATAGCAAAGTCGGGACGAGGACATGGGTGTTCAGCGCTCCTGCTCAACCTACGATGCAAACGGCGTTTGTGAGGGTGAACGATAGCTAGGGTGGAGGAATTGTGCGTGAGAAACATACTTGAGACGACGGCGCAGTGACAGTTGCTAGCTATGAACTAGCGAAGCTACGGGAGTATAAAGTTCCAAAGAGATGATGAGCTCAGGGTACAATTTCCTCAGATTTGAGAGCAGGACTGTTGCGGGCAGACATGTCCAACTGGTAAGAGAGAGCGAGAGAGATGCAGTGCAGGTAAGCGTGGGTGGCCGGTCAGGCTGCTGAGACAGGATTTCGGTCCAAGAAACTTTTTAAATTTTCTTTTCATTTTAAAAATTTAAATAGATTTCAAACAGTTTATACCGAAATTGAAAGTTTAATTTTCCACACAAACGCACGCCATATGAATCAGCTTGACCTAGACAATATTTAGGAATATTTTTTTCTCTCGTTTCATTTTAATTTTATGTGTTTGAATTTTTTGGTGTTGCATCCCGAGCGGACGAGGTGCGGGGAGTAACTTGGCCAAGGAACTCCCGAGAGAGGGAAGTATTTGTTGTAGCAGCTCCTCCTGCACGAGCTTCATCCATTGTCGCCGGGAGAGGAGAGTAACGCCGCATGATCCGAGTTTGGAATCTGAATCGTATTTCTGATGTCTGCAGGATTTTTGGTATCCATGGTCGCCGTCGGCATAGGGATCTTGGCTTGCCCTGAAGAATGCAAAGGAGCTGAGCACTACGAATGGCAGGGAAGGACATGAGCGTGCCTCGGCATGAACGAAATTATCCCAAGAGTTTATAGCAGGGTAGGAGAGGAGTGCCAAGATGATGGAAAGACGACGCGGAGGAAAGCGAAGCACCACTGCCACCCGCCATGGGAACGAAACAGAAGCTAGCTCTGATTATCATGTGAGATCAATTGGATCGAAGCGTGCACATCGCGGCGCCGCTGGCTTTCCAAATCTCGTTAGGATTTAATTTCCGACAAAAATTAAGTATTACTTTTCTAAACATCCATGACACCAAGGCTTTTTCTAGAGCCTATCGTCTAACAGCGTGAACTGTCCTGCTGGGACCTCACGCGTCACGCCTGAACGAACGGTGAAGCTCCGCGCGCGGCACGTTCAGCGCGCGCGTCCCGAGCGACGCGCCCGGCGGGTAGATGGCAGGGGATAGAAAGCAGTGTCGTTCCGCGTTGCTCCGGGTGGTAAGACGAAGAAACGCGAGACGCATCACAGCAACGCCTGCCTTGTCTCTACTCCGTCTGCTCTCCTATATAGTAGAGTGACAGGCAAAAGGAAACCACTACCATGGTTCCTCCCCCTGCGGCTGCCACTCCCTGCAGCGCTTGGCGTGGGCTAACGGCCACTGCGGCAGCGTGCCATCTCCTATCCGAAACAAACCCCGCACATGTGGGCTATGAGCTCCAACGCGGAACCTGCTACAATCCCCGTAGGTGGTACGTTGATTCCCGCTTGATTCCTCTATCGTTACTCATCTCATCAATCATTCCTCACCAATGTTTTTTTCCACCTTCGTGTCTAGGGATGTCGTTGTCCAAGCCGTGCCCCGCACCGGCGCGCTGCAGAGGGGAGTAAAGAGCGTCGTGCCCCTGCCTTCGCGCACTCTCCCCTCCACTCTCTCACGCGTTTTAGCAAGACCGCTTTGCTCGTCTCCCAGAGGTGCGTCTTGCTTCGGTGCTGCTCTTACACATTTCTTTGTTACCTTCCCAAGCTTTGTCACGGCGAAACTAGGTTCCTCCCTTCGGCGTCCGTTTGAGCAGAGCGCCGGCCGCAGTGAGAAATACTCCCAACGCCGAGCAAATACCTCCATTACGATTGGGTCTTTGAGAACCTTCCCGAGCAAACCGTATACAAAATGACCGAGTGGGTGCACCGGGAACCGAGTTTTTGTCGCCGCCGCTGTGAACCGTCAGCTCGCACGGTGCGCCCTACCTTCCGCACTTCCGCATCCCGGTTTTGGTTCACGCCGATGATCCTCGTCGCGCCACGATGCTCTAGAGCTTTACGCCAAACATGCTCGTGCCATCCCTAGCTGGTGTGACACCGCTGAAGTTCGTCGCAGTCCGCCGGCTGTCGTTAGACCGCTCCGGCGTGACTCACCCCTTTTGGAACCCACCGTCATGTTCCCCGGGACCTAAAACATTAGGTGAGCTCCAGTTGTCAGGCTTCGAGAATTTAAACTAGTCATTTATCTGTTATACAATAATTCCAGAAATTCTCACAAATTTGTAAAATCATAGTTGCTTCTAGAAAGCTAAATCTAATTATTTTTTAGACTCCTAAAATATAACAATAAATACATTATAGATATATACTGAAAATTACCTACAACTTCTGCATTTACAAGATCTGCTATTTTGCCCTTTAAATAGGCGAAGAATAAAAGAAATAACAGTACCAAAATAGGGATTTCTATCAGCGAAATTTAGTGAGACAAAAGCCGTGTTGGAAAGATAAAATTTTATTTATAACTTCTCTTATTATCTTATAGCCTAATTTTACTTTACTTAATACTTAATTTGAAAACAATCTACCAATATAAAATCTAAATAAATTAATGGGACATAGCTTGTTACATCTCTAGTAATAGGTGTGCAAAATTTTACAAACTTTCAGGAGGCCAGACCAGCACCAAGTGGCGTGGGCGCGCGTGGCCGGCTGAGACGTGGGCGCTCGTGGCTGCAGTGGGGGGGCGGGATGGCGGTGCGGGCCTGCTATGACTGTGGCTGCGGCACGGGCCTGCGATGTCGGCGGCTGTAGCGCGGCGCAATGATGGCGGCGACTCGAGCTGCTTCGCCCCCAAGTGGGGAAGAAGGTAAGTGATTTTGTTTATTTTTAATTGCTAATATATTAATTCGTACGGATTATGTTAGTTGTAAAATAGTCAATTTAAATAATTTCGTGATTATATAGATCATAGCATAATTTTTAATTTGGAAAAAGTCTATATTACTACCCTGAAATAAGCTTTCAATTCACATAACCCCTTGTACTAATTTTTGGTTTACTTTTCTCCCGTGGCATGCAAAACCAGTCCACATTACACTTTTAATAATCTAATCCGGATTTGCTTAGTTGTAAAGTGGTTTGGGTGATTAGGAGCCAAGTAGGATTTCAGTGTCTAAGATTTGAGGTACTACCGAAGCCATGTTTGAACTTCTTCTTTGCCGCCGGTCACACGCCATGGACGTCGAGCGCCGCTCGACCCTTCCTTCCACGCTCCTCCGCCCGCGACCCCGCTATATGTGCCCCTCCCACTGCAACCCTCTGCTCGCGGATTTTTTTTTTAATATACGATTTTTAATCCAAAATTTTATTAATAACCGTCGATTTAAAAAATTTGCAGATTTGACCCACCGTCGTATGAGTCGCATACGACGTACTGAATGTCGTATGGGGCTCATACGACGGTCCGACGTGTCTGCCACGCGGCCAACGGTCGCCGCGGAAAACGAGGCGGCAGCGAACGTCGTATGAGCCTCATACGACTTGCGGTAACGGGCGAACCGTCGTATGAGGCTCATACGACGGTCTGCCGGTTATAATGTGCCGCCCCGCCCGCCTGCCTCGCTCCCAGCCCGCCGCCTGCCTCCCTCCCAGCCCGCGCCGCCCGCGACCTCCACCGCTCCCGCACGGCGCCTCCGACGCTCGCTACTCTCACCTTTTTCGTCTCCGATCCATCGTCCTCGGATCCTCGCGACTTCGGTATTGATTTTGCCACCGTACATTTGGTTTGTTTTGTTGTCAATATAATATGAATGCGTATTATATTATGATATTTGTTTGTATGAATGTATAGTGTTGATAACACACGCGACATAGTCTATTGTATTTAATTTTTGTACACGTTGTTCATGCATATAGTGTATTGTTGTCAATATAATATAATTGCATATTGTTACTCGTTGTGCACGCGATTGTTGTCAATATTATATGAATTTATATGGTTCATGCATATAGTTTAATATGAATTTTGTTAATATTCATGTGAATGTCATGATTACGGTAGAGTACATTATTGCAGCATGTTTTCTTAATGTATTATTCGTTTAATTAAAATGTACTCGTTTTTTGATATGATTTTTCAGTTTATAAATGTGTAATATATATTATATTACGTTTTATTAGTATTTATAAAATATTGTCATACATTACAGAGGAGCGTAAAATTGCTCCTGTAGTTACAAATGTGTGGCAAATATATACGTTTTATAGAGTCAAATTAATTTGGTTAGAGTAGATTATAATACGTTTGTTTATATTGAATACAGTAGGAATGTCGGACAAATTAATGTTTCGTATTTTCTACGGAGAAGGCACGCTTGTTTATGGGTCAACTGGAGTTGATATGTCTGCTTGGACGTCGTTGGTGAGGGGGATAGCAACACCAAATGAGAGGTCATTTGGTAGTCTGGAGAAATGGCTGATTAAAACGTGGACGGTTTCGGTCCCGCTGGACGGCCCAGCCGACACACGTGGCATGAGCCACCACCAATGTCGTATGGGCCTCATACGACATTCGCATGTCGTATGGGCCTCATACGACATTCATTATGTCATATGAGACTCATACGACGGACGGTCAGATTTAAAAAAAATTTGAATCAAGGGTTATTAATATAAATTTGGATTAAAATACGTATATTAAAAAAAAATTCCTGCTCGCGCTACTCCATTGGCGCTCCTCCGATACTTCCGCCCGTGCTCCTCAGGTGGCGCGCCTTCGACCCATCCACACATGCTGCTGCCACCCTTCGGCTCGCGATGTTCTCAGCCCATCCTCCCGCGACCCTCCGCTGATGCTCCGCCCGTGGCACTGCCGCCCTCTCCGCCTTCGGCACTGTCGCCCACCCCGCCCGCGGCACAGCCCCACCTCCGCCCGTGCTAATGGTTACTTCATCTGTTCACCGCCAGAATGCTGATTTTGTACGAATTCCACTCGAGAAAGCAGGTGGAATGATAACACTAGTTAGTGTATATTTACTCTTCCACCGGCTAGGAGAACAGGTCTGTATTTTTGCTGCCACCAACGTGCAAATCTATTATTGTAAGAGTTTACCTATGCCTCGAGCAGGAACGACTCCGCAGCAGATTACGTGTTCCTCGTGATTCACTCCGGCCACCTGCGTGCTGGATCGATTCTCGGCTGGTACCATGCTTGCCTTGGTCACAATCGCCGCCACCGCCTTGAGGGACCTTGCATGCCGCCGCCACCTGATAGACCTCGCACGCCGCACAACGTGGCCTTCTGGGAGATTGATTACCTATGATTTTTTTCCCTTTACATGTCAATATCTGACAACTGGAATCCTATGTGACGCCTAATCACCAAAACAACCGTACAACTCAGCTAATCCGGATTAGATTATTAAAAAAGGTGTAATGTGGACTGGTTTTACAAACCGCGGGGGAAAAGTGAACCAAAAATTAGTACGGGAGGTTATGTGAACCGAAGGCATATACTTCAGGGTAGTAACTGAATATGGACTTTTTCCTTTTAATTTTCTTAATTCTTAGAATTAACAATTACTTATAAAGGATTAGTTGTTAAAGACAATAACTAAATATTAATTAACCGTCACATGAAATCTCACTGAATTTGAAGCACCTATAATCTAATCTTGGCAGACCCAAATCAAAAAAAGCTAGCTCTTATTATCATGCGGGATTGGATTGAAACGTGCACATTGCGGTGCCGCTGGCTTTCCATTATTATGTAAGTATCAACTATCATGTTAGGATTTCCAAAAATCATCAAGTAATATCTAAACGATCACAGCACTATGACTTATCTAGAACCTATCGTCTAACAGCCCGAACTGTTCTGTTACCGCGGCACATTGCTGACGCGAACAAACGAAGTGCCGCAGCTTGTCACGGTTGCGGTCTCTTCGCGTAACTAGTGCCACGCAGAAGTAAACTTCAAATTGATCATATCAGGTACTTCCGTCTTATAAAGTTTATTGCTCCGACGCCAATGGCGATGTGACTGCAAGGAACAAGATGAGAACGTGAGCAGATGGATGGAGAGAATGGGAGAGGGAAACGGACGGCGAGGGCGAGGGCGAGGCACCCCCTTTATCACCTTGTACGCTTGTACGGACGTGGGCGTGTGGAGCCACAGAGGTGCCTCTCAGTGTAGGGCTGCATGCCACTAGGTCCCCAAGGAAGAAGAAGGTGAGAGGGAGACGCTGATAGATGGGGCTGCAGGGATTTTTCTTTTTCGGATTTCTTTTCTTCTCCTTTCCAATGCCAAATAAAATAGCTATGTTCCTTGGAATTAAACAATTTTACATGGGGTCCTCATAAAAATAAAGAACATATTTGTGAATTCCAATCTAAAATATGTTTCTGAGATTTTAAATTTAAATTTCTCTAATTAATGATACAATTTATTTAAGAGAATAGATTAATTATATAATGGTTAATAGGAATATTTTTATGGACTTTTTATTCATCTTTAATTTACCTGGAGGACTTAACATTATACGATTCTAAACAAAAAAATATTTTCGAGTTTTCTTTATTTTTTATTTAGATTTGCATTTGAATTGTGAATTCGATTTCTCTCGTTGAACATAGGAATGTGGCCCGTTATACTTCCTTTGCACAACTCTATGTATGAATATTAATTATGATTCATACATCACATATACCACAATTAATAAGATCATAGTAGCTTGTATAACACGATTAATGAAATCATAGTACAATATGTATAATATCATGCTCAGTTGCTCATTTCTCGAAGTCTCCAGATTATACTACCTATTGGTAATAACTATAGGTAGTAGCTACGTGGTGGCCACCTTGTACTCCGCCCACATGGTCTTGATGTCTTGCTCGGTTATCTTCTTCAAGAGTTCCTGGCAGCTCATAGCTTGCTAGAGGCCGGCATTGAGGACGGCAAGAAATCCCTTATGCTAGTTGTCGACGTGGTTGAGGAAATGACCTGTAACCCCATGTCTATATTGGTTCCAACCGACACCTTCTCCTTTGTACACCCAGTCAGCTGGCACATAACCAGTCAAGAGGCGCATAACATTCACTACCCTTGGAGAAGAGCAGTGTTAGCCCTACTGAATGTAGCCTTGAAGGGGGTGAATAGGCCTTTTTGTTTTTCAGTTGGATCCTGCAACACTTAACAAATTGATCAAATCCCGAGATATCGAACTAGTCCGGTAGAGTGCGGACTAGCCCAGTGCGTGCCGACTAGATTGATCAAGTTCGATCGATTATCTCGATCCTAGGATGTATGCAGCGAAAATATACTTGTAATTGAAGTGTCACACTAATATGAACTAGGATGTAGCACACGTTAATCTTATATTCAATATTTCAACGTAAAATGAACAATATTGATTGAAACCCTAGATAGATATAAAGAGTAAGAACAATATGCGCAAAGTAAGAACACAAGCTCTTTATCTCGTGGTTCGGTTCACACAGAGACAACCTACATCCACGTTGAGGAGTCCACAAAAGGACTGGGTCTACTCCAACCCTACCCTCGTCGGTTTGCCACGGAGGCCAATCCTCTTCACTAATCATGAAGGGAAATAACCAAATTCTAGGGGCCTTCTCACAATTTGAGGGCTCCCCAAGATTACAAGATGAACACCACCAAGAACACACTCTTAAGATCACAATGAAAACCACAAGAGTGTGTTAAGGAATCAAACCAAGAGCTCAAACGTGTGGAATCTTGTCTCTCCAATGGTCCAAAGTGAATCCTCAAAGGATTGATCTTTCTTGCGTTGGATTTCATTGAGAGAGGTGTTTTCTAGGCTCTTGGAAGGTGTGACGACGCAGGGGGTCGAGTTCTATGAAAGATGGGCTGTGCACACCTATTTATATGGGGTTCCCAAAAGTTACCGTTAGGGTTTAGAAAGATCGGACTAGTTCGTGGTGGACACCGGACTAGTCTGACCCTGTGTAGCAAACCCTAGGTGTCCCAAAATATCGGACTTGTCCGGCTAAGAGCGGACTTGTCCGATTTTAGTCTGAAAGGATTTTGGACTTGTCCGCGTTGATATCGGACTTGTCCGGTGTGGTGATGCCCTAGGTGAATATAGGACAAGTCCGCACTTGGAGGACTTGTCCGATTTCAGTCAGAGGCATTATCGGACTAGTCCGGGCTAATATCGGACTTGTCCGATTGACATCAGAAAGATATCAGACTAGTCCATGGTGTTATCAAACTTGTACGATTTTGTGCAACTTGTGAAGTGTTTGGGGGACTAGTCCGCATGGGGAGGACTAGTCTGATTCTAGTCAGAGAGATATCGGACTAGTCCGTGGTAATATCGGACTAGTCCGGTCAGTGAAAAACTGGACTGTGAGGACAAGTCCGCATTGTGAGGACTTGTCCAATCTTGTGCAGAAAGATAACGGACTAGTCCGGGATCAGTCGGACTAGTCTGACCCTGTATAATTTTGTGCCATGTGTGAGATTATTTGTGCTTGAGCTCTTGGGGTGTGTTACCTTAACACACTCCATACAAAATGATCTACTACACTTGGTTCTTGAGCTTTTTTCCGCATTGCTTCTCATTCTCCTTTCTTTTTGGCAATTTTTTCATTCTCTCATTAGAACATGTGCTCATCTCAACAATGTGGTTAGGATCTCATTTGCTTGTCATAAATCAACCAAAAACCACAAGGGATTCCTAGATGCACTTTCAATCTCCCCCTTTTTGGTGATGCTCAAGAAGTTGAGGGGAGTAAGGTGCTGAAAAATCATGTTTTATGCCTTCTTCGTCTAGGTACTCCTCAACTTGTGTGTTCTTAAACTCTGTGCCATTGTCGCTTCGAATGTTCTTGATTGTCAATGAAAACTCATTTTGAGCACGCTTGAAAAACTTCTTGAGTGTTCCTTGTGTTTCTGTCTTATCATGTAAAAAGAAAATCTAAGTGAAGCGAGAAAAATCATCAACAACTGCTAAGTCATATTTGTTACCGCCGATGCTTATATAAGCAATTGGACCGAATAGGTCCATGTGGAGTAGCTCGAGCGGTCTTGTTGTAGTCATGACGTTCTTCGCGGGATGAGGTGCTCCAACTTGCTTCCCGGCTTGGCACGCGCTACAAGTCCTTTCTTTCTCAAAAACAACATCCTTCAAACCTCGGATGTGATCGCCCTTGAGGAGTTTTTGAAGACTCCTCATACCAACATGCGCTAGCCGTCTATGCCACAGCTAACCCATGTTGGTCTTTGCAATCAAGCATGTATCAAGTTCGACTTTATCTTTGTTGGTGTCAACAAGGTAAAGATTTCCCTTTAACACACCCTTGAATGCAATGGAACCATCACTCCTTCTAGCGACGGTCACACCCTCATTAGTGAACAAGCAATTATAACCTTTGTCACATAATTGAGATATGGATAGCAGGTTATAATCTAAGGAGTCAACATGTAATACATATGAAAGAATATGTTGAGATGATATGGCAATTTTACTGGTATCGAGCACCTTTCCTTGACTATTGTCTCCAAAATAGATGCCCTCGCTTGGATCCTCATTTTCTTCGTACTCAACAAACATCCTTCTTTCTCCAATCATATGGTTGGTGCACCCATTGTCTAGCACCCATTTGGATCCACCGGAGGAATAGGCCTACAAAAACAAATCATGCCTTGGTTTTAGGTACCCAAGCTTGCTTGGGTCCTTTAAGGTTAGTCACAAGGGATTTGGGCACCCGCACATGAGATTTGGTGTTCCCATGGTGTGGCCCAATATAATGAGAATAAACTTTACCAAAATTACTTCTCATTAAAACATAAGATGCATCAAAGGTTCCAAATAGTAGTAGTTGTTGTTTATGTACAGGACTAGTCTGGGAAATCGGACTTGTCCAGAGGACGGGACTTGTTCATGTCGCGACCGGACTAGTCCGGTGATCATATGTTTTGGATGTGTTAACTTTGGACTTTCCAGTTTGAGAGGGTTTTCGCTTTACAAAGGCAATCCTTTCCTTGTTATTCTTATGGCTTCTAGCATTTTGCTTTCCAGCATAAGAATACCCAATGCCATATTTGACATTAGGAGGTCTTGTGGCCAAGTATGCACTATGTGCATATTTGACCTTCTCCTTGTCAAATATTCCACTTTGGGCAGGATGCTTATCCTTGGTATAGGATGACTTATCTTTTAAGCTAGTGTCAACTTTACCACATGCACAAGTAGAAGCAGTTTCAGTTTTAAGGGGTTGAGAGGACGAGCTTGAAGAGGATGAAGGGTCACTTTGCTTGAGTGACTCAACTTGTACCTCAAGGATCTTGTTAACATTGATTAGGTTAGCAAGTTCATCCTTGATTGTAGCATTTGAGTCGTTTAACTCCAAGCAAGTTTACTTGCTTGAAGCTAACTCAAGCTCTAGTGACTTGCTTCGCTCCTTTTCAAGTTCAAGAAGCTTGTCAAGTTCAAGATATTCCTCCTTTTGGGAGATAATCATATCTTCTTGACAGTTTATCAACTTCTCCTTCTCAACCAGCTGATCAAGTAGAAATTTCATTTTTGCAGCTGTTTTCTTATATAAGGCATGAGCATATCTTCATTATCACTAGCAATTTCACTATCACTAGAATAGGAATGCAAGGAAGAGGATTTGGTTGTTACCTTTCGTTTACCTTCCTTTGCCATGAGGCAAGTGCCGTTCCTCTTCCATGCACCGAGAGTGGGGAAGAGAGTGGACTTCTTGGATGTCTTCTCGATGGCTATACTAGCCATCTCCTCTTCTTCTTCGGATGAGGACTCATCATTTGAGTCCCACTCTTTCCCTAGATGCACTTGTTCAGCTTGCTTCTCTTCTTGAAGAATTTCATGGGTTGAGGCTTTGTTTCCTTGGTCTTCTTTTTATTTTCTTCATCTGGGCAATCAACTATAAAGTGGCCATACTCACCACAGTTATAGAATGCCCGCCTCAACTTCGGTCTTGATTTTTCCTTGTACTTCTCTTCACTTGTCTTAGACCCTTGTCTTTTCTTGACCATTCTTTTGAATTTCTTCATGAATAGTATCATGTCATCTTCATCCAAGTCGTTGCACTCAGCATCACCGTCTTCTTCTAGTTGAGCTTCTCGAGCTTCTTTAGACAAGGGCTTGAGAGTGGACTTCAAGGCTACCCCTTTCTTCTTTGCCGAGGTGAGATCGGCAATCTTCTTAACATGCTTGGCCTGCTTTTCCATCATCTCAAAATTGATGATCTTCCCAAGCAACTCATCCAAGGTCATTTTCTTGTACCCGGGGCTTTCTCGTATCATAGAGCACAAGGTGACATTGCAAGGCATGAAGGCTCCAAGAATGAGCTTCACCACCTCGTGGTCGTTGCACTTCTTGCTTCCGTATGCTCGAACTTTGTTGATGAGTGTCTTTAGGTGGTTGTACATGTCTTGCGGTGACTCATCTTCTTCAATGGCGAATCTTCCCAATTTGTCTTCAATCATTTCAATCTTCGCTTCTCGCACATGACGATCGCCTTCATGTGCAATTTGCTATGTATCCCATATCTCCTTTGCGATCTCAAGTCCATCCACCTTTGTGAACTCGTCCCGGCTAAGTGATGAGGTGATGACTGCAGCAGTTTGTGCATTTCGATGGATAGCTTGCTCTTGGCTAGGTGTGTGCTCCTCATCATCGTCGGGGATATCTATTCCTGTAACCACAATGTGCCACAAGCTTTGATTGAGTGAGATCAAGTGCATTTTCATGTTTTGCCTCCACATTGAGTAGTCATTGCCATCAATGTGTGGGGCTTTTCCAAGTGGAATAGATAGATAATGATTGTTGTTAGGATTTAAGCGATCATAATTAAAAGGATATTGGGAGTAGTCGGTGTAACTACTCCCCTTCTTCTTCTTTTCATCTTTGATCTTCACTTTTCCTTTGTAGAGGGTTTTCTTTCTTAGGAGCGCCTTGAGTTCTAGTGTCTCCTCATCGTCATCCTCGAAGTCTTGAATAGCCTCGAGGAGCCTCTCCAGTTTTTGGTTCTTTTCTTCTTCAACCTTCTCTTGGTTGACGCTCTTGTGTACGTCCTTCATGTCCGATATGATCTCTTCGAGCGATTAGTCTCCTTTTGAAGAACCGGCTCTGATACCAATTGAATGTGGCCTAGAAGGGGAGTGAATAGTCCTTTTTGATTTTCAGCCGGATCCTGCAACACATAACAAATTGGTCAAATCCCGAGATATCAGACTAGTCCGGTAGAGTGCGGACTAGTCTGGTGCGTGCCGACTAGATTGATCAATTTTGATCGATTATCTCAATCTTAGGATGTATGCAGCGGAAATATGCTTGTAATTGAAGTGTGACACTACTATGAACTAGGATGTAGCACAACTTAATCTTATATTCAATGTTTCAACGTCAAGTGAACAATATTGATTGAAACCCTAGATGGATATAAAGAGTAATAACAATATGCGCAAAGTAGGAACACAAGCTCTTTATCCCGTGGTTCGGTTCCCACAGAGGCAACCGACGTCCACGTTGAGGAGTCCACAAAAGGACCGAGTCTTCTCCAACCCTACCCTCGTTGGATCGCCACGGAGGCCAATCCTACTCACTAATCACAAATGGAAATAACCAAATTCAAGGGGCCTTCTCATAGTTGAGGGCTCCCCTAGAATTACAAGATGAACACCACCAAGAACACACTCTTAAGATCACAATGAAAACCACAGGAGTGTGTTAGAGAATCAAACCAAGACCTCAAACGTTTGGAATCTTGTCTCTCTAATGATCCAAAGTGAATCCTCAAAGTATTGATATTTCTTGCATTGGATTTCATGGAGAGATGTGTTTTCTTGGCTCTTGGAAGGTGTGACGGCGCAGGGGGTCGAGTTCTATGAATGATGGGTCGTGCACACCTATTTATATGGGGTTCTCAAAAGTTACCATTAGGGTTTAGAAAGATCAGACTAGTTTGTGGTGGACACCGGACTAGTCTGGTGTGCTAAGTGTAGCAAACCCTAGGTGACCCGAAATATCGGACTTGTTCGGCTAAGAGCGGACTTGTCTGATTTTAGTCAGAAAGGATTTCGGACTTGTCCGCATTGATATCAGACTTGTCCGGTGTGGTGATGCCCTAGGTGAATATAGGACAAGTCCGCACTTGGAGGACTTGTCCGATTTTAGTCAAGGGCATTATCGGACTAGTCTGTGCTAATATCAGACTTGTCCGATTGACATCAGAAAGATATCGGAGTAGTCTGTGGTTTTATCAGACTTATCCGATTTTGTGCAACTTGTGAAGTGTTTGGGGGACTAGTCCGCACTAGGGAGGACTAGTCCGATTCTAGTCAGGGAGATATCGGACTAGTCCATGGTAATATCGGACTAGTCCGATCAGTGAAAAACTGGACTGTGAGGACAAGTCCGCATTGTGAGGACTTGTCCGATCTGGTGCAGAAAGATATCGGACTAGTTCGGGGTCAGTTAGACTAGTCTGGTCCTGTATAATTTTGTGCAATGTGTGAGATTATTTGTGCTTGGGCTCTTGAGGTGTGTTTCCATAACACACTCCATACACAATGATCTACTAAACTTGGTTCTTGAGATCTTTTCCGCATTGCTTCTCATTGTCCTTTCTTTTTGGCACTTTGTTCATTCTCTCATTAGAACTTGTGCTCATCTCAACAATGTGGTTAGGGTCTCATTTGCTTGTCATAAATCAACCAAAACCCACAAGGGATTCCTAGATGCACTTTCACCTACCCTAGCCATTCCATAGTACAGACTTGGGAACCTCACTGTAGAGGATGCCTGTGATTTGTGATCGAGGCGAAAGAAAAAAAACAGATAAACACTAGGTCTGCAAGGATGACATCGTAACCAAGCAAAGCTATATCTTTTGCAAACCTCGTTACCAAGGTCTCCCTTGTACTCTCCATGTATGCAGTGCTGAGTTGGATATGTATGCTATGGGAGGTCGACACTACTTTCGTGCCGGCGATGGCATCGACAATGATGAGAGTGATAGCGCTGACATTGTACCCGCAGTTGACGACAAAAATGTTCCAGGCATGGTTGGTGGCTTCCCTCAGGATGCGGACGATGTACGTTATGCTTAGTGTTTGAGTGAATGTGCTTTCTCCATTAGTAATCGATGTGTCATTATTGACATTGTATGATACTTTCTTGGTGGTAGCGGATGCTGCCACCACCATCAATATGAGAAGAAACTAGACAGGTTTCATGAAGAAATTAGCCATTCGTTGAGTACAACAACATGAAGCAGGATGCTGGTTTCCTTAGTTATTGAGTAGCAGAAGCCAACGGAGATGTATGCTCTCCGCCGTGGTGCGTCTCGATATGGCTAGCTTGAGATGACAAATTTCTAGGTCAAGCTAGCTACATCGAGATGCACAATAGCAAAGAGTATATATACACACATATAATCACTAAGGAAAACCAACATCCTGCTTAAGCTCGTTGTACTCGACTAATGGCTAATTTCATCATGGAACATGTCTAGTTTCTTTTCAAATTGAGGGCAATGGAAGCATCTGTTGCTGGATGCTACCGCCACAAAAGTATCACACATCACCATTAATGACACACGGGATACTAATGGAAGAGACATGTTCACTCAAACACTAAGAATAACGTATGTCGTCCACACATCCGGATCTGAAGCCACCAACCATGCTTGGAACCTGTTCGGTGCCAACCAAAAACATGATGTTGACACTATCACTCTCATCATTGTTGACCCCATGCCGTCAAGAAAGCAGTGTTGACCTCCCACGACTGGCGTATCCACCTGAGCAATGAATGCATTGCAGAGTACAAGAGGGAGACCATGGTAACGAGGTTTGCAAAAGCTCATAGCTTTTCTTGGTTATGATGTCATCCTTACAGGCGTAACAATTTTTTTTCTGTCTTTTGCCTCGATGACAGGTCGTAAGCATCCTCTACAATGAGGGTTGTCATGGTTTGGCTATGGAATGGGCAGGGTAGGGCTAACACTCCTCTTCTCCAAGGGGTAGCGGATATTATGTACCTCCAAACAGGTTATGCGTCAGCCGACTTGGTGCACGAATGTGAAGTGTTGGTTGGAACCAAGCTGGACACTCAGTCACGGCTCGTTTCCTCAACCACGTGGACAACTACAACTAGGGATTTCTGGCCACCCTCAACACCATCCTCAAGGAAGCCACGAGCGGCCTGGAACTCTTCATGAAAATAATCGGGCAAGACATCAAGGCCCTCTGGGCTGAGTACAAGGCGTCCGCTGCTCACTACTACCTATAGTTATTACCAATGCAGCAAAAAAATCTTGAACAGGACTCTGAGCACTGAGCAAGTGAGCATGATGCTATACCTATTGTACTATTCTTATTAACCGCGTTATACACACAGAACTATGATCTGAACTGTGTTATATGTGTTGTATGAATCATAATTAATGTTCATACATGGGGCCGTGGAACACCCCACATTCCCAAGTACAAATCGCGATAGAAATCAAATGTAAAATTCAAATGTGAATCTAAATCAAATTAAATACAGAAAACTAAAAATTGTTTTTGGCAATAAAATCATATAACATGAAATTCTCCAAGTAAATTAAGGATGAATAAGAAGTCCATAAACTTTTTCCCATCAATTATTATATTATGAAATATTTTCCTAATTAAATAGATCATTAGATACAGAAATTTAAATTCAAATTATCAGAAATAAATTTTAGTTTGCACTTCACAATCATGTTTTTTATACTTATGAAGACATCACATGTTAAATTTTTTAATTGTCTGACGCACATAGCTATTTTATTTGGCATTAAAAAGGAGAATAAAAGAAATCCAAACAAAGAAAAATCCCTACGGCCCCATCTGTAATCCTCTCCCTCTCTCCTTCTTCCTTGGGCAGCTGCTGGCATGCAGCCCAACCCTGAGAGGCACCTCCATTGCTCCACGCGCCCGTGTGTGTGAGAGACAATAGAAGGGGGCACCTCGCCCTCACCGTTTGCTTTTCTCACCCAATCTCTCCATCCATACGCTCTTGTTCTCATCTTCTTCCTTGCAGCCACATCTCAATTGCTGCGAGCCGAGCTCGAGCTCGCTTTTGTGATAGCCTCTAGCTGCAACGCTGCCCTGATTGAGCCCACCAAACCAAATTTATCGACCTCCTATCTCAACCAATTTAACCCAATCACGAACCAATCAAACTGATTTCCATTTCTTCTTCGGACACTCATCTCTTTGCGGACTTGATTCATCGCGTGCTGCAGACCAAATTTAAATTAGCTTCATTGAAATTGAGCCTGTGGGGTCTCCTGTCATCTCAGAAGACTCCGGGTCTAACTTCTTTGAGCTTCCTCCTCTCACCAACTCTGAACTTGCTTACTTTGGCCGTGAGAGCGTGATGAGTGGCTCTCCTCCTCCTCCTCCTCCTCCTCGTCATCATCATCAGCATTATGAAGAAGAAAGTGCAGAAAGGACCGAAAGCGAGGGTGAAGCCGACAACGACAGGTAGATCCCTCCTTCTCTTCCTTTTTGGTGCCTTGATGCCAGCGGGGGAGAGATTGAGGGCGAGTCCTAGGTCTTAGCTTAGATAGAAGGGGAGTCCTTAGGTCTTAACCAATTCTAGGTCTTAGCTTATGTCTTTATGCTCTATCTCTTTTAAGACTCTTTTATGCATTTGGTCATGTAATACTCCTATTATGCACTTGGACATGTAATTTGTGTTCTCTATGATCTATGCATTATGCCTTAAAATTGCTATGTGTGCTTGATAATATTTATGATGTTATGATTATGCTTTTCACCTCATTCATATCAAAATTCTTGCTCACACACACATAGGTTTGCACCCCCACCATAAAGAGTGCACATATGAGTAGTACTTCTGCAATAACAATTCTTCACAAAACTCATATGTGCACACTTTATGAAAATCTGAATTTTTCATATATTTGTGTAATCTCAATTGGTGGTCATCAATCACCAAAAAGGGGGGAGATTGAAAGTGCATCTATGCATCCTCGGTGGGTTTTGGTTGATTAAGGACAAACAAATGAGATCCTAACAAAATTGTCGAGATGAGAGCAGGTTTCAAGAGATGAGAAAGAAATTACAAAGAGGAAGAAGGAGGATCCAAAAGAGAAAGGGCTCAAGATTTGAAAATAGTAGATTTAATTTGTTAGGAGTGTGTTGAAGAAACACATCCCAAGAGCTCAAGTGGCGAGATCGCACTCACTGCACAAGTTTCAAAAAAACAGACTAGTTCAATAATGACCGGACTAGTCCGAAATCTCTCTGGATAAAAGCGTACATGTCCTCCCGGTGTGGACTTGTCCACAACTCTTCACGTTTTGCACAAGAGCAGACTAGTCCGATTTTGACCAGACTAGTCTGAAAATTCTCTGGCTAGAAAATGGACAAGTCCTCCAAGTGCGGACTTGTCCTTAGTTCTTCACATTTGCCCCAGAGCGGACAAGTTTGATATTAACCGGACTAGTACGAAAACTCTTTGAGTCAAAAAACGGACTAGTCCACACCATAACAGACTAGTCCAATACCCTCAACACTTAGGGTTTTTCACACACACACACACTAGACTAGTCTGGTGTCTAACAATGGACTAGTCCGCACTTCGCAAAATGTAACGACAACTTTTGGAAACCCTTGTATAAATAGAGGTGCAAGGCCATGTAACCCTAACTCTCGATCCCCTGCACCGTCACACTTTCAAAGAGCACAAAAACACCTTTCTCCACTCATTCTAAACCTAAAAGGATCAAATCTTTGAGAATTAGGGATTGGGTAAAGGAGAGAATTCATTCTTTATGATCTTGAGCTCTTGGGTTTGATCTCTTGCACACTCTCATTGTTTAATGTACATCTTTTGAGTGTGTTTGGCGGTGTTTATTCATTGTAATCTTTGGGGAGCCCTCAACTTGTGAGAAGGCCCTTTAACGAGGTTTTTACCCCTTGTGTGATTAGTGATTAAGAATTGGCATTTGTGGCGATTCAACGAGGGAAGGATTAGTGAAGACCTGATCCTCCGTGGACTCCTCAACGGGAACGTAGGTGCCTTCGTGGAATTGAACATCAGATAAAATCTTGTCTCACATGTTCTTGTTCTACTTTTTATCACATTTTAGAGTTTACAAATTCTTGTTTAATCTTCATCAAAACTGTCGAAGTATGATTCCGGCAATTCTCCCAGTACTACCATTGGTAGCCCGCAGAGTTTTGTAGTTCGGTTAGGGCGCGCAGAAATCCAGAAGAAGGTGGCAATTTGACACAAGTATTTACATGGTTCGGGCCGCCTGAGCGTAATACCCTACTCCACGGGTGTGTTGTTGTTGTATTGAGCGTCTGAGTGCTAGAGTGTCTTGAGCGCGTGTGTCCTGAGAGCCAGTGGAAGCCTCTCCCGTGTGTCGTTCGGCCAGTCTTTTATAGCACAAGGACTGGCCGTGCACCATCAGCCTAGCCCGACATGTGGCTCTGGCGGTTACTGATCTCTAATACACAGTTAATATACTTAACTCCCCTTAATAGCGTAGTAACGCCCCTTAATGGTGGCGTTACTGGTATTAAGGGTCATCTCATCGTGTGTCATTAAGATAGCATTGATGACACTTAATCAGGTCTTTGAAGTCTTTAATTGTTTCTTGAAGGTCCGATCCGTTGGAGGTCCACCAGTCTGCTTGTTGAGGTTGAAGGTCCGGCGGTTAGACGCGTGGCAGCTCCGGAGCTTACTGTCTTGGACGAGTAGGTCCGATGCTGTTGTACATGTGTCGGTACCGGAGCTTCCCTCTGTCGGGAGTTAGGTCCGGAGGTGCCACACAGGTATCTAGTCCGGAGCTTTCCCCTTTATGGAATGTAGCTCCGGTCTTATGATACACGTGGCGGCACTGGAACTAACCATAGAAGGGAGGCAGGTCCGGTTCTGTATGACACGTGGGAACTTTGGGGGTCTTCAACTAAGATAGGTGAAGTTCTTTTGCACTCTTTGCAGTCCCAAGGGATATCCGGTATGCAGGGTATCGACAGTGGCCCCCTGGGCCCACCTTTGGAAGAGACTTTTTGGATTAAGTCATTCTGCCGGAGGTGGGTCCATCTTTCGATTTTGACGTTGTGTCTTCAAGGATTTTTGGATGTGCCATTGAGGTGGTGGTTCGTAGTTAAACCACCGTCGCGTGGCATCTTCAGGATGCGGCAGGTGAGATCTGCGCGTGCAGATCTCACACAATTTAAAGGTCACCGGTTCCCGATACGAAAACTGTATCGGTTCCGCGCGCCCTGTCAAGCCGCCGCCCTCGGGCTTCCCGCCTCTCATGATGACATCAGTTCGCCTGTCAACTTGATCGTCAAGGTTGCCCCGGGCCCCCTTGTCATTGGCAGGGTGAAGTTTTTGAACTGTATTGTTGGCCCTTCTGTGGTTTCCTTCCAAGTGTTGCGGGGGCTTACTTAAGAAGGAAATCACGCACCGTTTGGGGATTCCTTACGCCTTCATTTGAACTTTCGATCGAATCCTCCAAACTTTTGCTTGCTTTTCCTCTCTTGCCCCACCGTGCTGCGATGGAGTAGGGTCTCCGCAAGAGCTGTCTCACGATCGATGGCGATTCGAAGAAGGTCCAGACCTACATGGGGTGGTCCAGCGACTCCTTCAACCACAGGGTCCGCGCCGGCAAGCTCCCGTTCATGAAGAAGCGCGCTGACGACATGGTATACTTTTCCGCGTACGCCATGGTGGGACTGATCCCACCCTTCTCCACTTTTCTCTTGATGCTGCTATACTTCTATGGTCTGCAGCTGTACCACCTTGGCCCCCACTCCATTCTTCTTGTGTCCACATTCGTCTACTTCTGCGAGATGTGGGTGGGTATTCCCCCCTGCATCGAGCTTTTCCGCACCTTCTTCACCTTCCACACTACTGGCAAGAGCGATGAGTATCTTGGCTTCTACTATTTTGTGAAGCGCAAGAAGGCCCGTAGAAGTACTTGAGGTCGTTCCCTTCCGGCAAGTGGGACGACTGGAAGAAGGATTGGATTGTCATCACGACAGAGCACGAGAAGCTGGAGCTACCTGAAGACCTTCCCAACATTTATATTGAAGCCTGGAGTGTAGTTCTAGTGCTGTCGGAGGCCTTCAACCCTGCTTTGACCAGGATCCGCCAATGTGTGGAAGAAGGGGTGACCTCCTACGCGGTCTTCTACAACTTCCTGGTCAACAGGTGGGCTCCGCTGAAGAAGAGGGAGAAGCTCGCTTGGGCCCTCAACAGCGTGATGGACGATGACCAGATTGAAACCGGTCTAAAGTCCAATTTGGAGGGCGCCGCTTTGGAGCTTCATCTCAAGAAGTTCAAGCACGGCATCGACGTCGAGGGCGACGACATAACTCCGCCAGCGGCTTTTCTACCTCTGAACATGGAGGCAGAGTTCAGCAGGGAGCTCTGGAGAAGCATGTCGGTGCTTGATGACCTCAGCGAGGTAGAGAGGCGTCCGACCACCGGGTTGGTGATCCCCGGAGATTCCGAGGGTGGCCCTGCTTCTGCCCCGAGACAAAGAGCTAAAGTCATTGGCAAGGGAAAGAGTTGGCTGAGCCCTCTAGCCGAAATAGGAAGTTGAAGCACTCTGACGGGAGGTCCGTCAGACCTGGTCCTTCCACAGCAGCTCCTTCTCCCTAGCGGGGGGGGGGGGGGGGGGGGCCTTCGATGGTGACAACCACTCCAGCATCAGCGTATCCCCGGAACGTCAGCTCCGCCCAGGTGACTCCGGCGCTGGAGCCAGCTAAGGGCTCTAGGTCCGAGGGTCCTTCTCAGTCGAGGGGGGCCTCAACCAAGATGTCATTGGCGGCATCAGCAAGCTCTGAAGGGCCTTCCGGAGCTACTACCCCAGTTGCAACTGGGTCGGGCTTTGAGAATCCGACGAAGAGATTCCGCGCTAGTTGGAGCAGGTCTCCCAAGGTAAATTTGCTTTTTTACCTTAGTTGGTTGTTTTTTCTTGTAATCATATTTTGAGCTTCTTCGTCCTTCATCCACAAGGTATCCAAGAAAGGGGCTGAAGCTCCGGTTCCTGCGACAGCAACTGATGTTGCACAGGCGGAGGCCCCGATTCCACTTCCAGCGCCGCCCCAGGTGGTGGCTGAGGTCGCGGCAGCTCCAGCGCCAGCTGTCGTGGTCCTTGACCTTGAATCATCTCCCGAAGCTCCCATGGTAGCGCTGGACCATGGGAATGAAGACGTACCTGCGGCACTAGCTCCGGAGGTTGAAGCTCCGGTTTTGGATGCTGTGATGACGGACGCTCCGGCCTCAGAGCCAGAGGTAGCTGCAGTTCCGTCCTTAGAGCCGGATGTTGTTGAAGACCCGGCGGTGGAGCCAATGGTTGATGAAGTTCCGACGCCTGAGACGGTTGTTGCGGAGGTGCCGACACCAGAACCGGTGGAGGTCGAAGCGCCGGCGCCTGAACCGGCTGTGGAGGAGGCACCAGCGTCGGAGCTAGAAGTGGCCTCAGCTCCGGTCGAATCTTCAATGCCTGCCCCGAAAGTTGTAGTTCCGGAGGTACCCGCGCCCGAGCCAGGATGCCAAGACGAAGCGACCGGTCCTCTGCTTGAGGGATCAGTAGCTTTTGACCTGATGGCGGGACCTTTGGAGCGGATTCCGGAGGTAGAAGCTCCCATTGCCGGACCTTCCGCGGCAGCGACCGAGGCTATCTTGAAGGGCGGCCCTAGTGTTGCGGAATCCCAGGGGACTGCTCTTGTAGAGTGGGACCCGATTCTTGTTATGGAGAACCCACTGGAGTCAGCGGAGAGGACCCCGGCAGGTCTGGAGCCAATCCCACTATTTTTGTCCATCGACAACGCCTGCTCGTGCCTTCGTCAGGTCCAGCTAGCCTTTTACCACGATAGCAAGGCCCTCGAGGAGGAGTGCCAAACCCTTAGGAGGTGGCACAACCGGCTCCAATTCGAGACCAAGCTGGCGCAAACCAGGTTGGCTGACGACAAGGAATGGGTCAAGGGGGAGAAGGCCCGGATGGAGTACTGGGGCCAGCTGCTAGATGAGAAGGAAAGCATGGTTCGATCCCTCGACAACCAGTCCCGGGCCATCCACGAACAGGCTGTGGCTGCCAATGAAGCAGCTAGGAGAAGCTCAGTGCGATCCACGACAGCCTCGTCAAGCGCCGGGAGGCTCTTGAAGAGCGGGAGAAAAAGCTCGAAGATGAAGAGCACAAACTCCTGGAGCTGTGGGATGACCTCGTGAAGAGGGAAGAGGATCTCTCACAGAGGCTGGCTCTGGGTGACAAGAGCCTAGTGGAGCGCACCAAGAAGCTGGAGGAGCTCTGCGAGAGTGAGGAGAAGAAGGCCTCGCAGCGGGTACAAGACCTCACACAGAGGGAGAACGAAGTTGCTGTCAAGGAGAAGAAGGTGCGGGGATGGTAGAAAGACCTAGTTGGCCGCCGGAGCAAGATCCACGTCTGGGAGGAGGAGCTTGCTAAACTCGAAAGGCAAGTTGCTGAAAAGATTCAGCAGCACGCCAAAGAGGTTGAGCGCCTTGCCCGGGAGGGTTCGGATCTTGCGACGACCAAGAGGTCCTTGGAAGAGGTGCGAGGCTCAAGGGTTGCAAAGTCCCAAGAAGTATGGGACTTCTTGGGCAAAGCCAATGACGTGCTGATGCCACTGGGCTTTAGTCCCATGCGTATAGACGATCCGGAGCTGTAGTTGGACCGGGCTTTGAGATCGGCGGGTAGCAAACTTAACAAAATGGGTGATGTCATCGTGGATCAATTGGAAACTGAAGGTAAATCCCTTGCGCAGAACGTCGTTTAGTACATGCTGACGTGCTACACAAGTGGGATCCTCACTTCCCATTAGATTCGGTGCTTAAAGGCCCCATCGATGGAGAGGGAGATGCCGCCAAGGCCAGCGTGTCGGAGGTTGCTCAGAAGGTGGCCTCGTTCTTCCGTAGGATCTAGGACTTTCTCCTTATAGCTCCCACTTGTATCTTCTCTTCTTTTCTCCAGTTTTGTAATCTCTTGTCCTCAAATGAATGAAATCAAAGAAATTAATGAATTTCATTTTTTGTCTTCAACCTTTGCCTCACTTGGCCCCGTGGTATATGTACGCAATTTGATTGCGAACATGTACCAAGAGGATGTATCATTTTGTTAAAGACTTGCGTGCTTCGAACTTGTAGAGTGTAGGTCCGAAGTCGTCGACAGCGGAGGCCCCCTGAGGTTGTCGGAACTTAGTAGCTCCGGCAGTGACCATTGTGAACACGTAGAGCGTTGACAGTTGGTCCTCTAGGGTTGTCGGAGCTTAGTAGCTCCGGTGGTGACCACTGTCAACACGTAGAGCATCGACAGCAGACCCCATTAGGATGTCCTTCCACCATCTTTTCTTCACGTTGACGGCTGGCCCCCTGGATTTGTCGAAACTTGATAGCTCCGGTGACGCCTACTATCAATGTTTAAAACATCAACAGCGGGCCACTTTAGGGGATGTCGAAGCTTTGATAGCTCCAGCATCATCCACCATCATCATGAGATCCTTGTTTTTCCTGCACACTGAAGTCAAGAAAAACAGTAAAATCCATTTCTTATCTATAACTCGTTTGTGGCTTACTATTCCCGAAAGAAGTTTTTAGGTCGACCGCAATTCTATATACAATCAAGTGCATTTGCTTATTTTCTCCAGGTCCGATCGTTTTCTGGACCCACCTTACTCAGGCCTACCGGGGTGTAGGTAGAGTGGCGTACTTAGGGTGCAGGACCAGGCTAAGTCGATAGCACACTCCGGACCTAGATTGGCTTGGCCTTCAGGCGAGTAGGCCATTCAACAATGTTAAGACCCGGAAGAATTAACAATCCAACTTGAATTATACATGAATTGTTCGAGCTAAAGTTTCTTGTGAATTGCACAACTTTGTTATAGACAAGAAAGAGAAAAATAAAAAAATATTGAGCCTGTACAAAATAAATGCAGGTGGAGTCTGATTTCACATAATGATGTCTTTCATTATAGGTCCAGGGTACAGGGTAAACAAGTACACTCTTAGGATACGGAACCAGGCTAAGTGTGTTGCATTTCTTGTTTGACCCAAGGTAACTAGCTACACTTTTAGTTCTGAAACTGTGTCAAGTGTTGCCTGAACCTTGCGGACCTTCCGAGAAAGGTCCGGGTGTTCTCCCGGAGGAGCTACCTGACTCTGTACAATGACACTATAACATACATCATATGTAACTACAGATTCACCTCCATGATATTAAGTGTAGAACTTACGGAGACGTTCAATGTTCCAAGGATTAGGGAGCGGTGTCCCATCCTCGGTTGCTAAGCGAACGCATCCGGGACGGGATACTTTTATCACTCAAAAGGTTCCTTCCCAGCTGGGGGGAAGTTTGTTTAACCCTTCTCGAGTTTGTATTCTCCGTAGCACCAGATCGCCTTCCTGGAGCTGTCAGTTATGCACATTCCTTTGGTGATAGCACCAGAGCGCTTAGCGGTATCATGCGTTTTGAACAGCTGCTCGGCACCTTCCCTCTTCAACGAGGTCAAGGTCTTCACGCTAGAGCTGGTCCTGCATGTCTTCGTCAAAAGTCCAGACCCGGAGCGACACCAAGGTGATTTCCGGAGGAAGGATTGCTTCAGGTCCGTACACCAGGAAGAAGGGTTTCTCTCTAGTTGACCTGTTGGGAGTTGTCTTGTTTGCCCACAAGGTGGGTGGATGCTCTTCAATCCAGTTGGTTCCATGTTTTTTCAGGCGCTCATATGTACGCGTCATGAGTCCTTTTAGGATTTCTGCATTTGCTCTCTTAGCTTGGCCATTGCTTTCCAGGTGAGCTACAGAAGCGTAGCTAACTTGAATGCTGAGGTCTTGGCAATATCCTTGAAATGCAGAGCTTGTGAATTGGGTCCTGTTGTCAGTTATAATCTTGTTTGGGACTCCAAATCTGCACACTATGGGCTGCAAGAAATTGATAGCTGATTGCTTGTTTATTGTCACAACTGGAGTTGCTTCTGGCCACTTGGTGAACTTGTCGATGGCGATGTACAGGAACTTGTAACCTCCAACGGCTCTTGGGAAAGGTCCCAAGATATCCATCCCCCACACAGCGAATGGCCATGTAGGAGGTATCATTTGTAGGGGTTGAACTGGTGTGTGAATTTGCTTCGCATGAAACTGGCATGCTTCACATTTCTTCACTAGCTTGGTTGCATCCTGGAGTGTTGTAGGCCAGTAAAAACCATGTCGGAAGGCTTTACCGACCAACGTGCTTGAAGATGTGTGGTTCCCACACTCGCCTCCATGGATTTCCGTGAGGAGCTCGCGGCCTTCTTCCCTTGTAATGCACCGCATTAGGACGCTGTTGGCACCACGCCAGTAGAGATCCCCTTCTACCAGTGTGTATCTTTTAGCCAATTTGACTATCCGATCAGCAGATACATTATCTTCAGGAAGGATGTTGTCTTTCAAGTAGCTCTGGATCTCTGAGATCCATGCATTGGATCTGACTTGGGCTTCTGAGTCTTGCGTGCTGGGTTGCTCGAAGCTTCCTGCAGCACCTACGACCCTTGATGGATGCCATGGTAACAGGGCCATCGGGACCGCCAGCTTCGAGGTGCTGGTCTCGCCCCCTTCGCTCAGTTCGGCAGGCTGAGCTGTTGGTCTTGACAATCACCGGACGACGGTTTCGTCAGGAACCGGAGCTCTGGTTGAAGCTTTTGTCGAGAGTTTGTCAGCTTCAGCGTTGTTGAGACGTTGAACATGACAAAGATCCAGGACTTCAAATTCCTTCTGAAGCTTCTGGACTTCAAGGAGATAAGCAACTAATTGAGGGTTGTTGCAGCAGCATTCACCTTTGACTTGTTTTATAATGAGTTGCGAATCACCCTTTACCAATAGCTGCTTGACACCATATGATAGTGCCACCTTGAGCCCATAGATTAGTGCTTCATACTCCGCCATGTTGTTGGTCACCTTGAAGTCAAGGTGAACCATGTATTTGACATTCTCCCCAGTCGGAGCGAGGAGAAGGACTCCAGCTCTGGCCTCCTGCTTCTGCACGGAGCCGTCAAAGTAGAGAGTCCAGTGGGGCCCCCAGGATATTATGGAGAGGGGGTCCATTCCGCCACGAAGTCTACCAATGCTTGACTCTTGATCGCTTGTCTTGGGACGAATTCAAGATCGAACTCGGCTAATTCCGCTGCCCACTTTGCAATGTTCCCAGTAGAGTTGGGGTTATGCAAGATTGCACGCAGTGGATAAGAGGTTACCACTGAAATCTTGTGGGCTTGGAAGTAGTGACGAAGCTTTCTAGAGGCAATAAGTACTGCGTAGAGCAGCTTATACACCTCTAAGTACCGAGTCTTGGTGTTATGAAGTACTTTGCTGATGAAGTACACTGGGTGCTGGACTGTTCGGACCCTCCCGGAGGGTCTCGGTGCTTCCTTCTCATACCCCGGACCCTCCCGGAGAGGTCCAAACCTTCTTCGGGGACCTCCGGGTTGTTACTAGAGGAACCCAGAGCTTCTTCTGGAGTGACCCGGACCTTCCCGGAAGGGTCCGGATCTTCTTGTTCAGCAACAGTAACTCCTTCAGTTGAAGGTGGTTGATCCTACGGCGTCTCGCCTTGAGGATCCAGGTCTGGGGGCTGGGACCCGGACACGCCTTTAGGCAGCTCCGGACCCTCCCGGAGGGGTCTGGATTCCTGAACTAAGGATGATTCTGGTCTTTCCGCAACAAATACCATGCTGACAACTTCGTCAGTTGCCGAAATGTAAAGCAGAAGTGGCTCACCAGGATCCGGAGCTACCAAGGTTGGTAGAGTGGTGAAGAGCTTTCAGCTCTTGGAAAGCCTTTTCTGCTTCTTCAGACCATTAGAATGGTCCGGACTTCCCCAATAATTTGAAGAAAGGTAGCGCCTGCCCCGCCAGTCTTGAGATGAACCGGTTGAGGGCAGCTAGACATCCAGTCAGCTTCTGGACATCCTTTATGCGGGATGGTGGCTGCATGTCTTCAATAGCTTTAATCTTCGCCGGATTCGCCTCTATTCATCGGTGGTTCACCAAGAATCCAAGAAGCTTTCCGGAGCTAACCCCAAAGACACACTTGTCTGGGTTCAGCTTGGTGCGTGTGATTCACAACTTGTCGAAGACAGCTTGCAAGGTGTCAAGAAATGACTCCTTGTTTTTTATCTTGACAACGATGTCATGAACATACACTTCCACTACATCTCTAATGAGCTCTCCAAAAGTTTTGTACATAGCTCGCACAAATGTTGAAGCAATGTTCTTGAGACCGAATGGCATGGCAGTGTAACAGTACAATCCATCTAGTGTGATGAAGGAAGTATGCTCTTCATCTTCCCTAGACATTCTGATTTGATGATACCCAGAATATGCATCTAGGAAACACAATAATTCACACCCGGAGGTGGAATCCACTATCTGATCCATTTTAGGTAGTGGGAATGGATCCTTTGGACATGTCTTATTCAGTGTAGTGTAGTCGATACACATCCGAAGCTTCCCGCCAGCCTTAGGTACAATGACTGGGTTTGCCAGCCATTTTGGGTGGAAGACTTCCTGGATGAATCCAGCTTCGAGCAACTTCTTCACTTCTTGACGTATGAAGTTTTGTCCCTCTACTGATTGCTTCTGAGGCTTCTGATGTACAGGCCGAGCGTCGGGATAAATTTTCAGATTGTGATCAATCACTTCCCTAGGGATCCCAGGCATTTGTGACATTTGCCAGGCAAACACGTCGACATTAGCCCGGAGGAAAGTGATGAGTGCGAGTTCCTATTTGTCGTTCAGACCTCCCGATATACGGGTAGTCTGAGCGGCATCGGAACCAACTTGGATGACTATGACGGGGATGTCGGTGTCGCCGCTTGGTTGTACATGGGGTGCAGAGGTTGAGCCTCGATGATGAATGCTCAGGGGTTTGGAGCTTGCTCCTTCCCATATTCTTCCTCCTGCGTTGTAGCGAGCGTGTGGAGTTCTCCCAGAGCAATAACTCAGGCGGTGCGATCTCTGCGGATCCGGAGAACGCTTGAGGGTGTTGGCATCTTCAACACCAGGTAGCCATAATGAGCAGCATCCATGAATTTGTACAAAACTGGCCTGCCCAAGATGGTGTTGAATGGTAAGTTGATCTACGCCACATCGAAGACCAACTTCTCAGTCCTATAATTCTCCCGGGTCCCGAAGGTCACCAGAAGAGTAATAGCACCAAGAGGAGTTATGGCCCCCGGACCTACTCCGGAGAAAGTTCGAGAGGAGCGAAGATCTGAAGGTCAGAGCTGAAGATTGATGAAGGCTTCGAAGCTTATGAGGTTCAACCCCGAACCTCCGTCCACCATTATGTGGTGGAGCTGGATGTTGTTGATGGTCGGAGATACCATCATTGGAAGTTGGCCAGCTCTGATCATATTTCGAGGGCAGTCCGAAGCATCGAAGGTGATGGCAGTATCCATCCACTTCCAATGAGGCTCCGCCCTGGCGGTGGGAGCTATGTAGGCTATGTCCCGCCGCATTGTCTTGAGGACATGGGGGAGGTGATGTCCCATGAACCACCAAAGATTGTGTTCATGGTCTTCCGACGCTCGTTGTCAGAGACATTGAAATCGTCATCAACGGAGGTGTAAACAGCCTTCAAGACCTTTTTAGGGTCCTGAAAGCCTAACTCCTCTTCAATCGGAGTTTCTTCAACCTTTTGTTTTCCTTCCCTTTGATGGAAGGGAGCTTCTTCCCGGCGCTTGTTGTAGCGCTCAGCGAGGCTTTGGACCTCTCTGTAGTTTTCCAGGTTGTGCTTGTCCATCTTGTGTATGGGACACCACATCTTGGAGCTGCCACCTCTTTCAGACGACGGTTGAGGTCGTTTCTCGGGGTGCGGCCCCTGGCCACCTGGAGCTGCAGCAGCTGCAACAGTAGGTGTACCGGCCGACGACTTCTTCTTGTTGTT
This sequence comes from Tuctoria greenei, assembly GCA_036927565.1. Lineage (NCBI taxonomy): Eukaryota > Viridiplantae > Streptophyta > Magnoliopsida > Poales > Poaceae > Tuctoria > Tuctoria greenei. The sequence goes on along the minus strand of JAYESD010000011.1, from coordinate 128,352,229 downwards.
GGACTTTTTCTTCTTCTTGCCACTCCCAGAGGTAGTGGCTTCACCCTTGGAGGACTTTTTATTAGCCTCCGGAGGTGGTTGGGAGTGAATTTCACGGCCCTCCGCAGCTTTGGCGCACTTGTTTGCCAAGCTGAAGAGTTCCATGACGGTGGTGACTTCCTTGGTCGCCAGCTTCTCCAGCATCTTCTTGTCTCGAACGCCCTATCTGAATGCTACGATAACAGAAGAGCTTGAGATAGAAGGAATTGTATTTTGTACCTGGGAGAACCTCTGGATGAAAGATCGCAATGACTCTCCCCCTTTTTGCTTGACAGCAAAAAGGTCCAGTTATGTGCCTGGTCGGGTGTATGAGCTCCCGAAATTGGCAGTGAACTGCTGGCACAATTCAGCCCAACCATTGATGGAGTCAGACGGTAGGCTCATGAACCAAGACCTGGCGGTCCCAGTCAAAGCCACAGGGAAATAATTGGCCATCACAGCCTCATTTCCCCTAGCCGCAAGGTTAGTGGTGGAGTACATTTGAAGAAATTCGGCGGGATTGACAGTCCCGTCAAATTTCTCCGGCAGGTGAGGCCGGAACTTCTGCGGCCATCTGACCATGCATAGATGCATGGCCAAGGCAGAACAGCCTCCCCCTACTCCCTCAGGACTAGGACTATCCTGAGCTTCTCGCCTCTCGCGAGCACGCTCGATGTGGACGCGACCGTCCTGTTGACGGTGACAACGATCAATCTCCGCCCGGAGGTCATGAGTCGAAAGTCTTATTATCGTGTGAGTACGTCGCGCCCTGGAAGGCAGCGATGTCGCCTGTTGAGACACAGCAGACCTCCTGTGTTGCGAAGCGTGCGGACCAAGTTTACTTGACAAGGTCCAATGCTGAGATGGGGCCCGCCCCAAGGGGGGAGGACCTTGGTTGCTGTGACACCTATGTGTGCTGAATACATTGGATTTGAAAATAAAAGTTTTGAATGCTGCCATAATATATTTTTAGTAAGGTCCGACAATAGGTCTGACTTCCTTTGTCTAGATCCGACATGTATTTGGGTAGCCCCGGTGAGCTTTGTCTTTAGCTCCGACATGTCTTTGATAGCTCCGGCATGTCTTTGTTAAGCTCCGATAAGTTCTGCTAGGCCCGACTTATGTTGGTTAGCTCCGACTTGTTTTTCTAGCTCTAACTTTTGGGATGACTAGTTCCGACAAGTTTTAGTTAGCTCCGGCGCTAGGTCCGACTAGCATTGGTAAGCTTCGGCGCTAGGTTGTACTAGCTTTGGTAAGCTCTGGCGCTTAGTTGTACTAGCTTTGGTAAGCTCCGGGTCAAGCTTCGGTTAGCTTTGGCAAGGTCCGGTGCTTGATCACAATGTTCCGACTTGTAATGTGAAATGCTTCGAACTTGCTTTACATTGTTGGAAAGTTTGATTAGTATTCTATTACTATGTTTTTGGTGCGTTTTGGTTGATATAGCTGATATCGTTTTGCTATACTTTGCAACATGCTTATGTGAGGTGCTCACATAAGGTTTTGTGTTCGGAACTGACTTGAGTCAAGTCGTGGACTTGGGCTCATACAGATTGGTTGTTTGTTCATGTGCAGGTGTTGCTTGAGTTCAAGTCATGACTGGTGACAGAATCCTTTGGACTAGTCTCAGGGAGAAGATGAGGTTCCAACAACCAAATTCAGGAGGAATTGTGGTTGAGTGGGTCAGGAGGTCGCACAGGATGATTGAATCAAGAACAATGCATATGAAGGTATCGTGGACGTCATTGGAAGATGTTTGCACTTGTGCAAGGAGTGCATGGACGTGGCTACATGGTTGTGAGGCGTGATGAAGAGATGTGGAAGTAAAGAATTGGTCAGAAAGGTCCAATCGACTAGGTTATGGACTCAAGCTGCGGCTGAGTCGGGTTTGACTCAAATATGGAATGATTTTAGTTGGTTATGATAGGATTTCGTGTGGGTCACGAATTTGAGTTGTTTTAGGAATGTGGGATACATTCCTAAGGTGTTTGGAAGTCTTAAGATTGCTTCTATCTGCGTATATAAGAGTCCTAAGCAGTTATAGAAAGTTTCGATTCGTGAACGGAGTAGCATTAGGGTCCTGATTTGAGTTGAGTTGGCTTTCAAGCTGGTTATATATGCAAGGGAGGATAGAGCTCGTTGTAGACGACTTTGGGGCTGTTCCTATTGTGTTCTATTGAATAAAATTCGTAGATTGAAGGAACTTTTGTGCCATGTTCGTCCTACTTGTTCCAGACAAGTTTTACTCATCAAGTTTCTGGACAGCACTACCTTTCGTCGGTGGTTTTAGTATAACATAAGTTTTACAGATCCAATTGACGTGATTCTTTTTGAGTTGTCTTCACAACTTGATTATCTATCATCTATCAAATTTTCACGGTCATTGGATTTGTAGTTTCTGATCTACACGAGTTTCTTTGCAGCGTTCCAAAACTGTTTTTCTCAGGTAGGACAAATTGACCTTTGTTCGATCTTTCGATCATAACTTGAGTTTCTCTCGACGAATTTAAGTGATTCTTCTTGTGTTTTCTTCGTGATTTGATTATCTATGATATATATCACTATTGTCTCGGTGAAACACGTTTAGATTAGTCTCACACATGATTTCTTTAACAGATCATTTTTCTGCTGAAGGGTTGGGATTTAATTATTTCCGCTGTGTGAGATTTTTTAAATCTACCATTCACCCCCCATCTGGTAGCTTTTCACGTGCTCTTTGATCCTACAGTTAATGATGCCATTGGCTGCTGCTGCAACAAGATGTTCCACATCTGCTCTCCATTGCTCCATTGCACCCTAGGGTGCTCCTGGAGGCGGTGGGCGTTGGAGAGGAGCATGCGCGGCAATAAGCGTGTGTTCAGGGTTGTGATTCGCCGATGCAGTGACCAACGCGAATGCCCCATCTTGACGTCCAGCTTGATTCACCATAGCGGATGGTGGCGGCGGTGGCATGACTCCTGCTGGAGCCACAACACCTGCTGCCTGCTGCATGTTGGAGGGATTGCCTCCAGCATGGTTGCCATTGGATGATCCAGCAGCAGAATTCACCATCTTTGAATCTCAGGCACTGTCCCCCTACCTGGCGCGCCAACTGTCGGAGTATGATTCCGGTAATTCTCCCTGTACTACGTTGGTAGCCCGCAGAGTTTTGTAGTTCGATTAGGGCGCGCAGAGATTCAGAAGAAGGTGGCGATTTGACACAAATATTTACGTGGTTCAGGCCGCCTGAGCGTAATACCCTACTCCACGGGTGTGTTGTTGTTGTACTGAGCATCTGAGTGCTAGAGTGTCTTGAGCGCATCTGTCCTGAGCGCCAGTGGAAGCCTCTCCCGTGTGTCATTCGGCCAGTCCTTTTATAGCACAAGGACTGGCCATTACACCATCAGCCTGGCCCGACATGTGGCTCTGACGGTTACTGATGTCTAATACACGGTTAATGTACTTAATTCCCCTTAATAGAATAGTAACACCCCTTAATGGTGGTGTTACTGGTATTAAGGGTCATCCGATCGTGTGTCATTAAGATAGCATTAATGACACTTAATCGGGTCTTGATGTCTTTAATTGTTCCTTGAAGGTCCAAGCCGTTGGAGGTCCACCAGACTGCTTGTTGAGGTTGAAAGTCTGGCGGTTAGACGTGTGGCAGCTCTGTAGCTTACTGTCTTGGACGAGTAGGTCCGGTGTTGTTGTACACGTGTCAGTACCGAAGCTTCCCTCTATCGAGGGTTAGGTCCGGAGGTGCCACACAGGTATCAAGTCCGGAGCTTTCCCCTATATGGAATGTAGCTCCCGTCTTATGATACACGTGGCGGCACTGGAACTAACCATAGAAGGGAGGCATGTCTGGTTCCGTATGACACGTGGGACCTTTGGAGGTCTTCAACTCAGATAGGTGAAGTTCCTTTGCACTCTTTGCAGTCTCAAGGGATATCCGATACGCAGGGTAACGACAAAAACATTGTATTAATCTCAATAGTTGCAATCTCTTACTTCATAATCACAATATATTTAAGTTGTCAATTGCATTCCACTGCATAGAATATTAGAATAAGAATTAAAGATTTACTTGGCTTTTAGGTGAGCATATATCAGACTAGTCCGCACCGTAATGGACTAGTCCGGCCTTCCTGTATTTGATCTCTTTGCTAAGTATTTCAGGGATCGATAAAAATTCAGAAATCCTATTCACCTCCCCCCTCTAGGCTACATTCAGAGAGACCGGTCAGGAGCCGATCTCGACCTAGGTTTCGAAGAGAGGTCACAAGAGATGTGACCCTTCCCAGCCTGGGCATTGTAGTCAGGTCGTGACCAATCGACTGGTAAATTTTTAAAATTCATCTATTTAATTATAACTAATACTATTATTGACACGCTTACAAGATTTCTTTGTATTCTAGGAAAAGTACTCGCAGGAGGTCGTGAAGATACACGGCGAAGATGACCATTGGGAAAATGCGCCAATCGACCCCCAAACCATGTAGGTGAGCCGAGGCGGGAAGTCCCATAGATGGTGAGTTGGTCATTTGTTTCATTTTTTAATCTACCTTCTTTTACTTATTATTTTTCATTCTTTTGCAGGTTTGCCATTTTTGATGGAGTTGTCGACTCGAGGTCGATGCGACCTTTGAGAGGCGCTTCATCGACACAGGCCTCGTCCATTTTTCCGTCAAGTGGCCGTCTCTCGTAGACCCAGGTGGAACTCGATGAAGACGCTGATGCAGACCGAAGCGGAGCTCGACAGGACGAGGGTCATCCAGGAGGTCACGACCGGATACATAGCCTAGATGCAGGCAACAATGGAGGTAAGTAATTTAAATTACTTTAGCTGAATTTCATATCATTTCAATAACATATATCTACTAATATTTTGCAATGGTAGGCTCTACCTCGACAGACCTGTCACCATATCGAGATTCTTCCATTTCAATTGCTGTAGGCGACCCCAGCACATACACCCCCAGCACAGGTGCCCCTAGCTCAGGTAATAAACTCTTTCTTCAATATTGTCGTATTCATTTCACATAGGGAGAGAAGGAGGTGGAACATAGGGTGAGAGAGAGAGAGTGAGATAGCAGTGAAGTAAGATAGTTTGAGAGAGGGGTGAGATAGAGGTGGAGTAAGAGAGACATAGTCATGGAGAGATAGAGTGCGAGAGAAAGGGTAAAGTGAGAGAGAGAGGATGCTAGAGAGAGAGGAAGAGAGTGAGAAAAAGAGAGGATGGATAGAGAGAGAGAGAGGGAGAGGAAGAGAGTGAGAGAGTGGAAGAGAGTGAGAGAATAAGAGAAAGGGAGGGAGAGGAAGAGAGAAAGTGTGACAGAAAGAGGGAGAGGAAGAGAGTGAGAGAAAGTGAGGGAGAGGAAGAGAGTGATAGAATGAAAGAAAGAGAGGGAGAGGAAGAGAAAAAGTGTGACAAAACAATAGGGAGAGGAACAGAGTGAGAGAAAGTAAGGGACTGGAAGAGAGTGAGATAGAGAGAAAGAGAGAGAGGGAGAGGGAGAGGGAGAGGCAGAGGAAGAGAGTGTGAGAGAAAGATATAGAGGGAGGGAAATAGAGAGAGGAAGAGAGTGAGAGAAAGATGGAGAGGGAGAGAAAGAGAGTGAGAGGATGAAAGTTAGAGGGAGGAAGAGTGTGAGATGCATTTGTAACATGTCTAACTCTAATGTTCTTTTGCAAGATTCGATGATGAAGGTGCAAACTCCTTCAGCACAGCTACCAGCACCCGTAGGGACGCACAGAGACATGCTTTTCGGTGTCGTGGTAGCCTTTAGATAATTTGGAATGGATAGGGGACCAGGTAGTCAAGGGGCTAGCTTGTAGCCCGTTCGGAGTTTATGTTGTGATTGATGCATTTTGAATAATTTGTGACTGTTTGTTACGTCTGTTACTATATATCAATGTATATTGTTGTTCTGCTAGCTCGCCATTGTGTGAGGTACGCATTTTCTGTTTTTTTTTAAATTAAAAACTTAACTTATGTCAGCTATGGCCAAGCCGATATAAGGTAGCTCAAGAAACTTACATCGGTCTTGCCATAGCCAATGTAAGTTAAGGAGATTACTTACGTCGGCCAACCGTGGCCGATGTAGGTCCCCTGGCCCAGCCCACAACCCAGCCCGGGAAGGTACTTACGTCGGTAGCGGGGCACCAACGTAAGTTAGCTAACTTACTTCGGCGGCCGATGTAAGTTAGTTAACTTACGACCAAACCTTAACGTTAGCCAATAACCGTCATAATTAAGGGAATACTGACATAAGTTAGTAACTTATTTCGGTTTTGTCCTTAATTACGTTGGCCCCAGCCGACGTAAGTGGTCAGGATTCCTGTAGTGCCTGAAGACTTCATCGTCAACCCGGATGAGATGATCTAGGTAGGCGATCCTTCACGCAATTGCATGTGGAGTTGGAGCCTCATCTACTATTTCTTCCGCTATAGCTTAGATGATATAAATATCTTAGATGATGTAGATAGCTTAGTGGTGTGTATTTGGTGACCTATTGATCCTTATGTAGGACTTACGATGTATCCGAATATAACTATGTAATGATAATTCATTTTTGTCAATGCATGTACGATTCAAACGATCATGGCGTACACGTGGGTAGCATTTGTTCGTCTTCCTGATGACCAACTGCGACACACCTCTTAGAACGAGCATTCTTGCATTGTTTCAAAATAAGAAATTGTGTGGCAAACCAAAGGCAATGAGCTAAAATATAATCACTTCATCTCAAAATAGTTGTCACTTAGTTCAAAAATTAACAAGAGAGTGACAAGTATTTTGGAATGGAGAGAGTATGTTGCACAACACAAGTATGAATAATCATTAATGCTCATGCATGGGGCTGTTGGCACAAAAAGACAGCAAAACTTGAACGGCTGCGACTTAAACGATAAGCTAAAATGTAAAACGACGTGGCTGGACGAATCAGATAGAGTAGAAATAGCTTCGAATGACGACGTGATGTAAGGGAAGAGGCGCTCATCCAAGCTCATTGGAGTGGCGGATTGAGACTATAGTTGTCCAACGGACTGGCCTTGAAGCCTCAGCCCAGCACTGCCTGGAATGGACCGGGCTGAGCTGGTACGCTGGACCTGCATCTCTTTCCAGGTATGGCCCGGTCTAATTTTACGTGTGTCGTCGGGTCATATCCGGGACTGGAATATTTAAAAGTACATTAAAAATATATATTATACGAATTTATACGGGTCGTGTCGGGTCAGGTCCTGCAGGCTAACCGAGACATACAACCGGCCGATCCTAAACACGTCATGTTGGACCATCCCGACAACCAGAGCCGAAGCCCGAGCACGAGCCGTGCTGTGCTTCGGGCCAACGTGGGCTCAGTTCCACCGGACCGTACCGGGTTTGGGCTGTACTTTTTTTGTCGTGCTTTGGACCAACCCAATTGACCCGAGCCATCTGGACACCATAGCAAAGTCGGGACGAGGACATGGGTGTTTGGCGCTCCTGCTCAACCTATGATGCAAACGGCGTTTGTGAGGGTGAACGATGGCTAGGGTGGAGGAATTGTGCGTGAGAAACATACTTGAGACGACGGCGCAGTGACAGTTGCTAGCTATGAACTAGCGAAGCTACCGAAGTACAAAGTTCCAAAGAGATGATGAGCTCAGGGTACTATTTCCTCAAAGTTGAGGGCAGGACGGTTGCAGGCAGACATGTCCAACTGGTAAGAGAGAGCGAGAGAGATGCAGTGCAGGTAAGCGTGGGTGGCCGGTCGGGCTGCTGAGATAGGATTTCGGTCCAAGAAACTTTTTAAATTTTCTTTTCGTTTTCAAAATTTAAATAGATTTCAAAATTTAAATCAGCTTCACCTAGACAATATTTTGGAATATTTTTTTCTCTCGTTTCATTTTAATTTTAATTTTATGTGTTTGAATTTTTTGGTGTTGCATCCCTAGCGGACGAGGTGCGGGGAGTAACTTGGCCAAGGAACTCCCGAGAGAGGGAAGTAGTTGATGTAGCAGCTGCTCCTGCACGAGCTTCATCCGTGGTCGCCGGGAGAGGAGAGTAACGCCGCATGATCCGAGTTGCAATCTGAATTGTATTTCTGATGTCTGCAGGATTTTCGGTATCCATGGTCGCCGTTGGCATAGGGATCTTGGCTTGCCCTGAAGAATGCAAAGGAACTGAGCACTACGAATGGCAGGGAAGGACATGCGCGTGCCTCGGCATGAACGAAATTATCCCGAGAGTTTATAGCAGGGTAGGAGAGGAGTGCCAAGATGATGGAAAGACGACGGGGAGGAAAGCGAAGCACCACTGCCATCCGCCATGGGAACGAAACAGAAGCTAGCTCTGATTATCATGTGAGATCGATTGGATCGAAGCGTGCACATCGCGGGGCCGCTGGCTTTTCAAATCTCGTTAGGATTTAATTTCCGACAAAAATCAAGTATTACTTTTCTAAACATCCACGACACCAAGGCTTTTTCTAGAGCCTATCGTCTAACAGCGTGAACTGTCCTGCTGGGACCTCACGCGTCACGCCTGAACGAACGGTAAAGCTCCGCGCGCGGCACGTTCGGCGCGCGCGTCCCGAGCGACGCGCCCGGCGGGTAGATGGCAGGGGATAGAAAGCAGTGTCGTTCCGCGTTGCTCCGGGTGGTAAGACGAAGAAACGCGAGACGCATCACAGCAACGCCTGCCTTGTCTCTACTCCGTCTGCTCTCCTATATAGTAGAGTGACAGGCAAAAGGAAACCACTACCACGGTTCCTCCCCCTGCGGCTGCCACCCCCTGCAGCGCTTGGCGTGGGCTAACGGCCGCTGCAGCAGCGTGCCATCTCCTATCCGAAACAAACCCCGCACATGTGGGCTGCGAGCTCCGACGCGGAACCTGCTACAATCCCCGTAGGTGGTATGTTGTTTCCCGCTTGATTCCTCTATCGTTACTCATCTCATCAATCATTCCTCACCAATGTTTTTTTCCACCTTCGTGTCTAGGGATGTCGTTGTCCAAGCCGTGCCCCGCACCGGCGCGCTGCAGAGGGGAGTAAAGAGCGTCGCGCCCCTGCCTTCGCACACTCTCCCCTCCACTCTCTCACGCGTTTTAGCAAGACCGCTTTGCTCGTCTCCCTGAGGTGCGTCTTGCTTGGGTGCTGCTCTTACACATTTCTTTGTTACCTTCCCAAGCTTTGTCACGGCGAAACTAGGTTCCTCCCTTCGGCGTCCGTTTGAGCAGAGCGCCGGCCGCAGCGAGAAATACTCCCAACGCCGAGCAAATACCTCCATTACGATTTAGGAGTAGCTTCCCAGGGTCTTTGAGAACCTTCCCGAGCAAACCGCATACAAAATGACCGTCCTCGCGATGCTGCTGCCACCCTTCGGCTCGCGATGTTCTCAGCCCGTCCTCCCGCGACCCTCCGCTGATGCTCCGCCCGTGGCACTGCCGCCCTCTCCGCCTGCGGCACTGTCGCCCACCCCGCCCGCGGCACAGCCCCACCTCCGCCCGTGCTAATGGTTACTTCATCTGTTCACCGCCAGCTTGCTGATTTTGTACGAATTTCACTCGAGAAAGCAGGCGGAATGATAACACTAGTTAGTGTATATATTTACTCTTCCACCGGCTAGGAGAACAGGTCTGTATTTTTGCTGCCACCAACGTGCAAATCTATTATTGTAAGAGTTTACCTATGCCTCGAGCAGGAACAACTCCGCAGCAGATTACGTGTTCGTCGTGATTCACTCCGGCCACCTGCGTGCTGGATCGATTCTCGGCTGGTACCATGCTTGCCTTGGTCACAATCGCCGCCACCGCCTTGAGGGACCTTGCATGCCGCCGCCACCTGATAGACCTCGCACGCCGCACAACGTGGCCTTCTGGGAGATTGATTACCTATGATTTTTTTTCCTTTACATGTCAATATTTGACAACTGGAATCCTATGTGACGCCTAATCACCAAAACAACCGTACAACTCAGCTAATCCGGATTAGATTATTAAAAAATGTGTAATGTGGACTGGTTTTACAAACCACGGGGGAAAAGTGAACCAAAAATTAGTACCGGAGGTTATGTGAACCGAAGGCATATACTTCAGGGTAGTAACTGAATATGGACTTTTTCCTTTTAATTTTCTTAATTCTTAGAATTAACAATTACTTATAAAGGATTAGTTGTTAATGACAATAACTAAATATTAATTAACCGTCACTTGAAATCTCACCGAATTTGAAGCACCTATAATCTAATCTCGGCTGACCCAAATCAAAAAAAAAGCTAGCTCTTATTATCATGCGGGATTGGATTGAAACGTGCACATTGCGGTGCCGCTGGCTTTCCATTATTATGTAATTATCAACTATCACGTTAGGATTTCCAAAAATCATCTAGTAATATCTAAATGATCACAGCACTATGACTTATCTAGAACCTATCGTCTAACAGCCCGAACTGTTCTGTTACCGCGGCACGTTGCTGACGCAAACAAACGAAGCGCTGCAGCTTGTCACGGTTGCGGTCTCCTTCGCGTAACTAGTGCCACGCAGAAGAAGTAAACTTCAAATTGATCATATCAGGTACTTCCGTCCTATAAAGTTTATTGCTCCGACGCCAATGGCGATGTGGCTGCAAGGAACAAGATGAGAACGAGAGCAGATGGATGGAGAGAATGGGTGAGGGAAACGGACGGCGAGGGCAAGGCACCCCCTTCATCACCTTGTACGCTTGTACGGACATGGCGTGTGGAGCCACAGAGGTGCCTCTCAGTGTAGGGCTGCATGCCACTAGGTCCCCAAGGAAGAAGAAGGTGAGAGGGAGACGCTGATAGATGGGGCCGCAGGGATTTTTCTTTTTCGGATTTCTTTTCTTCTCCTTTCCAATGCCAAATAAAATAGCTATGTGCCTTGGAATTAAACAATTTTACATGGGGTCCTCATAAACATAAAGAACATATTTGTGAATTCCAAACTAAAATATGTTTCTGAGATTTTAAATTTAAATTTCTCTAATTAACGATACAATATATTTAAGAGAATAGATTAATTATATAATGGTCAATAGGAAAAATTTTATGGACTTTTTATTCATCCTTAATTTACCTGGAGGACTTAACATTATATGATTCTAAACAAAAAATTATTTTCGAGTTTTCTTTTTTTTTTATTTAGATTTGCATTTGAATTGTAAATTCGATTTCTCTCGTTGAACATAGGAATGTGGCCCGTTACACTTCCTTTGCACAACTCTATGTATGAATATTAATTATGATTCATACATCACATATACCACAATTAATAAGATCATAGTAGCGTGTATAACACGATTAATAAAATCATAGTACAATATGTATAATATCATGCTCAGTTGCTCATTTCTCGAAGTCTCCAGATTATTCTACCTATTGGTAATAACTATAGGTAGTAGCTACGTGGCGGCCACCTTGTACTCAGCCCACATGGTCTTGATGTCTTGCTTGGTTATCTTCTTCAAGAGTTCCTGGCAGCTCATGGCTTGCTAGAGGCCGGCATTGAGGACAGCAAGAAATCCCTTATGCTGGTTGTCGACGTGGTTGAGAAAATGACATGTAACCACATGTCCATATTGGTTCCAATCGACACCTTCTCCTTTGTACACCCAGTCGGCTGGCACATAACCAATCAAGAGGCGCATAACATTCACTACCCGTGGAGAAGAGCAGTGTTAGCCCTACTGAATGTGGCCTTGAAGGGGGTGAATAGGCCTTTTTGATTTTCAGTCGGATCCTGCAACACTTAACAAATTGATCAAATCCCGAGATATCGGACTAGTTCGGTAGAGTGCAAACTAGTCCAGTGCGTGCCGACTAGATTGATCAAGTTTGATTGATTATCTCGATCCTAGGATGTATGCAGCGGAAATATACTTGTAATTGAAGTGTCACACTACTATGAAATAGGATGTAACACACGTTAATCTTATATTCAATATTTCAACGTAAAATGACAAATATTGATTGAAACCCTATAGAGATATAAAGAGTAAGAACAATATGCGCAAAGTAAGAACACAAGATCTTTATCTCATGGTTCGGTTCTCACAGAGGCAACCTACGTCCACGTTGAGGAGTCCACAAAAGGACTGGGTCTACTCCAACCCTACCCTCGATGGTTTGCCACGGAGGCCAATCCTCTTCACTAATCACAAAGGGAAATAACCAAATTCTAGGGTCCTTCTCACAAGTTGAGGGCTCCCCAAGATTACAAGATGAACACCACTAAAAACACACTCTTAAGATCACAATGAATACCACAGGAGTGTGTTAGGGAATCAAACCAAGAGCTCAAATGTGTGGAATCTTGTCTCTCCAATGGTCCAAAGTGAATCCTCAAAGGATTGATGTTTCTTGCGTTGGATTTCGTGGAGAGAGGTGTTTTCTAGGCTCTTGAAGGTGTGACGGCGCAGGGGTCGAGTTCTATGAAAGATGGGCCGTGCACACCTATTTATATGGGGTTCCCAAAAGTTACCGTTAGGGTTTAGAAAGATCGGACTAGTTCGTGGTGGACACCGAACTTGTCTGGTGTGCTGAGTGTAGCAAACCCTAGGTGTCCCAAAATATCAGACTTGTCCGGCTAAGAGCGGACTTATCTGATTTTAGTCAGAAAGGATTTCGGACTTGTCCGCGTTGATATCGGACTTGTCCGGTGTGGTGATGCTCTAGGTGAATATAGGACAAGTCCGCACTTGGAGGACTTGTCGGATCTTAGTCAGAGGCATTATCGGACTAGTCCGTGCTAATATCGGACTTGTCCGATTGACATCAGAAAGATATCAGACTAGTCCGTGGTGTTATCAGACTTGTATGATTTTGTGCAACTTGTGAAGTGTTTGGGGGACTAGTTCGCACTCGGGAGGACTAGTCTGATTCTAGTTAGAGAGATATTAGACTAGTCCGTGGTAATATCGGACTGGTCTGGTCAGTGAAAAACTGGACTGTGAGGACAAGTCGGCATTGTGAGGACTTGTGCAATCTGGTGCAGAATGATATCGGACTAGTCCGGGATCAGTCGGACTAGTCCGATCCTGTATAATTTTGTGCAATGTGTGAGATTATTTGTGCTTGAGCTCTTGGGGTGTGTTATCTTAACACACTCCATACACAATGATCTACTACACTTGGTTCTTGAGCTTTTTTCCGCATTGCTTCTCATTCTCCTTTCTTTTTGGCACTTTTTTCATTCTCTCATTAGAACATGTGCTCATCTCAAAAATGTGGTTAGGATCTCATTTGCTTGTCATAAATCAACCAAAAACCACAAGGGATTCCTAGATGCACTTTCAATCTCCCCCTTTTTGGTGATTGATGACAACAAATTTAGATTTCACAAAATGTGCTAAAAAGTTGAGATTTTCATAAAGTGTGCACATATGAGTTTGAAACACATTAGGCAATGAAAACATAAGTCATATGTGCACTCTTTATGGTGGGATGCAAAACTAAGTATGTATAAATGATAATCATGGTGGGAATGACATAATTGACATCAATATATCCACAACAAGCATATATGTCATTTTCAGAGAAAAAAACACAAATTTCACAATTATCTTCATAAGCAGTTCATAACATTGCATCACAAAACCAAAAGTACCAAAAGATCATGATATAAGTCTTACAACCAACAAAAGAGACAAAAGAAACAAAAAATAGCTCTCCTCGCAACCTACAGCTAAAGCCTAAGACTCTAAGAATCCCCTCAATCTCTCCCCCTTTGGCATCAAGACACCAAAAAGAAGGAGAGGAGGGACCTAAGGTCTTTAAGCCTCTCTGTCGGTCCTCTCATTGTCTTCATCTTCATGCTCGGGCTGAGGAGGAGGCGGAACGGTTCCACTCGAGTCCCCAATGCCAAAATAGGCAAGCTCGGAGGGAGTCAAGGGCCTGAGCTCAGTGAAATCAGGATCTGAGTCATCAAAAAATGACTGGAGATCCAATGTGCTCGATCTCCAGCTTTTGGTAGATGTGCTTCACATTCTCCTTGACATATTGCATATCGGCCTTTATCCTCTTGTTTAGCTTATGAGTGTTCACTTCCGCCTTCTTGCAAGAGGCAAAGATAGCTGACAAGTACTTCAATATGCCACTTGGTGACCCCTTTTGAGGTGGGGCCCTAGTGGCGGGAGCAGCTCTAGCATCTCCACTGGCTCTCATTGGAGCCTCTGCACTAGAAGCAGGAGAAGGAGCAGCTTGAACACTTGCTTGTTGAAGCTTATGGGGCCTCAAGGGGGTGTGCTCCACATCCTTGACGAACTAGATACCTGTGACCTTCTCGATCATAAATATGAGGTAGGGGGCATAGCCACAGGATCTGTTCGGTGTGCAGGAGAGATTGACCATGTCGTTCCAAATGTAGTCAAAGACATCAAACATTCTATCTTTGCTTATGACCTTCATCAAGGTCCTGAGATATCCCTACACACATCCAGCATCCTCGTCCTTGGGGGCAATGGTCTTCCTGAGGACTCTGTTCAACACCACAAAGAAAGGCTTCATGTTCTTGGTGGAAGGAGGATTGAACTTTGAGTGGGGTTCATAGAGAAACTTCATATTGTCCTTCACAATGACACCAATGTTGTGAATTATCAGGTTGTCATTGCTAGAGCTATCCAGATGTAGCATCCTTGCAAACTCATCGTAGGTAATGGTGTACTTGGATCCATGAGTCATCCAAGTCACCCTTTCTTCCTCATCACTGACAAAGTGGCATGTAGCATAGAATTGGGCAATGACTTCATCATTCCAGCTGTTTATGAAGGCAAAGAGATCCTTCAAGTCATGCCTTTCAATTGCCTCGACTACCTCAATAAAAGGTGAGCAACCCTTCCTCTCAAAGTGCGCCCAATCTATCAACTGGTTGCGCACAACTCGTGTCTTCATTGGGAGATAGACAGTCTTGTAAAAATTTGCATGGAAGTTACTCCAGAACCTCCCATCAACAACTTGCTTGGGTCGGCTGTAACAACCCACATTTCTAAACTTTGCAGCCGTGTTGCTGCCCATGCAATTGAACTTTTCTTCAGCAGGATCCCGGGCCCCTTCCCTTGGAGCTGACATCTTGAGGGGGCCAATCGGGCCCGTGGCAATCCCTTTGCCCTTGCCCTTTGCTTGGCAAGCACTTGCCGAGCTAGGGCCACCACCAGTAGAAGCCTTGGAGGCAGGCTTCTTGGCGAGCACCTTTCGTCGAGCCTGTGGAGGAGGAGGGGCTGGCTCTGATGGGCGCTCTTGGCGCTTCTTGCCATGGCCCGTCGAGGATCGAAGCAAGGCCTCTTGGTCCATCTCGGCCTTGAAGTCAGAGATGTCATCGTTGGTGCTCGACATTGCCCTGAGAATGGATTTCTAAAGGTATTGATGAGAATAGATTACAAGGATTTGCATTGAGGAATAGGAAGTTAGGGTTGAGTTTAGAAAAATCGGACTAGTCTGGTGTACAGGCATGGACTGGTCCGGGTGACCGGACTTGTCCGTGCATGGACCGGACTAGTCCGGTATTCAACCTCTAAAAACCTAACTATGAGACAAATGGTGATTCCTAATGCACAAATAGTTTACATCAATGTAATACATCAAGGAAGCATGTATATGGTGAAAGAAACCAAGATATTTGATCACCAACAAAGAAAATAGTGATTTCTAGGGTTTGGGAGGAAAATTTACCGAAATTGCTCGATTCTCATAGATGTAAAGGTCGAAGGAGCGGACAAGTTCGTGGTCTTCCAAAGGAGTTGTGCACAACAACTCCCGGCTGCAACATACTCCGCTTCGGCCGTGGATAAGGCAATGGAATTTTGTTTTTTGGAGGACCAAGAAACTAGGGATCTACCTAGGAATTGGCATGTACCGGAGATACTTTTTCTATCTACTTTGCATCCGGCATAATCTTCATCATAGTAACCAATGAGATTGAATTTGGAACCTTCGGGATACCAAAGGCCTAGGTTGGGTGTATGAACTAAATACCACAAGATTCTCTTTACGGCTGTCAAATGACACTCTTTTGTGTTGGATTGAAACCTTGCACACAAGCATACACTCAACATAATGTCTGGCCTAGATGCACATAAATAGAGTAAAAAACCAATCATGGAGAGATATACCTTTTGATCGACGTTTGGTCCATCTTCATTGAGATCTAAGTGGCCATTCGTTGCCATGGGAGTCTTTATAGGCTTCGCCTTGTCCATTCCAAACTTCTTAAGTGTGTCTTGAGTGTACTTAGTTTGGCTTATGAACGTCCCTTCCTTTTTTGCCTCACTTGGAATCCCAAGAGGTACTTTAGCTCTCCCATCATAGACATCTCAAACCTATATGTCATAATCTTGCTAAATTCCTCACAAAAAGATTTGTTAGTTGAACCAAAGATAATATCATCAACATAAATTTGACAAATAAAGAGATCATTGTCAAAGTTTTTTGTAAACAATGTATAATCTACTTTACCGATCTTAAAACCATTGTTAATTAAGAAATCTCTAAGACACTCATACCAATATCTAGGAGCTTGTTTGAGGCCGTAGAGAGCCTTACGCAATTTAATGACGTGGTCGGGGAACTCTTCATCTTCAAATCTGAGGGGGTTTCTCCACATACACCTCCTCCTTGATTGGTCCGTTGAGGAAGGCACTTTTCACATCCATTGGATAGAGCATGAAATCATGGTGAGTACCATATGCAAGTAATATTCTAATAGACTCAAGTCTAGCTACTGGAGCAAAGGTCTCATCAAAATCCAAACCTTTGACTTGTGAATACCCTTTGGCTACAAGTCGTGCCTTGTTCCTTGTCACCACCCCGTGTTCATCTCGTTTGTTGCGGAAGACCCATTTGGTGCCGACGACGTTGAACTTGGGTCTTTCGACTAGTTCCCACACCTCATTCCGTTTGAAGTTGTTGAGTTCTTCTTGCATGGCCACTACCCAATCCGGATCCTTCAATGCATCATTAACCCTACGCGGTTCCAAAAAGGATACAGACGAATAATGCTCACAAAATTATCTATGCGAGATCTAGTAGTTACTCCCTTTTGGATGTCACCGATAATGTTATCGATTGGGTGATCCCTTTGGACGCATTGGTTTACTCTTGGGTGTGGCACTTGCTGTCTTGAATCTTCATGTTCAGCTTCTTCTCCCCCTAGATGGTTGCCCTCATTGACTTGTTGATCATTATCGTCTTCTTGAGGTTGATCTAGTATGGACGCTCCCCCTTGATCATTGCCCTCCTCTTGTGGTTTTCCTCATGCATATGTAGAGGTGGGTCTTGTTGTCAAACTTCACCCAATGCCATTCTTCTCAATGCTTGACAAGAAGCTTCTTCTCTATCTAGTACACATGGATCAACTTGCTCCTTTTGGGAGCCGTTAGTTTCATCAAACACTACGTCACGTGCTACTTCAAAAAGTTCGGAGGTCTTGTTGAAAACACAATAGGCGTAAGAGTTCGAATCATAACCAAGCAAGAAACCTTCATCGGACTTCGAAGCGAACTTTGAAGTCCTAGGCTTCTTGTTCAAAATATAGCATTTGGAACCGAAAACTCGAAAATATGAAATATTAGGCTTGTTACCGGTGAGTAGCTCATATGATGTCTTCTTGAGTAGTCGATGAAGGTAGAGTCAGTTTATGGTGTGGCAAGCGGTATTAACCGCTTCTGCCCAAAACTGATCAGAGGTCTTGTATTCATCGAGCATTGTTCTCGCCATCTCTATGAGGGTTCGGTTCTTTCTTTCGGCAACTCCGTTTTGTTGAGGGGAGTAAGGTGCTGAAAACTCATGTTTTATGCCTTCTTCGTCTAGGTACTCCTCAACTTGTGTGTTCTTAAACTATGTGCCGTTGTCGCTTCGAATGTTCTTGATTGTCAATGAAAACTCATTTTGAGCACGCTTGAAAAACTTCTTGAGTGTTTCTTGTGTTTCTGTCTTATCATGTAAAAAGAAAATCTAAGTGAAGCGAGAAAAATCATCAACAACTGCTAAGTCATATTTGTTACCGTCGATGCTTATGTAAGCAATTGGACCGAATAGGTCCATGTGGAGTAGCTTGAGCGGTCCTTCTGTAGTCATGACGTTCTTCGCGGGATGAGGTGCTCCAACTTGCTTCCTGGCTTGGCACACACTACAAGTCCTGTCTTTCTCAAAAACAACATCCTTCAAACCTCAGATGTGATCGCCCTTGAGGATTTTTTGAAGATTCCTCATACCAACATGCGCTAGCCGTCTGTGCCATAGCCAACCCATGTTGGTCTTTGCAGTTCGACTTTATATTTTTTGATGTCAACAAGGTAAAGATTTCCCTTTAACATACCCTTGAATGCAATGGAACCATCACTCCTTCTAGAGACGGTCACACCCTCATTAGTGAACAAGCAATTATAACCTTTGTCACATAATTGAGATATGGACAACAGGTTATAATCTAAGGAGTCAACATGTAATACATGAGAAAGAATATGTTGAGATGATATGGCAATTTTACTGGTACCGAGCACCTTTCCTTAACTATTGTCTCCAAAATAGATGCCCTCGCTTGGATCCTCATTTTCTTCATACTCAACAAACATCCTTCTTTCTGCAGTCATATGGTTGGTGCAACCACTGTCTAGCACCCATTTCGATCCACCGGAGGAATAGGCCTACAAAAACAAATCATGCCTTGGTTTTAGGTACCCAAGCTTGCTTGGGTCCTTTAAGGTTAGTCACAAGGGATTTGGGCACCCACACATGAGATTTGGTGTTCCCATAGTGTGGCCCAACATAATGAGCATAAACTTTACCAAAATTACTTCTCATTAAAACATAAGATGCATCAAAGGTTCCAAATAGTAGTAGTTGTTGTTTATGTACAGGGCTAGTCTGAGAAATCGGACTTGTCCAGAGGACCGGACTTGTTCGTGTCCCGACCAGACTAGTCCGCTGATCATATGTGTTGGATGTGTTAACTTTGGACTTTCCAGTTTGAGAGGGTTTTCGCTTTACGAAGGCAATGCTTTCCTTGTTATTCTTATGTCTTCTAGCATTTTGCTTTCCACCCTAGGAATACCCAATGCCATATTTGACATTAGGAGGTCTTGTGGCCAAGTATGCACTACGTGCATATTTGACCTTCTCCTTGTCAAATATTCCACTTTGGGCAGGATGCTTATCCTTGGTAGAGGTTGACTTATCTTTTAAGCTAGTGTCAACTTTACCACATGCACAAGTAGAAGCAGTTTCAGTTTTAAGGGGTTGAGAAGACGATCTTGAAGAGGATGAAGGGTCACTTTGCCTGAGTGACTCAACTTGTACCTCAAGGATCTTGCTAACCTTGATTAGGTTAGCAAGTTCATCCTTGATTGTAGCATTTGAGTCGTTTAACTCCAAGCAAGTTTACTTACTTAAAGCTAACTCAAGCTCTAGTGACTTGCTTCGCTCCTTTTCAAGTTCAAGAAGCTTGTCAAGTTCAAGATATTCCTCCTTTTGGGAGATAATCATATCTTCTTGACGGTTTATCAACTTCTCCTTCTGAACCAGCTGATCAAGTAGAAATTTCATTTTCGTAGCTGTTTTGTTATATAAGCCAATGAGCATATCTTCATTATCACTAGCAATTTCACTATCACTAGAATAGGAATGCAAGGAAGAGGATTTGGTTGTTACATTTCGTTTACCTTCCTTTTCCATGAGGCAAGTGTCGTTCCTCTTCCATGCGCCGAGAGTGGGGAAGAGAGTGGACTTCTTGGATGTCTTCTCGATGGCTATACTAGCCATCTCCTCTTCTTCATCATACGAGGACTCATCATTTGAGTCCCACTCTTTACCTAGATGCACTTGTTCAGCTTGCTTCTCTTCTTGAAGAATTTCTTGGGTTGAGGCTTTATTTCCTTGGTCTTCTTTTTGTTTTCTTCATCTGGGCAATCAACTATAAAGTGGCCATACTCACCACAGTTATAGCATGCCCACCTCAACTTCGGTCTTGATTTTTCCTTGTACTTCTCTTCACTTGTCTTAGCCCCTTGTCTTTTCTTCATCATTCTTTTTAATTTCTTCATGAATAGTATCATGTCATCTTCATCCAACTCGCTGCGCTCATCATCACCGTCTTCTTCTAGTTTAGCTTCTCGAGCTTCTTTAGACAAGGGCATGAGAGTGGGCTTCAAGGCTACCCCTTTCTTCTTTGCCGAGGTGAGATCGGCAATCTCCTTAACATGCTTGGCCTGCTTATCCATCATCTCAAAATTGATGATCTTCCCAAGCAACTCATCCGGGGTCATTTTCTTGTACCCGGGGCTTTCTCGTATCATAGAGCACAAGGTGACATTGTGAGGCATGAAGGCTCTAAGAATGAGCTTCACCACCTCGCGGTCGTTTCACTTCTTGCTTCCGTATGCTAGAACTTTGTTGATGAGCGTCTTTAGGCGGTTGTGCATGTCTTGCGGCGACTCATCTTCTTCAATGGCGAATCTTCCCAATTCGTCTTCAACCATTTAAATCTTCGCTTCTTGCACAAGATGATCGCCTTCATGTACGATTTGCAATGTATCCCATATCTCCTTTGCGATCTCGAGTCCATCCATCATTGTGAACTCGTCCCGGCTAAGTGATGAGGTGATGACTGCAGCAACTTGGGCATTTCGATGGATAGCTTGCTCTTGGCTAGGTGTGGGCTCCTCATCATCGTCGGGGATATCTATTCCTGTAACCACAATGTGCCACAAGCATGGATTGAGTGAGATCAAGTGCATTTTCATGTTTTGCCTCCACATTGAGTAGTCATTGCCATCAAAGTGTGGGGCTTTTCCAAGTGCAATATATAGATAATGATTGTTGTTAGAATTTAAGCGATCATAATTAAAAGGATATTGGGAGTAGTCGGTGTAACTACTCCCCTTCTTCTTCTTTTCGTCTTTGATCTTCACTTTTCCTTTGGAGAGGGTTTTCTTTTTTAGGAGCGCCTTGAGTTCTAGCGTATTCTCATCGTCATCCTAAAAGTCTTGAATAGCCTCGAGGAGCCTCTCCAGTTTTTGGTTCTTTTCTTCTTCAACCTTCTCTTGGTTGATGCTCTAGTGTACGTCCTTCATGTCCGACATGACCTCTTCGAGCGATTAGTCTCCTTTTGAAGAACCGACTCTGATACCAATTGAATGTGGCCTATAAGGGGAGTGAATAGGCCTTTTTGATTTTCAGCCGAATCCTGCAACACTTAACAAATTGATCAAATCCCGAGATATCGGACTAGTCCGGTAGAGTGCAGACTAGTCCGGTGCGTGCCGACTAGATTGATCAAGTTTGATCGATTATCTCGATCCTAGGATGTATGCAGTGGAAATATGCTTGTAATCGAAGTGTGACACTACTATGAACAAGGATGTAGCACAACTTAATCTTATATTCAATGTTTCAATGTCAAGTGAACAATAATTATTAAAACCCTAGATAGATATAAAGAGTAAGAACAATATGCGCAAAGTAGGAACACAAGCTCTTTATCCCGTGGTTCGGTTCCCACAGAGGCAACCTACGTCCACGTTGAGGATTCCACAAAAAGACCGAGTCTTCTCCAACCCTGCCCTCGTCGGATCGTCACGGAGGCCCATGCTGTTCACTAATCACAAATGGAAATAATCAAATTCAAGGGGCCTTCTCACAAGTTGAGGGCTCCCCCAGAATTACAAGATGAACACCACCAAGAACACACTCTTAGGATCACAATGAAAACCACAAGAGTGTGTTAGGGAATCAAACCAAGACCTCAAACGTGTGGAATCTTGTCACTCTAATGATCCAAAGTGAATCCTCAAAGGATTGATATTTCTTTCATTGGATTTCGTGGAGAGAGGTGTTTTCTAGGCTCCTGGAAGGTGTGACGGCACAGGGGGTCGAGTTCTATGAATGATGGGCCGTGGACACCTATTTATATGGGGTTCCCAAAAGTTACCGTTAGGGTTTAAAAAGATCGGACTAGTTAGTGGTGGACACCGGACTAGTCTGGTGTGCTGAGTGTAGCAAACCCTAGGTGTCCCGAAATATCGGACTTGTCCGGCTAAGAGCGGACTTGTCTGATTTTAGTCAGAAAGGATTTCGGACTTGTCCGCGTTGATATCAGACTTGTCCGGTGTGGTGATGCCCTAGGTGAATATAGGACAAGTCCGCACTTGGAGGACTTGTCCGATTTTAGTCAGAGGCATTATCGGACTAGTCCGTGCTAATATCGGACTTGTCCGATTGACATCAGAAAGATATCGGAGTAGTCCGTGGTTTTATCGGATTTATCCGATTTTGTGCAACTTGTGAAGTGTTTGGGGGACTAGTCCGCACTGGGGAGGACTAGTCCGATTCTAGTCAGAGAGATATCGCACTAGTCCATGGTAATATCAGACTAGTCCGGTCAGTGAAAAACTGGACTGTGAGGACAAGTCTGCATTGTGAGGACTTGTCCGATCTGGTGTAGAAAGATATCGGACTAGTCCGGGGTCAGCCAGACTGGTCCGGTCCTGTATAATTTTGTGCAATGTGTGAGATTATTTGTGCTTGAGCTCTTGGGTTGTGTTTCCTTAACACACTCCATACACAATGATCTACTAGACTTGGTTCTTGAGCTCTTTTCCGCATTGCTTCTAATTCTCCTTTCTTTTTGGCACTTTGTTCATTCTCTCATTAGAACCTGTGCTCATCTCAACAATGTGGTTAGGATCTCATTTGCTTGTCATAAATCAACCAAAACCCATAAAGGATTCCTAGATGCACTTTCACCTACCCTAGCCATTCCATAGTACAAACTTGGGAACCTCACTGTAGAGGATGCCTGTGATTTGTGATCGAGGCAAAAGAAAAAAAACAGATAAACACTAGGCCTGCAAGGATGACATCGTAACCAAGCAAAACTATATCTTTTGCAGACCTCGTTACCAAGGTCTCCCTTGTACCCTCCATGTATGCAGTGCTGAGTTGGATATGTCCGCTATGGGAGGTCGACACTGCTTTCGTGCCGGCGATGGCATCGACAATGATGAGAGTGATAGTGCTGACATTGTACCCGCAGTCGGTGACAAAAATGTTCCAGGCATGGTTGGTGGCTTCCCTCAAGATGGGGACGATGTACGTTATGCTTAGTGTTTGAGTGAATGTGCTTTCTCCATTAGTAATCGATGTGTCATTATTGACATTGTATGATACTTTCTTGGTGGTAGCGGATGAAGCAGGATGCTGGTTTCCTTAGTTATTGAGTAGCAGAAGCCGACAGAGATGTCTGCTCTCCGCTGTGGTGCGTCTCGATATGGCTAGCTTCAGATGACAAATTTCTAGGTCGAGCTAGCTACATCGAGATGCACAACAGCAAAGAGTATATATACACACATATAATCACTAAGGAAAACCAGCATCCTGCTTAAGCTCGTTGTACTCAACTAATGGCTAATTTCATCATGGAACATGTCTAATTTATTTTCAAATTGAGGGCAATGGAAGCATCTGTTGCCGGATGCTACCGCCACAAAAGTATCACACATCACCTTAATGACACACCGGATACTAATGGAGGACACATGTTCACTCAAACACTAAGAATAACGTATGTCGTCCACATCCTGATCTGAAGCCACCAACCATGCTTGGAACCTGTTCGGTGCCAACCA
Organism: Tuctoria greenei; assembly: GCA_036927565.1. Taxonomy (NCBI): domain Eukaryota; kingdom Viridiplantae; phylum Streptophyta; class Magnoliopsida; order Poales; family Poaceae; genus Tuctoria; species Tuctoria greenei. The sequence continues at coordinate 128,328,616 of JAYESD010000011.1, read as the reverse complement.
AAAACACGATGTCGACACTATCACTCTCATCATTGTCGACCCCAAGCCGCAAAGAAAGCAGTGTTGAACTCCCACGACTGGCGTATCCACCTGAGCAATGAATGCATTGCAGAGTACAAGAGGGAGACCCTCGTAACGAGGTTTGCAAAAGCTCATAGCTTTGCTTGGTTATGATGTCATCCTTACAGGTGTAACAATTTTTTTTCTGTCTTTTGCCTCGATCACAGGTCGTAAGCATCCTCTATAATGAGGGTTGCCATGGTTTGGCTATGGAATGGGCAGGGTAGGGCTAACGCTCCTCTTCTCCAAGGGGTAGCGGATATTCTGCACCTCCAAACAGGTTATGTGTCAGCCGACTTGATGCACGAATGAGAAGTGTTGGTTGGAACCAAGCTGGACACTCGGTCACGGCTCGTTTCCTCAACCACGTAGACAACTACAACTAGGGATTTCTGGCCACCCTCAACACCATCCTCAAGGAAGCCACGAGCGGCCTGGAACTCTTCAAGAAGATAATCGGGCAAGACATCAAGGCCCTTTGGGCTGAGTACAAGGCGTCCGCTGCTCATTACTACCTATAGTTATTACCAATGCATCGAAAAAATCTTGAACAGGACTCTGAGCACTGAGCAAGTGAGCATGATGCTATACCTATTGTACTATGATCTTATTAACCGCGTTCTACCTGCAGAACTATGATCTGAACTGTGTTATATGTGTTGTATGAATCATAATTAATGTTCATACATGGGGCCGTGGAACACCCCACATTCCCAAGTACAAATCGCGATAGAAATCAAATGTAAAATTCAAATGTGAATATAAATCAAATTAAATACAGAAAACTAAAAATTGTTTTTGGGAATAAAATCATATAACATGAAATTCTCGAAGTAAATTAAGGATGAATAAGAAGTCCACAAACTTTTTCCCAACAATTATTATATTATGAAAATATTTTCCTAATTAAAGAGATCATTAGATACAGAAATTTAAATTCAAATTATTAGAAATAAATTTTAGTTTGCACTTCAGAATTATGTTTTTTAATACTTATGAAGGAATCACATGTTAAATTTTTTAATTGTCTGACGCACATAGCTATTTTATTTGGTATTAAAAGGGAGAATAAAAGAAATCCAAACAAATAAAAATCCCTACGGCCCCATCTGTAATCCTCTCCCTATCTCCTTCTTCCTTGGGCGGCCGCTGGCATGCAGCCCAACCCTGAGAGGCACCTTCATTGCTCCACGCGCCCGTGTGTGTGAGAGACAACAGAAGAGGGCACCTCGCCCTCACCGTTTGCTTTTCTCACCCAATCTTTCCATCCATACACTCTTGTTCTCATCTTCTTCCTTGCAGCCACATCTCAATTGCTGCGAGCCGAGCTCGAGCTCGCTTTTGTGATAGCCTCTAGCTGCAACGCTGCCCTGATTGAGCCCACCAAACCGAATATATCGACCTCCTATATCAACCAATTTAACCCAATCACGAACCAATCAAACTGATTTCCATTTCTTCTTCGGACACTCATCTCTTTGCGGACTTGATTCATCGCGTGCTGCGGACCAAATTTAAATTAGCTTCACTCAAATTGAGCCTATGGGGTCTCCTGTCCTCTCAGAAGAATCCGGGTCTATCTTCTTTGAGCTTCCTCCTCTCACCAACTCTAAACTTGCTTACTTTGGCCGTGAGAGCGTGATGAGTGGCTCTCCTCCTCCTCCTCCCCAACAGCATGATGAAGAAGAAAGTGCAGAAAGGACCGAAAGCGAGGGTGAAGCCGACAACGACAGGTAGATCCCTCCTTCTCTTCCTTTTTGGTGCCTTGATGCCAACGGGGGAGAGATTGAGGGCGAGTCCTAGGTCTTAGCTTAGATAGAGGGGGAGTCCTTAGGTCTTAAGTCCTTAGGTCTTAACCAATTCTAGGTCTTAGCATATGTCTTTATGCTCTATCTCTTTTAAGACTCTTTTATGCATTTGGTCATGTAATACTCCTATTATGCACTTGGACATGTAATTTATGTTCTCTATGATCTATGCATTACTCCTTAAAATTGCTATGTGTGCTTGATAATCTTTATGATGTTATGATTATGCTTTTCACCTCATTCATATCAAAATGCTTGCTCGCACACACATAGGTTTGCACCCCCACCATAAAGAGTGCACATATGAGTAGTACTTCTGCAATAACAATTCTTCACAAAACTCATATGTGCAGACTTTATGAAAATCTGAATTTTTTTATCATATTTGTGTAATCTGAATTGGTAGTTATCAGTCGCCAAAAAGGGGGAGATTGAAAGTGCATCTATGCATCCTCGGTGGGTTTTGGTTGATTAAGGACAAACAAATGAGATCCTAACAAAATTGTCGAGATGAGAGCAGGTTTCAAGAGATGAGAAAGAAATTACAAAGAGGAAGAAGGAGGATCCAAAAGAGAAAGGGATCAAGATTTGAAAATAGTAGATTTAATTTGTTAGGAGTGTGTTGAAGAAACACATCCCAAGAGCTCAAGTTGCGAGATCGCACTCACTGCACAAGTTTCAAAAAAACGGACTAGTCCGATAATGATCGGACTAGTCCAAAATCTCTCCAGATAAAAGCGGACATGTCCTCCCGGTGCATACTTGTCCACAACTCTTCACGTTTTGCACAAGAGCAGACTAGTCCGATGTTGACCAGACTAGTCTGAAAATTCTCTGGGTAGAAAATGGACAAGTCCTCCATGTACGGACTTGTCCTTAGTTCTTCACATTTGCCCCAGAGCGGACAAATCCGATATTAACCGGACTAGTCCGAAAACTCCTTGAGTCAAAAAACGGACTAGTCCACACCACAACAGACTAGTCCAATACCCTCAACACTTAGGGTTTTTCACACACACACACCAGACTAGTCCGGTGTCCAACAATGGACTAGTACGCACTTCGCGAAACCTAACGGCAACTTTTGGAAACCCTTGTATAAATAGAGGTGCACGGCCATGTAACCCTAACTCTCGATCCCCTGCACCGTCACACCTTCACAGAGCACAAAAACACCTTTCTCCACCCATTCTAAACCTAAAAGGATCAAATCTTTGAGGATTAGGGATTGGGTAAAGGAGAGAATTCATTCTTTATGATCTTGAGCTCTTGGGTTTGATCTCTTGCACACTCTCATTGTTTATTGTACATCTTTTGAGTGTGTTTGGTGGTGTTTATTCATTGTAATCTTTGGGGAGCCCTCAACTTGTGAGAAGGCCCTTTAACGAGGTTTTTACCCCTTATGTGGTTAGTGATTGAGAATCGGCATTCGTGGCGATTCAACGAGGGAAGGGTTAGTGAAGACCCGATCCTCTGTGGACTCCTCAACGGGGACGTAGGTGCCTTCGTGGAATCGAACCTCAGATAAAATCTTGTCTCGCGTGTTCTTGTTCTACCCTTTTTATCACATTTTAGAGTTTGCAAATTCTTGTTTAATCTTCATCAAAAATGTCAAAGTATGATTCCGACAATTCTCCCAGTACTACCATTGGTAGCCCGCGGAGTTTTGTAGTTTGGTTAGGGCGCGCAGAGATTCAGAAGAAGGTGGCGATTTGACACAAGTATTTACGTGGTTCGGGCCGCCTGGGCGTAATACCCTACTCCACGGGTGTGTTGTTGTTGTATTGAGCGTCTGAGTGCTAGAGTGTCTTGAGCGCGTGTGTCCTGAGCGCCAGTGGAAGCCTCTCCCGTGTGTCGTTCGGCCAGTCCTTTTATAGCACAAGGACTGATCGTTACGCCATCAGCCTAGCCCGAAATGTGGCCCTGGCGGTTACTGATGTCTAATACACGGTTAATGTACTTAACTCCCCTTAATAGCGTAGTAACGCCCCATAATGGTGGCGTTACTAGTATTAAGGGTCATCCGATCGTGTGTCATTAAGATAGCATTGATGACACTTAATCGAGTCTTGAAGTATTTAATTGTTCCTTGAAGGTCCAAGCCATTGGAGGTCCACCAGTCTGCTTGTTGAGGTTGAAGGTCCGGCGGTTAGATGCGTGGCAGCTCTAGAGCTTACTGTCTTGGACGAGTAGGTCCGGTGCTGTTGTACACGTGTCGGTACCGGAGCTTCCCTCTGTCGGGGGTTCGGTCCGGGGGTGCCACACAGGTATCTAGTCCGGAGCTTTCCCCTGTATGGAATGTAGCTCCGATTTTATGATACACATGGCGGCACTGGAACAAACCATAGAAGGGAGGCAGGTCCGGTTTCGTATGACACGTGAGACCTTCGGAGGTCTTCAACTCAGATAGGTGAAGTTCTTTTGCACTCTTTGCAGTCCCAAGGGATATCTGGTACGCAGGGTACCGATAGTGGCCCCCTGGGCCCACCTCTAGAAGAGACTTTTTGGATTAAGTCATTCTGCCGGAGGTGGGTCCATCTTTCGATTTTGACGCCGTGTTTTCAAGGATTTTTGGATGTGCCATTGAGGTGGTGGTTCGTAGTTAAACCATCGCCGCGTGGCATCTTCAGGATGCGGCAGGTGAGATCTACGCGTGCGAATCTCATGCAATTGAAGATCACCGGTTCTCGATACGAAGACTGTATTGTTTCCGCGCGCCCTGTCAGGCCGCCGCCCTCGGGCTTCCCGCCTCTCATGATAACAACAGTTCGCCTGGGGTAAGGACCTCAACTTGATCGTCAAGGTTGCCCCGGGCCCCCTTGTCATTGGCAGGGTGAAGTTTTTGAACTGTATCTTTGGCCCTTCTGCGGTTTCCATCCAAGCGTTGTGGGGGCTTACTTAAGAAGGAAATCGCGCACCGTTTGATGATTCCTTACGCCTTCATTTGAACTTTCAATCGAATTCTCCAAACTTTCGCTTGCTTTTCCTCTCTTGCCCCGCCGTGCTGCGATGGAGTTGGGTCTCCGCAAGAGCCATCTCACGATCGATGGCGATTCGAAGAAGGTCCGAACCTACATGGGGTGGTCCAGCGACTCCTTCAACCACCTGGTCCACGCTGGCAAGCTCCCGTTCAAGAAGAAGCGCACCAGCGACATGGTGTACTTTTCCGCGTACGCCATGGTGGGACTGATCCCACCCTTCCCCACTTTTCTCTTGATGCTGCTAGACTTCTATGGTCTGCAGCTGTACCACCTTGGCCTCCACTCCATTCTTCTCGTGTCCACATTCGTCTACTTCTGCGAGATGTGGGTGGGTATTCCCCCCTGTGTCTAGCTTTTCCACACCTTCTTCACCATCCACACTACCGGCAAGAGCGATGAGTATCTTGGCTTCTACTATTTTGTGAAGCACAAGAAGTGCCCGTAGAAGTACTTGAGGTCGTTCCCTTCCGGCATGTGGGATGACTGGAAGAAGGATTGGATTGTCATCACGACAGAGGAGCACGAGAAGCTAGAGCTACCTGAAGGCCTTCCCAACGTTGATACTAAAGCCTGGAGTGAAGTTCTAGTGCTGTCGGAGGCCTTCAACCCTGCTTTGACCAAGATTTGCCAATGTGTGGAAGGAGGGGTGACCTCCCACGCGGTCTTCTGCAACTTCCTGGTCAACAGGTGGGCTCCGCTGAAGAAGAGGGAGAAGCTCTCTTGGGCCCTCAATAGCGTGATGGACGATGACTGAATTGAAATCGGTCTGAAGTCCAATTTGGAAGGCGCCGCTTTGGAGCTTCATCTCAAGAAGTTCCGGCACGGCATCGACGTCGAGGGCGACGACTTAACTCCGCCAGCGGCTTTTCTCCCTCTGAACATGGAGGCGGAGTTCAGCAAGGAGCTCTGGACAAGCATGCCGGTGCTTGATGACCTCAGCGAGGTAGAGAGGCGTCCGACCACCGGGTTGGTGATCCCTGGAGATTTCGAGGGTGGCCCTGCTTCCGACCCGAGACAAAGTGCTGAAGTCATTGGCAAGGGCAAAGAGTTGGCTGAGCTCTCCAGCTGAAAGAGGAAGTTGAAGCACTCTGACGGGAGGTCTGTCAGGCCTGGTCCTTCCACAACAGCTCCTTCTCCCCGGCGGGGGAGGTCTTTGATGGTGACAACCACTCCAACATCGGCGTCTCCCCAGAACGTCAGCTCCGCCCAGGTGACTCCGGCACTGGAGCCAGCTAAGGGCTCTAGGTCCGACGGTCCTTCTCAGTCGAGGGGGGCCTCAACCAAGATGTTGCTGGCGGCAGCAGCAAGCTCCGGAGGGCCTTCTGGAGCTACTACCACAGTTACGACTGGGTCGGGCTTTGAGCGTCCGGCGAAGAGATTCCGCACTAGTTGGAGCAGGTCTCCCAAGGTAAATTTGCTTTTTTACCTCAGTTGGTTGTTTTTTCTTGGAATCATATTTTGACCTTCTTCGTTCTTCATCCACAAGGTATCCAAGAAAGGGGCTGAAGCTCCAGTTCCTACGACAGCAATTGATGTTGCACAGGCAAGGCCCCGGTTCCAGTTCCAGCACCGCCCCAGGTGGTGGCTGAGGTCGCGGCAGCTCCAGCGCCAGCTGTCATGGTCCTTGACCTCGACTCATCTCCCGAAGCTCCCATGGTAGCGCCGGACCATGGGAATGAATACATACCTGCGGTACTAGCTCCGGAGGTTGAAGCTCCGGTTTTTGATGCTGTGATGACGGACGCTCCAGCCTCAGAGCCGGAGGTAGCTGCAGTTCCTGCCTTAGAGCCGGATGTTGTTGAAGCCCCGACGGTGGAGCCGGTGGTTGATGAAGTTCCGACGCCTGAGACGGTTGTTGCGGAGGTGTCGACACCTGAACCGGTGGAGGCCGAAGCGTCAGCCCTGAACCGGCGGTGGAGGAGGCACCAGCGTCGGAGCCGGAAGTGGCCTCAGCTCCGGTCGAATCTTCAATACGTACCCCAGAAGTGGTAGTTCCGGAGGTACCCGCGCCCGAGCCAGGATGCCAAGACGAAGCGACCGGTCCTCTGCTTGAGGGATCAGCAGCTTATGACCTCGCAGCGGGACCTTTGGAGCGGATTCCGGAGGTAGAAGCTCCCGTTGCCAGACCTTTCGCGGCAGCGATCGAGGCTATCCCGGAGGGCGGCCCTAGTGCCACAGAAGCTCAGGGGACCGCTCTTGTAGAGTGGGACCCGATTTTTGTTATGGAGAACCCGCTGGAGTCAGCGGAGAGGACCCCGGTAGGTCTGGAGCCAATCCCACTATCGTTGTCCATCGACAATGCCTGCTCCAGCCTTCGTCAGGTCCAACTGGCCTTTTACCATGACAGCAAGGACCTCGAGGAGGAGTGCCAAACCCTTAGGAGGTGGCGCAACCGGCTCCAATTCGAGACCAAGCTGGCGTAAACCAGGTTGTCTGACGACAAGGAATGGGTCAATCGGGAGAAGGCCCGGATGGAGTAATGGAGCCAGCTGCTGGACGAGAGGGAAAGCATGGTGCGATCCCTCAACAACCAGTCCCGGGCCATCCACGAAAAGGCCGTGGATGCCAATGAAGCGGCAAATGATCGCCAGGAGAAGCTTAGTGCGATTCACGACAGCCTCGTCAAGCGCCGGGAGGCTCTTGAAGAGCGGGAGAAAAAGCTCGAAGATGAATAGCACAAACTCCTGGAGTTGTGGGATGACCTCGTGAAGAGGGAAGAGGAGCTCTCCCATAGTCTGGCTCTGGGTGACAAGAGCCTAGCAGAGCGCACCAAGAAGCTGGAGGAGCTATGCGAGAGTGAGGAGAAGAAAGCCTCGCAGCGGGGACAAGACCTCACCAAGAGGGAGAACAAAGTTGCTGCCTAGGAGAAGAAGGTGCGGGGCTGGTAGAATGACCTGGTCTGCCGCCAGAGCAAGATCCACGTCCGGGAGGAGGAGCTTGCTAAAATCGAAAGGCAAGTTGCTGAAAAGATTCAGCACCACTCCAAAGAGGTCGAGCGCCTTGCCCGGGAGGGTTCAGAGCTTGCGGCGACCAAGAGGTCCTTGAATGAGGTGCGAGGCTCAAGGGTTGCAGAGTCCCAAGAAGTATGGGACTTCTTGGGCAAAGCCAATGACGCGCTGACGCCGATGGGCTTTAGTCCTGTGCGTACGGACGATCCGGAGCCGTAGTTAGACCAGGCGTTGAGCTCGGCTGGCAGCAAACTCAACAAAATGGGCGATGTCATTGCGGATCAGTTCAAAACTGAAGGGAAATCCCTTGCGTAGAACGTCGTTGAGTACATGCTGACGTGCTACACAAGTCGGGATCCTCACTTCCCATTAGATCCGGTGCTTGAAGGCCCAATCGACAGAGAGGGAGATGCCGCCAAGGCCAGCGTGTTAGAGGTTGCTCAGAAGGTGGCCTCGTTCTTCCGTAGGATCTAGGACTTTCTCCTTGTAGCTCCCACTTGTATCTTCTCTTCTTTTCTCCAGTTTTGTAATCTCTTGTCCTCAGATGAATGAAATCAAAGAAATTTATGAATTTTATTTTTTGTCTTCAACCTTTGCCTCACTTGGCCCCCTGGTAGACGTACGCAATTTGATTGCGAACATGTACCAAGAGGATGTAGCATTTTGTTAAAGACTTGCGTGCTTCGAACTTGTAGAGTGTAGGTCCGAAGTCATCGACAACGGAGGCCCCCTGAGGTTGTCAGAACTTAGTAGCTCCAGTAGCGACCATTGTGAACACGTAGAGCAATGACAGTTGGTCCTCTGGGGTTGTTGGAGCTTAGTAGCTCCGGTGGTGACCACTGTCAACACGTAGAGCGTCGACAACAGACCCCATTAGGATGTCCTTCCACCATCTTTTCTTCACGTTGATGGCTGGCCCCCTGGATTTGTCGAAACTTGATAGCTCCAGTGACGCCTACTATCAATGTTTAAAACATCGACAGCGGGCCACCTTAGGGGATGTCGAAGCTTTGATAGCTCCATCATCATCCACCATCATCATGAGATCCTTATTTTTCTTGCACACTAAAATCAAGAAAAACAGTAAAATCCATTTCTTATCTATAACTCGTTTGCGGCTTACTATCACAAAAGAAGTTTTAAGGTCGACCGCAATTCTATATACAATCAAGTGTATTTGCTTATTTTCTCCAGGTCTGATCATTTTCTAGACCACCTTACTCAGGCCTGTCGGGGTGTAGGTAGAGTGGTGTACTTAGGGTGCAGGACCAGGCTAAGTCAATAGAACACTCCGAACCTAGATTGGCTTGGAGTTCAGGCGAGTAGGCCATTCAACAATGTTAAGACCCGGAAGAATTAACAATCCAACTTGAATTATACATGAATTTCTCGAGCTAAAGTTTCTTGAGAATTGCACAACTTTGTTATAGAAAAGAAAGAGAAAAATAAAAAATATTGAGCCTGTACAAAATAAATGCACGTGGAGTCTGATTTCACATAATGATGTCTTTCATTATAGGTCCAGGGTACAGGGTAAACAAGTACACTCTTAGGGTATGGAACCAGGCTAAGTGTGTTGCATTTATTGTTTGACCCAGGGTAACTAGCTTCACTTTTAGTTCTGAGACTGTGTCAAGTGTTGCTTGAACCTTGCGGACTTTTCGAGAAAGGTCCGGCTGTTCTCTCAGAGGAGCTACCCGACTCTGTACAATGACGCTATTACATACATCATATGTAACTACAGACTCAACTCCGTGATATTAAGTGTAGAACTTACGGAGACGCTCAATGTTCCAAGGATTAGGGAGCAGTGTCCTATCCTCGGTTGCCAAGCGAACGCATCCGAGACGGGATACTTTTATCACTCAAAAGGGTCCTTCCCAGCTGGGGGAAAGTTTGTTTAACCCTTCTTGAGTTTGTATTCTCTGTAGAACCAGATCGCCTTCCTCGAGCTGTCAGTTATGCACATGCCTTTGGTGATAGCGCCAGAGCACTTGGTGGTATCATGCGTTTTGAACGGCTCCTCGGCACCTTCCCTATTCAACGAGGTCAAGGTCTTCACGTCAGAGCTGGTCCTGCATGGCTTTGTCAAAAGTCCGGACCCTTAGCGACACCAAGGTGATTTCCGGAGGAAGGACTGCTTCAGCTCCATACACTAGGAAGAAGGGTGTCTCTCTAGTTGACCAGTTGGGAGTTGTCCTGTTTGCCCACAAGGTGGGTGGAATCTCTTCAATCTAGTTGGTTCCATGTTTTTTCAAGCGCTCATATGTACACGTCTTGAGTTCTTTTAGGATTTCTGCATTTGTTCTCTCAGCTTGGCCATTGCTTGCCAGGTGAGCTACAGAAGCGTAGCTAACTTGAATGCCGAGGTCTTGGAAATATCCTTGAAAGGCAGAGCTTGTGAATTGGGTCCCATTGTCAGTTATAATCTTGTTGGGACTCCAAATTTGCATACTATGGACTACAAGAAATTGATAGCTGATTGCTTGTTTATTGTCACAACTAGAGTTGCTTCTGGCTACTTGGTGAACTTGTCGATGGCGAGGTACAGGAACTTGTAACCTCCAACGGCTCTTGGGAAAGGTCCCAAGATATCCATCCCCCACACAGCGAATGGCCATGTAGGAGGTATCATTTGTAGGGGTTGAGCTGGTGTGTGAATTTGCTTCGCATGAAACTGGCATGCTTCACACTTCTTCACTAGCTTGGTTGCATCCTGGAGTGTTGTAGGACAGTAAAAACCATGCCGGAAGGCTTTATCGACCAACGTGCGAGAAGACGTGTGGTTCCCACACTCGCCTCCATGGATTACCGCGAGGAGCTCGCGGCCTTCTTTCCTTGTAATGCACCACATTAGGACGCCGTTGGCACCACGCGGATAGAGATTCCCTTCTACTAGTGTGTATCTTTTAGCCAATCTGACTATCCGATCAGCAGATACATTGTCTTCAGGAAGGATTTTGTCTTTCAAGTAGCTCCGGATCTCCGAGATCCATGCATCAGAGCTCACTTGAGCTTCTGAGTCTTGCGTGTTGGGTTGCTCGGAGCTTCCTGCAGCACCTACGACACTTGATGGATGCCATGGTAACAGGGCCATCGGGACCGCCAGCTTCGAAGTGCTGGTCTCGCCCCCTTTGCTCAATTCGACAGGCTGAGCTGTTTGTCTTGACAATATCCGGACGAAGGTTCCGTCAGGAACTGGAGCTCTGGTTGAAGCTTTCGTCGAGAGTTTGTCAGCTTCAGCGTTGTTGAGACGCTGAACATGACAAAGATCCAGGACTTCGATGTCCTTCTGAAGCTTCTGGACTTCAAAGAGATAAGCAGCTAGTTGAGGGTTGTTGCAGCAGCATTCACCTTTGACTTGTTTTATAATGAGTTGCGAATCACCCTTTACCAACAGCTGCTTGACACCATATGATAGTGCCACCTTGAGCCCATTGATATGTGCTTCATACTCTGCCATGTTGTTGGTCGCCTTGAAGTCAAGGTGAACCATGTATTTGACCTTCTCCCCGGTCAGAGCGAGGAGAAGGACTCCAGCTCTGGCATTCTGCTTCTGCACGGAGCCGTCGAAGTAGAGAGTCCAGTGAGGCTCAGTGAAGACCGGAACCTTGGGTTCTGGCTTCTGCCCACTGGGGCCCCCAGGATTTGATGGAGAGGGGGTCCATTCCGCCACGAAGTCTGCCAATGCTTGACTCTTGATCGCTTGTCTTGGGACAAATTCAAGATCAAACACGGCCAATTCTGCTGCCCACATTGCAATGTTCCCAGTAGAGTTAGGGTTATGCAAGATTGCACGTAGTGGATAAGAGGTTACCACTAAAATATTGTGGGCTTGGAAGTAGTGACGAAGCTTTCTATAGTCAATAAGTATTGCGTAGAGCAGCTTATGCACCTCTAAGTACCGAGTCTTGTTGTCATGAAGTACTTCGCTGATGAAGTACACTGGGCGCTGGACTGTCCGGACCCTCCCGGAGGGGCTCGGTGCTTTTTTCTCATCAACCCGGACCCTCCCAGAGCGGTCCGGACCTTCTTCGGGGACCTCTGGGTTCTTGCTAGAGGAACCCGGAGCTTCTTCTGGAGTGACCCGGACCTTCCCAGAAGGGTCCAGATCTTCTTGTTTAGCAACAGTAACTTCTTCATTTGAAGGAGGTTGATCCTACAGTGTCTCGCCTTGAGGATACAGGTCTGGGGGCTGGGACCCAGACACACCTTCAGGCAGCTCTGGACCCTCCCGGAGGGGTCTGGATTCCTGAACTGAGGATGATTCTGGTCTTTCCGCAACAAAGACCATGTTGAAAACTTCGTCAGTTGCTGAAATGTAAAGCAGAAGTGGCTCACCAGGATCCGGAGCTACCAAGGTTGGTAGAGTGGTGAAGAGCTGCTTCAGCTCTTGGAAAGCATTTTCTGCTTCCTTAGACCATTGGAATGGTCCGGACTTTTTCAATAATTTGAAGAAAGGTAGCGCCTGCTCCGCCAGTCTTGAGATGAACCGGCTGAGGGCAGCTAGACATCCAGTCATCTTCTGGACATCCTTTATGCAGGATGGTGGCCGCATGTATTCAATAGCTTTAATCTTCGCCGGATTCGCCTCTATTCCTCGGTGGTTCACCAAGAATCCAAGAAGCTTTCCGGAGCTAACCCCGAGGACACACTTGTCTGGGTTCAGCTTGGTGCATGTGATTCGCAACTTGTCGAAGACAGCTTGCAAGGTGTCAAGAAATGACTCCTTGTTTTTTATCTTGACGACGATGTCATCAACATACACTTCCACTACATCTCTAATGAGCTCTCCAAATGTTTTGTACATAGCTCGCACAAAGGTTGAAGCAGCGTTCTTGAGACCGAATGGCATGGCAGTGTAACAGTACAATCCATCTACTGTGATGAAGGAAGTATGCTCTTCATCTTCCCTAGACATTCTGATTTGATGATACCCAGAATATGCGTCTAGGAAACACAATAATTCACACCCGGAGGTGGAATCCACTATCTGATCTATTCTAGGTAGTGGGAATGGATCCTTTGGACATGCCTTATTCAGTGTAGTGTAGTTGATACACATCCGAAGCTTCCCGTCGGCCTTAGGTACAACAACTGGGTTTGCCAGCCATTTTGGGTGGAAGACTTCTTGGATGAATCCAGCTTCAAGCAACTTCTTCAATTCTTGACGTATGAAGTTTTGTTGCTCTACTGATTGCTTCTGAGGCTTCTGATGTACAGGCCGAGCGTCGGGATAAATCTTCAGATTGTGCTCAATCACTTCCCTAGGGATCCCAGGCATTTGTGACGGTTGCCAGGCAAACACGTCGACATTAGCCCGGAGGAAATTGATGAGTGCGAGTTCCTATTTGTCGTTCATACCTCCCGATATACGAGTAGTCTGAGCGGCGTCGGAACCAACTTTGACGACTTTTACGGGGATGTCGGTGTCGCCGCTTGGTTGTACATGGGGTGCAGAGGTTGAGCCTCGATGACGAATGCTCGGGGGTTTTGGAGCTTGCTCCTTCCCGGACTCTTCCTCCTGCGTTGTAGCGAGTGCGTGGAGTTCTTCCAGAGCAGTAACTCAGGCGGTGCGATCTCCGCGGATCCGGAGAACGCCTGAGGGTGTTGGCATCTTCAACACTAGGTAGCCATAATGAGCAGCATCCATGAATTTGTACAAAGCTGGCCTGCCCAAGATGGCGTTGAATGGTAAGTTGATCTGCACCACGTCAAAGACCAACTTCTCAGTCCTGTAGTTCTCCCGGGCACCGAAGGTCACCGGGAGAGTAATAGCACCGAGTGGAGTTATGGCCCCCGGACCTACTCTGGAGAAAGTTCGAGAGGAGTGAAGATCTGAAGGTTGGAGTTGAAGCTTGACGAAGGCTTCGAAGCTTATGAGGTTCAACCCCGAACCTCCGTCCACCATTACGTGGTGGAGCTAGATGTTGTTGATGGTCGGAGATACCATCAGTGGAAGTTGGCCAACTCCAATCATGTTCTAAGGGCAGTCTGAAGCATCGAAGGTGACGGCAGTATCCATCCACTTCCGATGAGGCTCAACCCTGGCGGTGGGAGCTACAGAGGCCATGTCCCGCCGCATTGTCTTGAGGACACGGCGGGAGGTGATGTCCCACGAACCACCAAAGATGGTGTTCATGGTATTCTAATGCTCGTTGTCAGAGACGTCGGAATCATTGTCAACGGAGGTGTAAACAGCCTTCAAGACCTTTTTAGGGTCCTGAAAGCCTAACTCCTCTTCAGCCAAAGCTTCGTCAACTTTTTTGTTTTCCTTCCTTTTGATGGAAGGGAGCTTCTTCCCGGCGCTTGTTGTAGCACTCGGCGAGGCTTTGGACCTCTCTGCAGTTTTCTAGGTTGTGCATGTCCATCTTGTGCATGGGACACCACATCTTGGAGCTGCCACCTTCTTCAGACGACAGTCGAGGTCATTTCTTGGGGTGCGGCCCCCGACCACCTGGAGCTGCAGCAGTAGGTGTACCGGCCGACGACTTCTTCTTGTTGTTGGACTTTTGCTTCTTCTTGCCACTCCTGGAGGTAGTGGCTTCACCCTTGGAGGACTTTTTATTGGCCTCTGGAGGTGGTCGGGAGTGCATTTCACGGCCCTCCGCAGCTTTGGCGCACTTGTCTGCCAAGCTGAAGAGTTCTGTGACGCTAGTGACTTCCTTGGTCGCCAGCTTCTCCAGCATCTTCTTGTCTTTAACCCCCTATCTAAATGCTATGATAACAAAAGCGCTTGAGATAGAAGGAATGGTATTTCGTACCTTGGATAACCTCTGGATGAAAGATCGCAATGACTCTCCCCCTTTTTGCTTGATAGCAAAAAGGTCTAGTTCCGTGCCTGGTCGGGTGTATGAGCTCCCGAAATTGGCAGTGAACTGCTGGCACAATTCAGCCCAACCATTGATGGAGTCAGGCGGTAGGCTCATGAACGAAGACCTGGCGGCCCCAGTCAAAGCCACAGGGAAATAATTGGCCATCACGGGCTCATTTCCCCCACCCGCAAGGTTAGATGTGGAGTATATTTGAAGAAATTCGGCAGGATTGACAATCCCGTCAAATTTCTCTGGCAGGTGAGGCCGAAACTTCTACGACCATCTGACCATGCGTAGATGCATGGCCAAGGCAGAACAGCCCCCCCCCCCCCCCTACTCCCTTAGGAGCAGGACTATCCCGAGCTTCTCGCCTCTCGTGAGCACGCTCGATATGGACGCGGCCGTCGTGTTGACGATAACGACGATCGATCTCCGCCCGGAGGTCATGAGTCGAAAGCCTTGTTATCGTGTTAGTACTTCGCGCCCCAGAAGGCAGCAATGTCGCATGTTGAGACACAAAACGCCTCCTGTGTTGCGAAGCGTGCGGACCAAGTCTATTTGACAAGGTCCGATGCTGAGATGGGGCCCGCCCCGAGGGGGAGGACCTTGGTTGCTATGACACCTATGTGTGCTGAATACATTGGCTTTGACAATAAAAGTTTTGGATGCTGCCATAATATCTTTTTAGTAAGGTCCGACAATAGGTCCAACTTTCTTTGTCTAGATACGACATGTTTTTTGGTAGCTCCGGTGAGCTTTGTCTTTAGCTCCGACATGTCTTTGATAGCTCCGGCATGTCTTTGTTAAGCTCCGATATGTTCTGCTAGGTCCGACTTATGTTGGTTAGCTCCGACTTTTGGGATGATTAGTTCCGACTAGTTTTAGTTAGCTCCAGCGCTAGGTCCGACTAGCATTGGTAAGCTTCGGCGCTAGGTTGTACTAGCTTTCGTAAGCTCCGGCGCTTACTTGTACTAGCTTTGGTAAGCTCTGGGTCAAGCTTCAGTTAGCTTTGGCAAGGTCCGGTGCTTGATCACAATGTTCTGACTTTTAATGTGAAATGTTTCAAACTTGCTTTACATTGTTGGAGAGTTTTCTTAGTATTCTATTACTAAGTTTTTGGTGCATTTTGGTTGATATAGCTGATATCGTTTTGCTATGCTTTGCAACATGCCTATGTGAGGTGCTCACATAAGGTGTTGTGTTCGGAACTGACTTGAGTCAAGTCGTGGACTTGGGCTCATACAGATTGGTTGTTTGTTCATGTGCAGGTGTTGCTTGAGTTCAAGTCATGACTGGTGATAGAATCCTTTGGACTAGTCTCAGGGACGAGATGAGGTTCCAACAACCAAATTAAGGAGGAATTGTGGTTGAGCGGATCAGGAGGTCGCACAGGATGATTGAATAAAGAACAATGCATATGAAGGTATCGTGGACGTCATTGGAAGATGTTTTCACATGTGCAAGGAGTGCATGGACGTGGCTACATGGTTGTGAGGCGTGATGAAGAGATGTGGACGTAAAGAATTGGTCGGAAAGGTCCAACCAACTAGGTTATGAACTCAAGCTGCGACTGAGTCGGATTTGACTCAAATATGGAAAGATTTGAGTTGGTTATGATAGGATTTCGTGTGGGTCACGAATTTGAGTTGTTTTAGGAATGTGGGATACGTTCCTAAGATGTTTGGAAGTCTTAAGATTGCTTCTATCTACGTATAGAAGAGTCCTAAGCAGTTATGGAAAGTTTCAATTCGTGAACGGAGTAGGATTAGAGTCCTAATTTGAGTTGAGTTGGCTTTTGAGCTGGTTATATAAGCAAGGGAGGCCAGAGCTCGTTGTAGATGACTTTGGGGCAGTTACTCTTGTGTTCTATTGAATAAAATTCGTAGTTTGAAGGAACTTTTGTACCTTGTTCATCCGACTTGTTCTAGACAAGTTTTACTCGTCGAGTTTCTGGACAGCACTACATTTTGTCGGTGGTTTTAGCATAAATCAAGTTTTACAGATCCAATTGACATGATTCTTTAGGTTGTCTTCACAACTTGACCTATCATCTATCAAAATTTCACGGTCATTGGATTTGTGGTTTCGGATCTACACGAGTTTCTTTGCAGCGTTCAAGAACTGTTTTTCTCGGGTAGGACAGATTGACCTTTGTTCGATCTTTCGATCATAACTTGAGTTTCTCTCGACGGATTTAAGTGATTCTTCTTGTGTTTTCTTTGTGACTTGATTATCTCTGATATATATCACTTTTGTCCCGGTGAAACACGTTTAGATTAGTCTCACACATGATTTCTTTAACAGATCATTTTTGTGCCGAAGGGGTTGGGATTTAATTGCTTCCGCTGCGTGAGATTTTTTAAATCTACCATTCACCCCCCTCTGGTAGCTTTTCACGTGCTCTTTGATCCTACAATTGTTATCAAAGCCATGGTGCTCCAATCATTGTAATTTGCACGTGTTTTTGACTAATCATCATGGAGAAATACTCCACCAAACCTTGTGTGTTTGCTGGTATTGATTTTCAGGTTTGGAAGGCACACATGGAGGCCTTCATCCAGGCGCAAGGCTTCGCAATATGGGAGAAGGTGTACAAGCCTTACGAAGTGCCACCTAACGATCAAGTTATGGCTACAAGCCTAAGGGACATCGATAACAACAACAAAGCCCGAAACTTGATCATCCAAGGACTCACTCAAAGCGACTTCGACCGCGTTGCACATCTCCGATAGGCATACGATGTATGGAGAGCACTTTGTGACTATCATGAAGGATCCAACATGATCAAGGAGGTAAGACAAGACATGTTCAAGAAAGAATACATGCGCTTCAAGATGCAACCCGGTGAATCCATCGATGATCTCTTTGCTTGCTTTAACAAAATTCTGAGTAACTTGCGTAGTGTCAACGTTTATTTTTCTGATGCTGAAAATGCTAGGCAACTTCTTAGTGCATTAGACATGTCAATCTGGGAGATGAAAGTTACATCTATTCGTGAATCTACTATCATGAGTACACTTACTTTAGATGTGCTTTACTCTAAACTCAAAACTCATGAAATTGACATCTTATCACGTAAGAACCCAAATAAGTCTATTGCATTTGTCTCACAACGTGATATGCCTAGCTCCAGCCAATCAACATCTTGCAATGCTCTTGCTTTGTTGTCCTCACTAACCCTGGAGCAGGTCGAGGAATTTCCAGAGGAGGAGCTAGCACTTCTCTCTACTAGGTTCTCAAAAGCATTGCAAAATATGAGAACTAGAAGGAGAGAAAGCTTCGGACCTCAACAATGCTTCGAATGTGGTAAGATAGGACAGTTTCGTACAGAATGCCCTAACCTTTCAAGTTCTACTTCTTGAGAAGAAAAACAATCAAGGACGAAGCACTCCTCAACAAATGATAAGAAGAAGAAGAAGAGCTTTATAGGTCGCCAACTGGTGAACAGTTTTATCTCCGCACTCTAGGAACTTGGCTCAAGCGACGTGGACATTGGAAGTGATGAAGATGAAGATGATTTGGCCAACTTATGCTTTATGGCGGGAAAAATAAGATCAAGATCAAGTCAGGAGGATGCAGAACACAACAGTGACGACGATGAGGTATGTTCTACCTGCAATGAAATGTGTGATGCTATTTCTCGTGCAACTATTATTGTCAAGAAAAAGGACAAAAAGCTTAGGGATAATGCTGCTAAAATTGAATCACTAGAATCTGAAATTAACGATTTAAAAACTTTGATTCCTAGTGATGATGCATGTCCCTCATGTGACTTAATCTATGAACAATTGTCCACATTAAGAAGTGCACACTCCTCCACTCTAGATAGACTTGATGAAGAAATTGAAAAGAACAGAGAGCTTGCTGCACTTAATGATAAAAACTTAAAAGATGCTTCCTGTTCAACACATGATTTGCATTGTCCTGCATGTGATGATCTTGAAAGGAAACTAAAAGATGCTATGAATGAAATTTCAATATTGAATAATGCTTTACGTTCTCATGAAGTTAAATATTGTTCCAATTGCAAATTAAAAGGAAAAACTTCATGTGAAAATTGCCTTGATCTGTCCAATAAACTTGATAATATGCATAGGACATTTGATCGGTTTTGTAATGGGAATAAGAACCTAAACTTGCTGCTGAATTCTTCAAAGTCTTGCAATGATAAAACTAGTTTAGGTTTTGATTCTCATGCTCATGCTAAGGCACATCCACCTAAAATTGTAAAGTCATTAGGAAGTGGATTGATTTAAATAGTTCCTAAACAAAAAGAAGTGGTTTTCAAATCTGCAGGAGTGTTGTCTCATTCGGTTTTAAATAAAAATATTGCTTGCTCATCTAGATATGAACACAATGTTAAATTCCTGTGTACCTACTGGGGTAGAGATGGTCTTCTCATAGATTTTTGTTATAGACTAGCTAAACAACAGAAAAGGGAAAGCATGATTGCTGGATCTCATAACTTTAATGCAAAATTTGCTGCACATATTAAACCGAATACCAGGAACATGCAATCTACTGTTATGAGTCAAAAACATTCAAAGTTTACCTTCAGACCTTCTGTTTTTGCCTCCGGAGCTACTGATTTTTGTGCTACACAAGTAACACCTTATAGGTCAGTAGTTAAGAATAAAAAATCTCAAACTTTGACTCATAAACCTGCTGTTTTATCTCATCTTTCGCGTGTTTTTCCAGCTGCACGTCGTGTAACTCAGTACTAGATACCTAAATGCCTTTTGACTAACCCCAGTATTGAGTCATCGACGTATTGTGCTTCTATGTAGGTTACATGCTTGAGGAAGGAGAACATTTGGATTGTGGATTCAGATTGCTCACGCCACATGACCGGTAACAAAGAATGGTTCTCCTCCCTCTTTTTTGTGTAACGAGTAGAGAATGTTACTTTTGCCGATAATTCTTCAACTCCTATAATTGCTAAGAGTTCAGTTAGAGTAAATGATCACTACACTTTGAAGGATGTGGCACTTGTCAAAAATTTGAAATAGGACTTGCTTTCTATTTCACAATTGCTAGATGAAAATCTGGAAATTATTTTCACTAAAAATTGCTGCAAAGTTATAAATTCAAACAATGAGCTTATTTTTAACATGTCACGATTTGGAAGAGTTTTTAAAGCTGATTTTGATATGTCTTCCTCTAAGCATAGGTGTCTAGTTGCTAATGATTCCAAAGATTTATATTTTTGGCATCGTAGACTTGGTTATGTAGGCTTTGATCATCTCACGTGTGTTAGTGCTCTTGATCGCATACGTGGGCTGCCTAAGCTTAAAGGGGACAAAGAAATTGTGTGCTCTTCTTGTAGACATTCTAAGATGGTTGCGGGTTCACATACTCCTCTCACAATGATCATGACAACTGAACCGGGTCAACTTTTGCACCTTGACACTGTAGGACCTTCACGTGTTCAATCCTTCGAAGGTAAATGGTATGTTCTTGTGATTGTTGATGATTATTATAGATACTCTTGGGTTTACTTTATGGCATCTAAGAATGAAGCTTTTAGTCACTTTAGAACTTTATTTCTTAGATTATAAATTGATAACCCAGGATCTTTAAAAGCAATTAGAAGTGATAACAGAACTGAATTTAAAAATCAATCTTTTGATCACATTTGTACTGAAAATGGAATAGATCATCAATTTTCTTCACCATATGTACCTCAACAAAACAGTGTTGTAGAAAGAAAGAACAGAACCTTAGTTGATATGGCTAGGACTATGCTTGATGAATATCAAACTCCTAGGAAATTTTGGGCTGATGCGATTGCAACCGCTTGTTATGTCTCAAATCTTATTTTTCTTGTGCGCTAAGCTAGGTAAAACACCATATGAGCTCCGGTTTGGACATAGGCCTAGTGTTACGCACTTTCGGGTCTTTGGTTGCAAATGCTTTGTTAAGAAACATGGTAATCTTGATAAATTTGAACCTAGATCCATTGATGGCATGTTTCTTGGTTATCAATCTCATACTAGAGGCTACCGTGTGCTTTTACTTGACACTAACAAAATTGTGGAGACTTGTGAAGTGTCTTTTGATGAATCTAGCACAGGTAATAGCTCAAACATTCCATGTCCAGATCCATATCCGCAGGGGGAGAGCATTTTCGTTGAAGATGAGGAAGAGGTGGAGCTGCTGCCCGAAAATTCAGCAGCTAATGACATTGTTCGAGCTCCTGGTTTTGATTCACAGCCAGCACCAACAACCACCATTGCTGGTCCAGATCCTCCTCAAGTTACAAGATCATCGATTTGTGATGAAAATGAAGAAGAAGAAGAAGATTGTGAAGTGTCCACTCCCCTCCGGGTTCTCAAAATTCTTCCTCCACGACAGATTATTGGAAGCTTGCACGAACGAGTTACACGGTCCAGGTTTTGCGATCCAAACTCTCATGCTCATTTTGCTTTTGTTGCTTCTTTTGAACCCAAAGATATATCACACGCACTCACTAATGAATCTTGGAATATTGCCATGCAAGAAGAGTTAGAAAATTTTGAAAGAAATAATGTTTGGAAACTTGTACCTCCTCCTCAAGGTCACACTTTAATTGGAACTAAATGGGTGTTTAAAAATAAACAAAGTGAGGATGGGTTGTGGTTAGGAATAAGGCTAGGTTGGTTGCTCAAGCTTTCACTCAAGTTGAAGGTCTAGATTTTGATGAAACTTTTGCTCCTGTTGCTAGATTAGAAGCCATAAGAATTTTGTTAGCTTTTGCTGCATCTAAAGGTTTTAAGCTATATCAAATGGATGTTAAAAGTGCTTTTCTCAATGGCTACATAGATGAGGAGGTTTATGTCAAACAACCACCAGGTTTTGAAAATTTAGATTTTCCTAATCATGTTTACAAACTGTCCAAAGCCTTGTACGGTCTCAAACAAGCCCCTAGAGCATGGTATGATAGGTTAAAAACATTCTTACTTGAAAAGGGGTTTACCATGAGAAAGGTTGATAAAACTCTTTTTGTGCATAAGCATGGCAATGAATCATTATTCGTTCAAGTGTATGTGGATGATATTATCATTGGTTGTGCTTCTCATGATCTTGTGTCCAAGTTTTCAGCTATGATGTGTTCAGAATTTGAGATGAGTATGATGGGAGAACTCACGTACTTTTTGGGGCTGCAAATCAAGCAGACCAAGGAGGGTACCTTTGTGCATCAAACAAAGTATACAAAAGACCTCCTAAGGTGCTTCAACATGGACAAAAGCAAGACTCTTCGGGAATGGGAACAGCAACAACACTTGAACTTGATGAAGATGGTGAACCTGTGGATCAAAAAGAATATAGAAGCATTATCAGATCACTTTTGTACCTCACAACATCAAGATTGGACATACAATTCAGCGTATGTCTTTGTGCACGGTTTCAAGCCTCCCCACGTGCTTCACATCTTCAAGCCGTCAAAAGGATTCTCAGATACTTACATGGAACTCAAGAATTTGGCATTTTTCTTCCTTCTTCCTCAACCATTACTTTGAAAGCTTTTTCCGATGCTGATTTTGGAGGTTGTAGGATTTATAGGAAAAGTACTTCCGGTGCTTGTCATTTTCTTGGTAATTCACTTGTTGCTTGGTCCTCTAGAAAACAAAATTCAGTTGCACAATCCACAGCCAAATCTGAATATGTAGCTGCTGCTAGTGCTTGCTCACAAATTCTTTGGATTGTTCAAACACTTAATGACTATGGGGCTGATCTAGATAGTGTTCCACTATTTTATGACAACACTAGTGCTATTTGCATTGCTAAAAACCCCGTGCAACATTCTAGAACTAAACACATTGATATTAGGTATCACTTTTGTAAAACCCACTTTTATTGCATGTAAATTCAGTTATGATTTTTGTGATCAACTATATTAGAGATCCAATATAGTGGTACACATGAACTTAATACGATCCAAACCTTTCTTGCACTCATGGTTAAATTTTATTAACATGAGTATTGGACTTCACCACTAATTCTAGAATGATTCTATTCACCTCTCTTCAAATTTTAGAATTATTTGGATGAAGTTTATTAAGGCAATTTAAAGTGCAGTACTAATTATAGAGGCTCTAAATTTTTCCTCGACCTTCTAATATTCTCAATAGCTTGACTGCAAAAATTTCAACATTTTAGGAACTTATTTGCTGTTTTATTTGAGACGCTTAGCAAATTTGAATCAAATTTAAATCTGAATTTTAAATTCTTTTCCAACTTCTTTGAACATAATATTTGAGTTCACCATTGTGTTGAGAATAATTCATTTACCATCTCCACAAAATTTCATGATTTTTGGAGTTGATCTTCAATTTTTAAATAAATTTTTAACTTTACAGCTGGAGTCTGACTGACCTGTGGGCCCCACAGGTCAGCCTCTGCTGAACTGATCAGCTCGGCTGCCTGCCATCTCTGCACCGGAGGTCGCCCGCTCGACAGCGCACGCGCATGCAAGCTCCAGCGAGCTGCTTGCTTGCTTGCCGCGGTGCTATAAAAGGCCCGGCGGCCGCTCTGGTGTTTCCCTTCCCCGATCGGTTTCCCCCTCTCGCTATTTCTTCTCCGCCGCGCGCCATCGTCGCCCCTCGCTTCTGCTCCGTGGTGCGCCGCCACTTCACGCAGTTTCAAGCCACAATCCTAAAAGCTTAAAGGTGTGCCTAGTCGAGCTCTAACTCGCGGTGCAAACCGTTTCCTTTTTCATTGGGAAATGAGCAAGTTATCAGTCTTCTTCTTTCCGGCCGATGTGAGGAAGCTCGCTCGGTTTCCGTTTCAATTCCGTTTCTACAAGTAAATATTCTTTGCAATTGCTTAGAGATAGTTTCTATAGGTCCTAGTGCTCCTACCTGAGCAAAAAACCCTGAAAAGCTATCGAGCAACGGCCGAGGAAATCGAGTTTTGCTCGCTGCCGGTGAGGAAGCCTCGGTTCGCCGTTGAGCTCATAGTTTCCGATTGTTTCCTCCTCTCCCACGTCCAGTTCCTTGATCTGCATCGTCCCAGGAAGGTTTTGAAGAAGGTCCCGAGTGGTTTGAGCTACTCTGGAGCGAGTTCCAGATTGCCCGAGCGCTCACCGCCGCCGCCGCCGTCACACAGCCATTTCCGACGAGTTTCTGGTCCCATCGACTTCATCGTCGTGCTCAGCGACTCCATAAACCCCCAGGCTGCGAGTTCGGGCGAGTTTGGCCCGTTGGTTTAGCCGGCGGAGAGCTCGCCGTCGAGTCACCGCCGCGGGCGCCGCCTCGCGCGGGCGTTGGCCCGAGGTGGGAGACAACCCCATGGGGCTCACCTGCCAGTAGTTGCCGGATCACGGTGCGGCTGAGATTCCGTGCGGCTGCGCGCAAAGAAATATGTGGACCGCGGTGTTGCATTGACTAGAGCACGCCACGTGGCCCATGAGACCCACCCGAATGTATTTAAATTATAGCGCCAATATTTTATTAAATTAATTGCAGAAAATTGTCCAAACTTCTAAATTGAATATCTCTCTGTAGACTACTCCAAAAATCTTCAAACAAATTTTGTTTGAAAGCCCTAGAGCTCTAGTTTCTTTTAGTGCCAGGTAGGTTCTGTGAGACTTAATTTTAAATTCTGTAGGAAATAATCTTTCCAAATACAAACACAATTTTTTCAGATGAACCTTCCACTCGAAAAATCCCCAAAATTCACATAAAGTACCTTGACCTATTATTTGTTACCATAAAAAGTTTGGGAGCCATTGAACCTGTTTAGCTTGGTCAGATTTCCAATTCTTTCCTGCTGGTTCAGTTTTCTTCCAAAACTGTATTCAGAAAATAGTATCCTTTTCTAAATTCATTTTCTCCCAGAAGAATTGCCCTAAAAATCCCAAATAAAATCCTGTATAATACTTACACCCCAAGAAAACAAGCTGTACAGTTGGATTGGTATGAGACCCTGTATAACATCCTGTTTAATTAAATCATCTTTTTCCTTGATTGAATTATCCCAGATGTTCAGTTTCTTTGTTATACGCCAAATTTGGATTGAACATTCCCTTAGTCATGTTCTAGCTTCTGTAAAAATTTGAGATTTATTTGACCTAATCTTCAAGGCCAAATTCAGTTCCTAAACTGAAAGATAATTGGTTAAGCTTATTCAATTAGTAAATAATTGCCAAAGGGCTTAACCACTTTGATTATCTTTTGCTCCTTGCCAAAAATCTCTATCATAGTCATTAGTATGTCTCAACAAAGTCCCAAAGCCAATTAAGCTCATCACTTGCTATGATCATTAGATGTTAATTTGTATAATTTTTATAGTTATTATTTCAAAATCATTCATATACCATATTGTATGCATGACGTGTAGTGACCGAAGTCGAGGAGGCACCGGAGGCAGTGGAAGTGTACCATCCTGATACTAACCCCGACTCGGACCTGCATCCAGGCAAGTACCGGTTTGCATTTAAGTCGTTTATAAAATTTTACTTTATCACTATGATGAGTAGTCTATGAATTGTGCATTACATTTAGGATGATTGATACTCCACTTGCATGGCCAAAAATCCTAGGGATTGGTGGGAACGAGTTATAATTTGACCTATAGTAACTGCTTTGCTAATGCATAGGAAATTCGGTAGAAGTCGAGTAGTTGGAATCTACTCGCGAGAGATGTAGGACATATCTCACAGGATTGGTTAGATAGAAAATGGCTTAATATAATGAAATTGAGACCGGGCAGGGAATGGATAGGAAGCGGCGAGAATTGAGTCTCGGTCGCATAGCCCTGCCTGTGTCGATTAAGGCCCGTCCGTATGCAGCCCCTTCGGACAAGCTTGACTTGGAACGGCAACATAATGGATATATGGGCTCCAGTAAACTGACGTAGCTTGGTCACTTGGGTGTCAAGGCATACCGTTCCGTTTTATAGGTGTGGGTTGAGGGCAGCAAGGTGTAAATCCGCTGGTGGGCACGTCAGAGTACGCCCCACGCAGGGACCTCCTGCTCGTGACAGATCGACCGGTTCGGCATTTGAGTGTCTCGCGAAAGGTTGCCATATACGACTAGTACTGAAGTTCTACGTAGGTACTGCGTGAAGTACTCGATGGCATTTCCGAAAGTGCGTATGTGTCGTGTTGTCCGGGTGTGTTCTGATTGCAATCACCGTCGCTCGCGGAATTAGAGTACCACTTGTTAACTGAGCGGTGACGTAGTAAATACTAAAGAAGCCAGAAAATCATATTGTATTGAATTATAATTACTTTGCAACATTGTATGATTTAGAGATAGTACAATTAAAAGTTTACAATTTCCCCATACTTTAGTTGTAATAGCATTATGTGCTCTGAGCATGTCATGTCATTGATAAAGTGTTTCTTGTTTGATTGTGGAGCCCATGATGTGCCGTGCTTGGAGAATGTCATTTGCTACTTAAAACTTGATTATAAGGATCCACTTGTAGGCGAGTCATTTATGCTTCACCTTACCTATGTTTAGTGTCCCCTTGCATATGTCTAGTGAGATGGGTTAGTCTTGCTGAGCCTTATGCTCACGTTTGCAGTTAACGAGTTTTTGCAGGTTATATAATGGATGAAGGGTTTGATGATGAGGCTGCACCCCCTCCAGGGTGTACAGCCGAGTGGGAACCCTGCACGCCGCCGTAATTGAGTGTTGCTAGTGCAAAGTATCCAAGGCATGGATAACTTTGCTTTTGCATAGCTAGTGCTAAGAGCGTAGCTATGATATATATGTTTCTTTCCTTACGCTAGTATTGTAAAACTTCCGCTGTATGATAAATAAAAGACTTCGTCTTGTACTTTATTCAGGTTCTATTCTTGTATATTGTTGGGTGTCGCATCGCACGACACCACCCAATGAGATCCTCGGATGTCGGGATTCCGGTCCCCACAGACATGGTATCAGAGCATCATTGGGAACAGTGTACGTGAAAAGAACATATTTTAAAAAATTAGAACTTGAGTGAGGAATTAGCTATATGCCTTTATAAGGAGTATTATTAGTATAAGATATAAAGGTAGTAAACTAACTATGTGTTATTATATTCTGTAACGACGCCCCAACGTCAGGTAAGAGGTAAGGTACGCCACCGAGAGCGGATCAATCTCGGTAATCTCAGCATACGAGAAGTGGTATGTGAAATTTCCGTGGCTTGGCACGGAAAGTCAATATGAGTCTCTGAAACTTTCAATGTTTCTGGGAACATATGACACGCGGTGCCCCAGTGTGACACAAAGTTAGAGGGAGACCCCGTCGGGTGGTATGTAACCCGATAGTGTGTTCTCATGTCTATGAGAACATGCGAACACGTATGCCCAAGCATGTATAAGCCGGCTCGTATGGGTGTCCTTGCTGTATGGATGTAGTAACAGCCATGTACCTCGGGGCATGTCCTCGCTCGAGGGCGACTCACTCCAGAGTCGTATGCATTTACTTTCAAATATAATTGTGTATTGTGATTGCCTGTTGTGTTTCCCTGCCGCCATACGGCGTGCCCGTGCCAGGGGAATTTTTGCCTTCTGCAGGTACACTAACTACAGTAGAGGACCGTGTAGAAACCGTTTGCGAGAGAACGATATAGGAACCACCTATAGACGTAACCAGATATACCGGATAGAATTTTCTTTCGTGACGGACGTAGTACCGTAAGTATCAAACATGATACTAGACCATCCCCACCGACAGAATGGCTGCATTGTGTTTTGGAAAGTCCTACTATCAGGTGCTGGTAGGTTTGGACTCCGCAAAAAGGGACTCCGACTCGATAGGGTAGATAGAATCAAGATTCTTGATTTCTGGCTGAAGTTGGCTCGACTTCACCGGATTGTAATCTTGGTTATCGTATAGATGACATGAGGGTATCATATATGGATGGAAAGTTCGTGAAGACCTCTACAACTTTTCTGTTGACCATCAGGGCAGAAAAGTTTGATAATCCGTTGAAATTTGGAGTATACAAAAACTACTCCAGATGACCCAACCATTGTACAAGTTCCAGAAATATTGCCCTAACTCACCGTAGAAACATCTTCTGCCTTATTGTGGCACATGTATGAAAAGGGAAGAGGCAGATCTACAGGTTTGATGTTTAGAGTTTTTCCTAATTCGAACTTGAGTCAAATCAAATTTGGAAGTCAAAACAGTGGACTGCAGGACTGCTGGTGCAAACCAGTCAGTTTAACTGTTTGGTTTGGATAGTTAAAACTTTTAATCCAGAATAGTGACATAGTCACATATATACATTTATGGAAAGCTTAGGAAGTCCTATATCAACTTTATTTGGCATTCATGATCTGAATCTGGGTATAGAGGTGTCTAATTTCATTTGTCGCAAACTTGGTTCTGGCAGTCCCGAACTTAAAACAGTTTGCACCTATTTGTGAATTCGCGCGCAATACCTGTATAACAAACTTTTCAGGGGGTAAATCTTTTACTTCTGGATTGTTAACTTGATGTTATACAAAGTTTCTGTTGTCATTACCTCAAAATACTGTCATGATATCCCTGTATAAATTGTGGTCATCACTACATATACAGGGGAGGTTCTGTCCAAATTTCCAGAAAATATGGGTCAACTTAAAACCTGTATATATTATATTCCCTAGCTCACATGTAGCTGTATGAGTGTAATCTGGAAATCTTGGAAAGTATACTACAACTTTGTTATTCAACCCCACCTTTGATTCTGACGTTTCCTGTATGAAACTGTGGGATTTATACAGGGAGGTCAGCTGGAACAGACTGCGATTACAGCTCCAGTTTTAAATTTTCTTAAAACTGTGGAGAGTTGGGAACCCTCTCATTGTTCCAGTATTCTTTTTATAGATGATGGAAGTGAGGATGCTGCTACCGGACGGATGGGTATTTTTCTCTTGCGCTAACCATCTGGGTTTCCCAAGTATGCTACGGGAAGTGCTCCAGCAGTTTGGCTTCATCGAGATGCCATGCTATTGGGGTAGAGAAACGATCGACAGAGGTGTTCGGTTGTGCACCATCTTGGTATACATCCCGGCTAGTCCACGTCAATA
This sequence comes from Tuctoria greenei, assembly GCA_036927565.1. Lineage (NCBI taxonomy): Eukaryota > Viridiplantae > Streptophyta > Magnoliopsida > Poales > Poaceae > Tuctoria > Tuctoria greenei. Next base: position 128,300,008 of record JAYESD010000011.1, on the reverse strand, counting down.
TGGATGGGCTCCTTTCTCGGTTACCATCGAGGGAGCACAGTTAGAGGACACTTGGGCAATCGCTGCAGGTGAAGCACTTATGAAGCTTTGTGAGGTTCATCAGAATGCTATGGCAGGGACTCAATTTGCCCTTATTCCAGGCTGTGGTATGGCCGGATTTGAGTGGCAACATCGTATGATTGCTGCCTATACACCGCATGTCGACATAACCGCGACGACACTTGGGACATATGCGGCTGCTTCCAATATGGTAGTTGCTATGCAAGGCACCATTATTTTGGAACAAGTTGAAGCCTTGCGGGAAGCAACAGAGCGGGGTGATACCCTTGATTATATCAACGAGGGTCTACGTTCGCTCATAGCCCTAGCAAATCACCGGCTAGATAAGTGCGAGAGTCAATTGCATTATGCTCGCATTAGGCTACGGAAAGCTCGTGCCGCACAACTACAGACTCGCACTGAACTGCAGCAAGCTCGTGGTGAGCTGCAAGCAAGTCAGTTGGAGGTGCAACAACAGCAAGAGCAGCTGTTAGTAGTCACTGAAGAGCGGGACACCACCATTGAGACAGCTCAAAATTGGGAGTATGAGGCAGGAGAACTGCAGGATAATGTAATTGAGGCTGAGGCACAATTACAACCAGTGGTGTATCCACCGACCCATAACATACCACTAATTATGGGTGAACATTGCCTTCGGAGGACGAAGAAGAAGAAGATCCCGAGGAACTTGAATACGTCGAGTAGGACGTATTGAAGTGGGATGTGGCAGCACTTCTGCTGACACGGGGCAACATATAGTTTGATAGTTGCTCGTGTTTTTCTTTTGTGACCATGTTTGTGTCATATTAAGAGTAGTGGTGTTTATGTCTACAATGACAAGATATGTACGACATCTCAGGGGGACCAAGTATAGTAGAGATGTATTTCCATAGTGGGAATCCATCATTTTGGAGTTTACTACTGTAAACTTGGTCAGAGATAATATATCTTGTATAAAACTTATACTTTATCAATATATATTGATGTTGTATATTATCTATCATGGTCTACCGCATTACTACTTATATGGAAGGATGAACTTGAGGCAATGAGACTTATGGTGTAAATTGTTGTATTGCAGCATGGTGCGTACAAGTACAACCTCGGAAGTGGGAGGCTCAAGTGGAGGGCAGGGGGATGACACACCACCCCCGGGGCAGAATACGCCTCAAACGCAACCACCTCCACCACCTCCACCCACACTTCCCAGAAGTCTCGCGGAGGTTCTCGCAGCAGTACTTGGCTCGCGCAACGAGCAAACCGAGTTGTTGCGGACTCTTGTACAGAACTCGTCCCGTCAAGGGGGACGACACGCTGATGGACCACATCAGTCATATCAGAGTTCCTACTCTGATTTCTCATCGACACATCCACCGGTCTTCAGAGAGGCCGACGAGCCTTTGGAGGCGGATAATTGGCTCCGCACCATTGAAGGGAAGTTTAGTTTACTCGAGGTAATCGAACAACAGAAGACTCTGTTTGCAGCTCAGCAACTGTAGGGTTCGGCTGGTGTGTGGTAGGAAAACTACCGCGCCGCACGCCCCGCAGGCTATGTCGTGAGCTAGGCGGAATTTTGGGAGGCGTTTCGCGCCTACCATATTCCTCCCGGGATTATAAGGAGGAAGCTTCAAGAGTTCTTGGAGCTAAGGCAGGAAGGAAGGTGTGCATACGAGTACTCCAAATCATTCAACAACTTGGCCCAATACGCTCAGGACCAAGTGAATATCGAAGATCGGAAGCGCAAATGCTTCTACCGGGGTTTGAACCCCAAGTTGAAGGACAAGCTTGTCCTATTCAACCGTGGCAGCTTCAACGACATCGTCAATGCCGCTATCATGCAGGAGGACGCTACGCGCGAGCTGTCCTCAAATAAAAAGAAGAGGAGTGCTCCGCAGGGCAGCGGGGGTGGTGCTCCTCAGAAGTACCGTATGGTGTACCGATCACCATCTGGCCAGAGGTGGCAACCGCCATCACGACCACCAACGTTCAGTGGTCGCCAGTTCGGCAACTCCAGGTTCCGACCGCAACAACAGCAGGGGATGATCCCACGTGCACTTCCACCTCCACCACGTGCACCGGGATTCTGTCCTCCCATTCGTACTGGCCAAACCCCGTACATGTGTTTCACGTGTGGACGCACGGGGCACTTCGCCAAGGACTGCCCGCAGAATATGCAGGGCGGAGGACAGTCATCATACCAGGGCACCAACCAACCCCGCAACCAGCCCAAGAAGTCAGTTCCCAAACTTGGCAACGTCCACCACCTCGCCATCGAAGACGTTCTGGAAGGCGCACCCGTGCTCATGGGAACATTCTCTATCTGTGATCAATCCGTAGTCATACACTTTGACTCCGGAGCTTCCCACAATGTCATTAGCAAATCTATTGTCATTAAAAATCAGCTGCATGTTATCTCCACCAAAACTCCATATATGATTTGCACTCCAGCAGGGAGGGTAGTAACATATGAGATGGTCCATAGGGTACCTCTTGACCTAGATGGGAACATCTATCCTACCTCATTACTTATCTTAGAGACTCAAAAGCTAGATGTCATCTTAGGAATGGCATGGTTGCAATACCATGGCGCTATTCTTGATATCGTTCCTCGAAAGATTTATCTAAACTCTCCACTCCATCAGCCCCAAGTTCTCAATCTTGAGAACATCATTCCATTGGACCCATTTACTCACAATACCGAAGTTATTGGACTTGAGGATATTCCGGTAGTATGTGAGTACCCCGACGTATTCCCTAATGATCTTCCTGGAATGCCACCAGAAAGAGATATAGAGTTCAAGATTGATCTTGTACCGGGAACAGTGCCAATCTCAAGACCACCCTACAAGATGGCAACCAAGGAACTTGCAGAACTTAAGGAACAGTTAACCGAACTGGAGAACAAAGGTTTCATTCGTCCAAGTTCATCACCATGGGGTTGTTCTGCGCTGTTCGTAGAGAAGAAAGATAAGACCTTGAGACTGTGTGTAGACTATCGTCCACTTAATGATGTCACTATCAAGAACAAGTATCCACTACCACGCATTGATATTATCTTCGATCAATTGGTGGGTGCTAAAGTATTTTCAAAGATGGATCTTCGTTCTGGTTATCATCAAATTAGAATCTGACCAGAAGACATACCAAAGATAGCATTCTCAACGAGGTATGGACTGTATGAGTACCTTCTTATGTCTTCCGGATTGACCAACGCACCAGCTCATTTCATGTATCTCATTAACTCGGTGTTCATGCCGGAATTGGACAAGTTTGTCGTGGTCTTCATTGACGACATACTTGTGTATTCAAAATCCGAAGAAGAACATGCTCAACACTTGCGTATCGTGCTTCAACGATTACGGGACCATCAGCTATATGCTAAGTTCAGCAAGTGTAAATTCTGGATCAGCCAAGTGCCATTTTTAGGGCACATCATATCAGCAGAAGGGGTTGCAGTTGATCCAAGCAAGATCAAGCAAGTCCTCAAATGGGAGTTTTCAAAGTCTGTACATGAAGTTCGAAGTTTCCTAGGTTTAGCTGGGTATTACCGGAGGTTCATTCCCAGTTTCTCCAAAATAGCTAAACCAATGACAGAACTTCTGAAGAAGGGAATGAAGTATGTATGGACTGAGGCATGTGAGGAAGGTTTTCAAGCATTAGTAAAACACCTCACAACGGCACCAGTATTAGCTCAACCAGACACAACCAAATCTTTTGACGTGTATTGTGATGCATCCGAAATTGGTTTGGGATGTGTGTTGATGCAGGATAGACGAGTGATCACTTATGGATCATGGCAGCTTCGGAACCATGAGCAGCACTATCCGACTCATGATCTAGAACTCGCTGTTGTTGTACTAGCATTAAAGATGTGGAGGCATTATCTACTGGGTAATTTAGTACATCTCTACACCTATCACAAGAGCCTGAAGTACATCTTCACCCAAAAAGATTTAAATATGCGATAGCGTAGATGGTTGGAGTTAATCAAGGATTATGAGATTGAGATCCACTACCATCCAGGCAAAGCAAATGTAGTCGCAGATGCTCTGAGCCGCAAGTCCCATGTCAACAATCTTTCCATTACCTCAATGGAAGGAGAAGAAGAACCAAGTCTCTACTTGGTTCCATATGGTGCACTCTACAACCTAGCTCTCATTCCTACTATCAAGGAGAATATTATGGCAGCTCAGAAGGAGGACAAAGGGGTGTCGCATATTTGACAAAGAATGGAGAAGGGGGAGATGAAATGTTTTCGATGTGACGATGAGGGTACCCTCTGGTTTAAAAACCGTATAGTGGTACCCCGAAACATGGAACTTACGAAGAAGATACTGGATGAAGCTCATTTATCCAAGTATTCCATTCATTCAGGAAGTAAAAAATGTACCAAGATTTGAGAAAGAAGTTCTGGTGGACTCGGATGAAGAGAGAAGTAGTAAAATACATATCCGAATGTGATACGTGTTGACGAGTTAAGGCCGACATATGAAGGCAGCGGGACAGCTTCAACCTTTAAGCATACCAGCTTGGAAATGGAAGGATATCAGTATGGATTTCATTGTTGGGTTGCCTTCCACCCTCCATAAGCACAACTCAATTTGGGTGATCGTTGACCGATTGACCAAATCAGCTCATTTCATACCGGTCAGTGTGGATTATGATGCGAAGCGGTATGCAGAACTTTATATCTGCAGAATTTTGTGTCTACACGGAGTACCTTGTACTATCATTTCATATCGTGGATCTATTTTCGTTGCTCGCTTTTGGGAGCATCTCCACGATGCATTGGGTACCAAACTGATTCGAAGCTCGGCTTATCATCCTCAGACTGATGGACAAATCGAACGGGTAAATCAAGTGCTAGAGGATATGCTTCGTGCCTGTGCCATCCACCATGGTAGTAATTGGGATGATCATCTACCATTGGCGGAATTTTCGTACAACAACGGTTACCAGGCTAGCATCCTGATGGCGCCCTATGAAGATCTTTATGGCCAGAAGTGTCGCACACCCTTGAACTGGTGCGAATCTGGTGAACGAGTGGTATATGGCATCAACTTAATAAAAGAAGCCGAAGAGCAAGTACGCATTATTCAAACAAATCTCAAAGCCGCTCAGTCTCGTCAGAAGAGCTACGCGGACAAACGACGTCGACCTCTTCACTTCGAGGTTGGGGATCAAGTTTATCTCCGGGTATCCCATATGAAAGTTATCCATCGATTCGGAGTGAAATGGAAGCTAGCTTCACATTTTATTGGGCCGTTCGCAATAATCAAAAGATGCAGACCCGTGGCATATCAATTGGAGTTACCGCCATCGCTGGCAGGGGTCCATAATATGTTTCACATTTCTCAGTTGCGGAAATGTCTCAAAATACCAGCAAATATACGTATTGAGTATTTGGAAACCCTCCAACCAGATATTACGTATTCCGAGCATCCAACCCAGATCATTGATGAGAAGACTCGCACCACAAGAAGCCACACCTTGCATTTCTACAAGGTCTTGTGGAGCAACCACAGTGCTGAAGAAGCCACGTGGGAAAGCGAGGAGTATCTTAGAACGAACTATCCGGACTTGTTAGCAGCATATGATCGTTAGATCTTTTCCTTTTGCCTTCTTTTATAATCTCGGGACGAGATTCTTTTAAGGGGGGGGGATGTAAAACCCCAATTTTATTGCATGTAAATTCAGTTATCAGTTTTGTGATCAACTATATTAGAGATCCAATATAGTGGTACACATGAACTTAATACCATCCAAACCTTTCTTGCACTCATGGTTAAATTTTATTAACATGAGTATTGGACTTCACCACAAATTCTAGAATGATTCTATTCACCTCTCTTCAAATTTTAGAATTATTTGGATGAAGTTTATTAAGGCAATTTAAAGTGCAGTACTAATTATAGAGGCTCTAAATTTTTCCTCGACCTTCTAATATTCTCAATAGCTTTCCTGCAAAAATTTCAAGATTTTAGGAACTCATTTGCTATTTTATTTGAAACGCTTAGCAAATTTGAATCAAATTTAAATCTGAATTTTAAATTCTTTTCCAACTTCTTTGAACATAAGATTTGAGTTCACCATTGTGTTCAGAATAATTCATTTACCATCTCCACAAAATTTCATGATTTTTGGAGTTGATCTTCTATTTTTAAATAAAATTTTAACTTTACTACTGGAGTCTAACTGACCTGTGGGCCCCACAGGTCAGCCTCTGCTAAACGGATCAGCTCGGCCGCCTGCCATCTCTGCACTGGAACTCGCCCGCTCGACAGCGCACGCGCATGCAAGCTCCAGCGAGCTGCTTGCTTGCTTGCCGTGGCGCTATAAAAGGCCCGGCCGCCGCTCCGGGGTTTCCCTTCCCCGATCGGTTTTCCCCCTCTCGCTATTTCTTCTCCGCCGCGCGCCATCATCGCCGCTCGCCTCTGCTCTGTGGTGCGCCGCCGTTTCACACAGTTTCAAGCCACGATCCTAAAATCTTAAAGGGCGCCTAGTCGAGCTCTAACTCGCGGTGCAAACCGTTTCCTTTTTCATTGAGAAATGAGCAAGTTATCAGTCTTCTTCTTTCCCGCCGATGTGAGGAAGCTCGCTCGGTTTCCGTTTCAATTCAGTTTCTACAAGTAAATATTCTTTGCAATTGCTTAGAGATGGTTTCTATAGGTCCTAGTGCTCCTACCTAAGCAAAAAAAACCCGAAAATTTATCGAGCAACGGTCGAGGAAATCGAGTTTTGCTCGCCGCCGGTGAGGAAGCCTCGGTTCGCTGTTGAGCTCATAGTTTCCGATTGTTTCCTCCTCTCCCACGTCCAGTTCCTTGATCTGCATCGTCCCAGGAAGGTTTTGAAGAAGGTCCCGAGTGGTTTGAGCCACTCTGGAGCGAGTTCCAGGTTGCCCAAGCACTCACCGCCGCCGACGCCGTCGCACAGCCATTTCCGTGCGAGTTTCTGGTCCCATCGACTTCACCGTCGTGCTCAGCGACTCCAAAAACCCCCAGGCGGCGAGTTTGGGCGAGTTTGGCCCGTCGGTTTAGCCGGCGGCGAGCTCGCCGGCGAGTCACCGCCGCGGGCACCGCCTCGCGCGGGCGTTGGCCCGAGGTGGGAGACAACCCCGTGCGGCTCACCTGCCAGTAGCTGCGGGATCACGGTGCGGCTAGGATTCCGTGCGGCTGCGTGCAAATAAATCTGTGGACCGCGGTGTTGCATTGACCAGAGCACGCCACGTGGCCCATGGGACCCACCCGATTGTATTTAAATTCTGGCGCCAATATTTTATTAAATTAATTCCAGAAAATTGTCCAAACTTCTAAATTGAATATCTCTCTGTAGACTACTCCAAAAATCATCAAACAAATTTTGTTTGAAAGCCCTTGAGCTCTAGTTTCTTTTAGTACCATATAGGTTCTGTGAAACTTAATTTTAAATTCTGTAGAAAATAATCTTTCCAAATACAAACACAATTTTTCCAGATGAACCTTCGACTGGAAAAATCCCAAAAATTCACATAAAGTATCTTGACCTATTCTAGGTTACCAGAAAAAGTTTGGGAGCCATTAAACCTCTTTAGCTTGGTCAGATTTCCAATTCTTTCCTGCTGGTTCAGTTTTCTTCCTGAACTGTATTGAGAAAATAGTATCCTTTTCTAAATTCAGTTTCTCCCAGAAGAATTGCCCTAAAAATCACAAATAAAATCCTGTATAATCCTTACACCCTAAGCAAACAAGCTGTACAGTTGGATTGGTATGAGACCCTCTATAACATCCTGTTTAATTCAATCATCTTTTTCCTTGATTGAATTATCCCAGATGTTCAGTTGCTTTGTTATACCCCAAATTTGGATTGGACATTCCTTTAGTCATGAATAGCTCCTGTAAAAAGTTGAGATTTATTTGACCTAATCTTCTAGGCCAAATTCAGTTCCTAAACTGAAAGATAATTGGTTATGCTTATTCAATTAGTAAATAATTGCCAAAGGGCATAACCACTTTGATTATCTTTTGCTCCTTGCCAAAAATCTCTATCATAGTCATTAGTATGTCTCAACAAAGTCCCAAAGCCAATTAAGATCATCACTTGCTATGATCATTAGATGTTAATTTGTATAATTTTTATAGTTATTATTTCAAAATCGTTCATATACCATATTGTATGCATGACGTGTAGTGACCGAAGTCGAGGAGGCACCAGAGGCAGTGGAAGTGTACCTTCCTGATACTAACCCCGACTCGGACCTGCATCCAGGCAAGCCCCGGTTTGCATTTAAGTCGTTTATAAAATTTTACTTTATCACTATGATGAGTAGTCTATGAATTGTGCATTACATTTAGGATGATTGATACTCCACTTGCAAGGCCAAAAATCCCAGGGATTGGTGGGAACAAGTTACAGTTTGACCTATAGTAACTGCTTTGCTAATGCATAGGAAATTCAGTAGAAGTCGAGTAGTTGGAATCTACTCGCGAGAGATGTAGGACATATCTTATAGGATTGGTTAGATAGAAAATGGCTTAATATAATGAAATGGAGACCGGGCAGGGAATGGATAGGAAGCGGCGAGAATTGAGTCTCGGTCGCATAGCCCTGTCTGTGTCGATTAAGGCTCGTCCATATGCAGCCCCTTCGGACAAGCTGGACTTGTACCGGCAACATAATGGATATATGGGCTCCAGTAAACTGACGTAGCTTGTTCACTTGGGTGTCGAGGCATACCGTTCCATTTTATAAGTGTGGCCTGAGGGCAACAAAGTGTAAATCCGCTGGTGGGCACGTCAGAGTACGCCCCATGCAGGGACCTCCTGCTCGTGACGGATCCACCGGTTCGACATTTGAGTGTCTCGCGAAAGGTTGCCATATACGACTAGTACTGAAGTGCTAAGTAGGTACTGCGCGAAGTACTCGCTGATATTTCTGAAAGTGCGTATGTGTCGTGTTGTCCGGGTGTGTTCTGATTGCAATCACCATCCCTCGCGGAAATAGAGTACCACTTGTTCACTGAGCGGTGACGTAGTAAATACTAAAGAAGCCAGAAAATCATATTGTATTGAATTATAATTACTTTGCAACCTTGTATGATTTAGAGATAGTACAATTAAAAGTTTACAATTTCCCCATACTTTAGTTATAATAGCATTATGTGCTCTGAGCATGTCATATCATCGGTAAAGCGTTTCTTGTTTGATTGTGGAGCCCATGGTGTGCCGTGCTTGGAGAATGTCATTTGCTACTTAAAACTTGATTATAAGGATCCACTTGTAGGCGAGTCATTTATGCTTCACCTTACCTATATTTAGTGTCCCCTTGCATATGTCTAGTGAGACGGGTTAGTCTTGCTGAGCCTTATGCTCACGTTTGCAGTTAACGAGTTTTTGCAGGTTATATAATGGATGAACGGTTTGATGATGAGGCTGCACCCCCTCCAGGGTGTACAGCCGAGTGGGAACCCTGCACGCCGCCGTAATTGAGTGTTGCTAGTGCAAAGTATCCAAGGCATGGATAACTTTGCTCTTGCATAGCTAGTGCTGAGAGCGTAGCTATGATATATATGTTTCTTTCCTTACGCTAGTATTGTAAAACTTCAGCTGTATGATAAATAAAAGACTTTGTCTTGTACTTTATTCAGGTTCTATTCTTGTATATTGTTGGGTGTCGTATCGCACGACACCACCTAATGAGATCCTCGGATGTCGGGATTCCAGTCCCCACAACATTCTCCTTGATAATGTTGAAAAAGGAAACATTGTGCTTCACTATATAGATACCGAACAACAATTGGCTGACATTTTTACAAAACCTTTGGATTTCACTCGTTTTTGTTTCATTCATAGTGAAATAGGGGTTAAGCATCCTCATGGCTTATATTGAGAGGAAGTTTTCAAACTTGGAAAGTCTATGTGTGAATCTGAACTTAAAATAATAGGAGCATAGTATTTCATACATATATGACTTTGTGATTCCTTTTACATGCTGAAAGTTCGTACTACATTACTCATGTTATACATTTTGTAGTTTTTGCCATGTCTAGTAGTTGAAATAATTACTTACACTGAATCTGGTCATGGTTGAACTTTCTTGCTGTTTTGAACTTGTTGCATGCTCACAAGTGTTTTTAATCTTAAAGAATTAATCAAGAAATCAACTCACATGTTGAGTTTTTATGATCAAATGAAAAATTGAGAAAAGATCAAGAGAATATGCATGCATCACACTCTTCTTTTGAGATGACTTATCATTGCACTTAGATATGAACTTGGAAGAAGTTGTGTATGACTAAAACCATATCCTTAAGCTTCTGATTGTCAAATGACATAGGCTTGGCTTGGTTGGTTAGAATAAGGCAGATGCGCATATAATCTCTTGCAGATATCATATGATCTAAATTTGTGTTTTGAAAACTAATAAAATGCAGCAACAAGTGTCATGCTTTCAGGTTTTGAAATAGTTAAGTTTGTGAGATCATGGCTTGCTTAAATTGAAAATTAAATTTGATCTCTAGCATGACTTACACTACTTTATGTATCTCATTGTTGTGATAGTGTAAGTTACTTGATAGTATGACTTGGATGAGCTTTGTTTTATATGTATATGTTATAATATGCTCATAACAATTAAAATTTCTCTTTTGAACCTTGCTGAATACATTGTCAAAGGGGGAGAGATAATATGGTGAATTATGCAGGGGGGAGAATATGTATAGGGGGAGAAATTTATTTCTATCTCGTTTGATTTTCAAAAAGGGGGGAAATTGTTCTCAAAACTTTTCATGCAAATTTTTGGATTTAAATGGATTTAAATGGTGTTGCCAATGCATTCATCAAGGGGGAGACTGTGACACCTATGTGTGCTGAATATATTGGCTTTGACTATAAAAGCTTTGAATGCTGCCATAACATCTTTTTAGTAAGGTCCGACAATAGGTTCGACTTTCTTTGTCTAGATCTGACAGGTTTTTGGGTAGCTCCGGTGAGCTTTGTCTTTATCTCCGGCATATCTTTGATAGCTCCGGCATGTCTTTGTTAAGCTTCGATATGTTCTGCTAGGTCCGACTTATGTTGGTTAGCTCCGACATGTTTTTCTAGCTCTGACTTTTGGGATGACTAGTTCTGACTAGTTTTGATTAGCTCCGGCGCTAGGTCCGACAAGCTTTGGTAAGCTCCGATGCTAGGTTGTACTAGCTTTGGTAAGCTCCGGCGCTAGGTTGTACTAGCTTTGGTAAGCTCCGGCTAAAGCTTCGGTTAGCTTTGGCAAGGTCCGGTGCCTGATCACAATGTTACCGCTTTTAATGTGAAATGTTTCGAACTTGCTTTACATTGTTGGAAAGTTTGCATAGTATTCTATTACTATGTTTTTGGTGCGTTTTGGTTGATATGGCTGATATCGTTTTGCTATGCTTTGCAACATGCTTATGTGAGGTGCTCACGTAAGGTGTTGTGTTCGGAACTGACTTGAGTCAAGTCGCAGACTTGGGCTCATACAGATTGGTTGTTTGTTCATGTGCAAGTGTTTCTTGAGTTCAAGTCATGGCTGGTAACAGGATCCGTTGGACTAGTCTCAGGGAGGAGATGAGGTTCCAACAACCAAATTCAGGAGGAATTGTGGTTGAGCGGGTCAGAAGGTCGTGCAAGATGATTGAATCAAGAACAATGCATATGAAGGTATCGTGGACGTCATTGTAAGATGTTTGCATGTGTGCAAGGAGGACGTGGCTACATGGTTCCGAGGCATGATGAAGAGATGTGGACGTAACGAATTGTTCGGAAAGGTCCAATCGGCTAGGTTATGGACTCAGGCAGCGCCTGAGTCGGGTTTGACTCAAATATGGAAAGCTTTGAGTTGGTTATGATAGGATTTCATGTGGGTCACAAATTTGAGTTGTTTTAGGAATGTGGGATACGTTCCTAAGGTGTTTGGAAGTCTTAATATTGCTTCTATCTGCGTATAGAAGAGTCCTAAGCGGTTATGGAAAGTTTTGATTCGTGAACGGAGTAGGATTAGGATCCTGATTTGAGTTGAGTTGGCTTTCGAGCTGGTTATATAAGCAAGGGAGGACAGAGCTTGTTGTAGACGACTTTGGAGATGTTCCTATTGTGTTCTATTGAATAAAATTCATAGTTTGAAGGAACTTTTTGTGCCCTGTTCGTCCGATTTGTTCCAGACAAGTTTTACTCGTCGAGTTTCTGGACAGCACTACCTTTCGTCGGTAGTTTTAGCATAACTCAAGTTTTAAAGATCCAATTGATGTGATTCTTTTTGGGTTGTCTTTACAACTTTATTATCTATCATCTATCAAAATTTCATGGTCATTGGATTTGTGGTTTCTGATCTACATGAGTTTCTTTGCAGCATTCCAAAACTGTTTTTCTCGGGAAGGACAGATTGACCTTTGTTCGATCTTTCGATCATAACTTGAGTTTTTCTCGACGGATTTAAGTGATTCTTATTGTGTTTTCTTCGTGACTTGATTCTATATGATATATATCACTTTTGCCCCGGTGAAACACGTTTAGATTAGTATCACACATAATTTCATTAACAAATTGTTTTTCTGCCGAAGGGGATGGGATTCCATTGTTTCCGCTGCTTGAGATTTTTTAAATCTACCATTCACCGCCATCTGGTAGCTTTTCACGTGCTCTTTGATCCTACAGTTAATGATGCCATCGGCTGCTGCTGCAACAAGATGTTCCACATCTGCTCTCCATTGCTCCATTGCACCCTGGGGTGCTCCTGGAGGCGGTGGGCGTTGGAGAAGAGCACGCGCGGCAATAAGCGTGTGTTCAGGCTTGTGATTCACCGATGCAGTGACCGACACGAATGCCCCATCTCGACGTCCATCTTGATTCGCCATAGAAGATGGTGGCGGCAGTGGCATGACTCCTGCTGGAGCCACAACACCTGCTGGCTGCTGCATGTTGGAGGGATTGCCTCCAGCAGGTTGCACAACATGGTTGCCATTGGACGATCCAGCAGCAGAATTCACCATCTTTGAATCTCAGGCGCTGTCCCCCTACCTGGTGGGCCAACTGTCGGAGTATGATTTCAGCAATTCTCCCAGTACTACCGTTGGTAGACTGCAGAGTTTTATAGTTCGGTTAGGGAGCGCGAGATTCAGAAGAAGGTGGCGATTTGACACAACGTGGTTCGGGCCGCCTAAGCTTAATACCCTACTCCACGAGTGTGTTGTTGTTGTATTGAGCATATGAGTGTTAGAGTGTCTTGAGCGCGTGTGTCCTGAGCGCCAGTGGAAGCCTCTCCCGTGTGTCGTTCAGCCAGTCCTTTTATAGCACAAGGACTGGCTGTTACACCATCAGCCTGGCCCGACATGTGGCCCTGACGGTTACATATGTCTAATACACGGTTAATGTACTTAATTCCCCTTAATAGCATAGTAACGCCCCTTAATGGTGGCATTACTGGTATTAAGGGTATCCGATCATGTGTCATTAAGATAGCATTAATGACACTTAATTGGGTCTTAAAGTCTTTAATTGTTCCTTGAAGGTCCGAGCCATTGGAGGTCCACCAGTCTGCTTGTTGAGGTTGAAGGTCCGGCGGTTAGACGCGTGGCAGCTCCGGAGCTTACTGTCTTGGACGAGTAGGCCTGGTGTTGTTGTACACGTGTCGGTACTGGAGCTTCCCTCTATTGGGGGTTAGGTCCGGGGGTGCCACACAGGTATCTAGTCCGGAGCTTTCCCCTGTATGGAATGTAGCTCCAGTCTTATGATACACGTGGTAGCACTAGAACTATCCATAGAAGGGAGGCATGTCCGGTTCTGTATGACACGTGGGACCTTTCGAGGTCTTCAACTCAGATAGGTGAAGTTCCTTTGCACTCTTTGCAGTCCCAAGGGATATCCGGTACGCAGGGTAACGACAAAAACATTGTATTAATCTTGATAGTTGCAATCTCTTAACTTCATAATCATAATATATTTAAGTTGTCAATTGCATTCCACTGCATAGAATATTAGAAGAAGAATTAAAGATTTACTTGGCTTTTAGGTGTGCATATATCAGACTAGTCCGCACCGTAATAGACTAGTCCAACCTTCCTGTATTTGATCTCTTTGCTAAGTATTTCAGGGATCGATAAAAATTCAAAAATCAAATCCCCCCCTCTAGGCTACATTGAGAGAGACCGATGAGGAGCCGATCCCGACCTAGGTTTCGAAGAGAGCTCACAAGGGATGTGACCCTTCCCAGCCTGGGCATTGTAGCCAGGTCATGACCAATCGACTGGTAAATTTTTAAAATTCATCTATTTAATTATAACTAATACTATTATTGACATGCTTACAATATTTCTTTGTTTTCTAAGAAAGTACTCGCAGGAGGTCATGAAGATACACGGCGAAGATGACCATTGGGAAAATGCGCCAATCGACCCCCAAGCCATGTAGGCGAGCCGAGGTGGGAAGGCCCATAGATGGTGAGTTGGTCATTTGTTTCATTTTTTTAATCTACCTTCTTTTACTTATTATTTTTCATTCTTTTGCAGGTTTGCTATGTTCGATGGAGTTGTCGACTCGAGGTCCCTGTGACCTTCGAGAGGCGCTTCATCGACACAGGCCTTGTCCATTTTGCCGTCAAGTGGCCGTCTCTCGCAGACCCAGGTGGAACTCGATGCAGACGCTACTGCAGACCCAAGCAGAGCTCGATAGGACAAGGGTCATCCAAGAGGTCCCGACCGGCTACATAGCCTAGATGTAGGCAACAATGGAGGTAAGTAATTTAAATTACTTTAGTTTAATTTCATATCATTTCAATAACATATATCTTCTAATATTTTGCAATGGCAGGCCCTACCTCGACAGACCTGTCACCAAATCGAGATTCTTCTATTTCAGCTGCCGCAGGCGACCCCGGCACATACGCCCCCAGCACAGGTGCCCCTAGCTCAGGTAATAAACACTTTCTTCAATATTGTCGTATTCATTTCACATAGGGAGAGAAGGAGGTGGAACATAGGGTGAGGGAGAGAGTGAGATAGCAGTGAAGTAAGAGAGACTGAGATAGGTTGAGAGAGAGGGGTGAGATAGAGGTGGAGTAAGAGAGTCATAGACATGAAGAGATAGAGTGCGAGAGAAAGGGTAAAGTGAGAGAGAGAGGATGCCAGAGAGAGAGAGGAAGAGAGTGAGAAAAAGAGAGGATGGATAGAGAGAGAGGGAGAAGAAGAGAGTGAGAGAGAGGAAGAGAGTGAGGGAATAAGAGAAAGGGAGGGAGAGGAAGAGAGAAAGTGTGACAGCAAGAGGGAGAGGAAGAGAGTGAGAGAAAGTGAGGGAGAGGAAGAGAGTGAGAGAATGAGAGAAAGAGAGGGAGAGTAAGAGAAAAAGTGTGACAAAATAATAGGGAGAGGAACAGAGTGAGAGAAAGTAAGGGACTGGAAGAGAGTGAGAGAAAGAGAGAAAGAGAGAGAGGGAGAGGGAGAGGCAGAGGAAGAGAGTGTGAGAGAAAGATATAGAGGAAGTGAAATAGAGAGAGGAAGAGAGTGAGAGAAAGATGGAGAGGGAGATAAAGAGAGTGAGCGGATGAAAGTTAGAGGGAGGAAGAGTGTGAGATGCATTTGTAACATGTCTAACTCTAATGTTCTTTTGCATGATTCGACGATGGAGGTGCAAACTCCTTCAGCACAGCTACCAGCACCCGCAGGGACGCGCAGAGACATGCTTTTCGGTGTCGGCGTAGCCTTTAGATAATTTGGAATGGATAGGGGACGAGGTAGTCAAGGGGCTAGCGTGTAGCCCGTTCGGAGTTTGTGTTGTGATTGATGCATTTTGAATAATTTGTGACTGTTGGTTACGTCTGTTACTATATATCAATGTATATTGTTGTTCTGCGAGCTCGCCATCGTGCGAGGTAGGCATTTTCTGTTTTTTTTTTTAAATTAAAAACTTAACTTATGTCGGCTATGGCCAAGCCGATGTAAGGTAGCCCAAGTTAACTTACGTTGGTCCGACCATGCCGACATAAGGTAGCTCAAGAAACTTACATCGGCCTTGCCATAGCAAATGTAAGTTAAGGAGATTACTTACATCGGCCAACCGTGGCCGACATAGGTCCCCTGGCCCAGCCCGCGACCCAGCCCGGGAATGTACTTACGTCGGTAGCGGGGCACCAACGTAAGTTAGCTAACTTACTTCGGCAGCCGATGTAAGTTAGTTAACTTACGACCAAACCTTAATGTTAGCCAATAAGCGTCATAATTAAGGGAAAACTGACGTAAGTTAGTAACTTATTTCGGTTTTGTCCTTAATTATGTCGCCCCCGGCCGACATAAGTGGTCAGGATTCCTGTAGTGCCTGAAGACTTCCTCGTCAACCCGGATGAGATGATCTGGGCAGGCGATCCTTCACGCAATTGCATGTGGAGTTGGAGCCTCATCTACTATTTCTTCCGCTATAGCTTAGATGATATAAATATCTTAGATAATGTAGATAGCTTAGTGGTGTGTATTTGGTGACCTATTGATCCTTATGTAGGACTTACGATGTATCCGAACATGACTATGTAATGATATTTCACTTTTGTCAATGCATGTACGATTCAAATGATCATGGCGTACACTGGGTAGCATTTGTTCGTCTTCTTGATGACCAACTGTGACACACCTCATAGAACGAGCATTCTTGCATTGTTTCAAAATAAGAAATTGTGTGGCAAATTAAACCAAAGGCAACGAGCTAAAATATAATCACTTCATCTCAAAATACTTGTCACTTAGTTCAAAAATGAACAAGAGAGTGACAAGTATTTTGGAATAGAGGGAGTATGTTGCACAACACAAGTATGAATAATTATTAATGCTCATGCATGGGGCTGTTGGCACAAAAAGACAGGAAAAACTTGAACGGATGCGACTTAAACGATAAGCTAAACTGTAAATACGATGTGGCTGGACGAATCAGATAGATTAGAAATAGCTTCAAATGACGAGTGATGTAAGGGAAGAGGCGCTCATCCAAGCTCATTGGAGTGGCGGATTGAGACTATAGTTGTCCAACGGACTGGCCTTGAAGCCTCAGCCCAGCACTGCCTGGAATGGACCGGGCTGGGCTGGTACGCTGGGCCTGCATCCCTGTCCAGGTATGGCCCAGTCTAATTTTACATGTGTCGTCGGGTCATATCCGGGACTGGAATATTTAAAAGTACATTAAAATATATATTATACGGATTTATACGGGTCGTGTCGGGTCAGGTCCTGCAGGCTAACCGAGACATACAACCGGCCGATCCTAAACGCGTCATGTTGGACCATCCCGACAACCAGAGCCGAAGCCCGAGCACGAGCCGTGCTGTGCTTCGGGCCAACGCGGGCTCAGTTCCACCGGACCGTACCAGGTTTGGGCTGTACTTTTTTTGTCGTGCTTCAGACCAACCCAATTGACCCGAGCCATCTGGACACCATAGCAAAGTTGGGACGAGGACATGGGTGTTTGGCGCTCCTGCTCAACCTACGATGCAAACGGCGTTTGTGAGGGTGAACGATGGCTAGGGTGGAGGTTGTGCGTGAGAAACATACTTGAGACGACGGCGCAGTGACAGTTGCTAGCTATGAACTAGCGAAGCTACAGGAGTACAAAGTTCCAAAGAGATGATGAGCTTAGGGTACAATTTCCTCAAAGTTGAGGGCAGGACGGTTGCGGGCAGACATGTCCAACTGGTAAGAGAGAGCGAGAGAGATGCAGTGCAGGTAAGCGTGGGTGGCCGGTCGGGCTGCTGAGATAGGATTTCGGTCTAAGAAACTTTTTAAATTTTCTTTTCGTTTTCCAAATTTAAATAGATTTCAAACAATTTATACCGAACTTGAAAGTTTAATTTTCCACACAAACGCACGCCATATGAATCAGCTTGACCTAGACAATATTTAGGAATATTTTTTTCTCTCGTTTCATTTTAATTTTAATTTTATGTGTTTGAATTTTTTGGTGTTGCATCCCGAGCGGATGAGGTGCGGGGAGTAACATGGCCAAGGAACTCCCGAGAGAGGGAAGTATTTGTTGTAGCAGCTGCTCCTGCACGAGCTTCATCCATGGTCGCCGGGAGAGGAGAGTAACGCCGCATGATCCGAGTTTGGAATCTGTATCGTATTTCTGATGTCTGCAGGATTTTCGGTATCCATGGTCGCCGTCGGCATAGGGATCTTGGCTTGCCATGAAGAATGCAAAGGAGCTGAGCACTACGAATGGCAGGGAAGGACATGCGCATGCCTCGGCATGAACGAAATTATCCCGAGAGTTTATAGCAGGGTAGGAGAGGAGTGCCAAGATGATGGAAAGACGACGGGGAGGAAAGCGAAGCACCACTGCCACCCGCCATGGGAACGAAACAGAAGCTAGCTCTGATTATCATGTGAGATCGATTGGATCGAAGCATGCACATCGCGGCGCCGCTGGCTTTCCAAATCTCGTTAGGACTTAATTTCCGACAAAAATCAAGTATTACTTTTCTAAACATCCATGACACCAAGGCTTTTTCTAGAGCCTATCGTCTAACAGCGTGAACTGTCCTGCTGGGACCTCACGCGTCACGCCTGAACGAACGCCGCGCGCGTCCCGAGCGACGCGCCCGGCGGGTAGATGGCAGGGGATAGAAAGCAGTGTCATTCCACGTTGCTCCGGGTGGTAAGACGAAGAAACGTGAGACGCATCACAGCAACGCCTGCCTTGTCTCTACTCCGTCTGCTCCCCTATATAGTAGAGTGACAGGCAAAAGGAAACCACTACCACGGTTCCTCCCCCTGCGGCTGCCACCCCCTGCAGCGCTTGGCGTGGGCTAACGGCCGCTGCGGCAGCGTGCCATCTCCTATCCTAAACAAACCCCGCACATGTGGGCTGCGAGCTCCGACGCGGAACCTGCTACGATCCCCATAGGTGGTATGTTGTTTCCCGCTTGATTCCTCTATCGTTACTCATCTCATCAATCATTCCTCACAAATGTTTTTTTCCACCTTCGTGTCTAGGGGTGTCGTTGTCCAAGCCGTGCCCCGCACCGGCGCGCTGCAGAGGGGAGTAAAGAGCATCGCGCCCCTGCCTTCGCGCACTCCCCCCTCCACTCTCTCACGCGTTTTAGCAAGACCGCTTTGCTCGTCTCCCCGAGGTGCGTCTTGCTTCGGTGCTGCTCTTACACATTTCTTTGTTACCTTCCCAAGCTTTGTCACGGCGAAACTAGGTTCCTCCCTTCGGCGTCCGTTTGAGCAGAGCGCCGGCCGCAGCGAGAAATACTCCCAACGCCGAGCAAATACCTCCATTACGATTTAGACATAGCTTCCCAGGGTCTTTGAGAACCTTCCCGAGCAAACCGCATACAAAATGACCGAGTGGGTGCACCGGGAACCGAGTTTTTGTCGCCGCCGCCGTGAACAGTCATCTCGCACGGTGCGCCCTATCTTCCGCACTTCTGCATCCCGGTTTTGGTTCACGCCGATGATCCTCGTCGCGCCACGATGCTCTAGAGCTTTACGCCAAACATGCTCGTGCCATCCCTAGCTGGTGTGACACCGCTGAAGTTCGTCGCAGTCCGCCGGCTGTCGTTAGACCGCTCCGGCGTGACTCACCCCTTTTGGAACCCACCGTCATGTTCCCCGGGACCTAAAACATTAGGTGAGCTCCAGTTGTCAGGCTTCGAGAATTTAAACTAGTCATTTATCTGTTATACAATAATTCCAGAAATTCTCACAAATTTGTAAAATCATAGTTGATTCTAGAAAGCTAAATCTAATTATTTTTTAGGCTCCTAAAATATAACAATAAATACATTATAGATATATACTGAAAATTACCTACAACTTCTGCATTTACAAGATCTGCTATTTTTCCCTTTAAATAGGCGAAGAATAAAAGAAATAACAGTACCAAAATAGGGATTTCTATCAGCAGAATTTAGTGAGACAAAAGCCGTGTTGGAAAGATAAAATTTTATTTATAACTTCTCTTATTATCTTATAGCCTAATTTTACTTTACTTAATACTTAATTTGAAAACAATCTACCAATATAAAATCTAAATAAATTAATGGGACATAGCTTGTTACATCTCTAGTAATAGGTGTGCAAAATTTTACAAACTTTCAGGAGGCCAGACCAGCACCAAGTGGTGTGGGCGCACGTGGCCAGCTGAGACGCGGGCGCTCGTGGCTGCAGTGGGGGGCGGGATGGCGGTGCGGGCCTGCTATGATTGTGGCTGCGGCACGGGCCTGCGATGTCGGCGTCTGTAGCACGGCGCAATGATGGCAGCGACTCGAGCTGCTTCGCCCCCATGTCGGGAAGAAGGTGAGTGATTTTGTTTATTTTTAATTGCTAATATATTAATTCGTAAGGATTATGTTAGTTATAAAATAGTCAATTTAAATAATTTCGCGATTATATAGATCATAGCATAATTTTTAATTTGGAAAAAGTCTATATTACTACCCTGAAGTATGCTTTCAATTCACATAACCCTTGTACTAATTTTTGGTTCACTTTTCTCCCGTGGCATGCAAAACCAGTCCACATTACACTTTTAATAATCTAATCTGGATTTGCTGAGTTGTAAAGTGGTTTGGGTGATTAGGAGCCAAGTAGGATTTCAGTCTCTAAGATTTGAGGTACTACCGAAGCCATGTTTGAACTTCTTCTTTGCCGCCGGTCACACGCCATGGACGTCGAGCGCCGCTCGACCCTTCCTTCCGCGCTCCTCCGCCCGCGACCCCGCTATATGTGCCCCTCCCACTGCAACCCTCTGCTCGCGCTACTCCGTTGGCGCTCCTCCGATACTTCCGCCCGTGCTCCTCAGGTGGCGCGCCTTCGACCCATCCACCCATGCTGCTGCCACCCTTTGGCTCGCGATGTTCTCAGCCCGTCCTCCCGCCACCCTCCGCTGATGCTCCGCCCGTGGCACTGCCGCCCTCTCCGCCTGCGGCACAGCCCCACCTCCGCCCGTGCTAATGGTTACTTCATCTGTTCACCGCCAGCTTGCTGATTTTGTACGAATTCCACTCGAGAAAGGAGGCGGAATGATAACCAACGTGCAAATCTATTATTGTAAGAGTTTACCTATGCCTCGAGCAGGAACAACTTCGCAGCAGATTACGTGTTCGTCGTGATTCACTCCGGCCACCTGCGTGCTGGATCGATTCTCGGCTGGTACCATGCTTGCCTTGGTCACAATCGCCGCCACCGCCTTGAGGGACCTTGCATGCCGCCGCCACCTGATATACCTCGCACGCCGCACAACGTGGCCTTCTGGGAGATTGATTACCTATGATTTTTTTTTCCTTTACATGTCAATATTTGACAACTGGAATCCTATGTGACGCCTAATGACCAAAACAACCGTACAACTCAGCTAATCCGGATTAGATTATTAAAAAATGTGTCATGTGGACTGGTTTTACAAACCACGGGGAAAAGTGAACCAAAAATTAGTACCGGGGGTTATGTGAACCGAAGGCATATACTTCAGGGTAGTAACTGAATATGGACTTTTTCCTTTTAATTTTCTTAATTCTTAGAATTAACAATTACTTATAAAGGATTAGTTGTTAATGACAATAACTAAATATTAATTAACCATCACATGAAATCTCACTGAATTTGAAGCACCTATAATCTAATCTTGGCAGACCCAAATCAAAAAAAAGCTAGCTCTTATTATCATGCGGGATTGGATTGAAACGTGCACATTGCGGTGCCGCTGGCTTTCCATTATTATGTAAGTATCAACTATCACGTTAGGATTTCCAAAAATCATCAAATAATATCTAAACGATCACAGCACTATGACTTATCTAGAACCTATCGTCTAACAGCCCGAACTGTTCTGTTACCGCGACACGTTGCTGACGCGAACAAACGAAGTGCCGCAGCTTGTCACGGTCGCGGTCTCCTTCGCGTAACTAGTGCCACGCAGAAGTAAACTTCAATTTGATCATATCAGGTACTTCCGTCCTATAAAGTTTATTGCTCCGACGCCAATGGCGATGTGGCTGCAAGGAACAAGATGAGAACGTGTGAGCAGATGGATGGAGAGAATGGGAGAGGGAAACGGACGGCGAGGGCGAGGGTGAGGCACCCCCTTTATCACCTTGTACGCTTGTACGGACGTGGGCGTGTGGAGCCACAGAGGTGCCTCTCAGTGTAGGGCCGCATGCCACTAGGTCCCCAATGAAGAAGAAGGTGAGAGGGAGACGCTGATAGATGGGGCCGCAGGGATTTTTCTTTTTCGGATTTCTTTTCTTCTCCTTTCCAATGCCAAATAAAATAGATATGTGCCTTGGAATTAAACAATTTTACATGGGGTCCTCATAAACATAAAGAACATATTTGTGAATTCCAAACTAAAATATGTTTCTGAGATTTTAAATTTAAATTTCTCTAATTAACGATACAATTTATTTAAGAGAATAGATTAATTATATAATGGTCAATAGGAAAATTTTTATGGACTTTTTATTCATCCTTAATTTACCTGGAGGACTTAACATTATATGATTCTATACAAAAAAATATTTTTGAGTTTTCTTTATTTTTTTATTGAGATTTGCATTTGAATTGTGAATTCGATTTCTCTCGTTGAACATAGGAATGTGGCCCGTTACACTTCCTTTGCACAACTCTATGTATGAATATTAATTATGATTCATACACCACATATACCACAATTAATAAGATCATAGTAGCGTGTATAACACGGTTAATAAAATCATAGTACAATATGTATAATATAATGCTCAGTTGCTCATTTCTCGAAGTCTCCAGATTATTCTACCTATTGGTAATAACCATAGGTAGTAGCTACGTGGCGGCCACCTTGTACTCAGCCCACATGGTCTTGATGTCTTGCTCGGTTATCTTCTTCAAGAGTTCCTGGCAGCTCATGGCTTGCTAGAGGCCGACATTGAGGACAGCAAGAAATCCCTTATGCTGGTTGTCGACGTGGTTGAGAAAATGACCTATAACTCCATGTCCATATTGGTTCCAATCGACACCTTCTCCTTTGTACACCCAGTCGGCTGGCACATAACCAGTCAAGAGGCGCATAACATTCACTACCCTTGGAGAAGAGCAGTGTTAGCCCTACTGAATGTGGCCTTGAAGGGGGTGAATAGGCCTTTTTGATTTTCAGTCGGATCCTGCAACACTTAACAAATTGATCAAATCCCGAGATATCAGACTAGTCTAGTAGAGTGCAGACTAGTCCAGTGCGTGCCGACTAGATTGATCAAGTTTGATCGATTATCTCGATCCTAGGATGTATGCAGTGGAAATATACTTGTAATTGAAGTGTCACACTACTATGAAATAGGATGTAGCACACGTTAATCTTATATTCAATATTTCAACATAAAATGACCAATATTGATTAAAACCCTATATAGATTTAAAGAGTAAGAACAATATGCACAAAGTAAGAACACAAGCTCTTTATCCTGTGGTTCGGTTCCCACAAAGGCAACCTACGTACACGTTGAGGAGTCCACAAAAGGACTGGGTCTACACCAACCCTACCCTCGTCGGTTTGCCACGGAGGCCAATCCTCTTCACTAATCACAAAGGGAAATAACCAAATTCTAGGGTCCTTCTCACAAGTTGAGGGCTCCCCAAGATTATAAGATAAACACCACCAAGAACACACTCTTAAGATCACAATGAAAACCACAAGAGTGTGTTAGGGAATCAAACCAAGAGCTCAAACGTGTGGAATCTTATCTCTCCAACGGTCCAAAGTGAATCCTCAAAGGATTGATCTTTCTTGCGTTGGATTTCGTGGAGAGAGGTGTTTTCTAGGCTCTTGCAAGGTGTGACGGCGCAAGGGGTCGAGTTCTATGAAAGATGGGTCGTGCACACCTATTTATATGGGGTTCCCAAAAGTTACCGTTAGGGTTTAGAAAGATTGGACTAGTTCGTGGTGGACACTGGACTAGTCCGGTGTGCTGAGTGTAGAAAACCCTAGGTGTCTCAAAATATTGGACTTGTCCGGCTAAGAGCGGACTTGTCCGATTTTAGTCAGAAAGGATTTCGGACTTGTTGGCGTTGATATCGAACTTGTCTGGTGTGGTGATGCCCTAGGTGAATATAGGACAAGTCCGCACTTGGAGGACTTGTCTGATTTTAGTCAGAGGCATTATCGGACTAGTCCATGCTAATATCAGACTTGTCCGATTGACATCAGAAAGATATCAGACTAGTCTGTGGTGTTATCAGACTTGTACGATTTTGTGCAACTTGTGAAGTGTTTGGGGGACTAGTCCGCACTAGGGAGGACTAGTCTGATTCTAGTCAGAGAGATATCGGACTAGTCCATGGTAATATCGGACTAGTCCGGTCAGTGAAAAACTGGACTGTAAGGACAAGTCCGCATTGTGAGGACTTGTCAAATCTGGTGTAGAAAGATATCGGACTAGTCCGGGATCAATCGGACTAGTCCGATCCTGTATAATTTTGTGCAATGTGTGAGATTATTTGTGCTTGAGCTCTTGGGGTGTGTTACCTTAACACACTCCATACACAATGATCTACTACACTTGGTTCTTAAGCTTTTTTCCGCATTGCTTCTCATTCTCCTTTATTTTTGACACGTTTTCATTCTCTCATTAGAACCTGTGCTCATCTCAACAATGTGGTAAGGATCTATTCCTATATGCACTTTCAATCTCCCCCTTTTTGATGATTGATGACAACCAATTTAGATTTCACAAAATGTGCTAAAAAGTTGAGATTTTCATAAAGTGTGCACATATGAGTTTGAAACACATTAAGCAATGAAAACATAAGTCATATGTGCACTCTTTATGGTGGGATGCAAAACTAAGTATGTATAAATGATAATCATGGTGAGAATGACATAATTGACATCAATATATCCACAACAAGCATATATGTCATTTTTCGAGCAAAAAACACAAATTTCACAATTATCTTCAAAAGCAGTTCATAACATTGCATCACAAAACCAAAATTAGCAAAAGAACATGATATAAGTCTTACAACCCACAAAGAGACAAAAGAAACAAAAAATAGCTCTCCTCACAGCCTACAGCTAAAGCCTAAGACTCTAAGAATCCCCTCAATCTCTCCCCCTTTGGCATCAAGACACCAAAAAGAAGGAGAGGAGGGACCTAAGGTCTTCAAGCCTCTCTGTCGGTCCTCTCATCGTCTTCATCTTCATGCTCGGGCTGAGGAGGAGGCGGAACGGTTCCATTCGAGTCCCCAATGCCAAAATAGGCAAGCTCGGAGTGAGTCAAGGGCCCGAGCTAAGTGAAATCAGGATCTGAGTCATCAAAATGACTGGAGATCCAATGTGCTCGATCTCCAGCTTTTGGCAGATGTGCTTCACATTCTCCTTGACATATCGCATATCGGCCTTTCTCCTCTTGTTCAGCTTGTGAGTGTTCACTTCCGCCTGCTTGCAAGAGGCAAAGATAGCTGACAAGTACTTCAATATGCCACTTGGTGACCCCTTTTGAGGAGGGGCCCTAGTGGCGGGAGCAGCTCTAGCATCTCCACTGGCTCTCACTGGAGCCTCTGCACTAGAAGCAGGAGAAGGAGCAGCTTGAACACTTGCTTGTTGAGGCTTCTGGGGCCTCAAGGGGGTGCGCTCCACATCCTTGACAAACTAGATACCTGTGACCTTCTCGATCATAAAAATGAGGTAGGGGGCATAGCCACAGGATCTGTTCGGTGTGCAGGAGAGATTGACCATGTCATTCCAAATGTAGTCAAAGACATCAAACTTTCTATCTTTGACTATGACCTTCATCAAGGTCCTGAGATATCCCTACACACATCCAGCATCCCCGTCCTTGGGGGCAATGGTCTTCCTGAGGACTCTGTTCAGCACCACAAAGAAAGGCTTCATGTTCTTGGTGGAAGTAGGATTGAACTTTGAGTGGGGTTCATAAAGAAACTTCATCTTGTCCTTCTCAATGATACCAATGTTGTGAATTATTAGGTTGTCATTGCTAGAGCTATCCAGATGTAGCATCCTTGCAAACTCATCGTAGGTAATGGTGTACTTGGATCCATGAGTCATCCAAGTCACCCTTTCTTCCTCATCACTGACAAAGTGGCATGTAGCATAGAATTGGGCAATGACTTCATCATTCCAGTTGTTTATGAAAGCAAAGAGATCCTTCAGGCCATGCCTTTCAATTGACTCGACTACCTCAATAAAAGGTGAGCAACTCTTCCTCTCAAAGTGCGCCCAATCTATCAACTGGTTGCGCACAACTCGGGTCTTCATTGGGGATAAACAGTACTGTAAAAATCTGCATGGAAGTTACTCCAGAACCTCCCATCAACAGCTTTGTTGGGTCGGCTGTAACATCCCACATTTCTAAACTTTGCAGCCGTGTCGCTGCCCTTGCCATTGAACTTTTCTTTAGCGGGATCCCATGCCCCTTCCCTTGGAGCTGACATGTTGAGGGGGCCAATCGGGCCCGTGGCAATCCCTTTGCCCTTGCCCTTTGCTTGGCAAGCACTTGCCAAGCTAGGGCCACCACCAGCAGAAGCCTTGGAGGCAGGCTTCTTGGCGAGCACCTTTCATCGAGCCTGTGGAGGAGGAGGGGCTAGCTCTGATGGGCGCTCTTGGCGCTTCTTGCCTTGGCCCGTCGAGGATCGAAGCAAGGCTTCTTGGTCCATCTCGACCTCGAAGTCAGAGATGTCATCGTTGGTGCTCGACATTGCCCTGAGAATGGATTTCACAAGGTATTGATGAGAATAGATTACAAGGATTGCCATTGAGGAACAGGAAGTTAGGGTTGAGTTTAGAAAAATCGGACTAGACTGGTTGATTTCACAAATGGTGATTCCTAATGCACAAATAGCTTACATCAATGTAATACATCAAGGAAGCATGTATATGGTGAAAGAAACCAAGCTATTTGATCACCAACGAAGAAAATAGCGATTTCTAGGGTTTGGGAGGAAAATTTACCGAAATTGCTCGATTCTCAAAGATGTAGGGGTCGAAGGAGCGGATAAGTCTGTGGTCTTCCAAAGGAGTTGTGCACAACAACTCCCGACTGCAACATACTCCGCTTCGGCAATGGATAAGGCAATGGAATTTTGTTTCTTGGAGGACCAAGAAACTAGGGATCTACCTAGGAATTGGCATGTACCGGAGGTACTTTTTCTATCTACTTTGCATCTGACATAATCTTCATCATAGTAACCAATGAGATTGAATTTGGAACGTTTGGGATACCAAAGGCCTAGTTTGGGTGTATGAACTAAATACCGCAAGATTCTCTTTACGGTTGTCAAATAACACTCTTTTGTGTTGGATTGAAACCTTGCACACAAACATACACTCAACATAATGTCTGGCCTAGATGCACATAAATAGAGTAAAAGGCCAATCATGGAGAGATATACCTTTTGATCGACGTTTGGTCCATCTTCATTGAGATCCAAGTGGCCATTCGTTGCAATGGGAGTCTTTATAGGCTTCGCCTTGTCCATTCCAAACATCTTAAGTGTGTCTTGAGTGTACTTAGTTTGGCTTATGAATGTCCCTTCCTTTTGTTGCCTCACTTGGAATCCCAAGAAGTACTTTAGCTCTCCCATCATAGACATCTCTAACCTATATGTCATAATCTTTCTAAATTCCTCACAAAAAGATTTGTTAGTTGAACCAAAGATAATATCATCAACATAAATTTGCCAAATAAAGAGATCATTGTCAAAGTTCTTGTAAACAATGTATAATCTACTTTACCGATCTTAAAACCATTGTCAATTAAGAAATCTCTAAGACACTCATACCAATCTCTAGGAGCTTGTTTGAGGCCGTAGAGAGCCTTACGCAATTTAAAGACGTGGTCGGGGAACTCTTCATCTTCAAATCCGGGGGGTTGCTCCACATACACCTCCTCCTTGATTGGTCTATTGAGGAAGGCACTTTTCACATCCATTTGATAGAGCTTGAAATCATGGTGAGTACCGTATGCAAGTAATATTCTAATAGACTCAAGTCTAGCTGCTGGAGCAAAGGTCTCATCAAAATCCAAACCTTCGACTTGTGAATACCCTTTGGCTACAAGTCGTGCCTTGTTCCTTGTCACAACCCCGTGTTTGTCTCGTTTGTTGCGGAAGACCCATTTGGTGCCGACGACGTTGAACTTGGGTCTTGCGACTAGTTCCCACACCTCGTTCCGTTTGAAGTTGTTGAGTTCTTCTTGCATGGCCACTACCCAATCCGGATCCTTCAATGCATCCTTAACCCTATGTGGTTCCAAAAAGGATACAGACGAATAATGCTCACAAAATTAGCTATGCGAGATCTAGTAGTTACTCACTTTTGGATGTCACCGATAATGTTATCGACTAGGTGATCCCTTTGGATGCATTAGTGTACTCTTGATTGTGGCACTTGCTGTGTTGAATCTTCATGTTCAGCTTCTTCTCTCCCTAGATGGTTGCCCTCATTTACTTGTTGATCATTATCGTCTTCTTGAGGTTGATCTAGTATGGACGCTCCCCCTTGATCATTGCCCTCCTCTTGTGGTTTTCCTCATGCATATGTAGAGGTGTATCTTGTTGTCAAACTTCACCCAATGCCATTCTTCTCAATGCTTGACAAGAAGATTCTTCTATATATAGTACACAAGGATCAACATGCTCCTTTTGGGAGCCGTTAGTTTCATCGAACACTACGTCACGTGCTACTTCAACAAGTCCGGAGGTCTTGTTGAAAACACGATAGGCGTAAGAGTTCGAATCATAACCAAGAAAGAAACCTTCATCGTACTTCGAAGTGAACTTTGAAGTACTAGGCTTCTTGTTCAAAATATAGCATTTGGAACCAAAAACTCGAAAACATGAAATATTAGGCTTGTTACCGGTGAGTAGCTCATATGATGTCTTCTTGAGTAGTCGATGAAGGTAGAGTCGGTTTATGGTGTGGCAAGCGGTATTAACCGCTTCCGCCCAAAACCGATCGGAGGTCTTGTATTCTTCGAGCATTGTTCTCGCCATCTCTATGAGGGTTCGGTTCTTTCTTTCGGCAACTCCGTTTTGTTGAGGGGAGTAAGGTGCTGAAAACTCATGCTTTATGCCTTCTTCGTCTAGGTACTCCTCAACTTGTGTGTTCTTAAACTCCGTGCCATTGTCACTTCGAATGTTCTTGATTGTCAATGAAAACTCATTTTGAGCACGCTTGAAAAACTTCTTGAGTGTTCCTTGTGTTTCTATCTTATCATGTAAAAAGAAAATACAAGTGAAGCGAAAAAAATCATCAACAACTGCTAAGTCATATTTGTTACCACCGATGCTTATGTAAGCAATTGGACCGAATAGGTCCATGTGGAGTAGCTCGAGCGGTCCTTTTGTAGTCATGACGTTCTTCGCGGGATGAGGTGCTCCAACTTGCTTCCCGGCTTGGCACGCGCTACAAGTCCCGTCTTTCTCAAAAACAACATACTTCAAACCTCGGATGTGATCGCCCTTGAGGAGTTTTTGAAGATTCCTCATACCAACATGCGCTAGCCGTCTGTGCCACAGCCAACCCATGTTGGTCTTTGCAATCAAGCATGTATCAAGTTCGAATTTATATTTGTTGATGTCAACAAGGTAAAGATTTCCCTTTAACATACCCTTGAATGCAATGGAGCCATCACTCCTTCTAGAGACAGTCACACCCTCATTAGTGAACAAGCAATTATAACCTTTGTCACATAATTGAGATATGGACAGCAGGTTATAATCTAAAGAGTCAACATGTAATACATGAGATAGAATATGTTGAGATGATATGGCAATTTTGCTGGTACCGAGCACATTTCCTTGACTACTGTCTCCAAAATAGATGCCCTCGCTTGGATCCTCATTTTCTTCATACTCAACAAAAATCCTTCTTTCTCCAGTCATATGGTTGGTGCAACCACTGTCTAGCACCCATTTAGATCCACCGGAGGAATAGGCCTACAAAAACAAATCATGCCTTGGTTTTAGGTACCCAAGCTTGCTTGGGTCCTTTAAGGTTAGTCACAAGGGATTTGGGCACCCGCACATGAGATTTGGTGTTCCCATAGCGTGGCCCAACATAATGATCATAAACTTTACCAAAATTACTTCTCATTAAAACATAAGATGCATCAAAGGTTCCAAATAGTAGTAGTTGTTGTTTATGTACAGGACTAGTCTGGAATCGGACTTGTCCAGAGGACCGGACTTGTTCGTGTCCCGACCGGACTAGTCCAGTGATCATATGTGTTGGATGTGTTAACTTTGGACTTTCCAGTTTGAGAGGGTTTTCGCTTTACAAAGGCAATGCTTTCCTTGTTATTCTTATGGCTTCTAGCATTTTACTTTCCACCATAGGAATACCCAATGCCATATTTGACATTAAGAGGTTTTGTGGCCAAGTATGCACTACGTGCATATTTGACCTTCTCCTTGTCAAATATTCCACTTTGGGCAGGATGCTTATCCTTGGTAGAGGTTGACTTATCTTTTAAGCTAGTGTCAACTTTACCACATGCACAAGTAGAAGCAGTTTCAGTTTTAAGGGGTTGAGAAGACGAGCTTGAAGAGGATGAAGGGTCACTTTGCTTGAGTGACTCAACTTGTACCTCAAGGATCTTGTTAACCTTGATTAGGTTAGCAAGTTAATCCTTGACTGTAGCATTTGAGTCGTTTAACTCCAAGCAAGTTTACTTGCTTAAAGCTAACTCAAGCTCCAGTGACTTGCTTCGCTCCTTTTCAAGTTCAAGAAGCTTGTCAAGTTCAAGATATTCCTCCTTTTGGGGATAATCATATCTTCTTGACGGTTTATCAACTTCTCCTACTCAACCAGCTGATCAAGTAGAAATTTCATTTTCGCAGCTGTTTTCTTATATAAGCCAATGAGCATATCTTCATTATCACTAGAAATTTCACTATCACTAGAATAGGAATGCAAGGAAGAGGATTCGGTTGTTACATTTCGTTTACCTTCCTTTGCCATGAGGCAAGTGCCGTTCCTCTTCTATGCGCCGAGAGTGGGGAAGAGAGTGGACTTCTTGGATGTCTTCTCGATAGCTATACTAGCCATCTCCTCTTCTTCTTCAGATGAGGACTCATCATTTGAGTCCCACTCTTTCCCTAGATGCACTTGTTCAGCTTCCTTCTCTTCCTGAAGAATTTCTTGGGTTGAGGCTTTGTTTCCTTGGTCTTCTTTTTGTTTTCTTCATCTGTGCAATCAACTATAAAGTGGCCACACTCACCATAGTTATAGCATGCCCGCCTCAACTTCGGTCTTGATTTTTCCTTGTACTTCTCTTCGCTTGTCTTAGCCCCTTGTCTTTTATTCATCATTCTTTTGAATTTCTTCGTGAATAGTATCATGTCATCTTCATCCAAGTCGCTGCGCTCATCATCACCATCTTATTCTAGTTGAGCTTCTCAAGCTTCTTTAGACAAGGGCTTGAGAGTGGACTTCAAGGCTACCCCTTTCTTCTTTGCCGAGGTGAGATCGGCAATCTCCTTAACATGCTTGGCCTGCTTTTCCATCATCTCAAAATTGATGATCTTCCCAAGCAACTCATCCGGGGTCATTTTCTTGTACCCGGGGCTTTCTCGTATCATAGAGCAAAAGGTGACATTGTGAGGCATGAAGGCTCTAAGAATGAGCTTCACCACCTCGTGGTCATTTCACTTCTTGCTTCCGTATGCTCGAACTTTGTTGATGAGCGTCTTTAGGCGGTTGTACATGTCTTGCGGTGACTCATCTTCTTCAATGGCGAATCTTCCCAATTCGTCTTCAATCATTTAAATCTTCTCTTCTTGCACATGACGATCACCTTCATGTGCGATTTGCAATGTATCCCATATCTCCTTTGCGATCTCGAGTCCATCCACCTTTGTGAACTCATCCCGGCTAAGTGATGAGGTGATGACTGCAGCAACTTGGGCATTTCGATGGATAGCTTGCTCTTGGCTAGGTATGAGCTCCTCATCATCGTTGTGGATATCTATTCCTGTAACCACAATGTGCCACAAGCATGGATTGAGTGAGATCAAGTGCATTTTCATGTTTTGCCTCCACATTGAGTAGTCATTGCCATCAAAGTGTGGGGCTTTTCCAAGTGCAATAGATAGATAATGATTGTTGTTAGAATTTAAGCGATCATAATTAAAAGGATATCGGGAGTAGTCGGTGTAACTACTCCCCTTCTTCTTCTTTTCATCTTTGATCTTCACTTTTTCTTTGGAGAGGGTTTTCTTTCTTAGGAGCGCCTTGAGTTCTAGCGTCTCCTCATCATCATTCTCGAAATCTTGAATAGCCTCGAGCAGCCTCTCCAGTTTTTGGTTCTTTTCTTCTTCAACCTTCTCTTGGTTGACGCTCTTGTGTACGTCCTTCATGTCCGACATGATCTCTTCGAGCGATTAGTCTCCTTTTGAAGAACCGGCTCTGATACCAATTGAATGTGGCCTAGAAGGGGAGTGAATAGGCCTTTTTGATTTTTAGCCGGATCCTACAACACTTAACAAATTGATCAAATCCCGAGATATCAGACTAGTCCGGTAGAGTGCGGACTAGTCCGGTGCATGCCGACTAGATTGATCAAGTTTGATCGATTATCTCGATCCTAGGATGTATGCAGCGGAAATATGCTTGTAATTGAAGTGTGACACTACTATGAACTAGGATGTACCACAACTTAATCTTATATTCAATGTTTCAACGTCAAGTGAACAATATTGATTGAAACCCTAGATAGATATAAAGAGTAAGAACAATATGCGCAAAGTAGGAACACAAGCTCTTTATCCCGTGGTTCGGTTCCCATAGAGGCAACCTACGTCCACGTTGAGGAGTCCACAAAAGGACCGAGTCTTCTCCAACCCTACCCTCGTCGGATCGCCAAGGAGGCCAATGCTCTTCACTAAACACAAATGGAAATAATCAAATTCAAGGGGCCTTCTCACAAGTTGAGGGCTCCCCCAGAATTACAAGATGAACACCACCAATAACACACTCTTAAGATCACAATGAAAACCACAGGAGTGTGTTAGGGAATCAAACCAAGACCTCAAATGTGTGGAATCTTGTCTCTCTAATGATCCAAAGTGAATCCTCAAAGGATTGATATTTCTTGCATTGGATTTCATGGAGAGAGGTGTTTTCTAGGCTCTTGGAAGGTGTGACGGTGCAGGGGGTCAAGTTCTATGAATGATGGGCCATGCACACCTATTTATATGGGGTTCCCAAAAGTTACCGTTAGGGTTTAAAAATATCGGACTAGTTAGTGGTGGACACCGGACTAGTCTGGTGTGCTGAGTGCAGCAAACCCTAGGTGTACCGAAATATCGGACTTGTCCGGCTAAGAGCGGACTTGTCTGATTTTAGTCAGAAAGGATTTCGGACTTGTCCGCATTGATGTCAGACTTGTCCGGTGTGGTGATGCCCTAGGTGAATATAGGACAAGTCCGCACTTGGAGGACTTGTCCGATTTTAGTCAGAGGCATTATCGGACTAGTCCGTGCTAATATCGAACTTGTCCGATTGACATCAGAAAGATATCGGAGTAGTTCGTGGTTTTATCGGACTTATCCGATTTTTTGCAACTTGTGAAGTGTTTGGGGGACTAGTCCGCACTGCGGAGGACTAGTCCGATTCTAGTCAGAGAGATATCGGTCTAGTCCATGGTAATATCGGACTAGTCCGGTCAGTGAAAAACTAGACTGTGAGGACAAGTCTGCATTGTGAGGACTGGTCCGATCTGGGGTAGAAAGATATCGGACTATTCCGGGGTCAGTCAGACTAGTCCGGTCCTGTATAATTTTGTGCAATGTGTGAGATTATTTGTGCTTGAGCTCTTGGGTTGTGTTTCCTTAACACACTCCATACACAATGATCTACTACACTTGGTTCTTGAGCTCTTTTCCGCATTGCTTCTCATTCTCCTTTCTTTTTGGCACTTCGTCCATTCTCTCATTAGAACCTGTGCTCATCTCAACAATGTGGTTAGGATCTCATTTGCTTGTCATAAATCAACCAAAACCCACAAGGGATTCCTAGATGCACTTTCACCTACCCTAGCCATTCCATAGTACAAACTTGGGAACCACACTATAGAGGATGCCTGTGATTTGTGATCGAGGCGAAAGAAAAAAAAAAGATAAACACTAGGTCTGCAAGGATGACATCGTAACCAAGCAAAGCTATATCTTTTGGAAACCTCGTTACCAAGGTCTCCCTTGTACTCTCCATGTATGCAGTGCTGAGTTGGATATGTCCGCTATGGGAGGTCGACACTTCTTTCGTGCCGGCGATGGCATCGACAATGATGAGAGTGATAGTGCTAACATTGTACCCGCAGTCGGCGACGAAAATGTTCCAGGCATGGTTGGTGGCTTCCCTCAGGATGCGGACGATGTACGTTATGCTTAGTGTTTGAGTGAATGTGTTTTCTCCATTAGTAATCAATGTGTCATTATTGACATTGTATGATACTTTCTTGGTGGTAGCGGATGCTGCCACCACCATCAATATGAGAAGAAACTAGACAGGTTTCATAGCCATTGGCTGAGTACAACAACATGAAGCAGGATGCTAGTTTCCTTAGTTATTGAGTAGCAGAAGCCGACAGAGATGTCTGCTCTCCGCCGTGGTGCATCTCGATATGGCTAGCTTGAGATGACAAATTTCTAGGTCAAGCTAGCTACATCGAGATGCACAACAGCAAAGAGTATATATACACACATATAATCACTAAGGAAAACCAGCATCCTGCTTAAGCTCGTTGTACTCGACTAATGGCTAATTTCATCATGGAACATGTCTAATTTCTTTTCAAATTGAGGGCAATGGAAGCATCTGTTGCCGGATGCTACCGCCACAAAAGTATCACACATCACCATCAATGACACACCGGATACTAATGGAGGACACATGTTCACTCAAACACTAAGAATAACATATGTCGTCCACATCCTGATCTGAAGCCACCAACCATGCTTGGAACCTGTTTGGTGCCAACCAAAAACACGATGTCGACACTATCACTCTCATCATTGTCGACCCCATGCCGCTAAGAAAGCAGTGTTGACCTCCCACGACTGGCGTATCCACCTGAGCAATGAAGGCATTGCAGAGTACAAGAGGGAGACCCTCGTAACGAGGTTTGCAAAAGCTCATAGCTTTGCTTGGTTATGATGTCATCCTTACAGGTGTAACAATTTTTTTCCTGTATTTTGCCTCGATCACAGGTCGTAAGCATCCTCTACAATGAGGGTTGCCATGGTTTGGCTATGGAATGGGCAGGGTAGGGCTAACGCTCCTCTTCTCCAAGGGGTAGCGGATATTCTGCACCTCCAAACAGGTTATGCGTCAGCCAACTTGATGCACGAATGAGAAGTGTTGGTTGGAACCAAGCTGGACACTCGGTCACGGCTCGTTTCCTCAACCACGTAGACAACTACAACTAGGGATTTATGGCCACCCTCAACAGCATCCTCAAGGAAGCCACGAGCGGCCTGGAACTCTTCAAGAAGATAATCGGGCAAGACATCAAGGCCCTTTGGGCTGAGTACAAGGCGTCCGCTGCTCACTACTACCTATAGTATTACCAATGCATCGAAAAAATCTTGAACAGGACTCTGAGCACTGAGCAAGTGAGTATGATGCTATACCTATTGTACTATGATCTTATTAACCGCGTTCTACCTGCAGAACTATGATCTGAACTGTGTTATATGTGTTGTATGAATCATAATTAATGTTCATACATGGGGCCGTGGAACACCCCACATTCCCAAGTACAAATCGCGATAGAAATCAAATGTAAAATTCAAATGTGAATCTAAATCAAATTAAATACAGAAAACTAAAAATTGTTTTTGTGAATAAAATCATATAACATGAAATTCTCCAAGTAAATTAAGGATGAATAAGAAGTCCATAAAATTTTTCCCATCAATTATTATATTATGAAAATATTTTCCTAATTAAATAGATCATTAGATACAGAAATTTAAATTCAAATTAT
This sequence comes from Tuctoria greenei, assembly GCA_036927565.1. Classification (NCBI taxonomy): domain Eukaryota; kingdom Viridiplantae; phylum Streptophyta; class Magnoliopsida; order Poales; family Poaceae; genus Tuctoria; species Tuctoria greenei. The sequence continues at coordinate 128,264,020 of JAYESD010000011.1, read as the reverse complement.
CAGAAATAAATTTTAGTTTGCACTTCACGATTATGTTTTTTAATACTTATGAAGACATCACATGTTAAATTTTTTAATTTCTGACGCACATAGCTATTTTATTTTGCATTAAAAAGGAGAATCAAAGAAATCCAAACAAAGAAAAATCCCTACGGCCCCATCTGTAATCCTCTCCCTCTCTCCTTCTTCCTTGGGCAGCTGCTGGCATGCAGCCCAACCCTGAGAGGCACCTGTGTTGCTCCATGCGCCCGTGTGTGTGAGAGACAATAGAAGGGGGCACCTCGCCCTCACCATTTGCTTTTCTCACCCAATCTCTCCATCCATACGCTCTTATTCTCATCTCCTTCCTTGCAGCCATCTCAATTGCTGCGAGCCGAGCTCGAGCTCGCTTTTGTGATAGCCTGTAGCTGCAATGCTGCCCTGATTGAGCCCACCAAACCAAATATATCGACCTCCTATCTCAACCAATTTAACCCAATCACGAACCAATCAAACTGATTTCCATTTCTTCTTCGGACACTCATCTCTTCGCGGACTTGATTCATCGCATGCTGCGGACCAAATTTAAATTAGCTTCACTCAAATTGAGCCTGTGGGGTCTCCTGTCATCTCAGAAGACTCCGGGTCTAACTTCTTTGAGCTTCCTCCTCTCACCAACTCTGAACTTGCTTACTTTGGCTCTGACAGCGTGATGAGTGGCTCTCCTCCTCCTCCTCCTCCTCCTCCTCCTCCTCCTCCTCCTCCTCCTCCTCCTCCTCCTCTTCCTCCTTATCAGCATGATGAAGAAGAAAGTGCAGAAAGGACCGAAAGCGAGGGTGAAGCCGACAACAACAGGTAGATCCCTCCTTCTCTTCCTTTTTGGTGCCTTGATGCCAACGGGGGAGAGATTGAGGGCGAGTCCTAGGTCTTAGCTTATATAGAGGGGGAGTCGTTAGGTCTTAAGTCCTTAGGTCTTAAACAATTCTAGGTCTTAGCTTATGTCTTTATGCTCTATCTCTTTTAAGACTCTTTTATGCATTTGGTCATGTAATACTCCTATTATGCACTTGGACATGTAATTTGTGTTCTCTATGATCTATGCATTATTCCTTAAAATTGCTATGTGTGATTGATAATCTTTATGATGTTATGATTATGCTTTTCACCTCATTCATATCAAGATTCTTTCTCACACACACATAGGTTTGCACCCCCACCATAAAGAGTGCACATATGAGTAGTACTTCTGCAATAACAATTCTTCACAAAACTCATATGTGCAGACTTTATGAAAATCTGATTTTTTCATCATATTTGTGTAATCTCAATTGGTAGTTATCAATCACCAAAAACGGGGAGATTGAAAGTGCATCTATGCATCCTCGGTGGGTTTTGGTTGATTAAGGACAAACAAATGAGATCCTAACAAAATTGTCGAGATGAGAGCAGGTTTCAAGAGATGAGAAAGAAATTACAAAGAGGAAGAAGGAGGATCCAAAAGAGAAAGGGCTCAAGATTTGAAAATAGTAGATTAAATTTGTTAGGAGTGTTTTGAAGAAACACATCCCAAGAGCTCAAGTGGCGAGATCGCACTCACTGCACAAGTTTCAAAAAAACGGACTAGTCCAAAATCTCTCCGGATAAAAGCGGACATGTCCTCCCGGTGCGGACTTGTCCACAACATTCACGTTTTGCACAAGAGCAGACTAGTCTGATGTTGACCAGACTAGTCTGAAAATTCTCTGGGTAGAAAATGGACAAGTCCTCCAAGTGCGGACTTGTCCTTAGTTCTTCACATTTGCCCTAGAGCGGACAAGTCCGATATTAACCGAACTAGTCCGAAAACTCTTTGAGTCAAAAAACGGACTAGTCCACACCATAACAGACTAGTCCAATACCCTCAACACTTAGGGTTTTTCATACACACACACCAGATGTAAAATCCCGTTTTTCGGAAGAACAAAAATGCAAAAAAATTCGAACTTAAAAATTTTGAAAATAGACTTGGAAATCCAAACTCACATGAGCCATATGAGTTAAACTATGTTCACTAAAAATAGGGACTTGTTGAAACTTTACATATAGAACATGGTTGCTGATGTGGAATGGAACTTAAGGTGAAGAATCCTTAATTTCCAAGTAGTCACATTTTCAATGAAAATTAAAGGAGAAAAGAAAACAAAATAGAGAGAAAGAAAAAGGAATTATTCCAACCCTAAAATGGGACATTCAAAAATATTCAAATCTCATGCCGTAAATTTTTCCATGACCTTCTAATATTCCAATTAGACTCTCGGTAAAGTTTCAAAATTTTTGAAGCACGTTTTCCATTTATTGGACACGTACTGAGAGTTTAATCAACGTCGACTTTAAATTTAAACTTTGTGCTCAACCTTGTCCAAATCAACTCCAAATTTTTCCTGAGGTCCCTTATGGTTCAAAAAGGTTAACTTCAAAGTTTCAGGATTTTTGAACCTAATCTGCTATTTATTTCCTTGAGTCAAGTATCACCATTTGAATTCAAATTCAAACCTGAGTTCAAATTCAACTTGCTCAGTTTTGAAATTTGATTGCACCATAAAATTCTCCACATTTTATTTAGTCACTGGGCCAATGTTGACTATTTTTGAAGCTTGTTTGCTAGCTCCATTTGAATTATGAAGAGGATAAGGAGAAGGGAAAAATGGGGCCCACATGTCATGTCTATCCTCAGGGCCACAAATGCAACTTTGCTTCTTCCTCTCCCTCCCTTATCACTGCGTCGGTTCCCGACTCGTCCCAGCCGCGCCCCACTTCTGCTCCCCCGACGAGCGCTACTCCTCCCGCCGCAAGCAGCCGCGCCGCTCGCCTTGCCTCCGACCGCAGCGCCCCCGGCGCTTCACTCCCAGCCGGCCCCTGCCTCGCCCGGCTCCTCCCCGCCGCCGTAGGCCCGCCTCCCTACTGGCCACACTTCGCCGGTGCCCTGCACCGCTCGCCGGTCGTGCTCCCAGCCGCGCTGCTCCGCCTCCGCATCTTCCCGACCGTCGTCCGGCCACCGGCTTCCGCCGCCAGCGCCACGGAGCGCCGCGCCTCCTCCTCGCCTGGCCGCCGGCTTAGCCCGCCCCCACGGCAACTCGCGCCGCCACCTCCAGGTCCGCTGCCCCGTGCGCCTCCTCTGCGTCCGGTCGCCTGCCGCTAGCCCAACCCCGCTCATCCGTCCCGGCGACGTCGCTAGCGGCTCCGCCCGGCGCGCACACCGCCTTCCAGCTCCGTCGCGCCTCCTCCTCTCCCAGGCCGCGCCGTGCGCTCAGTCTACTTCCGACGCCGCACCCACCTCCTCACGGATGCTGTTGTCCGTGCCTCGCCGCGCCCAGCTCTGCCGCCCCGCCTGCGTCGCCGTTCTGCGCCTCGTCGCGTCCTGCACCTGTGGCGAGCATGCCCGCGCGCAGCATGCCGCCCTGCTGCTGCTCGCCTCACTGTGCCCCGCATGCGCGCCACCACCGCTGGTGCCCTGCCGCCATGCTCGTGTTGTCCCCGTGTCGCGTAGCCACGACGATGGTAGCCGCGCCGTGCCACACCAACCGTGTGCCGTGTTCCGGCTTGCTACTAGCCGCGCCTAGCTCGCCGATGTCTCACCTCCTGCTGCGCCATCTCGCCTGCTGCTTGTGGCCGTGCTTGTCTGCTCCCCCTCAACATTGTCGCGACGTTCTGCTCTGTAGCCGCGTTCTGGCAACAAAGCAAGTGATTGGCGTAACAGAGGAGATGCAGGAACACACCTTTGACACCATGGTATCGACCACTGGTCCAAGGTTAGCTTTGATTTTGCAAGATTGATTGGATTAGTGGCTGCAGCTAAGGTGTTCGATGAAATGTTTACGAGGGATGAACCAACTTCATTGATGTTCAGAGCTGGTCTATGATGCAGGGGTATGGTGATGTGACAACTCGACAAGCCCAAGTGCCAAGATACCCTTTGAATGGTGATGAAGCGACGGAAATCAAGTACACACCCAAGATGTTCGGCGAAATGCCTACAAGGTGAACCTTGCCCTGGAATACCTTGCTTGATGTCACCGACGTCTGTTCGTCATGATCGCTAAGGTTACTCATGTGTCGTCAAGTCGTACATCCAGTTTCCGCATTGATATCATTCCTATAGGAGTCCCCAAGTTGACCTTCTTTGTCCTTTGGATCGCGTTAACTTGTCCGTGTGTGCTCGTGATGCTCCACCATGAGCCGCGTCGACGTCGTTGACCATATGACGTCGTCGTGACGCTCCGAGCCGTTATCGTGTCCTGGCATCGAGGTGAAGGATACATGTGATGTACGTGGTACTGGAACACGACCACGACACATCAGTCGATGGTCGTTTAGCCAAATTAGGGTTTGGTCAAGGCGAGACTCGTCGAGTCCTAGGTGTAGCCTAGATGCTAGATGAAATGCCTTCTAGGTCAAACCGAGTGTATTGGTGACCACCGTTGACCTAGGGTGGAATAATGCGAGAACGTTGCGACCGACGAGGAGAACTAGTCCAAGTGGAACCTTGGATAAGAATTTCTTAGTCGTGTCGAGGACGTTTCCTTTCCGCTCGCAGAATTGCTTACCTAGATGTACCTCTTCATCGACGGTAGGTTCGTCGAGTCTTTTGTCGACAACTAAGTCGAGTCCCTGACTCTTCGACTCATGAAGTGGTGTTCGAGATTCCGCTCACCCCTTTGACGAGTCTGGGTCGATGTGGATGTGGCTAATCCGATCTTCCCGTGATGACAAAGCATGACCGTCACGACAAGGTCTCGCATCATGTTCGAGTTCCAGGAGTTCATCGAGCTCATCTGGACAATCTTGCAAAGGACACTGCAATAGTGTCACGTAAGCACTTGAACGATGCTCGAGAAGCTTGCCGTAGAAACTACTTTACCTAAAGGTCATTTAAACGTTGTCTCAATACTCACGTCAGGTTAACAAGGCTCGTTATGACGTTTTAAGTCCAAAGAATGTTGACCTCACTTCACTCCCAAGTGTCGCTATGGTTTCATCCTGGTTCATCCTTATCAGGACCCTGCGACCACACTTGTCCCGTAATTAGGTTTACTCCTTAATGAGTTTGTGTAACTTCATTGGTCGACTTCTAAGTCACAACCTCTTGTTGCACAGTTCACTCATGCCTTAAGCTTTCAATGCTCCATCTTGATCGCTTAGTCTTCCTTACATCACACAGTCCAGTAATGCATCTTCACCATTCTACCTTATCACTCTTTGGGCAGCATAGCTCCAAGTGTCGAGTGCTAAATTGCGATGTGTCATTACATTGCACCTTTCAGTGCTTATCTCGACACTACTATGCCACCTTGACTCTTAGGTCATCCTTACCCTACCAGTCCAACACTTTCACACCATTCAGCTGTATCGTCTTTGAGTGGCATAGCGTCGAGTGTTGAGTGCCAAGTTGCAATGTGTGCTTACATTGCACCTTTCAATTCACATCTCGATACTACTATGACCACTTGACTTCATCCTTTGTTCATTCACACAACAAAGGCATATCTGTCCTTCCTAGTCGAACTCCTCATTCTTAGAGTTTACACAACCCCGTGGAGTCTTTTTCTTAAATTACTTAATTACTTAATTACTTATATGCATATCATGTCGATAGGAAACGTGATGGTAGATGATCGACGAGGAGCTTCGCTTGGAGGAGAAGGCGAAGGTGTTTCCACTGAGGTTCCATGGCAGGTTCTCCGGAGGAAGATCAAGCCCTAACAATTGACATTTGTTCAGTCGCAAACTAAGGCAAGCCCCGGTTTGCATTTAAGTCGTTTATAAACTTTTGCTTTATCACTATGGTGAGTAGTATATGAATTGTGCATTACGTTTAGGGTGAATGATACTCCACATGCATGACCAAAAATCCCAGGGTTTATTTGGCACGAGTTACAGTTTGACCTGTAGTAACTGCTTTGCTAATGCATAGGAAATCCGGTAGAAGTCGAGTAGTTGGAATCTACTCGCGAGAGATGTATCTCACAGGATTGGTTGGATAGGAAATGGCTTAATATAATGAAATTGAGACCGGGCAGGGAATGGATAGGAAGCGGCGAGAATTGAGTCGCGGTCGCATAGCCCTGCCTGTGTCGATTAAGGCCCGTCCGTATGCAGCCCCTTCGGACAAGTTTGAATTGTACCGGCAACATAATGGACATATGGAATCCAATAAACTGACGTAGCTTGGTCACTTGGGTGTCGAGGCATACCGTTCCGTTTTATAGGTGTGGGTTGAGGGTAGCAAGGTGTAAATCCGCTGGTGGGCACGTCAGAGTACGCCCCACGCAGGGACCTCCTGCCCGTGACGGATCGACCGGTTCGGCATTTGAGTGTCTTGCGAAAGGTTGCCATATACGCCTAGTACTGAAGTGTTATGTAGGTACGGGTGTGCTCGCTGACACTTCCGAACGACGTATGTGTCGTGTTGTCCGGGTGTGTCCTGATTGCAATCACTGTCCCTCGCAGTAATAGAGTACCACTTGTTCACTGAGCGGTGACGTAGTAAATACTAAAGAAGTCAGAAAAATCATATTGTATTGAATTATAATTACTTTGCAACCTTGTATGATTTAGAGATAGTACAATTAAAAGTTTACAATTTCCCCATACTTTAGCTGTAATAGCACTATGTGCTTTGGGCATGTCATATCATCGGTAAAGCGTTTCTTGTTTGATTGTGGAGCCCATGATGTGCCGTGCTTGGAGAATGTCATTTTGCTACATAAAACCTGATTATAAGGACCCACTTGTAGGCGAGTCCATTTATGCTATTCCTTACCTATGTTTAGTGTCCCCTTGCATATGTCTAGTGAGACGGTTAAGTCTTGCTGAGCCTTATGCTCACGTTTGCGCTTTAACGATTTTTGCAGGTATTAGTTTCATTTCTGCTGTTCAGGTTGTACATGAGACTCGAGGTGTCGAGATAAATCTCATGTGAGCCACGCCGCTGCTGTTTGTTCTTCGTGTTGCTAGTGAGAATCGTCCTAGGGCATGGACGCCTTCTCTCCTGCTTAGTTAGGTGAGATTATGAGTATGTATTTTCCGCTGCGTGTGTACTCCTATTGTACACTCTTTTGTAAACTCTTCTTATTATGAAATGAAAATTTTATATGTTTTGGTATCCTTTTTGTGTGTGCTGTTAGGTGCCGCATCGCACGGTACCACCCAATGAGATCCTCGCATGTGTGGACTCCGGTCCCCACAGACATGGTATCAGAGCTTCATTGGGAATAGCACGCTCGAAAAGAGCCTATTTTCAAAAACTCCGAAGTAGTCGAGTGAGGATTAGCTATATGCCCATTAAGGACTATTACTAGTATAAGTTATAAAGGTGGTGAACTAACTTGTTATATTATTCTGTAACGACGCTCTGTCTTCAAGGTAAGAGGTAAGGTACGCCGCCGAGAGCGGATCAATCTCGGTAAACTCTGCATACGAGATATGGTATGTGAAATTTCCGTGGCTTAGCACGGAAAGTCAATATGAGTCTCTGAAACTTTCCATGTTTCTGAGAACATATGACACGCGGTACCCCAGCGTGACACAAAATTAGTGGGAGCCCCCGTCGGGTGGTGTATAACCCGATAGTGTGCATCTCTAGAACTATTCATGTTCTATGGGATCATGCGAAACACGTATGCCTGAGCGTGTATAGGCCGGATCGTACGGGAGTCTTTGCTGTACAGACGTATTTACAGCCATGTACCTCGAGACATGGCCTCGCTCGAGGGCGACTCACACCAGAGTCGTATGCATTTACTTTCATATATATTATTGTGACTGCCTGTCGTGTTTCCCCGTGCCGCCCTTGAGGTGTGAAGGTGTGAAAGGGGATTGTTTGTCTTCTGCAGGTACACTAACTCCGGTAGCGACCCGTGTAGAATACGTTTGCGAGTGATCGATAGTAGGACCACCTCTAGACGTATCCGGATATACCGGATTAGACTTTTCTTTTAGTAAGGCACGTAGTACCGTCAGTATCACACTTGATACTTTGACCATCCCCCACGAAAGAAATGACTTCATATTCATATTGAGTCCAAGTATCAGTTGCTGATATCTTGTGGACAAATTAAAATGTTTCTTTTCAAGAGTAGGTGAACCAAAGTTCTTTGCTCCTGGCGAGAGTTTAGCTCGACTTCGCCGGAGTAAGACTTTGGTTAAGTTTGAAGATCCATAGTGAATTGCTATGGATAAGAAGGTCGTCAAGTCTCTTTTAAGATTCCATTTGGTTCTAAAGAAAATGATTAGTTGTGAATCAAGTTCTAGCCATCGGACTTGAGTTTTGAGCTAAGTTTCAAAATTTGAGTTTGTTTCCAAATTCTTGTGTTTCGAAGCCGGTGAGTTCTGTTTTCGAACAGAATGGACCTGACTTTGAAATTCCATATCTCTTCAACCTGGAGGGCTTTGGAGGCAAGTGAATACTTTTTGAAAAGCTTTTGGAGTCTTCTAATATTTTCCTATTGACCTCCAAGCCAAAAGATGCTTTTATGGTGATGAAAATGCACCATTATCACAGCAGCTGCTGTTCTGAAACTACACGGACCAGCATCTGAACTTTTGTCATATTTCCTTGAAGAAAGCTCTTCTATTCCATTATGATACATTTCTGGAAAGTGGAAGAGCTATTCTACAACTTTGTTATTCAGTGATACCTCAAATTCAGTTTAAAACTAATTAAGAACAGAGTTGAAGATAGTACATGTATATCGATGCTATCTGAAACAGCCAGAAAAATTTTGAACTTTAAATAGCCATAACTGTTAAACTAGAAATGCAACCTATGCATGCTTATACATGTATGGAAAACTTAGAGAGTCCTCTACAACATTTCTATAGAACTTCAGAGCGGAATCCATCTCTAACATACTCAAAATTTCAGATTTCTAGACTTGATCAAATCTGGACAGCGAGTGGACAGTCCTGTATACAGTTACTGTTTCTCGCATAACTCGCTGTATAATTGTCGAAAGACTTCATAATTTTCATTTCTGGTATCCTGAGAATGTATGCAACAAGTTTGCTATGTATTACTTTTGCAAATGTTGATGTTTGTATATTTGAAAATTGTGGACAAAATCAGCCTTAAACAAAGGAGGTGCTGTCCAAATTTTCAGAAAAACTGTCAACTTGCAAATGCCGTATCTTCTCAACCAGAAATGCTACGAGGGCAAGTAAATACTCTTTAGAAAGATTTGGGAGTCCTCTGCATGTTTTCTGTTCAGCTCAAGACCAAAATCCTTGTTTTGGTGGGTGAAATTTAGATAATCGCAGAGACTGTCCAGGCATACCCAAACTGGACAGCAATCTGTACACCTCTGAATTTAATCCATAACTCGCAGACCTTTGATCCAATGGAGTCACGCGAGTAACCGTTGGAGAGGTTAGAGAGTCAGCTACAATTTTTGCAATTGGCTCCAGACCTGAATCGGTCATCTACCTATTCCAAATCGAGTTTGAATACAGAGCGGTCAATCTGAACTGAATATAGAAGTCTGAATGCTGAAATTTCAGCAAACTTTAAAAATGCATATCTCTTAAACCAAGACTGATCTGAAGACAAGTAAGTACATTCTGGAAAGCTTATTACACTGGTACAACTTTGTAAATAAGAATATTTCCAGATTTCCATCAGAACAGCCTGAAAACTTTAGATCAAAACTGTTACTTCTTAAGCAGGTTCTGCTGAAAGTGCAGAAAAATTCTGCTGACTTTAAAATAGCATAACTCGCAAACCAGAGATGATCTAGAGGCAAACCAATACTTTTTGGAAAGGTATTGATGTGTACTTTAACTTTGTTATTCACCTCAAGATCTGATTTTACCATTAACTGGATCAAAATCAAGTTTGCGTCCAGACTGGTCATTTGTCACCATAGTCTGGTCAGTTTGATCTTTTGGTTTTTGTTAGGCATTCGGTTCTCGATTTCAACTCGAGGAATGTCATAACCGACCAAGAGTTGGGATTTAACTATTTACCAAGTCGAATGGAGTGTTAAACTCATTCGAAGCCTTTTCCCTTGGATAGGCATACTAGTGTTTGATTTATGTGACTTGCCACATCACATCTTGTGATGTTGAACGCAGATCGCAATTACTTGAGTTGCATCTCGTCTTCTCAGAAGGATTGTTTGGAGTACGCTTCAACATCCTGGTTTAGAACTTTAAGGGGGAAGGCGAGCACTCAAGTAATGGTGGTATTCAACCATCAACCTTGGTTACAACGAGTCGTGTCAACAAGAAGACGATCAAGTAAGATTACATCTTCAAGAGGATCCAACATCCACCACCAGATTGAGTTACTCAAAGAAGAAGTGTGACTTCAACTCCACTAAAGTGATCACTAAGGATATCAGTTCCTCTTGCCAGATCGAAGCGAAGGATAAGTGAAGCATCACTAGAGACCTATAGTTAGTTGTTTTTCTCCTGATGAAGATACGATCAAGTTGAGTAGAACATCAACAAGCTTTCGAAAGGTCGAGGTAACGTGGTATATTTCCCACATTCCTTGTCAATCGTTCTGTTATGAATTCCTTAACTGTGGTCGAGTCATGAAAGCAACACTACTCATTGAGTGTCTTTCACGGCCACGGTTTCCAATCCTTGCAAATCATCAGACAGTACTTGAGTTTTGTGGGTGTGGTTCATTTAATCTTGCTCAAACTATAAAAGCTACTGCACCATGCATGTGCACCATTTGCATCATACATCTGCATCATTTGCACCATACCATATGCATATTCATTGCACCATACAACATATGATGCATCATGAAGCATCATTACCAATGTAACACCAATGATGGAATGCATGATAATACAAAATTTTAGAGCAAGACTGTGTACCCCATTCAAACTATTCTAAGGTGTCTAATGACTATGATCATTTCGCTATATTCATTTGACTTCTTACATTGTTGATTTTCTTTCTATTGAGTGATACCTGGGCAACCGATCACTCAACCTCCCTTGCAACTAAACAAACACTTGAACTTCCATCCTTGACTTGTTTAGGTTCAAGTACCTTGATTGTTGCAACTATACCGTTCGTCATCGAGTAGTCATCAGTTCGATGATCAACCTTGTAAAATCCATGAAATCTCCTTCCCCGCGAGGATACCGTTCGATTGTCAACCTCGTGAAACTCTTTGGGTTCATCTAAGATCTTATGTTGTTATATGGTAACCTTGCTATACTAATTACCTTGTAGTTACCATATGATTGAGTTCTTTGCTGTGTTGAAACATATGAGGATACTGAATCCTTACATCCTCATGTGCCACCGCAAAAAGGTCTTCATCTTCTGCTTCTATTGTTTGAAGACGTTGATATACCCAGAAACCTTGTAGTCGTCATATCTTCAATATTCCTGCTGTTTTGATTACATAAGAGTGTTGAGTGTCTTGCTACTCTTATGCTACGGCTAAGGAATCCTATGGTTGACTAAACATCAAACGAGGTTAATGATTGTTGTTTAACCTCGTAAACCATCTTAACTCATGTCAAGGGAAATACCACATTAAGTTGAAAGGACCTATGCAAAACCAAGCAAGCAACCAAGAATCAATGCAAGAAAAGTTTCAAACTATCAAGGTGACCTAGAGAAGCAAAGAACAAGTGCAAATTCTTCAAATCAAGACTAGGACAGGACAAGATATCATGTCAGTGCAAGAGTACGACAACAAAGGATCTTACACAGACATGAAAGTTTTACGATGTGATATTGTCATGTCGAGCATCCTGTCAAGGTTATCAACCTAAAGACTGGAATCTCCTGAAGCGGACTTTAGAATTTCTTAAGATACCTGAAGATAATCACTATTTCGTAGAACCCAAGTTTTTAAGGGCATTGCCATTTTCCTTAGTCAATGACCCTCTTTTACGGATCGTTCCCTCATCGTTCTGTTATTCTACCTGTTAGAATCTCGGGACGAGATTCCTTTAAGGGGGAAGGATTGTAAAAGCCCGTTTTTCGGAAGAACAAAAATGCAAAAAAATTCGAACTTAAAAATTTTGAAAATAGACTTGGAAATCCAAACTCACATGAGCCATATGAGTTAAACTATGTTCACTAAAAATAGGGACTTGTTGAAACTTTACATATAGAACATGGTTGCTGATGTGGAATGGAACTTAAGGTGAAGAATCCTTAATTTCCAAGTAGTCACATTTTCAATGAAAAATTAAAGGAGAAAAGAAAACAAAATAGAGAGAAAGAAAAAGGAATTATTCCAACCCTAAAATGGGACATTCAAAAATATTCAAATCTCATGCCGTAAATTTTTCCATGACCTTCTAATATTCCAATTAGACTCTCGGTAAAGTTTCAAAATTTTTGAAGCACGTTTTCCATTTATTGAACACGTACTGAGAGTTTAATCAACGTCGACTTTAAATTTAAACTTTGTGCTCAACCTTGTCCAAATCAACTCCAAATTTTTCCTGAGGTCCCTTATGGTCAAAAAGGTTAACTTCAAAGTTTCAGGATTTTTGAACCTAATCTGCTATTTATTTCCTTGAGTCAAGTATCACCATTTGAATTCAAATTCAAACTTGAGTTCAAATTCAACTTGCTCAGTTTTGAAATTTGATTGCACCATAAAATTCTCCACATTTTATTTAGTCACTGGGCCAATGTTGACTATTTTTGAAGCTTGTTTGCTAGCTCCATTTGAATTATGAAGAGGATAAGGAGAAGGGAAAAATGGGGCCCACATGTCATGTCTATCCTCAGGGCCACAAATGCAACTTTGCTTCTTCCTCTCCCTCCCTTATCACTGCGTCGGTTCCCGACTCGTCCCAGCCGCGCCCCACTTCTGCTCCCCCGACGAGCGCTACTCCTCCCGCCGCAAGCAGCCGCGCCGCTCGCCTTGCCTCCGACCGCAGCGCCCCCGGCGCTTCACTCCCAGCCGGCCCCTGCCTCGCCCGGCTCCTCCCCGCCGCCGTAGGCCCGCCTCCCTACTGGCCACACTTCGCCGGTGCCCTGCACCGCTCGCCGGTCGTGCTCCCAGCCGCGCTGCTGCGCCTCCGCATCTTCCCGACCGTCGTCCGGCCACCGGCTTCCGCCGCCAGCGCCACGGAGCGCCGCGCCTCCTCCTCGCCTGGCCGCCGGCTTAGCCCGCCCCCACGGCAACTCGCGCCGCCACCTCCAGGTCCGCTGCCCCGTGCGCCTCCTCTGCGTCCGGTCGCCTGCCGCTAGCCCAACCCCGCTCATCCGTCCCGGCGACGTCGCTAGCGGCTCCGCCCGGCGCGCACACCGCCTTCCAGCTCCGTCGCGCCTCCTCCTCTCCCAGGCCGCGCCGTGCGCTCAGTCTACTTCCGACGCCGCACCCACCTCCTCACGGATGCTGTTGTCCGTGCCTCGCCGCGCCCAGCTCTGCCGCCCCGCCTGCGTCGCCGTTCTGCGCCTCGTCGCGTCCTGCACCTGTGGCGAGCATGCCCGCGCGCAGCATGCCGCCCTGCTGCTGCTCGCCTCACTGTGCCCCGCATGCGCGCCACCACCGCTGGTGCCCTGCCGCCATGCTCGTGTTGTCCCCGTGTCGCGTAGCCACGACGATGGTAGCCGCGCCGTGCCACACCAACCGTGTGCCGTGTTCCGGCTTGCTACTAGCCGTGCCTAGCTCGCCGATGTCTCACCTCCTGCTGCGCCATCTCGCCTGCTGCTTGTGGCCGTGCTTGTCTGCTCCCCCTCAACATTGTCGCGACGTTCTGCTCTGTAGCCGCGTTCTGGCAACAAAGCAAGTGATTGGCGTAACAGAGGAGATGCAGGAACACACCTTTGACACCATGGTATCGACCACTGGTCCAAGGTTAGCTTTGATTTTGCAAGATTGATTGGATTAGTGGCTGCAGCTAAGGTGTTCGATGAAATGTTTACGAGGGATGAACCAACTTCATTGATGTTCAGAGCTGGTCTATGATGCAGGGGTATGGTGATGTGGCAACTCGACAAGCCCAAGTGCCAAGATACCCTTTGAATGGTGATGAAGCGACGGAAATCAAGTACACACCCAAGATGTTCGGCGAAATGCCTACAAGGTGAACCTTGCCCTGGAATACCTTGCTTGATGTCACCGACGTCTGTTCGTCATGATCGCTAAGGTTACTCATGTGTCGTCAAGTCGTACATCCAGTTTCCGCATTGATATCATTACTATAGGAGTCCCCAAGTTGACCTTCTTTGTCCTTTGGATCGCGTTAACTTGTCTGTGTGTGCTCTTGATGCTCCACCATGAGCCGCGTCGACGTCGTTGACCATATGACGTCGTCGTGACGCTCCGAGCCGTTATCGTGTCCTGGCATCGAGGTGAAGGATACATGTGATGTACGTGGTACTGGAACACGACCACGACACATCAGTCGATGGTCGTTTAGCCAAATTAGGGTTTGGTCAAGGCGAGACTCGTCGAGTCCTAGGTGTAGCCTAGATGCTAGATGAAATGCCTTCTAGGTCAAACCGAGTGTATTGGTGACCACCGATGACCTAGGGTGGAATAATGCGAGAACGTTGCGACCGACGAGGAGAACTAGTCCAAGTGGAACCTTGGATAAGAATTTCTTAGTCGTGTCGAGGACGTTTCCTTTCCGCTCGCAGAATTGCTTACCTAGATGTACCTCTTCATCGACGGTAGGTTCGTCGAGTCTTTTGTCGACAACTAAGTCGAGTCCCTGACTCTTCGACTCATGAAGTGGTGTTCGAGATTCCGCTCACCCCTTTGACGAGTCTGGGTCGATGTGGACGTGGCTAATCCGATCTTCCCGTGATGACAAAGCATGACCGTCACGACAAGGTCTCGTATCATGTTCGAGTTCCAGGAGTTCATCGAGCTCATCTGGACAATCTTGCAAAGGACACTGCAATAGTGTCACGTAAGCACTTGAACGATGCTCGAGAAGCTTGCCGTACAAACTACTTTACCTAAAGGTCATTTAAACGTTGTCTCAATACTCACGTCAGGTTAACAAGGCTCGTTATGACGTTTTAAGTCCAAAGAATGTTGACCTCACTTCACTCCCAAGTGTCGCTATGGTTTCATCCTGGTTCATCCTTATCAGGACCCTGCGACCACAGTTGTCCCGTAATTAGGTTTACTCCTTAATGAGTTTGTGTAACTTCATTGGTCGACTTCTAAGTCACAACCTCTTGTTGCACAGTTCACTCATGCCTTAAGCTTTCAATGCTCCATCTTGATCGCTTAGTCTTCCTTACATCACACAGTCCAGTAATGCATCTTCACCATTCTACCTTATCACTCTTTGGGCAGCATAGCTCCAAGTGTCGAGTGCTAAATTGCGATGTGTCATTACATTGCACCTTTCAGTGCTTATCTCGACACTACTATGCCACCTTGACTCTTAGGTCATCCTTACCCTACCAGTCCAACACTTTCACACCATTCAGCTGTATCGTCTTTGAGTGGCATAGCGTCGAGTGTTGAGTGCCAAGTTGCAATGTGTGCTTACATTGCACCTTTCAATTCACATCTCGATACTACTATGACCACTTGACTTCATCCTTTGTTCATTCACACAACAAAGGCATATCTGTCCTTCCTAGTCGAACTCCTCATTCTTAGAGTTTACACAACCCCGTGGAGTCTTTTTCTTAAATTACTTAATTACTTAATTACTTATATGCATATCATGTCGATAGGAAACGTGATGGTAGATGATCGACGAGGAGCTTCGCTTGGAGGAGAAGGCCAAGGTGTTTCCACTGAGGTTCCATGGCAGGTTCTCCGGAGGAAGATCAAGCCCTAACAATTGACATTTGTTCAGTCGCAAACTAAGGCAAGCCCCGGTTTGCATTTAAGTCGTTTATAAACTTTTGCTTTATCACTATGGTGAGTAGTATATGAATTGTGCATTACGTTTAGGGTGAATGATACTCCACATGCATGACCAAAAATCCCAGGGTTTATTTGGCACGAGTTACAGTTTGACCTGTAGTAACTGCTTTGCTAATGCATAGGAAATCCGGTAGAAGTCGAGTAGTTGGAATCTACTCGCGAGAGATGTATCTCACAGGATTGGTTGGATAGGAAATGGCTTAATATAATGAAATTGAGACTGGGCAGGGAATGGATAGGAAGCGGCGAGAATTGAGTCGCGGTCGCATAGCCCTGCCTGTGTCGATTAAGGCCCGTCCGTATGCAGCCCCTTCGGACAAGTTTGAATTGTACCGGCAACATAATGGACATATGGAATCCAATAAACTGACGTAGCTTGGTCACTTGGGTGTCGAGGCATACCGTTCCGTTTTATAGGTGTGGGTTGAGGGTAGCAAGGTGTAAATCCGCTGGTGGGCACGTCAGAGTACGCCCCACGCAGGGACCTCCTGCCCGTGACGGATCGACCGGTTCGGCATTTGAGTGTCTTGCGAAAGGTTGCCATATACGCCTAGTACTGAAGTGTTATGTAGGTACGGGTGTGCTCGCTGACACTTCCGAACGACGTATGTGTCGTGTTGTCCGGGTGTGTCCTGATTGCAATCACTGTCCCTCGCAGTAATAGAGTACCACTTGTTCACTGAGCGGTGACGTAGTAAATACTAAAGAAGTCAGAAAAATCATATTGTATTGAATTATAATTACTTTGCAACCTTGTATGATTTAGAGATAGTACAATTAAAAGTTTACAATTTCCCCATACTTTAGCTGTAATAGCACTATGTGCTTTGGGCATGTCATATCATCGGTAAAGCGTTTCTTGTTTGATTGTGGAGCCCATGATGTGCCGTGCTTGGAGAATGTCATTTTGCTACATAAAACCTGATTATAAGGACCCACTTGTAGGCGAGTCCATTTATGCTATTCCTTACCTATGTTTAGTGTCCCCTTGCATATGTCTAGTGAGACGGTTAAGTCTTGCTGAGCCTTATGCTCACGTTTGCGCTTTAACGATTTTTGCAGGTATTAGTTTCATTTCTGCTGTTCAGGTTGTACATGAGACTCGAGGTGTCGAGATAAATCTCATGTGAGCCACGCCGCTGCTGTTTGTTCTTCGTGTTGCTAGTGAGAATCGTCCTAGGGCATGGACGCCTTCTCTCCTGCTTAGTTAGGTGAGATTATGAGTATGTATTTTCCGCTGCGTGTGTACTCCTATTGTACTCTCTTTTGTAAACTCTTCTTATTATGAAATGAAAATTTTATATGTTTTGGTATCCTTTTTGTGTGTGCTGTTAGGTGCCGCATCGCACGGTACCACCCAATGAGATCCTCGGATGTGTGGACTCCGGTCCCCACACAAGACTAGTCCGGTGTCCAACAATGGACTAGTCCACACTTCGCAAAACCTAACGGCAACTTTTGGAAACCCTTGTATAAATAGAGGTGCACGGCCATGTAACCCTAACTCTAGATCCCCTGCACCGTCACACCTTCACAGAGCACAAAAACACCTTTCTCCACTCATTCTAAACCTAAAAGGATCAAATCTTTGAGGATTAGGGATTGGGTAAAGGAGAGAATTCATTCTTTACGATCTTGAGCTCTTGGGTTTGATCTCTTGCACACTCTCATTGTTTATTGTACATCTTTTGAGTGTGTTTGGCGGTGTTTATTCATTGTAATCTTTGGGGAGCCCTCAACTTGTGAGAAGGCCCTTTAACGAGGTTTTTACCCCTTGTGTGGTTAGTGATTGAGAATCGGCATTCGTGGTGATTCAACGAGGGAAGGATTAGTGAAGACCCGATCCTCCGTGGACTCCTCAACGGTAACGTAGGTGCCTTCGTGGAATCGAACCTCGAATAAAATCTTGTCTCGCGTGTTCTTGTTCTACTTTTTTTTATCACATTTTAGACTTTGAAAATTCTTGATTAATCTTCATCAAAAATGTCAAAGTATAATTCGGGCAATTCTCCCAGTACTACCATTGGTAGCCCGCAGAGTTTTGTAGTTCGGTTAGGGCGCGCAGAGATTCAGAAGAAGGTGGCGATTTGACACAAGTATTTACGTGGTTCGGGCCCCCTGGGTGTAATACCCTACTCCATGGGTGTGTTGTTGTTGTATTGAGCGTCTGAGTGCTAGAGTTTCTTGAGCGCGTGTGTCCTGAGCGCCAGTGGAAGCCTCTCCCATGTGTCGTTCGGCCAGTCCTTTTATAGCACAAGGACTGGCCGTTACACCATCAGCCTGGCCCGACATGTGGCCTTGGCGGTTACTGATGTCTAATACATGGTTAATGTACTTAACTCCCCTTAATAGCTTAGTAACGCCCCTTAATGGTGGCGTTACTGGTATTAAGGGTCATCCGATCGTGTGTCATTAAGATAGCATTGATGACACTTAATCGAGTCTTGAAGTCTTTAATTGTTCCTTGAAGGTCCAAGCTGTTGGAGGTCCTCCAGTCTGCTTGTTGAGGTTGAAAGTCCGGCGGTTAGACGCGTGGCAGCTCCAGAGCTTACTGTCTTGGACGAGTAGGTCCGGTGCTGTTGTACATGTGTCGGTATCAGAGCTTCCCTCTGTCGGGGGTTAGGTCCGGGGGTACCACACAGGTATCTAGTCCGGAGCTTTCCCATGTATAGAATGTAGCTCCGGTCTTATGATACACGTGGCGGCACTGGAACTAACCATAGAAGGGAGGCAGGTCTGGTTCCGTATGACACGTGGGACCTTCGGAGGTCTTCAACTCAGATAGGTGAAGATCTTTTGCACTCTTTGCAGTCCCAAGGGGTATCCGGTACGCAGGGTACCGACAGTGGCCCCCTGGGCCCACCTCTAGAAGAGACTTTTTGGATTAAGTCATTATGCCGGAGGTGGGTCCATCTTTCGATTTTGACGCCGTGTCTTCAAGGATTTTTGGATGTGCCATTGAGGTGGTGGTTCGTAGTTAAACCACCGCCGCGTGGCATATTCAGGATGCGGCAGGTGAGATCTGCGCATGCGGATCTCACGCAATTGAAGGTCACCAGTTCCTGATACGAAAACTGTATTGTTTCTGCACGCCCTGTCAGGCTGCCGCCCTCAGGCTTCCCGCCTCTCATGATAACAACAGTTCGCCTGGGGTAAGGACCTCAACTTGATCGTTAAGGTTGCCCCGGGCCCCCTTGTCATTGGCAGGGTGAAGTTTTGAACTGTATCTTTGGCCCTTCTGCGGTCTCCATCCAAGTGTCGTGGGGGCTTACTTAAGAAGGAAATCGCGCACCGTTTGGAGATTCCTTACGCCTTCATTTGAACTTTCGATCGAATTCTCCAAACTTTCGCTTGCTTTTCCTCTCTTGCCCCGCCATGCTGCGATGGAGTTGGGTATCCGCAAGAGCCGTCTCACGATAGATGGCGATTCGAAGAAGGTCCGGACCTACATGGGGTGGTCCAGCGACACCTTCAACCACCTGGTCCACGCCGGCAAGCTCCCATTCAAGAAGAAGTGCACAGGCGACATTGTGTACTTTTCCGCGTACGCCATGGTGGGACTAATCCCACCCTTCTCCACTTTTCTCTTGATGCTGCTAGACTTCTATGGTATGCAGCTCTACCACCTTGGCCCCCACTCCATTCTTCTCGTGTCCACATTCGTCTACTTCTGCGAGATGTGGGTGGGTATTCCCCCCTACGTCGAGCTTTTCCGCACCTTCTTCACCATCCACAGTACCGGCAAGAGCGATGAGTATGTTGGCTTCTACTATTTTGTGAAGCACAAGAAGTGCCCATAGAAGTACTTGAGGTCGTTCCCTTTCGGCAAGTGGGATGACTGGAAGAAGGATTGGATTGTCATCACGACAGAGGAGCACGAGAAGCTAGAGCTACCTGAAGGCCTTCCCAACATTGATACTGAAGCCTGGAGTGAAGTTCTAGTGCTGTCGGAGGCCTTCAACCCTGATTTGACCAGGATCCACCAATGTTTAGAAGGAGGGGTGACCCCCCACGCAGTATTCTGCAACTTCCTGGTCAACAGGTGGGCTCTGCTGAAGAAGAGGGAGAAGCTCGCTTGGGCCCTCAATAGCGTGATGGACGATGACTGGATTAAAACTGGTCTGAAGTCCAATTTGGAGGGCGCCGCTTTGGAGCTTCATCACAAGAAGTTCTAGCACGACATCGACGTTGAGGGCAATGACTTAACTCCGCCAGCGGTTTTTCTCCCTCTGAACATGGAGGCGGAGTTTAGTAGGGAGCTCCGGAGAAGCATGCCGGTGCTTGACGACCTCAGCGAGGTAGAGAAGCGTCCAACCACCGGGTTGGTGATCCCTGGAGATTCCGACGGTGGCCCTACTTCCGCCCCGAGACAAAGAGCTGAAGTCATTGGCAAGGGCAAAGAGTTGGCTAAGCCCTCCAGCCGAAAGAGGAAGTTGAAGCACTCTGACGGGAGGTTCGTCAGACCTGGTCCTTCCACAACAGCTCCTTCTCCCCGGCAGGGGAGGTATTCGATTGTGACAACCACTACAGCATCGGCATCTCCCCTGAACAACAGCTCCGCCCAGGTGACTCCAGCGCTGGAGCCAGCTAAGGGCTCTAGGACCGAGGGTCCTTCTCAGTCGATGGGGGCCTCAACCAAGATGTCGCTGGCGGCAGCAACAAGCTCCGAAGGGCCTTCTGGAGCTACTACCCCAGTTGCAACTGGGTCGGGCTTTGAGCGTTCGGCGAAGAGATTTCGCACTAGTTAGAGCAGGTCTCCCAAGTTAAATTTGCTTTTTTACCTCAGTTGGTTGTTTTTTCTTGTAATAATATTTTGAGCTTCTTTGTCCTTTATCCACAAGGTATCCAAGAACGGGGCTGAAGCTCCAGTTCCTGCGACAGCAACTGATGTTGCACAGGCGGAGGCCCCGGTTCTAGTTCCAGCGCCGCCTCAGGTGGTGGCTGAGGTCGCGGCAGCTCCAGCGCCAGCTGTCGTGGTCCTTGGCCTCGGATCATCTCCAGAAGCTCCCATGGTAGCGCCGGACCATGGGAATGAAGACGTACCTGCGGCACTAGCTCCGGATGTTGAAGCTCCGGTTTTTGATGCTGTGATGACGGATGCTCCGGCCTTAGAGCCGGAGGTAGCTGCAGTTCCGGCCTTAGAGCCGGATGTTGTTGAAGCCCCGGCGGTGGAGCCGGTGGTTGATGAAGTTCCGACGCCTGAGACGGTAGTTGCGGAGGTGCCGATACCTGAACCGTTGGAGGTCAAAGCGCCAGCGCCTGAACCGGCGGTGGAGGAGGCACCAGCGTCAGAGCCAGAAGTGGCCTCAGATCTGGTCGAATCTTCACCGCTTGCCACGGAAGTATTAGTTCCGGAGGTACCCGCGCCCGAGCCAGGATGCCAAGACGAAGCGACCAGTCCTCATCTTGAGGGATCAGCAGCTTATGACCTGGTGGCGGGACCTTTGGAGCGGATTCCGGAGGTAGAAGCTCCCGTTGCCGGACCTTCCGCGGCCGCGACCGAGTCTATCCCGGAGGGCGGCCCTACTGCCGCGGAAGCTCAAGGGACCGCTCTTGTAGAGTGGGACCTGATTTTTGCTATGGAGAACCCGCTGGAGTCAGTAGAGAGGACCCCGGCAAGTCTGGAGCCAATCCCACTGTCGTTGTCCATCGACAACGCCTGCTCCAGCCTTCGTCAGGTCCAGCTGGCCTTTTACCACGACAGCAAGGACCTCGAGGAGGAGTGCCAAACCCTTAGGAGGTGGCGCAACTGGCTCCAATTCGAGACCAAGCTGGCGCAAACCCGGCTGTCTGACGACAAGGAATGGGTCAAGGGGGAGAAGGCCCGAATGGAGTACTAGGGCCAGGTGCTGGATGAGAGGGAAAGCATGGTGCGATCCCTGGACAACCAGTCTCGGGCCATCCACGAACACGTCGTGGCTGCTAATGAAGCAGCAAATAATTGCCAGGAGAAGCTTAGTGCGATCCACGACAGCCTTGTCAAGCGTTGGGAGGCTCTTGACGAGCGGGAGAAAAAGCTCGAAGATGAAGAGCACAAACTCCTGGAGCTGTGGGATGACCTCGTGAAGAGGGAAGAGGAGCTCTCCCAGAGGCTTGCTCTGGGTGACAAGAGCCTAGCGGAGCGCACCAAGAAGCTGGAGGAGCTATGCGAGAGTGAGGAGAAGAAGGCCTCGCAGCAGGGACAAGACCTCACCAAGAGGGAGAACGAAGTTGCTGCCAAGGAGAAGAAGGTGCGGGGCTACTAGAAAGACCTGGTTGGCCGCCGGAGCAAGATCCACATCGGGAGTAGGAGCTTGCTAAACTCGAAAGGCAAGTTGCTGAAAAGATTCATCACCACGCCAAAGAGGTCGAGCGCCTTGCCCGGGAGGGTTCGGAGCTTGCAGCGACCAAGAGGTCCTTGGAAGAGGTGCGAAGCTCAAGGGTTGTGGAGTCCCAAGAAGTATGGGACTTCTTGGGCAAAGCCAATGACGCGATGACGCCGCTGTGCTTTATTCCTATGCGTAAGGACGATCCGGAGCCGTAGTTGGACCAGGCGGTGAAGGCGTTGAGCTCGGTGGGCAGCAAACTCAACAAAATGGGCGATGTCATCGCGGATCAGTTGGAAACTGAAGGGAAATCCGTTGCATAGAACATCGTTCAGTACATGCGGACGTGCTACACAAGTCGGGATCCTCACTTCCCATTAGATCCGGTGCTTGAAGGCCCCATCGACGAAGAGGGAGATGCCGCCAAGGCCAGCGTGTCGGAGGTTGCTCAGAAGGTGGCCTTATTCTTCCGTAGGATCTAGGACTTTCTCCTTGTAGCTCCCACTTGTATCTTCTCTTCTTTTCTCCAGTTTTGTAATCTCTTGTCCTCAGATGAATGAAATCAAAGAAATTTATGAATTTCATTTTTTGTCTTCAACCTTTGCCTCACTTGGCCCCCTGGTAGACATACGCAATTTGATTGCAAACATGTACCAAGAGGATGTAGCATTTTGTTAAAGACTTGCGTGCTTCGAACTTGTAGAGTGTAGGTCCAAAGTCGTCGACAGCGGAGGCCCCCTGAGGTTGTCGGAACTTAGTAGCTCCAGCAGCGACCATTGTGAACACGTAGAGCGTTGACAGTTGGTCCTCTGGGGTTGTCGGAGCTTAGTAGCTCCGGTGGTGACCACTGTCAACACGTAGAGCGTCGACGGCAGACCCCATTAGGATGTCCTTCCACCATCTTTTCTTCACGTTGATGGCTGGCCCCCTGGATTTGTTGAAACTTGATAGCTCTGGTGATGCCTACTATCAATGTTTAAAACATCGACAGCGGGCCACCGTAGGGGATGTCGAAGCTTTGATAGCTCCGGCATCATCCACCATCATCATGAGATCCTCATTTTTCTTGCACTCTGAAGTCAAGAAAAATAGTAAAATCCATTTCTTATCTATAACTCGTTTGCGGCTTACTATTCCCAAAAGAAGTTTTTAGGTCAACCGCAATTCTATATACAATCAAGTGCATTTGCTTATTTTCCCAGGTCCGATCATTTTCTAGACCCACCTTACTCAGGCCTGCCGGGGTGTAGGTAGAGTGGCGTACTTAGGGTGCAGGACCAGGCTAAGTCGATAGCACACTCCGAACCTAGATTGGCTTGGCGTTCAGGCGAGTAGGCCATTCAACAATGTTAAGACCCGGAAGAATTAACAATCCAACCTGAATTATACATGAATTTTTCGAGCTAAAGTTTCTTGAGAATTGCACAACTTTGTTATAGACAAGAAAAAGAAAAATAAAAAATATTGAGCCTGTACAAAATAAATGCAGGTGGAGTCTGATTTCACATAATGATGTCTTTCATTATAGGTCCAGGGTACAGGGTAAACAAGTACACTCTTAGGGTACGGAACCAGGCTAAGTGTGTTGCATTTCTTGTTTGACCCAGGGTAACTAGCTACACTTTTAGTTCTGAGACTGTGTCAAGTGTTGCCTGAACCTTGCGGACTTTCCGAGAAAGGTCCGGCTATTCTCCCGGAGGAGCTACCCGACTCTGTACAATGACGCTATAACATACATCATATGTAACTACAGACTCACCTCTGTGATATTAAGTGTAGAACATACGGAGACGCTCAATGTTCCAAGGATTAGGGAGCGGTGTCCCATCCTCGGTTGCCAAGCGAATGCATCCGGGACGGGATACTTTTATCACTCAAAAGGGTCCTTCCCAGCTGAGGGAAAGTTTGTTTAACCCTTCTCGTGTTTGTATTCTCCGTAGCACCAGATCGCCTTCCTTGAGCTGTCAGTTATGCACATGCCTTTAATGATAGCGTCAGAGCGCTTGGCAGTATCGTGCATTTCGAACAGCTGCTCGGCACCTTCCCTATTCAACGAGGTCAAGGTCTTCACGCCGGAGCTGGTCCTGCATGGCTTCGTCAAAAATCTGGACCCAGAGCGACACCGAGGTGATTTTCGTAGGAAGGACTGCTTTAGCTCCATACACCAGGAAGAAGGGTGTCTCTCTAGTTGACCAGTTGGGAGTTGTCCTGTTTGCCCACAAGGTGGGTGGAAGCTCTTCAATCCAGTTAGTTCCATGTTTTTTTAGGCGCTCATATGTACGCGTCTTGAGTCCTTTTAGGATTTCTGCATTTGCTCTCTCAGCTTGGCCATTGCTTGCCAGGTGAGCTACAGAAGCGTAGCTAACTTGAATGCCGAGGTCTTGGCAATATCCTTGAAATGCAGAGCCTGTGAATTGGGTCCCGTTGTCAGTTATAATCTTTTTTGGGACTCCAAATCTGCATACTATGGACTGCAAGAAATTGATAGCTGATTGCTTGTTTATTATCACAACTGGAGTTGCTTCTGGCCACTTGGTGAACTTGTCGATGGCGAGGTACAGGAACTTGTAACCACTAACGGCTCTTGGGAAAGGTCCCAAGATATCCACCCCCCACACAGCGAATGGCCATGTAGGAGGTGTCATTTGTAGGGGTTGAGCTGGTGTGTGAATTTGCTTTGCATGAAACTGGCATGCTTCACATTTCTTCACTAGCTTTGTTGCATCCTGGAGTGTTGTAGGCCAGTAAAAACCATGCCGGAAGGCTTTATCGACCAACGTGCGGGAAGACATGTGGTTCCCACACTCGCCTCCATGGATTACCGCGAAGAGCTTGCGGCCTTCTTCCCTTGTAATGCATCGCATTAGGACGCCGTTGGCACCACGCCGGTAGAGATTCCCTTCTACCAGTGTGTATCTTTTAGCCAATCTGACTATCCAATCAGCAAATACATTATCTTCAGGAAGGATGTTGTCCTTCAAGTAGCTCCAGGTCTCCGAGATCCATGCATCGGAGCTGACTTGAGCTTCTGAGTCTTGCGTGCTGGGTTGCTCGGAGCTTCCTGCAGCACCTACGACCCTTGACTGATGCCATGGTAACAGGGCCATCTGGACCGCCAGCTTCGAGGTGCTGGTCTCGCCCCCTTCGCTCAGTTCGGCAGGCTGAGCTGTTGGTCTTGACAATCTCCGGACAAAGGTTCCGTCGGGAACCGGAGCTCTGGTTGAAGCTTTTGTCGAGAGTTTGTCACCTTTAGCATTGTTGAGACGCTGAACATGACAAAGATACAGGACTTCGAAGTCCTTCTGAAGCTTCTGGACTTCAAGGAGATAAGCAGCTAGTTGAGGGTTGTTGCAGCAACATTCACCTTTGACTTGTTTTATACTGAGTTGTGAATCACCCTTTACCAATAGCTGCTTGACACCATATGATAGTGCCACCTTCAGCCCATAGATATGTGCTTCATACTCTGCCATGTTGTTGGTCGCCTTGAAGTCAAGGTGAACCATGTATTTGACCTTCTCCCCGGTCAGAGAGAGGAGAAGGACTCCAGCTCTGGCATCCTGCTTCTGCACAGAGCCGTCGAAGTAGAGAGTCCAGTGAGGCTCAGTGAAGACCAGAACCTTGGGTTCTGGCTTCTGCCCACTAGGGCCCCCAGGATTTGATGGAGAGGGGGTCCATTCCGCCACGAAGTCTGCCAATGCTTGACTCTTGATCGCTTGTCTTGGGACGAATTCAAGATCAAACACGGCCAATTCCGCTGCCCACTTTGCAATGTTCCCAGTAGAGTTGGGGTTATGCAAGATTGCACACAGTGGATAAGAGGTTACCACTAAAATCTTGTGGGCTTGGAAGTAGTGACGAAGCTTTCTAGAGGCAATAAGTACTGCGTAGAGCAGCTTATGCACCTCTAAGTACCGAGTCTTGGCATCATGAAGTACTTCGCTGGTGAAGTACATTGGGCGCTAGACTGTCCGAACCCTCCCAGAGGGGCTCGGTGCTTCCTTCTCATCAACCCGAACACTCCAGGAGGGGTCTGGACCTTCTTCGAGGACCTCCGGGTTCTTGCTAGAGGAACCTGAAGCTTCTTCTGGAGTGACCCGGACCTTCCCGGAAGGGTCAAGATCTTCTTGTTCAGCAACAGTAACTCCTTCATTTGAAGGAGGTTGATCCTACAGCGTCTCGCCTTGAGGATCCAGGGCTGGGGGCTCGGGCCCAGACATGCCTTCAGGCAGCTCCGGACCCTTCCGGAGGGGTCTGGATTCCTGAATTGAGGATAATTCTGGTCTTTCCGCAACAAAGACCATGCTGACAACTTCGTCAGTTGCCGAAATGTAAAGCAGAAGTGGCTCACTAGGATTCGGAGCTACCAAGGTTGGTAGAGTGGTGAAGAGCTGCTTCAGCTCTTGGAAAGCCATTTCTGCTTCTTCAGACCATTGGAATGGTCCGGACTTCCTCAATAATTTGAAGAAAGGTAGCGCCTGCTCCGCCAGTCTTGATATGAACCGGCTGAGGGCAACTAGACATCCAGTCAGCTTCTGGACATCATTTATGCGGGATGGTGGCCGCATGTCTTCAATAGCTTTAATCTTCGCCAGATTCACCTATATTCCTCGGTGGTTCACTAAGAATCAAAGAAGCTTTCCGGAGCTAACCCCGAGGACACACTTGTCTAGGTTTAGCTTGGTGCGTGTGATTCGCATCTTGTCGAAGACAGCTTGCAAGGTGTCAAGAAATGACTCCTTGTTTTTTATCTTGACGACGATGTCATCAACATACACTTCCACTACATGTCTAATGAGCTCTCCAAAAGTTTTGTACATATCTCGCACAAACGTTGAAGCAGCATTCTTGAGACCGAATGGCATGGTAGTGTAACAGTACAATCCATCTACTGTGATGAAGGAAGTATGCTCTTCATCTTCCCTAGACATTCTGATTTGATGATACCCAGAATATGCGTCTAGGAAACAGAATAATTCACACCCGGAGGTGGAATCCACTATCTGATCTATTCTAGGTAGTGGGAATGGATCCTTTGGACATGACTTATTCAGTGTAGTGTAGTCGATACACATCCGAAGCTTCCCACCGGTCTTAGGTACAATGACTGGTTTTTCCAACCATTTTTGGTGGAAGACTTCCTGGATGAATCCAGCTTCAAGCAACTGCTTCACTTCTTGACGTATGAAGTTTTGTCGCTCTACTGATTACTTCTGAGGCTTCTGATGTACAGGCTGAGCATCGGGATAAATCTTCAGATTGTGCTCAATCACTTCCCTAGGGATCCCAGGCATTTGTTACGGTTGCCAGGCAAACACGTCGACATTAGCTCGGAGGAAATTGATGAGTGCAAGTTCCTATTTGTCGTTCAGACCTCCCGATATACGGGTAGTCTGAGCGGCGTCGGAACCAACTTGGAAGACTTTGACGGGGATGTCGGTGTCGCCGCTTGGTTGTACATGGGGTGCAGAGGTTGAGCCTCGATGACGAATGCTCGGTAGTTTTGGAGCTTGCTCCTTCCCGGACTCTTCCTCCTGCATTGTAGCGAGCGCGTGGAGTTCTTCCAAAGCAGTAACTCAGGCGGTGTGATCTCCGCGGATCCAGAGAACGCCTGAGGGTGTTGGCATCTTCAACACCAGGTAGCCATAATGAGCAGCATCCATGAATTTGTACAAAGCTGGCGTGTCCAAGATGGCGTTGAATGGTAAGTTGATCTGCGCCACGTCGAAGACCAACTTCTCAGTCCTGTAATTCTCCCGGGTCTCGAAGGTCACTGGGAGAGTAATAGCACCGAGTGGAGTTATGGCCCCCGGACCTACTCCGGAGAAAGTTTGAGAGGAGCGAAGATCTGATGGTCGGAGTTGAAGCTTGACGAAGGCTTCGAAGCTTATGAGGTTCAACCCCGAACCTCCGTCCACCATTACGTGGTGGAGTTGGATGCTGTTGATGGTCGGAGATACCATCAGTGGAAGTTGGCCAGCTCTGATCATGTTCCGAGGGCAGTCCGAAGCATCGAAGGTGATGGCAGTATCCATCCACTTCCGATGAGGCTCCACCCTTGCGGTGGGAGCTACAGAGGCCATGTCCCGCCGCATTGTCTTGAGGACACGGCGGGAGATGATGTCCCAGGAACCACCAAAGATGGTGTTCATGGTCTTCCGATGCTCGTTGTCGGAGACGTCGGAATCGTTGTCAACGGAGGTGTAAACATCCTTCAAGACCTTTTTAGGGTCCTGAAAGCCTAACTCCTCTTCAGCCAGAGCTTCATCAACTTTTTGTTTTCCTTCCCTTTGATGGAAGGGAGCTTCTTCCCAACACTTGTTGTAGCGCTCGGAGAGGCTTTGGACCTCTCTGCAGTTTTCTAGGTTGTGCATGCCCATCTTGTGTATGTGACATCACATCTTGGAGTTGCCACCTTCTTCAGACGACGGTCGAGGTCGTTTCTCGGGGTGCGGCCCCCGACCACCTGGAGCTGCAGCAGCTGCTGCAGTAGGTGTACCGGCCGACGACTTCTTCTTGTTGTTGGACTTTTTCTTCTTCTTGCCACTCCTGGAGGTAGTGGCTTCACCCTTGGAGGACTTTTTATTGGCCTCCGGAGGTGGTTGGGAGTGCATTTCAGGGCCCTCCGCAGCTTTGGCGCACTTGTCTGCCAAGATGAAGAGTTTCGTGACGCTGGTGACTTACTTGGTCGCAAGCTTCTCCCGCATCTTCTTGTCTCTAACGCCCTATCTAAATGCTACGATAAGCGCTTGAGATAGAAAGAATGGTATTTCGTACCTAGAAGAACCTCTAGATGAAAGATCGCAATGACTCTCCCCCTTTTTGCTTGATAGCAAAAAGGTCCAGTTTTGTGCCTCGTCGGGTGTATGAGCTCCCAAAATTGGCAGTGAACTGCTGGCACAATTACGCCCAACCGTTGATGGAGTGAGGCGGTAGGCTCATGAACCAAGACCTGGTGGTCCCAGTCAAAGCCACAGGGAAATAATTGGCCATCACGGCCTCATTTCCCCCAGCCGCAAGGTTAGCTGTGGAGTATATTTGAAGAAATTCGGCGGGATTGATAGTCCCGTCAAATTTTTCCGACATGTGAGGCTGGAACTTGTGCGGCCATCTGACCATGCGTAGAGGCATGTCCAAGGCAGAACAACCTCCCCCAACTCCCTTAGGAGCAGGACTATCCCGAGCTTCTCGCCTCTCGCGAGCACGCTCGATGTGGACGCGGTCGTCCTGTTGACGGTAACGACGATCGATCTCCGCCCAGAGGTCATGAGTCGAAAGCCTTGTTATCGTGTGAGTACGTCGCGCCCCAGAAGGCAGCAATGTCGCATGTTGAGACACAGCATGCCTCTTGTGTTGCGAAGCGTGTGGACCAAGTCTACCTGACAAGGTCCGATGCTGAGATGGGGCCCGCCCCGAGGGGGGAGGACCTTGGTTGCTGTGACACCTATGTGTGCTAAATACATTGGATTTGACAATAAAAGTTTTGGATGCTACCATGATATCTTTTTAGTAAGGTTCGACAATAGGTCCGACTTTCTTTGTCTAGATACGACATGTTTTTGGATAGCTTCGGTGAGCTTTGTCTTTAGCTCCGACATGTCTTTGATAGCTCCGGCATGTCTTTGTTAAGCTCCGATATGTTATGCTAGGTCCGAATTATGTTGGTTAGCTCCGACTTATTTTTCTAGCTCCGAGTTTTGGGATGACTAGTTCCGACTAGTTTTAATTAGCTCTGGCGCTAGGTCCGACTAGCATTGGTAAACTTCGGCGCTAGGTTGTACTAGATTTGGTAAGCTCCGGAGCTTAGTTGTTCTAGCTTTGGTAAGCTGTGGGTCAAGCTTCGGTTAGCTTTGGCAAGGTCCAGTGCTTGATCACAATGTTCTGACTTTTAATGTGAAATGTTTTGAACTTGCTTTACATTGTTGGAAAGTTTGCTTAGTAATCTATTACTAAGTTTTTGGTGCGTTTTGGTTGATATAGCTGATATCGTTTTGCTATGCTTTGCAACATGCTTATGTGAGGTGCTCACATAAGGTGTTGTGATCGGAGCTGACTTGAGTCAAGTCGTGGACTTGGGCTCGTACAGATTGGTTGTTTGTTCATGTGCAGGTGTTGCTTGAGTTCAAGTCATGACTGGTGACAGAATCCTTTGGATTAGTCTCAGAGACGAGATGAGGTTCCAGCCACCAAATTCAAGAGGAATTGTGGTTGAGCATGTCAGGAGGTCACACAGGATGATTGAATCAAGAACAATGCATATGAAGGTATCTTGGATGTCATTGGAAGATGTTTTCACATGTGCAAGGAGTTCATGGACGTGGCTACATGGTTGTGAGGCGTGATGAAGAGATGTGGACGTAGAGAATTGGTCGGAAAGGTCCAACCGACTAGGTTATGAACTCAAGCTGCGGCTGGGTCGGGTTTGACTCAAATATGGAAAGATTTGAGTTGGTTATGATAGGATTTCGTGTGGGTCACGAATTTGAGTTATTTTAGGAATGTGGGATACGTTCCTAAGGTGTTTGGAAGTCTTAAGATTGCTTCTATCTGCGTATAGAAGAGTCCTAAGCAGTTATGGAAAGTATAGATTCGTGAACGGAGTAGGATTAGGGTCCTGATTTGAGTTGAGTTGGCTTTCGAGCTGGTTATATAAGCAAGGGAGGCCAGAGCTCGTTGTAGATGACTTTGGGGCTGTTCCTCTTGTGTTCTATTGAATAAAATTTGTAGTTTGAAGGAACTTTTGTACCTTGTTCGTCCGACTTGTTCCAGACATGTTTTACATGTCGAGTTTCTGGACATCACTACCTTTTGTCGGTGGTTTTAGCATAAATCGAGTTTTACAGATCCAATTGACATGATTCTTTTTGGGTTGTCTTCACAAATTGACCTATCATCTGTCAAAATTTCACGGTCATTGGATTTGTGGTTTCGGATCTACACGAGTTTCTTTGCAGCATTCCAGAACTGTTTTTCTCGGGTAGGACATATTGACCTTTGTTCGATCTTTCGATCATAACTTGAGTTTCTCTCGACGGATTTAAGTGATTCTTCTTGTGTTTTCTTTGTGACTTGATTCTCTATGATATATATCACTTTTTTCCCGGTGAAACATGTTTAGATTAGTCTCACACACAATTTCTTTAACATATCATTTTTGTGCCGAAGGGGTTGGGATTTAATTGTTTCCGCTGCGTGAGATTTTTTAAATGTACAATTCACCCCCCCCCCTCTGGTATCTTTTCACGTGCTCTTCGATCCTACAATTGGTATAAAAGCCACGGTGCTCCAATCATTGTGATTTGCACGTGTTTTTGACTAATCATCATGGAGAAATACTCCGCCAAACCTTGTGTGTTTGCTGGTATTGTTTTTCAGGTTTGGAAGGCACACATGGAGGCTTTCATCCAGGCGCAAGGCTTCGCAATATGGGAGAAGGTGTAAAAGCCTTACGAAGTGCCAGCTAACGATCAAGTTATGGCTACAAACCTACGGGACGTCGACAACAACAACAAAGCCCGAAACTTGATCATCCAAGGACTCACTTAGAGCGACTTTGACCGCGTTGCACATCTCCGATAGGCATACGATGTATGGAGAGCACTTTGTGACTATCATGAAGGATCCAACACGATCAAGGAGGTAAGGCAAGACATGTTCAAGAAAGAATACATGCACTTCAAGATGCAACCCGGTGAGTCCATCGATGATCTCTTTGCTTGCTTTAACAAAATTCTCAGTAACTTGCGTAGTGTCAACATTAATTTTTCTGATGCTAAAAATGCTAGGCAACTTCTTAGTGCATTAGACATGTCAATCTGGGAGATGAAAGTTACATCTATTCGTGAATCTACTTTCATGAGTACACTTACTTTAGATGTGCTTTACTCTAAACTCAAAACTCATGAAATTGACATTTTATCACGTAAGAACCCAAATAAGTCTATTGCATTTGTCTCACAACGTGATATGCCTAGCTCCAGCCAATCATCATCTTGCAATGCTCTTGCTTTGTTGTCCTCACTAACCCTGGAGCAGGTCGAGGAATTTCTAGAGGAGGAGCTAGCACTTCTCTCTACTAGGTTCTCAAAAGCATTGCAAAATGTGAGAAATAGAAGGAGAGGAAGCTCCTGACCTCAACGATGCTTCGAATGTAATAAGACAGGACACTTTCGTACATAATGCCCTAACCTTTCAGGTTCTACTTCCTGAGAAGAAAACAATCAAGGACGAAGCACTCCTCAACAAATGATAATAATAAGAAGAAGAGCTTTACAAGTCGCCAACTGGTGAACAGTCTTATCTCCGCACTCCAGGAACTTGGCTCAAGTGACGTGGACATTGGAAGTGAAGAAGATGAAGATGATTTGGCCAACTTATGCTTCATGGCGGGCAAAACAAGATCAAGATCAAGTCAGGAGGATGCAGAACACAACATTGACGACGATGAGGTATGTTCTACCTGCAATGAAATGTGTGATGCTATTTCTCATGCAACTATTATTGTCAAGAAAAAGGACAAAAAGCTTATGGATAATGCTGCTAAAATTGAATCACTAGAATCTGAAATTAACCGTTTAAAAACTTTGATTCCTAGTGATGATGCATGTCCCTCATGTGACTTAATCTATGAACAATTATCCACATTAAGAAGTGCACACTCCTCCACTCTAGATAGACTTGATGAAGAAATTGAAAAGAACAGAGAGCTTGCTGCACTTAATGATAAAAACTTAAAAGATGCTTCCTGTTCAACAGATGATTTGCATTGTCCTGCATGTGATGATCTTGAAAGGAAACTAAAAGATGCTATGAATGAAATTTCAATATTGAATAATGCTTTACATTCTCATAAAGTTAAATATTGTTCCAATTGCAAATTAAAAGGAAAAACTTCACGTGAAAATTGCCTTGATCTGTCCAATAAACTTGATAATAAGCATAGGACATTAGATCAATTTTGTAATAGGAATAAGAACCTAAACTTGATGTTGAATTCTTCGAAATCTTGCAATGATAAAACTAGTTTAGGGTTTGATTATCATGCTCATGCTAAGGCACATCCACCTAAAATTGTAAAGTCATTAGGAAGTGGTTTGATTCAAACAGTTCCTAAACAAAAAGAAGTGGTTTTCAAATCTGCAGGAGTGTTGTCTCATTCGGCTTCAAATAAAAATATTGCTTGCTCATCTAGACATGAAAACAACGTTAAATTCCAGTGTACCTACTGTGGTAGAGATGGTCTTCTCATAGATTTTTGTTATAGACTAGCTAAACAACAGAAAAGGGAAAGAATGATTGTTGGATCTCATAACTTTAATGCAAAATTTGCTGCACATATTAAACCGAATGCCACGAACATGCAACCTGCTGTTATGAGTCAAAAACATTCAAAGTTTACCTTCGGACCTTCTGTTTTTGCCTCTGGAGCTACTGATTTTTGTGCTACACAAGTAACACCTTATAGGTCAGTAGTTAAGAATAAAAAACCTCAAACATTGACTCATAAACCTGCTGTTTTATCTTAGCTTCCGCGTGTTTTTCCTGCTGCACGTTGTGTGACTCAATACTATATACCTAAATGCCTTTTGACTAACCTCAGTATTGAGTCATCGACGTATTGTACTTCTATGTAGGTTTCATGCTTGAGGAAGGAGAACATTTGGATTGTGGATTCAGGTTGCTCACGCCACATGACCGGTAACAAAGAATGGTTCTCCTCCCTCTTTTTTGTGTCATGAGTAGAGAATGTTACTTTTGTCGATAATTCTTCAACTCCTATAATTGCTAAGAGTTCGGTTAGAGTAAATGATCACTACACTTTGAAGGATGTGGCACCTGTCAAAAATTTGAAATACAACTTGCTTTCTGTTTCACAATTGCTAGATGAAAATCCGGAAATTATATTCACAAAAAATTGCTGCAAAGTTGTAAATTCAAACAATGAGCTTATTTTTAACATGTCACGATTTTGAAGAGTTTTTAAAGCTGATTTTGATATGTCTTCCTCTAAGCATAGGTGTCTAGTTGCTAATGATTCCAAAGATTTATATTTTTGGCATCGTAGACTTGGTCACGTAGGCTTTGATCATCTCACGCGTGTTAGTGCTCTTGATCGCATACGTGGGTTGCCTAAGCTTAAAGGGGACAAAGAAATTGTGTGCTCTTCTTGTAGACATTCTAAGATGGTTGCAGATTCACATACTCCTCTCACAATGATCATGACAACTGAACTGGGTCAACTTTTGCACCTTGACACTGTAGGACCTTCACGTGTTCAATCCTTCGAAGGTAAATGGTATGTTCTTGTGATTGTTGATGATTATTCTAGATACTCTTGGGTTTACTTTATGGCATCTAATAATGAAGCTTTTAGTCACTTTAGAACTTTATTTCTTAGATTATCAATTGATCACCCAGTATCTTTAAAAGCAATTAGAAGTGATAACAGAACTGAATTTAAAAATCAATCTTTTGATCACTTTTGTACTGAAAATGGAATAGATTATCAATTTTCTTCACCATATGTACCTCAACAAAACGGTGCTGTAGAAAGAATGAACAAAACTTAGTTTAGATGTCTAGGACTATGCTTGATGAATATCAAACTCCTAGGAAATTTTGGGCTGATGCGATTGCAACCGCTTGTTATGTCTCAAATCGTGTTTTCTTGTGCGCTAAGCTAGGTAAAACACTATATCAGCTCCGGTTTGGATATAGGCCTAGTGTTACGCACTTTTGGGTCTTTGGTTGCAAATGCTTCGTTAAGAAACATCGTAATCTTGATAAATTTGAGCCTAGATCCATTGATGGCATGTTTCTTGGTTATCCATCTAATACTAGAGGCTACTGTGTGCTTTTACTTGACACTAACAAAATTATGGAGACTTGTGAAGTGTTATTTGATGAATCTAGCCCAGGTAATAGCTCAAACATTGCAGGTCCAGATCCATATCCGCAGGAGGAGAGCATTTTCGTTGAAGATGAGGAAGAGGTGGAGCTACTGCCCGAAAATTCAGCAGCTAATGACATTGTTTGAGCTCCTAGTTTTGATTCACAGCAAGCACCGACAACCACCATTTCTGGTACAGGTCCTCCTCAAGTTAAAAGATCATCGATTTGTGATGAACGTGAAGAAGAAGATTGTGTAGTGTCCACACCCCTCCGGGTTCTCAAAATTCATCCTCCACAACAGATTATTTAAGCTTGCATGAACGAGTTACACGGTCCAGGTTTTGTGATCCAAACTCTCATGCTCATTCTGCTTTTGTTGCTTCTATTGAACCCAAAGATATATCACACGCACTCACTAATGAATCTTGGATTATTGCCATGCAAGAAGAGTTAGAAAATTTTGAAAGAAATAATGTTTGGAAACTTGTACCTCCTCCTCAAAGTCACACTTTAATTGGAACTAAATGGGTGTTTAAAAATAACCAAAGTGAGGATGGGGTTGTGTTTAGGAATAAGGCTAGGTTGGTTGCTCAAGGTTTCACTCAAGTTTAAGGCCTAGATTTTGATGAAACTTTTGCTCATGTTGCTAGATTAGTAGCCATAAGAATTTTGTTAGCTTTTGCTGCATCTAAAGGTTCTAAGCTATATCAAATGGATGTTAAAAGTGCTTTTCTCAATGGCTACATAGATAAGGAGGTTTATGTCAAACAACCACTAGGTTTTGAAAATTCAGATTTTCTTAATCATGTTTACAAACTGTCCAAAGCCTTGTACGGTCTCAAACAAGCCCCTAGAGCATGGTATGATAGGTTAAAAACATTCTTACTTGAAAAGGGGTTTACCATGGGAAAGGTTGATAAAACTCTTTTTGTGCATAAGCATGGAAATGACTCATTATTCGTTCAAGTGTATGCGGATGATATTATCTTTGGTTGTGCTTCTCATGATCTTGTGTCCAAGTTTTTAGCTATGATGAGTTCAGAATTTGAGATGAGTATGATGAGAGAACTCACATACTTTTTGGGGCTGCAAATCAAGCAGACCAAGGAGGGTACCTTTGTGCGTCAAACGAAGTATACAAAAGACCTCCTAAGGCGCTTCAACATGGACAAAAGCAAGCCTCTTCTGACACCAATGGGAACAGCAACAACACTTGAACTTGATGAAGATGGTGAACCCATGGATCAAAAAGAATATAGAAGCATGATCGGATCACTTTTGTACCTCACGGCATCAAGACTGGACATACAATTCAGCGTATGTCTTTGTGCATGCTTTCAAGCCTCCCTACGTGCTTCACATCGTCAAGCCGTCAAAAGGATTCTCAGGTACTTACTTGGAACTCAAGAATTTGGCATTTTTCTTCCTTCTTCCTCAACCGTTACTTTGAAAGCTTTTTCGATGCTGATTTTGGAGGTTGTAGGATTTATAGGAAAAGTACTTCCGGTGCTTGTCATTTTCTTGGTAATTCACTTGTTGCTTGGTCCTCTAGAAAAAAATTCAGTTGCACAATCCATAGCCGAATCTGAATATGTAGCTGCTGCTAGTGCTTGCTCACAAATTCTTTGGATTGTTCAAACACCTAATGACTATAGGGTTGATCTAGATAGTGTTCCACTATTTTGTGACAACACTAGTGCTATTTGCATTGCTAAAAACCCTGTGCAACATTCTAGAACTAAGAACATTGATATTAGGTATCACTTTCTCCATGATAATGTTGAAAAAGGAAACATTGTGTTTCACCATGTAGATACCGAACACCAATTGGCTGACATTTTTACAAAACCTTTAGATTTCACTCGTTTTTGTTTCATTCGTACTGAAATAGGGGTTATGCATCCTCATGGCTTACATTGAGAGGGAGTTTTCCAACTTGGAAAGTCTATGTGTGAATCTGAATTTAAAATAATATGAGCATAGTATTTTATACATATATGACTTTGTGATTCCTTTTACATGCTGAAAGTTCTTACTACATTACTCATGTTATACATTTTGTAGTTTTTGCCATGTCTAGTAATTGAAATAATTAGTTACACTGAATCTGGTCATTGTTGAACTTTCTTGCTGTTTTGAACTTGTTGCATGCTCACAAGTGTTTTTAATCTTAAAGAACTAGTCAAGAAATCAACTCACATGTTGAATTTTTATGATAAAATGAAAAATTGAGAAAAGATCAAGAGAATATGCATGCATCGCACTTCTTCTTTTGAGATGGCTTATCAATGCACTTAGATATGAACTTGGAAGAAGTTGTTTATGACTAAAACCATATCCTTAAGCTTCTGATTGTCAAATGACATAGGCTTGGCTTGGTTTGGTTAGAATAAGGAAGATGCGCATATAATCTCTTGCAAATATCATATGATCTAAATTTTTGTTTTGAAAAATAATAAAATGCAGCAACAAGTGTCATGCTTTCAGGTTTTGAAATAGTAAAGTTTGTGAGATCATGGCTTGCTTAAATTGAAAATTACATTTGGTCTCTAGCATGGCTTACACTACTTTATGTATCTCATTGTTGTGATAGTGTAAGTTACTTGATAGTATGACTTGGATGAGCTTTGTTTTATATGTATATGTTATAATATGCTCATAACAATTAAAATTTCTCTTTTGAACCTTGCTGAATACATTGTCAAATGGGGAGAGATAATATGGTGAATTATGCAAGGGGGAGAACAATGCATATGAAGGTATTGTGGACGTCATTGGAAGATGTTTGCACGTGTGCAAGGAGGACGTGGCTACATGGTTCCGAGGCGTGATGAAGAGATGTGGACGTAAAGAATTGGTCGGAAAGGTCCAACCGACTAGGTTATGGACTCAGGCTGCGGCTGAGTCGGGTTTGACTCAAATATGGAAAGATTTGAGTTGGTTATGATAGGATTTTATGTGGATCACGAATTTGAGTTGTTTTAGGAATGTGAGATATGTTCCTAAGGTGTTTGGAAGTCTTAAGATTGCTTCTATCTGCGTATAGAAGAGTCCTAAGCAGTTATAGAAAGTTTCGATTCGTGAACGGAGTAGGATTAGGGTCCTGATTTGAGTTGAGTTGGCTTTCGAGCTGGTTATATAAGCATGAGAGGCCAGAGCTCGTTGTAGACGACTTTGGGGCTGTTCCTATTGTGTTCTATTGAATAAAATTCGTAGTTTGAAGGAACTTTAGTGCCTTGTTCGTCCGACTTGTTCCAGACAAGTTTTACTCGTCGAGTTTCTGGACAGTGCTACCTTTCGTCGGTGGTTTTAGCATAACTCAAGTTTTACAGATCCAATTAACGTGATTCTTTTTGGGTTGTCTTGACAACTTGGTTATCTAGCATCTGTAAAAATTTCACGATCATTGGATTTGTGGTTTCTGATCTACATGAGTTTCTTTGCAGCGTTCCAAAACTGTTTTTCTCGGGTAGGACAGATTGATCTTTGTTCGATCTTTCGATCATAACTTGAGTTTCTCTCAACGGATTTAAGTGATTCTTCTTGTGTTTTCTTCGTGACATGATTCTCTCTGATATATATCACTTTTGTCCTGGTGAAACACGTTTAGATTAGTCTCACACATGATTTCTCTAACAAATCATTTTTCTGCCGAAGGGGTTGGAATTTAATTGTTTCCGTTGCGTGAGATTTTTTTAAATCTACCATTCACCCCCCATCTGGTAGCTTTTCACATGCTCTTTGATCCTACAGTTGCTGTTGCCATCGGCTGCTGCTGCAACAAGATGTTCCACATCTGCTCTCCATTGCTCCATTGCACCCTGGGGTGCTCCTGGAGGCAGTGGGCGTTGGAGAAGAGCATGCGCGGCAATAAGCGTGTGTTCAGGGTTGTGATTCGCCAATGCAGTGACCAATGTGAATGCCCCATCTCGACATCCAGCTTGATTCGCCATAGCGGATGGTGGCGGCGGTGGCATGACTCCTGCTGGAGCCACAACACCTGCTGGCTGCTACATGTTGGAGGGATTGCCTCCAATAGGTTGCACAGCATGGTTGCCATTGGACGATCCAGCAGCAGAATTCACCATCTTTGATTCTCAGGCGCTGTCCCCTACCTGGCGCGCCAACTGTTGGAGTATGATTCCGGCAATTCTCCCAGTACTACCGTTGGTAGCCCGCAGAGTTTTGTAGTTCAGTTAGGGTCCGTGGAGATTTAGAAGAAGGTGGCGACTTGACACAAGTATTTACGTGGTTCGGGCCGCCTGAGCGTAATACCCTACTCTGCGGGTGTGTTGTTGTTGTATTGGGCGTCTGAGTGCTAGAGTGTCTTGAGCACGTGTGTCCTGAGCGCCAGTGGAAGCCTCTCCCGTGTGTCGTTCGGCCAGTCCTTTTATAGCACAAGGACTGGCCGTTACACCATCAGCCTAGCCCGACATGTGGCTTTGACGGTTACTGATGTCTAATACACGGTTAATGTACTTAATTCCCATTAATAGAGTAGTAACGCCCCTTAATGGTGGCGTTACTGGTATTAAGGGTCATTCGATCGTGTGTCTTTAAGATAGCATTAATGACACTTAATCGGGTCTTGATGTCTTTAGTTGTTCCTTGAAGGTCTGAGCCGTTGGAGGTCCACCAGTCTGCTTGTTGAGGTTGAAGGTCTGGCGGTTAGACGCGTGGCACCTCTGGAGCTTACTGTCTTGGACGAGTAGGTCTAGTGTTGTTGTACACGTGTCAGTACCAAAGCTTCCCTCTATCGGGGGTTAGGTCTGGGGGTGCCACACAGGTATCTAGTCCGGAGCTTTCCCCTGTATGGAATGTAGCTCCGGTCTTATGATACACGTGGCAGCACTGGAACTAACCATAGTAGGGAGGCCAGTCCAGTTCCGTATGACACGTGGTACCTTTGGAGGTCTTGAACTCAGATAGGTGAAGTTTCTTTGCACTCTTTGCAGTCCCAAGGGATATCCGGTACGTAGGGTAACGACAAAAACATTGTATTAATCTGGATAGTTGCAATCTCTTACTTCATAATCACAATACATTTAAGTTGTCAATTGCATTCCACTGCATAGAATATTAGAAGAAGAATTAAAGATGTACATGGCTTTTAGGTGCGCATATATCAGGCTAGTCCGCACCGTAATGGACTAGTCCGGCCTTCCTGTATTTGATCTCTTTGCTAAGTATTTCAGGGATCGATAAAAATTCAAAAATCCTATTCACCTCCCCCTCTCTAGGCTACATTCAGAGAGACCAGTCAGGAGCCTGACCTAGGTTTCGAAGAGAGGTCACAAGGCATGTGACCCTTTCCAGCCTGGGCATTGTAGTCAGGTCGTGACAAATCGACTGGTAAATTTTTGAAATTCATCTATTTAATTATAACTAATACTATTATTGACACGCTTACAAGATTTCTTTGTTTTATAGGAAAAGTACTCGTAGGAAGTCGTGAAGATACACGGCGAAGATGACCATTGGGAAAATGCGCCAATCGACCCCCAAAACATGTAGGCGAGCCAAGGCGGGAAGGCCTATAGATGGTGAGTTGGTCATTTGTTTCATTTTTTTAATCTACCTTCTTTTACTTATTATTTTTCATACTTTGCAGGTTTGCCATTTTCGATGGAGTTGTCGACTCGAGGTCAATGCGACCTTTGAGAGGCGCTTCATCGACACAGGCCTCGTCCATTTTGCCGTCAAGTGGCTGTCTCTCGCAGACCCAGGTGGAACTCGATGCAGACGCTGATGCAGACCGAAGCGGAGCTTTACAGGATGAGGGTCATCCAGGAGGTCACGACCGGCTACATAGCCTAGATGCAGGCAACAATGGAGGTAAGTAATTTAAATTACTTTAGCTGAATTTCATATCATTTCAATAACATATATCTACTAATATTTTGCAATGGCAGGCCCTACCTCGACAGGCCTGTCACCAAATTGAGATTCTTCCATTTCAGCTGTCGCAGGCGACCCCGACACATACGCCCCCAGCACAGGTGCCCCTAGATCAGTTAATAAACTCTTTCTTCAATATTGTCGTATTCATTTCACATAGGGAGAGAAGGAGGTGGAACATAGGGTGAGAGAGAGAGAGTGAGATAGCAGTGAAGTAAGATAGGTTGAGAGAGGGGTGAGATAGAGGTGGAGTAAGAGAGACATAGACATGGAGAGATAGAGTGCGAGAGAAATGGTAAAGTGAAAGAGAGAGGATGCTAGAGAGAGAGGAAGAGAGTGAGAAAAAGAGAGGATGGATAGAGAGAGAGAGAAAGAGAGTGAGAGAGAGGAAGAGAGCGAAATAATAAGAGAAAAGGAGGGAGAGGAAGAGAGAAAGTGTGACAGAAAGAGGGAGAGGAAGAGAGTGAGAGAAAGTGAGTGAGGGGAAGAGAGTGAGAGAATGAGAGAAAGAGAGGGAGAGGAAGAGAAAAAGTGTGACAAAATAATAGGGAGAGGAACAGAGTGAGAGAAAGTAAGGGACTGGAAGATAGTGAGAGAAAGAGAGAAAGAGAGAGAGGGAGAGGGAGAGGGAGAGGCAAAGGAAGAGAGTGTGAGAGAAATATATAGAGGGAGGGAAATAGAGAGAGGAAGAGAGTGAGAGAAATATGGAGAGGGAGAGAAAGAGAGTGAGAGGATGAAAGTTAGAGGGAGGAAGAGTGTGAGATGCATTTGTAACATGTCTAACTCTAATGTTCTTTTGCAGGATTCAACGATGGAGGTGCAAACTCCTTCAGCACAGCTACCAGCACCCGCAGTGACGCGCAGAGACATGCTTTTTGGTGTCGGGGTAGCCTTTAGATAATTTGTAATGGATAGGGGACGAGGTAGTCAAGGGGCTAGCTTGTAGCCCGTTCGGAGTTTGTGTTGTGATTGATGCATTTTGAATAATTTGTGACTGTTTGTTACGTCTGTTACTATATATCAATGTATATTGTTGTTCTGCTAGCTCGCCATCGTGCGAGGTACGCATTTTCTATTTTTTAGAAAAAATTAAAAACTTATCTTATGTCGGCTATGGCCAAGCCGATGTAAGGTAGCCCAAGTTAACTTACATTGGTCCGACCATGCCGACATAAGGTAGCTCAAGAAACTTACATCGGCCTTGCCATAGCCAATGTAAGTTAAGGAGATTACTTACGTCGGCCAACCGTGGCCGACGTAGGTCCCCTGGCCCAGCCCACAACCCAGCCCGGGAAGGTACTTACGTCGGTAGCGGGGCACCAACGTAAGTTAGCTAACTTACTTCGGCGGCCAATGTAAGTTAGTTAACTTACAACCAAACCTTAAAGTTAGCCAATAACCGTCGTAATTAAGGGAATACTGACGTAAGTTAGTAACTTATTTCGGTTTTGTCCTTAATTATGTCAGCCCCAACCGACATAAGTGGTCAGGATTCTTGTAGTGCCTGAAGACTTCCTCGTCAACCCGGATGAGATGATCTAGGCAGGCGATCCTTCACGCAATTGCATGTGGAGTTGGAGCCTCATCTACTATTTCTTCCGCTATAGCTTAGATGATATAAATATCTTAGATAATGTAGATGGCTTAGTGGTGTGTATTTGGTGACCTATTTATCCTTATGTAGGACTTACGATGTATCCAAACATGACTATGTAATGATATTTCACTTTTGTCAATGCATGTACGATTCAAATGATCATGGCGTACACGTGGGTAGCATTTGTTCGTCTTCTTGATGACCAACTGCGACACACCTCATAGAACGAGCATTCTTGCATTGTTTCGAAATAAGAAATTGTGTGGCAAATTAAACCAAAGGCAACGAGCTAAAATATAATCACTTCATCTCAAAATACTTGTCACTTAGTTCAAAAATGAACAAGAGAGTGACAAGTATTTTGGAATAGAGGGAGTATGTTGCACAACACAAGTATGAATAATCATTAATGCTCATGCATGGGGCTGTTGGCACAAAAAGACAGGAAAAACTTGAACGGATGCGACTTAAACGATAAGCTAAACTGTAAATACGACGTGGCTGGACGAATCAGATAGAGTAGAAATAGCTTCGAATGACGAGGTGATGTAAGGGAAGAGGCGCTCATCCAAGCTCATTGGAGTGGCGGATTGAGACTATAGTTGTCCAACGGACTGGCCTTGAAGCCTCAGCCCAGCACTGCCTGGAATGGACCGGGCTAGGCTGGTACGCTGGGCCTGCATCTCTGTCCAGGCATGGCCCGGTCTAATTTTACATGTGTCGTCGGGTCATATCCGGGACTGGAATATTTAAAAGTACATTAAAATATATATTATACGGATTTATACGGTCGTGTCGGGTCAGGTCCTGCAGGCTAATCGAGACATACAACCGGCTGATCCTAAACGCGTCATGTTGGACCATCCCGACAACCAGAGCCGAAGCCCGAGCACGAGTCGTTCTGTGCTTCGGGCCAACGCGAGCTCAGTTCCACCGGACCGTACCAGGTTTGGGCTGTACTTTTTGTAAGGATCGAAATGCCCAAGAGGGGGGTGAATTGGGCTTTCTTTCAAATTTTAAGACAATTAAAAACTAACAACTTAAAGCCCAATTCCCTATGCGATTAAACTATGCAATCAATGTAAATTAAAGTTGCGGAATGAAGATTGCATAAATGTAAAAGGGAGAGGGATGCAAACGCTCAAGGGACACGGAGTTTA
The DNA here is from genome assembly GCA_036927565.1 of Tuctoria greenei. Classification (NCBI taxonomy): domain Eukaryota; kingdom Viridiplantae; phylum Streptophyta; class Magnoliopsida; order Poales; family Poaceae; genus Tuctoria; species Tuctoria greenei. The sequence goes on along the minus strand of JAYESD010000011.1, from coordinate 128,220,322 downwards.
TCCCGTGGTTCGGTAAGATCACAAGGATCTTCCTACGTCCACGTTGTGGCACCCACCGAAGGGTTTTGCCACTCCCAAGTCACCGAGACAAGGGGGTCTTCACTATTCTTCTCCGTTCGCCAACCTTGGCAAGGTGGAGCTCAAGCCTTGTACACTTTGAATCCTCCGGGCTTCCACAATCCTCTTGGCAAGCTCCAGAAGTCTCACACACACCAAGGGACACTCCCTTATGGCTCTCACTACGCTAGAGACTCCAATCACCAAGAATGGAGGCACACAAGCACTATCTCTAGCTAGTTCTAGCCTATCTCTTGGTGTTCAAATGATGAGCAAATGATGTGAAAGTGGTAGCTCTATGTCTTGAATGCTCTAGGATGTGTAGAGTATGTCTGGGCTCCAAGTCTTTTCGATTTGACAGGTTGAAGGGGTATAAATAGCCAGCCTCCACGAAATAGCCGTTGGAAAAGTAGGCTGACATCACTTCTCTGCGAACACCGGATGATCCGATGTCTCCCCTTCAGTTATCATCGGTCAAAGCCAAATTAGTTGATGTCACTGTGTCAGATATGACCGTTGTTAGACCGATGTTGACCTGTCTTCTCATCGGATGATCCGGTGGCTCTTCCTCCAGAATTTTCTTGATCTTCAATCTTACTGGAGTGATCGACCGATGTGTGTAATTCTGCACATCGGATGATCCGGTGCTTCACTTGGTCCAATGGTATTGCAATCTGTGCTGATGGACCGATGTCACTGAGCCACTCACATCGGATGATCCGGTGAGTGCATTTGTCTGAGGTCTTCTGCTTCAGTTGAACCAACTCGACCGATGTAGTCAACTTATAGAACGTCGGATGATCCGGTGTGTTCAACTTGTTGACTTCGAGTTGTTTTGAGTTGTTCTTTTGGAATTTGAACTTGTGACCTCTTTGACACTTGTTTGAAATGTTGTTTTGATAGTCTTCAAGCATTGAGTGATGTCAAGTTAGAGCTTTCACTTCTTGTCTTCATATGATTCGATTTGATCTCATTGGTTGATTTTATATGGGTCTCCAATGTAATTTTGATTTCATTTGATTGATTGACTATTGGGACCTTGCATTCACAAATTCATTAGTAATATCGAATGGTTGTCATTAATCACCGAAACCGTACCTCATGGGGCCTAGATGCTTTCAATCTCGCCCTTTTTGGTGATTGATGACAACACAATAAATTAAAGTGCAATAGTAATGAATTTGATGGTTCAATACTCAAATAGATATGCAATGAATACAAGATACGACACATTTAGCTTGTAGAAAACAAATGAAATTAATGGCGCGAAAAGCTCAATCGATTAAAACCATAAGCAAATGTGACAAGCGGAAAAGAGCTTAATTAAAATTACAAAAGGTACTCAAGCACGAATACAAAGGATAAACTCAAACTCCTCCTGAGACTACTACTACTACTACTCCCCCTGACTCCTCTACCTCTTCTCCCCCTTTGGCATCAAGACACCAAAAAGGGATCAGAGAGCCTACTGACCCTGAGAGCTAGGCGCAATGACGAACTGGTCATCGTCGCAGTCGTCGGAGCTGGAGTCGCTGGTCGTAGCTGCTGGAGCGGAGGGAGCTGGGGGGTCCGCTGCCGGTGCTGGAGTGGAAGCAGCAGGTACGGGAGGCACCGGTGGAGCTGGAGCTGGAGGAAGTGGAGCGCTGACCACGAATGTCGGCGTCTGCTAGAACAGAGTCGTCGCCGGCAAAGGTGAGTGAATCGGTGCGATGGGTGCCAGAAGTGGTGACATACTGATAGATGGAATCGGAGTAGTAGGCACCTGAGCAACACCTGGAGCCAGTCCCACTCCAGGCTGCTATGGAGGAAGGGCCATCCCGGTCTGAGTGTATAGATTGGTGATCAACCCTAGGATCCCCATCATGGCCTGCTGGGTCTGCTGCTACTGGTCGAGGGTACGGCGGTGCATCTGATCAACCAAGTTGGTGAACCGATCCGTATCCTCTCGCCTCTGTCGGGCGATCTCTAGCTGGAGCTCCTACTGCTGCCTCTGGAGCTATGCCAGATGAGCAGCCTGCTCTGCCCTGGCCTGCTCAGCAGCGAGCCTGTCCTGGCGCTGCTGCTCTATCATCTGCTGGAGTAGTGTTGACAGCTCGGACGGCTGTGACACCTGCGCCTCGGACACAGGAGGTGGTGTCGGTGGCGGAGCAGCTGATCCTCCTGCCTCGGCGTCGTGCTGCCTCGGGGAGGGAGGAGGAGGAGGGAAGTACTCCTCGACACACTCGTCTGTGTCACTCTTGGACCAGACGTGCTGCAGGTCTCCTCCTTGAGCTTCTACCTTTGCTAGGCACTCATCCTCTTTCTCGAGGTCAGACCAATCCTCTTCAGTCAATTGGGCCCTGACCTGGCGCTCAACTGGATGGCCAAGGCGGCGGTCTCAAGGAGCGGGGGCACGGTAATGTCCGAACCGTGTCACACTCTCGTCAGAGAGACGGTCGTGCACGGCGGACTCCTCTGGAACCATCATAATGAGAAGGTAGCTGATCCAGTGCCCGTAGACTAGCTGCCTCATCATGCCCACACCGTCTGTGATAACATCTTCCATCTCGCAGATGATGACATCCACTATGTCAAAGTCCATCCCGTTCATGATGTAGAACAGGATCGTCTGCTGGAGGCTTGTGAATCCCTCGAGATAGCCGGACCTTGGCAGGAGAGAGCGACGCAGGGCAAGGTGCACCGTGCGCGCTGCAGGAGTCAACAGGGCCAGAACTCTCGGCTAGTCTGGAGAGAAAGTGGGTCCAAACAAAGATCTGATCTCCTCCAGAGCCGCAGCCACTCCTCCAGTGAGCGGCCTCCTCGGCGGGTCTGCCTAACCATAGACTCTCTCATTGATGCAGATGTCGTGCAAGTCTACTCCAAGCAGTTGTCCTAGTGTCTGCCGCGTCAGGTGGTAGTGCTGACCCATGAACATGAAGTCAATGGATCGTCTGCCCTCAGAGACGTAGAGGGTGGCGTAGAACACGCGGACCCAATCCTCTACGTAGGCACTCCGGTCATATGACAGCAACTGCACCAGGCCCCTGTACCTCTCAAAGAACGGCCTGATCTCTGTCCCTGCGGCCAGGGCAAGCTGATCCCAATCCATGTAGTTATGTTGGAACAGCTTGTGGCCACGGCGTCTGTAGGTCTCGTAGAGAGACGCCTGCGTGACCGTCCAGAACCGACTGTCTACCATAGCCTCTCGGGGCTGCGGGTACCACTCCTCAAGCAACACACTCCATCTGAGCTTCCGAAGTTGCTTGGCCTTCATCTTCCGGTAGTCCGTGAGATGGACTCCCTCACCGACACGGACTGCCGTGTCCATCTTGTAGATGGCCCTCTCGGCCTCCCTGTCCTCACGACGGTCGGCAGCCGTCGGTCTCGGACGAGGAGCAGCCTCGGTGTGACCTCCACGTGTCCGGGCTGAGCGCCGACGGACGAGAGGCTCAACCGGCTCCTCTTTGGCCTCGGAGTCGTCGATCACGGGAGGCTGCCTCGGACGAGCCTCGTGGATCCTCAGGGACCCTCCTCGGCCACACTCACGCTCCTCGGCGGCGCGAGCGGCCATCAACGCCTTCTTCTCTTCTTTGGACAGCTTCTGCTTCTTCGCGGCGGGCTCCGCGATGGCCTTTCCCTTGTTCCTATTGTCGCGAGCCATAGCGATCGCCGAGGTGAGCTTTGACGGAGTCGAGCGCACGGGGAGACGACAAAAGTGTCGCGGTCGAAACCCTAGCGGCGATGGAGCTCGGGAGGCACCACGGAGATGATGGAGAAGGGCGGTGTGTGCGTGGGGCGGCTGTGGCGATGGAGAGGGACGGCGGTGGTGCTTGGGTGCGGTGGCAAGTTGTGGTTGGCGGCGGCGCGGCTCTTGGAGGTGAGGCGGCGTGGGTGTGCGGCGGCGGCGCTAGGCGGCGGCGCTGGGCGGCGGCGCTGAGAGCAACGGCGGCAGGCGGCGACCGGCGGCGGAGGAGGCGGCGGCGCGGTCGGCTGCAGCGAGGTGGGCGAGAGGAGAGAGAAAGAGGCGGCGGCGAGGGAGAGAGAAAGAGGCAGCGGCGTGGGTGTTTAAATAGTGGGACCCAAACCCTAGCCGTTATTTTAACACCGGATAGACCGATGCTGGGTAAAATGAACATCGGTTGAATGCCACAGAAAGGATATTCAAGAATTGTTGTTGACACCGGATGGACTGACGTCTAGGGTTTTGATCATCGGTCGAATATCACAGTAAGGGTGTTCAAAAGAGTGATGTTGACACCGGATGGTCCGACGTTGGAGGAAGTGAACATCGGTTGAATTGACCACTGCTCCAGAATAGAGAACACCGAATGGACCGATGTTTTTTTAAATGAATGTGTCGGATCATTTGAAATTTTGACTGAACTGGCTCTTGAAGATTGAACACCTATTGGTCCGATGAGGGATTGGCTTAGGCATCGGATAATCCGATGACAACAGAACAAAAACATTCCATATATGTCCTTTGACCAAACAACCAATCAAAGAGAAACACATGTCTTAGGACTTTTTGGGCAACCCCTTACCCCTCAAAAAGCTAATATGCCAATAGCTTGGCTAGGCCTTAATGCAAATGAAACACCGAGAAAAATGGAGGAAAATATCCAAAATAAAATGTAAGGCCCATGCTTTGTGAGATAGAGTATGAAGACTTCTATCTCTTTGAAGCATGTTCCTCTAGGCATTAAGGTACCTAACATTTTGTTCTTTCCACCTTATATGAGTTAAGATATTGTATTTCAAACAAGTCTCCTTCTCATGAGGTGGGTTCCCCTTTGTGACAATCTACCGTATGCAATGCCAAACAAATTATAGTGCAAGAAATTACATGAGTGCAAGTTTATATGGCAGGAATCGTGCAAGGCATAAAATAAATCTATCTTGTCAAGTTTAAACCTTCCAAAGGCTTTCTCAGGGAAAACTATTTCTAGCTTGCCCCTATCCTTTGGGAGTTAGACAAGACCTATATGATATGCATCCTTACATGAACATGGCAACTTAAATGACGTTAGATGCATCTAGCACATTTAATTCACTTCTAAGTCTAGAAAAGGTTTTCTCATCAAGTGCGGGAAGGGAATGGGGTTTCTAGCAAATCTAACCGCACTTGCATTGTCACAAAGGAGAGGCACACAATCATACAAGCATCCATTTAACATGATATGGGGCCTAGATGCGGAAAGATATAGTAATGAACCATTTATGGAATGGTAATTTGATTTGACAATACGATTACCGTCCATATCCGCGTCGAGCTCCCATTCTCAAGTTTCTTCAAGAGGTCCTTGGTAGATTTTTCTTGATGGTGGAGGTCCCCTCTTGAAGTTACACCGTGGCCGGTCACGTGTTCTTGATTTTTGGCACCCAAGCTAACTTAGGTCCTTGTATGTGTGATACAAGTGCTTTTGGGACCCAAAGTTGCTTGGGGAGCTTCCCCTTCATGCCCTTAATGTTTTTGCCGATGAACCTTGCCTTCACCTTGCCGCCTACTTTGTTCAAGAGATAGTGGTGATTATCAAAGGTAGATGTGTAGTTAGTAGGCAATTTTGGAGAAGGTCGGTTAGGAAGAGGACACTCCCTTGTATGATGACCGGTAACCTCGCAATGTTGGCAATAGGAACCAACTTCCTTGATGAAGCTTGTTTTGAGCTCCGGTGAGGGTACCCTTCCTTTATTAGGCATCGAGAAGGATCCAAGTCCTCTCTTGTTGAAGGACTTTGCTTGTTGGAAGAGGATCTCCTTGTGCTTGACTTCTCCTTTTGATAGTCTTGCCACACTAGTGCGGAGACTCTCAATCTCTTCCATCAAGTCCTTCTCCCTAGCATTTTCTTTCATGGGCAAAGACTTGTGCAAAACGTTAGTAGCATGAGACGTAATCTCATCATTAAGGGTTTCTTTCTTCATAGTTTTTAATTCTTGATCAAGAACTTCATGAGCAAGGCTAAGTACTTGATGTTCTTGTTTTAATTTGTTGTGCTCTTCCAAGAGTGTTTGGTGTGCTAAGTTAAGCTCATGATGATCAAGATTGATTTGAGCCTTTTCCTCCTCAACTTGCTTGACGTGAGATTTGAGCGTGTCATTCTCCTTAAGTATGCTTTCATACTTGTCAAGCAAATTGAGGTTAGTATTCTCAAGTTTAGCATGAGCTTGTTCAAGAGCCTTGACTTTGCTCTTTTCCCTTTTAATGATGGTGTGGTATTCATTTATCAATGAAGCTAATTCATCGGGGGGAAGCTCATCATCACTAGAGTCGTCACATGCCTCAATGTTACCTTTTGCCATGAGGCACATGGGAGGTGGACGAAGAGGTTAGTTATCCTTGTTGACGACGGCATGCCCCGCCAAGTTTTCTTCATCTTCACTCTCTTCGTTGCTTGACTCTTCATCCGTGATCCACTCATTTGCCTCGCACATGAAGACCTTTTGTGGGCCATTTCTCTTCTTTGGGAAGAATTTTGCTTTCTTGCCCTTGTCAAATTTCTTCTTTCCAAAGGATCTTGATTTTGGTTTGGCCTCTTCTTCATCGTTTTCACTATCTTCAAGCTTGTGGTGCTTGCTCTTGTGGTTCTCTCTTCTTTTGTCCGGTTTTGGACAATCATATGAGATGTGACCTTGATCACCACAATTGTAGCAAGTCTTGTGATCGTCTCTCTTTGGTAGGAAGGCTCTCTTGTTGGGATCATAAGTATATCCCTTCTTGGCAATCTTAGAATTCAAGCGAGAGAATTTCCTCATCATTGATGCAAGCTCATCATCATCATCTTCACTTGATGTTTGCTCTTCTTTGCTTGAACTAGGCTTGATCATTTTCTTGAAATTTGTTTTCTTGAAAGCCTTGAGAGCAATTGTTCTTGTAGAAGATGAATCCTCCATCATCCCAAGTACACTCATCTCATGAGCGTGAATCTCCCCAATAAGCTCCGAAACTTCAATGTGATCAAGTGATTCTTTTTGGAGCATTGAGTTGATGATGTTATACTTTGGCTTGGGAAGGAGCATGAGGATCTTTCGGTTGATAAGTCCCTTGCCAAGAGAAGCAATGTCAAGAGCATTTATTTCCTCAATGAGAACATTTAGGCGAGAAAACATTTCATTTACATTTTCATGAGGAAACATTTTAAATTCATCATATTTAGATTTAAGCAAGTGATATTTATGTTCTTTAACACGAGAGGAACCCTCATGAATTTCAATTAAGCATGCCCAAATTTCACAAGCTTTTTCTTTACTAGCAATTCTAGCGAATACATCTTGACTAATGCATTCATAAATGGCATTTCTAGCTCTAGCATCCCATTTGATTTGATCACCAATATAATTATGATCTCAAAACCCCGCATGAGTCGCTTCCCACACTTCGGGAGCAATAGCCTCTAGGTAGGCACACATGCGTGCTTTCCAATAGGCAAAGTTTTTGCCCTCGAAGGTAGAAACCGAACCCCCATTCTTGGCCATTTTAGCTCTCTAGCGGTGAAGCTAGATTGATCCAATGAGCAACAAGGCTCTGATACCAATTGTAAGGATCGAAACGCCCAAGAGGGGGGTGAATTGGGCTTTCTTTCAAATTTTAAGACAATTAAAAACTAACAACTTAAAGCCCAATTCCCTATGCGATTAAACTATGCAATCAATGTAATTTAAAGTTGCGGAATGAAGATTGCATAAATGTAAAAGGGAGAGGGATGCAAACGCTCAAGGGACACGGAGTTTATCCCGTGGTTCGGTAAGATCACAAGGGTCTTCCTACGTCCACGTTGTGGCACCCACCGAAGGGTTTTGCCACTCCTAAGTCACCGAGACAAGGGGGTCTTCACTATTCTTCTCCGTTCGCCAACCTTGGCATGGTGGAGCTCAATCCTTGTACACTTTGAATCCTCCAGGCTTCCACAATCCTCTTGGCAAGCTCCGAAAGTCTCACACACATCAAGGGACACTCCCTTATGGCTCTCACTACGCTAGAGACTCCAATCACCAAGAATGGAGGCACACAAGCACTATCTCTAGCTAGTTCTAGCCTATCTCTTGGTGTACAAATGATGAACAAATGATGTGAAAGTGGTAGCTCTATGTCTTGAATGCTCTAGGATGTGTAGAGTATGTCTGGGCTTCAAGTCTTTTCGATTTGACAGGTTGAAGGGGTATAAATAGCCAGCCTCCACGAAATAGCCGTTGGAAAAGTAGGCTGACATCACTTCTCTGCGAACACCGGATGATCCAATGTCTCCCCTTCAGTTATCATCGGTCAAAGCCAAATTAGCTGATGTCACTGTGTCAGATATGACCGTTTTGTTAGACCGATGTTGACCTGTCTTCTCATCGGATGATCCGGTGGCTCTTCCTCTAGAATTTTCTTGATCTTGAAGCTTACTCGAGTGATCGATCGATGTGTGTAATTCTGCACATCGGATGATCCGGTGCTTCACTTGGTCCAATGGTATTGCAATCTGTGCTGATGGACCGATGTCACTGAGCCACTCACATCGGATGATACGGTGAGTGCATTTGTCTGAAGTCTTCTGCTTCAGTTGAACCAACTCGACCGATGTAGTCAACTTATAGAACGTCGGATGATCCGGTGTGTTCAACTTGTTGACTTCGAGTTGTTTTGAGTTGTTCTTTTGGAATTTGAACTTGCGACCTCTTTGACACTTGTTTGAAATGTTGTTTTGATAGTCTTCAAGCATTGAGTGATGTCAAGTTAGAGCTTTCACTTCTTGTCTTCATATGATTCGATTTGATCTCATTGGTTGATTTTATATGAGTCTCCAATGTAATTTTGATTTCATTTGATTGATTGACTATTGGGACCTTGCATTCACAAATTCATTAGTAATATCGAATGGTTGTCATTAATCACCAAAACCGTACCTCATGGGGCCTAGATGCTTTCACTTTTTTTGTCGTGCTTCGGACCAACCCAATTGACCCGAGCCATCTGGACACCATAGCAATGTCGGGACGAGGACATGGGTGTTTGGCGCTCCTGCTCAACCTACGATGCAAACGGCGTTTGTGAGGGTGAACGATGGCTAGGGTGGAGGAATTGTGCGTGAGAAACATACTTGAGACGACGGCGCAGTGACAGTTGCTAGCTATGAACTAGCGAAGCTACAGGAGTACAAAGTTCCAAAGAGATGATGAGCTCAGGGTACAATTTCCTCAAAGTTCCAAAGACATGTCCAACTGGTAAGAGAGAGCGAGAGAGATGCAGTGCAGGTAAGCGTGGGTGGCCGGTCGGGCTGCTGAGATAGAATTTCGGTCTAAGAAACTTTTTAAATTTTCATTTCGTTTTCAAAATTTAAATAGATTTCAAAAAATTTATACCGAACTTGAAAGTTTAATTTTCCACACAAACGCACGCCATATGAATCAGCTTGACCTAGACAATATTTAGGAATATTTTTTTCTCTCTTTCATTTTAATTTTAATTGTATGTGTTTGAATTTTTTGGTGTTGCATCCCGAGCGGACGAGGTGCGGGGAGTAACTTGGCCAAGGAACTCCCGAGAGAGGGAAGTATTTGATGTAGCAGCTGCTAATGCACGAGCTTCATCCATGGTCGCCGGGAGAGGAGAGTAATGCCGCATGATCCGAGTTTGGAATCTGAATCGTATTTCTGATGTCTGCAGGATTTTCGGTATCCATGGTCGCCGTCGGCATAGGGATCTTGGCTTGCCCTGAAGAAAGCAAAGGAGCTGAGCACTACGAATGGCAGGGAAGGACATGCGCGTGCCTCGGCATGAACGAAATTATCCCGAGAGTTTATAGCAGGGTAGGAGAGGAGTGCCAAGATGATGGAAAGACGACGGGGAGGAAAGCGAAGCACCACTGCCGCCCGCCATGGGAACGAAACAGAAGCTAGCTCTGATTATCATGTGAGATCGATTGGATCGAAGCGTGCACATCGCGGCGCCGCTGGCTTTTCAAATCTCGTTAGGATTTAATTTTCGACAAAAATCAAGTATTCCTTTTCTAAACATCCATGACACCAAGGCTTTTTCTAAAGCCTATCGTCTAACAGTGTGAACTGTCCTGCTGGGACCTCACGCGTCATGCCTGAACGAACGGTGAAGCTCCGCGCGCGGCACGTTCGGCGCGCGCGTCCCGAGCGACGCGCCCGGCGGGTAGATGGCAGGGCATAGAAAGCAGTGTCGTTCCGCGTTGCTCCGGGTGGTAAGACGAAGAAACGCGAGACGCATCACAGCAACGCCTGCCTTGTCTCTACTCCGTCTGCTCTCCTATATAATAGAGTGACAGGCAAAAGGAAACCACTACCACGGTTCCTCCCCCTGCGGCTGCCACCCCCTGCCGCGCTTGGCGTGGGCTAACGGCCGCTGCGGCAGCGTGCCATCTCCTATCCTAAACAAACCCCGCACATGTGGGCTGCGAGCTCCGACGCGGAACCTGCTACGATCCCCATAGGTGGTATGTTGTTTCCCGCTTGATTCCTCTATCGTTACTCATCTCATCAATCATTCCTCACAAATGTTTTTTTCCACCTTCGTGTCTAGGGGTGTCGTTGTCCAAGCCGTGCCCCGCACCGGCGCGCTGCAGAGGGGAGTAAAGAGCATCGCGCCCCTGCCTTCGCGCACTCCCCCCTCCACTCTCTCACGCGTTTTAGCAAGACCGCTTTGCTCGTCTCCCCGAGGTGCGTCTTGCTTCGGTGCTGCTCTTACACATTTCTTTGTTACCTTCCCAAGCTTTGTCACGGCGAAACTAGGTTCCTCCCTTCGGCGTCCGTTTGAGCAGAGCGCCGGCCGCAGCGAGAAATACTCCCAACGCCGAGCAAATACCTCCATTACGATTTAGACATAGCTTCCCAGGGTCTTTGAGAACCTTCCCGAGCAAACCGCATACAAAATGACCGAGTGGGTGCACCGGGAACCGAGTTTTTGTCGCCGCCGCCGTGAACAGTCATCTCGCACGGTGCGCCCTATCTTCCGCACTTCTGCATCCCGGTTTTGGTTCACGCCGATGATCCTCGTCGCGCCACGATGCTCTAGAGCTTTACGCCAAACATGCTCGTGCCATCCCTAGCTGGTGTGACACCGCTGAAGTTCGTCGCAGTCCGCCGGCTGTCGTTAGACCGCTCCGGCGTGACTCACCCCTTTTGGAACCCACCGTCATGTTCCCCGGGACCCAAAACATTAGGTGAGCTCCAGTTGTCAGGCTTCGAGAATTTAAACTATTCATTTATATGTTATACAATAATTCCAGAAATTCTCACAAATTTGTAAAATCATAGTTGATTCTAGAAAGCTAAATCTAATTATTTTTTAGACTCCTAAAATATAACAATAAATACATTATAGATATATACTGAAAATTACCTACAACTTCTGCATTTACAAGATCTGCTATTTTGCCCTTTAAATAGGCGAAGAATAAAAGAAATAACAGTACCAAAATAGGGATTTCTATCAGCAGGATTTAGTGAGACAAAAGCCGTGTTGGAAAGATAAAATTTTATTTATAACTTCTCTTATTATCTTATAGCCTAATTTTACTTTAGTTAATACTTAATTTGAAAACAATCTACCAATATAAAATCTAAATAAATTAGCTTGTTACATCTCTAGTAATAGGTGTGCAAAATTTTACAAACTTTCAGGAGGCCAGACCAGCACCAAGTGCCGTGGGCGCGCATGGCCGGCTGAGACGCGGGCGCTCGTGGCTGCAGTGGGGGGTGGGATGGCGGTGCGGGCCTGCTATGACTGTGGCTGCGGCACGGGCCTGCGATGTCGGCGGCTGTAGCGCGACGCAATGATGGCGGCGACTCGAGCTGCTTCACCCCCAAGTGGGGAAGAAGGTGAGTGATTTTGTTTATTTTTAATTGCTAATATATTAATTCATAAGGATTATGTTAGTTGTAAAATAGTCAATTTAAATAATTTCGTGATTATATAGATCATAGCATAATTTTTAATTTGGAAAAAGTCTATATTACTACCCTCAAGTAAGCTTTCAATTCACATAACCCCTTGTACTAATTTTTGGTTCACTTTTCTCCCGTGGCATGCAAAACCAGTCCACATTACACTTTTAATAATCTAATCCGGATTTGCTGAGTTGTAAAGTGGTTTGGGTGATTAGGAGCCAAGTAGGATTTCAGTGTCTAAGATTTGAGGTACTACCGAAGCCACGTTTGAACTTCTTCTTTGCCGCCGGTCACACGCCATGGACGTCGAGCGCCGCTCGACCCTTCCTTCCGCGCTCCTCCGCCCGCGACCCCGCTATATGTGCCCCTCCCACTGTAACCCTCTGCTCGCGCTACTCCGTTGGCGCTGATCCGATACTTCCGCCCGTGCTCCTCGGGTGGCGCGCCTTCAACCCATCCACCCATGCTGCTGCCACCCTTCGGCTCGCGATGTTTTCAGCCCGTCCTCCCGCGACCCTCCGCTGATGCTCCGCCCGTGGCACTGCCGCCCTCTCCGCCCGCGGTACAGCCCCACCTCTGCCCGCGGCACAGCCCCACCTCCGCCCGTGCTAATGGTTCCAACCGGTACCTTCTCCTTTGTACACCCAGTCGGCTGGCGCATAACCAGTCAATAGGTGCATAACATTCACTACCCTTGGAGAAGAGTAGTATTAGCCCTACTGAATGTGGCCTTGAAGGGGGCGAATAGGCCTTTTTGATTTTCAGTCAGATCCTGCAACACTTAACAAATTGATCAAATCCCGAGATATCGGACTAGTCTAGTGCGTGCCGACTAGATTGATCAAGTTTGATCGATTATCTCGATCCTAGGATGTATGCTGCAGAAATATACTTGTAATTGAAGTGTCACACTACTATGAACTAGGATGTAGCACAAGTTAATCTTATATTCAATATTTCAACGTAAAATGACCAATATTGATTGAAACACTAGATAGATATATAGAGTAAGAACAATATGCGCAAAGTAAGAACACAAGCTCTTTATCTCGTGGTTCGGTTCTCACAGAGGCAACCTACGTCCACATTGAGGAGTCCATAAAAGGACTGGGTCTACTCCAACCCTACCCTCGTCGGTTTGCCGCGGAGCCCAATCCTCTTCACTAATCACAAAGGGAAGTAACCAAATTCTAGGGGCCTTCTCACAAGTTGAGGGCTCCCCAAGGTTACAAGATGAACACCACCAAGAACTCACTCTTAAGATCACAATGAAAACCACAGGAGTGTGTTAGGGAATCAAACCAAGAGCTCAAATGTGTGGAATCTTGTCTCTCCAATGGTCCAAAGTGAATCCTCAAAGGATTGATCTTTCTTGCGTTGGATTTCATTGAGAGAGGTGTTTTCTAGGCTCTTGGAAGGTGTGACGGCGCAGGGGGTCGAGTTCTATGAAAGATGGGTCGTGCACACCTATTTATATGGGGTTCCCAAAAGTTACCGTTAGGGTTTAGAAAGATCGGACTAGTTTGTGGTGGACAACGTACTAGTCTGTTGTGCTGAGTGTAGCAAACCCTAGGTGTCCCAAAATATCGGACTTGTCCGATTTTAGTCAGAAAGGATTTTGGACTTGTCCGCGTTGATATCGGACTTGTCCGGTGTGGTGATGCCCTAGGTGAATATAGGACAAGTCTGCACTTGGTGGACTTGTCCGATTTTAGTCAGAGGCATTATCGCACTAGTCCGTGCTAATATCAGACTTGTCCAATTGACATCAGAAAAATATCGGACTAGTCCGTGGTGTTATCAGACTTGTACGATTTTGTGCAACTTATGAAGTGTTTGGGGGATTAGTCCGCACTGGGGAGGACTAGTCTGATTCTAGTTAGAGAGATGTAGGACTAGTCTGTGGTAATATCGGACTAGTCCGGTCAGTGAAAAACTGGACTGTGAGGACAAGTCCGCATTGTGAGGACTTGTCCAATCTGGTGCAGAAAGATATCGGACTAGTCCGAGATCAGTCGGACTAGTCCGATCCTGTATAATTTTGTGCAATGTGTGAGATTATTTGTGCTTGAGCTCTTGGTATCAGGTACTTAGGGCTTGTTTGGTTCTACGTCTAAGTTGGCTAAGCCTAACGTTAGGCATGCCACACTATTTTAGGCGGGTGTTTGGTTGTTGACTAAAGTTAGGCGCACCACAAAAGTTAGGCAACTTTTACATCCATTGCCTAACAAAAATTTGCCTCAACTGAGACGCTAAAATCGACCGCCTAAACATGCCATACTTTCTTAGGTGCGTCTAAGCTTAGGCTACGGTAACAAACCAAACAACAGCTAACATTAGGTAGCTTAGGCGTGCCACAACTGTGGCAAGTGACTAAAGTTAGGCTTAGGCAATTTAGGCATACAACGAAACATGCCCTTAATCTGTCCTATAAAGTTTATTGCTCCGACGCCAATGGCGATGTGGCTGCAAGGAACAAGATGAGAACGAGAGCAGATGGATGGAGAGAATGGGTGAGGGAAACGGACGGCGAGGGCGAGGCACCCCCTTTATCACCTTGTACGCTTGTACGGACGTGGACGTGTGGAGCCACAGAGGTGCCTCTCAGTGTAGGGCTGCATGCCACTAGGTCCCCAAGGAAGAAGAAGGTGAGAGGGAGACACTGATGGATGGGGCCGCAGGGATTTTTCTTTTTCGGATTTCTTTTCTTCTCCTTTCCAATGCCAAATAAAATAGCTATGTGCCTTGGAATTAAACAATTTTACATGGGGTCCTCATAAACATAAAGAACATATTTGTGAATTCCAAACTAAAATATGTTTCTGAGATTTTAAATTTAAATTTCTCTAATTAATGATACAATTTATTTAAGAAAATAGATTAATTATATAATGGTTAATAGGAAAAATTTTATGGACTTTTTATTCATCCTTAATTTACCTGGAGGACTTAGCATTATATGATTCTAAACAAAAAATTATTTTCGAGTTTTCTTTATTTTTTATTTAGATTTGCATTTGAATTGTGAATTCGATTTCTCTCGTTGAACATAGGAATGTGGCCCGTTACACTTCCTTTGCACAACTCAATGTATGAATATTAATTATGATTCATACATCACATATACCACAATTAATAAGATCATAGTAGCTGTATAACACGATTAATAAAATCAGAGTACAATATGTATAATATCATGCTCAGTTGCTCATTTCTCGAAGTCTCCAGATTATTCTACCTATTGGTAATAACTATAGGTAGTAGCTACGTGGCGGCCACCTTGTACTCAGCCCACATGGTCTTGATGCCTTGCTCGGTTATCTTCTTCAAGAGTTCCTGGCAACTCATAGCTTGCTAGAGGCCGGCATTGAGGACGGCAAGAAATCGCTTATGCTGGTTGTCGACGTGGCTGAGGAAATGACCTGTAACCCCATGTCCATATTGGTTCCAACCGGTACCATCTCCTTTGTACACCCAGTCGGCTGGCACATAACCAGTCAAGAGGTGCATAACATTCACTACCCTTGGAGAAGAGTAGTATTAGCCCTACTGAATGTGGCCTTGAAGGGGGTGAATAGGCCTTTTTGATTTTCAGTTAGATCCTGCAACACTTAACAAATTGATCAAATCCCGAGATATCAGACTAGTCTAGTGCGTGCCGACTAGATTGATCAAGTTTGATCGATTATCTCGATCCTAGGATGTATGCAGCAGAAATATACTTGTAATTGAAGTGTCACACTACTATGAACTAGGATGTAGCACAAGTTAATCTTATATTCAATATTTCAACGTAAAATGACCAATATTGATTGAAACCCTAGATAGATATATAGAGTAAGAACAATATGCGCAAAGTAAGAACACAAGCTCTTTATCTCGTGGTTCGGTTCTCACAGAGGCAACCTACGTCCACGTTGAGGAGTCCATAAAAGGACTGGGTCTACTCCAACCCTACCCTCGTCGGTTTGCCGCGGAGGCCAATCCTCTTCACTAATCACAAAGGGAAGTAACCAAATTCTAGGGGCCTTCTCACAAGTTGAGGGCTCCCCAAGGTTACAAGATGAACACCACCAAGAACTCACTCTTAAGATCACAATGAAAACCACAGGAGTGTGTTAGGGAATCAAACCAAGAGCTCAAATGTGTGGAATCTTGTCTCTCCAATGGTCCAAAGTGAATCCTCAAAGGATTGATCTTTCTTGCGTTGGATTTCATGGAGAGAGGTGTTTTCTAGGCTCTTGGAAGGTGTGACGGCGCAGGGGGTCGAGTTCTATGAAAGATGGGTCGTGCACACCTATTTATATGGGGTTCCCAAAAGTTACCGTTAGGGTTTAGAAAGATCGGACTAGTTTGTGGTGGACACCGTACTAGTCTGTTGTGCTGAGTGTAGCAAACCCTAGGTGTCCCAAAATATCGGACTTGTCTGATTTTAGTCAGAAAGGATTTTGGACTTGTCCGCGTTGATATCGGACTTGTCCGGTGTGGTGATGCCCTAGGTGAATATAGGACAAGTCTGCACTTGGTGGACTTGTCCGATTTTAGTCAGAGGCATTATCGCATTAGTCCGTGCTAATATCAGACTTGTCCGATTGACATCAGAAAAATATCGGACTAGTCCGTGGTGTTATCAGACTTGTACGATTTTGTGCAACTTATGAAGTGTTTGGGGGATTAGTCCGCACTGGGGAGGACTAGTCTGATTCTAGTTAGAGAGATGTAGGACTAGTCTGTGGTAATATCGGACTAGTCCGGTCAGTGAAAAACTGGACTGTGAGGACAAGTCCGCATTGTGAGGACTTGTCCAATCTGGTGCAGAAAGATATCGGACTAGTCCGAGATCAGTCGGACTAGTCCGATCCTGTATAATTTTGTGCAATGTGTGAGATTATTTGTGCTTGAGCTCTTGGTATCAGGTACTTAGGGCTTGTTTGGTTCTACGTCTAAGTTGGCTAAGCCTAACGTTAGGCATGCCACACTATTTTAGGCGGGTGTTTGGTTGTTGACTAAAGTTAGGCGCGCCACAAAAGTTAGGCAACTTTTACATCCATTGCCTAACAAAAATTTGCCTCAACTGAGACGCTAAAATCGACCGCCTAAACATGCCATACTTTCTTAGGTGCGTCTAAGCTTAGGCTACGGTAACAAACCAAACAACAGCTAACATTAGGTAGCTTAGGCGTGCCACAACTGTGGCAAGTGACTAAAGTTAGGCTTAGGCAATTTAGGCATACAACGAAACATGCCCTTAATCTGTCCTATAAAGTTTATTGCTCCGACGCCAATGGCGATGTGGCTGCAAGGAACAGGATGAGAACGAGAGCAGATGGATGGAGAGAATGGGTGAGGGAAACGGACGGCGAGGGCGAGGCACCCCCTTTATCACCTTGTACGCTTGTACGGACGTGGGCGTGTGGAGCCACAGAGGTGCCTCTCAGTGTAGGGCTGCATGCCACTAGGTCCCCAAGGAAGAAGAAGGTGAGAGGGAGACACTGATGGATGGGGCCGCAGGGATTTTTCTTTTTCGGATTTCTTTTCTTCTCCTTTCCAATGCCAAATAAAATAGCTATGTGCCTTGGAATTAAACAATTTTACATGGGGTCCTCATAAACATAAAGAACATATTTGTGAATTCCAAACTAAAATATGTTTCTGAGATTTTAAATTTAAATTTCTCTAATTAACGATACAATTTATTTAAGAAAATAGATTAATTATATAATGGTTAATAGGAAAAATTTTATGGACTTTTTATTCATCCTTAATTTACCTGGAGGACTTAACATTATATGATTCTAAACAAAAAATTATTTTCGAGTTTTCTTTATTTTTTATTTAGATTTGCATTTGAATTGTGAATTCGATTTCTCTCGTTGAACATAGGAATGTGGCCTGTTACACTTCCTTTGCACAACTCAATGTATGAATATTAATTATGATTCATACATCACATATACCACAATTAATAAGATCATAGTAGCTGTATAACACGATTAATAAAATCAGAGTACAATATGTATAATATCATGCTCAGTTGCTCATTTCTCGAAGTCTCCAGATTATTCTACCTATTGGTAATAACTATAGGTAGTAGCTACGTGGCGGCCACCTTGTACTCAGCCCACATGGTCTTGATGCCTTGCTCGGTTATCTTCTTCAAGAGTTCCTGGCAACTCATAGCTTGCTAGAGGCCGGCATTGAGGACGGCAAGAAATCGCTTATGCTGGTTGTCGACGTGGCTGAGGAAATGACCTGTAACCCCATGTCCATATTAGTTCCAACCGGTACCTTCTCCTTTGTACACCCAGTCGGCTGGCACATAACCAGTCAAGAGGTGCATAACATTCACTACCCTTGGAGAAGAGTAGTATTAGCCCTACTGAATGTGGCCTTGAAGGGGGTGGTGAATAGGCCTTTTTGATTTTCAGTCAGATCCTGCAACACTTAACAAATTGATCAAATCCCGAGATATCGGACTAGTCTAGTGCGTGCCGACTAGATTGATCAAGTTTGATCGATTATCTCGATCCTAGGATGTATGCAACAGAAATATACTTGTAATTGAAGTGTCACACTACTATGAACTAGGATGTAGCACAAGTTAATCTTATATTCAATATTTCAACGTAAAATGACCAATATTGATTGAAACCCTAGATAGATATATAGAGTAAGAACAATATGCGCAAAGTAAGAACACAAGCTCTTTATCTCGTGGTTCGGTTCTCACAGAGGCAACCTACGTCCATGTTGAGGAGTCCATAAAAGGACTGGGTCTACTCCAACCCTACCCTCGTCGGTTTGCCGCGGAGGCCAATCCTCTTCACTAATCACAAAGGGAAGTAACCAAATTCTAGGGGCCTTCTCACAAGTTGAGGGCTCCCCAAGGTTACAAGATGAACACCACCAAGAACTCACTCTTAAGATCACAATGAAAACCACAGGAGTGTGTTAGGGAATCAAACGAAGAGCTCAAATGTGTGGAATCTTGTCTCTCCAATGGTCCAAAGTGAATCCTCAAAGGATTGATCTTTCTTGCGTTGGATTTCATGGAGAGAGGTGTTTTCTAGGCTCTTGGAAGGTGTGACGGCGCAGGGGGTCGAGTTCTATGAAAGATGGGTCGTGCACACCTATTTATATGGGGTTCCCAAAAGTTACCGTTAGGGTTTAGAAAGATCGGACTAGTTTGTGGTGGACACCGTACTAGTCTGTTGTGCTGAGTGTAGCAAACCCTAGGTGTCCCAAAATATCGGACTTGTCCGATTTTAGTCAGAAAGGATTTTGGACTTGTCCGCGTTGATATCGGACTTTTCCAGTGTGGTGATGCCCTAGGTGAATATAGGACAAGTCTGCACTTGGTGGACTTGTCCGATTTTAGTCAGAGGCATTATCGCACTAGTCCGTGGTAATATCAGACTTGTCCGATTGACATCAGAAAGATATCGGACTAGTCCGTGGTGTTATCAGACTTGTACGATTTTGTGCAACTTATGAAGTGTTTGGGGGATTAGTCCGCACTGGGGAGGACTAGTCTGATTCTAGTTAGAGAGATGTAGGACTAGTCTGTGGTAATATCGGACTAGTCCGGTCAGTGAAAAACTGGACTGTGAGGACAAGTCCGCATTGTGAGGACTTGTCCAATCTGGTGCAGAAAGATATCGGACTAGTCCGAGATCAGTCGGACTAGTCCGATCCTGTATAATTTTGTGCAATGTGTGAGATTATTTGTGCTTGAGCTCTTGGTATGCGTTTCCATAACACACTCCATACACAATGATCTACTACACTTGGTTCTTGAGCTTTTTTCCGCATTGTTTCTCATTCTCCTTTCTTTTTGGTACTTATTTCATTCTCTCATTAGAACATGTGGTCATCTCAACAATGTGGTTAGGATCTCATTTGCTTGTCATAAATCAACCAAAAACCACAAGAGATTCCTAGATGCACTTTTAATCTCCCCCTTTTTGGTGATTGATGACAACCAATTGAAATTTCACAAGATGTGCTAAAAAGTTGAGATTTTCGTAAAGTGTGCACATATGAGTTTGAAACACATTAAGTAATGAAAACATAAGTCATATGTGCACTCTTT
Source organism: Tuctoria greenei (assembly GCA_036927565.1). Classification (NCBI taxonomy): domain Eukaryota; kingdom Viridiplantae; phylum Streptophyta; class Magnoliopsida; order Poales; family Poaceae; genus Tuctoria; species Tuctoria greenei. Next base: position 128,200,299 of record JAYESD010000011.1, on the reverse strand, counting down.
ATGGTGGGATGCAAAACTAAGTATGTATAAATGATAATCATGGTGAGAATGACATAATTGACATCAATATATCCACAACAAGCATATATGTCATTTTTAGAGCAAAAAACACAGATTTCACAATTATCTTCATAAGCAGTTCATAACATTGCATCACAAAACCAAAAGTACCAAAAGAGCATGATATAAGTCATACAACCCACAAAGAGACAAAAGAAACAAAAAATAGCTCTCCTCGCAGCCTACAACTAAAGCCTAAGACTCTAAGAATCCCCTCAATCTCTCCCCCTTTGGCATCAAGACACCAAAAAGAAGGAGAGGAGGGACCTAAGGTCTTCAAGCCTCGCTGTCGGTCCTCTCATCGTCTTAATCTTCATGCTCGGGCTGAGGAGGAGGCGGAATGGTTCCACTCGAGTCCCCAATGCCAAAATAGGCAAGCTCAGAGGGAGTCAAGGGCCCGAGCTCAGTGAAATCAGGATCTGAGTCATCAAAAATGACTGGAGATCCAATGTGCTTGATCTCCAGCTTTTGGCAGATGTGCTTCACATTCTCCTTGACATATCACATATCGGCCTTTCTCCTCTTGTTCAGCTTATGAGTGTTCACTTCCGCCTTCTTGCAAGAGGCAAAGATAGCTGACAAGTACTTCAATATGCCACTTGGTGACCCCTTTTGAGGAGGGACCCTAGTGGCGGGAGCAGCTCTAGCATCTCCACTGGCTCTCACTGGAGCCTCTGCACTAGAAGCAGGAGAAGGAGCAGCTCGAACACTTGCTTGTTGAGGCTTCTGGGGCCTCAAGGGGGTGTGCTCCACATCCTTGACGAAATCGATACCTGTGACCTTCTCAATCATAAACATGAGGTAGGGGGCATAGCCACAGGATCTGTTCGGTGTGCAGGAGATATTGACCATGTCGTTCCAAATGTAGTCACAGACATCAAACTTTCTATCTTTGCTTATGACCTTCATCAAGGTCCTGAGATATCCCTACACACATCCAGCATCCCCATCCTTGGGGGCAATGGTCTTCCTGAGGACTCTGTTCAGCACCACAAAGAAAGGCTTCATGTTCTTGGTGGAAGGATGATTGAACTTTGAGTGGGGTTCATAGAGAAACTTCATATTGTCCTTCTCAATGACACCAATGTTGTGAAGTATCAGGTTGTCATTGCTAGAGCTATCCAGATTTAGCATCCTTGCAATCTCATCGTAGGTAATGGTGTACTTGGATCCATGAGTCATCCAAGTCACCCTTTCTTCCTCATCACTGACAAAGTGGCATGTAGCATAGAATTGGGCAATGACTTCATCATTCCAGTTGTTTATGAAAGCAAAGAGATCCTTCAGGCCATGCCTTTCAATTGCCTCGACTACCTCAAAAAAAGGTGAGCAACCCTTCCTCTCAAAGTGCACCCAATCTATCAACTGGTTGCGCACAACTGGGGTCTTCATTGGGAGATAGATAGTATTGTAAAAATCTGGATGGAAGTTACTCCAGAACCTCCCATTAACAGCTTGCTTGGGCCGGCTGTAACAACCCACATTTCTGAACTTTGCAGCCGTGTCGCTGCCCTTGCCATTGAACTTTTCTTCAGCGGGATCCCGGGCCCCTTCCCTTGGAGCTGACATCTTGAGGGGGCCAATCGGGTCCGTGGCAATCCCTTTGCCCTTGCCCTTTGCTTGGCGAGCACTTGCCGAGCTAGGGCCACCACCAGTAGAAGCCTTGGAGGCAGGCTTCTTGGCGAGCACCTTTCGTTGACCCTGGGGAGGAGGAGGGGCTGGCTCAGATGGGCGCTCTTGGCGCTTCTTGCCTCGGCCCGTCGAGGACTGAAGCAAGGCTTCTTGGTCCATCTCGGCCTCGAAGTCAGAGATGTCATCGTTGGTGCTCAACATTTCCCTGAGAATGGATTTCACAAGGTATTGATGAGAATAGATTACAAGGATTTGCATTGAGGAATAGGAAGTTAGGGTTGGGTTTAGAAAAATTGGACTAGTCTAGTGTACAGGCATGGACTGGTCCGGGTGACCGGACTTGTCCGTGCATGGACCAGACTAGTCCAGTATTCAACCTCTAAAACCCTAACTATGAGACAAATGGTGATTCCTAATGCACAAATAGCTTACATCAATGTAATACATTAAGGAAGCATGTATATGGTGAAAGAAACCAAGCTATTTGATCACCAACGAAGAAAATAGCGATTTCTAGGGTTTGGGAGGAACATTTACCGAAATTGCTCGATTCTCGGAGATGTAGGGGTCGAAGGAGCAGACAAGTCCGTGGTCTTCCAAAGGAGTTGTGCACGACAACTCCCGGCTGCAACATACTCCACTTCGGCCGTGGATAAGGCAATGAAATTTTGTTTCTTGGAGGACCAAGAAACTAGGGATCTACCGAGGAATTGGCATGTACCGAAGGTACTTTTCCTATCTACTTTGCATCCGGTATAATCTTCATTAGAGTAACCAATGAGATTGAATTTGGAACCTTTGGGATACCAAAGGCCTAGGTTGGGTGTATGAACTAAATACCGTAATATTCTCTTTACGGCTGTCAAATGACACTCTTTTGTATTGGATTGAAACCTTGCACACAAACATACACTCAACATAATGTCTGTCCTAGATGCACATAAATAGAGTAAAAAACCAATCATGGAGAGATATACCTTTTGATCGACGTTTGGTCCATCTTCATTGAGATCCGAGTGGCCATTCGTTGCAATGGGAGTCTTTATAGGCTTCGCCTTGTCCATTTCAAACTTCTTAAGTGTTTCTTGAGTGTACTTAGTTTGGCTTGTGAACGTCCCTTCCTTTTGTTGCCTCACTTGGAATCCCAAGAAGTACTTTAGCTCTCCCATCATAGACATCTCAAACTTATCTGTTATAATCTTGCTAAATTCCTCACAAAAAGATTTGTTAGTTGAACCAAAGATAATATCATCAACATAAATTTGACAAAAAAAGAGATCATTGTCAAAGTTCTTTGTAAACAATGTATAATCTACTTTATCGATCTTAAAACCATAGTCAATTAAGAAATCTCTAAGACACTCATACCAAGCTATAGGAGCTTGTTTGAGGCCGTAGAGAGCCTTACGAAATTTAAAGACGTGGTCAGGGAACTCTTCATTTGCAAATCCAGGGGTTGCTACACATACACCTCCTCCTTGATTGGTCCGATGAGGAGGAGCTTTTCACATCCATTTGATAAAGATTGAAATCATGGTGAGTACCATATGCAAGTAATATTCTAATAGACTCAAGTCTAGCTACTGGAGCAAAGGTCTCATCAAAATCCAAACCTTCGACTTGTGAATACCCTTTGGCCACAAGTCGTGCCTTGTTCCTTGTCACCACCCCGTGTTGGTCTTGTTTGTTGTGGAAGACCCATTTGGTGCCAACGACGTTGAACTTGGGTCTTTCGACTAGTTCCCACACCTCGTTCCGTTTGAAGTTGTTGAGTTCTTCTTGCATGGCCACTACCCAATCCGGATCCTTCAATGCATCCTTAACACTACGAGGTTCCAAAAAGGATACAGACGAATAATGCTCACAAAATTAGCTGTGCGAGATCTAGTAGTTACTCCCTTTTGGATGTCACCGATAATGTTATCGACTGGTGATCCCTTTGGATGGTTGCCCTCATTGACTTGTTGATCATTATCGTCTTCTTGAGGTTGATCTAGTATGGACGCTCCCCCTTGATCATTGCCCTCCTCTTGTGGTTTTCCTCATGCATATGTAGAGGTGGGTCTTGTTGTCGAACTTCACCGAATGCCATTCTTATCAATGCTTGACAAGAAGCTTCTTCTCTATCTAGTGCACATGGATCGACTTGCAACTTTTGGGAGCCGTTAGTTTCATCGAACACTACGTCACATGCTACTTAAACAAGTCCGGAGGTCTTGTTGAAAACACGATAGGCGTAAGAGTTCGAATCATAACCAAGCAAGAAACCTTCATTGGACTTCGAAGCGAACTTTGAAGTCCTAGGCTTCTTGTTCAAAATATAGCATTTGGAACCAAAAACTTGAAAATATGAAATATTAGGCTTGTTACTGGTGAGTAGCTCATATGATGTCTTCTTGAGTAGTCGATGAAGGTAGAGTCGGTTTATAGCGTGGCAAGCGGTATTAACCGCTTCCACCCAAAACTGATCGGAGGTCTTGTATTCATCGAGCATTGTTCTCTCCATCTCTATGAGGGTTCGGTTCTTTCTTTTGGCAACTCCGTTTTGTTGAGGGGAGTAAGGTGCTGAAAACTCATGCTTTATGCCTTCTTCGTCTAGGTACTCCTCAACTTGTGTGTTCTTAAACTCCGTGCCATTGTCGCTTCAAATGTTCTTGATTGTCAATGAAAACTCATTTTGAGCACGCTTGAAAAACTTCTTGAGTGTTCCTTGTGTTTCTATCTTATCATGTAAAAAGAAAATCCAAGTGAAGCGAGAAAAATCATCAACAACTACTAAGTCATATTTGTTACCGCCGATGCTTATGTAAGCAATTGGACCGAATAAGTCCATGTGGAGTAGCTCGAGCGGTCTTGTTTTAGTCATGACGTTCTCCGCGGGATGAGGTGCTCCAACTTGCTTCCCGGCTTGGCACGCGCTACAAGTCCTGTCTTTCTCAAAAACAACATCCTTCAAACCTCGGACGTGATTGCCCCTGCGAAGTTTTTGAAAATTCCTCATACCAACATGCGCTAGCCGTCTATGCCACAGCCAACCCATGTTCGTCTTTGCAATCAAGCATGTATCAAGTTCGACTTTATCTTTTTTGATGTCAACAGGGTAAATATTTCCCTTTAAGATACCCTTGAATGCAATGGAACCATCACTCCTTCTAGAGACGGTCACACCCTCATTAGTGAACAAGCAATTATAACCTTTGTCACATAATTGAGATATAGACAGCAGGTTATAATCTAAGGAGTCAACATGTAATACATGAGAAAGAATATGTTGAGATGATATGGCAATTTTACTGGTACCGAGCACCTTTCCTTGACTATTGTCTCCAAAATAGATGCCCTCGCTTGGATCATCATTTTCTTCATACTCAACAAACATCCTTCTTTCTCCAGTCATATGGTTGGTGCAACCACTGTCTAGCACCCATTTAGATCCACTGGAGGAATATGCCTACAAAAACAAATCATGCCTTCGTTTTAGTTACCCAAGCTTGCTTGGGTCCTTTAAGGTTAGTCACAAGGGATTTGGGCACCCACACATGAGATTTGGTGTTCCCATGGCGTGGCCCAACATAATGAGCATAAACTTTACCAAAATTACCTCTCATTAAAACATAAGATGCATCAAAGGTACCAAATAGTAGTAGTTTTTGTTTATGTATAGGACTAGTCTAGGAAATCGAACTTGTCCAGAGGACCGGACTTGTCCGTGTCCCGACCGGACTAGTCCAATGATCATATGTGTTGGATGTGTTAACTTTGGACTTTCCAGTTTGAGAGGGTTTTTGCTTTACAAAGGCAATGCTTTCCTTGTTATTCTTATGGCTTCTAGCATTTTGCTTTCCACCATAGGAATACCCAATGCCATATTTGACATTAGGAGTCTTGTGGCCAAGTATGCACTACGTGCATATTTGACCTTCTCCTTGTCAAATATTCCACTTTGGGCAGAATGCTTATCCTTGGTAGTGGTTGACTTATCTTTTAAGCTAGTGTCAACTTTACCACATGCACAAGTAGAAGCAGTTTCAGTTTTAAGGGGTTGAGAAGACGAGCTTGAAGAGGATGAAGGGTCACTTTGCTTGAGTGACTCAACTTGTACCTCAAGGATCTTGTTAACCTTGATTACGTTAGCAAGTTCATCCTTGATTGTATCATTTGAGTCGTTTAACTCCAAGCAAGTTTCCTTGCTTGAAGCTAACTCAAGCTCTAGTGACTTGCTTCGCTCCTTTTCAAGTTCAAGAAGCTTGTCAAGTTCAAGATATTACTCCTTTTGGGAGATAATCATATCTTCTTGACGGTTTATCAACTTCTCCTTCTCAACCAGCTGATCAAGTAGAAATTTCATTTTCGCAGCTGTTTTCTTATATAAGCCAATGAGCATATCTTCATTATCACTAGAATAGGAATGCAAGGAAGAGGATTTGGTTGTTACCTTTCGTTTACCTTCCTTTGCCATGAGGCAAGTGCCGTTCCTCTTCCATGCGCCGAGAGTGGGGAAGAGAGTGGACTTCTTGGATATCTTCTCGATGGCTATACTAGCCATCTTCTCTTCTTCTTCGGATGAGGACTCATCATTTGAGTCCCACTCTTTCCCTAGATGCACTTGTTCAGCTTGCTTCTCTTCTTGAAGAATTTCTTGCGTTGAGGCTTTGTTTCCTTGGACTTCTTTTTGTTTTCTTCATCTGGGCAATCAACTATAAAGTGGCCATACTCACCACAGTTATAGCATGCCCGCCTCAACTTCGGTCTTGATTTTTCCTTGTACTTCTCTTCACTTGTCCTAGCCTCTTGTGTTTTCTTCATCATTCTTTTGAATTTCTTCATGAATAGTATCATGTCATCTTCATCCATGTCGCTGCACTCATCATCACCGTCTTCTTCTAGTTGAGCTTCTCGAGCTTCTTTAGACAAGGGCTTGAGAGTGGACTTCAAGGCTACCCCTTTCTTCTTTGACGAGGTGAGATCGACAATCTCCTTAACATGCTTGGCCTGCTTTTCCATCATCTCAAAATTGATGATCTTCCCAAGCAACTCATCCGTGGTCATTTTCTTGTATCTGGGGCTTTCTCGTATCATAGAGCACAAGGTGACATTGCGAGGCATGAAGGCTCTAAGAATGAGCTTCACCACCTTGTGATCATTTCACTTCTTGCTTCCGTATGCTCAAACTTTGTTGATGAGCGTCTTTAGGCGGTTGTACATGTCTTGCGGTGACTCATCTTCTTCAATGGCGAATCTTCCCAATTTGTCTTCAATCATTTCAATCCTTGCTTCTCGCACATGACGATCGCCTTCATGTGCGATTTCCAATGTATCCTATATCTCCTTTGCGATCTCGAGTCTCCACCTTTGTAAACTCGTCCTGACTAAGTGATGAGGTGATGACTGCAACAGCTTGGGCATTTCGATGGATAGCTTGCTCTTGGCTAGGTGTGAGCTCCTCATCATCGTCTTGGATATCTATTCCTGTAACCACAATGTGCCACAAGCTTGGATTGAGTGAGATCAAGTGCATTTTCATGTTTTGCCTCCACATTGAGTAGTCATTGCCATCAAAGTGTGGGGCTTTTCCAAGTGGAATAGATAAATAATGATTGTTGTTAGAATTTAAGTGATCATAATTAAAAGGATATCGGGAGTAGTCGGTGTAACTACTCCCCTTCTTCTTCTTTTGATCTTTGATCTTCACTTTTCCTTTAGAGAGGGTTTTCTTTCTTAGGAGCGCCTTGAGTTCTAGCGTCTCCTCATCGTCATCCTTGAAGTCTTGAATAGCCTCGAGGAGCCTCTCCAATTTTTGGTTCTTTTCTTCATCAACCTTCTCTTGGTTGACGCTCTTATGTACATCCTTCATGTCCGACATGATCTCTTCAGTCGATTAGTCTCCTTTTGAAGAACCGGCTCTGATACCAATTGAATGTGGCCTAGAAGGGGAGTGAATAGGCCTTTTTGATTTTCAGCCGGATCCTGCAACACTTAACAAATTGATCAAATCCCGAGATATCAGACTAGTCCAGTAGAGTGCGGACTAGTCCAGTGCGTGCCGACTAGATTGATCAAGTTTGATCGATTATCTCGATCCTAGGATGTATGCAACGGAAATATACTTGTAATTGAAGTGTGACACTACTATGAACTAGGATGTAGCACAACTTAATCTTATATTCAATGTTTCAACATCAAGTGAACAATATTGATTGAAACCCTAGATAGATATCAAGAGTAAGAACAACATGCGCAAAGTAGGAACACAACCTCTTTATCCCGTGGTTCGGTTTCCACAGAGGCAACCTATGTCCACGTTGAGTAGTCCACAAAAGCACCGAGTCTTCTCCAACCCTACCCTCGTCGGATCGCCACGGAGGCCAATCCTCTTCACTAATCACAAATGGAAATAACCAAATTCAAGGGGCCTTCTCACAAGTTGAGGGCTCCCCCAGAATTACAAGATGAACACCACCAAGAACACACTCTTAAGATCACAATGAAAACTACAAGAGTGTGTTAGGGAATCAAACCAAGACCTCAAACGTTTGAAATCTTGTCTCTCTAATGATCCAAAGTGAATCCTCAAAGGATTGATATTTCTTGCATTGGATTTCATGGAGAGAGGTGTTTTCTAAGCTCTTGGAAGGTGTGACGGCGCAGGGGTCGAGTTCTATGAATGATGGGCCGTGCACACCTATTTATATGGGGTTCCCAAAAGTTACCGTTAGGGTTTAAAAAGATCGGACTAGTTCGTGGTGGACACCGGACTAGTCTGTTGTGCTAAGTGTAGCAAACCATAGGTGTCCCGAAATATCGGACTTGTCCATCTAAGAGCGGACTTGTTTGATTTGAGTCAGAAAGGATTTTGGACTTGTCCGCGTTGATATCAGACTTGTCCGGTGTGGTGATGCCCTAGGTGAATATAGGACAAGTCCGCACTTGGAGGACTTGTCCGATTTTAGTCAGAGGCATTATCGGACTAGCCCGTGCTAATATTGGACTTGTCCGATTGACACCAGAAAGATATCGGAGTAGTCCATGGTTTTATCAGACTTATCCGATTTTGTGCAACTTGTGAAGTGTTTGGGGACTAGTCCGCACTAGGGAGGACTAGTCCGGTTCTAGTAAGAGAGATATCGGACTAGTCCGTGGTAATATCGGACTAGTCCTGTCGACTGTTGGAGTCGGCAGATCCCCTGACACTACGAAAGTGTGGAAGGAGTTTGTGGTTCGGTTTGGGCGCGCGGAGACTCAAGTAAGCGAAACGCGATTGGACACGAGTGACATAGTAGTTTACGTGGTTCGGGCCGCCTGAGCGTAATACCCTACTCCACGGGTGTGTGTGTGTTGTATTAACTTGTGAGCTTGAGTGTGTTCCAGTCTCCTCTCCTCGTGTATCGTCGGTTTGTCCTTTTATAACATAAGGACAAACCGTTATAAGTCAGCCTGGCCCGCCATGTGGCCCTGGCGATTATTAGTATTGATACACGAGATTAATTGTTGTTAATAACCCTGTAACGGCTCCGACAGTGCCGTTACAGGTGTTAAGATCGTCCGATTAATTATCCTCCTGGCGCGCCAACTGTCGACTGTTGAAGTCGGCAGATCCCCTGACACTACGAAAGTGTGGAAGGAGTTTGTGGTTCGGTTTGGGCGCGCGGAGACTCAAGTAAGCGAAACGCGATTGGACACGAGTGACACAGTAGTTTACGTGGTTCGGGCCGCCTGAGCGTAATACCCTACTCCACGGGTGTGTGTGTGTTGTATTAACTTGTGAGCTTGAGTGTGTTCCAGTCTCCTCTCCTCGTGTATCGTCGGTTTGTCCTTTTATAACATAAGGACAAACCGTTACAAGTCAGCCTGGCCCGACATGTGGCCCTGGCGATTATTAGTATTGATACACGAGATTAATTGTTGTTAATAACCCTGTAACGGCTCCGACAGTGCCGTTACAGGTGTTAAGATCGTCCGATTAATTATCATTAACGTGGAATTAATGGTAATTAATTGGGTCTTGAAGTCTGCGGCTGTCCTTTGGAGATCCGGAGCCGTTACAACGTCTCCCGGGGGTTTTAAGCAGCTAGCTCCGACGTGTGGACACGTGGCAGCTCCGGAGCTTGCTTGGGAGAAGCGGGAAGCTCCGGGGTGGCTTGGCACGTGTCAGGTCCGGAGCTTCTCTCGGTCAGGGGTTACCTCCGAAGGTGCCGTTTCAGTACCCAGCCCGGAGCTTCACCCTTGTGGGTAATAACTCTGGTCTGTCAGTACACGTGGCAACCTAGAGGTTGACCATGTTGGAGAAGCGGGTCCGGTCACGTCTGGCGAGTGGGCCCCCGAGGGTCTTCAACTTGAGTAGATGTCCTTCCCTTGCGATCTTTGTAACCTCAGGGGGTGTATGGTTTTTAGGGTAACCTTTTGTTTTCCCTCCCTCTGTCGGAAGGGAGACCCTTCCCGGCGCTTGTGGTAGCGCTCGGCAAGGTTTTGGACCTCCCGGCAGTCTTCCAGTCTGTGGCTGCCCGTTTTGTGAATGGGGCACCACATCTTGGGTTTGCCACCGTCTTCAGAAGACGGTCGAGGTCGCTTCTCGGGGCGTGGCCCCCGGCCACCAGGAGTTGCAGCGGCTGCAACGTTGGATGTGCCGGCCGACGACTTCTTCTTGCCGTTGGTCTTCTTTTTCTTCTTGCCACTCCCGGAGGTAGCGGCTTCTTCTTTGGAGGATTTTTTATTATCCTCCAGGGCTGGTTTGGAGTGCATTTCACGGCCCTCCGCAGCTCTAGCACATTTGTCAGCCAGGCTGAAGAGCTCCGTGACGCTGGTGATCTCTTTGATCGCCAGCTTCTCCAACATCTTCTTGTCTCGTACACCCTGTCTGAATGCCACAATGACAGAAGCGCTTGAGATAGAAGGGATTGTGTTACGTACCTGAGAGAATCTCTGGATGAATGACCGCAAAGATTCTCCTCCTTTTTGCACGACCGCAAAAAGGTCCAGTTCAGTGCCCGGACGGGTGTATGAACTTCCGAAATTGGCGGTGAACTGGCGGCACAGCTCCTCCCAACTGTCGATAGAGTTGGGTGGAAGGCTCATAAACCAGGACCTGGCGGTCCCAGTTAAAGCCAATGGAAAGTAATTGGCCATTACGGCCTCGTTTCCTCCAGTTGCTAGGATCGCAGTGGAGTATATCTGTAGGAATTCTACAGGATTGACAGTCCCGTCGAATTTTTCCGGCAAGTGTGGCCGGAACTTCTGTGGCCATCTAACCATGCGCAGGTGCATGGCTAGGGCGGAACAGCCTCCTCCTACTCCTTCCAGAGTAGAAAGGTCTTGAGCATCTCGTCTTTCTCGAGCTCGCTCGATGTGGACACGGCCATCCTGTTGGCGGTATCGGCGATCAAGCTCCGCCCGGAGGTCGTGTGTTGAAAGCCGAGATGCAGTATGGGCACGTCGGGCCCCAGAGGGCAACGACGTCACTTGCTGTGACGCAGCTCTTCTCCGGTTGTTGGAGACATGTGGACCAAGTCTTCCAGACAACGTTCGTCGCTGCGACGGGGCCCGCCCTGAAGGAGGTGGACCCTGATTGTGGAGGCGTTCGGCCGCTGCTGCGACCAAATGCTCAATATCAGCTCTCCATTGCTCCACGGCACCTTGAGATGCATCCGGAGGTGGTGGTCACTGAAGGAGAGCACGCGCTGCATGGAGCGCGTGTTCTGGGTTGTCACGACTTGCCGGCGCAGAATGTGACGCCGGTGCACCATCATGTCGTTCGGCATGTCTTGCCGGAGAAGATGGTGGTGGTGGGAGTGTGACTCCCGCTGGAACTGAGGCTCCTGCCGGTGGTTGCATGTTGGAGGGATTGCCTCCGACAGCCTGAGCAGCAGGTTGCCCGTTGGATGATCCAGCCGCAGAATTCACCATTCTTGAAGATCTCAGGCGCCCCTACCTGGCGCGCCAACTGTCGACTGTTGGAGTCGGCAGATCCCCTGACACTACGAAAGTGTGGAAGGAGTTTGTGGTTCGGTTTGGGCGCGCGGAGACTCAAGTAAGCGAAACGCGATTGGACACGAGTGACACAGTAGTTTACGTGGTTCGGGCCGCCTGAGCGTAATACCCTACTCCACGGGTGTGTGTGTGTTGTATTAACTTGTGAGCTTGAGTGTGTTCCAGTCTCCTCTCCTCGTGTATCGTCGGTTTGTCCTTTTATAACATAAGGACAAACCGTTACAAGTCAGCCTGGCCCGACATGTGGCCCTGGCGATTATTAGTATTGATACACGAGATTAATTGTTGTTAATAACCCTGTAACGGCTCCGACAGTGCCGTTACAGGTGTTAAGATCGTCCGATTAATTATCATTAACGTGGAATTAATGGTAATTAATCGGGTCTTGAAGTCTACGGCTGTCCTTTGGAGATCCGGAGCCGTTACAACGTCTCCCGGGGGTTTTAAGCAGCTAGCTCCGACGTGTGGACACGTGGCAGCTCCGGAGCTTGCTTGGGAGAAGCGGGAAGCTCCGGGGTGGCTTGGCACGTGTCAGGTCCGGAGCTTCTCTCGGTCAGGGGTTACCTCCGAAGGTGCCATTTCAGTACCCAGCCCGGAGCTTCACCCTTGTGGGTAATAACTCTGGTCTGTCAGTACACGTGGCAACCTAGAGGTTGACCATGTTGGAGAAGCGGGTCCGGTCACGTCTGGCGAGTGGGCCCCCGAGGGTCTTCAACTTGAGTAGATGTCCTTCCCTTGAGATCTTTGTAACCTCAGGGGGTGTATGGTTTTTAGGGTACCGACAGTGGCCCCCTGGACCTACCTCCGGGGAAGGCCAACGGGTTGAAGTCATTCCGCCGGAGGTGGGTCCATACTTGCGACTCTTGAACTGGGTCTTCAAGGGTCTTCGGAGGTGCCTTTGGCGAAGCTTTACGGTTGAGTCCCGACGCGTGGCGCACCTCAGGCGGCAGATAAGATCTTTGACGTGCGGATGTCTCGCAATTGAAGGTCGCCGGTTCCCGATACGAAAACCGTATCGGTTCCGCGCGCCTTGTCAGTCCGCCGCCTTTGGGTTTCCCGCCTCGTGATGACAACTGTTCGCCTGGGTAAGAACCTCGACTTGATCGTCAGGGTGGTCCCGGGCCCTCTTGTCATCGGCTGGGTTGAATTCTTGAGTAGTATGCTTGACTCCCCTGCAGTTTCCATCCAAGCGTTGCGAGGGCTTACTTAAGAAGGAAAGCGCACCGCCGGGAGTTCTTTACGCTTTCCATCTGTTCTTGCGCTCAAACTCCCAACTCGTGCTTTGCTTCCCTTCTCTCGCCTAGCCGTGCTGCGATGGAGTTGGGTCTGCGTGAGAGTCGTTTGAAGACGGAGAGCGATCTGAAGAAGGTCTGAGCCCTCATGGGGTGGTCGTCGGACTTCTTCAACCGCTCAGTCCGCGCCGGCGGGGAGCTTCCCTTTAAAAAGGAGCACTCCGGCGAAATGGTGTACTTTTCATCGTACGCCATGGTGGGGCTGATCCCACCGTTTTCTTCCTTCTTCTTGATGCTGCTGGACTTCTATGGTCTGCAGCTATACCACCTTGGCCCTCACTCCCTCCTCCTTGTGTCCATCTTTGTCCACTTCTGCGAGATGTGGGTGGGCATCCCTCCCTGCATCGAGCTCTTCCACACCTTCTTCACCGTCCAAACCACTGGCCGAAGTGACGAGTACCTTGGCTTCTACTACTTTGTGAAGCGCAAGAAGTGCCCGTTCAAGTACCTCCGGTCGTTCCCTTCCGGGAAGTGGGATGACTGGAAGAAAGATTGGGTAGTCGTCCGGGTAGAGGAGCACGAGCGGTTGGAGCTGCCAGACGGTCTGCCCGGCATTGACACGTCGGTGTGGAGCGAAGTTCCGGTGCTGGCGGCAGCTTTCGACCCCGTCCTGTCCAGGATCCGCCAATGTGTGGAGGGAGGATTGACTCCCCAGGCGGTGTTCTGCAACTTCCTGTCCAACAGGTGGGCGCCGCTGAAGAGGAGGGAGAAGCTCGCCTGGGCCCTCAACAGCGTGATGGACGAGGACCGGGTTGAGACCGGGTTGAAGTCCAACATGGTGGGGAAGTCCTTGGAGTTTCACCTCAAGAAATTCCAACACGGCATCGATGTAGACGGAGAGTACTTGACTCCGCCACCGGCTTTCCTCCCCCTGAACGTGGAAGTTGAGTTCAGCAGGGAGCTCCGGCGGAAGATGCCCGCGCTTGACGACCTTGGCGTCGTCGAGAGAAGATCGACCGCCCGGTTGGCGATCCCCGGGTTGTCGGAAGGCGGCTCCGCCCCTGTCTCTCAGCCAAGAGCTGAAGTCATCGGCAAGGGCAAGGAGCTGGCGGAGGAGCCGGAGAGCCGGAAGAGGAAGCTACGACATGCTGACGGAAGGTCCGTCGGGCTTGCTACTTCCCCGCTAGTTCCCCGTCCTCAGGAAGGAAGATCCTCCGCCACTGTAGCGTCTGTCCCCGTGGTGGGGTCTTTTCGGAGCGCTACTGTTCCAGCGGTGGGTTCCTCCCGGAGTGCGGCTGTCCCCGTGATGGGTCCCTCCGGAGGTGCCAGCTCCGGACAGGCGACTCCGGTTCGAGAAGCGGTGAGGGCCTCTAGGTCTAGGAGTTCCTCCCGGTCAAGGAGAGCTCCGACCCGGGAAACGCCCGCGGCTACGGCAAGTCCTAGGAGTCCTCCCGGGGCTCCTACGCCGACCGTGGCCAGCCCGGAACGTCCGGGAAAGAGGTTCCGCGCAAGCTGGTGTGTGAGCCTCCCAAGGTAATTTTTCTTGCTTACCTCAAATAACTTTTAATTATAGCATCTGTTTGCTCAATTTCTTCATTCTTCATCTGCAGCGTTCCCAAGAAGGGGAGTGAAGCTCCGCCCTCAGCCACAGTGTCTGAGGCTGCGAGGGCTTCTGCTCCAGCCCCGGTGCCGCCCCAGGCGGAGGCTGCGACAGCTCCGGCGCCGGCTGTCGTGGTCATGGACCTCGACTCGTCTCCAGAAGTTCCCGTGGTAGCGTCGGACCACGAGATTGAAGATGCGCAAGCGGCACCCGCTCCGGAGGTTGAAGCTCCGGGCCTCTGTGCTGCAGAAGTAGATGCTCCGGCTGTCGAGCCGGAGGAAATAGCGGTCCCGGCTTCAGAGCCGGAAAGTGCTGAAGTCCCGGCGGTTGAGCCGGAGGTAGATGAAGCCCCGGCGTGCGAGCCGGAAGTTGAAGTGGTTCCGGCAATTGAGCCGGTTACTTCCGAAGCTTTGGTCGCAGAGCCGGTAGCTATTGGAGCGCCGGCTGCAGAGCCGGTGATTATGGAGGCGCCGGCTGCAGAGCCGGTGGTCGAAGAGGTGAGGGAGCTTGAGCCTCCCTCAGAAGAAGCGTCCCGGCCGGAGCCAGTGGAGGCGACGACGTCGATGGTACCCGTGGCGGAGCCAGAGTGCCTGAGCGAAGTTGCCGGCCCCCAGCCTGAGGGGGCGAATGAAGATTTGGTGGCGGGACCTTCTTCGGTGGCGACTGAGGCCATCCCGAAGGAGGGCCCTAGTGCCTTGGGAGCTTAGGGTTCCGCTCTTGTAGAGTGGGACCCAATTTTTGTAAATGAAGACCCGCTGGAACCAGCGGAAGAGACCCCAGAAGGTCCGGAGCCTATCTCGCTGTCGATGTCCATCGACAACGCTTGCTCCAGTCTGCGCCAAGTCCAACTAGCCTTCTTCCACGACAGCAAGGTTCTTGAAGAGGAGCGCCAAACCCTTAGGAGGTGGCGTAATCGACTCCAATTCGAGACCAAGCTGGCGCAGTCGAGGATTGCTGAGGACAAGGAATGGATCAGGCGGGAGAAGGTCCGCCTGGAGCTCTGGGGTGAGATGCTGGACGAGAGGGAGAGCATGACTCACAACCTCGACGCCCAATCCCGTGAGTACCACGACCAAGCTAAGGCTGCTAATGATGCGGCCAATGCTCGGTTCGATCAACTCGAGGCCATCAGTACTGCACTCATCAAGCGCCGAGAGGCACTTGAGGGAAGGGAAAAGCGGCTCGAGGATGAGGAGCAAAAACTCCTGGAACTACGGGACGACGTCTTGCGACGTGAAGAAGAGCTCGCCGAGAAGACAGCTCTGGCGGACAAGGGCCTCGAGGAGCGCGCTAAAAAATTGGAAGAGCGCTGCCTCGAGGAAGAGGAGAAGACCTGGGTGCGGGGGCAAGAACTCTACGAGTACGAGTGTGCCCTCGTCGCCCGGGAGAAGAAAATAGAGGCTAGGGAGAAAGACCTGGTCGACCGCCGGAACAAGATCCACCTCCGGGAGGAGGAGCTCGGAAGACTCGAAAAGCGGGTTGCTGCGAAGATTCAGCAAAACGCCAAAGAAGTTGACCGCCTCTCTCGCGAGAATTCGGAGCTGGCGGCGGCCCGGAGGTCCCTGGAAGAGATGAAGGGCCTGAGGAAGACGGACTCCCTGCAAATTTGGGAGTTCCTGAGCAAGGCCGATGATGCGCTAGCGCCGATGGGTTTCAGCCCCGTGCTCCCGGATGACCCGGAGCCGGAGCCGGACCTTGCGTTGCAAGCGTTGAGCACTGCGGGCAGCAAGCTCTCCAAGGTGGGCGACGTCATCGCGGACCAGCTGGAGGTCGAGGGGCAATCCCTGGCTAGGAACGTCACAGAGTATGTGTTGACGTGTTATACTAGCCGGAACCCTCAATTCTCTCTGGACCCGGTGCTTGAAGGCCCCGTCGAAGGAGAAGGCGAAGCTACTCGAGCCAGCGTGTCGGAGGTCGCTCAGAAGGTCGCTGAGTTCTTCCATAGGGTCTAGGACTATCTTTCTTAGCCTTTATTTGTATCTTCTCTTCTTCCTCAATTTTGTAATCCCTTGTCTCCAGATGTAATCTCCGGTCTTCTGATGAAATGAAATCCCTAATTTTTCGTGAATTTCATTTTTTGTCTTCAACATCTTTGTCTTCACTTGGCCCCCTGGTAGATGTTCACAATTTGATTGTGGACATGTACCAAAAGGATGTTGAGTTTTGTTGAAGACAAATTTGCTTCGAACTCGTATAGTTTAGGTCCGAAGTTTTCGATAGTGAAAGTCCCTTGAAGTCGTTGGAGCTTAAAAGCTCCGGCACTATCCATCGTCGGAGCTTAGTAGCTCCGGCAGTAGCCTCTACCAACACGTTGAGTGTCGATAGTTAATACTTCAAGGTGTCGGAGCTTAGTAGCTCCGGCAATGACCCTTGCCACGCCTGGTTTGCTGGCAACAGACTCTAGTGATAGAGTCTTCTCACCATCTTTAAGTTAACGCCGGTGGGAGTCGGAGCTTGGTTAACTCCGGTTTTTCTCCATCAATATTGGGTTTATTTTTCCTGCACACTTAAGCCAAGAAAAACAGTAAAATTCGTTCCTTATCTATAACTTCGTCGTGGCTTACGATTCTCAAAAGAATTTCAAGTTGAACACGATTTTTAGTATAATTGGATGAATTGTCTTTTCTTTTAGATCCAATTGTCCATGGACCCACCTTACTTTGGCCTGCCGGGATGTAGGTAGAGTGGCGTGCTTAGGGTGCTTGACCAGGCTAAGTCGATAGCACACTCCGGCCCTAGAATGGCTTGGCGGCTTTCAGGTGAGTTAGCCACAGACGATATTTAAATCTAAAAAATCCGACAATTCAACTCGAATCATACGTAAATCGGTCTAACTAGAATTTCTTAAGAATTGCACGTTTCTGTTATAGACAAGAAAGAGAAAAATAAAAATGTCGAGCCTTATGCAAAAATGAATGCACGTGGAGTCTATTTCACATGAAGGTGTCTTTCATTATAGGTCCGGGGTACAGGGGAAACAAGTACACTCTTAGGGTACGGAACCAGGCTAAGTGTGTTCGGTTTCTCGTTTAACCCAGGGTAGTTAGCTACACTTCTAGTCCGGAGACTGTATCAAGTGTTGCATGAGCTTTCCAAACCTTTCGGGAAAGGTCCGGCTGCTCTCCCGGAGAAACTACCCGATTCTGTACAATGACTCTATAACATACACTTCAAGTTACTTAAGACTCACCTCCGTGGAATTAAGTGTAGAACTTACGGAGGTGCTCGATGTTCCAAGGATTTGGGAGAGGTGTCCCATCCTCGGTAGCCAAGCGAACGCTTCCGGGACGGGATACTTTGATCACTCGGAAGGGTCCTTCCCAGTCGGGGGAGAGTTTGTTTTGCCCTTCTCTGGATAGTATTCTCCGTAGCACCAGATCGCCTTCCTCGAGCTGTCGGTTGTGTACACGCCGCTGATGATAGCGCCGTAGAGCTTGGCGGTATCGGGCATTCCGAACAGCTGCTTGGCACCTTCCCTCCTCGAGGAGGTCTAGGTCTTCACGCCGGAGCTGGTCCTGCGCGGCTTCGTCGAAGGTCCGGACTCGGAGGGAACCCAAGGTGATTTCCGGAGGAAGGATCGCTTCAGCTCTGTACACCAGGAAGAAGGGTGTTTCTCCGGTTGCCCGACTTGGAGAAGTCCTGTTAGCCCATAGAGTGGGCGGAAGCTCTTCGATCCAATTAGCTCCGTGCTTTTTCAAATGCTCATAAGTGCGCGTTTTGAGTCCTTTAAGGATCTCTGCGTTTGCTCTCTCGGCTTGTCCATTGCTGGCAGGATGAGCTACGGAAGCGTAGCAAACTTGTATGCCGAGGTCTTCGCAATATCCTTGAAATGCGGAGCTTGTGAACTGAGTCCCATTATCAGTGATGATCTTATTTGGGACTCCGAATCTGCTCACGATAGATTGTAGAAAATTGATTGCAGATTGTTTGTTGATCGTCACAACAGGAGTAGCTTCCGGCCACTTGGTGAACTTGTCGATAGCGACGTACAGGAACTTATAACCTCCGACGGCTCTTGGGAAGGGTCCCAAGATGTCCATCCCCCACACAGCGAAAGGCCATGTAGGAGGTATCATTTGTAAGGGCTGAGCAGGTGTATGAATTTGCTTTGCATGAAATTGGCATGCTTTGCATTTCTTCACTAGCTCAGTAGCATCCTGGAGCGCTGTAGGCCAGTAGAAGCCGTGCCGAAAGGCTTTTCCGACCAGCGTGCGGGAAGACGCGTGGTTCCCACACTCACCTCCATGGATTTCTGCGAGGAGCTCGCAGCCTTCTTCCCTTGTGATGCACCGCATTAGGATGCCGTTGGCACCGCGCCGGTAGAGATCCCCTTCTACCAACGTGTATCTTTTAGCCAATCTGACTACCCGGTCAGCGGATACATCATCGTCAGGAAGGATGTTGTCTTTCAAGTAGTTCCGGATCTCCGAGATCCATGCATCGGAACTGACTTGAGCATTTGAGTCTTGCGTGCTGGGTTGCTCGGAGCTTCCGGCAGCACCTACGACCCTTGATGGCTGCCATGGTAACAGGGCCATCGGGACCGTCAGCTTCGGGATGCTGATCTCGCCCCCTTCGTTCAGTTCGGCAGGCTGAACTGTGGGTTTTGACAACCTCCGGACAAAGGTTCCGTCTGGAGCCGGAGCTCCGGTTGACGCCTTGGTCGAGAGTTCGTCAGCTTCAGCGTTGTGAGCACGCTGAACATGGCGAAGGTCTAGGACTTCGAAGTCCTTCTGAAGCCTCTGGACTTCAAGGAGATAAGCAGCCAGCTGGAGATTATTGCAGGAGCATTCACCCTTCACCTGTTTGATGACAAGTTGTGAATCTCCTTTGACCAGCAACTGCTTGACACCATATGATAGTGCCACCTTTAATCCATATATGAGTGCTTCGTACTCCGCCATGTTGTTGGTTGCCTTGAAGTCAAGGTGCACCATGTATTTCACCTTCTCCCCGGTTGGTGCGAGGAGAAGGATTCCAGCTCCGGCTCCCTGCTTCTGCATGGAGCCGTCAAAGTAAAGGGTCCAGTGAGGCTTAGTGAAGGCCGGAACTTGTGGTTCCGTCTTCTGCTCGCTGGGGCCCCCAGGGTTTAATGGAGAGGGAGTCCATTCTGCCACGAAATCTGCCAACGCTTGACTCTTGATTGCTTGTCTTGGGATGAATTCGAGGTCGAATTCAGCCAGTTCCGCTGCCCACTTCGCTATATTCCCAGTTGAATTGGGATTATGCAGGATCGCTCGAAGTGGATATGAAGTTACCACCGAGACTTTGTGAGCTTGGAAATAGTGTCGAAGCTTTCTTGAGGCAATAAGAACTGCGTAGAGCAGCTTATGCACCTCTAGGTATCGAGTCTTGGCATCGTATAACACTTCACTGAGGAAGTATACTGGACGTTGAATGGCCCGGACCCTCCCGGAGGGGTCCGGAGCTTCCTCTCCATTGATCCGGACCCTGTCGGAGGGGTCCAGACTATCTTCGGGGACCTCCGGGTTCTGGGTGAAGGAACCCGGAGCTTCCTCAGGAATGACCTGGATCCTATCGGAAGGACCCGGGTCCTCTGAAGTGGCTTCTTGTGGGTTCAGGTCTGGGAGCTGGGACCCAGACCCGCTTTCAGGAACCTCCGGATCCTCCCGAAGGGATCTGGATTCCTGAGTATTGGGTAGTTCCGGTCTCTCCGCAACCAGAACCATACTGACGACTTCGTCAGCTGCTGAAATATAAAGCAATAAAGGCTCACCAGGGTTCGGAGCTACCAAGACTGGTAGAGTGGTGAGGAACTGTTTCAGCTCCTGGAATGCCTTCTCTGCTTCTTCAGACCATTGGAATGGTCCGGACTTCCTCAGTAACTTGAAGAAGGGAAGTGCCCTTTCCGCCAGTCTTGAAATGAACCGGCTGAGGGCTGCTAGACATCCGGTTAATTTTTGGACGTCTTTGATGCGGGTTGGTGGCCGCATGTCTTCGATGGCTTTTATCTTCGCCGGATTAGCCTCTATGCCCCGGTGACTTACCAGGAAACCAAGAAGCTTTCCGGAACTAACCCCGAAGACGCACTTGTCTGGGTTTAGCTTCGTGCGGGTGGCCCGCAGCTTGTCGAAGACAGCCTGTAAGGTGTCCAAGAGGGACTCCTTGTTCTTGACTTTAACCACGATGTCATCGACGTACACTTCCACTATGTCTCTGATGAGTTCTTCGAAAGTTTTGTACATAGCTCGTACAAAAGTTGAAGCTGCATTCTTGAGACCAAAAGGCATGGCTGTGTAACAATACAATCCATCCACTGTGATGAATGAAGTATGTTCTTCATCTTCTCTAGACATCCGGATTTGATGATATCCTGAATATGCGTCTAGAAAACACAGTAACTCGCACCCGGAGGTGGAATCCACTATCTGATCTATTCTAGGTAGTGGGAATGGATCTTTTGGACATGCCTTATTCAGTGTGGTGTAGTCGATACACATCCGAAGTTTCCCGCCGGCCTTAGGCACTACAACTGGGTTTGCCAGCCACCTTGGATGGTAGACTTCTCGGATGAATCCGGCTTCGAGCAACTTCTTCACTTCTTGTCGGATGAAGTTTTGTCGCTCTACAGATTGCTTCCGAGGTTTCTGGTGCACAGGCCGAGCGTCGGGGTAAATCTTCAGATTGTGCTCAATCACTTCCCTGGGGATCCCAGGCATTTGTGACGGTTGCCAGGCAAACACGTCAACGTTAGCCCGGAGGAAAGTGATGAGCGAGAGTTCCTATTTGTCGTTCAAGCCACCCGATATGCGGGTAGTTTGAGTGACATCGGAACCAATTTGGACGACGTAACGGCTCTGACAGTGCCGTTACAGGTGTTAAGATCGTCCGATTAATTATCATTAACGTGGAATTAATGGTAATTAATCGGGTCTTGAAGTCTGCAGCTGTCCTTTGGAGATCCGGAGCCGTTACAACGTCTCCCGGGGGTTTTAAGCAGCTAGCTCTGACGTGTGGACACGTGGCAGCTCCGGAGCTTGCTTGGGAGAAGCGGGAAGCTCCGGGGTGGCTTGGCACGTGTCAGGTCCGGAGCTTCTCTCGGTCAGGGGTTACCTCCGAAGGTGCCGTTTCAGTACCCAGCCCGGAGCTTCACCCTTGTGGGTAATAACTCTGGTCTGTCAGTACACGTGGCAACCTAGAGGTTGACCATGTTGGAGAAGCGGGTCCGGTCACGTCTGGCGAGTGGGCCCCCGAGGGTCTTCAACTTGAGTAGATGTCCTTCCCTTGAGATCTTTGTAACCTCAGGGGGTGTATGGTTTTTAGGGTACCGACAGTGGCCCCCTGGACCTACCTCCGGGGAAGGCCAACGGGTTGAAGTCATTCCGCCGGAGGTGGGTCCATACTTGCGACTCTTGAACTGGGTCTTCAAGGGTCTTCGGAGGTGCCTTTGGCGAAGCTTTACGGTTGAGTCCCGACGCGTGGCGCACCTCAGGCGGCAGATAAGATCTTTGACGTGCGGATGTCTCGCAATTGAAGGTCGCCGGTTCCCGATACGAAAACCGTACCGGTTCCGTGCGCCTTGTCAGTCCGCCGCCTTTGGGTTTCCCGCCTCGTGATGACAACTGTTCGCCTGGGTAAGAACCTCGACTTGATCGTCAGGGTGGTCCCGGGCCCTCTTGTCATCGGCTGGGTTGAATTCTTGAGTAGTATGCTTGACTCCCCTGCAGTTTCCATCCAAGCGTTGCGAGGGCTTACTTAAGAAGGAAAGCGCACCGCCGGGAGTTCTTTACGCTTTCCATCTGTTCTTGCGCTCAAACTCCCAACTCGTGCTTTGCTTCCCTTCTCTCGCCTAGCCGTGCTGCGATGGAGTTGGGTCTGCGTGAGAGTCGTTTGAAGACGGAGAGCGATCTGAAGAAGGTCCGAGCCCTCATGGGGTGGTCGTCGGACTTCTTCAACCGCTCAGTCCGCGCCGGCGGGGAGCTTCCCTTTAAAAAGGAGCACTCCGGCGAAATGGTGTACTTTTCATCGTACGCCATGGTGGGGCTGATCCCACCGTTTTCTTCCTTCTTCTTGATGCTGCTGGACTTCTATGGTCTGCAGCTATACCACCTTGGCCCTCACTCCCTCCTCCTTGTGTCCATCTTTGTCCACTTCTGCGAGATGTGGGTGGGCATCCCTCCCTGCATCGAGCTCTTCCGCACCTTCTTCACCGTCCAAACCACTGGCCGAAGTGACGAGTACCTTGGCTTCTACTACTTTGTGAAGCGCAAGAAGTGCCCGTTCAAGTACCTCCGGTCGTTCCCTTCCGGGAAGTGGGATGACTGGAAGAAAGATTGGGTAGTCGTCCGGGTAGAGGAGCACGAGCGGTTGGAGCTGCCAGACGGTCTGCCCGGCATTGACACGTCGGTGTGGAGCGAAGTTCCGGTGCTGGCGGCAGCTTTCGACCCCGTCCTGTCCAGGATCCGCCAATGTGTGGAGGGAGGATTGACTCCCCAGGCGGTGTTCTGCAACTTCCTGTCCAACAGGTGGGTGCCGCTGAAGAGGAGGGAGAAGCTCGCCTGGGCCCTCAACAGCGTGATGGACGAGGACCGGGTTGAGACCGGGTTGAAGTCCAACATGGTGGGGAACTCCTTGGAGTTTCACCTCAAGAAATTCCATCACGGCATCGATGTAGACGGAGAGTACTTGACTCCGCCACCGGCTTTCCTCCCCCTGAACGTGGAAGTTGAGTTCAGCAGGGAGCTCCGGCGGAAGATGCCCGCGCTTGACGACCTTGGCGTCGTCGAGAGAAGATCGACCGCCCGGTTGGCGATCCCCGGGTTGTCGGAAGGCGGCTCCGCCCCTGTCTCTCAGCCAAGAGCTGAAGTCATCGGCAAGGGCAAGGAGCTGGCGGAGGAGCCGGAGAGCCGGAAGAGGAAGCTACGACATGCTGACGGAAGGTCCGTCGGGCTTGCTACTTCCCCGCTAGTTCCCCGTCCTCAGGAAGGAAGATCCTCCGCCGCTGTAGCGTCTGTCCCCGTGGTGGGGTCTTTTCGGAGCGCTACTGTTCCAGCGGTGGGTTCCTCCCGGAGTGCGGCTGTCCCCGTGATGGGTCCCTCCGGAGGTGCCAGCTCCGGACAGGCGACTCCGGTTCGAGAAGCGGTGAGGGCCTCCAGGTCTAGGAGTTCCTCCCGGTCAAGGAGAGCTCCGACCCGGGAAACGCCCGCGGCTACGACAAGTCCTAGGAGTCCTCCCGGGGCTCCTAGGCCGACCGTGGCCAGCCCGGAACGTCCGGGAAAGAGGTTCCGCGCAAGCTGGTGCGTGAGCCTCCCAAGGTAATTTTTCTTGCTTACCTCAAATAACTTTTAATTATAGCATCTGTTTGCTCAATTTCTTCATTCTTCATCTGCAGCGTTCCCAAGAAGGGGAGTGAAGCTCCGCCCTCAGCCACAGTGTCTGAGGCTGCGAGGGCTTCTGCTCCAGCCCCGGTGCCGCCCCAGGCGGAGGCTGCGACAGCTCCGGCGCCGGCTGTCGTGGTCATGGACCTCGACTCGTCTCCAGAAGTTCCCGTGGTAGCGTCGGACCACGGGATTGAAGATGCGCAAGCGGCACCCGCTCCGGAGGTTGAAGCTCCGGGCCTCTGTGCTGCAGAAGTAGATGCTCCGGCTGTCGAGCCGGAGGAAATAGCGGTCCCGGCTTCAGAGCCGGAAAGTGCTGAAGTCCCGGCGGTTGAGCCGGAGGTAGATGAAGCCCCGGCGTGCGAGCCGGAAGTTGAAGTGGTTCCGGCAATTGAGCCGGTTACTTCCGAAGCTTCGGTCGCAGAGCCGGTAGCTATTGGAGCGCCGGCTGCAGAGCCGGTGATTATGGAGGTGCCGGCTGCAGAGCCGGTGGTCGAAGAGGTGAGGGAGCTTGAGCCTCCCTCAGAAGAAGCGTCCCGGCCGGAGCCAGTGGAGGCGACGACGTCGATGGTACCCGTGGCGGAGCCAGAGTGCCTGAGCGAAGTTGCCGGCCCCCAGCCTGAGGGGGCGAATGAAGATTTGGTGGCGGGACCTTCTTCGGTGGCGACTGAGGCCATCCCGGAGGAGGGCCCTAGTGCCTTGGGAGCTCAGGGTTCCACTCTTGTAGAGTGGGACCCAATTTTTGTAAATGAAGACCTGCTGGAACCAGCGGAAGAGACCCCAGAAGGTCCGGAGCCTATCTCGCCGTCGATGTCCATCGACAACGCTTGCTCCAGTCTGCGCCAAGTCCAACTAGCCTTCTTCCACGACAGCAAGGTTCTTGAAGAGGAGCGCCAAACCCTTAGGAGGTGGCGTAATCGACTCCAATTCGAGACCAAGCTGGCGCAGTCGAGGATTGCTGAGGACAAGGAATGGATCAGGCGGGAGAAGGTCCGCCTGGAGCTCTGGGGTGAGATGCTGGACGAGAGGGAGAGCATGACTCACAACCTCGACGCCCAATCCCGTGAGTACCACGACCAAGCTAAGGCTGCTAATGATGCGGCCAATGCTCGGTTCGATCAACTCGAGGCCATCAGTACTGCACTCATCAAGCGCCGAGAGGCACTTGAGGGAAGGGAAAAGCGGCTCGAGGATGAGGAGCAAAAACTCCTGGAACTACGGGACGACGTCTTGCGACGTGAAGAAGAGCTCGCCGAGAAGACAGCTCTGGCGGACAAGGGCCTCGAGGAGCGCGCTAAAAAATTGGAAGAGCGCTGCCTCGAGGAAGAGGAGAAGACCTGGGTGCGGGGGCAAGAACTCTACGAGTACGAGTGTGCCCTCGTCGCCCGGAAGAAGAAAATAGAGGCTAGGGAGAAAGACCTGGTCGACCGCCGGAACAAGATCCACCTCCGGGAGGAGGAGCTCGGAAGACTCGAAAAGCGGGTTGCTGCGAAGATTCAGCAAAACGCCAAAGAAGTTGAGCGCCTCTCCCGCGAGAATTCGGAGCTGGCGGCGGCCCGGAGGTCCCTGGAAGAGATGAAGGGCCTGAGGAAGACGGACTCCCTGCAAATTTGGGAGTTCCTGAGCAAGGCCGATGATGCGCTAGCGCCGATGGGTTTTAGCCCCGTGCTCCCGGATGACCCGGAGCCGGAGCCGGACCTTGCGTTGCAAGCGTTGAGCGCTGCGGGCAGCAAGCTCTCCAAGGTGGGCGACGTCATCGCGGACCAGCTGGAGGTCGAGGGGCAATCCCTGGCTAGGAACGTCACAGAGTATGTGTTGACGTGTTATACTAGCCGGAACCCTCAATTCTCTCTGGACCCGGTGCTTGAAGGCCCCGTCGAAGGAGAAGGCGAAGCTACTCGAGCCAGCGTGTCGGAGGTCGCTCAGAAGGTCGCTGAGTTCTTCCATAGGGTCTAGGACTATCTTTCTTAGCCTTTATTTGTATCTTCTCTTCTTCCTCAATTTTGTAATCCCTTGTCTCCAGATGTAATCTCCGGTCTTCTGATGAAATGAAATCCCTAATTTTTCGTGAATTTCATTTTTTGTCTTCAACATCTTTGTCTTCACTTGGCCCCCTGGTAGATGTTCACAATTTGATTGTGGACATGTACCAAAAGGATGTTGAGTTTTGTTGAAGACAAATTTGCTTCGAACTCGTATAGTTTAGGTCCGAAGTTTTCGATAGTGAAAGTCCCTTGAAGTCGTTGGAGCTTAAAAGCTCCGGCACTATCCATCGTCGGAGCTTAGTAGCTCCGGCAGTAGCCTCTACCAACACGTTGAGTGTCGATAGTTAATACTTCAAGGTGTCGGAGCTTAGTAGCTCCGGCAATGACCCTTGCCACGCCTGGTTTGCTGGCAACAGACTCTAGTGATAGAGTCTTCTCACCATCTTTAAGTTAACGCCGGTGGGAGTCGGAGCTTGGTTAACTCCGGTTTTTCTCCATCAATATTGGGTTTATTTTTCCTGCACACTTAAGCCAAGAAAAACAGTAAAATTCGTTCCTTATCTATAACTTCGTCGTGGCTTACGATTCTCAAAAGAATTTCAAGTTGAACACGATTTTTAGTATAATTGGATGAATTGTCTTTTCTTTTAGATCCAATTGTCCATGGACCCACCTTACTTTGGCCTGCCGGGATGTAGGTAGAGTGGCGTACTTAGGGTGCTTGACCAGGCTAAGTCGATAGCGCACTCCAGCCCTAGAATGGCTTGGCGGCTTTCAGGTGAGTTAGCCACAGACGATATTTAAATCTAAAAAATCCGTCAATTCAACTCGAATCATACGTAAATCGGTCTAACTAGAATTTCTTAAGAATTGCACGTTTCTGTTATAGACAAGAAAGAGAAAAATAAAAATGTCGAGCCTTATGCAAAAATGAATGCACGTGGAGTCTATTTCACATGAAGGTGTCTTTCATTATAGGTCCGGGGTACAGGGGAAACAAGTACACTCTTAGGGTACGGAACCAGGCTAAGTGTGTTCGGTTTCTCGTTTAACCCAGGGTAGTTAGCTACACTTCTAGTCCGGAGACTGTATCAAGTGTTGCATGAGCTTTCCAAACCTTTCGGGAAAGGTCCGGCTGCTCTCCCGGAGAAACTACCCGATTCTGTACAATGACTCTATAACATACACTTCAAGTTACTTAAGACTCACCTCCGTGGAATTAAGTGTAGAACTTACGGAGGTGCTCGATGTTCCAAGGATTTGGGAGAGGTGTCCCATCCTCGGTAGCCAAGCGAACGCTTCCGGGACGGGATACTTTGATCACTCGGAAGGGTCCTTCCCAGCCGGGGGAGAGTTTGTTTTGCCCTTCTCTGGATAGTATTCTCCGTAGCACCAGATCGCCTTCCTCGAGCTGTCGGTTGTGTACACGCCGCTGATGATAGCGCCGTAGAGCTTGGCGGTATCGGGCATTCCGAACAGCTGCTTGGCACCTTCCCTCCTCGAGGAGGTCTAGGTCTTCACGCCGGAGCTGGTCCTGCGCGGCTTCGTCGAAGGTCCGGACTCGGAGGGAACCCAAGGTGATTTCCGGAGGAAGGATCGCTTCAGCTCCGTACACCAGGAAGAAGGGTGTTTCTCCGGTTGCCCGACATGGAGAAGTCCTGTTAGCCCATAGAGTGGGCGGAAGCTCTTCGATCCAATTAGCTCCGTGCTTTTTCAAACGCTCATAAGTGCGCGTTTTGAGTCCTTTAAGGATCTCTGCGTTTGCTCTCTCGGCTTGTCCATTGCTGGCAGGATGAGCTACGGAAGCGTAGCAAACTTGTATGCCGAGGTCTTCGCAATATCCTTGAAATGCGGAGCTTGTGAACTGAGTCCCATTATCAGTGATGATCTTATTTGGGACTCCGAATCTGCTCACGATAGATTGTAGAAAATTGATTGCAGATTGTTTGTTGATCGTCACAACAGGAGTAGCTTCCGGCCACTTGGTGAACTTGTCGATAGCGACGTACAGGAACTTATAACCTCCGACGGCTCTTGGGAAGGGTCCCAAGATGTCCATCCCCCACACAGCGAAAGGCCATGTAGGAGGTATCATTTGTAAGGGCTGAGCAGGTGTATGAATTTGCTTTGCATGAAATTGGCATGCTTTGCATTTCTTCACTAGCTCAGTAGCATCCTGGAGCGCTGTAGGCCAGTAGAAGCCGTGCCGAAAGGCTTTTCCGACCAGCGTGCGGGAAGACGCGTGGTTCCCACACTCACCTCCATGGATTTCTGCGAGGAGCTCGCAGCCTTCTTCCCTTGTGATGCACCGCATTAGGATGCCGTTGGCACCGCGCCGGTAGAGATCCCCTTCTACCAACGTGTATCTTTTAGCCAATCTGACTACCCGGTCAGCGGATACATCATCGTCAGGAAGGATGTTGTCTTTCAAGTAGTTCCGGATCTCCGAGATCCATGCATCGGAACTGACTTGAGCATTTGAGTCTTGCGTGCTGGGTTGCTCGGAGCTTCCGGCAGCACCTACGACCCTTGATGGCTGCCATGGTAACAGGGCCATCGGGACCGTCAGCTTCGGGATGCTGATCTCGCCCCCTTCGTTCAGTTCGGCAGGCTGAACTGTGGGTTTTGACAACCTCCGGACAAAGGTTCCGTCTGGAGCCGGAGCTCCTGTTGACGCCTTGGTCGAGAGTTCGTCAGCTTCAGCGTTGTGAGCACGCTGAACATGGCGAAGGTCTAGGACTTCGAAGTCCTTCTGAAGCCTCTGGACTTCAAGGAGATAAGCAGCCAGCTGGAGATTATTGCAGGAGCATTCACCCTTCACCTGTTTGATGACAAGTTGTGAATCTCCTTTGACCAGCAACTGCTTGACACCATATGATAGTGCCACCTTTAATCCATATATGAGTGCTTCGTACTCCGCCATGTTGTTGGTTGCTTTGAAGTCAAGGTGCACCATGTATTTCACCTTCTCCCCGGTTGGTGCGAGGAGAAGGATTCCAGCTCCGGCTCCCTGCTTCTGCATGGAGCCGTCAAAGTAAAGGGTCCAGTGAGGCTTAGTGAAGGCCGGAACTTGTGGTTCCGTCTTCTGCTCGCTGGGGCCCCCAGGGTTTAATGGAGAGGGAGTCCATTCTGCCACGAAATCTGCCAACGCTTGACTCTTGATTGCTTGTCTTGGGATGAATTCGAGGTCGAATTCAGCCAGTTCCGCTGCCCACTTCGCTATATTCCCAGTTGAATTGGGATTATGCAGGATCGCTCGAAGTGGATATGAAGTTACCACCGAGACTTTGTGAGCTTGGAAATAGTGTCGAAGCTTTCTTGAGGCAATAAGAACTGCGTAGAGCAGCTTATGCACCTCTAGGTATCGAGTCTTGGCATCGTGTAACACTTCACTGATGAAGTATACTGGACGTTGAATGGCCCGGACCCTCCCGGAGGGGTCCGGAGCTTCCTCTCCATTGATCCGGACCCTGTCGGAGGGGTCCAGGCTATCTTCGGGGACCTCCGGGTTCTGGGTGAAGGAACCCGGAGCTTCCTCAGGAATGACCTGGATCCTATCGGAAGGATCCGGGTCCTCTGAAGTGGCTTCTTGTGGGTTCAGGTCTGGGAGCTGGGACCCAGACCCGCTTTCAGGAACCTCCGGATCCTCCCGAAGGGATCTGGATTCCTGAGTATTGGGTAGTTCCGGTCTCTCCGCAACCAGAACCATACTGACGACTTCGTCAGCTGCTGAAATATAAAGCAATAAAGGCTCACCAGGGTTCGGAGCTACCAAGACTGGTAGAGTGGTGAGGAACTGTTTCAGCTCCTGGAATGCCTTCTCTGCTTCTTCAGACCATTGGAATGGTCCGGACTTCCTCAGTAACATGAAGAAGGGAAGTGCCCTTTCCGCCAGTCTTGAAATGAACCGGCTGAGGGCTGCTAGACATCCGGTTAATTTTTGGACGTCTTTGATGCGGGTTGGTGGCCGCATGTCTTCGATGGCTTTTATCTTCGCCGGATTAGCCTCTATGCCCCGGTGACTTACCAGGAAACCAAGAAGCTTTCCGGAACTAACCCCGAAGACGCACTTGTCTGGGTTTAGCTTCGTGCGGGTGGCCCGCAGCTTGTCGAAGACAGCCTGTAAGGTGTCCAAGAGGGACTCCTTGTTCTTGACTTTAACCACGATGTCATCGACGTACACTTCCACTATGTCTCTGATGAGTTCTTCGAAAGTTTTGTACATAGCTCGTACAAAAGTTGAAGCTGCATTCTTGAGACCAAAAGGCATGGCTGTGTAACAATACAATCCATCCACTGTGATGAATGAAGTATGTTCTTCATCTTCTCTAGACATCCGGATTTGATGATATCCTGAATATGCGTCTAGAAAACACAGTAACTCGCACCCGGAGGTGGAATCCACTATCTGATCTATTCTAGGTAGTGGGAATTGATCTTTTGGACATGCCTTATTCAGTGTGGTGTAGTCGATACACATCCGAAGTTTCCCGCCGGCCTTAGGCACTACAACTGGGTTTGCCAGCCACCTTGGATGGTAGACTTCTCGGATGAATCCGGCTTCGAGCAACTTCTTCACTTCTTGTCGGATGAAGTTTTGTCGCTCTACAGATTGCTTCCGAGGTTTCTGGTGCACAGGCCGAGCGTCGGGGTAAATCTTCAGATTGTGCTCAATCACTTCCCTGGGGATCCCAGGCATTTGTGACGGTTGCCAGGCAAACACGTCAACGTTAGCCCGGAGGAAAGTGATGAGCGCGAGTTCCTATTTGTCGTTCAAGCCACCCGATATGCGGGTAGTTTGAGTGACATCGGAACCAATTTGGATGACTTTGACGGGAATGTCGGTGTCGCCGCTTGGCTGCACACGAGGTGCAGAGGTCGAGCCTCGTTGACGAATGCTCGGAGGTTGTGGAGCTTGCTTCTGTCTGGAGTCCTCCTCTTGCGCTGTGGTGAGTGCATGGAGTTCCTCCAGAGCAGTTACTCCAGCAGTGCGATCTCCACGGATCCGGAGAACGCCTACTGGTGTTGGCATCTTCAACACCAAGTATCCATAATGAGCAGCTGCCATGAATTTGTACAAGGCAGGTCTACCCAAGATGGCGTTGAATGGTAAGTTGATCTGAGCGACGTCGAAGATCAACTTTTCGGTGCGATACTTCTCCCGGGTCCCGAAGGTAACAGGGAGAGTAATAGCTCCGAGTGGGGTTATGGCCCCCGGACCTACTCCGGAGAAAGGTCGAGAGGGCTGGAGGTCCGAAGGTCGGAGCTGAAGCTTAGTGAAAGCTTCGAAGCTAATGAGATTAAGCACCGAACCTCCATCTACCAGGACATGATGGAGCTGGATGTTGTTGATGGTGGGAGATACCATCAAGGGTAGCTGGCCAGCTCCGACCATGCTTTGAGGACAATCCGAAGCATCAAAAGTGATGGGTGTGTCCATCCACTTTCGATGTGGCTCCGGTCTAGCTGTAGGAGCTACAGCAGCCATATCCCGTCGCATAGTCTTGATGACACGACGAGAGGTGATGTCCCATGATCCACCAAAGATGGTGTTCATGGTTTTTCGACGCTCGTTGTCGGAGACGTCGGAATCATCGTCGACGGAGGTGTAGACGGATTTCAAGACCTTTTTGGGGTCCTGAAACCCCAACTCCTCTTCAGCCGGAGCTTCATCGACCTTTTGTTTTCCCTCCCTCTGTCGGAAGGGAGACCCTTCCCGGCGTTTGTGGTAGCGCTCGGCAAGGTTTTGGACCTCCCGGCAGTCTTCCAGTCTGTGGCTGCCCGTTTTGTGAATGGGGCACCACATCTTGGGTTTGCCACCGTCTTCAGAAGACGGTCGAGGTCGCTTCTCGGGGCGTGGCCCCCGGCCACCAGGAGTTGCAGCGGCTGCAACGTTGGATGTGCCGGCCGACGACTTCTTCTTGCCGTTGGTCTTCTTTTTCTTCTTGCCACTCCCGGAGGTAGCGGCTTCTTCTTTGGAGGATTTTTTATGATCCTCCAGGGCTGGTTTGGAGTGCATTTCACGGCCCTCCGCAGCTCTAGCACATTTGTCAGCCAGGCTGAAGAGCTCCGTGACGCTGGTGATCTCTTTGATCGCCAGCTTCTCCAACATCTTCTTGTCTCGTACACCCTGTCTGAATGCCACAATGACAGAAGCGCTTGAGATAGAAGGGATTGTGTTACGTACCTGAGAGAATCTCTGGATGAATGACCGCAAAGATTCTCCTCCTTTTTGCACGACCGCAAAAAGGTCCAGTTCAGTGCCCGGACGGGTGTATGAACTTCCGAAATTGGCGGTGAACTGGCGGCACAGCTCCTCCCAACTGTCGATAGAGTTGGGTGGAAGGCTCATAAACCAGGACCTGGCGGTCCCAGTTAAAGCCACTGGAAAGTAATTGGCCATTACGGCCTCGTTTCCTCCAGCTGCTAGGATCGCAGTGGAGTATATCTGTAGGAATTCTACGGGATTGACAGTCCCGTCGAATTTTTCCGGCAAGTGTGGCCGGAACTTCTGTGGCCATCTAACCATGCGCAGGTGCATGGCTAGGGCGGAACAGCCTCCTCCTACTCCTTCCAGAGTAGAAATGTCTTGAGCATCTCGTCTTTCTCGAGCTCGCTCGATGTGGACACGGCCATCCTGTTGGCGGTATCGGCGATCAAGCTCCGCCCGGAGGTCGTGTGTTGAAAGCCGAGATGCAGTATGGGCACGTCGGGCCCCAGAGGGCAACGACGTCACTTGCTGTGACGCAGCTCTTCTCCGGTTGTTGGAGACATGTGGACCAAGTCTTCCAGACAACATTCGTCGCTGCGACGGGGCCCGCCCTGAAGGAGGTGGACCCTGATTGTGGAGGCGTTCGGCCGCTGCTGCGACCATATGCTCAATATCAGCTCTCCATTGCTCCACGGCACCTTGAGATGCATCCGGAGTTGGTGGTCGCTGAAGGAGAGCACGCGCTGCATGGAGCGCGTATTCTGGGTTGTCACAACTTGCCGGCGCAGAATGTGACGCTGGTGCACCATCATGTCGTTCGGCATGTCTTGCCGGAGAAGATGGTGGTGGTGGGAGTGTGACTCCCGCTGGAACTGAGGCTCCTGCCGGTGGTTGCATGTTGGAGGGATTGCCTCCGACAGCCTGAGCAGCAGGTTGCCCGTTGGATGATCCAGCCGCAGAATTCACCATTCTTGAAGATCTCAGGCGCCCCTACCTGGCGCGCCAACTGTCGACTGTTGAAGTCGGCAGATCCCCTGACACTACGAAAGTGTGGAAGGAGTTTGTGGTTCGGTTTGGGCGCGCGGAGACTCAAGTAAGCGAAACGCGATTGGACACGAGTGACACAGTAGTTTACGTGGTTCGGGCCGCCTGAGCGTAATACCCTACTCCACGGGTGTGTGTGTGTTGTATTAACTTGTGAGCTTGAGTGTGTTCCAGTCTCCTCTCCTCGTGTATCGTCGGTTTGTCCTTTTATAACATAAGGACAAACCGTTACAAGTCATCCTGGCCCGACATGTGGCCCTGGCGATTATTAGTATTGATACACGAGATTAATTGTTGTTAATAACCCTGTAACGGCTCCGACAGTGCCGTTACAGGTGTTAAGATCGTCCGATTAATTATCATTAACGTGGAATTAATGGTAATTAATCGGTTCTTGAAGTCTGCGGCTGTCCTTTGGAGATCCGGAGCCGTTACAACGTCTCCCGGGGGTTTTAAGCAGCTAGCTCCGACGTGTGGACACGTGGCAGCTCCGGAGCTTGCTTGGGAGAAGCGGGAAGCTCCGGGGTGGCTTGGCACGTGTCAGGTCCGGAGCTTCTCTCGGTCAGGGGTTACCTCCGAAGGTGCCGTTTCAGTACCCAGCCCGAAGCTTCACCCTTGTGGGTAATAACTCTGGTCTGTCAGTACACGTGGCAACCTAGAGGTTGACCATGTTGGAGAAGCGGGTCCGGTCACGTCTGGCGAGTGGGCCCCCGAGGGTCTTCAACTTGAGTAGATGTCCTTCCCTTGAGATCTTTGTAACCTCAGGGGGTGTATGGTTTTTAGGGTACCGACAAGTCCGGTCAGTGAAAAACTGGACTGTGAGGACAAGTCCGCATTGTGAGGACTTGTCCGATCTGGTGCAGAAAGATATCGGACTAGTTCGGGGTCAGTCAGACTAGCTCGATCCTGTATAATTTTGTGCAATGTGTAAGATTATTTGTGCTTGAGCTCCTGGGGTGTGTTTCCTTAACACACTCCATACACAATGATCTACTACACTTGGTTCTTGAGCTCTTTTCCGCATTGCTTCTCATTCTCCTTTCTTTTTGACAATTTGTTCATTCTCTCATTAGAACCTGTGCTCATGTCAACAATGTGGTTAGAATCTCATTTGCTTGTCATAAATCAACCAAAATCCACAAGGGATTCCTAGATGCAGTTTCACCAACCCTATCCATTCCATAGTACAAACTTGGGAACCTCATTGTAGAGGATGCCTGTGATTTGTGATCGAGGCGAAAGAAAAAAAAACAGATAAACACTAGGTCTGCATGAATGACATTGTAACCAAGCAAGGCTATATCTTTTGCAAACCTCGTTACCAAGGTCTCCCTTGTACTCTCCATGTATGCAGTGTTGAGTTGGATATGTCAGCTATTGGAGGTTGACACTGCTTTCGTGCCGGTGATGGCAACGACAATGATGAGAGTGATAGCACTGACATTGTACCCGCAGTCGGCGACGAAAATGTTCCAGACATGGTTGGTGGCTTCCCTCAGGATGCGGATGATGTACGTTATGCTTAGTGTTTGAGTGAATGTGCTTTCTCCATTAGTAATCGATGTGTCATTATTGACATTATATGATACTTTCCTGGTGGTAGCAGATGCTGCCACCACCATCAATATGAGAAGAAACTAGACAGGTTTCATGAAGAAATTAGCCATTAGTTGAGTACAACAACATGAAGCAGGATGCTGGTTTCCTTAGTTATTGAGTAGCAGAAGCCGATGGAGATGTCTGCTCTCCGCCGTGGTGCGTCTCGATATGGCTAGCTTGAGATGACAAATTTCTAGGTCAAGCTAGCTACATCGAGATGCACAACAACAAAGAGTATATATACACACATATAATAATTAAGGAAAACCAGCATCCTGCTTAAGCTCGTTGTACTCGACTAATGGCTAATTTCATCATGGAACATGTCTAGTTTCTTTTCAAATTGAGGGCAATGGAAGCATCTGTTGCCGGATGCTACCGCCAAAAAAGTATCACACATCACCATTATGACACACCGGATACTAATGGAGGACAAATGTTCACTCAAACACTAAGAATAACGTATGTCATCCACATCCTGATCTGAAGCCACCAACCATGCTTGGAACCTGTTCGGTGCCAACCAAAAACATGATGTCGGCACTATCACTATCATCATTGTCGACCCCATGCCATCAAGAAAGCAGTGTTGACCTCCCACGACTGGCGTATCTACCTGAGCAATGAATGCATTGCAGAGTACAAGAGGGAGACCCTCGTAACGAGGTTTGCAAAAGCTCATAGCTTTTCTTGGTTATGATGTCATCCTTACAGGCGTAACAATTTTTTTTCTATCTTTTGCCTCGATCACAGGTCGTAAGCATCCTCTACAATGAGGGTTGCCATGGTTTGGCTATGGAATGGGCAGTGTAGGGCTAACGCTCCTCTTCTCCAAGGGGTAGCGGATATTCTACACCTCCAAACAGGTTATGCGTCAGCCGACTTGGTGCACGAATGAGAAGTGTTGGTTGGAACCAAGCTGGACACTCGGTCACGGCTCGTTTCCTCAACCACGTAGACAACTACAACTAGGGATTTCTAGCCACCCTCAACACCATCCTCAAGGAAGCCACGAGCAGCCTGGAACTCTTCAAGAAGATAATCGGGCAAGACATCAAGGCCCTTTGGGCTGAGTACAAGGCGTCCGCTGCTCACTAATACCTATAGTTATTACCAATGCATCAAAAAAATCTTGAACAGGACTCTGAGCACTGAGCAAGTGAGCATGATGCTATACCTATTGTACTATGATCTTATTAACCGCGTTATACACGCAGAACTATGATCTGAACTGTGTTATATGTGTTGTATGAATCATAATTAATGTTCATACATGGGGCCGTGGAACACCCCACATTCCCAAGTACAAATCGCGATAGAAATCAAATGTAAAATTCAAATGTGAATCTAAATCAAATTAAATACAGAAAACTAAAAAATGTTTTTGGGAATAAAATCATATAACATGATACTCTCCAAGTAAATTAAGGATGAATAAGAAGTCCATAATCTTTTTCCCATCAATTATTATATTATGAAAATATTTTCCTATTTAAATAGATCATTAGATACAGAAATTTAAATTCAAATTATCAGAAATAAATTTTAGTTTGCACTTCACAATTATGTTTTTTATACTTATGAAGACATCACATGTTAAATTTTTTAATTGTCTGACGCACATAGCTATTTTATTTGGCATTAAAAAGAAGGAGAATAAAAGAAATCCAAAAAGAAAAATCCCTACGGCCCCATCTGTAATCCTCTCACTCTCTCCTTCTTCCTTGGGCAGCTGCTGGCATGCAGCCCAACCCTGAGAGGCACCTCCGTTGCTCCATGCGCCCGTGTGTGTGAGAGACGATAGAAGGGGGCCCCTCGCCCTCACCATTTGCTTTTCTCACCCAATCTCTCCATCCATACTCTCTTGTTCCCATCCTCTTCCTTGCACCCACATCTCAATTGCTGCAAGCCAAGCTCGAGCTCGCTTTTGTGATAGCCACTAGCTGCAACGCTGCCCTGATTGAGCCCACCAAACCAAATATATCGACCTCCTATCTCAACCAATTTAACCCAATCACGAACCAATCAAACTGATTTCCATTTCTTCTTCGGACACTCATCTCTTCGCGGACTTGATTCATCGCGTGCTGCGGACCAAATTTAAATTAGCTTCATTCATACCTTCCTCACTCTTGTCGCAATGTCCTAACCATTTATTCCGTCACATAAAGAGCTGGATTTTGAGGTTCCGATCCAAAGCCATCGGCCACCCACCGTGTCACCCCCTCATGTCGTGCCCGAGCTCTGGATTCTCTCATTGGCGTTAGATTCCATGATGGAGTTTCCCCAAGTGTCAAAGTCATTGCCTAATCCCCCCCTCATGGTCGTATTAACCATACACCATACACAGTCGTCGATGCTGCATCTCTGCCGTTGAGTCGTTCTGGTGAGGCTTGCCTTCTTCCAACCCCTCAAATGTGTTTTCCTTGGTGCACCGATCGTTCTGCCTGCAAATCCAATTTGAATAATAGTCAATTGGACGAACACTGGTGAGCCGCCGTGGGCACCCTCATGCATGGTCCACATCCCATTTGATAAGCTCCGTGGCTCCTGTGTTGCTTGCATTCCGCTATGTGAGGATGCCCTTCAGGCTAAAGAATGTTGGAGCAATGTACTAGCAATGCATGCAGAAGTGTTTTCAGTAGCAGGTCAGGTGGAACCTAGTGAAGTCTACATTGACAACATTGTGGTGAAGTCCAGGAAGGCATCTAGCTTCATCACTGACCTTGAAGAAACCTTCAGCAATCTCCACAGCAACAACATAGAGTTCAACCCATAAAAGTCCGTATTCGGCATCCACGGGGCAAGCTGGTCGGATAGATCATCTCGAAACGCGGCATCGAAGCCAACCCTGAGAAGATCACGGCGATAAACAATATGGGCTGATAGGATGCCTTGTAGCCATGAGCCATTTCATCGCCCGACTTGAGGAACTTCTGAGGAAATCCCAACCCCTCGAATGGATGGAGGAGGCACAAAAGCCCTCGATGATCTGAAGGCCTTGCTCATCAATCCTCGGATACTGGCGTCTCACGAGCTGAATGAACTGCTCCTGCTCTACATCGCCGCAACTGACCAGGTGGTCAACACCACCCCAGTCATAGAGCGGGAAGAGCCCGAGCATGCCCACCGAGTCCAAAGACTGGTCTACTTCATCAGCAAGGCAATGTCTGACTATGGGACGTGCTGCCCTCATGTGAAGAAGCTCCTGTACGCTATCCTGATAACGAAGCAGAAGCTCTTGCACTATATTCAAAGCCACTGTAAGTGCATCTAGGCATTCCCTTTTGTATTTTGGTTGATCGTTGACAAACAAGTGAAGAGCTAATGAAATTTGCTAAGTGATAGCAGGTCACATGGAGATATAGATGATTAAAGAAAAAGGGAAAATCTGGCTTTGATGGAAAAATGATAAAGTGAAGGGCAAAAGGCTTAGTCTAGGATTTGTAGTCTTGGTATGTGTGAGTTATCCCCTCAAAAGCTTAATGGATGCATGAGAATATGAGAGGAGTAATCAAAATTAAAATTGACACACTGTAGGATCATAGAGCACGTGAAAAGCTACCAGAGGGGGGGGGTGAATGGTAGATTTAAACATTTTCAGCAGAAGCAACAGAAACCCCTCGGCATAAAATCAATCTGCTAAGAAACTGTGTGTGTAATCTATTTTCAACTTGTCCAACCATGACAAAAACAAGTTTATATTGTATAGAGTCAAGTCACGGAACTAATGCAACAAGAATCAAGTGAAAACACTAAGTAAAACTTGAAATATGATCAAAAGACTAGACAAAGGTTAATCTGTTCTACCCAATTTAAAAATAGATCAGCAACGCTGCAAAGAAACTCATGTATATCAAAAAACACGAATCCAACGACCGTGAAATTTTCAAATATGATAGATAATCAAGTTGTGAAGACAACCCAAAAATAATAACATCAATTGTCTCTGTAACACACGAGTTATGATTGAAATGCCGAAGCAACATCAGTTTGTCCAGAAACTCAGCAAGAAAAACTTGTCTGAAACAAGTCGGATGAACAAGGCACAAAAGCTCCTCTAAAACTATGATATTTATTCAATATAACACAAGAGGAACAGCCCAAATTCGTCTTACCATGAGCTTTGACCACCCTTGCTTATATAACCAGCCCTAAGGCCAATCCAATCCAAATTAGGACTCTAATCCTACTTGGACTCTAACTTAAACTTATCATAACTGTTTAGGACTCTTCCATACACAGATAGAAGCAATCCCAATACTTCCAAACACTTTATGAACGTATCCTACATTCCTAAAACAACTCTACTTCGTGTCCAACACAAATTCTAACAAAAATCAACTCAAATCTTTCCATATTTGAGCCATAACCGACTCAGCCGCAGCCCGAGTCCATAATCCAGCCAGCTCGACCTTTCCGGCCACACCTTCACGTCCATATCTCTTCATGACGTCTTGGAACCATGTTGTAATGTCCATGAAATACTTGCAAATGTGCAGACACCTTCCAACAACATCCACGATACATTCATATGCATTGTTCTTGACCCAAACATGTTGCGTAACCTCCTGATCAACTCAACCACAATTCATCCTTAACTAGGTTGTTGAACCTCATCTTCTCCCTAAAACTAGTTAAATAGATCCTATTACCAGCCATGTCTTGACCTCAAGCAACACTTGCACATGAACAAACAACCAATCTTTTCGAGCTCAAGTCCTCGACTCGACTCTCGTTAGTCCGAAAAACACAACACCTTACGTGAGCACCTCACGTAAGCATGTTGCAAACCATAGAAAGATAATACCATCCATAACCACCAAAACAGACCAAAAACTTAGCAAATGAATACTAGGCAACCTTTTAGTAAGCCAAAAGCAAGTTCGAAACATTTCGAGGTAAAACAAAGCAAAACAGAGCAATTGAACTCAATATGAAAACTCTGAGTAGTAACTGTTACTCTCGATATGCATTGAGAAAGTTCAGTTAGTACAAAACCATAGAGGGTAACGTTACTCCTAAAAACACATTGAAAAGATCGACTCTTGTTGACTCACGTGCATCTCACGTGTGTGAAAGTTCGGACAATCCTAACTACCAAACATGTGCAAGTCACGTGAGAAATGTTCAAACAATTCGAAGCGATAAAACACATGGAATTCACGTTCGATGAAGTTCAGACAGTGCAAAATGGATTCCCGCAAGTTCCGACAATCCGAAGTGGGCTTTTCAACAATATTCAGAACTTTGCATGTGAACCCTCACTTTTATTTAAATTGCCAATGTATTCAACACACATAGGTCTCACACACGCATACACCAGACTAAAACAGACTAGTCTGGTCTTCAAAAGCACTTCATAGACTTAGCCTATTTTCCCAATTATCCACTCATCAGACTTGTCCAATCTTGAATGAACTAGTCTATTATATTCTACTGTAACACATCGGACTAGTCTCACAATACTCACTTTAGTCCGAAGGTACTTACTGTATCACATCGGACTTGGTCGGTTTTGCCATGGACTAGTCTAGGAATTGTAGTATCTATTTTACCTTACTGTACCACTTCGGAATAGTCCGGTCTGTCCACGGACTAGGACTAGTCCGATCTTCTAGGTTTTTTAACACCCTTCTTCAAATGTAGTGGAACTTAACATAAACATGGCACATCACCACACTGGACTTGTC
This sequence comes from Tuctoria greenei, assembly GCA_036927565.1. Taxonomy (NCBI): domain Eukaryota; kingdom Viridiplantae; phylum Streptophyta; class Magnoliopsida; order Poales; family Poaceae; genus Tuctoria; species Tuctoria greenei. Next base: position 128,159,921 of record JAYESD010000011.1, on the reverse strand, counting down.
CGGGGTACACCACGGACTAGTACGGGGTCACCAAATTTACGATCACTTTTCGGGATCCTATAAAAAAAGGTCCCACGACTTATTTCACAACTAACAGGAACCCTAGCACTGTCACTACATCCATGAGCACAAAAAACACTCCTCTCTACACATTCTAAGCCCCTAAGAGTAAAATATATGGGTGTTAGGCATTGGGAAAGGGAGAGTGATGATCTCGTTGCAATTTAGCTCTTGGATTTGATCTCTATCACACTCTTGTTGATTCTTGTACATCTTTTGAGTGTGTTTGATCAAGTTCTTTGCCGTAAACTTGTGGGAGCCCTCGGCTTGTGAGGTAGCTAAAAGTGCATCTAGGCATTCCCTTGTGGGTTTTGGACGATTGATGACAAACAAATGAGATCCTAATGAATTTGTTGAGATGAATGCATGTCTACAAAGAATAGAACTTATGGTGCACTCAAAAAGGTGAAAAATGAGGAGTGAGAAAAAGAAAAGCCCAAATGATCAAGGAAGCGCAAAGTAGATATCAATGTATAGAATGTTTGTGAGAGACACATCCCAAGAGCTTATATATTTGCGGAGAGGGTAAGGGATAAAAATTATTAATTAAGGAATACACTGAAGCACCGGACAAGTCCGTTCATTAGCAAACTAGTCCGATCAACTTATTGTCCTCGGTCAGACAAGTCCGGAGTAGCGTCGGACTAGTCCGTTCAACTCACTAACTTCACTAGGACAAGTCCGGACAGATGCCGGGCAAGTCTGTTCAACTTTCTGTTATTCACTCAACACATACGTGACACCCGATTTCAAAAGTTAACCAAGTGCAACCCATATGTGTGCCAAGATGTTCAACACACCTACACAAGTGCATCACGAACAATACACAGAAAATTACCACAACCCAAGTTAATTAAGTACCTTTATTACAATATTCAAATAATCCTCAAATTACAAACTCTAATGATCATTATTGAAATAAAACTACAACCGAAATAATCTAATTATGCAACTAAGCAAACTAAGCAAACTGAGCATAGGGGAATGTGCAGCTCCAAGTAACATCACAGGCAAGTCGACGGCAATACACAACCTAGCACTCGAAACTCCCAAACATCGCCTGAAATTATTGGTGGGGGGAATTGCAAGGGTGAGCACATGTCGTACTCAGCAAGCGTGGGAAAGTAATGGCATGTAGCTTAAACCAGGAATGATAATAAATAATGGCTATTTGCTGAAAAGTACATTTAAAACATGTAAAAAGCATCATACTACGTCTATGAGAAATAATACCATCATATCCCAACAATTACCAATCATGAGTCCAATACCATAAATTACCATTATATCACATCCATAAATAATTATTCTTCCAAAAAACAAGTTCTTACCATCATCGTTTACCATGTTCAATTATTGCAATGCTAACCATAACCAATACCAAAACCAAGCCATCCTGATTCCCAAGTTCCCTCTAATGTTGTAGGTCATCCAGGTGCTCGTAACCGGGAGCACGACTATCATGATAGTTTTTAATGCTCTAGAGAGGTTGTACCAATTTACCCACATATTCGTGATTTCATCACCTTTCAGTGACTAAGAACCTCCCTTATGCCATCTCACACTTCCTTTGGTGTGTGACGAAGAGATCACAAAATAGCCTTTACAAAGGGACTACTAGCATGTATGGACTCACTAAGGTTTCACCAGCAGGCTTGAATCACAATTCTCTCACCCACGGGCCCCCTCCCGTGCCATGTGGATCCCGGGGCAGCCCTTCTCGACTCCCATTCCCCACACCATCCAATGGTCCACACAATACGAGAAGGACACCTAATTATTCAGCTACGCCGCACCCATACTTGGCCTTGTGGTGGCACTGTTGTCCTGGCTTATTTTCTCATGGACCGGTCCTTACATCTAAAGCAAGCAAAACACCATAACATCTGACCCAGTCCACTATCCATGCTTGCTTAGATCTCCGAATCCCATATTACCAATTAACCATATCCATCAATTCTCATCATATACATGCCCATTAATTCATAGTTAAGCCATTTGGTTGTTTTCCCATCCCAATTAATTAGAGCAAAGAAATAAGGTAAAAATACTCTTCCCGTCTCTCTACACTATATTCCAAGTGAGAAGGATGGTCAAACAAGACTAGTAAACTCCTATCATGGGTTTCCCATCAATTTGACACAAGCATGCAATTTTTCAAATAAAACATTTAAAAACAGGATCAAAATGTTAAAGGACACTTGCCGTGCGCCTGAGACTTATTAGGGTCGAAAGCTTCAAAGTTCTGGTGTTGGAGGTCCTCGATGGCACCCTCTAGAGCAACACCTTCTATTATGTGCAATAGACATACAAAACAAACATTACAATCAATAAATGCCCATATATTACTCAATATGCCATGACATGCATGAATAATGCAATTATGAGGTAAAACTTGTTAATGAGTTGCTATTAATGTTTACTCACTAGTTACAATGGGTTTTAACAAGTTTGAACTGGTTTCGAGTTGATTTGAGTCAATTTGGATTCAATTTACCAAATTCAGATTCAGGTGGCCGGATAAGTTCGTACAAGGGACCGGACTAGTCCGCCCTGGACTAGAAAGTCGACCGGACTAGTCCGCACTGGAACCGGGCAAGTCTGTTCAGCTAGGGATTTTGGCGAATTCCCAATTAGAGTATAGTTTGATTAATTATGGAACCATATTTTATGTAGAAAAGATGCATCTAGGATATTTACCACGAATCCAAGGGTTCAAGAGTTGAAGACTCAAGAATTCGATGTCAAGATCGAAGGAGATGAAGAATTGATGAGGAAGGTGTTGACTACAAAGGGTTGATGATGATCGCAGCGGCGACCACAATCTTGGTTGATCCTCCTCCTTCTTCCCTTCTCTTTCTTCACCCTGCGGTGGAGGCTCCTTGATGGCAGCTCCAACGAATTAGGGCTAGGGTTTTCTTCAAAAGTGGCAGGAGATGAAAAGTTGGGGTGGTGGGGTGTTTATATAGAGGTGGAGGTGGTAGGGTTTGATGGATTTCGTGTTTAAGGCCGTGGAGGCCGGGTATTGGTCCCACATTGGATCCATAGGGGTTGGACACGACTTTCTTGGGCCCAATTAAGGTAAATACCCAATAACATGTCGTGGAGGAAAAATTGAATCCGAGACGGCCAGACTGGACAAGTTTGCTAGGGGCCAGACTAGTCCGATTGGTTCCAGAGAGCAAAAACAGACAAGTCTTGTATGGGGCCGGACAAGTCCGGAGAAGTGTCTGATTTTCCAAAAACTGGACCTAAAGAGGGATCTACTAGAAAACTCTTAAAAGTTCCAGTAGCTAGGAACGGACTAGTCTCCACTTGAGAAACAAGTCTGGACCACAACAGAAACGGTTTCGGACTAGTCCACAGAGAAAAGCGTATAAGTCCGGGGAACAATAGGGATAAAAACCAGACTAGTTCGGGGTCCAAACTGGACAAGTCCACACTGATGCAGAATTTTAAATGTTGTATTGGTTCTAATTCATTTTAAACCTGTTCCTTTTTATGTTTCTTAGTGTTAAATATGTATAAGAATGTATGCAATGCATGATGGATGAAAATGAGGGTGTTACAAAATATCACCATGCATCGGACATGTCCGCCCCGTTGCGGACTAGTCCGATTGAGTCTCTGGACTCATCACGGACTAGTCCGGTACACCTCAAACAAATTAGGGTTTCAGGTGTGATGCACAAATCACAAAAATTTTACACAGCACACCAGACTAGTCCAGTCCCATGAGCGGACTAGTCCGGCCGGCGATATCCCTAATGGTAACTTTTTTGGAAACTCTATAAATAGGTGATTCATGACCCCACAACAAATACACTGTTCACAACATTGAAGAACTAAGAACCCTAGCACCACCACTTGTCCCAAGAGCACAGAAACACTTGTCCACACACATCTAAAGCCCTTAAAAGCTAAATCTTTTGGGAATCCAAATTTGGGATATGGAGATCGTCTTCTACGCATTGCTAAGCTCTTGGGGTTTGATCTCTTATACACTCTTGCATCTGTTGTAAATCTTTTAAGTGTATTTGATCAGTTTTCTCTCTGTAATTTTGTGGGAGCCCTCAACGTGTGAGGTTGCCCCATTGACTCCGTGATTACCCCTAGATTGTGGAACTCAAGTCGGCCTTTTGTGGTGACTTGACGAGGCAAAGGGTTTGAAGAGACCCGACTCTGTGTGAGCTTCCTCAATGAGGATGTAGATCTCTATGGTGAGATCGAACCTCGGTAAAAATCCTTTTCTCGAGTGTTCTTGATTTTTACTTTTGCAATAATCATCATCTAGGGCATAGGGTTGATCAAACTAGTAACTTGTATCAATTTTGTATTCCACATACAAATAAATCAGTCTAATCACTTACTTAAGTTATTAGAACAACGGATTACATTCTGCTACTATATCATTTGTGAAATCGACATAAACACTTGATCATTTTGCAGTACATCTAGCACACCGGACTAGTTCGTACAATGTACAGACAAGTCCGATCTGTCCTGTATTTAACGAATTTGTTAAGTGTTGTAAGATAAGTTTTTCAACACCTATTAACGCCCTCGCCAGGACACATTGAATTGGTATCAGAGCTAAGCTCTCCTTTTACGAGACTCACCACCCGGAGAGAAAAATGACCACTGACAAGAACAACAAGATCCCGAAAATGCCCATCATTGGAGACGAACAAGACTCCACAGCATAAACACGAAAATGAAGAAGCGCGTGAACTCAAGACGCTTTTAAGGAAGAAGCTTCTAAGCCAGAAGGGCGAGAAGGAGGACGAAAAGCCAAAAGGGGGTAGTCATCAAGACTACTCCAGTATCCTTTTAATTATGAGAAGCTTAACAACTACAATCATTATCTTTCTATTTCCATGGGAAGACCACCACAGTTTGACGACAATGATTACTCAATGTGGAAATATAATATGAAGATGCATCTAATCTTACTTAATCCTAGTATTTCGCATATAGGTTGTACAAGTCTAGATATCACAGACACCAACGATGAACTCACCCCAGAGCTATAACAAGCAATCACCGCAATGCACAAGCCGTTGAGGTGATCACTTCATCCTTGAGCCGAGAAGTGTTCACCAAGCTGGATGGACTTGAAGTTGCCAAAGATATTTTGGATACGCTCAAGACTGCTCATGAAGGGAACCACTCTGTCCGCGAAGCAAAGATTGAAATGCTTGAGGGAGAGTTGGGGAGATTTGCCATAGAAGATTATGAAACTCCTCAAGAGATGTACAACCACTTGAAGACAGTCATTAACAAGATATGTGTTTATGGAAGCAAGAAGTGTACTGATCATGAGGTTGTGACGAGAATGATAAGAGCCTTTATGCCTCGGAATGTGACTTTGTGTTCCATGATAAGGAAAAGCTCATGGTTTCACAAAATGACCCCCAATGAAGGCCTTGGCAAAATAATCAATCACGAGTTGATGGAGAAAGAAGCTAAATATGTCAAAGACTTAGCTAAACTTACCTCATCCACGAAAAAGGAGGTCACCCTCAAGGCAACTTGCAAGCCCAAAGGGAAGGAGACTCGTGAGACATATGAAGAAGAAGACACTTACGATGTAAGCACAGATATGGATGATGAAGAGATGGTACTATTAATGAAAAGATTTAAGCACATGATGAGAAGAAGATGAGGCAGCAAATCTAGTGAAGGAAAGAACAAGCAAAAAGGATCATCCAAGGCTCAACGTACTTGCTACAACTGCGCCAAATATGGACACTTTATGGTTGCTTGTCCATATGAGGAAAATAAGAAGAAGAAAGAAGTGAAGTTGCAAGAGAAGAAAACTTCCAAGAAAAAGAAGCAAGTACATAAAGCACACATCGGCAAGGAGTGGGACTCAAACGACATGTCCTCCACAAATGATGAAGATGAGATGGCAACAATTGCCATCAAGAAGCCAACAAAGAAATCTACACTCTTCCCAAACATGGGAGGAAGGGAGAACCAAAACCACAATTGCCTCATGGCTAAGGAAGGCAATAAGAAGGTTCAACTTGCATCCCCTTCCTTACAATCCTCTAATGATAATTTTGATAGTTCTAGTGAAAATGAGGAAATGTTTAAAGGATTGAGCAAAACCGCAGCAAGAAAAATGAAGATGTTGTCGGATGAAATCTTTGAGAAGGAGTAGCTCGTCAACCGCTATGAAAATATGCTCATTCGTGAAAGAAAGAGATATTAAGAGGTTGAAAATCTCCTTGAGCTTAAAAAGGAGAAAAGTAAGGCACTTGTGCTTGAGCTAGCTTTAAGTAAGGAAACTTACTCAAAACTAGAAGACTCACACATTACAGTCAAGGACGAATTTCCTAACTTGACAAAAGTTAACAAATCCCTTGAAGTGCAAGTGGAGTCACTCTAGCAAAGTGGTGCTTCCTCCTCTAAAAACTCACCTTCTCAAGATGTCAAATTGACAAATATTAAAACTTGCATATGCTCTAGTAAGAAGGATAATGTAAAAGATGAATCCAATGCTTCACATGTTAAACATCGATCCCAAAGTGGCATCTTTGACAAGGAAAAGATCAAATATGCACGTAGTGCATATATGGTCACATGACCTCCTAATGTCAAAGATGGTTTTAGGTATACAAAAGGTAAAAAGTTGTCCACTAATGCTAAACGCAAGGATAATATAGCCTTTGTTAAGGAAAAATCACATGAAATTGAATTGCAAACATTATTTCATACTTTTGATGCATGTTATGTTCTTATGAAAAATAAATTTGGACACATTTATGCTAAATATGCAGGGTCACGCCACAAGAGATCCAAAGCTTGTGTGTGGGTGCCTAAAACAATTGTGACTAACCTTCGAGGACCCAAGCAAACTTGGGTACCTAAATCCAAGACATAAATCTTTTTTGTAGGCCTACTCCCTCGGTGGATCAAAATGGGTGCTAGACAGTGGATGCACCAATCACATGACCGGAGAGAGGAAAATGTTTGAAGAGTATGAGCGAAATGCGGATCCAAGTGAAGGAATTTATTTCGGAGACAACAACCAAGGAAAAGTCCTTGGCAGCGGTAATATTGAAATTTCCTCACAACACAATCTTTCCAATGTTTTACATGTTGATTCTTTAGATTATAATATTTGGTCCATATCTCAGCTATGTGATAAAGGATACAATTGTTTATTCAGTAATGAGAGTGTGAAAATCTTTAGAAGAAGCGATAACTCAATTGCATTCAAAGGAATGTTGAAGGGAAAACTTTATCTTGTTGATTTCAACAAAGATAAAGCTGAACTCAAAACTTGCTTGGTTGCAAAAACTAACATGGGATGGTTGTGGCATAGATGGCTAGCTCACGTTGGGATGAGGAATCTGCAGAAAGTTCTAAAGGGTGGTCACATCCGAGGTTTGAAAGATGTCGTATTTGAGAAAGACAGGCCATGTAGCGCATGCCAGGCGAGAAAATAAGTTGGAGAACCACACCCTGCAGAGGACTTGATGACTACATCAAGAACGCTGGAACTTCTTCATATGGACCTCTTTGGTCCAATTGCTTATATAAGCGTCGGTGGTAACAAATACAGCTTAGTCATTGTTGATGATTTTTTCCAAATTCACCTGGGTATTTTTATTGTATGATAAATCAGAGACCTAGGGGATCCTAAATAAGTTCTTGAATAGAGCGTAAAATGAATTCTCCTCAACTGTCAAGAATATTAGAAGTGACAATGGAACGAAGTTAAATAATACTCAAGTTGAGGAGTACCTAGAGGCAGAAGGAATAACAAGATATGTGTTTATGGAAGCAAGAAGTGTACTGATCATGAGGTTGTGACGAGAATGATAAGAGCCTTTATGCCTCGGAATGTGACTTTGTGTTCCATGATAAGGAAAAGCTCATGGTTTCACAAAATGACCCCCAATGAAGGCCTTGGCAAAATAATCAATCACGAGTTGATGGAGAAAGAAGCTAAATATGTCAAAGACTTAGCTAAACTTACCTCATCCACGAAAAAGGAGGTCACCCTCAAGGCAACTTGCAAGCCCAAAGGGAAGGAGACTCGTGAGACATATGAAGAAGAAGACACTTACGATGTAAGCACAGATATGGATGATGAAGAGATGGTACTATTAATGAAAAGATTTAAGCACATGATGAGAAGAAGATGAGGCAGCAAATCTAGTGAAGGAAAGAACAAGCAAAAAGGATCATCCAAGGCTCAACGTACTTGCTACAACTGCGCCAAATATGGACACTTTATGGTTGCTTGTCCATATGAGGAAAATAAGAAGAAGAAAGAAGTGAAGTTGCAAGAGAAGAAAACTTCCAAGAAAAAGAAGCAAGTACATAAAGCACACATCGGCAAGGAGTGGGACTCAAACGACATGTCCTCCTCAAATGATGAAGATGAGATGGCAACAATTGCCATCAAGAAGCCAACAAAGAAATCTACACTCTTCCCAAACATGGGAGGAAGGGAGAACCACAACCACAATTGCCTCATGGCTAAGGAAGGCAATAAGAAGGTTCAACTTGCATCCCCTTCCTTACAATCCTCTAATGATAATTTTGATAGTTCTAGTGAAAATGAGGAAATGTTTAAAGGATTGAGCAAAACCGCAGCAAGAAAAATGAAGATGTTGTCGGATGAAATCTTTGAGAAGGAGTAGCTCGTCAACCGCTATGAAAATATGCTCATTCGTGAAAGAAAGAGATATTAAGAGGTTGAAAATCTCCTTGAGCTTAAAAAGGAGAAAAGTAAGGCACTTGTGCTTGAGCTAGCTTTAAGTAAGGAAACTTACTCAAAACTAGAAGACTCACACATTACAGTCAAGGACGAATTTCCTAACTTGACAAAAGTTAACAAATCCCTTGAAGTGCAAGTGGAGTCACTCTAGCAAAGTGGTGCTTCCTCCTCTAAAAACTCACCTTCTCAAGATGTCAAATTGACAAATATTAAAACTTGCATATGCTCTAGTAAGAAGGATAATGTAAAAGATGAATCCAATGCTTCACATGTTAAACATCGATCCCAAAGTGGCATCTTTGACAAGGAAAAGATCAAATATGCACGTAGTGCATATATGGTCACATGACCTCCTAATGTCAAAGATGGTTTTAGGTATACAAAAGGTAAAAAGTTGTCCACTAATGCTAAACGCAAGGATAATATAGCCTTTGTTAAGGAAAAATCACATGAAATTGAATTGCAAACATTATTTCATACTTTTGATGCATGTTATGTTCTTATGAAAAATAAATTTGGACACATTTATGCTAAATATGCAGGGTCACGCCACAAGAGATCCAAAGCTTGTGTGTGGGTGCCTAAAACAATTGTGACTAACCTTCGAGGACCCAAGCAAACTTGGGTACCTAAATCCAAGACATAAATCTTTTTTGTAGGCCTACTCACTCGGTGGATCAAAATGGGTGCTAGACAGTGGATGCACCAATCACATGACCGGAGAGAGGAAAATGTTTGAAGAGTATGAGCGAAATGCGGATCCAAGTGAAGGAATTTATTTCGGAGACAACAACCAAGGAAAAGTCCTTGGCAGCGGTAATATTGAAATTTCCTCACAACACAATCTTTCCAATGTTTTACATGTTGATTCTTTAGATTATAATATTTGGTCCATATCTCAGCTATGTGATAAAGGATACAATTGTTTATTCAGTAATGAGAGTGTGAAAATCTTTAGAAGAAGCGATAACTCAATTGCATTCAAAGGAATGTTGAAGGGAAAACTTTATCTTGTTGATTTCAACAAAGATAAAGCTGAACTCAAAACTTGCTTGGTTGCAAAAACTAACATGGGATGGTTGTGGCATAGATGGCTAGCTCACGTTGGGATGAGGAATCTGCAGAAAGTTCTAAAGGGTGGTCACATCCGAGGTTTGAAAGATGTCGTATTTGAGAAAGACAGGCCATGTAGCGCATGCCAGGCGAGAAAATAAGTTGGAGAACCACACCCTGCAGAGGACTTGATGACTACATCAAGAACGCTGGAACTTCTTCATATGGACCTCTTTGGTCCAATTGCTTATATAAGCGTCGGTGGTAACAAATACAACTTAGTCATTGTTGATGATTTTTTCCAAATTCACCTGGGTATTTTTATTGTATGATAAATCAGAGACCCAGGGGATCCTAAATAAGTTCTTGAATAGAGCGTAAAATGAATTCTCCTCAACTGTCAAGAATATTAGAAGTGACAATGGAACGAAGTTAAATAATACTCAAGTTGAGGAGTACCTAGAGGCAGAAGGAATAAAACATGAGTTTTCGGCACCTTACTCCCCTTAACAAAATGGGGTGGCCAAAAGGAAGAACATGACACTCATTGAGATGGCGAGGACAATGCTAGACGAATACAAGGCTTCATGTCAGTTCTGGGCTGAAGCCGTAAACACCGCTTGTCACTCCATGAACCGACTATATCTTCACCGACTTCTGAAGAAAATGCCATATGAGCTCCTCATTGGTAACAAGCCAAATGTCTCTTATTTTAGAGTTTTTGGAAGTAAATGCTTTATTTTAAATAAGAAATCGAGGACTTCGAAGTTCGCTTCAAAATCTGATGAAGGGTTCTTGCTTGGTTATGATTCGAACGCCTACGCCTACCGTGTTTTCAACAAAGTCTCTGGCATTGTTGAGGTGGCACAGTGTTCGATGAGACTAATGCCTCTCAGGTAGAGCAAGTTGATAAGTGTGTGCTAGATCAAGAAGAAGTCCCATGTCAACCGTTGAGAAGGATGGCACTTGGTGATATTCGACCGCAAGAGCAATCACAAGACCCAAGTGCTAAATATGTAACTCAACAAGAGAGCAATGATCAAGGGGGAGCTTCAGCACAAGATCAACATCAGGAGAATAAAGAAGATCAATATATGCATGGAAGCAATGATGTAGGGGGAGACATTGACAATGAAGATAATGAAGAGCAAATAACCTCACAAGTGCCTCACCCAATAGTACATCAGAGTATACAAAGAGATCTTCCTGTCGACAACATCATTGGAGATATTGGAAAGGGATTAACTACTAGAACTCGTGTTGCTAATTTTTGTAAACATTACTTTTTGTCTCATTTCTGGAACCATACAGGGTTCAAGAAGCATTAAAAGATCCAGATTGGGTGATCGTCATGCAAGAGGAACTGAACAACTTCAAAAGAAATGAAGTATGGGAGCTTGTTGAAAGACCAATGGCAAACATCGTGAGCACCAAATGGGTCTTTCGGAAGAAGCAAGATAAACATGGAGTCGTAACGAAAAACAAGGCACGACTTGTGTCAAAGGGTTACTCACAAGTCGAAGGTTTGTATTTTGACGAAACCTTTGCTCCCGTAGCTAGACTTGAGTCCATTCATATTTTATTAGCCTATGCTCCTCACCACAACTTTAAGCTATATCAAATGGACGTCAAAAGCGCATTCCTCAACGGTCCTATCAAGGTGGAGGTGTATGTGGAGTAGCCACAAAAATTTGAAGATCAAGATGTGAGACCTATGTGTGCTGAATACATTAGCTTGTACTGAATACATTGGCTTTGATGATATCAGTTCTAAAATTCTGCCAAAACACCCTTTTTGGCAAGGTTCGACTCTAGCTCAGAGCTCATGCAAGGTTTGACAATAGGCCCGACTTGCTTTGTCAAGGTCCAACATGTTTTTGGGTAGCTCCGGTGAGCTTTGTCTTTAGCTCCGGCATGTCTTTATTAAGCTCCGATATGTTTTGCTAGGTCCGACTTATGTTGGTTAGCTCCGACATGTTTTTCTAGATCCGACGCTAGGTTGTACTAGCTTTGGTAAGCTCTGGCGCTAGGTTTTACTAGCTTTGGAAAGCTCTGGCGCTAGGTTCTACTAGCTTTGGTATGCTCCGGCTTAAGCTCCGGTTAGCTTTGGCAAGGTTCAGAGCTTGATTGCAATGTTCCTGCTTTTACTATGAAATGTTTCGAACTTGCTTTACATTGTTGGAAAGATTGCTTAGTATTCATTTGCTAAGTTTTTGGTGTGTTTTGGTTGATATGGTTGATATCATTTTTCTATAGTTTGCAACATGCTTATGTGAGGTGCTCATGTAAGATGTTGTAATTTTGGAACTAACGAGAGTGAAGTCGAGGACTTGTGCTTGGAAGTATTGGTTGTTTATTCATGTGCAGGTGTTTCTTGAGTTCAAAACATGGCTGGTTACAGGATCCATTGAACTAGTCTTAGGGAGAAGATGAGGTTCAACAACCAAGTTCGGGAGGAATTGTGGTTGAGTTGATCGGGAGGTTGCACAACATGTTTGAATCAAGAACAATGCATATAAAAGTATCGTGGACGTCGTTGGAAGATGTTTGCACGTGTTCAAGGAGTGCATGGACGTGGCTACATGAATCCGAGGTGTGATGAAGAGATGTGGACGTAAATAATTGGTTGGAAAGGTCCAACTGACTAGGTTATGGGCTCAGGTTGCGACTGGGTGGTTTGACTCAAATATTGAAAGTTTTGAGCTGGTTATGATAGAATTTCGCGTGGGTCACGAATTTGGATTGTTTTAGGAATGTGGGATACGTTCTGAATGTGTTCGGAAGTCTTAATATTGTTTCTATCTGCGTATAGAAGAGTCTTGAGCAGTTGTGGAAAGTTTCGATTCGTGAACTAAGTAGGATTAGAGTCGTAGTTAGGTTTGGGTTGGCCTAAGGGCTGATTATATAAGAAAGGAAGGACAAAGTTCGTGGTGCATGACTTTGGGGCTGTTTCTCTTGTAGTTTGATCAATAAAATTCGTAGTTTGAAGGAACTTTTGTGCCTTGTTCGTCCGACTTGTTTTCGTCAAGTCTTTCTTGTCGAGTTTCTGCACAGCACTACATTCCTTCGGTGGTTTTATCATAACTCGAGTTTTACAGATCCAATTGACGTGATTCTTTTTGGGTTGTCTTCACAACTTGATTATCTATCGTTTGTCAAAATTTCACGATCATCTGATTTGTGGTTTCTGATCTACATGAGTTTCTTTGCAGTGTTCCAGAACTGTATTTCTCGAGTAGGACAGATTGACCTTTGTTCGATCTTTCAATTGTAACTTGAGTTTATCTCAATGGATTTTTGTGATTCTTGTTGTGACGTGTTCGTGACTTGATTCTCTACAATATATACTAGATTTGTAACAGTTTAACACGTTCATATTAGTCGCAAACATGGTTTCTTTTACAGATCTATTTTCTGCCGAGTGGTGTTTTCGTTGCTTCCGCTGAAAAGTTTTAATCTATCATTCACCCCCCTACGGTAGCTTTACATGTTCTCTTCGATTCTACAATTGGCATCAGAGCCACGGTGCTCTAATCTTTGTGATCTAACGTGTTTTGACTAATCATCATGGAGAAATACTTCACAAAACCTTGTGTCTTTAGTGGTATTGATTTTCAGGTTTGTAAAGCACATATGGAAGCCTTAATCCAGGTTCAAGGCTTCACAATATGGGAGAAGGTGTACAAGCCTTACGAAGTGCTTTCAAATGATCAAGTTACAGCTACAACTCTGAGAGATGTTGACAACAACAACAAGGCTCAGAATTTGATCATACAAAGATTAACTAAAAATGACTTTGACCGTGTTGCACACCTACGATCTGCATATGATGTGTGGAAAGCGCTTACCACGAAGGATCTAGCACGATCAAGGAGGTAAAACAAGATATGTTCAAAAAGATATACATGCATTTTGAGATGCAACCTGGTGAGTCCATTGATGACCTCTTTGCTCGCTTTAATAAAATTCACATCAACTTGCATAACATCAATGTTAATTTTTTAGATGTTGAAAATGCTAGGAAATTACTAAGTGCATTATACAGGTCAATTTGGGAGATGAAAGTCACATCCATTCGTGAATCTACCATCATGAGTACACTTACATTAGATGTTCTTTATTCTAAATTGAAAAATCATGAAATTGACATAATCTCACGTAAGAACCCCAACAGGTCTCTTGCATTTATTTCTCAACGTGATATGCCTAGTTCCAGCCAATCTTCATCTTGTGGTACACTTTCTTTGTTGTTCTCTCTAACCCTTAAATAGATTGAGAAGTTTCTAAGAGAGGAGCTAGTACTTCTCTCTACTAGGTTCTCGAAAGCATTGTAAAATGTGAGAACTAGAAGGAGAGGAAGCTCCGGACCTCAACGATGTTTCGAATGTGGTAAGACATGACATTTTCATTCAGATTGCCCTAACCTTTCAGGTCCTACTTCCCAGGATGAAAAGCAAACAAGGACGAAGCACTCCTCTGCAAAAGATACGAAGAAAAAGAAGGGTTTTACAGGACGTCAATTGGTGAGCAGTTTTATCTCCGCACTTCAAGAACTTGGCTCAAGCGATGTGGACATTGGAAGTGATGAAAATGAAGATGATTTGACAAACTTGTGCTTCATGGCGGGCAAGTCAAGATCAAGTATGGAGGAGGCTGAACACAACAGCGACAATAAAGAGGTATGTGCTACTTGCGAAGAAATGTGCGATGCTATTTCTTGTGCCACTGTTATAGTAAAGAAAAAGGACAAAAAGCTTAGGGACAATGCTATTAAAATTGAGTCACTAGAATATGAAATGAATCGTTTGAATTCCTTGATTCCTGTTGATGATTCTTGTTCCTCATGTGATTTGATATATGAACAATTGTCCTCATTAAGAAGTGCGCACACCTCCACACTTGATAAACTTGAGTTAGAAATTGTGAAGAATATAGAGCTTGCTGCACTTAATGATAAAAATTTGAAAGATGCTAGCTGTTCTACAACTGATTTGCATTGTTCTACTTGTGATGATCTTGATAAGAAACTACAAGATTCTATGAATGAAATTTCTATATTGAACAATGCTTTACATTCTCATGAAGTTAAATATTGTTCCAATTGCAAATTAAAAGGAAAAACTTCATGTGAAAATTGACTTGATCTGTTCAATAAACTTGATAACATGCATAGAACATTATATTGGTTTTGTAATGGGAATAAGAACCTAAACTTGTTGCTGAATTCTTTCAAGTCTTTCAATGATAAAACTGGTTTAGTTTTTTATTCTCATGCTCATGCTAAGGCACATCCACCTAAAAGTGTAAAGTCATTAAGAAGTGGTTTGATTCAAATAGTTCCTAAACAAAAAGAAGTGGTTTTCAAATTTGCAGGAGTGTTGTCTCATTCGGTTCCAAATGAAAATGTTGCTTGCTCATCTAGACATGAACACAAAGTTAAATTTCATTGTACTTGTGAGACATATGTGTGCTGAATACATTGGCTTGTATTGAATACATTGGCTTTGATGATAAAAGTTCTCAAATTCTTCTAAAACACATTTTTAGCAAGGTCCAATGTTAAGTCCGACTTGTTTTGCTAGTTTTGACTTATGTTGGTTAGCTTCGATATATTTTTGGGTAGCTCCGGTGAGATTCACTCTTAGCTCCGGCATGTCTTTGATAGCTCTGACATGTTTTTCTAGCTCCGGCTTTTAGGTTGACTAGCTCCGACTAGCTTTGGTAAGCTCCAGCGCTAGGTCCGACTAGCTTTGGTAAGCTCCAGCGCTAGGTCTGACTAGCTTTGGTAAGCTCTGGTGCTAGGTCCGACTAACTTTGTTAAGCTCCAGCACAAGCTCCAGTTAGCTTCTGCAAGGTTCGGTGCTTGATTGCAATGTTCCTACTTTTATTGTGAAATGTTTCAAACTTTCTTTACTTTGTTGCAAAGATTTCTTAGTATTCATTGCTATGTTTTTGCTGCCTTTTGGTTGGATATGGTTGATATCATTTTGCTATGGTTTGCAACTTGCTTATGTGAGGTGCTCACCTAAGATGTGTTTGGAACTAACTTGAGTCAAGTCGCGGACTTGGGCTCGTACGGATTGGTTGTTTATTCTTGTGCATGTGTTTCTTGAGTTCAACTCATGGTTGGTGACAGGATACTTTGGACTAGTCTTAGGGAGGAGATGAGGTTCCATCAACCTAGTTCAGGAGGAATTGTGGTTGAACGGGTCAGGAGGTCGCACAGGATGATTGAATCAAGGGCAGTGCATATAAAGGTTTCTAGATGTCATTGGAAGTTGTTTGCACATGTGCAAGGAGTGCATGGACGTGGCTACATGGTTTGGAGGCGTGATGAAGAGATGTGGATGTAAAGAATTGGTCCGAAAGTTCCAACCGACTAGGTTATGGACTCAGGCTGCGACTGAGTCGGGTTTGACTCAAATATGGAATGATTTGAGTTGGTTATGATAGGATTTCGTGTGGGTCACGAATTTGAGTTGTTTTAGGAATGTAGGATACGTTCCTAAGGTGTTTGTAAGTCTTAAGATTGCTATTATCTGCGTATAGAAGAGTCATATGCAGTTATGGAAAGTTTTGATTCATGATTTGAGTAGGATTAGAGTCCTAGTTTCAGTGGAGTTGGCCTCCCGGCTGGTTATATAAGCAAGGGAGGCCAGAGCTCGTGTAAGATAACTTTTGGACTGTTCCTCTTGTGTTCTATTGAATAAAATTCGTAGTTGAAAGGAACTTCTGTGCCTTGTTCGCCAGACTTGTTCTAGACAAGTTTTTCTCATCGAGTTTCTGCACAACACTACCTTTCTTGGGTGATTTTATTATAACTCGAGTTTTACAGATCAGATTAACGTGATTCTTTTCGGGTTGTCTTCAAAACTTGATTTTCTATCATCTGTGAAAATTTCACAGTTAATGTATTTGTGGTTTTTGATCTACACGAGTTTCTTTATAGTGTTCCAGAACTTTTTTTCTCGGTAGAACAGATTGACCTTTGTTCGATCTTTCGATCGTAACTTGAGTTCCTCTTGACGGATTTGAGTGATTCTTGTTTTGTCGTCTTCTTTACTTGATTCTTTCTGATATCTATTTCTTTTGTCACTATGAAACACATTTATATTAGCCTCACACACGATTCTTTAACAGATCGTTTTTCTGCTGAGGGTTTTTATTGCTTCCGCCGAAAAAGTTTTAAATCTACCATTCAGCCCCCTCTGGTTGTTTTTCACGTGCTCTTCGATCCTACAATTGGTATCAGATCCATGGTGCTCTAATCTTTGTGATTTGCACGTGTTTTTGACTAATCATCATGGAGAAATACTCCACCAAACCTTGTGTGATTAGTGATATTGATTTTCAGGTTTGGAAGACATGTATGGAAGCCTTCATCCAGGCACAAGGCTTTGCAATATGGGAGAAGGTATACAAGCCTTATGAAGTGCCATCAAACGATCAAGTTACCGCTACAAATCTGAGAGATGTTGACAACAGCAACAAGGCTTGGAACTTGATCATACAAGGATTAACTCAAAGCGACTTCAATCGTGTTGCACACCTCCTATGTGCATACGATGTGTGGAAAGCACTTTGTGACTACCACAAAGGATTCAACACGATTAAGAAGGTAAGGCAAGACATGTTCAATAAATAATACATGCGCTTCGAGATGCAACGCGGTGAGTCTATTGATGATCTCGTTGCTCGCTTTAATAAAATTCTCAGCAACTTGCGTAGCGTCAATGTTAATTTATCAGATGCTGAAAATGCTAGGCAATTGTTAAGTGCTTTAGACATGTCAATTTGGGAGATGAAAGTTACATCCATTCGTGAATCTACTTTCATGAGTACACTTACATTAGATGTGCTATATTCCAAGTTAAAAACTCATGAAATTCATATAATATCACGTAAAAACCTCAACAAGTGTATTGCTTTTGTTTCTCAACGTGACATGCCTAGCTTCGGTCAACCTTCTTATTGTGGTACACTTGCTTTGTTGTCCTCTCTATCCCTTGAACAGATTGAGGAGTTTCCAGAGGAGGAGCTAGCACTTCTTTCTACTAGGTTCTCAAAAGCTTTGCAAAATGTGAGAACTAAAAGGAGAGGAACCTCCAGACCTCAACGATGCTTTGAATGTTGTAAGACAGGACACTTTCGTACAGATTTTCCTAACCTTTCAGGTTCTACTTCCTGAGAAGAAAAACAATCAAGGGTGAAGCACTCCTCAACAAATGATAAGAAGAAGAAGAAGGGCTTTACAGGTCGCCAACTGGTGAACAGTTTTATCTCCGCACTCCAGGAACTTGGCTCAAGCAATGTGGACATTGGAAGTGACGAAGATGAAGATGATTTGGCAAACTTGTGCTTCATGGCGGGCAAGTCAAGATCAAGTATGGAGGAGGCTGAACACAACAGCGACAATGAAGAGGTATGTCCTACTTGCGAAGAAATGTGTGATTCTATTTCTCGTGCCACTGTGATAGTTAAGAAAAAGGACAAAAAGCTTAGGACAATATTGTTCAAATTTAGTTACTAGAATCTAAAATTAATCTTTTAAAATCCTTGATTCCTAGTGATGACTCTTGTTCCCCATGTGGTTTAATATATGAACAGTTGTCCTCATTAAGAAGTGCGCACACCTCCACACTTGATAAACTTGAGTTAGAAACTGAAAAGAATAGAGAGCTTGCTGCACTTAATGATAAAAATTGGAAAGATGTTAGCTGTTCTACAATTAATTTGCATTGTTCTACTTGTGATGATCTTGATAAGAAACTACAAGATGCTATGAATGAAATTTCTATATTGAACAATGCTTTACATTCTCATGAAGTTAAATATTGTTCCAATTGCAAATTAAAAGGAAAAACTTCATGTGAAAATTTCCTTGATCTGTCCAATAAACTTGATAACATGCATAGGACATTAGATCGGTTTTGTAATGGGAATAAGAAACTAACCTTGCCGCTGAATTCTTCCAAGTCTTGCAATGATAAAATGTATAGGTTTTGATTCTCATTCTCATGCTAAGGCACATCCACCTAAAATTGTAAAGTCATTAGGAAGTGGTTTGATTCAAACAGTTCCTAAGCAAAAAGAAATGGTTTTCAAATCTGTGGAAGTGTTGTCTCATCCGGTTTCAATTAAAAATATTGCTTGCTCATCTATACATGAACACAAAGTCAAATTTCATTGTACCTACTGAGGTAGAGATGGTCATGTCATAGTTTTTTTATAGACTAGCTAAAAAACAGAAAAAGGAAAGAATGATTGCTAGATCTCATAACTTTTTCTGCAAAATTTTCTACACATACTAAACCGAATGTCAGGAACACGCAACCTGCTGTTATGAGTCAAGAACATTCAAAGTTTACCTCCAGACCTTCTGCTTTTGCCTCCGGAGCTACTGATTTTTGGGCTACACAAGTAACACCTTATAGGTCAGTAGTTAAGAACAAAAAATCTCAAACTTTGACTCATAAACCTGCTATTTTATCTCAACTTTTGCGTGTTTTTCCTGCTGCACGTCGTGTGACTCAGTACTGGATTCCTAAATATCTTTTGACAAACCCCAGTATTGAGTCATCGACGTATTGTTCTTCTATGTAGGTTACACGCTCGAGGAAAGAGAACATTTGAATTGTAAATTCAGGTTGCTCACACCACATGACCGGTAACAAAGAATGGTTCTCCTCCCTCTCTTTTGTGTCACGTGTAGACAATGTTACTTTTGCCAATAATTCTTCAACTTCTATAATTGCTAAGGGTTCGGTTGGAGTAAATGATCACTACACTTTAAAGGATGTGGCACTTGTTAAAAATTTGAAATACGACTTGCTTTCTGTTTCACAACTGCTAGATGAAAATCTAGAAATTATTTTCAATAAAAACTTTTGCAAAGTTGTAGGTTCAAATAGTGAGCTTATTTTTAACATATCTCGGTTTGGAAGAGTTTTTAAAGCTGATTTTGATATGTCTTCCTCTAAGCATAGGTGTCTAGTTGCTAATGATTCAAAGGACATATATTTTTGGTATCGTAGACTTGGTCATGTAGGCTTTGATCATCTAACGCGTGTTAGTGCTCTTGATCGCATACGTAGGCTGCATAAGCTTAAAGGTGACAAAGAAATTGTGTGCTCTTCTTGTAGACATGCTAAGATGGTTGCAGGTTCACATACTGCTCTCACAATGATCATGACAACTGAACCGTGTCAACTTTTGTACATTGACACCGTAGGACCTTCACATGTTCAATCCTTCGGTGGTAAATGGTATGTTCTTGTGATTGTTGATGATTATTCTAGATACTCTTGGGTTTACTTTATGGCATCTAAGAATGAAGCTTTTAGTCACATTAGAACTTTATTTCTTACATTATCAATTGATCACCCAAGATTTTAAAAGCAATTAGAAGTGATAACGGAACTGAATTTAAAAATCAATCTTTTGATCACTTTTGTACTAAAAATGGAATAGATCATCAATTTTCTTCAACATATGTACCTCAACAAAATGGTGTTGTAGAAAGAAAGAACATAACCTTAGTTGAAATGACTAGGACTATGCTTGATGAATATCAAACTCCTAGGAAATTTTAGGCTGATGCGATTGCAACCGCTTGTTATGTCTCAAATCATGTTTTCTTGCGTGCTATGTTAGGTAAAACAGCATATGAACTCCGGTTTTGACATAGGCATAGTGTCACACACTTTTGGGTCTTTGGTTGCAAATGCTTTGTTAAGAAACATGGTAATCTTGATAAATTTGAATCTAGATCCATTGATGGCATGTTTCATGGTTATCCATCTCATACTAGAGGCTACTGTGTGCTTTTACTTGACACTAACAAAATTGTGGAGACTTGTGAGGTCTCTTTTGATGAAGCTAGGCTAGGTACTAGCTCAAATATTGCAGGTCCAGATCCATATTTGCAAGGGCAGGTTATTTTTGTTGAAGATGAGGAAGAAGAGGTGCTGCTGCCCGGAAATTCAGCAATTAATGACATTGTTCCAACTCCTGATTTTGATTCACAACCAGCACCGATGACCACCATTGCTGGTCCAGATCCTCCCCAAGTCACAAGATCATCGATTTGTGATGAACATGAAAAAGAAGAAGCTTGTGAAGTGTCTACTCCCCTCCGGATTCTCAAAAATCATCCTCCACAACAAATGATTGGAAGCTTGCACGAACGAGTCACAAGGTCCAGGTTTTGTGATCCAAACTCTCATGCTCATTCTGCTTTTGTTGCTTCTTTTGAACCCAAAGATATATCACACGCACTCACTAATGAATCTTGGATTCTTGCCATGCAAGAAGAGTTAGAAAATTTTGAAAGAAATAATGTTTGGAAACTTTTGCCTCCACCTCAAGATCACACTTTAATTGGAACTAAATGGGTGTTTAAAAATAAACAAAGTGAGGATGGGGTTGTGATTAGAAATAAAGCTAGGTTGGTTGCTCAAGGTTTCACACAAATTGAAGGTCTAGATTTTGATGAAACTTTTGCTTGTGTTGCTAGATTAGAAGCTATAAGAATTTTGTTAGCCTTTTCTGCATCTAAAGGTTTCAAGTTATATCAAATGGATGTTAAAAGTTATTTTCTTAATGGCTATATAGATGAGGAGGTTTATGTCAAACAACCACTGGGTTTTGAAAATCCAGATTTTCCTAATCATGTTTACAAACTGTCTAAAGCCTTGTACGGTCTCAAACAAGCCCCTAGAGCAAGGTATGATAGGTTAAAAACATTCTTACTTGAAAAGGGGTTTACCATGGGAAAGGTTGATAAAACTCTTTTTGTGCTTAAGCATGGCAAGGACTCATTATGCGTTCAAGTGTATGGGGATGATATTATCCTTGGTTGTGCTTCTCATGATATTGTGTCCAAGTTTTTAGCTATGATGAGTTCAGAATTTGAGATGAATATGATAGGAGAACTCACGTACTTTTTGGGGCTGCAAATTAAGCAAACCAAGGAGGGTACCTTTATGCATCAAACAAAGTATACAAAAGACCTCCTAAGGCACTTCAACATGGACAAAAACAAGCCTCTTCGGACACCAATGGGAACAGCAACAACACTTAAACTTGATGAAGATGGTGAACCCATGTATCAAAAAGAATATAGAAGCATGATCGGATCACTTTTGTACCTCACGACATCAAGACCGGACATACAATTCAGCGTATGTCTTTGTGCACATTTTCAAGCCTCCCCACGTGCTTCACATCGTAAAGCCGTCAAAAGGATTCTTAGGTACCTACATGGAACTCAAGAATTTGGCATTTTTCTTCCTTCTTCCTCAACCGTTACTTTGAAAGCTTTTTTCGATGCTGATTTTGGGGGTTGTAAGATTGATAGGAAAAGTACTTTGGGTGCTTGTCATTTTTTTGGTAATTCACTTGTTTCTTGGTCTTCTAGAAAACAAAACTCAGTTGCACAATCCACAGCTAAATCTGAATATGTACATGCTGCTAGTACTTGCTCACAAATTCTTTGGATTGTTCAAACACCTAAGGACTATGGGGTTGATCTAGATAGTGTTCCAATGTTTTGTGATAACACTAGTGTCATTTGCATTGCTAAAAACCCCGTGCAACATTCTAGAACTAAGCACATTGACATTAGGTATCACTTTCTCCGTGATAATGTTGAAAAAGGAAACATTGTGCTTCACTATGTAGATACCGAACAACAATTGGCTGACATTTCTACAAAACCTTTTGATTTCACTCGTTTCTATTACATTCGTAGTGAAATAGGTGTTATGGATCCTCATGGCTTAAATTGACGGGGAGTTTTGAAACTTGGAAAGTCTATGTGTGAATTTGAACTTAAATAATATGAGCATAGTATTTCATACATCTATGACTTTGTGATTCCCTTTACATGCTAAAAGTTCTTACTACATTACTCGTGTTATACATTTTGTAGTTTTTGCCATGACTAGTATTTGGAATAATTACTTACACTAAATCTGGTCATGATCAAACTTTCTTGCTGTTTTGAACTTGTTGCATATTCACAAGTGTTTTAATCATAAAGAATTAATCAAGTAATCAACTCACATGTTGAGTTTTTATGATCAAATCAAAAAATTGAGAAAAGATCAAGAGAATATGCATGCATCGCACTTCTTCTTTTGAGATTGCTTATCGTTGCACTTAGATATGAACATGGAAGGAGTTGTGTATGACTAAAACCATGTCCTTAAGCTTCTGATTGTCAAATGACATAGGCTTGGCTTGGTTGGTTAGAATAAGGCAGATGTGCATATAATCTCTTTCAAATATCATATGATCTATATTTGTGCTTTGAAAAATAATAAAATGCAGCAACTAGTTTCATGCTTTCAGGTTTTGAAATAGTTAAGTTTGTGAGATCATGATTTTCTTAAATTGAAAATTACATTTGATCTCTAGCATAGTTTACACCACTTTATGTATCTCATTGTTGTGATAGTGTAAGTTACTTGATAGTATGACTTGGATGAGCTTTGTTTTATATGTATATGTTATAATATGCTCATAACAATTAAAATTTCTCTCTTGTACCTTGCTGAATACATTGTCTAAGGGGGGGAGACAATATGTGAAGTTTAAAAAAAACGTAAGTATGCAAGGGGGATAAATTGTTTACACATCACATATTCACAATTGTTTTGGCACGATTCTTCTGAGGGGGAGAATTTGTTTTTCTTCTCATTTTATTTCTATTTTACAAAGGGCGAGAAATTGTTTTCAAAACTTTTAATGTGAATAAGCCAATATTTGGATTTTAATTGGTGTTGCCAATGCATTCATCAAGGGGGAGATTGTGAGACCTATGTGTGCTGAATACATTGGCTTGTATTGAATACATTGGCTTTGATGATAAAAGTTCTAAAATTTTGGTAAAATACATTTTTAGCAAGGTCTGATGTTAGGTCCGACTTGTTTTTCTAGTTCTGACTTATGTTGGTTAGCTTAAACATGTTTTTGGGTAGCTTTGGTGAGCTTTGCTCTTAGCTCCGGCATGTCTTTGATAGCTTCGACATGTTTCTCTAGCTCCGACTTTTAGGTTTACTAGCTCCAACTAGCTTTGGTAAGCTCCGGTGCTAGGTTCGACTAGCTTTGGTAAGCTCTGGCGCTAGGTCCGACTAGTGGTAAGCTCCGATGCTAGGTCCGACTAGCTTTGGTAAGCTCTGGCGCTAGGTCCGACTAGCTTTGGTAAGCTCTGGCGCTAGGTCCGACTAGCTTTGGTAAGCTCCGGCTCAAGCTCTGGTTAGATTCTGCAAGGTTCAGTGCTTGATCGCAATGTTTCTGCTTTTATTGTGAAATGTTTCGAACTTGCTTTACTTTGTTGGAAAGATTTCTTAGTATTCATTTGCTATGTTTTTGGTTAGTTTTGGTTGGATATGGTTGATATCATTTTGCTATTGTTTGCAACATGCTTATGTGAGGTGCTCACCTAAGATGTTGTGTTCGGAACTAACTTGAGTCAAGTCGCAAACTTGGGCTCGTACGGATTGGTTGTTTGTTCATGTGTAGGTGCTGCTTGAGTTCAAGTCATGGCTGGTGATAGGATCCTTTGGACTAGTCTCAGGGAGGAGATGAGGTTCCAACAACCAAGTTCAGGAGGAATTGTGGTTGAACGGGTCAGAAGGTCGCGCTGGATGATTGAATCAAGGGAAGTGCATATGAAGGTTTCTGGATGTCGTTGGAAGATGTTTGCACGTGTGCAAGGAGTGCATGGACGTGGCTACATGGTTCCGAGGTGTGATGAACAGATGTGGACGTGAAGAATTGGTTGGAAAGGTCCAACCAACTAGGTTATGGACTCAGGCTGCGACTGAGTCGGGTTTGACTCAGATATGGAAAGATTTGAGTTGGTTATGATAGGATTTCGTCTGGGTCACGAATTTGAGTTGTTTTAGGAATGTGGGATACATTCCTAAGGTTTTTGGAAGTCTTAAGATTGCTTCTATCTACGTATAGAAGAGTCTTAAGCAGTTATGGAAAGTTTTGATTCGTGATTTGAGTAGGATTAGAGTCCTAGTTTGAGTTGAGTTGGCCTCCGGGCTGGTTATATAAGCAAGGGAGGCCAGAGCTCGTGTAAGATAACTTTTGGGTTGTTCCTCTTGTGTTCTATTGAATAAAATTCGTAGTTGAAAGGAACTTTTGTGCCTTGTTTGTCCGACTTGTTCAAGACAAGTTTTTCTCATCGAGTTTCTGCACAACACTACCTTTCTTTGGTGGTTTTATCATAACTCGAGTTTTATAGATCCGATTGACATGATTCTTTTTGGGTTGTTTTCAGAACTTAATTTCTATCATATGTAAAAATTTCACGGTCATTGGATTTGTAGTTTCTGATCTACACGAGTTTCTTTACATTGTTCCAGAACTGTTTTTACTCGGTAGACTAGATTGACCTTTGTTCGATCTTTCGATCGTAACTTGAGTTTTTCTCGACGAATTTGAGTGATTCTTGTTGTGTCGTATTCGCGACTTGATTATATCTGATATCTACCACTTTTTTTTTCACTATGAACCACATTTATATTAGCCTCACACATGATTTCTTTAACAGATCATTTTTCTACCGAGGGGTTTTCGTTGCTTCCGCCGAAAAGGTTTTAAATCTACCATTCACCCCCCTCTGGTGGCTTTTCACGCGCTCTTCGATCCTAGAGTACCTACTGTGGTAGAGATGGTCATGTCATAGATTTTTGTTATAGATTAGCTAAACAATAGAAAAAGGAAAGAATGATTGCTAAATCTCATACTTTCATGCAAAATTTGCTGCACTTGCTAAACCGAATGATAGGATCATGCAATCTGCTATAATGAGCTAAAAACATGCAAAGTTTGCTCCCAAACCTACTATTTTTCCTGCTACACATGTAACATCTCGTAGGACAGTAGTTGGGTACAAAAATCCTCAAGCTTTGGTTCATAAACCTGCTTTTTTATCTCAGCTTTCGCGTGTTATTCCTGCTGGACGTCGTGTGACTCAGTACTGGATTCCTAAATGCCTTTTGACTAACCCCAGTATTGAGTCATCGACGTATTGTGCTTCTATGTAGGTTACACGCTTGAGGAAGGAGAACATTTGGATTGTGGATTCAGGTTGCTCATGCCACATGACCGGTAACAAAGAATGGTTGTCCTCCCTCTCTTTTGTGTCATGTGTAGAGAATGTTACTTTTGCCGATAATTCTTCAGCTCCTATAATTGCTAAGGGTTCGGTTAGAGTAAATGATCACTACACTTTGAAGGATGTGGCACTTGTCAGAAATTTGATATACAACTTGCTCTATGTTTCACAATTGCTAGATGAAAATCTGGAATATATTTTTAATAAAAAACTGCTGCAAAGTTGTAGGTTCAAATAGTGAGCTTATTTTTAACATGTCTCAGTTTGGAATAGTTTTTAAAGCTTATTTTTATATGTCTTCCTCTAAGAATAGGTGTCTAGTTGCTAATGTTTCAAAGGACTTATATTTTTGGCATCGTAGACTTGGTCACGTAGGCTTTGACCATCTAACGCGTGTTAGTACTCTTGATCGCATACGTGGGCTTCCTAAGCTTAAAAGGAAAAAAAAATTGTGTGCTCTTCTTGTAGACATGCTAAGATGGTTGCAGGTTCACATACTCCTCTCACAATGATCATGACAACTGAACCGGGTCAACTTTTGCACCTTGAAATCGTAGGACCTTCACGTGTTCAATCCTTCAGAGGTAAATGGTATGTGCTTGTGATTGTTGATGATTATTCTAGATACTCTTGGGTTTACTTTATGGCACCTATGAATATAGCCTTGAGTCACTTTACAACTTTATTTCTTAGATTATCAATTGATCACCCAGGATCTTTAAAAGCAATTAGAAGTGATAATGGAACCGAATTTAAAAATTAATCGTTTGATCACTTTTGTGCTGAAAATAGAATAGATCATCAATTTCTTCACCATATGTACCTCAACAAAATGGTGTTGTAGAAAGAAAGAACAAAACCTTAGTTGAGATGGCTAGGACTATGCTTGATGAATGTCAAACTCCTAGGAACTTTTGGGTTGATGCAATTGCAACGCTTGTTATGTCTTAAATCGTGTTTTCCTGCGCACTAAGCTAGGTAAAACACCATATGAGCTCCGATTTAGACATAGGCCTAGTGTTACACATTTTCGGGTCTTTGGTTGCAAATGCTTCATTAAGAAACATAGTAATCTTGATAAATTTGAACCTAGATCCATTGATGGCATGTTTCTTGGTTATCCATCTCATACTAGAGGCTACCATGTGCTTTTACTTGACACTAACAAAATTGTGGAGACTTGTGAGGTGTCTTTTGATGAAGCTAGCCCAGGTACTAGCTCAAACATTGCAGGTCCAGATCCATATCCGCAGGGGGAGAGCATTTTTGTTGAACATAAGGAAGAGGTGGAGCTGCTGCCCAAATATTTAGCAGCTAATGACATTGTTCTAGTTCCTGATTTTGATTCACAGCCAGCACCGACAACCACCATTGCTGGTCCAGATCCTCCTCAAGTCACAAGATCATCAATTTTTGATGGACATGAAGAAGAAGAAGCTTGTGAAGTGTCCACTTCCTTCCGGGTTCCCAAAAGTCATCCTCCACAACAAATTATTGGAAGCTTGCACGGACAAGTCACACGGTCCAGGTTTTACGATCCAAACTCTCATGCTCATCCTGCTTTTGTTGCTTTTGTTGAACCCAATGATATATCACGCGCACTCACAAATGAATCCTAGATTATTGCCATGCAAGAAGAGTTAGAAAATTTTGACAGAAATAATGTTTGGAAACTAGTACCTCCACCTCAAGGTCACACTTTAATTGGAACTAAATGGGTGTTTAAAAATAAAAAAATGAGGATGGGGTTGTTGTTCGGAATAAGGCTAGGTTGGTTGCTCAAGATCCCACTCAAGTTAAAGGTCTAGATTTTGATAAAAAATTTTCTCCTGTTGCTCGATTAGAAGCCATAAGAATTTTGTTAGCTTTTGCTGCATCTAAAGGTTTTGAGGTATATCAAATGGATGTTAAAAGTGCTTTTCTTGATGGCTACATAGATGAGGAGGTTTATGTCAAACAACCACCGGGTTTTGAAAATCTAGATTTTCCTAATCATGTTTACAAACTGTCCAAAGCCTTATACGGTCTCAAACAAGCCCCTAGAACATGGTATGATAGGTTAAAAACATTCTTACCTGAGAAGGGTTTTACCATTGGCAAGGTTGATAAAACTCTTTTTGTGCTTAAGCATGGCAATGACTAATTATTCGTTCAAGTGTATGTGGATGATATTATCTTTGGTTGCGCTTCTCATGATCTTTGCAAAAATTTGAGAACTCACATACTTTTTGGGGCTGCAAATCAAGCAAACCAAGGAGGGCACCTTTGTGCATGAAACGAAGTATACAAAAGACCTCCTAAGGCGCTTCAACATGGACAAAAGCATGCCTCTTCGGACACTAATGGGAACAGCAACAACACTTGAACTTTATGAAGATGGTGAACCCGTGGATCAAAAAGAATATAGAAGCATGATCGGATCACTTTTGTACCTCACAGCATCAAGACCGGACATACAATTCAGTGTATGTCGTTGTGCATGGTTTCAAGCCTCCCCACGTGCTTCACATCGTCAAGCCCTCAAAAGGATTCTCAGGTACTTACATGGAACTCAAGAATTTGGCATTTTTCTTCCTTCCTCCTCAGCCGTTACTTTGAAAGTTTTTTCAGATGCTGATTTTTGGGGTTGTAGGATTGATAGAAAATGTACTTCCGGTGCTTGTCATTTTATTAGTAATTCACTTGTTGCTTGGTCCTCTAAAAAACAAAACTCAGTTGCACAATCCACAGCTGAATCTGAATATGTAGCTGCTGCTAGTGCTTGCTCATAGATCCTTTGGATTGTTCAAACACTTAAGGACTATGGGGTTGATCTAGATAGTGTTCCACTGTTTTGTGATAACACTAGTGACATTTGTATTGCTAAAAACCTTGTGCAACATTATAGAACTAAGCACATTGACATTAGGTATCACTTTCTCCGTGATAATGTTGAAAAAGGAAACATTGTGCTTCACCATGTAGATACCAAACAACAATTGGCTGACATCTTTACAAAACCTTTGGATTTCACTCGTTTTTGTTTTATTCGTAGTGAAATAGGGGTTAATGCATCGTCATGGCTTACATTGAGGGGGAGTTTTGAAACCTGTGAAGTCTATGTGTGAATGTGAAATTAAAATAATATGAGCATAATATTTCATACATATATGACCTTGTGATTCCTTTTACTTGCTGAAAGTTCATACTACATTACTTGTGTTATACATTCTGTAGTTTTGCCATGTCTAGTAATTGGAATAATTACTTACACTAAATATGGTCATGGTCAAACTGTCTTGCTGTTTTGAACTTGTTGCATGCTCAAAAGTGCTTTTAATCATAAAGAATTAATCGATTAATCAACTAACATGTTGAGTTTTTATGAACAAATATAATTGAGAAAATATCGAGAGAATATGCATGCATCTCACTTCTTCTTTTGAGATGGCTTATCATTGCACTTAGATATGAACTTGGAAGAAGTTGTGTATGACTAAAACCATGTCCTTAAGCTTCTGATTGTCAAATGACATAGGCTTGACTTGGTTAGAATAAGGCAGATGCACATATAATCTCTTGCAAATATCATATGATCTAAATTTGTGCATTCAAAAATAATAAAATGCAGCAACAAGTGTCATGCTTTCAGGTTTTGAAAGAGTTATATTTGTGAGGTCATGACTTGAAAATTAGAGATCTCTAGTATGGCTTACACTACTTTATGTATTTCATTGATGTGATAGTGTAAGTTACTTGATAGTATGACATGGATGAGCTTTGTTTTATACGTATATGTTATAATATGCTCATAACAATTAAAATTTCTCTTTTGAACCTTGCTGAATACATTGTCAAAGGGGGGGGGGAGAAAATATGTGAATTTTTTAAGAGAAGTATGCAAGGGGGAGAAATTGATTACACATTGCACATATTCACAATTGTTTTTGGCATGATTTTTCTCAAAAGAAAATTTTTTATGTGGTGTTGCCAAAGGGGGTAAATTGTTTTCAAAATTTTTAATGTGAATAAGCCAATGTTCGGATTTTAAGAGGTGCTGCCAATGCATTCATCACGTGGGAGATTGTGAGACCTATGTGTGCTGAATACATTGGCTTGTACTGAATACATTGGCTTTGATGATATAAGTTCTAAAATTCTGCCAATACACCCTTTTTAGCATGGTCCGTCTCTAGCTCCTAGCTTCAGCAAGGTTTGACAATAGGTCTGACTTGCTTTGTCAAGGTCCAACATGTTTTTGGGTAGCTCCGGTGAGCTTTGTCTTTAGCTCTGGCATGACTTTGTTAAGCTCTGATATGTTTTGCTAGGTTCGAATTATGTTGGTTAGCTCTGACATGTTTTTCTAGCTCTGGCGCTAGGTTGTACTAGCTTTGAATAGCTCCAGCACTAGGTTCTACTAGCTTTCGTAAGCTCCGGCTCAAGCTCCGGTTAGCTTTGGCAAGGTTCGGAGCTTGATCGCAATATTCCTGCTTTTACTATGAAATGTTTCGAACTTGCTTTACATTGTTGGAAATATTGCTTAGTATTCATTTTCATGTTTTTGGTGCATTTTGGTTGATATGGTTGATATCATTTTTCTATGGTTTGCAACATGCTTATGTGAGGTGCTCACGTAAGATGTTGTAGTTTCAGAACTAACGAGAGTCAAGTCGAGGACTTGTGCTCGGAAGTATTGGTTGTTTATTCATGTGCTGGTGTTGCTTGAGTTTAAGACATGGCTGGTTACCGGATCCATTGAACTAGTCTTAGGGAGAAGATGTGGTTCAACAACCAAGTTCAGGAGGAATTGTGGTTGAGTTAATCAGGAGGTTGCACAACATGTTTGAATCAAGAACAATGCATATGAAGGTATCGTGGACGTCAATGGAAGATGTTTGTACGTGTGCAAGGAGTGCATGGACGTGGCTACATGGTTCCAAAGCGTGATGAAGAGATGTGGACATAAAGAATTGGTCGGAAAGGTCCAACCGACTAGGTTATGGACTCAGGCTGCGGCTGAGTCGGGTTTGACTCAAATATGGAAAGTTTTGAGTTGGTTATGATAGGATTTCGTGTGGGTCACGAATTTGGGTTGCTTTAGGAATGTGGTACACGTTCCTAACGTGTTTGGAAGTCTTAAGATTGCTTCTATCTGCGTATAGAAGAGTCTTGAGCAGTTATGGAAAGTTTTGATTCATGAACTGAGTAGGATTAGAGTCCTAGTAAGGTTTGGGTTGGCCTAAGGGCTGGTTATATAAGCAACAAAGGTCAGACCTCGTGGTGCATGAGTTTGGGTATGTTCCTCTTGTGTTTTATCAATAAAATTTGTAGTTTTATGGAACTTTTGTGCCTTGTTCGTCCGACTTGTTTTCGTCAAGTCTTTCTCGTCGAGTTTCTGCACATCACTACCTTTCTTCGGTGGTTTTATCATAACTCGAGTTTTATAGATCCAATTGACATGATTCTTTTTGTTTTGTCTTCACAACTTGATTATCAATTATCTGTAAAAATGTCACGTTCATTGGATTTTTGGTTTCGGATCTACACGAGTTTCTTTGCAGTGTTCCAGAACTGTTTTTCTCGAGTAGGACATATTGACCTTTGTTCGATCTTTCAATCGTGACTTGAGTTTATCTCAACAGATTTTCATGATTATTGTTGTGATGTCTTCGTGACTTGATTTTCTTCAATCTATACTAGATTTGTCATAGTTGAACATGTTTAGATTAGTCACACACACGGTTTCTTTAACAGATTTGTTTTCTGCCGAGTGGTGTTTTCATTGCTTCTGTTGAAAAGTTTTAATCTACCATTCACCCCCCTCTGGTAGCTTTACACGTGCTCTTAGATCCTACACAAGAGTACCCCAACCATGTGTATAAACTGCGTAAGACTCCCTGTGGCCTCAAACAAGCTCCTCATTCTCGGTACGAGTGCCTTAGGGACTTCCTCACTCAAAATGGCTTTAAAATAGGAAAAGTTGATTATACTTTATTTACAAACATTTTGATGGTCATCTATTCGTATGTCATATTACGTTGATGACATTATTTTTGGTTCTACTAATAAATCCTTTTGTGAAGAATTTAGTAAAATTATGACAGACTGATTCGAGATGTCAATGTTGGGAAAATTGAAGTTCTTTTTGGGATTCTAAGTGAAGCAACTGAAAGAGGGCACTTTCATTTGCCAAATTAAGTGCACGTAGGGCATCCTCAAAAAGTTGAATATGGACAAAGCGAAGCCCATCAAGACCCTCATGGCAACTAATGTATATCTCGACCTCAACGAAGATGATCCGGATGTGGATCAAAAGGTATATCGGTCTATGATTGGTTCATAGCTTTATTTATGTGCATCTAGGCCTGATATCATGCTTAGTGTGTGTATGTGTGTAAGGTTTCAAGCTGCACCTAAAGAGTGTCATCTAATAGCCGTAAAAAGAATTTTAAGATACCGTGTGCACACACCTAACTTGGGCCTTTTGTATCCTAAAGGATCCATGTTTAAACTTATAGGGTATTCCGATGCCGACTATGCATGTTGCAAAGTCGATAGGAAGAGCACCTCAGAAACATGCCATATTCTTGGAAGATCCTTAGTTTCATGGTCATCAAGGAAACAAAATTCCATTGCTCTTTCCACGGCCGAAGTGAAGTATGTTGCAGCCGGTAGTTGTTGCACACATCTACTTTGGATGCGACAAATTCTAAGGGGTTATGATTACAATCTGAACCATATTCCACTCCTATGTAATAATGAAAGTGCCATACAAATTGCACACAATCCAGTAGAGCACTCAAGAACCAAGCACATAGACATACATCATCATTGTACAAGAGATCATTCATTAAAAGGTGACATGGTAATCTCACATGTTACAAGTGAAAAACAACTAGCGGAGATATTCACCAAGCCACTAGATAAAAAGAGATTTTGCGAGCAAAGAAATGAATCAAATATACTTGATGCTCAAAATGTGGCTTAAAACATTGCATACCTGATTGATTCTTCAAAGTTTGCTCACTTTTTGTGAAAATTCATCCCTTATCTCGGTTTCCTCTCAAAAATTATTTTAATTATTAAATCTTGGTGAATTGTGGCCACTGTATGATTGATGATCGCTTACTGGTCTTCTTCATCAAGATTATTTGTGAAATGTTGTCCTTTAGATAACTATTAGACCAAATTCCCAAAAATCTCTTTGTTATAATCCTAAACTATCCAGCTGACCCGAACTAGTCTGCGGTCAACATCGGACTAGTCCGTTGCTGGTGACTAGTCCGGCTCTGGTCCGGTATATCCGACTAGTCCAGTCCTATGAAGACTAGTTCGTTACTATCGGGTTTAACCCAAGCCAGGTGCCAAGATCTCTCTTCTTCCTCCTCACAATCGCCTTTGCTTTCTCTCTCCTCAAACTGGAGCTCCCTAGGCGATTTCCACTTTGAACCACCAAAACCAAAGGTTTCTCCACGGAAATTCTTCCCCTCGGTGTGAAGCATCCCCTCCTCCAGGCTAATTTGGACTCTACTCTGTGCCTCCATCTCAAATCTTCGAATTCAGTAAAAATCAAACCCTAACCCTAGTTCTCATCTTTCCTTAAATCTAGCTTACTTTTCTTGATTCCTAGGGTATACATTGCATTGATGTATGTATTCCTATTATCCTCCTACCCTTTTTCATCAATTTCAGTTAGATTTGTTGGAATAAGGAGCTAGGGTTTATAGGTCAAACCGGACTAGTTCGGTGCTTGGTGCGGACAAGTCAGGTGGACCAGACAAGTCTGCACACTGAAATCGGACAAGTCCGACCCCTTGACAGTTTGACAATGTTGTTTGCATCAGATGACATCATGTTTGATTATGAAGCTGAGCGTGACCGTGAGAGGGTGGCCAGGGCAAAAGAGCTAAGAAGCAAGAAGCACCATTACCATGATGCAAATGATTCTCCTCCTGATGATGTGCTTTGAAGAAAGAGGAATGTGGTAGTCGAGAAGCCATCGAGCAAGGATGTTGCAGCTGCCAGCTCAACAACACCAAGGAGGAGCACTAGAAAGGGCAAAGGACTGGCATGTGGAGCCATTGGTCCACTAAAGATAAAACCTCCCATGCAACGCAACAAGCAGCTCTCAGAAAGTGATTTCATGGGCAAATGAAATGACTTGGCTGACAGGCTTAGAAAAGTTGAAGCATATGAGCAGCCAAAGCAATTAGCTGACCCGAGGTTCTGGAGCCACTTTCATGCTGATTATTATGAGCATGTCTACAGGAAGATGAGAAATCCAGTGGTTGCCAGTTAATGGGTGGACATGACTTATCTACAATCCAAGAACTATCAAGCATATCATGAAGTCTTGGAGGCATTGGAGAGGCATGGCTTGAAGGATCTCCTATCCTTCCGATAGAATTGGAACAATGAAGTCATCACCCAATTTTACTCTACTCTCTACTTCGCCCATGATGATAGGGATGAGATGATTTGGATGATACATGGATCCAAGTATAGTGTCACTTTTTAGGAATTTGCCAGGATACTCCATCTCGAAGACACCTTGAACGGTGAGCTTGTGATTCACAACTTGAAGCCTTTGGAGAAGGATGAGCTAGCTTTCCTCTATGACACAAGAATGCCATACAAGGCACCTACCACAAAATACTTGAAGCCATTCTTTGCGGTGCTTAACAGAATTTTGAGGAAGACTATTGCTCCCAAGGATGGAGATCCATGGACAATTCTAGGAACTCTAAGGACCTCGATGAAAGTGATAAGCAAGAAAATGACCTTCAATGTCTTTGAATATATCTACAATGACATTGTGAACATCTCAATCACTCCAAATAGTTCATGTGGCTAATGCACCTACATCATGCTCATGATTGACAAAGTCACTTCTTAAGTTTATTAAGGATGTTGAGCATGTTGGCCTCAAGCCCCAGAAGAAACCAGTCTACAATGTTCGCAATGCTCCTTTCAGCTGCAGTAGAACAAAGATCATGATAGTTTTTAATTCTCTACATAGGTTGTACCACTTTACCTACAAGTTCGTGATTTCATCACCTTTCAATGACTAAGGAATCTTACTTATGTCATCTCACACTTCCTATGGTGTGTGGCCAAGAGATCACAAAATAGCCTTTACAAAGTGATTACTAGCCTATTCGAACCCCACAGAGGTTTCAACAGTGGTGATGTCTCCAACTGTGCACATCCATCCAAGGGCCCCCTCTTGCGCTATTCGGATCCCAGGGTAGTCCCACTATCCCTACAAACCCATCCGACTACCCGTTCCCCAAGCTTTTCAAATGGACCGAACAGTACTGGCAACATACTAATTAGTCAGATAAGCCGCACCCATACTTGGCCTTGTGGTGGCACTGTAAAACCTGGGTTGTTGCTCCACTATCCGGTTCTTAGATCTAAATCAAGCAAAATCAACAAAACAGTCCAACCCATTCCACATAACCAGCTTGCTTAGATCCCTATCACTACAGCAATCGCGATAATAGACGACGGCCAAGAACCGTCGTCTATAAGGCCTGCATCGTCGTCAATAACTTATAGACAACGGTATAAGCTTATTGACGACGGTAATCGGCCGTCTACGATTATTTGTTGTTTATAACCTTATAGACGACGGTTACCGTCGTTAATTAACTAATTGAAGACGGCCAACTTTAGCTATCGTCAATAAGTTAGCTCCACCACGTGTCAACATAGAAACATTATTGATGACGGGACTTTGGACACCGTCGTCTATAACAACACTTATAGACGACGGTCGTCGAGATACCGTCGTCTATAAGGAACCCAAAAGACGACGGTTTCTCTGGGGCTGTCGTCTATAAGAGTTCCTTATAGATGACGGCCACAGATAAACCGTCGTCAATTATTTTTGTTTTTTTTTAAAAAACAGAAATTAGATATGATACAGGTTTCGCAGAAACACAAAGATACAGAATCACTATCAGACTAAACCAGCAGCTGCCCGCAACATTACAAAAACACTATCACACTGTCGAAACAGCACAGAAACACTAGACTGTCACAGAATCAGGTTTGCCATGTTCGAAATAGAAGACTGCCTCCAACATTATGGTTTTTTTGCCAGCTTCCACTGCCTTGCCTTGTCCCTGCTTCAAAGCAACAACACAAAGTTAATAATCAGCAACAGGTAAACTAGCAGCTAATAATCAACATAAGCAATTATATGGCCAACTGAACTTGAACTAGCAGCTAATAATCAGCATAATTTGTTTTAGATGGCCAGATACCACCAAACTGAAATATAAAATTCTTTGCATAATTTATGAAGTTGCTTTCACAGTTCTGTAGCATTCATGAATGTCCTATGACTGTAATTCTTTGGCCTGGATTTGCTTTGCACTTGTTTGAACTTCCTATATTTGGCCATTGGTGATTCCAGCACTTAATTAGTATGCCATCAAGATTCACAATAGTCTCTTTAAATTTGTGATATTTCTAACCAACAAAATTGATGAACACTAAAAATAAATTTTTGTTCAGTAGAAATGCTTAGTGTTTGGACATTGGGAAATTTTGCTCTAGTGACATCTCATCTAAGTGACGCTGTCTTATGTTGACAGGATGAGCTGCGCAATGCTGTGCTGCTGGTGCTTGCAAACAAACATGATCTTTCTACGCCTGGTCAGAAGCTGGCTCGCAGGGAGAAGTACTAGGATGGCGGTAACAAAATGATAAGAATTAACATGCAAGTAGATTTCAAATCGGCTGACCTGAGTATCACACGCTACCCTGTCCGCTGCCGCCGGAGTTCAGAAAGTCGTCCTTCGGCAATCGTCCAAGCACCAGAATTTGGGGCGACGGAGTTTGAGCCTCCGTCCCCGATCCCTGTGATATGCAAGTGTGGTTAGACAAGTTATAAGTATAAAAATGCATATTTTACATAATATGAACAAGTTTAACTAGTTTAAGTTAATTTGAATAATTTTGTACCTGTGCTCCTGTCGTCGGCACCAGTGGCAGCTCCGTCGATGGAGGCACCCACTACGGAAACACAACCGGCTGTCCTGCGCTCATAGCCTGTGAATACAAATCAAATCATTATAACTGTCATTTGTATATTACAAATGTTATGTACAACATTCAGAACATAACTGGAAGGCAGCTTGCCACTATAGCATGTACAAGTTTTGATACTTGTCCCTAGCCCTAAGTGCCGCTGCCTGCATCTCGTCCCTAGCTTGAGCGCTTCTTGCGTTCCCTAGAGCTCCTCCCAAAGACTTTGGAGCTCTAGATCTCGGCCCGTACGGCTGCTGCTGGACCCACCCTGCTGTGATGAAGAGGCTCTCGAGGAAGCCCGCGCCTGCCTCGAGTCGACCACTCCATCGAAGATGGCCAGTCTGCACAATGAAGTAAGATTATTAAATTTTTGTAACTCAAAGTTCGTGAAAAAATTACAATTAACAAAACTCACCGTCCGTGAGGTTTCCCGCCGCCGATTGCATACGCGGCATCAAGGACAATTGGCGCGCTCTGCCAATCGTACTCTTTGCCTCGAAGGCTTCGCGCCTCCTACCCGTACTTTGCCTAGAAACATAGTAAAATAAAATTATTGAAACTATTAAAGAGAATTCAATTAAGTTAACAAAATAACTCACCAATGTCTGAGTCGCCGTCTAAGAAAACAGCTGCTTAGGCTGCGATGGGTCACTTCCCATGTGACCCCTCTTCCACACCTCAATAGGTGACGGCTCTTGACCCCTCTCGTGCTCCTATCGATACATGTTAGCACAATGAAATATTATAAAATTACTTAAATAGAATTCAAGTCACACTTACCATCTGTTTAGTGAGACGTATGTAGTCGTCCACACACATATGATGTTTTCCGTCCGTCCCTCTACTCTCTCGACGGGTTTTAGACACGCCCTGGAAGTTTTGGCTCCCCCAACGAGCACACAAGGCATGGTACGTGTCCGAACGGCTGTCAAGCCACGCTACACCACCTGCACACATTTTATTATTAAATGAAAGCATTGATCACAATCATATAATAAAGTAAAGTAAAATAAAAACTTTACCTCTGCGTACTGTGCCTCTGTCAAGTACTTGTCGGCCCCTTCCCTGTACTTCCCCGGCTGACCCTCCTCCGGATGCAACTTGAAATACGCCTTCATAGCTTGAATGCGAGCCGTCGATAGTGACTGAGTCACGAGCTTCCTGGCGTAGTTATGGAAGACGAGACGAGCTTGATCCGTCTGCTCGGCCTCGTCCTCCAAACGGTACCGTGCCTAGAAGAACAAATATACAAGTAAATGTATTTAATTTATAATAAATATGTATTACACAAATATTTGTTCATGCTTACCATAATGTCGTGCCACACAGCCTCCTGGTGGTTGCCGTAAGCAAGGTCCTGGGCCATAGCGTAATGGTCCCAAGACGTGGCAGGGTGTCCGTTAACTACATCGGTGTAGTGCAAACGGACAAGACTGCCCAAGACACCATTCACCTGCTTGTGGTGTCCCTGCCCTATGAAAGAACAATCCTTCCAAGTCCTGATACATGTTTCTCAATTAGTATATATATAAGCCTTTAAATATTTGAATTGTTAAGGATTAGTCCATCGTTGTGGAGTTGGCTCCACATCAGGTGACCCAGAAGTGGGGTCACCCGACTGCACTGGCTCTGAACAAGGTGGCACCAAAGAAGAAGGCTCTGAAGCAGGCACCAAAGAAGGAGGCTCCAAAGCAGGCACCAATAGAAGCATCCTAGCCTCTGAGTCCTCGGATGTAGAGTCGTCCTGACAATTTTAAATATTCATATTATAGAATAAAGAATTAATTATATAATTTATGTTATTAACTGTTCTTTACCTGGCCACGTGACAACTGCAGTAGATGGCTCACCAACTGAGTCCGTCTACCTCCGCTAAGCTGACTGCCCCAAAAGAGCTCCTCTCCTTTTGTGGCTCTCGGTGATAGAAAGCTCTGTGCCTCTGTCCCTCATTGTCTGCTGCTGCTCGACAACATCCTGTTTAATAAAAAATTGCTATTGAATGTGATGGAAAATGTAGAAGAAGAAAGAAGAGATGAAGGAAACGTTACATGTACTCAATTTCAAAATTCATCCGCATCACGCTCATGTACTCTACTCCGTAAACTGGACCATCGATCTTTTGTCGTGGTAGTTGCCCATTTTCGTTTTCGTTTTCGCATCTTAGGAGTTTCTACATCTTCTGCATCTCCAACTAAGTCATCGAGTCCTAAACCAGGCTCGACGACAAAAGAGTCCGGCAACTCTTGTTCATTGTAAACAACATCAACCTCATCATCAAGGTATCCATCATTGTCTAGTGCATATAACCGCTCACGAGGATTCACCTTGTGTACAACCCACCAAGCATTAAGATTTTCACATGGATAATGTAGATAATACACTTGCTCGACTTGGTGTGCAAGGACGAAGGTGTCGCAGCCTCGTAGTCGGTCCTTGTGTTTGACTTCTACCATGCCAAATTGGTTTTGTCGAGTTCCATGGTTATGATCAAACCAATCGCAGTCAAAGAAGACTACATTAAGGACCTTATTCCCCGCAAAACTGAATTCAAGGATATTTTTAATGATCCCATAATAATTAGTTTTACGTCCTTCGGCATCGACTACCCTCGTCACAACTCCGGTGTTACATGTTGCTCTAAAAGGACATTGAGTTTCAAATTGAGTTGAACGAAATCGGAACCCATTGAGGTCATATCGACCGTAACTTTTAATTTTAATGGGTCCGTAGGACAGTTGTCGCAAATCTTCATGAATGCCTGCTCATTTTTTGCACTGTTCAACATATGAAGTTAGAAGACTATTTTATGCTATACATGTAATTACTAAGAGAAACAAGACATGAACATGTTACTTGTGCATGAAACCAGGATAGGAAGTTAGGCCCTTCTTGTACTCCATAATTTCCAATCGATTGTATTTGTCAAAGCGTAGGTTGCTGCTTCGATTTCCAATTTTGTTGATGAAACTCACTAAATAAGGAAAAAACAGAATAATTAGCATAGATGTATAACACAACATGCTAATTATTATAGATGTTGAGCAAACACATACTGAAAATATTCTTCCATCCCCTCTATATTAGCGTACATGTATAGCAAAGCAGCTGTCTTGTCATCTGTTTCAACATCATAGCTCGTGTCGCTACCAATAATAGTGACTCTCGGTTGAAAAATAGAGAGGTTGCTACAAGGAGGTGCTCCATCCATATTGTATTGCAACGTGGAAGCATTAACATTGTTTTCTTCTGCAAAATAGACACTTGAAAAGTATCCTATCTCCTGAATGGCATATGCTTCGGCGATGCATCCTTCAACCCTTGTCCGATTGTGAATCATTGGTTTAAGACACCTGAGTGCTCTTTCAATGTGATACATCCACCTATATTGCACAGGGCCACCCACTTTAGCTTCATATGG
Organism: Tuctoria greenei; assembly: GCA_036927565.1. Classification (NCBI taxonomy): domain Eukaryota; kingdom Viridiplantae; phylum Streptophyta; class Magnoliopsida; order Poales; family Poaceae; genus Tuctoria; species Tuctoria greenei. Next base: position 128,119,499 of record JAYESD010000011.1, on the reverse strand, counting down.
AAGATGAATTAGGATATGTTGCTTTGGATTGAAGAACCCTAGAGGGAACACTTTTTCCATCTTACATAAAAGCACTGGTATCTCCCTTTCCAACTTCTCCATCATCTCCCTTGTGATCTATTTAGCACAAAGCTATCTATAAAAGTAGCTAAGCTCGACTAACACCTTCCACACCGCATCGTTAATGTAGCCTCGAAACACAACTAGTAGAAGTCTTTCCATGATTATGTGATAATCATGACTCCTCAACCCTGTGAGATTTCTTGTCTTAACATTTACACCTCATCTCAGGCTAGCACCATAACCATCAGGGAATTTCAAAATTTTCAACCACTCGAAGACTTCTTTCTTTTCTTTTGGTCGAAGACAGAAAGAAGCACGCGGTTTGCCACCAGCTTCAGAGAGCTGAAGAGTTGGACGATTACAAACCTCTGCCAAATCCTTATGAGCCTTTATATTGTCTTTTGTTCTGCCAGTCACATCGAAGCATGTGCTTATGATGCATTCGCCCATGTTACATTCCTGATGCATGACATCAATGTTATGCATTAAGATTAAGGAATTAACATACAATAGCTCCCATAGTGCACATATATGAGTCCAATTGTGGTCCTCTCCGTAACCAACAAAAAATCCAGGATGATCTTCATCTGGCACTAAGTTGTTCAACTGTTCAACAATCTCCACCCCGTTTAGACGTTGCGGTGGTCCTTTTTTGACAACAGTGTCCTTCCTGAAGGCATTTCTCTATTGGCTAAATACGTGATTGGGCGGTAACCAACGTCTGTGGCAATCAAAGTAGCAAATCTTGCCATCATACTTTAAATGAAAACATTCTGTGTTCGAAGCACATATTGGACATGTCAAACGACCATGAGTGCTCCAGCCAGAAACCATGCCGTAAGCTGGAAAATCGTGGACAGACCACAAGTATGCAGCTCGAAGGTTGAATTTCTGTTTTTTGCAGCAGTCGTACGCTTCAATTCCTATCCATAACATTTTCAATTCTTCAATCAACAGCTTCAACATCACGTTTAGTCTTGAACCGGGATGATCCGGTCCAGGTACTATAAGGCAAAGGAACATGAACTCGTACTTTATACAAAGAGATGGTGGTAAGTTGTACGGAATAGTGAACACAGGCCAACAAGAGTATGGTGTTGCATTTGTACTGAACGGTGAAAAGCCATCTGTCGCCAACCCGATGCAAACATTTCTCGCGTCATTGGCGAAATCTGGATCGAAGCGGTCAAGCGCTTTCCATGCCTCACCGTCGGACGGGTGCACCATCATTCTGTCATTCTCACGTACACCTTCTTTGTGCCACGTCATGTGTCTGGCTGTTTTTTTAGAGAAACAAGCGCTTCAACCTAGGTGTGATCGGCATGTAGCGAAGCTGCTTCTCTGCAACTTCAGTCATTACTTTTGTACTGTCTTCATTAATAACTTCGACAAATCTCGCCTTATCACATTTTAAGCACTTGTTCTTGTTGACATGCTCTTTCCATAAAAGCATGCAGTGGTCCGGACACATATCAATCTTCTCATGGTTCATACCAAGATCAAAAATCAATTTCTTAGAATGATACATATCCTTAGGCAATTTATGGGGCTGCTAAGGACATCGCTGATCAATTTGATGAGGTCGTTGTAGGAATTATTGGAGAAGAAATACTTAGATTTAACTGCCATAAATCTAGTCATGAAATTGAGAATCGTCACTTTGGTGTGTTCATGCACCGGTTGTTCTAATGTCTTGAGACGCTCGAAGAACTCCTTTGCCTCCGTTGTAGGAGAATCCTCCGTCAATTCAGGATTGATGGCATCAAGCATCTCGTCCATCCTATCGAACCCAGTGCTATCATCCCCATCTCGATCTTCTACGGCTTGAGAAGGTGTCTCGCCATGAAAGGTCCACAACTCATAACGTTGCATAAAACCATTTTGACACAAGTGAAACGTCAATGTCACTTTGTCGAAACACTTCACATTCTGACATTTGATACATGGGCACCGCACCTTGTTGTTGTTTGACAACGAAAAAGCTCGTTGTATGAAAGCATCCGCCTTGGTGAACCACTCCTGTGAGTGACTCCCATCCTTTTTCCAACCAGTATACATCCAAGTGCGGTCTTCAGCAATGTTTGAGGGTATACCTTTAAAGCAGACAAATCATTATTAGTTTCATTGTTATGTTATGTCACGACCCTACAACTAGGCAGATAGGTCCTAAACCCACCCAAGAGTGACCGATCGGAGCGTGCTCATGACGGGACGCACGGTCTGGATCCGGACAAAATTTTGACAGCATAACCCCACTGTTCTCCACTGCACGCCCGAAAATGGTGCAGCAGAGAACAAGAGGGTTATGCCGTCGAAATCTTGTCCAGATCTAGACCCGCGTCTCATCACAAGCCACACCCCCTCGGTCACTCCCAGGCTGTCCCAAAAGGGACAATTCTGAACCTTCACGTCTCACATGCCAATAGGATGTGAGACGTGCCGATCCGAAGCAGGTGATGCATTGCTATAGGTTACGTTACTCATTTTCATTTTTAAGTCATTTACTAGAGAGGAAAGAACGAGAGAAAGAAGAGAAAAGTTGGTCTTAGATGACAATTTAACGTCCAGATCCACTGTCTACGCAATCGCAGGTGATTGGCGTCCTCACCATCGCCGTTCGCTCCTGTGTCGTCTCGACACATACGTTACGACTACAATTTTCTATACAGCACAAACACATTTATTGTGTGTCGTGTTGTGTTGGGTCGGGCCAGGCCAGCCAAAACCCGTTTATTTACACATTAATAGAACTAGCTAATGACCATGACTAATAAGGTGACTTTACAGACCACATGTAGAAACATTGACAAAAAACAATTCTTTACTATGTTAGTTAACCTTTACTTTCCGACACAATCGCTTACTAATTCAATCTATCAGACTCCAAAGAAAGCAAGCATTACTACTAAATTATATTTTACAGAGTACTACAGATCCAACTAACACAGGAATCGGAACATGAGACAAACCTCCAAAAGATAGATACATGCTGGCAGGAAAACTGGTAGCATTGCATGAGGATGAGTTTCTGGGTCAGTGATGCACTTACGGAAAATAATCTACGTGAGTTTGTCACATGGATTGCTGGATATCTTGTGGAGGAGGTACGAGCTAGCGCATTCAATATGTCATTAAGATTTTAGCTATTTAAGCATCTGCCTTAGCTTAATCGTGTCAAGTGCATAGGATCCATCAGCTTCCCTTTAGGTATCTATATGCATGCATGCAAGTGTATTAGGATACTCATTTGGAGGCATTAAAGGGTGTTTTGTTCTCTTCAAATACTAGTATATATCAATGGTGAATAATAGCAGTCTAATCAGTGGATCTAATAGTCAGTGAATAATAGGAACCTATTCAGAATTTTGGGGGCTCTTTGGGATCTTTTGGGAGAAAACTTCTGTGTAGGTAAAACTCATTGACAATTTCACCAACAAGAAAGGCATGACTAGTCCTTGCAACAGAATAGCCTATAGGTCAATAGAACGTTCACTCACATCAGTTCAAATCCTCTGCAATAACATGTAGGTCGGCAAAAACATAAAAGGCAGTAGTTGGATCTCTGAAATTCACCTGTGGACGCTTTGACCTTGAAGGTAGCGGGGTGGACGGGGGCAACTGGATCAGGCACGATCTCCACCCCACTCACCTTCACCGGGTAGTCCTTGCCCTTCTCTGCATGGCAGGATAAAGAGCGATTAGTGCTTCGCAAAACTCCGTGAAGCCTCCTCCTCCTCGTGAACCCAAAAACAGAGGGTTCGGGGAGTTCAGGGGGGTGGGGCAGAGAGGGGGCTTACTGACTCTACCGTGGAGGCGGCTGAGGCCGTGGAGATGGCGGCGCGGAACGGGGGCGGTGGCGCGGCGAGGCGCGGAGCGGGGGCGGTAGCGTGATGCGGCGAGGAGCGGCAGCGCCGACGGCTCGGAACCGGTGGCGCGTGGTGCGAAATGAAAACGAAGAGGCGCTGTCGGAGGAAATAATAGGTAACACTAATAGACGATGGTAAACTGTTAACCATCATCAATTATGAACCTATTGACGACGGTGGACCGTAGCCATCGTCTATTAAGGCTCAGGTGGGCCAGGTTTCAGCCCACATTGACGATGGGCCTTAATTGACGACGGTCAACCATCGTCTATAATTAATTGACGACGGTACTAGGTCAACCGTCGTTAATTAAGGGCTAATTGACGATGGCGACTTTCAACCTCGTCAATTAATTGAAAGACGACGGGGCCGTCGTCTATAAATGTGGCCGTCGTCTATTGTCGCGATTTCTGTAGTGTATGCACCATGTTGCTAAAGGGTCATTATTATCAATTCTCATCATTCATGTGTTCAATAGTTCATAAATAAGCAATATGATTATTTCCCAGACCCAATTGAGTATAGCGAAACAAAAGTTCAAAATACCCTTCTTGACTCTCTAAATTGTGTTCAAGCGACAAGGGTGATCATACAAAACTAGTAAACTCCTATAATTGGGTTTCCCATCATTTTGACACAAGCATGCAATTTTGCAAACAAAACATTTAAAACAGGATCAAAATGATCATGGACACTTGCCTTGCTCTTGAGCTCGGTTTGGGTCGAAAGCTTTACAATTCTAGTTCTGCAGGTCTTTGAAAGCACTCTCTACAACCATACCTTCTATTCTGTGCGACAAACATGCGAAACAAACATTACAATCAAATAATGCTCATATATTACTCAATATGCCATGATATGCATGATTGATGTAGTTTTGAGGTCAAACTAGTTAATGAGTTACTATTAATGTTTACTAACTAGTTCCAATGTTTTTTTAACACATTTGAATAGAAGCTAAATCAATTTAGATCAATTTGGAATTAAATTAGCCAAAACAGATTCAGAGACTGGAGAAGTTTGGTTTCAGGGCCGGACAAGTCCGGTTTTAGGGCTAGACAAGTCCACCCTGTCCAGAACTTGTGAGTTAGGGTTTTTTTGAACAGCAAGATTTAGGGTTGAATTTACGTGGACAATTTGATGTAGAGGGTGTACCGTGTGTTTAGAAATCCTAGGATCAAGAATTGGATGCAACACATGAATCTTGATGTTTAGAGCTTGGTGAGAGGTGTTGATGACAATTTGGTGATGAAGAACGTTGATGTCAAAAAGTTGATGAAGTTTGCACTTGCTTGATCTTTCTCCTTCTTCTCCTCCTTCTCCTCGCTGCTGGATCTCCTCTTGATGGGGCACACGAGCAAGGACGGTAGAAAGGTTTTTTCTCAAAGTGTTGGAGAGGTGAGGGTATTGGTTTGCTTATATGGGGTGGTGAGGTAGGGTTTTAAGGTGGATTCCAAGTAGATTTTGGTGGAGAATGAGTAGGGGACATGGTGGGGTCCACTTGGGCTCCTCTAATGTTGGGCACGAAGTTCTTGGGCCCAATTAAGGCAATTACGAAATAACTTAACATGGAAGAAAAACAGAATCTGAGTTGGACTCTGAAGACTGGACTAGTCCGCAAGGATAACGGACAAGTCCGTTTTGTAAAAGAAACGATATCGGACAAGTCCAATGCGAGAGGTTGGACAAGTCTGGGGCTTGGCAAGAAATTAGTCCGGACTGAAAGAATATCAAACTAATCCGCTCAAAGTCGGACAAGTCTAGAAAAACATTAGAAACTACATCGGACTTGTCCGTGCAGTGTGCCGAACATGTTCGATGTTCTGAAGATTGAATTTATGAAACAGAAGAGGGATACCGGACTAGTCTGGGTTAGAGACCGAACATGTTCGCTCCCTGACAGTATTTAATTGTTGATTATCTCTAAATTAATTTCAATCATGTTTGTTCTTAGGATGCTTAATGTTAAACATGTATGAGGATGTATGCAATGCATTATGCATGAAAATGAGGGTGTTACACTCAATAAAGTGTTTGAATTGCTCATCCACTGTTGGCTTCCTTTGCCTGTGAGGGAATGGTAATAAGTTGGTGTCTTCAAATTGTTTGGTCAGTCTCCCACTAAGTGGTTCACTTATGCCAATTGGGACATCCTCCTTCTCTTTCTTAGTTATCCTCTTCTCTTGTGTGGGATACGGTGGGTCACGAGTGGTCTTGCCACCTCTTGTAGCCACAACACTCACTTTTTCCATTGGGGGAACAACTAAAACAGGTTGAGCCAATTGAGTTTCCAACATATTGTTGAAACTCAATTGATTCTTGAAGGCCGAGGATAATCCTTCGATCTTGGCATTAATGCTCTCTAGGGTCTTGTCATTAGCCAACAACTTCTTGGATAGAGTATCATTGATCTTAAGCTGGCCAATGGCAAGTTCTCTCAAGTTGGGTTGATTTCCATTATTGCCATTGTTGTTGTACCCTCATTGAAAGAATGGGCCTGGTTGACCCCACCCTTGACCGCCTGGACGATAGCCATTGTTGTTTCCATTGTTGGCTACGTATAGGGAACCCTCATGGGTTTCTAGGCAGCCATTGCCCGAATGGCCCATGTTACCACAGACTTCACAAGTGACGTGAGAGTCTAAGGCATAGGCATTGCGACATACCTCACCATTGCCTTGTCCATCAATTTTTTTCATAACGAGTGCCAATTTGATAGCGATCATGTCCACCTCCTTCAAGGTGTGCATGCCTCACTGGCAGGTATGGAGATGCTCGTCGCTCCAACCCATGTTTGACACCATCTTCTCAACTATATTTTTAGCTATGGGCATGGTCAATGAGAAGGAAGGCTAGGTGGAATCAAAACAATCATCAAATGGAGAGGCTAGATTGATCTAGGTAGGATTCTAGCAAGTATTGATAAATGATAATTTGGAGGTAGTGTGACACACACAAGAGCATTCTATCCTAAGGGGGGTAAATGAGGTAAAGAGGGACTAGTCTAAGAGCTAGGTAGATACTCCTACTATGCTTCTAATGTACATATACATAGCCTAAGTTAGTTACTGATGATCATATGCATTATGAATTCTCATGCTAAGTGGATTAACACATCAGGCATAGGTTTACCCCTAGCAACAATAGGAGGACTCCCGCTAAGAGGCTGTGGCATAGCCGAACATGGAGGATTACAAAGGACAGGTAGGGCTGTGACCACCTACTACCTACCTCTTGAACCTGTGGGTCTACGAGACATTCAACGCTACTCAACTATCCTAGCACCATGCCAGGATATTAAGTAATTACCTTAAGAGCCTAGGCACAAGCCATCCTAAGGCAATGTACTAAATCATCGTTGAACCAATGTTAATTCATCGCATAAGTGATTCATATTAACATAATCATGTCATAGCTAATTAGACTATAGTAGGGGTTTGTAGTTTTTCTAATGATATAATAAGAATTGTATAGCATAATCATAATTACTAATCCGACCACATATATGGAATCCACAACCACACAAGAAACACTTCATCCAAGTTGTCGGTACCCCGCATACGGGGTACCCTCGCACACAAGCTGAATGTGCCCAGGAACATCCAGTGGTGCCACGTGTCCAGAAGGTGCCAAACCCCAGCCTTCCTCAAGTGCGGAACCCGACACTGCCACGTAGACCTCAAAGATGGGACCCGACCCCTCCAGAGAGACGGGCTCCTATGATGCCACGTGTTTTGGGGAGACCTCTCCCTACTATAGGAGTGAGCTCTGACGCAACCACATAGCTCAAAGCACCAGGACGAATGCATCCCACAAAGAAGGGCCCCGGAGCTGCCACATGCCTTGAAGAACCAGGCCTGGCCTCCCCGCCAGAGCCAGCCTAGAAGTGGCAACGTGTCCCGCAACTCACCCTGGGCTGTGGGGTGCTAAAGTTAAGGGATGGTGTGCCCTGTATAAATCAATCATTGAAGACAAGCACCCACCTCTGGCGGATAACATAAAGCACACAAACGGTCAGAGACCGCAGTTCCCAATCACATCACAGTGAAGATGTTGCAAGCCTACCCTGCTCCACCAAGTGGGTAGCTTACGATGACAAGACAGGCAGACGTGACATCCCCTAACACCTTCAATGACTACGCATGGGCCACTGGCGACGGAGGCGGCAAGACGGCGAGTCTTCAAGCCACGGTCAGAGGAGGCTTATGCGATAATTCATTGTTATTTAGGATAAGATCACCCCAGGACCACTTGTTGGCCCAGGACCCCACTTGTAAGGTGGATGACCTTGTCTATAAAAGGACCAGACCGCCATTGTCACAAATCATCCCTATATCTACGCACACACACACACACACACAAACACAAACACACACACGCACACACACAATACAACCTCACTGTGGAGTAGGGTGTTACGCTCTTGCAGCTTGAACCACATAAAAACCACTATCTCAAAATCTCATATGCACAGTCATCCGATAGACGACTAAGCCCCACCGATCAAAGAACCTCCACGGGCTGCTTCATAGCAGATCCGGGGGAAGTGTCGCAATAACACTTCAACATTTGGCGCGCCAGGTAGGGGATTTTTCCTCAAAAAAGTGGTTGCGCTTTCATCACAATGGTAAGCATCATGCTTGCGAGCAGTGGCAAGATTGAGCTGCAAAAGGTAGACCACCAGGTCGGCGAAGACGTGGAGATGGAGTTTCAAAAGCTTGATTGGGCCGTTGAAACGGTCCACAAGGCTGAGAACCTCACCCTCAACAGCGACCACGAGCATTTCAAAGTACTCCACATCATGTGTGGGGTATCTTGGGAACCCGCATCCTGGAATGTGGTCAAGACCCTGCGCCGAGCAGTAGCATTGCTAGATCCTACTAACGCCCTGGCGCTACATCACAGATGGATGGAGACACCGATCAGCTTTGATGCCTCCGACTACCCTAAGAACATGGCGGGAGCCGGGCTTCTGCCCCTCCTAGTCGCCCCCACCATCGCCAACATCAAATTCTACCACGTCTTGATAGATGGTGGGGCCAACCTCAACCTTGATAGCCGTGCGACCTTCGACAAGCTGAAGATCCCTGTGTCCAAGATCGCCCCGTCGACATCATTTATTGGGGTAGGGCCATGGAATATTATCCTATATGACAACATCCACCTCTGGGTGATGCTCGAGATGCCTGAGAACTTCAGGACGGAGAATATATTATTCGACGTCGCGGAGGTCAGCCTCCCCTATAATGCCATCATTGGTAGGCCAACCCTGTACCGATTCATGGTTCTAGTCCACTATGGCTACCTCTTCCTCAAGATGCCTACTCCCTCTGGCGTCCTCAAGATCTGCAGAGATCCACAACGGTGTTGTCTGCTTTGGAGGAGCTCCAACCACTGGCAGCAGCCCCAACACCTGCGCCGGTCAATGCTGGACCTAGTCAGCCTTCACTGAGCTCGCGCGAGCGTTACTACGTCGCTGCACCACGGGTGCAGCCCTCTGACAATGATGACGTACCCATAAAGACCATCCAGATCGGCAAGCAGGAAGCAACGCTCATTGCTTTCCTACAAGCTAATGTCGATGTGTTTGCCTAGCAACCGTCTCAGATGCCCAGCATCCTTAGGGAAGTGCATGAGCAGCACTTGAAGATCTAAACCGATGACCAGCACAACAGCGACCACAAAATCAGTCCATCTAGTGGCAGAACATCATCTGTGAAGATATCAAGAAGCTGCTCGGTGCTGGCTTCATTCGGGAAGTCCATCAACCCAAGTGGCTGGCCAATCCTTTCTTCGTCTCCAAAGCTAGCAGGAAGCTTTAGATGTGCATCGACTACACCAACCTCAACAAGGCATGTCCTAAAAATCCTTTCCCTCTCCCTAGGATAGATCAAATCGTAGATTCAACATCGGGATGCGACTTGCTCTGCTTTCTAGATGCTTACTCAGTGTTCCACCAAATCCTTATGTCTAGAGAGGATGAAGAACATACCGCATTTATAACTATAAATGGCCTCTACTTCTATATCTCCATGCCTTACGGTCTTAAGAATGCCTTCCCTACTTTTGTACGTTCCATGCAGAAAACATTTGGGGACCTCATTTGAGACCTGGTAGAGGTGTACGTCGACGATATCATTGTCAAATTCTAGACACATACGTCATTGTTAAATAGCCTCGTCCTAGTCTTTGATAGATTGCAGACCACACGCACGAAGCTCAACCCTGACAAGTGCGTGTTCGGAGTCAAAGCCGAGAACCTCCTTGGTTTCTTGGTCTCACACCAAGGGATCGAGGCAAACCTGAATAAGATCAAGGCGGTAGCGCTGATGCGGCCTCCAGACCGCATGAAGGACATACTTAAGCTTGCTAGTTGCTTGGCAGCGCTCAGCCGGTTTATCTCTAGACTAGCTGAATGGGCCCTCCCGTTCTTCAAACTGCTGCGCCAGTCTGGACCGTTCAACTAGACTGAGGAGGCAGCAAATTAATGGTGGCCCCAGAGCCCAGGGAGCCTCTGTACCTCGACATCGCCGCCACGACAGAAGTGGTAACCATGACCTTGGTGGTGAAGCGACCTGGTACCCAGCAGCCTCAAGAGACGGACGGGGCCCCTGCTTCTAATTTTGAGCCCCAGGGCATGGAGACCGCACGGGGCCCCAACAACCAAGATGCCTCTGGGTCCCATCCCCCGATGGGTACTCGAGTCCCCCCAGGGGGCCCTGGAGATCAAGAAGCATCTAGGTCCCAGCCCCCATAGGACATTGGACGTGGCCTAGAGGGGGGTCAATAGGCCTTTTTGAATTTTAGTCGGAATTTGCAACACTTAGCAACTTGATCAAATACCAAGAAATTGGACTAGTCCGGTAGTGTGCAGACTAGTCCGGTGCGTGCGGACTAATCGATCAAGTTAGATCGATTATCTCGATCCTAGACTTTGTATCGCGGAAATATACTTGTAATTAGAATGTAATACTTCAATGAAACTAGATGTTGTACAAGTTAACTTTATATTCAATGTTTTAACGTAATGTGAATAAGATGAAGTGAAACCCTAGATAGCAATGAAAAGTAAGAACAAGATTGACACAAGATTTTATCCCGTGGTTTGGTTCCCACAAAGGCAACCTACATCCATGATGAGGAGCCCACGAAAGGATCGGGTCTTCACCAACCCTAACCTTGTCGAATCGCCACTAAGGCCAATTCTCTTCCTTTATCACAAGGGGTAAATCACCAAGTTCAAGGGGCCTTCTCACAATTTGAGGGCTCCCCAAGATTACAAATCGAACACCACCAAGAACACACTCTTAAGATCAACAATGAAACAACAGGAGTGTGTTAGAGAATCAAACCCAAAAGCTCAAACGTGTGAACTGTGTCTCTCCTTTGATGCAAGATGAATCCTTAAGGAATTGATCTTTTATGTGTTGGATTGCATGGAGAGATGTGTTTTCTAAGCTCTTGGAGGGTGTGATGACGCAGGGAGTCGAGGGAATTGAAAGTAGGGCCGTGCACATCTATTTATAGGGTGTTTCCAAAAGTTACCGTTAGGGTTTCGAGAGTCCAGACTAGTCCGTGGTGGAGTCCGGACTAGTCCGGTGTGCGGTGTGTAGGAAACCCTAAGTTCTCAGGAATATCGAACTTGTCCGACCTTGGGCAGACTAGTCTGATTTAGGCTCTAGAAATGTTCGGACCAGTCCGGTCACTATTGAACTAGTCTGGCTGTGGTGAACCATTGGTGAATTGGGGATAAGTCCGCACTTGGAGGACTTGTCCGATTTTAGTCAGAGAGGTTATCGGACTAGTCCGGATATTATCAGACATGTCCGATGTCGTGCAAAGTTGTGAAGTGTTGAGGACTAGTTCGCACTAGGGAGGACTAGTCCAATTTTAGTCAAAAAGATATCAGTCTAGTCCGTGGTGATATCGGACTTGTTTGGTCTGTGTAAACCTGGACTATGCAGACAAGTCCGCACTGAGAGGACTTGTCTGAGTTTGAACAGATGGGATATCGGACTAGTCCGGGGTATACCGGACTAGTTTGGACCTGTATGAATTTGTGCAGTGAGTGAGTTTTCTTGTGATTGAGCTCTTGGGATGTGTTTCTCCAACACACTCCATACACAATGATCTAATCTATTCAGCTCTTGAGCTCTTTTCCACATGGATCCTCATTCTCCTTTCTTTTTGTGCTTTTGTCATAATTTCATTAAAACCTGCACTCATCTCAACAATTTGGTTAGGATCTCATTTGTTTGTCATAAATCAACCAAAACCCACAAGGGATGCCTAGATGCACTTTCAATCTCCCCCTTTTTGGTGATTGATGACAACCAATTGAGATTTCACAAAATATGATAAAAAATGAGATTTTCATAAAGTGTGCACATACGAGTCTGGTACAAGTTAAGTAATGAAGACATAGGGCATATGTGCACTCTTTATGGTGGGGTGTAAAACTATGTCAGTGGGAGCATTAATCGTGAAGAGAATGAAGTGATTGACAAGAAAATACCAATATCAAGCATATATGTCAATTTCATAGCAAAAGCACAGATTTCATAACATAAGCATAAATATAGAGTCATTCCATCACACCACAATACTAAAGATATAGATAATAGAATTAAAGTTTTACAACCCAAAAGAGACACAAAAAGATACACAAATGGAGCTCTCATCTCACAACCTACAGTAGGTCCTAGTGACTCCCCCTCAATCTCCCCCCCTTTTAGCATCAAGACATAAAAAAGAAGGAGAGGAGGGATCTAGTGGCTCATTCCTTGCTGTCGGTTCTTTCCTCATCTTCATCTTCATTTTCAGGTTGTGGAGGAGGAGGAGGAGCAGAACCACTCAAAGTGCCCCAAATGCCAAAGTAGGCAAGCTCAGAGGGGGACAGGGGAGGAAGATCACTGAAGTCTGAAGCTGAGTCATCAGAGATGATGGGAGATCCAATAGGCTCGATCTCCAGCTTCTCGCAGATTTGCCTGACATTTTCCTGGACATATCTCATATGTGCCTTCCTTGACTTGTTCAATTTATGGAGCTTCACTTCAGCCTTCTTGCATGAGCCAAAGATGGCTGCCAGGTACTTCAAGATTCCACTAGGAGACCCTTTTGGGGGAGAGGCCCTAGTGGTGGGAGCAGTCCTCTAATCTCCTCGAGCTCTCCTCGGAGATTTTTCACTGGATGCAGGTGATGGAGCAGCTTGGACAGTGGCTTAGGGAGGCTTCTGAGGGCCTCAAAGGAGTGTTCTCCACATCCTTCATGAACTCGATCCCTGTGACCTTCTCAATCATGAACATCAAGTAGAGGGCATAGCCACAGGATCTGTTCGGCGTGCAGGAGATGTTGACCATATCATTCCATACATAGTCAAATATGTCAAACTTTCTGTTTTTGCTTATTGCTTTCATCAAGGTCCTCAAGTATCCCTGGACACTTTCTGCATCCCCATCTTTTGGTGCTATGATCTTCCTCAGCACCCTGTTAAGAACCATGAAGAAGGGCTTCATGTTCTTGATCGAGGGGGCGTTGAACTTCAGACTAGTGTCATAGAGGAAGTCCATCTTATCCTTTCCCAAGACACCGATGTTGTGGATAGTCAAATTATTGTTGCTGGTGTCTTCAAGGTGAAGGAGTCTCGCGAACTCATCATAGGTAATGGTGTACTTGGATCCATGTGTCATCCAAGTCACCCTCTCCTCTTCATCACTGGCAAAGAAGCATGTGGCATAGAACTAAGCAATAACTTCATCATTCCAGTGATATCTGAAGGCAAGTAGGTCCTTCAGTCCATGCCTGGCAGTGGCCTCCACCACCTGATCAAATGCACCAAACTCTTCCTCTCAAAGTGATCCCAGTCGATCCACTGGCTGCAGACAACAGAGGTCTTCATGGTGAGGTACACATAGCTGTAGAAATCTGCATGGAATTTACTCCAAAACCGGGCATCAGCTGCATTCTCGAGTCGGCTGCAGCAATCCACGAATCTGAGTTTGGAAGCCATATCGCTTCCCTTGCCATTGAACTTCTCCTCGGAGGGATCCCTGTTTCCCTGCCTTGGAGGTTCCATCTTGAGGGAGTCGGTTGGGCCCGAGGCTATTCCTTTCGCTTTGCCCTTAGCTTGGCGAGAGACCGCCGAGCTAGAGCCTGCTGCATCCCTGGCCTTCGACGCAGGCTTCTTGGCTAGTACTTTGGGTCGCACCCGAGGTGGGGAAGGTGCAGGCTCGGAGGGACGCTCTAGCCTCTTCTTCTTCCCATGGCCCGTCGAGGACCGAAGCAAGGAGTCTTGGTCCAGCTCAGCCTCGTAATCGAAGACCTCGTCATGGGAGCTCGACATTGTCCTGAGAATGGATTACACAATGTATGGATGAGAATTGATGGCACGAAAGTGCATTGAGGAATGAGAAATTAGGGTTGATTTCAGTTAAAAATTGGACTTGTCTGGTGTACAGGTACGGACTAGTCCGGAGGACCGGACTTGTCCGACCGAACTAGTTCGGTGTTCATCAACTCAAACCCTAACTAGATGTCCAATGGTGACTCCCAATACAAAACTAGTTCAAGGTAAATGTAGTACAGCAAGGCGGCATGTATTAACTGGAAGGAACTAGGCTATTTGGTCAACAATGAAGAAAATCACGATTTCTAGGGTTTGGGAGGAAATTTTACCAAAATTCTTCGGTTGTTGGAGAGGAGGGGTTGAAGGTGCGGACAAGTCCATGGTCTTCAATCCCTATGAAATGTAGATTGATTTCCACCCAAACTCGGACGGATTTGATGGAGAACAAAGGAAATCGCCTTGGGAGCACTCGAGCGAGGAGATAGACTGTGAGGTGAGTTGTGGGGATGGAGGAGATTAGGTTTTGGCGGCGTCTAGGGTTATGGAGTCAAAAAATTGGAGTAGTTTGTGGTCAGCCGGACAAGTCCGGACTACCGAACACTCTGCGGACTAGTCTGCAGAGTGCGGACTAGTCCGGATAACCACGGACTAGTGCGTGGTCACCAGAAAAGATTTAATCAGCCCATTCAAATATATATTCGAAGGTTCAAATAGAGAAAATAGGGGCCAAAACAATCAAATAATCTTGATGAATATGATCAGTAAACATACAACAATCAAGCAATGACCATAATTCATCAAGATCAACTAATTGAAATAGTTTTCGGGGAAAATTGAGAGAGATGAGTTTCGCAACACAATAAACATATTTTGAAGAATCCATACAAGTATGCATGTTTCAAGTCACATTCTGAGCATCAAGGATGTTTAGTTCATTTCGGAGCTCGCAAAAATGCTTTTCATCAAGTGGCTTGGTAAATATATCGACTAGTGGTTTTTCGATGTTGACATTGGAAATGGCTATGTCTCCTTTCATTGAGTGGTCTCTCAAAAAGTGATGATGGATGTCTATGTGTTTGGTCCTAGAGTGCTCAACTGGATTATGGACAATCTTAATGGCACTCTCATTATCACAAAGGAGTGGAATATGGCTCATATTGTAACCTTAATCCCTTAGAGTTTGTCGCATCCAAAGGAGTTGTGCACAACAACTCCCGACTGCAACATACTCCGCTTCGGCCGTGGATAAGGCAATGGAGTTTTGTTTCTTGGAGGACCAAGAAACTTGGAATCTACCTAGAAATTGGCATGTACCAGATGTGCCTTTTCTATCTACTTTGCATCTGGCATAATCTGCATCGGAGTATCCAATGAGATTGAACTTGGAACCTTTAGGATACCAAAGGCCTAGGTTGGGTGTATGAACTAAATACCGCAAGATTCTCTTTACAACTGTCAAATGATACTCTTTTGGGTTGGCTTGAAACCTTGCACACAAGCATACAATCAACATAATGTCTGGCCTAGATGCACATAAGTAAATTAGGGATCCAATCATGGAGCGATATACCTTTTGATCGATGTTTGGTCCATCTTCATTGAGATCCAAGTGACCATTCATTGCCATGGGAGTCTTTATAGCCTTCGCCTTGTCCATTCCAAACTTATTGAGTATGTCTTGAGTGTACTTGGTTTGGCTTATGAATGTTCCTTCCTTTTGTTTCCTCACTTGGAATCCCAAGAAGTATTTCAGCTCTCTCATCATAGACATCTCGAATCTATTTGTTGTAATCTTAATAAATTCTTCACAAAAGAATTTGTTAGTTGAACCAAAGATAATGTCATCAACATAAATTTGACAAATAAAGAGATCATTGTCAAAATGCTTTGTGAATACTGTATAATCAGCTTTGCCAATTTTAAAACCATTTTCAATTAAGAAATATCTAAGACACTCATACCAAGCTCTAGGAGCTTGTTTGAGGCCGTAGAGAGCCTTACACAATTTAAAGACGTGGTCGGGGAACTCTTCATCTTCAAATCCGGGGGGTTGCTCCACATACACCTCCTCCTTGATTGGTCTGTTGAGGAAGGTGCTTTTCACATCCATTTTATAGAGCATGAAATTATGGTGAGTAGCATATGCAAGTAATATTCTAATAGATTCAAGCCTAGCTACGGGAGCAAAGGTTTCATCGAAATCCAAACCTTCGACTTGTGAATACCCTTTGGCCACAAGTCGCGCCTTGTTCATTGTCACCACCCCGTGTATGTCTTGTTTGTTGCGGAAGACCCATTTTGTGCCGACAACGTTGAACTTGGGTCTTTCAACGGGTTCCCAAACCTCGTTTCGTTTGAAGTTCTTGAGTTCCTCTTGCATTACCACCACCCAGTCCAGATCTTTCAATGCATCCTTAATCCTGCACGGTTCCAAAAAGGATACAAGCGAGTAATGTTCACAAAAATTAGCTATGCAAAATCTAGTTGTTACTCCCTTTTGGATGTCACCGATTATGTTGTCGATTGGATGATCTATCTGGACGCATTGGTGTACTCTTGGATGTGGCAGTTGAGGTGTTGAATCTTCATGGTCATCTTCTTCTCCCCCTAGATGGTTGCCCTCATTGACTTGTTGATCATCTTCGTCTTCTTGATGTTGATCTTGTGTGGAAGCTCCACCATGATTGTTTACCTCCGCTTGTGGTTCATCTTCTTCATTTGCATTTGGAGGTGGTGCTTGTGGTCGAACATCGCCCAACGCCATTCTTCTCAATACTTGACATGGAGCTTCGTCTCTATCTAGCACACATGGATCAAATTGCTATTCTTGAGAGCCGTTAGTTTCATCGAACACTACGTCACGTGCTACTTCAACAAGTCTGGAGGTCTTGTTGAAGACATGATAGGCGTAAGAGTTCGAATCATAACCAAGCAAGAAACCTTCATCGGACTTTGAAGCGAACTTTGAAGTCCTAGGATTCTTTCAAAAAATATAGCACTTAGAACCGAAAACACGAAAATAGAAAATATTAGGTTTGTTACTCGTAAGTAGCTCATATGATGTCTTCTTGAGTATTCGATGAAGATAGAGTCGATTTATGGCGTGGCAAGCGGTGTTAACCGCTTCCGCCCGAAATCGATTCGAAGTCTTGTATTCATCGACCATTGTTCTCGCCATCTCTATGATGGTTCGGTTCTTCATTTCGACAACTCCGTTTTGTTGAGGGGAGTAAGGTGCTAAAAACTCATGCTTTATTCCTTCTTCGTCTAGGTACTCCTCAACTTCAATGCTCTTGAACTCCGTGCCATTGTTGCTTCGTATGTTCTTGATCTTCGATGGGAACTCATTTTGGGCACGTTTGAAGAACTTTTTTAGGGTTCCTTGAGTTTTTGTCTTATCATGCAAAAAGAAAACCCAAGTGAACCGTGAAAAGTCATCAACAATTACTAAGCCATATTTGTTACCGCCGATGCTTATGTAAGTAATTGGACCGAATAGGTCCATGTGAAGTAGTTCAAGCGGTCTTGTTGTAGTCATGACGTTCTTCGCGGCGTTAGGTGCTCCTAGTTCCTTCTCGGCTTGGCACGCGCTACAAGGCCTGTCTTTCTCAAAAACAACATCCTTAAAACCTCGGATGTGATCACTCTTAAAAAGTTTTTGAAGATTCCTCATACTAACATGTGCTAGTTGTCTATGCAGCAGCCAACCCATGTTGGTCTTTGCAATCAAGCATGTGTCAGGCTCGGTTTTATTTTTGTTGAAGTAAACAAGATAAAGCTTTCCCTTGAACACACCCTTGAATGCAATCGAGTCATCACTCCTTCTAGAGACAGTCACACCCTCATTAGTAAACAAGCAATTATAACCTTTGTCACATAATTGAGATGTGGACAGCAGGTTATAATCTAAGGAATCGACATGTAAAATGTGAGAAAGAGTATATTGAGATGATATTGCAATTTTAACGGTACCGAGCACCCTTCCTTAACTATTGTCTCCAAAATAGATGCCCTCGCTTGGATCCTCATTTTCTTTATACTCAACGAACATCATTCTTTCTCCGGTCACATGGTTGGTGCATCCACTGTCAGCACCCATTTTGATCCACTGGAGGAATAGACCTGCAAAAAAAATCGTGCTTTGGTTTTAGGTACCCAAGCTTGCTTGGGTCCTTTGAGGTTAGTTACAAGATATTTGGGCACCCACACATGAGACTTGGTGTTCCCATGGCTTGGCCCAACATAATGAGCATAAACTTTACCAAAACATTTCATAAGAACATATGATGCATCGAAAGTTCTAAACAATAATTGTTGTTGTTCATGAACAGAATTGGTCTGGGAAGCCGGACATGTCCGAAAGACCGGACTTGCCCGTACAAATACCGGACTAGTCCGGTGTTCATATGTGTTAACTATGTCAGACATTCTAGCTTGAAAGGAGTTTCCCTTCACAAAGGCAATGCTCTCCTTGTTACTCTTATGGTTTATAGCATTTGCTTTTCACCATAGGAGTGCCCAATGCCATACTTGACATTAGGAGGTCTTGAGACCAAGTATGCACTACGTGCATACTTGACTTTCTCCTTGTCAAATATGCCAATTTGGGAAGAGTGCTTGTCCTTAGTCAAGGTTGACTTGTCTTTCAAGCTAGTGTCAACCTAAGCACATGAACAAGTAATGGTTGTTTCAGATTTTAAGTGTTGAGTCCTTGAGCTTGAAGAGGATGAAGAGTCACTTTTCTTGAGTAACTCAACTTGCACCTCAAGGATTTTGTTAACTTCGGTTAAGTTAGCAAGTTCATCCTTGATGGTTGCATTTGAGTCGCTTAACATCAAGCAAGCTTCCTTGCTTGAGGCTAACTCAAGTTCAAGTGACTTGCTTCGCTCCTTTTCAAGTTCAAGGAGCTCATGGATCTTGAGATACTCCTCCTTTTGGAGGATGATCATATCTTCTTGACGATCAATCAGCCCCTCCCTATCAACAAGCTTATCCATCAAGAATTTCATTTTTGCAGCAGTTTTCTTGTCTAAGCCAACTAGCATATCCTCATTATCACTATAGTTGTCACTATCACTATCAAAAGAACAAGAAGAGGTAGATTTTGTTGTTACCTTTCATTTACCTTCCTTCCCATGAGGCAAGTGTCGTTGCCCATCCATGCACTGAGAGTTGGGAAGAGGGTGGACTTCTTAGTTGTCTTCTCGATGGCTATGCTAGCCATCTCCTCTTCCTCTTTGAATGAGGACTCATCATTTGAGTCCCACTCCTTTCCTAGGTGCGCTTGTCCAGCTTGCTTCCTCTTCTTGAAGAATTTCTTGGGTTAAGGCTTTGTTTCCTTGGTCTTCTTCTTGTTTTATTCATAAGGGCAATCTACTATAAAGTGGTCATATTCACCACAGTTATAGCACGCCCGCCTCAGCTTCGGTCTTGATTTTTCTTTGTATTTTCCTTCACTTAATTTGCCCCTTGTTTTCTCTTCATCATTTTCTTGAATCTCTTCATAATGAGGATCATGTCCTCTTCATCAATATCGCTGCTCTCATCATCGCTATCCTCTTCTCGTTGAGCTTCTCGAGCTTCTTTTAACAAGGGATTGCAAGTGGATTTTAAGGCGACCCCTTTCTTCTTTGCCGAGGTGAGGTCGGCAATCTCCTTGACATGCTTAGCTTGCTTTTCCATCATTTCAAAATTGATGATCTTTCGAAGCAATTCGTTCGGGGTCATTTTCTTGTACCTGGGACTCTCTCAAGAATATGGTAACATTGTGAAGCATGAAAGCTCTAAAGATGAGCTTCTCCACCTCATGATCATTCCACTTCTTACTCCCGTATGCTCGAACCTTGTTGATGAGAGTATTTAACCGGTTGTACATGTCTTGCGGTGACTCATCTTCTTCTATGTCTAGTCTTCCCAATTCGCCTTTGATCATTTCGATCTTTGCCTCTCAAACATGACGATCGCCTTCATGTGCAGTTTGCAATGTGTCCCAGATTTCCTTTGCAATCTCGAGTCCATCCACCTTAATGAACTCGTCCCAACTTAGTGAAGATGTGATTAGTGCTACAGCTTGAGAATTCCAATGAATTGCTTGCTCATGGCTTGGTGTGAGCTCTTCATCGTCATCCGAGATATCTATTTTTGTAGACAAAATATGCCACAGACTGGGATTGAGTGAGATTAAGTGCATTTTCATGTTTTGCCTCCACATTGAGTAATCATTGCCATCAAAGTGTGAGGCTTTTTCTAGAGGAATAGACAAATAATGACTATTGTTAGAATTAAGACGATCGTAGTTGAAAGGATATCGGGAGTAGTCGGTGTGACTACTCCCCTTATTCTTCTTCTCATCCCCAATCCTCACTTTCCCTTTGGAGAGGGCTTTCTTCCTTAGGAGCGCCTTGAGTTCAAGCGTCTCCTCATCGTCATCCTCGAAGTCCTAAATGGTGTCGAGGAGCTTCTCCAATTTTTGAGCTTTTTCATCTTCAACCTTCTCTTGGTTGAGACTCTTGTGCACATCCTTCATGTCCGACATGTTCTCTTCGAGCGATTAGTCTCTTGCGAAGAGTCCTACTCAGAAAATCAGACTAGTCCGATAGTGTGCGGAATGGATCGATCAAGTTAGAGATTATCTCCATCCTAGACTCTGTACAGCGGAAATATACTTGTAATTAGAATGTAATACTTCAATGAAATTAGATGTTGTACAAGTTACTTTATATTCAATGTTTAAACGTAATATGAACAAGATCAAGTGAAACCCTAGATAGCAATGAAAAGTAAGAATAAGTATGACACAAGATTTTATCATGTGGTTCGGTTCCCACAAAGGCAACCTACATCCACGTTGAGAAGCCCATGAAAGGACCGGGTCTTCACCAACCCTAACCTCATCGAATCACCACAAAGGCCAATTCTCTTCCACTATCACAAGGGGTAAATCACCATGTTCAAGGGGCCTTCTCACAAGTTGAGGGCTCCCCAAGGTTACAAATCAAACACCACCAAGAACACACTCTTAAGATCAACAATGAAACAACAGGAGTGTGTTAGAGAATCAAACCCAAGAACTCAAACATGTGAATCGTGTCTCTCCTTTGATCCAAGATGAATCCTCAAGGATTTGATCTTTCTTGCGTTGGATTATGTGGAGAGATGTGTTTTCTAAGCACTTGGAGGGTGTAACGGCGTGGGGAGTTGAGAGAATTGAAAGTAGGGCCGTGCACATCTATTTATAGGGTGTTTCCAAAAGATACTGTTAGGGTTTTGAGAGTCCGGACTAGTCCGTGGTGGAGTCCGGACTAGTGCGATGTGCGGCGTGTAGGAAACTCTAAGTTCTTAGGAATATCGAACTTGTCCACCCTTGTGCGGACTAGTCCGATTTAGGCTCTGAAAATGTTCGGACTAGTCGGCTGTGGTGAACCTTTGGTGAATTGAGGACAAGTTTGCACTTGGAGGACTTGTCTGATTTTAGTCAAATAGTTTTCGGACTAGTCCGGATATTATCGGACATGTTCGATGTCGTGCAAAGTTGTGAAGAGTTGAGAGTCAGAAAGATATCGGACTAGTCCGTGGTGATATCTGACTAGTCCAGTCTATGTAAACCTGGACTGTGCAGAAAAGACCATACTGGGAGGACTTGTCCGATTTTGAATAGAGGGGATATCGGACTAGTCCAGGGTATACCGGACTAGTCCGAACTTGTATGAATTTGTGCAGTGATTGAGTTTTCTTGCGATTGAGCTCTTGGGGTGTGTTTCTCCAACACACTCCATACACAATGATCTAATCTATTCAGCTCTTGAGCTCTTTTCCACATGGATTCTCATTCTCCTTTATTTTTGCGCTTTTGTCATAGTTTCATTAAAACCTGCGCTCATCTCAACAATTTGGTAAGAATCTCATTTGTTTGTCATAAATAAACCAAAACCCACAAGGGATGCCTAGATGCACTTTAAGATGTCCCGGGTTTAGGGAACATGGAGTCCCTGGGCCTGGAGCGGATGGAAGAGGATGCGCTGAATTCCCCGAGGAGGGTCCGGACTATCCAGCACTCAGTCTACTTCATCAGTGAAGTCATACATGAAGCAAAAACAAGGTACTTTGAAGTACACAAGTACTATATGTAGTGTTAATCGCGTCGAGGAAGCTCCACCATTACTTTTAGGCACACAAAGTTTCAGTGGTGACCTTGTTCCCACTGGGTGTGGTGCTCCGTAGTACCAACGCGACTAGCAACATCGCCAAATGGGCGGTAGAACCGACGGAGTTCGAGCTCGACTTCTTGCCGCTGCATGCAATCAAGAGCCAAGCACTAGCATATTTTGATGCTGAGTGGACTCCTTCACCAAGAAAACCAAGGGGCCTGGAAGTTGGCGAGCCGAAGCCCAGGGCGCTGGTGCTCAATGAAACCCACTTGACACTCTTCTTGGAAGGTTCATCGAGGAAGCAAGGTACCAAAGCCGGTTTACTTCTCACCTCACCAACAGGGGAGCAGTCCAAGTACGTGGTGCGGCTTGTCATCAAGGCGACCAACAACATTGCGTAGTATGAATCCCTCATCTTCGGACTAACAGCTGTGCAGGGTCTCGGTGTCCAGTAGATGCTGGTCAAGGGAGACTCTAGCTAATCATCAAGCAAGTCCGGGGAGAATGCTGCTGCAATGACCCTCACCTCGTGGCGTACCTACTGCATGTCAAGAATCTAGAATCTAGTTTTGAGGCTTTGGACCTCTTCCACGTGCCGCGCGCCGACAACTTAATTGCCGATGCCTTGTCAACTATGGCGTCCACCGGGGCCTTGGTTCCTGATGGTGATCTTCAGCAGTAGATTAGTGCGACCAACCTCTAGGCCCACAATGCCTAACAAAGAGGGCGAGCCCAACACCTCGGAGCTGGTGACCCTGTAACCGTGGGGCCCATCGAGGTTCTTGTGCGTCACTGGGGACCCCAGATCACCCAGCGCCTAAGATCGAGAAGTTCAGGAGAGTCCCAATGCATGGATCACAGAGATTCGGGACTACCAGAAAGACAACATCCTTCCTAAGGAACACGTATCTGCTGAGTGCATTGTAAAGATGGCAAAACGCTACACGCTAGTAGAAGGAGACCTCTGCTGGCATGGCGCCAACGACGTACTATTACGGTGCATAACTCAAGAGGAAGGCTACGGCTTGCTCGTAGAGATCCATGAAGGAGAGTGCGAGAATCATGCTGCTTCCCACACGCTGGTTAGTAAAGCCTTCTGACATGGCTTCTACTGGCCAACGGCACTCCAAGACGCCATCAAACTGGTGAAAAGGTGCAGGGCGTGCCAGTTCCACGCCAAGCAGATTCACACTCTGGTGCAAAACCTACATATAATCCCACCCTCCTGGCCATTCGTGGTCTTGGGGCTGGATATCGTGGTACCCTTTCCCAGGGCAGTCGGAGGGTAACGGTTCCTCTACATCGTTGTAGACAAGTGTGGCAAGTAGTCAGAGGTAGCCCCGATGATCAACATCAACAAGGAGTCCTCCGTCAAGTTCATCAAGTCAATTGTTTGCAGGTTCAGGGTCCCAAACAGGATCTTCATTAACAATGAGACAAAGTTCACCAGCTCAACATTCCAAGACTACTACGAAGACCTCAGAGTCCAAGTGTGTTATGCGTCTGGGGCTCACCCAAAGAGCAACATTCAAGTTGAAAGGGCCAACACTGAGATCCTCAGGGGCCTCAAGACACGGACGTATGATTGCTTGGATAAGTATAGTGCTAAGTGGGTTGACGAACTCCCATGTGCGCTGTGGGCCAGCCGGACGTCGCCCAACCGAGCCACAGAGGAAATGCCCTTCTTCCTAGTGTATGGGGCTCAGGCCGTCCTCCACCAAGAGATCACAATGGGCTCTCTCAGAGTCCAGGCATTTGATGAAGCCGCACAGGACTAGCTCCAACGTGAAGATGTCGACCTCGTCGACGAAGCAAGGTGGCATGCTATGATACGAAACGCACGGTACCAGCAGACACTCCACTGCTACCAGGAATGGTTCGTGCGGAGTAGAGAGCTCCAGACGGGCGATCTGGTGCTGCGCCAAATACTTTCTCAAGAAGGGGCACACAAACACTCCCCCAACTGGGAGGGCCCCTTCCGAGTGACACAGGTAACCCGCCCCGAGTGCATCTGCCTGGCCACGGAAGAAGGAGAGCCCCTCCCCAACCCTTGGAACATAGAGGACCTCCGTAAGTTCTACCCCTAACATAATAGTAGGACAGTGTAGGGTGTCATGGTGCTAAGGAACAACACTTAGGATAACCAAGCTCCAGGAGGGTAACTGTAAAATCCCAGTTTTTCCTTAACATAAAGTTGAGTTACCCGTTTGTTATCAACCATTGTGGAGATCAATTATGATTGTACGCATTAACTTGATATCATCAAAAATCTTTCTTTCACTCCTACTCAAATTTTATTAACATAAGGGATGGACTTCACCAATGACCATATGATAATTCAAGTGACCTTTCTATAAATTTTGGAATTTATTGAATGGAAATTTGCTAGGGCAAAACACTATGCAGTACTAAATATATTCAAATTAATTTGAATATAGCACTGTACATTTAGGCCCTGTCAAAATATTCAAATCTGGGGCTATACAATTTTCCATGGCCTCATAATATTCCAAATAGCCTTCCTGCAAAGTTTCAAGAATTGTGAACTCCATTTGCTATTTTATTTGAGACATTCAGCAAATTCAAGTCAAATTCAAATTTGAATTTGAAATTTGACTGAAACTTGTTCAAATTCGAAATCCAATTTCAGAATCTGAACCTACACCATTGATTTGGCCTCTCCACAAAAATCTACGATTTTTGGATCAAGTTTGTAAGAGAATTTAACTACTAGAGAAGGAATGAGGATAAGAACGGTGGGACCCACTAGTCAGGGAGACGTTTACCGTGAGCGCTCTGTTCTGACTCCCCGACGTTCGACGCCCGGTGCGGCAAATAGTTCACCGTTGGCAAGCAGCTGCGTCGCACCCCAGTTGCGTGTTCCCCTCCACTCTCCTCCTCCTTATCTTCACATCTCTGGCCGATGGGAAAGGCACCAGCTCTTTCGTCGTTCCCGAGTGCAAACCACCGCCGCCTCCCTGCGCGCCCGACGAGCTTGAAGTCTTGCCGAATCCCGTCGTCCTCCCAACAGCAAAGTGGTACCTAAGCCTTCCCTGTACCTTCTCAATCTTTTAGTTTCTTGTTTCGTCGGATACAAGGCGTCATTTTTGCAGTTTTACGGCGCTGCTGTCCAGCCGCCGTGAGGACGCTACTGCCTCCCCGTCTTGCTGATGCCACAACCCCTTTCTCGAGCTGCTCTCAGAAGCAACTAGGATTGCCAATACACGACCTTTCTCACGGTACAAACCGTTCTTCGTTTCATTCCGTATCGTGCAAATAATACGAATTTTGCTTTCAGCCGTAGCCCATGAACTTGCACACTTCTTGGTTTGATTCCGTTTCTATGTGTAATGATTCTTTAATCAAATTAAGGATTATATTCCATACCTCCTAGCGCACCCCTCTGCCAAGAATCAGTGGACGCCATCGAGTAGAGTCTGAGATATTCAAGTTTTCCCCACCGCCAATGGAAATCCGTCGGTCCGCAGTGAAAGTCGACTTTGCTGGCGATGTCACCCCTTTCTAACCTCCAAATCATCATCCCTGTGCTTCCAGGAACATTTCTAGCCTTTTCTCGAGCCTTTTGCGCCATCCCCGAGCGATTCCGGCCATCATCGAAACCCTAGCACCGCCGCCGCCGTCGCGCCGCCATCTATGGTCATCGCCGCCTCGATTGGACCTCACCATCGTGTTGTGCCGTCGATTTTAAGGCTAGGCACTCAGGGCCAAGTTAAGTGGAGGTTGACGCAGCCATCATGGCAAGCTCGCCAGCGAAGCACCTCCGCGACCGAGCGGCGCGTTGCGAGGTAGACGAAAGCCTCGCGACTCCCACAGGTCAGAAACTGATTCCCTCGCGTGGGTTAACCCCGTGGCCCTCGGTGAGGCCCAGCCCTGATTGGTTGATTTTAAACCAGTGGGCCCGGCTGCTTTATCCAAAATTTCTCATTGGAAAACAATTTCAGGATTCAATCAAACTCTAAAATTCATTACTTCTAGTAGAATTGCTCAAAGAATTCCAAATAAATCCTGGAAGACTCATCACAATATCAAATTTGCAGTGGAGCAATTTATAGGGCATGAAACTCCAAGTATTTTTATAATTAATTTTTTGAGCTAACTGCTTGGGATATTAATAACTACTGTTGTGTTAATTGGAAAATTCCCAATATTGGTCAGAACACTCTTAATAGTACACTTGATCTCCAGTAAAAGTTACAAGTTCATTGGACTTAATTTACTCGGTTTATTAGTGTTCCAAATCTCTATGTAATTGAAAAATTGGGAAAAATACAGAAAACATTTCAGAAATTCTCCCAATCTTGTAAAATCAATTTCTCCCTGTAGGAAGCTTAGAAAATTGTGAGACAAATTTTCCTAGAACCAATGAGACCCCCTCTACATGGTACAACCGCTGGTAGCCATGATAGACCTCCAGAATTTCAACCAAAATTCAGAGAAGGTTATTGCTTACCATAATTTTTAGAGACAACAAACTTCCTTGATCATCTCCTGTTCTTTGCAAGAGTCCCCACTATAGTCCCTAGTAAATACCATAAAAGTCCCAAAGCCAAATAAGATCCTTATTTTCTTTTGATCACATGATATTAGCTTGTGACCTTAAACATATTAATTATTTTCAAAGTCATTTATATATAGTATATGCATTTCGTGTAGTAACTGAAGTCAAGGAGCAGCCGGAAGCCTTGGAAGTCCAGCTGCTAGAGACTAACATAGACCCGGACTCGTTTTCAGGCAAGCCCCGATTCGCATTTAAGTTTCTTACAATGTCGTTGCAGTTTTCATTCACCTTACTTCTTCAGATGGTAGTGCATTACGTTTAAGGTGTTTGACATCTATTTGCATGGCCCAAAAATCCCATGGAGTCTTGGGTAGGTATACAGCCCAACGAGTAGAAGCTACCATGCTTATATTCATTGGGATCCGATAGAAGTCGAGTAGTTGGAATCTACTCGCGAGATAGGATTTTATCACACGGAATGAATTGGATCAAGAAATGGTTTATAAATATGAAATTGAGACCGAGCAGCGGGTAGGATGCAGTGACACATGGTCTCACGCGCGTAGCCCTGCTTGTGTCGATTAAGGCCCGTGCCGTGTGCGGCCCTGCTAGACAAGCTTGAATTGTTCTGGTGACATACTGCAGAAATGGGCTCCAGTAAACTTACGTAGCTTGGTACTGGTTTGTCGAGGCATTCCGTTCCATTTTATATGCGTGGGTTGAGTGCAGCAAGGTGTAAATCAGCTGGTGGGCACGTCAGAGTACGCCCCACACAGTGACCTCGTGCTCGTGACGGATCGACCGGTTCGACATTCGAGTGTTGGGTGAAAGGTGGCCATATACGACTAGTACTGAAGTGTTATGTAGGTAGTACTGTATGTACTCGCTAGCGCTTCCAATAGTGCGTATGTATCATGTTGTCCGGGTGTGTCCTGATTCCAATCACCGTCCCTCGCGATAATAGTGTACCACTTGTTCACTGTGTCATGACGTAGTAAATACTAAAGAAGTCAGGAGAATACAATGTATTGAATTATAATTATTTTGGAATTTTGATTGCTATCCAATATGATCACTTAAGTTACTTTCATTTAACTCGTAAGTTGCTGATAATAACTTGAAAGCTAAGGATCCACATGTAGGCGAGTCCTTTACTGCTTTACCTTACCTATGCTTAGTAGTCACCCTGCATATGTCTAGTGAGACGGGTTAGTCTTGCTGAGCCTTAAGCTCACGTTTGCAGTTAACAAGTTTTTCTAGATTATACGACTGATGACGGGTTTAATGTAAAATCCCAATTTTTTCTTTAATATTAAGTTCAGTTACCAGTTTGTTCTCAACCATAGTGAAGATCAAATATGGTTGTACACATGAACTTAATATCATCAAGAATCTTTCTTTCCCTCATACTTAAGTTTTATGAACATGAGGGAGGGATTTCACCAGTGACCCTAGGATAATTCAAGTGGCCTTTCTACAATTTTTGGAATTTATTGAATGGAAATTTGCTAGGGCAAATCAACATGCAGTATTAAATATATTCAATTAATTCAAACCTTGAATATAACCACTGTACATATAGGCCCTGTCGAAATTATTCAAATCGGAGGCTATACATTTTTCCATGACCTCATAATATTCCAAATAGCCTTCCTGCAAAGTTTCAAGATTTTTGGATTTCATTTGCTATTTTATTTGAGACGCTTAGCAACTTCAAGTCAAATTCAAATTTTGAATTTGAAATTTAACTGAAACTTGTCCAAGATCGAAATCCAATTTAAGAATCTGAACCTACACAGTTGATTTGGCCTCTCCACAAAAATGTAGAATTTTTGAACAGTTCTAGGTAGGAGAATTGATGTTACAGAGGGGGATTAGTATGATAGGGGCAGTGGGACCCACTGTCAGCCTATCCCACTCGATGAACCGACGGAGCCGCTCTGTTTACGGCTGTCCCTGTGCTTCAACGTTGGGGGAGCTCGCCACCGCAACAAGGCATGCAAAGCAGGCAGCTGCGTGGGCTAAACACCTCCCCTGGCCTATATCTACCCCTCCCGACGGACGGCGTCGAGTTCCATCCCAGTTTCGCTTCCCCTCGCCACAGTTTCGCCCTGCCATCACACAACACCACAACCTTCCTTTCCTGCCAGTAAGCACCTCGGTCTTACCTCTATTCCCTTCGATGCAAACAGCAAAGTTGGCGCCAAGTTTGTGCTCTATCATCTACGCCAACAAGCTTATCGTTTTGCTACTTGTGTTGGTCGTAGTTTGAAGTTCCGCGGACGCCACCAATGTTGGCGATGAACGATGCCTCTACTCCACCGTCTCCATCCCTCAACAAGCGGCGTCACAACTCAACCTCAACATCAAAAAGGATTTCCATCTCGAGCTCTTTCTTACGGTAAAAGTCGTACCTCCTTTCATTCAGTATCGAGCAAGATATTCCAGTTTCTCTTTCGGCCGTTGCCCATGAACTAGCTCACTTCTCAGTTTAATTTGGTTTCTACATGTCATAATTCTTCAATCCAGTTAAGGATTATAGTCTGTACCTCCTAGCGCACCCCTCTGCCAAAAATCAGTAGACACCATCGAGTAAAGGTTGAGATATTCAAGTTCTTGGGCCCAATTAAGGCAATTACGAAATAACTTAACATGGAAGAAAAACAGAATCTGAGTTGGACTCTGAAGACTGGACTAGTCCGCAAGGATAACGGACAAGTCCGTTTTGTAAAAGAAACGATATCGGACAAGTCCAATGCGAGAGGTTGGACAAGTCTGGGGCTTGGCAAGAAATTAGTCCGGACTGAAAGAATATCAAACTAATCCGCTCAAAGTCGGACAAGTCTGGAAAAACATTAGAAACTACATCGGACTTGTCCGTGCAGTGTGCCGAACATGTTCGATGTTCTGAAGATTGAATTTATGAAACAGAAGAGGGATACCGGACTAGTCTGGGTTAGAGACCGAACATGTTCGCTCCCTGACAGTATTTAATTGTTGATTATCTCTAAATTAATTTCAATCATGTTTGTTCTTAGGATGCTTAATGTTAAACATGTATGAGGATGTATGCAATGCATTATGCATGAAAATGAGGGTGTTACACTCAATAAAGTGTTTGAATTGCTCATCCACTGTTGGCTTCCTTTGCCTGTGAGGGAATGGTAATAAGTTGGTGTCTTCAAATTGTTTGGTCAGTCTCCCACTAAGTGGTTCACTTATGCCAATTGGGACATCCTCCTTCTCTTTCTTAGTTATCCTCTTCTCTTGTGTGGGATACGGTGGGTCACGAGTGGTCTTGCCACCTCTTGTAGCCTTAACACTCACTTTTTCCATTGGGGGAACAACTAAAACAGGTTGAGCCAATTGAGTTTCCAACATATTGTTGAAACTCAATTGATTCTTGAAGGCCGAGGATAATCCTTCGATCTTGGCATTAATGCTCTCTAGGGTCTTGTCATTAGCCAACAACTTCTTGGATAGAGTATCATTGATCTTAAGCTGGCCAATGGCAAGTTCTCTCAAGTTGGGTTGATTTCCATTATTGCCATTGTTGTTGTACCCTCATTGAAAGAATGGGCCTGGTTGACCCCACCCTTGACCGCCTGGACGATAGCCATTGTTGTTTCCATTGTTGGCTACGTATAGGGAACCCTCATGGGTTTCTAGGCAGCCATTGCCCGAATGGCCCATGTTACCACAGACTTCACAAGTGACGTGAGAGTCTAAGGCATAGGCATTGCGACATACCTCACCATTGCCTTGTCCATCAATTTTTTTCATAACGAGTGCCAATTTGATAGCGATCATGTCCACCTCCTTCAAGGTGTGCATGCCTCACTGGCAGGTATGGAGATGCTCGTCGCTCAAACCCATGTTTGACACCATCTTCTCAACTATATTTTTAGCTATGGGCATGGTCAATGAGAAGGAAGGCTAGGTGGAATCAAAACAATCATCAAATGGAGAGGCTAGATTGATCTAGGTAGGATTCTAGCAAGTATTGATAAATGATAATTTGGAGGTAGTGTGACACACACAAGAGCATTCTATCCTAAGGGGGGTAAATGAGGTAAAGAGGGACTAGTCTAAGAGCTAGGTAGATACTCCTACTATGCTTCTAATGTACATATACATAGCCTAAGTTAGTTACTGATGATCATATGCATTATGAATTCTCATGCTAAGTGGATTAACACATCAGGCATAGGTTTACCCCTAGCAACAATAGGAGGACTCCCGCTAAGAGGCTGTGGCATAGCCGAACATGGAGGATTACAAAGGACAGGTAGGGCTGTGACCACCTACTACCTACCTCTTGAACCTGTGGGTCTACGAGACATTCAACGCTACTCAACTATCCTAGCACCATGCCAGGATATTAAGTAATTACCTTAAGAGCCTAGGCACAAGCCATCCTAAGGCAATGTACTAAATCATCGTTGAACCAATGTTAATTCATCGCATAAGTGATTCATATTAACATAATCATGTCATAGCTAATTAGACTATAGTAGGGGTTTGTAGTTTTTCTAATGATATAATAAGAATTGTATAGCATAATCATAATTACTAATCCGACCACATATATGGAATCCACAACCACACAAGAAACACTTCATCCAAGTTGTCGGTACCCCGCATACGGGGTACCCTCGCACACAAGCTGAATGTGCCCAGGAACATCCAGTGGTGCCACGTGTCCAGAAGGTGCCAAACCCCAGCCTTCCTCAAGTGCGGAACCCGACACTGCCACGTAGACCTCAAAGATGGGACCCGACCCCTCCAGAGAGACGGGCTCCTATGATGCCACGTGTTTTGGGGAGACCTCTCCCTACTATAGGAGTGAGCTCTGACGCAACCACATAGCTCAAAGCACCAGGACGAATGCATCCCACAAAGAAGGGCCCCGGAGCTGCCACATGCCTTGAAGAACCAGGCCTGGCCTCCCCGCCAGAGCCAGCCTAGAAGTGGCAACGTGTCCCGCAACTCACCCTGGGCTGTGGGGTGCTAAAGTTAAGGGATGGTGTGCCCTGTATAAATCAATCATTGAAGACAAGCACCCACCTCTGGCGGATAACATAAAGCACACAAACGGTCAGAGACCGCAGTTCCCAATCACATCACAGTGAAGATGTTGCAAGCCTACCCTGCTCCACCAAGTGGGTAGCTTACGATGACAAGACAGGCAGACGTGACATCCCCTAACACCTTCAATGACTACGCATGGGCCACTGGCGACGGAGGCGGCAAGACGGCGAGTCTTCAAGCCACGGTCAGAGGAGGCTTATGCGATAATTCATTGTTATTTAGGATAAGATCACCCCAGGACCACTTGTTGGCCCAGGACCCCACTTGTAAGGTGGATGACCTTGTCTATAAAAGGACCAGACCGCCATTGTCACAAATCATCCCTATATCTACGCACACACACACACACACAAACACAAACACACACACGCACACACACAATACAACCTCACTGTGGAGTAGGGTGTTACGCTCTTGCAGCTTGAACCACATAAAAACCACTATCTCAAAATCTCATATGCACAGTCATCCGATAGACGACTAAGCCCCACCGATCAAAGAACCTCCACGGGCTGCTTCATAGCAGATCCGGGGGAAGTGTCGCAATAACACTTCAACATTTGGCGCGCCAGGTAGGGGATTTTTCCTCAAAAAAGTGGTTGCGCTTTCATCACAATGGTAAGCATCATGCTTGCGAGCAGTGGCAAGATTGAGCTGCAAAAGGTAGACCACCAGGTCGGCGAAGACGTGGAGATGGAGTTTCAAAAGCTTGATTGGGCCGTTGAAACGGTCCACAAGGCTGAGAACCTCACCCTCAACAGCGACCACGAGCATTTCAAAGTACTCCACATCATGTGTGGGGTATCTTGGGAACCCGCATCCTGGAATGTGGTCAAGACCCTGCGCCGAGCAGTAGCATTGCTAGATCCTACTAACGCCCTGGCGCTACATCACAGATGGATGGAGACACCGATCAGCTTTGATGCCTCCGACTACCCTAAGAACATGGCGGGAGCCGGGCTTCTGCCCCTCCTAGTCGCCCCCACCATCGCCAACATCAAATTCTACCACGTCTTGATAGATGGTGGGGCCAACCTCAACCTTGATAGCCGTGCGACCTTCGACAAGCTGAAGATCCCTGTGTCCAAGATCGCCCCGTCGACATCATTTATTGGGGTAGGGCCATGGAATATTATCCTATATGACAACATCCACCTCTGGGTGATGCTCGAGATGCCTGAGAACTTCAGGACGGAGAATATATTATTCGACGTCGCGGAGGTCAGCCTCCCCTATAATGCCATCATTGGTAGGCCAACCCTGTACCGATTCATGGTTCTAGTCCACTATGGCTACCTCTTCCTCAAGATGCCTACTCCCTCTGGCGTCCTCAAGATCTGCAGAGATCCACAACGGTGTTGTCTGCTTTGGAGGAGCTCCAACCACTGGCAGCAGCCCCAACACCTGCGCCGGTCAATGCTGGACCTAGTCAGCCTTCACTGAGCTCGCGCGAGCGTTACTACGTCGCTGCACCACGGGTGCAGCCCTCTGACAATGATGACGTACCCATAAAGACCATCCAGATCGGCAAGCAGGAAGCAACGCTCATTGCTTTCCTACAAGCTAATGTCGATGTGTTTGCCTAGCAACCGTCTCAGATGCCCAGCATCCTTAGGGAAGTGCATGAGCAGCACTTGAAGATCTAAACCGATGACCAGCACAACAGCGACCACAAAATCAGTCCATCTAGTGGCAGAACATCATCTGTGAAGATATCAAGAAGCTGCTCGGTGCTGGCTTCATTCGGGAAGTCCATCAACCCAAGTGGCTGGCCAATCCTTTCTTCGTCTCCAAAGCTAGCAGGAAGCTTTAGATGTGCATCGACTACACCAACCTCAACAAGGCATGTCCTAAAAATCCTTTCCCTCTCCCTAGGATAGATCAAATCGTAGATTCAACATCGGGATGCGACTTGCTCTGCTTTCTAGATGCTTACTCAGTGTTCCACCAAATCCTTATGTCTAGAGAGGATGAAGAACATACCGCATTTATAACTATAAATGGCCTCTACTTCTATATCTCCATGCCTTACGGTCTTAAGAATGCCTTCCCTACTTTTGTACGTTCCATGCAGAAAACATTTGGGGACCTCATTTGAGACCTGGTAGAGGTGTACGTCGACGATATCATTGTCAAATTCTAGACACATACGTCATTGTTAAATAGCCTCGTCCTAGTCTTTGATAGATTGCAGACCACACGCACGAAGCTCAACCCTGACAAGTGCGTGTTCGGAGTCAAAGCCGAGAACCTCCTTGGTTTCTTGGTCTCACACCAAGGGATTGAGGCAAACCTGAATAAGATCAAGGCGGTAGCGCTGATGCGGCCTCCAGACCGCATGAAGGACATACTTAAGCTTGCTAGTTGCTTGGCAGCGCTCAGCCGGTTTATCTCTAGACTAGCTGAATGGGCCCTCCCGTTCTTCAAACTGCTGCGCCAGTCTGGACCGTTCAACTAGACTGAGGAGGCAGCAAATTAATGGTGGCCCCAGAGCCCAGGGAGCCTCTGTACCTCGACATCGCCGCCACGATAGAAGTGGTAACCATGACCTTGGTGGTGAAGCGACCTGGTACCCAGCAGCCTCAAGAGACGGACGGGGCCCCTGCTTCTAATTTTGAGCCCCAGGGCATGGAGACCGCACGGGGCCCCAACAACCAAGATGCCTCTGGGTCCCATCCCCCGATGGGTACTCGAGTCCCCCCAGGGGGCCCTGGAGATCAAGAAGCATCTAGGTCCCAGCCCCCATAGGACATTGGACGTGGCCTAGAGGGGGGTCAATAGGCCTTTTTGAATTTTAGTCGGAATTTGCAACACTTAGCAACTTGATCAAATACCAAGAAATTGGACTAGTCCGGTAGTGTGCAGACTAGTCCGGTGCGTGCGGACTAATCGATCAAGTTAGATCGATTATCTCGATCCTAGACTTTGTATCGCGGAAATATACTTGTAATTAGAATGTAATACTTCAATGAAACTAGATGTTGTACAAGTTAACTTTATATTCAATGTTTTAACGTAATGTGAATAAGATGAAGTGAAACCCTAGATAGCAATGAAAAGTAAGAACAAGATTGACACAAGATTTTATCCCGTGGTTTGGTTCCCACAAAGGCAACCTACATCCATGATGAGGAGCCCACGAAAGGATCGGGTCTTCACCAACCCTAACCTTGTCGAATCGCCACTAAGGCCAATTCTCTTCCTTTATCACAAGGGGTAAATCACCAAGTTCAAGGGGCCTTCTCACAATTTGAGGGCTCCCCAAGATTACAAATCGAACACCACTAAGAACACACTCTTAAGATCAACAATGAAACAACAGGAGTGTGTTAGAGAATCAAACCCAAAAGCTCAAACGTGTGAACTGTGTCTCTCCTTTGATGCAAGATGAATCCTTAAGGAATTGATCTTTTATGTGTTGGATTGCATGGAGAGATGTGTTTTCTAAGCTCTTGGAGGGTGTGATGACGCAGGGAGTCGAGGGAATTGAAAGTAGGGCCGTGCACATCTATTTATAGGGTGTTTCCAAAAGTTACCGTTAGGGTTTCGAGAGTCCAGACTAGTCCGTGGTGGAGTCCGGACTAGTCCGGTGTGCGGTGTGTAGGAAACCCTAAGTTCTCAGGAATATCGAACTTGTCCGACCTTGGGCAGACTAGTCTGATTTAGGCTCTAGAAATGTTCGGACCAGTCCGGTCACTATTGAACTAGTCTGGCTGTGGTGAACCATTGGTGAATTGGGGATAAGTCCGCACTTGGAGGACTTGTCCGATTTTAGTCAGAGAGGTTATCGGACTAGTCCGGATATTATCAAACATGTCCGATGTCGTGCAAAGTTGTGAAGTGTTGAGGACTAGTTCGCACTAGGGAGGACTAGTCCAATTTTAGTCAAAAAGATATCAGTCTAGTCCGTGGTGATATCGGACTTGTTTGGTCTGTGTAAACCTGGACTATGCAGACAAGTCCGCACTGAGAGGACTTGTCTGAGTTTGAACAGATGGGATATCGGACTAGTCCGGGGTATACCGGACTAGTTTGGACCTGTATGAATTTGTGCAGTGAGTGAGTTTTCTTGTGATTGAGCTCTTGGGATGTGTTTCTCCAACACACTCCATACACAATGATCTAATCTATTCAGCTCTTGAGCTCTTTTCCACATGGATCCTCATTCTCCTTTCTTTTTGTGCTTTTGTCATAATTTCATTAAAACCTGCACTCATCTCAACAATTTGGTTAGGATCTCATTTGTTTGTCATAAATCAACCAAAACCCACAAGGGATGCCTAGATGCACTTTCAATCTCCCCCTTTTTGGTGATTGATGACAACCAATTGAGATTTCACAAAATATGATAAAAAATGAGATTTTCATAAAGTGTGCACATACGAGTCTGGTACAAGTTAAGTAATGAAGACATAGGGCATATGTGCACTCTTTATGGTGGGGTGTAAAACTATGTCAGTGGGAGCATTAATCGTGAAGAGAATGAAGTGATTGACAAGAAAATACCAATATCAAGCATATATGTCAATTTCATAGCAAAAGCACAGATTTCATAACATAAGCATAAATATAGAGTCATTCCATCACACCACAATACTAAAGATATAGATAATAGAATTAAAGTTTTACAACCCAAAAGAGACACAAAAAGATACACAAATGGAGCTCTCATCTCACAACCTACAGTAGGTCCTAGTGACTCCCCCTCAATCTCCCCCCCTTTTAGCATCAAGACATAAAAAAGAAGGAGAGGAGGGATCTAGTGGCTCATTCCTTGCTGTCGGTTCTTTCCTCATCTTCATCTTCATTTTCAGGTTGTGGAGGAGGAGGAGGAGCAGAACCACTCAAAGTGCCCCAAATGCCAAAGTAGGCAAGCTCAGAGGGGGACAGGGGAGGAAGATCACTGAAGTCTGAAGCTGAGTCATCAGAGATGATGGGAGATCCAATAGGCTCGATCTCCAGCTTCTCGCAGATTTGCCTGACATTTTCCTGGACATATCTCATATGTGCCTTCCTTGACTTGTTCAATTTATGGAGCTTCACTTCAGCCTTCTTGCATGAGCCAAAGATGGCTGCCAGGTACTTCAAGATTCCACTAGGAGACCCTTTTGGGGGAGAGGCCCTAGTGGTGGGAGCAGTCCTCTAATCTCCTCGAGCTCTCCTCGGAGATTTTTCACTGGATGCAGGTGATGGAGCAGCTTGGACAGTGGCTTAGGGAGGCTTCTGAGGGCCTCAAAGGAGTGTTCTCCACATCCTTCATGAACTCGATCCCTGTGACCTTCTCAATCATGAACATCAAGTAGAGGGCATAGCCACAGGATCTGTTCGGCGTGCAGGAGATGTTGACCATATCATTCCATACATAGTCAAATATGTCAAACTTTCTGTTTTTGCTTATTGCTTTCATCAAGGTCCTCAAGTATCCCTGGACACTTTCTGCATCCCCATCTTTTGGTGCTATGATCTTCCTCAGCACCCTGTTAAGAACCATGAAGAAGGGCTTCATGTTCTTGATCGAGGGGGCGTTGAACTTCAGACTAGTGTCATAGAGGAAGTCCATCTTATCCTTTCCCAAGACACCGATGTTGTGGATAGTCAAATTATTGTTGCTGGTGTCTTCAAGGTGAAGGAGTCTCGCGAACTCATCATAGGTAATGGTGTACTTGGATCCATGTGTCATCCAAGTCACCCTCTCCTCTTCATCACTGGCAAAGAAGCATGTGGCATAGAACTAAGCAATAACTTCATCATTCCAGTGATATCTGAAGGCAAGCAGGTCCTTCAGTCCATGCCTGGCAGTGGCCTCCACCACCTGATCAAATGCACCAAACTCTTCCTCTCAAAGTGATCCCAGTCGATCCACTGGCTGCAGACAACAGAGGTCTTCATGGTGAGGTACACATAGCTGTAGAAATCTGCATGGAATTTACTCCAAAACCGGGCATCAGCTGCATTCTCGAGTCGGCTGCAGCAATCCACGAATCTGAGTTTGGAAGCCATATCGCTTCCCTTGCCATTGAACTTCTCCTCGGAGGGATCCCTGTTTCCCTGCCTTGGAGGTTCCATCTTGAGGGAGTCGGTTGGGCCCGAGGCTATTCCTTTCGCTTTGCCCTTAGCTTGGCGAGAGACCGCCGAGCTAGAGCCTGCTGCATCCCTGGCCTTCGACGCAGGCTTCTTGGCTAGTACTTTGGGTCGCACCCGAGGTGGGGAAGGTGCAGGCTCGGAGGGACGCTCTAGCCTCTTCTTCTTCCCATGGCCCGTCGAGGACCGAAGCAAGGAGTCTTGGTCCAGCTCAGCCTCGTAATCGAAGACCTCGTCATGGGAGCTCGACATTGTCCTGAGAATGGATTACACAATGTATGGATGAGAATTGATGGCACGAAAGTGCATTGAGGAATGAGAAATTAGGGTTGATTTCAGTTAAAAATTGGACTTGTCTGGTGTACAGGTACGGACTAGTCCGGAGGACCGGACTTGTCCGACCGAACTAGTTCGGTGTTCATCAACTCAAACCCTAACTAGATGTCCAATGGTGACTCCCAATACAAAACTAGTTCAAGGTAAATGTAGTACAGCAAGGCGGCATGTATTAACTGGAAGGAACTAGGCTATTTGGTCAACAATGAAGAAAATCACGATTTCTAGGGTTTGGGAGGAAATTTTACCAAAATTCTTCGGTTGTTGGAGAGGAGGGGTTGAAGGTGCGGACAAGTCCATGGTCTTCAATCCCTATGAAATGTAGATTGATTTCCACCCAAACTCGGACGGATTTGATGGAGAACAAAGGAAATCGCCTTGGGAGCACTCGAGCGAGGAGATAGACTGTGAGGTGAGTTGTGGGGATGGAGGAGATTAGGTTTTGGCGGCGTCTAGGGTTATGGAGTCAAAAAATTGGAGTAGTTTGTGGTCAGCCGGACAAGTCCGGACTACCGAACACTCTGCGGACTAGTCTGCAGAGTGCGGACTAGTCCGGATAACCACGGACTAGTGCGTGGTCACCAGAAAAGATTTAATCAGCCCATTCAAATATATATTCGAAGGTTCAAATAGAGAAAATAGGGGCCAAAACAATCAAATAATCTTGATGAATATGATCAGTAAACATACAACAATCAAGCAATGACCATAATTCATCAAGATCAACTAATTGAAATAGTTTTCGGGGAAATTGAGAGAGATGAGTTTCGCAACACAATAAACATATTTTGAAGAATCCATACAAGTATGCATGTTTCAAGTCACATTCTGAGCATCAAGGATGTTTAGTTCATTTCGGAGCTCGCAAAAATGCTTT
This sequence comes from Tuctoria greenei, assembly GCA_036927565.1. NCBI lineage: Eukaryota > Viridiplantae > Streptophyta > Magnoliopsida > Poales > Poaceae > Tuctoria > Tuctoria greenei. Next base: position 128,080,174 of record JAYESD010000011.1, on the reverse strand, counting down.
TCATCAAGTGGCTTGGTAAATATATCGACTAGTGGTTTTTCGATGTTGACATTGGAAATGGCTATGTCTCCTTTCATTGAGTGGTCTCTCAAAAAGTGATGATGGATGTCTATGTGTTTGGTCCTAGAGTGCTCAACTGGATTATGGACAATCTTAATGGCACTCTCATTATCACAAAGGAGTGGAATATGGCTCATATTGTAACCTTAATCCCTTAGAGTTTGTCGCATCCAAAGGAGTTGTGCACAACAACTCCCGACTGCAACATACTCCGCTTCGGCCGTGGATAAGGCAATGGAGTTTTGTTTCTTGGAGGACCAAGAAACTTGGAATCTACCTAGAAATTGGCATGTACCAGATGTGCCTTTTCTATCTACTTTGCATCTGGCATAATCTGCATCGGAGTATCCAATGAGATTGAACTTGGAACCTTTAGGATACCAAAGGCCTAGGTTGGGTGTATGAACTAAATACCGCAAGATTCTCTTTACAACTGTCAAATGATACTCTTTTGGGTTGGCTTGAAACCTTGCACACAAGCATACAATCAACATAATGTCTGGCCTAGATGCACATAAGTAAATTAGGGATCCAATCATGGAGCGATATACCTTTTGATCGATGTTTGGTCCATCTTCATTGAGATCCAAGTGACCATTCATTGCCATGGGAGTCTTTATAGCCTTCGCCTTGTCCATTCCAAACTTATTGAGTATGTCTTGAGTGTACTTGGTTTGGCTTATGAATGTTCCTTCCTTTTGTTTCCTCACTTGGAATCCCAAGAAGTATTTCAGCTCTCTCATCATAGACATCTCGAATCTATTTGTTGTAATCTTAATAAATTCTTCACAAAAGAATTTGTTAGTTGAACCAAAGATAATGTCATCAACATAAATTTGACAAATAAAGAGATCATTGTCAAAATGCTTTGTGAATACTGTATAATCAGCTTTGCCAATTTTAAAACCATTTTCAATTAAGAAATATCTAAGACACTCATACCAAGCTCTAGGAGCTTGTTTGAGGCCGTAGAGAGCCTTACACAATTTAAAGACGTGGTCGGGGAACTCTTCATCTTCAAATCCGGGGGGTTGCTCCACATACACCTCCTCCTTGATTGGTCTGTTGAGGAAGGTGCTTTTCACATCCATTTTATAGAGCATGAAATTATGGTGAGTAGCATATGCAAGTAATATTCTAATAGATTCAAGCCTAGCTACGGGAGCAAAGGTTTCATCGAAATCCAAACCTTCGACTTGTGAATACCCTTTGGCCACAAGTCGCGCCTTGTTCATTGTCACCACCCCGTGTATGTCTTGTTTGTTGCGGAAGACCCATTTTGTGCCGACAACGTTGAACTTGGGTCTTTCAACGGGTTCCCAAACCTCGTTTCGTTTGAAGTTCTTGAGTTCCTCTTGCATTACCACCACCCAGTCCAGATCTTTCAATGCATCCTTAATCCTGCACGGTTCCAAAAAGGATACAAGCGAGTAATGTTCACAAAAATTAGCTATGCAAAATCTAGTTGTTACTCCCTTTTGGATGTCACCGATTATGTTGTCGATTGGATGATCTATCTGGACGCATTGGTGTACTCTTGGATGTGGCAGTTGAGGTGTTGAATCTTCATGGTCATCTTCTTCTCCCCCTAGATGGTTGCCCTCATTGACTTGTTGATCATCTTCGTCTTCTTGATGTTGATCTTGTGTGGAAGCTCCACCATGATTGTTTACCTCCGCTTGTGGTTCATCTTCTTCATTTGCATTTGGAGGTGGTGCTTGTGGTCGAACATCGCCCAACGCCATTCTTCTCAATACTTGACATGGAGCTTCATCTCTATCTAGCACACATGGATCAAATTGCTATTCTTGAGAGCCGTTAGTTTCATCGAACACTACGTCACGTGCTACTTCAACAAGTCTGGAGGTCTTGTTGAAGACATGATAGGCGTAAGAGTTCGAATCATAACCAAGCAAGAAACCTTCATCGGACTTTGAAGCGAACTTTGAAGTCCTAGGATTCTTTCAAAAAATATAGCACTTAGAACCGAAAACACGAAAATAGAAAATATTAGGTTTGTTACTCGTAAGTAGCTCATATGATGTCTTCTTGAGTATTCGATGAAGATAGAGTCGATTTATGGCGTGGCAAGCGGTGTTAACCGCTTCCGCCCGAAATCGATTCGAAGTCTTGTATTCATCGACCATTGTTCTCGCCATCTCTATGATGGTTCGGTTCTTCATTTCGACAACTCCGTTTTGTTGAGGGGAGTAAGGTGCTAAAAACTCATGCTTTATTCCTTCTTCGTCTAGGTACTCCTCAACTTCAATGCTCTTGAACTCCGTGCCATTGTTGCTTCGTATGTTCTTGATCTTCGATGGGAACTCATTTTGGGCACGTTTGAAGAACTTTTTTAGGGTTCCTTGAGTTTTTGTCTTATCATGCAAAAAGAAAACCCAAGTGAACCGTGAAAAGTCATCAACAATTACTAAGCCATATTTGTTACCGCCGATGCTTATGTAAGTAATTGGACCGAATAGGTCCATGTGAAGTAGTTCAAGCGGTCTTGTTGTAGTCATGACGTTCTTCGCGGCGTTAGGTGCTCCTAGTTCCTTCTCGGCTTGGCACGCGCTACAAGGCCTGTCTTTCTCAAAAACAACATCCTTAAAACCTCGGATGTGATCACTCTTAAAAAGTTTTTGAAGATTCCTCATACTAACATGTGCTAGTTGTCTATGCAGCAGCCAACCCATGTTGGTCTTTGCAATCAAGCATGTGTCAGGCTCGGTTTTATTTTTGTTGAAGTAAACAAGATAAAGCTTTCCCTTGAACACACCCTTGAATGCAATCGAGTCATCACTCCTTCTAGAGACAGTCACACCCTCATTAGTAAACAAGCAATTATAACCTTTGTCACATAATTGAGATGTGGACAGCAGGTTATAATCTAAGGAATCGACATGTAAAATGTGAGAAAGAGTATATTGAGATGATATTGCAATTTTAACGGTACCGAGCACCCTTCCTTAACTATTGTCTCCAAAATAGATGCCCTCGCTTGGATCCTCATTTTCTTTATACTCAACGAACATCATTCTTTCTCCGGTCACATGGTTGGTGCATCCACTGTCAGCACCCATTTTGATCCACTGGAGGAATAGACCTGCAAAAAAAATCGTGCTTTGGTTTTAGGTACCCAAGCTTGCTTGGGTCCTTTGAGGTTAGTTACAAGATATTTGGGCACCCACACATGAGACTTGGTGTTCCCATGGCTTGGCCCAACATAATGAGCATAAACTTTACCAAAACATTTCATAAGAACATATGATGCATCGAAAGTTCTAAACAATAATTGTTGTTGTTCATGAACAGAATTGGTCTGGGAAGCCGGACATGTCCGAAAGACCGGACTTGCCCGTACAAATACCGGACTAGTCCGGTGTTCATATGTGTTAACTATGTCAGACATTCTAGCTTGAAAGGAGTTTCCCTTCACAAAGGCAATGCTCTCCTTGTTACTCTTATGGTTTATAGCATTTGCTTTTCACCATAGGAGTGCCCAATGCCATACTTGACATTAGGAGGTCTTGAGACCAAGTATGCACTACGTGCATACTTGACTTTCTCCTTGTCAAATATGCCAATTTGGGAAGAGTGCTTGTCCTTAGTCAAGGTTGACTTGTCTTTCAAGCTAGTGTCAACCTAAGCACATGAACAAGTAATGGTTGTTTCAGATTTTAAGTGTTGAGTCCTTGAGCTTGAAGAGGATGAAGAGTCACTTTTCTTGAGTAACTCAACTTGCACCTCAAGGATTTTGTTAACTTCGGTTAAGTTAGCAAGTTCATCCTTGATGGTTGCATTTGAGTCGCTTAACATCAAGCAAGCTTCCTTGCTTGAGGCTAACTCAAGTTCAAGTGACTTGCTTCGCTCCTTTTCAAGTTCAAGGAGCTCATGGATCTTGAGATACTCCTCCTTTTGGAGGATGATCATATCTTCTTGACGATCAATCAGCCCCTCCCTATCAACAAGCTTATCCATCAAGAATTTCATTTTTGCAGCAGTTTTCTTGTCTAAGCCAACTAGCATATCCTCATTATCACTATAGTTGTCACTATCACTATCAAAAGAACAAGAAGAGGTAGATTTTGTTGTTACCTTTCATTTACCTTCCTTCCCATGAGGCAAGTGTCGTTGCCCATCCATGCACTGAGAGTTGGGAAGAGGGTGGACTTCTTAGTTGTCTTCTCGATGGCTATGCTAGCCATCTCCTCTTCCTCTTTGAATGAGGACTCATCATTTGAGTCCCACTCCTTTCCTAGGTGCGCTTGTCCAGCTTGCTTCCTCTTCTTGAAGAATTTCTTGGGTTAAGGCTTTGTTTCCTTGGTCTTCTTCTTGTTTTATTCATAAGGGCAATCTACTATAAAGTGGTCATATTCACCACAGTTATAGCACGCCCGCCTCAGCTTCGGTCTTGATTTTTCTTTGTATTTTCCTTCACTTAATTTGCCCCTTGTTTTCTCTTCATCATTTTCTTGAATCTCTTCATAATGAGGATCATGTCCTCTTCATCAATATCGCTGCTCTCATCATCGCTATCCTCTTCTCGTTGAGCTTCTCGAGCTTCTTTTAACAAGGGATTGCAAGTGGATTTTAAGGCGACCCCTTTCTTCTTTGCCGAGGTGAGGTCGGCAATCTCCTTGACATGCTTAGCTTGCTTTTCCATCATTTCAAAATTGATGATCTTTCGAAGCAATTCGTTCGGGGTCATTTTCTTGTACCTGGGACTCTCTCAAGAATATGGTAACATTGTGAAGCATGAAAGCTCTAAAGATGAGCTTCTCCACCTCATGATCATTCCACTTCTTACTCCCGTATGCTCGAACCTTGTTGATGAGAGTATTTAACCAGTTGTACATGTCTTGCGGTGACTCATCTTCTTCTATGTCTAGTCTTCCCAATTCGCCTTTGATCATTTCGATCTTTGCCTCTCAAACATGACGATCGCCTTCATGTGCAGTTTGCAATGTGTCCCAGATTTCCTTTGCAATCTCGAGTCCATCCACCTTAATGAACTCGTCCCAACATAGTGAAGATGTGATTAGTGCTACAGCTTGAGAATTCCAATGAATTGCTTGCTCATGGCTTGGTGTGAGCTCTTCATCGTCATCCGAGATATCTATTTTTGTAGACAAAATATGCCACAGACTGGGATTGAGTGAGATTAAGTGCATTTTCATGTTTTGCCTCCACATTGAGTAATCATTGCCATCAAAGTGTGAGGCTTTTTCTAGAGGAATAGACAAATAATGACTATTGTTAGAATTAAGACGATCGTAGTTGAAAGGATATCGGGAGTAGTCGGTGTGACTACTCCCCTTATTCTTCTTCTCATCCCCAATCCTCACTTTCCCTTTGGAGAGGGCTTTCTTCCTTAGGAGCGCCTTGAGTTCAAGCGTCTCCTCATCGTCATCCTCGAAGTCCTAAATGGTGTCGAGGAGCTTCTCCAATTTTTGAGCTTTTTCATCTTCAACCTTCTCTTGGTTGAGACTCTTGTGCACATCCTTCATGTCCGACATGTTCTCTTCGAGCGATTAGTCTCTTGCGAAGAGTCCTACTCAGAAAATCAGACTAGTCCGATAGTGTGCGGAATGGATCGATCAAGTTAGAGATTATCTCCATCCTAGACTCTGTACAGCGGAAATATACTTGTAATTAGAATGTAATACTTCAATGAAATTAGATGTTGTACAAGTTACTTTATATTCAATGTTTAAACGTAATATGAACAAGATCAAGTGAAACCCTAGATAGCAATGAAAAGTAAGAATAAGTATGACACAAGATTTTATCATGTGGTTCGGTTCCCACAAAGGCAACCTACATCCACGTTGAGAAGCCCATGAAAGGACCGGGTCTTCACCAACCCTAACCTCATCGAATCACCACAAAGGCCATTTCTCTTCCACTATCACAAGGGGTAAATCACCATGTTCAAGGGGCCTTCTCACAAGTTGAGGGCTCCCCAAGGTTACAAATCAAACACCACCAAGAACACACTCTTAAGATCAACAATGAAACAACAAGAGTGTGTTAGAGAATCAAACCCAAGAACTCAAACATGTGAATCGTGTCTCTCCTTTGATCCAAGATGAATCCTCAAGGATTTGATCTTTCTTGCGTTGGATTATGTGGAGAGATGTGTTTTCTAAGCACTTGGAGGGTGTGACGGCGTGGGGAGTTGAGAGAATTGAAAGTAGGGCCGTGCACATCTATTTATAGGGTGTTTCCAAAAGATACTGTTAGGGTTTTGAGAGTCCGGACTAGTCCGTGGTGGAGTCCGGACTAGTGCGATGTGCGGCGTGTAGGAAACTCTAAGTTCTTAGGAATATCGAACTTGTCCACCCTTGTGCGGACTAGTCCGATTTAGGCTCTGAAAATGTTCGGACTAGTCGGCTGTGGTGAACCTTTGGTGAATTGAGGACAAGTTTGCACTTGGAGGACTTGTCTGATTTTAGTCAAATAGTTTTCGGACTAGTCCGGATATTATCGGACATGTTCGATGTCGTGCAAAGTTGTGAAGAGTTGAGAGTCAGAAAGATATCGGACTAGTCCGTGGTGATATCTGACTAGTCCAGTCTATGTAAACCTGGACTGTGCAGAAAAGACCATACTGGGAGGACTTGTCCGATTTTGAATAGAGGGGATATCGGACTAGTCCAGGGTATACCGGACTAGTCCGAACTTGTATGAATTTGTGCAGTGATTGAGTTTTCTTGCGATTGAGCTCTTGGGGTGTGTTTCTCCAACACACTCCATACACAATGATCTAATCTATTCAGCTCTTGAGCTCTTTTCCACATGGATTCTCATTCTCCTTTATTTTTGCGCTTTTGTCATAGTTTCATTAAAACCTGCGCTCATCTCAACAATTTGGTAAGAATCTCATTTGTTTGTCATAAATAAACCAAAACCCACAAGGGATGCCTAGATGCACTTTAAGATGTCCCGGGTTTAGGGAACATGGAGTCCCTGGGCCTGGAGCGGATGGAAGAGGATGCGCTGAATTCCCCGAGGAGGGTCCGGACTATCCAGCACTCAGTCTACTTCATCAGTGAAGTCATACATGAAGCAAAAACAAGGTACTTTGAAGTACACAAGTACTATATGTAGTGTTAATCGCGTCGAGGAAGCTCCACCATTACTTTTAGGCACACAAAGTTTCAGTGGTGACCTTGTTCCCACTGGGTGTGGTGCTCCGTAGTACCAACGCGACTAGCAACATCGCCAAATGGGCGGTAGAACCGACGGAGTTCGAGCTCGACTTCTTGCCGCTGCATGCAATCAAGAGCCAAGCACTAGCATATTTTGATGCTGAGTGGACTCCTTCACCAAGAAAACCAAGGGGCCTGGAAGTTGGCGAGCCGAAGCCCAGGGCGCTGGTGCTCAATGAAACCCACTTGACACTCTTCTTGGAAGGTTCATCGAGGAAGCAAGGTACCAAAGCCGGTTTACTTCTCACCTCACCAACAGGGGAGCAGTCCAAGTACGTGGTGCGGCTTGTCATCAAGGCGACCAACAACATTGCGTAGTATGAATCCCTCATCTTCGGACTAACAGCTGTGCAGGGTCTCGGTGTCCAGTAGATGCTGGTCAAGGGAGACTCTAGCTAATCATCAAGCAAGTCCGGGGAGAATGCTGCTGCAATGACCCTCACCTCGTGGCGTACCTACTGCATGTCAAGAATCTAGAATCTAGTTTTGAGGCTTTGGACCTCTTCCACGTGCCGCGCGCCGACAACTTAATTGCCGATGCCTTGTCAACTATGGCGTCCACCGGGGCCTTGGTTCCTGATGGTGATCTTCAGCAGTAGATTAGTGCGACCAACCTCTAGGCCCACAATGCCTAACAAAGAGGGCGAGCCCAACACCTCGGAGCTGGTGACCCTGTAACCGTGGGGCCCATCGAGGTTCTTGTGCGTCACTGGGGACCCCAGATCACCCAGCGCCTAAGATCGAGAAGTTCAGGAGAGTCCCAATGCATGGATCACAGAGATTCGGGACTACCAGAAAGACAACATCCTTCCTAAGGAACACGTATCTGCTGAGTGCATTGTAAAGATGGCAAAACGCTACACGCTAGTAGAAGGAGACCTCTGCTGGCATGGCGCCAACGACGTACTATTACGGTGCATAACTCAAGAGGAAGGCTACGGCTTGCTCGTAGAGATCCATGAAGGAGAGTGCGAGAATCATGCTGCTTCCCACACGCTGGTTAGTAAAGCCTTCTGACATGGCTTCTACTGGCCAACGGCACTCCAAGACGCCATCAAACTGGTGAAAAGGTGCAGGGCGTGCCAGTTCCACGCCAAGCAGATTCACACTCTGGTGCAAAACCTACAGATAATCCCACCCTCCTGGCCATTCGTGGTCTTGGGGCTGGATATCGTGGTACCCTTTCCCAGGGCAGTCGGAGGGTAACGGTTCCTCTACATCGTTGTAGACAAGTGTGGCAAGTAGTCAGAGGTAGCCCCGATGATCAACATCAACAAGGAGTCCTCCGTCAAGTTCATCAAGTCAATTGTTTGCAGGTTCAGGGTCCCAAACAGGATCTTCATTAACAATGAGACAAAGTTCACCAGCTCAACATTCCAAGACTACTACGAAGACCTCAGAGTCCAAGTGTGTTATGCGTCTGGGGCTCACCCAAAGAGCAACATTCAAGTTGAAAGGGCCAACACTGAGATCCTCAGGGGCCTCAAGACACGGACGTATGATTGCTTGGATAAGTATAGTGCTAAGTGGGTTGACGAACTCCCATGTGCGCTGTGGGCCAGCCGGACGTCGCCCAACCGAGCCACAGAGGAAATGCCCTTCTTCCTAGTGTATGGGGCTCAGGCCGTCCTCCACCAAGAGATCACAATGGGCTCTCTCAGAGTCCAGGCATTTGATGAAGCCGCACAGGACTAGCTCCAACGTGAAGATGTCGACCTCGTCGACGAAGCAAGGTGGCATGCTATGATACGAAACGCACGGTACCAGCAGACACTCCACTGCTACCAGGAATGGTTCGTGCGGAGTAGAGAGCTCCAGACGGGCGATCTGGTGCTGCGCCAAATACTTTCTCAAGAAGGGGCACACAAACACTCCCCCAACTGGGAGGGCCCCTTCCGAGTGACACAGGTAACCCGCCCCGAGTGCATCTGCCTGGCCACGGAAGAAGGAGAGCCCCTCCCCAACCCTTGGAACATAGAGGACCTCCGTAAGTTCTACCCCTAACATAATAGTAGGACAGTGTAGGGTGTCATGGTGCTAAGGAACAACACTTAGGATAACCAAGCTCCAGGAGGGTAACTGTAAAATCCCAGTTTTTCCTTAACATAAAGTTGAGTTACCCGTTTGTTATCAACCATTGTGGAGATCAATTATGATTGTACGCATTAACTTGATATCATCAAAAATCTTTCTTTCACTCCTACTCAAATTTTATTAACATAAGGGATGGACTTCACCAATGACCATATGATAATTCAAGTGACCTTTCTATAAATTTTGGAATTTATTGAATGGAAATTTGCTAGGGCAAAACACTATGCAGTACTAAATATATTCAAATTAATTTGAATATAGCACTGTACATTTAGGCCCTGTCAAAATATTCAAATCTGGGGCTATACAATTTTCCATGGCCTCATAATATTCCAAATAGCCTTCCTGCAAAGTTTCAAGAATTGTGAACTCCATTTGCTATTTTATTTGAGACATTTAGCAAATTCAAGTCAAATTCAAATTTGAATTTGAAATTTGACTGAAACTTGTTCAAATTCGAAATCCAATTTCAGAATCTGAACCTACACCATTGATTTGGCCTCTCCACAAAAATCTACGATTTTTGGATCAAGTTTGTAAGAGAATTTAACTACTAGAGAAGGAATGAGGATAAGAACGGTGGGACCCACTAGTCAGGGAGACGTTTACCGTGAGCGCTCTGTTCTGACTCCCCGACGTTCGACGCCCGGTGCGGCAAATAGTTCACCGTTGGCAAGCAGCTGCGTCGCACCCCAGTTGCGTGTTCCCCTCCACTCTCCTCCTCCTTATCTTCACATCTCTGGCCGATGGGAAAGGCACCAGCTCTTTCGTCGTTCCCGAGTGCAAACCACCGCCGCCTCCCTGCGCGCCCGACGAGCTTGAAGTCTTGCCGAATCCCGTCGTCCTCCCAACAGCAAAGTGGTACCTAAGCCTTCCCTGTACCTTCTCAATCTTTTAGTTTCTTGTTTCGTCGGATACAAGGCGTCATTTTTGCAGTTTTACGGCGCTGCTGTCCAGCCGCCGTGAGGACGCTACTGCCTCCCCGTCTTGCTGATGCCACAACCCCTTTCTCGAGCTGCTCTCAGAAGCAACTAGGATTGCCAATACACGACCTTTCTCACGGTACAAACCGTTCTTCGTTTCATTCCGTATCGTGCAAATAATACGAATTTTGCTTTCAGCCGTAGCCCATGAACTTGCACACTTCTTGGTTTGATTCCGTTTCTATGTGTAATGATTCTTTAATCAAATTAAGGATTATATTCCATACCTCCTAGCGCACCCCTCTGCCAAGAATCAGTGGACGCCATCGAGTAGAGTCTGAGATATTCAAGTTTTCCCCACCGCCAATGGAAATCCGTCGGTCCGCAGTGAAAGTCGACTTTGCTGGCGATGTCACCCCTTTCTAACCTCCAAATCATCATCCCTGTGCTTCCAGGAACATTTCTAGCCTTTTCTCGAGCCTTTTGCGCCATCCCCGAGCGATTCCGGCCATCATCGAAACCCTAGCACCGCCGCCGCCGTCGCGCCGCCATCTATGGTCATCGCCGCCTCGATTGGACCTCACCATCGTGTTGTGCCGTCGATTTTAAGGCTAGGCACTCAGGGCCAAGTTAAGTGGAGGTTGACGCAGCCATCATGGCAAGCTCGCCAGCGAAGCACCTCCGCGACCGAGCGGCGCGTTGCGAGGTAGACGAAAGCCTCGCGACTCCCACAGGTCAGAAACTGATTCCCTCGCGTGGGTTAACCCCGTGGCCCTCGGTGAGGCCCAGCCCTGATTGGTTGATTTTAAACCAGTGGGCCCGGCTGCTTTATCCAAAATTTCTCATTGGAAAACAATTTCAGGATTCAATCAAACTCTAAAATTCATTACTTCTAGTAGAATTGCTCAAAGAATTCCAAATAAATCCTGGAAGACTCATCACAATATCAAATTTGCAGTGGAGCAATTTATAGGGCATGAAACTCCAAGTATTTTTATAATTAATTTTTTGAGCTAACTGCTTGGGATATTAATAACTACTGTTGTGTTAATTGGAAAATTCCCAATATTGGTCAGAACACTCTTAATAGTACACTTGATCTCCAGTAAAAGTTACAAGTTCATTGGACTTAATTTACTCGGTTTATTAGTGTTCCAAATCTCTATGTAATTGAAAAATTGGGAAAAATACAGAAAACATTTCAGAAATTCTCCCAATCTTGTAAAATCAATTTCTCCCTGTAGGAAGCTTAGAAAATTGTGAGACAAATTTTCCTAGAACCAATGAGACCCCCTCTACATGGTACAACCGCTGGTAGCCATGATAGACCTCCAGAATTTCAACCAAAATTCAGAGAAGGTTATTGCTTACCATAATTTTTAGAGACAACAAACTTCCTTGATCATCTCCTGTTCTTTGCAAGAGTCCCCACTATAGTCCCTAGTAAATACCATAAAAGTCCCAAAGCCAAATAAGATCCTTATTTTCTTTTGATCACATGATATTAGCTTGTGACCTTAAACATATTAATTATTTTCAAAGTCATTTATATATAGTATATGCATTTCGTGTAGTAACTGAAGTCAAGGAGCAGCCGGAAGCCTTGGAAGTCCAGCTGCTAGAGACTAACATAGACCCGGACTCGTTTTCAGGCAAGCCCCGATTCGCATTTAAGTTTCTTACAATGTCGTTGCAGTTTTCATTCACCTTACTTCTTCAGATGGTAGTGCATTACGTTTAAGGTGTTTGACATCTATTTGCATGGCCCAAAAATCCCATGGAGTCTTGGGTAGGTATACAGCCCAACGAGTAGAAGCTACCATGCTTATATTCATTGGGATCCGATAGAAGTCGAGTAGTTGGAATCTACTCGCGAGATAGGATTTTATCACACGGAATGAATTGGATCAAGAAATGGTTTATAAATATGAAATTGAGACCGAGCAGCGGGTAGGATGCAGTGACACATGGTCTCACGCGCGTAGCCCTGCTTGTGTCGATTAAGGCCCGTGCCGTGTGCGGCCCTGCTAGACAAGCTTGAATTGTTCTGGTGACATACTGGAGAAATGGGCTCCAGTAAACTTACGTAGCTTGGTACTGGTTTGTCGAGGCATTCCGTTCCATTTTATATGCGTGGGTTGAGTGCAGCAAGGTGTAAATCAGCTGGTGGGCACGTCAGAGTACGCCCCACACAGTGACCTCGTGCTCGTGACGGATCGACCGGTTCGACATTCGAGTGTTGGGTGAAAGGTGGCCATATACGACTAGTACTGAAGTGTTATGTAGGTAGTACTGTATGTACTCGCTAGCGCTTCCAATAGTGCGTATGTATCATGTTGTCCGGGTGTGTCCTGATTCCAATCACCGTCCCTCGCGATAATAGTGTACCACTTGTTCACTGTGTCATGACGTAGTAAATACTAAAGAAGTCAGGAGAATACAATGTATTGAATTATAATTATTTTGGAATTTTGATTGCTATCCAATATGATCACTTAAGTTACTTTCATTTAACTCGTAAGTTGCTGATAATAACTTGAAAGCTAAGGATCCACATGTAGGCGAGTCCTTTACTGCTTTACCTTACCTATGCTTAGTAGTCACCCTGCATATGTCTAGTGAGACGGGTTAGTCTTGCTGAGCCTTAAGCTCACGTTTGCAGTTAACAAGTTTTTCTAGATTATACGACTGATGACGGGTTTAATGTAAAATCCCAATTTTTTCTTTAATATTAAGTTCAGTTACCAGTTTGTTCTCAACCATAGTGAAGATCAAATATGGTTGTACACATGAACTTAATATCATCAAGAATCTTTCTTTCCCTCATACTTAAGTTTTATGAACATGAGGGAGGGATTTCACCAGTGACCCTAGGATAATTCAAGTGGCCTTTCTACAATTTTTGGAATTTATTGAATGGAAATTTGCTAGGGCAAATCAACATGCAGTATTAAATATATTCAATTAATTCAAACCTTGAATATAACCACTGTACATATAGGCCCTGTCGAAATTATTCAAATCGGAGGCTATACATTTTTCCATGACCTCATAATATTCCAAATAGCCTTCCTGCAAAGTTTCAAGATTTTTGGATTTCATTTGCTATTTTATTTGAGACGCTTAGCAACTTCAAGTCAAATTCAAATTTTGAATTTGAAATTTAACTGAAACTTGTCCAAGATCGAAATCCAATTTAAGAATCTGAACCTACACAGTTGATTTGGCCTCTCCACAAAAATGTAGAATTTTTGAACAGTTCTAGGTAGGAGAATTGATGTTACAGAGGGGGATTAGTATGATAGGGGCAGTGGGACCCACTGTCAGCCTATCCCACTCGATGAACCGACGGAGCCGCTCTGTTTACGGCTGTCCCTGTGCTTCAACGTTGGGGGAGCTCGCCACCGCAACAAGGCATGCAAAGCAGGCAGCTGCGTGGGCTAAACACCTCCCCTGGCCTATATCTACCCCTCCCGACGGACGGCGTCGAGTTCCATCCCAGTTTCGCTTCCCCTCGCCACAGTTTCGCCCTGCCATCACACAACACCACAACCTTCCTTTCCTGCCAGTAAGCACCTCGGTCTTACCTCTATTCCCTTCGATGCAAACAGCAAAGTTGGCGCCAAGTTTGTGCTCTATCATCTACGCCAACAAGCTTATCGTTTTGCTACTTGTGTTGGTCGTAGTTTGAAGTTCCGCGGACGCCACCAATGTTGGCGATGAACGATGCCTCTACTCCACCGTCTCCATCCCTCAACAAGCGGCGTCACAACTCAACCTCAACATCAAAAAGGATTTCCATCTCGAGCTCTTTCTTACGGTAAAAGTCGTACCTCCTTTCATTCAGTATCGAGCAAGATATTCCAGTTTCTCTTTCGGCCGTTGCCCATGAACTAGCTCACTTCTCAGTTTAATTTGGTTTCTACATGTCATAATTCTTCAATCCAGTTAAGGATTATAGTCTGTACCTCCTAGCGCACCCCTCTGCCAAAAATCAGTAGACACCATCGAGTAAAGGTTGAGATATTCAAGTTTTCCCCACCGCAAATGAAAATCCGTCGGTCCATCGTCGAAGTCAACTTTGCCGGCAATGTCACCCCTTGCTAACCTCAAAATAATCATCCTCATGCTCCCAGGAATGTTTCTAGCTTTTCCTCGAGCCTTTTGCACCATCCCCATGCGATTCCGATGATAGCCGGAACCCTAGCTCCGCCACCATAGTCGTGCCACCATCTCCAGCCGTCGCCACCGCGATTGGACCTCACCATCGTGTTGTGCAGTCGATTCCATGGCTAGGTGGCCAGGGCCGAGTCGTGGGAGGTTGACACAGCCATCGCGGCGAGCTCGCCGGCGCAGCGCCGCCGCGGCCGAGCGGCGCATCACGAGGTAGAAGAAGGCCTATGGGACCCACTTGTCAGCGCCAATTCGAACGCCCCAGGATCAGCTGCGGCACTGAATCCGGTGCGGCTGCACGGTTGAACCCCGTGGCCCCCGTTGTGGCCCAGATGCGATTGGCCCATTTATATGAAGTGGGACCGGCTGCTTTATTCAAATATTTCCCTATTGGAAAGTAATTCCAGGATTTAACCAAACTTCTAAAAATCTTTACTCCTAGTAGAATTGCTCAAAAATTTCCAAATAAATTCTGGTAGACTCATACCAATATCTACTTTGCAGTGATAAAATTTTTGGACATGAAACTCCCAGAGATTTCATAATTAATTCCTTTGAACTATCTGCTTTGGAAATTAATTACTCCTGTTATGTTAATTGGAAAATTGCAAATAATGGTAAGAACACTCTTATTAATACACTTGATTTCCAGTAAAAATTTCAAGTTCATTGGACTTCAATTACTGGGTTGATCAGTGTTCCAAACCTCTATGTAGTTGAAAATTGAGAAAAATATAAAATAAATTTCAGAAATTCCCTCAAACTTGTAAAATCAGTTTGTCCCTGTAGGAAGCTTAGAAAATTGCGAAACCAATTTTCCTAGAACTAGTGAAGCCCCCTCTACATGTTACATCCACTGTTAGCCATGATAGACCTCCAAAATCATAACCAAAATTCAGAGAATGTTTATACTTGTAAGAATTTTAGGGACAACAAACTTCCTTGATCATCTCCTGTTCTTTGCAAGAGTATCCATTATAGTCCCTAGGATCTACCATAAAAGTTACAAAGCCAATTAAGATCATAATATTATTTGTTTCACAAGATATTAGCTTGTGACCTTAAACATATTATTTATTTTCAATGTCATTCATATATAGTATATGCATAACGTGTAGTAACTGAAGTCGATGAGAAGACGGAAGCTTTGGAAGTCCAGCTGCTGGAGACTAACATATACTTGGACTTGCATTTAGGCAATCCCTGGTTTGCATTTAAGTTCCTTATAGTGTCTTTGCAGTTTTCATTCACCTTACGTCTTCAGATGTTTGTGCGTTACGTGTAAGGTGTTTGACATCCACTTGCATGAGCAAATAACCCAGGGAGTGGTAGAAATAGCTCACGGACTCGTGTAGTAGCTGCCATGCTTATGTTCATAGGGATCTAGTAGAAGTCGAGTAGTTAGAATCTACTCGCGAGATAGGATTTTATCACACGGGATGAATTGGATCAAGAAATATTTTATAAATATGAAATATAGACCGGTCAGAGATGAGTAGGAAGCGACAAGAGGTGGTCTTGGTCGTATAGCTTTAACCATGTCGATTAAGGCCCGTGCCGTGTGCGGCCCTCCTGGACAAGCTTGAATTGCACCGACAACATAATGGAGAAATGGGCTCTGGTAAACTAACGTAGCTTGATACTGGTTTGTCAAAGCATTCCGTTTCGTTTTATAGGCGTGGGTTGAGGGCAGCGAGGTGTAAATCAGCTGGTGGGCACGTCAGAGTACGCCCCACGCAGGGACCTCCTGCTCATTACGGATCGACTGGTTCGACATTCTAGTGTTTGGTGAAAGGTGGCCATATACGACTAGTACTGAAGTGCTATGTAGGTAATGTTGTAAGTACTCGCTGGAAATTGCGAAAGTGTGTATGTGTCGTGTTGTCCGGGTGTGTCCTAATTGCAATCACCGTCCTCGCGGTATTAGAGTACCACTTGTTCACTGTGTTGTGACGTAGTAAATACTGATGAAGTCAGTAGAATACGATGTTTTGAATTATAATTGTTTTGCAACCTTGTGTGGCTTAAAGGTAGCACAATTAAAAGTTTACGGTTTCCCCATACTTTACCTGTAATAGCATTATATGCTTTGGGCATGTCGTATCATCGACAAAGCGTTTCTTGTTTGATTGTGGAGTCTATGATGTGTCGTGCTTGAAGAACTTCATGTGCTACTTAAAACAAGACTATAAGGATCCACTTGTAGGCGTGTCCGTTATGCTATTCCTTACCTATGCTTAGTATTCCCCCCTGCATATGTCTAGTGAGATGGGTTAGTTTTGCTGAGCATTAAGCTCATATTTGTAGTTAACAAGTTTTTGCAGATTATACAATTGATGACGGGTTCGATGACGAGGTTGCACCCCCTCCATGGTTTACAGTCAAGTGGGAGCCATGCACGCCGCTGTAAGTTGGGTGTTGCTAGTGCGTAGCATCCAGGGCATGGATGACTTTGTTTTTGCATAGCTAGTGCAAAGAGTGTAGCTATGATTTATATTTCTCTTTCCTTTTCGCTTAGTATTGTAAAACTTCCGCTGTATTTATAAATAAAGACTTGATATTATATTTTATTCTCGTTCTTTTCTGGTATACTATTGGGTGTCGCATCGCGCGACACCACCCAATGAGTCGGGATTCCGGTCCCCACAGCATGGTATCAAGGCATCATTGGGAACAGTGTGCTTGAAAAGAGCATATTTTCAAAAACTTAGGATTATATGAGTGAGGAATTATCTATATGCCCTTATAAGAAGTATTATTAGTGTATGATATAAATGTGGTAAACTAACTTATATGTTATTAATTCTGTAACGACGCTCCGACGTCAGGTAAGAGGTAAGGTACGCCACTGCAAGCAGATCAATTGCGGTAAGCTCACCATGCGAGAGGTAGCATGGAAATCTTTCTTTGGCTTTACACGGAAGAGTCAATATGAGCCTCTGAAGCTTCTCATGTTTCTGAGAACATATGACACGCGGTACCCCAGCGTGCTTCAAAGTTAGCGGGAGCCCCCGTCGGGTTGTGAATAACCCGATATTATGCTTCCATAGAACTATTCATGTTATGTGGGAGCATGCGAAACACGTATGCCCTAGCGTCTATAAACCGGTTCGTGCAGGAGTCTTTGCTGTACAGACGTAGTACAACCATGTACCTCGAGACATGACATCGCTCGAGGGCGACTCACACCAGAGTCGTATGCATTTACTTTCCAATATATTATTGTGACTTCTTATTCTGTTTCCCCGAGCTGCCCTTGAGGTGTGAAGGTGTTAAAGGGGATTGTTTGTCTTCGCAGCACTAACTACGATAGCAACCCACGTAGAACACGTTTGCGAGTGAACGATACTAGGGCCGCCTCTAAACGTATCCGGAAATACCGGTTAGAACTTTCTTTGGTGAGGCACGTAGTACCGTCAGTATCAAATTTGATACTTGACCATCCCCAACATGCT
This sequence comes from Tuctoria greenei, assembly GCA_036927565.1. Lineage (NCBI taxonomy): Eukaryota > Viridiplantae > Streptophyta > Magnoliopsida > Poales > Poaceae > Tuctoria > Tuctoria greenei. The sequence continues at coordinate 128,062,258 of JAYESD010000011.1, read as the reverse complement.
GGTAAGTTTGGACTCCGCAAAATGGGTGTCGACTCAACAAAGGGTTGGAACCAAGATTCTTGATTTCTGGCAGAAGTTTGCCTAACTTCGCCAGGTTGTAATCTTGGTTACTTCAAAAATAATATAGGGGTATGGTATATGGATGGAAAAATCATGAAGACCTCTACAACTTTTCGGATGACCGTTAAGTCAGAGAAGTTTGATAATCTGTTGAAATTTGGAGTATGCTTAAACTGCTCCAGATGACCATACCATTGTACCAGTCTTAATATTTTTGCCATAACTCCCTGTAGAAAAATCTTCTGCCCTATTGTGATACATATCTGGAAAGGGTATAAGGAGATATACAGTTTTTCGATTCAAGGTTTTTCCTGATTCAAATTTGAGTCCAATCAAATTTTGAGTTCAAAACAGTGAACTGCATGACTGCTGATGAGAACTAGTCAGTTCATCTGTGAAGTTTCGATAGTAATATCTCTCAGTACAGAATAGTGACATGGTCACATTTATACATTTCTGGAAAGCTTAGGAAGTCCTCTATCAACTTTATTTTGTATTTATGACCTGAATCTTGGTGTAACAGTGTTTAATTCCTATTGTCGCAAACTTGGTTCTGGTGGACCAGAACTTGAAACAGTTTGCACATAGTTTCGAATTTGCGCGTTATACCTGTATAACAAATGTGTCATGGCTGAAATCTTTTACTTATATATTTTTAACTTGATGTTATACAATGTTTATTTTGTCATAACCTCAATATATTTTTTGATATACCTGTATAAATTGTGGAAATAACCACATATACAGGGGAGGTTCTGTCAAAATTTCCAAAAAAATTAGGTCAACTTTAAACCTCTCAGTACCCTGCGTACCAGGTACCCCACGATACCGCAAGAAGCGCAAGAAAGTTCACCTATCAGGGACGAAGGTCTCCTCAGGCCCCCACATGTCACATTGCACCGGACCTGCTTCCCTCATATGGGTAGCTCCTGGGTTGACACGTGTAAAGGAAGACCGGAACTAAACTCCCAACATAGAGAAGCTCCGATGTCAACACGTGCACAACGACCCCGGACCTAACCCCCAGCATAGAGGAGCTCCGGTACCGGCATGTGTACAGTAGTCCTGGACCTACCTTCCCGCAAGGGAAAGCTCCGGAGCTGCCATGTGTGAAGCCTCCAGACCTTTATCAGCCCTAGGAACATGAGCAGATCTCCTTCAGCACGGACAATCAAGGGACAATTAAAGCGGCAGTTACAAGACCTGATTATGTGTCAGTAATACAATATTAATGACGCACGATCAGTACATTGTTGATAGGGGTAACACTGCTATAAAGGCACGTTATCACACTATTAATCATGTTTAATACCCTTCGATAGTGTATTAGGCCATTAAATACGCCGGGGCCACATGTCAGGCCAGGCAAACTCTATAATGGTCAGTCCTTAGATTATAAAATGGTTGTGCCGCACGATACAAAGAAAGGGGGCGATACACCCAAGCGGGCCCACAGACCATCAGACCTACATACTAGAGCGAGAGACACACACAATACAACAACACAAACCCCGTGGAGTAGGGTGTCACGCTCAGGCGGCCCGAACCACATAAATCTCTCGTGTCACTGTCTTGATCCTAATCTCTAAGCACCCCAACCGAAACAAGAACCTCCGCGGGCTACATTTGGTAGTACCGGGGGAAGTATCATAGCATCACTTCGACATTTGGCACGCCGGGAAGGAGGGCTCGAGATCTCAAGATGGTGAATTTCGCCGCAGTATCTTCCAACGACAATCACGCTGGACAACCTGCTGGAGGCAATCCCTCTAACGTACTATAGCGAGCAGGTGCCATTGTTCCAGCGGGCACAATGGTTCCACAGCGACCACCTGGTCCGACAAACAATGCTAGGCGACAAGATGGTGCATCTGCGTCGATCACTGCATCAAAAAACAACAACCCCAAGCACGCGCTCATTGTTGCGCGAGATCTCCTACAACACCCACTGCCTCAAGGAGCACCCTAGAGTGCCATGGAGCAGTGGAGGCCTAATGTTGACCATCTGGTTGCAGCAGCAGCCGCTGGCATCAGCAATCAAGGTCCTCTCCCTATGGGGCGAGCGCCGTCACAACGACGGAACTTGTCAGGCCGACTTGGTCCACATGTCTCTCAGCATAGGATACATGCTGCATCTTAGCAGGTGACTTCGCTACCTCCCGGGGCATGACACACCCACACAATCACTAGGATTCCGACCCATGACCTTCGGTCAAAACTTGATCACCGTTATCGGCAGCAGGATGGTAGTGTCCATATCGAGCGGGCTCGCGAAAGGCGAGAGGCTCGAGACAACCTTGCTCCTCAGGGAGTAGGAGGAGGATGTTCAGCTCTGGCCATACATTTACTCATGGTCAGATGGCCACAGAAGTTCCAGTCTCACTTGCTGGAAAAATTCGACGGGACTGTCAACTCTGCCGAGTTCCTTCAAATCTACTCCACTGCTATATTAGCAGCAGGGGGTGATGAGGCCATGATGGCCAACTATTTCCCAGTGTCCTTCACCAGGACTGCAAGGTTCTGGTTCATGAGACTTCCACATGACGCCATTAATAGTTGGGCGGAACTGTGTCAACAATTCACTGCCAACTTCGGGAGCTCTTATACCCAACCCAACACTGAATTGGATCTGTTTGCTATGAAGCAAACAACGGGGGAATCGTTATGATCCTTCATTCAGCGGTTCTCTCAGGTACGATGTACCATCCCTTCAATCTTGAGCTCTTCTGTTATCGTTGCATTCAGACAGGGTATTCGAGATAAGAAGATGCTGGAGAAACTAGCGACCAAAGAAGTCACCAGTGTCACGGAAGTCTTCAGCTTAGCAGACAAGTGTGTTAAGGTTGCGGAGGGCCGTGAAATGCACTCCAAGCCAGCTCCGGAGGCCAATAAAAAGCCATCCAAAGCTGAATCCACTACCTTCGGCGGTGGCAAGAAGAAGAAAAAATCCAACAACAAAAAGAAGTCGTCGGTCGGCGCACATGCTACTGCGGCTGCTGCAGCTCGGGTGGCCCTCGGGGCCACGCCCCGAGAAACGGCCTCGACCATCGTCAGAAGATGGAGGCAGTTCTAAAGTGTTGTGTCCAATCCACAAGATGGACAGACACAGTCTGGAAGAATGTCAGGAGTTCCAAAACCTTGTCGAGCGCTATAACAAGCGCCGGGAAGAAGCTCCTTTCCATATACAGGAAGGAAAACAAAAAGTCGACGAAGCTCCGACTGAGGAGGAGCTAGGTTTTCAGGACCCCAAAAATTTCTTGAAAGCCGTCTACAATACTGTCGATGATGATTCCGACGTCTCTGACAACGAACGTCGGAAGACCATGAACACCATTTTTGGAGGTTCTTAGGATATTACTTCTCACCGTATCCTCAAGACAATGCAGCAGGATATGGCCACTGCAGCTCTCACCGCTAGGGTGGAGCCCCATCATAAATGGATGGACACTCCCATCATTTTCGATGCTTCGGATTGCCCCCGCAACATGATTGGAACTGGCCAACTTCCATTGATGGTTTCTCCCACCATTAACAATATCCAACTTCACCATGTGATGGTGGACAGAGGTGCAGGACTGAACCTCATAAGCTTCAAAGCCTTCGTCAAGCTTCAGCTCCAAACTTCGGACCTTCGCCCCTCTCGACCTTTCTTGGGGGTAGGTTCGGGAGCCATTACCCCTCTCGGTTCCATCACACTCCCGGTGACCTTCAAGACTCGGGAGAACTACAAAACTGAGAAGTTGATCTTCGACGTCGCGCAAATCATTCTGCTGTTCAACACAATTTTGGGCAGGCCTGCCTTGTATAGGTTCATGGCTGCCGCCCATTAGGGTTATTTAGTGTTGAAGATGCCAACACTTGCGGGTGTTCTACGGATCTGCGGAGATCGCAATGTAGGAGTCACTGCATTGGAAGAACTCTATGCGCTTACTACAACACAAGAGGAAGCATCCGGTAAGGAGCCAACTCTGAACACTCCGAGCATTCGTCATCGAGGCTCTACCTCCGCACCTCGCGTGCAACCAAGCAGCGACACCAATGTTCCCTTCAAAGTCATCCAAATCGGTTCTGATGCTGCTTAGACTACCCGTATATCGGGAGGTCTGAATGACAAATAGGAACTCACGCTCATCACCTACCTCTGGGGTAATGTCGACGTGTTTGCCTGACAACTGTCACAAATTCCTGGGATCCCTAGGGAGGTGATTGAGCTCAATCTGAAGATCTATCCCAATGCACAACATGTACACCAAAACCCCCAAAGCAATCAATCGAGCGTCAAAACATCATCCGACAGGAGATCAAAAAGTTGCTCGAAGCTTGATTCATCCGGGAAGTCTTCCATCCAAAATGGCTAGCAAACCTAGTTGTGGTGCCCAAGGCTGGCGAGAAGCTTCGGATGTGCATCGACTACACCACACTAAATAAGGCATGTCCAAAAGATCCATTTCCACTACCTAGAATGGATTAGATAGTGGACTCCACCTCCGGGTGTGAGCTATTGTGTTTTTTAGATGCATATTCTGGATATCATCAAATCCAAATGTCTAAGGAGGATGAAGAGCATACTGCCTTCATAACAATAGATGAATTGTATTGTTATACAACCATGCCCTTTGGTCTCAAAAATGCTACTTCAACATTTGTACGAGTTATGTACAAAACATTCGGAGAGCTAATCAAAGATTTGGTTGAGCTATACGTTAATGACATCGTGGTGAAAATCAAGAACAAGGAGTCACTCCTTGATAACTTACAAGCTGTCTTCGACAAGCTGCGCAGCACGTGCACAAAGCTAAACCCGAACAAGTGTGTCTTCGGGGTTAGCTCCGGGAAGCTTCTAGGTTTCCTGGTGACACACCGAGGAATTGAAGCAAATTCGGCGAAGATCAAGGCTATAGAAGATATGCGGCAACCGGCCCGCATCAAGGATGTCCAGAAGCTAACTGGATGTTTAGCTGCGCTCAGCCAGTTCATCCCAAGACTGGCAGAACGGGCACTACGCTTCTTCAAACTCTTAAGAAAGTCTGGACCATTTCATTGGTAAAGAAGCAGAAAAGGCATTTCAAGAGCTGAAGCAGCTCCTCACCACACTACCAATGGTGCTAGCTCCAAATCCCGATGAGCCTTTACTGCTTTACATTTCTGCAACTACAGTAGTTGTCTGCATGGTACTGGTCGTGGAAAGAACGGAGCCACTTCCAGCTCAGGAGCTTAGACCCCTTCGAGAGGGTCCGGAGCTACCTGAAGGAGAGTCTGGGTCCCAGTCTTGGGACATAGAACACCCAGATGGAACGTCAGGAGACAAATCCCATTTACCTGAGGGAGCACTCCTGGCTGACCAAGGCAATTCGAACCTTTCCAACAAGGTCCGGGTTGAGCGAGAAAAGTACTGGACCCCTCCGGGAAGGTCCTGGAAATCCAACAAGAAAGTCTGGACCCCTCCGAGAAGGTCCGGGTCGATGGAGAAGAAGCTCCGAGCCCCATCGATAGGGTCCAGATTGTCCAGCGCCCGGTGTACTTCATCAGTGAAGTACTCCATGATGCCAAGACAAGATACATTGAAGTACATAAGCTGCTTTATGCGGTTCTTATTGCCTCAAGAAAGCTTCCACACTACTTTCAAGCCCACAAAATCTCGGTGGTAACTTCCTTTCCACTGCGTGCTATTTTGCATAACCCTAACTCTATTGGGAACATTGCAAAGTGGGTAGCGGAGCTGGCCGAGTTCGATCTCAAATTCGTGTCATGACAAGCGATCAAAAGACGAGCTTTGGCTGACTTCGTGGCAGAATGGACTCCCTCTCCATCAAACCCTGGCGGACCTAGTGAGCAGAAGCTAAAGCTCAAAGTTCCGGTCTTCACCGAGCCTCGCTAGACTGTCTACTTTGACGGCTTCATGTAGAAGCAGGGGGCCGGAGCTAGAATCATTTTCCTCGCTCTGATTGAGGAGAATGTGAAGTATATGGTTCACCTTCATTTCAAGGCAACCAACAACATGGAGGAGTATGAAGCTCTCATTTACGGACTCAACGTGGCACTATCTTTTGGTGTCAAACAACTGCTATTGAAGGGAGATTTGTAGCTTATTATCAAACAAGTCAAAGGTGAATGCTGCTGCAACAATCCCCATCTAGGTGCTTATCTCCACCATGCAAAGTGTCTTCACTATGTTGAAGCTGACGAACTCTCTACGAAAGCCTCAACCGGAGCTCCGGCTCCCAATGGAATCTTCATCTAGAGGTTGTCAAGACCAACAGCTCAGCCTGCCGAACTGAGTGAAGAGGGCGAGACCAGCACCTCGAAGCTGGCAGTCCCGGTGGCCCTGTTACCATGGCATCCACCATGGGTCGTAGGTTCTGTTGGAAGCTCCGAGCAACCCAACACACAAGACTCAGAAGCTCAAGCTAGCTTCGATGCATGGATCTCGGAGATCAGGGGCTACTTGAAAGACAACATCCTTCCAGAAGACGGTGTAATCACTGACCGGATTGTTAGATTGGCTAAAAGATACACGTTGGTAGAAGGGGATCTCTACTGACGCAGTGCCAACAGCATCCTAATGCGGTGCATTGCAAGGGAACAAGGTCGTGAGATGCTCGAGGAAATCCATGGAGGCGAGTGTGGGAACCACGCATCTTCCCGCACACTGGTCGGTAAAGCCTTCCGACATGGCTTTTACTGTCCTACAACATTCCAGGATGCGGTTAAGCTAGTGAAAAAGTGTGAAGTGTGCCAGTTCCATGCAAAAAAAATTCACACACCGGCTCAATCACTGCAAATGATACCTCCTACATGGTCATTTGCTGTGTGGGGTATGGACATCTTGGGACCATTCCCAAAAGTCGTCGGAGGTTACAGGTTCCTGTATGTCGCCATCGACAAGTTCACCAAGTGGTCGGAAGCAACTACAGTGGTAACAATCAACAAGAAATCAACAATAAAGTTCTTGAGGTCCATTATATGCAGATTTGGAGTTCCGAACAAAGTCTTAACTGACAACGGAACTCAATTCACAAGTGCTGCATTTCAAGAATATTCCGAAGACCTCGGCATTCAACTCAGCTATGCCTTAGTAGCTCATCCAGCAAGTAATGGCCAAGCCAAGAGAGCAAATGCATGCATCTTAAAATGACTCAAGACGCGCACGTACGAGCGCCTGAAAAAGCATGGAGCCAACTGGATTGAAGAGCTTCCGTCCACATTATGGGCGAACAGGACAACACCTAACCGGTCAAGTGGGGAGACTCTGTTCTTCCTGGTGTACGGAGCTGAAGCAGTCCTTCCTCCGGATATCACCTTGGGGTCCCTCCGGGTACGGACCTTCGACGAAGCCACGCAGGACCAGCTCCGGCGTGAAGACCTTGACCTCGTCGACGAGGGAAGATGCCAAAAAACTGTTAGGAATGCATGTTATCACCAAGCGCTCTAGCGCTATCATCAAAGGCATGTGCGCAACAGGCAGCTTAAAGAAGGTGATCTGGTGCTTCGAAAGATACTAACCCATGAAGGGATGAACCATCATTGCTCCAGCTGGGAAGGCCCCGTTCGAGTGATCAAAGTATCTCGGCATGGATGCGTTCACTTGGAAACTGAGGATGGGACTCCGCTTCCCAATCATTGCAACATCGAGCACCTCCATAAGTTTTATGCTTGAAGTCACGGAGGTGAGTCTGTAATTACAGACAATGCATGTTATAGAGTCAATATACAGGGATAGGTAGGTCCTCTGGGAGAACATCTGAACCCCACCGGGAGGGTCTGGGAAGTTCAAGTAACAGTGAGACAGTCACAACACTAAAAGTGTAACTACCTGCCCTGGGCTAGTACAAAATGTATAGCACACTTATCATGGTCTAGCACCCTAAGTGAGCCCTTGTCTCCCCTGTAATCCGGACCTATAATGAAAGGCATTATCATGTGAAAACAGACTCCACATGCATTTATTTTTTGTACAAGGCTCGATATATCAAATTATTATTTTTTCCTTCTTGTCTATAATAAAGTTGTGCAATTCTTTGCAAGCTTTATTCCAAGTAATTCACATGCATTACAAGCTTTATTTCTTTTTGGAAAATAGCTCAAGAGCTGAATAGAATACATCATTGTGTAGGGAGTGTGTTGGTGAAACACATCCCAAGAGCTCAAGCATAAAAATCCTCACACACTTCACATTTCACAGGAAAAACGGACTAGTACGATATACACCGGACTAGTCCGATATCCTCTCTGGATAGGTTTGGACAAGTCCAGCGAATGCCGACTTGTCCGCATCGGGCTAGTCCGATAATTTCTGGACTAGTCCGATAATGCCTCTGAATAAAATCGGACAAGTTCTCCACGTGCGAACTTGTCCTATATTCACTAAAGGCATCACCACACCAGACTGTCCGATATCACCACGCACAAGTCTGAAAACCTTTTTGTCTAAAATCGCACAAGTCCGCCCCTAGCCGCACAAGTCCGATATTCCTGGACACTTAGGGTTTCCTGCACGCCGCACACCGGACTAGTCCGGACTCCACCATAGACTAGTCCGGACCCTCGAAACCCTAATGGTAAATTTTGAAAACTCTAATATAAATAGATGTGCATGGCCCAACTATCAACTCTCGACCCCCTGCGCCGTCACACCCTCCAAGAGCATAGAAAACACATCTCTCCATGAAATTCAACGAAAGAAAGATTAATCCCTTGAGGATTCACTTTGGATCAAAGGAGGGACACAATTCCACACTTTCAAGCTCTTGGGTTTGATCTCTAACACACTCTTGTTGTTTCATTGTTGATCTTAAGAGTGTGTTCTTGGTGGTGTTTGAATTGTAATATCGGGGAGCCCTCAACTTGTGAGAAGGCCCCTTGAACTTGGTGCTTTGCCCCTTCGTGATAGTTGAAGAAGAATTGGCCTTCGTGGCGATTCGACGAGGTTAGGGTCAGCGAAGATCTAGTCCTTTCGTGGGCTCCTCAACGTGGATGTAGGTTGCTTCTGTGGGAATCGAACCATAGGATAAAATCGTGTGTCAAACTTACTTTTAAAGTTTCTCATATTATATTATAGGGTTTGATTGATTTTTTCCATCTTATGAGTAGAACATTCATATCAAAGCTAATTTGCACTACACTTAACTTCATTGAATCAATACTTGCAAGTTACATACAATTTTCCGCTGCATACTATGCTTGAATTGAAATCTTTGATCGAACTCGATCAATCTAGTCCGCACGCACCGTACTAGGCCACACTCTACCGAACTAGTCCGTTATCTTGGGATTTTATCAGTTTGTTAAGTGTTGTAGGTTCCGACTAAATTTCAAAAAGGCCTATTCAATTGGTATTAGAGCAGGTTTCTTTGCAAGAGACTAATCGCTCAAAGAAAACATGTCGGACATGAAGGATGTACACAAGAGTCTTAACCAAGAGAAGGTTGAAGACAAAAAGGCTCAAAAGCTAGAGAAGCTCCTTGATGCTATCTAGGACTTCGAGGACGATGATGAGGAGACGCTTAAACTCAAGGTGCTCCTAAGAAAGAAAGCTCTCTCAAAATGGAAAGTGAAGGTCGAGGACGAGAAGAAGAAGAAGGGGAGTAGTCACACCGACTTCTCCCGATATCCTTTTAATTATGATCGCTTAAATTCTAACAATAATCATTACCTATCTATTCCCAATGGAAAAGCCCCACACTTTGATGGCAATGCCTACTCAATGTGGAGGCAAAACATGAAAATGCACTTGATCTCACTCAATCAGAGCTTGTGGCATATTGTGGTTACAGGAATAGATATCCCCAACGATAATAAGGAGCTCACACCTAGCCAAGAGCAAGCAATTCATCAAAATGCCCAAGCTGCAGTAGTCATCACCTCATCACTTAGTCAGGACGAGTTCACCAAGGTGGATGGGCTCGAGATTGCGAAAGAAATATGGGATACATTGCAAACCGCACATGAAGGCGATCGTCATGTGCGAGAAGCGAAGATTGAAATGATCGAAGGCGAATTGGGAAGATTCGTCATTGAAGAAGATGAGTCGCCGCAAGACATGTACAACCGCTTAAAGACAATCATCAACAAGGTTCGAGCATATGGATGCAAGAAGTGGAACGATCACGAGGTGGTGAAGCTCATCCTTAGAGATTTCATGCCTCGCAACATCACCTTGTGCTCGATGATTAGAGAAAGCCCCGAGTACAAGAAAATGACCCCGAATGAGCTACTCGGGGAAATCATCAATTTCGAGATGATGGAAAAGCAGGTGAAGCATGTCAAGGAAATTGCCGACCTCACCTCGGCAAAGAAGAAAGGGGTCTCTTTGAAGTCCACTTGCAAGCCCTTGTCTAAAGAAGCTCGAGAAGCTCAACAAGAAGAGGGCAGCGATGATGAGAGCAGTGACATCGATGAAGAGGACATGATTCTCTTTATGATGAGATTCAAGAAAATGATGAAGAAGATACAAGGGGGAAAATCAAGTGAAGGAAAATATAAAGAGAAGTCAAGACCAAAGTTGAAACGGGCATGCTATAACTGTGGTAAATATGACTACTTTATAGTTGATTGCCCATACGAAGAAACCAAGAAGAAGACAAAGGAAACAAGACCTCAACCCAAGAAATTCTTCAAGAAAAAGAAGCAAGCTGGACAAGCGCATCTAGGAAAGGAGTGGGACTCAAATGACGAGTCCTCATCCGAAGAGGAAGAGGAGATGGCTAACATAGCCATCGAGAAGACATCCAAGAAGTCCGCCCTCTTCCCAACTCTAGGCGCATGGAAGGGCAACAACACTTGCCTCATGGCAAAGGAAGGTAAACGAAAGGTAACAACCAAATCCTCGTCCTTGCATTCCTATTCTAGTGATAGTGAAGTTGCTAGTGATAATGAAGACATGCTCGTTGGATTAGATAAGAAAACAGCAGAAAAAATGAAATTCCTACTTGATCAGCTTGTTGAGAATGAGAAGTTAATCAACTGTCAAGAAGATATGATTATCTCCCAAAAGTAGGAATATCTTGAACTTGACAAACTTCTCGAACTTGAAAAGAAGTGAAGCAAGTCACTGGAACTTGAGTTAGCCTCAAGCAAGGAAGCTTGCTTGAAGTTAAGCGACTCAAACACCACCATCAAGGACGAACTTGCTAACCTATCCAAGGTTAACAAAATCCTTGAGGTACAAGTTGAGTCACTCAAACAAAGTGACCCCTCACCCTCTTCAAGCTCACCTCCTCAACCACTTAAATCTGAAGCTACTATTACTTGTTCTTGTGCAAAAATCGACACTAGCCTGAAAGGAAAATCCAGTTCTGCCAAAGACAATCATTCTTCCCAATGTGGCATATTTGACAAGGAGAAGATCAAATATGCACGTAGTGCATACTTGACCACAAGACCTCCTAATGTCAAATATGGCATTGGTTATTCTTATGGTGAAAAGCAATATGCTAGAAGCCATAAAAATAACAGGGGGAGCATTGCCTTTGTAAAGGGGGACTCCTCTCAAGCTAGAAAGTCCAAAGTCAACAAATTTGATCACCAGACTAGTCCAGTCCAGACACGGACAAGGCCGATCCTCCGGACAAGTTCGATTTCCTGGACTAGTCCTGTATACAAACAACAACAACTATTATTCAGGACTTTTGATGCATCTTATGTTCTAATGAGAAATACTTTTGGTAAAGTTTATGCTCATTATGTTGGGCCACGCCATGGGAACACCAAGTCTCATGTGTGGGTGCCCGAATCTCTTGTAACTAACCTCCAAGGACACAAGCAAGCTTGGGTACCTAAAATCGTGTGTCAAACTTGATCTTAAAGTTTCTCATATCATATTCTAGGGTTTGATTGATTTTGTTTATCTTACATTAGAACATTCATATCAAAGCTAATTTGCACTACACTTGATTTCATTGAATCAATACTTGCAAGTTACATACTATTTTCCGCTGCATACTGTGCTTGAATTGAAATCTTTGATCGAACTTGATCAATCTAGTCCGCACGCACCGAACTAGTCCGCACTCTACCGGACTGGTCCGATATCTTGAGATTTGATTAGTTTGTTAAGTGTTGTAGGTTATGACTACATTTAAAAAAGGCCTATTCACCCCCCCCCCCTCTAGGCCACATTCAATGGTCTTTTTGGATCCTAACATTGCTACATAGTCTACTTGCCTGAAAGCCAAGCCAACATAGGTTCGGAGTGTGCTATTGACTTAGCCTGGTCCTGCACCCTAAGTATGCCGCTCTACCTACACCCATGCAGGTCTCAGTAGGGTGAGTACTAAAAAGTCATGTGCATCTAGAAAGATTATATCAAAATGCTTGTTATCATGTCGATATTTCTTCGAACCTAAAGATTAAATAAGAACAATAAGTGACAACCAATTTATAGACAAGAGGACGAATTTTACTATTTTCTTGACTTTAATGTGCAGGGAAAACAAAAATTCATAGCGATGATAGACGACGCCGGAGCTACTAATCTCCGACATCCTCCAAAGGGGCCTGCAATCGACGTTTTATGCATTGACAGTGGGGATCAGCAGAGGTACTAAGATCTGATAACCCCTGGAGGCCTATTGTCGACGACTTGTGCGTTGGCATTGGCTACTACCGAAGCTAGAACCCCGGGGGGCCAATCGTCGATGTATCGAAGAAAAAGAATTCGGACCTAGAAGTTTGAAGCGTCCAAGTTCTCAGCATACAGTATAACCCTTTTGGTACATGTCCACACTACAATTGTGCACATATACCAGAGGGCCAACAAGACAGAGTACAGTATATTGAAGGCGACAAAAAAAAAGTGAAATTCATGCCAAAATGGATTTCAAATGCATGGCAAAATGTATTTCATTAATTTGAAGCACTGGATTACAAAATTGGGAGTACAACAGAAGACAAAAGGAAAAAGTCCTAGCTACTGGCGGGTCTAAGACCTGTGGAAGAATGAGGTGAATTTCTAGGCAACTTCCTGGACGTTAGCCTTGGTGCCGTCTTCCTCTTCAACAACGGGACCTTCGAGCACCGGGTTCAGGGAGAATTGGGGGTCTCGGCTCACATAGCACGTTAGCACATATTCTACGATGTTCATAGACAAAGACATACCCTCTGTCTCCAGCTGGTCCACAATGACGTCGCCCATCGCATCAAGTTTGCCGCCAGGACCATTGAGGGCCACCAGTGCTCGGTCCAAGTCCAGCTCCGGGTTGTCCAGACGTACGGGACTGATGGTGTCAGTGCGTCGTTGACCTGCCCCAAGAAGTCCCACACTTGAATGGACTCAGTATCCTTCAAGCTCCATAGCTCCTCGAGCGACTACCGAGCAGTCGGAAGCTCCGAACCTTCACGAGCGAGGCGCTCGACCAATTTGGCATGTTGTTGCATATTCTCAACAACTTGCTTCTCACGGTCGGTCAGCTCCGTCTCCCGGAAGAGGATGCAGTTCCATCTTTCCGCCAGGTCTTTTTCCCTGCCTTTTACTCTCTCCTCTCTAGCAGCAATGTTAGCCTCTCTTTTCGAGAGCTCCTGCCCCACCATCTAGTACTTTTCTTTCTCCACTTTGCTCCATAGATCCAGCTTTTTGCTGCAACTGCCAAATTCTACTCACCCAGAGTCAACTTCTAGGTAACCTCCGTCTCTCTCTTCACAATATCCTCTTGTTGCTCCAGGAGCTTTTCTTCCCTCGCCTCATGGTCTGCTCGACGCTTCAAGAGGATCTCATTCAATTCACTGAGTTTTTTGTGACGCTCATCAGCAGCATCACTCCTCTCCTTGTATTGCTCTAGGATTTCCTTAGAGTTAGCGTCGAGCGCCCTGATGGCAGCCTCTTTTTCCTCCAGCAGCTTGTCCCAGTATTCCAACCAGGCCTTTTCCCTCTTAGCCCACTCCATCTGGTCAGCTAGTCTTGTCTGTGCAAGCCTGGTCTCAAAGTAGAGTCTATTGTGCCAACGCCTCAAGGTGTTGCGCTCCTCATCCAGGGCTTTACTCCTGTGATCAAAGGGGAGCTGGACATGCCTGAGACTTGAGCAGGCATTGTCTATGGACAACGCCAGAAGGATAGGCTCTGGACCTGCTGGGACCAACTCCACAGGCTCCTGAGGATTTTCCATAACAAAAATTGGGTCCCACTCTACAAGAGTGGTCCCCTGGGCTCTTGCAGCACTAAGGACGTTCTCTGGAAGCCCTTCAGCAGCAGCAGAGGAAGAACTCGCTGAGGGAACCCCCACCTCCATAACGAGAGTTGAAGGCATCGCTTCTGGGTCTTCAGTCACTGGCTCCGAGGGAGGAGGACCTGTCTTCTCCTCCTCAAGTTGCTCCGGCTCCGGTCTAGACACCTCCAGGGCAACTACCTCCGGGGCAACAGCCGAGGCTTCATCCGGAGCCTCTACCTCCACTGGCTCAGACGCCAGCACGTCAGGCATTTTCGGCTCAGCAGCAGGACCTTCAAAAATTCCTAGCCCAAGGGCTGGATTATCGACCATCTTCGGCTCGACTGCCGGAGCTTCCATTGTCTCTAGCTCAACGACCAAGGCTTCAATGACTTCGGGCTCAAGGGCCGGAGCTTCTGGTGCCGCTGGCCCCACAACCACTTCTGGTGCAGGGACTGGAGCTTCGGTGACCTCCGGTTCAGAAGTCGGAGCCTCCAACATCTCCAACTCCTGCCCTGGAACTTTAGCCTCTGGCACTTTTGCAAGAGGTACCTCTTAAACTTCTCCCCCGTGGTCCGGCGCTACCACGGGAAATTCAGGCGCCTCTTTTGGATCCAAGACCATGACAGCTGGCACCGGAGCTGCCGTGACTTCTGCCAACACTTGGGGAGGGGGCTCGGTGGTCGAAGCCGCAGCTTCAGCATGAGCAGCCGCAGTAGCTACAATAGATGCAGAAGTCCGTGACTCCTTTCTCGACACCCTGGAAATAAAGGGACGAGAAGATGGAAGACACAATAAAAACAAGATTAGCATTTTAAGGTGAGCACACAATGCTTACCTAGGGATGCTACGGTCCCAGTCGCCTCGGAACCTCTTCCTCTGAGGCCCAGAGCCAGAACCCACCGAGTCTGGTGGTACAATGACTTCGGACCTCAACTGAGGACCACTTGCTGCAGCTGTAGTCCTCTCGACCGGAGCTTCTCTTGGTCGAGAAGAACTCCTAGGCCTGGAGCTCTGGGCCGGTGCTGAAGCTGGTGTTGATTGCCCGGAGCTAGCGCCTCTCGAGGACGCCCGCGCCAGAGAAGGTGCAGCCGCAGAAGACCTCCCCTACCGGGGAGAAGGAGCCGTTGTAGAGGGAGCAGCCCTGACGGACCTTCCATCAGCATGCTTCAGCTTCCTCTTTCGACTGGAGGATTCGGCTGGCTCTTTGCCCTTGCCGATGACTTCAACTTTTTGGCTCGGGGCAGAGGCAAGCCCTCTTTCGGAAGCTCCAGGAATTACCACCCTGGAGGTCCAGCGCCTCTCCACCACACCAAGATCATCAAGTGTCGGTATCTTCCTCCAGAGCTCTCTGTTGAACTCTGGTTCCATGTTCTGAGGGGGGAAAGTAGCCGGTGGAACCAAGTCCTCACCTTTGATGTCTATCCCATGCTGGAATTTCTTAAGATGAAGCTTCAGATCTTCAGCATCTAAATTGGATTTTAGACCGGTCTCAATCCAGTCATCATCCATCACGCTATTGAGGGCCCAGGCGAGCTTCTCCCTCATCCTCAGTGGAGCCCATCTGTTGATCAGGAAAATGCAGAAGACCATCTGGAGGGTTACTCCACCCTCCACGCATTCTCGGATCCTGGACAAGATTGGGTTAAATGCCTCTGACAGCTTCGGAACTACATTCCAGGCCTCGGTGTCGACGTTGGGGAGACCTTGGGGCAGCTCCAACCTCTCGTGCTCCACCACCGCAATGATGATCGAGTCCTTCAAGTCATGCCTGTAGGATCGAAGAGCATGTGAAAGCTACCAGAGGTGGGTGAATGGTAGATTTAAAAATCTTACGTAGCGGAAACAATTAAATCCCAAAACCTTCGGCAGAAAAACGATCTGTTAAAAAAATCATGTGTGAGACTAATCTAGACATGTTTCACCGTGACAAAAGTGATAGATATCAGAGAGAATCAATTCACGAAGACAACACAACGAGAATCACTCAAATCCGTCAATAGAAACTCAAGTTACGATTGAAAGATCGAACAAAGGTCAATCTGTCCTACCCGAGAAAAACAGTTTTGGAACGCTGCAAAGAAACTCGTGTAGATCAGAAACCACAAATCCAATAACCGTGAAATTTTGAAAGATGATAGATAATCAAGTTGTGAAGACAACCCAAAAAGAATCACATCAATTGGATCTGTAAAACTCGATTTATGATAAAACCAGCAACGAAAGGTAGTTCTATCCAGAAACTCGACGAGTAAAACTTGTCTAGAACAAGTCGGACGAACAAGGCACAAAAGTTCCTTCAAACTACGAATTTTATTTAATAGAACACAAGAGGAACAGCCCCAAAGTCGTCTACCACGAGCTCTGGGCTCCCTTTCTTATATAACCATCCCTTAGGCCAACCCAATCTCAACTAGGACTCCAATCCAACTCCGATCACAAACCGAAACTTTCCATAACTGCTTAGGACTCTTCTATACGCAGATTGAAGCAATCTTAAGACTTCCAAACACCTTAGGAACGTATCCCACATTCCTAAAACAACTCAAATTCGTGACCCACATGAAATCCTATCATAACAAACTCGATACTTTCCATACCGAGCCATAACCGACTCCGTCGCAGCCAAAGTCATCAACCAATACAATCCGATCCTTCCAACCAGATCTTATCATCCATAAAACATCTTCGGAACCATGTTGCCACGTCATGCACCACATGCATACGTGAAAACACCTTACTTCGACGTCCAGTAACCTTTATATGCACAGCCCTTGATTCAATCATCCTGCGCGACCTCCTGACCCGCTCAACCACAATTCCTCCTGAATTTGGTTGTTGGCACCTCATCTCCTCCCTGAGACTAGTCCAAAGGATCCTGTCACCAGCCATGACTTGAACTCAAGCAAAACCTGCATATGAATAAACAACCAATCCGTACGAGCCCATGTCCGCGACTTGACTCAAGTCAGTTCCGAACACAACACCTTATGTGAGCACCTCACATAAGCATATTGCAAAACCACAGTAAAACAATATCAACCATATCAACCAAAATGCACCAAAAACTTGGTAAAATAATACTAAGCAACCTTTCCAACAATGTAAAGCAAGTTCGAAACATTTCACATTAAAAGCCAGAACATTGCGATCAAGTGTACGATGCCAAAAATATAAGTCCTTTGATTCATTAGCAACTAGACACCTATGCTTAGAGGAAGACATATCAAAATCAGTTTTAAAAACTCTTCCAAACTGAGACATTTTAAAAATAAGCTCACTATTTGAACCTACAACCTTGCAACAGTTTTTATTGAAAATTATTTCCAGATTTTCATCTAGCAATTGTGAAACGGAAAGCAAGTTGTATTTCTAATTTTTGACAAGTGCCACATCCTTTAAAGTGTAGTGATCATTTACTCTAACCGAACCCTTAGCAATTATAGGAGTTGAAGAATTATCGGCAAAAGTAACATTCTCTACACGTGACACAAAAGAGAGGGAGGAGAACCATTCTTTGTTACCTGTCATGTGGCGTGAGCAACCTGAATCCACAATCCAAATATTCTCCTTTCTCAAGCATGTAACCTACATAGAAGCACAATACTTCGATGAGTCAATATTGGGGTTAGTGAAAAGGCATTTAGGTATCCAGTACTGAGTCACACAACATGCAGCAGGAAAAACACGCGAAAACTGAGACAAACAACAGGTTTATGAGTCAAACGTTGAGATTTTTTGTTCTTAACAATTGATTTATAAGTTGTTACTCATTTAGAGCAAAAACCAGTAGCTCCGGAGGTATGGACATTTGTTTTGAAAGAAACAACTGAAGCTCCGGATTCACAAACCGAAGGTCAGAAAGCAAAAACTGAAGCTCCGGAGGAAACAACAGAAGGTCCGGGAGCTTTATGAGCTATCGGAACTACCGGAGCTATCTTTGAAAGTTTCTTACCAGAGGGTCCGGAAGCTACCTTTTCAAATTTTTGACTCATTAAAGCAGGTTGCATGTTTCTAGTTTTAGGTTTAGCATGAAAGTTATGAGATCTAGCAGACATTTTATCCTTTTTAATTTGTTTAGCTAGTCTATTACAAAAATCTATGACATGACCATCTTTATCACAATATGTACAATGAAATTTCATTTGTCTAGATGTGCACCCAGCATTAGAAACAGAATTAAAAAGCACTCCTGCAGATTCAAAGATCACATCCTTTTGTTTAGGGACAGTTTTGATTAAGCCTCTTCCAAATGATTCTACAATTTGAGGTGGATGTGTTTTAGAATAAACATGAGA
This sequence comes from Tuctoria greenei, assembly GCA_036927565.1. NCBI lineage: Eukaryota > Viridiplantae > Streptophyta > Magnoliopsida > Poales > Poaceae > Tuctoria > Tuctoria greenei. The sequence continues at coordinate 128,043,762 of JAYESD010000011.1, read as the reverse complement.
ATCAAAACCTAAACCAGTTTTATCATTACAAGATTTACATGATCTCAGTAGCAAGTTTAGATTTTTGTTCCCAATACAAAACTGCTCTAGCATCCTATTCATGTCACCAAGTTTTTTAGACAATTCTAGGCAGTTTTTACATGAAGTTTTTCCTTTTAATTTGCAATTAGAATAGTATTTAACTTCATGAGAACGTAAAGCTTGTTTAGAATGGAAATTTCATCCACTACATCTTTTAGATTCTTATCAAGATTATCACATGCAGAACAATGCAAATCATCTGTTGAACAAGACGCATCTTTTAAGTTTTTATCATTAAATGCAGCAAGCTTTTTGTTCTTCTCAATTTCAAGTTCAAGTCTATCTAGTCTGGAGGAGTGTGCAATTCTTAGTGTGGACAATTGTTCATAGATTAAATCACATGAGGAACAAGAATCATCACTAGGAATCAAGGTTTTCAAATGGTTGATTTCAGATTCTAGTGATTCAATTTTAGCAGCATTACCCCTAAGCTTTTGTCCTATTGCACGAGAAATTCTTAAGATGAAGCTTCATATCTTCATCATCTAAATTGGATTTTAGACCGGTCTCAATCCAGTCATCATCCATCACGCTATTGAGGGCCCAGGCGAGCTTCTCCCATATCCTCAGTGGAGCCCATCTGTTGATCAGGAAAATGCAGAAGACCATCTGGAGGGTTACTCCACCCTCCACGCATTCTCGGATCCTGGACAAGATTGGGTTGAATGCCTCTGACAGCTTCGGAACTACATTCCAGGCCTCGGTGTCGACGTTGGGGAGACCTTGGGGCAGCTCCAACCTCTCGTGCTCCACCACTGCAATGATGATCGAGTCCTTCAAGTCATTCCTGTAGGATTGAAGAGCATGTGAAAGCTACCAGAGGTGGGTGAATGGTAGATTTAAAAATCTTACGTAGCGGAAACAATTAAATCCCAAAACCTTCGGCAGAAAAACGATCTGTTAAAAAAATCATGTGTGAGACTAATCTAGACATGTTTCACCGTGACAAAAGTGATAGATATCAGAGAGAATCAATTCACGAAGACAACACAACGAGAATCACTCAAATCCGTCAATAGAAACTCAAGTTACGATTGAAAGATCGAACAAAGGTCAATCTGTCCTACCCGAGAAAAACAGTTCTGGAACGCTGCAAAGAAACTCATGTAGATCAGAAACCACAAATCCAATAACCGTGAAATTTTGAAAGATGATAGATAATGAAGTTGTGAAGACAACCCAAAAAGAATCACATCAATTGGATCTGTAAAACTCGATTTATGATAAAACCAGCAACGAAAGGTAGTTCTATCCAGAAACTCGACGAGTAAAACTTGTCTAGAACAAGTCGGACGAACAAGGCACAAAAGTTCCTTCAAACTACGAATTTTATTTAATAGAACACAAGAGGAACAGCCCCAAAGTCGTCTACCATGAGATCTGGGCTCCCTTTCTTATATAACCATCCCTTAGGCCAACCCAATCTCAACTAGGACTCCAATCCTACTCCGATCACAAACCGAAACTTTCCATAACTGCTTAGGACTCTTCTATACGCAGATTGAAGCAATCTTAAGACTTCCAAACACCTTAGGAACGTATCCCACATTCCTAAAACAACTCAAATTCGTGACCCACATGAAATCCTATCATAACAAACTCGATACTTTCCATACCGAGCCATAACCGACTCCGCCGCAGCCAAAGTCATCAACCAATACGATCCGATCCTTCCAACCAGATCTTATCATCCATAAAACATCTTCGGAACCATGTTGCCACGTCATGCACCACATGCATACGTGAAAACACCTTACTTCGACGTCCAGTAACCTTCATATGCACATCCCTTGATTCAATCATCCTGCGCGACCTCCTGACCCGCTCAACCACAATTCCTCCTGAATTTGGTTGTTGGCACCTCATCTCCTCCCTGAGACTAGTCCAAAGGATCCTGTCACCAGCCATGACTTGAACTCAAGCAACACCTGCATATGAATAAACAACCAATCCGTACGAGCCCATGTCCGCGACTTGACTCAAGTCAGTTCCGAACACAACACCTTATGTGAGCACCTCACATAAGCATATTGCAAAACCACAGTAAAACAATATCAACCATATCAACCAAAATGCACCAAAAACTTGGTAAAATAATACTAAGCAACCTTTCCAACAATGTAAAGCAAGTTCGAAACATTTCACATTAAAAGCCAGAACATTGCGATCAAGTGTACGATGCCAAAAATATAAGTCCTTTGAATCATTAGCAACTAGACACCTATGCTTAGAGGAAGACATATCAAAATCAGTTTTAAAAACTCTTCCAAACTGAGACATTTTAAAAATAAGCTCACTATTTGAACCTACAACCTTGCAACAGTTTTTATTGAAAATTATTTCCAGATTTTCATCTAGCAATTGTGAAACGGAAAGCAAGTTGTATTTCAAATTTTTGACAAGTGCCACATCCTTTAAAGTGTAGTGATCATTTACTCTAACCGAACCCTTAGCAATTATAGGAGTTGAAGAATTATCGGCAAAAGTAACATTCTCTACACGTGACACAAAAGAGAGGGAGGAGAACCATTCTTTGTTACCTGTCATGTGGCGTGAGCAACCTGAATCCACAATCCAAATATTCTCCTTTCTCAAGCATGTAACCTACATAGAAGCACAATACTTCGATGAGTCAATATTGGGGTTAGTCAAAAGGCATTTAGGTATCCAGTACTGAGTCACACGACATGCAGCAGGAAAAACACGCGAAAGCTGAGACAAACAACAGGTTTATGAGTCAAACGTTGAGGTTTTTTGTTCTTAACAATTGATTTATAAGTTGTTACTCATTTAGAGCAAAAACCAGTAGCTCCGGAGGTATGGACATTTGTTTTGAAAGAAACAACTGAAGCTCCGGATTCACAAACCGAAGGTCAAAAAGCAAAAACTGAAGCTCCGGAGGAAACAACAGAAGGTCCGGGAGCTTTATGAGCTATCGGAACTACCGGAGCTATCTTTGAAAGTTTCTTACCAGAGGGTCCGGAAGCTACCTTTTCAAATTTTAGACTCATTAAAGCAGGTTGCATGTTTCTAGTTTTAGGTTTAGCATGAAAGTTATGAGATCTAGCAGACATTTTATCCTTTTTAATTTGTTTAGCTAGTCTATAACAAAAATCTATGACATGACCATCTTTATCACAATATGTACAATGAAATTTCATTTGTCTAGATGTGCACCCAGCATTAGAAACAGAATTAAAAAGCACTCCTGCAGATTCAAAGATCACATCCTTTTGTTTAGGGACAGTTTTGATTAAGCCTCTTCCAAATGATTCTACAATTTGAGGTGGATGTGTTTTAGAATAAACATGAGAATCAAAACCTAAACCAGTTTTATCATTACAAGATTTACATGATCTCAGTAGCAAGTTTAGATTTTTGCTCCCAATACAAAACTGCTCTAGCATCCTATTCATGTCACCAAGTTTTTTAGACAATTCTAGGCAGTTTTTACATGAAGTTTTTCCTTTTAATTTGCAATTAGAATAGTATTTAACTTCATGTGAACGTAAAGCTTGTTTAGAATGGAAATTTCATCCACTGCATCTTTTAGATTCTTATCAAGATTATCACATGCAGAACAATGCAAATCATCTGTTGAACAAGACGCATCTTTTAAGTTTTTATCATTAAATGCAGCAAGCTTTTTGTTCTTCTCAATTTCAAGTTCAAGTCTATCTAGTCTGGAGGAGTGTGCAATTCTTAGTGTGGACAATTGTTCATAGATTAAATCACATGAGGAACAAGAATCATCACTAGGAATCAAGGTTTTCAAATGGTTGATTTCAGATTCTAGTGATTCAATTTTAGCAGCATTACCCCTAAGCTTTTTGTCCTATTCAGATTCTAGTGATTCAATAATAGTTGCACGAGAAATTGCATCACACATTTCATTACAGGTAGAACATACCTCATCGTTGTCACTATTGTGTTCTGCATCCTCCTGACTTGATCTTGATCTTGCTTTGCCCGCCATGAAGCATATGTTGGCCATATCATCATCATCTTCATCACTTTCAATGTCTACATCACTTGAACTGAGTTCTTGAAGTGCGGTGATGAAGCTGCTAATCATCTTGCATCCTATGATACCCTTCTTCTTCTTGTTGGGATTTCCAGAGGTGGTTTTGACCTTGTTCTGTTTTTCTTCACAGGTAGTAGGACCTGAAAGGTTAGGGCATTCTGTATGAAAGTGTCCTGTCTTACCACATTCAAAACATCGTTGAGGTCCGGAGCTTCCTCTCCTTCTAGTTCTCACATTTTGCAATGCTTTTGAGAATCTAGTAGAGATGAGTGCTAACTCCTCTTCTAGAAATTCCTCGATCCGCTCCAAGGTTAGTGAGGACAGCAAGGCAAGAGTATTGCAAGATGATGATTGGCCGGAGCTAGGCATATCACATCGTGAGACAAATGCAATACACTTATATGGGTTCTTACGTGATAAGATGTCAATTTCATGAGTGTTTAATTTAGAATAAAGAACATCTAATGTAAGAGAACTCATGACAGTTGATTCACGAATAGATGTTACTTTCATCTCCAAAATTGACATGTCTAATGCACTAAGAAGTTGTCTAGCATTCTCAGCATCATAATAGTTAACATTGACACTACGTAAGTTGCTGAGAATTTTATTGAAGCGAGCAAAGAGGTCATCGATAGATTCACCGGGTTACATTTTGAAACACATATACTCCTTTTTGAACATATCTTGTTTTACCTCCTTGATTGTGTTGGAGCCTTCATGGTAATCACAGAGAGCTCTCCAAACATCGTATGCTGATCGGAAGTGCGCGACACGATCAAAGTCGCTTTGAGTGAGTCCCTATATGATCAAGTTGCGAGCTTTGTTGTTGTTGTCGATGTCCTGTAGGTTTGTAGCCGTAACTTGATCATTTGGTGGCACTTCATAAGGCTTGTACACCTTCTCCCATATTGCGAAGCCTTGCACTTGGATGAAAGCCTCCATGCATGCCTTCCAAACCTGAAAATCAATACCAGCAGACACACAAGGTTTGGCGAAGTATTTCTCCATGATGATTAGTCAAAAACACATGCAAATCACAATGATTTGAGCACTATAGCTCTGATACCAATTGTAGTATCAAAGAGCACGTGAAAAGCTACCAGAGGGGGTGAATGGTAGATTTAAAAATCTTACGCAACGGAAACAATTAAATCCCAACCCCTTCGGCAGAAAAACGATCTGTTAAACAAATCGTGTGTGAGACTAATCTAGACGTGTTTCACCGTGACAAAAGTGATAGATATCAGAGAGAATCAAGCCACGAAGACAAAACAATGAGAATCACTCAAATTCGTCGAGAAAACTCAAGTTACGATTGAAAGATCGAACAAAGGTCAATCTGTCCTCCCGAGAAAAACAGTTCTGGAACGCTGCAATGAAAATCGTGTAGATCAGAAACCACAAATCCAATGACCGTGAAATTTTGACAGATGATATATAATCATGTTTTGAAGACAAACCAAAAAGAATCACGTCAATTGGATCTATAAAACTCGAGTTATGATAAAACCACCAACAAAAGCTAGTGCTGTTCAGAAACTCAACGAGTAAAACTTGTCTAGAACAAGTCGGGCGAACAAGGCACAAAAGTTCCATCAAACTACAAATTTTATTCAATATAACACAAGAGGAACAGCCCCAAAGTTGTCTACCACGAGCTCTTGGCTCCCTTGCTTATATAACCAGCCCTTAGGCCAACCCAATCTTAACTAGGACTCCAATCCTACTCCGATCACGAATCGATACTTTCCATAACCGCTTAGGACTCTTCTATACGCAGATAGAAGCAATCTTAAGACTTCCAACCACCTTAGGAACGTATCCCAAATTCCTAAAACCACTCAAATTCGTGACCCATACGGTATCCTATCATAACCAACTCGATACTTTCCATACTGAGCCATAACTGACTCCGCCGCAGCCAAAGTCATCAACTGATACGATCCGATCCTTCCAACCAGATCTTCTCATCCATAAACCATCTTCGGAAACATGTTGCCATGTCATGCACCACATGCATACGTGCGAACACCCTCCTTCGACGTCCAGTAACCTTCATATGCACTGCCCTTGATTCAATCATCCTGCGCAACCTCTTGACCCGCTCAACAAAAATTCCTCCTGAATTTGGTTGTTCAAACCTCATCTCCACCTTGAGAATAGTCTAAAGTATCCTGTCACGAGCCATGACTTGAACTCAAGCAACACCTGCACATGAATAAACAACCAATCCGTACGAGCCCAAGTCCATGACTTGACTCAAGTCAGTTCCAAACACAACACCTTACGTGAGCACCTCACATAAGCATGTTGCAAAACCACAGTAAAACGATATCAACCATATCAACCAAAACACACCAAAAACTTAGTAAAAGAATACTAAGAAACCTTTCCAACAATGTAAAGCAAGTTTGAAACATTTCACATTAAAAGACGGAACATTGCGATCAAGCACCGGACCTTGCCAAAGCTAACCGGAGCTTGAGCTGGAGCTTACCAAAGCTAGTACAACCTAGCACCGGAGCTTACCAAAACTAGTACAACCTAGCGCCAGAGCTAACCAAAGCTAGCCGGACCTAGCGCCGGAGCTGACCAAAACTAGTCGGAACTAGTTAACCCAAAAGCCAGAGCTAGAAAAACATGTCGGAGCTAAAAAACATGCTAGAGCTAACCAACATAAGTCGGACCTAGCAAAACATATCGGAGCTTAACAAAGACATGCCAGAGCTACCAAAGACATGTCAAACCTAGACAAAGTAAGTTGGACCTATTGTCGGACCTTGCAAAAGCTTGTAGCTAGAGTCGGACTTTGCTAAAAAGATGTTATGGCAGCATTCAAAACTTTTATTGTCAAAGTCAATGTATTCAGCACACATAGGTCTCATAGTGCCACTTGCCGAAAGGGAATGACTTCAAATACTTGAAGGGACAGCTCTTGCGCTGCACAAAATAGTAGAAGCCAAGAAGCTCAGTCCCCTTGTCGGTGGTGTGGATTGTGAAGAAGGTTCGGAAAAGCTCAATGCAGGGGGGAACACCCACCCACATTTCACAGAAGTGGACAAATGTTGACAACAACAAAAGAGAATGGGGGCCAAGATGATACAACTGGAGACCATAGAAGTCCAACAACATCAAAAGAAAGCTCGAAAATGGTAGGATCAATCCCACCATGGCGTACGCTGAGAAGTACACCATGTCGCCATTACGCTTGTTTTCAAATGGGAGCTTGCTGGTGCGGATCAAGTGGCTGAAGGAGTCAATGGACCACCCCATATAGGTCCGGACCTTCTTCAGATTGTCATTGCTCATGAGGCGGCTCTTGGGAAGACCTAACTCCATCGCAGCAAAGTGGAGCAAAGGAAGGGAAGTTAGGCGAAGTTTGGGAGGCTTTGAGCGTAAATTTTAATCGAAAGTGTGAAGAGTCCTCAAACCTGCGCACTTTCCTTCTTATGTAAGCCTCCACGATGCTTGGATGGAAACCGCAACGGGAGCAAAGTCACTTTTCAAAAGTCTACCCCATCAATGACGAATAGGCATGGGGCCACCCTGACAAAGAGATCGAGGTTCTTACCCTAGGCAAACCGTTGTCATGATGAGCGGCGGGAAACCCAAAGACGGCACCCTGACAAGGTGCGTGGAACCGATACGGTTTTCGTATTGGGAACTGGCGACCTTCAATTGCGTGAGATCCGCACTCAAAGATCTTATCTGCCGCATGCATAACAAGCCACGCGTCGATGGTTTATTCCCGAGCAGTCGCACCAACGGTACATCAGGAGACTTTTGAAGTCGAGGCACAAGAATCGAGAATGGCCCCACCTCTAGTAGAATAACTTAACCCAAAGGGTTTCTCCTAGAGGTGGGCCCGGGGGCCACTATCGGTACCATGCGTACCAGGTACCCCACGATACCGCAAGAAGCGCAAGAAAGTTCCACCTATCAGGGACGAAGGTCTCCTCAGGCCCCACATGTCACATTGCACCGGACCTGCTTCCCTCATATGGGTATCTCTTGGGTTGACACGTGTAAAGGAAGGTCGGAACTAAACTCCCAACGTAGGGAAGCTTCAGTGTCAACACGTGCACAACGACCCCAGACCTAACCCCCAGCAGAGAGGAGCTCCGGTACCGCCACGTGTACAATAGCCTCGGACCTACCTTCCCACAATGGAAAGCTCCGTAGCTGCCACGCGTGAAGCCTTCAGACCTTCATCACCAACAGGAACATGAGCAGATCTCCTTCAACACGGATGATGAGTGCGTTGTTGATAGGGGTAACGTTGCTATAAAGCCACGTTATCACACTATTAGTCATGCTTAATACCCTTAGACAATATATTAAGCCATTAAATACGCTGGGGCCACATGTCGGGCCAGGTAAACTCTGTAACGGTCTGTACTTAGATTATAAAATGGCGGTGCCACACGATACAAAGAAAGGGGGCGAAACAACCAAGCGGACCTGCAGACCATCAGACCTGCATACTAGCGTGAGAGACACACTCAATACAACAACACAAATCTCGTGGAGTAGGGTGTCACGATCAGGTGGCCCGAACCACGTAAATCTCTCGTGTTACTATCTTGATCCTGATCTCTAAGCACCCTAGCCAAAACAAGAACCTCCGCGGGCTACATTTGGTAGTACCGTGGGAAGTGTCATAGAAACACTTCGACAAAACCTGTATAGATTTTACTTCCTAGCTCAACTAGAGCTGTATCAGTACAATCTGGAAAGGTTGTAAAGTGTCCTACAACTTTTGTATTCAACCCAACTTCTGGTTCTGACATTTCCTGTATGACAAATTCGAATTTATACAGGAAGGTCAGCTGGAACAGACTGTGATTACTACTCTAGTTTTGAATTTTCTTGAACTATTGGAAGATGGAAACCATTTCATTGTTCAAGTATCTTTTCCACAGATGGCGGACTTGATGGTACACTTATCAAATGGATGGGTGCTCGCGATGTGTGCTCATCGAAAAGGTTTTCTGAAGTTGTTGATAGCGCTGCGTCAACAGTTCGGGTATCGCAACATACCGAGCTATTGGGGCATGGAATTCGATGACAGAGGTGTGACAAGATGCACCATCTATGTTGATGTGCCCGCTGGTCCATCATATATTGGATGGGCTCATTTCTCCATCCAGGTGAAAGGGGCTCAGTTGGATGGTGTTTTGCCGCGAGTGTTGCTATTGCGAGGTTTTGCAAGCTTCATTTTCGTCATTTGGTGGAAACCCCATTCGCGCTCTTTCTAGTCAATGGTAGAGCTAGTGAGGAGTGGGTAAGTCGAATGAGTGCAGATTATGGCCTTCACGGACAGGTACCCAAGATAACCTTGGCATTATATGCAGCATCATCATGTCAAGCGAGCGTTACACAACATCATAGCATTGAAGGGTTGCTGGGTGATATGAAACAAGCTTTATTTCTAGGAGATCATTTTGAGTGGGCAAATGACTCACTTAGAGCCATGATTTCTCCTCTCTAACAACGTTTAAATGTTCAGGAGAATCAGTGGCACCGAGCTATTCAAGACCTATCGGAAGCTCGCCAGGAAGCGCAATGCGCAGAAAGCGCATTGGAGGCGAGTCAACTTGAGGTGCAGCTGCTGGATGATCAGTTGACTACGGTGACACAAGAACGGGATCAATCCAGGGAGGAGACTTAGGATTGGAAAGCCAGTTGCGAGCATACACGAAAGGAACTGGAAGACTATAAGTTGTTTCTTCTACAGGCTGATGTACAATCATTAGTTGCCACGACATCATCAGTGGCGGGTGAGGCAGCAACTCCTGCTCCATCACCCGCACCTGTGCCACCAATTTCTGAGGACAAGGACGAAGAAGATCCTGAGATACGTGAGTACACCGAATAGGACGTATCGGAGTAGGATGGGGCAACACTCCTGCCATCACGGGGCAACGTACAGTTTAGTAGTTGATCGACCATGTTTGTGTCATATTATAAAAAGTAGTGTGTATGTATAAGATGACAAGGTGTGTATGATGGCTCATGGGGACCAAGTATGGTAGAGATGCACTTCCAAAGTGGGAGTCTGTCATTTTGGAGTTCAATTCTGTAAACTTGGTCATGAGATAATATTGTATAAAGTTTGTACTTTACCAATATATGTGAATGTTATGCACTTATTCCCTTGTCAATATTCGCACTACTGTAATATGAAGTGGATGAAGGAAAAGAAAACATGTTGCTGATTTTAAAATCATATGGATGCAGAATGGTGCGTATGCGTTCGACACCTGAGATGGGAGGTTCATGTCGTGGTCGTGAGGATGAATCTCCGACCCAGGAGCAAGCTGCGACACAGCGACAACAAGTTCCACCACCACCACATCCCGAACTTCTGAGGAATCTCACGGAGGTTCTCACCGCAGTGCTCGGCTCGCACGACGAGCAAACCGAGTTGGTGCGAACCTTGGTTCAACATTCGTCCCATCACGGGGGGCGACCAGAGGCGGGTCCATGATAGCCCTCTCTGAGTTCATACTCGAACTTCATGTCAACGCACCTGACGGTCTTCATGGAGGCTGATGAACCATTGGAGGTGGACAACTGGCTCTGCTCCATCGAAGGAAAGTTCAGTTTGCTGCGAATGACAGAACAAGAGAAGACCCTGTTCGCGGCAAAATAGTTGCAGGGATCTGCTAGGGCATGGTGGGCGAATTATATCGCTGCACGACTAGCAGATTATGTCGTGAGCTCGGAAGAGTTCCGGGAGGCGTTCCGCGCCTATCATATACCTCCCGGTATTATGAGGAGGAATCTTCAAGAGTTCATGGAGCTGAAGCAAGGAGGAGGGAGTGCTTACGAGTACTCCAAGGCATTCAACCACTTGGCCCAGTATGCTCAGGACCAAGTGAGTACTGAAGATCGAAAGCGTGAGTGCTTCTACCGGGGTTTGAACCCCAAGATGAAGGACAAGCTTGCCTTGTTCAATAGCGATAGCTTCAACAACATTGTCAATGCCTCAATCGTACAGGATGACACTACTAGGGAGCTATTCTCTAACAAGAACAAAAGGACTGCTCCGCAGAGCAGCGGAGGTGGTGCTCCTTAGAAGAACCCAATGGTGTATCGATCACCATCCCACCAGAGGTGGCAGCCGCTATCGCGACCACCGATGTTTTGTGGCCGCCAGTTACACAACGTCGGCTTTCGTCCACGGCAGCAGCAGGGGATGATTCCGCGTGCACTACCACCTCCACCGCGTGCACCGGGATTCCTTCCTCCCATCCATGCCGGTCAGACCTCGTACACGTGTCTCAAGTGTGATCGTACGGGGCACTTTGTCAAGGAATGCCCGTAGAGCGGAGGACAGTCATCATATCAAGGTGCAAACCAGCCTCGCAACCAGCCCAAGAAGCCAGCCACCAGAACCGGCAACATCCACCACCTCGCCATTGAGGATGTTCTAGAAGGCACACCCTTATTCACAGGTACGTTCTTTCTCCTTGGTCATCCCGTAGTCATCCTCTTTGACTCTGGTGCTTCACATAACTTTATTAGCAAGTCTTATCTCATTCAATATCGATTGCCTATCGTTTCCACAAAAACCCATATATGATTTGTTCTCCGGGTGGGAAAGTAGTAGCAGATGAGATGGTCCATAGGGTACCTCTTGATCTGGGTGGGAACATATACCCTATCTCTCTCATTATACTGGAGCATCAGAAGTTAGATGTCATTTTAGGGATCGCATGGTTGCAATACAACTGTGCTATTCTTGACATCGTTCCTCAGAGGATATATCTAAATTCTCCACTCCACCCTCCCCAAGCTTACATTCTTGAGGATATTATCCAACTGACTCCAACTATTTACAACACTGAGGCCATTAAACTTGAGGACATTCCGGTGGTACGTGAGTACCCGGACGTATTTCCCGAAGATCTTCCTAGTATGCCACCAGAAAGAGATGTCAAGTTTAAGATTGAACTTGTACCGGGAACAGTGCCAGTATTGAGGAAGCCGTATAAGATGGCACCTAACGAACTCGCAGAACTGAAGGAGCAGCTGAAGGAACTTATGGACAAGGGTTTCATTCGTCTAAGTTCATCACCTTGGGGTTGTTCTACATTATTCGTGGAGAAGAAGGATAAAACATTGAGACTATGTGTGGACTATTGTCCACTCAATGCTGTCACAATCAAGACTAAGTATCCACTACCATGCATCGATATTTTGTTCGATCAATTGTTGGGTGCTAAGGTATTCTCAAAGATGGATCTTCGTTCTAGGTATCACCAGATCAGGATTCGAATAGAGGATATACCTAAGACGGCATTCTGGATGAGGTATGGATTTTATGAGTACCTTGTCATGTCCTTTGGATTGACCGAAGCACCGGCTCATTTCATGTATCTCATGAATTCAGTATTCATGCAGGAATTGGACAAGTTTTTCATGGTCTTCATCGACGACATCCTTGTGTATTCGAAATCCAAAGAAGAACATGCTCAACACTTGTGCATCATGCTTCAACGATTGCGAGACCACAAGCTGTATGCCAAGTTCAGCAAATGTGAGTTCTGGATCAGCCAAGTGCTAGTTCTAGGGCACATCATCTCTACTGAGGGGATTGCAATTGATCCAAGCAATATTAAGCAAGTACTCAAGTGGGAGTCTCCAAAGTCTGTACATGAAGTTCGAAGCTTCCTGGGTTTAGCAGGGTATTACCGGAGCTTCATTCCAAGTTTCTCCAAGATATCTAAACCTATGACAGAACTTCTGAAGCAAGGAAAGAAGTATGTATGGATGGAGGAATGTGAGGAAGGTTTTCAAGCATTAGTGAAACACCTCACAACAGCATTGGTATTAGCACAACCGGACACAACCAAGTCATTTGATGTTTATTGAGATGCATATGGGATTTGTTTGGGTTGTGTGTTGATGCAAGACAAAAGGGTGATAGCTTATGGATCACGGCAGCTTTGGAACCATGAGCACCATTATCCGACTCATGATCTTAAGCTCGCTGCCGTGGTACTTGCATTGAAGATGTGGAGACACTATCTATTGGGCAACCTAGTGCATCTCTACACCGATCACAAAAGCATGAAGTACATCTTCACCCAGAAGGACTGGAATATGCAGCAACGAAGATGGTTGGAATTGATCAAAGACTATGAGCTTGAGATCCACTACCATTCTGGCAAAGCAAATGTAGTTGCAGATGCGCTGAGTCGCAAGTCCAATGTCAATAATATTTCCATCATCTCGATGGAAGAAGAAGGGCCAAGTCTCTACTTGGTTCCATATGTGGCGCTCTACAATCTAGCTCTCATTCCTACCATTAGGGAAGATATTGTAGAGGCTCAGAGGAAAGACAAGGGCATATCACACATTCGCTAAAGAATGAAGAAGGGGGAGATGATGTGTTTCCGATGTGACGATGACGGTACCATCTAGTTCAAAGACCGCATCGTGGTGCCCCGCAATGTGGAACTTCGGAAGAAGATATTGGATGAAGCTCATTTGTCCAAGTATTCTATTAATCCGGAATTTAAAAAATGTACCAAGATTTAAAGAAGAAATTTTGGTGGACTCGGATGAAGAGGGAGATAGCAAAGTACATATTCGAGTGTGATACATGTTGGCGGGTGAAAGCCGACCATTTGAAGACATTTGGTCAGCTTCAACCTTTGAGCATACTGGCCTGGAAATGGGAGGACATCATCATGGATTTCATTGTTGGATTACCTCTCACCTTTCGCAAGCATGACTCGATTTGGGTGATAGTCGACCGACTCACCAAGTCGGCTCACTTTATTCCAGTAAATGTCAATTATGTGGCACGACAATATGTAGAGTTATATATTGCCAGGATCCTGTGCCTACACGGAGTACCCCGCACTATCATCTCAGATCGTGGAACCTTATTTGTTTTTCGGTTTTGGGAGCAGCTCCACGAATCTCTTGATACCAAGTTGATTCAAAGCTCTACTTACCATCCTCAAGCTGATGGTCAAACGGAGCGAGTAAACCAAGTGCTAGAAGATATGCTCCGCACCTGTGCCATCCACCATGGTAAGAATTGGGATGATCACCTACCATTGGTAGAGTTTTCATACAACAATGGTTATAAGGCTAGCATCCATATGGCACCATATGAAGCTCTTTATGGCCGAAAGTGCCGCGCACCTTTGAACTGGTGTGAATCTGATGAACGGGTGATATATGGTATCGACTTGGTAAATGAAACCGAAGAACGAGTGCGAGTTATTTAAGCCAACCTCAAGGCTGCTCAATCTCGTCAGAAAAGCTATGCAGACAGACGACGTCGACCTCTTTACTTCGATGTCGAGGATCACATTTATCTTCATGTATCCCCAATGAAAGGGATTCATCGTTTTGGAGTAAAAGGGAAGCTAGCTCCATGCTTCATTGGGTCGTTCGTAGTAATTGAACAATACGGACCGGTGGCCTATCGGCTAGAGCTACCAGCATCGCATTCAGGGGTTCATAATATGTTTCACATTTCGCAGTTGCAGAAATGTCTCATGGCCTCAGTTGACGTCTGTATGGAAGATTTGGAAGCTCTCCAACCAGATCTTACTTACTCTGAGCACCCAACCCAAATAATCGATGAGAAGACTCGCACCACAAGAAGCCGCACCTTACATTTCAAGGTCTTGTGGGGCAATGACACCGCTGAAGATGCAACGTGGGAAAGCGAAGAATACCTTAGAATGAACTATCCAGACTTGTTAGCAGCATATGTTCATTAGATCTTTTTCTTTTATCATTCCTATTGTATTTTGGGGCGAGATCCTTTTAAGGGGGGAGGAATGTAAAATCCCAGTTTTTGCTCAATATGAAGTTCAGTTACCAGTTTGTTCTCAACAATTGTGAAGATCAAATATGGTTGTACACATGAACTTAATATCATCAAGAATCTTTCTTTCCCTCACACTTAAATTTTATGAACATGAGGGAGGGATTTCACCAATGACCCTAGGATAATTCAAGTGGCCTTTCTACAAATTTTGGAATTTATTGAATGGAATTTTGCTAGGGAAAATCAATATGCAATAGTAAATATATTCAATTAATTCAAACCTTGAATATAACCACTGTATGTATAGGCCCTGTTAAAATTATTCAAATCTGAGGCAATACATTTTTCCATGGCCTCATAATATTCCAAATAGCATTCCTACAAAGTTTCAAGATTTTTGGATTTCATTTGCTATTTTATTTGAGACGCTTAGCAAATTCAAGTCAAATTCAAATTTGAATTTCAAATTTAACTGAAAATTGTCAAAATTTGAAATCCAATTTCAGAATCTGAACCTACACAATCGATTTGTCCTCTCCACAAAAATCTAGAATTTTTGGACAGTTCTATGTAGGAGAATTGAAGTTACAGAGGGGGATTAGGATGAAAGGGGCAGTGGGACCCACTGTCAGCCTTTCCCACTCGATGAACCGACGGAGCCGCTCTGTTTATGGCTGCCCCCGCACGTCAATGTCAGGGGAGCTTGCCAGCGTGACAAGACAAGAAAACAGGCAGCTGTGTGGCCTAAACACATCCCCTGGCCTATATCTACCCCTCCCGACCGACAGCGTCGAGTTCCATCATAGTTTCGCTTCCCCTCGACATAGTTTAGCCCCGCCATCGCACAACACCGCCACCTTCCTTTCCTCCCCGTAAGCACCTCGATCTTACCTCTTCGATGCAAACAGTAAAGTTGGTGCCAAGTTTGTGCTCTATCATCTACGCCAACTAGCTTATCGTTTTGCTCCTTGTGTTGCCCGCAGTTTGAAGTTCCGCGGATGCCACCGAAGTTGGGTACGAACGACGCCTCTGCTCCACCGTCGCCAGCCCTCAACACGTGGCATCACAACTCAACCTCAACATCAAAAAGGACCGCCACCCTGAGCTCTTTCTTACGGTAAAAGTGGTACCTCCTTTCATTCAGTATCGAGCAATATATTCCAGTTTCTCTTTCGGCCGTTGCCCATGAACTAGCTCACTTCTCGGTTTAATTCCGCTTCTACATGCAATAATTCTTCAATCCAGTTAAGGATTATAGTTAGTACCTCCTAGCGCACCCCTCTGCCAAAAATCAGTTGACGCCATTGAGTAAAGGTTGAGATATTGAAGTTTTCCCCACCGCCAACGAAAATACGTCGGTCCATCGTTGAAGTCAACTTTGCCAGCAATTTCACCCCTTCCTAACCTCAAAATCATCATCCTCATGCTCCCAGAAATGTTTCTAGCTTTTCCCCGAGCCTTTTGCGCCATCCCCATGCGATTCCGACGATAGCCGGAACCCTAGCTCCACCGTCGTCGTCGCGCTGCCATCTCCGGCCGTCGCCGCCGCGATTGGACCTCACCATCATGTTGTGCGGTCGAATCTATGGCTAGGTGGTCAGTGCCGAGTCGTGTGGAGGTTGACGCACCAATCGTGGTGAGCTCGCCGGCGCAGCGCCGCCACGGCCGAGAGGCTCGTTGCGAGGTAGACGAAGGCCTATGGGCCCCACTTGTCAGCGCCCGTTCGAACGCCCCAGGATCAGCTGCGGCACTGGATCCGATGCGGCTGCACGGTTGAAACCCGTGGCCCCCGGTGTGGCCCAGATGCGATTGACCCATTTAAATGAAGGGGGACCGGCTGCTTTGTTCGAATATTTCCTATTGGAAAATAATTCCAGGATTTAACCAAACTTCTAAAAATAATTACTCCTAGTAGAATTGCTAAAAAAATTCTAAATAAATTCAGGTAAACTCATGTCAATCTCTAATTTGCAGTGATGCACTTTGTTGTACATGAAATTACCAGAATTTTCATAATTAATTCTTTTGAGCTAACTGCTTGTTAAATTAATTACTCCTGTTCTGTTAATTGGAAAATTCCCAATTCTGGTCAGAACGCTCTTATTAATACACTTGATCTCCAGTAAAAATTTCAAGTTCATTGGACTTGAAGGACTGGGTTGATCAGTGTTCCAAATCTCTATGTAGTTTAAAATTGATAAAATACAAAATCAATTTCAGAAATTCCCCTAAGCTTGTAAAATCAGTTTCTCCCTGTAGGAAGCTTATAAAATCGTGAAACCAATTTTTCTAGAACCAGTGAGACCCCCTCTACGTGGTACAACCATTGGTAGCCATGATAGACCTCCAGAATTATAACCAAAATTCGGAGAAGGTTTATACTTGTAGGAATTTTAGGGACAACAAACTTCCTTGATCATCTCCTGTTCTTTGCAAGAGTCTCCATTATAATCCCTAGTATCTACCATAAAAGTTCAAAAGCCAATTAAGATCATAATCTTATTTGTTTCATAAGATATTAGCTTGTGACCTTAAAAGTATTATTTATTTTCAAAGTCATTCATATATAGTATATGCATAACGTGTAGTAAATTAAGTCGAGGAGCAGCCAAAAGCTTTGGAAGTACAGCTGTCGGATACTATCAAAGACTCGGACTCGCATTCAGGCAAGCCCCGGTTTGCATTTAAGTTTCTTATAGTGTCTTTGCAGTTTTCATTCATCTTACGTCTTCAGATGTTTGTGTATTACGTATAAGGTGTTTGACATCCACTTGCATGACCAAATAACCCAGGGAGTGGTCAGAATAGCTCATAGACTCGTGTAGTAACTACCATGCTTATGTTCATAGGGATTCGGTAGAAGTCGAGTAGTTGGAATCTACTCGCGAGATAGGATTTTATCACACGGGATTAATTGGATCAAGAAATGTTTTAGAAATATGAAATTGAGACTGGTCAGAGATGGGTAGGAAGCGACAAGAGGTGATCTTGGTTGTGTAGCTCTGACTGTGTCGATTAAGGCCTGTGTCGTGTGTACCGACGACACACTGGAGATATGGGCTCCAGTAAACTGACGTAGCTTGATACTGGTTTGTCGAGGCATTCCATTCCATTTTATAGGCCTGGGTTGAGGGCAGCAAGGTATAAATCAGCTGTGGTCACGTCAGAGTACGCCCCATGCAGGGACCTCCTGCTCATGACGGATCGACCGGTTTGGCATTCTAGTGTTTGGCGAAAGGTGGCTAATACGACTAGTACTGAAGTGCTATTTAGGTACTGTTGTAAGT
This sequence comes from Tuctoria greenei, assembly GCA_036927565.1. Lineage (NCBI taxonomy): Eukaryota > Viridiplantae > Streptophyta > Magnoliopsida > Poales > Poaceae > Tuctoria > Tuctoria greenei. Next base: position 128,025,566 of record JAYESD010000011.1, on the reverse strand, counting down.
ACTCGCTGGCAATTCCGAAAGTGCGTATGTGTCATGTTGACCGGGTGTGTCCTGATTGCAATCACTGTTCCTCGTGGTAATAGAGTACCACTTGTTCAATGTGTCGTGACGTAGTAAATACTGAAGAAGTTAGGAAAATACAATGTATTGAATTATAATTGTTTTGCAACCTTGTGTGGCTTAGAGGTAGCAAAATTAATAGTTTACACTTTCCCCATACTTTACCTATAATAGCTTTATGTGCTTTGGGCATGCCATTTCATCGACACAGCATTTCTCGTTTGTTTGTGGAGTCTATGATGTGTCGTGCTTGAAGAACGTCATGTGCTACTTAAAACATGACTATGAGGATCCACTTGTAGGTGTGTCCCTTATGCTATTGCTTACCTATGCTTAGTATTCCCCCTGCATATGTCTAGTGAGACGGGTTAGTCTTGCTAAGCCTTAAGCTCATGTTTGTAGTTAACATGTTTTTGTAGATTATACGACTAATGGCAGATTCGATGACGAGGCTTCACCCCTTCCAGGGTTTACAGCCGAGTGGGAACCCTGCATGCCGCCGTAAGTTGTGTGCTGCTAGTGCGAAGCATCCAGGGCATGGATGACTTTGTTTTTGCATAGCTAGTGTTGAGAGCGTAGCTATGATGTATAGTTCTCTTTCCTTTTCGCTTAGTATTGTAAAACTTCCGCTGTGTTTATAAATAAATACTTGATATTGTATTTTATTCTTGTTCTTCTCTGGTATACTGTTGGGTGTCACATCACACGACACCACCCAATGAGATCCTTGGATGTCGGGATTCCAGTCCTCACATTCGACGACAAGACTGCACCCCCTCTAGGGTTTACAACCGAGTTGGAGCCCTGCACGCCGCTGTAAGTTTGGTGTTGCTAAAGTTAAGCATCTAGGGCATGGATGACATTGCATTTGCATAGCTAGTGCCGAAAGCGTAGCTATGATGTATAGGTTACTCTCCTTCTACTTAGTATTATAAAACTTCCACTATGTTTATAAATAAAGACTTGGTATTGTATTTTTGTAAGACCTATGTGTGTTGAATACATTGGCTTGTAGTGAATACACTTGCTTTGACGATAAAAGTTTTGACTATCACCAAAACACCTTTTTATTAAGGTCCTGCTAGTTTTGTAAGCTCCGTCGGGAGCTTGGTTATATTAGTTTTGGTAAGTTCCAGTGCTAGGTTCTACTAGCTTTTGTTAGCTCCGACTCAAGGTCCGGGTTGCTCTAGCAAGGTCTGGAACTTGACCGCAATGCTTCTGTTTTTCATTTGCAATGTTTCGTACTTGCTTTACATTGTTGGAAAGATTGCTTAGTATTCATTTGCTAAGTTTTTGGTGCATTTTGGTTGATATGGATGATATCATGTTACTGTGGTTTTGCAACATGCTTATGTGAGGTTCTCACGTAAGGTGTTGTGTTTGGAACTAACTTGAGTCAAGTCGAGGACTTGGGCCTGTATGGATTGGTTGTTTATTCATGTTCAAGTGTTGCTTGAGTTCAAGACATGGCTAACGATGGGATCCATTGGACTAGTCTCAGGGAGGAGATGAGGTTCCAACAACCAAATTTAGGAGGAATTGTGGTTGAGCTGATCGGGAGGTTGCGCAGCATGACTGAATCAAGAACAATGCATGTGAAGGTATCTTGGACGTCATTGGAAGATGTTTGCAAGTGTGCAAGGAGTGCATGGACGTGGATACGTGGTTCCGAGATGTGATGAAGAGATGTGGACGTAAAGAGTTGGTCGAAAAGGGCCAACTGACTAGGTTATGGACTTAGGCTGCAGCTAAGTTGAGTTTGACTCAAATATGGAAATGTTTGAGTTGGTTATGATAGGAATTCGTGTGGGTCACGAATTTGAGTTGTTTAGGAATGTGGGATACGTTCCTAAGGTGTTTGGAAGTCTTAAGATTGCTTCTATCTGCGTACAGAAGAATCCTAAGACGTTATGGAAAGTTACGATTCGTGAACAGAGTAAGATTAGGTTCCTGATTTGAGTTGAGTTGGCTTTCGAGCTGGTTATATAAGCAAGGGAGCCCAGAGCTCGTGGTGCACCACTTTGGGGCTGTTCCTCTTATGTTCTATTGAATAAAATTCGTAGTTTGAAGGAACTTTTGTGCCTTGTTCATCCGACTTGTTCTAGACAAGTTTTACTCGTCGAGTTTCTGTACAGCACTACCTTACGTCGGTGGTTTTATAATAACTCGAGTTTTACAGATACAATTGATGTGATTCTTTTTGGATTGTCTTCACAACTTTATTATCTATCATCTGTCAAAATTTCACCGTCATTGTATTTGTGGTCTATGATCTACAGGAGTTTCATTGCAGCGTTCCACAACTGTTTTTTCTCGGGCAGGGCAGATTGACCTTTGTTTGATCTTTCGATCATAACTTGAGTTTTTGTTGACGGATTTGAATGATTCTTGTTGTGTTATCCTCGTGACTTGATTCTCTCTGATATCTATCACTTTTGTCACGGTGGAACACGTTTAGATTAGTCTCACACATGATTTCTTTAACAGATTGTTTTTCTGCCGAAGGGATTGGAGTTTAATTGTTTCCGCTGCGTAAGATTTTTAAATCTACCATTCACCCCCCTCTGGTAGCTTTTCACGTGCTCTTCGATCCTACAATTGGTATCAGAGCCACGGTGCTCTAGTCTTTGTAATTTGCGCGTGTTTTTGACTAATCATCATGGAGAAGTACTCTGCCAAACCTTGTGTGTTCGCTGATATTGATTTTCAGGTTTGAAAGGCACGCATGGAGGCTTTCATCCAGGCACAAGGCGGTATACAATCCTTACGAAGTGCCATCAAATGATTAAGTTACAGCTACAAATCTGAGAGATGTCGACAACAACAACAAGGCTCGAAACTTGATCATACAAGGATTAACACAAAGCGACTTCGACCGTGTTGCACACCTCCAATCTGCATACGATGTGTGGAAAGCACTTTGTGACTACCACGAAGGATCCAACATGATCAAAGAGGTAATTCAAGACATGTTCAAGAAAGAATACATGCGCTTCGAGATGCAACCCGGTGAGTCTATTGATGACCTTTTTGCTCGCTTTAATAAGATTCTCAGCAACTTGCGTAGTGTCAATGTTAATTTTTCAGATGCTGAAAATGCTAGGCAATTGCTAAGTGCATTAGATATGTCAATTTGGGAGATGAAAGTCACATCTATTCATGAATCTACTGTCATGAGTTCACTTACTTTAGATGTGCTATATTCCAAGTTAAAAACTAATGAAATTGACATAATCTCACGTAAGAACCCCAATAAGTCTATTGCTTTTGTTTCTCACCGTGACATGCCTAATTCCGGTCAAACATCATCTTGTGGTACACTTGCTTTGCTGTCCTCTCTAACACTTGAACAGATTGAGGAGTTTCCAGAGGAGGAGCTAGCGCTCATCTCTACCCGGTTCTCAAAAGCATTGCAAAATGTGAGAACTAAGAAGGAGAGGAAGCTCCGGACCTCAACGATGCTTTGAATGCGCTAAGACTGGACATTTTCGTTCAGATTGCCTTAACCTTTCAGGTCCTACTTCCTGGGATGAAAAGAATACAAGAATGAAGCACTCCTTTGCAAAAGATACAAAGAAAAAGAAGGGTTTTACAGGACGTCAATTGGTGAGCAGTTTTATCTCAGCACTCCAGGAACTTGGCTCAAGCGACGTGGACATTGGAAGTGATGAAGATGATTTGGCAAACTTGTGCTTCATGGCGGGCAAGTCAAGATCAAGTATAGAGGAGGCAGAACACAACAGCGACAATGAAGAGGTATGTACTACTTGCAAAGAAATGTGTGATGCTATTTCTCGTGCCACTGTTATTGTTAAGAAAAAGGAAAGAAAGCTTAGGGACAATGCTATTAAAATTGAGTCACTAGAATCTGAAATTAATCGTTTGAAATCCTTGATTCCTAGTAATGATTCTTGTTCGTCATGTGACTTAATATATGAACAATTGTCCTCCCTAAGAAATGCACATACCTCCACACTTGATAAACTTGAACCTGAAATTGAAAAGAACAAAAAGCTTGCTGCACTTAATATTGGAAACTTAAAAGATGCTTCTTGTTCTATAATTGATTTGCATTGTTCTAGTTGTGATGATCTTGATAAGAAACTGCAAGATGCTATGAATGAAATCTCTATATTGAACAATGCTTTACGTTGTCATGAAGTTAAATATTGTTCCAATTGCAAATTAAAAGGAAAAACTTCATTTGAAAATTGCCTTGATCTGTCCAATAAACTTGATAACATGCATAAGACATTTGATCGGTTTTGTAATGAGAATAAGAACCTAAACTTGCTGCTGAATTCATCCAAGTCTTGCAATGATAAAGCTGGTTTAGGTTTTGATTCTCATGCTCATGCTAAGGCACATCCACCTAAAAGTGTAAAGTCATTAGGAAGTGGTTTGATTCAAACAGTTCCTAAACAAAAAGAAGTGGTTTTCAAATCTGCAGGAGTATTGTCTCATTCGGTTTCAAATAAAAATGTTGTTTGCTAATCTAGACATGATCACAAAGTTAAATTTCATTGTACCTACTGTCGTAGAGATGGTCATGTCATAGATTTTTGTTATAGACTAGCTAAACAACAGAAAAGGGAAAGAATGGTTGCTAGATCTCATAACTTTCATGCGAAATTTGCTGCACATATTGAACTGAATGTACAACCTGCTGTTTTGAGTCAAAAACAATTAAATTTTACCTCCGGACCTTCTGTTTTTGACTCTGGAGCTACTGATTTTTGTGCTACACAAGTAACACCTTATAGGTCACTAGTTAAGAACAAAAAATCTCAAACTTTGACTCATAAACCTGCTATTTTGTCTCAGCTTTCGCGTGTTTTTCCTGCTGCACGTCGCGTGACTCGGTATTGGATTCCTAAATGCCTTTTGACTAACCCCAGTATTGAGTCATCGACGTATTGTGCTTCTATGTAGGTTACACGTTTGAGGAAGGAGAACATTTGGATTGTGGATTCAGGTTGCTCACGCCACACGACCGGTAACAAGGATTGGTTCTCCAACCTGTCTTTTGTTCCACGTGTAGAGAATGTTACTTTTGCCGATAATTCTTCAACTCCTATAATTGCTAAGGGTTCGGTTAGAGTAAATGATCACTACACTTTGAAGGATGTGGCACTTGTCAAAAATTTGAAATACAACTTGCTTTCTGTTTCACAATTGCTAGATGAAAATCTGGAAATTATTTTCAATAAAAACTGCTGCAAAGTTGTAAGTTCAAATAGTGAGCTTATTTTTAACATGTCTCGGTTTGGAAGAGTTTTTAAAGCTGATTTTGATTTTTCTTCCTCTAAGCATAGGTGTCTAGTTGCTAATGATTCAAAGGACATATATTTTTGGCATCGTAGACTTGGTCACGTAGGCTTTGATCACCTAACGCGTGTTAGTGCTTTTGATCGCATACGTGGGCTGCCTAAGCTTAAAGGGGAAAAAGAAATTGTGTGCTCTTCTTTTAGACATGCTAAGATGGTTGCAGGTTCACACACTCCTCTCACAATGATCATGACAACTGAACCGTGTCAACTTTTGCACCTTGACACTGTAGGACCTTCACGTGTTCAATCCTTCGGAGGTAAATGGTATGTACTTGTGATTGTTGATGATTATTCTAGAATATCTTGGGTTTACTTTATGGCGTCTAAGAATGAAGTTTTAGTCACTTTCGAGCTTTATTTCTTAGATTATCAATTGATTACCCAGGATCTTTAAAAGCAATTAGAAGTGATAATGGAACTGAATTTAAAAATCAATCTTTTGATCACTTTTGTGCTGAAAATAGAATAGATCATCAATTTTCTTCACCATATGTACCTCAACAAAACGGTATTGTAGAATGAAAGAACAGAACCTTAGTTGAGATGGCTAGGACTATGCTTGATGAATATCAAACTCCTAGGAAATTTTGGGCTGATGCGTTAGCAACCGCTTGTTGTGTCTCAACTAGTGTTTTCTTGCGTGCTAAGCTAGGTAAAACACCATATGAGCTCCGGTATGGACATAGACCTAGTGCTACACACTTTCGGGTCTTTGGTTGCAAATGCTTTGTTAAGAAACATGGTCATCTTGATAAATTTGAACCTAGATCCATTGATGGCATGTTTCTTGGTTATCCATCTCATACTAGAGGCTACCGTGTGCCTTTACTTAACACTAACAAAATTGTGGAGACTTGTGAAGTGTCTTTTGATGAAGCTAGACCAGGTACAAGCTCAAACATTGCAGGTCCAGATCCATATCCGCAGGGGGGAGCATTTTCGTTGAAGATGAGGAAGAATTGGAGCAGCTACCCGAAAATTCAGAAGCTAAAGACTTTGGTTCAGCTCCGAATGTTAATTCTCAACCAGCACCGACAACCATCAATGCTGATTCAAATCATCCTCAAGTCACAAGCTCATCGATTTGTGATGAAAATGAAGTAGAAAAAGCTTGTGAGACATCTGTTCCCCTACGGTTATACAAAGATCATCCCCCACAACAGATGATTGGAAGCTTGCACGAACGAGTCACACGGTCCAGGTTTTGCGATCCAAACTCTCATGCTCATTCTGCTTTTGTTGCTTCTTTTGACCCCAAAGATATATCACACGCACTCACTAATGAATCTTGGATTATTGCCATGCAAGAAGAGTTACAAAATTTTGAAAGAAATAATGTTTGGAAACTTGTACCTCCACCTCAAGGTCACACTTTAATTGGAACTAAATGGGTATTTAAAAATAACTAAAGTGGGGATGGGGTTGTGGTTAGGAATAAGGCAAGGTTGGTTGCTCAAGGTTTCACTCAAGTTGAAGGTCTAGATTTTGATGAAACTTTTGCTCCTGTTGCTAGATTAGAAGTTATAAGAATTTTGTTAGCTTGTGCTGCATCTATTGGTTTTAAGCTATATCAAATGGATGTTAAAAGTGCTTTTCTTAATGGCTACATAGATGAGGAGGTTTATGTGAAACAACCACCGGGTTTTGAAAATTCAGATTTTCCTAATCATGTTTACAAACTGTCCAAAGCCTTGTACGGTCTCAAACAAGCCCCTAGAGCGTGGTATGATAGGTTAAAACATTCTTAATTGAAAAAGGGTTTACCATGGGCAAGGTTGATAAAACTCTTTTTGTGCTTAAGCATGGCAATGACTCATTATTTGTTCAAGTGTATGTGGATGATATTATCTTTGGTTGTGCTTCTCATGATCTTGTGTCCAAGTTTTCCACAATGATCAGTTCCAAATTTGAAATGAGTATGATGGGTGAACTCACTTACTTTTTGGGGCTGCAAATCAAGCAAACTAAGGAGGGTACCTTTGTGCATCAAACGAAGTATACAAAAGATCTCCTAAGGCGCTTCAATATGGACAAAAGCAAGACTCTTCGGACACCAATGGGAACGGCAACAATGCTTGGACTTGATGAAGATGGTGAACCTGTGGAACAAAAAGAATATAGAAGCATGATCGGATCACTTTTGTACCTCACGGCATCAAGACCGGACATACAATTCAGCTTATGTCTTTGTGCATGGTTTCAAGCCTCCCCACGTGCTTCACATCATCAAGCCGTCAAAAGGATTCTCAGGTACTTACATGGAACTCAGGAATTTGGAATATTTCTTCCTTCTTCCTCAACCGTTACTTTGAAAGCTTTTTCGGATGCTGATTTTGGGGGTTGTAGGATTGATAGGAAAAGTACTTCCAGTGCTTGTCATTTTCTTGGTAATTCTCTTGTTGCTTGGTCCTCTAGAAAACAAAATTCAGTTGCACAATCGATAGCCGAATCTGAATATGTAGCTACTGCTAGTGCTTGCTCACAAATTCTTTGGATTGTTCAAACACTTAAGGACTATGGGGTTGATCTAGATAGTGTTCCACTGTTCTATGATAACACTAGTGCCATTTGCATTGCTAAAAACCCCGTGCAATATTCTATAAATAAGCACATTGACATTAGGTATCCCTTTCTCCGAGATAATGGTGAAAAAGGAAACATTGCGCTTCACCAGGTATATACCGAACAACAATTTGCTGACATTTTTGCAAAACCTTTGGATTTCACTCGTTTTTGTTACATTCGTAGTGAAATAGGGGTTATGCATCCTCATGGCTTAAATTGAGGGGGAGTTTTGAAACTTGGGAAGTCTTTGTGTGAATCTGAAATTAAAATAATATGAGCATAGTATTTCATACATATATGACTTTATGATTCCTTTTACATGCTGAAAGTTCTTACTACATTACTCATGTTATACATTTTGTAGTTTTTGCCATGTCTAGTAATTGGAATAATTACTTACACTAAAACTGGTCATGGTCGAACTTTCTTGCTGTTTTGAACTTGTTACATGTCCACAAGTGCTTTTAATCATTAAATATTAATCAAGTAATCAACTCACATGTGGAGTTTTTATGAACAAATAAAAATTGAGAAAAGATCAAGAGAATATGCATGCATCACACTTTTTCTTTTGAGATGGCTTATCATTGCACTTAGATATGAACTTGGAAGAAGTTGTGTATGACTAAAACCATGTCCTTAAGCTTCTGATTGTCGAATGACATAGGCTTGGCTTGGTTGGTTAGAATAAGGCAAATGCGCATATAATCTCTTGCAAATATCATATGATCTAAATTTATGCTTTGAAAAATAATAAAATGCAGCAACTAGTGTCATGATTTCAGGTTTTGAAATAGTTAAGTTTGTGAGATCATGACTTACTTAAATTGAAAATTACATTTCATCTCTAGCATGGCTTACACTACTTTATGTATTTCATTGATGTGATAATGTAAGGTACTTGATAGTATGACTTGGATGAGCTTTGTTTATATGTATATGATATAATATGCTCATAACAACTAAAGGGGGGGAAATAATTTGTTTATATGCTAATGACTTGCTGAATACATTGTCAAAGGGGGAGAGATAAGCATGAAGAGAAAGAGAATATGTGCATAAGGAGAGATAATAAAGGGGGAGAGATTATATGGGATAATTTTTGGATTTTCTTCTCATTTTACTTTTGATTTACAAAGGGGGCGAAATGGCCTTCAAAAATTTTATGAGAATAAGCCAATGTTCGGATTTTAAATGGTGTTGCCAGTGCATTCATAAAGGGGGAGATTGTAAGACCTATGTGTGCTGAGTACATTGGCTTGTAGTGAATACACTTGCTTTGACGATAAAAGTTTTTACTATCACCAAAACACCTTTTTATTAAGGTCCTGCTAGTTTTGTAAGCTCCGGTGGGAGCTTGGTTATACTAGTTTTGGTAAGTTCCAGCGCTAGGTTCTACTATCTTTTGTTAGCTCCGGCTCAAGGTCCGGGTTGCTCTGGCAAGGTCCGGAACTTGACTGCAATGCTTCTGTTTTTCATTTGCAATGTTTCGTACTTTCTTTACATTGTTGGAAAGATTGCTTAGTATTCATTTGCTAAATTTTTGGTGCGTTTTGGTTGATATGGATGATATCGTGTTACTGTGGTTTTGCAACATGCATATGTGAGGTTCTCACGTAAGGTGTTGTGTTCGGAACTAACTTGAGTCAAGTCGAGGACTTGGGATCAAATGGATTGGTTGTTTATTCATGTGCAGGTGTTGCTTCAGTTCAAGACATGGCTGGTTATGGGATCCATTGGACTAGTCTCAGGGAGGAGATGAGGTTCCAACAACCAAATTCAGGAGGAATTGTGGTTGAGCTGATCGGGAGGTTGCGCATCATGATTGAATCAAGAACAATGCATGTGAAGGTATCGTGGACGTCATTAGAAGATGTTTGCACATGTGCAAGGAGTGCATGGACGTGGATACATGGTTCCGAGACGTGATGAAGAGATGTGGACGTAAAGAGTTGGTCAGAAAGGTCCAACCGACTAGGTTATGGACTCAGGTTGCGGCTGAGTCGGCTTTGACTCAAATATGGAAAGAATTGAGTTGGTTATGATAGGATTTCGTGTGGGTCACGAATTTGAGTTGTTTAGGAATGTGGTATACGTTCCTAAGGTGTTTGGAAGTCTTAAGATTGCTTCTATCTGCGTATAGAAGAATCCTAAGCAGTTATGGAAAGTTACGATTCGTGAACAGAGTAGGATTAGGTTCCTGATTTGAGTTGAGTTGGCTTTCGAGCTGGTTATATAAGCAAGGGAGCCCAGAGCTCGTGGTGCATGACTTTGGGGCTGTTCCTCTTGTGTTCTATTGAATAAAATTCATAGTTTGAAGGAACTTTTGTGCCTTGTTCGTCCGACTTGTTCCAGACAAGTTTTACTCGTCGAGTTTCTGGACAGCACTACCTTTCGTCGGTGGTTTTATCATAATTCGAGTTTTACAGATCCAATTGACGTGATTATTTTTGGATTGTATCCAAAACTTGATTATCTATCATCTGTCAAAATTTCACGGTCATTGAATTTGTGGTCTATGATCTACACGAGTTTCTTTGCAGCGTTCCAGAACCGTTTTTTTCTCGGGTAGGGCAGATTGACCTTTGTTTGATTTTTCGATCATAACTTGAGTTTTTGTCGACGGATTTGAGTGATTCTTGTTGTGTGGTCTTCGTGACTTGATTCTCTCTGATATCTATCACTTTTTTCATGGTGAAACACGTTTAGATTAGTCTCACACACGGTTTCTTTAACAAATCATTTTTTTGCCGAAGGGGTTGGGGTTTAATTGTTTCCGCTGCGTAAGATTTTTAAATCTACCATTCACCCCCTCTGGTAGCTTTTCACGTGCTCTTCGATCCTACAATTTTATTCTCATTCTTTTCTTGTATACTGTTGGGTGTCGCATCGCACGATACCACCCGATGAGATCCTTGGATGTCGGGATTCCGGTCCCCATAGTATCCAGAGTGTTCAGCCGTTTAGCTTAGTCCTGTACCCTAAGCATGAACACTCAGCCTCCCTTGCCAACCGGAGTGGGTCGTTGCCTTATTGTAAAGCCAGTCTCCTCCTATGAATGCTAATTTGAATGAATCACTTTCTTAACATGTGCTTTCTCTTATGTTCACTTAATTATCCATTAATTTTGTTATAATTGTTGACAACTATTATATACAAATTTCACCCGTCAATATAACTCAATTATGTGAGGGAAACATCATTTATTGCACACATCATTTTTCTATTTAATATTTTTCCACTTGTATTTGGAGAAAGTAGTGCATGCAGGCATTATATGCAGAAATGAAGTGAAACAAGGGGATGTATCCTATAAAATATCATTCCAGCCAATCAGGCGATGCCACGTGGCACCACATGGATCAAATGGCCCACAAACAGAAGTATCTGAGGTCATCCTATGGTGTAGCACCCATATCAGTCAATGGGACCCACTTGGAAGTTACCCTGAGGAAGCACAATAGAAATGGTCAACATTTCTGTTTGGCCAACTAGGGGGTTCGACCGAACCCTTCATGGTGCCAAACTCGGTGAGCTTCCATGTGTCAACTCCCTGTGGTGCTCTGGTCACGATGAAGACTGATTCGCACACTTTTGGTGGCGGGAACCGACCCTTCTCCAAGCTATAAATAGGACCCCTCACCAATCACTTCAACACACACCACTTGAGTATTCATCCCTTGTATCCACTACTATCCATAGGTTTAGAGGAGTATAGGATATAGAGAGGACAGTCTCTAGTCCATAGTTCAAGTTGGAGAGGACTAGAAGGAGTCTCTTCCCAATATCCAATTGGGAAAGGTATAGCTCTTATATTCCTATTTGTATTCGTGACTTGGTTCTTAATAAACATGTTATCTTTAGTCTTCTATTGTTCATATACTTGGATGAAGTGTTTCTTGTTTGATTGTGGATTCCCTGTATGTGGTGGGAGTAGTATTTATGATTATGCTATACCATTGTCATTTTATCATCAGAAACACCATAAACCTCCACTATAGTCTAATTATCTATAACATGATTATGTTAACACGAATCACTTATGCTATGAATTAACATTGGTTCAAAGATGATTTTGTTCATTGCCTTAGGATGTCTTGTGCCTAGGCTCTTAATGTAATTACTTAATATGCTAGCATGGTGCTATGATAGGGAGTTGCGTTGAATGTCTTGTAGACCCACGGATTGAAGAGGTAGGCAATAGGTGGTGACAGCCCTATCTATCCTTTGTAATCCTCCACGTTCGACTATGCCACAGGCTCTTGGAGAGTCGCCCTACTATTGCTAGGGGTAAACCCGTGCCCGATGTGTTAACCCACTTAGCATAAGAATTCATAATTGACATGATCATTGATATGATTGTTTTACTTCTATCTAGCATTCTTTTGGCAGAATATAAATGACGCCCTTTGGGAATACTCTTAGAGGGGAAATGCTACATCGATAGTTTTCGTGTGCTTGAGGATTTCTATGTGTAATCTAAAATCTATTAACAAGCATTTCTGGCACCACTGCTAGAGATGAATTGTTAGTAGTGCGTAGAAACCGTCAACAAGCATTCTAGCGTCGTTGCCAGGGAAGGCAAATGAAGTGAAGGATAGTTATCGCTTGGGATTAAGCTATAGGTACTAATAGTTATTAGATAGGACTACCCTTGTTTGTTTTCCCCTTTTGTGTGAAAACAGGGTAGTGTTGACTAACCCATTTCATGGGATGGCCAACGAGGACACAAGTGCTCAATTGCAAGATGATTCATGACGTACCTCAACAAATGTTCGCCAGGCAACACCATTTCCTTTTGCAGAAGAATTTTAGCTTCCATTAGGAGCCAAAGTCATCCATCCCCAAGCTTGGGGGAGGCTCCAAGAGTTATACTTGGTTTGCCTCACCCATGGGGTGGATTGTTGGCCTTTCATCCAACACTCATGTCATGGATTGGCCTCACCCATCCATGACCCCGTTCGTGCTGGAGGTGAAGGAGTCATATTGTCATTCATCATGGATGAGAATATGGTCTCTACTTAAGGGGTGGATTGAAGAGTGCTCTAGTTCCTTTAGCTTGGCATGCACACCACTTAACAAGGTGGACATGCTATCTAAGGAACTACACCTCCCATTGAAGTATCATGAAGATCAAGCCAATGGAGAAGTATTTGGATGATCCAAGCCATGGATATTCACATGATTGGTGAAAATCCATGTAAACATGGGCCACATGGGGAATCATTCCCCTAAGACCCATGGGGATTCTTCCTTCCAAATACAACTCTAATGGTGATAATAAGGAGGTCAAGGGTGGAGTCAACATCACCCTTGCAATCAAGGAGGCTATGCGGATTTCAAGGGATCTAAGTTCATCTAGCCTACCTTAAAGTATCTTGTCCATGGCCAATCAAGAAATCAAGACAACGTCCACACAAAGCTCTTGGCCAAGGATGAGAAACTTAAAGAGCATTCAAGATCCAAGATATCCCACAATCACTTGTTGGGATTCCTACCCTTCAACCAAGCCCATCCAACCTAGAGCAAGTGACATTGTGGATGAAGCATTTCTTGTTTGATTGTTGAGTCCACATGTCACCATGCCCAAGGAAGCTTCTGATCCATGATCAAAGTATGGGTTAACTCAAAATAACATCAATAAGGTCGAAGTGACACCCCTAAAGAAGGACAAGCTGCACCATGCTCACAAGAGAGTCTATTTAAGAGGAAAAAGTCGTCACTACATCAACAAGTATTCATCAAAATGATGGAGAGGCTAGGGCCATCATGTGGTCTGTATGTCCAACCGACATGCCAAAGTAGTTTTGGCATGTCAATAAAGAGAAGTTGTCCACATCTCTAACTCCGACATTGGACAACAAATCGTCGCACTCAAATGGACGAAGGTAAGTCCCACTCATTGGACTTCAAAAATTCGATGAGTCTTTGCCAATAGGTTAATTGGTAGTTATCTAATATTTGATTTCCCAATTGCATATTTGAATTCCCCATCAATCTTTGCATTTGCATTTAGCAAGTTTGAATTTTCACACTTTCAGGTTGGAAAGTAAAATTTCCAACCATCATAGAACTAAAATTTTGAATTAGGAGATAAATTTATTTGGATATGAACCTTGGGCGTAACCACTTGAATTAATCTTCCTAATTCCACCCATTAATATTTTCCTTAATATTCATTGCATTTGCATGTTGCTTCAAGTTGGGCAAAACAATTTGACAAAGGAAACAACATGCTTTTCAGCTAACGTAACCCATTTCGAGTTGTTTTGTTTGTTCTAGATTTTAGTGCAACTAGGAAAGAATTTGTAAAAAGGTTGGAAGGCATCATCAAGCGCATATCCCTCCATCGATATCATTTTATGTTCATGGTGGAGGAGTGCTCGAGATGGTGGTCCAATGGAGGAACAAGATGAAGCTCATTCTACTCCAACCTCAACATGGCATTGAACATGAAGGCTACACCAAATTCCATGGTCATGAGTTTCTCACACAATGACCTTCAAACCTGACTGCTCTTCAATTGAGGTACAAGTTCAAATTTTCCGTCGTTTGAATTGCATTAAGATTGAATGATTTTTGCTTACATTGGTAACGAAGGTTTAGACCTTATAATCATTCAATCCTTATGCATCCTCATGAGAGTAAGTGCTGCATTACTCTTTTTGATTGTTCAAAAAGAAATGCCACCTTACTTGGCAATAAATTTAAACAAGTACCTAGAATTCCATCAGCACTGCTAAAATTGACTTAAACATTTTTTGCCTAGGTAATGCTTATGGAATGACTTAATAGTTGAATTGGTATAAGCAACTTAGGAATAATGATGTCCATAATTTTGATTTGAAACTCATCCATGCATGGATCACTTAATTTCAAATTCCTAGGCAAGAAATAAAAAATCTTCAGGGGAATAAAATTGAGAATCTTGTTTGCCATTATCCACATGATAAATATTTGCTCTTGTAAAAGATATGATGGTTAGAAAGTTTACAAGATGAAGGGATCCATATAGTGTATTTATATCACTTGCATTGCCATGAGCAGGAGCTTTATACAAATGTGCAAATTGATTTATCCATAAAGCCCCACTCCTATCAATGATTCATACACTGTTCATGAATACACGTGAAATTGGATCCACTACATTTTTGTTCTTGTTCTTCCCCGTGCGTAGAAATGAAGATTTGGTTACCTACCCTGAGAATTCATTTGTGCAAGTATCGGGAGCTAACCATCCCTCTCTATCATAGAGAGGAAGTTTGCAAGAGTCATATAACTATGTAGGCATTGGAAGATATGATTGTTGGAAACCCTAAGAGGATTCCATTTCAATATCTCTTGGCCAAGGAGTAAATTAGGATGGTTGCTACCTATCGGAAGTTAAGACTGAAGGTCAACCATAACTATACGAGGCCGGAGATTTGACATGGAAACCCTCTTTGAGCAACCAATGGGCTACTACGAATATGTGAGAGCATTATGCTATCAACTATTCTAAGCACTCATTCAAGCTCAAGGGAATTGCCACCATCGTTGGGTAAGTTATTCCTTTGTGGATAAAAGGTATGATGTACCTTAACCATGGAATGACAAGATCACATCCAAAGTATATTGAGTGAAAGTTGTTGCTATGTGGCCAGAAGGTATTTTATACATCAGCCAAGGAACAACGGATCACACTCAACCCGTGTTAAGTGCACGTCATCCCTTTGTGGTTATAGGTATGGTGTACCTTAGCCAAGGAATAACAGATCGTACTCAACACATGTTGGGAAAATGTCACTCCTACATGGCTAAAGGGTATCATTACCTTAATCCAAGGAGTGACGGTTCACACCTAATGCATGAGAGGTACAAGTTATTTCTGTATGGCAATAGGGTATGATACACCTCGACCAAAGAATGACAGAACACACTCAACCATGTTGACTGCACGCCATTCCTTTGTAGCTAAGGGTTATCATTACCTTAGCCACGGAATAACCAAGTACATCCAACCTATGGGAACCCTTAGGTGTGTATGAGCGACATCGAAAACACTCTCCTCGACCACACTCGTAGAACCCATGGAAGGCAACCCAACATCCACACTCAACCCTCCAATGTCAAAGCCATGCTGCAACAAGGTTAGACCAACCTCATGGCCCACATCCGTCTATAGGGTTTTAGCCCCTAGTTTGGACCTTGAACAAGAACAAGCTTGGGGAAGGACCCCCACTTGAGGTAACTTGTATCACACCCCTTGCATATTTTTTTCTATTCACCCGTCATCCATCTTGCATATAAAAAAAGTCAAAAATAAGTTAGGATAGATTTTTTTCAACAAAATAAATGATGTGCGGTAAGAATTGTTTGGAATTCACATAGATGAAATGATGAATAGTTGCTCTGTTTTAATTTTCCTAAGTCCCTAGTTTACAACTTACTACTCTCCAAAATATTGCTCTCATTGGCTAAGATTGCTTTTGCCGTGATTTAGAAATTGTGGGTAGCAAAAACTTAATCCATTCTAAGTTGTTGTGGGATATGATATTGTGATAGGGCTGGTATTCCTAGTTTGAAAGTGAAACTTAGATTTCTGGGAAAAATCTAAAAAGATTTAAGTTACTCTCATTTGATTGGAAATACCTACTAGAGACATATGATATATTACATTGATAGACCTTATGCATATGCTATTTGTCTTCACATTGAGCTTTGTCAAACTAGTATAGACCTATGTGAGATTTCATTCATTACCTTTTGAATTCAAGACTTCACTTGTACATACTATACTTCTACACTAGAAGTAAGGAAAATTCCACCATACCACCATTCTGCAATAAAAAGAGAAACTCCATATCATTCATGCTTAGTACTCTATCCAGAATTTATTGCATAAAAAGGGAGTAGAAGATATGGCTTGTAACACCCTCATTTTCATGCATAATGCATTGCATACATCCTCATACATGTTTAACATTAAGCCATGTAAAAATGAACAAGATTAAAATGAATTTAGGCTTAATCTAGAAGTTTCAGTCTATCATAGTGTGGACTTGTCATGTTTAACATCGGACTAGTCTGATATTCCCTTTTAAAAGTGAGGACTTGTCCTTTATTACCACGGACTAGTCCTATCAGACTTACTGGACCAAAACGTACTAGTCCATTATGACACCAGACTAGTCCGGTCAGCCTTTCCGAAACACTTCAGACTTGTGCGAAAACACCTAATTTAGTCTGACACAACCCTGGACTTGTCTGGTATGAACCCCGGACTAGTCCGAAGTCCCTTACGAGAACGGACTTGTCCAGTCCCAAATGCGGACTTGTCCGACCTTCAGAAACCAACTCGGATTGTTTTATTTCTCCAAGATTTGTTTTTGGGTAATTGCCTAATTTGGGGGCAACAACATTGTGCCCAACTTCAGAGGGGCCCAAGTGGACCCCACCTCAGCCCTTGCACGCCCCCCACCGAATTCCACTTAAAATTCACCCCAAAACCCTAATCCTCCACCTCCATATAAACAACCTAATGCCCCAAACCTCCCCACTCTAATTGAAAACCCTTGCTGCCACTTTCGCGTTGTGCCGTTGTCAAGATCAAGTCTAGAAGCAAAGAGGAAGAGAGGAGCTCGAAGAAGGGCTAATCAAGGTCAATCTTTATTTGTTCTTCGACAATTGATGTTCTTCATTCAAGTTCTTGATCAACTCATCTCCATCAAGCCCTAATTGCCACGATCCAAAGTTTCATGTCAAAACTTTGATCTTTGGATCTCTAAACACGTGGTACACCCTCTACATCCAAGTTTTTACATAAATTCAATCCCAATTCTGGCAGATCAAGAAAACCCTAAAAATCCAATTCCAGCCGTGAAAACGGACTAGTCCGGCCTGTGAACCTGAATTGTGCTGAATTAATTCCAAATTGACTCGAATCAATTCCAAGCCTGTACAAACTTGTTAAAAACTATTAGAACTAGTTAGTAAACATTAATAGCAACTCATTAACAAGTTTTACCTCACAATTGTATTAATCATGCATATCATGGCATATTGAGTACTATATGAGCATTATTTGATTGAATTGTGTGTTTTGCATGTTTGTCGCTCAGAATAAAGGAATTGCCATTGAGAGTCTTTCAAGGAGCTACACAACAAGAACTTCGAAGCTTTCAATCCAAACCAAGTTCAGGAGCAAGGCAAGTGTCCTTGACCATATTGATCCTATATTAAAGGTTTTGTTTGCAAAATTGCATGCTTGTGTCAATATGATGGGAAAACACAATTGTAGGAGTTTACTAGTTTTGTATGACCACCCTTGTCGCCTGAACACTATGCGGAGAGTCAAGAAGGGTATTTTGTACTTTTTGCTTCGCAATACATAATTGGGTTTGGTAAACAATCGAATGGCTTAATTGTGAACTACTGAGCATGTGAATGATGAGAATTGGTAATAATGAACCTTTAACAACATGGTGGCTAGGGATCTAAGCAAGATGGTTATGTGGAATGGTTTGGACTGTTTTGGTGGTTTTGCTTGCTTTAGATCTAAGGACCAGTTCATGGAGCGACCATCCAGGATTTACAGTGCCACCACAGGGCCAAGTATGGGTGCGGCTTAGCTGACTAATGAGTGAATTGCCAGTGTCATTTGTACCATTAAGAATGCTCGGGGAAGGGGTAGTCAGATTGGGTTTGGTGATGATTGGTGGGACTACTCTGGGATCCGAATGGCTCAAGAGGGGGCCCTTGGTTGGATGTGCTCAGTTGGAGACATCACCACCGGTGAAACCTCAGTGGGGTCCAAATAGGCTAGTAATCACTTTGTAAAGGCTATTTGTGATCTCTTGGCCACACACCTAAGAAAGTGTGAGATGGCATAATTGAGATCCCTTAGTCATCAAAAGGTGGTGAAATCACGAACTTGTGGGTAAAGTAGTACAACCTCTGCAAAGTTTGTCTAAAACTATCATGATAGCCGTGCTCCCGGTCATGAGCAAGCTGGGCCCTCACATGATTAGAATTTGGATTTTAACTTGGTTCAATGGCTGGAATTGAATTGGGAATCAGTATTGGTTAACTAATTGACTTTGGTACATGGAATTGATGAAATTGAGATAAATGAGCATTTATGAGTTGATTATGGATTATTATTGCTGAAATTGGTTATTTAAGTTGAATTTGATGTTATATGGGTTATTTTGGGAAGGATCTAACCTAATAATGATATAATTGCATTTTCAACTGCTTTGAATGTACTTTTACACAATAAGCCCATTTTATTGTCGTGCTTTGTTAAAGCTACATGTCATACTTTCCCACACTTACTGAGTACGACATGTGCTCAACCTTGCTATTCCCCCACAAATCCAAAAACAGACGACCAGGAGGAGTACTAGGAGGTCTTTGTAGAGTTCTAGGCATGTCTTCTGCTGTCAAACCTGCATGTGGAGTTGAAGTCATTAGAGTTTAGTTTTTCCGCTGCAGTTTCATTAGAGCTTGTAATCGAGACTATTGGGTTTGTAAAAAGGTACTATCATTTGTATTATTATTCGAGACATGGTTTATATCTGTTTATCGTTTGTCAATCACTTGTGTATGTGTGTTAAACATCCTGGGCACACATATGCATTACGCTTGGTTTATTTTTGGAACCGGGTGTTAGAAATTGGTATCAGAGCCGTGTTTGACCGTAGGACGCATGCCTAGTTAGAATGGACACTACAAATCACTTAGGACTTCTTTCCTATTCAAAATTAGCCTGCTATACTCTATTTTGCCTCCCACTAGCTATATATAATGCGGGAAAAACTACGTTTTTGCTGCTGCTGCAATTTTTACTATTTTTACATCTTTTTGAGCAAATGCACATCCTGTCGTCTAAATTTATGGCTGCTGCGATTTCAGAACTGATATTGGTGTTTCCTCTATTTTCCTAATGTTTTTTGTAGATGGCTCACACCAAAATGACAGCCCGCAAGAGAACTCGTTTGCCACCCCTTGGAAGCAAGCTTAGGCCTACATGGAGCCGCAAATAGAACCAGCCCAAGAAAATGAAGAAGTGAATTCTCCCACAAAAGAAGTTGAGCATGAACACTCCAACACGACGGAGGAAGATCCTGAAATGGTGGAATCCTATGATGATGATGAGGAAGATGAAGACCCTGAGATGGTAGAAATCTATGAAAGCACAGAAGAGGAGGATGATACACATGAGGGGAGTGTAGATGAAGCACAAGATGAGGAGGAACCACAAGAGGAGGTACCTGAAGCTCAAAGGAATACATCACAGCCTAGTGAAGCCAGGAAGGAGGACAAATGTATTATTTATCGTGAAGCCCAAGAATTCTGTTCCGATGGCATTAATGGAGGATTTGCTGATAGGAAATTGAAGGATTTTCTTGATCTATGCAAGATGCACCCGAAGTACTATATAAAAGAATTCCTCGCCATGGTTGTGAAGAATGGAGGGCTCAAGTTACTGTTCTTGCTAGAGATGAGGTGGTCACCCGACACTTTGCATCCACATGGAGAAGATCCAGGGAGCAAGCTATTGATGATGTAGCTTGAGATGCACTTACTAGATTGTGCCACGTCTATCAGGAGCAGATTGGAGGTACTAGCTTTCCACTGCACCCGCAATGCAAGAAGGGAACAAGGGAAATCTTAAAGCCACAGGATGGAGCTCAAGTCATTTCTCGTGCCATTGACAGATCTTAGGCAGTATTGGTGAACTTGGGAAATCGCTTTGTTGATGCTATGGAAGAGATTCGTTACCTCTGTAAGATACTATTCATCATGGAGAAGCAAGAGGATGCTCATGCCACCGTGGAGGTCAATGGCGTAGCAACCTCTCTAGCACTTACATGGACGACCAACTCACTCTGGCACGCACCCATGTATGCCTCACCGTTGCCGCCGCCTTCGCCGCCTCACGGCCAAGACAACCACGACTCACATAATTAAGTCTAGGTCTCCTATTTAGAAGTTAAAAAAGCATTTAGATTGTCTTGGTCACTTTTAGTGTGGTGTGCTGAATTTTCTTTGTGTGTGCTTGGTGCGAGTTGTGGGACGATTAGCGTTTTGTCCCCATCCGCACGTAGTAGAGGGTTGTGTGATACTTGTCCACATCCTCTAATAGGGTTATTAGTATTAATAAATAAGTTGCTTAGTTACATACACCTTGATGCATATAGTTGAGGTGTTTCTTTTTAAATTATAAATTCTTTCGTATCTACTATTCTTTCACCAACAGATGTTGAGGACTCGTAACCAGAGGAATGCCAATGGTGTGGAGGAGATCAATGAAGCACCTCAGAACAACCAAGGACCTGCCATGGGAGCTATCAACCTTGAGTAGCTATTGGCTCTGCAGAACCAGCTTATGCAGACCATGATACAGACAATGGGACACCTGCAAGCTAGCAACAACAATCAGCCTCACATGCCACCGCCACCACCATCCCAGCCGCACCACAACAGTTTGGGAGAGTTTATGAGGACCAGGCTGCCTACCTTTGTTGAAGCCATAGATCCAATGGAAGCTGATGATTAGATGAAGTCCGTTGAGAAGAAACTTGCTATTGTCTAGTGTAGTGACAGAGAGAAGGTTCTTTTTGCCTCGCACCAGTTGATGGGAGCTGCTGCAAACTGGTGGGAATCTCTATGCAATGCCATTGAAAATCAAGAGAGAATCACCTGGGCTGAATTTAAGGAGAAGGTTCGTTCTCACTATGTGCCAGAGGGGGTCATGATACTGAGAAGGCAAGAATTTTAAAACCTCAGACAGGGAAGAATGAGTGTGAGTGAATACCTCAATAAATTCACTCAACTGTCTCGATATGCTCCAGAAGACATTAGCACTGATAGCAAAAAGCAAAATCTGTACATGAGGGGACTCAACAATGAAATTCAAGTTCAATTGCTCAATGCTGACTATGCAAACTTACAGAAGCTAGTTGACAAAGCCATTGTGGTTGAGAACAAGATTCAGGAGATGGAGCTAGACCACAAGAGGAAGATGCCATATCAGGGACAGCCGCAAGGAAGCAATGTCCGTCCTCGCTATGCACCACCTGCTGCACCATACTACAACCCGTCTGCTACTGTATACCGTCTTGCTTATCCACCGCGATCGCAACAGCCAATGCAGCAACACCCGCCTATGCAAGCACCTCGCTTACATATGCAGCGTGCGCCATGCCCAAATATGCCTGCTTATGCTCAAAACCAGCCTCGTCCTAACTTTGTCGGCGACACTGGAGGGAAGACTTGCTATGCTTGTGGTCAAACAAGACATTTTGCAAATCAATGCCCAAGATCAGGTCAAGGTCAGATGAAATATGTTCCAAGGCAGAATCCAAGGCCTAGTGCAGGAGCAACTCAAGGCAATCATGGACCACAAAATTTTGCTCGTGGCAAGGTGAACCATGTTTCTGCAGAAGAAGCTCAACAAGCTGAGGATGTTGTGATTGGTATGTTTCTCACAAACTCCGACCGAGCAACTATACTTTTTGATTCTGCAGCATCCCATTCATTCATTTCATCAAAGTATGTTGCAAAGCATAGCATGCCCATATCATACCTGGAGTTTACTTTATTGGTTAAGTCTCCTGGAAGAGAGATGAGGACAAATATAGTATGTCTAAAAGTAAGTATTTCTATAAGGGGGGTAGAATTTGTTGCCAACCTTATAGTCCTGAATTCACAAGGCTTGGACATCATACTTGGAATGGATTGGCTAAGGAAGCATAATGGAGTAATTCAGTGTGCTACTTGGACAGTTCAATTGGCAAATGAAGGAGTTAGTGTAGAGTTCAAGGTAGTTAAGCTGACGATTGAGAAGGGAATGGTAAATCATGCAGAACGAGTGACCTTGGAGGAGATTCCAGTTGTTCGAGAGTACCCATATGTGTTTCCTGAAGAATTGCCAGGTATGTCACCTGATTGTTACATCGAGTTCGTCATCGATTTAATACTTGGAACTACACCTGTAGCAAAGAGGCCATATAGGATGCCTCTTAAGGAAATAGCAGATCTCAAGAAGCAGATTCAAGAGTAGTTAGAGAAGGGTTTCATTCGCCCAAGCTCTTCACCTTGGGGAGCCCCAGTGCTTTTCGTAGATAAGAAGGATGGATTCTAGAAAATGTGTGTAGATTACCGGTCTCTCAACGAAGTGACAATCAAGAATAAGTACACAGTGCCCCGCATTGAAGATCTGTTCGACCAGATGAAGGGAGCCAGAATATTCTCTATGATTGATCTTCAGTCGGGATATTTCCAAACGAAGATTAGGCCATAAGACATACCCAAGACAACTTTTAGGACACAATATGGATCTTATGAGTATACAGTCATGTCATTTGGACTGACTAATGCACCCGCGTACTTCATGTATCATACGAATAAGGTTTTCATAAAGTATTTGGATAAGTTCGTAGTAGTGTTCATTGACGATATCATGATCTTCTCGAAGAATAAAGAAGAGCACGAGTAGCACTTAAGGCTGACGTTGCCAAAATTGCGAGAGCACCAATTGTATGCAGAGTTCAATAAGTGTCAATTCTGGTTAAGGGAGATATCGTTCCTAGGTCATATCATATCTAGAGAAGGAGTCCTAGTCAACCCACGAAAGGTTAGAGATATGCTAAAGTGGGAACCGCAGCAGAATGTGAAGGAGATAAGGAGTATGTTGGAATGGCTGGGTATTACCGTAAGTTCATCAAGGACTTTTCCAAGATAGCAAAGCCCATGACTGATCTGTTGATGAAGGAGAAGCCTTTCAAGTGGACTCAAGCTTGTCAAGACAACTTGGAGGATCTAAATAAGATGTTAACAACAGCACCTATGTTGGTATTGCCAGATGTGAGCAAGAGCTTCGACATCTATTGTGATGCTTCAAGGCAAGGACTTGGATGTGTATTGATGCAAGAAGGACGAGTAGTAGCTTATGCATCCAGTCAGTTGAAGAATCATGAGCAAAACTATCCTACACATGATCTCAAACTCACAGCCGCAGTGCATGCTTTGAAGATTTGGAGACATTACGTTCTTGGTCATAGATCTGAGATTTACACGGATCATAAGAGTCTCAAGTACATATTCACTCAAACGGATCTGAATTTGAGGCAAAGGAGATGGTTGGAAGTCATTAAGGACTATGATGTGGGAATCAACTATCATCCAGGAAAAGCCAACGTAGTGGTTGATGCCTTGAGTCGAAAGGGAGCTAGCCACCCAGCTTACCGTCAGGGAGTTACCACCTGAGATATGCAAGGAGTTCAAACGGTTAAATCTTGGATTTGTAAATGAAATTGGAGCAATGGAAGTGAATCAAACCCTGGAATAAGAAATTCAAGAGGGACAGACAAAGGACAAGGAAATCTAGGAAATCAAGGAACAGACCCAAGAAGGGAGAGAAATCAGATTTGATGAGGTTGACCAAGGTACTCTACAACTTGGAAAATGGATGGTTGCGCCTAATGACAAAATTCTCTAACAGTGATATTGGAGGAGGCACGTGACTCACTTTATTCTACCCATCCCAGTTGTGCTAAGATGTACAAGGACTTGAGGACATGCTACTGTTGGGATGGTATGAAAAGGGATATAGCGGAATAGGTAGCATCGTGTGATGTGTCCCAACGAGTCAAAGTTGAACATCAAACATCAGCTGGATTATTACAACCATTGAAGGTTCCAGAATGGAAGTGGGAAGAGGTAGGTATGGATTTCGTAGTTGGCTTACCTCGCACTTCAGCAGGATATGACTCAATATGGGTTATTGTGGATCGACTGATGAAATCGACTCATTTTATTCTTGTCAAGACCACTTATAGTGGAACCAAGTTAGCAGAGCTGTATATTGGAAGGATAGTGTGTCTACACGGAGTGCCCAAGAGAATAGTGTATGATAGAGGTTCTCAGTTTACTTGAAGGTTCTAGCAAAAGTTGCACGAATCGATGGGAACTCAATTGAATTTTAGTTCTGCATATCACCCTCAAACGGATGGACAGACCGACAGGATGAATCAGATTTTAGAAGATATGCTAAGAGCTTGTGCACTAAAGTATGAAGTTGGGACAGTAGTCTGCCATACGCTGGATTTTCCTACAATAATAGCTATCAAGCAAACTTGAAGATGTAACCATATGAAGCCTTGTATTGGAGAAGGTGTAAAACACCTTTCTTTTGGAATGAGACATGGGAAACTCAAGTATATGGACCTGATGTGATCCAAGAGGCCGAAAAGCAAGTGCAAACCATCCGTGAGAACTTAAGGGCTGCTCAGTCAAGACAAAAAGGATCCATGGATAATAGACGAAGAAGCTTGTCTTTTGAGGTAGGAGACTTCGTATACCTCAAAGTGTCACCTATGCGAGGTCATAAGAGGTTTAACGTCAAATGCAAGCTGGCACCTTACTATACTGGACCATTCAAGATTTTGGACAAACAGGGAGAAGTAGCCTACAAATTGGAGATGCCAGCACATCTTTTCGATGTTCATGATGTATTTCATGTCTCTCAGCTCAAGAAGTGCTTAAGGGTACCGGAAGATGAAGTACCGATGGAAGAATTGGAACTTGAGTAAGATTTGACCTATGCCGAGCAACCTGTCGAAATTTTGGAAACCAAGGAGAGGGTCACAAGGAACAAGGTGATTCTATGGTGCAAAGTGCAACGGAAGCATCATATAGAATTAGAAGCAACTTGGGAGCAAGAGGATGATCTCATGAAGGAATTCCCCAATGTATTTCCTTTCGCTCGAATCTCGAGGGCGAGATTCATTTTAAGGGGGGTAGGTTTGTAACACCTCATTTTCATGCATAATGCATTGCATACATCCTCATACATTTTTAACATTAATCCATGTAAAAAGGAACAAGATTAAAATGAATTTAGTCTTAATCTTGAAGTTTCAGTCTGTAAGAGTGCGAACTTGTCCGGTCTAACACCGGACTAGTCCGGTATTCCTTTTAAAAGTGTGGACTAGTCCTTTATCACCACAGACGAGTCCTATCAGCCTTACTGGACCAAAATGGACTAGTCCTTTATGAAACCAGACTAGTCCGGTCAGCCTTTCTGAAACACTTCAGACTTTTCTGAAAACACCTAATTTAGTCTGATACAACCCCGGTCTTGTCCGGTACCAACACTGAACTAGTCCAAAGTCCCTTACTGTACGAGAACGGACTTGTCCGGTCCCAAATGCGGACTAGTCCGACCTTTGGAAACCAACTTGGATTCTTTTATTTCTCCATGATTTGTTTTTGGGCTCAAGAACTTCGTGCCCAACCTTAGAGGGGCCCAAGTGGACCCCACCACCTCCCTTACACATCCCCCACCAAATATCAAGATCAATATTCATCGATTCTTTGACAATTGACATTCTTCATTCAAGTTCTTCATCAACTCATCTCCATCAAGCCCTAATTGCCAAGATCCAAAGTCTCACGTCAAAACTTTGATCTTTGGATCTCTAAACATGTGGTACACCCGCAACATCCAAGTTTCTACGTAAATTGAACCCCGATTCCCGCAAATCAAGAAAACCCTCAAAATCCAATTCTTTCTAGGGAGGACTAGTCCGGCCCTGAAAACCGACTAGTCCGGCCCCTGAATCTGAACTGTGCTGAATTTATTCCAAATTCACTTGAATCAATTCCAAACCAGTGCAAACTTGTCAAAAACTATTAGAACTAGTTAGTAAACATTAATAGCAACTCATTAACAAGTTTTAACTCATAATTGTGTTAATCATGCATATCATGGCATATTGAGTACTATATGAGCATTATCTGATTGAATTGTGTGTTTTGCATGTTTGTCTCTTGGAATTGGAATCGCAATTGAGAGTGCTTTCGAGGATCTACAGAACCATAACTTCAAAGCTTTCGATCCAAACCAAGCTCAGCAGCAAGGCAAGTGTCCTTGACCATATTGATCCAGATTTAAAGGATTTGTTTGCAAAATTGCATGCTTGTGTCAATATGATGGGAAAACCCAATTGTAGGAGATTACTAGTTTTGTATGACCACCCTTGTCACTTGAACAATATGTAGAGAGTCGAGAAGGGTATTTTGCACTTTTTGCTTCGCAATACTAAATTGGTTGGGAAACAATCAAATGGCTTAATTGTGAACTATTGAAAATGTGAATGACGAGAATTGGTAATAAAGATCCTTTAGCAACATGGTGCCTAGGATCTAAGCAAGATGGTTATGTGGAATGGGTTGGACTGTTTCGGTGGTTTTGCTTGCTTTAGATCTAAGGACCGGTTTGTGGAGCGACCATCCAGGATTTACAGTGCCACCACAGGGCCAAGTATGAGTGCGGCTTAGCTGACTAAATAGTGAATTGCCAGTGCCGTTTGGACCATTAAGAATGCTCGGGGAAGGGGTAGATGGATTGGGTTTGATGATGATTGGTGGGACTACCATGAGATTCGAATGGCTCAAGAGGGAGCCGTTAGTTGGATGTGCTCAGTTGGAGACATCACCACCGGTGAAACCTCAGTGGGGTCCAAATAGGCTAGTAATCATTTTGTAAAGGCTATTTTGTGATCTCTTGGCCACACTCCTAAGAAAGTGTGAGATGTCATAATTGAAATTCCTTAGTTATCGAAAGGTGGTGAAATCACGAACTTGTGGGTAAAGTGGTACAACCTCTGCAGAGTTTGTCTAAAACTATTATGATTGTCGTGCTCCCGGTCATGAGCAACCTGGACCCTCACATGATTAGAATTTGGACTTTAACATGGTTTAATGGCTGGAATTGAATTGGGAATCGATATTGGTTATCTAATTGACTTTGGTACATGGAACTAATGAAATTGAGATAAATGAGCATTTATGAGTTGACTATGGATTATTATTGTTGAAATTGGTTATTTAAGTTGAAATTGATGTTATATGGGTTATTTTGGGAAGGACCTCACCTAATAATGATATAATTGCATTTTCAACTATTTTGAATGTACTTTTATGCAATAAGCCTGTTTTAATGTCGTTCTTTGTTAAAGCTACATGTCATACTTTCCTACACTTGTTGAGTACAACATGTGCTCACCCTTGCTATTTCCCCACCAAATCCAGACGCAGGCGACCAGGAGGAGTACCAGGAGGTCTTTGTGGAGTTCTAGGCGTGTGTTTTGCTGACAAACCTGCCTGTGGAGTTCAAGTGATTAGATTTTAGTTTTTCTGCTGAGTTTCATTCGAGCTTGTAATTGAGACTATTGGTTTGCAGTATGGTACTATCATTAATATTAATATTCGAGACATGGTCTATATCTGCTTATCGTTTGTGAATCACTTGTGTATGTGTGTTAAACATCCTGGGCACACATATGCATTACGCTTGGTTCCTTTTCGGAACCGGGTGTCACATGGCTACAAGAAAAAAAAAGAAAAAAAATTACATGCTTACATCATAAGCATGAGAAGAAAAAAAAGTAGCCATGTTTCATCTCTGCAAAATAAGAGAGTACACTCAAAAGGGAATCATCTCAATATCCACATCCACTCCATTCCATCACACATGCACATGTCTTGAATCAAAATTTTTTGAATTGATTTCTCCTAAGCCTTACTATTTTGACTTAGCAATATTATTTGTTGCAAATATGCCTACTATATTCAAGTTCCACATACAAGCCTTGTGTAGAGGTAGGATGAATTTAGGCAAAATGCCTTGGTAATGATATATTTCCACTACACACAAAGTAGAGACTTGAGAGAATCAAATTGAAATACTTAAAATATAAATCGAACTCTCCGAAATTTGAGTGGAACTTGATTTATTGTGTATGTGTTCTCCATTTGCTGTTCTATCTTTCAAACACCCATGAATAGGAGATGGCATAGGCCCCATAATGACATAAGATGGGTGAAGTACCGTACCAATTTTTGCAATACTAGGTAGAGTATTTTGTTGTGCACATGGTACTTTTGAAAAGTAGAACATTGTAGCAACTCCTGATCATCAACCTAAAGTCTTGACTTTGCTCGAGACGAGCAAAGGATAAGCTTGGGGGAGTTTGTTGATGGCTGTTATATACCAATTTCAGCCGTCAATATAACTCAATTATGTGAAGGAAATATCATTTCTTGCACACATCACCTTTCTATTTAACCTATTTCCACTTGTCTTTGGAGAAAGTAGTGCATGCAGGCATTCCATGCAGAAATGAAGTGAAACAAAAGGATGGATCCTATAAAATATCATTCCAGCCAATCAGGCGACACCACGTGGCACCACATAGATCAAATGGCCCACAAACAGAAGTATCCAAGGCCATCCAACGGTGTAGCACCCATATCAGTCAACGGGACCCACCTGGAAGACACCTTGAGGAAGGATAACAGAAATGATCAACATTTCTATTCGATCAACTAGGGGTTCGTCCGAACTCTTCCTGGTGCCAAACTCGGTTAGCTTCCACGTGTCGACTCCCTATGGTGCCCTGTTCACGATGAAGATTGATTCGCGCGCTTTTTGTCGCGGGAACTGACCTTCTCCAAGCTATAAATAGGACCCCTCACTTCAACACACACCACTTGAGTATTCATCCCTTGTATCCACTACTCTCCATAGGTTTAGAGTAGTATAAGCTGTAGAGAGGAGAGTCTCTAGTCCATAGTTCATGTAGGAGAGGAGTAGAAGGAGTCTCTTCCCAATTTCCAATTGGTAAAGGTATGGCTCTTATATTCCTATTTGTATTTGTGACTTTATTCCTAATAAAGATGTTATCTTTAGTCTTTTATTGTTCATATACTTGGATGAAGCATTTCTTATTTGATTATGAATTCCATGTCTGTGGTAGTAGTATTTATGATTATGCTATACCATTGTCATTGTATCATCATAAACACTATAAACCTCCGCTATAGTATTTATGATTATGTTAACATGAATCACTTATGCTATGAATTAACATTGTTTCAACGATGATTTAGTTCATTGCCTTAGGATGGCTTGTGCTTAGGATCATTAGTTAATTACTTAATATGCTAGCATGGTGCTAGGATAGAGAGTAGCGTTGAATGTCTTGTAGACCCACAGATTGAAAAGGTAGGCAGTAGGTGGTGACAGCCCTGTCTGTCCTTTGTAATCTTCCATGTTCGGCTATGCCACAAGCTCTAGGCGGGATTCGTCCTAGTATTGCTAGGGGTAAACCTATGCTCGATGTATTAATCCACTTAGCATGAGAATTCATAATTGACATGATCATTAGTAACTAACATAGGCTATGTATATGTATATTAGAAGCATAGTAGGAGTCTCTACCTAACTCTTAGCCTAGTCCCTCTTTACCCCAATTATCACCTTAGGATAGAATGCTCTTGTGTGTGTCACACTACTCCAACTTATCATCTATCCATCCTTGCTATAACCCTACCTAGGCCAACCTAGCCCTTTCCACTTGATGATTGTTTTACTTCCATCTAGCCTTCCTTTGGGAGAATATAAATGACACCCTTTAGGAACACTCTTAGAGGGGAAATGCCACATCAATAGTTTCTGTGCGCTTGTGAATTTATATAATAATCTAAAATCTAATAACTACCATTTCTGGCACCACTGCTTGAGATGAATTGTTACTAGTGCGTAGAGATCGTCAACAATCATCACACTATTCTCGTTTGTTGTATATTATCTTCATATACCTGGTGAATTTTTTCTCTATATCACCTCTTGGGGAGTTATGCATTGAAGTTGGACTTGTTTGAGGTACCTACAAGGTGTTTCGGAATCTAACGACTACCCTCTTACTTGGGGCCCTGTGGTGCCAAATGGTCCCTCATGAAAGGCCTACGCCGAGCTGAGATCTAGGGTGTACAAATTGCTTAGTCTGGTTCTGTACCCTAAGCATGCGCGCTTTGCCTCCTAGTGCTACAGCTAAGTAATGAGGGCCAGGAGGCTCACACCCTGAGTAAGGCGAGAGCCGGATAATGGGATCTAACGCACTGAATTACCCAAGCCCCGCGTACAAGCCTAGGACTGTAAGACATGGCAAAACGAAAGAGTAGGGAGAAATCGCTGACGAGCAAAATTATGCCCCCGTGTCATGTGTGCAGGACATACAAAACAGGTCGACTCAGGCACAACCAGCAGCAGCATCGGCGAGGTACACATCACCTAGTGGGCCCGCCATCGATGTTCCTACATGTTGATGGTAGATGACACTGGAGCATCCAGCTCTGACAAATCCCAAGGGGCCTGCCGTCGATGTTATTCTACATAATGGCAACAAGTGCTGATTTGTGAGTATGCTCACTCATCACACTTTTGTTGCTAACAAGGTTTCTTTGGTTTCCTACCAGCAAATGGCCTGCCATCGATGTTCCTACAGTGATGGTAGGCGATGCTGGAGTAGCCAGCTCCGACAACACCCAGGGGGCTTGTCGTCAATGTCTCTGCGGTAATGGTGGGTGACGCCGGAGCAGCTAGCTCTGGCACCTCTAAACGGGCCTGCCGTTGATGACTCTGCGATGATGATTGGCAACGCCAGAGTAGCCAGATCCAGCACCACCCAAGGGGCCTGCTATCGATGAGTCTGCGATGATGGTGGGCGACACCAGAGCAGCTAGCTCCGACACCACACAAGGGGCCTACTGTCGATGTATCTTCGATGATGGTGAGCGACGCGAGAGCAGCTAGCTCCGGTACCTCCCAAGGGGTCTGCCGTCAACAACTCTGCGACGATGGTGCGCAACGCCGGAGCAGCTAGCACCTCCACCTCCTAGGGGGCATGCCATCGACGACTCTGTGATGATGGTTGGTGACGCCAGAGCAGCCAGCTACGGCACCACCCAAGGGGCCTGCCATCGACGTCTCTGCAACCATGGTCGGCGAAACCAGAGCAGCCAGCTCTAGAACGAAGCAAGGGGTCTGCAAGCAACGACTCTACGATGATGGTGGGCGACCGGAGCAGCCAGCCCTGGCACCATCCAAGGGGCCTGCCGTCGACGTCTCTACTGAGACAAACCTCGGCACCCCCGAAGGGGCCACACTGAGGCCATCCACTCAAAAAGCCCGTGCTCAACTGGGGGCCCGTCGAAGACATCCTGCGATCAAGTGGTAGGTGTGCCCAGCCACCTGGCCACATCTACGATGGGGCCTATAAGGGGGTTCCATGGGCAAGACGTCAAATGACAACAGATTGGCCATATCAATTGTGCGATCATTGGTTCCTTAAAAACTAATGTACTCGGCAAAATTCTTCAATCCCTTATGCAACTAAGGACTCAGAGCGATAGATTAAGAAGCACAAGACAAGCCAATAAATGACATGAATTCAAATTCATTAACAGTTATTGTACAAAGGGGCCATCCCTGGTTACAAGGTGCTCTGCCTTGGGGCCGCCATTCTAGACTCCGCTAGAATGAAGAGGCCACCTTCTTGGCAAGGTCCTGGACTTCGACCCATGCCTCCTCCTCTCGCTCATCGAAGGGGCCTTTCTCTATAGACTCCAGCGGGATCGTCGGGTACCAGCTTCAGAAGCACACAAAGACATGGTAAGCCACATGCTCTGCCAGCTCCCTGCCTTCGACCTCCAGCTGCCTCGCAAAAACAGCGTTCACCACCCCAACATCAAGCAGAAGGAGTCCAAAGCTGGGAGCATCTCGACCACCACATGAGATGGCTCCACGCATGGCGCGAGACCAAGTCCAAGGGGTTCCAAGACTGCCCTGGCATGGGCTAGGAAGTCTCAAATCCCTTGCACCTCGGCCACGTGGAAGGCCTGGAAGCCTTCAGCCTCTCTACGCGATGCTTCCTCCCAGCTTTTGATAGTGAGATCCAAGTCAAGCATGGCTTGGCGCCTCTCCTCCAGCATGCAGAGGCTCCATAAGACCCCTGCTTCCTTACTGCCAAATCCAGTTCCGCATCAGCAATGGCAACCTAGCGGTGGACCAACTCCAGCCGCTTATCCTCGCACAGCTTTAGCCGGGCTTTGGCGACAGCATGGGCTTTCAGGACCTTCACCTTGAGCTACTTATTCATTGTGTGGACCAGCTTCACCAGGCGCAGCTTATCAGCAAATTGATTGCACTCTTCGATGAAAGCAACCTGCATCTGGCGCAAGGTGGACTTGGCTAAGGCAACAGCATCGGAGAGGGGAATCGACATGGCCGTCGCCACAGAAGGCTGTCCCTCCGCCTCCTCTGTCAACTCTGTGGTGGACACCAATGCCTGGGGACCAAATGGCTCCCCGGGAGGAGCTCTAGGAATCAGAGTGTCGTTGCCCAGCGCTAAAGCACTCCCCCTGCCACAAAGGTATCGCCGGCCGCCGATGGAGAGTTGCCGTCTTGCATGCCAATTACATCGGGTGTCAGCCAGTATCAGCAGTGGGCGGGTCCGCTCCACCAGGGGTAGCCGCGACAGCCAAGGTGGCCACCTCCTCGCCGTGCACCACCTTAGCCCCATCTGCTCTGACGGATGGAGGAGCAGGAACATCAGCATCACTTGAAGCGGGTGCACCTTCAGGCGTAGGATGCATCGCAGCAGACCCCATCCTAGTTCTAGGAGGTGCGGGATCTACCAAGCCCACCCCTGGAAGCACCAAGGGCACTATGTCGGTCGACGATGCCCTGAAAAGCCAAAACCAACACTGTCAGAGTGAAGAAATAATGAAAAAATAGTGGAGGAAGAAGTTGCACCTTACCGGTTGGCCAGTCTGCTCCAATGACCCTGGCCTCCCAGCATGCATGGTGAGTCGAGGCCCCCTTGGCCCGACGACAAGGCTGGCACCACAGCCTCTAGTACGAGCACCGGCACAACTTGCGTCGATGTGGCCATCGGCGTAGACTCCTCTGTGCCTCCTCCAGGACCAAAGCCACCGATGGAGTCAGAGACCAGGTCAATGATGGAGGCTTCGGCTCCTCCAGATCCCTCACAATGGGAAATTAGGGTGCCGTCCCATCGCATCAGCTTCCGCCTCTTCAACACAAAAATGGCAGAACCCGCGACCAGGGTACGGGAACGCTTTCTGACGCCGGAACTGGCGCTGGCTGGCTGTCATCCACCCTGTCGAAGGTTGTTGGCGGCCCTGGCTCCACCCTTTTTGACAGACGATAGGTAGACCCTAACCTTGGTTGCATAGCAGCGCAGCACCGCTCTAGGACCGTCGAAGCCCCAATCGTCTCTTCAGGGTGCAGACGGACAATGACGAACACGTTGACCTTCGACATCAATCTTTGCAATTTGTCCCTCAATCCGGTGGTCATGAAGAGCGGTTGGCAGTCGTCCGGGATGGATACATGCTCATCATCGATCATGTCGCATGTCACCGCCTTCAACATCTCCTCCAACATCCGTGGGGTTGGATCTTCCAGCCAGTCGACATCGGTCCTACATGCTGGTGTAGACCCAAGCTCTGTACAGGCGCCTCTGAAGGGGACCGGTGCGACGACACAAGAAGTATGCCAGCACCATCAGGGTGGTCAAGCCCTTGTCTGCTAGGAACCAGATCCTCCTCAGCACCGACTTGTACTCCTCCGTCAACCCCTGGAATGGTTCTCAGGTGGTGGTATTGGAGGCCGGGCCCTCAAAGGGCATCCTCAGTTAGGCGTGGGACTCAGTCCGAATGATTGCCCAATATTCCTGCAGCTACTCCACTTGCCGTCTTTGAGCGAAGGGATGTAGGTCCAGGAGGTCTTGTCCCAATGCCGGAAGTAGTAGGCTCCCACTGGGCTCGTCGCGCTCTTTCTGGTGGTCTTCATGAAAAAGAAAAACCAGAACAGCTCCACCATTGGCGGGCTGCCCACGAACTCCTCACAAAAGTGGACTCCTCCCAAGATGCCACGTGTTTGGGCAGGACCTCACCCTACTATAGGAGTGAGCTTCGGCGCAACCACGTGGCTCAAAGCACTAGGCCGGATGCCCCTCACCCCCCCCCCCCCCCCCCCCCCCCCGCCCCCGCAGAGAAGAGCTTCGGAGCTGCCACGTGCCTCGAGGAACCAGGTCTGGCCTCCCCAGTAGAGGCCAGCCCCGAAGCTGCCATGTGTCCTAAAACTCACCCTTGGCGGTGGGCGGGAGTTAAGGGATGATGCGCCCTGTCTAAATCAAGCATTGAAGACAGGCACCCACCTTTGGCGGATAATGCGGAGCATGCCAATGGTTAGAGACCGCAGTGCCCAATCACATCACAGTGAAGACACCGCAGGCCTACCCTGCTCTACCAAGTGGGTAGATTAATGTAACAAGATAGACAGACGGGACATCCCCTGACACCTTCAATGACTATGCATGGGCCACTGGCAACATAGGTGGCAAGATGACGAGTCTTCAAACCACGGTCATATGAGGCTTATGGGAGAAGCCATAGATCTTTAGGATAAGATCGCCTCAGGACCACCTATCGAGCCTGGGACCCCACTTGTAAAGTGTCTGACCTTGTCTATAAAAGGACCAGACCGCCACCATTACAAAGCATCCCATAATCTACGCATAAACACACACACACACACCAACAATACAACCTCACCGTGAAGTAGGGTGTTACACTCTTGCGGCCCGAACTACATAAAAACACTTATCTCACAATCTCATACGCGCAGTCACCTGATAGAGGACTAAGCCCGTCCAATGAAAGAACCTCCACGGGCTGCTGCATAGCAGATCCGGCAGAACTGTCACAATAACACTTCAACACAAGTATATGAACAATAGAAGACTAAAGATAACATCTTTATGAAGAGCAATGTCACAAATACAAATAGGAATATGAGAGCCATACCTTTCCCAATTAGGAATTGGGAAGACACTCCTTGTACTCCTCTCCTACTTCCGTCATTATATACTCCTTCACATAACTGAGTTATATTGATGGGTGAAATTGGTATATAACAGTCGTAAACATATGGTTACTTATTAACGGTTGGTTATTATCGGTTGGTAAATGGTGATTGTTGGAATTGGTTATGGTATTGTTGGTTATTTGGATTATGATGGGATTTGACCTCACACAATAATCATTATTCACATTTCATTACTTTTATAAATGAAATGTACTTTTTGGCAGTGAACCATTATTTTCATCTTTGTTTAAGCTATATGTCATATTTTTCCACACTTGCTGAGTACGACATATGCTCACCCTTGCTATTCCCACATTAATTCAGCAACATGTGATAATTTGGAGTATACGGAGGATTTTGAGGAGTACTAGGCGTGCGTGTTTCCATCAAATGCCTGTGGAGATGGAGTCTACTAGTGCTTGATTTTTCTGCTCCAATATTTTTAGAGCTTGTATTTGAACTATTTGGATATTATATTAAGGTACTCTTTATTATTTGAGACATGGTTGTAATCTGAATATCGCTTGTGATGCACTTGTGTATGAGTTATGAATATCTTGGACGCACATATGCGTCACACTTGATTCAGTCGCAGAACCGAGTGTCACAGGACAGTGAGTTCCATAAGCAAAATTGGGAACTTAGACAGCAACCTAAAAGCAAGTAAGTAGAAGCAATGCGACGGGATGGAAAAACGGAGAACCTAATTTTCTATCCTGGTTTCAAGATCATGTAACATTTTATTGTTAACTTATCAGTATTAACAATGTTTTCAAATAACTTACAATTTTTTACAAAGTTTACTAACAACTTCACATCTTGGACAGTGCATGAAAGATGCCAACATCCGTGAAGACTTACGCAACTACCCTATGGATTGGTTGAAGTTAGAAGCTATGGTCGATATGACGTCAACGGCTTCCGATCCGTACAACTCAATTTGAATCTTTTTGCCCTCTCACAACAACATGTAATTGTGGGGTTGTGACAAGGGCAACCGATTCTCAAGGATGTGTAACTAATTACTATGGAATTATTTAAAAAATCCTTGAATTTTCTTTTGTCGGAAACAAGGATATTTGAGCAGTATTCTTTGACTGTTATTGGTTTGATGCCAGTCGTGGATTTTGACTAAACCAATTTTCCATGGTGTAAGTAATACATAAGGAACCATTGAAAGGATTCGATTCATTTGTTGTTGCACATTTAGTGGAGGAAGTATACTATCTACCATATCCTTGGAAAAAAATGAAAGCTTGGTGGGTGGTACATAAGGTGAATCCTCATGAGCGGTTATACACTTCAGGAGATGATGATTACAATGAGGAAGATGATTTTAATGAGTTTTACCAAGAGGAAGAGTTGCCAGACTCGTTCATAGTCGAGCCTAGTGTAGGACTCGATAACTTAGTTGGATACGCTCACTATATCGAGACTGCTTCTATGCAGAAACGGAAAGAAAATGATATCAGGACGGTCGTGGAAGAAGATCGACGGGCTGGTTTTATTCACTAACTTTACTGGAATTTCGTATATTATCTTAGCATATTAATCAATTATTCCGTATAACTGGATGTCGTCATCCAAGGGAAAGAAGGGGAAGGGAGTGAGAGGGTTCCTCGCCCAGGAGCGAGAGCAGGCACAAGATGTTTTCTCAGGTATCGAGTCAGGTGGGAGCAGACGCTCCCACCTGATGGCGCACCTTTCAGAGTTTGCAGCTCAGGTCCAGTCGGGTGAGGTGGCCTTACACCGCACGGAGGTAAATTCCAATTGACAATCACATATTTTAAATTGGACTGATGAATAATTAGTTCTTATCAATCCTTTTATTTTTTTTAGTCTAACTCAAAGTCATCTATGTCAGAGTCAGAGGTTACGTTGCCACCACAGGAGCTAGCTAGCCTCTCTTTGAAGCCGCCCAGCATAGAGCCTTCGGGCTCTGGTGGTGACCAGCCTTTCGGGTCACAAGATGAGGTGGCGTCGTAGAGAAGACGGACGAGGAGGACCCACTTTACGACTCCTCCCTCGGTTCCTCATGAGCGGATTACTAGCCGATGAGTCGGAGATAGGTCAAAAAACCGTATAGTATTAAATATTAGATGTTGTCTTACGGTACTTAATGATATAACAAATTTTGCAGATCTTGGCACAACTGTTCATTCACAAGCTACGGACACCACAAACAGGTTAACAGTGTCATCGAGGCTTTAGTTAAGTTGCACTATTCCAGTGTCATCAAAGGTTTCCATGTTCTGTCGTGAGACGACTACGCTCGTGTCTCTCACGAGGTCCATAGCACCCTTCAGGGAGTCGTGTGGAATGATTTTATGGTAAGTTTAACTATTTAAATTTTTCATCTCTAATTATATTTATTAATGCATATTACTTAAATGTTCGTTTGCTTAAAGTTTAGGTACCAATTATAGTAATTGAGCGAGAGCATGGAGGAGCACGTGAGACGTTTGTTTTACCACAACGCTCTGAAGTTCGTGATGTCGACATTTTCGTACGCTCAGATTTAGGCCATGAACGAATATTAGAAGTGGCATTAGTTGTAGCAATAACAGGGTACGTTTAGGAAGGACTCTGAAACGTACTTGACAGAGGAGCAGTACACGGAGGTAAGTTTTTATTGTTAAATATTTACAATACCTACGTATGTTAAAGTATTGATGAAATATGAAATATGTGCAGGTTAGGATTTTCTGGTTACAGGGTCAATCTAAGGGCGTACCGAGCTCTCTCTCGGTACTGGGCTAGCAATGCTTTCATTGCTAAATCCATGAAGGCTCGATAGTGCTGGGGGTCGGAGGGCAACCACTATTATAGCGGTGATGGCTATTTGCGTTTGGCTAAATGCATAGTAAGTACATTCTAAGTTCATTTATGTGTTCATAATATATTTATCTCACTAACACGGCTATACAGGAGCGAGAGTGAAAGTGCATCTAGGCATCCCCGGTGGGTTTTGGTTGATTAATGACAAACAAATGAGATCCTATCATAATTGTCAAGATGAGAGTATGTTTCAAGAGATGAGAAAGAAATTACAAAAATAAATGAGAAGGGGGATACAAAAGAAAAATGGCTCATGATTTGAAAAGAGTAGATTTAATTTGTTAGGAGTGTGTTGTAGAAACGC
This sequence comes from Tuctoria greenei, assembly GCA_036927565.1. Taxonomy (NCBI): domain Eukaryota; kingdom Viridiplantae; phylum Streptophyta; class Magnoliopsida; order Poales; family Poaceae; genus Tuctoria; species Tuctoria greenei. The sequence continues at coordinate 127,986,682 of JAYESD010000011.1, read as the reverse complement.
TTTCCAAGAGCGTAAGTGAAGAGATCGCATTGACTACACAAGTTTCAGAAATAACAGACTAGCCCGAAATCTCTCTGGATAAAATCAGACAAGTCCTCCAGATGCGGACTTGTCTGCAGCTCTTTACGTTTTGCACAAAAGCGGACTAGTCTGATATTGATCGGACTAGTCCAAAAGTTCTCTGTGTAAGAAACGGACAAGTCCTCCAAGTGCGGACTTGTCCTTAGTTCTTCACAGTTGCACCAGAGCCGACAAGTCCGATATTAACCGGACTAGTCCAAAAACTTTTTGAGTCAAAAACGGACTAGTCCGCATTGTAACAGACTAGTCCAGTACCCTCAACACTTAGGATTTTTCACACACGCACATCTGACTAGTCCGGTGTCCAACAATGGACTAGTCCGGACTTCACAAAACCTAATGGTAACTTTTGGAAACCCTTGTATAAATAGAGGAGCACAACCATGTAACCATAACTCTCGATCCCCTGCGCTATCACATGTCCTAAGAGCATAAAAACACCTCTCTCCACTCATTCTAAACCTAAAAGGATCAAACCTTTGAGGATTAGGGATTGGATAAAGGATAGAATTCGTTCTTCATGATCTTGAGCTCTCGGGTTTGATCTCTTGCACACTCTCATTGATTATCGTACATCTTTTGAGTGTGTTTGGTGGTATTCATTCATTATAATATTTGGTGAGCCCTCAACTTGTGAGAAGGCCCCTTGAACGAGGTATTTACCCCTTGTGTGGTAAGTGATTGAGAATCGGCCTTCGTGGCGATTCAACAAGGGAAGGGTTAGTGAAGACCCGATCCTCCATTGTCTCCTCAATGGGGACATAGATTCCTATGTGGAATCGAACCTCGGGATAAAATATTGTCTCGCGTGTTCTTGTTCTACTTTTTTATCACATTCTAGGGTTTGCAAATTCTTAGTTAATCTTCATCGAAGCATTGTATTAAACTTGATAGTTGAAATAGCTTACATCATAATCGCAATATATATAAGTTTTCAATTGCTCTCTGCTGCACAGAATACTGGAAGAAGAACTAAAGATTTACTTGGCTTTTAAGTGCGCATATACCAGACTAGTCCGCACTGTAACGGACTAGTCTAGCCTTCCTGTATTTGATCTCTTCGCTAAGTGTTTCAGGGATCGATAAAAGTTCAAAAAGGCTATTCACCCCATCTAGGATATATTCAATTGGTATCAGAGCCAAAATCTTCAAAAGAGAATCACCGCTCGAAAAGACGATGTCAGAAATCAAGGGTGAAAACGAGAGCGTCAACCATGAAAAGGGTGATGGTGAAGGAAACTAAAAACTAGAGAAACTCCTCAATGCCATTCAACATTGTGAGGATGATGATGAGAAGATGCTTCAACTCAAGGCACTTATGCGGAAGAAGGCACTCTCCCCAAAAGGGTAGAAGATTGAAGAAAAGAAGCAAAAAGGGAGTAGTCACACAGACTACTCCCGATATCCTTTTAACTATGAGCGGTTAAATTCTAATATTCATTACATGTCAATTCCTTTAGACAATGTACCATACTTTGATGGAAATGATTATTCAATGTGGAGATATGACATGAAAATGCACCTTATATCTCTTAACCCAAGTCTTTGGCATATAGTGTGTACATGGCTAGATATTCCCGATGATGATGATGAGCTAACTTGTGACACCCGGTTCCGAAAATGAACCAAGTGAACGCATATGTGTGCCCAGGATGTTCAACACACATACACGAGTGCAATCACAAAGAGTATACATAAAATTACCACAGAACACGATTAATTAACCATTTTTATTACACAACCATGTTATCCTCGAATACGAGCACTAATAAATATTAATTACAAGTTTCAACTAATGCAGTGGAAATAAACTAAATTTAAGCAACTAAGCAAAATGGATAGCGCAGCTCCAACGCTCCATAGGCAAAGCTGACGGTAGACATGGCCTGGAACTCCGCATTATCATTGTTAACCTCCCAATCTGACATGCAACTGTTAGTGGGAGAATTGCAAGGGTGAGTACATGTAATACTCAACAAGTGTGGAAAGTATGACATGTAGCTGATTCAAATGACGACAATAATAATGGCTAAGTGCTGAAAAGTACATTAAAACATTTGAAAAGTAATATATATATATATATATATATATATATATATATATATATATATATGAAGTAATCCCATTATAAACCATAAGTAATAACATAGTACCAGTCCATATTGCATTACCATCATCCATATTCCAGATTTTACCATCAATTATATCCAGTACCAAAATTTAATCCATTACTAATGAGAACGATGAATCCTGATCTTCTGAAAGGTAATGGATATGTCGATTGATGGAGATCTCGATGTTGATGATCTGAGGCTCTCGAGTGGAACACAAAAAACCTCTGCAATCACTACACCGCTGCTCCGATGGTTATCAACCGTGCTGTGCACGATTGACCTTGCCAAGAAGGCTAATACCTGCAAGTGCAATCGAGAAACAAAGCAAGAACATAGAAGACACGATCTGAAATCGCGAACTTGGGATTTCACAAACTGTAGAACAGTGATATTATTAATCTAAGCAAAACCCAATTGTTCATTATGGCTAATATGGAGTATATATAGGTGGGAGGACGTCCAATGGGGTGCTCGGGTCGTGACCTAACGTTAATATACGAAAATAATGGACTTAGACTTGATACAAGGCCCAATGGCTCAATACGATGGCGCAGCACCCTGACAGATTCTGAACTCGATATTGTTTCGACGATTAACATCAACTCCAAAGAATTTTGACACGGAACCAGCGTCATTGGAAAATTTATCATCTCCCCTTTCCGTGCATATGTAGAACGTCCAAAACGAAGTTCGTATGCGTCATGGGCGTCCGTTTTAGTGCGTACTACTCCTGGACTCTGAGTTGGACACGATTTTGAGTTTGGGTCGGTTTCCATCTTCTTTGAACGTATCCTCTGGTCCTCCACGCCCCTAAACCTTCCTCCAATTACTCCTTGAATCAATCCATGTATCCTAATAACAATTAAATTATTAGGTAGCAATCTATTTTCAAAAATATATAAGGAAACATATAAGAATGAGCTCACCTCTGAAATTAATTGTTGTGTGCGAATTCTATTCATTGCATCTTGTATGTTCAATGGAGTGTTGTGTATATCCATAGGAGTGATGTACTCATCATCCTCCCCTTCTTGAACTGGAGTCGTCCTCGACTCAAGTTCATCTTCTCTCATGTGTGGGTCTATATGTGCAACGCCATCAAATCCTCTTGTGTGCATCAAAGAAAGAGGCCAAGGTGGTTGACGACATAGTGCACCATCTTCATGTTCTTCATCAAATACGCATGCACGTTCACTCGAGCCAGGATCCCAAACAAATAAGCATCGTGTAGTGCTTGTATGTGCATTGACAATGTGCCTGATCTCATCATTCTCCCCTTCTTTATGACAAGCCGCCCTCAACTTGCTCGTATGTCCAGCAAAGAGGCTTGCTTTGGAGGTAGAATGAGCGTTGTCCATATTGAATAACAGCAACGAACAATGCTCCTCTATTATATGTTGTCCCTGCTGCAAGAAAAAAATACTAGAAAAACTTGACAAATAATTATTAGTGTTAGCACATCCATTCATTTCACCATGTTGTTGCAGCACAAAATGGGATTTCTCATTTGAGCATATGTAAACTTTATGCACCATAAATTCACCACTATCTTCATAGCTTCCTATAGCATGAAAAATATTTCTACTTAAGAAAGGCAACTCAGATTGGGAAAATATTCTCCTCTCTAAAATACCTAGATCACAAAGAGTATCGAATTCAATATATCCAAGGATATTTAGAGAAGGCAACAATTTCAGTTCATCATTTTCACAAGTAATGGGAATCAAATGCTTAATTTCAGAACATGTGGGTGATAACGTATCAAGCTCATTCACTTGTTGTAGCATAGGCATAACAAAATTATCAACACCAAACTTCTCTTTATCACAAAGACTAGTAGGAAAATTAACCTGTGACAAAGGTAAATCTATAAAAGCTTTCATAAGTTGGTGCTCTACGACAGTGTGATTGGTCAGAAAATTCAGCACATCTGAAAATGTCATACCTTGGTTAACTGTAGAGCATTGTCCATTAACATTACTCTCATTTTCAGCAAGAAATTCAAATGCATTATGAGTTTATTCATCAAAAAATTCAGAAGAGTTATTCAACACCTCATTCTTATTTGCATCTACATTTATTTGTTCATGTTCCTGCACAAGGTTAGGCATAGGAGGAGGTACAACAATAAAATTCTTCTCAAGTTCATGCATGTATTTCATCTTTGCAATTAGATACATTAGCAATAGTTTCTCGCATAAGAATTTTCATATCTTTCCATGTTCGAGGTTTTTCTGAATCGCTCCAGTTGTCCCAACAAGTTCATGCACAGTCAACTAATGCACTAGCAATATTTCTAATCTTTCTCCTCTCACACATATGTCGTTGTCCAAAAATTTTATCCAACTCTATTTCCCAAGCAATATAATCATCGTAACCAAAACCATAATAAGAAGGAAGATGGGAGAATGTAATTACTTTTTGTGGAAGGTGTTGTAAAGGTGGTCTGAATGTCATGTGAATCCTTGGTTGATGTTTGATTTTTAGTGAGCAACTCCATCATCGTCTTCATCATGTCAATCATATCAACATATAATGCATGATTCTTGCTTTTAACTGACATTGTTTGTAGCAAACAAAAGACAACAAAAAATATGTTATCTCTATCAACTACAAAGGATAATGACAAAGTGGAAGTTGAATCACTCACTCTCAAGCATCTTACCACGCTCTTACAAGTGTTCTTACCGACACTGCTGGTGGCAAACGGTGGCCGCTATGAAGAAACCAATAAAGCGTGGGTTGATTGCAAAGGTGTCTCGATTCTGCTTAAGAGTAAAGTGTAGCTTGGATGGCACTTTATATGTAGCAAGGATTAGCAACAATGCAATCAAATAGTAAAGTTAAATAAGTGTCCAAAGTACTTGTCAAAGTTGCTGGACTAAATGTGTTCCTATTAGTTCAAGCTAGCAAGACATGAGACAAAACTAGATGACACAAAGAATGCAAGCACTTCTGTTTTTTTCTCTCTTTCTGTGCGGCTTTTGTGTCTTGTTTTGCACTTGCCTTTTTCTTTTTTCTTCCTTTTTTTCAGAATGTGCTGCAAAAGAAGAGCATAATGAAAAGCAATCAAAGATACCTCGTGGGTCTATCAAAGATTTTCTGCTCAATTGTCCAAGGACAAATAGGCATACTTAGAGGTTCCAAATAGAAAAAATTACTATAGAAAGATTGTAGATATATCTCTCCTCTTTAATTTCAATATATGGAAGAACTATTTTGGACAAGAGCAATAGGAGATATTGCCCCCGAAACAAAGAATGTTCAGGAATTCTAGGTCAATGCTAGATTCAGATCTAATGCACTTTTGACCATGATAACTTCATTTTCTGGAAAACCTATGAATATGAAAGTTGTAGAGAACTTTTTAAGATTTCAAGAATGTACATCAACTACAAATTCCAAGTTCGTATGTGTGATATATGATCAAACTACCAAACTGAACAGAGATGAATATAATCTAGACGAGATGATGCGATTCAAAAAGATGAATCGACACAATGCAAAACTCAAACTAATACCAAAAACACTTTCTAAAGAAGCAATATGACTCAACAATGAACACGACCTCAGCAAAAACCAAACTGAGAACGAAAGTTGCAAAGGCTCAATGGTGGTTTGGACAAAGTAGTGAACAGATCTACTAAACTGCAAGTTTTTTGTGGACTCTAGGTATGAAAAACAAAACTAATGTAATGGATAGATGAATTACCTAACGGGAAAAATGGAAATGTGATACCAATTGATGAGAAGGATGAATCCCGATCTTCCAAAAGGTAATGGATATGTCGATTGATGGAGATCTCGACGTTGATGATCTGAGGCTCTCGAGTAGAACATGAAAAACCCCTGCAATCACTACACCACTGCTCTGTTGGTTATCAACCATGTTACACACGATTGACCTTGCCAAGAAGGATAATCCCTGCAAGTGCAATTGAGAACACAAGCAAGAACGTAGAAGACACGATCCGAAATAGCAAAGTTGGGGTTTCACAAACCATAGAATGGTGATATTATTAATCTAAGCAAAACTCAATTGTTCATGGCGACTACTGTGGAATATATATAGGTGGGAGGACGTCCAAGGGGGTTTTGGGGTCGTTACCTAACCCTAAGATACGGAAATAATGCACTTAGACTTGATACAAGGCCCAATATGGTGGCGCAACACCTTGACCGGTTCTGAACTCGATTATGTTTAGATGATTCCCGTCAACTCTGAAAATATTTTGACATGGGGCCAACGCCATTGGAAAGGTTATCCTCTCCGCTTTTCGTGCATATGTAGAACGTCCAAAACAGAGTTCTTATGCATCCTGGGCGTCCGTTTTAGTGCGTACTGCTCCTAGACTCTGAGTTGGACACAATTTTGAGTTGGGGTCGGTTTCCATCTTATTTGAACGTATCCTCTGGTCCACCACTCCCATAAACCTTCCTCCAATTACTCCTTGAATCACTCAACGTATCCTATTCATGATTAAATTATTAGGTAGTAATCTATTATCAAAAATATATAAGGAAAAATATAAGAACGAGCTCACCTCTGAAATTAATTGTTGTGTGTGAATTCTATTGATTGCATATTGTATGTTCAATGGAGAGTTGCGTATATCCATAGGAGTGATGTACTCATCAATAACCATAACCATAACCAACCAACCATCCCAAAGCCCAATTCCCTGTAATCATATAGGTCATCGAGGCGCTCATAACCGGGAGCATGGCTATCATGATAGTTTATTTAGACTCTGTAGAGTTTATACCACTTTACCCACGTGTTTGTGATTTCATCATCTTTCAGTGACTAGAACCTCTATTATGCCATCTCACACTTCTATCGATGTGTGGCTAAGAGATCACAAAATAGCCTATACAATGGGATTACTAGCCTATTTAGACCCGCTGAGGTTTCACCGGTGGCGATGTCTCCTACAGAGCACATCTTCAACCAAGGGCCCCCTCTTGAGCCGTTCAGATCCCAAGGTAGTCACACCAATCATCAAAAAACCCAATCCGACTACCCCTTCCCCGAGCATCCTTAATGGTCCAAATAGCGCTGGCAAAGCCCTAATTAATCAGCTACGCTGCAACCATACTTGGCTTCGTGGTGGCACTGTAATCCTGGCTTATTCTCGCATGAACCGATCCTTATATCTAAAGCAAGCAAAACCATCATAACTTCCAACCAATCCACAAACCAGGCTTGCTTAGATCACCCATTACCACATCATATTAACCAGTACATATTAACCATAATCTCATAAATGCATAATTAAGTTAAGTGGTATAGCTGTCTTCCCACCCCAATTAATAAAGTGAAGCAAAAAGGGTAAAAATCCTATCCCGACTCTCTACCATGAATTCCAGGTGACAAGGGTGGTCAAACAAAGCTAGTAAACTTCCTATCATAGTATTTTCCATCAAATTGACACAAGCATGCAATTTTGCAACCGAAACATTTATTTTAAAAGAGGATCAATATGCCTCAAGGACACTTGCCTTGCTCTTGGGATTTGTTCGGGTTAAAGCCTTCAAACTCTTGGTGCTGAAGATCCTCTACGGCACTCTCTAGTGCAAATCCGTCTAATCTGCACAATAAACATACAAACAAGAAACACAATCAAAAAGTTCAAAATATCACTCAATATGACATGACATGCATGATTAATGCAAATGCAAGGTGGAACTTGTTAATGAGTTGCTTTTAATAATCACTATCTAGTTCTAATAGATTTTAACAAGTTTATACAGGTTTGGAGTTGATTAGATAAAATTTTAGATTTAATTCAACACAATTTAACCAGGAAGATTGGACTAGTCCACTAGGGACCAGACAATTCCGCACTGCGCGAGACCAGCGGGTTAGGGTTTTCTAGATCGACGTGAATTTTGAGATTTGGGGTTGATTTCACGTAAGGAAAATGAACTAGAAGGTATACCAGGTGTATAGGACTCCAAAGAATCAAGGATCTTGGAGGCAACACTTGGGTCTTGACGATCTAGGGTTGATGAAGAACTTGATGGTGAATTGTTGACAAAGAACGCGAAGTTGATGAAGATCTTGATCCTCTTTCGTTTCCTCCTCTTCTTCTTCTTGCTTGGGACCTACTTCTCCCTCCTTGGTGGCGGCTATTCACGAGCTAGGGTTTGGGTGTGGTTGAAAAGTGGCAAATAGATGTCAAGCCAAGGGGTGGGGTTGTTTATATAGGGGTGGAGGCTAGGGTTAGATGGATTTTGAGTTTGGGGTGAGTAGAGGTCGGTTTGGAGTCCCACATGGGCTCTAAGAGAGTTAGGCACGACGTCCCTAGGCCCACTTAACGTAAAACCAAGAAACAAGTCGTGAAACAAAAGATCAATTCAGGGTCGCAATTTATCGAACAAGTTCGAAAAGGACAGAACTAGTCCGAAGTTGTCCAGAGAGAAATCGTACAAGTCCAGACTATACATCGGACAAGTCAAGACTTATCCAGAGGGAAAAATAGACAAGTCTGGCCAAAATTGGACAAGTCCAGCTTTAGTCAGAGGGGAAAATGGACAAGTCCACTAGAATACCAGACTAGTACGGACAAGTCCAAGGACTTAGCAAATTTTAAAGGCTTCTTGGAACACTGCACTGGTCCGCACAGGGCCGGACGAGTGTGAAAGTGTCCAGAGGGAAAAACAGACTTGTCCGCATAAAAACGGACAAGTCCGAGCGAGGTCAGAAAGAAATCGGACTAGTCTGCACTTCCCATAAATCTTAAGTGCGGTTTGTTTATAATTCATTTTTAACTTGTTCCTTTTTATGTAGATTAATTTTAAACATATATTAGGATGTATGCAATGCATGATGGATGAAAATAAGGGTGCTGCAATCCTACCCCCCTTAAAATGAATCTCACCCTCGAGTTTTGATGCTGAAGAGAAGAGATAGGGAAATTCCTTCTTGAGATCATCTTCGAGCTCCCAAGTTTCTTCTTTTTCTGTATGATGCTTCCATTGAACTTTGCGCCATCGAATCACCTTGTTCCTTGTGACTCTTTCCTTGGTTTTCAAGATTTTGATCGGTTGCTCTGTATAAGTCAAATATGTCTCTAGTTCCAATTCTTCCATTGGCACTTGTTCTTCCAGTACCCTTAAACACTTCTTGAGCCGAGAAACATGGAATACATTATGAACATCCGATAAGTGAGGCAACATCTCAAAATTATAGGCTACTTCTCCCCTTTTGTCCAAAATCTTGAATGGTCCAATGTATGGAGGTGCTAGCTTGCCTTTTATGTTAAACCTCTTATGACCTCTCATTGGTGACACCTTGAGGTAAACGATGTCTCCCACTTAAAGGCTAGTTTCCTTCCCCTATTGTCCGCATAGCCTTTTGCCTTGATTGAGCGGCCCTCAAGTTCTCACGAATAACCTGAACTTGTTTTTCAGCTTCTTGCAACACATCGGGTCCAAATACTTGATTCTCACCGTCTCACTCCAATACAAGGGCGTCCTACACTTCCTTCCATATAGTGCCTCATATGGTGACATCTTCAAACTTGCTTGGTAAGTATTGTTGTATGAGAATTCTGCATATGGCAAGCTTTTGTCCCAACTTTTCCCGTGCTTCAAAGCACAAGCTCTTAACATATCCTCTAAAATTTGATTGGTCCATTCAGTTTGTCCATCAGTTTGAGGGTGATATGCTGAGCTAAAATTCAACCTCGTTCCCAATGCTTGATGCTATTTTTGCCAAATTTTGGAGGTAAATTGAGAACCTCTATCTGAGACTATCTTCTTTGGTACCCCATGGTTGCATACAATGTGCTCCAAATACAATTCTTCTAGCTTCGCGGTGGTATAGATGGTCTTGACAGGAATAAAATGAGCTGATTTGGTCAACCGATCCACAATTACCCAGATTGAATTGTATCTAGACTGGGTACGCGGTAAACCAACTATAAAGTCCATACCAATTTCTTCCCACTTCCATTCCAAGATCTTCAACGGCTGCAATAATCCGGCTGGCCTTTGGTGTTCCGCCTTGACTCGTTGGCACACATCACACAATGCTAGGTATTCAGCTATGTCCTTCTTCATGCTAGCCCACCAATAGCAAGTCTTCAAGTCCTTGTACATCTTCGTACAACCGGGGTGAATTGAGTATGGCGAGTCATGTGTCTCCTTTAATATTGTCTCCCGAATATGCTTCACATTAGGCACAACAATCCTCTTACCAAGCCATAGAGTACCATGTTCATCCTCATTAAATCTGAATTCTCTTCCCTCTTGGGTCCTTTCCTTGATCTTCTGAATTTCCTCATCCTTAGTTTGACTCTCTCGATTTTTTTTGCTCCAAAGTCGGATTTAACTCCATCATCCCCATCTCATTCAAAAATATGAGGTTCAACCGTTCAAACTCCTTGCATAACTCGGATGGCAACTCTCGAACCTTTAGTTGGTGACTTACTCCTTTTGCTACTCAAGGCGTTGGCCACTACATTGGCTTTTCCCGGATGAGAGTTGATCCCCAAATCATAATCCTTGATGAGCTCCAACCACCTTTGTTGCCTCAAATTCAGATCCATTTGTGTGAAAATATACTTAAGACTCTTGTGATCCGTATAAATCTCACACCTATGTCCAAGGATGTAATGTCTCCAAATCTTCAATGCGTGCACCACAGTTGCAAGTTCCAAGTCATGCGTTGGGTAATTCTGCTCATGTTTCTTCAATTGTCTTGTTGCGTATGCAACCACTTGACCTTCTTGCATGAGAACACATCCAAGTCCTTTCTCGATGCATCACAATAAATATCGAAGCCTTTGCTGACATCTGGCAAAACCAAAATTGGGGCTGTAGTTAACCTTTTCTTCAATTCCTAAAAACCGTATTGCCAAGCTTCAGTCCATTGAAACGCTTTCCCCTTCATTAGCAATTCCATCATTGGCTTGGCTAACTTCGAAAAGTCCTTGATGAACCGACGGTAATATCCAGCCATTCCAAGAAAACTCCGAATCTCCTTTATGTTTTGCGGTGGTTCCCACTTCAACATGTCCCTCACCTTTCCGGGGTCAATCGAAACTCCTCCTCCTGAAATGATATGACCGAAAAATGATACGTCTCTCAACCAAAATTAACACTTGTTGAACTTGTCGTACAATTGATGCTCCCTCAATTTCTACAATGTGAGCCTCAAGAGTTCCTCATGTTCCCTCTCATCCTTCGAGTAGATCATAATGTCGTCAATAAATACCACTACAAACTTATCCAAGTACTCCATGAAGACCTTATTCATGAGGTACATAAAGTAGGCAGGTGCGTTGGTCAATCCAAAGGACATCACGGTGTACTCATATGATCCATACTGTGTCCTAAAAGCTGTCTTGGGTATGTTTGATGGCCTAATCTTCATTTGAAAATATCCCGACCTCAAATCAATCTTGGAGAAAACACAAACACCCTACACATGATCAAACAAGTCTTCTATACCTGGCAAGGTATACTTGTTCTTGATGGTCACCTCATTGGGAGCTCATTAATCCACACACATCCTTTACGATCCATCCTTCTTGTCCACAAATAGAACGGGCGCTCCCCAAGGTGAAGAGCTGGGGCAAATAAAACATTTCTCTAGTTGCTCCTGAATCTGCTTCTTGAGCTCCGCTAATTCCATAGGAGGCATCCTATATGAACTCTTAGCTATAGGTGCAGTTACAGGTATTAAATCAATAACAAACTCAATGTCTTGATCAGGTGGCATACCTAGCAACTCGTCAGGAAAACGTCCTGAAATTCACACACCACCGGAATCTTCTCAATTGCAGCACCGTCCATGTGATTCAGCTCCAATTGCTTTGGTCGTGTTGAGATGCTTCAAATTCTACGGTGATCCCTTCCTCATTGGTAAACTTCATCGTCTTCATGGCACACTGAATAACTCCATTTTGTTTCCTCAACCAATCCATACCAAGTATAATGTCCAACACATGAGAATCCAAAACAATGAGGTTCATGAAGAAGTCTACACCCCTTATTATAAGGCTTACTTTCGGACATACTATATTTGTTCTCATCTCTCCTCCAGGAGACTTAACCAATAGAGTAAACTTCATATGAGAGATAGGCAAACTATACTTGGCAACATATTTTGATGCAATGAATGAATGCGATGCCCCAGAATCAAATAACATAATCGTCAGGTTGGAGTTTGCGAGAAACATACCAATCACCACGCCATCCGCTTGTTCAGCATCCTCCGTAGAGATACGGTTCACGTTAGCACGAGCAAAACTATTTTGTCCATGGTTTCCTCGCGGCTGTCCTTCATTGGATCTTGGGTTTTGCCTCGGCGCATTGCTTCCTTGACCAAGGCCTGACTTAGGACATTGATGTGCAATGTGTCCAACTTCTCCACAAATATAGCACTTCCTTATTGCACCAGAATTTGGACGGACTTGATTTTGAACATTTGCACTAGGAAAGTTGGCACGAGGTGCATAAGGGATTGGAGGCCTAGGTTCTTGCATAACAGGGCACTGCTGCACAAACTGAGTTGGGCGCGATGCAAATCCGGGGCGATAAGCAGGCACAGAAGAGCTGAAATAAGGCGCATTTTGAGGTGCAAAACGTGGGTGCACATTACATCCTTGTTGATGTCCTTGATATGGCGCCTTCCTCTTGTTGTCTTGCTCCATCTAACGGACCTTGTTCTCCACAACAATTGCTTTGTCCACAAGCTTCTGGAAGTTAGCATAATCACAGTTGAGTAATTGCACTTGGATCTCATTGTTAAGGCCCCTCATGAATAAATATTGTTTCCGGCTATCCCAGCTCACATCCTCAGGTGCATACCTTGAGAGTTGAGTGAATTTGTTGAGGTATTCACCCACGCTCGATCTTCCTTTCCTCAAGTTTTCAAATTCTTGCCTCTTCAAAATCATAACTCCCTCCGGCACATAATGAGAATGGAAACTCTCCTTGAACTCAGCCCAAGTAATCCTCTCCTGGTTCTCATGAGCATTACAATAAGCATCCCACCAATCCAAAGCTGCTCCAACTAGTTGATGAGAAGCAAAAAGTACTTTCTCCTGGTCACTGCATTGGACAATGGCTAACTTCTTCTCCACAAACTTGATCAAATCATCCGCATCCATAAGGTCAGCAGCTTGAGCAAAGGTTGGCGGCCTGGTCCTCATAAACTCTCCCAACTGGTTATGAGGAGGTGGGCATGGCGGTGGAGGTATGTGGGGCTGATTGTTGGCGTTACCAGCCTGCAGCTGTCCCATAGTATGTATCATGGTCTGCATGAGCTTGTTTTGCGTAGCCAATAGCTGCTCAATATTAACAGGTCCCTGAGCAGGTCCTTGTCCATGGTTATGCTGAGGTGCTCCATTGTTCTCCTAATCATCATTGCCATCCCTCTGGTTGCGAGTCCTCACCATATGGAGAAAAGCAATAGGTAAGAATTAGAAAACATCCCCAACTATATGCATCAAGGGATATGAAAGTAGACAACTACCTACACTAGCCTACGTGGACATGGCAATGCTAAGGCATCCCAAAATCCTCTATTAAGCACACAAGCAACCAATATATAACAACCACACACCAAATAAAAGTACATCGATTCCTGAGTGCTCCTATGTGCTCTAAAGTGTCCATTCTATCTAGGCTGCATCCTACGGTCAACTTGTGGCTTTGATACCAACTTGTGACACCCAGTTCCAAAAATGAACAGTGAACGCATATGTGTGCCCAGGACGTTCAACACACATACACGAGTGCAATCACAAAAAAGTATACAGAAAATTACCACAGAGCAAGATTAATTAACCATTTTTATTACACAACCATGTTATCCTCGAACACAAGTACTAATGAATATTAATGACAAGTTTCAACTAATGCAGGGGAAATAAACTAAATAATCAACTAAGAAAAATGGATAGTGGAGCTCCAACGCTCCACAAGCAAAGCTGACGGTAGACACAGCCTAGAACTCTGCATTATTATCGTTAACCTCCCAATCCTGACCTGCAACTGTTATGGGGGGAATTGCAAGGGTGAGTACATGTCATACTCAGCTAGTGTTAAAAGTATGACATGTAGCTAATTCAAATGATGACAATAATAATGGCTAAGTGCTAAAAAGAACATTAAAACATTTGAAAAGCAATATATTATATGTATATGAAGTAATCCCATTATAAACCATAAGTAATAACATAGTACCAGTCCATATTTCATTACTATCATCTATATTCCAGATTTTTACCATGAATCATATCCAATACTAGAATTTAATCCATAACCAGCCATAACCATTACCAAACCATAACCAACCAACCGTCCCAAAGCCCAATTTCCCTCTAATTATGTAGGTCATCCAGGCGCTCATAACCGGGAGCACGGCTATAATAGTAGTTTATTTAGACCTTGCAGAGTTTGTACCACTTTACCCACGTGTTTGTGATTTTATCACCTTTCAGTGAGTAGAACCTCTATTATGCCACCTCACACTTCCGTCGGTGTGTGGCAGCCTTTACAAAGGGATTACTAGCATATTTAGACCCCACTGAGGTTTCATTAGTGGAGATGTCTCCTACAGAGCACATCTTCAACCAAGGGCCCCCTCTTGAGCCATTTGAATCCCAGGGTAGTCACACCAATCATCAACAAACCCAATCCAACTACCCCTCCCCCGAGCATCCTTAATGGTCCAAATAGAACTGGCAAAGCCCTAATTAATCATCCACGCCGCATCCATACTTGGCCTCGTAGTGGCACTGTAATCTTGGTTTATTCTCACATGAACTGGTCCTTAGATCTAAAGCAAGCAAAACCACCATAACTTCCAACCCATCCACAAACCAGACTTGCTTAGATCACCCATTCCCACATCATATTAACCAGTTCACATCAACCATAATCTTATAAATGCATAATTAAGTTAAGTGGTATAGCTGTCTTCCCATACCAATTAATTAGGCGAAGCAAAAATGGGTAAAGAGCCCAGCCCGACTCTCTACCATGAATTCCAGGTGACAAGGGTGATAAAACAAAGATAGTAAACTTCCTATCATATGATTTCCCATCAAATTGACACAAGCATGCAATTTTGCAACCAAAACATTTATTTTAAAACAGGATCAATATGCTTCAAGGACACTTGCCTTGCTCTTGGGATTGGTTCAGGTCAAAGCCTTCAAACTCTTGGTGTTAGAGATCCTCCGCGGCACTCTCTAGCGCAAACCCGTCTAATCCGCACAATTAACATACAAACAAGAAAAACAATCAAAAAGTGTGCAAATATTACTCAATATGACATGACATGCATGATTAATGCAAATGCAAGGTGGAACTTGTTAATGAGTTGCTTCTAATGCTCACTAACTAGTTCTAATAGCTTTTAACATGTTTATACAAGTTTGGAGTTGATTAGATCAAATTTTAAATTTAATTCAACACAATTTAACCAGGAAGATCAGACTAGTCCGCTAGGGACCGGACAAGTCCGCACTGCGCGAGATCAGCGGGTTAGGGTTTTCTAGATCGACGTGAATTTGGAGATTTGGGGTTGATTTCACGTAAGTAAAAAGAAGTAGAAGGTATACCAGGTGTATAGGACTTCAAAGAATCAAGAGTCTTGGAGGCAACACTTGGATCTTGACGATCTAGGGTTGATGAAGAACTTGATGGGGAATTGTTGACAAAGAACACGAAGTTGATGGAGATCTTGATCCTCTTTCGTTTCCTCATCTTCTTCTTCTTGCTTCGGACCTACTTCTCCCTCCTTGGTGGCGGCAATTCACGAGCAAGGGTATGGGTGTGGTTGAAAAGTGGCAAATAGATGTCAAGCCAAGGGGTGGGGTTGTTTATATAGAGGTGGAGGTTAGGGTTAGATGGATTTCAAGTTTGGGGTGAGTAGATGTTGGTTTAGAGTCCCACATGGGCTCTAAGAGAGTTGGGGATGACGTCCGTAGGCCCACTTAACGTAAAACCCAAGAAACAAGTCGTGAAATAAAAGATCAATTCGAAGTCGCGATTTATCGGACAAGTCCAGAAAGGACCAGACTAGACCGAAGTTGTCCGGAGAGAAATTGGACAAGTCTGGACTATACATCGGACAAGTCCAAACTTATCTAGAGGGGAAAAATAGACAAGTCTGGCCAAAATCAGAAAAGTCCGACTTTAGTCAGATGGGAAAACGGACAAGTTCGCTGGAATACCGGACTAGTCCGGACAAGTCCAGGGACTTAGCAAATTAACAAGGATTCTTGGAACACCGAAATAGTCCGCACAGAGGGAAAACAGACTAGTCCGCATAAAAACAGACAAGTTTGAGCGAGGTCAGAAAGAAATTGAACTAGTCACCAAAATCGAACTAGTCCGCACTTCCCCGAATTCTTAAGTGCAGTTTGTATATAATTCATTTTTAACTTGTTCCTTTTGCTGTGGATTAATGTTAAACATATATTAGGATGTATGCAATGCATGATGGATGAAAATGAGGGTACTACATAACTCCGGATCAAGAGCAAGCTATTCATCAAAATGCTCAAGCTCCAAACCTCATCATTGAGCCGAGGTGAGTTCACCAAAGTGGATGGACTCGAAGTTTCTAAGGAAATTTGGGACACTCACCAAACTGCATATGAATGTACGTGAAGGTAAAATTGAGATGATTGAAGGTGAATTGGGAAGATTTGCTATAGAAGAAGGTGAATCACCCCAAGAAATGTACAATCATCTGAAGTCTCACATTAACAAAGTCCGAGCCTATGGTAGCAAGAAGTGGACAGATCATGAAGTGGTCAAATTGATTCTTAGAGTGTTTATGCCTCGAAACTTCACACTCTGCTCCATGATTAGGGAAAGTCCACGGTTTCGCAAAATGACCCCGAACGAACTCCTTGGCAAAATCATCAAATTTGAAATGATGGAGAAAGAAGCCAAGCATGTCAAGGAACTTGCCAATTTTACCTCGGCAAAGAAGAGAGGAGTTGCTCTAAAAGCAACATGCAAGCCCGCTTCAAAATAAACTCGAGAAGCTATTGAGGAAGATGATGGTTATGATGAAAGCACTGATGTCGATGATGAATACATGATCCTGTTCATCAAAAAAAATCAAGAAAATGATGAGGATAAGAAAGGGTGGACTTCAAGTGAAGGAATACATAAGGACAGGCAAAGATCCAAGATGAGACGCGCATGCTATAATTGTGGAGAATATGATCATTTCATAGTGGATTGCCCACATGAAGACAATAAGTGGAAGAGTAAAGACAACAAGCCTCAACAAAAGAAAATATTCTAGAAATAGGAGCAATATGGCCAAGCACATCTAGGGAAGGAGTGGGACTCCAATGATGAGTCCTCATCTGAAGAAGAAGAAGAGGAGATTGCCACTATGGCTATCAAGAAGCCTACCATGAAGTCCACTTTCTTCCCAACCATGAGACCATGGAAGGCCAAGGAAGGAAAAAGAAAGGTTAGCACTAAATCTTCCTCCTCACATTCCTTTACTAGTGATATTGATAATTCTAGTGATGATGAAGACATGTTTAGAGGTTTAGACAAAAATACTGTAGCTAAAATGAAAATTCTAATGGATGAGATTGTTGATAAGGAGGAGCTAGTCAATCGCCAAGAAGATATGATCATTCTCCAAAAGGATAAATATCTTGAGATTGAAAACTTCTTCAGCTTGAAAAGGAGTGAAGTAAATCACTTGAACTTAAGTTAGCTTCAAGCAAGGAGACTTTTTTGAAGTTCAAAGACTCAGACATTACTATCAAGGATGAACTTCCTAACTTAACCAAAGTTAACAAGATCAGTGATGCAAGTTGAGTGACTCAAGCAAAGTGGTTCTTCATCCTCTTTAGGCTCACCTTCTCAACATATTGAATCTAAAACTATCATAACTTGTACATGAGCTAAAAGTCACACTAACTTGAAAGAAAAGTCAAACTTGACAAAAGACAAGCATCCCTCTCAAAGTGGCATGTTTGACAAGGAGAAGATCAAGTATGCATGCAGTGCATACTTGATCACAAGACCTCCTAATGTTAAACATGGCATTGGGTATTCTCATGTTGAAAGGCAAAACGCTAGAAGCCACAAGAATGACAATGATCATATTGTTTTTGTCAAGGTAACCTCTTCCCAAGTTGAAAAACATAATAACGTTGATAAATTTAACATTGTGAACTCACATGGACAAAAAATCTTGTTTAGAACCTTTGATGCTTCATATGTCCTTATAAAGAATAGTTTGTGAAAAGTTCATGCTAAATATGTTGGGCCACGCCATGAGAACACCAAGTCTCGTGTGTGGGTGCTCAAGTCACTTGTCACTAACCTCACAGGACCCAAGCTAGTTTGGTTACCTAAGATCAAAGCATAATTTCTTTTTGTAGGCATATGCATCTAGTGGAGCAAAATGGGCGCTAGATAGTGGATGCACAAATCACATGATCGGACAAAGAAAAATGTTCCTGGAGTACGAACAAAATGAAGACTCAAGCAAAGGCATCTATTTTGGTGTTAATAGTCAAGGAAGGGTGCTATGTACCGGTAAAATAGAAATTTCATCACAATATACACTTTATCATGTTTTACATGTTGATTCCTTAAATTATAACCTCTTTTCCATATCTTAACTATGTGACAAAGTTATAATTGTTTATTCACTAATGAGGGTGTAATTGTCTATAGAAGGAGTAATAACTCTCATTCAAGGGTGTGTTAAAGGGAAAACTTTATCTAGTTGATTTCAACAAAGATAAAGCTGAACTTGACACATGCTTGATTACAAAGACTAACATGGGTTGGATGTGGCATAGACGGCTATAACATGTTTGTATGAGGAAAATACAGAAACTTCTAAAAGGCGATAACATCTGAGGTTTGAAGGATGTTGTTTTCGAGAAAGACAAGTCTTGTAGAGCGTGCTAGGCCGGGAAGCGGGTAGGAGCACCCCATCCCGCGTAGAATGCCATGACTACAACAAGACTGCTTGAGCTCCTCCACATGGACCTATAAGGTCCAATTGCTTACATTACCATCGGAGGTAATAAATATGGTTTAGTCATTATCGATGATTTTCACGCTTCACGTGGGTTTTCTTTTTGCATGATAAGACATAAACTCAAGGAACACTCAAGAAGTTTCTCAGGCGAGCTCAAAATGTATTCTAATTGACGGTCAAGAACATACGAAGTTACAATGGAACAGAGTTCAAGAATACTCAAGTTGAGGAGTATCTAGATGAAGAAGGAATAAAGCACGAATTTTTAGCACCCTACTCTCCTTAACAAAACGCTGACTATACCTTCATTGTTTACTCAAGTAAACCTCATATTAACTACTCACTAGTAACAAACAAAATATTTCATATTTTCGAGTTTTTGCTTCAAAATTTTATATTCTAAACAAGAAGCCTAGGGCCTCGAAGTTCGCTTCAAAGTCCGATGAAGGTTTCTTGCTTGGCTATGATTCGAACTCCTATGCTTATCGTGTCTTCAACAAAGTCTCTGGACATTTTGAAGTAGCACGTGACATAGTGTTTGATGAAACTAATGGCTCTCAAGTAGAGCATGTTGATAAGTGTGTGCTAGATCAAGAAGAAGCTCCATGTCAAGCATTGAGAAGAGTGACAATTGGCGATATTCGACCACAAGTATTACCTCAAAATTCGAGTGAAAAAAATGAACCAGAAACGTAGGAAAATAATCAAGGGGGAGCTTCCACATCAGATCAATCTCAATGAGATCAAGATAATCAATACAATAATGAGAGCAACCATCTAGGGGGAGACGAAGAAGATGATGCTCATGAGAATTCAATACCACAAGTGCCACATCCAAGAGTACACCAAATCATACAAATAGATCACCCCGCGTACAACACAATTGGTGACATCAAAAAGGGAGTGACAACTTGATCTCATCAAGACGACGAGTCTTCAAGCCGCAGTCATAGGAGGCTTATTGGAGAAGCCATAGATCTTTAGGATAAGATCGCCTCAGGACCACCTATCGAGCCTGGGACCCCACTTGTAAAGTGTCTGACCTTGTGTATAAAAGGACCAGACCGCCACTATTACAAAGCATCCCCCAATCTACACATACACACACACACACACCAACAATACAACCTCACCGTAAAGTAGGGTGTTACGCTCTTGCGGCCCGAACCACATAAAAACACTTATCTCACAATCTCATACGCGCAGTCACCTGATAGAGGACTAAGCCCGGCCAATGAAAGAACCTCCACGGGCTGCTCCATAGAAGATCCGGCAGAAGTGTCACAATAACACTTCAACACAAGTATATGAACAATAGAAGACTAAAGATAACATCTTTATGAAGAGCAGTGTCACAAATACAAATAGGAATATGAGAGCCATACCTTTCCCAATTAGGAATTGGGAAGACACTCCTTGTACTCCTCTCCTGCTTCCGTCATTATATACTCCTTCACATATATGAGTTATATTGATGGGTGAAATTGGTATATAACAGTCGTAAACATATGGTTACTTATTATCGGTTGGTTATTATCGGTTAGTAAATGGTGATTGTTGGAATTGGTTATGGTATTGTAGGTTATTTGGATTATCATGGGATTTGACCTCACATATTAATCATTACTCACATTTCATTACTTTTATAAATGAAATGTACTTTTCGGCAATGAACCATAATTTTCATCCTTGTTTAAGCTATATGTCATATTTTTCTACACTTGCTGAGTACGACATATGCTCACCCTTGCTATTCCCACATTAATTCAGCAACATGTGATAATTTGGAGTATCCGGAGGATTTTGAGGAGTACTAGGCGTGCGTGTTTCCATCAAATGCCTGTGGAGATGGAGTCTACTAGTGCTTGGTTTTTCCGCTCCAATATTTTTAGAGCTTGTATTTGAAATATTTGGATATTATAATAAGGTACTCTTTATTATTTGAGACATGGTTGTAATCTGAATATCTCTTGTGATGCACTTGTGTATGAGTTATGAATATCTTGGACACACATATGCGTCACACTTGATTCAGTCTCAGAACCGAGTGTCACAGGACAGTGAGTTCCATAAGCAAAATTGGGCACTTAGACAGCAACCTAAAAGCAAATAAGTAGAAGCAATGCGATGTGATGGAATAAACGGAGAACCTAATTATCTATCTTGGTTTCAAGATCATGTAACATTTTATTGTTAACTTATCAGTATTAACAATGTTTTCAAATAACTTACAAATTTTTACAAAGTTTACTAATAACTTCACATCTTGGACAGTGCATGAAAGATGCCAACATCCATGAAGACTTACGACTACTACCCTATGGATTGGTTGAAGTTAGAAGCTATGGTCGATATGACGTCAACGGCTTCTGATCCGTACAACTCAATTTGAATCTTTTTGCCCTCTCACAACAACATGTAATTGTGGGGTTGTGACAAGGGCAATCGATTCTCAAGGACGTGACTAATTACTATGGAATTATTTAAAAAATCCTTGAATTTTCTTTTGTCAGAAACAAGGATATTCGAGCAGTATTCTTTGACTGTTATTGGTTTGATACCAGTCGTGGATTTTGACTAAACCAATTTTCCATGGTGGAAGTAATACATAAGGAACCATTGAAAGGATTCGATTCATTTGTTCTTGCACATTTAGTGGAGGAAGTATACTATCTACCATATCCACGGAAAAAATTGAAAGCTTGGTGGGTGGTACATAAGGTGAATCCTCATGTGTGGTTATACACTTCAGGAGATGATGATTACAATGAGGAAGATGATATTAATGAGTTTTACCAAGAGGAAGAGTTGCCAGACTCGTTCACAGTCGATCCTAGTGTAGGACTCGATAACTTAGTTGGATACGCTCACTATATCGAGAGTGCTTCTATGCAGAAACGGAAAGAAAATGATATCAGGACGGTCGTGGAAGATCGATGGGCTGGTTTTATTCACTAACTTTACTGGAATTTTGTATATTATCTTAGCATATTAATCAATTATTCCTTACAACGGGATGTCGTCATCCAAGGGAAAGAAGGGGAAGGGAGTGAGAGGGTTCCTCACCCAGGAACGAGAGCAGGCACAAGATGTTTTCTCAGGTACCGAGTCAGGTGGGTGCAGACGCTCCCAGCTGATGGTGCACCTTTTAGAGTTTGCAGCTCAGGTCCAGTCAGGTGAGGTGGCCTTACACCGCACAGAGGTAAATTCCAATTGACAATCACATATTTTAAATTGCACTGATGAATAATTAGTTCTTATCAATCCTTTTATTTTTTTTAGTCTAACTCAAAGTCATCTAAGTAAGGGTCAGAGGTTACAGTGCCACCACAGGAGCAAGCTAGCCTCCCTTTGAAGCCGCCCAGCATAGAGCCTTCGGGCTCTGGTGGTGACCAGCCTTTCGGGACACAAGACGAGGTGGCATCGTAGAGAAGACGGACGAGGAGGACCCATTTTACGACTCCTCCTCCGGTTCCTCAAGAGCGGATTACTAGCCGATGAGTCGGAGATAGGTCAAAAA
This sequence comes from Tuctoria greenei, assembly GCA_036927565.1. Lineage (NCBI taxonomy): Eukaryota > Viridiplantae > Streptophyta > Magnoliopsida > Poales > Poaceae > Tuctoria > Tuctoria greenei. The sequence goes on along the minus strand of JAYESD010000011.1, from coordinate 127,963,968 downwards.
ACCGTATAGTATTAAGTATTAGATGTTGTCTTACAGTACTTAATGATATAACAAATTTTGCAGATCTTGGCACAACTGTTCGTTCACAAGCTACGGACACCACATGCAGGTTAACAGTGAAATCGAGGCTTTAGTTAAGTTGCACTATCCCAGTGTCATCAACGGTTTCCCTGTTCTGTCGTGAGACGACTACTCTTGTGTCTCTCACAAGGTCCATAGCACCCTTCAGGGAGTCGTGTGGAACGATTTTATGGTAAGTTTAACTATTTAAAATTTTCATCTCTAATTATATTTATTAATGCATATTACTTAAATGTTTGTTTTCTTAAAGTTCAGGTACCAATTATAGTAATTGAGTGAGAGCATGGAGGAGCACGCGAGACGTTTGTTTTACCACAACGCTCTGAAGTTCGTGATGTCGATATTTTCATACGCTGGGATTCATGCCATGAACGAATATTAGAAGCGGCATTAGTTTTAGCAATAACGGGGTACATTTAGGAAGGACTCCGACACGTACTTGACAGAGGAGCAGTACACAGAGGTAAGTTTTTATTGTTAAATATTTACAATACCTATGTATTTTAAAGTATTGATGAAATATGAAATATGTGCAGGTTAGGATTTCCTAGTTACAGGGTCAATCTGAGGGCGTACCGATCTCTCTCTCGGTACTGGGCTAGCAATGCTTTCATTGCTAAATCCATGAAGGCTCGATAGTGCTGGGGGTTGGAGGGCAACCACTATTATAGCGGTGATGGCTATTTGCGTTTGGCTAAATGCATAGTAAGTACATTCTAAGTTCATTTATGTGTTCATAATATATTTATCTCACTAACACGGCTATACAGGAGCGAGAGTGAAAGTGCATCTAGGCATCCCCGGTGGGTTTTGGTTGATTAATGACAAACAAATGAGATCCTATCATAATTGTCAAGATGAGAGTAGGTTTCAAGAGATGAGAAAGAAATTACAAAAAGAAAGGAGAAGGAGGATACAAAAGAAAAATGGCTCATGATTTGGAAAGAGTAGATTTAATTTGTTAGGATTGTGTTGGAGAATCACTTTACAAGAGCGTAAGTGACGAGATCGCACTCACTACACAAGTTTCAGAAATAACAGACTAGCCCGAAATCTCTCTGGATAAAAACAGACAAGTCCTCCAGATGCGGACTTGTATGTAGCTCTTCACATTTTGCACAAAAGGGGACTAGTCTGATATTGACCGGACTAGTCCAAAAGTTCTCTGTGTAGAAAACGGACAAGTCCTCCAAGTGCGGACTTGTCCTCAGTTCTTCACAGTTGCACCAGAGCCGACAAGTCCGATATTAACCGGACTAGTGCGAAAACTTTCTGAGTCAAAAACAGACTAGTCCGCATTGTAACAGACTAGTCCAGTACCCTAAACACTTAGGATTTTTCACACACGCACATCAGACTAGTCTGGTGTCCAACAATGGACTAGTCCAGACTTCACAAAACCTAATGGTAACTTTTGGAAACCCTTGTATAAATAGAGGTTCACAGCCATGTAACCCTAACTCTCGATCCCCTGCGCTATCACATGTCCCAAGAGCATAAAAACACCTCTCTCCACTCATTCTAAACCTAAAAGGATCAAACCTTTGAGGATTAGGGATTGGATAAAGGATAGAATTCGTTCTTCACGATCTTGAGCTCTCGGGTTTGATCTCTTGCACACTCTCATTGATTATCGTACATCTTTTGAGTGTGTTTGGTGGTATTCATTCATTGTAATATTTGGTGAGCCCTCAACTTGTGAGAAGACCCCTTGAACGAGGTATTTACCCCTTGTGTGGTAAGTGATTGAGAATCGGCCTTCGTGGCAATTCAACGAGGGAAGGGTTAGTGAAGACCCGATCCTCCGTTGACTCCTCAATGGGGACATATATTCCTACGTGGAATCGAACCTCGGGATAAAACCTTGTCTCGCGTGTTCTTGTTCTACTTTTTTATCACATTCTAGGGTTTGCAAATTCTTATTTAATCTTCATCGAAGCATTGTATTAAACTTGATAGTTGTAATCTATTACTTCATAATCACAATATATTTAAGTTGTCAATTGCTCTCTTCTGCATAGAATACTGGAAGAAGAATTAAAGATTTACTTGGCTTTTAAGTGCGCATATACCAGACTAGTCCGCACTGTAACTGACTAGTCTGGCCTTCCTGTATTTGATCTCTTCTCTAAGTGTTTTAGGGATCAATAAAAGTTCAAAAAGGCTGTTCACCCCCTCTAGGCTACATTCAATTGGTATCAGGGCCAAAATCTTCAAAAGAGAATCACCGCTCGAAAAGACGATGTCGGAAATCAAGGGTGAAAACGAGAGCCTCAACCATGAAAAGGGTGATGATGAAGGAAACTAAAAACTAGAGAAACTCCTCAATGCCATTCAACATTGTGAGGATGATGATGAGAAGATGCTTCAACTCAAGGCACTTATGCGAAAGAAGGCACTCTCCCCAAAAGGGTAGAAGATTGAAGAAAAGAAGCAAAAAGGGAGTAGTCACATAGACTACTCCCGATATCCTTTTAACTATGAGCGGTTAAATTCTAATATTCATTACATGTCAATTCCTTTAGACAATGTACCATACTTTGATGGAAATGATTATTCAATGAGGAGATATAACATGAAAATGCACCTTATATCTCTTAACCCAAGTCTTTGGCATATAGTGTGTACATGGCTAGATATTCCCGATGATGATGATGAGCTAACTTGTGACACCCGGTTCCAAAAATGAACCATGTGAACGCATATGTGGGCCCTGGACGTTCAACACACATACACGAGTGCAATCACAAAGAGTATACATAAAATTACCACAGAACACGATTAATTAACCATTTTTATTACACAACCATGTTATCCTCGAATACAAGCACTAATAAATATTAATTACAAGTTTCAACTAATGCAGTGGAAATAAACTAAATTTAAGCAACTAAGCAAAATGGATAGCGCAGCTCCAACGCTCCACAGGCAAAGCTGACGGTAGACATGGCCTAGAACTCCGCATTATCATTGTTAACCTCCCAATCCTGACCTGCAACTGTTAGTGGGAGAATTGCAAGGGTGAGTACATGTCGTACTCAACAAGTGTGGAAAGTATGACATGTAGCTGATTCAAATGACGATAATAATAATGGCTAAGTGGTGAAAAGTACATTAAAACATTTGAAAAGCAGTATTATATATATATATATATATATATATATATGAAGTAATCCCATTATAAACCATAAGTAATAGCATAGTACCAGTCCATATTGCATTACCATCATCCATATTCCAGATTTTTACCATAAATTATATCTAGTACCAAAATTTAATCCATTACTAATGAGAACGATGAATCCCTATCTTCTGAAAGGTAATGGATATGTTGATTGATGGAGGTCTCGACGTTGATGATCCGAGGCTCTCGAGTGGAACACGAAAAACCTCTGCAATCACTACACTACTGCTCCATTGGTTATCAATCGTGCTGTGCACGATTGACCTTGCCAAGAAGGCTAATCCCTGCAAGTGCAATCGAGAAACAAAGCAAGAACGTGGAAGACACGATCTGAAATCGCGAACTTGGGATTTCACAAACTGTAGAACAGTGATATTATTAATCTAAGCAAAACCCAATTGTTAATTGTGGCTACTATGGAGTATATATAGGTGGGAGGACGTCCAATGGGGTGCTCGGGTCGTGACCTAACCCTAAGATACGAAAATAATGGACTTAGACTTGATACAAGGTCCAATGGCCCAATACGGTGGCGCAGCACCCTGACAGATTTTGAACTCGATATTGTTTCGACGATTACCATCGACTCCATTTGACACGTAACCAGCGTCATTGGAAAGTTTATCATCTCCCCTTTCAGTGCATATGTAGAACGTCCAAAACGAAGTTAGTATGCGTCATGGGCGTCCGTTTTAGTGCGTACTACTCCTGGACTCTGAGTTGGACACGATTTTGAGTTTGGGTCAGTTTCCATCTTCTTTGAATGTATCCTCTGGTCCTCCACGCCACTAAACCTTCCTCCAATTACTCCTTGAATCAATCCATGTATCCTAATCACAATTAAATTATTAGGAAGCAATCTATTCTCAAAAATATATAAGGAAACATATAAGAATGAGCTCACCTCTGAAATTAATTGTTGTGTGCGAATTCTATTCATTGCATCTTGTACGTTCAATGGAGTGTTGTGTATATCTATAGGAGTGATGTACACATCATCCTCCCCTTCTTGAATTGGAGTCGTCCTCGACTCAAGTTCATCTTCTCTCATGTGTGGGTCCATATGTGCAACGCCATCAAATCCTCTTGTGTGCATCAAAGAAGGAGGCCAAGGTGGTTGACGACATAGTGCACCATCTTCATGTTCTTCATCAAATACGCATGCACGTTCACTTGAGCTAGGATACCAAACAAATAAACATCGTGTCGTGCTTGTATGTGCATTGACAATGTGCTTGATCACATCATTCTACCCTTCTTTATGACAAGTCACCCTCAACTTGCTCGTATGTCCAGCAAAGAGGCTTGCTTTGGAGGTAGAATGAGGGTTGTCCATATTGAACAACAGCAACGAACAATGCTCCTCTATTATATGTTGTCCCTGCTGCAAGAAAAAAATACTAGAAAAACTTGACAAAGAATTATTAGTGTTAGCACATCCATTCATTTCACCATGTTGTTGCAGCACAAAATGGGATTTCTCATTTGAGCATATGTAATCTTTATGCACCATAAATTCACCACTATCTTCATAGTTTCCTATAGCATGAAAAATATTTCTACTTAAGAAAGGCAACTCAGATTGGGAAAATATTCTCCTCTCTAAAATACCTAGATCACAAAGAGTATCGAATTCAATATATCCCAAGATATTTAGAGAAGACAACAATTTCAGTTCATCATTTTCACAAGTAATGGGAATCAAATGCTTAATTTCAGAACATGTGGGTGATAACGTATCAAGCTCATTCATTTGTTGTAGCATAGGCATAACAAAATTATCAACACCAAACTTCTCTTTATCACAAAGACTAGTAGGAAAATTAACTTGTGACAAAGGTAAATCTATAAAAGCTTTCATAACTTGGTGCTCTAAAACAGCGTGATTGGTCAGAAAATTCAGCACATCTGAAAATGTCATACCTTGGTTAACTGTAGAGCATTGTCCATTAACATTACTCTCATTTTCAGCAAGAAATTCAAATGCATTATGAGTTGATTCATCAAAAAATTCAGAAGAGTTATTCAACACCTCATTCTTATTTGCATCTACATTTATTTGTTCATGTTTCTGCAAAAGGTTAGGCATAGGAGGAGGTACAACAAGAAAATTCTTCTCAAGTTCATGCATGTATTTCATCTTTGCAATTAGATACATTAGCAAAAGTTTCTCGCATAAGAATTTTCATATCTTTCCATGTTCGAGGTTTTTCTGATTCGCTCAAGTTGTCCCACCAAGTTAATGCACAGTCAACTAATGCACTAGCAACATTTCTAATCTTTCTCCTCTCACACATATGTCATTGTCCAAAAATTTTATCCAACTCTATTTCCCAAGCAATATAATCGTCGTAACCGAAACCATAATAAGAAGAAAGAGATAGGAGAATGTAATTACTTTTTGTGGAAGGTGTTGAAAAGGTGGTCTGAATGTCATGTGAATCCTTGGTTGATATTTGATTTTTAGTGAGCAACCCCATCATCGTCTTCATCATGTCAATCATATCAACATATAATGCATGATCCTTGATTTTAACTGACATTTTTTGTAGCAAACAAAATATATCTCTATCAACTACATAGGATAATGACAAAGTGGAAGTTGAATCACTCACTCTCAAGCGTCTTATCACGCTCTTACAAGTGTTCTTACCGACACTGCAGGTGGCAAACGGTGGCCGCTATGAAGAAACCAATAAAGCGTGGGATGATTGTAAAGGTGTATCGATTCTGCTTAAGAGTAAAGTGTAGCTTGGATGGCACATTATATGTAGCAAGGATTAGCAACAATGCAATCAGATAGTAAAGTTGAATAAGTGTCCAAAGTACTTGTCAAAGTTGTTGGACTAAATGTGTTCCTATTAGTTCAAGCTAGCAAGACATGAGACAAAACTAGATGACACAAAGAATGTAAGCACTTCTGTTTTTTTTCTCTTTTTTTGTGCGGCTTTTGTGTCTTGTTTTGCACTTGCCTTTTTCTTTTTTCTTCCTTTTTTTCAGAATGTGCTGCAAAAGAAGAACATAATGAAAAGCAATCAAAGATATCTCGTGGGTCTATCAAATATTTTCTGCTCAATTGTCCGAGGACAAATAGGCATACTTAGAGGTTCCAAATAGAAAAAATTACTACAGAAAGATTGTAGATATATCTCTCCTCTTTAATTTCAATACATGGAAGAACTATTTTGGACAAGAACAATAGGAGATATTGCCCCCGAAACAAAAAAATGTTCAGGAATTCTAGGTCGATAACAGATTCAGATCTAATGCACTTTTGACAATGATAACTTCGTTTTCTGGAAAACCTATGAATACGAAAGTTGTAGAGAACTTTTTAAGATTTCAAGAAAGTACATGAACTACAAATTCCAAGTTCGTATGTGTGAGAAATGATCAAACTACCAAACTGAACAGAGATGAATATAATCTAGATATGATGACGCAATTCAAAAAGATGAATCGACACAATGCGAAAATCAAACTAATACCAAAAACACTTTCAAAAGCAGCAATATGACTCAACAACGAACACGACCTCAACAAAAACCAAACTGAGAACGAAAGTTGCAAAGGCTCAATGGTGGTTTGGACAAAGTAGTGAACAGATCTACTAAACTGCAAGTTTTTTGTGGACTCTAGGTATGAAAAACAAAACTAATGTAATGGATAGATGAATTACCAAATGGGAAAAATGGAAATGTGATACCAATCGATGAGAAGGATGAATCCCGATCTTCCAAAAGGTAATGGATAAGTCAATTGATGGAGATCTCGACGTTGATGATCCGAGGCTCTCGAGTAGAACACAAAAACCCCTGCAATTACTACACCACCGCTCCGTTGGTTATCAACCGTGCTGCACACGATTGACCTCGCCAAGAAGGCTAATCCCTGCAAGTGCAATTGAGAACACAAGCAAGAACGTAGAAGACACGATCCGAATACGCGAAATTGGGGTTTCACAAATCGTAGAACGGCTCTATTATTAATCTAAGCAAAACTCAATCTTTCATGGCGACTACTATGGAATATATATAGGTGGGAGGACGTCCAAGCGGGTGTTGGGTTCATGACCTAACCCTAAGATACGAAAATAATGCACTTATACTTGATACCAGGTCCAATGGCCCAATACGGTGGCGCAGCATCCTGACCGATTCTGAACTCGATTATGTTTACACGATTCCTGTCGACTCTAAAAAATTTTTGATATGAGGCCAGCGCCATTGGAAAGGTTATCCTCTCCGCTTTCCGTGCATATGTAGAACGTCCAAAACAGAGTTCTTATGCGTCCTGGGCGTCCGTTTTAGTTAGTACTGCTCCTGGACTCCGAGTTGGACACAATTTTGAGTTGGGGTCGGTTTCCATCTTCTTTGAACGTATCCTCTGGTCCACCACTCCCCTAAACCTTCCTCCAATTACTCCTTGAATCACTCAATGTATCCTAGTCACAATTAAATTGTTAGGTAGTAATCTATTATCAAAAATATATAAGGAAAAATATAAGAACGAGCTCACCTCTGAAATTAATTGTTGTGCGTGAATTCTATTGATTGCATATTGTATGTTCAATGGAGAGTTGCGTATATCCATAGGAGTGATGTACTCATCAATAACCATAACCATAACCAACCAACCATCCCAAAGCCCAATTTCCCTCTAATCATATAGGTCATCAAGGCGCTCATAACCGGGAGCACGGCTATCATGATAGTTTATTTAGACTCTGTAGAGTTTATAACATTTTACCCACGTGTTTGTGATTTCATCATCTTTTAGTGACTAGAACCTCTATTATGCCGTCTCACACTACTGTTGATGTGTGGCTAAGAAATCACAAAATAGCCTATACAATGGGATTACTAGCCTATTTAGACCCGCTGAGGTTTCACCGGTGGCGATGTCTCCTACAGAGCACATCTTCAACCAAGGGCCCCCTCTTGAGCCGTTCAGATCCCAGGGTAGTCCCACCAATCATCAACAAACCCAATCCGACTACCCCTTCCCCGAGCATCCTTAATGGTCCAAATAGCGCTGGCAAAGCCCTAATTAATCAGCTACGCTGCAACCATACTAGGCCTCGTGGTGGCACTGTAATCCTGGCTTATTCTCGCATGAACCGGTCCTTAGATCTAAAGCAAGCAAAACCATCATAACTTCCAACCAATCCACAAACTAGGCTTGCTTAGATCACCCATTACCACATCATATTAACCAGTTCATATTAACCATAATCTCATAAATGTATAATTAAGTTAAGTGGTATAGCTGTCTTCCCATCCCAATTAATTAAGTGAAGCAAAAAGGGTAAAATCCTATCCCGACTCTCTACCATGAATTCCAGGTGACAAGGGTGGTCAAACAAAGCTAGTAAACTTCCTATCATAGTATTTCCCATCAAATTGACACAAGCATGCAATTTTGCAACCAAAAGATTATTTTAAAACAGGATCAATATGCCTGAAGGACACTAGCCTTGCTCTTTGGATTTGTTCGGGTTAAAGCCTTCAAACTCTTGGTGCTGAAGATCCTCTGCGGCACTCTCTAGTGCAAATCCGTTCTGCACAATAAACATACAGACAAGAAACACAATCAAAAAGTTCGAAATATCTCTCAATATGACATGACATGCATGATTAATGCAAATGCAAGGTGGAACTTGTTAATGAGTTGCTTTTAATAATCACTATCTAGTTCTAATAGATTTTAACAAGTTTATACAGGTTTGGAGTTGATTAGATCAAATTTTTGATTTAATTCAACACAATTTAACTAGGAAGATCGGACTAGTCCACTAGGGACCGAACAATTCCGCACTGCGAGATCAGCGGGTTAGGGTTTTCTAGATCGACATGAATTTTGAGATTTGGGGTTGAGTTCACGTGAGGAAAATGTACTAGAAGGTATACCAGGTGTATAGGACTCCAAAGAATCAAGGATCTTGGAGGCAACACTTGGGTATTGACAATCTATGGTTGATGAAGAACTTGATGGTGAATTGTTGACAAAGAACGCGAAGTTGATGAAGATCTTGATCCTCTTTCATTTCCTCCTCCTCTTCTTCTTGCTTGGGACCTACTTCTCCCTCCTTGGTGGCGGCTATTCACGAGCTAAGGTTTGGGTGTGGTTGAAAAGTGGCAAATAGATGTCAAGCCAAGGGGTGGGGTTGTTTATATAGGGGTGAAGGCTAGGGTTAGATGGATTTCGAGTTTGGGGTGAGTAGAGGTCGGTTTAGAGTCCCACAATGGCTCTAATAGAGTTAGGCACGACGTTCCTTGGCCCACTTAACGTAAAACCCGAGAAACAAGTCGTGAAACAAAAGATCAATTCAGGGTCGCAATTTATCGGACAAGTTCGAAATGGACAGAACTAGTCTGAAGTTGTCCAGAGAGAAATCGTACAAGTCCAGACTATACATCGGACAAGTCAAGACTTATCCAGAGGGGAAAAATAGACAAGTCTGGCCAAAATCGGACAAGTCCAGCTTTAGTCAGTGGGGAAAATGGACAAGTCCACTGGAATACCGGACTAGTACGAACAAGTCCCCACTTCCAATTGAAAAACAAATTGTTGTGATTTATGCTGCTGTTAGCAAATTTTAAAGGCTTCTTGGAACACTGCACTTGTCCGCACAGGGCCGGATGAGTGTGAAAGTGTCCTGAGGGAAAACAGACTTGTCCGCATAAAAACGGACAAGTCCGAGCGAGGTCAGAAAGAAATCGGACTATTCCGCACTTCTCATAAATCTTAAGTGCGGTTTGTTTATAATTCATTTTTAACTTGTTCCTTTTTATGTAGATTAATGTTAAACATATATTAGGATGTATGCAATGCATGATGGATGAAAATAAGGGTGCTACAAACCTACCCCCCTTAAAATGAATCTCACCCTCGAGTTTCGATGCTGAAGAGAAGAGATAGGGAAATACCTTCTTGAGATCATCTTCGAGCTCCCAAGTTTCTTCTTTTTGTGTATGATGCTTCCATTGAACTTTGCACCATCGAATCACCTTGTTCCTTGTGACTCTTTCCTTGGTTTCCAAAATTTTGATCGGTTGCTCTGTATAAGTCAAATATGTCTCTAGTTCCAATTCTTCCATTGGCACTTGTTCTTTCGGTACCCTTAAACACTTCTTGAGCCGAGAAACATGGAATACATCATGAACATCCGATAAGTGTGGCAACATCTCAAACTTATAGACTACTTCTCCCCTTTTGTCCAAAATCTTGAATGTTCCAATGTATCGAGGTGCTAGCTTGCCTTTTATGTTAAACCTCTTATGACCTCTCATTAGTGACACCTTGAGGTAAACGATGTCTCCCACTTCAAAGGCTAGTTTCCTTCTCCTATTGTCCACATAGCTTTTTGCCTTGATTGAGCGGCCCTCAAGTTCTCACGAATAAACTGAACTTGTTTTTCTCCCCTGTCTCACTCCAAAACAAGGGCGTCCTACACTTCCTTCCATATAGTGCCTCATATTGTGACAACTTCAAACTTGCTTCGTAAGTATTGTTGTATGAGAATTCTGCATATGGCAATCTTTTGTCCCAACTTTTCCCATGCTTCAAAGCACAAGCTCTTAACATATCCTCTAAAATTTGATTGGTCCATTCAGTCTATCCATCAGTTTGAGGGTGATATGCTGAGCTAAAATTCAACCTTGTTCCCAATGCTTCATGCAATTTTTGCCAAAATCTGGAGGTAAATTGAGAACCTCTATCCGAAACTATCTTCTTTGGTACCCCATGTTGGCATACAATGTGCTCCATATACAATTCTGCTAGCTTCGCGGTGGTATAGATGGACTTGATGGGAATAAAATGAGCTGATTTGGTCAACCGATCCACAATTACCCAGATTGAATTGTATCTGGACTGGGTACGCGGTAAACCAACTATAAAGTCCATACCAATTTTTTTCCCACTTCCATTCCAAGATCTTCAATGGCTGCAATAATCCAGCTGGCCTTTGGTGTTCCGCCTTGACTCGTTGGCGCACATCACACAATGCTACGTATTCAGCTATGTCCTTCTTCATGCTAGCCCACCAATAGCAAGTCTTCAAGTCCTTGTACATCTTCGTACAACCGGGGTGAATTGAGTATGGTGAGTCATGTGTCTCCTTTAATATTGTCTCCCGAATATGCTTCACATTAGGCACAACAATCCTCTTACCAAGCCATAGAGTACCATGTTCATCCTCATTAAATCTGATTTCTCTTCCCTCTTGGGTCCTTTCCTTGATCTTCTGAGTTTCCTCATCCTTAGTTTGACCCTCTCGAATTTTTTTGCTCCAAAGTCGGATTTAACTCCATCATCCCATATCATTCAAAAATATGAGGTTCAACCATTCAAACTCCTTGCATAACTCGGATGGCAACTCCCGAACCGTTAGTTGGTGACTTACTCCTTTCCTACTCAAGGCGTCGGCCACTACATTGGCTTTTCCCGGATGATAGTTGATCCCCAAATCATAATCCTTGATGAGCTCCAACCATCTTTGTTGCCTCAAATTCAGATCCATTTGTGTGAAAATATACTTAAGACTCTTGTGATCTGTATAAATCTCACACCTATGTCCAAGGATGTAATGTCTCCAAATCTTCAATGCGTGCACCACAGCTGCAAGTTCCAAATCATGTGTTGGGTAATTCTGCTCATGTTTCTTCAATTGTCTCGTTGCGTATGCAACCACTTGACCTTCTTGCATGAGAACACATCCAAGTCCTTTCTCGATGCATCACAATAAATATCGAAGCTTTTGCTGACATGTGGCAAAACCAAAATTGGGGCTGTAGTTAACCTTTTCTTCAATTCCTAAAAACCGTTTTGCCAAGCTTCAGTCCATTGAAACGCTTTCCCCTTCATTAGCAATTCCATCATTGGCTTGGCTATCTTCGAAAAGTCCTTGATGAACCGACGGTAATATCCAGCCATTCCAAGAAAACTCTGAATCTCCTTTACATTTTGCGGTGGCTCCCACTTCAACACGTCCCTCACCTTTCCGGGGTCAATCGAAACTCCTCCTCCTGAAATGATATGACCCAAAAACGATACGTCTCTCAACCAAAACTGACACTTGTTGAACTTTTCGTACAATTGATGCTCCGTCAATTTCTACAATGTGAGCCTCAAGTGTTCCTCATGTTCCTTCTCATCCTTCCAGTAGATCATAATGTCGTCATTGAATACCACTACAAACTTATCCAAGTACTCCATGAAGACCTTATTCATGAGGTACATAAAGTAGGCAGGTGCCTTGGTCAATCCAAAGGACATCACGGTGTACTCATATGATCCATACCGTGTCCTAAAAGCTGTCTTGGGTATGTTTGATGGCCTAATCTTCATTTGAAAATATCCCGACCTCAAATCAATCTTGGAGAAAACACAAGCACCCTACATCTGATCAAACAAGTCTTCTATACCTGGCAAGGTATACTTGTTCTTGATGGTCACCTCATTGGGAGCTCGGTAATCCACACACATGCTTTGCGATCCATCCTTCTTGTCCACAAATAGAACGGGAGCTCCCCAGGGTGAAGAGTTGGGGCGAATAAAACCTTTCTCTAGTTTCTCCTGAATCTGCTTCTTGAGCTCCGCTAATTCCATAGGAGGCATCCTATATGGCCTCGTATGGAATTGCTTTGGTGCGTGTTGAGATGCTTCAAACCTATGGCCTCTTAGCTATAGGTGCAGTTCCAGGTATTAAATCAATAACAAACTCAATGTCTTGATCAGGTGGCATACCTGGCAACTCGTCAGGAAACACGTCCAGAAATTCACACACCACCGGAATCTTCTCAATTGCAGCACCGTCCATGTGATTCAGCTCCAATTGCTTTGGTGCGTGTTGAGATGCTTCAAATTCTACGGTGATCCCTTCTTCATTGGTCAACTTCATCGTCTTCATGGCACACTGAATAACTCCATTGTGTTTCCTCAACCAGTCCATACCAAGTATAATGTCCGATCCTTGAGAATCCAAAACAATGAGGTTCACGGAGAAGTCTACACCCCTTATTATAAGGCTTACTTTCGGACATACTATATTTGTTCTCATCTCTCCTCCAGGAGACTTAACCAATAGAGTAAACTTCATATGAGAGATAGGCAAACTATACTTGGCAACATATTTTGATGCAATGAATGAATGCGATGCTCCATAATCAAATAACATAATCGTCGGGTTGGAGTTTGCGAGAAACATACCAATCACCACGCCATACGCTTGTTCAGCATCCTCCGTAGAGATATGGTTCACGTTGGTACGAGCAAAACTCTTTTTTCCATGGTTTCCTCGCGGTTGTCCTTCATTGGGTCTTGGGTTTTGCCTCAGCACATTGCTTCCTTTACCAAGGCCTAACTTAGGACATTGATGCGCAAAGTGTCCAACTTCTCCACAAGTATAGCACTTCTTTATTGCACCAGAATTTGGACGGACTTGATTTTGAACATTTGCACCGGGAAAGTTGGCACGAGGTGCATAAGGGATTGGAGGCCTAGGTGCTTGCATAACAGGGCGCTGCTGCACAAACTGAGTTGGGCGCGATGCAAATCCGGGGCGATAAGCAGGCACAGAATGTGGGGACCGGAGTCCACACCTCCGAGGATCTCATTGGGTGGTGCCGTGCGATGCGGCACCTAACAACACACACGAAAAGGATACCAAAACATATAAAGTTTTCATTTCATAATAAGAATAGTTTAGAAAAGAGTGTACCACAGGGGTACACACGCAGCGGAAAAATACATACTCATAATCTCACCTAACTAAGCAGGAGAGAAGACGTCCATGCCCTAGGACGCTTCTCACTAGCAACATGAAGAACATTCAGCAGCGGCGTGGCTCACGTGAGATTTATCTCGACACCTCGAGTCTCATGTACAACCTGAACAGCAGAAATAAAACTAATACCTGCAAAAATCGTTAAAGCGCAAACGTGAGCATAAGGCTCAGCAAGACTTAACTGTCTCACTAGACATATGCAGGGTGAATACTAACCTAGGTAAGGAATAGCATAAATAGACTCGCCTACAAGTGGATCCTTATCATCAGGTTTTATGTAGCAAATGACATTCTCCAAGCACAGCACATCATTGGCTCCACAATCAAACAAGAAACGCTTTACCGATGATATGATATGCTCAGAGCACATAATGCTATTACAGCTAAAGTATGGGGAAATTGTAAACTTTAATTTTACTATCTCTAAATCATACAAGGTTGCAAAGCAATTATAATTCAATACAATATAATTTGCTGGCTTCTTTAGTATTTACTACATCACGACAGCGACGGACAAGTGGTACTCTATTACCGCGAGGGACGGTGATTGCAATCAGGACACACCCGGACTGCACGACACGCACACCCGCGTGGGAGACACATACGTGCTCTCCTCCCCACGTCATATGTGGCCACCTTTCACCCAAGACCCCAATGTCGACAAACCTCTTCATCCCGAGCAAAAGGTCCCCTACACGGACACGTCGAAGTTGCCTGCTAGAAGGTTTACACCTTTATGCATTCGCATCTCCATTCAAGGACAACCGAGGAGTCTCCACACTACAGTCTGGAGTTACATCAGTTTAATGGGCCCATATTCCATTATGCAACTGGTACAGTTCAAGCTTGCCAAACGGTGCCGCAGACGGCACGGTCCTCAAGCGACACAGGCAGGGCTATGTGACCGAGACTCAATTCTCGCCGCTTCCTATCCATCCCCTGCCCGGTCTCCATTTCATTATATTATGCCATTTTCTATCTAACCAATCCTGTGAGATATGTCCTACATCTTTTGCGGGTAGATTCCAATTACTCGACTTCTATAGAATTTCCTATGCATTAGCAAAGCAGTTACTACAGGTCAAACTATAACTCGTTCTAACCAAACCCTGGGATTTGTGGTCATGCAAGTGGAGTATCAAACACCTTATACGTAATGCACAATATCAACTGGAGACGTAAGTGAATAAAACTGGAAAACTTTGAAAAGCTCTTAAATGCAAACCGGGGCTTGCCTTAGTTTGCGACTCAAATAAACGTCACTTGTTAGTGGTCCTTCTGTGCGGACTCCGACAAGGACATCAAGTGGACACCCTGGCCTTCTCCTCCAAGCGAAACTTCTCGTCGATCACCTATCATCACGTTCCTATTGACATGATATGCATATAAGTAATTAAGTAAATAATTAATTTAATAATAGACTCCACGGGGTTGTGTAAACTCTAAGAATGAGGAGTTTGACTAGGAAGGATAGATATGCCTCTGTTGTGTGGGTAACCAGAGGATGAGTTAAGGTGGACATATTAGTGTCGATATGAACTGAAAGGTACAACATAAAGCTACATTGCAACTTAGCATACCACACTTCAAGCTATGCCACGCGAGATTGACAATTCTGAATGGTGAAGAAGTGTTGGGCGAAGAAGTGTAAGGACGACCCAAAAATTAAGGTGGGACATCGAAAGCTTGAGTATGAGTGGAGTGTACAAGACAAAGGTCGCGATTTAGCAATCGACCAATGAACTTGACTTAACTCATAAATGTGTAAACCTAGTTAAGTGAGCAGTGCTGTCGTAGGGTCCCGACTTAGGATGAACCATGATGGAACCTAACGACACTTGGGAGTAAAGTGAGATCAACATGGCTTGGACTTAAGTCGTTACAAGCACTGTTAACCTAGCATCAGTACAAAGACAACGTTCAAATGACTTTTAGGTAAAGTAGTTTCTACGGCAAGCTTCTCGAGCATCATTCAAGTGCTTACATGACACTATTGCATTGTCCTTTGCAATATTGTCCAGATGAGCTCGGTGAACTCCTGGAACTTGAACACGATGTGAGACCTTGTCGTGACGGTCATGCTTTGACATCACGAGAAGATCGGATTAGCGAGGTCCACATCAACCCGGAGTCGTCAATGGGGTGAGCGGAATCCTGAACACCACCTTGTGAGTCTAAAGGCTATTGATGTCGACTCGGTTGTTGATAAGCAACTCGACGAACCTATCGTCGATGAAGTGGCACACCAAGTTAACCAATCCTGTGATCGGTTAGGGAACATCCTCGACACAACCAAGGAACTCTTATCCAAGGTTCCCCTTGGTCTAGTTCTCCTTGTTGGTCGTAACGTTCTTTCATACCTTTACCCTAGGTCATCGATGATCACCAATACCCGTGGTTTGACCTAGAAGGCATTTCATCGAGCATCTAGATTACACCTAGGATTCGATCACTCTCATCTCGACTAAAACCTAATTTGGCTTGACAACTATTGTCCGACGAGTCGTGCTGGTGTTTCAGCACCACACTCATCACATGCATCCTTCATCTCGATGCCAGGGCACGATGACAGCTCAGAGCGTCACGACGATTTCATGTGGTCACCGACGTCGACGTGGCTCATGGCGGAGCATCACGAGCACGCACAGACAAGGCAACGTGAGACAAACGACAAAGGAGGTCGACTTGGGGACTCCTATAGGAATGATATTAACGCGGAACATGGGCATACGACTTGATGACACATGAGTACCATTAAAAATCACGACGAATGGACTTTGATGACGTCAAGCAAGGTATTTCAGGGCAAGGCTCACCTTGTAGGCATTTTGCCGAAATTCTTGGGTGTGTACTTGATTTCTGTCGCTTCATCATCATTCAAAGGAGATCTTGGCACATATCTTGGTCGATTTGCCACACCACAACAGACCTTGAACCAATTGTCGTCGCCGTGGTGTCATCAACATGTTCTTGCATCTCATACATCTCACAGGTCACTCACTTCGGTGGTTGGGTGCAGCCATGGCGCAGTACATCGCGACGACGTACCGAGGGCGGCGAGCGCACGCAGACTCAGGAACGGGCGCGGCATGTCGCAGGTCAGGGCGTGTGTTGGAGCGTACGGCAAGCATCAGGACGGCGGTGGGAGGCGACGGCTAGGCGAGCAGTGGAGAGTCGACAGCGGCCGCTGGATTGAGCAAGGGTGGGGCAAGCTGGGTCGCTGCAGTGAGGAGCTGGCTTGGTGGACGGCGGGG
Organism: Tuctoria greenei; assembly: GCA_036927565.1. Taxonomy (NCBI): domain Eukaryota; kingdom Viridiplantae; phylum Streptophyta; class Magnoliopsida; order Poales; family Poaceae; genus Tuctoria; species Tuctoria greenei. The sequence continues at coordinate 127,946,660 of JAYESD010000011.1, read as the reverse complement.
AACTCCATGGCGGCCGCGCTAGGGTTGGAGGGACGCGGCCGGGCGAGGAGGGCGCTCGTCGGAGGAGCAATGCAGGGGCGGGCCAGTGGGGCACGGACCTATGGCCGGAGGCGAGGAGGCGGCCGGTGGGGCAGACTGAGCGCGTGGCGCGGGGAGGTGGAGTGTCGGCGGACTGAGCAGGGTGGAGCTCGGACGCGGCGCATGGCCGGCGGCGTGCAGAGTCCGGGAACGGCGCGGCCGGGCCGAGCGCGGGCGTGCGGCGAGCGGCGCGCAGGGCGGTGCCGTGAGCGGCTGGCGGGGAGGCGCGCACAGCGTCTGTGGCGCGTGGGGTGGCGGAGCGCGGGGGCAGCCCTGAAGGCGGCGGTGCACGGGTGCGGGGCGACGCCGCAGCGGTGAGGAGCGCCGGAGGGAGTAGCGGGCGGACGGGAGGAGTCGGGTGCGGTATATAAAGACCGAATTGCATCGCGGTGGCGCTGCATGCGGCTGCGTGGAGGCAGGGGAGGAAAGAGAAAGGAAGTGCCGACCTGACCTGTGGGGACCACCTGTGGAACCCACTTCCCTCTTTCTTTCCAATATTCAAATAGGGCTAGCAAACATGCTTCAAAAATAGTCAACTTTGGCCCAATGACCAAATAAAATGTGAGGAATTTTATGGTGCAATCAGATTTCAAAACTGAGCAAGTTGAATTTCGTACTCAGGTTTGAATTTGAATTCAAGCGCTGATACTTGATTCAATGAAATAAATGGTAGATGAGGCTCAAAAATCCTGAAACTTTGAAGTTAACCCTTTTTGAACCATAAGGGACCTCAGGAAAAATTTGGAGTTGATTTGGACAAGGTTGAGCACAAGTTTAAATTTGAAGTCGACTTTGATTAAACTCCCAGTACGTGTCCAATAAATGGAAAACGTGCTTCAAAAATATTGAAACTTTACTGAGAGTCTATTTGGAATATTAGAAGGTCATGGAAAAATTTACGGCATGAGATTTGAATATTTTTGGATGTCCCATTTTAGGGTTGGAATAATTTCTTTTTCTTTCTCTCTATTTTGTTTTCTTTTCTCTTTTATTTTTTCATTGAAAATAGGAATACATGGAAATTAAGGATTTTACCCCTTAAGTTCCAAATACATTAGCAACCATGTTCTATATGTAAAATTTTAACAAGTTCCTATTTTAGTGAACATGGGCTAACTTATATGGTTCATGTGAGTTTAGATTTCCAAGTCCATTTTCAGATTTTTTAAGTTCGCATTTGTGCGTTTTTTTCTTCCGAAAAGCGGGCTTTTACACAGAAGAGCTGAAATAAGGCGCATTTTGAGGTGCAAAATGTGGGTGCACATTACTTCCTTGTTGCTGTCCTGTATATGGCGCCTTCCTCTTGTTGTCTTGCTCCATCTCACGAACCTTGTTCTCCACAACAATTGATTTGTCCACAAGCTTCTAGAAGTTAGCATAATCACAGTTGAGTAATTGCACTTGGATCTCATTGTTAAGGCCCCTCATGAACAAATATTTTTTCTGGCTATCCCAGCTCACATCCTCAGGTGCATACCTTGAGAGTTGAGTGAATTTGTTGAGGTATTCGCCCACGCTCGATCTTCCTTTCCTCAAGTTCTCAAATTCTTGCCTCTTCAAAATCATAACTCCCTCCGGCACATAATGAGAATGGAATCTCTCCTTGAACTCAGCCCAAGTAATCCTCTCCTGGTTCTCATGAGCATTACAATAAGCATCCCACCAATCCAAAGCTGCTCCAACTAATTGATGAGAAGCAAAAAGTACTTTCTCCTGGTCACTGCATTGGACAATGGCTAACTTCTTCTCCACGGACTTTATCAAATCATCCACATCCATAAGGTCAGCAGCTTGAGGAAAGGTTGGTGGCCTGGTCCTCATAAACTCTCCCAACTGGTTATGAGGAGGTGGGCGTGGCGGTGGAGGTATGTGGGGCTGATTGTTGGCGTTACTAGCCTGCAGCTGTCCCATAGTCTGTATCATGGTCTGCATGAGCTTGTTTTGCGTAGCCAATAGCTGCTCAATATTGATAGTTCCCTGAGCAGGTCCTTGTCCATGGTTATGCTGAGGTGCTCTATTGTTCTCCTCATCATCATTGCCATCCCTCTGGTTGCGAGTCCTCACCATATGGAGAAAAGCAATAGGTAAGAATTAGAAAACATCCCCAACTATATGCATCAAGGGATATGAAACTAGACAACTACCTACACTAGCCTACGTGGACATGGCAAAGCTAAAGCATCCCAAAATCCTCTATTAAGCACACAAGCAACCAATATATAACAACAACACACCAAATAAAAGCACATCGATTTCTGAGTGCTCTTATGTGCTCTAAAGTGTCCATTCTATCTAGGTTGCATCCTACGGTCAACGTGTGGCTTTGATACCAACTTGTGACACCCAGTTCCGAAAATGAACAGTGAATGCATATGTGTGCCCAGGACATTCAACACACATACACGAGTGCAATCACAAAAAAGTATACAGAAAATTACCACAGAGCAAGATTAATTAACCATTTTTATTACACAACCATGTTATCCTCGAATACAAGTACTAATGAATATTAATGACAAGTTTCAACTAATACAGGGGAAATAAACTAAATAATCAACTAAGAAAAATGGATAGTGCAGCTCCAACGCTCCACAAGCAAAGCTGACGGTAGACACGTCCTAGAACTCCGCATTATCATCGTTAACCTTCCAATCCTGACCTGCAACTGTTATGGGGGGAATTGCAAGGGTGGGTACATGTCGTACTCAGCTAGTGTGGAAAGTATGACATGTAGCTAATTCAAATGACAACAATAATAATGGCTAAGTGCTAAAAAGTACATTAAAACATTTGAAAAGCCATATATTATATGTATATGAAGTAATCCTATTATAAACCATAGGTAATCACATAGTATCAGTCCATATTTCATTACTATCATCTATATTCCAGATTTTTACCATCAATCATATCCAATACTAGAATTTAATCCATAACCAGCCATAACCATTACCAAACCATAACCAACCAACCGTCCCAAAGCCCAATTTCCCTCTAATCATGTAGGTCATCCATGCGCTCATAACCGGGAGCACGGCTATAATAGTAGTTTATTTAGACTCTGCAGAGTTTGTACCATTTTACCCACATGTTTGTGATTTTATCACCTTTCAGTGACTAGAACCTCTATTATGCCATCTCACACTTCCGTCGGCGTGTGGCAGCCTTTACAAAGGGATTACTAGCACATTTAGACCCCACTGAGGTTTCATCAGTGGAGATGTCTCCTATAGAGCACATCTTCAACCAAGGGCCCCCTCTTGAGCCATTCGGATCCCAGGGTAGTCAAACCAATCATCAACAAACCCAATCCGACTACCCCTTCCCCGAGCATCCTTAATGGTTCGAATAGAACTGGCAAAGCCCTAATTAATGAGTTGCTTTTAATGCTCACTAACTATTTCTAATAGCTTTTAACAAGTTTATACATGTTTTGAGTTGATTAGATCAAATTTTAAATTTAATTCAACACAATTTAACCAGGAAGATCGGACTAGTCCGCTAGGGACCGGACAAGTCCGCACTGCGTGGGATCAGCAGGTTAGGGTTTTCTAGAACGACGTGAATTTGGAGATTTGGGGTTGATTTCACGTAAGGAAAAAGAAGTAGAAGGTATACCAGGTGTATAGTACTTCAAAGAATCAAGAGTCTTGGAGGCAACACTTGGATCTTGACGATCTAGGGTTGATGAAGAACTTGATGGTGAATTGTTGACGAAGAACACGAAGTTGATGGAGATCTTGATCCTCTTTCGTTTCCTCCTCTTCTTCTTCTTTCTTCGGACCTACTTCTCCCTCCTTGGTGGCGGCTTTTCACGAGCAAGGGTTTGGGTGTGGTTGAAAAGTGGCAAATAGATGTCAAGCCAAGGGGTGGGGTTGTTTATATAGAGGTGGAGGGTAGGGTTAGATGGATTTCGAGTTTGGGTTGAGTAGAGGTTGGTTTAGAGTCCCACATGGGCTCTAAGAGAGTTAGGGACGACGTCCCTAGGCCCATTTAACATAAAACCCAAGAAACAAGTCGTGAAATAAAAGATCAATTCGGAGTCGCGATTTATCGAACAAGTCAAAAAAGGACCAGACTAGTCCGAAGTTGTCCAGAGAAAAATTGGACAAGTCTGGACTATACATCGGACAAGTCCAAACTTATCCAGAGGGGAAAAATAGACAAGTCTGGCCAAAATCAGAAAAGTCCGACTTTAGTCAAAGGGGAAAACGGACAAGTTCGCTGAAATACCGGACTAGTCCAAACAAGTCCAGGGACTTAGCAAATTAACAAGGATTCTTGGAACACCGAACTAGTCCGCACAGAGTGAAAACAAACTAGTCCACATAAAAAAGGACAAGATTGAGCGAGGTCAGAAAGAAATTGGACTAGTCCGCACCAAAATCGGACTAGTCCGCACTTCCCCGAACTCTTAAGTGTAGTTTGTATATAATTCATTTTAACTTGTTCCTTTTTATGTGGATTAATGTTAAACATATATTAGGATGTATGCAATGCATGATGGATGAAAATGAGGGTACTGCATAACTCCGGATCAAGAGAAAGCTATTCATCAAAATGCTCAAGCTCCAAACCTCATCATTGAGCCAAGACGAGTTCACCAATGTGGATGGACTCAAAGTTTCTAAGGAAATTTGGGACACTCTCAAAACTGCATATGAAGGTGATCATCATGTACGTGAAGGTAAAATTGAGATGATTGAAGGTGAATTGGGAAGATTTGCTATCGAAGAAGGTGAATCACCCCAAGAAATGTACAATCGACTGAATTCTCTCATTAACAAAGTCCGAGCCTATGGTAGCAAGAAGTGGACAGATCATTGAGTGGTCAAATTGATTCTCAGAGTGTTTATGCCTCGAAACTTCACACTCTGCTCCATGATTAGGGAAAGTCCCGAGCTTCGCAAAATGACCCCGAACGAACTCCTTGGCAAAATCATCAAATTTGAAATGATGGAGAAAGAAGCCAAGCATGTCAAGGAACTTGCCGATCTTACCTCGGCAAAGAAGAGAGGAGTTTCTCTAAAGGCAACATGCAAGCCACTTCAAAATAAAGTCAAGAAGCTATTGAGGAAGATGATGGTGATGATGAAAGCAGTGATGTCGATGATGAAGACATGATCCCGTTCATCAAAAAAATCAAGAAAATGATGAGAAGAAGAAAGGGTGGACTTCAAGTGAAGGAATTCATAAGGACAGGCAAGGATCCAAGATGAGACGCGCATGCTATAATTGTGGAGAATATGATCATTTCATAGTGGATTGCCCACATGAAGACAATAAGAGGAAGAGTAAAGACAACAAGCCTCAACAAAAGAAAATATTCAAGAAATAGAAGCAATATGGCCAAGCACATCTAGGGAAGGAGTGGGACTCCAATGATGAGTCCTCATCTGAAGAAGAAGAGGAAATTGCCACTATGGCTATCAAGAAGCCTACCATGAAGTCCTCTTTCTTCCCAACCATGAGATCATGGAAGGCCAAGGAAGGAAAAAGAAAGGTTAGCACTAAATCTTCCTTCTCGCATTCCTTTACTAGTGATATTGATAATTCTAGTGATGATGAAGACATGTTTAGAGGTTTAGACAAAAATACTGTAGCTAAATGAAAATTCTAATGGATGAGATTGTTGATAAGGAGGAGCTAGTCAATCACCAAGAAGATATGATCATTCTCCAAAAGGAGAAATATCTTGAGATTGAAAACTTCTTGAGCTTAAAAAGGAGTGAAGTAAATCACTTGAACTTAAGTTAGCTTCAAGCAAGGAGACTTGTTTGATGTTAAAAGACTCAGACATTACTGTCAAGGATGAACTTGCTAACTTAACCAAAGTTAACAAGATTAGTGATGCAAGTTGAGTGACTCAAGCAAAGTGGTTCTTCATCCTCTTTAAGCTCACCTTCTCAACATATTGAATCTAAAACTATCATAACTTGTACATGAGCTAAAAGTGACACTAACTTGAAAGAAAAGTCAAACTTTACAAAAGACAAGCATCCCTCTCAAAGTGGCATGTTTGACAAGGAGAAGGTCAAGTATGCTTGCAGTGCATACTTGGTCACAAGACCTCCTAATGTTAAACATGGCATTGGGTATTCTCATGGTGAAAGGCAAAATGCTAGAAGCCACAAGAATGACAATGATCGTATTGTTTTTGTCAAGGGAAACTCTTCCCAAGTTGAAAAACATAATAATGTTGATAAATTTAACATTGTGAACTCACATGGACAACAAATCTTGTTTAGAACCTTTGATGCTTAATATGTCCTTATAAAGAATAGTTTGTGAAAAGTTCGTGCTAAATATGTTGGGCCACGCCATGAGAACACCAAGTCTCGTGTGTGGGTGCTCAAGTCACTTGTCACTAACCTCACAGGACCCAAGCTAGTTTGGGTACCTAAGATTGAAGCATAATTTCTTTTTGTAGGCATATGCATCCAGTGGAGCAAAATGGGCGCTAGATAGTGGATGCACAAATCACATGATCAGACAAAGAAAAATGTTCGTGGAGTACGAACAAAATGAAGACTCAATCAAAGGCATCTATTTTGGTGATAATAGTCAAGGAAGGGTGCTATGTACCGGTAAAATAGAAATTTCATCACAACATACACTTTCTCATGTTTTACATGTTGATTCCTTAAATTATAACCTCTTTTCCATATCTTAACTATGTGACAAAGGTTATCATTGTTTATTCACTAATGAGGGTGTAATTGTCTATAGAAGGAGTAATAACTCTATTGCATTCAAGGGTGTGTTAAAGGGAAAACTTTATCTAGTTGATTCCAACAAAGATAAATCCGAACTTGACACATGCTTGATTACAAAGACTAACATGGGTTGGATGTGGCATAGACGACTATAACATGTTGGTATGAGGAATCTACAAAAACTTCTAAAAGGCGATAACATCCAAGGTTTGAAGGATGTTGTTTTTGAGAAAGACAAGCCTTGTAGAGCATGCCAAGCCAGGAAGCGGGTAGGAGCACCCCATCCCGCATAGAATGTCATGACTACGACAAGACTGCTTGAGCTCCTCCACATGGACCTATAAGGTCCAATTGCTTAGATAACCATCGTCGTTAATAAATATGGTTTAGTCATTATCGATGATTTTCACGCTTCACGTGGGTTTTCTTTTTTGCATGATAAGACAGAAACTCAATGAACACTCAAGAAGTTTCTCAGGCGAGCTCAAAATGTATTCTAACTGACGACCAAGAACATACGAAGTTACAATGGAACAGAGTTCAAGAATACTCAAGTTGAGGAGTATCTAGATGAAGAAGGAATAAAGCACGAATTTTTAGCACCCTACTCTCCTCAACAAAATGGGGTAGCCGAAAGGAAGAACCGAACAGTCATTGAGATGGCAAGGATAATGCTAGATGAATACAAGACTTTGGACCGGTTGTGGGCTGAAGCGGTTAACACCGCTTTTCATGCCATAAACTGACTATACCTTCATTGTTTACTCAAGTAAACCTCATATTAACTACTCACCAGTAACAAACAAAATATTTCATATTTTCGAGTTTTTGGTTCAAAATTTTATATTCTAAACAAGAAGCCTAGGGCCTCGAAGTTCGCTTCGAAGTCCGATGAAGGTTTCTTGCTTGGCTATGATTCGAACTCCTATGCTTATCGTGTCTTCAACAAAGTCTCTGGACTTTTTGAAGTAGCACGTGACATAGTGTTCGATGAAACTAATGGCTCTCAAGTAGAGCAAGTTGATAAGTGTGTGCTAGATCAAGAAGAAGCTCCATGTCAAGCATTGAGAAGAGTGACAATTGGCGATATTCGACCACAAGTATTACCTCAAAATCCGAGTAAAAAAAAGAACCAGAAACGTAGGAAAATAATCAAGGGGGGCTTCCACATCAGATGAACCTCAAGGAGATCAAGATAATCAATACAATAATGAGAGCAACCATCCAGGGGGAGACGAAGAAGATGATGAGCATTAGAATTCAATACCACAAGTGCCACATCCAAGAGTACACCAAATCATACAAAGAGATCACCCCGCCTACAACATAATTGGTGACATCAAAAAGGGAGTGACAACTTGATCTCATATTGCTAATTTCTGTGAATACTATTCTTTTGTATCCTATTTATAACCATATAGTGTTGAAGATGCACTAAGAGATCCTGACTGGGTGATGGCAATGCAAGAAGAGTTGAACAACTTCAAGAGGAACGAAGTATGGGAACTTGTAGAAAGACCCAAGTCCAACATCGTCAGCACTAAATGGGTCTTCCATAACAAGCAAGACGAACAAGGAGTAGTAACAAGAAACAAGGCACGACTTGTGTCCAAAGGTTACTCACAAGTCAAAGGTTTGGATTTCGACAAGACTTTTGCTTCGGTATCTAGGCTTGAATCAATTTGTATATTACATGCATAAGCTACTCAACTTTATTTCAAGTTGTATCAAATGGATGTCAAAAGCACCTTCCTCAACGGACCGATCAAAGAGGAGGTGTACGTGGAGCAACCCCCTGGGTTTGAAGATCAAGAGTACCCCGACCATGTATTCAATCTGTGTAAGGCTCTCTATGACCTCAACCAAGCTCCTAGAGCTTGGTATGAGTGCCTTAGAGATTTTCTAGTTGAAAATGGCTTCAAAATTGATAAAGCAGATTACACCTTGTTTACCAAGCACTTTGATGATGATCTATTCATCTGTCAAATCTATGTTGATGATACTATATTTGGTTCAAATAATAAATCTTTTTATCAAAAGTTTAATAAAATCATGACAGATAGGTTTCAGATGTCCATGATGTGAGAGTTGAGATACATTTTGGGATTCCAAGTGAAACAACTAAAGGAGCGAACTTTCATAAGCCAAACAAAGTACACTCAAGACATTCTCAAGAAATTTGGCATGGACAAAGCAAAGCCCATGAAGACTCCCATGGTGACAAATGGACACTTAGACCTTAATGAAGATGGACCTAACGTGGATCAAAAGGTATATCACTCCATGATTGGTTCTCTACTTTATTTATGTGCATCAAAGTCTGATATCATGTTGAGTGTACGTATGTGTGCAATATTTTAAGCCAATCCTAAGGAATGCCATTTTACAGCTGTAAAAAGGGTCTTGCAATATTTAGTTTATACACCCAACCTAGGCCTTTGGTATCCTAAAGGTTCAAAGTTCAATCTCATTGAATACTCTGATGCAGATTATTCTGGATGCAAGGTGGATAGAAAAAGTACCTAAGGAACTTGCCAATTCTCGGGTAGGTCCCTAGTTTCTTGGTCCTCCAAGAAACAAAACTCCATTGCATTGTCCACAACCGAAGCGGAATATGTTGCAGCCGGGAGCTGTTGTGCACAACACCTTTGAATGCGACAAACTCTAAGGGACTATGGTTACAATATGAACCGTATTCTACTCTTTTGTGATAATGGAAGTGTGATCAAAATTGCACATAACCCTGTTGAGCACTCTAGGACAAAACACAATGATATCCGACATTATTTTTTGAGGGACCATTCAATCAAAGGAGACATAACCATTAACCATGTCAAAACTGGGAAATAACTAGCCGATATCTTCACCAAGCCACTTGATGAAAAATGCTTTTGTGAGCTTTGAAATGAACTAAATATCCTTGATGCTCGGAACATGGCTTCAAATCTTGCATATCTGAATGCTGACTTCTTCAAAATCAAGTTTTCCAAAGAAAACTCATCTTTCCTTGATGTTTCTTAAAAAGTATGTTAATTATTAGATCTTGATGAATTATGGTCATAGCTTGATAGTTGAGTGTTTACTGATCATGTTCATCAAGAATCTTTGTCGAAAGGATCTCTATGGACACATTCATATACATATATATATATATATATATGTGTGTGTGTGTGTGTGTGTGTGTGTGTGTGTGTGTGTGTGTGTGTGTGTGTGTGTGTGTGTGTGTGTGTGTCTAAGGTTCTATAAATATAGACTTCACTATCGAGATGATCACAGACTAGTTTGTGGTTACCTCGGACTAGTTCGCACAATGCAGACAAGTCCGCGTTGAGTCCGCAGGATCGGACTAGTCGGGTGCGACCACAGACTAGTCCGGTATCCCAACGCCTTAATCTCTTACGCAGGGCAAATTCTTCTTCTTCCTCCTCAAAACTTCCCTCGTCTTCTCTCTCCTTATTCAAGTGCTCCCAAGGTGATTGTGAGAGTTCTCCATCAAATCTTCACATCTTTTTGTGGAAATCAATCTCTATTGCAAGCGGATCGAAGACCCCTGACTAATATGTATCAAAAACTCTCCAAACCCTTTGGATCGATAGATTTGGTATTTCTCTCACCAAACCCAAACTCTTCAATTTGTATTGCTCAATAAGTTTAATTTCTAATGCCCATACATGTTTCCTTGATGCATTCCAACTACACATTGTCACTATTACACACTTGAATTGAGAAACTTTGAAATTTCTTTAGCTAAGGTTTGAAAATCTGCACAACGGACTAGTCCGTTATATGTCCAGACAAGTCCGGTGCTCCGGACTAGTCCGCACATGATATACGGACAAGTCCGGTGTGTTGCTTATTAAATCCCTAGCTTATCCTCTCTCAATGCATTTCTTGTCACCAATTCTTATCAATGGCATGTATCTCTCCCCTGTCAGGGAAAATGTCGACCTCCTCAAACGAGAATATCTCCAACTATGAGGCCAAAATGAATCAAGAGATATTACCTCATGCTACGGAGGATCGTATCAAGAAAAGGCAAGATCATGCTGCTGACTCTTCACCCGCTCCACCTCGTGTGCGGTGAAAGGTCCCAGTAAACAAACCACCTACAAAGGGTAAAGAAGTGGTTGGATCTAGCTCGACGGCTCTACGCCAAGCTAAGGGCAAGGGAAAAGGGATTGCCTCTTGCCCGATTGGTCCACTGAAGATGGCATTGAATGTAGTCTAGAGGGGGGTGAATAGACTATTTGAATTTTTGTCGATCTCTGAAACACATAACAGATTGATCAGATACAGGATGATCGGACTAGTCCGGTACAGTGCGTAGTAGTCCGCTATGCGTGGACTAGAAAGATCAAGATTAATCGATAACTTCACTTCTAGTACCCTATGCAGCGGAATGTAATTGGCAACTTGGATGTATTACAACAATGAAACAATGTATGGCAAAGATCAATTTTAATTCCAATGTTTCAACGTGAGTTACACAAGATTATGCAAGCCCTAGAATATGATGAACAATGAAACAAAAGTGTGCGAGACAAGATTTTATCTCGAGGTTTGATTCCAAGGAGGAAATCTACATCCCCATTGAGGAGTCCACGGAGGACCAGTCCATCTAGGTGGTTAAGCTATTATTTCTTATTTCCAACTCCTGCACTTGGTGATTGAGGCCTGCATTTCTATCTTCTATGTTTCAAACATGGTCGTTGAAGTGTTTAGACATCTGGATACGCATACGTTCACGTTCAGGACCGGTTGGGCTAGCCATATAACCATGCCCCCGAACCTATTATCCTTCACAACCGATTAAGGAACCATAACAACGCTTTAATTGGGGATTGTTTGAAGTGTTACTCACATGTATAGCTTCTGCCAGCTTGTTTGCCCAGTTACCGTTATCCAACAAATGGCTTGCCTCCCACAGTTGTATGTCATCGGGTTCTTCTCCGGTCTCTGGGTCTCGCTACATAAAATACAAGTAAAATTCAACATGTCGGTATACATATTGTTTGCAGTGCAAAGTAAAAGCGTGATTTATTTTTCATACCTTCTCGTAACTAAGTTGGGCGTAGCATTAGGAGCCAAGCAAGTGACTCGCCTTTTGTCTTCTTTGATTTTGCGAATTGGTCCTGCTTATTGACTGCAATAATTTTTCATCTCCAATTGGTCCTCTGAGATAACTGGAGACCCAATAGGCTCAATCTCCAGTTTTTGACAAATTCCTTTGACATTGTCCTTCATGTATCTCATTTGCTCTTTTCTTGCCTTTTTCATCTTATGAACCTTCACCTCATTTTTGCGGCAAGAACCAAATATGGCAGCCAAGTACTTTGTGATTCCACTAGCGGACCCTTTGCTATATGGAGGGGCCCTAGTGCATGAGGAAGGATTTGTATCTTATTGAGCTCTCTCCGGATGTTCCTCACTTGAGGCAGGTGAGGGAGCAGCTGGGAGATAGGGTTGAGAAGGCTTCTGAGGCCTTAGAGCAGTATGCTCCACATCCTCCACAAACCCAATTCTTGTGACTTTTCAGTCATGAACATCAAGTATGGTGCATAGCCACAGAAGCGGTTTGGTGTGCACGAGATGTTCACCATGTCATTCCAGATGTAATCAAAGATATCAAACTCCCTTCTCTTGCTAATCACATTCATCAAGGTTCTCAAGTAACCTTGGACACTCCCGACATCTCCATCCTTTAGAGCAATTGTCTTTCAGAGCACTCTATTAAGAACAACGAAGAAGGGCTTCATGTTCATGGTTGAGGGAGGATTGTATTTGAGGCAAGTATCATAAAGAAAATCCATCTTGTCCTTCTCAAAAACACCAATATTGTGAATCACAATCTAATTGCTGCCGGTGTCCTCAAGGTGCAGCACCCTGGCAGACTCAGCATAAGTAACTGTGTACTTGGATTCATGTGTCATCCAAGTCACTCTCTCTTCTTCATCGCTGGCAAAATAGCATGTAGAGTAAAACTGGGCTATCACATCATCATTCCATTTGTATCCTAAGGAAAACAGGTCCTTTAGACCATGCCTCTCTACATCCTCTACCACCTCATTAAAAGCACCACAACTCTCTCTTTCAAAGTGGCTCCAGACAATCCATTGGTTGTGGACCACTGGAGTCTTCATTTGGAGGTACACGGTGTTGTAGTAGTCCGAGTGGAAGTGACTCTGAAAGCTCAAATCAGTTGCCTTTTTCCCACTGCTATAGGCATCAATCTTCCTTAGATTCCATGCTACATCACTTCCTTTTCCATTGAACTTCTCCTCTGAGGGGTCCATATTTCCTTGTCTTGGAGATGTCATCTTGAGGGAGCCAATCTTGCCAGAGGCAATTCCTTTTCCTTTTCCCTTAGCTTGGCGATGAGTAGCCGAGCTAGGACCAACCACATCTTTCCCTCTGGAAGCTGGTTTCTTAGCTGGATCCTTTTTCCGCACCCTAGGTGGCGTGGGCGAGAGGTCAGCGGTACGGTCATGCATTTTCTTGGTGTGGCCCATCGAAACACGAGGCAAAATCTCTTTATCCAATTCGGCCTCGAAGTTGGAGATATCCTCATTTGAGTTTGACATTGTCCTGACACAAAGGTGATATATGACATAGATAATAATTTGTTGCAAGGGAAAGCATTGAGTTGAAGAATGTGGGAGTTTTGTTCAGCAAACATCGGACTTGTCCGTTGCTCAGGTGCGGACTAGTCCGGTACACTAGACTTGTCTGCACTGATAACAGACTAGTCTGATATTTGACTGCTTAAACCCTAGCCAACAAAGTAATGGAATTCCTCAATGCAAAAGTGAAGTAGTGTAGTTGTAATACAAACAGGGAGGCATGTATTGACTAGAGGAGCTAAGATATTTGAGCAAAAACAAGGAAAATCGAAGCTTCTATGGTTTGGAGAGAAATTTACCAAATCCTTCGATTAAAGGCGTCGAAGGAGTTCTTGATGCAAACTAGTCTAGGGTCTTCGATCCCCTTGCAGTGGAGATCGATTCCCACAGAGATTTTAGTGGATTTGATGGAGAACTCACAAAATCGCCTTTGGAGCACTTGAGGAGGGGAGAGAACGTGAGAGGAGTTGTGAGGAGAAAGAAGATTAGGTTTGCGTCGGCCCTAGGATTATGGTGTCGAAAAATAGGACTAGTTTGTGATCGAACCAGACTAGTTCGGACTACCGGAAAACTCAGCGGACTATTCTGCAATGTGCAGACTAGTCCGAGGTAACCACAGACTAGTCCGTGGTCACTTGGACAGAAGAATATAGGCCTTTCATATATAATTGAAGGTGCTTAAAAAGAAAAATAGGGGTCAATAACACACAAGTAATCTTGACAAATATGATCAGTAAACATACAACAATCAAGCTGTGACCATAATTCACCAAGATCAAGTAATTAACATAGTTTTTCGGTCAACAAAGAGAGATTATTTTACAACACAATCAACATAATTTTGAGGGTGGCATACAAGTATGCAAGTTTTCAAGCCACGTTGCGAGCATCAAGGACATTAAGTTCGTTTCGGAGCTCACAAAAACATTTATCATCAAGTGGTTTGATAAAGATATCGGCTAGTTGTTTTTCAGTGTTGACATGGAAAATGGCTATGTCTCCTTTCATTGAGTGATCTCTTAAAAAGTGATGTCGGATGTCTATGTCTTTGGTTCTAGAGTGCTTAACAGGGTTATGGGCAATTTTAGTGGCACTCCCATTATCACAAAGGAGTGGAATACAGCTCATATTGTAACGGTAATCCCTTAGAATTTGTTGCATCCAAAGGAGTTATGCACAACAACTCCCGACTACAACATACTCCGCTTCAGCCGTGGATAAGGGAATGGAATTTTGTTTCTTGAAGGACCAAGAAACTAGGGATCTACCTAGGAATTGGCAAGTACCAGAGGTACATTTTCTATCTACCTTGCATCCAGCATAACCTGCATCGGAGTATCCAATGAGATTGAATTTTGAACCTTGTGGATACCAAAGGCCTAGGTTGGGTGTATAAACTAAATATCTCAAGATCCTTTTTAACGGCTTTCAAATAACATTCCTTATGATTGACTTGAAACTTTGCACACAAACATACACTCAACATAATATCTAGCCTAGATGCACATAAATATAGTAAGGAGCCAATCATGGAATGATATACCTTTTGATCCACGTTTGGTCTGTCTTCGTTGAGATCCAAGTGTCCATTGGTCGCCATGGGAGTCTTTATGGGCTTCGCTTTGTTCGTTCCAAACTTCTTGAGAATGTCTTGAGTGTACTTTGTTTGTCTTATGAACGTCCTTTCCTTTTGTTGCTTCACTTGAAATCCCAAAGATTATCTCAACTCTCCAATCATGGACATCTCGAATCTATCTGTCATATTCTTGCTAAATTCTTGACGAAAGGATTTGTTAGTTGAACCAAATATGATGTCATCAACATAGATTTGGCAAACAAAGATATCATCATCAATGTGTTTGGTAAACAAGGTGTAATCATTTTTACCAACATTGAAGACATTCTCAACCAAAAAATATCTAAGGCACTCATACCAAGCTTTTGGAGCTTGTTTGAGGCCATAGAGAGGCTTACGCTGTCTGTACACATGGTCGGGGTACTCTTGATCTTCAAAACTGGGTGGTTGCTCCATGTACACCTCCTCCTTGATCGATCCTTTGAGGAAGGTGCTTTTGACGTCTATTGGATAAAGCTTGACATCATGGTGAGTAGCATATGTAAGTAATTTACGAATCGATTCAAGCCTAACTACAGGAGCAAAAGTCTCATTGAAATCCAAACCTTCGACTTGTGAATACCCTTTGGCCACAAGTCGTGCCTTGTTCCTACCACTCCATGTTCATCATGCTTGTTGCGGAAGACCCATTTAGTGCCGACGACGTTGGACTTGGGTCTTTCAACAAGCTCCCACACTTCGTTCCTTTTGAAGTTGTTCAATTCTTCTTGCATCACCATCACCCAATCCAGATCTTTTAATGCATCTTCAACCCTGTATGATTCCAAAGAGGATACAAAAGATTAGTGTTCACAAAAGTTAGCTATGCGAGATCAAGTTATTACTCTCTTTTGGATGTCACCGATTATGTTGTCGTCGGGATGATCTTTTTGGAGCTTTGGTGTACTCTTGGATGTGGAACTTGTGGTCTTGAATCTTCATTATTATCATCTTCTTCTCCCCCTGGATAGTTGCCCTCATTGATGTTTTGATCACCTTGATTTTCTTGAGGTTGATCTTGTGTGGAAGCTCCCCCTTGATCATTTTCTTCCGCTTGTGGTTCATCTTCTTCATTCGCATTTGGAGGTGGCACATGTGGTTGAACATGACCCAACACCATTCTTTTCAATGCTTGACATGGAGCTTCTCCTAGATGTATGATTGAAGAGCACGTGTAAAGCTACGAGAGGGGGAGTGAATGGTAGATTAAAACTTTTCAGCGGAAGCAACGAAAACACCCCTCGGTAGAAAACCGATCTGTTAAAGAAACCATGTGTGCGACTAATATAAACTTGTTCAACTGTGAGAAAACTAGTATAGATTGTAGAAAATCAATTAACAAAGACGTCACAACAAGAATCATGAAATTTCGTCAAGAAAAACTCAAGTTACGATCGAAAGATCGAACAATGGTCAATCTGTCCTACCCGAGAAAAACTGTTCTGGAACACTGCAAATAAACTCGTGTAGATCAGAAACCACAAATCCAATGACCGTACAATTTTTACAGATGATAGAAAATTAAGTTGTGAAGACAACCTAAAAAGAATCACGTCAATAGGATCTGTAAAACTCGAGTTATGATAAAATCAACTAAGCAAGGTAGTGCTATGCAGAAACTCGACAAGAAAAACTTGTCTGAAGCAAGTCAGACGAACAAGCCATAAAAGTTCCATTAAACTACAAATTTTATTGATAAAACCACTAGAGGAACAGACCCAAAGTCATGTACCACGAGCTCCGGCCTCCCTTGCTTATATAACCAGCCCGAAAGCCAACCCTAGGACTCTAATCTTACTCATTTCCCGAATCGAAACTGTCCATAACCGCTCAAGACTCTTCTATACGTAGATATAAGCAATCTTAAGACTTCCAAAAACCTTATAAACGTATCCCACATTGATAAAACAACTCAACTTCTTGAACCACATGAAAACCTATCATAACCAACTCAAAACATTTCATATTTGAGTCAAACACGACGCAACCGGAGCCTGAGTCCATAACCTAGTCGGTTGGACCTTTCCGACCAATTCTTTACGTCCACATCTCTTCATCATGTCTCGGAACCATGTAGCCACGTCCATGCACTCCTTGCACACGTGCAAACATCTTCCAACGACATCCACGATACCTTCATATGCATTGTTCTTGATTCAAACATGTTGCGCGACCCCCCGATCAACTCAACCATAATTCCTCCCGAACATGGTTGTTGAACCTCATCTTCTCTCTAAGACTAGTTTAATGGATTACATCACCAGCCATGTTTTGAACTCAAGCAACACCTGCACATGAATAAACAACCAATACTTCTGAGCACAAGTCCACGACTTGACTCTCGTTAGTTCCGAAACCATAACACCTTACGTGAGCTCCTCACGTAAGCATGTTGCAAAACACAGTAAAAGTGGACATTTTATAACAGCCAAAACGCAACAAAAACTTAGTAAATGAGTACTAAGCAACATTTCATAATGTAAAACAAGTTCGGGACAATTTAGAGAAACAATAAAATCAAGTTCCAAAACTCGCAAAAACTACCGGGAGCTAAAACAAAGCCAGTCGAAATACAACCAATAGGAGCTTCCCAAAGTTAGCAAAACTAGCATCCGTCGGAGCTTACCAAAACTAGTCAGAACTAGTCAACCCAAAAGCTGGTGCTAGAAAAAGCAAGCCGGAGCTTAACAAATACATGTCGAAGCTATCAAAGACAAAGCTCACCATAGCTTGAATCGGAAATTACTAAAGCTGGCAGGACCTAGCGTCGGAGCTAACCAAAGCTAGTTGGACCTAGCACCGAAGCTTACCAAAGCTAGTCAGACCTAAAGCCGGAGCTAACCAAAGCTAGTCGGACCTAGACAAAGAAGTTGGACCTACCCAAAACAAGTCGGACCTATAGCCGGACCTTGCTGGAGCTTGGACCTAGATAATAAAGGTGTTTTGGTAGTATTCAAAATTTTTATCGCCATAGCCAATGTATTCAGAAAACATAGGCCTGACAATCTCCCCCTCGCTGAATGCATTGGCAACACCATTTAAAATCCAAAGATTGGCTGATTCACATGAAATGTTTTGAAAACAATTTCTCCCCCTTTTTGCAAATCAAATGAGATAGAAATAAATTTCTAAATTAATTTCTCCCCCTATACATATTTCTCCCCCTTGCATACTTCTCCCCCTTTGATAATGTATTCAACAAGGTACAAAAGAGAAATTTTAATTTGTTATGAGCACATTATAAGATATACACATAAAACAAAGCTCATCCAAGTCATACTATCAAGTAACTTACACTATCACAACAATGAGATACATAAAGTAGTGTAAGGTATGCTAGAGATCAAATGTAATTTTCAATTTTAGCAAGTCATGATCTCACAAACTTAACTATTTCAAAACCTAAAAGAATGACACTTGTTGCTGCATTTTATTATTTTTTAAAGCAAAAATTTAGATCATATGTTATTTGCAAGAGAATATACGCGCATGTGCCTTATTCTAACCAACCAAGCCAAGCCTATGTCATTTGACAATCAGAAGCTTAAGGACATGATTTTAGTCATACACAACTTCTTCAAAGTTCATATCTAAGTGCAATAATAAGCCATCTCAAAAGAAGAAGTGTGATGCATGCATATTCTCTTGATCTTTTCTCAGTTTATATTTGTTCATAAAACTCAACATGTGAGTTGATTACTAGTTAATTCATTATGATTAAAAGCACTTGTGATCATGCAACAAGTTCAAAACAGCAACAAAGTTCGATAATGACCAGATTTAGTGTAAGTAATTATTCTAGTTACTAGTCATGGCAAAAGCTACAAATGTGAGGACCGGAGTCCCGACGTCCAAGGATCTCATTGGGTGGTGATGTATGATGTGGCACCTAACAGCACACACGATAAGAATGCAAAACAAACAAAGTTTTCATTTCACAATAGGAAGAGTTTACAAAATAGTGTACAGTAGAGATACACACGCAGCGGAAAATACATACTCATAATCTCACTTAACTAAGTAGGAAAGAAGACGTCCATGCCCTAGGACGCTTCTCACTAGCAACATGAAGAACATTCAGAAGCGGCGTGGTTCACATGAGACTCATCTCGACACCTCGAGGTCTCATGTACAACCTGAACAGCTGAAACAAACCTAATACCTACAAAAATTGTTAAAGCGCAAACGTGAGCATAAGACTCAACAAGACTGACCTGCCTCATTATCTATGAGACACTGCATGCAAGGGGACAGTAATATAGGAAAGTTTAATTGCATAAAGGACTAGCCTAATAGTAAATCCTTATTTTTTTCAAGTTTTAAATAGCAAATGACATTCCATGGGCATAGCACATCATAAACTCCACAATCAAACAAGAAATGCTTTGTTGATGATATGACATGCCCAAAGCACATACGCTGTACACAGGTTAAGTGTTCAGAAGTTATAAACTTTAATTGTGCTACAGCTAAGCCATACAGGGTTGCAATACAATAATATATAATTATCAATAGAGCATTTTCATCATGTTCCAACCACTCTTATTTACTAAGTCACGACACAGTGAACAAGTGGTACTCTATTACCGCGAGGGGCGATGATTGCAGTCAGGACACACCTGTACAACATGATACATACGCACCTTTTGAAGCTCCAACGAGTACTTACAGCAGTACCTACATAACAATTCAGTACAAGTCGTATATGGCCACCTTTTACCCAACACTCGAATGTTGAACCGGTCGATCCGTCATGGGCAGAAGGTCCCTGCATGGGGCATACTCTGACGTGCCCACCAGCTGATTTACACCTTGCTGCCCTCAACCCACGCCTATAGAACGGAATGGTATGCCTCAACAAACCAGTATCAAGCTACGTCAGTTTGCTGGAGCCCATTTCTCTAGTATGTCACCGGTACAATTCAAGCTTGTCCAGCAGGGCCGCATACAGCGTGGGCCTTAATCGACACAGTAAGAGCTATGCAACCAAGACCACGTATTGTCGCTTCCTACTCATCTCTGACCGGTGTCCATTTCATATTAACAACCATTCTTTATATTTACCAGACCCAGTGTAGATGAGTGTCATCTTTCTAACTCGCGAGTAGATTCCAACTACTCGACTTCTATTGGTTTCCTGACAATATTAGCATGGCAGTTGCTACACGAGTCTGTGAGCTATTCTAACCACTCCCTAAGCTATATGGTCATGCAAGTGGATGTCAAACACCTTAAACGTAATGTACAAACATCTGAAGATGTAAGGTGAATGAAAACCGCAAAGGCATTGTAAGGAACTTAAATGCAAACCGGGACTTTCCTTAGTTTGCAACTCTATATAATTGACATTTGTTATAGCTTGTATTTCTCCAGAGATTCCACCAAGGGACTTCAAGATGGACACCCTGGCCTTCTCCTCCAAGCAAAGCTTCTCATCGATCATCTATCATTACGTTCCTATTGACATGATATGCATATAAGTAACTAAGGTAACTTAATAATAGACTCTAAGAGGTGGTGTAAACTTTAAGAACAAGGAGTTTGACTAGGAACGACAGGTATGAATCTGTTGTGTGGGTAATCAGAGGATGAGTGAAGGTGGACATAGTACTGTCAGTATGAACGGAAAGGTACAATGTAAGGCTACATTGCAACTTAGTAGACAACACTTGAAGCTATGCCACTAAAGAGTTATAAGATTGAAGGATGAAGAAGTACCGGACTGAGTGATGTAAGGAGGACTAAGCCATCAAGGCGGAGCATTGAAAGCTTAAGGCATGAGTGAACTGTGCAACAAGAGGTCGTGACTCAAGAGTCGACCAATGACATTACACAAACTCATTAAGGAGTAAACCTAATTAAGTGACAAGTGTGGTCGCAGGGTTTTGAATTAGGATGAATCGACGTGAAACCCTAGCGACACTTGGAAAAGAAGTGAGATCGGCATTGCTTGGACTCAAAGAGTCATCACAAGCACTGCTAACCTAACATGAGTACCAAGACAACGTTCAGATGACCTTTAGGTAAATCAGTCGCTATGACTATCTTCGCAAGCATCGTCCAAGTTCTTACATGACACTATTGCAGTGTCCTTTGCAAGGTTGTCCAGATGAGCTCGGTGAACTCCTGGAACTCGAACATAAGGTATTACTATGTCGCGACGACGTGCTTTGCCATCTCAGGAACATCATCTCATCGACGTTCAACTCGACCAAGACTCATCCATGGTGGTTAGAAGAATCCCGAACACCACCTTATGAGTCTCAAAGTTAGTGATGTTGACTCGATCGTTGGCAAGCGACTCCACGAACCTATCGTCGATGAAGCGGCACACCTAGTTAAGCAATTCTGTGGATGGTTAGAAAACATCATCGACACAAGCAAGAAACTCATATCCAAGGTTCCCCTCGGTCTAGTTTTCCTTGTCGGTTGCCACGTTCTCACATTACTCTACCACAGATCATTGGTGGTCACCAACATCCATGGTTTGACCTAGAGGCATTTCATCGACCACCTTGGCTACATCTAGGGCTTGATCAACCTCGTATCGACTAAGACCAAACTTGGCTAAACGACCATCATCTAAGGTGTCATGCTAGTGTTCTAGCACTACACACATCACTGACATCCCTTGTCTCGAGGTCAGGATACAGTCACGACATTGAACATCTCAACGAAGTCATGTGGACAACAATGTTGATGCGGCTCAAGCCGAACGACATGAGCGCATAAGGACGTGTCAGCACAACACAAAGGCAAAGGAATGTCAGCTTGAGGACGACTATAGGCGAGGTATGAAGGCAGAATGTGGACATATGGCACAACGTTGCTTGAGTACCGTCGGCGGTCACCGCGAGCAAACTTCGACGGACCAAGCAAGGCATTGTAAGGCAAGATGCATGAGGACCGTGACGCTGCAACAGGACACAAACATGGCGAGCAGCAGGGCATGTCGAGTATTGACACGATGCAAAGCAATACCGCGGCATGGCGACATTTCATCGAGCATGTTCCATTCAAGGTGGAACGAGACGTAGAGGCAACCAACAATTTTGCAGGATGTAGGAACACTAGCTAGCAAGGAGGATAGTGGAGGGAAAGTTGAGGAGCAGAGCACAACTATAGGGGTGCACATGGCAGAGTCATGGTTGGCGCGGGACGTGAGATGGGCAGTGGGGCGTGGAACTAACATGGGTGACGGTGAGCCATAGGAGACGCGTGGCGGCGAGGACGACTCGTGCCGGCGAGCGGCAGAAGTGACTGGACGTCATCAGTAATAGAGGACGATTGCGGCGGTGCAGAACTCCGTGGCAGCATCGACCGATGGTGAGGCAAGCTGCAGCAGCGCTTCTGGCGCAGCGTGGAGGCGAGCTCGAGCGGCGAAAGAAGCCAGAGCGGCAGTCATGGCTGCCAGGTGCTCGCGTCGGGCAGCGCACTCGCGCGCGATCAGAACGGCTCGTGGGCGGTGCCGGTGGACTGAGCAGGGGAGGCGCGAGCCGGCGGCCGGCGTGGGGCGATGCCACGGCAGGGCGAGCGGCGAGCATGCGTGATGCGCGCGAGCGGGAGCAGAAGCAGGGCGGGGAGGGAGGTCGGGGTGCTGTGGAGCAGAGCCGGGAGGAGGAAGAAGCCAAATTGGTTTTCTAGTATTGAGGATAAGTATGACATGTGGGCTTCACCACTTGATATTATCCCCTTTTTCCTTTTTCATTTAAATGATAAACAAACCCTTCAATTGCTGGAATTTTTCAGAGTAGCTAAATAAAATATTAAGACTGCAATGTTGAAATCAGATTTCGATTTAGAGCAATTTGATTTTTAAATCTAGTTTGAATTGGAATTTGAATCTCTCGCTCTCTTATGGCTGGAACTGAATTATTATTATTATTATTTTTTAAATACATGTAGAGCAGCACTTACCCAAATAGCGGAACATCACTTATATATTTCTTTTATCAATTATACAAGTGTAGTTTTGGCTTTGAGTTTTTATTTTTAATTTAAATGGTGATTGAATAAATCTTTATGTGTTTATTCAAATTCACCCAAAAATTAATTATGTAATGATATGAATTATTTTTCTTGGAACTACACTTACCAGTGTAAGGATGGTTTAAAGTTCTAACAAGTTCCTAGTTTTAACCTCTATTAGTTACTAACATAGTTCATGTGAGTTGAAAAGTTTATTTAAACTTAAATTTTTAAGTTTGCATTTCCGTTTTCTTGCTCTACTCAAATGCGGGCTTTTACAATCCTCCCCCCTTAAAGGAATCTCATCCCGAGATTCTATCAAGTAGGATAACATAAACGAGTAGGGAACGATCCGTAAAATAGGGTCATTGACTAAGGAAAATGACAATGCCCTTAAAGACTAGGGTTCTACGAAGTATTGATTATCTGAAGGCATGTTATGAAATTCTAAAGTTTGCTTTTGGTGATTCCAGTCTTCAGGTTGAAAATCTTGACAGGATGCTCAACATGCTAATATCACGTTGTAAAACTTTCACGTATGTTACTGAACTTTTATCGTTGTCCTCTTACACTGGTATGACATCTTGTCCTGTCCTAGTCTTGACTAGAAGAATCAGCACTTGTTCTTTGCTTCTCTAGGTCACCTTGAAGATTGAAACTATCTTTGCATTAATTCTTAGTTGCTTGCTTGGTTTTGCATAGGTCCTTACAACTTAATGTGGTATTTCCCCTGACATGAGTTAAGATGCTTTACGAGGTTAAACAACAATCATTAACCTCGTTTGATATTTAGTCAACCATGGGATCCCTTAGCTGTAGCATAAGAGTTGCAAGGCACTCAACACTCTTATGCGATAAAAAATAGCAAAAATACGGAAGATATGGCGACTACAAGGCTTTTGGGTATATCAACATCCTCAAACAATAGAAATAGAATATGAAGACTCTTTCGCGGTGGCATATGAAGATTTATGGATTTAGTACCCTCACATGCTCCCAACACAACAATGAACTCAATCATATGGTAACTACAAGGTTATCAAGGTATCAAGGTTACCATATACCAAGTCAAGAACTTATCAAAACTTCAAGGAGTTTCGCGAGGTTGATAATCAAACAGAACCTTTGCTAGTAATGAGAATCATAGATTGTACAAGTTTGATCATATAAACGGTGATCACACGATGAAGAATGGTATAATTGCAACAATCAAAGCACTTGAACCTAAACAAATCAAGGACAGAAGTTCAAGTGTCTGTTTAGTTGCAAGGGAGGTTGAGTGATCGGTTGCCCAAGTATTACTCAATGTAAAAGAGATCAACTATGTAAGAAGTCAAATGAAGATCGTGAAATGATCGTAGTCATTAGACACCTTAGAATAGTTTGAATGAGGTACACAATCTTGCTCTAAATTTATTATTACCATGCATTCTATCATTGATGTTTCATTGGTAATGATGCTTCATGATGCATCGTATGGGGTATGGTGCAATGCCTATGCACATGGTACGGTGCAAATGGTGCATATGTATAGTGCAAATGGTGCATATGTATGGTGCAAATGGTGCATATATATGGTGCAATAGCTTTAATAGTTTGAGAAAGAACGAGTAAACCACGCACAAACAACTCAAGAACTCTTTGATGATTTACAGTGTTTGGATATCGTGGTCGTGAAAGACATTCAATGAGTAGCGTTACTTTCATGACGCGACCACGATCAAAGAATTTCACATTTAAGGCTATTAGCAAGGAATGTGGGAAATATACCACGTTACCTCAGCCTTTCAAAAGCATGTTCATGTTCTAACCAACTCTATTATATCTTCATCTAAGTCTTAGAGGTACCAGTTGACTCGAGGAGCAACTTTAACTAAAGAGAACAACTAACTACTATATCTCGTGATGCTTCACTTAACCTTCGCTTCGATCTGGCAGGAGGAATTGATATCCTTCTTGATTACTATAGTGGAGTTGAAGTCACACTCTTCTAGAGTAACTCAACGTGGTGGTGGAGGTTGAATCATCATGAAGTTGTAATCTCAATTGATCGTCTTCTTGTGTACATGACTCTTTGTAACCAAGGTTGATGGTTGAACACCACAATTACTTGAGTGCTCGCCTTCCCCCTTAAATTTTGAACCGGTATGTCGAAGCGTACATCAAACAATCCTCATAGGAAGACGAGATGCAACTTGAGTAATTGCGACTTGCGTTCAACATCACAAGATGTGATGTGGCAAGTCACATAAATAAGGCACAACCATGACCATCAAAAGAATTGGGGTTGGATCGAGTCAAGCACCTGATATCCATCAGTAAATGGTTGAGTCACAACACCTGGTGGTTTCGAAGTTTCTCGAAATGAAGTCGATGACCATTTACCTAACCAAAACAAAATGTACACACTATTTCAGTTTCGGTTGCAATCAGACAAGCCTGTACGCAACTTAAGTTTTGGTTCAGCAAATGTCAAAATCAGATCCTGAGGTGAATAACAAAGTTAAAGTACACTTCAATACCTTCCAAAAAGTATTGGTTTGCCTCTAGATCATCTCTGATTTGCATGATATGCTATTTTAAGGTTAGCCGATTTTTTTTTTACACTTTCAGTAGAACCTGCTTAAAAAGTAGCAGTTTTGATCTAAAGTTTTCAGACCGTTCTGTTCGAAATCTGGAAATATTCTTCTTTACAAAGTTGTATACAATGTAATAATATTTCCAGAATGTATTTATTTGTATGCATATCAGTCCTGGTTCAAAAGATATGAATTTTTTAGTTTGCTAAAAATTCAGCATTCAGAAGAAATAGGGGTTCAGTTTGGACTGACCACCTTGCATTCAAACTCCATTTGGGATAGGTAAATGACCGATTCAGATCTGTAGCCAATTACAAAAATTGTAGCTGACTCACTAACCTTTCCAACGGTTACTCGTGTGACCCTATTGGATGTAAGGTCAGCGAGTTATGGTTCAAATTCAGAAATACACAGATTGCTGTCCAGTTTGGTTGATTCCGGACAGTTTCTGCGATTTTCCAAATTTCACCCACTTAGAAAAATATTCTGGTATTGAGTTTAATACAAAACTTGTAATGGACATCCAAAGATTTCTAAAGAGTATTTACTTGCCCTCATAGTACTTCTGGTCGAGGAGATATGGAATTTTATGTTTCGACCAAGTTCCCAGATTTTTAACTGAAATTTGGCAGAGCTTCCTTTGTATGTTGCTAATTTTGTTCACAAGTTTCAAATAGATAAACATTGATATTTGCAGAAACAATATATTGAAAACTTGTTACACACATCCTCAAGATTTCATAAATATAAATTATGAAGTCTTTTGACGATCCTACTAGAAATTACAATCCAAACAGCAATTGAATACATAACTGTCGAGATTATGGACTGTTACAACACCTTAAACGATACTTCGATTTAGACCTAGCTATTGCGAGTTTTATCCTTAGAGTTGAATAGGAAATTGATAGAGGACTCTTTAAGATTTCCAGACATGTATATAAATACATAGGTTGCTTTTCTAATTTAAGAGTTATGGCTGTTTAAGTTAGGAAATTTTTTTGGCTGTTTCAGATAGCACTGTACACAGGTACTAGCTTTAACTCCAGTTTCTAATTAGTTCCATACCGAATTTTAGGTAATGAATAGAATAGTTGTAGAATAGATCTTCCCCTTTCAAAAAATGTATCACAATAGACTAGAAGAGTTTTCTACAGATAATTAAGGCAAAAATTCAGATGCTTGTTCATACAGTTTCAGAACAGCAGTTGACTTAGTTAGAGAAGATTTTCATCACCTTACAACGATCTATTGGCTTGGAGGTCAATAGAAAACTTATAGAAGACTTCAAGAGATTTGCAAAAAGTATTCATTTGCATCCATAGACCTTCAGATTGAAGAGATATGGATTTTTTTAAAGTTGGACACTGCTACCAGATTTCAGAAGTGAATTTGACAAAATTTACATTATTTAATTGGCTGGTTTGATCCCTGATTTTCAAAGAGATAACATCACAACTTGACAGCACGTTACATTACAAACTTGTTGTACACGTCGTAAGGTTTCCGGGATTATATTAAACGAAGCTATTCGACCATTCTACCAAGAGTTATGGTCGAAATTGTGACTGTATACAGAACTGTCCGCTAGGTGTTCAGATTCGATAAAGTTTGGAACTTCGAGTTTTTCGTCAATTTCCATAAGAATTCTGACCTGGAGTTCAATAGAAAAGTGGTAGAGGACTCTCTACACTTTCCAACCATATAATATAGGCCTGTAGAAAAGAAATCTACCAGGAGTTATGATCACAATGTAGAAGGTCCAGATCTGCTAGTTTCAGTCCAGCTTCGACAAGGTTCGAGAACTAAAAATTGGAATAGGTTATTGACGGAGTCGACAATCGAGATGAACAGAAACTATTTAGAAGACCTTCTAATCCTTTAGACCACATAACATACACCTCTATTGGTTCAACAGACTAATAGATATGGTTTTTCAAAGTCAGGTCAAATTCTGTTAGAAAACAGAACTCACTGGCGTCAAAACCCATGAATTGAAAACAAACTCAAATTTTGAAACTTATCTCAAAACTCAAGCTCGATAGCTAGAACTTCATTTACAACTAATCATCTGATTTGGAACTAAATGGAACTTGAAAGAGAACCTGACGACCTTCTCATCCATAGCATATCACTATGGACCTTCATGCTTAACCAAAGTCTCACTCCGGCGAAGTCAAGCTAAACCCTCGCCAGAAACAATGAACTTTGGTTCAACTTCTCCTGAAGAGAAACATTTTACATTGTCCATAAGATACAAACAACTGATACTTGGACTAAATATGAATATGAAGCCATTTCTTTCATAGGGGATGGTCAAAGTATCAAATGTGATATTGACGGTACTACGTTCTTTAACAAAAGAAAAGTCTAACCCGGTATATCCGGATATGTCTATAGGTGGTCCTAATATCGATCACTCACAAATGTTTGCTACACGGGTCACTATCATAGTTAGTGTACCTGCAGAAGACAAACAATCCCTTCCACACCTTCACAACTCAAGGGCGACATGGGGAAACACGACAGGCAGTCACAATAATATATATATATATATATATATATATATATATATATATAAAAGTAAATGCATACGACCCTGGTGTGACTCACCCTCGAGCGAAGTCATGTCTCGAGGTACATGGTTGTACTACGTCTGTACAACAAAGACTCTTGTATGAACCGACTTATACACGCTCGGGCAAACTTGTTTCGCATATTCCCATAGAACATGAATAGTTCTAGAGAAGCATACTATCGGTTTATCTACCACCTGACGGGGTCTCCCACTGATTTTGTGTCACGCTGGGGTACCGCGTGTCATATGTTCCCAGAAACATGAATAGTTTTAGAGACTCATATTGACATTTCGTGCTAAGCCATGGAAATATCACATACCACACCTCGTAAGCAGAGCTTAACAAGATTGATCTGCTCTCAGTGGCGTACCTTACCTCTTACCTTGAAGACGAAACGTCGTCACAGAATATGATAACAAGTAAGTTAGTTCACCACCTTTATAACTTATACTAGTAATAGTCCTTAATGGGCATATAGCTAATCCTCACTCGACTACTTCAGAGTTTTCGTAAATAGACTCTTTTCAAGTGTGCTATTCCCAATGAAGCTCTGATACATTGTCTTTGAGGACCGGAGTCCCGACATCCAAGTATATCATTGGGTGGTGCCGTGCGATGCGGCACCTAACAGCTCACACGATAAGAATGCAAAACAAACAAAGTTTTCATTTCACAATATGAAGAGTTTACAAAACAGTGTACAATAGAGATACACACGCAGCGGAAAATACATACTCATAATCTCAGTTAACTAAGCAGGAGAGAAGACGTCCATGCCCTAGGACGCTTCTCACTAGCAACATGAAGAACATTCAGTAGTGGCGTGGCTCACATGAGACTCATCTCGACACCTCGAGGTCTCATGTACAACCTGAACATCAGAAATAAACCTAATACCTGCAAAAAATCATTAAAGCGCAAACGTGAGCATAAGGCTCAGCAAGACTGACCCATCTCACTATCTATGAGACACTACATGCAAGGGGACAGTAATATAGGGAAGTTGAATTGCATAAAGGAGTCACCTAATAGTAAATACTTATTTTTTTCAAATTTTAAATAGCAAATGACATTCCTTGGGCACAGCACATCATAAACTCCACAATCAAACAAGAAACTCTTCATCGATGATATGACATGCACAAAGCACATACGCCGTAGACAGGTTAAGTGTTCAGAAGTTATAAACTTTAATTGTGCTATAGCTAAGCCATACAGGGTTGCAATACAATAATATATAATTATCAATAGAGCATTTTCATTATGTTCTAACTACTCTTATTTACGACGTCATGACTTAGTGAACATGTGGTACTCTATTACTGCGAGGGATGGTGATTGCAATCAAGACACACCTGGACAACACGACACATACGCACTTTCAGAAGTGCCAGTGAGTACTTACAACAGTACCTACATAACACTGCTGTACTAGTCGTATATGGCCACCTTTCATCCGACACTCAAATGTCGAACCAGTCGATCCATCACGGGTAGAAGGTCCCCGCGTGGGGCGTACTTTGACGTGCCCACCAGCTGATTTACACCTTGCTGCCCTCAACCCACGCCTATAAAACGGAACGGTATGCCTCAACAAACCAGTATCAAGCTACATCAGTTTGCTGGAGCCCATTTCTCCATTATGTCACCGCTACAATTCAAGCTTGTCCAGCAGGGCCGCATACGGCGCGGGCCTTAATCGACACGATCAGAGCTATGCAACCAAGACCACGTCTTGTCGCTTCCTACTCATCTCTGACCGGTCTCCATTTCATATTAACAACCATTCTTTATATTTACCAGACCCAATGTAGATGAGTGTCATCTTTCTATCTCGCGAGTAGATTCCAACTACTCGACTTCTACTGGTTTCCTGACAATATTAGCATGGCAGTTGCTACATGAGTCTATGAGCTATTCTAACCACTCTCTGGGTTATTTGGTTATGCAAGTGGATGTCAAACACCTTAAACGTAATGTACAAACATATGAAGACGTAAGGTGAATGAAAACTGCAAAGAAACTGTAAGGAACATAAATGCAAACTGGGGCTTGCCTTAGTTTGCAACTCTATATCAATGACAGTTGTTATAGCTTGTCTTTCTCCGAAGATTCCGCCAAGGGACTTCAAGATGGACACCCTAATCTTCTCCTCCAAGCAAAGCTTCTCGTCGATCATCTATCATCACATTTCTATCGACATGATATGCATATAAGTAATTAAGGTAATGTAATAATAGATTCTAAGAGGTGGTGTAAACTTTAAGAACAAGGAGATTGACTAGGAAGGATAGGTATGTCTCTTTTGTGTTGGTAATCAGAGGATTAGTCAAGGTGGACAAAGTAGTGTTGGTATGAACAGAAAGGTACAATGTAAGGCTACATTGCAACTAAGTAGACAACACTTGAAGCTATGTCGCTTAAGAGGTATAAGATCGAAGGATGAAGAAGTATCAGACTGAGTGATGTTAGGAGGACTAAGCGATCAAGGTGGAGCATTGAAAGCTTAAGGCATGGTGAACTGTGCAACAAGAAGTTGTGACTCAGAAGTCGACCAATGAAGTTAAAAAAAATCATTAAGGAGTAAACCTAATTAAGTGACAAGTGTGGTCGCAGGGTTCTAAATTAGGCTGAATCGACGTGAAACCCTAGCGACACTTGGAAAAGAAGTGAGATCGGCATTGCTTGGACTCAAAGAGTCATCACAAGCACTGCTAACCTAACATGAGTACCAAGACATCGTTCATATGACCTTTAGGTAAATCGGTCGCTACGAATATCTTCGCAAGCATCATCCAAGTTCTTACATGACACTATTGTAGTGTCCTTTGCAAGATTGTCCAGATGAGCTCGGTGAACTCCTTGAACATGAACATAAGGCATTACTATGTCGCGATGACGTGCTTTGCCATCTCGAGAAGATCATCTCATTGACGTTCACATCGACCTGGACTCGTCCATGGTGGTAAGCGGAATCCCGAACACCACCTTATAAGTCTCAAGGTTAGTGATGTCGAGTCGATCGTTGGCAAGCGAGTCGACGAAGCTGTCGTCAATGAAGCGGCAAACCTAGTTAAGCGTAGTTTTCACTTTGAGTTTTTATTTAATTTAAATGGTAATTGAATAAATCTTTATGTGTTGATTCAAATTCACCCAATAATTAATTATGTAATGATATGAATTATTTTTCTTGGAACTACACTTACCAGTGTAAGGATGGTTTATAGTTCTATCAAGTTCCTAGTTTTAACATCTATTAGTTACTAACATAGTTCATGTGAGTTGAAAATTTTATTTAAACTTAAAAATTTTTATGTTTGAATTTCCATTTTATTTCTCTACTCAAATGCGGGCTTTTACAACAAAATGTATAACATGAGTAGTGTAGTATGAACTTTCAGCATGTAAAAGGAATCACAAAGTCATATATGTATGAAATACTATGCTCATATTATTATAAGTTCAGATTCACACATAGACTTCCAAATTTTCAAAACTCCCCCTAAATTTAAGCCATGAGGATGCATAACCCCTATTTTACTACGAATGTAACAAAAACGAGTGAAATCCAAAAGTTTTGTCAAAATGTCAGCCAATTGTTGTTCGGTATCTACATGGTGAAGCACAATGTTTCCTTTTTCAACATTATCACACAGAAAATGATACTTGATATCAATGTGCTTAGTTCTTGAATGTTGTGTGGGGTTTTTAGCAATGCAAATGGCACTAGTGTTATCACAAAATAGTGGAACACTATCTAGATCAACCCCATAGTCTTTAAGTGTTTGAACAATCCAAAGAATTTGAGAGCAAGCACTAGCAGTAGCTACATATTCAGATTCGGCTGTGGATTGTGCAACTAAGTTTTGTTTTCTAGAAGACCAAGCAACAAGTGAATTACCAAGAAAATGACAAGAATCAGAAGTACTTTTCCCATCAATCCTACAACCCCCAAAATCAGCATCCGAAAAAGCTTTCAAAGTAATGCTTGAGGAGAAGGAAGAAAAACGCCAAATTCTTGAGTTCCATGTAAGTATCTGAGAATCATTTTGACGGCTTGACGATGTGAAGCACGTGGGGAAGCTTGAAACCGTGCACAAAGACATACGCTGAATTGTATGTCCGGTCTTGATGCCGTGAGGTACAAAAGCGATCCGATCATGCTTCTATATTCTTTTTGATCCACGGGTTCTCCATCTTCATCAAGTTCAAGTGTTGATGTTGTTTCCATTGGTGTCCAAAGAGGCTTGCTTTTGTCTATGATGAAATGCTTGAGAAGGTCCCTTGCATACTTTGTTTGATGCACAAAGGTAACTTCCTCAGTTTGCTTGATTTGCAGCTATCGGTACACTGCGTACTGGGTACCCCACGATACCGCAAGAAGTGCAAGAGAGTTCCACCTGTCAGAGTTGAAGGTCTCCTCAAGCCCCACACGTCACATTGCACCAGACCCGCTTCCCTCATAGGTGTAGCTCCTGGGTTGACACGTGTAATGGAAGACCAGAACTAAACACCCAACATAGGGAAGCTCCAGTGTCAACACATGTACAACGACCCCAGACCTAAACCCTAGCAGAGAGGAGCTCCGGTGCTGCCACGTGTATAGCAGCCCCAGACCTAACCCCCAGCAGAGGGGAGCTCTGGTGCTGCAATGCGTGGAGCCTCCGAATCTACATCACCAACGAATACACTGGCGGATCTCCTTCAGCATGGACAATCAAGGGACAATTACAGCAGCAGTTACAAGACCTGATTGCGTGTCATTGATACAATATTAATGACACATGATTAGTGCGCTGTTAATAGGGGTAATGCAGCCATAAAGGCATATTATCACACTATTAATCACGCTTAATAACCTTATACAGTGTATTAGACCATTAAATATGTTGGGGCCACATGTCGGGCCAAGCAAACTTTGTAACGGTCAATACTTGGATTATAAAACGGTTGCACCACACGATACACGGGAGGAGGCAAGCAAGCTAACCCGAACACTAGCGCCATAGACACACTCAATACAACAACATAAACCCCGTGGAGTAGGGTGTTACACTCAGGCGGCCCGATCGACGTAAATCTCTCATGTCACCGTCTGGATTCTGATCTCTGCGCGCCCCAACCGAAACAAGAACCTCTGCGGGCTACATTTGGTAGTATCGGGGGAAGTGTCGTAGGAGCACATTGACATCTGGCGCGCCAGGTAGGGGGGCCTCGAGATCTCATGATGGTGAATTCTGCCGCATGATCTTCCAACGGCAATTGCGCTGGATGACCTGCTGGAGGCAATCCCTCCAAAGTGCAGCAGCCAACAGGTGCCATTGTTCCAGCGGGTACGATGGCTCCACAACCACCATATGGTATGGCAAACAACGCCGGGCGACAAGATGGTGCATTTGCGTCGATCACTGCATCGAAAAACAACAACCATGAGCACGCGCTCATTGCTGCGCGAGCTCTTCTACAACACCCACCGCCTCAAGGAGCACCACAGGGTGCCATGGAGCAGTGGAGGGCTGATGTTGACCATCTGGTTGCATCTGCAGCTGCTGGCATCAGCAATCAAGGTCCTCCCCTTTCGAGGCGAGCACCACCACAACGATGGACCTTGTCTGGCCGACTTGGTTCACAAGTCTCGCAGCATAGGAGATATGTTGCATCTCAGCGGGTGACTTCGTTGCCTCCTAGGGCACGATGCACCCACACCATCACCAGGATTCTGAATAATGACCTGCGGTCAGAACTAGATCGCTGTTACCGGCAGCAGGACGACCGCGTCCATATCAAGCGTGCTTGTGAAAGGCGAGAGGCTCGAGACAACCCTGCTCCCCAGGGAGTAGTCGGAGGCTGCTCTGCCCTGGCCATGCATTTATGCATGGTCAGATGGCCACAGAAGTTCTGGCCTCACATGCTGGAGAAATTGGATGGGACTGTCAAAACCGACCGAGTTCCTTCAAATCTAGTCAACTGCTATACTGGCAGCGGGGGGTGATGAGGCCGTGATGGCCAACTACTTCCCAGTGGCCTTAACTAGTACTTCCAGGTCTTGGTTCATGAGTTTTCCTCCTGACTCTATTAATAGTTGGGCGGAGCTGTGCCAACAGTTCACTGCCAACTTCGGGGGCTCTTACACCCGGCCCGACACTAAATTGGATATGTTTGCTGTAAAGCAAACAACAGGGGAATCACTGCGATCCTTCATCCAGCGGTTTTCTCAGATACGGAATACTATGCCTTCAATCTTGAGCTCTTCTGTTATTGTTGCATTCAGACAGGGTGTCCGAGATAAGAAGATGCTGGAGAAACTGGCGACAAATGAAGTCACCAGTGTCACGGAACTCTTCAGCTTAGCAGGCAAGTGTGCTAAGGCTGCGGAGGACCGTGAGATGCACTCTAAACTAGCTATGGAGGCTAACAAAAAGCCCTCCAAAGTTGAATCCACTACCTCCGGCGGTGGCAAGAAGAAGAAGAAATCCAACTGCAAAAAGAAGTCATCGGTCGGTGCACCTAATGCTGCAGCTGCTGCGGCTCTGGGTGGCCGAGGGCCACGCCACGAGAAACGGCCTCGACCATCATCAGAAGATGGAGGCAGTTCCCAAGTGTGGTGTTCGATCTACAAGATGGACAGGCACAGACTGGAAGAATGTCGGGAGGTCTAAAACCTTGTCGAGCGCTATAACAAGCGTCGGGAAAAAGCTCCTTTCCGTCAGCGGGAAGGAAAGCATAAAGTCAACGAAGCTTCGGCTGAGGAGGAGCTAGGTTTTCAGGACCCCAAAAAGGTCTTGAAAGTTGTCTACAATACTGTTGACGACGATTCCGACGTCTCTGACAATGAACGTCGGAAGACCATGAACACCATTTTTGATGATTCTTGGGATATCACTTCTCGCCGCATCCTTAAGACAATGCGGCAGGATATGGCCGCTGCAGTTCCCACCGCTAGGACGGAGCCTCTTCGTAAATGGATGGACACTCCCATCATTTTTGATGCTTTGGATTGCCCCCGCAACATGATCAGAGCTGGCCAACTTCCATTGACAGTGTCTCCCACCATTATGAATATCCAACTTCACCATGTGATGGTGGACGGAGGTGTAGGGATGAACCTCATAAGCTTCAAAGCCTTCGTCAAGGTCCAGCTTCGACCTTTGGACCTTCGCCCCTCTCGACCTTTCTATGGGGTAGGTTCGGGGGCCATTACCCATCTCGGTTCCATCACACTCCCAATGACCTTTCGGACTCAGGAGAACTACATAACCGAGAAGTTGGTCTTTGACGTTGCGCAGATCAGTCTGCCGTTCAACACCATTTTGGGCAGGCCTGCCTTGTACAGGTTCATGGCCGTCGCCCATTATGGTTATTTAGTGCTGAAGATGCCAGCGCCTGCGGGCATTCTCTGGATCCACAGAGATCGCACTGCAGGAGTCACTGCATTGGAAGAACTCTATATGCTTACTACAATGCAAGAGGAAGCATTTGGTAAGAAGCTAGCTCCGAACCCTCCGAGCATTCGTCATCGAGGTTGTACCTCTGCAACTCGCGTGCAACCAAGCGGCGACAACGACGTTCCCGTCAAAGTCATCCAAATTGGTTCTGATGCTGCTTAGACTACCCGTATATTGGGAGGTCTGAATGACAAATAGGAACTCGCGCACGTCACCTTCCTCCGGTCTAATGTCAATGTGTTTGTCTGGTAACCACCACAAATGCCTGGGATCCCTAGGGAGGTGATTGAGCATAATCTGAAGATCTATCCCGACGCACGACATGTACACCAGAAGCCCCGGAAGCAATCAATCGAGCGGCAAAACTTCATTCGACAAGAGATTAAGAACTTGCTTGAAGGTGGTTTTGTTCGGGAGGTGTTTCACCCAAAATGGCTGGCAAACCCAGTTGTGGTGCCCAAGGCTGGCGGGAAGCTTCGGATGTGCATCGACTACACCACATTGAATAAGGCATGTCCAAAAGATCCATTTCCACTACCTAGAATAGATCAGATAGTGGACACCACCTCCGGTTGTGAGTTATTGTGTTTCTTAGATGCATATTCCGGATATCATCAAATCCAAATGTCTAAGGAAGATGAAGAGCATACTACCTTCATAACAGTAGATGGATTATATTGTTATACTGCCATGCCCTTTGGTCTCAAAAATGGTGCTTCAACATTTGTACGAGCTAGGTACAAAACATTCGGAGAGCTAATCAGAGACTTTGTGGGGTTGCATGTTGATGACATCGTGGTAAAAATCAAGAACAAGGAGTCACTCCTTAACAACTTACCAGCTGTCTTCAACAAGTTGCGCAGCACGCGCACAAAGCTAAACTCGGACAAGTGCGTCTTTGGGGTTAGCTCCAGGAAGCCTCTAGGTTTCTTGGTGACACACCGAGGAACTGAAGCAAATCCAGCGAAGATCAAGGCCATTGAAGACATGCGGCCCCCTGCCCGTATCAAGGATGTCCAGAAGCTAACTGGATGATTGGCTGCGCTCAGCCGGTTCATCTCAAGACTGGCAGAATTGACACTACCCTTCTTCAAACTCTTGAGGAAGTCTGGACCATTTCATTGGTTTGAAGAAGCAAAAAAGGCGTTTCAAAAGCGGAAACAAATCCTCACCACACTACCAATATTGGTAGCTCCAAATCCTGGTGAGCCTTTACTGCGTTATATTTCTGCAACCACAGAAGTTGTTAGCATGGTCCTAGTCACGAAAAGACCGGAGCCACTTCCAGCTCAGGAGTTTAGACCCCTTCAGGAGGGTCTGGAGCTACCTGAAGAAGAGTCTAGGTCCCAGTCCCCAGACACAGAACACCAAGACAGAACGCCAGGAGACCAATCCCAATCACCTGAGGGAGCACTCCTGACTGACCAAGGCAATTCAGACCTTTCCACCAAGGTCCGGGTCGTTGGAGAAGAAGCTTTGGGTCCCTCCGAGAGGGTTCGGATCGTCCAATGCCTAGTGTACTCAATCAGTGATGTACTCCACGACACCAAGACAAAATACATTGAAGTGCATAAGTCGCTTTATGCAGATCTTATTGCCTCAATAAAGCTTTGTCACTACTTCCAAGCCCACAAAATATCATTGGTAACTTCTTTTTCACTGCGTGCTATTCTGCATAACCCTAACTCTACTAGGAACATAGCAAAGTGGGCAGCGGAGCTGGCTGAGTTCGATCTCGAATTCGTGTCACGACAAGCGATCAAAAGTCAAGCTTTGGCTGACTTTATGGGAGAATGGACCCCCTCTCCATAAAACCCTGGGGGCCTTAGTGAGCAGAAGCCGGAACTCAAGGCTCTATGATGAGGACATCACAACAGCAGAGACGCACATTCAAGGACCAATCACAAGAGCATGAGTATGTTTAATAAATCAGCAGGTGAACTCGTTTCTAACTTCCTTTGCATGTGAGTTTGAGAATAGATTGCTATGTGATTATTTAATTTTTATTAGGAATAATGGAGAAGATCAACAAGTGAAGGAAAGAGGCCTTGGGGGCGTGGAGAACCGGCTTGGACGTCCACAAGTTGATGGAAGCAGTTTACAACTCGGACTCAAGTTCAACTCGGAGTCCAGGAGCAGTCCACCTTAAAACGGACTCCCAGGATGCATACGGACTCCGTTTTTGACGTTCTATATATGCACAAAAATAGGAGAAGATAAGCTTTCCAATGAATTTGGTCCCACCTTAAAATTCCTCGGTAGTCATTGATAATCGTCAAAACAAGTTGAGTCCAGATTTCTGTCCGGTGCTACGCTACCGAATCATGCCTTTGGGCCTTGTATCCCGTATGAGTCTATTAGGGACGCGTCTAATCGTGTTTTGGATGAACCCTAGCCTTTAAATACTGCATCCACTGGTCATGTTTGGTGTGTTATGCTTAGAATAACAATTTCGCTGTTCTACGATTTGTGAGACCCCAACATCTCAATTTCAGATCGTGTCTTCTATGTTCTTACTTGTGTTCTCGGTTCACTTGCAGGGATTAGCCTTCTTGACGAGGTCAAGTGTGTCCCGCACGGTTGATAACCATCAGAGCAGTGGTGTATTGATTGCAGGGGTATTCGAACTGCTCGAGTGTCGCGGATCATCAACGTCGAGTTCTCCACCCCAATCGACTTACCTTTCAAAAGATCGGGCCTAAACCTACTCATCAATTGGTATTAGATTTCCAGGTTGCCCATGAGGTATCTTTATTTTCCTTCCATTAGATCGATTTTGTTTCTTACCTAGAGTCCACAAAAAAGCCACAAAAAAATTAGATCGTTTTTACCGCTTCCTAGACTATAGTGCCTCCAGTTTCGTTTTTCAGTTTGCATTGTTGAGTTTGCATTCGTGTGGTCGAGTCTTGTTGCTGGTTTAACCTTGTTTTTTTGGTCCTAGTTATCGTGTTTTGTCCTTGTTTTCTTACTGTTCAACACCTATTCCATAATCCCTAAACAACAAATCGATCCACCACGTTCTTCGGTTTTCCCTAGCTAGCCGCCTTGCGTGAACTCCCGCTTCGCCAGCACAAGATTAGGTGGAAAACCTTTGTGCCACTCATCCTTGAATCATCACACACCACCCCATTAGTTGCTGTGCAAATTCCCGATCATTTTCACATCCGATTGCGAGTTCTGTTCTCAAATAGAGTTGGAATCAACATCTAAAAACCGTAACTCAGACGACCTACCTTAAAACGGCCAGAACTTTCGCATACGAACTCGAAACCGAGAGATTTTTTTTCGAAATTCATCTACGCGAAATTTCCCTTCGGAAGATAGGCTACCTGGCCTCCGAAGTTTTAGCACGAATTTTAAAGAATCTTCTTGATTTTCTATAGGCCGCATATTACATTCAATTGAGCTGCAAATTTGTGTGCTTCATATTTTTGTGCTCCTGAGTAAAGAAAAAATATCAAAAAATATTACAAAAAAGAAAAAAAACAGTGAAGAGCACGCATATTAAAGCAATGGGCCTATACTACTTGTGTTGTGATTGTTGGTTATATCATTATGTCTTCCTTTTGCCTTGCTACTTCCTTGTGTTGTGCTAGGACCTAGATCACTTGGTTGACCAGTAATAATTTCCTACATTGAATACTTATTCAACTTTGTTTACCTATTAACAGTTTTCTGCTTATTAGCCACCATATTGTGCCATCCAAGCTCCACCTTTCTCTTGAGCATAACATGTACCTTTGCAATCACCCCACACTTCATTGGTTCATCTCACCGTCCACACCACCTGCTGTGTCGGTAAGAACACTTGTAAGAGTGTGGTAAGACTCTTGAGTGAGAGAGATTTGTTTTCTTCCACCTTTCACATTGTCACTACAGTTGATAGGGATAATAAATTTTTGTTGTCTTTTGTTTCCTACTAACAATGGCAGGAGAGGACATGGATGACGAATGTGTTCAACATGTTGTGTTACATGATATGATGAAGATCATGACAGATATGTTCACTAAATACAACACAGCAACAGAGGAGTCATTGGCAAACTTGACTCGCCAACTTGATGACCTTGCTCTTCGGATGAATACTTTTGAGGCTCGGTTGCCTCTCGCTGGGAGACATGAAGATAATGCTTATGATGATATGGAAAATCACAACAATCAGCCAAGACTACCACTTTATCATCGATGTATGGGAGGTAATAATCATCATAACAATTATAATCGTCCTCCTGATGATCCGTCTGCTAAAGTGAAATTTACTATACCCTCTTTTTCTGGTGCTCATGATGATGAGGATTATCTTGATTGGGAGATAATAGTAGAGCAAAAATTTAATGCCCATCTTGTTCCTAAACGGCATAGAGTTTGTCAAGCCTCTAGTGAGTTTAAGGACTTTGCTATCATATGGTGGAATTAACTTGTTAAAACTAGAACTGATCCTCCAACATGAGATAGATTAAAGGAAGCTATGTGTGTTCGATTTGTTCATCCATTTTTTCAGCGGGACCTTGGCAAAAAATTGCAGCACTTAGACCAAGGTAACATGTCCGTAGAGGAGTATTATCAAGAGTTACAAAAGGGTATGTTGCGTTGTGGGGTAGTACAGGGCATGGATGATAAAATAGCTCCTTTTTATTGGGGGTTGATGCGTGAAATTCAAGAAATTGTTGATTACAAGGAATATGATACTGTTAACAGATTATTTCAGCTTGCTATGTTGGCAGAAAAAGAATTGCAGGGCCGACAACAACGTCAACAACGCACGAGGAGCAACTTCACGCTGTGTTCGACGTCTACACCATCCAAAACAGCACCATCTTCGACCCCCCATGCAGCGACTACACCATCCAATGGCGGCCAACGAACTACACCCGTAGCTCCACCTTCTCGCGTGCCGGAGGGCAGCAAGGCAACACCATTCAAGCCTTCATCGTCCACTCCTTCTATGAGTCGTACATCCGACATTAGGTGTCACCGCTGCCAGGGACTTGGTCATATGATGAGAGATTGCCTGAGCAAACAAGCATACATAGCACGCGACGATGGCGGGTATGATAGTAATTCGGATGTTGAAGATGAATATTCTCTTGCTACTCACTTTACAGATCCAAATGACGAACACACCGAAGAAGAGGTACTTGGTACAGCAGCGACGGAGAGCTATAGGAGCATCATTGTGCAGCGTGCCTTAAGCTTCAAAGTGGAGACCGA
Source organism: Tuctoria greenei (assembly GCA_036927565.1). Lineage (NCBI taxonomy): Eukaryota > Viridiplantae > Streptophyta > Magnoliopsida > Poales > Poaceae > Tuctoria > Tuctoria greenei. The sequence goes on along the minus strand of JAYESD010000011.1, from coordinate 127,905,849 downwards.
TGACGAACTACAACGATACAACCTCTTCCACATGTTTCTCGTCATCAAGGACTATCGTGTACACACTATAATTGATGCAGGTAGCTGCAATAACTTTGTGAACACGGACGTCATCAAGAAACTTAGTTTGACAACAAGAGCACACCCTCATCCATACCGCATTCAATGGTTCAACAACAGCGGTAAGGTTCGGGTAACACAAACAGCGAAAATATTCAATTGGTTCTTACCATGATTTTGCTGATTTTGATGTCGTTCCTATGGATGCTTGTTCTCTTTTATTGGATCGTCCTTGGGAATTTATACAGATTCTATTCATCATGGTAGAACTAATAAATATACTCTCATGCATAAGGGAAAGAAAATCACTTTGCTCCCCATGACTCCTGCTGAAATTGTGCATTTTGAGAATAGTAAAATTCGTGATGGCAAAGCAACAAAACTAGAATCTGAAAAAAAGCAAGTCATTAAGTTAAAATCACCATCGTTGCTCGTAACTAAATTTGACCTTGTTGATTTATTCGATGCTAAGGGGATGTGCTATGCTTTAGTATGCAAAGAAGCCATGTTTTCACTTCATGAATTGTCCATTGCATTGCCCCCTGCTGTTGCTAACCTTTTGCAGAAGTTTGAGGATGTGTTTCCCTCCGAGATACCCATTGGTTTACCACTAATGAGAGGCATTGAACACAAGATCGATTTGATTCCAGAAGCAAGTTTTCCAAATCGTGCAGCATACAGGGCGAATCTAGAGGAAACTAAGGAAATTCAGCGACAAGTCCAAGATCTTTTGGACCGCGGGTACATTCGTGAAAGCCTTAGCCCTTGTTCCATTCCTATTATTCTGGTTCCTAAGAAAGACGGTAGTTGGCGCATGTGTGCTGATTGTCAAGCGATTAATAACATCACCATTTGATATCGTTATCCTATTCATCACTTAGATGACATGCTTGATGAATTAAGTGGTGCTACCATCTTCACAAAAATTGACTTGCGTAGTGGTTACCACCAAATTAGAATGGCACTAGGAGATGAATGGAAAACTGCATTTAAAACTAAGTTTGGACTTTATGAGTGGTTAGTCATGCCTTTTGGTTTAACTAATGCACCCAACACCTTTATGCATTTAATGAACGAGGTTTTACGTGCTTTCATTGGACAATTTGTGGCGGTTTACTTCGATGATATCTTCATTTACAGCAAGTCATATGATGAACATCTTGATCATTTACGTGTTTTTTTACTGTTTTGAGAGATGCACGTTTGTTTGGTAACCTCGAAAAGTGCATCTTTTGTACCAATCGAGTCTCGTTTCTTGGCTATGTCGTTTCCTCGCAGGGAATTGAGTTGGATGAGGCAAAAATTGCAGCGATCACTAGCTGACCAGTCCCAACAACCGTCACGCAGGTTCGTAGTTTTCTTGGTCTTGCAGGTTTTTATCGCCGTTTCGTGCAGGATTTCAGCACCATTGCAGCACCTCTGCATGAGCTAACGAAGAAGGGAGTGTAATTTTGATTGGGCGAACAACAGCAACATTCTTTTGATGCTCTCAAAGCGAAGCTTATAGAAGCACCATTGCTACAACTTCCTGATTTTGAGAAGACCTTTGAGCTAGAATGTGATGCAAGCGGCATTGGTATTGGAGGCGTTCTCATACAAGGAGGTAAACCCATTGCTTTATTTAGTGAAAACCTTCATGGTCCTTCTCTGAATTATTCTACTTATGATAAGGAATTGTATGCCTTAGTGCAAATATTACAAACTTGGCTACATTATCTTTGGTCTAAGGAGTTTGTCATACATTCCGATCATGAATCATTGAAGTATCTTAAGTGTCAAACCAATCTGAATAAATGACATGCTAAATGGATTGAGTTCATAGAGTCATTTCCATACATCATTAAGCATAAGAAAGGAAGGAAAATGTCATTGCCGATGCATTGTCTAGACGTTATACCATGCTATCCCAACTTGATCATAAAATCTTTGGTTTGGAAGCAATAAAAGCATTATATCCTACTGATTTGGACTTCAAAGGTGCTTTTGAAAATTGTAGAGAGGGAATAACTTGAAATAAATATGTGCTACGAGAGGTTCTCCTCTATCATGCTAACAAGCTATGTGTTCCAGCTAGCTCCATTCGTCTATTACTTTTGCAGGAAGCACATGGAGGAGGTTCGATGGGACATTTTGGAGTGAAGAAAACTGAAGATGTGCTGTCCACACACTTCTTTTAGCCGAAGATGAGGCGTGATGTCGAGCGCTATGTGTCACGATGCATCGCCTTAACCCACATGGTCTTTATATGCCTCTTCCTGTTCCTAGTGTACCTTGGGAGGACATTTCTATCGACATTGTTTTGGGATTGCCTAGGACTAAGAGGGGGAGGGATAGTATTTTTGTAGTTGTTGATCGTTTCTCCAAAATGGCACACTTTATATCTTGTCATAAGAATGATAATGCCTCACACATTGCTGATTTATTTATGACGGAAATTGTACGTTTACATGGTGTGCCAAATACCATTGTTTCTGATCGTGATGCAAAATTTTTAAGTCTTTTCTGGAGAACTTTGTGGTATAAATTAGGAACCAAGTTACTGTTTTCAACTACATGTCACCCACAAACGGACGGACAGACTGAGGTAGTTAATCGTACTTTATCCACTATGTTGCGGGCTATCTTGAAAACAAATTTGAAGTTGTGGGAGGACCACATATAGAATTTGCTTACAACAGATCCGTTCACTCCACAGCAAAGGTAAGTCCATTCCAGGTAGTCTATGGTTTCAATGCTCGTGCTCCTATTGATTTAATACCCTTGCCTCTTTCTGAAACTATAAATTTGGATGCTACACAACGATCTGAATTCATTCTTAAGATGCATGAAACTACAAAGAAAAATATTGAAAAGATGAATGAGAAGTATAGGATTGCAGGTAATAAAGGTAGAAAAGAAGTAAAACTTGAACCGGGTTATTTGGTGTGGTTACATTTGAGAAAAGAGTGATTCCCTGACTTGAGAAAATCTAAACTTATGCCACAAGCTGATGGTCCTTTTAAAATTGTTGAAAAGATTAATGATAATGCATATAAGCTTGAGTTGCCTCCCGATTTTGGGGTTAGTCCCACATTTAACATTTCTGATTTGCGATCTTACTTGGGAGAAGAATATGAACTTGATTCGAGGACGACTCCAATTCAAGAGGGGGAGGATGATGAGGACATCACAACAGCGGAGACACACATTCAAGGACTAATCACAAGAGCACGAGCACGGTTAATAAATCAGCAGGTGAACTCGTTTCTAACTTGCTTTGCATGTGAGTTTGAGAATAGATTGCTATGTGATGATTTAATTGTTATTAGGAATAATGGAGAAGATAAAAAAGTGAAGGAAAGAGGCCTTGGGAGTGTGGAGAACCAGCTGGGACGTCCACAAGTTGATGGAAACAGTTTACAACTCGGACTCGAGTTCAACTCGGAGACCAGGAGCAGTACACCTTAAAACGGACGCCCAGGATGCATACGGACTCCATTTTCGATGTTCTACATATGAACGGAAAGAGGAGAATATAAGCTTTCCAATGGCTTTATTCCCAGCTTAAAATTCCTCCGGAGTCATTGGTAATCGTCGAAACAATTCGAGTCCAGATTTCTGTCCAGTGCTACGCCACCGAATCGGGCCTTTGGGCCTTGTATCCCGTATAAGTCCATTAGGGACGCGTCTAATCGTGTTTTAGCTGAACCCTAGCCTTTAAATACTGCATCCACCGGTCATGTTTCGTGGGTTTTTCTTAGATTAACAATTTCGCCGTTCTACGGTTTGTGATACCCCAACTTCTCAATTTCAGATCGTGTCTTCTACGTTCTTGCTTGTGTTCTCGGTTCACTTGCAAGGATTGGCCTTCTTGGTGAGGTCAAGCGTGTGCCGCACGGTTGATAACCAATGGAGCAGTGGTTTAGTGATTGCAGGGGTATTCGAACTGCTCGAGTGTTGTAGATCATCAACGTCGAGATCTCCACCCCAATCGACTTACCTTTCGGAAGACCGGTAAACCTAGTCATCACTCCAGTCTTCACTGAGCCTCAATGAACTCTCTACTTTGACGGCTCCGTGCAGAAGCACGGGGGCAGATCTGGAATTCTTCTCCTCGCTCCGACCGGGGAGAAATTCAAGTATATGGTTCACCATGATTTCAATGCGACCAACAACATGGCGGAGTATGAAGCTCTCATCTACGGACTCAAAGTGGCACTATCCTTTGGTGTCAACAACTGCTAGTGAAGGGAGATTTGCAGCTTATAATGAAACAAGTCAATGGCAAATGCTGCTGCAACAATCCCCAGCTAGCTGCTTATCTCCTTGAAGTCTATAGGCTCCAGAAGGACTTCGAAGTCCTGAATCTCCACCATGTACATCGTCTTCACAACACTGAAGTTGATGAACTCTCGACGAAGGCCTCAATTTGAGCTCCAGCTTCTGATGGAATTTTCGTCCGGAGGTTGTTAAGACCAACAGCTCAGCCTGCTGAACTCAGCGAAGGGGGGCGAGACTAGCTCCTCGAAGTTGGCAGTCCCGATGGCCCTGTTACCATGGCGTCCACCAAGGGTCGTATGTGCTATCGAAAGCTCCGATCTACCCGACACGCAAGACTGAGAAGCTCAAGTTAGCTTCAATGCATGGATCTTGGAGATCTAGAGCTACTTGAAAGACAACATCCTTCCTGAAGATAGTGTAACCGCTGACCAAATTGTCAGATTGGCTAAAAGATACACGTTGGTAGAAGGGGATCTCTACCGGCGCGGTGCCAACGACATCCTAATGGGGTGCACTGCAAGGGAAGAAGGCCGCGAGCTTCTCGCGGAAATCCATGGAGGCAAGTGTGGGAACCACGCATCGTCCAGCATGCTGGTCGGTAAAGCCTTTCGGCATGGCTTTTACTGGCCTACAGCACTTCAGGACGCGATTGAGTTAGTGAAAAAATGTGAAGCGTGCCAGTTCCATGCAAAACAAATTCACGCACCAGCTGAATCACTATAAATGATACCTCCTACATGGCCATTCGTTGTGTGGGGTATGGACATCTTGGGACCATTCCCAAAAGCCGTCAGAGGTTACAAGTTCCTGTATGTTGCTATCGATAAGTTCACCAAGTGGCCGGAAGCAACTCCAGTGGTAACAATCAACAATCAAGTTCTTGAAGTCCATTATATGCAGATTTGGAGTTCCAAACAATGTCATAACTGACAACATAACCCAATTAACAAGTGCTGCATTTCAAGAATAATGCGAAGACCTCGGCATTCAACTTAGCTACGCCTCAGTAGCTCATCCAGCAAGCAATGGGCAAACCGAGAGAGCAAATGCAGAAATATTAAAGGGACTCAAGACGCGCACATACGAGCACCTGAAAAGGCACGGAGCCAACTGGATTGAAGAGATTCGGTCCACAATGTGGGCGAACAGGACAACACCTAGCCGGTCAACTGGGAAGACTCCTTTCTTCTTGGTGTACGGAGGTGAAGTAGTCCTTCCTCCGGAGATCACATTGGGATCCCTCCTGGTTCGGACCTTCGATGAAGCCACGCAGGACCAGCTCCGACATGAAGATCTAGACCTCATCGACGAGGGAAGGTGCCAAGCAGCTGTTCGGAATGCACGTTATCGCCAAGCGCCCCGGTTCTATCATCAAGTGCATGTGCGCAACCGACAGCTTGAAGAAGGTGATATGGTGCTTCGAAGATACTAACTCGTGAAGAGATGAACAAACTTTCCCCTAGCTGGGAAGGTCCTTTCCGAGTGATCAAAGTATCCCAACTCGGATGTGTTTGCTTGGCAACTGGGGATGGGACTCCACTTCCCAATCCTTGGAACATCGAGCACCTCCGTAAGTTTTACGCTTAGAATCACGGAGGTGAGTCTGTAATTACACACAATGTATATTATAGAGTTAACATATAGAGACTGATAGGTCCTTCGGGAGAACATCCGGACCCCTCCGGGAGTGTCCGGGAAGTTCAAGTAACACTTGAAACAGTCACAACACTAAAATTGTAACTACCTACCCTGGGTTAGCACAAGATGTATAGCGCACTTAGCTTGGTCATGCACCCTAAGTGTGTTCTTGTCTCCCCTGTAATCCGAACCTATAATGAAAGGCATTGTTGTGTGAAAATAGACTCCACGTGCATTTGTTTTTGTACAAGGCTCGATATATCGAATTATTATTTTTATCATGCTTGTCTATAATAAAGTTGTGCAATTCTTTTTAAGTTTTATTCCAAGTAATTCAGATGCATTACAAGTTTTGTTGATGGTCTGTTTGAATCCTAACATTGCTGCATAGTCTACTTGCTTGAACGTCAAGCCAACATAGGTCCGGAGTGTGCTATCGACTTAGCCTAGTCTCGCACCCAAAGTACGCCACTCTACCTACATTTCCGCAACATCAGTAGGGTGAGTACTAAAAAAGGCATGGGGATCTAAAAAGATTATACCAATATACTTGTTATCATGAAAAGTTTCTTCAGATCTAGAGATTAATAAGAACAATAAGTCACAAATGATATATAGACAAGAGGACGAATTTTACTGTTTTCCAGTTTTTATTGTGCAGGAAAAACAGAAATTCATAGTGATGGTGGACGACATCGGAGCTACTAAGCCCCAAGAACCTCCAAGGGGGCCTACCATCGATGTTTTATACGTCGACAGTGGGTATCGTTGTAGTTACTAAGCTCCGACAACCCTCAAGGGCCTATCATCGACGACTCGTGCTTTGTCATCGGCCACTACCGAAGCTACAAACCTCCGAAAATCCCAGGGGGCCAATCGTCGATGTATCAAAGAAAAAGACTCCGGACCTAAAATCTACAAGTTTGAAGTGTTCAAGTCCTCAACATACTATATAATCCTTTTGGTACATGTCCACACTACAATTGTGCACATATACCAGGGGCCAACAAGACAGAGTACAGTATATTGAAGATAAAACAACAATAAAGTGAAATTCATGGCGAAGTGGATTTCATTAATTTGAAGCACTGGATTACAAAATTGGGAGTACAACAGAAGGCAAAAGAAAAAAGTCCTAGCTACTGGATGGTCTAAGTTCTGCGGAAGAATGAAGCGACTTTCTGGGCAACTTCTTGGACGCTGGCCTTGGTGGCATCTTCCTCTTCAGCAACGGGACCTTCGAGCACCAGGTTCAGGGAGAATTGGGGGTCTTGGCTCACATAGCACGTCAGCACAAATTCTGCGATTTTCATAGCCAAATACTTCCCCTCTATCTCCAGATGGTCCGCAATTACGTCGCACATCACGTCGAGGTTGCCGCCAGCACCATTTAGGGCCACCAACGCTCGGTCCAAGTCCAGCTCTGGGTTGTCCGGACGTACGGAACTAAAGCCTAGTAGTGTCAGTGCGTCATTGGCCCGCTCCAAGAAATCCCACACTTGAATGGACTTCGTCTCCTTCAAGCTCTGCAACTCCTCCAGTGACCTCCGGGCGGCCGCAAGCTCTGAACGATTTGGCAAGCTGCTGCATATTCTTAGCAACTTGCTTTTCATGATCGGTTAGCTCCGTCTCCCAGAGGTGGATGCGGTTCCGCCTTTCCGCCAGGTCTTTTTCTCTGCATTTCACTTTCTCCTCCCTAGTGGCAACATCAGCTTCTCTTTTCAAAAGCTCCTGTCCCACTTTCCAGTACTTCTCCTTCTCCTCTTTGCTCCATAGATCCAGCTTTGCTGCGATCTGCCAAATTATGTTCACCCAAAGACAACTTCTATGTGACCTCCGCTTCCCTCCACAATATCCTCCTGCTGCTCCAGGAGCTTGTTATCCCTCACCTCAAGGTCCGCTCGACCCTTCAGGAGGATCCCATTCAATTCACTGAGTTTTTCATGATGCTCATCAGTAGCATCACTCATGTCCTTGGCTTGCTCTAGGATCTCCCTAGAGTTAGTGTCGAGCACCCTGATGGCAGCCTATTTTTCCTCCAGTAGCTTATCCCAGTATTCCAACTGGGCCTTTTCTCTCTTGGCCCACTCCTTTTGGTTAGCCAGTCTTGTATGTGCAAGCCTGTTGTCGAAGTAGAGTTTGTTGCGCTGAGGCCTCAAGGTGTTGCGCTCCTCCTCCAGGGCTTTACTCTCGTGATCAAAGGCGAGCTGGACTTGCCTGAGACTTGAGCAAGCATAGCATATGGACAATGCCAAGGGGATAGGCTTCGGACCCCCTGGGATCAGCTCCGCCGGCTCCAGAGGATTGTCCATCACAAAAATTGGGTCCCACTCTACAAGTGTGATCCCCTGAGCTTCTGCAGCACTAGGGCCACTCTCTGGAAGCCTCTCAGCAGTAGCAGAGGAAGAACCCGCTGGGGGAACTCCCACCTCCGGAGCGGAAGTTGAAGGCGCCGCTTTCGGGTCTTTAGTCACCAGCTCCGAGGGTGGAGGACCTATCGCCATCTCTCCATGCTGCTCCGGCTCTGGTCCAGCTACCTCCGGGCCTGCTACCTCTTGGGCAACGGATGGGGCTTCATCTGGTGCCTCCACCACTGCTGGCTGAGGAGTCGGCATGTCCGCTCCTTCCGGTTCAGCGACCGGAGCTTCAAACATTTCCGGCTCAGCCGCCGGACCTTTAGAAACTTCTGGACCAATGGCCAGAGCATCAACCATCTCCGGCTCAATGGTTGGGGCTTCCATTGTCTCTGGTTCAGCGGCCAGGACTTCGATGACTTTTGGCTTAAGGGCCAGAGCTTCTGGCGCCGCTAGCCCAAAAACCACTTCTGGTGCAGAGACTAGAGCTTCAGTGACCTCCGGTTCAGAAGCTAGAGCCTCCGACATCTCAAACTCCTGCCCCGGAACTTCAACCTCCGACGCTATTGCCAGAGGTACATCTTCAACTTCTCCCCCGTGGTCCGACACTACTAAGGGAGCTGTAGGCGCCTCTTCTAGATTCAAGACCATGACAGCTGGCGCCAGAGCTGCCGTGACTTCTGTCACCACTTGGGGAGGGGGCTCGGCGGTCGAAACTGGAGCTTCAGCATGTGCAGCCACAGTCGCTGCAACAGATGCCGAAGTCCCTGACAACTTTCTTTACACCCTAGAGATAAAGGGATGATAAGATTGAAGACACAATAAAAACAAGATCAGCATTTTAAGGCAAGCACACAATGCTTACCTAGGGATGCTACGGTCCCAGTGGCCCGGAACCTCTTGTTCTGAGGCCCGAAGCAAGAGCCCACCAAGTTTGGTGGAACAACGACTTCCAACCTTAGTTGAGGACCACTTGCGACAGCGGTAGTCCTCTTGGCCAGAGCTTCTCTTGGTCGGGAAGAACTCCCAGGCCTGCAGCTCTTAACCAGTGCCGGAGCCGGTGTTGTTTGCCCAGAACTAGCACCTCTTGAGGAAGCCTGCGCCGGACAAGGTGCGCCCGCGAAAGACCTCCCCCATCGAGGAGAAGGAGCTGTTGTAGAGGGAGCAGCCCTGACGGACCTCCCATCAGCATGCTTCAGCTTCCTCTTTCGACTGGAGGATTCGGCTGCCTCTTTGCCCTTGCCGATGACTTCAACCCTCTGGCTCCGAACGGAGACAGGTCCCCCTGCGAAAGCTCCGAGGATTACCACCATTGAGGTCTAGCGCCTCTCCACATCACCAAGATCATCAAGCGCCGGCATCTTCCGCCGGAGCTCTCTGCTGAACTCTGGCTCCATGTTCAGAGAAAGGAAAGCAGCATGTGGAACCAAGTCATCGCCCTTGACATTTATCCCATGCTGAAATTTCTCGAGATGAAGCTTCAGAGGTGAATCCCAAAGGCGGCACCAAGACAGGGCATGCGGAACCGATACTGTTTTTGCATTGGGAACTGGCGACCTTCAATTGCGTGAGATCCGCACTCAAAGATCTCATCTGCCGCATTCTTAACAAGCCACACATCGGTGGTTTAATCTCGAACCACAACTCCAACGGCACATCAGAAGACTTTTCAATTCGAGGCGCGAAAATCAGGAATGGCCCCACATCCGGTAGAATAACTTAACCCAAAAGATTTCTCCCAGAGGTGGGCCCGGGGGCCACTGTCGATACCCTGCGTACTGGGTACCCCACGATACCGCAAGAAGTGCAAGAGAGTTCCACCTATCAGAGTCAAAGGTCTCCTCAGGCCCCACATGTCACATTGCACCGGACCTGCTTCCCTCATATGGGCAGCTCCTGGGTTGACACGTGTAATGGAAGACCGGAACTAAACTCCCAACATAGGGAAGCTCCAGTGTAAATACATGTACAACAGCCCCGGACCTAACCCTCAGCAGAGAGGAGCTCTGGTGCCGCCATGTGTATAGCAACCCCGGACCTAACCCCCAGTAGAGGGGAGCTCTGGTGCTGCCACGTGTGGAGCCTCCGAACCTACATCACCAATGAATACACTGGCATATCTCCTTCAGCACGGACAATCAAGGGACAATTAAATTGGCAGTTACAAGACCTGATTATGTGTCATTAATACAATATTAATGATACACGATCAGTGCACTGCTAATAGAGGTAACGCAGCCATAAAGGCACGTTATCACACTATTAATCATGCTTAATACCCTTAGACAATGTATTAGATCATTAAATACGCCAAGGCCACATGTCGGGCCAGGCAAACTTTGTAACGGTCAGTCCTCGGATTATAAAAGGACTGCACCGCACGATACACGGGAGAAGGCAAGCAAGCTAACCACGACACTAGAGCCACAAACACACTCAATACAACAACATAAACCCCGTGGAGTAGGATGTTATGTTCAGTTGGCCCAAACCACGTAAATCTCTCGTGTCACCGTCTTGATTCTAATCTCTGCGCGCCCCAACCGAAACAAGAACCTCCGCAGGCTACATTTGGTAGTACCGGTTGAAGTGTCGTAGGAGCTCTTCGATAGCAGCCCCAAAAAGTAAGTGAGTTCACCCATCATACTCATTTCAAATTATGAACTCATCATTGCTAAAAACTTGGACACAATATCATGAGATGCACAACCACAGATAATATCATCCACATAAACAAATAATGAGTCATTGCCATGCTTAAGCACAAAAAGAGTTTTATCAACCTTCCCCATGGTAAACCCCTTTTCAAGTAAGAATGTTTTAACCTATCATACCATGCTCTAGGACCTTGTTTTAGACCATACAGGGCTTTAGTCAGTTTGAAAACATGATTAGGAAAATCTGGATTTTCAAAACCAGGCGGTTGCTTAACATAAACCTCCTCATCTATGTAGCCATTAAGAAAAGCACTTTTTACATCCATTTGATATAACATGAAACCATTAGATGAAGAAAAAGCTAACAAAATTCTTATGACTTCTAATCTAGCAACAGGAGCAAAAGTTTTACCAAAATCTAGACCTTCAATTTGTGTGAATCCTTGAGCAACCAACCTAGTCTTATTCCTAATCACAATCCCATCCTCACTTTGTTTATTTTTAAACACCCATTTAGTTCCAATTAAAGTGTGATCTTGAGGTGGAGGTACAAGTTTCCAAACATTATTTCTTTCAAAATTTTCTAACTCTTCTTGCATGGCAATAATCCAAGATTCATTATTGAGTGCGTGTGATATATCTTTGGGTTCAAAAGAAGCAACAAAAGCAGAATGAGCATGAGAATTGGGGTCGGAAAACCTTGATCTTGTAACTCGTTCATGCAAGCTTCCAATTATCTTTTGTAGAGGATGATTCTTGTAAATCCGTAGGGGAAAAGATGTCTCACAAGCTTCTTCATCACCAGGTTCATCGCAGATTGATGAGCTTGTGGCTTGTGGATGATCAGGACCAGCAGAAATGGTAGTCAGAGCTTGTTCAATGTTCAGAGTTGGACATGTGTCAGCTTCGGAACTATCAGGCACTATCACCAACTCATCTTCTTCTATGAAAATACCCTCCCCCTGAGGATATGGATCCAGACCTGCAATCTTTGAGCTAGTATCTGAGCTAGCTTCATCAAAAGACACCTCACAAGTATCCACAATTTTGATAGTGTCAAGTAAAAGCACACGGTAGCCTCTAGTATGAGCTGGATAACCAAAAAACATGCCATCAATTGACCTAGGTTCAAATTTATCAAGATTACCTTGTTTCTTAACAATGTATTTGCAACCAAATACCCGAAAGTGTGTAACACTAGGCCTATGTCCAAACCGGAGCTCATATGGTGTTTTACCTAGCATAGCGCACAAGAAAACACGATTTCAGACATAACAAGCGGTTGCAATCGCATCAGCCCAAAATTTCCTAGGAGTTTGATATTCATCAAGCATAGTCCTAGCCATCTCAACTAAGGTTTTGTTCTTTCGTTCTACAAAACCATTTTTTTAGGTACATATGGTGAAGAAAATTGATGATCTATTCCATTTTCAACACAAAAGTGATCAAAAGATTGATTTTTAAATTTGGTTCCATTATCACTTTTAATTGCTTTTAAAATCCTAGGTGATCAATTGATAATCTAAGAAATAAAGTTCTAAAGTGACTAAAATCTTCATTCTTAGATGCCATAAAGTAAACCCAAGTGTATCTAGAATAATCATCAACAATCATAAGAACATACTATTTACCTCCCGAAGGATTGAACACGTGAAGGTCCTACGGTGTCTAGGTGCAAAAGTTGACCCAGTTCAAATGCCATGATCATTGTGAGAGGAGTATGTGAACCTGCAACCATCATAGCATGTCTACAAGAAGAGCACACAATTTCTTTGTCCCCTTTAAGCTTAGGCAACCCACGTATGCGATCAAGAGCACTAACACGCGTTAGATGATCAAACCCCACGTGACCAAGTCTACAATGACAAAAATATAAGTCTTTTGAATCATTAGCAACTAGACACCTATGCTTAGAGGAAGCATATCAAAATCAGCTTTAAAAATCTTCCAAACCGAGACAAGTTAGAAATAAGCTCACTATTTGAATTTACAACTTTGGAGCAATTTTTAGTGGAAACAATTTCCAGATTTTCATCTAGCAGTTGTGAAAAAGAAAGCAAGTTGTATTTCAAATTTTTAACAAGTGTCACATCCTTCAAAGTGTAGTGATCATTTACTCTAACCGAACCCTTAGCAATTATATGAGTTGAAGAAGTGTCGGCAAAAGTAACATTCTCTACACGTGACCAAAAGAGAGGGAGGAAAACCAATTTTTGTTACCGGTCACATGGCGTGAGCAACCTGAATTCACAATCCAAATGTTCTCCTTCCTTAAGCGTGTAACCTACATAGAAGAACAATACGTCGATGACTCAATACTGGGGTTAGTCAAAAGGCATTTAGGAATCCAGTACTGAGTCACCCGACGTGCAGCAGGAAAAACACGCGAAAGCTGAGATAAAACAGCAGGTTTATGAGTCAAAGTTTGAGATTTTTTGTTCTTAACTACTGACCAATAAGGTGTTACTTGTGTAGCAAAAAAATTTGTAGCTCCGGAGGCCAAAACAGAAGGTCCGGAGGTAAACATTGAATGTTTTTGACTCATAACAGCAGGTTGCATGTTCCTAACATTCGGTTTAGTATGTGAGCAAATTTTGCATGAGAGTTATAAAATCTAGCTTGCATTCTTTCCTTTTTATGTTGTTTAGCTAGTCTATAACAAAAATCTATGACATGTCCATCTCTACCACAATAAGTACAATGAAATTTCATTTTGTAATCATGTCTAGATGAGCTTCAAGTATTATAAACAGAATTAGAAAGCACTCCTGCAGATTTAAAAATCACATCCTTTTGTTTAGGGACAGTGTTGATTAAACCTCTTCCAAATGATCTTACAGCGTGAGGTGGATGTGTTTTAGAATAAGCATGGGAATTAAAACCTAAACCAGTTTTATCATTGCAAGGTTAAGAAGAATTTAACTGCAAGTTTAGATTCGTGTTCCCATTGTAGAACCGCTCTAATATCTTACTTTTATTGTCAAGTTCTTTAGATAAAACTAGGCAGTTTTGACATGAAGTTTTTCCTTTTAGTTTGCAATTGGAACAATATTTAACTTCATAAGAACGTAAAGCATTGTTCATAATGGAAATTTCATTCATTGCATCTTTTAGTTTATTGTCAAGATTGTCACATGCATAACAATGCAGATCATCTACAGAATAAGAAGCATCTTTTAAGTTTTTAACATTAAAATCAGACAGCTTTTTGTTCTTTTCAGTTTCTTCATCATTTCTATCTAGAGTGGAGGAGTGTGCACTTCTTAATGTGGACAATTGTTCATAGATTAAGTCACATGAGGGACATGCATCATCACTAGGAATCAAAGTTTTTAAACGGTTGATTTTAGATTCTAGTGATTCAATTTTAGCAGCATTATCCCTAAGCTTTTTTCCTTTTTCTTGACAATAATAGGTGCACGGGAAATAGCATCACACATTTCATTACAAGTAGGACATACCTCTTCGTTGTCACTATTGTATTCTGCATCCTCCATACTTGATCTTGATTTGCCCACCATGAAACACAAGTTTGCCAGATCATCTCCATCTTCGTCACTTCCAATGTCTACATCACTCGAGCCAAGTTCTTGAAGTGCGGAGATGACACTGTTTATCAGTTTGTGTCCTGTAAAACCCTCTTTTTTTTGTTGATGTTGCCAGAAGAGGACTTGGCTTTATTCTGCTTTTCATCATGGGTAGAAGGACCTAAAAGGTTAGGGTAATCTGTACAAAAGTGTCATGTCTTACCACATTCAAAGCATCATTGAGGTCCGGAGCTCCCTCTCCTTCTAGTTCTCACATGTTGCAATGCTTTTGAGAACTGAGTAGAGATGAGTGCGAGCTCCTCTTCTGGAAATTCTTCAATTTGTTCCAGGGTTAGTGAAGACCAGAAAAGCAAGTGTATTGCTAGATGAAGATTGATTGGAGCTAGGCATATCACGTTGAGAAACAAATGCAAGAGACTTGTTGAGGTTCTTACATGAGATTATGTCAATTTCATGAGTTTTCAATTTAGAATATAGCACATCAAATGTAAGTGTACTCATGACAGTAGATTCACGAATAGATGTGACTTTCTTCTCCCAAATTGACATGTCTAATGCACTTAGTAATTTCCTAGCATTTTCAGCATCTGAAAATTTAACATTGACGCTACGCAAGTTGCTGGGAATTTTATTAAAGCGAGCAAAGAATTCATCAATGGACTCACCGGGTTGCATCTCAAAGTGCATGTATTCCTTCTTGAACATATCATGTCTTACCTCCTTGATCTTTTTGGATCCTTCGTGGTAGTCACAAAGTGCTCTCGACACATCGTATGCCGATCGGAGGTGTGCAACACGGTCGAAGTTGCTCTGAGTTAGTCCTTGGATTATCAAGTTACAGGCTTTGTTGTTGTTGTCAACATCTATTAAGTTTGTAGCTGTGACTTGATTGTTCAGCGGCACGTCGTAAGGCTTGTACACCTTTTCCCATATTAGGAAGCCTTGTGCCTGGATGAAAGCTATCATACGTGCTTTCCAAACCTGAAAATCAATACCACTAAAAACACAAGGTTTTGCGAAGTATTTCTCCATGATGATTAGTCAAAAACACATGCAAATCATAAAGAATATAGCACTGTGGCTCTGATAGCAATTGTAGGATTGAAGAGCACGTGTAAAGCTACAAGAGGCGGGTGAATGGTAGATTAAAACTTTTCAGCAGAAGCAACGAAAACACCCCTCAGCCGAAAACTAATTGTTAAAGAAACCATGTGTGCGACTAATCTAAACGTATTCAACTATGACAAAAAATAGTATATATTGTAGATAATCAAGTCACGAATACGCCACAACAAGAATAACGAAAATCCATCAAGAAAAACTCAAGTTACGATCAAAAGATCAAACAAAGGTCAATCTGTCCTACCCGAGAAAAATAGTTCTGGAACATTGCAAAGAAACTCACTTAGATCAAAAACCACAGATCCTATGACCGTAAAATTTTGACAGATGATATAAAGTCAAGTTGTGAAGACAACCCAAAAAGAATCACGGCAATAGGATCTGTAAAACTCGAGATATGATAAAACCACTGAAGCAAGGTAGTGCTATGCAAAAACTCGACGAGAAAAACTTGTTTGAAACATGTCGGACGAACAAGGAACAAAAATTCCTTTAAACTACGAATTTTATTGATCAAACCACAAGAGGAACAACCCCAAAGTTATGTACCACGAACTATGACCTCTCTTGCTTATATAACCATCCCGAAAGCCAACTAAACTCAACCTAGGACTCTAATCCCACTCAATTCACGAATCGAAACTTTCCGTAACTGCTCATGACTCTTCTATACGTAGATAGAAGCAACCTTAAGACTTCCAAACACCTTAGGAACATATCCCACATTCTTAAAGCAACTCAACTTCGTGACCCACATGAAATCCTATCATAAACAACTCAAAACTTTCCATATTTGAGTAAAACATGACTCAGTCGCAGTCTGAGTCCATAACCTAGTTGGTTGGACCTTTCCGACCATATCTTTATGTCCACATCTGTTCATCACGCCTTGGAACCATGTAGCCACGTCCATGCACTCCTTGCACATGTGCAAACATCTTCCAATGACATCCACGATACCTTCATATGCATTGTTCTTGATTCAAACATGTTGTGCGACCTCCCGATCAACTCAACCACAATTCCTCCCGAACTTGGTTATTGGACCTCATCTTCTCCCTAAGACTGGTTCAATGGATCCCGTCACCAGCCATATCTTGAACTCAAGCAACACCTGCACATGAATAAACAACAAGTACTTCTGAGCACAAGTCCACGACTTGACTCTTGTTAGTTCCTAAACCACAACACCTTACGTGAGCTCCTCACATAAGCATGTTGCAAACCACAGTAAAAGCGGACATTTTATAATAGCCAGAATGCAACAAAAACTTAGTAAATTAATACTAAGAAACATTTCACAATGTAAAACAAGTTCGGGACAATTTAGAGAAATAATAAAATCAAGTTCCAAAACTCGCAAAAACAACCGGGGGCTAAAACAAAGTCAGTCGAATTACAACCAATAGGAGCCTCCCAAAGTTAGCAGAACTAGCATCCATTGGACCTTACCTAAACTAGTCAGAAGTCAACCCAAAGCCGGAGTTAAAAAAAGCAAGTCTGAGCTTAACAAAGACATGTCGGAGCTATCAAAGACAAAGCTCACCGAAGCATGAGCTGGAGCTTACCAAAGCTAGCTAGACCTAGCGGCGGAGCTAACCAAAGCTAGTTGGACCTAGCGCCGAAGCTTACCAAAGCTAGTCGGACCTAGAGCTGGAGCTAACCAAAGCTAGTCAAATATAGACAAAGAAGTCGAACCTACCCAAAACTAGTTGGACCTATCGTCAGACCATGTTGAAGCTCGGACCTAGATGATAAAGGTGTTTTGATATTACTCAAAACTTTTATTGCCATAGCCAATGTATTCAGCACACATAGGTCTCACACTTGATCTAGCACACATTGATCAACTTGCTCTTTTTGAGAGCCGTTAGTTTCATCAAACACTACGTCGCGTGCCACTTCAACAAGTCCGGAGGCCTTGTTGAAGACACGATAGGCGTAGGAGTTCGAATCATATCCAAGTAAGAAACATTTATCGAACTTTGAAGCGAACTTTAAAGCTATGGGCTTCTTATTTAAGATGTAACATTTTGATCCAAAGACTCGAAAATATGAAATATTCAGTTTGTTACCCAAGAGTAGTTCATATGAGGTTTTCTTGGGTAGACGATAAAGATAGAGTCGATTTATGGCGTGACAAGCGGTGTTAACCGCTTCAGCCCAAAACCTGTCCGAAGTCTTGTATTCATTGAGCATTGTCCTTGCCATTCAATGAGTGTTCGATTCTTCCTTTCGACTACTCCATTTTATTGAGGAGAGTATGGTGCTGAAAACTCATGCTTTATTCCTTCCTCATCTAGATACTCTTCAACTTGAGTATTCTTGAATTTTGTCCTATTGTCACTTTGGATGTCCTTGATCTTCCGTGAGAATTCATTCTGGGCATGCTTGATGAACTTCTTGAGGGTTCTTTGAGTTTCTGTCTTATCATGCAAAAAGAAAAACCATGTGAAGCGTGAAAAATCATCAACAATGACTAAACCATATTTATTACCACCAATGCTTATGTAAGCAATTGGACCGAATATATCCATGTGGAGGAGCTCAAGCGGTCTTGTTGTAGTCATGACATTCTTCGAGGGATGGGGTGCTCCTACTTGCTTCCCGGCTTGGCACACTCTACAAGGTCTATCTTTCTCGAAAACAACATCCTTTAAACCTCGGATGTGATGGCCTTTAAGGAGTTTTTGAAGATTCCTCATACCAACATGTGCTAGGCGTCTATGCCACATCAACCCATGTTGGTCCTTGCAATCAAGCATGTGTCAAGTTTGGCTTTATCTTTGTTGAAGTACCCTAGATAAAGTTTTCCCTTTAACACACCCTTGAATGCAACCGAGTTATCACTCCTTCTAGAGATGGTCACACCCTCATTAGTGAATAAACAATTATAAACCTTGTCACATAATTGAGATATGGACAAAATGTTATAATCCAAGAAGTCAACATGTAAAACATGAGAAAGGGTATGTTGTGGTGAAATTGCAATTTTACTGGTACTGAGCACCCTTCCTTGACTATTATCACCAAAACAAATGCCTTCGCTTGGGTCTTCATTTTCTTCATATTCCACGAACATCCTTTTTTCATTGGTCATGTGATTGATGAATCCACTATCTAGCACCCATTTTGCTCCACTGGATGAATAAGCCTGCAAAAAACAAATTATGTCTTGGTCTTAGGTACCCAAGCTTGCTTGAGTCCTTTGAGGTTAGTCACAAGTGATTTGGGCACCCACAAATGAGACTTGGTGTTCCCATGGCATGGCCCAAGATATTTAGTATAAACTCTTCCAAGATTACCTTTCATAAGTACATATGAAGCTTCAAAAGTTCTAAATAGGTGTTGTTCTTCATATGTGTTCACAATGTTAAATTTATCAACATTATTAAGTTTTCTAACTTGAAAAGAGTTTCCCTTGACAAAGGCAAATCCTTGTTATTCTTGTGGCTTCTAGCGTTTTACTTTTCACCATAAGAAGACCCAATGCCATATTTAACATTAGGAGGTATTGTGACCGAGTATGCACTGCGTGCATACTTGACCTTCTCCTTGTCAAATATGCCACTTTGGGAAGGTTGCTTGTCCTTTATCGAGTTTGGTTTTTCCTTCAAGTTACTGTCATTTTTGGCACAAGCACAAGTAATAATAGTTTTATATTTTATATGTTGAGAAGGTGAGCCTGAAGAGGATGAAGAACCACTTTGCTTGAGTGACTCAACTTGTACCTCAAGGATCTTGTTAACTTTGGTTAAGTTAGCAAGTTCATCCTTGATGGTGGCATTTGAGTCTTTTAACTTAAGCAAGCTTCCTTGCTTGAAGCTAACCCATGTTCTAGTGATTTACTTTGCTCCTTTTCAAGTTCAAGAAGCTTTTCAATCTCAAGATATTCCTCCTTTTAGTAGATGTTCATATCTGCCTAACAATTGACCAACTTCTCCTTATCAACAATCTTATCAAGTAAAAATTTCATTTTAGCAATAGTCTTTTTATCTAAACCCTTAAGCATGTATTCACTTTTTCATCACTGCTATCATCCTCACTAGAATTATCACTATCACTAGTAAAAGAATGCAAGGAGGAAGATTTGATTGTTACCTTTCTTTTACCTTCCCTGGCCATTAGACATTTGTGATCGGTGTCCTACCTTGCGTCCATGGTTGGGAAGAGAGTGGATTTCCTGGTAGGCCTCTTGATGGCTATGCTGGCTATCTCCTCTTCTTCTTCGGATGAGAATTCATCATTGGAGTCCCACTCCTTCCCTAGATGTGCTTGGCCATATTGCTTCTTCTTCTTGAACATTTTATTTGGTTAAGGATTGTTGTCTTTAGTATTCCTCTTATTTTTTTCATGTAAACAATCTATATTGAAATGGTCATATTCTCCGCAATTGTAGCACGTCTGTCTCGTCTTGGGTCTTTGGTTGTCCCTTTGTCTTCCTTCATTTGAGCTATTACGTTTTCTTCTTCTCATCATCTTCTTGAACTTTTTCATGAATAAGATAATGTCTTCAGCATTGATGTCACTGCTATCATCATCAATATCATCTTCTTCAATAGCTTCCCGAGTTTCTTTTGATGCGGGTGTTGACGGTCCTTAAGTACCATATTTTGACCGTCAATTCACCTCATAATGTGCATAAAATAATCACAAAACATAGTGGTAGGGTTATACACTAACCCAATTCCACAAGTGTTGGTGTCTATTTGTATGCAGGTGAATTATTACCCAAAACACCAAAACATGCAGGGATGAATCCATGAAAATGGATTTCAACAAATCAGGCGATGACACGAGGGAACACATGGATCAAATGGCCCACAAACAGAAGAATATGAGGAGATCCAACGGTGTTGCACCCATATATATCAAGGAGGCCCACCTGGAAGCCACATGGAGGAAGCACTCCCCGAGGGGAGCCTTGACCAGGTCGGCCGAACCAGGGGTTCGGCCGACCCCTTCCTGGCGCCAAACCCGGTCAAAAGACACGTGTTGGCTCCTCCCAACTCCCTGTAGTCAATGGTGACTGATTTGCACATTAATTGTGGCGGGAACCGACCCTTCTCCACCTATAAATAGACCCCCTCACCTCACTTCTCACACAAACCAAAAGTTGAGAATAGTGCTACACTCCAAAGGTTTAGAGTAGTCCTAGAGGCTACCAAAGTAGAAGGAGAGTGTGGTGAAGAGTCTAGGAGAAGGAGGCTTGGGCTTGTTAAGTCCCTCTTCTACACTTGTACCACAACAAAGGTTTTACTCAATCAAGTAAGCCATTGTGAATTCAATACAAGTTGGATCTTTTATTCTTGGTAGTTTGCACAAGTAGTTACTTGTGGGTTCACTACTTTGATTGATTAGAGGCTCTAGTTGTAGCTTTGTGTTCGAAACAACTGGAATAGTGATTTAGAACATAAGCGTGGTGCTTAGGTTATAAATCATCAGTGGATATCTCGTAGACCCACGGATTGAAGAGCTATGCAGTAGGTGGTGACAGCCCTATCTGTCCTTCGTAATCCTCCATGTTCGGCTATGCCATAGGCTCTTGGCTGGAGTCGCCCTAGTATTGCTAGGAGTAAGCTCGTGCCCGAAGCAAGCATCCAATGCAAACTACCTTGAATTAGGATCAATAATTTGAATTCCTCTCTATTCCTTGCCTACTAAGCAACTTTGTGTCCTTGGGTGAGCTAGTTCGAAAGATTAGCACACACGTTCTTTGGATTCGATACCCTTGGGAATACTCCTTAAGGGGAAGTGCTACAACGGTATTTTCGTGCGCTTGCAGATTACTCTTGTGTGTTAAGAAATACAAAGAAGCATTTCTTGCGCCGTTGCCGGGGAACAGTTGCTATTAATCTTCGAACCAAGATCACCCTCGTATCATATCCCCCTTATCTATCATCTTACCTTTCTTATCCTTACCTTACCACCACCATATAAATGGAGCAACCCACCATTCTTTCTTACTCTGCTCCGAAGGGCAAGTTCTGTGAGCCACCGCCCTCGACGGAATCTATTTGTTCAACCAGCTACGAACATCGCCCTGGCTTTATAGCCATGGTTCGGGAACAATCCTTCTCAAGAATGTATTGTGAAAACCCTTACCACCATCTACGAGAGTTCGAACAACTGTGTTCATGCCTTCTAATCAAAGGTATGACACAGAAAACTCTCAAATGGAAGTTGTTTCCTTGTTCCCTCAAGGAAAAAGCCAAACAATGGTACAACCACTACGTTGGGAAGACAAACGGTGATTGGAGTGAATTACGAGACAAATTTTGTCTTGCTTTCTTTCCCATTGCCCGAATCGTTTCCTTACGAAAGGAAGTACTATGCTTCCAGCAGATGGAGAAGGAATCCATAGGTACAGCTTGGGACAGATTTTCTCTTTTGAAAAATTCGGGCCCAGATTTGTTAATCCCTGATCCAATGCTCTTGCAACATTTCTTCATGGGATTGAACTGAGAGTCTGCCCTATATCTTGACATTACGGCTAGAGGATCTTTCCTCCATAAGACTCCAGAAGAAGGTAAGGATCTTCTAGACAGAATTCTAGAAAATTCTTCCTTCATTATGGGTCTTAATGAGCCTCCCCAAGAGGAAGTCGTGTCAAGAACGGAGGATATACTCTTGGACAAGGATGAACCCATTTCTTGTTTACCCCAAGCCTTGCCAGAGGAATCCTCTCCTGAACCTGAGACTACGAAGGTAGAAGAAATTCAACCCTCAAAGTTTCCATTTTACTTCGAGGAAGAGCTTTTTGAAGATTATGGAAATACCTCAAAGTATTATTGCTATAGGAAACCTCCATTGCCACCAACTCCACCTGAACCACCTGACGGGGTATTCCTCCGCCAGGCGATCAAGGAGTTGACCTCTATCCTAAGTAGAGAGTGGACAGCTGAAGTCGAGAATTCACCCGAAATTCTTCGGATGACCTCACCTTTGGCCACCATTTTATGTTCTATTAGAGGGACACCAATGAGAATCCTATACAACCCTACTGTTGGGGAAATCTCATTTCGATTCGTGTGCTCTCGCCATTCTTGGCGATGTGCCATTGGTACCAACACGCAAATCCTTCCGATATTCATTCGGAACCATTCTTGAAGGATGTGAGGTTCTGCAACAAGTGTCTGTTAGACACAAAGATGTTGAGGCTCTCCTAGATTTTTACGTGTTCAAAATCCAAGATTTTGACATCATGTTAGGGATTCCCATAGAGAAATTTCTCATGGAAGTTCCTTTAAAAGGAAGCCTCAATATCAATATTGGAGGGAGAAATTTTCTCCATGCCTATTCTGCGTTCAAAGAACACATCTGCAGAATCTCCCATCCAAGATGAGCCAATGGAGGAGGTTAGGACTCTACAATTTTTAGAACCCCTTGAAATTGAAGGAGAAGAAGACTTCGTCCAAGAGGAGGATGAATTTCAGGAGGAAATAGAATTGCCAAAAGAATAGCCTCCCCAAATTTTCCTGTTGAGCTCAAGATTCTACCTCCAGGCCTACGTTATGCCTTTCTAAACGACGATTTGGAAGCCCCTGTCATCATAAGTGACCAGCTTTCAGATGATGAAACGCTCAAAATCATAGCCATGTTAGAAAGGCATAGAGCCGTTTTTGGATATTCACTTCAGGATCTCAAGTGAATTAGTCCAGCGTTATGCAACCATCGTATTCCTATTGACCCTGAGAGTGTCCCCTTAAGGGAACCTCAAAGGCGATTGAATAATGCGATGCGGGAAGTTGTCAAGAAAGAAGTCTTGAAACTTCTGCATGCTGGGATTATTTACCCTGTTCCTCATAGTGAATGGTAAGTCCAGTTTAAGTAGTGCCTAAGAAGGGAGGTACGACGGTCGTTCAAAATGAGAGGAATGAATTAATTCCTCAACGGAACGTCACGGGATGGACGATGTGCATTGACTACCGAAAACTTAACGATGCAACAAGGAAAGACCATTTTCCATTGCCCTTTATCGATGAGATGTTAGAGCGATTGGCAAAACACTCGTACTTCTGTTTCCTTGATGAGTATTCATGATATCATCAAGTTCCTATCCATCCCGATGATCAAAGTAAGACCACATTCAGATGTCCTTACGGGACCTATGCCTACTGCCGTATGTCATTTGGACTGTGTAACACTCCTGCCTCTTTCCAGAGATGCATGATGTCTATATTTTCAGACATGATCAATGATATCATGGAAGTTTTCATGGACAATTTCTCCATCTATGGAAAAACTTTTGATCATTGTCTAGAAAATATAGACAGGGTCTTACAAAGATGCCAGGAGAAGGTCCTTGTGCTTAATTTGGAAAAGTGCCATTTCATGGTCTGGGAAGGCATCGTTCTTGGACACCTGGTGTCCGAGAGAGGGATAGAGGTGGACAAAGCTAAAATTGAAGTTATTGAAAAACTTCCACCTCCTATCAATGTTAAGGGAATCCGTAACTTTTTAGGTCATGCGGGGTTCTACCGACGATTTATCAAGGATTTCTCCAAAATCGCTAGACCCCTCACCAACCTATTAGCTAGAGAAGCTCCCTTTGATTTTGATGATGAATGACTTAAATCATTTAAGATACTCAAAAAAGCACCCATCTCAGCTCCAATTATCCAACCTCCTGATTGGACGTTGCCATTTGAAATCATGTGTGATGCCAGTGACTTTGCTGTTGGTGTGGTCTTAGGCCAAACCAAAGATAAAAAGCATCACGCAATAGCCTACGCTAGCAAAACTCTTACAGGAGCCCAACTCAATTATGCCACAACTGAGAAAGAGCTCCTAGCAGTAGTTTTTGCTATCGACAAGTTTAGATCCTATTTGGTTGGAGAAAAGGTCATAGTCTACACAGACCATGATGCTTTGAAATATCTGCTTACAAAAAAGGATGCTAAACCCAGGCTAATTTGATGGATTCTTCTACTCCAAGAATTTGATCTAGAAATAAGAGATAAAAAAGGATTAGAGAATTCAGTAGCAGATCATCTTTCACGTATGGAAGTCACACAAACCATGGACATACCTATCAATGACTTCCTACGAAATGATATGCTCCCCAAGGTGACAGACTCTCACCCTTGGTATGTGGATATCGTGACCTTTATGGTCAGGGGATACGTACCACCAGGGGAGAACAAAAAGAAACTCATTTATGAGAGTCATAGACACCTTTGGGATGACCCTTAACTCTATCGAGTATGTGCCGATGGCCTTCTTAGAAGGTGCGTCCCATCAATCAAAGGCACCAAAATTATAGAGAAATGCCATGCTGGCCCCTATGGTGGTCATTAAGGTGTTTACCGTACTCAGGCAAAGATCTGGCAGAGTGGATTCTATTGGCCTTCAATGTATGAAGATACCAAGGAATTCATTCGCAAATGTTGGAAATGCCAGAAGCATGGAGGAATATCTGCTCGCAATGCGACGCCCCTAACATACAATCTCCAAGTGGAATTATTTGATGTATGGGGTATTGATTTAATGGGACCTTTTCCTAGGTCCTATGATTGTGAGTATATTCTCGTTGCCGTCGATTATGTGTCGAAATGGGTAGAAGCATTGCAATGCAAAAATGCTGATTCCAAGCAAGCAAGAAAAATGTTCCATGAGATCATTTTTCCATGCTTTGGAACTCCCCGTATGGTCATAAGTGATGGAGGGTCTCATTTCATAGATAAGACCTTCCGGAACCTTTTGAGGGAACTTGGAGTCCAGCATAAGATAGCTACCCCATACCACCCAGAGACAAGTGGTTAAGCAGAAACATCTAATAAACAAATAAAGAATATTCTGCAAAAGACTATCTTGGAAATGGGAAGAGGATGGAAGCAAAAGCTACCCGACGCATTGTGGGCATATCGTACTGCCTATAAGACACCTATCGACATGTCTCCCTTCCAACTTGTCTATGGGAAGACTTGCCATCTTCTCGTAGAATTGGAACATAGAGCGTATTGGGCCACCAAGCGGTGGAACATGAATCTTAACGAAGCTGGAAATCACCGATTAAAGCAAATCTCTGAGTTGGAGAAATGGAGAGATAAGGCGTATCACAGTGCCAGAATTTATAAAGACAGAACCAAAAGATGGCACAATAAGAGGATTACACCGAAAGAGTTCAAACCTAGAGATAAAGTTTTACTCTTTAACTCTAGGGTTAAACTCTTTGGACATGGGAAGCTTAGAAGTAAATGGGAAGGACCCTTCACTGTAGTAGAGACTTCATCCCATGGAGCAATCACACTCCAAGGAGATGACGGTCAACTATTCAAAGTGAATGGGCACCGACTCAAATTATTTCTTGATTCCCAAAACGATACAGAACAAGAATTTGACGTGGTAAATCTAATCGATTTCCATGCCATTTCTTTCAATTCTGTTTAAATTCTCCGCATCCAACTAATGGGCCCATCCAAATCTTCATCTATGAGGCCCATTTAATCGACCCGAGAAAATGTGGCCAGAACGTAGCCAGAAGGGGGTCGGCCGAAACGTAGGGTCGGCCAACTCTCCTTTCGCACCCTTCACATTCTGTTTCCTTATGTTGATCCTCCTTGATATCCTCCACAAAATCCTCGGTGAAATGCGTCGTTCCCCACCTATTTAAAGGACAGAAATAGATAGGAAAGTCGTACACCTCATTGAATCATCATCTTCCTTCCGTCCTCATCATGGCCGACAAGAAGATTGTGCCTCATGCCTCCAGCTCAACCTTCAACCTGAGCGGGGACATTACGCCGGCCAATGACAAAACTTCCCTTGCCCGACACCATAGGATGCTTACTACTTATAATTTTAATTTTTTTTAAACATTTGTTTTCTAAGCTAGGTTAAATAATTTAAGCATCCCCATATTTTGATTTCAATAAAGTGAACTTACCGGTTCATCTAACACCGATAAAGTTCCCCCTTTAGTTTATTTTGTTGAATAAATAATTCAGGAAACAAGTGTGGGGGAAACATGTCCCCAAGTCAAGAAATTCCAACGTGAAAAATTAACGTTGCATATCAAAACACGTCGCGACCGAATGAGAAAAATGACCTGACGAAACAGAGCCATAGAAGAGCCACCAGGAGGTCGGCCGAACCCCCTGGTTGGCCGACCTGTTTTCTGCTCCGTACGACTCCGTTTCGCTCCAGAAAATCGGTTTGGATTTCCTATCCCCACTTTTATGTGCTACGCTGCTGTTTGAGTTGATTTCATATTCTTCATTGCATATCTAAAATAAATTAACTTAACAAATTGAAATAAAATTTGGTAGTCAAGAATTTGCTTAAGCTGAAAATTTGAATACTTTATATTTCAATTCATTACCTTGTTTATGAATCCCATAATTCAATAGGAAAAACACATCATCTAGGTATTTGACTAGTGTGATATGGTAAATGAGTTCTTTAGAAATCATCCATTTGATTGAAATTGATTTTGACATTTGTAACTATTTGTAGTCTTTGCCTAAATCTCTCATTGGAAATTTATAAACCCACCAAGGCCATATGATACATTCATTGAAAACCACAAGCATATGCCACTTTGCTTTTCATTGAACTTTGTCAAACCCGTGACCCAATTGAGTGACATGCATGAACTTTTTGAATTGAAAACTCTTGTGCACTCCATTCATGCAAAATTTCTCACATTGAGAGTTTGCATCCATCGATTACCCATCCGCCAAAAAGAAACTCTATACAATACAAATGAAAGCCTATCTAAAAAATAAAAAGGAGTAGAAGATATGGCTACAAGAAAAAAGAAAGCATCCACTCTTGAAAAAGAGTAAGAGTGCTAAAAAAATGTAAAGTGGCCATGTTTCATCCTTAAAAGAGAGCAAATTCATGGGAGTTATCACCTCACCCCTCCATTCCTTTCATTTGCACAAGAATTTTCCCTTCACTTTGTTCATTGCATAAGTCTCTCATATGATCAAGTTTTTGACTTAGTAACATATGAATTGCAAATGTGTGCCACATTCATCCCTACCAAGCTCCAGATATAGGCACTTTTAGTATAGGGACAAGAATTGGCAAAACATGCCATGGTGAGGACTCAAACACTTTGAGAGATTCCAATCGAGAAGGCAAGGGCAAAAGTTCCTATGACTTTCAAATATAGCACTTGCCAAATCATTTCAGCAGAGAATGATCCAAGGGAACTTCATTCCAACCGTTCCACTTTTCAAACACCCAAGGATGATGTGGTAGCCGCATACACAAAGGGGATCCATGAATTTAGGTATAAGTTGAAATATTTAGTATCCTTATTTTCTACCTTATAGCAAATTCATGGCAACACACTAGTTCTTCTCGAGGACGAGCAAAGGACTAAGTGTGGGGGAGTTTGTTGATGGTCCTTAGGTACCATATTTTGACCGTCAGTTCCCCTCATAATGTGCATAAAAGAATCACAAAACATAGTGGTAGGGCTATAAACTAACCCAATTCGACAAGTGTTTGTGTCTATTTGTATGCAGGTGAATTATTACCCAAAATACCAAAACATGCAGGGATGAATCCATGAAAATGGATTTCAATGAATCAGGCAATGACATGTGGCAACACATGGATCAAATGGCCCACAAACAAAAGAATACGAGGAGATCCAACGGTGTTCCACCCATATATATCAAGGGGCCCACCTGGAAACCACCTGGAGGAAGCAATCCCCGAGGGGAGCCTTGACCAGGACGGTCGAACCAGAGGTTTGGACGACCCCTTCCTGGCGCCAAACCCGATCAAATGACACGTGTTGGCTCCTCCCGACTCCCTAGAGTCAATGGTGACTGATTCGCGCATTAATTGTGGCGGGAACCGACCCTTCTCCACCTATAAATAGACCCCCTCACCTCACTTCTCACACACACCAAAAGTTGAGAATAGTGCTACACTCCAAAGGTTTAGAGTAGTCCTAGAGGCTACCAAAGTAGAAGGAGAGTGTGGTGAAGAGTCTAGGAGAAGGAGGCTTGGGATTGTCAAGTCCCTCTTCTATACTTGTACCCCTACAAAGGTTTTACTCAATCAAGTAAGCCATTGTGAATTCAATACAAGTTTGATCTTTTATTCTTGCTAGTTTGCACAAGTAGTTACTTGTGGTTTCACTGCTTTAATTTCATTAGAGGCTCTAGTATTGCTAGGAGTAAGCCCGTGCCCGAAGAAAGCATCTACTTCAAACTACCTTGAATTAGGATCAATACTTTGAATTCCTCTCTGTTCCTTGCCTACTAAACAACTTTCTGTCCTTGGGTGAGCTAGTTCGAAAGATAAGCACACACGTTCTTTGGATTCGATACCCTTGGGAATACTCCTTAAGGGGAAGTCCTACAAAGGTATTTCCGTGCGCTTGCGGATTACTCTTTGGTGTTCAGAAATACCAACAGCGGTTTTACAAGTTAACTTCAAAGAAACTCCTTTCTTCTTTGCCGAGGTAAGGTCGGTAATTACCTTGACGTGCTTGGTTTGCTTCTCCATCATTTCAAAGTTGATAATCTTGCCAAGAAGTTCGTCCGAGGTCATTTTCGGACACCCAGTGCTTTCTCTAATCATAGAGCGAAGAGTCACGTTGTGAGGCATGAATGCTCTAAGAATCAACTTCACGACCTCATGATCATTCCACTTCTTGCTGCCATAAGCTC
The DNA here is from genome assembly GCA_036927565.1 of Tuctoria greenei. Taxonomy (NCBI): domain Eukaryota; kingdom Viridiplantae; phylum Streptophyta; class Magnoliopsida; order Poales; family Poaceae; genus Tuctoria; species Tuctoria greenei. The sequence continues at coordinate 127,876,573 of JAYESD010000011.1, read as the reverse complement.
GGACCTTATTGACAAGATTCTTGAGTATATTGTACATGTCTTGAAGTGATTCACCATCTTCTATAGTGAATCTTCCCAATTCAGCTTCGATCATCTCTATCTTTGCTTCGCGTACATGACGGTCACCTTCATGTGCAGTTTGTAGAGTGTCCCATATATCTTTGGCAATTTTGAGTCCATTCACCTTGGTGAACTCGTCTCGGCTCAATGATGAAGTGATCACAGCTGCACCTTGAGCATTCTGATGAATTGCTTGTTCTTGACTTGGTGTCAACTCTTCATCATTGTGTGGAATATCTATCCTTGTAAAAACTGTATGCCACAAACTTGGGTTAAGAGATATGAGATGCAATTTCATATTGTGTCTCCACATTGAATAGTCATTGCCATAAAAGTAAGGTGCTTTGCCTAAAGGAATTGATAGCTAATGACTATTATTAGAATTTAAATGTTCATAGTCAAAAGGATATCGGGAGTAGTCAGTGTGATCCCCTTCATCTTCTCATCTGAGTTTTCCTCTTTCCTTTTGGAGATAGTGCCTTCTTCTAGAGAAGAGCCTTTAGTTGAAGCATTTCCTCATCATCATCCTCACAGTCTTGAATTGCATCGAGGAGCTTCTCCATCTTTTGGGTCTTTTCATCATCACCCTTTTCGTTGTTGAAGTTATTGTTTACATCCTTGATGTATGACATCGTATCTTCGAGCGGTGAGTCTCTTTTGAAGAGTTTGGCTCTAGTACCAATTGAATGTAGCATAGAGGTGGGTGAATAAGCTATTTGAATTTTTGTCAATCTCTGAAACACTTAACAAATTGATCAGGTACCGGGAGATCGGACTAGTCTAATAAAGTGCGGACTAGTTCGGTATTTGTGGACTAGAAAGATCAAGATTGATCAATAATTTCACTTCTAGTACACTATGCAGTGGAAAGTAATTGCAACTTGGATGTATTACAACGATGAAACAATGTAAGGCAAAGATCAATTTTAATTCCATTGTTTCAACGTGAGTTACACAAGATTAAGCAAACCCTAGAATATGATGAACGATGAAACAAAAGTGGGTGAGACAAGATTTTTTCCCAAGGTTCGATTCCACGGAGGAAATCTACATCCCCATTGACGAGTCCACGGAGGACCGGGTCTTCACCAACCCTACTCTCGTCAAATCACCACGAAAGCCGATTCTCTTCCACTAATGACAAAGGGGAAAATAACTCTTTCAAGGGGGCTTCTCACAAGTTGAGGGCTCCCCAAGAATTACAATGAATGAACACCACCAAACACACTCATGAGATGTACAACGAACAACAAGAGTGTGCGAGAGATCAAACCCAAGAGCTCAAGATGTGTAGAACAAGTCTCTCCTTTTATCAATTTCTAATCCTCAAAGATTTGATCCTTTTAGGGTTAGAATGTGTGGAGAGATGTGAATTCTGAGCTCTTGGGAGGTGTGATGGCGCAGGGGGGTCGAGATATTTGGTTGTGTGGTCGTACACCTCTGTTTATACTAGGGTTTCCAAAAGTTACCGTTAGGGTTTGCGATGTTCGGACTAGTCCATGGTGCACACCGGACTAGTACGGTGTGCGGCGTGTGGAAAACCCTAAGTATTGATGGATAGCGGACTAGTCCGTTAAGGTGCGGACTAGTCCGATTTTAGTCAGAAACTTTTGGGACTGGTCTGGTAGATATCAGACTAGTCTGGTGTGTTGAACACCGTGTAGAACTTAGGACCAGTCTGCACTTGGAGGACTTGTCCGATTTTAGTCAGAGAGTTTTCAGACTAGTCCGTCTGATATCGAACATGTCCAGTGCTGTGCAAATGTGAAGGGCTGTAGACAAGTCCGCACTGGGGGCGGACTTGTTCGTTGTTAGTCAGAGAGATATTGGACTAGTCCGATGTATATCGGGCTAGTCCGCTCTTCCTGTGAGAGTTGAATTATTTGTTCACTTGAGCTCTTAGGGTATTTTTCTCCAACACACTCCATACAAAATAATCTAATCTTTTCAGCTCCTGAGCTCTTCTCCCTTTAAATCCTCATTCTCATTCCTTTTTGTGCTTTCTTTATCATTTCTTTAAAACATGCGCTCATCTCAACAATTTTGTTAGGATATCATTTGTTTATCATTAATCAACCAAAACCCATAAGAGATGCCTAGATGCACTTTCAAGCACCTCCGAGACAAAGAAATAGGAGTTCCTCAGAGGAGAAATTCACTGGGATGGTTAGCAATATTGCCTGGAAGTTCAGGATAGTCGATGCTTGCAGCAGTGGAAAGGTAGCTGCTGGTCCGTAATTTCGGAGTGATTTCCACTCGGATTACTACAGCAGCGTCTACCTCAACATGAAGACCCAGTGGTACACAGTCAATGGATAGAATGGAACTACTTTGGAAGAAAGAGCTAAGTTGCATTTGATAAGGTAGTGACCGCTGTAGAGAGGCATGGTCCAAAGGATCTGTTATCCTTTAGATACAACTAGAATGATGAAGTGATAGCCCAATCTATGCCGCTTGCCACTTTGTCAAAACGAGTGAAGAAAGAGTAACCTGGATGACTCATGGATCAATCTACTCTAGCACCTATGTTCACTTTGCAAAGTTGTTACATCTTGAGGATACCGAGAACCATGAGATAGTGATCCACAATGTCAGCCCTCTGGAGAAGGAAAAGATGAAGTTCCTCTATGACACTCATCTTCCTTACTATCCCCCATCAACCAAGAACATGAAGCTATTCTTCATTGTCCTCAATCGAGTGCTTCGGAAGACCATTGCTCCTAAGGATGGGGATGTGGGCAGTGTCCAGGGTTACTTGAGAATTCTAATGAAGTTCATAAGCAGGAGTAGGAGGTTTGATGTGTTCAACTATATTTCGAATGACATGGTGAACACCTCTTGCACTCCCAACTGCTCCTGTGGCTATGCACCATACATTAAGTTCAGTATTGAGAAGGTCACAGGAATCGAGTTTTTGACAGACGTAGAGCACACTGCCTTGAGGCCTCAGAAGCCACCTCAAGCTGCTCTCCCAACGGCTCCCTCTGCAGCCTCAAGTGAGGAGCGCCCAAGGAGAGCCCAAGAAGAAGCAAGGGCTCCCTCTAGCTCTAGGGCCCCTCCATCTCACAAGGGGTCCGCTCGTGGGATAATGAAGTATCTTGCTGCGATCTTCGGTTCATGCCGCAAATCAGAGGTGAATCTACACAAGATCAACAAGGCAAGAAAAGAGCAAATGAAATACATGAAAGAAAACGTCAAGGCCATTTGTCAAAAACTGGAAATTGATCTTGTGGGGTCTCCTGTCATCTCAGAAGACTCCGGGTCTGACTTCTTTGAGCTTCCTCCTCTCACCAACTTTGAACTTGCTCACTTTGGCCGTGGGAGCATGATGGGTGGCTCTCCTCCTCCTCCTCCTCCCCCTCCTCATCAACATGATGAAGAAGAAAGTGCAGAAAGGACCAAAAGCGAGGGTGAAGCCGATGATGACGGGTAGATCCCTTCTTCTCTTCGTTTTTGGTGCCTTGATGCCAAAGGGGGAGAGATTGAGGGGGAGTCCTAGGTCTTAGCTTACATTGAGGGGGAGTCCTTAGGTCTTAAGTCCTTAGGTATTAACCAATTCTAGGTCTTAGCTTATGTCTTTGTGCTCTATCTCTTTTAAGACTCTTTATGCATTTGGTCATGTAATACTCCTATTATGCACTTGGACTTGTAATTTGTCTTCTCTATGATCTATGCATTATGCCTTAAAATTGTTGTGTGTGCTTGCTAATATTTACGATGTTATGATTATGCTTTTCACCTCATTTACATCAAAATTCTTGCTCACACACACAAAGGTTTGCACCCCACCATAAAGAGTGCAACTATGAGTAGTACTTCTACATTAACAATTTTTCACAAAACTCATATGTGCACACTTTACGAAAATCTGAATTTTTCATCATATTTGTGTAATCTCAATTGGTTGTCATCAATCACCAAAAAGGGGTAGATTGAATGTGCATCTATGCATCCTCAGTGGGTTTTGGTTGATTAATGACAAACAAATGAGATCCTAACAAAATTGTCGAGATGAGAGCAGGTTTCAAGAGATGAGAAAGAAATTACAAAAAAGAAGAAGAAGAAGAATCCAAAAGAGATAGGTCTCAAGATTTGAAAATAGTAGATTTAATTTGTTAGGAGTGTGTTGAAGAAACACATACCAAGAGCTCAAGTGACGAGATCGCACTCACTGCACAAGTTTCAAAAATAATGGACTAGTCCGATAATGACTGGGCTAGTCCGAAATCTCTCAGGATAAAACGAACAAGTGCTCCCGGTGCGGACTTGTCCACAAATCTTCACGTTTTGCACAAGAGCAGACTAGTCCGATATTGACCAGACTAGTCTAAAAATTCTCTGGGTAGAAAACAGACAAGTCCTCCAAGTGCGGACTTGTCCTCAATTCTTCACATTTGCCCCAGAGCGAACAAGTCCGATATTAACCAGACTAGTCCGAAAACTCTTTGAGTCAAAAATAGACTAGTCCGCACCATAACAGATTAGTCCGGTACCCTCAACACTTAGGGTTTTTCACACACACACACGCACACACACACACACACACACACACACACACACACACACACACATTGGACTAGTCCGGTGTCCAACAACGGACCAGTCCGCACTTCGCAAAACCTAACGGCAACTTTTGGAAACCCTTGTATAAATAGAGGTCCACGGCCATGTAACCCAAACTCTCGATCCCCTGCTCCATCACACCTTCGCAGAGCACGAAAACACCTCTCTCCACTCATTCTAAACCTAAATGGATCAATTCTTTGAGGATTAGGGATTGGATAAAGGAGAGAATTCATTCTTCACGATCTGGAGCTCTTGGGTTTGATCTCTTGCACACTCTCATTTTTTATTGTACATCTTTTGAGTGTGTTTTGTGGTGTTCATTCATTGTAATCTTTGGGGAGCACTCAACTTGTGAGAAGGCCCCTTGCATAATGTTTTCACCCCTTTTGTGGTTAGTGATTGAGAATCGACATTCGTGGTGATTCAACGAGGGAAGGGTTAGTGCAGACCCGGTCCTCCATGGACTCCTCAATGGGGACATAGGTTCCTCCATGGAATCAAACCTCGAGATAAAATCTTGTCTCGCGTGTTCTTGTTCTACTTTGTTTATCATATTTTAGAATTTGCAAATTCTTGTTTAATTTCATCTATACATTGTATTAATCTTGATAGTTGCAATCTCTTACTTCATAATCACAATATATTTAAGTTGTCAATTGCATTCCACTGTATAGAATACAAGAAGAAGAAGAATTATTTACATGGCTTCTAGGTGCGCATATACCGGACCTGTATTTGATCTCCTTGCTAATATTTAAGGGATTGATAAAAATTCAAAAAACCTATTCACCCCCCTGTTGGCTACATTTAGAGAGACCGGTCAGGAGCCGACCCCGACCTAGGTTTCGAAGAGAAGTCACAAGGGACGTGACCCTTCCCAGCCTGGGCATTGTAGTCAGGTCGTGACCAATCGACTGGTAAATTTTTAAAATTCATCTATTTAATTATAACTAATACTATTATTGACACACTTACAAGATTTCTTTGTTTTCTAGCCAAAGTACTCGCAGGAGGTCGTGAAGATACACGACGAAGATGACCATTGGTAAAACGCACCAATCGAGCCCCAAGCCATGTACGCGAGCCGAGGCAAGAAGGCCCATTGATGGTGAGTTGGTCATTTGTTTCATTTTTTTAATCTACCTTCTTTTACTTATTATTTTTCATTCTTTTGAAAGATTACCATTTTCGATGGAGTTGTCGACTCGATGTCGATGCGACCTTCGAGAGGCGCTTCATTGACACAGGCCTCGTCCATTTTGCCTTCAAGTGGCCGTCTCTTGCAGACCCTGGTGGAACTCGATGCAGACACTGATGCAGACCCAAGCGGAGCTCGACTGGATGAGGGCCATCCAGGAGGTCATGACCAGCTACATTCCCTAGATGCAGGAAAAAATGGAGGTAAGTAATTTAAATTACTTTAGTTGAATTTCATATCCTTTAAATAACATATATCATCTAATATTTTGCAATGGCAGGCCCCACCTCGACAGACCTGTCACCAAATCGAGATTCCTTCATTTTAGCTGCCGCGGGCGACCCTGGCACATACCTCCCCACCACAGGTGCCCCTAGCTTAGGTAACAAATTCTTTCTTTAATATTGTCGTATTCATTTCACATAGGGAGAGAAGGAGGTGGAACATAGGGTGAGAGAGAGAGTGAGATAGTGGTGAAGTAAGAGAGACAGAGATAGGTTGAGAGAGCGGGGCGAGATAGAGGTGGCGTAAGAGAGGCATAGATATGGAGAGATAGAGTGCGAAAGAAAGGGTAAAGTGAGAGAGAGAGAGGATGCTAGAGAAGGAGAGGAAGAGAGTGAGAAAAGGAGAGGATGGATAGAGAGAGAGCGAGAGGAAGAGAGTGAGAGAGAGAGGTAGACAGCGACAGAATAAGAGAAATGGGGGAGAGGAAGAGAGAAAGTGTGACAGAAAGAGGGAGAGGAAGAGAGTGAGAGAAAGTGAGGGAGAGGAAGAGAGTGAGATAATGAGAGAAAGAGAGGGAGAGGAAGAGAAAAAATGTGACAAAATAATAGGGAGAGGAACAGAGTGAGAGAAAGTAAGGGACAAGAAGAGAGTGAGAGAAAGAGAGAAAGAGAGAGGGAGAAACAGAGGAAAAGAGTGTGAGAGAAAGATATAGAGGGAGGGAAATAGAGAGAGGAAGAGAGTGAGAGAAAAATGGAGAGGGAGAGAAAGAGAGTGAGAGGATGAAAGTTAGAGGGAGGAAGAGTGTGAGATGCATTTGTAACATGTATAACTCTAATTTTCTTTTGCAGGATTCGATGACGGAGGTGCAAGCTCCTTCTGCACAGCTACAGGCACCCACAGGGACGCGCAGAGACATGCTTTTCGGTACCGGGGTAGCCTTTAGATAATTTGGAATGGATAGGGGACGAGGTAGTCGAGGGGCTAGCGTGTAGCCCGTTCAGAGTTTGTGTTGTGATTGATGCATTTTAAATAATTTGTGACTGTTTGTTACGTCTGTTACTATATATCTGTGTATATTGTTGTTCTGCGAGCTTGCCATTGTGCGAGGTAGGCATTTTTTGCTTTTTTTAATTACAAACTCAACTTATGTCGGGTATGGCCAAGCCGATGTAAGGTAGCCCAAGTTAACTTACGTTGGTCCGACCATGCCGGCGTAAGTTAGCTCAAGAAACTTACATCGGCCTTGCCATAGCCAATGTAAGTTAAGGAGATTACTTATGTCGGCCAACCATGATAGACGTAGGTCCCCTGGCCTAGCCCGCAGCCCAGCCTAGGAAGGTACTTACGTCGGTAGCGGTACACCGACGTAAGTTAGCTAACTTACTTCAGTTGCCGATGTAAGTTAGTTAACTTACGACCAAACCTTAACATTAGCCAATAACCGTCGTAAATAAGGGGAAACTGACGAAAGTTAGTAACTTATCTCGGTTTTGTCCTTAATTACGTCGGCCCCAACGGACGTAAGTGGCCAGGTTTCCTGTAGTTCCTGAAGACTTCCTCGTCAACCCGGATGAGATGATGTAGGCTGGCGATCCTTCACACAATTGCATGTGGAGTTGGAGCCTCATCTACTATTTTTTCTGTTGTAGCTTAGATGATATAAATATCCTAAATGATGTAGATAGCTTAGTGGTGTGTATTTGGTGACCTATTGATCCTTATGTTGGACTTACGATGTATCCGAACATGACTATGTAATGATATTTCACTTTTGTCAATGCATCTACGATTCAATTGATCATGGCGTACACGTGGGTAGCATTTGTTTGTCTTCTTGATGACCAACTGTGACACACCTCTTAGAATGAGCATTCTTGCATTGTTTCAAAATAAGAAATTGTGTTGCAAACCAAAGGCAATGAGCTAAATATAATCACTTTATCTCAACGTACTTGTCACTTAGTTAAAAATAAACAAGAGAGTGACAAGTATTTTGAAATGGAGGGAGTATGTTGCACAACACAAGTATGAATAATCATTAATGCTCATGCATGGGGCTGTTGGCACAAAAAGACAGGAAAAACTTGAACGGATGCGAGTTAAACAATAAGCTAAAATGTAATTACAACGTGGCTGGACGAATCAGATAGAGTAGAAGTAGCTTCGAATGACGAGGTGATGTAAGGGAAGAGGCGCTCATCCAAGCTCATTGGAGTGGCGGATTGAGACTATAGTTGTCCAACGGACTGGCCTTAAAGCCTCAGCCAAGCACTGCCTGGAATGGATCGGGCTGGGCTGGTACGACGGGCCTGCATCTCTGTCCAGGTATGGCCCGGTCTAATTTTACATGTGTCGTCGGGTCATATCCGGAACTGGAATATTTAAAAGTACATTAAAAATATATATTATACGGATTTATACGAGTCGTGTCGGGTCACGTCTTGTGGGCTAACCGAGACATACAACCAGCCGATCCTAAACACATCATGCTGGACTATCCCGGCAACCAGAGCCGAAGCCCGAGCACGAGCCGTGCTGTGCTTCGGGCCAACGCAGCCTCAGTTCCACCGGATCGTACCGGGTTTTGGCCGTATTTTTTTTGTTGTGCTTCAGACCAACCAAATTGACACGAGCCATCTAGACACCATAGCAAAGTCGGGACAAGGACACGGCTGTTTGGCACTCCTGCTCAACCTACAATGCAAATGGCGTTCGTGAGGGTGAACGATGGCTAGGGTGGAAGAATTGTGCGTGAGAAACTTACTTGAGACGACGGCACAGTGAAGGTTGCTAGCTATGAACTAGCGAAGCTACGGGAGTACGAAGTTCCAAAGAGGTGATGAGCTCACGGTACAATTCCCTCAAAGTTGAGGGCAGGACGGTTGCTGGCAGACATGTCCCACTGGTCAGAGAGAGCGAGAGATGGTGATGCAGTGCAGGTAAGCGTGGGTGGCCTGTTACGACCCATAGAGGAAACGGGTGGGGTCGGGCTACTGAGATAGGATTTCGGTCCAAGAAACTTATTAAATTTTCCTTTCATTTTCAAAATTTAGATAGATTTCAAACAATTTATACCGAACTTGAAAGTTTAATTTTCCAAACAAACGCACGCCATATGAATCAGCTTGACCTAGACAATATTTAGGAATATTTTTTCTCTCGTTTCATTTTAATTTAAGAATTTATTTAATATTTTTGAAGCAGTTGAACTATGAGCAATTGAATTTTGAAGTCGGAATCAAAATCTGAAAATAATGTTTCTGATAATATTGAACAGTAGAGAATATAAATATTAAAATACGCTAGTTACAATGAAAATAAAAAATAAGAAAATAAGATATCAACATTAAGAATAACTTACATTCTCACGATTCACTCTATAATCGCCGGCAGTGCGAAGATGCTCACATACATAATACCTGCATAAGACGCTTCTAACAGACTGCTTGAGACAAGCATAATATATTTTGATGTCCAATGCATTCACCATGGATGTCGGGCGCCGCTCTACCCTTCCGTCCGCGCTCCTCCGCCCGCGACCCCGCTATATGTACCCCTCCATTTGCGCCCCTCCGCTCGTGCCACTCTGTTGGTCCTCCTCCGATACTTCTGCCCGTGCTCCTCAGGTGGCGCGTCTTCGACCCATCCACCCATGCTGCTGCAGCCCTTCGGCTCGCAATGTTCTCAGCCCATCCTGCCGCGACCCTCCGCTGATGCTCGCCTGTGGCACTGCCACCCTCTCCGCCTGCGGCACTGTTGCCCTCCCTGCCCACGGCACAACCACACCTCCGCCCGTGCTAATGGTTACTTCATCTGTTCACTGTCAGCTTGCTTATTTTGTACGACTTCCACTCGAGAAAGCAGGTGGAATGATAACACTAGTTAGTGTATATTTACTCTTCCGCCGGCTAGGAGAACAGGTCTGTATTTTCGCTGGCACAATTGTGCAGATCTATTATTGTAAGAGTTTACCTGTGCCTCGAGCAGGATCGACTCCGCAGCAGATTACGTGTTCGTCGTGATTCAATTCAGCCACCTGCGTGCTGGATCGATTCTAGGCTGGTACCATGCTTGCCTTGGTCACAATTGCCGCCACCGCCTTGAGGGACCTTGCATGCCGCCGCCACCTGATAGACCTCGCACGCCGCACAACATGGCCTTCTGGGAGATTGATTACCGATTATTTTTTTCCTTTACCTGTCAATATTTGACAACTCGAATCCTACGTGACGCCTAATCACCAAAACTACTGTACAACTTGGCTTATCCGGATTAGATTATTAAAAAAGGTGTAATGTGGACTGGTTTTACAAACCATGGGGGAAAAGTGAACCAAAAATTAGTACATTGGGTTATGTAAACCGAAAGCATACATCAGAGTAGTAATATGGACTTTTTCCTTTTAATTTTGTTAGAATTAACGATTACTTATAAATGATTAATTGTTAATGACAATAATTAAATATTAATTAACCGTCACTTAAAATCTCACCGAATTTCAAGCACCTACAATCTAATCTTGACAGACCCAAATGAAAAAAAAAAGAAGCTAGCTCTGATTATCATGCGAGATTGGATCGAAGCGTGCACATTGCGGTACCGCTGGCTTTCCATTATTATGTGAGTATCAACTATCACGTTAGGATTTCCAAAAATCATCAAGTAATATCTAAAAGATCACAGCACGATGACTTATCTAGAACCTTTCGTCTAACAGCCCGAACTGTCCTGTGACCGCAGCACGTTGCTGACGTAAACGAACGAAGCGCCGCAGCTTGTCACGGTTGCGGTCTCCTTTGCGTAACCAACTAGCGCGGCGCAGAAGAAGTAAACTTCAAATTGATCATATCAGGTACTTTCTCCGTCCTATAAAGTTTGTTGCTCTGGCACCAATGGCGATGCGGCTGCAAGGAAGAAGATGAGAATGTGAGCAGATGTACGGAGAGAATGGGTGAGGGAAACGGATGGCGAGGGCGAGGCAACCCCTTTATTGCCTTGTACACCTTGTACGGAAGTGGACGTGTGGAGCCATAGAGGTGCCTCTCAGTGTAGGGCTGCATGCCACTAGGTGCCCAAGGAAGATGAAGGTGAGAGGGAGACACTGATAGATGGGGCCGCAGGGATTTTTCTTTTTCGGATTTCTTTTCTTCCCCTTCTTTCTAATGCCAAATAAAATATCTATGTGCCTCGAAATTAAACAATTTTACATGGGCTCCCCATAAACATAAAGAACATATTTGTGAATTCCAAACTAAAATATGTTTCTAAGATTTTAAAGTTAAATTTCTCTAATTAACGATACGATTTATTTAAGAGAATCGATTAATTATATAATTGTTAATAGGAAAAATTTTATGGACTTTTATTCATCCTTAATTTACTTGGAGAACTTAACTTTATATGATTCTAAAACAACAAATTATTTTCGAGTCTTCTTTATTCATTTTTATTTAGATTTGCATTTGAATTGTGAATTCTATTTCCCTCATTGAACTTAGGAATGCGGGCTGTTACACTTCCTTCCCACAGCCCTATGTATGAATATTAATTATGATTCATACATCACATATACACAATTAATAAGATCATAGTACCGCATGTATAACGTGGTTAATAAAATCATAGTACAATACGTATAATATCATGCTCAGTTGCTCATTTCTGGAAGTCTTTAGATTTATTCTACCTTTTGGTAATAACTATAGGTAGTAGCTACGTGGCGGCCACCTTGTACTCAGCCCACATAGTCTTGATGCCTTGCTCGGTTATCTTCTTCAAGAGTTCCTGGCAGCTCATGGCTTGCTTGGGGCCGGCATTGAGGACGGCAAGGAATCCCTTATTATGCTGGTTGTCAACATGGTTGAGGAAATGACCCATGGGCACATATCCATAATGGTTCCAACCAACACCTTCTTCTTTGTACACCTAGTCGGCTGGCACATAACCAGTCTAGAGGCGCATAACATTCACTACCCTTGGAGAAGAGCAGTGTTAACCCTACCCTAGCCATTCCATAGTACAAACTTGGGAACCTCACTATAGAGGATGCCTGTGATTTGTGATCGAGGCGAAAGAAAAAAAACACATAAACACTAGGTCTGCAAGGATGACATCATAAACAAGCAAAACTATATCTTTTGCAAACCTCGTTACCAAGGTCTCCCTCGTACTCTCCATGTATGCAGCGCTGAGATGGATATGTCAGCCATGGAAGGTCAACACTGCTTTCGTGCCGGCGATGGCATCGAAATTGTTGAGAGTAATAGCGCTAACATTGTACCCGCTGTCAGCGCCGAAAATGTTCCAGACACGGTTGGTGGCTTCCCTCCGGATGCAGACGAATGCTTTGTGTTTGAGTGAATGTGCTTTCTCCATTAGTATTCAATGTGTCATTATTGACATTGTATGATACTTTTCTGGTGGTAGCGGATGCTGCCACCACCATCAGTATGAGAAGAAACTAGACAGGTTTCATGAAGAAATTAGCCATTGGTCGAGTACAGCAACATGAAGCAGGATGTTGGTTTCCTTAGTTATTGACTAGGAGAAGCCGACGGAGACATCTGCTCTCCGCCGTGGTGCGTCTCGATATGGCTAGCTTGAGATGACAAATTTCTAGGTCAAGCTAGCTACATCGAGACGCACAACAGCAAAGAGTATATATATACACATATATAATCACTAAAGAAAACCAACATCCTAATCACTAAGGAAAACCAACATCCTGCTTAGGCTCGCTGTACTCGACTAATGGGTCATTTCATCGTGGAACATGTCTAGTTTCTTTTCAAATTGAAGGCAATGGAAGCATCTATTGTCGAATGCTACCGCCACAAAAGTATAGCACATCACCATTAATGACACACCAGATACTAATGGAGGACACATGTTCTCTCAAACACTAAGAATAATGTGTGCCGTCCGCATCTTGATTTGAAGCCACCAACCATGCTTCGAACCTGTTCGGTGCCAACTAGAGACATGATGTCAACACTATCACTCTCATCATTGTCGACGCCATGCCGTCAAGAAAGAAGTATTGACCTCCCATGACAGGCGTATCCACCTGAGCATTGAATGCATTGCAGAGTACAAGAGGGAGACCCTCATAACGAGGTTTGCAAAAGCTCATAGCTTTCCTTGGTTATGATGTCATTCTTGCAGGCCTAAAAATTATTTTTTTTTCTGTCTTTTGCCTCGATCACAGGTCAAAAGCATCCTCTACAATGTGGGTTGCCATGGTTTGGCTGTGGAATGGGCAGGGTAGGGCTAACACTCCTCTTCTCCAAGGGGTAGCGGATATTCTGCACCTCCAGACAGGTTATGCGTCAGCCAACTTCGTGCACGAAGGAGAAGGTGTTGGTTGGAACCAAAATGGACACTCGGTCACGGCATGTTTCCTCAACCACGTAGACAACTACCACAAGAGATTTCTGGCTACCCTCAACACCATCCTCAAGGAAGCCACAAGCGGCCTGGAACTCTTCAATAAGATAATCAGGCAAGACATCAAGGCCCTTTGGGCTGAGTACAAGGTGTCCGCTGCTCGCTACTACCTATAGTTATGACCAATATGTCGAAAAAATCTTGAACAGGACTCTGAGCACTGAGCAAGTGAGCATGATGTTATACGTATTGTACTATGATCTTATTAACCATGTTATACACACAGAACTATAATCTTATGAACCGTGTTATATGTGTTGTATGAATCATAACTAATGTTCATACATGGGGCTGTGGAACACACCCCATTCCCAAGTACAAATCGCGATAGAAATCAAATGTAAAATTCAAATGTGAATCTAAATCAAATTAAATACAGAAAACTCGAAAATTGTTTTTGGTAATAAAATCATATAAAATGAAATTCTCCAAGTAAATTAAGGATGAATAAGAAGTCCATAAACTTTTTCCCATCAATTACTATATTATGAAACTATTTTCATAATTAAATAGATCATTAAATACAAAAAATTAAATTCAAATTATCAGAAATAAATTTTAGTTTGGACTTCACAAATATGTTTTTTATACTTATGAAGACACCACATGTCAAATTTTGTAATTGTCTGACACACATAGCGATTTTATTTGGCATTAAAAAGAAGGTGAAGAAAAGAAATCCAAACAAAGAAAAATCCTTGCGGCCCCATCTGTCATCCTCTAACTCTCTCTTTCTTCCTTGGGCAGCTGCTGGCATGCAGCCCGACCCTGAGAGACACCTCTATTGCTCCACGCGCCCGTGTGTGTACGAGACGATAGAAGGTGGTGCCTCAATCTCACCATTCGCTTGTCTCACCCATTCTCTCCATCCATCTGCTCTTGGTCTCATCTTCTTCCTTGCAGCCACATCTCAATTGCTGCGAGCCGAGCTCGAGCTCGCTTTTGTGATAGCCTCTAGCTGCAATGCTGCCCTGATTGAGCCCACCAAACCAAATATATCGACCTCCTATCTATTTACCCTCAACCAATTTAACCCAATCACGAACCAATCAAACTGATTTCCATTTCTTCTTCGGACACTCATCTCTTCGCGGACTTGATTCATCGCGTGCTGCAAACCAGATTTAAATTAGCTTCATTCACACCTTCCTCACTCTTGTGCGCAACGTGCTAACCACCAATTCCGTCACATAACGACACAATGTTGCTGGATTTTGAGGTTCCGATCCAAAGCCGCCGTCCACCCACCGTATAACCCCCTCGTGTCACGCCCGAGCTCTGGATTCTATCGTTGGCGTTAGATTCGATGTTGGAGTTTCCCCAAGTGTCAAAGTCATTCCCTACTCCCCCCTCATGGCCGTATTAACCATGCACCATACACCATCGTCGACGCTGCATCTTTGCCGTTGAGTCGTTCTGGTGAGGCTTGCCTTCTTCCAACCCCTCAAATGTGTTTTCCTTGGTGCACCGATCGTTCTGCCTCCAAATCCACTGTGAATAATAATCAATTGCACGAACAGCGGTGAGCCGCTGTGGGCACCCTCAAGAATGGGATCAGGTATGGTCGACATCCCATTTGATAAGCTTCGTGGCTCCTGTGTTGCTTGCATTCCGCTATGTGAGGATGCCCTTGGGGCTAAGGAATGTCAGAGCAATGTACTAGCAATGCATGCAATAGTGCTTTCAGTAGCATGTCAGATGGAACCTCAAGAAGTCTACGTTGACGACATCGTTGTGACGTCCAGGAAGGCATCTAGCTTCATCACTGACCTTGAAGAAACCTTCAGCAATCTCCACAGCAACAACATCAAGTTCAACCCAGAAAAGTCTGTATTCGGCATCCCCGGGGCAAGCTGGTTGGATAGATCATCGCAAAATGAGGCATCAAAGCCAACCCCGAGATGATCATGACAATCACCAACATGGGCGATAGGATGCCTTGTAGCCGTGAGCCATTTCGTCGCCTGACTCAAGGAACTTCTGAGGAAATCCCAACCCCTCGAATGGATGGAGGAGGCACAAAAGCCCTCGATCATCTTAAGGCCTTGCTCATCAATCCTCGGATATTGGCGTCTCACGAGCCAAATGGACTGCTCCTACTCTACATCACCGTCACTGACCATGTGGTCAACACCACCCTAGTTGTAGAGCGGGAAGAGCCCGAGCATGCCCACCGATTCAAAAGACCAGTCTACTTCATCAGCAAGACAATGTCCAACTATGAGACGTGCTACCCTCATGTGAAGAAGCTCCTGTACGCTATCCTGATAACGAAGTAGAAGCTCTTGCACTATATTCAAAGCCACTGTAAGTGCATCAAAGCATTCCCTTGTGGATTTTGGTTGATTGATGACAAACAAGTGAAGAGCTAATGAAATTTGCTAAGTGAGAGCAGGTCACATAGAGAAAAAGTTGATTAAAGCAAAAGGGTAAAATGTGGCTTTGATGGAAAAATGATAAAGTGAAGGGCAAAAGGCTTAGTCTAGGAATTGTAGTCTTGGTATGTGTGAGTTATCCCCTCAAAAGCTTAACTGATGCATGAAAATATGAGAGGAGTAATCAAAATTAAAATTCACACACTGTAGGATCGAAGAGCACGTGAAAAGCTACCAGAGGGGGGTGAATGGTAGATTTAAACTTTTTTGGCAGAAGCAACAAAATCCATTCGATAGAAAATCAATCTGCTAAGAAACCGTGTGTGTAATCTGTTTTCAACGTGTCCAACTGTGACAAAACAAGTGTATATTGTAGAGAATCAAGTCACGAAACTAATGCAACAAAAATTATGTGAAAGCACTAAGTAGAACTTGAAATATGATCAAAAGACTAGACGAAGGTCAATCTGTTCTACCCAATTTAAAAACAGATCAACAATGCTGCAAAGAAACTCATGTAGATCAAAAACCACAAATCCAACGACCGTGAAATTTTCAAAGATGATAGAGAATCAAGTTGTGAAGACAACTCAAAAATAATAGCATCAATTGGCTCGGTAACACGTGAGTTATGATCGAAATACCGAAGCAACATTTGTCTGTCCAGAAACTCGGCGAGAAAAACTTGTCTGAAACTTGTCGGGTGAACAAGGAACAAAAGCTCCTCTAAATCTACGATCTTTATTTAATAGAACACAAGAGGAACTGCCCAAAGTCGTATTACCATGAGCTTTAGCCTCCCTTGCTTATATATTAGCCCTAAGGCCAATCCAATCCAAACTAGGACTCTAATCCTACTTGGACTCTAACTCAAACTTACCATAACTGCTTAGGACTCTTCCATTCACAGATAGATGCAATACCAAGACTTCAAAACACATTATGAACGTATCCCACATTCCTAAAACAACTCTACTTCGTGTCCAACACAAATTCTAATCAAAATCAACACAAATCTTTCCACATTTGAGCCATAACCTACTTAACCGCAGCCTGAGTCCATAATCCAACTGGTTGGACCTTTCCGGCCACATCTTCACGTCCATATTTCTTCATGATGTCTTGAAACCATGTTGCCACATCCATGCATTCCTTAAAAACGTGCAAACACCTGTCAACAACGTCCAAGATACCTTCATATGCATTGTTCTTGGCCCAAACATATTGCGTGACCTCCCGATCAACTCAACCACAATTCCTCCTGAACTTGGTTGTTGAACCTTATCTTCTCCCTAAGACTAGTTCAATCGATCTTGTTACCAGCCATGTCTTGACCTTAAGCACCACATGCAAATGAACAAACAACCAATCTTTGCGAGCCCAAGTCCTTGACTTGACTCTCGTTAGTCTGAAGATTACAACACCTTACGTGAGCACCTCACATAAGCATGTTGCAAACCATAGCAAGATAATACCAGCCATAACCACCAAAACACACCAAAAACTTAGCAAATGAATACTAAGCAACCTTCCGTAAGCCAAAAGCAAGTTCAAAACATTGCGAGTTAAAACAAAGAAAAATAGAGCAACTGAACTCAATATGAAAACTCTGAGCAGTAACTGTTACTCCCGATATGAATTACGAAAGTTCAGTTAGTCCAAAACAATCGAGGGTAACATTACTCCTAAAAACACATTAAAAAGATCCACTCTTTTTGACTCATGTGCATCTCACGTGTCTGAAAGTTTGGACAATCCTTAGTGCCGACATGTGCAAGTCATGTGAGAAAAGTTTGGACAATCCGATGCGAGAAAACACGTGGAACATACATTCGATGAAGTTCAGACAGTGCAAAACGGATTCCTACATGTTCGGACAATCCGAAGTGGGCTTTTCAACAATATCGAGAACTTTGCAAGTGAATCCTCGCTTTTATTTAAATTGTCAATGTATTCAACACACATAGGTGTCACAATCTCCCCCTTGTTGAATGCTTTGCAACACCACTTAGAATCCGAACATTGGCTCATTCACATGAAACGTTTTGAAAACAATTTCTCTCCCTTTTTGAAAATCAAAAATCAAATGACAAAGAAATTTCAAAAACAAATTCTCCCCCTTGAGAAGAATGTGTACAAACTCGTGAATGTGCAATGTGTGACATTTTCTCCTCCTTTGACAATGTATCCAACAAGGTTCAAAAGAGAAATTTCAATTGTTATGAGCATATTATAACATATACATATAAAAAAGCTCATCCAAGTCATACTATCAAGTAACATACACTATCACATCGATGAGATACATATAGTAGTATAAGCCATGCTAGAGATCAAGTGTAATTTTTCAATTTAAGCAAGTCATGATCTCACAAACTTAATTATTTCAAGACCTGAACACATGACACATGTTGCTACATTTTCATTATTTTCTTAAGGCACAAATTTGGTTCATTGATATTTGCAAGAGATTATACGCTACATCAGCTTTATTCTAACCAACCAAGCCAAACCTTTGTCATTTGACAATCAGAAGCTTAAGAATATGGTTTTAGTCGTACACAACTTCTTCCAAACTCATATTTAAGTGCAATGATAAGCCATCTCAAAAGAAGAAATGCGATGCATGCATATTGTCTTGATATTTTCTCATATTTTTATTTGGTAATAAAAGCTCAACATGTGGATAGTTGATAGATTCATTTTTCATTATTAAAAGCACTTTTGAGCATGCAACAGTTCAAACCATCAAGAAAGTTTGATCATGACAAGATTTAGTGTAAGTAATTACTCCAATTACTAGTCATGGCAAAAACTATAAAATGTATAACACGAGTAATGTAGTAAGAACTTTCAGCATGTAAAAGGAATCATAAAGTCATATATGTATGAAATGCTATGCTCACATTATTTAAATTCAGATTGACACATAGACTTCCCAAGTTTCAAAACACCCCCTCAATTTAAGCAATGAGGATGCATAACCCTTATTTCAGTACGAATGAAACAAAAATGAGTGAAATCCAAAGGTTTTGTAAAAATGTTAGCCAATTGTTGTTCGATATCTACATGGTGAAGCACATAGTTTCCTTTTTCAACATTATCACATAGAAAGTGATACCTAATGTCAAAGTGCTTTGTTCTCGAATGTTGCATGAGGTTTTTAGCAATGCAAATGGCACTAGTGTTATCACAAAACACCGGAATACTATCTAAATCAACCCTGTAGTCTATAAGTGTTTGAATAATCCATAGAATCTATAATCAAGCGCTAGAAACAGCTACACATTCAAATTCGGCAATGGATTGTGCAACTGAACATTATTTTCTAGAGGACGAAGCAACAAGTGAATTACCAAGAAAATAACAAGCACCCGAAGTACTTTTCCTATCAATCCTACAACCCCCAAAATCAGCATTTGAGAAAGCTTTCAAAGTAATTATTGAGGAAGAAGGAAGAAAAATGCCAAATTCTTGAGTTCCATGTAAGTACTTGAGAATCCTTTTGATGGCTCAACGATGTGAAGCACGTGGTGAAGCTTGAAATCATGCACAAAGACCTACGATGAATTGTATGTCTGATCTTGAAGCCGTGAGGTACAAAAGTGACCCTACCATGCTTCTATATTATTTTTGATCCACGGTTTCACCATCTTCATCATGTTAAAGTGTTCTTGCTGTTCCTATTGGTGTCCGGAGAGGCTTGCTTTTGTCCGTGATGAATCGCTTAAGGAGGTATTTCATGTACTTCATTTGATGCACAAAAGTTCCCTCCTTAGTTTGCTTGATTTGCAGCCCCAAAAAGTACGTGAGTTCTCCCATAATACTCATCTCAAATTCTGGACTCATCATAGCTGAAAACTAGGACACAAGATCACGAGAAACACAACCAAAGAAAATATCATCTACATACACTTGAACTATGAGTCATTGCCAAGCTTAAGCACAAAAAGAGGTTTATCAACCTTACCCATGGTAAACCCCTTTTTATGTAAGAATGTTTTTAACCTATCATACTATGCACTAGGGCCTTGTTTGCGATCGTACAAGGCTTTGGACAGTTTTTAAACATGCTTAGGAAAATCTGGATTTTCAAAACCCGGTGGTTGCTTGACATAAACCTCCTCATCTATGTAGCCACTAAGAGAAGCAATTTTAACATCCATTTGATATAACATGTAACCTTTAGATTGTGACACCTGATTCTGAAAGATGAACCAAGCGTAATGCATATGTGTGCCCAGTATGTTTAACACACATACACAAGTGATCCACAAATGATATACATATTATAACCATGTCTCAATTATTAATACTAGTAATAGTACATTATTACAAACCAAATAGTCTTGAATACAACTCTAAAAGACTACAACGGAAAAACTAATCACTAAAGACTCCAAACTCCACAGGCAAGTTTGATGGCAAAACACACGCCTAGAACTCCTCAAAGACCTCTTGGTACTCCACCTGGTCGCTTGCATCTAGATTTGGTGGGGGAGTAGCAAGGGTGAGCACATGTCGTACTCAACAAGTGTGGGAAAGTATGACATGTAGGTTAAACAAGGAATGACAATAAAATGGCTAATTGCATAAAAGTACATTCAAAACAGTTGAAAATGAATTATATGATCATTAAGTGTGGTCCTTCCCAAATAACCCAAAAACTTAAATAACCAATTGTAGCAATAATAAACCATATTCAAATCATAACTGCTCATTTATCTCAATTCCATCAATTCCATATACGAGAGCCAATTAATTAACCAAAACCAACTCCCAATTCAATTCCATCCATTAAACCATATTAAAGTCCAAATTCTAATCATGTGAGGGTCCAGGTTGCTCATGACTGGGAGCACAACTATCATGATAGTTTTAAACTCACTTTGCAGAGGTTGTACCACTTTAGACACATGTTCGTGATTTCATCACCTTTTGATGACTATGTAATCTCAATTATGTAGTATCACACATCCTTGGGTGCGTGGCCAAGAGATCACAAAATAGCCTTTACAAAGTGATTAGTAGCATATTTAGACCCCACTGAGGTTTCACCGGTGGTGATGTATCCAACTGAGCACATCCAACCAAGGGCCCCCTCTTGAGTCATTCGGATCCCAAGGTAGTCCCACCAATCTCTACAAATCGAATCCGACTACCCTTTCCCCAGGCATTCTTAATGGTCTAAATAGTACTGGCAAAACACTAATTAGTCAGCTAAGCCGCACCCATACTTGGCTCTATGGTGGCACTCCAAATCCTGGATAGTCGCTTTAGGAACCGGTCCTTAAATCTAAAGCAAGCAAAACCACCAAAACAATCCAACCCATTTCCGCA
The DNA here is from genome assembly GCA_036927565.1 of Tuctoria greenei. Classification (NCBI taxonomy): domain Eukaryota; kingdom Viridiplantae; phylum Streptophyta; class Magnoliopsida; order Poales; family Poaceae; genus Tuctoria; species Tuctoria greenei. Next base: position 127,855,363 of record JAYESD010000011.1, on the reverse strand, counting down.
TAACCGGCTTGCTTAGATCCGTAGGCACCATGTTGCTAAAGGTCATTATCATCAATTTTCAACATTAAAGTGTTCAATAGTTCATAATTAAGTAATATGATTATTTCCCAAACCCAATTGAGTAATGTGAAACAAAAGTGTAAAATACCCTTCCCAAATCTTTACATTATGCTCAAGCGACAAAGGTGGTCATACAAAACTAGTAAAATCCTACAATTGGGTTTTTCCATCAATTGACACAAGCATGCAATTTTCCAAACAAAACATTTAATACCCGGATCAAAATGATCAAGGACACTTGCCTTGCTCTTGAGCTTCATTTGGATCGAAGGCTTCAAAACTCCGATTCTGCAGGTCCTTGAAAGCACTCTCTATGGCAACACCTTCTATTCCGAGCGACAAACATGCAAAACACACAATTCAATCAAATAATGCTCATATAGTACTCAATATGCCATGATATGCATGGTTGATGAAATTGTGATGTGAAACTTGTTAATTAGTTGCTATTAATGTTTACTAACTAGTTCTAATAGTTTTAAAAAGTTTGGACATGTTTGGAATTGATTTGAGTCAATTTGGAATTAATTTAGCACAATTCAGATTAAGATACTGGACTAGTCCGGTTTCAGGGGCCGGACTAGTCCGCCTTGATTAGAACTGGAATTTAAGGTTTTCTTGATATGCGAGAATTGGGGTTGAATTTTCATGAAAACTTGAATGTAGAGGGTATACCACGTGTTTACAGATCCAAAGATCAAGATTTGGGCGTGAGACTTGAATCTTGATGATTAGGGTTTATGAAGATGAGTTGATGAAGATTTATTGATGAAGAACGTCGATTGTCGAAAAGTCGATGAAGATTGATCATGATTGAGCCTTCTCGCTCTTCTCCTCCTTCTCCTTGCTCCTGGGCTCCTTCTTGACGTAGGCACAAAGCAAGGGCGACAACAAAGGTTTTTCTCAAATGGTGGAGAGGTGAGGGTATTGGGTTGCTTATATAGGGTTGGAGAGGTATGGTTTTGGGGTGAATTCCAAGTGGAATTTTATGGGGGATGAGTAGTGGCCGTGGTGGGGTCCAGTTGGGCTCCTCTGAGGTTGGGCACGAAGTTCTTGGGCCCAATTAAGGCAATTACCAAAAGACAAATCGTGGAGAATTAACATAATCCATGTTGTTTTCCGAAGGCCGTACTAGTCCACGGTAGGGACCGGACTAGTCCATTTGGCAACACAGATGAAATTGGACAAGTCCGATTGGCATGGCCGGACAAATCTGAGAAAACTTCAGGGGCTCAACCGGACTAGTCCGCACATTGTGCCAGACAAGTTCGGACTCTGAAGAAACTGAACTTTCGTGAATGAAAATGGGGACACCGGACTAGTCTGGGGTTATGGCTAGACAAGTCCGCACCCTGTCAGGAATATTTTCTTGTTTGGCCTAAATTCATTTTAATCTTGGTCCACTTTATGTTGCTTAATGTTATACCTGTATGAGGATGTAATTCATTTTGCATGAAAATGAGGGTGTTAGAAACCTATCCCCCTTAAAATGAATCTCGCCCTCGATATTCGACACGAAATGAGAGAGATAGGGAAATTCCTTCTTGAGGTCATCTTCTTGCTCCCAAGTCGCTTCCGAGTCTGTAGGATGCTTCCATTGCACTTTGCACCATCAAATCACCTTGTTCCTTGTAACCCTGTCCTTGGTGTCCAAAATTTTGACAGGTTGCTCGGCATAAGTCAACTCTTCCTCAAGCTCCAATTCTTCCATTGGTACTTGCTATTCCGGTACTCTCAAACACTTCTTGAGCTGAGAAACTTGATACACGCTTGAACATCTGAAAGATGTGCAGGCATCTCAAGTTTATAGGCTACTTCTCCCCGTTTGTCCAGAATCTTGAATGGTCCAATATAGCAAGGTGCCAACTTGCTTTTGACATTAAACCGCTTGTGACCTCGTATTGGTGATACTTTAAGATATACGAAGTCTCCCACCTCAAAATATAAGCTTCTCCGTCTATTATCCGTGTAACCCTTCTGTCTTGACTGAGCAGCTCTCAAATTCTTGCGAATTGTCTACACTTGCTTTTCGACCTCTTGGATCACATCAACTCCAAATACTTGAGTTTCCCTTGTCTCATTCCAAAACAAGGGTGTTCCACACCTTCTCCCATATAATGCTTCATACGAGGAAATTTTCAAACTTGCTTGATAGTTGTTATTGTAGGAAAATTCAGCATATGGCAAACTCTTGTCCCAACTTCCTCCATATTTGGTGCACAAGCTCTTAGAATATCCTCCAATATCTGATTTGTTCTCTCAGTTTGTCCATCTGTCTGATGGTGATAGGCAGAGTTGAAATTCAATTGAGCTCCTATTGATTCGTGCAGCTTTAGCAAGAACCTTGAGGTAAATTGAGAACCTCTATCGGACACTATTTTCTTCGGTACCCCGTGTAAACACACTATTCTTCCCATGTACAATTCTGCCAACTTTGCTCCACTTTAAGTAGTCTTGACAGGAATGAAGTGCGCTGATTTCGTCAATCGATCCCCAATAACCCATATTGAGTCATAACCCGCTGAAGTGCAAGGTAATCCAACTATGAAATCCATACCAACCTCCTCCCACTTCCATTATGGAATCTTCAATGGCTGTAATAATCCGGCTGGCCTTTGATGAGCAGCTTTGACTTGTTAGCATACATCTCACAATGCAACATATTCAGCTATGTCCCTTTTCATACCATCCCACTAGTAGCATGTCTTCAGGTCCTTGTACATCTTTGTACAACTGGGATATATAGAGTAAAGCGAGTCATGTGCCTCCTTCAATATCAACTGTCGGAGACGCTTCTCAATAGGCACAACAATCCGTTTTCCAAGCCATAGAGTACCACGGTCATCCTAATCAAATCTGAGTTCTCTCCCTTCTTGGGTCATTTCCTTGATTTCCTGGATTTCCTTGTCCTTCGTTTGACCTTCTCGAATCTCTTGTTCCAGGGTTGGATTCACTTCCATTGCTCCCATCTCATTCACAAATCCAAGATTAACCGTTCGAACTCTTTGCATATCTCAGGTGGCAACTCCCTGACGGTAAGCTGGTGGTTTGCTCAAATTGTAGAAAAGTACATTCAAAACAGTTGAAAATACAATTTTATGATAATTAAGTGAGGTCATTCCCAAATAACCCATATAACATCAATTTTGACTTAAATAACCAATTTCAGCAATAATAATCCATAATAAACTCATAACTGCTCATTTATCTCAATTCCATAAACCAATGCCAATTAATGAACCATTACCAATTCCCAATCCAATTCCAGCTATTAAACCATGTAAAATTCCGAATTCTAATCATGTGGGGATTCAGGTTGCTCATGTCCGGGAGCGCGACTATCATGATAGTTTTAAACACACTCTACAGAGGTTGTACCACTTTACCCACAAGTTCGTGATTTCATCACCTTTCGATGACTATGGAATCTAAATTATGTCGTCTCACACTTCCTTAGGTGCATGGCTAGGAGATTACAAAATAGCCTTTATAAAATGATTACTAGCATATTTATACCCTATTAAGGTTTCACAAATGGTGATGTCTCTAACTAAGCACATCCAACCAAGGGCCCCCTCTTGAGCAATTCGGATCCCAGGGTAGTCCCACCAATCTCTACAAGCCCAATCTGACTACCCCTAACCTGAGCATTCTTAATGGTCCAAATAGTACTGGCAAAGCACTAATTAGTCAGCTAAGACGGAACCATACTTGGCCCTGTGGTGGCACTATAAATCCTGGATGGTCGCTCTGCGAACCGGTCCTTAGATCTAAGGCAAGCAAAACCAACGAAATAGTCCAACCCATTCCACATAATCGGCTTGCTCAGATCCCTAGGAACCATGTTGCTAAAGGGTCATTAATATATTACTATCATTCATGTGTTCAATAGTTCATAGTTAAGTAATATGATTATTTCCCAAACCCAATTGAGTATAGCGAAGAAAAAATGTGAAATACCCTTCCTGACTCTCTTCATAGTCGTCAAGCGACAAGGGTGGTCATACAAAACTAGTAAACTCCTACAATTGTGTTTCCCCATCAATTTCGACACAAGCATGCAATTTTGCAAATAAAACCTTTAAAATAGGATCAATATGGTCAGTCACACTTGTCTTGCTCCTGAGCTCGATTTGGATCGAAGGTTTCAAAAATCTGGTTCTGCAAGTCCTCGAAAGCACTCTCAATGACAACACCTTTTACTCTGAGCGACAAACATGCAAAACACACAATTCAATCAAATAATGCTCATGTAGTACTCAATATGCCACGATATGCATGATTAATGCAATTGTGATGTAAAACCTGTTAATGAGGTTCTATTAATGTTAACTAACTAGTTCCAATAGTTTTTAACAGCTTTGACTAAGTTTGTAATTGATTTGAGTTAATTTGGAATTAATTCAGCACATTCCAGCTTCAGACACCGAACTAGTCCGGTTTCAGGGCGCGAACTAGTCCGTCCTGGACAGAACTGTAAATTAGAGTTTTCTTGATCTGTGAGAATTGGGGTTAAATTTGCATGAAAACTTGAATGTAGATGGTGTACCACGTGTTTAGAGATCAAAAGATCAAGATTTTGGCGTGAGACTTGAATCTTAGCGATTAGGGCTTGATGAAGATGAGTTGATGAAGCTTTGGTGATGAAAATCATCAATTCGTCGAAAAGTCAATGAAGATCGATCTTGGTTGGCCCTTCTGTATCTTCTCCTCCTTCTTCTTGTTTATGGACTTGATCTTGACATTGGCAATAGGGCAAAAGTGGCAGCAAGGGTTTTCAATTGGGGTGGGGAGGTGTGGGTATGGGTTGTTTATATAGGGCTGGAGAGTTAGGGTTTTGGCGGGGGACGTGTAGGGGCCATGGTGGGGTCCACTTGGGCTCCTCTGAGGTAGGTCACAAAGTTCTTGGGCCCAAATTAGGCAATTACCCAAAAAAAATTCGTGGAGAATTAACAGAATCCGAGTTGTTTCCCGAAGGCCAGACTAGTCTGCAATACAGAACGGACTAGTCCGTTTGGCAACAGAGAAAAATCGGACAAGTCCGACCGAACAAGTCCATGGAACATCACAGGCTTAACTGGACTAGTCCGCACATTAAGCCGGACAAGTCCGTACTCTAAAGGATTGAATTTATCTGAATGAAATTGGGGACACCGGACTAGTCCGATTTACAGGCCGGACAAGTCCGCACCCTGACGGACTGAAATTTCTAGTTTAGCCCTAAATTCATTTTAATCTTGTTCCTTTTTACATGGCTTAATGTTAAACATGTATGAGGATGTAAGCAATGCATTATGCATGAAAATAAGGGTGTTACACCCCTTTAAGCTTAGAAAGTCCACATATGCGATCAAGAGCGCTAACACGCATGAGATGATCAAAGCCTACATGGACAAGTCTACGATGCAAAAAATATAAGTCTTTCAAATCATTAGCAACTAGACACATATGCTTAGAGGATAACATATTAAAATCATCTTTAAAAAATCTTCCAAACTGAGACATGTTAAAAATAAGCTCACCATTTGAATCTACAACCTTGCAACAATTTTTAATGAAGTTAAATTCTAGATTTTCGTCTAGTAATTGTGAAACTGTTGGTGGTTACTAACGTCACAGATCATCTCTCAAAAGAGATGAGGTCTGCAAGCGCACGGAAACTGTCGTGTAGCATTTCACCCAAGAGAATTCCCAAGGGTATCGTATTTATCCCAAAGGAAGGCAATGGAGTAAAGCAAACATTGCTCTTATCATCAAGCTAAGGGATACTAATAAATTATCAAGACAGGGGTAAGTTGATAATAGGGGTATCGTGACACACACCTATGCAATCTATTCTAAGGGTAAATGGGTCCTAATGGAGATTAGGACTAAGAGTTGGGTTGTTGCTCCTACAATGCTTCTAGTATACATATACATAGCCTAGGTTAGGTACTAATGAGCATGTCGATGGTGAATACTTAAGCTAAGTTGTTCAACATACCGAGCACGGGTTTACCCTTAGCAATACTAGGACGACTTCCGACAAGAGCCTGTGGCATAGCCGAACATAGAGGATTACAAAGGACAGATAGGGCTGTAACCACATACTACCTACCTCTTCAATCCGTGGATCTACAAGACATCCAACATTACCTAACTACCATAGAACGATGCTATCATATTAAGTAAATACCTTAAGAATCATGACATCTTAAGGCAACGACTAACCTAAACATCGTTGAACTTATGTTGAGATATAGCATAAGTTATTAATATTAACATGATCATATCATAACTAATTAGACTATAGTGGGGGTTGGTAGTTTTTTATAATGATAGATTAAGAATGATATGGCATAATCATAAAAACTACTCCTACAACATACATGGAATCCACAATCAAACAAGAAACGCTTCATCCAAGAATATGAATAAAAGAACACTAAAGATAATATCTTTATTATGCCTAAAGTCACAATATAATAAAAGATACATTTGCCATACCTTTCTCAATTTGGACTTGGGAACAGAGGCTCCTCTCTATAGCCTAACCTCCAGTAAGGAACTAGGAGAGCTAGTGTATACGATAGAATCATGCTCAAGTGGTGTGTGTTGAAGTGAAGGGTAAGAGGTCCTATTTATGGCTTGGAGAAGGGTCGGTTCCCGCCACCAAAAGTGCGTGAATCAGTCACCCATGACCTCTTTAAGCCGAGAGTAGCCAACACGTGGCGTTTAACCATGTTTGGCGCCAGGACCTAGTCGGCCGACTAGAGGGGGGGGGGGTCGGTCGTCCTGGTCTTAGCTCCTTTTGCGGTGTGCTTCCTTTAGGTCTCTACCAGGTGGGTCCCATTGACTGATATTGCTGCTACACCGTTGGATGGCCTCATATACTTCTGTTTGTGGGCCATTAGATTCATGTGGTGCCACTTGTCGTCGCTTGATTGGCTGGAATGATATTTTATAGGATCCATCCCCTTATTTCACTTTAATTCTGCATAGAATTCCTGGATGCACTACTTTCTCAAAGACAAGTGGAAATAGGTTAAATAGAAAGGTGATGTGGGAGCTTCGTCCTAGGGCTTCAAGCTTGTCCTTAGAAGACTGAATATGAGAGCTCTGGCAACTGTGACGGCGACGCCGCCGCTCACCACTGATGGCGCAGCCCACCCCATCCCCCCAACCCATCCACGGTGAGCACAACCCGCCACCGTCACCACCCAAAACTCGCTCACTGAAAATCCATCCAGTAAACCCATTCGCACAAGCCCTGCCGGGAAAGCGTCACTGAGCCCGAAGAACTGCTCAGCGGAGCCGGAGGAGCTGGTCATCTGGGAATCTGAAGATGAAGAAGACACCGAGACGTACAAGACCTTAGAGGATGCGACAGCCCAAGACTAGGCGGGAGAGGTCCCGGATCCAGCTCGAGCCCCACATCAAATTGGAGATCTGAGGCTGCCTCAGAGGCAAGAACCAGCAGATCCAGAAAAGCTCCCCTCAGCGGTGGATAAGGAATGGGCCCCGGAGAAACCGAAGGCACCGAAGAAGGACATGGGCGTCAGGTACCTAGAGGGTACCAAAGATTCGATGGCATCAATATATCTCACCTTGGATGGGGTAGCAAATCCTCTCAAACAGACGGCGATGGTTCACAGTCCACGGCTACTGAGCAGAAAGATGCCCCTAGTGGCGGAAACAGGTGGAAATTTGGTCCCTGCTCCAGGAAATCTCCTGAAGCTTTCAATGAAGGACGAATCTTGCAGGTTTGGTGACGGCAACCAAACCTCGCGCGCCGCACCAAGTCGTATCAAAGATAGGGCTGGTACAACCTGTGAGGGCAAGCAAATCTTGCTGCTGGAGATGAGAGGTTCAGCCTCATACAAAGATGCTCTGGTGCGTGATCCGGTGAAAGGAAAGGCAGTGCAGAATGAGTACACACAGGCTTCGAGGGTATGGTCCGTTAGCAACGGTGACATGGAAGTGACTAAACACAGCGCTGATGAAGCTCGGGGCTCAAGACCTCTAGAACCAGACGAAGGCTGGCAGCTTGTCGTGCGGCAAAAACGTATGAAGAGATCCTCACTGGAAAAACTGCAGACGAAAGGGTCAGGGAAAGTCATTACCTCGAATACCAGAAGAGCTTCCTATTTAAACCATATGAGAGGCAAATGTTTCAACTGTCTAGCATTCGATCACCAGATTGTAGATTGCCCAAACTCAACGAAATGCTAGAAATGCCTGAAAACAGGGCACATCTCGTCTAAGTGTTCTTCCCAGATTCCAAACCCCAAACCACCCAGACACCACCCACCCAAGTCGAAACCTAAGAGCATGGCTGGATTGGGACTCCATGCTTGGCCTGAGCTTGAGCACATCAACATACCCCTGACGGAGGAGATGCAAGAGCGCATAGACTCCTTCCAGTCACGCTCCAAGCTTGTTTGGCTCGGGAGAAACCGTCCTGAAACCAAGCCAGGCCATGTAGCTGCTGCTTTTGCTAGATTTTTTGGGTTTGATCTGGAGAGCATCCTTGTCTCCAGGCACAACCCTGAAGATTTCTTGGTCACCTTCACCCGTAGGGAGGATTTTAGTGCTCTGGATGGAGTTCATCACTTCACCAGTGCCGGCAGGCAGTACAGGATGAATAATTGGGTGCCGGAGCAGAGGGCCCACCGCGAGGGCCTCAGGTACCACGTCAAGCTCTGTCTCGAGAACTTGCCCTTACACCTCTGGACGGACCACTCTGTTGCTTGGATTTTAAGCAGGTCTTGCGTATTCCATTACTCCAAAGCCTACAATCATCGCAGACTTGACACGAGGTGCTTCGTGTGCTGGGCTTTCACAATGGAGCCGCGGCGCATCCCGACTCGTCTGCGGCTCACCATTGCGGACGGTGGTCCCAATGGTCCGATGAGCCCCAACATGCAGATGTTCCTAGATGAGCCGAGTGAGCCAAGGATGGCCAACACCTACGACATCCTGGTCCACCTCCAGCTCCTTGTTGACCTGCAGTAGGTGACACCAAATGGGCATCCCCATGCAACCCCCATCCCGTGGATGTTCGGGCGGGCTGATGTGGCGGAACACGGGGTGCAGGAGGAGCACCCACAACTGCCCCCTAGAAGATCGTGTAGTGCTGCACTCTGGACTGAGCGGCTCTACAGGAGAGACGATGATGAGGACCCACACGAAAGCAGGCCACGTATCCAAGATGCACCCAGGCGCCGCAGTCTGCTCCAAAGGCTGCGGGGGCTGGGTTATGGGGGTCAAAGCTAAGAGGGAACCTCACACAGCCGCTACGGTGGTGGGCGCACCAGAGCTCTGAAAAAGTCGGCATGGGTTGCTGTAGTGGAAGAGCGGAATCAGAGCGAGCTGCCTCCCCGCTGTGATGAGGAGCCAAAGAAGCAGAATCACCAGGATGAAGAGATGCCTGCCCCCCCAAATGTGGGAAAAACATCTGTTGGAGATAACACTGGTATGGTGTTTCCCGCTCAGGAGGACCCATGCGTCCAGCTGCTTTCCAGCAGCCAGATATTGCCTACGGAAACACTAGTTGATCCAATGTTGGTGGAACTGATATGCGTTGCAGGTCATGGTAAGGCTGATTGCCCGCCAAACAAAAAGCCTGTTGATGTTCCACTAGCCAAAAGCACAACATCTATGAAGGTGGTTCCTACCGAGCACCAACTGGAGACTTTCTGCAGCCAGCTGGTGGCAAGCCTGCCACCACCAATCCTAGGTACACCAGCCCAAGATGCTGACAGCTAAGAAGACTTCAAAAGAACAAAACAAGACTGTCAGGAGGAGTGGAAGAATTGCAAATGTGTGGAAGACTGGAGGAGGTGCCTCAATGGAGAAGAAAGCTCAATCCGTCCTTGTCAAGAAGCTGGGTGAGAAGGCGCCCGAATAAAAGCGCCCTGGGCTAGCTGCTTGGAAACTGGCCCTGCTCTTTGAGGAGCCCCTGTCAAAGGAGGTCATGCTAGCTATGGAGGAACTGCTGACAGCGATGAGCATTGACATCAACAATGTAGCCAAACTCAGGGGCCGCCCACATAAGGCCAAGTGAGTGGCTGGCCCTTACTGAAGACCGTTCGGGTGTCGAAGAAATTCCAATGTCGAGTGCCGTTATGTTAGCTTTTTAGTTCGTGAGTTTTATTTCCTTGTTCTCAATAGGCTTGTGTAGAGTCTGTTGGCTTGTTTGGCAGACTAGCTGTGGCTTACTCCATGTTCCAGCCATGTTCCTGATGTGTGTGCCCAACGTTTTATGGAGGCTGCTTGTTCTGATTCCAGCAACGGATCAACTAATGTTATCTCATGAAGTTTTTGTAGGGCTCGACTGGCTACTGTTGTGGTGTCTTAGTATCCATGAGTAAAGACAACTTCAGAATTCATAACTGGAATGTTAGGGGCCTAAACAATAAAGTGAAGAGGCTAGCAGTCAAAAACTTGATCCAATCTACAAGAACCACTTTTGTTTGTCTTCAAGAAACAAAACTACAGATGATTGACGAAGCCACCATTTGTGAGGCACTAGGTTGTAATTTTCTGACCAACTATTCCTTTCTTCCGGCCAGCGGTACAATAGGGGGAGCGTTGATAGTGGTCTCTGATAATTACTATCGTCTCCTGTCAACCGGAATCACAAACAACACTATAACTGCAATTGTCCAGAACCCGGATGATGGCTAAGAATGGACTCTCACTATAGTCTACGGTCCTCAAACCAAGCAACAGAAACTTTTGTTCTTAGATGAGCTGAAGGATATCAGTTTCTCCGAGCCGGCAGGAGTTCACCTCGTTGCTGGAGACTTCAATCTAATTTATAAGACTGAAGATAAGAACAATAGCAGGTTGAACAGGGGACTAATGAATAAGTTTATAGAGACCATCGATCATCTTCACTGGAGAGAACTTAAATTACACGGGAGAAAATTTACCTGGAGTAATGATCAGGAAAACCTTGTCATGAGCAAGATCGATAGGGTATTTTGCTCGGTGCAGTGGAAGGAGGAATTTCCCGGTGCACATCTTCAAGCTTTGCCTTCTACCCTGTCTGATCACTATCCAATGCTGTTGACAGGCATCACTGAACAAAGGAGGTACGCTGGTTTCAGGTTCGAGTCATTCTGGGCCCAGATGCCCGGGTTTCACGATGTAGTTCTTCAGGCATGGAACAGACATGTTCAAAACACAAACCCCATGAGAAGACTTCATACAAAATTGTGCAGAACGGCGAAAGCATTGAAAAAATGGAGCAAAGAAAACATCGGAAACATCAGATTACAATTGGAAATAGCAAAAGTGATCGTAGGAGAATTGGACAAAGCTCAGGAGACTAGAGGGCTAACCCAGGAGGAGAGACAATTCAGGGAGCGTATACAGATAAAATTTCAAGGTTTGCTGATCATAGAAAAGATCAAAGCAAAGCAGAGGTCGAGAGTGAATACAATAAAATTGGCTGATGCCAATACAAAATTCTTTTTCCTGAGAGCAAATGGAAGGAGGAGAAAAAATACATACAATCTTTGGAGACCAACACAGGAGTCCCAGTTACCCATCAAGACAAAGAGGCACATATCGATCAACACTTCAACAATCTGTTTGCTCCTCCACAGGTCAGATGTACAACCTTAAATTGGGTACAACTACAGATGCAAACCTACCAACTCGATGAGCTTGAACAAGCCTTCACTGAAGACGAAGTGCACAGAGCTGTTTTTGAGATGCCAAAGGATAGAGCGCCGGACCCAGATGGCTTAGATGGGCTTTTCTTTTCATGCTGCTAAGAGATTATAAAGTCTGATGTCATGAATGTCTTTGACCACATATACCAACTCAGAGGGGTAAATTTTGGTCTCCTTAATACAGCACACCTAGTCTTGCTCCCTAAAAAGGAAGGAGCCACAAGGATAACTGATTACAGACCCATAAGCCTCCTACACAGCGTGGCCAAATTTTTTTCAAAGACTCTGGCAAATAGGTTGGCACCTAAACTGCACAATATAATTTCAATCAATCAAAATGCTTTCATAAATAGGAGATGCCTGCATGACAGATACATTTATGTGCAAATCCTGGTTAAAGAGCTGCAGCGGAAAAAAGGCCGACATTGTTCTTAAAACTAGACATAGAAAAAGCATTCGACTCGGTTTGCTGGGGGTACCTGCTTGAGCTGCTACAAAAGATGGGTTTCGGTCCTAAGTGGAGGGAATGGATCACCATCCTCCTGTCCAACGGTTCCTCCAGAGCCCTACTCAATGGAAGTCCCGAACGACAGATCAAGCATGGTCGAGGGCTTCGACGACAGGACCCTCTTTCCCCCCTGCTCTTTATCCTTGCCATGGACCCAATGCAAAAAAATCTTGCACTCGGCAACAGAGAGAGGAATTTTTCAGCCAATGAACCCCACGGGTACGGGACCGGCGTTATCTATGTATGCTGACGATGCGGCAATTTTTATGAACCCCGAGGTGTCAGAACTAGTTTCTCTTAGACAGATGGTAGAGTTATTCGGTAACTCCACGGGCATGCGGATCAATTTTTCCAAATCTGACATGTTTGCAATCAGGTGTGAAAACGTGGATATGCAACAAGTTGTGCAAGCCTTCCCGGCCACACTGAGGCAATTCCCTTGCAAATATCTTGGCTTGCCAGTGCACACCAAAAATCTTAGAAAGGTAGACGTTCAGCCACTGATAGATAAAGTGGGCAGAAAGTTAGCTGCATGGAAAGGAAATCAATTAACAAAAGCTGGCCGAGCAACCCTGGCTAAATCGGTTCTTACCTCAACAATGATGCATCATGCCATGGTGATCAACATACCAAAATGGACCATTAAGAAAATAGATCGGATTAGAAGGGGGTTCATTTGGGCAGGAACTGATGGAACGAGTAACATTGCGGGTCGCTGCCTAGTAAACTGGTAAACTACATGCAGACCTAAAAAATTAGGGGGACATGGAATCCTGGACTTGCGCAAGCATGGGCTGGCCTTGAGACTGAGATGGCTTTGGCTGTCCCGTACAGGAACTCCAAGATGCTGGTCAGGCATGAATATTAGTAATACAAAAGCTTAGATGGAGTTATTTTCTAGTTCCACGCAAATTATAAAAGGTGATGGAAGCAGATCTTTGTTTTGGAACGATAACTGGTCCGGAAGTCAGCCCCTGAAAATTACCTTTCCCCTCCTATTTAGTGCGGCAAGACACAAGAACAGAACAGTGGCCAAAGAGCTCGATAATAATAACTGGATAAGGGCACTATGCAGTATTTCATCTGTCCAGGAGGTCAGGGAGTACATCAGACTATGGGATCATGTCTCTACGGTTCAGCTGCAAAGTGAAAGCGAGGATAAAATAATGTGGAAATTCTCAGGAGATGGAAAGTACAAAGCGAGCTCAGCGTACTCCTGCCAGTTTGTGGACATTGCTACTCAACCAATTTACTCATCCTTATGGAAATCTAAACTGAACCAAAAGTGCAATGGTTAGCGTTGATTACCTTTCACCACAGATTGCAAACAGCGGACAACCTCGAAAAAAAGGGATGGGATAATAATGTTTTATGTCCTCTCTGTCTTGAACACGCAGAAAAAATACAACATCTTCTCACAAAATGTAATTTCGCCATCCAGGTAATACAACAAGTCTCCACTTGGCTAAACCTTGCATTCGCTTCCTTGAACACTTTGCCGCAAGAATCCACTAAAGATTGGATTGCTGGAATAACGCAAGGCATGAATACTAAAGATTGCAAAATTCGAATGGGGAAAGTTTTCTATATTTGGTGGAACATCTGAAAGGAGCGTAATAGAAGGATCTTCAGAGGCGAGGAGAAAAGCGAAAATCATGTTGCTTCACTGGCAAAGGAGGAGATTGATTTATTTCAGTGGGCAACTTCCCCGCCACCTGGACCAGCTTTGCACTGAGGCATCATGGTGTCAGTAGATGAGAGACATCTATGGTGCTATTTATGTTTTTTTCTCTTATCTTTTATTTCTCTAGGGAAGCCCAGGCTGCTCGACGTGTAACAACTATGTGGCTCTTATTCTTCTTTAATGATCAGGCAGTGCACCTGCCGTGTTTTTCGTCAAAAAAAAGATAGGTGATGTGTGAAAGAAATGATATTTCCTTCACATAATTGAGTTATATTGACAAGTGAAATTGGCATATAATAGCCGTGAACAAACTTCCCCAAGCTTATTATTTGCTCGTTTCGAGCAAAGTCAAGACTTTAGTTTGATGATCAGGAGTTGCTACAATGTTCACCTTTCAAAAGTACCATGTGCACATCAAAATACTCTACCTAGTATTGCAAAAACTGGCATGGTACTTCACCCATCTCAAGTCATTATGGGGCTTATGCCATCTCCTATTCATGGGTGGTTGAAAGATAGAACGGCAAATGGAGCACACATACCCTAGAAATCATGTTCCACTCAAATTCTGGAGAGTTCAATTTAGATTTGATGTATCTTAATTTGATTCTCTCATTCTCTTCTTTGTGTGTAGTGGAAATATTTCCTCACCAAGGCATTTTGCCTACAATCATCCTACCACTAAATAAGGATTGTATGTGGAGCTTGGTAGGGAATATAGTAGGCATATTTGCGACACATAATATTGCTTAGTCAAAAAAGCAAGCCTTAGGAGAAATCAATTCAAAACTATTTGATTCAAGACTTGTGCATGCGTGATGGAATTGAGGTGGATGTGGATATTTGATATGACTCCTTTTTGAGTGGACTCTCTTATTTTGCAGGGATGAAACATGGCTACTTTTCTCTTTTCTTTTTCTTCTTTTTTTTTCTCATGCTTATGATGTAAGCATGCATTTTCTTTTTTTTTTCTTTTTCTTGTGGCCATGTCTTCTACTCCCTTTTTATGCAATAAACTTAGAGAGAGTAATAAGCATGAATGGTATGGAGTTTCTCTTTTTATTGTGGAATGATGGTATGATGGAATTTTGCTTATTTCTAGTGTAGAAGTATAGCATGTGCAAGTGAAGTCTTGAATTCAAAAAGTAATGAATGAAATCTCACATAGGTCTATACTAGTTTGACAAAGCTCAATGTGAAGACAAATAACACATGCATAAGGTCTATCAATGTAATGTACAATATAGCTTTGGTAGGTATTTCCAATCAAATGAGAGTAACTTAAACCTTTTTAGAATTTCTCCGGAAATCTAAGTTTCACTTTCAAACTAGGAATAGCAGTCCTATCACTATATCATATCTCACAACAACGCATAATGGATTAAGCTTTTGCTACCCACAATTTCTAAATCAAGGCTGTCAAAGTGTTACTACGACACTTCCCCTGGTACTACTAAAGCATAGTCTGCGGAGGTTCGTATTTGGTTGGGGCATGCGTAAGATTATGAACAAGACGGTGGCACAAGGGATTTTTACGTGGTTCGGGCCGCCTGAGCATAATACCCTACTCAATGGGGTGGTTGTTGATGAACTTGCGTAGTATGTGTGTGAGCTTGAGTTGGCTTGATTCGGGTTGGTCTCTACCGTGCGGTGCAACCCTTTTATATGCCAAGGGCTAGCCGTTACAGGGGTTGCCTGGCCCGATAAGTGGCCCCGGCGGTATTCAATCACCTAATACATGATCTACATGCATTAAGTATGATTAAACAACATGATAACGCACCTTAATGGAGGCACTACCGGTATGTTGGAATGAGAAATCTGCAGAAACTTCTAAAAGGTGGTCACATCCGTGGTCTTAAGGATGTGGTTTTTGAAAAGGACAGACCGTGCAACGCTTGTCAAGCAGGAAAACAAGTCAGAGCACCACACCCCGCCAAGAATGTGATGACTACCGCAAGGCCGCTGGAACTTCTCCACATAGATCTTTTTGGTCCAGTCTCGTACAACAGCATCGGCGGTAACAAATACGATTTAGTAATTGTTGATGATTTTTCAAGATTTACCTGAGTATTTTTCTTGTATGATAAATCAGAAACTCAGGGGATCCTCAAGAAGTTCTTAAAAAGAGCTCAGAACGAATTCTCATCAACCATAAAGAACATCAGAAGTGACAACGGGACAGAATTCAAGAATCTCCAAGTTGAAGAGTTTCTCGATGAAGAAGGGATAAATCATGAATTCTCAGCACCCTACTCCCCTCAACAAAATGGAGTGGCCGAAAGGAAGAACAGAACATTAATCAAAATGGCGAGAACTATGTTGGATGAATACAAGACATCAGATTGGTTTTGGGCAGAAGCGGTGAACACCGCTTGCCATGCCACTAATCGACTGTACCTCCATCGACTACTGAAGAAAACTCCATATGAGCTCCTTACCGGTAAAAAGCCAAATGTTTCTTATTTTAAAGTTTTTGGTTGCAAATGTTTTATTCTGAACAAGAAACAAAGGGCCTCGAAGTTCGCTTCGAAGTCCGATGAAGGATTCTTGCTCGGTTATGAATCGAATGCCTACGCCTATCGTGTCTTCAACAAGGTGTCCGGCCTTGTTGAAGTAGCACGTGATGTAGTGTTCGATGAATCTAACGGCTCACAAGTGGAGCAAGTTGATAAGTGTGTGCTAGATGAAAAGAGGAAGCTCCATATGAAGCATTGAAGAAAATGGGACTTGGCGATATCTTACCACAAGAGCAAACATTCTACTCAAATGCACAAGTTGAACCTCAATGCGGAGGCAATGATCAAGGGGGAGCCCTTGCACAAGATCAAGAGGAGGAAGGTCAAGAAGATCAGGACCATCATGGAAGCAATGATCTAGGGGGAGACAATGTACATGAAGATAATGAAGAACAAGCAACTACACAGGCTCCACACCCAAGAGTACACCAGAGCGTGCAAAGAGACCACCCTGTCAACAACATCATTGGAGATATTGCAAAGGGAGTAACTACTAGATCTCGAGTTGCAAATTTTTGTGAATCCTACTCTTTTGTGTCTTTTCTGGAACCATACAGGGTAGAAGAAGCCTTAGGGGATCCAGACTGGGTGATTGCAATGCAAGAGGAGCTGAACAACTTCAAGAGAAATGAAGTATGGGAGCTAGTGGAGAGACCAAAGGCGAACATAGTCGGAACTAAATGGGTCTTTCGGAACAAGCAAGATGAACATGGAGTAGTAACAAGAAATAAGGCAAGACTGGTGGCCAAAGGTTATTCTCAGGTCGAAGGTTTGGACTTCGATGAAACTTTCGCTCCTGTAGCTAGACTTGAGTCCATTCGTATTTTATTGGCATATGCTACTCACCATAATTTTAAGCTGTATCAAATGGACGTCAAAAGTGCTTTCTTAAACGGCCCAATCAAGGAGGAAGTTTATGTGGAGCAGCCACCAGGATTCGAAGACCCAAAATATCCCAACCATGTCTACAAACTGCGTAAGGCTCTCTATGGCCTCAAACAAGCTCCTCGAGCTTGGTATGAGTGTCTTAGAGATTTTCTAATTCAGAATGGATTCAAAATTGGTAAAGCTGACTATACACTTTTCACTAAGCATTGTGATGATGATTTATTTGTATGTCAAATTTACGTTGACGATATTATCTTTGGATCAACTAACAAATCCTTCTGTGAAGAGTTTAGCAAAATTATGACAGATAGGTTCGAGATGTCAATGATGGGCGAATTAAAGTTCTTATTGGGATTCTAAGTGAAGCAACTAAGAGAAGGTACATTTATAAGCCAAACCAAATATACACAAGACATTCTCAAGAAATTCAATATGGACAAAGCCATGCCCATCAAGACACCCATGGCCACTAATAGACATCTCGACCTCAATGAAGACGGTCCAAATGTAGATCAAAAGGTATATCAGTCCATGATTGGCTCTTTACTTTATTTATGCGCATCTAGGCCAGATATTATGCTTAGTGTTTGCTTGTGTCCAAGGTTTCAAGCTGCACCTAAAGAGTGTCATTTAGTTGCTGTAAAAAGAATCCTAAGGTACCTTGTGCACACACCCAACTTGGGCCTTTGGTATCCCAAAGGATCCAAATTTAACTTGATAGGATATTCCGATGCCGACTATGCAGGATGCAAAGTCGATAGAAAGAGCACGTCAGGGACTTGTCAGTTTCTTGGTAGGTCCCTGGTATCTTGGTCATCTAAAAAGCAAAACTCCATTGCCCTTTCCACAGCAGAAGCAGAATATATTGCAGCCGGTAGCTGTTGCGCACAATTACTTTGGATGCGACAAACCCTTAGGGACTACGGCTATAACCATAACCATATCCCACTTCTATGTGACAATTAAAGTGCTATAAAAATTGCACACAACCCAATAGAGCACTCAAGAACTAAGCACATAGATATCCGTCATCATTTCCTTAGAGATCATTCATTAAAAGGTGACATTGCTATTTCACATGTTAGAACTGAAAAACAACTTGCGGATATTTTTACCAAACCATTGGATGAGAAACGGTTTTGTGAGCTTAGGAATGAATTTAACATTCTTGACTCTCGAAATGTGGCTTGAAACATTGCACATTTGGTTGATACTTCAAATGTTACATTTTATTGCTAAAACTGCCCCTCACCTCCTTTTTCTCCTAAGAAAACTATTTTTAATGAAGAAATCTTGGAATTTATGACCATGTTTTTGTGTTGATTGCTTCCTGATCAAAATCACCAAGATTATTTGCAAAACTTGTCCTTGGATCACTATTAGTTATCTCCAAATACTTAGTTTGTCCAGTAACACCGGACTAGTCAGGTCTGCCACCGGACTAGTCCGGATAATCCCTATCCCTAGGGTTTCCAGGGACACCGGACTAGTCCGCCCTCAGACCGGACTAGTCCGATCGGCTGCCTATATAAGCAGCTGGCCCGTTTCAAATCTCCCTCCACTTGACCTAAACCCTCACCTCTCAAACCCTAGCCCCCCAAAAGGTGATTTTCGAGTCGAGCCCTCAAAATCCAAGCTCTCTCCATGGGAAACTCTCCCCTCGACGAGTTGGTACTCCTCTCCAAACTCATCCGGACAGATTTGCGCTCCTTCAACGCGAATCCTCAAATCTCGGTAAATTTCTCCCTAAAATCAAACTCTCAAATTTTCTAGTTCTAGTTTATTTCTCTTGATTCTAAGGAAGTACATTAGCTTCAGAGATGTATTCCTTTCACCTTCATACTCATTTGCACCCTAGATAGAAGTTGTGATTCTAGTTTTGTTAGGGTTCTTGTGCCAGGCCGGACTAGTCCGGCTCCTAGGTACGGACTAGTCCAGTACACCAGACTAGTCCCCAATCTGAAACCGGACAAGTTCGGTCTTTGACACTTGAATCCTCACATCACCTTCATTCTCAGTTAATTCTCATCTAAATCATGTACTCCTTGTTAGGCACGATGTCTTCAAGCTCAGATGACAGCTCCTTCCATGTTGATGAAGAAGTTGAGCGCGAAAAGGTGAAGAGAGCCAAGGAGAGGTACATGAAGACAAGGCATGATGTAAATGTGCACTCTCAACCCTCCGACGGCAACTTGCCCAAGAAAAGGAGGGTAGTTGTGAAGAAGGCCCAAGGAAAGGCCGGTGAGAGCTCCTTAGGGCCAAAGAGGACTCTCAACAAGGGAAAAGGGCTTGCTAGTGGTCCCATTGGACCCTTGAAAATGAAGAACCCAAGTCACCGCAACAGGCAACGCTCAAGCAAGGATTTCACTGGGAAAGGGGGTGAGCTTGCTGACATCTTCAGGCAGGTTAATGTGTATGCTCAACCTCGGCAATGCTCAGACCCAAGATTTTGGAGCAACTTCCATGCCGACTACTATGAGCATGTGTACATGAAGATGAAGAATCCCGTTGTGAAGAGTCAATGGGTGAACATTGGGTACATGCAGTCAAAGAAGTATCCTGCTTTCCGTGAGGTGGTTGAGTCCCTGGAGAGGCACAGACTGAAGGAACTATTTTCCTTTGAAAATGACTGGAACAATGAGGTGATCGCCCAATTCTACTCTAACTTCTACTTTGCTCGGGGTGATGGAGACAATCTTACTTGGATGACCCATGGTTCCAAGTATAGTGTCACTTATGATGAGTTTGCAAGGATTCTCCACCTTGAGCATACCTTGGATCATGATCTAGTCATCCACAATTTGCAACCCCTTGAGAAGGATGAGCTCACATTTCTCTATGACACAAGGATGTCGTATGTTGCTCCTACTATCAAATATTTGAAGTCCTTCTATGTGGTCCTCAACAAAATTTTGAGGAAGACAATAGCCCCAAAAGATGGAGATGCGGGGACTATTCAAGTAACCTTGAGGACCCTAATGAAGGTCATTGGTGGGAGGAGACCGTTCAATGTCTTTGAATACATCTACAATGACATTGTGAACATCTCAATCACTCCAAACAAATCTTGTGGGTATGCCCCGTACATCATGTACATGATTGAGAAGGTGACTGGACTTGAGTTCGTCAAGGATGTTCACCATACGGGGATGAAACCGCAAAAGCCCACCGAGTACACTCTACCTTCGGCTCCTGATGCACCTCCCTCCCCTGAAGTTGAGAGGAGGACTAAACAGGCTCGAGATGTGAATGCAACAAGATCCTCAGTTGCTCCTCCTAGCTCTGCACCTGCTCATGAACCCTCCGGTGGTGCGCTCAAAATGCTCACCTCTATCTTTGCCTGCTGCCGCAAGATTGAAGTCAGGCAGAAGAAGCATCAACAATATGTCAATGCCAACATCAAAGCAATCTGCGACAAGCTGGAGATTGAGCCGGTGGGATCCCCGCCCGCCTTCGAGGACTCCGAGGAAGAGTCCGCTTCGGCGAATTATGATGATGGTGGTGAAGATGAGGACCGGACTGAGATGGAGGAAGAGAGTGGCGATGAGTGATTCCCCTCAATTTTTCCCTTTTTGGTGCCTTGATGCCAAAGGGGGAGAGATTGAGACTAGGAGAGATTAAGACTAATAGTTTGAGAGTAGTTGGTGTCTTTATGTTTTTGTGATCAAGGACATGTGTACTTAATTTTAAAACATTGTAATGGACTATTTCTTCTCTTATGTGTGATGCTTATTGTTGCTTGGATGATTATCTTTATACTCATTGTTGATTATCTTCACTTCATCACACCTTGTTGATCACACACTTGTTAGGCACCCCACCATAAGGTGTGTGCATATGTGAGAAGTTTTTTGTGGACTTAATCATTATTCTCATATGTGCACACCTTATGAAATCAAGATTTTATTCTCAATTGTGATATCTCAAATGGTTGTCATCAATCACCGAAAAGGGGGAGATTGTAAGTTCATCTAGGATACCCCTTGTGGGTTTTGGCTAATTGATGACAAACATATGAGATCCTAATGAAACTACTGAGATGATTGCAGGACAAACAAGTGAAACATTTCGGTGCACACAAAAAGGTGAAAAATGAAGTGGTGTTCAAAGAGAAATACTTTGATGAAGCCTGGAAGACCAAAATAGATTTTGAATGTATAGGGAGTGTATGAAAGACACACTCCAAGAGCTCACAACTTTGCGCGAGGGTAAGGGATTAAAATTAACCTAACTTTCACAAAGCACCGGACTAGTCCGATCATGGACCGGACTAGTCCGTTCACCTTTCTGGAATCCCACTCACAAGGAGACTGGACTAGTCCGTGCATACACCGGACTAGTCCGTTGATGTTTCTGGAGTCTCTCATACTGAGGGACTGGACTAGTCTGATCATGGACCGGACTAGTCCGTTGAACTTTCTGTAATCTTCCATTCGTGGAGATCGGACTAGTCCGCGGACTAGTTCGATGAACTTTCTGGAGTCACTTTCACACAACACCGGACTAGTTTGAGGTTGGACCGGACTAGTCCGGCAAACTTTCTTGACCTCAAAACACATTGGGAACGGACAAGTCCGGACTTGCACCGGTCTAGTCCAGTGTTAAGGTTTTTCAACGGCTAGCTTTTGGAAACCCTATAAATAGAGAGTCCACGACTTTCCTATCAACATACATGTCGAATATTGATCAAAGAGCAAACCCTAGCGCCGCCACTTCGTCCCAAGAGCCCAAAACACATCTCCCCACACATCTAAAGTTCAAAAAGAGTGAAATCAATTGAACACTTGGATTCGAGATTGGGAGATCGTCATTCTTTCATTGCTAGCTCTTGGGGTTTGATCTTTCTACACTCATACTCTGCATTGTAATAATTTTGAGTGTATTTGATCACTTTTTCATTGTAATTCTCGTGGGAGCCCTCAACGTGTGAGGTTGCCCCACAAACTTGGTGATTACCCGTGATAGTGGAATCAAGTCGGCCTTCGTGGTGACTTGAGGAGGGAAAGGGTTGGAGACCCGACTCTGTGTGAGCTTCCTCAACGAGGACGTAGATCTCGTGGTGAGATCGAACCTCGGGAAAAAATTCGTGTGTCTTATGTCTCATTTACTTTAAATTTTGTTCATTAGATCATTTGAGTGCTAAACTTCAACATAAGGCAATTAGAAGTTACACGTGCATTATGTTAATCTCAAGTACAAATGTTAGTTGTTCTCAATTCCGCTGCTAAAGAAATTTATTTTCCCAATTAACACCTGATCAACACACATAATGTTTGCACACCGGACTAGTCCGCCCACACAACCGGACTAGTCCGGCCAACCAAGTTTTGACGATTCTATTAAGTGTGCAGGAAATTCAAAAGGCCTATTGACCCCCCCTCTAGGCCACATTCAGAGTGGTCCCACATGGGCTATAAAAAGAGTTAGACACGACGTCCTTATGCCCACTTAAGGTAGATCCCAAAAACAAGTCGTGAAACAAAAGATCAATTTGGAATCGCGATTTACCAGACATGTCCGAAAAAGGCCAAACTAGTCCGAAGATTGACAGAGGCGAGAACAGACAAGTCCGTACTATATTGGACAAGTCCAGACTTGGTCAGAGGAAAATCAGACAAGTCTGGCCAAAATCGTACAAGTCTGATTTTAGTCAGAGGAAAACGAACAAGTCCGCTGGAATACCGGACAAGTACGGGCAAGTATAGGGACTTAGCAAAATTTCCATGGAATTGGGACACCAGACTAGTACGCAATGGACCGGACAGGTCCAAAAATGTACAGAGAGAAAAACAGACTAGTCCGTAGCAAAACGGAGAAGTCCGACGAAGGTTAGAGAGAAATCGGACTAGTCCGCACTTCCCGGAATTCTTAAGTACGGTTTTGCTCTAAATCAAAATTAAACTTATTCCTTTTTATGCGGATTAATGTTAAACATGTATATGAACTTATGCAATGCATGATGCATGAAAATGAGGGTGTTACAACTTATCATTAGAGTCCCACTCCTTCCCCAAGTGTGCTTGACCATATTGTTTCTTTTTCTTGAAAGTTTTCTTAGGTTGGGGCTTGTAGTCCTTTGTCTTCCTCTTATTTTCTTCATGTGGGAAATCTACTATGAAGTGGTCATATTCCCTGCAATTGTAGCATGCCCGTCTCATCTTGGGTCTTTGCTTGTCCCTTTGTTTTCCTTCCTTTGCGCTACCAGCTTGTCTTATTCTGATCATTTTCTTGAATTTCTTCATGAGTAATATCATATCTTCTTCATCAATATCACTGCTTTCATCATCACTGTCGTCTTCTCCATGAGTTTCTCGAGCTTCTTTTGATAATATGGGTTTGTAAGTTGACTTCAAAGCAACTCCTTTCTTCTTTGCCGAGGTAAGGTCGGCAATCTCCTTAACGTGCTTGGCTTGCTTCTGAATCATTTCAAAATTGATAATCTTCCCAAGAAACTCGTCATGGGTCATTTTTTGATACCCGGGACTTTCTCTAATCATGGAGCAAAGGGTTACGTTGCGAGGCATGAAAGCCTTAAGTATCAGCTTTATGACCTCATGGTCACTCCACTTCTTGCTGCCATATGCTCGGACTTTGTTGATGAGATTATTCAATCGGTTGTACATATCTTGTGGTGATTCATCTTTTTCAATAGGGAATCTTCCCAATTCACCTTCAATCATTTCAATTTTGGCTTCGCGTACATGATGATCACCTTCATGAGAGTGTCCCATATCTCCTTGGCAATTTCGAGTCCATCCACCTTGGTGAACTCATCTTGGCTCAGTGAAGATGTGATAACAGCTGCAGCTTGAGCATTCCGATGAATAGCTTGTTCTTGGCTTGGAGTCAGCTCTTCACCATCATCCAGGATATCTATACCTGTACACACTATGTGCCACAAACTGGTGTTAAGAGATATGAGATGCATTTTCATATTTTGCCTCCACATAGAATAATCATTGCCATCAAAGAAAGGTGCTTTCCCTAGAGGAATTGACAAGCAATGATTATTTTTGGAATTTAACCGATCATAATTAAAAGGATATCAGGAGTAATTGGTGTGACTACTCTCCTTCTTCTTTTTGTCCTCGATCTTCTTCTTCCATTTTGGGGAGAGTGCCTTCTTCCTTAGGAGTGCCTTGAGCTCAAGCATCTCTTCGTCATTGTCCTCACAATCCTGGATGGCGTTGAGGAGCTTCTCTAGCTTTTGAGTTCTTTCTTCATCACCCTTCTCGTTGTTGAAGTTCTTGTGTACATCCTTGACGTCCGACATCTTCTCTTCGAGCGGTGAGTCTCTTTTGAAGAGTCTGGCTCTGATACCAATTGAATGTATCCTAGAGGGGAGGTGAATAGGCTTTTTGAACTTTTATCATATCCTAAAACACTTAACAAATCGATCAAACACAGAGATATCGGACTAGTCCGGTACCGTGCGGACTAGTCCGGTATACGTGGACTAGAACGACCAACTTTGATCAATGATTTAACTTCTAATTCTCTATGCAGGGGAAAATAATTTGTAACTTGGAAGTATTATGTCAATGAAACAAGGTGTGTCAAAGGTTAACTTTAATATCAATGTTTCAATGTAAGTTACACAAGATTAAGTATACCCTAGAATGTGATGAACAATAAGAACAAAAGTGTGCGACACAAGATTTTTTCCCGTGGTTGGATTCCCACGAAGGAAACCTACATCCATGTTGAGGAGTCCGTGAAGGACCGGGTCTTCACCAACCCTACCCTCGTCGAATCACCATGAAGGCCGATTCTCTTCCACTAACCACAAAGGGGCAAATAATCGGGTTCAAGGGGCTTTCTCACAAGTTGAGGGCTCCCCAAGGTTTACAATGAAGAACACCACCAAAAACACTCAAAAGATATGCAATAAATAACAAGAGTGTGCGAGAGATTCAAACCCAAGAGCTCATGATCATGTGAAACAAGTCTCTCCTTTTGATCAATGCTAATCCTCAAAGATTTGATCTTTATAGGGTTAGAATGTGTGGAGAGATGTGTATTTTGGGCTTGGAAGGTGTGACGGCGCAGGGAGTCGAGAGATCTGGTTGTAGGGTCGTACACCTCTATTTATACTAGGGTTTCCAAAAGTTACCATTAGGGTTTGCGATGTCCGGACTAGTCCGTGATGGACTCTGTACTAGTCTGGCGTGTGGCGTGTGGGAAACCCTAAGTGTTCCGAATTATCAGACTTGTCTGGAAATGAGTGGACTAGTCCAATTTGGTCTCTGGAAGTGTTCGGACTAGTCCGGCACATACCGGACTAGTCCGGTGTGGTGAACCTCATGTAGAATGAGGACAAGTCTGGAGTTGGAGGACTTGTCCGATTTTAGTTAGAGAGTTTTCGTACTAGTCCGTGATGATATCAGACTTGTCTGTTTCTGTGTAAAGTGTGAGGTCCTGAGGACAAGTCTGCACTGGGCGTACTTGTCCGTTTTTAGTCAGAAAGATATCGGACTAGCCCGTGATGATATCGGACTTGTCCGGTGTTGTGCAAGTATTAAGTGCTGAGGACTATTCCACACTAGGTAGGGACTAGTCTGACCTTAGTCAGAGAGATATCGGACTAGTCCGGTGTATATCGGACTAGTCTGGTTTTCCGGTGAATTGTGTAGTGAATCAAATTGTTTGTTAACTTGAGCTCTTGGGGTGTGTTTCTCCAACACACTCCATACACAATAATCTAATCTTATCAGATCGTGAGCTCTTTTCCTACATTGGCTTGTAGTGAATACATTGGCTTTGATGATAAAAGTTCTGAAATTCTGCTAAAACACCTTTTTAGCAAAGTCCGACTCTAGCTTCGAGCTTCTGCAAGGTCCGACAATAGGTTCGACTTGCTTTGTCAAGGTTCGACATGTTTTTGGGTAGCTCCGGTGAGCTTTGTCCTTAGCTCCGGCATGTCTTTGATAGATCCGGCATGTCTTTGATAGCTCTTATATATTTTGCTAGGTCCGGCTTATGTTGGTTAGCTCCGACATGTTTTTCTAGCTTTGACTTTTGGGTTGACTAGTTCTGACTAGTTTTGGTTAGCTCAACTAGTTTTGGTTAGCTCCGGCGCTAGGTACGACTAGCTTCGGTAAGCTCCAGTGCTAGGTCCTGCTAGCTTTGGTAAGCTCCGGCTCAAGGCCCCGTTAGTTTTGGCAAGGTCTAGAGCTAGTTTGCGATGGTTCTTCTTTTACTTTGAATTGATTCGAACTTGTTTTACATCTATGGAAAGTTTGCTTAGTATTCTTTTACTATGTTTTTGGTGTGTTTTGGTTGATATGGCGGATATCGTTTTGCTATGCTTTGCAACATGCTTGTGTGAGGTGCTCACGTAAGGTGTTGTGTTCGGAACTAACTTGAGTCAAGTCGTGGACTTGGACTCGTACAGATTGGTTGTTTATTCATGTGCAGGTGTTGCTTGATTTCAAGACATGGCTGGTGACGGGATCCATTGAACTAGTCTTAGGGAGAAGATGAGGTTCAACAACCAAGTTCGGGAGGAATTGTGGTTGAGTTGATCGGAAGGTCGCGCAGCATGTATGAATCAAGAACGGTCCATATGAAGGTATGGTGGACGTCGTTGGAAGATGTTTGCACATGTGCAAGGAGTGCGTGGACGTGGCTGCGTGGTTCCAAGGTGTGATGAAGAGATGTGAACGTAAAGAATTGGTCGGAAAGGTTAAACAGACTAGGTTATGGACTCAGACTTCGACTGAGTCGAGTTTGACTCAAATATGGAATGTTTTGAATTGGTTATGATAGGATTTCGTGTGGGTCACGAATTTGAGTTGTTTTAAGAATGTAGGATACATTCCTAAGGTGTTTGGCGACTTAAGATTGCTTCTATCTGGGTATAGAAGAGTCCTAGGCAGTTATGGAAAGTTTCGATTCATGAATTGAGTAGGATTAGAGTCCTAGTTTCAGTAGAGTTGGCCTCCGGGCTGGTTATATAAGCAAGGGAGGCCAGAGCTCGTGAAAGACGACTTTTGGGATGTTCCTCTTCTGTTCTATTGAATTAAATTCGTAGTTTAAAGGAACTTTTGTGCCTTGTTCGTCCGACTTGTTCCAGACAAGTTTTTCTCGTCGAGTTTCTGCACAACACTACCTTTCTTCGGTGTTTTTATCATAACTCGAGTTTTACAAATCCAATTGATGTGTTTCTTTTTGGTTTGTCTTCAAAACTTGATTTTCTATCATCTTTGAAAATTTTACGTTCATTGGATTTGTGGTTCTTGATATACACGAGTTTTGCAGTATTGCAGATCTGTTTTTTACTCGGTAGAACAGATTGACCTTTGTTCGATCTTTTGATCGTAACTTGAGTTTCTCTCGATGGATTTGAGTGATTCTTGTTGTGTCATCTTCATGACTTGATTATCTCTGATATCTATCACTTTTTTCATGGTGAAACACGTTTATATTAGTCTTACACATGATTTTTTTAATAGATCATTTTTGTGCCGAGGGGTTTTCATTGCTTCCACTGAAAAAGTTTAAATCTACCATTCACCCCCCTCTGGTAGCTTTTCACATGCTCTTCGATACTACATCCTCATTCTCCTTTCTTTTTGAGCATTCCTCTTAATTTCCTTAAAACCTGCGCTCATCTCAACAATTTTATTAGGATCTCATTTGTTTGTCATAAATCAACCGAAACCCACAAGGGATGCCTAGATGCACTTTCACCAAGGACTTCTCTCCTCACTTGTTGATCTCTTCCATGGTTCCTAATAACAATTAAATCATTATATAGCAATCCATTCTCAAATTAACATGGGTAGGCATTTAGGAAAGAGTTCACCTATTGATTTAGTAGATGCGCTCGTGCTCTTGTGATCAGTTGCGAAGCCAGGATAAAAAATAGCTTGGTGCACGGCTTTAAGATAGTTGAAAATATGTATAATTATCAAGTAATACTCTTCAAATGAACCCTATACACTGATTTGGACCCTGGTGCCAGTGCTCCAGGGTGAGTGAACATGGCTTCGCCACTGCTTGTGATTGGTCCTTGTAGTTCAACATGTATATCCACTGTTGTGATGTGCTCATTATCCTCCCCCTCTTGAATCGGAGTCATCCTCGACTCAAGTCCATCTTCTTCTCCCAAGTATGGCTACAAATATGAAATGTTAAATGAGGGACTAACCCCAAAATCGGTAGGCAATTCAAGCTTATATGCATTATCATTAATCTTTTCAATAATCTCAAAAGGACCAGCAGCTCGAGACATAAGTTTAGATTTTCTCAAGTC
This sequence comes from Tuctoria greenei, assembly GCA_036927565.1. Lineage (NCBI taxonomy): Eukaryota > Viridiplantae > Streptophyta > Magnoliopsida > Poales > Poaceae > Tuctoria > Tuctoria greenei. The sequence continues at coordinate 127,826,784 of JAYESD010000011.1, read as the reverse complement.
AAGGAAATGCTATTTTCTCAAATGTAACCATACTAAATCACCCAGTTCAAGTTTTACATCTTTTCTACCTTTACTACCTGCAATCCTATATTTCTCATACATTCGTTCAACATTTTTCTTTGTATTTTCATGCATCTTAAGAATGAATTCAGATCATTGTGTAGCATCCAAATTTATAGTTTCAGAAGGAGGCAAAGGTATTAAATCAATATGAGCATGGGGATTAAAACCATACACTACATGGAATGGACTTACCTTCGTTGTGGAGTGAACGGATCTGTTGTAAGCAAATTCTATATGTGGTAAACACTCCTCCCACAACTTTAAATTTGTTTTCAAGACAGCCCACAACATAGTGGATAGAGTACGATTATCTACCTCAGTTTGTCCATCTATTTGTGGGTGACAAGTAGTTGAAAACAACAACTTGGTTCCCAATTTATACCATAAAGTTATCCAAAAATGACATAAAATTTTGCATCACAATCAGGAACAATGGTATTTGTCACACCATGTAAACGAACAATTTCCGTCATAAACAAATCAGCAATATGTGAGGCATTATCATTCTTATCACATAGTATAAAGTGTGCCATTTTGGAGGAACGATCAACAACCACAAAAATATTATCCCCCCCCTCTTAGTCCTAGGCAATCCTAAAACAAAGTCCATTGAAATATTCGCCAAAGGTACACTAGGAACAGGAAGAGGCATATAAAGACCATATGGATTAAGGCGAGACTTAGCTTTATTGCAAGTAGTGCATCGTGATACGTACTGCTCGACATCACGCCTCATCTTCGGCCAAAAGAAGTGTGTGGACAACACGTCCTCAGTTTTCTTCACGCCAAAATGTCCCATCAATCCTCCTCCATGTGCTTCCTGCAAAAGTAATAGACGAACGAAGCTAGCTGGAACGCGTAGCTTAATAGCACGATAGAGGAGACCCTCTCACAACACATATTTATTCCAAGTTCTTCATTCTGTACAATTTTGAAAAGCATATTTGAAGTCCAAATCAGTAGTATATAATGCTTTTATTGTTTCCAAATCAAAGATTTATGATCAAGTCGGGACAACAAAGTATAACGTCTAGATAACACATCAGCAATGACATTTTCCTTCCCTTTTTATGCTTAATTATGTATGCAAATGACTCTATGAATTTAATCGACTTAGCAAGTCGTTTATTCAGATTAGTTTGACACTTAAGATACTTCGAAGATTCATGATCGGAATGCATGATAAACTCCTTAGAGCAAAGATAATGTTGCCAAGTTTGTAGAACTCGTATTAAGGCATATATTTCTTTATCATAAGTAGAATAATTCATAGAATGGCCATGCAGTTTTTCACTAAAGAAAGCAACGGGTTTACCACATTGTATGAGAATAACTCCAATACCAATGCCCTTGCATCGCATTCGAGCTCAAAGGTCTTGTCAAAATCAAAAAGTTGTAGCAATGGTGCTTGCGTAAGCTTCAATTTGAGAGCATCAAAAGTTTGTTGCTGCTGTTCGCTCCACCGAAATGGCACTCCCGTCTTTGTTAGCTCATGTAGAGGTGCTGCAATGGTTGCTAAAATCCTGCACAAAGCGGCAACAAAAACCTACAAGACCAAGAAAACTACGCACCTGTGTGATGATTGTTGGAGTTGGCCAGCTGGTGATTGCAACAATTATTGTCTCCTCCATCTCAGTTCCCTGCGAGGAAACAACATATCCAAGAAACGATACTCAATTGCTGCAAAAGATGAACTTTTCTATGTTACCAAACAAGCGTGCATCTCTCAAAACAGAAAAAAAATCACGTAAATGATCAAGATGTTCATCATATGACTTGCTGTAAATGAGAATATCATCAAAGTAAACAACTACATCGTTCATTAATCGGATAAATGTACTTGGTGCATTAGTTAAACCAAAAGGCATGACTAACCACTCATAAAGTCCAAATTTTGTTTTAAATGCAGTTTTCCATTCATCTCCTAGTGCCATTCTAATTTGGTGGTAACCACTACGCAAGTCAATTTTTGTGAAGATAATAGCACCAATCAATTCATCAAGCATGTCATCTAAGCGAGGAATAGAATAACGATATTGAATGGTGATGTTATTAATTGCACGACAATCAACACACATTCGCCAACTACCATCTTTCTTAGGAACCAAAAGAACAGGAACAGAACAAAGGCTAAGGCTTTCATGAATGTACTCGCGGTCCAAAAGATCTTGGACTTGACGCTGAATTTCTTTAGTCTCCTCTAGATTGGCTCTGTACACTGCACAATTTGGCAAGCTTGCTCCAGGAATTAAGTCGATCTTGTGTTCAATGCCCCTCATGGGTGGTAAACCAGGGGGTATCTCGGAGGGAAACACATCCTCAAACTCCTGCAAAAGGTTAGCAACAGTAGGGGCAATGCAATAGACAATTCATGAAGTGAAAACAGAGCTTCTTTGCATACTAAAGCATAGCACATCCCCTTAGCATAAAAAAAATCAGCAAGGTCAGATTTGTTTCGAGCAATGAAGGTGATTTTAACTTAATGACTTGCTGTTTTTCAGATTCTAGTTATGTTGCTTTATCATCACGAATTTTACTCTTCTCAAAATGCACAATTTCAACAGGAGTCATTGGAAGCAAAGTGATTTTCTTTCTTTTATGCATGAGAGTGTATTTATTAGTTCTACCATGATGAATAGCATCCGCATCAAATTCCCAAGGATGACCCAACAAAAGAGAACATGCATATATAGGAACGACATCAAAATCAGCAAAATCATTGTAAGAACCAATTGAAAATTTTGTTCTTGCTATTTGTGATACCCGAACCTTACCGCTGTTGTTGAACCATTGAATGTAGTTGCTGGCCATTCCGCTGTAGTTGATGGTATTACCATCAAATTCCCAAGGATTACCATTGAATTTTGTTCAAAGTTGCTGGCCTAAATGTGTTCCTAGTATTTCAAGCTAGCAAGACATGAAACAAAACTATAGGTCACAAGGATGCAAGTACTTCTGTTTTTTTTCTTTGTTTTTATTTTCTCTTTTTTTGTGTGGCTTTTGTATCTTTTTTTTTGCACTTGCCTTTTTCTTTTGTCTTCTTTGTTTTTTCGAGAATGTGCTGCAAAAGAAGAACACAATGCAAAGCAATCAAAGATATCTCGTAGGTCTGTTACATATTTTCTGCTCAATCTTCTAAGGACAATTAAGCACCTTTAGAGACCCAAATCTAAAAACTTTGAACAGCAAGATTATAGATCTATCTCTCCTCTTTAATTTCAGTATATGGAAGACCTATTTTGGATCAGAACAATAGGAGATATTGCCCCCGAAATACGGACTGTTCAAAATTTCTAGGTCAATCACAGATTTGGATCTAATGCAATTTCTACCTTGCTAAATCTATTTTATTGGAGAAGGATGAATACGAAAGTTATAGAGAACTTCTTAAGCTCTCCATAAAGTATAAGAACAGCAAAATCCGAGTTTGTATGTGTGAGATATGATGAAAGTACTAAACTGAACAGAGATGAATCTAATCTGGACGTGATGACGTGATTCAAAAGTATGAATCAACACATTGTAAAACTCAAACTAAGACCAAAGAAGCTTTCTAAACCAGAAATATGAATCAACCATGGACACAAACTCAACAAAACCAAACTGAAAACAAAAGTTGCAAAGGCTCAATGTGGTTTGGACAAAGTAATGAATAGATCTACTAAAATTGCAAGTTTTTTTGTGTCTTTTTTGTGGACTCTAGGTATGAAAAACAAAACTAATGTAATGGATAGGTAAAATACCTAACGGGCAACCTGAAAATCTGATACCAATTGATAAGGAGGTTTAGTCCCAATCTTCCGAAAGGTAATGGATAAGTCGATTGATGGAGATCTCGATGTTGAGGATCTAAGGCTCTCGAGTAGAAACGCAAAAACCCCCGCAATAACTACACCACCGCTCTATTGGTTATCAACCGTGCTATGCGCGATTGACCTCACCAAGAAGGCTAATGCCTGCAAGTGCAACCGAGAACACAAGCAAGAACATAGAAGACACGATCTAAAATCGCGATTGGGGTTTCACAAACTGTAGAATGGCAATTTTATTAATCTAAGCAAAACCCAATGTTTTATGGCAGACACCATAGAGTATACAGGTGGGAGGACGTTTAAGGACGTTTTGGGGTCGTGACCTAACCCTAATACACGAAAATAATATACTTAGACTTGATACAGTGCCCAATTGCCCAATATGGTGGCGCAGCACCGGATCGATATCTGTACTCAACTTGTTTCGACAATTTCTGATGACTCCGGAGGAATTTTGACATGGGATTAGATCCATTGGAAAGTTTATATTCTCCTCTTTCCGTGCATATGTAGAACGTAGAAAACATAGTCCGTATGCATCTTGGGCATCCGTTTTAAGGTGGACTGCTTCTGGACTCCGAGTTGAACTCGAGTCCGAGTTGTAAACTGGTTCCATCAACTTGTGGACATTCCAGCTGGTTCTTCATGTTCCCAAGGCCTTCTCTACTCACTTGTTGATCTATTCCATGGTTCCTTATAACAATTAAATCATTACATAGCAATCTATTCTCAAATTCACATGGGTAGGCATTTAGAAAAGAGTTCACTTGTTGATTTAGTAGTCGCGCTCGTGCTCTTGTTATTGGTCCTTGCAGCTCAACATGTGTATCCACTGTTGTGATGTCCTCATCATGATATCTCTGATGGTCCTCAGGAACTTCCTGACCCACCACTAGGCCCCGCTTATGCAACGGGAGTTTGCGGCTTGGTGCTACACCGTAGAGATGGACTTCCTCCAGATTGAGCTTGGCCCCGGGTCCAACTTGAGCAAGAAGTCTCTAAAGCTCCTGCTGCAAAAGCTATACAGCTGTACTGTCTCTAGGGATGAACTTACTGCTCCGGCAGAATTCTTGCCTCTGAATATGGTTTCCGAGTTTAGGAGGGAACTGCGAAAGGGGATCCCCTTCTTGACGACACATGTCTCGCAGTGCGACAAAGAAGCACTCCGCCTGCGGGGATTGTGATTCCCAGAGCTTCGGCCCCCTGTCAGCATGGAGAATCTGATCATGCGCCTGTCAGTGGGAAGGGCAAGGCTCCTGCAGAACCAAGCTTGAAGAAGTCTGACCCAAGTCGGGGCAAAGGGAAAGAGCCCGTCAGCACCTCCAGTCGTGAGAGGAAGTTGACGCGAGCTGACGGGAGCTCCGTTAGAGCAGCTTCAACAGAAGCGATGCTCTGCCCCGACCGACCATGAAGTTAGTGTTGGTTGTGCCTGTAGCTTCGGCATCTTTAGCCATGGAGCCCAAGGCGAGCTCCGGGTCCAGGAAATCATCTTCGGTCCTAATGCCATCATCGAGCACTTGCTCCGATAGGTCTTGTACTCTGGTCCTAGGGCCAACTGCGGGCTCTGGGTCCAGAGTGTCTTCTTTGATAGTAGCCTGCTCCAGAGGTCCCGATTGTAGCTACGCCGGCGGCCAGCTCGACTCCACGGACGAAGTATGTAGCCTCTTCCTTGCCAGCGATGGTGTGCTCGGGTGTGATACCCGGTTCCGAAAATGAACCAAGTGTAATGCATATGTGTGCCCAAGATGTTTAACACACATAAAGAAGTGATTCACAAACAATAAACATAATATAACCATGTCTTGAATAATAACACAATAATAGTACCTTATTACAAACCAAATAGTCTCAATTACAAGATCTAATGAAACTGCAGTGGAAAAACTAAACACTAAGACTCCCAACTCCACAGGCTGGTTTGACGGCAAATCACGCGCCTAAAACTCCTCAGAGACCTCATGGTACTCCATCTGGTCACCTGTGTCTAGATTTGGTTGGGGAATAGCAAGGGTTAGCACATGTCGTACTCAGCAAGTGTCAGAAAGTATGACATGTAGCTTAAACAAGGCAGAATAACAAATAATGGCTAATTGCATAAAAGTACATTAAAACAGTTTAAAATGCAATTATATAATTATTAAGTGACGTGCTTCCCAAATAACTGAAATACTCATCAACTTCAACTTAAATAACCAATTTCAGCAATTATAATAATCCATAATGAACTCATAGCTGCACATTTGTCTCAATTTCATCAGTTCCATATACCAAAGCCTTTTAATTAACCAATACCAATTCCATCCATTAAAACATATTAAAGTCCAAATTCTAATCATGTGAGGGTCCAGGTTGCTCATGACCGAGAGCACGGCTATCATGATACTTTTAGACACACTCTGCAGAGGTTGTACCACATTACCCGCAAGTTCGTGATTTCATAACCTTTCGATGACTATGGAATCTCAATTATGTCATCTCACACTTCCTTAGGTGTGTGGCTAAGAGATCATAAAATACCTTCACAAAGTGATTACTAGCCTATTTAGACCCCACTGAGGTTTCACCGGTGGTGATGTCTCCAACTTAGCACATCCAACCAAGGGCCTTGTCTTGAGCCATTCGGATCCCAGGGTAGTCCCATGAATCATCAACAAAACCCAATCCAACTACCCCTTCTCCGAGCATTCTTAGTGGTCCAAACAGTACTAGCAATTCACTAATTAGTCAACTAAGCCGCACACATACTTGGCCCTATGGTGGCACTGTAAATCCTGGATGGTCGCTCCACGAGTCGGTCCATAGATCTCTAGGGACCATGTTGCTAAAGGGTCGTTATTACCGATTCTCATCATTCATGTGTCCAATAGTTCAAAATTAAGCCATTTGATTGGTTCCCAAACCCAATTTAGATTGCGAAGCTAAAAGTGCAAAATACCCTTCCCGACTATCTACATAGTGTCCAGCCGAATAGGGTAGTCATACAAAACTAGCAAACTCCTACAATTGGGTTTTCCCATCAATTTTGACACAAGCATGCAATTTTGCAAAAAAAACCTTTAAAACAACATCAATATGGTCAAGGAAACTTGCCTTGCTCCTGAGCTTGGTTTGGATCGAAAGCTTCGTAGTTCCGGTTCTGTAGGTCCTCAAAAGAACTCTCAACAGCAATTCCTTCTATTCCAGAGCGACAAACATGCAAAACACACAATTCAATCAAATAATTCTCATATAGTACTCAATATTCCATGATATGCATAATTAATGCAATTGTGATGTAGAACTTGTTAATGAGTTCCTATTAATGTTTACTATCTAGTTCTAATAGTTTTTAACAAGTTTGGATAGGTTTGGAATTGATTCGAGTCAATTCAAAACTAATTCAGGAATTTACAGATTCACATACCGAACTAGTCCGTATACGGCGGCCGAACTAGTCCGCACTACGCAAACTGCAGAATTAGGGTTTTTCTGATCTGAGAGAATTGAGGTTGAATTGACGTAGAAACTTAGAAGTAGAGGGTATACCATGTGTTTAGAGATCCGACGATCAAGGTTTTGACGTGAGACTTTGGATCTTGGCAATTAGGGCTTGATGGAGATGAGTTGTTGAAGAACGTCATTTCGTCGAAAAGTTGATGACGATCGATCTTGATTGGTCCTTCTTCGAGATTTTCTCCTCCTCCTTGCCTCTGGACCTCCTCTTGACGTTGGCGCAAGGCTAAGGGCGGCAGGGAGGGTTTTTTCTCAAAGGTGGGGAGGTGAGGGTATTGGGTTGCTTACATAAGGGTTGGAGATGTAGGGTTTCGGGTGATTTCAAGTAGAATTTGATGGGGGACGAGTAGGGGCCGAGGTGGGGTCTACATGGGCTCCTCTGAGGTTGGGCACGAAGTTCTTGTGCTCAAATTAGGAAATTACCCAAAAACAAATCATGGAGAAATAAAAGAATCCGAGTTGAGTTCAATAGGCCGGACTAGTCCGCAATTGGGACCGGACAAGTCCGTTCTCGTACAGTAAGGGACATCAGACAAGTCTGGTGTTGATACCGGACAATTCCGTGGTTGGATCGGGCTAAATTAGGTGTTTTCGGACAAGTTTGAAGTGTTATAGAAAGGCTGACCGGACTAGTCCGGTGTCATAAAGGACTAGTCCGTTTTGGTCCAGTAAGGCTAATAGGACTAGTCCGTGGTGATAAAGGACTAGTCCCCACTCCTAAAGGGAATACCGACTAGTCAGGTGTTTAGACCGAACAAGTCCGCACTCGGACAGACTAAAACTTCCAGATTAAGCCTAAATTCATTCTAATCTTGTTCCTTTTTACATGGCTTAATGTTTAACATGTATGAGGATGTATGCATTGTATTATGCATGAAAATGAGGGTGTTAAAAACCTACCCCCCTTAAAATGAATTTCGCCCTCGAGATTCGACGCAAAAGGAAAGAGATAGGGAAATTCCTTTTTGAGATCATCTTCTTGCTACCAAGTTGCTTCCGATTCTGTATGATGCCTCCATTGCACTTTGCACCATCAGATCACCTTGTTCCTCGTGACCCTCTCCTTGGTGTCCAAAATTTTGACAGGTTGCTCGGCATAGGTCAAATCTTCCTCAAGCTCCAATTCTTCCATCGGTACTTGCTCTTCTGGTACCCTCAAATACTTCTTGAGCTGAGAAACATGAAACACATCATGAACATCCAAAAGGTGTGCAGGCATCTCTAATTTATAGGCTACTTCTCCCCGTTTGTCAAAAATCTTGAATGGTCCAATATAGCGAGGTGCCAACTTGCCTTTGACATTAAATCGCTTGTGACCTCGCATAGGTGACACTTTGAGATATACGAAGTCTCTCACCTCAAAAGATAATATTCTTTGTCTATTATCCGTGTAACCCTTCTATCTTGACTGAGCAGCCCTTAAGCTCTCAAGGATGGTCTGCACTTGCTTTTTAGCATCCTGGATTATATCAAGTCCAAATACTTGAGTTTCTCCTGTCTCATTCCAAAACAAGGGTGTCCTACACCTTCTCCCATACAACGCTTCATATGGTGACATTTTCAAACTTGCTTGGTAACTGTTATTTTAGGAAAACTCAGCATATGGTAGACTCTTGTCCCAACTTCCTCCATGCTTTAGTGCACAAGCTCTTAGCATGTCTTCCAAAATCTGATTTGTCCTCTCGGTTTGTCCATCTGTTTTAGGGTGATATGTAGAACTAAAGTTCAACTGAGTTCCCATCGATTCGTGCAGCTTTTGCCAGAACCTTGAGGTAAACTGAGAACCTCTATCGGACACTATCTTCTTAGGCACTCTGTGTAAACACACTATTCTCCCCATATACAGTTCTGCTAGGTTTTCTCCACTATAAGCATGATGTCCAAGTGGCACACTGAATCACCCTATTATGCTTCCTTAACCAATCCATTCCAAGTATGATGTCCAAGCCTTGAGAATTCAGGACTATGAGGTTGGCAACAAATTCTACCCCCTTATGGAAATACTTACTTTTGGACATACTATATTTGTCCTCATCTCTCCTCCAGGAGATTTAACCAACAAAGTAAGCTTCAGGTATGATATGGGCATGCTATGCTTTGCAACATACTTTGATGAGATGAATGAATGGGATGCTCCAGAATCAACCAATATAGTCGTGGGGTTGGAGTTTGTGAGAAACATACCAATCACAACATCCTCAACTTGCTGAGCTTCTTTTGTAGAAACATGGTTCACCTTGCCACGAGCGAAATTCTGTGGTCCATGATTGTCTTCAGTTGCTCCTCCATTGGGCCTTGGATTATACCTTGGACCATTGTTCATTTGACCCTATCCTAACCTTGGGCATTGATTTGCAAACTGTCCTGTCTGACCACAAGCATAGCAAGTCTTTCCACCAGTGGCGCCAGCAAAGTTAGGGCGAGGCTGGTTTTGAGAATAAGCAGGCATATTTGGGTGTGGCACATGCTGCATAGGTAAGCAAGGTGCTTGCATAAGCAGGCGTTGCTGCATGGGCTGTTGCGGTCACGGTAGATGAGCAGGGCGGTACGCAGCAGCAGATGGGTTGTAATATGGTGCAGCAGGCATGCATAGCGAGGACGGACATTGCTTCCTTGCGACTGTCCCTGATATGGCATCTTCCACTTATGATCTAGCTCCATCTCACGAATCTTGTTCTCAACCACAATGGCCTTGTCAACCAGCTTTTGAAAGTTGGCATAGTCAGGATTGAGCAATTGAACCTGAATTTCATTGTTGAGGCCCCTCATGAAAAGATATTGCTTCCTGCTATCAGTGCTGATGTCTTCTAGAGCATATCTTGACAGTTGAGTGAATTTATTGAGGTATTCACTCACACTCATCCTACCTTGCCTGAGGTTTTCAAATTCTTGCCTTCTCAGTATCATGACTCCCTCTAGCACATAGGGAGAACAAAACTTCTCCTTGAATTCAGCCCAGGTGATTCTCTCTTGATTTTCACGGGTATTGCATAAAGATTCCCACCAATCTACAGCAGCTCCCATCAACTGGTGTGAGGCCAAAAGAACCTTCTCTCAATCGTTGCACTGGACAATGCCAAGTTTCTTCTCAACAGTCTTCAACAGTCATCAGCTTCCATAGGGTCTGTGGCTTGAGCAAAGGTAGGTGGTCTGGTCCTCATAAACTCTCCCAAATGGTTGTGGTCTAGCGGGGGTGGCGGTGTGGGGCTGATTGTTGTTGCCAGCTTGCAGCTGTCCTATAGTCTCTATCATGGTCTGTGTCGGTACCCTAAAACCCGCACACCCCTTGAGGTTACAAAGATTTCAAAGGAAATCCATCTACTTGGGTTGAAGACCCTCGGAGGCCCACTTGTCAGACATGACCGGACCTGCTTCTCCAACATGGTTAATCCCTGGGTCGCCACGTGTACTGCCAAACCGGAGCTACCGCCCACAAGGGGGAAGCTCCGGGCCAGGTACCGAAACGGCACCTCCGGACTTATCCCCGTACCGAGAGAAGCTCCGGACTTGACACGTGACTGGTAGCCCCGGAGCTACCTGCTTCCCACAGCAAGCTCCGGAGCCGCCACGTGTCCAATCGTCGGACCTGCCAGCCTCTAACCTCCGGAAGACCTTGTAACGGCTCCGGATCTTCAAAGGAGAGCCAAGGACTTCAAGACCCGATTAAATGTCATTAATGCCACATTAATGACACTTAAACGGACGATCTTAACACCAGTAACGACACTGTCGGAGCCCGTTACAGGATCATTAACAACAATTAATCGTGTATCAATACTAGTAACCGCCGGGGCCACATGTCGGACCAGGCTAGCTTGTAACGGCCTGTCCTTGTACTATAAAAGGACAGGCCGACGATACACTCAGGGACATTCACAAGCGATCATACGTGACAAGCTCTTACTGCTAATACAACACCAACACACCCGTGGAGTAGGGTATTACGCTCAGGCGGCCCGAACCATGTAAACTGTTGTGTCTCCTGTGTCAAACTCCTATTCACCTTCTTGAATCTCCGCGCGCTCACACCGAACTTCAAACTCCCCAATCACTTTAGCAGTGTAGGGAGATCTGCCGGCTCCAACAGTCGACAGTTGGCGCGCCAGGTAGGGGGTGCCTGAGATTTTCGAGAATGGTGAACTCCGCGGCTGGATCATCCAACGGCCAACCTGCTGCTCAGGCTGTTGGGGGCAATCCCTCCAACAGGCAGCCACCAACAGGAGCCTCAGCACCAGTAGGAGCCACACTCCCACCACCACCATCTTCTCCAGCAAATCGTGCTGGGCAACGTGATGGTGCGCCGGCGTCACTTACTGCGTCGGCAAGTCATGACAACCCGGAACACGCGCTCTATGCAGCGTGTGCTCTTCTCCAACGTCCACCACCTCCGGATGCATCTCGAGATGCAATGGAGCAGTGGAGGGCCGTTGTGGAGCATTTGGTCGCAGCAGAGGCCGAACGCCTCAACAACCAGGGTCCTCCTCCTTCGGGACGAGCCCTGTCGCAGTGGCGGACTTTGTCTGGAAGACTTGGTCCGCACGCCTCTAATAGCAGGAGACGTGATGCATCTCAACAAGTGACTTCACTGCCTTCTGGGGCTCGACGCACTCACACGGTATCCAGGCTTTCGACTCATGACCTCCGGGCGGAGTTTGATCGCCGATACCGCCAGCAGGATGGCCGTGTCCATATTGAGCGTGCTCGTGAAAGACGGGAAGCTCAGGACCTTTCTACTCTGGAAGGGGTAGGAGGAGGCTGTTCAGCCCTAGCCATGCACCTGCGCATGGTTAGATGGCCACAGAAGTTCCGGCCACACCTGCCGGAAAAATTCGACGGGACTGTCAACCCCGCCGAATTCCTTCAGATATACTCCACTGCAATCTTGGCAGCTGGAGGAAACGAGGCTGTGATGGCCAATTACTTTCCAGTGGCCTTAACTGGGACCGCCAGGTCCTGGTTTAAGCCTTCCACCCAACTCTATCAACAGTTGGGAGGAGCTGTGCCGTCAGTTCACTGCCAACTTCGGGAGTTCATACACCCGACCAGGCACTGAACTGGACCTTTTTGCGGTCGTGCAAAAAGGGGGAGAATCTTTGCGGTCCTTCATCCAAAGGTTCTCTCAGGTACGCAACACTATCCCTTTTATCTCAAGCGCTTCTGTCATTGTGGCATTCAGATAGGGCGTACGGGACAAGAAGATGTTGGATAAGCTGGCGATCAAAGAGATCACCAGCGTCACGGAACTCTTCAGCCTGGCAGACAAATGTGCCAGAGCTGCGGAGGGCCGTGAGATGCACTCCAAACCAGCCTCGGAGGATCACAAGAAATCCTCCAAAGAAGAAGCCGCTACCTCCGGGGGTGGCAAGAAGAAAAAGAAGACCAACGGCAAGAAGAAGCCGTCGGCCGGCACATCCAACGTTGCAGCTGCTGCAACTCCGGGTGGCCGGGGGCCACGCCCCGAGAAGCGACCTCGACCGTCTTCTGAAGACGGTGGCAAACCCAAAGTGTGGTGTCCCATTCACAAAACGGGCAGCCACGGTTTGGAAGACTGCCGGGAGGTCCGAAACCTTGCCGAGCGCTACAGCAAGCGCCGGGAAGGATCTCCTTTCCGACAGAGGGAAGGAAAACAGAAGGTCGACGAAGCTCCGGCTGAAGAGGAGTTAGGGTTTCAGGATCCCAAAAAGGTCCTGAAGGCCGTCTACACCTCCGTCGACGATGACTCTGACGTCTCTGACAACGAGCGTCGGAAGACCATGAACACCATTTTTGGTGGATCATGGGATATCACCTCTCGTCGCGTCATCAAGACTATGCGGCGGGATATGGCCGCTGTAGCCCCTACAGTCAGGCCGGAACCTCATCGAAAGTGGATGGACACCTCCATCACTTTTGATGCCTCGGATTGCCCGCGGAGCATGGTTGGAGCAGGTCAGCTACCTTTGATGGTATCTCCTACCATCAACAACATCCAGCTCCACCATGTCATGGTAGACGGAGGTTCGGGGCTTAACCTCATCAGCTTCGAAGCTTTCACTAAGCTTCAGCTCCGACCTTTGGATCTCCAGCCCTCTCGACCTTTCTCCGGAGTAGGTCCGGGGGCCATTACCCCACTCGGAGCTATAACTCTCCCCGTTACCTTCGGGACCCGGGAGAAGTATCGCACCGATAAGTTGGTCTTCGACGTCGCTCAGATCAACTTACCATTCAACGCCATCTTGGGTAGACCTGCCCTATACAAATTCATGGCAGCTGCTCATTATGGATACTTGGTGTTGAAGATGCCAACACCAGTAGGCGTTCTCTGGATCCGCGGAGATCACACTGCCGGAGTAACTGCTCTGGAGGAACTCCATGCACTCACCACGGCGCAAGAGGAGGACTCCAGACAGGAGCAAGCTTCGAAACCCCCGAGCATTCGTCAACGAGGCTCGACCTCTGCACCCCGTGTGCAGCTAAGCGGCGACCCCGACATTCCCGTCAATGTCGTCCAAATTAGTTCCGATGCCGCTCAAACCACCCGTATATCGGGAGGGTTGAACGACAAATAGGAACTCGCGCTCATCACTTTCCTCCGGGCTAATGTTGACGTGTTTGTTTGGCAACCGTCACAAATGCCTGGGATCCCCAGGGAAGTGATTGAGCACAATCTGAAGATTTACCCCGATGCTCGGCCTGTGCATCAGAAGCCTCGGAAGCAATCCGTAGAGCGGCAGAACTTCATCCGACAAGAAGTGAAGAAGCTACTCGAAGCCGGATTCATCCGAGAAGTCTTCCATCCAAAATGGCTGGCGAACCCAGTCGTTGTGCCCAAGGCCGGTGGGAAGCTTCGGATGTGCATCGACTACACCACACTGAATAAGGCATGTCCAAAAGATCCATTCCCACTACCTAGAATAGATTAGATAGTGGATTCCACCTCCGGGTGTGAATTACTGTGTTTCCTAGACGCATATTCTGGGTATCATCAAATCAGGATGTCTAGGGAGGATGAAGAGCATACTTCATTCATCACAGTAGATGGATTGTACTGTTACACAGCCATGCCATTTGGTCTCAAGAATGCAGCTTCAACTTTTGTACGAGCTATGTACAAAACTTTTGAAGAACTCATCAGAGACATAGTGGAAGTGTACGTCGATGACATCGTGGTCAAGGTCAAGAACAAGGAGTCCCTCTTAGACACCTTGCAGGCTGTCTTCGACAAGCTGCGGGCCACCCGCACAAAGCTAAACCCGGACAAGTGCGTGTTTGGGGTTAGCTCCGGAAAACTTCTTGGTTTCCTGGTAAGTCACCGGGGCATAGAGGCTAATCCGGCGAAGATAAAAGCCATTAAATACATGCGGCCACCAACCCGCATCAAAGATGTCCAAAAGTTAACTGGGTGTCTAGCAGCCCTCAGCCGGTTCATATCAAGACTGGCAGAACAGGCACTTCCCTTCTTCAAGTTATTGAGGAAGTTCGGACCATTCCAATGGCTCGAAGAAGCAGAGAAGGCATTCCAGGAGCTGAAACAGTTCCTCACCACCCTACCAATTCTGGTAGCTCCGAACCCTGGTGAGCCTTTGTTGCTTTACATTTCAGCTACTGACAAAGTCGTCAGTATGGTTCTGGTTGCGGAGAGACCGGAACTACCCCATACTCAGGAATCCAGACCCCTTCGGGAGGGTCCGGAGGTTCCTGAAAGCGAGTCTGGGTCCCAGCTCCCAGACTCAAACCCATAAGAAGTCACTTCAGAAGACCCAGACCCCTCTGGGAGGGTCCATGTCATTTCTAAAGAAGCTCCGGGTTCCTCCAGCCAGAATCCGGAGGTCCCCGAAGAGAATCTGGACCCCTCCGAGAGGGTCCGGATCAATGAAGAGGAAACTACGGACCCCTCCGGGAGGGTCCGGACCATTCAACGCCCGTTATACTTCATCAGTGAAGTATTACATGATGCCAAGACTCGATACCTAGAGGTGCATAAGCTGCTTTATGCAGTTCTTATTGCCTCCAGGAAGCTTCGACACTACTTCCAAGCTCACAAAGTCTCGGTGGTGACCTCCTATCCACTTCGAGCAATCTTGCATAATCCCAATTCAACTGGGAATATTGCAAAGTGGGCAGCGGAATTGGCTGAATTCGATCTTGAATTTATTTCAAGACAAGCTGTCAAGAGTCAAGCGTTGGCAGATTTTGTGGCGGAATGGACTCCCTCTCCATCAAATCCTGGGGGCCCCAGCGAGCAGAAGACGGAGCATCAAGCTCCAACCTTCACCGAGCCTCACTGGACCCTCTACTTCGATGGCTCCATGCAGAAGCAGGGGGCCGGAGCTGGAATCCTTCTCCTTGCACCGACTGGGGAGAAGGTAAAATACATGGTACACCTTGACTTCAAGGCAACCAACAACATGGCGGAGTATGAAGCACTCATCTACGGACTAAAGATGGCACTGTCATATGGTGTCAAGCAACTGCTGGTCAAAGGAGATTCACAGCTCATCATCAAGCAGGTGAAGGGTGAATGCTCCTGCAATAATCTCCAGCTAGCTGCTTACCTCCTTGAAGTCCAGAGGCTTGAGAAGGACTTTGAAGTCCTAGACCTCCACCATGTTCAGCGTGCCCATAACGCTGAAGCTGACGAACTCTCGACTAAAGCGTCAACCGCAGCTCCGGCTCCTGACGGAATCTTTTTCCGGAGGCTGTCAAAACCCACAGCTCAGCCTACCGAACTGAGCGAAGGGGGCGAGATCAGCATCCCGAAGCTGACGGTCCCGATGGCCTTGTTACCATGGCAGCCATCAAGGGTCGTAGGTGCTGCCGGGAGCTCCGAGCAACCCAGCACGCAAGACTCAAAAGCTCAAGCTAGCTCCGATGCATGGATCTCGGAGATCTGGAACTACTTGAAAGACAACATCCTTCCTGATGATGATGTATCCGCTGACCGGGTAGTCAGATTGGCTAAAAGATACACGCTGGTAGAAGGGGATCTCTACCGGCGCGGTGCCAACGGCATCCTAATGCGGTGCATCACAAGGGAAGAAGGCTGCGAACTTCTCGCAGAAATCCATGGAGGCGAGTGTGGGAACCACGCATCTTCCCGCACGCTGGTCGGAAAAGCCTTTCGGCATGGCTTCTACTGGCCTACAGCGCTCCAGGATGCCACTGAGCTGGTGAAGAAATGTGAAGCATGCCAATTTCATGCAAAGCAAATTCATACACCGGCTTAGCCCTTACAAATGATACCTCCTACATGGACCTTCGCTGTGTGGGGGATGGACATCTTGGGACCCTTCCCAAGAGCCGTCGGAGGTTACAAGTTTCTGTTTGTCGCCATTGACAAGTTCACCAAGTGGCCGGAAGCAACTCCAGTTGTGACGATCAACATGCAATCTGCTATCAACTTTCTGCAATCAATTGTAGGCAGATTCGGAGTCCCAAACAAGATCTTCACTGATAATGGGACTCAATTCACAAGCTCCGCATTCCAAGGATATTGCAAAGACCTCGGCATACAAGTTTGCTACGCCTCCGTAGCTCACCTAGCCAGCAATGGCCAAGCCGAGAGAGCAAATGCAGAAATCCTTAAGGGACTAAAAACACGCACCTATGAGCGCTTGAAGAAACATGGAGCCAACTGGATCGAAGAGCTTCCGCCTACTTTGTGGGCCAACAGGACATCTCAAAACCGGTCAACTGGAGAAACACCCTTCTTCCTGGTGTACGGAGCTGAAGCAATCCTTCCTCCGGAAATCACCTTGGGTTCACTCCGGGTCCGGACCTTCGATGAAGCCGCGCAGGACCAGCTCCGGCGTGAAGACCTAGACCTCCTTGAGGAGGGAAGGTGCCAAGCAGCTGTTCGGAATGCCCGATATCGTCAAGCTCTACGGTGTTATCACCAGCGGCATGTACACAACCGATAGCTCGAGGAAGGCGATCTGGTGCTATGGAGAATACTATCCAGAGAAGGTTTAAACAAACTCTCCCCCAGCTGGGAGGGGCCCTTCCGAGTGATCAAAGTATCCTGTCCCGGAAGCGTTCGCTTGGCTACCGAGGATGGGACACCTCTCCCGAATCCTTGGAACATCGAGCACCTCCGTAAGTTCTACACTTAATAACACGGAGGTGAGTCTTGAGTAACTTGGGGTGTATGTTATAGAGTCATTGTACAGAGTCGGGTAGTTCCTCCGGGAGAGCAGCCGGACCTTTCCCGAAAGGTCCGCAAAGCTCATGCAACACTTGTCACAGTCTCAGGACTAAAAGTGTGGCTAACTACACTGGGTCAAACGAGAAATGAAACACACATATCCTGGTTCCGTACCCTAAGAGTGTACTTGTTTCCCCTGTACCCCGGATCTATAATGAAAGACATCTTCATATGAAATAGACTCCACGTGCATTTATTTTGTACAGGCTCGACATTTTTATTTTTCTCTTTCTTGTCTATAACAAAGACGTGCAATTCTTAAGAAATTTTTAGTTCGACCGGTTTATATACGATTCGAGTTGTATTGTCAGATCTTTTGGATTTAAATATCGTTTATGGCCAACTCGCGTGAAAGCCGCCAAGCCAATCTAGGGCCGGAGTGTGCTATCGACTTAGCCTGGTCAAGCACCCTAAGTACGCCACACTACCTACACCCCGGCAGGCCGAAGTAAGGCGGGTCCATGGACAATTGAATCTAAGGGAAAAGACAACGCATCCGGTTGTATTTAAAATCGCGTTCAACTTAAAATCTTCTTGAGAATCGAAAGCCGCGATGAAATTATAGACAAGGAACGAATTTTACTATTTTTCTTGACTTAAGTGTGCAGGAAAAATAAAGTCTACGTTGATGGAGAAAAGCCGGAGCTAACCAAGCTCCGACTCCCCCAAGGGGGCCAACCGTCGACGCTGAGTATAAGATGGTGAGAAGACCCCGTAAATGGAGTCCGCTGCCAACAAACCAAGTGTTGGCAAAGGTCACTGTCGGAGCTACTCAGCTCCGACACCTCGGAGGACTAACTATCGACGCTCTACGTGTTGATAGAGGCTATTGCCGGAGCTACCAAGCTCCAGTGATGGACAATGCCGGAGCTTCTAAGCTCCGACAACCTCAGGGGACCTTCACTATCAAATACTTCGGACCTAAATGCTACAAATTCGGAGCAAATGAGTCTTCAACAAAACACAGTATCCTTTTGGTACATGTTCACAATCAAATTGTGTACATCTACCAGGGGGCCAAGTGAAGATAAAGGTGTTGAAGACAAAAAGTGAAATTCTCAAAAATTTTGGGGATTTCATTCATCTGGAGACAAGGGATTACAAAATTGAGGAAGAAGAAGAGAAAATACAAGTGAGAGCTAAAGAGATGGTCCTAGACCCTATGGAAGAACTCGGCGACCTTCTGGGCGACCTCCGATATGCTGGCTCGGGTAGCTTCGCCTTCTCCTTCGACAGGGCCTTCAAGCACCAGGTCCAGAGGAAATTGAGAGTTCCGGCTGGTGTAGCACGTCAGCACATACTCTGCGACGTTCTTCGCCAGGGATTGACCCTCAACTTTCAGTTGGTCCGCGATGACATCGCCCACCTTGGAGAGCTTGCTACCAGTTGCGCTCAACGCCTGCAGCGCAAGGTCCAGCTCCGGCTCCGGATCATCCGGGCACACGGGGCTGAAACCCATCGGCGTCAGCGCGTCATTGGCCTTGCCCAGGAACTCCCAAATCTGTAGGGAGTCCGCCGTCCTCAAGCTCTTCATCTCTTCCAGGGATCTCCTGGCCGCCGTCAATTCGTAGTTCTCACGGGCGAGGCGCTCAACTTCTTTGGCGTTTCGCTGAATCTTTGCAGCAACCCGCCTCTCGAGTCTTCCGAGCTCCTCCTCCCGGAGGTGTATCTTGTTCCGATGATCGACCAGGTCCTTCTCCCTAGCCTCCACTTTTTTCTCCCGGGCAACAAGGGCACACTCGTATTCGTAGAGTTCCTGCCCCCGCACCCAGGTCTTCTCCTCTTCCTCTTGGAAGCGCTCTTCCAATTTCTTGGTGCACTCCTCGAGGCCCTTGTCCGCACCTTCTCGGCAAGCTCCTCTTCCCTCCTCAGGACATCATCCCGCAGCTCAAGGAGTTTCTGCTCTTCATTCTCGAGCCGTTTCTCCCTCTCTTCAAGTGCCTCCCGGCGCTTGATGAGTGCAGTGTTAATGACCTCCAGCCTTTCATGGCGTTCCTCGGCCGCACTGTTGGCTGCTTTGGCTTGATTGTATATCTCCTGGGATTGGGCGTCGAGGGCATGAGTCATGCTCTCCCTGTCATCCAGCAGCTTGCCCCAGTACTCTAGGCGGGTCTTCTCCCGCTTGATCCATTCCTTGTCATCCGCTAGCCTCGACTGCGCCAGCTTGGTCTCGAAGTGGAGCCGATTACGCCACCGCCTAAGGGTTTGGCGCTCTCTTCAAGAGCCTTGCTGTCGTGGAAGAAGGCCAGTTGGACTTGACGCTGACTGGAGCAGGCGTTGTCGATAGACATCGACAGCGGGATGGGCTCCGGACCTGCTGGGGTCTCCTCCGCTGGTTCTAGCGGGTCTTCACATACAAAAATTGGGTCCCACTCTACGAGAGTGGAACCCTGAGCTTCCAAGGCACTAGGGCCTTCCTCCGGGATGGTCTCAGTCGCCATCGAAGAAGGCCCCGCCGCCAAGTCTTCGTTCACCTCCTCGGGCAGGGGGCCAGCGACTTCGTTTGGGCACTCCGGCTCGGCTGCAGGTACCTCCGACGTCGTCGCCTCTGGAGCAGGAGCTGCTACTGGCTCCGGCCGGGACACCTCTTCCGAAGGAGGCTCGAGCTCCCTCGCCTCTTCAACCACCAGTTCAAGCGCCGGAAGATCTTCATCTTCAACCGGCCTCGTGACCGAAGCTCCAACAATCACCGTCTCAGCGGCCGGTGCTTCGGAGGTAACCTGCTCAACTGCCGGAACTACCTCGACTTCCGGCTCGCATGCCGGAGCTTCAGTCACCTCCGGCTCAACCGCCGGGGCTTCAGCACTTTCCGGCTCCGAGGCCGGGACTACTACTTCCTCCAGCTCAACAGCCGGAGCTTCCATCACTGCAGCACCAGAACCCGAAGTTTCAACCTCTGGGACAGGTGCCGCTGGCGTGTCTTCACTCCCGTGGTCCGGCGCTACCATGGGAACTTCTGGGGACGAGTCGAGGTCCATGACCACGACAGCCGGCGCCGGAGCTGTCGCAGCCTTAGCCACCACCTGGGGCGGCAACGGGACAGGAGCAAAAGCTCCCACAGCCTCAGACACTATGGGCGAGGGTGGAGCCTCACTCCCCTTCTTGGGGACACTGCAGATGATGAACGAAGAAAATAAACAAACAGTTGCTACAATTAAAAAGTTAACCAAGGTAAAGATTAAAAATTACCTTGGAAGGCTTTCGCACCAGCTTGCGCGGAACCTTTTTCCCGGACGTTCCGGGCTGGCCATGGTCGGCGTAGGAGCTCCGGAAGGCCCCATAGAACTTGTCGTAGCCACGGGCGTTTCCCGGGTCGAGGCTCTCCTCGATCGGGAGGAACCCCTGGACCTGGAGGCTCCCACCGTCCCACGTGCCGGAGTCGTGCGCCCGGAGCTAGCACCCCAGGAGGGTTCCACCACGGGGACAGACGCGCTCCGGGAGGATCCCACTGCAGGAACAGTATCGTTCCGGAAGGACCCCACTACGGGGACAGTCGCCACGGTGGCAGAAGATCTTCCCCCGTGGGGAGAAGGAACCGAGGCGGAAGTAGCGGGCCTGACGGACCTTCCGTCAGCATGTCGCAGCTTCCTCTTCCGGATCTCCGGCTCATCCGCCAGCTCCTTTCCCTTGCCGACGACCTTGACCCTCGGCTGTGGGACAGGGGCGAAGCCGTCTTCGGGCATCCCGGGGATTGCCACCCGGGTGGTTGATCTTCTCTCGACGACACCAAGGTCGTCAAGCGCGGGCATCATCCGTCGGAGCTCCCTGCTGAACTCCACTTCCACGTTCAGGGGGAGAAAGGCCAACGGCGGAGTCAAGTCATCACCGTCGACGTCGATGCCGTGCTAGAATTTCTTGAGGTGGAACTCCAAGGTCTTCCCCACCATGTTGGACTTCAACCCGGTCTCAACCCGGTCCTCGTCCATCACGCTGTTGAGGGCCCAAGCGAGCTTCTCCCTCCTCCTCAGCGGCGCCCACCTGTTGGCCAGGAAATTGCAGAATACCGCCTGGGGAGTCAATCCTCCCTCCACGCATTGGCGGATCCTGGTCAGGGCGGGGTTGAAAGCTTCCGCCAGCACCGGAGCTTCACTCCAGATCAACGTTTTGATGCCGGGCAGACCGTCTGGCAGCTCCAACCTCTCGTGCTCCTCCACCCTGACGACTATCCAATCTTTCTTCCAGTCATCCCACTTCCCGGAAGGGAACGACCGGAGGTACTTGAATGGGCACTTCTTGCGCTTCACGAAGTAGTAGAATCCAAGGTACTCATTGCTCCGGCCGGTGGTGTGGACGGTGAAGAAGGTTCGGAAGAGTTCGATGCAGGGGGGGATGCCCACCCACATCTCACAGAAGTGGACGAAGATAGACACGAGGAGAATGGAGTGAGGGCCAAGGTGGTATAGCTGCAGACCATAGAAGTCTAGCAGCATCAAGAAGAAAGAAGAAAAAGGTGGGATCAACCCCACCATGACGTACGAAGAAAAGTACACCATCTCGCCAGCGCACTCCTTCTCGAAGGGGAGCTCTCCGCCGGTACGGACCAAGCGGTTGAAGAAGTCCGAGGACCACCTCATGAGGGCCCGGACCTTCTTCAAACCATTGTCGGTCTTCAAGCGACTCTCGCGCAGACCTAACTCCATCACGGCACAGCTAGGCAAGAGAAGAGGAGCGAAGTATGAGTCGGGAGTTTGAGCGCAAGATCAGATGAGAGGCGTAAAGAACTCCCGACGGTGCGCGTTTTCCTTCTTAAGTAAGCCCTCGCAACGCTTGGATGGAAACCGTAGGGAAGTCGAAGATACCACTCAAGAATTCAACCCAGCCGATGACAAGAGGGCCCGGGACCACCCCGACGATCAAGTCGAGGCTCTTACCCAGGCGAACGGTTGTCATCACGAGGCGGGAAACCCAAAGGCGGCGGCCTGACAGGGCGCGCGGAACCAATACAGTTTTCGTATCGGGAACCGGCGACCTTCAATTGCGTGAGATCCGCACGTCAAAGATCTCATCTGCCGCCTGAGGTGCGCCATGCGGTGGGATCTAACTGTAAATCCCTGCTAACGGCACCTCCGAAGACCCTTGAAGACCCAGTTCAAGAGTCGTAAGGATGGACCCACCTTCGACGGAATGACTTCACCCCAGTGATCTTCCTCGGAGGTAGGTCCAGGGGGCCACTGTTGGTACCCTAAAAACCGCACACCCCTTGAGGTTACAAAGATTTCAAAGGAAAGCCATCTACTTGGGTTGAAGACCCTCGGAGGCCCACTTGTCAGACATGACCGGACCTGCTTCTCCAACATGGTTAATCCCTGGGTCGCCCCGTGTACTGCCAAACCGGAGCTATCGCCCACAAGGGGGAAGCTCCGGGCCAGGTATCGAAACGGCACCTCCGGACATAACCCCGGACCGAGAGAAGCTCTAGACTTGACATGTGACTGGTAGCCCCAGAGCTACCTGCTTCCCACAGCAAGCTCCGGAGCCGCCACATGTCCAATCGTCGGACTTGCCAGCCTCTAACCTCCGGAAGACCTTGTAACGGCTCCGGATCTTCAAAGGAGAGCCAAGGACTTCAAGACCCGATTAAATTTCATTAATGCCATATTAATGACACTTAAACGGATGATCTTAACACCAGTAACGGCACTGTCGAAGCCCGTTACAGGATCATTAACAGCAATTAATCGTGTATCAATACTAGTAACCGCCGGGGCCACATGTCGGGCCAGGCTAGCTTGTAACGGCCTGTCCTTGTACTATAAAAGGACAGGCCGACAATACACTCAGGGACGTTCACAAGCGATCATACGTGACAAGCTCTTACTGCTAATACATCACCAACACACCCGTGGAGTAGGGTATTACGCTCTGGCGGCCCGAACCACGTAAACTCTTGTGTCTCCTGTGTCAAACTCCTATTCACCTTCTTGAATCTCCGCGCGCCCACACCAAACTTCAAACTCCCCAATCACTTTAGGAGTGTAGGGAGATCTACCGGCTCCAACAGTCGACAGTCTGCATGAGCTAGTTTTGCATAGCCAATAGCTAATAAGGTTGATAGCTCCATAGACAGGTCCCTTGGTGTTCTGAGGTTCTTCATTGCTCTCCTCCTCACCATTGGCATTTCTCTGGTTACGAGTCCTCAGCATTTGTTAGTAAAAGAATAGTAGATACAAAAGAATTTAGAATTTGAAAATAAACGCCCCAAACTATATGCATCAAGGTATATGTAACTAATCAACTCTCTTATTATTACTAGAAACCCTATTAGAGGATGTGGACATGGATTCCACAACTCTCTACTATGTGCGGATGTTGACAAAACGCTAGACGTCTCCACAACGCACACCAAGCACACAAACAAGCAATCATACAATCAGCACACCAAATCCAAGCGAGCACTTAATGATCTACACGGATGGACTAGGGATGGGTTATCGGCGTGTGAAGTGATGGTCGGTGCAAGTGTGTGACGCAGGTTCTAGTCAACATTCTATTTCAGCAAAAAAGAGACAAGAAAAGACATGAAAGCAGCGGAAAGAAGGGGAAAATTCAATTTTAGCACAGCAGCCATAAATTAAAATAAGAAGATGTGCATTTGCTGAAAAAGATGGAAAAGTGGAAAAAATTGCAGCAGCGGCAAAAGCACAAATTTTTCCACATTATATAGCTAGTGAAATGCAAAATAATGCAAAATAGGCAAATTTTGAACAGGAAAGAAGTCCTAGGTGATTTGTAGTGTTCATTCTACCTAGGCATGCATCCTAAGGTCAATACGACTTTGATACCAGTTTGTGACACCCGGTTCCGAAAATGAACCAAGCGTAATGCATATGTGTGTTCAGGATGTTTAACACATATATACAAGTGATTCACAAATGATAAACAAATTATAACCATGTCTGAATAATAGCACTAATAATACTACCTTATTACAAACCAAATAGTCTCGATTACAAGCTCTGATTGAACTGCAGCGGAAAAACTAAAAACTAAGACTCCCAACTCCACAGGTGGGTTTGACAGCAAAACACAGGCCTAGAACTCCTCAAAGACCTCCTGGTACTCCACCTGGTCGCCTACGTCTGGATTTGGTTGGGAAATAGCAAGGGTGAGCACATGTCGTACTCAGCAACTGTGGGAAAGTATGACATGTAGCTTAAACAAGGTCGGATAATAAAAAATTGCTAATTTCATAAAAGCACATTAAAACAGTTGAAAATGCAATTATATCAATACTAAGTGATGTCCTTCCCAAATAACCAAAATACTTATCAACTTCAACTTAAATAACCAATTTCAGTAATAATAATATATAATCAACTCATAACTGCTCTTTTGTCTCAATTTCATCATTTCCATATACCAAATCATGTTAAATAACCAATACCAACTCCCAATTTAATTTCATCCATTAAACCATATTAAAGTCCAAATTCTAATCATGTGAGGGTCCAGGTTGCTCATGACCGGGAGCACGACTATCATGATAGTTTTATACACACTCTGTAGAGGTTGTATCATGTTACCCACAAGTTCGTGATTTCATCACCTTTCAATGACTATGGTATCTCAATTATGCTGTCTCAAACTTCCTTAGGTGTGTGGCCAAGAGATCACAAAATAGCCTTTACAAAGTGGCTACTAGCCTATTTAGACCCCACTAAGGTTTCCTCGATGGTGATGTCTCCAACTGAGCACATCCAACCAAGGGCCTTCTCTTGAGTCACTCGGATCCCAGGTAAGTCCAACCAATCATCAACAAACCCAATCAGACTACCCCTTCCCTGAGGATTCTTAATGGTCCAAACAGTACTGGCAATTCACTAATTAGTCAGCTAAGCCGCACCCATACTTGGCTCTGTGGTGGCACTCTAAATCCTGGATGGTTGCTCCGTGAACCGGTCCTTAGATCTAAGCAACCAAAATGTAACACCCTCATTTTCATGCATCATGCCCTACATACACTCATATACATGTTTAACATTAACCCACATAAAGAGGAACGAGTTTAACTTTATTTCAGAGCATTTAAAATTGATTTGGAGCAAAACCGCACTTAAAATGCAGGAAAGTGCGGACTAGTCCGATTTTACTGAGGACTAGTCCGATTTCTCTCTGACTAAAAATGGACTTGTCCGTTTTTGCTGCGGACTAGTCCGATTTTGGCTCTGGAAAAATTCGGACTTGTCCGATTTTGTGCGGACTAGTCCGATATTCCATGAATCCTTGAAAATTTGTTAAGTCCCTGGACTTTTCCGGACTAGTCCGGTGTTCCAGCGGACTTGTCCGTTTTCCTCTCTGTTCAAATTCGGACTTGTCCGATTTTTTGCCAGAATTGTTCGATTTTCTCTCTGGACGACTTCGGACTAGTCCGGTCCTTTCCGGACTTGTCCGATATTTCGTGACTCCGAGTTGATCTTTTGTTTTACGACTTGTTTCTTGGGTTTCACATTAAGTGGGCCTAGGTACGTCGTGCCTAACTCTTTTAGAGCCCATGTGGGACTCTAAACCGGCCTCTACTCATCCCAAAACTCGAAATCCATCTAACCCTAGCCTCCACCTCTATATAAACAGCCCCACCCCTTGGTTTGACATCTATTTGCCACTTTTCCACCCACCAAAACCCTAGTTCGTGGGGAGCCACCATCAAGGAGGGAGGAGAAGATCCCAAGCAAGAAGAAGAAGAGGAGGAAACGAAGAAGGATAGAGATCTCCACCAAGTTTCGTCCTTCACCACCAATTCATCTCCAAGTTCATCACCAACCCTAGATCATCAAGATCCAAGTGTTACCTCCAAGTTTCTTGGTTCATTGGAGTCCTAAACACCTGATATACCTTCTATTCTCTTTTCCTTACGTGAATTCAGCCCCTAATCTCCAAATTCACATCGATCTAGAAAACCCTAATCTGCTGATCTCGCAGAGTGCGGACTTGTCCAGTCCCTAGCGGACTAGTCCGATCTTTCTGGTTAAATTGTGTTGAATTAATTCTAAAATTTGATCTAATCGAATCCAAGCCTGTATAAACTTGTTAAAAGCTATTAGAACTAGTTAGTTATCATTAAAAGCAATCTAGTAACAAGTTCTACCTTGCATTTGCATCGATCATGCATGTCATGTCATATTGAGTAATATTTGTGCACTCTTTGATTGTGTTTCTTGTCCTGTATGTTTATTGTGTGGATTAGACGGATTTGCACTAGAAAGTGCCGTGGAGGATCTACAGCACCAGGAGTTTGAAGGCTTTGACCCTAATCAACAGCAAGAGCAAGGCAAGTGTCCTTGAAGCACATTAATCCCGTTTTTAAAATAAATGTTTTGTTTGTAAAACTGCATGCTTGTGTCAATTTGATGGGAAATCCTATGGTAGGAAGTTTACTATTTTTGTTTGACCACCCTTGTCACCTGGAATTTATGGTAGAGAGTCGGGAAGGCTTTTTACTTTTTGCTTCGCTTAATCAACTGGGATGGAAAACAACTATACCAATCAATTTATTTATGCATGGATGAGATTATGGATAACATGAACTGGTTAATATGGTATTGTAATGGGTGATCTAAGCAAGCCTGGTATGTGGATGGGTTGGATGTTATGGTGGTTTGCTTGCTTTAAATCTAAGGACCGGTTCATGCGAGAATAAGTCAGGACTACAGTGCCACCACGAGGCCAAGTATGGGTGCGGCGTAGCTGATTAATTAGGGCTTTGCTAGTGCTGTTTGGACCATTGTGGATGCTCGGGGAAGGGGTAGTCGGATTGGGTTTGTTGATGATTGGTAGGACTACCCTGGGATCCGAATGGCTCAAGAGGGGGCCCTTGGTTGAAGATGTGCTCAGTTGGAGGCATCGCCACCGGTGAAACCTCAGTGGGGTCTAAATAGGCTAGTAATCCCTTTGTAAAGGCTATTTTGTGATCTGTTGGCCACACACCAACGGAAGTGTGTAATATGACTGACGGGTCATGGGCATAAGGGAGATTCTTAGTCGCCAAAAGGTGATGAAATCACGAACACGTGGGTAAAGAGGTACAAACTCTGCAGAGTCAAATAAAACTATCTTGATAGCCGTGCTCCCGGTTATGAGCACCTAGAAAACTTCCATGATTAGAGGGTATTTGGTATTGGTGATGGTTATGGATGGTTATGGATTTATTTCTGGTATTGAATATGGTTATTGGCAATGGTGAAATCTGGAGTTATTGATAAGGATGGTGAATTATGGACTGGTATTATGATATTATTTATGATTATGATGGGTTTACTTCACATACATATAATATGTTGCTTTTCAAATGTTTTACTGTACTTTTCAGCACTTTTCCATTATTATTGTCATCATTTGAATCAGCCACATGTCATACTTTCCACACTTGCTGAGTACGACATGTACTCACTCTTGCAACCCCCCCCCCCAACAGTTGCAGGTCAGGATTGGGAGTTTAATGGCGATAATGCGGAGTTCTAGGCCGTGTCTACCGTCAGCTTTGCCTGTGGTGTTGATTGGAGCTGCGCATACAAACCCTGTCGCTTATGCTGCATAGTTGCTTAGTTTGCTTAATTAGTTTATTTCCGCTGCATTAGTTGAACTTGTCATTAATATTCATTGGAGCTTGTATTCGAGGATAATCTGGTTTGTATAATAAAATTTGGTTAATTAATCTTGTTCTGTGGTAATTTTCTGTATACTCTTTTGTGATTGCACTCGTGTATGTGTGATGAACATCCTGGGCACACATATACGTTAGCTTGGTTCATTTTTTCAGAACCGGGCGTCACAGATTGGTATCAGAGCCACATGTTGACCGTAGGATGCAGCCTAGATAGAATGGACACTTTAGAGCACATAGGAGCACTCAGGAATCGATGTGTTTTTGCTTGGAGTGCTGTTTGCTATATATATTGTTTGCTTGTGTGCTTAATAGAGGATTTTGGGATGCCTTAGCATTGCCATGTCCACCTAGGCTAGTGTAGCTAGCTGTTTAGTTTCATATCCCTTGATGCATATAGTTGGGGACGTTTTCTAATTCTTACCTACTCCTTTTCTTCAGATGGTGAGGACTCGCAACCAGAGGGATGGCAATGATGAGGAGGAGAACAATGGAGTGCCTCAGAACAACAATGGGCAAGGATCTACTCAGGGAGGTATCAACATCGAGCAGCTATTGGCCATGCAAAACCAGCTCATGCAGACCATGATACAGACTATGGGACAGCTGCAGGCTGGCAATATCAACAATCAGCCCCACATGCCTCCACCGCCAACCCCGCCTCCTCATAACCGGTTGGGAGAGTTTATGAGGACTAGGCCGCCAACCTTTGCTCAAGCCGCAAACCCTATGGATGCGGATGATTGGCTCAAGTCCGTGGAGAAGAAGCTAGCTATTGTCCAGTGCACTGATAGGGAGAAGGTCCTATTTGCTTCTCATCAACTCGTTGGAGCAGCTGCAGATTGGTGGGATGCTTATTGCAATGCTCATGAGAATCAAGAGAGGATCACCTGGGCGGAATTCAAGGAGAATTTTCGTTCTCATTATGTGCCCGAGAGAGTTATGATCTTGAAGAGGCAAGAATTTGAGAATTTAAGGCAAGGAAGATCAAGCGTGAGTGAATATCTCAATAAATTCACTCAACTCTCAAGGTATGCGCCTGAGGATGTTAGTCGGGACAGCCGGAAGCAATACTTGTTCATGAGGGGCTTGAACAATGAGATCCAAGTGCAACTACTCAACTGCCATTATGCCAATTTTCAGAAACTTGTGGACAAAGCAATTGTGGTTGAGAACAAGATCCGTGAGATGGAGGAAGAAATCAAGAGGAAGGCGCCGTATCAAGGACAGCAACAAGGAAGTAATGTGCGCCCTTGCCTTGCACCACCCAATGCACCTCATTACAGCTCCTCTATTCCTGCTCAGCGCCCTGGTTATGCTCCACGCCCAACTCAGTTCGTGCAGCAACGCCCTGTCATGCAAGCACCTAGGCCTCCGATGCCTTATGCACCTCGTGCTGATTTTCCTAGAGCCAATGTTCAAAACCAAACTCGTCCCAATAATTCTGGTGGAGTTAGGAAGTGTTATACTTGTGGAGAAGCTGGACACTTTGTGCATCAATGTCCTAAGTCGGGCCTTGGTCAAGGAAGCAATGCACCGAGGCAAAACCCAAGACCTAATGGAGGACAACCACAAGGAAGCCGTGGACAGCAGAATTTTGCTCGTGGCAACGTGAACCATGTCTCTACGGAGGATGCTCAACAAGCGGATGATGTGGTCATTGGTATGTTTCTCGCCAACTCCAACCCCGCGACTATGTTATTTGATTCTGGAGCATCGCATTCATTCATTGCATCGATGTATGTTGCCAAGTATAGTTTGCTTATCTCTCATATGAAGATTACTCTGTTGGTTAAGTCTCCTGGAGGAGAGATAAGGACAAATATAGTATG
Organism: Tuctoria greenei; assembly: GCA_036927565.1. Classification (NCBI taxonomy): domain Eukaryota; kingdom Viridiplantae; phylum Streptophyta; class Magnoliopsida; order Poales; family Poaceae; genus Tuctoria; species Tuctoria greenei. The sequence continues at coordinate 127,796,802 of JAYESD010000011.1, read as the reverse complement.
TCCAAAAGTAAGCCTTAGAAAAAGGGGGGTAGACTTCTCCGCCAACCTCATAGTTTTGGATTTTCAAGGATTGGACATTATACTTGGTATGGACTGGTTGAGGAAGCACAATGGAGTTATTGAGTGTGCCACAAAGATGGTGAAGTTGACTAATGAGGAAGGGATCACCGTAGAATTTGAAGCATCTCAAACTGCACCGAAGCAATTGGAGCTGAATCAAATGGACGGTGTCGCAATTGAGGAGATTCCGGTAGTGTGTGAATTTTTGGATGTGTTTCCAGATGAGTTGCCAGGTATGCCACCTGATCGAGACATTGAGTTTGTTATTGATTTAATACCTGGAACTGCACCTATAGCTAAGAGGCCGTATAGGATGCCTCCTATGGAATTAGCGGAGCTCAAGAAGCAAATTCAAGAGCAATTAGATAAGGGTTTCATTCGCCCAAGCTCTTCACCTTGGGGAGCGCCCGTTCTATTTGTGGACAAGAAGGATGGAACGCAAAGGATGTGCGTGGATTACCGAGCTCTCAACGAGGTAACAATCAAGAACAAGTACACCTTGCCCCGTATAGAGGATTTGTTTGATCAGATGAAAGGCGCATGTGTGTTTTCCAAGACTGATTTGAGGTCGGGATACTTTCAAATGAAGATCAGACCATCGGACATACCCAAAACAGCTTTTAGAATACGGTATGGATCTTATGAGTACACCGTGATGTCATTTGGATTGACAAATGCGCCTGCCTACTTTATGTACCTCATGAATAAGGTCTTCATGGAGTACTTGGATGGATTTGTTGTGGTGTTTATTCATGATATTATGATCTACTCGAAGGATGAGAAGGAACATGAGGAACACTTGAGGCTTACGCTGCAGAAATTGAGGGAGCATCAATTGTATGCCAAGTTCAACAATTGCCAGTTTTGGTTGAATGAGGTGCCATTTTTGGGTCATATAATCTCAGGAGGAGGAGTATCGGTTGACCCTGGAAAAGTAAGAGACGTGTTGAAGTGGGAGCCACCGCAAAATGTCAAGGAAATAAGGAGTTTTCTTGGGATGGCTGGATATTACCGTCGGTTTATCAAGGATTTTTCCAAGATAGCCAAGCCTATGACGGAGTTGCTAATGAAGGGAAAGGCGTTCCAATGGACTGAAGCTTGTCAAAACAGTTTTGAGGAGTTGAAGAAGAGGTTAACAACAGCGCCAGTTTTGGTATTGCCGGATGTAAGCAAGGGTTTTGATATTTATTGTGACGCATCAAGACAAGGACTCGGATGCGTGCTTATGCAAGAAGGTCAAGTGGTTGCCTATGCGTCAAGACAATTGAAGAAACATGAGCAGAATTACCCAACACATGATTTAGAACTTGCAGCCGTGGTACATGCATTGAAGACTTGGAGACACTATATTCTTGGACATAGGTGTGAAATTTACACGGATCATAAGAGTTTGAAGTATATTTTCACACAAACGGATCTTAACTTGAGGCAACGAAGATGGTTGGAGCTCATCAAAGATTATGATTTGGGGATCAACTATCATCCAGGAAAGGCCAATGTAGTGGCCGATGCTTTGAGTAGAAAGGGAGTAAGTCATCGACTCTTAGTCCGAGAGTTACCATTCAAGTTATGTAAGGAGTTTGAACGGTTGAACCTCGGGTTTGCAAATGAGACGGAGATGATGGAGTTAAACCCAAACTTGGAGCAAGAAATTCGAGAGACCCAAACCGCAGATGAAGAGATCAAGGAAATCAAGGAAAGGACTGAGGAAGGGAGAGAATTCAGATTTGATGAAGACGAATATGGTACCTTATGGCTTGGAAAGAGAATCATTGTGCCTAATGTAAAACATATTCGGGAGACAATATTAAAGGAGGCACATGACTCGCCTTACTCGATTCACCCCGGATGTAGGAAGATGTACAAGGACTTGAAGGCTTGCTATTGGTGGGATAGCATGAAAAAGGACATAGCTGAATATGTGGCATTGTGTGATGTGTGTCAATGAGTCAAGGCGGAACATCAAAGGCCAGCTGGACTATTACAACCATTAAAGATTCCGGAATGGAAGTGGGAAGAAATTGGTATGGACTTCATAGTTGGGTTACCACGTACTCAGTCCGGGTATGACTCAATTTGGGTAATTGTGGATCGCTTAACCAAGTCGGCTCATTTTGTCCCTGTGAAGATCAATATACAGCTGCACGATTGGCCGAAATATACATGGAGCATATTGTGTGTCGACATGGAGTCCCTAAGAAGATAGTCTCGGATAGAGGTTCTCAATTTACCTCCAGATTTTGGCAAAAATTGCATGAAGCTTTGGGAACGAGGTTGAATTTTAGTTCAGCATATCATCCTCAAACGGATGGACAAACCGAGAGGACCAATCAGATTTTGGAGGACATGTTAAGAGCTTGTGCTTTAAAGCATGGGAAAAGTTGGGACAAAAGCTTGCCATACGCGGAATTTTCATACAACAATAGTTACCAAGCAAGTTTGAAGATGTCACCATATGAAGCACTTTATGGAAGGAAGTGTAGGACACCTTTATTATGGAATGAGGCAGGAGAAACTCATGTATTTGGTCCGGATGTGTTGCAAGAAGCCGAAAAGCAAGTCCAAATGATTCGTGAAAACTTGAGGGCAGCCCAATCAAGGCAAAAAGGCTATGCGGATAATAGGAGAAGGAAATTAGCCTTTGAAATAGGAGATTTTGTTTACCTCAAGGTGTCACCAATGAGAGGTCATAACAGGTTTCACATAAGAGGGAAGCTTGCACCTCGCTATATTGGACCATTCAAGATTTTGGATAAAAGAGGAGAAGTAGCGTATAAGTTGGAGATGCCACCTCATCTTTCAGACGTGCATGATGTCTTTCATGTTTCCCAGCTCAAGAAGTGTTTGAGAGTACCTGAAGAACAAGTGCCAATGGAAGAATTGGAACTAGAGGAAGATTTGACGTATGCCGAGCAACCGGTCAAAGTCTTGAAAACTAAGGAGAGGGTCACAAGGAACAAGGTCATTAGATGGTGTAAAGTTCAATGGAAGCACCATACCGGAAAAGAAGCAACTTGGGAGCTAGAAGATGATCTCAAGAAGGAATTTCCCTATCTCTTCTCTTCCACGTCGAATCTCGAGGGCGAGATTCATTTTAAGGGGGGTAGGTTTGTAACACCCTCATTTTCATGCATCATGCCCTACATACACTCATATACATGTTTAAAATTAACCCACATAAAGAGGAACGAGTTTAACTTTATTTCGGAGCATTTAAAATTGATTTGGAGCAAAACCGCACTTAAAATGCAGGAAAGTGCGGACTAGTCCAATTTACTGAGGACTAGTCCGATTTCTCTCTGACTAAAAATGGACTTGTCCGTTTTTGCTGCGGACTAGTCCGATTTTGGCTCTGGAAAAATTCGGACTTGTCCGATTTTGTGCGGACTAGTCCGATATTCCATGAATCCTTGAAAATTTGCTAAGTCCCTGGACTTTTCCGGACTAGTCCGTTGTTCCAGCGGACTTGTCCGTTTTCCTCTCTGTTCAAATTCGGACTTGTCTGATTTTTGCCCAGACTTGTCCGATTTTCTCTCTGGACGACTTCGGACTAGTCCGGTTCTTTCTGGACTTGTCCGATATTTCGCGACTCCGAGTTGATCTTTTGTTTTACGACTTGTTTCTTGGGTTTCACGTTAAGTGGGCCTAGGTACATCGTGCCTAACTCTTTTAGAGCCCATGTGGGACTCTAAACCGGCCTCTACTCATCCCAAAACTTGAAATCCATCTAACCCTAGCCTCCACCTCTATATAAACAGCCCCACCCCTTGGTTTGACATCTATTTGCCACTTTTCCACCCACCCAAACCCTAGTTCGTGGGGAGCCACCATCAAGGAGGGAGGAGAAGATCCCAAGCAAGAAGAAGAAGAGGAGGAAACGAAGAAGGATAGAGATCTCCACCAAGTTTCATCCTTCACCACCAATTCATCTCCAAGTTCATCACCAACCCTAGATCATCAAGATCCAAGTGTTACCTCCAAGTTTCTTGGTTCATTGGAGTTCTAAACACCTGGTATACCTTCTATTCTCTTTTACTTACATGAATTCAACCCCTAATCTCCAAATTCACGTCGATCTAGAAAACCCTAATCCGCTGATCCCGCAGAGTGCGGACTTGTCCGGTCCCTAGCGGACTAGTCCGATCTTTCTGGTTAAATTGTGTTGAATTAATTCTAAAATTTGATCTAATCGAATCCAAACCTGTATAAACTTGTTAAAAGCTATTAGAACTAGTTAGTTATCATTAAAAGCAATCTGGTAACAAGTTCTACCTTGCATTTGCATCGATCATGCATGTCATGTCATATTGAGTAATATTTGTGCACTCTTTGATTGTGTTTCTTGTCTTGTATGTTTATTGTGAGGATTAGACGGATTTGCGCTAGAAAGTGCCGTGGAGGATCTACAGCACCAGGAGTTTGAAGGCTTTGACCCTAATCAAGAGCAAGAGCAAGGCAAGTGTCCTTGAAGCACATTAATCCTGTTTTTAAAATAAATGTTTTGTTTCTAAAACTGCACGCTTGTGTCAATTTGATGGGAAATCCTATGGTAGGAAGTTTACTAGTTTTGTTTGACCACCCTTGTCACCTGGAATTTATGGTAGAGAGTTGGGAAGGCTTTTTACTTTTTGCTTCGCTTAATCAACTGGGATGGAAAACAACTATACCAATCAATTTATTTATGCATGGATGAGATTATGGATAACATGAACTGGTTAATATGGTATTGTAATGGGTGATCTAAGCAAGCCTGGTATGTGGATGGGTTGGATGTTATGGTGGTTTGCTTGCTTTAGATCTAAGGACCGGTTCATGCGAGAATAAGCCAGGACTACAGTGCCACCACGAGGCAAAGTATGGGTGCGGCGTAGCTGATTAATTAGGGCTTTGCTAGTGCTGTTTGGACCATTGTGGATGCTCGGGGAAGGGGTAGTCGGATTGGGTTTGTTGATGATTGGTGGGACTACCCTGGGATCCGAATGGCTCAAGAGGGGGCCCTTGGTTGAAGATGTGCTCAGTTGGAGGCATCGCCACCAGTGAAACCTCAGTGGGGTCTAAATAGGCTAGTAATCCCTTTGTAAAGGCTATTTTGTGATCTCTTGGCCACACACCAACGGAAGTGTGTAATATGACTGACGGGTCATGGGCATAAGGGAGATTCTTAGTCGCTAAAAGGTGATGAAATCACGAACACGTGGGTAAAGGGGTACAAACTCTGCAGAGTCAAATAAAACTATCTTGATAGCCGTGCTCCCGGTTATGAGCACCTAGAAAACTTCCATGATTAGAGGGTATTTGGTATTGGTGATGGTTATGGATGGTTATGGATTTATTTCTGGTATTGAATATGGTTATTGGCAATGGTGAAATCTGGAGTTATTGATAAGGATGGTGAATTATGGACTGGTATTATGATATTATTTATGATTATGATGGGTTTACTTCACATACATATAATATGTTGCTTTTCAAATGTTTTACTGTACTTTTCAGCACTTTTCCATTATTATTGTCGTCATTTGAATCAGCCACATGTCATACTTTCCACACTTGCTGAGTACGACATGTACTCACTCTTGCAATCCCCCCCCCCCAACAGTTGCAGGTCAGGATTGGGAGTTTAATGGCGATAATGCGGAGTTCTAGGCCGTGTCTACCGTCAGCTTTGCCTGTGGTGTTGATTGGAGCTGCGCATACATACCCTATCGCTTATGCTGCATAGTTGCTTAGTTTGCTTAATTAGTTTATTTCCGCTGCATTAGTTGAACTTGTCATTAATATTCATTGGAGCTTGTATTCGAGGATAATCTGGTTTGTGTAATAAAATTTGGGTAATTAATCTTGTTCTGTGTTAATTTTCTGTATACTCTTTTGTGATTGCACTCGTGTATGTGTGATGAACATCCTGGGCACACATATACGTTAGCTTGGTTCATTGTTTGGAACCGGGCGTCACACAAAACCACCAAAGACAGTCCAACCCATTCCACATTATCAACTTGCTTAGATCCCTAGGCACCATGTTGCTAAAGGGTCGTTATTACCGACTCTCATCATTCATGTGTCCAATAGTTTAAAATTAAGCCATTTGATTGTTTCCCAAATGAAATTTAGTATTGCAAAGCAAAAAGTGCAAAATACCCTTCCCGACTCTCTACATAGTGTCCAAGCGACAAGGGTGGTCATACAAAACTAGTAAACTTCTACAATTGGGTTCTCCCATCAATTTGACACAAGCATGCAATTTTGCAAACAAAACCTTTAAAACAGGATCAATATGGTCAAGGACACTTGTCTTGCTCCTTAGCTTGGTTTGGATCGAAAGCTTTGTAGTTCTGGTTCTGTAGGTCCTCGAAAGCACTCTCAACATCAATTCCTTCTATTTCGAGCAACAAACATGCAAAACATGCAATTCAATCAAATAATGCTCATATAGTACTCAATATGCCATGATATGCATGATTAATGCAATTGTGAGGTAAAACTTGTTAACTAGATCTAACAATTTTTAACAAGTTTGGACAGGTTTGGGATTGATTCGAGTCAATTTGGAACTAATTCAGGAATTTACAGATTCAGACACCAGACTAGTCCGTATACAGGGGTCGGACTAGTCCGCTCTACGCAGACTGTAGAATTAGGGTTTTTCTGATCTGAGACAATTGGGGTTGAATTGACGTAGAAACTTGGAAGTATAGGGTATACCACATGTTTAGAGATCCGAAGATCAAGGTTTTGACGTGAGACTTTGGATCTTGGCAATTAGGGCTTGATGGAGATGAGTTCATGAAGAACTTAGATGAAAAACATCAATTCGTCGAAAAGTTGATGAAGAGCGATCTTGATTGGTCCTTCATTGAGATTTTATCCTCCTCCTTGCCTCTGGACCACCTCTTGACTTTGGCACAAGGCAAAGGTTGGCAGCGAGGGTTTTTTTCTCAAAGGTGGGGAGGTGAGGGTATTGGGTTGCTTATATAAGGGTTGGATAGGTAGGGTTTTGGGTGATTTCCAAGTAGAATTCGGTGGGGGGCGAGTAGCGGACGAGGTGGGGTCCACATGGTCTCCTCTGAGGTTGGGCACGAAGTTCATGGGCCCAAATTAGGCAATTACCCAAAAACAAATCATGGAGAAATAAAAGAATCCAAGTTGAGTTCAGTAGGCCGGACTAGTCCGCAATTGGGACCGAACAAGTTTGTTCTCATACAGTAAGGGACTTCGAACTAGTTTGGTGTTGATACCGGACAAGTATGTGGTTGGATCAGACTAAATTAGGTGTTTTCAGACAAGTTTGGAGTGTTACAGAAAGGCTGACAGGACTAGTCCGGTGTCATAAAGGACTAGTCCTTTTTGGTCCAGTAAGGCTGATAGGACTAGTTTGTGGTGATAAAGGACTAGTTTGCACTCCTAAAGGGAATATCGGACTAGTCTGGTGTTCAGACCGGACAAGTCTGCACTCTGACAAATTGAAACTTCCAGATGAAGCCTAAGTTCATCTTAATCTTGTTTCTTTTTACATGTCTTAATGTTAAAAATGTATGAGGATGTATGCATTGCATTATGCATGAAAAATGAGGGTGTTACGTCGGGTGACTCCGGCCGTCCAAGGAAAAAGTTCTGTGTCGATTGGACCTGCAGCGGCCCCAGGTATGGATCGGCACTTGAACTTGTGTTTTCCTTTTGCTTCTTGCTTTTTTTCTGAATTTTCCTTTTCCTATGTTTCCAGAGTGTCGAGAGCAGCCGCTACTCCAGTACCAGCAACCAGCCAGGCTAGCGTCGCGGCCGTAGAGACCAAGCCGACCAAAGTTATCGCTGATGTTATGGCCTCTCCTATGGTCATGGAGGACGACATGTCAGTTCTGGAGTCAGCTGGCACCGAGATGAGCTCTGAGCCAGCAGTCGATGAAGTCGTGGTTGCGCCGGACCACGAAGAAGAAGCGCTGGAGCTAGTTGCAGCTATACCAGCGTCAATGCTGGCGGTACTGGATCCAACGCCAGAGGTGGCGGTCAACATCGGGATGACGCTGGCGGTGGAGGTTGACATCTGCGATAGAGGTCGATGAGCTCCCAGAGCTCAGCCCTGCCGATGTCGAGTTGTTGGAGTCCATGCTTGCGCCATGGGCTCCAACAGATGTTCAAGAGTATATGGAGGTGCCTGAAGACCCTAAGGAAAGTCCGAAGCTAATCCCTTTGGATATGTCAATAGAGAATGCCTGCTCCAGCCTTTGCCAATTTCAACTTGGTTTCGACTATGAGCACAAGACTCTGGAGGTAGAGCGATAAACTCTCAGGCTGATGAGGACATCACAATAGAGGAGACGCACATTGAACTGCAAGGACCAATCACAAGAGCACGTGCACGGTTAATAAATCAGCAGGTGAATTCGTTCCTAACTTCTTTCGCATGTGAGTTTGAGAACAGATTGTTATGTGATGATTTAATTGTTATTAGGAACAATGGAGAAGATCAAAAAGTGAAGGAAAGAGGCCTTGGGAGCGTGGAGAACCAGCTGGGAGGTCCACAAGTTGATGGAAATAGTTTACAACTCGGACTCAAGTTCAACTCGGAGTCCAGGAGCAGTCCACCTTAAAACGGACGCCCAAGAGTCATACGGACTCCGTTTTCGACATTCTACATATGTACGGAAAGAGGAGAATATAAAATTTCCAATGGTTCTGGTTGATCCTCAAAATTCCTCCGGAGTCATGGGGAATCGTTGAAACAAGTCGAGTCTAGATTTCTGTCCGGTGCTGCGCCACTAAATCGGGCCTTTGGGCCTTGTATCCCGTAAGAGTCCATTAGGGACGCATATAATAGTGTTTTGGTAGAACCCTAGCCTATAAATACTGCAGCCTCTGGTCATATTTGATGGGTTTTGCTTAGATCAATAATATCACCGTTCTACGGTTTGTGAGACCCCAACTTCGCGATTTCAGATCGTGTCTTTGACGTTCTTGCTCATGTTCTCGGTTGCACTTGCAGGGATTAGCCTTATCGGCGAGGTCAAGCATGTGCAGCACAGTTTATAACCAACGGAGCCGTGGTGTAGTGATTGCAGGAGTACTCGAACCACTCGAGTGCCACGGATCATCAACGTCGAGTTCTCTACCCCAATCAACATACCTTTCGGAAGATCGGGCCTAAACCTACTCATCAATTGGTATCAGATTTCCAGGTTGCCTGTGAGGTATCTTTGTTTTCCTTCCATTAGATCGATTTTGTTTCGTACCTAGAAACAACAGAAAAGCCACAAAACAATTAGGTTGTTTTTACCGCTTCCCAGACTATAGTGTCTGCAGTTTCGTTTATCAGTTTGTATTGTTGAGTTTGCATTCGTGTGGTCGAGTCTTGTTGCTGGTTTAGCTTTGTGTTTTGGGTCCTAGTTATCGTGTTTCTTCCTTTTTTTCTTGCTGTTCGACACCTATTCCACAATCCCTAAATAACAAACCGATCCACCACATTCATCGGTTTTCCCTAGCTAGCCGCCTTGCGTGAACTCCCGCATCGCCAGCCCGAGATTAGGTGAGAAACCCTTGTGCCACTCATACTTGAATCATCACACACCATCCTATTAGTTGCTGTGCAAATTCTCTATCGTTTTCATATCCAATTGCGAGTTTTGTTCTCAAACCGAGTTGGAATCAACATCTAAAAATTGTAACTCGGACAGCCTACCTTAAAGCGGCCATAACTTTCGCATACGAACTCAAAATAGGGCGATTTTTTTTTCAAATCCATCTACGCAAAGTTCTCCTCAGAATTAGACTGCCCAAATTCCCCTCGGAAGATAGGCTATCCGGCCTCCGAAGTTTCAGCACGAATTTTAAAGAATCTTCTTGATTTTCTATAGGCCGCATATTACATCCAATTGAGCTGCAAATTTGTGTGCTTCATATCTTTGTGCTCTTGAGTAAAGAAAAAATATCAAAAAAATATTACAAAAAAAATAGTGAAGAGCACACATATTAAAGCAATTGGCCTATACTACTTGTGCTATGATTGTTGGTTATATCATTCTGTCTTCCTTTTGCCTTGCTACTTCCTTGTGTTGTGCTAGACCCTAGAGCACTTGGTTGACCAGCAACAGTTTCCTACATTGAATACTTATTCAACTTTGTTTACCTGTTAACGATTTCCTGCTTATTAGCCACCATATTGTGTCATCCAAGCTCCACCTTTCTCTTGAGCATAACATGTACCTTTGCAATCACTCCACGCTTCATTGGTTCATCTCACCGTCCACACCACCTGCCGTGTCGGTAAGAACACTTGTAAGAGCGTGGTAAGACGCTTGAGCGAGAGAGATTGTTTTTCTTCCACCTTTCACATTGTCACTGTAGTTGATAGGGATGACATATTTTTGTTGTCTTTTGTTTCCTACTAATAATGGCAGGAGAAGACAATGATGATGAATGTGTTCAACATGCTGAGTTACGTGTTATGATGAAGACCATCACAGATATGTTTGCCAAATATAACGCAACAACGAAGGAGTCATTGGCGAACTTGACTCGTCAACTTGATGACCTTGCTCTTCGGATGAATACTTTTGAGGCTCGATTGCCTCTCGCTGGAAGACATGAAGATAATGCTTATGATGATATGGAAGATCACAACAATCAGCCAAGACTACCACTTTATCGTCGAGGAATGGGAGGTAATAATCATCATAACAATTAGAATCATCCTCCTGATGATCCTTTTGCTAAAGTGAAATTTACTATACCCCCTTTTTATGGTGCTTATGATGATGAGACTTATCTTGATTGGGAGATGATAGTAGAGCAAAATTTTAATGCCCATCTTGTTCCTGAACAACATAGAGTTCGTCAAGCCACTAGTGAGTTTAAGGACTTTGCTATCATATGGTGGAATGAACTAGTTAAAACTAGAACTGATCCTCCAACATGGGATAGATTAAAAGAAGCTATGCGTGTTCGATTTGTTCCGCCATCTTTTCAGTGGGACCTTCGCAAAAAATTGCAGCACTTAGACAAAGGTAACATGTCCGTAGAGGAGTATTATCAAGAGTTACAAAAGGGTATGCTGCGTTGTGGGGTAGTAGAGGACACGGATGATAAAATAGCTCATTTTTATGAGGGGTTGAGGCGTGAAATTCAGGACATTGTTGATTACAAAGAATATGATATTGCTAACAGATTGTTTCAGCTTGCTATGTTGGCAGAAAAAGAATTGCAGGGCCAACAATAACAGCAACAACGCACGAGGAGCAACTTCACGCCGCGTGCAGTGACTACACCATCCAAAACAGCACCATCTTCGACCCCCCCCGTGCAGCGACTACACCATCCAATGGTGGCCAATGAACTATACCTGCTGCTCCACCTTCTCGCGTGCCGGAAGGCAGCAAGGCGACATCATTCAAGCCTTCGTCGTCCACTCCTTCTACGGGTCATACTTCCGACATTAAGTGTCACTGCTGCCAGGTACTTGGTCATATGATGAGAGATTGCCCGAGGAAACGAGCATACATAGCACGCGACGATGGCAGGTATGATAGTACTTCCGATGTTGAAGATGAATATTCTCTTGCTACTGATTTTACAGATCCAAATAACGAACACACCGAAGAAGAGGTACTTGGTACAGCAGCGACGGAGAACTATAGGAGCATCATTGTGCAGCATGCCTTGACCTCCAAAGTGGAGACCGACGATAAGCTACAACGACACAACCTCTTCCACATGTTTCTGATCATCAAGGACTGCCGTGTACACACTATAATTGATGGAGGTAGCTGCAATAACTTGGTGAACACGGACGTCATCAAGAAACATGGTTTGACAACAAGAGCACACCCTCATCCATACCACATTCAATGGTTCAACAACAGCGGTAAGGTTCGGGTAACACAAACAGCGAGAATACATTTTTCAATTGGTTCTTACCATGATTTTGCTGATTTTGATGTTGTTCCTATGGATGCTAGTTCTCTTTTATTGGGTCGTCCTTGGGAATTTGATATAGATGATATTCATCCTGGTAGAACCAATAAATATACTCTCATGTATAAGGGAAAGAAAATCACTTTGCTCCCCATGACTCCTGCTGAAATTGTGCATTTTGAGAAGAGTAAAATTCGTGATGGCAAAGCAACAAAATTAGAATATGAAAAATAGCAAGTTATTAAGTTAAAATCACCATTGTTGCTTGCAACTAAATCTGACCTTGCTGATTTATTCGATGTTAAGGGGATGTGCTATGCTTTAGTTTGCAAAGAAGCCATGTTTTCACTTCATGAATTATCTATTGCATTGCCCCCTGCTGTTCCTAACCTTTTGCAAGAGTTTGAGGATGTGTTTCCCTCCAAGATACCCCCTGGTTTACCACCAACGAGAGGCATTGAACACAAGATCGATTTGATTCCAGGAGCAAGTTTGCCAAATCGTGCAGCATACAGGGCGAACCCACAGGAAACTAAGGAAATTCAGCGACAAGTCCAAGATCTTTTGGACCGCGGGTACATTCGTGAAAGCCTTAGCCCTTGTTCCATTCCTGTTCTTTTGGTTCCTAAGAAAGATGGTAGTTGGCGCATGTGTGTTGATTGTCAAGCGATTAATAACATCACCATTCGATATCGTTATCCTATTCCTCGCTTAGATGAAATGCTTGATGAATTGAGTGGTGCAATCATCTTCACAAAAATTGACTTGCGTAGTGGTTACCACCAAATTAGAATAGCCCTAGGAGATGAATGGAAAACTGCATTTAAAACCAAGTTTGGACTTTATGAGTGGTTAGTCATGTCTTTTGGTTTAACTAATGCACCCAACACCTTTATGTGTTTAATGAACGAGGTTTTACGTGCTTTCATTGGGCAATTTGTGGTGGTTTACTTCGATGATATCCTCATTTACAGGAAGTCATATGATGAACATCTTGATCATTTACGTGTTGTTTTTACTGTTTTGAGAGATGCACGTTTGTTTGGTAACCTCAAAAGTGCGTCTTTTGCACCAATCGAGTCTCGTTTCTTGGCTACGTCGTTTCCTCGCAGGGAATTGAGATGGATGAGGCAAAAATTGAAGCAATCACCAGCTGGCCAGCCCCAACAACCGTTACGCAAGTTCGTAGTTTTCTTGGCCTTGCAGGTTTTTATCAATGTTTTGTGCGGGATTTCAGCACCATTGCAGCACCTCTACATGAGCTAACAAAGAAGGGAGTGTCGTTTTGATGGGGCGAACAGAAGCAACAAGCTTTTGATGCTCTCAAATTGAAGCTTACACAGGAACCATTGCTACAACTTCCTGATTTTGACAAGACCTTTGAGCTAGAATGCGATGCAAGCGGCATTGGTATTGGAGGCGTTCTCATACAAGGAGGTAAACCCATTGCTTTCTTTAGTGAAAAACTTCATGGTCCTTCTCTGAATTATTCCACTTATGATAAGGAATTGTATGCCTTAGTGCAAGTATTACAAACTGAAAGTGCATCTAGGAATCCCTTGTGGGTTTTGGATAATTTATGACAAGCAAATGAGATCATAACCACTTTGTTGAGATGAGCACAAGTTTTAATGTGAAAATAAGAAAAGTGCCAAAAAGAAGGAAGAATGAGGAGCAATGTGGAGAAGAGCTCAAGAAACAAGAGTACTAGATCATTGAGTGTGGAGTGTGTTAAGGAAACACACCCCAAGATCTCAATCACAAATAAACACACACATTGCACAAATTTATACAGGACCGGACTAGTCCGACTGACAGCGGACTAGTCTGATATCTCTCTGCACAAGGTCGAACAAGTCTGATATCACCACGGACTAGTTCGATATCTCTCTGACTAGAATCGGACTAGTCCTGCACAGTGCGGACTAGTCCTCAAAACACTTCACAAGTCACACAAAATCGGACAAGTCTAATCAGACACCAGACTAGTTTGATATCTTTCTGATGTCAATCGGACAAGTCCGATATTAGCACGGACTAGTACGAAAAACTCTCTGACCTAAATTGGACAAGTCCTCCAAGTGCAGACTTGTCCTCATAACCACTTAGGGTTTCACTGTCTGGACAAGTCCGATGTCTATCGGACTAGTCTGAAGATTTCCAGAAGCAAAATCGGACAAGTCCGCTCCTAGCCGGACTAGTCTGATATTTCGGGACACTTAGGGTTTGCTACACACAGCACACCGGACTAGTCCGGTGTCCACCACAGACTAGTCCGATCTTTCTAAACCCTAACAGTCACTTTTAGAAACCCATATAAATAGAGGTGCATGGCCATATTTCACAGAACTCTCAAACCCCTGCGCCGTCACACCTTCCAAGAGCCTCAAAAACACATCTCTCAACGAAATAAATAGCCAAAAATATAAATCCCTTGGGGATATACTTTGGATCATTGGAGAGACACGATTCATCACTCTTGAGCTCTTGGTTTGTTTCCCTAACACACTCCTGTAATTTTCATTGTAATCTTTTGAGTGTGCTCTTGGTGGAGTTGTCATTGTAATCTAGGGGAGCTCTCAACGTGTGAGAAGGCCCCTTGAATTTGGTTATTTACCCTTTGTGATAAGAGAAGAGTATTGGCCTTCGTGGCGATCCGACGAGGGTAGGGTTGGAGAAGACCCGGTCCTTTTGTGGACTCCTCAACGTGGATGTAAGTTGCCTCTGTGGGAACCGAACCACAGGATAAATTGCTTGTGTTCTTGCTTTGTGTTCATTGTTCTTATACATCACATAAATCTAGGGTTTCAATCAATCTTGCTTCCTATACGTTGAATCATTAAATATAAGATTGAACTTTGATACACCCTAGTCTATAATCGTGCAACACTTCAATTGAAAGTATATTTCCGCCGCATACATCCTAGAATCAAATTAATCGATCAAACTTGATTAGTCGGTACACACCGGACTAGTCCGCACTTGACCGAACTAGTCCAATATCTCGAGTTTTGATCTGGTTGTTAAGTGTTGCAGGTTCTGACAAAATTTCAAAAGGCCTATTCACCCCCCCCTCTAGGCACATTCAATTGGTATCAGAGCAAGGTTCATCAAGAAAGAGACTAACCACTCGAAGAGATCATGTCGTACATGAAGGACTTCTACAAGAGCAACAACCAAGAAAAGGTTGATGATGACAAGAACCAAAAGGTGGATAAGCTCCTCGAAGCCATTCAAGACTTCGACGATGACAATAAGGAGACGCTGGAATTAAAGGCGCTCCTAAGAAAGAAGACACTTTCCAAAGGAAAAGTAAAGATTGAAGAGAAGAAGAAGGGGAGTAGTCACACTGACTACTCCCGATATCCTTTTAACTATGATCGTCTTAATTCCAGCAATAATCATTATTTATCTATCCCTCTAGGAAAAGCCCCACACTTCAATGGAAGTGATTACTCAATGTGGAGGCAAAATATGAAAATGAATCTAATGTCCCTCAATCCAAGTTTATGGCATATTGTGTGCACAGGGATAGATATAATGGACGACGATGAAGAACTTACACCAAACCAAGAGCAGGCAATTCATCGAAATGCTCAAGCCGCGGCAGTCATTACCTCTTCGCTCAGTCGGGACGAGTCCACCAAAGTGGATGGACTCGAGATTGCGAAGGAGATATGGGACGCATTGCAAACTTCACATGAAGGTGATCGTCATGTGCGTGAAGCAAAGATCGAAATGATCGAAGGCGAATTAGGAAGATTCGCAATCGAAGAAGACGAGTCACCTCAAGATATGTACAATAGATGAAAGACACTCATCAACAAGGTTCGATCATACGGAAGCAAGAAGTAGAATGACCACGAGGTGGTGAAGCTCATCCTTAGAGCTTTCATGCCTCGCAATGTCACCCTATGCGCAATGATTAGAGAAAGCACCGGACACAAGAAAATGACTCCGGATGAATTACTTGGAAAAATCATCAATTTTGAGATAATGGAAAAACAAGCAAAGCACATCAAGGAAATTGCCGACCTCACCTCGGCAAAGAATATAGGGGTTGCTTTGAAGTCCACTCTCAAGCCCCTATCTAAAGAAGCTCAGCTAGAAGAAGACTGTGACGATGAGAGCAGTGAATTAGATGAAGAAGACATGATACTGTTCATGAAGAAATTCAAGAGAATAATAAATAAGAGACAAGGTACTAAATCAAGGGAACGAAAGTACAAGGAAAGAACAAAGCCAAAGTTGAGGCGGACATGCTATAATTGTGGTGAGTATAGCCACTTTATAGTTGATTGCCCATATGAAGAGAACAAGAAAAAGACCAAAGAAGCCAAGCCTCAACCCAAGAAATTCTTCAAGAAGAAGAAACAAGCCGAACAAGCGCACATAGAGAAATAGTGGGACTCAAATGATGAGTCCTCATCATCCGAAGAAGAAGAAATGGCTAGCATAGTCATTGAGAAGACATCCATGAAGTCTACTCTCTTCCCTACACTCGGCGCATGGAAGGGAAATGGCACTTGCCTCGTGGCAAAAGAAGGTAAACGCAAGGTAAAAACCAAACCCCCTTCCGTGCATTCCTATTCTAGCGATGATGTAATCAATAGTGATAATGAGGATATGCTTATTGGATTAGATAGGAAAACTGCCACAAAAATGAAATTTTTACTTGATCAACTTGTTGAGAAGGAGAGGTTGATACATCGCCAAGAGGACATGATTATCTCCAAAAAGGAGGAATATGTCGAACTTGATAAACTTCTCGAATTTGAAAAGGAGTGAAGCAAATAACTAGAGCTTGAGTTAACTTCAAGCAAGGAAGCTTGCTTGGAGTTAACCGACTCAAATGCTACAATCAAGGACCAACTTGCTAACCCGATCAAGGTTAACAAGAGCCTTGAAGTGCAAGTTGAGTCACTCAAGCAAGGTGAACCTTCATCCTCTTCAAGTTCACCTTCTCAACCCATTAAAACTGAAGTTGCTTCTACTTGTACATGTGGTAAAATTGACAACAGTTTGAAAGACAAGTCACCCTCACCAAGGACAAGCATCCTGCACAAAATGGCATATTTGACAAGGAGAAGATCAAATATGCACGTAGTGCATACATGGTCACAAGACCTCCAAATGTCAAATATGGCATTGGTTACTCTTATGGTGAAAAACAACAAGCTAGAAGCCATAAGAATAACAGGGATAGCAATGTCTTTGTAAAGGGAGGAGTCTTCCAAACTGGAAAATCAAAAATTAATGAGTACAACACGCATGACCGCCAGACTAGTCTGGTCAGGGTCTCGAAGAGTCCGGTACTCCGGAAAAGTCCGGCCTCCTAGACTAGTCCTGTGTATAAACAACAAAAGTTACTATTCAGAACTTTCGATGTATCTTATGTCTTAATTAGAAGTAATTATGGAAAGGTTTATGCTCATTATGTTGGGCCACGCCATGAGAACACCAAATCTCATGTGTGGGTGCCCAAATCCCTTGTGACTAACCTAAGAGGACCCAAGCAAGCTTGGGTACCTAAAACCAAGGAATAATTTGTTTTTGCAGGCGTATTCCTCCAGTGGAACCTAATGGGTGCTAGACAGTGACTGCACCAACCATATGATCGGAGAAAGAAGGATGTTCGTTGAATATGAAGAAAATGAGGATCCAAGCGAGGGCATCTACTTCGGAGATAATAGTCAAGGAAAGGTGCTCGGTACCAGTAAAATTGCCATATCACCACAACACACTCTTTCTCACGTATTACATGTAGATTCCTTAGATTATAACCTGATGTCCATATCTCAATTATGTGACAAAGGTTATAATTGCTTTTTCACTAATGAGGGTGTGACCGTCTCTAGGAGGAGTGATGGTTCCACTGCGTTCAAGGGTATGTTAAAAGGAAAATTTTATCTTGTTGACTTCAACAAGGATAAAGTTGAACTTGACACATGCTTGATTGCAAAGACCAACATGGGTTGGCTGTGGCATAGAAGGCTAGCACATGTTGGTATGAGGAACCTTCAAAAACTCCTCAAGGGCGATCACATCCGAGGTTTGAATGATGTTTTTTTTGAGAAAGACAGGCCTTGTAGAGCGTGCCAAGCCGGGAAGCAAGTTTGAGCACCTCACCCTGCCAAGAACGTCATGACTACAACAAGACCGCTCGAGCTACTTCACATGGACTTATTTGGTCCAATTGCCTACATAAGCATCGGCGGTAACAAATATGGTTTAGTAGTTGTTGATGATTTTTCTCACTTCACTTGGGTTTTATTTTTGCATGATAAGTCAGAAACACAAGGAATACTCAAAAAGTTCTTCAAGCGAGCTCAAAATGAATTCTCATTGACAATCAAGAACATTCGAAGCGACAACGGCACGAAGTTCAAGAACACACAAGTGGAGGAGTACCTAGATGAAGAAGGCATAAAGCACAAGTTTTCAGCACCGTACTCCCCTCAACAAAACGGAGTTGCCCAAAGAAAGAATTGAACTCTCATAGAGATGGCGAGAACAATGCTCGATGAGTACAAGACCTCGGATCGATTTTGGACGGAAGCGATTAACACCGCTTGCCACGCCACAAATCGACTTTATCTTCATCGACTACTCAAGAAGACATAATATGAGCTACTTACCGATAACAAGCCTAATATTTCATATTTTTGAGTTTTCGGTTCCCCATGCTATATTTTAAACAAGAAGCCTAGGACTTCAAAGTTCGCTTCGATGTCCGATGAAGGTTTCTTGCTTGGTTATGATTCAAACACTTACGCCTATCATGTTTTCAACAAGACCTCTGGACTTGTTGAAGTAGCACGTGACGTAGTGTTCAATGAAACTAATGGCTCCCAAAAGGAGCAAGTTGATCCATGTGTGCTAGATAAAGAAGAAGCTCCTTGTCAAGCATTGAGAAGAATGGCGTTAGGCGAAGTTCAACTACAAGAGCCACATCTACATATCCATGAGGAAAACGAACAACTAGAGGAGACCAATGATCAAGGGGGAGCTTCCATACAAGATCAACCTCAAGAAAATGAAGATGATCAACCAGTCAACGAAGGCAATCATTTAGAGGGAGAAGAAGATGATCATGAAGATTCAAGATAGCAAGTACCACACCCAAGAGTACACCAATGCGTCCAAAGGGATCACCCAATCGACAACATCATCGGTGACATACAAAAGGGAGTAACCACTAGATGTTGCATAGCTAACTTTTGTGAGCACTATTCGTTTGTATCCTATTTGGAACTACGCATGGTTGAGGATGCATTGAAGGATCCGGACTGGGTGGTGGCAATGCAAGAAGAATTGAACAACTTCAAGCGGAACGAGGTGTGGGTGAAAGTGCATCTAGGAATCCCTAGTGGGTTTTGGATGATTTATCACAAGCAAATGAGATCCTAACCACTTTGTTGAGATGAGCACAGGTTTTAATAGCAAAATAAGCAAAGTGCCCAAAAGAAGGGAGAATGAGGAGCAAAGTGGAAATGAGCTCAAGGAAGAAGAATAGTAGATCATTGTGTATGGAGTGTGTTAAGGAAACACACCCCAAGAGCTCAATCACAATTAAACACACACATTGCACAAATTTATACAGGACCGGACTAGTCCGAATGTCACCGGACTAGTCCGATATCCATCGGTCTAGTCCGAATCCCTCTGACTAAAATCGGACTAGTCCTCCCCAATGCGGACTAGTCCTCAAAACACTTCACAAGTCACACAAAATCGGATAAGTCCGATCACCACCGGACTAGTCCGATATTCATTCTGATCTAAATCGGACAAGTCTGATATTAGCACGGACTAGTCCAAAAAACTCTCTGAACTAAATCGGACAAGTCATCCAAGTGCGGACTTGTCCCCATAACCACTTAGGGTTTCACTGTCCGGACAAGTCCAATATCCATTGGACTAGTTCGAAGATTACCAGAAGCGAAATCGGACAAGTCCGCTCCTAGCCGGACTAGTCCGATATTTTGGGACACTTAGGGTTTGCTACACACAGCACACCGGACTAGTCCGCTGTCCACCACGGACTAGTCCGATCTTTCTAAACCCTAACAGTCACTTTTAGAAACCCCATATAAATAGAGGTGCACAGAGCAACTTCAAACTCTCTCGAACCCTAGCGCCATCACACCTCCCAAGAGCCTCAAAAACACATATCTCCACGAAATTAAGTCCAACAAAGATCAATCCCTTGAGGATACACTCTAGATCATTGGAGAGATACGTTCAACACTCATTGAGCTCTCGTTTGATTCTCTAACACACTCCTGTGATTTCATTGTAATATTTTGAGTGTGTTCTTGGTGGTATTTCTAATTGTAATCTAAGGGAGCCCTCAACGTGTGAGAAGGCCCCTTTGAATTCGGTTATTCATCCCTTTGTGATAAGTGAAAGAGTATTGGCCTTCGTGGCGATCCGACGAGGGTAGGGTTGGAGAATACCCAGTCCTTTTGTGGACTCCTCAACGTGGATGTAGGTTGCCTCTGTGGGAACCGAACCACGGGATAAATATCTTGTGTTCTTGCTTTGTGTTCATCATTCTTTACATCATATCAATCTAGGGTTTCAATTAATCTTGTCCACTTTACGTTGAAACATCAAATTTAAGATTGACTTGTGATATACCGCAGTACATAATCTTGCAACACATAAATTACAAGTATATTTTCGCAGCTACACCCTAGAATCAAACTTGATCAACCTAGTCTATAAACACCGGACTAGTCCGCACTTTACCGGACTAGTCCGATATCTCAAGTTTTGATCTGGTTGTTAAGTGTTGCAGGTTTCGACAAAAATTCAAAAGGCCTATTCACCCCCCTCTAGGCCACATTCAATTGGTATCAGAGCACGGTTCTTCAAGAAAGAGACTAATCGCTTGAAGAAGATGATGTCGGACATGAAGGACATCCACAAGAGCAACAACCAAGAAAAGGTTGATGATGACAAGAACCAAAAGGTGGAGAAGCTCCTCGAAGCCATTAAATACTTTGAGGATGATGATGAGGAGACGCTGGAACTAAAGGCGCTCCTAAGAAAGAAGACACTTTCCAAAGGGAAAGTAAAGATTGAAGAGAAGAAGAAGGGGAGTAGTCACACCGACTACTCCCGATATCTTTTTAACTATGATGGTCTCAATTCCAACAATAATCATTACTTGTCTATTCCACTTGGAAAAGCCCCAAAATATGAAAATGCATCTAATCTCTCTCAATCCAAGTCTATGGCATATTGTGTGCACAGGAATAGATATCTCGGACGACGACGAAGAACTCCCACCAAGCCAAGAGCAGGCAATTCACCGAAATGCTCAAGCCGCGGCACTAATTACCTCTTCGCTCAGTAGGGACGAGTTCACCAAGGTGGATGGACTCGAAATTGCTAAGGAGATTTGGGACACACTGCAAACTGCATATGAAGGTGACCGTCATGTGCGTGAAGCAAAGATCGAAATGATCGAAGGCAAATTAGGAAGATTCACAATCAAAGAAGATGAGTTACCTCAAGATATGTATAATCGGTTAAGGACGCTCGTCAACAAGGTTCGATCATACAGAAGCAAGAAGTGGAATGACTACGAGTTGGTGAAGCTCATCCTCAGAGCCTTCATGTCTCGCAACATCACCTTATGCTCAATGATAAGAGAAAGCCCTGGATTCAAGAAAATGACTCCGGATGAATTACTTGGAAAAATCATCAATTTTGAGATGATGGAAAAACAAGCAGAGCATGTCAAGGAAATTGCCGACCTCACCTTAGCAAAGAAGAAAGGGGTTGCTTTGAAGTCCACCCTCAAGCCCCTACCTAAAGAAGCTCGAGAAGCTCAGCTAGAAGAAGACGGTGATGATGAGAGCAGTGAATTAGATGAAGAAGACATGATATTGTTCATGAAGAAATTCAAGAGAATAATGAAGAAGAGACAAGGTGCTAAATCAAGCAAAGGAAAGTACAAGGAAAGAACAAAGCCAAAGTTAAGGTGGGCATTCTATAATTGTGTTGAGTATAGCCACTTTATAGTTGATTGCCCATATGAAGAGAACAAGAAAAAGACCAAAGAAGCCAGGCCTCAACCCAAGAAATTCTTCAAGAAGAAGAAACAAGCCAAACAAACTCACATAAGGAAAGTGTGGGACTCAAATGATGAGTCCTCATCATCCGAAGAAGAAGAGATGGCTAGCATAGCCATCGAGAAGACATCCAAGAAGTCTACTCTCTTCCCTACACTCGGCGCATGGAGGGGAAATGGCACCTGTCTCATGGCAAAGAAAGGTAAATGCAAGGTAAACACCAAACCCCCTTCCGTGCATTCCTATTCTAGTGATGATGAAATCAATAGTGATAATGAGGATATGCTTATTGGACTAGATAGGAAATCTGTCACAAAAATGAAACTTTTACTTGATCAACTCATTGAGAAGGAGAGGTTGATACATCGTCAAGAGGACATGATCATCTCCCAAAAGGAGGAATATGTCGAACTTGACAAGCTTCTAGCACATGAAAAGGAACAAAGCAAATCACTAGAGCTTGAGTTAGCTTCAAGCAAGGAAACTTGCTTGGAGTTAACCGACCCAAATGCTACAATCAAGGACCAACTTGATGACCTGATCAAGGTTAACAAGATCCTTGAAGTGCAAGTTGAGTCACTCAAGCAAGGTGAACCTTCATCCTCTTCAAGTTCAGCTTCTCAACCCACTAAAACTGAGGTTGCTTATGATTGTACATGTAATAAAGTTGACACTAGTTTGAAGGACAAGCCAACCTCTACAAAGGATAAGCATCCTGCCCAAAGTGGCATATTTTACAAGGAGAAGATCAAATATGCACGTAGTGCATACTTGATCAAAAGACCTCCAAATGTCAAATATGGCATTGGTTACTCTTATGGTGAAAAGCAACATGCTAGAAGCCATAAGAATAACAAGGAGAGGATTACCTTTGTAAAGGGAAGACCCTCTCAAACTGGAAAGTCAAAAATTAAAACATTAATCACACATGAACACTGGACTAGTCCGGTCCTCCAGACAAGTCCGGCCTCCCAGACTAGTCCTGTACATAAACAACAATAGTTATTGTTTAGAACTTTCAATGCCTCGTATGTCTTAATGAGAAATAATTTTGGCAAAGTTTATGCTCATTATGTTGGGCCACACCATGAGAACACCAAGTCTCATGTGTGGGTGCCCAAATGTCTTGTAACTAACCTCCAAGGACCCAAGCAAGCTTGGATACCTAAAATCAAAGCATAATTTGTTTTTGCAGGCTTATTCCTCCGGTGGATCTAAATGGGTGCTAGACAGTGGCTGCACCAACCATATGACAGAAGAAAGAAGAATGTTCGTGGAATATGAAGAAAATGAGGATCCAAACGAGGGCATCTATTTTGGAGATAATAGCCAAGGAAATGTGCTAGGTACCGATAAAATTGCCATATCATCTAAACACACACTTTCTCATGTATTACATGTTGAATCCTTAGATTATAACCTGCTGTCCATATCTCAATTATGTGACAAAGGTTATAATTTCTTGTTCACTAACGAGGGTGTGACCGTCTCTAGGAGGAGTGATGGTTCCATTGCATTCAAGGGTATGTTAAAGGGAAAGCTTTATCTTGTTGACTTCAATAAGGATAAAGCCGAACTTGACACATGCTTGGTTGCAAAGACCAACATGGGTTGGGTGTGGCATAGACGGCTAGCACATGTTGGTATGAGGAACCTTCAAAATCTCCTCAAGGGCGATCACATCCGAGGTTTAAAGGATGTTGTGTTTGAGAAAGACAGACATTGTAGGGTGTGCCAAGCCGGGAAGCAAGTCAGAGCACCTCACCCTGCCAAGAACGTCATGACTACAACAAGACCGCTCGAGCTACTTCACATGGACTTATTTGGTCCAATTGCCTACATAAGCATCGGCGGTAACAAATATGGTTTAGTAGTTGTTGATGATTTTTCTCGCTTCATTTGGGTTTTCTCTTTGCATGATAAGTCAGAAACACAAGGATTACTCAAGAAGTTCCTCAAGCGAGCTCAAAACGAATTCTCATTGACAATCAAGAACATTCAAAGCGACAACGGCACGGAGTTCAAGCACACACAAGTGGAGGAGTACCTTGATGAAGAAGGCATAAAGCACGAGTTTTCAGCTCTGTACTCCCCTCAACAAAACGGAGTTGCCAAAAGAAAGAACGGAACTCTCATAGATATGGCAAGAACAATGATCGATGAGTACAAGACCTCGGATCAACTTTATCTTCATCGACTACTAAAGAAGACATCCTATGAGCTACTTACCGGTAACAAGCCTAATATTTCATATTTTCGAGTTTTCGGTTCTCCATGTTAATATCTTGAACAAGAAGCCTAGGACTTCAAAGTTCGCTTCGAAGTCCGATGAAGGTTTCTTGCTTGGTTATGATTCGAACACTTACACCTATCGTGTTTTCAACAAGACCTCTGGACTTGTGGAAGTAGCACATGATGTAGTGTTCGATGAAACTAATGGCTCCCAAAAGGAGCAAGTTGATCCATTGTAAGTGCATCTAGGATATCCCTTGTGGGTTTTGGCAAATTGATGACAAACATATGAGATCCTAATGAAACTATCGAGATGATTGCAGGACAAACAAAGTGAAACAGCTCCGTGCACACAAAAAGGTGAAAAATGGAGTGGTGTCCAAAGAGGAATACTTTGAGGGAAGTTAGAAGAACAAATTAGATTTTAAATGTATAGGGTGTGTATGAAAGACACACTCCAAGAGCTCACGACCTTGCGCAGGGGTAAGGGTTTTTAAAATTAACCTAACATCTCACAGTGCACTGGACTAGTCCGATCATGGACTGGACTAGTCCGCTAGACTTTCTGGAGTCCATCTTCACATAGGGCCGGACAAGTCCGTTTTCCATCTGGACTAGTCCGCCAGACTCTCTAGAGTCCATCTTCACATAGGGCCGGACATGTCCGCTTTCCAACCGGACTAGTCCGTCGGACATTCTGGAGTCTATCTTCACGTAGGGCCGGACAAGTCCGTTTTCCAACCGGACTTGTCCGCCAAACTTTCTGGACATCGAGTTCCACTGTGACCGGACAAGTCCGGACTTGCACCAGACTAGTCCGGTATTAGGTTTTACAACGGTAACTTTTTGGAAACCCTATAAAAAGAGGATCAACGGCCTTCCTAAAAAAACCCTAGCGCCGCCACCTTGTCCCAAGAGCGCAAAACACATATCCCCACACATCTAAAGTGCAAAAAGGGTAAAATCAATTGAACACTTGGATTCGGGATTGGGAGATCGTCATTCCTTTGTTGTGAGCTCTTGGGGTTTGATCTTTCTACACTCATATTCTGCATTGTAATATTTTCAAGTGTATTTGATCGCTTCTTTCGTTGTAATTCTCGTGGGAGCCCTCAACGTGTGAGGTTGCCCCACAAACTCGGTGATTTCCCGTGCTAGTGGAATCAAGTCGGCCTTTGTGGTGACTTGAAGAGGGAAAGGGTTAGAGACCCGGCTCTGTGTGAGCTTCCTCAACGAGGACGTAGATCTCTCGGGGAGATCAAACCTCGGTAAAAATTTGTGTCTCTTGTGCCTTATTACTTTTACATTTTGTTCACTAGATCACTTGATTGCTAAACATCAATTTAAGTTGCTTATAAGTTTTCACGTGCATTCCTATAATAATATTAAATCAAAGTATCTGTTGTTCTCATTTCCGCTGCTAAAAGAATCTAGTTTCCCAAATAACATTTAATCAATTCACATATTTCAGCACATCGGACTAGTCCACCCACACAACTGGACTAGTCCGGTCAAACAAGTTTTTGACGACTCTATTAAGTGTGCAGGAAATTTTCAAGGCCTATTCACCCCCCTCTAGGCCACATTCAATTGGTATCAGAGCAAGGTTCTCCGTCAACGAGACTCACATCTCAGTGAGATCAATGGCCTTTAAGAAGAACAACGATATCCCGAAGACAAAACATCAATGAGAAGAAACAAGAAGCTAAAGCCTTCGATGTGCTGAAAGAAAGCCCACATGATGATGAAGAAGTGCGACACCTAAAGGCACTCCTGAGAAAGAAACTGCTGACACAAAAAGGAAAAGAAATAGAGAAGACAACTGGGGGTGGTCATCATGACTACTCCCAATATCCTTACAACTACAACCGTCTCAATTCAAACAATCACTATCTCTCTATTCCTATGGGAAAGCCTTCATAGTTTGACGGAAGTGACTACACCATGTGGAAGTACAACATGAAAATACATCTAATATCTCTGAATTCTAGTCTGTGGCACATTGTTTGCACAGGCATAGATATCCCGGACATGGATGAGGAACTCACTCCAGCACAAGAACAAGAGATTCACAGAAACACACACGCCGTCGCAGCGATCACATCATCACTAAGCAAAGAGGAATTCACCAAGATCGATAGATTAGAAAGTGCAAAAGAAATCTGGGATACACTTAAGACAACTCACGAAGGAAATAGGTCAGTCCGTGAAGCTAAAATTGAGATGCTTAAAGGAGAGTTGGGGAGATTTGCTATGGAATAAGGCGAATCACCTCAAGACATGTACAACCGGATGAAGGCACTCATCAACAAAATTTGTGCCTATGGAAGTAAGAAATGGACGGATCACGAGGTGGTCAAAATAATGATTAGAGCCTTCATGCCAAGAAATGTCACACTTTTCTCAATGATTAGAGAAAGCCCCGGATTTCACAAAATGACTCCCGATGAGTTATTAGGGATGATCATAAATCATGAAATGATGGAGAAAGAGGCTAAATATGTCAAAGACTTAGCCGAACTCACCTCTTCCAAAAGGAAAGAAGTTGCTCTCAAAGCAACGTGTAGACCCAAACTCAAAGAAACTCATGAAGACCAAGATGATGGAGATACAAGCGACGAGAGTACCGATCTTGATGATGAAGAAATGGTACTCTTTATCAAGAAGTTCAAGCGCATGATGAAAAGAAGACATGGCAACAATTCAAATGAAGGCAAAAGCAAGGATAAAGGGAAATCCAAGGCTCGACGCACTTGCTACAACTGTGGAGAGTATGGTCACTTCACGATGGACTGTACTTATGAAGAAAACAAAAGGAAGAAGGAAACAAGACCTCAAGAAAAGAAAAATTTTAGAAAAAGAAGACAAGCCCATCAAGCTCACGTTGGCAAGGAGTGGGACTCAAACGACGAGTCCTCCTCCGATGAAGAAGAAGAAATGGCCACTATCGCAGTCAAGAAACCTACTATGAGAGCCACACTCTTCCCAAACATGGGAGGACGGGATATGAACAAGCACACTTGACTTATGGCTAAGGAAAGCAAGAAAAAGGTTCGACTTACTCCTCCTACGCTAAATTCTTCTCTTGATGACTTTGATAGCTCTAGTGATAATGAATAAATGTTTAGAGGATTAAGTAAAATTGCTTTAAAGAAAATTGAAGTGTTGTCGAACAAGAAGATATGCTAATCCGTGAAAGGAAGAGATATCAAGAAGTTGAAAAGCTTCTTGAGCTTGAAAGAGACAAGAACGAGTCACTTGAGTTTGAGCTAGCCTTGAGTAAGGAAAATTATTCAAATCTAGAGGACTCGCATATTGCAATCAAGGAAGAACTTGCTAACTTATCAAAAGTTAACAAGATCCTTGAGGTGCAAGTTGAGTCGCTCAAGCAAAGTGACTCCTCTTCCTCCAAGAGCTCTTCCTCCAAAGATATGAGTTCGACAACAATCGGAACCTGCACTTGCTCTAGTAAGAAGAATGTTATTTCTAATACTTCAACTTCTCATAATATGCATCCTTCCACAAGAGACATCTTTGATAAGGAGAAGATCAAATATGCACGCAGTGCATATATGGTCACTAGACCTCCTAATGTCAAAGATGGTCTTGGTTTTGATAGGAACAAACACATGTCTACTCCTAATCATGCTAAGAATAGAACCAATTTTGTTAAGGAAAAATCCCATGAATCTGATTTACAAATATTGTTTTGTACATTTGATGCTTCCTATGTTCTCATGAAAAACAAATATGGAAAAGTCATTGCTAAATATACATGGCCACGCCACAAGAACTTGAAAACTTGTGTGTGGGTGCCCAAGACTCTTGTGACTAACCTAAGAGGACCCAAGCAAGCTTGGGTACCTAAAAACAAGGAATAATTCTGTTTTGCAGGCTTACTCCTCCGGTGGATCTAAATGGGTGCTAGATAGCGGATGCACAAATCACATGACCGAAGAGAGAGGTATGTTTGTGGAGTACGAGTACAACAAGGATCCAAGTGAAGGCATATACTTTGGAGACAACAGCCAAGGAAAGGTCCTTGGTAGCGGTAACATTGAAATATCCTCTCAACATACCTTATCAAATGTTTTACATGTGGACTCTCTAGATTATAATCTTTTGTCCATATCTCAACTATGCGACAAAGGTTACAAGTGTTTATTCACTAATGAGGGTGTGACCGTTTTTAGAAGAAGCGATTGCTCGATTGCATTCAAGGGAATGTTGAAGGGAAAGCTTTATCTTGTTGACTTCAACAAAGATAAAGCCGAACTCAATACTTGCTTGGTTGCTAAGACCAACATGGGATGGCTGTGGCATAGATGGCTAGCCCATGTTGGGATGAGAAATCTGCAGAAACTTCTAAAAGGTGGTCACATCCGTGGTCTTAAGGATGTGGTTTTTGAAAAAGACAGGCTGTGCAGCGCTTGTCAAGCAGGAAAACAAGTCGGAGCACCACACCCCGCCAAGAATGTGATGACTACTGCAAGACCACTGGAACTTCTCCACATGGATCTCTTTGGCCCAATTGCGTACATCAGCATCGCCGGTAACAAATACGGTATAGTAATTGTTGATGATTTTTCAAGATTTACCTGGATATTTTCTTGTATGATAAATCAGAAACACAGGGAATCCTCAAGAAGTTCTTGAAAAGAGCTCAGAACAAATTCTCATCAACCATAAAGAATATCAAAAGTGACAACAGGACAGAATTCAAGAACACCCAAGTTGAAGAGTATCTCGATGAAGAAGGGATAAAGCATGAGTTCTCGACACCCTACTCCCCTCAACAAAACGGACTAGCCGAACGGAAGAACATAACATTGATCGAAATGGCAAGAACTATGTTGGATGAATACAAAACATTAGATCGATTTTGGGCAGAAGCGGTGAACACTGCTTGTCATGCCACAAATCGGTTGTACCTTCACCGACTACTGAAGAAAACTCCATATGAGCTTCTTACCGGTAAAAAGCCTAATGTTTCTTACTTCAAAGTCTTTGGTTGTAAATGTTTTATTCTGAATAAGAAACCGAGGGCCTCGAAGTTTGCTTTGAAGTACGATGAAGGGTTCTTGCTCGGATATGAATCCAATGCCTATGCCTATCGTGTCTTCAACAAGGTGTCCGGCCTTGTTGAAGTAGCACATGATGTAGTGTTCGATGAATCTAACGGCTCACAAGTGGAGCAAGTCGATAAGTGTATGCTAGATAAAGAGGAAGCTCCATATGAAGCGCTGAAGAAAATGGCACTTGGTGATATCTTACCACAAGAGCGAACGTTAGACTCAAATGCACAAGATGAACTTCAACACGGAGGCAATGATCAAGGGGGAGCTCTTGCACAAGATCAAGATGAGGAAGATCAAGAAGATCAAGACGATCATGGAAGCAATGATCTAGGGGGAGACAATGCACATGAAGATAATGAAGAACAAGCAACTACACAAGTTCCACACCCAATAGTACATCAGAGCGTGCAAAGAGACCATCCTGTCAACCATATCATTGGAGATATTGCTAAGGGAGTAACTACTAGATCTCGAGTTGCAAATTTCTGTGAATACTATTCTTTTGTGTCTTTTCTAGAACCATACAAGGTAGAAGAAACCTTAAGAGATCCAAACTGGGTGATTGCAATGCAAGAGGAGTTGAACAACTTCAAAATAAATGAAGTGTGGGAGCTGGTGGAGAGACCAAGGGCGAACATCGTTGGAAACAAATGGGTCTTTCGGAACAAGCAAGATGAACATGGAGTAGTCACAAGAAATAAAGCGAGATTGGTGGCCAAAGGTTATTCTCATGTCGAAGGTTTGGACTTCGATGAAACTTTCGCTCCTGTAGCTAGACTTGAGTCCATTCGTATTTTATTGGCATATGTTACTCACCATAATTCTAAGCTGTATCAAATGGACGTCAAAAGTGACTTCCTAAATGGTCCGATAAAGTAGGAAGTTTATGTGGAGCAGCCACCAGGATTCGAAGACCAAAGGTATCCCAACCATGTCTACAGACTACGTAAGGCTCTCTATGGCCTCAAACAAGCTCCTCGAGCTTGGTATGAGTGCCTTAGAGATTTTCTGACTCAAAATGGATTCAAAATTGGTAAAGCTGACTATACACTCTTCACTAAACATCTTGATGATCATCTATTCGTATGTCAAATTTATATTGATGACATTATCTTTGGATCCACTAACAAGTCATTATGTGAAGAATTTAGCAAAATTATGACAGATAGGTTTGAGATGTCAATGATGGGCGAATTGAAGTTCTTCTTGGGATTCCAAGTGAAGCAACTGAGAGAAGGTTCATTTATAAGCCAAACCAAATATACACAGGACATTCTCAAGAAATTCAATATGGACAAAGCCAAGCCAATCAAGACACCCATGGCCATCAATGGACATCTCGACCTCAATGAAGACGGTCCAAATGTGGACCAAAAGGTATATCGGTCCATCATCGGCTCCTTACTTTATTTATGTGCATCTAGGCCAGATATTATGCTTAGTGTTTGCTTGTGTGTAAGGTTTCAAGCCGCACCTAAAGAGTGTCACTTAATTGCTGTAAAAGGAATCCTAAGGTACCTTGTGCACACACCCAACTTGGGCCTTTGGTATCCCAAAGGATCCAAGTTTAACTTGATAGGCTATGTAAGACCTATGTGTGCTGAATACATTGGCTTGTAGTGAATACACTTGGCTTTGATGATAAAAGTTTTGAATATCACCAAAACACCCTTTTATCAAGGTCCGACTCTAGCTCTGAGCTACAGCAAGGTCCGACGGTAGGTCCGGCTTGGTTTGGGTAGCTCCGGTTACGTTCGATGCTAGGTCCGACTTCTTGGTATGGTCCGATCAGCTTTGGTAAGCTCCGGTGAGCTTTATCTTTAGCTTCGGCATGTCTTTGATAGCTCCGGCATATTTTTGATAGCTCCGCCATGTTTTTGCTAAGCTCCGAAGTTGATTTTTCTAGCTCCGGTTTTTGGGTTTACTAGTTCCGACTAGTTTTGGTTATCTCCGGCGCTAGGTCCTGCTAGTTTTGTAAGCTCCGGCAGGAGCTTGGTTGTACAAGTTTTGGTAAGCTCCGGTGCTAGGTTCTACTAGCTTTTGTTAGCTCCGGCTCAAGGTCCGGGTTGCTCTGGCAAGGTCCGAAACTTGACCGTAGTGCTTCTGCTTTTCATTTGCAATGTTTTGTACTTGCTTTACATTGTTGGAAAGATTGCTTAGTATTCATTTGCTAAGTTTTTGGTGCGTTTTGATTGATATGGATGATATCGTGTTACTGTGGTTTTGCAACATGCTTATGTGAGGTGCTCACGTAAGGTGTTGTGTTCGGAACTAACTTGAGTCAAGTCAAGGACTTGGGCTCGTATGGATTGGTTGTTTATTCATGTGAAGGTGTTGCTTGAGTTCAAGACATGGCTGGTGACGGGATCCATTGGACTAGTCTCAGGGAGGAGATGAGGTTCCAACAACCAAATTCAGGAGGAATTATGGTTGAGCTGATCAGGAGGTTGCGCAGCATGATTGAATCAAGAACAATGCATATGAAGATATCGTGGATGTCATTGGAAGATGTTTGCATGTGTTCAAGGAGTGCATGGACGTGGCTACATGGTTCCGAGACGTGATGAAGAGATGTGGACGTAAAGAATTGGTCGGAAAGGTCCAACCGACTAGGTTATGGACTCAGGCTGCGGCTAAGTCAGGTTTGACTCAAATATGGAAAGATTTGAATTGGTTATGATAGGATTTTGTGTGGGTCACGAATTTGAGTTGTTTAGGAATGTTGGATACGTTCCTAAGGTGTTTGGAAATCTTAATATTGCTTCTATCTGCGTATAGGAGAATCTTGAGCAGTTATGGAAAGTTACGATTCGTGATCTGAGTAGGATTGGAGTCCTAGCTGATATTGGGTTGGCCTAAGGGCTGGTTATATAAGCAAGGGAGCCCAGAGCTCGTTGGGCACGACTTTGGATCTGTTCCTCTTGTGTTCTATTGAATAAAATTCTTACTTTGAAGGAACTTTTATGCCTTGTTCGTCAGACTTGTTCCAGACAAGTTTTACTCGTCGAGTTTCTGGTCAGCACTACCTTTCGTCGGTGGTTTTATCATAACTCGAGTTCTACAGATCCAATTGATGTGATTCTTTTTGGGTTGTCTTCACAACTTGATTGTCTATCATCTGTAAAAATTTCACGGTCATTTGATTTGTGGTCTATGATCTACACGAGTTTCTTTGCAGCGTTCCAGAACTGTTTTTTTCTCGGGTAGGAAAGATTGACCTTTGTTTGATCTTTCGATCATAACTTGAGTTTTCCTTGACGGATTTGAGTGATTCTTTTTGTGTTGTATTCGTGACTTGATTCTCTCTGATATCTATCACTTTTGTCACGGTGAAACACGTTTATATTAGTCTCACACACGATTTCTTTAACAGATCATTTTTCTGCCGAAAGGGTTTGGGGTTTAATTGTTTCCGCTGCATAAGATTTTTAAATCTACCATTAACCCCCCCCCCCCTCTGGTAGCTTTTCACGTGCTCTTCGATCCTACAATTGGTATCAGAGCCACGGTGCTCTAATTTTTGTGATTTGCACATGTTTTTGACTAATCATCATGGAGAAGTATTCCGCCAAACCTTGTGTGTTTGCTGGTATTGATTTCCAGGTTTGGAAGGCACGCATGGAGGCTTTCATCCAGGCAAAAGGCTTTGCAATATGGGAGAAGGTATACAAGCCTTACGAAGTGCCATCAAACGATCAAGTTACAGCTACAAATCTGAGAGATGTCGACAACAACAACAAGGCTCGGAACTTGATCATACAAGGATTAACACAAAGCGACTTTGACCGTGTTGCACACCTCCGATCTGCATACGATGTGTGGAAAGCACATTGTGACTACCACGAAGGATCTAACACGATCAAAGAGGTAAGGCAAGACATGTTCAAGAAAGAATACATGCGTTTTGAGATGCAACCCGGTGAGTCTATTGATGACCTTTTTGCTCGCTTTAATAAAATTCTCAGCAACTTGCGTAGTGTCAATGTTAACTTTTCAGATGCTGAAAATGCTAGGCAATTGCTAAGTGCATTAGATATGTCAATTTGGGAGATGAAAGTCACATCTATTCGTGAATCTACTGTCATGAATTCTCTTACATTAGATGTACTCTATTCTAAACTAAAAACTCATGAAATTGACATCCTAGCACGTAAGAACCCAAATAAGTCTATTGCATTTGTTTCACAACGTGATATGTCTAGCTCCGGCCAATTATCATCTTGCAATACTCTTGCTTTATTGTCCTCACTAACCTTGGAGCAGATCGAAGAATTTCCGGAAGAGGAGTTGGCACTCATCTCTACTAGATTCTCAAAAGCATTGCAAAATGTGAGAACTAGAAGGAGAGGAAGCTCCGGACCTCAACGCTGTTTTGAATGTGGTAAAATAGGACACTTTCATACAGAATGCCCTAACCTTTCAGGTCCGACCACCCGGGAAGAAAAACAAAGCAAGGTCCGGACCTCCTCTGGAAATTCCAACAAGAAGAAGAAAGGTACCATAGGACGCAAGATGATCAACAGTTTCATCACCGCGCTTCAAGAGTTCAGTTCAAGTGATGTAGACTTTGAAAGTGATGAAGATGATGACGATCTGGCCAACTTATGCTTCATGACGGGCAAAACAAGATCAAGATCAAGTCAGGAGGATGCAGAACACAACAGTGAAGACGATGAGGTATGTTCTACCTGCAATGAAATATGTGATGCTATTTCTCGTGCAACTTTTATTGTCAAGAAAAAGGACAAAAAGCTTAGGGATAATGCTGTTAAAATTGAATCACTAGAATCTGAAATTAACCGTTTAAAAACTTTGATTCCTAGTGATGATGCATGTCCCTCATGTGACTTAATCTATGAACGATTGTCCACATTAAGAATTGCACAATCCTCCACTCTAGATAGACTTGATGAAGAAATTGAAAAGAACAGAGAGCTTGCTGCACGTAATGATAAAAACTTGAAAGATGCTAGCTGTTCTACAATTGATTTGCATTGTTCTACTTGTGATGATCTTGATAAGAAACTACTGGATGCAATGAATGAAATTTCTATATTGAACAATGCTTTACGTTCTCATGAAGTTAGATTTTGTTCCAATTGCAAACTAAAAGGAAAAACTTCATGTGAAAATTGCCTTGATCTGTCCAATAAACTTGATGACATGCATAGGACATTAGATCGGTTTTGTAATGGGAATAAGAACCTAAACTTACTGCTAAATTCTTCCAAGTCTTGCAATAATAAAACTGGTTTAGGTTTTGATTCTCATGCTCATGCTAAGGCACATCCACCTAAAATTGTAAAGTCATTAGGAAGTAGTTTGATTCAAACAGTTCCTAAACAAAAAGGAGTGGTTTTCAAATCTGCAGGAGTGTTGTCTCATTCAGTTTCAAATAAAAATATTTCTTGCTCATCTAGACATGAATACAAAGTTAAATTTCATTGTACCTTTTGTGGTAAAGATGGTCATGTCATAGATTTTTGTTATAGACTAGCTAAACAACAGAAAAGGGAAAGAATGGTTGCTAGATCTCATAACTTTCATGCAAAATTTGCTGCACACATTGAACCGAATGTACAACCTGCTGTTTTGAGTCAAAAACTTTCAAAGTTTACCTCCGGACCTTCTGTTTTTGCCTCCGGAGCTACTGATTTTTGTGCTACACAAGTAACACCTTATAGGTCAGTAGTCAAGAATAAAAAATCACAAACTTTGACTCATAAACCTGCTGTTTTATCTCAGCTTTCGCGTGTTTTTCCTGCTGCACGTCGCGTGACTCAGTACTGGATTCCTAAATGCCTTTTGACTAACCCCAGTATTGAGTCATCGACGTATTGTGCTTCTATGTAGGCTACACGTTTGAGGAAGGAGAACATTTGGATTGTGGATTCAGGTTGCTCACGCCACATGACCGGTAACAAAGATTGGTTCTCCTCCCTCTCTTTTGTGTCACGTGTAGAGAATGTTACTTTTGCCGATAATTCTTCAACTCCTATAATTGCTAAGGGTTCGATTAGAGTAAATGATCACTACACTTTGAAGGATGTGGCACTTGTCAAAAATTTGAAATACAACTTGCTTTCTGTTTCACAATTGCTAGATGAAAATCTAGAAATTATTTTCAAAAAAAAAAACTACTGCAAAGTTGTAGGTTCAAATAGTGAGCTTATTTTTAACATGTCTCGGTTTGGAAGAGTTTTCAAAGCTGATTTTGATATGTCTTCCTCTAAGCATAGGTGTCTAGTTGCTAATGATTCAAAGGACTTACATTTTTGTCATCGTAGACTTGGTCACGTAGGCTTTGATCACCTAACACGTGTTAGTGCTCTTGATCGCATACGTGGGCTGCCTAAGCTTAAAGGGGACAAAGAAATTGTGCTCTACTTGTAGACATGCTAAGATGGTTGCTGGTTCACATACTCCTCTCACAATGATCATGACAACTGAACCATGTCAACTTTTGCATCTTGACACCGTAGGACCTTCACGTGTTCAATCCTTTGGAGGTAAATGGTATGCTCTTGTTATCGTTGATGATTATTCTAGATACTCTTGGGTTTACTTTATGGCGTCTAAGAATGAAGTTTTTAGTCACTTTAGAACTTTATTTCTAGGATTATCAATTGATCACCCAGGATCATTAAAAGCAATTAGAAGTGATAATGGAACTGAATTTAAAAATCAATCTTTTGATCACTTTTGTGCTGAAAATGGAATAGATCATCAATTTTCTTCACCATATGTACCTCAACAAAACGGTGTTGTAGAAAGAAAGAACAGAACCTTAGTTGATATGGCTAGGACTATGCTTGATGAATATAAAACTCCTAGGAAATTTTGGGCTGATGCGTTAGCAACCGCTTGTTATGTCTCAAACCGTGTTTTCTTGCGTGCTAAGCTAGGTAAAACACCATATGAGCTCCGGTTTGGACATAGGCCTAGTGTTACACACTTTTGGGTCTTTGGTTGCAAATGCTTTGTTAAGAAACATGGTAATCTTGATAAATTTGAACCTAGATCCATTGATGGCATGTTTCTTGGTTATCCATCTCATACTAGAGGCTACCGTGTGCTTTTACTTGACACTAACAAAATTGTGGAGACTTGTGAAGTGTCTTTTGATGAAGCTAGCCCAAGTACTAGCTCCTGTGTTGCAGGACCAGATCCGTATCCTCAGGAGGAGGGTATTTTCGAAGAGGAAGAAGAGCCGGTGATACTGCCTGGTAGTTTCGAAGTTGACACGTGTCGAGCTCCGGACATTGAACAAGCTCCGGCTATCACCTATGCTGGTCCTGATCATCCTCAAGCCACAAGCTCATCGATTTGTGATGAACATGAAGCAGAAGAAGCTTGTGAGACATCTGTTCCCCTACGTTTTTACAAATATTATCCCCCACAACAGATGATTGGAAGCTTGCACGAACGAGTCACACGGTCCAGGTTTTGCGATCCAAATTCTTATGCTCATTCTGCTTTTGTTGCTTCTTTTGAATCCAAAGATATATCACACGCACTCACTAATGAATCTTGGATTATTGCCATGCAAGAAGAGTTAGAAAATTTTGAAAGAAATAATGTTTGGAAACTTGTACCTCCACCTCAAGGTCACACTTTAATTGGAACTAAATGGGTATTTAAAAATAAACAAAGTGAGGATGGGGTTGTGGTTAGGAATAAGGCTAGGTTGGTTGCTCAAGGTTTCACTCAAGTAGAAGGTCTAGATTTTGATGAAACTTTTGCTCCTGTCGCTAGATTAGAAGCCATAAGAATTTTGTTAGCTTTTGCAGCATCTAAAGGTTTTAAGCTATATCAAATGGATGTTAAAAGTGCTTTTCTTAATGGCTACATAGATGAGGAGGTTTATGTCAAACAACCACCGGGTTTTGAAAATCCAGATTTTCCTAATCATGTTTACAAACTGTCCAAAGCCTTATATGGTCTCAAACAAGCCCCTAGAGCATGGTATGATAGGTTAAAAACATTCTTACTTGAAAAGGGGTTTACCATGGGCAAGGTTGATAAAACTCTTTTTGTGCTTAAGCATGGCAATGACTCATTATTCGTTCAAGTGTATGTGGATGATATTATCTTTGGTTGTGCTTCTCATGATCTTGTGTCCAAGTTTTCAGCAATGATGAGTTCCGAATTTGAAATGAGTATGATGGGTGAACTCACTTACTTTTTGGGGCTGCAAATCAAGCAAACCAAGGAGGGTACCTTTGTGCATCAAACGAAGTATACCAAAGACCTCCTAAGGCGCTTCAACATGGACAAAAGCAAGCCTCTTCAGACACCAATGGGAACAGCAACAACACTTGAACTTGATGAAGATGGTGAACCCGTGGATCAAAAATAATATAGAAGCATGATCGGATCACTTTTGTACCTCACGGCATCAAGACCGGACATACAATTCAGCGTATGTCTTTGTGCACGGTTTCAAGCTTCCCCACGTGTTTCACATCGTCAAGCCATCAAAAGGATTCTCAGGTACTTACATGGAACTCAAGAATTTGGCATTTTTCTTCCTTCTTCCTCAACCGTTACTTTGAAAGCTTTTTCGGATGCTGATTTTGGAGGTTGTAGGATTGATAGGAAAAGTACTTCCGGTTCTTGTCATTTTCTTGGTAATTCTCTTGTTGCTTGGTCCTCAAGAAAACAAAATTCAGTTGCACAATCCACAGCCGAATCTGAATAAGTAGCTGCTACAAGTGTTTGCTCACAAATTCTTTGGATTGTTCAAACACTTAAGGACTATGGGGTTGATCTAGATAGTGTTCCACTATTTTGTGATAACACTAGTGCTATTTGCATTGCTAAAAACCCCGTGCAACATTCTAGAACTAGGCACATTGATATTAGGTATCACTTTCTCCGTGATAATGTTGAAAAAGGAAACATTGTGCTTCACCATGTAGATACCGAACAACAATTGGCTGACATTTTTACAAAACCTTTGGATTTCACTCGTTTTTGTTTCATTCGTAGTGAAATAGGGGTTATGCATCCTCATGGCTTAAATTGAGGGGGAGTTTTGAAACTTGGGAAGTCTATGTGTGAATCTGAAATTAAAATAATATGAGCATAGTATTTCATACATATATGACTTTGTGATTCCTTTTACATGCTGAAAGTTCTTACTACATTACTCGTGTTATACACTTTGTAGTTTTTGCCATGTCTAGTAATTGGAATAATTACTTACACTAAAACTGGTCATGGTCGAACTTTCTTGCTGTTTTGAACTTGTTACATGTTCACAAGTGCTTTTAATCATTAAGAATTCATCAAGTAATCAACTCACATGTTGAGTTTTTATGAACAAATATAAATTGAGAAAAGATCAAGAGAATATGCATGCATCGCACTTCTTCTTTTGAGATGACTTGTCATTGCACTTAGATATGAACTTGGAAGAAGGTGTGTATGACTAAAACCATGTCCTTAAGCTTCTAATTTTCAAATGACATAGGCTTGGCTTGGTTGGTTAGAATAAGGCAGATGCGCATATAATCTCTTGCAAATATCATATGATCTGAATTTATGCTTTGAAAAATAATAAAATGCAGCAACTAGTGTCATGCTTTCAGGTTTTGAAATCGTTAAGTTTGTGAGATCATGACTTGCTTAAATTGAAAATTACATTTGATCTCTAGCATGGCTTACACTACTTTATGTATTTCATTGATGTAATAATGTAAGGTACTTGATAGTATGACTTGGATGAGCTTTGGTTATATGTATATGTTATAATATGCTCATAACAACTAAAGGGGGAGAGATAAATTGTTTATATGCTCATGACTTGCTGAATACATTGTCAAAGGGGGAGAGATAAGCATGAAGAGAAAGATAATGTGCATGGGGAGAGATGATAAAGGGGGAGAAATAGAAATATGTGAATTTTGAATTTTGAATTTTTGCTTTCCTTCTCATTTTATTTCTGATTTACAAAAGGGGAGAAATTGTTTTCAAAACTTTTATTGAAAATAAGCCAATGTTCGGATTTTAAGTGGTGTTGCCAATGCATTCATCAAGGGGGAGATTGTAAGACCTATGTGTGTTGAATACATTGGCT
This sequence comes from Tuctoria greenei, assembly GCA_036927565.1. Taxonomy (NCBI): domain Eukaryota; kingdom Viridiplantae; phylum Streptophyta; class Magnoliopsida; order Poales; family Poaceae; genus Tuctoria; species Tuctoria greenei. The sequence continues at coordinate 127,757,362 of JAYESD010000011.1, read as the reverse complement.
TGTAGTGAATACACTTGGCTCTGATGATAAAAGTTTTGAATATCACCAAAACACTTTTTTATCAAGGTCTGACTCTAGCTCTGAGCTACAGCAAGGTCGGACGGTAGGTCCGGCTTGGTTTGGGTAGCTCCGGTTACGTTCGATGCTAGGTCCGACTTCTTGGTAAGGTCCGATCAGCTTTGGTAAGCTCCGGTGAGCTTTATCTTTAGCTCCGGCATGTCTTTGATAGCTCTGGCATATTTTTGATAGCTCCGCCGTGTTTTTGCTAAGCTCCGAAGTTGATTTTTCTAGCTCCGGTTTTTGGGTTTATTAGTTCCAACTAGTTCTGGTTAGCTCCGGCGCTAGGTCCTGCTAGTTTTGTAAGATCCGGCGGGAGCTTGGTTGTACTAGTTTTGGTAAGCTCCGGTGCTAGGTTCTACTAGCTTTTGTTAGCTCCAGCTCAAGGTCCGGGTTGCTCTGGCAAGGTCCGGAACATGACCGTAGTGCTTCTGCTTTTCATTTGCAATGTTTTGTACTTGCTTTACATTGTTGGAAAGATTGCTTAGTATTCATTTGCTAAGTTTTTGGTGCGTTTTGGTTGATATGGATGATATCATGTTACTGTGGTTTTGCAACATGCTTATGTGAGGTGCTCACGTAAGGTGTTGTGTTCGGAACTAACTGGAGTCAAGTCGAGGACTTGGGCTCGTATGGATTGGTTGTTTATTCATGTGCAGGTGTTGCTTGAGTTCAAGACATGGCTGGTGACGGGATCCATTGGACTAGTCTCAGGGAGGAGATGAGGTTCCAACAACCAAATTCAGGAGGAATTGTGGTTGAGCTGATCAGGAGGTTGCACAGCATGATTGAATCAAGAACAATGCATATGAAGGTATCGTGGACGTCATTGGAAGATGTTTGCACGTGTGCAAGGAGTGCATGGACGTGGCTACATGGTTCCGACACGTGATGAAGAGATGTGGATGTAAAGAATTGGTCGGAAAGGTCTAACCGACTAGGTTATGGACTCAGGCTGCGGCTGAGTCGGGTTTGACTCAAATATGGATAGATTTGAGTTGGTTATGATAGGATTTCGTGTGGGTCACGAATTTGAGTTGTTTAGGAATGTGGGATACGTTCCTAAGGTGTTTTGAAGTCTTAAGATTGCTTCTATCTGCGTATAGAAGAATCTTGAGCAGTTATGGAAAGTTACGATTCGTGATCTGAGTAGGATTGGAGTCCTAGCTGATATTGGGTTGGCCTAAGGGATCGTTATATAAGCAAGGGAGCCCAGAGCTCGTTGGGCACGACTTTGGGGCTGTTCCTCTTGTATTCTATTGAATAAAATTCGTAGTTTGAAGGAACTTTTGTGCCCTGTTCGTCCGACTTGTTCCAGACAAGTTTTACTCGTCGAGTCTCTGGACAGCACTCCCTTTCGTCGGTGGTTTTATCATAACTCGAGTTTTACAGATCTAATTGATGTGATTATTTTTGGGTTTTCTTCACAACTTGATTGTATATCATCTGTCAAAATTTCACGGTCATTGGATTTGTGTTCTATGATCTACACGAGTTTCTTTGCAGCATTCCAGAACTGTTTTTTTCTTGGGTAGGGCAGATTGACCTTTGTTTGATCTTTCGATCATAACTTGAGTTTTCCTCGACGGATTTGAGTGATTCTTTTTGTGTTGTCTTCGTGACTTGATTCTCTCTGAAATCTATCACTTTTGTCATGGTGAAACACGTTTAGTTAGTCTCACACACGATTTCTTTAACAGATCGTTTTTCTGCCGAAAGGGTTTGGGGTTTAATTGTTTCCGCTGCGTAAGATTTTTAAATCTACCATTCACCCCCCCTCTGGTAGCTTTTCAGGTGCTCTTCGATCCTACAGGCTATTCCGATGCCGACTATGCAGGATGCAAAGTCGATAGAAAGAGCACGTCAGGGACTTGTCAATTTCTTGGTAGGTCCCTAGTTTCTTGGTCATCTAAAAAGCAAAACTCCATTACTCTTTCCACAGTGGAAGTAGAGTATGTTACAGCCGGTAGTTGTTGCGCACAACTACTTTGGATGCGACAGACTCTTAGGGACTACGGCTACAATCTAAGCCATATCTCGCTTCTATGTGATAATGAAAGTGCTATAAAAATTGCACACAACCCTGTAGAGCACTCAAGAACTAAGCACATAGATATCCGTCATCACTTTCTTAGAGATCATTCGTTAAAAGGTGACATTGCTATTTCACATGTTAGGACTGAAAAACAACTTGCGGATATTTTTACCAAACCATTAGATGAGAAAAGGTTTTGTGAGCTTAGGAATGAGCTTAACATTCTTGACTCTCAAAATGTGGCTTGAAATGTTGCATACCTGGTTGAAACTTCAAATGTTACATTTTATTGTTAAAACTGCTCTTCATCTCTTTTTCTTCTAAGAAAACTATTTTAATGAAGAAATCTTGCAGTTTAAGACCACTTTCATTGTTACTTGCCTACTGGTCGTAGTTACCAAGATTATTTGCAAAATTATTGTCCTTGGATCACTATTAATTATTTCTACATGTATCAGGTCTGTTAAAACCGGACTTGTCCGATTTACCTCCGGACTAGTCCGGACAGACGAAATACTTAGGTTTTTCCAGGGGCACCGGACTAGTCTGCCACCTTGACCGGACTAGTCCGGTCCATCGCGTATAAAAGTGGTTGGCCGGCCCAGACCTCTCTCTCCACTCATAAGGACTTGGTCTCCCTCTCCTCTCCTAAACCCTAGCCCCCAAAGTGATTTTCAGGTTGAGCCTTCAAAATCAAAGTTTTCTCCGTGGGAAATCCTCTCCTCGACGAGTGGATTCTCCCCTCCGGACTCATCCAGACAGATTCTTGCTTCGTCAACGCGGATCTTCAAATCTTGGTAAATTTCACCCTAAAACCAAATTCTCAACTTTTCTCGTTCTAGTTCGTTTCCCTTGATTCCAAGGTTGTACATTGGCTTCCGAGATGTATTCCTACCACTTTCCTGCCCTTTTGTATCTTTAGATAGAAGTTTTGATTCAAAGGAAATCATTAGGATTCTTTTGCCAGGCCGGACTAGTCCGGCACTCAGATGCAGACAAGTCTGGTACACCGGACAAGTCCGCACTCTGAAACCGGACAAGTCTGATCTCTGACATCTAAATCCCTACATTGCCTTCAATCCTTGGTTCACTCTTATCTAATCTGTGAACTCCTTATCAGGCACGATGTCTTCAGGCTCAGATGACAGCTCTTTCCACCTTGATGAAGAAGTTCAACGCGAAAGAGTGAGGAGAGCCAAGGAGAGAGTTATGAAGAAAAGAGATGATGTCAATGCCCACTCTCCACCCTCTGAGGACAATCTGCCTATGAAGAGGAAGGTTATTGTCAAAAAGGCTCAAGGAAAAGCTGCTGCTGAGAGCTCATCAGGGCCAAAAAGGGTTCTCAATAAAGGGAAGGGACTTGCTAGTGGTCCCATTGGGCCCTTAAAGATGAAAAAGCCCAGTCACCGCAACAGGCAACCTTCTAGTGAGGATTTCACTGGAAAAGGGGGTGAGCTAGCTGATAACTTCAGGAAGATTGAAGTGTATAATCAACCTAAACAATGCTCTGACCCAAGATTCTGGAGCAACTTCCATGCAGACTACTACGAGCACGTGTACATGAAGATGAAGAATCATGTAGTGGAGAGTCAATGGCTGAATGTTGGATACCTGCAGTCGAAGAAGTATCCTACTTTTCGTGAGGTGGTTGAGGCTTTGGAGAGGCACGGTCTGAAAGAACCGCTTTTCTTTGAGTATAACTGGAACAATGAAGTCATTGCCCAATTTTACTCCACCCTCTACTTTGCTCGTGATGATGGAGACAATCTTACTTGGATGACTCATGGTTCCAAGTATAGTGTCACTTATGATGAATTTGCAAGGATTCTTCACCTTGAACACACTCTGGATCATGAGATTGTCATCCACAATCTGAAACCCTTGGAGAAGGAGGAGCTTAAGTTCCTCTATGACACAAGGATGCCCTATGTTCCTCCCACCATCAAATATCTGAAGCCCTTCTTTGTGGTCCTCAACAGAGTCTTGAGGAAGACAATAGCCCCAAAAGATGGAGATGCGGGGACTATCCAAGGAACCTTGAGGACCCTAATGAAGGTCATTAGTGGAAGGAAATCGTTCAATGTTTTTGAGTACATCTACAACGACATTGTGAACATCTCAATCACTCCCAATAGGTCTTGCGGGTATGCATCGTATATCATGTTCATGATTGAGAAAGTGACCGGACCTCGAGTTTGTCAAGGATGTTTCCCATACAGGGTTGAAGCCACAAAAGCCCACCGAGTACACCCTTCCCTCAGCACCAACTGCTCCTTCCTCCCCCGTAGCAGAGAGGAGGTCTAAAAAATATCAGGATGCCACAAGGTCTGCAGTTGCTCCTCCTGGCTCTTCTCCTGTCCATGAACCCTCCGGTGGCATATTCAAAATGCTCTACTCCATTTTTGCCTGCTGCCGCAAGATCGAAGACAGACAGCGTAGAGAAAAACTAGCAAGGAAGAAACATCAACAATATGTGAATGCCAATATCAAGTCTATCTGTGAAAAGCTTGAGATTGAGCCGGTTGGATCACCGTCTGCCTCCGAGGACTCAGAGGAAGATCCTGCTCCGGTGAATGATGATGATGGTGAAGATGAAGATCGGACTGAATCTAAAGGAGGGAGCAGCGATGAGTGATTCCCCTCGATTTTTCCCTTTTTGGTGCCTTGATGCCAAAGGGGGAGAGATTGAGACTAGATTGAGACTCGAACTATCATCTAGTATTAGTTATTAAGCTTTTGTGATCGAGGACATGTACCTATTTTTAAAACTTTGTAATGCAATACTGTACCTATGTTTGATGCTTATTGTTGCTCTAATGCTTACTTCTATGTTAATTATTGTTTATCTTTAGTTCATCACATTTTGTTGATCACACACCTATTAGGCACCCCACCATAAGGTGTGTGCATATGTAAGAAGCTTCTTGTGAATGAATCGTTATTCTCATATGTGCACACCTTATGAAAATCAAAATTTTATTCTCAATTGTGATATCTCAAATGGTTGTCATCAATCACCAAAAAGGGGGAGATTGTAAGTGCATCTAGGATATCCCTTGTGGGTTTTGGCTAATTGATGACAAACATATGAGATCCTAATGAAACCATCGAGATGATTGCAGGACAAACAAAGTGAAACAGCTTCATGCACACAAAAAGGTGAAAAATGGAGTGGTGTCAAAAGAGGAATACTTTGAGGGAAGTTAGAAGAACAAATTAGATTTTAAATGAATAGGGTGTGTATGAAAGACACACTCCAAGAGCTCACGACCTTGCGCAGGGGTAAGAATTTTTAAAACTAACCTAACATCTCACAGTGCACCGGACTAGTCCGATCATGGACCGGACTAGTCTGCCAGACTTTCTGGAGTCCATCTTCACATAGGGCCAGACAAGTCCGTTTTTCCAACTGGACTAGTCCGCTAGACTCTCTGGAGTCCATCTTCACATAGGGCCGGACAAGTCCGCTTTCCAACCGGACTAGTCTGTCGGACTTTTTGGAGTCTATCTTCACGTAGGGCCGGACAAGTCCGTTGTCCAACCGGAATTGTCCACCAAAATTTCTGGACATCGAGTTCCACTGTGACAGGAAAAGTCCGGACTTGCACCGGACTAGTCCGATATTAGGTTTTACAACGGTAACTTTTTGGAAACCCTATAAAAAGAGGATCCACGGCCTTCCTCAGAAAACATACGTCGAATACTGCTAAAAATACAAACCCTAGCGCCGCCACCTTGTCCCAAGAGCCCAAAACACATATCCCCACACATCTAAAGTGCCAAAAGGGTAAAATCAATTGAACACTTGGATTCGGGATTGGGAGATCGTCATTCCTTTGTTGTGAGCTCTTGGGGTTTGATCTTTCTACACTCATATTTTGCATTGTAATATTTTCAAGTGTATTTGATCGCTTCTTTCGTTGTAATTCTCGTGGGAGCCCTCAACGTGTGAGGTTGCCCCACAAACTCGGTGATTTCCCGTGCTAGTGGAATCAAGTCGGCCTTTGTGGTGACTTGAAGAGGGAAAGGGTTAGAGACCCGACTCTGTGTGATCTTCCTCAACGAGGACGTAGATCTCTCGGGGAGATCGAACCTCGGTAAAAATTTGTGTCTCTTGTGCCTTATTTCTTTAACATTTTGTTCATTAGATCACTTGATTGCTAAACATCAATTTAAGTTGCTTATAAGTTTTCACGTGCATTCCTACAATAATCTTAAATCAAAGTATCTGTAGTTCTGATTTCCACTGCTAAAAGAATCTAGTTTCCCAAATAACATTTAATCAATTCACATATTTTAGCACACCGGACTAGTCCGCCCACACAACCGGACTAGTCCGGTCAAATAAGTTTTTGACGACTCTATTAAGTGTGCAGGAAATTTTCAAGGCCTATTCACCCCCCCCCCTCTAGGCCACATTCATCCATGTGTACGGTAAAGAAGAAGATCCTTGTCAAGCTTTGAAAAGAATGGCCTTAGGTGAATTTTGACCGCAAGAGTCACCTCTACACGTGTATGAGGAAGATGAACCACAAGAGGGGGTCAACGATCAAGGGGGAGCTTCCACACAAGATCAACCACAAGAATATGAAGATAATCAACAAGTCAACGAAGGCAACCATTTAGGGGGAGAAGAAAATGATCATGAAAATAAAACGCCTCAAGTGCCACACCCAAGAGTACACCATGCGTCCAAAGGGATCACCCAATCGACAATATCATCGATGACATCCAAAAGGGAGTAACCAATAGATATCGCATAACTAACTTTTGTGAGCACTATTCATTTGTATCCTTTTTGGAACCGCGCAGGGTTGAGGATGCATTTAAAGATCCCGACTGGGTGTGGCAATGCAAGAAGAATTGAACAACTTCAAGCGGAATGAGGTGTGGTAACTCGTGGCAAGACCCAATGTGAACATTGTCGGCACCAAGTGGGTCTTCCGCAACAAACAAGATGAACAAGGGGTGGTGACAAGGAACAAGGCACGACTTGTGGCCAAAGGGTATTCACAAGTCGAAGGTTTGGATTTCGATGAGACCTTTGCTACCGTAGCTAGACTTGAATCTATTAGAATATTACTTGCATATGCTACTCACCATGATTTCAAGCTCTATCAAATAGATGTGAAAAGTGCCTTCCTCAACGGACCAATCAAGGAGGAGGTGTATGTGGAGCAACCCCCCCGGGTTTGAAGACGAAGAGTTTCCCGACCACGTATTTAAATTGCGTAAGGCTCTCTACGGCCTCAAACAAGCTCCTAGACCTTGGTATGAGTGTCTTAGAGATTTCTTAATTGAAAATGGCTTTAAGATTGGCAAAGTAGATTATACACTATTTACAAAGAATTTTGACAATGATCTTTTTATTTGTCAAATTTACGTTGATGATATAATCTTTGGGTCAACTAATCAATATTTTTGTGAGGCATTTAGTAAAATCATGACAGATAGGTTTGAAATGTCAATGATGGGAGAACTAAAGTACTTCTTGGGATTCTAAGTGTGGCAACAAAAGGAAGGGATGTTCATAAGCCAAACCAAGTATACGCAAGACATATTCAAGAAGTTTGGTATGGACAAGGCGAAGCCTATAAAGACTCCCATGGCAACAAATGGCCACTTGGATCTCAATGAAGATGGACCTAGCATCGACCAATAGGTATACCGCTCCATGATTGGATCTCTACTCTATTTATGTGCATCTAGGCCAGACATTATGTTGAGTGTATGTTTGTGTGCAATGTTTCAAGCCAATCCTAAGGAGTGTCACTTGACAGCCGTAAAAAGGATCTTGAGATATTTAGTTCATACACCCAACGTTGGTCTTTGGTACCCAAAAGGCTCAAAATTCAATCTCATTGGTTACTCTGATGTAGATTATGCTGGATGCAAAGTAGATAGAAAAATTACCTCCAGTACGTGCCAATTTCTAGGGAGATCTTTAGTTTCTTGGTCCTCCAAGAACCAAAATTGCATTGCCTTATCCACAGCCGAAGCGGAGTATGTTGCAGCCGGGAGTTATTGTGCACAACTTCTTTGGATGCGACAAACTCTAAGGGATTACGGTTAAAATATGAACCGTATTCCACTCCTTTGTGATAATAAGAGTGCCATTAAAATTGCCCATAATCCCGTTGAGCACTCTAGAACCAAACAGATAGACATAAGGCATCACTTCTTGAGAGACCACTCCATGAAAAGAGATATAGCCATTTCCCATGTCAAAACCCAAAAGCAATTGGCCGACATATTCACCAAGCCACTTGATGAAAAGCGCTTTTGTGAACTCTGAAATGAACTAAATATCCTTGATGCTCAGAGTGTGGCTTGAAATGTTGCATACCAGTATGAATTCTTCAAAATATGTTGATTGGATTGTGAAAATCATCTCTCTCAATTTTCTCCGGAAAACTATGTCAATTACTAGATCTTGGTGAATTATGATCATTGCTTGATTGTTGTATGCTTACTGATCATATTCATCAAGATTATTTGATTTGATTTTATTTGCCCTCCTATTTTCTAAATATGTACCTTCAAATACATATGAATGGACTAAATTTTCTTCCCTGGTGACCACGGACTAGTCCGTGGTTACCCAGACTAGTCCGCCCATGCGGACTAGTTCGCAGTGTGCCGGTTAGGCCGGACTAGTCCGCTAGACAATGGACTAGTACGATATAGCCTCTGGAAAAGTTCAGACTAGTACGGTCATTTCCGGACTTGTCCGATTTTTCGTGTCCATAACCCTAGCCGTCGCCAAACCCTAATTTCTTCACCTCCACTCTTGCCTCACGCGTTCTATCTCTCCCACTCGAGCTCCCAAGGCGATTTTTCACCCCATCCATCAAAAAGTTCCACATTTGAGTGGAAATCAAGCTCCCTTGCTCCCGGATTGAAGTTCTCGAACAAACCCGAACTTCAACAACTCCTTCATCGAGATTCAAGCAAATTCCTCGGACATGTCGAGCACGAATGATGAGATTTCCGACTTTGAGGCCGAGATGGACCATGAGGTGGCACCTCGGCCCTCGACGAGCCTTGGCAAGAAACGCCAAGAGCGTCCTTCCGAGCCAGCTCTGTCTCCTCCACAGACTCGGAGGAAAGTGCTAGCAAAGAAGCCGTCCTCCAAGGTGCCAGCTTCTAGGGCTACCACCTGTGGTGGCCCTAGCTCGGCAAGTGCCCGCCTAGCCAAGGGCAAGGGCAAAGGAATAGCAACGGGTCCAGTTGGCCTGTTGAAGCTGCATGTCCGAGGGAAGGGGTCCGGGACCCCACTGAAGAGAAGTTTAATGGAATGGGCGGTGACTCAGCGGCCAAGTTCCGCGGTGTGGATTGCTACAGTCATCCAAAGCAAGTTGTAGATGGAAGATTCTGGAGCAATTTTCATGCTGACTATTACAGGGCTGTATACCTGCAGATGAAGACACCGATGATGCGCAGTCAGTGGATTGACTGGGCACATCTTGAGAAGAAGAGATGCTCCGCATTTGAAGAAGTGATTGAGGCAGCTGAAAGACATGGCTTGAAGGACCTCTTTGCCTTCAAGTACAATTGGAATGATGAAGTGGTGGCCCAGTTCTATGCCACTTGTCACTTTGCAAGCGATGAAGAAGAAAGGGTGACTTGGATGACTCATGGATCCAAGTACACTATCACATATGAGGAATTTGCAATGATGTTGCATCTTGACATCTCGAGCAATGACAATGTGATCATCCACAATGTTGGTGTCATCGAGAAGGAAAGGATGAAATTCCTTTATGAGCCAAACTCAAAGTTCAACCCTCCCTCCACAAAGAACATGAAGCCCTTCTTTGTGGTCCTGAATAGAGTCTTGAGGAAGACAATTGCTCCCAAAGATGGAGACGCAGGGAGTGTGCAGGGCTACCTCCAGACCTTGATGAAGGTCATAAGCAAAGAGCGAACGTTTGACGTGTTTGACTATATCTAAAACGATATGGTCAATATCTCTAGTACTCCCAACCGATCCTGTGGCTATGCCCCTTATCTCATGTTCATGATTGGGAAAGTCACAGGGATCGAGTTTGTCAAGGATGTGGAGCACACACCATTGAGGCCTTAGAAGCCTCAACAAGCAAATGTCCGGGCTGCTCCCTCGCCGGCCTCCAGTCTTGAGGCTCTGGCAAGAAGTGAAGATGCAAGAGCTGCCCCTGCTAGTAGAGCAGCCCCTCAAAGGGGATCTGCTAGTGGGATCTTCAAGTACTTGGCTGCAATATTTGCTTCCAGCGAAAAGGCTGAAGTGAAGGCCCATAAGCTTAACAAGAGAAGAAAGGAAGAAATGAAGTATGTGAAGGCCAATGTGAAGCAAATTTGCTAGAAGTTAGACATTGAGCCCATTGGACCACCCGTGATCTCCGATGATTCCGATTTAGACTTCACTGAGCTCGGGCCCTTGACCCCCTCCGAGCTTGCCTACTTTGGTATTGGGGGCTCGAGTGGCACCGCTCCTCCTCCTCCTCCTCATCAGCTCGAAGACGACGATGAAGACGATGAGAGGACCGACAGCGAGGAGTGAAGACTTTAGGTCCCTCCTCTCCTTCTTTTTTGTTGTCTTGATGCCAAAGGGGGAGAGATTGAGGGGGAGTCTTAGTCTTAGTTGTAGGATGCGAGGAGAGAGCTCTCTTTTATCCTTTTTGACTATTTTGTGGTTTGTAAATCTTTAACTATGTTCTTAAGTTAACTATGGTTCTGTGATGCATTATTTTGATCTACTTGAGAAGTAATCGTTGAAAACTGTGTTGTTGCTCCTAGAATGACATATATGCTTGGTTTTGGTTGATTAATGTCAATTATGTCATTCTCATTGTTTCAATCTACTTAGTTATGCATCCCACCATGAAGAATGCACATATGGATTATGTTTTCATTGCTTGATGTATTTTAGACTCATATGTGCATGCTTTATGAAAATCTCAATTTTTATCACATTTTGTGAAATCTCAATTGGTTGTCATCAATCACCAAAAAGGGGGAGATTGAAAGTGCATCTAGGAATCTCTTGTGGGTTTTGGATGATTTATGGCAAGCAAATGAGATCCTAACCTCTTTGTTGAGATGAGCACAGGTCTTAATAGCAAAATAAGCAAAGTGCCACAAAGAAGGGAGAATGAGGAGCAAAGTGGAAATGAGCTCAAGTAAGAAGAATAGTAAATCATTGTGTATGGAGTGTGTTAAGGAAACACACCTCAAGAGCTCAATCACAATTAAACACACACATTGCACAAGTGTATACAGGACCGGACTAGTCCGAATGTCACCGGACTTGTCCGATATCCTCTCTACACAAGATCGGACAAGTCCAATATCTCTCTGACTAAAATTGGACTAGTCCTCCCCAGTGCGGACTAGTCCTCAAAAAACTTCACAAGTCACACAAAATCGGACAAGTCCGATCACCACCGGACTAGTCCGATATTCATTCTGATCTAAATCGGACAAGTCCGATATTAGCACGGACTAGTCCGAAAAACTCTTTGACCTAAATTGGACAAGTCCTCCAAGTGCAGAATTGTCCCCATAACCACTTAGGGTTTCACTGTCCGAACAAGTGTGATGTCCATCAGACTAGTCCGAAGATTTACAGAAGCGAAATCGGACAAGTCCGCTCCTAGCCGGACTAGTTCGATATTTCGGTACACTTAGGGTTTGCTACACACAGCACACTGGACTAGTCCGGTGTCCACCATGGACTAGTCCAATCTTTCTAAACCCTAACGGTCACTTTTAGAAACCCCATATAAATAGAGGTGCATGGCCCAACTTCAAACTCTCTCGAACCCTAGCACCGTCACACCTCCCAAGAGCCTCAAAAACACATCTCTCCACGAAATTAAGTCCAACAAAGATCAATCCCTTGAGGATACACTCTAGATCATTGGAGAGACACGTTCAAAACTTATTGAGCACTTGGTTTGATTCTCTAACACACTCTTGTGATTTCATTGTAATATTTTGAGTGTGTTCTTGCTGGTATTTCTTGTTGTAATCTATGGGAGCCCTCAATGTGTGAGAAGGCCCCTTTGAATTCGGTTATTCACCCCTTTGTGATAAGTGAAAGAGGATTGGCCTTCGTGGTGATCCGACGAGGGTAGGGTTGGAGAAGACCCGGTCCTTTTGTGGACTCCTCAACGCGGATGCAGGTTGCTTCTGTGGGAACAGAACCACAGGATAAATATCTTGTGTTCTTGCTTTGTGTTCATCGTTCTTTACATCATATCAATCCAGGGTTTCAATTAATCTTGTCCACTTTACGTTGAAACATCATATTTAAGATTGACTTGTGATATACCCTAGTACATAATCTTGCAACACATAAATTACAAGTATATTTCCGCTGCTACACACTAGAATCAAACTTGATAGATCAAACTTGATCAACCTAGTCCGTACACACTGGACTAGTCTCTTTACCGGACTAGTCTGATATCTCAAGTTTTGATCTGGTTGTTAAGTGTTGCAGGTTCCGACAAAAATTCAGAAGGCCTATTACCCCCCCCCCCCCCTAGGCCACATTCAGTGGGAACTCGTCGCAAGGCACAATGCGAACATTATCGGCACCAAGTGGGTCTTCCGCAACAAACAAGATGAACACGGGGTGGTGACAAGGAACAAGGCATGACTTGTGGCCAAAGGGTATTCACAAATCGAAGGTTTGGATTTTGATGAAACCTTTGCTCCCGTAGCTAGACTTGAATATATTGGAATATTACTTGCATATGCTACTCACCATGATTTCAAGCTCTATCAAATGGAGGTGAAAAGCACCTTCCTCAACGGACCAATCAAGGAGGAAGTGTATGTGGAGCAACCCCCGGATTCGAAGATGAAGAGTTCCCCGACCGCGTATTTAAATTGTGTAAGGCTCTCTACAGCCTCAAACAAGCTCCTAGAGCTTGGTATGAGTGTCTTAGAGATTTCTTAATTGAAAATTGTTTTAAGATTGGTAAAGTAAATTATACATTGTTATAAAGAACTTTGAATGTGTTCTCTTTATTTGTCAAATCTATGTTGATGATATAATCTTTGGTTCAACTAACCCATCTTTTCTGAGGAATTTAGTAAAATTATGAACGATAGGTTTGAGATGTCCATGATGGGAGATTTAAAGTACTTCTTTGGATTCCAAGTGCGGCAAAAAAGGAAGGGACATTCATAAGCCAAACCAAGTGCACACAATACATACTCAAGAAGTTTGGGATGGACAAGGTGAAGCCGATAAAGACTCCCATGGCAACAAATGGCCACTTGGATCTCAATGAAGATGTACCTAGCGTCGACCAAAAGGTATATCGCTCCATGATTGGATCTCTACTCTATTTATGTGCATCTAGGCCAGACATTATGTTGAGTGTATATTTGTGTGCAAGATTTCAAGCCCATCCTGAGGAGTGTCACTTGATAGCCGTAAAAAGGATCTTGAGATATTAGTTCATACACCCAACCTTGGTCTTTGGTATCCAAAAGGCTCCAAATTTAATCCCATTGGTTACTCCGATGCAGATTATGCCGGATGCAAAGTAGATAGAAAAAGTACCTCCGATACATGCCAATTCCTAGGTAGATCCCTAGTTTCTTGGTCCTCCAAGAAACAAAACTCCATTGCCTTATCCACAGCCGAAGCGGAGTATGTTGCAGCCGGGAGTTGTTGTGCACAACTCCTTTGGATGCGACAAACTCTAAGGGATTACAGTTACAATATGAAACGTATTCCACTCCTTTGTGATAATGAGAGTGCCATTAAAATTGCCCATAATCCCATTGATCACTCTAGAACCAAACACATAGACATAAGGCATCACTTCTTGAGAGACCACTCCATGAAAGGAGATATAGCCATTTCCCATGTCAACACTGAAAAGCAATTGGCTGACATATTCACCAAGCCACTTGATGAAAAGCGCTTTTGTGAACTTCGAAATGAACTAAACATCCTTGATGCTCGGAATGTGGCTTGAAATTTTGCATACCTGTATGAATTCGTCAAAATATGTTGATTGGATTGTGAAAATCATCTCTCTCAATTTTCTCCAGAAAACTATGTCAATTACTAGATCTTGGTGAATTATGGTCATTGCTTGATTGTTGTATGCTTACTGATCATATTCATCAAGATTATTTGATTTTATTTGCCACCCTATTTTCTAAATATGTACCTTCAAATATATATGAATGGGCTAAGAAGTTCTTGCCTGGTGACCACGGACTAGTCCGTGGTTACCCGGACTAGTCCGCCCATGCAGACTAGTCCGCAGAGTGTCGGTTAGGCAGGACTAGTCCAGTAGACCATGGACTAGTCCGATATAGCCTCTGGAAAAGTTCGGACTAGTCCGGTCATTTCCGTACTTGTCCGATTTTTCGTGTCCATAACCCTAACCACAGCCAAACCCTAATTCCCTCACCCTCACAACTTTCCTCAAGCTTCTCTCTCTTCGCACTCGAGCTCCCAAGACGATTTCTTGCTTTCTCCACCAAAAGGCTCCGCATTTGGGCGGAAATCAAGCTTCCTCGCTCGAAGATTGAAGTTCTCGGACTTGTACGGCCTTCAACACCTCTCTCTTCGAGATTCAAGCGATTTCTTCGGTAATTTTCCCCCAAGCCCTAGAAATCTCTATTTTCTTCATTGTTGATCGAATAGCCTAGCATTCCTCACTATATACATGCCTCGTTGATGTATTAAGTTTATGCTAAGCTAGTTGTGCATTAGGAATCACCATTTGTCTAGTTGCTTAGGTTTTTGAGGATGAATACCGGACTAGTTCGGTCCATACACGGACAAGTCCGATCACCCCGGACTAGTCCGTGCGTGTACACCGGACTTGTTCAATTTTTCTGAACTAAAAACCTAACCTTTCAGTTCCTCAATGCAATTCCTTGTTACTCTTTATCACCCATGCCTTGAATCACCAATTCTCATTCATGCCTTGCACAATTCATTCTCAGGACATGTCGAGCTCAAACGATGAGATTTCGATTTCGAGGCCGAGATGGACCATGAGGTCGGACCTCGGCCCTCGACGAGCTTTGGCATGAAACGCCAAGAGCGTCCTTCCGAGCCAGCTCCATCTCCTCCTCAGGCTCGTCGGAAGGTGCTGGCAAAGAAGCCTGCTTCCAAGGCTGCTGCAGCAACAAGTGGCCCTCGCCAAGCTAAGGGCAAGGGCAAGAGAATAGCAACGGGCCCGGTTGGCCCCCTAAAGCTGCATGCTCCAAGGGAAGGGGTCAGGGACCCCACTGAAGAAAGATTCAATGGGAAGGGAAGCGACTCAGCTACGAAGTTCAGAAGTATTGATTGGTATGGACGTCCGAAGCAAGCTGCCAACGGAAGATTTTGGAGCAATTTCCATGCAGATTTCTACAAATCTGTGTACCTCCCCATGAAGACACCGATAGTGCACAACCAATGGATTGATTGGGCACATTTTGAGAACAAGGGCTGCTCCCCGTTTGTTGAAGTGGTGGAAGCAGTTGAGAAGCATGGACTGAAGGATCTCTTTGCCTTCAGAAACAACTGGAATGATGAGGTCATAGCGCAATTCTTTGCAACGTGCCACTTCTCGAGTGATGATGAAGAGAGTGTTACTTGGATGACTCACGGATCCAAGTACAGTATCACTCATGAAGACTTTGCAAGCCTGCTCCACCTTGACACCTCAAGACATGACAGCTTGATCATCCATAACTTAGGTGTCATTGAGAAGGACAGGATGAAATTCCTCTATGATCCCAACTTGAAGTTCAACCCTCCCTCCACGAAGAACATGAAGCCTTTCTTTGTGGTACTGAACAAAGTATTGAGGAAGACTATTGCTCCTAAGGATGGAGATGATGGGAGTGTGCAGGGCTATCTCGGGACCCTGATGACAGTGATAAGCAAGGATTGTCAGTTTGATGTGGCTGACTACATTTGGAATGACATGATGAACATTTCTTGCACACCCAACAGGTCATGTGGATATGCTCCATATGTTATGTTCATAATTGAGAAGGTCACTGGCATTGATTTTGTCAAGGATGTGGAGCACCTTCCTCTGAGGCTCTAGAGGCCTCAAAAGCCAAGCATTCAGGCTGCTCCATCTTCGGCCTCGAGTCCTAAGGCCCCTGCAAGAGGAAGTGGAGATGCCAGGTCTGCCCCTGCCACTAGGGCAGCTCCTCAAAAAAGGGTTTCGAGTGGCATCCTGAAGTATTTTGCGGCCATCTTTGAATCTTGCCGCAAGACGGAGATCAGAAGTCACAAGCTCAACCAAAAGAGAAAAGATCATATGAGATATGTGAAGGCAAACATCAAGCAGCTAAGTCAAAAGCTGGAGATTGACCCCATTGGATCTCAAGTAATTTATGAGGACTCCGCCCCCGAGCCCTTGACCCCCTCCGAGCTTGCCTACTTTGGCGTTGGGGGCTCGAGCAGCTCCGCACCTCCTCCTCCTCATTAGCCCGAAGACGAAGATGAAGATGATGAGAGGACCGACAGCGAGGCGTGAAGACTTTAGGTCCCTCCTCTCCTTCTTTTTGGTGTCTTGATGCCAAAGGGGGAGAGATTGAGGGAGAGTCTTAGGTCTTTAGCTGTAGGATGCGAGGAGAGAGATTCCTTTGTGCTTTTTGTCTATTTTGTGGGTTGTAAAACTGATTAATATGCTATTTTGTTAATTATGGTCCTGAGATGCAATACTATGAACTTGTTATGCTCTTATTGATGAAATCTTTGTTTTTGGTTTAACATTGTCTTTTATGCTTATTGTTGGTACATCCATGTCAATTAACTCATTATCATGACAATTGTTGCTCATACTCAATTAGTTTTGCATCCCACCATAAAGAGTGCACATATGGATCATGTTTTCATTGATTAATGTGTTTTAAACTCATATGTGCATACTTTATGAAAATCTCAACTTTTTATCATATTTTGTGAAATCTCAATTGGTTGTCATCAATCACCAAAAAGGGGGAGATTGAAAATGCATCTAGGAATCCCTTGTGGGTTTGGGATGATATATGACAAGCAAATGAGATCCTAACCACTTTGTTGAGATGAGCATAGGTTTTAATGTGAAAATAAGCAAAGTGCCAAAAAGAAGGGAGAATGAGGAGCAATGTGGAGAAGAGCTTAAGGAACAAGAGTAGTAGATCATTGTGTGTGGAGTATGTTAAGGAAACACACCCCAAGAGCTCAATCACAAATAAACACACACATTGCACAAATTTATATAGGATCGGACTAGTCCGACTGACACCGGACTAGTCTGATATCTCTCTGCATAAGATCGGACAAGTCCGATATCACCACGAACTAGTCCGATATCTCTCTGACTAGAATCGGACTAGTCCTCCCGAGTGCAGACTAGTCCTCAAAACACTTCACAAGTCACACAAAATCGGACAAGTCCGATCACACACCGGACTAGTTCGATATCTTTCTGATGTCAATCGGACAAGTCTGATATTAGCATGGACTAGTCCAAAAAACTCTCTGACCTAAATCGGACAAGTCCTCCAAGTGCGTACTTGTCCTCATAACCACTTAGGGTTTCACTGTCCGGACAAGTTTGATGTCTATCGAACTAGTCCGAAGATTTCCAGAAGTGAAATCAGGCAAGTCCGCTCCTAGCCGGACTAGTCTGATATTTTGGGACACTTAGGGTTTGCTACACATAGCACAACAGACTAGTTCGGTGTCCACCACAGACTAGTCCGATCTTTCTAAACCCTAATAGTCACTTTTAGAAACCCATATAAATTGAGGTGCACGGCCATATTTCACAGAACTCTCGAACCCCTGCGCCGTCACACCTTCCAAGAGCCTCAAAAACACATCTCTCCACGAAATCAAAAGCCAAAAAGATCAATCCCTTGAGGATATACTTTGGATCATTGGAGAGACACGATTCATCACTCTTGAGCTCTTGGTTTGATTCCCTAACACACTCCTGTGATTTTCATTGTAATCTTTTGAGTGTGTTCTTGGTGGAGTTGTCATTGTAATCTAGGGGAGCCCTCAACGTGTGAGAAGGCCCCTTGAATTTGTTTATTTACCCTTTGTGATAAGAGAAGAGGATTGGCCTTCATGGCGATCCGACGAGGGTAGGGTTGGAGAAGACCCGGTCCTTTTGTGGACTCCTCAACGTGGATGTAGGTTGCCTCTGTGGGAACCAAACCACGGGATAAATCGCTTGTGTTCTTGCTTTGTGTTCATTTTTCTTATACATCACATAAATCTAGGGTTTCAATCAATCTTGCTTACTATACGTTGAATCATTAAATATAAGATTGAACTGTGATACACCCTAGGGTATAACCATGCAACACTTCAATTGAAAGTATATTTCCGTTGCATACATCCTAGAATCAAATTAATCAACCAAACTTGATTAACCTAGTCGGTACACACAGGACTAGTCCGCACTTGATCGGACTAGTCCGATATCTCGAGTTTTGATCTGGTTGTTAAGTGTTGCAGGTTCCGACAAAATTTCAGAAGGCCTATTCACCCCCCCCCCCCCCCCTCTAGGCACATTCACAAACTTTCAACATTATCATTGGTCTAAGGAGTTTGTCATACATTACGATCATGAATCATTGAAGTATCTTAAGTGTCAAACCAATCTGAATAAACGACATGCTAAATGTATTGAGTTCATAGAGTCGTTCCCATACATCATTAAGCATAAGAAAGGGAAGGAAAATGTCATTGCCGATGCGTTATCTAGATGTTATACCATGTTGTCCTAACTTGGTCATAAAATCTTTGGTTTGGAAACAATAAAAGCATTATATCCTACTGATTTGGACTTCAAAGATGCTTTTGAAAATTGTAGAGAAGGAAGAACTTGGAATAAATATGTGCTGCGAGAGGGTCTCCTCTACCGTGCTAACAAGCTATGCGTTCCAGCTAGCTTCGTTCGTCTATTACTTTTGCAGAAAGCACATGGAGAAGGTTTGATGGGACATTTTGGAGTGAAGAAAACTGAACACGTGCTGTCCACACACTTCTTTTGGCCAAAGATGAGGCGTGATGTCGAGCGTCACGATGTAATACTTGCAATAAAGCTAAGTCTCGCCTTAACCCATATGGTCTTTATATGCCTCTTCCTGTTCCTAGTGTACCTTGGGAGGATATTTCTACGGACTTTGTTTTGGAATTGCCTAGGACTAAGAGGGGGAGGGATAGTATTTTTGTAGTTGTTGATCATTTTTCCAAAATGGCACACTTTCTACCTTGTCATAAGAATGATAGTGCCTCACACATTGCTGATTTATTTATGATGGAAATTGTTCGTTTACATGGTGTGCCAAATACCATTGTTTCTAATTGTGATGCAAAATTTGTAAGTCATTTTTGGAGAACTTTGTGGTATAAATTGGGAACCAAGTTGCTGTTTTCAACTACATGTCACCCACAAACGGATGGACAAACCGAGGTAGTTAATCGTACTTTATCCACTATGTTGCGGGCTCTCTTGAAAACAAATTTGAAGTTGTAGGAGGAGTGTTTACCACATATAGAATTTGCTTACAACAGATCCGTTCACTCCACGACAAAGGTAAATCCATTCTAGGTAGTGTATGGTTTCAATCCCCGTGCTCCTATTGATTTACTACCTTTGCCTCCTTCTGAAACTATAAATTTGGATGCTACACAACGATCTAAATTCATTCTTAAGATGCATGAAACTACAAAGAAAAATATTGAAAAGATGAATGAGAAGTATAGGATTGCAGGTAGTAAAGAAAGAAAGGAAGTAAAAGTTGAACCGGGTGATTTGGTGTGGTTACACTTGAGAAAATAGCGATTCCCTGGCTTGAGAAAATCTAAACTTATGCCACGAGCTGCTGGTCCTTTTAAGATTGTTGAAAAGATTAATGATAATGCATATAAGCATGAATTGCCTCCCGATTTTGGGGTTAGTCCACATTTAACATTTCAGATTTGCGACTGTACTTGGGAGAAGAAGATGAACTTGAGTCAAGGACGACTCCAATTCAAAAGGGGGAGGATGATGAGGACATCACAACAGCGGAGACGCACATTGAACTGCAAGGACCAATCACAAGAGCACAAGCACGGTTAACAAATCAGCAGGTGAATTCGTTCCTAACTTCTTTTGCATGTGAGTTTGAGAATAGATTGATATGTGATGATTTAGTTGTTATTAGTAATAATGGAGAAGATAAACAAGTGAAGGAAAGAGGCCTTGGGACTGTGGAGAACCAGCTGGGAGGTCCACAAGTTGATGGAAACAGTTTACAACTCGGACTCGAGTTCAACTCGGAGTCCAGGAGCAGTCCACCTTAAAACGGACACCCAAGAGGCATACGGACTCCGTTTTTGACATTATACATATGCACGGAAAGAGGAGAAGAGAACCTTTCCAATGGTTCTGGTCCCACCTCAAAATTCCTCCTCAGTTGTTGGGAATCGTCGAAACAAGTCGAGTCCAGATTTCTTTCCGGTGCTGCACCACCGAATCGGGCCTTTGGGCCTTGTATCCCGTAAGAGTCCATTAGGGATGCGTATAATCGTGTTTTGGTCGAACCCTAGCCTATAAATACTGCAGCCGCCGGTCATATTCGATGAGTTTTGTTTAGATCAATAATATCACCGTTCTACGGTTTGTGAGACCCCAACTTCGTGATTTCAGATTGTGTCTTCGATGTTCTTGCTTGTGTTCTCGGTTGCACTTGCAGCGATTAGCCTTCTTGGCGAGGTCCAGCGTGTGCAGCACGGTTGATAACCAATGGAGCCGTGGTGTAGTGATTGCAGGAGTACTCTAAATGCTCGAGTGCCACAGATCATCAACGTCGAGTTCTCCACCCCAATTGACATACCTTTCGGAAGATCGGGCCTAAACCTACTCATCACAGGCGGTGGTAGAAGCTATTGAATTTCAAAAAAAATGGCACAGACCCGCCTGGAAGACCTAAGGGATCAACTTGAGGCTAAGAGGCACGGCTGAAGCAGCTGAGCAGGCTACTGTATGAAAGGGAGGCGTCGATCAGAGCTCTTGATTATAAATCCCGTTTTCATGAGAAAGCTAAGAAAGCCATGCTCTTGATGACCGCTCCGAGGCTTCTAAGCTCTCAATGACCACTTCGAGGCTCTGGAAGAAGTGAGGGATGACCTCCTCAAGCGCCGGAAGGCATTTGAAGATAAGGAGCAAGAGCTCTAGAAGAGAGAGGATGAGGACTCTCAAACGTTAGCACGCGGCGAGCAGGACTTGGCTGACTGCGCCAAAAAATTCGAGTCCTGATTCGGTCATGAAAAGCACCAAGTTTGGCTGGCAAGAGAGGGAGTCAGCAAGCGAGAAAATGTTGTCTCTACCAAGGGGACAATGCGAAGTCAAAGGAGAAGGACCTGGCGGAGAAGCAGGACCACCTGAACCTCCAAGAGAAGAAAATCGATAACCAATAAAGGCAACTAGCTGACCGGATTCAGCAGCATGCCAAGGAGGTCGAGCAATTCTCGAAGGAGGGTTCTGCGAAGCTATCATCTCCCACAAGGTCGCTGGAGGAGCTCTGGACTGCGCGATCGATTGAGTCCTAGTAGATTTCGGACTTCCTTAGACGTGTGGAAGACGCTCTGGTGCCTCTAGGTTTTAGTCCGGTTAGACCGGCTGAACCGGAGCTAGAGATGGACAGGGCCTTGATGGCCCTCAACACCACTAAAACTAAGTTGAAGGGAATGGAGGATGTGATTAGTGACCAGCTTGAGACTGAGGCAAAATCCTTGGCGAAGGAAGTCGCAAAATACGTGTTGACTTGCTTCCGTAGTCGAGATCTCTCGATGTCTCTAGCATCAGTGACTGAAGGACCCGTTGATGAGACGGAGGAGACTGCCAAGGTGAGTGTCCAAGAAGTCGCCCAGAAGGTCGATGTGTGCTTCCAGCGCAACTCCAGATGCTAGGACCTTTTCGTCCTTATGTACCTTCAACTTGTAATTCTTCAACTTTTAAATGAACGAAATCCTCTCAAATTCCATATTTGTCTCCAATATTATCATTGCCTTATTCTCGTTGGGCCCTGATAGATGTGCTCAGTTGATTCAGGACATCTACCATAAGGAATGTGGCAATGTCTTGAAGTTGTTGTGGTATCTCCAAACTCGGAGCTTCTTTGTTGGCTCCGAGCTACGAGTTTTTCCTCCAAAACCTCCAAGGACCCCTTGTTAATGTACGGGACGTCGAAGGCAAGGCCCTTGGGATTTTTCGGAGCTTTGTTGCTTCGACGATGCTGTAGGATCGAAAAGCACATGAGAAGCAGCCAGAGGGGGTGAATGGTAGATTATAACATTTTCAGCGGAAGCAATGAAAAACCCCCAGAAAAACGATATGTTAATGAAATCGTGTGTGAAACTAATCTAAATGTGTTTCATCCTTACAAAAGTAATATATATTAGAGAGAATCAAATCACGAAGAAACGACAACAAGAATCACTGAAATCCGTCAAGAAAAACTCAAGTTACGACAGAAAGATCGAACAAAGGTTATTCTGTTCTACCGAGTAAAAACAGATCTGCAACGCTATAAAGAAACTCAGGTAAATCAGAAACCACAAATACAATGACTGTGAAATTTTCACATATGATAGATAATAAAGTTGTGAAGACAACCCAAAAAGAATCACGTCAATTGGATCTCTAAAACTCGTGTTATGATAAAACCATCGAAGCAAGGTAGTGCTATACAGAAACTCGACGAGAAAAACTTGTCTGAAAGAAGTCGGACGAGCAAGGCACAAAAGTTCCTTTAAACTACGATCTTTATTCAATAGAACACAAGAGGAACATCCCAAAATCCGTGTATCATGATCTCTTGCCTCCCTTGCATATATAACCAGCTATGAGGCCAATCCAAACAAAACTAGGACTCGTATCCTACTCAGTTTCCACCGAAACTTTCCATAACCGCTCAAGACTCTTCTATACGCAGATCGAAGCAATCTTAAGACCTAAAAACACCTTAGGAACATATCCTACATTCCTAAAACAACTCAAATTCGTGATCCACATGAAATCTAACCAAAACAAACTTTAAACCTTCCATAAACGAACCATAACCATCTCAGCCGCAGCCTGAGACATAATCTAGCCGGTTGGACCTTTCTGACCAATTCTTTACGCCCACTTCTCTTCATCACGCCTTGAAACCATGTTTCTATGTCCATTCACTCTTTGCACATGTGCAAACACATTCCAACGACGTTCACGGTACCTTCATATGCATTGTTCTTGATTCAACCATGTTGTGCGACCTCCCGATCAACTCAACCACAATTCCTCCCAAACTTGGTTGTTGAAACTCATCTTCTCCCTAAGACTAGTTCAATGGATCCCGTCACCAGCCGTGTCTTGAACTCAAGCAACACCTGCACATAAATAAACAACCAATTCTTCCGAGCACAAGTCCTCGACTTGACTCACGTTAGTTCCGGAACCACAACACCTTACGTGAGCAGCTCACATAAGCATGTTGCAAACTATAGCAAAATGATATCAGCCATAACCACCAAAACACACCAAAAACTAAGTAAAATAATACTAAGCAAGATTTCCATAATCCAAAAAGCAAGTTCGAGACATTGCAAATTAAAAGCAGAACCATTGCAATCTAGCACCGGACCTTGCCAGAGCTAACCGGACCTTTAACCGAAGCTTATCAAAGCTAGTTGGACCTTGGGCCGGAGCTTACCAACGCTAGTCGGACTTTGGGCCAGAACTTACCAACGCTAGTCGGACCTTGCGCTGGAGCTAACCAAAGCTAGTCGAACATAGCGCCGAAGCTAGCAAAAACGTGTTGGACCTATCCATAGCAAGTCGGACCTAGACATAGAAGTTGGACCTTGGCAAAGCAAGTCGGACCTTACGCCGGACCTTGCCGGAGCTGCCCAAAACAAGCCGGACCTATCGTCGGACCTTGTTAAAGGGTGTTTTGACAGAATTCAAAACTTTTATCATCATAGCCAATGTATTTAGCACACATTGGTGTCATGGGCACCCATCATCAATGTGCAAAACATCAACGGCGAGCCCCCTGCGTGATGCCAGAGCTAGGTGCTCTGGCAGCGCCCATCATCAATGCGTGATATGTTGACGGCGGGCCCCCTGGGTGATGCCGGAGATAAGTGCTCTGGCAGCACCCATCATCAACGTGTAGAACGTCAACTCTAATTCATTTGTCCCGCACATGAGAGACAAGAAAAATAGTAAAATGCTTCCTCTTGCCTATAGCTTAGCTGCAGCTTATTATCCTTCTTTAAAATTTAGATCCTAATAAACTCATTGTGACAATATAAGCATATTGGTTATACTTTCATAGGTTCTTGTACTTCCTGGACCCGCCTTACTGTGACGCAACACCAGAATAGGTAGAGTGGCGTACTTAGGGTGCTGGACTAGGCTAAGTTAATAGCGCACTCTAGACTTGTCATTGGCATTCATTTTCGGGCAAGTAAAACATTTAGTAAACACTAGATCCCGATAGAAGATTACCAAAAAAACTTAACTATGTATAACATGAATTTTTAGGACTAAATTTCAAGTGGACTGCACAACATCACTATTGAAAACAAGGTAAAAGGAAGGAAAATTTGAGAGCATGCACAAAGTAACTGCATGTAGAGTTTGTTTTCATATAAGTGTATTTCATTATAAGTCTGAATAACAGGGGAAGGCAAGGACACACTTAAAGTACAAGATCTAGTTAAGTGTTCTATACATCTTGGACCAACCCGACTCTATTCATAGACTCTATGAAATACTTTGTACAATAATAGACTCACCTATGTGCTAAGTGTAGAACTTACAGAGGTGCTCAATATTCCATCGGTTTGGAAGTGGTATCCTATCCTATGTTGCCAAGCGAACGCATCCTGGGCAGGAAACTTTGATGACTCGGAAGGGACCCTCCTAGCTGGGGTAGAGCTTGTTCGCTCCTTCTCGAGTGACTATTCTCCGCAGCACCAAATCGCCTTCTTCCAACTGCCAATTGCGCACATGCCTTTGATGATAGCGCCGCAGCGCCTGGCGGTAATGTGCATTTCAGATAGCTGCTCGGCATCTTGCCTCGTCGACGAGGTCCAAGTCATCACGCCAGAGTTGGTCCTGCCTGGCTTCGTCGTAGGTCCGAACTCGGAAATGCGCGTCTAAGTCCTTTGAGAATATCTGCGTTTAATCTCTCGGCTTGGCCATTACTTGTGGGGTGAGCTACCGATGCGTAGCTGATTATGACGCAGAGGTCTTCGCAATACACTTGGAAAGCTGCACTGATGAATTGGGTCCCGTTGTCAGTGATGACTCCGTTCAGGACTCCAAATCTACAATCTATGGACTTCAAGAATTTGATAACTAATTGCTTGCTGATTGTAACAACTGGAGTTGCTTCTGACCACTTCGTGAACTTTTTGATGGCGACATATAAGAGCTGGTACCCTCCAACGGCTTTTGGGAAAGGTCCCAAAATATCAACCCCCCACAAAGTGAACAGCCATGAGGGAGGAATCATCTGTAGTGACTGTGCCAGTGTGTGGATTTGCTTGGCATGGAACTAGCACGCCTCGCACCTCTTGACCATCTCGACTACATCCTGGAGTGTTGTAGGCCAATAAAAACCATGTTGAAAGGCCTTACTAACCAGGGTGCATATCTCTGCGAGGATCTCGCAGCCTTGTTCCTATGAAATGCACCACAATAGGATGACATTGGCACCACGTTGATAGAGATCCCCTTCTACCAACATGTATCTTTTTTCAATCTGACAATCCGTTCAACGGATACACCATGTTCAGGAAGGATGTCATCTTTCAAGTAGTCTTGTGCCTTCGAGATCCATGCATCAGTACTGACTTAAGTTTCTGAATCTTGCGCACTTGGTTGCTCAGAGCTTCCTCTAGCGCCTACAACCCTTGGTGGACACCATGGTAACAGGGCCACCGGGACCGCCAACTTCGAGGTGCTGGTCTCGCCCCCATCACTCAGCTCAGTAGGCTAAGTGGTGGGTGTTGGTAACCTCCTAACAAAAACTCTGTTGGGTGCCGGAGCCCCGGTTGAAGCTTTCGTCAAGAGGTTGTCAGCTTCAGTGTTATTGAGACACTGGACATAGCAGAGGTCCAGGATCTGGAATTCCTTCTGAAGCTTCTGGACTTCAAGCAAATATGTAGCAAGCTGAGAGTTATTGCAACTACATTCACCTTTGACTTGTTTGATGATGAGTTGCGAATCTCCCTTCACCAGCAGCTGTTGGATGCCAAATGATAGCATTGTCTTTAGTCCGAAGATGAGACGCCATGTTCTTGGTACCCTTGAAGTCGAGGCGGACCATGTACTTGACTTGCTCCCTGGTCGGTGCGGGGAGCAAGATTCCAGCTACGGCCCCCTACTTCTGCACAGAGCCATCAAAGTAAAGAGTCCAGTGAGGCTTGGAGAAGACTAGGACCTTAGGTCCTGGCTTCTCTTCGTTGGGCCCCCCTGGAATTGATGGAGAAGGAGTCCATTCTGCCACGAAGTCAGCCAACGCCTAACTCTGGATAGCATGTCGAGGCAGGAATTCGAGGTCGAATTCTTCCAACTCTGCATCCCACTTGGCAAAATTTATTGTTGAGTTGGGATTATGTGAAAGTGCATCCAAGCATTCTCTTGTGGGTTCTGGACGATTGATGACAAACAAATGAGATCCTAATGAATTCATTGAGATGAATGCAGGTCAACAAATATTAGATATTATGGTCCAACTAAAATGGTGAAAACTGAGAAGTGAGAAAGGAAGAAGCCTGAATGATCAATGGAAGCGCGAATTTGATATAACTGTATAGGATGTATGTGAGAGACACATCCCAAGAGCTCATGTCTTTGCCTAGAGGGTAAGGGCTAAACTCAATCTAAGTAATTCACTGAGCATCGGACAAGTCCGTTCACAAAGCGGACTAGTCCATTTAACTTTCTTATGTCATAATTCACTGAGCACTGGACAAGTCCGGACACTAACCGGACAAGTCCGTTCAACTTTCTAATATTTCACTCAAACAAGTTGAAAAACACAATTCACATTGCACCGGAAAATTCTGTCATATTGCGGACTAGTCTGATTAACCATCTGTAATCATTGTGGACTTGTCCAATGAATTCTCTGTTCCAATACAGACAACTTCGGCATATCTCACAAAAATTAGGTTTTTTAGTGTGCTGCACATTCCACGCAAAATTTACATAGCACATCGAACAATTCCGGTCACCAGAGCGGACTTGTCTGTCCGTCGGGGTCCCTAACGGTAATATTTTTAGAAACACTATAAATAGGTGATCCATGACCCCACAAATACAAGAACCGTACTCTACTGTCAAGAACATAAACCCCAGCGCCGCCACTTGTCCCAATAGCACAATAACACATCACCCCACACATCTAAAGACCTAAAGAGTTAAATCTTCTGGGTATCCAGATTTGGGATACGGATATCGTCGTCTACGCATTGTTGAGCTCTTGGGGTTTTATCTAATATACACTCATGCATTACTTGTAATATTTTTTAGTATATTCGATCATCTTTTCTCGCTGTAATTTTGTGGGAGCCCTCAGCGTGTGAGGTTGCCCCACTAACTTGGTGATTACCACATGATAGTGGAACTCAAGTCGGCCTTGTGGGGTTACTTGATGAGAGAAAAGGGTTTGAAGAGACGCGGCTCTGTGTGGGCTTCCTCAACAAGGAGTAGATCTCTTTGGTGAGATCGAACCTCGGTAAAAATCCTTGCCTTGTGTCTTCCATTCATTTACTTTTGCCATTATTATCATCTAGGGTTTAAAATTGATCAATCTTGTAATTTGTGTTAACTTCATATTTCAAGTGCAATTCTCCTATCCTAGTTGCTCACTCAAGTTGTTAGGGTACTTGATTACATTCTGCTGCTAAAACGTTTATGATATTTGCATTAACATTTAATCTTTTCATAGCACTTCATGCACATTGGACTAGTCCGCATAACACACCAGACAAGTCTGGTCCATCCTGTATTTGACCTTTTGATTAAGTGTTGCAGGAAAAGTTTTCAAAGCCTATTCACTCCCCCTCTAGGCCACATTCAATTGGTATCAGAACAAGGATCTCCTTTTACGAGACTCACTACTCGGAGAGACAAATGGCCATGGACAAGAACAACGAGATCACGAAGATGCCCATCATTGGAGACAAACAAGACTCCAAGGCATTTGATGTGCTCAAGGAGCACGAATGCAATGATGAAGAAGTGCATGAACTCAAGGCACTTCTCAGGAAGAAGCTCCTAACCCAGAAGGGTAAGGAGCATGAAAAGCCAAAAGGGGGTAGTCATCAAGACTACTCCGGGTATCCTTTTAATTATGAGAAGCTTAACAATTACAATAATTATCTTTCTATTCCCGTGGGAAGACCTCCACAGTTTGATGGCAATGATTATTAAATGTGGAAATATAATATGAAGATGCATCTAATCTCACTTAATCCTAGTCTTTGGCATATTGTGTGTATAGGTATATATATCCCAAACACGATGATGAACTCACCCCAGAGCAAGAACAAGCAATTCATCGCAATGCACAAGCCGTTGCGGTGATCACTTTATCCTTGAGCCGAAAAAAGTTCACCAAGGTGGATGGACTTGAAGTTGCCAAAGACATCGGGATGCACTCAAGACTGCTCATGAAGGGAATCGCTCCGTCAGCGAAGCAAAGATTGAGATGCTTGAGGGAGAATTGGGTAGATTTGCCATAGAAGATGGTGAATCCCCTTAAGAGATGTACAACCATTTGAAGACACTGAACAACAAGATCCATGCTTATGGAAGCAAGAAGTGGACTGATCATAAGGTTTTGAAGAGAATGATAAGAGCCTTTATGCCTCGTAATGTCACCTTGTGTTCCATGATAAGAGAAAGACCAGGGATTCACAAAATGACCACCGATGAAGTCCTTGGCAAAATTACGATCGTGGAAAAAGAAGCCAAATCTGTCAAAGACTTAGCTAAACTTACCTCATCCAAGAAGAAGGAGGTCGCCCTCAAAGAAACCTGCAAGCCCTAAGGGAAGGAGACTCATGAAGAATAAGACACTGATGATGTAAGCACAGATATGGATGTTGAAGAGATGGTACTCTTCATGAAAAAATTCAAGCGCATGATGAGAAGAAGAAGAGGCAGCAACTCTAGTGAAGGAAAGAACAAGGAAAAAGGGAAATGCAAGGCTCGACGTACTTGCTACAACTGCAGCGAATATGGACACTTTATGGTTGACTGTACAGATGAGGGAAATAAGAAGATCAAAGAAGTGAATTCACAAGAGAAGAAAACCTTCAAGAAAAAGAAGCAGGTACATCAAGCGCACATCGACAAGGAATGGGATGATGAAGATGAGATGGCAACAATCGCCATCAAGAAGCCAACCAAGAAGTCTACACTCTTCCCAAACATGGGAGGAAGGGAGAACCACAACCACACTTGCCTCATGGCTAAGGAAGGCAAGAAGAAGTTTTGACTTGCGTCCCCTTCCTTACATTCCTCTAATGATGATTTGATAGTTCTAGTGAAAATGAGGAAATGTTTAAAGTATTGAGCAAAACTGCATAAATAAAAATAAAGATATTGTCGGGTGAAATCTTTGAGAAGGAAGAGATCGTCAACCACCAAGAAGATGTGTTCATCTGTGAAAGGAAGAGATATCAAGAGGTTGAAAAGCTCCTTGACCTTGAAAAGGAGAAAAGTAAGGCACTTGAGCTTGAGCTAGCTTTGAGTAAGGAAACTTACTCAAAACTAGAAGACTCACACATTGCAGTCAAGGACAAACTGGCTAACTTGACAAAAGTTAACAAAATCCTTGAAGTGCAAGTGGAGTTGCTCAAGCTAAGTGGCGCTCCCTACTCTAAAAACTCACTTTCTCAAGATGTCAAGTCAACAATAACTAAAACTTGCACATGCTCTAGTAAGAAGGATATTGTAAAAGATGAATCCACTATTTCATACATTAAACATCCATCCCAAAGTGGCATCTTTGACAAGGAAAAGATTAAACATACATGGAGTGCTTATATGGTCACAAGACCTCCTAATGTCAAAGATGGTCTTGGATACACAAAAATTAAAAAGCTACCTACTAATGTTTAAATTAAGGATCACATTACATTTGTTAAAGAAAAATCACATGAATCTGAATTGCAAACATTGTTTCATACTTTTGATGCTTCTTATGTACTTATGAGAGATAAATCTGGACATGTTTATGCAAAATACGCAAGGCCACGCCACAAGAACCCAAATAATTGTGTGTGGGTTTTCAAGACACTTGTGACTAACCTTCGAGGACCCAAGCAAGCCTGGGTACCTAAAACCAAAAAATAATTTTGTTTTGCAAGCCTAGTCCTCCAGAGGATCCAAATGGGTGTTGGACAGTGGATGCACCTCACATGACTGGATAGAGGAGTATGTTCGTAGAGTATGAGCGAAACGTGGATCCAAGTGAAGGATTTTATTTTGGAGATAACAGCCAAGGAAAAGTCTTTGGCACCGGTAAAATTGAAATTTCTTCTCAACACACTCTTTCAAATATTTTACATGTTGATTCTTTAGATTACAATCTTTTGTCCATATCTCAACTATGTGACAAAGTATACAATTTTTCATTCACTGATGAGGGTGTGACAATTTTTAGAAGAAGCGATAACTCAGTTGCATTCAAGGGAATGTTGAAGGGAAAGTTGTATCTTGTTGATTCAACAAAGATAAAGCTGAACTCAACACTTGCTTGGTTGCAAAAACTAACATGGGATGGTTGTGGCATAGACGGTTAGCCCATCTTTGTATGAGCAATCTGCAGAAACTTCTAAAAGGTGGTCACATCCAAGGTTTAAAAGATGTTGTGTTTTAGAAAGATAGGCCATGCAGCGCATGCTAGGCGGGAAAACAAGTTGGAGCACCACACCCCGCAAAGAACGTGATAACTATATCAAGACCGCTAGAACTTCTTCATATGGATCTCTTTGGTCCAATTGCTTATATAAGCATCATGGTTAAGAAATATGGACAAATATTGTTTATGATTTTTCTAGATTTACCTGGGTGGCTTTCTTGTTTTATAAATGAAAAACCCAGAAGATTCTCAAGAAATTTTTTAAAACAGCGCAAAATGAATTCTCCTCAACCATCAAGAACATTAGAAGTGACAATGGAATAGAGTTCAAGAATACTCAAGTTGAGTAGTACCTAGACGAAGAAGGAATAAACCATGAGTTTTTGGCACCCTACTCCCCTCAACAAAATGAGGTGGCCGAAAGGAAGAACAGGACGCTCATCAAGATGGCGAGGACAATGCTGGATGAATACAAGACTTTGGACCACTTTTCAGCTGAAGTGGTAAACACGGCTTGTCACGCCACAAATCGGTTATATCTTCACCGATTTCTGAAGAAAACGCCATATGAGCTCCTCACTAGTAACAAACCCAATGTTTCATATTTTAGATTATTTGGAAGTAAATGCTATATTCTAAACAAGAAATTGAGGACTTCAAAGTTCGCTTCAAAATCTGATGAAGGGTTCTTGATTGGTTATGATTCGAGCGCCTACTTCTATCGTGTCTTCAACAAAGTCTCTGACATTGTTGAAGTAGCATGTGATGTAGTGTTCAATGAGACTAATAGCTCCCAAGTAGAGCAAGTTGATAAGTGTATGCTAGACCAAGAAGAAGCCCCATGTCATGCTTTGAGGAGAATGGCACTTGGTGATATTCGACCTCAAGATAAATCACAAGACTCAAGTGCTCAAGATGTACCTCAATAGGATAGCAACGATCAAGGGAGAGCTTTTGCACAGGATCAGCACCAGCAGGATCAAGAAGGTCAATTTAATCATGGAAGCAATGATCCAGGGGGAGACACTGACAATGAAGATAATGAAGAACAAATAACCTCACAAGTGCCACACCCAAAAGTACATCAGAGTATACAAAGAGATCATCCCATTGACAACATCATTGGAGATATTGTAAAGGGCGTAACCACTAGATCTCGTATCGCTAATTTCTGTAAACATTATTCTTTTGTCTTGTTTCTGGAACCATACAGGGTTGATGAAGCACAAAAAGATCCAAATTGGGTGATTGCAATGCAAGAGGAGCTGAACAACTTCGAGAGAAATAAAGTGTGGTAGCTTGTGGAAAGACCAAAAGCAAATATCATAGGCACCAAATGGGTCTTTCGGAACAAGCAAGATGAACATGGAGTTGTAACAAGAAACAAGGCATGACTTGTGGCAAAAGGTTACTCACAAGTTGAAGGTTTGGATTTTGACAGAACTTTTGCTCCCGTAGCTAGACTTGAGTCCATTCGTATTTTATTAGCCTATGCTACTCACCACGATTTTAAGTTGTATCAAATGGACGTCAAAAGCGCATCCTCAACGGTCCTATCAAGGAGGATGTATATGTGGAGCAGCCACCAAGATTTTGAAGACCAAGAGTACCCCAACCATGTGTATAAACTGCGTAAGGCTCTCTATGGCCTCAAACAAGCTCCCCAAGCTTTGTATGAGTGCCTTAGGGATTTTCTCGCTCAAATGGTTTTAAAATAGGAAAATCTGATTGTACTTTATTTACAAAACATTTTGATGGTCATCTATTTGTATGTCATATTTCTGTTGATGACATCATTTTTGGTTCTACTAATAAATATTTCTGTGAAGAATTTAGTAAAATTATGATAGACAGATTCATGATGTCAATGATGGGCGAATTGAAGTTCTTTTTGGGATTCCAAGTGAAGTAATAGAAATAAGGCATCTTCATCTGCCAAACCAAGTACACGTAGGACATCCTCAAAAAGTTCAACATGGACAAAGCCAAGCCCATCAAGACTCCCATGGCAACTAATAGACATCTCAATCTCAACGACGATGGTCCAGATGTGGATCAAAAGGTATATCGGTCTATGATTAGTTCACTACTCTATTTATGTGCATCTAGGCCAAATATTATGCTTAGTATTTGCATGTGTGCAAGGTTTCAAGCTGCACCTAAAGAGTGTCATTTAATAGCTGTAAAAAGAATTTTAAGATACCTTGTGCACACACCTAACTTGGACTTTTGGAATCCTAAAGGATCCAAGTTCAACCTTATACGGTATTCCGATGCTGACTATGCAGGCTGCGAAGTTGATAGAAAGAACACATCCGGAACTTGCCAATTTCTTAGCAGATCTTTAGTTTCATAGTCATCTAAGAAGCAAAACTCCATTGCTCTTTTCATAGCAGAAGTGGAGTATGTTGCACCCGGTAGTTGTTGCGCACAACTATATTGGATGTGACAAAATCTAAAGGATTATGGTTACAATCTGAGCCATATTCCACTCCTATGAGATAATAAAGTGCCATAAAAATTGCACACAATCCAGTAGAGCAATCAACAACTAAGCACATAGACATTTGTCATTATTTTCTATGAGATCATTCACTAAAAGGTGGCATAGTAGTTCCACATGTTAGAACTGAAAAACAACTAGCGGACATATTCACCAAGCCACTAGATAAAACAAGATTTTGCGAGCTCAGAAATGAATTACATATACTTGATTCTCCAAATGTGACTTGAAACATTGAATACCTGATTGATTCTTCAAAGTTTGCTTACTTTTGCAAAAATTTATTCCTTATCTCAATTTTCTCTCGAAAACTATTTTAATTAGTGATTCTTGGTGAATTATGGCCATTGTATACTTTTTTATTGCTTATTGGTCATGTTCATAAAGATTATTTATGAATTGATGTCCTTTGGATCACTATTTTTTTGAAGCAAAGCTGCAAGGGAATCCCTCGCAGCACATATATTAGAAAAAATGTAGAAGATAATTTACAATTAAAGTAGCCACCGTACATAAGAAATCGAGAGGTGAAACAATTTCCTGAGAGAGGAAATTACTCTACAAGCTTTCTATAAAAAGTTCTAACCGAATCCTGTCTAATTCTTTGAGTCTGACGATTTGTGATGTAAGCGTTTTAGTGAAGCATTCCTTCCATCCGAGAATAGTTGGCGATGCATTCTTGAATATCTTAGCGGTCCTCAGCTTCCAAATCTCCCACGCTGCGGTTGCAAATATTTCCATAAAGCATAGTCGTGTCCAATTCTGTTTTGCCGCAGCAATCATGCCAAAGAAGTCTAAATTGTTGTCCCATTGAATGTCCAGTGTATCCCAGCATGCCACGCTAAATGGGCACAAGAAGAAGAGATGATATATGTATTCTTCTGTGTGAGTGTCACAGAGGACACACGAATAGTCATCACCTTCAACGGTTAGGTGTTTCCGTTTCAATAGATTTCTTGAGTTCAGCCGATCCCTAAACATTAGCCATACGAATATCTTGATTTTCTTGAGAACCTTTGATTTCCATATCCAGCCGAACGGATTAGGCGGCATAACATTACTGTAGAAGGATAGGTAGCATTTCCGTGAGCAATACATAGTCTTTCCAATGCCTTTATAGATATTGTTGACTCGTCCCCTGTTATGCACCTCCTGTTGCAATGTTTGTAACAGTTGTAGTTCCAGAGCTACTTCAGCCGAAAGTGGTATAAAGAAGTTTTGTTGTAGTTCCGCCTGTATGTCCTGCTGAGCAAGAGAGGTATTGGGGTCCTTAGCAAAGGTAAACAATCTAGGTAAATCCCTTTTTAGCAAGTGTCCCTCCCGTTCGTCATGCCACAGTTGGATAGTGTCACCCCTCCCCACAGTTACGGACACCTGTTTCCTGAAGTCCCCGCTTAATGTATCCCTCCACCAAAAGGATCATTTGTCGACTGTGCAATGAGGACGTTTCCCAGTAGAGCAGTATGCATTAAGCACCAGTTGTATGCATGGAACATCTTGCTTAATGTATAGTTTGAACAGGAATTTCCCCAACAATGCTATGTTCATCCTTTTGAGGCATTTGAGGCCTAGCCCGCCTTTTGCCAATGGATCTGTCACCTTGTCACAAGCTACCAGTGGTTTACCTTTTCCAGCTATATCTAATCCCTTCCATGGGCATAATTTGCGTGATTTGTCGATAGCCTATAGTACTCTACCATTTAGCCTTAGTGTACACATTGCATATATCGGGATTGACGATATAATGCTGTTGGCCAATGTGCATCTCCCCCACATTGATAGCCATGTTGCTTCCGATGTTAATTTCCTTTCCACTTTGGTGATCAGTTCTGAAAAATCCGTTGCCTTTGTCCATGACAGCCCCATAGGGAGACCCAGATATGTGAATGGAAAAACACCCTGTTGGCATCCTAATGTTTGTGCCATGATGCTTGCTTGATCGTCATCTAGGTTTACCGGCATTGTACTGGACTTTCCCGAATTGACTTTTAGTCCTGTTGCTCCTGCTATGGCTTGGAGCAGGTTTTTGAGGAAGAACAGTTCATGCTGTGAGGCTTTTAGTACCAGTAAAGTGTCATCCGCATATTGAATAACCGAAAATTTCATGTGCCCTAGTTGTGGAATGGGTGTAGTCAGTAGCCCTAGGTCTGCAGCACGATTGATTGTAATTTGGAGAAATTTTGCTCCCAGTACAAATAGTAGAGGTGAAAGCGGGTCGCCCTGCCTTACACCCTGTTTGCATTGAAAATTCTTTCCTGAAACTCCATTCAGTAAAACCGCCAAAGTTGCAGTGGACAATATATCATGAATCCATGTAGACCATTGTTCTGGAAACCCCATGGTGCCTAGTATTAGCAATAGGAAGTTGTGTTCTACCATGTCAAATGCTTTTTCAAAGTCCAGCTTTAATATGACTATGCTTCTGCGAGATTTTTTGTACAGATAAATGTACTCATAAGCCCAAGCCATACAATCTTGTATCGTCCTTGTCCTTATGAAGCCATATTGATTTTTGTGGATCAACTCTGTAATAACTCTTTGCAGACGTATGGATAGCACTTTAGTAATTAGCTTGATAAAGGAATTTAATAGGGAAATTGGCCTGTAGTCTTGCACCACGGTTGGGTTCCCTACTTTTGGAAGAAGGACGATGTAAGAGCTGTTGAGAGGCACTAACACTACAGGAAACACGACAGTAGACGAGGGCCAGAATAATTGACGATGGCCCCGTCGTTTCTTATATAATTGACGACGACTAAATCCGGCCATCGTGAATAAGTCCATTATCAGCGATGGTCCAACTGACACAGTCGTGCATAGATTATAGATGACGGTAAGCCGTCATCAATTAGGGCCTGTCATCAATATGGGCCTAAAAGGGCCCACCCGAGAAGTTATCGACGACGGTCCGAATACACCGTCGTACATAGAAGTTTATCGATGACGGTTGACCTACACCGTCATCGATAACACGTTTTTACTATACCCCGCGCGCCCGCCAATTCCCGCCCGTCTCCACAAAGCCGCCTGCGCCTATGACACCGCCGCTGCGCTCCCGCCTCCACCGTCGCCGCCCCATGCCACGCCGCCATCGAAGGCCATCGCCGCCGCCGTTCTCCGCCTCACAGGTACGCCGCCGCCTCTCCTCGTTGCCCCCTCCCTCCCGTCGCCCCTCCTCTCCCTTGCACTGCCGCCCCCTCCCCTCCCCTGGGCGGCAGCGAAGCCGCCCTCTCCCCTCCCTTGCGCCGCCCTTGCCGCTGCCCCTTCCCTGCACCGCCCTCGCCACCGCCCCCTTCCCTGCACCGCCCCCTCCCTGCACTGCCCTCACCGCTTCCTCCTCTCCTGTGTCGCCCTCGTCGCCCCTCCCCTGCACTGCTGCCCCCTCCCCTCCCATGCGCCGCCATAGCCGCCACCCCTCCCCTGCGCTGCCCTCGCTGCTGGCTCCTCCCCTACGATGCCCCCCTCCCCGGCGCCACCCCATCCCATGTGCCGCCCTCGCCGCCGCCCCCTCCCATGCGCCCCCTCCCCTGCGCTACCCCCTCCCCTACACCGCCCTCGCCCCTGACGGGAGGAGGGAAGAAGGCCGAGGCGGCGCCTACCGGTTGGGTTGATGGCGGCATGGTCGGGCAAAGGGGTGCGTCGGGCGAAGGGCGCCGCCGCGACGAGAGAGATGGACATGGTAGAACCTGTTCGTCAGTCCATTATTGTCTTGTTTATCGGTGTCTAGATCATCATTGTCATTAACTGTTGAAGTTGTTGGCCTGTCGTCATTCACCACCAGCACAGGTGAAGGCACCGCAACGGTGGGATCCAACAAGCCATCCAAGTGGAAGAGTTGGTTACGAAGCATGTCGTGGAGGCTGTCAAAGAGCCACTTCTTGATGAATTCCATGGCCCACTCGAGGCAGTGGAGCAGCTCGGTGGCATTCTTATTGTACATGAAGAGGCCATTGTAGAGGTCAAAGTTGTGGCTGTAGGTGTTGTCGATGAACCACAAATGGTGCAACTTCTTCTTAAGGCAGAGGTGACGATGTGGATGGGGCACTTCCTCTTCTCCTCGCAGTGGATGCTGGTGAAGACGAGGATGCTGCCAAGGTCCAGTTTGACCTGCCGTTCTGAATCAGCGTCAACGGGTTAAAGGCGGTGGCCATGGCTCCTCTCTTCTTCATTTACTCTCTCTCCTCTCTCTCTCTCTCCTTCTCTCCTCATCTCCCTCTATCTCTCTTTCTCCCTCTACCTTTCCCTCTCACTTCATCCCCATCTCCCTTTCTCTCTCTCTCCCTCTCTCCCTCACTCGGCTCCTTTCTCGACGACCTCGCGCCAGCCGTCGAGGTAGTGCTCGTACACGTACGAGCGCCAGCTCGGCAAAGATGAATGACAACAGTGCGATCAATGTATGACTTGCAACATAAATATGACTACTATAACCGTATAGCAGTTAGGCCCCTTTTTTCTTTAAGAACTGCACCAGATAATGGGGTGTAGTGTTAAATAGGCGGCATTATACTGCCGAAATTTTGTCCAGATCCGAACCGCGCGTCTTGTCATGAGCACGCTCTGCTCGGTCACTCTTGGGTAGGTTTAGGACCTATCTGCCTAGTTGTAGGGTTGTGACATGACATAATAATGAAACTTATAATGATTTGTTCGCTTTGAAGGTATACTCTCAAACATGGATGAAGACCGCACTTGGATGTATACTGGTTGGAAAAAGAATGTGTGGCACTCAGAGGGAAGGTTCACCAAGACAAATGCTTTCATGGAAAGAGCTTTCTCATTGTCAAACAACAGCAAGGTGCGGTGCCCATGAATCAAATGTCATAATGCGAAGTGTTTCGACAAAGTGACATTGATGTATCACTTGTGTGGAAACGGTTCAATGCAATGTTATGAGTTGTGGACATTTCATGGCGAGACACCTTCTCAAATTGTAGAAGATCGAGATGAGGATGACAACACTGGGGTCGATAGGATGGACGAGATGCTTGAAGCCATAAATCCTGAATTGATAGAGGATCTTCCTATAACAGAGGTTAAAGAGTTCTTCAAGCTTGTTGAAGCTTCTGAACAGCCATTGCATGAACACACCATAGTGACAATCCTCAGATTCATGACTAGATTTATGGCAATTAAGTCTAAGTATTCCTTCTCCAATAACCTCTACAACAATCTCAACAAATTGATCAGCAATGTCCATCCACAGCCTCATAAATTGCCAAAATATATGTATCATTATAAGAAATTGATTTCTGGGCTTGGTATGGACTATGAGAAGATTGATATGTGCCCAGACAACTGCACGCTTTTCTGGAAAGAGAATTCCAACGAGAACAAGTGTTTAAAATGTGATAAAGCCAGATTTGTTGAAGTTGTTAGTGACGACGGTACAAAAGTAATGACTGAAGTTGCACAGAAGCAGCTTCGCTACTTGTCTGTCACACCTAGGTTGAAGCGCTTGTTTCTCTGGAAAAAAAAACAGCCAAACACATGAGGTGGCACAAAGAAGGTCGACGTGAGAACGACGGAATGATGATGCACCTGTTCGACGGTGAGGCATAGAAAGCACTTGACCGCTTCAATCCAGATTATGCCAATGACGAGAGAAATATTCTCATCAGGTTGGCGACAAATGGCTTCTCACCATTCAATACAAATGCAACACGATACTCTTGTTGGCCCGTGTTCGCAATTCTGTACAACTTACCACCATCTCTTTGTATGAAGTATGAGTTCATGTTCCTTTGCCTTATTGTACCTGGACCAGATCATCCTGGTTCACGACTGAACATGATGTTGAAGCCGTTGATTGAAGAGTTAAAAATGTTATGGACAGGAATCAAAGCGTACGACTGTTACAAAAAATAGAAATTCAACCTTCGAGTTGCATACTTGTGTTCTGTCCATGATTTTCCAACTTACGGCATGGTTTCTGGCTAGAGCACTCATGGTCGTTCGACATGTCCAATATGAGATTCAGATATAGAATGTTTTCGTTTAAATCATGGTGGCAAGATTTGCTACTTTGATTGCCACAGACGTTGGTTACCACGCAATCACAAATTTAGGCAACAGAAAGATGCCTTCGGGAAGGACACCGTTGTCAAAGAAGGGCCACTGCAACGTCTCAACGGGTCGGAGATTGTTGAACAGTTGAACAACTTAGTGGAAGATGAAGGGCGTATTGGATATTTTGTTGGTTACGGAGAGGACCACAATTGGACTCATATTTGTGCACTATGAGAGCTACCGTATGTGAAGTCCTTAATCCTAATGCATAACATTGATGTCATGCACCAGGAACATAACATGGGAGAATGCATCATAAGCACATGCTTCGATCTGACGGGCTGAACAAAGGATAATATAAACGCTCGTAAGGATTTGGCAAAGGTTTGTAAATGTCCAACTCTTGAGCTAACCGAATCTAGTGGCAAACCGCGTGCTTCTTTCTGTCTTCAACCAAAAGAAAAGAAAGAAGTCTTCAAATGGTTGAAAACGTTGAAATTCCCATACAGTTATGCTGGTAGCCTGAGACGAGT
The DNA here is from genome assembly GCA_036927565.1 of Tuctoria greenei. Lineage (NCBI taxonomy): Eukaryota > Viridiplantae > Streptophyta > Magnoliopsida > Poales > Poaceae > Tuctoria > Tuctoria greenei. The sequence goes on along the minus strand of JAYESD010000011.1, from coordinate 127,717,350 downwards.
CGTAAATGTTAAGACTGGAAATCTCACAGGATTGAAAAGTCATGATTATCACAAAATCATGGAAAGACTTCTGCCGGTTATGTTTCAAGGCTACATTGACAATGCGGGGTGGAAGGTGTTAGTCGAACTTAGCTACTTTTATAGACAGCTTTGTGCTAAAGAAATCACAGCTGAGATGATGGAGAAGTTGGAAAAGGGGATACTAGTGCTTTTATGTAAGATGGAAAAAGTTTTCCCTCTAGGGTTCTTCAATTCAATGCAACATCTCCTAATCCATCTTCCTTATGAAGCTAAAGTGGGCGGCCCTGTGCAATATAGGTGCATGTATCATGTTGAATGAGCACTTAGGTGTCTTAAACCAATGGTTCGCAATCGAGCAAGGGTTGAAGGATGCATCGCCGAAGCATACGCCATTCAGGAGATAGGATACTTTTCAAGCGTCTATTTTGCAGAAGAACACAATGTTAATGTTTCTACGTTCGGGTACAATATGGATGAAACACCCCCCTTGTAGCAGCCTCTCCATTTTTAAAATGAGAGGCACCACTGTTGATAGTGGCACGAGCTACAATGTTGAACCAGATGAAAAGATGGCTACTTTAATGTACATGTACACTAATATAGAGGGGATGGACAAATATTTTCAGTAAGTGTTTGTTAAACATCTATAATAATTAGCGTGGTGTGTTATACATCTATGCTAATCATTCCGTTTTTTCTTATTTAGTGAGTTCGATCAATAAAATTGGAAATCTAAGCAGCAACCTACGAGCAGACAAATAAAATCGATGCGATATTATGGAGTACATGGAAAGCTTAACTTCCTATCTTGGTTTCATGCATAGTGCAAAATACAAGTCGGCGTCCATGAAGAATTACGACAACTATCCTACGGATCCATTAAAATTAAAAGCTATGGTCGATACAACGTCAATGGGCTTCGATTTTGTTCAACTGAATTTGAAGCTAAACGTCCTTTCTTAGCAACATGTAACACCGGAGTTGTTAATAGGGTAGTTGACGACCAAGGACATGAAATTAATTATTATAGGATCATTAAAAACATCCTTGAATTCAGTTTTGTGGGGAATAAGGTCCTTAATGTTGTCTTCTTTGACTGCAATTGGTTTGATCCTAACAATGGAACTCGACAAAACCAATTTGGCATGGTAGAAGTCAAACACAAGGAACGGCTACGAGGCTGCGACACCTTCGTTCTTGCACACCAAGTCGAGCAAGTGTATTATCTATATTCTCCATGTGAAAAGCTTAAAGCTTGGTGGGTTGTACACAAGGTGAATCCTCGTGAGCGGTTATATACACCAGACGATGTTGGATACCTTGATGATGAGGTTGATGTTGTTTACCAAGAACAAGAGTTGCCGGACTCTTTTGTCGTCGAGCCTGATTTAGGACTCGATGACTTGGTTGGAGATGCATAAGACATAGAGACTAGTGAGATGCGAAAATGAAAATGAAAACGGGCAACTACCAAGACAGAAGATCGATGGTCCGGTTTACGTAGTAGAGTACAACGTGATGCTGATGGATTTTAAAATTAAGTACAAGTAACATTTCTTTCAAGTCTTCTTTTCTTTTATATACTTTCCATTAAATTCATTAGCTAATTTTCCTTTAAACAGGATGTCGTCGAGCAGCAGCAGACGAGGAGGGGCAGGAGTGTGGAGCTTTCTGTCATCAACAGTCACAAGAGGAGAGGAGATCTTCCATGGCACTTAGCTTAGCGGGGGTAGACGGGCTCAGTTGGTGAGCCATCTACCCGAGTTGTCATGACAGGTAAAGAACATTTAATTACATAAATGATATAAGTAATTCTTTATTTTATAATATGAATCTTTAAAATTGTCAGAACGACTCTATGTCCGAAGACACGGAGACTAGTGTGCCTCCTTCGGTGCCTTCTTCTTCGGTGCCTTCTGCTTCGGAGCTTCCTTCTTTGGAGCCAGTGCAGTCGGGTGACCCCACCTTTGAGCCGGTTCCATGGCGACAGACTAGAAGGAGCCATTGTGTGGCTCCTACTCCAGCTCCTGCAAACCCAGACGATCAGATCATTATTCGTCTGATTGGCGATAGGTAGGTAAATCTCTAACAATTCAATTTTTATACTTTTAGACTTATATATATACTAATTGAGAATCATGTATCAGGCATTGGGAGGATGCTTCGTTCACAGGGCGAGGACGCCATGTGCTGGTGAACGGTGTCATGGGTCGTATAGTCCATTTGCACTACCTCGTTGTAGTGAACCGACGCGCTGCTATGTCTTGGGATGACTACTATAGGGCCCAGGACGTTCTTCACGGCAACCACCAGGAGGCTGTTTGGCACGACTTCATGGTAAGAATGAACAATACTTGTGTAATACAAATCTAATATAAGTTATATACATTTACTTGTATATTTCTTTTTTCAGGCACGGTATCGTTTGGAGAACGAGGTCGAGCTCCGTACACCAGGAAGCAACACTTGACACAATTGGAGCACTAAAGTGTAGCTAGCTGCCCTGGGTTAGTACAAGATGTATAGCACGCTTAGCCTGGTTTCGTACCCTAAGTGTGTCCTTGTCTCCCCTATAATCCAGACCTATAATGAAAAGCATTGTTGTGTAAAAACAAGCTCCATGTGCATTAATTTTGTGCAGGCTCATTCTCTTTTATTTATCCTTCTCCTTCTTGTCTATAACGAAGTTGTACAATTCTTTTTGAGTTTTAGTCTGAGTTATTCATCTGTTGTACAAGTTATATTGTTGGTCTCTTCAAATCTTAGCGTTGCTGCAAGGTCTACTCGCCTGAACGCCAAGCAGCACAGGTCCGGAGTGTGCTATCGACTTAGCCTGGTCCTGCACCCTAAGTATGCCACTCTACCTACATTTCGGCATGCCTCAGTAGGGCGGGTCCTAAAAGCATTCGGTTCTAGAAATATTACATCAATGTGCTTGTTATCATATTGAATTCCTTCGAGTCTAAAATCCAAATAAGAACAGTAAGTCGCAAATGAGTTATAGACGAGAAGAAGAATTTTACTGTTTTTCTTGTCTTCGATGCATAGGAAAAATGAAAACCCATGACGATGGTGGATGATGTCGGAGCTACCAAGCTCCGACATCCCCCAAGGGGGCCTGCCATTGACAATTGTAACATTGAAAGTGGGCGCCGTCAGAGCTAACAAGCTCCAACAATGCCCCATGGGGGCCCGCCATCGACGTGGTGCATAATGGAAATTGAAGACTGTGGAACCACCCGAGGGGATTCGCCGTCGATGTATTCTACGATTGATGGTGGATATCGTCGAAGTAGAGAAGCTTCACAACCCCAGTGGGCCCACTGTCGACATTCTTATGCGTTGAAAGTGGGTGCTGTCAGACCTACCAAGCTCCAACAACCCCAGGGGGCCCGCCGTCGATGTTTCTACACGTTGACAGTGGGTGCCGTTGGACCTACCAAGCTACGACAACCCCAGGGGGCCCGCCGTCGATGTCTTACACGTTGACAGTGGGTGCCGTCGGACCTACCAAGCTCTGACAACTGTTAGGGGGCCCATCGTCGACGCAACAAAAGCTCCATGGAGAAGTCAAAAATAAACTTTGGACCTAAAAGCTACAAGTTTGAAGCGTCCAAGTCATCAACACATCGTCAAATCCTTTTGGTACATGTTCTCAATCCAATTGTGTACATCTACCAGGGGGCAAACAAGATAAAGGACAATGTATTGAAGACAAAGACAAAATGGAATCAAATTAGAAATATTGAATTTCATTCATTCGAGGATTGGGATTACAAAATTGGAGAGTTACAAGCGGGAGCAAAAGAGAAAAGTCATAGGTTCTGCGGAAGAATGAGGCAACCTTATGGGCAACCTCCTGAATGCTGGCCTTGGCGGTGTCTTCCTCTTCATTAACGGGCCCTTTGAGTACCGGATCTAGAGAAAATTGGGGGTTTCGGCTCTTGTAACACGTCAGCACATATTCTACGATGTTCTTGGCCAGAGATTTCCCCTCCGTCTCCAGCTGGTCCATGATGACGTCTCCCATCGCGTCGAGTTTGCTGCCAGCAGACCTGAGTGCCACCAGCGCTTGGTCCAGCTCCGTCTCTGGATTGTCCGGATGTACTGGACTGAAGCCTAGTGGCATCAGAGTGTCATTGGCTCGCCCCAAGAAGTCCCATACCTACTAGGACTCAGTCTCCCTCAATCTCAGTAGCTCCTCTAGTGACCTCCTGGCGGCCGCAAGTTCCGAGCCTTCCCGGGCAAGGCGCTCAACCTCTTTGGCATGCTGTTGAATACTTTCAGCAACGTGCTTTTCGCGTTTGGTGAGCTCCGACTTTTGGAGGTGGATGCGGTTCCGCCGATTGGCCAGGTCTTTCTCCCTGCCCCGCACTTTCTTCTCTCTAGTGGAGACTTCAACCTATCTCTTGTTGAGGTCTTGTCCCCTCTGCCAGAGCTTCTCTTCCTCCTCCTTGCACCGCAGATCAAGCTTTTTTGTGCGGTCAGCCAAGTTTTGCTCTCCCAGAGACAGTTTCTGGACGAGCACTCCTCTCCCTACAAAATATCCTCCTACTATTCTAGGAGTTTCTCTTCCCTTGCATCGAGGTCCGCTCAGCGCTTCAGGAGAATCTCGTTTAATGTATTGAGGTTGTCGCGACGTTCGTTAGCAACATCGTTACTTTTCTTGGCATGCTCGAGAATATCCCGAGAATTAGTGTCGAGGTCCCTGATGGAGGCCTCCCTTTCATCCAGCAACTTGCCCCAATATTCCATTTGGTCTTTCTACTTCTCGACCCACTCTTTCTGATTAGCAAGCGTCGTTTGCGCAAGCTTGGTCTCAAAGTGAAGCCTGTTGCGCCAACACCTCAAGGTGTGGTGCTCTTCTTTGAGGACCTCGCTATCGTGGTCGATGGCGAGCTGGACCTGTCGGAGCCTCGAGCAGGCATTGTGAATAGACAACACCAAGGGAATAGGCTCTGGACTTGTCAGGGTCATCTTCGCCAGCTCCAGGGGGTCTTCAAGAACAAAAATTGGATCCCACGCCACAAGTGTGGTTCCCTGTGGTCCTGTAGTACTACGGTCGCCCTAAGGAAGTACCTCAGCCTCCACTGTCGCTGAGGAAGGCACCGCCGAAGGAAATTCAACCTCTGGAGTTGATGACGAAGGTTCCCCCGCTGGAATTTCCATCATTGGCTCAGCTGGTGGAGGGCCTACTGCAGACTCTTCTGGGAGCTCCAGCTCGGACATGGGCGCCTCCGGAGCTATCACCTCTGGGGTGGACACTAGAGTTTCGTCCGGATCCCCCATCACCTTCGGCTCAGGCGCCGGTACATCAACCAACTTCGGCATGGAGGCCGGAGCTTCGACTATCTCTAGCACAAAGGCCGTGACTATGGGCACCTCCAGCTCGATTGACAGCTCTTCAACAAATTCCAGCTTGCGTACAAGCCTATTATCCTATCTAACAAGCGTTGGAGCTTCGGTTGCCTCTGGCTCAACTGTTGGAACTTCCGCCATCTCCGTGTATTGCACTGGAGCTTAAGCCACCGATGCTACCATTTCCAATGCGTCTTCACAAATGTCTTTCCCATTGTCCGGCGCTACCACGGGAGCCTCTGGTGTCTATTCAGGATCCAGATCCACGACAGCCGGCGTCGGAGCTGTCGTGACCTCGGCCACAACTTGGGGAGGCATAGGGTCGGAGCTGGAACTTCTGCCTGAAAATCCTCAGTTGCTGGGGTGGGTGTTGGAGCTTCCGAGCCCTTCCACGTTGCTCTGCAAACTAAGATTCAAAAGATTCAATACATGACAAAAAATAAAAACAACAACTCAAGGTGCAGACGCAATGTATACCTTGGAAGGTTACCACTCCAACTGGCACGGAACTTCTTCACTAGGTGATCGGAGCTAGAGCCCGCTGCGGTCGGTGTGGCCAGAGCTCCGGATTGCTGCTCAGAACATGTCGCTGTCTCCGGTGTCGACTCATCTGGGACGTCCCTCGGCTGGGAAGGACCTTTAGACCTGGAGCCCATGCCCGACACTGGGACCGGAGTTGATCTGCCAGAGATGGTGCCCCTTGAGGACGCCTGCATCGGAGGAGGCGTGGCCGCCGAAGATCTACCTCACGAGGGAGAAGGAGCAGTTGTAGTCAGAGCTGACCTGACATTGCTCTCGTCAGCATGACTCAACTTTCTCTTCCGGCTAGAGGATTCGGCTGGCTCCTTGCCTTTGCCAAAACCCTCGTCGATGTCATCTACTTTCTGGCTAACGGCAGGGGTAACCACCCTCTCAGAAGCTCCAGGGCTCGCATCCCCGGAGATAGGACGCCTCTTGACCACGCCCCAGTCATCCAATGCTGGCATTCTCCTCCAGATCTCCCTGCTAACCTCCAGAACCATGTTTAGAGGTAGAAAGGCAGCCGGCGGAGTCAGGGCGTCACAGGGGATACCTCCATTTTGAAATTTTTTGAGATGGATCTTCAAAGCTTCATCTCCAAGTAGTTGTTCAAACCGAATTCAATTCGGTTATGATCCATCTCACTATTGAACGCCCATAGGGGCCATTCCCTAGTCTTCAGCGGGGCCCACTTGTTAACCAAGAAATTGACGAAGACCATTTGGAGGGTTACTCCTCCCTCTATGCATTCTTCGATCCTTTCCAGGATAGGCTTGTAAGCAACCGACAACTCTGGAACTACGTTCCAGGTGTCGATGTTGACATTGGGAAGGCCCTTGGGCAGCTCCAGCTTCTCATGCTCCTCCACAGTGATGATCATCCAATACTTCTTCCAATCATCCCACTTGCCGGAGGGGAAGGTCTTCAAATACTTGAAGGGGCAATTCTTCTACTTCACGAAATAGTAGAAGTCGATGAGCTTCGTTCCCTTGCTGGTGGTGTGGACCGTGAAGAAAGTCTAGAACAGCTTGATACAGGGAGGCACGCCCACCCACATCTCACAGAAGTGGACAAAAGTCGTCACTAGCAGGAGGGAGTGGGTGCCGATATGATAAAGCTGGAGGCCGTAGAAATCCAGCAACATCAAGAGGAAGCTTGAGAAAGGCGGGATCAGACCCACCATGGCGTACAATGAAAAGTACACCATATCTCCGGTGTGTTCCTTCTTGAAGGGGAGCTTGCCAAAGTGGATGTCCTTGTTGCAGAAGTTGCTGGACCAACCCATGTAGGTCCAGACACTCGCCATCTCCTCATCGGTCTTGACCTTATTGCGGGGAAGACTCAACTCCATCGCGGCAAAGTGGAGCAAAATTTTGAAGGCTATGCGGGGGTTGGGAGGCTCTGAGCGCGAGTTTGATTGAAAGTGTGAAGAGTCCTCAAACCGTGTGGGCTTTCCTTCTTAAGTAAGCCTCTGCAACGCTTGGATGGAAACCACAATGGGACCGAGGTTACGCTTCCAAAAATCTACCCTGCTAATGACTAATGGGCTCGGGTCCACTTTGGTGGAAAGGCCGAAGCTATTGCCCCAGGTGAACCGTTGTCATGATGGGAGGTTGGAAGCCCGAGGGCGGCGGCTTGACATGGCGCGCGGAACCGATACAGTTTCTGCATCGGGAACCGGCGACCTTCAATTGTGTGAGATCCGCACGCAAAGATCTCACCTGCCACATTCAAAAGAAGCCATGTGGCGATGGTTTAACCACGAAGCATCGCCCCAACGGCACATTAGAAGACCTTAAAAGCTGCAGCACGGGAATCGAGGATGGCCCCACCTCTGGTAGAATAACTTAACCCAAAGGACTTCTCTCGAAGGTGGGCTCGGGGGCCACTATCGGTATCCTGCGTACCGGGTACCCCATGATACCGCAAGAAAAGCTAAGGAGTCCCCCCCATTCAAGTCGAAGACCTCTGAAGGCCACACGTGTTGCACAGTACTAGAACCGCCTCCCTCGTTTGGGTAGCTCCGACACTAAAACGTGTATCACAAGGTCGGACCTAACACCTGTCATAGGGAAGCTCTGGTCTTGCCACGTGTCCAATGACCCCGGACCTAACCCCCAGTAGAGGGAAGCTCCAGTGCTACCACGTGTAGAGTGGCTCTAGACCTGCCTCCCCACGACGGGAAGCTCTGGAGCCGCCACGTGTTGAACCTCCAGAGCTAGGACTTCAACGGAAGTTAGAGAGATCTCCAACGGCTTGGACCTTCAAGGGACACTTAAAGCGACAGTTGCAAGACCTGATTACATGTCATTAATGCCAAATTAATGACACGCGATCAGTAGACTATTACTAGGGGTAACACCATCAGTAAAGCACGTTATCACCCCATTAACCACACTTAATATTCAGCGATCGTATATTAGACAGTTAACTACGCCAGGGCCACATGTTGGGCCAGGCAAGTGATGTAACGGCCAGTCTTTAGACTATAAAAGGGCTGCATCACACGATACACATAGAAGAAAGCACAGACGCTCATAGCGCCACAGATATTCATACATACAAAACACACAACCCGTGGAGTAGGGTGTTACGCGCAGGCGGCCCGAACCACGTAAATCTCTCGTGTCATCATCTTGTCCAAATCTAACGCGCCCCAACCAATCAAGAACCTCCGCGGGCTACGATCTAAGTAGTACTGGGGGAAGTGTCGATCGCACACTTCGACAATAAGATTCTCAACTTGCGAAGGAAAACCAAATATGCAGTGGGAAAAATCAAACTAAACGGGGAAAACCCAAATGAAGACAAAAATGAAAGAAAGGATAACTATCAATTTAACATATTGGATAGGTCTTACCACCGTCCAATGAGATGGACATTCCTCCTTCTTCATTTCTTGACATTCGAGTTCAGAGGGATGGGCTCGGATGGCTTGTCTTGCCTCTTCCGCCATTCCTTCTTTGGCGGCTTGGTGGACTTGGGCCTGTGGGGAGGCCCAGACTTCTTCGTCTTCTTGGGGTGTCATCATGGACGATAACACGTGTTCTTCGCATAGATCAATTTCCTCGTGAATGCAATGAGCTGGTCCACCTTTGGGGGTGTGATTTCGACCTCTTGAATGAGTTTAACATTTGCCCCAATGCGGATCATGGAGCATTGCTCCAACTTTGGGCAAAAGTAAAACTTCTCCTCCTTGCCATTGATATGGAAGTGGATTTCTCCAGCCCCCACATCTATGCGAGCCTTCGCGGTACCAAGGAATGGTCACCCAAGAATGAGCAGCGTATCCTTCTCGACCTCACTGACGAGCACCAAAAAGTCCATAGGTATGAAGCAGTTCTGGATTTTCACTGGACATCTTCAGCGATACCCGCCAGATAACAGATTGAGGAATCAGCCAGTTGGAGCTGCATTGGTGTTTGAGTAAGATCCGTGAATTTCAACTAGTCGAAAACCACCTTGGGCATCACTCACACTTAGTCCAAGGTCACAAAGGGCCTTGTCAAAGTGGTGAGCCCCAATTGAGCATGAAATTGTAGGACATCTAGAGTCGTTCAACCAGTTGCCGCCTTGTAGAGAAATCACGTTGGCATTTTCCACGGGAGGTTTGGTCTGTCCTCACATCTTTCCATTCTCCACTAGAGGAACGGCAGCTGCCTGTTGAGCCAACTGAGTCTCCAACATCGTGTTGAAACTAAAGTAATTCTTGAAGGCTGAGGATAGTCCTTCAATCTTGGCATTTATGGTCTATAGGGTCTTGTCATTTGTTGAAAACTTCTTGGATAGGGACGCATTGATCTTTAGCTGGCCAATGGCAAGTTCTCTCAAGTTGGGTTAATTTCCACTATTGCCATTGTTGTTGTACCCTCCTTTAAAAAATGGGTGTGGTTGGCCCCACCCTTGACCTCCTAGACGATAGCCATTGTTGTTTCCATTGTTGGCTAGGTATAGTGCATCCTCATGGGTTTCTGGGCAGTCATTGTCCAAATGGCCTGTGTTGCCACAGACTTCACAAGTGATGTGTGTGACACCCGGTTCCGAAAAGTGAACCAAGTACAGTATATGTGTGCCCAGGATGTTCAACACACATACACAAGTGCATCACAAACGATATACAGATAATTACCATAACTCAAAATATAAATAAGTACTTTTATTACACAATTCATAATATCCTCAAATACAAGCTCTAATGAATATTAATGACAAGTTTGAAATAATGCAGCAGAAATAAACTAATTAAGCAACTATGTAGCCAAGCAAATAAGCATAAGGGATAACGCAGCTCCAATTGACACCACAGGCAAAGCTGAAAGTAGACACGGTCTAGAACCATTATCATCATTATACTCCAAAATCTGACCTGCAACTGTTGATGGGGGAATAACAAGGGTGAGTACATGTCGTACTCGACAAGTGTGGAAAGTATGGCATGTAGCTGATACAAATGATGACAATAATAAAGGCTAAGTGCTGAAAAGTACATTAAAACATTTGCAAAGAAGTATATTATATGTATGTGAAGTAAACCCATCATATTCCACAATGATTACCATAGTATAAGTCCATATTCCATATCCATCACCATTATACCATTTCACCATTACCATTAACCATATCTAATACCATGATTTAATCCATAACAGCCATAACCATATTACCAACCATAACCAAACCATCCCAAATCCCAAGTTCCCTCGAATCATGTAGGTCATCCAGGTGCTCTTAACAGGGAGCACGGCTATCATGATAGTTTTAATACTCTACAGAGTTTGTACCACTTTACTCACGTGTTTGTGATTTCATCACCCGTCAGCGACTAAAGAACCTCCCTTATGCCAATTACACTTTCTTTGGTGTATGGCCAATAGATCACAAAATAGCCTTTACAAAGGTACTACTAGCATGTACGAACCCACTGAGATTTCACCAGTGGTGATGTCTCCATCTGAGCACATCTTCAACCAAGGGCCCCCTCTTGTGCCATTTGGATCTCAGGGAGTCCTGCCAACCATATCCAAACCCAATCTGACTCCCCTTCCCCGGTGCGCCAAATGATCCGCGCAATACTAGCAATACTATAATTATTTAGCTATGCCGCACCCATACTTGGCTTCGTGGTGGCACTGTAAATCCTGGATGGTCACTCCATGCACCAGTCCGTAGATCCAAAGCAAACAGAACCACCATAACATCCAACCCATCCACATACCATGCTTGCTTAGATCACACATTACCATATCACATTAATCAGTTCATATTAACCATAATCTAATTAATGCATAATCAAGTGATATAGTTGTTTTCCCATCCCAATTAATCAAGCAAAGCAAAGGTAAAAAGCCCTTCCCAACTCTCTACCATGTATTCTAGGTGACAAGGGTGGTTAAACAAAGCTAGTAAACTTCCTATCATAGGGATTCCCATCAAATTGACACAAGCATGCAGTTTTACAAACAAAACATTTATTGTACAAACAGGATCAATATGTTCAAGGACACTTGCCTTGCTCTTGGGCTTGGTTTGGGTCAAAGTCTTCGAACTCCTGGTGCTGTAGGTCCTTCACAACACTCTCTAGCGCAAATCCGTCTAATCCGCACAACAAACATACAAGACAAGAATTACAATCAATAAGTGCACATATATTACTCAATATGACAGGATATGCATGATTAATGCAGTTGAAAAGTGAAGCTTGTTAATGAGTTCCTTTTAATGTTTACTAATTAACTACAATGGTGTTTAACAAGTTTGGACCGGTTTGGAATTGATTCAAATCAATTTAGAATTAATCCAGCAGAAAATAGACAGCAAAATTGGACAAGTCCGTTGTAGGGTCGGACTAGTCCGCCCTTCGTAGAGACAGTGAATTAGGGTTTTATAGATCGACGTGAATTTGGAGAAACGGGGTTGAATTCACGTGAGAAAGAGGAAATAGAAGGTATACCAGGTGTTTAGAACCCCAATGAATCAAGGGTTTTGGAGGCAACACTTGGATCTTGACGATCTAGGGTTGATGAAGAAACTTGATGGTGAATTGTTGATGAAGAACACAAACTTGATGGAGATTTTGATCCTCTTTTGTTTCCTCCTCTTCTTCTTCTTGTTCGATATCTCCTTCTCCCTCCTTGGCGGTGGCTCCCACAAACTAGGGTTTGGTGGTCTTTCAATTGAGACAAAAGGATGCAAGGTTGAGGGGTGGGGTTGTTTATATAGAGGTGGAGGGCTAGGGTTTTAATGGATTCGAGTTTGGGGTGGGTGGAGGCCGGTGTGGAGTCTCACATAGGCTCCAAAAAGAGTTAGACAGGACGTCCTTAGGCCCAAAAACAAGTCGTGAAACAAAAAAACCAATTCGGAATTGCGATTATCGGACAAGTCTGCACAAGGCCGGACTAGTCCGAAGTTAGTTAGAAAGATATCGGATAGGTCCGGACTAAACTTGACAAGTCCGATTTTAGTCAGAGAGTAAAATGGACAAGTCCGCTAGACATCGGACAAGTCTAGGGACATGGCGAAATTTCAAGGAATCGGGACACTGGACTAGTCCGTAATGGTCCACACAAGTCTGAAAATTGTGCAGAGAGAAAACTGGAATAGTCCACTGCAAAACAGACATGTCCGATGGAGGTCAGAGAGAAATCAGACTAGTCCACATCAAAAACGGACTATTCCGCACTTTCCAGAATTCTTAAGTGCGGTTTAGCTCTAAATTCATTTTAAACTTGTTCCTTTTTATGTGGGTTAATATTAAACATGTATATGAACTTATGCAATGCATGAAAATGAAAATGAGGGTGTTACAATGTGAGAGCCTAAGGCATAGGCATTGCCACATACCTCACCATTTCCTTGTCCATCAATCTTCTTCATAAGGAGCTCCAATTTGGCAGCGATCATGTCCACCTCCTTCAAGGTGTGCATGCCTCACTGGCGGGTATGGAGACGCTCGTCGCTCCAACCCATGTTTGACACCATTTTATCAATTAAATCTTTAGCTTTGGGCAGTGTAAATGAGAAGAAGGCACCTCCAGCAGCAGCATCAATATGGTCACGGGTGGAAGGGACCAGCCCATTGTAGAAGTTTTAGATAATTAGCCAATCATTCATTCCATGGTGGGGACAGGCTAGGATATACTCCTGCAGCCTTTCCCAAGCCTCAGGAATAGACTACTTAGCATCTTGCTGGAAGCTGGAAATTCTTCCACGTAGGGCATTGGTCTTGTCCAACGTGAAAAACTTGGCGAGTAATGCCGCAGAACATTTCTCCCAAGGGTCTACAGCACTTCAGTTCGCATAGAACCACTGTTTCGCTCTCCCAAGAAGAGATAATGGAAACAACCTAAGATGGACAAATTTGGGGGATACGTACTTGATCTTAAAAGTGTTGCAGATCTCAAGGAACTGTTGCAGGTGAGTACTTTCATCCTCATTAGCCTTCCCACAAAATGGATTGGCTTGCACCATAGTGATCAGGCCAGTCTTGATTTTGAAATTCACGTCTCCCGTTTGGGACTGACAGGCACATTGTTAGCAGAGGGAGCTGAAAACTCACGAAGGGTCTTCTGGGCCATTGGTGTTTCAGTTGTTGGTGCAGTTCTGCTGGCTTGCTTTGCTGCTCGAAGCTTCTGAGGAGTAACGACACCAGGTCGATCTCTCAGAAGCGATTCGGGATCTTCAACAAAGTTTTCTGGCAAGCGGAAACCATACTTACACTACCTTGTTTTCACATAAAATGTGAAAACAAAGAAGGGTTATCCTACTAAAACCTATCGGGGTCCTATCCTATTCACTCAATCATGCAATACTTCAACTGCCTTCTCCAGCAACAGTGCCATAATGCTTGTTGACGGTTCCTACGCACTACTAACAGTTCATTCCTAGCACTGGTGCCAGAAATGCTTGTTGGTAGATTTTAGATTAAACATGTAAATTTGCAAGCGCACGGAAACTATCGATGTAGCATTTCCCCTCTAAGAGTATTCCCAAAGGGTGTCATTTATATTCTCCCAAAGGAAGGCTAGATGGAAGTAAAACAATCATCAAATGGATAAGCTAGGTTGGTCTAGGTAGGGTTCTAGCAAGGATGGGTAATTCATAAGTGGAGGTAGTGTGACACACATAAGAGCATTCTATCCTAAAGGGGTAAATGAGGTAAAGAGGGACTACGCTAAGGGTTAGGTAGAGACTCCTACTATGCTTCTAATGTACATATACATAGCCTAAGTTAGTTACTAATGATTATATCAATTATGAATTCACATGCTAAGTGGATTAACACATCAGGCACGGGTTTACCCCTAGAAACACTAGGACGACTCCTGCCAAGAGCCCGTGGCATATCTGAATGTGGAGGATTACAAAGGACAGATAGGGCTGTCACCACCTACTGCCTACCTCTCAATTTGTGGGCATACGAGACATTCAACTTTACTTTCTATCCTAGCACCATGCTCGCATATTAAGTAATTACCTTAGAAGCCTAGGCACAAGCCATCCTAAGGCAATGAACTAAATCATCGTTGAACCAATTTTAATTAATAGCATAAGTGATTCATCTTAACATCATCATATCATAGCTAATTAGACTATAGTGGAGGTTTGTAGTGTTTATGATGATATAATGATCATGGTATATCATAATATTAAATACTACTCCTACCACATACATGGAATCCACAATCAAACAAGAAACGCTTCATCCAAGTATATGAACAATAGAAGACTAAAGATATCATCTTTATTAAGAATGAAGTCACAAATACAAATAGGAATATAAGAGTCATACCTTTCCTAATTAGGAATTGGGAAGAGACTCCTTCGACTCCTCTCCTACTTGTATTATGGACTAGAGGCTCTCCTCTCTACAGCCTATACTCCTCTAAACCTATGGAGCGTAGTGGATACAATGGATGAATACTCAAGTGGTGTGTGTTGAAATGAGGGGTGAGAGGTCCTATTTATAGCTTGGAGAAGGGTCGGTTCCTGCCACCAAAAGCGTGTGAATCAGTCACCCATGACTTCATCAAGCCAAGAGGAGCCAACACATGGCATTCGAACGGGTTTGGCACCACTCCCTAGTCGGGCGACTAGGGAGGTCGGCCGACTTGATCTCAGCCCTGTTGCGGCTGTGCTTTCTCCAAGTCTCTGTCAGACAGGTCCTATCCACTTATATAGGTGTTACACCGTTGGATGGCCTCGGATACTTCTATTTGTGGGCCATTTGATCCATGTGGTGCCACATGTCTTTGCTTGATTGGCTGGAATGATATTTTATAGGATCTATCCCGTTGTTTTGCTTCAATTCTGTATAAAATGCCTGCATGCACTACTTTCTCCAAGGACAAGTGGAAATAGGTTAAATTGAAAGGTGATGTGTGCAAGAAATAATATTTCCTTCACATTGAGTTATATTGACGGGTGAAATTGGTATATAATAGCCGTCAACAGTACTTCACCCATCTCAAGTTATTATGGGGCTGATGCCATCTCCTATTTATGGGTGGCTGAAAGATAGAATAGCAATTGGAGCACACATACCCTAGAAATCAAGTTCCACTCAAATTTCGAAGAGTTCAATTCATATTTTAAGGATCTCAATTTGATTCTCTCGATCTCTCCTTTATGTGTACTAGAAACATATCCTCACCAAGGCATTTTTTTCTAAATTCATCTTACCTCTACATAAGGCTTGTATGTGGAGCTTGGTAGGGAATATAGTAGGCATATTTGAAACACAAATATTGCTAAGTCAAAAGAGCAAGCCTTAGGAGAAATCAATTCAAAACAATTTGATTCAAGACTTGTGCATGTGTGATGGAATGAAGTGGATGTGGATGTTTAACATGACTCCTTTGTGAGTGGACTCTCTAATTTTTTTAGGGATGAAACATGGCTACCTTTCTCTTTTTTTTTTCTTTTTTTTTGTTCTCATGCTTATGATGTAAGCATGAATTTTTTTTCTTTTTCTTGTAGCCATGTCTTCTACTCCCTTTTTATGCAACAAACTTGGAGAGAGTATGAAGCATGAAGAGTATGGAGTTTCTCTTTTTATTGTGGAATGATGGTATGATCGAAATTTGCTTAATTCTAGTGTAGAAGTATAGCATGTGCAAGTGAAGTCTTGAATTCAAAAGGTAATGAATGAAATCTCACTTAGTTCTATACTAGTTTGACAAAGCTCAATATGAAGACAAATAGCATATGCATAAGGTCTATCAATGTAATGTATCATATGGCCTTGGTAGGTATTTCCAATCGAATGAGAGTAACTTAAATCTTTTTTTAATTTCTCCAGAAATCTAAGTTTCACTTTCAAACTAGGAATAGCAGCCCTATCACTATATCATATCTCACAACAACTTAGAATTGGATTAAGCTTTTGCTAACCACAATTTCTAAATCAAGGCAAAAGTAATTCTGGCCAATAAAAGCAATATTTTGGAGAGTAGTAAGTTGTAAACTAGGGACTTAGGAAAATTAAAACAGAGCAATTATTTCATCTATGTGAATTTCAAATCATTCTTACCTCACATCTTTTATTTTATTTTGAAAGTAAATCTACTCTACTTATTTTTAAGTTTTCTTATATGCAAGGTGGATGATGGGTGAATGGAAAATAAATATGCAAGGGGTGTGATACAAGTTACCTCAATTGGGGGTTCTCCTCCAAGCTTGCTCTTGGTCAAGGTCCGCTATAGGGGATGAAACCCTAATGACGAATGTAGGCTATGAGGCTAGCCTAACCTTGCTGCAGCATGGCTTCAACATTGGAGGGTTGAGTGTTGATGTTGGCTTGCCTTCTATGGATTCCATGAGTGTGGTCGAGGAGAGTGTTGTCGATGTCGCTAATCCACATCTTAAGGTTTCCATAAGTTGGATGTACCTTGTTATTCCTTGGCTAAGGTAATGATAACCCTTGTCTACAAAGGAATGACATGCACTCAACATGCATTGAGTGTGTTCTGTCATTCTTTAGCTAAGGTGCATCATACCTTCTTGCCATAAAGAAATAACTTGTACCCCTCATGCATTGGGTGTGATCCATCAATTCTTTGCTAAGGTAATGATACCCTTTAGCCACAATGGAGTGACTTGTACCCATATGTGTTGAGTATGATCCGTTATTCCTTGGCTAAAGTACGACATCCCTATAACCACAAAAAGATGACGTGCACTGAACATGGCTTGAGTGTGATATGTTGTTCCTTGACTAAGGTATAAAATACATTCTTGCCACATAAGAACAACTTGCACCCAATATATATTGGATGTGATCTTGTCATTTCTTGGTTAAGGTACATCATACCGTTTAGCCACAGGGGATAATTTAAACCCAATGATGGTGGCAATTCCCTTGAGATTGAATGGGTGCTTCGAATAGTTGAGAGCATAATGCTCTCACATATTCATAGTAGCCTATTGGTTGCTCACGGAGGGTTTCCATGTCAAATCTTCTGCCTCGTATAGTTATGGTTGACCTTAGGACTTAATTTCCGATAGGTAGCAACCATCCTAATTTACTCCTTAGCCAAGAGATATTGAAATGGAATCCTCTTAGGGTTTCCAACAATCGGATATTTGAATGCATGCATAGTAATATTACTCCTGCAAACTTCTCCTTTATGATAGAGAGGGATGGTTAGCTCCCGATACTTGTACAAATGAATTTTTGGGTTAGGTAACCGAATCTTCATTTGTACATACAGAGAAGAACAAAATCAAAGATGCAATGGGTCCAATTTCAAGTGTATTCATGAACAATGTATGAACCATTGATAGGAGTGGGGCTTTATGGATAAATCAATTTGCACATTTTTCTAAAGCTCCTACTCATAGCAATGCAAGTGATATAAATACACTATATGGATCCCTTCATCTTGTCAATTTTCTAACAATCATAGCTTTTTACACAAGAGCAAATGTTTATCATTTAGGTCATGAAAAACAAGATTCTCAATTTTATCCTCTTCAACATTTTTAATTTTCTTGCCTAGGAATTTGAAATTTAGTGATCTGAATGTGGCCTAGAGGGGGGTGAATAGGCCTTTTTGATTTTTAGTCAGAACCTGCAACACTTAGCAACTTGATCAAATACCAAGAAATCAGACTAGTCCGGTAGTGTGCAGACTAGTCCGGTGCGTGCGGGCTAGATTAATCAAGTTAGAATAATGGTCTCAATACAAGCACAGTACGTAGCAGAATATAGTATGTAAATTGAAGGTATTGACTCAATAAAATTAAGTGTAGCACAAACTAACTTTGATTTCAATGTTTTAACGTAAGATGTACAAGATCAAGTAAACCCCAGAATATGATATGAAAAACTAAGAACAAGTTTGACATAAGATTTATCCCGTGGTTCGGTTCCCACAAAGGCAACCTATGTCCACATTGAGGAGCCCACGAAAGGATCGGGTCTTCACCGACCCTAACCTCGTCGAATCGCCACGAAGGCCAATTCTCTTCCACTATCACAATGGGTAAATCACCAAGTTCAAGGGGCCCTCTCACAAGTTGAGGGCTCCCCAAGATTAGAAATCGAACACCACCAAGAACACACTCGTAATATCTACAATAAAGCAACAAGAGTCTGTTAGAGAATCAAACCCAAGAGCTCAAACTTGAAGAATTGTGTCTCTTCTTTGATATAGAGTTGATCTACACAAATTTGATCTTTCTTTCGTTGTTTTGCATGGAGAGACGTGTTTTCTAGGCTCTTGGAGGGTGTGACGGTGCAGGGGATCGAGAGAGTTGAAGTAGGGCCATGCACATCTATTTATATGGATGTTTCCAAAGGTTACCGTTAGGGTTTCGAGAGTCCGGACTAGTCCGTGGTGGAGACCGGACTAGTCTGGTGTGCGGCGTGTAGGAAACCCTAAGTTCTCAGGAATATCGTACTTGTCCGGCCTTCGGGCGCACTAGTCTGATTTAGGCTCTGGAAAAGTTCAGACTAGTCCGGTCAATATCGGACTAGTCCGGCTGTGGTGAATACCTTAGTGAATTTGGGGAGAAGTCCGCACTTGAAGGACTTGTCTGATTTTAGTTAGAAGGTTTTCAGACTAATCCGTGTAGATATCGGACTTGTCCAATTTAGATCAGAAATATATCGGACTAGTTTGTGGTGATATCGGACTTGTCCGATTTTCGTACACAGCTATGAAGTGTTGAGGACTAGTCCGCACTTGGGAGGACTAGTCGAATTTTAGTCAGAAAGATATCGACTAGTCCATGGTGATATCAGACTAGTCCGGTCTGTATAAACTTGGACTGTGCAGACAAGTCCGCACTGGGAGGACTTGTCCGATTTTGAACAGAGGGATTATCAGACTAGTCCGGGGTATATCGGATTAGTCTGGACCTGTATGAATTAGTTCGGTGAGTGAGTTTTCTTATGATTGAGCTCTTGGGTTGTGTTTCTCTAACACACTCCAAACACAATGATCTAATCTATTCAGCTCTTGAGCTTTGTTCCACATGGATCCTCATTCTCCTTTCTTTTTGCGCTTTCTTCATAAATTTATTAAAACATGCACTCATCTCAACAGTTTGGTTAGGATATAATTTGTTTGTCATAAATCAACCAAAACCCACAAGGGGTGCCTAGATGCACTTTCAATCTCTCCCTTTTTGGTGATTGTTGACAACCAATTGAGATTTCATAAAATATGATAAAAATTGAGATTTTTATAAAGTGTGCACATATGAGCTTGGAACAACATGAGCAATTAAAACAAAAGACATATGTGCACTATTTATGGTAGGGTGCAAAACTACGTGAGGTTGAGTAATAATCATGATGAGAATGAAATGATTTATATGGATATATCAACATCAGTCATATATGTCAATTCCACAACAAAGTCATAGGTCATCTCGAACCATCATCACAAATTTCATAACATAAGCATAAGCATGGTCATTTCATTATACCACAATACTAAGAGTATTGGATAACAGAATTAAAGTTTTACAACTCAAAGGAGACACAAAAAGATACACAAATGAAGCTCTCATCTCTCAACCTATAGCTAGGACCAAATGACTCCCCCTCAATCTCTCCCCCTTTGACATCAAGAGACCAAAAAGAATGAGAGGAGGGATCTACTGGCTC
This sequence comes from Tuctoria greenei, assembly GCA_036927565.1. Classification (NCBI taxonomy): domain Eukaryota; kingdom Viridiplantae; phylum Streptophyta; class Magnoliopsida; order Poales; family Poaceae; genus Tuctoria; species Tuctoria greenei. The sequence goes on along the minus strand of JAYESD010000011.1, from coordinate 127,697,339 downwards.
ATTCCTCGCTGTCGGTCCATTCCTCATCTTCATCTTCATGCTGTGGAGGAGGAGGAGGAGCGGATCCACTAAAAGTGCCCCCAACGCCAAAGTAGGCAAGCTCGGGGGGAGACAAGGGAGGAAGATCACTGAAGTCTGAAGCAAAGTCTTCTGAGATAATGGGAGATCCAATAGGCTCGATCTCCAGCTTATGGAAGAATTGTTTGACATTTTCCTTGACATATCTCATATTTGCCTTCCTTGACTTGTTCAGCTTGTGAAGCTTTACCTCGACCTTCTTGCAAAAGCCAAAGATGGTGGTCAAGTACTTCAGAATTCCACTAGGAGACCCCTTTTGAGGAGGGTCCCTAGTGGCAGGGGCAGTCCTCGCATCTCCTCGAGCTCTCCTTGGAGCCTCTTCACTGGACACTGGAGATGGAGCAGCTTGGACAGTGGCTTGAGTAGGCTTTTGGGGCCTCATAGGAGTGCGCTCCACATCCTTCAGGAACTCGATCCCAGTGACCTTCTCAATCATAAACATTAAGTAAGGGCATAGAAACAGGATCTGTTTGGTGTGCAGGAGATGTTGACCATGTCATTCCAAATGTAGTCGAAGATATCAAACTTCTGGTTTTTGCTAATCACCTTCATTAGTGTCCTTAAGTAGCCTTGGACACTTCCTGCATCTCCATCTTTTGGAGCTATGGTCTTGCTCAGTTCCCTATTAAGAACCATGAAGAAGGGCTTCATGTTCTTGGTTGATGGAGGGGTGTACTTTAGGGTAGTGTCATAGAGGAAGTCCATCTTATCTTTTCCCAAGACACCAATGTTGTGGATAGTCAGCTCATTGTTGCTGGTGTCTTCTAGGTGAAGGAGTCTCGCAAAATCATCATAGGTAATAGTGTACTTGGCTCCATGTGTCATCCAAGTCACTCTTTCCTCCTCATCACTAGCAAAGAAACATGTGGCATACAACTGAGCTGCAATCTCATCATTCCAGTTATATCTGAAGGCAAACGGGTCCTTCAGTAACTGCCTAGCTGCAGCCTCTACCACCTGATCAAATGCACCACAGCTCTTCCTTTCAAAATGATTCCAGTCAATCCACTCGCTGCGGACAACTGGGGTCTTCATGGTGAGGTACACAGAGCTCTAGAAATCTGCATGAAAGTTGCTCCAAAACCTGGCATCGTTTGCCTTCTTGGGTCGGTTGTAGCAATCAACAAATCTGAGCATGGAAGCCATATCGCTTACCTTTCCGTTGAACTTCACCTCGGAGGGATCTCGGTTCTCTTGCCTCAGAGCTGTCATCTTGAGAGGGCCTATCGGTTTCCCTTTGCCCTTACCTTCGTTAAAAGCCACCGAGCTAGGGCCATCTGCATCCTTGGCCTTGGACGCAGGCTTCTTGGCTAGCACTTTGCGTCGCACCTGAGGTGGGGAAGGTGCAGGCTCGGAGGGACGCTCTTGCCTATTCTCCCCTTGGCCCGTCGAGGACCGAAGCAATAATTCTTGGTCCAACTCGGCCTCATAGTCGGAGACCTCATCATGGGAGCTCGACATTGTGCTGTGAATGGATTACACAATGTATGGATGAGAATTGTTGGCAAGGAAGTGCATTGAGTAGTTGGAAATTAGGGTTGAATTCAGTTGAAAATTGGGCTTGTTCGTGGTTCAGGTACTGGACTTGTCTGCACATGGACCGGACTCGTCCAGTATTCATCACTTCAAACCCTAACTATGAGACAAATGGTGATTCCCAATGCAAAACTAGTTCAAGGTAAATGTAATACAGCAAGGAGGCATGTATTAACTAGAAGGAACTAAGCTATTTGGTCAACAACGAAGGAAATCAAGATTTCTAGGGTTTGGGAGGAAATTTTACCGAAATTCCTTGATTCTTGGTGATGGAGGGGTTGAAGGTGCGGACAAGTTTGTGGTCTTCAATCCCTATGAAATGGAGATCGATTTCCACCCAAACTCGAAGGGATTTGATGCAGAACAAAGGAAATCGCCTTGGAAGCACTTGAGCGAGGAGAGAGAGAGTGTGAGGTGAGTTGTGAGGATGAAGGAGATTAGGTTTTGGCGGAGGCTAGGGTTATGGAGTCGAAAAATTGAGTTGTGAGGATGAAGGAGATTAGGTTTTGGTGGAGGCTAGGGTTATGGAGTCGAAAAATTGGACTAGTCCGTGGTCAACCGGACTTGTCCGGCCTACTGGACACTCTACGGAATAGTTTGCAGTGTGCGGACTAGTCCGGGTAACCACAAACTAGTCCGTGGTCACCAGAACAGAATCAATAGCCCATTCGTATATATTCAAAGGTTCTTAGAGAGAAAATAGGGGCCAAAACAATCAAATAATCTTGATGAATATGATCAGTAAGCATACAACAATCAAGCAATGACCATAATTCATCAAGATCAAGTAATTTAAATAGTTTTTCGGAGAAAATTGAGAGGGATGCTTTTTGCAACACAATCAACACATTTTGAAGAAGCCATACAGGTATGCTAGTTGTCAAGCCACATTCCGAGCATCAAGGATATTTAGTTCATTTCATAGCTCCCAAAAGCGTTTTTCATCAAGTGGCTTGGTGAATATGTCAGCTAGTTGTTTTTCAGTGTTGACATCGGAAATGGCTATGTCTCCTTTTGTTGAGTGGTCTCTCAAAAAGTGTTGTCCGATGTCTATGTGTTTGGTCCTAGAGTGCTCAACGGGATTATGGGCAATCTTAATGGCACTCTCATTATCACAAAGGAGTGGAATACGGCTCATATTGTAACCATAATCCCTTAGAGTTTATCGCATCCAAAGGAGTTGTGCACAACAACTCCTGGCTGCAACATACTCCGCTTTGGCCGTGGATAAGGCAATGGAGTTTTGTTTCTTGGAGGACCAAGAAACTAGGGATCTACCTAGAAATTGGCATGTACCGGAGGTGATTTTTCTATCTACTTTGCATCTGGCATAATCTGCATCGGAGTATCCAATGAGATTGAATTTGGAACCTTTAGGATACCAAAGGACTAAGTTAGGTGTATGAACTAAATACCAAAAGATTCTCTTTACGGCTTTCAAATGACACTCTTTTGGGTTGGCTTGAAACCCTGCACACAAGCATACACTCAACTTAATGTTTGGCCTACATGCACATAAGTAAAGTAGATATCCAATCATGAAGCGATATACCTTTTGATCGACGTTTGGTCCATCTTCATTGAGATCCAAGTGACCATTCATCGCCATGGGAGTATTTATAGGCTTTTCCTTGTCCATTCCAAACTTCTTGAGTATGTCTTGAGTATACTTGGTTTGGCTTATGAACGTCCCTTCCTTTTGTTGCCTCACATGGAACCCCAAGAAGTATTTCATCTCTCCCATCATAGACATCTCGAACCTATCTGTCATAATCTTACTAAATTATTCACAAAAGTATTTGTTAGTTGAACCAAAGATAATGTCATCAACATAAATTTGACAAACAAAAATATCATTGTCAAAGTGCTTTGTCAATAACGTATAATCTGCTTTACCAATCTTAAAACCATTTTCAATTAAGAAGTCTCTAAGACACTCATACCAAGCTCTAGGAGCTTGTTTCGGGCCGTAGAGAGCCTTACACAATTTAAAGACGTGATCGGGGAACTCTTCATCTTCAAATCTGGGGTGTTGCTCCAAATACACCTCCTTCTTGATTGGTCCGTTGAGGAAGGCGCTTTTCACATCCATTTGATAGAGCTTGAAATCATGGTGAGTAGCATATGCAAGTAATGTTCTAATAGATTCAAGCCTAGCTTCGGGAGTAAAGGTTTCATTGAAATCCAAACTTTCGACTTGTGAATACCCTTTGGCCACAAGTCGCGTCTTGTTCCTTGTCACCACCCCGTGTTCGTCTTGTTTGTTGCGGAAGACCCATTTGGTGCCGACGACGTTGAACTTGGGTCTTTTCACGAGTTCCAACACTTTGTTCCCTTTAAGGTTGTTGTGTTCTTCTTGCATCGCCACCACCCAATCCGGATCCTTCAATGCATCCTCAATCCTGTGCGGTTCCAAAAAGGATACAAAGGAGTAAGGTTCACAAAAATTAGCTATGCGAGATCTAGTTGTTACTCCCTTTTGGATGTCACTGATTATGTTGTCGATTGGGTGATCTCTCTGGACGCATTGGTGTACTCTTGCATGTGGCACTTGAGGTGTTGAATCTTCATGGTCATCTTCTTCTCCCCCTAGACAGTTGCCCTCATTGACTTGTTGATCGTCTTTGTCTTCTTGATGTTGATCTTGTGTGGAAGCTCCCCCTTGATCCATAACCTCCACTTGTGGTTCATCTTCTTCATTTGCATGTGGTGGTGTCGCTTGTGGTCGAACATCGCCCAATGCCATTCTTCTCTATCTAGCACACATGGATCAACTTGCTCTTCTTAAGAGCCGTTAGTTTCATCGAACACTATGTCACGTGCTACTTCAACAAATCCGGAGGTCTTGTTGAAGACACGATAGGCATAAGAGTTTGAATCATAACCAAGCAAGCAACCCTCATCGGACTTCGAAGCGAACTTTGAAGTCCTAGGCTTCTTATTCAAAATATAGCACTTAGAGGCGAAAACTCGAAAATACAAAATATTAGGCTTGTTACCGATGAGTAGTTCGTATGATGTCTTCTTGAGTAGTCGATGAAGATAGAGTCAGTTTATAGCGTGGCAAGCGGTGTTAACCGCTTCCGCCCAAAATCGATCTAAGGTCTTGTATTCATTGAGAATTGTTCTCGCCATCTCTATGAGGGTTTGGTTCTTCCTTTCGGCAACTCCGTTTTGTTGAGGGGAATAAGGTGCTAAAAACTCATGCTTTATCCCTTCTTTGTCTAGGTACTCCTCAACTTGAGTGTTCTTGAACTCCATGCCATTGTCGCTTCATATGTTCTTGATCTTCAATGAGAACTCATTTTGGGCATGCTTGAAGAACTTCTTGAGGGTTTCTTGAGTTTTTGTCTTATCATGCAAAAAGAAAACCCAAGTGAAGTGTGAAAATTCATCAACAATTACTAAGCCATATTTGTTACCGTCGATGCTTACGTAAGCAATTGGACCGAATAGGTCCATGTGAAGTAGCTCGAGTGGTCTTGTTGTAGTAATGACGTTTTTCGCGGGATGAGGTGCTCCCACTTGCTTCCTGGCTTGGCATGCGCTACAAGGCATGTCTTTCTCAAAAACAACATCCTTCAAACCTCGGATGTGATCGCCCTTAAGGAGTTTTTGTAGAGTCCTCATACCAACATGTGCTAGCCATCTATGCCACAGCCAACCCATGTTGGTCTTTGCAATAAAACATGTGTCAAGTTCGTCTTTATCTTTGTTGAAGTCGACAAGATAAAGCTTTCCCTTCAACACGCCCTTGAATGCAACCGAGTCATCAATCCTTCTAGAGACGGTCACACCCTCATTAGTAAACAAGCAATTATAACCTTTATCACATAATTGAGATATAGATAGCAGGTTATAATCTAAGGAGTCGACAAGTAAAACATGAGAAAGATTATGTTGAGATGATATTGCAATTTTACTGGTACCGAGCACCCTTTCTTGACTATTGTATCCGAAATAGATGCCCTCGCTTGGACCCTCATTTTCTTTATACTCGACGAACATCCTTCTTTCTTCGTTCATGTGGTTGGTGCCTCCACTGTCTAGCACCCATTTTTATCCACTAGAGGAATAGGCCTTTTGTTTACCTTCCTTCGCCATGAGGCAGGTGTCGTTGCCCTTCCATGCGCCGAAAGTTGGGAAGAGGGTGGACTTCTTGGTTGTCTTCTCGATGGCTATGCTAGCCATCTCCTCTTCCTCTTTGGATGAGGACTCATCATTTGAGTCCCACTCCTTTCCTAGGTGCACTTGTCCAGCTTGCTTCTTCTTCTTGAAGAATTTCTTGGGTTGAGGCTTTGTTTCCTTGGTCTTGTTCTTGTTTTCTTCATACAGGCAACCAAATATAAAGTGGTCATACTCACCACAGTTATAGCACGCCCGCCTCAGCTTTGGTCTTGATTTTTCTTTGTGTTTTCCTTCACTTAATTTGCCCCCTTGTCTTCTCCTCATCATTCTCTTGAATCTCTTCATAAAGAGGATCATGTCCTCTTCGTCAATATCGTTGCTCTCGTCATCGCTGTCCTCTTCTTGTTGAGCTTCTCGAGCTTATTTTGACAAGGGCTTGCAAGTGGACTTCAAGGAAACCCCTTTCTTCTTTGTCGAGGTGACGTCGGCAATCTCCTTGACATGCTTAGCTTGCTTTTCCATCATTTTGAAGTTGATGATTTTTCTAAGCAATTCGTCCAGGGTCATTTTCTTGTATCTGGGACTCTCTCTAATCATTGAGCATAAGGTAACATTACGAGGCATCAAAGCTCTAAGGATGAGCTTCACCACCTCGTGATCATTCCACTTCTTACTTTCATAGGCTCAAACCTTGTTGATGAGAGTCTTTAACCAGTTGTACATGTCTTGTGGCGACTCATCTTCTTCTATAGCGAATCTTCCCAATTCGCCTTCGGTCATTTCGATCTTCACCTCTCGCGCATGACAATCGCCTTCATGTGCGGTTTGCAATGTGTCCCAGATTTCCTTTGCAATCTCGAGTCCATCTACCTTGGTGAACTCATCCCGACTTAGTGAAGATGTGTTGACTGTTGTAGCTTGAGCATTTCGATGAATTGCTTGCTCTTGGCTTGGTGTGAGCTCTTCATCGTCGTCCGGGATACCTATTCCTGTACACACAATATGCCACAAGCTGGGATTGAGTGAGATTAAGTGCATTCTCATGTTTTGCCTCCACATTGAGTAATCATTGCCGTTAAAGTGTGGGGCTTTTCCAAGAGGGATAGACAAATAATGGCTATTGTTAGAATTAAGATGATCGTAGTTGAAAGGATATCGGGAGTAGTCGGTGTGACTACTCCCCTTCTTCTTCTTCTCATTCTCGATCTTCACTTTCCCTTTGGAGAGGGCTTTCTTCCTTAGGAGCGCCTTGAGTTCAAGTGTCTCCTCATTGTCATCCTCGAAGTCTTGAATGGCGTCGAGGAGCTTCTTCAGTTTTTGAGCTTTTTCATCTTCAACCTTCTCTTGGTTGAGGCTCTTGTGCACATCCTTCATGTCTGACATGTTCTCCTCAAGCGATTAGTCTCTTACGAAGAGTCCTGCTCTGATACCAATTGAATGTGGCCTAGAGGGGGGTGAATAGGCTTGGCGATTACTAGCGACTCCTGCTTCATGCAGGCGAGTTGCTGCCTGCAATCTGAACTGAGGACGGGTTTTCTTTATTTGTAACTATTCTCTACTTAGGTGGATGAAATTTTTCTATTCCCTATATATATATCCTTTTTTGGATTTTTCCAAATGAATAAAATTGTGGTAATTTTTGAAATGATAATGGGTATCCTTATTACATTAAGTAAAGCTTTTTTATTTCTCTTCATTTTTATTATGTCAACAAAGCCCAAGTCTATGATAAAATTCTTAAAGGTCTTGTCCCTTCCTTCGATTGCTTTGTTAAGGGAACAGTTCATTGGATCTTCTATGGCTCCCACCTCTATTTTGGCACCGGCTCCTAGACTACATTTGGAACCTGCAACACTTAGCAACTTGATCAAATACAAAGAAATTGGACTAGTTCGGTAGTGTGCAAACTAGTCCGGTGTGTGCGGACTAGATTGATCAAGTTAGATCAATGATCTAAATACAAGCGCAGTACGCAGCAGAATATAGTATGTAACTTAAAGGTATTGAGTCAATGAAATTAAGTGTAGCACAAACTAACTTTGATTTCAATGTTTTAACATAAGATGTACAAGATCAAGTAAACTCTAGAATATGATATGAAAAACTAAGAATAAGTTTGACACAAGATTTTATCCCGTGGTTCGGTTCCCACAAAGGCAACCTACGTCCATGTTGAGGAGCCCACAAAAGGATCGGGTTTTCACCGACCCTAACCTTTTCGAATCGCCATGAAGGCCAATTCTCTTCCACTATCACAAAGGGTAAATCACCAAGTTCAAGGGGCCTTCTCACAAGTTGAGGGATCCCCAAGATTACAAATCGAACACCACCAAGAACACACTCATAAGATCTACAATAAAGCAACAAGAATGTGTTAGAGAATCAAACCCAAGAGCTCAAACTTGAAGAATCATGTCTCTCATTTGATCTAGAGTTGATCCACACAAATTTGATCTTTCTTTCGTTGGTTTGCGTGGAGAGACGTGTTTTCTAGGCTCTTGGAGGGTGTGACGGCGCAGCGGATCGAGAGAGTTGAAAGTAGGACCGTGCACATCTATTTATATGGATGTTTCTAAAGGTTACTGTTAGGGTTTCGAGAGTCTGAACTAGTCTGTAGTGGAGTCCGGACTAGTCCGGTGTGCGGCATGTAAGAAACCCTAAGTTCTCAGGAATATTGGACTTGTCCGGCCTTCGGGCGGACTACTCCAATTTAGGCTCTGGAAAAGTTCGGACTAGTCCGGTCAATATCGGACTAGTGCGGCTATGGTGAATCCCTTAGTGAATTTGGGGACAAGTCCGCACTTGAAGGACTTGTCCGATTTTAGTCAGAAGGTTTTTGGACTAATCTGTGTAGATATCAGACTTGTCCAATTTAGACCAGAAAGATATCGGACTAGTCCGTGGGGATATCGGACTTGTCCGATTTTCGTGCACAGCTGTGAAGTGCTGAGGACTAGTCCGCACTTGGGAGGACTAGTCCGATTTTAGTCAGAAAGATATCGGACTAGTCCGTGGTGATATCATACTAGTTCGGCCTGTGTAAACTTGGATTGTGTAGACAAGTCCGCACTGGGAGGACTTGTCCGATTTTGAACAGAGGTTATCGGACGAGTCCGGGGTATATCGGACTAGTTTGAACCTGTATGAATTAGTGCAGTGAGTGAGTTTTCTTGTGATTGAGCTCTTGTGGTGGGTTTCTCTAACACACTCCATACACAATGGTCTAATCTATTCAGCTCTTGAGCTCTGTTTTACATGGATCCTCATTCTCCTTTCTTTTTGTGCTTTCTTCATAAATTCATTAAAACCTGCGCTCATCTCAACAGTTTGGTTAGGATCTCATTTGTTTGTCATAAATCAACCAAAACCCACAAGGGATGCCTAGATGCACTTTCATGATCCATGCATGAAAGTTTTTCAAATCAAAATTATGGACATCACAATTCCTAGGTTGCTACATATCAATTCAACAATTAAGTAATTCCATAAGCATTACCTAGGCAGAAAATGTCTAAGTCAATTTTAGCAATGCTTATGAAATTATGGGTACTTGTTTAAATGTATTCCTAAGTAAGGTGACATTCCTTTTTGAAGAATCAAAAAGAGTAATGCCAACACTTACTCCCGTGAGGATGCATAAGAATTGAATGATAAAATGATGTAAACCTTCCTTGCCAGTGTAATCAAAATTCATTCAATCCTCATGTAATTCCAATGACGAAAAATTTAAACATGTACCTCACTTGAAGAGCGGTCCGGGTTGAAGGTCATTGTGTGAGAAACTCACGACCATGGATTTTTGTGTAGCCTTCATGTTCAATGTCACTTGCCAAGTTGAAGTTCGAGTTAAATGAGCTTCATCGTGTTCCTCCATTGGAACACCATCTTGAGCATTCCTCCACCATGAACTCAAAATGAGATCGATGGAGTGATATGTGCTTGATGGGGCCTTCCAACCTATTTACAAATTTTGTCCTGGCTGCACTACAATCAAGAACAACAAAACAACTCGAAAACGGGTTATGTTAGCTCAAAAGCATGTTGTACCCTTTGTCAAATTGTTTTGCCCAACTTGAAACAACTTTCAAATGCATTGAATATTAAGGGATATATATTTTTTGTTTGAATTAGGAAGATGAATTCAAGTGGTTACGCCCAAGGTTCATATCCAAATAAATTTATTTGCTAATTCAAAACTTTAGTTTTATGATGGTTGGAAATTTTACTCTCCAACATGCAAGTGTGAGAATTCAAACATGCTAAATGCAAATGCAAGATTTGATGGAAAATTTCAAATATGCAATTGAGAAAGCAAATATGAGATAACTACTAATTAACCTATTGGCAGGACTCACCGAATTTTTAAAGTCCAATGAGTGGGACTTACCTCCGTCTGGTTCAATGGTTTGTTGTCCGATCCCGGAGTTGAAGATGTGGACAACTTCTCTTGATTGACATGCCAAACCTCCTTTGGCATGTCAGTTGGACATGTGATCCACATGATGGCCCTATCGTCTCCGTCGTCTTGATGAAGATTTGTTGATGTAGCAACGACTCCTTCCTCTTGAAGATATTCTTTTAAGAGCATGGTGAGGCTTGTCCCCTTTTTGGGGTGCCACTTCAACCTTCTTGATATTACGTAAGGTTAACCCATGCTTTGATCATGGATCAAAAGATTCCTTGGGCATGATGACATGTGGACTCCACAATCAAACAAGAAACGCTTCATCCACAATGTCACTTGCCCTAGGTTACATGGGCTTGGTCGAAGGATAAGAATCCCAACAAGTAATTGTGGGACATCTTGGATCTTGAATGTTCTTTAAGTTTCTTGTCCTTGGCCAAGAGCTTCATGTGGATGTTGTCTTGATTTCTTGCTTGGCCATGGACAAGATACTTCAAGGTAGGCTAGTTGAACTTAAATCCCTTGAAATCCTCATAGCCTCCTTGATTGCAAGGGCGATGTTGATTCACCTTTGACCTCCTTGTAGGTGATAGCCATTTTAGTTGTGTTTGGAAGGAAGAATCATCATGGGTCTTTAGGGAAATGATTTCCCAAGTGGCCCATGATGACAAGGATTTTCACAAATCATGTGAATATCCATGGCTTGGATCATCCAAAAATTTCTCCATTGGCTTGATCTTCATGTTACTTCAATGGGAGGTGTAGTTCCATAATTAGCATGTCCACCTGGTTAAGTGGTGTGCATGCCAAGCTAAGGGAACTAGAGCATTCTTCAATCCACCCCTTGAGTAAAGACCATATTCTCATCTATGAATGAGAATAGGACTCCTCCAACTCCAGCATGAATGTGGTCATGGATTGGTGAGGCCAACCCATGACATGAGAGTTGGATGAAGATCCAACTATCCACCCTATGGTGGAGGCAAACCAAGAAGAACTCTTGGAGCCTCCCCCAAGCTTGGGGATGGATGACTTTGGCTCCTACTAGAAGCTGAAAATTTTCTGTGAAAGGCAATGGTTTTGTCTAGCGGACATTTGTTAAGGTGCACCTTGAATCATCTTGTAGTTGAGCATGGCGTCCTCGTTGGACATCCCATGAAATGGGTTAGCCAACACTACCCTATTTTCACCACAAAAGGAGAAAAAAAACAAGGATAATCATGTCTAATAACTATTAGTACCTATAGCTTAATCACAAGTGATAGCTATCCTTCACTTCCTTTTCCTTCCCCGACAACGGCGTCAGAAATGCTTGTTGACAGCTACTAAGAAACATTAACAAATCATCCCCAGCAATGGCGCCAGAAATGCTTGTTGACATTTTTTAACGTCACAGATCATCTCTAGTAAGAGATGAGGTCCGCAAGCGCACAGAAACTGTCGCGTAGCATTTCACCCAAGAGTATTCCCAAAGGTATCGTATTTATCCCAAAGGAAGGCAGTGGAGTAAAGCAAACACTATTCTTATGATCAAGCTATGGGATACTAATAAATTATGAAGGCAGGGGTAAGTTGTTAATAGGGGTAGTGTGACACACACCTAAGCAATCTATTCTAAAGGGTAGATGGGTCTTAATGGAGGTTAGACTAAGAGTTGGGGAGTTGCTCCTATAATTCTTCTAATATACATATACATAGCCTAGGTTGGATACTAATTAGCATGTCAATGGTGAATACTTATGCTAAGTTGTTCAACATATCGGGCACGGCTTTACCCCTAGCAATACTAGGACGACTCCCGCCAAGAGCCTATGGCATAGCCGAACATGGAGGATTACAAAGGACAGATAGGGCTGTCACCACCTACTCCTTACCTCTTCAATCCAAGTGTCTACGAAATATCCAATGTTACTTAACTACCCTAGCACCATGCTAGCATATTAAGTAAATACCTTAAGAGTCATGACAGAAGCCATCTTAAGGCAATAACTAACCTAAACATCGTTGAACCAGTGTTGAGACATAGCATAAGTTATTCATATTAACATGACCATATCATAACTACTTAGACTATAGTGGGGGTTTATAGTGTTTATGATGATAGTATAATGACATTAAGGCATGATCATAAAGACTATTCCACAATCAAACAAGAAACGCTTCATCGAAATATATGAATAAAAGAAGACTAAAGATAATATCTTTATTATGCATAAAGTCACAAATATAAGAAAAGATACATGAGTAATACCTTTCCCAACTTGGACTTGGGACTAGAGGCTCTCCTCTCTATAGCCTAACTTCACTAAGGACTAAGAGAACTAGTGTATACAACGGAATGATGCTCAAGTGGTGTGTGTTGAAGTGAGGGTTGAGGGGTCCTATTTATAGGTGGAGAAGGGTCGGTTCTCGCAACCAAAAGCGTGAGAATCAGTCACCACTGACTTCTTCAAGACGGGAGCAGCCAACACATGTAAGCTGACCGAGTTTGGCGCTGGGAAGGGGTTGGTCGAACCACCAGGTTGGCCGACCTGGTCCTGTCTCCAAAAGGCTTGTGCTTTCTCCAGGTGGCTTCCAGGTGGCTCCCATTGACTGATATAGGGTGTACACCGTTTGATGGCCTAAGATACTTCTGTTTGTGGGGCCATTTGATCCATATGGTGCCACATGTCGATGCTTAATTGGCTGGAATGATATTTTATAGGATCCATCCCCTTGTTTCACTTCAATTCTGTATAAAATACCTACATGCACTAATTTCTCCAAGGACAAGTGGAAATAGGTTAAATAGAAAGGTGATATGTGCAAGAAATGTTATGTGCTTCACATAATTAAGTTATACTGATGTGTGAAATTGGTATATAACAGCTGTCAACATACGCTTCAGCTGTCGGAAGTATTATGCATGCTCAAGTTCGTACACTCTGACTTAGCTTTTCTAATGAGAATGCTTGGCAGATTTCAATCAAATCCAGGAATGGAACACTAGAAGGCCACAAAGAAAGTCTTGTGTTATATGAAAGGTGCTAAAGATCTCATGCTAATGTATCAAAGATCTGATAACCTGGAAGTTATTGGTTAAAATCCCTAATTTCCAAATCATGAACTTCAGCTAGGAGGATAAAAAAAAGGGACAAGAAAAAGGATTCAAATAGTAAAAGAGAAAATTCAAAAATTAAAAGACTAGTACTGTTCAAACCTTGTAAAAATAAAAATTTGGGATTACAATTCCAACTATTTCAAAAAGCACTCCTGCCAAGTTTCATGAATTTTGATGTAAGTTTACTATTTAATTCAATGTCCTTCGCATTTGAATTCAAATTCAGATTTGAATTTGAATGAAACTTGGCCAAATCAAGTTTTTGATTTCAGAATCATATCCAAGATATTTGTTTTGGGCTTGGTGTCAAGCTTCATGATTTTTGGGCACCAGTTGGTAGGACATTTCACTAACTAGAGGAGAGAAGAGAAAATAGCTTTGGTAGGACCCACTGGTCAGTGTCTCTGCTAAGCCGAACCGACTGAAGACTCTGATTTCTCTGTCCTTCCCGCCGTTCAACGCTCAGCACCGTGCTTCCTAGCTCATGAAGCACGAAACCAGTCAGCTCGGTGGCATGGGGAGTTAAAGGCATCCTCATCCCCTGAGTCCCTTCCTTCACACGCGCAAACAACACATCATTGTTCTCTCTATTTCTCTCTCCCGCTAGAGCAAACAACGCCACCTCGCTGTTCTTCCGGTGAGGCAATTAATTGGTGCCGATTTCCACCATCTCTCCAACAGCAAAGTAGTGCACACGAGCTCCCTCTACCTTCGCCAACTTTTGGTTCCTTGTTTCGTCGGCTACAACGCTGGTTTTTGCACTTTGGTGACCACCGCTGTTGAGCCGCTGTGGGCGTCGCTCCCGTTCCCCGCAGCAACGGCGCCACAGGCCACCTCGCGAGCTGCTCCCAAAAGCAAAAAGTAGCGCCCAAGCCCATTCTAGCTCACAGTGAAAACCATTTTTGATTTCATTCTTTATCCAGCAAGTAGTCACCATTTTTGTCTCGCCACAATGTTACCCTTCATGCTAGGTCATCACTGCAATTCGTTTTCTAGGCATAAGTATTCTCTAATCTAGTTGTATGATATCTTAAAAACTTCCTTGCACGTCTGCTCGAGCAAAAACCAGAGAGAATAATCAAGGAACAGCTGAGCTACGCCGATTTTCGTACCCACCGTGGAAAATGGCTTGGACCCTCGTCGAAATCGACTTTACCGGTTGTTCCACCCTTTTTCATGCACATGTTCATCTTACCCATGATCCTAGGAGCATTGTCGATCTGTTTCCAGGCAGTTTGAACAACGTGGCGACGGCACCGGCATCGCCGGAACCCTAGTCGCCGCGGTTCGCGTCGCGCCATCTTTTCCGCCCGTCCACGGCCTGAGCAGACGGTACCATCGTGCTCGGTGGCTGGTAATATGGCTAGGCGGCGAATTTTTGGAAGAAAGGTGGAAGGGTGAGGTGGTCCGGCGAGCTCGCCGGAGGTGGAAGACAACCTGGGGGGCCCGCCAGTCAGTCACTATGCGCAGGCGCGGGATCAATTTATGCCGTTGGAATTTATGTGGCCAAGCGGGTGAACCCAGTGGCCAACCTGTGGCCTCAACCTAAGTGGCCCAATTCAAATCATTGGGCCCAGGTTTAAATATTCCAAACGTTTTACAATTGCGAATAATTCCAGAATACCTCCAAACTTCAAAACTCAATTACTCCTAGGATATTTGATCCAAAAATTCCAAATAAATTCTGGTAGATTAATATTGGTCCCAATTTTGCAGTGGTTCAATTGGTTGAACATGGAAGTCCAAGAATTATCTTAATTAATTCCTTTGGAATACTGCTTGGGAAATTAATTATTCCTATTATGCCAATTGGAAAATTCCCAATTTTGGTCAGAACACTCTTTCAAATATCCTTTATCTCCAGCAAAGATTTCAAGTTCATTGGACTTCATTTTCTGGGTCAATTAGTGTTTCAATTCTCTATGTCATTTGAAAAATAAGAAATGTATAGAAACATTTCCAGATTTTATCCCAAACTTGTAAAATCATGTATTCACTGTAGAAAGCTCATAAAATTATGAAACAAATGTTCCTAGAACCAGTGAGACCTCCTCTACCAATATCATCCACTGTTAGCCATGACAAAGCTCCAGATTCAATACCAAAATTCATAGAAGCCATTTAATTGTTAGAATTTTAGAGACAACAATCTTCCTTTAACATATCCAGTTCTTGGCCCATATCCTCATCCTAGGACCTAGTATCAACTGTAAAATCCCCAAAGCCAATTAAAATCGTTTAATACCAGAAACTGTGTTTAGAAGTTTAAATCCTATAGTGGCAATATACTCATGTACTTTATGCTATATATATTAAAGTGACCGAGCTCGAGGAGGCCCCCGAAGCACTTGACAGTATCTTCCTAGAAGCTTACCTTGAGTCGGAGTCGCTGAATGTGGCCTAGAGGGGGGTGAATAGGCGTTGAAAACTTTTCCTGTAACACTTAACAGAAACGTCAAATATAGGAGGGACCGGACTTGTCCGGTGTAGTGTACGGATTAGTCTAGTGTGCTTGATGTACTACGAAAAGATGTTTATGCAGATTTCTTGAATGATATAGCAGCAGAATGTAATCACTATTCTTATAACTTGAGTAAGTGATTAGACTGATTGATTTTCATGTGGAATACAAAATTAACAGATATTACTTGTTTGATCAATTATATACCCTAGATGATAAAAATAGCAAAAGTAAATGGTTTGAACATGCAAGACAATGATTTTTACCAAGGTTCAATCTCATTAAAGAGGTCTACTCCTCGTTGAGGAAACTAACAGAGCTGGGTCTCTTCAAACCCATTCCCTCGTCAAGCCACCACAAAGGCCGACTTGGGTTCCACTATCATGGGGTAATCACCGACTTGGTGGGTAAACCTAACACGCTGAGAACTCCCACAAAATCATAGCGAGAAAAGTGATCGAATACACTCAAAAGGTTTACAAGAAATGCAAGAGTGTATAAGAGATCGAACCCCAAGAGCTCAACGATGCGTAGAAGATGATCTCCCTATCCCAAATCTGGATACCCAAAAGATTTATCTTTTAAGGGCTTTAGATGTGTGGGGAGATGTGTTTTTGTGCTCTTGAGACGAGTGGCGGTGCTACGTTTTTTTTTGTTGGCAGTTGTGTATGGTTATGATCGTTGTGGGGTCGTGGATCACCTATTTATAGATTTTCTAAAAATGTCATCATTATGGATCCCGACGGCCGGACTAGTCCGCTGAGGTGACCGGACTTGTCCGATGTGTTGTGTAAAATTTGCGTGGAATGTGCAGCACACTTGAAACCCTAATTTTTTTGAGGTGTACCGGACTTGTCCGTATTGGAACAAAGAGTTCAATGGACTAGTCTGTGGTGATTACGAAAAGTTAATCGGACTAGTCTGCAATTTGACGAACTTGTTCGGTGCAAGGTGAGTTGTGTTATGTTAATGGACTACTCCAATTTTTTCCACTTGTCCACATGAAACAACATAAAGTTGAACAGACTTGTCGGGCTAGTGTCCGGACTTGTCCAAGTGAGGTCAGTGAGTTGAGCGGACTAGTCCGGTGGTGTTCCGGACTTGTCCGTGTGAGAACATAAAGTTAGACGGACTCGTTCGCATGTGAACGGACTTGTCTGGTGCTCAGTGAGTTACTTAGTTGGAATTTTGCCCTTACCCTCGACGCAAAGATATAAGCTCTTGGGATGTGTCTCTCACACACATCCTATACAATTATATCTATTTTGCACTTCCATTTATCATTTGGGCTTTTCTTTTTCTCACTCCACATTTTTCACCTTTTTTAGTGCACCATAAGATCTAATCTTCGTAGACTTGCATTCATCTAAATAAATTCATTAGGATCTCATTTGTTTGTCATCAATCGTCCAAAACCAAAAAGGGAATGCCTAGATGCACATTCAGTCCAACCCGGTTTGCATTTACGTGCTTTTGTAAAGTTTTGATTTGTATCACCTATGTCTAGGGTGAGATATGTGCTTTATGTCTAAGGTGATTGAAACTCCATTTGCATGACCCCAAATCCTATGGAGCCCTGGGTAGTCTGCATCTCGATGAGTAGAAATGCAATGCTAATGTTTTCAGGATTCTAGTAGAAGTCAAGTACTTGGAATCTAGTCCCGAGATAGGGTTTATATCACAAATGATTGGTTTGAGTATGAAAATGGATTATGAGTATGAATATGAGAATGAGCAGTGGGATAGGATCAGTGAGACGGGGTCTCACGTGTGTAGCCTGCTTGGGTCGATTGAGTACCGATTTGTGTGCAGCCCTTCTGAGCAAGTTTGAACTGTACTGGATGCATACTGGCAGTATAGAAACTAGGAAACCGATGTAATTGGTTAACCTGGGTGGCGAGGCTTACCCTACCATTTTATAGGAGTAGGTTGAGGGCAACAAGGTTTAAATCTGCCAGCGGGCACAGACACGCTCCGCGCGGGGACCTCCTGCCCATTACGGAGGGATCGTTTCAGCATTTGAGTTTCCTTTGAAAGGTTGTTGCATACAACATAGTATTGAAGTGTGATTCGCTCCACTTCCGAAATGGGTTTATGTGATGTTTTATCCAGGTGTCTACTGATTGTAATCACTGTCCCTCACGGTTATTTGAGCACCGCTTGTTCACTGCGCTGTGACATAGTAAATATTGAAGAAGCGAGAAGAATATGATGTATTGAATTATTATTGCTTTACAACTATGATTGCTATAGAATATGCTCACTAAAGTTACTTTTATTGAACCTTTAATCTGCTGCTAACAACTTGAAAAATAAGGATCAACATATTACTGCAATATCTATTCTTATGTTAAGTATCCCTGCATGTAGAGTTCCATATTTAGGTTAGATGGTTAAGTCTTGCTGAGCCATCTTGCTCACGGTTGCTACATTAAGTTGTTTGCAGGTATGATGTATGGGGAAGGCCCTGAGGATGAGGAGATGCCCCCGTTTGGGTATACCGCCGAGTGGGAGCCCTGCACGCTACCGTGATCTTGTTGTGTCATGCTAGTGTGTAGCGTCTCCGGCCTGGATGGCTACACTTTTGCATAGCTAGGCTAAGAGTTTAGCTATGAGTATGACTTCCGCTGTATATTAAGTATTGTAAAAGACTTTTGTTGTTAATATCAATAAAACTTTGTATTTTATTGAATTATTTTTGTGTGTCCTGTTGGGTGCCGCATCGCACGGAACCACCATCTAGGATTCCTAGAATATGTGGACCCGGTCCTCACGGCCTGGTATTAGAGCCACAGTGGGAATAACACGCTCGAAAAGAGCCTATTTTGAAAACTTAGTAGTAGTCAAGTGAGGATTAGTTACTATGCCCACATAAGGTCTATTATAGTATTAGTTACTTACGGTGGCAAGCTAACATATGTGTTATTATATTCTGTAACATCGCTCCGACGTGATGTAAGAGGTAAGGTACGCCACTGCAAGCGGATCAATTGCAGTAAGCTCACCATACAAGGAGTGGTATGTGATTGTCCCCTGTGGCTTGGCATGAGAGTTATTATGAGTCTTTGGACCTTCTCATGGTTCTGGGAATATATGAAAACGTTGTTCCCCAGCATGCTTTAGGAAAAAGCGAGGATACCCCATTGTGTGGTCTAAAACGTGATAGTATGCAACTCTTGAACGTTCAATGTTCAAATGGCCATACGCATCGCTCGCCATCGGCGTGCCTCAGCATTTATGGGGCAGGAGGTGATATCTGTTGGGTTGATAACATTCCCAATCATGACGACCCGTTAACGTTCTACTTGGGTTCCCCGTCATGTGGTGTTGAAATGCGACCACGTTTCTCGAGACCTGTTCTCCTCGAGGACGGCCTGTATGGAACAATACAGGGTGTTAGTTTTGGAAATAATATGCTGTGACTATTGCCCGTGCGTGCTGTGCCGTACGGGACCATATGATTGATCAGTAAGGTGTTTGGTAGGCAGGTACACTAACCACTCTATAAGTAGCTCGAGTCAAAGACGTTTGCGAGTGAACATCATTAAGGCCACCGTTGAGATGTATGCTGGAATACGAGCTTAGAATTTTCTTTGGTGAGGATGCAGTACCAGCATTGCATTCGAGTTTCATCGGGCACGTCGACGATGATATCCGTGTCAGAGATGTGACTTGACAACAAGTAAAAATTTTCAACCTAGGATTAAGTTTGAATTTGTAATATCTGTTTTGGAGCGGTTTGAACAAATTGCTAATTAATCATGTGGTTGCTGCAGTCAGCAGACATATGATTTGGGAGCATGAGGAAGTCCTCCACAAGTTTCATTTCATCTCCAAGGTAGATTTTGAGATTTAAAACTTGAAATCTTCATTTGAACTTAAAGTGCCAGTTCCTGATTCAAATTGTGAACTGAAAAAAAAAAATTGGTTAACTTTGGAATAGCATAACTCTCTGTAGTAACAACCACTGAAGGTATACCACACATGTTATAAAGTTTAGAGAGTCCTCTAAAAATCATATGTTCAACTCCAGATCAGAATCCCCCTGTAACTTGATGAAAATTTCGAAATTCCAAACTCTGCCAAACCTGGACAGACAGTTGACAGTTTCTCTACTCTGTTATTGTTTCTATCATATCTCTTAGTAAAATTGACAAATAGCTTCATGTAATACATTTATGGAATCCCGAGGATGTATGTAACAATGTTGTAATTTATGATTTTTGCATATATTGATGTTTTGTATCTAGAAAAATATGGACAAAATCAGCCATAAACAAAGCATGTGCTGACAAATTTTTTCCAGAAACACTGTCAACTTGCAAAAGCCATATCTCCTCAACCAGAAATGCTATCTAGGAAAACTAAAACATTCAGGAAAGACCATTGAGTGTACTAAAACTTTTTAGTTTAACTCCAGTCTATATTGTGCCTCTAACGGGTTGAAAAGGTTTAATCTCTCCAGACTGGTCAGCTGGACCAGAAACTGGACAGAGAGACTAGTATTGAATTCTTCAATTTAGATCACTTTGGTTTCAGTTTCTTGTGTCATATTCCAAGTACAACAGCTGTTATTCGACATTGCTGGTTTGGAATCGAGCATGTGACACAATCGAAATACCACTTCGAGCGATGGCATGTCTGTGTCTTGTACAATAGCGAGAGTACACGAACGCTAACACACCAACGTCCAGTTGTGACCTACGATGGTCGAAATGGACTTCCATCTATGAAGTTCATTATTTTGGAACTCGATATTGGCAACATGGTCCAGGTATGTTTTATATTGTATAAAGTTTACACTTTATCAGTATGTGTGAATGTTATGCGCGTCACTCTGTCAATTCTCGCATTCCTATTGTATGGACTGGATACAATAAAAAACATGTTGCTGATCTTTGGATAATGTGGATGCAGTATGGTGCATACTCGCTCGACGCCCGATGTGGGAGTCTCCAGTTAGTGTGGTGGTGATGAGTCTCCAAGCCCGGAGCAGACCACGACGCCGCAACAGCGACCACCTCCGCCACCACCTGAACCTCTAAGGACTCTTGTGGATATTCTCGCTGCAGTGCTCGGTTCGCGCGACAAGCAAACCGCGTTGCTGCGGATGTTAGTGCAGAATTCGTCCCGTCAAGGGGGGCGACAAGACAATGGGCAACGCCAGCCCCAACAAAGTTCGTACTCAGACTTCTTGGCGACGCATCCACCGGTCTTCACGGAGGTTGAGGAGTCTTTGGAGGCGGACAACTTTATCCGCACATTTGAGGCGAAGTTCGGGCTGCTCCAATGCACTGAACACCAGAAGGCGCTCTTTGCAGCACAGCAGCTTCACGGAGCCACCGGTTCATCATGGGCGAACTACCTCACCTCACTACCGGCCGTACATGTCGTGACGTGGGAAGAATTCCGAGAGGCATTCCGCGCCTACCATATACCTCCCGGTATTATGAAGAGGAAGCTTCAGGAGTTATTGAAACTGAAGCAAGGCTGGAGGAGTGCTCATGAATACTCCCGCGCATTCAACCATTTGGCGCAGTACGCGCCAGATTATGTTATGACGGAAGATAAAATGCGAGAAACATTCTTCTGGGACCTTAATCCCAAGATGAAGGTCTAACTCGCATAGTGCAACCGTGGAACCTTCAACTACATTATCAATGTTGTGATTGTACAAGAGGACGCTCAGCGCGAGCTCATTTCTGACAAGAGGAAACACAACGCGCCATCGAGAGCAGAAGTGGTAGTGCTCCACAGAAGTACCGCTTGGTTTACCGCTCTCCATCTGGTCAGCGATGGCAGCCACCAGCGCGACCGCAGCAGCTCCTCGATCGTTCTTACAAAGCGCCGAACTTCCGACCACATTTTCACAACAGCAGCAGCAGCAGCAGCAAAGGATGGTCCCGCATGCGTATCCACCTCCACCATGTGCACCGGGATTCCATCCGCAAGTTAGAGGGAACCCGGCACAATACACGTGCTATACGTGTGGCCGTGTCGGGCATTTTACAAGGGACTGCCCCGAGCAGCGATGGGGCAGCAGACAAGCACCATATCAGGGTGCAACTCAGCCCCGCAACCAGCCCAAGAAACCAACACAAAAACCCGACAACATCCACCACCTAGCTATCGAAGACATGCCGTAAGGCGAACCCATCCTCGCGGGTACGTTTTATCTACTCCATAATCCCGTAGTCAGGCTCTTGAGTCGGAAGTATTCGATGCCCAGACAACCGAGTCGGTGGTACTTGAAGTTTCAGCCTCGGAGCCAGAAGTTGTTGAAGCTTCGGCTGTTGAGCTGGAGATGGTGGATGTATCAGCGCCCGAGCCGGTGATAGAAATGGCTTCGGGTGAATCTGCAACGACCGCCCCGTAGGTAACTGCTCCGGAGGTACCCATGCCCGAGGCAGAACACCATGAAGAGGCGGAGGCAGGCTCTTCACTTGTGGATCTAGCAAGTGAAGTTCCCGCGTCAGGAGCTTCGGTGTCGGCCCCGGAGGTAGAAGTTCCCCAGTGGGTTCTTTCTCAGCTACTGCCGAAGAGCTCCCGGAGGGCGGCCTCAGTGTCGTAGAAGCTCAGGGAACCACGCTTGGGATGTGGGACCCATTTTTTTGTTCTTGAAGACCCCTTGGAACCAGCGGAGGTGACCCTGGCAGGTCCGAAGCCTATTCCCTTGGCTTTGTCCATAGACAATGCTTGCTCGAGCCTCCGAAAAGTTCAGCTCACCTTCGATCACGACAGCAAGGTCCTTGAAGAGGAGTGCCACACCTTGAGGCATTGGCGCAACAGACTCCATTTCGAGACCAAGCTTGCTCAGACGAGGCTTGCTGATCAGAAGGAATGGGTCAAGAGGGAAATGTCCCAGATGGAATACTAGGGCGAACTGCTGGACGAGAAGGAGGCCGCCATCAGGGCTCTCGACGCTAATTCTCGGGAGATCCTCGAGCATGCCAAGGAAATGAGTGATGCTGCTAAAGAGCATCACGATAACCTCAATGAATTAAATGAGGTTCTTCTGAAGCGTCGAGCAGACCTTGAAGCAAGGGAAGAGAAGCTCCTGGAATAGTAGGAGGATGTTTTGAAAAGAGAGGAGGAGCTCACCCAGAAGTTGACTCTTGGAGAGCAAAACTTGGCAGATCGCACTAAAAAGCTTGATATTCGGAGCATGGAAGAGAAGTAAAAGTACTGGAAACTGGGGCAAGAGCTCTCAAAAAGAGACGCTGATGTTGCCAGCAGAGAAGGGAAAGTAAGGGAGAAGGACCTATCCGAACGACGGAACCGCATCCACCTTCGAGAGACAGAGCTAGCCGACCGTGAAAAGCAAGTAGCTGAGAGTATGCAACGACATACCAAAAAGGTTGAGCCCCTTGCTCGAGAAGGTTTAGAGATAACGGTTGCCAGGGGGTCGCTGTAGGAACTGTGGAGCTCGAGGGCGACCGAATCTCTGCTGGTATAGGATTTCTTGGGGAATGCGGAAAGAACTCTAGTGCCTCTTGGTTTCAGTCCAGTACGTCCGGAGAACTCAACACCAGAGCTGGATCAGACGCTGGTGGCACTTGGCTCTGCTGGCAGCAAATTCGATGCAATGGGTGGCGTTATCCCCAACCAGTTGGAGACAGAGGGAAAATCTCTGGCCAAGAACGTCGCCGAGTATATCTTGTCGTGTTACAAAAGTTGAGACCTTCAATTTTCTCTCAATACATTCTTTGATGGACTCATTGCCAAAGAGGAGGATGCTGCCAGGGCTAGTGTCCAAGAAGCTGCTAAGAAGGTTGCCTCGTTTTTTCACAGGACTTAGGTCCTCCAATAGTTAGGACCTTTTGTCTTTTGTTGTAACACTGATTTTGTAATCCAGTACTTTGAATAAATGAAATCCACTATTTCTGCAATGAATTTTACTTTGTTGTCCTTGTATTCAATACACTGTCCTTCATCTTGTTTGCCCCCTGGTAGATGTACACAATTTGATTGCGAACATGTACCAAAAGGATTTGACGATGTGTTGATGACTTGGAAACTTTGAACTTGTAGCTTTTAGGTCCGAAGTTTATTTTTGACTTCTCTAGGGAGCTTTTGTAGCGTCGACGGTGGTCCCCTAGGGTTGTCTGAGCTTGATAGGTCCGACGACACCCACTGTCAACACGTAGAACGTCAACAGCGGGCCCCAATGGGAGTTGTCAGAGTTGGATCGGTCTGACGACACCCACTGTCAACGCGTAGAACATCGACAACGGGACTCTTGGGGTTGTTGGAGTTTGGTAGCTTCGACGACACCCACTGTAAATGCGTAGAACGTCAACAGCGGGCCCCCATGGGA
Source organism: Tuctoria greenei (assembly GCA_036927565.1). NCBI lineage: Eukaryota > Viridiplantae > Streptophyta > Magnoliopsida > Poales > Poaceae > Tuctoria > Tuctoria greenei. Next base: position 127,673,314 of record JAYESD010000011.1, on the reverse strand, counting down.
GTTGTCGGAGCTAGATAGGTCCGACGACACCCACTGTCAACGCGTAGAGCGTCGACGGCGGGCCCCCTGGGGTTGTCAAAGCTTGGTAGCTCCGATGATATCCACCATCAATCATAGAAGACGTTGACGGCGATCCCCTCGGGTGGTTACACCATCTTCACTTGAGTTGCCATTATGATCACGTCGCAACCGGCGGGCACCCATGGGAGTTGTTGACCTTGTTAGCTCCGATGGAGACCACTTTCAACGTTTTAAATGTCGACGGCGGACTCCCGTGGGGGATTTCGGAGTTTAGTAGTTCCAGCATCGCCCACCATCGTCATGAGTTTTCATTCTTCCTATGTATCAAAGACAAGGAAAACAGTAAAACTCATCCTCTCGTCTATAACTATTTTGTGTCTTACTGTTCTTATTTGAATTTTAGATCCAAAGAAACTCGATATGAAGACAAGCACATTGATGTAATCTTTTCGAATCTGAATGCTTTTAGGACCCACCCTACTGAGGCCTGCTGGAATGTAGGTAGAGTGACGTACTTAGGATGCAGGACCAGGCTAAGTCGATAGCGCACTCCGGACCTACGTTGGCTTGGCGTTCAGGCGAGTAGACCGTGTAGCAGCGCTAAGGTCCGAAGAGATCACCAATATAACTCGTACAACATATGAATATCTTGGACTAAAGATCAAAAAGAATTGCACAACTTTGTTATAGATGAGAAGGGAAAGAATGATAATTCAAAATAATGAGTTTGTACAAAATAAATGCACGTGGAGTCTGTTTTCACACAACAATGTCTTTCATCATAGGTCCGGATTACAGGGGAGACAAGGACACACTTAGGGTACGGAACCAGACTAAGCATGCTATACATCTTGTACTAACCCAGGGTAGGTAGCTACACTTTTAGTGCTGGGAAAGTGTTGCTTAAACCTTTCGGACCCTCCCAGAGGGGTTCAGAAGTTTTCCCTGAGGACCTACCCGACTCTGTATATTGACTCTATAACATACATTGTGTGCAATTATAAACTCACCTCCGTGACACTAAGTATAGAACTTATGGGGGTGCTCGATGTTCCAAGGATTGGGAAGCGGAGACCCATCCTCAGTTGCCAAGCGGACGCATCCAGGACGGGATACTTTGATTACTCGGAAGGGACCTTACCAGCTGGAATAAGGTTTGTTCATCCCTTCACGAGTTAGTATTCTCTGCAGCACCAGATCGCCTTCTTTGAGCTGTCGGTTGTGCACATGCCTTTGATGATAGTGCCAAAGCGCTTGGCAATAACGTGCATTCCGAACCGCTACTTGGCACCTTCCCTCGTCGATGAGGTCAAGGTCATCACACCGGAGCTGGTCCTGCGTGGCTTCGTCGAAGGTCCGAACCCGAAGTGACCCCAAGGTGATCTCTGGAGGAAGGACTGCTTCAGCTCCGTACACCAAGAAGAAGGGTGCCTCTCCAGTTGATCGGTTAGGTGTAGTCCTGTTTGCCCATAATGCGGACGGAAGCTCCTCAATCCAATTAGCTCCATGTTTTTTTAAGCGCTCATAAGTGTGCGTCTTGAGTCCTTTCAATATTTTTGTGTTTGCTCTCTCGGCTTGGCCATTACTTGCCGGGTGAGCTACCGAGGCGTAGCTGACTTGAATGTCGAGGTCTTCGCAATACTCTTGAAATGCAGCACTTGTAAGCTGGGTTCCGTTGTCAGTAATGACTCTGTTTAGAACTCCAAATATGCACACGATGGACTTCAAGAACTTGATGGCTGATTGCTTGTTTATAGTCACAACTGGGGTAGCTTCCGGCCACTTGGTGAATTTGTCAATGGCGACATACAGGAACCTGTAACCTCTGACGGCTTTTGGGAAAGGTCCCAAAATGTCCATGCCCCACACAGCGAATGGCCATGTAGTAGGAATCATTTGTAGTGGTTGATTTGGTGTGTGAATTTGATTCACGTGGAATTGGCACGCTTCACATTTTCTCACCAGCTCTACTGCATCTTGGAGTGTTGTAGGCCAGTAGAAGCCATGCCGAAAGGCTTTGCCGACCAGTGTGCAGGAAGATGCGTGGTTCCCACACTTGCCTCCATGGATATCTGCGAGGAGCTCACAGCCTTCTTCCCTTGGAATGCACTGCAATAGGTACCGTTGGCACCATGCCGGTAGAGATCCCCTTCTACCAGCGTGTATCTTTTAGCCAATCTGATGATCCAGTCAGTAGATACACTGTCTTCAAGAAGGACGTTGTCCTTCAAGTAGCTCCAGATCTCCGAGATCCATGCATTGAAGTTGTCTTGAGCTTTTGAGTCTTGCGTGTTGGGTTGCTCGAAGCTTCCGGCAGCACCTACAACCTTCTAGAGCCTCTAGACTTCAAGAAGATATGCAGCTAGTTGGGGGCTTTTGCAGCAACATTCACCTCTAACTTGTTTTATAATTAGATGTGGATCACCCTTCACCAAAAGTTGCTTGACACCATAGGATAGTGCCACCTTGAGACCGTAGATGAGAGCTTCATACTCCGCCAAGTTGTTGGTCGCCCTGAAATCAAGGTGAACCATATATTTGACCTTCTTCCTGGTTGGAGCGAGAAGGAGGATTCCAGCTTCGGCCCCCTGCTTTTGCACGGAGCTGTCAAAGTAGAGAGTCCAGTGAGGCTCAATAAAGATTGGGATTTTGGGTTCCGGCTTCTGCTCACTGGGGCCCCTAGAATTCGATGGAGAAGGAGTCCATTCTGCCATGAAGTCAGCCAAAGCTTGACTCTTGATTGCTTGTTGTGGCACGGATTCAATATCGAACACGGCCAGCTCCGCTGCCCACTTTGCGATGTTCCCAGTAGAATTAGGGTTATGGAATATTGCACGCAGTGGATAAGAAGTTACCACTGATATTTTGTGGGCTTGGAAATAATGATGAAGCTTCCTTGAAGCGATAAGAACTGCATAAAGCAGCTTATGCACCTCAATGTATCTGGTCTTTGCATCATGGAGTACTTCACTGATGAAGTACACTAGGCGCTGGATAGTCCAGACCCTCTCGGAGAGGCCCGGAGCTTCATCTCCATTGACCTGGACCCTCTTGGAGGGGTCCAGACCTTCTTGTTGAGATTCCCGGACCCTCCCGGAGGGGTCCGAAACTTCTTATTGCTCAACCCGAACTCTCTCTAAGGGGTCCGAATCTTCTTGAACAGCCGTAAGAACTCCCTCAGATGAGAGAGGTCGATCTTCTAGCACTCCGCCTTGAAGAGCAGTGCCTGGGGGCTGGGACCCAGGCTCGTCTTTAGGTAGCTTCGGTCCCTTACGGAGAGGTCCGGGCTCCTGAATTGGATGTGGCTCTGATCTTTCAGCGACCAGAACCATGCTGACTACTTCTGTAGTTGCGGAAATATAAAGCAGTAAAGACTCACCAGGGTTTGGAGCTACCAAGATTGGTAGTGTGGTGAGGAGCTGCTTGAACTCTTGAAATGCCTTTTCTGCTTCTTCAGACCAATGAAATGGCCCGGACTTCCTCAATAGCTCGAAGAAGGGAAGTGATCACTCCGCTAGTCTTGAAAAGAACCGGCTGAGCACGGCTAGACATCCAGTTAGCTTCTGGACGTCCTTGATGTGGGCTGGAGGCCGCATATCTTCTATAGCCTTGATCTTCGCCGGGTTTGCTTTGATTCCTCATTGAGTCATCAAGAAACCAAGGAGCTTTCCAGAGCTAACTCCGAAGATGCACTTGTCTGGGTTTAGCTTGGTGTGCGTGCTGCACAGCTTGTCGAAGACGGCTTGCAACTTGTAAAGGAGGGACTCCTTGTTCTTGATCTTCACAACGATGTCATCGAAATACACCTCCAACAAATCCCTAATGAGTTCTCCAAAAGTTTTGTACATAGATCGTACAAAGGTTGAAGCAGCATTCTTGAGACCAAAGGGAATGGCAGTATAACAATACAATCCATCTACTGTTATGAAGGTAGTATGCTCTTCATCTTCCCTAGACATTTGGATTTGATGATATCCAGAATATGCATCTAGGAAACACAATAGCTCACACCCAGAGGTGGAGTCCACTATCTTATCTATCCTAGGTAGTGGAAATGGATCTTTTGGACATGCCTTTTTAAGTGTGGTGTAGTCGATACACATCTGAAGCTTCCTGTCGGCCTTAGGTACAACGACTGGGTTTGCCAGCCATTTTGGATGAAATACTTCCCGGATGAAACCAGCTTCGAGCAACTTCTTAATTTGTTGACGAATGAAGTTTTGCTGCTCTACTGATTGCCTCCGAGGCTTCTAGTGTACTGGCCGAGCATCGGAGTAAATCTTCAAATTGTGCTCAATCACCTCCCTAGGGATCTCAGGCATTTGTGACGGTTGCCAAGCAAACACGTCAACATTTGTCCGGGGGAAAGTGATGAGTGTGAGTTCCTATTTGTTGTTCAGACCTCACGATATACAAGTGGTCTGAGCAGCATCGGAACCAATTTGGACGACTTTGATGGGTACATCGTTGTCGCCGCTTGGCTGCACATGTGGTGCAGAGGTTGAGCCTCGATTACGAGCGCTCGTAGGATGAGCATCTATCTCCTTGCCGGATGCTTCCTCCTGCGCTGTTGCAAGCTTGTGGAGTTCTTCCAGCGCGGTGACTCCTGCAGTACGGTCCTCGCGGATGTGGATAATGCCAGAGGGTGTTGGCATTTTCAACACCAGGTAGCCATAGTGAGCCACAGCCATGAAGGTCAAGGCAGGCCTGCCCAGAATAGAGATGAAGGGTAAGCTGATCTGTGCAACGTCAAAGACCAGCTTCTCGGTCTTATATTTCTCCCGAGTTCCGAAGGTCACCGGGAGTGTAATGGATCCAAGAGGGCTAATAGACCCCGGACCTACCCCAGAAAAAGGTCATGAGGGGTGAAGGTCTGAGGCTCGAATTTGGAGATTGACAAAGGCTTTGTAGCTCAAAAGGTTCAGCCCAGCACCTCCGTCCACCAGAACATGGTAGAGCTAGACATTGTTGATAGTAGGAGACACCATCAACAGCAATTGGCCAGCTCCGATCATGTTCTGGGGGCAATCTGTAGCATCGAAGGTGATAGGAGTATCCATCCACTTCCGATGAGGTTCTTCCCTTGCTGTAGGAGCTGCAGCGGCCATGTCCCGCCGCATTGTCTTGAGGATGCGGTGAGAAGTGATGTCCCAGGAACCAACATAGATGGTGTTTAGGGTCTTCCAACGCTCATTATCAGAGACATCAGAATCATCGTTGACTGTGTTGTACACAGCCTTTGGAACCTTCTTGGGATCCTAAAATCCTAGCTCCAGTTCAGTCGGGGCTTCATCGACATTTTGTTTTCCTTCCCGCTGACGGAAAGGAGCTTCTTCTCAGCGCTTGTTATAGCACTCGACAAGGTTTTGGACCTCTCGGCATTCCTCCAAATTGTGCTTGTTCATCTTATGGATCGGACACCACATCTTGGAGCTGCTGCCATCTTGTGATGAAGGACGAGGTCATTTTTCGGGGAGTGGCCCTCGGCCACCCGAAGCTGCAGCAGCTGATGTAGCAGGTGCGCCGGCCGATGGCTTCTTCTTGCCGTCGGACTTCTTCTTATTTTTGCCGCCACCAAAGGTAGCGACTTCATCTTTGGAGGACTTCTTGTTAACCTCCGAAGCTGGCTTTGAGTGCATTTCCCGGCCTTCTGCGGCCCGGCGCACTTATCAGCCAGGCTGAACAACTCTGTGACGCTGGTGACTTTTTTCGTCGCCAGCTTCTCTAGAATTTTCTCGTCTCAGACGCCCTGTCTGAATGCGACAATAACAGAAGTGTTTGAGATAGAGGGGGTGGTATTGCATACTTGAGAAAACCGATGGATAAAATATCGCAGTGATTCTCCTGATGTTTGCATCATACCACACAGATCTAGTTCAGTGCCTGGTCGGGTGTAAGAGCTCTCGAAGTTGACAGTGAACTGCTGGCATAATTCCGCCCAACTGTTGATGGAGTCAGGCGGAAGACTCATGAACCAGGACCTGGCAGTCCCAGTTAGAGCCACAGGGAAGTAGTTGGCCATCACGACCTCGTTGCCTCCTGCTGCAAGTATAGCAGTGGAGTAGATTTGAAGGAATTTGGTGGGGTTGATAGTCCCATCGAATTTCTCCGGCAAATAAGGCTAGAACTTCTGTGGTCAGTGAACCATGCGTAGGTGCATAGCCAAGGCAGAACAACCTCCTCCTACTCCTACTAGAGAAGGGTTGTCCCGAGCCTCTCGCGAGCACGCTCAATGCGAACACAACCATCCTGCTGTCAGTAGTGGTGGTCGAGCTCTGACCGCAGGTCATGTGTCGAAAGCCTCGATGCAGTGTGGGTGCGACGTGCCCCGGAAGGTAGCGAAGTCGCCTGTTGGGACACAGCACGTCTCTTGTGCTGTGAAACTTGCGGACCAAGTCTTCTTGACAAGATTTGGCGTTGTGGAGGTGCCGGCTTTGAAGGAGTAGGACCTTGGTTGCTGATGCCATTGGTTGCAGCTGCAACCAGATGCTCAACATCAGCCCTCCATTGCTCCATAGCACCCTGAGATGCTCCTAGAGGTGGTGGACATTGGAGTAGAGTACGCGCAGCAACAAGCGCGTGCTCAGGATTGTTGTTTGTCGATGTTGTGATCGACACAAGCACTCCATCCTGCTTTCCAGCATTGTTTGCTGGAACAACAACGCCCACCGGTTGCTGCATGTTGGAGGGATTCTCTCCAAAAGGTTGCACAGTGTTGTTGCTTTGGATGATCATGTCGTGGAGTTCACCATCTTGTGATCTCAGGCGCCCCCTACCTGGCACGCCCAATGTTGAAGCGTACTAACAACACTTCCCCCGATACAACTAAATAGTAGCCCGCGGAGGTTCTTGTATCGGTTTGTGCGTGCAGAGATCTTAGACAAGATGATGACACAGATAATTTACATGGTTCGGGCCGCCTGAGCGTAATACCCTACTCCATGGGATGTGTGTTGTTATATTGATCGAGCTTGTGTGCGTATGAGATTGCCTATGTTGCATCGTGTAGCACATTCCATTTATAGACCAAGGGATGGTTGTTACATGGGTTGCCTGACCCGACATGTGGCCCCGACGGTTATTACTGCCTTAAACACAATTAAGTGTGTTTAAGAACCCTAATAGCGTGATAACGCGCCTTAATGGTGGCGTTACCAGTATTAAGGGTCTCTTGATCATGTGTCATTAATATCGCATTAATGACACATAATCAGGTCATGTAACTGTAGCACTAATTGTCCTTTGAATATTTGTGCCGTTGGAGGTCCTCCAGTCTTTTCGTTGGTATCGTAGGTCCAGAGGCTTGACACATGGCAGCTCTGGAGTTTCCCCTTGCGAGGAGGTAGGTCCGGAGCCGCTATACACGCGGCGGCATCAGAGCTTCCCTCTATTGGGGGTTAGGTCCGGGGTCACTGGACACGTGTCAAGCACAGAGCTTCCCTATGTAGGAAGTTTAGCTCCGGTCTTATATCACACGTGGTAGTGCTGGATATACCCATATGGAGGAGGCGGGTCCAGTGCCATGTAACATGTGGGGCCTACGGAGGCCTTCAACTCTGACCGATGGAACTCACTTGCACTTCTTGCAGTATCGTGGGGTACCCGGTACGCAGGGTATCGACACATACCAATCACCATGTCATCCGCTTGTTGCACTTCCTCCATAGAGACATGGTTCACCTTGCCACGAACAAGATTCTGGGCTCCACGGTTGCCTTGTGGTGCTCCTCTATTCGGTCTTGGGTTCTGTCTTGGAGCATTGTTTCCCTGACGAAGGCTTGACTTAGGACATTGAGATGCAAAGTTTCCTACCTTAACACAAGTATAGCAAGACCTTGCTGCACCGGAATTGTTTGGACGAGCTTGGTTTTGAGCATTTGCAGGAAAATTAGCACGGGGCGCAGGAGGCATTGGAAGGCGAGGTGCTTGCATAGCGGGGCATTGTTGTGTGGGCTGAGGCTGAGCTGGACGCGGTGGAATAGCAGCGCATTATGCAGAAGCAGAAGTGTTGTAGTATGGCACATTTGAGGGTGCAAAGCGGTGGCGAACATTACTTCCTTGTGACTGTCCCTGATATGGCATCTTCCTCTTGTTATGTTGCTCCATCTCACGAACCTTGTTTACAAGCTTCTGGAAATTTGCAGTCACAATTGAGAAATTGGACTTGAATCTTATTGTTTAGTCCCCTCATGAACAAATATTGCTTGCGGCTGTCCCGATTAACATCCTCCGAAGCATACATTGAGAGTTGAGCAAATTTATTGAGGTACTCACTCACGCTTGACTTTCCCTGCCTTAAGTTCTCAAACTCCTGCCTCTTCAAGATCATAACACCTTCAGGAACAAAGTGAGATCGGAATTTCTCTTTGAATTCAGCCCAAGTGATCTTCTCTTGATTTTCATGGGCATTACATAGCGAGTCCCACCAATCCGCAGCTGCTCTAACTAGTTGGTAGGACGCAAAAAGAACCTTCTTCCTGTTATTGCATTGGACAATAGCGAGCTTCTTCTCCACTGATTTCAGCCAATCATCAGCTTCCATAGGATCAGTGGCTTGAGCAAAGGTAGGTGGCCTAGTCCTCATAAACTCTCCCAAACTGTTATTGGGCGATGGGGGTGGCGGTGGTGGAGGCATGTGGGGCTGATTCTGATTATTGTCATGCAGCTGTCCTAAGGTCTGCATCACGGTCTGCATAAGTTGATTATGCATAGCCAACAGCTGCTGAAGGTTGAGAACCTTAGGTCCAGGTCCATTGTTGTTGTTCTAAGGTGCCCCATTAGTCTCCTCATTCTCATTGGCATCCCTTTGGTTACGGGTCCATATCATATGAAGGAAAGAGCAAGAGATAGAGGATTTAGAAAATGTCCCCAACAATATGCATTAAGGGATATGAACTAGGCAACTGCTTATACTAACCTATGTGGATGTAGCAAGCGTCTAAGCATCCCACAATCCTCTACTAAGCATAAAAGCAAACATTACATAGCAATCAACACACCAAACAAACCACAACGCTTCTGAGTGCTTCTATGTGCTCTAAAGTGTCCATTCTATCTAGTCTGCATCCTACGGTCAATTTGTGGCTCTGATACCAACTTGTGACACCCAGTTCCTAAAATGAACCAAGTGTGATGCATATGTGTGCCCAGGATGTTGAACACACATACACGAGTGCATCATAAACTATATACAGATAATTACCACAACACAAGTTAATTAAGAAGGTACTTTTACTATGACATTCAAATAATCCTCAAATTACAACTCTAATGATTATTAAGGATAATACTACTACAGCGGAGTAATCTAATTAAGCAACTAAGCCAACTAAGCAAATAGTGTAGCACGGCTCCAAGTAACACCACAGGCAAGTCGACGACAGCACACAACCTAGTACTCCGCATTATCATCAGGATACTTCCAAACATCACCTGAAACTGTTGGTGGGGGAGATTGCAAGAGTGAGTACATGTCGTACTCAGCAAGTGTGGGAAAGTATGGCATGTAGCTTAAACAAGGAATGATAATAAACAATGGCTAATTGTTGAAAACTACATTTAAAACGTGTAGAAAGCATTATACTATGTCTATGTGAAGTAATCCCATCATATCCCACATAATTAACATAATACAAAACCATAATCAATTATCCATCCATATACCAGATTATTACCATCATCATCATCCATGTTCATTTATTATAACTCGATCCATAACCATAACCAACCATCCCAAATCCCAAGTTCCCTCTAATCATGTAGGTCATCCAGGTGCTCGTAACCGGGAGCACGGCTATCATGATAGTTTTTAACACTCTGCAAAGGTTGTACCACTTTACCCACGGGTCCGTGATTTCGTCACCCATCGGCGACTAAAGAAACCTCCCTTATGCCAATTACACTTCCTTAGGTATATGGCCAGGAGATCACAAAATAGCATTTACAAAGGGACTACCAGCATATTCAGACCCACTAAGGTTTCACCAGTGGTGATGCCTCCATCTGAGCACATCCAACCAGGGACCCCCTCTTGTGCCGTTCGGATCCCAGGGCAGTCCTGCCACTATTGCAAACCCAACCGACTCCCATTCTCCGCTCCTCCATATGATTCGAATCGATGCTGGTAATGCTCCTAATTAATTGGCTAAGCCGCACCCATACATGGCCTTGTGGTGGCACTGTTGTCCTGGCGTATTCTTGCATGAAGCGGTCCTTAGATCTAAAGCAAGCAAACCACCATATCATCCAACCCTGTCCACAAACCATGCTTGCCTAGATCTCCCAAGTCCCATATTACCAATTATCCATGTTCATCAATTCTCATCATCCATAAGTTTATTAATTCATAATTAAGCCATTTGGTTGGTTTCCCATCCCAATTAATTAGAGCAGTGCAAAAAGATAAAATACCGTTCTCGACTCTCTACAATATACTTCAAGTGACAAGGATGGTCAAACAAGACTAGTAAACACCTATAATGGCTTTCCCGTGAAATTGACACAAGCATGTAGTTTTGCAAACAAGACATTTAAAAACAGGATCAAAATAATCAAGGAAACTTTCCTTGCTCCGCGGATAGGGTTGCTCAAGCGCTTTGAAGTCTTGGTTCTGAAAATCATTGTATACAGCCTCTTGAGCACGTCCCTTTACTCGCGATCATACGCATACAAGAAAACACATACTAATCAACACAATGCACACATATTAATCAATATGCAATGACATGAATTCATGCAAAGTATGATAATTAATAATCTATAGTTGTTTATTAATTAGGTGCGACTTGTTCATATGTGTTCATGCGAGTTTACGGGGGTTTTAGCGATGATTAGGGTTGCTGGAATAAAATAGATGTAGATGCAACTACTATTTAATTCCGGGTATTATATCTATTACGTCGCTAAAATTTGTCTTGAAAAACGTATCCTACCGTAGATGCAGCAGCTTCGAAGGTCGCAGAACGGGGGCGTAGCGTAGACGAAGTAGACGGTGAAGCGATTCTCCAACAGCACGATGACGGCAGCGAGACGATATCCGGCTGACGGCAACTCCTTCCTGCTGTTCCTTGAAAGTTGCCTAGAGGGGGGGTGAATAGGCTAATCAACCTGAAATGACTTAATAAAACGAGATTAATACACAGGGGGCGGACTAGTCCGGTCCAGGGGCGGACTAGTCCGGTCCACCTACAGGGAAAAACATAAAAAGGGTTTTTAATAGGTTTTAGTCCAATTCTTGTGATGCGAAGTTTGTTAGAATAACTTAGTGAGCCTTAATAAGTTATATGGCAAGTATAAAGCTAAAGATCACAATGAAGCAAAGGTGATGAGAAAAACCGGTAAAGCTAACCCTAGAAGCAATATGTGATGAATGAAAGCTAGGAACACAAGTGACACGAGGATTTTATCCCGAGGTTCGATCCCACACAAGGAATCTACGTCCCCGTTGAGGAGTCCACAAAGGACCGGGTTCAACAACCCTTCCCTCACCAAGTTTACCGCACGGGCCTAACTTGGTTCTCCACTATCACAAAGAATGAATACAAGATTCGTTGGGGCTTCTCACAATCTGAGGCTACCACCACAAATACAATCGCAAATCACAAAGATTGACTCAAGCCACAGATCACAAACATTCACAAAGTGCAAGAGATCAAACCGAGAGCCAAAGAGCGGTGTTCTTCCTCTTCTTCACCTCACTAAACCCTAATCCACACAAGAATTAGTTTTAGAGGGAATGTAGGCAAGAAGGAGGCTTTTGGAGGCTCAAGGTTGCTGTGGCGGCGCTAGGGTTTCAATTTGCTCAAGAGGTGGTTCAAATGAACCCAGGGGTCCTCTATTTATAGAGGTCCCAAGCCCATACTGCTGACTTCAGCAAATGGGCGGACTAGTCTGGCCTACAGCCCGGACTAGTCCGGCCTAGGGGACCACTGACGTCCCTGACAACTGTCGCACTGCGCGGCAATCGTCACACTACCTGCCAAACTTCAAATTCAAACGATCACTTCAACAACGGACTAGTCCGGCCCTTACCGGACTAGTCCGATCTCACACATAACCTTTTGTTCCGTGTGAAAACGGACTAGTCTGAAGACCACGGACTAGTCCCGCCCCATGGGCGGACTAGTCCGGCCTTCCCAGACTTAGTCTCTGAAACACTGACTCCTCTCAAACCCGGACTAGTCCGGCCCCCAAGGCGGACTACTCCGATCTCAGTGAGGACCTCTTGGACTGGACTAAAACGGACAAGTCCGTGGTTTTGGGACTTAGTCACCAAAACCCACTTCACGGCTACCCGGACTAGTCCGTCCCAACACGGACTAGTCCGATCTCAGTCAGACCCTTCTGGTCCGGCCGAAAACGGACTTGGCCGACCAGGGGCGGACTAGTCCGGCACTACTGGCAGACTACTTCCAACTCTTTTCTCTCAATAGGTTTGACCTCTAAACCGCTTTGAGCTCCCAACTTGATCTCAATGCACTTTACACACACATCCTCACACAAATTTGGCTAGTCTAAACTCGACACACTAGAAACCCTAGTTTCTCCTTTTCGAGTTGACATCGCCGTTTCCATCTTTTTCCTTTTTGAGGGATTGTGCTTCCACTTAGTCCACACCTGTGCTTAAGATCACTGAGCTCATTAGCCACTTAATTGTCGTCATCAATCATCCAAAACCACGGGGATCCTAGATGCACTTTCAATCTCCACCTTTTTGGTGATTGATGACAACACATTAAGTCTTCAATAAAAGAGTATAAATTTGTGGTTTTCATAACGTGCGGGTGTATGAGTGACTCCCCCTCAATGAATGCATCATAAAAGAGAGATTGAGGAAGTCCTTCATACATGCACACGTTATGGTGGGGTGCCTACGTGTTGTGCTCAACAATATGTGACAAGACATAATAAGCATTAATATGATCAAAAGATAGACATTCAAAGCATCATATTGATATTGAACATTCAAAACATTCAAAACATAGTCTTGCACAAATTTAAACATTCGACATAACATAGGTATTACAATAAGGAGTGCAACATGTCCACGGATCCAAAATAAGAACTATATTCAACTCTCCCCCTATTTGACTATCTCTCCCGACTGACTCCCAACTATCTCTCCCCCTTTGGCATCAAGACACCAAAAAGGGAAAAGAAGAAGGGAAACACGACCTCGAAAGTCTAGTCGTCGTCTTCCTCGTCATCGTCGTCGTCGTGGGAGTCGCTCTCCGTGGCCTCCGGGTCCTCTTGATCCTCATCGTCATTGTCGGAGACCCGTGCCGAGGTAGCAGCCCGGGAGGAGCTCTCATCCTCTTGGAGTTGGGCGAGCTCATCGGCGGTGAAGTCGGGGAATGGAGTGATCTCCCCGTCGCTCACCTCCAGAGAGGACATAGGGACCTCCAGCTTGTCGCACACCGCCTTAAGATACTTTTCTTGGCGCTTGTGTGCCCTTTGAGCTCGGATCTCTTGCTTCTGGCAGGAAGTGAAGATCGCCTTGAAGCACTTGAAGAAAGCGCTCATCGATTGAGGCGGAGGCGGAGAAGGAGGCGCCACGGGGCGAGATGGAGGGTCTGCGTTCTTTCGGCGTTGGGGAGCTGGCACATTCGGGGGCTGCTGAGGACAAAGCGGGCGATGCAACACGTCCTTGACAAAGGACAAGCCCGACACCTTCTCTATGAGGCACATAATGTAGGGGGCATACCCGCAAGCACGGTTGGGGGTATGTGAGATGTTGAAGATATCGTCAAAGATGTAATCGACGAGGTTGAATTTCTCCTCCCCATCAACAAGAAGTAGCAAGTGCCTCAAGTTTCCTTGAATCACCCCAGCATCACCATCCTTTGGTGTTATTGTCCTTCTGAGGATCCTGTTCATGATGCTGTAGAAGGGCTTGATGTTGCGAGTATGTCCAGCACTATATTGGACATGACTGGAGTACATGTATGCCAGCTCATCTCGGTCAACGGCCTTGAGGTTAGAGATAATGATCTCAAGGTCCAAATGTGCCTCAAGCCCTAGAATTTTGGCAAACTCCGCAAAAGTGACTGAGTATTGCTCGCCATGTGTCATCCATATGATCCTCCTGTCACCTGAGGTGGTGAAGTAGATAGTGGAGTAAAACTGCAGGATCACTTCGACGTTCCAGTCATACTTGAATCCCATGATCTCCTTGAGTTCATGGCGTTCAACAGCTTCAATGACGGCGTCAAATGGAGAGTGTTGCTTTTTGGCCATGTACTCCCAGTCTACCCACTATGCTTCAATCACAGCCTTCTTCATGCCTTGGTAGACTAGACGGTAGTAATCACAATGAAAGTCGCACCAAAACCAAGGGTCAGCGGTGCTCCTTTCAAACTTGTACACCTTGTCCGTCCGGAGCCTTCTTGCTTTCTCAGCTCCCTTTCCATGAAAGATATTTGCAGCTATGTCACGCTGCCTGTCGGGATTCCTCTCGAGAGTGTGCACTTCCAGGGGACCAATCGGTTTGGCTTTCCCCTTCTCCTTGATAGCAATGCCCTTGGCCTTCAGAGCCGAGGCCTTCACCAAGGGCTTCTTTTTCTTTGGCTCAGCAGGAGCCGGGGCCTTGCCCTTCTTTGGATCTCGTTCGATCCACCGTTCAGCAATGTCTTCTTGGGCTGGTTCCTTGCCCTTGTTCTTCTCTCCAAGTGTCACAAGTCTCTTCCTCTTGGAGACTTGTGCAGCAGCAGCCTGAGAGTTATGAGCCTCTCGCTCCTCTCTCTTCTTTTTCTGGAGATCCTTCTGTGACTCCTCAATGGCCCGAGCCATTGCTTCATCCTCGTCGTAGGCCAATGCGGCGGCCCTGGCTTGTTGCTTCTTCATCGCCTGCGCTCTTTCATGCTGCTCGAGAAACTTCTCCGCAGCCTCAACTTCGGCTCTTGCTCGTTCTTCGGCGAGACGAAGTTGCTCCGCCTCCCACTCGGGGTCAGTGGGGGGAGAAGTGGAACGGCGAGGAGCGGCCATTTTAGCTGAAAGGAATAGAGTCCATAAGATAGAAGGTCAAAGAGTTTGAATAATGCGAAAGAATTCACGAAAAACAGCCAAAGTGTGAGTTTGACCTGTGCAGACCGTACTAGTCCGGGTTGCACAGGCTAAACCCTAACTCTAACGGTTTTTCGAGAAATTTGGAATCAAGTCGCAATACTCCTAGGCTATGATCACAAGGTCACTAGAAGCAACTTTAATGAAGAGGAATCTACCAAAAACTTAATGAATTAAGAATGAGGCTAGTTTTTTAAAAAGGAGGAATACCTCTTCAAATCTTGAAAAAATTGACAAGATCGGGAAGGGATCACGTCGAGGATGTTTGGGAAAGGTCTCCCTTGCCTCCAAAGAGTCCAATGCATGGATTGGAATCGGTTTTTGGTGGAGGAAAGTGAAAATCGCCCAAAAGAGTAGAGTTTCAAGCGTGAAGGAGAGAGAGAGGGAAAAGAACGGAAGTGGAGGGGTCCGGCCGCCTCCTGGGGGTTTAAGTCCCCAGGGGCTGGACTAGTCCGATAGAGGAGCCGGACTAGTCCGGTCAGCGGACCAGACCCGGACCAGTTCGGATCCGGACTTGTCCGGCCACAGGGCGGACTAGTCCGGTCCTAGGAGGCTGAAAACATATATATTTGAGTTTTAGCCACTATAAATGATCCTTTTGGACATATTGCACAACAAAACATTGTGAATATGGTCAATAAGCAATCAACATTCAAACTATGACCATAACTCACAAAGTCACTAGTTTTTCAAATATTTTGGAGAAAATTGAGATAGAGATGAATTTTTCAACCACATGCATTCTTTTGAATAAGGCAAAAGTGAACATTCAGATGTGCATGTTTCAAGCCACATTTCGAGAATCTAACATATTGAGCTCACTCCTAAGCTCACAAAATCGCTTCTCATCTAGGGGCTTGGTGAATATGTTGGCTAGTTGGTTTTCGGTTCTCACATGTGAAATCACTATATCGCCCTTTAAGGAATGATCTCTCAAGAAGTGGTGTCTAATGTCTATATGTTTGGTCCTTGAATGCTCAACTGGATTATGGGCTATTTTGATGACGCTCTCATTGTCACATAGGAGAGGAATATGGCGCAAGTTTATACCATAATCCCTTAGAGTTTGTCTCATCCAAAGAAGTTGTGCACAACAACTTCCGGCTGCGACGTACTCCGCTTCGGCTATGGAAAGAGCAATGGAATTTTGTTTCTTAGAGGACCAAGACACTAATGATCTACCCAAGAATTGGCATGTCCCGGATGTGCTCTTTCTATCAACTTTGCACCCCGCATAATCCGCATCGGAATAACCAATGAGGTTGAACTTGGATCCTTTGGGGTACCAAAGTCCTAGGCTAGGTGTGTGAACTAGATATCTAAGAATTCTCTTCACGGCGGTCAAATGACACACCTTTGGTGCAGCTTGAAACCGTGCACACATACACACACTAAGCATAATATCCGGTCTAGATGCACAAAGATATAACAAGGAGCCAATCATGGAACGATATGCCTTTTGGTCCACACTTGGACCATCTTCGTTGAGGTCTAGGTGTCCATTTGTTGCCATAGAGTCTTAATGGGTTTGGCCTTGTCCATGTCAAACTTCTTCAATATGTCTTGAGTGTACTTTGTTTGACTTATGAACGTGCCTTCTTTGAGTTGCTTGACTTGGAAACCTAAAAAGAACTTCAACTCCCCCATCATGGACATCTCAAATCTTTTCGTCATAATCTTAGAAAACTCATCACAAAACACTTTGTTAGTAGAACCAAATATAATGTCATCGACATATATTTGGCACACAAAAAGATCATCATTGAAGTGCTTCATAAATAGAGTGTAATCAGCTTTTCCTATCTTAAAACCATTTTCAATAAGAAAGTATCTAAGACACTCATATCAAGCTTTAGGAGCTTGTTTGAGGCCATAGAGAGCCTTACACAATTTGAAGACATGGTTTGGGAATTCTTGGTCTTCGAAGCCCGGTGGTTGCTCCACATATACTTCCTACTTTGTTGGGCCATTTAGGAACGCACTCTTGACATCCATTTGATAGAGCTTAAAATTATGGTGAGTGGCAAAGGCAAGTAATATTCGAATTGACTCTAACCTATCTACGGGAGCAAAGGTTTCATCAAATTCCAAACCTTCGACTTGTGAGTACCCCTTTGCCACAAGTCGTGCCTTGTTCCTTATCACAACACCATGTTCATCTTGCTTGTTGCGGAACACCCACTTGGTGCCCACAACATTTGCTTGTGGACGCTTGACAAGCTCCCAAACTTTGTTCCTCTCCAAGTTGTTAAGCTCCTCTTGCATGGCCACCAACCAATCCCGGTCTTTCAAGGCATCTTCAACCCTATGGGGCTCCAAAGAAGAGACAAAAGAGTAATGTTCACAAAAGTTTGCAACACGAGAATGAGTGATTACCCCTTTAGTAATGTCTCCTAGTATGTTGTCGACGGGGTGATCCCGTTGAACACTTTGATGTACACGAGGATGTGGAGGTTGAGCTCTTGAGTCATCAACGTCTTCTTCTTCTTCTTGATCTCCCCCTTGATGAATGCCTCCCCTTTGACTTTTGTCTTCTTGGTCGTTCTGAGGTCCCACTTGTCCGTCGTCAACTTGATCGCGTGGGGGATTACTTGCATCATCTTGTTGTTGGTCACTTGAGCATTGAGGTTGTTCTTGTGGTCGAACATCTCCAAGTGCCATTCTCCTAAGTGCTTCTTGTGGAGAGTCTTCTTGATCTAGCACACTTTGATCAACTTGCTCCACTTGGGAGCCATTAGTTTCATCAAACACCGCGTCGCGTGCTATTTCAACAATTCCGGAGGTTTTGTTGAAGACACGGTAGGCGTGGGTGTTTGAGTCATAGCCAAGAAAGAAACCCTCATCGGACTTTGAAGCAAACTTCGAAGTCCTAGGCTTCTTGTTTAGAATATAGCACTTGTCGGTGGTTTTGATCCGGCAGATCTCCCGACACTACTAAAGTGTTAGAGGAGTTTGAGGTTCGGTATGGGCGCGCAGAGATTCCAGAATGTGAGATGTCGAGTGACACAAGGGACACGAAGATTTACGTGGTTCGGGCCGCCTGAGCGTAATACCCTACTCCACGGGGTGTGTTGGTGTTGTATTGGATGTATGAGCTCAACGTCAGTTGAGAGTGTAAAGTCAGCGTGTCTCCAGAGACTGTGTCCTATGTATCGTCGGCCTGTCCTTTTATAGTACAAGGGCAGACCGTTACAAGTTAGCCTGGCCCGACATGTGGCCCCGGCGGTTACTGATATTGATACACATTCAACACGTTTAATTGCCCTTAATGACCAAGTTATGGGCTTTGACAGCACCATTACTGGTAATTAAGGTCATCCGATCATGTGTCATTAATATAGTATTAATGACAGTTGATCGGGTCTTGAAGTCCTTGATTCCCCTTTGAAGATCTGGAGCCATTGTGGAGTCTTCCGGAGGTTAGAGGCTGAAGATCCGACGGTTGGACATGTGGCAGCGCTGGAGCACACTGTGGGGAACAGATAGGTCCGGTGTTACCCAACACGTGTCAGTTCTGGAGCTTCTCTCGGTCTGGGGTTAGGTCCGGGGGTGCCATTTCGGTACATAGCCCGGAGCTTCCCCCTTGTGGGCAGTAGCTCCAGTTTGATAGTACACGTGGCGACCCTGGGACTAACCATGTTGGAGAAGAGGGTCTGGTTATGTCTGACATGTGGGCCTCCGAAGGTCTTCAAATCAAGTAGATGACTTTCCCTTGAGATCTTTGCAATCCCAAGGAGTATATGGTACCCAGGGTACCGACAGTGGCCCCCTGGGCCGACCTCTGGGGAAGACCCCTTGGGTGAAGTCATTCCGACAGAGGTGGGTCCATCCTTCGACTTTTGAACTGAGTCTTCAAAGGTCTTCGGATGTGCCGTTGGCGATAGTTTGGAGTTAAATCCTCGCCGCGTGGCATATCCCGTGTGCGGAAAATGAGATCTTTGGCGTGCGGATCTCACGCAATTGAAGGTCGCCAGTTCCCGATAAGAAAATCGTATCGGTTCCGCGCGCCTTGTCAGGCCGCCGCCTTCGGGCTTCCCGCCTCATGATGACAACCGTTCGCCTGGGTAAGAATCTCGACTTGATTGTCGGGGTGGTCCTGGGCCCTCTTGTCATCGGCTGGGTGGAATTTTTTAGTAGTATCTTCGACTTCCTTGCGGTTTCCATCCAAGCGTTGCGAGGGCTTACTTAAGGAGGAAAGCGCACAATGTCTGGAGTTCTTTACGCCTCTCATCTGATCTTGCGCTCAAACTCCCAACTTGTGCTCACTTTTCCTCTCTTGCCTTGATGTGCTGCGATGGATTTGGGTCTCCGCAAGAGTCGTTTGAAGACCGAAGGTGACTTGAAGAAGGTCTGGGCCCTCATGGGATGGTCCCCGGACTTCTTCAACTGTCTGGTCCGCGCCGGAGGAGAGCTCCCATTTGAGAAGGAGCACGTCGGCGAGATGGTGTACTTCTCTTCGTACGCCATGGTGGGGTTGATCCCACCTTTTTCCTCCTTTTTCTTGATGCTGCTAGAC
The DNA here is from genome assembly GCA_036927565.1 of Tuctoria greenei. Taxonomy (NCBI): domain Eukaryota; kingdom Viridiplantae; phylum Streptophyta; class Magnoliopsida; order Poales; family Poaceae; genus Tuctoria; species Tuctoria greenei. Next base: position 127,653,717 of record JAYESD010000011.1, on the reverse strand, counting down.
TTTTATGGTCTGCAGCTATACCACCTTGTCCCCCACTCCATTCTTCTTGTGTCTATCTTTGTCCACTTCTGTGAAATGTGGGTGGGCATCCCCCCCTGCATTGAACTTTTCCGGACCTTCTTCACCGTCCATACCACCGGTAGGAGTAATGAGTACCTTGGCTTCTATTACTTCGTGAAGCGCAAGAAGTGCCTATTGAAGTACCTCCGGTTGTTTCCCTCTGGAAAGTGGGATGATTGGAAGAAGGAATGGATAGTCATCCGGGTGGAGGAGCACGAGAAGCTAGAGCTGCCCGAAGGCCTCCCCAACATCGACACTGCAGTCTGGAGTGAAGCTTTGGTGTTGTCGGATGCCTTCAACCCTGCTCTGACCAGGATCCGCCAGTGTGTGGAGGGAGGATTAACTCCTCATGCGGTATTTTGCAACTTCCTGGTCAACAGGTGGGCACCGCTGAAGAGGAGAGAAAAACTCGCTTGGGCCCTCAACAGCGTGATGGAGACTGGGTCGAGACCGGATTGAAGTCCAACATGGCGGGGGCAACCTTGGAGTTACATCTCAAAAAGTTTCAGCACGGCATCGACGTTGCAGGAGATGACTTGACCCCGCCATCAGCCTTTCTCCCTCTGAACGTAGAAGTAGAGTTCAGCAGGGAGCTCCGACGAACGATGACGGTGCTTGACGACCTTGGTGTCGTCGAGAGAAGATCGACCTCCAGGGTGGTGATCCCTGGGGCTTTCGAAGGTGGTTCCGACCCTGCCCCGAAGCCAAGGATCGAAGTCATCGGCAAGGGCAAGGAACCGGCGGACGAACCCTTGAGCCGGAAGAGGAAACTGCAGCATACCGACGGAAGGTCCTTCAGGCCTGCAACCTCTGCATCAGCTTCTTCTCCCTGGAGGGGGAGGTCTTCTACAACTGCGGCAACTGTACCCGCAATGGCAACTTCCCGGGGTGCTAGCTCCGGGCATGCGACTCCATCACCAGGGCCAGTTGAGGCCTCTAGGTCCGGAGGTCCTTCCCGGTCGAGGAGGGCCTCGACTAAGGAAGTGCCTGTGACTGCAACGAGTTTCGGGGGGCCTTCTGGAGCTTCCACGCCGGCGGCGGCTATGGTCAGCCCAGAACGCCTGGGAAAGAGGTTCTGCGCAAGCTGGTGCGAAAGCCTCCCGAGGTAATTTTTAATCTTTACCTCAGACAGTTGTTTTTTTGTAGTAACTGTTTTTTAAATTTCTTCATCCTTCATCTGCAGCGTTCCCAAGAAGAGGAGTGAGGTTCCACCCTCAGCCACAGCAGCTGAAGTTGTGAGGGAGGAAGCCTCTGCTCCTGTCCCAGTGCCGCTCCAAGTGGTGGTTGAACCTGCGGCAGCTCCGGCGCCAGCTGTCGTGGTCATGGACCTCGACTCATCCCCCGAGACTCCCGTGGTAGCGCTGGACCACAGGAGAGAAGATGCGCCAGCGGCACCTGCCTCAGAGGTTGAAGCTTCGGGTCTGGGTGCTGAGATGATGGAAGCTTCGGCCGTTGAGCCAGAGGAAGCAATAATTCCGGCCCTAGAGCCGGAAATTGTCGAAGCCCTGGCGGTTGAGCCGGAGGTAATTGAAGTCCCGGCGTGCGTGCCAGATATTGAGGAAGTACCGGCGGTTGGGCCGGGTACCTCTGAAGCACCGGCCACACAGTCGGTCGTTGCTGGAGCTCCGGCCGCAGGGCCGGTTGATGTTGAAGACCTTCCGGCTCCCGAGCCGGTTGCCGTTGAAACTCCGGCCGCAGGGCCGGCTGTTGTTGAAGATCTTCTGGCGCCTGAGCTGGTCGTTGCGAAGGCGTCAGCGCTCGAGCCCCCAGTAGAGGAGGTGCCCAGGCCGGAGCCAGAAGCAGTTCCTGCTTCGGGAGTGACGACGCCGGAGGTACCTGCGGCTGAGCCGGAGTGCTCTGATGAAGTCGCTGGCCCCCTGCCCGAGGGGACGAACGAAGATCTGGTGGCTGGTCCTTCGGAACCACTTTCGGAGGTCGGAACTTCATCAGCGGGACCCTCCTTGATGGCGACTGAGGCCATCCTGGAGGACGGCCCTGGTGCCGTGGAGGCTCAGGGGACCACTCTTGTGGAGTGGGACCCAATTTTTGTAACTGAAAACCCGCTGGAACCAGCGGAGGAGACCCCAGCAGGTCCGGATCATATCCCGTTGTCATTGTCTATTGACAACGCCTGCTCCAATCTGCGTCAAGTTCAGCTGGCATTCTTCCACGACAGCAAGGCTCTTGAAGAGGAGCGCCAAACCCTTAGGAGGTGGCGTAATCGGCTCTACTTCGAGACCAAGCTGGCGCAGTCAAGGATGGCAGATGACAAAGAATGGATCAAGCAGGAGAAGGTCCACCTGGAGTACTGGGGCAAGTTATTGGATGACAGGGAGAGCTTGACTTGCGCCCTCGATGCTCAATCCCGGGCAATTTATGAGCAGACCAAAGCAGCTAATAGTGCGGCTGATGAACGGCAAGAAAGGCTTGAGGCCATTAACACTACTCTCATCAAGCGCCGGGAGGCACTTGAGGAGAGGGAGAAAAGGCTCGAAGATGAAGAGTAGAAACTCCTAGAGCTGCGGGATGACGTCTTGAGGATGGAGGAGGAGCTCACCAAAAAGGTGGCTCTGGCTGACAAGGGCCTAAAAGAGCATGCCAAGAAATTGGAAGAGCGCTGCACTGAGGAGGAGGAGAAGGCCTGGGTGCGAGGGCAGGAACTCTACGAGCAAGAGTGTGCCATCACTGCCAGGGAGAAGAAAGTAAGGGGCAGGGAGAAGGACCTGGTTGACCGCTGGAACAAGATCTACCTCCGGGAGGAGGAGCTCGGAAAACTCGAGAAGCGAGTTGCTGAAAAGATTCAGCAAAACGCCAAAGAAGTTGAGCGCCTCGCTCGCAAGAATTCTAAACTGGTGGCGGCCAAAAGATCCTTGGAAGAACTGAAGGGCTTGAGGGTTGCGGACTCCCTACAGGTTTGGGAGTTCCTGGGCAAGGCCAACGACGCGCTGACACCGATGGGCTTCAGTCCCGTGCGTCCGGATGATCTGAAGCCAGAGCCGGACCTGGCGTTGCAAGCGCTGAGCTCGGCGGGTAGCAAACTCTCCAAGGTGGGCGACGTCATCGCGGGCCAGTTAGAGGTTGAGGGGCAATCCCTGGCGAAGAACGTCGCAGAGTATGTGCTGACGTGCTACACCAGCCGGAATCCCCAATTCCCTCTGGACCCGGTGCTTTAAGGTCCTGTCGAAGGAGAAGGTGAAGCCGCCCGAGCCAATGTGTCAGAGGTTGCTCAGAAGGTCGCCCAGTTCTTCCGTAGGGTCTAGGACCATCTCCGTAGCTCCCACTTGTATTCTCTCTTTTTCTTCCTCAATTTTGTAATCCCTTGTCTCCAGATGAATGAAATCCCCAAATTTTTGTGAATTTCACTTTTTGTCTTCAACACTTTTGTCTTCACTTGGCCCCCTTGTAGATGTACACAATTTGATTGTGAACATGTACCAAGAGGATATTGTGTTTTGTTGAAGACTCATTTGCTTTGAACTTGTAGAGTGTAGGTATGAAGTCTTCGATAGTGAAGGACCCCTGAGGTTGCCGGAGCTTAGAAGCTCCGGCATTGTCTATCGTCGGAGCTTAGTAGCTCCGGCAATAGTCCCTATCAATGCATAGAGCATCGATAGTTAGTCCTCTTGGGTGTCGGAGCTTAGTAGTTCCGGCAGTGACCTTTACCAACGTGTAGTTTGTTGGTAGTAGACTCCGCTTGCGGGGTCTTCTCACCATCATTTATTTTGCGTCGACGGCTGGCCCCCCTAGCTTTACCGGAGCTTGGTTGCTCCGGTGATGCTCGTTTTCAATGTTTAACATCGATTACAAGCCACCTAGGGGGAGTCGGAGCTTAGTTAGCTCCGGCTTTTCTCCATTAACGTGGATTTTTCATTTTTCCTGCACACTGAAGCCAAGAAAAATAGTAAAATTTGTTCCTTGCTTATAACTTCGTCGCGGCTTACGATTCCCAAGAGAGTTTTAGGTCAAACGCGATTCTGAATACAACTGAATGCGTTGTCTTTTCTTCCAGATCCAATTGTACTTGGACCCGCCTTACTTTGGCTTGTCGGGGTGTAGGTAGAGTGGCGTACTTAGGGTGCTTGACCAGGCTAAGTCGATAGCACACTCTGGCCCCAGGTTGGCTTGGCGGCATTCAGGCGAGTGGGCCATAAACAATATTTGAATCTAGAAGAATCGACAATACAGCTCGATCGTATATGAACCAGTCGAACTAAAATTTCTTAAGAATTGCACGTCTTTGTTATAGACAAGAAAGAGAAAAATAAAAAACGTTGAACCTGTACAAAATAAATGCACGTGGAGTCTGTTTCACATGAAGATGTCTTTCATTATAGGTCTGGGGTACAGGGGAAACAAGTACACTCTTAGGGTACGGAACCAGGCTAAGCTTGTTTAATTTCTCGTTTGACCCAGGGTAGCTAGCCACACTTTTAGTCCTGAGACTGCGACAAGTGTTGCATGAACTTTGCGGACCTTCCGGGAAAGGTCCGGCTCTTCTCCCGGAGGAACTACCCGACTCTGTACAATGACTCTATAACATACACCTCAAGTTACTACAGACTCACCTCCGTAATATTAAGTGTAGAACTTACGGAGGTGCTCAATGTTCCAAGGATTTGGGAGAGGTGTCCCATCCTCGGTAGCCAAGTGAACGCTTCCAGGACGGGATACTTTAATCACTCGGAAGGGTCCCTCCCAGCTGGGGGAGAGTTTGTTTAACCCTTCTCTGGATTGTATTCTTCGTAGCACCAGATCGCCTTCCTCGAGCTGTCGGTTGTGTACATGCCGCTGATGATAGCGCTGAAGGGCTTGGCGGTATCGGGCATTCTGAACAGCTGCTTGACACCTTCCCTCCTCAAGGAGGTCTAGGTCTTCATGCCGGAGCTGGTCCTGCGTGGCTTCGTCGAAGGTCCGAACCCGGGGTGACCCCAAGGTGATTTTCGGAGGAAGGATTGCTTCAGCTCCACACACCAGGAAGAAGGGTGTCTCTCCAGTTGACCGGCTTGGAGTTGTCCTGTTGGCCCATAAAGTGGGCGGAAGCTCTTCAATCCAGTTGGCTCCATGTTTTTTCAAGCGCTCATAGGTGCGCGCTTTGAGTCCTTTAAGGATTTCAGCATTTGCTCCCTCGGCTTGGCCATTGCTTGCTGGGTGAGCTACGGAGGCGTAGCAAACTTGAATGCCGAGGTCTTCGCAATATCCTTGAAATGCAGAGCTTGTGAATTGGGTCCCATTATCAGTGATGATTTTGTTTGGTACTCCAAATCTGCATACAATGGAGTGCAAGAAGTTGATAGCAGATTGCTTGTTGATTGTCACAACTGAAGTTGCTTCCGGCCACTTGGTGAACTTGTCAATGGCAACGTACAGGAACTTGTAACCTCCGACGGCTCTTGGGAAAGGTCCCAAGATGTCCATCCCCCACACAGCGAAGGGCCATGTAGGAGGTATCATTTGTAGGGGCTAAGCCGGTGTGTGAATTTGCTTTGCATGAAATTGACATGCTTCGCATTTCTTCACCAGCTCAGTTGCATCCGGGAGTGCTGTAGGCTAGTAGAAGCCATGTCGAAAGGCTTTACCAACCAGCGTGCGGGAAGACGCGTGGTTCCCACACTCGCCTCCATGGATTTCTGCAAGGAGCTCGCAGCCTTCTTTCCTTGTGATGCACCGCATTAGGATGCCATTGGCACCGCGCCGGTAGAGATCCCCTTCTACCAACGTGTATCTTTTAGCCAATCTGACTACCCGGTCAGCGGATACATCATCGTCAGGAAGGATGTTGTCTTTCAAGTAGTTCCGGATCTCCGAGATCCATGCATCGGAACTAACTTGAGCATTTGAGTCTTGCGTGCTGGGTTGCTCGGAGCTTCCGGCAGCACCTACGACCCTTGATGGTTGCCATGGTAATAGGGCCATCGGGACCGTCAGCTTCGGGATGCTGATCTCGCCCCCTTCGCTCAGTTCGGCGGGCTGAGCTGTGGGTTTTGACAACCTCCGAACAAAAGTTCCGTCAGGAGCCAGAGCTCCGGTTGACGCTTTCGTCGAGAGTTCGTCGGGTTCAGCGTTGTGGGCGCGCTGGACATGGTGGAGATCTAGGACTTTGAAGTCCTTCTGAAGCCTCTGGACTTCAAGGAGGTAAGCAGCTAGCTGGAGATTGTTGCAGGAGCATTCACCCTTCACTTGCTTAATGATGAGCTATGAATCTCCCTTCACCAGCAGTTGCTTGACACCATATGACAGTGCCACCCTTAGTCTGTAAATGAGTGCTTCATATTCCGCCATGTTGCTGGTCGCCTTGAAGTCAAGGTGTACCATGTATTTTACCTTCTCTCCGGTTGGTGCGAGGAGAAGGATTCCAGCTCCAGCCCCCTGCTTTTGCATGGAGCCGTCGAAGTAGAGGGTCCAGTGAGGCTCGGTGAAGACCGAAGCCTTGTGTTCTGGTTCTGCTTGCTGGCGCCCCTAGGGTTTGATGGAGAGGGAGTCCATTCCGCCATGAAGTCTGCCAATGCTTGACTCTTGATTGCTTGCCTTGAAATGAATTCGAGATCGAATTCGGCCAATTCCGCTGCCCACTTTGCAATATTCCCAGTTGAGTTGGGATTATGCAAGATTGCTCGAAGTGGGTAAGAAGTCACCACTGAGATCTTGTGAGCTTGGAAATAATGGCAAAGCTTCCTGGAGGCAATAAGAACTGCATAGAGCAGCTTATGCACCTCTAGGTATCGAGTCTTGGCATCATGAAGTACTTCACTAATGAAGTACACTGGGCGCTGGATGGTCTGGACCCTCCCGGAGGGGCCCGGAGCTTCCTCTTCATTGATCCGGATCCTCCCGGAGGGGTCCAGATTTTCTTCGGGGACTTCCGGGTCCTTGCTGGAGGAACCCGGAGCTTCTTCAGAAGCGACCTGGACCCTCCCGGAGGGGTCTGGGTCTTCTGAAGTAACTTCTTGTGGATTCAAGTCTAGGATCTGGGACCCAGACTCGCTTTCAGGAACCTCCAGACCCTCCTGAAGGGGTCTGGACTCCTGAGTATGGGATGGTTTTGGTCTCTCCGCAACCAAGACCATTGTAGGATCAAAGAGCACGTGAAAAGCTACCAGAGGGGGGGTGAATGGTAGATTTAAAAATCTTACGCAGCGGAAACAATAAAACCCTAATCCCTTCGGTAGAAAAACGATCTGTTAAAGAAATCGTGTATAAGACTAATCTAAACGTGTTTCACCGTGACAAAAGTGATAGATATCAGAGAGAATCAAGTCACGAAGACAACACAAAAAGAATTACTCAAATCCGTCGAGAACAACTCAAGTTATGATCAAAAGATCAAACACTGGTCAATCTGACCTACCCGAGAAAAACAGTTTCTGGAGTGCTGCAAAGAAACTCGTGTAGATCAAAAACCACAAATCCAATGACCGTGAAATTTTGACAGATGATAGACACTCAAGTTTTGAAGACAAACAAAAAAGAATCACGTCAATTGGATCAGTAAAACTCGAGTTATGATAAAACCACCGACGAAAGGTAGTGCTGTCCAGAAACTCGACGAGTAAAACTTGTCTGGAACAAGTCGGACGAACAAGGCACAAAAGTTCCTTCAAACTATGAATTTTATTCAATAGAACACAAGAGTAACAGCCCCAAAGTCCTCTCAGCGAGCTTTGGCCTTCCCTTGCTTATATAACCAGCCCTTAGGCCATCCCAATCTTAACTAGGACTCCAATCCTAATCCGATCACAATCGGAACCTTCCATAACTGCTTAGGACTCTTCTATACGCAGATAGAAGCAATCTTAAGACTTCCAAACACCTTAGGAACGTATCCCACATTCCTAAACAACTCAATTTCGTGATACACACGAAATCCTAACATAACCAACTCGATACTTCCCATACCGAGCCATAACCGACTCTGCCGCAGCCAAAGTCTTCAACCGATACGATCCGATCCTTCCGATCAGATCTTCCTTCCATAATCCGTCTCTAGAAGCATATTGCCACGTCATGCACCGCATGCATACGTGCGAACACCTTCCTTTGACCTTCATATGCACTGTCCTTGATTCAATCATCCTGCGCGACCTCCTGACCCGCTCAACCACAGTTCCTCCCGAACTTGGTTGTTGGAACCTCATCTCCTCCTGAGACTAGTCCAATGGATCCCGTCACCAGCCATGACTTGAACTCAAGCAACACCTGCACATGAATAAACAAACAATCCATACGAGCACAAGTCCTCGACTTGACTCACGTTAGTTCCGAACACAACACCTTACGTGAGAACCTCACATAAGCATGTTGCAAAACCACAGTAGAAACGATATCAACCATAACATCCACAACGCACCAAAAACTTAGCAAATGAATACTAAGCAATCTTTCCAATCATGTAGAGCAAGTATGAAACATTGTAAATGAAAAGTAGAAGTACTTCGGTCAAGTTCCGGACCTTGCCAGAGCAACCCGGAGCTTGAGCCGGAGCTAAGAAGAAACACTGCGGTCAAGTTCCGGACCTTGCCAGAGCAACCCGGAGCTTGAGCTGGAGCTAACAAAAGCTAGTAGAACCTAGCGCCGGAGCTTACCAAAACTAGTAGATCCTGGATCCGGAGCTTATCAAAACTAGTAGATCCTGGATCCGGAGCTTATCAAAACTAGTCGGAACTAGTCAACCCAAAACCGGAGCTAGAACAAAGTAAGTCGGAGCTTAGCAAAAGCATGTCGGAGCTATCAAGGACATGCCGGAGCTAACAAGGACACACCGGAGCTAAAGATAAAGCTCACCGGAGCTAACCAAAGCTGGTCGGACCTTACCAAAAAGTCGGACCTAGCATCTAACGTAGCCGGAGCTACCCAAAGCAAGCCGGACCTATCGTCGGACCTTGCTGTAGCTCGGAGCTAGAGTCGGACCTTGATAGAAAGATGTTTTGGTGATATTAAAAACTTTTATCATCAAAGCCAAGTGTATTCACTACAAGCCAATGTATTCAGCACACATAGGTCTTACAATCTCCCCCTTGATGAATGCATTGGCAACACCATTTAAAATCCGAACATTGGCTTATTCACATAAAAGTTTTGAAAACAATTTCTCCCCTTTTTGTAAAACAAACGTAAATGAAAATCTCTCCCCCTTTTGAAAATGAAAATGTCTCCCCCTTTATTATCTCTCCTTTTTTTTAATGTGTGATTAATCTCTCCCCCTTTGACAATGTATTCAGCAAGGTAAAAGAGAAATTTTAATTGTTATAAGATGTAAACAAATTATCTCTCCCTCTTTAGTTGTTATGAGCATATTATAACATATACATATAAACAAAGCTCATCCAAGTCATACTATCAAGTACCTTACATTATCACATCAATGAAATACATAAGGTAGTGTAAGCCATGCTAGAGAGCAAGTGTGATTTTCAATTTTTAGCAGGTCATGATCTCACAAACTTAACTATTTCAAAACCTGAAAGCATGACACTAGTTGCTGCATTTTATTATTTTCAAAGCATAAATCTAGATCATATGATATTTGCAAGAGATTATATGCGCATCTGCCTTATTCTAACCAACCAAGCCAAGCCTATGTCATTTGACAATCAGAAGCTTAAGGATATGGTTTTAGTCATACACAACTTCTTCCAAGTTCATATCTAAGTGCAATGACAAGCCATCTCAAAAGAAGAAGTGCGATGCATGCATATTCTCTTGATCTTTTCTCAATTTATATTTGTTCATAAAAACTCAACATGTGAGTTGATTACTTGATAAATTCTTAATGATTAAAAGCATTTGTGAGCATGCAACAAGTTCAAAACAGCAAGAAAGTTCGACCATGACCAGATTTAGTGTAAGTAATTATTCCAATTACTAGACATGGCAAAAACTACAAAAAGTATAACACAAGTAATGTAGTAAGAACTTTCAGCATGTAAAAGGAATCACAAAGTCATATATGTATGAAATAATATGCTCATATTATTTTAATTTCAGATTCACACATAGACTTCCTAAGTTTCAAAAACTCCCCCCCCCAATTTAAGCCATGAGGATGCATAACCCCTATTTCACTACGAATGTAACAAAAACGAGTGAAATCCAAAGGTTTTGTAAAAATGTCAGCCAATTATTGTTCGGTATCTACATGGTGAAGCACAATGTTTCCTTTTTCAACATTATCACGGAGAAAGTGATACCTAATGTCAATGTGCTTAGTTCTAGAATGTTGCACGGGGTTTTTAGCAATGCAAATAGCACTAGTGTTATCACAGAACAGTGGGACACTATCTAGATCAACCCCATAGTCAGTGTTTGAACAATCCAAAGAATTTGTGAACAAGCACTAGCAGCAGCTACATACTCGGATTCGGCTGTGGATTGTGCAAATGAACTTTGTTTTCTAGAGGACCAAGCAACAAGAGAATTACCAAGAAAATGACAAGCACCGGAAGTACTTTTCCTATCAATCCTACAACCCCCAAAATCAGCATCCGAAAAAGCTTTCAAAGAAACGATTGAGGAAGAAGGAAGAAAAATGCCAAATTCTTGAGTTCCATGTAAGTACCTGAGAATCCTTTTGACGGCTTGACGATGTGAAACACGTGGGGAAGCTTGAAACCGTGCACAAAGACATACGCTGAATTGTATGTCCGGTCTTGATGTCGTGAGGTACAAAAGTGATCCGATCATACTTCTATATTCTTTTTGATCCACGGATTCACCATCTTCATCAAGTTCAAGTGTTGTTGCTGTTCCCATTGGTGTCCGAAGAGGCTTGCTTTTGTCCATGTTGAAGCGCCTTAGGAGATCTTTGGTATACTTTGTTTGATGCACAAAGGTACCCTCCTTGGTTTGCTTGATTTGCAGCCCCAAAAAGTAAGTGAGTTCACCCATCATACTCATTTCAAATTCGGAACTCATCATTGCTGAAAACTTGGACACAAGATCATGAGAAGCACAACCAAAGATAATATCATCCACATACACTTGAACGAATAATGAGTCATTACCATGCTTAAGCACAAAAAGAGTTTTATCAACCTTGCCCATGTTAAACCCCTTTTCAAGTAAGAATGTTTTTAACCTATCATACCATGCTCTAGGGGCTTGTTTGAGACCATATAAGGCTTTGGACAGTTTGTAAACATGATTAGGAAAATTTGTATTTTCAAAACCTGGTGGTTGTTTGACATAAACCTCCTCATTTATGTAGCCATTAAGAAAAGCACTTTTAACATCCATTTGATATAGCTTAAAACCTTTAGATGCTGCGAAAGCTAACAAAATTCTTATGGCTTCTAATCTAGCGACAGGAGCAAAAGTTTCATCAAAATCTAGACCTTCAACTTGAGTGAAACCTTGAGCAACCAACCTAGCCTTATTCCTAATCACAACCCCATCCTCACTTTGTTTATTTTTATATACCCATTTAGTTCCAATTAAAGTGTGGCCTTGAGGTGGAGGTACAAGTTTCCAAACATTATTTCTTTCAAAATTTTCTAACTCTTCTTGCATGGCAATAATCCAAGATTCATTAGTGAGTGCATGTGATATATCTTTGGGTTCAAAAGAAGCAACAAAAGCAGAATGAGCATGAGAGTTTGGATCGCAAAACCTGGACCGTGTGACTCGTTCATGCAAGCTTCCAATCATCTGTTGTGGGGGATGATCTTTGTAAAAACGTAGGGGAACAGATGTCTCACAAGCTTCTTTTTCATTAGGTTCATTGTAGATTGATGAGCTTGTAATTTGTGGACGATTAGGACCAGCAGAGGTGACAGCCGGAGCTTGTTCAATGTCCGGGGCTGGACACGTGTCAACTTCGGAACTACCAGGCAGTATCACCAGCTCTTCTTCATCTTCGAAAATACCCTCCCCCTGAGAATATGAATCTGGTCCTGCAACACCGGAGCTAGTACTTGGGCTAGCTTTATCAAAAGACACTTCACAAGTCTCCACAATTTTGTTAGTGTCAAGTAAAAGCACACGGTAGCCTCTAGTATGAGATGGATAACCAAGAAACATGCCATCATTGGATCTAGGTTCAAATTTATCAAGATTACCATGTTTCTTAACAAAGCATTTGCAACCAAAGACCCGAAAGTGTGTAACACTAGGCCTATGTCCAAACCGGAGCTCATATGGTGTTTTACCTAGCTTAGCACGCAAGAAAACACGATTTGAGACATAACAAGCGGTTGCTAATGCATCAGCCCAAAATTTCCTAGGGGTTTGATATTCATCAAGCATAGTCCTAGCCATCTCAACTAGGGTTCTGTTCTTTCTTTCTACAACACCGTTTTGTTGAGGTACATATGGTGAAGAAAATTGATGATCTATTTTATTTTCAGCACAAAAGTGATCAAAGAATTGATTTTTAAATTCAGTTCCATTATCACTTCTAATTGCTTTTAATGATCCTGGGTGATCAATTGATAATCTAAGAAATAAAGTTCTAAAGTGACTAAAGACTTCATTCTTAGACGCCATAAAATACACCCAAGAATATCTAGAATAATCATCAACAATAACAAGAGCATACCATTTACCTCCGAAGGATTGAACACGTGAAGGTCCTACGGTGTCAAGATGCAAAAGTTGACATGGTTCTGTTGTCATGATCATTGTGAGGGGAGTATGTGAACCTGCAACCATCTTAGCATGTCTACAAGAAGAGCACACAATTTCTTTGTCCCCTTTTAGCTTAGGCAGCCCACGTATGCGATCAAGAGCACTAACACGCGTTAGGTGATCAAAGCCTACGTGACCAAGTCTATGATGCCAAAAGTATAAGTCCTTTGAATCATTAGCAACTAGACACCTATGCTTAGAAGAAGACATATCAAAATCAGCTTTAAAAACTCTTCCAAACCGAGACATGTTAAAAATAAGCTCACTATTTGAATCTACAACTTTGCAGCAGTTTTTATTGAAAGTAATTTCTAGATTTTCATCTAGCAATTGTGAAATAGAAAGCAAGTTATATTTCAAATTTTTGACAAGTGCCACATCCTTCAAAGTGTAGTGATCATTTACTCTAACCGAACCCTTAGCAATTATAGGAGTTGAAGAATTATCGGCAAAAGTAACATTCTCTACACGTGACACAAAGGTGAGGGAGGAGAACCAATCTTTGTTACCGGTCATGTGGCGTGAGCAACCTAAATCCACAATCCAAATATTCTCCTTCCTCAAGCGTGTAACCTACATTGAAGCACAATACGCCGATGACTCAATACTGGGGTTAGTCAAAAGGCATTTAGGAATCCAGTACTGAGTCACGCGACGTGCACCAGGAAAAACACGCGAATGCTGAGATAAAACAGCAGGTTTATGAGTCAAAGATTGAGGTTTTCTTTTCTTAACAGTTGATTTAGAAGTTGTTACTTGTTTAGAGTGAAAACCAGTAGCTCCGGAGGTAAAAGCAGAAGGTCCAGAGCCAAAAACTGAAGCTCCGGAGGGAACAACAGAAGATTCGGGAGCTCTCGGAGCTATCAGAACTATCGGAGCTGCTTTTGCGGATTTCTTACCAGAAGGTCCGGAAGCTACCTTTTCAAATTTCTGACTCACTAAAGCAGGTTGTGTTTTTCTAATTGCATGAAAATTATAAGATCTAGCAATTTTTCTTTCCTTTTTCTGTTGTTTAGCTAGTCTATAACAAAAATCTATGACATGACCATCTCTACCACAGAAGGTACATTGAAATTTAACTTTGTGTTCATGTCTAGATGAGCAAGCAATATTTTTATTTGAAACGGAATGAGGCATCACTCCTGCAGATTTGAAAACCACTCTATTTTGTTTAGGAACTGTTTGAATCAAACCAATTCCTAATGACTTTACAACTTTAGGTGGATGTGCCTTAGCATGAGCATGAGAATCAAAACCTAAACCAGTTTTATCTTTGCTAGACTTGGAAGAATTCAGCAGCAAGTTTAGATTCTTATCCCCATTACAAAACCGACCTAGTGTCCTATTCATGTCATTAAGTTTCTTAGACAAGTCTAGGCAGTTTGCACATGAAGTTATTCCTTTTAGTTTGCAGTTGGAACAATTTTTAACTTCATGAGATCGTAAAGCATTGTTCAATATAGAAATTTCATTTATAGCATCTTGTAGTTTCTTATCAAGATTTTCACATGCAGAACAATGCAAGTCAATTGTAGAACAGCTAGCATCTTTCAAGTTTTTATCATTAAGTGCAGCAAGCTCTTTGTTCTTTTTAATTTCTTCATCAAGTTTATCTAGAGTGGAGGAGTGTGCACTTCTTAATGTGGACAATTGTTCATAGATTAAGTCACATGAGGAACATGCATCATCACTAGGAATCAAAGTTTTTAAACAGTTAATTTCAGATTCTAGTGATTCAATTTTAGCAGCACTATCCCTAAGCTTTTTGTCATTTTTCTTGACAATAATAGTTGCACGAGAAATAGCATCACACATTTCATTGCAGGTAGCACATACCTCATCATCGTCACTGTTGTGTTCTGCTTCCTCCTGACTTGATCTTGATCTTGCTTTGCTCGCCATGAAGCATAAGTTGGCCAGATCATCATTATCTTCATCACTTTCAAAGTCTACATCACTTGAATTGAGCTCTTGAAGCGCGGTGATGAAGCTGTTGATCATCTTGCATCCTATGGTACCTTTCTTCTTCTTGGTTGAATTTCCAGAGGAGGTCCGGATCTTGCTTTGTTTTTCTTCCCGGGTGGTCGGACCTGAAAGGTTAGGGCATTCTGTACGAAAGTGTCCTGTTTTACCACATTCAAAACAACGTTGAGGTCCGGAGCTTCCTCTCCTTCTAGTTCTCACATTTTGCAATGCTTTTGAGAATCTAGTAGAGATGAGTGCCAACTCCTCTTCTGGAATTTCTTCGATCTGCTCCAGGGTTAGTGAGGAAAACAAAGCAAGAGTATTGCAGGATGATGATTGGCCGGAGCTAGACATATCACGTTGTGAGACAAATGCAATAGACTTGTTTGGGTTCTTACGTGCTAGGATGTCAATTTCATGAGTTTTTAGTTTAGAATAAAGTACATCTAATGTAAGAGAACTCATGACAGTTGATTCACGAATAGATGTTACTTTCATCTCCCAAATTGTCATGTCTAATGCACTAAGAAGTTGTCTAGCATTCTCAGCATCAGAAAAATTTACATTGACACTACGTAAGTTGCTGAGAATTTTATTGAAACGAGCAAAGAGGTCATCGATCGACTCACCTGGTTGCATCTCAAAACGCATATATTCTTTCTTGAACATATCTTGTTTTACCTCCTTGATTGTGTTGGATCCTTCATGATAATCACAGAGAGCTCTCCAAACATCGTATGCTGACCGGAGGTGTGCGACACGATCAAAGTCGCTCTGAGTGAGTCCTTGGATGATCAAGTTTCGGGCTTTGTTGTTGTTGTCGACGTCCCGGAGGTTCGTAGCCGTAACTTGATCGTTAGGCGGGACTTCATAAGGTTTGTATACCTTTTCCCATATTGCGAAGCCTTGCGCCTGGATGAAGGCCTCCATGCGTGCCTTCCAAACCTGAAAATCAATACCAGCAAACACACAAGGTTTGGCGGAGTACTTCTCCATGATGATTAGTCAAAAACACGTGCAAATCTCAAAGATTAGAGCACCGTGGCTCTGATACCAATTGTAGGATCGAAGAGCACGTGAAAATCTACCAGAGGGGGGGTGAATGGTAGATTTAAAAATCTTACGCAGCGGAAACAATAAAACCCTAATCCCTTCGGTAGAAAAACGATCTGTTAAAGAAATCGTGTATAAGACTAATCTAAACGTGTTTCACCGTGACAAAAGTGATAGATATCAGAGAGAATCAAGTCACGAAGACAACACAAAAAGAATTACTCAAATCCGTCGAGAACAACTCAAGTTATGATCAAAAGATCAAACACTGGTCAATCTGACCTACCCGAGAAAAACAGTTTCTGGAGTGCTGCAAAGAAACTCGTGTAGATCAAAAACCACAAATCCAATGACCGTGAAATTTTGACAGATGATAGACAATCAAGTTTTGAAGACAACCCAAAAAGAATCACGTCAATTGGATCAGTAAAACTCGAGTTATGATAAAACCACCGACCAAAGGTAGTGCTGTCCAGAAACTCGACGAGTAAAACTTGTCTGGAACAAGTCGGACGAACAAGGCACAAAAGTTCCTTCAAGCTATGAATTTTATTCAATAGAACACAAGAGGAACAGCCCCAAAGTCCTCTCAGTGAGCTTTGGCCTTCCCTTGCTTATATAACCAGCCCTTAGGCCATCCCAATCTTAACTAGGACTCCAATCCTAATCCGATCACAATCGGAACCTTCCATAACTGCTTAGGACTCTTCTATACGCAGATAGAAGCAATCTTAAGACTTCCAAACACCTTAGGAACGTATCCCACATTCCTAAACAACTCAATTTCGTGATACACACGAAATCCTAACATAACCAACTCGATACTTCCCATACCGAGCCATAACCGACTCTGCCGCAGCCAAAGTCTTCAACCGATACGATCCGATCCTTCCGATCAGATCTTCCTTCCATAATCCATCTCTAGAAGCATATTGCCACGTCATGCACCGCATGCATACGTGCAAACACCTTCCTTCGACCTTCATATGCACTGTCCTTGATTCAATCATCCTGCGCGACCTCCTGACCCGCTCAACCACAGTTCCT
The DNA here is from genome assembly GCA_036927565.1 of Tuctoria greenei. NCBI lineage: Eukaryota > Viridiplantae > Streptophyta > Magnoliopsida > Poales > Poaceae > Tuctoria > Tuctoria greenei. Next base: position 127,636,974 of record JAYESD010000011.1, on the reverse strand, counting down.
CCCGAACTTGGTTGTTGGAACCTCATCTCCTCCTGAGACTAGTCCAATGGATCCCGTCACCAGCCATGACTTGAACTCAAGCAACACCTGCACATGAATAAACAAACAATCCATACGAGCACAAGTCCTCGACTTGACTCACGTTAGTTCCGAACACAACACCTTACGTGAGAACCTCACATAAGCATGTTGCAAAACCACAGTAGAAACAATATCAACCATAACATCCACAACGCACCAAAAACTTAGCAAATGAATACTAAGCAATCTTTCCAATCATGTAGAGCAAGTATGAAACATTGCAAATGAAAAGTAGAAGCACTTCGGTCAAGTTCCGGACCTTGCCAGAGCAACCCGGAGCTTGAGCCGGAGCTAAGAAGAAACACTGCGGTCAAGTTCCGGACCTTGCCAGAGCAACCCGGAGCTTGAGCCGGAGCTAACAAAAGCTAGTAGAACCTAGCGCCGGAGCTTACCAAAACTAGTAGATCCTGGATCCGGAGCTTATCAAAACTAGTAGATCCTGGATCCGGAGCTTATCAAAACTAGTAGATCCTGGATCCAGAGCTTATCAAAACTAGTAGATCCTGGATCCGGAGCTTATCAAAACTAGTCGGAACTAGTCAACCCAAAACCGGAGCTAGAACAAAGTAAGTCGGAGCTTAGCAAAAGCATGCCGGAGCTATCAAGGACATGCCGGAGCTAACAAGGACACACCGGAGCTAAAGATAAAGCTCACCGGAGCTAACCAAAGCTGGTCGGACCTTACCAAAAAGTCGGACCTAGCATCTAACGTAGCCGGAGCTACCCAAAGCAAGCTGGACCTATCGTCGGACCTTGCTGTAGCTCGGAGCTAGAGTCGGACCTTGATAGAAAGATGTTTTGGTGATATTAAAAACTTTTATCATCAAAGCCAAGTGTATTCACTACAAGCCAATGTATTCAGCACACATAGGTCTTACAACCATACTGAATTGGTAGGGTGGTGAGGAGCTGTTTTAGCTCCTGGAACACCTTTTTTGCTTCTTCAGACCATTGGAATGGTCCGGACTTCCTTAATAACTTGAAGAAGGGGAGTGTCCGTTCCGCCTGTCTTGAAATGAACCGGCTGAGGGCTGCTAGATAGCCAGTTAGCTTTTGGACATCTTTGATGCGGGCTGGTGGCCGCATGTCTTCAATGGCTTTGATCTTCGCCGGATTAGCTTCTATGCCCCAGTGACTTACCAGGAAACCAAAAAGTTTTCTGGAGCTAACCCCGAAGACACACTTGTGTGGATTTAGCTTTGTGTAGGTGACTCGCAGCTTGTCGAAGACAGCCTGCAAGGTGTCAAGGAGTGACTCCTTGTTCTTGACCTTAACCACGATGTCGTCGACGTACACTTCCACTATGTCTCTAATGAGTTCTTCAAAGGTTTTGTACATAGCTCGTACAAAGTTTGAAGCTGCATTCTTGAGACCAAATGGCATGGCTGTATAACAGTACAATCCATCTACTGTGATGAAAGAGGTATGCTCTTCATCTTCCCTAGACATTCTGATTTGATGATACCCAGAATATGCGTCTAGGAAACACAGTAATTCACACACGGAGGTGGAATCCACTATCTGAGCTATTCTAGGTAATGGGAATGGATCTTTTGGACATGCCTTATTTAGTGTTGTGTAGTCGATACACATCTGAAGCTTCCCGCCGGCCTTGGGCACAACGACTGGGTTTGCCAGCCACTTTGGATGGAAGACTTCTCGGATGAATCCAGCTTCGAGCAACTTCTTTACTTCTTGTCGAATGAAGTTTTGTTGCTCTACGGATTGCTTCCGAGGCTTCTGATGCACAGGTCGGGCGTCGGGGTAGATCTTCAGATTGTGCTCAATCACTTCCCTGGGGATCCCAGGCATTTGTGACGGTTGCCAAGCAAACATGTCAACATTAGCCCGGAGGAAAGCGATGAGCACGAGTTCCTATTTTTCGTTCAATCCCCCTGATATACGGGTCGTCTGAGCGGCATCGGAACCGATTTGGACGACTTTGACGGGAATGTCGGTGTCGCCGCTTGGCTGCACATGAGGTGCAGAAGTCGAGCCTCGCTGACGAATGCTCGGGGGTTTTGGAGCTTGCTCCTGCCTGGAGTCCTCCTGTTGTGCCGTAGTAAGCGCATGGAGTTCTTCCAGAGTAGTTACTCCGGCAGTACGATCTCCGCGGATCCGGAGAACGCCTACTGGTGTTGGCATCTTTAACACCAGGTAACCATAATGAGTAGCTGCCATGAATTTGTACAAGGCAGGCCTACCCAAGATGGCATTGAAGGGTAAGTTGATCTGAGCAACGTCAAAGACCAACTTCTCGGTGCGATACTTCTCCCGGGTCCCGAAGGTAACGGGGAGGGTAATAGCTCCGAGTGGGGTAATGGCTCCCGGACCTACTTCGGAGAAAGGTCGGGAGGGGTGGAGATCCAAAGGTCGGAGCTGAAGCTTGGTAAAAGTTTCGAAGCTTATGAGGTTGAGCCCCGAACCTCGGTCTACCATGACATGGTGGAGCTGGATGTTATTGGTGGTAGGAGATACCATCAAAGGTAGCTGACCTGCTCCAACCATGCTTTGAGGGCAGTCCGAAGCATCAAAAGTGATGGTTGTGTCCATCCACTTCCGATGAGGCTCCGCCCTGGCTGTAGGAGCTACAACAGCCATGTCCCGACGCATAGTTTTGATGACGCGGCGGGAGGTGATGTCCCATGATCCACCAAAAATGGTGTTCATGGTCTTCCAACGATCGTTGTCAGAGACGTCGAAATCGTCGTCGACGTAGGTGTAGACGGCCTTCAGGACCTTTTTGGGATCCTGAAAACCTAACTCCTCTTCAGCCAGAGCTTCGTCAACTTTTTGTTTTCCTTCCCTCTGTCGGAAAGGAGCTTCTTTCCGGCGCTTGTTGTAGCGCTCGGCAAGGTTTTGGACCTCCCGGCAGTCTTCCAAACTGTGGCTGTCCGTTTTGTGAATTGGACACCACACCTTGGGTTTGCCACCGTCTTCAGAAGACGGTAAAGGTCGCTTCTCGGGGCGTGGCCCCCGGCCACCCGGAGCTGCAGCAGCTGCAGCATTGGATGCACCGGCCGACGGCTTCTTCTTGCCGTTGGTCTTTTTCTTCTTCTTACCACTCCCGGAGGTAGCGGCTTCTCCTTTGGAGGATTTCTTGTGATCCTCCGGAGTTGGTTTGGAGTGCATTTCACAGCCCTCCGCAGCTCTGGCACATTTGTCAGCCAAGCTACAGAGTTCTGTGACACTGGTAATCTCCTTGACCGCCAGTTTCTTCATCATCTTCTTATCCCGCACTCCCTGTCTAAATGCCACGATGACATAGGCGCTAGAGATAGAAGGGATAGTGTTTCGTACCTGAGAGAATCTTTGGATGAATGATCGCAGGGATTCTCCTCCTTTTTGCACAACTGCAAAAAGGTCCACTTCGGTGCCTGGTCGGGTGTAAGAACTCCCGAAGTTGGCGGTGAACTGTCGGCACAACTCCTCCCAACTGCTGATGGAGTTGGGTGGAAGGATCATAAACCAGGACCTGGCGGTCGAAGTTAAAGCCACTGGGAAATAATTGGCCATTACGGCCTCATTTCCTCCAGCTGACAAGATAGCAGTGGAGTAAATCTGAAGAAATTCGACAGGATTAACGGTCCCGTCGAACTTCTCCGGCAGGTGAGGCCGGAACTTCTGTGGCCACCTGACCATACGCAGATGCATGGCCAGGGCTGAACAGCCTCCTCCTACTCCTTCAGGAGCAGGAATGTCTTGAGCTTCTCGTCTTTCACGAGCACGCTAAATATGGACTCGGCCGTCTTGTTGGCGATATCGGCGATCAAGCTCCGCCCGAAGGTCATGAGTTGAAAGCCTTGATACCGTGTGAGTGCGTCATGCCCCGGAGGGCAACGACGTCACCTGTTGTGATGCAGCATGTCTCCTGTTGTTGGAAACGTGCGGACCAAGTCTGCCAGACAAGGTCCGTCGCTGTGACGGGGCCCGTCCTGAAGGAGGAGGACCCTGGTTGCTGATGCGGTCGGCTGCTGCTGCAACCAAGTGTTCCACATTGGCCCTCCACTGCTCCATTGCATCTCGGGATGCGTCTGGAGGTGGTGGGCGCTGAAGAAGAGCATGTGGTGCATGAAGCGCGTGTTCCGGGTTGTCAAGATTCGCCAACGCGGTGATTGACGCCGGTGCTCCATCGCGTTGTCCAGCTTGATTTGCTGGTGGAGGCGGCGGTGGTAGACGTGTGACTCCTGCTGGAACCGTGGTTCCTGTTGGTGGCTGCATATTAGAGGGAGTACCCCCAACAGCTTGAACATCGGGATGACCATTAGATGATCCAGCGGTTGAGTTCACCATTCTTGAAATCTCCTGCCCCCCTACCTGGCACGCCAACTGTCGGTGGTTTTGATCCGGCAGATCTCCCGACACTACTAAAGCGTTAGAAGAGTTTGAGGTTTGGTATGGGCGTGCAGAGATTCCAGAAGGTGAGATGTCGAGTGACACAAGGGACACGAAGATTTACGTGGTTCGGGCCGCCTGAGCATAATACCCTACTCCACGGGGTGTGTTGGTGTTGTATTGGATGTATGAGCTCAACGTCAGTTGAGAGTGTAAAGTCAGCGTGTCTCCGGAGAGTGTGTCCTATGTATCGTTGGCCTGTCCTTTTATAGTACAAGGGCAGGCCGTTACAAGTTAGCCTGGCCCAACATGTGGCCCCGGCGGTTACTGATATTGATACACATTCAACACGTTTAATTGCCCTTAATGACCGAGTTATGGGCTTTGACAGCACAGTTACTGGTAATTAAGGTCGTCTGATCGTGTGTCATTAATATAGTATTAATGACACTTGATCGGGTCTTGAAGTCCTTGATTCCCCTTTGAAGATCCGGAGCCGTTGTGGAGTCTTCCGGAGGTTAGAGGCTGAAGATCCGACGATTGGACACGTGGCAGTGATGGAGCACACTGTGGGGAACAGATAGGTCCGGTGTTACCCGACACGTGTCAGTTCTGGAGCTTCCCTCGGTCTGGGGTTAGGTCCGGGGTGCCATTTCGGTACATAGCCCGGAGCTTCCCCCTTGTGGGCGGTAGCTCCGGTTTGATAGTACACGTGGCGACCCTGGGACTAACCATGTTGGAGAAGCGGGTCCGGTTATGTCTGACATGTGGGCCTTCGAAGGTCTTCAAATCAAGTAGATGATTTTCCCTTGAGATCTTTGCAATCCCAAGGAGTATATGGTACCCAGGGTACCGACAGCACTTGCTCCCAAAAACACAAAAATAAGAGATATTGGGTTTCTTACCAACTAGAAGCTCATAGGGAGTCTTCTTGAGGAGGCGGTGGTGGTATAATCGGTTGACAGCGTGGCAAGCGGTGTTAACCGCCTCCGCCCAAAACCGATCCGATGTCTTGTACTCATCAAGCATTGTCCTTGACATCTCGATGAGTGTTCTATTCTTCCGTTCCGCCACCCCATTTTTTTGAGGGGAGTATGGAGCTGAAAATTCATGCTTGATGCCCTCCTCATCCAAGAATTCTTCCACTTGAGTGTTCTTGAACTCGGTGCCGTTGTCACTTCTTATAGCTTTGATTCTTGAGGCGAACTCATTTTGAGCTCTCCTCAAGTACCTCTTGAGGACACCATGGGTTTCACCCTTATCATGCAAGAAAAACACCCAAGTGAAACGAGAAAAGTCATCAACAATAACAAGACCATATTTGTTACCGCCAATGCTTATGTAGGTTATTGGCCCGAAAAGGTCCATGTGTAGCAGCTCCAACGGTCTTGTTGTCGTCATGATGTTCTTGGAGGGGTGTTGAGCTCCCACTTGCTTCCCCGCTTGGCAAGCACTACATGGCCTGTCCTTTTCGAAGACAACATTCTTCAAGCCATGGATGTGCTCGCCCTTAAGAAGCTTTTGTAAGTTCCTCATGCCAACATGGGCCAGCCGTCTATGCCAAAGCCATCCCATGTTGGTTTTCGCCATTAAGCATGTGTCAAGTTGAGCTTTATTCGAGGCAAAGTCCACAAGATAAAGCTTTCCCTTGAGCACACCCTTAAAAGCGATTGAGTTGTCACTTCTTCTAAGGACGCTCACACCCTCATTAGTGAAAACACAATTATAACCCTTGCCACATAGTTGTGATATGGACAAGAGGTTATAGTCTAAAGAATCAATGTGTAGAACGCTAGAAAGAGTGTGTTGAGGGGAGATGAAAATTTTACCGGATCCAAGGATTTTTCTTCGGCTATTGTCTCCAAAGAGGATTCCTTCATTTGGATCATCATGTTCTTCATACTCCTCGAACATCGTCCTCTCTCCGGTCATGTGGTTTGTGCACCCACTATCGAGCACCCATTTGGATCCATCGGAGGAGTATACCTACAACACAAGATTATGCCTTCCTTTTAAGTACCCAAGCAGAGTTGGGTCCTTTGATGTTAGTGGTAAGGCATTTGGGCACCCACACGCAAGGCTTGGGGCTCTTGCGGAGTGGCCCAACATATCTAGCATATACTTTGCCATATTTGTTCCTCATCAAAACATATGATGCATCGAAATCATGATATAGAGGATGCGGTTCAGCTTTAGGCGTGTAAGTGCTAGTTGAGGTGTTCTTCACAATTTTAGTTGGAGATGAGCTTCCTTTGACAAAGACAATCAAGTCTTTGCCATACTTGAAGGTTTTGTCATTTTGCCTTCCACCTTTAGTATAACCAAGACCATCCTTGACATTGGGAGGTCTTGTGTTGGTGTATGCACTTCGTGCATACGCCACCTTCTCTTTGTCAAAGATACCACCCTTAGGTGCTTGCTTGTCTTGAGTCAACTTAAGCTCATCATTTAATTTAAGAATCAAGTTAGAACATTTGCAAGTTGATATTGCTTTGGATGCAACTTTTGAGGAGGATGAGCTTGTGGAGGAAGAGGCTACATTAGTCTTAAGGGACTCAACTTGAGTCTCAAGGATCTTGTTAACTTTTGTCAGGTTACCAAGTTCGTCCTTGAGCTCAATGGTTGTCTCCTCAAGGCTTGAGCATGTTTTCTTGCTTAAAGCAAGCTCATGCTCTAATGTCTTGCTCTTCTCTCTCTCAAGCTCAAGGAGCTCAATGAGCTCTTTACATCTTTCCTTTTCTTGGATAAGCAAGTCCTCTTGCATATCTAAGAGCTCCTTCTCAAAAATCTCATCCGAAAGCAATTTCATTCTTCGCAATGTGCTCTTGCTTATATCCTTAAACATGTGTTCATTTTCGCTAGCACTATCAAAATCATCATGGGAGGATATGGAAGAGGATGAGTTAGAATTTACCTTTCTTCTTCCCTATTTTGCCATGAGGCAAGTTGGTTTATAGTCGTGGAGATTTGGGAAGAGCTTGCTTCCCTTGGAGCTCCTCTCGATGGCTATGGTTGCCATCTTCTCCTCATCTTCGGACGAGGAGGACTCATTGTTAGAGTCCCACTCCTTGCCTAAGTGAGCATGACCGGAGGGCCTCTTCTTCTTGTAGAACTTCTTCTTTTGTGGCTTGCCCTCCTTCTTCTTCTTGCCATGTTCATGTGGACAATCTACCATGAAGTGCTCGTACTCGCCACAATTGTAGCAAGCCCTCTTGGTTTTGGGACTTGCCTTATCTTTGCCTTTGCCCTCATTCTTGTATCCTCCTTTTCTTCTCCTCATCATCCTCTTGAAGTTGTTGATGAAGAAGGCCTCTTCCTCATCGGTGTCAAGGCTCTCCTCATCATCTTTTGTTTGCTCTTTTGAGGAGCATGTTGCTTTGAGTGCAACATTCTTCATCTTCGAGGCGGTGAACCTTTGAAGGTCATTGTAGAAGAGCGCCTCCTTTTCCATGATCTCGTGATTGATGATCCTTCCAAGGACCTCCTCCGGGGTCATTTTGGCAAACCCTGGACTTTCTCGGATCATAGAGCAAAGAGAGACGTTCCTAGGCATGAATGCCCGAATCATTCTCTTCACCACCTCGTGGTCCGTCCACTTGATACAGCTGTAAGATCTACTCTTGTTGATGAGTATCTTTAGGCGGTTGTACATCTCTTGGGGAGATTCACCATCCATAATGGCAAACCTCCCGAGCTCTCCTTCAATGAGCTCAATCTTTGCTTCCTTGACGACTCGGTTGCCTTCATGAGCCGTCTTGAGAGTGTCCCAAATGTCTTTGGCCACCTCAAGTCCATCCACTCGGTTGAACTCATCTCTTTAGAGAGATGAGATGATCACTCCGGCCGCTTGGGCATTGTGATGAAGGAGTGCGGCTTGCTCTGGAGTGATATCTTCTTCATTCTTAGGGATGTGCACCCCAGTCAACACAATTTGCCATAGTGAGGGATTGAGTGACACAAGGGGATCTTCATGTTGTGCTTCCACATCCCGTAGTCGGTTCCATCGAATTGGGGAGGCTTCCCCAATGGGATGGAAAGGTAGTGGTTGTTGGAAACAAGGCGCTCATAGTTGTAGCCTTGTTGGTTGTAGTTGATTGTACCACTCGAAGTGGAGGTTGAGGTGTCAACTTTGGGAATCTCAACTTCTCTCGAAGTTTTGCCTTGAGCTGGCAAACTTCTTCGTCATCCGTTGATTTGTCTTGATAGAAGAGAATCTCTTCTGGAGTTGCTTGGATCTCACTGGTAGAGACTTCTTCGTACCCCACTTCGGCCATCTTCTCTCCGAGTTGTTAGACTCTTTTGGGAGAGTCCTGCTCTGATACCAATTGAAAGTTGCCTAGAGGGGGGTGAATAGGCTAATCAACCTGAAATGACTTAATAAAACAAGATTAATACACAGGGGGCGACTAGTCCGGTCCAAGGGCGGACTAGTCCGGTCCACCTACAGGGAAAAACCTATAAAGGGTTTCTAACAGGTTTTAGTCCAATTCTTGTGATGCAAAGTTTGTTAGAATAACTTAGTGAGCCTTAATAAGATATATGGCAAGTATGAAGCTAAAGATCACAATGAAGCAAAGGTGATGAGCAAAACCGGTAAAGCTAACCATAGAAGCAATATGTTGTAAGACCTATATGTGTTGAATACATTGGCTTGTAGTGAATACACTTGGCTTTGATGATAAAAGTTTTTAATATCACCAAAACACCTTTCTATCAAGGTCTGACTCTAGCTCCGAGCTATAGCAAGGTCTGACCATAGGTCCGACTTGTTTTAGGTAGCTCCGACTACATTAGATGCTAGGTCCGACTTCTTGGTAAGGTCCGACTAGCTTTGGTTAGCTCCGTTGAGCTTTATCTTTAGCTTCGGCATGACTTTGTTAGCTCCGGCATGTCTTTGTTAGCTCCGACATATATTTGATAGCTCCGGCATGCTTTTGCTAAACTCCAACGTACTCTGTCTACCTCCGGTTTTGGGTTGACTAGCTTTGACTAGTTTTTGGTAAGCTCCGGTGCTACGATCTACTAGTTTTGGTAAGCTCCGGCAGGTGCTTCATTGTACTAGTTTTGGTAAGCTCCGGCGCTAGGTTCTACTAGCTTTTGTTAGCTCCGGCTCAAGGTCCGGGTTGCTCTGGCAAGGTCCGGAACTTGACCGCAGTGCTTCTGCTTTTTATTTGCAATGTTTCGTACTTGCTTTACATTGTTGGAAAGATTGCTTAGTATTCATTTGCTAAGTTTTTGGTGCGTTTTGGATGATATGGCTGATATCATTTTGCTATGTTTTGCAACATGCTTATATGAGGTTCTCACGTAAGGTGTTGTGTTCGGAACTAACTTGAGTCAAGTCGAGGACTTGGGATCGTATGGATTGGTTGTTTATTCATGTGCAGGTGTTGCTTGAGTTCAAGACATGGCTGGTGGCGGGATCCATTGGACTAGTCTCAGGGAGGAGATGAGGTTCCAACAACCAAGTTCGGAAGGAACTGTGGTTGAGCTGATCAGGAGGTCGCGCAGGATGATTGAATCAAGAACAATGCATATGAAGGTATCATGGACGTCATTGGAAGATGTTTGCATGTGTGCAAGGAGTGCATGGACGTGGCTACATGGTTCCGAGACGTGATGAAGAGATGTGGACGTAAAGAATTGGTCGGAAAGGTCCAACCGACTAGGTTATGGACTCAGGCTGCGGCTGAGTCGGGTTTGACTCAAATATGGAAAGATTTGAGTTGGTTATGATAGGATTTCGTGTGGGTCACGAATTTGAGTTGTTTAGGAATGTGGGATACGTTCCTAAGGTGTTTGGAAGTCTTAAGATTGCTTCTATCTGCGTATAGAAGAATCTTGAGCAGTTATGGAAAGTTACGATTCGTGATCTGAGTAGGATTGGAGTCCTAGTTGATATTGGGTTGGCCTAAGGGCTGGTTATATAAGCAAGGGAGCCCAGAGCTCGTGGTGCACGACTTTGGGGGCTGTTCCTCTTGTGTTCTATTGAATAAAATTCGTAGTTTGAAGGAACTTTTGTGCCTTGTTCGTCCGACTTGTTCCAGACAAGTTTTACTCGTCGAGTTTCTGGACAGCACTACCTTTTGTCGGTGGTTTTATCATAACTTGAGTTTTACAGATCCAAATGACGTGATTCTTTTTGGGTTGTCTTCACAACTTGATTGTCTATCATATGTAAAAATTTAACGGTCATTGGATTTGTGGTCTATGATCTACACGAGTTTCTTTGCAGTGTTCCAGAACTGTTTTTTCTCGGGTAGGACAGATTGACCATTGTTTGATCTTTCGATCATAACTTGAGTTTTTCTCGTCGTATTTGAGTGATTCTTTTTGTGTTGTCTTCGTGACTTGATTCTCTCTGATATCCATCACTTTTGTCACAGTGAAACACATTTAGATTAGTCTCACACACGATTTCTTTAAGGGATCATTTTTCTACCGAAGGGGTTGGGGTTTAATTGTTTCCGCTGCGTAAGATTTTTAAATCTACCATTCACCCCCCTCTGGTAGCTTTTCACGTGCTCTTCAATCCTACAATTGGTATCAGAGCCACGGTGCTCTAATCTTTGTGATTTGCACGTGTTTTTAACTAATCATCATGGAGAAGTACTCCGCCAAACCTTGTGTGTTTGCTGGTATTGATTTTCAGGTTTGGAAGGCACGCATGGAGGCTTTCATCCAGGCACAAGGCTTTGCAATATGGGAGAAGGTATACAAGCCTTATGAAGTGCCACCTAATGATCAAGTCACGACCACAAATCTACGGGACGTCGACAACAACAACAAAGCCCAAAACTTGATCATCCAAGGACTCACTAAAAGCGACTTTGATCGTGTCGCGCACCTCCGATCAGCATACGATGTTTGGAGAGCTCTCTGTGATTATCATGAAGGCTCCAACACAATCAAGGAGGTAAAACAAGATATTTTCAAAAAGGAATATATGCGCTTTGAGATGCAACCAGGTGAGTCTATCGATGACCTCTTTGCTCGTTTCAATAAAATTCTCAGCAACTTACGTAGTGTCAATGTTAATTTTTCTAATGCTGAGAATGCTAGGCAACTTCTTAGTGCATTAGACATGTTAATTTGGGAGATAAAAGTAACATCTATTCATGAATCTACTGTCATGAGTACTCTTACATTAGATGTACTCTATTCTAAACTAAAAACTCATGAAATTGACATTCTAGCACGTAAGAACCTAAATAAGTCTATTGCATTTGTTTCACAACGTGATATGTCTAGCTCCGGCCAATCATCATCTTGCAATACTCTTGCTTTGTTGTCCTCACTAATCCTGGAACAGATCGAAGAATTTCCAGAAGAGGAGTTGGCACTCATCTCTACTAGATTCTCAAAAGCATTGCAAAATGTCAGAACTAGAAGGAGAGGAAGCTTCGGACCTCAACGCTGTTTTGAATGTGGTAAAACAGGACACTTTCGTACAGAATGCCCTAACCTTTCAGGTCCGACCACCCGGGAAGAAAAACAAAGAAAGGTTTGGACCTCCTCTGGAAATTCCAACAAGAAGAAGAAAGGTATCATAGGACGCAAGATGATCAACAGTTTCATCACCGCGCTTCAAGAGTTCAGTTCAAGTGACATAGACTTTGAAAGTGATGAAGATGATGTTGACCTGGCCAACATATGCTTCATGGCGGGCAAAACAAGATCAGGATCAAGTCAGGAGGATGCAGAACACAACAGTGATGATAATGAGGTATGTTCTACATGTAATGAAATGTGTGATGCTATTTCTCGTGCAACTGTTATTGTCAAGAAAAAGGACAAAAAACTTAGGGATAATGCTACTAAAATTGAATCACTAGAATCTGAAATCAATAGGTCAAAATCTCTAATTCCTAGTGATGATGCATGTCCCTCTTGTGACTTGATCTATGAACAATTGTCCTCCCTAAGAAGTGCACATTCCTCCACACTTGATAAACTCGAACTTGAAATTGAAAAGAACAAAAAGCTTGTTGCACTTAATATTGGCAACTTAAAAGATGCTTCTTGTTCTACAATTGATTTGCATTGTTCTAGTTGTGATGATCTTGATAAAAAACTGCAAGATGCTATGAATGAAATTTCTATATTGAACAATGCTTTACGTTCTCATGAAGTTAAATATTGTTCCAATTGCAAATTAAAAGAAAAAACTTCATGTGAAAATTGCCTTGATCTGTCCAATAAACTTGACAACATGCATAGGACATTAGATCGGTTTTGTAATGGGAATAAGAACCTAAACTTGCTGCTGAATTCTTCCAAGTCCTGCAATGATAAAACTGGTTTAGGTTTTGATTCTCATGATCATGCTAAGGCACATCCACCTAAAATTGTAAAGTCATTAGGAAGTGGTTTGATTCAGACAGTTCCTAAACAAAAAGGAGTGGTTTTCAAATCTGCAGGAGTGTTGTCTCACTCGGTTTCAAATAAAAATATTGCTTGCTCATCTAGACATAACACAAAGTTAAATTTCATTGTACCTTCTGTGGTAAAGATGGTCATGTCATAGATTTTTGTTATAAACTAGCTAAACAACAGAAAAAGGAAAGAAAAATTGCTAGATCTTACAACTTTCATGCAATTAGAAAAACACAACCTGCTTTAGTGAGTCAGAAATTTGAAAAGGTAGCTTCCAGACCTTCTGGTAAGAAATCCGCAAAAGCAGCTCCAATAGTTCCGATAGCTCCGAGAGCTCCTGGACCTTCTGTCGTTTCCTTCAGAACTTCAGCTTTTGTTTCCGGAGCTTCAGCCTTGTCTTTTGGAACTGCTGCTTTTACCTCCGGAGCTACTGGTTTTTATGCTAAAAGAGTTAAGAATAGAAAACCTCAAACTTTGACTCATAAACCTGCTGTTTTGTCTCAGCTTTCGCGTGTTTTTCCTGCTGCACGTCGCGTGACTCAGTACTGGATTTCTAAATGCCTTATGACCAACCCCAGTATTGAGTCATCGACGTACTGTGCTTTTATGTAGGTTACACGTTTCAGGAAGGAGAACATTTGGATTGTGGATTCAGGTTGCTCACGCCACATGACCGGTAACAAAGATTGGTTCTCCTCCCTCTCTTTTGTGTCACATGTAGAAAATGTTACTTTTGTCGATAATTCTTCAACTCCTATAATTGCTAAGGGTTCGATTAGAGTAAATGATCACTACACTTTGAAGGATGTGGCACTTGTCAAAAATTTGAAATACAACTTGCTTTCTGTTGCACAATTGCTAGATGAAAATCTAGAAATTATTTTCAATAAAAATTGCTGCAAAGTTGTAGGTGCAAATAGTGAGCTCATTTTTAACATGTCTCGGTTTGGAAGAGTTTTTAAAGCTGATTTTGATATGTCTTCCTCTAAGCATAGGTGTCTAGTTGCTAATGATTCAAAGGACTTATATTTTTGGCATCGTAGACTTGGTCACGTAGGCTTTGATCACCTAACGCGTGTTAGTGCTCTTGATCGCATACGTGGGCTGCCTAAGCTAAAAGGGGACAAAGAAATTGTGTGCTCTTCTTGTAGACATGCTAAGATGGTTGCAGGTTCACATACTCCTCTCACAATGATTATGACAACTGAACCATGTCAACTTTTGCATCTTGACACTGTAGGACCTTCACGTGTTCAATCCTTCGGAGGTAAATGGTATGTTCTTGTTATTGTTGATGATTATTTTAGATACTCTTGGGTTTACTTTATGGCGTCTAAGAATGAAGCTTTTAGTCACTTTAGGACTTTATTTCTTAGATTATCAATTGATCACCCAGGATCTTTAAAGGCAATTAGAAGTGATAACGGAACTGAATTTAAAAATCAATCTTTTGATCACTTTTGTGCTGAAAATGGAATAGATCATCAACTTTCTTCACCATATGTACCTCAACAAAACGGTGTTGTAGAAAGAAAGAACAGAACCTTAGTTGAGATGGCTAGGACTATGCTTGATGAATATCAAACTCCTAGGAAATTTTGGACTGATGCGTTAGCAACCGCTTGTTATGTCTCAAATCGTGTTTTATTGCGTGCTAAGCTAGGTAAAACACCATATGAGCTTCGGTTTGGACATAGGCCTAGTGTTACACACTTTCGGGTCTTTGGTTGCAAATGCTTTGTTAAGAAACATGGTAATCTTGATAAGTTTGAACCTCGATCCATTGATGGTATGTTTCTTGGTTATCCATCTCATACTAGAGGCTACCGTGTGCTTTTACTTGACACTAACAAAATTGTGGAGACTTGTGAAGTGTCTTTTGATGAAGCTAGCCCAGGTACTAGCTCCGGTGTTGCAGGACCAGATCCGTATCCTCAGGGGGAGGGTATTTTCGAAGATGAAGAAGAGTCGGTGATATTGCCTGGTAGTTCTGAAGTTGACACGTGTCCAGCTCCGGACATTGAACAAGCTCCGACTATCACCTATGCTGGTCCTGATCGTCCACAAGTCACAAGCTCATCAATCTACGATGAACCTAATGAAGAAGAAGCTTGTGAGACATCTGTTCCCCTACAGTTTTACAAAGATCATCCCCCACAACAGATGATTGGAAGCTTGCACGAACAAGTCACATGGTCCAGGTTTTGCGATCCAAACTCTCATGCTCATTCTGCTTTTGTTGCTTCTTTTGAACCCAAAGATATATCACACGCACTCACTAATGAATCTTGGATTATTGCCATGCAAGAAGAGTTACAAAATTTTGAAAGAAATAATGTTTGGAAACTTGTACCTCCACCTCAAGGTCACACTTTAATTGGAACTAAATGGGTATATAAAAATAAACAAAGTGAGGATGGGGTTGTGGTTAGGAATAAGGCTAGGTTGGTTGCTCAAGGTTTCACTCAAGTTGAAGGTCTAGATTTTGATGAAACTTTTGCTCCTGTCACTACATTAGAAGCCATAAGAATTTTGTTAGCTTTTGCAGCATCTAAAGGTTTTATGCTATATCAAATGGATGTTAAAAGTGCTTTTCTTAATGGCTACATAGATGAGGAGGTTTATGTCAAACAACCACCGGGTTTTGAAAATCCAGATTTTCCTAATCATGTTTACAAACTGTCCAAAGCCTTATATGGTCTCAAACAAGCCCCTAGAGCATGGTATGATAGGTTAAAAACATTCTTACTTGAAAAGGGGTTTACCATGGGCAAGGTTGATAAAACTCTTTTTGTGCTTAAGCATGGAAATGACTCATTATTCGTTCAAGTGTACGTGGATGATATTATCTTTGGTTGTGCTTCTCAGGATCTTGTGTCCAAGTTTTCAGCAATGATGAGTTCCGAATTTGAAATGAGTATGATGGGTGAACTCACTTACTTTTTGAGGCTGCAAATCAAGCAAACCAAGGAGGGTACCTTTGTGCATCAAACGAAGTATACCAAAGACCTCCTAAGGCGCTTCAACATGGACAAAAGCAATCCTCTTCGGACACCAATGGGAACAGCAACAACACTTGAACTTGATGAAGATTGTGAATCCGTGGATCAAAAAGAATATAGAAGCATGATCGGATCACTTTTGTACCTCACGGCATCAAGACCGGACATACAATTTAGCGTATGTCTTTGTGCACGGTTTCAAGACTCCCCACATGTTTCACATCGTCAAGCCGTCAAAAGGATTCTCAGGTACTTACATGGAATCCAAGAATTTGGCATTTTTCTTCCTTCTTCCTCAACTGTTACTTTGAAAGCTTTTTTGGATGCTGATTTTGGGGGTTGTAGGATTGATAGGAAAAGTACTTCCGGTGCTTGTCATTTTCTTGGTAATTCTCTTGTTGCTTGGTCCTCTAGAAAACAAATTTAGTTGCACAATCCACAGCCGAATCTGAATATGTAGCTGCTGCTAGCGCTTGCTCACAAATTCTTTGGATTGTTCAAACACTTAAGGACTATGGGGTTGATCTAGATAGTGTTTCACTGTTTTGTGATAACACTAGTGCTATTTGCATTGCCAAAAACCCCGTGCAACATTCTAGAACTAAGCACATTGATATTAGGTATCACTTTCTCCGAGATAACGTTGAAAAAGGAAACATTGTGCTTCACCATGTAGATACCGAACATCAATTGGCTGACATTTTTACAAAACCTTTGGATTTCACTCATTTTTGTTCCATTCGTAGTGAAATAGGGGTTATGCATCCTCATGGCTTAAATTGAGGGGGAGTTTTTGAAACTTGGGAAGTCTATGTGTGGATCTGAAATAAAAATAATATGAGCATAGTATTTCATACATATATGACTCTGTGATTCCTTTTACATGCTGAAAGTTCTTACTACATTACTCGTGTTATACATTTTGTAGTTTTTGCAATGTCTAGTAATTGGAATAATTACTTACACTAAAACTGGTCATGGTCGAACTTTCTTGTTGTTTTGAACTTGTTACATGTTCACAAGTGCTTTTAATCATAAAGAATTAATCAAGTGATCAACTCACATGTTGAGTTTTTATGAACAAATATAAATTGAGAAAATATCAAGAGAATATGCATGCATCGCACTTTTTCTTTTGAGATGGCTTGTCATTGCACTTAGATATGAACTTGAAAGAAGTTGTGTATGACCCAAACCATGTCCTTAAGCTTCTGATTGTCAAATGACATAGGCTTGGCTTGGTTGGTTAGAATAAGACAGATGCACATATAATCTCTTGCAAATATCATATGATTTAAATTTATGCTTTGAAAAATAATAAAATGCAGCAACTAGTGTCATGCTATCAGGTTTTGAAATAGTTAAGTTTGTGAGATCATGACTTGCTTAAATTGAAAATTACATATGATCTCTAGCATGTCTTACACTATTTTATGTATTTCATTGATGTGATAATGTAAAGTACTTGATAGTATGACTTGATGAGCTTTGTTTATATGAATATGTTATAATATGCTCATAACAACTAAAGAGGGAGAGATAATTTGTTTATATGCTCATAACTTGTTGAATACATTGTCAAAGGGGGAGAGATAAGCATGAAGAGAAAGAGAATATGTGCATAAGGACAGATAATAAAGGGGGAGAGATTTTCTTCTCATTTTACTTTTGATTTACAAAGGGGGAGAAATTTTTTTTCAAAACTTTTATGTGAATAAGCCAATGTTCGGATTTTAAGTGGTGTTGCCAATGCATTCATCAAGGGGGAGATTGTAAGACCTATATGTGCTTAATACATTGGCTTGTAGTGAATACACTTGGCTTTGATGATAAAAGTTTTTAATATCACGAAAACACCTTTTTATCAAGGTCCGACTCTAGCTCCGAGCTATAGCAAGGTCCGACCATAGGTCCGACTTGTTTTAGGTCGCTTCGGCTACGTTAGATGCTAGGTCCGACTTCTTGGTAAGGTCCGACTAGCTTTGGTTAGCTCCGGTGAGCTTTATCTTTAGCTCCGGCATGACTTTGTTAGCTCCGGCATGTCTTTGTTAGCTCCAACATATATTTGATAGCTGCGGCATGCTTTTGCTAAACTCCGACGTACTCTGTCTAGCTCCGGTTTTGGGTTGACTAGTTTTGACTAGTTTTTGGTAAGCTTCGGTGCTAGGATCTACTAGTTTTGGTAAGCTCCGGCGGGTGCTTCATTGTACTAGTTTTAGTAAGCTCCGGCGCTAGGTTCTACTAGCTTTTGTTAGCTCCGGCTCAAGGTCCGGGTTGCTCTGGCAAGGTCCGGAACTTGACCGCAGTGTTTCTGCTTTTCATTTGCAATGTTTCGTACTTGCTTTACATTGTAAATATTGCTTAGTATTCATTTGCTAAGTTTTTGGTGCGTTTTGGATGATATGGCTGATATCGTTTTGCTATGTTTTGCAACATGCTTATGTGAGGTTCTCACGTAAGGTGTTGTGTTCGGAACTAACTTGAGTCAAGTCGAGGACTTGGGCTCGTATGGATTGGTTTTTTATTCATGTGCAGGTGTTGCTTGAGTTCAAGACATGGCTGGTGACGGGATCCATTGGACTAGTCTCAGGGAGGAGATGAGGTTCCAACAACCAAGTTCGGAAGGAGCTGTGGTTGAGCTGATCAGGAGGTCGCGCAGGATGATTGAATCAAGAACAATGCATATGAAGGTATCGTGGACGCCATTGGAAGTCGTTTGCACGTGTGCAAGGAGTGCATGAACGTGGCTACATGGTTCCGAGACGTGATGAAGAGATGTGGACGTAAAGAATTGGTCGGAAAGGTCCAACCGACTAGGTTATGGACTCAGGCTGCGGCTGAGTCGGGTTTGACTCAAATATGGAAAGATTTGAGTTGGTTATGATAGGATTTCGTGTGGGTCATGAATTTGAGTTGTTTAGTAATGTGGGATACGTTCCTAAGGTGTTTGGAAGTCTTAAGATTGCTTCTATCTGCGTATAGAAGAATCTTGAGCAGTTATGGAAAGTTACGATTCGTGATCTGAGTAGGATTGGAGTCCTAGTTGATATTGGGTTGGCCTAAGGGCTGGTTATATAAGCAAGGGAGCCCAGAGCTCGTGGTGCACGACTTTGGGGCTGTTCCTCTTGTGTTCTATTGAATAAAATTCGTAGTTTGAAGGAAATTTTGTGCCTTTTTCGTCCGACTTGTTCCAGACAAGTTTTACTCGTCGAGTTTCTGGACAGCACTACCTTTTGTCGGTAGTTTTATCATAACTCGAGTTTTACAGATCCAAATGACGTGATTCTTTTTGGGTTGTCTTCACAACTTTATTGTCTATCATATGTCAAAATTTCACGGTCATTGGATTTGTGGTCTATGATCTACACGAGTTTCTTTGCAGCGTACCAAAACTGTTTTTTCTCGGGTAGGACAGATTGACCATTGTTTGATCTTTCGATCATAACTTGAGTTTTTATCGTCGGATTTATGTGATTATTTTTGTGTTGTCTTCGTGACTTGATTCTCTCTGATATCCATCACTTTTGTCATAGTGAAACACATTTAGATTAGTCTCACACACGATTTCTTTAAGAGATCGTTTTTCTACCGAAGGGGTTGGGGTTTAATTGTTTCCGCTGCGTAAGATTTTTAAATCTACCATTCACCCCCCCCCCTCTAGTATCTTTTCACGTGCTCTTCGATCCTACATATGTGATGAATGAAATCTAGGAACACAAGTGACACGAGGATTTTATCCCGAGGTTCGATCCCACATAAGGAATCTACGTCCCCGTTGAGGAGTCCACAAAGGACCGGGTTCAACAACCCTTCCCTCACCAAGTTTACCGCACGGGCCTAACTTGGTTCTACACTATCACAAAGAATGAATACAAGATTTATTGGTGATTCTCACAATATGAGGCTCCCACCACAAATACAATCGCAAATCACAAAGATTGACTCAAGCCACAGATCACAAAGATTCACAAAGTGCAAGAGATCAAACCGAGAGCCAAAGAGCGGTGTTCTTCCTCTTCTTCACCTCACTAAACCCTAATCCATACAAGAATTAGTTTTAGAGGGAATGTAGGCAAGAAGGAGGCTTTTCGAGGCTCAAGGTTGCTGTGGCGGCGCTAGGGTTTCAATTTGCTCAAGAGGTGGTTCAAATGAACTCAGGGGTCCTCTATTTATATAGGTCCCAAGCCCATACTACGGACTTCGATAGATGGGCGGACTAGTCCGGCCTACAGCCCGGACTAGTCCGGCCTAGGGGACCACTGACGTCCTTGACAACTGACGCACTACGTGGCAATCATCACACTACCCGCCAAACTTCAAATTCAAACGGTCACTTCAACAACGGACTAGTCCGACCCTTACTGGACTAGTCCGATCTCACACAGAACCTTTTGTTCCGTGTGAAAACGGACTAGTCTGAAGACCACGGACTAGTCCGGCCCCATGGGCGGACTAGTCCGGCCTTCCCAGACTTAATCTCAGAAACACTGACTCCTCTCAAACCCGGACTAGTCCGGCCCCCAGGGCGGACTAGTCCGATCTCAGTCAGGACCTCTTTGTCCGACTAAAACGGACAAGTCTGTGGTTTTGGGACTTAGTCCCCAAAACCCACTTCACGGCTACCTGGACTAGTCCGTCCCAATATGGACTAGTCCGATCTCAGTCAGACCCTTCTGGTCTGGCCGAAAACGGACTTGGCCGGCCAGGGGCGGACTAGTCCGGCCTCCTGCACGGACTAGTCCGGCACTACTGCAGACTACTTCCAGCTCTTTTCTCTCAATAGGTTTGACCTCTAAACCGCTTTGAGCTCCCAACTTGATCTCAATGCACTTTACACACACATCCTCACACAAATTTAGCTAGTCTAAACTCGACACACTAGAAACCCTAGTTTCTCCTTTTCGAGTTGACATCGCCGTTTCCATCTTTTTCCTTTTTGAGGGATTGTGCTTCCACTTAGTCCACACCTGTGCTTAAGATCATTGAGCTCATTAGCCACTTAATTGTCGTCATCAATCATCCAAAACCCACAGGGGTCCTAGATGCACTTTCAATATTCTTCTTCTTCTTTTTTCCTCTCCTCCTTTTTCTCCTTGTTGGGGCCTCTTTTTTTCTACCCAGCGGCTAGAGCTTCTTTTCTCTAGCGGCGCTGCCTGAACTCTCACCTAGCCAAAATTTTTGTGGCTGAGGACCGAGGCTTGGCGCCTTTTATAAGCGGCGGGGGCGCTTGGTACCAAGCTTCGGGACAAAGTCCCGGTCGGCCTCAGCCCAAGACGCGGGCGCGCGGCTAAGTCTCAGGCACGTACGCTTGGGCGCGCACGGGAGCAGCTGGCTCGGCCTCGGCCTTGCCCGAAACCTTCCAGGGTGGAAGGGAAGCTTCCCGGAAACTTACGGAAGGTTCCAGAAATTTATTTTTCTTTATAGATTTTATATGTATTTGTTATATATATATATATATATCCCTTTTGTTTATATTAATTTTTTAATATATATTTTATATTCTCATTCACTTTTCTTATTACCTACACATATTTATATATATGTTTTATTTTTTATTTTTCTTCTCTTTTGTTCTACTAATGATTTATGCATGAAGATGTTATGCAATGCATGATGATAAAAATGAGTGTGTTACATGTGCGGTAAGAATGACTTGGAATTCACATAGATGAAATAATGAATAGTTGCTCGGTTTTAATTTTCCTAAGTCCCTAGTTTACAACATACTACTCTCCAACATATTGCTCTCATTGGCTAAAATTGCTTTTGCCTTGATATGGAAATTGTGGGTAGCAAAAGCTTAATCCATTCTAGGTTGTTGTGAGATATGATATAGTGACAGGGCTGCTATTCCTAGTTTGAAAGTGAAACTTAGATTTTTGAAAAAAATTCTAAAAGGATTTAAGTTACTCTTATTTGATTGGAAATACCTACCAAAGCCATATGATATATTCCATGGATAGACCTTATGCATATGCTATTTGTCTTCACATTGAGCTTTGTCAAACTAGTATATACCTATGTGTGATTTCATTCATTACTTTTTGAATTCAAGACTTCACTTGCACGTGTTATACTTCTACACTAGAAGTAAGCAAAATTCCATCATATCACCATTCCGCAATAAAAGGAGAAACTACATATCATTCATGCTTAGTACTCTCTCCAAAATTTATTGCATAAAAAGGGAGTAGAAGACATGGCTACAAGAAAAAGAAAAAGAAAAAATGCATGCTTACATCATAAGCATGAGAGAAAAAAAAAAAAGAAAAAAGTAGCCATATTTCATCCCTGCAAAACAAGAGAGTCCACACAAAAGGGGTCATCTAAAATATCCACATCCACTCCATGTTCATCACACATGCACAAGTCTTGAATCAAATTGTTTTGAATTGATTTCTCCTAACGCTTGCTCTTTTGACTTAGCAATATTATGTGTTGCAAATATGCCTACTATATTCCCTACCAAGCTCCACATACAAGCCTTATGTAGAGGTAGGATGAATTTAGGCAAAATGCCTTGGTGAGGACATATTTCCACTACACATAAAAGAGAGACTTGAGAGAATCAAATTGAGATACTTAAAATCTAAATTGAACTCTCCGGAACTTGAGTGGAACTTGATTTCTAGGGTATATGTGCTCCATTTGCTGTTCTGTCTTTCAACCACCCATGAATAGGAGATAGCATAAGCCCCATAATGACTTAGGATGGGTGAAGTATCATGCCAATTTTTGCAATACTAGGTAGAGTATTATGTTGTGCATGTGGTACTTTTGAAAATTAGAACATTATAGCAACTCCTGATCATCAACCTAAAGTCTAGACTTTAATCGGGACGAGCAAAGGATAAGCTTGGGGGAGTTTGTTGACGGCTATTATATACCAATTTCACCGTCAATATAACTCAATTATGTGAAGGAAATATTATTTCTTGCACAATCACCTTTCTATTTAACCTATTTCTACTTGTCTTTCGAGAAAGTAGTGCATGCAGGCATTTTATGCAGAATTGAAGTGAAACAAGGGGATCGACCCTATAAAATATCATTCCAGCCAATCAAACGATGACATGTGGCACCACATGGATCAAATGGCCCACAAAAAGAAGTATTCGAGGCCATCCAATAGTGTAGCACCCATATAAGGGGATAGGATCCACCTGGCAGAGACCTGGAGGAAGCACAGCCCCAACGAGGCTGAGACCAGGTCAGTCGACTAGGGAGTGGCGCCAAACTAGGTCAAATGCCACGTGTTGGCTCCTCCGGACTTGAAGAAGTCATGAGTGACTGATTCGCGCACTTTTGGTGGCGGGAACCTTCCCTTCTCCAAGCTATAAAAAGGACCCCCTCACCCTCACTTCAACACACACCACTTGAGTATTCATCCATTGTATCCACTACTCTCTGTAGGTTTAGAGGACTATAGGCTGTAGAGAGGAGAGCCTCTAGTCCATAGTCCAAGTAGGATAGGAGCAGAAGGAGTCTTCCCAATTCCTAATTGGGAAATGTATGGCTCTTATATTCCTATTTTTATTTGTGACTTTGTTCTTAATAAAGATGATATCTTTAGTCTTCTATTGTTCATATACTTGGATGAAGTGTTTCTTGTTTGATTGTGGATGTAATGTATGTGGTAGGATTAGTATTTATGATTATGCTATGCCATTATCATTATATCATCATAAACACTACAAACCTCCACTATAGTCTAATTAGCTATGTTGAGATGAATCACTTATGCTATGAATTAACATTGGTTCAACGATGATTTAGTTCATTGCCTTAGGATGGCTTGTGCCTAGGCTTCTTAGGTAATTACTTAATATGCGAGCATGGTGCTAGGATAGAAAGTAGCGTTGAATGTCTCGTATGCCCACGGATTGAAGAGGAAGGCAGTAGGTGGTGACAGCTCTATCTGTCCTTTGTAATCCTCCACATTCGGCTATGCCACAGGCTCTTGGCGGGAGTCATCCTAGTGTTGCTAGGGGTAAACCCGTGCTCGATGTGTTAATCCACTTAGCATGAGAATTAATAATTAATATAATCATTAGTAACTAACTTAGGCTATGTATATGTACATTAGAAGCATAGTAGGAGTCTCTACCTAACTCTTAGCCTAGTCCCTCTTTACCTAATTTACCCCTTTAGGATAGAATGCTCTTTTTGTGTGTCACACTACCTCCACTTCAATTATCCATCCTTGCTAGAACCCTACCTAAACCAACCTAGCCTATCCATTTGATGATTTTTTTTACTTCCATTTAGCCTTCCTTTGAGAGAACATAAATGGCGCCCTTTGGGAATACTCTTAGAGGGGAAATGCTACATCGATAGTTTATGTATGCTTGCGTATTTACATGTATAATCTAAAATCTATCAACCAGCATTTCTGTCACCGCTGCTAGGGATGAATTGTTAGTAGTGCATAGGAATCGTCAACAAGTATCATGCCAATTTTTGCAATACTAGGTAGAGTATTTATTTGCGCGCATGGTACTTTTGAAAAATAGAACATTGTAGCAACTCCTGATCATCAACCTAAACTCTTGACTTTGCTTGGGAAGAGCAAAGGATAAGCTTGGGGGAGTTTGTTGACGATTGTTATATACCAATCTCTCTCGTCAATATAACTCAATTATGTGAAGGACATAACATTTCTTGCACACATCACCTTTCTATTGAACCTATGTCCACTTGTCCTTGGAGAAATTAGTGCATGCAGGTATTTTATACAGAACTGAAGTGAAACAAGGGGATGGATCCTATAAAATATCATTCCAGCCAATCAAGCATCGACATGTGGCACCATATTGATCAAATGGCCCACAAACAGAAGTATTTGAGGCCTCCAACGGTGTACACCCTATATTAGTCAATGGGACCCACCTAGAGAAAGCATAGGCCGTTTGGAGCCAGGACCAGGTCGACCGACCTGGTGGTTCGGCGGACCCCTTCCTGGCACCAAACTCAGTCAGCTTCCACGTGTTGGCTCCTCCCAGCTTGAAGAAGTCAGTGGTGACTGATTCGCGCGCTTTTGGTGGCGGCAACCGACCCATCTCCACCTGTAAATAGGACTCGTCACCCCTCACTTCAACACACACAACTTGAGCATCATTCTATTGTATACACTATCTCTCTTAGTCCTTAGTGGAGTTAGGCTATAGAGAGGAGAGCCTCTAGTCCTAAGTCCAAGTTAGGAAAGGTATGACTCATATATCTTTTCTTATATTTGTTACTTTATGCATAATAAAGATATTATCTTTAGTCTTCTTTTATTCATATACTTGGATGAAGCATTTCTTGTTTGATTGTGGATTCCATGTATGTGGTAGGAATAGTCTTTATGATCATGCCTTAATATCATAATACTATCGTCATAAACACTATAAACCCCCACTATAGTCTAAGTAGTTATGATATGGTCATGTTAATATGAATAACTTATGTTATATCTTGACATTGGTTCAACGATGTTTAGGTTAGTCATTGCCTTAAGATGGCTTGTGTCATGACTCTTAATGTATTTACTTAATATGCTAGCATGGTGCTAGGGTAGTTAAGTAACATTGGAAGCATTGTAGGAGCAACTCCCCAACTCTTAGTTTAACCTCTATTAGGATCCATCTACCCTTTAGAATAGATTGCTAAGTTGTGTGTCACACTACCCCTATTATCAACTTATCCCTGCCTTGATAATTTATTAGTATCTCATAGCTTGATCATAAGAATAGTGTTTGCTTTACTCCACTGCCTTACTTTGGGATAACTATGATACCCTTGGGAATACTCTTGGGTGAAATGCTATGCGATAGTTTCCATGCGCTTGCGGACCTCGTCTCTTACTAGAGATGATTTGTGACGTTAAGAAACGTCAACAAGCATTTCTGGTGCCGTTGTCGGGGATGATTTGTTAATGTTTCTTAGTAGCTGTCAACAGCATACAGAACCGACTTCATCTATCCAGCTTCAATTTGGTTCCTTGGACATTAAAATGTCCCAATTTTGTCGCCCTTGACTATTGGAGTAGGCATGGCAGAGCACTTATGCATATTGAATTTCTTCAGTACTCTCTCAATGTATACCTTTTGTGATAGTCCTAATGTGTCATTGACCTGTTTCGATGACTTCCGATGCCTAGAACATAAGAGACTTCATCTAGATCCTTCATATCAAAATTCGATGACAGAAAACCTCTTGGTATCATGTAGCATATCCTTATCACTACAAGCAAAAAGTATGGCATCTACATATAGGACTAAAATTGTGAACTTACTGCCTTTGAATTTAACGTAAATGTAGTTGTCCACAACATTCTCTGTAAAACCAAAGTTCAAATCACCTTATCGAACTTGAGGTACCTTTTTCTTGAGGCTTGCTTCAAGCAATAAATGGATTTCTTCAAACGACACACCATGTGTTCTTTTCTTTCCATTACAAAACCTTCTGATTGAGTCATATAAACGTCTTCATTTAAATCTCTGTTTAAGAACACTATTTTAACATCCATTTGATGCAGCTCTAAATCATAATGAGCTATTAATGCCATTCAACTCTAAACAAATCTTTGGTTGACATAGGAGAAAAAGTTTCATTGTAATTGATTCCTCCTCTTTGTGTAAACCCTTTCACAACCAGTCTTGCTTTGAACGGTTCAGTATTCCCTTTGGAGTCATGTTTGGTTTTATAAACCCATTTGCATCTGAATCTTTTGGCTCCAAAGGGAATTTCTACTAAGTCCCAAACATCATTTGTGCTCATAGACTTTAATTCGTCTTCTATGGTCATAAGCCATTTGGATTTTCACTTTTCATTGCTTCTTTATAAGACGAATGATCTTCCACCTTTCCAATATCATTTATGACATCAGTCATGTATGTGACATAGTTGTCCGGGGTGGCATTTCTACGCTCACGTTGTGATCTGTGCAACGGAGGTGGTGGTGGTGGAAGATCTCTCAGGTTTCGGATCCTTGTTTGATTCCTCATTTTCATTTATTACGATATTTTCATTATTTTTGGGATGAACGAGAGGAGGAGCTGATGTCACGACAACATTTTAAAATGGGAAAATGAACTCTTGGATATTCGGGGACAGAACGTAAACCCGTTTCTCCTCAAGATCTATTTTCCTCACGTCTATGACTTCATTTTTGAAAAATACTACTTGTCTCGTCTCCACAAACTTTGTCACGTGGTTTGGGCAATAAAAGTGATATCCCTTTCCTCGTTGAGGATACCCATAAAGAAACAACTGATTGTTTTTTGGTCAAATTTCTTAAGTTGAAGATTGAATACGTTACCTTCTGCTCGACAGCCTCACACATGTAAATAATTCAGACTCGGTTTCCTTTCCGTCCACATCTTGTAAGGTGTTTTCGATGCTGACTTTGTCAGTGCAAGATTTAATACGTGTGCAGCTGTCTTTAAAGCCTCCATCCATAGGCTTACTGATAAACATGCATGAATAAGCATGTTTCACACCATATCCATCAGTGTGCCATTGTGTCGCTCGACCACGCCATTCTGTTGAGGTTCACCAGGTATTGAGTTTTGAGCAACAATTCTATTTCAGCTAGGAACCTCGCGAAAGGTCCTAGAATTTGCCCATTAGGAGTGTGCCTTCCATAATATTCTCCCCTGCGATCAGATCGTACAACTTTGATCTTTTCATTAAGTTGATTTTCAACTTCAGCTTTAAAACTTTGAATTTGTCAAAAGCTTCTGATTGATCACATATGGAATAAATATATCTATAGCAGGAAAAATCATTCGTAAATGTTATGAACGAATCAAAACCATCTATGGATTTAATGTTAAATGACTCGCATATGTAAGTATGAATAAATTCTAATACCTTTGAAGCTCTTATTGTTCCTTTCTTAATCATTTTTACGTATTTACCTTTAATGCAGTCGATGCATTGATCAGCGTCTGAAAAGTCTAATGGAAGGAGCGTGTCATTTTTAATTAATCATTTGATTCTCCCCCACGAAATGTGGCAAAGGCGACGGTGCTACAATTTCGAAGAAGTATTAATGACTTTCCATTTCTTTTCAACCCCACATTTCACATTCACGTCATCTAGATCACAAACGTCATTCACATGCATAATGGAATCATGAGGAGATAACATGTATAATTTTCCTCGTCTGAAGGTGATACCAACATTTTTATTACAATGCATCAAAGTACATTGTTCATTACCAAACAAACACTCATAATTGTTATCATCTAAACATGAAACTGAAATAAGATTCCTACTTAACAAGGGAACATAAATAACATAATTCAATCGAAGTGGATGTCCTGAGTGCAGCTTTAAGGTGAGAGACCTCACAGCTTCAACGTCCGCTTCTTTTCCATTTGGGACTTTAAGGCTTCTTTCCCTTTGCCCCAACCTTAGGGTTGTATGGAATCCCTGCATGGAATTTGAACCATGAACAGTTGCACCTGAATCAATCCACCATGTAGTTCTATAAAAATCAACATAAAGTGATGCATATATAAATGTAATTTCATCATTACATCTTTTCATAAGCCATTTAAGAAATGAATGATGCCTAGAGGGAGGTGAATAGGCCTTTTTGAATTTTGTCGGAACCTGCAACACTTAACAACCAGATCAAAACCAGAGATATCGGACTAGTCCGGTAAAGTGCGGACTAGTTCGGTGTGTACCGACTAGGTTGATTAAGTTTGATCGATTAATTTGATTATTAATTTGATTCTACGATATATGCAGCGGAAATATACAGTTAATTAAAGTATTGCAAGATTATGGACTAGGATATATCGCAATTAAATCTTATACTTAATGATTCAATGTAAAGTAAGAAATATTGATTCAAACCCTAGATTGTTGTGATGAATAAAAACGATGAACACAAAGCAAGAACACAAACGATTTATCCCGTGGTTCGGTTCCCACATAGGCAACCTACGTCCACGTTGAGGAGTCCACAAAAGGACCGGGTCTTCTCCAACCCTACCCTCGTCGGATTGCCACGAAGGCCAATCCTCTTCCACTTATCACAAAGGGGTGAATCACCGAATCCAAGGGGCCTTCTCACACGTTGAGGGCTCCCATAGATTACAACAAGAAACACCACCAAGAACACACTCAAAATATTACAATGAAAATCACAGGAGTGTGTTAGGAAATCAAACCAAGAGCTCAATGAGTGTTGAACGTGTCTCTCCAATGATCTAGAGTGTATCCTCAAAGGATTGATCTTTGTTGCACTTAATTTCATGGAGAGATGTGTTTTTGAGGCTCTTGGGAGGTGTGACGGCGCTAGGGTTCGAGAGTGATTAAAGTTGGGCCGTGCACCTCTATTTATATGGGGTTTCTAAAAGTGACCGTTAGGGTTTAGAAAGATCGGACTAGTCTGTGGTGGTCACCGGACTAGTCCGGTGTGCTGTGTGTAGCAAACCCTAAGTGTCCCGAAATATCGGACTAGTCCGACTAGGAGCGGACTTGTCCGATTTCGCTTCTAGAAATCTTCGGACTAGTGCGATAGTCATCGGAAATGTACGGACAGTAAAACCCTATGTGTTTATGAGGACAAGTCCGCACTTGGAGGACCTGTTCGATTTAGGTCAGAGATTTTTTGGACTAGTCCGTGCTAATATCGGACTTGTCTGATTGACATCAGAAAGATGTCGGACTAGTCCGGTGTGTGATCGGACTTGTCCGATTTTGTGTGACTTGTGAAAAGGTTTGAGGACTATTTCGCACTGGGGAGGACTAGTTCGATTCTAGTCAGAGAGATATCGGACTAGTCCGATGGATATCGGACTTGTCTGACCTTGTGCAGAAAGGATATCGGACTAGTCCGGTGTAGGTCGGACTAGTCCGGCCCTGTATAAATTTGTGCAATGTATGTGTTTATTTGTGATTGAGCTCTTGTGGTGTGTTTCCTTAACACACTTCACACACACAATGATCTACTAATCTTGTTCCTTGAGCTCTTTTCCACATTGCTCCTCATTCTCCCTTCTTTTGGCACTTTGCTTATTTTCACATTAAAACTTGTGTTCATCTCAACAAAGTAGTTAGGATCTCATTTGCTTGTCATAAATCATCCAAAACCCACAAGGGATTCTTAGATGCACTTTCAATTTCCCCTTTTGGTGATTGATAACAACCAATTGAGATTTCACAAAATATGATAAAAATTGAGATTTTCATAAAGTATGCACATATGAGTCTAAAATACATCAAGCAATGAAAACATAATCCATATGTGCATTCTTTATGGTGGGATGCATGACTAAGTACATTGAAACAATGAGAATACATAATTGACATTAATCAACCAAAACCAAGCATATATGTCATTCTAGGAGCAACAACACGGTTTTCAACAATTACTTCTCAAGTAGATCAAAATAATGCATCACAGGACCATAATCATCATAAGAACATAGTAAAAGCTTTACAACCCACAAAATAGTCAAAAAGCATAAAAGAGAGCTCTCTCCTCGCATCCTACAGCTAAGACTAGCTAAGACTAAGACTCCCCCTCAATCTCTCCCCCTTTGGCATCAAGACACCAAAAAGAAGGAGAGGAGGGACCTAAAGTCTTCACTCCTCATTGTCGGTCCTCTCATCGTCTTCATCATCATCTTCGGGCTGATGAGGAGGAGGAGGAGGAGGAGGTGCGGAGCCACTCGAGCCCCCAATGCCAAAGTAGGCAAGCTCGGAGGGGTTCAAGGGCTCGAGCTTAGTGAAGTCAGAATCAAAGTCTTCAGAGATCACCGGAGATCCAGTGGGCTCAATCTCCAGTTTCTGGCAAATTTGCTTCACATTTGCCTTCACATACTTCATGTCTTCCTTTCTTCTCTTGTTAAGCCTATGGGCCTTCACTTCGACCTTTCTACAGGAAGCAAATATTGCAGCCAGGTACTTGAAGATGCCACTTGCAGATCCTTTTTGAGGAGCTGTCCTAGTGGTGGGGGCAGCCCTGGCATCTCCACTTGACCTTGTCGGAGCCTCAAGACTAGAGGCTGGAGATAGAGCAGCCTGTATGCTTGGCTTTTGAGGCATCTGAGGCCTCAATGGAAGGTGCTCCACATCTTTGACAAATTCAATCCCAGTGACTTTCTCAATCACAAACATCAGATATGGAGTGTAGCCACATGACCTGTTGGGTGTGCAAGATATGTTGACCATGTCATTCCAAATGTAGTGAGCCATATCAAACTCACGGTCCTTGCTTATGACCCTCATCAGGGTCCGGAGGTAGCCCTGCACACTCCCAGCATCCCCATCCTTGGGGGCAATTGTCTTCCTCAAAACTCTGTTCAACACCACAAAGAATGGCTTCATGTTCTTGGTGGAGGGAGGGTTGAACTTGGAGTTTGGATCATATAGGAACTTCATCCTATCCTTCTCAATGACACCTATGTTGTGGATGATCAAGTTGTCATGTCTTGAGGTTTCAAGGTGAAGCAGGCTTGCAAAATCTTCTTGAGTTATACTGTACTTGGATCCATGAGTCATCCAAGTAACACTTTCTTCATCTTTACTTGAGAAATGGCAAGTTGCAAAGAATTGAGCTATGACTTCATCATTACAGTTGTTCCTGAAGGCAAAGAGATCCTTCAGTCCGTGCCTCTCAATTGCATCCACCACTTCAATAAACGGGGAGCATCCCTTCTTCTCAAAATGTGCCCAATCGATCCATTGGCTACGCACTACTGGTGTCTTCACGGGGAGGTTTACAGACTTGTAGAAGTCTGCATGGAAGTTACTCCAAAATCTGCCATCCACAGCTTGCTTCGGGCGGCCATACCAATCAACGTTTCTGAATTTTGCAGCCGAGTCACTGCCCTTCCCATTGAATCTTTCTTCAGTGGGGTCCCTGACCCCTTCCCTTGGAGCATGCAGCTTTAGGGGGCCAACCGGGCCCGTTGCTATTCCCTTGTCCTTGCCCTTAGCTTGGCGAGGGCCACTTGTTGTTGCAGCAGCTTTGGAAACTGGCTTATTTGCCAGCCCCTTCCGACAAACCTGAGGAGGAGATGGAGCTCGCTCGAAAGGACGCTCTTGGCGTTTCTTGCCAAGGCTTGTCGAGGGCCGAGGTGCGACCTCATGGTCCATCTCGGCCTCGATATCGGAAATCTCGTCATTTGAGCTCGACATGTCCTGAGAATGAATTGTGCAAGGCATGAATGAGAATTGATGATTCAAGGCATGGGTTAGAAAGAGTAACAAGGAATTGCATTGAGGAATTGAAAGGTTAGGTTCTGAGTTCAAAAAAATCGGACTTGTCCGGTGTACAGGCACGGACTAGTCCGGGTGACCGGACTTGTCCGTGCATGGACCGGACTAGTCTGGTATTCATCCTCAAAAACCTAACATATGAGACAAATGGACTATCTCAATGAAAAATTAGCCTAACAGCAATGTAATACATCAAGGACACTAGTATTAGGTGAAAGAAGCTAGGCTATTCGATCAACAATGAAGAAAATAGGGATTTCTAGGGTTTGGACAAAAATTACCGAAGAATTCGCTTGAAACTTTGAGATGAGGGTGTTGAAGTCCAGACAAGTCCGTGAACTTCAATCTTCGAGCAAATAATCTTGATTTCCGCCCAAATGCAAAGCTTTTTGGTGGAGAAAACAAGAAATCGCCTTGGGAGCTCGAGCGCGAAGAGAGAGAACGCGTGAGGCAAGAGTGGAGGTGAAGGAATTAGGGTTTGGCGGTGGCTAGGGTTAAGGACACGAAAAATCGGACAAGTCCGGAAATGACCGGACTAGTCCGAACTTTTCCAGAGGCTATATCGGACTAGTCCGTGGTCTACCGAACTAGTTCGGCCTAACCGGCACTCTGCGGACTAGTCTGCATGGGCAGACTAGTCCGGGTAACCACGGACTAGTCCGTGGTCACCAGGCAAGAATTTCTTAGCCCATTAATATATATTTGAAGGTACATATTTATAAAATAAGGAGGCAAATCAAATCAAATAATCTTGATGAATATGATCAGTAAGCATACAACAATCAAGCAATGACCATAATTCACTGAGATCTAGTAATTGACATAGTTTTTGGGAGAAAATTGAGAGAGATGATTTTCACAATCCAATCAACATATTTTGAAGAAATCATACAGGTATGCAAAATTTTCAAGCCACATTCCGAGCATCAAGAATGTTTAGTTCATTTCGAAGCTCGCAAAAGCGTTTTTCATCAAGTGGCTTGGTGAATATGTCGGCCAATTGTTTTTCGGTGTTGACATGGGGGATGGCTATATCTCCTTTCATGGAGTGGTCTCTCAAGAAGTGATGTCGGATGTCTATGTGTTTGGTTCTAGAGTGCTCAACTGGATTATGGGCAATTTTAATGGCACTCTCATTGTCACAAAGGAGTGGAATACGGTTAATATCATAACCGTAATCCCTTAGAGTTTGTCGCATCCAAAGGAGTTGTGCACAACAACTCCCGGCTGCAACATACTCTGCTTCGGCTGTGGATAAGGCAATGGAGTTTTGTTTCTTGGAGGACCAAGAAACTAGGGATCTCCTTAGGAATTGGCATGTACTGGAGGTACTTTTTCTATCTACTTTGCATCCGGCATAATATGCATCGGAGTAACCAGTGAGATTGAATTTGGAGCCTTTTGGATACCAAACACCAAGGTTGGGTGTATGAACTAAGTATCTCAAGATCCTTTTTACGGCTGTCAAGTGACACTCATTAGGATTGGCTTGAAATCTTACACACAAACATACACTCAACATAATATCTGGCCTAGATGCACATAAATAGAGTAGAGATCCAATCATGGAGCGATATACCTTTTGGACGATGCTAGGTACATCTTCGTTGAGATCCAAGTGCCCATTTGTTGCCATGGGGGTCTTTATGGGCTTCGCCTTGTCCATCCCAAACTTCTTGAGTATGTCCTGAGTGTACTTCGTTTGGCTTATGAACGTCCCTTCCCTTTGTTGCCTCACTTGGAATCCCAAGTACTTTAGCTCTCCCATCATGGACATCTCAAACCTATATGTCATAATTTTACTAAATTCCTCACAAAAAGATGGGTTAGTTGAACCAAAGATTGTATCATCAACATATATTTGACAAACAAAAAGATCATTGTCAAAATTCTTTGTAAACAGTGTATAATCTACTTTGCCAACCTTAAATCCATTTTCAATTAGGAAATCTCTAAGACACTCATACCAAGCTCTAGGAGCTTGTTTGAGGCCGTAGAGAGCCTTACGCAATTTAAATACGTGGTCGGGGAAGTCTTCGTCTTCAAACCCGGGGGGTTGCTCCACATACACCTCCTCCTTGATTGGTCCTTTGAGGAAGGCGCTTTTCACATCCATTTGATAGAGCTTAAAATCATGGTGAGTAGCATATGCAAGTAATATTCTAATAGATTCAAGTCTAGCTACAGGAGCAAAGGTCTCATCGAAATCCAAACCTTCGACTTGTGAATACCCTTTGGCCACAAGTCGTGCCTTGTTCCTTGTCACCACCCTGTGTTTGTCTTGTTTGTTGCGGAAGACCCATTTGGTGCTGACGACGTTGGATTTGGGTCTTTCGACTAGTTCCCACACCTCGTTTCTCTTGAAATTGTTGAGTTCTTCTTGCATGGCCACTACCCAATCTGGATCCTTCAATGCTTCCTCAACCCTGCGTGGTTCCAAAAAGGATACAGACGAGTAATGCTCACAAAAATTAGCTATGCGAGATCTAGTAGTTACTCCCTTTTGGATGTCGCCGATGATGTTTTCGATTGGGTGATCCCTTTGGACGCATTGGTGTACTCTTGGTTGTGGTACTTGCTGTCTTGAATCTTCATGATCATCTTCTTCTCCCCCTAAATGATTGCCTTCATTGAATTGTTGATCATCTTCACTTTCTTGAGGTTGATCTTGTATGGAAGCTCCCCCTTGAACATTGGTCTCCTCTTGTGGTTCGTTTTCCTCATGGATATGTAGAGGTGGCTCTTGTGGTCGAACTTTGCCTAACGCCATTCTTCTCAATGCTTGACAGGGAGCTTCTTCTTTATCTAGCACACATGGATCAACTTGCTCCTTTTGGGAGCCATTAGTTTCATCGAACACTATGTCACGTGCTACTTCAACAAGTCCGGAGGTCTTGTTGGAAACACGATAGGCGTAAGTGTTCGAATCATAACCAAGCAAGAAACCTTCATCAGACTTTGAAGCGAACTTTGAAGTCCTAGGCTTCTTGTTTAAAATATAGAATGGAGAACCGAAAACTCGAAAATATGAAATGTTGGGTTTGTTACCGGTGAGTAGCTCATAGGATGTTTTCTGGAGTAGTTGATGAAGATAAAGTCGATTTATGGCGTGGCAAGCGGTGTTGGCCGCTTCTGCCCAAAATTGATCCGAGGTCTTGTACTCATCAAGCATTGTTCTTGCCATCTCTATGAGGGTTCGGTTCTTTCTTTTAGCAACTCCGTTTTGTTGAGGGGAGTATGGAGCTGAAAACTCGTGCTTTATGCCTTCTTCATGTAGGTACTCCTCCACTTGTGTGTTCTTGAACTTCGTGCCATTGTCGCTTCAAATGTTCTTGATTGTCAATGAGAATTCATTTTGAGCTTGCTTGAAAAACTTCTTGAGTATTCCAAGTGTTTCTGACTTATCATGCAAAAAGAAAACCGAAGTGAAGCGAGAAAAGTCATCAACAACTACTAAACCATATTTGTTACTGCCGATGCTTATGTAAGCAATTGGACCAAATAAGTCCATGTGAAGTAGCTCGAGCGGTCTTGTTGTAGTCATGACGTTCTTCGCGGGATGAGGTGCTCCAACTTGCTTCCCAGCTTGGCACGCGCTACAAGGCCTGTCTTTCTCAAAAACAACATCCTTCAAACCTCAGATGTGATCGCCCTTGAGGAGTTTTTTAAGGTTCCTCATACCAACATGCGCTAGCCGTCTATGCCACAACCAACCCATGTTGGTATTTGCAATCAAGCATGTGTCAAGTTCAGCTTTATCCTTGTTGAAGTCAACGAGATAAAGTTTTCCCTTTAACATACCTTTGAATGCAATGGAACCATCACTCCTCCTAGAGACGATCACACCCTAGTTAGTGAACAAGCAATTATAACCTTTGTCACATAATTGAGATATGGATAGCAGGTTATAATCTAAGGAATCAACATGTAATACATGAGAAAGTGTGTGTTTAGATGATATGGCAATTTTACCGGTACCGAGCACCTTTCCCTGACTGTTGTCTCCGAAGTAGATGCCCTCGCTTGATCCTCATTTGCTTCATATTCAACAAACATTCTTATTTCTCCGGTCATATGGTTGGTGCTGCCACTGTCTAGCACCCATTTAGATCCACTGGAGGAATAGGCCTGCAAAAACAATTTATGCCTTGGTTTTAGGTACCCAAGCTTTCTTGGGTCCTCGGAGGTTAGTCAAAAGAGATTTGGGCACCCACACATTAGACTTGGTGTCCCCATGGTGTGGCCCAACATAATGAGCATAAACTTTGCCAAAATTATTTCTCATTAGGACATACGATGCATCAAAGGTTCTAAATAATAAATGTTGTTGTTTATACACAGAACTAGTCCGGGAGGTCGGACTTTTCCGGAGGACCAGACTAGTCTGGACCCTGACCGGACTAGTCCGGCGGTCATGCGTGTTGTACTTATTAATTTTTGATTTTTCAGTTTGGATGACTCCTCCCTTTACAAAGACATTGATATCCCTGTTATTCTTATGGCTTCTAGCTTGTTGCTTTTCACCATAAGAGTAACCAATGCCATATTTGACATTTGGAGGTCTTGTGACTAAGTATGCACTACGTGCATATTTGATCTTCTCCTTGTCAAATATGCCACTTTGGGCAGGATGCTTATACTTTGTAGAGGTTGGCTTGTCTTTCAAACTGGTATCAACTTTATTACATGTACAAGTAGAACAAACTTCAGTTTTAATGGGTTGAGAAGGTGAACTTGAGGAGGATGAAGGGTCACCTTGCTTGAGTGAATCAACTTGCACTTCAAGGATCTTGTTAACCTTGATTAGGTTAGCAAGTTCTTCCTTGATTGCAGCATTTGAGTCATTTAACTCCAAGCAAGTTTCCTTGCTTGAAGCTAACTCAACCTCTAGTGACTTGCTTCGCTCCTTTTCAAGCTCTAGAAGTTTGTCAAGTTCGACATGTTCCTCCTTTTGGGAGATAATCATGTCCTCTTGACGATGTACTAACCTCTCCTTCTCAACAAGTTGATCAAGTAAAAATTTCATTTTTGCAGCAGTTTTCCTATCTAATCCAATAATCATATCCTCATTATCACTATTGATTTCATCATCGCTAGAATAGAAATGCACGAAAGGGGGTTTGGTGTTTACCTTACGTTTACCTTCCTTAGCCATGAGGCAAGTGCCATTTCCCTTCCATGCGCCGAGTGTAGGGAAGAGAGTAGACTTCTTGGATGTCTTCTCGATGGCTATGCTAGCCATCTCTTCTTCTTTGGATGATGAGGACTCATCATTTGAGTCCCACTCTTTCCCTATGTGCGCTTGTTCGGCTTGTTTCTTCTTCTTGAAGAATTTCTTGGGTTGAGGCTTGGCTTCTTTGGTCTTCTTCTTGTTCTCTTCATATGGGCAATCAACTATAAAATGGCTATACTCACCACAATTATAGCATGTCCGCCTCAACTTTGGCTTTGTTCTTTCCTTGTACTTTCCTTCGCTTGATTTAGTGCCTTGTCTTTTCTTCATTAATCTCTTGAATTTATTCATGAACAATATCATGTCTTCTTCATGTAATTCACTGCTCTCATCATCACCGTCTTCTTCTAGCTAAGCTTCACGAGCTTCTTTAGATAGGGGCTTGAGGGTGGACTTCAAAGCAACCCCTTTCTTCTTTGCCGAGGTGAGGTCGGCAATTTCCTTGACATGCTTTGCTTGTTTTTCCATCATCTCGAAATTGATGATTTTTCCAAGTAATTCATCCGAAGTCATTTTCTTGTATTCGGGGCTTTCTCTAATCATTGAGCATAAGGTGACGTTGCGAGGCATGAAAGCTCTAAGGATGAGCTTCACCAACTCGTGGTTATTCCACTTCTTTCTTCCGTATGATCAAACCTTGTTGACGAGTTTCTTTAATCGGTT
The DNA here is from genome assembly GCA_036927565.1 of Tuctoria greenei. Classification (NCBI taxonomy): domain Eukaryota; kingdom Viridiplantae; phylum Streptophyta; class Magnoliopsida; order Poales; family Poaceae; genus Tuctoria; species Tuctoria greenei. The sequence goes on along the minus strand of JAYESD010000011.1, from coordinate 127,599,057 downwards.
GTACATATCTTGGGGTGACTCGTCTTCTTCGATTGCGAATCTTACTAATTTGCCTTCGATCATTTCGATCTTTGCTTCACGCACATGTCGGTCACCTTCATGTGCAGTTTGCAGTGTGTCCCATATCTCCTTAGCAATCTCGAGTCCATCCACCATGGTGAACCCGTCCCGACTGAGCGAAGAGGTAATTAATGCCGCAGCTTGAGCATTTTGGTGAATTGTCTGCTCTTGGCTTGGTGTGAGTTCTTCGTCGTCATCTGGGATATCTATTCATGTGCACACAATATGCCATAGACTTGGATTGAGAGAGATTACATGCATTTTCATATTTTGCCTCCATATTGAGTAATCACTTCCATCAAAATGCGGGGCTTTTCCAAGTGGGATAGCCAAATAATGATTATTGTTGGAATTGAGATGATCATAGTTGAAAGGATATCGGGAGTAGTCGGTGTGACTACTCCCCTTCTTCTTCTCTTCAATCTTTACTTTCCCTTTGGAAAGTGTCTTCTTTCTTAGGAGCGCCTTTAGTCCCAGCGTCTCCTCATCGTCGTCCTCGAAGTCTTGAATGGCTTCGAGGAGCTTCTCCACCTTTTGGTTCTTTTCATCATCAACCTTTTCTTGGTTGTTGCTCTTGTGGATGTCCTTCATGTCCGACATGATCTCTTCGAGCGGTTAGTCTCTTTATTGAAGAACCTGGCTCTGATGCCAATTGAATGTGGCCTAGAGGGGGGTGAATAGGCTTTTTTCAATTTTGTCGGAACCTGCAATACTTAACAATCAGATCAAAACCAGAGATATCGGACTAGTCTAGTAAAGTGCGGACTAGTCCGGTGTGTACCGACTAGGTTGATTAAGTTTGATCGATTAATTTGATTCTATGATGTATGCAGCGGAAATATACAGTTAATTAAAGTGTTGCAAGATTATGGACTAGGATATATCGCAATTCAATCTTATACTTAATGATTCAACGTAAAGTAAGCAATATTGATTCAAACCCTAGATTGTTGTGATGAATAAGAACGATGAACACAAAGCAAGAACACAAACGATTTATCCCGTGGTTCGGTTCCCATAGAGGCAACCTACGTCCACGTTGAGGAGTCAACAAAAGGACCGGGTCTTCTCCAACCCTACCCTCGTCGGATCGCCATGAAGACCAATCCTCTTCCACTTATCACAAAGGGGTGAATAACTGAATTCAAGGGGCCTTCTCACACGTTGAGGGCTCCCCTAGATTACAACAAGAAACACCACCAAGAACACACTCAAAATATTACAATGAAAATCACAAGAGTGTGTTAGGTAATCAAACCAAGAGCTCAATGAGTGTTGAACGTGTCTCTCCAATGATCTAGAGTGTATCCTCAAAGGATTGATCTTTGTTGCACTTAATTTCGTGGAGAGATGTGTTTTTGATGCTCTTGGGAGGTGTGACGGCGCTAGGGTTCGAGAGTGATTAAAGTTGGGTCGTGCACCTCTATTTATATGGGGTTTCTAAAAGTGACCGTTGGGGTTTAGAAAGATCGGACTAGCCCGTGGTGGTCACCGGACTAGTCCGGTGTGCTGTGTGTAGCGAACCCAAAGTGTCCCGAAATATCGGACTAGTCCAGCTAGGAGCGGACTTGTCCGATTTTGCTTTTGGAAATCTTCTGACTAGTCCGATAGTCATCGGACATGTACGGACAGTGAAACCCTAAGTGGTTATGAGGACAAGTCCGCACTTGGAGGACTTGTCCGATTTAGGTCAGAGAGTTTTTCAGACTAGTCCGTACTAATATTGGACTTGTCCGATTGACATCAGAAAGATATCGGACTAGTCCGGTGTGTGATTGGACTTGTCCGATTTTGTGTGACTTGTGAAGAGTTTTGAGGACTATTCCGCACTAGGGAGGACTAGTCCGATTCTAGTCAGAGAGATATCGGACTAGTCCGATAGATATCAGACTTGTCCGATCTTTTGCGGAAAGGATATCGGACTAGTCTGGTGTAGGTCGGACTAGTTCGGCCCTATATAAATTTGTGCAATGTGTGTGTTTATTTGTGATTGAGCTCTTGGGGTGTGTTTCCTTAACACACTCCACACACACAATGACCTACTAATCGTGTTCCTTGAGCTCTTCTCCACATTGCTCCTGATTCTTCCTTCTTTTTGGCATTTTGCTTATTTTCACATTAAAACCTGTGCTCATCTCAACAAAGTAGTTAGGATCTTATTTGCTTGTCATAAATCATCCAAAACCCACAAGGGATTCCTAGATGCACTTTCAAGAAATTCAGCACTATCCTTTCTGAAATGTCCAACTTTACCACAATGGAGGCATGCACCTCCACGTGCAGCAGAAGCATTAGGCGCGGCAGAAGAACTAGCACCTTTTGCTTTCTGAGGAGACTCATTCTTAAATTGAATCTTTTGAGGCTTTGAAGGACCAAGACCATTCCATTCTTTCTTTCTCTTGGAGGAATTAACATTATGAGCTTGATCTTGAGTTTGTTTCATTATTCTTTCCTCTTCCTAGAAAACTCTAGGAGCCATCTCAGGAAGAGTCCACATTTCCTTCAGCGTGTTATAATTGATCTTGAATTGATCAAAATCGCTAGAGAAAGATTCCAGTATCATTATGATGAGAAGGTTCTCACTTAAATTACAATTCAAAGACTTAAGCTTTGAAGATGTATTCACCTTCCTTAGTATGTGCCCCCTCATATTTCCATCCATAGTATATTTCTCAAGAAGCTTCACAAAAATCTCATTAGCATAAATATTTTTGGAGCATTTGAATTGCTCCTCCACCGCCGCAAGAAATTCTTTAGTTGTGTCTTTCTTTGGAAGAGCAACCACAATATTCGGAGATATTGAGGCATTCATCACAAGGAGGCACAGACGGTTGGAATTCACGCATTTCTTCAACTTAGCCTCATGAATCCTTTTGAGGTCTTCATATACCTATCGACGCCTGAAGCAAATGTCGTTGGCTTATCTTCCCTCAGTGCATAATCGAGCTGATTAAACCTCAAGGATACCTCAACGCAGGTCTTCCAACGAGGGAAGTTGCTGCCTGTAAGTTGTTCCATATTTTCATATCGAAACGACGTCATAGTGGCTATCATTAATACATAATAAAATATAAACATCAGAAAAATTGCATGAAAATAAATTTATGTTAGCAAATAAATAAACATGCAATAAAAATAATAACACAATTCTATACTATATCACCGTTAGGCGAAAAATAACATAAAATTCCTAAACATAATTTCAAACATAAACATGACTCAAAACTAAATCAACGTTGGTCAAAATTTATTTTAGAGTCATCATTTTCAATTTAAGCATCCATCATAAGAATTAAGCAAGTGTCGACATTATTGATACTTAAATTGACAAAAACGTCATAAACACATTAAATCATCTAAATAAAATTATCCTGTTGCTTCAGTATTAATTTAGACTCATTAATGTGTTATACATGCTGGGCATATTATTTTTTACTTAAAACAGTGCTTAAACATGAATAAGATACATAATTATCACTAAATTAAATAGAAAATACGAAAAAAAAACATAAAACAGTGGCAGACCCATAGTAGCCCACGGTTAACCCATTAATTTCAGCCCAGACAAGTAGAAAAAATAAAAATGGATTTTCTGCTGGTTGCATAAAACTTGGGCCGAAGCCCATGGTCGAATGCGGCCCGTTAGCAACCCTGCCCCTCCCTCGCGTGCGGCCCATTGGCCCATTTTGCTGCCGCCTCATCAAGATCATTCAATGAAATAAGACAACCAAAAAAACGTTAAGGATCAAAGAAAATGGTGGCAGCCAGGAAACCCTAGCCCATAACCCACCTCTACCCCCGAAAAAACTGGATCTAGGGCGGTGCAATCGACGTAGGCGGGACCGCTGCATTGGTGGTAGCGTGAGCCTCCCTTTCCCGTGGTCGGCGTTGAGCGCACGGCGCATGGTGGCATGGCAAGCACGCACGTCCTAGAGGCGCGACCCCTAGTCCACTACGTAATAAACGCAAATAGGAGATAAAGATCAGAGATGAGCACAAAGGCGATCATCACTGATATGGGTAAACGAGACATGCCCGCCTTAGCGAGGATGCTGGTTTAGGAAACAAATCATAAAATGAGACAAGGTACTATAAGGCGTGTCTCACTTAATGAAATATATGATATGCGCCCGATCCTCTGACAAACGGGAGACACGCATCTAGAAAAGTATGTCGCCTATTTTCAAAAGAAACGAGATGAACTTTACAGAAAGCACGTCTCTTTTGTCTTCGGTTACAGGCAGACATGAACACATCGCTGAACGAATGTAGAGCATATTCACTTGATAACTAAATAGTCATTCGTGAGAAACACGATGAACACATTCATTCACAGTTGAACACACAAGATAATATTCAACACACAGATGAACACAGATAACACATTCATTTATTAAAAATATATTACAAAACACAAGAAAAAAAGTACAAGACGCAAGAAAAGAAAAACAACATCAACTAAAAACAACAAAAGAAAACTTAAATCCTACTCCTCCTCCCCCTCCTACTCCTCCGGCGACCATCCAACGCTAGTGCAATAGGAGTCCTGGCTGGCTGCTCCAGCTGGTCCAGATCCGGAGGTGCAACCTCACGGTCGAGGTTCCTCGCCACCGACGCCACCATGTTACAGCGGCTCTTGGTGTTGAGCACCTTGGCCATCATCTCAAGTAGCCTATGGAACCGGTCAAACAGCCTGTCGAACAGCATCTCGAGCAGCTCGTTGTTGAGCCTCTCGGAAGAGCGGTAGCACTATTTCTTGCAGGGTGGCTCCCTCAGCGGTCTTGGCGACGGAACGATGGCCATGGTGGGTTGTCTGTGCAGAGAAGACGAACGAAGAGGAAAGGAGAGACTAATGGCGCCTTATATAAGGTCTGTGTGGAGACGCAAAATGGAGACGCGCTTAGCAGGGAACTGTGTCTCCTATGCTCGATGTCTCCCTCTCATCTGCTAAAAGGGAGATGCGCTTATATGAAAAGTGCATCTCCTATTCCCCATGTATCCTTTAGCTTAGTGATTTTCTCCATTTTGCTTTGTTCCACTGTTGATATCATACATCACTGAACTTAGAGCACATTCACTTGATAACTAAATCATTCACTTGTCTAGAAAATAATCAAACCCTTCCTTATGATTCTTGAGGAACACGATGAATACACCACACATTCATTCATTCACACAGTTGAACCCACAAGATAATATTCATTCACATAGATGAACATAGATAAGTTTCATTCATTAACACAATGTATTACAAAACACAATAAAAAAGTACAAGAAGACATGAGAAAATAAAAACATCAACTAAAAACCACAAAGAAAAACTAAATCCTACTCCTCCTCCTCCTCTAGCGGCGACTCTGGCGCTGGTGCAAAAGGAGACTTGGTCGGCTACGTAGGTTGCTCCGGCTGCACCGGTGGTGCAACCCCGTGATCGAGGTTGCTCTCCGTCACCGCCACCAGGTTTCTGCGGCCCTCAGCGCCGAGCACCTGGGCCATCATCTCAAACAGAATGTCGAGACGATCGGCCACTCCCCTTAGGGCGAAGAGGTAGTGGCTGATGGTACCCATTCTAGTTAACTCTAGAAGGGTACCCAGACCCAAGGAACTCATGGCGCAAGGCATACTTTTGTATGCCTCTTGCGCCATAAGGAGGCGCTGCTCGGTGTTGAGCCTCTCGGGGAAGATGCAACACAGTTTCTTGCATGTTGGCTCCCTCGACGGGCTTGGAGGCAAAACATTGTCCATGGTGGTGGTGAGCCATTTGCACGGAGAAGACGAAGAAGAAAAAATGGATGCAAAATGAGCGACGTGCTTGTGGAGAACTGACGGGTGATGGCGCGTCTTATATAAGGTATGTGCGGAGTCGACGATGGAGCAGTTGGTTTCCCGCGCATTGATAGAACAATGGGACACATCGATACCGCCTCGGGGAAACAAAAGGTCGCACACACCGTTCGCACGTGTCTCTACACCACCACCGCCAAAATTAAGCTCTCTGCAATCCTCATGTCGCACGTCTCTCTTTCAACAATGGAAGACGCGCTTTTATGTCTCGCGCATCTCGCTTTAGTCTCGTGCGTCTCGCGTTTATCTCCCACATCTCTTCGCCATTGTTGCTCCTTTACTAATTGACCAACACTCCTTTACTAATCGACCAACTCCAGTGTGTCCTCCGCCTCTGTTCGATCAACTCTAGTGCGACTGCCGCCTCTGTTCGCCATCATCGTCGTCGTCGTTGTCGCCGACCTCGTCATCATCATTGTTCATGGTTGGGTTAGATATCGGCTTGGTGCGTAGCCGACTGAAGGAGGAGCGCTTGGCGTGGCGCAAGAACCATCCCCATGTATGTACATATGGCACACCGGTGGCATGGTTGTATATATGTAGCTTTGCAATGGATTGATGAACTTAACTGTAGTTTGTTTTTTTTTGTCTTGTTTGTTTTTGGTATTTCCAACTTCTCTGCGTAGGGTTTCTCTACGAAGTCTGAGTAGGGAGATTTGTTGAAGTGGCAGTGCATCATCCCCGGTAAAGAAAGGGTAAGTCATGAAGAACAAGCACAATCATATTAGTATAACCATCATCCTCTTATTAATGAATTTCCTTTGTAGACTAACTGGGAAGGTGGTTACTACCCTTGACAATCTCCTTCTCGGAGGACTATATGTAGGAGCCTCCAAGATGTGCCTTTCCAGGTGGTTTCTTCCACCCGAATATCAATCGCTCAGGAGCACTCTGCCTTGGAGTTCTTGATCAAGAGACTGTAAGATAGATATATTTTGCTCAAGTAATCAGTAATTGTAACCAAACTTATTTGAACTAGTTTCTTATATTTCTTAAATTGATATTTCTTAGGGGTGGTAGTCTTGTTTTACAATCAAAACTATACTACTTGAAGTACAGTATTTGCTTCATCAACCAAATGCTCCCGATGTTGAAAATGATTGCTATAATCTACTTATCAAGGTTAGTAACTTTGTGTTAGTGACAACCTAGGTTATATATCATTCCTCCTTTTACATTTGTTAATTTAAAGAATGTCAATATTTTCAGGATCTAGGGGAATATAAGAGACGTGTTCGGGAGCAAGCTGGACGCTACAGTTTAGATTGATCATGGGAACTTTATAGGAATAAGTTTAGAATCAAAATGTATAGTTTAGAGGGAATGCAATGTGTATGAACTATGAAATTTATTGAGTTGCATATTATCTCTGAATTGCAATGACATTGTGTTTTTTATCCCTGAATTCCAATTATATCTCTTAATTGTAATGTCATTGCATTTGTTTATCCCTGCAACGGACGCTCACGTTGTTAACTCTGCGCGCGAGTGGCAACAGACGCTCACGATGTCGTGCAAGTGGCAAAAGGGAGATGGGCACGTGAGAGATGAACATTAAACAGGAGCATCTCCGATTTTTGACCTCCGGCAAAAGGGAGATAGGCGAATGAGAGATGCGTTGTATTAAGGCCCGTGGGAGACAAGCTAATGCTTGACGAGCCTTACTTGGGCACATCTTTGATTCATGCCGAAGATATTTTGTCCCACCATGGAAATTTGAGCGCGTTGCAACGATCATATAAAGCATTGTGCACAGTTGCCAGTTGGACATGCCCGCATGCAAAACATGGCATCGCACCCCGTGGACAACATCTTTCGCATGCGGCGTGCCCGTTCGGCCACAAAATAATGCGAGACGGGCGTTATATATCCCTAAATTTCAATGTATTGCTTTTGTTTATGAGTTTATCCCTTAAATTAGGACGCTCACGATGTTAACTCTATGCGCGAGTGGCAACGGACGCTAACAATGTCGTTCGAGTGGCAAAAGGGAGACGAGCATATGAGAGATGAACTTTAAACAGGTGCGTCTCCGATTTTTTTACCTCCAGCAAAAGGGAGACGCAGTGTTTTAAGGCTCATGGGAGACGAGCTAATGCGAGACGCGCCTTACCTTGGCTCTCCGATGCATGCCAAAGATATTTTGTCCCACCACGGAAAGCTAAGCGTGTTGCAACGATCATATAAGACATTGCGCACAGTGCCAGTTGGACATGCCCGGATGCCAAAGATGTTGTTTTCGGCTTCAGCACACCGTGGCGCATCTTTGGCATACGTCGAGCCCATTCGGCCACAAAATAGTGCGAGACGAGCGTTATATACGTCTATCTCCGATTTTTGACCTCCAGCAAAAGGGAGACACGCTATTTTAGGGCCCATGGGAGACGAGCTAATGCGAGACGAGCCTTACCTTGGCTCGTTGCCGATTCATGCGAAGATCTTCTGTCTCACCACGGAAAGTTGAGCGCGTTGCAACGATCATGTAAGGCATTGTGCGCGAACAGTTGCCAGTCAGACATGCCCATATGCAAAGATTGTTTCTAGCTTCAGAACACTGTGGCGCATCTTTACATACGGTGTGCCTGTTCTGGTCACAAAAAATGCGAGACGAGCATTATATATGTCCGTCTCTGATTTTTTACCTATTTTTAGCTCTTGCGCGCTCTCTGGCAAAAACTTTTGCGCTCTCTCCCGACATATTGGCGAAAAATTTTAGCTCTCGCACGCTCTCTCGACCTACAAACCGTAGCTCCTGAGCACGTCGCCGTCGTCCCTCTTCCTGAACTCGCTATTCGTCATTGTCACGTTGCCGCCGTCAACCCCGACCCCGCTGTCAACCCCGACCTTCGTCATCAAGGATTTGGGCACGCTGGAGCATGCCGTCTCATCCCCTATCTCTGGAGCATGCCGCCACCTCGACCCCGACCTCGGTAATCGGTATGTTCTTCTTGTCCCAACAGCACGCCGACCTGCTATCATCACAGAGTTAAGGAGCTGTCGCTCCAGCGCCTCCGCCAACTCGTCCTGGAGCACGCCGCCGCCTTGACCCTGACCTCGGTAATCGGTATGAGCGTGTCGTCGCCTTCACATAAGTGAACATGTTCTCTTTGTCCCCGTAGCACGTCGGCCTACTGTCATCAGAGAGTTGAGGAACTGCCGCTCCAGCGCCTCCGCCAGCTCATCCCGAAGCACGACGCCGCCTCGTCCCCTGTCCCCGGAGCACGCCGCCGCCTCGACCTTGTCTTCAGAGTGTGCATTTCAGTGATTTTATTGAATTTGAATATGTCCAATGAAGGCTCATTGTTAATGAAGTCATTGATCCAAAGGGAGAATTTTCATTACGGTATACATTCATCTTCCTTGTTTATGTCCAATGCAGAAGTAATGTATTTGTTTTGACTATCAATGTACAATGAACTCTGATTCGCAAACCCTTGAAATTGCAGGAATTGTGTTTGACACTAGCATTTGTCATCCCAGTGAGTTTGATTTCTACCTCTGCAGCCATGTAGGATCAAGGTACCTAGGTGATAATTGGTGTTTCTCTCACGGGTTTTTGATATCAGGCTATAAATGCATCAGTGGAATGTAAATTGTTTGTTTTTTTAGGGGAAAAGCACACCAACTCACTACCATATCCTTTATGATGAGAACAATTTACTTGTTGATGCTTTGCAGATGCTCACCAACTACATGTACTAGAAGTAAGCTCGATTCTCCATTCACTAACAGTTCATGTGTTTATTACAAGTGTATACCAATTTGTTCCTAAGCCTTCAAATATTTGCTCCCTTATGTGACTATTTAAGTGAATGTGACTGCAATTTGATAATGTTTTATATGATCTCAGTGATTTTATTGAATTTGAAGATGTCTCAGTCGGAGCATTAGAGACTATGAAGGCTCATCGTTAATGAAGTCATTGATCAAGAGAATTTTCATTACGGTATATAGGATTAGATGATGACAGTTATGATGTGTGTAATTAGTTACTTTGTAATCAGGATGAATAGGGGGCATTCTTGGTTGTGTAATTAGTAAACTTAATAACAACGATTGATATTTTGTTAATATTTGATTGGTCAATATAATTTAAGGTGTGATATTTTTGGCTATACATATGTTCATGTATGTGTATGTTGCTGATACTGGTAATGCGACATCCAAATCCTGGCTAGCTCAGGGATGCAGCCGACAGCCAGGATAATCAGGGGTGGAGGACACCTAATAAGAGACCCTGTCTGTAAACAATCCGCGATGAGTTGTAATATAGATCGTCTCGGATTACCTAAATAAAGGAGACAAGCTTCCTTAAATTTCGTCTCAGATCAGTAAATAAATCTGCGACACGCTACAATAAAGCTCATCTCGGATCAGTCAATAAATCTGCGACGCATTATATTAGTGCATGTCTCGCATGTATGCTGATTGGTGACGTGCGCAACTCACGTCTCCAATGACCCCGTAAATAATGTCTGTTATGAATCAAAGAAAGGAGACGCACTTTCTTTGAGAATGTCTCGCACTTAGGCTGATCGATGACGCGCCAGCCGCTCGTCTCTGATGACAAAGTGTAAGACCTACGTGTGCTGAATACATTGTCTTGTAGTGAATACGCTTGCTTTTATGATAAAAGTTTTAAATATCACCAAAACACCTTTTGCAAGGTCCGGAACTTGACTGCAGTGTTCCTGCTTTTCATTTGCAATGTTTCGTACTTGCTTTACTCTATTGGAAAGATTGCTTAGTATTCATTTGCTAAGTTTTTGATGCGTTTTGGTTGATATGGATGATATCGTTTTACTGTGGTTTTGCAACATGCTTATGTGAGGTGTTCACGTAAGGTGTTGTGTTCGGAACTAACTTGAGTCAAGTTGAGGACTTAGGCTCGTATGGATTGGTTGTTTGTTCATGTGCAGGTGTTGCTTGAGTTCAAGTCATGGCTGGTGATAGGATCCATTGTACTAGTCTCAGGGAGGAGATGAGGTTCGAACAACCAAGTTCGGGAGGAACTGTGGTTGAGATGATCAGGAGGTCACGCAGGATGATTGAATCAAGGGCACTGCATATGAAGGTTACTGAATGTCGAAGAAAGGTGTTCGCACGTATGCATGCGGTGAATGACGTGGCAACATGGTTCCGAAGATGGGATCAGGAAGGAAAGATCTGGTTGGAAGGATCAGATCATATCGGTTGATGACTTTGGCTGCGGCGGAGTCGGTTATGGCTCGGTATGGAAAGTATCGAGTTGGTTATGATAGGATTTCGTGTGGGTCACGAATTTGAGTTGTTTAGGAATGTGGGATACGTTACTAAGGTTTTTGGAAGTCTTAAGATTGTTTCAATCTGCGAATAGGAAGATCTTGAGCGGTTATGGAAAGTTCCGATTTGTGATCGAAGTAGGATTGGAGTCCTAGTTGAGATTGGGTTGGCCTAAGGGCTGGTTATATAAGCAAGGGAAGGCCAAAGCTCGTGGGGCACGACTTTGGGTTTGTTCCTCTTGTGTTCTATTGAATAAAATTTGTGGTTTGAAGGAACTTTTGTGCCTTGTTCGTCTAACTTGTTCCAGACAAGTTTTACTCATGAAATTGACATCCTAGCACGTAAGAACCCAAACAAGTCTATTGCATTTGTCTCACAACGTGATGTGTCTAGCTCCGGCCAATCATCATCTTGCAATACTCTTGCTTTGTTGTCTTCACTAACCCTGGAGCAGATCGAAGAATTTCCAGAAGAGGAGTTGGCACTCATCTCTACTAGATTCTCAAAAGCATTGCAAAATGTGAGAACTAGAAGGAGAGGAAGCTCCGGACCTCAACGCTATTTTGAATGTGGTAAGACAGGACACTTTCGTACAGAATTCCCTAACCTTTCAGGTCTGACTACCCATGAAGAAAAACAGAGCAAGGTCCGGACCACTTCTGGAAATTCCAACAAGAAGAAGAAGGGTACCATAGGACGCAAGATGATCAACAGCTTCATCACTGCGCTTCAAGAGCTCAGTTCAAGTGACATAGACTTTGAAAGTGATGAAGAGGATGATGACCTGGCCAACATATGCTTCATGGCGGGCAAAGCAAGATCAAGATCAAGTCAGGAGGATGCAGAACACAACAGTGACGATGATGAGGTTACACGTTTGAGGAAGGAGAACATTTGGATTGTGGATTCAGGTTGCTCACACCACATGACCGGTAACAAAGATTGGTTCTCCTCCCTCTCTTTTGTGTCACGTGTAGAGAATGTTACTTTTGCCGATAATTCTTCAACTTCTATAATTGCTAAGGGTTCGGTTAGAGTAAATGATCACTACACTTTGAAGTATGTGGAACTTGTCAAAAATTTGAAATACAACATGCTTTCTGTTTCACAATTGCTAGATGAAAATCTGGAAATTATTTTCAATAAAAACTGCTGCAAAGTTGTAAGTTCAAATAGTGAGCTTATTTTTAACATGTCTCAGTTTGGAAGAGTTTTTAAAGCTGATTTTGATATGTCTTGCTCTAAGCATAGGTGTCTAGTTGCTAATGATTCAAAGGACCTATATTTTTGGCATCGTAGACTTGGTCACGTAGGCTTTGATCACCAAACGCGTGTTAGTGCTCTTGATCGCATACGTGGGTTACCTAAGCTTAAAAGGTACAAAGAAATTGTGTGCTCTTCTTGTAGACATGCTAAGATGGTTGCAGGTTCACATACTCCTCTCACAATGATCATGACAACTGAACCGAGTCAACTTTTGCACCTTGACACCGTTGGACCTTCACATGTTCAATCCTTCGGAGGTAAATGGTATGTTCTTGTGATTGTTGATGATTATTCTAGATACTCTTGGGTTTACTTTATGGTGTCTAAGAATGAATCTTTTAGTCACTTTAGAACTTTATTTCTTAGATTATCAATTGATCACCCAGGATCATTAAAATCAATTAGAAGTGATAACGGAACTGAATTTTAAAATCAATCTTTTGATCACTTTTGTGCTGAAAATGGAATAGATCATCAATTTTCTTCACCATATGTACCTCAACAAAATGGTGTTGTAGAAAGAAAGAACAGAACCTTAGTTTAGATGGCTAGGACTATGCTTGATGAATATCAAACTCCTAGGAAATTTTGGGTTGATGCGTTAGCAACCGCTTGTTATGTCTCAAATCGTGTTTTCTTGCGCGCTAAGCTAGGTAAAACACCATATGAGCTCCGCTTTGGACATAGGCCCAGTGTTACACACTTTCGAGTCTTTGGTTGCAAATTCTTTGTTAAGAAACAGAGTAATCTTAATAAATTTGAACCTAGATCCATTGATGGAATGTTTCTTGGTTATCCATCTCATACTAGAGGCTACCGTGTGCTTTTACTTGACACTAACAAAATTGTGGAGACTTGTGAAGTGTCTTTTGATGAAGCTAGCCCAGGTACTAGCTCCGGTGTTGCAGGACCAGATCCATATCCTCAGGGGGAGAGTATTTTCGAAGATGAAGAAGAGCCGGTGATACTGCCTGGTAGTTCCGAAGTTGACACGTGTCCAGCTCTAGACATTGAACAAGCTTCGGCTATCACCTATGCTGGTCCTGATCGTCCACAAGTCACAAGCTCATCAATCTACAATGAACCTAATGAAGAAGAAGCTTGTGAGACATCTGTTCCCCTACGTTTTTACAAAGATCATCCCCCACAACAGATAATTGGAAGCTTGCATGAACGAGTCACACGGTCCAGGTTTTGTGATCCAAACTCTCATGCTCATTCTGCTTTTGTTGCTTCTTTTGAACCCAAAGATATATCACGCACACTCACTAATGAATCTTGGATTATTGCCATGCAAGAAGAGTTAGAAAATTTTGAAAGAAATAATGTTTGGAAACTTGTACCTCCACCTAAAGGTCACACTTTAATTGGAACTAAATGGGTGTTTAAAAATAAACAAAGCGAGGATGGGGTTGTGGTTAGGAATAAGGCTAGGTTGGTTGCTCAAGGTTTCACTCAAGTTGAAGGTCTAGATTTTGATCAAACTTTTGCTCCTGTTGCTAGATTAGAAGCCATAAGAATTTTGTTAGCTTTTGCTGCATCTAAAGGTTTTAAGCTATACCAAATGGATGTTAAAAGTGCTTTTCTTAATGGCTACATAGATGAGGAGGTTTATGTCAAACAACCACCAGGTTTTGAAAATTCAGATTTTTCTAATCATGTTTTCAAACTGTCCAAAGCCTTGTACGGTCTCAAACAAGCCCCTAGAGCATGGTATGATAGGTTAAAAACATTCTTACTTGAAAAGGGTTTTACCATGGGCAAGGTTTATAAAAGTCTTTTTGTGCTTAAGCATGGCAATGACTCATTATTCGTTCAAGTGTATGTGGATGATATTATCTTTGGTTGTGCTTCTCATGATCTTGTGTCCAAGTTTTCAGCTATGATGAGTTCAGAATTTGAGATTAGTATGATGGGAGAACTCACGTACTTTTTGGGGTTGCAAATCAAGCAAACCAAGGAGGGTACCTTTGTGCATCAAACGAAGTATACAAAAGACCTTCTAAGGCGCTTCAACATGGACAAAAGCAAGCCTCTTCGGACACCAATGGGAACAGAAACAACACTTGAACTTGATGAAGATGGTGAACCCGTGAATCAAAAAGAATATAGAAGCATGATCGGATCACTTTTGTACCTCACGGCATCAAGACCGGACATACAATTCAGCTTATGTCGTTGTGCACGGTTTCAAGCTTTCCCACGTGCTTCACATCGGCAAGCCGTCAAAAGGATTCTCAGGTACTTACATGGAACTCAAGAATTGGGCATTTTTCTTCCCTCTTCCTCAACCGTTACTTTGAAAACTTTTTCCGATGCTGATTTTGAAGGTTGTAGGATTGATAGGAAAAGTACTTCCGGTGCTTCTCATTTTCTTGGTAATTCACTTGTTGCTTGGTCCTCTAGAAAACAAAATTCAGTTGCACAATCCACAGCCGAATCTGAATATGTAGCTGCTGCTAGTGCTTGCTCACAAATTCTTTGGATTGTTCAAACACTTAAGGACTACGGGATTGATCTAGATAGTGTTCCACTTTTTTTGTGATAACACTAGTGCCATTTGCATTGCTAAAAACCCTGTGCAACATTCTAGAACTAAGCACATTGACATAAGGTATCACTTTCTCCGAGATAATGTTGAAAAAGGAAACATTGTGCTTCACCATGTAGATACCAAACAACAATTGGCTGACATTTTTACAAAACCTTTGGATTTCAGTCGTTTTTGTTACATTAGTAGTGAAATAGAGGTTATGCATCCTCATGGCTTAAATTAAGGGGGAGTTTTGAAACTTGGAAAGTCTATGTGTGAATCTGAACTAGAATAATATGAGCATAGTATTTCATACATATATGACTTTGTGATTCCTTTTACATGTTGAAAGTCCTTACTACATTACTCATGTTATACATTTTGTAGTTTTTGCCATGACTAGTAATTGGAATAATTACTTACACTAAATCTGGTCATGATCGAACTTTCTTGCTGTTTTGAACTTGTTGCATGTTCATAAGTGCTTTTAATCATAAAGAATTAATCAAGAAATCAACTCACATGTTGAGTTTTTATGAACAAAAATGAATTGAGGAAAGACCAAGAGAATATGCATGCATCGCACTTCTTCTTTTGAGATGGCTTATCATTGCACTTAGATATGAACTTGAAAGAAGTTGTGTATGACTAAAACCATGTCCTTAAGCTTCTGATTGTCAAATGACATAGGCTTGGCTTGGTTGGTTAGAATAAGGCAGATGCGCATATAATCTCTTGCAAATATCATATGATCTAAATTTATGCTTTGAAAAATAATAAAATGCAGCACCTAGTGTCATGCTTTCAGGTTTTGAAATAGTTAAGTTTGTGAGATCATGACTTGCTTAAATTGAAAATTACATTTGATCTCTAGCATGGCTTACACTACTTTATGTATCTCATTGATGTGATAATGTAAGGTACTTAATAGTATGACTTGGATGAGCTTTGCTTATATGTGTATGTTATAATATGCTCATAACAACTAAGGAGGAGAGATAATTTGTTTTTATGCTCATGACTTGTTGAATACATTGTCAAAGGGGTAGAGATAAGCATGAAGAGAAAGAATATTTGCATAAGGAGAGATAATAAAGGGGGAGAGATAATATGGGATAATTTTTGTTTTTAGATTTTCTTCTCATTTTACTTTTGATTTACAAAGGGGGAGAAAATGTCGTCAAAACTTTTATGTGAATAAGTCAATGTTCGGATTTTAAATGGTGTTGCCAATGCATTCATCAAGGGGGAGATTGTAAGACCTATGTGTGCTGAATATATTGGCTTGTAGTGAATACACTTGCTTTTATGATAAAAGTTTTAAATATCACCAAAACACCTTTTGCAAGGTCCAGAACTTGACTGCAGTGTTCCTACTTTTCATTTGCAATGTTTCGTACTTGCTTTACTCTGTTGGAAAGATTGCTTAGTATTCATTTGCTAAGTTTTTTATGCGTTTTGGTTTATATGGATGATATCGTTTTACTGTGGTTTTGCAACATGCTTATGTGAGGTGGTCACGTAAGGTGTTGTGTTCGAAACTAACTTGAGTCAAGTTGAGGACTTGGGCTCATATGGATTGGTTGTTTGTTCATGTGCAGGTGTTGCTTGAGTTCAAGTCATGGCTGGTGACGGAATCCATTGGACTAGTCTCAGGGAGGAGATGAGGTTCCAACAACCAAGTTCGGGAGGAACTGTGGTTGAGCTGATCAGGAGGTCGCGCGGGATGATTGAATCAAGGGCAGTGCATATGAAGGTTACTGAACGTCGAAGAAAGGTGTTCGCACGTATGCATGCGGTGCATGATGTGGCAACATGGCTCCGAAGATGGGATAAGGAAGGAAAGATCTGGTTGTTTTTGGGGTATTTGAGATGAGTATGATGGGAGAACTCACGTACTTTTTGGGGTTGCAAATCAAGCAAACCAAGGAGGGTACCTTTGTGCATCAAACGAAGTATACAAAAGACCTTCTAAGGCGCTTCAACATGGACAAAAGCAAGCCTCGAGATGAGGTTCCAACAACCAAGTTCGGGAGGAACTGTGGTTGAGCTGATCAGGAGGTCGCGCGGGATGATTGAATCAAGGGCAGTGCATATGAAGGTTACTGAACGTCGAAGAAAGGTGTTCGCACGTATGCATGCGGTGCATGATGTGGCAACATGGCTCCGAAGATGGGATAAGGAAGGAAAGATCTGGTTGTAAGGATCGGATCGTATCGGTTGATGACTTTGGCTGCGGCGGAGTCGGTTATGGCTCGGCATGGAAAGTATCGAGTTGGTTATGATAGGATTTCCTGTGGGTCACGAATTTGAGTTGTTTAGGAATTTGGGATACGTTCCTAAGGTGTTTGTAAGTCTTAATATTGTTTCTATCTGCGAATAGGAAGATCTTGAGCGGTTATGGAAAGTTCCGATTTGTGATCGAAGTAGGATTGGAGTCCTAGTTGAGATTGGGTTGGCCTAAGGGCTGGTTATATAAGCAAGGGAAGGCCAAAGATCGTGGGTCACGACTTAGGGGCTGTTCCTCTTGTGTTCTATTGAATAAAATTCGTGGTTTGAAGGAACTTTTGTGCCTTGTTCGTCCGACTTGTTCTAGACAAGTTTTACTCGTCGAGTTTCTGGACAGCACTACCTTTTGTCAGTGGTTTTATCATAACTCGAGTTTTACAGATCCAATTGACGTGATTATTTTTTGGTTGTCTTCACAACTTGATTATCTATCATCTGTCAAAATTTCACGGTCATTGGATTTGTGGTTTCTGATATACATGAGTTTCTTTGCAGCGTTCTAGAACTGTTTTTCTCGGATAGAACAGATTGACCTTTGTTCGATCTTTCGATCATAACTTGAGTTTTTTTAGACGGATTTGAGTGATTCTTATTGTTTTGTTTTCGTGACTTGATTCTCTCTGATATATATCACTTTTGTCACGGTGAAACTGTGGGGACCGGAGTCCACACATCCGAGGATCTCATTGGGTGGTGCCGTGCGATGCGGCACCTAACAGCACACACAAAAAGGATACCAAAACATATAAAGTTTTCATTTCATAATAAGAAGAGTTTACAAAAGAGTGTACAACAAGGGTACACACGCAGCGGAGAATACATACTCAAAATCTCACCTAACTAAGCAGGAGAGAAGACGTCCATGCCCTAAGACGATTCTCACTAGCAACACGAAGAACATACAGCAGCGGCGTGGCTCACATGAGATTTATCTCGACACCTCGAGTCTCATGTACAACCTGAACAGCAGAAATAAAACTAATACCTGCAAAAATCGTTAAAGCGCAAACGTGAGCATAAGGCTCAGCAAGACTTAACCGTCTCACTAGACATATGCAAGGGGACACTAAACATAGGTAAGGAATAGCATAAATGACTCGCCTACAAGTGGATCCTTATAATCAAGTTTTAAGTAGCAAATGACATTCTCTGAGCACGGCACATCATGGGCTCCACAATCAAACAAGAAACGCTTTACCGATGATATGACATGCCCAAAGCACATAGTGCTATTACAGCTAAAGTATGGGGAAACTGTAAACTTTTAATTGTACTATCTCTAAATCATACAAGGTTGCAAAGTAATTATAATTCAATACAATATGACTTTCTGGCTTCTTTAGTATTTACTACGTCACGACACAGTGAACAAGTGGTACTCTATTACTGCGAGGGACAGTGATTGCAATCAGGATACACCCGGACAACACGACACATACGTCGTTCGGAAGTGTCAGCGAGCACACCTGTACCTACATAACACTTCAGTACTAGGCGTATATGGCCACCTTTCACAAGAAACTCAAATGCTGAGCCCGTCTCACCTCCGCAAACAGAAGGTCTCCGCACGGAACACCTCATGTGTCCGCCGACCGATTTACACCTTACTGTCCTCAACCCACCCCTATCGATGGTGAGTTAATGGGTCTCAACATCCCAGTTATCAAGTTACATCAGTTTATTGGATTCCATATGTCCATTATATTGCCGGTACAATTCAAGCTTGTCCAGCGGGGCCGCATACGGACGGGCCTTAATCAACACAGGCAGGGCTATGCGACCGAGACTCAATTCTCGCCGCTTCCTATCCATTCCCTACCCGGTCTCAGTTTCATTATATTAAGCCATGTTCTATTCAACCAATCCTGTGAGATACATCTCTCGCGAGTAGATTCCAACTACTCGACTTCTACCGGATCTCCTATGCAATAGCAAAGCAGTTACTACAGGTCAAACTGTAACTCGTGCCAAATAAACCCCTGGGATTTTTGGTCATGCAAGTGGAGTATCATTCACCCTAAACGTAATGCACAATTCATATACTATTCATCATAGTGATAAAGCAAAAGCTCATAAACGACTTAAATGCAAACCGGGGCTTGCCTTAGTTTGCGACTGAACAAATGTCAATTGTTAGGGCTTGATCTTCCTCTAGAGAACCTGCCATGGAACCTCAGTGGAAACACCTTGGCCTTCTCCTCCAAGCGAAGCTCCTCGTCGATCACTTACCATCACGTTTCCTATCGACATGATATGCATATAAGTAATTAAGTAATTTAAGAAAAGACTCCACGGGGTTGTGTAAACTCTAAGAATGAGGAGTTCGACTAGGAAGGACAGATATGCCTCTGTTGTGTGAATGAACAAAGGATGAAGTCAAGTGGTCATAGTAGTATCGAGATGTGAATTGAAAGGTGCAATGTAAGCACACATTGCAACCTGGCACTCAACACTCGACGCTATGCCACTCAAGGATGATACATCTGAATGGTGTGGAAGTGTTGGACTGGTAGGGTAAGGATGACCTAAGAGTCAAGGTGGCATAGTAGTGTCGAGATAAGCACTGAAAGGTGCAATGTAATGACACATCGCAATTTAGCACTCGACACTTGGAGCTATGCCGCACAAAGAGTGATAAGGTAGAATGGTGAAGAAGTATTACTGGACTGTGTGATGTAAGGAAGACTAAGCGATCAAGATGGAGCATTGAAAGCTTAAGGCGTGAGTGAACTGTGCAACAAGAGGTTGTGACTTAGAAGTCAACCAATGAAGTTACACAAACTCATTAAGGAGTAAACCTAATTACGGGACAAGTGTGGTCGCAGGGTCCTGATAAGGATGAACCAGGGTGAAACCCTAGCGACACTTGGGAGTGAAGTGAGGTCAACATTCTTTGGACTCAAGACATCATAACGAGCCTTGTTAACCCGACATGAATACCGAGACAACGTTCAAATGACCTTTAGGTAAAGTAGTTTCTACGGCAAGCTTCTCGAGCATTGTTCAAGTGCTTACGTGACACTATTGCAGTGTCCTTTGCAAGATTGTCCAGATGAGCTCGGTGAACTCCTAGAACTCGAACATGATGCGAGACCTTGTCGTGACGGTCATGCTTCGCCATCTCGAGAAGATCGTCTTAGTGGCGTCCACAACAACCCGGGCTCATCAAAGGGGTGAGCGGAATCTCGAACACCACCTTGTGAGTCTTAAGGCTAGTGATGTCGACTCGGTTGTTGATAAGCGACTCGACGAACCTGCCGTCAATGAAATGGCACACCTAGTTAACCAATCCTGTGATCGGCTACGGAACATCCTCGACACAACCAATGAACTCTTATCCAAGGTTCCACTTGGACTAGTTCTCCTCGTCGGTCGCAACGTTCTCGCAGTATTCTACCATAGGTCATCGGTGGTCACCAATACACTCGGTTTGACCTAGAAGGCATTTCATCTAGCATCTAGGCTACACCTAGGACTCGACGAGTCTTGCCTCGACTAAACCCTAATTTGGCTAAACGACCATTGTACGGCGAGTCGTGCTTGTGTTCCAGCACCACACACATTACAAGAACCCTCCATCTCGATGCCAGGGCACAATAACGGCTCAGAGTGTCACGACGACGTCATATGGTCAACGACGTCGACGCGGCTCAGGGTGGAGCATCACGAGCATGCACGGACATGGCAACGTGATACAAACGACAATGGAGGTCGACTTGGGGACTTCTATAGGAATGATATCAACGCGGAACATGGGCGTACAACTTGACGACACATGATTAACCTTAGCGATCACGACGAACGGACGTCGGTGACATCAAGCAAGGTATTTCAGGGTAAGGCTCACCTTGTAGGCATTTCACCGAACATCTTGGGTGCGTATTTGATTTCCGTCGCTTCATCATCATTCAAAGGGTATCTTGGCACTTGGGCTTGTCGAGTTGCCACATCACCATACCCCTGCATCAAGACCAGCTCTGAACATCAACGAAGTTGGTTCTTTCCTTGTGAACATTTCATCGAATACCTAGGCTGCAGCTCTGTCCCAACTAACCTTTGCACAAATCAGAGCTAACCTTGAGCCAATTGTCGTCGCCGTTGTGTCAACGACGTGTTCCTGCATATCCTCCATCACAACCATTACTCGCCTTGCTTCCAGGACATAGCCACGGCGCGGAACGCGGACATGGCGTCATGGTTCTTGCGGTCGGCCCGGAAAGGCGTAGCCAGCAGGGACACGGCGGAAGCTTAGGCATGGCCTCGGCGCACAGCAAGCGGGAACCGTTGGGGTGCCGACGTGCAGCTACCTGGGCGAAGCGCAGGCAAGGCGCATGCAGGCAAAATGCGTGGCCGCGGGGTGCCGGCGGTGGGCGGCATGGAGCAACAAGCAGCCGATACGCGAGCAGTAGCGAAGGCGAAGTTGCTGCGTTTGGCCGGAGCAAAGATGCAGGGCTGTGGCGAGCAGACGGCCGGTGTGGGGAGATGTCGCGGCAGCTGGACGCAGAAGAAGCACACGGACGGTGCTGGGAGGCACTGGCGGTGGCGAGCGCGCCGAGCGTGAGGCGAGGTGGAGCGCTGGCGTTGGCGGTCGAGCGCGGGGACGGGCCGGAGGCGGTGATGCTAGGACGACGCGCGGGGACCGACGGGGAGGTGCGGCGCGGTGGTCGTGGCGAGGGGCGAGCCGCAGGGGATGAGCCGTAGGGCTAGGGCGCGCGGCCGAGCGGGACGACGAGCTTGCGCGAGTGGGAGCTGAGACGGCCATGGAGCAGGGTGCTGGGGCGCGGGCGCCGGAGCGACGCCGCGGCGGCCAGGAGATGGAGCGCCGGCGTGAGCGGTCGGAGGGGTGCAGCGCTACTGGGACCAGAGGGCGAGCTTGAGGGGGGGGGGGGGGGGGGGGGGAAGATGCGCGGCCTGGCGCCGGCGGTCGGAGGCGCGAGCGGGCAAGCCGGCGGGTGTAGCGCCGGGGGCGAGCGGCGGCGCGGCCTGGGAGAGGAAGCGGGGCAGAGGAGTGTCGGGAGGAAGAGCGGCATGGCCAGGGAGGGAGTCGGGCGCGCTAGGATAAGTATCAACGTTTTCGTCGTGGTGGCGCATGCAGTCCGTCTGCGTGGAGGCAGTGGAGAAGGTGCCGACCTGACTGGTCGGGACCACCTGTGGGACCCACTTCCTTCTTCTTCTTTCCAAAATTCTAATAGGGCTAGCAAGCATGCCTCAAAAATAGTCAAATTTGGCCCAGTGACTAAATAAAATGTGGAGAATTTTATGGTGCAATCAGATTTCAAAACTGAGCAAGTTGAATTTGAACTCAGATTTGAATTTGAATTCAAGTGGTGATACTTGACTCAAGGAAATAAATAGTAGATTGGGTTCAAAAATCCTGAAACTTTGAAGATAACCTTTTTGAACCATAAGGGACCTCAGGGAAAATTTGGAGTTTATTTGGACAAGGTTGAGCACGAAGTTTAAATTTGAAGTCGACGTTGATTAAACTCTCAGTACGTGTCCAATAAATGGAAAACGTGCTTCAAAAATTTTGAAACTTTACTGAGAGTCTATTTGAAATATTAGAAGGTCACGGAAAAATTTACGGCATGAGATTTGAATATTTTTGGATGTCCCATTTTAGGGTTGGAATAATTCCTTTTTCTTTCTCTCTATTTTGTTTTATTTTCTCCTTTAATTTTTCATTGAAAATGTGAATACTTGGAAATTAAGGATTTTACACCTTAAGTTCCAAATACAATATCAACCATGTTCTATAGGTAAAATTTTAACAAGTCCCTATTTTAAGCGAACATTGGTTAACTCATATGGTTCATGTGAGTTTGGACTTCCAAGTCCATTTTCAAAATTTTTAAGTTCGCATTTTTGCGTTTTTGTTCTTCCGAAAAACGGGCTTTTACAATCCTTCCCCCTTAAAGGAATCTCGTCCCGAGATTCTAATAAGTAGAATAACAGAGACGATGAGGGAACGATCCGTAAAAGAGGGTCATTGACTAAGGAAAATGGCAATGCCCTTAAAGACTTGGGTTCTACGAAATAGTGATTATCTTCAGGCATCTTAAGAAACTCTAAAGTCTGCTTCAGGAGATTCCAGTCTTTAGGTTGATAACCTTGATAGGATGCTCGACATGACAATATCACATCGTAAAACTTTCATGTCTGTTACTGATCCTTTATTGTTGTACTCTTGCACTAACATGACATCTTGTCCTGTCCTAGTCTTGATTTGAAGAATTTGCACTTGTTCTTTGCTTCTCTAGGTCACCTTGATAGTTTGAAACTTTTCTTGCATTGATTCTTGGTTGCTTGCTTGGTTTTGCATAGGTCCTTTCAACTTAATGTGGTATTTCCCTTGACATGAGTTAAGATGGTTTACGAGGTTAAACAACAATCATTAACCTCGTTTGATGTTTAGTCAACCATAGGATTCCTTAGCCGTAGCATAAGAGTAGCAAGACACTCAACACTCTTATGTAATCAAAACAGCAGGAATATTGAAGATATGACGACTACAAGGTTTCTGGGTATATCAACGTCTTCAAACAATAGAAGCAGAAGATGAAGACCTTTTTGCGGTGGCACATGAGGATGTAAGGATTCAGTATCCTCATATGTTTCAACACAGCAAAGAACTCAATCATATGGTAACTACAAGGTAATTAGTATAGCAAGGTTACCATATAACAACATAAGATCTTAGATGGACCCAAAGAGTTTCACGAGGTTGACAAACGAACGGTATCCTCGCAAGGAAGGAGATTTCATGGATTTTACAAGGTTGATCATCGAACTGATGACTACTCGATGACGAACGGTATAGTTGCAACAATAAAGGTACTTGAACCTAACAAGTCAAGGATGGAAGTCCAAGTGTTTGTTTAGTTGCAAGTACTCAAGGCGGTTTGGGTTTCAACAAGTCAAGGACAAGGACTCAACTGTGTTTTAGTCACAGTGTGTCCCTTGTGCTACTCAAGATAATGAAACCAGTCGAAGGCGTCGCGAACGCTAAAATTGATCACAACTCAAAAATGTTAGGCACTACTTAAGTATCTGAACGGGGTTACATATTCTTGCTCAAAACTCATTAGTAATTACGTTTTATGATGCATCACAAACCGGATGATGTTATGCAGACACAATGCAACTCCGCGGATAAATATGCAAGGTATGGTGCATTCAGTATTATGCTTTGAGCAAAAATAGGTAAGACAATCCAAACACAGTCAGAAGTATCCCAAATACAAGAGGATTGATTAAACTTGGGCATGAAAGGCGCTAGAAAAGACTTGCTACTTTCATATCTCGACCAAGTTCGATGGTTTCAAGGTAAAAGTATTAGCAAGGAATGGTGAGGTTCATCTCAAGGCAACTGAGTGTACAAAATGGAACAAAGTGATTGAACTTCTTGTTGATCGGAAGTTCCCTAAAGCTTGTTAATCACAACCTACAGGTAATTGTGGTTCCTTAACAATGGGTCAGGTTTTTCATCGCGTAGTTTTCTTAAAGTACTATGTCTACCCCTTAAAAGGTGCGGTAGGGTTGCCTTCAGAAGTGGCAAAGAGAGTAACCTTTGAAGAGTAAGGTTCTCCTCACTTCCGTAGGTTGCACTAAGTGGTTGACAAGGTACTGTGCTAGGCACGACCTTGGTTAGTAATCCACGTTCTTGCTAAAGAATTTCCAGCTCATACTACTCACTTATGGCTTCTCGTCTCAAAGACTGAAGCAAAGGAGTGGTTTAGCGTGAAGAATCAACTGACTCCTTTAACTCGTTGATCGAATTCCACAAGAAACGGGGTTCAAGGTGATCCGTTACTTAAGCTTCACATTGACTTAATGAGTCAATGTTGTACTCGGTCCTACTTACTTGAGCATTGCTCCCAGCACGTTGGTTCGGTGTCGATGTACCTTGGTATGACACCTAGGTGAACGTAACACTTCAATTACTAGATGAACTCCTTCCCCCTTAAGATTCAAGCTAGGTGATCAAGAAACTTACTCCAAGCAATATTTATGAGGAGGGTCGTCCAACTAAGGGAAGTGTCATACATGCTCAATGCACAATTAAAGTGTGAGATGCAAGGTTGCATAGTCAAAACACTAGCATGCGCATCCGAGCAAAAAGGGATTTGCCTTAGTGTAATACTCAACTCTAAAGGCAAATATTGTTGGGTCGCAACACCTGGGATGTTATGGAACTCCTCGAGTTGAACTCGAGAACCAAATCCATAAACACCCTAAAGGGTCATCACCCGATTAAATCCTGGTGGAGGATGAACAGCTTGGACGCAACTTAGATTTTGGCCAAGTAAATGGCAAAATCATATCTTGAGGTGAACAACAAAGTTAAAGTACACTTCAAGACCTTTCTAAAAAGTATTGGTTTGACTCTAGATCGTCTCTGGTTTGCAAGTTATGCAATTCTAAAGTTAGCAGATTTCTCTGCACTTTCCGCAGAATCTGCTTAAACAGTAGCAGTTTTGATCGAAAGTTTTCAGGCTGTTCTGATGGAAATCTGGAAATATTCTTATTTACAAAGTTGTAGCCAATGTAATAAGCTTTCCAGAATCTACTTACTTGTCTTCATATCAGCTCTGGCTCAAAAGATATGAATTTTTGAAGTTAGGTAAAATTTCAGTATTCAGAACTGAATTCAGTTCAGATTGACCACTCTGTATTCGAACTCGATTTGGAAAAGGTAGATGACCGATTCAGGTCTGGAGCCAATTGCAAAAATTGTAGCTGACTCTCTAAAATCTCCAACGGTTACTCGCGTGACACCATTGGATCAAAGGTCTGCGAGTTATGGATTAAATTCAGAGGTGTACAGATTGCTGTCCAGTTTGAGTATGCCTGGACAGTCTCTGCGAGTATCTAAATTTCACCCACCAAAACAAGGATTTTGGTCTTGAGCTGAACAGAAAACATGCAGAGGACTCCCAAATCTTTCTAAAGAGTATTTACTTGCCCTCGTAGCACTTCTGGTTGAGAAGATATGGCATTTGCAAGTTGACAGTTTTTCTGAAAATTTGGACAGCACCTCCTTTGTTTAAGGCTGATTTTGTCCACAATTTCAAATATACAAACATCAACATTTGCAAAAGTAATACATAGCAAACTTGTTGCAAAAATTCTCGGGATCCCAGAAATGAAAATTATGAAGTCTTTCGACAAGTCTACTAGGAATTATAATCGAAACATTAACTGAATAGGTAACGGTCCATAGTCTGAACTGTTTCGACACCTTATACGATACTTCAATTTAGACCATGTTATTGCGAGTTTTAGCCCTCGTGTTGAATAGGAAGTTGGTAGAGGACTATTTAAGCTTTCCAGGCATGTATAAACATGCATAGTTTGCATTTCTAGTTTAAGAGTTATGTCCGTTCAAAGTTCAGAATTTTTTTTTTGACTGTTTCAGATAGCACCTATATACATGTATTATCTTCAACTCTGTTTTCTAATTAGTTATAAGCTGAATTTGAGGTATCACTGAATAACAAAGTTGTAGAATAGCTTTTCCACTTTCCAGAAATGTATCATAATAGAATAGAAGAGCTTTCTCCAAGGAAATATGACAAAAATTCAGATGCTGGTCCGTGTAGTTTCAGAACAGCAGCTGCTGTGATAATGGTGCATTTTCATCACCATAAAAGCATCTTTTGGCTTGGAGGTCAATAGGAAACTATTAGAAGACTCCAAAAGCTTTTCAAAAAGTATTCACTTGCCTCCAAAGCCCTCCAGGTTGAAGAGATATAGAATTTCAACGTCAGGTCAATTCTGTTCGAAAACAGAACTCACCGGCTTCGAAACACAAGAATTTGGGAACAAACTCAAATTTTGAAACTTAGCTCAAAACTCAAGTCCGATGGCTAGAACTTGATTCACAACTAATCATTTCCTTTAGAACCAAATGGAATCTTAAAAGAGACTTGACGACCTTCTTATCCATAGCATATCACTATGGATCTTCAAACTTAACCAAAGTCTTACTCCGACGAAGTCGAGCTAAACTCTCGCCAGGAGCAAAGGACATTGGTTCACCTACTCTTGAAAAGAAACATTTTACTTCGTCCACAAGATATCAGCAACTGATACTTGGACTTAATATGAATATGAAGCCATTTCTCTCGTGGGGGATGGTCAAAGTATCAATTGTGATACTGACGGTACTACGTGCCTTACCAAAAGAAAAGTCTAACCCGGTACATCCGGATACGTCTATAGGTGGTCCTAATACCGATCACTCGCAAACGTATTCTACACGGGTCGCTACCGGAGTAGGTGTACCTGCAGAAGACAAACAATCCCCTTTCACACCTTCACACCTCAAGGGTGGCACGGGGAAACACGACAGGCAGTCACAATAAGATATAATCAAAAGTAAATGCATACGACTCTGGTGTGAGTCGCCCTCGAGCGAAGTCATGTCTCGAGGTACATGGCTGTAAATACGTCTGTACAGCAAAGACTCCCGTACGAACCGGCTTATACACGCTCGGGCATACGTGTTTCGCATGATCCCATAGAACATGAGTAGTTCTAGAGATACATACTATCGGGTTATACACCACCCGACGGGGGCTCCCACTAATTTTGTGTCACGCTGGGGTACCGCGTGTCATATGTTCTCAGAAACATGGAAAGTTTCAGAGACTCATATTGACTTTCCGTGCTAAGCCACGGAAATTTCACATACCATATCTCGTATGCAGAGTTTACCGAGATTGATCCGCTCTCGGCGGCGTACCTTACCTCTTACCTTGAAGACAGAGCGTCGTTACAGAATAATATAACAAGTTAGTTCACCACCTTTAAAACTTATACTAGTAATAGTCCTTAATGGGCATATAGCTAAACCTCACTCGACTACTTCGGAGTTTTCGAAAATAGGCTCTTTTCGAGCGTGCTATTCCCAATGAAGCTCTGATACCATGTCTGTGGGGACCGGAGTCCACACATCCGAGGATCTCATTGGGTGGTGCCGTGCGATGCGGCACCTAACAGCACACACAAAAAGGATACCAAAACATATAAAGTTTTCATTTCATAATAAGAAGAGTTTACAAAAGAGTGTACAACAAGGGTACACACGCAGCGGAGAATACATACTGAAAATCTCACCTAACTAAGCAGGACAGAAGACGTCCATGCCCTAAGACGATTCTCACTAGCAACACGAAGAACATACAGCAGCGGCGTGGCTCACATAAGATTTATCTCGACACCTCGAGTCTCATGTACAACCTGAACAGCAGAAATAAAACTAATACCTGCAAAAATCGTTAAAGCGCAAACGTGAGCATAAGGCTCAGCAAGACTTAACCGTCTCACTAGACATATGCAAGGGGACACTAAACATAGGTAAGGAATAGCATAAATGACTCGCCTACAAGTGGATCCTTATAATCAAGTTTTAAGTAGCAAATGACATTCTCTGAGCACGGCACATCATGGGCTCCACAATCAAACAAGAAACGCTTTACCGATGATATGACATGCTCAAAGCACATAGTGCTATTACAGCTAAAGTATGGGGAAACTGTAAACTTTTAATTGTACTATCTCTAAATCATACAAGGTTGCAAAGTAATTATAATTCAATACAATATGACTTTCTGGCTTCTTTAGTATTTACTACGTCACGACACAGTGAACAAGTGGTACTCTATTACTGCGAGGGACAGTGATTGCAATCAGGATACACCCGGACAACACGACACATACGTCGTTCGGAAGTGTCAGCGAGCACACCTGTACCTACATAACACTTCAGTACTAGGCGTATATGGCCACCTTTCACAAGAAACTCAAATGCTGAGCCCGTCTCACCTCCGCAAACAGAAGGTCTCCGCACGGAACACCTCATGTGTCCGCCGACCGATTTACACCTTACTGTCCTCAACCCACCCCTATCGATGGTGAGTTAATGGGTCTCAACATCCCAGTTATCAAGTTACATCAGTTTATTGGATTCCATATGTCCATTATATTGCCGGTACAATTCAAGCTTGTCCAGCGGGGCCGCATACGGACGGGCCTTAATCAACACAGGCAGGGCTATGCGACCGAGACTCAATTCTCGCCGCTTCCTATCCATTCCCTACCCGGTCTCAGTTTCATTATATTAAGCCATGTTCTATTCAACCAATCCTGTGAGATACATCTCTCGCGAGTAGATTCCAACTACTCGACTTCTACCGGATCTCCTATGCAATAGCAAAGCAGTTACTACAGGTCAAACTGTAACTCGTGCCAAATAAACCCCTGGGATTTTTGGTCATGCAAGTGGAGTATCATTCACCCTAAACGTAATGCACAATTCATATACTATTCATCATAGTGATAAAGCAAAAGCTCATAAACGACTTAAATGCAAACCGGGGCTTGCCTTAGTTTGCGACTGAACAAATGTCAATTGTTAGGGCTTGATCTTCCTCTAGAGAACCTGCCATGGAACCTCAGTGGAAACACCTTGGCCTTCTCCTCCAAGCGAAGCTCCTCGTCGATCACTTACCATCACGTTTCCTATCGACATGATATGCATATAAGTAATTAAGTAATTTAAGAAAAGACTCCACGGGGTTGTGTAAACTCTAAGAATGAGGAGTTCGACTAGGAAGGACAGATATGCCTCTGTTGTGTGAATGAACAAAGGATGAAGTCAAGTGGTCATAGTAGTATCGAGATGTGAATTGAAAGGTGCAATGTAAGCACACATTGCAACCTGGCACTCAACACTCGACGCTATGCCACTCAAGGATGATACATCTGAATGGTGTGGAAGTGTTGGACTGGTAGGGTAAGGATGACCTAAGAGTCAAGGTGGCATAGTAGTGTCGAGATAAGCACTGAAAGGTGCAATGTAATGACACATCGCAATTTAGCACTCGACACTTGGAGCTATGCCGCACAAAGAGTGATAAGGTAGAATGGTGAAGAAGTATTACTGGACTGTGTGATGTAAGGAAGACTAAGCGATCAAGATGGAGCACTGAAAGCTTAAGGCGTGAGTGAACTGTGCAACAAGAGGTTGTGACTTAGAAGTCAACCAATGAAGTTACACAAACTCATTAAGGAGTAAACCTAATTACGGGACAAGTGTGGTCGCAGGGTCCTGATAAGGATGAACCAGGGTGAAACCCTAGCGACACTTGGGAGTGAAGTGAGGTCAACATTCTTTGGACTCAAGACATCATAACGAGCCTTGTTAACCCGACATGAATACCTAGACAACGTTCAAATGACCTTTAGGTAAAGTAGTTTCTACGGCAAGCTTCTCGAGCATTGTTCAAGTGCTTACGTGACACTATTGCAGTGTCCTTTGCAAGATTGTCCAGATGAGCTCGGTGAACTCCTAGAACTCGAACATGATGTGAGACCTTGTCGTGACGGTCATGCTTCGCCATCTCGAGAAGATCGTCTTAGTGGCGTCCACAACAACCCGGGCTCATCAAAGGGGTGAGCGGAATCTCGAACACCACCTTGTGAGTCTTAAGGCTAGTGATGTCGACTCGGTTGTTGATAAGCGACTCGACGAACCTGCCGTCAATGAAATGGCACACCTAGTTAACCAATCCTGTGATCGGCTACGGAACATCCTCGACACAACCAATGAACTCTTATCCAAGGTTCCACTTGGACTAGTTCTCCTCGTCGGTCGCAACGTTCTCGCAGTATTCTACCATAGGTCATCGGTGGTCACCAATACACTCGGTTTGACCTAGAAGGCATTTCATCTAGCATCTAGGCTACACCTAGGACTCGACGAGTCTTGCCTCGACTAAACCCTAATTTGGCTAAACGACCATTGTACGGCGAGTCGTGCTTGTGTTCCAGCACCACACACATTACAAGAACCCTCCATCTCGATGCCAGGGAACAATAACGGCTCAGAGTGTCACGACGACGTCATATGGTCAACGACGTCGACGCGGCTCAGGGTGGAGCATCACGAGCATGCACGGACATGGCAACGTGATACAAACGACAATGGAGGTCGACTTGGGGACTTCTATAGGAATGATATCAACGCGGAACATGGGCGTACAACTTGACGACACATGATTAACCTTAGCGATCACGACGAACGGACGTCGGTGACATCAAGCAAGGTATTTCAGGGTAAGGCTCACCTTGTAGGCATTTCACCGAACATCTTGGGTGCGTATTTGATTTCCGTCGCTTCATCATCATTCAAAGGGTATCTTGGCACTTGGGCTTGTCGAGTTGCCACATCACCATACCCCTGCATCAAGACTAGCTCTGAACATCAACGAAGTTGGTTCTTTCCTTGTGAACATTTCATCGAATACCTAGGCTGCAGCTCTGTCCCAACTAACCTTTGCACAAATCAGAGCTAACCTTGAGCCAATTGTCGTCGCCGTTGTGTCAACGACGTGTTCCTGCATATCCTCCATCACAACCATTACTCGCCTTGCTTCCAGGACATAGCCACGGCGCGGAACGCGGACATGGCGTCATGGTTCTTGCGGTCGGCCCGGAAAGGCGTAGCCAGCAGGGACACGGCGGAAGCTTAGGCATGGCCTCGGCGCACAGCAAGCGGGAACCGTTGGGGTGCCGACGTGCAGCTACCTGGGCGAAGCGCGGGCAAGGCGCATGCAGGCAAAATGCGTGGCCGCGGGGTGCCGGCGGTGGGCGGCATGGAGCAACAAGCAGCCGATACGCGAGCAGTAGCGAAGGCGAAGTTGCTGCGTTTGGCCGGAGCAAAGATGCAGGGCTGTGGCGAGCAGACGGCCGGTGTGGGGAGATGCCGCGGCAGCTGGACGCAGAAGAAGCACACGGACGGTGCTGGGAGGCACTGGCGGTGGCGAGCGCGCCGAGCGTGAGGCGAGGTGGAGCGCTGGCGTTGGCGGTCGAGCGCGGGGACGGGCCGGAGGCGGTGATGCTAGGACGACGCGCGGGGACCGACGGGGAGGTGCGGCGCGGTGGTCGTGGCGAGGGGCGAGCCGCAGGGGATGAGCCGTAGGGCTAGGGCGTGCGGCCGAGCGAGACGACGAGCTTGCGCGAGTGGGAGCTGAGACGGCCATGGAGCAGGGTGCTGGGGCGCGGGCGCCGGAGCGACGCCACGGCGGCCAGGAGATGGAGCGCCGGCGTGAGCGGTCGGAGGGGTGCAGCGCTACTGGGACCAGAGGGCGAGCTTGAGGGGGGGGGGGGGGGCGGAAGAGGCGCGGCCTGGCGCCGGCGGTCGGAGGCGCGAGCGGGCAAGCCGGCGGGTGTAGCGCCGGGGGCGAGCGGCGGCGCGGCCTGGGAGAGGAAGCGGGGCAGAGGAGTGTCGGGAGGAAGAGCGGCATGGCCAGGGAGGGAGTCGGGCGCGCTAGGATAAGTATCAACGTTTTCGTCGTGGTGGCGCATGCAGTCCGTCTGCGTGGAGGCAGTGGAGAAGGTGCCGACCTGACTGGTCGGGACCACCTGTGGGACCCACTTCCTTCTTCTTCTTTCCAAAATTCTAATAGGGCTAGCAAGCATGCCTCAAAAATAGTCAAATTTGGCCCAGTGACTAAATAAAATGTGGAGAATTTTATGGTGCAATCAGATTTCAAAACTGAGCAAGTTGAATTTGAACTCAGATTTGAATTTGAATTCAAGTGGTGATACTTGACTCAAGGAAATAAATAGTAGATTGGGTTCAAAAATCCTGAAACTTTGAAGATAACCTTTTTGAACCATAAGGGACCTCAGGGAAAATTTGGAGTTTATTTGGACAAGGTTGAGCACGAAGTTTAAATTTGAAGTCGACGTTGATTAAACTCTCAGTACGTGTCCAATAAATGGAAAACGTGCTTCAAAAATTTTGAAACTTTACCGAGAGTCTATTTGAAATATTAGAAGGTCACGGAAAAATTTACGGCATGAGATTTGAATATTTTTGGATGTCCCATTTTAGGGTTGGAATAATTCCTTTTTCTTTCTCTCTATTTTGTTTTATTTTCTCCTTTAATTTTTCATTGAAAATGTGAATACTTGGAAATTAAGGATTTTACACCTTAAGTTCCAAATACAATATCAACCATGTTCTATAGGTAAAATTTTAGCAAGTCCCTATTTTAAGCGAACATTGGTTAACTCATATGGTTCATGTGAGTTTGGACTTCCAAGTCCATTTTCAAAATTTTTAAGTTCGCATTTTTGCGTTTTTGTTCTTCCGAAAAACGGGCTTTTACAGAAACATGTTTGGATTAGTCTCACACACGATTTCTTTAACAGATTGTTTTTCTGCCGAAGGGATTGGAGTTTAATTATTTCCGCTGTGTAAGATTTTTGAATCTACCATTCACCTCCCCCCCTCTGGTAGCTTTTCACGTGCTCTTCAATCCTACACAAAGTAATGCGAGACGCGACGACAGAGATGCACAGTATGTTCGTCTCCCTTCTTCGTTGGGCCACGTTTCGGATGAGCCTTTCTTACATAGTCGTCACGTGCGCGGAGATACGACGCGCGCAGTCGGCACAAGGCTGATTCGCCCGCGCGTGGCCATCACGAAAGGCGCAACACATGGGTCCATTGGGGAGGGGGGCGCTTCATGCGCGCGAAGACATGATGATGCAGCATGGAGCGCGCGACCATTCAAGCAAGGTGGCCTGTCCCAATCTTGCTCAAATGAGACCGTGGGTGTTGCAACAGCATTAACCCGACGAAGGATCAACAGAGCACCATTATCAGATAAGTACCTTACCCGATTTCATCAATTTCATCATTGATTTGAAGTTTTGGGGTTCCAAATGCGAGAAGAACATTTGGCTAGGGTTAGGGTTGTGGAATTTTTTGGATTTTCTACATTTGCCTTAAGTCTTCCTAATCACAGTGCTAATCCGATACTATTAGACATAAAAAATGATTACAGAGGCTCCGAATCCATTGTTAGGAATAATCATTAAACATAAAAATTAAGCTTAGCCCTAATCACTGTTTATGCACCTAATAACCATGATTAAAGGGGGATTAGCACTTACAGGATGAGCCTTCTTTAGCCATGGTTGCCGCCTCTTGCTGTTTCTTGCTGAAGGATCGATGTTCTTCGGGCCTCCATCAGCACTGTTCGGGGACGGCGCGGTGAAGCTCGGTCCTTTCTGTCATACTTGCTCTTGTCTAGATCGGGGTGTTTTCATATTCGGGATTAGGGAGTAGTTAACCGCAAGGCTAATCTCGTTTTCTCTCTTTATCGCGTTTTTATAGAGCAAGAGGGCATGAGACCGAGTCCAGTCGGTTTTTCCGCTTTCGATCGTAGCGGTTGAAGGAATCACGGTAGTAATCATTCCCTCTTTATCTTTTTCTTTTTCCTTTTAACTAAGGCAACAACTAGTATGCAATCTGGAATATGGTGCAATCGTGCAATCAACAATTTCCAACCATTAGATCTGCATCTTACGGTTGTTTGATTTTTTTACTTAACCCCTCCACCTGAGTACATAATTTTCTCTACCTGATTAGGGGGTTAAGTAAAAAATTGAACAACCGTTAGATGCAGATCTAATGGCTGGAAGTGGTTGATCGCACGATTGAACCATATTCCAGATTACATTCTAGTTGTTGCATTTATTCATTTTCAATTTTGTTTATCTCAGGTTGACCGAGATAAGCTCCAACACATTGTTCAAATGTTTTCCTGTGGGTATGTTAGCGATCTTGAAGGGTTGTGGGGGTTTGAATGGAGACAGTTTGTTGGTGAGAACCTATTGATCTCTGTTTATGCTATTAGTAAGTGTGTGCATGACTTTATGGCAAATAAGAAGATTCACAAGCCTCCGCTTCATTGTGATATCCTACATTACTTTTTCACAACTACTGTGCCTTATCCGCACCAGCATACTCTAAAGCATACTCTATACATTATTCTTCTTCTACTTTTACAGTACGTACTCTAAATTACACTGTAAAACAGTGTATCCAGTATACTTTACAGTGTGCCACTGCGGATGGTATCATTGGATTAGTTTTATAATTGATATATTTGTGTTAAATTTAAGTACAAAATTCACTTCAAATATGTCCCGACTCCAAATGACCTATGAACTATTAAACCGTTTAACTTATTATTTGGCCGGATCATCCTGGCACTGGGAGTTGGACGAACATGGATGACCTCATTCGTCAAGTGTTCTAGGTTGATTTGCCATTTTTAGGACGCTGGCAGAACTATGAAAATTCGTGTCATTTGTTCGTGAATATTCTTTCATTTTACGTACTCAACAGTTAGATTTTAATTTACAATCTGATGCACGACGGCGGTATATAGAACCCAAAAAGGAAAAGAAAACCTTTTGAGACCAGCAGAGTTTCGCATGGAAGCAAGAGATTAAATCAGCGGCTAATCAGTTTTAAAAGGCCTGTCAGACAACTTAAGATCACCAGCTGTGAAGTCTCGATCCGCACGCCCCCACCCTATAACAAATTACTCAGAAAAAAAAAATCTGTACACACCACAGCCGGTATACAACCCAACTCACCCACCACAAAATTCCTAGGGTCAAGAAAAAATTGACACACCTATAAGTATCACAAGTATAAACGAATCCGATGAACATGGATTAGGTGTCAGAATCGGCAGCAGAAATGGGCCACCGACAAGAAGAATGATCGAATCAGTGCAAGCCTAAAAACAGCTCTGTCTCTCTCCCTCAGGTTGCTGGTGATCATCAGCCATCCCGACGCAAGCATGACGTGCTAACGATTTGATAGTTACCTCTCTTTGCTTAGAATAAATAGCCGCAAGTCTTCCGCCATTGTCATCTCACGTTGCAGCATCGGGCTTTCCCGGACTGCAGTTTCCTCCACAAGCAAATCATGTGCTGCGGCGACTGATAGTGCGCCGTGAAGTATCCGTCGAAGCAACCGGACTGGTAGAACCTGACATCGTGCCCGTATGTCACTGGCCGGCGTGTCTTGTTGAACTTCTCAACCCACATGCCCATGCTTACATCTTCCATCTTAAATAGCTGCAAACAAATGGGGCAACCATTAGCTTATACGCATATGCTTGTGTAACTTGGTTTCAAAGATAAATAGGTTCGGTGATGCTTACTCGAAGTGTCTGATTATCAAATTCAGATACAATGTAGCGTGCAATGTCTGCTGAAATCACATAGCCAGGCCCGTTAGCGTAATTCGGATATACCTCTTCTGGCCATTCCTGCAGAAAAAAAAGGATCTAATGTTAAAAATCTTAAAATGAATTTCCTAGTATCCATGTCTCAAGAAGAGCTGTCCTCCACTTCTAGAAAAATAAAAGGCAGTGTGGAGAAAGGGCTGAAAGCTAACAACAATTCAACTACAGCTGTCAATAGCTTGAAATACTGATGGCTTGTGAAATCTATATATTAATCTACTGTGTACCCCCTGTTTTTAATCTTTCTGAGCTGTACTAGACTAGATGATTGGCTGAAAACAAAGGAAAAGACATCTGCAGAAACACCTGAACATTGCGTGATTAAACTGATACCATCTTTTGATTCCACAATTACATAAAAATCAATAGCTTACCTCATAAGTTACGGCCCATTTGCCAGATCTTAATGGTCGATGGAAGTAGTTCATACTTCCGACGTACAAACTTCTATCACTTCGAACTTTCTTCACTTGCTCCAGTACTGAGTCGATTCTAACAAATGTATCATCATCACATTTCATTACATACTTTGCGGGGATGACACGTACCTGCATAAACAAAGAGCTTTAGTTGAGTACAATAAACCTGAAAGGAAAACAGCAGAGCATGCAGCATGCAAATATGTAACTGGTGGACAAATTCAAATCACTTACCCCATACTCAGCTATGGCAATAGTCTTCAACACAACAAGGTCATAGCTATCAATGAAAGGCACTATAACAATGTCTTGGAAGAACTCTGCCTCCCTCTTCAGTTCTGCATTTACCTCCATTTTTCCATTCTGTGAATTTGGTTAACAGAGTCAGAATTTTGCAATATGCAAATTCTAAAAAAAAAAAAAGAGTGAGAACGGTCATTACCAGAGCCACAAAGAACCGAGCTACAATGTTGGATGACTTCCTTGTATACATCATCCATGACTTCCTTACAGCCATACGCTCAGCAAAATGGCTAGCCGCTGAAAGAATGCCAATGAAAAGCTCAACAGGTTCAGTCGGAAGTGGTGGAGCTCTCCACTGTTCCGACATCTCAAGGTATCTCTCCGGCGCGAAACTAGGATGTGAGTTAGGTAGCGAACTAGCAAAAATTGACTCAATATCAATGTCTCCATTCAGGGATAGCCCAGTTGCATCTTCAAGAGTGTAACCCTGTAGAGACAATTAGTGGGCAATAATTAGCTATGCATATATCTGGGATCTACTTAAAAGAACGAACAAGATGCACAGACTTACAGTTCGGTAAGGAAATGAAGTGACATGCCGTCCATCAACATTGACATGGTAACCTTCCAAACCAGCCGTTAGAGTCATAACAAATAGCTTGCCTTCTGCGAATGGGTATGGCCAACTGATGTGGACATCCTTTGGCCTACCAATCAAACGTTTCACCCACCAATTCATATTTGACTCCTCTGTCCTGTTATCATCGTCCCGAATCCATTTCTCACACTTGAGCAGTCCATCAACTGGAACATTGAAGTGACTTGTCATATAAAACATGCCAATGTTGTAAACCAAAGTTTGGAGTGCATTCTTGGAGTAAAAGAAATCGCAATTTACTTAATCTCAAGTTGAAGCCTTTTATTTAAGACAATTACCAAGGAACTGCATTGTTGACTGCTGTAAGAGAAGAAGAAATGTGTGCTTTGTCTTAAGTGTTCTGACGAACAAATTTTAGTCATTGCCATGGTGCTCAACCTAGACTCATCAAAGACGCTTCACTCTCAAGAGGATCATTAGGTTTGACGGCATCAGACCATCGCTACCTGGGACTAACTGGGAAGTGGGAACACAAATAAACTATACAGTATGATAAGTAACCACACGTAACCAACAATTTCTGTTCCCTCCAGTCAGGGACAAAAAAAGAGGCATGAAGTTCCGGTACCCACCACGAAGTTGCCAGGTCAAACTCTACAGCTCCAAAACGCGGTTGCAGGTCAATGTGTACTTTCAAACGCCATCGGTTTGAACAATTAAACACAGCGCATCACTATCACCGCCATCGCACCACATTCTTCTCCCAAATAAGCAAAACAAACCAAACTATTTCTAGAAGATTCTCGCCCATAGTCGGTACCTCTCTAGTTCCCGATTCCACGAAGCTACGCTATTTCATGACAGTTGACAGCTTTAAATTCTCGTAATCAGCGGACCACATCCATAGTCGTACCAATCTCGATCTCTCCGTTGTTAATTTTTCAGATCCTACACTAGTAACTACACGCAAAGAGGAATACGGGGCGCTTAATTACGTTGAATCAAGCCAACAAGCAAGCAAAAAAAGAATCAAAATTGATCCAACAGATCTGGAGCTCGATCGAGAGGTAGCACGGCAAACTCAAACTCACCGGTGTCCTCGGCCGGGCGTGACGCGAACCCCTCGCATCGCTGCGACTGCCCCCACTGCATCCGGTAGCAGCTGTTCATCTCGATGACGGGCTTGCGGCTGTAGTCCCCGCGGATCCGTGGGTTGAAGTGCAGTATCCTGGGCGGCGCCTCCCCGTCGACGGCCTTGGTCCCGACGAGCTCGACCATGAACTGCGACACCATGAGCGGCGCCTCCCCGTCCTTGCGCTGGGCGATCTTGGGGTCGTACTCGGGCCGGGCGGGCCGGGGGCGGGCGACGATGGTGACGTGCGAGCCCACAGCGAGCCCGCATGGGATGTCCACCACCCGCACCCCGTCCGCGGGGAGATGCTCCCGGTGCACGGAGATGGAGGCGGGGCACCTCGGGGGCGGCGACGCGGCCGGGGTGGCGCGGGCGGAGGCGGGGGTGACGCAGTCGAGGTGCGCGAGGTGCGGTCTGGCCGCGGCGAAGGCGTCGGCCGCGGCGGCGTCGAAGGGGGTGGCCGTGGCGTTGGGCCGCGGGAGGAGGAGGAGGGAGGAGAAGATCGGGACGAGCGCGGGGCTGGCCGTGGCCGGCACCGGCGCGGCCGCGGTGGCGGTGAAGGCCGGCATGGCGGAGCGGGCGGGGGTGGAGGGCGACGCGAACGCCGCCACGGCGGCCTCCAGCTCCAGCCGGCGCAGCGGGTGCTGGATGGGCAACGACGACGCCGTCGCCGCCGAGGAGGAGGAGGACGGTGACGACGTGAAGGGCAGCAAGGGGAGCTCGAAGAGGAGGACGAACGCAAAGTAGCCGGCGACGGCGGCGAGGAGGCCCGCGCGGACAAGGCGCTTCTTCCGCGGAGCCGGCTGCGGCATCGCGAAGAAGGTTCTCGACGGCGCGGGCGACGGGATGGACGGAGGCAGGAAGGAGGTAGCCGTTTGCTGGGGACGGCTGCTGCCTGCTGCTCGTACTAAAATACCCGAGGGGCGTGGAGTGGGCTCTGACCGTTGTTGCGGGCGCCGCGGTGGCCGGGCCTCCCTGCCCTGGAGTTCTAGGCTGGGGGAGGGTGGAACAGCAAACAACGAAAATCTTGGTTGGGTTACTTGGGTTGGAGGTTGGTTCTTATAGAAAATCTCGGCGGTTTTTCCATCTCGCGGGAAGAAGATACGACTTTGGGATAGAGAGATTTTTAAAAAATAAAAAAATGATACTTGAATAATGTAGGTCAAATTTTTTAAGGATGAAAAATAGAAGAATATCCGTCCACGAGAAAATAAAAAGGTGTGTTGTCCGTGTATTTAT
Organism: Tuctoria greenei; assembly: GCA_036927565.1. Classification (NCBI taxonomy): domain Eukaryota; kingdom Viridiplantae; phylum Streptophyta; class Magnoliopsida; order Poales; family Poaceae; genus Tuctoria; species Tuctoria greenei. The sequence continues at coordinate 127,559,048 of JAYESD010000011.1, read as the reverse complement.
AGGATCATATATAAAAGGATCATATATAAAGAACGTATGACATTCAATGTGTCATTATAATTTGAAACATCTATTCAAAAAAACATCTTCCTCTATGAGCAGTGGAAATAAAGAGAAAGATAGAAGACGTCTCGTTTTCAAAAAAAGGTATCTCTTACATTTACAAAAATAAAACAGACCTTTTAATGCATCTCTTATATAAACAATGTAATCTATAGAATATGGCGGTGGTGAGTTTGGATGCATTTATTTAATATACGGAATGTAATTGGTGGCATTTAAAGCACTGGAATAATTTGAAACATCTAAAATTAATCATTTTCTTAGGAAACTCTATTATTAGTAGTAGAAATAAAGAGAAAATTAAAGACATCTTGTTTTTAAGAGAAAGTATCTCTTGCATCTAAAAAACAAAACCTTTTAAGGTATATCTTATATTAATAATATAATCGGACTCCATAGTATATTATGGTGCTGAGTTTGGATGCATTTATTTGATATATAGAATGTAATTGGTGGCATCCACAATTATTTAAAACTTTGAAAACATACTCTCTATCTCTCTCTCTATTTTAAAATAAAAAATATTGTTTAGTTCAATTTTAGACTATGTTATATTATTTATTTTGAAAAAATGAAATATTTAAAAATTGTTAAGAGAAGAGATAAATAGAGGGATCAAAGATATTTTTTTAACAAGAATCTCTTACATTAAGACAACAACCAAGTTTTAAAAAGGTGTATGTACAGTTTAAGCATTTTAAGACTATTCGCACCAGCATACTCTACGACATACTTTATATATTATTCTTCTTCTATTTTTACAGTAGATCACATAACGAGTTTGGATGGGGCCGACTGGACGGTCCTCCCATGCGTCCTCCCGCTGATATGTTATTATCTTATTTGTTGTGAAGATATATTAGTTAAACTGAGTATTAATGAAGAACCAATAATATTTTGACACGTTAATAGGACGACGTATGGGAGCATCGGGAGGAAGGAAGCCGCATTCGGCTGTTTGGTGTTTGGGCGATGGGACCCGGTCTGCTGCGGCCCGGCGGTGCCAGCGTTGCTCCGGTCCACGGCTCCTGGGTGGGAATGGTTCCGTTCCGTTCCCTACTCGACCGCCGACTACACGTGTTTTAGTACGAATGAACGACGCGGCGGAGGAAGCCGAGCCACCGCAGCCGAAGGCGCTGCGAGGCCGGCTGGCGGAGCTTCTGACCCCGACCCGACCCGACGGGAAATTGCCGCTTAGGGTCCACTGTTCCGTGGCAGGATGGCTCGCGTGCGCGTGGACGGGACTCCTGCGCCGCGGCGCGGTTGCATGGCAGGCACGTCTGTCTCTGTTGGAGTGGACCCTGGACCCCGTCCGCGTGCGGGGCAGGCGCGCACATGCTCGTGTCGTGTCTGCGACGAGGCCCAACGGTTGGGAACACGCGGTGCGCGGCCGCGATTGACGCTGCCGCCGCCGCCGCTGCCGCTAGCAAGTAGACTTGGTAGCTTGCTCCGCCACGAGGCGTGACCTTCTTCTCCACGTGTTCCTTCCATTCCATTACATTCCACGGCTGGTGGTACGGTCATCCATCCGGTCCACGTACGTGCTCTGACAAATCAGCCAGCGCACATGCTCGTGTCGCGTCTGCGACGAGGCCCAACGGCTGGGAACAAGGGGTGCGCGGCCGCGATTGCCGGTGCCGCCGCCGCGATTCGATTCGGACCCTGCAGCTAGCTAGCCTTGGTAGCTTGCTCCGCGGCTCCGCCACGACCACGAGGCGTGACCGCGTGACCTTCTTCTCCACGTGTTCCTTCCATTCCACGGCTGGTGTTACGGTCATCCATCCGGTCCACGTCCTCGCACAAATCAGCCAGCGCAGTCCCGCGGCGCTTTCTCCTCGAGGCTGAGGTAAAAACTCGTCTGCTACTACGAGCTGCCGCCGCTCCTCCTGTCCGGACCTGTTCTTCCATACGGGACACGTAATACAACTCCTGACGTGTTACGCTCAGCTGGAGGTAGGATACGATACGAAATACCGTTCTTTAGGAGTAGATTCGATACGAATGATATTTGGAGGTATGAAAAGAAAAAAATAATACGGATGGAACCAACCAAAACACGGCTATATACGAACAGACGCATCGCCAATCCGCATCGTATCCTGCGTAATAATACTAATGAATAAATAATCGATAAAACAGATGCCCGCAGGCGGGACGCTTGGGCAGTTCCGCCTCTATCTTTCTCGCAGTTTTGTTTAGCAGCAGGCCGGCCGGCCGGCGCCGGGAGAGCAGCACACACAGGGTGGCATCCATCGTCCAGACAACTGACATCTACAACCACCAGCGCATCGGCTTGCCGAGCGCAATCCAGCGAACCAGCGAGGCGATTATGAAAATAGTAAATCATGGAGAGGCCATGATTAGGCCTCCTTTCGATTATGAAAACATGCCAGATGAGGTTTGTGATAAATAACTGGATTCGTGGTGGCGCAACTGGGCCTGCAGCTCCAAACACCCCTTACCTCTCTCTCTCTGCGCGTGTGTGTGTCTCTCTCTGTCTTTGTACCATTTGGAGGGAAGGCTGTCGCCAGATGAGCAGCAACCGTTTGGATTCTCTCACTTTTGGCCGGTGGCAGGCCAGGGCGTTCCAAATGGCACTGTATAAAATAAGGAACGTTCATAGTTCATCCGGTTCGTATTCCACCAGATTATACGAATTATACGAGCCATTTGGCATACACTCTTCAACCGGTTTAAAGAGAGACCGACGGGTGAATTCCCATCAAACGGTTCCAAGGATTCATAAATAAAACGTTCAGTGATTTTATTTAAAAACAGAGACCGCAAAACTAGTTTCGCCGTGTTTCTGTTTCCTCCATAATCCGAATCCAAACTGAACGCGCTCATTTGACCAATTAAGATCCTCAACATTGTTAGCGAAAGAAATTAGACATTTGAAACGACAGCGTAGACCGGGCGGCGTCTGAAAACGCGGGACGAAAGTGTCACCCATGACAACAAGCAAAGTGATTGTTTTTTAATATGTATATAAAACGTTCCATCAAACAAGGCCCCATAGGTAGGTGCAGCACACAACCACAGCCTATACAAGCATACCGATTCCATACAATCATTATGTACTGTACAGAAGCATAAGGATTCCATACAATCATTATGTACTGTACACAAGCATAATGATTCCATACAATCAGATACTGCTGTCTAGACAAGGTTCCGTTCTACACATGAGCAAATCCACCAGACTATCTGTTGGCTTTTGCACATCTGACGCTAAAAGATTTAAAAGCACGCATTAGCATGAAACCACAGGCCTAGCAGACGGCAACGTAGACATGAATACCGAAGAACTAACACCACCATAACGTTCAGACTCTTGGTAAATTTGAACTATGGACTGAACGCAATTTACATCTTGGCATGGCATCGGACGAGACACACAGCAGTCATGCATGCCAGCCACGACGTCAATCAGGTGTTACAGCAAGACGACAACCGCGACGAGGCAGCACCAGACTGATCTGGATCCGGCCTGCTGATCTGAATGGTCGGGGGCTGCAAAGTTCAACGAAGATTAGGGGAAACATTTTTTTTCCTCAAATACACAGTAAAGGGGCACGCTTTAATAAAGATGGAAAAAACGGTCCCCATACAAAGCCCAAAGATCTACTGAAACTGAAAAGAAGGGGAAAAAATAATGGGATACGATATGGCAATGGCATGCAATAATATCTACCTCAGTTGAAGCAGTAACAGTCTCAGTCAGTCTTTGTTTTATGTCCCTCGCAATGGTAAAGAAAGCCTGCTCTACGTTTTGATTTGTTTTTGCGCTCTGCAAAAAAGTGAAATTGGAGTCTGAGAAATTTATCATTGTGGCAAGCCAGCAAATTTGTGACATGGCTCAGCTTAGTGAAAAAAGTCTTACCGTCTCAAAAAATTGCATCCCGTATTCATCCGCGAGCTTCTGACCTTGAGCTGTGGAAATCACCTGTTCACAGGGACCATGGCGTCACGGCATGGAGAAGAATGGCCATGAGCTTCTAACAGTAAGAAATTTTATGAAAACGCTTACCCGCTTTGTATCCATATCGACCTTGTTGCCTACCAAGATCTTGTTGACATTATCAGATGCATGCTGCTCTATGTTGCGGATCCAATTTCTAATGTCTAGACGTTATTAATTAAGAAAGACATTGAAGCAAGATACTAGTATTTTCATCTTCTATCAGCAAATGGGAATGCACATGCATGTTGGATACTATTGAAGGAGGACTCATCTGTGACATCATACACAAGCAGAATTCCCATAGCTCCTCTATAGTAAGCTGCAAATGGAAGGAAAAAAGAAGAGTCAAGACATCAAAGAAGTTAGCAGAAGCGTTGCTACTAGATATTGGAAATATATAGGTGTGTCTGGACAATAACTTAATACAAGTTTTTGGCCAGTCTTGCTGCTAATCTTTTGTCAATAGAAACCAGCACGATCATAATCATACGCAGAGATAAATGCATATGGTCTTTGAACTACCAGAAAAAAAGGATGAGCAGGTTTGTAATTAAAAAGCAAGAATACAAAGGATCTACATTTTTAACGCATAAAAATGTAATGTAACTTATATGCTATTCCAGAAATGGTGCGAGTCCTACTAACATATCGTGTTAGGTGCAGCTAAAATCACACCGGTTCTACTTTTCTTCAGTTCAAAGCAGCCGACAACAGGACTGATAGTAGTATGCGATTCCTGAACTTTTGGGCATGGGCACTACAGGCTTCATGGCCAGAGTTGGCTGGGCTCAGGGTCTTTCAAATTCCCAAGCTTAATTAATACAGCACGGCTCCTCCCGACCTGACTAAATTGGCTCGCTCTTTGAGATTCACAAGCTTCACTAATATTGAACATCTCGGACTAACCTGATTACAAGAGAGGTGCTATCCATTTTACCATGCTTGTCATCTTTTTTTGTTCCGTTCTATCAGAATTCAGAAGTGAGTAGCATGCCTGTGTATAAAGTATACATGTGCTGTTCACCTACGAGAGCTCTATCAGCTAGAGGAAAACCGGATTTTGTAAAATGCAATGCATATACTCAATGCATATTTCTATATGTAGAAAAGCTTAGAAACTAGAGTTTCAATTACAGAAATGCTATTTGTCAGGCGCCTGAAACCCAAAAAAAAAAAAAATCAGGCGACCGTTATATATGCTTTGAGATTCTTGCTAATCAACCTTATCTTCTCCTTCCCACCCTAATCCCGAATCAACTCATCCCCGATCCAGCTCGAGCTCGGCCCGCGGCGTGCCCTTGGCGGCGGCGCAGCATCCGGCGACGACGGCGAGGTCTCCGGTGGCGGCGGCGCGGACCCTGGTGCATCGGCAAGCGGCGGCTTCGACGCGTTGCACCTTGAACGGCGAGCGACGGCTTCGTCCGCGGCCATGGCGACGGCGGCGGCCGCGCAGGCCACGCTCGGCGGCGGACGGCCGCGCCGGCCGCCGTCTCCGGTGAAGAGGTAAGTTTTGTTTAATTTTGTAATTGTTAATTTGTGATTGTAAATCCGTAATTGTAGGGTTATGTTAATTGTAAAAGAATCAAATAATTTTTTTTAGTTGATTAACCTATAGAATTAAGGAATTAATGATTAATTATGAGGATTAGTGGTTAATGACAATAATTAGTTGCTAATTACCGGGTGCCTGAAATTTTCTCAAATTTCAGGCGCCTGAAAAATAGACCCTTTCAATTATGGTGTTACATGATAAGTGAAGTATTTCCATCATCTTTGGCATATAGCTACACATGAGCATCACAATAAAAAGGAAAATAAAGTAGTTACCAGTTGTTATTGTCCGGAAACGTTCTTGACCAGCAGTATCCCAAATTTGTAGTTTCACACGCTTTCCATCAAGTTCAACTGTCCTAACCTTGAAGTCAATGCTGAACAGAACGAAAAAAAAAGAAGCGACTAAGAATATTGACTTTCACAATTAGATGCCAAAACACGAGAGTAATGATGGCCCAGTCCGTACCCAATGGTGGTGATAAAACTTGTGGTGAATGTGTCATCAGAGAATCGCAGCAGCAAGCAACTCTTTCCTACTCCTGGAGATAAAGAAGAGAACCATATTAGATTGCATACATTATGTTGTCTGATAGAAAGTTTCCTTAGCAAATAATCTGGCTGAAGGGCTGAAGGTACTGGTTATGGAAATAAATATAGAATGTGAATCAGCGACAAATATGGGTATCCATTGGTACACCGAAGCCACGGGAGGGAACTTCATAGGATACTGACTAAACAAATATTTGATATGTTGTAAGATTGCCCCCACTCCTACAATGAGTGGGGAAAGGGTTTGCAGAGCTTTCCAATCAAATGTTGCAAACACAAGCTCATGGTAATTCTTTTATGCAAATTATAAAGATTGTCCATTAAGTGTTCAGTGCAGTGGTTTGAGTATTGATTATTGAAACTGCTATGCATAGGACCGTGAGTGTCTGCGTTTGTATTCAGTTGTAATGAGCTAGTCATAACCTCTTTGGAGGGGAAGGTCCAGACTTTAACCCATTATCTAAAAAAAAGGAACAGTGAGGTGGTGCAAGTAGGCAGTTTAGGTGGTGTCACAATCGAATTAAGGATTGGGCATTGCACCTGTGCAAGTATTGAAGAGCCCAATTTGTTTTGGGATCAATAAGCTAATCAACTTACAGTTTATAAGGATGTGGTTGCAAAAGTGTGAAATTCTTCTCATACTAGCAGGTTAAAAGTAAAGAAAAGGTGGTGATTTTAGTTGGATTTTTAATCTTACAAATCAGCACAAAATAGGAAAGTTAGATTATGAGCAAACTTGTACTTCCCATCAAACTCATGACAACTCACACCACCAGAACGGTAACAGTGACCTAGATGGTGAAAATAGGCAGTTCAGAAACTAGCAAACAAGCAAAAACCTTGAGGTAGGTACTTGAAAGCAGTGTGCCTCTTTAAACTCTAAAGCAAGCAAAAATCTAACCCAATCCTAACATAGTCAACTCTAAGTCCAGGAGCGGAGCATCTATCTCTACGGGATCCCAATGTCAACCGAAGAATTCTCACCCTTTTATGCCCTCCCAATTTCTGACCCACCTTATAATTCTACAACTTACCTCGAACCACAGGTTTGCCCACCAAAAGGGGACTACAGCTTCAACGGAGGGGCAAGTAAACCATGTACGACCAGATAATAATCAATCACAACAGCAGCCCGTTTAATCCAGGACATATTCCACAAACTGATCTGCGCCTTTTTTTGCGGACATAAAAGACAACTGATCTGCGCAGAGGACGAAATTCTCCCTTTCCAAAAGGACCGGCGAGTCGACCAGTGCGTCGCCCACAAATTCGCGTTCCTTGACAGCAACCGTCGGTAGAGGTTCCGAGCTACCAGTCCTTGCAGATGCACAAGCACTAACGGAACGGAAATCCCCGAACCGGAAAGAGTATACAGGCAACGACACGCCTGTGACGTTCCCGTGGCCGGCGCTTCGTCGCGACGCCGGCGTGAGATCGCCGCGGATGACCTCGCTGGGAGATGAACGACGATACGGGTAGGACGGTGATTTGTTTCGGTTTCTCTTCTTGCTTTCCCCTTCATCAAGACTTGGGTTCGGTTTATAACAACCCCGGGGCACCCTGGTGAGACCGCCGGTCCAGCACGGCCCACCTACCCCACACACACACACCTCACACGACGCTGTCTTACAGACGGGGCCCACTTAGCTACCCGCATTCACACCCACTCACACCTACGCCTCCGTCGGTGCGTCTTCATTCTCCTTGACCTTCTCGAGCCTTCTTCCACTCTCGTTCCCTCCGCCACTTCCGACGACCGACGATGTCGAGGTCGTGACATCTTCCCCCCCTCCAAAATCGGCTTGGCCCCAAGCCGCCACCATAGGAAAGATCTTGACGAGTACTTCCCAATCTTCCCAAGTCGCCGACTCCATCGGAATCGAAGCCCATTTGACCAAGACTTGGACAATCGCACGATTGCCCTTCTTGGCGAGACGGCGGTCCAAGATTTGCTCGGGCTGCAGCTGCTGGACGCTCAAATCCACCAACTGAGGCAGATCTGCAAACACCGGAGAGTATTTAGGCACATAGGGTTTCAGCTGGGATGTGTGAAATACCGGGTGGATCTGAGCGTCGGCCGGCAACTCCAATCGGTAAGCCGCTTGTCCAATCCTCTCGATGATGCGATAAGGTCCAAAAAATTTGTATGCGAGCTTCGGGCATGGTCGATTGACGACCGTGGATTGGGCGTAGGGTTGCAGCCGTAGTAGCACATGTTCCCCCACTTGAAAGTTGCGATCTTTCCTGTGTTTATCGGCTTGTTGCTTCATCCTGTTCTGAGCCACGGCCAAATGTTGTTTCAAAAGTTGAATCTGTTGAGCCCGATCCCTGAGCATCTCATCCGCTTCTGTATTTTCTGTGCGAGGTAATAATGGCGCCGCGAAGGCCACCGGATCATAGCCATACAGTGCCCGAAATGGTGTGCAGCCGATGGAAGAGTGAAAGGATGTGTTGTACCAGAGTTCGGCCAGTGCAAGCCAAGACTTCCACTTGCGAGGGTTGGATTGAACCGCACAGCGCAGGTAAGCTTCAACACATTGATTCACGCGTTCTGATTGCCCATCTGTCTCAGGATGATAAGCAGTGGATAGTAGTAATTTGATATTTAAGGTCTGGAATAGATTCTTCCACAGAGCACTCGTAAAAATCTTGTCTCTATCAGAGAGCATAGATCTGGGCAAGCCATGCAGTTTGAATACCTGGTCCAGAAGTATAGTAGCCACCTGAGCAGCTGAAAAGGGGTGCTTCAGGGGAAGAAAATGAGCATATTTAGATAATCTATCCACAATAACCATAATAGTATCATAGCCTTCAGACTTGGGCAATTTTTCTATAAAGTCCATAGTTATATCTTGCCAAAGACCCTCAGGAATAGGTAGAGGCTGTAAAAGACCTCCAGGACCAGTTTTCTCCCCTTTTGCTTGTTGACAAATGGAACATTGTTTAACAAAATCCTCCACATCAGACTTGAGCCCTGTCCAAGCAAAAGACCTTCTAAGACGATGATAAGTAGCCTGAGTCCCAGAATGTCCTCCTACCGCACTATCATGCATAGCTGCAATAAGCCTTGTTCTAACGGCTGAATTGTGTCCAACCCAGATCAGACCCCCTTTCCTGATAATCCCTTTGTGCAAGGAAAATCCTTCTTCATCAGGGCTATGTACGGCCAATCTGCTTAGCAATAGCTGAGCTTCCCCATCAGTAACATAAGAATTGACAATCTCCTGGAGCCATAAGGGTTGGACCTCAGAAACCAGTTGCAACTGCATCAGGTGCCCAGTCCTCGACAAAGCATCTGCAGCCACATTATCTTTCCCTTGTTTGTATACAATCTTATAATTGAGACCCATGAGTTTGGTCATAGCTTTCCTTTGAAGAGGGGAGTGGAGTTGTTGATCCTCAAGGAAACATAAACTTTTGTGGTCCGTTCTAATCACAAACTGTGATCTCTGTAAATAAGGGCGCCATTTATCCACAGCCAATATCAAAGCAAGAAACTCCTTCTCATATATAGACCAATCCTTGTGCTGAGGAGATAAGGCTTTACTGAGAAAAGCAATGGGTCTCCCATGTTGCATTAGCACAGCCCCTAGACCAGAGTCACAGGCATCAGTTTCAATCACAAAAGTCTCATCAAAATTGGGTAGAGCCAACACAGGAGTAGAAGACATAGCCTTTTTCAATTTTAAGAAAGCCTTCCCAGCCTCCTCACTCCAGGCAAACTGTTTCTTCTTCAATAGAGAGGTCAAAGGCTTAGCAATCTGCCCATACCCTTGCACAAACTTCCTGTAATACCCTGTAAGGCCAAGAAAAGCCCTCAGCTCAGTGAATGAAGTAGGTTCAGGCCAAGCCAACATCACCTGAGTTTTTGCAGGGTCTGTCTGAACACCCTCCCCAGATATCACATGTCCCAAATAAATCAACTGCGTCTGGGCAAACTGACATTTAGAGAGTTTCACATAAAACTGATTAGTCCTTAGAGTCTCCAAAACTAGCCTGAGATGCTCACAATGTAGTTCGAGAGAAGGACTATAGATCAGAATATCATCAATGAAAACTAGCACAAATTTCCTGAGAAAAGGAGCTAGAATTGAATTCATAGCACATTGAAAGGTAGCAGGGGCATTAGTCAGCCCAAAAGGCATCACTTTAAACTGGTAATGACCAGAATGAGTCTTGAAAGCTGTTTTATGCTCTTCCCCTGTCTTCATTCGGATCTGATGATACCCAGCTCTCATGTCTAGACTCGAGAAAAACTTAGCTCCAGCCAATTCATCAATTATCTCATCCACCAGTGGCATAGGAAAACGATTCTTTATAGTGAGATCATTTAATTTTCTATAATCAATGCAAAAACGCCAAGAGCCATCCTTCTTTTGCACTAAGAGAACTGGTGAAGCAAAAGGACTAACACTATGCTCAATCAAGCCAGCCTCAAACAATGCCGCCACTTGATTCTCAATCTCAGTCTTATGCAAAGGAGAATACCTGTAGGGTCTAGAATTAACAGGGATAGCTCCAGGAACCAATGAAATGACATGGTCAAAAGGTCTGGCAGGAGGCAGACACTTAGGATCTGCAAAAACATCCTTGTAATCATGTAACAGTTGTTGAACTAACTCCGGCTCCCTGGAAGGCCTACATGCCTGATCCCCAGCTACTCCTTCAACCACCGCCAGGGCCCAGATATCATTCCCAGCCACACACTTGCCGAGTTGCTGTGCAGACATCTGCTGCAAGTTTGACACCTCTTCCCCTTTATCTCCTTGCAACAGTACTGACACTCCCTTCATAGAAAACTCCAGTGTCTTAGTCACCCAATCACATTTCATTGGACTGTGCTTGGACAACCAATCATAACCCAGGATTGCATCATAAGCTCCCAAGGGAAGAACCCTCATATCCATATTAAAAGTGTAGCCCTTACACCACCACTCCAAACCCTTCACCATGGTGTGGGAAATCATCTCTTCCCCATTAGCTGTTCTAACTCTCACTTTATCGACCTGTGAAGTCACTAGACCAATCTGGTCCACAAAAGCTTTGTTTACAAAAGATTGGGAGCTCCCAGAATCCACAAGCATCAAGAACACCTTATTATGGACAAGCCCCCGCAGCCTCATACAATTGAGCCCTTGAGTGCCAGACAGAGCATGAGCGGATATAGTAAAACAATCCTCTTGCTGCAAGTCTTCCTTCTCTAGCTGCAACAACACCTCATCCGACAAGACTGTATCCTCAGCCACCTCCAGAGCATTCAACTGTTGTTGGCCCCTCTTAACACACCTTTGCATATGCCCAGGCTCATATTTCTCTCCACAAGTGAAACATAACCCGTGCAACCGCCTGAAATCCCTGAGCTGCCTCTCCTTCGACAACTCAGTCAGTGCAGCACTCCCTCTTGGATCACCTCGCATTCCCCAATTTGCTTTCAGGCCTCCTGGACCTTTTAGCGACCTAAACTTCCCTTTCTCCAATATGTCACGCTGCACCCGAGCTAGAATGGCTGCTCGCGTCACCGATCCTGGCAACTGAGACTGCACAGGCCCCTGCAATTCCGGTTTCAAACCCTTCATGAACTGTTGCACATAAAAGACCTCATCCATATCAGGGTTATACATTGCTGTAGTATAGCGAGCCCCCTCAAACTCCGCTATATACTCCTCCAATGTCCCCGTTTGTCTTAGGTGTAAGAGATCATGCATTGCCTGAGGATAATCATACGCTCCAAATTTCTCCCGAACTGCCTCAGAGAATCTGGACCACGAGCTCAATCCTTCAGTGGCCTTAAACACCTGCAACCACTTAGCCGCGTTGCCTTCCATATGAATTGAAGCAGCTCGCACCCAAAATGATGTTGTGACATTATAAAGAGCAAAATAATCTTCACACTTATCCAACCAAATACTCGGCTGTTCTCCTGAAAACTTCGGGAACGACAACTTCATGAGATTTTTGTCACCACCTCTATCTCCCTGATGCTCATCTGTCCTACTATGATGCAGTATGGGGTCTCCACCTCCAACCTCTCTCCTACCCCCAGACGGCCACCTGCCTCCTTGAAAACAGCGGGACACTCCTGTGCGGCCTCCAAGGGCATCACCGCCCCATCCTCCACGCTCCTGATCATCTCCAACTCTATACCTTCCTCCTTCATTCCTACCTACTCCCCTTCGTTCCCCGGTCTGACTACCTTCCACCAGATCACTCCGACCTCCCATTCTCTCCAAACTCAGCGCCTCCAGTTGCTTGCCTGCCTGGTCCAAACGTTGAGACAACAACTCCCGCTCCTTCGCCGCCTGTTCTGCAACGGATACTGTAAGCGCTTGCTGGCCCTGCAAGTCGCGTTGCCCCTGAGTGAGTTCCTCCAACAACCCAAACACCTTCTTCCATCTCTCCTCCTCTACACGCTGCGAATCATCCATGGCCTGCAGAACGAATCGCGTCTGCACAGAGGGTTTAGGAACCGGCGCCGTGGTGAAAACTTCCAACAGAAAAGCTCCGATCACCCTTTCCCCTTGTGACCCGGTCCCCAAAAAAAACGACGAGATTCCCAGAGAGATAAGGCTCTGATACCACTGTGACGTTCCCGTGGCCGGCGCTTCGTCGCGACGCCGGCGTGAGATCGCCGCGGATGACCTCGCTGGGAGATGAACGACGATACGGGTAGGACGGTGATTTGTTTCGGTTTCTCTTCTTGCTTTCCCCTTCATCAAGACTTGGGTTCGGTTTATAACAACCCCGGGGCACCCTGGTGAGACCGCCGGTCCAGCACGGCCCACCTACCCCACACACACACACCTCACACGACGCTGTCTTACAGACGGGGCCCACTTAGCTACCCGCATTCACACCCACTCACACCTACGCCTCCGTCGGTGCGTCTTCATTCTCCTTGACCTTCTCGAGCCTTCTTCCACTCTCGTTCCCTCCGCCACTTCCGACGACCGACGATGTCGAGGTCGTGACAACGCCGGTCCACATCGGTCGGAGCTCGCGGGACAGATCAACCGACCAATCGAGCCAGCACGCAGGCCGACGCGACGCGCATCGCGACGCACGGGAGAATCGAGGCCGCACGGTGGAGACTGGAGAGGAAGGGGAGAGGGAGGAAGGGAGGGGGAGAGAGGCACGGAGCACGTACCGCTGTCCCCAATCAGCAGCAGCTTGATGAGGTGGTCGTAGTCGCCCCTTGACCTCGACGGCGCCGCGGCCATGGCCCTCGCCGCCGCTCTCTCGTGGGGGGATCTCTCTATCTCTACCTCGCTCGCTTGCCGAGGAGGAGGAGGGGAGGGGACGGGACCGCCGGACCGGAGAAGCAGCAAGCGAAGCGAGCAAGCAACAGCAAGCAGATGTCAGAGGAGAGGCGTGCGTGTCCAGCTGTGGGAGCGGGGAGGCAAACGAGGCAAGGACGGGTCGGGGGAGTAGAGCTGGACGTGTACTGTACTACCCGGGTCGGGTATTTCTGTACGCTTCCCGCGCGAGCACTGGTGAGCTGCGTCGGCGGCTTTCTGTATGTATACTTGCAAACTGTACCACCTGCCGTTGGCCGTGCTTGTACGCCGTTTCTGAATTTTGCCGAATCGGGGCATTGTTGGAGTTGCAATCACTTGCTCTGTATCCGTTAGTTGCTATCATTTGGTTGAGCAAATATTTAAGTTTTATAAAATGCTTTTTTTGAAAAACAATGTTTCAGAAGGATGTCAATGTTCCGCCACGTGATTCACTCTGTTTTTAAGCATTTATTTACCCATAATACAATGGCACACTATAACACTGAGTAATATCAGCGGTAGAAAATAAGTCTCCAATTTATATTGATCATGTTAGGCTGACTCCAACGGTGAGACTAAAAAACGAGTGGTTCGCTTTTTAACGTCCGCGCGTGATGCAAAACACCGCCCCACGCCCGTGCGAATCCCGCACGCCAAAAGCGCCCGCTCCCGCAGTCACACAGTGTTCGGTCACCGCGCGTACGAGACTCATGTATGAGTCCGTCTGACGTTACCAAAAATTTATTGTTGCTTTAGGTCATCCGTTGGAGACCTTTAGGTAACTACTCGTTACCTATTTCACATATTGGTCATCGTATGGATCACCCGTTGAATTCAGTCTTAGTTGGATCCATTCTTCACTAGTCTATTAAGCTAACTCAAGTCATCTGACCCAAAGTATACATACAACATACCCCTGTGAAGAAGGGTATTACACTAAAGCGGCCCGAAAGATGTAAAATCCTTATGTCACCTCCGTTCTTGAGATCTTGAGTTTACGCTCCTCCTAAAAAGAATCTTCGCGGACTACTTCTTAGTAGTACTAGGGAAGTGTCGATCGCACACTTCGACAGACCTTTAGATAACTACTTGTTACCTATTTCACATATTGGTCATCGTATGGATCACCCGTTGAAGTCAGTCTTAGTTGGATCCATTCTTCACTAGTCTATTAAACGCAGTCAACAAACATGTTATGGTCTTGGCAAGGTAGACGTGCACCACTCGCCTCGCCTTGGCCCTAGGGTGGCTCAAGATAGCTATTCGCAACTACCACCTAGTAGCACCTCACTTCCCTCAATGTCCGGTTGTCACTCTAGGGTCAGGGCCTGGGTGAAGGCAACGCGGTTACATAGTGGGCTATGGTCCCCTCTCTCTTCTTCTTTTGGTAGATTTCAACGATGGCTTGACGATGGTCGTCCAAGTCAGTGAGAGAGGTAGGCACAACATTGTCCAACCGTTTCGTCTCAATTGCAACTTGGTTCTCAGATCCCAATCTCCACCCTAGCCATGTGCAACACAACTATGATCGTCGTGAGGTCTCCCCTGGATCGCTAGTGTTGCTATTGAAAGCATCTAGGCCCCCATGAGGTATGGTTTCAGTGATTAATGACAACCGTTGGATATTACTAATGAGTTTGTGGATGCAAAGTCTCTCATATCACTTATCACACTTAATAAACTCTACATGTATATCATCTACTGCGCATTGGATACAATTGGAGACCCCTAAACAAACTATTTCACGAGGTCAATCGATTATTATGAAGACTAAAAGAAAAAGCTCGTATGTCAAAGTTATTCCATCGAAATTGACAACACCCAAGACTTGGTAATCATCAGAAGAATATTTCAAACTAATGTATAAGAGGTCGCTCGAGCAAATTCCAAAAGAATCACTTAGAACAACTCGAAGAAGACAAAATCAACTCACCGGATCAACCGATGTTTCCAGAAAACAATACATCGGTCGAGTTGGTTTAACAGAAGAAAAAGACCTCAGAACTGAGTACTCACCGAATCATCCGATGATGAAGAAAGTGTTATGTCAGTCGATCAATACAGTAAGCAATTACCGTGGACCAAGTGTAACACCAGATCATCCGATGTACAACTATAACACATCGGTCAATCACTCCAGTAAGTATTATTTCTAGACTAATCCTGGATGAAGTGTCACCGGATCATCCGATGATGAGGCAAGTGTTACATCGGTCGAACAACGATCATATCTGACACAGTCACATCAACTAATTTGGATTTGTCCGATGACAACTGAAGGGGGAACATCGGATCATCCGGTGCTCGTAGAACAGTGATGTCAGCCTACTTTTCCAACGGCTATTTCGTGGAAGCTGGCTATTTATACCCCTTCAACCAGTCATTTTGATAAGTCTTGACAACCAGAGCTACTATACACATTACAAAGCATTCAAGACATTGAGCTACCACTTCTACATCATTTACACCACTTGTACACCAAGAGATAGGCTAGAACTTACTAGAGATAGTGCTTGTGTGCTTCCATTCTTGGTGATTGGAGTCTCTAGTGTAGTGAGAGCTGTAAGAGAGTGTATCTTGGTGATTGTATTGGGGAGAGCCTTCCGGAGCTTGCCAAGACGGTTGTGGAAGCCCAGGGGATCGAACTTGTACAAGGCTTGAGCTCCATCTTGCCGAGGTTGGCAAACGAAGAAGTTTAGTGAAGATCCCTGGTCTCGGTGACTTGGGAGTGGCTATACCATTTGGTGGGTGCCACAACGTGGATGTAGGAAGGTCTTGACGATCTTGCCGAACCACGGGATAAATCTCCGTATCTTCGTGTTTCCTCGGGAGTTTGCGCTTTCTTCATTTCCCGTTACACTTATGCATTTCATATACCCCGATCTTACTATTCACTTGAATGCATAGGTTGTTTGCATAGGGAATTGGGATTTTAGCAATTAAGTTTTTATTGCTTTAATTTTTGAAAAGAAGCCCAATTCACCCCCCCCCCCTCTTGGGCATTCAATCCTTACAATTGGTATCAAAGCAAGGTTGCTCATTAGATCATTCTAGCTTCACCGCTAGAGAGCTAAAATGGCCAAGAATGGAGGTTCGGTTCCTATCTTCGAGGGCAAGAACTTTGCCTATTGGAAAGCACACATGCTTGCTTATCTAGAGGCTATTGCTCCCGAGGTATGGGAAGCAACCCATGCGGGGTTTGGTGAGCATAACTATATAGGTGATCAAGTTAAGTGGGATACAAAAGCTAGAAATGCTATTTATGAATGCATTAGTCAAAATGTATTTGCTAGGATTGCTAGTAAGGAAAAGGCTTGTGAAATTTGGGCTTGCTTGATTGAAATTCATGAGAGTTCTTCTCGTGTTAAAGAATTAAAATAGCATATGCTTAAGGCCAAATATGATGAACTCAAAATGCTACGTCATGAAAATGTCAATGAAATATTTTCTCGCTTGAATGTGCTTATTGAGGAAATTAATGCTCTTGATATTGCTTCTCTTGGAAAGGGACTCATCAACCGCAAGATTCTTATGCTTCTTCCTAAGCCAAAGTACAACAGCATCAACTCCATGCTTCAAAAAGAATCTCCTGACCACAATGAAGTTTCAGAACTTATTGGAGAGATTCACGCTCATGAGATGAGTGTACTTGGGATGATAGAGGAATCATCTTCAAAGACAATTGCTCTAAAGGCTTCCACCAAGAAAACAAGTCTCAAGAAAAAGAAAGTGGTTGGGCCTAGCTCAAGTGAAGAAGAGCAAGCATCAAGTGAAGATGAAGATGATGAGCTTGCATT
This sequence comes from Tuctoria greenei, assembly GCA_036927565.1. Taxonomy (NCBI): domain Eukaryota; kingdom Viridiplantae; phylum Streptophyta; class Magnoliopsida; order Poales; family Poaceae; genus Tuctoria; species Tuctoria greenei. Next base: position 127,541,847 of record JAYESD010000011.1, on the reverse strand, counting down.
GATGATGAGAAAGTTCTCTCGCTTGAACTCCAAGATTGCTAAGAAGGGATACACCTTTGGTCCCAAGAAGAAAGCTTTTCTACCAAGGAGAGATGACAACAAGACTTGCTATAATTGTGGTGATCAAGGTCACATCTCCTATGATTGTCCAAAACCGGACAAAAAAAGAGAGAACCACAAGGGCAAGCATCGCAAGCTTGAAGATAGTGAGGATGATGAAGAGGACAAGCCCAAACCAAGATTCTTTGGGAAAAAGAAGCATGACAAAGGCAAAAAGGCAAAACTCTTCCCAAAGAAGATAAAAGGTCCACAAAAGGTGTTCATGTGTGAGGCAAATGAATGGATCACCGACGAAGAATCAAGTGATGAAGAGAGTGAAGCGGAAGAAGAAAGCTTGGCCGACCTTGCCATTGCCAACAATGATGATTCATCTCTTCATCCACCTCCCATGTGCCTCATGGCTAAAGGTAACACCAAGGTATGTGGTGACTCTAGCGATGATGAGCTTTCCCCCGATGACTTAACTTCATTGATAAATGAATACCACACTATCATTAAAAGGGAAAAGAGTAAGGTCAAGACTCTTGAAGAAACTCGTGCTAAGCTTGAGAGTGCTAACCTCGATTTGCTTGACAAGTATGAAAGCATACTTAAGGAGCATGACACGCTCAAATCTCATGTCAAGCAAGTTGAGGAGGATAAAGCTCAAATCAAGCTAGATCATCATGAGCTTGACGCAGCACACCAAACACTCTTGGGAAAGCACAATGAGTTAATTCAAGAGCATGAATGATGTAACCTTGCTTATGAAGTTCTTGATCAAGAATTTAAAAATATAAAGAAAGAAACCATTAATGATAAGGTATCTATTACTTCTCATGCCACTAATGTCTTGCACAAGTCTTTGCCTTTGAAAGAGAATGCTAGGGAGAAGGACTTGTTGGAAGAAATTGAAAGTATCCACACTAGTGTGGCAAGACTATCTAAGGGAGAAGTCAAGCACAAAGAAATCCTCTTCCAACAAGCAAGGGCTTTCAACAAGAGAGGACTTGGATCCTTCCCGGTGCCTAACAAAGGAAAGGTGCCCTCACCGGAGCTTAGAACATGCTTCATCAAGGAAGTTGGTTCCTATTGCCAACATTGTGAGGTCACCGGTCACCATACAAGGGAGTGTCCTCTTCCTAACCGTCCTTCTCCAAAATTGCCTACTAACTACAAGTCTACTTTAGATGATCATTATTATCTCTTGAGTAAAGTAGAGGGCAAGGTGAAGACAAGGTTCATCGGCAAGGACATGAAGGGCATGAAGGGGAAGCTCCCCAAGCAACTTTGGGTCCCAAAAACACTTATATCACACATACAAGGACCTAAGTTGGCTTGGGTGCCTAAAGTCAAAAATTGAATTCATGTGTGTAGGTGAACTTATAAAGCTGGAGGAAAGCATTGGGTACTCGATAGCGGGTGCACTAAACATATGACCGGCAACGATGGTATGTTCACCACCATAGAAAACCCCGACAATCATGAACAAGTCACCTTTGGTGATAACTCTAAGGGGAAGGTAATTGGGTTAGGTAAGATTGCAATTTCAAATGATTTATCTGTTTCTAATGTATTGTATGTTAAGTCACTTAGTTTCAATTTGCTTTCTATTGCACAATTATGTGATCTTGGACTGACGTGCACCTTTAGAAAGAATGATGTTGTTGCGACTAGTGAAACAAGCCAAGAACTAATCTTCAAAGGATTTCGGCATGGACATCTCTACCTAGTAGACTTCTCCAACAAGGATGCTAGCTTGACCACTTGTCTTTTCACCAAGACGAGTTTGGGTTGTCTATGACATCGATGCATAGCTCACATAGGAATGAGCAAGCTCAAGAAGTCATTCAAGCTCGGGATGGTGACCGGCGTGAAGGATGTCACATTTGAAAAGAACAAGCTTTATAGCGCTTGTCAAGCCGGGAAGCAAGTCGCTTCTCACCACCCGATGAAGACAATGGTTTCAACCTCTAAGCCACTTGAGTTGCTCCACATGGACCTCTTCGAACCGTCCACATATCAAAGTCTTGGCGGTAACCTCTATTGTCTTGTTATAGTTGATGACTAGTCTCGCTATGCTTGGACTTTGTTTCTAGGTGACAAGAGTGAAACTCCGGAAGTGTTCAAGACCTTCACTAACCGTGCTCAAAGGGAATTTCAACTTCCCATCATCAAGGTTCAGAGTGACAACGACACCGAATTCAAGAACTACAACATTGGGGAGTGGTGTGATCGTGAAGGCGTAAATCATGAATTTTCAGCTACATACACTCCTCAACAAAATGGTGTCGTTGAAAGGAACAACAAGACTCTCATCACTCTTGCATGAGCAATGCTTGATGACTATGGCACGTCCGAGAAGTTTTGGGCCGAAGCAATCAACACGGCGTGCCATGCCGCAAATCGGGTCTACCTACATCGACTACTTCAAAAGACCCCGTACGAACTTCTCATTGGAAGAAAGCCCAACATCTCCAATTTCCGAGTCTTCGGGTGCAAGTGCTACATCTACTGCAAGAAAAGGCTCGGTAAGTTTGAAAGAAGATGTGATGTTGGTATCTTTCTTGGTTATGCATCAAACTCAAAAGCATATAAAGTATTCAACCAAACCTCCGACTTAGTTGAGAAAAGTTGTGATGTTGAGTTTGATGAAACTAATGGCTCCAAAGAGGAGAGTTTTGGTCATGATGAAATAGATGATGAGCCTCTACGAGAAGCTATGAAGAACATGACCATTGGAGACATCAAGCCTAAAGTCGAGGAGAGCCATGATCAAGGGGGGGCTTCAAGTTCCAACATCAACAATCTATGGCACCTCAAGTTGACAAAGAAGAAAAAGATGATCCACTGCCGACACAATATTCACAAGCCACACAACATCAAGAAGAAGAAGTCCTTGATCAAGTCCAACCACAAGAAGAGCAACACGCATCACCACCGAAGTGCTTCACAACCACTTATGAGGCATGGACGCATCTCCAAGGCGCATCCGATTGACCAAATTATTGGAAGTCAGTCAAGGGGAGTAAGTACACGTTCTCGCCATTTCGCTACGTTTTGTGAGCACTACTCGTTTGTTTCATGTGTAGAACCCACTCACATTGAGGAAGCACTCCAAGATCTAAATTGGGAGATGTCCATGCAAGAAGAACTTAACAACTTCATCCGCAATGAAGTTTGGGCATTGGAGGAGCGAACCAAGGACAAGAACGTCATCGAAACAAAGTGGGTGTACCGCAACAAACAAGACGAGAACGGCATTGTGATCCGCAACAAGGCAAGACTTGTGGCCAAGGGTTTCTCGCAAGTTGAAGGACTAGACTTTGAAGAGACATTTGCTTCGGTCGCTCTACTAGAAGCCATCCGTATACTTCTTGCTTTTGCATCACATCATAACATAAAGCTTTATCAAATGGATGTGAAAAGTGCCTTTCTTAATGGTTATATTAACGAGCTTGTTTATGTTGAACAACCTCCCGGGTTTGAAGATCCGAGGAATCCTAATCATGTGTTTAGGTTGCACAAGGCGCTCTACGGGCTCAAGCAAGCACCTAAGGCGTGGTATGAACGACTACAGGATTTCTTGATCATGCAAGGATTCAAGATCGGGAGGGTGGACACTACACTCTTCACCAAAGACATCGACAGAGAACTATTTATTTGTCAAATTTATGTCGATGATATTATTTTTGGTTAAACTAACGAAACTCTTGATCATGAGTTTGGCGAAATGATGTCTAGGGAAATCGAGATGTCGATGATTGGAGAGCTCAACTTCTTCCTTGGATTTTAAATCAAGCAACTTCAAGAGGAAACCTTCATCTATCAAGAAAAGTATACCAAGGACCTCTTGAAGAAATTTGAGATGGGAGATTGTATCTCAAGAAGCACTCCAATGGCAACAAATTGTCATCTCGACACGGATAAGGATGGTAAAACTGTTGATCAATCTAATTACCATTCTATGATTGGTTCATTGCTTTATCTTACCGCATCTAGGCCCGATATCATGTTTAGTGTATCATTGTGTGCTCGCTTTCAAGCGGCACCTAAAGAATCACATCGGAAGGCAGTCTTTAGGATACTTCGGTATCTCAAGCATACTCCAAGTGTAGGCCTGTGGTACCCTAAAGGTGAAAAATTCATTCTCTTGGGTTACTCGGATTTGGACTTTGTCGGATGCCGTGTGGATTGCAAGAGTACCTCCGGTGGGTGCCACTTGCTTGGGCGTTCCCTAGTATCTTGGTCTAGCAAGAAGCAAAATTCCGTTGCTTTGTCCACAGTGGAAGCGGAATATATAGTGGCCTGTGCATGTTGTGCCCAAATCCTTTATATGAAGCAAAACCTTTTGGACTTTGGTATTAAACTTGGTTGTGTGCCTCTCCTTTGTGACAATGAAAGTGCGGTTAAGATTGTTAAAAACCCCGTTCAACACTCCCGCACTAAGCACCTTGATATTCACCATCACTTCTTACGGGACCATGAAGCTAAGGGAGACATCTCCTTGCGAGGTGTTAGGTCCGAAGAACAATTGGCGGATATCTTCACTAAACCACTTGATGAGAAAACTTTTTCTAGACTAAGGAGTGAATTAAATGTGCTAGATGCATCAAACGTCATGTAAGTTGCCATGGTCATGTAAGAATGCATCTCATATCGGTCTTGTCTAACTTTCAAAGGATAGGGGTGAGCAAGGGTTAGCTTGGGATGGAGGTTCTTTTGGGTTTTCCCAAGGCTTGGAGAGTGGATCTCCCTGAAGAAGCCTTTGAAAGGCTCAAATTTGGCAAGATAGATTTAATTTATGTCTTGCATGATGCCTGCCATATAGACTTGCACTCATGTTTAATTTCCTGCATTATAAATTGTTTGGCATTGCATATGGTAGATTGTCACAAAGGGGAACCCACCTCATGAGAAAGAGACTTGTTTGAAATGCAATATCTCAACTCATATGATGTGGAAAGAACAAAGTGTTAGGTGCATTAATGCCTAAAGGAACATGCTTTAAAGAGATAGAAGTCTTCATCCTCTAGCTCACAAAGCATGGGCCTTACATTTTATTTGGATGTTTTCTTCCTTGATTTTTTGGTGTTCTATTTGATTTAGGGCTTAGCCAAGTTTTTTGGCAACTAGTCTTTTTGAGGGGTGAGGGGTTGCCCAAAAAGTCCTAAGATATGTGTTCGTCATTGTTTGTTTGTTTGAGTCAAAGGACATATATGGGATGTTGTTGTTTTGTAGTCACCAGATTATCCGATGCTTAGGCCAGAACCATCATCGGATCAGTTTGTGTTCAAGTGCCAAGGTCAGCTCAGTCAGAAAGTCAAATCAACCGATGAGTTCATTCTGAGAAACATCAGAGCATCTGATGTTCACATTTCTGGAGTTGTGCTAAATTCCACCGATGCAAATCATTTCCACGTCGGATCATCCGATGCCGATGATGCCTCTGGAATACCCTTATTGTACCATTCGATCGATGCTCCTCTCATCTGACGTCAGTTCATCCGATGTTAAAGTTTGAGCTAGGGTTTAGGCCCCACCTATTTAGCGCGCCCTTTCACTTCCTTTTCTCTCTCCCCGACCCGCACCTCCGCCGCCTCCGCTCCATCGCCGCCGCACCCTGCCATTGCCCTCCGGCCACCACCGCCTCCGGCCGCCGCCGCCCTTTGACCGTCGTCGCCACTCAGCGCCGCCGCCCCACGCAGCACCGCCGCCTCCCCAAGCAGTGCCGCCACTCCACGTAGCGCCGCTGCCGCCTCCCCACGCTTCACCGCCGCCGCACCACTGCCGCCGCCCTTCACCGCCGCCGCACCACCATCACCGCCCTAAGCATCGCCCGCCACTCCACGCGCCCTAAGAGCCCCATTGTTGTCCCGCGTCTTCGCCGCTAGGGTTCGCCCGGCCGCGACGATCTTTGCATCGCCGTCTCGTGCGCCTGAGCTCGTTGTCCCACGTGCTCATCTTGACCATCGTCATGGGCCGTGACAAGAAGGGAAAATGCAAGGCTATTGAGGAGTCGACCGCTAAGAAGCAGAAGTTGTCGAAGGAGGAGAAGAAAGCCCTCATGGCCGCTCGCGCCGCTAAGGAGCGAGAGCGTGGCCGAGGAGGATCGCTGAGGATCCGGGAGGCTCGATAGAGGCAGCCTCCGGCGCCTAAGGAGCCAGAGGAGGAAGAGGAGCCTGAAGTGCCACTTGTTCGCCGGCGCTCAGTTAGGACCCCTGGGGGTCATCCAGCTGCAGCCCCGAGATCGAGACCTTCAACAGCTGACCTTCGGGAGGACAAGGCGGCCCAGAGAGCCATCTATGAGATGGACACCAACGTACATGTTGTTGAGGGTGTCCGCTTGACAGATTACAGGAAGTTGAAGGCCAAGCAGCTCAGGAAGCTCAGGTGGAGCATTTTACTTGAGGAGGGGTTCCCGCAGCCCAGAGAGTCACTTGTGGACAATCGCTTCTGGACCCTGACACATGCGTTGCTGTACGAGACTTACAGACGTCGGGGCCATAAGTTCTTCCAGCATAACTTTCTTGACTGGGATCAGCTCGCACTTGCAGTCGGGACGAAGATTGCCCTTACTTTGAGAGGTACAGAGGGCTAGTGGAGCTGATGTCTTACCAGCGGGGTGCCTACGTGGAGGACTGGGTCTGAGTGTTCTATGCCACACTTTACGTTTCTGAGGGTCGCAGATCCATTGACTTCATGTTCATGGGACAACATCATCACTTGACTCAACATACTTTGGGACAGCTTCTAGGCGTGGATCTTCACGACACATGCCTACACGAGAGAGTATATGGACAGGCTGACCCACCGAGGAGGCCGCTCACTGGAGGTGTGGAACCACCTTATGAGGAGATAAGATCACTGTTTGCTCAGCCCTTCTCTCCAGACCAGCAGAGGGTACCGGCTCTACTCACTCCAGCTGAGCGCACTGTGCATCTTGCCTTACGCCGCACGCTTCTACCGAGGTCCGGATACCTTAAGGGGTTCACCAGCTTGCAGCAGACTCTCTTGTTCTATGTCATGAACGGGATGGAGTTCAACATTGTGGACATCCTTATATGTGAGATGGGGGACCTCATTACTGATGGAGTTGGGATGATGAGACATCTTGTGTTTAACCACTGGATCAGTCACTTACTCTACCTGATAGCTCCAGAGGGGTCCACCGTGCGTGACAGTCTCACCGACAAGAGCGTCACACGGTTCGGGCACTACTGTGCTCCAGCTCCTGGAGACCGCCGCCTTGGCCGTCCAGTTGAGCGTCAGGTCCATGCTCGTCTATCTGAGGAAGATTGGTCAGACTTGGAGAAGGAAGACGAGATACTAGCACAGGCTGAGGATCAGGGTGGGGATCTACAACACATTTGGTACGAGAGTGACACCAGTGACAGTGTCGAGGAGTACTTCCCACCTCCTCCCTCATCCAGGCAGCACAACGCGGAGGCTGGAGGCTCGACCGCACCACCTACTCCACCTCTGGTGTCCAAGGCACAGGTCTCTCAGCCATCCGAGCTTACCTCTCTTCTTCAGCAGATGGTTGAGCAGCAGCGACTGGATAGGCTTGCAGCTGAGCAGGCCAGAGCTGAGCAGGATGCGCGTCTCTTGGAGCTCCAGCAGCAGCAGCAGGAGATGCAGCGACAAATTGCCCGCGAGAGGCGAGAGGACACTGACAGGCTCACTAGGCTGATTGATCAGATGCACCAGCGTTCTCTTGACCAGCAGCAGCAGACGCAGCAGGCCATGATGGGCATCCTGGGGTTGATCACCAACCTCTACACTCAGACCGGGATTGCCCTGTCGTCACAGCTTCCGGGTCTAGCTCCAGGTCCGCCTGTTCTAGCTCCAGTCTCAGCACCAGTGCCGACCACGCCGATCCTGATGATCAACATGTCACCACTTCTAGCTCCAAGCGCACTTATTCACTCTCCCTTGCCGGCTACGACACTCTTCCAGCAGACTCCGACTTCTGTTGTCAGTGCTCCGCTACCTGTAGTCCAGACTCAGCAGGCACCGACAGCAGCTCCCGCAGCACCCATCACCTCTACTCCAGCCTCAGCAGCAGTAGGCAGCAACTCCGACGACAGCACCCCCGACGGCGACCAGTTCGTCATCGCCCCGAGCGTTAAGGATCCTTAGGCACTCGGCGTCCCTTTTTGGTGTCTTGATGCCAAAGGGGGAGGAGAGTCAGGGGGAGGTATAGCTTAGTCTCAGGGGAAGTCCTAGTTGTAGGGGGAGTATATCTTTTTGGGAGTCTTTTGTAATTTGGGAGGTTTGCTACTCTTTTGCTATTCTTGAGTTATCCTTGTGCCACTTCATTCTCTCATGCATTATTGATCGCTTTTGAGCCTTCGAGTTTCGTGTGATGTATCTTGTACCTATTGCATATCTTTTTGAGTATCGTATTCTTAATTGCATTACTATTATGCTTTACTCGTTGTGTTGTCATCAATCACTAAAAAGGGGGAGATTGAAAGCATCTAGGCCCCCATGAGGTATGGTTTCGGTGATTAATGACAATCGTTGGATATTACTAATGAGTTTGTGGATGCAAGGTCTCTCATATCACTCATCACACTTAATGAACTCTACATGTATATCATCTACTGCGCATTGGATACAATTGGAGACCCCTAAACAAACTATTTCACGAGGTCAATCGATTATTATGAAGACTAAAAGAAAAAGCTCATATGTCAAAGTTATTCCATCGAAATTGACAACACCCAAGACTTGGTAATCATCAGAAGAATATTTCAAACCAGTGTATAAGAGGTCGCTCGAGCAAATTCCAAAAGAGTCACTTAGAACAACTCGAAGCAGACAAAATCAACTCACCGGTTCAACCGATGTTTCCAGAAAACAATACATCGGTCGAGTTGGTTTAACAGAAGAAAAAGACTTCATAACCGAGTACTCACCGGATCATCCGATGATGAAGAAAGTGTTACGTCGGTCGATCAATACAGTAAGCAATTACTCTGGACCAAGTGTAACACCGGATCATCCGATGTACAACTATAACACATCGGTCAATCACTCCAGTAAGCATTATTTCTGGACCAATCCTGGATGAAGTGTCACCGGATCATCCGATGATGAGGCAAGTGTTACATCGGTCGAACAACGGTCATATCTGACACAGTGACATCAGCTAATTTGGATTCGACCGATGACAACTGAAGGGGGAACATCGGATCATCCGGTGTTCGCAGAACAGTGATGTCAGCCTACTTTTCCAACGGCTATTTCGTGAAAGCTGGCTATTTATACCCCTTCAACCAGTCATTTCAATAAGTCTTGACAACCAGAGCTACTATACACATTACAAAGCATTCAAGACATTGAGCTACCACTTCTACATCATTTACACCACTTGTACACCAAGAGATAGGCTAGAACTTACTAGAGATAGTGCTTGTGTGCTTCCATTTTTGGTGATTGGAGTCTCTAGTGTAGTGAGAGCTATAAGGGAGTGTCTCTTGGTGATTGTATTGGGGAGAGCCTTCCGGAGCTTGCCAAGACGGTTGTGGAAGCCCGGAGGATCGAACTTGTACAAGGCTTGAGCTCCACCTTGTCGAGGTTGGCGAACAGAGAAGTTTAGTGAAGAGCCCTGGTCTCGGTGACTTGGGAGTGGCTATACCCTTTGATGGGTGCCACAATGTGGATGTAGGAAGGTCTTGACGATCTTGCCGAACTACGGGATAAATCTCTGTGTCTTCGTGTCTCCTCGGGAGTTTGCGCTTTCTTCCTTTCCCGTTACACTTATACATTTCATATACCGCGATCTTACTATTCACTTGAATGCATAGGTTGTTTGCATAGGGAATTGGGCTTTTAGTAACTAAGTTTTTATTGCTTTAATTTTTGAAAAGAAGCCCAATTCAACCCCCCTCTTGGGCATTCGATCCTTACAGCTATTGGCATCTTGGCTCAGTAATCCTGATCTTCATTTGAGTCGTCTGCGTGTCAACTCTGATCACTGTGATGATCACCTCCTCCATTGACTTGGTAGTCGTGGGGCAGGACCTCGGGGGCATGGCATGGTATTGGACCACGTGGCGCCATTTGAGCATTATTGCTGCATGGTGGGGGCTACATCGGTGGCTCCAGATATCGTGTATTGACAAGAGGTAACGTCCGACTCATTGGTTGTGGAAGTAGTCTTGTTCCATGACACGACGTCTTCAGCTTCAACCAGGGGGACCATATTCGAGTTTTGATCCGATGAATAGGTAAGAGCGAGAGGTTTGTATGATTAATGTCACTACCAATGCCAATGACGCCGAAGGGCACCTTTCCTTTTTTCGAAATTGTTGCCATTGTGCTCATTCTCATCATATTAAAGTTTTTGGGTGAAAACCTAATCCTATTGTTGGGACCCATAATGGCGGCATTTTTGATGTTGTGACCTTCATGAAAGCATCGTCAAGGAGTCTCTTCCATGTGCAGCTTAGGTCCAAGTCCAGTAAGGGTGGATTGCTTGATTATCATCCTTAGTGTCCACCTAATCATCTCTAATGATGGCCATCAAACGTTTACATTTTTTAAATGATGAATAAAATCCCGATTCCCCTTTAAGGATATTATGATCATCTTATTACAAGCGAATACAAATGCAAACAGTGACAGCTAGTTCAGAACAAGATGACGATAACTAGATAGCTAAGTACATGAGTGTGGGCAGGACTTCATAGGCCAACGAACATGCAACATGTCCTTCCTCTCAAATTTTTCGTAAGTACATCTCAGGTTGACCCTCATGAATTTCTCTATAGAGTACTTGAATTTAGTATTGTAAAATTTAATCTGAAATTCGCTCTCACGAAATTGAACTCAGGACCTAAGTAGTGCTACTCAGAGTACTTAACCACTAGACGGCTTGGATGGTCTTAATTTGATCAAGTGATGTGTTTCTCTTCAATTGACAACTGCTTGAGCTCAAAGATAGAGCTTGTGAAATCGACCTTACTCGAAGAGCCACAAGAGATGTAATAAAGGATACATATGTTTTATTTTTTTTCTCTTGTTTCAGTTATGTGTTATTTCTGATTTGGACGACCATATGTCAGGGATTGTATTTAACTGTAGCTTTCATCAAAGTCAATACTTGTGGCCGTAGCCTTTTTCGCAGGATAATACAATCTCCCCTTTATCTCAAAAAATGGCTTTCCTCGAGCGTGATCAATTGCACTAGAGACCTGTGGATCAATCTTGCATGCGTACACATGGACGTAACCCATGCACAAACTAGTTGACGGGGGCGAGCCTGCTGGAGTCGATCACGGTGTCATCTGTCCCTGTCGGCAACTCGGTCGCCTCGGTGTCTTCTGACTGGGCACGAAATGAACTTTGGAAACATGCAAAAGCCATCTTATTGCCACTTGGGAAAACAACTGCAAGATGTCGTTTTCTCGAGCAACTAGCACTATACCGCCATACCGGCAGTATATATCGACACCAAACTTCCTGAAAACAACACTAGACTAAATAACCACACAGCTGTATTGTATACTCTGAAGTGCCCTCAAGACAGCAGGAGGCGAGTTTGGTTGACCCCAACTGGGTATAAAGAGCAAACACGAGATTCCCTGTTTTAAAAAAGACTAACAGCACACGACAATCACCGAAATTCTCATCATTTTACATCACATTTAGCACGAAGAAGCAGAACCCAACCAAATACGGCGACAATTCACACCAGTACTGGTAGACGAACACGCCGCAAGCCCGCAATGACTAGGCACATAAAACATGAAGGAAAAGCACAAAAGGCGCAGGATATGAACATATATCCCCATGCATGCGGCATGTCAGTGCCGCGCCTATATGTAAAACAGCAATCACAGCATAGAAAGGTATGAGCCGTACGTATGTCAGCTAAACCATGATTACAATCCCATAAAAGCAGCAGCAAACTCCCTTTACGCCAGTTCACTTCGGCACTTTATTTCCCTTGAACAAATATTCTGTCTCAATATACGATGGGCCTTTTGGATTCTTGAGAGCAGTTCCAGAAATACATTTACTTTGCTGAATGCACAACAGCACAAACTCTATATTCTCTAGTTTAAAAATAAACTAGAGAGTTACAAATATTTTGGGATGGAGGAGTACATCAGTACATCACAGGTGTTCTGGATCACATAGGAAATGACAAAAGTTCATGACAATATGCTGCAAAAGTTCATATTAATCAGCAGGGAAGTTCACAAAGAAATTAACAGTCAATTGTTCTGATTGTTAGAGATATAGGAGATTTATATTTTTCTTTTGTATTTTCCCTTCCGCGTGAGGTTCTTTTTTACATATTTGTCTTCTCAACTCTATATATGCATGCCTATGGCTCTAATAATACAACAAGCACTATTCATAACATGGTATCAAAACCAGGTTAGGATTAACTTGTTCTTTACCCTATAAATCTTTGCAACTGCCGCCGCCATGGATTTTTTTCCGACTGTCACAGCAGCGCCGTCGCGGGGGAACTCGTCAGCATGATCAAGATGATGGCGGAAACCCACACTCTCGTTTTATGTTTGAACTGTCGTTTTGTAGAGCGGGCCGTTGGGCTGTCATGTAACGCGCTGGCCAGTGGGCCGTATTGTAAGCTCTGACGAGTGGGTCCGAGCGGTCTGTAACGCAACATAAGATTCGTTTGATCGATGGGTTAAAAAGGGCAGTGGCCTCTTCTGTGCGGCAGACAAGCTGCAACTGAAAACACTTTCGTGTTTCTCCGATCTAGACCAGTCTCGCGTGTGTGTGCTCGCCACCGTGAACCACTGTGTGCTCTCACTTCCCGATCCCGGCTAGTCGGCGGCCAAGGGACATGACAGTTGGTAATCAGAGCAAGTTATCCTCGGTGTGGGTGTGGGTGTCGCGGACGACAGGCTGTAAATTCCCTTACTTCGCGTGGCGGCGGTGCAAGATTTTTTTTTCCCGGTTGGCCTGTGTCTGACGTGCAAGATGGCGGAGAAACCTTCTCCACAAACTCAACTTCTCTTGGAGCAGATGGCGGCAGCGCGTCAACAAGGTGACGAGAAGTTGGACAGGATCATGTACAAGCTCGACTTCATCACCGAGAGACTCAACCGCTCTGATGAGATCCAGCGACAGATCCTTGACCAACAGGCTTTGGCGGCATCAGTGGCGGAACAAGCAGCGAAGGAGAGAGAGTTGTTGTTTCGTCAGGTTGAGGAAACTGGGAAAAGGGAGGCAAAGCTAACGCTTGAGCGCATGGCTGAAGAAATGGAAAATTTTTCTGAGTCCCGATCATACAGCCAAGACACGGAGTCACCGGAAGGAGAAGATGGTAGAGGGGAGACGATTCAACAAGATCTGGGAGGCACATCACGTGTTCCACGGCGCCGGGCTGGTCCTGGTGTTGATCGTCACCACGCTCGGCGGGATGCACGAGGATGAGATATAAACTTCATGAGACTGACATTCCCCAAGTTTGATGGTTCTCAACCGACTATTTGGCTCAACAAATGTGTTGATTTCTTCGAGTTGTACAAGGTGGAAGAGGGCAGTTGGGTGAAAGCAGCCTCCTTTACAGGGTGACTGAAGGACTCGATACTTGGCAGGACTTCTCAGCCGCAGTCAAAGCAAAGTTTGGTCATTTCGAGTACCCGAAAGCTATGCATGATTTTCTACACTTGAGGCAGGTGGCAGGGCTGGAAGATTACATTTCCCAGTTTGAGGAACTTCGCTACACCAACTCGATGCACAACAAAGACTTGGACAAAGTATTCTTCGTAGCTCAGTTTGTTAAAGGGTTACGAGCAGAGATATCAGAGGACCAGGGTTATCTCAAGTGCCCTCCTCTGTCAATAGAACTATTCTACTTGCAAGGCTGCAAACTGAAATTTTGGAGAAAAGCAGACCAAGGCCGTGGCAGCAATACAATACCTGGAAAAATGCAAGTTTTCAAAGACCAGAGTTTAAGACAACTCCAGCTGTCGTGGATTTGACTAGGGAAAGGCAGATCAGATAGCACAGAAGAATTAATGGCCTATGTTTTTCTTGTGGAGAGAAATTCGAACCTGGACACATAGCAAAATGCCCAAAGAGACAGCAGGTTCAGTTAAACTCATTGACTGAAGAGGATATCAAGATGGAACTAACTGAAGAAGTACTCCTACAGTTAGAGGAACAGGATAAAGATTTAGAAGAACATGACCTGCTATCCATTTATGCAATCTCTGGAACAGAGGGAGATAGCTGTATAAGGCTCAGAGCACTTGTCCAAAATCAAGTTTTTTTTTACTACTGGTCGATTCAGGGAGTTCAACATCATTTATCAACTCTGCATTTGTAGCCCGAGCTGGCCTTCAGCCTGTCAAATGTTCACCTTTGTCAGTCAGAGTGGCTAATGGAGAAGTGCTATGTTGTGATACTTATATACCACAGGTAACATGGTGGTGCGACGGTCACACCTTCAGCACTGACATGAAAGTGCTACAACTGGGGGCATATGATGTCATCCTTGGATTTGATTGGCTCAAGAGCTATAGCCCAATGCTCTGTAATTGGCAGGACAAGACACTGCAATTCTCACACAAAGGGCAAACAATTCAATTACAAGGAGTCTCTATCTGCAGTTACACTACGAAAGTGGATTAAAGGGAATGAAATATGGCCCATGGTGGTTTTACAGGAGTCTGACAATGCAACTGCTAGCAACACTGCAACTGCAAACTCAATGTCTTCTCAACATTCTGAAGCTGCACAACTGACAGAACTATTGGATGAGTTTGCTGATGTTTTTGAAGACCCCAAGAGCTTGCCTCCTTCTCGACCCTTTGATCATGCTATATCATTGATCCCAGGTGCTATTCCCTTCAACTCTAAACCTTATATATATTCTCCATTGCACAAAACTGAAATAGAGAAGCAAGTTCAGGATTTATTGGCTGCTGGTTTAATAGAAAACAGTGTAAGTCCATTTGCATCACCTGTTTTATTAGTGCAAAAAAAAGATAGTACTTGGAGGTTTTGTGTAGATTATAGAAAACTCAATGATCTAACCATAAAAAATAGATTTCCCATGCCATTAGTGGAGGATATACTTGATGAACTTGCAGGTGCTAAATCTTTCTTAAGTCTTGATATGAAGTCAGGTTATCACCAAATCAGAATGAAAAGTGGTGAGGAATTTAAAACAACCTTCAAGACTCATAATGACTCATAATGGACATTTTCAATTTAAAGTGATGCCATTTGAGCTTACCAATGCACCTGCAACATTCCAATGTGCAATGAATTCCATCCTTGTCCCATTTCTCAGAAAATTTGTGTTGGTATTTATGGATGATATCTTAGTATATAGCACTACTCTGGCTGAACACATAGACCATCTCAAGCAAGTATTGTGTAGCATCAGAGCCCACAAGTTCTTTATCAAAAAGTCTAAGTGCACCTTTATGAAGACTGAACTAGCCTATTTAGGCCATATCATTTCTGCAGAGGGTGTTTCCACAGATCCCACCAAAACGGATGCTATGGTTAAATGGCCTAGGCCTGCCTCTTTGAAAGATTTGAGAGGATTTTTGGGACTCACTGGTTATTATAGAAGATTTGTCAAAGGTTACGGGATTATAGCTAAACCCTTAACTGTCTTACTGAAACTGAAGTCCTTCCAATGGTCTGATGTGAAGCTTGGTCTGAAATCGGTTGCCATTACTGACCGAAGACTAGTAAAGAGGGGCAATCAAGCTACACCACAGGCTCGAGTATGCTGGTCGGTGGATGACCCAGAGAAGACTACGTGGGAAGATTGGTACTGAAGCGTTTTTCAGAAGTGGGTGCTTGGGGGCAAGCACCTTCCGGCGGCGCGGGTACTGTCATGGCAGCGCCGTCGCAGGGGAACTCGTCGGCATGATCAAGATGATGGCAGAAACCTACATTCTCGTTTTATGTTTGAACTGTCGTTTTGTAGCGGGGCAGTTGGTCTGTCATGTAACGCTCTGGCCAGTGGGCCGTATTGTAAGCTCTGACGAGTGGGTCTGAGCGGTCTGTAATGCAACATGGGATTCGTTCGATCGTTGGGTTAAAAAGGGTAGTAGCCTCTTCTGTGCGGCAGACAAGCTGCAACAGAAAACACTTTCGTGTTTCTTCGATCTAGACCAGTCTCGCGTGTGTGTGCTCGCCACCGTGAACCACTGCGTGCTCTCACATCCCGATCCCAGCTAGTCGGCGGCCAAGGGACACGCCACCGACCTTCATCTTGAAGATCGCTGTTCGTGACTGGTTTCTGCCTTCGTCGATCGACGTCCGCTTTTCTCTCCGGCGCCCGCTCTTGTGTTGTTCGATCGGATCAATCGTAGGTCCAAGTACGGATGTACTGCCCTCCATGTCTCCGGACGGCCGCTGCTAGCCGTGAGGTCCAACCAGCTCGTGCATGTCCACTGCTGGCCGTGAGGTCCAGCCAGCTATCCGCTGCTGGCCGTGAACTGATCTGGCCATCACGTGTATCTAGTGGCACTTGCAGGCCCTGACTCGTTCATGAATCCAGGACTTGAGTCATTCAAGACCGCGCCCGATACCCTGATCTGCTACGAGCCATCGCATGGATTTGTCTAGTGCTAGACCGTTTTGATCTAGGGGAAAAAAGAAAAAGAAAAAGAAAAACCGCTTATCCTTCTGCACTCCCGCGGTTGCTCGCCGCTGCTTACTTTGCGCTCTTGCCGTCGCCCGTCACTGCTCATTTTACGCTCTTGTCATCGTCTGTCATCTTGTCACGACGACTTCTTCGTCAGGTGGTGTTCTAATCTTGCGGCATCCGGTGGTTTTGAATGGTACTAATTATCGCGGCTGGGTTCCCCGCATGCGTCTGCATATATGTGGTTTGCGTCTTGAATTTCTTACGGACGATCTCAAATGTCCGTCCTGTTCTGCTACTTCTTTATAGACTTGGTTGGTTGATGATGCTCGGGCTGATGCTATTCTTGCTGCTAGTATAGAGGATCATCTTGTTGCAGACATAGTTGATTTTGAGTATGCATACCAGATGTGGACTTTTTTTGTGTCAGCATTACGAGCCTACTGGTCAGTCTACCTATCTTGTTGTTATTCGTCAGGAACAACTTTTACGACAGAGAGATGCTACAGTGAACGAGTTCTTTGATCAGATGTCTGCTATTTGACCGTCAGCTTGATACTCTTGGTCCTTAATTGTCACCGGATACCTATAAGTCTTGTAAGATTCAGAAGGATGCACTTGAACTTCGACACACCTACGACTTCGTGACCCAACATCGTGACGAGTTTGAGCCCTTTCGTGCTCAGATGCTCGCTCGTCAGCCTTGTGTCTCTCTTATGGACGTTCTTGCTAGTGTTCGTAATGAGGAGACTCGTCTTCGTAATGTTGGCTTGTTACTGACATCTTCAGTACTTGAGGAGAGCTCAAAATGAGTTCTCTTTGAGAATCAAGACTATAAAGAGTGACAACAGCACCGAAAACACTCAAGTTGAAAATTTTTTGAATGAAGAAGATATCAAGATGAGTTCTCGGCTCCCTACTCCCCTTAACAAAATGGGGTGATCGAGTGGATGAGAGGAAGAATAAGACTCTCATTAAGATGTCTAAAATCATGCTTGATGAGTACAAGACATCGAACTGATTTTAGGTGGAAGCGGTCAACACCGCTTGCATGTCATAAATCGATTGTACCTCCATCGCATATTGAAGAAGATGTCTTATGAGCTCGTAACCGGTAACAAACCTAACATATCATATTTCCGTGTTTTAGAGAGCAAATGCTATATTGCCATAAACCGATTGTATCTCCGTTGCATATTGAAGATGTCTTATTAGCTCCTAACCAGTAACAAACCTAATCTCATATTTCTGTGTTTTTTGAAGCAAATGCTATATTCTTAACAAGAAACCTAGAACTTTGAAGTTTGCTTCAAACTTCGATGAAGATTTCTTGCTGTCATCAGAGAGTTCAGGGACCGCCGCTCCGATGCCTCCGCCAACTTGTCCCGGAGCACACCAGCGGCTCGTCCCTTGTCCTCGGAGCACGCCGCCGCCTCGACCCTGCCCTTAGAGCGTGCATTCAGTGATTTTAATGAATTTGAGGATGTCCAATGAAGTCTCATCGTTAATGAAGTCATTGATCTAAAGGGAGATTTTTCATTATGGTATACATTCATCTTCCTTGTTTATGTCCAATGCAGAAATAATGTATTTGTTTTGACTATCAATGTATATAATGAATTCTGATTTGCAAACCCTTAAAACTACAAGAATTGTGGTTGACACTAGCATTTGCCATCCCTCAGAGTTTGATTTCTACCTCTGCAGCCATGCTGGTATCAAGGTACCTATGCAATAATTGGTATTTCTCTCAAGAGTTTTTGATATCAGGCTATTAATGCATCAGTGGAATTTAAATTGTTTGTTTTTCAGGAGACAAGCACACCAGCTCACTACCATGTCCTTTATGATGTGAACAATTTCTCTGCTGATGCTTTGCACATGCTCACCAACTGTCTGTGCTACAAGTAAGCTCGGTTCTCCATTCACTAACAGTTCTTGTGTTTATTACAATTGTATACAAATTTGTTCTTAAGCCTTCAAATATTTGTTCTCAATGTGATTGCAATTTGATAATATTTTATATAATTTTAGTGATTTTATTGAATTTGAGGATGTCTCAGTTAGAGCATTAGAGGCTATGAAGGCTCATCATTAATGATGTCATTAATTGGAAGAATTTTTATTACAGCATACAGGATTAGATGATGACAATTATGATGTGTGTAATTAGTTACTTTGTAATCAGGATGAACAGGGGGATTCTTTGTATAATTAGTATACTTGATAATCACGATTGATACTTTGTTTATATTTGATTGGTCAATATAATTTAAGGTGTGATCTTTTTTGCTATACATATGTTCGTGTATGTGTAAGTTGCTGACACTGGAAATTCGCCTGCCAAATCCTAGCCAGGCCAGGATGCAACCGACAACAAGGATAATCAGGGGTCGAGGGCATCTAATAGGAGACCCTGCCTGTAAATAATCTGCGACGAGATGTAATAGAGAACATATCGGATTACCTAAATAAAGGAGACAAGCTTCCTTAAAGCACGTCTCAGATCAATCAACAAATCTACGACGAGTTACCATAAAGCACATCTCAGATCAATCAATAAATCTGTGACACGCTTCATTAGATCCTGTCTCGCATGTATGCTGTTGGGGACGCGTGCGACTCACGTCTCCATTGACCTCATAAAGCTCGTCAGCTATAACTCAAAGAAATGATACACTCTATCTCTAAACTTGTCTCACACTTAGTCTGATCGGCGATGCGACATCCGCTTGTCTCTGATGACAACGTAATGCGAGACGCAACGACTAAGACACACATTTTGTTCGTCTCCCTTCTTCGTCTGAGCACGTCTCGGATGAGCCTTCCTTATGTAATGTGTTTAACACTACGTAAGAAAGGCTCATCTGAGACGAGACCCAACGAAGAAGGGAGACAAACAAACTGTGCGTCTCCGTCGTCGTGTCTTGCATTATGTTA
Organism: Tuctoria greenei; assembly: GCA_036927565.1. Classification (NCBI taxonomy): domain Eukaryota; kingdom Viridiplantae; phylum Streptophyta; class Magnoliopsida; order Poales; family Poaceae; genus Tuctoria; species Tuctoria greenei. The sequence continues at coordinate 127,522,262 of JAYESD010000011.1, read as the reverse complement.
TCACTAGAGATGCGCGGCTGGCATATCACCGATCATCCTAAGTGTGAGACATGCTCAAAGGAAGCACATCTCCTTTCTTTGTGTCATAAAAGACGTCTTTTACAGGGTCATTGGAGACGTGAGTGGTGTGCGTCGCCCATCAACATACATGTGAGACAAACACTAATAAATCCAGTCGGTGATTTATTAGCTGATGCGAGACAAACACAATGACAAAGAGCGAGTTGAGGAAGAGGGACGATGGTAACGTGCATAGGAGCTGTGGTTTTCTAGGTCGAGAGAGCGCACGAGAGCTAAAAATTTTCGCCAAGTATTGGGAGAGAGCGCATGAGAGATAAAAATAGCAAAACTCGGAGACATGCCTTATAACACCCGTCCCTCATTTCAGCGTCTCCCTTTGGTCGAGAGAGCGCGAGTAAGTTTTGCGCAAAAATTTTCGCCAGAGAGCGCGCGAGAGCTAAAATTAGGTCAAAAAGCGGAGACAGACATATATAATGTGCGTCTCGCATTATTTTGTAGCCGAACGAGCATGCCATATGTCAAAGACGCGCCACAATGTAATTGAGCCAGGAACAACATCTTTGGCATCCGGGCATGTCTAATTGGAAACTATGCACAATGCCTTATATGATCGTTTCCACGCGCTCTGCTTTCCGTGGTGGGACAAAATATCTTCGACACGGATCGGCGACGATCCCGGGTAACACGCGTCTCACATTATTTTGTGACCGAACGGGAACGCAACATGCAAAAGATGTTGTTCGCGGGGTATGACACCATCTTTCGCATACTGGCATGTGCAACTGGAAACTGTGCAAAATTCCTTATATGATCATTGCAACACGCACAACTTTTCGAGGTAGGACAAAAATCTTCGGCACAAATCGGAGACACATGCAGAATAAGGCACGTCTTGCATTATGTTTTGGCCGTACGGGCAAGCCGCATGTGACAGCTGTTGTTCCCGCGAACAACAGCTGTCGCATGCGGACTTGTCTAGCTGGAAATTGTGCGCAACAACTTATATGATTGTTACAATGCGCTCATATTTCTAAAGTGAGACAAAAGATCTTTGGCACGAATCGGAGACGTGGTCGAGTAAGGCACGTCTTCCTTTTGCCACTCGCACGACAACGTGAGCGTCGTTGTCACTCGCACGTTATCGTGAGCATCCGTTGCAGGGATAAACAAATGCAATGACATTGCGATTAAGCTTCAGAGACAAACAAACGCAATGACATTGCAATTCAGAGATAATTTCCAACTCAATAAATTTCATAGTTCATACACATTGCATGCCCTTTAAACTAATTTCAAATCTAAACTTATTTCTAAACCTCCCATCGATCAATCTAAACTGTAGCATCTAGCTTGCTCCCGAACACGTCTCTTATATTCCTCTGGATCCTGAAAATATTAGCATTCTTTAAAATAACAAATGTCGAATGAGGAATGAATAACCTACATTGGTCACTAACACAAAGTGTCTAACCTTGATAATTAGATTATAGCAATCATTTTCAACATCAGGCGCATTTGGCTGATGAAGCAAACGCTGAACTTCAAGTAGTATAGTTTTGATTGTAAAAACAGTCCACCACCCCTACGAAATATCAATTTAAGCAACATAAGAAACCAGTACAAATAAGTTTGGCAACAATTATTTTCAACATGAGAAAAATAAGTCTATCTTAGAGTCTCTTGATCAAGAATCCCAATTTAGAGTGCTCCTGAGCGATGAACATTTGGGTGGAAGAAACCACGTGGAAATGCGCATCTTGGAGGCACCAACGGATAGTCCTCCGAGAAGGAGATTGTCAGGGGGCAGTAATCACCTTCCCAGTCAGTCTACAAAGGAAGTTCATTAATAAGAGGATGGTTAAACTCATATGATTTTGCTTGTTCTTCAGGACTTACCCCTTCTTTACCGGGGATGATGCACTACCACTTCAATAAATCTTCCGATTCAGGCTTCCCAAAGAAACCCTACGCAGAGAAATTGAAAATACCAAAAACAAACAGTTAAGTTCATCAGTCCATTGAAGAGATACATATATACAACCTTGCGACCGATGCCATATGTACATACATGGGGATGGTTCTTGCGCCACGCCAAGCACTCCTCCTTTAGTCGGCTATGCGCCAAGCCGATATCTAACCAGCCACGAAGAATGACGATGACAACGAGGACGGCGACGATGACGGCGATGGCAAACAGAGGTGGCGATCGCACTGGAGTTGGTCGATTAGTAAAGGAGCGTTGATCTTAGTAAAGGAGCACCGGAGGCGAAGAGAAGAGCGAGATAAACACGAGACGCACGGGAGACTAAAGCGAGACGCGCTGGAGACTAAAGCGAGACACTCTATATGAAAGCGCGTCTTCCATTGTTGAAAGAGAGACACGCGGCACGAGGACTGCGGAGATATTAATTTTGGCAGCGATGGTGCAAATACGTGTGTGACTGGTGTGCATGACCTTTCATTTCCCCGAGGCGGTATCGATGCGTCCCAACGTTCCATCAATGCGCGGGAAACCAACCGCACCATCACCGACTCCATGCAGACCTTATTTAAGACGCGTCATCACCCGTCAGTTCTCCACAAGTGTGTCGCTCATTTGGAATCCGTTTCTTCTTCTTCATCTTCTCCGCGCCGACGACCCACCACCACCATGGCTGACCTTCCGCCACCAAGCCCGCCGAGGGAGCCACCGTGCAAGAAACTGTACTGCAGCTCCCCTGAGAGGTTCAACACTGTCGGTACCCTGAGTACCGTATACCCCTTGAGATTGCAAAGATCTCAAGGAAATGTCATCTACTTGATTTGAAGACCTTCGGAGGCCCACATGTCAGACATAACCGGACCCGCTTCCCCAACATGGTTAGTCCCAGGGTCGCCACGTGTACCATCAAACCGGAGCTACCGCCCACAAGGGGGAAGCTCCGGGCTATGTACCATAACGGCACCCCCGGACCTAACCCCAGATTGAGGGAAGCTTCGGAACTAACACGTGTCTGGTGGCACCGGACCTATCTGTTCCCCACAGTATGTACCAGAGCTGCCACGTGTCCAACCGTCGGATCTTCAGCCTCTAACCTTCGGCAGACTCCACAACGGCTCCAGATCTTCAAAGGGGAATCAAGGACTTCATGACCCGATTAAGTGTCATTAATACTATGCTAATGACACACGATCGAACGACCCTTATTACCAGTAACGTCACTATCAAAGCCCGTAACTCGGTCAGTAAGGGTAATTAAACGCATCAAATGTGTATCAATATTAGTAGCCGCTGGGGCTACATGTCAGGCCAGGCCAACTTGTAACAGCCTGTCCTTGTACTATAAAAGGACAGGCCGACGATACATAGAGATCATCTGGTCTGATCGGCTCACACGCGCTCTCAACTCACGTCACCTGAGTTGAGTTCATACATCCAATACAACACCAACACACCCCGTGGAGTAGGGTATTACGCTCAGGCGGCCCGAACCACGTAAATCTTTGTGTCTCCTGTGTCATTTTACATTTCACCTTCTTGAATCTCCGCGCGCCCACACTGAACTTCAAACTCCGCAAACACTTTTAGTAGTGTCAGGAGATCTGCCGGATCAAAACCACTGACAGTTGGCGCGCCAGGTAAGGGGTGCCTGAGATTTCAAGAATGGTGACCTCAGCTGCTGAATCATCCAATGGTCATCCCGCTGTTCAAGCTACTGGGGGCAATCCCTCTAATATGCAGCCACCAGCAGGAACCTCAGTTCCAGCAGGAGTCACACTTCCACCACCGCCACCTCCACCAGCAAATCAAGCTGGGCAGCGTGATGGTGCACCGGCGTCAATCAATGCGTCGGCAAATCATGACAAGCCGGAACACGCGCTCCATGCAGCACGTGCTCTCCTTCAGCGCCCACCACCTTCGGATGCATCCCGGGATGCAATGGAGCAGTGGAGGGCCGATGTGGAACACTTGGTTGCAGCAGCAGCCGACCACATCAGTAACCAGGGTCCTCCTCCTTCAGGACGGGCCCCGTCGTAGCGACGAACCTTGTCTGGCAGACTTGGTCTGCACGTTTCAACAACAGGAGACGTGCTGCGTCATAGCAAGTGACGTTGTTGCCCTCCAGGGCGCGACGCACTCACACGGTATCAAGGCTTTCAACTCATGACCTCCGGGCGGAGCTTGATCGCCGATACCGTCAACAAGAAGGCCGAGTCCATATCGAGTGTGCTCGTGAAAGACGAGAAGCTCAGGACATTCCTGCTCCTGAAGGAGTAGGAGGAGGCTATTCAGCCCTGGCCATGCATCTGCGTATGGTCAGGTGGCCACAGAAATTCCGGCCTCACCTGCCAGAGAAGTTTGACGGGACCGTTAATCCCGTCGAATTTCTTCAGATTTACTCCACTGCTATCCTGGCAGCTGGAGGAAATGAGGCTGTAATGGCCAACTATTTTCGAGTGGCTTTAACTGGGACCACCCGGTCCTAGTTTATGAGCCTTCCACCCAACTCCATCAACAGTTGGGAGGAGTTGTGCCGACAGTTCACCGCCAACTTCGAGAGTTCATACACCCGACAAGGCACCGAACTGGACCTTTTTGCAGTAGTGCAAAAAGGGGGAGAATCCCTGCGATCATTCATCCAGAGATTCTCTCAGGTACGAAACACTATCCCTTCTATCTCTAGCGCTTCTGTCATTGTGGCATTTAGACAGGGCGTACGAGATAAGAAGATGTTGGAGAAACTGGCGATCAAGGAGATCACCAGTGTCACGGAACTCTTCAGCTTGGCCGACAAATGTGCCAGAGCTGCGGAGGCCGTGAAATGAACTCCAAACCATCTCTGGAGGATCGCAAGAAATCCTCCAAAGGCGAAGCCACTACCTCCGGGAGTGGAAAAAAGAAGAAAAAGACCAACGGCAAGAAGAAGCCGTCGGCCGACGCATCTAATGTTGCAGCTACTGCAGCTCCGGGTGGCCGGGGGCCACGCCCCGAGAAGCGACTTCGACCGTCTTCTGAAGACGGTGGCAAACCCAAGGTGTGGTGTCCAATTCATAGGACAGACAACCACAGTTTGGAAGACTGCCGGGAGGTCCAAAACCTTGTCGAGCGCTCAACAAGCGCCGGGAAGAAGTTCCTTTCCGACAGAGGGAAGGAAAACAAAAAGTTGACGAAGCTCCGGCTGAAGAGGAGTTAGGTTTCCAGGATCCTAAAAAGGTCCTGAAGGCCGTCTAAACCTCTGTCGACGACGATTCTGACGTCTCTGACAACGAGCGTCGGAAGACCATGAACACCATTTTTGTGGATCATGGGACATCACCTCCCACCGCGTCCTCAAGACAATGCATCGGGACATGGCCGCTGTAGCTCCTACAGCCAAGGCAGAGCCTCATCGGAAGTGGATGGACACAACCATCACTTTTGATGCTTCGGACTGCCCTCGAAGCATGGTTGGAGCAGGCCAGTTACCTTTGATGGTATCTCCTACCATCAATAACATTCAGCTCCACCATGTTATGGTAGACGGAGGTTCGGGGCTGAACCTCATAAGCTTCGAAGCTTTTACCAAGCTTCAGCTCCGACCTTCGGATCTTCACCCCTCCCGACCTTTCTCTGGAGTAGGTCCAGGAGCCATTACCCCACTCGGTGCTATTACTCTCCCCGTTACCTTCGGGACCCAGGAGAAGTATCGCACTGAGAAGTTGGTCTTTGACGTTGCTTTGATCAACTTACCTTTCAACGCCATCTTGGGTAGGACTGCCTTGTACAAATTCATGGCAGCTGCTCATTATGGCTACCTGGTGTTAAAGATGCCAACACCAATAGGCGTTCTCCGAATCCGCAGAGATCGCACTGCCGGAATAACCGCTCTGGAAAAACTTCATGCGCTTACTACGGCGCAAGAGGAGGACTCCAGGCAGGAGCAAGCTCCAAAACCCCCGAGCATTCGTCAACGAGGCTCGACTTCTGCACCTCGTGTGCAGCCAAGTGGCGACACCGACATTCCCGTCAAAGTCGTCCAAATCGGTTCCAATGCCGCTCAGACCACCTATATTTCGGGGGGACTGAATGACAAATAGGAACTCACGCTCATCGCTTTCCTCCGGGCTAATGTCGACGTGTTTGCCTGGCAACCGTCACAAATGCCTGGGATCCCCAGGGAAGTGATTGAGCACAATCTGAAGATCTACCCTGACACCCGGCCCGTGCATCAGAAGCCTCGGAAGCAATCCGTGGAGCGACAGAACTTCATTCGACAAGAAGTGAAGAAGTTGCTCGAAGCTGGATTCATCCGTGAAGTCTTCCATCCAAAATGGTTGGCAAACCCAGTCGTTGTGCCCAAGGCCGGCGGGAAGCTTCGGATGTGTATTGACTATACAACACTAAATAAGGCGTGTCCAAAAGATCCATTCCCACTACCTAGAATAAATCAGATAGTGGATTCCACCTCCGGGTGTGAATTACTGTGTTTCCTAGACACATATTCTGGGTATCATCAAATCAGAATGTCTAGGGAAGATGAAGAGCATACCTCTTTCATCACAGTAGATGGATTGTACTGTTATACAGCCATGCCATTTGGTCTCAAGAATGCAGCTTCAACCTTTGTATGAGCTATGTACAAAACTTTTGAAGAACTCATTAGAGACATAGTGGAAGTGTACGTCGATGACATCGTGGTCAAGGTCAAGAACAAGGAGTCACTCCTTGACACCTTACAGGCTGTCTTCGACAAGCTGCGGGTCACCCGCACAAAGCTAAACCCAGACAAGTGTGTCTTCGGGGTTAGCTCCGGAAAACTTCTTGGTTTCCTGGTAAATCACCGGGGCATAGAGGCTAATCCGGCGAAGATCAAAGCTATTGAAGACATGCGGCCACCAGCCCGCATCAAGGATGTCCAAAAGCTGACTGGATGTCTAGCAGCCCTCAGCCGGTTCATTTCAAGACTGGTGGAACGGGCACTTCCCTTCTTCAAGTTATTGAGGAAGTCCGGACCATTCCAACGGTCTGAAGAAGCAGAAAAGGCGTTCCAGGAGCTAAAACAGCTCCTCACCACCCTACAAACTCTGGTAGCTCCGAACCCTGGTGAGCCTTTGCTGCTTTACATTTCAGCAACTGACGAAGTCATCAGTATGGTCCTGGTTGCAGAGAGACTAGAACCATCCCATGCTCAGGAATCCAGACCCCTCCGGGAGGGTCCGGAGGTTCCTAAAAGCGAGTCTGGGTCCCAGTTCCCAGACTTGAGTCCACAAGAAGTTACTTCAGAAGACCCAGACCCCTCCGGGAGGGTCCAGGCCGCTTCTAAAGAAGCTTCGGGTCCCTCCAGCAAGGACCCGGAGGTCCCCGAAGAAGGTCCGAATCCCTCTGGGAGGATCCGGGTCAATAAAGAGGAAGCTCCAGGCCCCTCCGGGAGTGTCCATACCATCCAGCGCCCAGTGTACTTCATCAGTGAAGTACTTCATGACGCCAAGACTCGATACCTAGAGGTGCATAAGCTGCTTTATGCAGTTCTTATTGCCTCCAGGAAGCTTCGCCATTACTTCCAAGCTCACAAGATTTCAGTGGTGACTTCTTACCCACTTCGAGCAATCTTGCATAATCCCAATTTAACTGGGAATATTGCAAAGTGGGCAGCGGAATTGGCCGAATTCGATCTCGAATTCATTCCAAGACAAGCAATCAAGAGTCAAGCATTGGCAGATTTTGTGGCGGAATGGACTCCCTCTACATCAAACCCTGGGGGCCCCAGTGAGCAGAAGCTGGAACACAAGGCTCCGGTCTTCACCGAGCCTCACTGGACCCTCTACATCGACGGCTCCATGCAAAAAAGGGGGCCGGAGCTGGAATCCTTCTCCTCGCACCAACCGGGGAGAAGGTAAAATGCATGGTACACCTTGACTTCAAGGCGACCAACAACATGGCGGAGTACGAAGCACTCATCTACGGACTAAAGGTGGCACTGTCATACGGTGTCAAGCAGCTGCTGGTCAAGGGAGATTCACATCTCATCATTAAACAAGTGAAGGGTGAATGCTCCTGCAACAATCTCCAGCTAGCTGCTTACCTCCTTGAAGTCCAGAGGCTTCAGAAGGACTTCGAAGTCCTAGACCTCCACCACGTCCAGCGTGTCCACAACGCTGAAGCCGACGAACTCTCGACGAAAGCGTGAACCGGAGCTCCATCTCCTGACGGAACTTTTGTTCGGAGGTTGTCAAAACCCACAGCTCAGCCTGCCAAACTGAGCGAAGGGGGCGAGATCAGCATCCCGAAGCTAACGGTCCCGATGGCTCTGTTACCATGGCAGCCATCAAGGGTCGTAGGTGCTGCTGGAAGCTCCGAGCAACCCAGCACGCAAGACTCAAATGCTCAAGTTAGCTCTGATGCATGGATCTCGGAGATCCGGAGCTACTTGAAAGACAACATCCTTCCTGACGATGATGTATCCGCTGACCGGATAGTCAGATTGGCTAAAAGATACACGTTGGTAGAAGGGGATCTCTACCGGCGCGGTGCCAACAGCGTCCTAATGCGGTGCATCACAAGGGAAGAAGGCTGCGAGCTCCTCGCAGAAATCCATGGAAGCGAGTGTGGGAACCATGCGTCTCCCCGCATGCTGGTCGGTAAAGACTTCCGGCATGGCTTCTACTAGCCTACAGCACTCTAGGATGCAACTGAGCTGGTGAAGAAATGCGAAGCATGCCAATTTCATGCAAAGCAAATTCACACACCGGCTCAGCCTCTACAAATGATACCTCCTACATGGCCCTTCGCTGTGTGGGGGATGGACATCTTGGGACCTTTCCCAAGAGACGTCGGAGGTTACAAGTTCTGTATGTCGCCATTGACAAGTTCATCAAGTGGCCGGAAGCAACTCCAGTTGTGATAATAAACAAGCAATCTACTATCAACTTTTTGCAGTACATTGTATGCAGATTTGGAGTCCCAAACAAAATCATTACTGATAACGGGACCCAATTCACAAGCTCTACATTTCAAGGATATTGCGAAGACCTTGACATTCAAGTTTGCTACGCCTCCGTAGCTCACCCGACAAGCAATGGCCAGGCTGAGAGAGCAAATGTTGAAATCCTAAAAGGACTCAAGACGCGCACCTATGAGCGCTTGAAAAAACATGGAGTCAACTGGATTGAAGAGCTTCCACCCACTCTATGGGCCAACAGGACAACTCCAAACCGGTCAACTGGAGAGACACCCTTCTTCCTGGTGTACGAAGCTGAAACAATCCTTCCTCCGGAAATCACCTTAGGGTCACTTCGGGTTCGGACCTTCGACGAAGCCACGCAGGACGAGCTCCGGCGTGAAGACCTAGACCTCCTTGAGGAGGGAAGGTGCCAAGCAGCTGTTCGAAATGCCCGATACTGCCAAGCCCTTCGGCGTTATCATCAGCGGCATGTACACAACCGGCAGCTCGAGGAAGGCGATCTGGCGCTACAGAGAATACAATCCAGAGAAGGGTTAAACAAACTCTCCCCCAGCTGGGAGGGACCCTTCCGAGTGATTAAAGTATCCCGTCCTGGAAGCGTTCGCTTGGCTACCGAGGATGGGGCACCTCTCCCAAATCCTTGAAATATTGAGCACCTCCGTAAGTTCTACACTTAATATCACGAAGGTGAGTCTGTAGTAACTTGAGGTGTATGTTATAGAGTCATTGTACAGAGTCGGGTAGTTCCTCCGGGAGAACAGCCGGACCTTTCCCGGAAGGTCCGCAAAGTTCATGCAACACTTGTCACAGTCTCAGAACTAAAAGTGTGGCTAGCTACCCTGGGTCAAACGAGAAATGAAACACGCTTAGCTTGGTTCCGTACCCTAAGAGTGTACTTGTTTCCCCTGTACCCCGGGCCTATAATGAAAGACATCTTCATGTGAAACAGACTCCACGTGCATTTATTTTGTACAGGCTCAACATTTTTTATTTTTCTCTTTCTTGTCTATAACAAAGTTGTGCAATTCTTAAGAAATTTTAGTTCGACCAGTTCATGTACAATTCGAGTTGTATTGTCAATTCTTTTGGATTCAAATATTGTTCATGGCCCACTCGCCTGAATGCCACCAAGCCAATCTAGGGCCGGAGTGTGCTATCGACTTAGCCTGGTCAAGCACCCTAAGTACGCTACTCCACCTACACCCCGGCAGGCCGAAGTAAGGCGGGTCCAAGTACAATTGGATCTAGAAGAAAGAAGGCAACACATTCGGTTGTATTCAGAATTGTGTTTGACCTAAAACTTTATTGGGAATCGTAAGCCGCGACGAAGTTATAGGCAAGGAGCGAATTTTACTATTTTTCTTGGCTTCAGTGTGCAGGAAAAATAAAGAATCCACGTTGATGGAGAAAAGTCGGAGCTAACAAAGCTCCGACTCCCCCTAGGTGGCTTGTGATCGATGTTGAACATTGAAAACGAGCATTACCGGAGCAACCAAGCTCCAGCAAAGCTAGGGGGGCAGCCGTCGACGCAGAATAAAAGATGGTGAGAAGACCCCACAAGCAGGGTCTGCTGCCGACGAGCTACACATTGGCAAAGGTCACTGCCGGAGCTTCTAAGCTCCGACACCCCGAAGGGCTAACTATCGATGCTCTACGCGTTGATAGGGACTATTGCCGGAGCTACTAAGCTCCGACAGTAGTCAATGCCGGAGCTTCTGAGCTCCGACAACCTCAGGGGGCCTTCACTATCGAAGACTTCGGACCTACACTCTACAAGTTCGAAGCAAATGAGTCTTTAACAAAACACAATATCCTCTTGGTACATGTTCACGATCAAATTGTGTACATCTACCAGGGGGCCAAGTGAAGACAGAAGTGTTGAAGACAAAAAATGAAATTCATTAACATATTGTGGATTTCATTCATATGGAGACAAGGGATTACAAAATTGGGGAAGAAAAAGAGAGAATACAAGTGGGAGCTACAAAGATGGTCCTAGAACCTATGGAAGAACTGGGCGACCTTCTGAGCAACCTCCAACACGTTGGCTCGGGTGGCTTCACCTTCTCCTTCGACGGGACCTTCAAGCACCGGGTCCAGAGGAAATTGGGGATACCGGCTGGTGTAGCACATCAGCACATACTTTGCGACGTTCTTCGCCAGGGACTGCCCCTCAGCCTCCAACTGGTCCGCGATGGCGTCACCCACCTTGGAGAGTTTGTCACCCGCCGAGCTCAACGCTTGCAACGCCAGGTCCGGCTCCGGCTCTGGATCATCCGAACGCACGGGACTGAAGCCCATTGGTGTCAGCGCGTCGTTGGCTTTGCTCAGGAACTCCCAAACCTGTAGGGAGTCCGCAGTCCTCAAGCCCTTCAGTTCCTCCAAGGATCTTTTGGCCGCCGCCAGTTTAGAATTCTCACGAGCAAGGCGCTCAACCTCTTTGGAATTTTGCTGAATCTTTTCAGCAACCTGCTTCTCGAGTTTTCCGAGCTCCTCCTCCCGGAGGTGGATCTTGTTTCGGCGGTCGACCAGGTCCTTCTCCCGGCCCCTAACTTTCTTCTCCCTGACAGCGATGGCACACTCTTGCTTGTAGAGTTCCTGCCCTCGCATCCAGGCCTTCTCCTCCTCCTCAACGCAACGCTCCTCCAACTTATTGGTGCGTTCCTCGAGGCCCTTGTCAGCCAGAGCCACCTTTTCAGCGAGCTCTTCCTCCCTCTTCATGACATCATCCCGCAGCTCTAGGAGTTTTTGCTCTTCGTCTTCGAGCTTCTTCTCCCTCTCCTCAAGTGCCTCCGGGCGCTTGATGAGGCTAGTGTTAATGGCTTCAAGCCTTTCTTGGCGATCATCAGCCGCACTATTAGTTGCCTTGGCCTGCTCATAAATGGCTCGAGATTGAGTGTCGAGGGCACGAGTCAAGCTCTCCCTATCATCCAATAATTTGCCCTAGTATTCCAGGCGAACCTTCTCCTATTTGATCCACTCCTTGTCATCTGCCAGCCTCGCCTACGCCAGCTTGGTCTCAAAGTAGAGCCAATTACGCCATCGCCTAAGGGTTTGGAGCCCCTCTTCAAGAGCCTTGCTGTCGTGGTAGAACGCCAGCTGGACTTGACGCAGACTGGAGCAAGCGTTGTCAATGGACAACGACAGGGGAATAGGGTCCGGACCTGCTGGGGTCTCCTCCGCTGGTTCCAGCAGGTTCTCGCTTAAAAAAATTGGGTCCCACTCCATAAGAGTGGTCCCCTGAGACTCCACGACACTAGGGCCGTCCTCTGGGATAGCCTTAGTCGCCATCGAGGAGGGTCCCGCAGAAGAAGTTCCGACCTCCGAAAGTGGTTCCGAAGGCCCTGCCGCTAGGTCTTCATTTGCCCCCTTAGGTAGGGGGCCAGCGACTTCATCAGGGCACCCTGGCTCAGCAGCAGGCACCTCCGCCGTCATCACTTCCGGAGCAGGGGCTACTTCCGGCTCCGGCCTGGGCTCCTCCTTCGCTGGTGGCTCGGGTGTTGGCGCCTCGACCATCATGGGTTCGAGTGCTGATGCCTCCGCAACGACCGGCTCGGGCGCCGGAAGGTCAACAACAACCGGCCCTGAGACCGGAGCTTCAACCTCAACCGGCCCAGGCGCCGGAAGGTCTTCAACTGCAACCGGCTCTGCAGCCGGAGCTTCAGTGGAAACCGGCTCTGAGGCTGGAGCTTCAGAGGTAGCCAGCTCAACCGCCGGGACTTCCTCAACATCCGGCTCGCTCACCGGGACTTCAATAACCTCTGGCTCAACCGCCCGGGCTTCGACAATTTCCAGCTCTGGGGCCAGAATCACTGCTTCCTCCAGCTCAGCGGCCGAAGCTTCCAACATCTCAGCATCAAGACCCGGGGCTTCAACCTCCGGGGCAGGTGCCGCTGGCGCATCTTCTCTCCCATGGTCCGGCGCTACCACGGGAGTCTCGGGGGATGAGTCGAGGTCCATGACCACGAAAGCTGGCGCCGAAGCTGCCGCAGCTTCAGCCACCACTTGGGGCGGCACCGGGACAGAAGCAGAAGCCTCCGCCCTCACAGCTTCAGCTGTTGTGGCTGAGGGCGGAGCCTCACTCCTCTTCTTGGGGACGCTGCAGATGATGGATGAAGAAACTTAAAAAATAGTTACTACAACAAAACAACCGTCTAAGGTGAAGATTAAAAATTACCTCGGAAGGCTTCCGCACCAGCTTGCACAGAATCTCTTTCCCGGGCATTCTGGACTGACCATGGCCGCCGTCGGCATGGTAGCTCCGGAAGGCGCCCCGAAACTTGTTGCAGCCGCCGGCATTTCCTTAGTCGAGGCCCCCCTCGACCGGGAAGGATTGTCCGGACCCAAAGACCTCAGCTGGCACTGGTACTGGAGTCACATGCCCGGGGCTAGCACCCCGGGAAGACACTACTGCAGGTACAGTCGCCACAGTTGTAGAAGACCTCCCCCTCCGGGGAGAAGGAGCTGCTGCAGAGGGTGCAGGCCTGACGGACCTTCCGTCGGCATGCTTTAGCTTCCTCTTCCGGCTTGAAGGTTCAGTCGCTGGCTCCTTGCCCTTGCCGATGCCTTTAGTCCTTGGCTTCGGGGCAGGGGTGGATCCACCTTCAGAATCCCCAGGGATCACCACCCTGGAAGTCGATCGTCTCTCGACGACACCGAGGTCGTCAAGCATTGGCATCATCCGCTGGAGCTCCCTGCTGAACTGTACTTCCACGTTCAGAGGGAGGAAAGCTGGTGGCGGGGTCAAGTCATCACCCGCGACATCGATGCCGTGCTGGAACTTCTTGAGATGAAACTCCAAGGTCGCCCCCTCCATGTTGGACTTTAGCCCAGTCTCGACCCGATCGTCGTCCATCACACTGTTGAGGGTCCAAGTGAGTTTTTCTCTCCTCTTCAGCGGTGCCCACCTGTTGACCAGGAAATTGCAAAATACCGCCTGAGGAGTTAATCCTCCCTCCACACATTGGTGGATACTGGTCAGAGCAGGGTTGAAGGCATCCGACAGCATCGGAGCTTCACTCCAGACTGCAGTGTCGATGTTGGGGAGGCCTTCGGGCAGCTCCAGCTTCTCGTGCTCCTCCACCGAGATGACTATCCAATCTTTCTTCCAATCGTCCCACTTTCCAGAGGGAAATGACCGGATGTACTTGAATGGGCACTTCTTGCGCTTCACAAAGTAGTAGAAGCCAAGGTACTCATCACTCCTTCCGGTGGTATGGACGGTGAAGAAGGTCTGGAAAAGCTCAATGCAGGGGGGATGCCCACCCACATTTCACAGAAGTGGACGAAGACAGACACTAGAAGAATGGAGTGGGGGCCAAGGTGGTACAGCTGCAGACCATAGAAGTCTAGCAGCATCAAGAAAAAGGAGGAAAAAGATGGGATCAACCCCACCATGGCGTACGCAGAAAAGTACACCATCTCGCCGGCGTGCTCCTTCTCGAATGGGAGCTTTCCCCCGGCGCGGACCAGGTGGTTGAAGAAGTCCGGGGACCACCCCATGAGGGCCCGGACCTTCTTCAGGTCACTTTCGGTCTTCAAGCGGCTCTCGCGGAGACCCAAGTCCATCGCAGCACAACGAGGCAAGGGAGGAAAAGCAAGCACACGTTTGGGAGTTCGAGCGCAAGTTCAGATGAAAGGTGTTAACCCCAGACGGTGCGCGCTTTCCTTCTTAAGTAAGCCCCCGCAACGCTTGGATGGAAACCGCAGGGAAGCCAAAGATACTATTCAAAAATTTCACCCTGCCGATGACAAGAGGGCCCGGGACCACCCCGACGATGAAGTCGAGGTTCTTACCCAGGCGAACAGTTGTCATCATGAAAGGCAGGAAGCCCGAAGGCGACAACCTGACAAGGCGCGCAGAACCGATACGATTTTCGTATCGGGAACTGGCGACCTTCAATTGCGTGAGATCCGCACGCCAAAGATCTCATTTGCCACACCCGGGATATGCCACGCGGCGAGGATTTAACTCCAAAACTATCGCCAACGGCACATATAAAGACCTTTGAAGACTCGGCTCAAAAGTCGAAGGATGGACCCACCTCCGGCGGAATGACTTCACCCAAGGGGTCTTCCCCAGAGGTGGGCCCAGGGGGCCACTGTCGATACCCTGAGTACCGTTTACCCCTTGAGATTGCAAAGATCTCAAGGAAATGTCATCTACTTGATTTAATGACCTTCAGAGGCCCACATGTCAGACATAACCGGACCCGCTTCTCCAGCATGGTTAGTCCCAGGGTCGCCACGTGTACCATCAAACCGGAGCTACCGCCCACAAGGGGGAAGCTCCGGGCTATGTACCATAACGGCACCCCCGGACCTAACCCCAGACCGAGGGAAGCTCCGGAACTGACACGTGTCTGGTGGCACCAGACCTATCTGTTCCCCACAGTATGCTCTGGAGCTGCCACGTGTCCAACCAGTTCTTCAGCCTCTAACCTCCGGTAGACTCCACAACGGTTCCGAATCTTCAAAGGGGAATCAAGGACTTCAAGACCCGATTAAGTGTCATTAATACTATGCTAATGACACACGATCGGACGACCCTTATTACCAGTAATGGCGCTGTCAAAGCCCGGAACTCGGTCATTAAGGGTAATTAAGCGCATCAAATGTGTATCAATATTAGTAGCCGCCGGGGCCACATGTCGGGCCAGGCCAACTTGTAATGGCCTGTCCTTGTACTATAAAAGGATAGGCCGACGATGCATAGAGATCATCTGGTCTGATCGGCTCACACGCGCTCTCAACTCATGTCACCTGAGTTGAGTTCATACATCCAATACAACACCAACACACCCCGTGGAGTAGGTTATTACGCTCAGGCGGCCCGAACCACGTATATCTTTGTGTCTCCTGTGTCATTTTACATTTCACCTTCTTGAATCTCCGCGCGCCCACACTGAACTTCAAACTTCGCAAACACTTTTAGTAGTGTCGGGAGATCTACCGGATCAAAACCACCGACAAACACCAATCAACGCCTATTATGCCACAAGAGGCGTACAAAAATATGTCTCGCGCCATGAATTCCTTGGGTTTGGGTACCCTTCCACGGTTTAATGGAATGGGTACCATCGACCACTACCTTTTTGCCCTCACGGGAGTGGCCGATCGTCTCAACATTCTGTTCGAGATGATGGCACAGGTGCTCGGTGCCAAGGGTCGCAAAAACCTGGTGGAGGCGACGGAGAGCAACCTTGTTGTCGGGATTGCACCGTCGGTGCAGCCGGCCCAGGCTCTTGTTACATCAGCCTCGGAGTCACCGCTGAAGGCGGAGGAGGAGGATCCGGAGGAGGAGAAGGAGTAGGAGTAGGATTTAGTTTTTATTTGTTGTTTTTAGTTGCTTGTACTTTTTTCTCGTGTTTTGTAATTGTCGGAGTGTGATTCCAGCAATTCTCCCGGTACCACCGTTGGTAGCCTGCGGAGTTTTTAGTTCGATTGTGGGCGCACAGAGATTCAGAACACGATGACAAATTGACACGAGGATTTACGTGGTTCGGGCCGCCTGAGCGTAATATCCTACTCCACGGGTGTGTGTTGTTGTTATATTGAGCGTCTGAGCGCTTGTGTGTAAGAGCAGAGTGTGGGAGTCTGGAGAGAGCTCCTGTGTATCGCTCGGCCAGTCCTTTTATAGTACAAGGGCTGGCCGTTACATCATTAGCCTGGCCCAACATGTGGCCCTGGCGGTTATTGATGTTTAATACACAATTAATGAGCTTAATTACCCTTAATAGTGTGGTAACGCGCCTTGATAGTGGCGTTACTGGTATTAAGAGCCCTCCGATTGTGTGTCATTAAGATAGCTTTAATGACACTTAATCGGGTCTTGAGGTCTTTAATGTTCCTTGAAGTTCCGAGCCGTTAGAAGTCCTCCACTTTGCCTATTGAGGCTAAAGGTCGGGCGGTTGGACGTGTGGTAGCTCCGGAGCTTACTGTCTTGGACGAGTAGGTCCGGTGCTATTCCACACGTGTCGGTATCGGAGCTTCCCTCTATCGGGGGTTAGGTCTGAGGGTGTCACACAGATATCTAGTCCGGAGCTTTCCCATGTGTGGAATGTAGCTCCGAGTTAACGATACACGTGGCGACACTGGGACTAACTATAGAAGGGTGGCAGGTCCAATTTCGTATGATACGTGGGGCCTTCGGAGGTCTTCAACTCAGACAGGTGAAGTTCCTTTGTGCTCTTTGCAGTCCCAAAGGGTATTCGGTACGCAGGGTACCGATAGTGGCCCCCTGGGCCCACCACTGGGAGAGACCTTTTGGATGAAGTCATTCTGCCAGAGGTGGGTCCATCCTTTGGTTTTTGAGCTGTGTATTCAAGGGTCTTTGGATGTGCCATTGGTGGTAGTTCACAGTTAAACCATCACTGCGTGGCATATCTAGGATGCGACAGGTGAGATATGAGCGTGCGGATCTCATGCAATTGAAGGTCATCGGTTCCCGATACGAAAGCCGTATCTGTTCCGCGCGCCCTGTCAGGCTGCCGCCCTCATGCTTCCCGCCTCTCATGATGACAACTGTTCGCCTGGGGTAAGGACCTCGACTTGATCGTCGGGGTGGCCCCAGGCCCCCTTGTCATTGGCAGGGTGAAGTTTTTGAACTGTATCGTTGGCTCCTCTACGGTTTCCATCCAAGCGTTGCGGGGGCTTACTTAAGAAGGAAAGCACACACCGTTTGGGGATTCTTTACGCCTTCATTTGAACTTGCGCTCGAATACTCCAAACTTTCGCCCGCTTTTCATCTCTCGCCCCGCTGTGCTGTGATGAAGTTGGGACGCCCCAAGAGCCGCATTGGGAGCAAGAAGGAGTTGTCCAGGATCCGGAGCTACATGGGTTGGTCCAGTGACTCTTTCGACAATGACATTCACTGTGGCAAGCTTCCCTTCGAGAAGGAGCGAGCCGGAGATATGGTGTACTTCCTTGGGTACGCCATGGTGGGTTTGATCCCGCCTTTCTCCACTTTCTTTCTGATGCTGCTAGATTTCTATGGTCTGCAGCTCCACCATCTTGGCCCCCACTCAATCTTGCTGGTGGCGACTTTCGTCCACTTTTGCGAGATGTGGGTGGGAGTGTCCCCTTGCGTGGAGTTGTTCCGGACTTTCTTCACTGTCTACCCCACCAGGAAGAGTGATGTGTTCATCGGCTTCTACTACTTTTTGAAGCGGAAAAAAATCCCCCTCAAGTACTTGAGGTCCTTTCCTTCCGGCATGTGGGACGACTAGAAGAAAGATTGGGTGGTGATCACCATCGAGGGACACGAGAGGCTGGAACCGCCTGTAGGCCTCCCCCGCGTCGACACTGACACTTGGAGTGATGTGCCGGAGCTGTCGAGGGAGTACAGGCCCATTCTGGATAGAATCCAGGCGTGTGTCGAAGGTGGGGTGACACCCACCCCCCCCAGATGGTCTTCGACAACTTCCTAACAAATAGGTGGGCCCTGCTAAGGGCTAGGGGGCAACCTGCTTGGGCCTTCAATAGTGAGATGGACACCAACCACATTGAGGTTGGTTTGGGCACCAACTTGAATGGTGAAGCCTTGAAGACCCATATCAAGAAGTTCCAGCCTGGGAACATCGGCCCCGGCGACGTGTCTCCACCGGCGGCCTTCCTTCCTCTGAATATGATACCAGATGAGTGTAGAGAGCTCCGGAGGAAGATGCCGCTGTTGGACGACTTGGTCCTGATGGAGAGGCGATCAACGTCCGGGGTGGCAATACCCGGAGCTTCTGAAGGTGGCTCCGCTCCCGCCCCGAAGTCAAGAGCTGAAGTCATAGGCAAGGGCAAGGAGTTGGCCGAGCCCTCGAGCCGCAAGAGGAAGTTGAAGCATTCTGACGGGAGGTCTGTCAGTCCTGCTCCTTCCTTGATAGCTGCTTCTCCCCGGCAGAGGAGGTCTTCGACGGCGGCAACTACTCTAGCATCGGCATCTCCCTGGGACGCTAGCTCTGGCCATGTGGCTCTGGTACCAGGGCCAGCTGAGGGCTCTAGGTTCGAGGGTCCTTCTCAATCGAGGGGGGGGCCTCAAACAAGATGACGCCGACAGCGGCAACAAGCTCTGGGGAGCCTTCCGTTGCTACTAAGCCAGTGGCGACAGGGTCCGGTCCTGAGCGTCCGGTGAAGAGGTTCCACGCTAGCTGGAGCGGAAGCCATCCGAGGTAAATTTGATTTTTTACCTCAGTTGATTGTTTTTTGTTGTAACCATATTTTGAGTTTCTTCATCCTTCATCCATAGAGTACTCAAGAAAGGGGCTGAAGCTCTGGTTCCTGTAGCAACAACTGATGTTGCGCCAACGGAGGCTGCAACTCCAGTTCCAGCGCCACCCCAAGAGGTGGCTGAGACCGCGGCAGCTCCAGTGCCAGCTGTCGTGGTCCTTGACCTTGAGTCATCCCCTGAAGCTCCCGTGGTAGGGCCGGACCATGGGAATGAAGATGTACCAGAGCACCAGCTCCGGAGGTTGAAGCTCCGGTTTTGTATGCTGAGATGATGGACGCTCCGGCCTCAGAGCCGGAGGTAGCTGCAGTTCCGGCCCTAGAGCCGGATGTTATTGAAGCCTTGGCGGTGGAGATGGTGGTTGATGAAGTTCCAGCGCCTGAGCTGGTTGTCTCGGAAGTGCTGATGCTTGAGCCGGTGGAGGTCGAAGCGCTGGCGCCTGAGCCGACGGTGGAGGAGGTACCAGCATCGGAGCTGGAGGTGGCCTCAGCTTCGGCCGAACCTTCAACGCCTGCCCCAGAGGTGGTGGTTCCGGAGGTACCTGCGCCTGAGCCAAGGTGCCAAGATGAAGCGACCGTTCCTGTGCCGGAGGGACCGGTTGCTGATGACCTGGTGGCGGGACCTTCGGAGCCGACTCTAGAGGTAGAAACTTCTGTTGCAGGACCTTCCTCAGCGGCGGCCGAGGCTATCCTGGAGGGCGTCCCTAGTGCCATGGAAGCTCAGGGGACCGCTCTTGTAGAGTGGGACCTGATTTTTGTTATGGAGAACCCTCTGGAGCCAGCGGAGAAGACCCTGGCAGGTCCGAAGCCAATCCCTTTGTCGTTGTCTATCGACGACGCCTGCTCCAGCCTTCGTCAGGTCGAGCTGGCATTTTACCACAACAGCAAGGCCCTCGAGGAGGAGCGCCAAACCCTTAGGAGGTGGCGCAACCGGCTCCAATTCGAGACCAAGCTGGCGCAGACGAGGCTGGCCGATGACAAGGAGTGGGTGAAAAGGTAGAAGGTCAGGTTGGAGTACTGGGGTCAGCTGCTGGATGAGAGGGAAAGCATGACGTGATCCCTTGACAACCAGTCCCGGGCCATCCACGAACATGCTGTGTCTGCTAATGAAGCAGCGAATGACCACCAAGAGGAGCTCAACACCATCCACAACAGCCTCGTCAAGCGCCGGGAGGCTCTTGAGGAGTGGGAGAAAAAGCTCGAAGATGAAGAGCAAAATCTTCTGGAGCTACGTGATGACCTCATGAAGAGGGAGGACGAGCTTACTGAGAGGCTGACTCTAGGTGACAAGAGTCTCGCGGAGCGCACCAAGAAGCTGGAGGAGCGCTGCGAGAAAGAGGAGAAGAAGGTCTGGCAGCGAGGACAGGACCTCACCAAGAGGGAAAATGAAATTGCTGCCAAAGAGAAGAAAGTGTGTGGCTGGGAGAAAGACCTGGTCGACCGCCGAAACAAGATCCACCTCCAGGAAGAGGAGCTTGGTAAACTCGAAAGGCAAGTTGCTGAAAAGATTCAGCAGAACGCCAAAGAAGTCGAGTGCCTTGCCCGGGATGATTCGGAGCTTGCGGCGACCAAGAGGTCCTTGGAAGAAGTGCGGGGATCAAGGGCTGCGGAGTCCCAACAAGTATGGGACTTCTTGGGCAAAGCCAATGATGCGCTGACGCCGCTGGGCTTCAGTCCGGTACGCTCGGATGATCCGGAGCCGGAGCTGGACCAGGCATTGTAGGCGTTGAGCTCGGCGGGCAACAAGCTCAACAAGATGGTCGATGTCATCATGGACCAGTTGGAGACCGAAGGGCAATCCCTGGCGAAGAACGTCGCAAAGTACATGCTAACGTGCTACACAAGCCGGCGCCCTCACTTCCCACTGGACCCGGTGCTTGAAGGCCCCATCGATGGAGAGGGAGATGCCGCCAAGGCCAGCATGTCTGAGGTTGCCCAGAAGGTTGCCTCATTCTTCCGTAGGATCTAGGACTTTATCCTTGTAGCTCCTACTTGTATCTTCTCTTCTTTTCTCCAATTTTGTAATATCTTTTCTCCAGATTAATGAAATCCAAGAATTTTATGAATTTCATTTTTTTTGTATTCAACACCTTTGTCCCACTTGGCCCCCTGGTAGATGTACACAATTTGATTGTGAACATGTACCAAGAGGATGTAATATTTTGTTGAAGATTTGCGTGCTTCGAACTTGTAGTTTGTAGGTCCGAAGTCGTCGATAGTAGGGGCCCCTGAGGTTGTCGGAGCTTAGTAGCTCCGGCAGTGACCCTTGTCAATACGTAGAGTGTCGACAGTTAGTCCTCTAGGGTTGTCGGAGCTTGGTAGCTCCGACAGCGACCACTATTAACACACGGTGCGTCGACAGCAGACCCCACTGGGGAGTCTTCCCACCATCTTTTCTTCACATTGACGGCTGGCCCCCCATGATTTGTCGGAACTTGGTAGCTCTGATGACGCCTACTATCAATGTTTAAAACATCGACAGCTGACCACCTTAGGGGGTGTCAGAGCTTTGATAGCTCCGACTTCATCCACCATCATCATGAGATCTTTATTTTTCCTGCACACTGAAGTCAAGAAAAACAGTAAAATCCATTTCTCATCTATAACTAGTTTGCAACTTATTATTCCCGAAAGAAACTTTTAGGTCAAACGCAATTCTATATACAATCAAGTGCATTGGCTTGTTTTCTCCAGGTCCGATCGTTTCTGGACTCGCCTTACTCCGGCCTGCTGGGGTGTAGGTAGAGTGGCGTACTTAGGGTGTAGGACCAGGCTAAGTCGATAGCACACTCCGGACCTAGATTGGCTTGGCGGCATTCAGGCGAGTAGGCCATTCAACAATATTAAAACCCGAAAGAATTAACAAAGCAACTTGAATTATATATGAATTGGTCGAGCTAAAGTTTCTTGAGAATTGCACAACTTTGTTATAGACAAGAAAGAGAAAAATAAAAATATTGAGCCTATACAAAATAAATGCACGTGGAGTCTGTTTTCACATAATGATGTCTTTCATTATAGGTCCGGGGTACAGGGGAAACAAGTACACTCTTAGGGTACAGAACCAGGCTAAGTGTGTTGCGTTTCTCGTTTGACCCAAGGTAGCTAGCTACACTTTTAGTTCTGAGACTGTGACAAGTGTTGCCTGAACTTTGCGAACCTTCTGGGAAAGGTCCGGCTGTTCTCCTGGAGGAGCTACCCGACTCTGTATAATGACGCTATAACATACATCACATGTAATTATAGATTCACCTCTGTGATATTAAGCGTAGAACTTACATAGGTGCTCAATGTTCCAAGGATTAGGGAGCGGTGTCCCATCCTCATTTGCCAAGCGAACGCATCCAGGACAGGATACTTTGATCACTCGGAAAGGTCCATCCCAACTGGGGGAAAGTTTGTTTAACCCTTCTCGAGTTTATATTCCCCATAGCACCAGATCGCCTTCCTCGAGCTGTCGGCTGTGAACATGCCTGTGGTGATAGCGCCGAAGAGCTTGGCGGTATCGGGCATTCCGAACAGCTGCTCGTCACCTTCCCTCTTCAACGAGGTCAAGGTCTTCACGCTGGAGCTGGTCCTGCGTGGCATCGTCAAAGGCCCGGACGCGAAATGACCCCAAGGTGATTTCCAGAGGAAGGACTGCTTCATCTTCGTACACCAAGAAGAAGGGTGTCTCTCCAGTTGACCAGTTTGGAGTTGCTCTGTTTGCCCACAAGGTGGGCAGAAGCTCCTCAATCCAGTTGGCTTCATGTTTTTTCAGGCGCTCATATGTGCGAGTCTTGAGTCCTTTTAGGATTTTTGCATTTGCTCTCCCAGCTTGGCCATTGCTTGCCGGGTGAGCTACAGAAGCGTAGCTGACCTGAATGCTGAGGTCTTCGCAATATCCTTGAAATGCAGAGCTTGTGAATTGGGTCCCGTTGTCAGTTATGATCTTGTTTGGGACTCCAAATCTGCATACTATGGACTATAAGAAGTTGATGGCTGATTGCTTGTTTATTGTCACAACTGGAGTTGCTTCCGGCCACTTGGTGAACTTGTCAATGGCGACGTACAGGAACTTGTAACCTCCAACGGCTCTTTGGAAAGGTCCCAAGATATCCATCCCCCACACAACGAATGGCCATGTAGGAGGTATCATTTGTAGAGGTTGAGCTGGTGTATGAATTTGCTTTGCATGGAACTGGCATGCTTCGCATTTCTTCACTAGCTCGGTTGCATCCTGGAGTGTTGTAGGCCAGTAAAAACCATGTTGGAAGGCTTTACCGACCAATGTGCGAGAAGACGTGTGGTTCCCACACTCGCCTCAATGGATTTCTTCGAGGAGCTCGCAACCTTCTCCCCTTGTAATGCACCACATTAGGACGCCGTTGGCACCACGCCGGTAGAGATCCCCTTCTACCAGTGTGTATCTTTTAGCCAATCTGACTATCCGGTCAGTAGATACATTATCTTTAGGAAGGAAATTGTCTTTCAAGTAGCTCCGTATCTCTGAGATCCATGCATCAGAGCTAACTTGAGTATTTGAGTCTTGCGTGCTGTGTTGCTCGGAGCTTCCGGCAGCACCTACAACCCTTGATGGACGCCATGGTAACAGGGCCATCGGGACCGCCAGCTTCGAGGTGCTGGTCTCGCCCCCTTCGCTCAGTTTGGCAGGCTGAGTTGTTGGTCTTGACAATCTCCGGACGAAGGTTCCATCGGGAGTCGGAGCTCTGGTTGAAGCTTTCGTCGAGAGTTCATCAGCTTCAGCGTTGTTGAGACGCTGGACATGGCAAAGATCTAGGACGTCGAAGTCCTTCTGAAGCTTCTGGACTTCAAGTAGGTATGCAGCTAGTTTAGGGTTGTTGCAGCAGCATTCACCTTTGACTTGCTTTATGACGAGCTGCGAATCACCCTTTACCAACAGCTGCTTGACACCATATGATAGTGCCACCTTGAGCCCATAGATTAGTGCTTCATACTCTGTCATGTTGTTGGTCGCTTTGAAGTCAAGGTGAACAATGTATTTGACCTTCTCCCCGGTCGGAGCGAGGAGAAGAACTTCAGCTCCGCCCCCTGCTTTTGCACGGAGCCGTCGAAGTAGAGAGTCCAGTGAGGCTTGGTGAAGACCGGAGCCTTAGGTTCCGGCTTCAGCTCACTGGGGGCCCCAGGATTTGATGGAGAGGGGGTCCATTCCGCCACAAAGTCCGCCAATGCTTGACTCTTGATAGCTTGTCTTGGGACGAATTCAAGGTCGAACTCGGCCAATTCTGCTGCCCACTTTGCAATGTCCCCGGTAGAGTTGGGGTTATGCAAGATTGCACGCAGTGGATAAGAATTACCACTGAAATCTTGTGAGCCTGAAGTAATGTCGAAGCTTCCTGGAGGCAATAAGAACTGCATAGAGCAGCTTATGCACCTCCAGGTACTGAGTCTTGGCATCATGGAGTACTTCACTGATAAAGTACACTGGGCGCTGGACTATCCGGACCCTCTCGGAGGGGCCCAAAACTTCCTCCTCATCAACTCGGACCCTCCCGGAGGGGTTCAGACCTTCTTCGGTGACCTCCAGGTTCTTGTCAGAGGAACCCAGAGCTTCTTCTGAAGTGACCTGGACCTTCTTGGAGGGGTCCAGATCTTCTTGTTCAGAAACAGTGACTCCTCCACTTGAAGGAGGTTGATCCTCTGGCATCTCGCCTTGAGGATTCGGGTCTGGGAGCTGGGACCCAGACTCGCCTTCAGGTAGCTCCGGACCCTCCCAGAGGGGTCTGGACTCCTGAAGTGGATATGGTTTTGGTCTTC
Organism: Tuctoria greenei; assembly: GCA_036927565.1. Taxonomy (NCBI): domain Eukaryota; kingdom Viridiplantae; phylum Streptophyta; class Magnoliopsida; order Poales; family Poaceae; genus Tuctoria; species Tuctoria greenei. Next base: position 127,497,330 of record JAYESD010000011.1, on the reverse strand, counting down.
CCGCAACCAGGACCATGCTGACAACTTCGTCAGTTGCCGAAATGTAAAGCAGAAGTGGCTCACCAGGATTCGGAGCTACCAAGTTGGTAGAGTGGTGAGGAGCTTCTTTAGCTCTTGGAAAGCCTTTTCTGCTTCTTCATACCATTGGAATGGTCCAGACTTCCTCAATAATTTGAAGAAGGGTAGTGCCCGTTCCGCTAGTCTTGAAATGAACCGGCTGAGGGCAGCTAGACATCCAGTCAACTTCTGGATGTCCTTGATGCGGGCTGGTGGCCGCATGTCTTCAATAGCTTTAATCTTTGTTGGATTCGCTTCTATTCCTCAGTGGTTCACCAAGAATCCAAGAAGCTTTCCAGAACTAACCCCAAAGACACACTTGTCCGGGTTTAGCTTTGTGCGTGTGATTCGCAACTTGTCGAAGACAACTTGCAAGGTGTCAAGGAATGTCTCCTTATTCTTGATCTTGACTACGACATCATCGACGTACACTTCCACTATGTCCCTGATAAGCTCTCCAAAAGTTTTGTACATAGCTCGCACAAACGTTGAAGCAGCATTTTTGAGACCAAATGGCATGACAGTGTAACAATATAATCCATCTTCTGTGATGAAGGAAGTATGCTCTTCATCTTCCCTAGACATTCTGATTTGATGATACCCAGAATATGCGTCTAGGAAACACAATAATTTGCACCCAGAGGTGGAATCCACTATCTGATCTATTCTAGGTAGTGGGAATGGATCCGTTGGACATGCCTTATTCAGTGTAGTGTAGTCGATACACATCCGAAGCTTCCCGCCAGCCTTAGGTACCACGACTGGGTTTGCCAGCCATTTTGGGTGGAAGACTTCTCGAATGAATCCAGCCTCGAGCAACTTCTTCACTTCTTGACGTATGAAGTTTTGTCGCTCTACTGATTACTTCCGAGACTTCTGATGTACAGGCCGAGCGTCAGGATAAATCTTGAAATTGTGCTCAATCACTTCCCTAGGGATTCCAGACATTTGTGTTGGTTGCCAGGAAAATACGTCGACATTAGCCCGGAGGAAAGTGATGAGCGCGAGTTCCTATTTGTCATTCAAACCTCCCGATATATGGGTGGTCTGAGCGGCATTAGAACCAATTTGGACGACTTTGATGGGAATGTCGGTGTTGCCGCTTGGTTGCACACGAGGTGCAGAGGTTTAGCCTCGATGACGAATGCTCGGGGGTTTCGGAGCTTGCTCTTTTCCGGATTCCTCCTCTGGCACTGTAGCAATCGCATGGAGTTCTTCCAGAGCAGTAACTCCGGCAGTACGATCTCCACGGATCCGGAGAACACCTGATGGTGTTGGCATCTTCAACACCAAGTATCCATAATGAGCAGTAGCCATGAATTTGTACAAGGCTGGCCTGCCCAAGATGGCGTTAAATGGCAAGTTGATTTGTGCTACATCGAATACCAACTTCTCAGTGCGGTAATTCTCTTGAGTCCCGAAGTTCACCAGGAGAGTAATGGCACCGAGTGGAGTTATGGCCCCCAGACCTACTCCGGAGAAAGGTCGGGAGGGATGAAGATCCGAAGGTCAGAGCTGAAGCTTGACGAAAGCTTCAAAGCTTATGAGGTTCAGCCCCGAACCTCCATCCACCATTACATGGTGGAGTTGGGTGTTGTTGATGGTTGGAGATACCATGAGAGGGAGTTGGCCAGCTCCGATCATGTTTTGAGGGCAATCCGAAGCATCGAAAGTGATAGTAGTGTCCATCCACTTCCGGTGTGGCTCCGCCCTAGCAGTGGGAGCTACTGAGGCCATGTCCTGCCACATTGTCTTGAGGACACGACGGGAAGTGATGTCCTACGAACCACCAAAGATGGTGTTCATGGTCTTCAGACGCTCGTTGTCGGAGACGTCGGAGTCGTTGTCAGCGGAGGTGTAAACAACCTTCAGGACGTTTTTGGTGTCCTGAAAGCCTAACTCCTCTTCAGCCAGAGCTTCGTCGACTTTTTGTTTTCCTTCCCTTTGACGGAAAGGAAATTCTTCCCGGTGCTTGTTGTAGCGCTCAGCAAGGTTCTGGACCTCTCGGCAGCCTTCCAGGTTGTGGTTGTTCGTCTTATGTATAGGACACCACATCTTGGAGCCGCCATCGTCTTCAGACGACGACCAATGTCGTTTCTTGGGGCGTGGCCCCCGGCCACCCGGAGCTGCAACAGTAGGTGTGCCGGCCGACGACTTCTTCTGGCCGTTGGACTTTTTCTTCTTCTTGCCACTCCCGGAGGTAGTGTCTTCACCCTTGGACTACTTTTTATTGTCCTCCGGAGGTGGTTGGGAGTGAATTTCACAGCCCTCAGCAGCCTTGGCACACTTGTCTGCCAAGCTGAAGAGTTCCGTGACGCTGGTGACTTCCTTGGTCGCCAGCTTCTCCAGCATCTTCTTGTCTTGCATGCCCTATCTGAATGCCATAATAACAGAAGCGCTTGAGATAGAAGGAATGGTGTTTCGTACCTGGGAGAACCTCTGGATGAAGGATCGCAGGGACTCTCCCCCCTTCTGCTTGACAACCAAAAGGTCCAGTTTCGTGCCTGGTCAGGTATATGAACTCCCGAAGTTGGTAGTGAACTGTTGGCACAACTTCGCCCAACTGTTGATGGAGTCAGGCGGAAGGCTCATGAACCAAGACCTTGCGGTCCCAGTTAAAACCACAGGGAAATAGTTGGCCATCATGGCCTCGTTGCCTCCAGCCGCGAGGATTGCGGTGCAGTAGATTTGGAGAAATTCGGCGGGATTGACAGTCCCGTCAAATTTCTCCGGCAGGTGAGGCCGGGACTTCTGCGACCATCTGACCATGCGTAGGTGCATGGCCAGGGCAGAACAGCCTTCTCCTACTCCCTCAGGAGCAGGACTGTCCCGAGCCTCTCGCCTCTCACGAGCACGCTCGATGTGGACGTGGCCATCCTGTTGTCGATAACGACGATCGAGCTCAGCTCAAAGGTCATGAGTCGAAAGCCTTGTTATCGTTGGGTACGTCGTGCCCCGGAAGGCAGCGACGTCGCCTGCTGACATGCAGCACGCCTCCTGTGTTGTGAAGTGTGCGGACCAAGTCTACCCGACATGGTCCAATACTACGATGGGGCCCGCCCCGAAGGGGGAGGACCTTGGTTGATGATGCGATCGGCTGCTGCTGCAACCAAATGTTCCACATCAGCTCTCCACTGCTCCATTGCACCCTGGGATGCTCCTGGAGGCAGTGGATGTTGGAGAAGAGCACGCGCAGCATAGAGCGTGTGTTCAAGGTTGTTGTTCGCCGATGCAATGACCGACGCGGACGCCCCATCTCGCTGTCCAGCTTGATTCACCGGCGCAGGCGATGGCGGTGGTGGCATGACTCCTACTGGAGCCACAACACCTGCTGGCTGCTGCACGTTGGAGGGGTTGCCTCCAGCAGGTTGCGCAACAGGGTTGCCGTTGGACGATCCAACAGCAGAGTTCACCATATTTGAATCTCGGGCACACCCCTACCTGGCACGCCAATCGTCGGAGTGGGATTCCGGCAATTCTCCCAGTACCACTGTTGGTAGCCCGCGGAGTTTGTAGTCCGGTTGTGGGCGCGTAGAGATTCAGAACACGATGACAAATTGAAACGAGGATTTACGTGGTTCGGGCCGCCTGAGCGTAATACCCTACTCCACGGGTGTGTATTGTTGTTATATTGAGCGTCTGAGCGCTTGTGTGTAAGAGCAGAGTGTGGGAGTCTGGAAAGAGCTCCTGTGTATCGCTCGACCAATCCTTTTATAGTACAAGGGATGGCTGTTACTTCGTTAGCCTGGCCCGACATGTGGCCCTGACGGTTACTGATGTTTAATACACAATTAATGAGCTTAATTACCCTTAATAGTGTGGTAACGCGCCTTGACAGTGGCGTTACTGGTATTAAGAGCCCTCCGATTGTGTGTCATTAAGATAGCTTTAATGACACTTAATTGGGTCTTGATGTCTTTAATGTTCCTTGAAGGTTCGAGCCGTTAGAAGTCCTCCACTTTGCCTGTTGAGGTTGAAGGTTTGGCGGTTGGACGTGTGGCAGCTCCGGAGCTTACTGTCTTGTACGAGTAGGTCCGGTGCTGTTCCACACGTGTCGGTACCGGAGCTTCCCTCTGTCGGGGGTTAGGTCTGGGGGTGTCACACAGGTATCTAGTCCAGAGCTTTCCCATGTGTGGAATGTAGCTCCAAGTTAACGATACACGTGGCGGCACCGGGACTAACCATAGAAGAGAGGCAGTTCCAGTTTTGTATGACACGTGGGGCCTTCGAAGGTCTTCAACTCAGATAGGTGGAGTTCCTTTATGCTCTTTGCAGTCCCAAAAGATATTCGGTACGCAGGGTACCGACAGTAATATATTGTGTTAATGAATGAAATCTATCTTTATTCATCTATGTGATTGAATATTATCTTGTGTGTTCAACAACTATGTGAATGAATGGATATGTGGTGTGTTCATCGTGTTCCTCAGAAGTCATAAGGAAGGATTTGACTGTTTTCTGGACAAGTGAATGATTTAGTTATCAAGTGAATGTGCTCTAAGTTAAGTGACGTGTGATATCAACAGTGATCCGAAGCAAAATGGAGAACATCACGAAGCTAAAGGAGACGTGGGGAATCGGAGACGCGCTTTTCTTGTAAGCTTGTCTCCCTTTCAGCAAAGGAGAGGGAGACATCGATCATAGGAGACACACTCTTTGCTAAGCGTGTCTGCATTGTGCTTCTCACAGACCTTATATAAGGCGTCATCAGTCGTCTCTCCTCTTCTCTTCGTTCGTCTTCTCTGTGCAGACAATCCACCATGACCAATGCTCCATCGCCAAGCCCGCCGAGGGAGCCACCCTGCAAGAAACAGTGTTGCCACTCCTCCAAGAGGCTCAACAACGAGCTGCTCGAGATGTTGTTCGACAGGTTGTTCGACCAGTTCCAGAGGCTGCTCGAGACAATGGCCGAGGTGCTCAGCACCGAGGGTCGCAGTATCCTGGTGGCAGCGATGGAGAGGAACCTCGGTCACAAGGTTGCACCGTTGGATCCGGACCAGCCGGAGCAACCGCCGGAGCAACCGGAGGAGGAGGAGGGGGGGAGGAGTAGGATTTATGTTTTCTTTTGTTGTTTTTTAGTAGATGTTGTTTCTTTTTCTTGTGTCTTGTACTTTTTTCTTGTGTTTTGTAATATATTTGTTAATGAATGAATGTGTTATTTGTGTGATGAATATTTTGTGTGTTCAACTATGAGTGAATGAATTAATCGTTCAGTGACTAGTTCATGTCTGTCTGTAAGCGAAGATAAAGGAGACGTGCTTTCTGTAAGTACGTCTCATTTCTTTCGCTAATAGGAGATGCACTATGTTAGAAGCGCATCTCCTATTTGTCAGGGAGAAGGCGCGTCTTGGATACCAACTTAACTGAAACATGTTGTCTTGAACGTTCAACCGAGCCATGTCAGGTCCTCGCTAAAGCGGGCTCGTCTTGCTTAACCTTATCAGAAACGTTCTCCTTTGAGCGCGTCACTCATCTTTGTCTCCTATTTAGGTTTTTTACGTACTAATAGAACTAATATACACATTTCTTGGAATGTCATATATTAATAGAAGATTGCTTTAACAAAATACAATGCATGTCCAGCATTGCAAGATGTAAGAACCACAGTAGACTTCTAATTACATAGGCTTTGGTCCGCTGATGGGATATGTCCCTCGTTTGAGATCATAAAAAACTTGCTGTAGGTCAAGTGCGTATAATAGTAACTAAAAATAATTCAGAATTCGTAATAACAGTACAATGCACTAAAGAGAGTATTTTGGAAGGAAATAATCGGGCTCTTCCCCAAGCCGGCGAATATTCATGCGAGCTGTCTCTGCTGTCGCACACGATCTGGCTGCTGGCCGCGGCACCTAGCTTCTTCATGCTTCGGATCCGTAGCAGTTCATGCATCAAGTATATATATACATATACATCTTGTCTGTACGTATATAGCCAGGCTTCAGATCGGTAGACAAACGAACCAATGTGCAGGTTATCTGTTTCATTGTTGGGGTTTGCATTGGCTAATTTAATAGGTCTGCACCACCGTCATGTTCGAGTCACGCAGGGAGACGACAAGATTATGCTTTTGCTCCAACAGGAATTGCATCTGTACATTAGTTGTACTCCATCAGTATCCTTTTCTGCAAAGGAAGCAACCTAGCAATACCTGAACCTGAGTGATTCAATAGCACATGAGGAGAAAGACAGAAAGCAATGCAATTAGTCAGTTCGGTTGTACTGTTTTGTATACTGTTCATCAGAATACCTGACATACAATATCTGACATACTGGATTCTTTAGATTCCAATCCAGAACGTTCAAGTGCGAAACAGTATGGAGATAAACCAACTGGCTTGCGATCTTCATGACATTTTTATTTTTGGATAGTAGAAAAGCCCTAGATAAGATAATGATATCAATATTATTTGATTCAAAAATTAACAGCAATGTCATTTTCTGAAAATACAAGTGAGGCCTGAATATATGGACCCCAAATAGTTTTCATAAAAAAAAGCTAGTGTCACAGCAGACACAGTTCATCTTGGATTCATGGTGTCTCCTTTATGAACCGGCTGTTTCTCTGTATTTCCATTCAAAATGAGAATAGAAACGTTTTCTATCACTGCAAGATTTCGAGTCGCATAAATGTTATCATGCTTTTCCCAGTGACATCTGCAACAGAATTTCAATTGTCCAACTGGGTACTTCACATAGTTTCAGTATACCATATATCAGGAATTATACCATATATCAGGATTTATTCATTTTACTTATCCAAGAAGTTATAATGCTCCTCCAGTGTGTTGTAGAAATGTATCCTGAGGTCAGTAATGTTCTATGGGTTTTGCTTATCTACAGAATATGATTCACAAAATAAGAAAACCACAGTATCAAAAATTAGAAAATTCTATAAAGAGAATTATTGAAATTCACTCAGATCTAGAGCAAAATAGGAAACTCCAAGACATATATTCGGTATAATTTGAGTATACATTTGGCAGCAATTACCAGGGCATATACAGCTACAACCTTGACGGATGATCTAAAAAGGGCCTAGCTGTATTGAATATTGCACCATGGAGACAAAGGTGAGCACATATCTGATTGTCCAACCGAAGCCTCAACCATGAAAGCTTCAATCCAATGGCTATACTACGGAGGGAACCTGTTGCTACTATGCGTGTCATGTGTAAAAGTGGACCCATATGAATTGTTTCACTTGCATTATACCTGGGCTGGATCTTATTCGAACACATTCATGCAGAGATAAAAAATGATCCTAAAAATAGAAATAGAACCAAGCAAAATTAACCTAGCATAGTGCATGCTACAAAATGGGTAAGTGGGCACAGATCGTCACATCTACGTACAACGAATGACAACCTGGAGCTTTAAGCATGATAGTTAACCAAGTGATCATCAGATTTGTTTACCTATGAAATCAACTCATAGTGCTTATTCAGTGGTAAAGAACCAGTACCTAGGCGACGCGTGCGTGTGTGTGCGCGTATGCGGCAAAAATGAACAGCAACTAGAACGAGAAAATTCGTGTGCATGATATGAGTAGGTGACGATGGTTGGATGATTGCTCTATACTAACTTCCAAAATTTTTGTCATTAGAACAACAACTCTAGTTCATTTTAAGCTAAATTTTTTGTTCTAACAACAATTATTTAAAAACGGAATGAGTAATCATTTGATTTGTTCATTGATCTGATAGGGCTAGCAGCTCCTCCAAGTAGTCAGCCCCCAGGTCCTCCAGCTCTAGCACGTAGGACGAAGCTACCTGCTTTTTATTGCCATGCCCACGACTAGCCGTCGCTGTCTGCTCTCCAGACGCAGCTGCTGCCGACTGGTCCTTGCTGCCGGCCGGCGTCTTGTTCTTGGGCGTGCGCTTGCGTATGCAGTGGCGCTGCTTGAGCGCCAGCACGGGCGACTCGCCCGCCGCGCCGCCGCCGCTGAGCCCCATCTCATGCAACGTCTTCCGCACGTGCCCGACGGGGAAGTTGAGCACCGCGGCGTGGCCGCGCATGGAGTAGGCGGCCTGGTCGTAGGCGAGCGCGGCGGCCTCCGGGGTGTCGAAGGTGCCGATCCATACGCGCGCGCCGTTGCGCGTGGAGTCCCTTATCTCCGCCGCGTACTTGCCCCACGGCCGCTTCCGCACCCCGATCAGCGGCGGCGGTTCATTGAACTCGACCTGCCGCTGATGAGTCGTCGCCGGCGAGACGTGTGCTGCAGTAGTCATGAACTCGCCGAGCTGCCCCGTCTCGGTCCAGCAGGTTGCTGGTGCGGCGTAAGTTGTTGAAGCACTACTAGACCTTGTGCTGGTGGTAATGGAGATGGAGGCGGCTTCCATGAGGGAGCTGACCTGCTCCGTGTCCACCATGCCCACGCCATCCTCCTGACACCTGTAATATGTGTCAGTGCTGCCGCCAAACCCAAACTGTAGCTGCTGCTGGCTGTGGGAGGGAAGGATCGTGCCGGACGAGGAGGCACTGGCAGTAGTGTTGGAGTAGTAACTGTCGTCGTAGCAAGGTGGCTGCGCTTCTTGGGCATAGGTGTAGGAGGCGGCATCAAGGCCATAATAGTAGCTGTTGATGTTGAAATGTGATTCCATTGTTGACTGGATCACTCACGCGCGCTCGAAGTTATCAGCTGAAATTTGCTTCAAATTTGCAGCGATGGATGTGCAGACCTAGCTACTAGCAAATATTACACTGCCTAGCAGCTAGCTTATATATACAATCATCATACTACATAGCCCTCCTTTGCACCTAGGACTGCATGCACTGTGATTGGATTACCTATACTTTAAACATCTCTAGGAGACAACTCATAGCAACTTCCCTAATTCAAAAAAAAAAAAAACTCATAGCAACTGATAGCTTACTTGATGGAATATTTTCGTTTTGACTTATTAAGATGGTCAAGTGAATCGACATGATGCTACCGCCCGGGGGAACCATCACTATTCCGGCCGGCACTACACTTGGTTTACTCTAGTGTAAGTCTATGGCTCGATCGATTAGAGGATGAGGACAGCCGCACGGGCGTAGATTAACAAGGGATGGACATGTACCAGTACAAATTAAGAGCAAATAGTTGTGTACATATCGCCTCTTGGAAACAAAGCAGCAGCCACAAAGAATAAACTAGTTTTCTGGTTTGTTCCTTGCCTCACTATATTGCCACAGAGAATAAGGAAACTGTCCATTTAAAAAAGTTTGCTGGAAATCTTGCTAGACATGTTTCGGGAGCCACCTGCAGCTGCACCTGCATGCATGTCTGGAACAGATAGATTTTGCATATGCAGCAAATTGTCCTGTAATCATATGCATGTCTATATATGCGCGATGCCATTGATACATGCATGGTCGTTCTGGGAAGCTACTACAAGAGTCACGTTCTTCATACATGTCTCTGGCTGCTACGGAACAGGTATTAGTTAAAAAATACGTACGATCTATATATATATATATATATATATATATATATATATTGTGACCTATTTCATGTAAACTAAGTTCATGTTGCTAACATGTTAATACATATTTTTGAGCGTTCGATCTATCAACAACGGCTAAGATTATCATTATTGCACCTCAACTCTTATAATCTTAGCTGGTGATGGGTCATGTAGTCACGAATGTGTATTAGTATGTTAGTACCGGCCGTAAATTAACTCTTTTTGCACTAGACGTCTCCTGTATTCTTTTACATATCAAATGTACTTAATTAATTGTAAAGTACATCTGAGCAGTAGATGCTACTAAAACGATACCGAACCTATATAGTTAAGCGCGTATATAGGGGGGTATTTGCATGTTCATTGTACTGAACCAGGTTCAGGCACTAAAACGTCGACTAGCACAATGAATCTGCCCCTCTGTTCTGTATAACAATTTTGGTGTTTCAGAATCTTTACATAAGCATATCCGTACTACGCTTATTTTTCTCGTATATTTTTCTGCACTGAAGGAACAGAACGTGCAGTGTGTCTGCCTTGGAAATGGCTGGACGACAAAGCTTGGCGTCATAATCTGTTTAAGGAGAACATGGGTAAACCAAGTTAATAGGAGGAAGGAAAATCTGTGTAAATGGCCTGTAAGTGAGAACACAGACATGGAATTAAGCTCCTTTTAATCATGGCCTTTCGGAGATTAGCGCCGCCTTTAATCATAGCTTTAGTGTCACATCTCGCTTAGCATGTGAACAGGCTAGCTAGCTTAGCTTAACAACAGATGCCCCCAGGTAGTCAGGGTGACTGGTTATTCTGTTCAAACATATAGATCAGTTTTTAGTTCGGGTACCTTTTCGATCTGGATCGGTTAACTATTTTATTTCTGTAGCCTAAAATATGGGAGATTTTTTAGTCAAGCTACAACTTGCAGCAGTACTACCTTATAAAAGGACATGAACCAGCTGTACACATGCCTGACGTAGGGCGGCTGCATGAGACAAACCACCTGGTCGTCATCACGGTCGTTAGTGGTGAGCAAAATTTTATTACCGTTTCTTATTAATATCAGTATACCAACTGAAGTGCAGTATAGAGCTATAAATTAATCATATACAAAAAAATCTGAAAAGAGGAAAAAAACGGTGTTTGTTTGTTTGGCAATACGTTCTTATTACCGGAATGCTATTTTTCAAACTCATGAAAATTAGCATTTTTCTTCAAGTCACCGCGTCTATTTTAAGATTAGCGTATTTATTGTTAGTTACTTTTTTTCTATTTTTGTATCATTATATATTGACTATAGAAAGAAAATGTAAGTTGTATCTATCTTATTCAACAACTAAAAGCGTAGGTTGAAAGGAGATGTTAATTTCATACACGTCTAAAATTTAGCAACTCTCTTCTTATTAAGCTTGTTAACGTTATTGATACTTCTAACACTATATATCAGTGCAACAACATGAATTATCGACCATCATATCTTGTCAAAGTCGAGCAAATAAAAACAAACTTAACAGATCCAAATCAGGTGGTCGCCAGTTGCCATATAAATTAGGTAACACACGAGCAGCAAAAGATGAAGATAAGTATAACAGGTAGCTATAGTGTATCTCAACATGGCTACTGATAATTCATGAACATGCCTACGTAGTAGAGGGTCATACAAATTTCTGTACCATGTACTTCCCCTTATATTTTTTTAGTTGACGGGTGGAGTGCTAGATTCGCGGAAACGGTTCCTACTTTCTGATGAACAGTAACTGTACATGGAATCAAGGACTGGTTAGTTAGATACATTAAACTGGCACTAAAAAATAATACTTCTTCCGTCCCGAAGAGTTTGTCGTCTTGTACTTCATTTTTGAACTACAAAACGACAATTTTTTGGAGATGAAGAGAGTATATGGACATTGTTCATGACAAAAAACGATATTAAAAATTATCTTCTTGTTAAGCTTGATTAGATAGCTGCCACACATAACCTTAGGGAGGCTTCACAAGAAAACCAACTATGATTTAAATGTTCTAGTGGCAGAGAACTAGTTAAAACGTCACGTATGGCACAGCTAATGCTGTCTGCTCGTTCGTACCAGGCATGTGAAGGAGAAACGTACAGAGATGGCAGGTTAGTCTGTTCTCTGTTGCAATGTTAGGGTTTGGCCAACCCAGTTGGTCTGCACGACGGTCGTGTTATGTTCTCGTGAGGAGACAGCACAATTATGTTCACTGGACAAGTACACGTTTCCCAGTATTTTTCCACGATTATGTTCACTGGCCATTGATCCATGCTTCAAGAACATGTATACAACTGCACGCATTGCTTATTAATCTCCTTTTGTTCGTACGACGGAAGCTACCCGGCAATACCCGAATGGTTCAGAAGCTAGCACTAGTTCTGGGTTCAGTTTTGACGGAATTGAAGTCCAGGTAAACATCACTGAGTCATCAAGGACAGGGCAGTGTGTGCAACTGCAACACATTGTAATTCGGTGTTTTGTATCATGTGTCCGAGCCCGCCATGAACCACGGGCGCGTCTCGGGAGGAGTGAGTGGCCACGACACACGCTGTTCGCGCCGTGGCGTGCGAGTGTGTCCGCCAGGAGCACGTCGTGGACGGAATACCCGGTCATGGCGGGCGTGGCGAAGATGGAGGAGTGTGTGGCACTCTCGGGAGGTCGTTGTGTCGCGTGTGCGTATGTTCCCCTTTATATTAGATCAATAAAACCAGAAAATGCTGCCGCTTTCGCAGAACAAACACTCCAATGAACACACCACCGTTCTAGCTCATCGCCGATGAGCTTCTCTGGCTAACATTTGGTACCATAGCCACGTCCATTAATATGTCAACCCCGCCGGAGAATCAGGATGAGCACAGAGGTCACTGGACCTCGCCTTTGCCGACGCCCCACCGAGGGCGACGCGAAGTCATCATCCATTGCACCGTCGCTGAGAGCAATGCTGCTGGTACCCGATTCCCAATGCTCAAACCACTACGTAAGAAACCCAAATATGAGACAAAGATGGGCGACGTTCTAAAAGGAGAACGTCTCTGATAGGCTTAAGCGAGACGAGCCCGCTTCAGCGAGGATCTGACATGACTCGATTGAACGTACAAGGAGACACATTACAATACAACCCGTCTCAATTAAGTAGGTATCTGAGACGCGCTCTCCTCTCTGATAAACGAGAGATGCACTTTAATTAAGCGCGACTCATATTTGTTAGGTAACTAAGACATACTTTGGTTGCAGCACGTCTCCTTTCATTATCGAATCCGGCGCATCTCCCATAACCACCGGTCTTGCGCGTCTCCTTTAGTTGTCGAAGCAGGCCCGTCTCCCATTCCCTCTAAAGAGAGACATGCTTTATATCGGTCCGTCTCGATTTTCTGTTTCCCTTCTACGACCTCCCAGCTGTGGCAGAACAAGTGGCTACCAGATCTGCCCTGTTCTTGCCCTGTTCTTTCCCTCTTTGGAGGTGCCCTTCTAAAAGTCTTGCGGTGATTATCAGTGGATCTTAAAACAAAAGGTTAGTCTTATCCTCCTCTCATGTTCCTTACTATTTTTTTTTACCTTTAGATCTTGACTATCAGTGGCTTCAAATTTCTTTGATTTAGCTCTTCTTTTCTGTACGTAGATGTCATCGGATCGAAGTTGGATGTATGGGCCGTGCCTTTGCAATGAATATATCCAAGGGGTAGATGCATTTATCACTTTTGCGAAGAAAGACATGTTGGACAACATTAGAGGGACTATTTGTTGTCCTTGCAAACACTGCAAGAATGAGAAGAGATGTCACACAGATGAAGTGTTGAGGTCACATTTGATCACTCATGGATTCATGGTTGATTATCAATGTTGGAACAAACATGGGGAGAAGGGGCTTAATGAAGTAGATATGAGAGATTCATATCTGGAGAGGGAGGTCCCTACCAGTGTTGAAGAAGATCACGATGAGGATGTGAACGAGCCAGATATATCAGGGTTCACCGTTGACGACATTGAGTTTTAGGTGCATAAAATAGAAGAGATGGTACGCAATATCGAGAGACATGGCGACGATGATCGGTACAATAATGGTGAACTTGCAAATTACAAGAAGATGATCGAAGACTCAAAGAAGCCATTGTATCATGCTTGTGTGGTTAAGTACACCAGACTGTTTGCGATGGTAAAAAAAAATTCAGTTGAAGGCGAGCAACAGATGGAGTGATTGAGTTTTAAGGAATTGTTGACGCTCCTTAAGGACATGTTACCCCAACGCAACACAGTCCCTACGACAGTTTATGAGGCAAAACAGATAATTTGTCCACTGGGTTTGGACGTGGAGAAAATCCACACGTGCAAGAATGATTGCATTTTATATCGTGGACCTGAGTACGGAAACCTTGAGAAATGCTCTATTTGTGGAGTGGACATATTCAATCGTAGGAAAGATGACGGTGACGACGAGAACTAGCTGCAATAGAAGAAAAAGAGGGCCTAAAAGATGTTTTGGTACTTTCCTATCATTACTTATTTGAAGCGTTGGTTTGCAAACAAGAAGGAATAATAATTATTGCGATGGCACAAAGAGAAGCATAAGCAGGATGCTAGAATGATAAGACATCCTGCTAATGCCACACAGTGGCGAAACATTGATTCACGAAATCTTGAATTTTCTATTGATCCAAGGAATATTAGGATTGCAATGAGCGTTGGGCATGCATCCTTTTTCGAACAGTAACACACATAGCGCATGTCCAATTGTTCTTACAATTTTGAACCTTACTCCTTGGTTGTGCAAAAAATGGAAATATATTATGATGTCAGGATTAATACCGGGGCCACAACAACCTGGGAATGACATTGACACTTATTTTAAGCCTCTGATTGAAGATCTGAAGCAGTTGTGGTACAACTATGGAGTGCAGGCCTGGGATGACCACAAGCATGAGTACTTTCGCCTCAAAGCCATTTTATTTGTGACTGTTAGTGATTCTCCAGTAGCACGTAACTTGTCCGTATAGAGTAAGAAAGTAGGTTGCAGATGTCCACATTGTTTGAGAGAAACAAACTCACAATACTTGAGCGAGTCACGAAAAATAGTGTACATAGGACATCGATGCTACATTCCAATCAAGCACCCGTTTCGGAGTATGAAGGATAATCTCAATGGTGACAATGAGAAGAGGCGTCCTCCACCTCATCTCATGGGTCATGAAGTCTATGAAATGGTAAAGGATATCTATGTTGTCCTTGGTAAGCAGAAAAGGATTGACAAAAATACTAGCGATGATGACATGTGGAAGAAGCAATCGATTTTTTGGGACCTACCGTATTGGAAAGACTTAGACGTTCGTCATTCGATTGATGTGATGCATGTTGAGAACAATGTGTGCGAGAGCCTACTCGGGACATTTCTTAACACGGATGGGAAAACTATGGACCATGAACATGCACGGGCAGATATGAAGAAAATGGGAATTAGGCCTGAGTTGTGGATCGTTGACTCGGTAAAAAGAATGGAAATACCCACATCATGCATCACCCTTTCAAAAAATGAAACGAAAGAGTTTCGTGGGTTCTTGAAAAATGTGAAAGTACCATCCGGCTACTCGACAAACGTCTCAATGCTTATTTCATTTCCAGATCTAAAAGTAGCTCCCTGTGTGAAGTCTCATGATTACCATGTATTGCTTACGCAGATGATTGCTGTTAGAGTTCGGAATATCCTACTGATCAATGTTCGGGAGGCTATAATGAACTTTTGCTTTTTATTCAATTCAATTAGCAAAAAAGTACTATGTGACGAAGATCTCGAGTCATTGGAAAAAAGGCACTATGAAACTTTATGCTTCCTTGAGATGTATTTTCCACCTGCCTTTTTTGACATTAGCGTTTATTTCACAACTCATCTTATTAAGGAGATAAAACTACTTGGCCCTGTGTTCCTTCACCAGATGTATGCTTATGAGAGATTCAACGGCATACTGAAATCCTTCGTTAGAATCGAGCATACCCTGAGGGCAGCATGGTACAAGGATACTCTGGAGAGGAAGTTGCGAAGTGGGCTCTAAACTACACTGACCCGAGTAACCCGATTGGTGTTCCAAAGTCTTGTCATGAGGGGAGGCTCACAGGAAAAGGGACCATTGGGAAGAAGGCTATAACTCCAGATTCACAATTATTCTTCTGCGCTTATTTCCACGTGTTGCAACACATGTCCATTGTGTCGGAGTACCTCGATGAGCACAAGGAGGTGGTGCTTAGAGATAATCCTAGCTGCAATGAATCATGGTTAGCAAATGAACACAGGAGAAATTTCATTGGCTGCCTCCGGGATCGGATTTCTCACTCATCGGATACTCAAACAAGTGAATACCTAAAAAACTTGGCGCGTGGTCCTATATTCATAGTTATTACATATCAAGAGTTAGACATAAATGGATACACGTTCTACACTATAGAACAAGATAAGAAAAGAACGTATCAGAATAGTGGTGTCCGTGTTGATGCTTATAATGATGCGGGCCAAGACAAAGACATGTACTATAGTCAAATACAAGAGATCTGGAAGCTTGACTTTCAAGGATTCAAGATTCCTCTTTTCCGTTGCAACTGGGTTAATGGAATCAAAGGTGTTGTAATAGACAAGTACGGGTTCACTAGCGTTGATATTAACCATCAAGGATATAAGTCAGATCTTTTCGTGTTAGCACAACACGTTGCTCAAGTGTTCTATGTTCCAGACACAACAAATAAAAGACTTAAGGTCCATACATGGAAAACGACAAATCGTCAGAGTCGAGAATGTCGTCGATGAGGAAGAGTTTGACCAATTTGATGAGACTCCTCCCAGTGTCACCCTGATGATCAAGCTAAGAATAACGTCGGCCAACCATATTCCTTACTTGCAGAACGACCACCATAAAAAAGTCAAGAATTTCAAAAAACCAAGACCGCAACATAAAGTACCAAATTGATTGTGTGTAAATATGCTTAAATATGTGAAAATATGGTCAATTGAGTGAAAATTTGACTTCCATTTGGATATTTGTGTGATATATGCTCAAATGTGTGAAAATATTGTCATTTGAGTGAAAATCTGACTTTCATTTGTCATATGTGCTCTTTTTCTTATGGAGAAGTATTGATGCCTTGTGTTATGTTTCTTAAGGAAGCACTACTGAATATAGCACTTGCCCTTCCCTGAAAAATGGGATACGAAAGTGATGAGAGACGGGCCTCACAAAGGTTCGTCTCTCAGGCAAGATAATGTGAGACGCGTTTCTAAAGAGCGCGTCTCCAATTGTTTTTGTTGGAGCGAAAGGGAGACGCACCCGATGGTGGCTTTTCTGCAGCACGTCTCCGATTGTTGCCCTGGTACTTTTAGCTCTTTGTCCCATCTCGAAACTCTAAGCGCGTTGCAACGAGCATATAAGGTGTGGTATGGCAATGTTCGCATCAAGTTCCGCGTGGACCTTCGTGATGTCAAATTAAACAAAATTTAATCTGGCAATCATGAAGGTTCACACGGAATTTGATCTTTTGCATATTAAATTTTGGCATGGTCCCACATGTCATGGACAATGAGGTCAGACCACTTTGAATTATGTGTCCGAATGGCATTATGGCAACGGACGCACAATAATTCAAAATGGGATACAAACATGGTGTGAGACGCGCCTCAAAAAAAATGCGTCTCTCGGGCAAGATAATGTGAGACATGTTTTTATAAAGCGCGTCTCCAATTTAAACGCTTCGATCTGCGAATGGCATTACTGTCAACAACTCGAATTAATTCAAAAGAAAAGAGACGATCTCTTCAAAAGCGTGTCTCTGATATGAGCTTACACATGTGTGGGAGACGTGCCCGACAGTTGCTCTTCTGAGGCGTGTCTCAGATTGTTGTCCTAAGGTACTTTTAGCTCTCTCACGCGCTCTCTTCCCAACACTTAGCAAAACTTTTCGGCACTTTAGCTATTGCGTGCTGATCACTTGTAGCCCTAGAAACCCTTGCCGCATCATCCCCTTCCCCAGAGCTCGTCACCCGCCTCAACACTGCCCTCTTGATCATTGTCACACTGTCGCCGTCGACCCTCGACTCCCCATCAACCAGCTCGACACTGCCCTAATAAGGTTTGTTCATGCTTTGGTTGGAGTCGAAATGGTCTGTGCTTTGGTGGTTCACCGGTCAATGTTTAGTATATTTTCGAAGTCTTACACTTAGAGTATTACGCTTTGGCTAAGTACCGGTCAGTGTTTAGTGATTTATTTAACGATTGCTTGGTTTGGATTGTCCTTACACTTGGCACATAGATCTTTTTCTTATTAAGGTACAAATTACATGAGAGAATTTGCTCTCTTATGTGACCGTTTGTGCGAATGTGACTAAAGTTTGATAATATTTTATTGGATTTCAGTGTTTTTTGTGAATTTGAAGATGTCTCAGTCGGAGAATCAACAACATATTGAAGAGGAGGCTCAGTAGCAAACTCAGTAGCAGACACATGAAAAGGATGCATCTGCCTCTGGTAACATAAGAAAGAAAAGGTCGCAGACGATGTGGCCGACAGACGTTGTGACTGTTGATGAGGCCAATTGATGAGATCAAGCACATTGTCATTGCACATACAAGAATGGAACGATGTTTATTTGTTTGGGATCCTGGTTCGAGTGAATGTGCATGCGTATTTGATGAAGAACATGGAGATGGTGCACTATGTCGTCCACCACCTTGGCCTCCTCCTTTCATGCACACAAGAGGATTTGATGGCATTGCACATATGGACCCATATATGAGAGAAGATGAACTTGACTCGAGGACAACTTCAATTCAAGAAGGGAAGGATGATGAGGACATCACTCCTATGGATATACACAACACTCAATTGAACATATAAGATGCAATCAATAGAATTCGCACACAACAATTAATTTCAGAGGTGAGTTCGTTCTTATATGTTTCCTTATATATTTTCGAGAATAGATTGCTACCTAATAATTGAATTGTGATTATGATACATGGAGTGATTCAAGAAGTAATTAGAGGAAGGTTTAGGGTCGTGGAGGACCAGAGGATACATTCAAAGAAGATGGAAACCAACCCCAACTCAAAATCATGTCCAACTCAGACTCCAGGAGCAGTACGTACTAAAACGGACACCCAGAATCCATACAAACTCCATTTTGGACGTTATACATATGCACAGAAAGGGGAGAGGATAAACTTTCCAATGGTGCTGGTCCCATGTAAAAATTCCTTTGGAGTCGACAGAAATCATCGAAACAAAATCGTGTTCAGAATCTGTCAGGGTGCTGCTCCACCGTATTGGGCCTTGTATCAAGTCTAAGTCTATTATTTTCGTGTGTTAGGGTTAGGTCACGACCCCAACACCCCCTTGGACGTCCTCCTACCTATATATACTCCATGGTAGCCGCCATAAACAATTGGGTTTTGCTTAAATTAATCTATTATACACAGTTTCACCGTTCATCGGTTTGTGAGACCCCAACTTAGCAATTCAGATTGCTTCTACCTTGTTCTTGCTTGTGTTCTCGGTTGCACTTGCAGGAACTAGCCTTCTTGGCGAGGTCAATCGTGTGAAACACGGTTGATAACCAACGGAGCGGTGGTGTAGTGAATGCAGGGGCTGTTCGTGTTCTACTCGAGAGTCTCGGATCATCAACGTCAAGATCTCCATCAATTGACTTATCCATTACCTTTCAGAAGATCGGGCCTAAACTTTCTCATCACTAATTTTGAAGGCTTACTTCTGGACCAGTATGTGAATACGAGACTGTCCAGAATTTGTGGTCTAGCTGCTCGAGAAAGGGTGCCACTAAACCTGCAGAGATTCGATCAATGGAACAAAAATGAAAATGATGAACTTCGAAAGCTCTATCCAACCATACGTTCAATATCTGGAACATATGAAATAGAATGGGAAGAAGCTAGCTATGAAGATGATTTCTCATGCATGGAGGACCTACAAAACTAAGCTTCGCAAGTTTTGGAAGAATCATGAAACCCTCTTCCATAAGTATCAACATCTGTTAGAAGAGGACTGAACGAGATTTGTTGAAAAGTGCAAATCACAGGAATTTGCCAAGAACAGTGAACATATGAAGTAGCTCTTGTCGCAGAACAAGCTTGACCACCACCTTGACAACACCGGTTATGTCGAGAATAAAAGGATATGGGAACAACATGATGAAGCATTGGCCGAGCAAGGTGTTGTGAATCCATACGATAGTTTTAGTGGACGGTTGTAAGTTGACCTGGAGGGAGGGTTTTCCAGAACACAAAACTACTTTTCGAAAGCGGAAAACGACATCTACATCATAGGTTGACGTCGAGGAGCTGAAAACACGGCTGAGAAGGGAGCTCCTAGGAGACGTGAAGCAAATGCTGGAGGGAGCAGGTATAGAAATCCCTAACGCGTTTTTCAATGACGAGGAGCGTAGGAGCAGCTTTGCTTCTACAACAGCTGGGGGTGGATAACCACAGAAGGATCTTCAGGCACCAGCGTCTGGACCTTCAATTGAGCCGGACACGATAGATAACTTTGCTCAGCCAACAACATGCAACCTTCTACTAATGGTCGGAGGAATCGCTCGAATGGAGGTCGGGAGAGGGCTATGGTATCTAGATCAGACCATGCTTGACAACATCCAAGTGGACACAACATCCTATTTGTGGTCAAGGTGGACATGGTGCATGAAAATAAAAAAAAACCAGCAACTCGAAATGCCACTAGACGATACAATGCTGACTATGCGGGATGTAGTTACTAGAAGGGTTCAGTGGAGACAGAGCCTTATTGTTGTTGACCTAGCAGCAACAGCAGCAGCTTCTACGTCAACCGCTTCAATGTCTCCTAAGGCACGTCTGCTTCTGCATCCAAATCCAGAACAGATAAATCTGTCTCCAATTCTAGAGCTATCGTTACGTCCAGTTATAGAGAAGTAGCAGAAGTCTCCAATTGGAGAGCACTTACCTCTAGTTACAGAGAAGCCGCATCTGTCTCCAACTGTAGAGCTGCCGCAAAACTCTCCAGTGGAGGCTGCGACGTTCACGCGCAACACGGGGTGCTCCGAGTCCACGACAACAAAGGACGTCTAATCATTAGGGTGCAACGATGGACGAATCAGTTGTACCTGTTGCGCGTGAAGATTGGGAAGCCACTTTGTCTCAGTGCACGTGTGTCATACACGACGTGGCTGTGGCATGAGCTTTATGGCCGCCAAAACTTCGACGCGTTGAGTAAGCTGGAGCAGCGAGGAATAGCAAAGGGGATGGCTCACATCTAGCACGTCCGCCAACTTTGCGTTGACCGTGTGACCACCAAGATGAAGCGGAGCCCATTCCCATCGCAGGCAAGGTGGCGAGCAGAGGGGGTGCTCGACCTTGTTCACGGCGACCTGTGCGGACCAGTCTTGCCGGTGACGCCGAGTGGCAGAAGGTACATCCTATTGCTGGTCGTGACTTGAGCAGGTTCATGCGGCTCGTACTCTTGGCAGCCAAGAACCATGATCTTGCTGCTCTAAAAATGTTCCAGGCCACTGTGGAAGTTGGAACAGGACAACGTTTGCGAGTTCTGAGGACAGACAATGGAGGCAAATTCACATCCATGGAGATCGAGACATATTGCGCGAAGAAAGGGATTGAGAGATAGCACACTACACCGTACACCCTGCAGCAAAATGGCATGGTTGAACGTCGGAATCAGACAGTCGTCACCATTGCAAGAAGTTTGCTTAAGGGCCGCGATATGCCAACTTGGTTCTGGAGCGAGGCAGTCGCTACTGCCGTGTACCTCCTGAACTGCGCACCCACCATGGCTGTCGACGGCATGAACGCCGTACGAGGCATGGTACAGCCGCAAACCAAGTGTCCATCACCTACGGACATTTGGGTATCTAGCCTATGTCAAGAAGACGAAGCCGCACCTCAAGAAACTCGAAGATCGTGGGGTTCCAGCTGTCTTCATCGGCTATGAACCGAGCGCCAAGGCATGGCGCATCTACAACCCGATGACACAACATGTCATCGTGTCACAGGATGCCGTCTTCGACGAGAATGTGTCCTGGGGCTGGGAACAAGAGTGATGGAATGGACCAATAAGGCTGGAACAACGGCGAACAACTTGTGGTGGCGTTCCACTCACAATAGGTTGAGACAGGGCACGTCGGCATGACGGAACCCATTGGAGACACCAGGAAATTGCATACTCCGTGCCACCACCTTCTGCACCGGCACCAAAGGCATCCCTAATGCCACCACCAAAGTTTGTCTCGCCGCTACCACATGTCAGGTGTGAGACTTATGTGTGCTGAATACATTGGCTTTGACAATAAAAGTTTTGAATGCTGCTATAACATCTTTTTAACAAGGTCCGACTCTAGTTCCTAGCTTTTGCAAGGTCCGACAATAGGTCTGACTTTCTTTGTCTAGATCTGACATGTTTTTGGGTAGCTCCGGTGAGCTTTGTCTTTAGCTCCGGCATGTCTTTGATAGCTCCGGCATATCTTTGTTAAACTCCGATTTGTTTTGATAGGTCCGACTTATGTTGGTTAGCTCTGACATATTTTTCTAGCTCCGACTTTTGGGATGACTAGTTGCGACTAGCTTTGGTAAGCTCCGGCGCTAGGTTGTACTAGCTTTGGTAAGCTCCGGCTCAAGCTCCGGTTAGCTTTGGCAAGGTTCGGAGCTTGATAGTAACGTTCCAAATTTTCATGTGAAATGTTTCGAACTTGCTTTACACTTATGGAAAGGAACTTTTGTGCCTTGTTCGTCCGACTTGTTCCAGACAAGTTTTTACTCGTCAAGTTTGTGCACAGCACTATCTTTCGTCGGTGGTTTTATTATAACTCGAGTTTTACATATCCAATTGACGTGATTCTTTCTGAGTTGTCTGCACAACTTGATTATCTATCATATGTCAAAATTTCACGGTCATTAGATTTGTAGATTTTGATCTACACGAGTTTCTTTGCAGTATTGCAGATCTGTTTTTACTCGCTAGAACGGATTGACCTTTGTTCGATCTTTCGATCAAGCTCTCGACGAAATTGAGTGATTCTTGTTGTGTCGTCTTCGTGACTTGATGCTCTCTGATATCTATCACTTTTGTCATGGTGAAACACATTTAGATTAGTCTCACACACGATTTCTTTAACAGATCGTTTTTCTGCCGAAGGGGTTGGGATTTAATTGTTTCCGCTGCGTAAGATTTTTTAATCTACCATTCACCCCCATCTGGTACTTTTCACGTGCTCTTCGATCCTACAATTGGTATCATAGCCAGGTTGCTCTAATCATTGTGATTTGCACGTGTTTTTTGACTAATCATCATGGAGAAATACTCTGCCAAACCTTGTGTGTTTGCTGGTATTGATTTTCAGGTTTGGAAGGCACGCATGAGGCTTTCATCCAGGCGTAAGACTTTGCAATATGGGAGAAGGTGTACAAGCCTTATGAAGTGCCGTCAAATGATCAAGTTACAGCTACAAATCTGAGAGATGTCGACAACAACAACAAGGCTCGAAACTTGATCATATAAGGATTAACTCAAAGCGACTTCAACCGTGTTGCACACCTCCGATCTGCATACGATGTGTGGAAAGCACTTTGTGACTACCACGAAGGATCCAACACGATCAAGGAGGTAAGGCAAGACATGTTGAAGAAAGAATACATTCACTTCGAGATGCAACCCGGTGAGTCAATTGATGATCTCTTTGCTCGCTTTAATAAAATTCTCAGCAACTTGCATAGCGTCAATGTTAATTTTTCAGATACTAAAAATGCTAGGCAATTGTTAAGTGCATTAGACATGTCAATTTGGGAGATGAAAGTTACATCCATTCATGAATCTACTGTCATGAGTACACTTACTTTAGATGTGATATATTCCAAGTTAAAAACTCATGAAATTGACATAATATCACGTAAAAACCCCAACAAGTCTATTGCTTTTGTTTCACAACGTGACATGCCTAGCTCCGGTCAATCTTCATGTTGGGGTACACTTGCTTTGTTGTCCTCTCTAACCCTTGAACAGATTGAGGAGTTTCCAGAGGAGTAGCTAGCACTTCTCTCTACTAGGTTCTCAAAAGCATTGCAAAATATGAGAACTAGAAGGAGAGGAAGCTCCAAACCTCAACGATGCTTCGAATGTGGTAAGCAAGGACACTTTCGTATAGATTGTCCTAACCTTTCAGGTTCTACTTCCCGAGAAGACAAACAATCAAGGACGAAGCACTCCTTAACAAATGATAAGAAGAAGAAGAAGAAGGGCTTTACAGGTCGCCAACTGGTGAACAGTTTTATCTCTGCACTCCAGGAACTTGGCTCAAGCGGCGTGGACATGGGAAGTGATGAAGATGAAGATGATTTGGCAAACTTGTGTTTCATGGCTGGCAAGTCAAGGTCAAGTATGGAGGAGGCTGAACACAACAGCGACAATGAAGAGGTATGTCCTACTTGCAAAGAAATGTGTGATGCTATTTCTCGTGCCACTGTGATAGTTAAGAAAAGGGACAAAAAGCTTAGGGACAATGCTGTTAAAATTGAGTCATTAGAATATGAAATTAATTGTTTAAAATAATTGATTCCTAGTGATGACTCTTGTCCCTCATGTGATTTAATATATGAATAATTGTCCTCATTAACACTACAGGAAACAATGAATAAGGTGTCGGTTTATATATAGGCGTCGGCCCCAACGTATTTAATTCGACTAAAGATGTCGGTTTAAAAAAACCGACACCTATAAACTAAATGTGTCTGTCAATCTAAATAAACCGTCACACTTAATAACTGCGTCGGTTCAACCGACTCTTTTAATAACGGTGTCAGCTGAACCGACGACCATACAACTCCTCAAATTTTTTTCTGCCCCTCAGCGCGCGCACGCGGTATCCCGAAATTTTTTAATTGCCCCGCCCATCTATCATCGTCGGTTTGACTGACGCCTTTAGTGACATCGTCCACAGATCCCAGCCCGTCTGATTTTTTATACCGGTCCCCGAGCAACACACGCACCAGAGAAACCCTACCGCCAATATCTTCCCCGCCGCCGCTCACTCCCGACGATGCCACCTTCCGGCGACACGGCACGGCCCCCGATGGCGCGGCGAGGCCTTCTGGCCACGCGGCCTCCGATCCCAGCGCGTGACCTCCCGGCGACACGGCCTCGGACCTCAGCGCGTGACCTCCCGGCGACGCGGCCTTCCAGCGCGGGCTTCGGCGAAGCAGGCTCCAGCGGCGCGACCTCCCGGCGTGCGGTCTTCCGGTGACTCGGCGCGGCTCCGGGCGACACGGCCTTCAGGCGGCGCAGCTCCGGGCAACGCGGTCTTCCGGCGGCGCGGCGAGGGCTCCCGGCCACGTGGCCTGCCGACGACGATACCTCACGGAGACGCAGACTTCCAGCGATGCGGGCTTCGGCGATGCGGCCTCCCGGCGACGTTGGCTCTGGCGTCCTCTGTGAATGTTCATTTTTGTTTTTTTTGTCAGATTTGGAATGATGTATTTGTGGATTGTTTTTGTTTTCGAGTTCAATCTTGTTGATCTAGTGTCTGCTTAATTCAATATATGGTTCTCTTATTTGATTCATGTGCATCCTTCGATCTTGTGTTGCTCTTCTCATTCCAGTCCAACAATAGAATCTGATGAAAACTAGATACAAAGCTTGCTCAGGAAACTAGAGGGGGAAGGGACCGGAGAAAGAAACTTTTTTGTGCAGTTTTTTTTCTTTGTCAGACACTAAAAGCGTCGGTTCTATTTGGATCGACGACTTCAAAGGCATAAATGCGTCGGGTATAGGCACCGTCAACTATAAAGTGTAAATATGTCGGTTTTCGAAAACCGACGCTTATAACAATTAAAAGCGTCGGTACCGACGCCCATAATAGTTAAATGCGTCCGAAAAATTTCGTCGGGTAAAGCGTCGGTCAACCGACGCTTTTAAAGTATGGGTGTCAGTTTCTGTACACAACCGACACTTATATGGCCGACACCCTATCGATGGATTCCTGTAGTGTAAGAAGTGCACACACCTCCACACTTGATAAACTTGAGTTAGAAATAGAAAAGAATAGAGATTTTGCTGCACTTAATGATAAAAACTTGAAAGATGCTAGCTATTCTACAATTGATTTGCATTGTTCTACTTGTGATGATCTTGATAAGAAACTACAAGATGCTATGAATGAAATTTATATATTGAACAATGCTTTACGTTTTCATGAAGTCAAATATTGTTTCAATTGCAAATTAAAAAGAAAAACTTCATATGAAAATTGCCTTGATCTGACCAATAAACTTGATGACATGCATAGGACATTAGATCAGTTTTGTAATGGAAATAAGAACCTAAACTTGCTGCTGAATTCTTCCAAGTCTTGCAATGATAAAACTAGTTTAGGTTTTGATTCTCATGTTCATGCTAAGGCACATCCACCTAAAATTGTAAAGTCATTAGGAAGTGGTTTGATTAAAATAGTTCCTAAAAAAGTGGTTTTCAAATCTGCAGGAGTATTGTCTCATTCGGTTTCAAATAAAAATGTTGTTTGCTCATCTAGACATGAACACAAAGTTAAATTTCATTGTACCTACTGTGGTAGAGATGGTCATGTCATTTATTTTTGTTATAGACTAGCTAAACAACAGAAAAGAGAAAGAATGATTGCTAGATCTTATAACTTTCATGCAAAATTTGTTGCGCATATTAAACCAAATGCCAGGATCATGCAACCTGCTGTTATGAGTAAAAAACATTCAAAGTTTACCTCCGGACCTTCTGTTTTTGCCTCTGGAGCTACTGATTTTTGTGCTACACAAGTAAAACCTTATAGGTCAGTAGTTAAGAATAAAAAACTTCAAACTTTGACTCATAAACCTGCTGTTTTATCTCAGCTTTCACGTGTTTTTCCTGCTGCACGTCGTGTGACTTAGTACTGGATACCTAAATGCCTTTTGACTAACCCCAGTATTGAGTCATTGACGTATTGTGTTTCTATGTAGGTTAAATTCTTGAGGAAGGAGAACATTTGGATTGTTGATTCAGGTTGTTCACGCCACATGACCGATAACAAAGAATGATTATCCTCCCTCTCTTTTGTTTCACGAGTAGAGAATGTTACTTTTGCCGATAATTCTTCAACTCCTATAATTGCTAAGGGTTCGGTTAGAGTAAATGATCACTACACTTTGAAGGATGTGGCACTTGTCAAAAGTTTGAAATACAACTTGCTTTCTGTTTCACAATTGCTAGATGAAAATCTGGAAATTATTTTCACTAAAAATTGCTGCAAAGTTGTAAATTCAAACAATGAGCTTATTTTTAACATGTCACAATTTGGAAGAGTTTTTAAAGCTTATTTTGATATGTCTTCCTCTAAGCATAGGTGTCTAGTTGCTAATGATTCCAAAGATTTATATTTTTGGCATCGTAAACTTGGTCACGTAGGTTTTGATCATCTCATGCGTGTTAGTGCTCTTGATCGCATACGTGGGCTGCCTAAGCTTAAAGGGGATAAAGAAATTGTGTGCTCTTCTTGTAGACATGCTAAGATGGTTGCAGGTTCACAAACTCCTCTCACAATGATCATGACAACTGAACCGGGTCAACTTTTGCACCTTGACACCGTAGGACCTTCAGGTGTTCAATCCTTCCGAGGAAAATGATATGTTCTTGTGATTGTTGATGATTATTCTAGATACTCTTGGGTTTACTTTATGGCATCTAAGAATGAAGCTTTTAGTCACTTTAGAACTTTATTTCTTAGATTATCAATTGATCACCCAGGATCTTTAAAAGTAATTAGAAGTGATAACGGAACTGAATTTAAAAATCAATCTTTTGATCACTTTTGTGCTGAAAATGGAATAAATCATCAATTTTCTTCTCCATATGTAGCTCAACAAAACGGTGTTGTAGAAAGAAAGAACAGAACCTTAGTTGAGATGGCTAGGACTATGCTTGATGAATATCAAACTTCTAGGAAATTTTGGGCTGATTGAAAGCATCTAGGCCCCCATGAGGTAAGGTTTCGGTGATTAATGACAACCGTTAGATATTACTAATGAATTTGTGGATACAAGGTCTCTCATATCACTTATTCCACTTAACGAAATCTATATGAATATTATCTACTGCTCATTAGATATAATTGGAGACCCCTAAACAATCATTCTATGAGGTTAATCGATTTTTATGAAGATTAGAAGTAAAAGCTCATATGTCAAGGATAAATCTCCGTGTCTTCGTGTCTCCTCGGGAGTTTGCGCTTTCTTCCTCTCCCCTTACACTTATGCATTTCATATACCGCAAAGTTACAATTCACTTGAATGCATAGGTTGTTTGTATAGGGAATTGGGCTTTTGGTAATTAAGTTTTTATTGCTTTAATTTTTTGAAAAGAAGCCCAGTTCACCCCCCTCTTGGGCATTCGATCCTTACAATTGGTATCAGAGCAAGGTTGCTCATTGGATCATTCTAGTTTCACCGCTAGAGAGCTAAAATGGCCAAGAATGGGGGTTTGGTTCCTATCTTCAAGAGCAAGAACTTTGCCTATTGGAAAGCACGCATGCGTGCTTATCTAGAGGCTATTGCTCCCGAGGTATGGGAAGCGACCCATGCGGGGTTTGGTGAGCATAATTATGTTGGTGATCAAATCAAGTGAGATGCTAAAGCTGGAAATGCAATTTATGGATGCATTAGTCAAGATGTATTTGCTAGGATTGCTAGCAAAGAGAAAGCTTGCGAAATTTAGGCTTGCTTGATTGAAATTCATGAGGGTTCTTCTCGTGTCAAAGAACTAAAATATCATATGCTTAAAGCCAAATATGATGAGTTCAAAATGCTACCTCATGAAAATGTAAATGAAATGTTTTCTCGCTTGAATGTGCTTATTGAGGAAATTAATGCTCTTGACATTGCTTCTCTTGGCAAGGGACTCATCAACCGCAAGATTCTTATGCTCCTTCCTAAGCCAAAGTACAACATCATCAACTCCATGCTTCAAAAAAGAATCTCTTAATTACATTGAAGTTTCAGAACTTATTGGAGAGATTCACGCTCATGAGATGAGTGTACTTTGGATGATGGAGCAATCATCTTCAAAGACAATTGCTCTAAAGGCTTCCACCAAGAAAACAAGTCTCAAGAAAAAGAAAGTGGTTGAGCCTAGCTCAAGTTAAGTAGAGCAAGCATCAAATGAAGATGACGATGATGAGCTTGCATTGATGATGAGAAAGTTCTCTCGCTTGAACTCCAAGATTGCCAAGAAGGGATACACCTTTGATCTCAAGAAGAAAGCCTTTCTACCAAGGAGAGATGACAACAAGACTTGCTACAATTGTGGTGATCAAGGCCACATCCCCTATGATCGTCCAAAACCAGACAAAAGAAGAGAGAACCACAAGGGCAAGCATCGCAAGCTTGAAGACAGTGAAGATGATGAAGAAGAGGTCAAGCCCAAACTAAGATCCTTTGGGAAGAAGAAACATGACAAAGGCAAGAAGGCAAAGCTCTTCCCAAAGAAGAGGAAAGGTCCACAAAAGGTGTTCATGTGTGAGGAAAATGAATGGATCACCGACGAAGAATCAAGTGATGAAGAGAGTGAAACGGAAGAAGAAAGCTTGGCCGGCCTTGCCATTGCCAACAATGATGACTCATCTCTTCATCCACCTCCCATGTGCCTCATGGCTAAAGGTAACACCAAGGTATGTGATGACTCTAGCGATGATGAGCTTTCCCCCGATGATTTAACTTCATTAATAAATGAATACCACACTATCATTAAGAGGGAAAAGAGTAAGGTCAAGGCTCTTGAAGAAACTCGTGCTAAGCTTGAGAGTGCTATCCTCGATTTGCTTGACAAGTATGAAAGCATACTTAAGGAGCATGACACGCTCAAATCTCATGTCAAGCAAATTGAGGAGGATAAGGCTCAAATCAAGCTAGATCATCATGAGCTTGACTTAGCACATCAAGCACTCTTGGGAAAGCACAATGAGTTAATCCAAGAGCATCAAGTACTTAACCTTGCTGATGAAGTTCTTGAACAAGAATTGAAAACTATAAAGAAAGAAACCCTTAATGATAAGGTATCTATTACTTCTCATGCCACTAATGTCTTGCACAAGTCTTTGCCTTTGAAAGAGAATGCTAGGGAGAAGGACTTGTTGGAAGAAATTAAAAGTCTCTGCACTAGTGTGGCAAGACTATCTAAAAGAGAAGTCAAGCACAAGGAAATCCTCTTCCAACAAGCAAAGGCCTTCAACAAGAGAGGATTTGGATCCTTCCCGGTGCCTAACAAAGGAAAGGTGCCCTCACCGGAGCTTAGAACAAGCTTCATCAAGGAAGTTGGTTCCTATTGCCAACATTGTGAGGTCACCGGTCACCATACAAGGGAGTGTCCTCTTCCTAACCGGCCTTCTCCAAAATTGCCTACTAACTACAAGTCTACTTTCAATGATCATTATTATCTCTTGAGTAAAGTAGATGGCAAGGTGAAGTCAAGGTTCATTGGCAAGGACATAAAGGGCATGAAGGGAAAGCTCCCCAAGCAACTTTGGGTCCCAAAAACACTTGTATCACACATACAAGGACCTAAGTTGGCTTGGGTGCCTAAAGTCAAAAGTTGAATTCATGTGTGTAGGTGAACTACAAATCCGGAGGAAAGCATTGGGTACTCGATAGCGGGTGCACTCAACATATGACCGGCAACGATGGTATGTTCACCACCATAGAAAACCCCGACAATCATGAACAAGTCACCTTTGGTGATAACTCTAAGGGGAAGGTAATTGGGTTAGCAAAAATGATATTGTTGTGACTAGTGAAACAAGTCAAGAACTAATCTTCAAAGGATTTCGGCATGGACATCTCTACCTAGTAGACTTCTCCCACAAGGATGCTAGCTTGACCACTTGTCTTTTCACTAAGACAAGTTTGGGTTGGCTATGGCATCGACGCATAGCGCACATTGGAATGAGCAAGCTCAAGAAGTCATTCAAGCTCGGGATGGTGACCGGCGTAAAGGATGTCATATTTGAGAAGAACAAACTTTGTAGCGCTTGTCAAGCCGGGAAGCAAGTTGCTTCTCACCACCCGATGAAGAAAATGGTGTCAACCTCCAAGCCACTTGAGTTGCTCCACATGGACCTCTTCGGACCGTCCACATATCAAAGTCTTGGCGGTAACCTATATTGTCTTGTTATAGTTGATGACTACTCTCGCTATGCTTGGACTTTGTTTCTAGGTGACAAGAGTGAAACTCCGGAAGTGTTCAAGACCTTCGCTAACCATGCTCAAAGGGAATTTCAACTTCCCATCATCAAGGTCCAGAGTGACAATGGCACCGAATTCAAGAA
The DNA here is from genome assembly GCA_036927565.1 of Tuctoria greenei. NCBI lineage: Eukaryota > Viridiplantae > Streptophyta > Magnoliopsida > Poales > Poaceae > Tuctoria > Tuctoria greenei. The sequence continues at coordinate 127,466,462 of JAYESD010000011.1, read as the reverse complement.
CTACAACATTGGGGAGTGGTGTGATCGTGAAGGCGTGAAGCATGAGTTTTCGACCACATACACTCCTCAACAAAATGTTGTCGTTGAAAGGAAGAACAAGACTCTCATCACTCTTGCACGAGCAATGCTTGATGACTATGGCACGTCCGAGAAGTTTTGGGCCAAAGCAATCAACACGGAGTGCCATGCCGCAAATCGGGTCTACCTACATTGACTACTTCAAAAGACCCTGTACGAACTTCTCATTGGGAGAAAGCCCAACATCTCCTATTTCCGAGTCTTCGGGTGCAAGTGCTACATCTACCACAAGAAAAGGCTCGGTAAGTTTGAAAGAAGATGTGATGTTGGTATATTTCTTAGTTATGCATCAAACTCAAAAGCATATCGACTATTCAACCAAACCTCTGGTTTAGTTGAGGGAAGTTGTGACGTTGAGTTTGATGAAACTAATGGCTCCCAAGAGGAGAGTTTTGGTCATGATGAAATAGACGATGAGCCTCTACGAGAAGCTATGAAGAACATGACCATTGGAGACATCAAGCCTAAAGTTGAGGAGAGCCATGATCAAGGGGGAGCTTCAAGTTCCAACATCAACACATCTATGGCACCTCAAGTTGATGAAGAAGAAAAGGATGATCCATTGCCGACACAAGATTCACAAGCTACACAACATCAAGAAGAAGAACAAGTCCATGATCAAGTCCAACCACAAGAAGAGCAACACGCATCACCACCGCCAAGTGCTTCACAACCACTTATGAGGCATGGACGCATCTCCAAGGCGCATTCGATTGACCAAATTATCGGAAGTCCGTCAAGGGGAGTAAGTACACGTTCTCGCCACTTCGCTACGTTTTGCGAGCACTACTCGTTTGTTTCATGTGTAGAACCCACTCACATTGAGGAAGCACTCCAAGATCCAAATTGGGTGATGGCCATGCAAGAAGAACTCAACAACTTCATCCGCAATGAAGTTTGGGTGTTGGAGGAGCGACCCAAGGACAAGAACGTCATCGGAACAAAGTGGGTGTACTGCAACAAACAAGATGAGAATGACTTTGTGGTCTGTAGCAAGGCAAGACTTGTGGCCAAGGGTTTCTCGCAAGTTGAAGGACTAGACTTTGGGGAGACATTTGCTCTGGTCGCCCGACTAGAAGCCATCCGTATACTCCTTGCCTGTGCATCACACCATAACATAGAACTTTACCAAATGGATGTGAAAAGTGCCTTTCTTAATGGTTATATTAACGAGCTTGTCTATGTTGAACAACCTCCCGGGTTTGAAGATCCGAGGAATCCTAATCATGTGTTTAGGTTGCACAAGGCGCTCTACGGGCTCAAGCAAGCACCTTGAACGTGGTATGAATAACTACGGGATTTCTTGATCATGCAAGGATTCAAGATCGGGAGGGTGGACACTACACTCTTCACCAAAGACATCGACGGGGAACTATTTATTTGTCAAATTTATGTCGATGATATTATTTTTGGTTCAACTAATGAAGCTCTTAGCCATGAGTTTGGCAAAATGATGTCTAGGGAATTCGAGATGTCGATGATTGGAGAGCTCAACTTCTTCCTTGGATTTCAAATCAAGCAACTTCGAGAGGGAACCTTCATCTATCAAGAAAAGTATACCAAGGACCTCTTGAAGAAATTTGAGATGGGAGATTGTAGCTCAAGAAGTACTCCAATGGCAACAAATTGTCATCTCGACGCGGATAAGGACGGTAAACCTATTGACCAATCCAATTACTGTTCTATGATTGGTTCATTGCTTTATCTTACCGCATCTAGGCCCGATATCATGTTTAGTGTATGCTTGTGTGCTCGCTTTCAAGCGGCACCTAAAGAATCACATTGGAAGGCGGTCTTTAGGATACTTCGGTATCTCAAGCATACCCAAGTGTAGGCCTGTGGTACCCTAAAGGTGCAAAATTCCATCTCTTGGGTTACTCGGATTCAGACTTTGTCGGATGCCGTGTGGATCGCAAGAGTACCTCCGGTAGGTGCCACTTACTTGAGTGTTCCCTAGTATCTTGGTCTAGCAAGAAGCAAAATTTCGTTGCTTTGTCCACGGCGGAAGCGGAATATATAGCGGCCGGTGCATGTTGTGCCCAAATTCTTTATATGAAGCAAACCCTTTTGGACTTTGGTATTAAACTTGGTTGTGTGTCTCTCCTTTGTGACAATGAAAGTGCGGTTAAGACTGCTAAGAACCCCGTTCAACACTCTCGCACTAAACACATTGATATTCACCATCATTTCTTAAGGGGCCATGAAGCTAAGGGAGACATCTCCTTGCGAGGTGTTAGGTCCGAAGAACAATTGGCGGATATCTTCACTAAACCACTTGATGAGAAACCTTTTCTAGACTAAGAAGTGAATTAAATGTGCTAGATGCATCGAACGTCATGTAAGTTGCCATGATCATGTAAGAATGCATCTCATATAGGTCTTGTCTAACTTTCAAAGGATAGGGGTGAGCAAGGGTTAGCTTGGGATGGAGGTTCCTTTGGGTTTCCCCAAGGCTTGGAGAGTGGCTCTCCCTGAAGAAGCCTTTGAGAGGTTCAAATTTGGCAAGATAGACTTAATTTATGTCTTGCATGATGCCTACCATATAAACTTGCACCCACGTTTAATTTCTTGCATTATAAATTGTTTGGCATTGCATACGGTAGATTGTCACAAAGGGGAACCCACTTCATGAGAAAAAGACTTGTTTGAAATGCAATATCTCAACTCATATGATGTGGAAAGAACAAAATGTTAGATGCGTTAATGCCTAAAGGAACATGCTTTAAAGAGATAGAAGTCTTCATCCTCTAGCTCACAAAGCATGGGCCTTACATTTTATTTGGATTTATTTCTTATTTTCTTCGGTGCTCTATTTGCTTTAGGGCTTAGCCAAGTTATTGGCAATTAGTATTTTTGAGGGGTAAGGGGTTACCCAAAAAGTCCTAAGACTTGTGTTTCTCATTGTGTGTTTAAGTCAAAGGACATATATGGGATGTTGCTGTTTTGTAGTCATCGAATTATCCGATGCTTAGGGTAGAACCATCATCGGATCAGTTTGTGCTCAAGGGCAGGGGGTCAGCTCAGTCAGAAAGCCAAATCAACCGACGAGTTCATTCTGAGAAATATCAGAGAATCCGATGTTCACATTTCTGGGGTTGTGCCAAAATCAACCGATGCTAATCCTCTCCTCGTCGGAGCATCCGGTATCAATGGTACTTTTGGAATACCCTTACTGTCCTATTCGACTGATGCAGCCCTCATCTTACGTCGGTTCATCCGATGTTAAATTTTGAGCTAGGGTTCGGGCCGCACCTATTTAGCGCGCCGTTTCACCTCCTTTTTTCTCTCTCCCCGCCACCGACGCTCCGTGCTTCACCTCCGCGGCCACCGCTCCCTCGCCCTGCCGTCGCCCTCCGGCCGCCGCCGCTCAGCGCCGCCGCCTTCCCACGCAGCGCCTCCGCCTCCCCAAGCAGCGCCGCCGCCGCCTCCCCACGCCTCACCGCTGCCGCACCTCTGCCGCCGCCCACACCGCACCGACGCCCTCTGCGCCACTGTGGTGCCCCCCTACGGTCGCCGTCGCTTCACCCCCCCCCCCCCCATTAGAGAGTCATGTAGCTAATGCTGATAGCTTCTTTTCAACCTTAGTGATAAAAGATGCAAAATCTTCTGCCCTGGGTCTGCTATGCCCATAGGCAATCCCAAATAAGTGAATGGGAACATTTCCAACTTACAACCAAGAGTGGCTGCCATGATGTTTGCTTGTTCTTCGCTTAAATTGATCGGAATTATACAATATTTTCCCCAGTTTACAGAGAGGCCCGTTGATGCCGCAACCGTCTGCAACAAATTCTTGAGAAAGAACAGCTCTTGTTGAGACGCTTTTAGTACCATGATGGTATCATCTGCATACTGCATACTGAACCACTGGGTATCTCAATTGATCATGTTGTTGAATTGGCACAGTCAGGAGCCCCATGGACGCAACTTTATTGATGGATATTTGTAATAATTCAGCCGCCAACACAAACAGAAGTGGTGACAGTGGGTCACCTTGTCGCACTCTCCCTTTGCACCGAAAGTTCTTTCCCAGTATCCCATTTAGTAGTACCTCGGAGGTTGCAGTAGATAGAATATTTTGAATCCAATTGCACCATTGTTCCGAGAATCCCATGTACTGCAACATCAACAAAATGAAATTATATTCCACCATATCGAACGCCTTCTCGAAGTCCAATTTCAGAATCACAATACCATCCTTCAATATTTTACATTGATATAGGTATTCGTATGCCCACGCCATACAGTCCTGAATTGTCCTTTTTCTTATGAATCCGTACTGATTTTTATGAATAATGCTAGTAATTACGGTCTGCAACCTTAAGGAGAGAACTTTGGTGATTAACTTTATTGTGATGGGCCTGAAATCTTTTACTCGACACGGGTTGCCCACCTTTGGCGATAGACTGATATAGGAACTGTTCAAAGGTAGTAGACTGATGTTGTTGTTGAAAAATCAGCACATAATGATATGCCTTCTTTAATAATATGCCAGCATACCTTATAAAATTTTGGGTTAAACCCGTCCGGTCCCAGCGCCTTGTCTCCCATCATTTCTTTAAGAGCCAATTCAATTTCTTCTACGCTAATCGTGTCAGACATGTGCCCTACATTATGATTTTCTTGCACCATGTCCTGCAGGTTAGGCCATGGCTGAATTTCTTGGGATTGGCCCAATCTTTCACTGAATTCCTTCCATAGAGTAGCTTTGTCATTGTGCTCCGCCAGCTCTGTACCCTCACTGTCGTCGTGATCAAGTTCCGCCTATATCTTTCTGTTGCTGCTGTCAAGAAAAAATTTGTAGGTTCATCCCCCAGTTTAGCCCACCTTGCCGTATATCTCTGCCTCCAGTAGTCATTTTTGTGCTGCAGCAGCGTGCTGATGTGTTCCTTGATGAGCTCTCGGAACACTTTTTCCTGTGCGAACAGACCTTGCTGTTCTTCTAATTTATCCACCACCAACAATATTGCATTGCATTTGCTAATCAGTGTTGACATATTCCCAATACTTTTGCTCCAGTACTTCAACCTGTACCTTAGTCTCTTGAATTTCGCCGATATCTTTCTTGCACTGTTCATTTCAGGTAACGGTTGATCCCTTGAACTTTGCACCACGTCTAAGAATTGCGGATGTTGAATCCAGTAATTTACAAACCTGAAACATTGTGCTTTCGGGATGTTTGTGCCTATCCATGCTACATAAGGTATGTGATCCGATGTATCCCTTGCTAGCGGCAGCAGGATAGTGTTTGGAAAGTTGATTGTCCACTGTAGTGAAGTAAAGCACCAATCCAACTGTTCCAAAAGTGGTGTTTCTTGCATGTTGCTCCAAGTGTAGTTTCTCCCTCTTAATGGTATTTTTATTGAGCCAAGGTGTTGAATGATGTTGTTAAAGATCTGCATATCACATAGATTTGGTCCTGGTCGGTTTCTATCTTCCGTACTTCTGTAGACATTGAAGTCACCAAAGATCATCCACAAATCGTCCGGTTGGAGTGTGAGGTTCCACAACCATTGTGTGAACTTCTGCCTCTCCGCTCCGTGACAAGGCCCGTATACTGTTATTAATTTCCATTTAAGTCCGTTGTGTAAAGAAGTGAATTGCACTGATACAGTACTTCACCTCTCAGCACGTTCCCATTCCAACCCATGAGTATACCTCCAGAGGCCCCACTTGAAGGAGCAAACGCGAATTTGTTGAATCTTCTCGGTGCTATTTTTTGGTAAAAGATAAGTCGATCATTTCTTTCTTCCTTTCTTGGATGCAGTAAATGTTGCAATCCTGTGTCTCCTCAATTTTGAATCTTACAGCCTGCTGTTTGCTAAGATCGGTGATGCCTCTTATGTTCTAGTTCAGGATATTACAGGATCTGTTGTTGTTGTGTGCCATATATAAAACCAATTGTCTGTATTGATCCATGCCAACACTTGAAAAGCCTGGTTTGCCGCCATTCTTCAGGAAACTGCCTTTGCACAACCACTTTGGCCATTTGCAACAGCGGCTGGTCATATAAATGTTTAGCCGTATGTGTTTTGGTTGAGTCAGAGTTTTGTGAGATAACAACTGAATGGGTAGGAACTATGTCGGAGGCCGAGCACATGCCCCCGAACATCCCCTTCCTGTCCGAAAGCTTATGAACTATGAATATTAATACATGGGCCAAAAGGCCAATACAACAGTTATAGACAATAGAGATTTGAAAAGGTTCCCCCTGTGTGGCGCCTGCATTCCATGACGTCCAGAGACTCCCCCAGTACCTGTTGCTGCAGGAGCATCCAGGTAAAATAGCTTCACTAAGTGTAAGGCATATACGCAAATGATTGATTGATAATTGGCCCTATCGAATGCACAACACAGAGTCACCAAGGCATGCTGCCCCCATGCTGTATACCCCACATCACATGACAGATACTCCCAGACAAGAGGCTCATACAGCAGTACGATTATCCGATCACACATCACTTTCTTCATAGCTTTTGCATCTCCCTGCTTTGTGTACATAACAAAAGGGCAGAGAGTGCCCTCAGCTGACAACATCCTTAAATTAGAAGCCAGGGCCATGACAATGTCCCAAAAGCCTAGCCCCGTCATAACCAGCCATGTAACCTTTTCTAACACCGCAAAAGCTGGTACATGACCGATGCAGTGGCTAAACAGAATTAGCCCCATGTTACTACATACAATACATATGTATGTACATTAACAGAGTCTTGTTGTCCCAGGCTCCCTGCCTCTACTTCAGTAACCTGATGTTCGTGTTGTGTCGGGAGCCTCTCGCGCGCCACTTCAAGTGGCATGCTGCAATCACGTACTGCGGTGTCCTGCAGTATCACATAAGGTATTTCTGGGAATGAATCACATTGAACAAGATCTTCTAGAGTAGGGAATGTGATGGGACCTGGGAATTGTAATTTAGCCGCTATGCCGGCCGCAGAGGCCGGTCCACAGTCCCTGTCGTGCACCTGGATATCATTGTGCTGCTGTACTGACTCCACTTTTCTGTGGCCATCCAGAATCCTTTTGATTCTGGTACTCCTTCGCACTGAATCCCAGTTTATTGGAGCTTTCCCTTTTGTCTTCCTGTCAGTATTGTTTGCTGCATTGGTAGACTCCATTGTCCCTGTAAACTGCGGAGTGATCACATCACTGTTTTTCTGTGCTTGTTCTTTTCCTTTTCTCAGCTCTGAGTCTCTTCCCCTTCTAGCGTAAACATGCCCATGACACTCATTATTTGCCCTGTCAGAGCCCATTTGGAATGCTGTAGGTGTTTTTGTTCCCTGCATTTCTTCAATGACTATAGCATTCCTCCTGGTCGATGTTCCTGAATTACCCACCGAACCCGTAGGCGCTGTACTTTGCACACCCAGGTCACACAGCTGATCGTTCCACCAAGCCGCAGAGGACTGAGGAAATGCGATTTCAACATGCGTCTGAGAACCTCCGGGTCAAAAGCCTGCACCCAAGAGGGTTGTTGTCCTTGCTCTCCCTTGCAACCAATGTGGAGCACTGGAATGCCATGTAGCACAAGCTGTGAGGTCTACCCCTGCTCTGGTACATTTGAGTTTGCATGGCCAGCCGAGGTTGATGGAGGTTGTCTAGATTTTTCTTGATGCGGGTGTGGAGCCCAAGGTTCCCAATCCCAATTCTGGCCCTGATGGTTGGGCACTTGATTCCCTTGATGCTGCACCACCACGTCCCATAGTTCTCCTCCCTGATTGCCCGCGTCCTGAGGAACCACCTGGTCATGATCTTCTTCATTGTGTCCCTGCTGGATTATAGGCATTGGGTGTGGATTACCATCGTCTGGGATAAGATCTTCAATAGGAATATGTCCTGCCGAATACATGCAGTTTAAAATATATACTGGGCTGGTTCAAGACCATGCTCGCCCATCTCTGTGACCCTGTCTCATAATCAGACTTCTTGGCACCATCCTTGGATCATTGTACATCAATTTTACCAGAACATATCCATGCTCTAGGAGTGTTTGCTAGTGGAGCAGCTTCCCAAAACTTGAGAAAGCCAGGTCGATTGCCTGAATCGTCCGATAGTCGATAGGGAATCCCAGAATCAGAAACCAACCCATACGAGTGAAATCCCTGTCACGACGATTTATCCCATAATCATGCCTTGTAAAAGAAATCCTCACATCTTCCACCACAATGGGTTCTGCCATGACCAGAGTATCCCGATAGAAACATGTCTCCAGAGAATACAGTGCTATGCCGAGTGGTGTGAGACAAGAGGACTTCACCGGAATACCCAACTTCTGTACAATGTGATTCTTGATTCTCACCCTGTAGTAATCATACTCTACCTCTGGCAGTTCTCCATCCAAGTTGATTGCTAGAGCGTAATCCTCATGCATTGGGTGATGAAGACCAGGGAGGTGTACCACAAATCTTGTCAATCTATCAGGGCCTCCATCTTCAATCTGGAAGTTGTTGTTGGGCAGGAAACGAGTGGGATCTACTGGGAAATTCGCCATTGAAGGTGCGGGCGGGTGATAAAGGACAAGCGCTTGTTCTATGTTGACTGCGTTGCCTGCTACGGTGGCATGAGGGTGGGGAAGTGAGGTCCTTGGAATGTCCAGCGGTAGGAGGTCCTTATTAATCTGGAAGGCAGCAGCAGAACGTTGGTTCCTTTTTTCATGCCAGACCTTCTTTGTTTTCCATTTGGGAAGCAATCCTTTTTTATGTGACCATAGGAAAACACAGCTTGCACCAGACTTGATTAGGACACTGAAATTTTGGGTGAGCCGGGCTTAAACAATTGAAGCAGAGTTTATGCACCTTCAACCCTCTGCCTCCCAAGGACACATTCAATGCTAAGTACCTCGACTCACAATATTGGGCAGGTGGATGTTGGTGAAGCCCATTGCTGCGGTTGCAGTAAATACCCAGCTGGTCACCCAAAGACCGCGTGTCTCCGTGAGAGGAACGAAGCGTTCCCCCACCCTCCACATCAACAATTCGCTTGCGGGTTTCTTCCACGTCAGCTGCAGAGGTGGATTAGTCCACACTATTATACTTAGTGGTAGTGGGAATAGGTCGCCTATGACCGGGCGGTATAGGGTAATGAGTGGGGACAGTAGGTGAGGACATGGGCCTTCCCAGTCCACTATAACTTGAACTCCCCTGGATATTTTTCTTGGCTCTAGATTTTCCCCCCGGATGAACTCCGGTGAAGATATTCCGGTTGAACTCCGGTCGGCCAGAGCAATGAGACGCAAAGGAGCAGAAAATGCCTCCAATCCAGATCCCTTTATCAGCCTGAGCTTGGATCTGAATCGTAGGAGAGCACAATTTTGACATTGTCATGCGGATTGGAGATGCAAATGTTACCTTCATTGTTGCACGTTCTGTTGGTTTCCTTCTCAGTACCTTGGTTCAGGAGTCAGCTTGCTCTTTCTCTCAGTTTCTCACTTCCTTAACACAATCCGGTCCTCCATTACGCCAAAGGTGGAAGTAGATGTCAAAGATGGAGGTGATCAACCTCCGCAATGAAGTCACCAGCATCCCTACTTCTTTGTTGGCCAACGAGATTTTCCGGTCATGCAACTGTTGAATGTGAAAGTCTCTTGGTGTTCCTCCGAGCACAGAGTACAGCGCCCTTCCGACATTGTGCTCTATAAGCCGAAAGGTATAGCGACGGAGGACAGCAACGAGGACAAACGAATCTTGTACGCACGAGCTTGGATGATGAACCGATGACCTGAACCTTGCCAAGACTTCAACTTGAAATCTTTTTCCGGGCCTTAAGTCCCAGAAGCTCCTCTCCGCCTCCGACCTGGCCGTAGCCATCGCCGGCGCGAGAGGTCCCCGAACGTCGCCTAATCAACAGCAGCCACATGTGTGCCGCCATGGCTGTTGATTAGGCGATGCTCGGGGTATGCATATGTTCCCCTTTATATTCGATCAAACCAGAAAACAATGCCGCTTTCGCAGCACAAACACTCCAGTGAACACATCACCATTCTAGCTCGTCGTCGGTGAGCTTTTCCGGCTGACAGGCAGGGCCCACTGCGTGTAACAACATCAAGATTAGTGCGCTTTGCTTTCCATATTAACAAACACATTTTCACTGTCTTTATCAATCTGATCAATTTTGTTAACAATATCTCCTTCTTCAATTCTTATTATTCCAGGCTTTCACATTTGGATCCAACCTCTAAGAACTTTCTTATTCCCGGGTTTCTTTATCAATTGACGAGCGATTTTATCTTCTCTAGGTGGTTAGGCTGGAAGCTTACAATGAGGCTTTTTGTAGCTGCTCAAGGGGAAAGCAGTGCTCAACTTAGCGTCCCAATCAAAGAACTCAAAAGAACTCAGGACAGGAGAGATTGGCGGGAGAGCGCCCGGGAATAGAGATGACAATGCATAATTTAGATTGGATAGAGCGAAAACCCGCACAAAATAAAAAAGTGAACGGGTAGATTTTCAAACCCGCACCCGCTGGATTTCAGACGGGATTTAGATACCCGTCATGTATAACCAAATGTAAAAACAAGCATGCAGGACTGATGCAAAAACAAATGCAATTCGGGTGCAACATTCCAGCAAAATGAATGATAAATGCAATTCAGGAAGCAGTAATCTCTTTTTATTCTTAGCAAGTATTTGCAATCATACAATCACAACAATTTTAAGAAACAAAAACCTTCACCAAAGCAACATTGCAGCAAAATGAAGTGTGAGTGTTATCCCCACCTTCCTGGTCTTCACCGCCTTCAGAAGTCAAACTCCACCTAGCATGGCATGCCACCGTCACCTGATGGTGTGTCGCCTACTGCAGCGACGATGGAGGTGCTTGGGTCATTTGGATAGGATGTGTGGACCATTTTTAGGTGGGCCGAATAATAATATCCTAATTAATGAGCTGTTTCGGGTAGCCGACGTTCACTGTAAGTGAAAAAATCCGCATCGGCAAAATATGTCGAGTGCAGATCAGACATGCAGATGAAAATTTTCACCCGCACCCGATAGTTAACCAAACCCACAGGTGTAATTGCCATACCAACCTGGAAGCCGTGGCCAATCGGTTGATTGGGGCTTGGAGTCGCTGTACCGCAGATACGATGCTGAAGTGAACTGAAGAACCAGTAAGGGCAGTCAGCCGCTGATGGGTTACTTTCACTAACCTGCACACAACACATGTGAAGCAGGGGCACAAAAGCTACTTACTCTGTCTGAATGCGATGTTTCAGCACTTCCACCTTGAAACCAGATTTCCTTTTATACAGGACTGACTATTTTCTGTATTCAGGTGTTGCACCAGATGTGGGGCTTGGGGACTTCAAATCTCATGATAATTTGGAGTCGCACATTTGAAATTTAACAAAAGGAACAGAAGAAAGTTTGTAACCCCATTAAAAGTTACCCCTTGGCACAATGTACCAGAGGCTAGAATTCTTAGCTCGTTCTTTTCCTCTCATATCGTAGCATAATGCACCAGATGCTAGTGATTAGTCTTTCTTAAACAAAATTATCAACATGAGCACATGTCAAATTTCTCAGAATAAAAAATAAGGCAATACCATATACTTCAGTAACAAATTATCTCCAAGTACGTTTCACTACATTATTGTCTTAGCTTAGATGTACTGATTTTTTTCATTTGATGCACTGCAGATGTTGATACATATAACAAATTACAGTACATAAATAATCCAGTGGATACTAAATCTCCAACAGAGCAACGGGCATTAAGCAAAAACCGATACGCCAGAAATTTTCATTCTCCTTCATTTGTCTAGAGACAGGGACCGCAAATCATTTTAGCCAAACCATAATCCTCATACTTCCAAATTAATTCCAAGCCGAGTGAAGCATTGTACTGCTTCCCAGCACAACTAACTGTGATGTAAAGGTACCAATTACTAGCTCCAGAACTTGATGATGCGACATTACAAAGAAAAACACTAGTTAAGCATGCCCAACAATCTTAATCCAATACAATAGGAATACTCGATGGCTTTGGGGAAGATAAATCAAGGGATGTGAGTGCCTGAGTGATTTTGATAGAAAGTAGAATGTTCAGCATTCAAAGGAAGAAAAGTGCGCAAATGTCATATTCAGACCTCAACCAGACCTAGGGATACATGCATGTCACTCTAGACCATTGCAAAACCCAGGTAACCAACACTCACTGCCTCTGCCTTCAGCACCTGTTTTGGTTTTTGGTAGTCGAAGATTAGTGGTAGTAAGCATGATAGTTGTGGTGTACAGGTGAAGCTACTCCAACCCAAACTTAAAAATGGTAGCCACATAGATGAACCAAACCAGAAACAATATCAGCTTCACAAATAATACTAACCCAAACAAATATAAATCTGTAGCACTTAACACAGTACTGTGAACAGATGGGGTGACACTGTTGCACTCATCCAATGTTCACAAAGACCAAAGCTGTTTCGTTGAGTTTTTTAAAGGGCTTTGGATCCAGAACACAACAAAAAGCACAAACCAAAATAGGAATCTCGCATTTCGACAGCATATGTGAATACACAGAAGCTACAACAGTCAGTAGACTTTGGAAGCAGAACTTAAAATCACCAAACTGATTAGCCATCAGTCAGTATCATCAAATGCAAAGCATGATAATATAGTTGTACTGAACAAAGATGGCAGGTACATTTTGACAGGATAAAATAGTGGAAAAGTAGATGGTTTTCAGAGGTAACACAACTGGCAGGGCAGGTCATCTGAGTCGAAGCACAAAGCAGGAGTGCAATGGCATAAAGTAGTAGAGCATTCTGCCTGTGAGAACAGCGGCACAAATATCACATCCATATCTCAACAAAGCCTGAGATACATTCATGCATGTTAGGCCATGAAAGGGCACAATCAAGTTGAACTAAAATCTTCAACTAATCAAGCTTTACTACTCATTTTTGTCACACTGAATTAAAGTTGTTGCATCAGAATTGTGTCAAAGTCAAGACTGAAGCAAAAGAAACCATCTTAAGACTTAAATCCAGACAACAATGTCACAAAAGCTAAATTCCTTCAACTTTTTCCAAACGTGGACGCATAAAGATCCTGAAACCAACATGATACATTAAAAAACAGCAACAATACTAACCTCATTAACTTGTACCAATTGCCAACCTCAGTAAGCTTCCTGTGAACAAACCAACTTCAACATAGCCCCCCATCTCTGCCATATCTGCAGAAGTGTTTGTCCTTGGATCATAGGTCCTAACTAATGTACCTTCTGTGTAGACAAGTACTATCTTCCCATCATCTAACACCAACAAGGGATGCACTTTTAAACCAGGGCGGACATCCATATTGATGCTATGTTTTTTCACCCATAAGCCCTTTTCAATGTCCATCAGGAACCATAGATCCCTAGAGCGTTCCCACACGTGATGAACTGCAACTAAGCAGCCGTTCAGAGTAGCCACTGATACGTTGCGCCAATGGACATCACGTTGGACTCTTAGAGGTCCCCGGAGAGTCTGCTTCCAGCCTTCTGTCTCTAGGTCAAATGAAGGTATGTAGCCAGGCTCATGTGAGAGGAAGTACACAATCCCACCGATCACCACATTGCTCCAACGGCCCAGTTTAACAGGACTTGGGGGAGGCCTTCTTTGCTCTCCACCACCGAGCACGGTTGCTGCCATTATGGGTAAAGACCTCAAACAACTGCTGAGGACGGGGGCACCCAAACCCACGCTGAAATACACGAAGCAACTTGTACTCGCCTGTCGAAGCAACATGCCCAAACACCAAGAACTGCATGTAACACATGATGTCCCGCCCAAGTTCTGCATGTTGTTCTGATAATCCTCCAGGCACGACATGTACAGCTCCAGTGGCCGGGTTAATCAGCCGGTATCTCTTACTGTTCCCCACTGTGGTGAATATGAGGTCTTGTTGGATTGACGTGACCCGCTCGCTCTCTGTCGCGCGTATCCGCTTAACGACGCGGCCAGAGTGGTCAATCATGACGCCAATGAAGCCTTCTCTCCATCGAGATGTGCGGTAGCCGGCGATGATGAGCGGGCCCGGGTGGCGGGCAGCGTGCGCGGCGATGAAGTGCGAATCGGAGAGGAGGGACCGCCACCGCCGGCAAACGGCGCGGAGGCGGCAGAGCTCCTTGGCCGGTAGGCGCAGCAAGATCTCGTATAGAGCGTCGTCCATGGACAGGACGCCGGCCCCCGCGCCCGTCCTGGAGCACGTGCTCTGCGACGCCATATCCGAGGCCGCGGATGCTCAGATCTGCACCAATAGGACACAGATTTCACGTCTGTCAGTGCACTGAATCAAGGCGTTCATCCATACAAGCTAATCGAACAGGGCGCGCAGCTCAGAGACGGGTGACTCGAGCTTACCAGTCAAGCGCCGTGGAATCCGATCCGGGGTCGGCGCCGGCGCGGCGTCTCGATGGGAGAGCGGAGCTAAACTTACGGACCAATTCAAGAGCTGGAGACCGGAGTGTTGGTTGAGTTTTTTTTTATTAATATATCTTTTTAAAAATCATTTATAATAAATAACATACGGAATCGAAAATTGGCCAAAATGACCCAGCTTCGTATGCGCCTCATACGAAATTCAAATTTTGTATGAGGCACATACAAAATGCCCATCTGGTCGATACCACGTCATTTGGTGTCTGCCACGGTGGAGTTAGCTTGCCACGGTGGAAGAAATGGGCACGCACGAATTTCGTACATGCTCCATACGACGTGAACAATACCGTCGTATGAGGCACGTACGACATTCGTGCGTGCTCCAGTTTTGACTCTGCTTTTAATGCATTTTAGGCAAAGTTTTTGAAATATTTGTAGACCGATTTGCTACCAACTTCTAAAGTATAAAAAAGAGAATACATTGTGAAGTTTTGAATTCAATGAACTTCCTCTATGTTTAGTATGTAGAAATTAGAGTAATTGTATGTGTTATTAGGCAATACGATTACGTTTCTGCACATTTGTAAAATGTATTCAGTTTTGGTTTATTGTTTACAAATATTTGTAGTTAGAATCGACATAAACGTTCATAAAGGTTATTGTAATGTAAGTTTTGTTGAGTATAAAAAATAAGTTATGAATAGAATTTATGGGAGTTTCAAAATTTTTAAAATCCTATAGCGATAACAAATGCATAGTTTGGAAAATTATACAATTAATGTATTAATTTATACAAATGCATATTAATTGAAGGTAATTAATTGTAAGCTCAGTGGCGGTTACATGAAATGAAATTACATAGTTCCGAAAATATGTGCATGTTGTTTGTCACTCTACTACTACGGTACATGAGGCAAAACATAAGTACACATATTTCTGGAAGAAAATGTAAAATAGGTAATACAAATGGCGTGTGTACGACACAGTTGAATTAAACGACGAGCATAGTTTACCCAAGTTGCTACTGAGTGCAACGGGGGTATTTTCCCTTACGCAAAGCATCCGAACCGGCTTCTTTTGCGCGACGAGCTCTCTCGCGCATGCGTTCTCGCTCAGCCTCTCGTGCTTGTGCTGCGACACATTCCTCCTCTGCAGCTTTGCAATCACACTCTGCTCTCCATTGTCAAATTTCTTCTTGTCTCTTGCGACAACGCTCCTCCTGTGCATCTCTATTCCTCCTCTCTTGCTCTATTCTTTCATCTCACTCTATTTCTTCTTTGAACTTCCAATATGCAAGTCGAGCCATTCTCTCAACCTCCGCAGCGTCTTCTGCCGATTATTCCTGGTCGATATAGTTTCTAAAGTCGAAAAGAGGTGGCGGCGACTGCACAAGTGTTTGTACAAAAGATTAGATTCTATAGCATTCATAAAACAGAAATAATATTGCATATTACCTGTTTCCTACCACCTGGAAGAAATGGGCACGTCCTGTGAGGAGGATCGTACTCGTAGTTGTCACACATCCAAAGCCGGCAACCATACGAGTAACTAGGTCGAAGATCTCTTACAAACCTACAATCAATGCCACCGAAACACATTGGCGGTTGTAATCCCTCGGGGATTGAAACCTTTTCTCTATTTGTGGGTGGTAAGTTCTCGTCCATGGTAGTGAAGTATATGCAATGATTATAGCTAGTGCGTGGTGAAGCTGTTACCGGGGTGACTGTTATATAGACAAGCGGATGATGGTGTATGGACCTAGTCTACGAGAAAATTCATCCCTAACATGTATAAGTGTGAACTGACATTTCACGGGGTCTGACATGGAGAAGTACAATTTCGTATGTCTCTTGTACGAGATTCGCCTGACCTAGAGTACGAGATTTGCCTGACATGGAGCAGTGCAATTTCGTATTTCTCTTGTACGAGATTCGTCTGACATGGAGTATGAGATTCGCCTGACATGGAGCAGTGCAATTTCGTATTACTCTTGTACGAGATTCGTCTTACAAGATTCGTCTTACAAGGTAGAAAGTAGTATGGCGAGTCGCAAAGTACGAAGACGACAAAGTAATTTTAACAAAATTCTCATTCGAAACATAGTTGTCATACATGCGAACCATACTTCTGATATATATGAAACATACTTCTGATACAATTTGCAACATATTTCGCTAATTCGCTACTACTTGTGATGCGGACAGTTGCAAGACATGTTATTGCAAACGCCGTTTTTATCGTTATCATTCATCTGACTTGTAACAGGATAAAGTTTCATTTGTTGAAGTTCCATTTTCACCAGTTCACCTACCAAATCTTGATTGCGACGTTGTATATGTTTAATGTACTCTCGAGTAGCCTTAATAGGTGGTGGATCAACCTAGAGTGTATATCCACAGTTGTCATCATCATAGTAAGCCTAAAACCAAAGTATTGTCATGAAAATTGCATATATGAAATATGTTTTGGAAATGATATGTAGTACTTACTCCACCAACAGGACAATGAAAGAATCGACGACCGCTGTCGTCTCCTTCGTCCATCATTTGGACAATACAATCCAGGTCACAACGACACTTAGGCCACTCTTGTTTGCTACCATCGTATGACCGTAGTGGATTAAACGGGCTAAAATCACTCTTACTAAAAAGCGGGAACTCATCTAATGGTGGTTCATACCAAGTTGGACCTCTCATCAAGTAATTTTCAGACACTGCTCTAAAGTTTCTACCTCCTCGCGTAGCACGACTTGTACTCGCCAATGTTTCACCTCCACGCCTACCTCGACCTCTACTCGTCATTGTTGGTGTGATGAACACAAGGATGCATGAGGAGTCGTATTTATATAGGCTGATGAGTGCAGGGTCGTCCTTCTCTCGTACGAGATTCACCTGCAATGTCGTTCTTTTCATGTACGAGATTCGTCTTCCATGTATCTGTTGATGTTGTGGATAAAAATTGTCGAACACGATAAAGTGCATTGTCACGATGAAAGATATAGTGCATAAAGAAACATAGCATAGTTCTTCTACAATATAACACACACATACATGGGTGTAAGGATCGAATGCCCAAGAGGGGGGGAGGGGTGAATTGGGCTTCTTTAAAAAATCTAAGCAATAAAACTTAATTCCTAAAAGCTCAATTCCCTACGCAAACTATCTATGCATTCAAGTAAATAGGAACTTTGCGGAATGTAAAATGCATAAACGTAAGGTAAAGGAGGAGGATGCAAACTCCCGAGGAGACACGAGGATTTATCCCGTGGTTCGGCAAGATCGTCAAGATCTTCCTACATCCACGTTGTGGCACCTACCAAAGGGTTTTGCCACACCCAAGTCACCGAGACGAGGGATCTTCACTATTCCTCTCCGTTTGCCAACCTCGGCAAGGTGGAGCTCAAGCCTTGTACAACTTCGACCATCCGGGCTTCCACAAACACCTTGGCAAGCTCCGGAAGTCTCCTCACAATTACAAATACCAAGGGCACTCCCTTGAGGCTTTCTCACTGTCCTAGAGAGTCCACTCACCTAGAATGGAGGCACACAAGCTCTCTCTCTAGCTAGTTCTAGCCTAACTCTTGGTGTATAGGTGATCGAAATGATGTGGAAGTGATTGCTCTTGGTCTTGAACGCTTGTGGATGTGTTGATAGTGCCTGGTTATCAAGACTTGGCGAAATGACAGGATTAGGGGGTATTTATAGCCAGCCTCCCCGAAATAGCCGTTGGAAAAGTAGGCTGACGGAACTTTACTGTGAACACCGGATGATCCGATGTCTCCCCTTTAGTCATCACCGGTCAAGTTTACTTTAGCTGACGTCATTGTGTCAGATATGACCGTTGTTAGACCGATGTTGCTCCTGTCTTCTCATCGGATGATCCGGTGGCTCTTCCTCCAGAATTGACTCAAACTTGATGCTTACTGGAGTGATTGACCTATGTGTATATTTCTGTACATCGGATGATCCGGTGCTACACTTGGTCCAATGATATTGCAAACTGTACTGATGGACCGATGTAGATGAGCCATTCACATCGGATGATTCGGTGAGTGCTTTGTTCTGAGGTCTTCTTCTCCAGCTGAACCAACTCGACCGATGTGTATATTTCTGGAACCATCGGTTGATCCGGTGAGTTGATTTTGTTTGCTTCGAGTTGTTTTTAAGTGATTTTGTATCTTGCTTGATTGACCTCTTTGATATTTGTTGCAGAGGCATTTCTGATGATCTTCAAGCATTGAATGTTGTCAATTTAAAGTTGAATGATTTTGACATAAGAGCTTTCACTTCTTGTCTTGATTTGATCTCATAAATTGATTGTATATGGGTCTCCAATGACATATTGATTTCATTTGATTGAGTGATTATGGGGACCTTGCATTCACAAATTCATTAGTAAAATCCAATGGTTGTCATTAATCACCGAAACCATACCTAATGGGGGCCTAGATGCTTTCAATCTCCCCCTTTTTGGTGATTGATGACAACACAACAATTAAAACGCAATAGTAATGAATTTGATAGAATGAAACTTAAGAGGATATGCAATGAATACAAGATTATTACACTTAAAATTTGAAGGCTCAAAATCAAGTGATCACATGATATAGATAGACATCAAATAAGCTCAATCGATTAATAACTTAAGAGTACTTAATAAACACCAAATGAGTAGCAAAAGCACTGAATTACAAAAATGATACAAAAATGATAAGGACTCCCCCTAAAGCTAAGACACTCCCCCTGAGTTTAAGCTCTCCTCCCCCTGACTCCTCTAACTCTTCTCCCCCTTTGGCATCAAGACACCAAAAAGGGATCCGAGTGCCTAAGGACCCTGAGTACTAGGCGCAATGACGAACTGGTCACTGTCGCTGTCATCGGAGCTGCTGCCTGGAGTAGCGGTGGAAGGAGCTGCCGGAGCCGTAGGAGCCACCGTCGGTGCCTGCTGTGTAGTAGCTGCTGGAAGAGGGGCACTGACGACGGATGCCGGCATCTGCTGGAACAGGGTCGTAACTGGCAGCGGGGAGTGAATCGGTGCGCCAGGAGCCAGTAGTGGAGACATGCTGATGGAGAGGATCGGTGTAGTCGGCACCGGAGCTGCAGCTGGAGCCAGGACTGGTGGTGGTGGAGCAACTCCTGGCAGCTGCGACGGGAGGGCAATCCAGGTCTGGGTGTAGAGGTTGGTGATCAACCCCAGGATGTCCATCATCGCCTGTTGCGTCTGCTGCTGTTGGTCGAGGGTGCGCTGGTGCATCTGGTCTATGAGCCCAGTTAGCCGATCAGTGTCCTCACGCCTCTCACGGGCGATCTGGCGCTGCATCTCCTGCTGATGCTGCTGCTGGAGCTCTAGAAGTCGTGCGGCCTGCTCCGCTCGGGCCTGCTCAGCTGCAAGACGGTCCAGGCGCTGCTGCTCAACCATCTGCTGCAGGAGCGAAGTGAGCTCTGACGGCTGAGTGACCTGTGCCTCAGTGACGGGAGGTGGAGTAGGTGGTGGCACTGTAGAGCCTCCAGCCTCCGCGTCGTGCTGCCTGGGTGAGGGTGGAGGTGGAAAGTACTCCTCGACACTGTCGTCGGTGTCGCTCTCAGACCAGATGTGCTGCAAGTCCTCACCCTGTGCCTCTGCCTCAGCTAGCCTCTCATCCTCCTTCTCCAGGTCCGACCAGTCCTCCTCGGATAGGCGTGCACGGACCTGACGCTCGACTAGACGGCCAAGACGGCGGTCTCCAGGAGCTGGGGCACGGTAGTGACCGAACCGTGACACTCTCGTCAGTGAGACGGTCATGCACGGCGGACTCCTCAGGGACCATCATGGAGAGCAGGTAGCTGATCCAGTGTCCATACACGAGCTGGCTCATCATCCCCACTCCATCTGTGATCACGTCCTCCATCTCGCATATGAGGATGTCCACTATGTCGAACTCCATCCCATTCATGATGTAGAACAGGAGAGTCTGTTGTAGGCTGGTGAACCCCTCCAAGTATCCTAACCTCGGCAAGAGCGTGCGGCGCAAGGCAAGGTGCACTGTGCACGCAGCTGGAGTCAGCAATGCCGGTACCCTCAGCTGGTCAGGAGAGAAAGTAGGACCAAACAAAGAGCAGATCTCCTCCAGTGCTGGTGCCACTCCTCCAGTGAGCGGCCTCCTCGGTGGGTCTGCCTGACCATACACTCTCTCATGCACGCAAGTGTCGTGCAGGTCCACTCCTAGCAGCTGTGCTAGTGTCTGCCTCGTCAAGTGATAGTGCTGACCCATGAACATGAAGTCAATTGACCTGCGGCCCTCAGAGACGTATAGGGTAGCATAGAACACGCGTACCCAGTCCTCCACATAAGCACTCCTCTCATAGGACATCAGGTGCACCAGCCCTCTGTACCTCTCAAAGTAGGGGTGAATCTCTATCTCTGCTGCGAGGGCAAGCTGATGCCAATCCAGAAAGTTATGCTGGAATAGCTTGTGGCCTCGGCGTCTGTAGGTCTCGTAGAGGGATGCCTGCGTCACAGTCCAGAAACGACTGTCCACAAGGGCTTCTCTGGGCTGCGGGTACCATTCCTCAAGCAGCACACTCCACCTGAGTCTGCGGAGCTGCTTGGCCTTCATCTTCCGGTAGTCGGTCAAACGGACTCCTTCAGCGACATAGACAGTGGTGTCCATCTCGTAGATGGCTCGCTGGGCCTGCCTGTCCTCACGACGATCGGCAGCCGTCGGTCTCGGACGTGGTGCTGCCGGGGGATGTCCCCCACGGGTCTGGGCTGAGCTCCGGCGGACAAGTGGCTCTTCCGGCTCTTCTTCGGCCTCGGAGTCATCAATCACAGGAGGCTGCCTCGTACGAGCCTCACGGATCCTCAGTGATCCCCCTCGGCCACGCTCACGTTCCTCGGCGGCGCGAGCGACCATCAACGCCTTCTTCTCCTCCTTCGACAATTTTTGCTTCTTCGCGGCTGGCTCCGCGATGGCCTTGCCCTTGTTCTTCTTGTCGCGAGCCATTGCGATCGGGCGCGTGAACGGAGTCGACGATGTCGAACACACGGAACGGCGAAGCGGAGATCGGCGCGGCCGGAAACCCTAGCAACGACGAAACGGCGACCGTTGAGGGTGGCACCAACGACGCAGAGGGTGGTGGTGGTGTGGCTGGGCGGCGGTGGTGCGCGAGCGGTGGTCGGCGGCGCTTGGGTGGAGCGACGGCGGCGGCTGCGGTGGAGAAAGCGGTGGCGGCGCTGGAGGATGGCGGGGCCGGAGAAAGCTCGAAGAGCTCCCCTTCATTCGTCCTGAAATAGTGGGTAGGGTTGAACTCCCTCAAAGAAGGGGCATATCAAATAGTTCATTCCTCAAACGATAAAACCTGGGCGGCGGCGACTGGAGGGCAGCGGCGGCCGGAGTGTGGCGGTGGCGGCCGGAGGCGGCGACGCGTGAGGTGGCGATGGCGCGGCGCGTGAGAATCAGCGGTGGTGGAAGACGGGATCGGGGAGAGAGAAGAGGGAAGGCGTACAAATGTTTAAATAGTGGGTCCCAAACCCTAGCCAGAATTTTAACACCGGATGGACCGATGTTGAAAGGTAGAGGCATCGGTCGAATGCCACAATAAGGATATTCAAAAATGGAATGTTGACACCAGATGGTCCGACGTGGGAGGAAGTAGCATCGATGGAATTTGGCACAGCTCCAGAATTGTACACATCGGATGGACCGATGTTTTTTAGAATGAACTCGTCGGATCATTTGAGATACTGACTGAACTGGCCCTTGGCTTTTGAACATCAACTAATCCGATGATGGTCTGACCTAAGCATCGGATAATCCGATGATTATAAAACTGCAACATCCCATATATGTCCTTTGACCAAACAAACAAACAATGAGAAACACATGTCTTAGGACTTTTTGGGCAACCACTTACCCCTCAAAAATACTAATATGACAATAACTTGGCTAAGCCTTAAAGCGAGTAGAACACGGAGAAAAATAGGAGGAAATCATCCAAATAAAATGTAAGGCCCATGCTTTGTGAGCTAGAGTATGAAGACTTCTATCTCTTTAAAGCATGTTCCTCTAGGCATTAACGCACCTAACATTTTGTTCTTTCCACCTTATATGAGTTGAGATATTGCATTTCAAACAAGTCTCTTTCTCATGAGGTGGGTTCCCCTTTGTGACAATCTACCGTATGCAATGCCAAGCAATTTTATAGTGTAGGAAATTACAAGTCTATATGGCAGGCATCATGTAAGACATAAAATAAATCTATCTTGACAAATTTGAACCTTTCAAAGGCTTCTTCAGGGAGAGCTACTCTCCAAACCTTGGGACAACCCAAAAGAACCTCCATCCCAAGCTAACCCTTGCTCACCCCTATCCTTTGAGAGTTAGGCAAGACCTATATGAGGTGCATTCTTACATGACGTTCGTTGCATCTAGCACATTTAACTCACTTCTTAGCCTAGAAAAGGTTTTCTCATCAAGTGGTTTAGTGAAGATATCCGCCAATTGTTCTTCGTACCTAACACCTCGCAATGAGATGTCTCCCTTAGCTTCATGATCCCTCAAGAAATGATGGCGAATATCAATGTGCTTAGTGCGGGAGTGTTGAACGGGGTTTTTAGCTATCTTAACCACACTTTCATTGTCACAAAGGAGAGGCACACAACCAAGTTTAATACCAAAGTCCAAAAGGATTTGTTTCATATAAAGAATTTGGGCACAACATGCACCGGCCGCTATATATTCCGCTTCCGCCGTGGACAAAGTGACAGAATTTTGCTTCTTGCTAGACCAAGATACTAGGGAACGCCCAAGCAAGTGGCACCCACCGGAGGTACTTTTGCGATCCACGCGGCATCCGGCAAAGTCCGAATCCGAGTATCCCAAGAGGTGGAATTTCGCACCTTTAGGGTACCACAAGCCCATACTAGGGGTATGCTTAAGATACCTAAGTATCCTAAAGACCGCTTTCCTATGCGATTCTTTAGGTGCCGCTTGAAAGCGAGCACACAAGCATACACTAAACATGATATCGGGCCTAGATGCGGTAAGATAAAGCAATGAACCAAGCATAGAATGGTAGTTAGATTGATCAATAGGTTTACCGTCCTTATCCGCGTCGAGATGATAATTTGTTGCCATTGGAGTGCTTCTTGAGCTACAATCTCCCATCTCAAATTTCTTCAAGAGGTCCTTGGTGTACTTCTCTTGATAGACGAAGGTCCCCTCTTGAAGTTGCTTGATTTGAAATCCAAGGAAGAAGTTGAGCTCTCCAATCATTGACCTCTCGAATTCCCTAGACATCATTTTGCCAAACTCATGGCTAAGAGCTTCGTTAGTTGAACCAAAAATAATATCATCAACATAAATTTGACAAATGAACAAATCTCCGTTGATGTCTTTGGTGAAGAGTGTGATGTCCACCCTCCCGATCTTAAATCCTTGCATGATCAAGAAATCCCGTAGTCGTTCATACCACGCCCTAGGTGCTTGCTTGAGCCCGTAGAGCGCCTTGTGCAACCTATACACATGATTAGGATTCCTTGGATCTTCAAACCCGGGAGGTTGTTCAACATAAACAAGCTCGTTAATGTGACCATTAAGAAAGACACTCTTCACATCCATTTGATAAAGTCTAATATTATGATGTGAAGCAAAAGCAAGGAGTATACGGATGGCTTCTAGCCGGGCGACCGGGGCAAATGTCTCCCCAAAATCTAGTCCTTCAACTTGCGAGAACCCGTTGGCCACAAGTCTTGCCTTGTTGCAGACCACAACACCATTCTTGTCTTGTTTGTTGCGATACACCCACTTTGTTCCAATGACGTTCTTGTCCTTGGGTCGCTCCTCCAACACCCAAACTTCATTGCAGATGAAGTTGTTGAGTTCTTCTTGCATGGCCATCACCCAATTTGGGTCTTGGAGTGCTTCCTCAATGTGAGTGGGTTCTACACATGAAACAAACGAGTAGTGCTCACAAAATGAAGCAAAATGGCGAGAACGCGTACTTACACCCCTTGACGGACTTCCAATGATTTTATCCATCGGATGCGCCTTGGAGATGCGTCCATGCCTCATAAGTGGTTGTGAAGCACTTGGCGAAGGTGATGCGTGTTGCTCCTCTTGTGGTTGGACTTGATCATGGACTTCTTCTTCGTCTTGATGTTGTTTTGCTTGTGAGTCTTGAGTTGGCAATGGATCATCCTTGTCTTCTTCGTCAACTTGATGCGCCATGGAGGTGTTGTTGTTGGAACTTGAAGCTCCCCCTTGATCATGGCTCTCCTCAACTTCCGACTTGATGTCTCCAATGGTCATGTTCTTCATGGCTTCTCGTAGAGGCTCATCATCTATTTAATCATGACCAAAACTCTCCTCTTTGGAGCCATTAGTCTCATCAAACTCAACATCACAACTTTCCTCAACTAAATTGGAGTTTGGTTGAATACTCGATATGCTTTTGAGTTTGATGCATAACCAAGGAATATACCAACATCACATCTTCTTTCAAACTTACCAAGCCTTTTCTTGCGGTAGATGTAGCACTTGCATCCAAAGACTCGAAAGTAGGAGATGTTGGGCTTTCTCCCAGTGAGAAGCTCGTACAGGGTCTTTTGAAGTAGTCGATGGAGATAGACCCTATTTGCGGCATGGCACGCCGTGTTGATTGCTTCGGCCCAAAAGTTCTCCGACGTGCCGTAGTCATCAAGCATTGCTCTCGCAAGAGTGATGAGTGTCTTGTTCTTCCATTCAACGACACCATTTTGTTGAGGGGTGTATGTGGCCGAAAACTCATGCTTCACGCCTTCACGGTCACACCACTCCCCAATGTTGTAGTTCTTGAATTCGGTGCCGTTGTCACTCCGAACCTTGATGATGGGAAGTTGAAATTCCCTTTGAGCGCGGTTGGCGAAGGTCTTGAAGACTTCCGGAGTTTCACTCTTGTCACCTAGAAATAGAGTCCAAGCATAGCGAGAGTAGTAATCAACTATAACAAGACAATAGAAGTTACCGCCAAGGCTTTGATATGTGGACGGTCCGAAGAGGTCCATGTGGAGTAGCTCAAGTGGCTTGGAGGTTGACACCATTGCCTTCATCGGGTGGTGTGAAGCAACTTGCTTCCCGGCTTGACAAGCGCTACAAAGCTTGTTCTTCTCAAATGTGACATCCTTCACGCCGATCACCATCCTAAGTTTGAATGACTTCTTGAGTTTTCTCATCCCCATATGCGTTATGCGTCGGTGCCATAGCCAACCCAAGCTTGTCTTAGTGAAAAGACAAGTGGTCAAGCTAGCATTCTTGTTGGAGAAGTCTACTAGGTAGAGATGTCCATGCCGAAATCCTTTGAAGACTATGTCTTGGCTTGTTTCACTACTCACAACAACATCATTTTTGCTAAATGTGCACGTTAGTCAAAGATCACATAGTTGTGCAATAGAAAGTAAATTAAAGCTAAGTGACTTAACGTACAAAACATTAGAAATGGATAAATCATTTGAAATAGCAATTTTACCTAACCCAATTACCTTTCCCTTAGAGTTATCACCAAAGGTGACTTGTTCATGATTGTCGGGGTTTTCTATGGTGGTGAACATACCATCATTGCCGATCATATGTTGGGTGCACCCGCTATCGAGTACCCAAAGATTTCCTCCGGCTTTGTAGTTCACCTACACACATGAATTCAATTTTTAATTTTAGGCACCCAAGCCAACTTAGGTCCTTATATGTGTGATACAAGTGTCTTTGGGACCCAAAGTTGCTTGGGGAGCTTCCCCTTCATGTCCTTCATGTCTTTGCCGATGAACCTAGCCTTCACCTTGCCATCTACTTTACTTAAGAGATAATAGTGATCATTGAAAGTGGATTTGTAATTAATAGGCAACTCTGGAGAAGGTAGGTTAGGAAGAGGACACTCCCTTGTGTGGTGACCGGTGACCACACAATGTTGGCAATAGGAACCAACTTCCTTGATAAAGCTTGTTCTAAGCTCCGGTGAGGGCACCTTTCCTTTGTTAGGCACCAGGAAGGATCCAAGTCCTCTCTTGTTGAAGGCCTTTGCTTGTTGGAAGAAAATTTCCTTGTGCTTGACTTCTCCTTTTGAAAGTCTAGACACACTAGTGCGGAGACTCTCAATTTCTTCCAACAAGTCCTTCTCCCTAGCATTTGCTTTCAAAGGCAAAGACTTGTTCAAGGCATTAGTGACATGAGAAGTAATGGATATCCTATCATTAAGAGTTTGTTTCTTTGCATTTTTCAACTCTTGATCAAGCATGTCATGAGCAAGGTTAAGTGTTTGATGTTCTTGTATTAGCTTGTTGTGCTCTTCCAAGAGTGTTTGGTGTGCTAAGTTGAGCTCATGATTATCTAACTTGATTTTAGCCTTTTCTTCCTCAATTTGCTTGACATGAGATTTGAGTGTGTCATGCTCTTTGAGTATGCTTTCATACTTGTCAAGCAAATCGAGGTTAGCACTCTCAAGTCTAGCACGAGTTTCTTCAAGAGCTTTAACCTTACTCTTTTCCCTCTTAATGATAGCATGATATTCATTTATCAAGGAAGTTAAATCATCGGGGGAAAGATCATCATCACTAGAGTCGTCACATACCTTGGTGTTACCTTTTGCCATGAGGCACATGGGCGGTGGATGAAGAGGTGAGTCATCATTGTTGGCAATGGCGAGGCCGGCCAAGCTTTCTTCTTCCGCTTCACTCTGTTCATCACTTGTTTCTTCGTCGGTGACCCATTCATTTGCCTCACACATGAACACCTTTTGTGGGCCATTTCTCTTCTTTGGGAAGAGTATTGCCTTCTTTCCCTTGTCATGTTTCTTCTTCCCAAAGGCTCTTGGTTTGGGTTTGGCCTCTTCTTCATCATCATCACTCTCTTCAAGCTTGTGATGCTTGCTCTTGTAGTTCTCTCTTCTTTTGTCTGGTTTTGGACAATCATAGGAGATGTGGCCTTGATCACCATAATTGTAGCAAGTCTTGTGATCATCTCTCCTTGGTAGAAATGCTTTCTTCTTGGGATCAAAGGTGTATCCCTTCTTGGTAATCTTGGAGTTCAAGCGTGAGAACTTACTCATCATTAATGCAAGCTCATCATCTTCATCTTCACTTGATGCTTGCTCTTCTTCACTTAAGCTAGACTCAACCACCTTCTTCTTCTTGAGGCTTGTTTTCTTGGTGGAGGCTTTTAGAGCAATTGTTTTTGAAGATGATTGTTCCATCATCCCAAGCACACTCATCTCATGAGCGTGAATTTCTCCAATGAGCTCCGAAACTTCAATGTGGTCAAGTGACTCTTTTTGGAGAATGGAGTTGATGATGTTGTACTTTGGCTTGGGAAGGAGCATGAGGATCTTGCGGTTGATGAGTCCCTTGCCAAGAGAAGCAATGTCAAGAGCATTAATTTCTTCAATAAGTACATTCAAGTGAGAGAACATCTCATTGACATTTTCATGAGGTAGCATCTTAAATTCATCATACTTTTCTTTTAGCATGTGATATTTTAGTTCTTTCACACGAGAAGAACCCTCATGAATTTCTATCAAGCAAGCCCAAATTTCACATGCCTTTTCCTTGCTAGCAATCCTAGAAAAAACATCTTGACTAATGCACTCATAGATTGCATTCCTAGCTTTAGCGTCCCAATTAATTTGATCACCAACTTCGGGAGCAATAGCCTCTAGATAAGCGCGCATGCGTGCTTTCCAATAGGCAAAGTTCTTGCCCTCGAAGATAGGAACCGAACCCCCAACCTTGGCCATTTTAGCTCTCTAGCGGTCAAGCTAGAATGATCCTATGAGCAACCTTGCTCTGATACCAATTGTAAGGATCGAATGCCCAAGAGAGGGGGGGGGGTGAATTGGGGTTCTTTAAAAAATCTAAGCAATAAAACTTAATTCCTAAAAGCCCAATTCCCTACGGAAACTATCTATGCATTTAAGTAAATAGGAACTTTGCGGAATGTAAAATACATAAACGTAAGGTAAAGGAGGAGGATGCAAACTCCCGAGGAGACACGAGGATTTATCCCGTGGTTCGGCAAGATCGTCAAGATCTTCCTACATCCATGTTGTGGCACCCACCAAAGAGTTTTGCCACACCCAAGTCACCGAGACGAGGGATCTTCACTATTCCTCTCTGTTTGCCAACCTCGGCAAGGTGGAGCTCAAGCCTTGTACAACTTCGACCCTCCGGGCTTCCACAAACGCCTTGGCAAGCTCCGGAAGTCTCCTCACAGTTACAAACACCAAGGGCACTCCCTCGAGGCTCTCTCACTATCCTAAAGAGTCCACTCACCCAGAATGGAGGAACACAAGCTCTCTCTCTAGCTAGTTCTAGCCTAACTCTTGGTGTATAGGTGATCGAAATGATGTGGAAGTGATTGCTCTTGGTCTTGAACGCTTGTGGATGTGTTGATAGTGTCTGGTTATCAAGACTTGGTGAAATGACAGGATTAGGGGGTATTTATAGCCAGCCTCCCCAAAATAGTCGTTGGAAAAGTAGGCTGACAGAACTTTACTGTGAACACCGGATGATCCGATGTCTCCCCTTTAGTCATCATCAGTCAAGTTTACTTTAGCTGACGTCATTGTGTCAGATATGACCGTTGTTAGACCGATGTTGCTCCCGTCTTCTCATCGGATGATCCGGTGGCTCTTCCTCCAGAATTGACTCAAACTTGATGCTTACTGGAGTGATTGACCGATGTGTATATTTTTGTACATCGGATGATCCGATGCTACACTTGGTCCAATGATATTGCAAACTGTACTGATGGACCGATGTAGATGAGCCATTCACATCGGATGATCCAGTGAGTGCTTTGTTCTGAGGTCTTCTTCTTCAGCTGAACCAACTCGACCGATGTGTATATTTATGGAACCATCGGTTGATCCGGTGAATTGATTTTGTTTGCTTCGAGTTGTTTCTAAGTGATTTTGTATCTTGCTCGATTAACCTCTTTGATATTTGTTGCAAAGGCATTTCTGATGATCTTCAAGCATTGAATGTTGTCAATTTAAAGTTGAATTATTTTGACATAAGAGCTTTCACTTCTTGTCTTGATTTGATCTCATAAATTGATTGTATATGGGTCTCCAATGACATATTGATTTCATTTGATTGAGTGATTATGGGGACCTTGCATTCACAAATTCATTAGTAAAATCCAATGGTTGTCATTAATCACCGAAACCATACCTCATGGGGGCCTAGATGCTTTCAATGGGTACACGTTACTAACGTCTACCACGCTTGTTGTCGAACCTACGCGCTGCATTCACATGAGCCCGATCGTAGGACACGCGCATAGGAGCTGCCCTCCTCCGTCGCTGCTGCGCAGGCGCCGGTGTCTCAAACTACTGTGAAGGCTGAGTCGGAATGGGTGCACCATCCAATTGCGATGCAGGAACTGTGTCCTGCTGTGGCACGTCTACCAGGTAGTCGTCGATCTGGAAAGGTGAAATTGGAGGACTGTCGTGGTGCGCCAGCGAGCCAGAGATCGTAGTATCGTAGTCTGTGTGTCATCTCCTGCATTCGCATATAATATATAGTTAGCAAGTTCATTGTGTCCAATATGTATTTAAGTAGCATAATTGTTGCACGTCATACCTGCGCCTATGTGTGGCACATGCGTGGACGGGCCAGCCTGGTTCGAAGAAGGAACCCAAGCAGATATCTGTGTTGATGGGTCTGGAAAATCCCAAGCAGGTACCTTTGTCGACGGCCCTGGAGGCCAAGCAGCAGATACCTGTGTTGACGGCCCTGGAGCCCAAGCAGCAGGTACCTGTGTGGATGGGCCTGGAGCCCAAGCAGCAGGTACCTGTGTGGATGGGCCTGGAGCCCAAGCAGCAGGTACCTGTGTAGACGGTCCTGGAACCCAAGCAGGCACCTGTGTGGATGGGCATGGGACCCAAGCAGGTACCTACGTGGACGGGCCTGCACCCGAAGTAGGTACTTGTGTGGAGGTCCCTGCAGAAGATATATGAATTACGTTTACTATTAATTACGTACCTTCTGTGCTGGGATGCCTAACGTGACGTGCGGTCGGTACAGTAGTGTCTTGTGCACATGATTGTGCACAAGAAGCCAACTTCAGCCCCTCTTTAGCGTGACTGTATATGTTTTGCAGCATGTGCATCATCTCTGACGAAGTCATCGATATCCCCTGCCTGAGACGTTGGAGTCCAGTAGGGGACTCCGCAAGAACCTGTCGGAACCGACTCATATTTACAAGGGCAAAGTGATCGGTCATACAACAATTAATTAGTCATGTTTCATGAAAATAACATAGTAAAACGTTGCAAATGTACTTCAGCGAATTCGATCATACCTCCATTGAAGCCGCTTCATCTCTATGACGCGGATACGTATCTCTCACTGAGGGTACGTGTGTCTGTCGCTCGGCTGGTGTGTGTGCGAGAACAACTCGCATCCGAGGAAGGTACCAATGTAAGTACTCTTGGTAAACGACCTGTGAGAACGGTCGTGTCTCCTGCACAACCTCCTGTAAGGCAGCCGTCCACTGTAGGAGCCACGGATGCATGCGCTGCAACCAAAGACCCGGCGCTGAGGTACCCTTACGATAATACTTGCAGGACAAATAAGTACATTAATATTTTGGAAATAATATTGTATTGAAGATTCATTAGTCGAGTTACTTACGTATGAACTGCAGAAGGCACAATAGAATGTGGAAGCAATGGAAATGCCTGGTGTAGGCCAAACTGACGCAACACTCGGTGTGGTGCGTACTCCTCGACGTAGATATCGTACACCAGTGGCTTCCTTGTAAGCCAGTAATCCAAGTCTATGTAGCACAGATACGCTAGTCCTCTCGGTGCTCAGCAGTCGTGATCCTCCATATCGTATGCTGTCTAGTGCACGTCCTCATCCGCATCTAACCGATCAAACTCCTTGACGAACCCTTGGTACACCTTGTGCATCTGCTTGTTACTCCACTCACGCTGCATAAAGAACAAAATATGTCAGAACACTATATTATTGTAATCGTGAACAATATGAGTGCACTTAAAATAGTACCATACCTGCCGGCGCATCTAGAAAGTACCCGTAGTAGGGCCATCATTCGGTGTCTCACCATACTCATCAAGATCATATGGTGACGGGTGCACTTGCGGCCAACCTATGATGAACCGCTCGTACACCCAAAGCTGCAGAAGTAGAGGACAACCAGCTAGTACTGCATTACCTCGAGCCTTCGTGCAAGCGTCACAAAGTCCTCTGTAAGTGGCCGCCAACACAGTCAAACCCCAACTATACTGTGGCATCTCCTGTGGTGTGGACTCCACTATCTGTCGAGCAAACAAAATCAAGTGTCTGTCCATGGAGTCACCGTGCGTGTTGGTGAACATGATCGCACCAAACAGCCACAACAAGTACGCCTCCAGGTATCTGGTAACTGTGGCATCATCGGCGTGTGGATGCATAGTATCCACCTACAACTTGAAAACAAAAAAGTGTAAGTTTCTTTTACATTTCATAATCAAATAACAAGGTTCATGTGCATCAAAATAACACTTAAGTAATGTGAAAACATTACCTCGTAGTACGTTAACCACTTCTTTGTCAGACCATGGTGCTGCTCATTGTGAAGTGGAGAAACAGGGTCAACCGCAGGATGTCGTGCCACATCCTAAAACCGCGCAGACATCTCTGCGCGCCAAGTAGGTGAGTCCTCTGGAGCGCAAATAGGGGCATCTGCGATAGGAAGACCCAACAAGAACGACACGTTCTCTAGCATGACGGTCATCTCTCCACACAGCAAGTGAAACGTGTAGGTCTCTGGCCTCCAACGATCTGTCAAAGCTGACAGCAGGGCTCTGTCGAGGCTGAACCGGTACTTGCGATCAACCCGATCATACGGCCTCTCCTCAAGAAGCCTAAATTCGTCATGCAATATCTTGATTGAATGTTTGTCCAATAAGGTTGTTGCCCACGCTCGGAGGAACCATGTTTCAAATCAGATATTGCTTTAAGCAGACCAACATGAAGATCGTGTATCAAAAAAACATCAGGTCGTTCTTGCACTACAACCATCTTTACCCGACTAAGAAACCAATACCAGCTATCAGTGTTCTCGCTTTCGACAAAAGCAAAAGCTACAGGCAACACCTGTTGGTTCCCATCAACTGCAATAGCTGTTAGAATTTGACCTTTGTACTTTCCAGTTAAAAAAGTATCATCAATGCAGAGAATAGGCGTGCAATGTCTGAATGTAGCAATACATTGACCTAATACAAAAAATGCACAATGGAGAAACAACTTCCCCAATATATCTCTGTTCGGCACATCCATAATGTCATAATAAGTACCAACATTCCTCTCCTGGATGGTCTGCAATAACTTTGGAAGATTTTCATAAGAAGCTTCAAATGAACCAAATCTTTGCTCAATCACCTTCTGTTTTGCCTTCCACGCTTTGGAGTAACTTATAGTGTACTTGAACTCCTCCTCAATAGTGTTTATTATTGATTTTAGCTCAAACCGAATGTTATACACAATTCGGGCGTACATGTGATTCGCAATAAACTGCGATGTAAGAGCATTATTGCACTTCTCCAATTCATGCAACTCGCATGTGTGATCAATCATTTTGGATAGTCTCCATAGTTTCGTCCACTTCTCTTCGAAACCATGGACCCGAAAAGGACAACTTGAGAACACACATTTAACATCATAATATTTTTTACTTGACTTGTAAACTGTAAGGGATCTTTGCACAGCTAGAGACCAATACTTCACGGCATCCTTCAAACTATCTTTGTCTTTAAAGATATCTCCTTGTGTTAACTAATTCTCGTGGTAACCCGATAAGCTACAATACTTTTCTGTAGCTGATAAATTACTCGGGATTGGATTGTTCCACTCTGCCGGAACAATAGTATCATTCTCATTCTCATCATAGAAAGAGTCAACTTATGGAACATTTTCGTGTTCCATATCTTCGATCCTTATTTGTTCAACTATGTTCTCAATGTGCTCTCCTTCATCTGCCACACCACGTGCTTCTACATGTACCGAGTTCTCTCCAGCTTCTCTACTCCGATATCATCTTCCACACTATTTGCTTCATCAGCTTCCGCTACAATCTCTACTTCTTTCATTTCTGCTTGCGCAAGAAGCACTAGAGGCCAATCTCACTCCACAACTAAATCTACATATTTCCTCCAATTCTGTGTTCCCTTAATAATAATCAAATCCTAATAAAATCCATTTCTTGCTCGATTAATCATTCCTTTCAATGTCAACTCATGTTGTTGTGGATCGAGGTTAAATTTTTTCATCAACCAGTTTACGACACCACTAAATGTCCTCACATTTGCTCTTGTTATCCCTCCATCACACGACGCGAAACCAGACAAATCAATCCCAGTAGGGCCATAAACTATTGTGCCTTCTTTATAAAATATCCGAAATACTAACTTCTCTGACATTCCTATTGGAATTTATACACACAAATAAATCATATATGATTACTTGTAAAATGAAAGTAATCGCATGTTAATAATTTACAAAACTAAACATATCTAAAACTAACATATAAATTTACAAGTCCATTACTTATAAAACTAGAAATTTGGTTTTACTTCTAAAACTAACATGCTAAAAATGTACACCTACTAAAAACTTAACATAAGAATTTACATTAATTATAAAACTACAAATGTAGCACATACTACTACTTCTAAAATAAATAACATTAACTACAAATAATATACTAATACAAATCTATAAACATTACCTACAATCTAAAAGTCCTATAGCACATATCACTATTAACAAGTCCTATATAAAAACCTATAACATACTAATAAAAACCTAAATTAACATTACCTACTCTACGACATAGCACTATTAACAAGTCCTAAAAGAGGCATATATACGAGTCCTAACAAGTCCAAAACTTATCCATGAATCAATAGTCCATAGAACTATTAACAAACCACTACCTAAAATCACTATCTAACAAGTCCAAAACTTATCCACAAATCAATAGTCCATAGCACTATTAACAAAACACTAACTAGAGCGAAGTATCTATTGACATGAGAAAGCAACCTAATAATAAAAATTACTTTAACACTAGAGCCAAATAGATAATAGAAATATACCAAGAGGAGCGGAGCACAGAGGGAGCCAGAGTAGCGACGGGGCACAGAGGGAGCTGGAGGAGCGACGGCGCGGCGACGTGGTCTGCGCGGCGGTACAGAGCGGTGGTGAATGCGTTCTGAGAAGGAGGCCGCGTTTTATAGAGGCACAAAAATCGTCCGTGCCACATACGACGGTTCCGGCGGGCCCCACGAGGCGGGCGGCTTTCGTATGAGCCGCATACGAAATGTGAATCTCGTATGCGGCTCATACGAGATTCGCTCTCCTCGAGAAGGGAACCGCCACCTCGGGAACGCGTGGCGGGCCATGTCAGCTTCATATGTGCCTCATACGAAATGCGTGGGCCACGTGTCATTTCATATGTGGCACATACGAAGCTGGGTCATTTTGGCCAATTTTCGAATCTGTTTGTTATTTATTATAAATGATTTTTAAAAAGATATATTAATAAAAAAATTCAGTGTTGGTTGATCTCGGTCCCACCTGAGAAAAAGAAAAGAAAATAAATAAGTAACGGTAAAAGAAAAAGGAAAAAGGGGATTTGATCCGGTAACCAACGTTACCGGGAATCTCTCCCGTGATGGGCGCCACGATCGGAGGCGTTTCTCAACAACCGACTTGGCTAGTCCCCCTGCAGTCTTGCTCTATATAAACGTGATTAAGGGTAGAAACGAGTTAACCTCACGGTTAACAGCTCACTAATCCTGAGCACGAAAATCATCAATCAAAAGGAGAGCAAGAGCTGCGGGAAGGATAGAGCCTTCCTTGCCGTCTTCAATCTGCAATAAGAGACTTATGGCCGCCAACGGATCTTCATCCTGTAAGTATGCTAATCTGTAACACCCAATTTTTCAAAAATTTGAAATCAAGAAAAATGAATTAGGAATGCATCATGTATATTTGCATTTGATTGGAAATTTGATTTCAAAATGCACTAGAGTTTCGTTTGAAATTTGAAAAGAAATTCAAATTGTAGAAATAAAGGAAAAAGAAAAGAGAAAAAGAAAAACCCCCGCGTGGGCCTAATCTCTAGCCGACCCATCTCTTTCCCCTCCTCACCCCTTTTCCTTCCCATCGGCCCGACCCCCTCTGCGGCCCAACTCAGTCGCGCCCCCCTTCCTTTCTCCCCTCCCTTCCTCTACGCGCTGGGGCCCGGCCGTCAGGCCCTTCTCCTTCCTTACCGCGCGCCCGATAGCGCCTCCGCCGAATTCGCCCCCGATTCAAACACCGGCAATGAATCCCCCCCCCCTAATGGCTTCGGTTGCTTTCCTTCGCGCGGGATTACCTTCCATCTTTTGCCGCCCCCGTTCCCCTATAAATTCCGCCGTGCGCCACCCTCCCCCCCCCACCTCGAGCTCAAAACCCTAGCCGTCGTGCCAAGGTAATGGTGCTGCCGTTCTCGTTGCTCTAGCCGATGCCTCTCCTCGATTCCTTGCTCATATTGTTCGCCATGTCCGTAGGATCTTGTCGGACATCTTCAACCGAGGATCTCGTTGCCGCTTCGTCGGTTCCGTCGAGCCTCACCGAAGACCGCCGCCGCCCGACGTCGCCGACGCCCCTCCGCTCGGTTCCAAGTCCCGAAACCCCCCTAGGTGAGCTCCTCTCATCCCCCTCCCTCGTTTGGTGTATAGGACGCTCGAGTTGGGCGTCGATTCGGCCGTTCGGCCATCGTCGGTGAGGCCTCGCCGCCGTGCGACCGCTGGGTCTGGTGTGCGCGCCACCGCGCCCTGGGTGTGCGTCGCCCCTGGGGCGACGTGGCCCGATCTTGGCCGCCCATCTAGGGCCGACAGCCGAGATTAGAAGGGGGATACCCCTTCTCGTGTTTTAAACCTGGGCCGCACGCGTTAGATCCAACGGTCCAGATTCAAAGACATTTTAACCGTTGCCCTTTTTGCACGTAGCCCCCTGCGCAAATTAAAAATAATTACACATAGGTCCTACATTTTATGAACTAGCCCTTGGACTTTAATTAATTTATGTTAGCATTGTTAAAATGAATAAATATGGTATTTTAGCCCCTGTTTTCACCATTAATTATGTTTTTAGCCTCTGTAAATTGTAATTAACCCCCTGGTTATGTTATAAAATATTTTTAAGCCCCTATTCTTGTCTGTTTTACATAAAAGCCCCTGCACTCATGGATATTTACATAAAATCATAAGTTTGCACTCTCTTTTTGCACAAATTAATTAGGGGCATTATTTAATTAACATTTACTAATTTGTTTACATCAAAATAATCTATTTAAAATTGTTGTGGCATGCTGCATAGTATTATTATTTATGTTCTGAGCTAAGGAATTACAATAAACTCATGCAAGGCTCTAAAATGAGGATAAATGCCATGAATTGTCAATCAACACCAATGTCCACTAAAACCCAAACTTCAACCCACATCACTAATAAGACATCTACTAGGGAAAATAAATGCTAGTGACGTAATTGCGTAGGTTTTCCTTTGGTGATTGCTTATTTGTGATGTGCCTATGTTTGCTTATTTCTTATTGCGTGTTGCTATTTTCTGCTCCGCATGCGATGATGTATTTAGAGTCGGTTCTTGAGCCGACTTAAAATCTTCAGGACTACCACTTCACTGACCCACACTTCGAAGAAGGCAAGTTCCTTGACCATTTTGCACCTGTTTTGTTAAGTTTTAGTTAGTTGCATGCTTAATAAATTGAATCCTATTTACTGCACCCTTCCATATAATTCCTTGTCACCGGGTTGGTTTGGGGCATATGTTATTATTACTTTTACGCTTAGCCATGCTTAGTATTGGGAGGGAAATTCTCTACATACATGTCATACTATTAATTGTTGTGATCATTTATTGTGATATGGTGAAATGAATTGTAGAGGATAGGAATCTGGCGGGTTGGTTTGTTTGGTATGGTGCAGTACACACGAGACCCGGGTTTTGGGGTATGAACCTTGCCGGATTCTAAGGACCGGTTTATGGAGAAAGTCACTAAGCTCTATAGTATCGCCACAAGACTGAGTATGGGGTAGCTTGGTCGACTAATTAGGCCTCTCCCGGTGTAGTATTGGTGATTGGATAGTACGGGGAATTGGTTCAAAGTGTACTGCCTTGGGATCCGCATGGCTCAAGAGGGGGCAACTGGGGCGTCTCGGAAGATCGGCCGATTGCTCTTATCCTTCCAAAGCGGTTGAGACGTGGTTTAACGGCTCACACTTTTGTACAGGGGTGAAACCTCAGAGGGCTAGTATGCGTCGGGAGAACCTTTGTAAAGACCTCGTAGTGATCTCCTGGCCTCACACCAAAGGCAGTGTGCAATGTGGTTCGCGACCACGAGCATCAGGGAGGTCTACCTAGTCCACCTGGCAACAGGGGATGAAATCACGGCTTGTGGGTAAAGAGTACATTCTCTGCAGAGGTTTAGAAACTGTCATGACAGCCGTTCTTACAGACAAGAGCGGATTGGTGTCCAATTCATAATTAGCCAATGAATGGGAATGGTGGTTTGGTTGGCTTGGTTTTGGTTCACACATGGGTTATAGTTGGGTTCACTCACCTAGAAGTAGGTGCTAATAAAAGCTAAGGATAGGATGTAATGCTATAGTGCTTAACCCAAATTTGGCCTTCCTTTCTAAAAACCTACATGTCATCTCTTCCCCACTTGCTGAGTACAGTTGGTACTCAAACTTGCTTGTTGCTTAACTTTCCTCAGTCTACAATGGAGAAGAGGTGAAGAATGAAGACTTCTACGCTGATCCGGACGAGACGTTCTAGGCTGGCGCAACCCCCGGGCAACGCCTGTGCATGGAGCCGCACTAGTTTACTTTTTCGCTGTTTTGCTTTGTAATCTTATTTTAGACCTACGGGTCATTATTGTAAGACATTTATGTATTCGAACATGGCTTGTAATAAATGATATTACACTTTCGTCTACACATGTATGATGTGAACCGATCCTGGCATACATGTGGAAGCCATCCGGTTGTCTTGTTGGGACCACGGGTGACATAATCCCTTCTCTGTTAATGTTTAAATAGGTGCATAATGGTGATTAGGGTTAATATCTTACGTATATGCCTTAAGTTTACTCCTAACAATGGAGTCAGAGCCACCCCTAATCCTTTTATGTCCTTCATTATGTCAGATTAGCACTGTAGAGTAGAAGAATTAAGGCAAATGTAGATGTTTTCTCCAAATCCCCAAATCCGAAACCCTAGAAGCCTCAAAATTCAGATCAAATGATGGAATTGATGTAGGGAGAGGACTTATCTTATGTTTTTTGACGTTGCTTGCTGAACTGCGTCTCCTAATGATGCGTCGGCTCACCGGACGGCGCTGCCCCTACTAGCTCCGAGCGCTGGCTGCGTGAGGGCCAGCCTGCCACACGTCGCCTGCCCGCGCGCACCGAGCGCTGACCGTGGGCGCCGGCAAGCTGCACCGCCCGCACGCCCTCATGACGCTGTGCGCTTGTGCGCGCTTGGCTATGCCGACCAGAGCAGAGTCCCGACCGCACCGCGTGGGGCGGGGACGCCGCCTCCCGAGCGGCCGCTTGAGCCGCTGGAGTGCGCATCTGGGCACCGCCGACGCACCATGCCGGCCGAACGCCGGTTTTCGCCTGCGCCGCAGCCAGGATGGAAGATGCGGCCGCGGCGGGGTGCAGTGCGGCCGCCGACCATGCGCGTGACCTCCCTTGGCACTGATTGTCGCTCGGTCGTGCGCGAGCCGCGCGTTGGCCGCGCCATGCGCCGGCCGCCGCCGCAGGGAGCTCCCCTCTCCTCAGATCCGGATTTTTCGGGGCTGAAGTGAGGAAATGGTCTAGGGTTTTCTAGGGCTCCCAGTTTTTGTTCCACCGCAAGTATTTTTTGGCCGTCCGATTTCTTTATGCGTCCATGATTAAGCGGCGGCTTTTGGGCCACTGAGCTGCACGTAGGGGAGGGGATGGAAAGGCTAATGGGCCACATCTAGCCACAAGCTTCGGCCCAGGTTGTTTAACCCAACATTTTTTCCTTTTTTCTTCATTTAGTGTTGGGCTGGGCATAGCTCTAATGGGCTGACCGTGGGTGTTTTTTTTTGACCGGTGAAAAACTGCAAGGGAGAACCTCGACAGCCATAAAACATATATTAAAAGAGATGACGTAACAGGGAGTTACAATAGCTTCGTAGAGCTAGACTAGGTGTTCCAGAGGGAGGAACGTCCTTTACAAACTCTGAAGCCACAAGAGCACACTGGCCCTATCCTCCGGCTTAAAACGGCAGGCCTGAAGCCTTGTAGAAGCAATGAAGGATCATTTCCATACGTTTACAGAGGGAGTAGAGTTTCTGAAAATGACATTGTTACGAGCAATTCAGATCTCCCAGGCCGCTATGGAGAAGGTTTCCATGAAGGCGCGACGACCCCAGCTGAGCTTGGCTTTTTGCAGGGTATGAAAGAAGGGGATGTCATGGTCCCAGTAAATCCCAAGGACATTCTAGCATGCCATGCTGAAGGAGCAGCTAAAGAAGAGATGGTACGTGAGTTCCTCCATATTGACAGCACAGAGCACGCAGGTGTAGTCGTTCCCGTCAATCGTGATGTTTTTTCTCTTCAGGAGGTTGCGTGAGTTGAGCCGGTCCTGAAACATCAGCCACATGAAGATCTTTATTTTCTTTAGCACCTTTGAGGCCCAAATCCAGCTAAAGGGTGTTGGTGGGTTGATGTGCTTGTAATAGTTGTTGTAAATAAGCTTGGAGCTGAAAGTTCTTGTTCCCCCGATTGGAGCCCACTCATCCTGTGCAGCTTCCCTGTGTGAAATTTCCTCCAGCATGGCCTCCAGATTGGCCAGTTCCAACCGTGCTTCCTCCGACAATGGTTGAAAAAAATGATTGTGATGGTCTGAGCTGCTGAGGTATTGGTCCACTGAGATGTTGGTTCTTTTTGCGAAGGAGTATAAACAGGGCATGTCCCTTCTGAGGAGGTGGCCTTCCCACTGATCCTGCCATAGTCGAATTGTGTCCCCAGCGGTAGTTTTGACTTCAAAGTTCCCGAGAAAAGAATCAGATAGGCTCACAACATCCCTCCACCAGAAGGATCCTTTTCCTTTTGTGCTGTGGGGGGGGTTTACCATTTCTGCAATAGCGCTGATGGATGAGGTGAACCAAGGGGATGTCTGCTTTGTTATAGATTTTCCAGAGGAATTTCATGAGCAAGGTTCCATTCATTGCAGTGAGGTTTTTCAGACCCAGGCCTCCATTTTCCTTTGGTGTTGTAACTTGGTTCCAGGCCACCAGGGGCCGGCCCTTGCCAGCGATTTCCGAGCCTCTCCATAAGCATTGTTTCCTGGCTTTGTCAATAGCTTGAATGACTGACTATCTCAATTTGATGGTACACATCGCATAAATTGGGATGGCGGATAGAACGCTGCTGATGAGTGTGCATCGACCAGCCATTGACAACCATGTTGCATCTGCTTTGGGTCTGTCGAGGCTCATCGGCAGACCTAAGTAAGTAAATGGGAATGAAACAATAGTGCAACCCAGTGTGGCTGCTAGAATTGTGGCCTCCTCTTCATCAGTGTTTATTGGTGTTAAGCTTGATTTTGCCCAGTTCACTCTTAGCCCTGTAGCTCCCCCAAAGGATTGTAGTAAGTTTTTCAGAAAGAAGAGTTGTCTCTGGTTGGCTTTGAGGATTATAATAGTGTCATATGCATATTGTACTACTGGTAAGCCCTCGTTCATTTCTTGATGCAGTGGCAATGATAGAAGCCCCAGCTCCACTGCTTTGTTGATTAAAATTTGTAGAAGATCTGCTGCCAGTACAAATAGCAGGAGGGCTAACGGGTCCCCCTGCCGAACACCTCTTATGCAGTGAAAAGTCTTTCCTGGCACCCCATTGAGAAGAACTGAGGAGGTGGCAGTAGATAGAATATCTGTTACCCATGTGATCCACTGTTCAGGAAAACCCAAAGCTCTCAGCATGTGTATGATGAAGTCATGTTCAACCCTGTCAAAGGCTTTTTCGAAGCCTAGTTTGAGTACTATGACACCAGTGTTGGTTTTTTTGCATTGATAGAGGTACTCATAGACCCAAGCCATGCAGTCCTGGATGGTTCTTTTCTTTATGAGACCATATTGATTTTTGTGGATAATGGTTGGGATGACTTCCTGCAATCTGACTGAGAGTATCTTAGTGATCAGTTTGATAGTGGAGTTCAACAGTGATATGGGCCTGTAATCTGTAACCCCGTAGGGATTATTGATCTTCGGGATGAGAGTGATTAAGGAACTGTTCAAAGGCTGGATACTGATGTTGCCATTAAAGAAGTTCGAGCACAACAGATAAATGTCTTCCTTAATGATGTGCCAGCATGCCTAAAAGAATTTTTTGTTGAACCCATCTGGACCTGGGGCTTTGTCAGTTGGCATGTTTTTGTGTGTGGCATCAATTTCCTCCATGGTGACCGAGTTGCATAATGTATGTAGATGTTGTCCAGGCAGCACCCAATGGTGGATTTGTGTCCATTGTTGAGTCGGGGCAGATTGCCCTAATCTTTCAGAAAATTCCTTCCAGAGGGCTGAGGCCTTGTGCCCTTGATCCACCAGCTCCACTCCATGGTCATCTTGAATGACTGATATATTGTTTCTCCTATATCTTTCTGTTGCTGCAGCCAAGAAGAATTTGGTTGGCTCATCACCAAACATGGCCCAACGCTCTGTATAACGTTGTCTCCAGTAGTCATTCTGTTGCTTTAAGAGCTGAGTGAGTTGACGTTTTATCATGTTTCTGAAACAGCTTTCCTGCAGGTATAGTGTCCTCTGCTCTTCCATTGTGTCCATGATCAGAATAACTTCATTGCATCGTTTGATCAGTTTTTTTAGCCCACCTAGTGATCTACTCCACTTGCGTAGCTTGTATCTCAGGAGTTTTAATTTAGCAGAAACCCTCCTTGCACTACCAACTGTTGGCAGAGGCTGGTCCCACGAGTCCTTGACAATGGTGAGAAACTGTGGATGTCTGAGCCAGTAGTTTTCAAAACGAAAGCATTTTGAGTTAGGTATGGTGGTGCATATCTGAGCTACTAGTGGGACATGGTCTGATGTGTCCCTGGCCAGTGGCCGAAGTGAGGAGTTGGGAAATGATAGGGACCATTGCGCTGAGGTAAAGCACCAATCCAGTTGCTCAAGTAGAGGCGATTGTTGCATGTTGCTCCAAGTGTAATTCCTACCTTGGAGAGGGATTTCAATAAGTCCCAAGTGTTGGATGATGTCATTGAACATCTGCATGTCCCCTATATTTGCTCCCTTGCGGTTGCGATCACTGGCGTGGCGATAAAAGTTGAGTCCCCCAATATCATGTAGAGCTCCTGCGGTTGCAACGAGAGATTCCAGAGCCAGTCGATGAACTCCTGCCGGCGAGGTTCCTGACAAGGTCCATAGAC
This sequence comes from Tuctoria greenei, assembly GCA_036927565.1. Lineage (NCBI taxonomy): Eukaryota > Viridiplantae > Streptophyta > Magnoliopsida > Poales > Poaceae > Tuctoria > Tuctoria greenei. Next base: position 127,423,532 of record JAYESD010000011.1, on the reverse strand, counting down.
TGAGATCAGGTGCCAGACGACCCCATTCTGTCGGGATGTGAACCGCATGAATATGGCAAAGTCCCTGATATCCAGAGCTTCCCCCTGAAGTAAGCTATCATTCCAGGCGACCAATATACCTCCTGAGGCACCCCTGGATGGTGCAAAGGCGAATTTATTGAATCTTCTGGGCGCCAGTCGTTTAAGGAAAGAAATGCCAATATGTTCCATTTTGGTCTCTTGTATACAGAAGATATTGCAATCCTGGACCTCCTCTATTTTGGATCTGACTACTTGCTGCTTAGCAGTGTTATTAAGTCCACGAATGTTCCAGTTGAAGACATTCCAGTTACGATTTATGTTGTGTGCCATAAATAATAGTCAGGGCAGACCGAGCAGTCCGGGAAGTAATCCCGACCAAGTGAATGAGGATGTGGCCTATGAAGCTAAGGTCAATGTGCAATGAGGGCCAACGAACAAACCAGTACACAGACAGACAGATGAGCCAAGCAGCATGGAAATAAGTCACAGCCAACAAACTCCAGAAAAGACTAACTTCCATAAACTGAGGTTCCAGCCACTGGCCGATCAAAATGCAGAAGTGTTCCCAACAGCGCATGTTCCCAACAGAGCATACCACAAAACAACAGCCAGTACCGTTTAAAACAACCACACTACAATTCGAAACAACATCTTCCCAAAAGACGAACCCATTGGCAACATAGCAGCCCACAGTGTGCCCGGTGCCCTCCACTCCCAGCAAGTCAAGCTTGATGTACGACATCGTTATTGAGCTTCGGGAGGGACATCATATGGCGCGCCACCTCAGGGGGAATGCCGCACTCATTTACCGCCGTCGGCTGCAGCACATTAGTGGAGAGTTCAGGGTAGGGACGGCAGGAGTCAAGAGAGTCAAGACTTGGGAATTTGATCGGACCTGGGAAGAGATTGAGTGCTGGCATATCCTCAGATTTACCAGCATCAGGGCCATCCTCCTGAGCAAGTGGTGGCGTGGTCCGATGTCCCTGCATGAGCATTTGGAGCCAAGGGCTTCGCCTTGGTTTGCTGGGTTCCAGTGATCGGTTGGAGTAAGAGGGTCCAACCATCTCCACTACTGCCGGTTTCAGGGCCTTACTTTGTTTTCCTTTTATCTTATCTGCAGCAGCAATGGGCTCGGCAGTGATATCTTTGATGACCACTGAGGAGTGACCAGAACTCTGCTCCCTTGTCTGCTGATCAGTGGAGTTAGAGAGCAACATGGTGATGACTTTATTGAACCCCCCTTGTCCATTGGGTTCATTGAACTGGATGTTCCACCATGCAAAGAGGGAGTTCAGGAAGGCCACCTGGAGCATTCTTCTCAGCCCCACCGAGTCCAGGGGGCGAAGCTAGTCTGGTTGCTGCGTAACATCCTCCGGGTTGACCAGTGAGAAGTTCTGTTGCTCCATCCTTGAAGCTCTGACAGCCGGTTCAGCCATGTTCGTGTCGCTTGAAGCATCCTCTTGAGGTGGGGCGTCAGAGAGGACGTCCATCTCCTGGTGCGGTGGGGGCGGTGGCGGCCCCTATGGTTCCCAACCATTGTTGTCCTGCTGCTAGTGCTGCTCATCAGGCACCAGCCATTCATCATCATCTTCCGGCTGTTCCTCAGGTGGTTCTTGAAGAGGATGAGGGTTGCCATTCGGTGGCAGGTCGTCTTCTGGGGGGATGCCCCAACCCTCTACTTCCCCAAAGCCATTCGGGGCAATCCAGTTGAGAATGTACGCCGGGCAAGACCAGGAACACCCAACCCCATCCCTGGTGCCTTGACGCAGGACTAAACTTCTGGGGACTAACCTTGCATTGGTGTAGAGACATTTAACCAAGATGATGCCCAGAGCCCTCGGGCTTGTGTGCCACTGAAGTAACTTGCAAAAACCAGAAACTGCTAACTCAATAGTTTCAACCGTCCTGTAGTCCAGTGGGAAGCCCAAGATCATAAACCAACCAACACAAACAAAGTCATGAGTCCGGCGGTTTCTGCCAAAGTCATGCCTGATGAAGGACACACGGACTCCATCAACCACGATTGGCTCTCTCATCACAAGCAAGTCTCTAAACAAGCTGGTCTGGAATGCAAAAAGAGCTATGCCCAGAGGGGTGAGACAGGAGTGAGTAATGGTGATACCCATGTCTTGCAGAAGGAAGTTCTGGATCCGTAGCCTGAAATCATCGTACTGATCTTCCTGCAGCACGTGGTCAGTGTCCACCGCCACAACAAATTCTTCATGAGCCGGATGATGGTGACCGGGAAGGTGCACCACCATCCTAGGCTGCCGGTCCGGGCCTCCGTCATTGAAGTCAAAGTGTTGGTTGGCCAGGAACCTCGATGGATCAACTGGGAAGTTGGCCATGAGGCGAAGAGAGTTGGCCGGCGAAAGAGCGGTGGAGACGGATGTGGAGTGCAGGATGCGGAGGAGCCAGGAAGAGGGAGCGGCAGAGTGGAAGTTTAGGGGGCAGTTGTGGTTGTGAATGACGATGGCGGAAGACGGTTCCGTGGAAAGGCCAGAGGCCTTAATGGGGGCGTGCTTCTCTTGCGCCAGACCCGAGAAATTCTGGGGGCCGAGAGGCAGTTTCGTCTAATGTGCCCGTATCTAAAGCAAGGATTGCAACGAATCTTATTGCGGCATTGGAATTTCAGATGAAATGGACTGAGGCATTTATAGCAGCGTTTCCCATCAGGCTGCCAAGCGCCATGATCGCCTGGCCGCCTCCGCTCCCTGCTGAAAGCATCTAGGCCCCATGAGGTACGGTTTCGGTGATTAATGACAACCATTCGATATTACTAATGAATTTGTGAATGCAAGGTCTCAATGACACTCAATCAAATAAAATCAAAATTACATTGGAGACCCATATAAAATCAACGAATGAGATCAAATCAAATCATATGAAGACAAGAAGTGAAAGCTTTAACTTGATATCACTCAATGCTTGAAGACAATCAAAACAACACTTCAAACAAATGTCAAAGAGGTCACAAGTTCAAAATTCCAAAAGAACAACTCAAAACAACTCGAAGTCAACAAGTTGAACACACCGGATCATCCGATGGTCTTGGAGTTGACTGCGTCGGTCGAGTTGGTTCAACTGAAGAAGAAGACCTCAGACAATGCACTCACCGGATCATCCGATGTGAGTGGCTCAGTGACATCGGTCCATCATCACAGATTGCAACATCATTGGACCAAGTGAAGCACCGGATCATCCGATGTACAGACTTACATACATCGGTCGATCACTCCAGTAAGCCTCAAGATCAAGCAAAATTCTGGAGGAAGAGCCACCGGATCATCCGATGAGAAGACAGATCAACATCGGTCTAACAACGGTCATATCTGACACAGTGACATCAGCTAATTTGGCTTTGACTGATGATAACTGAAGGGGAGACATCGGATCATCCGGTGTTCGCAGAGAAGTGATGTCAGCCTACTTTTCCAACGGCTATCTCGTGGAGGCTGGCTATTTATACCCCTTCAACCTGTCAAATCGATAAGACTTGAAGCCCAGACATACTCTACACATCCTAGAGCATTCAAGCAATAGAGCAATCACTTTCACATCAATTGTTCATCATTTGTACACCAAGAGATAGGCTAGAACTAGCTAGAGATAGTGCTTGGGTGCCTCCATTCTTGGTGATTGGAGTCTCTAGTGTAGTGAGAGCCATAAGGGAGTGTCCCTTGGTGTGTACAACTTCCGGAGCTTGCCAAGAAGATTGTGGAAGCCCGGAGGATCCCAAAGTGTACAAGGCTTGAGCTCCACCTTGCCGAGGTTGGCAAACGGAGAAGAATAGTGAAGAAGCCCCTAGTCTCGGTGACTTGGGAGTGGCAAAACCCTTCGGTGGGTGCCACAACGTGGACGTAGGAAGATCCTTGTGATCTTACCGAACCACGGGATAAACTCCGTGTCCCTTGAGCGTTTGCATCCCTCTCCCTTTTACTCTTATGCAATCTTCATTCCGCAACTTTAATTTACATTGATTGCATAGTTTTATTGCATAGGGAATTGGGCTTTAAGTTGTTAGTTTGTAATTGTCTTAAAATTTGAAAGAAAGCCCAATTCACCCCCCTCTTGGGCGTTTCGATCCTTACAATTGGTATCAGAGCCTTGTTGCTCATTGGATCATTCTAGCTTCACCGCTAGAGAGCTTAAATGGCCAAGAATGGGGGTTCGGTTCCTATCTTCGAGGGCAAGAACTTTGCCTATTGGAAAGCACGCATGCGTGCCTACCTAGAGGCCATTGCTCCCGAAGTTTGGGAAGCGACCCATGCGGGATTTGGAGATCTTAATTATGTTGGTGATCAACTAAAATGGGATGCTAAAGCTAGAAATGCCATTTATGAATGCATTAGTCAAGATGTATTTGCAAGAATAGCTAGTAAAGAAAAAGCTTGTGAAATTTGGGCATGCTTAATTGAAATTCATGAGGGTTCCTCTCGTGTTAAAGAACTTAAATATCACATGCTTAAAGCAAAATACGATGAATTTAAAATGCTTCCTCATGAAAATGTTAATGAAATGTTTTCACGCTTAAATGTTCTTATTGAGGAGATTAATGCTCTTGACATTGCATCTCTTGGCAAGGGACTTATCAACCGAAAGATCCTCATGCTCCTTCCCAAGCCCAAGTACAACATTATCAACTCAATGCTCCAAAAGGAATCACTTGACAACATTGAAGTCTCGGAGCTCATTGGAGAAATTCATGCACATGAGATGAGCGTACTTGGAATGATGGAGGAGTCATCGTCAAAAACTATTGCTCTCAAGGCCTCAACCAAGAAGACAACTCCCAAGAAAAAGAAAGTGGTTGAGCCTAGCTCAAGCGAAGAAGAGCAAGCAACAAGCGAAGATGACGATGATGAGCTTGCATTGATGATGAGAAAATTCTCACGTCTAAACTCCAAAATCGCAAAGAAGGGATACTCCTTTGATCCAAAGAAGAAAGCCTTCCTCCCAAGAAAAGATGAAAACAAAACATGCTACAATTGTGGTGATCAAGGCCACATATCATATGATTGTCCAAGACCCGACAAGAGGAAGGACAACCACAAAGGAAAGTATAGAAAGCTAGAAGAAAGTGATGAAGATGAAGAAGAGGTCAAACCCAAGCACACCTTTGGAAAGAAGAAATTTGACAAGGGCAAGAAAACCAAGCTCTTTCCAAAGAAGAGAAGAGGGCCTCAAAAAGTCTTCATGTGCGAGGCAAATGAGTGGATCACGGATGAAGAGTCAAGCGATGAAGAGAGTGAAGATGAAGAGAACTTGGCGGGCCTTGCCGTCGTCGACAAAGACAACTCACCTCTTCGTCCACCTCCTATGTGCCTCATGGCTAAAGGTAACTCCAAGGTATGTGACGATTCTAGCGATGATGATGAGCTCTCCCCCGATGAACTAGCATCTATGATTAATGAATACCATGTCATCATAAAAAGGGAAAAGAGCAAGGTTAAAGCACTTGAACAAGCTTGTGCTAAACTTGAGAGTGCGAAGCTCGATTTGCATGACAAGTATGTAACTATACTTAAAGAGCATGACACGCTCAAAACACATGTCAAACAAATCGAGGAGGAAAATGCTCAAATCAAGCTTGATCATCATGAGCTTGACTTAGCAAACCAAGCACTCTTGGGAAAGCACAATGACTTGGCTCAAAAACATGAAATGCTTAACCTTGCTTATGAGGCAATTGAACTAAAAATGAAAAACATGAAAAAGGAAACCCTTGATGGCAAAGTATCAACTATTTCACATGCCACTAACACTTTGGATAAGTCTTTGCCTTTGAAAGCAAGCCTTAGGGAGAAGGAATTGATGGACGAAATTGAAAGTCTCCGCACTAGTGTGGTGAGACTTTCCAAGGGGGAGGACAAGCACAAGGAAATCCTCTACCAACAAGCCAAAGGCTTCAACAAGAGAGGACTTGGATCCTTCCCGGTGCTCAACAAAGGAAAGGTGCCCTCACCGGAGCTTAGGACGAGCTTCATCAAAGAAGTTGGATCCTATTGCCAACATTGTGAGGTCACCGGACACCACACGAGGGAGTGTCCTCTTCCCAACCGTCCTTCTCCCAAATTGCCTCCTAACTACAAATCTACTTTCCATGATTATCACTATCTCTTAAGCAAAGTAGGTGGCAAGGTGAAGGCAAGGTTCATCGGCAAAGATATTAAGGGCATGAAGGGGAAGCTCCCCAAGCAACTTTGGGTCCCAAAATCACTTGTATCACACATACAAGGACCTAAGTTAGCTTGGGTGCCTAAACTCAAAAACTAACTTCATGTGTGTAGGTGAACTACAAAGCCGGAGGAAAACATTGGGTACTCGATAGCGGGTGCACTCAACATATGACCGGCAATGATGGTATGTTCACCACCATAGAGAACCCCGATAATCATGAACAAGTCACCTTTGGTGACAACTCAAAGGGGAAGGTAATTGGTTTAGGTAAAATTGCTATTTCGCATGATTTGTCCATTTCTAATGTACTATATGTTAAGTCACTTAGTTTCAATCTACTTTCTATTGCACAACTATGTGATCTTGGACTAACGTGCACCTTTGACAAGAATGGTGTTGTAGTAACTAGTGAATCAAGCAAAGAACTAATATTCAAAGGATTTCGGCATGGACATCTTTACTTGGTGGACTTCTCCAACAAGGATGCTAGCTTGACCACTTGTCTTTTCACTAAGACAAGCTTGGGTTGGCTATGGCATCGACGCATTGCTCACATTGGGATGAGCAAGCTTAAGAAGTCGTTCAAGCTTGGGATGGTGACCGGCGTGAAGGATGTCACGTTTGAGAAGAACAAGCTTTGTAGTGCTTGTCAAGCCGGGAAGCAAGTTGCTTCACACCACCCAATGAAGACAATGGTGTCCACCTCCAAGCCGCTTGAACTACTCCACATGGACCTCTTCGGACCATCCACATATCAAAGTCTTGGTGGTAACTTCTATTGTCTTGTTATCGTTGACGATTATTCTCGATATGCTTGGACTTTGTTTTTAGGTGACAAGGGTGAAACTCCGGAAGTTTTCAAAACCTTTGCCAAACTGCTCAAAGGGAATTTCAACTTCCCATCATCAAAGTCCGGAGTGACAACGGCACCGAGTTCAAGAACCACAACATTGGGGAATGGTGTGATCGTGAAGGCGTGAAGCATGAGTTTTCGGCCACATACACCCCCCAACAAAACGGTGTCATTGAAAGGAAGAACAAGACCCTTATCACCCTTGCAAGAGCAATGCTTGATGACTATGGCACGTCGGAGAAGTTTTGGGCCGAAGCAATCAACACGGCGTGCCATGCCGCAAATAGGGTCTATCTTCACCGACTACTCCAAAAGACCCCATATGAGCTCCTCATTGGGAGAAAGCCCAACATCTCCTACTTTAGAGTCTTTGGGTGCAAATGCTACATCTACCGCAAGAAAAGGCTCGGTAAGTTTGAAAGAAGATGTGATGTTGGTATTTTTCTTGGCTATGCATCAAACTCAAAAGCATATCGAGTATTCAACCAAACCTCCGGTCTAGTTGAAGAAAGTTGTGATGTTGAGTTTGATGAGACTAATGGCTCCCAAGAGGAGAGTTTTGGTCATGATGAAATAGATGATGAGCCTCTACGAGAAGCCATGAAAAACATGACCATTGGAGACATCAAGCCGGAAGTTGAAGAGGGCCATGATCAAGGGGGAGCATCAAGTTCCAACATCAACACCTCCATGATGCCTCAAGTTGATGAAGAAGAAAAGGAGAAAGATGATCCATTGCCAATGCAAGATTCACAAGCCACACAACACCAACAACAAGAAGAAGTCCATGATCAAGTCCAACCACAAGAGGAACAACAAGCTTCACCACCGCCAAGTGCCTCACAACCACTTATGAGGCATGGACGCATCTCCAAGGCGCATCCAATGGACCAAATCATTGGAAGTCCTTCAAGGGGCGTAAGTACTCGTTCCCGTCATGTCGCCTCATTTTGTGAGCACTACTCTTTTGTTTCGTGTGTAGAACCCACTCACATAGAGGAAGCACTCCAAGATCCAAATTGGGTGATGGCCATGCAAGAAGAACTCAACAACTTCACCCGCAATGAAGTTTGGGTGTTGGAGGAGCGACCCAAGGACAAGAACGTCATCGGTACGAAGTGGGTATACCGGAACAAGCAAGACGAGAATGGCGTCGTGGTCCGCAACAAGGCAAGGCTTGTGGCCAAGGGTTTTTCACAAGTTGAAGGACTAGACTTTGGAGAAACATTCGCTCCGGTCGTCCGGCTAGAGGCTATTCGCATACTCCTTGCCTTTGCTTCACATCACAATATAATGCTTTATCAAATGGATGTTAAAAGTGCTTTTCTCAATGGCTATATTAACGAACTTGTTTATGTTGAGCAACCTCCCGGGTTTGAAGATCCGAGGAATCCTAACCACGTGTATAGGTTACACAAGGCGCTCTACGGGCTCAAGCAAGCACCTAGGGCGTGGTATGAACGTCTAAGGGATTTCTTGGTCATGCAAGGTTTCAAGATCGGGAGGGTGGACACTACACTCTTCACCAAGCACATCGACGGGGATTTATTCATTTGTCAAATTTATGTCGATGATATCATTTTTGGCTCAACTAACAAATCTCTTAGCCATGAGTTTGGCACCATGATGTCTAGGGAATTCGAGATGTCAATGATTGGAGAGCTCAACTTCTTCCTTGGATTCCAAATCAAGCAACTTCAAGAGGGGACCTTCATCTATCAAGAGAAGTACACAAAGGACCTCTTGAAGAAATTTGAGATGGGAGATTGTAGCTCAAGAAGCACTCCAATGGCGACAAATTGCCATCTCGACGCGGACATGGACGGTAAACCTTTTGATCAATCTCATTACCGCTCTATGATTGGCTCATTGTTATATCTTACCGCATCTAGGCCCGATATTATGTTTAGTGTGTGCTTGTGTGCTCGCTTTCAAGCAGCACCTAAAGAATCGCACAAGAAGGCGGTCTTTAGGATACTTCGGTATCTCAAGCATACCTCAAGTGTAGGTTTGTGGTACCCCAAGAACGCTAGTTTCCATCTCTTGGGATACTCGGATTCGGACTTTGCCGGATGTCGTGTGGATCGCAAGAGTACCTCCGGTGGGTGCCACTTACTTGGGCGTTCCCTAGTATCTTGGTCGAGCAAAAAGCAAAATTCTGTGGCTTTGTCCACCGCGGAAGCGGAGTATATAGCGGCCGGTGCATGTTGTGCCCAAATTCTATATATGAAGCAAACCCTTTTGGACTTTGGAATTAAAATTGGTTGTGTGCCTCTCCTTTGTGACAATGAAAGTGCGGTTAAGATAGCTAGAAACCCCGTTCAACACTCCCGCACTAAGCACATTGATATTCGCCATCACTTCTTGCGTGATCATGAGGCTAAAGGAGACATCTCTTTGCAAGGTGTTAGATCCGAAGAACAATTGGCGGATATCTTCACAAAACCACTTGATGAGAAAACCTTTTCTAGACTTAGAAGTGAATTAAATGTGCTAGATGCATCTAACGTCATGTAAGTTGCCATGTTCATGTAAGGATGCATATCATATAGGTCTTGTCTAACTCCCAAAGGATAGGGGCAAGCTAGAAGTAGTTTTCCCTGAGGAAGCCTTTGGAAGGTTCAAACTTGGCAAGATAGATTTATTTTATGCCTTGCATGATCCCTGCCATATAAACTTGCACTCATCTAATCTCTTGCACTATAATTTGTTTGGCATTGCATACGGTAGATTGTCACAAAGGGGAACCCACCTCATGAGAAGGAGACTTGTTTGAAATGCAATATCTCAACTCATATAAGGTGGAAAGAACAAAATGTTAGGTACGTTAATGCCTAGAGGATCATGCTTCAAAGAGATAGAAGTCTTCATACTCTACCTCACAAAGCATGGGCCTTACATTTTATTTGGATATTTTCCTCCATTTTTCTCGGTGTTCCATTTGTGTTAAGGTCTAGCCAAGCTATTGGCATATTAGCTTCTTGAGGGGTAAAGGGTTGCCCAAAAATTCCTAAGACATGTGTTTCTCGTCGATTGTTTGTTTGGTCAAAGGACATATATGGGATGTTTTCGTTCTGTTGTCATCGGATTATCCGATGCCTTTGTCAATCCCTCATCGGTCAAATAGGTGTTCAATCCTCAAAGCCCAACTCTGTCAGAACCTCAAATGATCCGACGCGTTCATCCTGGAAAACATCGGTCCATCCGATGTTCACTCTTCTAGAGCTGTGATCTATTCAACCGATGTCTACCTCCCTCTAACGTCGGATCATCCGGTGTCTACATCACTCTTTTGAACACCCTTACTGTGCTATTCGACCGATGATCAAAACCCTAGACGTCGGTCCATCCGGTGTCAACAGCATTCCTTGAATATCCGTTCTGTGGCAATTGACCGATGCTCACTTCACCTATCATCGGTCCATCCGGTGTTGAGTTTTCAGCTAGGGTTTGGGACCCACTATTTAAACGCGTGCGCCGCCGCCGTCTTTCCCTCTCCCCGATCGATCACTCACCCGCGCGCCGCCGCCTCTTCCTCCGCCCGCCGACCACTGCGCCGCCGCACCCAGCCGCCCTAACCGCCGCCTAGCACCGCCGCCACCTGCAGCGCCGCCGCCGGCCGCCGCCGACGTTCCCCCTGCTCACAGCACTGCCGCCGCCGCCTCCCCAGGCGCCGCCGCCGCCGTCCCCGGCTGCCACACCTCGCAGCGCTGCCGCCTAGCGCCACCACCGTGCTCCACCCACATCCAAGCACAGCAATCGCTCCTCCCTCCATCGAAGCACCTCCACCCGAGAATCGCCGTCTTCTCCGGTCACCTCTCGTCGCGAGTTTTTCTCGAGCTCCATCGTCGCTAAGGTGAGCCCCGTGCCGTGCGACGTCTCTCGTCGTTCTTTTTCATCGTCGCCTAACCCTAGCTCTCCGTCGTCTAGATGGGTCGCGACCGCAAAGGGAAGGGCAAGGCCATCGCGGAGCCCGCCGCGAAGAAGCAGAAGCTCTCCAAGGAGGAGAAGAAGGCCTTGATGGCCGCTCGCGCCGCCGAGGAGCGTGAGCGCGGCCGTGGGGGTTCGCTGAGGATTCGCGAGGCCCGTCCAAGGCCGCCTCCCGTGGTCGACGACTCCGACGCCGAAGAGGAGCCGGTTGAGCCTCTCGTCCGCCGGCGCTCAGCCCGGACTCGAGGAGGTCACACCGAGGCTGCTCCTCGTCCGAGACCGACGGCTGCCGACCGTCGTGAGGACAGGGAGGCTGAGAGGGACATCCATGAGATGGACACGGCCGTCCGGGTCAGTGAAGGAGTCCGTCTTGTGGACTACCGGAAGATGAAGGCTAAGCAACTCCGGAAGCTCAGATGGAGTGTACTGCTTGAGGAGTGGTTCCCACAGCCCCGAGAGCTTCTTGTGGACAGTCGCTTCTGGACTGTTACCCAGGCGTCTCTCTATGAGACCTACAAGCGCCGGGGGCACAAGCTCTTTCAGCACAACCACTTGGACTGGAGGCAGCTTGCAGTGGCAGCGGAGACTGAGGTCCGCCCTTTCTTTGAGAGATACAGAGGCTTGGTGGAGCTACTGGATTATGAGAGAAGTGCCTATGTGGAAGAGTGGGTCCGTGTCTTCTACGCGACCCTGTACATCTCAGAGGGCAGGAGGTCGATTGCCTTCATGTTCAATGGTCAGCACTACCACCTCTCGAGGCAAACTCTGGGGCATATTCTTGGTTTGGACCTGCACGACACCAGCATACACGAGAAGGTCTATGGGCAGGCAGATCCACCAAGGAGGCCACTTACTAGAGGGGTAGCACCACAGCTGGACGAGATCCGCTCTTTGTTTGGCCCCTCGTTCTCTCCAGACCAGCCGAGAGTTCCAGCTCTCCTGACCCCAGCTGCGCGCATTGTGCACCTCGCCTTGCGCCGCACGCTCCTGCCGAGGTCAGGTTACTTGGAGGGGTTCACGAGTCTGCAGCAGACCCTCCTGTTCTACATAATGAACGGGATGGATTTTGATATCGTGGACATACTCCTCTGTGAGATGGAAGACGTGATCACGGATGGGATTGGGATGATGAGGCAGGTGGTCTACGGGCACTGGATTAGTTACATTTGCTCTATGGTGGTGCCTGAGGGACATGCAGCACAGGCCCGACTTGCTGACGAGAGTGTGACTCGCTTTGGTCACTATCGTGCCTCTGCTCCTGGAGACCGTCGCCTTGGTCGTCCAGTTGAGCGCCAGGTCCGGGCCCGTCTGTCAGAGGAAGACTGGTCCGACCTAGAGCGGGAGGACGAGAGGCTTGCTGAGGCTGAGGCTCAGGGGGAGGACCTGCAGCACATCTGGTCTGAGAGCGACACCGACGACAGTGTCGAGGAGTACTTCCCTCCCCCTCCACCTTCACCGAGGCAGCACGACGCCGAGGCAGGAGGATCAGCTGCTCCGCCACCGACACCACCTCCTGTGTCCGAGGCGCAGGTGTCACAGCCGTCAGAGCTGTCGGCACTTCTCCAGCAGATGATCGAGCAGCAGCGCCAGGACAGGCTTGCAGCTGAGCAGGCCAGGGCGGAGCAGGCTGCTCACCTGGCACAGCTGCAGCGGCAGCAGCAGGAGCTCCAGCTGGAGATCACCCGTCAGAGGCGAGAGGATACGGACCGGTTCACCAACCTGGTCGATCAGATGCACCGCCGTACCCTCGACCAGCAGCAGCAGACCCAACAGGCCATGATGGGGATCCTAGGGTTGATCACCAACCTTTACACTCAGACCGGGATCGCCCTTCCTCCACAGCAGCCTGGACTGGGACTGGCTCCAGGTGTTGCTCAGGTGCCCACTACTCCCATCCCTTCCATCAGTATGTCACCACTTCTGGCATCTAGCGCACCGATTCACTCACCACTGCCGGCGACGATCTTGTTCCAGCAGACACCGGCGTCCGTGGTGAGCGCCCCCTTCCTCCAGCTCCACTGGCACCTGCTTCCTCTCCTCCAGCACCGGCAGCGGACCCTCCAGCTCCCGCCGCCCCGGCAGCTCCTACGTCCGGCGACTCCAGCTCCGACGACGGCGATGCTGCCTAGTTCGTCCTCGCGCCCAGCTCTCAGGGTCTGTAGGCGTTCTGATCCCTTTTTGGTGTCTTGATGCCAAAGGGGGAGAAGATGTAGAAGAGTCAGGGGGAGTGGTAGTAGCAGTCTCAGGGGGAGTGTGTGTGTAGGGGGAGTGTGTGTGTGTGCTTATCCTTTGTATTCGTGCTTGAGTACTCTTTTGTAATTTTAATTAAGCACTCTTTCAGTACTCTTTTGTAATTTTAATTAAGCACTCTTTCACTTGTCTCATTTGCTTATGTTCTTAATCAATTGAGTTTTTCGCCCACAAATCTCTTATGCGTTTTACAAGCTTAATGTGTCCTATGCTGTATTCATTGCATATATTCTTGAGTATTATCATCAAATTCATTATTACTGCGCTTTAAATTATTGTGTTGTCATCAATCACCAAAAAGGGGGAGATTGAAAGCATCTAGGCCCCATGAGGTACGGTTTCGGTGATTAATGACAACCATTCGATATTACTAATGAATTTGTGAATGCAAGGTCTCAATGACACTCAATCAAATAAAATCAAAATTACATTGGAGACCCATATAAAATCAACGAATGAGATCAAATCAAATCATATGAAGACAAGAAGTGAAAGCTTTAACTTGATATCACTCAATGCTTGAAGACAATCAAAACAACACTTCAAACAAATGTCAAAGAGGTCACAAGTTCAAAATTCCAAAAGGACAACTCAAAACAACTCGAAGTCAACAAGTTGAACACACCGGATCATCCGATGGTCTTGGAGTTGACTGCGTCGGTCGAGTTGGTTCAACTGAAGAAGAAGACCTCAGACAATGCACTCACCGGATCATCCGATGTGAGTGGCTCAGTGACATCGGTCCATCATCACAGATTGCAACATCATTGGACCAAGTGAAGCACCGGATCATCCGATGTACAGACTTACATACATCGGTCGATCACTCCAGTAAGCCTCAAGATCAAGCAAAATTCTGGAGGAAGAGCCACCGGATCATCCGATGAGAAGACAGATCAACATCGGTCTAACAACTGTCATATCTGACACAGTGACATCAGCTAATTTGGCTTTGACCGATGATAACTGAAGGGGAGACATCGGATCATCCGGTGTTCGCAGAGAAGTGATGTCAGCCTACTTTTCCAACGGCTATCTCGTGGAGGTTGGCTATTTATACCCCTTCAACCTGTCAAATCGATAAGACTTGAAGCCCAGACATACTCTACACATCCTAGAGCATTCAAGCAATAGAGCAATCACTTTCACATCAATTGTTCATCATTTGTACACCAAGAGATAGGCTAGAACTAGCTAGAGATAGTGCTTGGGTGCCTCCATTCTTGGTGATTGGAGTCTCTAGTGTAGTGAGAGCCATAAGGGAGTGTCCCTTGGTGTGTACAACTTCCGGAGCTTGCCAAGAAGATTGTGGAAGCCCGGAGGATCCCAAAGTGTACAAGGATTGAGCTCCACCTTGCCGAGGTTGGCAAACGGAGAAGAATAGTGAAGAAGCCCCTAGTCTCGGTGACTTGGGAGTGGCAAAACCCTTCGGTGGGTGCCACAACGTGGACGTAGGAAGATCCTTGTGATCTTACCGAACCACGGGATAAACTCCGTGTCCCTTGAGCGTTTGCATCACTCTCCCTTTTAATCTTATGCAATCTTCATTCCGCAACTTTAATTTACATTGATTGCATAGTTTTATTGCATAGGGAATTGGGCTTTAAGTTGTTAGTTTGTAATTGTCTTAAAATTTGAAAGAAAGCCCAATTCACCCCCCCTCTTGGGCGTTTCGATCCTTACACCTGCTCTAATCGTTGTCTTGTCGATGGAGGGTTCCCTCGGGACCTTGCGAGACTATGGCCTTAGGAGCTCTATCTCCCTTCAGGCGAGAACACTGGCCGACCTCCCACTTAGTAGAGCTAAGCCTAGGGTGGCTACTGCTCAGAGCGGTCGCATCAGCGGCATGCGCCGAGTTGTTGACGCTCCATTGAACCAGAAGCCAGTGAGACATAAATGGAGTGGGACCAGACTTCCCTTTGTCCACCCGTGAATTCAAAATGTTGTATTGTTTATCGTGCCACGTACCTTCATTCGCGATGGTCGGAGAATGAGCTCCGACGATCTTCCAATTAGCCGGAAAGCAGAGTCCGGCAGCACTTGTTGGGGCTTGAAGAAGATTGCAGAAAATTTTTCCCAACCACAACCCTTTTACCGTTGGGGTTGCCTTTTTTGCTGGAGGACCTTGCCGGATTGGGGAGGCGAAGGAGACCTACCTGTTTGATGGCTTCTTGCATGAGACCAATATCCAGCTTTCCTTCTGTTCCTGCTCCCACTTCTTGTATTCAGAGATCCAATCCGGTCCACCCGTGCGCCAAAGATGAAAGTACACCTCAAAGGTTGGTGTGGTGATCCTTCGCTGTGCATTGATCAGCAGTCCCACTTGCTTGCTCGCCACGGAGAAACGAAACGAACGCTCTTGCAGTTGTTGGACATGAAAATCCCAAGGAGAACCACCCAGCACCGAGCAAAGAGCCCATCCAACGGCACTCTCCGAGAGACGAAAAGTGTACCTTCGAAAGACTGCAATCATGAGGAAGGAACCCTTGGGCGAAGACCCCAGGTGATGAATCATGGAGCGGAGCTGGCGGCGAACTTCTTGTTGGAATATCTCGCCGGGACGAAGATCCCAGTCACCACTGGTCGGCAGGGGTCGATCATCACCCATGTTGAGCAAGTCAACCAGTCCCCCGCAACACTAGAGGCTATCAGCGCGTCCATGGCGAGCAAGGGGAGGTGGTGGAGGTGGCTGAGGCGCGGGATACGGAGGAGCGGGAGCAAGAGCGAGAGCAAGCCATTTCAGGGCTGCTGTTCAACAGTCAGTTCATCTGTCCCTGACCGTGGGTGTTGGGCTACCTGCTATTTATTTTCATATTTTCTATTTATTTCAGTGAAAGTTCTGTTCTTTAATTATGTTTATGCTCTAATTCAAATAGAAAGTATTTATGCCCAGTATGAAAACATATTAATGAGTCAAAATTAAATTTGAACCAATAGGATAATTTAATTTGGATGATTTAATATGTTCATGACATTTCGATCATTTTAAGCATCAATAATGATGATACATTTAATATTAAGGATTGATGCTTAATTTGATAATGATGGCTTCAAAATTAATTCTGACCAACGTTGATTTAATTTTGAGTCATGTACTTATGTTCAATTATATTATGCAATTTTATGTTATTTCTGCCCAACGGTGATGTCGACTGTTGGAGTCGGCAGATCCCCTAACACTATGAAAAGTGTTTGAAGGAGTTTGTGGTTCGGTCTGGGCGCGCGGAGATCTAAGAAAGTGAAACGCGATTGGACACGAGTGACACAGTTGTTTACGTGGTTCGGGCCGCCTGAGCGTAATACCCTACTCCACGGGTGTGTGTGTGTTGTATTAACTTGTGAGCTTCAGAGTGTTCGAGAGTTCTCTTCTGTGTATCGTCGGTTTGTCCTTTTATAGTACAAGGACCAACCGTTACAAGTCAGCCTGGCCCGACATGTGGCCCTGGCGGTTATTAGTATTGATACACGAGATTAATTGTTGTTAATAACCCTGTAACGGCTCCGACAGTGCCGTTACAGGTGTTAAGGCTGTCCGATTAATTATCATTAACGTGGAATTAATGGTAATTAATCGGATCTTGAAGTCTGCGGCTGTCCTTTGGAGATCCGGAGCCGTTACAACGTCTCCCGGGGGCTCTAAGCATCTAGCTCCGTCGTGTGGACACGTGGCAGCTCCGGAGCTTGCTTGGGAGAAGCGGGAAGCTCCGGGGTGACCTGGCACGTGTCATGTCCGGAGCTTCTCTCGGTCGGGGGCTACCTCCGGAGGTGCCGTTTCAGTACTTGGCCCGGAGCTTCACCCTTGCGGGTAATAGCTCTGGGCTGACAGTACACGTGGCAACCTAGAGGTTAACCATGTTGGAGAAGCGGGTCCAGTCACGTCTGGCGAGTGGGCCCCCGTGGGTCTTCAATTTGAGTTGATGTCCTTCCCTTGAGATCTTTGTAACCTCAGGGGGTGTATGGTTTTTAGGGTACCGACAGGTGATGTAACATAAAATTGTATTTTATTGCATGTTTATTTATTTACCAACGTAAATTTATTTTCATGCAATTTTTCTGATAATTCTGATGTATAAATGATGAAAGCCACTATGACGCCGTTTTGATATGAGAATATCGAACAACTTACGGGCAGTAACTTCCCTCGTTGGAAGACCTGCGTTGAAGTGTCCTAGGGGTTTAATCAGCTGGATTATGCCTCGAGGGAAGATAAGCCTACGACACCCACTCCTGGTGTCGAAGGATATGATGAACTCAAAAGGACTTATGAGCTTAAGTTGGAGAGATGGGAGAATTCCAATCGTGTGGCTCTCCTCGTTATGAATGCCTCAATATCTCTGGATATTGCAGGTGCCCTTCCAAAGAAAGACACCGCTAAAGAATTTCTTGCTGTGGTAGAGGAACAATTCCAAGGCTCTGAAAAGATTTATGCTCATGAGCTTTTTGCAAAGCTTCTTGAGAAATACACTATGGATTGGAATGTGAGGAGCCACATATTAAGGAAGGTGCATGCATCTTCAAAACTTAAGTCTTTGAAATGTGAATTAAGTGAGAATCTTCTCATCATTATGATATTGGAATCTCTCCCAAGTGAGTTTGATCAATTTAAGATCAACTAAAGATGGAATCTCTCCCAAGTGAGTTTGCATTTCTCTCACTGAAGAAAAAATGGTCACTTGCTGAGATGACTCTTAGAGTTGTCCAGGAAGAAGAAAGGATACTTAAGCAGGTTCAGGACCAAGCTCATTATGTTAATTCTTCCAAGAGGAAGAAGGAGTGGAATGGTCCTTGCCTCTCAAAAGCTCATAAGATGCCATTTAAGAATCAGTCTCCTCAAAAAGGCAAAGGTGCTAGTACTTCCGCTGCGCCTGGCACTTCTAATGCACCTAGGACTTTTGCACCTAAAGGAGAAGTTGTGTGCAAGCACTGCAAGGATAAGGGACATTTCAGAAAGGATTGCCCTGATTTTCTAAAATGGCTGATGAAGAGATGTAATGGTGAAATTACATTTATTGATGAATCACATTATGTTGATTTTTCAAGATATACATGGTGGATTGACTCAGGTGCAACTGTTCATGTTGCAAATTCTATGCAGGGCTTCCGTACAACCCAAGACGTTCAGGACAAGGGAAGGAGCCTTAAAGTTGCTAATGGAAAAGAAGCAGAGGTTCAAGCTGTGGGGTCTCTCACATTGAAGCTGCATTCAGGACATCTGCTTAGATTGAATAATGTTCTTTATGTTCCTTCCATGAGTAGGAATCTCATTTTAGTTTCATGTTTAAATGATGACAATTATGCTTGCTTATTTGGTAATGGACAATGTAGTTTGATGCATTGTAATAAAAGTGTTGGTCTCGCCTTCCGACGAGGAAAGTTATATATGTTATCTCTACATGATTATGTTATGCACGTAAATGATGATTATGGTGATGATGATTTGAAGTGCAGCGCTGAAAAGAAGTGGAAAGGCGTTAGTACCTCATCGAAATTGTGGCACCGTCTCCTTTGCCACATTTCGAGGGGGAGAATCGAACGATTGATTAAAAATGACACGCTTCTTCCACTTGACTTTTCAAACGCTGATTATTGCATTGATTGCATTAAAGGAAAATACGTTAAGACGATAAAGAAGGGAGCGACAAGAGCCACTAAAGTCATAAAGCTCATTCATACTGACATATGCGGGCCTTTTAACGTTAAATCCATAGATGGTTTTGATTCGTTCATAACCTTCACGGATGACTCTTCCCGCTATGGATATATTTATCCCATACGTGATCGATCGGAGGCTTTGAACAAATTTAAAGTTTTTAAAGCCGAAGTTGAGAATCAACTTAACAAAAAGATCAAAGTAGTACGGTCTGATCGCAGGGGAGAATATTACGGAAAACACGATCCTTATGGGCAAATTCGAGGACCTTTTGCGAGGTTTCTAGCTGAGAATGGAATTGTTGCTCAATACTCAATGCCTGGTGAACCTCAGCAAAACGGCGTGGCTGAGCGATGCAATCGCACACTAATAGATATGGTGCGAAGCATGCTTAGTCATGCAAGTTTACTAGTAAGCCTATGGATGGAGGCGTTAAAGACAGCTGCACACGTACTTAATTTTGCTCCAACTAAAGCAGCACCGAACACACCTTACGAGATGTGGACGGGAAAGAAACCCAACTTGAATTATTTACGTGTGTGGGATTGTCCTCCAGAAGCTAAAGTGTGCAATCCACAACTTAAGAAATTAGACCCAAGGACAATCAGTTGTTTCTTTATTGGGTACCCTCAACGGGGAAAGGGATATCGCTTTTATTGTCCAAATCATGTGACGAAATTTGTAGAGAAAAGACAGGCGGTATTTTTTGAGGATGATGTCACAAAAGTGAGAAATATTGATCTTGAGGAGAAATGGGTTTACGTATCATCCCCGAATATCCAAGAGTTCATATTTCTATTTAAAAATGTTGTCGTGACACCGGACCCTCCTCTCGTTCATTCCGAAAATAATGAAAATGTTGCTACAAATGAAAATGAGGAAGTGAACGAGAATCCAAAACCGGAGATTGATTTCCACCAGCCCCTCCGTTGCGTAGATCGCAACGTGAAAGAAGAAATCCCATCCCGGATGACTATGTCACCTACATGACTGATGACGTAAGTGACATGGGTAAAGTGGAAGATCCTTCTTCTTATAAAGAAGCTATGAAAAGTGAGAACTCATCTAAATGGCTTATGACTATGGAAGACAAATTAAAGTCAATGGGCACTAATGATGTTTGGGACTTAGTAGAAATTCCCGAAGGAGCTAAAAGAGTTTGATGCAAATGGGTTTACAAAAAACCAAATATGACTCCAAAGGGAATATTGAAAGGTTCACAGCAAGTCTGGTGGCTAAAGGGTTTACAAAACGAGAAGGAATCGATTATAAAGAAACCTTTTCTCCCGTGTCAACCAAAGATTCATACAGAATTGTGATGGCATTGACAGCTCATTATGATTTAGAGCTGCACCAAATGGATGTTAAAACTACATTCTTAAATGGTGATTTAAATGAAGATAATATATGGTAGAACCGGAAGGTTTTGTGGTTGAAGGAAAAGAACACATGGCATGGCGTCTGAAGAATTCCATTTATGGTTTGAAGCAAGCCTCAAGACAATGGTACCTAAAGTTTGATAAAGTGATTCAAACTTTTGGTTTTACGGAAAATGCTGTGGACAACTGCAGATACATCAAACTTAAGGGCAGTAAGTTCACAATTTTGGTCCTATATGTGGATGACATACTTTTGGCTTGTAGCGATAAGGATATGTTACATGAAACCAAGAGTTTCTGTCATCAAACTTTGATATGAAGGATCTCGGTGAAGCCTCTTACATTCTAGGCATTGAAATTCACCGAGATAGGTCCAAGTACACATTAAGACTATCACAAAAGGCATACTTTGAGAGAGTACTGAAGAAATTCAATATGCATAAGTGCTCTCCCACATATGCTCCAATAGTTAAGGGTGATAAATTTGGGACATTTCAATGTCCAAGGAACCAAATTGAATATCGCCAGATGAAGTTGGTTTCATATGCTTCAGCTGTCGGAAGCATTATGTATGCTCAAGTTTGTATGCACCCTGACTAGCTTTTGTAACGGGAATGCTTGGCAGATTCCAATCAAATCCAGGAATGGACCACTGGAAGGCCGCAAAGAAAGTCTTGCGTTATATGCAAGGTACTAAAGAACTCATGCTAACATATCGAAGATCTAGTAACCTGGAAGTTATTGGTTATTCAGATGCTGATTTCGCCGGCTGTGTGGATAGTAAGAAATCCATGTAAGGTTATATATTCACACTGGCTGGAGGAGCTATATCGTGGAAAAGCTCCAAGCAAACAGTGACTGCATCATCGACGATGCAGGCCGAGTTCGTAGCATGTTATGTGACCACTGGCCAGGCTGTATGGCTAAAGAATTTCATTCCCGGGCTCAAAGTGGTGGACAACATTAACAAGCCACTTGTGCTATACTGCGATAACGAACCCGTAGTTCTCTATGCGAGTAACAAGTCAAGTGTTGCTGCCAAGCACATTGACATAAAATATCATATTGTGAAAGATAGAATCCAGGATCATACAATTAAAGTTGAGCATATCAGTACGACCGATATGCTTGGGGATCCAATGACAAAAGGCTTACCACCCATCATCTTTCGTAAACACGTTGCCGGCATGGGATTATTGGAAGCTTTATGATTCTGGAAAGTAGAGACCTTTTAAAGAGCCGCTTCCCGTAAAGAATAATGTTTCCATTTAAAATATGTTGATGTATTATAAGTGTTGAAGTTCAATAGTTTTAATAAACTGTTGTAGCGCTTCACTTTGTACATTATACTTATTGAGAATGGATAATAAAGTGAACCATACGATCAAGGGGGAGAATGTTGGTTGATCTCGGTTCAACCTGAGAAAAAAAAAGAAAATAAATAAGTAACGGTAAAAGAAAAAGGAAAAAGGGGATTTGACCCGGTAACCAACGTTACCGGGAATCTCTCCCGTGATGGGCACCACAATCGGAGGCGTTTCTCAACAACCGATTTGGCTAGTCCCCCTGCAGTCTTGCTCTATATAAACGCGATTAAGGGTAGAAACGAGTTAACCTCACGGTTAACAGCTCCCTAATCTCGAGCACGAAAATCACCGATCAAAAGGAGAGTAAGAGCTGCGGGAAGGATAGAGCCTTCCTCGTCGTCTTCAATCTGCATGAAGAGACTAATGGCCATCAACGGATCTTCATCATGTAAGTGTGCTAATCCCTTCTCTGTTAATATTTAACTAGGTACATAATGGTGATTAGGGTTAATGTCTTACGTATATACCTTAAGTTTACTCCTAACACGGAGATTGGCGGCGCGGCGGAGCACCAGGTTGCCTTGGGGTTGGGGCCTTGGGGATCACCGTGCCGCCGCTGCAGTGTGCTCGAGACCAGTGCAACGCAACAGAAGCAAATTGATGAACGTAACTGGGCTGTGATGGGCTGCCCACGCGAACCAGCATGTGAAGCTGGGCCACCGAGGCTGCTTATGCTGTCTAACCTAGAGATGGCAATTCCACCGCGGGTTTGGACCCGTCCAGACGAATGCAAAGGCTAAATAGCTCAAGACATTCACAAACTATCGCCAAAAGCTTATTTTAGTCCTTGAACATTCGTTGAGGTTATTTAATTGCTGAAGTTTGGACAACAGCTCATTTTCATCCCTAGTCTATGTTGATCATCCATATTTATCGTGTCAGATTGTCAGGGTGCACAACTTGTGGTGTGGATTACTAATTAAGTAGCATATTATTCTTTGGCAATAATAATCTTTGATGATAGCCTCTTGTAACTCAATGATACTTCTTGGTCTCTCTTTACTTGAAATTTTGAAGCAAAAGAAACCTGAGTATGTATGACATTTTACATTTTTGACCCGTGTGTACATATTGTTTTGGTAACTTAGTGAACAAGTTGTAATTTATAGTGTTTACATTCTGACCCGTATCTGGGTATTGCTTTGCTAATTTATAGGGAATGAATTTACCCTAGCATGAGAATAATTTTATTATCATGTAGTAATTCAACAAGTTTGCCACACTAGAGCTTGCCATGGCGATATCTAAATGCTAATTACTTTTCTAAGACTAAAAAATCATAATAATTTCCTATGTGACATGGGAGGGAAAATGATTGCTCGTGTTCGAACTTTTCCTACTAATACCGATTTCGTCGTGCATTCATTCTCGAGATGGCCTAGATACAAGAATAAGAGATTTATACTAGTTCGAGCAAGGTGCCCTGCGTCCAGTTCGTGATCTCACTCGTCTTTGTTGAAAATTGGGAAGTTCTCTTACAGGTGTGTTGTAAGGGCGATCGTTGGCCCCTCTTACAAGTCGACCGATAGTAACATGGTATGTCATCTATCTGCCCCCTAACTCTTCATAAATTGGGCGAGGGTTACAAGAGTGCGCGCCCACTTCGTTCATTAGGCGAAGTGCCTCGGGACGAGGTCGAGATGTGGAAGTCATCACTCCACCTGCTACGGTCATGTTGCCTGTCAGTACCACATTGTGGCCTACGCGCGTGCACCTAACACCAGTTGTGAAGAGACACCAAGTGTGTCAGAAATGCGTTCGAGTGCGCCTGCCCTTTGGATAACGTTGATACCCACTTTGAGCAGCATGCACCACCTTGAAGGTCGCTTGCTCATCTGCACCTGAGCTCGGGCTCCGGCGCGCACAAGGCTCCTGACCTCTCCGATTGGCCCCCCCAGTAGGGCTTCCCCTGAGTACCAGGTCGGGGTCGGGGTTCTGAATCCATACAATAGTCCCCGGGCCTTTGGCCGAGCACGGGGGTCGGCCTGAGGCTGGAGCCACATAGTACTTTATCTTGAAAAGGAGACAAGGAAAAACTAAAAGCATCATATGGTGTCTTATTTGCGATCAACGGGGGGGGGGGGGGGGGGCAGAGAGTCGGACCGTGGATCGTGGCACTCAGTCGTATTCCGTGAGTCTCGAGGAAAGCCCTCACTCCCTTTCACGGGGATTGGGTTAATGCATGGTACGCCTCCGCTCTCTTCCCATCCATGAGTCGTTCATGGCTCGAAGGGGCTGAGCTGATCGAGGGGCTTTCCATGATGGTCGAGCCCCTCAGGCTCAGTGAGTTGGCTATCGGGTAGATCCGAGTGAAACCCAACCGCTCCATTTCGTAGGAGCTAAGGAACCATCCACCCTGTTCCGCAGGGACGTCTGTTGATGGTCCTTAAATGCCAAATCCGACCATCAATTTCCTGCATAAAAGATATGAAGTAGCCAACCAACATAATAGTAGGAGTTATTTACTAATGAATTCCACAAGTATTGGTGTAATTTTGTATGCAGGTGAATTAGGATCATAATTAAAGAGAATTGCATGGACCAATCTAGAAAACAGACCTTTCAGCTAATCAAGTGCAAGTACGAGGATTCATGGGCCTACACGGGGGAGAAAACTGACTAAAATGACGGGAATCACCCATAGCCATGATGGGGACCCACAAAATAGTCTCCCGGAGGAAAACACCTCGTTTGGCCCCACTAGAAAGTCGACCGAACCATGGGGTTGCCTGACCTGGTATTCGCGCTAAACTCGATCAGCCTCCACGTGTTGGCTCCTCATAGCTCCTTAATAACGATGCTAACTGATTCCCGCGCATATTCTTGCGCCAAACCGACCTTTGGAGGGTATAAATAGGGGGTAGAGGCGCACTCTCCTCCACACACCAAAAGATTGAGTCCATTACTCCACTCCAAAGGCGTAGCGCTGCCCAAGTGCTTAGAAAATAGGGAGAGAGTGAGAAAGAGGAGGAGGAGGCTTCGACTTGTCAGGCTTCTTCCACTTAAAGATAGGGTTCGGGCTTGTCGAATCCTCTCCACTCTTGTACCTCGACGATTATTTTCAACTTAATCAAGGTGCATGATTTCCATTTGAGTTTAGTCCTTCAATTATAACAAGTTATTTCCTTTAGTTACTTGTTCGTTCATCGCTCTATTCATTTAGAGACTCTAGTATTTGCAAGAGAGGTTAGGGAAGTAATCGATAGCGTAGGCGTGGATTCTAGGCTTGACGTTACTTTTGATTATTTTGTAGCCACAGGTTGTAGAGGTAGGTGATAGGTGGTGACAGCTCTATCCGTCCGTTGTAATCCTCAATGTTCGGCTACGACGTAGGCTCTTAGCGGGAGTCTCCTAGCACACCAAGGTAAGCCCGCACCAACCACAAGTAGCTATTGGTAGACTTCCCTTCAATTAGGAAATCTTGCCTTAGGAAATGCTCTCTACCCCTTGCCTACCACCAAGCTTTGTGTCCTTGGGTGAACTATTTAGAAGATTAACACACCCGTTCCTTGGATTCGATACCCTTGGAAATACTCAGGGGAAGTGCCACAGTGGTCTCCAAGTGCTTGCGGGTTTTCATCTGTGATGTATCAGCCGTCAAAAAGCATTTCTGGTGCCGTCGTTGGGGAACAATTGATGTTAATCTTTGAACCTTGTTCACCCTCGTATCTATTTTTTTTATCTTTATTCCTTTTCTTCACCATTCACACCATGGAGCAACCAACCCTTCGATCATATTCTGCTCCCAAGAGTGAGTTTTGTGAGCCACCGCCATCAGCAGATCCCATTTGCTCAACCAACTATGAACTCCACCCTGGCTTAATAGCCATGGTTCGGGAAAAATCCTTCTCGGGAATGGATTGTGATAACCCATACCACCATCTACGTGAGTTTGAGAAATTGTGTCTATGGCGTCACATTGAAGGTATGCCACAAGAAACTCTTAATTTCCTTTCTATCTCAAGGAGAGAGCTAAGCAATGGTACACTACTACCATTAGGGGCACAAATGGGAATTGAGAAGACCTGCAAAACAAATTTTGTCTCGCATTCTTTCCAATAACCCGTGTTGTCTCCTTACATGTAGAAATACTCACTTTTCGGTAGATGGAAAAGGAATCTATAGGTGCAACATGGGCGAGAATGTTATTATTGACAAACGTAGGCCCAAATTTGTCAATTCCGGAATCAATGTTGTTCCAACATTTTTGTACGGGGTTGAACAAAAAATTTGCCCTATACCTCGACATAGTGGCTGGAGGGTCTTTCCTCTGCAAGACCTCGATGGAAGCAAGAGAAATTCTAGATCGAACTCTAGAAAATACTTCTTTCATAGCGGATCTTGAACAACCTCTCCAAGAAGAAGCCCAGTCGAGTCATGAGGATTCCCCAATAGTCACCCTGGAACCTATACCATGTTCATCTCAAGTTGTGACTATGAAGTCCTCACCCGAACCAAAAATACCGAAGGCAGAAGAAATTCGACCTTCAAAGTTTCCATTATGTTTCGGGGAAGATCTTTTTGAAGATTTTGGGAATACCTCAAAGTATTATTATCAAAGGAAGCCATCATTACATCCCTCACTCCTTGATCCACCCAAAGGAAAATTCCTTCAGGAAACGATTAATGAGTTATCCTCGATCATGAGTAGGGAATGGATGGTGGAGGTTGAGCATTCACGTAAAATAATTTGGGTAAACTCACCCTCATCAACCATTCGATGCCTTATTTAATGGGTAAAATAATTCGGGTAAACTCACCCTCATCTACCATGTGCTCCAACAAGAAAATCCTTCAGAGATTCCTATAAAAATATCAAGGAAGGATATGAGATTCTACAAAACGTGTCTATAAGACACGAGAACATAAAGTTCTGCCTTGATTTTCATATCTTTGAAGTCCAAGACTTCGATATAATGATAGGTTTACCCATTGAGAAATTACTCATGTATGCACCCTCAAAAGGCAGCCTAGATGGTAAACTTGGAGGAAGTTTTTCATTTCCATTCTGCAATCCAAGAGCACATTAGCAGAATCTCTCCCCGAGAGTGAGCAAATCGAGGAAGCCATGACCCTTCAATTCTTAGACTCTCCTGAAATGAAGAAGAAGAACAATTCATCCAAGAAGGGGATGAATTGCAAGAGACATTTGATTTGCCCAAAAGGAGCCATTAAAAAAGCCCTCGATTGAATTGAAAGCCCTACCTCCTGGCCTACGCTATGCTTTCCTACACGGTGACACAGAAGCTCCTGTCATCATAAGTAACAAGCTTTCAAACTTATCCTCCAACTTTTGTGCCTCCCGACAGTAGGCCTCCATGCGCATGTCGTGGCTGCTCGATTCTTTTATTATCTGGTTGACCATGAGCTCACATTCGCTACACATGTAGAGGCACTAGACGCTGAGCTAGACCGTGATGCAAAGAGCGTTGAGAAGTGCCTCGTACTCAGTGACATTGTTGGTCAACTTGAAGTGTAGCCTCAATGTGTACTAGAGGTGATATCCTTCTAGGGACATTAGGACAGTGTCGCGCCGTGCGCCATTGAGGGTAACTGACCCATTGAAATACATTATCTAGTATTCGTGGTAGATCAGTGACCATCGAAATACAAAGTTGGCAAGCGTCTGGGATTTGATCGTTGTGCGAGCGATATAGGATATATCGAATCCCATGAGCTCGAGGGCCCACTTGGCGATCCTGCCCAATGAATCCCAACTATTGATGATTGCGGTGAACTCGTGTGTTGTTACCATCCACATCGGGTGGCTTTGACAATATTGTAGGAGCCTTCGCTTCCTTATTAGGATTGCGTACAATAGCTTCTGTATGTGGGGGTAGCACGTCTTGTAGTCGGACATTGTCTTGATAATGATGTAGACCGACTTTTGGACCCGATAGGCGTGCCCGAACTCCTCCTGCTCTACGGCCAAGGCAATGTTGGTCACCTGGTTGGTAGCGATGATGTAGAGGAGGAGCAGCTCGCTCAGCTCAAGGGATGCCAGTTGAAAGTGGATCTAGGCATCCCCGTGGGTTTTGGATGATTGATGACAACAAAATAAGAGACTAATGAGCTTAGTTGATCTTAAGCATAGGTGTGAAAGTGAAATTGATGAAAAACCCTCAAAAAGGAAAAGGTTGAAATGAGTGTCGAAGACTCAAGCATAGAAATTAGGATTTCTTATGTGTTGAGTTTAGACTAGCCTATCGTGTGTGAGGGTGTGTGTATCAAGAGCATTAAGATCAAAGAAGAGGTTTCAAAGTTTTGGTTGAGATAAAACCTAAGTGAGAAGCCTTACTGAGAGAAATCCCAATTGGCTGGACTTGTCCGGGCTCTAGGCCGGACTAGTCCGGGTGTGTCGCCTTAGTCCATTTTGGGATGGAGTAAGTGTTTTTTTGTGAGTTCGGACTTGTCCATTTGAGGATGGTTAGTATGTTATACACTTGGTGAGAGTTTATGGAGCTAAGTCCCAAGAGGCTGGACTTGTCCGCCCCAGAGGCCGTACTAGTCCGGACACTCCGGAGTAGTCAGTTTTCAGGTGGACTAAAGGCTTGTGTTTCAGTTCTGACTAGTCTGTTTTTGGCCGGACTAGTCCCTGTTGCCATGATCGTTTGAAATTCAAACGTTGGAGGTGACGTCACTGTCGGTACTCTGCAGACCAGGTACCCCCGCATACAAGGAAGACAAGATGCTGGGTCCCAGCCCCCAAGAGGGGAGGTACCTAGAAGCTACCACATGTTTTGCAGCTCCGGACCTACCTCCCTGTTAAGGGTGACTCTAGTTCTGCCACGTGTCCCGCGGTTCCGGACCCGACCTCCCCGCCAAGATGGGCTCTGGCACTACCACGTGCCCCGCAGCTCCGAACCTGCCTCCCTTCTAAGGGTGGCTCCAGTGGTGCCACGTGTCTTGTAGCTCCGAACCTGCCTCCCTGCCAAGGGTGGCTCCGGTGCTGCCACATGCTCTGAAGCTCCGGACCTTCGAGGATCGCGTGTCCTGTAGCTCCGGACCTATCTCCCTACCAAGGGTGGCTCCGATGCTACCACGTGCTCCGCAGCTCCGGAACCGACCTCCCTGTTGGAGGGCTCCGGTGCTGCCACGTGCCCCGCGGTTCATGAAGGCGACGTGTGCACTCAAGACCACATTAACGCACTTTCAAGATAGTATTATTGCGTCATCAAGACCACACCATCAAGACATATTATCGTGCTATCAAGATCTATTAATGTGTCATCAAGACCACATTAATACGTTATCAAGACCCATTAACGTGCCTTCAAGACCATGTTAATGTGCTTTCAAGACCAGTTAACCCGGGGCCACCTGTCGGACCCTAGTCATAATGTAAGTTGCCAGCCCGTGGCATATAAAAGAACTGAGCAGCCACTGACAGAAAAATACCAACCTACACTCAATCACGAGAGACTGGACTCTCGCATACTCATACATACGCAATATAATACACAAACTCCCGTGGATGTAGGGTATTACACTTGGGCAGCCCAAACCACGTAAATCCCTCATGTTCACCATCTAGCTCGTAGATCCAGAGAATTCGCCCCTCCTAAAAAAGAACCTCCGCGGGCTGCTCCATAGCAGTACCGGGGGAAGTGTCGTTGTCACACTTCAACATTTGGCGCACCAGGAATGGGCCACTTTTTTGGAACTACGAGTCTGACCACGATGGTGAATCCTAAGTCCATCGCTGGCTCCTCTTGACCCTCCCACCATGAAGGGAGCAGGGAGGATGGCGCCACTTCCCGCTCCATAGCGGGCTGACCCGACGGACACACGATCACGGTTTCGGTGGCTGCTGCTATCACCACGTGTCAACATTCTACCGCAACCGCAACAATGACGCTGCCAGTAGGAGGTCCAAAGTGTACAGTCTGCTTAGCCTAGTCTTGCATCCTAAGCATGTGCCCTGTGACCCTAAGCCTGTACACTTTGGCTCATGGCTACTTCTGCCACCACACGACGACTACATGCGACCATGACAATAATGACGCCACCAGGTACCTGTGACGTACCCGGTGTCCTTGGTTATTTTCTTGCTTGGAGTACCATGGCGTTGGACGGTTAATTCCATGAAAAGCTAATGCTAATAGGAGGTTCTGAGTGTGTTGTTTGCTTGGTCTGGTCCTACACTCTATGTCTGTGCCCTGTGACCCTAAGCCAGCACACTATTCCTCCACAGCACTGGAGTTTAGTATCGGGGACTGAAAGGCACATGCTTCTGGACGAAGCAAGAACCATAATCTAAATATTGTCACCATGTTTGTATAATTAAGCTTCAATGTTATGCATATTGTCCCCTTTTTCGCCCTGTTACATCTTTCTATTCACATATAGTTGGATTTGTGCTATCGTGCTGCAGACGGACGGTCGGTAGTACCTGTGACGTGTGTTGATATTCTTGGTAGTTTTCTCATTTGGGATCCCGTGCTCGCTGAATGGCCTACTCGCTTGAAAAATCAATACCGATGGAAGGTCTGGAGTGTGTTGCCTGCTTAGCCTGTTCCTGCACCCTAAGTATGCACACTCTACTGTTTTGGCGTTGCGACAAAGTAAGGCGGGTCTGGACAACACACGTTCATGGGTGAAGTAGCAACTAGTACCCAGATACTATCATACCGAATTACTCAGGCCCCGTAGTCCGACTAAGGACCATAAGCCACAACAAAACCAAGGGCAGGAAGATTGTAACCAATGAGCAATATTACTCTTTTTGTTGTCACACTTGTGCAGGTCCTAGTTCACCCTTCTTTGGACTCTGCCGCCAGACCTCAAGCTCTAACATCGACACCTCCCAAGGGGCCCGCCATCGATGTTCTTACAGTTAATGATGGTGTCCCCACCTATAGAATCGTGCCTCTCCTGAGGTAGGCCCGGGGGCCATTGTCGATATCTTGCAGACCGGGTACCCTCGCATTCAAGGAAGAGAAGACGTTGGGTCCCACCTCCCAAGAGGGGAGGTACCCAGAGGCTACCACGTGTCCCGCAGCTCCAGACCTGCCTTTCTGCTAGGGGTGGTTCCATTGCTGCCACGTGACATGCGATTTCAAACCAGTCCTCCCCGCCGAGAAGGGCTCCGACACTGCTGTTGACGACTGTTATACACCAATTTCACCTGTCAATATAACTCAATTTTGTGAAGGAATTGTCATTTCTTGCACACATCACCTTTCTATTTAACCTATTTCCACTTGTCCTTGGAGAAAGTAGTGCATGCATGGATTCTATGCAGAAATGAAGTGAAACAAGGGGATGAATCCTATAAAATATCATTCCAGCCAATCAAGCGATGCCACGTGGCACCACATGAATCAAACGGCCCACAAATAGAAGTATCCAAGGCAATCCAACGGTGTAGCACCAATATCAGTCAATGGGACCCACCTGTCAGTCACCTGGAGGAAGCACACCGCAAAAGGGGACAAGACCAGGTTGGCCGACCCCCCCCCCCCCCCCCAGTCGGCCTACTAGGTCCTGGCGTCTTTCTCGATCGAACTCCATGTGTAGGCTCCTCCCGGCTTGAAGAGGTCATGGGTGACTGATTCGCGCACTTTTGGTTGGCGGGAACTGACCCTTCTGCAAGCTATAAATAGGACCCCTCACTTCAACACACACCACTTGAGTATGTGACTTTATTCATAATAAAGATGATATCTTTAGTCTACTACTGTTCATATACTTGGATGAAGCATTTCTTGTTTGATTGTGGATTTCATGTATATGGTAGGAATAGTATTTATGATTGTGCTATACCATTCTTATTACATTATCATAAACACTATAAACCTCCACTATAGTCTAATTAGCTATGATATGACTATGTTAATATGAATCACTTATGCTATGAATTAACATTGGTTCAACGATGATTTAGTTCATTGTCTTAGGATGGCTTGTGCCTAGGCTCTTAAGGTAATTAAATAATATGCTAGCATGGTGCTAGGATAAAGAGTAGCGTTGAATGTCTCGTAGACCCACAAATTGAAGAGGTAGGCAGTAGGTGGTGATAGCCATATCTGTCCTTTGTAATCCTCCACGTTCGGCTATGCCACAGGCTCTTGACGGGAGTCGCCTAGTGTTGATAGGGGTAAACTCGTGCCTGATGTGTTAATCCACTTAGCATGAGAATTCTTAATTAACATGATCATTAGTAACTAACTTAGGCTATATATATGTACATTAGAAGCATAGTAGGAGTATCTACCTAACTCTTAGCCTAGTCCCTCTATTACCTTATTTATTCCCTTAGGATAGGATGCTCTTGTGTGTGTCACACTACCTCCACTTATCATTAAACCCATCCTTGCTAGAACCCTACCTAGGCCAACCTAACTTTTTTACTTGATGATTGTTGTACTTCCATCTAGCCTTCCTTTGGGAAAATATAAATGACACCCTTTGACAATACTCTATAAAGGGGAAATGCTACATCGATAATTTCCCTGCACTTGCGGTCGTTCACTTGAGAATTAAAACCTACCAACAAACATTTCTAGCACACTGCTAGGAATGAATTGTTAGTAGTGCATAGGAAATATCAATAAGCATTTCTAGCGCCATTGTCGGGGAAGGCAGCCAAAGTATTACATGATTGAGTGAATAGGATAGGACCCTGGTAGGTTTTAGTAGGATGACCCTTCTTTGTTTTCGCATTTTATGTGAAAACAGGGTAGTGTATGTCCGGTTTCCGCTTGCCAGAAAACTTTGTTGAAGATCCTGAATCCCTTCTGATAGATCAACCTCGTGTCGTTACTCCTCAAAAGCTTCGAGTGGCAAAGCAATCCAGCACAACCGCACCAACAACCGAAACACAAATGGCTCAGAAGACCCTTCGTGAGTTTTCGGCTCCCTCTGCTAACAATGTGCCCATTGGGCACACTGTTAACATGGGAAACGTAAACTTCAAAATCAAGACTGGCCTAATCAGTATGGTGCAAGCCAACGCATTTTGTGGGAAGGCTAAGGAGGATGCAAATGCTCACCTGCAACCGTTCATTGAGATCTGCAACACTTTTAAGATAAATGACGTATCTCTCGATGCTGTCCGTCTTAGGCTGTTTCCATTCTCTCTTCTTGGGAGAGCGAAACAGTGGTTCTATGTGAACCGAAGTGTTGTAGATACTTGGGAGAAGTGTTCTATGGCATTCCTCGCCAAGTTTTTCCTGCTGGGCAAGACCAATGCCCTACGTGGAAGAATTTCCAGCTTCCAGCAAGATGTCAAGAAATCTATTCCTAAGGCTTGGGAAAGGCTGCAGGAGTATATCCTAGCCTTTCCCCACCATGGGATGGATGACTGGCTCATCATCCAAAACTTTTACAACGAGTTGATCCCTTCTGCCCGTGACCATGTTGATGTTGCTGTTGGAGGTGCTTTCTTCTCATTGACTGTGCCCAAAGCCAAATATTTGATTAAGAAGATGGTGTCAAACATGGGTTGGAGCAACGAGCGTCTCCATACCCGCCAACGAGGCATGCACACCTTGAAGGAGGTGGACATGATCGCTACTAAATTGGACCTCCTTATGAAGAAGATTGATGGACAAAGCAATGGTGAAGTGTACGGCAATGCCTATGGCTTAGACTCTCACATCACTTGTGAAGTCTGTGGCAACACGGGCCATTTGGGCAATGACTGCCCAGAAACCGGTGAGGATGCCTTGTACGTAGCCAACAATGGAAACAACAATGGCTATAATCCAGGAGGTCAAGGGTGGGTCCAACAACGCCCATTTTTTCAAGGAGGGTACAACAACAATGGCAACAATGGAAATCAACCCAACTTGAGAGAACTTGCCATTAGCCAGCTGAAGATCAATGATGCTCTATCCAAGAAGATGTCGGCTAATGACAAGAACCTAGAGAGCATCAATGCCAAGATTGAAGGACTATCCTCAGCCTTCAAGAATCAATTGAGTTTCAACAAGATGTTGGAGACTCAATTGGCTCAACTGGCAATTGTTGTTCCTCCAATGGAGAATGTTAAGATTCTAGGACAGCTCGAACCTCCCATAGAAAGTGCCAACATGATTTCTCTACAAGGAGGCAATTGGCTAAAGGACCCCGGAAGTCCTACAATCTCATGCTCAATTGGGGCACACCACTTTTACAAGGCCCTTTGTGACTTTGGAGCAAGTGTGAGTGTGATGCCCAAGGTGGTTTTTGACCAGCTGAACTTCACGGAGCTTACTCCAACACAAATGCAGCTCCAACTGACTAATTCCTCAGTCCGTTATCCTGCGGGTATTGTCGAAGATGTCCCGGTGAAAATCCAGAACTGCTTCATACTCGTGGATTTCGTGGTGCTCGACATGGAGGTCGAGAAGGATGATCCGCATTGGGGCGAATGTTAAACACATTCAAGAGGTTGAAATCACACCTCCAAAGGTGGACC
Organism: Tuctoria greenei; assembly: GCA_036927565.1. NCBI lineage: Eukaryota > Viridiplantae > Streptophyta > Magnoliopsida > Poales > Poaceae > Tuctoria > Tuctoria greenei. The sequence continues at coordinate 127,389,499 of JAYESD010000011.1, read as the reverse complement.
CGCTAATTCATTCATGAGGAATTCGATCAATGCAGAAAACCCGTCTTATCATCCACGCCGACACCCAAAGAAGACAGAGAAGTCCAGGCCTCCCGAAAGGCCCAAGTCTACCAAGCTACCAAAGAAGGTATGACAAAAGAAGCAAGATAAGCCGTCCGAGGCCATCTCTCTGGGCCCGGATGTTAAGAAACGAAGAAGGAGGAATGTACATCTCATCAAACTGTGGTGAGACCTAGCCAATAGGTTAAATTGATAGTTATCCTTTTCTTTGTTTTTCTTTTCTCTTTATTTGGATTTCCCCATTTATTTTGATTTTCCCCACTGCATATTTGATTTTCTTAGAAACTTGAGAATCTTATATTCTCAACTATCATTTTTTATTTCTTTATTTTCACAAAAATAAAATTGTTGGGTTTTGAAAAAGGAATTTTTATTTGGAAAACAATTTTTCTGAGCAGCAAAAGTGGTATTTGACCAACGTGCTAATTCCATAGCCGTTGGGTAGCCACCTGCCAAAAGGGAGAATAGGGGGCCCACCTGTCAAGTCGGCCGACCCCTCTGCTCGACCGACTAGAGGAAAGAGCCATTTTGGCTCTCTCTCCTCCAACGACTACATATGGTTCCCTACTGATCATTGGGGATTGCACACAATAAAAGGTGGCCGTGAGGAGCTCTTCTCCTCACACTTCACCTCATTGCATACATCCCCCAAGTCACTCTTTCTCACATTGTTTTCTTGCTCTTCATTGAAGCACTGTTGCTCAAAATCCAAGTCAAAAAGATTTGCTTTTGTTTGCATTTTCAATTTGCTCTCAAGTTCTTCAAGGGAAAATTCGCCGGATTTTTTTTTCACTAACATCACCTCTTTTGAGTTTTTGCCTTGTTGTGTTCTTGCTTGTTGTGGCCATGAAAGAAATGAAAAGGTTGTTTGGAAAGAGGAAGGCGGGTGCAAGCTCAAACCATGGTGGAGACTCAAGTGAACGCCTCTCTTTCATTGCTACACCAAGTTCACATAGGAGGAGTGTGGGAAAGGACACTCCCATGGGTGAGAGGAGCAACCCACACCAACTTCTTCATGACGACGACCTCAACATCCAAAGTGAAGTTGAAAATCAAGCACGGAAGCTCCTCCAAGATCGTGAGTTTTCTCATAAGAAAGTTTATGATCCAGATTTGATCTTTGATATTTTATTATCCTGACTTTGTCAATGAAATTCGGTTACCTAACCTGGATTATCATTTGTACAAACGTCGGAGGCTAACCATTGACCCACTTCCCATTGAGGAAGCCGAAAGAAGTAATGTCTCTGGCAGGATAACTAGAAGCCGTACAAGGAGAGCGGCCATGCCCCCGACAACCTCCATGTTCCATGAGTACGAAGAGGAAGAGAACCCAACATGTGATGCACCCGGATGGGCTCAACCTCCTTCGTATGAGACTGAAGGTCCATCTTGGCATGGGTAGGCAGGTGTTACATGGGAGACATCCCTATACACTTCAAGCTCTAGCAGCTTGCCTCCAACATCAATGAGAAGATGTCATTCCACTTCGGCTAGAAGTCATCGTGACTATAGCCAAGGAATGATGGACCTCTCTAGATGTATGGAGGAGCTTGAAGTAAGGACGGGTGACATCTACAACACTCTCCAAGGGCATGTACAAGGTATCCAAGACTGGCAAGAACACATGGACGCTCAATTAATTAACTTCAACTCCATCCTACAACAACAACAAGCCGATCTCGCAGCATACTTCCGTCATCAAGGGTTCAACCCTCATCATGGAGGTAAGTGAAGAACAAGCTTCGGGGATGACCCCCACTTGAGGTAAACTATATCAACCCCTTTGCATATTTTTTTTTCACTTACCCATCATCCACCTTGCATTTAAAAAAAATATAATATAGGATAGTTTTGTTTTCAAATATAATAAATGATATGCGATAATAATGACTTGGAATTCACATAGATGAAATGATGAATAGTTGCTCTGTTTTAATTTTCCTAAGTCCCTAGTTTACAACTGACTACTCTCCAACATATTGCTCTCATTGGCTAAAATTGCTTTTGCCTTGATTTGGAAATTGTGAGTAGCAAAAGCTTAATCCATTCTAAGTTGTTGTGACATATGATATAGTGATAGGGTTGCTATTTCTAATTTTATAGTGAAACTTGGATTTTCGGAGAAATTCTAAAAAGATTTAAGTTATCCCCATTTGATTGGAAATACCCAACAAAGCCAGATGATACATTATATTGATAGACCTTATGCATATGCTATTTGCTTTCACATTGAGCTTTGTCAAACTAATATATACCTATGTGAGATTTCATTCATTACTTTTTGAATTCAAGACTTCACTTGCACATGCTATACTTCTACACTAGAAGTAAGCAAATTTCCATCATACCACCATTCCACAATAAAAAGAGAAACTCCATATCATTCATGCTTAGTACTCTCTCCAAAATTCATTGCATAAAAAGGGGGTAGAAGACATGGCTATAAGAAAAAGAAAAAGAAAATGCATGCTTACATCATAAGCATGAGAGAAAAAAAAAAGATAAGTAGCCATGTTTCATCCCTGCAAAATAAGAGAGTCCACTAAAAAAGGAGTCATCTCAATATATCCACATCCACTCCATTCCGTCATACATGCACAAGTCTTGAATCAAATTGTTTTGAATTTATTTCTCCTAAGGCTTGCTCTTTTGACTTAGCAATATTATGTGTTGAAAATATGCCTACTATATTCCCTACCAAGTTCCACATACAAGCCTTATGTAGAGGTAGGATGAATTTAGGCACACAATGCCTTGGTGAGGACATATTTACACTACACACAAAGGAGAGACTTGAGATAATCAAATTAGATACTTAAAATCTGAATTGAACTCTCCGAAATTTGAGTGGAACTTGACTTCTAGGGTATGTGTGCTCCATTTGCTGTTCTATCTTTCAACCACCCATGAATAGGAGATGGCATAAGACCCATAATAACTTAAGATTGGTGAAGTACCATGCCAATTTTCGCAATACTAGGTAGAGTATTTTGTTGTGCACATGGTACTTTTGAAAAATAGAACATAGTAGCAATTCCTGATCATCAACATAAAGTTTTAACTTTGCTCGGGACGAGCAAAGGATAAGATTGGGTGAGTTTGTTGACGGCTGTTATACACCAATTTCACCCGTCAATATAACTCAATTATGTGAAGGAATTGTCATTTCTTGCACACATCACCTTTCTATTTAAACTAATTCCACTTGTCCTTAGAGAAAGTAGTGCATGCAGGGATTCCATGTAGAAATGAAGTGAAACAAGGAGATGGATCCTATAAAATATCATTCCAGCCAATCAGGCAATGCCACATGGCGCCACATGGATCAAATGGCCCACAAACAGAAGTATCCGAGACCATCCAATAGTGTAGCACCAATATCAGTCAATAGGACCCACGTGTCAGTCACCTTAAGGAAGCACACCGCAAAAGGGGGCCAAGACCAGGTCAGCCGACCCCCCCTAGTCGGTCGACTAGGTCCTGGCGCCTTTCTCGGTCAAACTCCACATGTAGGCTCCTCCCAACTTGAAGAGGTCATGGGTGACTGATTCGCGCGCTTTTGGCGGTGGGAATCGACATATATCCAAGCTATAAATAGGATCCCTCACCCCTCACTTCAATACACACCACTTGAGTATTCATCCGTTGTATCCACTACTCTCTATAGGTTTAGAGAAGTATAGGCTGTAGAGAGGAGAGCCTCTAGTCCATAGTCCAAGTAGGAGAGGAGTAGGAGTCTCTTCCCAATTGGGAAAGGTATGTCTCCCATATTTCTATTTGTATTTGTTACTTTATTCATAGTAAAGATGATATCTTTAGTCTACTACTATTCATATACTTGGATGAAGCATTTCTTGTTTGATTGTGGATTCCATGTATGTGGTAGGAATAGTATTTATGATTGTGCTATACCATCCTTATTACATTATCATAAACACTATAAACCTCCACTATAGTCTAATTAGCTATGATATGACTATGTTAATATGAATCACTTAGGTTATGAATTAACATTGGTTCAATGATGATTTAATTCATTGTCTTAGGATGGCTTGTGCCTAGGCTCTTAAGGTAATTACTTAATATGCTAGCATAGTGTTAGGATAGAGAGTAGCGTTGAATGTCTCGTAGACCCACAGATTGAAGAGGTAGGCAGTAGGTGGTGACAACCCTACCTGTCCTTTGTCATCCTCCACGTTCGGCTATGTCACAGGCTCTTGGCGGGAGTCGCCTAGTGTTGCTAGGGGTAAACCCGTGCCCAATGTGTTAATCCACTTAGCATGAGTATTTGTAATTAACATGATCATTAGTAACTAACTTAGGATATGTATATGTACATTAGAACCATAGTAGGAGTATCTACCTAACTCTTAGCCTAGTCACTCTATTACCTCATTTATCCCCGTAGGATAGGATGATCTTGTGTGTGTCACAGTACCTCCACTTATCATGAAACCCATCCTTGATATAACCCTACCTAGGCCAACCTAACTTTTTCACTTGATGATTGTTGTACTTCGATCCAGCCTTCCTTTGGGAAAATATAAATGACACCCATTGGGAATACTCTTTAAAGGGGAAATGCTACATCGATAATTTCTGTGTGCTTGCAGACATTCTCTTGAGAATTAAGACCTACCAACAAACATTTCTGGCACCACTACTAGGAATGAATTGTTAGTAGTGCATAGGAAATGTCAACAATTGCCACATGCTCTGCAGCTCCGAACCTTCGGGGGTCACGTGTTCCGCAGCTCCGGACCTGCCTCCCTGCTAAGGGTGGCTTCGTTGCTGCCATGTGCCCCATAGCTCCAGACCCGCCTCCCTGCCAAGTGTGGCTCCAGTGCTGCCACGTACTCTGAAGCTCCGGACCCGTCCTCCCCGCTGGAGGGCTCCAGTGCTGCCACTTGCCCCATGGTTCATGAAAGCGACGTGTGCACTCAAGACCACATTAACGTGCCTTCAAGACAGCATTGATGCATCATCAAGACTATGCCATCAAGACACATTACCCGCTATCAAGATCCATTAATGTGCCATCAAGATCATGTCAATATGTTATCAAGACCCATTAACGTGCTTTCAAGACCACGTTAATGTGTTTTCAAAACCAGCTAACTCGGGGCCACCTTCAGACCCTATTCATAATGTAAGCTACCAGCCCTTGGCATATAAAAGGACCGAGCAGCCACCGACAGAACAAGGCCAACCTACATTCACTCATGATAGATCGGACTCTCGCATACTCATACATACATAATACAACACATAGACTCCCATGGATGTAGGTTATTACACTCTGGCGGCCCGAACCACGTAAATCCCTCGTGTTCACCCATGTTCATCTAGCTCGTAGATCCAAAGAATTAGACCCTCCTAAAAATGAACCTCTGCGGGATGCTCTATAGCAGTACCGGGGGAAGTGTCGATTGCACACTTCGACATCTCAACGCTAAGAATGTCAACGGCGGCCCTCTGGGAGGTGTCGGTGTCGGAGCCCGAAGAAGGGTGAACTAGGATCTGCACAAGAGTGACAATAGAAAGAGTAATATTACTCAATAGTTACAATCTTTCTTCCCTTAGTTTTGTCATGGCTTACGATCCTTAGCCGTCTACGGGGCCTGAGTAATTCGATGTGATAGTATCCGGGTACTGGTTGCTACCTCACCCAAGAAACATGTGCTGCCTGGACCCAACTTACTTTGTTGCAACCTCGAAATGATAGAGTGTGCATACTTAGTGTGCAGAACCAGACTAAGTAGGCAGCACACTCTAGACCTTCCATCAACATTGATTTTTCAAGCGAGTAGGCCATTCAGCGAGCACGATATCCCAAATGAGAAAACTACCAAGAATACCCAGACACCTCACAAGTACTACAAGCTGCCCGTCTGCAGCAAGATAGCGCAACTCCAACTATATGCGGATAGAAAGATGTAACAGAGCAAAAAAGGGGACAATATGCATAATATTGAAGCATAATTATATGAACATGGTGACAATATCCAGATTATGGTTCTTGCTTCATCCAGAAGCATGTGCCTTTCAGTCCCTAGTACTAAACTGCAGTCCTGTGGGGGGAGAGTGCGCTAGCTTAGGGTCACAGGGCACAATCTTTGAGTGAAGACCAGGCCAAGCAGGTTGCACGCTCTTGACCTCCCATGGACATTAGTCTTTTGAGGGACATTCAACCCCCAGTACTCAGCTACAACATTGGAAAGGTAAAGTGTGCATACTTAGGGTGCAGGACCAGACTAAGTAGACATCACACTATGGACCCCCAATACTCAGCCCTAAGAAAGGTAGAGTGCGCATACTTAGGGTGCAGGATCAGACTAAGCAAACAGCACACTCCGGACCTTCTATTGGCATTGGCTTTTCATGGGAGTGACCGTTCAGCGCCATGGGATACCAAGCAAGAAAATAACCAAGGACATCAGATATGTCATAGGTACCAGGCTGCGTCATTGTTTTCGTGGTTGTAGGTAGACATTGTGTGGTGGCAGAAGTAGCCATGAGGCAAAGTGTACAGGCTTAGGGTCACAGGGCATAGGCTTAGGGTGCAAGACCAGGCTAATCGGATTGTACACTTTGGACCTCCCACCAGCGACATCATTGTTGTCGTGGCGGTAGAAAGTTGTCGCATGGTGACAGCAGCAGCACCGGAACCGTGACCGTGTGTTGTATTGTTATGGAGAGGGAAGTGGCGTCGTCCTCTTGGTGGGAGGATCGAGAGGAGACAAAGATGGAATGAGGATTCACCATTGTGGTGAGACTCATAGATAAAAAAAGTGGCCCCTACCTGGCACACCAAATGTCGAAGTGTGCAATCGTCACTTCCCCCGGTACTACTATGGAGCAGCCCGTGAAGGTTCTTTTTTAGGAGGGGCGAATTCTCTAGATCTACTAGCTAGATGAACATGAGTGAACACGAGAGATTTACGTGGTTCTGGCCACTAGAGCGTAAGACCCTACATCCACGGGTCTTGGTCGGACTAGTTCGCACATTGAATGCTGGCAACAATAAGATTTCAGGACCCCTATAAAAGGGGGCCCCCGACCTCTAACTCAGAACTCTTGAACCCTAGCACCGCCACAAGACTCCTTGAGCCTTACAAAGCCTTCTCTTCATACTTGCCATCTAGAACCAAATCTTGACTGGATTAGGGTTTGGGAAGTGGAGAGAAGGAAGAACATCTTTCTTTGGCTCTTGGTTTGATCTCTTGCACTTGGTGTTGTGTTTTGTGGCTTGTGGCTATTGATCTTCGTGCGCTCTTGTTGTTGATCGTTCGTGGGAGCCTCAACTTGTGAGAAGCCCCAAAAACATTGTTATTGCCCATTGTGATTAGTGGAAACCAAGCCAAGCTTGTGTTGTGGCTTGGCGAGAAGAGGGTCAAGTGAGACCTAGTCCTTTCGCGGACTTATCAACGGGGATGTAAGTTACTTTGTGAAGCTGAACCTCGGGATAAATCATGTCTCTCTTGTCGCTAGAATTGCTTTTAGGGCTCATATAACTCATCATATTGTTCTTCATTGTAATCTGGCAATCTAATCGTTCTTACTTGTAAATCTAAGTTGTATTAGGTTGCTAGATATTGTATACATCTTTCGTCAAACTAAAATCCACTAAAAACTTATAGAAATCAAGTTTCTAGATTTTTCTTGTGTACTGCATGGACTAGTCCGCCCTTACCAGACTAGTCCGGTCCTAGTCATTTAATCTCATTTGATTAAGTGATTTCAGGTCCAATTGCTTATTCACCCCCTCTAGGCAACTTTCAATTGGTATCAGAGCAGGTATCTCCATCAAGAGTCTAACTACTCGGAGAGAAGATGGCCGGAACGGGTGAAAATGAGGTACCAATAATCGTTGACAGAGATGACAAGACGAAGAACGTCGATGTGCTTCATGATGATCCAAATGATGATGAAGAAGTTTGTCAACTCAAGGCACTACTTCGTGAGAAGCTAAGTCTTCCCAATAAGGAGGACAAGGCGACCAATGAGACCAAGGACGTCTATGGGAGTGGTTCACAAGACTACTCCCGATATCCTTTCAATTATGAGCCTTTAACTTCTAATAACCATTATTTGTCTATTCCCATGGGAAAATCTCCCCAATTTGATGGAAATGATTATACTATGTAGAAGCATAACATGAAGATGCACCTTTCATTAAACCCTAGCTTGTGGCAAATTGTGTTGATAGGTGTTCATCTTCCCAAGAATGAGGAAGACGTTACCCCGAAGCAAGCTGTCCTACTCCACCGCAATGCTCAAGTATCCGAATCGATGTTTGGAGCTGGCCAAGGACATATGGATACGATCAAGACGGCGCATGAGGGCAACCGAGTCATAAAGGAGGCAAAGGTCGAGATGATCGAAGGAGAACTTGGGAGGTTCACTATCATGGATGGTGAAACCCCTCAAGACATGTGCAACCGCCTCAAGGTCCTCATCAACAAGAGCCGATGCACCCGATATACAGACCACGAAGTGATAAAGAGGATGATTCGAGCATTCATGCCTCGAAATGTTGCTCTTTGCTCCAAGATTCGTGAGAGTCCGTGATTCCACAAGATGACCCCGGGAGAAGTGCTAGGGAGAATCATCAATCTCGAGATGATGGAGCAGGAGGCCATGCTCTACAACAACCTCCAAAATCTCATCTCCTCAAAGAAGAAAGTTGTTGCATTCAAGGCAACATCATCCAAATCCCAAGAACAAGAATAAAGTGATGAAGGGAACCTCAACGCCGACGAGGAAGAGGCGATCTTCATCAATATGTTCAAAAGGATGATGAGAAGGAGGAAAGGGAGCTACCATTATGACGTCTTATGAACTCCTAACTGGTAACAAACCGAACATCTCATTTCCGTGTTTTTAGGAGCAAATGCTATATTCTCAACAAGAAGCCTAGGACTTCAAAGTTCGATGAGAGTTTCTTGCTTGGTTATGACTCAAACAGCTAATACCATGTCTTTAACAAATCCTCTGGAATTGTTGAAGTAACACGTGATGTGGTGTTTGTTGAGACTAATGGCTCCCAAGTGGAGCAAGTTGACCGTTGTGTGCTAGATCAAGAATACACTCCACAAGTGGTGATAGGGAGGATGACACTTGGAGACATTCGACCACAAGAACAACCTCAAGATTCAAGTGACCATCCCACAAATCAAGCAAGCCTCAAACGATCAAGCTCAAGACCCTCAAGATGCGCTTCAACAAGATCAAAATGGAGGCATCGATCAAGGGGGAGACGAAGAAAATGAGGAATAAGATGATGACATTCCAAGAACTCAAGTACCACACCCAAGAGTACATCAAAACATTCAACTGGACCATCCCGTTGACAATATCCTTGGAAACATCTCCAAGGGGGTAACTACTCGATCTCGTGTTGCAAATTTTTGTGAGAATTACTCTATTGTTTCCTCTTTGGACCCCAAAAAGTTGAAGAAGCACTACGAGATCCATATTGCGTTACGGTCATGCAAGAAGAGATCAACAACTTTGAAAGCAATCAAGTATGGGAGCTCGTAAAAAGGCCAAATGCAGATGTTGTGGGCACCAAGTGTGTGTTCTGCAACAAACAAGATGAGCATGGGGTGGTTACAAGAAACAAAGCACGAGTTGTGTACAAGGGGTACTCATAAGTTGAAGGTTTGGATTTTGATGAAACCTTTGCTCCCGTAACAAGGCTTGAATCAATTCGCATATTACTTGCCTTTGCTACTCACCATGATTTTAAGCTATACCAAATGGACGTCAAGAGTGCATTTCTCAATGGTCCAATCAAAGAAGAGGTGTATGTGGAGCACCCCCCCCCCCCCCCGGCTTTGAAGATCAAAACCATGTCTACAAATTGCGTAAGGCTCTCTATGGCCTCAAACAAGCTCCTAGAGCTTGGTATGAGTGCCTTAGAGACTTTCTAACTCAAAATTGTTTTAAAATTGGGAATGCCGACTATACTCTATTCACTAAGCATTTCAATGATGATTTGTTTCTTTGCCAAATATATGTCGATGATATTATATTTGGTTCTACTAACAAAACATTTGGTGATGAGTTTCTAAGATGAAAGGTTTGAGATGTCCATGATGGGGGAGTTGAAGTTCTTCCTAAGATTTCAAGTGAAGTAACTCAAGTAAGGCACGTTCATTAGTCAAACCAAGTATGCAGAAGACATACTCAAGAAATTTGACATGGACAAAGCCAAACCCATCAAGACTCCAATGGGAACCAATGGGCACCTCGACCTTAATGAAGATGGTCCAAGTGTGGACAAAAGGTATATCATTCCATGATAGGTTCATTACTTTACCTTTGTGCATCTAGGCTCGATACAATGCTAAGTGTTTGTACGTGTGCTTGATTCCAAGATGCTCACAAGGTGTGTCATTTGACTGTCGTGAAGAGAATTCTTAGATAATTGGTTCACACACCAACCCTAGGACTTTGTACCCCAAAGGCTCCAAGTTTAATCTCATTGGATATTCCAATGCGGATTATGCGGGGTGCAAAGTCGATATAATGAGCACTTCTAGGACTTGCCAATTCTTGGATAGGTCCCTAGTGTCGTGGTCCTCAAAGAAACAAAATTTCATTGCTCTCTCCACAGCCGAAGCGGAGTATGTCGCAGTCGGAAGTTGTTGTGCACAACTTCTTTGGACGTGGCAAACTCTTAGGGACTATGGCACAAACTTGCACCATATCCCTCTCAAATATGACAATGAGAGTGCCATCAAAATAGCCCACAATCCAGGTGAGCACTCGAGGACCAAGCACATTCATTTCCGCTACAATTTCTTGAGAGATCACTCCATCAAAGGAGACATAGTGATTTCCCATGTGAGAACCAAAAACACAATTGGCCGATATTTTCACCAAGCCCTTAGATGAGAAAATATTGTGTAAACTTAGGCGTGAGCTGAATATCTTAGATTCTCGAATGTGGCTTAAATCTTGCACATCTGATTGTTACTTGTATTTGATTCAAAATTCACGCATGCTTGTGAAAAACTCACCTCCCTGAATTTTCTACAAAACTATTTGAAATTATTGAATCTTTGTAAATTATGGTCATAGTTTTGTTGTTGATTGCTTACTGACCATGTTTGCATAGATCTTTAGTGAAAACTAGTCCAAAAGGATCGAATCTCTGGTGAAAACTCAAATATATATGTGTTTTTCAGTCTTTGGACCGGGCTAGTCCGTCTCTCATGCCGGACAAGTCCGGAGCCCAGCTTCTCCAAGGTCTAACGGACAAGTCACAAACGGACTAGTCTGTCCACGAGGGCCAGACAAGTTCGGTCAACCGAGTAGTCCAGATAGAGTCCAAAGGCTGAACAAGTTCGTGTCTCCAACCAGACTAGTTCGGCTCCTGGGGACTTAACCTCCCTAGAGGGCTCACAACTCTTCACTTACCTCCCCACTCTCTCTCCCTCTCTCTCTCTCCTCAACCACGAAAACCACACCCCAAATTGGCGATTTTCGATTCCATCCACCCAAAACTACTTCCAATCCGTGGATTGAAGCCCCTAAGTGTGTGGAAACTCCTCCCCACACATCTTCGCTCGATTCCACACCCACATTTTGGGGATTTGAAGATTCAAAGAGGTATTCTTGACCTAACCCCAAATCCTTTGAAAGTCAAATCTCTTAGGTATTTTGGTAGAAACCTATTCACAAAAGTTGTTCTACATGCCAATGTGATCCTAGTCTAGGAATATTGTATCCCGATCCATAGTTTTTACAAAATATCATCAAGATTAGGGTTCTTACTGTGTGCACCAGACTAGTCCGGCCAAAGGGCCGACAAGTCCAACTCATGCAGGCAAGTTCGACCCTAGGGCGGACAAGTCCTGGGTACACAGTGTAAAACCCTAACTTTGATTGTTTTTGTGAATTCTAACTCAATGTCCCACTTCCTTGGACTCATTTACTCTCTTGTTTATCTATCTCTTGAACGATGTCGAACCACGATGATTTGCCTCTATCTGATCTCGTGCACGAGACAGCGAGTCAAGAGAACTATCGTCGTGCCCGTGAGGAGCGAGAGCTCGCTATAGCTCTCCTCGAGTCAAGGAATGAGGCAAGGAAAGCTAAGAAACAACAACAAGAGGATCATAACTCAGTTGCAGCCGAACAAGCCCCATGGAAGAAGAGGCTTGTGACCATGGGTGAGAAAACAAGAACTCAAGCTGCTAGAGATGCAAAAGACAAAGGCAAGGCACCGGCGGATGAACTGCCAAAGAAGAGAACACCAGTTGCCAAGAAGCCCGCTAGCAAGGCATAAGTCGGCGTCACCATAAGAGAAAAGGGTAAAAAGGGGTCCTCACAACCCATTGGCCCTTTGAGAATGTCCTCGCCTGCAACGAATTCAAATTGACAAGCCACTATTGAAGCTAATTTATTCGGATGTAAAGGGGCTAAAAATGCAAAGAGGTTGAGGATGGACGATGTATACAAGTATGAGAAGCACACCGCCAACCCCCGGTTTTGGTGTGACTTTCACTATGACTAATACCAAACGATATACATGATGAAGCAAATGCCCGTGACAAATGCCGAATGGATTGATTGGGACTATATGGCAGAGAAGAATCACTGTGCTTTCAATGCAGTTATTGAAGTTTGTGAGACCTATGTGTGCTGAATACATTGACTTTGACAATAAAAGTTTTGAATGCTGACATAACATCTTTTTAGCAAGGTCCGACTCTAGCTCCGAGCTTATGCAAGGTCCAACAATAGGTTCGACTTGCTTTGTCAAGGTTCGGCATGTTTTTGGGTAGCTCCGGTGAGCTTTGACTTTAGCTCCGGCATGTCTTTGATAGCTCCGGCATGTCTTTGATAGCTCCAGCATGTCTTTGTTAATCTCCGATATGTTTTGTTAGGTCCGACTTATGTGGGTTAGCTCCGACATGTTTTTCTAACTCCGGCTTTTAGGTTGACTAGTTCTGACTAGCTTTGGCAAGCTCTAGTGCTAGGTTGTCCTAACTTTGGTAAGCTCCGGCGCTAGGTTGTACTAGCTTTGCTAAGCTCTAGCGCTAGGTTGTACTAGCTTTTGTAAGCTCTGGCTCAAGCTCCGGTTAGCTTTGGCAAGGTTTGGAGCTTGATCGTAATGTTCCAAATTTTCATATGAAATTTTTCGAACTTGCTTTACACTTATGGAAAGGAACTTTTGTGCCTTGTTCGTCCGACTTGTTCCAAACAAGTTTTTACTCGTCGAGTTTCTGCACAGCACTACCTTTCGTTGGTGGTTTTATCATAACTCGAGTTTTACAGATCCAATTGATGTGATTCTTTTTGAGTTGTCTTCACAACTTGATTATCTATCATATTTCAAAATTTCACGGTCATTGGATTTGTGGTTTTTGATCTACACGAGTTTCTTTGCAGTATTGCAGATCTGTTTTTACTCGCTAGAACAGATTGACCTTTGTTCGATCTTTCGATCGTAACTTGAGTTTCTCTCGACGGAATTGAGTGATTCTTGTTGTGTCGTCTTCGTTACTTGATGCTATCTGATATCTATCACTTTTTTCACGGTGAAACACATTTAGATTAGTCTCACACACGATTTTTTTTAATAGATCATTTTTCTGCCGAAGGGGTTGGGATTTAATTGTTTCCGCTGCGTAAGATTTTTTAATCTACCATTCACCCCCCCCCTCTGGTACTTTTCACGTGCTCTTCGATCCGGTGGTTAAGGCTGATATCATTTTGCTATGGTTTGCAGCATGCTTATGTGAGGTGCTCACGTAAGATGTTGTGGTTTCGAAACTAACGAGAGTCAAGTCGAGGACTTGTGCTCGGAAGTATTGGTTGTTTGTTCATGTGCAGGTGTTGCTTGAGTTCAAGACATGGCTGGTGACGGGATCCATTGAACTAGTCTTAGGGAGAAGATGAGGTTCAACAACCAAGTTCGGGAGGAATTGTGGTTGAGTTGATCGGGAGGTTGCGCAGCATGTTTGAATCAAGAACAATGCATATGAAGGTATCGTGGATGTCGTTGGAAGATGTTTGCACGTATGCAAGGAGTGCATGTACTGGCTACATGGTTCCAAGGCGTGATGAAGTGATGTGGACGTAAAGAATTGGTCGGGAAGGTCCAACTGACTAGGTTATGGACTCAAGCTGCAACTGAGTCGTGTTTGACTCAAATGTGGAAAGATTTGAGTTGGTTATGATAGCATTTCATGTGGGTCACGAATTTGAGTTGTTTTAGGAATGTGGGATACATTTCTAAGGTGTTTGGAAGTCTTAAGATTGCTTCTATCTGCGTATAGAAGAGTCCTAAGCAGTTATGGAAAGTTTTGATTCGTGATTTGAGTAGGATTAGAGTCCTAGTTGAGATTGGGTTGGCCTAAGGGCTGGTTATATAAGCAAGGGAGGCCAGAGCTCGTGAGAGACGACTTTGGGACTGTTCCTCTTGTGTTCCATTGAATAAAATTTGTAGTTGAAAGGAACATTTGTACCTTGTTCGTCTGACTTGTTCCAGACAAGTTTTTCTCGTCAAGTTTTCTACACGGCACTACCTTTCTTCGGTGGTTTTATCATAACTCGAGTTTTACAGAACCAATTACGTGATTATTTTTGGGTTGTCTTTAGAACTTGATTATCTATCATCTGTCAAAATTTCACGGTCATTGGATTTGTGGTTTCTGATCTACACGAGTTTCTTTGCAGCGTTCCAGAACTATTTTTCTCGGGTAGGACATATTGACCTTTGTTTGATCTTTCAATTGTAACTTAAATTTCTCTCAACGGATTTGAGTGATTCTTGTTGTGTCGTCTTCGTGACTTGATTCTCTCTTATATATATCACTTTTATAACGGTGAAACACGTTTAGATTAGTCTCACACACAATTTATTTAACTGATCATTTTTCTGCTGAAGGGGTTGGGATTTAATTGTTTCCGCTGCGTAAGATTTTTTAATCTACCATTCACCCCCCCCTCTGGTAGCTTTTCACGTGCTCTTCGATCCTACAATTGGTATCAGAGCCACGGTGCTCTAATCATTGTGATTTGCACGTGTTTTTGACTAATCATCATGGAGAAATACTCCGCCAAACCTTGTGTGTTTAGTGGTATTGATTTTCAGATTTGGAGGGCACGTATGGAAGCTTTCATCCAGGCTCAAGGCTTCGCAATATGGGAGAAGGTATATAAGCCTTACGAAGTGCCGTCAAACGATCAAGTTACAGCTGCAAATCTGAGAGATGTCAACAACAACAACAAGGCTTGAAACTTGATCATACAAGGATTAACTCAAAGCAACATCGACCGTGTTGCACACCTCCGATCTGCATACGATGTGTGGAAAGCACTTTGTGACTACCACGAAGGATCCAACACGATCAAGGAGGTAAGGCAAGACATGTTCAAGAAATAATACATGCGCTTTGAGATGCAACCCGGTGATTCAATTGATGATCTCTTTGCTCGCTTTAATAAAATTCTTAGCAACTTGCATAGCGTCAATGTTATTTTTCAGATGCTGAAAATGCTAGGCAATTGTTAAGTGCATTAGACATGTCAATTTGGAGATGAAAGTTACATACATTCGTGAATCTACTGTCATGAGTACACTTACTTTAGATGTGCTACATTCCAAGTTAAAAACTCATGAAATTGACATAATATCACGTAAGAACCCCAATAAGTCTATTGCTTTTGTTTCACAATGTGACATGCCTAGCTCCGGTCAATCTTCATCTTGTGGTACACTTGCTTTATTGTCCTCTCTAACCCTTGAACAGATTGAGGAGTTTCCAGAGGAGGAGCTAGCACTTCTCTCTACTAGGTTCTCAAAAGCATTGCAAAATGTGAGAACTAGAAGGAGAGGAAGCTCCGGACCTCAACGATGCTTCGAATGTGGTAAGACAGGACACTTTCGTACAGATTGTCCTAACCTTTCAGGTTCTACTTCCTGAGAAGAAAAATAATCAAGGATGAAGCACTCCTCAACAAATGATAAGAAGAAGAAGAAGGGCTTTACAGGTCACCAATTGCTGAACAGTTTTATCTCCGCACTCCAAGAACTTGGCTCAAGCGATGTGGACATTGGAAGTGACGAAGATGAAGATGATTTGGCAAACTTGTGCTTCATGGCGGGCAAATCAATATCAAGTATGGAGGATGCAGAACACAACAGCGACAATGAAGAGGTATGTCCTACTTGCGAAGAAATGTGTGATGCTATTTCTCGTGCCACTATTATAGTTAAGAAAAAGGACAAAAAGCTTAGGGATAATGCTGCTAAAATTGAATCACTAGAATCTGAAATCAACCGTTTAAAAACTTTGATTCCTAGTGATGATGGATGTCCCTCATGTGATTTAATATATGAACAATTGTCCTCATTAAGAAATGCGCACACCTCTACACTTCATAAACTTGAGTTAGAAATTGAAAAGAACAGAGAGCTTGCTGCACTTAATGATAAAAACTAGAAAGATTCTAGCTGTTCTACAATTGATTTGCATTGTTCTACTTGAGATGATCTTGATAAGAAAGTACAAGATGCTATGAATGAAATTTCTATATTGAACAATGCTTTACGTTCTCATGAAGTTAAATTTTGTTCCAATTGCAAATTAAAAGGAAAAACTTCATGTGAAAATTGCCTTGATCTTTACAATAAACTTGATAACATGCATAGGACATTAGATCGATTTTCTAATGGGAATAAAAACCTAAACTTGCTGCTGAATTCTTCCAAGTCTTGCAATGATAAAACTGGTTTAGGTTTTGATTCTCATGCTCATGCTAAGGAACATCCACTTAAAATTGTAAAGTCATTAGGAAGTGGTTTGATTCAAACAGTTCCTAAACAAAAAGAAGTGATTTTCAAATCTGCAGGAGTGTTGTCTCATTCAGTTTCAAATAAAAATGTTGCTTGCTCATCTAGACATGAACACAAAGTTAAATTTCATTGTACCTACTGTGGTAGAGATGGTCATGTCATAGATTTTTGTTATAGACTAGCCAAACAACAGAAAAAGGAAAGAATGATTGCTAGATCTCATAACTTTCATGCAAATTTTGTTGCACTTGCTAAACCGAATGATAGAACACGCAATCTGCTGTAATGAGTCGAAAACATGCAAAGGTTGCTCCCAAACCTACTGTTTTCTGTGCTACACATGTAACATCTCGTAGGACAGTAGTTGGGTACAAAAATCCTCAAGCTTTGGCTCATAAACCTATTGTTTTATCTTAGCATTCACGTGTTATTCCTGTTGGACGTCGTGTGACTCAGTACTGGATTCCTAAATGCCTTTTGACTAACCCCAGTATTGAGCCATCGACGTATTGTGCTTCTATGTAGGTTACACGCTTGAGGAAGGAGAACATTTGGATTGTGGATTCAGGTTTCTCACGCCACATGACCGGTAACAAAGAATGGTTCTCCTCCTCTCTTTTGTGTCACGTGTAGAGAATGTTATTTTTGCCGATAATTCTTCAACTCCTATAATTGCTAAGGGTTCGGTTAGAGTAAATGATCACTACACTTTGAAGGATGTGGCACTTGTCAAAAATTTGAAGTACAACTTGCTTTCTGTTTCACAATTGCTAGATGAAAATCTAGAAATTATTTTCAATAATAATTGCTGCAAAGTTGTAGGTTCAAATAGTGAGCTTATTTTTAATATGTCTCGGTTTGGAAGAGTTTTTAAAGCTAATTTTGATATGTCTTCCTCTAAGCATAGGTGTCTAGTTGCTAATGATTCTAAGTACTTATATTTTTGGCATCGTAGACTTGGTCACGTAGACTTTGATCATCTAACATGTGTTAGTGCTCTTAATCGCATATGTGGTCTACCTTTGCTTAAAGGGGACACAGCAATTGTGTGATCTTCTTGTAGACATGCTAAGATGGTTGCACGTTCACATACTCCTCTCACAATGATCATGACAACTGAACCAGGTCAACTTTTGCAACTTGACACCGTAGGACCTTCACGTGTTCAATCCTTCGGAGGTAAATGGTATGTTCTTGTGATTGTTGATGATTATTCTAGATACTCTTGGGTTTACTTTATGACATCTAAGAATGAAGATTTTAGTCACTTTAGAACTTTATTTCTTAGATTATCAATTGATCACCCAGGATCTTTAAAAGCAATTAGAAGTGATAACGAAACCGAATTTAAAAATCAATTGATCACTTTTGTGCTGAAAATGGAATAGATCATCAATTTTCTTCACCATATGTACCTCAACAAAATGGTGTTGCAGAAAGAAAGAACAGAACTTTAGTTGAGATGGCTAGGACTATGCTTGATGAATATCAAACTCCTAGGAAATTTTGGGCTGATGCGATTGCAACTGTTTGTTATGTCTCAGATCGTGTTTTCTTGCGCGCTAACTAGGTAAAACACCATATGAGCTCCGATTTGGACATAGGCCTAGTGTTACACACTTTCAGGTTTTTGGTTGCAAATACTTTGTTAAGAAACATGGTAATGTTGATAAATTTGAACCTAGATCTGTTTATGGCATGTTTCTTGGTTATCCATCTCATACTAGAGGCTACCGTGTGCTTTTACTTGACACTAACAAAATTGTGGAGACTTGTGAAGTGTCTTTTGATGAAGTTAGCACATGTACTAGCTCAAACATTACAGGTCTGGATCCATATCCACAGGGGGAGAGCATTTTCGTTGAAGATGAGGAAGAAGTGGAGCTGCTGTCTGAAAATTCAGCAGCTAATGACTTTGGTTCAGCTCCGGATGTTGAATCTCAACCTGCACCGACAACCACCATTGCTGGTCCAGATCATCCTCAAGTCACAAGCTCATCGATTTGTGATGAACATGAAGAAGAAGAAGAAGAAGAAGAAGAAGAAGAAGAAGAAGAAGAAGAAGAAGAAGAAGAAGAAGAAGAAGAAGAAGAAGAAGAAGAAGAAGAAGAAGAAGAAGAAGAAGAAGCATGTGAAGTGTCCACTCCCCTCCGGGTTCTTAAAATTCATCCTCCACAACAAATTATTGGAAGCTTGCACGAACGAGTCACACGGTCCAGGTTTTGCGATCCAAACTCTCATGCTCATTCTGCTTTTGTTGCTTCTTTTGAACCCAAAGATATATCACACGCACTCACTAATGAATCTTGGATTATTGCCATGCAAGAAGAGTTAGAAAAATTTGAAAGAAATAATGTTTGGAAACTTGTACCTCCACCTCAAGGTCACACTTTAATTGGAACTAAATGGGTGTTTAAAAATAAACAAAGTGAGGATGGGGTTGTGGTTAGGAATAGGGCTAGGTTAGTTGCTCAATGTTTCACTTAAGTTGAAGGTCTATATTTTGATGAAACTTTTGCTCCTATTGCTAGATTAGAAGCCATAAGAATTTTGTTAGCTTTTGCTGCATCTAGATGTTTCAAGCTATATCAAATGGATGTTAAAGGTGCTTTTCTTAATGGCTACATAGATGAGGAGGTTTATGTCAAACAACCACCAGGTTTTGAAAATCTAGATTTTCCTAATCATGTTTACAAACTGTCCAAAGCCTTGTACGGTCTCAAACAAGCCTCTAGAGCATGGTATGATAGGTTAAAAACATTCTTACCTGAAAATGGGTTTACCATGGGCAAGGTTGATAAAACTCTTTTTGTTCTTAAGCATGGCAATGAATCATTATTCATTCAAGTGTATGTGGATGATATTATCTTTGGTTGTGCTTCTCATGATCTTGTGTCCAAGTTTTCAGCTATGATGAGTTCATAATTTGAGATGAGTATGATGGGAGAACTCATGTACTTTTTGGGGCTGCAAATCAAGCAAACCAAGGAGGGTACCTTTGTGCATCAAACGAAGTACACAAAAGACCTCCTAAGGCGCTTCAACATGGACAAAAGCAATCCTCTCCGGACACCAATGGGAACAGCAACAACACTTGAACTTGATGAAGATGGTGCACCTGTGGATCAAAAAGAATATAGAAGCATGATCGGATCACTTTTGTACCTCACGGCATCAAGACCGAACATACAATTCAGTGTTTGTCTTTGTGCACAGTTTCAAGCCTCCCCAGGTTCTTCACATCGTCAAGCCGTCAAAAGAATTCTCAGGTACTTACATGGAACTCAAGAATTTGGCATTTTTCTTCCTTCTTTCTCAACCATTACTTTGAAAGCTTTTTCGGATGCTGATTTTGGGGGTTGTAGGATTGATAGGAAAAGTACTTCCAGTGCTTGTCATTTTCTTGGTAAATCACTTGTTGCTTGGTCCTCTAGAAAACAAAGTTCAGTTGCACAATCCACGGTCGAATCTGAATATGTAGATGCTGCTAGTGCTTGCTCACAAATTCTTTGGATTGTTCAAACACTTAAGGACTATGGGGTTGATCTAGATAGTGTTCCACTGTTTTATGATAACACTAGTGCCATTTGCATTGCTAAAAACCCGTGCAACATTCTAGAACTAAGCAAATTGACATTAGGTATCACTTTCTCCGTGATAATGTTGAAAAAAGAAACATTGTGCTTCACCATGTAGATATTGAACAACAATTGGCTGACATTTTTACAAAACCTTTGGATTTCACTCATTTTTGTTACATTCTTAGTGAAATAGGGGTTACGCATCCTCATGGCTTAAATTGAGGGGGAGTTTTAAAACTTGGGAAGTCTATGTGTGAATCTGAACTTAAAATAATATGAGCATAGTATTTCATACATATATGACTTTGTGATTCTTTTTACATGCTGAAAGGTCTTACTACATTACTCATGTTATACATTTTGTAGTTTTTGCCATGTCTAGTAATTGGAATAATTACTTACACTAAATCTGGTCATGGTCGAACTTTCTTGCTGTTTTGAACTTGTTGCATGCTCACAAGTGCTTTGAATCATAAAGAATTAATCAAGTAATCAACTCATATGTTGAGTTTTTATGAACAAATATAAATTGAGAAAAGATCAAGATAATATGCATGCATCGCACTTCTTCTTTTGAGATGGCTTATCATTGCACTTAGATATGAACTTGGAAGAAGTTGTGTATAACTAAAACCATGTCCTTAAGCTTCGGATTGTCAAATGACATAGGCTTGGCTTGGTTGGTTAGAATAAGACAGATGCACATATAATCTCTTGCAAATATCATATGACCTAATTTTGTGCTTTGAAAAATAATAAAATGGAGCAACAAGTGTCATGCTTTCAGGTATTGAAATAGTTAAGTTTGTGAGATCATGATTTGCTTAAATTGAAAATTACATTTGATCTCTAGCATGGCTTACACTACTTTATGTATCTCATTGATGTGATAGTATAAGTTACTTGATAGTATGACTTGGATGCGCTTTGTTTATATGTATATGTTATAATATGCTCATAACAATTAAAACTTCTCTTTTGTACCTTGTTGAATACATTGTCAAAGGGGGAGAGATAATATGTGAATTTTTAAAGATAAGTATGTAAGGGGGAGAAATTGATTACACATTGCACATATTCACAATTGTTTTTTGCACGATTCTTCTCAGGGGGAGAATTTCTTTTTTCTCATTTTATTTCTGTTTTACAAAGGGGGTGAAATTGTTTTCAAAACATTTAATGTGAATAAGCCAATGTTCGGATTTTAAATGGTCTTGCCAATGCATTCATCAAGGGGGAGATCGTGAGAACTATGTGTGTTGAATACATTGGCTTTGACAATAAAAGTTTTGAATGTTGTCATAACATCTTTTTAGCAAGGTCCAACTCTAGCTCTGAGCTTCTGCAAGGTCCGACAATAGGTTCGACTTGCTTTGTCAAGGTTCGACATGTTTTTGGGTAGCTCCGATGAGCTTTGACTTTAGCTCCGGCATGTCTTTGATAGCTCTGGCATGTCTTTGTTAAGCTCCGATATGTTTTGTTAGGTCTGACTTATGTGGGTTAGCTCCGACATGTTTTTCTAGCTCCGACTTTTGGGTTAACTAGTTCCGACTAGCTTTGGCAAGCTCTAGCGCTGGGTTGTGCTAGCTTTGGTAAGCTTCGGTGCTAGGTTGTACTAGCTTTGTTAAGCTCTGGCGCTAGGTTGTACTAGCTTTGGTCAGCTCCAGCTCAAGCTCCGGTTAGCTTTGGTAAGGTTCAGAGCTTGATCGCAATGTTCCTGCTTCTACTATGAAATGTTTCGAATTTGCTTTACATTGTTGGAAGTATTGCTTAGTATTCTTTTACTAAGTTTTTGGTGTGTTTTGGTGGTTAAGGCTGATATCATTTTGCTATGGTTTGCAACATGCTTATGTGAGGTGCTCACGTAAGGTGTTGTGGTTTCGGAACTAACGAGAGTCAAGTCGAGGACTTATGCTTGGAAGTATTGGTTGTTTGTTCATGTGCAGGTGTTGCTTGAGTTCAAGACATGGCTGGTGACGGGATCCATTAAACTAGTCTTAGGAAGAAGATGAGGTTCAACAACCAAGTTCAGGAGGAATTGTGGTTGAGATGATCGAGAGGTTGTGCAGCATGTTTGAATCAAGAACAATGCATATGAAGGTATCATGGACGTCGTTGAAAGATGTTTGCACGTATGCAAGGATTGCATGGATGTGGCTACATGGTTCTGAGGTGTGATGAAGAGATGTGGACGTAAAGAATTGGTCGGAAAGGTCCAACCAACTAGGTTATGGACTCAAGCTGTGGCTGAGTCGTGTTTGACTCAAATATGGAAAGATTTGAGTTGGTTATGATAGGGTTTCGTGTGGGTAACGAATTTGAGTTTTTTTAGGAATGTGGGATATGTTCCTAAGGTGTTTGGAAGTCTTAAGATTGCTTCTATCTGCATATAGAAGAGTCCTAAGAAGTTATGGAAAGTTTCGATTCGTGATTTAAGTAGATAGAGTCCTAGTTGAGATTGGGTTGGCCTAAGGGCTGGTTATATAAGCAAGGGAGGACAGTGCTCGTGAGACATAACTTTGGGGCTGTTCCTCTTGTGTTCTATTGAATAAAATTCGTAGTTGAAAGGAACTTTTGTGCCTTGTTGATCCGACTTGTTCCACACAAGTTTTTCTCGTCGAGTTTTCTGCACAGCACTACCTTTCTTCGGTAGTTTTATCATAACTCGAGTTTTACAGATCCAAATGACGTAATTATTTTTGGGTTGTCTTCAAAACTTGATTATCTATCATCTATAAAAAATTCACGGTCATTGGATTTGTGGTTTCTAATCTACACGAGTTTCTTTGCAGTGTTCCAGAACTCTTTTTCTCGGGTAGGACAGATTGACATTTGTTCGATCTTTCGATTGTAACTTGAGTTTCTCTCGATGGATTTTCGTGATTCTTGTTCTATTGTCTTTGTGACTTGATTCTATGTGATATCTATCACTTTTGTCATGGTGAAACACGTTTAGATTAGTCTCACACATGATTTCTTTAATAGATCGTTTTTCTGCTGAAGGGGTTGGGATTTAATTATTTTCGCTGTGTAAGAATTTTTGATCTACCATTCACCCCCCTCTGGTAGCTTTTCACGTGCTCTTCGATCCTACAAAGTCGTTGAGCGCCATGGATTCAAGGACCTCATAGGATTCATATATAATTGGAATGTTGAGGTCATTGTGCAATTTTATACCACGGTATACTTCTATAGACATGAAGACCAAAGAATCACTTGGCTCACAAATGGTGAGCAATATATAGTCACCTATTGGGAGTTTGCCCAAATTCTTGGCTTGAAAGATCATATTGACAACGAGATCATCATTTCAAATCTCAAGGCTGTTGATAGGGATGATTTGGTTTACATGTATCCAATCCATGCAGCTTATGAGGCGGGGCACATAAGGAACATCAAGCCATTCTATAGTGTGCTCAATTGTGTTTTGAGTAAGACTATAGCCCCCAAGGATAGAGATGCAAGGATTATTTAAGGCAATCTGAGACATTTGATGGTGCTTATTGATGGGGATGTGCGATTCAGTGTTGTGGACTATATCTTTGATGACATCTACAACATCTCACACACTCCGAACCTGTAACACCCTGATTTTCGAGTTTCAACAAACTAAAAACTTAAATGGGAATTTAGAGTTAATAATAGAAAGAAATTATTTTTATAAAGAAAAATATAAAATATATGCATCTCATGTTGCATTTGCATTCATCCTTAAGTATTGAAATTTATTTACCAAAGTAAATACATTAAAAGCAATTAAATTGCCATAACGAATATGGAAGGGAGGAAATAAAAAAGAAAAAGTTGATATAGAAGAAGAAATAATAATTAATAAGAATACTAAAATAGACAAAAAATTCTATGCACATATGTTCACATTTAGGCATAGATAAGTGACTAGATTTATTAAAATCAAAATAGAAATTTTATACAATAGAAAAGTAATTAGAAAAGAAAATTATAGAAGAAGATGAATAATAATAATAATAATAATAAAAGATGGAGAAGTATATATATATAATAAAAATAACTAAATAATTAAATAAATAAAAAATTATAAAGAAGAGAAAAATATATAAATGTAACTAAGTAAATAAATAATAAGTAAAAATAAAAATATATACGTAAATAATAAATAAAAAAATATATATAAATAAATAATATTTAATAATAATATAAAAATATACATAATAATATATATA
This sequence comes from Tuctoria greenei, assembly GCA_036927565.1. Taxonomy (NCBI): domain Eukaryota; kingdom Viridiplantae; phylum Streptophyta; class Magnoliopsida; order Poales; family Poaceae; genus Tuctoria; species Tuctoria greenei. The sequence goes on along the minus strand of JAYESD010000011.1, from coordinate 127,364,837 downwards.
ATAATAATATTTATATATGTAAAGAAAAAATAAAAGAAACAATTGCCTGCCGGCCAGGCCGAGCCGGCCCAGCCAGCGCGACCCGACAGCCCCGCGCCTCCCACGCGACGCCCCGCCCGCCGCGCGACCCCACCGCCGGGTCAACACGCCCCGCGCGACCGCACCCCCACAGCACGCGCCTGGCCATGCGCCCCGCGCCCGACCCGCGCCCCACACGCTCATCTAGACATGAACACAAAGTTAAATTTCACTGTACCTATTGTGGTAAAGATGGTCATGTCATAGATTTTTGTTATAGACTAGCTAAATAAAATAAGAAGGAAAGAATGCAAGCTAGATCTTATAACTCATGCAAAATTTGCTGCACATACTAAACCGAATGTCAGGAACATGCAACCCGCTGTTATGAGTCAAAAACATTCAATGTTTACCTCCGGAGCTTCAGTTTTTTCCTCCGGACCTTCTGTTGTTACCTCCAGAACTTCTGTTTTTGCCTCCGGAGCTACTGATTTTTGTGCTACACAAGTAACACCTTATAGGTCAGTAGTTAAGAACAAAAAATCTCAAACTTTGACTCATAAACCTGCTGTTTTATCTCAGCTTTCACGTGTTTTTCCTGCCGCACGTCGTGTGACTCAGTACTGGATTCTTAAATGCCTTTTGACTAACCCCAGTATTGAGCCATCGACGTATTGTTCTTCTATGTAGGTTACACGCTTGAGTAAGGAGAAAATTTGGATTGTGGATTCAGGTTGCTCACGCCACATGACCGGTAACAAAGAATGGTTCTCCTCCCTCTCTTTTGTGTCACGTGTAGAGAATGTTACTTTTGTCGATAGTTCTTCAACTCCTATAATTGCTAAGGATTCAGTTAGAGTAAATAATCACTACACTTTGAAGGATGTGGCACTTGTTAAAAATTTGAAATACAACTTGCTTTTTGTTTCACAACTACTAGATGAAAATCTGGAAATTATTTTCACTAAAAATTGCTGCAAAATTGTAATTTTAGTGAGGTTATTTTTAACATGTCTCGATTTGGAAGAGTTTTAAAAGCTGATTTTGATATGTCCTCCTCTAAGCATAGGTGTCTAGTTGCTAATGATTCAAAGGACTTATATTTTTGGCATCGTAGACTTGGTCACGTAGGCTTTGATCATATAACGCGTGTTAGTGCTCTTGATTGCATACGTGGGCTGCCTAACCTAAAAAAGGACAAAGAAATTGCGTGCTCTTCTTGTAGACATGCTAAGTGAAAGTGCATCTAGGAATCCCTTGTGAGTTTTGGATGGTTTATGACAAGCAAATGAGATCCTAACCACCTTGTTGAGATGAGCACAGGTACTAATGAGAAAATGAGCAAAGTCCCAAAAAGAAAGGAGAATGAGGAGTAATGCGGAAAAGAGCTCAAGAAACAAGTGTAGTAGATCTTTGTGTATGGTGTGTGTTAAGGAAACACACCCCAAGAGCTCAAGCACAAATAATCTCACACATTGCACAAATTCATACAGGACCAGACTAGTCCGACTGACTACGGACTAGTCTGATATCTTTCTGCACAAGATCGGACAAGTCCTCACAGTACGGACTTGTCCTCACAGTCTAGTTTTTCACTGACCAGACTAGTCTGATATCACCACGGACTAGTCCGATATCTCTCTCACTAGAATCGGACTAGTCCTCCCCAGTACGAACTAGTCCCCCAAACACTTCACAAGTTGCACAAAATTGGACAAGTCTAATCACACACTGGACTAGTCTGATATCTTTCTGATGTCAATTGGACAAGTCTGATACTATCACGGACTAGTCCGAAAACCCTTTGACCAAAATCGGACAAGTCCTTTAAGTGCGGACTTGTCCCCAAATTCACTTAGGGTTTCACATATCCGGACAAGTCCGAGATCCATCGGACTAGTCCGAAGATTTCTAGATCAAAAATCGGACAAGTCCGCTCTCAGCCGGACAAGTCCGATATTTTGGGACACCTAGGGTTTGCTACACGCAGCATACCGAACTTGTCCGGTGTCTACCACGGACTAGTCTGATCTTTCTAAACCATAACAGTAACTTTTGGGAACCCTATATAAATAGGTGTACACAACCCATCTTTCACAAAACTCGACCCCCTGCTCCGTCACACCTCCCAAGAGCCTAGAAAACACCTCTCTCCATGAAATCAAACGCAAGAAAGATCAATCCCTTGAGTATACACTTTGGATCATTGGAGAGACACGGTTCATCACTCATTGAGATCTTGGTTTGATTCCCTAACACACTCCTGTGGTTTTTCATTGTGATCTTGAGAATGTGTTCTTGGTGGTGTTCATATTGTAATCTTGGGGAGCCCTCAACGTGTAAGAAGGCCCCTCAAATTTGGTTATTTGCCTTTTGTGATTAGTGAAGAGGATTGGCCTCCGTGGCGATCTGACGAGGGTAGGGTTGGAGAAGACCGGGTCCTTTTGTGGACTCCTCAACGTGGACGTAGGTTGCCTCTGTGGGAACCGAACCACGGGATAAAATCATTATGTTCTTTCTTTGCACCCATTGTTCTTACACTTCATATATATCTAGGGTTTCAACCAATCTTACTCACTTTACATTGAAACATTGAATATAGGATTAACTTGTGGTACATCCTAGTTTATAGTTTTGTAACACTCCAATTACAAGTATATTTCCGCTCCATACATCCTAGCATCAAGATAATCGATCAAATTTGATAAACCTAGTCGGTACACAACGGACTAGTCCACACTCGACCGGACTAGTCCGATATTTTGAGATTTGATCTGGTTGTTAAGTGTTGCAGGTTCCGACAGAAATTCAAAAAGTCCTATTCACCCCCCCCCTCTAGGCCACATTCAATTGGTATCAGAGCGGGTTTCTTCAAAAGGAGACTAATCGCTTGAAGAGATCATGTCGGACATGAAGGACGTACACAAGAGCATCAACCAAGAGAAGGTTGAAGAAGAGAAGAACCGCAAATTGGAGAGGCTCCTCGAGGCCATTCAAGACTTCGAGGATGACGATGAGGAGACGCTGGAACTAAAGGCCCTCCTAAGGAAGAAAACCCTCTCTAAGGGAAAAGTAAAGCTCGAAGATGAAAAGAAGAAGAAGGGGAGTAGTCACACCGACTACTCCTGATATCCTTTCAACTACGATCGGCTTAATTCTAGCAATAATCACTACTTATCTATTCCACTTGGAAAAGCCCCACACTTTGATGGCAATGACTACTCAATGTGGAGGCAAAACATGAAAATGCACCCGATTTCTCTCAATCCAAGTTTGTGGCATATTGTATGTACAAGAATAGATATCCGCGATGATGATGAGGAGCTCACACCTAGCCAAGAGCAAGCAATCTATCAAAATGCCCAAGCTGCTGCAGTCATCACCTCATCACTCAGTCGGTATGAATTCACAAAGGTGGATGGACTCGAGATTGCAAAGGAGATATGGGATACTTTGCAAACCGCACATGAAGCCGATCATCATGTGCGAGAAGTGAAGATCGAGATGATTGAAGGCGAGCTGGGAAGATTTTAAGTGCATCTAGGTCCCTTGTGGGTTTTGGTGGATTGATGATGAACCATTAAAGTGCTGATGAACTTGGTTGAGCATGAGCGCAGATCCGGAGTACGAATGGAGCTTTGAAGAAAGACGGCAAAAGGAGAAAAGTTCTGGCGAAGAAGAATAGAAATAGGGTTTTCTATTTTCTCCTTGAGTCGTAGGAAAAACCGTACTATTAAGAGGGACACGACGCGTAGACACTTAGTGAGTCATTCGGGTGCTCAACCCCTTAGTAGAAGATTTTAGTAGGGCCCTTGTGGCTTGGGCGGACTTGTCTAACTTGTTGTGTCAGACATGTCCGAATTCCCTCTGTTGGAAGTCAGACATGTCCGAATCTGTAAGTCAGACATGTCCGAATTGGCACTGGAAGGGTTACAGTGAGAGTTCCAGTGAAGTTTCGGACTTGTCCGAACCTGGGGGTCGGACATGTCCGAAATGGATCTGTTCCAAGGGACTAAGAAAAATTTTCTAAGTCCCAGAGAGTCAGACTTGTCCGAGGTCTATCTGCAGAATTTCAGACATGTCCGGGATTGTATGTCAGACATGTCTGAAGTGGTTTTGGTCAGACAAGTCTGAAGTGAAAGGTCTGACCTTTGAGGTCAGACATGTCCGACATTGTGTCAGACATGTCCGGCGCGGGCTGTGTCAAACGGCTCTAATGACTTTTTGGAGTATAAATAGGTGGTGGTTTCGACCCACCAACCATGCCTAACACCCCAAAACAGTTCTGAACGCCCATTTGAACTCAAGAACCTCTCTCCACTTGTTCTTCACCTCTAGAGCCCAAATTCGAATTTTTGGGAGAGTGAAGAGTGCTTCGTGAGGATTGGGAGAAACGGTTTGTTGAGGGGTTGAGCGACGTGTGATTCGCTAAGTTTCTTCGTGATTGCGTGTTTGTTGCTCTTGGGGTTCTCCCCTAGACGGTTAGGCGTCACCCCGCGATTTCTTTGTGATCTCTTGTAATCGGGGAGTTTGTAACAATCTTTATGATAGTGGAAGATCGGGAGTTGGCCCTTGTGGCAACTCGTGAGGGGAAGGCTAGAGAAGGCCTGGTCCCTTGTGGACTCCTCAACGGGGATGTAGGATCCTTTGTGGTTCCGAATCTCGGGATAAAATCGTTTGTCTCTTGTTGTTCTTTCGTTCTCGCAAGTTTTGATTCTAGTGTTTTTCCGCGTGCTATCTCTCCCTCAGCTTTCTTTCTACTCCATACTTCGTGTAGAACTGCTAGGGATCGATATCTCTCACGAGATCGCTTAAAAATTGGATTTTTGGTCTGATCGTGCAGGTAAGCTCGGACTTATCCGACCCAGGTCAGACTTGTCCAACTTAGGTCAGACAAGTCCGACTAGAAGTCAGACAAGTCTGACTTCTCTATTTTCAGAACTCTGATTTAAGTTTAAATTATCGATTATCGCCTATTCACCCCCCCCCCTCTAGGCCGCCTTTCAATTGGTATCAGAGCATATTTCTCCAGAAGAGACTAACATCTCGGAGAATCGATGGCGGAAGAAAGGAACAAGGATGATACCTCATATATCGAGGGTGAAGGCTCAATTGACAAGAACTACGACATTCTTCTTGATGATTCGAAGGACGATGAAGAGACTCGCCAACTCAAGGTGAAGCTTCGGGAGAAGCTAGGGAAACAACCCAAGATCAATAAAGAGAAGGAGAAGAGTAACGATGACTATACTCAAACTCACTTTGATTATGATCGTCTTCATGCTAACAATCACTATTTGTCTATTCCACTTGGCAAACCTCCTCAATTCGATGGAAATGACTATTCAATGTGGAAACACAATATGAAGATGCATTTAATCTCTTTGAATCCTAGTTTGTGGCAGATTGTGCAAACCGGAGTTCATATGCCAAGGAATGAGGAAGACGTCACTCCACAACAAGCTATCCTACTTCATCGCAATGCTCAAGCCGTGGGAGTCATAACCTCATCTTTGACTCGGGATGAATTCAACTGAGTCGAAGGTTTGGAAGTGGCCAAAGATATTTGGGATACACTCAAGACGGCGCACGAGGGCAACCGAGTCATCCGGGAGGCGAAGATTGAGATGATCGAAGGAGAGCTTGGGAGATTTACCATCATGGATGGTGAGTCGCCCCAAGACATGTACAACCGCCTCAAGGTGCTCGTGAACAAGATCCGTGCCTATGGAAGCACTCGATGGACAGACCATGAAGTGGTGAAGAGGATGCTTCGGGCATTCATGCCTCGAAACATCGCTCTTTGCTCCTTGATCCGTGAAAGCCCCGACTACACCAAGATGACTCCGGAAGAAGTGCTTGGGAGGATAATCAACAATGAGATGATGGAGAAGGAAGCTATGTTCTACAACGATCTCCAAAAGCTTGCCTCATCAAAGAAGAAAGACATAGCCCTCAAAGCAACTTCCACATCCTACAATGAAGATGCAAGTGATGATGAGAGCATGGACTCCGATGAGGAAGAAGCTTTCTTCGTCAATAAGTTTAGAAGGATGATGAGAAGGAAGAAGGGAGGCTATCACCAAGAAGGCAAGAGCAAGGAGAAACTAAAGAAGAAGATTTGCTACAAGTGTGGTGAACATGGGCACTTCATTGCGGAATGCCCATACAATGAAAGCAAGAAGAAGGAGGGCAAGACCCAAGATAAGAAGCTCTTCAAGAAGAAGAAGCCATCGGGACATGCCCACCTTGGAAGAGAATGGGACTCAAATGAAGACTCATCTTCCGACGATGAAGAGAAGGTGGCAACCATTGCCATCGGAAAGAGCTCAAGTGCAAGCAAGCTCTTCCCCAACCTTGATGATTTCAAGTCCACATGTTTCATGGCAAAGGAGGGAAGGAAAAAGGTCAAATCTAAACCCACTCCCTCTATAACTTCTTGTGATGAACTTGATAGTGATAGTGAACTTGAATCTATGCTTAAAGGCTTAAGTAAGAGTGCTATGAGAAAGATGAACTTTTTTATGGATGAAATCTCCGAGAAGGAGGATCTCCTTGAGCGTCAAGAGGGCATGCTCATCCAAAAATTGGAGAGATGTCAAGAGCTTCAGGAGCTCCTCGAGCGTGAGAGAGAAAGAAGCAATGCATTGGAGCATGACCTTGCCATGAGCAAGGAAGCATGCTCAAATCTTAAGGACAAGACCGTTGAGCTCAAGGATGAACTTGTTAACTTGACAAAGGTTAACAAGATTCTAGAGACAAAGGTTGAGTCACTTAAGATCAATGCACCTTCTTCCTCAAAGAGCTCATCTTCTCAAAAGATTTCATCCGAGGAAGTTCACACTTGCATGTGCTCAAGCTTGATCCTAAAACTTAAGGATGAACTTAACTTGGCACAAAACAAACAAGCACCAAAAGGTGGCATCTTTGACAAGGAGAAGGTGGCCTATGCACGTAGTGCATACACCAATGTGAGACCTCCCCATGTCAAGGATGGTCTTGGTTATTCTCGGGAGCGGAGGCAAAATGCCAAAGCCCCCAAGAATAACAAAGACTTGATTGTTTTTGTCAAGGAAGGTTCATCCACTCAAGATAAAGGAAAGAACATTGTCTCAACATCTTATATGCCTAAAAATGAACCTCATCCTTTGTTCCATGACTTTGATGCTTCTTATGTTTTATTGAGGAACAAATTTGGCAAGACTTATGCTAGATATGTTGGGCCACTCCGCAAGAGCCCAAAGCCTTGCGTGTGGGTGCCCAAATGTCTTGTGACTAACATCAAAGGACCCAACTCTGTTTGGGTACCTAAAGGAAAGGCATAACTCTTTTTGTAGGCATACTCCTCCGGTGGATCAAATTGGGTTCTTGACAGTGGATGCACTAATCATATGACCGGAGAGAGGAAGATGTTTGTAGAGTACAAGGAGAATGAAGATCTTAGTGAAGGAATCTTCTTTGGGGATAATAGCCAAGGGAAAATCCTTGGCACCGGTAAAATTGCTATCTCCTCAAAACACACTCTTTCTAATGTGCTTCATGTTGATTCACTTGATTACAACCTCTTGTCTATTTCTCAATTATGTGATAATGGTTATGATTGTCTTTTCACTAACAACGGTGTGATCGTCTCAAGAAGATGCAACAACTCAATCGTCTTTAAGGGCGTACTCAAGGGAAAGCTTTACCTTGTGGATTTCTCCACGGATAAAGCTCAACTTGATACGTGCTTAATGGCGAAAACTAACATGGGATGGCTATGGCACCGAAGGCTAGCCCATGTTGGGATGAGAAACTTGCAAAAACTTCTTAAGGGGGATCATATCTGTGGACTAAAAGATGTTATCTTTGAGAAAGATAGACCATGTAGCGCATGTCAAGCCGGAAAGCAAGTAGGAGCTCAACATCCGTCCAAGAACATCATGACAACCTCAAGACCTTTGGAGCTACTACACATGGACCTATTCAGACCGATCGCCTACATTAGCATTGGCGGTAACAAGTATGGTCTAGTTATTGTTGATGATTTTTCTCGCTTCACGTGGGTATTTTTCTTGCATGACAAAGGTGAAACCCAAGGAGTTCTCAAGAAGTTCTTGAGGAGAGCTCAAAACGAGTTTTCCTTAAGAATCAAGAAGATTAGGAGCGACAACGGGACGGAGTTCAAGAACACTCAAGTTGAAGACTTCTTGGATGAAGAAGGAATCAAGCATGAGTTCTCCGCTCCCTACTCCCCTCAACAAAATGGAGTAGCGAAGAGGAAGAATAGGACTCTAGTTGAGATGTCAAGGACGATGCTTGATGAGTACAAGACGTCCGACCGGTTTTGGGCGGAAGCGGTTAACACCGCTTGCCATGCCATAAACCGGTTGTATCTTCATCGACTCTTGAAGAAGACCTCGTATGAACTCCTAACCGGTAACAAACCCAACATCTCATACTTTCGTGTTTTTGGGAGCAAGTGCTATATTCTCAACAAGAAGCCTCGGAATTCGAAGTTCGCTTCGAAATCCGACGAAGGTTTCTTGCTTGGCTATGACTCAAACACCTACGCCTATCGTGTCTTCAACAAGTCCTCCGGGATTGTTGAAGTAGCACATGACGTAGTGTTTGATGAGACTAATGGCTCTCAAGTGGAGCAAGTTGATAAGTGTGTGCTAGATCAAGAGGAGACTCCACAAGAAGCACTTAGGGGAATGGCACTTGGAGATGTGCGACCACATGATCCAAATGATCTTCAAGCAAGCGAAGAAGATGCAAATCCCCCACATGAACAAGATCAAGACCCTCAAGATGAATCTCAACAAGATCAAAATCAAGGAGGAGGCTTGGATCAAGGGGGAGATCAAGAAAATGATCAAGATGAAGACAATAATCGAGAAGCTCAACCACCACACCCAAGAGTTCATCAAAGCATTCAACGGGACCATCCCGTTGACAACATACTTGGAGACATCTCCAAAGGGGTAACTACTCGCTCACGTATGACTAACTTTTGTGAACATTACTCTTTTGTTTCCTCTTTAGAGCCACGAAAAGTAGAAGAAGCTCTACAAGACCCGGATTGGGTAATGGCGATGCAAGAAGAGCTCAACAACTTCAAGAGGAACAAGGTGTGGGAACTCGTGAGGAGACCAAATGCAAATGTTGTTGGAACCAAGTGGGTGTTCCGCAACAAACAAGATGAACACGGGGTGGTAACAAGAAACAAGGCAAGACTTGTAGCAAAAGGATACGCTCAAGTCGAAGGTTTGGATTTTGATGAAACCTTTGCTCCCGTAGCTAGGCTTGAATCTATTCGCATATTATTGGCTTTTGCTACTCACCATGATTTCAAGTTATATCAAATGGATGTGAAAAGTGCATTCCTCAATGGTCCAATCAAGGAGGAAGTGTATGTGGAGCAACCGCCCGGATTTGAAGATGAAGAGCATCCCGATCACGTCTACAAGTTGTGTAAGGCTCTCTATGGCCTCAAACAAGCACCTAGAGCTTGGTATGAGTGTCTTAGGGATTTTCTCACTCAAAATGGTTTTAATATTGGGAAAGCTGATTATACTCTCTTCACTAAGCATTTTGATAATGACTTGTTCATATGCCAAATTTATGTTGACGATATCATATTTGGTTCTACTAACAAGACCTTTTGTGATGAGTTTTCCAAAATCATGACGGGGAGATTTGAGATGTCTATGATGGGGGAGTTGAAGTTTTTCCTAGGTTTCCAAGTAAAGCAACTCAAGGAAGGGACCTTCATATGCCAAACCAAGTACACTCATGACATTCTCAAGAAGTTTGGCATGGAGAAGGCGAAGCCCATCAAGACACCTATGGGAACAAACGGGCATCTAGGACTAAATGAAGAAGGAGCGAGCGTGGACCAAAAGGTATACCGTTCTATGATTGGCTCTTTGCTTTATCTTTGTGCTTCTAGACCTGACATTATGCTTAGTGTGTGCATGTGTTCTCGATTCCAAGCCACTCCAAAAGAGTGTCACTTGACAGCGGTTAAGAGGATCCTTAGGTATTTAGTTCACACTCCTAATCTAGGTCTTTGGTACCCTAAAGGATCCAAGTTTGATCTCGTTGGTTATTCCGATGCGGATTATGCGGGCTGTAGGGTAGATAGGAAGAGCACATCCGGGACATGCCAATTTCTTGGTAGGTCCTTGGTTGCGTGGTCTTCCAAGAAACAAAACTCCATTGCCCTTTCCACAGCCGAAGCGGAGTACGTTGCAGCCGGAAGTTGTTGTACGCAGCTTCTTTGGATGCGACAAACTCTTAGGGATTATGGTTACAATCTGAACCATATTCCTCTCCTATGTGACAATGAGAGTGCCATCAAGATTGCTCACAACCCCGTAGAGCATTCTAGAACCAAACACATAGACATACGTCACCATTTCCTACGAGACCACTCTATCAAGGGAGATATCGTTATCTCTCATGTTAGAAGTGAGAAGCAATTAGCGGATATCTTCGCCAAACCCCTTGATGAGAGACGCTTTTGTGACCTAAGGAGTGAGCTAAATATATTGGATTCTTGAAACATTGCTTGAGTCGTGCACATCTGATTGCTATTAGTTCTCAACTTCAAAATGTTGTGTGTTTTTCGAAAATCTCATCTATTTTTCTTGAAAACTATGTTCTAAACTTCTCTTTGGTGAAAATGATCATAGTTTGATTGTTGGTTGCTTACTGATCATTTTTGTCAAAGATATTTTCAAAAAACTTGTCCAAAATGTCCATATATTCCCTTCTTTAGTTCCCCAAGTATTTGCACATTGCATACACTCAGGGGGAGTCGGACAAGTCTGACAAAAGTCAGACATGTCCGAAGTGGGTTTTAAGTCTGCAGAGAGAATTCAGACTTGTCCGAAATCAAATTCAGACATGTCCGACGTGGGAAGTCCGAACCCCTTCAAAGAGGCTGACGGTTTCCTTTCCTTCTCTCTCTCCTCACTTCAAACCCTAATCTCCATCTCTCTCAATCCTCCCAAGGCGATTCACATTGCTTTTGAGGCTCTTGTGAGGAGTTCTTGAGGGAAAATCTCCCTCGAAGTTGGAGGATTCACATCCCCTTCGGAGTTCTTCAATCCTTTTCTCCATCCGAAGGTATTTTTCCGCATCTTTCCTCTCAATTCTAAATCTAGCGGCAAGATTGCAAATTTATGCCCTTGAAATTGTTCCTAGGCATGTTTACAACCTTGTTGCAAAATTTGGTCGGTAGAAAAATTGATTTGCTTAGTTTCCTTAGCAATTAGGGTCAGTTCTGTACAGGTCGGACAAGTCTGGAAGAAATTCGGACATGTCCGAATTTTCTAAGTCAGACAAGTCTGACTTTCAGTCAGAAATGTCCGATCCTGTATAACTCTGAGGCCTAATTTCTAGCGAAACTATCAAGTTAATTGCTCTATCTCTCTTGCCTTGACTCTTACCTATCCTTGTATCTTTTTCTAGCTATGGGTCACGACAAAAGAGGCAAGGAGCCCGCGGGTCCCGATTCTTCGGCTCAACCATCAAAGCGACCAAAGAAAGTAACTGTCAAGCGACCCGCAAGCGATCAACTCACCATTCACAGTGGTCAGGGGGGAAGCTCAAGCTCCCAAGGGCAGCAAGAGATCGGACCGTTGGTCATGCACTCTCCAGTGGGTGACACTCGGCGCACGGCCGACGGGGTAAACTACCGGAGGAACATCCACGACACCATGCACATGAGAGATGTGCGGTGTTATGACATGCCAAGGGAGAGCAAGGATCCCCGTTTCTGGTGCTTCTTCCACATGGATTACTACCGGTCAGTCCTCACGACCAAGAAGAACCCAGTCACAGAGATGCAATGGGTTGATTGGAAGGCTGCATTGAAGAAGAAGGACTCCTATCTTCTCTTCAAGGGGGTGCTTGAAGCTTGCGAGCACCACGGAGTCAGCGAGATCATGGGCCTCCAATACCCATGGAACAAGGAAGTCATCCTCCAATTCTATGCCACAGTTTTCTATTGGGTCGACAAGCTCGGCTTCACCTGGATGACCAAATGGGGTGAAGTACGAAGTCAGCTATGAGGAGTTTGCCCGCATTCTTGGGATGGAGGACAGTCTACAGCACTCACTGAAGATCCATGAGATGGATATAGTGAACCTCCTGGAGATGGAGAGTTTCTATGAGGATGGGTATCCAGCCGACCCTCCTCATATCCACGGCCTCAAGCCATTCCATGCCATGGTGAACCGTCTAATCAGAAATACCCTCTCGCCCAAGGATGGGGATGCCAACAGGATCAATCACAACAGCAGAAATCTGATCCAGCTCTTGGCAGGGGAGCAGCAATTCAACGCCTTTGACTATATCTTCGAGGAGATTTACCTCGCCTCGGAGACACCGGCTAGGTCTTGCTGCTATGCCCCATACCTGATGAAGCTAATTGAGACGGTGTCCGGGAAGAAGTTTGTGAAGGATGTGCCTCAAAGGCGCCTCGTGCCTCAGAAGCCTTCCAAGCTTCACCGCCCGATTCGAGCAGCTGCACCGGCACCGGCACCAGCAGAGGGAGGACCCAGCTCCTCAAGGAGGAAGTCTGCTCAGCCTCCCAGCTCATCCTCCGTGCCCCAGCAGCAGTTGTCTTGCTCCTCAGGACTACTCAAGATCTTGAAGTCGATCTTCACCGTCTGCCGGTCGACTCACCGCTTGGCAAAGAGGAACCAGAGGGACCTCGCTGCCATCAGGGAGCACCTCCAGCTTCCTCCAGTCGACAACGCCAGCTCAGACGAGGAGCCACCGGAGTTTCCGGAGCTCACCAAGGCGGAAATGGCATTCTTCACCGGCACCGGCGCCTCTTCCTCAGCACCTCCTGCAACTCACAGTGACTCCGGCGAGGAGAGCGACTATGAGGAGGAGAGCGGCGACGGTGACAGCGATGACGACGAGGACGACACCGAGTAGACTAGGTCTTAGTGTCCACTTTTCTCCTTTTTGGTGCCTTGATACCAAAGGGGGAGAAGTATTAGTCTCTAGTGTTTTTTCTTGGACATGGACATGTATCTAATCATATTTTCTATCATCGTGTGTCTTGTACTTATTTGTTACTCGTTTATTGATGTTAATGCTTAATGATGTTTATTGATGTCTTATGATGATCATTATGATGCTTCATTGATCTCGTGTGCATTTCTTCATATTTATCACGTTGTTGCACACACACGAGCATATAGGCACCCCACGACGATTGAGTGTATATGAGTATTGTTTTTATTGTTATTCCAAAAGCTCATATACACTTGAGACTCAAAACTTCTATCAAATCTTATTTTTGTCGAAGACTTTAATTGGTTGTCATCAATCACCAAAAAGGGGGAGATTGTAAGTGCATCTAGGTCCCTTGTGGGTTTTGGTGGATTGATGATGAACCAATAAAGTGCTGATGAACTTGGTTGAGCATGAGCGCAGATCCGGAGTACGGAATGGAGCTTTGAAGAAAGACGGCAAAAGGAGAAAAGTTGTGGCGAAGAAGAATAGAAATAGGGTTTTCTATTTTCTCCTTGATTCGTAGGAAAAACCGTACTATTAAGAGGGACACGACGCGTAGACACTTAGTGAGTCATTCGGGTGCTCAACCCCTTAGTAGAAGATTTTAGTAGGGCCCTTGTGGCTTGGGCGGACTTGTCTGACTTGTTGTGTCAGACATGTCCGAATTCCCTCTGTTGGAAGTCAGACATGTTCGAATCTGTAAGTCAGACATGTCCGAATTGGCACTGGAAAGGTTCCAGTGAGAGTTCCAGTGAAGTTTCGGACTTGTCCGAACCTGGGGGTCGGACATGTCCGAAATGGATCTGTTCCCAGGGACTAAGAAAAATTTTCTAAGTCCCAGAGAGTCAGACTTGTCCGAGGTCTATCTGCAGAATTTCAGACATGTCCGAGATTGTATGTCAGACATGTCTGAAGTGGTTTTGGTCAGACAAGTCTGAAGTGAAAGGCCTGACCTTTGAGGTCAGACATGTCCGACATTGTGTCAGACATGTCCAACGCGGGCTGTGTCAAACGGCTCTAATGACTTTTTGGAGTATAAATAGGTGGTGGTTTCGACCCACCAACCATGCCTAACACCCCAAAATAGTTCTGAACGCCCATTTGAACTCAAGAACCTCTCTCCACTTGTTCTTCACCTCTAGAGCCCAAATTCGAATTTTTGGGAGAGTGAAGAGTGCTTCGTGAGGATTGGGAGAAACGGTTTGTTGAGGGGTTGAGCAACGTGTGATTCACTAAGTTTCTTCGTGATTGCGTGTTTGTTGCTCTTGGGGTTCTCCCCTAGACGGTTAGGCGTCACCCCGCAATTTCTTTGTGATCTCTTATAATCAGGGAGTTTGTAAAATCTTTGTGATAGTGGAAGATCGGGAGTTGGCCCTTGTGGCAACTCGTGAGGGGAAGGCTAGAGAAGGCATGGTCCCTTGTGGACTCCTCAACGGGGATGTAGGATCCTTTGTGGTTCCGAACCTCAGGATAAAATCGTTTGTCTCTTGTTGTTCTTTCGTTCTCGCAAGTTTTGATTCTAGTGTTTTTCCGCGTGCTATCTCTCCCTCAGCTTTCTTTCTACTCCATACTTCATGTAGAACTGCTAGGGATCGATATCTCTCACTAGATCGCTTAAAAATTGGATTTTTGGTCTGATCGTGCAGGTAAGCTCGGACTTATCCGACCCAGGTCAGACTTGTCCGACTTAGGTCAGACAAGTCCGACTAGAAGTCAGACAAGTACGACTTCTCTGTTTTCAGAACTCTGATTTAAGTTTAAATTATCGATTATCGCCTATTCACCCCCCCTCTAGGCCGCCTTTCAAAGATTCGCCATCGAAGAAGATGAGTCGCCACAAGATATGTACAACCGACTAAAGACGCTCATCAACAAGGTGCGAGCATACGGAAGCAAGAGGTGGAACGACCACGAGGTAGTGAAGCTCATTCTTAGAGCTTTCATGCCTCGCAATGTCACCTTGTGCTCAATGATACGAGAAAGCCCCGGGTACAAGAAGATGACCCCGGATGAGTTACTTGGGAAAATCATCAACTTTGAGATGATGGAAAAGCAAGCCAAGCACGTTAAAGAGATTGTCGATCTCACCTCAGCAAAGAAGAAAGGGGTCGCTTTGAAGTCCACTCTCAAGCCCTTATCTAAAGAAGCTCGAGAAGCTCAATTAGAAGAAGACGGTGACGATGAGAGCAACGATTTGGATGAAGATGACATGATACTATTCATGAAGAAATTCAAAAGAATGATGAAGAAAAGACAAGGGGCTAAATCAAGTGAAGGGAAGTACAAGGAAAAATCAAGACCGAAGTTGAGGCGGGCATGCTATAACTACGGTGAGTATAACCACTTTATTGTTGATTGCCCATATGAAGAGAACAAGAAGAAGACTAGGGAAATGAAGCCTCAACCCAAGAAATTCTTCAAGAAGAAGAAACAAGATGAACAAGTGCAGCTAGGGAAGGAGTGGGACTTAAATGATGAGTCCTCATTCGAAGAAGAAGAAGAAGAGATGGCTAGCATAGCCATCGAGAAGACATCCAAGAAGTCCACTCTCTTCCCTACTCTCGGTGCATGGAAAGGGAATGGCACTTGACTCATGGCAAAGGAAGGTAAACACAAGGTAACAACCAAACCCTCTTCCGTACATTCTTATTCTAGTGATAGTGAAATTGCTAGTGATAATGAAGATATGCTCATCGGCTTAGACAAGAAAACAGCTGCAAAAATGAAATTTTTACTTGATCAACTTGTTGAGAAGGAGAAGTTGATACATCTTCAAGAAGACATGATTATCTCCCAAAAGGAGGAATATGTTGAACTTGACAAGCTTCTAGAACTTGAAAAGGAGCGAAGCAAGTCACTAGAGCTTGACTTAGCTTCAAGCAAGGAAGCTTGCTTGGAGTTAAGCGACTCAAATGCTACAATCAAGGATGAACTTGCTAACCTAATCAAGGTTAACAAGATCCTTGAAGTACAAGTTGAGTCACTCAAGCAAGGTGACCCTTCATCCTCTTCAAGCTCACCTTCTAAACCACTTAAAACTGAAGCTATCATTACTTGTTCATGTAGAAAAGTTGACACCAGCTTGAAAGACAAGTCAACCTCTACCAAGGATAAGCATCTTGCCCCAAGTGACATATTTGACAAGGAGAAGATCAAATATGCACGTAGTGCATACTTGACCACAGGACCTCCTAATGTCAAATATGGCATTAGGTATTCCTATGGTGGAAAGCAAAATGCTAGAAGCCATAAGAATAACAAGGAAAGCATTACCTTTGTAAAGGGAAGACCCTCTCAAAATGGAAAGTTCCAAGTCAATGCATCCAACACATATGATCACCGGACTAGTCCGGTCGGGACACAGACGAGTTCGGTTCTCAGGACAAGTCCGACCTCCCGGACTAGTCTTGTATATAAACAACAACAGTTGCTTTTCAGAACCTTTGATGCATCTTATGTTTTAATGAGAAGTAATTCTGGTAAGATTTATGCTCATTATGTTGGGCCACGCCATGAGAACACCAAGTCTCATGTGTGGGTTCCTAAATCCCTCGTGACTAGCCTAAAAGGACCCAAGCAAGCTTGGGTACCTAAAACCAAGGCATGAATTGTTTTTGTAGGCCTATTCCTCCGGTGGATCTAAATGGGTGCTAGACAGTGGTTGCACCAACCATATGATCGGAGAAAGAAGGAGGTTCGTTGAGTATGAAGAAAATGAAGATCCAAGCGAGGGCATCTATTTTGGAGACAATAGTCAAGGAAAGGTGCTCGGTACCGGTAAACTTGCCATATCATCTAAACACACTCTTTCTCATGTATTACATGTTGATTCCTTAGATTATAACCTACTGTCCATATCTCAATTATGTGACAAAGGCTATAATTGTTTGTTCACTAACGGGGGTGTGATCGTCTCTAGAAGGAGTGATGGTTCCATTGCATTCAAGGTTATGTTAAAGGGAAATCTTTATCTTGTTGACTTCAACAAAGATAAAACCAAACTTGACACATGCTTGATTGCAAAGACCAACATAGGTTGGTTGTGGCATAGACGGCTAGCACATGTTGGTATGAGGAATCTTTAAAAACTCCTCAAGGGCGATCACATCCGAGGTTTGAAGGATGTTGTTTTTAAGAAAGACGGGCCTTGTAGTGCGTGCCAAGCCAGGAAGCAAGTTGGAGCACCTCATCTCGCTAAGAACGTCATGACTACAACAAGACCGCTCGACCTACTCTACATGGACTTATTCGGTCCAATTGCTTATATAAGCATCGGCGGTAACAAATTTGGTTTAGTGATCATCGATGATTTTTCTCGCTTCACTTGGGTTTTCTTTTTACATGATAAGGCAGAAACACAAGGAATCTTGAAGAAAATTTTCAAGCATGCTCAAAATGAGTTTTCATTGACGATCAAGAACATTCAAAGCGACAACAACATGAAGTTCAAGAACACACAAGTTGAGGAGTACCTAGATGAAGAAGGCATAAAGCATGAGTTTTCAGCTCCTTACTCACCTCAACAAAACGGAGTTGCCGAAAGGAAGAACCGAACAGGGGATGACCTATCGGCTCAAGGTTTAGGTACATGGAGGATGACAGGTTGCACCTACTTGTTATAGGAGAGCAACAACCAAGGAGGGGTGGGAAGGAATAGGAAGAAGAGTGACGTGTCAGCCACATGACAATACTACTATCCTCATAGGAAGTAATGATTTAGATTAGTGGTAAAGATAAAAGTAAGTCAATTTTGATAATATGAGCGGGTTAATAGTTCAAGAGTTATGTGGACTTATCTCATAGTCCATGGAAGTCAAATTGTATTTTCTCTACTATTTTAAGTCTTACTAGGACCAATTGCACTGGGGACCTCTATCCAGCCTGCTACTGCTAAAACAAAGGTCAGAAGAATTGTGGACACGTGCACTGACGCACTCTATCACACCCTTTATAATAGAGGATGCAACAACGCATCATGAAACCAAGCAGCCTCCAAATTGGTGATAGTTGCTTCACGCCAAGCGGAAGCTTCCAGAAGGAGCGAGGCTGCACGAGGTCGACGAGGCTGGACAACAATGAAGCTAGGTGACGTGAAGAGGAATGGCGCATGCCACTGGGACGAACAGCGGCGAGGTGAAGAGAGGGATTGGGGGCGGCGGGGACGAGAGAGGGGCCGGTGAGGTGGAGAGAGGGGCCGACGATGTGGAGAGAGGGGTCGGGGTGGCGGAGAGGAGAGAAGAGCTGCTCGGAGGGAGAGAGGAGACGGGGCCTGCGGGAATGAGAGAGGGGCCAACAAGGACAAAGGAGCCAGAGACAAACACGACATGAGGAAGAAGCAAGAGCGGCAACAACCGAGGACGATGAACACGTCGAAGAAGAAAAGATCTGGGTTGGCACGGCAGCGCTTGGCGCGGGGAGAGGGTGCGGGCGGCAACGATTGGCCCGAGGGCAAAGGAAGTTGGCGTGGCACTCGACTAGAGGACAAGGGTGGCAAGGAGAAAGATGGAAATATCGGGTGAGACATAGCGGGCGGTGTGAACAAGAAGGGTCAAGATAGATCAAGAAAATATAGGGAGAGGTAGGCCGATGGGCTGAGAGAGAAAATGAAAAAAAAAAAGAGAAAAGGATAATGAAATAAATTGAGGAAAAAACAAGAAAAAAAATAAATTTATTGAGTTTTTACAAATTACAAATATGATATTAGAGTAATAAAATAGTTTATTCATAAAACAAAAATAAGAGGTATTTGTTTTAAAAAATATAAAATAGATGATGGTTGATATAGAGATCCGACTTAGAGGTGAACAAGTGCGGAGAACCAAACTGTAAAACTGAGAATCTTTTATAGGTTACTATAAATGGTGATATAGAGGGTCAAAAGTGCGAACATTGTAGTGCTTGTTGCTGCAGTTCCTGATTAATTGAAATGTTATGCCTGCAAATTTGTTGGGCTACAATTTCACAGAAGGAAATTGATGGTCACACGAAAAATGAACTTATTCCTAAGTGAATTCACAGGGGTATCGTAGAATTTTTTTCTAAAACAGTTGCAACACGGTTAGAATCACCATTCTCGGTGCATAATCATAGCATGGATTGTCCATTCGTTCTGCAAAGTATATACAGCAGCAGAAAATATCTTTTTGTTGACACAATTGATCAAAAGAACTTTATTAATAGCTTTCTTCAGTTATTTGAGAAAGGCACAACTGCCTAGTAGAAGAGCCATCACATTTTTGAGCCCGCCTGGATAGGAGCATAATGGGATTAGGATACAGAATGCAGTTAATACTTGAATTTTTAAATCACAAAACCTTAAATATGGCAAAAACACAAAATAAACGAAAGAAAACTTGAAGAACACGGAAATATAATATTAAGAACAAATCAACAGAATAAAAATCAGTGTGTGGTACATGTGAATACATAGCAACCAGACCCAGATATAGTCTTGGTCCAGAATATTGAATTTCTTCGTCTAGCTCTCATCTGATATAATAAACGCTTCAAATCTCAAACCATCATATAGGAAATAGATCTAAATCTAATTTCCAAAAGAGACCTGGAAACCCACATTTGCCAACAACTGGTTTGTTAATTAAGTTGTACAATTGCAGCTCCGTCAGCAAGATTACAGTTTGCTCCAGACTATGCACAATGATGAAAACTATCCGGTGGAGCAGGGATGCCAAATAGGCAAACGTGTTGTCTGTGTTCGTACCACCGACTAGTTTCGATTTGTAAGCCGTTCGTTCTCGAATGGTCTAGGTACAAAAAAACAAGGAATTATACTGTTTCGGGCAAGTACCCTACATCCAGTCTCAGTCACTCATGCTCTTTGTTAGCTCAAAGGATGTTGTGAGTAGAGGTGGTCAATGGGCCGTGCTGAGTCAGTCCAGCACGAGCCCAGTTGTGCCAGAAATGCATTGGCCCGACCCGACACGATTGTTAAACAGGTTGTGCCAGGTCGGCCCGAGATACATTTCCTCAGGCCCAGACATGTCACATGGTCTGATTAAATAGGTTGTGTCATGCCCGACCCGCATCATGCCGAACGTGCCCGGCGGCCCGAGGCCCGTCGACAAGGATCTTGCCAACGCCATATCTCACGAAGGGGGCGCCAGATCTCGTCGGAGGGGGCTGGAGGGGAAGGCAGACGAGAACGTTGTTGTTGTGCCTGGGATCTCATAGTTGCCGACGTCGGATCTCACGAAGGAGGGGAGGCGCTCCAGGCGGAGGAAGGCGGGAAAGGCGGACAGAGCCGGCATCGCTCAACGGCTCAAGGAACTGTCGCGCACGAAGCCTGGGAGGCGGAGGGAGATGGGAGCCTATGAGGCAGAGCCGCAGAGGGAGCTCGAGCCAGGTGGTGGGAAATGGAGGGAGGTGGGAGGCAGCGGCCGAAGGGAGTCTATGGGAGGCAAGGCGGAGGAAGAGGGGTCAAGAGGACTTGATCGAGGGGGGTTGCGGGAGGAGGAGGGTTCACGTGACAAGCCAACCAGGCCGGAGGCAAAAGGTTCGCGTGACTAGCCAACCAGGCCAGGGGCGGAGGATTGATGGCCTGTTAGGGTTATTGCCTTAAGTAGAGTAGGACTTACACGGGTCGTGCCCGTGTCGGGCTGGCCCAGACGGGCTATTTGGGCCGCTGGTTGGGCCGACTGGGTCGTCCGTTAATCAGGTTGTGTCGAGCTAGCCTAGACGCTGAGCGCAGGCACGATCCGAGCCGAGCTTCGGGGTGACCTGGACCCAATTCTCTCCATGTCGGTTTGTGCTCGTGTCGGGCTAAAAATGTCGGGCTTCGGGCCGACCCATCTAACCCGACCCATTGGGCCACCTCTAGTTGTGGGGTTACAATGATTACAAGCAAATTCTTCGTGGAGATCTCGTATCGTAGTGCGAGCGTGCAGGTGTTGATGTGCGTACTTTTGTGCCCAGAAAGGTGACCTTTGGACCCCTTTCATAGTAGGGGAAAACTATCTAAATCTGGCTCCTCATAAATGGGACAAGTGATCTAGTGTATATGCCAGTGCACTTCCCGGGCCGCTTGGGTCGTCCCCGTCGTGTTGCCAGTCTGCGTCATCATTCGGCGTGTGCTAGCTGCTGCACCAAACGAGACGGGACAGAAGTGGCGTCAGCTGGTACTGTGCTTTGTGGCAAAGCCACGTCACGCATGACCATCCTTTCAACACTGATGGCATGTGCATCGGCCCACATCCATATTGAATGTGGCTACCTGCTCCGCGCTCCCGAGCTCGGGCTCAGGCGGGACCCCATCCTGACCACCTAGGTCGGAGCCCGGGCATTGCGTTTCGCCATGGGCTAGTAGTTGGATACGGCGTGCACTGTATCTTGTCGGGACACAGTCGTCGGTCCATGCTCTTCGGTATCCAGGGTACAGAGCCTCATCACGTCACTTGCTCAAAGCAATGAAAATAAATTAGTGTTCCTGCTCCAACGCTTGCAAGTAACGGAAAGATCTCATAGGTTGGCGTGTTCACATCTTTAGGGATGTGATCTTCGTTGAAACGGAAGGATGGAGGGGGACAGAGGCGAGCGGCGAAACAGAGGTTGGGGCACCATGGGGAGCTGATCAGGGGATTCAATAAAGATTCAATCTGAAGAGACTGAGCTAGCGAGCTCAAACACCACCGTTGGGAACCATAGCTGAGTCAGCAGGTTCAAATTCCCCTATGTCAGGCGGGATGACATTCTCATGTTCCAGGATCATAGGTAATTCCAGACTTACGGAGATTTGTGTCATCTCCATCGCAAAGGTCCCGTACCTCGACACTGAGCATGACGAGGAGCCGGTGAGGTTCAATACAGTCAACGGTTTGGTCAGAGACACTCCAATCTCTGGCCAAGAGACCCACAACATCGAGGAAATACTGATTATGGTTTCTGGTCAGATCCAGTGTGGAAGCTCCCATGCGAGGTGGGGTTTGGGGAAGGATTATACGAGGTTAGTCTTACTCCCGCAATGTGCAGTGCGGAGAGACGGTGTCGAACTTCTTGATTGATTATGGTTCCTGCAAGAGAAAAAAACTTGAGATCTTGTCGAGCCGCTGACGCATTGTCGCTCGATCGGCCTAAAATGGTAATTCAAGGTAAAGTGGAACACCGACAGGGAGCTCATCAAACACAAAGCTCACCTCATTGCAAAAGGGTACGATCAGAGATAAGGGATTGATTTTTGAGAAATCTTTAGCGGATGGTGTCCGTGCAACTTGTGTCCGTGCAATCTTTATGTCATGCGGCCATCCATTTTTATCATGAAGCAGCAAAAAGCAAGGTCATAAGATTGCGCAAAGCTTTGTATGGACTTCGATAGGCTCGGCATGGAACATCAAACTAGATGAGAATTTGAAGAAGGTGCACTTCACAAAGTGCACCAATGAACATTCGTTGTACGCTTGACGCTTCAGTCCAGGAACACTATTTGTCAAAGTGTATGTCGATGATTTGATCATCACCGGGACCAACAAGGGAGACATTGATGCCTTCAAGAAGGAAATGGCTAGTCTGTTCCGAATGAGCGATCTCAGACTACTCCTCAACTATATGGGAATAAAAGTAGATTAAGAAAGGGAACAACTGATGTGCAATCTGGTGTTTTGTGTAAGCATGCAATTTTCATATCTCAACCGTTTCCTACCAATCTAAGGGTGGTTGCACTCAGGGTTCTTTTTGCATATTGTCAGCAGCACCAGGTGAGAGGATTTAAGTGCTAAAAGTGCAGCACCCTTGGATCGGTAGGGAACGGTTGAGATGTAAGATTACATGCTTGCACAAAACAGCAGATTACATAGCAGTTGTACATGATCAATATCTCAAAGAGCACTTATGCACCAAAATTGGTTCTGAAGGAGGTTTGAAGAGTGCAAACCGATTCAAACTCCGATGAAGGAAAGACTACAACTATCCAAGAAAAGTTCAGAAAAAGTTGTGGACACGACGAGCTAATGGATCATAGTCGACGGTCTGTGCTATCTGGTTCACACACTACCAGAGATCGTGTTCGTGGTGGGATTGAGTCGGTACATGGAATAACCCAAGGAGGACTATCTCCTTCCTGTAAAGTGCATCCTGCACTGCATCTCTAGGACAATAGGCTAAGGCATTGTATACGACAAGGAGGATGGTGAAAAAAGCAAGCGCCATTGATGACCGAAAGAGCACATCAGTCATACTCTTTAGGCTTGGCAACTATCCAATCAGTTGGCATCACAGAAGCCTGGTGTCATCAACATCTCTTTAGGCTAAGGCACCACTAATGGATCATAGTCGACGGTCTGTGCTATCTGGTTCACACACTACCAGAGATCGTGTTCGTGGTGGGATTGAGTCGGTACATGGAATAACCCAAGGAGGACTATCTCCTTCCTGTAAAGTGCATCCTGCACTGCATCTCTAGGACAATAGGCTAAGGCATTGTATACGACAAGGAGGATGGTGAAAAAAGCAAGCGCCATTGATGACCGAAAGAGCACATCAGTCATACTCTTTAGGCTTGGCAACTATCCAATCAGTTGGCATCACAGAAGCCTGATGTCATCAACATCTCTTTAGGCTAAGGCACCACTACTGCTTGCTAGGGGATGTGGCTTCATCGACATCTACGGGAGCTCATAGGGAACTCCAAGCGCCAAAGATGATGGTGGACAACAAATCCACTATTGTCTTATGCAAGAATCCATTTCTCCACAACGGCAGCAAGCATAGTAGGAGTTGGCAATAGTTGAGTTATAACCAGAACATCGGTACTGAACCGATAGCAGCACTGTTCCTACGGCGAGAACTATTCTGACGGCAGGTGAAAGACAACTATGTACTAAGCACCGACTACATAATCAAATGGAGGTGTTCCTCCGTCAGCAGCTCAGCTAAATTAAGTTCCAGAGTCCAGTGCTCTGTTCCAGTGTGAGTGCGTGCGAGTGAGAAAAGGGGAGGCGGAGAAGTATTCTTTTAAGGGGATGAGGCGGAGAAGTATTACCTGGTGAGTGCAGATTTTGGGACAACAATTAGTACTCAGCACTTTGAACTCAATAGGTTTCCCGTGTACATATCAGCTGCAGAGAAATGCTTCAACTCCACTGAATTTGTAAGTGTGTTGGTTCTTGGATCATTAATTTGTAAATATGCATGATCTCCTTTATATAGGACTATCCTCCTGTCGCCAAATGCAAACAATGGATGCACCGGCCGAAGAGTGGTATATTTTTCAAACTGTATGATGTACATCTTGAGCCAGAGACCGTTAGCAAAGTCCGGTAGAATCCAAACGTCCACATACGGAGCTGGACCATGCACAACAGCTAAATCCCCATTCAGTTGGCTATTGTCAGCTGCTTTACATTAGGAAGACCAAGGTAGTAGAACTTCAGATCAGCATCCTCAGGAAAACTGATTGGGGGTCCCCGGATGGACGGCCCCCATGCCTCAGTTTCCAAGTCGAATGTCAATATCATGTCTTTCTCAGTAACTTGGTTACAGAAGGTGATAGAATAGTGTGGATCATAACACGTGCAGTAGACGACCCCATTAATTACCACACTAGCGAACCTACTCATCAGAATGCGTTCAGGGTGGGGTGCTCTCCTCCACCCTGCGCAGCTGCTACTGTTGACTGTGCAGACCTCAAACATCTGCTGGAATCCAATTCCAATGGATAAGTGGAAAAGCCTTCGAAATATCTTGTAGTCCCCTGTGCTGGCAACCTGCCCAACCAGATATACTGGCTCGGTTGCAAGCTCGATGCGAGTTCCACATGCTCTTCCGCATAGTTATCTGGTATGTGACACACAGCTCCTGTAGCTGGATCGAGTAATCTGTCCGGTAAGTAATGCAATTCTTTACCAATTGGGACGAACAATCGATAGCTGCTGCTGCTGTCGTCGATTTTCTTTACACAGACGCGGTCACAGGCCACGGTCACGGCTCTGTCGCCGTCCGTCCCTCGCACCTTCTTGACGATTTGCCCGGAGAGGTCCATGATATCTACGAGCACGTCGCGCCCGGCGTCGTCCGTGTAGCCGGCGATGATAAGCACCGCCCTGTGCCGCGCGGCGTGGGCCGCCGCGAAGTTCGGGTCGGAGAGGAGGGACCGCCACGGCCGGCAGACCAGGCGGAGGCGGCAGAGCTCCTTGGCCTCGAGGCGCATCAGGATCTCGCGCAGGGAGTCCAAGGGCAGAGCACCGATGTCGGACGCGGCGGGAGCCGACACGATGTGCCGCGCCGGCATGGGGCGCGGCTTGGACAACGACATCCTTACCCGAGAGGGGAAAAAAAAAAGAATCTTGGTTAGGAGTGATTGAGATGAGTCACGAGAGAAGAATCGAGGCGTGCGGCTGACAGGAGAGGCTATACGGCATGGCCACCATTGGAGGAGGCAAACAACTTACCACGGCGATCGTACCCGGTTCCACGTCGGAGCTCGGCGCCCACGGGTGAGGGGTTTCTGTCGATTGCGACAGCACGCTGCTGCAGCGGCCGTTAGCGGTTAGCCGACGCCGCACGGGAGCCGCAGGGAGGAACCGTGGTGAACGGCCTGTCACGATCAGGGTACTCCAATTCGGGGGTGGAAGCGGCGGGGTAGATGAGGACGGTCTTCTGCTGCTGTGATCACGCATCCTTCTCTAGTTGAGGGCTCGTAGCGACGGGATCTTTGCTCGCTGCGATATTATTGTAACGGTTTCTAATGCGTCTGCTGTACTTCTGCTGCTTTTACTTTCGTCTTTATAAGAACCACTGGGTTGCCTTCTCTGGCGGGAAACTGCTCAGGCCGGCTTTCCTAACGGAAGACCTGGGCCCGCTCGTCATGGACGCCGTCTTACGAGCCGTTGATTTGGAGGCTGCTCAAATTTGCAAGGTACGCCCAAACGCCACTAGAGTGCTTTAAAAAGGTACATTTGTGGATAATAGAGTTTCCTTTCTTCCGCACGTCCCAAGCATTCGAGCCTTCGACTCCATCCTTGTGTGTCTGTCCATTCTTAAGGTTCTCAACCCCCTGTTCTAATGGACTCAACTCTGCCTCCTTCGTAGATGGAGGATGTCTCACCCGTGAGGCGGCTTTTCGGCTGGGAGGACAAGGAACGACGGGATCTGATCCATCTCGGCTCCTGTCTTCTTCCAGGTGTACGCATACTCCGGGTTCGTCCCTCCTGTTTTCTCCTTCCTGGTGACACTCCTGGAAGTCCTTGGGCTCCGGCTCCATCATCTGTTGCTGAACTCTCTGGTGATGGCGGCGGTGTTCTCGCATTTCTGCGAGATGTTCGTCAGGGTGTGCCCATGCGTGTCGGTGTTCCAGCAGTTCTTCGTGCTGAGGCAGACCGGGAAGAAGAACAAAGCCAACTTCCTCGGCGGCTTCTGCTTCCAGCATCGGGCCAACAACCCCTTTAAGTACATTACTCTGCTCTCCCCGGTGAAATGGCCCGGCTGAAGGAGCGACTGGGTGGTCGTACATGCCGATGCTCACGATCGCATGGTCCTGCCCACCGGTTGGCCGACGATTAGGAAGGTGGTCTGGGAGGAACGCCCGTAGCTTGAGGCGTTGTACACGACGGTGATGGAGAGGATCCAATTCCTGGCGGACCACGACCTGTCAGAGTTGTCGGTGATGGTCGACTTCGTTCGTCGCCATTTGGCCCCTCTCCAGCACCATTGCCGCCCAGCATGGCTCTACTTCGGGCTCCAAGATGGTACCAGGTTGCTGAAGGGTCGCGACACGGAGACGCCCCTGCAGGAGGTGTTTGAAGCAATGTCCAAAGCGTGTGACGACCTTCCATCGGGCGACGTATTCAACCTTCCGCAGGCTTGCCCACCGCTTTGCACGAATCGGGACCTTCGGACGAAGGTTCTGAAGGAGATGCCCAACTTGGACGCGATTGGTCTTATGCCGCGGCAGGTTGGAGATGAGAGTCTGGGCCTGGCCACCATCGACTCTTCGGAGGAGTCCGCACCTTCTTCAGGCTCCAAAGCCTCCGGAGCAGAGGAGGCACCCACTGCTGGGGGGAAAGGCAAGGTGCTGGTCCAAGACGTAGGTAAGGGGAAGGCACTGGTCCCCGACATAGGCAAAGGGAAGGCCCTGGTGGTCGAGGTCGTGAAGGAGAAACGCCCTCGGTCGCCACCGAGGGTGCTGCCACAGGTGGCCTTCGCTGCAAGTCAGCATCCACCAGCGCGACCCTCTTCAGTACCTAGCATCAGCGGTTCTTCGGGGGGAGGTTCGGTCTATCAAGCGGCAGCTCCACCATCGTCGGCGATCAGCACATCATCCAGCATCCCCGTCACTTGTGCGAACCAGGGTGCCATAGGGGACTCCGACAGCATCACACCTACGGAGCCTCAGGCAAAGAGGTCTCGAGTCGACATCGTCGGCAGCTCGGGAGGTGGCTCTGTTGGGGTTGGTGGAAGCACACCAGCACAGTGCAGCGACACTGTTGGTGGTTTTGGTGGAGGCCCTGCCAGGATGGCATCGCCTGGTACGCCATCGTCAGGGCCCGCGGCTTTAGGATCACCGAAAGTGGAGGCTCGCTAGAGCTTCCGTGGACGTCGGTAATGCATTCTTGCCAACGCTTGCTCTACTGTCTCGCCTACCTATGTTGATTGGTCAGGGCCTGATCATGATTTTCAGGGCTACGTCAGCTGTTGTGAGGCCCCTACCACCAGGGGTAGTGCTCAGAAGTGCTTTGAAGGCGGCTGAGGATGCTACGGTTGTGCTGGCGGGGCAGCCTTCCAAGCTTGTTTAGGGGAGTGCTGCTCCGGCGACTTTGTCCAGCGTGGGTAGTGAAGCATCTTTGGTTGCATCTCTAGCTGTCGCGCTAGAGGCTCCGTCGGCCATCGTGGAAGAGACACCTCCGGCCGTCGCGACAAAGGCCATGTCGGAGCCAACTCCGGGGGCTGAGGGTCTGACCTCCATGGCCGCTGATTCGCGGGTGGCTCTCTGAGCGGTGGTGGCCCTGCTGTGTCAGGTGGCACCGCAACTCTTGCTCAGACTCTAGGGGCAAGATCTCCAGTGCTGGTGGCCTCGCCTTCACCGCTACGGGAGGAAGGGGTCCCCGAGATGATCACTGGACGACCTTCCCTAACTTCAGCACTGCTGGAGCGGCTTTTTGACATCATGGACTTGACGCAATCCAGCATCCTTCAGGTGTCCAACCTCCGCCGGGCGCAAGAGGCTCTTGCCGCGGAGTAGGAGAAGTAGCGTGTCGAGGGCGAGCGCCTTCGAGGCTGGGAGGGTCTCTTGAGCTCCACGATCACCGAGGCGAAGGCAAAGTACCAGAAGGAGAGCAAGGAACTGGAGGTGAGGCACCGCTTGGTGAGGGCCTCAGACGCCTTGACCAAAAAGATTCTGGCCGACGCCAAGGCAGCCAACGACGCTGCTGACGCCCGCCTGCACGCTCTTGTTGCCGGTCGAGAGACCCTGAGTCGTCAGGAAGCCGACGTTGCCAAGAGGGAGGCTGCTGTCGCCGAACAAGAGGTGGCAGCGCAGGCGATGATGGCCCGGGCTGAGGTCGACCGGGACAGACTGCAGTCCCGCCTCGAAGACCTTGAGCTTCGGGAGAGTAATTTGGCGCGGGACTGGGCGCATCATCTAGCTGAGCATCAAGAACTCTTCCTGCACGATCTTGACGTTCAATCCCAGGAGCAGGCAGTAGAGCGCCGCGGTCGAGATCTTGATCTGCGGGAGTGTCAACTGGCTCAGCGTTTGGAAGCCGAGGGTAGGGCGGTGGCGGAGACGGTAGCATCCCATGTCTTGGTGTGCTACCAGTGCCGGTACCCTGATCTGCCACTGGAGCAAGTTTTTGAAGGCCCTGTTGAGGAATGTGAGGTGACAGCAGCGGCGGAGTTTAAGGAAGCCGCCCAACATGTCGTAGCTCAGTTCAGTCGGGGCTGAGGCTGATAGCTTGTTTTTTGTATTCGAAGTTCACCCTCTCTTGTAAAGAATTCCTTAATGAATTCGAACTTGTGTTTGGCTTCTTGCATTGTCTCTGTGCTTTTCAACTGTTGCTCTGAGTCCTTAGCTACATAGGGATTTGCATAATCTTTGGTTGAGCTCGTTAGCTTCTCAGGACCACCAATTTGCACAATTGACATGGCCGAAGTGTCTTCCGTTGATTTTCTACATGTGGATCCCCTTAGAGGCGCCTTGGTAGATGTGGTTACTTGGCTAAGAACATTTACCACTTGATCGCAGAATTTCTTGAACTCGCCCCTTGGGAAATGCTTCGGCGTCGTCCACCATCTTCGTGTAGACGTCGACGGCTAGCCCCTTTGGAGGTACTGGAGCTTGATGCTCCGGCGTCGTCCACCATCTTCGTGTAGACGTCGACGGCAAGCCCCTTGGGTGGTGCCGGAGCTAGATGCTCTGGCGTCTTCCACCATCGTCGTAGAGACGTCGACGACAGGCTCCTTGGAAGGTGTCAGAGCTGGATGCTCCGGCGTCGTCTACCATCATCGTAGAGACGTCGACGGTAGGCCCCTTGTGAGTTGCCAGTGTTGGGTGCTCTGGCGTCATCCACCATCTTCGTGTAGACGTTAACGACATGTCCCTTGGGAGGTTCCGGAGATGGATGTTCCGGCATCGTCCACCATCGTTGTAGAGACATCGACGGCAGGCCCCTTGTGAGGTGCCGGAGCTGGATGCTTCGACGTCGTCCACCATCTTTGTGTAGACATTGACGGTAGGTCCCTTGGGTGGTGCCAGAGTTGGATGCTCTGGTGTCGTCCACCATCGTCGTAGAGACATCGACAACAGGCCCTTATCGGCGCTTGGTGTCGTCTTTGACATTCTGGAACGTCAACGGCAGGCAACATGTGAGGTGCCCGAGCTGGATGCTCCAGCGTCGTCCACCATCATCGTGTAGACATTGACGGTAGGACCCTTGGGAGGTGCCGGAGCTGGATGCTCCAGCATCGTCCACCATCTTCGTAGAGACGTCGACGGTAGGCCCCTTGGGTGATGCCGGAGCTGGATGCTCCCGCGTCGTCCACCATCGTTGTAGAGACGTCGACGGCAGGCCCCTGGTTTACAGGCCATCGCAAGGGAACCTTGTTAGCAACAAGAGCGGGGCAGGAGAGTTTACTCACTTATTCGCGCTTGGTGCTGTCATTGATGTTCTGGGATGTCGACGGCAGGCCCCTTGTGAGGTGCCGGAGCTAGATGCTCTAGTGTCATCCACCATCTTCGTGTAGACGTTGATGGCAGGTCCCTTGGAAGGTGCCGAAGCTGGATGCTCCGACGTCGTTCACCATCATCGTAGAGACATCGACGGCAGGCCCTTGGAAGATGCTAGAGCTGGATGCTCCGGCGTCGTCCACCATCTTCGTGTAGACGTCGACAGTAGGCCCCTGGTTTATACGCCATCGCAAGGGAACCTTGTTAGCAACAAGAGCGGGGCAGGAGAGTTTACTCACTTATCCGCGCTTGGTGATGTCGTTGACGTTCTGGGACGTCGACGGCAGGCCCCTTATGAGGTGTCAGAGCTGGATGCTCTGGCATCGTCCACCATCTCCATGTGGATGTCGACAGCAGGCCCCTTGGGAGGTGCCGGAGCTGGATGCTCCGTCGTCATCCACCATCTTCGTAGAGACGTCGACAGTAGGCCCCTTGGGTGGTGCCGGAGCTGGATGCTTCGGGGTCGTCCACCATCGCCGTAGAGACATCGACGGTAGGCCCCTTGGATGGTGCCGGAGCTGGATGCCCTGGCGTCGTCCACCATCGTCGTAGAGACGTCGACGACAGACCCCTAGTTTACAGGCCATCGCAAGGGAACCTTGTTAGCAACAAGAGCGGGGCAGGAGAGTTTACTCACTTATCCGCGCTTGGTGCTGTCGTTGACGTTCTGGGACATCGACGGCAGGCCCCTTGTGAGGTGCCAGAGCTGGATGCTCCGTCGTCGTCCACCATCTTCGTGTAGACGTTGACGGCAGGTCCCTTGGGAGGTGCCGGAGCTGGATGCCTCGGCGTCATCTACCATCATCGTAGAGACGTCGACGGAAATGCCCCTGGTTTACAGGCCATCGCAAGGGAACCTTGTTAGCAACAAAGAGCGAGGTAGGAGAGTTTACCCACTTATCCGCGCTTGGTGTTGTCGTTGATGTTCTGGGACGTTGACGGCAGGCCCCTTGTGAGGTGCCGGAGCTGGATGCTCTAGCGTCATCCACCATCTTCGTGTAGACATTGACGGTAGGCCCCTTGGGAGGTGTCGGATCTGGATGCTCCATCATTGTCCACCATCTTCGTAGAGACGTCGACGGTAGGCCCTTTGGGTGGTGCCGAAGCTAGATGCTCCGGCGTCGTCCACCATCGTCGTAGAGACGTTGACGGTAGGCCCCTTGGGTGGTGACAGAGCTGGATGCAACAACGTCGTATACCATCGTCGTAGAGACGTCAGCGACAGGCCCCTAGTTTACAAGCCATCGCAAGGGAACCTTTTTAGCAACAAGAGCGGGGCAGGAGAGTTTACTCACTTATCCGTGCTTGGTGTTGTCATTGACATTCTGGGACGTCGACGACAGGCCCCTTGTGAGGTGCCGGAGCTGGATGCTCCGGCGTCGTCCACCATCTTCGTGTAGACATCGACGGCAGACCCCTTTGGAGGTGTCGGAGCTGGATGCTCTGGCGTCGTCCACCATCATCGTAGAGACGTCGACGGCAGGCCCCTTGGGAGATGCCGGAGCTGGATGCTCCGTTCGTTTGTCCTGCATATAGGAAGAGGGGGCTAGCCTTGTTCTTCGGTTATACCTGTTCCTCTCCTTAGCTCTGCCATGTCTTACATTCCTGGACTGGCACACGGGGCTTGGGTAATTCGATGCAACTGTGCTCCAGGGTCCGGCTTCTGTCATCTTTAGGTTGTGAGCTCTCTGGTTCCAGTAC
This sequence comes from Tuctoria greenei, assembly GCA_036927565.1. Lineage (NCBI taxonomy): Eukaryota > Viridiplantae > Streptophyta > Magnoliopsida > Poales > Poaceae > Tuctoria > Tuctoria greenei. The sequence goes on along the minus strand of JAYESD010000011.1, from coordinate 127,332,928 downwards.
TCAGCTGTAGCGCTGGGAGGCAGGGTGTGTTTGCTTAGGGTGCAAGACCAAGCTAAGCAATTTGCACCCCTGGACCTCCTGCTCGGCACAGACCTTTCCTGGGGAACCTTTTGGCGCTACGAGTCCCTAATGATGAGAGCAGCCGGGAGAACCTTTCACACACTGCAGGTACCTCAAGTTGGCCCGCCTGTAGTTGGATTTTATGACTCTAGCTAGGACGAGTTACAGAGTATGCGGCGGTGAATATGAAGGCAACACATGGTAAACAAGGTTATCATGGCATGATCATAAAATTAATGCGTAATTAAATGAACAAAGTTTTTTAAGAAGCCTTCAAGTAAAATAGTAAATTTCTGATAGGAGTTTGTAGGAGGAGACAGGCTTTTACAAAAGAGGGCAACGGCTTGCCTCCGGATGACGAGGGAGGTAGGGTGCACAGGCTTAGGGTTTGGAACCAAGCTAAGCTGACTGCACACTCTGGACCTGACCCTTCCGGCGCTCGGTTGTCCTTAGTGCTGCTCCTAAGCCCTACAAATCTTTTACACTGTTCTACTAAGCCTAATATTTACAACAGGGGCGCCCAAAGCTCCATGGGTAGCTGTAATGGTTGGTGGGTAACCTTGCTGTCAACAACTACTTAGAGGGGTGATGAGTGAGTTATCCCTATTTCCCGCCTTGGTCGCCCGTCTTGCGAGTGGTCCGAGCAGAGCTGGCACTGGGCTTGGCAGCTTTGACAGAGGTGTCGGTGCTACCGGGGGGGCTCAAGCTGAGGCACGGCGGGTGCTCTACGCTAACGCGAGCTTGGCGGAGGTCGACTCGATCTAGCGTCGCCTGGGACAGGTGTTGGGTCTGCTGTGAGTGCTTGGAGTTGCTCCAAGGCTAACACTGCAGCGGTGCGATCTTCGCGGATCCTGTGGACGCCAGCGGGGGTTGGCATCTTCAGGACGAGGTAGCCGTAGTGGGCTACAACCATGAACTGGTAGAAAGCAGGCCTACCGATGATTGCGTTGAAGGGGAGGCTGACACCAGCGACGTCAAAGAGGATGCTCTTCGTCTTGTAGTTGTCAGGTGTCCCGAAGGTCACCCGCAGGTGTATGTTGCCGTACGGGATGATGCTCCCAGGTCCCACCCCCGAGAATGGGCTCGAGGGGGCAATCTTGGACACCAGGATCTGCAGCTGCTCGAATGCAGCCCGGCTAAGGAGGTTGAGGCCAGCCCCACCATCTATCAAGACGTAGTGGAGCTTGACGTTGGCTATGGTGGGGGCGACTAGGAGAGGTAGTACCCCTGCCCCGGCCATGTTCTTGGGGCAGTTAGAGGCGTCGAAGCTGATTGGCGTCTCCTTCCAGCGGTGGTGCTGCACCGAAGTGGGTATGGGGGCTATCGAAGCCACCGCACGATGAAGTGTCTTGACCGCGTTCTGGGACGCGGGATCCCAAGACCCTACGAAGATGATGTGGAGGGTCTTGCGATGCTCGTTGTTGCTACTCGTGTCGGAATCCTCATCTTGGTGGACCACTTTGACGGCCCGCTCTTGCTTCTGGTACTCCAACTCCTCATCATTGTCGACCTTGGGTTCAACCTTCTGCTTGCCCTACTGTTGGCGGAAAGGGGCGCCATCTAGGCACTGCTGTACCCATTCTTGATAGTGTTTGACGCATCTTTTTATCTCCCGGCACTCGCTCGCAGTGTGTTCACGACTCTTGTGTATCGGGCAGGGCTCGACGTCTTCGTCAGCGACTAGTGGCTGACGAGGGTGTTTCTTCGGGCGTGGCGGCTTGCCTCCTCCAGTTGCGGCAGCTGCCGCGATGGGGGATCCATACAGCGGCTTGTTCTGGCCGCCATCCTGGTTCTTGTTCTTCTTTTTGCCACTACCAGGGGTAGCAGCTCCTTCTCTAGTCTGGCCAGCCCCGCCCGCTCCGGGGCGGGCTGAGCGTGCCAGTCGCGGCCTTCTGCTGCTCTGGCACACCGATCGGCGAAGGAGAAGAGCTCAGAGACGTCTTACACGTTGTGCATGGCTAGTTTCTCGAGCATCTTGCGGTCTCGCACTCCCTGGCGAAATGCCACTACGACAGAGGCATTCGGGATGTTGGGAATGGAGTTGCGTACCTGGGAGAAATGCTAGATGAATGATTGCATCGTCTCCTTGGGTTACTGTCGCACGACATGGAGGTCGAGCTCGATGCCGGGGCGCATGTAGGAGCTGTCGAAGTTCACCGTGAACTGTTGGCACAACTCATTCTAAGAGGTTATAGACCCCTCGGAAATGTTCATCAGCCATGAGCGGGCTGACCCAGTCAGGGCAACTGGGAAGTAATCCGCCAGGATGGCCTTGTCCGCTCCCGCAGCAAGGACTGTCATTGTGTAGATCTGCAGGAACTCCGTCGGATTGATGCTTACGTCGAACCTCTTCGGGATATATGGTCGGAACTTGCGCGACCACATTGCAAAGTGGAGGTGCGGAGCCAATGCCGCGCAGCCTCCGACGGGTTTCGTCGGAGAGGCAGATGGGACAGCATACTGAAAGTGCATCTAGGTTCCCCGTGGGTTTTGGATGATTGATGACGACAATTAAGTCGCTAATGAGCTCATGTGATCTTAGCACAGGTATAGACTCGATTGGAGACGCAAACCCTCAAAAAGGAAAAGGAAGGAAACGGAGTCGACTCGAAGCGTAGAAACTAGGGTTTCTAGCGTGTTGAGTTAGACTAGCCGTAGAAATAGGAGGGTGTGTGCGTAAAGTGCAACGAGATCAAAGTAGGAGCTCAAGAGTGGTGGTTGAGGTGAAAATCCTATTTGGAGTTGAAGTTAGAGTAGTCTGGCAGGAGTGGTCGGACTAGCCCGCCTTAGGGCCGGACTAGTCCGCTCCAGGCCAGACTAGTCCGTTTTCACACGGACCAGAAGGTCCTGTGTGACTTCGGACTAGTCCGTAGTGAACCGGACTAGTCCGGGGTACCCCTTGAAGTGGAGTTTCGGGACTAAGTCCTAGAGAACGGACTTGTCCGTTTTGGGGCGGACCAAAAGGTCCTGTGTGAGATCGGACTAGTCCGTCCTTGGGCCGGACTAGTCCGTGGTGCTGAGTGCAGAGAGGTTTTGTGACTAAGTCTGGGAAGGCCGGACTAGTCCGTGGTCTCCAGACTAGTCCGTTTTCACACGGAACAAAAGGTTCTGTGTGAGATCGGACTAGTCCGGTAAGGGCCGGACTAGTCCGTTGTGGAAGTTACCGTTTGAATTTGAACTTTGGCGGGTAGCGTGACGATTGCCACGCAGTGCGACAGTGTCAGAGGGGTCAGTGGTCCCCTAGGCTGGACTAGTCCGGGCCTGAGGCCGGACTAGTCCGCCCTTTTGCTGAGGTCCGCAGTTTGGGCTCGGGACTCCTATAAAAAAGGGACCCCCGACCTCATTTAAAACTCTCTTGAACCCTAGAGCCGCCACAACCAACTTGGAGCACTCTTAAGCCTCTTTCTTGCCAACTTTCTCTCTAAAACTAATTCTTGTGTGGATTAGGGTTTAGTGAGGTGGAGAAGAGGAAGAACATCGCGCTTGTGCTCCCGGTTTGATCTCTTGCACTCATTGAATCTTTGTGAGGCGTGTGTTGAGTGTGTTTTGTGTTGTTGATCATCTTTGTGGTGTGGGAGCCTCAGATTGTGAGAAGCCCCAACGAATCTTGTAGTCACACTTTGAGATAGTGGAGAACCAAGTTAGGCTTGTGCGGTAAACTTGATGATGGAAGGGTTGGTGAACCCGGTCCTTTGTGGACTCCTCAACGGGGAGTAGATTCTTGTGTGGAATCGAACCTCGGGATAAAATCCTTGTGTCTCAGTGTTCTTCGCATCTTATTTATTGCATACTTCGTTCTAGGGTTGCTAGTCTTGTCGTGTGCTTCACTTTTCTATAACCTAGTTGAAACTTGACTTACTCTTGTGTTGGTAGTTTCTAAACTTGTCATAAACATATCCTCACTTGTAGCCTCGAGAAAATCCCCTTAAAACTTACTAGAAACACTTTTTAGGGTTCTTCACGCAGGCTGACCGGACTAGTCCGCCCCTAGACCGGACTAGTCCACCCCCTGTGATTTAACCTCGTTTTATTAAGTCATTTGCAGGTCAATTAGCCTATTCACCCTCCCTCTAGGCAACTTTCAATTGGTATCAGAGCGGGACTCTCCACAAAGAGTCTAACAACTCGGAGAGATGGCCGGAGTGGTGAATGACGACGCCTCGAGCAGCAACTACGAGGCAACCCGTGAGGAGACGCTGGCCTATCAAGATAAGCCAACGGATGATGAGGAGACTCGCCAACTCAAGGTGAAGCTCCGGGAGAAGCTGAACATCTCCAAGATCGATCCGTCGAACCAATCAAGTGGTAGTGGCGGAGTCAACTACAACCAACAAGGGTTCAACTATGAACGCCTTACCGCCAACAACCACTATCTCTCCATTCCATTGGGGAAACCTCCCCAATTCGATGGAACTGACTACAGGATGTGGAAACATAATATGAAGATCCACCTCATGTCACTCAACCCGGCGTTGTGGCAAATTGTCATGACCGGGGTGGAGATTCCGAAGGATGAGGACAACATCACTCAAGAACAAGCTATCCTCATCCACCGCAACGCTCAAGCTGCAGGTGTGATTATCTCATCTCTCTCAAGAGATGAGTTCAACCGCGTTGATGGCCTTGAGGTGGCCAAAGACATATGGAACACCCTCAAGACGGCACATGAAGGAAATCGGGTGGTCAAGGAGGCCAAGATCGAGCTCATCGAAGGAGAGCTTGGGAGATTCGCCATCTTGGATGGTGAATCCCCCCAAGACATGTACAATCGGTTGAAGATACTTATCAACAAGAGCCGATCATATGGCTGCACCAAGTGGACCGACCACGAGGTTGTGAAGAGGATGATCCGGGCATTCATGCCTAGGAACGTCGCTCTTTGCTCCATGATTCGAGAAAGCCCGGGGTTCACTCAAATGACCCCGGAGGAGGTCCTTGGTAGGATCATCAACCACGAGATCATGGAGAAGGAGGCGCTCTTCTACAACGACCTTCAGAAGTTCACCGCCTCCAAGATGAAGAACGTTGCACTCAAGGCAACACCCTCTTCAAAGGAGCAAGAGGAAAGTGATGAGGAGAGCCTCGACACCGATGAGGAAGAGGCCTTCTTCATCAACAAATTCAGGAGAATGATGAGGAGGAAGAAAGGTGGATACAACCATGAGGGCAAAGGGAAGGAAAGAGCAAGGCCCAAATCAAAAAGGTCTTGCTACAATTGTGGCGAGTATGGGCACTTCATCGCTGATTGCCCACATGAAGAAGCGAAGAAGAAGAAGGAGGGCAAACCTCAAGATAAGAAATTCTTCAAGAAGAAGAGGCCCTCCGGACAAGCCCACTTGGGGAAGGAGTGGGACTCTAACGATGAGTCCTCCTCCTCCGAAGAAGAGAAGATGGCTACCATAGCCATCGGGAGGAGCTCCAAGGGAAGCAAGCTCTTCCCCAACCTCAACGACAACTACAAACCTACTTGCCTTATGGCAAGGGAGGGAAGGAGAAAGGTAACATCTCATCCCTCCTCCACAACTTCCTCGCAAGATGAATTTGATAGCGCTAGTGAAAATGAGCACATGTTTAAGGACATAAGCAAAAGCACCCTGCGTAGGATGAAGTTGCTTATGGATGAGATCTTTGAGAAGGAGGATCTCATCAACAGACAAGAGGACATGCTCATCCTTGAGAAGGAGAGATGTCTAGAGCTTGATGAACTCCTTGAGCTCGAAAGAGAGAAGAGCAAGGCATTGGAACACGAACTTGCTCTAAGTAAGAAAACGTGTTCAAGTCTTGAGAAGAAAACAATTGAGCTCAAGGATGAACTTGGGAACTTGTCAAAAGTTAACAAAATCCTTGAGACTCAAGTTGAGTCTCTCAAGAACAATGTAGCCTCTTCCTCTAAGAGCTCAACCTTCTCAAAGGCCTCATCCAATGCAACTCCGTCTTGCAAGTGCTCTAACTTAATCCTTAAGCTTAAGGATGAACTCAACTCAGCACAAGGCAAGCAAGCACCTAAGGGTGCCATCTTTGACAAGGAGAAGGTGGCGTATGCACGAAGTGCATACACCAACACAAGACCTCCCCATGTCAAGGATGGTCTTGGCTATACTAGAGGTAGAAGGCATAACGCCAAAACCTCCAAGTATGGCAAAGACATGATTGTCTTTGTTAAGGGGAGTTCATCCCCAACTAAAATTGAAAAGAACTCACCCTCTAGCAACAAATTGCCTAAATCCGAATCGCATCCTCTATTCCATGATTTTGATGCATCTTATGTGCTAAAGAGGAACAAACACGGCAAAGTGTTTGCTAGATATGTTGGGCCACTCTGCAAGAGCCCCAAGCCTTGCGTGTGGGTGCCCAAATGCCTAACTACTAACATGAAAGGACCCAACTCCGCTTGGGTACCTAAAAGGAAGGCATAAACTTGTTTTGTAGGCTTACTCCTCCGGTGGATCGAAATGGGTGTTGGATAGCGGATGTACCAACCACATGACCGGAGAGAGGAGCATGTTCATAGAGTATGAGGAGAACGAGGACCCAAGTGAAGGAATCTTCTTTGGGGATAATAGCCAAGGGAAAATCCTTGGCTCCGGTAAAATTGCTATCTCCTCTTCGCATACTTTATCTAATGTTTTGCATGTTGATTCCCTAGACTATAATCTCCTATCCATATCACAGCTTTGTGATAAAGGATATAAGTGTGTTTTTTCTAGTGAGGGTGTGAATGTTCTGAGAGAGGGTAATGACTCAATAGCCTTTAAGGGAGTGCTCAAGGGAAAGCTGTATCTTGTGGACTTTACCACTGATAAGGCTCAACTTGACACGTGATTAATGGCGAAAGCCAACATGGGATGGCTTTGGCATAGAAGGCTTGCCCATGTTGGAATGAGGAACCTTCAAAAGCTCCTTATAGGAGAGCACGTTCGTGGCCTAAAGGATGTGGTATTTGAAAAGGATAGGCCATGTGGTGCGTGCCAAGCGGGAAAGCAAGTAGGAGCTCAACACCCCTCTAAGAATGTCATGACGACAACTAGACCTTTGGAGTTACTCCATATGGATCTTTTTGGCCCCATTGCTTACATTAGCATCGGTGGCAACAAGTATGGTCTAGTCATCGTTGATGACTTCTCTAGATATACTTGGGTGTTCTTCTTGCATGATAAGAGTGAAACCCCCGGTGTCCTCAAGAAATTCCTAAGGAGAGCTCAAAATGAGTTCACCTTAAGGATAAAGGCTATAAGGAGTGACAATGGCACTGAATTCAATAACATGCAAGTAGAAGAGTTCCTAGATGAGGAGGGCATCAAGCATGAGTTTTCCGCTCCCTATTCTCCTCAACAAAATGGAATTGTCGAAAGAAAGAATAGGACGCTCATTGAGATGTCAAGGACGATGCTAGATGAGTACAAAACATCGGACCGGTTTTGGGCGGAAGCGGTTAACACCGTTTGCCATGTCGTAAACCGATTGTACCTTCATCGCCTCCTCAAGAAGACTCCTTATGAGCTTCTTGTTGGTAAGAAACCCAATGTTTCTTACTTTTGTGTTTTTGGTAGCAAGTGTTATATCCTCAACAAGAAGCCTAGGACTTCGAAGTTTGCTTCAAAGTCCGATGAGGGTTTCTTGCTTGGATATGACTCAAAAACTCATGCGTACCGTGTGTTCAACAAATCCTCCGGAATTGTTGAAGTAGCACGTGACGTGGTGTTTGACGAAACCAATGGCTCTCAAGTGGAGCAAGTTGATCAGCATGCCCTTGATCAAGAGGAACCTCCACTAGAAGCTCTAAGGAGAATGGCACTTGGAGATGTTCGCCCACAAGAACCACCTCAAAGCCCAAGTGACCATCATCATTATGAAGTAGGTCAAACCCCCATTGGACAAGTTGGAGATCCACTAGATACTCCCCAAAATGATAATGGGAATGAAGATCAAGGGGGAGGCCTGGATCAAGGGGGAGACCAAAGTGAAGAAGATGAAGCAAGTGATTCAAGAGCTCAACCTCCGCATCCTCGTGTTCATCAAAGTGTTCAACGGGATCATCCCGTTGACAACATTCTAGGAGATATCACAAGAGGAGTAACAACACGTTCACGTGTTGCAAACTTTTGTGAGCATTTCTCCTTTGTCTCATCCTTGGAACCCCATAAGGTTGAAGATGCCTTAAGAGATCCGGATTGGGTAGTTGCCATGCAAGAGGAGCTCAATAACTTTGAAAGGAACAAGGTTTGGGAGCTTGTCAAGCGCCCACAAGCCAATGTTGTTGGAACCAAGTGGGTGTTCCGCAACAAACAAGATGAGCATGGCGTGGTAACTAGGAACAAGGCACGACTTGTGGCAAAAGGGTACTCACAAGTTGAAGGATTGGATTTTGATGAGACATTTGCTCCCGTAGCTAGGCTTGAGTCAATTCGGATATTACTAGCCTTTGCTACTCATCATGACTTCAAGCTCTACTAAATGGATGTTAAGAGTGCATTCCTTAATGGCCCAATCAAGGAGGAAGTTTATGTAGAGCAACCTCCAGGGTTTGAAGACCAAGACTATCCTAACCATGTTTACAAATTGCGAAAGGCTCTTTATGGCCTCAAGCAAGCTCCTAGAGCTTGGTATGAGTGCCTAAGAGACTTTCTAGTTGAAAATGGTTTTAGGATAGGCAAAGCGGATTATACCCTTTTCACAAAGCACTTCAACGAAGATCTTTTTGTGTGCCAAATATATGTGGATGACATCATATTTGGTTCCACAAATAAGGTGTTTTGTGATGAGTTCTCCAAGATAATGACGGAGAGGTTTGAAATATCCATGATGGGTGAGTTGAAGTTCTTTCTAGGATTTCAAGTAAAACAACTCAAAGAAGGGACGTTCATAAGTCAAACTAAGTATACTCAAGATATTCTAAGGAATTTTGACATGGATAAGGCAAAACCCATCAAAACCCCTATGGGAACAAATGGACACCTAGACCTAAATGAGGATGGTCCAAGTGTGGATCAAAAGTTATATAGGTCTATGATTGGTTCACTTCTCTATCTTTGTGCATCTAGGCCCGATATCATGCTAAGTGTGTGTATGTGTGCTCGCTTTCAAGCGGCACCTAAGGCTTGTCATTTGACCGCCGTTAAAAGGATCTTGAGATATCTAGTACACACACCTTCCCTAGGACTTTGGTACCCCAAAGGATCTAAGTTTAACCTCATTGGATATTCCGATGCGGACTATGCCGGGTGCAAAGTTGATAGGAAGAGCACATCGGGTACATGCCAATTCTTGGGTCGATCACTAGTGTCTTGGTCCTCCAAGAAGCAAAACTCTATTGCTCTCTCCACCGCCGAAGCGGAATATGTTGCAGCCGGAAGTTGTTGTGCACAACTTCTCTGGATGCGACAAACCCTTAGAGATTATGGGATTAACTTGCGCAACATTCCACTCTTGTGTGACAACGAGAGTGCCATCAAGATAGCCCATAATCCGGTGGAGCACTCTAGGACCAAACACATAGACATTCGACACCATTTCTTGCGAGATCACTCAATGAAGGGAGATATTGTAATTTCTCATGTGAGGACGGAACATCAACTCGCGGATATCTTCACCAAGCCTCTTGATGAGAAGCGTTTCTGTGAGCTAAGAAGTGAGCTCAACATTTTGGATTCTAGGAATGTGGCTTAAACCACATTTCTTACTTTTTGAGCTATTTCGAAAAACTCTTCTCTATCGTGATTTCTCTTCAAAATCCGTTTGAGAAAACTTTCTCTTGAAAATTGATCATGTTTGTGTCATATTTATCTTCAATAATCATGCTTGCATTGCTTGTTGTCCAAAAGGACAGATGATTGGAGGGCAAAGCACTAAAATACAGTTTTTCAGCCTAGTCGGACCGGACTAGTCCGCCCCTTGGACGGACAAGTCCGGGTCCAGACTAGTCCGCGGCTAGTCCGCATACCGGACTAGTCCGCTCTGAGGCCGGACTAGTCCGGAGGCAGACTAGTCTGCGTCTGGTCCGCTCACCGGACTAGTCCGTCCTGGCACCAGACTAGTCTGGCCCTTGGGGGCTTAAACCCCCAGGGTCGGCCCAGACCCCTCCCCTTCCTCTCACTTGATTCTCTCACTTCCACGCGCTAGCAACCGCCCCCCATCGGCGATTTTGCGCTCCAACCTCCAAATCTCGACTCCAATCCACGCATCGGAGTCTTTGGGAGTGAGGGATCACTTCCCCGCGCTTCACCTTCGCAATCCATCGTCGATTTCGTCGATTCTCGCAGATTTAAGAAGGTATTCTAGCTTTTTCAAAAACTCTCCCCATTTTTGATTCTTGAGGTTTTTGATAGGAACACCTTCATAGATGTTGCTCCATATACCCTTGTGATCATAGCCTAGGAGTATTGCGCGCTGATCTGAAGATTTTTCGATGATTCGATTAGGGTTAGGGTTTATCCTGTGCAACCCGGACTAGTCCGCCCCCTGGCGGACAAGTCCGCCGGCGGACTAGTCCGCCCCTGGGGCGGACAAGTCCGGTTTGCACAGAGCAAACCCTAGTCCTAGTCTTCTCTCGAGACTTCTTACGCAATGCTTCCATCTCCTTGAACTCATATCTTCCCGTCCGTGTATTTTCCGCAGCATGTCGAACTCGGAGCGCTCCCCTTCTCGTCTCAACCCCGCGAGCGATGAAGAACGCCCCGAGACCTATCGGGGCCGCACCGAGGAGAGAGGTGCGGAAATACCCCGGGAGGGCCGCACCAAGGCTCAAATCGTCGAAGCGAGGACGAAGGCTGCCCTCATTAAGGTGCAGAAAGAAAAAGAAGAAAGGCGGCTGAAGGCACTCGAAGCCACCAAAGTAGCTGCCACTATCTACAATGAGGAAGAAGCCTTGGCACGAGCAACTGCCGAATCTCTCAATGAGCTAAGGAAGAAGAAGAGACAAGACAGGGAGGCTCACAACTCCAGGGCCGCTGAGGCCAATGCCCCTAAAAGGAAGAAACTCGTCACTGTTGGCGAGAAGGCAAAGGGCAAGGAGCAAGCCCAAAGGGAAGAAGAGCCAAGGGTCGAGCGTGACCCTAAGAAAGGAAAGGCTCCGGCTCCAGTCGAGCCGAAGAAGAAGAAGCCCTCCGTCAAGGTGCCAGCCAAGAAAGCACCTGGAGGAGTTTTGATTCATGAAAAAGGGAAGGCTCAGGCTGTTGGCCCTCTTGTGATGCACAGTCCAGCACGTAATCCAAACCGTCAGCCCAACCTCTCAGCTAACACATTCAAAGGAAAAGGAGCTGAGAAGGCCAGGAGGCTCAGAGACGAGAATGTCTATAGGTATGAGAGGTCCACCGCCGACCCTCGGTTCTGGTGTGACTTCCATTGCGATTACTATCGCACAGTCTACCAGGCCATGAAGAAGCCAGTGATCCAGGCTCAATGGGTGGACTGGACCTATATGGCCAAGAAGAAGCACGAGGCGTTTGATGCAGTGATCGAGGCAGCTGAGCGCCACGGAATCAAGGACATTCTCGGGTTCAAGTATGACTGGAATGAGGAGGTCATAGTTCAGTTCTATACCACGGTTCACTTCCACTCTCGTGGTGACCGTGCAATCACTTGGATGACCAACGGTGAGCAGTACTATGCCACTTTTGAGGTTTTTGCTCAGGCTCTTGGTCTGGAGAGTCACCTGGACCATGAGATCATTATCTCCAATCTCAAGGCCATGGACAGGGATGACATGAGCTATATGTACCCTCCTCACGTCAAGTGTGAAGTTGGACTGGCCAGGAACATCCTCCCGTTCTACAGCATCCTCAACAGAATTCTTAGGAGGACAGTGGCTCCGAAGGAAGGGGATGCAGGGATCATCCAGGGTCACCTCAAGCACCTGTTGGCTCTCATCGATGGACATGAGATGTTCAACCTTGTAGATTACATCTTTGATGATATCTACAACATCTCACACACGCCCAACCGTGCCTGTGGTTATGCACCGTACATTATGTGTCTGATCGAGAAGGTGTCCGGGCTTGTGTTTGTGAAGGACACCACTCACCAGCCTCTCCGACCCCAGATGCCTCCTGCTGTCCAGATCCCTCCGCGCCGGAAGAACGCGGATCCTCCCTCTCAGCCGGAGGAACCTCGTGGTGGAGCCTCTCGCCGTGCCACTCACTCACCCGGTGGCTCCTCTAGCAGCGGAGTCCTCAAGTTTCTTAGGTCCATCTTCACCTCATGCCGCAAAGCCGAGGTGCGAGCTCAGCAGACTGAGAGGTACGTGAGGAAGCTCTGCGACAAGATGGAGATCCCGATGAGCCCTGAGGCCTCCGACGACGAGCTCACTCCTTACCCCCTTCTCACCCCCGAGGAGTTGGCACTCTTGGGTGATACGGAGGGTACCTCCTCACCGGGCTCCGACGACGACGACGACGATCATGAGGAAGACGTCGAGGACCCGGAGGCCACAGAGAGTGACTCCCGCGATGGCGATAGTGACGAGGACGAGGACTAGCTTTTGGGTCCTTGTCCCCCTCTTCTTTTCCTTTTTGGTGCCTTGATGCCAAAGGGGGAGAGTTAGGGGGAGTCAGTCCTTTGTGTGTGTTCGGGGGAAGTAGCAGTCTTTTGTGTGTGTGGTGTGTTCTTGTCTTTTGGACCTCTTTTGTAACTTATTCATGCTACTTGGACGTTTACATTTGTGCAAGACTTGCTAATGTTGTTAAATATCAATATAATGTTCCTATTGCCAATCTTTTGATTATATTGATGCTTTTTATGTCTTGTCACAATTGTTGAGCACATCACGTAGGCACCCCACCATAACGTGTGTGGGTATGAAAGATCTCCTCCACCTCTTTTACATGCTGCATACATTGAGGGGGAGTCATTCATACGCACACAAGTTATGAAAACCAAAATTTATACTCTTATTTGTGAAGGACTTGATGTGTTGTCATCAATCACCAAAAAGGGGGAGATTGAAAGTGCATCTAGGTTCCCTGTGGGTTTTGGATGATTGATGACGACAATTAAGTCGCTAATGAGCTCATGTGATCTTAGCACAGGTATGGACTCGATTGGAGACGCAAACTCTCAAAAAGGAAAAGGAAGGAAACGGAGTCGACTCGAAGCGTAGAAACTAGGGTTTCTAGCGTGTTGAGTTAGACTAGCCGTAGAAATAGGAGGGTGTGTGCGTAAAGTGCAACGAGATCAAAGTAGGAGCTCAAGAGTGGTGGTTGAGGTGAAAATCCTATTTGGAGTTGAAGTTAGAGTAGTCTGGCAGGAGTGGCCGGACTAGTCCGCCTTAGGGCCGGACTAGTCCGCTCCAGGCCAGACTAGTCCGTTTTCACACGGACCAGAAGGTCCTGTGTGACTTCGGACTAGTCCGTAGTGGACCGGACTAGTCCGGGGTACCCCTTGAAGTGGAGTTTCGGGACTAAGTCCCAGAGAGCGGACTTGTCCGTTTTGGGGCGGACCAAAAGGTCCTGTGTGAGATCGGACTAGTCCGTCCTTGGGCCGGACTAGTCCGTGGTGCTGAGTGCAGAGAGGTTTTGTGACTAAGTCTGGGAAGGCCGGACTAGTCCGCCCTTGGGGCCGGACTAGTCCGTGGTCTCCAGACTAGTCCGTTTTCACACGGAACAAAAGGTTCTGTGTGAGATCGGACTAGTCCGGTAAGGGCCGGACTAGTCCGTTGTGGAAGTTACCGTTTGAATTTGAACTTTGGCGGGTAGCGTGACGATTGCCGCGCAGTGCGACAGTGTCAGAGGGGTCAGTGGTCCCCTAGGCCGGACTAGTCCGGGCCTGAGGCCGGACTAGTCCGCCCTTTTGCTGAGGTCAGCAGTTTGGGCTCGGGACTCCTATAAAAAGGGGACCCCCGGCCTCATTTAAAACTCTCTTGAACCCTAGCGCCGCCACAACCAACTTGGAGCACTCTTAAGCCTCTTTCTTGCCAACTTTCCCTCTAAAACTAATTCTTGTGTGGATTAGGGTTTAGTGAGGTGGAGAAGAGGAAGAACATCGCGCTTGTGCTCCCGGTTTGATCTCTTGCACTCATTGAATCTTTGTGAGGCGTGTGTTGAGTGTGTTTTGTGTTGTTGATCATCTTTGTGGTGTGGGAGCCTCAGATTGTGAGAAGCCCCAACGAATCTTGTAGTCACACTTTGAGATAGTGGAGAACCAAGTTAGGCCCGTGCGGTAAACTTTGTGAGGGAAGGGTTGGTGAACCCGGTCCTTTGTGGACTCCTCAACGGGGAGTATATTCTTGTGTGGAATCGAACCTCGGGATAAAATCCTTGTGTCTCAGTGTTCTTCGCATCTTATTTATTGCATACTTCGTTCTAGGGTTGCTAGTCTTGTCGTGTGCTTCACTTTTCTATAACCTAGTTGAAACTTGACTTACTCTTGTGTTGGTAGTTTCTAAACTTGTCATAAACATATCCTCACTTGTAGCCTCGAGAAAATCCCCTTAAAACTTACTAGAAACACTTTTTAGGGTTCTTCACGCAGGCTGACCGGACTAGTCCGCCCCCTGTGATTTAACCTCGTTTTATTAAGTCATTTGCAGGTCAATTAGCCTATTCACCCCCCTCTAGGCAACTTTCACATACCCCAAGGGGGTTTGCTGCACGACGTGCGTCACTTGTTGGACCTACTGTTGTGGCACTGGTTGTGCCATGCGCTGTTGCAACGGTACTAGTTGTGCCAAATACTATGGCTGCACACCCTGTTGCACCAAGTACTGCAGGGGAGCTGTCGAGCCGACGTGCTCCTGATCAGGTGGCGAAGGGTTTACCTGCAGTGCACCTTGGACAGAGGATGCCTCGTGAACAGGGCATTGAGTGCCATATTCGGCGTCGAGGTTGCGCCGCCTGTCTTGCTGTCGCTCGATGATGACACGACCGTCCATGTGAGCTTGATGACGGTCAAGCTTGGCCCTGAGGTCCTCCGTGGGGATCTGGCCAACGCTCGTAGGCTTGGAGGAGCGGGAGTTGGCGGTGTGACAGTCGATGGACGGCGTGCGTGATAGCGACACGAGGCGCCTTCACCTGTTGGGGGAGTTGATGGCTGCGACGACGAAGTGGTTGATGTCTTGGACCCACTACTGAGCTCCCTGAGAGGCGTTCAGTGACAGTGGGTGGTCGAGGAGAGCTCTGGATGCCGCCAAAGCGCTCTCCAGGCTCGCTATTGGGGGGCCGACTGAGCCAGGGCGTGTCTCGGCGTGCTATCTTGGCCAGCCGTACATGCATGGGGGCGAGACGGACCAGAGAGTGCCGCTCAAGCGACGGATTTGGTCACTGGACGACGGCCTCGGAAACCGCCTTCCACAGGCCTGATGAACACCATGATGGTGAAAGCCTACCACTTTTTTGAGGGAAAAACCCCCTACCTGGAGCGCAAATGTCAAAGGGTCAATGCGACACTTTCCTCGGATCTGCTAAAGGAGCAGCCCGCGAAGGTTCTTATTCGGCGGTGCTTATGCCTCAAACTAGTGTTCTAACAAAAGAGTATGAGACAATTGTTTTTTCGTGGTTCGGGCCGCAAGGAGTATAACACCCTACTCCACGGTGAATTGTATTGCTTGGTGAGTGTGTATGCATATGTGTGTGTATCGGGGATTCTGAGTCTGGTCCTTTGTATCGATGGCGGTCTGGGCCTTTTATAGTCAAAGTCGGACGCCTTACAAGTGGGGTCGCCCGACAGGTGGTCCCAGGGCGATCTTATCATAAAGATCTAAGGCTTCTTCTGTAAGCTTGCTCGGACCGCGGACGTGAGGACTCGCCGCCTTGCCGCCCGGGTCATCAGTAGCTCACGCGGTTGCTGACACTGGCAGGGAATGTCCCATCCAACTGTCTCTAGCGCCGTAGGCTACCTACTTGGTGGAGTTGGATAGGCCTGCGGCGCCTTCACTGTGATGCGATTAGTCACAACGGTACCTGACATTTAGGCGTGCGCCCCGCCATGCGTCTGAGGAAGCCGCGTATCTTCAAGGCTTGATGGAGATAAGGTGCACCACCCTCTTAACTTTCCTACTATCTGCTCAGGGCAAGTGGACTGACCATACGACCACCGGGGAGCTCTCCGCCATGGCGGAGGCCACGCCCGTCTTGTGGGCCACGTGGCAGCTTGGGAGCTCACCATCGTGAGGGGAGGCCAGGTCTCGACTTTGTGGGCCATGTTGCAGCTTGGAAGCTCACTCCTGCGGAGGAGGTCAGGTCTCGACTTTGTGGACCACGTGGCAGCTTAGGAGCTCACCCCATGCAGAGGAGGTCGGATCCCGTCCTGCTGGACACGTGGCTGCCTGCTTGTTGTCAAGGTGGAGCTGAACTCCCCCTTTTGGACGTCTCGTGGGCACCCCGGACTTCCCATCTAAGACTGGCGGGTCCAGATTTCTTTGAACACGTGGCGCCCAACATGTCCCTGTTGGGAGGCGAGGCACCTAGACGGCTCTAGCTTGTGCGCGAAGGTACTCGGTATGCTGGGTACCGACAATCATTTATTTTAGAACCTCTACATCCAGTAAATGATATTACCTGCTATTGACCGTGTAACATAGAAACGAAAGCATTTTTATCATTTTCTTCCTCCAAATGTGATTCCGGTCATGGAAAGACCTTTGGCTCTCCAACCATTAAATAGTATTAACTGCTATTAACCATGTTGCACAGGAATGGCAACATTTTCTTCCTCCAATGGTGATTCGGCTGCGTGGAATGAAGCATCCATTTTCAACATTTTCTTGATTAAAGTTTCAATTACTTCCTATTACATAGAAATTAGAAAGAAAGAATTCGAAATGAGTCACTCATTAAAAAATCAGATGAGTCGTCCGGCGTGTGAGCAACACGCATCCTTGGGAGCTGTGCGCAAAACACCAAAGGAGCATTTTGCGCGCCACTCTTGGCAGTGACGAGTCGTTCTGTGGATTGGCCACTCACAGGTACCCTTTTCTAATTTTTCAATTGGCACTCTGATTTTGAAAAATCCAATTAAAGATTACCGCACGACGGATATAACAGACACGACCTGTACATGTTGCCAACTCATTAGTCTCTAAGACACGCTTGACGATAGTGCCTTCCCAGCTTCCGGATCACCAACTACTGGTAGGATGCCAAGGTTGCTCCCAGGCTTCAACGTGCAACAAGAAGCCGATTATCCGGTTCCCTCTTGACAAGCCGGCGAAACATGATTTTGCCGTTGGAGCGAAAGCAGGAGACTCAAAGCTGCCGTGGTTACGTGTTATTCTAGGGCAACAGGCCAGTAGTAGAATAAATTCCTTCAAATCAGCAGCCGCAACTTAGCTTCCAATCTTCCGAGAGCATTCAGTTGATCAAGACCGTAGACCGTAGTGCCCATTGGGAGACCAGGTAGAGGTGAGAATTGGGTCCGGCCGGGCTGAAGTCGGGCGGCCCGAAGCACGGTAAAGCGGCACGGAGGACAATCAGGCCGTGCTGTGCGTGAATATCGAGCACACTGGACGGCAAGACGAAATAGGCCGTGCTCGGACCGGCACGACAACGTCCCGAAAATAGCCTGCGACTTGAATTTTTTTTGGTACAGCCCAACAGAATAGAAACCGTTCGAAGCAGGCCCAAATGAAGACCAGACCCAGCACGAGAGGAGGGAGGCAGCCAAGAAATTTAAAGCAGCACTGGAGGCGCTCCTCCTAGACAAGCAGTGTGGGATTAATCCTCACAGGAGGTGGAGCATTAGCGCACCAGGAGGCTGGCGCCTTCATGGGCCGAATTGGCGCAGGCCCAGTTTTGCAGCTGAGTTGAGTTCTTGTGTCTCTCTCTGCTTTTTTTATTTTGATTCAATTTTTGAATTGAAAACTTGTATAATTTCTGTATATTTGGTCCAATTTTGATGATTTTTTTATATTATTAAAAAATTATTATCTACCACCTGGAACAATTATTTTCAAACTTTTATATGTAATTTTAGTACGTTTTTGCTAAACATCAAATTAATTTCTATGCACATAGTGTTTATTTTTTTATAACTCCTCAAAATAAATGGATCTTAAAATAAATTTTGGTGTGTGTGTGCGCGTACTAACTATTACTACAGGTATGACATTTTTACAATTTTTTAAGCATTCCAACACGTGAAAAGTTCAAATTACCTCCTCATCTCATTCATATGCTCAAAACATATGAGCCATTCTTTTGAATTTGAAAACACATTCATGCGAACATTGATAAAAAAATCTTAAAAAAATCATGAAGGTTTGTATTATCATTAAAAAGCACCAAACAAAAATTCACTCACAAAATCATTGTATTATTCAAGATATAAAAATGACAAAAACTCCCCCGAACCTTTTTTCTGATTAATCTATGAGGTTTTTCAAACTAAAATTCAATGGGCACATGCAATGCGACACCCTTAAATTTCAATAATTTTTCATATTTTATGGAATTTTTTACCCATGTATTTCATAAAAATTCAAAACTCCTTTTTCTTTTGTTTTTTATTCCCAGTAATATATTATTATTTTGAATGCAAATTTTGTAGGAACATCTAATTCAATATTTTCAACATTTACAGATTTTTTCATATTACTTGAAAAATATTGTTTTCTATGTATTATAAAAATAATTTTTGATCTTAAATTATTTTTTAAAAGGTGCTGGCTCAGGTGATGCTGGGCCGTGGCTGGCAGCCTGCTAGCTGCTGGGCCGTGGCGGGCAGCCTGCCGAGCAGCGCAAAAAAATCAT
This sequence comes from Tuctoria greenei, assembly GCA_036927565.1. Classification (NCBI taxonomy): domain Eukaryota; kingdom Viridiplantae; phylum Streptophyta; class Magnoliopsida; order Poales; family Poaceae; genus Tuctoria; species Tuctoria greenei. The sequence goes on along the minus strand of JAYESD010000011.1, from coordinate 127,314,191 downwards.
TTTTTTTAATTACAGCAGTGGGCTGGGTTGTGATCGGACCTGACACAGCTTGAAAGTAGCCCGTCGTATCTCGGACAGTGCCTAGGCCGCCATTTTCAGCCGCCGGTCCGACGAGCCGTCGTGCTTTCAAATTTAAGTCATTTTAGTCCGAAGCACGAATGAGCCGTACCGAACCTGCTCGATTCTCACCTCTAAGACCAGGTACGCGGAACGATGTGCAATTGCGCATGCACCTGTATCTGTATTTGACATGACGTTGCCACCACAGGTCCACAAGAATCGTTTTCAGGTAATGCGTGTTGTGTTGGTGACAGAAACTCGTTTCGGTACAACTGCTTATTCGCTTTGTAATTCAAAGTTGAACTATATTTTTTTTAAAAAAAAAGAGAAAACTGCAAAACTTTTGAGTACGAAGGGAGTACCTTATTACGTGACGAGCAACGGATTCATGAACTGCAGTGACAGACCTGAGAAATTTCAGTAGTGAAGATATCGCTTAGCTTTTAGAAATTCTTGAATGGATTGGAGCAGGTACTTAAGAACCCGAGTCAGGAACAAATTCCTTCTGCTGATTGCACCTCACACTTGGGTTCCGCATGAAAATCACAACGCCTAACACACATGCCGACCGAGAACACGCACACAGGTCGGCACCGCCGCTTTTTTCATGTGGTCATCTATCCGAGAAGCAGCAGGAAAGGCAGGGCGAGTGGGGCGGCCGCGGAGAGGACGGAGGAGAGCACCGGCGCGCGTGCGCCGCCCATCATTCCCAACCACCGCACCAGCGTCACGGTAACGGGACCGACAGCAGCAGCGGCTCCGCTCTTGGCCGCACCAGCCTTCGCCGTGGCGTTCGCGCCATCGCCACCTGGAGAGAGCACAACATCAGGAGTGATGATTGCCGGCGTGAAAGATGATGAACGTCAAAAGGTGGTCACCACTAGTGCTTGCAATATATATTAAGGTGAGGTAAAATCATCCGAGGAGATGGCAAAGGTAACTGACCGGTTGCACTTGCGGCGCCATGAGCAGCCTCTTGCTTCGCGTACTGCTCGAACACCTGCGCGTCCTTGGAGTTGGGCGGAAGGTTCAACAGTCCTGCATGCCACAAACCAACACACATGTGAACAAAAAAAAAACAAAGGAGAGCGACGTATCCAAAGATATTCTTCGCGGCTGCATTTGGAATGACGCGCAAGCTAACCGCTGCTGCCCTGCTGGCTCACTTGTCGAGTTGTTTACATTTCTTATCATTTAGCATAGATTGACCACTGTAGTCAAGCAAGAGTCCAGTACGCGATCTTGTCTTTGTCAGAAACTTCTGGTAGCCAATCAATTGTCTCCTTGATCACGCGGGCGTGAGACCCAACCACTGGTCACGGGCCATTAATTAGTGGCCAAAACTAATCAAGGAAAGTCCGGTCGAGATATCTTTCTTAGTGGAAGAGTGGGTCCATCACGGTGCATGCATCTGCTCTGCATTTATTCCTAGTAATGTCAGAACCTCGGCTATCCATGCTATTCTAACTCCACTGAATTAATTTTCTTCCGTAAGTAACTTGGCTCTAGTGGCCGACCGGATCGGATACGATGAATCAGAGCGAGCGAGCGAGCCAGAGGTAGAAGACGACGACACAGGGAAAGAAAAAGAAAGCCAAGCCGTTCACGTACTTGGGCAGTCGGAGATGTTTGCGGATGCCTTGCAGACGGCGGGGAGGCCGAGCGCCTTGTTGACGTCGATCTTGAGGCCCAGGTTGGGGTCGTCCTTGTCCCTCACCAGCACGCACAGGCACTTGCGGCTCGTCTGCAGCACCGTCTTCAGCCCGGAGCAGCAGTCCGGCGTCGGCGACGTTGCCGTCGCATGCTCCTGCACGTACGTCAGGCACGTCGCCAGCCCCACCAGCTGGTCCGAGCACTCGTTTCGGTCCGCTGCGAAGTCGCCTCCGACGCCCGCTGCCGCCGTGATCATCGCCACCGCGAAGACGGCGAACGACCTCATCGGATCCATGGAGGAGTTGGAGCTGATGATGATACTTCGCTTATGGCTAGCTGCAGCCTGCAGGTGGAGTGCGAGCAGTGTGTGTCTGCTTATCGCTGGTGCTGTGAATATATAATATGGAAAGGGGGCGTGGCGGTGTGAGCGCGAGCGCACGCCCGTGGCTGTGGGCGCCAGGTGGTGGCGTTGGAGTGGGTCGTGGCTGTCTCGGCGTTAATGGGGGGTTGAACCACGAGTCCTCGAGCGGATGCTCCATACAAGACGTGATGATGATGTAGCGATGGAGCTGTAGTGACGTGTGGAGACAGCGGTAGGTGTAGCTGATTACTAATTAGCTAGTGGCATGGCATCTGTCACACGGCGTGTGCGTTCGACGGAAATTACAGGTGTCGCCGACGTGAGGAAGAGGATTAAAAAAACGTTTGCCCTACTAATCGAATATATATATATCTTGAGCAGCAAAATCAAGACGTGCAGAATTTCTCGTTAACGGGTTATCTTTGAATCACACTTTTACCTAATTTTACTGTAGATCCTCATGAAATACTTCAAACGCACTACCTGTTCAGGTATCTTTTCAAGCTTGTATATTGATCTTATTTTTTAGACCAAAGCTTTTAAAGCCTCGCTTTGATTGAAACATGAAAGATATTTGTTTTGGTGGTTTACTAGCTTATACGGATTCAGGCTTACAAACAAAACGAAATATGAGTCCTTTGTAGCAGAATCTTTACGGACAAACACGGTTGATGCGTTGAGTATTGATCTTATTTCTGATGAGAGTACAAAAGTGAATATACATCAGCAACGGTAATATAGGAAAATAAAATTTATCGTTCTATCCATAGCCAGATTTGGTTGGTTTTATTTGTATTTGTTACAACAATAAATTAAAAATATCTAATTTCTATCTATATTTACTATCAATTTAGAATAGCTAAACTCTATTCATATTTGTCAAAATGATATAGTTATAATATCTATCACTTCCACTTAGTCTGATGCTACAAGATTTAGATTATTCTTGAACATATCTAATGATATTTATAATAAATCTTGAAGAGTTTTATTCTCACTCTGACGAAGTTCTGTAAACGGGTACTAAGGTACTTGACCACTACGCGGCTACGGACTGAAGCTACTCCCCGCCGGAGGAGGAGCCCGCCAGCAACGCCACGTCCATGCGAGGTCGGGGTATTTAACCCATCCAAGTCCCGACCGAGAGGTCGGGCGGACGATTCCTCCTGGGCCCGAGCCCGAGAGAGGCGTGTATTTGGGGGCATTTATGATGAACGGTGGACGCGGTAACTTCAGCAGGAGGAGCAACCGCAATGTGACCCGTTGCAGGATAAGCATGACATATGCCACATCCGTCGTCAGAAGGGTGGTAACTTCACTCTGGACATGGTGCCTTGGAGATCACAAAGAAGCCAAGATAAAAGCTTCTGACAGACTAAATACATAGAACGAACACTGTAAAACCGTGCCCGCTATGAGGAACGTCGGATAGATATGACCGCCTCGCCCCCCTATAAAAGGACCCCCAAGGCTTTCAACATGCGGGGGAGGGGGGGATTCACTCTGTGTGAGCAGTAACTATACACATTTTACTTCCCACATTACCTTACGCATTTACTTACACACTTTTCCCTTTGATGCTCTTGCACCCTTTTCCTTTGATGCACTTGCGTTTGTGTTTTACTTTCTTACGCCCGTGTCCATTTACATTTACGCATTACTTTTGTAGCTATTCTTACATTCATAGAGTTCATATACTCGTTCCAGGTCCGCTTGTAATACGTCCTCTCGCCTTTTGAGCTAAAAAAGATCACTAAAGACTCCCGCTGGACGTAGGGCTTTTTTACTCGAACCATGATAAATCTCTTGTTCTTTGCAGGTTAGCCACACGGAGACGAACATGATTCAATAAATTGTACTAGTCGATTTTTGAAATGCCGACAATTAGTGTGCTAGGTAGGGGACTGCTATTGCGCGTTCTCACCAGCTTCGTATGGCTTCATCGACACTGTGGATCGTCGCTAGCAGCCCTCGAGGGCTCAACAACACCGACATCACCGGCGACGTCCGTAAAGCGCCCTCCAAAGGAATGGATGACGATGTGTCGCCATCCCTCTTCAAGATACTAGAAGATATTGTCGGATGCTATCTCAACTCTGACTCAAGCACTGAGGTAAGCAATCATTTTTGTTGGAAATGCCGCCCCAAAACACAGGTGGCGGCGTGCAAACACTTTCACCGGGAGGACACGCCGTTGGGAGCTTAGAAAGGAACCTGCATGCGGTCTTGTCCCAAATAACCCCCTCCAGCCCGGACGCGTCGTGCTCGTTTTCGAGCAGACACACCCAAAAGTCGACAAGACCACATTCTGAACAATTCTCGTCATTGCGCCAACCCATACGCGAAGCGCCCTCATGCTCGATCCGCATGGACCAGCGCCACCACTAGCACTGCCTATACCCCTCACTGTGAGCGGGTAGGCCAGAACATCACGGACGCCCCGCAACGGCATACGAGCACACTCACAGATCGTGTCTCTGCAACGGGGGACGTGGCACCGTGAGCTTGGAAAGGAACTTGCACGCGGTCATCCCCAATAATCACATCCAGCCAAGGTGCGCCACACTCGATTTTGAGCAGAAGCGTCCAAAAATGGGTGAGACCGCACTCCGAATCCAGCTCCATCACCGCGTCGGTCCAGACATGGCACGCCTTCATGCGCATCCCGCTCGAATTGGGGCCACCACTGCTACCGCCAACATCGCATGCTTCAAGCGGATAAGCCAAAACAGCATGGCGGCAACCTTCTCATGGCGCACCACACCCATACTGGCCAAAACCAGGTTCGATCCAGCCCATTGGGACCCCATTCCACGACGGATCTTGCCGCCCGTGTTCATGCGGACAGGCACCATCACAACCACTACACCAACGACCATCGCCGATATCGGGGAAAGACGCCTCGGTCCGGATGAGAGCCGTCGACGGGACTAGATCATCTACTCGCTCGTCTCCGCCAACTTAGGCGTGAGACGTGATTCCCGATCTTCGCCTGGCCCTCGGCGTCTGGAAGATTGCTCACGAGGGGTTTCACGACTTCCCTTTGAGATGCTATGACACCATCAGGAAAGAAGCCACAATGGCGACGGAGAACGAATCCCCAACCCCGCACTGAGCGGGGCCAGTCTCAAGACCACCGTTGGCAATTGCGATTTCTGGGGGATATACAAGTGTCCTGACTACCTCACAAAGCTCAAAGAATGACGGCGGAGGCCGAATGAAACCCTCCACAAGTACATGCAACACTTCACCAAGAAGTGCATCAAGTTCCCTAAAGTCGTTGATAAAAACATCATCCAGACCTTCCTCTCAGAGGTGGTCCGCGAGACCCTGACATCCAAGCTCGCCCGCGTCAAGCCAAGGTGCGCGAAGAAACTATTTGGTGTGGCCTCCTGCACCACCCTGGGAAGGAGTGGCGAGGAGCTGCACCGGCACACCAAAAGCAAGACCCACGAACCCGAAACCAGAATGGGTCCGACTGCTCATCAGAAGAGAAGGGGTCGAAAGAGCGGCCCCAACCAAGGCAGCGGACAGACGTTGGCCCCAAGCGTAGCTCCAACATCGGACCAATGCAAAGACTGGAGACCGGCCAATAGGCAGCCACCCACTTCGAGAAGATGCTCGAGGAACCTTGCACTCATCATACCTACCCGAAAAACCACGAGCTGAAGGAATGCATCCTATTTCGACGTTACCTCGAGGGCAAGCTTAGCGCCCCCAGCAACGGAAGGAAAAGGACCACCACCCAAGGTCTCGATTCGATGGAGTCGATCCCTGACGCGGACGATGGCTGCTTCATGATTCACGAAGATGGATCCGCGTTTGGGAACCCTCCCAAGCAAGAGAAGGCATTCCGAAGGACAGGACCCGTCAAACTAGGTATCCCAAGTTATCTCCTATGGTCCAAAACAACGATTACTTTCAACAGGGCGGACCATCCCGATTTCATCCCGAACGTTGGGCGATATCCTTCGATGGTCAATTCGATTATAGGTCTTGCACATCTCACCTGAGTGTTAATACATGGTGGAAGCAGCCTTAACATCCTCTACGTTGCCACCCTGAACCTGGTGAAGATCCCACGCTCATAGCCCCGTCCCCCATAGGGACCCTTCCATGGAATCATGGTCGGGGGTGTGATTGATGCCTCTCGAGCGCATCGAGCTCTCGGTCACATTCGAAAGCTGGACAAACTCTTGCATGGAGATCCTTACCTCAAAGTCACTAACCTCATCGTCACCTACCACACTATCATGGGACAACCCTGTTACGCCAGGTTCATGACGATCTCCAACTAGACCTACCTCAAGCTGAAGATCCCAGGACCCAGGGGGTCATCATCGTGGATTCCATGATCTAGCTGACCCGATTTTGTGAGATATACAGCCGAGGCGGAATCCCGGTGATGAAGACACCACAACTAGGTGGAGCACCCAAAGCGGGAGTCGCCTTCCAGTGCGACCTCAATCCTGCCCAATCTCCTGACGTCCCCGAGCTCCACAAGAGCATCAAGAGGACCTCAAGGCCATGGCGTGAACTCGATCGAGGCGATCCTGAATGATGTCGTGGCCCCGGAGGATAGAAGAGCACATCTGACGGGACTACGAAAGATGGCGCCCCAACTCCCTCATGCCGATGATCGGACTCCTGCAACATCCATGCCACCAGGACTAGCCACGAGCGTCAGCACGTGCAAAGCGATCGACGACCGACCACGCTAGAAGCGGCGCACGAAGGACGAGTGCCATGGCGGTCAAACCTCGAGGCCAAGCCCCAAGCCACGTTCATGAACACCAGGGCTCGGGTGCTTCCATCAGATTGAAGGCCCAACTTCGCATCATAACTTTCTCCTTGGAAACTCCCTCTTGCCCAAGCGTTTACCTTGCATCACACAAATCGCAGCTCACGAACGACGAAAGTTCCGAGTGTCCTGATTCAAACAAGATGTAGAGATGAAAAATGAATTGTAGCAAAAACATTTTCAATACATTATAAAGGATTCATGATACATCATGGCACAAACAAGTACAAAGAGAAGAAGAAGAAGATTACATCTTGGATTGAAAGTGCATCTAGGACTCCCTTGTGGGTTTTGGATGATTTATGACAAGCAATTGGGATCCTAATCCTTTTGTTGAGATGAATGCAGGAAAATGATGAAAAATGAGCAAAGTGCCAAAAAGAGGGAAATTGAGAAGGAAAATGAATTTGAGCTCAAGGAGAAGAAATTAATAGTTTAGTATGTATGGAGTGTGTTAAGGAAACACACCCAAGAGCTCAATCTCATTTAATCACACACACACAATGCACAAAGCTATACAGGACCGGACTAGTCCGATATCAGCCGGACTAGTCCGATATCTTTCTGTTCCACTTCGGACTAGTCCTCCCCAGTGCGGACTAGTCCTCAAAACAATGCACAAGTCACACAAAATCGGACAAGTCCGTTGTGACCCGGACTAGTCCGATATACTTTCTGATCCACTTCGGACAAGTCCGGTGTTTACACGGACTAGTCCGATATACACTCTGATCTAAATCGGACAAGTCCTCCAAGTGCGGACTTGTCATCCTAAACACTTAGGGTTTCACAGGTCCGGACAAGTCCGATGGAAATCGGACTAGTCCGAAGCTTTCCAGTAGCTAAATCGGACAAGTCCGTTTTCAACCGGACTAGTCCGATATTCCTGGACACTTAGGGTTTGCTTTGCACAACACACCGGACTAGTCCGGTCACCACCACGGACTAGTCCGATCTTTCTGAACCCTAACGGTCACTTTTAGAAACATCATATAAATAGAGGTGCACGGCCCACTTTCACCCACTCTCGAACCCTAGCGCCGTCACACCTCCCAAGAGACTCAAAAACCATCTCTCTCCACGAAATTTAGTGCAAAATCAATCAATCCATTGAAGATCCCTTCTAGATCATTGGAGAGGCACTTGGCACACGATTGAGCTCTTGGTTTGAATCTCTAACACACTCTTGCATCTCAATTTGTATATTTCGAAGTGTGTTATTGGTAGTCTTGAAACTTGTAATCAAGGGAGCTCTCAATTTGTGAGATCGCCCCTTCAACTTGGTGATTTACCTTGTGTGATTAGTGGAAGAGGATTGGCCTTCGTGGCGATCCGACGAGGGAAGGGTTGGTGAAGACCCGGTCCTTTTGTGGGCTCCTCAACGTGGATGTAGGTTGCCTTCGTGGTAGTCGAACCACGGGATAAGTCTTGTGTCTTGTTCGTTTGTGTTCATCATTCTAGTTGATCAACATTATCTAGGGTTTGATTCATTTTGTTGAATTCAAGTTAAATAGTTGAACAAGAATCATACTTGCAATAGAACTTGACATACAACTATTGAACTGTTATTAAAATTTATATTTCCGCTGCAAACGTCAACGAAACAATCAAATTGACCTAACTTGATCAACATAGCCCGTGAAATCCGGACTAGTCCGCACTTTACCGGACTAGTCCGATATATCTGGTTTTGACCTTGTTGTTGAAGTGCTACAGGAACCGAGAAATTTCAAAAGGCCTATTCACCCTCCCCTCTAGGCCTACATTCAATTGGTATCAGAGCAGGTTCTTCAAGAAAGAGTGCAACCACTCGAAGAGATCATGTCGGACTTGAAGGAAGTCCAGAAAATCAACAACCAGGAAGAAATGAACAATGACAAGCACCAAAAGCTTGAGAAGTATCTCGAAGCCATTCAAGACTTCGATGATGATGATGAGGAGACATTGGAGCTGAAAGCACTCCTTAGAAAGAAAGCGCTTTCCAAAGGGAAATCTAAAGTCAAAGAAAAGAAGAAGGGGAGTAGTCACACCGACTACTCCCGATATCCTTTTAATTATGACCGTTTAAATTCTAACAGCAGTCATTATCTATCTATTCCTCTCGGAAAAGCCCCACACTTCGATGGGAGTGATTACTCCATGTGGAGGCAAAATATGAAGATGCACTTGATTTCCCTTAACCCAAGTTTATGGCATATTGTGTGTACAGCAATAAACATCCCTGATGACGATGAAGAGCTCACGCCAAGTCAAGAGCAAGCCATCCACAGGAATGCCCAAGCCGCAGCCGTTATCACCTCATCTCTAAGTCGAGATGAATTCACAATGGTGGACGGATTGGAAATTGCCAAAGAAATCTGGGACACACTACAGACGGCACATGAAGGTGACCGGCATGTGCGGGAGGCAAAGATTGAAATGATTGAAGGCGAACTAGGAAGGTTTGCGATTGAGGAAGATGAGTCTCCCCAGGACATGTACAACAGACTGAAGACTCTTGTGAACAAGGTTCGATCATATGGGAGCAAAAAGTGGAATGACCATGAGGTTGTAAAGCTCATCCTTAGAGCCTTCATGCCTCGCAACGTCACACTTTGCTCTATGATCCGAGAAAGTCCCGGGTACAAGAAAATGACTCCGGATGAACTGCTTGGCAAAATCATCAACTTTGAGATGATGGAGAAGCAAGCCAAGCATGTAAAAGAAATAGCCGACCTCACATCAGCCAAGAAGAAGGGAGTTGCCCTAAAGTCTTCACTCAAGCCTCTATCCAAAGAAGCAAGAGAAGCACAGCTTGAGGAGGACAACAATGATGAAAGCAGCGAGCTGGACGAAGAAGATATGATTTTGTTCATGAAGAAGTTCAAAAGAATTATGAAGAAAAGACAAGGAACAAAATCGAGTGAAGGAAAATACAAGGAGAAGACAAATCCGAAGATGAGGCGGGCATGCTATAATTGTGGTGAGTACAATCATTTATAGTCGATTGCCCGTATGAGGACAACAAGAAGAAGAGTAAAGAGTCCAAGCCTCAACCGAAGAAATTCTTCAAGAAGAAGAAACAAGCTGAACAAGCACACATCAAAAAGGAGTGGGACTCAAACGATGAGTCCTCATCGTCCGATGAAGAAGAAATGGCTAGCATAGCCATTGAAAGCATGTCCAAGAAACCCACACTCTTCCCCACGCTCGGTGCAAAGAAGGCAAATGGAACTTGCCTCATGGCTAAGGAAGGTAAACGCAAGGTAAACATCAAAACTCCTTCCTTGCATTCTTACTCAAGTGATGATGATCTAGATAGTGATGATGAAGATATGCTAATTGGTTTAGATAGAAAAACTGCTGCTAAAATGAAATTCTTGCTTAACCAACTTGTTGAGAAGGAAGAGCTAATTGATCGTCAAGAAGACATGATTATCTCCCAAAAGGAGAAGCATGTCGAACTTGACAATCTTCTAGTTCTTGAAAAGGAGAGAAACCACTCACTAGAGCTTGAGCTAGCTTCAAGCAAGAAAACTTGCTTGGAGTTAACCAACTCAAACGTTGCAATCAAGGATCAACTTGATGACCTAATCAAGGTCAACAAGATCCTTGAAGTGCAGGTTGAGTCACTCAAGCTTAGTGAACCTTCCTCCTCTTCAAGCCTACCTTCTCAACCCACTTCAACTAATATCGCTCATATTTGCAAATGTGATAAAATTAACACCAGGTTGAAGGAAAATTCTACCTCCACAAAGGACAAAAATCCTACCCAATGTGTAATATTTGACAAGGAGAGGATCAACTATGCACGTAGTGCATATTTGGTCCAAAGACCTCCAAATGTCAAGTATGGCATTGGTTACTCTTATGATGGAAAGCAAAGAGCTGGAAATCATAAGAATAACAAGGGAAGGATTACCTTTGTGAAGGGAGGACCCTCACAACCTGGTAACTCGAAAACTAAAAACCTGATCTCTCATGAAAACCGGACTAGTCCGGTTGTGGTCCGGACAAGTCCGGTCATCCGGAAAAGTCCGGTCACACGGACTAGTCCGACCCATAATCAACAGCAACTCCTGTTTAAAACCTTTGATGCTTCTTATGTATTAATGAAAAATAATGTTGGTAAAGTGTATGCTTATTATGCTGGGCCACGCCATGGGAACACAAAATCCCATGTGTGGGTGCCCAAATCTATTGTTACTAACCTCCAAGGACCCAAGCAAGCTTGGGTACCTAAAACCAAGGCGTAATTTGTTTTTGCAGGTCTACTCCTCCGGTGGATCCAAATGGGTGCTAGACAGTGGATGCACCAACCACATGACCGGAGAAAGGAGGATGTTTGTGGAGTATGAAGTGAACAAGGACCCAGACGAAGGCATCTACTTTGGGGATAACAGCCAAGGAAGGGTCCTCGGTACCGGTAAAATAGCAATATCCTCTGAACATACTCTTTTGCATGTTTTACACGTTGAATCTTTAGATTATAACCTGCTGTCCATATCATAATTATGTGACAAAGGTTATAATTGCCTGTTCACTAACAAGGGTGTGACCGTCTCAAGGAGAAGTGATGGTTCTGTTGCATTCAAGGGTATGTTGAAGGGAAAGCTTTACCTTGTTGAATTCAACAAGGATAAAGCCAAACTTGACACATGCTTGATTGCAAAGATCAACATGGGTTGGCTGTGGCATAGACGGCCGGCACATGTTGGTATGAGGAACCTTCAAAAACTCCTCAAGGGCGATCACATCCGAGGTTTGAAAGATGTTGTGTTTGAGAAAGACAGGCCTTGTAGCGCGTGCCAAGCAGGAAAGCAAGTTGGAGCACAACATCCCGCGAAGAACATCATGACCACGACAAGACCGCTCGAACTACTTCATATGGACTTGTTTGGTCCAATTGCTTACATAAGCATCGGCGGTAATAAATACGGTTTAGTTGTTATTAATGATTTTTCCCGCTTCACTTGGGTGTTCTTTCTGCATGACAAGTCAGAAACACAAGGAACACTCAAGAAATTCTTCAAGCGAGCGCAAAACGAGTTCTCACTATCAATCAAGAGTATTCGGAGCGACAACGGCACGGAGTTCAAGAACATACAAGTGGAGGAGTACCTTGATGAGGAAGGAATCAAGCACGAATTCTCAGCACCATACTCTCCACAACAAAACGGAGTTGCCGAAAGGAAGAACCGAACGCTCATAGAGATGGCAAGAACAATGCTCGATGAATACAAGACTTCGAATCGATTTTGGGCGGAAGCAATCAACACCGCTTGCCATGCCACAAATCGACTCTACCTTCATCGACTACTAAAGAAGACCCCCTATGAGCTACTCACCGGTAACAAACCGAACATTTCATATTTTCGAGTTTTCAGTTCTCCTTGCTATATTTTGAACAAGAAGCCCAGGACTTCAAAGTTCGCTTCAAAGTCCGATGAAGGTTTCTTGCTTGGTTATGATTCGAACACTTACGCCTATCGTGTTTTCAACAAGGCCTCCGGACTTGTTGAAGTGGCACGTGACGTAGTGTTCGATGAAACTAATGGCTCCCAAAAGGAGCAAGTTGATCAATGTGAATTAGGTAAAGAGGAAGCCCCCTATCAAGCATTGAAGAGGATGGCTCTAGGCGAAGTACGACCACAAGAGTCATCATCACAAATACAAGAGGAAAGTGAACCACAAGAGGAGATCAACAATCAAGGGGGAGCCTCGATACAAGATCAATCACAGGGATATGAACATGATCAACAAATCAACGAGGACAACAACTCAGGGGGAGAAGAAGATGATCACCAACATACGACCCCCCAAGTGCCACACCCAAGAGTACACCAATGCATTCAAAGGGATCATCCAATCGACAACATCATCGGCGACATCCAAAAGGGAGTAACCACTAGATCTCGTATAGCAAATTTCTGTGAACATTACTCGTTTGTCTCCTTTTTGGAACCCCGCAGGACTGAGGATGCATTGAAGGATCCGGACTGGGTGGTGGCAATGCAAGAAGAGTTGAACAATTTCAAGAGAAACAAAGTTTGGGAACTTGTGAAAAGACCCAATGCAAATATTGTGGGCACCAAGTGGGTCTTCCGCAACAAGCAAGACGAACACGGGGTGGTGACAAGAAACAAGGCACGACTTGTGGCCAAAGGTTACTCACAAGTCGAAGCTGTATCAAATGGACGTGAAAAGCGCCTTCCTCAACGGACCGATCAAGGAGGAGGTGTACGTGGAGCAACCACCCGGATTTGAAGACGAAGAGTTCCCCGACCACGTGTATAAACTGCGTAAGGCTCTCTATGGCCTCAAACAAGCTCCTAGAGCTTGGTATGAGTGTCTTAGAGATTTTTTAATTGATAATGGTTTTCAAATTGGCAAAGTAGACTATACATTATTCACAAAAAATCTGGATAATGATCTTTTTATTTGCCAAATCTATGTTGATGATATAATTTTTGGATCAACTAACCAATCTTTCTGTGAAGAGTTTAGTAAAATTATGACAGACAGATTTGAAATGTCAATGATGGGAGAATTGAAGTACTTTTTGGGATTCCAAGTGCGGCAACAAAAGGAGGGAACATTCATAAGCCAAACCAAGTACACGCAGGACATACTCAAGAAGTTTGGCATGGACAAGGCAAAGCCCATAAAGACTCCCATGGCTACGAATGGCCACTTGGATCTCAATGAAGATGGACCGAGCGTCGACCAAAAGGTATATCGCTCCATGATTGGATCTTTACTTTACTTATGTGCATCTAGGCCAGATATTATGTTGAGTGTATGTTTGTGTGCAAGATTTCAAGCCAACCCTAAGGAATGTCATTTGACAGCCGTAAAGAGAATCCTAAGATATTTAGTTCATACACCCAACCTTGGTCTTTGGTACCCAAAAGGCTCAAAATTCAATCTCATTGGGTATTCCGATGCAGATTATGCCGGGTGCAAAGTTGATAGAAAAAGCACTTCCGGCACTTGCCAATTCCTAGGAAGATCCTTAGTTTCTTGGTCATCCAAGAAACAGAATTCCATTGCATTATCCACAGCCGAAGCAGAGTATGTTGCAGCCGGGAGTTGTTGTGCACAACTCCTTTGGATGCGACAAACTCTAAGGGATTACGGTTACAATATGAACCGTATTCCTCTCCTTTGTGATAATGAGAGTGCCATTAAAATAGCCCACAATCCAGTTGAGCACTCTAGGACTAAACACATTGACATAAGACACCACTTCTTGAGAGACCATTCCATGAAAGGAGACATATCCATCTCTCATGTCAACACCCAAAAACAATTGGCCGACATATTCACCAAGCCACTTGATGAAAAACGTTTTTGCGAACTCCGAAATGAGCTAAACATTCTTGATTCTCGGAGTGTGGCTTGAAAAGTTGCATACCTGTATGATTGCTTCAAAATATTGATTGAATTGTGAAAATCATCTCTCTTCATTTTTCTCTCGAAAAACTATGTCAATTATTAGATCTTGATGAATTTTTGATCATAGTATGATTGTTGTTTGCTTACTGGTCAAATTCATCAAGATTATTTGAATTGTTTTGTCTCTCTACTCTCAATTATTGGACCCTCAAATATATATGAATGGGCTATGCAATTCTTTCCTGGTGACCACGGACAAGTCCGTGGTTACCCGGACTAGTCCGCCAGTGCAGACTAGTCCGCAGAGTGCTGGTTAGGCCGGACTAGTCCGACAGACCACGGACTAGTCCGATATAGGTCTCTGGATGACTTCGGACTAGTCCGGTCGAGTCTGGACTTGTCCGATTTTTCGTGTCCATAACCCTAGCCGCCACCAAACCCTAATCCCTTCACCCCACACTCGCCCCCAAGCTTTCTCTCTCTTGCGCTCGAGCTCCCAAGGCGAATCCTTGATTCCTCCGTCGAAAAGCCTCAATCTTGGGCGGAGATCAAGCTTGAAGACTCGGGGATTGAAGTTAGCGGACAAGTCCGGCCTCCAACCCCCAAAATCTCAAGCTTCCTTTGATTTCTTGGTAAATTTTCTTCAAAACCCTAAGAAATCACAAATTTCACTATTGCTTATCGTTTGGCCTAGCATTCTTCACTAGTTACATGTCTAGTTGATGTACTATGTGTATGCTAGACTAGTTTTTCCTTAGGGATCAATTTTTGTCCAGTCCGTTAGGTTTTTGCAGATGAACACCGGACTAGTCCGGTCCAGGTACGGACAAGTCCGGTCCCCCGGACTAGTCCGTGCCTATGCACCGGACAAGTCCGTTGTTTCTGAACCAAAACCTAATTCTTTAATTCCCTAATGCCTTCCATTGCCATCTTACCTTACCAATACCTTGTATAACTTGTCCTTTCTCTTGATCACTCATTCTCAGATCATGTCGAGCTCCGACAACGAAATCTCCGATTTCAAGGCCGAGTTGGACCACGAGGTGGCACCTCGGTCCTCGGCGGGTCTTGGCAAGAAACGCCAAGAAAGACCTTCCGAGCCTGCTACTTCCCCTCCCCAGGTTCGGAGGAAGGTCCTTGCCAAGAAGCCTGCCTCGAAGGCTGCTCCGTCTACAAGCGGCCTTCGACAAGCTAAAGGGAAAGGCAAGGGGGTTGCCACAGGGCCTGTTGGGCCCCTGAAGCTGCATACTCCCAGAGAAGGGGTCCGGGACCCCAATGAGGAAAGATTCACTGGCAAAGGCAACGATGTGGCTGCAAAGTTGAGAAGTGTTGATTGCTATGCAAGGCCCAAGCAAGCAGCTGATGGCAGATTTTGGTCAAATTTCCATGCTGATTTCTACAAGCTGGTCTACTTGCCGATGAAGACCCCGGTGGTGCGCAATCAATGGATTGACTGGGCCCACCTTGAGAAGAGGAAATATGCAGCTTTTGATGAAGTGATAGCAGCTGCAGAGAGACATGGTCTGAAGGATCTCTTTGCCTTCAGACACAACTGGAATGATGAAGTGATAGCACAATTTTATGCAACGTGCCACTTCTCAAGCGAAGACGAAGAAAGTGTGACTTGGATGACTCATGGATCCAAGTATTCTATTACTCAGGAAGAGTTTGCCAACCTGCTGCACCTTGACTCTGGAGGACATGACCACCTAATCATCCACAACATAGGGGTCATTGAGAGGGACAGAATGAAATTCATGTATGAGCCCAACTCTAAGTATGCTCCTCCCTCCACAAAGAATATGAAGCCTTTCTTTGTGGTCCTCAACAGAGTCCTCAGGAAGACAATTGCCCCCATGGATGGGGATGCAGGGAGTGTACAGGGCTACCTCCGGACCCTAATGAGGGTCATAAGCAAGAAGAGACAGTTTGATGTTGCAGACTATATTTGGAATGATATGGTCAATATCTCAAGTACCCCCAACCGATCCTGTGGCTATGCCCCTTACTTGATGTTTATGATTGAGAAGGTCACAGGGATCGAGTTTGTGAAGGATGTGGAGCACACTCCACTGAGGCCTCAGAAGCCTCAGCCAGTGAGTGTCCAGGCTGCTCCATCGCCGGCCTCAAGCCCCGAGGCACCGACAAGGCAAGAAGAAGCTGCTAGGGCTCCTCCTCCCTCCAGGGAAGCCCCTAAGAAAGGATCCGCCAGTGGGATCCTCAAGTACTTGGCTGCAATTTTCTCCTCATGCAAGAAAACTGAAGTGAAGCTTCACAAGCTAAATCAGAAGAGGAAGGAGAACATGAGGTACATAAAAGCCAATGTGAAGCAGCTGAGTGAGAAGCTGGAGATCAACCCAATTGGATCTCCAGTACTTTCTGAAGATTCTGATCCGGACATCACCGAGCTCAGCCCCTTGAGTACATCCGAGCTTGCCTATTTTGGCATTGGGGGCTCGAGCAGCTCCGCTCCTCCTCCTCCCTCTCAACCTCGTCAAGCGGAAAGCGATGAAGACGATGAAGATGACGAGAGGACTGACAGCGAAGAGTGAAGCCCTAGGACCTTCCTCTCTCTCTTTTTGGTGTCTTGATGCCAAAGGGGGAGAGATTGAGGGGGAGTCTCTAGTCTTAGCTTTAGCTGAATAGGATGCGAGGAGAGAGCTCTCTATGTATTTTTAATTGTGATTGTATTTGTTTAACACTATTTTCATATCATGTTTGGTCCTGTGTTAAATTGCTCAATTAATTTGCAAGTGTGTGATGAAATCTGGATTTTTGCTCCTGAAATGCCATATTCACTTGATATTAGTTGATCAATGCAAATTCTGTCATTCTTAATGCATTCATGCTTTTAGTATGCATCCCACCATAAAGAATGCACACATGAATAATTATCTTGTTGCTTGATGTATTTTTGAGTCATATGTGCATACTTTATGAAAATCTCATTTTATACCTCATTTTGTGAAATCTCAATTGGTTGTCATCAATCACCAAAAAGGGGGAGATTGAAAGTGCATCTAGGACTCCCTTGTGGGTTTTGGATGATTTATGACAAGCAATTGGGATCCTAATCCTTTTGTTGAGATGAATGCAGGAAAATGATGAAAAATGAGCAAAGTGCCAAAAAGAGGGAAATTGAGAAGGAAAATGAATTTGAGCTCAAGGAGAAGAAATTAATAGTTTAGTATGTATGGAGTGTGTTAAGGAAACACACTCAAGAGCTCAATCTCATTTAATCACACACACACAATGCACAAAGCTATACAGGACTGGACTAGTCCGATATCAGCCGGACTAGTCCGATATCTTTCTGTTCCACTTCGGACTAGTCCTCCCCAGTGCGGACTAGTCCTCAAAACAATGCACAAGTCAGACAAAATCGGACAAGTCCGTTGTGACCCGGACTAGTCCGATATACTTTCTGATCCACTTCGGACAAGTCCGGTGTTTACACGGACTAGTCCGATATACACTCTGATCTAAATCGGACAAGTCCTCCAAGTGCGGACTTGTCATCCTAAACACTTAGGGTTTCACAGGTCCGGACAAGTCCGATGGAAATCGGACTAGTCCGAAGCTTTCCAGTAGCTAAATCGGACAAGTCCGTTTTCAACCGGACTAGTCCGATATTCCTGGACACATAGGGTTTGCTTTGCACAGCACACCAGACTAGTCCGGTCACCACCACGGACTAGTCCGATCTTTCTGAACCCTAACGGTCACTTTTAGAAACCCCATATAAATAGAGGTGCACGGCCCACTTTCACCCACTCTCGAACCCTAGCGCCGTCACACCTCCCAAGAGACTCAAAAACCATCCCTCTCCACGAAATTTAGTGCAAAATCAATCAATCCATTGAAGATCCCTTCTAGATCATTGGAGAGGCACTTGGCACACAATTGAGCTCTTGGTTTGAATCTCTAACACACTCTTGCATCTCAATTTGTATATTTCGAAGTGTGTTATTGGTAGTCTTGAAACTTGTAATCAAGGGAGCTCTCAATTTGTGAGATCGCCCCTTCAACTTGGTGATTTACCCTGTGTGATTTGTGGAAGAGGATTGGCCTTCGTGGCGATCCGACGAGGGAAGGGTTGGTGAAGACCCGATCCTTTTGTGGGCTCCTCAACGTGGATGTAGGTTGCCTTCGTGGTAGTCGAACCACGGGATAAGTCTTCTGTCTTGTTCGTTTGTGTTCATCATTCTAGTTGATCAACATTATCTAGGGTTTGATTCATTTTGTTGAATTCAAGTTAAATAGTTGAACAAGAATCATACTTGCAATAGAACTTGACATACAACTATTGAACTGTTATTAAAATTTATATTTCCGCTGCAAACGTCAACGAAACAATCAAATTGACCTAACTTGATCAACATAGCCCGTGAAATCCGGACTAGTCCGCACTTTACCGGACTAGTCCGATATATCTGGTTTTGACCTTGTTGTTGAAGTGCTACAGGGACCGAGAAATTTCAAAAGGCCTATTCACCCCCCCTCTAGGCCTACATTCATGGATGCAGTTCTCCCCTAGGGATATCCTACCCCTCAAATGACAGGTGGCCTTGTTTTTTCTCCCCTTCTGCAGGGAGATAACCGCGGTTTCTATCAAAGAATAATTGGCTTCCTACAAGGTAATGATCTGCCAAAAACAAAAATATCTTTTGTTGGGAGAAGCAGATCTCTCGGCGGGCAAAATGGCCACTTATCTCCAAATACAGTGGCCATCCCGCCCTTGCTGGGTAAGAGGGCCTCTCATCTCCAAGGCTGAAGGCGACGACGCCTCGCCGGTGGTCGAGGCAGGACGGTATGCCAAGATCCGTTGAAAAGGGCTGGGAAGCCAAAGCCTCCAACTATCTTCCGATCGACCAAACATCATATCAAAAGCCCTAGGCCATGCAGACATACGCGCTGGATCTGGACAAAATAGGCCCCCCTTCAAACTCCCACCCGCTCATGCCACCTACAAACCTTCTAAAGGTTCCTCCCCTCTTTTGAACTTTGAGGTAGTTCCTCACCCTCTGAATCTCCCTCCAAGGTTTCATGGACTGAGGCCGCGCCGCCGTCTACTAGACACGGAGCCCCATCCACCGCGCTCTCTTACTGCCAAGAGAGGGGTTCAGACTACGGGATGAGCGACAGAAGAGGAAGGGAGGAAGACATTTAGGGAAGAAAAGCTAAGGCGTTTGGAAACGAGGGAGCCACACTTGGCCATTTATAACACCACCAAGTAAGAAAAAGAGACATGAGCAGCGATAATGGCGCACCAAACATCGTAACCAACATCGCAATAAAGGGCTCCTAGCGACCTGAGGATCACAACTGCATGCCATGCTGTCGTGCCACTCTGTAACGGATGCCACAATGAAGACTCGTGGCAACCTGAGGATTCGCGTTGCACGCTGTCCCGAATCTTCGTGAGCTATGCCACACTGAAGGATGATGGGACTTGACACATTCACGGTGCACTCATAAGCCTCGTGACAGGCACCAACTTGAAGTCGCGCGACCTACTGGAGCAACCTCGAGGGATCAGGAAATGCTGCCACATCTCGTACAGAAGCAGGCTCGATGGCCACCACTCCGACACATCATCAACAAGGATAAACCAATCCTCCCCTCTCGGTTAGTAGTTCTTCGTGGAATTAATCTTTAAAGCATAGGGCTCGGAGCGGGGACTCCAACCGTCCCTCCGCAAATGTCAAGAGGAGAGCGGTCCTGATCGCCTCGCCCGGCTCGGGGGCTTCCAAATCGACATAAGTGATTAGAGGTTTCTTGATTTCAGAAGGGCCCACTATTGGGATCTGACCTCCCCCTCCAAGAGCTCAAGGAGCGCATGTCCGCCCAAACTTGTCGTACGAAACTAACGTGGGACGGGAAATCGAAAGGAACGTAGGAGAAGGGATGGAGCCCCACAAGTTCTAGATAATAGACAATGCTCAGAAAGGAAAGACAAACAAAAGTACTTCATTTCGTTATTACAAAAGCACCAGGGGTGCAACTATTTTTAACACCTTAGCCACTACGGGTCTGGCGGTCATTACTTCTAGCATCTCTCTAGGGTCACAAACTAGCCCACAAACAACACTAGTCTTTTCTACGCATTTTGTCCTCACTCGTGCACACCCGAGAAGACTTCGCGTTCGGTCACCCATCTGTATATTGCTTCGGGCCAAGCACGCTTAACCTTGTAGTTCTTTGCAGGGGGCTTCCAGAAAAGAAAGTATACCTTGATAGTATGAGTATTTTATCAATCCTATTAAAATTTGAGCGAGGATTCACAATCCACCCCACTTAGAAGATCGACGTCCTTGTCGATCAACCCCAACCGAGGAACGTCCCCTCTTGACCACGTCTGTACTTTCAGTACTGGTATATTGTACCACATCACTGACCCGTACACACTCTTGAAACCGTGAGAGTTAAATTTGATACAATTTTTAATACCCAGTCACTACAAGCCTGACGATCATTACTTCTAGCAGCTCTCTAGGATCACAGACTAGCCCCATACACCAACACTAGTCTTTTATGTGCATTTTGTCCTCACTCGTGCGCACCCGGGAAGACTTCTCGATCGGTCACCCAACCATAAATTACTCTGGGGCAAGCACGCATAACCTCGAAGTTCTTTGCAGGTGGACTTCCGAGAAAGAAGGTATACCTTGGTGGTATGAGTATTCTATCAATCCTATTAAGCCTTGATCCAGGATGTCACACTATTTATGTCAGGGAGAACGACTAGGATGCCCTACATCCAGCCCATCCTCTGTGCTAGTTCTCCCACTGATGCAGGGGAGATAAGGTGACACAAAGAGGCAGCAACGGGATCACACTCCTGTTCCAGTGCACCCAACTCCGCCTCCGACCAGCCGCCCGCGTAGCCCTCTCCCACGGTGCGGAGATCGATGTCGTTGTAGTGGGATGTCACAATCGTGAGG
This sequence comes from Tuctoria greenei, assembly GCA_036927565.1. Lineage (NCBI taxonomy): Eukaryota > Viridiplantae > Streptophyta > Magnoliopsida > Poales > Poaceae > Tuctoria > Tuctoria greenei. Next base: position 127,292,995 of record JAYESD010000011.1, on the reverse strand, counting down.
GTGAGGCGCGCCCTAAGACTCACCCCTGCGGTGGCCATGGCGTTCAGCCACGAGGATACCCTGTTCGGAAGCTCCACCATCTTGGTGCCTAGTTGCGACACGGAGGAAGCACCGTATGCTACCCCGCAAATGCCAATCTTGGAGGCGCGGAGCCCCTACAGCTCCGCCACCACCTTCGCATAGCGACAAGAGGCCTAACAAAGACTTGCCGTAAGGGTGGCATTGTTTAACATGCTGACCTCTAGTCGACCAAGCATCCGATCGCATGCTGCCATCGCCACCTCCCGAACCATGGCGACCACCCCTTGAACGGTGGCAATGCGAGTCGGGATCTCCCAAAGGCGGATGTCCGGCTCTACGCCCTGTGGGGACAGACCGAGCACAGACCCACACATGACGGAAATGGAGGCACGAAGGGCCTCGAGCTCTTGGGTGTCTTGCACCGTCTCCTCACGGGTGGCAGCGATTGCAATGAGCAATCGCGCTGACTTCGCGTGCACCCCCTCAGCATCCACCTAGGATACTACTACCTCCACTCCGTCCCACACGAGCTCCTCAAACGAAGCATCCCCCTCGCCCTACGCGGCACTAGGACCACCACTGCACAGGAGTCACGCCCTCGCGGCAGACTCCTGGGCCAACGCCCGCGGAAAAGATGAGGGTAAAACTTGGAAGCGAACACAGTCGATGGTCAAGAAAAGTTACCTGGCTGACAGAAGCTGCGATGCCCAGCCGCTGCAAAATCTAGAAGATCCTATCACACCCAACCTCAAGTCTTTCCCTCGCATCGGCGAGTTGCAAGCCCAGGATGAGGGCATCTTCGTGGATGCCCACCCACCGAGCAAACTTCATGGTTCTGCTCGGCTCAGAGGCATCCCCTGCCGCAGGAGGTGGAATTCGGGGACTATCGACACCTTTGACGTCCAGGATCTCACCCTCGATGGGCACGAGGGCGGAAGCCTCAGGCCGTGACGAGGAGGCAGCACCCCCGACTCCCACCTCGGAGGGCTTCGAAAACCCCGCAGGGGTCGTCTCACGAGTGGCTAACTCATCGGTGGTCTGCCATTCCGGCGGGGCCCGACCAGCCGCTAGAGATGGCAGGAGCGGACACAGCTCCTTCAACCCAGAAGCACCACCGAGGACGACGAAACCCGCTCTTGCCGAGATAGGGATTTCGCTGAATCGAGGGTACCCGTCCCGATGGATGGGTTGTAGAGAACTTCGAGATTAAGTGTGCTTGGCCCAAAGCCATTTACGGATTGGTGACCAACCGAGAAGTTTTCCCGAGTGCACACGAGTGAGGACAAAATGCACAGAAAAGACTAGTGTTGGTCTGCGGGACTAGTATGTGATTCTAGAGAGCTGCTAGAAGTAACAACCGCCAGACCTGGCTGGGGTGTTACGTCCATGGCACAAGATTGGTGCTTAAGAACCAAAATAGACCCTCCTTTGGAATGATAATCATCATAACTACTGTTCCAATCTGCATATGAAAACAACTCACAAATGATGGTCATGATTTATAAACAAAGCTGCTAAATTCCCATAAAAGACTTGTAGAACCTGACAGACTGCCCTTCGCCTTCAGTTGCTTTATTCCACACTTGGGGATTTGCGTGTTACTTTTATTCAAGTGGTTAAAGAAGCAATACAAGGTCGTTTGGACAGATGAAGCTCGAGTACCTTTCGACGACCTGATTAAGCTCGAGTACCTTTCGCCGACCTCAAGTAGTATTCCCCTGTTTTTAATCATTTGACATTTAAGATATGATTTTTAGTTTATTCTGAATTAAATTTTTTCTAAACATCATGTAATTAGGGATAGGAGAAACTGAATAAATCTCTTGTAGTTCTGATTTTTTCCTGACCCCAAGGAGACCTTGCAGTTTTGTATCTTTGCAACTACTCGTGTGGTTAGCACGATCCTTGTGCTAGATCGAGCTGAGGAAGGATATGTCTAGATTCTCCAACACCTAGTCTACATCATTAGCAAGGTTTTAATGGACTCCAAGGTACGATGGTTTCATATAAGCTCATATTGTTAAAAAAGTGACCACTGGAATTAGGAGTCAGTTACAAACGTAACCAACTCAATCTCCTAAAGTTTTCCCCAAGTCTTGATTGGAGGACTCCCAACATATTCTACTGGGTGGCCCCCTCGCGCGTCCCCTCCTCGCATATAAGAAAGGGCTTTACCCTGGATTTAGAAATCATGATATGAGAAAACACCTAAGCTAAGGAGGTGCCGATCACCTCGAGAGGAAAACCCGGGGAAGGCTCCCCACATGTCGCCTCGACCACCAGCGGTGATTGCCGGCACTGCACAACACCAACCCTAGCTTCACCGACACTCAAGTCCATGGCTGCCTCTTCTCCATCAACACCACAAGGTATGCCCTTAGGTGCGGATTCTCCTCTCTGTTCTTGCTTGCTTCATGGTGTTGTTCTTCGTCATTCCCCTGTCCACACCCTAAGCCGACCCTAAATACCAATTACAGAATAAGCACGAAACTAACAATGGTAATCAGAGGCACCTTCTTTGGTTTTAGGGCTTCAGCTTACCTCGGTCTTGTGACGCCCGGTTCCGAAAATTGAACCAAGCTAACGCATATGTGTGCCCAGGATGTTCAACACACATACACGCGTGATTCACAAATGATAAACAGATAATTACCACAGCTCAAAGTATTAAATAAGTACTCTTATTACATAATTCATTAAATCCTCGAATACAAGCTCTAATGAATATTAATGATAAGTTCAACTAATGCAGCGGATATAAACTAATTAAGCAACTAAGCAAACTGAGCAAAAGGGAATAGCGCAGCTCCATGCAACACCACAGGCAAGCTGACGGTAGACACGGCCTAGATCTCCACATTATCACCATTAAACTCACAATTCTGACCTGCAACTGTTGGGGTGGGGGATTGCAAGAGTGAGTACATGTCGTACTCAGCAAGTGTGGAAAGTATGACATGTGGCTGATTCAAAAGACGACAATAATAATGGCTAAGTGCTGAAAAGTACAGTAAAACATTTGAAAAGCATTATACTATGTCTATGTGAAACAAATCCCATCATAACCATCTTATTAACATAATATAAACAATATCCAATTATTGCCAACTTTACCATTATCCATGTCCAATTATCATAACTCAAATTCATATCCATGACCATAATCCATAAACCATGACCGTTACCAAACCATAACCATCCCAAATCCCAATTCCAACTCTAATCATGTAGGTCATCCAGGCGCTCATAACCGGGAGCACGGCTATCATGATAGTTTTTAACACTCTGCAGAGGTTGTACCACTTTACCCACATGTTTGTGATTTTATCACCTTTCGATGACTAAGAAACCTCCATTGTGCCATCTCACACTTCCGTAGGTGTGTGGCCAAGAGATCACAAAATAGCCTTTCAAAAGGGACTACTAGTATGTACGGGCCCACTAAGGTTTCACCGGCAGGCTTGAACCTCTATTCTCCCACCCACGGGTCCCCTCGTGTGCCATGCGGATCCCAGGGCAGTCCTTCTCGACTCCCATTCCCCGCGCCATCCAATGGTCCATACAGTACTAGCAGTGCTCCTAATTATTCAGCTACGCCGCACCCATACTTGGCCTTGTGGTGGCACTGTTGACCTGGCATATTCTCGCATGAACCGGTCCTTAGATCTAAGGCAAGCAAACCACCATAACGACCAACCCATCCACATAACCATGCTTGCTTAGATCACCCATCGTATTGACCAGTTCACATTAACCAGAATATCATTGATGCATAATTAAATGTGTAGTGTTGTTTACCATCCCAATTAATTAAGCGAAGCGATAAAGTAAAAACCCTTCCCGACTCTCTACCATAATTCCAGGTGACAAGGGTGGTCAACAAAACTAGTAAACTTCCTACCATAGGGTTCCCATCAATTTGACACAAGCATGCAAGTTTGCAAACAAAACATTTAATTTAAAATAGGATCAATATGCTTCAAGGACACTTGCCTTGCTCCGGCGGATGGGGTTGCTCAAGCGCTTCGAAATCTTGGGTTTGGAAATCCTCGTATGCAACCTCTTGAGCGCGTTCCTCTACGCGTGATCATACATACAAGAAAACATATACAATTCAACATAATGCATACAAAATAATCAACATGCAATGACGTGTATGCATGCACAATTTAATAATTAATTTACTACGATCGTTTATTAATTAGATGCGACTAGTCATACGTGTTCATAAGGGTTACGGGGATTTTAGGGCGGATTAATGCTGCTGAAATAAAATTTATGGTGCGACTAAAATTAATTTACGCCTACTAGATTCAATACGGTCGCAAAAATTCGCATCGGGAACGGACCCTACCGTAGATCTGACGGCGTGACGGTCGCGGAATAAATGCGACGCGTAGACGAAAAAGATGGTGCAGCAGTCCTTTGGCGGCGCGATGACGGCGGCGCGATGTCGGCGACGATCTCCGGCGAACGGCGGTGTCCTCCTCTTTTTCTCCCTCTTCTTCTCCTTCTTTTTTCCTCTTTTTCTTCCCTGGCGCAGAGCTCCTGGTGCCCTTTTTCCTCTGTACCGGCGGCTGGGTTTCTCCAGGCGGCGGCTGCTGGTTCGTGGGGAAAAAAAACATAGGGACCTCGGTACTATTTATAGGGGCGGCTGGAGCAAAAAGATCGGAACGAGTCGGTTGGGAAGCGGGGCGGGATGGGACTCGTATCCGGGAAAAACGGGGCGTTACGGCGCGGGAGACGGCGGGAGACGCGGAGCGGAAATTCCACGCGCGGGAGAGTCGCGTCGTGGGGGGGGGGGGGGGGGGGGAGACCGAGGCGGGGCCCGCGCTGCGCGCGGCAGGGGCACGCGGCCGGGCTGGCAGGCGGGCGGCGCGTCAGGGGGCGCAGGCGGGGCCCGGCCGGGCGGCGCAGCGCGCACTGCGCTCGGCAGGCGGTGCGGCGTGGGGGCCACGCGGGCGGCGGGTGTCGGGCGGGCGCGCTCGCTCGCGCGGGCGTGGCCGGCTGCGGCTCGGCCGCTGGCCGGCGGCTGCTTGCTTTTTTTTTCTTTTTATATATATATATATTATAATATATTTTATTACTTATATTTTATTTATTATTTTTTTATTTTACTTATTTATTTTTTTATATCTTTTTTATTATGTTATTTATTATATATATATTTTATATATAAATATTATTTATGTTATATATTTATTATTTATTATTATTATTATGTATATTATTAATATTAATATTTTATTTATTTTCGTATATTGTTATATATATTATTTATATACATTTATATATATTTTATTATTATTATTTTTATACTTATTCCTTATTACAAGTTTTAGGCTATAATTATTATTTTCTTTCTTCTTTTGCTGCATATATATGCTCCATCTCTAATGTTTTATTATTTTTCTTTTATCCTACTAATGTTTAATGCATGATCATGTATGCAATGCAAGATGCGAAAATTTAGGGTGTTACAATTCTACCCCCCTTAAAATGAATCTCGCCCTCGAGATTCGATAGCGTGGAGAAAATGTGAGGGAATTCTGCCTTCAGGTCTTCTTCACGTTCCCATATAGCTTCGGTTTCCGTATGGTGTTTCCATTGCGCTTTGCACCAACGGATCCTCTTACTTCTTGTGAATGCAAAACAATGAGGTTGGCGGAGAAGTCTACCCCCTTATTTTAAGGCTTACTTTTGGACATACTATATTTGTTCTAATCTCTCCTCCAGGAGACTTAACCAAAAGGATAGACTTCATATGAGAGATAGGCAAACTATACTTGGTGACATATTTCGATGCAATGAATGAATGCGATGCTCTATAATCAAATATCATAGTCGCGGGGTTGGAGTTAGCAAGAAACATACCAGTGACCACGTCATTCGCTTGTTGAGCATCCTCCGTAGAGACATGGTTCACATTGCCACGAGCAAAATTCTGCTGTCCACGGTTTCCTTGTGGCTGTACTCCATTAGGTCTTGGGTTTTGCCTCGTCGCATTGCTTCTTTGACCAAGGCCTGACTTAGGACATTGATTCGCAAAGTGTCCAGCTTCTCCACAAGTGTAGCACCTCTTAACTCCACCAGAATTATTGGGACGAGCTTGGTTTTGAGCATTGGTTCCAGGAAAATCAGCACGAGGCGCATAAGGCATTGCTTGCATATCAGGGCGCTGCTGCACAAACTGAGTTGGGTGTGGTGCATAACCAGGGCGCTGAGCAGGAATAGTGGGGCTGTAATGAGGCGCATTTGGTGGTGCAAGGCGAGGGCGCACATTACTTCCTTGTTGCTGTCCTTGATAGGACGCCTTCCTCTTGATTTCTTGCTCCATCTCACGGATCTTGTTCTCAACTACAATTGCTTTGTCTACAAGTTTCTGGAAATTGGCATAATCGCAGTTGAGTAGTTGCACTTGTATCTCATTGTTGAGGCCTCTCATGAACAAATATTGCTTCCGGCTGTCTCGGCTAACATCCTCGGGCGCATACCTTGAGAGTTGAGTGAACTTGTTGAGATATTCACTCACGCTTGATCTTCCTTGCCTTAAGTTCTCGAATTCTTGCCTCTTCAAGAGCATAACACCTTCCGGCACGTAATGAGAACGGAAACTCTCTTTGAATTCCGCCCAGGTGATCCTCTGTTGATTCTCATGAGCATTGCATAGTGAATCCCACCAATCGGAGGCTGCTCCAACGAGTTGATGAGAAGCAAATAGGACCTTCTCCCTATCAGTGCACTGGACAATAGCTAGCTTCTTCTCCACGGACTTGAGCCAATCATCACCATCCATAGGGTCAGCAGCTTGAGCAAAGGTTGGCGGCCTAGTCCTCATAAACTCTCCCAATTGGTCATGAGGAGGCGGGGGTGGCGGTGGAGGCATGTGTGGCTGATTGTTGATAATGCCAGCCTGCAGCTGTCCCATGGTTTGTATCATGGTCTGCATGAGCTGGTTTTGCATAGCCAATAGTTGTTCAATGTTGATAGCTCCATGAGCAGGTCCTTGTCCGTTGTTGTTCTGGGGCACTCCATTGTTCTCCTCCTCATCATTGGCATCCCTCTGGTTGCGAGTCCTCACCATCTAGAGAAAAGCAATAGGTAAGAATTTAGAAACGTCCCCAACTATATGCATCAAGGGATATGAAGCTAACCAACTAGCTACACTAGCCTAGGTGGACATGGCAATGCTAAGGCATCCCAAAATCCTCTATTAAGCACGCAAGCAACCAATATATAGCAAACAGCACACCAACAAAAACACATCGTTTCCTGAGTGCTCCTATGTGCTCTAAAGTGTCCATTCTATCTAGGCTGCGTCCTACGGTCAAACCTGTGGCTCTGATACCAATCTGTGACACCCGGTTCCGAAAATTGAACCAAGCTAACGCATATGTGTGCCCAGGATGTTCAACACACATACACGCGTGATTCACAAATGATAAACAGATAATTACCACAGCTCAAAGTATTAAATAAGTACTCTTATTACATAATTCATTAAATCCTCGAATACAAGCTCTAATGAATATTAATGATAAGTTCAACTAATGCAGCGGATATAAACTAATTAAGCAACTAAGCAAACTGAGCAAAAGGGAATAGCGCAGCTCCATGCAACACCACAGGCAAGCTGACGGTAGACACGGCCTAGATCTCCACATTATCGCCATTAAACTCACAATTCTGACCTGCAACTGTTGGGGTGGGGGATTGCAAGAGTGAGTACATGTCGTACTCAGCAAGTGTGGAAAGTATGACATGTGGCTGATTCAAAAGACGACAATAATAATGGCTAAGTGCTGAAAAGTACAGTAAAACATTTGAAAAGCATTATACTATGTCTATGTGAAACAAATCCCATCATAACCATCTTATTAACATAATATAAACAATATCCAATTATTGCCAACTTTACCATTATCCATGTCCAATTATCATAACTCAAATTCATATCCATGACCATAATCCATAAACCATGACCGTTACCAAACCATAACCATCCCAAATCCCAATTCCAACTCTAATCATGTAGGTCATCCAGGCGCTCATAACCGGGAGCACGGCTATCATGATAGTTTTTAACACTCTGCAGAGGTTGTACCACTTTACCCACATGTTTGTGATTTTATCACCTTTCGATGACTAAGAAACCTCCATTGTGCCATCTCACACTTCCGTAGGTGTGTGGCCAAGAGATCACAAAATAGCCTTTCAAAAGGGACTACTAGTATGTACGGGCCCACTAAGGTTTCACCGGCAGGCTTGAACCTCTATTCTCCCACCCACGGGTCCCCTCGTGTGCCATGCGGATCCCAGGGCAGTCCTTCTCGACTCCCATTCCCCGCGCCATCCAATGGTCCATACAGTACTAGCAGCGCTCCTAATTATTCAGCTACGCCGCACCCATACTTGGCCTTGTGGTGGCACTGTTGACCTGGCATATTCTCGCATGAACCGGTCCTTAGATCTAAGGCAAGCAAACCACCATAACGACCAACCCATCCACATAACCATGCTTGCTTAGATCACCCATCGTATTGACCAGTTCACATTAACCAGAATATCATTGATGCATAATTAAATGTGTAGTGTTGTTTACCATCCCAATTAATTAAGCGAAGCGATAAAGTAAAAACCCTTCCCGACTCTCTACCATAATTCCAGGTGACAAGGGTGGTCAACAAAACTAGTAAACTTCCTACCATAGGGTTCCCATCAATTTGACACAAGCATGCAAGTTTGCAAACAAAACATTTAATTTAAAATAGGATCAATATGCTTCAAGGACACTTGCCTTGCTCCGGCGGATGGGGTTGCTCAAGCGCTTCGAAATCTTGGGTTTGGAAATCCTCGTATGCAACCTCTTGAGCGCGTTCCTCTACGCGTGATCATACATACAAGAAAACATATACAATTCAACATAATGCGTACAAAATAATCAACATGCAATGACGTGTATGCATGCACAATTTAATAATTAATTTACTACGGTCGTTTATTAATTAGATGCGACTAGTCATACGTGTTCATAAGGGTTACGGGGATTTTAGGGCGGATTAATGCTGCTGAAATAAAATTTATGGTGCGACTAAAATTAATTTACGCCTACTAGATTCAATACGGTCGCAAAAATTCGCATCGGGAACGGACCCTACCGTAGATCTGACGGCGTGACGGTCGCGGAATAAATGCGACGCGTAGACGAAAAAGATGGTGCAGCAGTCCTTTGGCGGCGCGATGACGGCGGCGCGATGTCGGCGACGATCTCCGGCGAACGGCGGTGTCCTCCTCTTTTTCTCCCTCTTCTTCTCCTTCTTTTTTCCTCTTTTTCTTCCCTGGCGCAGAGCTCCTGGTGCCCTTTTTCCTCTGTACCGGCGGCTGGGTTTCTCCAGGCGGCGGCTGCTGGTTCGTGGGAAAAAAAAACATAGGGACCTCGGTACTATTTATAGGGGCGGCTGGAGCAAAAAGATCGGAACGAGTCGGTTGGGAAGCGGGGCGGGATGGGACTCGTATCCGGGAAAAACGGGGCGTTACGGCGCGGGAGAGGGCGGGAGACGCGGAGCGGAAATTCCACGCGCGGGAGAGTCGCGTCGTGGGGGGGGGAGACCGAGGCGGGGCCCGCGCTGCGCGCGGCAGGGGCACGCGGCCGGGCTGGCAGGCGGGCGGCGCGTCAGGGGGCGCAGGCGGGGCCCGGCCGGGCGGCGCAGCGCGCGCTGCGCTCGGCAGGCGGTGCGGCGTGGGGGCCACGCGGGCGGCGGGTGTCGGGCGGGCGCGCTCGCTCGCGCGGGCGTGGCCGGCTGCGGCTCGGCCGCTGGCCGGCGGCTGCTTGCTTTTTTTTTTCTTTTTCTTTTTATATATATATATTATAATATATTTTATTACTTATATTTTATTTATTATTTTTTTATTTTACTTATTTATTTTTTTATATCTTTTTTTATTATGTTATTTATTATATATATATTTTATATATAAATATTATTTATGTTATATATTTATTATTTATTATTATTATTATGTATATTATTAATATTAATATTTTATTTATTTTCGTATATTGTTATATATATTATTTATATACATTTATATATATTTTATTATTATTATTTTTATACTTATTCCTTATTACAAGTTTTAGGCTATAATTATTATTTTCTTTCTTCTTTTGCTGCATATATATGCTCCATCTCTAATGTTTTATTATTTTTCTTTTATCCTACTAATGTTTAATGCATGATCATGTATGCAATGCAAGATGCGAAAATTTAGGGTGTTACAGGTCTCCTAAGCTTTGATAATTGATTGATCACTAAGATTAAGTCACAACCTTAGATTATGATTGCTCAGTCAAGCCCAAAAGAGATTTGAAGGAGTTGATCGAATTAGAACTTTGGGTTGGGATTCAAATCGAATTCAAAACCAAACTTGTGGATTAGGGTTACAAACCCCAAATCAGGACCCAAATTGGGGCAAATAAGGATTCAACTCGATGTTGGAACTCGAATTAAATCAAAATAAGAAGCAAGAAATCTGAAGTCAAACTCAAATTAAACTTTGGATTAAGATGAGCAAAGGGAAAAAAGGATTTACCTCAGTTTGGCGCATTGGTTCTCTCCAATGAAGCCTCTGTGCTCGTCGGAGAAGCCCAGGCACCAGCATATCGGAGCTCTCCTCGGCGAGGACTTCTGGAAGGGTGGCCAAGCCACCACCTTAGTTGGCATCCGGGCTCTTCGTGACGAAGCCTCAAGATCGCCGGGGTGCTTCATGCCACCCGGCTCTTGGGCCTTCTCCTTGCTAGAGCGGCAAGGCTTGGGCAACCACAGCCGACACTTAGCGCCACGATCATCCGCTCGACGGTGGCGCATTCACCAAATAGTGAGCGCGCTCACCGGCGAGAAGATGCGCTGGGACACCGCCGAACCTTAGCCTTGCCATAGCTAGGGTGGAACCCTAACCCTAGGGTGAGGGTCCCCTCGTGCATCTTCGGCCCATGAGCTCTCACCGAGCGACACGACTATCTTCCAGTGTGCGCGCATGCGCCGACGAGCAGCTGCGGTGGTGCCAGAGTCCCCCCCCCCCTCACCAGCGAACACCCCGTCGCCGGCGGTCACTCAGCCGCTACCATTCCTCTCACTTTGTGTGTTGGGCTCAACGTGGGATTTGGGGGAGGCGTACCTCCGTTCAGTGATTCAGATCCACTTGATCAAAACTCGACGGGTCAGATTTTCCCGAGCTGCACCACGTTTTATGCCCTGACCACCAGATCACGATCGAACGGACCCCTTTAGGCTGTGTGGGCAATCGGGCCACTCAGTCCATGCATGGAGAAAATGGGCTGGCTGGGCCGCCCTTTCTTTTTCTGTGATTTTTCCAAATTAATGAGAAGGGCTTTTGGGCCAAATCAATTAGGAGGCCGATCTTTAGGTCGGTTTTTCTTTTTAGCATTTTCAGAATTTAGTTCGTAGGCTTTTGGGCTGTTACCCCTTAGTGGGCCGTGCCGTGGCAGGCCGCCCCCCTTTTTATTTTTCAAGGGAATTTTGCAAAGTTTAGTAAAGGTTTCGGGCCAGCCTTCTCTGTGGGTCGGCACCTGATAAGAGCCGCCCCATTTTATTTTTCTTTTAGATTTTTTTTAAAGATTTTATCTATGGGTTTTCGGGCCCATTCCACTCATACGAGTGTCTTCATCTTTTGGCCAACCCAAATTAATTTTTTTGATTTGATTCTTAGTGGGCTGGGCCACCTAAGAGGTCTTTTGGGCATTTTGAGAAATAGGTTGGAATTAGCATTTTCTGTTTTTTTTCTCAGAAAATGATATTAGCATTTTTCTGATTTTCAATAAGATTAGTATTTTCTGAGTCCTTTCGGAAAATAAATTTAGTATTTTTTGTTTTTCAAAAAATACATTAGCATTTCAGTCAGTTTGGAATTTTAGTCATGAACTAAACTCCATTAATTTAGAATAATAGACATTTTATTTCTCAGTGATTTTAGTATGAGCTAAAATCAAAATAGATCTAAGTTTAATATAATAAGGAAAATTAAGCAATATGTTAAGGCTTTTATTTATTGTTCTACTATGTGTATTATAATGTGTATTTCCGTAATGTATTACTTTGATGGATCTAGTACATTCTCAGTCTATAAATATGATTATTATGTTTTATAAATATGTATGACCGTAATTAAGCTTCTGCTGTGTTATTTAGTTTTGCATAGTGATTTTGTCAAGTAGCCAACATGAACAATAAATTTAAGCTATGTTCTCAGTTTATTAAGTTTTATAGTAATTTTGTTAAGTAGTCAATGTGAGCGATAAAAGTACTATGTTCTAAGTCATTAAGTTGCATGGAAAATTTTATTTGAGTAGCTAACGTGAAAAATAAATAGTAAAGTGCATCAATAGTCCAGGTCTAGGTGTGTCATTTAGGTCTATGAACTTTTAAAGTGTATATTGGGTCCATAAACATGTTAAAGTGTGTCATTTATATCTAAATTTCTAAAAATACCCCATGACTATTGATATAACTGTTATTCGAGCATTATTTTCAGTTATCTTCGCTCATTGAATTAGCATTGTTAGCCTTCAATATGAATTATGATAACAGGAGAGATGAAATATGAAAAATAAAGCTCGAAAAAAAGTTATACCAATAGTCATAGGAGTATTTTTGGTACTTTGGACTTAAATGACACACTTATAACAAGTTTATGGATCCAAATATGCACTTTAAAAGTTTGTGTACCCAGATGACACACCTAGACAAGTTCATGGACTGTTGATGGATCTTACTCAAAAATAAAATTTTGTCATGCTCTAAGTTAGGGATGTTGTATTTTTTATCAGTAGCCAACATTAAAGAAAATATAACATTCTCACTAAGTATATAGAAAATTTTATTTGAGTAGCCAACGTGAAAGACAAAGTTTACTATGTTTTATAAGTTAATTAGTAAATATCGTATTTTGTTGAAAGACATAATATAACCATTCTACTTGTCTAAGTTGTATAATTTTTTTTATAGAAAATTTTGTTCGAGTAGCCAACGTGAAAAACAAAGTTTGCTATGCTTTATAAGTTAACTAGTGAAGCTCATGTTTTGTTGAAAAACAAAATATGATGATTCTTATTGCCTAAGTTGTTTACATTAGTATAATAGAAAATTTTGTTCAAGTAGCCAACGTGAAATACAAAATTTCCTGTGATTTTAGTTTATTACTAAGTTTTATTACGCATTCACTTATGTTACTCAGTTTACATTCAGATGATTCCTCCATCATTAGTTCAGCACACAACTATCTCTCGACCATTGAGCCACTTAACGAAGTTAATTATGACTCGTGAAGAGAGAAGTTGAAGACTGTTTTAGCAGTCTACAAATTAGATGTGGTACTGATTAGTCCTTGTCCTGCTAAGCCTTAGGTTCCTATGCCTACGACTGAAGACACTGATGAGTCTTTTGAGGTTAGGAAGGGACAATACCTTAGTCTCATGCACCTGTATGAGAATGATATAGCTAAGTGGAACCACTCAATTAAGATGGTATTAATGATAATTAAGAGTTCTGTCACTAAGGCTATTCGGGAAGCAATTTCCGAATGCGACACTGCTACTCAGTACCTCTATAAGATTGAAAAATACTATGCTGGCTCAACTAAGTCCCTTAGTGTTGTCGACTCTGTCACCCGCACTAATGGAAATCATAAGGACAAGAATAAGGTTTATGGACACATTCTTCTCAAATGAATGTGAAGATGGACAAAAATAAGTGCTACTTCTGTAAGGAAGAAGAACACTACTAGAAGAATTGCGTAGGCTTCCTCAAATGGTGTCATAAGAAGGGAATTAAGTATGAGGAGGATTATAAGAGGAGGGATAAGGGACGTTAAAATTGCTAATGACCACGAAGCTGAAGTAGAAACCAATTGAGAACTCCCATTAGTACTTAGACATTACTTTGTACTTTTGTTTCATTATGATGCTTCATGTACCCTCATTTAGAGAAATTTGTACTAGTTTCATGCATGGACTATTCAGACTTGTATGCCTTTTGGCTAAATTAGTTAATAATAAGTTGTGTGTCTTGCCATCCGACAAGACAATTTTCTTTGTCCTCGCATGATGATTATTTAAGTTGCATCAAATTTCTATCATCAAACTAAGTGTTTTGTAAAGTGCATATGAATCGATCGCGAAACAATTTTGAAATAATAACACTACATTGTTAGACCATCTTTTGAGTGGGATAATTGATTGGTGTGTTTCTTGATCGATTTCTCTTTACTTAGATCAATAAAACCTTAGTGAATGCATAAACAAAATTCATCATATGTTCACTAAGACTAAGATCCGATCGTGAGGGAGAGTACTACGATCGACATATCGCGTATTGAATTAGAAAGAAGTGATATCCTTCAACTTAGTCGACTAGCTCATGAGTCGAGGCTTAAAAACCTCCATTGAAATGCTACATCAAAAATTTAAATAGTTGGTGTATGAAAACAACATATCAAATAAGGACAAAACATAAGTCCTCATTAAATATTTTATATGAGGTTGTCATTATGTTGATTAGTCTAAACATTAGTAAGTAGCCATCTTGTTGGCAATTCAGTAAGATGGCATTGTTTCCACCATCTTGACTGGCATTAAGCTTAATGGAAGCAATATATACTAGAATCAGGAGAAGTAAGGTAATCTGAGATGACGATTATGAGAAGAAGTGGGTGTATGAACTCGCTTTCATGATGCAAGAACCGTTCATCATGATACCTGCTGTTGTTAAGACAACATTGTTGTCTCAACACCTTTTGTTAGTTCTTCATTGGCATATTTAGTAAGCAATCTGTCAGTACCCTGCGTACCGGGTACCCCTTGGTACCGTAAACAAAGCAATGGAGTTTCTATATTGAAGTGATTGACGTCCGAAGGAGATACATGTCTCGCAGTATCGGACCTTCCTCCCTCATTAGGGTGGCTCCGGTGTTGCCACATGTCCATAAGGGCCGAATCTTCCTCCCTCGTTTGGGTAGCTCCGGTGCTACCACGTGTCCTGTAGGACCGGACCTGCCTCCCTCCACACGGAAGTTTCAACGCTGCCATGTGTCCAGTAGCACCAAACCTATCCCCCAGTAGAGGGAAGCTCCAGAGCTGCCACGTGTCACTCGCCCAAACCTAAGTCTGCAAAAAGAAGATAGCGGGATCTCCACCGGCTCGGACATTCAAGGGCCATCAATTGGCCGTTACAAGACCTAGTTAATGCGTCATTAATGCTATATTAATGACGCACGATCAGAAGGCTATCAAGACTAGAAACGCTGCTATTAAGGTGCTTATCATGCTATTAACTACCCTTAAAACCATAGAATGTGCATAGGGTAGTGATTATAGCTGGGGCCACCTGTTAGGCCAAGCACAAACTGTAACAACCAGTCCTTAGCATATAAAAGGGTTGCACTGCATGGTAGAAGGACAACTAATCTGATACGCACCATACTCATAGAATCAACACACACCCCTTGGAGTAGGATATTACGCTCAAGCGGCCCAAACCACGTAAAAATCTCGGTGTTCACCTCTTGTCTCGATCTTGAATCGTGCTCCAACCGAATATGAACCTTTGCGGACTACTCCTTAGTAGTATTGTGGGAAGTGTCGTAGTCCATGCTTCGACAATTGGCGCACCAAGTAGGGGGGGGGGGGCTTTCAAGATTTAAAGATGGTGAACTTCACTGCCGCTTCATCCAACCGACTGGTTGTGCAGCCTACTGGAGGAAATCTCTCCAATGTGTAGCAGCCGGCCAACGTTGTTGTTCCGGCGGGCGTCATACCACTCCCACAACTTGTTCCAGCAGCCAACGTTGGACATCAGGATGGTGTGTTCACGTCGATCACTGCATCGATGAACAACCTGTAGATGCGCTGAACGCAATGCAGATTCTACTCTAGCGTCCACCAGTGTCGGGAGCTCCTCCCGCTGCACTAGAACAGTGGCGCGCTGATGTTGAGCATCTGGTTGCAGCTACAGCCAATGCGATCAGCAACCAAGGTTTGCCCCATACAGGGCAGACACCTTCTCAGAATAGGACCTTGTCTGGTATACTTGGCCCTCAGATATCGCAGCTCAGTAGACGTGCGCCCTATCAGCTAGTGATTTCACTGCCCTCCGAGGCTCGCCGTACTCACACAGTGATGAGGCTCCTGACTCAGGATCTCCGATAGGAGCTCGACCGTCGTTACATGTGGCACGGCTGCGAATTGCATCAAGAAAACCCTTCTCCTCCATGAGTTGGAAGCAGCTGTTCAGCCCTTGCCATGCACCTCCGCATGGTCGAGTGGCACCCAATTTTTGGCCTCATCCGCCGGAGAAATACGACAGGACAGTCAACCCCGTTGAATTTCTTCAAATTTACTCCACCACCATCCTCGCTGCTAGAGGAAATGAGGCCATCATGGCCAACTACTTCCCTGTGGCTCTGACTGGGACATCAAGGTCCTGGTTTATGAGCTTACCGCCCGACTCCATCTACAGTTGGGCGGAAATTTGTCGCCAGTTCACTGCCAACTTCGAGAGCTTCTACACCCGGCCTGACACCAAGCTGGACATGTTCATTGTACAACAGAAGTCGAGGGAGTCGTTGCGATCCTTCATTCAGCGATTCTCTCAGTTAAAGAACACAATCCCTTCTATATACAATGCTTCCGTCTTCGTTGCATTTTGACAGGGGGTTAGAGACAAGAAGATGCTGGAGAAGCTGGCAACCAAGAATGTCAGCAACGTCATAGAGCTCTTCAGCCTGGTAGACAAATGCGCTAGAGCTACGAAGGGCATGAGATGCACTCCAAACCAGGTGTAGAGGCAAAACAATCTTCCTCCAAAGCTGAAGCTAATGCCTCTGGCAGTGGAAGAAGAAGAAAAAGTCAAGTGGCAAGAAGAAGTCACTTGCCAGCACACCTACCTCTGTCGCTGTCGCACCTCCTGGTGGCCGGAGGCCATGCCCCAACAAGCGACCTCGACCATCCTCTGAAGACAGCAACATCGAAAAGATGTGGTGTCCGATCCACAAATCGACAACCCACAATATTGAAGACTGTCGAGAGGTCAAGAGGCTTGCTGAACGCAACAACAAGTGTCAAGATGATACCCCTTTCCGCCAGCAGGAAGGGCAGCAAAAAGTCAACAAAGCTCCGTATGATCAGGAGCTAGGCTTCCAAGATGCCAAGAAGGCGTTAAAGGTGGTCTTCAACACCGTTGACGATGACTCTGACATCTCTGATAATGAGTGTCAAAAAAATCTACATATGATGTATGGAGGGTCCTGGGATATCACCTCTCAGTGCATCCTAAAGACTATGCATCGAGAGATGGCTGCTGCTGCTCCTACTGCCAAGGCGGAGCCACATCAGAAGTGGATGAATATTTCCATAAACTTCGATGCTTCGGATTGTCCGAAGAACATGGTGGGAGATGGACAATTTCCCATGATGGTCTCTCCGACTATCAACAATATCCAGCTCTACCATGTCCTGGTGGATGGAGGCGTGGCGCTCAACCTCCTCAACTTTGCAGCTTTTGTCAAGCTCTAACTCAACCTCCTGGTCCTTAGGCCCTCACGCCCATTCTCCAGAGTGGGTCCGGGAGCCATCACACCTCTTGGATCAGTTACTCTACCTGTGACCATTGGGACACGGGACAACTACAGATCTGAGAAGCTGGTGTTTGATGTGGCTCACATCAATCTCATCTTCATCGCGATCCTAGGTAGGCCAGCCCTGTATAGGTTCATGGCCGTAGTTCACTATCGCTAACTCATGTTAAAGATGCCAACTCCGTCAGGCATCCTCTAGATCTGAGGGGATTGCACTGTTGGGGTTACTGCGTTGGAAGAACTTCATGCACTTGCTACAATGCAAGAAGAAGAATCCGACAAGGAGCGAGCTGCTCAACCACCACTAAGTTCGCGCCAACGCGGCTCATCTTCTGCACCTCATTTGAAACCAAGCGGCGACACCGATGTTCCCATCAAAGTTATCCAAATCGATTCTGATGCTGCTCAGACCACCGGTATATCGGGAGGTCTGAATGACAAATAGGAACTCATGCTCGTCACTTTCCTCTGGGTGAATGTCGATGTGTTTGCATGGAAACCATCACAAATGTCTGGGATACCTAGGGAGGTGATCGAGCACCGCTTGAAGATATACCTTGACGCACGGCCTATACAACAGAAGCCCCATAAGCAATCTATTGAGCGATAGAACTTCATCAGACAAGAAGTCAAGAAGCTGCTTGATGCTGGATTCATCCAGAAGGTTCACCATCCACGATGGCTGGCAAACCCAGTCATCATGCCAAAAGCCAGCAGGAAGCTTCGTATGTGCATTGACTACACCACACTGAATAAGGCATGCCCAAAAGACCCTTTTCCACTATCTAGAATAGATCAGATAGTGGATCCTACCTCTAGGTGTGAACTACTGTGTTTCCTAGACGCTTATTCTGGATATAATCAAATTCCAATGTCCAAGGAAGATGAAGAGCATATTGCCTTCGTCACAGTAGATGGGTTGTAGTGTTATAGTGCCATGCCTTTTGGTCTTAAAAATGCTGCCACATCTTTTGTGCGAGCCATGCACAAAACCTTTGGAGAGCTGATTAGGGACCTAGTGGAAGTCTACGTCAATGACGTCATAGTCAAGGTGAAGAACCAGGACTCACTCCTGGACAATCTTCAAGCCATCTTCGATAAGCTCCGCCTGACGCGCATGAAGCTAGACCAGGACAAGTGTGTCTTGGTGGTTAGCTCTGGAAAGCTCCTTGCTTTCTTGGTGACTCATAGAGGAATCGAGGCAAATCCGGTCAAGATCAAAGCCATTGAAGTGATGCGGCCTCTAGCCCATTATCAAGGACGTCCAGAAGCTAACTGGATGTCTAGCTTTGCTCAGCTGGTTCATCTTAAGGCTGGTAGAGTGGGCACTACCCTTCTTCAAGCTATTGCGGAAGTTCAGACCATTCCATTGGTCTGAAGAAGCAGAGAAGGCATTCCGAGAGCTCAAGCAGCTCTTCACCACACTATAAATTATGGTAGCTTCGGAACCTGGTGAGCCTCTTTTGCTTTACATCGCTGCAACTACAGAGGTTGTCAGCATGTTTCTAGTTGCAGAGAGACCAGAAACATCTTCAGAAGCCTAGACCCCTCCAGGAGGGACCGCAGCTACCTGAAGGTGAGTCTGGGTCCCAAACCCAGTCACGGATCCTAAAGGTAAGATGCCTGTGGATGAACCTCCCTCATCCGAGGGGGTACCTACTCAAGAAGGAGATTCGGACCCTCCCGAAAGGGCCTGGGTTGATGAAGAAGTTTTGAACCCCTCTGAGAGGGTCCGAACTGTCCAGAGGCCAGTGTACTTCATTAGCAAAGTACTGCATGACGCCAAGACTCAATACATTGAGGTGTCTAAACTGTTGTACGCAGTCCTGGTTTCCTCAAGGAAGCTTCGTCACTACTTCCAGGCCCACAATATTTCTGTGGTAACTTCTTATCCACTGCGAGCTATTTTGCATAATCCCAATTCTACAAGAAATATCGCCAAGTGGGCAACGAAGTTGGCAGAGTTCGACCTCAAATTCCTGCCTCGAGATGTGATCAAGAGTCAGGCACAGACTGACTTTATGGTTGAGTGGACACCTTCTTTGTCAACTCTAGGGGGCCTCGATGAGCAGAAGCCAGAACCTAAGGTACTAGTCTCCACTGAGCCTCACTGGAATCTCTACTTCGATAGCTCCGTGCAGAAGTAGGGGGCCGGAGCTGAAATCCTTCTCCTTGCTGCGACTGGGGAGAAGGTCAAGTACACGGCGCGGCTCGACTTCAAGGCAACCAAAAACATGGCGGAATATGAAGCTCTCATCTTCGGACTCAAGGTGGCGCTATCATATGGCGTCCGACAGCTCCTGGTGAAGGGTGACTCGAACCCATCATCAAGCAAGTCAAAGGTGAATGTAGTTGCAATAACCCTCAGCTTGCTGCATATCTACTTGTAGTCTAGAAGTTGCAGAAAGTCTTCCACGTACTGGACCTCCACGATGTCCAGCGTCGCAACAACGTTGAAGCTGCCGACCTCTCGACGAAGGATTCAACCGGGGCTCAAGCTCTCGATTGAGATTTTGTCAGGAGATTACCAACACCTGCCGCTCAGCCTGCCGAACTTAGTGATGGGGGGCGAGACCAGCACCCCAAAGCTGGCGGTCCTAGTGGCCCTGTTACCATGGCGTCCACCAAGGATTGTAGGCGCTACAGTAAGCTCCGAGCAACGAAGTGCGCAAGATTCAGAAGCTCAATTCAACCCCGATGCATGGATCTCAGAGGTCTGAGACTACTTGAAAGATAACATCCTTCCTGAAGACGGTGTGTCCGCTGAGCAAATTGTCAGGTTGGCTAAAAGATACACATTGGTAGAATGGGATCTCTACCGACGTGGTGCCAACGGCATTCTAATGCGGTGCATTTCCCAGGAAGAAAGCTACAAACTCCTTGCAAAGATTTATGGAGGCGAGTGTGGGAGACACGCATCATCCCGCACGCTGAACGGTAAGGCCTTTCAGCGTGGTTTTTATTGGACTACAACACTCCAGAATGCAGTCGAGCTGGTCAAGAAGTGTGAAGGTGCCAGTTCCATGCGAAGTAGATTCATACACCGGCGCAGTCACTGCAGATGATTCCTCCCACGTGGCCATTCGCTGTGTGGGGGATGGACATTTTGGGACCATTCCCAAAAGCTGTCGGAGGTTATCGATTTTTATATGTCGCCATCGACAAGTTCACAAAGTGGTCAGAAGAAATTCTAGTTGTGACTATCAACAAGCAATCAGCCATCAAATTCTTGAAGTCCATTGTCTGCAAATTTGGAGTTCCGAACAGAGTCATCACTGACAACGGAACCCAATTCACAAGTGCAGCTTTCCAAGAGTACTGCAAGGAACTCGGCATACAAGTTAGCTATGCATCAATAGCTCATCCAGCAAGCAATGGACAATCCGAGAGAGCAAACACAGAAATACTCAAGGGACTCAAGAAGCGCACTTATGAGCGCTTGAAGAAACATGGCGCCAACTGGATAGAAGAGCTTTCGTCTACATTGTGGGCAAGTCAGACTACACTGAGTTGGGCAACAGGAGAGACACCATTCTTCTTGTTGTACGGAGCTGAAGCAATCGTTCCTCCGGAGATCACCATGGGTTCTCTTCAGGTACGAACCTTTGACGAAGCCAAGCAGGACCATCTCCGGCGTGAAGACCTAGATCTCGTCGACAAGGCAAGGTGCCAAGCAGGTGTCTGAAATGCGCGCTACCATCACACACTCTAGCGCTATCACCAAAGGTTTGTGTGCAATCGGCAGTTGGAGGAAGGCAATTCGGTGCTACGAAGAATACTTACTCAAGAAGGGATGAACAAACTTTCCCCCAGCTGGGAAGGTCCCTTTCGAGTCATCAAAGTTTCCCGTTCCAGATGCGTCCGCTTGGAAACAGAGGATTGGATACCCCTTCCCAATCCCTGGAACATCGAGCACCTCCGTAAGTTCTACAGTTAGTTGCACAGAGGTGAGTCTGTATTTGCATCAGATGTATTTTATAGAGTCTATGAACAGAGTTTGGAGGGTCTTAGATCAAAAGTGCACCTAACTTGGTCCTGTACTTTAGGTGTGTCTTTACCTTCCCTAGGTTAGAACAAGATGAATAGCACACTTAACTTGGTCCTGTACTTTAAGTGTGTCCTTGTCTCCCCTGTTATTCGTACCTAAATACATTTGTGCAATCAAACTCTACTTGCATTAATTTTTCGCAAGCTCATTATTTTCATCATATGTTACCTTCTTGTCAATAGCAATGTTGTGCAATCCATTTGAAATTTAGTCCTAGATATTCATGTGAGATATAAGTTTTATTGGTAATCTTCCATTAGATCTTAGTATTGCTAGATGGCCTACTCGCCTGAAAACCAAAGCCAAAGACAGGTCTGGAGTGCGCAATCGACTTAGCCTAGTCAAACACCCTAAGTACACCACTCTACCAATTCTAGTGGGTCTCAGTAAGGCGGGTCCGAAAAGCATTCAGATCTGAGGAAGTTTAATCAGTATACTTATCATGTCACAATGAGTCTGTTTGGATGTAAAATTCAAAGATGAATAATAAGTCGCAAATGAGCTATAGGCAAGAGGACGACTTTTACTGCTTTTCTTGTCTCTCATGCGCAGGAAAAATGAACAATTAATGGCAATCTGCACGGGCGATGGTGGATGCTGCTGGAGCAATAAGCTCCGACAATCCCAAGGGGCCCGCCGTCGATGTTTTACTCGTTGACAGTGGGCACCGTTGAAGCATCAAGCTCCTACAACCCCAAGGGGTCTGCCATCAATGTTTTAGGCATTGACAGTTGGCGCTGTCAAAGCATCAAGCTCCAACAACCCCAAGGGCCCGCCGTTGATGTTTTATGCATTGACAGTGGGTGCTACCGAAGCATCAAGCTCTGACAACCCACAGGGGGCTCGCCGTCGACATTTTACGCATTGATAGTGGGCACCGTCAAAGCGTCAAGCTTTGACAACCCCCAGGGGGCCCGTGTCAACTTCTTACGCGTTGACAGTGGGCGCCGTCGAAGCATCAAGCTTTGAAAACTCCCAATAGGCCCGTCATCAATGTAACAAAGGGTCCTCAGAGATTTTAGAAGCAAGACTCGGACCTCGGAGCTATCATATCGGCTACGAGTTGGAGCAACCAAGTTTTCAAGACATTGTCAAATTCCTCGTGGTAGATGTTCTCAATAAATTGAACACATCTACCATGGGCCAACAAGATAAAGGGCAACATATTGAAGACAAAAATAGAATTCAAAAGGATTTCATTCATTCAAAAGTAGAGATTTACAAGCTAAAGGTACAAAAAAAGTCCTAGCTACTGGAGTCCCCCATGAAGAATGAAGCAACCTTCTCGGCGACTTCTTGGACACTGGCCCTGGTGACTTCCTCCTCCTCGGTGATGGGTCCTTTGACCACCAGAGCTAGATACATTGAGGGGTCTTGACTTCGGAAACACGTCAGCACATATTCTGCGACGTTCATAGCCAGAGACTTCCCCTCAATCTCGAGCTGGTCGACGACCACATCTCCCAGTGCATCCAGGTTACCACCTACAGAGTTTAGCGCCACCATTGCCTTGTCCATTTCTTGCTCTGGATCATCCGGTCGAACCGGACTAAATCCAAAGGGTACCAGAGCTTTGTTTGCCCGCCCGAGGAAGTCCCAAACTTGCTAGGACTCAATCGCTCTTGCACTTCGGAGCTCCTCTAGTGACTTCCTTGCAGAAGAGAGCTCTGCAAAACCCTTCTTTGAGAAACGCTCGACCTCCTTGGCGTGTTGCTGGATCTGTTCAGCCAACAACTTATCTTGGTTGGCGATATGCTTCTCTTGAAGGTGTATGCGGCCTCGCCTATCCACAAGGTCCTTCTCCCGCGCCTTCATCTTGTCCTCCTTGGCAAAGACAACACATTTTCTTTTGCTGACTCCTTCCCCTGCCAGCCACAATCCGTTATTCTCTTGTTCGCACCAGGACTTGAATTCTTCCACGCGGTCAGCCAATTCCTGCTCGGCGCATGCCAGCTTCTGGGAGAGTTCATCCTCCCTCTGCTGGATGTTGACATTTCCTACGCACATAATCTATCAATGTACCATTTTGCCTCTAAGAGTATTACCAAATGGTGTCATCTATATTCTCCCAAAGGAAGGCTAGATGGAAGTAAAGCAATCATCAATTGGAGAGGCTACGTTGGTCTAGGTAGGGTTGTAGCAAGGATGGATAAATGATATTTGGAGTAGTGTGACACACACAAGAGCATTCTATCTTAAGGGAGGTAAATGAGATAAAGAGGGACTGTTGACGGCTGCTATATACCAATTTCATCCGTCAATTTAACTCAATTATGTAAAGGATTTGTCATTTCTTGCACACATCACCTTTCTATCTAACCCAAATCCACTTGGACTTGGAGAAATATGTGTATGCAGCATTTCATGTAGGAAATGAGGAAATGTAGAGGGACCAATCCTATAAAATATCATCCCAGCCAATCAGGTGACGACACGTGGCATCCCATGGATCAAATGGCTCACAAACAGAAGTATCCGAGGAGATCCAACGGTGTATCACCCATATACATCAAGGGGGCCCACCTGGCAGCCACATGGAGGAAGCACTCCATGTTTGGAGTGCTGACTAGGTAGGCCGAACCAGGGGTTCAGCCAACCCCTTCCTGGCGCCAAATGCGGTCAAACGACGTGTGTTGGCTCCTACTTGCTTGAAGGAGTCAATGGTGACTAATTCGCGCGCTTTTGGTGGTGGGAACCGACCTCAACACTAGTATAAATAGGACCCCCTACCCCTCACTTCAACACACACCACTTGAGCTTCATCTCTATTTTATACACTATCATCCAAAGTCTTAGAGGAGTTAGGTTGTAAAGAGGAGAGTGTCTCGTCCCAAGTCCAAATTGGGAAAGGAGTAAGGAGTCTCTCTCTTCCCAATCCTACATTGGGAAAGGTATGGCTCATGTATTCTTTCTTGTATTTGTGACTTTATGCTTAATAAAGATAGTATCTTTAGTCTCTACTTATACATATACTTGGGCAAAGTGTTTCTTGTTTGATTGTGGAGTCCATGTATGTGTAAGGTATAGCTTCTATGGCTGTTTCATCATGAACATATCTCATTATCTTAGAACCTATAGATCCCCACTATAGTCTAGTTAATTATAACATAACTAGGTTAGTATGGATAATTATGTTGTGTATCAACATTGGTTCAATGATGACTCAATTCATTGCCTTAGGATGGATTGTGCCTAGGCTCTTAAGGTAATTACTTAATATGCTAGCATGAAGCTAGGATAGCTAAGTAGCATTGGATGTCTCATAGACCCACGGATTGAAGAGGTAGGCTGTAGGTGGTGACAGCCCTATCTGTCCTTTGTAATTCTCCACGTTCGGCTATGCCACATGCTCTTGGCGTGAGTCACCCTAGTATTGCTAGGGGTAAGCCCGTGCCCGATATATTGAACCACATAGCATAAGTATTCAATATTGATCTAGCTTATGAATAATTAGTTTAGACTATGTATATGTACAATAGAGCATAGTAGGAGTACCTCCATAATTCTCAACCTTAACTAACCTCTAGGATCCTCTTATCCCCCTTAGACTTGAAAGATTTTGTGTGTGTCGCACTACCTCCACTATTATTTTATCCATCCTTACCTGATTCTTACCTGGACCTTTCTACCCTTTCCACTTGATGATTGTTATACCTCTTCCCTTCCTTCCTTTGGGATCAAATAAATGACACCCTTGGGAATACTCTTAAGGGGATATGCTACAATGATATCTTCGTGCGCTTGCGAAATTCACTCTGTGATCCAATAGAACCATTAACAAGCATTTCTGACACATCAGTTGGAGATGTTTAGTTAATGGTGCATAAGAATACCAACAAGCATTTCTGGCGCCATTGCTGGGGATGATTTGTTAGTATATCTTAGGAGCTGTCAACAAGCATTTCTGGCGCTGTTGCCGGGGAAGGCAAATAGATATATAACATGACTAAGTGAATAGGATAGAACCCTGGGTAGGATTTTAGTAGGATAACCATTCTTTGTTTTTGCATTTATTTTAAATGTGGAAACAAGGTAGTGTATGTCTGGTTTCCGCCTACCAGAAAACTTTGTTGAAGATCCCGAATCTCTTCTAAGAGACCGACCCCGTATCGTTACTCCTTAGAAGATTCGAGCGGCAAAGCAAGCCAGCATTTTTGCACCAACAATCCAAACGCCAATGGCTCAGAAGACCCTTCGTGAGTTCTCAGCTCCCTCTGCTAAAAATGTGCCTATTGGGCCCACTGTTAACACGGGAGATGTGAACTTCGAGATAAAAACTGGCCTTATCACTATGGTGCAAGCCAACCAATTCCGTGGGAAGACTAACGAGGATGCAAGTGCTCACCTGCAACAATTCCTCGAGATCTACAACACTTTTAAGATCAAGGACGTGTCTTCGGATGCGGTCCGTCTGAGACTGTTCCCGTTCTCTCTCCTTGGGAGAGCGAAACAATGGTTCTACGTGAACCAAAGTGCTGTAGACACTTGGGATAAGTGTTCTACGACATCCCTCGCCAAATTCTTCCCGTTGGGCAAAACCAATGCCCTACGTCGAAGGATTTCCAGCTTTCAGCAAGAGCTCAAGGAATATATTCCCGGGGCATGGGAAAGGCTTCAAGAGTACATCCTAGCCTGTCCCCACCATGGGATGGATGACTGGATCCTTATTCAGAATTTCTATGACGGGCTGATCCCATCAGCTTGTGACCATTTGGATGCTGCTACTGGAGGAGCCTTCTTCTCATTGACGGTGTGAAAAGCTAAAGATCTTATTGAGAAGATGGTGTCCAACATGGGATGGAACAATGAGCGTCTCCATACCCAACAGCGAGGCATGCACACCTTGAAGGAGGTGGACATGATCGCTACAAAATTGGACCTCCTAATGAAGAAAATTGATGGACAAGCCAATGGTGAAGTGTCTGGCAATGCCTATGCCCTAGACTCTCACATCACGCGCGAAGTATGTGGCAACACGGGTCATATGGGCAATGATTGCCCAAAAACTCGTGAGGATGCCCTATACCTCGCCCACAATGGAAATTTCAACAACAATAATGGCTATCGTCCAGGAGGTCAAGGGTGGGGTCAACGACGCCCATTCTTTCAAGGAGGGTACAACAATAATGGAAACCCTAGAAATCAGCCCAACTTGAGAGAACTTACCATTAGCCAGCTCATGATCAGCGATGCCCTATCCAAGAAGCTGTCAGCTAATGACAAGACCCTAGAGAATATCAATGCAAAGATGGAAGGACTATCCTCAACCTTCAAGAATCAACTAAGCTTCAACAAGATGCTCGAGACTCAGTTGGCTCAGCTGGTAGCTGCTATTCCTCCGATGGAGAATGGCAAGATGCCAGGCCAGCCAGAACCTCCGACAGAAAATGTCAACATGATTTCCGTACGAGAGAGCAACTGGCAGAAGGACCCCGGATGTCCTACCATTTCATGCTCAATTGGGGCTCACCACTTTGACAAGGCAGATTGTGATCTGGGAGCAAGTGTTAGTGTGATGCCCAAGGTTGTGTTCGACCAGCTGAACTTCACAAAACTGACTCCAACACCAATGCAGCTACAACTGGCTGACTCTTCAGTCCGTTATCCAGCAGGTATTGCTAAAGACGTCCCGGTGAAGATCCGGAACTGCTTCATACCCGTGGATTTTGTGGTGCTAGACATGGACACTGAGAAAGATACACCACTCATTCTTGGGCATCCATTCCTAAGCACTACAAAAGCTCACATAGATGTGGGAGCTGGAGAAATCCACTTCCATATCAATGGCAAGGAGGAAAAATTTAACTTTCAGCCAATATTAGATCAATGCTCCATGATTCGAATCAAGTATGGGCCGAATGATAAACACATCAGAGAGTTCGAAGTCACACCTCCAAAGGTGGACTCACTCATTGCATTCATGAGAAGATTAATCTATGAGGAGAATCCGTCGTTTCAACCACACCGATATCCAAAGGCGACGGAATCGTTTGGACCTTCGCGAAGGCCCAAATCCACCAAGCCGCCAAAGAAGGAATGGCGGAAGAAACAGGACAAGCCGTCCGAGCGCATCCCTTTAGGCCCGGATGTAAAATGAAGACGGAGGAATGTCCATCTCATCGAACGGTGGTGAGACCTACGCCAATAGGTTAAATTGGTAGTTATCCCACTTTATTTTTCTTTCTTTCTTTTTCCACCCCATTTGGATTTTCCCATTGCATATTTGATTTTTCCTAGCAAGTTGAGAATCTTATATTCTCAACTATCATTTTTCTTTCTTTCTTTTCAAAAGAAAATTTTTATTGGATTTGAAAAGGGTTTTTATTTGAAAAACAATTTTTTCTGAGCTGCACATGTGGCATTTCGCCAACGTGCTAACTTTATAGCCGTTGGGGAGCCACTTGCCAAAAGGGGAACCAGGGGGGCCACCTGTCAGGTCGGCTGAGCCCCCTGGTTGGCCGAACAGGGAGTGGAGCCAAATTGGCTCCCCTTCCTCCAACGGCTACATTTTAAACCCTAAGTGTCTGTTGGAGGGTGCACCCTGTAAATTGTGGCCGTGAGGAGCACCTCTCTTCACACACCACATCATTTTACAACTCCTCAAGTCACTCTCTAGCTCACCTTGTTTTTCATGCTCTTCATTGCAACACTCTTGCTCAAATCCATCCCCAAAAAGATTTTCTTTGGTTTGCATTTGCAATTTACACTCAAGCTTTCAAGAGAAGAAAATTCGTTGAGAGTTTTGTTTTCCAAACATCGCTTCCTTTCGGATTTTTCTCGCCTTGTTTTTTTCTTGCTTGTTGAACTAAAAAAGACATGAAGAGGTTGTTTGGAAAGAGGAAGGAGGATGCAAACACAAGCCATGGTGAAGGTTCTAGTGCACGCCTCTCTTCCATGGGTACAAGCCCAAGGAGGAGAAGTGTGTGTGAGGATAGTCCCATGGAAGAGAGAAGCAAACCACACCAACTTCTTCATGACAACGATCTCAACATATGAAGTGAAGTTGATGATCAAGCACGCATGCTTCTCCAAGATCGTGAGTTCTGCCACACCAAGGCTTACGATCCACATTTGATCTCCAAAATAGGT
The DNA here is from genome assembly GCA_036927565.1 of Tuctoria greenei. Taxonomy (NCBI): domain Eukaryota; kingdom Viridiplantae; phylum Streptophyta; class Magnoliopsida; order Poales; family Poaceae; genus Tuctoria; species Tuctoria greenei. The sequence goes on along the minus strand of JAYESD010000011.1, from coordinate 127,264,188 downwards.
ATGGACTCCGAATTTCTTTCCATTTGGCATGCAATTGGATTTGATGACTTTGCTCACATAGAGGAGAAAGGTTCACGCCTTCTCACTATCCAATTCCTTTGCACACTAAGAATAGGATTTGATGGTATTACTTTTAGATTATTTAAAAAAGAATGCAACATCCTATGGAAAGAATTAGCTAGCATCCTAGGCTTCCATAAACGGTGTTTGCTAGATTTAGACAATTTGCCTAAGTTTAACAAACAAAGTTTTTGGCATGAGCTAACTAGTGAGGTCACATGTAGGGCTCCTAGGAATAGCCACATCCAAAACCCTACCTTACACTTCATGCATAGATGGGTGGCTATGACTATGTTCCCTAGGGGAGATGTTAGGGTTGTGCGAGATGATGAATTGAAAATTTTGTTTGCCATGACTAAAAATATAAAAGTTGCTCCAGTCAAAGCTATGATGAAACAATGGTTAGATTACATTTCAAAATCAGGACCAATTGAATACACTTCATTGATTACTCATATTGCTGATATGGTAGGAGCAATTAAATACTCTTCATTTGAATATATTGAAACTGAAAGAGAATTAATTGATGAAGACTATTTAGTGAAAGGACATACCCTTAAGCATGACCATGATGGCTCCTTGATATTTTACTATCCTGACTTTGTCAATGAAATTCGGTTACGTAACCCGGATTTTCATTTGTACAAATGCCGGTGGCTAACCATTAATCTTCTTCCCCTTGAGGAAGCAAGAAGAAGTAATGTCTCTCGCAGGGTAACAAGGAATCGTGTGAGGGCTGCAGCTACAGGCATGCCACTGATAATCTCTTCGTTCCATGAATACCAAGAGGAAGAGAACCCAACGGGTTGTGAGCTCAGATGAACTCAACCTCCGACGTATGACACTGGGGGATCATCTTGGCAAGAATGGCAAAGGGATCCACCTTTATCCACTTTAAGCTCTAGCAGCTTGTCCCCAACGTCCATGAGAGGACGTCGTTCCTTTTCGGCCAGAAGTCATCATGACTATAGACAAGGAATGACGGACCACACTAGACGTATGGGAGAACTTGAAGTGAGAACGGGTGACATCTACAGCACACTCTAGGAGCATGTCCAAGGTACCCAGGATTGGCAACAACACATGGATGCTCAATTAACCAACTTCAACACGATGCTACAACAACAACAACAAGCCGATCTTGCAGCGTACTTCCGTCATCAAGGGTTCAACCCTTATCACGGAGGTAGTTGAAGAACATTCTTGGGGGAGGACCCCCACTTGAGGTAACATGTATCACATTCCTTGCATATTTATTTTCCATCCATCCATCGTCCACCTTGCATCTAAAAAAAATATAGGTTAGATTTGCTTTCATCAAATATAGATGTGCGGTAAGAACGATTTAAGAATTGACATAGATGAAATGATGAATAGTTGCTCTGTATTATTTTCCTAAGTCTCTAGTTTACAACTTGCTACTCTCCGAATATTGCTTTTATTGGTTTGAAATACTTTTACCTTAATTTGGAAGTTGTGGGTAGCAAAAGCTTAATCTAATTCTAGGTGGTTGCAAGATTAGAATTCGTAATAGGGCTGCTAGTCCTAGTTTGAAAGTAAAACTTGGATTTCCGGAGAAATTCTAAAAGGATTTAAGTTTCCCTCAATTGATTGTAAATACCTATCAAAGCCATATGATGTTCATACATAGACAAAACCTTATGCATATGCTATTTGCTTTCACATTGAGCCTAGTCAAACTAGTATAGACCTATGTGAGAAATCATTCAACTCTTTTTGAATTCAAGACTTCACTTGCACGTGCTATACTTCTACACTCGAAGTAAGCAAAACGTCCATCATATCCACTATACCACAACAAAAAAGAGAAACTCCATGTTATTCATATTTAACACTCTCCTCAAAATTCATTGCAAAAAAAGGGAGTAGAAGACATGGCTATAAAAAAAAGAAAATGAAAAAAAAAAGAGAAAAGAAAAGTATCCATGTTTCATCCCAGCAAAAGAAAGAGAGATTATACCAAAAAGGAGATATCTCAAGTATCCACATCCACTTCCACTCCATCACACATGCACTAGTCTTGAATCAAAAAGTTTTGATTTGAATTCTCCTAAGGCTTACTCTTTTGACTTAGCAATATATGTGATGCAAATATGCCTACTTACTTTCCTTACCAAGCTCCACATACAAGCCATATTCAATGAGTAGGAATAGTAGAGGCACAATGCTTTGGTGAGGAAATATTTCCACTATCCATAAATGAGTGATTGAGAGAATCAAATTGAGGTACTTAATATCTAAATTGAATTCTCCGGGATTTAAGTGAAACTTGATCTCTAGGCTATGTTTGCTCCATTTGCTATTCTACATTTCAACTACTCATGAATATGAAAAAGCATAAGCCCCATGATAACTAAAGAAAGGTAGGGTATCATAACCAATTTCTGCAATACTAGGTAGAGCATCTTGTTGTGCATTAGATACTTTTGAAAATAAGATATTGTAGAAACTCCTGATCATCAACCTAAAATCTTGACTTTGATCGGGACAAGCAAATGATAAGCTTGGGGGAGTTTGTTGACGGCTATTATATACCAATTTCATCCGTCAATTTAACTCAATTATGTGAAGGATTTGTCATTTCTTGCACACATCACCTTTCTATCTAACCCAATTCCACTTGGACTTGGAGAAATATGTGTATACATAATTTTATGCAGGAAATGTAGAGGGACCAATCCTATAAAATATCATACCAGCCAATTAGGCGACGACATGTGGCATCCCATGGATCAAACGGCTCACAAACATGAATATCCGAGGAGATCCAACGGTGTATCACCCATATACATAAATGGGACCCACTTGGAAGCCACCTGGAGAAAGCACACGAGAATTGGTGCAATGACCAGGTCGGCCGAACCAGGGGGTCGGCCACCTGGTCTCTGCACCAAACTCGGTCAGCCTCCACGTGTTGGCTCCTCCCGGATTCCTGGAGTCAATGGTGACTGATTCACGCACTTTTGGTGGTGGGAACCAACCTCAACACTAGTATAAATAGGACCCCCTACCCCTCACTTCAACACACACCACTTGAGCTTCATCTCTATTGTATACACTATCATCCATAGTCTTAGAGGAGTTAGATTGTAGAGAGGAGAGTCTCTAGTCCCAAGTCCAAATTGGGAAAGGAGTAAGGAGTCTCTCTCTTCCCAATCCTACATTGGGAAAGGTATGGCTCATGTATTCTTTCTTGTATTTGTGACTTTATGCATAATAAAGATAGTATCTTTAGTCTCTACTTATACATATACTTGGGCAAAGCGTTTCTTGTTTGATTGTGGAGTCCATGTATGTGGAAGGTATAGCTTGACTATTTTATCATGAACATATCTCATTATTATAGAACCTATAGACCCCGACTATAGTCTAGTTAATTATAACATAACTAGGTTAGTATGGATAATTATGTTGTGTATCAACATTGGTTCAATGATGATTCAATTCATTGCCTTAGGATGGATTGTGCCTAGGCTCTACTTAATATGCTAGCATGGTGCTAGGATAGCTAAGTAGCATTGGATGTCTCGTAGACCCACGGATTGAAGAGGTAGGCAGTAGGTGGTGACAGCCCTATCTATCCTTTGTAATCCTCCACGTTCGGCTATGCCACAGGCTCTTGGCGAGAGTCGCCCTAGTATTGCTAGGGGTAAGCCCGTGCCCGATGTGTTGAACCACATAACATAAGTATTTACTATTGATCTAGCTTATGGATAATTAGTTTTGGCTATGTATATGTACAATAGAGCATAGTAGGAGTACCTCCATAACTCCCAACCTTAACTAACCTCTAGGATCCTCTTACCCCCATAGACTTGAAAGCTTTTGTGTGTGTCACACTACCTCCACTATTATTTTATCCATCCTTACTAGATTCTTACCTAGACCTTTCTACCCTTTCCACTTGGTGATTGTTATACCTCTTCCCTGCCTTCCTTTGGTATCAAATAAATAACACCCTTGGGAATACTCTTAAGGGAAAATGCTACAATGATATCTCCGTGCACTTGCGGAATTCACTCTGTGATCCAAAAGAACCATAAACAAGCATTTCTGACACATCAGTTGGAGATGTTTAGTTAATGGTGCATAAGTAATACCAACAAGCATTTCTGGCACTGCTACCGGGGATGATTTGTTAGTATATCTTAGGAGCCATCAACAGGCCCTACAACCAAATCTCTTGATCCCCTGCGCCGTCACACCTTCCAAGAGCCAGAAATACACATCTCTCCACACATTCTAACCCTAGAAAGATCAAATCTTTGAGGATTAGCATTGATCAAAAGGAGAGACTTGTTCCACACGATCTTGAGCTCTTGGGTTTGATTCTCTTGCACACTCTTGTTGTTTATTGCATATCTTTCGAGTGTGTTTGGTGGTGTTCTTCATTGTAAATCTTGGGGAGCCCTCAACTTGTGAGAAGGCCCCTTGAACACAGTTATTTTCCCCTTTTTGGTTAGTGGAAGAGAATCGACCTCCGTGGCAATTCGACGAGGGTAGGGTTGGTGAAGACCCGATCCTCTATGGACTCCTTAACATGGATGTAGATTTCCTCCGTGGAATCGAACCACGGGATAAAATCTTGTGTCGCATACTTTTTTTCTTTTTGTTCATCATATTCTAGGGTTTACTCAATCTTGTATAACCTACATTAAAACATTTAAATCTAAGTTAATTTGTACCATAACTAGTTTCATTGTTGTGATACATCCAAGTTGCAACTTACTTTCCGCTGCATAGAGTACTTGAAGTGAAATCGTCGATCAAACTTGATCATTCTAGTCAGCACACACTGGACTAGTCCGCACAACACTGGACTAGTCCGATTTATCTGTATTTGATTAAGTTGTTAAGTGTTTCAGGATCTGAAGAAAGTTCAAAAAGCCTATTCACCCCCCTCTAGGCTACATTCAATTGGTACCAGAGCCGGTTTCTTCAAAAGAGACTCAACGCTCGAAGAGAAGATGTCAGATGTCAAGGACTTACACAAGAACTTCAACAGCGAGAAGGGTCATGAAGAAAGAACTTAAAAGCTAGAGAAGCTCCTCGACGCTGTCTAGGATTGTGAGGACGATGACGAGGAGATTCTTGAACTCAAGGCATTCCTAAGGAAGAAGGCACTCTCCCCAAAAGGGAAGAAGAAGATCGAGGACAAAAAGAAAAAGGGGAGTAGTCACACTGACAACTCCCGATTTCCTTTTAATTATGATCGGTTAAATTTCAACAATAATCATTACTTCTCAATTCCTCTAGGGAAAGCACCTTTCTTCGATGGCAATGATTACTCTATGTGGAGAAAAAAATATGAAAATGCATCTCATATCTCTTAACCCTAGTTTGTGGCATATAGTGTGCACAGGGATATATATCCCAGATGATGATGAAGAGTTGGCTCCAAGCCAAGAACAAGCCATTCATCGGAACGCTCAACCTGCAGCTGTTATCACATCGTCACTAAGCCGAGACGAGTTCACCAAGGTGGATGGACTCGAAATTGCCAAGGACATATGCCATACTCTGCAAACCGCACATGAAGGTGATCATCATGTGCACGAAGCCAAGATCGAAATGATTGAAGGTGGATTGGGAAGATTCGCCATTGAAGAAGATGAGTCACCACAAAATATGTACAATCGATTGAATAACCTTATCAACAAAGTCCGAGCATATGGCAGCAAGAAGTGGAATGATCACGAGGTCGTAAAGCTAATTCTTAGAGCATTCATGCCTCACAATGTGACTCTTTACTCAATGGTTAGAGAAAGCCCCAGGTATCGGAAGATGACCCCGGACGAGCTTCTTGGGAAGATTATAAACTTTGAGATGATGGAGAAGCAAGCCAAGCATGTTAAGGAGATTGCCGATCTTACCTCAGCAAAGAAGAAAGGAGTTGATTTGAAGTCAACTTGCAAACCCATATCAAAAGAAGCTCGGGAAAGTCATGGAGAAGACGACAACGATGATGAAAGCAGTGATATAGATGAAGAAGATATGATCTTATTCATGAAGAAATTCAAGAAAATGATGAGAAGAAGACAAGGTGGTAGCACAAAGGAAGGAAAACAAAGGAACAAGCATGCTACAACTGCGGAGAATATGACCACTTCATAGTAGATTGCCCACATGAAGAAAATAAGTGGAAGACGAAGGACAACAAGCCTCAACCTGAGAAAACTTTCAAGAAAAAGAAACAATATGGTGAAGCACACTTGAGGAAGGAGTGGGACTCTAATGATGAGTCCTCATCCAAAGAAGAAGAGGAGATTGCTACCATAGTCGTCATGAAGCCTACCAAGAAATCCACCCTCTTCTCAACCATCGGTGCATGGAAGGACACCAATCATACGTGTCTAATGTCCAAGGAAGGTAAAAGAAATGTAACGACTAAATGTTCCTCCTCGCATTCTTTTAATAGTGATAGTGCTAACTCTAGTGATGATGAAGATATGCTTGTTGGTTTAGATAAGAAAACTGCGGCTAAGATGAAATTTTTAATGGATAAGCTTGTTGATAAGAAGGAGCTAGTTGATCATCAAGAAGATATGATCATCCTCCAAAAGGAAGAATATATTATGATCAAAAATCTCCTTGAACTTGAAAAGGAGCGAATCAAATCACTAGAACTTGACTTAGCTTCAAGCAAGGAAACTTGCTTGAGGTTAAACGACTCAAACGTCACCATCAAGAATGAACTTACTAACTTGACCAAAGTTAACAAGATTCTTAAGGTACAAGTTGAGTCACTCAAGCAAAGTGGTTCTTCATTCTCTTCAAGCTAACCTTCTCAACATATAAAATCTGAAACTATTATTGCTTGCTCATATACTAAAAATGACACTAACTTGAAGGAAAAATCAAACTTGACAAAGGACAAGCATCCTTCTCGAAGTGGCATATTTGACAAGTAGAAGGTCAAGTATGCACGCAGTGCATACTTGGTCACAAGACCTCCTAATGTAAAATATGGCATTGGGTATTCTTATGGTGAAAAACAAAATACTAGAAGCCACAAGAATAACAAGGAACACATTGCCTTTGTCAAGGGAGACACCTCTCAAGTTAGACAACTTAATGATGTTGATAAAAGTAACATTGTTAACACATATGAACAACAACTCTTGTTTAGAACTTTTGATGCATCATATGTTCTTATGAAAAGTAATCTTGGTAGAGTTTATGCTAAACATGTTGGGCCATGCCATGGGAACACCAAGTCTCATGTGGGTGCCCAAATCACTTGTGACTATCCTCAAAGGACCCCAGCAAGCTTGGGTACCTAAGACCAAGGCATAATTTGTGTTTTGCAGGCCTATTCATCCGGTGGAGCTAAATGGGTGCTAGATAGTGGATGCACCAATCACATGACCAGAGAAAGAAGAATGTTCATGGAATATGAAGAAAATGAAGATCCAAGGGAAGGCATTTACTTTGGTGATAATAGTCAAGGAAGGGTGTTTAGTACCGGTAAAATTGCAATTTCATCAAAACATACTCTTTCTCATGTTTTACACGTTGATTCCTTGGATTATAACCTTTTGTCCATATCTCAATTATGTGATAAAGGTTATAATTGTTTGTTCACTAATGAGGGTGTGACCGTCTTTAGAAGGAGTGATGACTCTGTTGCATTCAAGTGTGTGTTAAAGGGAAAACTTTATCTAGTTAACTTCAACAAAGATAAAGCCCAACTTGACACATGCTTGATTGCAAAGACCAACATGGGTTGGCTGTGGTATAGAAGGCTAGCACATGTTGGTATGAGGAATCTTCAAAAACTCCTTAAAGGCAATCACATCCGAGGTTTAAAGGATGTTGTTTTTGAGAAAGACACACCTTGTTGCGCGTACCAAGCCGAGAAGCAAGTAGGAGCACCCCATCCCGCGAAGATTGTCATGACTACATCAAGACCGCTCGAGCTCCTTCACATGGACCTATTTGGTCCAATTGCTTACATGAGCATCAGTGGTAACAAATACGATTTAGTCATTGTTGACGATTTTTCTTGCTTCAAGTGGATTTTCTTTTTGCATGATAAGATAGAAACTCAAGGAACCCTCAAGAAGTTTCTCAAGCAAGCTCAAAATGAATTTTTGTTGATAATCAAGAACATACAAAGTGATAACGGAACGGAGTTCAAGAATACCCAAGTTGAGGAGTATTTAGATGAAGGGATAAAGCACGAGTTTTCAGCACCTTATTCTCCTCAACAAAACGAAGTAGCCAAAAGGAAGAATCGAACACTCATTGAGATGGCGAGGACAATGCTCGATGAATACAAGACTTCGGACCGGTTTTGGGCTGAAGCGGTTAACACCGCTTCTCACGCCATAAACCGACTCTATCTTCATCGTCTGCTCAAGAAAACCTCGTATGAGCTACTAACCAGTAACAAACCGAATATTTCATATTTTCAAGTTTTTGGTTCTAAATGTTATATTTTGAACAAGAAGCATAGGACTTCAATGTTTGCTTTGAGGTCTGATGAAGGTTTCTTACTTGGCTATGATTCGAACTCCTACTCCTATCTGGTCTTCAACAAGACCTCCAGACTTGTTGAAGTAGCACATGACGTGGTGTTCGATGAAACTAACAGCTCTCAAGAAGAGCAAGTTGATCAATGTGTGCTAGATCAAGAAGAAGCTCTATGTCAAGCATTGAGAAGAATGGCGTTGGGCGATGTTAGACCACAAGTGCCACCTCCAAATGCAAATGAAGAAGATGAACCACAAGTGTAGGAGAATGATCAAGGGGGAGATTCCACACAATATCAACCTCAAGAAGACCAAGATGATCAACTCATCAATGAAGGCAACCATCTAGGGGGAGAAGAAGATGATGACCATGAAGATTCAAGATCACAAGTGCCACATCCAAGAGTACATCAATGCGTCCAAAGAAATCACCTTGTCAACAACATAATCAGTGACATCCAAAAGGGAGTAATAACTCGATCTTGTATAGCTAATTTTTGTGAACGTTACTCGTTTGTATGCTCTTTGGAACCACATAGGGTTGAATATGCATTAAAGAATCCGGATTGGATGGTGGCTGTAGGATTGAAGAGCACGTGAAAATCAACCAGGGGGGGTGAATGGTATATTTAAAAATCTTACGCAGCAGAAGCAATTATCCCAACCCCTTCAGCAGAAAAACGATCTGTTAGAGAAATCATGTGTGAAACTAATCTAAACGTGTTTCACCGGGAAAAAAGTGATATATATCATAGAATCAAGTCAAAAAGAAAACACAAGAAGAATCACTCAAATCCGTCGAGAGAAACTCAAGTTATGATCGAAAGATCAAACAAAGGTCAATCTGTCCTACCCGAGAAAAATAGTTCTGGAACGCTCCAAAGAAACTCGTGTATATCAGAAACCACAAATCCAATGACCATGAAATTTTGAAAGATGATAGATAATCAAGTTTTGAAGACAACACGAAAAGAATCACGTCAATTGGATCTGTAAAACTCGAGTTATGATAAAACCACAGACGAAAGTTAGTGTTGTTTAGAAACTCGACGAGTAAAACTTGTCTGGAACAAGTCAGACGAACAAGGCACAAAAGTTTCTCCAAACTACGAATTTTATTCAATAGAACACAAGAGGAACAGCCCCAAAGTCGTGCCCACGAGCTCTGGCCTCCCTTGCTTATATAACCAGCTCGAAAGCCAACTCAACTCAAATCAGGACTCTAATCCTACTCCATTCATGAACCGAAACTTTCCATAACTGCTTAAGACTCTTCTATACGAAGATAAAATTAATCTTAAGACTTCCAAACACCTTAGGAACGTATCCCACATTCCTAAAACAACTCAAATTTGTGACCCACACGAAATCCTATCATAACCGACTCGATACTTTCCATACCGAGCCATAACCGACTCCGCCGCAGCTAAAGTCATCAACCGATACGATCCGATCCTTCTGAACAGATCTTCCCATCCATAAACCATCTTCGGAACCATGTTGCCACATCATGCACCACATGCATACATGCAAACACCTTCCTTCGACGTCCAGTAACCTTCATATGCACTGCTCTTGATTCAATCATCCTGCACGACCTCCTGACCTGCTCAACCATAATTCCTCCTGAATTTGGTTGTTGGAACCTCATCTCCTCCCTAAGACTAGTCCAAAGGATCCTGTCACCAGCCATGACTTGAACTCAAGCAACACCTGCACATGAATAAACAACCAATCCGTACGAGCCCAAGTCCGCGACTTGACTCAAGTTAGTTCCGAAACTACAACACCATACGTGAGCACCTCACATAAGCATGTTGCAAGGCATATCAAAACGATATCAGCCATAACCACCAAAACACACCAAAAATTAGTAAAAGAAACTAAGCAACCTTTCCATAAGTGTAAAGCAAGTTCAAAACATTTCACATGAAAATTTGGAACATTATGATCAAGCTCCGAACCTTGCCAAAGCTAACCAGAGCTTGAGCCGGAGCTTACCAAAGCTAGTACAACCTAGCGCTGGAGCTTACCAAAGCTAGTCGGACCTAGCGCCGGAGCTAACCAACATAAGTCGGACCTAGCAAAACATATCGGAGCTTAACAAAGACATGCCGGAGCTAATGACAAAGCTCACTGGAGCTACTCAAAAACATATTGGATCTAGACAAAGAAAGTCGGACCTATTGTCAGATCTTGCCGAAGCTCGGAGCTAGAGTCGGACCTTGCTAAAAAGATGTTATGGCAGCATTCAAAACTTTTATTGTCAAAACCAATGTATGCAGCACAAATAGGTCTCACAATCTCCCTCTTGATGAATGCATTGGCAACACCACTTAAGATCCAAACATTGGCTTATTCACATTAAAAGTTTTGAAAACAATTTCTCCCCCTTTGTAAAAAAGAAATAAAATGAGAAAAAATTCTCCCTCTGAGAAGAATCATGCCAAAAACAATTGTGAATATGTGCAATGTGTAATCAATGTCTCTCCCTTGCATATTTGTTTCTAAAAATTCACATATTATCTCTCCCCCTTTGACAATGTATTCAGAAAGGTTTATATGACAAATTTTAATCGTTATGAGCATATTATAAGATATACATATAAAACAAAGCTCATCCAAGTCATACTATCAAGTAACTTACACTATCACAACAATGAGATACATAAAGTAGTGTAAGCCATGCTAGAGATCAAATATAATTTTCAATTTAAGCAAGTCATGATCTCACAAACTTAACTATTTCAATACCTGAAAGCATGACACTTGTTGCTGCATTTTATTTTTCAAAGCACAAATTTAGATCATATGATATTTGCAAGAGATTATATGCGCATCTGCCTTATTCTAACCAATCAAGCCAAGCCTATGTCATTTGACAATCAGAAGCTTAAGGACATGGTTTTAGTCTTACACAACTTCTTCCAAGTTCATATCTAAGTGCAATGATAAGCCATCTCAAAAGAAGAAGTGCGATGCGTGCATATTCTCTTGATCTTTTCTCAACTTATATTTGTTCATAAAAACTCAACATGTGAGTTGATTACTTGATTAATTCTTTATAATTAAAAGCACTTGTGAGCATGCAACAAGTTCAAAACAGCAAGAAAGTTCGACCATGACCAGATTTAGTGAAAGTAATTATTCTAAATATTAGACATGGCAAAAACTACAAAATGTATAACACGAGTAATGTAGTAAGAACTTTCAGCATGAAAAAGGAATCACAAAGTCATATATGTATGAAATACTATGCTCATATTATTTTAATTTCAGATTCACACATAGACTTCTCAAGTTTGAAAACTCCCCCTCAATTTAAGCCATGAGGATGCATAACCCCTATTTCACTACGAATATAACAAAAATGAGTGAAATCCAAAGGTTTTGTAAAAATGTCAGCCAATTGTTGTTCGATATCTACATGGTGAAGCACAATGTTTCCTTTTTCAACATTATCACAGAGAAAGTGATACATAATGTCAATGTGATTAGTTCTAGAATGTCGTACGGGGTTTTTAGCAATGCAAATGACACTAGTGTTATCACAAAATAGTGGAACACTATCTAGATCAACCCCATAGTCCTTAAGTGTTTGAACAATCCAAATAATTTGTGAGCAAGCACTAGCAGCGGCTACATATTCAGATTCAGCTGTGGATTGTGCAACTGAGTTTTGTTTTATAGAGGACCAAGCAACAAGTGAATTACCAAGAAAATGACAAGCACCCGAAGTACTTTTCCTATCAATCCTACAACTCCCAAAATCAGCATCGGAAAAATCTTTCAAAGTAACGGTTGAGGAAGAAGGAAGAAAAATGCCAAATTCTTGAGTTCCATGTAAGTACCTGAGAATCCTTTTTACGGCTTGACGGTGTGAAGCACGTAGGGAGGCTTGAAACCGTGCACAAAGAAATACGCTGAATTGTATGTCCGATCTTGATACCGTGAGGTACAAAAGTGATCCGATCATGCTTCTATATTCTTTTTGATCCACAGGTTCACCATCTTCATCAAGTTCAAGTGTTGTTGTTGTTCCCATTGGTGTCTGAAGAGGCTTGCTTTTGTCTATGTTGAAGCGCCTTAGGAGGTCTTTTGTATACTTCGTTTGATGCACAAAGGTACCCTCCTTGGTTTGCTTGATTTGCAGCCCCAAAAAGTATGTGAGTTCTCCCATCATACTCATCTCAAATTCTGAACTCATCATAGCTGAAAACTTGGACACAAGATCATGAGAAGCACAACAAAAGATAATATCATCCACATACACTTGAACGATTAATGAGTCATTGCCATGCTTAAGCACAAAAAGAGTTTTATCAACCTTGCCCATGGTAAACCCCTTTTCAAGTAAGAATGTTTTTAACCTATCATACCATGCTCTAGGGGCTTGTTTTGGACCGTACAAAGCTTTGGACAGTTTGTAAACATGATTAGGAAAATCTGAATTTTCAAAACCTGGTGGTTGTTTGACATAAACCTCCTCATCTATGTAGCCATTAAGAAAAGCACTTTTAACATCCATTTGATATAGCTTAAAACATTTAGATGCAGCAAAAGCTAACAAAATTCTTATGCCTTATAATCTAGCAACAGGAGCAAAAGTTTTATCAAAATCTAGACCTTCAACTTGAGTGAAACCTTGAGCAACCAACCTAGCCTTATTCCTAACCACAACCCCATCCTCACCTTGTTTATTTTTAAACACCCATTTAGTTCCAATTATAGTGTGACCTTGAGGAGGAGGTACAAGTTTCCAAACATTATTTCTTTCAAAATTTTCTAACTCTTCTTTCATGGCAATAATCCAAGATTCATTAGTGAGTGCGTGTGATATATCTTTGGGTTCAAAAGAAGCAACAAAAGCAGAATGAGCATGAGAGTTTGGATCGCAAAACCTGGACCGTGTAACTCTTTCATGCAAGCTTCCGATAATCTGTTGTGGAAGATGAATTTTGAGAACCCGGAGGGGAGTGGACACTTCACAAGATTCTTCTTCTTCATGTTCATCACAAATTGATGAGCTTGTGACTTGAGGAGAATCTGGACCAGCAATGGTGGTTGTCAGTGCTGGCTGTGAATAAAGATCAGGAGCTCGAACAAGGTCATTAGCTGATGAATTTTCGGGCAGCAGCTCCACCTCTTCCTCATCTTCAACGAAAATGCTCTCCCCCTGCGGATATGGATCTGGACCTGCAATGTTTGAGCTAGTACATGGGCTAGATTCATCAACAAACACTTCACAAGTCTCCACAATTTTGTTAGTGTCAAGTAAAAGCATACTGTAGCCTCTAGTATGAGATGGATAACTAAGAAACATGACATCAATGGATCTAGATTCAAATTTATCAAGATTACCATGTTTCTTAACAAAGCATTTGCAACCAAAGACCCGAAAGTGCGTAACACTAGGTCTATGTCCAAATTGGAGCTCATATGGTGTTGTACCTAGCTTAGCGCACAAGAAAACACGATTTGAGACATAACAAGCGATTGCAATCGCATCAGCCCAAAATTTCCTAGGAGTTTGATATTCATCAAGCATAGTCCTAGCCATCTCAACTAAGGTTTTGTTCTTCCTTTCTACAACACCATTTTGTTGAGGTACATATGGTGAAGAAAATTGATGATCTATTCCATTTTCAGCACAAAAGTGATCAAAAGATTTATTTTTAAATTCAGTTCCATTATCACTTCTAATTGCTTTTAAAGATCCTGGGTGATCAATTGATAATCTAAGAAATAAAGTTCTAAAGTGACTAAAGCTTCATTCTTAGACGCCATAAAGTAAACCCAAGAGTATCTAGAATAATCATCAACAATAACAAGAACATACCATTTACCTTCGAAGGATTGAACACGTGAAGGTCCTACGGTGTCAAGGTGCAAAAGTTGACCCAGTTCAGTTGTCATGATCATTGTGAGAGGAGTATGTGAACCTGCAACCATCTTAGCATGTCTACAAGAAGAGCACACAATTTCTTTGCTCCCTTTAAGCTTAGGCAGCCCACGTATGTGATCAAGAGCACTAACATGCGTTAGGTGATCAAAGCCTACGTGACCAAGTTTACGATGCCAAAAATATAAGTCCTTTGAATCATTAGCAACTAGACACCTATGCTTAGAGGAAGACATATCAAAATCAGCTTTAAAAAACTCTTCCAAACCGAGACATATTAAAAAAAGCTCACTATTTGAACATACAACTTTGCAACAATTTTTATTGAAAATAATTTCCAAATTCTCATCTAGCAATTGTGAAACAGAAAGAAAGTTGTATTTCAAATTTTTGACAAGTGCCACATCCTTCAAAGTGTAGTGATCATTTACTCTAACCGAACCCTTAGCAATTATAGGAGTTGAAGAATTATCGTCAAAAGTAACATTCTCTACACGTGACACAAAAGAGAGGGAGGAGAACAAATCTTTGTTTCCGGTCATGTGGCGTGAGCAACCTGAATCCACAATCCAAATGTTCTCCTGCCTCAAACGTGTAACATACATAGAAGCACAATACGTCGATGACTCAATACTGGGGTTAGCCAAAAGACATTTAGGAATCCAGTACTGAGTCACACGACGTGCAGCAGGAAAAACACGCGAAAGCTGAGATAAAATAGTAGGTTTACGAGTCAAAGTTTGAGGCTTTTACTCTTAACTACTGACCTATAAGATGTTACTTGAGTAGCACAAAAATCAGTAGCTTCGGAGGCAAAAACAGAAGGTCCGGAGGTAAACTTTGAATGTTTTTGACTCATAACAGCAGGTTGCATGTTTCTGACATTCGGTTTAATATGTGCAGCAAATTTTGCATGAAAGTTATGAGATCTAGCAATCATTCTTTCCCTTTTCTGTTGTTTAACTAGTCTATAACAAAAATCTATAACATGACCATCTCTACCACTGTAGGTACAATGAAATTTAACTTTGTGTTCATGTCTAGATGAGCAAACAACGTTTTTATTTGAAACCGAATGAGACAACACCCCTGCAGATTTGAAAACCACTTCTTTTTGTTTAGGAACTGTTTGAATCAAACCACTTCCTAATGAGTTTACAATTTTAGGTGGATGTGCCTTAGCATGAGCATGAGAATCAAAACCTAAACCAGTTTTATCTTTGCAAGACTTGGAAGAATTCAGCAGCAAGTTTAGGTTCTTATTCCCATTACAAAACCGATCTAATGTCCTATGCATGTTATCAAGTTTATCGGACAAATCAAGGCAATTTTCACATGTTTTCCTTTTAATTTGCAATTGGAAAAATATTTAACTTCATGAGAATGTAAAGCATTATTCAATATTGAAATTTCATTCATAGCATCTTATAGTTTCTTTTCAAGATCATCACAACTAGAACAATGCAAATCAATTGTAGAACAAGAAGCATCTTTTAAGTTTCCAATGTCAAGTGCAACAAGCTTTTTGTTCTTTTCAATTTCAAGTTCAAGTCTATCTAGAGTGGTGGAGTGTGCAGTTCTTAGTGTGGACAATTGTTCATAGATTAAATCACATGACAAGAATCATCACTAGGAATCAAGGTTTTCAAACGGTTGATTTCAGATTCTAGTGATTCAATTTTAGCAGCATTATCCCTAAGATTTTTGTCCTTTTTATTAACAATAATAGTTGCACGAGAAATTGCATCACACATTTCATTACAGGTAGGACATACCTCATCGTCGTCACTATTGTGTTTTGCATCCTCCTGACTTGATCTTGATCTTGTTTTGCCCGCCATGAAGCATAAGTTGGCCAGATCGTCATCATCTTCATCACTTTCAAAGTCTACATCGCTTGAACCGTGCTCTTGAAGTGCAGTGATGAAGCTGTTAATCATCTTGCGTCCTATGGTACCCTTCTTTTTCTTGTTGGGGTTTCGAGAGGTGGTCTTGACCTTGTTCTGTTTTTCTTCACGGGTAGTAGGACCTGAAAGGTTAGGGCATGCTGTACGAAAGTGTCCTGTCTTACCACATTAAAAACAGTGTTGAGGTCCGGAGCTTCCTCTCCTTCTAGTTCTCACATTTTGCAATGCTTTTGAGAACCTAGTAGAGATTAGTGCTAACTCCTCTTCTGGAAATTCCTCGATCTTCTCCAGGGTTAGTGAGGACAACAAAGCAAGAGTATTGCAAGATGATGATTGGCCAGAGCTAGGCATATCATGTTGTGAGACAAATGCAATAGACTTATTTTGATTCTTACATGATAAGATGTCAATTTCATGAGTTTTGAGTTTAGAGTAAATCACATCTAAAGTAAGTGTACTCATGACAATAGATTCACAGATAGATGTAACTTTCATATCCCAGATTGACATGTCTAATGCACTAAGAAGTTGCCTAGCATTTTCAGCATCAGAAAAATTAACGTTGACACTACGCAAGTTACTGAGAATTTTGTTAAAGCGAGCAAAGAAATCATCAATGGACTCACTGGGTAGCATCTCGAAGCGCATGTATTCTTTCTTGAACATGTCTTGCCTTACCTCCTTGATCGTGTTGGATCCTTCGTGATAGTCACAAAGTGCTCTCCATACATCGTATGCCGATCGGAGATGTGCAACGCGGTCGAAGTCGCTCTGAGTGAGTCCTTGGATGATCAAGTTTCGGGCTTTGTTGTTGTTGTCGACGTCCCGTAGGTTTGTAGCCGTAAATTGATCATTTGGTGGCACTTCGTGAGGCTTGTACACCTTATCCCATATTGCGAAGCCTTGCGCCTGGATGAAAGCCTTCATGCGTGCCTTCCAAACCTGAAAATCAATATCAGCAAACACACAAGGTTTGGCGGAGTATTTCTCCATGATGATTAGTCAAAAACACGTAAAAATCACAATGATTAGAGCACCGTAGCTCTGATACTAATTGTAGGATTGAAGAGCACGTGAAAAGCTACCAGAGGGGGGGTGAATGGTAGATTTAAAAATCTTACGCAGCGGAAACAATTAAATCCCAACCCCTTTGGCAGAAAAATGATCTGTTAGAGAAATCGTGTGTGAAACTAATCTAAACGTGTTTCACCGGGACAAAAGTGTTATATATCAGAGATAATAAAGTCATAAATAAAAAACAAGAAGAATGACTCAAATCCGTTGAGAGAAACTCAAGTTATGATCGAAAGATCGAACAAAGGTCAATCTGTCCTACCCAAGAAAAACAGTTCTGGAACGTCCCAAAGAAACTCATGCAGATCAGAAACCACAAATCCAATGACCATGAAATTTTCACAGATCATATATAATCAAGTTGTGAAGACAACCCAAAAAGAATCACGTCAATTGGATCTGTAAAACTCGATTTATGATAAAACCACCAATGAAAGGTAGTGCTGTCTAGAAACTCGACGAGTAAAACTTGTCTGGAACAAGTCGGACGAACAAGGCACAAAAGTTCCTTCAAACTACAAATTTTATTCAATAGAACACAATAGGAACAGCCCCAAAGTCGTGCCCACGAGCTCTGGCCTCCCTTGCTTATATAACCAGCTCGAAAGCTAACTCAACTCAAATCAAGACTCTAATCCTACTCCGTTCACAAATCGAAATTTCCCATAACTGCTTAAGACTCTTCTATATGAAGAAAAAAGAAATCTTAAGACTTCCAAACACCTTAGGAACGTATCCCACATTCCTAAAACAACTCAAATTCGTGACCCACACGAAATCCTATTATAACCAACTCGATACTTTCCATACCGAGCCATAACCGACTCCGCCACAGGCAAAGTCATCAACCGGTACGGTCCGATCCTTCCAACCAGATCTTCCCATCTATAAACCATCTTATGAACCATGTTTCCACGTCATGCACCACATGCATACGTGCAAACACCTTCCTTCGATGTCCAGTAACCTTCATATGCACTGCCCTTGATTCAATCATCTTGCACGACCTCCTGACCCGCTCAACCACAATTCCTCCTGAATTTGGTTTTTGGAACCTCATCTCCTCCCTAAGACTAGTCCAAAGGATCCTGTCAGCAGCCATGACTTGAATTCAAGCAACACCTGCACATGAATAAACAACCAATCCGTACGAGTCCAAGTCCGCGACTTGACTCAAGTTAGTTCCGAAACTACAACACCGTACCTGAGCACCTCACATAAGCATGTTGCAAGGCACATCAAAACGATATCAGCCATAACCACAAAAACACACCAAAAACTTAGTAAAATAATACTAAGGAACTTTTCCATAAGTGTAAAGCAAGTTCAAAACATTTCACATGAAAATTTGGAACATTACGATCAAGCTCCGAACCTTGCCAAAGCTAACCGGAGCTTGAGTCGGAGCTTTCCAAAGCTAGTACAACCTAGCGCCGGAGCTTACCAAAGCTAGTCAGACCTAGCGCCTGAGCTTACCAAAGCTAGTCGGACCTAGCGCCGGAGCTAACCAACATAAGTCGGACTTAGCAAAACATATCGGAGCTAAAGACAAAGCTCACCGGAGCTACCCAAAAACATGTCGGATCTAGACAAAGAAAGTCGGACCTATTGTCAGACCTTGCCGAAGCTCGGAGCTAGAGTCGGACCTTTCTAGAAAGATTTTATGGCAGCATTCAAAACTTTTATTGTCAAAACCAATATATTCAACACAAATAGGTCTCACAGTGGCAATGCAAGAAGAAGTGAACAACTTCAAAAGGAACGAAGTGTGAGAACTTGTTGAAAGACCCAAGTTCAATGTCATCGGCACTAAATTGGTCTTCCGCAACAAGCAAGACGATCATGGGGTGGTGACAAGGAACAAGGCATGTTTTGTGGCCAAAGGGTATTCACAAGTCGAAGATTTGGATTTCGACGAGACTTTTGCTCTTGTAGCTAGGCTTCAACCGATTTGTATATTACTTGCATATGCTACTCACTATGATTTCAAGCTTTATCAAATGGACATGAAAAGCGTCTTCCTCAATGGACCGATCAAGGAGGATGTGTACGTGGAGCAACCCCCCGGGTTTGAAGATCAAGAGTTCCCCGACCATGTATACAAACTACGTAAGGCTCTCTATGGCCTCAAACAAGCTCCTAGAGCTTGGTATGAGTGCCTTAGAGATTTTTTGATTGAAAATGGTTTTAAGCTTGGTAAAGCTGATTACACCCTGTTTACTAAGCATTTTGATGATGATCTATTCATTTGCCAAATATATGTTGATGATATTATATTTGGTTCAACTAACAAATCTTTTTGTCAAGAGTTTAGTAAGATTATGACAGATAGATTCAAGTTGTCCATGATGGGAGGGTTGAGATACTTTTTGGGATTCCAAGTGAAGCAACAAAAGGAAGGGACGTTCATAAGCCAATCAAAGTACACTCAAGACATTCTCAAGAAATTTGGCATGGACAAAGCAAAGCCCATAAAGACTCCTATGTCAACAAATGGACACCTGGATCTCAATGAAGACGGACCATACGTGGATCAAAAGGTATATCGCTCCATGATTGACTCTCTACTTTATTTATGTGCATCTAGGCCTGATATCATGTTGAGTGTATGTTTGTGTGCAAGACTTCAAGCCAATCCTAAGGAATGTCACTTGACAACCGTAAAAAGGATCTTGCGATATTTAGTTCATACACCCAACCTAGGCCTTTAGTATCCAAAAGGTTCAAAATTCAATCTCATTGGATACTTCGATGTAGATTATGCCGGATGCATGGTAGAAAAAAAAGTACCTCCGGTACTTGCCAATTTCTAGGTAGATCCCTAGTTTTTTGGTTATCCAAGAAACAAAATTCCATTGCCTTACCCACGGCCAAAGCGGAGTATGTTGCAGCCAAGAGTTGTTGTGCACAACTGCTTTGGATGCAACAAACTTTAAGGGATTATGGTTACAATATGAGTCGTATTCCACTCCTTTGTGACAATGAGAGTGCAATTAAAATTGCCTGTAATCCCGTTGAGCACTCTAGAACCAAACACATAGACATCCGGCATCACTTTTTGAGAGATCACTCAATAAAAGGAGACATAGCCATTTCCCATGTCAATACTGAAAAACAACTAGCCGATATCTTTACCAAGCCACTTGATGAAAAATGCTTTTGTGAGCTCCGAATTGAACTAAATATCCTGGATGCTCGGAACGTCGCTTGAAAGCTTGCATACATGTATGCCATCTTCAAAATCATGTTGATTGTATTGAAAATTCATCCCTCACTATTTTTCTCCAAAAACTATGTTAATTATTTGATCTTGGTGAATTATGGTTATAGCTTGATTGTTGTATGTTTACTGATCATATTCATCAAGAATATTTGTGTGTTTTTGCCCCATATCTTCTTTTAAGCACCTTCAAATATATACGAAAGGTCTATATACTTTTCTGTCCTGGTGACCACGGACTAGTCAGTGGTTACCCCAGACAAGTCCGCACATTGCAAACTAGTCCGCAGAGTGTTCGGTAGTCCGAACTAGTCCGCAGAGTGTCTGGTAGTCCGAACTAATCCGGTCCAACCACGAACTAGTACGATTTTTCGACTCCATAACCCTAGGGCCGGCGCAAACCTAACATTCTTCATCCTCACTAGACACCTTACATTCTCTCTCCTCACTCAAGTGCCCCCAACATGATTTGGCGAGTTCCCCACTAAATATCCTCAAATCTCCGTGGGAAACCATTTTCATCGCAAGGGGATTGAGGACCCCGGACTTGTCGGCATCAAAAAGTCCCCCAACTCCGTGAATCAAAGGATTTGGTAAAGTTTCTCTCCAAACCCTAGAACCTTCGATTTCTCTTGTTTTTGCTCAAATATCTTAGTTCCTCTGATCAATACATGATTCCTTGTTGTACTACAACTACATTGAGCCACTTTTGTATTGAGAAACACCATTACTTTGCTAGTTAGGGTTCAAACGTCCAAATATCGGACTAGTCCGTTCTCAGTGTGGACAAGTCCGGTACCCCGTACTAGTCCGCACTTGAGCATCGCACATATCCGATTTTTGACTGGACGCAACACTAATTTCCTTCTACTCAATGCATTCCCTTGCCATCAATCCTTATCTATGTCATGTATAACCTCCTTTTCAGGACAATGTCAAAATGAAAACATCTCTGACTTTGAAGACGAGATGGATCAAGATGTGTTTCCGCGAGTCTCAGAGTCTCGTGCCAACAAAAGACAAGAGCGTCCTGCCGAGCCCTCATCCACCCCACATACGGTGCGTCGAAAGGTTCCGGCCAAGAAGCCAACTTCAAGAGCTCATGATATGGTTGGCTCTAGCTCGGGGGCTCATCGCCAATCCAAAGGGAAAGGCAAAGGGATTGCCTCCGGCCCGATTGACCCTCTTAGGATGACTACTCCAAGATAGGGGAACAGGGACCCTCGGAAGAGAAATTCAATGGCAAAGGGAGCGATGTAGCTTCAAAGCTGAGGATGATTGATGCTTATGGCAGTGCTAAGAAGGCAG
The DNA here is from genome assembly GCA_036927565.1 of Tuctoria greenei. NCBI lineage: Eukaryota > Viridiplantae > Streptophyta > Magnoliopsida > Poales > Poaceae > Tuctoria > Tuctoria greenei. The sequence goes on along the minus strand of JAYESD010000011.1, from coordinate 127,242,222 downwards.
TTGATCCAAGATTCTGGATCAACTTTCATGCGGCCTACTATAGTACCGTGTATCTCCCGATGAAGACTCCAGTGGTCCGAAGCCAATGGATCGACTGGACTTACTTTGAAAAGAAGAGTTGTGCAGCATTCGATGAGGTGATTGAAGCTTTGGAGATACACAGTCTAAGGACCTGTTGTCTTTCCAATACAACTAGAATGATGATGTGATAGCGCAATTCTTTGTCACCTGCCACTTTGCTAGTGATGAAGAGGAAAGGGTGACTTTGATGACACACAAATCAAAGTATACAGTCACCTATGATTAATTTGCAAGACTACTGCATCTTGAGGACACTGGCAACAATATCCACAACATCAGTGTCTTGGAGAAGGATAAGATGGAGTTCCTCTATGACACTCACCTGAAGTACAACCCTCCATCAACCAAGAACATGAAGCCTTTATTCATTGTTCTCAACAGGGTACTTAGGAATTCAATCGCTCCAAAAGATGGAGATGCAGGGAGTGTCCAAGGCTACCTGAGGACATTGATGAAGGTGATTAGAAAAAAGTTGGAAGTTTGACATCTTCCACTACATCTGGAATGACATGGTGAACATTTCCTGCACCCCTAACCGTTCCTATGGCTATGTGTCCTATATAATGTTCATGATAGAGAAGGTCACAAGGATCGAGTTTGAGAAAGATGTTGAGCACACAACCTTGAGGCCCCAGAAGCCTACCCAAGCCACTCCCCCAGCTGCTCCCTCACCTGCCTCAACTGAAGAACACCTGGACAGAGCTCAAGGAGATGCAAGGCATTCCTCTAACACTAGGGACCCTCCTCACAAAGAGTCTCCTAGTGGCATTATGAAGTACTTGGCCGCCATCTTTGGCTCTTGCAGAAAAGGTGAAGTTGTAAGACCTATGTGTGCTGAATACATTGGCTTGTAGTGAATACACTTGGCTTTGATGATAAAAGTTTTTAATATCACCAAAACACCTTTTTATTAAGGTTCGACTCTAGCTCCGAGCTATAGCAAGGTCCGACCATAGGTTCAGCTTGGTTTGGGTAGCTCCGGCTACATTAGATGCTAGGTCCGACTTCTTGGTAAGGTCCGACTAGCTTTGGTCAGCTCCGGTGAAGTTTTGTCTTTAGCTCCGGCACGTCTTTGATAGCTCCGATACGTCTTTGATAGCTCCGACATGTCTTTGATAGCTCCGACGTGTTTTTGCTAAGCTCTGAGTTGATTTTTCTAGCTCCGGTTTTTGGATTTACTAGTTCCGACTAGTTCTGGTTAGCTTCGGCGCTAGGTCCTGCTAGTTTTGTAAGCTCCGGTGGGAGCTTGGTTGTACTAGTTTTGGTAAGCTCCGGTGCTAGGTTCTACTAGCTTTTGTTAGCTCCGGCTCAAGGTCCGGGTTGCACTGGCAAGGTCCGGAACTTGACCGTAGTGCTTCTGCTTTTCATTTGCAATGTTTTGTACTTGCTTTACATTGTTGGAAAGATTGCTTAGTATTCATTTGCTAAGTTTTTTGTGCGTTTTGGTTGATATGGATGATATCGTGTTACTGTGGTTTTGCAACATGCTTATGTGAGGTTCTCACATAGGGTGTTGTGTTCGGAACTAACTTGAGTCAAGTCGAGGACTTGGGCTCGTACGGATTGGTTGTTTATTCATGTGCAGGTGTTGCTTGAGTTCAAGACATGGCTGGTGACGGGATCCATTGGACTAGTCTCAGGGAGGAGATGAGGTTACAACAACCAAGTTCGGGGGGAATTGTGGTTGAGCTGATCAGGAGGTTGCGCAACATGATTGAATCAAGAACAATGCATATGAAGGTATCGTGGACGTCGTTGGAAGATGTTTGCACGTGTGCAAGGAGTGCATGGACGTGTCTACATGGTTCTGAGACATGATGAAGAGATGTGGACGTAAAGAGTTAGTCAGAAAGGTCCAACTGACTAGGTTATGGACTCAGGCTGCGGCTGAGTCGGGTTTGACTCAAATGTGAAAAGATTTGAGTTGGTTATGATAGGATTTCGTGTGGGTCACGAATTTGAGTTGTTTAGGAATGTGGGATACGTTCATAAGGTGTTTGGAAGTCTTAAGATTGCTTCTATCTGCGTATAGGAGAATCTTGAGCAGTTATGGAAAGTTATGATTCGTGATCTGAGTAGGATTGGAGTCCTAGTTGATATTGGGTTGGCCTAAGGGCTGGTTATATAAGCAAGGGAGCCCAGAGCTCGTGGTGCACGACTTTGGGGCTGTTCCTATTGTGTTCTATTGAATAAAATTCGTAGTTTGAAGGAACTTTTGTGCCTTGTTCGTCCGACTTGTTCCAGACAAGTTTTACTCGTCTAGTTTCTGGACAGCACTACCTTCATTGGTGGTTTTATCATAACTCGAGTTTTACTGATCCAATTGACGTGATTCTTTTTGGTTTGTCTTCACAACTTGATTGTCTATCATCTGTCAAAATTTCACGGTCATTGGATTTGTGGTCTATGATCTACACGAGTTTCTTTGCAGCGTTCCATAACTGTTTTTTCTCGGGTAGGGCAGTTTGACCATTGTTTGATCTTTCAATCATAACTTGAGTTTTTCTCGACGGATTTGAGTGATTCTTTTTGTGTTGTATTCATGACTTGATTATATCTGATATCTATCACTTTTGTCACGGTGAAACACATTTAGATTAGTCTCACACACGATTTCTTCAACAGATCATTTTTCTACCGAAGGGTTTGGGGTTAAATTGTTTCCGCTGCGTAAGATTTTTAAATCTACCATTCACCCCCCCCCCCCTCTGGTAGCTTTTCACGTGCTCTTCGATCCTACAATTGGTATCAGAACCACGGTGCTCTAATCTTTGTGATTTGCACGTGTTTTTGACTAATCATCATGGAGAAGTACTCCGCCAAACCTTGTGTGTTCGCTGGTATTGATTTTCAGGTTTGGAAGACACGCATGGAGGCTTTCATCCAGGCACAAGGCTTTGCAATATGGGAGAAGGTATACAAGCCTTACGAAGTGCCATCAAACGATCAAGTTACAGCTACAAATCTGAGAGATGTCGACAACAACAACAAGGCTCGGAACTTGATCATACAAGGATTAACACAAAGCGACTTCGACCGTGTTGCACACCTCTGATCTGCATACGATGTGTGGAAAGCACTTTGTGACTACCACGAAGGATCCAACACGATCAAGGAGGTAAGGCAAGACATGTTCAAGAAAGAATACATGCGCTTCGAGATGCAACCCGGTGAGTCAATTGATGTTCTCTTTGCTCGCTTTAATAAAATTCTCAGCAACTTGCATAGCGTTAATGTTAATTTTTCAGATGCTGAAAATGCTAGGCAATTGTTAAGTGCATTAGACATGTCAATTTGGGAGATGAAAGTTACATCTATTCGTGAATCTACTGTCATGAGTACACTTACTTTAGATGTGCTATATTCCAAGCTAAAAACTCATGAAATTGATATAATATCATGTAAGAACCCCAAAAAGTCTATTGCTTTTGTTTCTCAACGTGATATGCCTAGCTCCGGCCAATCTTCATCTTGTAGTACACTTGCTTTGTTGTCCTCTCTAACCCTTGAACAGATTGAGGAGTTTCCAAAAGAGGAGCTAGCACTTCTCACTACGAGGTTCTCAAAAGCATTGCAAAATGTGAGAACTAGAAGGAGAGGAAGCTCCGAACCTCAATGATGCTTCGAATGTGGGAAGACAGGACATTTTCGTTCAGATTGCCCTAACCTTTCAGGTCCTACTTCTCGGGATGAAAAGAAAACAAGAACGAAGCACTCCTCTGCAAAAGATACGAAGAAAAAGAAGGGTACCATAGGACGCAAGATGATTAACAGCTTCATCACCGCACTTCAAGAACTTAGTTCAAGTGATGTAGACTTTGAAAGTGATGAAGATGATGACGATCTGGACAACTTATGCTTCATGGCGGGCAAAACAAGATCAAGATCAAGTCAGGAGGATGCAGAACACAACAGTGAAGACGATGAGGTATGTTCTACCTGCAATGAAATGTGTGATGCTAGCTGTTCTACAATTGATTTGCATTGTTCTACTTGTGATGTTCTTGATAAGAAACTACAGGATGCTATGAATGAAATTTCTATATTGAACAATGCTTTACGTTCTCATGAAGTTAAATTTTGTTCCAATTGCAAACTAAAAGGAAAAACTTCATGTGAAAATTGCCTTGATCTGTCCAACAAACTTGATGACATGCATAGGACATTAGATCGGTTTTGTAATGGGAATAAGAACCTAAACTTGCTGCTGAATTCTTCCAAGTCTTGCAATGATAAAACTGGTTTGGGTTTTGATTCTCATGCTCATGCTAAGGCACATCCACCTAAAATTGTAAAATCATTAGGAAGTGGTTTGATTCAAACAGTTCCTAAACAAAAAGGAGTGGTTTTCAAATCTGCAGGAGTGTTGTCTCATTCGGTTTCAAATAAAAATATTGCTTGCTCATCTAGACATGAACACAAAGTTAAATTTCATTGTACCTTCTGTGGTAAAGATGGTCATGTCATAGATTTTTGTTATAGACTAGCTAAACAACAGAAAAGGGAAAGAACGGTTGCTAGATCTCATAACTTTCATGCAAAATTTGCTGCACACATTGAACCGAATGTACAACCTGCTGTTTTGAGTCAAAAACATTCAAAGTTCACCTCCGGACCTTCTGTTTTTGCCTCCGGAGCTACTGATCTTTGTGCTACACAAGTAACACCTTATAGGTCAGTAGTTAAGAATAAAAAATCTCAAACTTTGACTCATAAACCTGCTGTTTTGTCTCAGCTTTCGCATGTTTTTCCTGCTGCACGTCGCGTGACTCGGTACTGGATTCCTAAATGCCTTTTGACTAAACCCAGTATTGAGTCATCGACGTATTGCGCTTTTATGTAGGTTACACGTCTGAGGAAGGAGAACATTTGGAGTGTGGATTCAGGTTGCTCACGCCACATGACCGGTAACAAAGATTGGTTCTCCTCCCTCTCTTTTGTGTCAGGTGTAGAGAATGTTACTTTTGCCGATAATTCTTCAACTCCTATAATTGCTAAGGGTTCGGTTAGAGTAAATGATCACTACACTTTGAAGGATGTGGCACTTGTCAAAAATCTGAAATACAACTTGCTTTCTGTTTCACAATTGCTAGATGAAAATCTAGAAATTATTTTCAATAAATACTGCTGCAAAGTTGTAGGTTCAAATAGTGAGCTTATTTTTAACATGTCTCGGTTTGGAAGAGTTTTTAAAGCTGATTTTGATATGTCTTCCTCTAAGCATGAGTGTCTAGTTGCTAATGATTCAAAGTACTTATATTTTTGGCATCGTAGACTTGGTCATATAGGCTTTGATCACCTAACGCGTGTTAGTGCTCTTGATCGCATACGTGGGCTGCCTAAGCTTAAAGGGGACAAAGAAATTGTGTGCTCTTCTTGTAGACATGCTAAGATGGTTGCAGGTTCACATACTCCTCTCACAATGATCATGACAACTGAACCGTGTCAACTTTTGCATCTTGACACCGTAGGACCTTCACGTGTTCAATCCTTCGGAGGTAAATGGTATGTTCTTGTTATCGTTGATGATTATTCTAGATACTCTTGGGTTTGCTTTATGGCATCTAAGAATGAAGTTTTTAGTCACTTTAGAACTTTATTTCTTAGATTATCAATTGATCACCCAGGATCATTAAAAGCAATTAGAAGTGATAATGGAACTGAATTTAAAAATCAATCTTTTGATCACTTTTGTTCTGAAAATAGAATAGACCATCAATTCTCTTCACCATATGTACCTCAACAAAACGGTGTTGTAGAAAGAAAGAACAGAACCTTAGTTGAGATGGCTAGGACTATGCTTGATGAATATCAAACTCCTAGGAAATTTTGGGCTGATGCGTTAGCAACCGCTTGTTATGTCTCAAATCATGTTTTCTTGCGTGCTAAGCTAGGTAAAACACCATATGATCTTCGGTTTGGACATAGGCCTAGTGTTACACACTTTCGGGTCTTTGGTTGCAAATGCTTTGTTAAGAAACATGGTAATCTTGATAAATTTGAACCTAGATCCATTGATGGCATGTTTCTTGGTTATCCATCTCATACTAGAGGCTACCGTGTGCTTTCACTTGACACTAACAAAATTGTGGAGACTTGTGAAGTGTCTTTTGATGAAGCTAGCCCAGGTACTAGCTCCGGTGTTGCAGGACCAGATCCATATCCGCAGGGGGAGAGTATTTTCGAAGATGAAGAAGAGCCGGTGATACTGACTGGTAGTTCTGAAGTTGACACGTGTCCAGCTCCAGACATTGAACGAGCTCCGGCTATCACCTATGCTGGTCCTGATTGTCCACAAGTCACAAGCTCATCAATCTACGATGAACCTAATGAAGAAGAAGCTTGTGAGACATCTGTTCCCCTACGTTTTTACAAAGATCATCCCCCACAACAGATGATTGGAAGCTTGCACGAACGAGTCACACGATCCAGGTTTTGCGATCCAAACTCTCATGCTCATTCTGCTTTTGTTGCTTCTTTTGAACCCAAAGATATATCACACGCACTCACTAATGAATCTTGGATTATTGCCATGCAAGAAGAATTAGAAAATTTTGAAAGAAATAATGTTTGGAAACTTGTACCTCCACCTCTAGGTCACACTTTAATTGGAACTAAATGGGTATATAAAAATAAACAAAGTGAGGATGGGGTTGTGGTTAGGAATAAGGCTAGGTTGGTTGCTCAAGGTTTCACTCAAGTTGTAGGTCTAGATTTTGATGAAACTTTTGCTCCTGTTGCTAGATTAGAAGCCATAAGAATTTTGTTAGCTTTTGCAGCATCTAAAGGTTTTAAGCTATATCAAATGGATGTTAAAAGTGTTTTTCTTAATGGCTACATAGATGAAGAGGTTTATGTCAAGCAACCACTAGGTTTTGAAAATCCAGATTTTCCTAATCATGTTTACAAACTGTCCAAAGCCTTATACGGTCTCAAACAAGCCCCTAGAGCATGGTATAATAGGTTAAAAACATTCTTACTTGAAAAGGGGTTTACCATGGGCAAGGTTGATAAAACTCTTTTTGTGCTTAAACATGGCAATGACTCATTATTCATTCAAGTATATGTGGATGATATTATCTTTGGTTGTGCTTCGCATGATCTTGTGTCAAAGTTTTTAGCAATGATGAGTTCCGAATTTGAAATGAGTATGATGGGTGAACTCACTTACTTTTTGGGGCTGCAAATCTAGCAAACCAAAGAGGGTACCTTTGTGCATCAAACGAAGTATACCAAAGACCTCCTAAGGCGCTTCAACATGGACAAAAGCAAGCCTCTTCGGACACCAATGGGAACAGAAACAACACTTGAACTTGATGAAGATGGTGAACCCGTGGATCAAAAAGAATATAGAAGCATGATTGGATCACTTTTGTACCTTACGGCATCAAGACCAGACATACAATTCAGCGTATGTCTTTGTGCAGGGTTTCAAGCCTCCCCACGTGTTTCACATCGTCAAGCCATCAAAAGGATTCTCAGGTACTTACATGGAACTCAAGAATTTGGCAATTTTCTTCCTTCTTCCTCAGCCGTTACTTTGAAAGCTTTTTCGGATGCTGATTTTGGGGGTTGTAGGATTGATAGGAAAAGTACTTCTGGTGCTTGTCATTTTCTTGGTAATTCTCTTGTTGCTTGGTCCTGTAGAAAACAAAATTCAGTTGCACAATGCACAGCTGAATCTGAATATGTAGCTGCTGCTAGTGCTTGCTCACAAATTCTTTGGATTGTTCAAACACTTCAGGACTATGGGGTTGATCTAGATAGTGTTCCACTATTCTGTGATAACACTAGTGCCATTTGCATTGCTAAAAACCCCGTGCAACATTCTAGAACTAAGCACATTGACATTAGGTATCACTTTCTCCGAGATAACGTTGAAAAAGGAAACATTGTGCTTCACCATGTAGATACCGAACAACAATTGGCTGACATTTTTACAAAACCTTTGGATTTCACTCGTTTTTGTTACATTCGTAGTGAAATAGGGGTTATGCATCCTCATGGCTTAAATTGAGAGGGAGTTTTTGAAACTTGGGAAGTATATGTGTGAATCTGAAATAAAAATAATATGAGCATAGTATTTCATACATATATGACTTTGTGATTCCTTTTACATGCTGAAAGTTCTTACTACATTACTCGTGTTATACATTTTTTAGTTTTTGCCATGTCTAGTAATTGGAATAATTAGTTACACTAAAACTGGTCATGGTCAAACTTTCTTGCTGTTTTGAACTTGTTACATGTTCACAAGTGCTTTTAATCATTAAGAATTAATCAAGTAATCAACTCACATGTTGAGTTTTTATGAACAAATATAAATGAGAAAAGATCAAGAGAATATGCATGCATCGCACTTCTTCTTTTAAGATGGCTTATCATTGCACTTAGATATGAACTTGGAGGAAGTTGTGTATGACTAAAACCATGTCCTTAAGCTTCTGATTGTCAAATGACATAGGCTTGGCTTGGTTGGTTAGAATAAGGCATATGCGCATATAATCTCTTGCAAATATCATATGATCTGAATTTATGCTTTGAAAAATAATAAAATGCAGCAACTAGTGTCATGCTTTCAGGTTTTGAAATAGTTAAGTTTGTGAGATCATGACTTGCCTAAATTGGAAATTACATTTGATCTCTAGCATGGCTTACACTACTTTATGTATTTCATTGATGTGATAATATAAGGTACTTGATAGTATGACTTGGATGAGCTTTGTTTATATGTATATGTTATAATATGCTCATAACAACTAAAGGGGGAGAGATAATTTCTTTATATATCATGACTTGTTGAATACATTGTCAATGGGGGAGAGATAAGCATGAAGAGAGAGAATATGTGCATAAGGAGAGATAATAAAGGGGGAGAGATAATATGGGATAATTTTTCTTCTCATTTACTTTTGATTTACAAAGATGGAAAAATTGTCTTTGTCGGTGGTTTGGAACCGGCAGATCTCCCGACACTACTAAAGTGTTAGAGGAGTTTGATGTTCGGTGTGGGCGCGCGGAGATTCAAGAAGGTGAATTGTAAATGACGCAGGAGACACAAGAGTTTACGTGGTTCGGGCCGCCTGAGCGTAATACCCTACTCCACGGGATGTGTTGATGTTGTATTGGATGTAGCAAGTGTGTCAGTGTGTCTGAACGTCTATCGAGCGTGTCTGAACGTCTATCGAGCGTGTGTGTAAACGTCGTTGGCCTGTCCTTTTATAGTACAAGAGCAGGCCGTTACAAATTAGCCTGGCCCGACATGTGGCCCCGGCGTTCACTAGTGTTGATACCTCTTCAACACGTTTAATTGCCCTTAATGACCGTGTAATGGGATTTGACAGCACCGTTACTGGTATTAAGGTCGTCCGATTAAGTGTCATTAATATGGTATTAATGACACTTAATCGGGTCTTGAAGTCCTCAATTTCCCTTTGAAGATCCAGAGCCGTTGCGGGGTCTTCTGGAGGTTAGAGGGTGAAGATCCGACGGTTGGACACGTGGCAGCACAGGAGCACGCTGTGGAGAACAGATAGTTCCGGTGTTAGCCGACACGTCTCAGCACTGGAGCTTCCCTCGGTCTGGGGTTAGGTCCGGGGATGCCACTTCGGTACATAGTTCGGAGCTTCCTCCCTTCGGGCGGTAGCTCCGGTTTGATAGTACACGTGGCGACCCTGGGGCTAACCATGTTGGAGAAGCGGGTCCGGACATGTCTGACATGTGGGCCTCCGAAGGTCTTCAAATCAAGTGGGTGACTTTCCCTTGATATCTTTTCAATCCCAAGGGGTATATGGTACCCAGGGTACCGACAGTCTTCAAAAATTTTATGTGAATAAGCCAATGTTCGGATTTTAAATGGTGTTGCCAATGCATTCATCAAGGGGGAGATTGTAAGACCTATGTGTGCTGAATACATTGGCTTGTAGTGAATACACTTGGCTTTGATGATAAAAGTTTTTAATATCACAAAAACACCTTTTTATTAAGGTCCGACTCTAGCTCCGAGCTATAGCAAGGTCCGACCATAGGTCCGGCTTGGTTTGGGTAGCTCCGGCTACGTTAGATGCTAGGTCCGACTTCTTGGTAAGGTCCGACTAGCTTTGGTCAGCTCCGGTGAAGTTTTGTCTTTAGCTCCGGCACGTCTTTGATAGCTCTGACACGTCTTTGATAGCTCCGACATGTCTTTGATAGCTCCGACGTGTTTTTGCTAAGCTCCGAGTTGATTTTTCTAGCTCTGGTTTTTGGATTTACTAGTTCCGACTAGTTCTGGTTAGCTCCGGTGCTAGGTCCTGCTAGTTTTGTAAGCTCCGGCGGTAGCTTGGTTGTACTAGTCTTGGTAAGCTCCGGTGCTTGGTTCTACTAGCTTTTGTTAGCTCCGGCTCAAGGTCCGGGTTGCACTGGCAAGGTCCGAAACTTGACCGTAGTGCTTCTGCTTTTCATTTGCAATGTTTCGTATTTGCTTTACATTGTTGGAAAGATTGCTTAGTATTCATTTGCTAAGTTTTTGATGCATTTTGGTTGATATGGATGATATCGTGTTACTGTGGTTTTGCAACATGCTTATGTGAGGTTCTCACGTAGGGTGTTGTGTTCGGAACTAACTTGAGTCAAGTCGAGGACTTGGGCTCGTATGGATTGGTTGTTTATTCATGTGCAGGTGTTGCTTGAGTTCAAGACATGGCTGGTGACGGGATCCATTGGACTAGTCTCAGGGAGGAGATGAGGTTCCAACAACCAAGTTCGGGAGGAATTGTGGTTGAGCTGATCAGGAGGTTGCGCAGCATGATTGAATCAAGAACAATGCATATGAAGGTATCGTGGACGTCGTTGGAAGATGTTTGCACGTGTGCAAGGAGTGCATGGACGTGGCTACATGGTTCTGAGACGTGATGAAGAGATGTGGACGTAAAGAGTTAGTCGGAAAGGTCCAACCGACTAGGTTATGGACTCAGGCTGCGGCTGAGTCCGGTTTGACTCAAATATGAAAAGATTTGAGTTGGTTATGATAGGATTTCGTGTGGGTCACGAATTTGAGTTGTTTAGGAATGTGGGAAACATTCCTAAGGTGTTTGGAAGTCTTAAGATTGCTTCTATCTACGTATAGAAGAATCTTGAGCAGTTATGGAAAGTTACGATTCGTGATCTGAGTAGGATTGGAGTCCTAGTTGATATTGGATTGGCCTAAGGGCTGGTTATATAAGCAAGGGAGCCCAGAGCTCGTGGTGCACGACTTTGGGGCTGTTCCTCTTGTGTTCTATTGAATAAAATTCCTAGTTTGAAGGAACTTTTGTGCCTTGTTCGTCCGACTTGTTCCAGACAAGTTTTATTCGTCGAGTTTCTGGACAGCACTACCTTCGTCGGTGGTTTTATCATAACTCGAGTTTTACTGATCCAATTGACGTGATTCTTTTTGGGTTGTCTTCAAAACTTGATTGTCTATCATATGTCAAAATTTCACGGTCATTGGATTTGTGTTCTATGATCTACACGAGTTTCTTTGCAGCGTTCCAGAACTGTTTTTTCTCGGGTAGGGCAGTTTGACCATTGTTTGATCTTTCAATCATAACTTGAGTTTTTCTCGACGGATTTGAGTGATTCTTTTTGTGTTATCTTCGTGACTTGATGCTCTCTGATATCTATCACTTTTGTCACAGTGAAACACATTTATATTAGTCTCACACACGATTTCTTCAACAGATCGTTTTTCTGCCGAAGGGTTTGGGGTTAAATTGTTTCCGCTGCGTAAGATTTTTAAATCTACCATTCACCCTCCCCCTCTGGTAGCTTTTCACGTGCTCTTCGATCCTACAGAAGTGAAGCTTTACAAGATGAACAAGGCAATAAATGAGGATAGGAGATACATGAAGGACAATGTCAAGGCCATATGTCAAAAGCTGGAGATTGAGCCTATTGGATCTCCAGTTATCTCCGAGGACTCCCCTTCTGACTTCTCAGAGCTTCCATCTTTATCTCCTTCCGAGCTTGCATACTTTGGCAATGGGGGCACGACGAGTAGCTCTCACCCTCATCCTCCTAAGGTTGACGATGATGAAGACGATGAAAGGACAGACATCAAGGAGTGAGTCGGCGACACCTAGTGTGACACTCGGTTCCGAAAATGAACCAAGTGAACGCATATGTGTACCCAGGACATTCAACACACATACACGAGTGCAATCACAAAAGAGTATATAGAGAATTACCACAAAACATGATTAGTTGAGAACTTTTATTACATAGTTCATAATACTCTTGAATACAAGCTCTAATGAATATTAATGACAAGTTCAACTAATGCAGCAGAAATAACTAATTAAGCAACTAAGCCGTTAAGCAAAGGGTATAACGCAGTTCCAACACTCCACAGGCAAAGCTAACGGTAGATACAACCTAGAACTCTGCATTATCATCGTTATACTCCCAATCCTGACCTGCAACTGTTGGGGGGCATTGCAAAAGTGAGTACATGTCGTACTCAGCAAGTGTGGCAAGTATGACATGTAGCTGATACAAATGATGACAATAATAAAGGCTGAGTGCTGGAAAGTACATAAAAACATTTGAAAAGCAATATACTATATGTACATGAAGTAATCCCATCATAAAACATAATTAATAACATAGTACCATTTCATATTCCATATCCATCATCCATATACCAATAACCATATACAATGCCATAAACCAATTCATAACCAGTCATAATACCATCCCATAACCATTTAAACCAGCACCAAACCATAACCATCCCAAAAACCATCCCATTACCAAGTTCCTTCTAATCATGGAAGCTGTCCATGTGCTCATAACTGGAGCATGACTATCATGATGGTTTATTAGAATCTGCAAAGTTTGTACCACTTTACCCAAGCGTTTGTGATTTCATCACCTTTCGATGACTAAGAACCTCCCTTATGCCCATGACCCGTCGGTCCCATTACACACTTCCATTGTTGTGTGGCCAAGAGATCACAAAATAACCTTTCCAAAGGGATTACTAGCCTATTTATACCCCACTGAGGTTTCACCGGTGGCGATGCCTCCAACTGAGCACATCTTCAACCAAGGGCCCACTCTTGAGCCATTCGGATCCCAGGGTAGTCCCACCAATCATAAACAAGCCCAATCCGACTACCCCTTCCCCGAGCATCCTTAATAGTCCAAGTAGCACTAGCAAAGCCCTAATTAATCAGCTACGCTTCACCCATACTTGGCCTCGTGGTGGCACTGTAGTCCTGGCTTATTCTCGCATGAACCGGTCCTTAGATCTAAAACAAACAACCACCATAACATCCAACCCATTCACATACCATGATTGCTTAGATCACCCATTACCACATCATATTTAACCATTTCATGTTAACCATAGTCTTATAAATGCATAATTAAGTTAAGTGGTATATTTGTCTTCCCATCCCCATTTATCAAGCGAAGCAAAAAAGGTTAAAAAGAAAAACTAGTTAATAAGTTGCTTTTAATGTTTATTAATCAATTACAATGGTTATTAACAAGTCTGCACAGGTTTGGAGTTGATTAGATCTAATTTTGGAATTAATTCAACACAATTTAACAAGGAAAATCGGACTAGTATGCAAGGGACCGGACAAGTCCACACTTTGCAGAACTAGCGAACTAGGGTTTTCTAGATCGACGTGAATTTCAAGATTTGGGGTTGAATTCACATGAGGAAAAGGAAGTACAAGGTATACCAGGTGTTTAGAACTCCAATGAATTAAGGATCTTGGAGGCAACACTTGGATCTTGACGATCTAGTGTTGATGAAGAACTTGGAGATGAATTGTTGATGAAGAATGCGATGTTGATGGAGATCTTGGATCTTGGATCTTCTTCTTGCTTGGGATCTCCTTCTCCCTCCTTGATGGCGGCTATTCATGAGCTAGGGTTTGGGTGAGGTGGAAAAGTGGCAAATAGATATCAAGCCAAGGGGTGGGGTTGTTTATATAGAGGTGGAGGGCTAGGGTTAGATGGATTTCGAGTTTGAGATGAGTAAGGGTCGGTTTGGAGTCCCACATGGTCTCTAGAAGAGTTAGGCACGACGTCCCTAGGCCCGCTTAACGTAAAACTCAAGAAACAAGTCGCAAAACAAAAGATCAACAAGGACTCGCGATTTATCGGACAAGTCCGAAAAGGGCTGGACTAATCCGAAGTTGGTCAGAGAGATATCGGACAAGTTTGGAATGGACATCGGACAAGTACAAACTTATCTATAGGGGAAAATAGACTTTTCTGGCAAAAAATCGGACAAGTCCAACTTTAGTTAGAGAGAAAAACGGACAAGTCTGCTGGAAGACTGGACTAGTCCAGACAAGTCCAGGGACTTAGCAAAATTACCAAGGAATTGGAACACCGGACTAGTCTGCACACGGCCGGACAAGTCCAAAAGTGTTCAGAGGGAAAAACAGACTAGTCTGTAGCAAAATGGACAAGTCCGTTTGAAGTCAGAGAGGAATCGGACTAGTCCGAACCAAAATTGGACTAGTCCACACTTTCCAGAATTGTTAAGTGCGGTTTTGTTTCTAATTTATATTAAGCTAATTCCTTTTTAGGTGGATTAATGTTAGACATATATATGAATGTATGCAGGGCATGATGCATAAAAATGAGGATGTTACAAACCTACCCCCCTTAAAATGAATCTCGCCCTCGAGATTCAACGCGGAAGAGAAGAGATAGGGAAATTCCTTCTTGAGATCATCCTCCAACTCCTATGTTGCTTCGGATTCTGTGTGATGCTTCCATTGAACTTTACACTATCTAATATTCTTGTTCCTTGTGACTCTCTCCTTGGTTTCCAAGACTTTGACCGGTTGTTCATCATAAGTCAAATCTGCCTCTAATTCCAATTCTTCCATTGGCACTTGTTCTTCTGGTACCCTCAAGCACTTCTTGAGATGGGAATCATGAAACACATCATGTTCATCTAAAAGATGAGTTGGCATCTCCAACTCATATGCTACTTCTCCTCTTTTGTCCAAAATCTTTAATGGTCCAATATAGCGAGGTGCTAGCTTGCCTTTTATGTTAAACCTCTTATGACCTCGCATTGGTGACACCTTGAGGTAAACAAAATCCCCTACTTCAAAGGCTAGTTTTCTCCACCTATTGTCCGCATAGCCCTTTTGCCTTGATTGAGCGCCCCTCAAGTTCTGGCGAATTACCTGAACTTGTTTCTCAGCTCCTTGCAACACATCTGGACCAAATACTTGAGTTTCTCCTATCTCATTCCAGAATAAAGGTGTCCTATACTTCCTTCCATATAGTGCTTCATAAGGTGACATATTCAAACTTGCTTGGTGACTATTGTTGTATGAAAATTCTGCATATGGCAAGCTCTTGTGCCAACTCTTCCCATGCTTCAAAGCACAAGCTCTTAACATGTCCTCCAAAATCTGATTGGTCCTATCGGTTTGTCCATCCGTTTGAGGGTGATATGCTGAACTAAAATTCAACCTTGTTCTCAAAGCTTCATGCAATTTTTGCCAAAACCTGTAGGTGAATTGAGAACCTCTATCCGAGACTATCTTCTTGGGGACTCCATGTCGACACACAATATGCTCCATGTATATTTCGGCCAATTGTGCAGCTGTATACTTGGTCTTGACAGGGATGAAATGAGTTGTCTTGGTTAATCGGTCCATGATTACCCAAATTGAGTCATAACCGGACCGAATACGTTGCAATCCAACTATAAAGTCCATGTTGATTTCTTCCCACTTCCATTATGGAATCTTCTATGGTTGCAATAATCCAGTTGGCCTTTGATTTTCCGCCTTGACTCGTTGGCACACATCACACAAAGCTATGTATTCAGCTATGTCCTTTTTCATGCTAGCCCACCAATAGCACGTATTCAAGTCTTTGTACATCTTCGTACAACCGGGGTGAATTGAGTATGTCACGTGCCTCCTTTAGTATTGTCTCTTGAATATGCTTCACGTTAGGCACTACAATCCTTTTTCTGAGCCATAGTGTACCATGTTCATCCTCATCAAATCTGAATTCTCTTCCCTCTTGGGTCCTTTTATTGATTTCTTGGATTTCCTCATCCTTCACTTGACCCTCTCGAATTTCTTGCTCCAAAGTCAGATTTAACTCCATCATCTCCATCTCATTTACAAATCCAAGATTCAACCGTTCAAACTCCTTGCATAACTCGAATGGTAATTCTCGAACTGTGACTTCCGTTGGTGTGTGGCCAAGAGATCACAAAATAGCCTTTACAAAGGGATTACTAGCCTATTTAGACCCCACTGAGGTTTCACCGGTGGGATGCCTCCAACTGAGCACATCTTCAACCAAGGGCCCCCTCTTGAGCCATTCGGATCCCAGGGTAGTCCCACAAATCATCGACAAACCCAATCCGACTACCCCTTCCCTGAGCATCCTTAATGGTCCATCTAGCACTGGCAAAGCCCTAATTAATGAGCTACACTGCACCCATACTTGGCATCATGGTGGCACTGTAGTCCTGGCTTATTCTCGCATGAACCGATCCTTAGATCTAAAGCAAACAACCACCATAACATCCAACCCATCCGCATACCATGTTTGCTTAGATCACCCATTACCACATCATATTTAACCAGTTCATGTTAACCATAGTCTCATAAATGCATAATTAAGTTAAGTAGTATATTTGCCTTCCCATCCCCATTTATTAATAAAAGCAAAAAGGGTAAAAAGCCCATCCCGACTCTCTACCATAAATTCTAGATTCCCATCAATTTGACACAAGCATGCAGTTTGCAAACAAAACATTTATTTTAGAACAGGATCAATTTGCTTCAAGGACACTTGCCTTGCTCTTGGGGTTGGTTCAGGTCAAAGCCTTCTAACTCTTGGTGCTGGAGATCCTCCGCGGTACTCTCTAGCGCAAATCCGTCTAATCCACACAATAAACATACAAGACAAGAAACACAATCAAAGAGTGCACAAATATTACTCAATATAACATGGCATGCATGATTAATGCAAATGAAATGCAAAACTAGTTAATAAGTTGCTTTTAATGTTTATTAATCAATTACAATGGTTATTAACAAGTCTGCACATGTTTGGAGTTGATTAGATCTAATTTTGGAATTAATTCAACACAATTTAATCAGGAAAATCAAACTAGTCCACAGGGGGCCGGACAAGTCCGCACTTTGCAGAACTAGCGAACTAGGGTTTTCTAGATCGACGTGAATTTGGAGATTTGGGGTTGAATTCACGTGAGGAAAAGGAAGTAGAAGGTATACCAGGTGTTTAGAACTCCAATGAATTAAGGATCTTGGAGGCAACACTTGGATCTTGACGATCTAGGGTTGCTGAAGAACTTGGAGATGAATTGTTGATGAAGAACGCGAAGTTGTTGGAGATCTTGATCCTCTTTCATTTCCTCCGATTCTTCTTCTTGCTTGGGATCTCCTTCTCCCTCCTTGATGGTGGCTATTCACGAGCTAGGGTTTGGGTGAGGTGGAAAAGTGGCAAATAGATGTCAAGCCAAGGGGTGGGGTTGTTTATATAGAGGTGGAGGGCTAGGGTTAGATGGATTTCAAGTTTGAGATGAGTAGGGATCGGTTTGGAGTCCCACATGGGCTCTAAAAGAGTTAGGCACGACGTCCTTAGGCCCACTTAACGTAAAACCCAAGAAACAAGTCGTGAAATAAAAGATCAACTCGGAGTGGTGATTTATCGGACAAGTCCAAAAAGGGCCAGACTAGTCCGAAGTCAGTGAGAGAGATATCGGACAAGTCCGAACTTATCCAAAGGGGAAAAATAGACAAGTCTGACAAAAAATCGGACAAGTCCAACTTTAGTCAGAGGGAAAAACGGACAAGTCTGCTGGAAGACCGGACTGGTCCAGACAAGTCCAGGGACTTAGCGAAATTTCTAAGGAATTGGAACACCGGACTAGTCCGCACACGACCGGACAAGTCCGAAAGTGTCCTGAGGGAAAAACAGACTAGTCCGTAGCAAAACAAACAAGTCCGTTTGAAGTCAAAGAGGAATCGAACAAGTCCGCACTAAAATTGGACTAGTTCGCACTTCCCAGAATTGTTAAGTGCGGTTTTGTTTCTAATTCATTCCTTTTTAGGTGGATTAGTGTTAGACCTATATATGAATGTATGCAGGGCATGATGCATGAAAATGAGGGTGTTACACCTAGTAGATTCCTCTTCTCCTTCTTTTTGGTGAATTGATGCCAAAGGGGAGAGATTGAGGGGGAGTCTTAGGTCTAGCAGTAGATTGAGAGATGAGAGTTCTAATTGTGTTTCTTTTGTAATTCTGCTTCTTTTGGGTTGTAAAACTTTAATTATGTTCGCATTATGCTTTTGGACATGTCTATGGAGTTTGTGACAATGCCCTGTTATGATCTATGTTAATGCTTTATTATATGCTTATGCTCTGAAATTGCTCACATACTTGATATTCTTGAGATTGTTATGATTATGCTATTTACCTCATTGTCATCACAATTCTTGCTCACACACACATAGTTTGCACCCCAACATAAAGAGTGCACATATGCCTTATGTCTATATATATTTGTGTAAATCTCAATTAGTTGTCATCGTCACCAAAAAGGGGGATATTGAAAGTGCATCTAGGCATCTCCTGTGGGTTTTGGTTGATTTATGACAAGCAAATAAGATCCTGACAAAATTAATGAGATGAGCGCAGGTTTTAGTGAAAATTAGGTGAAATGCTCAAAGAGAAAGTAGAATGAGGATTCAAAGGGGAAAGAGCTCAAGAGCTGAAAAGATTAGATCATTGTGTATGGAGTGTGTTAGAGAAACACACCCCAAGAGCTAAAGTAAAAGAGATTTCACTCACTAAACAAATAATTCAATTCACTGCACAAATTCACATGAAAACCGGACTAGTCCAATATATACTGGACTAGTCTGATATCTCTCTGACTAAGTTCAGACTAGTCACCCCTAGTGCGGACTAGTCCTCAGCACTTCACATCTGCACAAAAACGGACAAGTCCGATATCACCACGGACTAGTCCGATATCTTTCTGACTAAAAGCGGACAAGTCCGCCCCAGTGAAGACTTGTACTCAGGACTTCATACTTCATAGAGAAACAGACAAGTTTGTTATCACCACGAACTAGTCAAAAAACTCTGTTACTAAAATCGGACAAGTCCTCCAACTGCGGATTTGTCCTCAATTCAACATGGGGTTTACCACACCGGACTAGTCCGATATGTGTCGGACTAGTCCAAACACTTCGAGAGACAAAATCGGATAAGTCCGTTCATTTCCGGACAAGTTCGATATATCATAACACTTAGAGTTTTCCACACGCCGCACACCGGACTAGTCCGAAGTTCACCACGGACTAGTCCGGACATCGCAAACCCTAACGGTAATTTTTGGAAACCCTAGTATAAATAGAGGTGAATGGCCCTACAACCAAATCTCATGACCCCCTGCGCCGTCACACCTTCCAAGAGCCCAAAATACACATCTCTCCATACATTTTAACCCTAGAAAGATCAAATCTTTGAGGATTATCATTGATCAAAAGGAGAGACTTGTTCCACACGATCTTGAGCTCTTGGGTTTGATTCTGTCGCACACTCTTGTTGTTTATTGCATATCTTTCGAGTTTGTTTGGTGGTGTCCTTCATTGTAAACCTTGGGGAGCCCTCAACTTGTGAGAAGGCCCCTTGAACATGGTTATTTGCCCCTTTGTGGTTACTGGAAGAGAATCGGCCACCGTGGCGATTTGACGTGGGTAGGGTTGGTGAAGACCCGGTCATGCATGGACTCCTCAACGTGGATGTAGATTTCCTCCGTGGAATTGGACCACGGGATAAAATCTTGTGTTGCATACTTTTGTTCTTTTTGTTCATCATATTCTAGGGTTTACTCAATCTTGTATAACCTACGTTGAAACATTGAAATCTATGTTAATTTGTAACATACCTAGTTTCATTGTTGTGATACATCCAAGTTGCAACTTACTTTTCGCTGCATAGAGTACTTGAAGTGAAATCATCGATCAAACTTGATTGTTCTAGTCCGCACACACCGGACTAGTCCGCACCACACCGGACTAGTCCGATTTCTTTGTATTTGATCAAGTTGTTAAGTGTTTCAGGATCCGACGGAAGTTCAAAAAGCCTATTCACCCCTCCCCCTCTAGGCTACATTCAATTGGTATCAGAGCCAGTTTCTTCAAAAGAGATTCACCGCTCGAAGATAAGATGTCGGATGTCAAGGACGTACACAAGAACTTTAACAATGAGAAGGGTGATGAAGAAAGAACTCAAAAGTTAGAGAAGCTCCTCGACGCTATCCAAGGTTTTGAGGATGATGACGAGGAGATGCTTGAACTCAAGGCACTCCTAAGGAAGAAGGCACTCTCCCCAAAAGGGAAGAAGAAGATCGAGGACGAAAAGAAAAAGGGGAGTAGTCACACAGACTACTCCCAATATCCTTTTAATTATGATCAGTTAAATTCCAACAATAATCATTACTTGTCAATTCCTCTAGGGAAAGCACCTTTCTTCGATGGCAATGATTGCTCTATGTGGAGACAAAATATGAAAATGCATCTCATATCTCTTAACCCCAGTTTGTGACATATAGTGTGTACAGGGATAGATATCCTCGATGATGATGACGAGCTAACTCCAAGCCAAGAACAAGCTATTCATCGGAACGCTCAAGCTGCAGATGTTATCACATCGTCACTAAGCTGAGACGAGTTCACCAAGGTGGATGGACTCGAAGTTGCCAAGGAGATATGGCATACTCTGCAAACAGCACATGAAGGTGATTTTCATGTGCGCAAAGCCAAGATTGAAATGATTGAAGGCAAATTGGGAAGATTCGTCATTGAAGAAGATGAGTCACCACAAGATATGTACAATCGAGTAAAGAACCTTATCAACAAAGTCCGAGCATATGGCAGCAAGAAGTGGAATGATCACGAGGTTGTAAAGGTAATTCTTAGAGCATTCATGCCTCGCAATGTGACTCTTTGCTCGATGATTAGAGAAAGCCCCAGGTATCAGAAGATGACCCCAGACGAGCTTCTTAGGAAGATTATAAACTTTGAGATGATGGAGAAGCAAGCCAAGCACGTTAAGGAAATTGCCGACCTTACCTCAGCAAAGAAGAAAGGAGTTGATTTGAAGTCAACTTGCAAACCCATATCAAAAGAAGGTCGGGAAAGTCATGGAGAAGGCGACACTGACGATGAAAGTAGTGATATAGATGAAGAAGATATGATCTTATTCATGAAGAAATTCAATAAAATGATGAGAAGAAGACAAGGTGGTATCGTAAAGTAAGGAAAACAAAGGGACAAGCAAAGACCCAAGTTGAGACAGGCATGCTACAATTGCGGAGAATATGACCACTTCATAGTAGATTGCCCACATGAAGAAAATAAGAGGAAGACAAAGGACAACAAGCCTCAACCTAAGAAAACTTTCAAGAAAAAGAAACAACATGGTCAAACGCACTTGGGGAAGGAGTGGGACTCTAATGATGAGTCCTCATCCGAAGAAGAAGAGGAGATGGCTACCATAGCCGTCATGAAGCCTACAAAGAAATCCACCCTCTTCCCAACCATCGGCGCATGGAAGGACACCGATCATACGTGTCTAATGGTCAAGGAAGGTAAAAGAAAGGTAACGACTAAATCTTCCTCCTCGCATTCTTTTAATAGTGATAGTGATAACTCTAGTGATGATGAAGATATGCTTGTTGGTTTAGATAATAAAATTGCGGTTAAGATGAAATTTTTAATGGATAAGCTTGTTGATAAGGAGGAGCTAGTTGATCGTCAAGAAGATATGATCATCCTCCTAAAGGAAGAATATCTTAAGATCAAAAAGCTCCTTGAACTTGAAAAGGAGTGAAGCAAATCACTAGAACTTGAGTTCGCTTCAAGCAAGGAAACTTGCTTGAAGTTAAACGACTCAAACGTCACCATCAAGAATGAACTTGCTAACTTGACCAAAGTTAACAAGATTCTTGAGGTACAAGTTGAGTCACTCAAGCAAAGTGGTTCTTCGTCCTCTTCAAGCTTACCTTCTCAACATATAAAATCTGAAACTGTTATTGCTTGCACATGTACTAAAAATGACACTAACTTGAAGAAAAAAATCAAACTTGGCAAAGGACAAGAATCCTTCCCGAAGTGGCATATTTGACAAGGAGAAGGTCAAGTAAGCATGCAGTGCATACTTGGTCACAAGACCTCCTAATGTCAAATATGGCATTGGGTATTCTTATGGTGAAAAGCAAAATGCTAGAAGCCACAAGAATAACATGGAACACATTGCTTTTGTCAAGGGAAACACCTCTCAAGTTAGACAACTTAATAATGTTGATAAAAATAACATTGTTAACACATATGAACAACAACTCTTGTTTAGAACTTTTGATGCATCATATGTTCTTATGAAAAGTAATCTTGGTAGATTTTATGCTAAACATGTTGGGCCACGCCATGGGAACACCAAGTCTTATGTGTGGGTGCCCAAATCACTTGTGACTAACCTCAAAGGACCCAAGCAAGCTAGGGTACCTAAGACCAAGGCATAATTTGAGTTTTGCAGGCCTATTCATCTGGAGAAGCTAAATGGGTGCTAGATAGTGGATGCACCAATCACATGATCGGAGAAAGAATAATGTTCATGGAATATGAAGAAAATGAAGATCCAAGCGAAGTCATTTACTTGAGTGATAATAATCAAGGAAGGGTCTTGGTACCGGTAAAATTGCAATTTGACCAAAACATACCCTTTCTCATGTTTTACACATTGATTCTTTGGATTATAACCTTTTGTCCATATCTCAATCATGTGACAAAGGTTATAATTGTTTGTTCACCAATGAGGGTGTGACCGTATTTAGAAGGAGTGATGATTCTGTTGCATTCAAGGGTGTGTTAGAGGGAAAACTTTATCTAGTTGACTTCAACAAAGATAAAGCCGAACTTGACACATGCTTGATTGCAAAGACCAACATGGGTTGGCTGTGGCATAGACGGCTAGCACATGTTGGTATGAGGAATCTTCAAAAACTCCTTAAAGGATATTACATCCGAGGTTCAAAGGATGTTGTTTTTGAGAAAGACAGGCTTTGTAGTATGTGCCAAGCTGGGAAGCAAGTAGGAGCACCCCATCCTGCGAAGAATGTCATGACTACATCAAGCCCGCTCAAGCTCCTTCACATGTACCTATTTGGTCCAATTGCTTACATAAGCATCAGCGGTAACAAATACGGTTTAGTCATTGTTGATGATTTTTCTCGCTTCACGTGGGTTTTCCTTTTGCATGATAAGACAGAAACTCAAGGAACCCTCAAGAAGTTTCTCCAGCGAGCTCAAAATGAATTCTTGTTGACAATCAAGAACATACGAAGTGACAACGGAATGGAGTTCAAGAATACCCAAGTTGAGGAGTATTTACACGAAGAAGGGATAAAGCACGAGTTTTCAGCACCTTATTCTCCTCAACAAAATGGAGTATCCGAAAGGAAGAATCGAACACTCATTGAGATGGCGAGGACAATGCTCGATGAATACAAGACTTTGGACCGGTTTTGGGCTGAAGCCGTTAACACCGCTTGTCACGCCATAAACCAACTCTATCTTCATCGACTGCTCAAGAAATCCTCGTATGAGCTACTAACCGATAACAAACCGAATATTTCATATTTTTGAGTTTTTGGTTCTAAATGTTATATTTTGAACAGGAAGCCTAGGACTTCAAAGTTCGCTTCAAAGTCCGATGAAGGTTTATTACTTGGATATGATTCAAACTCCTACGCCTATCGGGTCTTCAACAAGACCTCCAAACTTGTTGAAGTACCACGTGACGTGGTATTCGATGAAACTAACGGCTCTCAAGAAGAGCAAGTTGATCAATGTGTGCTAGATCAAGAAGAAGCTCCATGTCAAGAATTGAGAAGAATGACGTTGGGCGATGTTCGACCACAAGTGCCACCTCCAAATGCAAATGAAGAAGATGAACCACAAGTCGAGGAGAATGATCAAGGGGGAGCTTCCACACAAGATCATTTTGTTGAAACTCAATTGATTCTTGAAGGCTGAGGATAGTCGTTCAATCTTAGCATTAGTGCTATCTAGGGTCTTCTCATTGGCCGACAGCTTCTTGGATATAGTCTCATTGATCTTCGCTGGCCAATGGAAAGTTCTCTAAAGTTGGGTTGATTTCCATTGTTGTCATTCTTGTTGTACCCTCCTTGAAATAATGGGTGTGGTTGGCCCCACCCTTGACCTCCTAGACGATTATCATTGTTGTTTCCATTTTTGGCTACGTATAGGGCATCCTCACGGGTTTCTGGGCAATCATTGCCCAAATGGCCCATGTTGCCACAGACTTCATAAGTGATGTGAGAGTCTAAGGCATAGGCATTGCCACATACCTCACCATTGCCTTGTCCATCAATTTTTTCATAAGGAGTTCTAATTTTGCAGCGATCATGTCCACCTCCTTCAAGGTGTGCATGCCTTGCTGGCGGGTATAAAGACGCTCGTCGCTCCAACCCATTTTGACACCATTTTCTCAATCAAACCTTTAGCTTTGGGCACCGTCAATGAGAAGAAGGCACCTCTAGCAGCAACATCAACATGGTCACATGCGGAAGGGATCAACCCATTGTAGAAGTTTTGGATAATTAGCCAATCATCCATCTTATGGTGGGGACAGGCCAGGATGTACTCCTAAAGCTTTTCCCAAGCCTTGGGAATAGACATCTTGGCATTTTGCTAGAAGCTGGAAATTCTTCCACATAGGCCATTGGTCTTTCCAAACGGGAAAAACTTGGCGAGGAATGTCGTAGAACACTTCTCCCAAGTGTATACAACACTTCGTTTCGCATAGAACCACTATTTCACTTTCCCAAGAAGAGAGAATGGAAACAGCCTAAGACGAACCACATTAGAAGATACGTCCTTGATCTTAAAAGTGCTGCAGATCTCAAGAAACTATTGCAGATGGGCACTTGCATCCTCGTTAGCATTCCCACAAAATGGGTTGGCTTGCACCATAGTGATAAGGTTAGTCTTGATTTTGAAGTTCACGTCTCCCGTGTTAATAGTGGGCCCAACAGGCACATTGTTAGTGGAGGGAGCCGAAAACTCCAGAAGGGTCGTTTGGGCCATTGGTGTTTTGGTTGTTGGTGCAGTTGCGCTGGCTTGCTTTGCTGCTCGAAGCTTCTGAGGAGCAACGACACAAGGTCGATCTCTCAGAAGGGATTCGGGATCTTCAACAAAGTTTTCCGACAAGAGGAAACTAGACATACACTACCCTATTTTCACATAAAATGCGAAAACAAATAAGGGTTATCCTACTAAAATCTACTAGGGTCCTATCCTATTCACTCAATCATGTAATACTTCGACTGCCTTGCTCGACAACGGTGTTAGAAATGCTTGTTGACATTTCCTACAAACTACTAACAATTCATCCCTAGCAGGGTTGCCAGAAATGCTTGTTAATAGATTTTAGATTACACATGTAAATCCGCAAGCGCACGAAATATATCGATGTCACATTTCCCCTCTAAGAGTTTTCCGAAAGGGTGTCATTTATATTCTCCCAAAGGAAGGCTAGATGGAAGTAAAGCAATCATCAAATAGAGAGGCTAGGTTTGTCTAGGTAGGGTTCTAGAAAGGATGGATAAATGATATTTGGAGTAGTGTGACACACACAAGAGCATTCTATCCTAAGGGAGGTAAATGAGGTAAAGAGGGACTAGGATAAGGGTTAGGTAGAGACTCCTACGATGCTTCTAGTGTACATATACATAGCCTAAGTTAGTTACTAATGATTATATTAATTATGAATTCTCATTCTAAGTGGATTAACACATCGGTCATGGGTTTACCCCTAGCAACACTAGGACGACTCCGCTAAGAGCCTGTGGCATAGCCAAACATGGAGGATTACAAAGGACAGATACGGCTGTCACCACCTACTGCCTACCTCTTCAATCTGTGGGTGTACAAGACATTCAACGCTACTTTCTATCCTAGCACCATGCTAGCATATTAAGTAATTATCTTAACAGCCTAGGCACAAGCCATCCTAAGGCAATGAACTAAATCATCATTGAACCAATGTCAATTCATAGCATAAGTGATTCATATTAACACAATAAGGTCATAGCTAATTAGACTATAGTAGGGGTTCGTAGTATTTATGATGATATAATGATAATGGTATAGCATAATCTTAAGGACTACTCCTACCACATATATGGAATCCACAATCAAACAAGAAACACTTCATCCAAGCATATGAATAATAGAAGACTGAAGATAGCAACTTTATTAAGAGCAAAGTCACAAATACAAATAGGAATATGACATCCATACCTTTCCCAACTAGGAATTGGGAAGAGACTCCTTCTACACTTCTCCTACTTGGGCTATGGACTAGAGACTCTCCTCTCTACAACCTATATTCCTCTAAACCTATGGAGAGTAGTGGATACAATTGATGAATACTCAAGTGGTAAGTGTTAAAGCGAGGGGTGAGGGGTCCTATTTATAGCTTGGAGAAGGGTCGGTTCCCGCCACCAAAAGCGCATGAATCAGTCACCACTGACTTCTTCAAATTGGGAGGAGCCAACACGTGGAAGTTGACCGAATTTGGTGCTAGGAAGGGGTCGGTCGAACCACCAGGTCGCCCGACCTAGTCCTGGCTCAAAACGACATGTGCTTTCTCCAGGTGGCTTCCAAGTGGGTCCCATTGACTGATATTGGTGCTACACCATTGGATGGACTCGGATACTTTTGTTTGTTGGCCATTTGATCATGTGGTACCACATGTCGGCGCTTGATTGGCTGGAATGATATTTTATAGGATCCATCCCCTTGTTTCACTTCAATTATGCATAAAATACCTGCATGCAGTAATTTCTCCAAGGACAAGTGGAAATAGGTTAAATAGAGAGGTGATGTGTGTAAGAAATCATATTTCCTTCACATAATTAAGTTATATTTATGGGTGAAATTGGTATATAACAGACATCAACACTGGATCTTATCTTCTGTGACACCCGGTTCCAAAAAATGAACCAAGTGCAGTATATGTGTGCCCAGGACGTTCAACACACATACACAAGTGCATCACAAACGATATACAGACAATTACCACATAACAAGATAATTAACAAATTTTATTACACAATTCATAATATCCTCAAATACAAGCTCTAATTATTATTAATGACAAGTTCAACTAATGCAGCGGAAATAACTAATAAGCAACTAAGCAGCGAAGCAAACTAAGCAATAGGGTATATATGCGCAGCTCCAATCAACACCATAGGCAAGCTGACGGTAGACACAGCCTAGAACTCCACATTATCATCATTAAACCCCCAATCCTGACCTGCAACTTGGAGGGGGGGATTGCAAGAGTGAGTACATGTCGTACTCAGCAAGTGTGAAAAGTATGACATGTAGCTGATTCAAATGATGAATATAATAATGGCTGAGTGCTAAAAAGTACATTAAAACATTTGAAAAGAAATATATTATATGTATGTGAAGTAAACCCATCATACAACATATAGTTATCATAATACCTATCCATGTTTCAATACCATCATCCATATACCAGATTTCTTCATTACCATTAACCATATCCATTACCATAAACCATAATACCATCCCATAACCAGTACCAAACCATAACCATCCTGAATCCCAAGTTCCACTCTAATCATGTAGGTCATTCAGGCGCTCATAACGGGTAGCACAACTATCATGATAGTTTTAAGACACTCTGCAGAGGTTGTACCACTTTACCCACGTGTTTGTGATTTCATCACCTTTCAGTGACTAAGAATCTCAATTATGCCGTATCACACTTCCTTAGGCGTGTGGCCAAGAGATCACAAAATAGCCTTTACAAAGGGATTACTAGCCTATTTAGACTCCACTGAGGTTTCACCGGTGGCGATGCCTCCAACTAAGCACATCTTCAACCAAGGGCCCCCTCTTGAGCCATTCCGATCCCAGGGTAGTCCCACCAATCATCAACAAACCCAATTTGACTACCCCTTCCCCGAGCATCCTCAATGGTCCAAATAGCACTGGCAAAGCCCTAACTAATCAGCTACACCACACCCATACTTGGCCTCATGGTGGCACTGTAGTCCTGGCTTATTCTCGCATGAACCAGTCCTTAGATATAAAGCAAGCAACCACCATAACATCCAACCCATCCACATTCCAGGCTTGCTTAGATCACCCATTACCATATCATAATAACTAGTTCATGTTAACCATAATCTTATAAATGCATAATTAAGTTAAGGGGTATAGTTGTTCTCCCATCCCAATTAATTAATCAAAGCAAAAGGTAAAAAGCCCTTCCTTACTCTCTACCATAAATTCCAGGTGACAAGGGTGGTTAAACAAATCTAGTAAACTTCCTATCATAGGATTTCCCATCAAATTGTCACAAGCGTGCGATTTGCAAACAAAATATTTATTGTCAAAATAGGATCAATATGCTTCAAAGACACTTGCCTTGCTCTTGGGATTGGTTCGGGTCAAAGCCTTCAAATTCTTGGTGCTGGAGATCCTCTATGGCACTCTCTAGCGCAAATTCCTCTAATCTACACAAGACAAGAACACAATCAAAGAGTGCACAAATACTACTCAATATGACATGACATGCATGATTAATGCAAATGCAAGGTAAAACTAATTAATGAGTTGCTTTTAATGATCACTAACTAGGTCCAATAGCTTTTAACAAGTTTATACAGGTTTGGAGTTGATTAGATCAAATTATGAAATTAATTCAACACAATTTAACCAGGAATATTGGACTAGTCCACTAGGGACCGGACAAGTCCGCACTTCCCAGAACTGGCGAACTAGGGTTTTCTAGATCGATGTGAATTTGAAGATTTGGGGTTGAATTCACATGAGAAAAAGAGAATAGAAGGTATACCAGACATTTAGAACTCCAATGAACCAAGGATCTTAGAGGCAACACTTGGATCTTGACGATCTAGGGTTGATGAAGAACTTGGAGATGATTTGGCGATGGAGAACGCGAAGTTGATGGAGATTTTGACCCTCTTTCATTTCCTTCTCTTCTTCTTCTTGCTTGGGATCTCCTCCTCCTTCCTTGATGGCGGATCTCCACGATCTAGGGTTTGGGTGGGGTGGAAAAGTGGCAAATAGATGTCGAGTCAAGGGGTGGGGTTGTTTATATAGAGGTGGAGGCTAGGGTTTCAATGGATTTTGAGTTTGAGATGAGTAATGGTCGGTTTAGAGTCCCACATGGGCTCTAAAAGAGTTAGGCACGACGTTCCTAAGCCACTTAACGTGAAACCCAAGAAACAAGTCGTGAAACAAAAGATCAACTCGGAGTCGAGATTTATCGGACAAGTCCAAAAAGGGTCGGACTAGTCCGAAGTTATCCAGACAGAAATCGGACAAGTCCGGACTAGACATCGAAAAAGTCCGAACTTATCCAGAGGGGAAAAATGGATAATTTTCGCCAAAAATCAGACAAGTCCGACTTTAGTCAGAGAGAAAACGGACAAGACCGCTAAAAGACCGGACTAGTTTTGACAAGTCCAGGGACTTAGCAAAAATTCCAAGGGAATTGGAACACCGAACTAGTCCGCACAAGATCGGACAAGTCCGAAAGTGTCCAGAGGCAAAAAAAGACTAGTCTGTAGGAAAAACAGACAAGTTCGAATGAGTTCAGAGAGAAATCGGACTAGTCCGCACCAAAATCGGACTAGCCCGCACTTCCTAGAATTCTTAAGTGCGGTTTTGTTTCTAATTCATTTTAAACTTGTTCCTTTTTATGTTGATTAATGTTAAACATGTTTAATGCTGGATGCAGGGAATGATGCATGAAAATGAGGGTGTTACAAACCTACCCCCTTAAAATGAATCTCGCCCTCGAGATTCGACACGGAAGAGGAGATAGGGAAATTCCTTCTTGAGATCATCCTCTAACTCCCATGTTGCTTCCGATTATGTATGATGCTTCCATTGCACTTTACACCATCTAATAACCTTGTTTCTTGTGATCGTCTCCTTGGTTTCCAAGATTTTGATTGGTTGCTCAGCATAAGTCAAATCTTCCTCTAGTTCCAACTCTTCCATTGGCACTTGTTCTTCCGGTACTCTCAAGCACTTCTTGAGCTGGGACACGTGAAAAACATCATGAACATCTGAAAGATGAGTTGGCATCTCCAACTTATATGCCACTTCTCCCCTTTTGTCCAAAATCTTGAATGGCCCAATATATCGAGGTGCTAGCTTACTTCTTATGTTAAACCTCTTATGACCTCTTATAGGTGACACCTTGAGATATACAAAGTCTCCCACTTCAAACGCTAGTTTCCTTCTTCTATTGTCCGCATAACCTTTTTGCCTTGATTGAGCGGCCCTCAAGTTTTCACAAATTATTTGGACTTGCTTTTCATCCTCTTGCAACACATTCGGACCAAATACTTTGGTTTCTCCTGTTTCATTCCAAAACAAAGGTGTGCTACACTTCCTTCCATATAGTGCTTCATAAGGTGACATCTTCAAACTTGCTTGGTAACTATTGTTATACAAAAATTCTACATATGGCAAGCTCGTCCCAACTCTTCCCATGCTTCAAAGCACAAGCTCTCAACATGTCCTCCAGAATCTGATTGGTCCTCTCGGTTTGTCCATCCGTTTGAGGATGATATGCTCAACTAAAATTCAACCTTGTTCTCAATGCTTCATGCAATTTCTGCCAAAACCTGTAGGTAAATAGAGAACCTCTATCCGAGATTATCTTCTTTGGGACTCCATGTTGACACACAATATGTTCCATATACAATTCTGCTAGCTTCGCAGTGGTATAGGTGGTCTTGATAGGAATAAAATGAGCTGACTTAGTTAACCGATCCACAATAACCCATATTGAGTCATAACCGGACTGTGTACGTGGCAATCAAACTATAAAGTCCATACTGATTTCTTCCCACTTCCATTTCGGAATCTTCAATGGTTGCAATAATACAGCTGGCCTTTGATGTTCCGCCTTCACTCGTTGGCACACATCACACAAAGCTACATATTCAACTATGTCCTTCTTCATGCTAGCCCACCAATAACAAGTCTTCAAGTCTTTGTACATCTTTGTACAACCGGGATGAATTGAGTATGGTGAGTCATGTGCCTTTTTTAATATCGTCTCCCGAATATGCTTCACATTAGGCACGACAATCCTCTTACCAAGCCATAGGGTACCATGTTCATCCTCATCGAATCTGAATTCTCTTCCCTCTTGGGTCCTTTCCTTGATTTCTTGGATTTCCTCACCCTTCGTTTGACCTTCTCGAATTTCTTGCTCCAATGTCGGATTTAACTCCATTATTCCTATCTTGTTCACAAATACAAGGTTCAACTGTTCAAACTCCTTACATAACTCGGATGGCAGCTTTCAAACTGTGAGTTGATTACCTACTCAAGGGATCAGCCACTACATTAGCCTTTCATAGATGATAGTTGATTCCCAAATCATAATCCTTGATAATCTCCAACCATATTTGTTGCCTCAAATTCAGATCCGTTTGTGTGAAAATATACTTCAAACTCTTATGATCCGTATAAATTTCACACCTATCTCCAAGAATATAGTGTCTCCAAATCTTCAATGCGTGTACCACAACTGTGAGTTCCAAATCATGCGTAGGATAATTCTGCTCATGTTTCCTCAATTGTCCCGACGCATAGGCCACTACTTGACCTTCTTGCATGAGCACACATCCAAGTCCTTGTCTCGATGCGTCGCAATAAATATCAAAACTCTTGTTCACATCCGGCAATATCAAAACTGGGGCTGTTGTCAACCTTTTCTTCAACTCCTCAATACTCTCTTGACAAGCTTGAGTCCATTGGAAAGCTTTTCCCTTCATTAGCAATTCCGTCATTGGTTTGGCTATCTTGGAAAAGTCATTGATGAATCTACGGTAATATCCAGCCATCCCAAGAAAACTCCTTATTTCCTTTACATTTCGCGGTGGCTCCCATTTTAGCACATCTCTCACTTTTCCTGGGTCAACCGATACTCCTCCTCCCGAGATTATATGACCCAAATATGACACTTCCTTCAACCAAAACTGGCACTTGCTGAATTTGGCATAAATTGATGTTCTCTCAATTTCTGCAATGTGAGCCTCAAGTGTTCCCCGTGTTCCTTCTCATCCTTCGAGTAGATCATAATATCATCGACGAACACCACAACAAATTTATCCAAGTACTCTATAAAGACCTTATTCATGAGTTACATAAAGTATGCAGGTTCATTCGTCAATCCAAAGGACATCACAATGTACTCGTAAGATCCATACCGTGTCCTAAAAGCTGTCTTGGGTATATCCGACGGTCTAATCTTCATTTGAAAATATCCTGACCTCAAATCAATCTTGTAGAAAACACAAGCACCTTTCATCTGATCAAACAAGTCTTCTATTCGGGGCACGGTGTACTTGTTCTTGATTGTTACCTCATTGAGAGCTCGGTAACCCACACACATCCTTTGCGATCCATCCTTTCAAGGTGTACTTGTTCTTGATTGTTACCTCGTTGAGAGCTCGGTAATCCACACACATCCTTTGCGATCCATCCTTCTTGTCCACAAACAGCACTGGTGCTCCCCAAGGTGAAGAGCTAGGGTGAATAAAACCCTTCT
Organism: Tuctoria greenei; assembly: GCA_036927565.1. NCBI lineage: Eukaryota > Viridiplantae > Streptophyta > Magnoliopsida > Poales > Poaceae > Tuctoria > Tuctoria greenei. The sequence goes on along the minus strand of JAYESD010000011.1, from coordinate 127,209,420 downwards.
CTAGTTGCTCTTGACTTTGCTTCTTGAGCTTCGCTAATTCCTTAGGAGGCATCGTATACGGCCTCTTAGCTATAGGTGCAGTTCCAGCTATTAAATCAATAACAAATTCAATGTCTCGATCAGGTGGCATACCTGGCAACTCATCCGGTAACACATCCAAAAATTCATACACCACCTGAATCTCCTCAATTGCAGCACCGTCCATGTGATTCAGCTCCACTTTGTTCGGTGCATGCTGAGTCGCTTCAAATTCTATGGTGATCCTTTCCTCATTGGTCAACTTCATTGTCTTTGTGGCGCACTCAATGACTCCATTGTGCTTCCTCAACCAGTCCATACCAAGTATAATGTCCAATCCTTGGGAATCCAAATCTATAAGGTTGGCAAAGAAGTCTACCCCCTTATTCTAAGTCTTACTTTTGGACATACTATGTTTGTCCTCATCTCTCCTCCAGAAGACTTAACCAATAGAGTAAACTTCATATGAGAGATAGGCAAACCATACAAGGCAACATACTTCGATGCAATGAATGAATGCGATGCTCCAGAATCAAATAACATAGTCGCGGGGTTGGAGTTACCGAGAAACATACCAATGACCACGTCATCCGCTTGTTGAGCTTCCTTCGTTGAGACATGGTTCACGTTGCCACGAGCAAAGTTCTGCTGTCCACGGTTTCCTTGCGGCGCTCCTCCATTGGGTCTTGGGTTTTGCCTCGGTGCATTACCTCCTTGACCAAGGCCTGACTTAGGATATTGATGTGCAAAGTGTCCAACTTCTCCACAAGTATAGCACTTCTTAACTCCACCAGAATTATTGGGACGAGCTTGGTTTTGCGCATTGGCACCAGAAAAGTTGGCACGATGTGCAAATTGCATTGGGGGCCTAGGTGCTTGCATGACAGGGTGCTGCTGCACAAACTGAGTTGGGCGCGGTGCAAATCCAGGGAGTTGCATAGGAGCGGGAGAGTTGTAGTATGGCGCATTGGGTGGTGCGAAGCGAGGGCGCACATTACTTCCGTGTTGCTGTCCTTGGTATGGCGCCTTCTTCTTGTTGTCTTGTTCCATCTCACAGACCTTATTCTCCACCACAATTGCTTTGTCCACAAGCTTCTGGAAGTTGACATAATCACAGTTGAGCAATTGCACTTGGATTTCATTGTTCAAGCCTCTCATGAACAAGTATTGCTTCCGGCTGTCCTGACTCACATCCTTCGGCGCATACCTTGAAAGTTGAGTGAATTTATTGAGATATTCACTCACGGTTGATCTTCCTTGCCTAAGGTTTTCAAACTTTTGCCTGTTTAGAATCATAACTTCTTCTGGCACATAATGAGAATGGAAGCTCTCCTTGAATTCCGCCCAGGTAATCCTCTCTTGATTCTCATGAGCATTGCATAAAGAGTCCCACCAATCTGCAGCTACTCCAACTAGTTGATGAGAAGCAAAAAGCATTTTCTCCCGGTCACTGCATTGGACAATAGCTAGCTTCTTCTCCATGGATTTGAGCCAATCATCAGCATCCAAAGTTTCAGTGGCTTGAGCAAAGGTCGGCGGCCTAGTCCTCATGAACTCTCCCAACTGGTTATGAGGAGGTGGGGGTGGCGTTGGAGGCATGTGGGGCTGATTGTTGATGTTATTGCCAGCCTACAGCTGTCCCATAGTCTGAATCATGGTCTGCATGAGCTAGTTTTGCATAGCCAAAAGCTGGTCAATATTGATAGCTCCATGAGCATGTCCTTGTCCATTGTTGTTCTGAGGTGCTCCATTGTTCTGCTCCCCATCATTGTCATCCCTCTGGTTGCGAGTCCTCACCATCTGAAGAAAAGCAGTAGGTAAGAATTAGAATACGTCCCCAACTATATGCATCAATGGATATAAAACTAAGCAACTAACTAGCCTAGGTGGACATGGCAATGCTAAAGCATCCCAAAATCCTCTATTAAGCACACAAGCAAACAATATATATAACAAGCAACACACCAAACAAAAATACATCGATTCATGAGTGCTCCTATGTGCTCTAAAGTGTCTATTCTATCTAGGTTGCGTCCTACTGTCAACCTGTGGCTCTGATACCATTCTGTAACACCCCTGCCACTACGGGCCTGGCAGTCGTTACTCCTGGCAGCTCCATAGGATCACAGACTAGCCCCACAAACCAACACTAGTCTTTTCTACACACTTTGTTCTCACTCGTGCGCACCCTGGATAACTTCTCAGTCGGTCAGCTATCCACAAATTGCTCCGGACCAAGCACGCTTAACCTCAGAGTTCTTTGCAGGTGAGCTTCCAGAAAAGAAGGTATATCTTGGTGGTATGAGTTATTCTATCAATCCTATTAAGCATTAAGCCTTCGTGGGTATGTACGCATGACGCGTGGGTCCTCTAGGATGGACACAGTATGGTATGTATGCTAGTACTGAACGTATGGACATGGCCAAGAGGGGATGTTCCTGGCTTGGGAGTTGACCAACGAGGACGTCGGTCTTCTAAGGGGGGTGGATTGTGACATCCTGGCTCAAGGATTAATAGTATTGATAGAATAACTCATACCACCAAGGTATACCTTCTTTTCATGAAGCTCACCTACAAAGAACTGTAAGGTTAAGCGTGCTTGGCCCGGAGCAATTTTTCGATGGGTGACCGACCGGGAAGTTATCCCGGGTGCACACGAGTGAGGACAAAGTGCATAGAAAAGACTAGTGTTGGTATGTGGGGCTAGTCTGTGATCTTATAGAGCTGCCAGGAGTAACGACTGTCAGACCCGTAGTGGTTGGGGAGTTACACTTCTTTCTCTTAGAGGTTAACCTCCTTATTGTCAAGTTCATCCTGGCACTTGAAGATATCTTCCTCAAAGCTTCGAGACTCTCCGAGCGACTGTCGGCCATTTCACGGGCCCTCTATGCGTGCTCGTAGATCTCCTGGGTCTTCTTGTCGAGGGCCTTTATAGCGGCCTCTCGTTCATCCAGCGCCTTATCAAGCGCATCTGTCGGGCCTTCTCTGAAGCCACCCACTCCTTCTGGTCCGCGAGCTAGGACTGTGTCAACTCATCTTGAAGTAGAGATTTTGGCGTCAACGCCCTAGCATGGCGCACTCTTCTTCAAGAGACCTGTGCTTGTAGTCGAAGGCAAGCTGGAACTATCGAAAACTAGAGCACGCATTGTCTATTGACAACTCCAGAGGGATAGGCTCTGGGCCTGCTTGGGGTCCGTCCTCCGGTTCCTCCAAAACTTTCGGAACAATCATCAGAGCCCATTCCAAAAGCATGGACTCCAACAGCTCGACGTCGGTGGGGCCAGTCTCTGCAGCTCATCCATCTCCAGTGTGAGAGAGGAAGGTCCCGCAACTGGATCTTCTACCTCCAGAGCTGACGAGGAGGGTCTCGCAGCTAGATCTTCAGCCATCGGCACAAAAGTCAAAGGTCCCACAGCTAGATCCCCTTGTGCAGGATCGGGCATGGTCACCTCCGGTGTTGCCATCTCTGGAGCTGGCGTCGGGACTTCCATTAGAGCTACATTGATTTTCGGCGTTGATGTTCAAACCTCTACAACTAGCTCTGAGACAGCAGGAGCTTTCTTAGGTATTTCTTCCTCGTGGTCCGACGCAACCACGGGCTCTTCGATCATCGGTGTTGAGATCGTCTCCACAATAGCCGGCGCTGGAGCTATCGTGTCATCCGCAACAACCATAAGATGAGGGGCCAGAGCAGTAGCAGGAGCTTCAGCTGGCGCAGTCTTTAGGGCTGCAGTAGACACCAGAGCTGCAATTCCTTTTCTCGACACTATGGAAATAGAGAATAGAGGATTCAACAAAAAGAAAAATACAAAATCAAGACGTAAGCTAAAGATTTGGCCCTTACCTAGGGACATTGTCGCTCCAGTCGGCCCAAATTTTTTTCTTCAGACGCTTGGAGTCAGAGACCGCCGTCGTTGGTGTGGCGGAGGCTCTGGGCTCCATTCCAGGCATCGAGGCAGCCGCCAGCGCTACCTTAGTTGGTGACTCTTGTTGGTGATATGCCCAAGAGGAAATCATAACAATTCGGATTAAGGCCTGTTGGATATTTGATTTATAAGCAATTAGGGTACTAATGGGCCTGCGACCTAAAAGCCCATTAGTACACCTATAAATACGAAGGGTAGGGTTAGGGGCTAATTACTCCACCACATGACAGCCCTAGCCGCCATCCCTCGTAGGCCTCACGCCGAGACTCTTGCCGCGCACGCGGTGCTAGCACACCGGTGCACGGCGTCCCCCCTGTACGTGTGGACTCCGTGGAGGCACTGCTGCTACCTGTTGCCGTGACGAGGATGAGGAGGAGACGAATGAGATCGTCTACTTCCCTTACACTGATGCGCGTCTACGTTCCACTGCGTTGTGCGTCTAGTGGTAATGATCTATGACCTCTGTACTCGCATGTTTCCTAGGTGATGCAATAGAATTGCTAGAGTAGTGTACTGCTGATTACCCAACAGTGGTATCGGAGCCGACTTGTGTAGTTTTTGGTCTGGATCTTGCTAGTAGATGGGATCTACTGCAGACATATTCATGCGATGTTTTTCGCACAATTTTTGGGGTTTGGAATTGGTTAGAGTAGATTGCGATCGTATAATACTAAAGGGTCAGTTCGTGCTCCTTCTCTGTTGTGTGCGCAACTTGTCCTTACGGGCTGGAATCACCATCGGGACTAATCGTGTACATAGCTAACAGATTGAGCCAACAGACCACAATCATGAGTCGTGATCTACTCATGCATAACCGGTCACATTGAAAATTAGGCATTCTGAATGGCTCGGATTCGGGTTTATTTGATCAATCCGATAAGGTTTTCATAGTGATTTGATAGATGTGATCTATGTAATTCTGTTTGGTGTTCTGGACCATTGTTTTGCTATCTGCTATAGCGATTACATAATATCGTTTTGTGCTAGAAACCGTTCTATGCTTAACTCATTTTTGAAGGGAATGATGTGAATGGTATGGCCTTATTGTGATGTGATGATCTATGTGTAATATTCGTGCAGCCTGCGTGTTGCAAATTTAACACAACTGAGTTGAGGTTGTCACATAATTGTGTAATGACCTGCGTGTCGACCTGTGATGCTTGATCTCTCATGTAATTTATTTGGTAGCTATTAGTTGTATTAGCTTATTTTATGATCATGGAGATGTCTTCAAGCATGGTGGAGATGGAGATCACCACAAGAAGGGAGGCATGATAGTTCGGATCATGATGGAACCATGGTAATGGAGACCATTATGATTCTGAAGGCCATACTATTCACAGTGTGATATGATCATATGCTTGTGATATTTATTATTACTATTATTTCCATGCTTTTCATATGGTGGATGTTTTGTCATGATAGAATAGCTTCCCTCGCAAAAGTTGAGTATTTGATGCCATTTACCAATAGTTGCACCTATGTTATTTTGATCGTTGTGTGGTAGGTTTGCCAAAGCAAAGTACCATCATCTATCATAATGCATAGGGTGAATGTTGAACATTCACATGCATAGTGTTGGTTTACTCAACAATGCTATCAAAATGGTTTTGGGTATGGCATAGAGTTGGAAGCCGGAGTATTGTATGTCACCCAACAAACAAGAGTCATATAGGGATATCATTAACAAATGTTGTTTACCTATGTCACTAATTTCCTAGCGGTGAAGCCAAAGCTCACTAGAAATTAGTGAATATGGATCTTGAACCACTATACGCCGTTAGAGGGAAGACGATGATCATATAGTGGTGATATCTTTAATTAAACCGTTAATAGAAGATTAGTACATAACATAGTGCTAAACCTTGTATATATATTTTATATTGTAGATCATATCTGCTAGTAACAATTCCGGTTTCAATTCATGATCTGCGCTTGAAAAGGAAAAGCTTAATGGTGCTAACTTTATCGATTGGTATCGCAACATGAGAATCGTTCTTAGGCAAGAGAAAACCGAGCCGTTCTTCTACAGCCATACCCTGATGACCTCCCAGCTGATGCAACTACTATGGCACGTAGAGCTTATACGATGCACTGCGATGATGCGTTTAATGTAAGCTGCCTCATGCTCGCCACAATGTGCCCTGATCTGCAAAAACAGTATGAGCATATAGATGCTTATTCTATGATTGAGGGATTGCGTGAAATGTTTGAGAATCAAGCTAGAGTTGAGAGATGTAACATCTCAAAGTCCTTGTTCTCATGCAAGCTGGCGGAGGGTAGCCCGGTCGGCCCTCATGTAATTAAAATGATTGGTTATATTGAAACTTTGGGTAAACTTGGTTCTGAACTCAAGGATTATCTAGCTATTGACGTTGTTCTCCAGTCGCTCCCTCTGAGCTATGAGCCATTTATATTGAATTTTCAAATGAATGGCATGGAGGAAACTTTGGCTGAATTGCATAGGATGCTTAAAACAGCCGAAAAAAGCATTAAGAAAAAAGCCACTCATGTGATGATGGTACAAAAGGAGAATAAAAAGATGAAACGTGTGACACATCCTAAAGGCAAAGGCAAGGGAAATGTTCTTGATGAGCCTTCGAGCTCAAAGTCTAAGCCAAAGGGCAAATCTGGCCCTCCTCCTAATGATGAATGCTTTCACTGTCATGCTAAAGGGCACTGGTCTAGGAACTGCAAGAAGTACTTGGAGGATATGAAGAAGAAGAAGGGAAGTCAGACTTCCGCTTCAGGTATAAATGTTATAAAAATTATCATTGCATTATCTTCTAATGAATCATGGGTATTTGACATTGGATCGGTGATTCACACTTGCAAATCGTTGCAGGGTCTAAGTGAAACTAGAAGATTTGCAAAAGGCGAGTTGGATGTTTGTCTCCACAATGGAGCAAAGGTTGTAGTCATAGCTGTCGGAACATACCACTTGTCATTACCCTCAAGATTAGTGTTGGAATTGAATAATTGTTATTGCATTCCTACTTTGAGCAAGAACATTATCTCTTCTTCGTATTTAGAAGAAGTTGATGGTTATGAGATTGTAATAAAGAACAAATGTTGTTCTATTTTTTACAATAATATTTTCTCTTCTCAATGTCCATTGGTGAATGGATTATATGTTCTTGATCTTGAGGATAAAACTGTTTGTTACATTAATATCAAAAGGGCTTGACGAAATGATCTAAATTCCCTTTTATTTGGCATTGTTGCTTAGGTCATATAAATGAGAAACACATTGAAAAACTTCATAAAGATGGTTTGATAAGCTCATTTGATTTTGAATCACTTGACACATGCGAGTCTTGTTTGCTTGGGAAGACGATCGAAGCACCCTTGACTGGTCAAAGTGAGAGGGCGACTGTCTTGTTGGGACTTATACATACAGATGTGTGTGGACCAATGAGTTCAATAGCTAGAGGTGGTTTCCAATACTTCATTACTTTTGTCAATGACTTTAGTAGATATGGTTATGTCTACCTAATGAGGCACAAGTCTGAATCATTTGAAAAGTTTAAATAATTTCAGAATGAAGTACAGGATCAATTGGGCAAGACAATTAAACTTCTACGATCTGATCATGGGGGTAAGTATTTGAGGCATGAATTTTATGATCATTTAAAAAGGTGTGGAATTGTTCCACAGTTGACTCCAACTGGAATTCCTCAATGGAATGGGGTGTCCGAGCGGAGGAACCGATCCTTGTTAGACATGGTTAGGTCGATGATGAGCCAAGCAGATCTTCCACTATCCTTTTAGGGTGATGCTCTTGAAACTGCTGTGTTTACACTAAACAGAGTCCCAACTAAGTCTGTTGAGAAGACACCATAAGAGATGTGGACCGGGAAACGTCCCGAATTGTCTTTCCTCAAAGTTTGGGCGTGTGATGCTTATGTCAAACGTTTGAAGTCAGACAAACTCACTCCCAAATCAGACAAATGCTTCTTTGTGGGATATCCTAGGGAAACCAAAGGGTATTATTTTTGTAACAAAACACCGCTTGTAATGGTGTCTTCTTGGAGGAAGAGTTTCTCTCAAAAGGATTTAGTGCGAGCAAGGTGCATCTTGAAGAAATTCAAAAAATAACTAAAAATGTTTTAGCACCCACTGATCCTATACTGGATGTACAAGATGTTGTGCAACCAGTTGATGAAACACCAGCCCCACGAAGGTCTACAAGGGTACGTCGCGCGACTGAAAAGTTAACGCTTCTAACCACGGAGCAACATGACATGGTATTATTGGACAATAATGATCCCATGACCTATATCAAAGCAATGAAGGGACCCGATTCTGAGAAGTGGCTTGGAGCCATGGAATACGAAATTGAATCCATGCATGAAAATCAAGTTTGAAACTTGGTTGATCCAATCGAAGGTGTGAGACCTATCGATTGTAAATGGATTTTCAAGAAAAATATTGACATGGATGGAAATGTTCACATCTATAAAGCGCGATTGGTGGCGAAAGGTTTCAAACAAATTCAAGGTGTTGACTATGATGAAACTTTCTCACCTGTCGCAATGCTAAAGTCTGTTCGGATTCTCCTAGCAATTGCTACATATTTTGATTATGAAATATGGCATATGGATGTCAAAACAACCTTTCTTAATGGAAGTCTAACTGAGGATGTGTACATGACACAACCTGAGGGTTTTGTCGACCCTAAAAATGCTAGTAAAATATGCAAGCTTCAAAAGTCCATCTATGGTTGAAGCAAGCATCTCAGAGTTGGAATCTATATTTTGATGAAGTTATCAAAGGGCTTGGTTTCATGAAGAACATAGAAAAACCTTGTATTTACAAGAAGTTTAGTGGGAGCACATATGTATTTTTGGTCCTATATGTAGATGACATATTATTGATCGGAAATGACATTCCAATGCTTGATGATGTTAAATCCTCATTAAGAAAAAGTTTCTCAATGAAGGGTTTAGGAGAGGCAGCGTACATTTTGGGCATAAAGATCTATATAGATAGATCTAAAAGGCTAACGGGATTAAGCCAAGATACATATATTGACAAGATATTGAATCGGTTCAATATTCAAGATTCCAAGAAAGGTTTCTTGCCAATATCACATGACATTACTCTAAGCAAGAGTCAATGTCCTTCGACACCTGATGAGCAAAAGAGGATGAGAGCGATTCCTTATGCTTCGGCTATTGGATCCATCATGTATTCCATGCTATGTACATGCCTAGATGTATCCTGTGCTTTAAGCACTACGAGCAGGTATCAATCAGATTATAGTGAGGCTCATTGGACCGTTGTCAAAAACATCCTTAAGTACTTGAGAAGAACTAAGGATGCGTTCTTAGTGTTTGGAGGTGAAGAAGAGCTCGTGATAAAAGGTTACACCGATGCCAGCTTCCAAACTAATAAGGATGATTCTAGATCGCAATCCGGTTTTGTATTCTGCCTCAATGGTATGGTAGTGAGCTGGAAAAGTTCCAAGCAAGATACAGTAGCAGATTCAACGATGGAGGCGAAGTATATTGCAGCTTCTGAAACTTCAAAGGAAGCTGTTTGGATCAGAAAACTTGTTTCTGAGTTGGGTGTTGTTCCTAGCGTGTCCAGTCCTGTGGATCTCTATTGTGACAATAGTGGAGCCATCGCACAACAAAGGAGCCTAGATCACACAAGCGATCCAAACATATACTTCAATTCTATCACCTCATTCGAGAGATCATCGAGCGAGGTGATGTGAAGATATGCAAGGTGCACACAGATTTGAACGTTGCAGATCCATTGACAAAGCCTCTTCCACAATCAAAGCATGAGACGCATAAGAGATCTATGGGTATTAGATACTTACATCAGTGATCGTAGTGTGTAGTGGGAGACTTGTTTCATAGCTATGTTTATGTACTATTAAATAAATTGTTATATGAGTAATCATTATTTATATTGATCATCAAGTATGTGACTTGTTTGTGAAACTCTTTGTTAATAGTAATGTTACTCTGAATGATCCCTAGTCTATATCATTATATGAGATAATGATGTCACACATACTAGCACATGTATTAATTTATGATCACATTTCACGGATCATGGATATGGAGATATCGAGTTAATAGTGTGAACACATGTTAGTGAACATGGTGTTGGATTGACCCACTCCGAGACACTGCTGGGATTGTTATTTTCATATGTGCCATCAATTTGTTTTGAGTGATACACCTGCTAGATCCTTAGACCTGAGATCGCCATTGTTTCTCACTGTGTGTAGTTGTGTACTTTGAGACTACCAAATGCTACTCCGTATTTGAGTAGTCATAAAAGTAGTCTTCGGGTTCATAATGAACCATAGAATGGGATGTACGCGGATCAAGATGGAATTTGCCCCTCCTTAATGACAGGAGAGATATCTTTGGGCCCCTCGACATAGTTGGATTTGAAAGTGCATGGCCATGCCAAGGTGATTAAAGGTTAACCACAATGACTAAAAGCTAGTCACAGAATGAATCCACTATTTGATCGAGTGAATGGTTGAGCTATCACAAGGATGGCACACATCTCGCCTTGCGCTTGACTGGTACCATGAGGCAAAGGAATTAGCATTTTGAATGTATCTAGGCTCAACCGATATGATCTTTATGTACATTCGGGAGTCAGTACGTCCTGCTAGGTACCTCTACTGACTTGTGGTTGGAAACGGTTTCCATTCACAACCGACTGCACATGAACCTAACGGGTCACACACTTAAGGGGTTGGAATATTGAAAAGCTTGGCTACATGATTGTCTCTAGTGCAAGTGGGAGATTGTTGGTGATATGCCCAAGAGGCAATCATAACAATTTGGATTAAGGCGTGTTGGATATTTGACCCATAAGCAATTAGGGTACTAATGGGCTTGCGACCTAAAAGCCCATTAGTACGCCTAAAAATATGAAGGGTAGGGTTAGGGGATAATTAGTCCACCATGTGACAGCCCTAGCCGCCACCCCTCGCAGGCCTCACGCTGAGACTCTTGCCACGCACGCAGTGCTAGCGCACCAGTGCACGACGTACCCCCCGTACGTCTGGACTCTGTAGAGGCGCTGTTGCTACTGCTGCGCTGATCGGCTATGACGACTGTGATCGTCTAGCCGCTGCTGTGATGTGGACGAGGAAGTGATGAACAAGATCGTATACTCCCCTTACACTGACACGTGTCTACGTTCCGTTGCGCTGCGCGTCTAGTTGTAACAGTCTATGACCTCTGTACTCGCATGTTTCTTGGGTGATGCGGTAGAATTGCTAGAGTAGCATACTGTCGATTACCCAACACTTCCGTCGCCGGGGGATTTACTCCAGACCGAGATCCTTTTCCTGGCACTGTGGCCGGAGTCGACTTGTCAGAGACAGCGCCCTCTGTGGACACTGGATCCGAAGGATTTGCTGGAGATGGAGGCACAATCAGCAGGGACTTCAACTGAGGCTGATGGGTCACTTATCTCAAAGCGTCCCTCACATAGATCCCGTCATTTCTAGCCAACTTCCACTTGCAACTTGGGGTGACGACGGGATCTTTCCCCTTGCCTCGGCTTGAGGTCGACTATTTGGAAGATGGAACTTTGGGACCCTTGCCTTTGCTGCTGACTGGCATGAGATCGGATCTTCCATGGGGACATGGAGCTTCAGAGATCACAATACCTACTGAAGGAGTGCTCCTATGCCTCTCCACATTGCCTAAGTCGTCAAGCACTAGCATCTTCTTCCGCAGCTCTCTCCTGAACTTCGGAACCATGTTCAGGGGCAGGAACTCCGCTGGAGGTGTTAGGTCGTAAAGGTTGATGGTTCCGTGGTGCAACTTTAGGAGATGAAGCTTCAAAGCCTTTTCATCCAAATTTGATTCGACACCAACATCAATCCGCTATGGGTCCATCTCTCCACTGAATACCCATGCAGGCCATTCCCTCTTCTTGAGCGGAGCCCGACAGTTGGTCAGGAAGTTCGCAATCACCATCAAGAGAGTAACCCCTCCTTCCACCCAACTCCGGATCCTTGATAAGATCGAGTTGTACTCTGTCGATAGCTTCGGGAGCACCTCCCAAGTGTCGGTGTCGGTGGTGGGAAGACCTTCAGGTAGCTCCAGCCTGTCGTGACGATCCATCCTGACTACTACCCAATCTTTTTTCCAACCATCCCACTTACTGAAAGGAAATGTCTTCAAGTACTTGAAAGGAGAATTCTTGCACTTCACGAAGTAGTAGAAGCCAAGAAACTCATTTTCTTTCCCGATTGTGTGGCCCGTGAAGAAGGCTTGAAAGAGCTTGATGCAGGGCGGTACACCCACCCACATCTCGCAAAAATGGATGAATGTTGCCACTAGCAAGAAAGAGTGGGGGCCGAGGTGGTGAAGCTGCAACCCGTAGAAGTCCAACAGCATCAGCAAGAAGCAGGAGAATGGCAGAATGAGCCCCACCATGGCGAACACCTAGAAATACATGATCTCGCTGGCCCTTTCCTTCTTGAAGGGGAGCTTGCCGAAGCGAATTGAGTTGTTGAAGGAATGACTCGACCACCCCATATAGGTGCGGACTCTCGACAACTCGGTGTCATTCTTGATACTACTTCGGGGAAGTCTTAACTCCATCATCGCAAAGTGGAGCAGAAGTGGAAAAGTGTTGCAAAGGCGGAGAGCTCTAAGCGCAAGATCAAATGAAAGCGTAAGCAGTTCTCTTCCCGTGCTATCTTTCTCCCTTTAGTAGGCCTCTGCAACACTTGGATGGAAATTACATCCAGACCCAAATCACGGATAAGCTCCTCTATGACAAGGGGGCTCGGGTCCACTTTGTTAAAAAGTCGCACTAGGTGAACCTTGTCATGATGGGAAGTTGGAAGCCCGAGGGTAGGAGCCTAACAGGACTACAAAGATTATGCTCGGAACCGATACAAATATCATATTAGGAACTGGCGACCTTCAATTGCGTGAGACCCGCACGCCAAGATCCCACTCACCATATTGAGAAGGGTCACGTGGCGATGGCATAACTGTGTGTCGTCTTTTCAACCGCCTATTAAAAGACTTTGAAGCAGCAACGCAGGATTCGATGATGGCCCCACCTCTAGTAGCATTACCTCTCCCTAAGGTGGGCCCTGGGGCCACTGTCGGTACCATGCGTACCCAATAATCCTTGGTACCGTAAATAAAGCCATAGAGTTCCTATATCCATGTGATTAACGTCCGAAAGAGATACACGTCTTGCAGTATCGGACCTGCCTCCCTCATTAGGGTGGCTCCAGTGCTGTCACGTGTCCATAAGGGCTGGACCTACCTCCCTCGTTCGGGTAGCTCCGGTGCTCCCATGTGTCCTGTAGGGCCAGACCTGCCTCCCTCCACAGGGAAGCTCCGACACTGCCACATGTCCAGTAGCACCGGACCTATTCCCCTGTAGATGGAAGCTCCGACATTGCCATGGGTCCAGTAGCCCCGGACCTATCCCTTAGTAGAGTGAAGCTTCAGAGCTACCACGTGTCACTCGCCCGGACCTAAGTCTGCAATAGGAACACAGCAGGATCTCTAACGGCTCGGACATTCAAAGGTCATCAATTGGCCGTTACAAGAGCTGGTTAATGCGTTATTAATGATATATTAATGACGCACAATTAGAAGGCTATCAAGACCAGAAACATTGCTATTAAGGCGCGTTATCATGCGATTAACTACCTTTAACACCATAGAATATGTATAGAGCAGTGATTACAGTCGGGGCCACCTGTTGGGCCAGGCACAAACTATAAGAGAAAGTCCTTAGCATATAAAAGGGTTGCACTGCATGATAGAAGGACAACTAATCTGATATGCACCAAAGCCCAACTATACTCATAGAATCAACACACACCCCGTGTAGTAGGGTATTACGCTCAGGTGGCTTGAACCACGTAAAACATTCGATGTTCACCTCTTGTCTCGATCTTGACTCGCGCCCCAACCGAATACGAATCTCCACGGACTAGTCCTTAGTAGTACCGGGGGAAGTGTCCTAGTCCATGCTTTGACAACTTCTGTCTTACGGAAGCAACTTTAGTTTTTAGACTATTTGTTGCCACTAAAGATGAAGAGCAATAGTTGCCTCGATTAATAAATATTGCATTCTTAAGTTGATCTCATAATAAGATCCATATTCAAATTAAGGTCGATCCCACCTCATTTGAATTAATCCAACGAAGTCTGAAATCTAGACGACATTTCTAAAAGAGCCAAAACAGTAGACCGTAATGGGTTCATATGATTAGGGGTGACCCCGGAGGGAAAAGTCATTTTTGTTAAGGAGACATTGAGTATATTAAGTTGTTCTCATAATGTCTCAACTATCGATTCGTTCAGAACTGATTAGATATTAGTAACACATTATGACTTAGTATTACATCGTACGGATGTAATAATGACATTTCTTAAATGGGATCTATAGAAGAACGTCTATATGACACAACTGAAAGATCTTGTCATTAAGCATAAGGAAAATAGAGATACAAATTAGAAAGTTTGTTTTATTTATGAACTAAATAAGGCTTTGTTGGCAATTAGTATCTCAAAGTTCAATAAGTCAATTAGTAAGTTTGGGTTATCATAAATAAGGAAAACAATTTAGTTTTCACTAAACTTCATACTTTGTAAATGACATGTTACTTACAAGTAATGATGTTGATTTACTATTTAATTTCCGTCCTTCGAGTTTTAAGTTAAGGGGTATTAAGCTCATAAGGCATACTTGAGTTGTACTTGAAAAGTGCGACGTGTATGCAAATAAATAGTCTGCTCACAAAACTCAAGGTTAATTAGTATTGGAACCAATTAGAGAACGTTCGAACAAATGAGGGTTCCAAGGACTTCTACTGTCAGAAGTTTTTTAAGTTGCTCAAACAATTAGTCACCTTGACATAGACTAAGTTACTGGGTTATTTTGGCACAAATTAGTCCAATCCAAGTCATTGGAATGGAGATAAGAGTTAACTTGCAGTTTTGCAAGTAACTAAGGCATCATGATAAGTTTAGTATTGTAATAAGCTATGGATCACTAAGACTAAGTTTCTGTGAGATGTGTAGTAAAATCCTCATTAGCAAAATAACACTCGCAGTAGGAGCTTTATTGAAGAACAAGCTCCAAATTAAGGTCACTACATCATGAATGATATATACAAAATTAGTGATGAGACCACTGAGCAAACACCATATGAAAACTGAGATTAAGTGTGGTTGACAGCATAGAACCACCTCAGGTTAGGTACTTCTGAAGCAACAAGTCATATGTGCCGTCAAACATATTGACATTAGTTGTGTGTTGCAAAAGGAAGTAAATCCAGGAACATACTAAGCCTTAATAATTGAGCAATTAGATTCATGTAAATCCTCGCGGTACCGCAGACAAAGTGACTTGTACCCAATGTGTTCGGTGAACACATAACGCACATGGGTTTAAGAAATAACCTATGATCTCTTGGATATTTTGCGGCCAAACTTAGTTTTAAGATATGTTTCTAAGTGTAAGATATA
Organism: Tuctoria greenei; assembly: GCA_036927565.1. Taxonomy (NCBI): domain Eukaryota; kingdom Viridiplantae; phylum Streptophyta; class Magnoliopsida; order Poales; family Poaceae; genus Tuctoria; species Tuctoria greenei. Next base: position 127,193,978 of record JAYESD010000011.1, on the reverse strand, counting down.
ATGTTGTCGTCGAGTCAAGCAGTACGTAAGTGACTGTCTTTGATGCGATGTTTCCTTTATGTCGAGCATGAGGAAATAATATCAAGAGTCTATGTGCTAAGAAAATCAGCTTACGTGGCCCGTAGTCAAAGGGGAGAATGTTAGAAAAAGTGACTATTGGGATTCAATCTCCTCAAGTTTTTCCCAAGTCCTGATCGGAGGACTCCCCAACAGATTTTGTTGGGGTGGCCCCCTCGAGTGTTCTCTCCTCCCATGCAAGAAAGGGCTTTTGCCTAGATTTAGAAATTAGGATAAGAGAAAACACCTAAGCTAAGGAGGTAGCAATCACCTCGAGAGGAAAACTCGGGAAAGGCTCCCCACACGTCGCCACTGTGATTGTTGGCACTGCATAGCACCAACATTAGCTTCACGGACACTCAAGTCCATGACCGCCTCTTCTCCATCAACACCACGAGGTATGCCCTCAGGTGCGGATTCTTTCCTCTGTTCTTGCTTGCTCCATAGTGTTATTCTTCATCATGCCTCTGTCCACACTCTAAGCCGATCCTAAATACCAATTAGGGCATAAGCATAAAACTAACACATATATGCATTATTATTTTACGCAAACACAAGCATTACTTCCAAATCCATACCAATACCATTGAGGTTCACATTTTGTTTAAACTTGGTTTTATACTCCGCAAATTTGATGCAATAGAGAAAATTGCAGAGTGAGCAGTGAAACTTGGCTTGTGCGAAATTAATTTTAATTCAATAGTAATGATTAAGGGTCAGATTCTTGGCACCTATACATGAAAGTAGGCCGCCTCTCGCCACGAGCCCGTTGGTCACGCGCTAGCCTGTTGGGTTGTTTCTGACGGGCCTGCGAAGCATACACAACGCCGTCAGGGCATCCGTTGCAGCCTCGGGCACCGCTCCAACCACTGCTAGGGTGGGGGGGGTATGAGGGAGTTCTTCCCTCTTCGACATCGATCGGAGCTCGACTGTTGTGCTATCAGCAGTCCCGTGTAAGCCTGCAATTCAGCGATTCCAGCCATCGGACTACAATCGGAGGGTCCCTCAATCTTTTACACATAAGTCCTCCCACACCACCAAACGAAATATGCAGATAACCCCTGGGAGGGAGCCGAGCCGATGGATCCCGAGTTCTGTACGTTCGATCCAATCCCGAGTTTTGTAACCTTCGTCGTTCTCGTCTATCTTCATTCGATCGCGATCGCGGCGCCGACGTCTGAGGCCCCATCGTGGCACGCGGCTCGCCAGCAGGCGGAGGACGTTGCTCGGCCCTGCGAGGAGCCCCCGGCCTATCCCGTGTGCGGCGGCGTGCCTTCCGTGCGCGGCGACCGCCGCCGTCGCTGTGCGCGCGCGTCCGTCTTACCTGTCCGCTGTGCCCGACGTTCTCGCCCAAGGCTGCGCCCAACATCCTCGCACGTTGCTGGTGCCCGATGTACGCTTCTGGCGCCCGTGGCTGGCTGCCGCGGAACAGGACGGCGGGATGGATCGGGAACAGGGCGGCGGGAGCAATCGTGAAAAAGGGCAGCGGGATCGATCGAGACTCGGCTGGGAAGTGGATCGATCGGCTCGGCTTGCTCGTTTTCTACATCTTTCGTTTGGTGGTGTCTGGGGACTTATGTGTAAAAGATTGTGACACCATACGATTGTAATCCGCTGGCTGGAATCTCTGGATTGCAGGCTTGCACGCAGCAGTCGGAGCCCATCGATCGAATCTTTCGAGTTTCGGCAAGGGTGAGTTGCTGGTCCAACCCTCTGCCCATTTTTCGTTCCTCGTTCCCGATTTGTGCCCCTCCTCCTGTAGGTTCCAGTGAGCAGTGCCGCATGCATGTCACCTGCTCGACGGTTCACCTCATCCGGGAAGACCCAGGACTGCGTTCTCGTTTGCATGGGCTGCTGGTCCCAGTACTTTTGATTCCGCGAGCGATGAAAAAATGAAATCCCATCGCTGCTGATCTCAATATCGAGTGGTTCTATTCCCATAACCATCTTTCGTTCATTCGCCTGTTTGCAGCTTCGTATGGTATCATGGCCGGTCTCATCAACCTGCGCGCCGCCACCCCGGGGCATTCTCTGTCAGTTCGTTCGTTACCTTCCTCGACTACGGCTACCGGCTGTGACAAAAGCGGCAGTTTAGTTCTTTTTACCTCTGTTCCCTTCTACTAAGCTCCGTCAGGCTCGTTCACTAACGGCCGCAGTAGCGCTGGATGTCTCCAAGGACGGTGGTACATCACCTGGTTCTGCTAACCGCCAACCTTCCACAGGTTCTCCCTGATACCCCCCACCCATGCTGCGCAGCTGGTTTAGTGCATTATTCATTCATTGCAGTTTGTGAATACTTTCAGTCAAGAACAGGTGGAAAATCCGGGGTCATAAGTGTGGTGTATTCTAAATTAGGTGGAATACTTGCCTTGTTATTCACCATCTGTAACTGAGGACTACTTCACAAAAACAGCACACTTTTGGCGTGCACTCTTGACCTTACATTTTATCATCTCATTGGCCCTGTGCAAGGTTAGTTTGCTGTCGCAAGAAACGTTCAATAAAGCTGATTGAGGTTTTTTTTTATGTTTGTCGAATTAGTTTGCTTCTGGACGTGCTAAATAAGGAAGAAGAAATGCTTGTGATTGTAAAAGAAAGACAGGCAAAGGTAAGATCAATGGTATTTTTTTATTAGTTTTCAATTGTACCTTAGGCCCATTATTTGAAGTATTATTTTTATTCTGAGAAGTGTGAGTCAGAGTGGATGTTTTATGTTTGAAGATGGGATTACACCTTAGGCCCAACAGTACAACTCGTTTTATTTATTTTCCAAATAACTACATCACTACATTGCTGAAAGAAGGTGATTACAAAAATTGTGTCTGAGTTATACCTCTGAATGCAACATGTACAGTACTTGGCGTGGCATGTTGGAATAAATGGGCTAGGCTCAATTAATATTCAGAAATAATTCTTAAAAAATCTTAAAGGTCCATTAATACAAGAGAGGGTGGTGCTAAATGTTTAGTCCCACATGAGAAGTGGAAGTGGAGCAACCCCTACATAAAAGGGAGGTTGCTCTTCCACTCCTTGAGTGAGAGAGAAGAGAGGAAGAGAGGGGTGGCCCACGCGCGCTCCTACTCCTCCTCCTCGCTCGCCTCACCACGCCACGGCCCGCGCACGAGCGCACGTGTATTCGTGTGAATTCGATCCGAGCCCAGATTTTATATTTTTGCAGAAAATTAAATTGGGCTTTGGGCTTTTGGGCTTCCGAGATAGAGTCTAAGTTGTTGGAGAAGGACGCATTTACAACTGCGGAGTCAGTTCGGATCCGGATCCTTCGGATCACATACGAACCGCCTCCGTGGGACTCTATAAATACAGGCGTGCATGGTATGACAGGTCATCACACGATCAGATCGTTTTCCACCTTCACATTCCTTGCGCCGCCTTCTAGTCTACTCCATCCCGAACGCCGGCGTGCACCGACGATCGGGAGAGCAGGTCTCTGGAACCGCTCGCCCTTGCGATCCTGCACCGGGAGAGGACGAATAAGGTTTTTGGGAAGCGCTCCGCGCGACTGCTCGCGTTCTTCACCACGGGTCGTCTACCGAGGAGATCGGGCGCTGCGGCCCAACGTCGTCACCAATGTCTGCAGCGGCTGTTCGCTGTCAAATCTATAGCGGTTCAACCAGCTTCAAATTGGTACGTGATATTTCTCGTCCTGTCTGTCTGCAAGTATTGATCGCTGCTGTTTTCGTGTATTTTTTCGGAATTATTCAGTAAATTGTCTCCTCTTTTCTAACAATCCAAAAACCTTATTAACCAATTTTCTGAGTTGAACATGATGACTTTAGACGATGCACTAAGGTCGGAGAAATTCTCTTACGTGCACTTCAAGATGTGGCAAGTTAAAGCCACGCTCTGGCTCCAATTACTTAAGATCTTCTGGGTAACCGAGGGCAGGCCTTAAGGTCATTTGTCTGTTAAAGAACAGACGAAGTTCGAGGAAGCCAATTCTGCCTTGAGAGGATGTATCTTGAGTGTTCTTGACAATAAACTCTGTGATGTCTATCTGACAGTCACAGATGGGAAAGAGCTCTGAGATGCACTTAACACTAAGTATGGTACAGCCGATGCAGGCGGTGGACTGTATATCATGGAGAATTTTCATGACTACAAGATGGTTAACAACCGTCCCGTAGTTGAACAAGCTCATGAAATACAGTGCCTTGCGAGATAGTTCAATCTCCTTAAGTGTCCCTTACCCGACAAGTTTGTGGTTGGGTGCATTATTGCAAAGTTACCTCCTTCGTGAAAGAACTTCGCCACAACTATCAAACACAAGAGACAAGAAATATCAGTGGAAAACCTGATAGCATCTCTTGATGTTGAGGAGAAAGCTCAGGCTAAGGACGCTACTGAGAAAGGAGATGAGGGTCAATCTAGCGCCAATACTAATATGGTGCAGAAACCCAATATCAAGAACAAAGGGAACAAGTCTCAATTCAAGCCAAACAAAACTACTGCTTTCAAGAAGAAGAAGTCAAACAGAGCCAATGATGGTTGCTGCTACACCTGTGGGGAGCAGGGACATTTTTCCAAGGACTTTCCAAAGAGGGCAGGCCGCAGAAGGAAAAAGAATGTCAACATCGTGATGTCTAGCAATGCAGATGGATACGGTAATTCATTTACTGTTCTTTCTGTTTCTCAAACATCATCTTGGTAGTTTGATACGAGTGCTAATGTTCATGTATGTTCTGACATGTCCATGTTTACTTCTTACCAGTTCGTCCGAGATTCTGCCGTCCTAATGGGGAATGGGTCACATGCTTCTGTTCGTGGTGTTGACACGGTCGATCTGAAGTTCACTTCGGGAAAGATTGTCCAACTGAAGAACGTGCACCATGTCCCTACTATGAACAAGAATCTTGTTAGCAGTACCCTTCTATGTAGAGATGGGTTTAAAGTACTTTTAGAGTCCAATAAAATAGTTGTGTCCAAGCATAAACAATTTATTGGTAAAGGCTATGAATGTGGAGGCATGTTCCACTTTTATCTTTCAGAGTTTAATATTAAGGCGGTAAACCATATTTGTGGTAGTATTAATGATGATGCAAGTGTTTGACATTCTTGTTTATGTCATGTTAATTTTGGTTTAATGAATCGGCTATCTAGTCTCAAATTAATTCCGGAATTCACCATTTTCAAAGGTTCTAAGTGCCATAGTTGTGTGCAGTCAAAGCAACCTCGAAAGCCTCACAAGGCAGCCGAGGAGAGAAACTTAGCACCATTAGATCTCATACATTCTGATCTATGCGAGATGAATGACGTGTTGACAAAATGTGGAAAGAAATATTTTATGACACTAATAGACGATTCTACTAGATTTTGCTATGTTTACTTGTTGCAAACTAAAGATGAAACTTTAGACTACTTTAAAATCTGTAAATATGAAGTAGAAACTCAATTAGAGAGAAAGATCAAACGTCTTAGGTCAGATCGTGGTGGTGAGTATTTTCCCAAAATATTTGATGATTTTTGTGCGGAACACGGTATTATACATGAGAGGACGCCTTCCTATTCACCCCAATCAAACAGGATAGCCAAGAGGAAAAACCGCACATTATGTGACTTGGTGAATGCCATGTTAGACACGTCCGGTTTATCTAAGGCATGGTGGGGGGAGACTCTATTGACTTCATGTCATGTTCTAAACCGCGTTCCAAACAAGAATAAAGAGAAAACCTCTCATGAGGAGTGGGTCGAGAGAAAATCATCACTTTCATACTTGCGTACTTGGGGATGTTTGGCAAAGGTCAATGTTTCAATTACCAAGAAACGCAAGCTGGGACCAAAGACGGTGGATTGTATCTTTCTAGGCTATGCTCATCGGAGCATCACATATAGATTTTTAGTAGTTAAAATCTGAGGTACCTAATATGCATGTTGATACTATTATGGAATCTCATAATGCAACATTTTTTGAGAATATTTTCCCTATGAAAGATGTGCATAGCACTGCTAGGATCTCTTCTGAAATTTGTCCTGAATCCACCACAACTAGCGAGTTTCTTGATACACCATTTGAGAATGTCCCAGAGGAGGAACACAATGAAATAACCCAGTCGAGTGATGATTTCATTGTGTACCTTGTGGACGATACTCATAGATCTATAGCAGGGGCATATGCATCACCTGATGCAGATGACTGGAAAGAAGCAGTTCATAGTGAAATGAACTCAATTCTTTCCAATGGAACCTGAGAGTTAACTGAACAGCCATACGAGTGCAAACCAGTAGGCTGCAAGTGGGTGTTCAAGAAGAAACTCAGGCCTGATGGTACTATTGAAAAGTACAATGCGAGACTAGTTGCAAAGGGCTATACTCAAAAGGAAGGTGAATACTATTTTGACACATATTCATCTGTCGCCAGAATGATGACAATTCGTGTACTACTTTCTCTGACTGCCTCTTATGGTCTAATCATTCATCAAATGGATGTGAAGATAGCTTTCCTTAATGGAGAGTTGGAAGAGTAAATTTATATGGAACAACCTGATGGGTTCGTAGTAAAAGGTGAATAGACAAAGATGTGCAAATTGTTGAAATCCTTTTATGGCTTCAAACAAGCACCTAAGCAATGACATGAGAAGTTCGATAGTACTTTGAGATCTGCGGGCATTGTCATTAATGAAGCTGATCGGTGCGTGTACTATCGCCATGGTGGGGGCGATAGTGTTATATTATGCTTTTATGTGGATGATATACTCATTTTTAGTATGAGCATTAATAAAATTTTTGAGGTCAAGTCTTTTCTATCAAAGTGTTTTGATATGAAAGATCTGGGAGAAGCTAATGTTATTTTGAACATTAAGATGAATAAGGATAAGAGTGGAATTACTTTAAGTCAATCCCACCATGTTGAGAAAATCTTGAGCCGGTTCGACTTTATGGATAGAAAGATTTCTCCAACGCCTTATGATCCCAGTGTGATACTTAGAAAGAACAAGAAAGAGTTAAGAGATCAACTTAAATATTCCCACATGATCGATTCACTCATGTACTTAGATAGCGCAACCCGTCCTGATATCTTGTTTGTTGTGAGCAAACTTAGCAGGTTCATGTAAAACCCGTGTACAGATCATTGGCATGCACTTGAAAGGGTTATGCACTACTTGAGAGGTACAATGAGTTATAGAATTCACTATAGTGGGCATCCGGCCGTGCCTAAAGGATATAGTGATTCGAACTGGACCTCTGATGTTGATGAACTCTATGTCACGAGTGGATATGTGTTCACTCTAGCTGGTGGCGCTATATCATGGAGGTCTTGCAAACAGACCATTTTGACGAGGTCAACCATGGAAGCATAACTCACTGCTTTAGAGACAGCAACTGCAGAGGCTAAATGGTTGCGAGAGCTCTTGATGGATTTGCCTGAAGTGGAGAAACCATTGCCAACAATCCTTATGAACTATGACAATCAGACGGTGATTGCCAAAGTGACCAGTTCTAAGGATAATGCAAAATCATCAAGACACGTCAAGAGACGTTTAAAATCGGGAAAATGAGAAACTCTGGAGTTATTACTGTTTCGTACATACAAACAAATAAAAACCTGGCAGATCCCTTTACGAAGAGCCTATCACGTAATATGATATAAAGTGCATCGAGGGAGATGGGTTTGAGACCCATTGATGTGACACCATAGTAGTAATCCAACCTATGTGATTGGAGATCCCGTAAATTAGGATATGGAAAAATAAGCTAGTGGTTCACCGAGGAGAGTACTTCTTTTAGACCCTCTCTATGTGAAGATGCACACTTGGACTCTCAAACTATAAGGCAGGTCGGCGATTTGTCTTAATGTGTTTCTGTTGGCTATGTGTAGCAAAGATACCGTCCTACAGGACAGTCTTGAAGGAAACACACCTATATGAGCTCCGACTGTCTAACATCGCAGTTTGTGAGATTTGGGTGATTTCTGGAAAGCTCATGAAGAGACCAGAGAGTACGACACATATGCTCCACCCGCGGGGTAGACTACTGGTAGTCAAGTACAGGTAATGGTCTTTGAGTGAAGTCAGTTCACATAAAACTTGCAATTCAAGACGTAGTCCATTGTTCAAGTTGTGACCTAATGAAACTTGAGGATCTAGGCAGAAGTTCAACTTAACAGTCTCTGCCAAAACACTAGTATATCAAACAAAGAACGAGAATGATCTCCCTTCTAATAGCTTTGAGATCTGGTGGGGGATTGTTGGAATAAATGGGCTAGGCTCAATTAATATTTAGAAATAATTCCCAATAAATCTCAAAGGCCCATTAGTGCAAGAGAATATGGTGCTAAATGTTTAGTCACACATAGGAAGTGGAAGTTGAGCAACCCCTACATAAAAGGGAGGTTGCTCTTCCACTCCTTGAGTGAGAGAGAAGAGAGGAAGAGAGGGGTGACCCACGCGCGCTCCTCCTCCTCCTCCTCCTCCTCCTCGCTCGCTTGCCTCGCCCCTCCCCGCACATGCGTGCGTGATAGTGTGTTCGTGTGAATCCGAGCCTTGAGCCGAGCTCAAATTTTATATTTTTGCAGAAAATTAAATTGGGCTTTGGGCTTTTGGGCTTCCAAATATTTGGGGCTTCTGAGACAGAGTCCAAGTCGTTGGAGACGGACGCAAACGGACACGTCTACGACTGTGGAGTTAGTTTGGATCCAGATCCTTCGGATCGCATACGAACCGCCTCCGTGGGACTCTATAAATACAGACATGCGTGGTACAGCAGGTCATCCCACGATCAGATCGTTTCCCATGTCCGCGTTCCTTGTGCCGCCTTCTAGCCTACTCCATCTTGAGCGCCAGCGTGCTCCGACGATAGGGAGAGCTGGTCTCCGAAATCGCTCGCCCTTACGATCCTACACCAGGAGAGGGCGAATAAGGTTTTTTTTGGAATGTGCTCCGCGCGACTGCTCGCGTTCTTCACCACGGGTCGTCTACCGAGGAGATCGGGTGCTGTGGTCCAACGACGTTACCAACGTCTGCAATGGCTGTTCGCCGTCAAATCTACAGCGGTTCAACCGACTTCAAATCGGTACGCAATATTTCTCGTCCCGTCTGTCTGCCGATATTGATCGCTATTGTTTTTGTGTGTTTTTCTGGAATTGTTCAGTAAATTGCCTCCTCTTTTCTAACATGGCAAAGTGTAGACTTGAACCAAACATGTCCCTTTATACCAACGAACAGTGTGTACTGTGTTATGTTTCTTAAGCCTTGAATAAATTTCTAACAGTACCTTAATTATCATTATGACTTGTACAGTTGTACTGCTTGCTACACTTGTTACTTTGGTCTAGGCTGATTCTCAGTAAAGTGATCCATTATGTTTCACATTGATATTCAGTGGAAGAACCTTATGAGCCTGAAGAGGTACCGTCGAAAGATGAGACAGAGATCCAAGTAAGCAGATGGACATGGATGATGGTGGTGGGTGGAGTGTTTGCATGATTCTTCGGCTGTAGGGATTGATCAGACACAGCTAGCATGGCTTTGCCACTATTCTTTTGTTGAATAGCTTGTCTAGGAAATCTGCACTTCTGTTGGTCTGTTATCGTTGTTCTGGTTTAATCAAGAGTTCTGCAACAAGATAGATCAGTGATCTTGTGAATCTGTTATGGAGCTTTATTTGCCGCTAAAATCTACCTACCGTGTTTAACTCATGTGTTGTGATTGTTGGTGTTTAATTGTATTTTGGCCTGATTTATGTTATGTTTAGATTGGTCTTTCGTTGCTGTTTGGTTTAGGAAGATCTAAATGAAAGCATCTAGGCCCTCATGAGGTATGGTTTCGGTGATTAATAACAATCGTTAGATATTACTAATGAGTTTGTGGATGTGAGGTCTCACGTATAACACATCAAACGTAATGAACTATCTATTCATATCATCTACTGCTCATTGGATACAAATGGAGACCCCTCAACGAACTATTCTAAGGGGTTAATCGATTTTCGTGAAGACTAAAAGAAGAACTCATACGTCAACGCAATTCCATCAAAATTGACAACACAAGGAACTCAATATTCATCAGAAGAACATTCCCAACAAATGTCAAAGAGGTCACTCAAGCAAATTCTAAAAGATCAACTTAAAACAACTCGAAGCAAACAAGTTCAACACACTGGATCATCCGATGTTTTGTGAAATGACTACATCGGTCGAGTTGTGTCAACAGAAGAAGAAGACCTCAAAACTGAAGTACACACTGGATCATCCGGTGTGTAGGAAGTGGTACATCGGTCCAATTCAACAGAAGGATAAATTTCTCAACTATTCTGGAGAAGTACACACCAGATCATCCGATGATGAAGCAAAGTGCACATCGGTCTAATTCAACAGAAGCAATTATTTCTGGACCAATTCTCAAAATCAACTCATCGGATCATCCGATGTACACAGAAGCACACATCGGTCGATTACTCCAGTAAGCATCAAGTTTGAGTAAATTCTGGAGGAAGAGCCACCGGATCATCCGATGAGAAGACAGGATCAACATCGGTCTAACAACGGTCATATCTGACACAATGACATCAGCTAAAGTAACTTGACCGATGATAACTAAAGGGGAGACATCGGATCATCCGGTGTTCACAGTAAAGTTCTGTCAGCCTACTTTTCCAACGGCTATTTCGGGGAGGCTGGCTATAAATACCCCCTAATCCTGTCATTTCGTCAAGTCTTGATCACCAGACACTATCAACACATCCACAAGCGTTCAAGACCAAGAGCAATCACTTCCACACTATTTCGATCATCTATACACCAAGATTTAGGCTAGAACTAGCTAGAGAGAGAGCTTGTGTGCCTCCATTCTGGGTGAGTGGACTCTCTAGGATAGTGTGAGAGCCTCAAAGGAGTGCCCTTGGTGTTTGTAACTGTGAGAAGACTTCCGGAGCTTGCCAAGGCGTTTGTGGAAGCCCAGAAGGTCGAAGTTGTACAAGGCTTGAGCTCCACCTTTCCAAGGGAGGCGAACAGAGAGGAATAGTGAAGATCCCTCATATCGGTGACTTGGGTGTGGCAAAACCCTTTGGTGGGTGCCACAACGTGGATGTAGGAAGATCTTGACGATCTTGCCGAACCACCGGATAAATCCTTGTCTCCTCGGGAGTTTGCATCCTTCTCCTTTCACTTAATTTTATGCATTTTATATTCCGCGAAGTTTCTATCTACTAGAATGCATAGATAGTTTGCGTAGGGAATTGGGCTTTAGAAATTAAGTTTCATTGCTTAGAATTTTTCGAAAAAAAGCCCAATTCACCCACCCTCTTGGGCATTCGGTCCTCACAATTGGTATCAGAGCAAGGTTGCTCATAGGATCATTCTAGCTTCACCGCTAGAGAGCTAAAATGGCCAAGGTTGGGGGTTCGGTTCCTATCTTCGAGGGCAAGAACTTTGCCTATTGGAAAGCACGCATGCGTGCTTATTTTGAGGCTATTGCTCCCGAAGTATGGGAAGCGACCCACGCGGGGTTTGGAGAACACAATTATATTGGTGGTCAAATTAAGTGGGATGCTAAAGCTAGGAATGCTATTTATGAATGCATTAGTCAAGATGTGTTTTCTAGGATTGCTAGCAAGGAAAAGGCTTGTGAAATTTGGGCTTGCTTAATAGATATTCATGAGGGTTCTTCTAGGGTCAAGGAACTTAAATATCACATGCTTAAAGCAAAATATGATGAATTTAAGATGCTACCACATGAAAATGTTAATGAGATGTTCTCTCGCTTAAATGTTCTTATTGAAGAAATAAATGCTCTTGACATTGCTTCTCTTGGCAAGGGACTCATCAACCGCAAGATCCTCATGCTCCTTCCCAAGCCAAAGTACAACATCATCAACTCCATGCTCCAAAAAGAGTCACTTGACCACATTGAAGTTTCGGAGCTCATTGGAGAAATACACGCTCATGAGATGAGCTTAGTTGGGATGATGGAGCAATCATCTTCAAAGACAATTGCTCTAAAGGCCTCTACCAAGAAAACAAGCCACAAGAAGAAGAAGGTGGTTGAGCCTAGATCAAGTGAAGAAGAACAAGCATCAAGTGAATATGATGATGATGAGCTTGCGTTGATGATGAGAAAGTTCTCACTTGAACTCCAAGATCACTAAGAAGGGATACACATTTGATCCTAAGAAGAGAGCATTTCTACCAAGGAGAGATGATCACAAGACTTGCTACAATTGTGGTGATCAAGGCCACATCTCCTATGATTGTCCAAGACCGGACAAACGAAGATAGAACCACAAGAGCAAGCATCGCAAGCTTGAAGGAAGTGATGATGATGAAGAAGAAGCCAAACCAAAGCCAAGATCCTTTGGGAAGAAGAAACATGACAAGGGCAAGAAGGCAAGGCTCTTCCCAAAGAAGAGAAATGGCCCACAAAAGGTGTTCATGTGTGAGGCAAATGAATGGGTCACCAATGAAGAAACAAGTGATGAAGAGAGTGAATAGGAAGAAGAAAGCTTGGCCGGCCTCGCCATCGCCAACAATGATGATGCACCTCTTCATCCACCGCCCATGTGCCTCATGGCGAAAGGTAACACCAAGGTATGTGATGACTCTAGCGATGATGAGCTTTCCCCCGATGATTTAACTTCTTTGATAAATGAATATCATGCTATCATTAAGAGGGAAAAGAGTAAGGTTAAAGTGCTTGAAGAAACTCGTGCTAGACTTGAGAGTGCTAACCTTGATTTGCTTGACAAGTATGAAAGCATACTCAAAGAGCATGACATGCTCAAATCCCATGTCAAGCAAATTGAGGAAGAAAAGGCTAAAATCAAGATAGATAATCATGAACTTAACTTAGCACACCAAACACTCTTGGAAGAGCACAACAAGTTAATACAAGAACATCAAGCACTTAACCTTGCTCATGACATGCTTGATCAAGAGTTGAAAAATATGAAGAAGCAAACTCTTAATGATAAGATATCCATTACTTCTCATGCCACTAATGCTTTGCACAAGTCTTTGTCTTCGAAAGCTAATGCTAGGGAGAAGGACTTGTTGGAAGAAATTGAGAGTCTCCGTACTAGTGTGGATAGACTTTCAAAAGGGGAGGTCAAACACAAGGAAATCCTCTTCCAACAAGCAAAGGCCTTCAACAAAAGAGGACTTGGATCCTTCCCGGTGCCCAACAAAGGAAAGGTGCCCTCACCAAAGCTAAGAACAAGCTTCATCAAAGAAGTTGGTTCTTATTGCCAACATTGTGAGGTCACCGGTCACCACACAAGGGAGTGTCCTCTTCCTAACCGACCCTCTCCCAAGCTTCCTACTAATTACAAATCTACTTTCAATGATCGTTATTATCTCTTAAGTAAAGTAGATGGCAAGGTGAAGGCTAGGTTCATTGGCAAGGACATGAAGGACATGAAGGGGAAGCTCCCCAAGCAACTTTGGGTCCCAAAGACACTTGTATCACACATACAAGGACCTAAGTTGGCTTGGGTGCCTAAAGTTAAAAATTGAATTCATGTGTGTAGGTGAACTACAAAGCCGGAGGAAAGCATTGGGTACTCGATAGTGGGTGCACCCAACATATCATCGGTAATGATGGTATGTTCACCACCATAGAAAACCCCGGCAATCATGAACAAGTCACCTTTGGTGATAACTCTAAGGGAAAGGTAATTGGGTTAGGTAAAATTGCTATTTCAAATGATTTATCCATTTCTAATGTTTTGTACGTTAAGTCACTTAGCTTTAATTTACTTTCTATTGCACAACTATGTGATCTTGGACTAACGTGCACATTTAGCAAAAATGATGTTGTTGTGAGTAGTGAAACTAGCCAAGACATAGTCTTCAAAGGATTTCGGCATGGACATCTCTACCTAGTGGACTTCGCCAACAAGAATGCTAACTTGACCACTTGTCTTTTCACTAAGACAAGCTTGGGTTGGCTATGGCACCGACGCGTAGCGCACATAGGGATGAGCAAACTCAAGAAGTCATTCAAGCTTGGGATGGTGACCGGCGTGAAGGATGTCACATTTGAGAATAACAAGCTTTGTAGCGCTTGTCAAGCCGGGAAGCAAGTTGCTTCACACCATCCAATGAAGACAATGGTGTCAACCTCCAAGCCACTTGAACTACTCCACATGGACCTCTTCGGACCGTCCACATATCAAAGCCTTGGCGGTAACCTCTATTGTCTCGTTATTGTTGATGACTATTCTCGCTATGCTTGGACTCTATTTTTAGGAGACAAGAGTGAAACTCCGGAAGTGTTCAAGACCTTCGCCAACCGTGCTCAAAGGGAATTTCAACTTCCCATCATCAAGGTCCGGAGTGACAACGGCACCGAATTCAAGAACTATAACATTGGGGAGTGGTGTGACCGTGAAGGAGTGAAACATGAGTTTTCGGCCACATACACTCCTCAACAAAATGGTGTCGTTGAAAGGAAGAACAAGACACTCATCACTCTTGCAAGAGCAATGCTTGATGACTACGGCACGTCGGAGAAGTTTTGGGCCGAAGCGATCAACACGGCGTGCCATGCCGCAAATAGGGTCTATCTCCATCGACTACTTCAAAATACCCCGTACGAGCTTCTCATTGGGAGAAAGCCCAACATCTCCTACTTTCGAGTCTTTGGATGCAAGTGCTACATCTACCGCAAGAAAAGGCTCGGTAAGTTTGAAAGAAGATGTGATGTTGGTACATTTCTTGGTTATGCATCAAACTCAAAAGCATATCGAGTATTCAACCAAACCTCCGGTTTAGTTGAGGAAAGTTGTGATGTTGAGTTTGATGAATCTAATGGCTCCCAAGAGGAGAGTTTTGGTCATGATGAAATAGATGATGAGCCTCTACGAGAAGCCATGAATAACATGACCATTGGAGACATCAAGCCGGAAGTTGAGGAGAGCCATGATCAAGGGGGAGCTTCAGGTTCCAACAACAACACCTCCATGGCACCTCAAGTTGACGAAGAAGAGAAGGATGATCCATTGCCGACTCAAGACTCACAAGCACAACAACATCAAGAAGAAGAAGTCCATGATCAAGTCCAACCACAAGAGGAGCAACACGCATCACCTTCGCCAAGTGCTTCACAACCACTTATGAGGCATGGACGCATATCCAAGGCGCATCCAATGGACCAAATCATTGGAAGTCCGTCAAGGGGTGTAAGCACACGTTCTCGCCACTTTGCTTCATTTTGTGAGCACTACTCGTTTGTTTCGTGTGTAGAACCCACTCACATTGAGGAAGCACTCCAAGACCCAAATTTGGTGATTGCCATGCAAGAAGAACTCAACAACTTCATCCGCAATGAAGTTTGGGTGTTGGAGGAGCGACCCAAGGACAAGAACGTCATCGGAACAAAGTGGGTGTACAGCAACAAACAAGACGAGAATGGCGTTGTGGTCCGCAACAAGGCAAGACTTGTGGCCAAAGGGTTCTCGCAAGTTGAAGGACTAGATTTTGGGGAGACATTTTCCCCGGTCGCCCGGCTAGAAGCCATCCGTATACTCCTTGCCTTTGCATCACATCATAGTATTAGACTTTATCAAATGGATGTGAAAAGTGCCTTTCTTAATGGTTACATTAACGATCTTGTTTATGTTGAACAACCTCCCGGGTTTGAAGATCCGAGGAATCCTAATCATGTGTATAGGTTGCACAAGGCGCTCTACGGGCTCAGCAAGCACCTAGGGCGTGGTACGAACGACTACGGGACTTCCTCATCATGCAAGGATTCAAGATCGGGAGGGTGGACACCACACTCTTCACCAAGGACATCAACGGAGATTTGTTCATTTGTCAAATTTATGTTGATGATATTATTTTTGGTTCAACTAACGAAGCTCTTAGCCATGAGTTTGGCAAAATGATGTCTAGGGAATTCGAGATGTCAATGATTGGAGAGCTCAACTTCTTCCTTGGATTTCAAATCAAGCAACTTCAAGAGGGGACCTTCGTCTATCAAGAGAAGTACACCAAGGACCTCTTGAAGAAATTTGAGATGGGAGATTGTAGCTCAAGAAGCACTCCAATGGCAACCAATTTTCATCTCGACGCGGATAAGGACGGTAAACCTATTGATCAATCTAACTACCATTCTATGATTGGTTCATTGCTTTACCTTACCACATCTAGGCCCGATTTCATGTTTAGTGTATGCTTATGTGCTCGCTTTCAAGCAGCACCTAAAGAATCGCATCGGAAGGCGGTCTTTAGGATACTTAGGTATCTTAAGCATACCCCTAGTGTGGGCTTGTGGTACCCTAAAGGTGCAAAATTCCACCTCTTGGGATACTCGGACTCGGACTTTGCCGGATGCCGCGTGGATCGCAAGAGTACCTTCGGTGGGTGCCACTTGCTTGGGCGTTCCCTAGTATCTTGGTCAAGCAAGAAGCAAAATTCCGTCGCCTTGTCCATGGCGAAAGCGGAGTACATTGCGGCCGGTGCATGTTGTGCCCAAATTCTTTATATGAAGCAAACCATTTTGGACTTTGGTATTAAACTTGGTTGTGTGCCTCTCCTTTGTGACAATGAAAGTGCGGTTAAGATAGCTAAAAACCCCGTTCAACACTCCCACACTAAGCACATTGATATTCGCCATCATTTCTTAAGGGACCATGAAGCTAAGGGAGACATCTCATTGCGAGGTGTTAGGTCCGAAGAACAACTGGCGGATATCTTCACTAAACCACTTGATGAGAAAACTTTTTCTAGGCTAAGAAGTGAATTAAATGTGCTAGATGCATCAAACGTCATGTAAGTTGCCATGATCATGTAAGAATGCATCTCATATAGGTCTTGCCTAACTCTCAAAGGATAGGGGTGAGCAAGGGTTAGCTTGGGATGGTGGTTCTTTTGGGTTTTCCCAAGGCTTGGAGAGTAGCTCTTCCTGAAGAAGCCTTTGAAAGGTTCAAATTTGGCAAGATAGATTTACTTTATGTCTTGCATGATGCCTGCCATATAAACTTGCACTCATATTTAATTTTCTTGCACTATAATTTGTTTGGCATTGCATACAGTAGATTGTCACAAAGGGGAACCCACCTCATGAGAAAGAGACTTGTTTGAAATACAATATCTCAACTCATATGTGGTGGAAAGAACAAAATGTTAGGTGCGTTAATGCCTAGAGGAACATGCTTTAAAGAGATAGAAGTTTTCATACTCTAGCTCACAAAGCATGGGCCTTACATTTTATTTGAATTATTTCCTGCTATTTTTTCTCGATGTTCCATTTGCTTTAAGGCCTAGCCAAGTTATTGGCATAGTAGCATTTTTGAGGGGTAAGGGGTTGCCCAAAAAGTCCTAAGACATGTGTTTCTCTTTGCTTGTTTGTTTGGTCAAAGGACATTTATGGGATGTTATTGTTCTGTAGTCATCGGATTATCCGATGCTAGGGCAGCAGCAACATCGGATCAGTTTGTGCTTCAGCTCAAGAATCAGATCAGTCAGAATCAGAAATCAACCGATGAGTTCATTTTGAGAAACATCGGAGCATCCGGTGTTCAATTTTCTGAAGTCCTGTAGAATTCGACCGATGATCGACCCTTCAACGTCGGATCATCCGGTGCTTAAGAGGTTTTTGGAACAACCTCTCTATTGAACTCGACCGATGCTCCACCCAGGTGTGCATCGGATCATCCGATGTTCTTGTCGCGGCTAGGGTTTGCCCGTACCTATTTAAAAAGTTTCAGCCGCCTCCCAGTTTTCTTTTCCTCTCTCCCCGACGCCCTCACCTCTTCTCCACCGCCGCTCCGCCGCCACCGCTCCGAGCCTTCCACCCACCACCGCCGGTCGCCGCCGCCGTCTTCCGGCCCGCCGCTGCCGTCCTTCGGCCGCCACCGCCTTCGCTCGGCCGTCGCCGCCATCCCAAGGCCGCGCCGCCCTCTCCCTCGCCGCGCCGCCGTCTCTCCTCTCCACCGCAGTCGCTGCCGCCACCTCCCTCGCCGCGCCGCCGTCTCACCATCGCCACACCACTCTATCTCTCCACCGCATCACCTCTTCTCGCGTCGATCGCCACCGTCGCCGTTAGGGTTTCATCGCCCTTGCGGATTCGTTGTCGTTGTCAACCCTAGCCGACAATCTCATCGCGATGGGCCGCGACAGGAAGGGCAAAGGCAAGGCTATTGAGGAGCCCGCCGCGAAGAAGCAGAAATTGTCGAAGGAGGCTCGACGTGCAGAGTTGGCCACTCGCGCCGCTGAGGAGCGTGAGTGCGGCCATCGCGGATCCTTTTGGATTCGCGAGTCTCGGCAGAGGCAACAGCAGCCACACGTTCAGCCTGTGCCGCCCGAGGACTTAGACGAGGAGGAGCCTGAGGTGCCGCCACTCGTTCGCCGGCGCACCGTCAGGACCCATGGAGGAGGTCAGACCCCAGCCGCGAGTCAGCACCCCACTGCAGCTGACCGCGAGGAGGACAGAGCGGCCGAGAGAGCCGTGTACAAGATGGATACAGCAGTCCGAGTTGCCTAGGACGTCCGATTGATAGATTACAGAAAACTGAAGGCAAAGCAACTTCGGAAGCTCAGATGGACAGCCTTGCCTGAGGAGTGGTTCCCGCAGCCCAGGGACACTCGAGTGGACCCTCGCTTTTGGACCCTGACACAGGCATCGTTGTACGAGACTTACAGACGTCAGGGCCATAAGCTATTTCAGCACACTTACATCGACTGGAATCAGTTAGCAGCAGTAGTCGGCCACGGGATCAGACCTTACTTCGAGAGATACAGAGGACTCGTGGAGCTGTTGTCTCACCAGAGGAGTGCTTACATGGAGGAGTGGGTCAGAGTGTTCTACGCCACACTCTACGTCTCAGAGAGCCGCAGGTCGATCCATTTCATGTTCTTGGGGCAGCGTCACGACTTGACGCGAGCAAGACTGGCTCAGCTGCTAGGTGTGGACCTTCACACCACCTGTCTGCACGAGGTTGTCTACGGAGGGGCTGACCCACCGAGGAGGCCACTGACTGGAGGAGTGGCACCGCCTTTTGAGGAGATCAGGGGACTGTTCGCTCCACCGTTCACACCTGACCAGCCGAGGGTCCCTGCCTTGCTCACTCCAGCTGCTCGCACCGTTCACCACATCCTTCGGCGTACCCTTCTGCCCAGATCAGGATACTTGGAGGGATTCACTAGCCTGCAGCAGACTCTCCTATTCTACGTCATGAACGGGATGGAGTTCGATATTGTGGATATCCTTATCTGTGTGATGGAGGACGTGATCACTGACGGAGTCAGGATGCTGAGGCAGTTAGTGTTTGGACACTAGATCAGACGTCTGCTCTACCTGCTAGCTCCAGAGGGTTCTCCAGCTACTGCTCCCTTGACTGAGCTGCACGTTACTCGGTTCAGCCACTACCGAGTTCCCACTCCTGGAGACCGCCGCCTTGGTCGTCCAGTTGAGCGTCAAGTCCGAGCACGACTTTCCGAGGAGGACTGGACAGAGTTGGCTCAGGAGGACGAGGCGCTTGCACAGGCAGAGGCTCAGGGAGGAGACCTTCAGCACGTCTGGTCGGACAGCGACACGAGTGACAGCGTCGAGGAGTACTTCCCACCTCCTCCTCCCTCATCGAGGTAGCACGATGCGGAGGCGGGAGGTTCAGCTGCTCCACCACCTACACCACCGCCCGTGTCCGAGGCGCAGGTTTCTCAGCCGTCTGAGCTCACTTCGTTACTTCAGCAGATGATTGAGCAGCAGCGCCAGGACAGGATTGCAGCTGAGCAGGCCAGAGCAGAGCAGGCTGCACGACTTGCAGAGCTTCAGCGGCAGCAACAGGAGTGGCAGCTAGAGATAGCCTGTCAGAGGCGAGAGGACACTGACAGGCTCACCAACCTAGTTGATCAGATGCACCGGCGCACTCTCGACTAGCAGCAGCAGACTTAGCAGGCGATGATGGGCATCCTGGGGTTGATCACCAACCTCTACACTCAGACCGGGATCGCCCTTCCCCCTCATCAGACGGGACTTGGTCAGACTCCAGGTGCACCTTCTCTGGCACCCGTCGCAGCTCCAGTGCCGACTTCGCCGATACCGAGTATCAGCATGTCCCCGCTGCTTGCTCAGAGCGCACCGATTCACTCTCCAATGCTGGCACCGACTACCTTCCTACAGACTCCGACTTCGATGGCCAGTACACCTCTTCCAGCTGCTCCAGCTCCACCGGCGCCCCCAGCACCGTCAGCGAATCCCCCAGCTTCCTCCGCTCTAGCAGCAGCGACCGCCGACTCCAGCTCTGACGACAGCACCCCCGACGGCGACCGCTTCACCATCGCCCCGAGCGCTCCGGAGTCTTAGGCACTCGACCTCCCTTTTTGGTGTCTTGATGCCAAAGGGGGAGAAGAGTTAGAGTCAGGGGGAGGTTAGCTCAGTCGTAGGGGGAGTCTTAGTTGCAGGGGGAGTTCTATCTATTTTGGACTTATTGTTATATTTACTATCATTTGCTATTATTGTGTATCCGTGTGTGCTACTTTATGCTCTTATGATTTATTGATCCTTGTTTGAGCCTTCGAACTTCTTGTGTTTAATTTTGTACTTGTTACATTCTTTTATGAGCATTGCGTTCTTAATTTCATTACCTCTATGCTCGACTTGTTGTGTTGTCATCAATCACCAAAAAGGGGAAGATTGAAAGCATCTAGGCCCCCATGAGGTATGGTTTCAGTGATTAATGACAACCGTTAGATATTACTAATGAGTTTGTGGATGCGAGGTCTCACGTATAAAACATCAAACGTAATGAATTATCTATTCATATCATCTATTGCTCATTGGATACAAATGGAGACCCCTCAACGAACTATTCTAAGGGGTTAATCGATTTTCATGAAGACTAAAAGAAGAACTCATACGTCAACGCAATTCCATCAAAATTGACAACACAAGGAACTCAATATTCATCAGAAGAACATTCCCAACAAATGTCAAAGAGGTCACTCAAGCAAATTCCAAAAGATCAACTTAAAACAACTCGAAGCAAACAAGATCAACACACCGGATCATCCGATGTTTTGTGAAATGACTACATCGATCGAGTTGTGTCAACAGAAGAAGAAGACCTCAAAACTGAAGTACACACCGGATCATCCGATGTGTAGGAAGTGGTACATCGGTCCAATTCAACAGAAGGATAAATTTCTCAACTATTCCAGAGAAGTACACACCAGATCATCCGATGATGAAGCAAAGTGCACATCGGTCTAATTCAACAGAAGCAATTATTTCTGGACCAATTCTCAAAATCAACTCACCAGATCATCCGATGTACACAGAAGCACACATCGGTCGATTACTCTAGTAAGCATCAAGTTTGAGTAAATTCTGGAGGAAGAGCCACCAGATCATCCGATGAGAAGACAAGATCAACATCGGTCTAACAACAGTCATATCTGACACAATGACGTCAGCTAAAGTAACTTGACTGATGATAACTAAAGGGGACACATCGGATCATCCGGTGTTCACAGTAAAGTTCTGTCAGCCTACTTTTCCAACGGCTATTTCGGGGAGGCTGGCTATAAATACCCCCTAATCCTGTCATTTCATCAAGTCTTGATCACAAGACACTATCAACACATCCACAAGCATTCAAGACCAAGAGCAATCACTTCCACACCATTTCGATCATCTATACACCAAGATTTAGGCTAGAACTAGCTAGAGAGAGAGCTTGTGTGCCTCCATTCTGGGTGAGTGGACTCTCTAGGATAGTGTGAGAGCCTCAAGGGAGTGCCCTTGGTGTTTGTAACTGTGAGAAGACTTCCGGAGCTTGCCAAAGCGTTTGTGGAAGCCCGGAAGATCGAAGTTGTACAAGGATTGATCTCCACCTTGCCAAGGGAGGCGAACGGAGAGGAATAGTGAAGATCCCTCATCTCGGTGACTTGGGTGTGGTAAAACCCTTTGGTGGGTGCCACAACGTGGATGTAGGAAGATCTTGACAATCTTGATGAACCAAGGGATAAATCATTGTCTCCTCGGGAGTTTGCATCCTTCTCCTTTCCCTTACTTTTATGCATTTTATATTCCGCGAAGTTTCTATCTACTAGAATGCATAGATAGTTTGCGTAGGGAATTGGGCTTTAGAAATTAAGTTTCATTGCTTAGAATTTTTCGAAAAAAAGCCCAATTCACCCCCCTCTTGGGCATTCGGTCCTTACACCAAACCGTACTGTGTATCGTATTTTTTGGATTTTTCTCGATCGTTTTCGATTTTTTCAGTAACCATTCGAAATCGGTACGAAAATGGGATGGCGGCATTCGAAAACGGTACGAAATGAGTTAGGTGTTTTACCAACCGTTTTTTCAGTACCCGTATTTTATTCAGAATAATATCATTTTGTTACTGTTTTATTGTATTCGGAATGAAGCAACCAAACAGTCTACAGCCACCCAGTTCGACCCACTGGCCACTGCGGCTGCCCAGTTGGCCACCCACACGGTTGTCCTGTCCAGCCCAGTTGCCCAAACCCTAGTTATCTCCCACCTCTCCTCGGTGATCGTCAGCCACCAAGTCAAGGCGCAGATGCTGCACTCTGCAAGCGACGACGCACTCGACCACATCCTCCAGTACATGGGCAGGCCGTCGTCCCACAGTAACAAGCATGACACCAAGCCGCCGGCTCCGCTGGATCATCACCTTGTTGCGGCGACTACCTCGTGTCCAAGCAGCAGTTTCTACGGCAAGTTCATGAAGCTCCCGCCCCTCGAGCACGGTGGCAATGGCGGCGGCCTCCTGCCGAACCCGGCATTCGAGTACGCCGCCGACACGTCCGGCATCGCTAACTGGGACTCGCTCGACCCAGGGTCGGGCACAGGGGCGTGCAGCCTGTGCGCTCGCACGGGCCCCCCTTTCCTAGGGGCCCCATTTATTTCCCTCTTCCACATGTCCTGCCTCAAGAGACAACAACTTGTAGTACTAGTTCGTAGGTCAAATCATCTCTAGTCAATTGTACTACTAGTTCACATGTCAAATTATCTCTAGTCAATTGCACGTAACACCTAGAGACATCAATAAAGTCTTGAGCTAAATCAAGGTCACGACATTTATTGCAAAGCAGATGGGCTACATAATGACACCTAATTACGTTTGGTAAGTTACACTACAAATTTCTTGTAAATTTAAGCTACCATCTTATTTGTGTTTCACAATGACACCACGAATACTTAGTGATTTTATCACAATAACACGTAAGGGCAAAATTTTGGAGAATATTGAATATGAGTATTTAATTGAAAATATCATTTCAATTAACACTATGAAAATTATGTTGTTCAAATAAACATTACACATCAAGAGACATGAGCTTAATAATATATATGTTTTTATATATGTCATTCTAGATTTTTAGTTTTTTTATAAATATAAACTCTGTTGGTTGATGATCCAGATTCCAATAAAACTTAAAAGATGCAGGATTTCCGTAGCGAAGCGGAGGCCCGTCGCTAATCCCTTGTAAGCCGCCGGGAGAGGCAACCGTATCAAAACTCTATGATATAGTGAAGATTTGTCGACCGGCGCTTGTGGTTTTTCCCATTCGCATTGGAGGAATTTCCACGTTAAATCTATATCTCCACTATTTTGATCTATATTATTTGTCATTTATTTCTAACAAACTTTATTTTAATATTCCGCACGGGGCCTAAAATTTAGCCGGCTCGGCCCTGGCTCGACCGGCTCGCCGCATACGAGCTCAACGGGCTCTCCGACGCGTCCAACAAGAACATGGCGGCCTTCTTCCACGAGCCCATCATTGCTGGATCCTTCTCATCCGCGCACGCTGCCACTGGCGCCAGCAACCTGTGGAGCCTGGCGCGGTCGGTGTCATCGCTGCACGCCGACCTGATGATGAACAACGTATAGTTAGATCAACTCTACGGGCATGGTGGTGTATGCCTGCCGCACCAGTGCACCACTAACTCGAGATCACCATGTCGGCCTTTTAAAAAAACTCGAGATCACTATGTCCATGCACGCGTGTGCATGGCCACGGTATGGCACGGCACACACGCACGTACGTAGGGATAAAAACAGAACGGGAAAATCTACTTTATCGTTATGTTTTACTGTATGAAGAATATATTCATGTTATCATGTATATGTGTGGACTACGTATTCATATACAGACTATGTGTTATGTGTTAGATTGTTGCACGATCTGTTATGTGTTAGATTGTTGTACTTTATGTTATGTGTTAGATTGCTACACTATCAACTATCATATATAGACTATCTGTTATGTGTCGAGTGCTGGACGTGGTTGTCATACCGTCATATTTATCGTTTTTCGATCGTTATCGATATATTTTTTGTAGCGATTTGATCGTTTTTGAATAACCTACAATATCGTTTTCGCATCTCGATCGTGATTTTTCGTTTTTGTTTTCGTATTGTTGTGAGATATTCTTAACTTAATCAAGTCCTAATAGCAATTTCCGTCGGGATCTGAGACTAATCATGTAGTGGATAAACAAGCACCAATATCTAATCACAGTATGAAGTAGAAAATATACAAGAGTATGAAATTGCCCGTACCTTGGTACACTCACCTGCGGTGTAGAGATGACCGGCGGCGAGGAGACGGGGGCGGTGTTGCTGCAGCGGCTCGGAGTAGAAGACCGGCAGAGGTGGTGTACGAGACGGCGACGTGGAGGTCGTCTGACGAAGCGCGGGTGCTGGAGCCTTCCCCTCACTTCCGTGTTTTGGTAGATTGGATTTTTAGGTGGTTATGATTAACTTAGACAGAGGATTAACCCCTTAATCCTCCTTCTTTTATACAACACGGCGTGAGAGGGGGCCCACAACCACAAACGTGGCCCACACCCCCGATCAGGGCGTTCTAATGGGGTTGGAATGGGTCGTTGGACCCATTCCGTTGGAGATCAATTCCAACATTCTCCCCCTTGATCTCCAAGGATCAAGACTAACTTAATACTTAATCTTAAAACTTATACTTACTTAATTCTAAACTTAGTGTTACCTTCTTTATGTTTGACATATAGGGCACGTCGCATCAAGAATAGCCAGTTACGTGCTATCTGACTCGAACGACCACGATACATCTCACATTTAGAAGTAACCTTACTCTTAATGGCCCCTTAGTATCCAGTTGATCATAGGCTCCTCCTTAAACCCATGTCGACTTTGTGTTCACTGAACACTTGGGTGGAAGACCTTTTGTAAACGGTACCGCAAGCAATCGTTTGTCACTGATTTGCTCAAAACAATAGTATGATCCTGGATTTTATCATTTGCAACCTAATGTCAATGTGTTTGGCAACACACATGACTTGTTGCAATTTGAATATAATACCTTAAGTGGTTTGAAGCTGTCGACCACTCTTAAAACCGGGTAAAATAATTATAGTATCTGCTCGACGACCTCATGCTTAAAGAACATTCAGCATACATCACTCATGATATAATGACCGCTTGATTGGAGCTTTTCCACAATAAAACTCCAAAATACGAGTGTTAGCAATTAATTGTGGATTTTGCTACACATCTCATAAAACTGAATCTTACTAAAACTTTATTCAAATGACGTCGATTCTTACTCATCTTATCATGAGGTCTGAGTCACTTATAGAACCTTAAAACTTTTCCTTATTTATAACCCAGAGATCTATAGCTGGATTGAATTTATTTATGCCAAAATATCCCGGTAACTTAAACTATGTCAAGGTGTATCATTAATTGAGCAAACTTAAAGAAACTTCCGACAGCAGAAGTACAAGGAACTGATTCTATTCGATCGATCTCTGATTTGTTCCTCTACTTATCACCCTTGACCTTAAGAGCAGACGTGAACTTGATTTATGCATACTACTCAATCTTATGACTATGAAGATATGCATTATCTCATAGTCTAAATACCCCCTTATTATATCTTGGTGAAACTTACATACTAACAAACAATAAAACTCACCAAGATCTTAACTTAACAACAATGAGGATAATATACTTACTCTTAAGTTGATCAACATTATTTCTTACTGTAGTACATCATCCTCTAATAGATGCTTAACTTTATTATCTTAAGAGAAACGCTAATATTCCTTCTCAATATCTTATAATACCCAAATCTATTGCGAATTTATTGAACATGAGATATTCTTAACTTATATACTCTTATTTCAATCTATGAATGCATTTACTTTAAGATATCTCACTTCACTAACTTACATGACATAACTCATGATTCGAATTATCTAAAACATTCTCAATTAAACTCATTGAGAAAACTCTCACTTATGAACATCTTATGATGACACTTACATCAAAAAACATTTATTATTCCTTTTAGAGTCACGTTAGCTTTTATAGACTCATTACAGTCTACTGATTTGACTCTATTGGGAAATAAAAATTCTTAAGTCATTCAAATGAGTTACAATCACTCACAACTTATTTATATGAAGTGTGATTGTCATCATTTGAATTTCTTAACACATTAGTTGGCTTATTTGTGATCTTAGATGAGGCTGCTCTCATTCTTCATCATTACTGGCCAATAATGATGAAAAATTAAATAGCAGATACTGTGAGAACAATGTCTAGCATTGTTAACGCAATATCGGTTAGACATCATAAAGAATGAATCTTGAAAAATAAA
This sequence comes from Tuctoria greenei, assembly GCA_036927565.1. Lineage (NCBI taxonomy): Eukaryota > Viridiplantae > Streptophyta > Magnoliopsida > Poales > Poaceae > Tuctoria > Tuctoria greenei. Next base: position 127,167,349 of record JAYESD010000011.1, on the reverse strand, counting down.
AGTGCTTACACAAACCACTTATTTTCAAGATCGGTATCTTTAAATGTCAAACTCCCCCTGATTTAGTCATCGGTTAAAAAGACTATAATACCCCATTTCAAAATGAGGATCTTAAATCTTATCAAAAAGCCAACAAAAAGACAACTTATTTTCTTAATAATAATCTTATCTTCTTAATTTCATACTTAAAATTATTTGGGTAACTTTAATTATATATAACTTATACGATGTTTGTAAGCATCCTCTTAATTAATCTAAAACTGATTAAGGAAAGAAAGAGTGAAATACTAAAGTTTCATCTTACCAAATCACTCCCTTAATTATGTTATATTTCCTTACAAACTTAATAAAATGTAAGGAAATAGTCATACCTTTCTAATTCGGGGTATTAGACGATAATATTTATTGTACTCCCCCTTATTGTATAGATCATTCTTATTACAATGCACACAAAGTATTATACAGAAACTGAAAGTTGTGATGTGAAAATCTATTACTTAATGATCTCAGTCATCATCTTAGTGATAAACCTACAATTCTCCCCCTCGAAATATGGCATATACAATAGTGCCATAATTTCGAAGATAATTTACAATACTTATTATGAGAAGATAATTATATTACTTACTTAGTATCCTAATAACATCACTTAATACTAATGAGAGTACATCACCTCTGGGATATAAAAGTTTCTCTATGCCATCATCTAAATATTCTAAACGATATGCTTAAACATATTTGACGTTGTCAAAATGTGAAAAACTAATTTCTTACTCTTGAACTTCACGTCAAATAACTTAATATTAACAACAATATTGCACATTTTAATAATATGCTATCATGATATACAACTACTAAATAAAATGTAAAACAACAATTCTAATAACTGCTAACATACATATTTGAAGATACATTTATCTGAAAATCTTCAATTCTTAATAATTATTCTAGTATTAATGATACAATGAGAATGCTCTCATAAAATTTCTAATTTACTTAAGATCTTATCGACATGAAAAACTTATTAAAATGCAAAATAGCATATAAAAGACATACCTGATTTGCTTATCACGCGAGATAATTCCCGATGAAGCGACTTAATTACTAAAATAAAACTTAAGGCATGAGAAATACTTTTAATATCCGAGACAATATATATTCAGAAATAAATCTGAATTAATCTTAAACTTAATTACTTAAAAGAAGTTTGTCCCATTACTACGTGTATGCAATATTTTGATCATAGTCTTAATGAAACATACATGACTAAATAGAATATTGTATTATATCTTTCACGTTGGTTACTTAACAAAATACAATACTCAATACATCTCAATTAACATAGAAATTTTGTCTTTCACGTTGGTTACTCAACAAAATATACAATAACTTAATTCACCTTATCAACATGTAATATTTTGTCTTTCACGTTGGTTACTCAACAAAATATACAATAACTTAATTATCTTAATGAACTACAAATGTTGTGTTTTGTCTTTCACATAGTTACTTGACAAAACATACTAAATTTATAACATAACAAATTTCGATTTTCACGTTGGTTACTCAACGAAATTCGTTATGAACTAAAAATTACTTAAACAACTAAAATATGTGTTTTGTCTTTCACGTTAGTTACTTGACAAAACAAAACATTCTAAACGTATTAAATTTCGTTTTTCACGTTGGTTACTCAACGAAATTCTTTACGAACTAAAAATTTCTTAAAACAATAAGTAGGTGTTTTGTCTTTCACGTTGGTTACTTGACGAAACACGACATTAAAGTATGAAAATTTTGTCTTTCACGTTGGTTACTCAACATAATTTTCATACACTAATACAAAAGATCTTAATAAACTTAAACACATGGTAAATTTATTTTTCACGTTGGTTACTCAATAAATTTACCGCACCAAAGATGAGAGCGGAAGCTTAAGTCTTAACAAGCTTAATCATTAGAACTGAATTAATTAAAGGGACAACTTAATAAATTGATTCTTTTAAATAAATCTTCATGTTAGAACCAATTTAAATAGAAGAATACTTAAACTAATTGATCTTAAAAGAACAGCAGAAACTTAATTATGAACTTACTAAACTTATATGTATATGTGCACCATATACATTTGAATCTTAATGAGAGCTTACTAATTTTAATCACGATGATTGAATCATCATGTTACTTAGTAAAAACAAATATGAGGCAAAATCTAATTACTTAATAAGATTAAACATTAATTTTACGTCACTTTTAGGGAGTAACGTAAAATTCTCAGATTAACTTATTACAATATCATAGTAAAATTCTATCAACGATATTGATCGCAATATAAAACTACCATGCCAAAAAGATATTTAATCATTATCCAAATCAAATTTTTTCATAACATGAAATCTTACTTAAACTTAAGAAAATTGCCTCATTCTTAAACACTAATTCCCGAAATACAAAAAACTTAAAGCAGTGACTGACTACTTAAATGATGACTAAATGCTTAAACTTATAGCTAAATACTTAAAATTACAATGTTAAATCTTACTAATCCTATACTTACACTAATCAACTAAACAATAAAACTTATATGAACTACTAATTACTTAAATCACGATTGGACACTTAAACTTATAACAAAATATTTAAACACAGTGAAAGCTTACTGAAAATTATTCTAATTAGATTTCTCACGTTGGTGAAAAAGTTTAACTAAAAGTCATAAACTTAACACTTAACAGCGGAAGCTAATCAACTTAATTATACTTATTTATTTATAATATAACAATCTTATTTAATCAAATCTGAGAGATTTCATTTTTGCTACTTAAACTAAATATTACACTAATTTTCAAATATAGCAAATTTTGAAATTATAGAAATATGAAAATAAACTTATATAAAAAATATTTAAATCTCCATAGCAGCTTAATTATTAAAATTAGATAGCTGAGAATATGATTTTTTTTTCTTGATAGGCTTAATCACGGTGATAAATCACTTAAACTTAATCGAATCGGAAAATTAAAATTAAAAATAAAATTCTCAACCATTTCTTATTATTATGTGAGGACCAAATGGATTTATGTACAAATGACAAAATCCACTCAAAATGACAAAAACTTAAAAGGCTTGTAAGCCTGTGTGCTCTGCAAGGCAAACGAGTGGCCCATAGTGACCCAACATGGAGCGGCCACAAAAGGCCCATGCGGGCACTGGTTTAGCTGCCACGAGTGAGCCTTTTGCTGAGCTTTAAGGCCGAAACCTTGGTCCTGTGTAGGAAAAAGGGGCCTGCTACTTAACTGAATCGCCGGTAGGAAAACCGTCCCATGGCCATGCCGCACGAGACGCTGAGAAAATGGGTCACGAACCCATGTGCGTGCCCACATGGTTGCCTTACTGCATCGAGAGTACAGCCGGAGCTTGCTTACTAGCGCGTATGCGCGTGGCTGCCATGCGGCTGTGGCATGTATGCTCCTGCCCGTGGCCTTCTTACCCTAAAGCGAAGCCCGCACTGGCTGCAGACATTTGGGCCAAGGGTCCACGATCGTCCGCACCCCCACCTGGGCCGCTGAGACGGCCAGCGAAACGCCAGACGTCGGATCTGAACCGACGGTCGAGCGCATGGATCGGCAGAACAAAATCGTGCGACACCGGCTCCCGAAAACCTTAGAGCTCATTTCTCTTCCGCCCCTTCTCTCTCCACGCGCCGCACTGAGCGAGAAAACAAGGATGGCGGCGAGATTCAGGCGAGCAACAGCGGCGGCGCCGCGGGGTCTTTCGTCGGCGTGCGCGCCCGTCCAATGGTGGACGCGCCACTGTCGAACGGTCCCGTCGCAGCGCGCTCTTAGGCGACCCGAGCGCACGCGTGCACCACACGTCGGTGGCGGCTCGACGTCTTCTTTCCGGATGCCGACACGAAGGCCAGAGAAACTCCGGTGAAGGCGACGGTGGAGGACCCGAAGGTACATCCCCGTCCTTACTCTTACTAATTTTCGTGCTAGGGTTAGGGTTTGGTTTTGGGGTTTGGGGATTTCGTTCGGTTGCTTAGTTCCCCTCCTTCTAAATTCTGCAGTGACTAAATCCCGAGTGGATTTGCTAATAGGCAGGCTCTGGTACCAATGTTGTGAGATATTCTTAACTTAATCAAGTCCTAATAGCAATTTCCGTCGGGATCTGAGACTAATCATGTAGTGGATAAACAAGCACCAATATCTAATCACAGTATGAAGTAGAAAATATACAAGAGTATGAAATTGCCCGTACCTTGGTACACTCACCTGCGGTGTAGAGATGACCGGCGGCGAGGAGACGGGGGCGGTGTTGCTGCAGCGGCTCGGAGTAGAAGACCGGCAGAGGTGGTGTACGAGACGGCGACGTGGAGGTCGTCTGACGAAGCGCGGGTGCTGGAGCCTTCCCCTCACTTCCGTGTTTTGGTAGATTGGATTTTTAGGTGGTTATGATTAACTTAGACAGAGGATTAACCCCTTAATCCTCCTTCTTTTATACAACACGGCGTGAGAGGGGGCCCACAACCACAAACGTGGCCCACACCCCCGATCAGGGCGTTCTAATGGGGTTGGAATGGGTCGTTGGACCCATTCCGTTGGAGATCAATTCCAACACGTATCGCTCAAAAAATATGAAATCAAAACTGAGTTTGATGTTTTTTCGATAGTTTTCAACTGTTTTCATCCTAGTGCGCACTCCGCAAAGCGGGAGAACGAGTGCTGACTGCTGAGCTAGGTAGGACGTCACGAGAAGAACGTAGCGGAAGAAACGCGGCCTGACAAGCGCCGCTGGACGCCGTCAAAAGAACGCGGACGCCGCTAGCTGGAAACGCTCGGCCCGCTAGCGGGAAGGGGCGTGAGCGGCGGCAGGACGGGCCCCCGCGGATTCTCCCGCTTTCATGGTGATTGGCACCGATCTTCGTCGAGTGGCTGGAAACTCCGCCAACACCAAGAAGCTGGAGTATTGGAATTTTTATTTCGATGGCCCGCCTCCAGTTGGTTGGGAGGCGTGGGGAATAGAGTCCTGTGTTGATATCCTCTAAAATTTAGGCTGAAATGTGTTATAAGCATGCATATTTGGGCGTTCAACAACGCCAACGAGTAAGTCATGAACTTTGTATCGTGATATCGCTGGGCCAACGCTGCCGCCCGAGTGGAATTTTTATTATGCTGTGTAAGGGACAAAATAGCAATTGAGCCAACCGTTCCGATGGAAATGGATCCATTTGTTTTTGTGGTGGTGCATAACCAGCAACTGTCACACTTATGACAGCATCAGCTAGCTAGCTCAATTGATGGTACCTAAACCTTATGATTACCATTGATACCGGCAGATCAAAGGGCATCTTCCAACGGTTGCCTTCACCATCAAATCCGAGAACCTTTAGTCGGGTGGTTGCACCGAGTTGGATACCAGTCACGGCGTGCAAGAACGCAGTTCATGCAAGTCAGCAATTAATAATGCCAATGATTGGGTGTTTGATGGAATCAATTTTGAGATGGGACACAGTACTTCCACTCATCCCTAACATAAGACATATGGCTTTGGCTTGAATCAAACTTTTGTAGGTAGCTTCAATTTTTTAGATGATAGGTAAAGTCTCGATCTTCTCCTCCGAGGAGGTTATGACTAATTTATTATAAGCGAGTACAAATGCATACACTTACATACTATTTTGTATAACAGTACGATGATAACTGGATGGCTTAGCACACGACTGTGGACTGGTCTGTTGGTGATATGCTCAAGAGCAGGGGCGGATCCACCGGGGGGCAGGGGGGGCTTCAGGCCCCCCTACTCCCCATCTAACAGTGGAGCCCCCCTTAAGCCCCCCCATGGAGAAAGTAGATATTTAGTGAGGAAAAACTACTAGTATAAATAAAACTCTCGTGAAAGAGTTGGCTAGTGTGTCTAGTTATTAGTTTGGAGGTCTCAGGTTCAAATCACAAGCTTACATGTTTCTTTTTTTCTTCTTTTTTTCCTTCTTCTTAAGAGTACCTTTCAGCCCCCCTACCTTTGGGGTCTGGATCCGCCACTGCTCAAGAGGCAATCACAACAATTCGGATTAAGATCTATTAGATATTTGATCCATAAGCAATTAGAAATACTAATGGGGTTGCGACCTAAAAGCCTATTAGCACGTTTATAAATATGAGGGGTAAGGTTAGGGGCTAATTACTCTACCACGTGACAACCCTAGCTGCCATCCCTCGCAGGCCTCACGTCGAGAATCTTGCTGCGCACGTGGTGCTAGCACACCGACGCACGACGTTCCTCCCCTGTACGTGTGGACTCCGTAGAGGCGTTGCTGCTACTCCTGCGCTGATCAACTACGACGAACGCGATCCTCTACCTGCCATCGTGACGAGCACGAGGAGGAGACGAACGAGATTGTCTACTTCCTCTACACCGACGCGCGTCTACATTCTACTGCGCTGCACGTCTAGTGGTAACGATCTATGAGCTATGTACTCACATGTTTCCTGGGTGATGCGGTAGAATTGCTAGAGTAGTGTACTGCTGAATTCTCAATAGTGGTATCAGAGCCGACTTGTGTAGTTTTTGGTCTGAATCTTGCTAGTAGATGGGATCTGCCGCATACATGTTCTTATGATGAATTTTTTTGCACGATTTTTGGGGTTTGGAATTGGTTATAGTAGATTGCGATCGTATATGACTAAAGGGTCAGTTCGTGCTCCTTCTCTGTTTTGTACGCAACCTGTCCCTACTGGCTAGAATCACCATCAGACTAATCGCGTACATAGCTAACAGACTATGCCAACAGACCACGGTCATGAGTCGCGATCTACTCATGAATAACCGGTCACATTGAAAATTGAAGCATTCTGAATGGCTCGGATTCGGGTCGATTTGATCAAGCCAATGAGATTTTCATAGTGATTTCATAGATGCAATCAATGTAATTCCATTTGGTGTCTGCATAATATTATTTTGTGCTAGAAACTGTTCTACGCTTAACTCATTTTTGCAGGGAATGATGTGAATGGTATAGCCTTATTGTGATGTGATGATCTGTGTGTAATATCTGTGCAGCCTGCATGTTGATTTAACACAATCGGGTTGAGGTTGTCACATAATTGTATAACAACCTGCGTGTTGACCTGTGATGTTTGATCTCTCATGTAATTTATTTGGTAGCTATTAGTTGTATTAGCTTCTTTTATGATCATGGAGATGTCTTCACACTACAGGAATCGCGACAATAGACGACGGCCAAGTTAATAGACGACGGTCCCGTCGTCTTTAAATTAATAGATGACGGTACTTTCTAGCTGTCGTCAATAAGCCCGTAATTGACGACGGGTTGACCTAGAACCGTCGTCAATTACTTAAATACGACGGTGGGCCGTTGAAAGTGCATCTAGGTTCCCCGTGGGTTTTGGATGATTGATGACGACAATTAAGTCGCTAATGAGCTCAAGTGATCTTAGCACAGGTGTGGACTCAATCGGAGACGCAAACCCTCAAAAGGAAAAGGAAGGGAACGGAGTCAACTCGAAGCGTAGAAACTAGGGTTTCTAGCGTGTTGAGTTAGACTAGCCGTAGAAATAGGAGGGTGCGTGTGTAAAGTGCATTGATATCAAGTTTGGGAGCTCAAAGTGGTTTAGAGGTCAAACCCCTTGAGAGAAAAGAGTGAATAAGTAGTCTGGCTGTAGGGCCGGACTAGTCCGTGCAGGTGGCCGGACTAGTCCGTTCCTGGCCGGCCAAGTCCGTTTCTGGCCGGAACAGAAGGGTCTGACTGAGATCGGACTAGTCCGTTTGTGGCCGGACTAGTCCGGGTAGCAGGGAGTGGGTTTTGGGACTAAGTCTGAAAACCACGGACTTGTCCGTTTGTGTCCGGACCAAGAGGTCCTGAGTGAGAACGGACTAGTCCGCCCGTGGGGCCGGACTAGTCCGGGTTGGCGTGTTGGAGGTGATTCTGTGACTAAGTCTAGGAAGACCGGACTAGTCCGCCCTTGGGGACGGACTAGTCTGTGGTCCTCAGACTAGTCCGTTTTCACACGGAGCAAAAGGCTCTGTGTGAGATCGGACTAGTCCGGTGGTGACCGGAATAGTCCGTTGTGGAAGTTACCGTTTGAATTTGAAGTTTGGCGGGTAGTGTGACGATAGCGTGTCAGCTGTCGGGGCCTGACAAGAGGTCAGTGGTCCCCTAGGCCGGACTAGTCCGGGCCTGAGGCCGGACTAGTCCGCCCTTCTGCTGAAGTCAGCAGTATGGGCTTGGGACCTCTATAAATAGAGGTCCCCTGGGTTCTTTTGAAAGAGACTTGAACGAAGTTGAACCCTAGCGCCGCCACAGCCAACTTGGAGCACTCTTGAGCCTCTTTCTTGCCAACTTTCCCTCTAAAACTAATTCTTGAGTGGATTAGGGTTTAGTGTGGTGGAGAAGAGGAAGAACATCGCGCTTGTGCTCCCGGTTTGATCTCTTGCACTCATTGAGTCTTTGTGGGTTGTGTGTTGAGTGTGTTGTGCGTTGTTGATCATCTTTGTGGTGTGGGAGCCTCAGATTGTGAGAAGCCCCAACGAACTTTGTAATAGCTTTTGAGATAGTGGAGAACCAAGTTAGGCCCGTGCGGTAAACTTGGTGAGGGAAGGGTTGGTGAACCCGGTCCTTTGTGGACTCCTCAACAGGGACGTAGATTCTTGTGTAGAATCGAACCTCAGGATAAAACTCCTTGTGTCTCCATGTTCTTCGCATTTTGCTTATCGCTTACTTTGTTCTAGGGTTGCTCGTCTTGTCTTGTGCCTCACATTGCTTAATCTTGTTAAAACTTGACTCACTCTTGTGCTGATAGTTTCTAAACTTGCCTTAAATATATCCTCACTTGTAGCCTCGAGAAAATCCCCTAAAACTTGCTAGAAACACTTTTTAGGGTTCTTCACGCAGGCTGACCAGACTAGTCCGCCCCCAGACCTGACTAGTCCGCCCCCTGTGATTTAATCTCGTTTTATTAAGTCATTTGCAGGTCGGTTAGCCTATTCACCCCCCCTCTAGGCAACTTTCAATTGGTATCAGAGCGGGACTCTCCACAAAGAGTCTAACAACTCGGAGAGATGGCCGGAGTGGTGTTTGAAGAGGTGTCGACCAACGACTCTCAACCGACACGTGAGGAGACAATGGCTTATCAAGACAAGCCAACGGATGATGAGGAGACTCGCCAGCTCAAGGCGAAGCTCCGGGAGAAGTTGAAGATTGCTGTAGTTGAGCCGTCAAGCTCATCAAGTGGTGGCGGCGGGGTCAACTACAACCGACAAGGGTTCAACTATGAACGGCTTGCCGCCAACAACCACTACCTCTCCATCCCATTGGGGAAACCTCCTCAATTCGACGGAACCGACTACGGGATGTGGAAACACAACATGAAGATCCACCTCGTGTCACTCAATCCGGCATTGTGGCAAATTGTCATGACCGGGGTGGAGATCCCGAAGGATGAGGACAACATCACGCAAGAACAAGCCATCCTCATCCACCGCAACGCTCAAGCTGCGGGTGTGATTATCTCATCTCTCTCAAGAGATGAGTTCAACCGCGTCGATGGCCTTGAGGTGGCCAAAGACATATGGAACACCCTCAAGACGGCGCATGAAGGAAATCGGGTGGTCAAGGAGGCCAAGATCGAGCTCATCGAAGGAGAGCTTGGGAGATTCGCCATCTTGGATGGTGAATCCCCCCAAGACATGTACAACCGGTTGAAGGTGCTTATCAACAAGAGCCGATCATATGGCTGCACCAAGTGGACCGACCACGAGGTTGTGAAGAGGATGATCCGGGCATTCATGCCTAGGAACGTCGCTCTTTGCTCCATGATTCGAGAAAGCCCGGGGTTCACTCAAATGACCCCGGAGGAGGTCCTTGGTAGGATCATTAACCACGAGATCATGGAGAAGGAGGCACTCTTCTACAACGATCTTCAGAAGTTCACCGCCTCCAAGATGAAGAACGTTGCACTCAAGGCAACACCCTCTTCAAAGGAGCAAGAGGAAAGTGATGAGGAGAGCCTCGACACCGATGAGGAAGAGGCCTTCTTCATCAACAAGTTCAGGAGAATGATGAGGAGGAAGAAAGGTGGATACAACCATGAGGGCAAAGGGAAGGAAAGAGCAAGGCCCAAATCAAAAAGGTCTTGCTACAATTGTGGCGAGTATGGGCACTTCATCGCTGATTGCCCACATGAAGAAGCGAAGAAGAAGAAGGAGGGCAAGCCTCAAGACAAGAAATTTTTCAAGAAGAAGAGGCCCTCCGGACAAGCACACTTGGGGAAGGAGTGGGACTCTAACGATGAGTCCTCCTCCAAAGAAGAAGAGGAGAAGATGGCTACCATAGCCATCGGGAGGAGCTCCAAAGGAAGCAAGCTCTTCCCCAACCTCAACGACGACTACAAACCTACTTGCCTCATGGCAAAGGAGGGAAGGAGAAAGGTAACATCTCATCCCTCCTCCACAACTTCCTCGCAAGATGAATTTGATAGTGCTAGTGAAAATGAACACATGTTTAAGGACATAAGCAAAAGCACCTTGCGAAGGATGAAATTGCTTATGGATGAGATCTTTGAGAAGGAGGATCTCATCAATAGACAAGAGGACATGCTCATCCTTGAGAAGGAGAGATGTCGAGAGCTTGATGAGCTCCTTGAGCTCGAAAGAGAGAAGAGCAAGGCATTGGAACACGAACTTGCTCTAAGTAAGAAAACGTGTTCAATTCTTGAGGAGAAGACAATTGAGCTCAAGGAGGAACTTGGGAACTTGTCAAAAGTTAACAAAATCCTTGAGACTCAAGTTGAGTCTCTCAAGAAAAATGTAGCCTCTTCCTCTAAGATCCCAACCTTCTTAAAGGCCTCATCCAATGCAACTCTGTCTTGCAAGTGCTCTAACTTAATCCTTAAGCTTAAGGATGAACTCAACTTAGTGCAAGGCAAGCAAGCACCTAAGGGTGCCATCTTTGACAAGGAGAAGGTGGCGTATGCACGAAGTGCATACACCAACACAAGACCTCCCCATGTCAAGGATGGTCTTGGCTATACTAGAGGTGGAAGGCATAACGCCAAAACCTCCAAGTATGGCAAAGACATGATTGTCTTTGTTAAGGGGAGTTCATCACCAACTAAAATTGAAAAGAACTCACCCTCTAGCGACAAATTGCCTAAATCTGAATCGCATCCTCTATTTCATGATTTTGATGCATCTTATGTGCTAAAGAGAAACAAATACGGCAAAGTGTTTGCTAGATATGTTGGGCCACTCCGCAAGAGCCCCAAGCCTTGCGTGTGGGTGCCCAAATGCCTAACTACTAACGTGAAAGGACCCAACTCAGCTTGGGTACCTAAATGGAAGGCATAAATTTGTTTTGTAGGCTTACTCCTCCGGCGGTTCGAAATGGGTGTTGGATAGTGGATGTACCAACCACATGACCGGAGAGAGGAGCATGTTCATAGAGTATGAGGAGAATGAGGACCCAAGTGAGGGAATCTTCTTTGGGGATAATAGCCAAGGGAAAATCCTTGGCTCCGGTAAAATTGCTATCTCATCTTCGCATACTTTATCTAATGTTTTGCATGTTGATTCCCTAGACTATAATCTCCTATCCATATCACAGCTTTGTGATAAAGGATATAAGTGTGTCTTTTCTAGTGAGGGTGTGAATGTTCTGAGAGAGGGTAATGACTCAATAGCCTTTAAGGGAGTGCTCAAGGGAAAGCTCTATCTTGTGGATTTTACCACGGATAAAGCTCAACTTGACACATGCTTAATGGCAAAATCCAACATGGGATGGCTTTGGCATAGAAGGCTAGCCCATGTTGGAATGAGGAACCTTCAAAAACTCCTTAAAGGAGAGCACGTTCGTGGCCTAAAGGATGTGGTATTTGAAAAGGATAGGCCATGTGGTGCGTGCCAAGCGGGAAAGCAAGTAGGAGCTCAACACCCCTCTAAGAATGTCATGACGACAACTAGACCTTTGGAGTTACTCCATATGGATCTTTTTGGCCCCATTGCTTACATTAGCATTGGTGGCAACAAGTATGGTCTAGTCATCGTTGATGACTTCTCTAGATATACTTGGGTGTTCTTCTTGCATGATAAGAGTGAAACCCCCGGTGTCCTCAAGAAATTCCTAAGGAGAGCTCAAAATGAGTTCACCTTAAGGATAAAGGCTATAAGGAGTGATAATGGCACCGAATTCAAGAACATGCAAGTAGAAGAGTTCCTAGATGAGGAGGGCATCAAGCATGAGTTCTCCGCTCCCTATTCTCCTCAACAAAATGGAATTGCCGAAAGAAAGAATAGGACGCTCATTGAGATGTCAAGGACGATGCTAGATGAGTACAAAACATCGGACCGTTTTTGGGCGGAAGCGGTTAACACCGCTTGCCACGCCGTAAACCGATTGTACCTTCATCGCCTCCTCAAGAAGACTCCTTATGAGCTTCTCGTTGGTAAGAAACCCAATGTTTCTTACTTTCGTGTTTTTGGTAGCAAGTGTTATATCCTCAACAAGAAGCCTAGGACTTCGAAGTTCGCTTCAAAGTCCGATGAGGGTTTCTTGCTTGGATATGACTCAAACACTCATGCGTACCGTGTGTTCAACAAATCCTCCGGAATTGTTGAAGTAGCACGTGACGTGGTGTTTGACGAAACCAATGGCTCTCAAGTGGAGCAAGTTGATCAACATGCCCTTGATCAAGAGGAACCTCCACTAGAAGCTCTAAGGAGAATGGCACTTGGAGATGTTCGCCCACAAGAACCATCTCAAAGCCCAAGTGACCATCATCATTATGAAGTAGGTCAAACCCCCATTGGACAAGTTGGAGATCCACTAGATACTCCCCAAAATGATAATGAGAATGAAGATCAAGGGGGAGGCTTGGATCAAGGGGGAGACCAAAGTGAAGAAGATGAAGCAAGTGATTCAAGAGCTCAACCTCCGCATCCTCGTGTTCATCAAAGTGTTCAACGGGATCATCCCGTTGACAACATTCTAGGAGATATCACAAGAGGAGTAACAACACGTTCACGTGTTGCAAACTTTTGTGAGCATTTCTCCTTTGTCTCATCCTTGGAACCCCACAAGGTTGAAGATGCCTTAAGAGATCCGGATTGGGTAGTTGCCATGCAAGAGGAGCTCAACAACTTTGAGAGGAACAAGGTTTGGGAGCTTGTCAAGCGCCCACAAGCTAATGTTGTTGGAACCAAGTGGGTGTTCCGCAACAAACAAGATGAGCATGGTGTAGTAACTAGAAACAAGGCACGACTTGTGGCAAAAGGATACTCACAAGTTGAGGGATTGGACTTTGATGAGACATTTGCCCCCGTAGCTAGGCTTGAGTCAATTCGGATATTACTAGCCTTTGCTACTCATCATGACTTCAAACTCTACCAAATGGATGTTAAGAGTGCATTCCTTAATGGCCCAATCAAGGAAGAAGTTTATGTAGAGCAACCTCCAGGGTTCGAAGATCAAAACTATCCTAACCATGTTTACAAATTGCGAAAGGCTCTTTATGGTCTCAAGCAAGCTCCTAGAGCTTGGTATGAGTGCTTAAGAGACATTCTAGTTGAAAATGGTTTTAGGATAGGAAAAGTGGATTATACCCTTTTCACAAAACACTTCAATGAGGATCTTTTTGTGTGCCAAATATATGTGGATGACATCATATTTGGTTCCACAAATAAGGTGTTTTGTGATGAGTTCTCCAAGATAATGACGGAGAGGTTTGAAATGTCCATGATGGGTGAGTTGAAGTTCTTCCTAGGATTTCAAGTAAAACAACTCAAAGAAGGGACGTTCATAAGTCAAACTAAGTATACACAAGACATTCTAAGGAAGTTTGACATGGATAAGGCAAAACCCATCAAAACCCCTATGGGGACAAATGGACACCTAGACCTAAATGAGGATGGTCCAAGTGTGGATCAAAAGTTATATAGGTCTATGATTGGTTCACTTCTCTATCTTTGTGCATCTAGGCCCGATATCATGCTAAGTGTGTGTATGTGTGCTCACTTTCAAGCAGCACCTAAGGCTTGTCATTTGACCGCCGTTAAAAGGATCTTGAGATATCTAGTACACACACCCTCCCTAGGACTTTGGTACCCCAAAGGATCTAAGTTTAACCTCATTGGATATTCCGATGCGGACTATGCGGGGTGTAAAGTTGATAGGAAAAGCACATCGGGTACATGCCAATTCTTGGGTCGATCTCTAGTGTCTTGGTCCTCCAAGAAGCAAAACTCTATTGCTCTATCCACCGCCGAAGCGGAATATGTTGCAGCTGGAAGTTGTTGTGCACAACTTCTTTGGATGCGACAAACTCTTAGGGATTATGGGATTAACTTGCGCAACATTCCACTCTTGTGTGACAACGAGAGTGCCATCAAGATAGCCCATAATCCGGTGGAGCACTCTAGGACCAAACACATAGATATTCGACACCATTTCTTGCGAGATCACTCAATGAAGGGGGATATTGTGATTTCTCATGTGAGGACGGAACATCAACTCGCGGATATCTTTACAAAGCCTCTTGATGAGAAGCGTTTCTGTGAGCTAAGAAGTGAGCTCAACATTTTGGATTCTAGGAATGTGGCTTAAACCACATTTCTCACTTTTTGAGCTATTTTGGAAAACTCTTCTCAATCATGATTTCTCTTCAAAATCCGTTTGAGAAAACTTTTTCTTGAAAATTGATCATGCTTGTGTCATGTTTATCTTCAATAATCATGTTTGCATTGCTTGTTGTCCAAAAGGACAAATGATTGGAGGGCAAAGCTCTAAAATACAATTTTTCAGCCTAGTCGGACCGGACTAGTCCGCCCCTTGGACGGACAAGTCCGGGTCCAGACTAGTCCGCGGCTAGTCCGCATACCGGACTAGTCCGCTCTGAGGCCGGACTAGTCCGGAGGCAGACTAGTCCGCGTCTGGTCCGCGCACCGGACTAGTCCGCCCTGGCACCGGACTAGTCCGGCCCTTGGGGGCTTAAACCCCCAGGGTCGGCC
This sequence comes from Tuctoria greenei, assembly GCA_036927565.1. Taxonomy (NCBI): domain Eukaryota; kingdom Viridiplantae; phylum Streptophyta; class Magnoliopsida; order Poales; family Poaceae; genus Tuctoria; species Tuctoria greenei. The sequence continues at coordinate 127,152,331 of JAYESD010000011.1, read as the reverse complement.
CAGACCCCTCCTCTTCCTCTCACTTGCGCCTCTCCCTCTCCCACGCTCAAGCAACCGCCTCTTTTGGCGATTTTGCGCTCCAACCTCCACATCTCGACTCCAATCCACGCATCGGAGTCTTTGGGAGTGAGGGATCACTTCCCCGCGCTTCACCTTCGCAATCCATCGTCGATTTCGTCGATTCTCGCGGATTTAAGAAGGTATTCTAGCTTTTTCAAAAACTTTCCCCATTTTTGATTCTTTAGGTTTTTGATATGAACACCTTCATAGATATTGCTCCATATACCCTTGTGATCATATCCTAGGAGTATTGCGCGCTGATCCGAAGTTTTTTCGATGATTCGATTAGGGTTAGGGTTCATCCTGTGCAACCCGGACTAGTCCGGCCCCTGGCGGACAAGTCCGGTTTGCACAGAGAAAACCCTAATCCTAGTCCTCTCTCGAGACTTCTTCCGCAATACTTCCAACTCCTTGAACTCATATCTTCCCGTTTATGCTTTTCACAGCATGTCGAACTCGGAGCGTTCCCCTCCTCGTCCCAACCCCGAGGGGCGAACCAAAGCTCAAATTGTCGAGGCAAGGACCAAGGCTGCGCTCATAGAGGCGCAAAAGGCAAAGGAAGAGAGGCGGCTGAAAGCACTCGAAGCCTCCAAAGTTGCAGCGAGCATCTACAATGAGGAAGAAGCCATAGCTCGAGCAACCGCAGAGTCTCTAAATGAGCTGAGGAAGAAGAAAAGGGAAGACAGGGAGGCTCACAACTCCAGGGCTGCTGAAGCCAGTGCCCCCAAGCGAAAGAAGCTCGTCACCGTTGGCGAGAAGGCGAAGGGCAAGGAGCCAGCCCAAATGGAACCTGAGCCTAGGGTCGAGCGTGACCCCAAGAAGGGAAAGGCTCCGGCTCCAGTCGAGCCGAAGAAGAAGAAGCCCTCCATCAAGGTGCCAGCCAAGAAGGCACCCGGAGGAGTGTTGATTCGTGAACAAGGGAAAGCTCAGGCTGTTGAGCCTCTGGTGATGCACAGTCCAGCACGTAATCCAAACCGTCAGCCCAACCTCTCAGCTAACACTTTCAAAGGAAAAGGAGATGAGAAGGCCAGGAGGCTCAGAGACGAGAATGTCTATAGGTATGAGAGGTCCACCGCCGACCCTCGGTTCTGGTGTGACTTCCACTGCGATTACTATCGCCTTGTCTACATGAAGATGAAGACTCCTGTGACTGATGCCCAGTGGGTTGACTGGGACTACATGGCTCAGAAGAAGCATGCTGCATTTGATGATGTGATCAATGCAGCGGAACGACATGGAATCAAGGATATCATGGGTTTCCAGTACGACTGGAACATTGAGGTGATTGTCCAGTTCTACACAACCGTCTACTTTCACTCCTTTGGCAATCGCCGGATGACATGGATGACAAATGGAGAGCAGTACACAGTCACATTTGAAGACTTTGCCAAGATTCTAGGATTGGAGGAACACCTTGAGCATGAGATCATCATCTCTAACCTCAAGGCCCTAGATCGAGATGCCCTTGACTTCATGTATCCAGACCATCTTCCTTATGAGGCAGGACTGGCAAGAAATATCAAGCCATTTTTCAGTGTGCTCAACCGCCTCCTTCGAAAGACCATTGCCCCGAAGGATGGAGATGCCGGAGTCATCCAGGGCAACTTGAGGCATTTGCTTGTGCTGATAGATGGGGAAGAAAGCTTCAACCTAGCTGAGTACATCTTTGATGACATCTTCAATATATCTCATACCCCCAACAGGTCTTGTGGCTATGCTCCTTATGTGATGTGCCTAATTGAGAAAGTCTCCGGAATTACCTTCCAGAAGGATGTCTCACATAAGAGACTGCGTCCTCAGATTCCCCCACCTCTGCCTGTTCCTCCTCGTCGTAAGAATGCAGATCCTCCATCTCGTCCCGTGGCACCTCCGTCCCCGCCTCCGCCTCAATCAATGAGTGCCTTCTTCAAATGCTTCAAGGCGATCTTCACTTCTTGCCGGAAGCAAGAGATTCGCACTCAAAGGGCACACAAGCGTCAAGAAAAATATCTTAAGGCGGTGTGCGACAAGCTGGAGGTCCCAATGTCCTCTCCGGAAGTGAGTGATGGGGAAATCACTCCCTTCCCCACCTTCACCGCCGATGAGCTCGCCCAGCTCCAAGAGGATGGAAGCTCCTCTCGGGCTGCTCCCTCGGCAAGGAACTCCGACGACGACGACGACGTCGATGATCATGAGGACGACGTCGAAGATTACGAGGCCACGGAGAGTGGAAGTGGCGAAGACGAGGACTAGTTCTTAGGTCTTAGTTTCCTCTCCTCTTTTCCTTTTTGGTGCCTTGATGCCAAAGGGGGAGAGTTAAGGGGGAGTTAATCGTTTGTGGGCGTGTTTGTGATTTGTGGACTTGTTTTGTAATATATTCTTGCTCTTGGATGTTTACATTTGTGCAAGACTTGTTAATGTTGCTTAATATCAATATAATGCTATTATTGTCAATCTTTTGATTATATTGATGCTCTTTATGTCTTGTCACAATTGTTGAGCACATCACGTAGGCACCCCACCATAACGTGTGTGGGTATGAAAGAACTCCTCCACCTCTTTTACATGTTGCATACATTGAGGGGGAGTCATTCATACGCACACAAGTTATGAAAACCTAATTTAATACTCTTAATTGTTGAAGGACTTAATGTGTTGTCATCAATCACCAAAAAGGGGGAGATTGAAAGTGCATCTAGGTTCCCCGTGGGTTTTGGATGATTGATGACGACAATTAAGTCGCTAATGAGCTCAAGTGATCTTAGCACAGGTGTGGACTCAATCGGAGACGCAAACCCTCAAAAGGAAAAGGAAGGGAACGGAGTCAACTCGAAGCGTAGAAACTAGGGTTTCTAGCGTGTTGAGTTAGACTAGCCGTAGAAATAGGAGGGTGCGTGTGTAAAGTGCATTGAGATCAAGTTTGGGAGCTCAAAGTGGTTTAGAGGTCAAACCCCTTGAGAGAAAAGAGTGAATAAGTAGTCTGGCTGTAGGGCCGGACTAGTCCGTGCAGGTGGCCGGACTAGTCCGTTCCTGGCCGGCCAAGTCCGTTTCTGGCCGGACCAGAAGGGTCTGACTGAGATCGGACTAGTCCGTTTGTGGCCGGACTAGTCCGGGTAGCAGGGAGTGGGTTTTGGGACTAAGTCTCAAAACCACGGACTTGTCCGTTTGTGTCCGGACCAAGAGGTCCTGAGTGAGAACGGACTAGTCCGCCCGTGGGGCCGGACTAGTCCGGGTTGGCGTGTTGGAGGTGATTCTGTGACTAAGTCTAGGAAGACTGGACTAGTCCGCCCTTGGGGCCGGACTAGTCCGTGGTCCTCAGACTAGTCCGTTTTCACACGGAGCAAAAGGCTCTGTGTGAGATCGGACTAGTCCGGTGGTGACCGGACTAGTCCGTTGTGGAAGTTACCGTTTGAATTTGAAGTTTGGCGGGTAGTGTGACGATAGCGTGTCAGCTGTCGGGGCCTGACAAGAGGTTAGTGGTCCCCTAGGCCGGACTAGTCCGGGCCTGAGGCCGGACTAGTCCGCCCTTCTGCTGAAGTCAGCAGTATGGGCTTGGGACCTCTATAAATAGAGGTCCCCTGGGTTCTTTTGAAAGAGACTTGAACGGAGTTGAACCCTAGCGCCGCCACAGCCAACTTGGAGCACTCTTGAACCTCTTTCTTGCCAACTTTCCCTCTAAAACTAATTCTTGAGTGGATTAGGGTTTAGTGTGGTGGAGAAGAGGAAGAACATCGCGCTTGTGCTCCCGGTTTGATCTCTTGCACTCATTGAGTCTTTGTGGGCTGTGTGTTGAGTGTGTTGTGCGTCGTTGATCATCTTTGTGGTGTGGGAGCCTCAGATTGTGAGAAGCCCCAACGAACTTTGTAATCGCTTTTGAGATAGTGGAGAACCAAGTTAGGCCCGTGCGGTAAACTTGGTGAGGGAAGGGTTGGTGAACCCGGTCCTTTGTGGACTCCTCAACGGGGACGTAGATTCTTGTGTAGAATCGAACCTCGGGATAAAACTCCTTGTGTCTCCGTGTTCTTCGCATTTTGCTTATCGCTTACTTTGTTCTAGGGTTGCTCGTCTTGTCTTGTGCCTCACATTGCTTAATCTTGTTAAAACTTGACTCACTCTTGTGCTGATAGTTTCTAAACTTGCCTTAAATATATCCTCACTTGTAGCCTCGAGAAAATCCCCTAAAACTTGCTAGAAACACTTTTTAGGGTTCTTCACGCAGGCTGACCGGACTAGTCCGCCCCCAGACCTGACTAGTCCGCCCCCTGTGATTTAATCTCGTTTTATTAAGTCATTTGCAGGTCGATTAGCCTATTCACCCCCACTCTAGGCAACTTTCAGCCGTTATCTATTAATGTCCGTCGTCAATAACGTGCTGAACTGGGCCCACTCTAAGTCGTTATAGACGATGGGGACCGCAGGCCTTCGTCTATAAGGTGTAATATACGACGGTGACCTTTTACCGTCGCCTATTAGGGACTATATCCAGCACGCGCGCGACTAAGTCCTCATTTGGCTTCCTCCATTGTTCGCGCTCGAGGCCGCTGCCGCTGGTGTTCCACTCTCGCCGAGCCACCACCGAGGTACGCCGCCCCTCCCAGCCGCCTTTTCCCCACCGCGCGCCGCCTCTTCCCACCACGCGCCGCCTTCTCCCCACCGCGCGCCGCCTCTTCCCACCACGCGCCGCCCCCTTGCAGTCGCCTCCTCCCCACCGTGCGCTGCCGCCCCCCTCTCCATCCGCCCTATCGGCAGCCCCGACTCCTCCCCGTCGCTCCCAATTGGCAACCCCGTCCCCACCGCCCTTGTTACATCCCCGTGGCTCCTCCTCCGGCTCCTGCAAACCCAAACGATTGGATCGTTATTCGTCCTATTGGCGAGAAGTAAGTAAATCTTTAACAATTCAGATATTTAAAGGCTTATATATATACTAATTGAGAATGATATATCAGGGCTTGGGAGGATTGTTCGTTCACAGGGCAGGGACACCACAAGCAGGTGAATGGTGTCTTGGGCAGTCTAGTCCGTTCGCACTACGCCGATGTAGTGAACGGACAACCTGCCACGTCTTGGGACCATTACGCTACGGCCCAGGACCTTGCTTACGGCAACCACCAGGAGGCTTTGTGGCACGACTTTATGGTAAGTATGAACAAATATTTGTGTAATACATATTTATTATAAATTAAATATATTTACTTGTATATTTGTTCTTCCAGGCACGATACCGTTTGGAGAACGAGGCCGAGCAGACAGATCAAGCTCGTCTCATCTTCCATAACTGTGCCAGGAAGCTCGTGACTCAGTCACTATCGACGGCTCGCATTCAAGGTACGAATGCGTATTTCAAGTTGCATCCGGAGGAGGGTCAGCCGGGGAAGTACAAGGAAGGGGCTGACAAGTACTTGACGGAGGCGCAATACGCAAAGGTAAAGTGTTTATTGTACTTTACTTCATTATATGATTGTGATTAATGCTTTCATTCAATAATAAAATATGTGCAGGTCGGTGTACCGTGGCTTGACAGCCGTCCGGACTCGTACCGTGCCTTGTGTGCTCGTTGGGGGAGCCAAAACTTCCAGGGCGTGTCTAAAACCCGTCGAGAGAGTAGAGGGACGGACGGAAAACACCGTATGGGTGGGGACGGCTACATAGGTCTTGCTAAACGGATGGTAAGTGTGACTTGAATTCTATTTAAGTAATTTTATAATCTTTAATTGTGCTAACATGTATCGATAGGAGCACGAGAGGGGTCAGTAGCCGTCACCTATTGAGGTGTGGAAGAGGGGTCACTTGGGAAGTGACCCGTCGCAGCCTGAGCAGCTGTCTTCTCAGATGGCGACTCAGATGTTGGTGAGTTATTTCGTTAACTTAATTGAATTTTCTTTAATAATTTCAATAATGTTATTTTACTATGTTTCCAGGCAAAGTACGGACAGGAGGCGCGGAGGCTTCGAGGCGAAGAGTTCGATTGGTAGAGCACGCCAATTGTCCCTGAAGCCGCGTATGCAATTGGTGGTGGGAAACCTCATGGATGATGAGTTTTGTTAATTTTATTTTACTATCACGAACTTTGAGTTACAAAAATTTAATCATCTTACTTTGTTGTGCAGGTTGGCCATCTTCGATGGATTGGTCGACTCGAGGCAGGCGCGGGCTTCCTCGAGAGCCTCTTCATCGCAGCAGGGCGGGTCCAGCAGCAGCGGTACCGGACGAGATCTGGAGCTCCAGAGTCTTCGGTTGAGCTCCAGAGGATGCAAGAAGCGCTTCATACTAGGGACGAGATGCAGGCAGCGACGCTTAGGGCTAGGGACGAGTATCAAAACTCGTACATGCTACGGTGGCAAGCTGCCTTCCAGGTAAGTTCTGAATGTTGTACTTAACATTTGTAATATGCAATTGACAGTTACAATGATTTGATTTTTATTCGCAGGCTATGAGCGCAGGACAGCCGGCTGTGTTTCCGCAGTGGGTGCCACCATCGACGGAGCTGCCACTGGTGCCGACGACAGGAGCACAGGTACAAAATTATTCAAAATAACTAAAACTAGTTAAACTTGTTCAAATTTAGTAAAATATGCATTTTTATACTTATAACTTGTCTAACCACACTTGCATATCACAGGGATCGGGGACGGAGGCTCAAACTCCGTCGCCCCAAATTCTGGTGCTTGGACGACTGCCGGAGGACGACTTTCTGAACTCCGGCGGCAGCGGACGGGGTAGCGTGTGATAGTCAGATCAGCCTTTTTTAAATCTACTTGCATCCTTTCGCTTCTAATGTAATGGAATGCCAGTCTCTTTGCATCGTTGTATAGGGAATTAGGGATAAAAGGGAGAGCAAAACTACTTGAAAAAAAAAATCCTTGAACAAATTTATGTTGGTCATCCATGCATCATCATGATCATATCCAAACCCTGTGACGAGAAGAGATTGTTCCACCTAGAGAAGGACTACCAATTAGATATAGTAACTTAGAAAGTCATATTTGCATTAAAGGAGAAGCTTTAAGTTGCACCGACTCTGACATACATATAAACTTGCATGAATAGATTCATTGAGCATACAACCACTGAGAAATCATAACAGCTAGCAGGCTTGTATCACAAATGTTGCATAACAGGAAGATGCATGCACATACACACATTACTTCTAGATGGATCTTTTGCCCGTTACAGTAAGCTCCTCCACCTGATCAATAAAAACAAAAAATTACACCTGCACTCTCTCATGGTCTATAATAAAAAGACAACACAATTGTTGATCAAAGAACCTACCAGAAGATGCAGAAATTGTACGGGTGCTCCAGCACATAGGTCCACCACAAAATTCAACCTGCATAAGATAGTGATAAAATGTGAATATACATAGAGCATTGTGTTCCTCATAATGGTATGCCCCAATAGTCTGTGACCCTGCTATCGGAAACACAATATGGTCCATTAGGCCAAAAAAGAAGAGCATATTGTTCAAGGTACCACAGTGGCAGCAGCAGGCTTCCCACGGAAGAGAACTCCAATGGACACAGAAAAGCTGGGATAACCATGTGCAAAGTTCGTTGTTCCATCTAACAGGGAGAAAATAAACATATTAGAACCCGATAGACATCATGCTAATCGAAGTTTACATCAGACTTTGCTGTTTAATCAGACAACCAACTGTCAAGTTTCTTATGCTTATGCTGATTATTAGCTGGTAGTTTACCTGTTGCTGATTATGAACTTTTTGTTGTTGCTTTGAAGCAGGGGTAAGGCAAGGCAGCGGGAGGTTGGAAAATAAAATCATAATGTTGGAGTCAGACTTCTACTTTGAACATGACAAGTGTAATCGCGAATCTGTTTTTGAGATAGTGTCTGATAGTGTGTTGTTTGTGATCTGTGTGAAATGTAATATCTGTGAAATCTGTGTAATATATGTTTTCTGGTTTTTTTTTTAAAAAAAGTAAAAATAATAGACGACGGTTATTCTGGGGCCGTCGTCTATAAGGAACTATTAGAGACGACGGTCCTAGGAAACCGTCGTCTCTAGGGGGCTTATAGACGATGGGTTACACGCAAACCGTCGTCAATAATTGTCCTTATAGACGATAGTTCCTCCTCGGCCGTCGTCAATAATAGTCCTTATAGACGACGGTTGAGCGACGACCGTCGTCATTAAGGTTTCCACACTGACACGTGGACGGAGCTAATGACGACAGCTAAGGTTGGCCGTCGTCAATTAGTTAATTGACGATGGTAACCATCGTCTATAGGTTTATAGACGACAAATAATAGTAGACGGCCGAGAATCGTCGTCTATAAGTATATACCATTGTCTATAACTTATAGACGATGGTTTCGGCCTTATAGACGACGATTCACGGCCGTCGTCTATTATCGTGATTCTTGTAGTGTCAAGCATGGTGGAGATGGAGATCACCACAAGAAAGGAGACATGGCAGCTCAGATCATAATGGAACCATGGCGATGGAGACCATTATAATTCTAAAGGCCATACTATTCACAATGTGATATGATCATATGCCTGTAATGTTTATTTATTACTATTCTTTTTATGCTTTTCATATGGTGGATGTTTTTTCATGATAGAATAGCTTCCCTCGTAAAAGTTGAGTATTTGATGTCATTTACCAATAGCCGCACCTATGTTATTTTGATCGTTGTGTGGTAGGTTTGCCAAAGCAAAGTACCACCATCTATCATAATACATAGGGTGAATGTTGGATATTCACATGCTATTGTTGGTTTACTCAACAAAGCTACCAAAACAGTTTTGGGCTTTATGGCATAGAGTTGGGAGTCGGGACATTGGATATCACCCAACAAACATGAGTCATATAGGGATATGATTAACAATTGCTGTTTACTATGTCACTAATTTCCTAGCAGTGAAGCCAAAGCTTACTAGGAATTAGTGAATACGGATCCTGAACCACTATATGTCATTAAAGGGAAAGACGATTATCATATAGTGGTGATATCTTTTATTAATCTGTTAATAGAAGATTGGTACATAGCATAGTGATAAACCTTACATATTTATTTTCTATTGTAGATCATGTCTGCTAGGAACAATTCGGTTTCAATTTACAATTTGTGCTTGAAAAGGAAAATCTCAATGGAGCTAACTTTATGGATTGGTACCGCAACCTGAGAATCGTTCTTAGGCAAGAGAAAACCGAATATGTTCTTCTGCAGCCATATCCTGATGACCTCCCAACTGATGCAACTACTGCAGCACGTAGAGCTTATACGATGCACTGCGATGATGTTCTTATTTTAAGTTGCCTCATGCTTGCCACTATGTTCCCTGATATGCCAAAACAGTATGAGCATACAAATGATTATTCTATGATTGAGGGACTGCGTGGGATGTTTAAGAATCAAGCTAGAGCTGAGAGATATAACATCTCAAAGTCCTTCTTCTCATGCAAGCTGGCGGAGGGTAACCTGGTCAGCCCTCATGTAATCAAAATGATTGGTTACATTCAAACTTTGGGCAAACTTGGTTCTGAACTCAAGGATGATCTGGCTATTGACGTTGTTCTCCAGTCGCTCCCATCGAGCTACGAGCCATTTATATTGAATTTTCAAATGAATGGCATGAAGAAAACTTTGGATGAATTGCATAGGATGCTTAAAACAGCCGAAGAAAGCATTAAGAAAAATGCCACTCATGTGATGATGGTGCAAAAAGAGAATTAAAAGAGGAAGAGTGTGACGCATCCTAAAGGCAAAGGCAAGGGAAAGGTTCCCGATGAGCCTTCAAGCTCAAAGTCGAAGCCAAAGGGCAAATCCGACCCTTCTCCTGATGATGAATGCTTTCACTGTCATGCTAAGGGGCACTGGTCTAGTAACTGCAAGAAATGCTTGGAGGATATGAAGAAGAAGAAGGGATGTGAGACTTCCGCTTCAGGTATAAATGTTATAGAAATTAACATTGCATTATCTTCTAGTGAGTCATGGGTATTTGATACTGGATCGATGATTCACACTTGCAAATCGTTGCAGGGTCTAAGTGAGACTAGAAGTTTGCAAAAGGCAAGTTGGATGTTCGTGTCGGCAATGGAGCAAAGGTTGCGGTCATAGCTGTCGGAACCTACCACTTGTCATTACGCTTAGGATAGTTTTGGAATTGAATAATTGTTATTGCATTCCTACTTTGAGCAAGAATATTATCTCTTCTTCAAGTTTAGAAGAAATTGATGGTTATAAGATTATAATAAAGAACAAATGTTTTTCTACCTATTATAATAATATTTTCTATGCTCAATGTCCATTGGTGAATAGATTATATATTCTTGATCTTGATGATAAAACTGTTTGTAACATTAATACAAAAAGGGCTCGACGAAATGATATAAATCCCACTTTTATTTGGCATTGTCGCTTAGGTCATATAAATGAGAAAAACATTGAAAAACTCCATAAAGATGGTTTAATAAATTTGATTTTGAATCACTTGACATACGCGAGTCTTGTTTGCTTGGGAAGATGGCACCCTTCACTGGTCAAAGTGAGAGGGCGAGTGACTTGTTGGGAGTTATACATACTGATGTATGTGGACCAATGAGTTCAATAGCCAGAGGTGGTTTTTAGTACTTCATCACATTTACCGATGACTTTAGTAGATATAGATATGTCTATCTAATGAGGCACAAGTCTGAATCCTTTGAAAAATTCAAAGAATTTCAGAATGAAGTACAAAATCAATTGGGCAAGACAATTAAACTTCTATGATCTTATCGTGGGGGTGAATATTTGAGCCATGAGTTTTATCATTTAAAACAATGTGGAATTGTTCTACAATTGACTCCATCTGGAATGCCTCAATGGAATGGGGTGTTCGAGCGAAGGAACCAAACCTTGTTAGATATGGTTAGGTCGATGATGAGCCAATCAAATGTTCCACTATCCTTTTGGGGTTATGCTCTTGAAACCATTGCGTTTACACTAAATAGAATCTCAACTAAGTCTGTTGAGAAGACACCATATGAGATGTGGACCGGGAAACGTCCCGGATTGTCTTTCCTCAAAATTTGGAGGCGTGATGCTTATGTCAAACGTTTGACGTTAGACAAACTCACTCTCAAATAAGGCAAATGCTTCTTTGAGGGATATCCTAGGGAAACCAAAGTATATTATTTTTATAACAAAATAGAGGGTAAAGTGTTTACAACTCACAATTCTGTCTTCTTGGAGAAAGAGTTTCTCTCAAAAGAAGTTAGTGGGAGCAAGGTGCATCTTGAAGAAATTCAAGAAATACTTGAAAATGTTTTAGCACTCACTGATCCTATAGTAGATGTACAAGATGTTGTGCAACCAGTTGATGAAACACCAGCCCCACGAAGGTCTACAAGGGTACGTCGTGCTACTGAAAAGTTAACGCTTCTAACCACAGAGCAATATAACATGGTATTGTTGGACAATAATGAGCCCACGACCTATACCGAAGCAATGATGGGACCTGACTATGAGAAGTGGCTTGGAGCCATGGAATCCGAAATTGAATCCATGCATGAAAATAAAGTTTGGAACTTGGTTGATCTAATCGAAGGTGTGAGACCTATCGATTGTAAATGGATTTTCAAGAAAAAGACTGATATGGATGGAAATCTTCACATCTATAAAGCGCGATTGGTGGCAAAAGGTTTCAAACAAATTCAAGGTGTTGATTATGATGAACCTTTCTCACCCGTCACAATGCTAAAGTCTGTTCGGATTCTCCTAGCAATTGCTGCATATTTTGATTATGAAATATGACAGATGAATGTTAAAGCAACCTTTCTTAATGGAAGTCTAACTAAGGATGTGTACATGACACAACTTGAGGGTTTTGTCGATCCTAAAAATGCTAGTAAAATATGCAAGCTTCAAAAGTCCATCTATGGGTTGAAGCAAGCATCTTGGAGTTGGAATCTACATTTTGATGAAGTGATCAAAGGGTTTGGTTTCATCAAAAACGTAGAAGAACCTTGTATTTACAAGAATTTTAGTGGGAGTGCACATGTATTTCTGGTCCTATATGTAGATGACATATTATTGATCGGAAATGACATTCCAATGCTTGATGATGTTAAATCCTCATTAAGAAAAAGTTTCTCAGTGAAGGATCTAGGAGAGGCAGCATACATATTGGGCATAAAGATCTATAGAGATAGATCTAAAAGGCTAATTGGATTAAGCCAAGATACATATATTGACAAGATATTGAATCGGTTCAATATGCAAGATTTCAAGAAAGGTTTCCCGCCAATGCCACTTGGCATTACTCTAAGCAAGAGTCAGTGTCTTTCGACACCTGATGAGCAAAAGATGATGAGAGAAATTCCTTATGATTCATCTATTGGATCCATCATGTATGCCATGCTATATACATATCCGGATGTATCTAATGCTCTAAGCATCACGAGCAGGTATCAATCAGATTATGGTGAGGCTCATTGGACCGTTGTCAGAAACATCCTTAAGTACTTGAGAAGAACTAAGGATGTGTTCTTGGTGTTTGAAGGTGAAGAATAGCTCGTTGTAAAAGGTTACACTGATGTCAGCTTCCAAACTGATAAGGATGATTCTATATCGCAATCTGGTTTTGTATTTTGCCTCACTGGAGGGGCAGTGAGCTGGAAAAGTTCCAAGCAAGATACAATAGCAGATTCAACAATGGAGGTGGAGTATATTGTAGCTTCTGAAGCTGCAAAGGAAGTTGTTTAGATCAGAAAATTTGTTTCTAAGTTGGGTGTTGTTCCTAGTGTCTCCAGTCCTATGGATCTCTATTGTGACAATAGTGGAGCCATCGCATAGGCAAATGAGCCTAGATCACACAAAATATCCAAACACATACTACAACGCTATCACCTCATTTGAGAGATCATCGGCCGAGGTGACGTGAAGATATGCAAGGTGCACACGGATTTGAATGTTGCAGATCAATTGACAAAACCTCTTCCACAAACAAAGCATGAGGCGCACACGAGATCTATGGGTATTAGATACTTACATCAATGATCATAGTGTGTAGTGGGAGACTTGTGTCATAGCTATGTTTATGTGCTGTTAAATAAATTGTTATATGAGTAATCATTATTTACATTGATCATCAAGTATGTGACTTGTTCGTGAAACTCTTTGTTAATAGTAATGTTACTCTGAATGATCTCTAGTCTGTATCATTATATGAGATAATGATGTCACACAGACTGGCACATGTATTAATTGATGATCACGTTTCACGGACCATAGATATGAAGATATCAAATCAATAATGTGAACACAAGTTAGTGAACATGGTGTTGGAATGACCCACTCCGAGGCACTGCTGGGATTATTATTTCCATATGTGCCATCAGATGGTCTTGAGTGATACACCTGGTAGATCCTTAGACTTGAGATCACCATTGTTTCTCACTGTGTGTAGTTTTTTACTTTGATACTACCAAACTCTACTCCGTAACTGGGTAGTCATAAAAGTAGTCCTCAGGTCCATAATGAAACATAGAATTGGATGTGCGCGGATTGAGATGGAATTTGCCCCTCCTTAATAACAGGAGGGATATCTCTAGCCCCTTGAGATAGTTAGATTTGAAAGCGCATGGCCATGCCAAGGTGATTAAAGGTTAATCACAATGACTAAAAGTTAGTCATGGAATGAATCCACTACTTGATCGAGTGAATGGTCGAGCTATCACAACGATGGCAAACATCTCGCCTTGAGCTTGACTGGTATTGTGAGGCAAAGGGATTAGCATGTTGAATGTATCTAGGTTCAGCCGATATGATCTTTATGTACATTCGGGAGTCAGTACATCCTTCTAGGTACCTGTACTGACTTGTGGTTGGAAACGGTTTCCATTCACAACCGACTCCACATGAACCTAACGGGTCACACACTTAAGGGGTTGGAATATTGAAATGCTTGGCTAGATGATTGTCTCTAGTGCAAGTGGGAGATTGTTGGTGATATGCCCAAGAGGCAATCATAACAATTTGGGTTAAGGCCTGTTGGATATTTGATTCATAAGCAATTAGGGTACTAATGGGCCTGCGACCTAAAAGCCCATTAGTACATCTATAAATATGAGAGGTAGGGTTAGGGGCTAATTACTCCACCAGTGACAGCCCTAGCCACCACCCTTTGCAGGCCTCACGTCGATACCCTTGCCACGCACGCGGTGCTAGCACATCACCGCACGACATTCCTTCCTATACGTGTGGACTCCGTAGAGGTGCTGCTTCTACTGCTGATCAGCTACGACGAACGCGATCGTCTAACTGCTGCCGTGACGAGCATGAGGAGAAGACAAACGAGATCGTATACTTCCTCTACACTGACGCGCGTCTACATTCCGCTACGCTGCGCGTTTAGTGCTACTCAGAGTACTTAACCACTAGGCCAGGCTCCCTTTCATAGGTAGCTTCAATTAACCAATAATAACAATCACCGTCCTTGTTTAGGACTTGTGTGCCAGCCGACTTGGTGGCTGAAGGAGGAGGTGAGGGTTGGTAGGAAGCTGAACACAGGTCACGACTCATTTCCTCAACTACGTCAACAACCGACATAAAGGATTCGTGGCTATTTTCAACGCTGGCCTCAGTAAGCAAGCCACAAGCGGCCTGAAACTCCTCAAGATGATAACATGCACTACTACAATAAGCCTCATCGTAGGCGGCTCCAAATGTATTATCACAAGCGGTTTCTAAAACCGCCTGAAACGAAGAGCCTATGATAATCTGCAATTTCACAGGCAGAGAAGTGAATCTGCCTGTGAAGACAAATTATCACAAGCGGTTCTTTACTTAGGCTAGCCGCCTGTGAAGACATAATATCATAGGCGAGTCGTGCAACATATATAACCGCATGTGATAATTGTGTTATCATAGGCGGATCTTTACCTATGACAAGCCACCTGTGGAGACAGTTTATCGCATCCGGTTTGTACCATAACAATAACCGCATGTGATAATTAGGTTATCACAGATAGTTTTTTACCTATATCTAGCCGTTTGTGATAATGATATTTCACAGGAAGGTCTAGCTGTAGGTAAATAACCGCCTGTGATAAGGTATAACCTATGCAGTACTAGCTGCTGTTATTTCTAATTTCCAGGTCAATTCGATATAATCACATAAAGCAACAATATCATCACAGAAGTCAACAATTTCATCACAGAAGTCAACAATATAATCACAGAAGTCAATTTTACAAAAACAATATACATATGTACAAGTTACACATACAATTCATCTCATAGTTTACAAGTTTCACTAAAAACTGTTTCTATTGGCATAGTCGGAAAGTTCTGGCACATCAGGTATTGCACCATGCTCATCAAAGAACTCTCCTCTTTTGTGCAAAATTTTGCAACGCACGAATTAACACAGTTCAGAAGCAATCTTGTCGGCTCCTCCACCATGAATACTTCTACAAACCAGCCATTCTTCATTCACATTCTTCATGTGCTGCAATGAAACACATAACAAGGTTTAGAATGTGTTAATTTGAATAATGTCAATGTATAAATCAAAGTGAGAGTATACAGGAATTTATTTGGTATTTTTGGAGCAGTTGTACTATGAGCAATTGAATTTTGAAGTTGGAAACAAAATTTGAGAATAATGAAACTCAAAAGTAAGAAAATAAGATATCGACATTAAGCATAACTTACATCCTCACGATTCACTCTATATTTGCTGGCGGTTCAAAGATGCTCGCATACATAATAACTGCATAAGACACTCCCAACAGGCTGCTTCGGACAAGCATTTCATATAAAACTTGTCAACACATTCTAAATGTGTGTAAATTAAAAGTATCAAATAAACGTACAATTTCAAAATGGAAAGGAAATCTTTGTAACGATCTAGTGGGTAATTGACTGAGTCCAAGACTGTTGCCAAACACCGCGTTAGCTTGATGAAGATCATTATGTAGTGGTTACTGCACACATACAAACACACGTGTTAAGTTAACAATTAGCAATAATTGCTATTTCAATGTCATGTGTCAAACTTACTCAAAGTAGTATGGAGCCTTTACAAGGTCCTTGCCGTCTCTGACAAAGTTAAACATTGCATGCCCTATGTAAGTTGCAATTTCTATCCTTCTTAAGTTTTGCGATTGATTTTTCAAAAAAAAAATCTCATGTGCTTGAACTGTACTGAGTTATGATCCGCCTTGACGTCGAATAATGTCTTTGCAATCCGTGTAGGGTCAAGGATACCTATCTTGCATTTCGTCTTTTCATTATCGATGTATCGCATCCTATTGAAGGAGTCCATAATTGTTATAATCTCTTGATATATGTATGCGTGTAGTAAGAAAAGAAAATGCAAAATATTAGAGGCACTTACAAGCACCAGACGAGTAGCAGGTCGATTTCGAGCATGCTCCAATGGAAAAGAGTATACAACTCTTCAAATAAAATGACTCGTTTATTTTCTCCAGTGCTCCATAATGCTTCTTTTGCAACACAAAATGTGACGCAAGAAAGATCATATTTTGTGCTGGCAGTGATGTATCACTCGTGCTTTCTTTTGAGCGAGGCAGGTTGTTTGCTAAGTTGTACGGATGTCATGAACGGCTTCCCATTCTCAAATTTTAGGAGGAACATCCTCAAGCTTGTATATTGGAACTCCTAGTTTAACTAAAGCCGTCCGCCAATTATACATGACACTGTATTCTTCCCACTCCTAGACATCTTCTAATGCTGGCTCATGAGAAGAGATGCACTCAATTTTCTAATATTTTCCTTCATATTTTCCAAATACTTTGACACTTCTCATAAGGTTTCTTAATTTCATATTAGCTAACTTTGATAGACACTGATGATCGAGGAGTAGTCGTTGGAAGTTGGACACTGGCTTGTTGTTGAATGTTGTTCAACTGACTGCTCTTTACTCCCAGCAGCTGGCTCTAGTACTACTTCAAGTTGTTGCTCAACTGGTTGCTCTTTACTAGCAACAGCTTGCTCTGGTACTGCTATAAGCTATTGTCCAACTTGTTGCTCTTGGTTATCTTTACTAGAAAGGTTACTATCATCCTTGCTGAGACCTAGGGGAGTGAATCTTCTTGGACTGGGAGTAGATCTCCCCGGACTTTCGCCTTAGAAGACTGTAGGATTGAAGAGCACGTGACAAGCTACCAGAGTGGGGGGAGGGAGGTGAATGGTAGATTTAAAAATCTTACACAGCGGAAACAATTAAACCCCAACCCCTTCGGCAGAAAAACGATCTATTAAAAAAACCATGTCTGAGACTAATCTAAATGTGTTTAACCGTGAAAAAAGTGATATATATCAGAGAGAATCAAGTCACAAAGACAACACAACAATAATCACTCAAATCCGTCGAGAAAAACTCAAGTTATGATCGAAAGATCAAACAAAGGTCAACCTGCCCTACCCGAAAAACAGTTCTGGAACGCTGCAATGAAACTCGTGTAGATCATAGACCACAAATCCAATGACCGTGAAATTTTGACAGATGATATATAATCAAGTTTTTAAGACAACCCAAAAAGAATCACGTCAATTGGAGTTGTAAAACTCGAGTTATGATAAAACCACCTATGAAAGGTAGTGCTGTCCAGAAACTCGACGAGTAAAACTTGTCTGGAACAAGTCGGACGAACAAGACACAAAAGTTCCTTCAAACTACGAATTTTATTCAATAGAACACAAGAGGAACAGCCCAAAAGTCGTGCACCACGAGCTCTGGGCTCCCTGGCTTATATAACCAGCTGGCTCCCTGGCTTATATAACCAGCTTGAAAGTCAACTCAACTCAAATCAGGAACCTAATCCTACTCTGTTCACAAATCGTAACTTTCCATAACTCCTTAGGATTCTTCTACATGCAGATAGAAGCAATCTTAAGATTTCCAAACACCTTAGTAACGTATCTCACATTTCTAAACAACTCAAATTCGTGATCCACACGAAATCCTATCATAACCAACTCAAATCTTTCCATATTTGAGTCAAATCTGACTCAGCCGCAGCTTGAGTCCATAACCTAGTCGGTTGGACCTTTCCGACCAACTCTTTACGTCCACATCTCTTCATCACGTCTCGGAACCATGTATCCACGTCCATGCACTCCTTGCACATGTGCAAACATCTTCCAATGACGTCCACGATACCTTCACATGCATTGTTCTTGATTCAATCATGCTGCGCAACCTCCTGATCAGCTCAACCACAATTCCTCCTGAATTTGGTTGTTGGAACCTCATCTCCTTCCTGAGACTAGTCCAATGGATCCCATCACTAGCCATGTCTTGAACTCAAGCAACACCTGCACATAAATAAACAACCAATTCATACGAGCCCAAGTCCTCGACTTGACTCAAGTTAGTTCCAAACACAACACCTTACGTGAGAACCTCACATAAGCATGTTGCAAAACCACAGTAACACGATATCATCCATGTCAACCAAAAACGCACCAAAGACTTAGCAAATGAATACTAAGCAATCTTTCCAGAGATGTAAAGCAAGTACGAAACATTGCAAATGAAAAACAGAAGCATTGTGGTCAAGTTCCGGACCTTGCCAGAGCAACCCAGACCTTGAGCCGAAGCTAACAAAAGCTAGTAGTACCTAGCGCCGGGGCTAACCAGAACTAGTCGGAACTAGTAACCCCAAAAGCCGGAGCTAGAAAAATCAACTCGGAGCTTAGCAAAAACATGCCGGAGCTATCAAAGACATGTCGGAGCTAAAGACAAAACTCACCGGAGCTAACCAAAACTAGTGGGACCTTAATAAAAAGGTGTTTTGGTGATATTTAAAACATTTATCGTCAAAGCAAGTGTATTCACTACAAGCCAATGTATTCAACACACATAGGTCTTACAATCTCCCCCTTGATGAATGCATTGGCAACACCATTTGAAATCCGAACATTGGCTTATTCACATAAAAGTTTTGAAGGCAATTTCTCCCCCTTTATAAATCAAAAGTAAAATGAGAAGAAAATCCAAATATTATCCCATATTATCTCTCCTTATGCACATATTCTCTTTCTCTTCATGCTTATCTCTCCCCCTTTGACAATGTATTCAGCAAGTCATGAGCATATAAACAAATTATCTCTCCTCCTTTAGTTGTTATGAGCATATTATAATATATACATATAAACAAAGCTCATCCAAGTCATACTATCAAGTACCTTACATTATCACATCAATGAAATACATAAAGTAGTGTAAGCCATTCTAGAGATCAAATGTAATTTTCAATTTAAGTAAGTCATGATCTCACAAACTTAACTATTTCAAAACGTGAAATCATGACACTAGTTGGTGCATTTTATTATTTTTCAAAGCATAAATTTAGATCATATGATATTTGCAAGAGATTATATGTGCATCTGCCTTATTCTAACCAACCAAGCCAAGCCTATGTCATTTGACAATCAGAATCTTAAGGACATGGTTTTAGTCATACATAACTTCTTCCAAGTTCATATCTAAGTGCAATGATAAGCCACCTCAAAAGAAGAAGTGCGATGCATACATATTCTCTTTATCTTTTCTCAATTTATATTTGTTCATAAAAACTCAACATGTGAGTTGCTTACTTGATTAATTCTTAATGATTAAAAGCACTTGTGAACATGTAACAAGTTTAAAACAGCAAGAAAGTTCGACCATGACCAGTTTTAGTGTAAGTAATTATTCCAATTACTAGACATGGCAAAAACTACAAAATGTATAACACGAGTAATGTAGTAAGAACTTTCAGCATGTAAAAGGAATCACAAAGTCATATATGTATCAAATACTATGCTCATATTATTTTAATTTCAGATTCACACATAGACTTCCCAAATTTCAAAACACCCCCTCAATTTAAGCCATGAGGATGCATAACCCCTATTTCACTACGAATGAAACAAAAACGAGTGAAATCCAAAGGTTTTGTAAAAATTCAGCCAATTGTTGTTCGAAATCTACATGGTGAAGCACAATGTTTCCTTTTTCAACATTATCTCAGAGAAAGTGATACCTAATGTCAATGTGCTTAGTTCTAGAATGTTGCACGGGGTTTTTAGCAATGCAAATGGCACTAGTGTTATCACAGAACAGTGGAACACTATCTAGATCAACCCCATAGTCCTTAAGTGTTTGAACAATCCAAAGAATTTGTGTGCAAGCACTAGCAGCAGCTACATATTCAGATTCGACTGTGGATTGTGCAACTGAATTTTGTTTTCTAGAGGAACAAACAACAAGAGAATTACCAAGAAAATGACAAGCACCAGAAGTACTTTTCCTATCAATCCTACAACCCCCAAAATCAGCATCCAAAAAAGCTTTCAAAGTAACGGTTGAGGAAGAAGGAAGAAAAATTCCAAATTCTTGAGTTCCATGTAAGTACCTGAGAATCTTTTTGACAGCTTGACGATGTGAAGCACGTGGGGAGGCTTGAAACCGTGCACAAAGACATACACTGAATTGTATGTCCGGTCTTGATGCCGTGAGGTACAAAAGTGATCCGATCATGCTTCTATATTCTTTTTGATCCACAGGTTCACCATCTTCATCAAGTCCAAGTGTTGTTGCTGTTCCCATTGGTGTCCGAAGAGGCTTGCTTTTGTCCATGTTGAAGCGCCTTAGGAGATCTTTTGTATACTTCATTTGATGCACAAATACCCTCCTTTGTTTGCTTGATTTGCAGCCCCAAAATGTAAGTGATTTCACCCATCATACTCATTTCAAATTCGGAACTCATTATTGCTGAAAACTTGGACACAAGATCATGCAAAGCACAACCAAAGATAATATCATCCACATACACTTGAACGAATAATGAGTCATTTCCATGCTTAAGCACAAAAAGAGTTTTATCAACCTTGCCCATGGTAAACCCTTTTTCAAGTAAGAATGTTTTTAACCTATCATACCATGCTCTAGGGGCTTGTTTGAGACCGTACAAGGCTTTGGACAGTTTGTAAACGTGATTAGGAAAATCTGGATTTTCAAAACCCGGTGGTTGTTTCACATAAACCTCCTCATCTATGTAGAAATTAAGAAAAGCACTTTTAACATCCATTTGATATAGCTTAAAACCAATAGATGCAGCAAAAGCTAACAAAATTCTTATGGCTTCTAATCTAGCAACAGGAGCAAAAGTTTCATCAAAATCTAGACCTTCAACTTGAGTGAAACCTTGAGCAACCAACCTAGCCTTATTCCTAACCACAACCCCATCCCCACTTTGTTTATTTTTAAATACCCATTTAGTTCCAATTAAAGTGTGACCTTGAGGTGGAGGTACAAGTTTCCAAACATTATTTCTTTCAAAATTTTCTAACTCTTCTTGCATGGCAATAATCCAAGATTCATTAGTGAGTGCGTGTGATATATCTTTGGGTTCAAAAGAAGCAACAAAAGCAGAATGAGCATAAGAGTTTGGATCGCAAAACCTGGACCGTGTGACTCGTTCGTGCAAGCTTCCAATCATCTGTTGTGGGGGATGATCTTTGTAAAACCGTAGGGGAACAGATGTCTCACAAGCTTCTTCTTCTTCATGTTCATCACAAATCGATGAGCTTGTAACTTGAGGATGATTTGAATCAGCATTGATGGTTGTCGGTGCTGGTTGAGAATTAACATCCGGAGCTGAACCAAAGTCTTTAGCTGCTGAATTTTTGGGCAGCAGCTCCAATTCTTCCTCATCTTCAACGAAAATGCTCTCCCCCTGCGGATATGGATCTGGACTTGCAATGTTTGAACTAGTACCTGGGCTAGCTTCATCAAAAGACACTTCACAAGTCTACACAATTTTGTTAGTGTCAAGTAAAAGCACACGATAGCCTCTAGTATGAGATGGATAACCAAGAAACATGCCATCAATGGATCTAGGTTCAAATTTATCAAGATTACCATGTTTCTTAACAAAGCATTTGCAACCAAAGACCCAAAAGTGTGTAACACTAGGCCTATGTCCAAACCGGAGCTCATATGGTGTTTTACCTAGCTTAGCACGCAAGAAAACACGATTTGACACATAACAAGCGGTTGCTAACGCATCAGCCCAAAATTTCCTAGGAGTTTGATATTCATCAAGCATAGTCCTAGCCATCTCAACTAAGGTTATGTTCTTTCTTTCTACAACACCATTTTGTTGAGGTACATTTGGTGAAGAAAATTGATGATCTATTCTATTTTCAGCACAAACATGATCAAAAGATTGATTTTTAAATTCAGTTCCATTATCACTTCTAATTGCTTTTAAAGATCCTGAGTAATCAATTGACAATCTAAGAAATAAAGTTCTAAAATGAATAAAAACTTCATTCTTAGACGCCATAAAGTAAACCCAAGAGTATCTTGAATAATCATCAACAATCACAAGTATGTATCATTTACCTTCGAAGGATTGAACACGTGAAGGTCCTACAGTGTCAAGATGCAAAAGCTGACATGGTTCAGTTGTCATGATCATTGTGAGAGGAGTGTGTGAACCTGCAATCCTCTTAGCATGTCTACAAGAAGAGCACACAATTTCTTTGTCCCCTTTAAGCTTAGGCAGCCCACGTATGCGATTAAGAGCACTAACACGCGTTAGGTGATCAAAGCCTACGTGACCAAGTCTACGATGCCAAAAATATAGGTCCTTTGAATCATTAGCAACTAGACACCTATGCTTAGAGGAAGACATATCAAAATCACCTTTAAAAACTCTTCCAAACCGAGACATGTTAAAAATAAGCTCACTATTTGAACTTACAACTTTGCAGTAGTTTTTATTGAAAATAATTTCCAGATTTTCATCTAGCAATTGTGAAATAGAAAACAAGTTGTATTTAAAATTTTTGACAAGTGCCACATCCTTCAAAGTGTAGTGATCATTTACTCTAACCGAACCCTTAGCAATTATAGGAGTTGAAGAATTATCGGCAAAAGTAACATTCTCTACACATGACACAAAAGAGAGGGAGGAGAACCAATCTTTGTTACCGGTCATGTGGCGTGAGCAACCTGAATCCACAATCCAAATGTTCTCCTTCCTCAAACTTTGAATGCTTTTGACTCAAAAGAGCAGGTTGTACATTCGGTTCAATATGTGCAGTAAATTTTGCATGAAAGTTATGAGATCTAGCAACCATTCTTTCCCTTTTCTGTTGTTTAGCTAGTCTATAACAAAAATCTATGACATGACCATCTCTACCACAGTAGGTACAATGAAATTTAACTTTGTGTTCATGTCTAGATGAGCAAACAACATTTTTATTTGAAGCCGAATGTGACAATACTTCTGCAGATTTGAAAACCACTTCTTTTTGTTTAGGAACTGTTTGAATCAAACCACTTCTCTAATGACTTTACAATTTTAGGTGGATGTGCCTTAGCATGAGCATGAGAATCAAAACCTAAACCAATTTTATCATTGCAAGACTTGGATGAATTCAGCAGCAAGTTTAGGTTCTTATTCCCATTACAAAAACGATCAAATGTCTTATGCATGATATCAAGTTTATTGGACAGATCAAGGCAATTTTCACATGAAGTTTTTCCTTTTAATTTGCAATTGGAACAATATTTAACTTCATGACAACGTAAAGCATTATTCAATATTGAAATTTCATTCATAACATCTTTTAGTTTCTTTTCAAGATCATCACAACTAGAACAATGCAAATCAATTGTAGAACAAGAAGCATCTTTTAAGTTTCCAATATTAAGTGCAGCAAGCTTTTTGTTCTTTTCAATTTCAAGTTCAAGTTTATCAAGTGTGGAGGTATGTGCACTTCTTAGGGAAGACAATTGTTCATATATTAAGTCACATGAGGAACAAGAATCATCACTAGGAATCAAGGATTTCAAATGATTAATTTCAGATTCGAGTGACTCAATTTTAACAGCATTGTCCCTAAGCTTTTTGTCCTTTTTCTTAACAATAACAGTGGCATGAGAAATAGCATCATACATTTCTTTGCAAGTAGGACATACCTCTTCATTGTCGCTATTGTGTTCTGCCTCCTCCATACTTGATCTTGACTTGCCCGCCATGAAGCACAAGTTTGCCAAATCATCTTCATCTTCATCACTTCCAATGTCCACGTTGCTTGAGCCAAGTTCCTTGAGTGCTGAGATAAAACTGCTCACCAATTGACGTCCTGTAAAACCCTTCTTTTTCTTCGTATCTTTTGCAGAGGAATGCTTCGTTCTTGTTTTCTTTTCATCCCGGGAAGTAGGACCTGAAAGGTTAGGGCAATGAACGAAAATGTCCTGTGTTACCACATTCAAAGCATCATTGAGGTCCGGAGCTTCCTCTCCTTCTAGTTCTCACATTTTGCAATGCTTTTGAGAACCGGGTAGAGATGAGCGCTAGCTCCTCCTCTAGAAACTCCTCAATCTGTTCAAGGGTTAGAGAGGACAGCAAAGCAAGTGTACCACAAGATGATGTTTGACCGTAACTAGGCATGTCACGTTGAGAAATAAAAGCAATAGACTTGTTGGGGTTCTTACGTGAGATTATGTCAATTTCATGAGTTTTTAACTTGGAATATAGCACATCTAAAGTAAGTGAACTCATGACAGTAGATTCACGAATAGATGTGACTTTCATCTCCCAAATTGACATATCTAATGCACTTAGCAATTGCTTAGCATTTTCAGCATCTGAAAAATTAACATTGACACTACACAAGTTGTCGAGAATCTTATTAAAGCGACCAAAAAGGTCATCAATAGACTCACCGGGTTGCATCTCGAAGCGCATGTATTCTTTCTTGAACATGTCTCGCCTTACCTCTTTGATCGTCTTGGATCCTTCGTGGTAGTCACAAAGTGCTTTCCACACATCGTATGCAGATCGGAGGTGTGCAACACGGTCGAAGTCGCTTTGTGTTAATCCTTGTATGATCAAGTTCCGAGCCTTGTTGTTGTTGTCGACATCTCTCAGATTTGTAGCTGTAACTTGATCGTTTGATGGCACTTCGTAAGTCTTGTATACCTTCTCCCAAATTGCAAAGCCTTGTGCCTGGATGAAAGCATCCATGCGTGCCTTCCAAACCTGAAAATCAATACCAGCGAACACACAAGGTTTGGCAGAGTACTTCTACACGATGATTAGTCAAAAACACGCGCAAATCACAAAGATTAGACACCGTGGCTCTGATACCAATAGTAGGATCAAAGAGCACGTGACAAGCTACCAGAGGGGGGGGGTGAATGGTAGATTTAAAAATCTTACGCAGCGGAAACAATTAAACCCCAACCCCTTCGGCAGAAAAACGATATGTTAAAAAAAACCGTGTGTGAGACTAATATAAACGTGTTTCACCATGAAAAAAGTGATAGATATCAGAGAGGATCAAGTCACGAAGACAACACAACAAGAATCACTCAAATCCGTCGATAAAAACTCAAGTTATGATCAAAAGATCAAACAAAGGTCAATCTGCCCTACCCGAGAAAAAAAAAACAGTTTTGAAACGCTACAAAGAAACTCGTGTAGATCATAGACCACAAATCCAATGACCGTGAAATTTTCACAGATGATATATAATCAAGTTTTAAAGACAACCTAAAAATAATCACGTCAATTGGATCTGTAAAACTCGAGTTATGATAAAACCACCGACGAAAGGTAGTGCTGTCTAGAAACTCGATGAGTAAAACTTGTCTGGAACAAGTCGGACGAACAAGGCACAAAAGTTCCTTCAAACTACAAATTTTATTCAATAGAACAAAGGAGGAATAGCCCCAAAGTCGTGCACCACAAGCTCTGGGCTCCCTTGCTTATATAACCAGCTCGAAAGCCAACTCAACTCAAATCAGGAACCTAATCCTACTCTGTTCACGAATCGTAACTTTCCATAACTGCTTAGGATTCTTCTATATGCAGATAGAAGCAATCTTAAGACTTCCAAACACCTTATGAACGTATCCCACATTCCTAAACAACTCAAATTCGTGACCCACACGAAATCCTATCATAACCAACTCAACTCTTTCCATATTTGAGTCAAACCCGACTCAGCCGCAGCCTGAGTCCATAACCTAGTCGGTTGGACCTTTCCGACCAACTCTTTACGTCCACATCTCTTCATCATGTCTCGGAACCATGTAGACATGTCCATGCACTCCTTGCACACATGCAAACATCTTCCAATGACGTCTCCGATACCTTCACATGCATTGTTCTTGATTCAATCATGCTGCGCAACCTCCTGATCAGCTCAACCACAATTCCTGCTGAATTTGGTTGTTGGAACCTCATCTCCTCCCCGAGACTAGTCCAATGGATCCCATCACCATCCATGTCTTGAACTCAAGCAACACCTGCACATAACTAAACAACCAATCCATACGAGCCCAAGTCCTCGACTTGACTCAAGTTAGTTCCGAACACAACACCTTACGTGAGAACCTCACATAAGCATGTTGCAAAACCACAGTAACACAATATCATCCATGTCAACCAAAAATGCACCAAAGACTTAGTAAATGAATACTAAGCAATCTTTACAGAGATGTAAAGCAAGTATGAAACATTGCAAATGAAAAACAGAAGCATTGCGGTCAAGTTCCGGACCTTGCTAGAGCAACCCGGACCTTGAGCCGAAGCTAATAAAAGCTAGTAGTACCTAGCGCCAGGGCTAACCAGAACTAGTCGGAACTAGTAAACCCAAAAGCCAGAGCTAGAAAAATCAACTCGGAGCTTAGCAAAAACACGCCGGAGCTATCAAAGACATGTTGGAGCTAAAGACAAAACTCATCGGAGCTAACCAAAACTAGTCGGACCTTAATAAAAATGTGTTTTGGTGATATTCAAAACTTTTATCGTCAAAGCAAGTGTATTCACTACAGGCCAATGTATTCAGCACACATAGGTCTTACAAAGACGGGGTTGCAGTATTTTGAGATGCGACGGGGCTAGAAATCGGCTCATCGTCCAACATGATATCTCGTCGGTGCCAAAGGATTAAAACAAGGTTCTACTAGGCTTGCAGGGCTGCTGCTCTTTGAAAGATGTTGGTTAACAGCCTGCCCCAGAGTCACGATCCCCTCATGTGTGATGTGGTCTATTTGATAATCTTCATAATCAGTATCAATGATTTGAAGAACTTGCACCACAACATAATACAATGGAAGTGGATTGCCATTGAAGTCACGATCATGCTTTGTCATAGCAGTGGCAACCTGTTTGGTTTTGTTCCCTGCTCTGCCGATCGGGACAAGAAGATGACAAGATCTGTCCTTAGCAATATCATCGATAGCAAACTTATGGGTTGACTCTGAGCCTGGCACAGAACCTACGCTGCTAGGGTAGGCAGTTGGAGATACCAATTGCTCCTTTGGCATGGGAACCATCGTTGTACTTGGTGCCACTAATTGTCCCGATTGTCTAAGTTGTTCTATTATTTCTTGCACATTTTCCTTGACCTTTTGAGCAATCGTTTCATCAAGTGTTTTCTTGAACGTCTCATGTCTTCTATATGTCTTTTTATATTTTGGGAAACCATCTAGCCAAGACATTTGAGAAGAGATTGCTCGAACCCGTCCACTGTGTTCATGGTTTCCTAGGATAGCGGTAAGTTGGTCATTTTCCCTCTTCAGCTTGAAGAGACCCTTCTGTTGCTTTTTAATTACTTCTTTCATTTTTTCCTCTACTTCATTCACAGAGTTGGGCTTTTCAAGTTTGCCCTCGCTGGTCAAACCTGACCAAGCAAGGACCCACCGTTGAGTTCTCTCATCGCAGCCTTCTAAGGGGTGAGGATTGCCCTTACTGGTAATTTCGTCTAATATCTTATTCCATTTCTGGACTTTGGGGGCATATCCGGCAGACCCCAAGCGATGATGGTATTTGTTCTTTTTGGCAATCTTTGACCTAGTTGCACTTAGGGCTTTAGCATCAGGTGTGGTCTTTTAACAAATAAATTCTTGCCACTGAGCTTGTGTGATTTTTCCCACCTTCCTCGGGCTAGGGACCTTATCGGCCTTAATATATGCATTCATTTCACTCTTCCAGCCATGAAACTTCTTGCCATAAGAGACCAATGTTGCTTTCTTTACAGCTTCTTCCATGCCTTTCGAGAACTTGAATTGTTTTTTTATCCTTTCCAACAACTCATTCTTGGTCTCCTCGGGTAATTTCCTCCAATTCTTGATTGTGATCAGCACGAGCTCTCTAACAAGAAAACCGCATGCATTTCGGTACTTGGTAACTGAATCTGGTGGTTCTTGGGGAAGCCCACCTGGACCAACCCTTGTTATGTACATGATTTGGTCCAAATGGACCCTTATTGGGACCTCGTTGCCCTCGTTTCCATTTGAGTGAACCTAAGGATTCATCCATTGGAGAACCTTCTGCGGTTTTAGGAGCCGAAGTCACCTCGTTGTCTTCGCGATTAATCTAGATAGAAAAGAATTATAAGACTTCATATACTTGACAACCAACATTAACTTGAACTGCTGAAGTTAAGATTCGTGATCCATACCTCGTCGACAGGATCATATTCCAGGTCTAGATCCTCTAAAGTCTTTTTAATTTCTATATTCGGAAAAGGATCCGATGAATTGTGAAAGGAGCCTGAACTGCTAGAGTCAGTAAACTTCATGTTGTCTTTTTTATTGTTACTACCAACACCAGTCTTCTTAGGGCTTTCCATGCTAGAACTAATAAGACAAAAAATATAATGAATGACATATTAATTCTACATGAAGTGTCCCGCAGAACCATCAACCACTTGTCCGTGTCAAAAAAATTATGAAGTGAATATCGAGTGTTCCTTTATATGAAATCTAGCACCAAAAACATATAATGGTTATGTGTTCTCTTCCTCATTTGGGGCTTCTAGTGGAATTCTAGTTGGATGGAATACTCTATTAATTTGGGGAGAAGAAATTCATAATGAATGATATAATAGTATGAATGATGTGAACCAAATACCCTCTCTAGGCTCCAACTAGCTAATTTGGTGCCGTGACTAGATTATAAAAAGCGACTTATTAGTTCTCCTGTATCCAAGCAGGGTCGACAACATTGTCTCTCAAAACATAGTATCCACACAACACTTTCGCAACTTTGCTCTCTACAACCTAAGAAACTCATTTCATGGCATGGTCTTCAAGCACCAAAAATGGCAGTATTACAGTTAGAATATCTAACAAGTTCAACAAACTAGGCCCTGTTTGGAATGCGTGAACAAAAACGTAGGAACAAGAAAAATATGCAAGAACGAAGAAAACATGGGAATGAGGAATGTAAGAAAACCACAGGAATTGAAAACAACGGAATTGACAACTTTAGTTGTTTGGATTGTAGGAATTTGTAACACATGAATTAGAAAAATAAAAATGTATTAGAGCTAATTCTAAATTAGATAATTATAAAAAAATTATGATTAGTGAGGATAAAGTTTATTAAGTCACAAACAAAATTTATTAAAATACATATCTGACCATTTGTCAATGAATATGAATATATGGTTGTTTTACAGTATGACACTTTAATAACTAGAGAAAGTGAGAGATAACAGGTGACTACAAAGGCATGGCAGTTAATGGACAGAGCAAGCAAATCTTGCATTCCTTTGATCGGACTAAGCAAAGCTTGCATTCCTTTAATAGGACTGGAGGTTTTGAATCTTTGAAATGCACATGGTATGTTTCCTTCCCACTGGAAAGGAATGATGTTTCCTAACCAAGGAACCCTAACCAAGGAGGGAGGTGGCACGGGGACGAAGGAGGGAAGGTCAAAGGTTTAGGGTTTACCATGAAGCTCTTGGCGGTGACGGCAAGGGCTTCGCTCGACGTACCTGGAAGTGGCGACGGCGAAGTAAAAGGACAACGACAAAGCTCGGCGGCGACAGCGAAGCTCGGCGGCGAGAGCGGCGAAGACTTGGCGGCTAACGAAATTTTGGCAACCTGACGACGTCTAAGTGATTTCGCCCGGGTTAGGTTTTTCCAACGCGGCCGAGGGGTATATATAGATGCCTATCTTCTCAGTCGGATTTTAAGTACCAACTGCCTCAGAAGAGGGTTATCTCAGGCGGGTGAAAATTATCAACCGCCTGCGAAGATGCAATTATCTCAGGCGGTTGGTAAGTAATACCCGCCTGAGATAATCTTTTTCTCAGACAGTTATTTAGTAGCAACCGCCTAAGAAGATCTTTACGTAAGCTTAATTAATATTCTTTTCATTTATTAATATTTTTTTCTCAGATGGTTATTCAGTACCAACCGCCTGAGAAGATCTTTACTTCTTCTTAATTAATATTCTTGATTAAATGTAGGGCCTTTCAAAAGCCCAAATTCCACTTTCTTGTAATATGATTGATTATTAAAGTTTACCATTATATTTCACTTCATAAAGCCTTTGAAATTGGTCAGAACATAAAAAACATATAACAATTGCTATTTGTCATTTTTCTATCTTGATGAATATAATGATTTTTTATTTATTTTTCAATGGATATTTTTAGTCATCATACCAACCTCTATGAATTTTTTCAGATTTTTTGAATCAATGTGTGGTTAAAATATGATGAATGCCTCATATGTATATGTGCATTTAGTTAGAATGATGGATAATTTGAACGTTGACATGTTGGAATGCTTTACAAAAGTTAACAAAATTCATACATGTATAAATAATACAAATATGTTCATACAAACCAATTTCAGTGAATGATCCTTTTTTTAGGAGATATACAAATGCGAATAATATGTGCGTATAAATTATTTTAATATTTACCAAAACATTACAATATCGGCTATACAAGTTTTAAAATATTTGGTTCAGGTGGTAGATGTTAATTTTTGAAAAATATAGAAGAAAGATTCATCGAATTTGTACTCAATTTGCAGAATCTATACATGTTTGAATATTTATATTGGAATCTAAATAAAAAAGAAGCAAGGGAAAAGAAAACTGAAGAATAGGTTCAGACAATTATATCAGATGGTTGGTAAGTAATAACTGCCTGAGATAAACATTTTCTCAGGCGGTTATTAAGTACCAACCGCCGTAGAAGCAGTTAAAAACCACTTGTGAAAATGGACACCTATATAAAGACCCCTCGGGCACCACAGAAAACCTAACTCTGGAGATTTTCCATCGACGCCGCCAGGCTGCCAAAATTTTCCACCGTGCGCCGGTCGATACTCCATTCATCAGTTGATCAACCTTCGAACAGAGAAAAGGTTAGAAGAGACATCTTCTTCACTATCATGTTTTTAATTTGTTCTTTTTTCACAGTTTGTTTTGTTGTGTTTGCATATGCGTCCAGCCCCCCCCCCCCCCCCCCCAACCACTTGAGATTTGTAGTAGATTTGAATGATTAAAGGTTGAAAGATGTAGTTTAGTCTCCCCTTGAGCTCACCCATGAATTTTACAGAACATGAAGGATTAAAGGTTGAAGATGAATACAAACACATTACGTGTTTGATGAAATGTTTCAATGAATAAGTCTAACTTCAAAAATCCATTATGGCCACTAGGAAGCTGAGAAAATTATGAAACAAATTTTTCTGGAAGTTCCAAGTTGGAACTATTATGAGCAGACCTACATGGTACCAGTATTCACTCATATGATACAGTCTTGTTATGTCTCTGTAAATTCATTTTATAGAAGACCTTTAGGGAATATTTGTGGCCAAATTTTGTAAATCTTACAAAAAATCTGTTATTGAAGCATGGACCGTCGAGCGTGGATGTATAACATGCCAAGACCCGATCCTATGTACATTCATACTGTTACAAATTTTATTGAAGCATCCAAGATACATGCGAAGTTGCAAAAGATAAATGACATATTATGTCCATGTATCGACTGCGAAAATAAGATTATTGGACGGATACTATAGTAATCCAATCTCATTTGGTGAAAAGAGGTTAAAAAAAACTACACAATATGGACAGAGCATGGTGAGTTAGATACACATGATGTGGATAAAGATGATGAGAGAGGTTCAGATGAATATAATGTTCATATCGATGATGGTAGTGACAATCATGATGGTGATGATGATGATGAGTTCGATTGTGAGGAGATGTTGCATCACATTGAACCATATGTCTTGAATTCTAGGGAGCAAGCAAAGGTTTAAGTAAAATGGAGACTTTGCAGAATGCGGCGATGGAGCTTTTATATGATGAATCAAACAGTTTTGATAAAGAGTTCACTACATTGCGTGCAGTCCTAGAACTACTAAAGTTGAAAGCCACACACGGATGGTCTGATTTTAGTTTCTCTGATCTTTTGAATATTTTAGTAGAAATTCTTCCATATCCAAATAAACTGCCCAGAAGCACTTATAAAGCGAAGAAACTTCTTTGCCTGATGGCACTAGGTGTTACAAAAATACACGCTTGGGTGAACCATTGTATTCTGTATCGCAAAGAGCATGAGCTTGCAACTAAATGCCCCATCTGTGGTATCAGTAGATATAAGAAGGACTACAATCACCAGTATGTTACCAACATGAAAAAGTCTCAGAAGAATAAGAAGTTCATTATTGGTCCTGAAGGTGATGATGACGATACTTCTGGCGATGCAGACGAGAAGAATAAGAGAAAAATTCCTGCCTTGGTGATGTGGTACCTTCTGATAATTGATCGATTGAAGCGTTTATTCTCAAACCCTAGGGAGGCTGAACTAATGCGTTGGCATTCCGAGCAACGCAAAAAGAATGAAAAACATATTCGACACCCTGGTGATGCAATGCAGTGGAATTGATATTCAGTATCCAGAATTTGCAAAGGAAATCAGAAATGTGAGGTTTGCCTTGGGTACAGACAGAATGAATCCATTTGGTGAAAAAAGGAGCATACACAACACATGTCCTGTGGTCTTAACGATGTGCAACCTACCGACGTGGTTGTGTCGCAAAAGAAAATATATCTTGTTATCTGTTCTTATCCAAGGTCTGAAACAACTCGGCATCGAAATTGATGTGTTCTTGGAACCTTTAATGTAAGTTATGGCGAAACAGTGGAATGAAGGGGTACGTACATGGGATGAGTACAAGCGGGAGTATTTCACGCTAAGAGAAATGATATTTGCTACCGTGCATGATTACCCCAGATTGTTTATATTATCGGGACAAATGAAAGGGAAGAAAGGTTGTGTAAGGTGCATGGATAGAACTAGATTTCTATACCTCACTTCATCCAGAAAGACGGTATACATGAGACACCGACGGTTCTTGACAGATACACACAAGTATAGGAAGATGAAAGAACAATTTGATAACAAAATCAGAAAAGATACTGCACCAAAACCTTATAGTGGAAAACTCGTGTTCGAAATGGTCAAGAACATTTATATTGCTTTCGGTAAGGGCAAAAAATGTAAAGGAATCAAGAGAAAGAAAAGTGCATCTTCGAGTGATACAACTGACATGGCTTTTAAGAAAGAATAATTTTTTTTCAAGTATCTTCCGTATTGGAAGAATCTGGAATTTTGCCATAGTATTGATTTGATGCACGTTATAAAGAATGTATTTGATAGCTTCATTGGGACTTTGCTGAACATGCCGAGGAAAACAAAGGACAAATTAAATTCACATATGGACCTAGTAAATCTTGATTTGAGATCAGAGCTTCATCCAGTGGAAAAGGAGAACGGGAAGCATTACCTTCCCCCAGCCATCTACAACTTGACGCTAGAAGAGAAAAAAACAATTTGTGAATGCTTGCTTGGGATCAAAGTGTCCACGAGTTTCTCATCCAATATTTGCAAACTAGTCTCGATGAAAGACTTGTATTTGTTCGGTTATAATTCTCATGACTGTCACATGATGATGATAGTGTTCCTTGCCATTGCAATAAGAGTCATCAAATCTGAGCATATAAAAGTTGTCATCACACATTTGTGTTACTTCTTCAATGCAGTATCGCAAAAGGTGATAACACGTGAAGATTTAGACTATCTGAAAACATACATCGTCGAGACTATGTGCAAGCTTGAGATGTGTTTCCCACCATCCTTTTTTGATATGCAAGTACACCTAATCATAAATCTTGTTGATCAGATAAAAGCGTTGGGGCCACTATATTTACATCATATGTTTTCGTTGGAGAGATATTTAGGAGTATTAAAAGGTTATGTGCTGAACCGTTCTCACCTAGAGGGTTCAATTATGGAAGGACACAACATTGAAGAAGTGATTGAGGGTTGCGCTGATTACATCAAATATGGAAAATCGATAGATGTGCCTATACCTGTACATGAGGGTAGACTACGCGGGAGGGGCAAAGTGGATAAGAAAACTTTTATCATTCAAGATTACAAGAATGTACACTGTGC
Source organism: Tuctoria greenei (assembly GCA_036927565.1). Classification (NCBI taxonomy): domain Eukaryota; kingdom Viridiplantae; phylum Streptophyta; class Magnoliopsida; order Poales; family Poaceae; genus Tuctoria; species Tuctoria greenei. Next base: position 127,118,032 of record JAYESD010000011.1, on the reverse strand, counting down.
ACATTTTGGTGTACTACAACAACTCACAATAGCTGAGTCGTACATCGGGGAACACCAAATTGAGCTTCGCGAAAAAAAACAAGACCGCACAGAGGATTGGATCATGAAAGAGCACATAAGATGTTTCACTGAATGGTTAATGGACAAAAATATACCATACGAAAACTCTATAGAAGAGGCAACAATGAAGAAGTTAGCTTCTGGCCCATCTGCTTTGGTGACATCATGGCAAGCATATGACATCAATGGCTACACATTTTACACTAAAAAAAGATGGTAAGAGTGTTGCCCAATTAGTGGTATTCATATTGAGGCTTATGATTCACAAGGGTAGAAGACCACATACTTCCAGTTTATAGAGGAAATATTTGAGCTCAATTATGGCGGAAGAATGGTAATGCCCGTATTTAAGTGCCAATGGGTCAGACATCCGGATGGTGTGAAAGTGGACAATTACGGGCTGAAACTAGTAGTCTTGAATAAAGTGGGTTATAAAGATGACATGTGAGTTCTCGCCGATAGTGTTGCACAAGTTTTTTATGTACAAGATCCAGAAATAAAAGATGCACGTAGTTGTTTCTAGAAAGCAAAATATTGTTGGGGTTGAGAATGTGGGAGATAATGAAGAAGAATATAATCAGTATGAAGAGATGTATCTTTTCACCGAACCAGAAAACATCAAGCGCGTAGACAGAAGCATTAAAAAGGATTTGAAACCCTATATGCGAGAAGATGTCAATGCTGGAAAAAAATGTATGATATATGTTGTATATATTTGTATCCTCTGAAATCAACTTAGAACAATGTTCTATTTCAGCTTTAGATAGCATGTTTCAAACATTATTAAATTCAGCTTCTGTAGAGAAGACTAATTTGGACAAGTGATCCTTTTCGTCTTGTTGACTATCATATTTATCACCTTCACCTGTTCCATAATTTATTAAATTGTATGTGTATACAAATTTCTTCTGACCTATGATGATCAGGCTTGCCTTCCAACAGCTTGGTTCCAAACAACATCTAGAAGCACAACTCTTGAAGCTCCTGTCAAGCTAATCCTTTCACAGCAAGCCCTTGCAGATGCAAGTAACACCCGAGACTCATCATTTGAATTGTTAAAAGCTTCAACTGAAGTCTGATGATACTTCCTATCCATTTGAGGGCTTGTTTGGATAGCAGTGAATTCACTTCAATATAAGTGGTTTGAGGTGGATTGAGAAGAAAATTAGTTCATTCTTCACTTCAATCGACTTCAATCCAATTAGATTGAGTACACCCAAACAAGTCCTGAAAGATTTGCTTCTCTTCTCTCCATTTTAAAAACTTACGAAGATGCTACTTTATCAGTTCTAATGGCTAAATATATTGACTATAAATTAGTACCATCTCTCTTAGTGCTTCACACAAGCGACAAAGCGAACAACTTCAATCATAAATCTTGTTTTTACACTTTCTTCATAGGAATTTGACCTTAATCTTTGAAGCATAGATTTATCAATAAATGAAGCTTCCTCATCAAACATGTTAATGGCAGTCACAAGTGAAGGGTGTGTCGAAGCTAACGAAATCTCAACGGGACTGAAGACAAAGAGATACTGCATATGAGTGATAATGTCCAGGTTAGACAACATGAAGCTATGATGGAAGCCTTCAACAACATGAAAAGTGATGTCAAGATTATGCTTGTATCAACCAAGGCATGTTGTGAGGGCATAACACTTGTTGGAGCATCACAAGTATGCTTGCCCCAACAAGTGTTATACCCTCACAACATGCCTTGGTTGATGCAAGCATAACCTTAACATCACTTTTCATATTGTTGAAGGTTGTCATCATAGCTTCACGCTCTCTAACCTGGACATTGCCACTCATATGCAGGATTTCTTTATCTTCAGTCCGATTCAAATTTCGTTAGCTTCAACACATCCTTCACTTATAATTGCCATTAACATATGTGATAAAGAAGCTTCACTTATTTGATAAATATATGCTTGAAAGATTAAGGTTAAATCCCTATGAAGAAAGTGTAAAAACAAGATTTGTGATTGAAGTTGTTCGCTTCCTCGCTTGTGTGAAGCACTAAGAAAGTAGATACCGATTTTTAGTCAATATATTTAGGCATTAAAACTGAGAAAGGAGCATCTTCCTAAGTTTTCAAATGGATAGGAGGAAAAGAAATCCTTCAAATGGATGGGAAAATCCTTTCAAGGATCGTCAGACTTCAAATTGATGCTTTCAACAATCCAAATGATGAGCCACGGGTGTTACATTCATCTACAAGAGTTTGTTGTGCAGGGATTAGCTTGACAGGAGCTTATCAGCATTATAAACGATTCTTAATTAACAAGTAACCTGTGAAAACAATAACTTTCCCCATGCGGTTCTTCAATAAAAACCGCTTGTGATGATTAAACCAGTACATACTGTTCTTAAACAATGGCCGCCTGTAAAAATCATTTATTTACCTAGGTGTGTGATGTTTGCTAAATCACATGCGGTTCTTAATTAATAACCGTCTGAGAAAATATTGTATTTATCCAGACGGTTGTTTCTTAAAATCTGCCTGTGATGTTTTGTCATCACAGGCGGTTATTGTATCATTCGTCATCACAGTCGCATTTTTTTACAGACCGCTTGTGTTTGAAAAATCGAGACGCTTGAGAAAATGCTTTTTGTAATAGTGAGGGAAAGACATCAAAGTCCTGTAGGGCTGAGTACAATGCGGCCGCGTCAATGAACTAGCTAGCTATATTACCCAAGCATAGAATAAATAACTTGAATGAACTCGTGATCACAAAAAAGTGCAGTTCACACACTTCTTGGAAACGATGATATGTGTAACTGAACGTTTCAGTTCTGAGCACATGATGTTATACGTGCTGTACCATTATCTTATTAATCAAGGATATCTTGGGTTACTACTAGTACCACACGCGTCTTAAGAACGAGCATTCTTGCATTGTTTTAAAATAAGAAATCTTATTGCAAGCCAAAGGCAGCGAGCTAAAATATATGTTGCACAACACAAGCATGAATAATAATTAATGTTCATGCTGGGGCTGTGGCAGAGAAAGAAAGGGAAAACATGAACCGATGCAACATAAACAATAAGCTAGGTGCAAGCACGGAGCACCAGCCGCCGCCACCGATTTGTTTAGTCTAGGGAGCCCTAACTTGCACCTGCGGCTGCGTATTCTTCTGTTGCAAATAATTAGGCAAGATAGCAATAGATATATAATACTTGTTTGTTGGACCTGGGCCCAGGGTATGCCGGGGCCCACCCAGCATACCCTGTGGCTACGCCCCTCGGGCTGTGGCAGAGAAAGAAAGGAAAAACATGAACGGATGCGACATGAACAATAAGCTAATGTAATTACGATGCGGCCGGATGAATTAGATAGAGTAGAAATAGCTTCGAACGACGAGGCCATGTAGGGGCAGAGGCCCTCATCAAAGCTCATCGGAGTGCGGATTCAGGGCAAGGACTATAGTTGTCTAACGGCAGTTCTGGGTCAGCCTTGAAATCTTTGGCCCAGCACAGCCAGAAATGAACCGGGTTGGACCGGTACGACGGCCAGGCCCCTCGGCCTGGTCTAATTTTACATGTGTCATGACAGGCCGGATCATAGGCTCGAAATTTTAAAAATACATTAGAAAAGAAAAATATATTATACGGACTTATATGGATTGTGTCGAACCGGATATCACTGGCTAACCGAGACATACAACCGGACAGATCCTAAATAGGTCCTGCCAGGTCAGCTCGACGGATCGGAGCCGACTCGGGCTCAGTTCCACCAGGCCACGTTTTGTTTGTCGTGCTTTGAATCGTGCCGATTGACCCGGTCCATCTGGACACTATAGCAAAGGCAGGACGAGGACGGGTGTACCTACGATGCAAACGGCAACATTTGTAAGGGTGAACGGCTACGGTGGAGGAATTGTGCATGACAAACTTATCTGAGATGATGGGTGACGGTTGCTAGCTATGAACTAGTGAGGCTACGAGAGTACGTAGTTCCAAAGAGGTGACGAGCTCAGGGTAGGATTTCCTCAAAGTTGATGGCAGCATGGAGGCGGACAGACATGTCCCACTGGTCAGAGAGAGCGAGAGAGATGCAGTTCAGGTAAGCGTGGGTGACCGGTTACAAACCAGAGAAAGAAACACAGGTCGGGTCGGGCTGTTGAGAAAGGACTTCAGCCCGAGATTTTTTTAATTTCTTTTCTTTTTCAAAATCAAATATATTTCAAACAATTTTTACCGAATTTGAGAGTTAAATTCTCCACACAAATGCACACTATATGGCGACCTAGACAATACTTTAGGAATATTTTCTCCTGTTTTATTTTCATTTTTCATCTTTTTTAGTTTTCGGGTGTTACATCTTGCACTATAGGAATCTCGACGATTTGCGACAGCCACGACCGTCGTAAATAAGCCAAAAACCGTCGCAAATAAGCAATTTACAAGGGTTTTCCTTTTTGCGATGCTTTTCGGCCATCGCAAGAGTTTTGTCGCAAATAAGGTTATTTGCAACGGCTTTCGACGGCCGTAGCAAACAATAGCCCGAGCCCAGCTGCTGGGCCCCACACGACTGTTTGCGATGCCCGTGGTGGCCGTCAGAATTAACAGCCTATTTGCGACAGCTTCCTGCGACCGTCGCAAATAGCGCAGGTCCTATTTGCGACGGCGAGCCGTCGCAAATAATATAGGTTAATTTACGACGGACGGAAGCCTTATTTGCGATGGTACTGTATAAAAAGCCATCACAAATAAGGTTTTTTTATTTTTTTAAATAGAAAATGCTGTCCGGCTTGATGACCAGAAACACAACAGACATCAGAAATAATATCACATATAACAACAACAAGCAACATCCATTACAGTCACCACATCATAAAACGTCTCACATCACTTCAAAAGAATAGAAAATAAAGAAGAGAGGCTATCTGCTAGTGTCCACTACCTCCAGAGCCGCTAAAAATGGTGCAATTCTTCAAGCTTTGGGGTCAACTGTCGAACAACAACGGAGGAGGCGAGGAAAGAACAAAAGAGGAGGAATTAACGGGAGAAAACCCGTCGGGGCCCGTCATCCATGCGCGGGAGCTTGTCGTACGATATTGTGTGGACGAATGACGGTTACCGTCGCCAATTATGGCTACAAGACTTTATTTGCAATGGTTACCGCTGCGGTTTGCTTTTGTGCCGTCTCGGGCCGCTGCGATGCCACTCGCCGGGGCCACCGCCGCATCCGCCGCTCGCTGGGGGCTGCATCTCTTCAAAACGAGAGAGGAGGAAAGAACGAGAGAGGGACAAAGAAGTGGGTCTATCGTTCATCTTCGTGTCTGTTTGCACGCATACTTTAACTTCCTACTAAATAGGCCTTGTCGGGCCCTAAATGGGTTGTGTCGGGTCAAGCCGACTCGAATTCCATTTTTGTACATATAGTAACACTAATCAATTCAATTAAATGTAAACAATTTCAAAACATAATAATTATTAAATTGTAATTTATCATTAATAAACATAAATCTAAAATAAACAATTTTATTCTAAACATACACATAATTAAGCATTGACCTAAACATAAGCAATTAAATATAAAAAAGCATTAAAGAAGGCAATTGCATGTATGTATTAACATGTAATTATGCTAACAATTAAAATTTGAGATCTAATTCCATAATCAACAATTTAATAAACATGTAATTAGCATAATTCAAATTTGTATTGCATAATCAACAATTAAATTGCATAATCCATGGAGGGAGGGGGGGAGGGGTGGGGGTCGGCCGTGGAGGGAGGGGGAGGGGGAGGGGGGCGGCCATGGAGGCGGGAGGGGGTCGGCTATTGAGGGAGGGGGACGGGGGTCAGCCATGGAGGGTGGTGGTGGGTTGGCTATGGAGGGAGGGGGAGATGGGAGGGAGGGGCGGCCATGGAGGGGGCGGCCAATGAGGGGGGAGGGGGATCGGCTATGGAGGGAGGGTGGTCATGGAGGGGGGGCGGCTATGGAGAGGGAGGGGAGGGGAAGAACTTACAGAGGCTGCGATGTCAGGCGGCGGCGGCAGCGGCGGCGAGCGTCGGGATTGTGAGTGTGAGTGTGTGTGAGTCGGGCCAACGAGGCCGACGGGGCAGGTTATATCCCATTAATTTGCGACGACTAAATTAATTGTGACGGCCTTAGGGTTGGCCGTCACAATGTATATTATTTGCGACGGTTATTTTTCTAGTCGTCGCAAATAACCTTCTATTTGCGATGGCCGTAGGGTTGGCCGTCGCAAATAAAAGACTATTTGCGACGTTTCGACTACGCCGTCGCAAATAGATCCTTTATTGTGACGGCTGCTGATTTTGCGACATCCAGGATCGGACCGTCGCAATTTAAGTTATTTGCGACGGCCGACCGACGCAAATAACAATAGCCATCGCAAATGATCGTGTTTCCTGTAGTGTTGCCGGGACGAGGTGCGGAGAGTAACTTGGCCAAGAGGACCTCGCGGGAGGGGGGAGTTGTTGATGTAGCAGCTGCTTCTGCACGAGCGACGCCGCATGATCTGAGTTGGGAATCTGAAATGTATTTCTGATGTCTGCAGGATTTTCGGCATCCATGATCGCCATCGGCATAGGGATCTTGCCCTGAAGAATGCAAAGGAGCTGAGCCCTCCGAATGGCAGTGAAGGACCTGCTCTTGCCTCTGCACGAAATTATCTCTCGATAGTTTTCAGCAGGGTAGGAGAGGAGTGCCAAGATGATGGCGAGAGTTTTCATCAGGGTAGGAGAGGACCACCACACTGCCAGACGCCATGCCATGGGAAGGAAACAGAAGCTAGCTCTGATTTTCTTGTGGGATCGATTGGATTGAAGCGTGCACATCGCGGTGCCGCTGGCTTTCCAAAAATCTAGTTAGGATTTAATTTCCATCAAACAACAAGTACTCCATATCTAAGCATCCACAGCACCAAGGCTTCTTCTAGAACCTGTCGTCTCACATGAGCGCGAGAACTGTGTGTCCTGCCTGGGACCTCACGCTTCACGCCTGAACGAAAGGTGAGGCAGAATGTTCGCGGCACGTTCGGCACGCGTGTCCCGAGCGACGCGCCAGGCGGCTAGATGGCGGGGGTAGATAGCAGTGTCGTTCTCCGTTGCTCCGGGTAAGACGAAGAAACGCGCGAGACGCATCACAGCGACACATGCCTTGTCTCTACTCCGTCGGCTTCCCTATATATATAGAGTGACAGGCAAAAGGAAACCACTACCACGGTTCCAACCCTTGCGGCTGCGACCCCCCTACCGCGCTTGGCATGGGCTAATGATCGCTGCAGCAGCATGCCATCCCAGGCTAAACAAACCCTGCACATGTGGGCGGCGAGCTCCAACGCGGAACCGGCTACGATCCCCGCGTACGTGGTAAGTTCCTCCCATGATGATCAGTCAAGCGACTCGATCGATTCTTCTTTCGTTGCTCATCTCAATCATTCCTCACCAAAGTTTTTTTGAGAAATGCTATATATCAACTGCCTGAAATCTTTTAGATCTTCTTTGAGATTCGTGCGGTCTCTTTTATCCCTTTCTCAACCCTAGCCCCTGCCTCCCGATTGTTCTTTCAGCCGGTGGACCTTTGATCTGGGTGGATCTCAGTAGCGGTGCGGCCTCCCTCCCACGGCGGCGACGAGGCCTCCCCCAGCTCCCCTTGTGGCAGCGGCGCGACGATCCTGCAACGGCGCGGAGCATCGTAGTGGTTGCGGTCGACGCCGGTTTGGTCGCCGGAGATGAGGAAGAGGTAAGTTAATGAACGATAATTTGTAATTGTTAATCCCTAATTTGTAAGATTATGTCAATTTTAAAATAATCACAATTTTTTTGTGATTGATTAATCTATGAATATAAGGATTAATAGTTAATTACAAGAATTAGTGCTTAATAACAGTTATTAGCTACTAATTAAAATTTCATGCGCTTGACAAATAGAGAGCCCAAGTTTTTTCCCTTCCTGCCTAGGGATGTCGTTGTCCAAGCCGTGCCCCGCACCGGCGCGCTGCAGAGGGGAGTAAAGATCGTCGATGTCGAAGTGTTTGATACAACACTTCCTCCGGACCCGCTGAGAAGCAGCAAGCGGAGATTCTTTTGTGGTTGGGGCACGCAAAGATCAATATCAAGATGTTGACATCAAGGATTTACGTCGTTCGGGCCGCCTGAGCGTAACACCCTACTCCACGGGGCTTGTGTAATTGTATTGAGCGAATACGTTCGCTAGGATCAGGTTGAATCCGACCTCCCCTTATGTTCGTGCGGTACAACCCTTTTATAGTTCTAAGTACTGACCGTTACAAAGCTGGCCTGGCCCGACATGTGGCCCTAGCGTGCTTAAATGACCTAATACACTGTCTAAAGAGTATTAAGTATAATTAATAGTGTGGTAACATGCCTTCATGGCAGCGTTACCCCTATTAACAGTGCATTGATCGTGTGTCATTAATATGGCATTAATGACACATTATCAGACCTTGTAACCGTCGCTTTAACCATCCTTGAATGTCTGTAAGGGATATGATTGGCTTGTATTTGTGTTGGTGACGAAGGTCTGGAGGCTCCACACGTGGCAGATCCAGAGCTTTCCCTTGCGGGAGGGTAGGTCCGGGGTTGCTGTACACGTGTCGGTACCGGAGCTCCTCTTTAACGAGGGCTAGGTCTGGGGCTGTTGTACACGTGCAGTCGTCGGAGCTTCCCTTGGTTGGGAGTTTTGTTCCGGTATTATTTTACACGTGTCAACCCGAGAGCCAACCATATGAGGGGAGCGGGTCCGGTGTAATGTGACATGTGGGACCTGCAAGGGCCTTCGACCCTGACGGGTGGAACTTTCTTGCACTTCTTGTGGTATCATGGGATACCCGATATGTAGGATACCGACAGTCGCGCCTGGGACCACCTCTGGTAGTAACTCTTTGGGTTAAGTTGTTCTGCCAGAGGTGAGGCCATTCTCAATTCTCGCGCTTCGATTTTCAAAAGTCCCCTGACGCAACGATGGAGTGACGGTCCAGGGGAGAACCTTTGATGCGTGGCTTGTTATGAATGCGGCAGATGAGATCTTTGAGTGCGGATCTTACGCAATTGAAGGTCGCCGATTCCCAATACGAAAACCATATCAGTTCCGCGCACCCTATCAGAGCGCCGACTTTGGGTTTCCCGCCGTCCATCATGGAAATGGTTGGTCTTGGGTAAGAATCTCGACCCCTTCATCGCGGCGGCCCCAGGCCCACTCGTTATTGATGGGATAGATTTCTGAAGAGTGCTTTTGTTGTTACTGCGGTTTCCATCCAAGCGTCGCAGAGGATTACTTAAGAAGGAAAGTGCACACGGTTTGAGGACTCTTTACGCCTTCGATCATCTTTGCACTCAGAGCCTCCCAAACTCCGCCTAACTTCACTTCCTTTGCTCCACTTTGCTGTGATGGAGTTGGGTCTCCCCAAGAGCTGCCTCAAGAGCGATGATGATCTGAAGAAGGTCCGGACCTTCATGGGGTGGTCCAGCGACTCCTTCAACCATCTGGTCCGCGCCGGCAAGAACCCGTTCAAGAAGGAGCACGACGGCGACATGCTGTACTTCACAGTGTACGCTATGGTGGGGCTGATCCCACCTTTATCGACTTTCCTTTTGATGCTGCTGGACTTCTATGGTCTGCAGCTTTATCACCTTGGTCCCCATTCTCTTCTTCTTGTGGCGACATTTGTCCACTTTTGCGAGATGTGGGTGGGCATTCCCCCCCTGTGTTGAGCTATTCCGCACCTTCTTCACTATCAACACCACCGGAAAGGGGACAAAGTTTCTTGGCTTCTATTACTTCGTGAAGCGTAAGAACTATCCCTTCAAATACTTGAAGTCTTTTCCTTCCGGCAAATGGGATGATTGGAAGAAGGACTGGATCATCATCTCAGTGGAGGAGCATGAGAGGCTGGAGCTGCCTGAAGGTCTCCCCAACGTTGATACCGACGCCTGGAGTGTAGTTCCAGTGCTATCGGATGCCTTCAACCCTGTCTGAACCAGGATCTGCGAATGCGTGGAAGGTGGAGTGACCCCCCAGATGGTCTTCTGCAACTTCCTGGCCAACAGGTGGGCTCCGCTGAAGAAGAGGGAGAAGCTCGCATGGGCCCTCAACAGCGTGATGGATGACGATCGAATTAAAACTGGCCTGGGATCCAACTTGGATGATGTAGCTTTGGAGCTTCATCTCAAGAAATTCCAGCATGGATTATATGTCAAAGGCGACGATCTAGCTTTGCCGGCGGCTTTCTTCCCTCTGAACATGGAGGTGCAGTTCAACAGGGAGCTCCGGAGGAGTATGCCTGCGCTCGATGACCTTGGTGAGGTGGAAAGGCGTCCGACCACCGAGTTGGTGATCCCTGGAGATTCCGAGGGTGGTCCTACCTCTGCCCCGAGCCGGAAGACTGAAGTCACCAGCAAGGGCAAGGGTAAAGAGCCAGCTAAGTCTTCCAGTCGGAAAAGGAAGTTGAAGCACGCTGATGGTAGGTCCGTCAGACCTGCTCCTTCCACGATAGCTCCTTCTCCCTGGCGGGGGAGGTCTTCTGCAACTACCCCTGCTCCGGTGCAAGCGTCTTCAAGAGCCGTAAGCTTCGGGCGGGCGACCCTGGCCTTAATGTCGGCTAGAAGTTCCAGGTCTGAGGGTTCTTCTCGGCGAACGGAAGCTCCGGCCGAAAGAACCCTGGCGGCTGTGAGTGTTCCTCAACTGAGGTCCGAAGTAGTTGTCTCACCGGATTTGATGGGTTCTAGCTCCGAGCCTCAGAAGAAGAGGTTCCGAGGTGACTGGGGTGGTAGCATCCCGAGGTAAGCATTGATTGCTCACCCTAAAAAGCTATTCTTGCTTTTGGATGTGTCTTTAATCTTCTCTTCCCTTTATTTTTAGGGTGTCGAAGAAGGGACCGGGAGCTTTAGCGCCTGTTGCAACGGCTGGGGCTGCATCTGCCGAAGCTCCGACTTCGATCGCTGAGACTACTCGTCAAACAGAGGCAGAAGTCGCGGTAGCTCCGGTGCCAGCTGTCGTGAGCTTAGACTCGGAGTCCTCACCCGAAACTCCTGTGGTAGCACCGGACCGCAGGAGATAAGTTGAAGATGTACCCCTGGTGGTGGAGGCTGATGCTCCAGTACCAGCGATTCCAGAAGTTCCGGCTTTCGAGCCAGAAGTTGCCGAAGCCCTGGCTGCTGAGCCAGAAGTAGCTGAAGCCCCGGCTATTGAGCCGAAAATCACACAAGCTCCGGCCCTTGTTCCAGAAACCCTTGAAGATCCGGCAGCTGAGCCGAAAGTGGTAGAGGGTCCGACTGCTGAGCCGAAGGTGGTTGGAGGTCCGGCGGCTGTGCCGGAGGTGGTTGGAGGTGCGGTGGCTGTGCCGGAGGTGGTCGTCATTCTAGAGCTCGAGCCAGCGGTGGTTGAGGCCCCAGTTGAAGCTCCAGCTGCTGCTCCAGAGGTGGTGGTCCCGGAGGAACCTAGGCTGGAGCCAGAGCAGCTTGCAGGACTGGCGATAGGTCCTTCAACTTCGGAGCCGTCAACTGAAGACCCTGAAGCGGCACCTTCAACTGCTCCGGAGATAGAAGTTCCCCCAGTGGGTTCTTCTGCTACAGTTGAAGGTCTCCAGGAGAGCGGCCCTAGCGCTGCAGGAGTCCATGGGACCACTATTGTAGAGTGGGACCCAATTTTTATGATGGAGATCCCTTTTGAGCCTACAGAAATGGTCCCAGCAGGACCAAAACCTATCCCTCTTGCGTTTTCCATAGACAACGCCTGCTCATGTCTCCGGCAGGTCCAGATTGCCTTCGAACATGAGAGCAAAGCTTTGGAGGAGGAGCACAACACCATGAGGCGTTGGCGCAACAGACTCCATTTTGAGACCAGGCTTACTCAGACAAGGCTGGCTGACCAGAAGGAATAGATCAAGGGGGAGAAGGCCTGGTTAGAATACTGGGATAATTTGATGGAAGGGAAGTAGGCCGCCATCCGAGTGCTCGATGCTAACTCCAGGGAAATCCTGGAGGAAGCCAAGGAGAGACGTGACACTGCTGATGAGCGTTACAAAAAACTCGCTGAATTGAATGAAGCTCTCCTGAAGCGTCGAGCGGACCTGGAGGCGAGGGAGGAAAAACTCCTAGGACAGCAGGAGGATGTGGTGAGGAGAGAGGCGGAGGTCACCCAGAAGTTGACTCTGGGTGAGAAAAATTTGGTGGATCGCAGCAAAAAGCTAGATCTATGGAAGGAGGAAAAGAGGAAGAGGAACTGGAAGGTGGGGCAAGAACTCTCAAAAATAGAGTCTGATGTTGCCGCTAGGGAGGAGAGAGTTAAAGGCAGGGAGAAAGACCTTGCTGAAAGGCGGAACCGCATCCACCTCCGGGAGACGGAGCTGACCGACTAAGAAAGGCAAGTTGCTGAGAGCATGCAGCAACATGCTAAGTTGGCTGAGCGCCTTGCCTATGAAGGTTCGGAGCTTGCGGCTTCCCAGAAGTCGCTGGAGGAGCTACGGAGCTTGAAGGAAACTGAAGCCATTCAAGTATGGGACTTCTTGGGCCGGGCCAACGATGCGCTGACACCACTAGGTTTCAGTCCAGTACGCCCGGACAACCCGGAGCTGGATCTGGACCGAGCATTGGTGGCCCTCAACGGTGCTGGCGGCAAACATGACGCGATGAGCGACGTCATCACGGACCCGCTGGAGATAGAGGGGAAGACTCTGGCTACAAAGGTCATTGAATACGTGCTGACATGTTATGTAAGTCGAGATCCTCAATTCCCACTGGACCCAGTGCTCGAAGGTCCAGTTGCCGAAGAAGAAGACGCCGCCAAAGCCAGCGTCCAAGAAGTTGCCCAAAGAGTAGCTTCATTCTTCCGCAAGTCTTAGGTTCTCCAGTAGCTTGGGACTTTCTTTCTTTTACCTTTTGTTGTACTCTCTCCATTTTTTTTGCCTTTTGCTATACTCTCTCCATTTTGTAATTCAGTATCTCGAATTAATGAAATCCTTATTTCTACCTTCAAGTTCACTTTTGTCTTCAATATACTGTGTTGTATCTTGTTGGCCCGCTGGTACATGTGTACAGTTTAAGTATGTACATGTACCAAAGGTTATGACAGTATGTTGACAACTTGAGTGCTTCACACTTGTAAATTTTAAGTCCGAAGTCTTCATCTTTGATACGTCGACTGTAGGCCCCCTGGGTTAGACGGAGGTTCGTAGCTCCAATAGTGGTTGATGTCAAAACACAAGTCGTTGACGATAGACCTCCAGGGGTTGCTTGTGCTTAGTAGCTTCGGCGTCATCCATTGTCAACATATTCGACATTGACGGTGGATCCATCTTTAGGCGATGTCAGAGCTTAGTAGCTCCGGCTTCATCCACCATCACTTTTGAATTATTGCTTTTCCTGCACATTAAAGTCAAAAGAAAAAGTAAAATTTGTCCTCTTTTCTATAATTTGGTTGTGACTTATTCTTCTTATTGGGTCCTTAGGTCCAAATTAACTTAGCATGATAACAAACATTTTATTATAATCTTTCCAGATCCGCATGCCTTTTTAAAACTCACCCTATTGAGGCCTGCCGGGGTGTGGGTAGAGCAGCGTATGTAGGAGCGAAGAGAAGCTACCAGAGGGGGCGGTGAATGGTAGATTTAAAAATCTTATGCAACGGAAACAATTAAATCCCAACCCCTTCGGCAGAAAAATGATCTGTTAGAGAAATAGTGTGTGAAACTAATCTAAACGTGTTTCACCATGAAAAAGTGATATATATAAGAGATAATCAACTCACAAAGAAAACACAAGAAGAATCTCTCAAATACGTCGAGAGAAACTCAAGTTATGGTTGAAAGATCGAATAAAGGTCAATCTGTCCTACCCGAGAAAAACAGTTCTGGAATGCCGCAAAGAAAACTCGTGTATAACATAAACCACAAATCCAATGACCGTGAAATTTTGACAGATGATAGACAATCAAGTTTTGAAGACAACCCAAAAAGAATCACATTAATTGGATCTGTAAAACTTGAGTTATGGTAAAACCACCAATGAAAGGTAGTGCTGTCCGGAAACTCGACGAGTAAAACTTGTCTGAAACAAGTCGGACGAACAAGGCACAAAAGTTCCGTCAAACTACAAATTTTATTCAATAGAACACAAGAGGAACAGCCCCAAAGTCATCTACCACGAGATTTGGCCTTCCCTTGCTTATATAACCAGCCCTTAGGCCAACCCAATCTCAACTAGGACTCCAATCCTACTCCGATCACGAATCGAAACTTTCCATAATTGCTTAGGACTCTTCTATACACAGATAGAAGCAATATTAAGACTTCCAAACACCTTAGTAACATATACCACATTCCTAAAACAACTCAAATTCGTGTCCCACACAAAATCCTAGCATAACCAACTCGATACTTTCCATACCGAGCCATAACCGACTCCGCCGCAACCGAAGTCATTAACCGATACGATCTGATCCTTCCAACCAGATCTTTCCATCCATAACCCATCTTTGGAACCATGTTGCCACGTCATGCACCGCATGCATACATGTAAACACCTTCCTTTGACGTCCAATAACCTTCATATGCACCACCCTTGATTCAATCATCCTGCGCGACCTCCTGACCCGCTCAACCACAATTCCTCCTGAATTTGGTTGTTGGAACCTCAACTCCTCCCTGAGACTAGTCCAAAGGATCCTGTCACTAGCCATGTCTTGAACTCAAGCAACACCTGCACAAGAATAAACAACAAATCCGTACGAGCCCAAGTTCGCGACTTGACACAAGTCAGTTCTGAACACAACACCTTACGTGAGCACCTCACATAAGCATGTTGCAAAGCATAGCAAAATGATATCAGCCATATCAACTAAAACGCACAAAAAACTTAGCAAATGAATACTAAGCAATCTTTCCAAGAATATAAAGCAAGTTCGAAACATTGCAAGATAAAGCAGGAACATTGCGATCAAGCTCCGAACCTTGTCAAAGCTAACCGGAGATTGAGCTGGAGCTTACCAAAGCTAGTACAACCTAGCGCCGGAGCTTAACGAAGCTAGCAGGACCTAGCATCGGAGCTAACCAAACCTAGTCGGACCTGGCGCCAGAGCTAACCAAAACTAGTCAGAACTAGTCAACCCAACAACCGGAGCTAGAGAAACATGTCGGAGCTTTAACAAAGACATGTCGGAACTATCAAAGACATGCCGAAGCTAAAGACAAAACTCACCGGAGCTACCCAAAAACATGTCGGACCTAGACAAAGCAAGTTGGACCTTACGTCAGACCTTGCAGAAGCTCGGAGCTACAGTCGGACCTTGCTAAAAAGATATTATGACAGCATTCAAAACTTTTATAGTCAAAACCAATGTATTCATCACACATAGGTCTCACAATCTCCCCTTTGATGAATGCATTGGCAACACTACTTAAGATCCGAACATTAGCTTATTCACATTAAAAGTTTGAAAACAATTTCTCCCCCTTTGTACAACAGAAATAAAATGAGAAAAAGAAATTCTCCCCCTGAGAAGAATCGTGCCAAAAACAATTGTGAATATGTGATGTGTAATCAATGTCTACCCCTTGCATATTTATTTTTAAAAATTCTTCGCATATTATCTCTCCGCCTTTGACAATGTATTCAGCAAGGTTTAAAAGAGAGATTTAAATTGTTATGAGCATATTATAACATATACATATAAAACAAAGCTCATCCAACTCATACTATCAAGTAACTTACACTATCACATCAATGAGATACATAAAGTAGTGTAAGCCATGCTAGAGATCAAATGTAATTTCCAATTTAGCAAGTCATGATCTCACAAACTTAACTATTTCAAAACATGAAAGCATGACACTTGTTGCTGCATTTTATTATTTTAAAGCACAAATTTAGATCATATGATACTTGCAAGAGATTATATCCGCATCTTCCTTATTCTAACCAACCAAGCCAAACCTATGTCATTTGACAATCAGAAGCTTAAGGACATGGTTTTAGTCATACACAACTTCTTCCAAGTTCATATCTAAGTGCAATGATAAGCTATCTCAAAAGAAAAAGTGTGATGCATGCATATTCTCTTAATCTTTTCTCAACTTATGTTTATTCATAAAAATTCAACATGTGAGTGGATTACTTGATTAATTCTTTATGATTAAAAGCACTTGTGAGCATGCAACAAGTTCAAAACAGCAAGAAGGTTCAATCATGACCAGATTTAGTGTAAGTAATTATTCCAATTACTAGACATGGCAAAAACTACAAAATGTATAACACGAGTAATGTAGTTAGAACTTCCAGCATGTAAAAGGAATCACAAAGTCATATATGTATGAAATACTATGATCATATTGCTTTAAGTTCAGATTCTCATAGGCTTCCCAAATTTCAAAACTCCCCTCAATTTAAACCATGAGGATGCATAACCCCTATTTCACTACGAATGTAACAAAAACGAGTGAAATCCAAAGGTTTTGTAAAAATTTCAGCCAATTGTTGTTCGGTATCTACATGGTGAAGCACAATGTTTCCTTTTTCAACATTATCACGGAGAATGTGATACCTAATGTCAATGTGCTTAGTTTTAGAATGTTGCACAGGGTTTTTGGCAATACAAATGGCACTAGTGTTATCACAAAACAGTGGAACACTATCTAGATCAACCCCATAGTCCTTAAGTGTTTGAACAATCCAAAGAATTTGTGAGCAAGCACTAGCAGCAGCTACATATTCAGAATTAGCTGTGGATTGTGCAACTGAGTTTTGTTTTCTAGAGGACCAAGCAACAAGTGAATTACCAAGAAAATGACAAGCACCGGAAGTACTTTGCCTATCAATCTTGCAACCCCCAAAATCAGCATCTGAAAAAGCTTTCAAAGTAACGGTTGAGGAAGAAGGAAGAAAAATGCCAAATTCTTGAGTTCCATGTAAGTACCTGAGAATCCTTTGACGGCTTAACGATGTGAATCACGTGGGGAAGCTTGAAACCATGCACAAAGACATAAGCTGAATTGTATGTCCGGTCTTGATGCCGTGAGGTACAAAAGCGATCTATATTCTTTTTGATCCATGGGTTCACCATCTTCATCAAGTTCAAGTGTTGTTGCTGTTCCCATTGGTGTCCGAAGAGGCTTGCTTTTGTCCATGTTGAAGCGCCTTAGGAGGTCTTTTGTATACTTCGTTTGATGAACAAAGGTACCCTCCTTGGTTTGCTTGATTTGCAGCCCCAAAAAGTACGTGAGTTCTCCCATCATACTCATCAAATTCTGAACTCATCATAGCTGAAAACTTGGACACAAGATCATGAGAAGCACAACCAAAGATAATATCATCCACATACACTTGAACGAATAATGAGTCATTGCCATGCTTAAGCACAAAAAGAGTTTTATCAACCTTGCCCATGGTAAACCCCTTTTCAAGTAAGAATGTTTTTACCTATCATACCATGCTCTAGGGGCTTGTTTGAGACCGTACAAGGCCTGGATAGTTTGTAAACATGATTAGGAAAATCTGAATTTTCAAAACCCGGTGGTTGTTTGACATAAACCTCCTCATCTTTGTAGCCATTAAGAAAAGCACTTTTAACATCCATTTGATATATCTTAAAACCTTTAGATGCAGCATAAACTAACTAAATTCTTATGGCTTCTAATCTAGCAATAGGAGCAAAAGTTGGCCAAATCATCTTTATCTTCATCTTCGTCACTTCCAATGTCCACGTCGCTTGGGCCAAGTTCCTGGAGTGCAGAGATAAAACTGTTCACCAGTTGGCGACCTGTAAAGCCATTTTTCTTCTTCTTATCATTTGTTGAGGAGTGCTTCGTCCTTGATTGTTTTTCTTCTCGGGAAGTAGAACCTGAAAGGTTAGGACATTCTGTACGAAAGTGTCCTGTCTTACCACATTCGAAACATCGTTGAGGTCTGGAGCTTCCTCTCCTTCTAGTTCTCACATTTTGCAAAGCTTTTGAGAACCTAGTAGAGAGAAGTGCTAGCTCCTCCTCTGAAAATTCCGCAATCTGTTCAAGTGTTAGAGAGGACAACAAAGAAAGTGTACCACAAGATGAAGATTGACCGTATCTAGGCATGTCACGTTGTGAAACAAAAGCAATAGACTTGTTTGGATTCTTACGTGATAAGATGCCAATTTCATGAGTCTTTAGTTTAGAGTAAAGCACATGTAATGTAAGAGAACTCATGACAGTTGATTCACGAATAGATGTAACTTTCATCTCCCAGATTGACATGTCTAATGCACTAAGAAGTTGCCTAGCATTTTCAGCATCAGAAAAGTTAACATTGACACTACACAGATTGCTGAGAATTTTATTGAAGCGAGCAAAAAGGTCATCGATAGATTCACCGGGTTGCATCTCGAATCGCATATATTCCTTTTTGAACATATCTTGTCTCACCTCCTTGATCGTGTTGGATCCTTCTTGATAGTCACAAAGCGCTCTGCGCTCTCCACACATCATATGCCGATCGAAGGTGTGCAACGCGGTCGAAGTCGCTTTGAGTGAGTCCTTGGAAGATCAAGTTTCGTGCTTTGTTGTTGTTGTCGACGTCCCGTAGGTTCTTAGCCGTAACTTGATCGTTTGACAGCACATCATAAGGCTTGTACAGCTTTTTCCATATGGCAAAGCCTTGGGCCTGGATGAAAGCCTCCATGCGTGCCTTCCAAATCTAAAAATCAATACCAGCAAACATACAAGGTTTGGCAGAGTATTTCTCCATGATGATTAGTCAAAAACACGTGCAAATCACAATGATTGGAGCACCGTGGCTCGGATACCAATTGTAGTATCGAAGAGCACGTGAAAAGCTACCAGAGGGGGGTGAATGGTAGATTTAAAAATCTTACGCAGCAGAAACAAATAAATCCTAACCCCTTCGGCAGAAAAAAATCTGTTAGATAAATCGTGTGTGAAACTAATCTAAACATGTTTCACAATGACAAAAGTGATATATATCAGAGAGAATAAAGTCACGAAGAAAACACGAGAATAATCTCTCAAATCCGTCGAGAGAAACTCAAGTTATGATTGAAAGATCGAACAAAGGTCAATCTGTCCTACCCGAGAAAAACAGTCCTGGAATGCCGCAAAGAAAACTCGTGTAGAACAGAAATCACAAATCTAATGATCGTGAAATTTTGACAGATGATAGAAAATCAAGTTTTGAAGACAACCCAAAAAGAATCACGTCAATTGCATCTGTAAAACTTGAGTTATGATAAAACCACCAACGAAAGGTAGTGCTGTCCAGAAACTCGACAAGTAGAACTTGTCTGAAACAAGTCGGACGAACAAGACACAAAAGTTCCTTGAAAATACGAATTTTATTCAATAGAACACAAGAGGAACAGCCCCAAAGTCGTCTACCACGAGCTTTGGCCTTCCCTTGCTTATATAACCAGCCCTTAGGCCAACCCAATCTCAACTAGGACTACAATCCTACTCTGATCACAAATCGAAACTTTCCATAACTGCTTAGGACTCTTCTATATGCAGATAGAAGCAATCTTAAGACTTCCAAACACCTTAGGAACATATCCCACATTCCTAAAACAACTCAAATTCGTATCCCACACGAAATCCTAGCATAACCAACTCAATACTTTCCATACCGAGCCATAACCGACTCCGCCGCAGCCTAAGTCATCAACCGATACGATCCGATCCTTCCAACCAGATCTTTCCATCCATAACCCATCTTTGGAACCATGTTGCCACGTCATGCACCGCATGCATACATGCAAACACCTTCCTTTGACGTCCAGTAACCTTCATATGCACTGCCCTTGATTCAATCATCCTGCGCGACCTCCTGACCCGCTCAACCACAATTCCTCCTGAATTTGGTTGTTGGAACCTCATCTCCTCCCTGAGACTAGTCCAAAGGATTCTGTCACCAGCCATGTCTTAAAATCAAGCAACACCTGCACATGAACAAACAACCAATCCGTATGAGCCCAAGTCCGTGACTTGACTCAAGTCAGTTCCGAACACAACACCTTACGTGAGCACCTCAAATAAGCATGTTCCAAAGCATAGCAAAATGATATCAGCCATATTAACCAAAACACACAAAAAACTTAGCAAATGAATACTAAGCAATCTTTCTAAGAATACAAGTTCGAAACATTGCAAGATAAAGCAGGAACATGCGATCAAGCTCCGAACCTTGCCAAAGCTAACCGGAGCTTGAGACAAAGCTTACCAAAGCTAGTACAACCTAGCGTCGGAGCTTACCAAAGCTAGCAGGACCTAGCACCGGAGCTAACCAAAGCTAGTTGGACCTAGCGCCGGAGCTGACCAAAACTAGTTGGAACTAGTCAACCCAACAGCCGGAGCTAGAGAAACATGTCAGAGCTTTAACAAAGACATGCCAGAGCTATCAAAGACATGTCGGAGCTAAAGACAAAACTTACCGGAGCTACCCAAAAACATGTCGGACCTAGACAAAGCAAGTCGGACCTTACGTCGGACCTTGCAGAAGCTCGGAGCTAGAGTCGGATCTTGCTAAAAAGATATTATGGCAGCATTCAAAACTTTTATAGTCAAAACCAATGTATTCAACACACATAGGTCTCACATCGTACTTAGGGTGCGGGACTAGGCTAAGTCGATAGCTCACTTCAGACCTATGTTGGCTTGGCATTCAGGCAAGTTGACTAAGTAGCAATGTTGAGATCCAAAGAAGACTATAATTAAAGTTTGTAACGCATGTAAATTACTTGGGATAAAGCTAAAAAAGAATTGCACAACTTTATTATAGACAAGCGAGGAGAAAGTAATTTGATATATTGAGCCTTGCACAAAGTAAATGCACGTGGAGTCTGTTTTCACACAATAATGCCTCTCATTGTAGGTACGGATTACAGGGGAGACAAGGACACATTTAGGGTGTTGGACCATGCTAAATGTGCTATACATCTTGTACTAACCCAGGGCAAGTAGTTACACTTTTAGTACTGTGACTGTCTGAAGTGTTACTTGAACTTCCTGGACCCTCCTGGAGGGGTCCGGACGTTCTCCCGGAGGACTTGCCTGTCTTTGTATAATGACTCTACAACATGCATTGTGTGAAATTACGGACTCACCTCCGTGACTCTAAGCGTAAAACTTATGGAGGTGCTCGATGTTCCAAGGATTGGGAAGCGGGATCCCATCCTCAGTTGCCAAGCGAATGCACCCTGGTCAAGATACTTTAATGACTCAGAAGGGACCCTCCTAGCTGGTGGAAAGTTCGTTCATCCCTTCACGAGTTAGTATCTTCTGGAGCACCAGGTCACCTTCTTCAAGCTGTCAGTCACGCACATGCCTTTGATGATAGCGCCAGAGCGCTTGATGATAACGTGCATTTCGAACAGTTGCTTGGCACCTTCCCTCGTCGATGAGGTCAAGGTCTTCACACTGGAGCTATCCTGCGTGGCTTCATCGAAGGTCCGGACTCGGAGGGACCCCAAGGCGATCTCCGGAGGAAGGACTGCTTCAGCTTCGTACACCAAGAAAAATGGAGTCTCCCTAGTTGACCGGTTAGGTGTTGTCCTGTTTGCCCATAATGTGGACGAAAGCTCTTCAATCCAGTTAGCTCCGTGCTTTTTCAAGCACTCATATGTGCGCATTTTGAGTCCTTTTAAGATTTCTGCATTTGCTCTCTCGGCATGTCCATTGCTTGCTGGATGAGCTACTGAGGCGTAGCTAAGTTGAATGCCGAGGTCTTTGCAATATTCTTGGAATGCAGCACTTGTAAATTGAGTTTCGTTGTCAGTTATCACTTTGTTCAGAACTCCAAATCTGCATATAATGGACTTCAAGAACTTGATTATTGATTGTTTGTTGATTGTTACTACTGGAGTTGCTTTCGGCCACTTGGTGAATTTGTCGATGGCGACATACAGGGACTTGTAACCTGCGACGGCTTTTGGGAAAGGTCCCAAGATATCCATGCCCCACACAGGGAATGGCCATGTAGGAGGTATCATTTGTAGTGATTGAGCTGGTGTGTGAATCTGTTTGGCGTGAAACTGACACGCTTCACATTTTTTCACTAGCTCAACTGCATCCTGAAGTGTTTTAGGCTAGTAAAATCCATGCCGGAAGGCTTTACCAACCAGCGTGCAAGAAGTTGCGTGGTTCCGCACCCGCCTCCATGGATTTCCATGAGGAGATCGCAACCTTCTTCCCTTGCAATGCACCGCATTAGGATGCTATTGGCACCGCATCGGTAGAGATCCCCTTCTACCAATGTGTATCATTTAGCCAATCTGACAATCCAGTCAGCGGACACACTGTCTTTAGGAAGGATATTGTCTTTCAAGTAGCTCCGGATCTCTAAGATCCATGCATCGAAGCTAGATTGAGCTTCTGAGTCTTGCGTGCTGGGTTGCTCGGAGCTTCCGACAACACCTACGACCCTTGGTAAACGCCATGGTAACAGAGCCACCGGGACCGCCAGCTTCGAGGTGCTGGTCTCGACCCCTTTGCTTAGTCCGGCAGGCTGAGCTGTTGGTTTTTACAAACTCCGGATGAAGAGTCTGTCAGGAGCCGGAGCTCCGGTTGAGGCTTTTGTCGAGAGTTCATCAGCTTCGGAGTTAAGAAGGCGTTGAATATGATGGAGATCCAGGACTTCGAAGTCCTCCTGAAGCTTCTGGACTTCAAGCAGATAAGCAACTAATTGAGAATTGTTGCAGGAGCATTCACCTTTCACTTGTTTGATGATGAGTTGTGAATCTCCCTTCACCAACAGCTGTTTGACACCATAAGATAGTGCCACCTTGAGTCCATAGATGAGGGCTTCATATTCCGCCATATTGTCAGGTGCCTTGAAATCAAGGTGTACCATGTACTTGACCTTCTCCCCGGTCAGAGCCAGGAGAAGGATTCCAGCTCCGGCCCCCTGCTTCTGCACGAAGCCATCGAAGTAGAGGGTCCAGTGAGGCTCAGTGAATACTGGAACTTTAATCTCTGGTTTCTTCTCACTGTGGCCCCCAGGGTTTGACGAAGAGGGGGTCCACTCCGCCACAAAGTCAGCCAAGGCTTGACTTTTAATTGCTTGTCTCGACACGAATTCTAGATCAAATTCTACCAGCTCCACTACCCACTTTGCAATATTCCCAGTAGAATTAGGGTTTTGCAAAATTGCACGTAGTGGAAAAGAAGTTACCACTGATATTTTGTGGGCTTGGAAGTAATGACGAAGCTTTCTAGAGGCAATAAGGACTGCGTAAAGCAGTTTATGCACCTCAATGTATCTTGTCTTGGCGTCATGGAGTATTTCACTGATGAATAACATAGGGCGTTGGATGGTCCGGACCCTTTCAGAAAGACTCGGAGCTTCCTCCTCATCAACCCGAACCCTCCCGGAGGGGTCCGGACCTTCTTCTGGAATTTCCTAGTCCCTGCCGAAGGAACCTGGAGCTTCTTTTGGAGTGACCCAGACCCTCCTAGAGGGGTCTGGATCTTCTTGTTCAACAACATTTACTCCTTCGTTTGAAGGAGGTTGATCCTCCAACATTTGGCCTTGAGGATCTGTGCCCGAGGGTTGGTACCCAGACTCGCCTTCAGGTAGCTCTGAACCCTCCTGGAGGGGTCTAGACTCCTGAATTGGTGATGGCTTCGGTCTTTCCGTGACCAGGACCATACTGACAACCTCTATAGTTGTCAAAATGTAAAGCAGTAAAGGCTCACTAGGGTTCGAAGCTACCAGGATTGGTAGTGTGGTGAGGAGCTGCTTTAGCTCTTGAAACGCCTTTTCTGCTTCTTCAGACCAATGAAACGGTCCGGAGTTCCTCAAGAGTTTGAAGAAGGGTAGCGCTTGTTCTGCCAGTCTTGATATAAACCGGCTGAGCGTAGCTAGACATCCAGTCAACTTTTGGACATCTTTAATGCGGGCTGGGGGCTGCATTTCTTATATAGCCTTGATCTTCGCAGGATTTGCTTTGATTCCTTTATGAGTCACCAAGAACCCCAAAAGCTTTCCAGAGCTAACCCCGAAGACACATTTGTCTGGGTTTAGCTTGGTGCGCGTGGTGCGCAGCTTGTCGAAGACGGCTTGTAAGTTGTCAAGGAGCGACTCCTTGTTTTAATCTTCACGACGATGTCATCAACATACACCTCCACCAAGTCTCTAATTAGCTCTTCCAATGTTTTGTACATAGCTAGCACAAATGTTGAAGCAACATTTTTAAGACGAAGTGGCATGGCAGTATAACAATACAATCCATCTACTGTTATGAAGGCAATGTGCTCTTCATCTTCCTTAGACATTTGGATTTGATGATATCCGGAATATGCATCTAAGAAACACAGTAGCTCACACCAGAATGTGGAATTCACTATCTGATCTATTCTGGGTAGTGGAAATGGATCTTTTGGACATGCCTTATTTAAGGTGGTGTAGTCAATACACATACGGAGCTTCCCACCGGCCTTGGGTACAACAACTGGGTTTGCTAGCCATTTTGGATGGAAGATTTCCCAGATGAATCCAACTTCGAGTAACTTCTTGATTTCCTGTCGGATGAAGTTTTGTCGCTCGATTGATTGCTTCCAGGGCTTCTGGTGTACAGGCCGAGCGTCTGAGTAAATCTTCAGATTGTGCTCAATCACCTCCCTAGGCATCCCATGAATTTGTGACGGTTGCCAGGAAAACACGTCGACATTGGCCTGGAGGAAAGTGACGAGCGCGAGTTCCTATTTGTTGTTCAGACCCCCCGATATACGGGTAGTTTGAGCAGCATCGGAACCGATTTGGACGACTTTGACGGGAATATCAACGTTGCCACTTGGTTGCACACGAGGTGTGGATGTAGAGCCTTTGTGACGAATGCTTGGAGGATTCGGAGCTTGCTCCTTACCAGATGCTTCCTCTTGCGCTGTGGTAAGCGCATAGAGTTCCTCCAGTGCAGTGACTCCTGCGGTACGATCTCCGCGGATCCGGAGAATGCTCGTGGGTGTTGGCATTTTCAACACCAAGTAACCATAATGGGCCGCATCCATAAACTTGTATAAAGCTGGCCTACCCAAAATGGCATTAAAGGGCAGACTGATCTGCGCAACGTCAAAAACTAGTTTATCGGTTCTGTAGTTCTCCCGGGTCCCGAAGGTCACTTGGAGTGTAATGGAACCAAGAGGAGTAATGGTTCCCGAACCTACTCCAGAGAAAGGTCGGGATGGGCGAAGGTCCGAAGGCCGGAGCTGTAGCTTAACGAAAACTTCGAAGCTTATGAGGTTTAACCCAGAACCTCTATCCACCATTACATGGTGGATTTGGATATTGTTAATGGTGGGTGACACCATCAACGGGAGTTGACCAGCCATGATCATGTTTCGGGGGCAGTTTGAAGCATCAAAAATGATGGGTGTATCCATCCACTTCTGATGTGGTTCTGCCTTAGCAGCAGGAGCTACCATGGCCATGTCCCGCCGCATTGTCTTAAGGATGCGGCGAGAGGTGATGTCCCAAGAACCACCATAGATGGTGTTCATTGTCATAGGCATCGGAGTTGTCATTGACAGTATTGTAAACGGCTTTCAAGACCCTTTTAGGGTCTTGGAAACCTAGCTCTTCTTCAGTTGGAGCTTCATCGACTTTTTGTTTTCCTTCCCTTTGACAGAAAGGAGCTTCTTCCCGGCGCTTGTTGTAGCGCTCGGCAAGGTTCTGGACCTCCCGACACTCTTCAAAACTGTGTCGGTTCGTCTTGTGAATCATTCACCATGCTTTGCAACTGTTGTCGTCCTCTGATGAAGGTCGAGGTCGCTTCTCGGGGTGTGGCCCCCGGTTTCCAGGAGCTGCCGCAATAACAACTGGAGCGCCGGCCAACGACTTCTTTTTGCTGTTGGGCTTCTTTTTCTTCTTGCCACTACCAGAGGTAGTGGCTTCAGTTTTGGAGGACTTCTGGTTGGCCTCCAGAGCTGGCTTGGAGTGCATTTCACGGCCCTCCGTGGCTCTAGCACATTTGTCGGCTAGGCTGAAGAGTTCTGTGATGCTGGTAACTTCTTTAACGACCAGCTTCTCTAGCATCTTCTTATCTTGAACACCCTGTTAGAGTGCAACGATAACAGAAGAGATCGAGATAGAAGGAATGGTATTTCGTACCTGAGAGAATAGCTGGATGAAGGACCGTAGCGACTCCCTCGAAATTTGCTTTACAACAAACATGTCCAATTCAGTGCCGGGTCGGGTATAAGAGCTCCGGAAGTTGGCAGTGAATTCTTGGCACAATTCTACCCAACTATTAATGGAGTCGGGTGGAAGACTCATGAACGAGGACCTTGTAGTCCCAGTTAAAGCCACCGGGAAGTAATTGGCCATCACAGCCTCATCACACCCCGCTGCCAGTATGGCAGTAGAATAGATTTGAAGAAATTCAGCGGGGTTGACAGTCCTGTCAAATTTCGTCGGTAAGTGGGGCCAAAACTTCTATGGCCACCTAACCATACGTAAGTGCATGGCCAGGGCAGAACAACCTCCTCCTATTCCCTGAGGAGCAGGGTTGTCCCGAGCTTCTCGCCTCTCGCGAGCGCGCTCAATGTGGACACGACCGTCGTGCTGCCGGTAGCGGCGATCCAATTTCAATCGTAGGTCATGAGTCAGAATCCTGGTAATAGTGTGGGTGCGTCACGCCCCAGGGGGCAACAAAGTCACCTGCTGGGAGGAAGCACGTCTCCTCTATTGAGAGGCTTGTGGACCAAGCCTGCGGACAAGGTCTGATGGTGTGAAGGTGCTCTTTCCGAAGGGGTAGGACCTTGATTGCTGATGCCTCCAGCCGTAGCTGCGACCAGATGGTCAACATTAGTCCTCCACTGCTCCATAGCACCCTGGAGTGCACCTGGAGATGGTGGGCATTGTAGAAGAGCTCGTGCAACAATGAGCGCGTGCTCGGGGTTGTGTTTGTCGATGTAGTGATCGACGCAGGTGCTCCATATTGTTGACCAGCATTATTTGCTGGAACAGATGGTGGTTGTGGTGCCACAGCACCTGCTGGAACAACAGCACCTGCTGGTTGTTGGACGTTGGAGGGATTGCCTCCAGCAGGTTGTCCAACGTGGTTGCTATTGGAAGATCCAGCAGCTGAATTCACCATCTTTTGATCTTGGGATTGAGCGCTCCCCATACCTGGAGCGCCAAATGTCGAAGTGTTTAATACGAAACTTTCCCTGGACCCGCTGAGAAGCAGCTCGCGGAGGTTCTTTTGTAGTTGGGGCACGCAAAGATCAATATCAAGATGATGACCTCAGGGATTTACGTGGTTCGGGCCGCCTGAGCGTAATACTCTACTCCACGGGGTTTGTGTAATTGTATTGAGCAAATACGTTCCCTAGGATCAGGTTGAATCCGGCCTCCCCTTATGTTTGTGTGGTACAACCCTTTTATAGTTCTATGGACTAACCGTTACATATCTGGCCTAGCCCGACATGTGGCCCTGATGTGCTTAAATGACATAATACACTATCTAAAGAGTATTAAGTATAATTAATAGTGTGGTAACGTGCCTTCATGGCAGCGTTACCCCTATTAACAGTGCATTGATTGTGTGTCATTAATATGACATTAATGACACATTATCAGACCTTGTAATCGTTGCTTTAACCATCCTTGAATGTCTGTAATGGATATGGTTGGCTTGTATTTGTGTTGGTGACTGTCGGAGTTTGGTTCCAGCAATTCTCCCGGTACTACTGTTGGTAGCCCATGGAGTTTGTAGTTCGGTATTCGGCGCATAGAGATCCAGAGAACGATGGCACGTTGACACAAACTTACGTGGTTTAGGCCGCCTAAGCGTAATACCCTACTCCACGGGGTGTGTAGTTGTTGTATTGAGCGTCTGAGCACTTTTGTGCGTGTGTCAGAGCCGAGTCTGAAAGGGTCTAAGCCTCTAGAAGGGATAGAGAGAGATAGAGAGAGCTTTGTGTATCACTCGGCCAGTCCTTTTATAGCACAAGGACTGGTCGTTACATTGTTAGCCTGGCCCGATATGTGGCCCTGGCAGTTACTGATGCTTAATACAAAATTAATGAGCTTAATTACCCTTAATAGAGTAGTAACGAGCCTTGACAGTGTTGTTACTAGTATTAAGGGCCCTCCAATCGTGTGTCATTAAGATGGTATTATGGACACTTAATCGGGTCTTGATGTCTTTGATTGTCCCTTGAAGGTCCGAACCATTAGGGGTCCACCAGTCTGATTGTTGAGGCTGAAGGTCCGGCGGCTGGACACGTGGCAGCTCCGGAACTTACTTTCCGGGACAGGTAGGTCCGGTGCAGTTGTACACGTGTCAGTACCGGAGCTTCCCTCTATCGGGGTTAGGTCCGAGGGTGCCGCGCAGGCATTTAGCCCGGAGCTTCCCCATGTGTGGGACGTAGCTCCGGTTGCAGTATACACGTGGCAGCAACGGGACTAACCATATAAGCGAGGCTGGTCCGGTCCCGTATGACACGTGGGGTCTTTGCAGGTCTTCAACTCAGACACGTGAAGTTCCTTTGGTATTTTTGTAGTCCCAAGGGGTATACAGTACGCAGGGTACCGACAGTGGCCCCCTGGGCCCACCTCTGGGAGAGACTTTTTGGATGAAGTCATTCTGCTGGAGGTGGGTCCATCCTTTGGCTTTTGAGTCATGTCTTCAAGGGTCTTTGGATGTGCCGTTGGCAGTAGTTTGCAGTTAAACCATCGTCGCGTGGCATATCCAGGATGCGGCAGGTGAGATCTGAGCATGCGGATCTCACGCAATTGTAGGTCGCCGATTCTCGATACAAAAATCGTATCAGTTCTGCGTGTCCTATCAGGCCACCGCCCTCGGGCTTCCCGCCTCTCATGATGACAACCATTTGCCTGGGGTAAGGACCTTGACTTGATTGTCGGGCTGGCCCCGAGTCCCCTTGTCATTGGCAGGGTGAAGTTTTTGAACTGTGTCATCGGCTCCTCTGCGGTTTCCATCCAAGCGTTGCGGGGGCTTAGTTAAGAAGGAAAGCGTGCACCTTTTGGAGATCCTTTATGCCTTCATTTGAACTTGCGCTCAAATCCTCCAAACTTTTGCCTGCTTTTCATCTCTCGCCCCACTGTGCCGCGATGAAGCTGGGACTCCCCAAGAGCCGCATTGGGAGCAAGAAGGAGTTGTCAAGGGTCCGGACCTACATGGGTTGGTCCAGTGACTCCTTCAACCACCTGGTCTGTGCCGGCAAGCTTCCGTTCGAGAAGGAGCACGCCGGCGACTGGTTTACTTCTCCGCGTACGCCATGGTGGGACTGATCCCACCCTTCTCCACTTTTTTCTTGATGCTGCTATACTTCTATGGTCTGCAGCTTTACCACCTTGGCCCCCACTCCTTTCTTCTGGTGTCGACCTTTGTCCACTTCTGCGACATGTGGGTGGGTATTCCCCCTGCGTCGAGCTCTTCCACACCTTCTTCACCATCCACACCACCAGCAAGAGTGACGAGTACCTTTGCTTCTATTTTTTGTGAAGCACAAGAAGTGCCTGTACATGTACTTGAGGTTGTTCACTTCTGGCAAGTGGGACAACTAGAAGAAGGATTGGATTGTCATCAGGACAGAGGAGCATGAGAAGCTTGGAGCGAAGTTCCAGTGCTATCGGACGTCTTTAACCTTGCTTTGACCAGGATCCGCCAATGTGTGGAGGGAGGAGTGACTCCCCAGGCGGTATTCCGCAACTTCTTGGTCAACAGGTGGGCTCCGCTGAAGAAGAGGGAGAAGCTCACCTGGGCCCTCAACAGCGTGATGGACGACGACCGGATCGAGATCGGTTTGATGTCCAACCTGGACGGCGCAGCTTTGGATCTTCACCTCAAGAAGTTCCAGCACATCATTGAGGTTGAGGGTGACGACTTGACTCCACCGGCGGCTTTTCCTCCCTCTAAACATGGAGGCAGAGTTCAGCAGGGAGCTCTAGCGGACGATGTCAGTGGTTGACGACCTCGGTGAAGTTGAGAGGTGTTCGACCACCGGGTTGGCTATTCCCAGAGCTTCTGAGGGTGGTCCCCCTTCCGCCCCGAGACAGAGAGTTGAAGTCGTGGGCAAGGGCAAAGAATTGGCCGAGCCCTCGAGCCGTAAGAGGAAGTTGAAGCATTTTGACGGGAGGTCCGTCAGACCTGCTCCTTCCACAGCAGCTCCTTCTCCCCGGAGGGGAAGGTCTTCAATGGCGGTAACCACTCCAGCATCGGCATCTCCCCGGGATGCCAGCTCAGGCCATGTGGCTCCAGTACCAGGGCTAGCTGAGGGCTCTAGGTCTAAAGGTCCTTCCCGGTCGAGGGGGGCCTCGATCAAGACATCGCTGATGGTGGGAGCAAGCTCTGGGGAACCTTTAGGAGCTACCACGCTAGTGGCGACAGGATCCAGTCCTGAGCGTCCGGTGAAGAGGTTCTGCGCTAGCTGGGGTAGAAATCTCCCAAGGTAAATTTGCTTTCTACCTTAGTTGACTATTTTTTGTTGTAATCATGTTTTGAGTAACTTCGTCCTTCATCCATAGTGTACCCAAAATAGGGGTTGAAGCTCCGAATCTTGCGACAGCAACTGATGCTGCGCAGAAGGAACCTTCGGCTCCAGTTCCAGCGCCGCCCCAAGAGGTGGCTGAGGTTGCGGCAGCTCCAGTGCCAGCTATCGTGGTCTTGGACCTCGACTCATCCCCAGAGGCTCCCGTGGTAGCACCGGACCACGGAAATGAAGATGTACCAGCGGCACCAGCCCCGGAGGTCAAAGCTCCAGGCTTGGATGCTGAGATGATGGACGCTCCGGCTTCAGAGCCGGAGGTAGCTGCAGTTCCAGGCATAGAGTCGGATGTTGTTGAAGCCCCGGCAGTGGAGCCGGTTGTTGATGAAGCCTCGACGGTAGAGCCAGTGGTTGATGAAGTTCCGGCGGCGAATCCCAGTCTCGATGAAGTTCCGGCGCTTGAGCCGGTAGTCGCAAAAGTGCTGGCGCCCGAGCCAATGCTGGTCGAAGCACCAGCGCCTGGACTGGCGATGGAGGAGGCGCCAGCGTCGGAGCTGGAAGTGGCTTCAGCTCCAGCCGAACCTTCAACACTTGCCCCGGAGGTGGTGGTTCCAGAGGTACCCGCGCCTGAGCCAGGGTGCCAAGATGAAGCGGCCGGTCCTCTACTTGAGGGATCAGCTGCTGACGATCTGGCGGCAGGACCTTCGGAGCCAACTCTGGAGGTAGAAGATCCTGTTGTCGGACCTTCCTCGGCGGCGACCGAGGCTACCCCGGAGGGCGACCCTAGTTCCTCGGAAGCACAAGGGACCACTCTTGTAGAGTGGGACCTGATTTTTGTAACGGAGAACCCGCTGGAACCAGCGGAGAGGACCCCGACAGGTCCGGAGCCGATCCCCCTGTTGTTATCTATCGACAACGCCTGGTCCAACCTTCGTCAGGTTTATCTGGCCTTCTACCACGACAGCAAGGCCCTTTAGGAGGAGCGCCAAACCCTTAGTAGGTGGTGCAACCGGCTCCAATTCGAGACCAAGCTGGCGCAAACCAGGCTAGCTGACGACAAGGAGTGGGTGAAAAGGGAGAAGGTCCGGCTCGAGTACTGGGTCAGCTGCTGGACGAGAGGGAAAGCATGGTGCGATCCCTCGACGACCAGTCCCGGTCCATCTACGAACAAGCTGTGGCTACCAATAATGCAGCGAGTGATCGCCAAGAGAAGCTCAGCGCCCTCCACCACACCCTCGTCAAGCCCCGGGTGGCTCTTGAGGAGCGGGAGAAAAAGCTCGAAGATGAAGAGAAAAAACTCCTGGAGCTGCGTGATGACCTTGTGAAGAGGGAGGAGGAGCTTACTTAGAGGCTAACTCTGGGTGAAAAGAACCTCGCAAAGCGCACCAAGAAGCTGGAGGAGCGCTGCAAGAAAGAGGAGAAAAAGGGTTGGCAGCGAGGACAGGACCTCCACAAGAGGGATAATGAAGTTGCTGCCAGGGAGAAGAAAGTGCGGGGCCGGGAGAAGGACCTGGTCGACCGCCAGAACAAGATCCACCTCCGGGAGGAGGAGCTCAATAAACTTGAAAGGCAGGTTGCTAAAAAGATTCAGCAGAACACCAAAGAGGTTAAGCGCCTTGCCTGGGAGAATTCGGAGCTTGCAGCGACCAGAAGATCCTTGGAAGAGATGCGAGGCTCAAGGACTGCGGAGTCCCAACATGTTTGGGACTTCTTAGGCAAAGCCAATGACGCGCTGACGCCGATGGGTTTTAGTCCCGTGCGTCCGGATGATCTAGAGCCGGAGCTGGACCAGGCGTTGCAAGCGCTGAGCTCGGCGGGCAACAAGCTCACCAAGGTGGGCGATGTCATTGTGGACCAGCTGGAAACCGAAGGACAATCCCTGGCGAAGAACGTCGTAGAGTTCACACTGACGTGCTACACAAGCCAGGACCCTCACTTCCCACTGGACCCGGTGCTTGAAGGCCCCATCGAAGGAGAGGGAGAAGCCGCCAAAGCCAACGTATCGGAGGTTGCCCAGAAGGTCACCTCGTTCTTCCATAGGGTCTAGGACTCTCTCTTTGCAGATCCTGCTTGTATTCTCTCTTCTTTTTCTCCAATTTTGTAATCTCTTATCTCCAGATTAATGAAATCCAAGAATTTTATGAATTTCATTTTTTTCTTCAACACATTTGTCTCACTTAGCCCCATGGTAGATGTATACAATCTGATTGTGAACATGTACCAAGAGGATGTAGCATTTTGTTGAAGACTTGCGCGCTTCGAACTTGTAGTTTGTAGGTCCGAAGTCGTCGATAGTAGGGGCCCCCTGAGGTTGTCTGAGCTTAGTAGCTCCGGCAGTGACTCTTGTCAACACGTAGAGCATTGACGATTAGTACTCTGGGGATGTTGGAGCTTGGTAGCTCCGACAGCGACCACTGTCAACACATCGTGCGTTGACAGTAGACCCCACTGGGGAGTCTTCCCACCATATTTTCTTCACATTGACGGAGGTTCGGGCCTCCTGAATTTGCCAGAACTTTGTAGCTCCGACAATGTCTGCTATCAATGTTTGAAACATCGACAGTAGACCACCTTAGGGGGTGTCGGAGCTTTGATAGCTCCGACTTAATCCACCATCATCATGAGATCTTTATTTTTGCTGCACACTAAAGTCAAAAAAAACATTAAAATCCATTTCTTATCTATAACTCATTTGCGGCTTACTATTCCCCAAAGAAATTTTTAGGTCGAACACAATTCTATATACAATCAAGTGCACTGGCTTGTTTTCTCCAGGTCCAATCGTTTCTGGACTCGCCTTACTTCAGCCTGCTGGGGTGTAGGTAGAGTGGCGTACTTAGGGTGCAGGACCAGACTAAGTCGATAGCACACTCTGGACCTAGATTGGCTTGGTGGCATTCGGACGAGTAGACCATTAACAATGTTTAGACCCGAATGAATTGACAATACAACTTGAATTATATATGAATTGGTCGAGCTAAAGTTTTTAAGAATCGCACAACTTTGTTATAGACAAGAAAGAGAAAAATAAAAATATTGAGCTTGTACAAAATAAATGCACGTGGAGTCTATTTTCACACAATGATGTCTTTTATTATATATTCGGGGTACAGGGGAAACAAATATACTCTTAGGGTACGGAACCAGACTAAGTGTGTTGTATTTCTCGTTTGACCCAAGGTAGCTAGCTACACTTTTAGTTCAGAGACTGTGACAAGTGTTGCCTGAACTTTGTGAACCTTCCGAGGAAGGTCCGGCTGTTCTCCCGAAGTAGCTACCCGACTCTTTACAATAACTCTATAACATACATCACATGTAACTACAGACTCACCCCCATGATATTAAGCGCAGAACTTACGGAGGCGCTCAATGTTCCACGGATTAGGGAGAGGTGTCCCATCCTCGGTTGCCAAGCGAACGCATCCGGGACGGGATACTTTGATCACTCGGAAGGGTCCTTCCCAGCTAGGGGAGAGTTTGTTTAACCCTTCTCGAGTTTGTATTCTTCGTAGCACCAGATCGCCTTCCTCAAGCTGTTGGCTGTGAACATGCCTTTGGTGATAGCGCCAAAGAGCTTGGCGGTATCGGGCATTCCGAACAGCTACTCGACACCTTCCCTCTTCAAGGAGGTCTAGGTATTCACGCCAGAGCTGGTCCTGTGTGGCATCATCGAAGGTCCGGACCCAAAGTGACCCCAAGGTGATTTCCGTAGGAAGGACTGCTTTAGCTCTGTACACCAAGAAGAAGGGTGTCTCTCCGGTTGACCGGTTTGGAGTTGTCCTGTTGGCCCACAGTGTGGGCGGAAGCTCTTTGATTCAGTTGGCTCCATGTTTTTTCAGGTGCTCATATATGCACGTCTTGAGTCCTTTTAGGATTTCTACATTTGCTCTCTCAGCTTGGCCATTGCTTGCCGGGTGAGCTACTGAGGCGTAGCTGACTTGAACGCTGATGTCCTCGCAATATCCTTGGAATGCAGAGCTTTTGAATTGGGTCGCATTATTAGTTATGATCTTGTTTGGGACTCTAAATCTGGATACGATGGACTGCAAGAAGTTGATAGCTGATTGCTTATTTATTGTCACAACTAGAGTTGCTTCCGGCCATTTGGGAACTTGTCGATGGCAACGTACAAGAACTTGTAACCTCCGACGGCTCTTGGGAAAGGTCTCAAGATATCCATCCCCCACACAGCGAATGGCCATGTAGGAGGTATCATTTGTAGAGGCTGAGCTGGTGTGTGAATTTGCTATGCATGGAACTAGCATGCTTCACATTTCTTCACTAGCTCAGGTGCATCCTGGAGTGTTGTAGGCCAGTAAAAACCATGCCGGAAGGCTTTACCGACCAGCGTGCGGGAAGACGCGTGGTTTCCACACTTTCCTCCATGGATTTCTGTGAGTAGCTCGCAACCTTCTTCCCTTGTAATGCACTGCATTAGGACACCGTTGGCACCACGCCGGTAGAGATCCCCTTCTACCAGTGTGTATCTTTTAGCCAATCTGACTATCCGGTCAGCGGATACATTATCTTCAAGAAGGAAATTGTCTTTCAAGTAGCTCCGGATCTCCGAGATCCATGCATCGGAGCCAACTTGAGGATTTGAGTCTTGCGTGCTGGGTTGCTCGGAGCTTCCTACAGCACCTACGACCCTTGATGGACGCCGTGGTAACAGGGCCATCGGGACTGCCAGCTTCGAGGTGCTGGTCTCGCCCCCTTCGCTCAGTTCGGCAGGCTGAGCTGTTGGTCATGACAATCTTCAGACGAAGGTCCAGTCGATAGCCGGAGCTCCAGTTGAAGCTTTCGTCGAGAGTTCATCGGCTTCAGCGTTGTTGAGATGCTGGATATGGCAAAGATCCAGGACGTCGAAGTCCTTCTGAAGCTTCTGGACTTCAAGTAGGTATGCAACTAGTTGAGGGTTGTTGCAGCAGTATTCACCTTTAACTTGTTTTATGACGAGCTGCGAGTCACCCTTTACCAACAGCTGCTTAACACCATATAATAGTGCCACCTTGAGCCCATAGATTAGCGCTTCATACTCCGCCATGTTGTTGGTCGCCTTGAAGTCAAGGTGAACCATATATTTGACCTTCTCCCCGGTTGGAGTGAGGAGAAGGACTCTAGCTCCGGCCCCCTGCTTTTGCACGGAGCCGTCGAAGTAAAGAGTCCAGTGAGGCTCGGTGAAAACCGAAACCTTGGGTTCTGGCTTCTTCTCACTCGAGCCCCCAGGATTTGATGGAGAGGGGGTCCATTCCGCCACGAAGTCCGCTAGAGCTTGACTCTTGATCACTTGTCTTGGGATGAATTCAAGATCGAACTCGACCAGTTCCGCTGCCCACTTTGCAATGTTCCCAGTGGAGTTGGGATTATGCAAGATTGCATGCAGCGAATAAGAAGTCACCACTGAAATCTTGTGAGCTTGGAAGTAGTGTTGGAGCTTCCTAGAAGCAATAAGAACTGCGTAGAGCAGCTTATGCACTTCCAGGTACCGAGTCTTGGCGTTACGAAGTACTTCGCTTATGATGTACACTAAGCATTGGACTGTCCGGACCCTCCCGAAGGGGCCCGGAGCTTCCTCCTCATCAACACAGACCCTCCCGGAGGGGTCCGGACCTTGTTTGGGGACCTCTAGGTTCCCACTGGAGGAACCCGAAGCTTCTTCTGCAGTGACCCGGACCTTCCCGGAGGGGTCCAGATCTCGTTTCTCAGCAACAACAACTCCTTCATTTGAAGGAGGTTGATCCTCTGGCATCTCGCCTTGAGGATCAGGGTCTGGGAGCTGGGACCCAGACTTGTCTTCAGGTAGCTCTGGACCCTCCCGAAGGGGTCTGGATTCCTGAACTGAAGATGGATCTAGTCTTTCCGCAACCAATACCATGCTGGCAACTTTGTCAGTTGCCGAAATGTAAAGCAGAAGTGGCTCACCAGGACTCGGAGCTACCAAGGTTGGTAGAGTGGTGAGGAGCTGTTTCGGCTCCTGGAAGGCCTTTTCTGCTTCTTCAGACCCTTGGAATGGTCCATACTTCCTCAATAACTTGAAGAAGGGTAGCGCCCGTTCCGCCAGTCTTGATATGAACCGGCTGAGGGCAGCTAGACATCCATTCAGTTTCTGGACGTCCTTGATGCGCGCTGGTGGCCGCATGTCTTCAATAGCATTAATCTTCACCGGATTCACTTCTATTCCTCGGTGGTTTACCAAGAATCCAAGAAGCTTTCTGGAGCTAACCCCAAAGACACACTTGTCTGGGTTTAGCTTTGTGTGTGTGACTCGCAACTTTTCGAAGATAGCTCGCAAGGTGTCAAGAAATGACTCCTTGTTCTTGATTTTGATGACGATGTCATCGACGTACACTTTCACTACGTCTCTGATGAGCTCTCCAAAAGTTTGTACATAGCTCGTACAAATGTTGAAGCGGCGTTTTTGAGACCGAATGGCATGGCAATGTAACAATATAATCCATCTACTGTGATGAAGGAAGTATGCTCTTCATCTTCCCTAGACATTCTGATTTGATGATACCCAAAATATGTGTCTAGGAAACACGGTAATTCGCACCCGGAGGTGGAATCCACTATCTGATCTATTCTAGGTAGTGGGAATGGATCTTTTGGGCGTGCCTTATTCAGTGTAGTGTAGTCGATGCACATCCGAAGCTTCTTGCCGGCCTTAGGTACAACGACTAGGTTTGCCAGCCATTTTGGGTGGAAGACTTCTCGAATGAATCCAGCTTCAAGCAACTTCTTCACTTCTTGACGTATGAAGTTCTGTCGCTCAACTGATTGCTTCCGAGGCTTCTGATGTACAGGCCGAGCGTCGGGATAAATCTTCAGATTGTGTTCGATCACTTCCCTAGGGATCCCAGGCATTTGTGACGGTTGCCAGGCAAACACGTCAAAATTAGCCCAGAGGAAAGTGATGAGCGCGAGTTCCTATTTGTCGTTCAGGCCTCCCGATATACGGGTGGTCTTAGCAGCGTCGGAACCAATTTGGACGACTTTGACGGGAATGTCAGTGTCACCACTTGGTTGCATGCGAGGTGCGGAGGTTGAGCCTCGATGACAAATGCTCGGGGGTTTTGGAGCTTGCTCCTTTCTGGATTCTTCCTCATGCGCTGTAGCAAGCGCATGGAGTTCTTCCAGAGCAGTCACTCTGGCGGTGCGATCTCCACGGATCTGGAGAACACCTGCTGGTGTTGGCATCTTTAACACCAAGTAGCCATAATGAGCAGCAGCTATGAACTTGTACAAGGCTAGCCTGCCCAAAATGGCGTTGAATGGTAAGTTGATCTGCGCCACATCGAAGACCAACTTCTCAATGCGGTAATTCTCCCAGTTTCCGAAGGTCACCGGTAGAGTAATGGCACCAAGTGGGGTTATGGCTCTCGGACCTACTCTAGAGAAATGTCAGGAGGGGCAAAGATCAGAAGGTTAGATCTGAAGCTTGACGAAAGCTTCGAAGCTTATGAGGTTCAGCCCCAAACCTCCGTCCACCATCACATGATGGAGTTGGATGTTGTTGATGGTCGAAGATACCATCAATGGAAGTTGGCTAGCTCCAATCATGTTCCGAGGGCAGTTTGATGCATCGAAAGTGATGGCAGTGTCCATCCACTTCCAGTGCGGCTCCGCCCTGGCGGTGGGAGCTACTGAAGCCATGTCCCGCCGCATGGTCTTGAGGACACGGCGGGAGGTGATGTCCCACAAACCACCAAAGATGATGTTCATGGTTTTCCGACGTTCGTTGTTGGAGATGTTGGAGTCGTCGCCGACGGAGGTGTAAATAGCCTTCAAGACCTTTTTAGGGTCCTGAAAGCCTAACTCCTCTTGAGCCGGAGCTTCAACGACTTTTTGTTTTCCTTCCCTTTGACGGAAAGGAATTTCTTCCCAGCGCTTGTTGTAGCGCTCGGCAAGGTTCTAGACCTCTTGGCAACCTTCTAAGTTGTGGTTGTTCGTCTTGTGTATGGGACACCACATCTTGGAGCTGCCACCGTCTTCAGACGACGGCCGAGGTCGTTTCTCGGGACGTGGCCCCCGGCCACCCGGAGCTACGACAGCAGCGGCTGTAGGTGTGCCGACTGACGGCTTTTTCTTGCCGTTGGACTTTTTCTTCTTCTTGCCACTCCTAGAGGTAGTGGATTCACCCTTGGAGGACTTTTTGTTATCCTCCAGAGGTGGTTGGGAGTGCATTTCACGGCCCCCAGTAGCTTTGGCACACTTATCTGCCAAGCTATAGAGTTCTGTGACGCTGGTGACCTCCTTGGTCGCCAGCTTCTCCAGCATCTTCTTATCTCGTACGCCCTGTCTAAATGCCATAATAATAGAAGCGCTTGAGATAGAACCTCTAGATAAAGGATCGTAGGGACTCTCCCCCCTTCTGCTTGACAGCAAAAAGGTCCAGTTTGGTGCTCGATCGGTTGTATGAACTCCCGAAGTTGGCAGTAAACTGTAACACCCTCATTTTCATGCATCATGCCCTACATGCACTCATATACATGTTTAAGATTAACCCACATAAAGAGGAACGAGTTTAACATTGATTCGGAGCATTTAAAATTGATTTGGAGCAAAACCGCACTTAAAAATGTAGAAAAGTGCGGACTAGTCCGGTTTTGCTGAGGACTAGTCCGATTTCTCTCTGTCTAAAAACGGACTTGTCCGTTTTTGCTGCGGATTAGTCTGATATTTGCCTCTGGACAACTTCGGACTTGTCCGATTTTGTGCGGACTAGTCCGATGTTCCATGAATCCTTGAAAATTTGCTAAGTCCCTCGACTTTTCCGGACTAGTCCGGTGTTCCAGCGGACTTGTCCGTTTTCCTTTCTGACTAAGATCGGACTTGTCCGATTTTTGGCCAGACTTGTCCGATTTTCTCTCTGGACGACTTCGGACTAGTCCGGTCCTGTCCGGACTTGTCCGATATTTTGTGACTCCGAGATTGACCTTTTGTTTTACGACTTGTTTCTTGGGTTTCACGTTAAGTGGGCCTAGGGACGTCATGCCCAACTCTTTTAGAGCCCATGTGGGACTCTAAACCGGCCTCTACTCATCCTAAACTCGAAATCCATCTAACCCTAGCCTCCACGTCTATATAAACAACCCCACCCCTTGGTTTGACATCTATTTGCCACTTTTCCACCCACCCAAACCCTAGTTCGTGGGGAGCCACCATCAAGGAGGGAGGAGAAGATCCCAAACAAGAAGAAGAAGAGGAGGAAACGAAGGAGGATCAAGATCTCCACCAAGTTTCGTCCTTCACCACCAATTCATCTCCAAGTTCATCACCAACCCTAGATCATCAAGATCCAAGTGTTACCTCCAAGTTTCTTGGTTCATTGGAGTTCTAAACACCTGGTATGCCTTCTATTATCTTTTCCTTACGTGCATTCAACCCCTAATCTCCAAATTCACGTCGATCTAGAAAATCCTAATCTGCCGATCTCGTCAAGTGCGGACTTGTCCGGTCCCTAGCGGACTAGTCCGGTCTTCCTGGTTAAATTGTGTTGAATTAATTCTAAAATTTGATCTAATCGACCCAAACCTGTATAAACTTGTTAAAATCTATTAGAGCTAGTTAGTGATCATTAAAATCAATCTAGTAACAAGTTCTACCTTGCATTTGCATTAATCATGCATGTCATGTCACATTGAGTAATATTTGTGCACTCTTTGATTGTGTTTCTTGTCTCGTATGTTTATTGTGTGGATTAGACGGATTTGCACTAGAGAGTGCCGCGGAGGATCTACAGCATCAAGAGTTTGAAGGCTTTGACCCTAATCAACAGCAAGAGCAAGGCAAGTGTCCTTGAAGCATATTGATCCTGTTTTTAAAATAAATGTTTTGTTTGCAAAATTGCATGCTTGTGTCAAATTGATGGGAAATCCTATGGTAGGAAGTTTACTAGATTTGCTAAACCACCCTTGTAACCTGGAATTTATGGTAGAGAGTCGAGAAGGGTTTTACCTTTCTGCTTCGCTTAATCAGCTGGGATGGGAAACAACTATATCACTCAATTTAATTATGCATGGATGAGACTATGGTTAACATGAACTGGTTAAACATGGTATGGTAATGGATGATCTAAGCAAGCCTGGTATGTGGATGGGTTGGATGTTATGGTGGTTTGCTTGCTTTAGATCTAAGGACCGGTTCATGCGAGAATAAGCCAGGACTACAGTGCCACCACGAGGCCAAGTATGGGTGCGGCGTAGCTGATTAATTAGGGCTTTGCTAGTGCTGTTTGGACCATTGTGGATGCTCGGGGAAGGGGTAGTCGGATTGGGTTTGTTGATGATTGGTGGGACTACCCTGGGATCCGAATGGCTCAAGAGGGGGCCCTTGGTTGAAGATGTGCTCTGCGGGAGACATCGCCACCGGTGAAACCTCAGTGGGGTCTAAATAGGCTAGTAATCCCTTTGTAAAGGCCATTTTGTGATCTCTTGGCCACACACAACCGGAAGTGTGTAATGTGACCGACGGGTCATGGGCATAAGGGAGGTTCTTAGTCGCCGAAGGGTGATGAAATCACGAACACGTGGGTAAAGAGGTACAAACTCCGCAGAGTTAACTAAAACTATCATGATAGCCGTTCTCCCGGTTATGAGCACCTGGACAACTTCCATGATTAGAGGCAAATTGGAATTTGGGATGGTTATGGTTTGGTAATGGTATGGATGGTTATGGATTAATCTCTGGTATTGAATATGGTTATTGGCAATGGTGAAATCTGGACTTATTGATGATGGTAATGAATTCAGTTTGGTATTATGGTATTACTCGTGATTATGTTGGGATTACTTCACATACTTATACTATATTGCTTTTCAAATGTTTTAATGTACTTTTCAGCACTTTACCATTATTATTGTCGTCATTTGAATCAGCCACATGTCATACTTTCCACACTTGCTGAGTACGACATGTACTCACTCTTGCAATCCCCCACCCCAACAGTTGCAGGTCAGGATTGGGAGTTTAATGGCGATAATGCGGAGTTCTAGGCCGTGTCTACCGTCAGCTTTGCCT
Source organism: Tuctoria greenei (assembly GCA_036927565.1). Lineage (NCBI taxonomy): Eukaryota > Viridiplantae > Streptophyta > Magnoliopsida > Poales > Poaceae > Tuctoria > Tuctoria greenei. The sequence goes on along the minus strand of JAYESD010000011.1, from coordinate 127,076,530 downwards.
GTGGTGTTGATTGGAGCTGCGCATACATACCCTGTCGCTTATGCTGCATAGTTGCTTAGTTTGCTTAATTAGTTTATTTCCGCTGCATTAGTTGAACTTGTCATTAATATTCATTAGAGCTTGTATTCGAGGATAATATGGTTTGTGTAATAAAATTTGATAATTAATCTTGTTCTGTGGTAATTTTCTGTATACTCTTTTGTGAATCACTCGTGTATGTGTGTTGAACATCCTGGGCACACATATGCGTTAGCTTGGTTCAATTTTCGGAACCGGGCGTCACAGATTGGTATCAGAGCCACAGGTTGACCGTAGGATGCAGCCTAGATAGGATGGACACTTTAGAGCACATAGGAGCACTCAGGAATCGATGTGTTTTTGCTTGGAGTGCTGTTTGCTATATATATTGGTTGCTTGTGTGCTAAATAGAGGATTTTGGGATGCCTTAGCATTGCCATGTCCACCTAGGCTAGAGTAGCTAGCTGTTTAGTTTCATATCCCTTGATGCATATAGTTGGAGACGTTTTCTAATTCTTACCTACTGCTTTTCTTCAGATGGTGAGGACTCGCAACCAGAGGGATGGCAATGATGAAGAGGAGAACAATGGAGTGCCTCAGAACAACAATGGGCAAGGATCTACTCAGGGAGCTATCAACATCGAGCAGCTATTGGCCAGAAAAACCAGCTCATGCAGACCATGATACAGACTATGGGACAGCTGCAGGCTGGCAATATCAACAATCAGCCCCACATGCCTCCACCGCCACCCCCACCTCCTCATAACCGATTGGGAGAGTTTATGAGGACTAGGCCGCCAACCTTTGCTCAAGCCGCAGACCCTATGGATGCGGATGATTGGCTCAAGTCCGTGGAGAAGAAGCTAGCCATTGTCCAATGCAGTGACCGGGAGAAGGTCCTATTTGCTTCTCATCAACTCGTTGGAGCAGCCGCAGATTGGTGGGATTCTTATTGCAGTGCTCATGAGAAACAAGAGAGAATTACTTGGGCCGAATTCAAGGAGAATTTTCGTTCTCATTATGTGCCGGAAGGTGTTATGCTCTTGAAGAGGCAAGAATTTGAGAATTTGAGGCAAGGAAGATCAAGTGTGAGTGAATATCTCAATAAATTCACTCAACTCTCAAGATATGCGCCTGAGGATGTTAGCCGGGACAGCCGGAAGCAATACTTGTTCATGAGGGGCTTGAACAATGGAATCCAAGTGCAACTACTCAATTGCGACTATGCCAACTTCCAGAAGCTTGTGGACAAAGCGATTGTGGTTGAGAACAAGATCCGTGAGATGGAGCAAGAAATCAAGAGGAAGGCGCCATATCAAGGACAGCAACAACGAAGTAATGTGCGCCCTCGCCTTGCGCCACCCAATGCGCCTCATTACAGCTCCTCTATTCCTGCTCAGCGCCCTGGTTGTGCACCACGCCCAACTCAGTTTGTGCAGCAGCGCCCTGTTATGCAAGCACCTAGGCCTCCAATGCCTTATGAGCCTCGTGCTAATTTTCCTGCTGCAAATGCTCAAAACCAAGCTCGTCCCAACAATTCTGGTGGTGTTAAGAAGTGTTATACTTGTGGAGAAGCTGGACACTTTGCACATCAATGTCCTAAGTCAGGCCTTGGTCAAGGAAGCAATGCATCGAGGCAAAACCCAAGACCTAATGGAGGACAGCCACAAGGAAGCCGTGGAGAGCAGAATTTTGCTCGTGGCAACGTGAACCATGTCTCTACGGAGGATGCTCAACAAGCGGATGACGTGGTCATTGGTATGTTTCTCGCCAACTCTAACCCCGCGACGATGTTATTTGATTCTGGAGCATCGCATTCATTCATTGCATCGAAGTATGTTGCCAAGTATAGTTTGCCTATCTCTCATATGAAGTTTACTCTATTGATTAAGTCTCCTGGAGCAGAGATGAGGACAAATATAGTATGTCCAAAAGTAAGCCTTAGAATAAGGGGGGTAGACTTCTCCGCCAACCTCATTGTTTTAGATTCTCAAGGATTGGACATTATACTTGGTATGGACTGGTTGAGGAAGCACAATGGAGTTATTGAATGTGCCACAAAGAGGGTGAAGTTGACTAATGAAGAAGGGATCACCGTAGAATTTGAAGCAACCCAACATGCACCGAAGCAATTAGAGCTGAACCATATGGACGGTGTCACAGTTGAGGAGATTCTGGTGGTGTGTAAATTTTTGGATGTGTTTCCGGATGAGTTGCCAGGTATGCCACCCGATCGAGACATTGAGTTTGTTATTGATTTAATACCTGGAACTGCACCTATAGCTAAGAGGTCGTATAGGATGCCTCCTATGGAATTAGCGGAGCTCAAGAAACAAATTCAAGAGCAATTAGAGAAGGGTTTTATTCGCCCTAGCTCTTCACCTTGGGGAGCGCCCGTTCTATTCGTGGACAAGAAGGATGGATCCCAAAGGATGTGTGTGGATTACCGAGCTCTCAACGAGGTAACAATCAAGAACAAGTATACCTTGCCCCGTATAGAGGATTTGTTTGATCAGATTAAAGATGCCTGTGTGTTTTCCAAGATTGATTTGAGGTCAGGTTACTTTCAAATGAAGATTAGACCATCGGACATACCCAAGACAGCTTTTAGGACACGGTATGGATCCTATGAGTACACCGTGATGTCTTTTGGATTGACAAATGCACCTGCTTACTTTATGTACCTCATGAATAAAGTCTTCATGGAGTACTTGGACAAGTTCGTTGTGGTGTTTATTGATGATATTATGATCTACTCGAAGGATGAGAAGGAACATGAGGAACACTTGAGTCTTACGCTGCAGAAATTGACGGAGCATCAATTGTATGCCAAGTTCAGTAAATGTCAATTCTGGTTACGGGAAGTTTCCTTCTTAGGCCATATTATTTCCGGAGGAGGAGTATCAGTTGACCCAGGGAAAGTGAGGGATGTGTTGAAGTGGGAACCTCCGCAAAATGTCAAGGAAATAAGGAGTTTTCTTGGGATGGCTGGATATTACCGTCGATTCATCAAGGACTTTTCCAAGATAGCCAAGCCTATGACGGAGTTGCTAACGAAGGGAAAGGCGTTCCAATGGACTGAAGCTTGTCAGAATAGTTTTGAGGTGTTGAAGAAGAGGTTGACAACAGCCCCTGTTTTGGTATTGCCGGATGTAAGCAAGAGTTTTGACATTTATTGCGATGCATCAAGACAAGGGCTTGGATGTGTATTGATGCAAGAAGGTCAAGTGGTCGCCTATGCGTCAAGACAATTGAAGAAACATGAGCAGAATTACCCAACACATGATTTAGAACTAGCAGCCGTGGTACATGCATTGAAGATTTGGAGACACTATATTCTTGGACATAGGTGTGAAATTTATACGGATCATAAGAGTTTGAAGTATATTTTCACACAAACGGATCTGAACTTGAGGCAACGAAGATGGTTGGAGCTCATCAAAGATTATGATTTGGGGATCAACTATCATCCGGGAAAAGCCAATGTAGTGGCCGATGCTTTGAGTAGAAATGGAGTAAGCCATCAACTTACAGTTCGAGAGTTACCGTTCGAGTTATGCAAGGAGTTTGAACGGTTGAACCTTGGGTTTGTAAATGAGATGGAGATGATGGAGTTAAACCCAACCTTGGAGCAAGAAATCCGAGAGGCACAAACCACAGATGAGGAGATCAAGGAAATCAAGGAAAAGACCGAAGAAGGGAGAGAATTCAGATTTGATGAAGACGAACATGGTACCTTATGGCTTGGAAAGAGAATTGTTGTGCCTAATGTAAAGCATATTCGAGAAACAATATTAAAGGAGGCACATGACTCGCCATACTCAATTCACCCTGGTTGTACGAAGATGTACAAAGACTTGAAGACTTGCTATTGGTGGAATAGCATGAAGAAGGACATAGCTGAATACGTAGCACTGTGTGATGTGTGCCAACGAGTCAAGGCGGAACATCAAAGGCCAGCCGGATTATTGCAACCGTTGAAGATTCCGGAATGGAAGTGGGAAGAAATTGGAATGGACTTCATAGTTGGGTTACCCCGTACTCAGTCCGGGTATGACTCAATTTGGGTAATTGTGGATCGCTTAACCAAGTCAGCTCATTTTGTCCCTGAGAAGACCAAGTATACAGCTGCACGATTGGCCGAAATATACATGGAGCATATTGTGTGTCGACATGGAGTCCCTAAGAAGATAGTCTCGAATAGAGGTTCTCAATTTACCTCCAGATTTTGGCAAAAATTGCATGAAGCTTTGGGAACGAGGTTGAATTTTAGTTCAGCATATCATCCTCAGACGGATGGACAAACCGAGAGGACCAATCAGATTTTGGAGGACATGTTAAGAGCTTGTGCTTTAAAGCATGGGAAAAGTTGGGACAAAAGCTTGCCATACGCAGGATTTTCATACAACAATAGTTACCAAGCAAGCTTGAAAATGTCACCATATGAAGCGCTTTATGGGAGGAAGTGTAGGACACCTTTATTCTGGAATGAGGCAGGAGAAACTCAAGTATTTGGTCCGGATGTGTTGCAAGAAGCCGAAAAGCAAGTCAAAATAATTCGTGAAAACTTGAGGGCTGCCCAATCAAGGCAAAAAGGCTATGCGGATAATAGGAGAAGGAAATTAGCTTTTGAAATAGGAGATTTTGTTTACCTCAAGGTGTCACCAATGAGAGGTCATAAGAGGTTTAACATAAGAGGCAAGCTCGCACCTCGTTATGTTGGACCATTCAAGATTTTGGACAAAAGAGGAGAAGTAGCATATAAGTTGGAGATGCCAGCTCATCTTTCAGACGTACATGATGTGTTTCATGTTTCCCAACTCAAGAAGTGTCTCAGGGTACCGGAAGATCAAGTGCCAATGGGAGAATTGGAACTCGAGGAGGATTTGACGTATGCCGAGCAACCGGCAAAAATCTTGGAAACCAAGGAGAGGGTCACAAGGAACAAGGTCATTAGATGGTGTAAAGTTCAATGGAAGCACCACACAGAAAAAGAAGCGACGTGGGAATTAGAGGATGATCTCAAGAAGGAATTTCCCTATCTCTTCTCTTCCGCGTCGAATCTCGAGGGCGAGATTCATTTTAAGGGGGGTAGGTTTGTAACACCCTCATTTTCATGCATCATGCCCTACATGCACTCATATACATGTTTAACATTAACCCACATAAAGAGGAACGAGTTTAACATTGATTCAGAGCATTTAAAATTGATTTGGAGCAAAACCGCACTTAAAAATGTAGAAAAGTGCGGACTAGTCTGGTTTTGCTGAGGACTAGTCTAATTTCTCTCTGTCTAAAAACGGACTTGTCCGTTTTTGCTGCGGATTAGTCCGATATTTGCCTCTGGACAACTTCGGACTTGTCCGATTTTGTGCGGACTAGTCTGATGTTCCATGAATCCTTGAAAATTTGCTAAGTCCCTGGACTTTTCCGGACTAGTCCGGTGTTCCAGCGGACTTGTCCGTTTTCCTTTCTGACTAAGATCGGACTTGTCCGATTTTTGGCCAGACTTGTCCGATTTTCTCTCTGGACGACTTCGGACTAGTCCGGTCCTGTCTGGACTTGTCCGATATTTCGTGACTCCGAGATTGACCTTTTGTTTTACGACTTGTTTCTTGGGTTTCACGTTAAGTGGGCCTAGGGACGTCGTGCCCAACTCTTTTAGAGCCCATGTGGGACTCTAAACCGGCCTCTACTCATCCTAAACTCGAAATCCATCTAACCCTAGCCTCCACGTCTATATAAACAACCCACCCCTTGGTTTGACATCTATTTGCCACTTTTCCACCCACCCAAACCCTAGTTCGTGGGGAGCCACCATCAAGGAGGGAGGAGAAGATCCCAAACAAGAAGAAGAAGAGGAGGAAACGAAGGAGGATCAAGATCTCCACCAAGTTTCGTCCTTCACCACCAATTCATCTCCAAGTTCATCACCAACCCTAGATCATCAAGATCCAAGTGTTACCTCCAAGTTTCTTGGTTCATTGGAGTTCTAAACACCTGGTATGCCTTCTATTATCTTTTCCTTACGTGCATTCAACCCCTAATCTCCAAATTCACGTCGATCTAGAAAACCCTAATCTGCCGATCTCGTCAAGTGCGGACTTGTCCGGTCCCTAGCGGACTAGTCCGGTCTTCCTGGTTAAATTGTGTTGAATTAATTCTAAAATTTGATCCAATCGACCCAAACCTGTATAAACTTGTTAAAATCTATTAGAGCTAGTTAGTGATCATTAAAATCAATCTAGTAACAAGTTCTACCTTGCATTTGCATTAATCATGCATGTCATGTCATATTGAGTAATATTTGTGCACTCTTTGATTGTGTTTCTTGTCTCGTATGTTTATTGTGTGGATTAGACGGATTTGCACTAGAGAGTGCCGCGGAGGATCTACAGCATCAAGAGTTTGAAGGCTTTGACCCTAATCAACAGCAAGAGCAAGGCAAGTGTCCTTGAAGCATATTGATCCTGTTTTTAAAATAAATGTTTTATTTGCAAAACTGCATGCTTGTGTCAAATTGATGGGAAATCCTATGGTAGGAAGTTTACTAGATTTGCTAAACCACCCTTGTCACCTGGAATTTATGGTAGAGAGTCGGGAAGGGTTTTACCTTTCTGCTTCGCTTAATCAACTGGGATGGGAAACAACTATATCACTCAATTTAATTATGCATGGATGAGACTATGGTTAACATGAACTGGTTAAACATGGTATGGTAATGGATGATCTAAGCAAGCCTGGTATGTGGATGGGTTGGATGTTATGGTGGTTTGCTTGCTTTAGATCTAAGGACCGGTTCATGCGAGAATAAGCCAGGACTACAGTGCCACCACGAGGCCAAGTATGGGTGCGGCGTAGCTGATTAATTAGGGATTTGCTAGTGCTGTTTGGACCATTGTGGATGCTCGGGGAAGGGGTAGTCGGATTGGGTTTGTTGATGATTGGTGGGACTACCCTGGGATCCGAATGGCTCAAGAGGGGGCCCTTGGTTGAAGATGTGCTCTGCGGGAGACATCGCCACCGGTGAAACCTCAGTAGGGTCTAAATAGGCTAGTAATCCCTTTGTAAAGGCTATTTTGTGATCTCTTGGCCACACACCAACGGAAGTGTGTAATGTGACCGACGGGTCATGGGCATAAGGGAGGTTCTTAGTCGCCGAAGGGTGATGAAATCACGAACACGTGGGTAAAGAGGTACAAACTCTGCAGAGTTAACTAAAACTATCATGATAGCCGTGCTCCCGGTTATGAGCACCTGGACAACTTCCATGATTAGAGGCAAATTGGAATTTGGGATGGTTATGGTTTGGTAATGGTATGGATGGTTATGGATTAATCTCTGGTATTGAATATGGTTATTGGCAATGGTGAAATCTGGACTTATTGATGATGGTAATGAATTCAGTTTGGTATTATGGTATTACTCGTGATTATGTTGGGATTACTTCACATACTTATACTATATTGCTTTTCAAATGTTTTAATGTACTTTTCAGCACTTTACCATTATTATTGTCGTCATTTGAATCAGCCACATGTCATACTTTCCACACTTGCTGAGTACGACATGTACTCACTCTTGCAATCCCCCACCCCAACAGTTGTAGGTCAGGATTGGGAGTTTAATGGCGATAATGCGGAGTTCTAGGCCGTGTCTACCATCAGCTTTGCCTGTGGTGTTGATTGGAGCTGCGCATACATACCCTGTCGCTTATGCTGCATAGTTGCTTAGTTTGCTTAATTAGTTTATTTCCGCTGCATTAGTTGAACTTGTCATTAATATTCATTAGAGCTTGTATTCGAGCATAATATGGTTTGTGTAATAAAATTTGATAATTAATCTTGTTCTGTGGTAATTTTCTGTATACTCTTTTGTGAATCACTCGTGTATGTGTGTTGAACATCCTGGGCACACATATGCGTTAGCTTGGTTCAATTTTCGGAACCGGGCGTCACATAAACTGTTGGCACATTTCCGCCCAACCGTTGATAGAGTCGGGCGGAAGGCTCATGAACCAGGACCTAGCGGTCCCAGTTAACGCCACTAGGAAATAATTGGCCATTACAGCTCCATTGCCTCCAACTGCTAGGATAACGGTGGAATAGATTTGGAGAAACTCAGTGAGATTGACTGTCCTGTCAAATTTCTTCGGCATATGAAACCGGAACTTCTGCGGCCATCTGACCATGCGCAGGTGCATGGCCAGGGCAGAACAACCTCCTCCTACTCCCTTGGCAGCAGGACTGTCCCGAGCCTCTCGCCTCTCGCGAGCGCGCTCGATATGGACGCGGCCATCCTGTTGATGACAACGGCGATCAAGCTCCGCCCGGAGGTCGTGAGTTGAAAGCCTGGTTACCGTATGGGTACGTCGAGCACCAGAAGGCAGCGACATCGCCTATTGAGACGCAGCACGCCTCCTTTGTTGGGAAGCATGCGGACCAAGTCTACCCGACACGGTCCGATGCTGCGATGGGGCCCGCCCCAAGGGGGGAGGACCTTGGTTGCTGATGTGATCGGCTGCTGCTGCAACCAAGTGTTCCAGATCAGCCCCCCACTGCTCCATTGCACCCTGGGGTGCTCCTGGAGGTTGTCGACGTTGGAGAAGAGCATCCGCGGCATGGAGCGCGTGTTCAGGGTTGTTGTTCACCGATGCTGTGACCGACACAAACACCCCATCTCGCCGTTCAGCTTGATTTGTCGGCGCGGACGGCGGTGGCGATGGCATGACTCCTGCTGGAGCGACAACACCTGCTGGCTGCTGCATGTTGGAGGGATTGCCTCCAGCAGGTTGCGCAGCAGGGTTGCCGTTGGACGATCCAGCAGCAGAGTTCACCATCCTTGAGTCTCGGGCTCCCCTACCTGGCGCGCCAACTATCGGAGTTTGGTTGCGGCAATTCTCCCTGTACTACTCTTGCTAGCCCGCGGAGTTTGTAGTTCGGTATTGGGCACACAGAGATCCAGAGAACGATGGCACGTTGACATGAAGATTTACGTGGTTCGGGCCACCTGAGCGTAATATCCTACTCCACGGAGTGTGTAGTTGTTGTATTGAGTGTCTGAGCACTTGTGTGCATGTGTCAGAGCCGAGTCTGAAAGGATCTAAGCCTCTAGGAGAGAGAGAGAGAGCTCTGTGTATCGCTTGGCCAGTCCTTTTATAGCACAAGGACTGGTCGTTACATCGTTAGCCTGCCCCGACATGTGGCCCTGGCAGTTACCAATGCTTAATACATAATTAATGAGCTTAATTACCCTTAATAGAGTAGTAACGAGCCTTGACAGTGCCGTTACTAGTATTAAGGGCCTTCCAATCATGTGTCATTAAGATGGTATTAATGACACTTAATCGGGTCTTGAAGTCTTTGATTGTCCCTTGAAGGTCCGAGTAGTTAGGGGTCCACCAGTCTGATTGTTGAGGCTGAAAGTCCGGTGGCTGGACACGTGGCAGCTCCGGAGCTTACTGTCTGGGACAGGTAGGTCCGGTGCAGTTGTACACATGTCGGTACTGGAGCTTCCCTCTGTCGGGGGTTAGGTTCGGGGGTGCCGCGCAGGCATTTAGCCCGGAGCTTCCCCATGTGTGGGACGTAGCTCCGGTTGTAGTATACACGTGGCAGCACCGGGACTAACCATAGAAGGGAGGCAGGTCTGGCCCCGTATGACACGTGGGGTCTTCGCATGTCTTCAACTCAGACAGGTGAAGTTCCTTTGGTCTTTTTGCAGTCCCAAGGGGTATACGGTACGCAGGGTACCGACAGTGACGAAGGTCCGGAGGCTCCACACGTGGCAGATCTGGAGCTTTCCCTTGCGGGAGGGTAGGTCCGAGGTTGTTGTACACGTGTCGGTACCGGAGCTCCTCTTTGACGAGGGCTAGGTCCGGGGTTCTTGTACACGTGTAGTCGCAGGAGCTTCCCTTGGTTGGGAGTTTTGTTTCGGTCTTATTTTACACGTATAACCCCTGGGAGCCAGCCATATGAGGGGAGCGGGTCCGGTGTAATGTGACATGTGGTATCTGCAAGGGCCTTCGACTCTGACGGGTGGAACTTTCTTGCACTTCTTGCGCTATTGCGGGGTACCCGGTATGTAGGGTACCGACAGTCGTGCTCCTGCCTTTCGCGCACTCTCCCCTCCGCTGTCTCACGCGTTTTAGTAAGGCCGCCTCGCTCGTCTCCACTCCGCCGTCACGTGGACAGTGACGCCGCTCCGCTCGACCGAGCCGTCCCCGAGGTGCGTCTTGCTTCGGCGCTGCTCTTACACATTTCTTTGTTACCTTCCCAAGCTTTGTCACGGTGAAACTAGGTTCCTCCCTTCGGCGTCTGTTTGAGCAGAGCGCCAGCCATGGCGAGAAATACTCCCAACGTCGACCAAATACCTCCATTCCGATTTAGGCGTAGCTTCCTAGTGTCCTTGAGAACCTTCCCGAGCAAACCACATACCAAATGACCGAGTGGGTGCACCGGGAACTGAGTTATCGCCGCCACCATGAACCGTCCGCTCGCACGGTGCGCCCTATCTTCCGCACTTCTGCATCCCGGTTTTGGTTCATGCCGATGATCCTCATCGCCCCACGATGCTCTAGAGCTTTACGCCAAACATGCTCGTGTCATCCCTAGCTGGTATGACACTGCTGAAGTTCGTCGCAGTCCGCCGGCGGCCGTCGCTAGACCGCTCCGGCTGTGACTCACCCCTTTTGGAACCCACCGTCATGTTTCCTGGGCCCTAAGACGTTAGGTGGGCTCCAGTTGTCAGGCTTCGAGAATTTAAACTAGTCATTTATCTGTTATACCATAATTCCAGAAAATCTCACAAATTTGTAAAATCATAGTTGATTCCAGAAAGCTAAATCTAATTTTGTTTACTCCTAAAATATAACAATAAATACATTATAGATATATACTGAAAATTACCTAAAACTTCTGAATTTACAAGATTTTCTATTTTGCCCTTTAAATAGGTGAAGAATAAAAGAAATAACAGTACCAAAATTGGGATTTCTATCAGCGGAATTTAGTGAGACAAAAGCCGTGTTGGAAAGATAAAATTTTATTTATAACTTTTCTTATTATCTTATAGCCTAAGTTTACTTTACTTAATACTTAATATGAAAACAATCTACAAATATAAAATCTAAATAAATTAATGGGACATAGCTTGTTACATCTCTAGTAATAGGTGTGCAGAATTTTACAAACTTTCAAGAGGCCAGACCAGCACCAAGTGGCGTGGGCGCGTGTGGCCGGCTGAGATGCGGGCGCTCGTGGCTGCGGTGGGGGGAGGGATGGCGGTGCGGGCCTGCTATGACTGTGGCTGCGGCACGTGCCTGCGATGTCGGCGGCGGCAGCGCGGCGCAACGATGGCGGCGACTCGAGCTGCTTCGCACTAAAATGGGGAAGAAGGTGAGTGATTTTGTTTATTTTTAATTGTTAATATATTAATTTGTAAGGATTATGTTAGTTGTAAAATAATCAATTTAAATAATTTGGTGATTATATAGATCATAGCATAATTTTAATTTGGAAAAAGTATATATTACTACCCCGAAGTATGCTTTCAATTCACATAACCCCTTTACTAATTTTTGGTTCACTTTTCTCCAGTGGCATGCAAAACCAGTCCACATTACACTTAATAATCTAATCCGGATTTTCTGAGTTGTACAGTGGTTTGGGCGATTAGGAGCCAAGTAGGATTTCAGTGTCTAAGATTTGAGGTACTACCGAGGCCATGTTTATGAACTTCTTCTTTGCCGCCGGTCACACGCCATGGACGTCGAGCGCCGCTCGACCCTTCCTTCCGCGCTCCTCCGCCCGCGACCCCGCTATATGTGCCCCTCCCACTGCAACCCTCCGCTCGCGGTACTCCGTTGGCGCTCCTCCGATACTTCCGCCCGTGCTCCTCAGGTGGCGCGCCTTCGACCCATCCGCCCATACTGCTGCCACCCTTCGGCTCGCGATGTTCTCAGCCCGTCCTCCCGCGACCCTCCGCTGATGCTCCGCCCGTGGCACTGCCGCCCTCTCCACCTGCGGCACTGTCGTCCTCCCCGCCCGCGGCACAGCCACACCTCCGCCCGTGCTAATGGCTTCATCTGTTCACCGCCAGCTTGCTGATTTTGTACGAATTCCACTCTCGAGAAAGCAGGTGCAATGATAACACTAGTTACTGTATATTTACTCTTCCACCGGCTAGGAGAACAGGTCTGTATTTTTGCTGCCACCAACGTGCAAATCTATTATTGTAAGAGTTTACCTGTGCCTCGAGCAGCATCGACTCCGCAGCAGATTATGTGTTCGTCGTGATTCACTCCGGCCACCTGCGTGCTGGATCGATTCTCGGCTGGTACCATGCTTGCCTTGGTCACAATCGCCGCCACCGCCTTTAGGGACCTTGCATGCCGCCGCCACCTGATAGACCTCGCACGCCGAACAACGTGGCCTTCTGGGAGATTGATTACCTATGTTTTTTTCCTTTACATGTCAATATTTGACAACTGGAATCTTATGTGACGCCTAATAACCAAAACAACCGTACAACTCAGCTAATCCGGATTAGATTATTAAAAAATGTGTAATGTGGACTGGTTTTACAAACCACGGTGGAAAAGTGAACCAAAAATTAGTACGGGAGGTTATGTGAACCGAAGATATATACTTCAGGGTAGTAACTGAATATGGATTTTTTTCCTTTTAATTTTGTTAATTCTTAGGATTAACAATTACTTATAAAGGATTAGTTATTAATGACAATAATTAAATATTAATTAACCTTCACTTGAAATCTCACTGATTTCGAAGCACCTATACTCTAATCTCGGCAGACCCAAATGAAAAAAAAAAGAAGCTAGCTCTTATTATCATGTGGGATTGGTTCGAAGCGTGCACATTGCGGTGCCGCTGGCTTTCCATTATTATGTGAGTATCAACTATCACGTTAGGATTTCCAAAAATCATCAAGTAATATCTAAACGGTCACAACACTATGACTTATCTAGAACCCATCGTCTAACAGCCCGAACTGTCCTGTGACCGCGGCACGTTGCTGACACGAACGAACAAAGCGCCGCAGCTTGTCACGGTTGCGGTCTCCTTTGCATAACTAGCGCCACGCAGAAGAAGTAAACTTCAAATTGATCATATCAGGTAGTTAATCCGTCCAAGTTTATTGCTCCGACGCCAATGGCGATGTGGCTGCAAGGAAGAAGATGAGAACGAGAGCAGATGGACGGAGAGAATGGGTGAGGGAAACGGACGGCGAGGGCGAGGCACCCCCTTTATCGCCTTGTGCGTCTTGTACAGACGTGGGCATGTGGAGCCACAGAGGGTGCCTCTCAGTGTAAGGCTGCATGCCACTAGGTCCCCAAGGAAGAAGAAGGTGAGAGGGAGACGCTGATAGATGGGGCCGCATGGATTTTTCTTTTTCGGATTTCTTTTCTTCTCCTTCTTTCCAATGCCAAATAAAATAGCTATGTGCCTCGGAAATAAACAATTTTACATGGGTCCTCATAAATATAAAGAACAAATTTGTGGATTCCAAAATAAAATATGTTTCTGAGATTTTAAATTTAAATTTCTCTAATTAACGATACAATTTATTTAAGAGAATAGATTAATTATATAATGGTTAATAGGAAAAATTTTATGGACTTTTTATTCATCCTTAATTTACTTGGAGGACATAACTTTATATGATTCTAAAAAAATTATTTTCGAGTTTTCTTTATTTATTTTTATTTAGATTTGCATTTGAATTGTGAATTCAATTTCACTCGTTGAACTTAGGATTGCGGGCCGTTACACTTCCTTTGCACAACTCTATGTATGAATATTAATTATGATTCATACATCACATATACCACAATTAATAAGATCATAGTACCGTGTGTATAACACAATTAATAAAATCATAGTACAATAAGTATAATATCATGCTCAGTTGCTCATTTCTCGAAGTCTCCAGATTTATTCTACCTATTGGTAATAACTATCGATAGTAGCTACGTGGTGGCCACCTTGTACTCAGCCCACATGGTCTTGATGCCTTGCTCGGTTATCTTCTTCAAGAGTTCCTGGCAGCTCATGGCTTGCTTGAGGCCGGCATTGAGGACGGCAAGGAATCCCTTATGCTGGTTGTCGACGTGGTTGAGGAAACGACCTGTGACCCCATGTCCATATTGGTTCCAACCCCTTCTCCTTTGTACACCCAGTCGGTTGGCACATAACCAGTCAAGAGGCGCATAACATTCACTACCCTGAGAGAAGAGCAGTGTTAGCCCTACCCTAGCCATTCCATAGTACAAACTTGGGTACCTCACTGTAGAGGATGCCTGTGATTTGTTATCGAGGCGAAAGAAAAAAACAGATAACACTAGGTCTGCAAGGATGACATCGTAACCAAGCAAAGCTATATCTTTTGCAAACCTCGTTACCAAGGTCTCCCTTGTACTCTCCATGTATGCAGCGCTGAGTTGGATATGTCAGCTATGGGAGGTCGACACTGCTTTCGTGCCGGCGATGGCATCGACAATGATGAGAGTGATAGCGCTAACATTGTACCCGCAGCCAGCGACGAAAATGTTCTAGGCATGGTTGGTGGCTTCCCTCAGGATGCGGACGATGTGCGTTATGCTTAGTGTTTGAGTGAATGTGCTTTCTCTATTAGTAATCGATGTGTCATTATTGACATTGTATGATACTTTTCTGGTAGTAGCGGATGCTGCCACCACCATCAATATGAGAAGAAACTAGAAAGGTTTCATGAAGAAATTGGCCATTGGTTGAGTACAACAACATGAATCTAGATGTTGGTTTCCTTAGTTATTGAGTAGGAGAAGCCGACGGAGACGTGTGCTCTCCGCCGTGGTGCGTATCGATATGGCTAGCTTGAGATGACAAATTTCTAGCTCAAGCTAGCTACATCGAGATGCACAACAGCAAAGAGTATATACACACATATATAATCCCTAAGGAAAACCAGCATCCTGCTTAAGCTTGTTGTACTCGACTAATGGCTAATTTCATCATGGAACACGTCTAGTTTCTTTTCATATTGAGGGCAATGGAAGCACCTGTTGCTGGATGCTACTGCCACAAAAGTAACACACATCACCATTAATGACACACCGGATACTAATGGAGGACACATGTTCACTCAAACACTAAGAATAACGTATGTCATCCGCATCCTGATCTGAAGCCACCAACCATGCTTGGAAGCTGTTCGGTGCCAACCAAAGACACGATGTCAACACTATCACTCTCATTATTGTCGACGCCATGCCGTCAAGAAAGCAGTGTTGACCTCCCACGACTGGGGTATCCACCTGAGCAATGAATGCATTGCAGAGTACAAGAGGGAGACCCTCGTAATGAGGTTTGCAAAAGCTCATAGCTTTGCTTGGTTATGATGTCATCCTTACAGGCCTAACAATTACTTTCTCTGTCTTTTGCCTCAATTACAGGTCATAAGCATCCTCTACAATGAGGGTTGCCAAGGTTTAGCTATGGAATGGACAGGATAGGGCTAACACTCCTCTTCTCCAAGGGGTAGCGGATATTCTGCACCTCGAGATAGGTTATGCGTCAGCCGACTTGGTGCACAAATGAGAAGTGTTTGTTGGAACCAAGCTGGACACTCAGTCACGGCTCGTTTCCTCAACCACGTAGACAACTACAACTAGGGATTTCTGGCCACCCTCAACACCATCCTCAAGGAAGCCATGAGCGGCCTGGAACTCTTCAAGAAGATAATAGGGCAAGACATCAAGGCCCTTTGGGCTGAGTACAAGGCGTCCGCTGCTCACTACTACCTACAGTTATTACCAATGTGTCCAAAAAATCTTGAACAGGACTCTGAGCACTGAGCAAGTGAGCATGATGCTATACGTATTGTACTATGATCTTATTAACCGTGTTATACACACAGAACTATGATCTTATGAACCGTGTTATATGTGTTGTATGAATTATAATTAATGTTCATACATGGGGCTGTGGAACACCCCACATTCCCAAGTACAAATCGCGATAGAAATCAAATGTGAATCTAAATCAAATTAAATACAGAAAACCCAAAAATTGTTTTTGGGAGTAAAATCATATAACATGAAATTCTCCAAGTAAATTAAGGATGAATAAGAAGTCCATAAACTTTTTCCCATCAATTATTCTATTATGAAACTATTTTCCTAATTAAATAGATCATTAGATACAGAAATTTAAATTCAAATTATCAGAAATAAATTTTAGTTTGCACTTCACAATGTTTTTTATACTTATGAAGAAACCACATGTCAAATTTTGTAATTGTCCGATGCACATAGCTATTTTATTTGGCATTAAAAAGAAGGAGAAGAAAAGAAATCCAAACAAAAAAAAATCCCAGCGGCCCCATCTGTAATCCTCTCCCTCTCTCCTTCTTCCTTGGGAAGCTGCATGCATGAAGCCCAACCCTGAGGGGCACCTCCGTTGCTCCACGCGCCCGTGTGTGTGTGAGACGATAGAAGGGGGTGCCTCGTTCTCACCATTTGCTTTTCTCACCCATTCTCTCCATCCATATGCTCTTGTTCTCATCTTCTTCCTTGCAGCCACATCTCAATTGCCGCGAGCCGAGCTCAAGCTCGCTTTTGTGATAGCCTCTAGCTACAACGCTGCCCTGATTGAGCCCACCAAACCAAATATATCGACCTCCTATCTATTTACCCTCAACCAATTTAACCCAATCACTAACCAATCAAACTGATTTCCATTTCTTCTTCGGACACTCATCTCTTCGCGGACTTGATTCATCGCGTGTTGCGAACCAAATTTAAATTAGCTTCATTCACACCTTCCTCACTCTTCTGCGCAACGTCCTAACCACCTATTCCATCACATAACGACACGAGGTTGCTGGATTTGGAGGTTCCGATCCAAAGCCACCGACCACCCACCGTATCACCCCCTCATGTCGTGCCCGAGCTCCAGGTTCTCTCGTTGGCGTTAGATTCCATGATGGAGTTTCCCCAAGTGTCAAAGTCATTGCCTACTCCCCCCTCATGGTTGTATTAACCATACACCATACACCGTCGTCGACGTTGCATCTTTGCCATTGAGTCATTCTGGTGAGGCTTGCCTTCTTCCAACCCCTCAAATGTGTTTTCCTTGGTGCACCGATCGTTCTGCCTCCAAATGCACTTTGAATAATAGTCAATTGGACGAACACCGGTGAGGCTCTGTGGGCACCCTCATGCATGGGATCAGGTATGGTCCACATCCCATTTGATAAGCTTTGTGGCTCCTGTGTTGCTTGCATTCCGCTATGTGAGGATGCCCTTCGAGCTAAAGAATGTAGGAGCAATGTACTAGCGATGCATGCACAAGTGTTTTCAGTAGCAGGTCAGGTGGAACCTAGAGAAGTCTACCTTGAAGGCATCATGGTAAAGTCCAGGAAGGCATCTAGCTTCATCATTGACCTTGAAGAAACCTTCAGCAATCTCCACAGCAACAACATCAAGTTCAACCCATAAAAGTTTGTATTCGGCATCCCCGGGGCAAGCTGGTCGGATAGATCATCTCGAAACGCGGCATCGAAGCCAAACCCGAGAAGGTCACGGTGATAACCAACATGGGCTGATAGGATGCCTTGTAGCCGTGAGCCATTTCATCGCCCGACTTGAGGAACTTCTGAGGAAATCCCATCCCCTCGAATGGATGGAGGAGGCACAAAAGCCCTCAATGATCTGAAGGCCTTCCTCATCAATCCTTGGATACTAGCGTCTCACAAGCTGAACGAACTGCTCATGCTCTACATCGCCGCCACTGACCAGGTGGTCAACACCACCCCAGTCGTAGAGCGGGAAGAGCCCGAGCATGACCACCGAGTCCAAAGACCGGTCTACTTCATCAGCAAGGCAATGTCAGACTATGGGACGTGCTACCCTCATGTGAAGAAGCTCCTGTACGCTATCCTGATAATGAAGCAGAAGCTCGTGCACTATATTCAAAGCCACTGTAAGTGCATCTAGGCATTCCCTTGTGGATTTTGGTTGATCGATGACAAACAAAGGAAGAGCTAATGAAATTTGCTAAGTGAGAGCAGGTCACATGGAGATATTGTTGCTTAAAGAAAAAGGGAAAATGTGGCTTTGATGGAAAAATGATAATATGAAGGTCAAAAGGCTTAGTCTAGAAATTGTAGTCTTGGTATGTGTGAGGTATCCCCTCAAAAGCTTAATGGATGCATGATAATATGAGAGGAGTAATAAAAATTAAAATTGACACAATGTAGGATCAAAAAGCACGTGAAAAGCTACCAGAGGGTGTGAATGGTAGATTTAAACTTTTTCAGCGGAAGCAACAAAAACCCCTTGTGACACCCGGTTCCGAAAATAGGTGAATGCATATGTGTGCCCAGGACGTTCAACACACATACACGAGTGCATTCACAAAAGAGTATACAGAAAATTACCACAGAACAAGATTAATTAACTAAATTTTATTACACAATTCAAAATATTCTCGAATACAAGCTCTAACGAAGATTAATGACAAGTTCAACTAATGCAGCGGAAATAAACTAATTAAGCGACTAAGCAAACTAAGCAAAAGGGATAGCGCAACTCCAATAACACCACAGATGAAGCTGACGGTAGACACGACCTAGAACTCTGCATTATCGTCATTAAACTCACAATCCTGACCTACAACTGTTGGGGGAGATTGCAAGAGTGATTACATGTCGTACTCAGCAAGTGTGGAAAGTATGACATGTGGCTAATTAAAATGACGAATGTAATAAAGGCTAAGTGCTGAAAAGTACAGTAAAAACCATTTGGAAAAGCAATGTATCATATTTATGTGAAGTAAACTCATCATAAACCATGTAACCATCATAATACCAGTCCATAGTTCACCATTACCAATAACCATAACAATGTCGTAAACCATGATTCCATCCCATAACCATAACCATAACCATAATATCAACCATAACCATTACCAAACCATAACCATCCCAAATCCCAATTTCCCTCTAATCATGTGAGGGTCCAGGTTGCTCATAACCGGTAGAACGGCTATCATGATAGTTTTAGACACACTCTGCAGAGGTTGTACCGCTTTACCCACGTGTTTGTGATTTCATCACCTTTCGATGACTATAGAATCTCAATCATGACGTCTCACACTTCCTCAGGTGTGTGGCCAAGAGATCACAAAATAGCCTTTACAAAGGGATTACTAGCCTATTTAGACCCCACTGAGCTTTCACCGGTGGCGATGTCTCCCACTGAGCACATCTTCAACCAAGGGCCTCCTCTTGAGCCATTCTGATCCCAGGGTAGTCCCACCAATCATCAACAAACCCAATCCGACTACCCCTTCCCTGAGCATCCTTAATGGTACAAATAGCACTAGCAAAGCCCTAATTAATCAGCTACACCGCACCCATACTTGGCCTCATGGTGGCACTGTAAATTCTGGATGGTCGCTCCACGAACCGGTCCTTAGATCTAAAGCAAGCAACACCACCATAACATCCAACCCATCCACATACCAGACTTGCTTAGATCACCCATTACCATATCATATTGAACTAGTTCATGTCAACTACAATCTCATTAATGCATAATTAAATTGAGTGATATAGTCGTTTTCCCATCCCAATTAATTAAGCAAAGCAGAAAGGTAAAAACCCATCCCGACTCTCTACTATAAATTTTAGATGACAAGGGTGGTTAAGCAAATCTAGTAAACTTCCTATCATAGGATTTCCCATCAAATTGACACAGCATGCAGGTTTGCAAACAAAACATTTATTTCAAAATAGGATCAATATGCTTCGAGGACACTTGCCTTGCTCCGACGGATAGGGTTGCTCAAGCGCTTCGAAGTCTTGGTTCTCGAAATCCTCATACACGACTTCTTGAGCACTTCCCTCTACTCGCGATCACACATACAAGAAAACATATACAAATCAACATGATGCACACACATTAATCAACATGCGATTATATGCTTGCATGCAAAGATCAATTATTAATTAACTATAGTTGTTTATTAATTAGATGCAACTAGTTCATACGTGTTCATACGAGTTTACGGGGGTTTTAGCAAGAATTAATGCGGCTGAAAATAAATTTTATGGTGCAACTACGATTAAATTATGTCTACTAGATTTAATACGTCGCTAAAATTCGCATCGGAAAAATGAATCCTACCGTAGATGCAACGACTTCGAAGATCGCGGGATGAAAGCGACGCGTAGACGAAGTAGATGGCGCAAGGGTCCTTCGACGACACGACGATGGCGATGCAACGACAATCTCCAGTGAACGACGACAACCTCCTCTTTTTCTTCCTCTTCCTCCTTTTTTTTTCCTCTCTGGCGGCGGCTCTGGACTCCTCTGTTTTTTTTCTAGGCGGCTAGGGCTTTTGGGACTGCTGCGGCGCTTCTGGCGTTGGGAAATCGAGTCCCGGTCCCTTTTATAGTTGGCGGCAGCTAGGGCACGTGGGCCAGGCGCGTTGGCGGCGCGCTGGGCGCGCGAGCGGGGCTGGCGTGCGCGAGGGCGGGGCTGGTCGGGCGCGCTGGCGCGGTGGGTCCAGGCGCGACATCGCACGGGCGGGCTGGCACGCGCGAGGGCATCGGGGTGGGAGGCACCCAGCGGGGCGCGCGGGAGCGGCGGGAGGCCGGGGCCACGGGCGCTGGCGCGCGCTGGCTGGGCCGGCTCGGCCTGGCCGGCGGTGCTAGTTTTTTTCCTTTTTTACTTTTATTTATTACTTTATTTATTTATTTTCATTATTATTATTTTTCATTATTACTATTATTAGTATTTCGCTAATATATATTATTATATATATTAGTATTATATATTATTTATTTATATTTCTTGTATATATATATATATATACATTATTTATTCCCTAATACATGTTTTATATTTTTATTTTCTTTTTCTTCTTTTGCTACTCATATTTGTATATGTATACTTTACGTTTTATTATTTTTCTTTTATTCTACTAATGTTTTAATGGATGAACATGTATGCAATGCATGATGCGAAAATTTAGGATGTTACAAACCTGCCCCCTTTAAAGTGAATCTCGCCCTCGAGATTCGACAGCGTGGAGAAAAGATGAGGGAATTCCGTCTTCAGGTGTTCTTCACGTTCCCACGTAGCTTCGGCTTTTGTATGGTGGTTCCATTGCACTTTGCACCAACGGACTCTCTTATTCCTCGTGACCCTTTCCTTCACGTCCAAGATCTTGATAGATTGCTCGACATAGGACAAATTTTCCTGAAGTTATAACTCATCCATCGACACTTGTTCTTCCGGTACATAATGAGAACAGAAGTTCTCCTTGAATTCCGCCCAAGTGATCCTCTCTTGATTCTCATGAGCATTGCAATAAGCATCCCACCAATCCGCAGCCGCTCCAACGAGTTGATGATAAGCAAATAGCACATTTTCCCGGTCACTGCATTGGACAATAGCTAGCTTCTTCTCCACTGACTTGAGCCAATCATTGACATCCATAGAGTCGGCGGCTTGAGCAAAGGTTGGCGGCCTAGTCCTCATAAACTCTCCCAATCGGTTATGAGGAGGCAGAGGTGGCGGTGGGGCTGATTGTTGATGTTACCAGCCTGCAGCTGTCCCATAGTTTGTATCATGGTCTGGATGAGCTGGTTCTGCATAGCCAGTAGCTGCTAAATATTTGTAGCTCCATGAGCCGGTCCTTGTCCATTGTTGTTCTAAGGTACTCCATAGTTCTCCTCCTCACCATTGACATCCCTCTGATTGCGAGTCCTCACCATTTGAAGAAAAGCAATAGGTAAGAATTAGAAAATGCTCCCAACTATTTGCATCAAGGGATATGAAACTAAACATCTAACTATCCTAGGTGGACATGGCAATGCTAAAGCATCCCAAAATCCTCTATTAAGCACACAAGCAAACAATATATATAGCAAGCAGCTCACCAAGCAAGAACACATCGATTCCTGAGTGCTCCTATATGCCCTAAAGTATCCATTCTATCTAGGCTGCATCCTACAGTCAACCTGTGGCTCTGATACCAATCTATGACACCCGGTTCCGAAAATGAACCAAGTGAACGCATATGTGTGCCCAGGATGTTCAACACACATACACGAGTGCATTCACAAAACAGTATACAGAAAATTACCGTAGAACAAGATTAATTAACCAAATTTATTACACAATTCAAAATATTCTCGAATACAAGGTCTAATGAAGATTAATGACAAGTTCAACTAATGCAGCAGAAATAAACTAATTAAGCAACTAAGCAAACTAAGCATAAGGGATAGCGCAGCTCCAATAACACCACAGGCAAAGCTGACGGTAGACACGGCCTAGAACTCCGCATTATCGCCATTAAACTCACAATCCTGACCTGCAACTATTGGGGGGATTGCAAGAGTGATTACATGTCGTACTCAGCAAGTGTGGAAAGTATGACATGTGGCTGAATCAAATGACGACAATAATAATGTCTATGTGCTGAAAAGTACAATAAAACCATCTGGAAAAGCAATGGATTACATGTATGTGAGGTAATCCCATCATAAACCATAATTAATAACATAGCACCAATCCATATTCCATATCCATCACCATCATACCATTAACCATATTCAATGCCATAGTTAATCCATAACCAGCCAATACCAGTACCAAACCATAATACCAACCATAGCCATCCCAAATACCATCCCAATACTGAGTTCCCTCTAATCATGTGAGGGTCCAGGTTGCTCATAACCGGGAGCACGGCTATCATAATAGTTTTAGACACACTCTGCAGAGGTTGTACCGCTTTACCCACGTCTGTGATTTCATCACATATCGATGACTATAGAATCTCAATTATGCCGTCTCACACTTCCTTAGGTGTGTGGGAAAGATATCACAAAATAGCCTTTACAAAGGGATTACTAGCCTATTTAGACCCCACTGAGGTTTCACCGGTGGCGATGTCTCCCACTGAGCACATCTTCAACCAAGGGCCCCCTCTTGAGCCATTCGGATCCCAGGGTAGTCCCACCAATCATCATCAAACCCAATCCAACTACCCCTTCCCGAGCATCCTTAATGGTCCAAATAGCAGTGGCAAAGCCCTAATTAATCAGCTACGCCGCACCCATACATGGCCTTGTGGTGGCACTGTAAATCCTGGATGGTCGCTCCACGAACCGTTCCTTAGATTTGAAGCAAGCAACACCACCATAACATCCAACCCATCCACATACCAAGCTTGCTTAGATCACCCATTACCATATCATATTGAACCATTTTATGTCAACTATAATCTCATTAATGCATAATTAAATTAAGTGATATAGTCGTTGAAAGGTGATGAAATCACAAACACGTGGGTAAAGCGGTACAACCTCTACAGAGTGTGTCTAAAACTATCATGATAGTCATGCTCCCGGTTATGAGCAACCTGGACCCTCACATGATTAGAGGGTACTCGGTTTTGGGGTGGTATTTGGGATGGTTATGATTGGTATTGGTATTGGCTGGTTATAGATTAACTATGGCATTGAATATGGTTAATGGTATGATGGTGATGGATATGGAATATGGATTGGTGCTATGTTATTAATTATGGTTTATGATAGGATTACCTCACATACATGTAATACATTGCTTTTCCAAATGGTTTTACTGTACTTTTCAGCACTTAGCAATTATTATTGTCATCATTTGATTCAGCAACATGTGATACTTTCCACACTTGCTGAGTACGACATGTACTCACTCTTGCAACCCCCCCCCAACAGTTGCAGGTCAAGATTGTGAGTTTAATGGCGATAATGTGGAGTTCTAGGTCGTGTCTACTGTCAGCTTTGCCTGTGGTGTTATTGGAGCCGCGCTATCCCTTATGCTTAGTTTGCTTAGTTGCTTAATTAGTTTATTTCCGCTGCATTAGTTGAACTTGTCATTAATCTTCATTAGAGCTGTATTCGAGAATATTTTGAATTGTGTAATAAAATTTTGTTAATTAATCTTGTTCTGTGGTAATTTTCTCTATACTCTTTTGTGAATGCACTCGTGTATGTGTGTTGAACATCCTGGGCACACATATGTGTTCACTTGGTTCATTTTCGGAACCGGGTGTCACACCCGTCGACAGAAAATCAATCTGCTAAGAAACTGTGTGTGTAATCTGTTTTCAACGTGTCCAACCATGACAAAAACAAGTGTATTTTGTAGAGAATTAAGTCACTAAACTAATGCAACAAGAATCACTTGAAAACACTAAGTAGAACTTGAAATATGATCAAAAGACTAGACAACGGTTAATCTGTTCTACCCAATTTAAAAACAGATCAGCAACGCTGCAAAGAAACTCATGTAGATCAAAAACCACAAATCCAACGACCGTGAAATTTTGACATATGATAGAGAATCAAGTTGTGAAGATAACACAAAAATAATAACATCAATTGGCTCTATAACACGCGAGTTATGATCGAAATACCGAAACAATGTTGGTCTGTCCAGAAACTCAATGAGAAAACTTGTCTGAAACAAGTCAGATGAACAAGGCACAAAAGCTCCTCTAAAACTATGATCTTTATTAAATAGAAAACAAGAGGAACAGCCCAAATTCGTCTTACCATGAGCTTTGGCCTCCCTTGCTTATATAACCCGCCCTAAGGCCAATCCAATCCAAATTAGGACTCTAATCCTACTTGGACTCTAACTCAAACTTACCATAACTGTTAAGGACTCTTCCATACATAGATAGAAGCAATCCCAAGACTTCCAAAAACTTTATGAACGTATCCCACATTCTTAAAACAACTATACTTCATGTCCAACACAAATTCAAACCAAAATCAACTCAAATCTCTCCATATTTGAGCCATAACCAACTCAGCCGCAGTTCGAGTCCATGATCGAGCCGGTTGGACCTTTCCAGCCACATCTTCATGTCCATATCTCCCCATGACGTCTTGGAACTATGTTGCCACATCCATGAATTCCTTGCAAAGACACCTTCACGTCCATATCTCTTCATGATGTCTTGGAACCATGTTGCCACGTCCATGAATTCCTTGCAAACGTGCATACACCTTCCAACAACATCCATGATACCTTCATATGCATTTTATTCTTGACCCAAACATGTTGCGTGACCTCCCGATCAACTCAACCACAATTCCTCATCAACTTGGTTGTTGAACCTCATCTTCTCCGTAAGACTAGTTAAATAGATCCTGTTACCAGCCATATCTTGACCTGAAGCAACAACTGCACATGAACAAACAACCAATCTTTGCGAGCCCAAGTCCTCGACTTGACTCTCGCTAGTCCGAAAAACACAACACCTTACGTGAGCACCTCACATAAGCATGTTGCAAACCATAGCAAGATAATACCAGCCATAACCACCAAAACACACCAAAAACTTAGCAACTGAATACTAAGAAATCTTTTTGTAAGCCAAAAGAAAGTTCAAAATATTGTGAGTTAAAACAAAGCAACTGAACTCAATATGAAAATTCTTAGCTGTAATTGTTACTCTCAATATGCATTAGGAAAGTTCGGTTAGTCAAAAACCATCATGGGTAACATTACTCCTAGAAACACATTGAAAAGATCGACTCTTGTTGACTCACGTGCATCTCAAGTGTGTGAAAGTTCGAACAATCCTAAGTGCTGAACATGTGCAAGTCACGTGAGAAAAGTTCGGACAATTCGAAGCGACAAAACACGTGGAATTCACATTCGATGAAGTTTAGACAGTGCAAAATAGATTCCCTCAAGTTCGCACAATCCAAAGTGGGCTTTTCAGCAATATTCAGAACTTTACATGTGAACCCTCACTTTTATTTAAATTGCCAATGTATTCAACACACATAGGTCTCACACACGCATACACCGGACTAGTCTGTTTCATACCCGAGTAGTCTGGTCTTCAAAAGCACTTCATAGACTTAGTCTATTTTCCCAGTTATGCACTCACCAGACTTGTCCAATCTTCAACGAACTAGTCTATTATATTCTACTGTAACACATCGGACTAGTCTCACAGTATTAACTTTAGTCCGAAGGTACTTACTGTATCACATTGGACTTGTTCGGTTTTATCATGGACTAGTTTAGGAATTTTAGTAGTAGATTTTACCTTACCGTACCACTTCGACTAGTCCGGTCTCTCCACGGACTAGCCCGATCTTCTGGGTTTTTTAACACCCTTCTTCAAATGTAGAGGCACTTAACACAAACATGGCACATAACCACACCAGGCTTGTCCGGGGTACACCACAGACTAGTACGGGGTCACCAAGTTTACAATCACTTTTTGGGACCCTATATAAAGGGGTACCACATCTTATTTCACAACTAACAGGAACCCTAGCACTGTCACTGCATCCATGAGCACAAAAACACTCCTCTCTACACATTCTAAGCCCCTAAGAGTAAAATATTTGGGTGTTAGGTATTGGGAAAGGGAGAGTGATGATCTCGTTGCAATTGAGCTCTTGGGTTTGATCTCTCTCACACTCTTGTTGATTCTTGTACATCTTTTGAGTGTGTTTGATCAAGTTCTTTGCTGCAAACATGTGGGAGCCCTCGGCTTGCGAGGTAGATGAAAGTGCATCTAGGCATTCTCTTATGGGTTTTGGACGATTGATGACAAACAAATAAGATCCTAATGAATTTGTTGAGATGAATGCATGTCTACAAAGAATAGAACTTATGGTGCACTCAAAAAGGTGAAAAATGAGGAGTGAGGAAAAGAAAAGCCCAAATGATCAAGGAAGCACAAAGTAGATATCAATGTATAGGATGTGTGTGAGAGACACATCCCAAGAGCCTATATCTTTGCGTAGAGGGTAAGGGCTAAAAACAATTAAATAAGGAATACACTGAAGCACCGAACAAGTCCGTTCATCAATGCATTAGTCTGATCAACTTACTGTCCTCAGTCCGACAATTCTGGAGCAGCACCAGACTAGTCCGTTCAACTCACTGACTTCACTAGGGCAAGTCTAGACAGATACCGGACAAGTCCGTTTAACTTTCTGGTATTCGCTCAACACATATGTGACACCCGGTTTCAAAAGTTAACCAACCGTGACACATATGTGTGCCCAGGATGTTCAACACACATACACAAGTGTGTCATGAACAATATACAGAAAATTACCACAACCCAAGTTAATTAAGTACCTTTATTACAATATTCAAATAATCCTCAAATTACAAACTCTAATGATCATTATTGAACTATAACTACAGCCAAAATAATATAATTATGCAACTAAGCAAACTAAGCGTAGGGGAATGTGCACCTCCAAGTAACACCACAGGCAAGTCGACGGCAGCACACAGCCTAGCACTCGAAACTCCCAAATATCGTCTGAAATTGTTGGTGGGGGGAATTGCATGGGTGAGCACATGTCGTACTCAGCAAGTGTGGGAAAATAATGGCATAGAGCTTAAAAAAGGAATGATAATAAATAATGGCTATTTGCTGGAAAGTACATTTAAAACATGTAAAAACCATCATACTACGTCTATGAGAAATAATCCCATCATAACCCAACAATTACCAATTATGAGTCCAGTACCATCAGTTACCATTATATCACATCCATCAGTAATTGTTCTTCAAAAAGTCAAGTTCTTACCATTATCATTTACCATGTTCAATTATCACAACGCTAACCATAACCAATACCAAAACCAAACCATCCCAATTCCCAAGTTCCCTCTAATCATGTAGGTCATCCAGGTGCTCGTAACTGGGAGCACGACTATCATCATAGTTTTTAATGCTCTGCAGAGGTTGTACCACTTTACCCACATTCGTGGTTTCAACACCTCTCGATGACTGAGAACCTCCCTTATGCCATCTCACACTTCCTTTGGTGCGTGGCCAAGAGATCACAAAAAAGCCTTTACGAAGAGACTACTAGCATGTATGGACCCACTAAGGTTTCACCAGCACGCTTGAATCACAATTCTCTCACCCATAGGCCCCCTCATGTGCCATATGGTTCCCGGGGAGCCCTTCTCGACTCCCATTCCCTGCACCATCCAATGGTCCACACAATACGAGAAGCACACCTAATTATTCATCTACGCTGCACCCATACTTGGCCTTATGGTGACACTATTGTCCTGGCTTATTCTCGCATGAACCGGTCCTTACATCTAAACCAAGCAAAACACCATAACATCCGACCCAGTCCACTATCAATGCTTGCTTAGATCTCCAAATCCCATATTACCAATTAACCATATCCATTAATTCTCATCATATACATGCTCATTAATTCATAGTTAATCCATTTGGTTGTTTTCCCATCCCAATTAATTAGAGCGAAGAAAAAAGGTAAAAATAGCCTTCTCGACTCTCTACACAATATTCCAAGCGACAAGGATGGTCAAACAAGACTAGTAAACTCCTATCATGGGTTTCCCATCAATTTGACACAAGCATGTTGTTTTTCAAACAAAACATTTAAAAATAGGATCAAAATGTTCAAGGACAGTTGCCTTGCTCCTAAGACTTATTAGGTTTGAAAGATTCGAAGTTCTGGTGCTAGAGGTCCTCAATAGCACCCTCTAGAGCAACACCTTCTATTCCACACAATAGACATACAAAACAAACATTACAATCAATAAATGCCCATATATTACTCAATATGCCATGACATGCATGAATAATGCAATTATGAGGTAAAACTTGTTAATGGGTTGCTATTAATATTTGCTCACTAGTTACAATGGATTTTAACAAGTTTGAACTGGTTCCGAGTTGATTTGAGTCAATTTGGACTCAATTCAGCAACTTCAGATTCAGGTGGCCGGATAAGTTCGTACAGGGGACCAGACTAGTCCGCCCTGGACCAGACGACTGGACTAGTCCGCACTAGAACTGGACAAGTCCGTTAAGCTAGGGCTTTTGGTGAATTCCCAATTAGAGTATAGTTTGATTAATTATGGAACCATATTTTACGTAGAAAAGATGCATCTAGGGTATTTACCATGAATCCAAGGGTTCAAGAGTTGAAGACTCGAGAATTCGACGTCAAGATCGAACGAGACGAAGAATTGATGAAGAAGGTGTTGATGACAAAGGGTTGATGACGATCGCAGCGGCGTCGACAATCTTGGTTGATCCTCCTCCTTCTTCCCTTCTCTTTCTTCTCCTTAAGGTGGATGCTCCTTGATGGCGGCTCCAACGAATTAGGGCTAGGGTTTTCTTCAAAAGTGGCAGCAGATGAAAAGTTGGGGTGGTGGGTGTTTATATATAGGGGGAGGTGGTAGGGTTTGATGGATTTCGTGTTTAAGGCCGTGGAGGCCGGGTATGGGTTCCACATGGGATCCATAGGGGTTGGGCACAACGTTCTTGGGCCCAATTAAGGTAAATACCCAATAACATGTCGTGGAGGAAAATTGAATCCGAGACAACCAGACCGGACAAGTTTGCTAGGGGCCGGACTAGTCCGATTGGTTCCAGAGAGCAAAAACGGACAAGTCTGGTATGGGCCGGACAAGTTCGGAGAAATATCCAGTTTTTTGAAAACTGGACCAAAAGAGAGATCTACTGGACAACTCTGAAAAGTTCCAATAGCTAGGAATGGACTAGTCTACACTTGAGAACGGACAAGTCCGGACCACAACAGAAACGGTTTCGGACTAGTCCGCAACTAAAAGCGGATAAGTCCGGGGAACAACAGGGATAAAATCCAGACTAATCTGGGGTCCAAACTGGACAAGTCTACACTGCTGCAGAATTTTAAATATTGTTTTGGTTCTTATTCATTTTAAACTTGTTCCTTTTTATGTTGCTCAGTGTTAAACATGTATAAGAATGTATGCAATGCATGATGGATGAGAATGAGGGTGTTAGAACATATCACCATGCATCGGACAAGTCCGTCCCGTTGCAGACTAGTCCGATTGAGTCTCTGGACTCATCACGGACTAGTCCGGTTAACTTTCTGTTCCAATACGGACTAGTCCGATACACCTCACACAAATTAGGGTTTCAGGTGTGCTGCACAAATTAAAAAAATTTACATAGCACATCGTACTAGTCTGATCCCCTAAGCGGACTAGTCCGACCGTCAAGATCCCTAATGGTAACTTTTTTGGAAACTCTATAAATAGGTGATCCATGACCCCATAACAAATACACTATTCACAACATTGAACAACTAAGAGCCCTAGCACCACCACTTGTCCCAAGAGAATAGAAACACCTCTCCCCACACAGCTAAAGCTCTTTAAAGTTAAACCTTTTGGGAATCCAGATTTTGGATAGGGAGATCATCTTCTACGCATTGCTAAGCTCTTAGGGTTTGATCTCTTATACACTCTTTCATCTGTTGTAAATCTTTTAAGTGTATTTGATCAGTTTTCTCTCTGTAATTTTGTGGGAGCCCTCAACATGTGAGGTTGCCCCATTGACTCCGTGATTACACCTGGATAGTTGTGACACCCGGTTCCGAAAATGATCCAAGTGAACGCATATGTGTGCCCAGGATGTTCAACACACATACACGAGTGAAATCACAAAAGGATATACAAAAAATTACCACATAAAAAGATTAATTAACCACTTCTATTACACAATTCATAATATCCTTGAATACAAGTTCTAATGAATATTCATGACAAGTTTCAACTAATGCAGCGGAAATAAACTAAACTGAGCAAACTAAGCAAAAGGTATAGCGTAGCTCCAACATTCCACAGGCAAGCTGACAGCAGACACGACCTAGAACTCCGCATTATCATCGTTAATCTCCCAATCCTGACCTGCAACTGTTGGGGGGGGGGTTGCAAGAGTGAGTACATGTCGTACTCAGCAAGTGTGGAAAGTATGACATGAAGCTGATTCAAATGACAACATTAATAAAGGCTAAAAGCTGAAAAGTACATTAAAACATTTGAAAAAGCAATATATCATATGTGTGTGAAATAAACCCATCTTAAACCATGTAATCATCATAATACCAGTTCATATTCATTACCATGATCCATATTTCAGATTTCTCATTACCAATAACCATAATCGATACCAGAATTTAATCCATAACCATCCATAACCAAATTACCAACCACAACCATTACCAAACCATAACCATATCAAAATTCCCGTAATCATGTGAGGGTCCAGGTTGCTCATAACCGGGAGCACGACTATCATGATAGTTTGTTAGACACTCTGCAGAGGTTGTACCACTTTACCCATGTGTTTGTGATTTCATCACCTTTCGATGACTATTGAATATCAATTATGCCATCTCACACTTCCATAGTTGTGTGGCCAATAGATCACAAAATAGCCTTTACAAAGGGATTACTTGCCTATTTAGACCCCACTGAGGTTTCACTGGTGGTGATGCCTCCAACTGAGCACATCTTCAACCAAGGGCCCCCTCTTGAGCCATTCGGATCCCAGGGTAGTCCCACCAATCATCAACAAACCCAATCCGACTACCCCTTACCCGAGCGTCCTTAATGGTCCAAATAGCGCTAGCAAAGCCGTAATTAGTTAGCTACGCTGCACCCATACTTGGCCTCGTGGTGGCACTGTAAATCCTGGATGATCGTTCCACGAACCAATCCTTAGATGTAAAGCAAGGAAACCACCATAACATCCAACCCATCCACATACCATGCTTGCTTAGATCACCCATTACCATATCATATTAACCAGTTTATATTAATCATAATCTCATAATTGCATAATTAAGTTAAGTGGCATAGTTGTTTTCCCATTCCAATTATTTAAGCGAAGCAAAAAGGGTAAAAAGCCCATCCCGACTCTCTACCATGAATTATAGGTGACAAGGGTGGTTAAAAAAAATCTAGTAAACTTCCTATCATAGGGTTTCCCATCGAATTGACACAAGCATGTAGTTTTGCAAACAAAACATTAACTTTAAAAACAAGATCAATATACTTCAAGGACACTTGCTGTAACACCCTCATTTTCATGCATCATGCCCTGCATCCATCATTAAACATGTCTAACATTAATCCACATCAAAAGGAATAAGTTTAAAATGAATTTAGAGTTTATCTGCACTTAAGAATTCTAGAAAGTGCGGACTAGTCCGATTTCTCTCTAACTTCAAACGGACTTGTCCGTTTTGCTACGGACTAGTCTTATTTTCCCTCTCGACACTTTTGGACTTGTCCGGTCCTGTGCGGACTAGTCTGATGTTCCAAATCCTTGGAAATTTCTCTAAGTCCCTGGACTTGTCCGGACTATTCCGGTGTTCCAGCGGACTTGTCTGTTTTTCCCTCTGACTAAAGTCGGACTTGTTCGATTTTTGTTCAGACTAGTCTCTTTTTCCCATCTGGATAAGTTCGGACTTGTCCGATGTCCAGTCCGGAATTGTCCGATTTCTCTCTATCCAACTTCGGACTAGTACGACCCTTTTCGGACTTGTCCGATAAATCGTGACTCCGAGTTGATATTTTGTTTCATGAATTGTTTCTTTGGTTTCACGTCAAGTGGGCCTAGGGGCATCGTGCCTAACTTTTCTAGAGCCCATGTGGGACTCTAAACCGACCCCTACTCATCTCAAACTCGAAATCCATCTAGCCCTAGCCCCCACCTCTATATAAACAACCCCACCCCTTGGCTTGACATCTATTTGCCACTTTTCCACCCCACCCAAACCCTAGCTCATGACTAGCTGCCACCAAGGAGGTATAAGGAGATCTAGAGCAAGGAGAAGAAGAGGAGGAAATGAAAGAGGATCAAGATCTCCATCAACTTCATGTTCTTCGTCATCAATCCACCATCAAGTTCTTCATCAACCCTAGATCATCGAGATCCAAGTGTTACCTCCAAGATCCTTGGTTCATTGGAGTCCTAAAGACATGGTATACCTTCTATTCTCTTTTCCTTACGTGAATTCAAACCCAAATCTCCAAATTCACGCCGATCTAGAAAACCCTAATCTGTTGATCTTTGTAGCACTCTCATTTTCATGCATCATGCCTTGCATACTTTCATATACATGTTTAACATTAACCCACAACAAGAGGAACCAGTTTAAAATTGATTTGGAGCAAAACCGCAATTAAAATGCTGAAAAGTGCGGACCAGTCCGATTTTGGTGAGGACTAGTTCGATTTCTCTCTGACTTCAAATGGACTTGACCGTTTTTGCTGCGGACTAGTCCGATTTTTCCTCTGGAACTTTTGTACTTGTCCGATTTTGTGCAGACTAGTCTGATATTCCAAGAATCCTTGAAAATTTGTTAAGTCCCTAGACTTTTCTGGACTAGTCCGGTGTTCCTGCATACTTGTCCGATTTCCTCTCTGACTAAAGTCAGACTTGTCCGATTTTTGGCCAGACTTGTCCGATTTCTTTCTGACTAACTTCGGACTAGTCCGGTCCTTTTCAGACTTGTCCGATATTTCGTGACTCCGAGTTGATCTTTTGTTTTACGACTTGTTTCTTGGGTTCCACATTAAGTGATCCTAGGGACGTCGTGCCTAACTCTTTTAGAGCCCATGTGGGACTCTAAACCGGCCTCTACTCCTCTCAAACTCGAAATCCATCTAACCCTAGCCTCCACCTCTATATAAACAACCCCACCCTTTGGCTTGACATCTATTTGCCACTTTTCCACCCCACCCAAACCCTTGTTCGTGGAGAGCCACCATCAAGGAGGGAGGAGGAGATCCCAAGCAAGAAGAAGAAGAGGAGGAAACGAAAGAGGATCAAGATCTTCAACAAGTTTTGTCCTTCATCACCAATTCATCCCCAAGTTCATCACCAACCCTTGATCATCAAGATCCAAGTGTTGCCTCCAAGTTTCTCGATTCATTGGAGTCCTAAACACCTGGTATACCTTCTATTTCCTTTTCCTTACATGAATTCAACCCCTAATCTCCAAATTCACGTCGATCTAGAAAACCCTAGTTCGCTAGTTCTGCGAAATGCAGACTAGTCCGACCTTCTGCAGACTAGTCCGATTTTGCTGGCTAAATTGTGTTGAATTAATTCTAAAAGTTGATCAAATCAACTCCAAACCTGTATAAACTTGTTAAAAGCTATTAAAACTAGTTAATGATCACTAAAATCAATCTATTAACAAGTTCTACCTTGCATTTGCATTAATCATGTATTTCATGTCATGTTGAGTAATATTTGTGCACTCTTTGATTGTGTTCTTGTTTGTTTGTTTTTTTGTGCAGATTAGACGGATTTGCGCTAGAGAGTGCCGCGGAGGATCTTCAACACCAAGAGTTTGAAGGTTTTGACCCTAACCAATCCCAAGAGCAAGGCAAGTGTCCTTGAAGCATATTGATCCTGTTTTAAAATAAATGTTTTGTTTGCAAAACTGCATGCTTGTGTCAATTTGATGGGAATCCTATGGTAGGAAGTTTACTAGCGTTGTTTGACCACCCTTGTCACCTGGAAATTTGGGTAGAGAGTCGGGATGGGCTTGCTACCTTTTTGCTTCGCTTAATTAATTGAGACAGGAAAACAACTATACCACTTAAATTAACTATGTATTTATGATAGTATGATTAACATGAACTGGTTAATGTAATATGGTAAGGGGTAATCTAAGCAAGCCTTGTATGTGGATGAGTTGGATGTCATGGTGGTATGCTTGCTTTAGATCTAAGGACCGGTTCATGCGAGCAAAAGCCAGGATTACAGTGCCACCACGAGGCCAAGTATGGGTACGGTGTAGCTGATTAATTAGGGCTTTGCCAGTGCTATTTGGACCATTATGGATGCTTGGGGAAGGGGTAGTCGGATTGGGTTTGTTGATGATTGGTGGGACTACCCTGGGACCTGAATGGCTCAAGAGGGGGCCCTTGGTTGAAGATGTGCTCAGTTGGAGGCATCGCCACCGGTGAAACCTCAGTGGGGTCTAAATAGTCTAGTAATCCCTTGGTAAAGGCTATTTTGTGATCTCTTAGCCACACACCTACGGAAGTGTGAGACGGTATAATTGAGATTCTATAGTCATCGAAAGGTGATGAAATCACAAACACGTGACTGGTATTATGATAACTATATAGCTTATGATGAGTTTATTTCATGTACATGTAATATATATTGCTTTTCAAATGTTTTAATGTACTTTTAAGCACTTAACCATTATTATACTCGTCATTTGAATCAGCCACATGTCATACTTTCCACACTTGCTGAGTACGACATGTACTCACTATTGCAATCCCCACACACAGTTGCAGGTCAGGATTGGGAGTTTAATGGCGATAATGCGGAGTTCTAGGCCGTGTCTACCATTAGCTTTGTCTGTGGTGTTGATTGGAGCGCTATACCCTATTGCTTATGCTGTCTAGCTGTTTAGTTTGCTTATTTAGTTTATTTCCGCTGCATCAGTTGAACTGGTTATTAATATTTATTAGATCTTGTATTCAAGGATAATAGAGTTTGTGTAATATAATTTGGTTAATTAATCCTTTTCCGTGGTAATTTTATGTATACTCTTTTGTGAATGAACTCGTGAATGTGTGTTGAATGTCCTGGGCACACATATGCGTTCACTTGGTTCATTTTCGGAACCGGGTGTCACAAATTGGTATCAGAGCCACAGGTCGACTGTAGGATGCAGCCTAGATAGAATGGACACTTTAGAGCACACAGGAGCACTTAGGAACCGATGTGTTTTTGGTTGGTGTGCTGTTTGCTATATATTATTTGCTTGTGTGCTTTATAGAGGACTTTGGGATCCTTTAGCATTGCCATGTCCACACAGGCTAGTTAGTTGTTTAGTTTCGTATCCTTTGATGCATATAGTTGGGGATGTTTTCTAATTCTTACCTATTGCTTTTCTTCAGATGGTGAAGACTAGCAACCAGAGGGATGACAATGATGAGGAGGAGAACAATGGAGTGCCTCGGAACAACATTGGACAAGGATCTACTCAGGGATCTATAACCATTGAGCATCTATTGGCTATGCAAAACCAGCTCATGCAAACCATGATACAAACTATGGGACAGCTGCAGGCTGGCAATAACAACAATCAACCCCACATGCCTCCACCGCCACCCCCACCTCCTCATAACCGGTTGGGAGAGTTTATGAGGACTAGGCCGCCAACCTTTGCTCAAGCCGCTGACCCTATGGATGCTGATGATTGGCTCAAGTCCGTGAAGAAGAATCTAGCTATAGTCCAATGCAGCGACCGGGAGAAGGTTCTATTTGCATCTCATCAACTAGTTGGAGTAGCTGCGGATTGGTGGGATTCTTATTGCAATGCTCACGAGAACCAAGAGAAAATTACTTGGGCTGAATTCAAAGAGAGCTTCCGTTCTCATTATGTGCCCGAGGGAGTTATGATCCTGAAGAGGCAAGAATTTGAGAACTTAAGGCAAGGAAGATCAAGCGTGAGTGAATATATCAATAAGTTCACTCAACTCTCAAGATATGTGCCTTAGGATGTTAGTCGGGACAGCCGGAAACAATACTTATTCATGAGGGGCTTGAACAATGAAATCCAAGTGCAGCTACTCAATTGCGATTATTCCAACTTCCAGAAGCTTGTGGACAAAGCAATTGTGGTGGAGAATAAGGTCTGTAATATGGAACAAGACAACAAGAGGAAGGCACCATATTACAGCTCCTCTACTCCTATACAGCGCCCTGGTTATGCAACGCGCCCAACTTAGTTTGTGCAGCAACGCCCCGCCATGCAAGCACCTAGGCCTCCAATGCCTTATGCACCTCGCGCTAACTTTCCTGCTGCAAGTGTTCAAAACCATGCTCGTCCCAATAATTCTGGTGGAGTAAAGAAGTGCTATACTTGTGGAGAAGCTGGACACTTTGCGCATCAATGTCCTAAGTCAGGCCTTGTTCAAGGAAGCAATGCACCGAGGCAAAACCCAAGACCCAATGGAGGAGAGACACAAGGGAACCATGGACAGCAGAATTTTGCTCGTGGCAACGTGAACCATGTCTCTATGGAGGATGCTCAACAAGCAGATGACGTGGTCATTGGTATGTTTCTCGCCAACTCCAACCCCGTGACTATGTTATTTGATTCTAGAGCATCGCATTCATTCATTGCATCGAAGTATGTTGCCAAGTATAGTTTGCCTATCTCTCATATGGAGTTTACTCTGTTGGTGAAGTCTCCTGGAGGAGAGATGAGGACAAATATAGTATGTCCAAAGTCTCCTGGAGGAGAGATGAGGACAAATATAGTATGTCCAAAAGTAAGCCTTAGAATTAGGTGGGTAGATTCTCCGCCAACCTCATTGTTTTGGATTCTCAAGGACTGGACATTATACTTGGTATGGACTGGTTGAGGAAGCACAATGGAGTTATTGAGTGTGCCACGAAGACGGTGAAGTTGAGTAATGAAGAAGGGATCATCGTAGAATTTGAAGCATCTCAAACCGCACCAAAGCAATTGGAGCTGAATCATTTGGACTGTGCCGCAATTGAGGAGATTCTGGTGGTGTGTGAAATTTTGGATGTTTTTCCGAACGAGTTGCCAGGTATGCCACCTGATCGAGACATTGAGTTTGTTATTGATTTAATACCTCGAACTGCACCTATGGCTAAGAGGCCGTATAGGATGCCTCCTATGGAATTAGTGGAGCTCAAGAAGCAAATTCAAGAGCAACTAGAGAAGGGTTTCATTCGGACCAGCTCTTCGCCTTGGGGAGCGCCCGTTCTATTTGTGGACAAGAAGGATGGATCGCAAATGATGTGTGTGGATTACTGAGCTCTCAATGAGGTAAAAATCAAGAACAAGTACACCTTGCCGCGCATAGAAGACTTGTTTGATCAGATGATGGGTGCTTGTGTATTCTCTAAGATTGATTTGAGGCCGGGATACTTTCAAATGAAGATTAGACCATCGAACGTACCCAAGACAGCTTTTAGGACACAGTATGGATCTTATGAGTACACCGTGATGTTCTTTGGATTGACCAATGCACCTGCCTACTTTATGTACCTCATGGATAAGGTCTTCATGGAGTACTTGGATAAGTTCACTGTGGTGTTTATTGATGACATTATGATCTACTCGAAGGATGAGAAGGAACATGAGGAACACTTGAGGCTTACGTTGCAGAAATTGAGGGAGCATCAATTGTACGCTAAGTTCAACAAGTGACAGTTTTGGTTGAGAGAGGTGTCTTTTTTGGGTCATATCTTCTCAGGAGGAGGAATATCGGTTGACCCCAAAAAAGTGAGAGACGTGTTGAAGTGGGAGCCCCCGCAGAGTGTAAAGGAAATAAGGATTTTTCTTGGGATGGCTGGATATTACCATAGATTCATCAAGGACTTTTCCAAGATAGCCAAGCCTATGACGGAGTTGCTAATGAAGGTAAAGGCTTTTCAATGGACTCAAGCTTATCAAAATAGTTTTGAGAAGTTGAAGAAGAGGTTGACAACTGCACCAGTTTTGGTTCTGCCGGATGTAAGCAAGAGTTTTGACATATACTGCGACGCATTAAGACAAGGGCTGGGATGTGTGCTCATGCAAGAAGGTCAAGTGGTTGCATATGCATCAAGACAATTGAAGAAACATGAGTAGAATTACCCAACGCATGACTTGGAACTTGCAGCCGTGGTACATGCGTTGAAGATTTGGAGACACTATATCCTTGGACATAGGTGTGAAATTTATACGGATCACAAGAGTCTCAAGTATATTTTCACACAAATGTATCTGAATTTGAGGCAACGGAGATGGTTGGAGCTCATCAAAGATTATGATTTGGGGATCAACTATCATCCGGGAAAAGCTACTGTAGTGTCCGACGCATTGAGTAGGAAGGGAGTAAGTCATCAACTCACAGTTCGAGAGTTATCATCCGAGTTATGTAAGGAGTTTGAGCGTATCAACCTCGGGTTTGTAAATGAGATGGAGATGATGGAGCTAAATCTGACTTTGGAGCAAGAAATTCGAGAAGCACAAACCACAAATGAGGAGATCAAGGAAATCAAGGAAAGGACCAAAGAAGGGAGCGAATTTAGATTTGATGAGGATGAACATGGTACCCTAGGCTCGGAAAAAGAATTGTCGTGCCCAATGTGAAGCATATTCGGGAGACAATATTTAAGGAGGCACATTACTCACCTTACTCAATTCACCCTGGTTGTACGAAGATGTACAAAGACTTGAAGATTTGCTATTGGTGGGATAGCATGAAAAAGGACATAGCTGAATATGTAGCATTGTGTGATGTGTGCCAACGAGTTAAAGCTGAACATCAAAGGCCAGCTAGATTATTGCAACCATTGAAGATCCCGGAATGGAAGTGGGAACAAATTGGAATGGACTTCATAGTTGGGTTACCACGTACTCAGTCCAGGTATGACTCAATTTGGGTAATTGTGGATCGTTTAACCAAGTCAGCTCATTTTGTCCCTGTGAAGACCAACTATACAGCTACACAATTGCCCGAAATATACATGGAGCACATTGTGTGTCGACACGGAGTACCAAAGAAGATAGTCTCGGATAGAGGTTCTCAATTCACTTCCAGGTTTTGGCAAAAATTGCATGAAGCTTTGGTAACGAGGTTGAATTTTAGCTCAGCATATCACCCTCAAACGGATGGACAAACCGAGAGGACCAATACGATTTTAGAGAACATGTTAAGGGCTTGTGCTTTAAAGCATGGAAAAACTGGGACAAGAGCTTGCCATACGCGAAATTTTCATACAACATTAGTTACCAAGCAAGTTTGAAAATGTCACCATATGAAGCGCTTTATGGAAGGAAGTGTAGGACACCTTATTCTGGAATGAGGCAGGAGAAAATCAAGTATTTGGTCTGGATGTGTTGCAAGAAGCCGAAAAGCAAGTCCAAATATTTCGTGAAAACTTGAGGGCTGCCCAATCAAGAAAAAAATGCTATGCGAACAATAGGAGAAGGAAATTAGCCTTTGAAGTGGGAGATTTTGTTTACCTCAAGGTGTCACCAATGAGAGGTCATACGAGGTTTAACATAAGAGGCAAGCTAACACCTCGTTATATTGGACCATTCAAGATTTTGGACAACAGAGGAGAAGTAGCATTTAAGTTGGAGATGCCAGCTCATCTATCGGATGTCCATGATGTCTTTCATGTTTCCCAGCTCAAGAAGTGTTTGAGAGTACCGGAAGAACAAGTGCTGATGGAAGGATTGGAATTAGAGGAAGATTTGACTTATGCCGAGCAACCGGTCAAGATCTTGGAAACCAAGGAGAGAACCACAAGGAACAAGATTATTCGATGGTGTAAAGTTCAATGGAAGCACCACACCGAGAAAGAAGCAACGTGGGAATTGGAGGATGATCTCAAGAAGGAATTTCCCTATCTCTTCTCTTCCACGTCGAATCTCGAGGGCGAGATTCATTTTAAGGGGGGTAGTTTTGTAGCACCCTCATTTTCCTGCATCATGCATTGCATACATTCATATACATGTTTAACATTAACCCTCAACAAGAGGAACGAGTTTAAAATTGATTTGGAGCAAAATCGCACTTAAAATGCTAAAAAGTGTGGACTAGTCCAATTTTGGTGAGGACTAGTCCGATTTCTCTCTGACATCAAATGGACTTGTCCGTTTTTGCTGCGGATCAGTCCGATTTTGCCTCTGGAAACTTTCGGACTTGTCCAATTTTGTGAAGACTAGTCCGATATTCCAAGAATCCTTGAAAATTTGCTAAGTCCCTGGACTTGTCTGGACTAGTCCGGTGTTCCTGCGGACTTGTCTGATTCCCTCTCTGACTAAAGTAGGACTTGTCCGATTTTTGGCCAGACTTTTCCGATTTCTTTCTGACTAACTTCGGACTAGTCCGATCCTTTTCGGACTTGTCCGATATTTCGCGACTCCGAGTTGATCTTTTGTTTTACGACTTGTTTCTTGGGTTTCATGTTAAGTGAGCCTAGGGACGTCATGCCTAACTCTTTTAGAGCCCATGTGGGACTCTAAACCGGCCTCTACTCCTCTTAAACTCGAAATATATCTAACCCTAGCCTCCACCTCTATATAAACACCC
Organism: Tuctoria greenei; assembly: GCA_036927565.1. NCBI lineage: Eukaryota > Viridiplantae > Streptophyta > Magnoliopsida > Poales > Poaceae > Tuctoria > Tuctoria greenei. The sequence goes on along the minus strand of JAYESD010000011.1, from coordinate 127,035,528 downwards.
CCACCCCTTGGCTTGACATATATTTGCCACTTTTCCACACCACCCAAACCCTAGTTCATGGAGAGCCACCATCAAGGAGGGAGGAGGAGATCCCAAGCAAGAAGAAGAAGAGGAGGAAACGAAAGAGGATCAAAATCTCCACCAAGTTTCGTCCTTCATCACCAATTAATCTCCAAGTTCATCACCAACCCTAGATCATCAAGATCCAAGTGTTGCCTCCAAGTTTCTCAATTCATTGGAGTCCTAAACACTTGATATACCTTCTATTTCCTTTTCATTACATGAATTCAACCCCTAATCTCCAAATTTACGTCGATCTAGAAAACCCTAGTTTGCTAGTTCTGCGAAGTGCGGACTAGTCCGGCCTTCTGCAGACTAGTCCGATTTTGCTGACTAAATTGTGTTGAATTAATTATAAAATTTGATCAAATCAACTACAAACCTGTATAAACTTGTTAGAAGCTATTAGAACTAGTTAATGATCATTAAAAGCAATCTATTAACAAGTTTTAGCTTGCATTTGCATTAATCATGCATGCCATGTCGTGCTGTGTAATATTTGTGCACTCTTTGATTGTGTTCTTGTTTGTATGTTCTTTTTGTGCGGATTAGACGGATTTGCGCTAGAGAGTGCCGCGGAGGATCTTCAGCACCAAGAGTTTGAAGGCTTTGATCCTAACCAATCCCAAGATCAAGGCAAGTGTCCTTGAAGCATATTGATCCTGTTTTAAAATAAATGTGTTTGCAAAACTGCATGCTTGTGTCAATTTGATGGGAATCCTATGATAGGAAGTTTACTAGCATTGTTTCACCACCCTTGTCACCTAGAAATTTTGGTAGAGAGTCGGGATGGGCTTGTTACCTTTTTTCTTCGCTTAATTAATTGAGACGGGAAAACAACTATACCACTTAACTTAACTATGTATTTATGATAGTATGATTAACATGAACTGGTTAATGTAATATGGTAAGGGGTAATCTAAGCAAGCCTGGTATGTGGATGGGTTGGATGTCATGGTGGTATGCTTGCTTTAGATCTAAGTACCCGTTCATGCGAGAATAGGCCAGGCTTACAGTGCCACCACGAGGCCAAGTATGGGTACGGCGTAGCTGATTAATTAGGGCTTTGCCTTTGCTATTTGGACCATTATGGATGCTCAGGGAAGGGGTAGTCGGATTGGGTTTGTTGATGATTGGTGGGGCTACCCTGCGATCCAAATGGCTGAAGAGGGGGCCCTTGGTTGAAGATGTGCTCAGTTGGAGGCATCGCCACCGGTGAAACCTCAGTGGGGTCTAAATAGGCTAGTAATCCCTTTGTAAAGGCTATTTTGTGATCTCTTGGCCACACACCTATGGAAGTGTGAGACGGCATAATTGAGATTCTATAGTCATCGAAAGGTGATGAAATCACAAACACGTGTGTAAAGTGGTACAAACTCTGCAGAGTCTAATAAACTATCATGATAGCCGTGCTCCCGGTTATGAGCACTTGGACAACTTCCATGATTAGAGGGAACTTAGTATTGGGTTGCTTTTTGGGATGGTATTTGGGATGGTTATGGTTTGAATTATGGTTATGGATGGTTATGAATTGAATTCTGGTATTGAATATGGATATTGGTATATGATTATGGATATGGAATATAGACTGGTATTATGATAACTATATGGCTTATGATGGATTTATTTCATGTACATGTAATATATATATTGCTTTTCAAATGTTTTAATGTACTTTTCAGCACTTAACCATTATTATACTCGTTATTTGAATGAACCACATGTCATACCTTCCACACTTGCTGAGTACGACATGTACTCACTCTTGCAACCCCCCCACACAGTTGCAGATCAGGATTGGGAGTTTAATGGCGATAATGCAGAGATCTAGACCGTGTCTACCGTCAGCTTTGCCTGTGGTGTTGATTGGAGCGCTATACCTATTGCTTATGCTGCCTAGTTGTTTAGTTTTCTTAATTAGTTTATTTCCATTGTATTAGTTGAACTGGTTATTAATATTTATTAGAGCTTGTATTCATGGATAATAGAGTTTGTGTAATATAATTTGGTTAATTAAAAATGTTCTATGGTAATTTTCTGTATACTCTTTTGTGAATGCACTCGTGAATGTGTGTTGAACGTCCTGGGCATACATATGCGTTCACTTGGTACATTTTCGGAACCGGGTGTCACAATCTTGCACAGTGCGGACTTGTCCGGTCCCTAGCGGACTAGTTCGATCTTCCTGATCAACTACAAACCTATATAAACTTGCTAAAATCTATTAGAACTAGTTAGTGATCATTAAAATCAACTCATTAATAGGTTTCACCTTGCATTTGCATCAATCGTGCATATCATGTCATATTGAGTAATATTTGTGCACTCTTTGATTGTGTTTCTTGTCTTGTTTGATCTTTGTGCGGATTAGACGGATTTGCGCTAGAGAGTGTCGTGAAGGATCTCCAGCACCAAGAGTTTGAAGGCTTTGACCTGAACCAATCCCAAGAGCAAGGAAAGTGTCCTTGAAGCATATTGATCCTGTTTTAAAATAAATGTTTTGTTTTCAAAACTACATGCTTGTTTCAATTTGATGGGAATCCTATGATAGGAAGTTTACTAGCTTTGTTTGACCACCCTTGTTACCTGGAATACATGGTAGAGAGTCAGGATGGGATCTTTAACTTTTTGCTTCGCTTAATTAATTGGGATGGGAAAACAACACTACACATTTAATTATGCATTGATGAGATTATGGTTAATATGAAATGGTTAATATGATATGGTAATGGATGATCTAAGCAAGCCTGGTATGTGAATGGGTTGGATGTTATGGTGGTTTGCTTGCTTTAGATCTAAGGAGCGGTTTATGCGTGAGTAAGCCAGGAAAACAGTGCCACCACAAGGCCAAGTATGGGTGCGGCATAACTGATTAATTAGGGATGTGTCAGTGCTATTTGGACCATTAAGGATGCTTGAGGAAGGGGTAGTCGGATTGGGTTTGTTGATGATTGGTGGCACTACCCTGGGATCCGAATGGCTCAAGAGGGGGCCCTTGGTTGATGATGTGCTCCGTGGGAGGCATCGCCACCGGTGAAACCTCAATGGGGTCTAAATAGGCTAGTAATCCCTTTGTTAATGCTATTTTGTGATCTCTTGGCCATACACCAAAGGAAGTGTAATTGGCACAAGGGAGGTTCCATAGTCGCCGACGGGTGATGAAATCACAAACACATGGGTAAAGTGGTACAAACTCTGTAGAGTCTAATAAAACTATCATGATAGCTGTGCTCCCGGTTATGAGCGCCTGGATGACCTACATGATTAGAGGGAAATTGGGATTTGGGATGATTATGGTTGGTAGTATGGTTATGGCTGGTTATGGATTAAATTCTGGTATTGGACATGATTTATTGCAATGGACATGGTTAATGGTAATGGTGAAATATGATATAATGGTGTTGGTAATGAATATGTTCTGGTATTATGATGGTTACATGGTTTATGATGGTTTTATTTCACATACATATAATATATATTGCTTTCCAAATGTTTTAATGTACTTTTCAGCACTTAGCCATTATTATATTCGTCATTTGAATCAGCCATGTCATACTTTCCACACTTGCTGAGTAAGACATGTACTCACCCTTGTAATTCCCCCATCAACAGTTTCAGGTTAGAATTGGGAGTTTCATGATGATAATGCGGAGTACTAGGCTGTGTGTTGCCTTCGACTTGCCTGTGGTGTTGCTTGGAGCCACGCTACCCTATTTGCTTAGTTTGCTTAGTTGATTAATTAGATTATTTCGGCTGTAGTTATAGTTCAATTATGATAGTTAGAGTTGCAATATGAAGATTATTTGGATATTGTAATAAAAGTACTTATTTAATAATTTGAGTTGGGATAATTATCTGTTTATCATTTATGAATCCCTTGTGTATGTGTGTTAAACATCTTGGGCACATATATACTGCACTTGGTTCATTTTCGAAATCGGGTGTCACAAATTGGTATCAAAGCCATAGGTTGACCGTAGGACGCAGCCTAGATAGAATGGACACTTTAGAGCGCATAGGAGCACTCAGGAATCGATGCGTTTATGCTTGGTGTGTTGTTTGCTATATATTGGTTGCTTGTGTGCTTAATAGAGGATTTTTGGATGCTTTAGCATTGCCATGTCCAAGTAAGCTAGTATAGGTAGTTGTTTAGTTTCATATCCCTTGATGCATATAGTGGGGACGTTTTCTAAATTCTTATCTCTTGCTTTACTTCAGATGGTCAGGACTCGCAACCAGAGGGATGGCAATGATGAGGAGGAGAACAATAGAGCAACCCAGAACAACAATGGACAAGGACCTGCCCAGGGAGCTATCAATATTGAGCAGCTATTGGCCATGCAAAACCAGCTCATGCAGACCATGATACAGACTATAGGACAGCTGCAGGCTGGTAACATCAACAATCAGCTCGACATGCCTCCACCGCCACCCCTGCCTCCTCATAACCGGTAGGGAGAGTTTATGAGGACTAGGCTGCTGACCTTTGCTCAAGCCGCTGACCCTATGGATGCCGATGATTGGCTCAAGTCTGTGGAGAAGAAGCTCTCTATAGTCCAATGCAGTGACTGGGAGAAAGTGCTATTTGCTTCCCATCAACTTGTTGGAGCAGCTGCGGATTGGTGGGATTCCTTATGCAATGCTCATGTGAATAAGGAGAGGATCACCTGGGCGGAATTCAAGGAAAATTTTCGTTGTCATTATGTGCTGGAAGTAGTCATGATTTTGAAGAGGCAAGAATTTGAGAACTTGAGGCAAGGAAGATCGAGCGTGGGTGAATATCTCAATGAATTCACTCAACTTTCAAGGTATGCCCCTAAAGATGTTAGTCGAGACACCCGGAAGCAGTATTTGTTCATGAGGGGCGTTAACAATGAAATCCAAGTGCAATTGCTCAATTGTGATTATGCCAACTTTCAGAAGCTTGTGGACAAAGCAATTGTTGTGGAGAACAAGGTCCGAGATATGGAACAAGACAACAAGAGGAAGGTTCCATATCAAGGACATCAACAAGGAAGTAATGTGCGCCCTCGCTTTGCACCACCCAATGCACCATATTTCAGCTCTTCTGCGCCTGCTCATCGCCCTAGATTTGCACCGCGCCCAATTCAGTTTGTGCAGCAGCGCCCTTTCATGCAGGCACCTAGGCCTCCAATGCCTTATGCACATTGTGCCAACTTTCCTGGTACGAATGTTTAGAATCAAGCCCGTCCAAATTCTGGTGTAGCAAAGAAGTGCTATACTATGGAGAAGCTGGACACTTTGCACATCAATGTCCTAAGTCAGGCCTTGGTCAGGGAAGCAATGCGCCGAGGCAAAACCTAAGACCCAATGGAGGACAACCGCAAGGGAACCATGGACGGCAGAATTTCGCTCGTGGCAACATGAACCATGTCTCTGCAGAGGATGCTCAACAAGCGGATGACGTGGTGATTGGTATGTTTCTCGCAAACTCCAACCCACCAACTATGTTATTTGATTCTGGAGCATCACATTCGTTCATTGTATCGAAGTATGTTGCCAAGTATAGTTTGCCTATCTCTCATATTAAGTTTACTCTATTAGTTAAGTCTCCTGGAGGAGAGATGAGGACAAATATAGTATGTCCAAAAGTAAGCCTTAGAATAAGGGGGGTAGACTTCTCCGCCAACCTCATTGTCTTGGATTCTCCAGGACTGGACATTATACTCGGTATGGACTGGTTGAGGAAGCACAATGGAGTTGTTGAATGTGCCACGAAGACGGTGAAGTTGACCAATGAGGAAGGGATCAACGTAGAATTTGAAGCATCTCAACACGCACCAAAGCAATTAGAGCTGAATCACATGGACGATGCCGAAATTGAGGAGATTCCAGTGGTGTGCAAGTTTTTGGATGTGTTTTCGGACGAGTTGCCAGGTATGCCACCTGATCGAGACATTGAGTTTGTTATTGATTTAATACCTGGAACTGCACCTATAGCTAAGAGGCCATATAGGATGCCTCCTAAGGAATTAGTGGAGCTCAAGAAGCAAATTCAAGAGCAACTAGAGAAAGGTTTCATTTGCCCCAGTTCTTCACCTTGGGGAGCACCCGTTCTATTTTTGGACAAGAAGGATGGATCACAAAGGATGTGTGTAGATTACCGAGCTCTCAACGAGGTAACAATCAAGAACAAGTACACCTTGCCACGCATAGAAGACTTGTTTGATCAGATGAAGGGTGCTTTTGTCATCTCTAAGATTGATATGAGGTCAGGATACTTTCAAATGAAGATTAGACCGTCAGACATACCCAAGTCAAGTTTTAGAACATGGTATGGATCTTATGAGTACAGCGTGATGTCCTTTGGATTGACCAACACACCTGCTTACTTTATGTACCTAATGAATAGTGTCTTCATGGAGTACTTGGATAAGTTTGTTGTGGTGTTCATTGGTGACATTATGATATAGTCAAAGGATGAGAAGGAACATACGGGACACTTGAGGCTTACATTGCATAAATTGAGGGAGCATCAATTGTACACCAAGTTCAACAAGTGTTAGTTTTGGTTGAGTGAAGTATCGTTTTTGGGTCATATCATTTCAGGAGGAGGAGTTTCAATTGACCCTGGAAAGGTGAGGGACGTGTTGAAATGGGAACCCCCGCAAAACGTAAAGGAAATAAAGAGTTTTCTTGGAATGGCTGGATATTACCGTCGATTCATCAAGAACTTTTCCAAGATAGCCAAGCCAATGACGGAATTTCTAATGAAGGGAAAGGCTTTCCGATGGACTGAAACTTGTCAAACCAATTTTGAGGAGCTAAAGAAGAGGTTAACTACAACCCCAGTTTTGGTTTTGCCGGATGTAAGCAAGAATTTTGATATATATTGCGACGCATCGAGATAAGGACTCAGATGTGTATTAATGCAAGAAGGTCAAGTTGTCGCCTATGCATCAAGGCAATTTAAGAAACTTGAGCAGAATTACCCAACACATGATTTGGAACTTGCAGCGGTGGTACATGCATTGAAAATATGGAGACACTACATCCTTGGACATAGGTGTGAAATTTATATGGATCACAATAGTCTTAAGTACATATTCACACAAATGCATCGGAATTTGAGGCAACAAAGATGGTTGGAGCTCATCAAGGATTATGATTTGGGAATCAATTATCATCCAGGACAGGCTAATGTAGTGACCAATGCCTTAAGTAGGAAAGGAGTAAGTCATCAACTCACAGTCCGAGAGTTACCATCCGAGTTATGTAAGGAGTTTAAGCAGTTGAACCTCGTATTTGTAAACGAGATGGGAATGATGGCGTTAAATCTAACCTTGGAGCAAGAAATTGGAGAGGGTCAAACAAAGGATGAGGAAATTCAAGAGATCACAGAATGAACCTAGGAAGGAAGAGTATTCAGATTTGATGAGGACGAACATGGTACCTTATGGCTCGGAAAAAAGGGTTGTCGTGCCTAATGTGAAGCATATTCGGGAGACAATACTAAAGGAGGCACAAGACTCGCCATACTCAATCCATCCCAGTTGTACGAAGATGTACAAGGACTTGAAGACATGTTATTGGTGGGCTACCATGAAGAAGGACATAGCTGAATACGTAGCATTGTGTGATGTGTGCAAACGAGTGAAGGCGGAACATCAAAGGCCAGCTGGATTATTACAACCATTGAAGATTCCAGAATGGAAGTGGGAAGAAATCAGCATGGACTTTATAGTTGGATTGCCACGTACCCAGTTCGGATATGACTCAATTTGGGTAATTGTGGATTGCTTGACCAAATCAACTCATTTTCTTCCTATCAAGACCACCTGTGCAACTGCGAAGCTAGCAGAATTGTATATGGAGCACATTGTGTGTTGACACGGAGTATCAAAGAAGATAGTATCAGATAGAGGTTCTCAATTTACCTCCAGATTTTGGCATAAATTGCACGAAGCATTGGGAACAAGGCTAAATTTTAGTTCAGCATATCACCCTCAAACGGATGGACGAACCGAGAGGACCAACCATATTTTAGAGGATATGTTAAGAGCTTGTGCTTTGAAGCATGGGAAGAGTTGGGACAAGAGCTTTCCATATGCAGAACTTTCATACAACAATAGTTACCAAGCAAGTTTGAAGATGACACCTTATGAAGCACTATATGGAAGGAAGTGTAGGACACCCTTGCTTTGGAATGAGACAGGAGAAACTCAAGTATTTGGTACGGATGTGTTGCTAGAAGCTGAAAAACAAGTTCAGGTAATTCGTGAGAACTTGAGGGCTGCTCAATCAAGGCAAAAAGGCTATGCGGACAATAGGAGTAGGAAACTAGCCTTCGAATTGGGAGACTTCATTTACCTCAAGGTGTCAAAAATGAGAGGTCACAAGAGGTTTAGCATAAGAGGCAAGCTAGAACCTAGATAGATTGGGCCATTCAAGATTTTGGGCAAACGAGGAGAAGTAGCCTATAAATTAGAGATGCCAACTCATCTTTCATATGTCCATGATGTGTTTCATGTTTCCCAGCTCAAGAATTGTTTAAGGGTACCGGAAGAACAAGTGCGAATGGAAGAATTGAAACTAGAGGATGATTTGACTTATGCCGAGCAACTGGTTAAAATCTTGGAAACCAAGGAGAAAGTCACAAGGAACAAGACTATTAAATTGTGTAAAGTGCAATGGAAGCATCACACAGAATTAGAAGCAACATGGGAGTTTGAGGATGATCTCAAGAGGGAATTTCCCTATCTCTTCTCTTTTGCGTCGAATCTCGAGGGCGAGATTCATTTTAAGGGGGGTAGGTTTGTAACACCCCCATTTTCAAGCATCATGCCCTGCATCCATCATTAAACACGTCTAATATTAATCCACATAAAAAGGAATAAGTTTAAAATGAATTTAAAGTTTAACCCACTTAATAATTCTGGAAAGTGCGAACTAGTCCGATTTTGGTGCGGACTAGTCCGATTTCTCTCTGACTTCAAACGGACTTGTCTGTTTTGCTGCAAACTAGTATGTTTTTCCCTCTGGACACTTTCGGACTCGTCTGGTCCTGTGTGGACTAGTCCGGTGTTCCAAATCCTTGGAAATTTCGCTAAGTCCTTGGACTTGTCCGGACTAGTCCGGTGTTCCAGCGGACTTGTCCATTTTTCCCTCTAACTAAGTCAGACTTGTCCGATTTTTGGTCACACTAGTCTGTTTTTCCTCTCAGGATAAGTTCGGACTTGTCCGATGTCCAGTCCGAATTTGTCGGATTTCTCTCTGTCCAACTTCGGACTAGTGCGGCCCTTTTCGGACTTGTCCGATAAATCGCGACTCTGAGTTGAGATTTTGTTTCATGACTTGTTTCTTGGGTTTCACATTACGTGGGCCTAGGGGCGTCGTGCGTAACTCTTTTAGAGCCCATGTGGGACTCTAAACCGATCCCTACTCATCTCAAACTTGAAATCCATCTAACCCTAGTCCCCACATCTATATAAACAACCCCACCCCTTGGCTTGACATCTATTTGGCACTTTTCCACCCCACCCAATCCTTAGCTCATGATTAGACGCCACCAAGGAGGGATAAGGATATCTAGAGCAAGGAGAAGAAGAGGAGGAAACGAAAGAGGATCAAGATCACCATCAACTTCGCGTTCTTCATGAACAATCCACCATCAAGTTCTTCATCAACCCTAGATCATTAAGATCTAAGTGTTACCTCCAAGATCCTTGATTCCTTGGAGTCCTAAACACCTGTTATACCTTCTATTCTATTTTCCTTACGTGAATTCAACCTCAGATCTCCAAATTCACGTCGATGTAGAAAACCCTAATCTGCTGATCTTGCGCAATGCGGACTTGTCCGGTCCCCAGCGGACTAGTCCGATGTTCCTGGTTAAATTGTGTTGAATTAAATCTAAAATTTGATCGAATCAACTCCAAACCTATATAAACTTGGTAAAATCTATTAGAACTAGTTAGTGATCATTAAAAACAACTCATTAACAGGTTCCACCTTGCACTTGCATCAATCATGCATATCATGTCATATTGTGTAATATTTGTGCACTCTTTGATTGTGTTTCTTGTCATGTATGATCTTTGTGCGGATTAGCCGGATTTGCGCTTGAGAGTGCCATGGAGGATCTCCAGCACCAAGAGTTTGAAGGCTTTGACCTGAACCAATCCCAAGAGCAAGGCAAGTGTCCTTGAAGCATATTGATCCTGTTTTAAAATAAATGTTTTGTTTTCAAAACTGCATGCTTGTTTCAATTTGATGGAATCCTATGATAGGAAGTTTACTAGCTTTGTTTGACCACCCTTGTTACCTGGAATACATGGTAGAGAGTCGGGATGGGATCTTTACCTTTTTGCTTTGCTTAATTAATTGGGATGGGAAAACAACACTACACATTTAATTATGCATTGATGAGATTATGGTTAATATGAACTGGTTAATATGATATGGTAATGGATGATCTAAGCAAGCCTGGTATGTGAATGGGTTGGATGTTATGGTGGTTTGCTTGCTTTAGATCTAAGGACCGGTTTATGCGAGAGTAAGCCAGGACAACAGTGCCACCACGAGGCCAAGTATGGGTGCGACATAACTGATTAATTAGGGTTGTGCTAGTGCTACTTGGACCATTAAGGATGCTGGAGGAAGGGGTAGTTGGATTGGGTTTGTTGATGATTGGTTGGACTACCCTGGGATCCGAATGGCTCAAGAGGGGGCCATTGGTTGAAGATGTGCTCCGTTGAAGGCATCGCCACCGGTGAAACCTCAGTGGGGTTCAAATAGGCTAGTAATCCCTTTGTTAATGCTATTTTGTGATCTCTTGGCCATACACCAAAGGAAGTGTAATTGGCACAAGGGAGGTTCCTTAGTCGCCAACGGGTGATGAAATCACAAACACGTGGGTAAAGTGGTACAAACTCTGCAGAGTCTAATAAAACTATCATGATAGCTGTGCTCCCAGTTATGAGCGCCTGGATGACCTACATGATTAGAAGGAAATTGGGATTTGGGATGATTATGGTTGGTAGTATGGTTATGGCTCGTTATGGATTAAATTCTGGTATTGGACATGATTTATTGCAATGGACATGGTTAATGGTAATGGTGAAATCTGATATAATGGTGTTGGTAATGAATATGTTCTGGTATTATGATGATTACATGGTTTATGATGGGTTTATTTCACATATATAATATATATTGCTTTCCAAATGTTTTAATGTACTTTTCAGCACTTAGCCATTATTATATTCGTCATTTGAATCAGCTACATGTCATACTTTCCACACTTGCTGAGTAAGACATGTACTCACCCTTGCAATTCCCCCATCAATAGTTTCAGGTCAGAATTGGGAGTTTCATGATGATAACGCGGAGTACTAGGCTGTGTGCTGCCGTCGACTTGCCTGTGGTGTTGCTTGGAGCCGTGCTACCCTATTTTCTTAGTTTGATTAGTTGATTAATTAGATTATTTCCGCTACAGTTATAGTTCAATAATGATAGTTAGAGTTGCAATATGGAGATTATTTGGATACTGTAATAAAAGTACTTATTTAATTATTTGAGTTGTGGTAATTATCTATTTATCATTTGTGAATCACTTGTGTATGTGTGTTAAACATCCTGGGCACACATATACTGCACTTGGTTCATTTTTGGAACTGGGTGTCACACTTGCCTTGCTCTTGGGATTGGTTCGGGTCAAAGTCTTCAAACTCTTGGTGTTGGAGATCCTCCGCGGCACTCTCTAGCGCAAATCCATCTAATTCGCACAATCAACATACAAACATAAAACACAATCAAAGAGTGCACAAATATTACTCAATATGACATGATATGCATGATTAATGCAAATGCAAGGTGGAACTTGTTAATGAGTTGTTCTTAATAATCACTAACTAGTTATAATATATTTTAACAAGCTTATGCAGGTTTGGTTTTGATTCCAAACAATTTAGATTTAATTCAACAGAAGTTAACCAGGAAAATCGAACTGGTCCACTAGGGACCGGACAAGTCCGCCCTTCACAAGAACAGCAGATTAGAGTTTTCTAGATTGACGTAAATTTGGAGAAACGGGTTTGAATTCACGTAAGGAAGAGGAAGTAGAAGGTATACCAGGTGTCTAAGACTCCAAAGGATCAAGGGTCTTGGAGGTAACACTTGGATCATGACGATCTGGGGTTGATGAAGGACTTAATGGTGAATTGTTGACGAAGAACGCAAAGTTGATGGAGATCTTGATCCTCTTTCATTTCCTTCTCTTCTTCTTCTTGTTCTAGATCTCTTTCTCCCTACTTGGTGGCGGCTATCCACGAGCTAGGGTTTGGGTGAGGTGGAAAAGTGGCAAATAGATATCAAGCCAAGAGTGGGGTTGTTTATATAGAGGCGGAGGTTAGGGTTAGATGGATTTCGAGTTTGAGATGAGTAGGGGTCGGTTTTAGAGTCGCACATGGGCTCTAAAAGAGTTAGGCACGATGTCCCTAGACCCACATAATGTAAAACCCAAGAAACAAGTCGTGGAACAAGAGATCAACTCAGAGTCGCGATTTATCAGAAAAGTCCAAAAAGGGTCGGACTAGTCCGAAGTTGGACAGAGAGAAATTGGACAAGTCCAGACTGGACATCAGACAAGTCCGAACTTATCTAGAGGGGAAAAGAGACAAGTCCGCTGGAACACCGGACTAGTCTGGACAAGTCCAAAGACTTAGCGAAATTTCAAGCAATTTGAGATACCGGACCAGTCCGCATGGGCCAGACTAGTCCGAAAATGTCCAAATGGAAAAACAGACTAGTCCGCAGCAAAACGGAGAAGTTCGATGGAAGTCAGAGAGAAATCAGACTAGTCCACACCAATATCGGACTAGTCCACACTTTCAAGAATTCTTAAGTCCGGTTTTATTTCTAATTGATTTTAAACTTATTCCTGTTTTGTTGCTCAATATTAAACATGTATAGGAATTTATGCAATGCATGATGTATGAAAATGAGGGTGTTACAAACCTACCCCCCTTAAAATGAATCTCGCCTTCGAGATCCGACGTGGAAGAGAAAAGATAGGGAAATTCCATCTTGAGATTATCTTCTAGCTCCCATGTTGCCTCTGATTCTGTATGATGCTTCCATTGCACTTTACACCATCTAATAATCTTGTTCCTTGTGACTCTCTCCTTGGTTTCCAAGATTTTGATTGGTTGCTCGGCATAAGTCAAATCTTCCTCTAGTTCCAATTCTTCCATTGGCACTCGTTCTTCCGGTACTCTCAAGCACTTATTGAGCTGGGAAACATGAAACACATCATGGACATCTGAAAAATGAGCTGTCATCTCCAACTTATATGCTACTTCTCCTCTTTTGTCCAAAATCTTGAATGGCCCAATGTATCGATGTGCTAGCTTGCCTTTTATGTTAAACCACTTATGACCTCTCATTGGTGACACCTTGAGGTAAACAAAATCTCCTATTTCAAAGGCTAGTTTCTTTCTCCTATTGTTCGCATAGCCTTTTTCCTTGATTGAGCAGCTCTCAAGTTTTCACGATAATCTGAACTTGTTTTTCAGCTTCTTGTAACACATCCGGACCAAATACTTTAGTTTCTCCTGTCTCATTCCAGAAAAAAGGTGTTCTACACTTCCTTCCATGTAGTGCCTCATATGGTGACATCTTCAAACTTGCTTGGTAACTATTGTTGTATGAAAATTCTGCATATGGGAAGCTTTTGCCCCAACTTTTCCCATGCTTCAAAGCACAAGCTCTTAACATGTCCTCCAAAATCTGATTGGTCCTTTCGGTTTATCCATCCATTTTAGGGTGATATGCTAAACTGAAATTCAACCTTGTTCGCAATGCTTCATGCAATTTCTGCCAAAACCTGGAGGTAAATTGAGAACCTCTATCCGAAACTATCTTCTTTGGAACTCCATGCAAACACACTCTTCTTTCTGTATACAGTTCCACCAGTTTCTCTCCATTGAAGGTGGTCTTGATGGGAATAAAGTGAGCTGACTTGGTTAACTGATCCACAATTACCCAAATTGAGTCATAACCGAACTGTGTACGCGGTAAACCAACTATGAAGTCCATACCGATCTCTTCCCACTTCCATTCTGGGATCTTCAATGGCTGGAATAATTTGACTGGCCTTTGGTGTTCCGCCTTGACTCGTTGGCACACATCACATAAGGCTACGTATTCAACTATGTCTTTTTTCATGATAGCCCACCAATAGCATGTCTTCAAGACCTTGTACATCTTCGTACAACCGGGATGAATTGAGTAAGGCAAGTCATGTGCCTCCTTTAGTATTGTCTCCCGAACATGCTTCACATTAGCCACAAAAATCCTCTTACCAAGGCATAGAGTACCTTGTTCGTCCTCATCAAATCTTAATTCTCTCCCCTCCATGGTCCTTTCCTTGATCTCCTGAATTTCCTCATCATTTGTTTGACCCTATCGAATTTCTTGCTTCAAAGTCACATTTAACTCCATCATCCCCATCTCATTCACAAATCCGAGATTCAACCGTTCAAACTCCTTACATAACTCAGATGGCAGCCCTCGGACTGTGAGTTGTTGACTTACTCCTTTACTACTCAAGACATCGGCCACTACATTAGCCTTTCCTCGATGATAATTGATTACCAAATCATAATCCTTGATGAGCTACAACCATCTTCGTTGCCTCAAATTCAAATCCGTTTGTATGAAAATATACTAAAGACTCTTGTGATCCGTATAAATTTCACACCTATGTCCAAGGATGTAGTGTCTCCAAATTTTCAATGCATGTACCACCGCTGCAAGTTCCAAATCATGCGTTGGGTAATTCTGCTCATGTTTCTTCAATTGTCTTGATGCTTAGGTGACCACTTGACCTTCTTGCATGAGCACACATCCAAGTCATTGTCTCGATGCATCACAATATATGTCGAAACTCTTGCTTACATCCGGCAAAACCAAAACTGGGGTTGTAGTTAACCTCTTCTTTAGCTCCTTAAAACTATTTTGACACGCTTCAGTCCATCGAAAAGACTTTCCTTTCATTAGCAATTCTCTCATTGGCTTGGCTATCCTGGAAAAGTCCTTGATGAACCTAGGGCAGTATCTAGCCATCCCAAGAAAACTCCAGATCTCCTTTACGTTTTGAGGTGGCTCCCACTTCAACACGTCCCTCACCTTTCCGGTGTCAACCAAAACTCCTCCTCCGGAAATGATATGACCAAAAAATGATACTTCTCTCAACCAAAACTGAAACTTATTAAACTTGGCATACAATTGATGCTCCCTGAATTTCTGCAACGTAAGCCTCAAGCGTTCCTCATGCTCCTTCTCATCCTTCGAGTAGATCATAATGTCATCAATGAACACCACAACGAATTTATCCAAGTACTCCATGAAGACCTTATTCATGAGGTATATAAAGTAGGCAGGCGCATATGTCAATCCAAAGGACATCACGGTGTACTCATAAGATCCATACCATGTTCTGAAAGTTGTCTTAGGTATGTTCGACGGTCTTATCTTCATTTGAAAATATTCCGACCACATATCAATTTTGGAGAACACACAAGCACCCTTCATCTGATCAAACAAGTATTCTATACGTAGCAAGGTCTACTTGTTCTTAATTGTCACTTCATTGAGAGCTTGGTAATCCACACACGTCCTTTGCGACCCATCCTTCTTGTCCACAAATAGAATGGGCGCTCCCCAAGGTGGAGAACTGGGGTGAATAAAACCCTTCTCCAGTTGCTCGTGGATTTGCTTCTTGAGCTCTGCTAATTCCTTAGGAGGCATCCTATACGGCCTCTTAGCTATAGGTGCAGTTCCAGGTATTAAATCAATAACAAACTCAATGTCTCGGTCAGGTGGCGTACCTGTCAACTCATTTGGGAACACATCCAAAAATTCACACACCACCGGAATCTCCTCAATTGCGACACCGTCCATGTGATTCAGCTCCAATTGCTTTGGTGCGTGTTGAGATGCTTCAAATTCTATGATGATCTCTTCTTTGTTGGTCAGCTTAACTATCTTCGTGGCATACTCAATAACTCCATTATGATTCCTCAACCAGTCCATACCAAGTATAATGTCCAATCCTTGGGAATCCAAGACAATGAGGTTGGCGGAGAAGTGTACCCCCCCCCTTATTCTAAGGCTTACTTTTGGACATACTATATTTGTCCTCATCTCTCCTCCAGGAGACTTAACCAATAGAGTAAACTTCATATGTGAGATATGCAAACTATACTTGGCAACATATTTCGATGCAATGAATGAATGCAATGCTCCAAAATCAAATAACATAGTCGCCGGGTTGGAGTTTGCAAGAAACATACCAACCACCAAATCATCCACTCGTTGAGCATCCTCCGTAGAGACATGGTTCACGTTGCCACGAGCAAAATTCTGCTGTCCACGATTTCCTTGTGGCTGTCATCCATCGGGTCTCGGGTTTTGCCTTGGCGCATTGCTTCCTTGACCAAGCCTGACTTAGGACATTGATGTGCGAAGTGTCCAACTTCTCCACAAGTATAGCACTTCTTTGCTGCACCAGAATTATTGGTACGAGCTTGGTTCTAAACATTTGCACCAGGAAAATTAGCACATGGTGCATAAGGCACTGGAGGCCTAGGTGCTTGCATAACAGGGCGTTTTTGCACAAACTGAGTCAGGCGTGGTGCAAATCCAGAGCGATGACCAGGGGCATAAGAGATGAAATAAGACGCATTGGGTGGTGCAAAGCGAGGGCGCACATTACTTCCTTGTTGTTGTCCTTGATATGGCACCTTCCTCTTGTTGTCTTGCTCCGTCTCACGGACCTTGTTCTGCACCACAATTCTTGTGTACACAAGCTTCTAGAAGTTGTTATAATCGTAGTTGGGCAATTGTACTTGAATTTCATTGTTAAGTCTCCTCATGAAAAAATTCTGCTTCCAGCTATCCCGACTAACATCTTTAGGGGCATACCTTGAAATTTGAGTGAATTTGTTGATATATTCACCCACACTCGATCTTCCTTGCCTCAAGTTCTCAAATTCTTGCCTCTCCAAGATCATAACTCCCTCTGGCACATAATGAGAACAGAAGATCTCCTTGAATTCCACCTAGGTGATCCTCTCCTGGTTCTCGTGAGCATTGCAATAAGCATCCCACCAATCTGCAGCTGCTACAGCTAGTTGATGAGAAGCAAAAAGTACTTTCTCCCGGTCACTGCATTGAACAATAGCTAGCTTCTTCTCCACGGACTTCAGCCAATCATCAGCATCCATAGGGTCTGCGGCTTGAGCAAAGGTTGGCGGCCTAGTCCTCATGAACTCTACCAACCGGTTATGAGGCGGTGGGGCTGGCAGTGCAGGTATGTGGGGCTGATTGTTGATGTTACCAGACTGTAGCTGTCCCATAGTTTGTATCTTGGTTTGCATGAGCTGGTTTTGCATAGCAAATAGCTGCTCAATATTGATAGCTCCCTGAGCATGTCCTTGTACATGGTTATTCTGAGGTGCTCCATTGTTCTCCTCATCATTGCCATCCCTCTGGTTGCGAGTCCTCACCATCTGAATAAAAGCAACAGATAAGAATTTTGAAACATCCCAACTATATGCATCAAGGGATATGAAACTAAACAACTACATATACTAGCCTACATGGACATGGTAATGCTAAAGCATCCTAAAATCCTCTATTAAGCACACAAGCAAACAATATATAGCAAACAGCACACCAAGCAAAAACACATCGGTTCCTGAGTGCTCCTATGTGCTCTAAAGTGTCCATTCTATCTAGGCTACATACTACGGTCAACCTGGCTCTGATACCAATTTGTGACAACTGGTTCCGAAAATGATCCAAGTGAATGCATTTGTGTGCCCAGGACGTTCAACACACATACACGAGTGCAATCACAAAAGGATATACAGAAAATTACCACATAACAATATTAATTAACCACTTCTATTACACAATTCATAATATCCTCAAATACAAGTTCTACTGAATATTAATGACAAGTTTCAACTAATGCAGCGGAAATAAACTAAACTGAGCAAACTAAGAAAAAGGGATAGCACAACTCCAACACTCCACGGGCAAGCTGGCGACAGACGCGGCCTATAACTCCGTATTATCATCGTTAAACTCCCAATCCTGACCTCCAACTGTTGGGGGGGATTGCAAGGGTGAGTACGTGTCGTACTCAGCAAGTGTGGAAAGTATGACATGTAGCTGATTCAAATGACGACATTAATAAATGCTAAGTGCTGAAAAGTACATTAAAACATTTGAAAAAGCAATATATCATATGTATGTGAAATAAACCCATCTTAAACCATGCAATCATCGTAATACCAGTCCATATTCATTACCATCATCCATATTCCAGATTTCTCATTACCAATAACTATAAACAATACCAGAATTTAATCCATAACAATCCATAACCAAATTACCAACCGTAACCATTACCAAACCATAACCATAACCAAATTTCCCCTAATCATGTGAGGGTCCAGGTTGCTCATAACCGGGAGCACGACTATCATGATAGTTTTTAGACACTCTGCAGAGGTTGTACCACTTTACCCACATGTTTGTGATTTTATCACCTTTCGATGACTATAGAATCTCAATTATGTCGTCCCACACTTCCTTAGGTGTTTGCAAAGAGATCACAAAATAGCGTTTACAAAGGGATTACTACCCTATTTAGAACCCCTGAGGTTTCACCAGTGGTGATGCCTCCAACTGAGCACATCTTCAACCAAATGTCCCCTCTTGAGACATTTGGATCCTAGGGTAGTCCCACCAATCATCAACAAACCCAATACGACTACCCCTTCCCCGAGCATCCTTAATGGTACAAATAGCACTGGCAAATCGCTAATTAGTCAGCTACGCTGTACCCATACTTGGCCTCATGGTGGCACTGTAAATCCAGGATGATCACTGCAAGAACCGGTCCTTAGATCTAAAGCAAGTGAAACCACCATAACATCCAACCAATCCACATACAATGCTTGCTTAGATCACCCATTACCATATCATATTAACCAGTTCATATTAATCATAATCTCATAATTGCATAATTAAGTTAAGTGGTATAGTTGTTTTCCCATTCCAATTAATTAAGCGAAGCAAAAAGTGTAAAAAGCCCATCATGACTCTCTACCATGAATTCTAGGTGACAATGGTGGTTAAACAAATCTAGCAAACTTTCTATCATAGGGTTTCCCATCAAATTGACACAAGCATGCAGTTTTGCAAGCAAAACATTTACTTTAAAAATAGGATCAATATGCTTCAAGGACACTTGCCTTGCTCTTGGGATTGGTTCAGGTCAAAGTCTTCAAACTCTTGGTGTTGGAGATCATCTGCGACACTCTCTAGTGCAAATACCTCTAATTCGCACAATCAACATACAAACAAGAAACACAATCAAAGAGTGCACAAATGTTACCCAATATGACATGATATGCATGATTAATGCAAATGCAAGGTGGAACTTGTTAATAAGTTGTTCTTAATGATCACTAACTAGTTCTAATAGATTTTAACAAGTTTATGCAGGTTTGGTTTTTATTTGAAACAATTTAGATTTAATTCAACAGAAGTTAACCAGGAAAATCGAGCTGGTCCGCTAGGGACCGGACAAGTCCGCCCTTCGCAAGAACAGCAAATTAGGGTTTTCTAGATCAACGTGAATTTGGAGAAACGGGTTTGAATTCACGTAAGGGAGAGGAAGTAGAAGTTATACCAGGTGTCTAAGACTCCAAAGAATCAAGAGACTTGGAGGTAACACTTGGATCTTGACGATCTGGGGTTGATGAAGGACTTGATTGTGAATTGTTGACGAAGAATGCAAAGTCGATGGAGATCTTGATCCTCTTTCGTTTCCTTCTCTTATTCTTCTTGTTCTAGATCTGTTTCTCCCTCCTTGGTAGCGGCTATCCACGAGCTAAGGTTTAGCTGAGGTGGAAAAGTGGCAAATAGATATCAAGCCAAGGGTGGGGTTGTTTATATAGAAGTGGAGGTTAGGGTTAGATGGATTTCGAGTTGAGATGACTAGGGGCCGGTTTTAGAGTCCCACATGGGCTCTAAAAGAGTTAGGGACGATGTCCCTAGAATCACTTAACATAAAACCCAAGAAACAAGTCGTGGAACAAGAGATCAACTCAGAGTCGCGATTTATCAGACTAGTCCGAAGTTGGACAGAGAGAAATCAGACAAGTTCGGACTAGACATCAGACAAGTCCGAACTTATCGAGAGGGGAAAACAGACAAGTCCGCTGGAACACCGGACTATTACGGACAAGTCCAAAGACTTAGCAAAATTTCAAGCAATTTGAGATAAAGAACTAGTCCGCTAGTGGTCGATCAAGTCCGAAACTGTCCAGAGGGAAAAATAGACTAGTCCGCAGAAAAACGGACAAGTTCGATGGAAGTCAGAGAGAAATCGGACTAGTCAACACCAAAATCGGACTAGTCCGCACTTTCAAGAATTCTTAAGTGCGGTTTTATTTCTAATTGATTTTAAACTTGTTCCTTTTTTGTTGCTCAATATTAAACATGTATAGGAATGTATGCAATGCATGATGTACGAACATAAGGGTGTTACAAACCTACCCCCTTAAAATGAATCTCGCCTTCGAGATTCGACGCGAAAGAGAAAAGATAGGGACATTCCATCTTGAGATCATCTTCTAGCTCCCATGTTACCTCTAATTTTGTATGATGCTTCCATTGCACTTTACACCATTTAATAATCTTGTTCCTTGTGACTCTCTCCTTGGTTTCCAAGATTTTGATCGGTTGCTCGCATAAGTCAAATCTTCCTCTAGTTCCAATTCTTCCATTGGCACTCGTTCTTCTGGTACTCTCAAGCACTTCTTGAGCTAGGAAACATGAGACACATCATGGACATCTGAAAGATGAGCGGGCATCTCCAACTTATACGCTACTTCTCCTCTTTTGTCCAAAATCTTGAATGGCCCAATGTATCTAGGTGCTAGCTTGCCTTTTATGTTAAACCTCTTATGACCTCTCATTAGTGACATCTTGCGGTAAACAAAATCTCCTATTTCAAAGGCTAGTTTCCTTCTCCTATTGTCTGTATAGCCTTTTTGCCTTGATTGAGCAGCCCTCAAGTTTTCACGATAATCTGAAATTGTTTTTCAGCTTCTTGTAACACATCCGGACCAAATACTTGAGTTTCTCCTGTATCATTCCAGAATAAAGGTGTCCTACACTTCCTTCCATATAGTGCCTCATATGGTGACATCTTCAAACTTGTTTGGTACTTGTTGTTGTATGAAAATTCTACTTATGGGAAGCTTCTGTCCCAACTTTTCCCATGCTTCAAAGCACAAGCTCTTAACATGTCCTCCAAAATCTTATTGGTCCTTTTCGGTTTATCCATCCGTTTGAGGTGATATGCTAAACTGAAATTCATCCTTGTTTCCAATGATTCATGCAATTTCTGCCAAAACCTGGAGGTAAATTGAGAACCTTTATCTGAAACTATCTTCTTTGGAACTCCATGCAAACACACTATTCTTTCCATATACAGTTCCACCAATTTCTCTCCATTGAAGGTGGTCTTGACGGGAATAAAGTGAGATGACTTGGTTAACCGATCCACAATTACCCAATTTGAGTCATAACTGGACTGTGTACGTGGTAAACCAACTATGAAGTCCATACCGATCTCTTCCCACTTCCATTCTGGGATCTTCAATGGCTGCAATAATTCAGTTGGCCTTTGGTGTTCCACCTTGACTCGTTGGCACACATCACATAAGGCTACATATTCGGCTATGTCTTTTTTCATGCTAGCCCACCAATAGCATGTCTTCAAGTCCTTGTACATATTCATACAACTGGGATGAATTGAGTAAGGCCAGTCATGTGCCTCCTTCAGTATTGTGTCCCGAATATGCTTCACATTAGGCACAACAATCCTCTTACCAAGCCATAGAGTACCTTGTTCGTCCTCATCAAATCTGAATTCTCTCCCCTCCTGGGTCCTTTCCTTGATCTCCTGAATTTCCTCATCATTTGTTTGACCCTCTCGAATTTCTTGCTTCAAAGTCAGATTTAACTCCATCATCCCCATCTCATTCACAAATCTGAGATTCAACCATTCAAACTCCTTACATAACTCAGATGGCAGCTCTCGGACTGTGAGTTGATGACTTACTCCTTTCCTACTCAAGGCATCGACCACTACATTAGCCTTTCCTCGATGATAATTGATTCCCAAATCATAATCCTTGATGAGCTCCAACCATCTTCGTTGCCTCAAATTCAAATCCGTTTGTGTAAAAATATACTTAAGACTCTTGTGATACGTATAAACTTCACACATATGTCCAAAGATGTAGTGTCTCCAAATTTTCAATGCATGTACCACCGCTGCAAGTTCCAAATCATGCGTTGGGTAATTCTGCTCATGTTTCTTCAATTTTGTTGATGCATAGGCGACCCCTTGACCTTCTTGGATGAGCACACATCTAAGTCCTTGTCTCGATGCATTACAATATATGTCAAAACTCTTGCTTACATCCGGCAAGACCAAAACTGGGGCTGTAGTTAACCTCTTCTTTAGCTCCTCAAAACTGTTTTGACATGCTTCAGTCCATCGGAAAGCCTTTCCCTTCATTAGCAATTCTATCATTGGCTTGGCTATCTTGGAGAAGTCCTTGATGAACCTACGGTAATATCTAGCCATCCCAAGAAAACTCCAGATCTCCTTTACGTTTTGCGGTGGCTCCCACTTCAACACGTCCCTCACCATTCCGGGGTCAAACGAAACTCCTCCTCCAGAAATGATATGACCAAAAAATGATACTTCTCTCAACAAAAGCTGACACTTGGTGAACTTGGCATACAATTGATGCTCCCTGAATTTCTGCAACGTAAGCCTTAAGTGTTCCTCATGCTCCTTCTCATCCTTCGAGTAGATCATAATGTCATCAATGAACACCACAACAAATTTATCCAAGTACTCCATGAAGACCTTATTCATGAGGTACATAAAGTAGGCAGACACATTTGTCAATCCAAAGAACATCACAGTGTACTCATAAGATCCATACCGTGTTTTGAAAGTTGTCTTAGGTATGTTCGACGGTCTTATCTTCATTTGAAAATATCCCGACTTCAAATCAATCTTGGAGAATACACAAGCATCCTTCATCTGATCAAACAAGTATTCTACATGTGGCAAGGTGTGCTTTTTTTTAATTGTCACTTCATTGAGAGCTCAGTAATCCACGCACATACTTTGCGACCCATCCTTCTTGTCCACAAATAGAACGGGCGCTCCCCAAGGTGGAGAACTAGGGCAAATAAAACCCTTCTCTACTTGCTCTTGGATTTGCTTCTTAAGCTCCGCTAATTCCTTAGGAGGCATCCTATACGACTTCTTAGGTATAGGTGCAGTTCCATGTATTAAATCAATAACAAACTCAATGTCTTGGTCAGGTGGCATACCTGGCAACTTATTCGGAAACACATCAAAAAATTCACACACCACCGGTATGTCCTCAATTGCAACACCGTCCATGTGATTCAACTCCAATTGCTTCGGTGCGTGTTGAGATGCTTCAAATTCTACGGTGATCCCTTCTTCATTGGTCAGCTTCATCGTCTTCGTGGCACATTCAGTAACTCCATTGTGATTCCTCAACCAGTCCATACCAAGTATAATGTCCAATCTTTGGGAATCCAAGACAGTGAGGTTGGCGGAGAAGTCTACCCCCCCCCCCCCCCCCCTTATTCTAAGGCTTACTTTTGGACATACTATATTTATCCTCATCTCTCCTCCATGAGACTTAACCAACGGAGTAAACTTCATATGAGAGATATGCAAACTATACTTGGCAACATATTTTGATGCAATGAATGAATGCGATGCTCCAGAATCAAACATAGTCGCCGAGTTGGAGTTTGCGAGAAACATACCAATCACCACGTCATCCGCTCATCGAGCATGCTCCGTAGAGACATGGTTCATGTTGCCACAAGAAAAATTCTGCTGTCCCTGATTTCCTTGTGGTTGTCCTCCATTGGGTCTTGGGTTTTGCCTCGGCGCATTGCTTCTTTGACGAAGCCTAACTTAGGACATTGATATGCAAAGTGTCCAAGTTCTCCACAAGTATAGCACTTCTTTGCTGCACCAGAATTATTGGGACGAGCTTGGTTCTGAACATTTGTACCAGGAAAATTAGCACGAGGTGCATAAGGCATTGGAGGCCTAGGTGCTTGCATAACAGGGCGCTGTTGCACAAACTGAGTCGGGCGCAGTGCAAATCCAGGGCGATGAGCAGGTGCAGAAGAGCCGAAATAAGGCGCATTGGGTGGTGCAATGCAAGGGCGCACATTACTTCCTTGTTGCTGTCCTTGATATGGTGCCTTCCTCTTGTTGTCTTGCTCCATCTCACGGACCTTGTTCTCCACCACAATTGCTTTGTCCACAAGCTTCTGGAAGTTGGCATAATCGCAGTTGAGCAATTGTACTTGTATTTCATTGTTAAGGTCCCTCATGAACAAATTCAGCTTCCGGCTGTCCCGAATAACATCTTCAGGGGCATACCTTGAAAGTTGAGTGAATTTGTTGAGATATTCACCCACATTCGATCTTCCTTGCCTCAAGTTCTCAAATTCTTGCCTCTCGAAGATCATAACTCCCCCCGGCACATAATGAGAACGAAAGCTCTCCTTGAATTCTGCCCAGGTAATCCTCTCCTGGTTCTCATGAGCATTGCAATAAGCATCCCATCAATCTACAACTGCTCCAGCTAGTTGATGAGAAGCAAAAAGTACTTTCTCCCAGTCACTTCATTGAACAATAGGAAGCTTCTTCTCCACGGACTTGAGCCAATCATCAGCATCCATAGGGTCCACGACTTGAGCAAAGGTTGGCGGCCTAGTTCTCAGGAACTCTCCCAACCGGTTATGAGGCGGTGGGGGTGGCAGTGGAGGCATGTGGGGCTGATTGTTGATGTTACCAGCCTACAACTGTCCCAAAGTTTGTATCATGGTCTGCATGAGCTGGTTTTGCATAGCCAATAGCTGCTCAATATTGATAGCTCCCTGAGCATGTCCTTGTCCATGGTTATTCTGAGGTGCTCCATTGTTCTCCTCCTCATCATTGCCATCCCTCGGGTTGCGAGTCCTCACCGTCAGAAGAAAAGCAAGAGATAAGAATTTAGAAACGTCCCAACTATATGCATCAAGGGATATGAAACTAAACAACTACCTATACTAGCCTACATGGACATGTCAATGCTAAAGCTTCCCAAAATCCTCTATTAAGCATAGAAGCAAACAATATTAGCAAACAACACAGCAAGCAAAAACACATCGATTCCTGAGTGCTTCTATGTGCTCTAAAGCGTCCTTTCTATCTAGGCTACGTCCTACAGTCAACCTGGCTCTGATACCAATTTGTGAAACCTGGTTCCGAAAATGATCCAAGTGAACGCATATGTGTGCCCAGGACGTTCAACACACATACACGAGTGCAATCACAAAAGGATATACAGAAAATTACCACAAAACAAGATTAATTAACCACTTCTATTACACAATTCATAATATCCTCAAATACAAGTTTTAATGAATATTAATGACAAGTTTCAAGTAATGCAGCGGAAATAAACTAAACTGAGCAAACTAAGAAAAAGGGATTGCACAGCTCCAACACTCCATAGGCAAGCTGGTGGAAGACACGGCCTATAACTCCGAATTATCATCGTTAAACTCCCAATCCTGACCTGTAACTGTTGGGGGGGGGGATTGCAAGGGTGAGTACATGTCGTACTCAGCAAGTGTGGAAGGTATGACATGTAGCTGATTCAAATCACGACATTAATAAATGCAAAGTGCCGAAAAGTACATTAAAACATTTGAAAAAGCAATATATCATATGTATGTGAAATAAACCCATCTTAAACCATGTAATCATCGTAATACCAGTCCATATTCATTACCATCATCCATATTCTAGATTTCTCATTACCAATAACCATAATCAATACCAGAATTTAATCCATAACCATCCATAACCAAATTACCAACAGTAACCATTACCAAACCATAGCCATAACCAAATTTCCCGTAATCATGTGAGGGTCCAGGTTGCTCATAACCGGGAGCACGGCTATCATGATAGTTTTTTAGACACTTTGTAGAGGTTGTACCACTTTACCCACGTGTTTGTGATTTCATCACCTTTCGATGACTATAGAATCTTAATTACGCCGTCTCACACTTCCTTAGGTGTGTGGCTAAGAGATCACAAAATAGTCTTTACAAAGGGATTACTAGCCTATTTAGACCCCACTGAGGTTTCACCGGTGGCGATACCTCCAACTGAGCACATCTTCAACCAAATGCCCCTCTTGAGACATTCGAATCCCACGGTAGTTCCATCAATCATCAACAAACCCAATCCGACTACCCCTTGTCCGAGCATCCTTGATGGTCCAAATAGCACTAGCAAAGCCCTAATTAGTCAGCTACGCCGTACCCATACTTGGCCTCGTGGTGGCACTGTAAATCCTGGATGATCACTCCACAAACCGGTCCTTAGATTTACAGAAAGCGAAACCACCATAACATCCAACCCATCCACATTCAATGCTTGCTTAGATCACCCATTACCATATCATATTAACCAGTTCATATTAATCATAATCTCATAATCGCATAATTAAGTTAAGTGGTATAGTTGTTTTCCCATTCCAATTAATTAAGCGAAGCAAAAAGTGTAAAAAACCCATCCTGACTCTCTACCATGAATTCTAGGTGACAAGGGTGGTTAAACAAATCTAGTAAACTTCCTTTCATAGGGTTTCCCATTAAATTGACACAAGCATGCAGTTTTGCAAACAAAACATTTACTTTAAAAATAGGATCAATATGCTTCAAGGACACTTGCCTTGCTATTGGGATTTGTTCGGGTCAAAGTCTTCAAACTCTTGGTGTTGGAGATCATCCGCGGCACTCTCTAGCGCAAATCCCCCTAATTCACACAATGAACATACAAACAAGAAACACAATCAAATAGTGCACAAATATTACTCAATATGACATGATATGCATAATTAATGCAAATGCAAGGTGGAACTTGTTAATGAGTTGTTCTTAATGATCACTAACTAGTTCTAATAGATTTTAATAAGTTTATGCAGGTTTGGTTTTGATTCGAAACAATTTAGATTTAATTCAACAGAAGTTAACTAGGAAAATCGGACTAGTCCGCTAGGGACCGGACAAGTCCGCACTTCGCAAGAACAGTAGATTAGGGTTTTCTATATCGACGAGAATTTTGAGAAACGGGTTTGAATTCACATAAGGAAGAGGAAGTAGAAGGTATACCAGGTGTCTAAGACTCCAATGAATCAAGGGTCTTGGAGGTAACACTTGGATCTTGACGATCTATGGTTGATGAAGAAATGGATGGTGAATTGTTGACGAAGAACGCAAAGTTGATGGAGATCTTGATCCTCTTTCGTTTCCTCCTCTTATTCTTCTTGTTCTAGATCTCTTTCTCCCTCCTTGGTGGCGGCAATCTGCGAGCTAAGGTTTGGTTGAGGTGGAAAAGTGGCAAATAGATGTCAAGCCAAGGGTGGTGTTTTTTATATAGTGGTGGAGGTTAGGGTTAGATGGATTTTTATTTTGATATAAGTAGGGGCCGGTTTTAGAGTCCCACATGGGCTCCAAAAGAGTTAGGCACGACGTCCCTAGGCCCACTTAATGTAAAACCCAAGAAATTAATCGTGAAACAGCAGATCAACTTGGAGTCACGATTTATCAGACAAGTTCGAAAAGGGCCGAATTGTTCGAAGTTGGACATAGAGAAATCGGACAAGTCCGGATTGGACATCGAACCAGTCCAAAATTATCCAGAGGGGAAAAACAGACAAGTCTGCTGGAACATGGGACTCGTCCGGACAAGTTCAAGGACTTAGCGAAATTTCAAGCAATCTGGGATACCGGACTAGTCCGCTATGGGCCGGACAAGTCCGAAAATGTCCAGAGGGAAAAACAGACTAGTCCGCAACAAAATGGACAAGTCTGATGGAAGTCAAAGAGAAATCGTATTAGTCCGCACCAAAATTGGACTAGTCCGCACTTTCTAGAATTCTTAAGTGCGGTTTTGTTTCCAATTGATTTTAAACTTGTTCCTTTTTGTGTTGCTCAATATAAAACATGTACAAGAATGTATGCAATGCATGATGGATGAAAATGAGGATGTTACAATAGTGGAACTCAAGTCGGACTTTTGTGGTGACATGATGAGGCAAAGGGTTTGAAGAGACCCAGCTCTGTGTGAGCTTCCTCAATGAGGACATAGATCTCTCTAGTGAGATCGAACCTCGGTAAAAATCTTTGTCTCGTGTGTTCTTGATTTTTACTTTTGCAATAATCATCATCTAGGGCATAGGGTTGATCAAACTAGTAACTTGTACCAATTTTGTATTCCACGTACAAATAAATCAGTCTAATCACTTACTTAAGTTATTAGAACAACTGATTACATTCTGCTACTATATCATTTGCGAAATCTACGTAAACACTTGATCTTTTCGCAATACATCTAGCACACCAGACTAGTCTGCACAACGTACGGACAAGTCTGGTGTATTTAACAAATTTGTTAAGTGTTGTAGGAAAAGTTTTTCAACGGCTATTAACCCCCACTCTAGGCCACATTGAATTAGTACCAGAGCTAAACTCTCCTTCTACGAGACTCACAACTCGGAAAGACAAATGAGCACCAACAAGAACAACAAGATCCCGGAAATGCCCATCATTGGAGATGAACAAGACTCCAAGGCGTTCGATGTGCTCAAGGATCACGAACACGATGATGAAGAAGCGCGTGAAATCAAGACGCTTTTAAGGAAGAAGCTTCTAAGCCAGAAGGGCAAGAAGGAGGACGAAAAGCCAAAAGGAGGTAGTCATCAAGACTACTCCCGTATCCTTTTAGTTATGAGAATCTTAACAACTACAATCATTATCTTTCTATTCCCATGGGAAGACCACCACGGTTTGATGACAATGATTACTCAATGTGGAAAAATAATATGATGATGCATCTAATCTTACTTAATCCTAGTATTTGGCATATAGGGTGTACAAGTATATATATCGCATACATCAATGATGAACTCAGCCCGGAGCAATAACAAGCAATCACCGCAATGCACAAGCCGTTGAGGTGATCACTTCATCCTTGAGCCGATAAGTGTTCAACAAGGTGGATGGACTTGAAGTTGCCAAAGATATTTTGTATACACTCAAGAATGCTCATGAATGGGAACCACTCCGCCGCGAAGCGAAGATTGAGATGCTTGAGGGAGAGTTGTTGAGATTTGCCATAGAAGATGATGAAACTCCTCAAGAGATGTACAACCGCTTGAAGACACTCATTAACAAGATCTGTGCTTATGGAAGCAAGAAGTGGATTGATCATGAGGTTGTGACAAGAATGATAAGAGCCTTTATGTCCAAGAATGTCACTTTGTGTTCCATGATAAGAGAAAGCTCGTGGTTTCACAAAATGGCCCCCGATGAAGGCCTTGGCAAATTATCAATCACGAGATGATGGAGAAAGAAGCTAATATGTCAAAGACTTAGCTAAACTTACCTCATCCAAGAAAAAGGAGGTCGCCCTCAAGGCAACTTGCAAGCCCAAAGGGAAGGAGACTCGTGAGACATATGAAGAAGAAGACACTTACGATGTAAGCACAAATATGGATGATGAAGAGATGGTACTCTTCATGAAAAGATTAAAGTGCATGATGAGAAGAAGAAGAGGCAGCAAATCTAGTGAAGGAAAGAACAAGCAAAAAGGATCATCCAAGGTTTGACGTACTTGCTACAACTGCGGCGAATATGGACACTTTATGGTTGACTGTCCATATGAGAAAAATAATAAGAAGAAAGAAGTGAAGTCGCAAGAGAAGAAAACTTTCAAGAAAAAGAAGCAAATACATAAAGCACACATCGGCAAGGAGTGGGACTCAAACGACGAGTCCTCCTCAAATGATGAAGATGAGATGGCAACAATTGCCATCAAGAAGCCAACAAAGAAATCTACACTCTTCCCAAACATGGGAGGAAGGGAGAACCACAACAACACTTGCCTCATGGCTAAGGAAGGCAAAAGAAGGTTCGACTTGCATCCCCTTCCTTACATTCCTCTAATGATGATTTTGATAGTTCTAGTGAAAATGAGGAAATGTTTAAAGGATTGAGCAAAACTGCACTAGGAAAAATGAAGATGTTGTCAGATGAAATATTTGAGAAGGAGTAGCTTGTCAACTGCCAAGAAAATATGCTCATTCGTGAAAGGAAGAGATATTAAGAGGTTGAAAAGCTCCTTGAGCTTGAAAAGGAGAAAAGTAAGGCACTTGTGCTTGAGCTAGCTTTAAGTAAGGAAACTTACTCAAAACTAGAAGACTCACACATTGCAGTCAAGGGCAAACTTCCTAACATGAAAAAAGTTAACAAATTCCTTAAAGTGCAAGTGGAGTCACTCAAGCAAAGTGGCGCTTCCTCCTCTAAAAACTCACCTTTTCAAGATGTCAAGTTGACAAATATTAAAACTTGCATATGCTCTAGTAAGAAGGATAATGTAAAAGATGAATCCAATGCATCACATGTTAAACATCCATCCCAAAGTGGCATATTTGACAAGGAAAAGATCAAATATGCATGTAGTACATATATGGTCACAAGACTTGCTAATGTCAAAGATGGCTTGGGTATACAAAAGGTAAAAAGTTGTCCACTAATGCTAAATGTAAGGATAATATAGCCTTTTTTAAATAAAAATCACATGAAATTGAATTGCAAACATTATTTCATACTTTTGATGTATCTTATGTTCTTATGAAAAATAACTTTGGATACATTTATGCTAAATATGTAGGGCCACGCCACAAGAGATCCAAAGCTTGTGTGTGGGTGCCTAAAACACTTGTGACTAACCTTCGAAGACCCAAGCAAACTTGGGTACCTAAATCCAAGACATAAAGCTGTTTTGTAGGCCTACTCCCCTGATGGATCAAAATGGGTTCTAGAACGTGGATGCACCAATCACATGACCGGAGAGAGGAGGATGTTCGAAGAGTATGAGAGAAATGCGGATCCAATGAAGGATTTCATTTCAGAGAGAACAACCAAGGAAAAGTCCTTGACAGCTGTTGACGGCTGTTATATACCAATTTCATCCATCAATTTAACTCAATTATGTGAAAGATTTGTTATTTCTTGCACATATCACCTTTCCATCTAACCCAATTCCACTTGGACTTGGAGAAATATGTGTATGCAGCATTTTATGCAAAAAATGAGGAAATGTAGAGGGACCAATCCTATAAAATATCATCCCAGCCAATCAGGCGACAACACGTAGTATCCCATGGATCAAATGACCCACAAACAAAAGTATCCAAGGAGATCCAAAGTTGTATCACCCATATACATCAATGGGACCCACATGGCAGCCACCTGGAGAAAGCATGCAAGAAACGGTGCAATGACCAAGTCGGCCGAACCAGGGGGGTCGGCCGACCTGGTCTCTGCACCAAACTCGGTCAGCCTCCACGTGTTGGCTCCTCCCAGCTCCCTGGAGTCAATGGTGACTGATTCACACGCTTTGGTGGCGGAAACCAACCTCAACACTAGTATAAATAGGACCCCCTACCCCTCACTTCAACACACACCACTTGAGCTTCATCTCTATTGTATACACTATCATCCATAGTCTTAGAGGAGTTAGGTTGTAGAGAGGAGAGTCTCTAGTCCTAAGTCCAAATTGGGAAAGGAGTAAGGAGTCTCTCTCTTCCCAGTCCTACATTGGGAAAGGTATGGCTCATGTATTCTTTCTTGTATTTGTGACTTTATGCATAATAAAGATGGCATCTTTAGTCTCTACTTATACATATACTTGGGCAAAGCGTTTCTTGTTTGATTGTGGAGTCCATGTATGTGGAAGGTATAGCTTCTATGACTATTTCATCATGAACATATCTCATTATCATAGAACCTATAAACCCCCACTATAGTCTAGTTAGTTATAACATAACTAGGTTAGTATGGATAATTATGTTGTGTATCAACATTGGTTCAATGATGATTCAATTCATTACCTCAGGATGGATTGTGCCTAGGCTCTTAAGGTAATTACTTAATATGCTAGCATGGTGCTAGGATAGCTAAGTAGCATTGGATGTCTCGTAGACCCACGGATTGAAGAGGTAGGCAATAGGTGGTGATAGCCCTATCTGTCCTTTGAAATCCTCCACGTTCGGCTATGCCACAGGCTCTTGGCAGGAGTCGCCCTAGTATTGCTAGGGGTAAGCCTGTGCCTGATGTGTGGAACCACATAACATAAGTATTCACTATTGATCTAGCTTATGGATAATTAGTTTAGACTATGTATATGTACAATAGAGCATAGTAGGAGTACTTCCATAACTCTCAACCTTAACTAACCTCTAGGATCCTCTTACCCCCCTTAGACTTGAAAGCTTTTTGTGTGTGTCACACTACCTCCACTATTATTTTATCCATCCTTACTAGACTCTTACCTAGACCTTTCTACCCTTTCCACTTGATAATTGTTATATCACTTCCCTGCCTTCTTTTGGGATCAAATAAATGACACTCTTGGGAATACTCTTAAGGGAAATTGCTACAATGATATCTCCGTGCACTTGCGGAATTCACTCTGTGATCCAATAGAACCGTTAACAAGCATTTCTGACACATCAGTTGGAGATGTTTAGTTAATGGTGCATAAGAAATACCAACAAGCATTTCTGGCACCATTGCCGGGATGATTTGTTAGTATGTCTCAGGAGTCGTCAACAACAACGATAAAATGGAAATTTCCTCTCAACACACTCTTTCCAATGTTTTACATGTTGATTCTTTAGATTATAATATTTTGTCCATATCTCAGCTATCTGATAAAGGATACAATTGTTTATTCACTAATGAGGGTGTGACAATCTTTAGGAGAAGCGATAACTCAATTGCATTCAAAGGAATGTTGAAGGGAAAACTTTATCTTGTTGATTTCAACAAAGACAAAGCTGAGCTTAAAACTTGCTTGGTTGCAAAAACTAACATGGGATGGCTGTGGCATAGATGGATAGCCCATGTTGGGATGAGGAATATGCAGAAAGTTCTAAAGGGTGGTCACATTTGAGGTTTGAAAGATGTCGTGTTTCAGAAAGACAGGCCATGTAATGCATGCCAGGCGAGAAAACAAGTTGGAGAAGCACACCATGCAAAGAATGTGATAACTACATCAAGACCGCTGGAACTTCTTCCTATGGACCTCTTTGGCCCCAATTGCTTATATAAGCATCGACGGTAACAAATACGGTTTAGTCATTGTTGATGATTTTTCCAGATTCACCTAGGTATTTTTCTTGTATGATAAATCAGAGACCCGAGGGATCCTAAAGAAGTTCTTGAAGAGAGGGCAAAATGAATTCTCCTCAACCGTCAAGAATATTAGAAGTGACAATGGAACAGAGTTCAATAATACTCAAGTTGAGGAGTTCCTGGATGCATAAAAACATGAGTTTTTGGCACCCTATTCACCTCAACAAAATGGGATGGCCAAAAGGAAGAACATGACGCTCATTGAGATGGCAAGGACAATGCTAGACGAAAACAAGACTTTAGACCGGTTTTGGGCTAAAGCCGTAAACACCGCTTGTCACTCCATGAACCGACTATATCTTGACCGACTTCTGAAGAAAATGCCATATGAGCTCCTCATTGGTAACAGGCCAAATGTCTCATATTTCAGAGTTTTTGGAAGTAAATGCTTTATTTTAAATAAGAAACTGAGGACTTCGAAGTTTGCTTCAAAATCTGATGAAGGGTTCTTGCTTGGTTATGATTTGAATGCCTACGCCCACCGTGTTTTCAACAAAGTCTCTGGCATTGTTGAAGTGGCACGTGACGTAGTGTTCGATGAGACTAATGGCTCCCAGGTAGAGCAAGTTGATAACTGTGTGCTAGATCAAGAATAAGCCCCATGTCAACCGTTGAGAAGGATGACACTTGGTGATATTCGACCGCAAGAGCAATCACAAGACCCAAGTGCTCAATATGTAACTCAACAAGAGAGTAATGATCAAGGGGGAGCATCAGCACAAGATCAACATCAGCAGAATAAAGAAGATCAATATATTCATGGAAGCGATGATCTAGGGGGAGACATTGACAATGAAGATAATGAAGAGCAAATAACCTCACAAGTGCTTCACCCAAGAGTACATCAGAGTATACAAAGAGATCATCCTGTCGACAACATCATTGGAGATATTGCAAAGGGAGTAACTACTAGATCTCGTATTGCTAATTTTTGTGGACATTACTTTTCTGTTTTGTTTCTGGAACCATACAGGGTTCAAGAAGCATTAAAAGATCCAGATTGGGTGACCGCCATGCAAGAGGAACTGAACAACTTCAAAAGAAATGAAGTATGAGAGCTTGTTGGAAGACCAAAGGCAAACATCATGAGCACTAAATAGGTCTTTCGGAACAAGCAAGATAAACATGGAGTCGTAACAAAAAACAAGGCACGACTTGTGGCAAAAGGTTACTCACAAGTTGAAGGTTTGTATTTCGACGAAACATTTGCTCCCGTAGCTAGACTTGAGTCCATTCATATTTTATTAGCCTATGCTCCTCACCACAATTTTAAGTTGTATCAAAGTTTATTCCTCAACGGTCCTATCAAGGTGGAGGTGTATGTGGAGTAGCCACCAGGATTTGAAGATCAAGAGTACCCCAACCATGTGTATAAACTGTGTAAGACTCTCTGTGGCCTCAAACAAGCTCCTCAAGCTTGGTATGAGTGTCTTAGGAATTTCCTCAGTCAAAATGGCTTTAAAATAGGAAAAGTTGATTATACTTTATTTACAAAGCATTTTGATGGTCATCTATTCGTATGTCAGATTATGTTGATGACACTATTTTTGGTTCTACTAATAAATCTTTTTGTGAAGAACTTAGTAAAATTATGATAGACTGATTCGAGATGTCAATGATGGGAAATTGAAATTCTTTTTGGGATTCCATGTGAAGCAGCTGAAAGAGGGCACTTTCATTGGCCAAACTAAGTGCACGAAGGACATCCTCAAAAAGTTGAATATGGACAAAGCCAAGCCCATCAAGACCCCCATGGCAACTAATGGACATCTCGAGCTCAACGAAGACAATCCAGATGTGGATCAAAAGGTATATCGGTCTATGATTGGTTCACAGCTTTATTTATGTGCATCTAGGCCTGATATTATGCATAGTGTGTGTATGTGTGTAAGGTTTCAAGCTGCACCTAAAGAGTGTCATTTAATAGCTGTAAAAAGAATTTTAAGATACCGTGTGGACACACCTAAGTTGGGCCTTTTGTATCCTAAAGCATCCAAGTTTAACCTTATAGGGTATTCCGATGCCGACTATGCATGTTGCAAAGTCAACATGAAGAGCACCTCAAAAACCTGCCATACTCTTGGAAGATTCTTAGTTTCATGGTCATCAAAGAAACAAAATTCCATTGCTCTTCCACAGCCAAAGCGGAGTATGTTGCAGCTGGTAGTTGTGACACACAGCTACTTTGGATGCGACAAACTCTAAGGGATTATGGTTACAATCTGAATCATATTTCACTCCTATGTGATAATGAAAGTGCCATAAAAATTGCACACAATCTAGTAGAGCACTAAAGAACCAAGCACATAGACATACGTCATCATTGTACAAGAGATCATTCATTAAAAGGTGACATAGTAATCTCACATGTTATAAGTGAAAAACAACTAGCGGACATATTCACCAAGCCACTAGATGAAAAGAGATTTTGCAAGCAAAGAAATGAATCAAATATACTTGATGCTCGAAATGTGGCTTGAAACATTGCATACATGATTGATTCTTCAAAGTTCGCTCACTTTTTGCGAAAATTCATCCCTTATCTCGATTTTCTCTCAAAAATTATTTTAATTATTAAATCTTGGTGAATTATGGTCATTGTATGATTGTTGATCGCTTACTAGTCATCTTCATCAAGATTATTTGTGAAATGTTGTCCTTTAGATAACTATTAGACCAAATTCCCAAAAATCTCTTTGTTCTAATCCTAAACTATCCAGCTTACCTGAACTAGGCAGCGGTCAGCACCAGACTAGTCCGTTGCTGGTGACTAGCCCGACTCTGGTCCGGTATATCGGACTAGTCCGGTCCTATGCGAACTAGTTCGTTACTATCGAGTTTAACCCTAGCCAGGCTCCAAGATCTCTCTTCTTCCTCCTCACAATCGCCTTTGCTTTCTCTCTCCTCAAACTCGAGCTCCAAAGGCGATTTCCACTTTGAACCACCAAAACTAAAGGTTTCTCCATGGAATTCTTCCCCTTGCGTGAAGCACCCCCTACTCCGGATTATTCTGGACTCTACTATGCACCTCCATCTCAAATCTTCGAATTCGATAAAACTAAAACTCTAACCCTAGTTCTCATCTTTCCTTAAATCTAGCTTACTTTTCTTGATTCCTAGGGTATACATTGCATTTATGTATGTATTCCTATTGTCCTCCTACCTTTTTGCATCAATTTCAGTTAGATTTGTTGGAATAAGGAGTTAGGGTTCATAGGTCAATCTGGACTAGTTCAATGCTTGGTGCGGACAAGTCTACACACTGAAATCGGACAAGTCCGACCCCTTGACAGTTTGGCGATGTCGTTCGCATCAGATGACATCATGTTTGATTATGAAGCTGAGCATGACCGCGAGACGGTGGCCAGGGCAAAAGAGCTAATAAGCAAGAAGCGCCATTACCATGATGCAAATGATTCTCCTCCTGATGATGTGCTTTGAAGAAAGAGGAAAGTTGTAGTCGAGAAGCCATCTAGCACAGATGTTGCAGGTGCCAGCTCAACAACACCAAGGAGGAGCACTAGCAAGGGCAAAGGACTGGCAAGTGGATCGATTGGTCCACTAAAGCTAAAACCTCCCGTACAGTGCAACAGGCAGCTCTCAGAAAATGATTTCATGGGCAAATCAAATGACTTGGCTGACAGGCTCAAAAAAGTTTAAGCCTATGAGCAGCCAAAGCAATCAGTTGACCCGAGGTTCTGGAGCAACTTCCATGCTTATTATTATTAGCATGTCTACAGGAAGATGAGACATCCAACGTTGCCAGTCAATGGGTGGACATGACTTATCTACAATCCAACAACTGTCAAGCATATCATGAAGTCTTGGAGGCATTGGAGAGGCATGGCTTGAAGGATATCATATCCTTCCGATAGAATTGGAACAATGAACTCATCACCCAATTTTACTCTACTCTCTACTTCACCCATGATGATAGTGATGAGATGATTTGGATGAGACATGGATCCAAGTATAGTGTCATTTATGAGGAATTTGCCAGAATACTCCATCTTGAAGACACCTTGAATGGTGAGCTTGTGATTCACAACTTGATGCCTTTGGAGAAGGATGAGCTAGGTTTCCTCTATGACACAAGAATGACATACAAGGCACCAACCACAAAATACTTGAAGCCATTCTTTGTGGTGCTTAACAGAATTTTGAGGAAGACTACTGCTCCAAAGGATGGAGATGCATGGACAATTCAAGGAACTCTATGGACCTTGATGAAAGTGATAAGCAAGAAAAGGACCTTCAATGTCTTTGAATATATCTACAATGACATTGTGGTCATCTCAACCACTCCAAATAGGTCATGTGGATATGCACCTTACATCATGTTCATGATTGACAAAGTCACTTCTTGAGTCTATTAAGGATGTTGAGCATGCTGGCCTTAAGCCCCAGAAGCCACCAGTCTACAATGTTCGCAATGCTCCTGCCTCACCTGCAGTAGAACAAAGATCATGATAGTTTTTAACACTCTGCAGAGGTTGTACCACTCTACCCACAAGTTCATGATTTCATCACCTTTCAATGACTAAGGAATCTCAATTATTTCATCTCACACTTCCTTTGGTGTGTGGCCAAGAGATCACAAAATAGCCATTACAAAGTGATTACTAGCCTATTCGAACCCACTGAGGTTTCACCGATGGTGATTTTTCCAACTGAGCACATCCATCCAAGGGCCCCCTCTTGCACCATTCGGATCCCAGAGTAGTCCCATCATCACTACAAACCCATCTGACTACCCCTTCCCCGAGCTTTTTAAATGGACCGAACAGTACTGGCAACACACTAATTAGTCAGATAAGTCGCACCCATACTTGGTGATGAGGACATCACTTCTATGGATACAAACAACACTCTATTGAACATACAAGATACAATCAATAGAGTTCATACACAACAATTAATTTTAGAAGTGAACTCGTTCTTATATATTTCCTTATATGTTTTTGAGCATAGATTGCTACTTAATGATTTATTTGTGATTAGGATCCATGGAGAGGTTCAAGGAGTACTTGGAGGGAGTATTAGGGACGTGTAAGACCAAAGAATTCGTTCAAAGAAGATGGAAACCGAACCAAACTCCAAATCGTATCCAACTCGGAGTCCAGGAGCAGTACGCACTAAAATGGACGCCCAGGACGCATACGAACTCAGTTTTGGATGTTTCACATATGCA
The DNA here is from genome assembly GCA_036927565.1 of Tuctoria greenei. Lineage (NCBI taxonomy): Eukaryota > Viridiplantae > Streptophyta > Magnoliopsida > Poales > Poaceae > Tuctoria > Tuctoria greenei. The sequence continues at coordinate 126,996,830 of JAYESD010000011.1, read as the reverse complement.
CGGAAAGGGGAGAGGATAACCTTTCCAATGGCGCCGGTCCCATTTCAAAGTTCTTTCGGAGTGGACCGGAATCGTCGATACAAAATCAAGTACAGAATCTGTCAGGGTGCTGCGCCACCGTATTGGGCTATTGGGCCTTGTATCAAGTCTAAGTCCATTATTTTCGTGTCTTAGGGTTAGGTCACGACCCTAAAACCCCCTTGGACGTCCTCCCACCTATATATACTTTATGGTAGCCGCCATAGACAATTGGGTTTTGCATAGATTAATAATATCGCTGTTCTACAGTTTGTGAAACCCCAAATTCAGCGATTTCAGATCGTGTCTTCTACGTTCTTGCTTGTGTTGTCTTCTACGTTCTTGCTTGTGTTCTCGGTTGCACTTGCAGGGATTAGCCTTCTTGGCGAGGTCAATCGTGTGAAGCACGGTTGATAACCAACGGAGCGGTGGTGTAGTGATTGCAGGGGCTGTTCGTGTTCTACTCGAGAGCCTCGGATCATCAACGTCGAAATCTCCACATCAATCGACCTATCCATTACCTTTCGGAAGATCGGGCATCATCTTTTCCTATCAATTGGTATCAGATTTCCAGGTTGCCCGTTAGGTAATTCATCTATCCATTACATAAGTATTGTTATTCATACCAAGAGTCCATCAAAAAGCCACAAAAAAATTGCAGTTTAGTAGATCTGTTCATTATTTTGTCCAAACCACCATTGAGCCTTTGCAACTTTCGTTTTCAGTTTGGTTTTGTTGAGTTGGTGTCCGTTGTTGAGTCATATTGCTGGTTTAGAAAGTGTTTTTGGTCTTAGTTTGAGTTTTGCATTGTGTGATTCATCCTTTTGAATCACGTCATCACGTCCAGATTAGATTCACCTCTGTCCAGTTTGGTATTTTCATCATATCTCGCACATACGAACTCGTATTTTGGTGTTCTTGTACTTTATGGAAAGCTTAAGAAGTGCTCTATAACTTTCATATTCATCATTTTCCCAGAAAATATAGTTATAGATGTCTAAATTGCATTAGATACGAATCTGTTATTGACCTAAAAATTCTGAACAGTCTGTATTTCGGGGTCAGTATCTCCTATTGTTCTTTTCCAAAATAGGTCTTCCATATATTAAAATCAAAGAGGAGAGATATATCTACAATATTGCTGTTCTAAGTTTTCTAATTTAGAGCCTATAAGTGTGCCTATTTGTCCTTGGAAGATTGAGCAGAAAATCTGCGACAGACACACGAGATATATTGGGTTGATTTTCATTGTGTTCTTCCCTTGCAGCACATTCTAAAAAAAAAAGAAAGAAAAAAGAAAAAGGCAAGTGCAAAACAAGAAACAAAAGCCGCACAAAAAAATAGGAAAAAACAACAAAAAAAAACAGAAGTGCTTGCATTCTTTGTGTCATCTAGTTCTGTCTCATGTCTTGCTAGCTTGAACTACTAGGAACACATTTAGGCCAGCAACTTTGACAAATACTTTGGACACTTATTCAACTTTACTATCTGATTTCATTGTTGCTAATCCTTGCTACATAGAAAGTGCCATCCAAGCTACACTTTACTCTTGAGCAGAATCGATACACCTTTGCAATCATCCCACGCTTCATTGGTTTCTTCATACCGGCCACCGTTTGCCACCTGCAGTGTCGGTAAGAACACTTGTAAGAGCGTGGTAAGACACTTGAGAGTGTGTGATTCCACTTCCACTTTGCCATTATCCATTGTAGTTGATAGGGATAACATATTTTTTGTGTTGTCTTCTGTTTGCTACTAACAATGTCAGGTAAAAGCAAGAATCATGCATTATATACTGAGATGATGGACATGATGAAGACGACGATGGAGTTGCTCAGTAAAAATCAAACATCAACCAAGGATTCACATGACATTCAGACCACCTTTACAACACCTTCCACAAGAAGTAATTACATTCGCCCATCTCTTCCTTCTTATGATGGTTTTTGTTATGATGAATATATTACTTGGGAAATTGAGGTGGATAATATTTTTGGACAATGTCATATGTGTGAGAGGAGAAAGATTAGAAATGTTGCAAGTGCATTAGTAGATTGTGCATTAACTTGGTGGAACAATTTAAATGAATTAGAAAAACCTCGAACATGGAAAGAAACGAAAATTCTTATGCGAGAAACTTTTGCTAATGTATCTATGTGCAAAGAAGAAATTCAACAATTTGAGGAGAAATTTCTTGTTGTACCTCCTTTTATGTCTAACGTTTTGCAGGACAATATAGAAAATAATATAGATGATGCAAAAGAGAACGAGGCTTTTGACAACACTTGTGAAATTTTAGATGGATCAACTCATAATGCACTCGAAATCACTGCCGAAAATGGTAAGGCAAAACATTCTACAAATACAGAAGGTTAGAAGTTTTTGGATGTTCTGAATTATTCCACCAATCATGCTATTTTCGAGGAGCAACTATTAGAATCGTTTATTTATACACCATTGTCACATGTTGATTTTCCTGCTGATCGTTGCGCTACAAAAGAGTTGTGTGCTGATAACTCTATTATACCTATGCAAAAACAAGTTAATGTACAAGATGATTGTGTTTTGGATTCACCTACTTGTGCTGAAATTAATAATTTGATCACCGCTACTGCTGAAAATGATGAGCTGAAATTGTTATCTTCTCTAAATACTTTGGGCTATATTGAATTTGACACTCTTTGTGATCTAGATATCGTAGAGAAGATAATATTTTCTCAATCCGAATTGCCTTTGTTAAGTAGAAATATTTTTCATGCTATAGGCAAATATGAACATAGTGGTATGTTTATGGTGCATAAAGTTTACATATGTTCAAATGAGGAAGCTCCTTTTGTGCTGCAACAACATGGTCAAGTAAATGAATATACTAACGCTAATAATATCTTGTCAAGTTTTTCTAGTATTTTTTCCTTGCAGCAGAAACAACAAAAGCATTACTCACTGCGGTTGTGCAATATGGACAGTGCTCACTCTATCCCCAAAAGCCTCTTTGCTGGACATACAAGCAAGCCGAGGACGGCTTGTCATAAAGAAGGGGAGAATGATGAGATCATGCATATTATCATTGCACAAATAAACATGGCACAATGTTTATTTGTTTGGGATCCTGACTCAAGTGAATGTGCACTCTTATTTGATGTACAAGATCAAGATGGCGCACTATGTCGTCCACCACCTTGGCCTCCTCCATTCATGCATACAAAAAGATTTGATGGCGTTGCACATTTGGACCAACACATAAGAGAAGATGAACTTGAGTCGAGGACGACTCCAATTCAAGAAGGGGAGGATGATGAGGACATCACTTCTATGGATACAAACAACACTCCATTGAACATACAAGATACAATCAATAGAGTTCATACACAACAATTAATTTCAGAGGTGAACTCGTTCTTATATATTTCCTTATATGTTTTTGAGCATAGATTGCTACTTAATGATTTATTTGTGATTAGGATCCATGGAGAGGTTCAAGGAGTACTTGGAGGGAGTATTAGGGACGTGGAAGACCAGAGAATTCGTTTAAAGAAGATGGAAACCGAACCAAACTCCAAATCGTATCCAACTCGGAGTCCAGGAGCAGTACGCACTAAAATGGACGCTCAGGACGCATACGAACTCAGTTTTGGACGTTCCACATATGCACGGAAAGGGGAGAGGATAACCTTTCCAATGGCACCAGTCCCATGTCAAAACTCTTTCGGAGTCGACGGGAATCGTCGATACAAAATCAAGTACAGAATCTGTTAGGGTGCTGCGCCACCGTATTGGGCTATTGAGCCTTGTATCAAGTCTAAGTCCATTATTTTCGTGTCTTAGGGTTAGGTCACGACCCTAAAACCCCCTTGGACGTCCTCCCACCTATATATACTCTATAGTAGCCTCCATAGACAATTGGGTTTTGCATAGATTAATAATATCGCTGTTCTACAGTTTGTGAAACCCCAAATTCAGCGATTTCAGATCGTGTCTTCTATGTTCTTGCTTGTGTTCTCGGTTGCACTTGCAGGGATTAGCCTTCTTGGCGAGGTCAATCGTGTGAAGCACGGTTGATAACCAATGGAGCGGTGGTGTAGTGATTGCAGCGGCTGTTCGTGTTCTACTCGAGAGCCTCAGATCATCAACGTCGAGATCTCCACATCAATCGACCTATCCATTACCTTTCGGAAGATCGGGCATCATCTTTTCCTATCACTTGGCCCTGTGGTGGCACTGTAAAACCTGGGTTGTCGCTCCACGATCCAGTCCTTAGATCTAAAGCAAGCAAAACCACCAAAACAGTCCAACCCATTCCACATAACCAGCTTGCTTAGATCCCTAGGCACCATGTTGCTAAAGGGTCATTATTATCAATTCTCATCATTCATGTGTTCAATAGTTCATAAATAAGCAATACGATTATCTTGCAGACCCAATTGAGTATAGCGAAACAAAAGTGTAAAATACCCTTCCTGACTCTCTACATTGTGTTCAAGCGACAAGGGTGATCATACAAAACTAGTAAACTCCTATAATTGGGTTTCCCATCATTTTGACACCAGCATGCAATTTTGCAAACAAAACATTTAAAATAGGATCAAAATGATCAAGGACACTTGCCTTGCTATTGAGCTTGGTTTGGGTAGAAAGCTTTGAAGTTCTGGTTCTACAGGTCCTTGAAAGAACTCTCTATAGCGATACCTTCTATTCCACACGACAAACATGCAAAACAAACATGACAATCAAATAATGCTCATATATTACTCAATATGCCATGATATGCATGATTGATGCAGTTGTGAGGTAAAACTAGTTAATGAGTTACTATTAATGTTTACTAACTAGTTCTAATGGATTTTAACTCGTTTGAACAGAAGTTGAATCAATTTAGATCAATTTGGAATTAAATTAGCCAAAACAAATTCAGAGACCGGACATGTCCGGTTTCAGGGCAAGACTAGTCCACCTTGTCCAAAACTTGTGAGTTAGGGTTTTTCTGGACAGCAAGATTTAGGGTTGAATTTACGTGGACAATTGAATGTAGAGGGTGTAACGTGTGTTTAGAGATCCAAGGATCAAGAATTGGATGCAACACTTGAATCTTGATGTTTAGGGCTTGGTGAGAGGTGTTGATGACATTTTGGTGATGAAGAACGTCGATGTCGAAAAGTTGATGAAGTTTGCACTTGCTTGATCGTTCTCCTTCTTCTCCTCCTTCTCCTCGCCGCTGGATCTCCTCTTGATGGGGCACACGACCAAGGACGGTAGAAAAGGTTTTTCCCAAAGGGTTGGAGAGGTGAGGGTATTGGGTTGCTTATATAGGGTGGTGAGGTAGATTTTTGGGGTGGATTCCAAGTAGATTTCGGTGGAGAATGAGTAGGGGCCATGGTGGGGTCCACTTGGGCTCCTCTAATGTTGGGCACGAAGTTCATGGGCCCAATTAAGGCAATTACAGAATAACTTAAAAAGGAAGAATAACAAAATCCGAGTTGGACTCTGAAGGCCGGACTAGTCCACAAGGATACTGGACAAGTCCGCTTTGGAATAGAAATGATATCGGACAAGTCCGGTGCCATAGGCTGGACCAGTATGGGGCTTGGCAAGAAATTGCTCCGTACCGAAACAATATGAAACTAATCTACTCAGAGTTGACCAAGTCCGAAAAAACATCAGAAACATCATCAGACTAGTCTGTGCGATGTTCTGGACAAGTCTGATGTTCTGAAGACTGAATTTCAGAAACAGAAGAGGGATACTGAACTAGTCCAGGGTAGAGACCGAACAAGTTCACTCCCTGACAAGATTTAATTGCTAATTAGCCCTAAATTAATTTTAATCTTGTTTGTTTTTATGTTGCTTAATGTTAAACATGTATGAGGATGTATGCAATGCATTATGCAAGAAAATGAGGGTGTTACAATCAACAAAGTGGTTGAATTGCTCATCCACTGTTGGCTTCCTTTGCCTGTGAGGGAATGGCAATAAGTTGTTGTCTCCAAATTGCTTGGCCAGTCTCTCACTAACTGGTTCACTTATGCCAATTGGGACATCCTCCTTCTCTTTTATAGTTGTCCTCTTCTCTTGTGTGGGATATGGTGGGTCACGAGTGGTCTTTCCACCTCTCATAGCCACCACACTCACTTTTTCCATTGGAGGAACAACTGCAGCAAGTTAAGCAAATTGAGTTTCCAACATCTTGTTGAAACTCAATTGATTCTTGAAGGCCGAGGATAATCCTTTGATCTTGGCATTAATGCTCTCTAGGGTCTCGTCATTGGTCGATAACTTCTTGGATAGAGTATCATTGATCTTCAGCTGGCCAATGGAAAGTTCTCTCAAGTTGGGATGATTTCCATTATTCAAATTGTTGTTGTACCCTCCTTGAAAGAATGGGCGTGGTTGGCCCCACCCTTGATCGCTTGGACGATAGCCATTGTTGTTTCCATTGTTGGCTACGTATAGGGCATCCTCACGGGATTCTGGGCAGTCATTGCCTAAATGGCCCGTGTTGCCACAGACTTCACAAGTTATGTGAGAGTCTAAGGCATAGGCATTGCCACATACCTTACCATTGCCTTGTCCGTCAATTTTTTCATAATGAGGTCCAATTTGACAGCGATCATGTCCACCTCCTTCAAGGTGTGCATGCCTCACTGGCGGGAATGGAGACGCTCATCGCTCCAACCCATGTTTGACACCATCTTCTCATTTAAGTTTTTAGCTTTGGGCACCATCAATGAGAAGGAAGGCTAGGTGGAAGCAAAGCAATCATCAAATAGAGAGGCTAGGTTGATCTAGGTAGGATTCTAGCAATGATAGATAAATGATGATTTGGAGGTTGTGTGACACACACAAGATCATTGTATCCTAAGGGGGGTAAATGGGGTAAAGAGGGACTAGGCTAAGAGTTAGGTAGATACTCCTACTGTGCTTCTCATGTACATATACATAGCCTAAGTTAGTTACTACTAATCATATCAATTATGAATTCTCATGATAAGTGGATTAACACATCAGGCATGGGTTTACCCATAGCAACAATAGGAGGACTCCCACCAAGAGGTTGTGGCATAGCCAAAAGTGGAGGATTACAAAGGACAGACAGGGCTGTGACCACCTACTGCTTACCTCTTCAATCTGTGGGTCTACGAGACATTCAACACTACTCAACTATCCTAGCACCATGCTTGCATATTAAGTAATTACGTTAAGAGCCTAGGCACAAGCCATCCTAAGGCAATGAACTAAATCATCGTTGAACCAATGTTAATTCATCGCATAAGTGATTCATAGTAACATAATCATGTCATAGCTAATTAGACTATATTCGGGGTTTGTAGTGTTTATGATGATACAATAAGAATGGTATAGCATAATCATAATTACTACTCTGACCACATATATGGAATCCACAATCACACAAGAAACGCTTCATCCAAGTTGTCGGTACCCCTCATACGGGGTACCCTCTCACACAAGCTGAACGTGCACAGGTACGTCCAGTGGTGCCATGTGTCCAGAAGGTGCCAAACCCCAGCCTTCCTCAAGTGCGAGACCCGACACTGCCACATAGACCTCAAAGATGGGACCCGACCCCTGAAGAGAGACAGGTTCCGAAGATGCCACATGTTTGGGGGGGGACCTCACACTACAAGGATTACGACATGTTGCAACGATTGTACTGCAAAGAATACTAAATCGTTGCAGTAAGCTTGATTTTTTGCCACGATTCACTAGTTTGTGGCACTAGGATCTATATCCACGGAACACAATCATTGCATTAGGATCTGTTGCCACAAATTACTGGTTCGTTGTGTTACAGGATCTATCTCCATGGAACACAATCGTTGCATTAGGATCTGTTGCCACGAATCACTAGTTCGTGGCGTTACAGGATCTATTGCCATGGAACACAATCGTTGAATTAGGATATGTTGCCACGAATTACTGGTTCGTGGCGTTACAGCTTTATTGCCATGGAACACAATCGTTGCATTAGGATCTGTTGCCACAGATAAGCAAATAGTTGCATTTGGACCGTAATGCAACGAAACATAATCGTTACATTAGGATGTGTTGCCACGATACTATGGTTCATGGCGTCAGTATCAATGGCCACAGACCCCAATCGTAGCAATTAGGATGTGTGGCCACGATTCAATTGTCGTGGCGTCAGGATGCTAATGCAACGAAACACAATTGTTGCATTAGGATTTGTTGCCACGAATCACTAGTTCGTGGCGCCAGGATGCTAATGCAACGGACCACAATCGTTGCATTAGGATCTGTTGCCACGAATTACTGGTTCATGGCGTTACAGGATCTATCGCCACAGACCACAATCGTTGCATTAGGATGTGTTGCCACGAATTACTAGTTCGTTGCGTTACAGGATCTATCGCCACGGAACACAATCGTTGCATTAGGATCTGTTGCCATGAATCACTAGTTCGTGGCGTTACAGGATCTATCGCCACAGAACACAATCGTTGCATTAGGATATGTTGCCACGAATTATTGGTTCGTGGCGTTACAACTTTATTGCCACGGAACACAATCGTTGCATTAGGATCTGTTGCCACGAATCAACAAACAGTTGCATTTGGACCGTAATGCAAAGAAACTTAATTGTTGCATTAGGATGTGTTGCCACGATACTCTGGTTCGTGGCGTTAGTATCAATGGCCACGGACCCCAATCGTAGCAATTAGGATGTGTGGCCACAATTCAATTTTTTGTTGCATCAGGATGCTAATGCAACGAAACACAATTGTTGCATTAGGATCTGTTGCCACAAATCTCTAGTTCGTGGCATCAAGATGATAATGCAACGGAGCACAATCGTTGCATTAGGATCTGTTGCCACAAATAACTGGTTCGTGGCGTTACAGGATCTATCGCCATGGACCACAATTGTTGCATTAGGATTTGTTGCCACGAATTACTGTTTCGTGGCGTTACAGCTTTATTGCCACGGAACACAATCGTTGCATTAGGATCTGTTGCCACAAATTACAGGTTCGTGCTTTTACAGCTTTATTGCCACGGAACACAATCGTTGCATTAGGATGTGTTGCCACGATACTCTGGTTCGTGGCGTTAGTATCAATGGCCATGGACCCCAATTATAGCAATTAGGATGTGTGGCCACGATTCACTTTTTTGTGGCGTTTGGATGCTAATGCAATGAAACACAATCGTTGCATTAGGATGTCTTGCCACGATTCACTAGTTCGTGGCGTTAGGATGCTAATGCAATAGACCACAATCGTTGCATTAGGATCTGTTGCCACGAATTACTGGTTCGTGGCATTACAGGATCTATCACCATGGAACACAATCGTTGCATTAGGATGTGTTGCCACGATACTCTGGTTCATGGCGTTAGTATCAATGGCCACGGACCCCAATCGTAGCAATTAGGATGTGTGGCCACGATTCACTTTTTTGTGGCGTCAGGATGCTAATGCAACAAAACACAATCGTTGCATTAGGATGTCTTGCCACGATTCACTAGTTCTTGGCGTTAGGATGCTAATGCAACAGACAACAATTGTTGCATTAGGATCTGTTGCCACGAATTACTGGTTCATGGCGTTACAGGATCTATCACCACGGAACACAATCGTTGCATTAGGATGTGTTGCCACGATACTCTGGTTTGTGGCGTTAGTATCAATGGCCACGGACCCCAATCGTAGCAATTAGGATGTGTGGCCACGATTCACTTTTTCGTGGCGTCAGGATACTAATGCAACGAAACACAATCGTTGCAATAGGATGTCTTGCCACAATTCACTGGTTCGTGGCGTTAGGATCTATCACCACGGGACCACAATCATTGCATTAGGATGTGTTTCCACGATTCACTTTTTTGTGGCGTCAGGATCTATCGCGATGGACCACAATCGTTGCATTAGGATGTGTTGCCATGATTCACTGGTTCGTGGCGTCAGGATCTGTCGCCATGGACCCTAATCGTTGAAATTAGGATGTGTGGCCACGGTTCACTGTTTCGTGGCATCAGGATACTAATGCAATGAAACGCAATCATTGCATTAAGTTCTGTTGCCACGATTCAGTAGTTCGTGCGCCAAAGGCAAAGGGATCCAAGGCGGCCGAGGGTGCTGATGCCAAAACGATCAAGATAAGCACCCACAAATTAATGCAACAGTGGGGATGTAATAAATGATTAGTCCCACATGTAATAAATTATTATTTAGTCGCACTTCCATATATTAGCCTATCGTCACAAATATTACTCCAATTCACAGCTCACACACGTATACATGCAGTACGTACTTAATTATACTAAAAATCATCATCTTCGCTGTCATCCCCCCACAATGGAGCTACATGACCATCATTGGTATATGTATCGTCGTCCTCGTCGTCTTCATTTTCTGACGCAACTCCATCTACCTCAAACCAATCACCTGACGTTGTCATTATAAGAGTGAAAGCATCGCCGTTGGCTCCCTCAATGTCATTCCTAGCCCATGCGGTCGTATCCTCATTATTGATATCATCAGTAAGAAGATCATCATGAAATGTCTCAGCCTCCATCGTCTCAGTCACATTATTTTCACTATCTCCAGGGGGCATGGCAAAAAGGTTCTGTGGCTCGTTTTAACAAATGTAGCCCATTTAGGATGCTTCACACTTGGAACATAAAAAGCTTGTTCTGCTTGGGTGGCTAGAATGTAAGGCTCATACTGGAATCGAAACAGAGTAGTGTCAACATCTATCATTCCGTATTGATCCTTTTTGTAGCCTCTGCTTTGGTTCTGACTGCTTCCAAAAGGCCGATCAAACCATTCACACTGAAATAACAGAACCTCTTGATTTTTTTAAAATCAACAGCAATGATTTTCTTGATTACTCAAAACCAATCAGGATCAGTGCCCCGAACTACAATACCACTGTTTTGGGCCCGTAAATCTTTTTCCACATCTGCAGTTCGAAAGAAGAAGCCATTGATGAATAACGGACTAAAAAAACGTGCCCGACGATCAGGTCCTCTAGATAATGCATACAGATAATTGGTTGCTTTGCCTTCTTTGTGTCATGTCGTAATCTGTACACATTAGTATAACAGGGGTTATCGACAACAAACCAATTTCAGAATACATATTTGTTCAATATTTCATCAAAGTGCAAACTTGCATGTACTTACTCGTTTCTGAAACCAATCAACAAACTCATCTCTATGGCGTTTATCAACATCACGAGAATGAATCTTTTTTAGTTCTTCAATATGCTCACTGGAAAGGGTACAAAATTAAATTAGACATCTACAATGAGCCATATATATAGTATACAACATCTGAGTTATACATTATTACTTGATCCATGGAGTGGCCTCTTCAACGCTAGTAATAAGATAATGCTTGATGTTATGTAGTTCCACCATAGTAAGTTGGTCCCATTTATACCCTTTTTTAGAATTATCATCTTCTGTAAATATGTTAGAATTATAAACAGAAGGTTCATTTGTAGCTGCAGCTTCATGACGTTCCGGCCTATTACGCTTGGTGCTAATGTTATCCAAAAACTGACTACAAAAAGTCATACACTCTTCGGCAATATATCCCTCAGCTATAGAACCCTCCGGGTTAGCTTTGTTACATACATACCTCTTCAATGTACCAAGGTACCTCACAATTGGATACATCCATCTGTAAGAAACAGGTCCACCCAACCGTGCTTCTTCGGCAAGATGGGTTGGAAGATGTACCATGATATCAAAGAAAGCAGGAGGAAACAACATCCCAAGCTTACAAATTGTTTCAGGAATTTGTTTGCTCATCTTGTCCAAATCTGGTTCCGCCAATTCTTTAGAACAAATTCCAGAAAATAATGTGCTACACTCAATTAAAGGTGCAATAACCTTTTCAAGCAATATGTTACATATTGCAATAGGAAGGAGCTTCTGAAATATAATATGGCAGTCATGAGTTTTTAGACCCGATACCTTACATGCTTTTATGTCCACACATCTCTTGATGTTTGAGGCATAACCATTGGACACCTTCACATTCCCCAAAAACTTGCACAAGGTGGTCTTCTCATCTTTGTCCAAAGTATATAATGCTGGTGGGAATGTGTATTTGCTCTTTTTGAACTTTGGATGTTGATCTGGCCGTATACCCATATCCTTCATATCAAGACGAGCTTGTAGACTATCTTTTGTTTTACCATCCATAGCAAGCAATGTCCCCAATATGCTATCACAAATGTTATTCTCAATGTGCATGACATCCAAGTTATGCCTTATTAGCAATGTCTTCCAATAAGGGAGGTCAAAAAATATACTTTTCTTCTTCCAATTATGCCATCTATTTTCCTCGATGTGCTTTCTCTTATTATTCATCGGTCAGAAACTCACTTGATCAAAACACTCGTATTGTTGGAGTACTTCGTCACAAGAGAGTGATGTTGGAGCCTCTCTATTATCTGCCTTGTTGTTGAAAGAACCTTTGTTTCGACGCCATCTTTGATCCTGGGGTAGGAAACGACGATGACCCATGTAACTATGCTTTCGTCCATATTTCAACCAGAAGGCGTCAGTGTTTATATGGTAGTATGGACATGCTAGCTTCCCTTTTGTGCTCCATCCACATAGCATTGCATATGCTGGAAAATCATTTATTGTCCACAATAAAGAAGCTCGCATGACAAAGGTCTCTTTCTTTAAACTGTCATATGTTTCAACACCATCAGACCATAATTTCAGTAGCTCATCAATCAAAGGTTGCAGATACACATCAATGTTGTTTCCAGGTGACTTTGGCCTAGGAATTATCATTGACATCACCCAATAAGACTGCTTCATACACAACCAAGATGGTAGATTATAATGGATTAGAATCACAGGCCATGTACTGTAAGAAACATTCATTACTCCAAAAGGATTGAAACCATCAGATTCTAGCCCAAGTTTTATGTTGCGAGGATCAGATTAGAAATTTGGGTGAATGCTATCAAAATGCTTCCATGCTTTCGAATCGGCGGGATGTCATAATATTCAATCATCAGCACGACCTTCTTTGTGCCAGCGCATGTTTGATGCCGTTGATTCTCCCATATAAAACCTTTGTAGATGGGGAATAAGAGGGAAGTAACATAGAATCTTGCGTGCTACAAGCTTCTTGGATTTTCCACAAGGTAAAGCCTCTCTTGCATCCCCAACAATACTATTTTTCCATCTTAATTCACCATATTTTAGGCAACTATTTAGCAGAGAATAGTCCTTCCGGAATAACACACAGTCATTGACACATGCATCGATCTTTTGGTAGTCCAGCCCGAGGTCATGAACAACCTTCTGAAGTTTATCAAGTGTATTAGGAATGAAGTGGCCCTTTAGAAGCACAAATGAGAATAGTTCAAGTAACATCTCACAAGCTACTTTGCTCATACCAGTTAAACACTTTATCTGGTAGAACCTGACAATATAGGATAATTGGGTCAGCTGCGAACAACCTGGATACAACTCCTTTTTGGCATCAGTTAATAGGTCATAGAATTTCTTTGCATCCCCAGTTGGCTCCTCCTAGTTTATAGCATTTTCTTGATCATCAACATCTGCTGAAGTACCAACATGATCAGTGCCTCTAAGTAGACTGGACAACATATTTTGCATAGCACCATCATCAGAAATTATCTCCACATTTTTTGCTGATTCCTCAGCAATAATTTCCTGAACTCGTATTTCTCCATGGTGTATCCAACAAGTATAATCCAATAACATCCCATTTCTAAGCAGGTGTAAATGAACTCCCTTGCGTGTCTTGTGGCAAATATTACGACATCTCGTGCAAGGACAAGGCATAGTTCCTCCTTCACGAGTGCCCTGAAATGCAAAATTTTAAAATGACTTCATTCCATCCTGCCACTCCCTCGTATGCCTGTCTTTTCCCATCCATGTCTTATCTTCTGACCTCGCTTCCTACAATTCAATCAGCCATCAACCTATCCGTAAGAGGATAGATGTACAAGAACACATTATGTGACCAATTGTACCTAGCTGTTGTTACTCCACGCGCTGCGGCCGGCGGATTCTCCTACAAGCGTGGCAGCCGGCGGATGCTCCTCCAAGCGTGGCGGCCGGGGGTTGGTCCTCCAATCTTGGCCGGTAGATGGTCCTACAAGAGTGGCGGCCAGCGGATGCTCCTACAAGCGTGGCGGCCGGCGGATGCTCCACCAAGCTTGGCGACCGGCGGATGCTCCTCCAAGCGTAGCGGCCGGCGGATGCTCCTCCAAGCGTGGCGGCTGGCAGATGCTCCTCCAAGCGTGGCGGCCGGCGAATTCTCCTCCAAGCGTGGCAGCCCGCGGATGCTCCTACAAGCGTGGCGGCCGACGGATGCTCCTACAATCGTGGCGGCCAGCGGATGCTCCTATAAGCGCGTTGCGGAGAGGGGGTCGGCGTTGCGGGTCGAAGGGTACCGTAATAAATATTATTTTCGTTTCTTATTTTCCTTCTTCATTTGGTGTTACAAAAATTTCCCGCCGCGGGCAGGCAGGCAGGCAGGACGAAAAAGCTGGGCCGCTTGTTATTTGTGGGCTGAAACTGCGCTGAATCACTTTATATTCAAGCTGGGCCTTCGCGCATTCATGATGCTTGCACAGAGCCGAAGGCCTCGAAACGTCCGGTCCTATCACCGGATTTTCGAGAGATCCTCAAGGGACGCTGCTTCTGATGTTTGGCGCATGGTCACATTGCGGCAGCGTGCCATGACCCACCGCGTCTGGGACTGGTCGCCCCATGGGTCCTTTCACTATTAAAGTCGGCCTGCTACTTCCATGGTCACTTCTCCAGTCGTCGCCATGTGCCCAAGGGGCCAGATGGCAAGAGGCCTCTTCATCCTCGCCTTCTTAAAACACCCTCCCCCCCCTATTGCTTCCAGGCTCAAGTTCCCGGCTGATTCCCATCCATGCTCCCGTGTCTTGCCTGAGAAGTCCTTTGCCTCTGTTGTCGCAGCGCCATGCCTCACAACCATGTTAGACGCGAGCAGGTATCTGCAGGCTCACCATCCTTGCGCCCTTGTGAGGGGCAATGCACGATGGTCAACAATCGCCTCATGACGACAGAGTTTATCCGTTTGCGCCGCCAAGCAGCTGTTCTGGGACCCAGAGGAGGTCCCAGTGAGGCGACGCCCATGGAGATCACCCTGGCCATCCATCACCAACTTGAAATCCCGCATTGGGCTTTCACTGTGTCCACGTTTGGGGATGGTGAGTTCCTGGTGCGGTTCACCCGTGATGACTATCAGGAGCTTGCCATCGAGACGGCAATCATCTCCATGCTAGATGATAACCACTGCTTCCGGCCATGGATCTTAGGCGTCGGTGTGCCGATCGTCAGGTGGTTCTTCCACGTGCAGGTTGTCATTGAGAACCTCCCTCTGCATGTCTGGTCTACGGAGGGCATCAGACAGGTTCTGGGTGACGTCTTCCTCTTTGATCACTTTGATGCTTCCACTTACCACCGGGAGCGTGCTGACCTGTGCACGGTTGGTGGGTGGATGAAAGACCCAATCCTCCTGCCTCAGGCCAAAATGGCCACCTTCTTTGCACGAAGTGATGGCCAGACTGGGAGTGACGGTGGGCCGCCAGCGAAACCTTTCAATTATGTCGCAGTGGTCCGGCCTGGCGGCCTCACGACAGAGCTCATCATCCACCTGGATCACTACCTCGACTATACACCACCGGTCCACCCCAACTCTCCGGCCTCCTCGTCATCAGGCGACTCTTCTGACGGACACCCCTCGGTGTCCTCGAACTCTTCGGGGGACACCTTCCCGTGGCCGAAGAGATTCTACTGGCGGCGTGGGGAAGTGGATGAGGCGGATAAGCAGCTCTTTTAGTATGGCTACCAAAGTGTCCTAGCTCATTTGTTACGTTTCCTATGGAAACTAAAAATCCTTTACAAATCCTATCCTTCAAAGGGAGCCTATGTTTGAGAGGATTACGACTGGATTAATTTCCGTGAAAAGATTTCCTGTTTAAAATTTTGGTTGTCCTTCCTTTTTTCAAAAATTTTCTTCCTCGTATTGTCTTCAATTTTTTCTTTCCAGTCCTAGCTACTGGCCTGTTGCATTTTCCTGTTATTACTTTACATACTTCTTTGCAGGCCCCGCTGCAAGCGATCTCCTGGCAACTCCACCGGTTTGGGGACAAGGAGGGCTTGGCGATCGGAAAATTTGAACTAATTTTGCACAGATAGTACATCCATGAACAAGAACACCAAGTACATTTAACTTAAAAACATTAATCCCTCTGTCCCAAAATACTTGTCCCTTTCGATGGAGGGAGTATCTCCGTCCCAAAATACTTGTCGCTTTGGATGGAGGGAGTATATTACAAACACAAGAAAAGATAAACTACAACTAAAACCATGAAACGAAAAACTACAACTAAAAACATGAAAAGAAAACACCTAAATACTACTCTACTCAGCCTCCACCTCCTCCTCCTCGGGTGGGTCCTCGGGCTCCTAACCCTCCTCTAGTGCCTCGGGCTCCGGCGGCGGAAGGTGACCCAGTCTCAAGGCCGCCGCCACGACGAGGTTGCGAAGACCCGCGACGCCGAGCTCGGCCGCCATCGTCTCCTAGAGGGAGTCGAGACGAGAGGCCACGTGTGAGAGGTCGAAGACGTAGTGGCCCGTGGTGTCCATTCTTGTACTTTGTGGAAGGGTACCGAGAACAAGGCGTTCCATGGAGTGAGATGTATCCGTAAATACATCTCGGGCCATGTTGAACAGGAGGGTATCCTTCACACGCGGCGGCGAGGGGGTGTCCAGCCGCGGTCGCTTACCAACGGCCGGGTCCCTCGGCGGGCTCGGTGGCGGAGGGTTGCTCGAGCTCGGAAGCATTTGCTGTATACTAGCCGCGGCTAGGTTTTGTGGAGAGAAGAGAGGATGTTGGAACGGTTGTGCGGGAAAGACGATGGCGCGGGTGACCATCTTATACTCCCTCCGTCCCAAGTGAACTCTATTTTTAGGATTCAAACCGCACATTAGTCAACACATAAAATTACCCTAACACCCTTCATCAATACATATCCTCCCACTTTCCATTCAATGCTAGCAAGTTGCTACGGCAACAGAGGACAGTAGCTGAAATTGTGCAGAGCACACAGCTGACATGACCATACAGTGAAAGTAAAGTTGAGCTGTGACAAAAAAAAAATTGGCTGGAAATAATCTTCAGCTGGGACGGAGGTAGTTGCATTGTAGCAGTGGTCAGGGGAGGGGACGCGTCAAATTTAATTCAAAGGACGCGCATGCGCTGCGCGTGTTACTCGCCTCGGTTACTGGCGCACACAGTTGCTCTGTGCACCCGGTCGCATCAGTTTCATGAAAAGATTTCCTGTTTCATATTTTGGGTCTCCACACTGTTATACCTTAAATCGTACACTACATAATCCCTCCATCCCCAAAAGTATGAAGTTTTTAGAACTAGTTCTAACATTTTTGTTAGAACTATATTTTTAGAACTATATTGTTCTAACATATAGGAGTACTTCCTATATTTTTCTAACATTTCTATCGTCCTTTCTTTTATTTTCTGGAGTTCATTGTCTCCACTTTTCTTTCCAGTCTTCGATACCGGCCTGTTGCGTTTTCCAGTAGTACTACTACTTTACAAACCGCTTTGGAGTTCAATGTCTCCACTTTTCTTTCTAGTCGTCGCTACTGGCCTGTTGCATTTTCCAGTAGTCTATGCGCGTCTCATCGTGTTCTCGGCGCGTACTAAAGACACACTTCACACACCATCCTCTTCTCCCCCCCCCCCCACACACACCACGCGTTCACATCCTTTGCAATAACTGCCCACACACCACCATCCCTCTTCTCCGCGCATACTAAAAATCACTGGGAGTCTCATCGTCTTCTCCGCGCGTACTAATAAAGCGTAGTAAGACAACACACTATCCTCTACTCTGCCACACACACCATCCTCTTCTCCACGCATACTTTTCCTCTCCATCGCGCGCGCACTCATTGGTTCCCTTCAATGCCCATGGAGTTCCCCTTGTCGCACGAAATTGTGGTCCTGATCGCGGGGTGGGTCGCCGCAACCTCCACCCAGCCCATGGACGACCTCTCCAGTCTGCGCGCCACCTGCAAGGCCATGCACACGGCGTGCCGTGATCCCGCCGTGGGCAGGCGCGTGGCGCTGGAACGGGAGAGCAGTTGGGAGTGGTTCCAACGGCACGAGAACGGGAGCTACGACGCCCTCATGGAGCGCCTGGCCAACGTAGGAAACCCTCATGCATGCTACGTCACCGGGTTCGACCTCGTCTTCAACTACGGCCGCACGCAGGCGCAGCAGAGCACCCAGTTCCTTGCCTGAGCGGCCCCGAACGGCCACAAGGTGGCGGCCTACGTCCTCGCCATGCTCCGCTATGACGCCGACCGTGGGGACCGCAATGCCCTCGAGTATATCCGGCAGGTCGAAGGCGAGGCCCACGTCGGCGACAACACGGCCGGGTCCGTCGCGATGAAGAGGACCAACACGGAGTGCTGCCGCTGTCGGAATCAAGCCATGCAGATGCTCGACATTTTCGTGAGCTGGAGGTTACTGCGTAGGCCTCCTCCGGGACCGCCGCCGGTGGCGCTGCCCGACTTTGACGATGACGTTTGCCGCTGCCCAACAGGGGAGAACCAGGGGCCTGCCCACTGCGGCCGGCGAGGGTGGTACGAGTGGACCATCTTCTGTACTGAGAACTGTAGGATTGAGCGCGAGTATGACATGTTCTACCATAACGTGTTGTACTCTATGGGTTATATTCCCTCCATTCCCTTTTGGATGCGCTACCCCTAGTTCTCCCAACACCAATGAAAAGTGAACAAAGGGAGTATATAAAATAGACTTGTATAAGGCATGTTGATGTGTTTCTCCTATATATGCATGCTCGTCTCTCATGAATGTTGCACTTGTTGTGTTTCCCCTATGCGCGCTCGTCTTTTGTTTTGCCCCGTTTAAATCAAAGGAAACTCACGGGGCAGTTTAAAGGAATGGATTCCTCCGGAAGTGACACATGTGCTTTAAAAAATCTAGGTTCTATATGTTTTGGCTTCACTAATAATAAAGTTATATAAATTGCTACTTCTATACAGGTTCGTAATTAAGTACTACTAGATATAAACACAGTGATATAAACACGGGTTAAAATAAAGCATTCGTATAAAATCTCTTCAACCAGCAACACAGTGATATAAACAAGGATTAAATACTAGATATAAACATCGATAGAACCAAACAATAGTGTTCAACGTACCATTCCAGGCAACAAACTAATTAATTTGACAGTACTAGCTCTTACATAATCAAAAAACACAAAATAAACTAATTGGCACATCTAGTCTGCACCACATCTCTTCAAGCAACACCTTCAGTCCATCAGCTATCTCCATGCATCGTACTGCACCACCACCTTGCTTGGGTCTACCTCCATGCATCCTGCATCACGACAACCTTGCTTGGACCACCATCATTGTTTTCAGCAGCGATTAGTTTATGGCATCATCAAATCTGGAGTAATTTTTCTAGATCATTTGGGGCCAAAAAAATAGTTAACACGCTATATATGAGGAGAAAAATTAGGATATTATATGCTACCTGAGCCGTGGACAACATATCCAACGCTTCATTATTCTGGTCGCCAGGATCATTCTGCCCCAAGTCATCTGGGGCAGCAATCGGAGGACCTTGATCATCAGTATAAGGACCAGGCAAGACTGGTCCGTGGTAAGGGTGGGGGTTGCCATTGAAAGGCGAAGGGTCCTCCTCATCACCCGGAAGGTGGTCCACAAAATCAAGACCTAGGACGTAAACTGGTACCGTCCATGGACGTCCTTCCCCACCGACTTTGTTGCCTCTCCTGAGAACAAGGCTTCGAGGGATGTCAAGTGGATTATCCACCATCACGAGCAGAATGACCCTAGTCGGGTTTGGATCATTTTCATCCCAATGAAGCAACTGACCAAAACTGGAGCAGGTTTGTTCAATAAACCTTTGCTCCTTTAGATCCAGAGGATAACCAAGTAGCAAAATCCAACACCTTCTAGTAAACTGAGCACAACGCATATTAAGACCTGCCTCATCACGTTTTTCAAATCTGAACTCCCGATTCCCGACCATGTGGGGATTTGCTAGGACCAAAGCATCTCTCTCCAGTTTATTTCTTAACTTGTAGTACATGCCAATCCCACGGGGATGTGCAACGTAAGTAACTACGTGCATTCTTGCTTGATCTTGGATGTACATTGCTATCTGGTCCACAAATTCATTACGCTGGGTAGGAGTTAGTACCTCATTTGTGACCGCAGCCGCATATTCCTCATTTTTCTTCGCGATTTCGCCAGATATGTGGCACACGCTTCTGGTCCTTCTCAGAGGACCACCATCTTCTGGGATCATCAGCCGCAGGCAAAACCGACGGGGGTCGACGGAGAAGTTTGCCATTAATGAGCGATGAGCGGTGAAGAAACAAATCTGCCTGAGAGAAACAAAGGGTGTACTAATAGTATTTGGAGGTTGCGGTTTCTTGGGAGTCTCCGGAGTACTCCTATATTATAAAGCGAAACAACATGGAACCGCCGCACATCCCCTGCAGTACTACAGGTGCAGTAGCAGGGGCTGACATGTGGGCCCCACACCTCATAGGACCCACATGTCAGCCCCTGCTACTGCACCTGTAGTAATGCAGGGGATGCCATGACATTGTAACGATGACACCGTGTATAGGGGTAACTTCTGGCCTGTTCCAGCCTGTGCAATAATAACATCGCGAGTCTCGCGACTGTGCATATTTTTGCAGGAAAACAACATGACAAAACGTGAAAAGAAAAAATATAAAAAAACAAGAAAACACAACATCACGACTGGAGATGTTTTTCGATTCACGCACGAAGTGGTTTAAAGGTTAAAACTTGGCATCGTTAGAGGAGATGTTTTTTGATAAAAGGAGAATTTTTCGATAATACATTAGACACATTGTTCATGAACATAAAAGACATATTACACTAACATACTACCAACACATATATTACAAACAAGAGTAAAGAAAACATGGACGAAAAACACGTAGAAACAAGAACAAAACTACTCCTAATCCTATTCTACTCGGAGGACTCGTCCACCTTCGCCGCCGCGCGCGCCGCGGCCGACGCATCCTCCGGCGGCTCCGCCTCCACCTCCGACGGCAGCGGCGACTCCTCTTCCATCTCCACACCAAGCTTACAAGTGACGCTGTGCAGAATCTTCCAGTGGCCCTGTACCCCAGCAACCTCCGCGATCGTCTCGTGGAGGGCGTCGAGACGAGTGGCCACAAAGCTTAACCCGAACAAGTAGTAGCCGGTGGATTCTATGCTGGGGAGCTGGGAAGCCTCCCAAGACCCAGACGGCGACAAATGAGAGATGTATTGTTAAATGCATCCCGCGCCATTGTGTCCAGCGCTCTTGCATGTTCGACGGCGGAGGACACGTCGTCTTCGACATCTTTAATTCGGCGTGTTAATTCGTCGATGCAGGCTGTAAAGAGGCGGACAGTCTCTTGTAACCAGTCGGGCTGAGGGGATGCGAGCGCCGCCATCAGTTCCACCGGCATTACCGACGGCGATGGAAACGGAGAAGGAGGTTCAGAGGACGTCGATGGCCTAGAGCGCTTCGGCGCGGGGCTACCATTTGTGTGGCGACAGAGGTGCGAAGAAAGAGCGAGAGGTGGTCGACGGTGGCGGGGGGGAGAAGTTTGGAGGCTAGGATTGTAAGACCTATGTGTGCTGAATACATTGGCTCGTAGTGAATACACTTGCTTTGACGATAAAAGTTTTGATTATCTTCAAAGCACCTTTTTATTAAGATCCGACTAGGTTTAGTTAGCTCCGGCTTTTGGGTTTACTTGGTTATACTAGTTTTGGTAAGTTCCGGCGCTGGGTTCTACTAGCTTTTGTTAGCTCTGGCTCAAGGACCGGGTTGCTCTGGCAAGGTCCGGAACTTGACCGCAATGCTTTTGTTTTTCATTTGCAATGTTTCGCACTTACTTTACATCTCTGGAAAGACTGCTTAGTATTCATTTGCTAAGTCTTTGGTGCGTTTTTGGTTGACATGAATGATATCGTGTTACTGTGGTTTTGCAGCATGCTTATGTGAGGTGCTCACGTAAAGTGTTGTGTTCGGAACTAACTTGAGTCAAGTTGAGGACTTGGGCTCGTATGGATTGGTTGTTTATTCATGTGCAGGTGTTGCTTGAGTTCAAGTCATGGCTGGTGATGGGATCCATTGGACCAGTCTTAGGGAGGAGATGAGGTTCCAACAACAAAATTCAGGAGGAATTGTGGTTGAGCTGATCAGGAGGTTGTGCAGGATGATTGAATCAAGAACAATGCATGTGAAGGTATCGTGGACGTCATTGGAAGATGTTTGCATGTGTGCAAGGAGTGCATGGACGTGGCTACATGGTTCTGAAAATGTGATGAAGAGATGTGGATGCAAAGAGTTGGTCGAAAAGGTCCACCGACTAGGTTATGGACTTAGGCTACGGCTGAGTTGGGTTTGACTCAAATATGGAAAGATTTGAGTTGGTTATGATAGGATTTCGTGTGGGTCACGAATTTGAGTTGTTTAGTAATGTGGGATACGTTCCTAAGGTGTTTGAAAGTCTTAAGATTGCTTCTATCTGCGTATAGAAGAATCGTAAGCAGTAATGGAAAGTTACGATTCGTGAACAGAGTAGGATTAGGTTCGTGATCTGAGTTGAGTTGGCTTTCGAGCTGGTTATATAAGCAAGGGAGCCCAGAGCTCGTGGTGTACGACTTTGGGGCTGTTCCTCTTGTGTTTTATTAAATAAAATTTGTAGTTTGAAGGAACTTTTGTGCCTTGTTCGTCCGACTTGTTCAAGACAAGTTTTACTCGTTGAGTTTCTGGACAGCACTACCTTTCGTCGGTGGTTTTATCATAACTCGAGTTTTACAGATCCAATTGACATGATTCTTTTTGTCTTCACAACTTGATTATCTATCATCTGTCAAAATTTCACGGTCATTAGATTTGTGGTCTATGATCTACACGAGTTTCTTTGCAGTGTTCCAGAACTGTTTTTTCTCGAGTAGGGCAGATTGACCTTTGTTTGATCTTTCGATCATAACTTGAGTTTTTCTCGACGGATATGAGTGATTCTTGTTGTGTTATCTTCGTGACTTGATTCTCTCTGATATCTATCACTTTTGTCATGGTGAAACACGTTTAGATTAGTCTCACACACGATTTCTTTAACAGATCTTTTTTCTACCGAAGGTGTTGGGGTTTAATTGTTTCCGCTATGTAAGATTTTTAAATCTACCATTCACCCACCCCCCTCTGGTAGCTTTTCACGTGCTCTTCGATCCTACAATTGGTATCAGAGCCACAGTGCTCTAATCTTTGTGATTTGCGCATGTTTTTGGCTAATCATCATGGAGAAGTACTCTGTCAAACCTTATGTGTTCGCTGGTATTGATTTTCTGGTTTGGAAGGCACGCATGGAGGCTTTCATCCAGGCACAAGGATTTGCAATATGGGAGAGGGTATACAAGCCTTACGAAGTGCCATCAAACGATCAAGTTACAACTACAAATCTGAGAGATGTCGACAACAACAACAAGGCTCGGAACTTGATCATACAAGGATTAACACAAAGCGACTTCGACCGTATTGCACACCTCCGATCTACATACGATGTGTGGAAAGCACTTTGTGACTATAACGAAGGATCCAACACGATCAAAGAGGTAAGGCAAGACATGTTCATGAAAGAATACATGCGCTTCGAGATGCAACACGGTGAGTCTATTGATGACCTTTTTGCTCGCTTTAATAAGATTCTCAGCAACTTGCATAGTGTCAATGTTAATTTTTCAGATACTGAAAATGCTCGGCAATTGCTAAGTGCATTAGATATGTCAATTTGGGAGATGAAAGTCACATCTATTCGTGAATCTACTGTCATGAGTTCACTTACTTTATATGTGCTATATTCCAAGTTAAAAACTCATGAAATTGACATAATCTCACGTAAGAACCCCAACAAGTCTATTGCTTTTGTTTCTTAACGTGACATGCCTAGTTTTGGTCAAACATCATCTTGTGGTACACTTGCTTCGCTGTCCTCTCTAACCCTTGAACAGATTGAGGAGTTTCCATAGGAGGAGCTAGCGCTCATCTCTACCCGGTGCTCAAAAGCATTGCAAAATGTGAGAACTAGAAGGAGAGGAAGCTTCGGACCTCAACGATTCTTTGAATGTGGTAAGATAGGACATTTTCGTTCACATTGCCCTAACCTTTCAGGTCCTACTTCCCAGGATGAAAAGAAAACAAGAACGAAGCACTCCTCTGCAAAAGATATGAAAAAAAAGAAGGGTTTTATAGGACGTCAATTGGTGAGCAGTTTTATCTCAGCACTCAAGGAACATGGCTCAAGCGACGTGGACATTGCAAGTGATGAAGATGAAGATGATTTGGCAAACTTGTGCTTCATGGCGTGCAGGTAAAGATCAAGTATGGAGGAGGTAGAACACAACAGCGACAATGAAGAGGTATGTCCTACTTGCGAAGAAATGTGTGATGCTATTTCTCGTGCCACTGTTATTGTTAAGAAAAAGGACAAAAAGCTTAGGGATATTGCTGTTAAAGTTGAGTCACTAGAATCTAAAATTAATCGTTTGAAATCCTTGATTCCTAGTGATGATTCTTGTTCCTCATGTGACTTAATATATGAACAATTGTCCTCCCTAAGAAGTGCACATACCTCCACACTTGATAAACTTGAACTTGAAATTGAAAAGAACAAAAAGCTTGCTGCACTTAATATTGGAAACTTAAAAGATGCTTCTTGTTCTACAATTGATTTGCATTGTTCTAGTTGTGATGATCTCGACAAGAAATTGCAAGATGCTATGAATGAAATCTCTATATTGAACAATGATTTACGTTGTCATGAAATTAAATATTGTTCCAATTGCAAATTAAAAGGAAAAACTTCATGTGAAAATTGCCTTGATCTGTCCAATAAACTTGATAACATGCATAAGACATTTGATCGGTTTTGTAATGGGAACAAGAACCTAAACTTGCTGCTGCATTCAAACAAGTCTTGCAATGATAAAACTGGTTTAGGTTTTGATTCTCATGCTCATGCTAAGGCACATCCTCCTAAAGGTGTAAAGTCATTAGGAAGTGATTTGATTCAAACAGTTTCTAAACAAAAAGAAGTGGTTTTCAAATCTGCAGGAGTATTGTCTCATTCGGTTTCAAATAAAAATGATGTTTGCTCATCTAGACATGAACACAAAGTTAAATTTCATTGTACCTACTGTGGTATAGATGGTCATGTCATAGATTTTTGTTATAGACTAGCTAAACAACAGAAAAGGGAAAGAATGGTTGCTAGATCTCATAACTTTCATGCAAAATTTGCTGCACATATTGAACCGAATGTACAACCTGCTGTTTTGAGTCAAAAACATTCAAAGTTTACCTCCGGACCTTCTGTTTTCGCCTCCGGAGCTACTGCTTTTTGTGCTACACAAGTAACACCTTATAGGTCAGTAGTGAAGAATAAAAAATCCCAAACTTTGACTCATAAACCTGTTGTTTTGTCTCAGCTTTCGCGTGTTTTTCCTGCTGCACGTCGCGTGACTCAGTACTGGATTCCTAAATGCCTTTTGAGTAACCCCAGTATTGAGTCATCGACGTATTGTGCTTCTATGTGGGTTACACGTTTGAGGAAGGAGAACATTTGGATTGTGGATTCAGGTTGCTCACGCCACATGACCGGTAACAAAGAATGGTTCTCCTCCCTCTCTTTTGTGTCATGTGTAGAGAATGTTACTTTTGCCGATAATTCTTCAACTCTTATAATTGCTAAGGGTCCGGTTAGAGTAAATGATCACTACACTTTGAAGGATGTGGCACTTGTCAAAAATTTGAAATACAACTTGCTTTCTGTTTCACAATTGCTAGATGAAAATCTGGAAATTATTTTCAATAAAAACTGCTGCAAAGTTATAAGTTCAAATTGTGAGCTTATTTCTAACATGTCTCGGTTTGGAAGAATTTTTAAAGCTGATTTTGATATGTCTTCCTCTAAGCATAGGTGTCAAGTTGCTAATGATTCAAAGGACCTATATTTTTGGCATCGTAGACTTGGTCACGTATGCTTTGATCACCTAACGCGTGTTAGTGCTCTTGATCGCATACATGGGCTGCATAAACTTTAAGGGGAAAATGAAATTGTGTGCTCTTCTTGTAGACATGCTAAGATGGTTGCAGGTTCACATACTCCTCTCACAATGATCATGACAACTGAACCATGTCAACTTTTGCATCTTGACACCGTAGGACCTTCACGTGTTCAATCCTTCGGAGGTAAACGGTATGTTCTTGTGATTGTTGATGATTATTCTAGATACTCTTGGGTTTACTTTATGGCGTCTAAGAATGAAGCTTTTAGTCACTTTAGAACTTTATTTCTTAGATTATCAATTGATCACCTAGGATCTTTAAAAGCAATTAGAAGTGACAATGGAACTGAATTTAAAAATCAATCTTTTGATCACTTTTGTGCTGAAAATAGAATAGATCATCAATTTTTTTCACCATATGTACCTCAACAAAATGGTGTTGTTGAAAGAAAGAACAGAACCTTAGTTGAGATGGCTAGGACTATGCTTCATGAATATCAAACTCCTAGGAAATTTTGGGCTGATGCGTTAGCAACCACTTGTTATGTCTCAACTCGTGTTTTCTTGCGTGCTAAGCTAGGTAAAACACCATATGAGCTCTGGTTTGGACATAGTCCTAGTGTTACAAACTTTTGGGTCTTTGGTTGCAAATGCTTTGTCAAGAAACATGGTAATCTTGATAAATTTGAACCTTGATCCATTGATGGCATGTTTCTTGGTTATCCATCTCATACTAGAGGCTACCGTGTGCTTTTACTTGACATTAACAAAATTGTGGAGACTTGTGAAGTGTCTTTTGATGAAGCTAGCCCAGGTACTAGCTCAAACATTACAGGTTCAGATCCATATCCGCAGGGGGAGAGCATTTTCGTTGAAGATGAGGAAGAATTGGAGCTGCTGCCCGAAAATTCAGCAGCTAAAGATTTTGGTTCATCTCCAGATGTTAATTCTTAGACAGAACCAACGACCACCATTGCTGGTCCAGATTCTCCTCAAGTCACAAGCTCATCGATTTGTGATGAACATGAAGAAGAAGAAGGTTGTGAGACATCTGTTCCCCTACAGTTTTACAAAGATCATCCCCCACAACAGATGATTGGAAGCTTGCACGAACGAGTCACACAGTCCAGGTTTTGCGATCCAAACTCTTATGCTCATTCTGCTTTTGTTGCTTCTTTTGAACCCAAAGATATATCACACGCACTCACTAATGAATCTTGGATTATTGCCATGCAAGAAGAGTTAGAAAATTTTGAAAGAAACAATGTCTGGAAACTTGTACCTCCACCTCAAGGTCACACTTTAATTGGAACTAAATGGGTATTTAAAAATAAACAAAGTGAGGATGGGGTTGTGGTTAGGAATAAGGCTAGGTTGGTTGCTCAATGTTTCACTCAAGTTGAAGGTCTAGATTTTGATGAAACTTTTGCTCCTGTTGCTAGATTAGAAGCCATAAGAATTTTGTTAGCTTTTGCTGCATCTATTGGTTTTAAGCTATATCAAATGGATGTTAAAAGTGCTTTTCTAAATGGCTACATAGATGAGGAGGTTTATGTCAAGCAACCACCAGGTTTTGAAAATCCAGATTTTCCTAATCATGTTTACAAACTGTCCAAATCCTTGTACGGTCTCAAACAAGCCCCTAGAGCATGGTATGATAGCTTAAAAACATTCTTACTTGAAAAAGGGTTTACGATGGGCAAGGTTGATAAAACTCTTTTTGTGCTTAAGCATGGCAATGACTCATTATTCGTTCAAGTGTATGTGGATGATATTATCTTTGGTTGTGCTTCTCATGATCTTGTGTCCATGTTTCCAGCAATGATGAGTTCCGAATTTGAAATGAGTATGATGGGTGAACTCACTTACTTTTTGGGTCTGCAAATCAAGCAAACCAAGGAGGGTACCTTTGTGCATCAGACGAAGTATACAAAAGACCTCCTAAGGCGCTTCAACATGGACAAAAGCAAGCCTCTTTGGACACCAAGGGAACAACAACAACACTTGAACTTGATGAAGATGGTGAACCATTGGATCAAAAAGAATATAGAAGCATGATCGGATCACTTTTATACCTCACGGCATCAAGACCAGACTTACAATTCAGCGTATGTCTTTGTGCACGGTTTCAAGCTTCCCCACGTGCTTCACATCGTCAAGCCATCAAAAGGATTCTCAGGTACTTACATGGAACTCAAGAATTTGGAATTTTTCTTCCTTCTTCCTCAACCGTTACTTTGATAGCTTTTTCATATGCTGATTTTGGGGGCTGTAGGATTGATAGGAAAATTACTTCCGGTGCTTGTTATTTTCTTGGTAATTCTCTTGTTGCTTGGTCCTCTAGAAAACAAAATTCAGTTGCACAATCCACAGCCGAATCTGAATATGTAGCTGCTGCTAGTGCTTGCTCACAAATTCTTTGGATTGTTCAAACAGTTAAGGACTATGGGGTTGATCTGATAGTGTTCCACTATTCTGTGATAACACTAGTGCAATTTGCATTGCTAAAAACCCCGTGCAACATTCTCGAACTAAGAACATTGACATTAGGTATCACTTTCTCCGAGATAATGTTGAAAAAGGAAACATTGTGCTTCACCATGTAGATACCGAACAACAATTGGCTGACATTTTTACAAAACCTTTGGATTCACTTGTTTTTGTTACATTCGTAGTGAAATAGGGGTTATGCATCCTCATGGCTTAAATTGAGGGGGAGTTTTGAAACTTGGGAAGTCTATGTGTGAATCTGAAATTAAAATAATATGAGCATAGTATTTCATACATATATGACTTTGTGATTCCTTTTACATGCTGAAAGTTCTTACTACATTACTCGTGTTATACATTTTGTAGTTTTTGCCATGTCTAGTAATTGGAATAATTACTTACACTAAAACTGGTCATGGTCGAACTTTCTTGCTGTTTTGAACTTGTTACATGTTCACAAGTGCTTTTAATCATTAATAATTAATCAAGTAATCAACTCACATGTTGAGTTTTTATGAACAAATATAAATTGAGAAAAGATCAAGAGAATATGCATGCATCGCACTTCTTTTTTTGAGATGGCATATCATTGCACTTAGATATGAACTTGAAAGAAGTTGTGTATGACTAAAACCATGTCCTTAAGCTTCTGATTGTCAAATGACATAGGCTTGGCTTGGTTGGTTAGAATAAATCAGATGCGCATATAATCTCTTGCAAATATCATATGATCTAAATTTATGCTTTGAAAATAAATAAAATGCAGCAACTAGTGTCATGCTTTCAGGTTTTGAAATAGTTAAGTTTGTGAGATCATGACTTACTTAAATTTAAAATTACATTTGATCTCTAGCATGGCTTACACTACTTTATGTATTTCATTGATATGATAATGTAAGGTACTTGATAGTATGACTTGGATGAGCTTTGTTTATATGTATATGTTATAATATGCTCATAACAACTAAAGTTTGAGAGATAATTTGTTTATATGCTCATGACTTGCTGAATACATTGTCAAAGGGGGAGACATAAGCATGAAGAGAAAGAGAGTATGTGCATAAGGAGAGATAATAAAGGGGGAGAGATAATATGAGATAATTTTTGGATTTTCTTCTCATTTTACTTTCTATTTACAAAGGGGGAGAAATTTCCTTCAAAACTTTTATGTGAATAAGCCAATTTTCGGATTTTAAATGGTGTTGCCAATGCATTCATCAAGGGGGAGATTGTAAGATCTATGTGTGCTGAATACATTGGCTCGTAGTGAATACACTTGCTTTGACGATAAAAGTTTTGATTATCACCAAAACATCGATTTATTAATATCCGACTAGTTTTAGTTAGCTCTGGCTTTTGGGTTTACTTGGTTATACTAGTTTTGGTATGTTCCGGCGCTAGGTTCTACTAGCTTTTGTTAGCTCCGACTCAAGGTACGGGTTGCTCTGGCAAGGTCCGGAACTTGACCGCAATGCTTCTGTTTTTCATTTGCAATGTTTCGCAGTTACTTTACATCTTTGGAAAGATTGCTTAGTATTCATTTGTTAAGTCTTTGGTGCATTTTTTGGTTGACATGAATGATATCGTGTTACTGTGGTTTTGCAACATGCTTATGCGAGGTGCTCACATAAGGTGTTGTGTTCGGAACTAACTTGAGTCAAGTCGAGGACTTGGGCTCACGTAAGGTGTTGCTAGAGTTCAAGTCATGGCTGGTGATGGGATCCATTGGACTAGTCTCAGGGAGGAGATGAGGTTCCAACAACCAAATTCAGGAGGAATTGTGGTTGAGTTGATTAGGAGGTTGCGCAACATGATTGAATCAAGAACAATGCATGTGAAGGTATCGTTGACGTCATTGGAAGATGTTTGCATGTGTGCAAGGAGTGTATGAACGTGGCTACATGGTTTTGAAGACGTGATGAAGACATATGGACGTAAAGAGTTGGTCGGAAAGGTCCAACCAACTAGGTTATGGACTTAGGCTACGGCTGAGTTGGGTTTGACTCAAATATGGAAAGATTTGAGTTGGTTATGATAGGATTTCGTGTGGGTCACGAATTTGAGTTGTTTAGGAATGTGGGATACGTTCCTAAGGTGTTTTGAAGACTTAATATTGCTTCTATCTGCGTATAGAAGAATCCTAAGCAGTTATGGAAAGTTACGATTCGTGAACAGAGTAGGATTAGGTTCCTGATCTGAGTTGAGTTGGCTTTTGAGCTGGTTATATAAGGAAGGGAGCCCAGAGCTTGTGGTGTACGACTTTGGGGCTGTTCCTCTTGTGTTCTATTGAATAAAATTCGTAGTTTGAAGGAACTTTTGTGCCTTCTTCGTCCGACTTGTTTCAGACAAGTTTTACTCGTCGAGTTTGTGGACAGCACTACCTTTCGTCGGTGGTTTTATCATAACTCGAGTTTTACAGATCCAATTTACGTGATTCTTTTTGGGTTGTCTTCAAAACTTGAATATCTATCATCTGTCAAAATTTCACGGTCATTAGATTTGTGGTCTATTATCTACACGAGTTTCTTTGCAGCATTCCAGAACTGTTTTTTCTCGAGTAGGGCAGATTGACCTTTGTTTGATCTTTCGATCATAACTTGAGTTTTTCTCGACGGATTTGAGTGATTATTATTGTGTTATCTTCGTGACTTGATTCTCTCTGATATCTATCACTTTTGTCACGGTGAAACAAGTTTAGATTAGTCTCACACACGATTTCTTTAACATATCATTTTTCTGCCGAAGGGGTTGGAGTTTAATTGTTTCCGCTGCGTAAGATTTTTAAATCTACCATTCACCCCCCTATGGTAGCTTTTCACGTTATCTTTGATCCTACAAGGATCTAAGGAGCGGTGCAGCGGAGAAGCAAGAGAACGGTGAGCCTTTATAGCGGGTCGTCGTCTAATAGCGGGCGTGTGGAGATGATCGGACGCTAGAGGAAACCGCGACTAATTATGAACCGGTCGGTGGCCCCGGTTTCCTCGAAAACACGGTTTGCATCCTCTCGGTCCCAACGGCTCGACGCGTCCCATCGGCTTCAGTGGCAGTTTTTTAGGAGTAATTTCACACGCAAAGGGCCCATCGTATATAATTCACATCGACATGCACATGATCGAGGTCGTCTTTCATGACATGTTCACATGCTATATATACGCCCCAAACATGATCATCGAGCCTCAAACAATAATATATATATATATATATATTATTGGATGACTATATATATCTCTCAACAAAAAGAGAAAATTAACTCTTGTTTCCTCCTCTCGAGTATCGCAACTGCACGCTCGACGAGGGCGATGGGAGTTCCGGTAATGATGACACCGCGTATAGGGGCATAGGGCCAGTCGTAATAAGTACTTCCGGCCGGTTCAAGCCGTTGCATCACAAAACAAGAAAAGAAAAACATTAAAAACAAGAATAGAAAAACAACATCAGGACTGGATTAATCTGCGTCAATTGATTTCCTATTTTGTAATTTGGTTCTCATGGTCGGATGGACAGAGTCCTCCAGCTTAAAGGAATATGAACTGGTCGGTGGCCCCGGTTTACTCCAAACCGCGGTTTGCATCCTCTCGGTCCCAACGGCTCGACGCGTCCCATTGGCATAAGAGAAAATTAACACGTGTACACCACACGTCCGACTATCCGAGCATTAATTCTTTGTCGTGATCATGTATGATGGTCGGACATGCATGCATGCTTTTGAAAGAGAGCCAGCGAGGTCTCCATCATGTTTCATGCATGATTGATCACTTGTTGATGAGGATTTGTGATGTTGATTTTCTTGTTTCATGATGACATTTCTCTTGTTTTGTAATGTTCTATGTTACTGAACTCAATGTTGTTCGTCTATTCCATATGTTATTTTCTTCTCTGTCTGTTGTCTAATGAACTACGTACTCCGTATTTGTGTTCTATGTGTAACATGCATGTGCAAGACCTCGATCCACGATCATGTTAAATTGATGGTGTTATACAAGTGTTTTCTCTTTTTATTGAAAAAACGATCGTCATGTTTATTATTTGTATATTATTAATTAATATACATTAGTAAAATAAAGAATTAATATATAAATAAATATTATCATATGAAATATCAACATGGATGGTGCAATCCAACCTACGAAACAAAAACTTTTTGATCGTCAAGTACATCCAATGAAACATCAACTAGCATGGATCGAGATCCAGTATACAAAAACATGGATTATCCTATCGAATCCAACTTTGACAACAAAAATAAGCACGTACGCAATGATCATTCATTAACAGATAATACAAATATATAAAACCGATAGTTCATTAAATAACAGATAGAAAACAAAATAACAGATGGAATAGAGGAACAATGACATTGAGTTCATTAACATAAAAACAATACTATAAAACAAGAAAACAACATCACGAAACAAGAAAACCAACATCACAGACCCTTTCTTCCTCCTCGCACCGAGGGCGCGCGCGCGGCGCCGCCATGGCGGGGCTCGCCGGAGATCTCGCTGCTGGCCTTTCAAGTGCGCCAAGCTTCACCAATCTTGCCGCTTGGGGGTTTTTCACCACGCGGAGCACGTCGGTGTTGCCCCCGGGGCTTGCCGACGGCTGGAAACGGCGGTGCGATGGCGGCGGCGGTGGCCACATCTCCGGCAGTGTAGAACTCCCCTATCTCTAGCTCAAATGACTTGGTTTCTCCTCCAAAAGCTTTCTTGTGCCTTGAGGATCATGAACCAGGACTAGGAAATTAAGGAGAAAAACGGCTGGAAACTAGGAGCTCGACGGTGAATCGCGGCTTTCTTACAGGCGGCGACCAAAATTCGGCTATCTCGATCGGTCATCACTCGTTGATGGTTTTCAAATCTTTTTGATCTGGAGTGTTCGAAGGGAGATAGGTAAACTATCCCCTAACTATGGTCAAGAATTATTAGATGTATAAAATGAATTAAATACATGACCTAGAGACATAGGTATGAACTATCATCGGGGAAACTTGCAATAAAGATGCTACAAGGCATGGCATGGCTTGAAACTTGGTGAGCATGCTTAAGG
The DNA here is from genome assembly GCA_036927565.1 of Tuctoria greenei. NCBI lineage: Eukaryota > Viridiplantae > Streptophyta > Magnoliopsida > Poales > Poaceae > Tuctoria > Tuctoria greenei. The sequence continues at coordinate 126,963,064 of JAYESD010000011.1, read as the reverse complement.
TGCGATAACACACCTTTCCCTTATAGAAGTTGGGGCCTGTAGAGGCTTCCTCCGGCCTGTCGACGGTGGAGTAGGGGCGGGTCTTGGCAGCTTCACCCGCGGTCATCGGGAAACTACGAAATACCGCCCAACCGATTGAGGAAACACCGAAACAAAAGGTTGAGAAGGTGTGCAAGCAAGTTGTGAACAACTTTGCTAAAGGACTCCCGATCGATCCTTGCCTAGTTGGCAAGCTATCATTGGAGTTCCAAGGTGAGGTCGGCGGCGCGCGAGCTGGGCAGAAAATGCGAAAGAGAAGAGAGGAACCGAGCAAGATAGAGTTGTACTAATTCCTCTTTTTGATGTTTACTAATTCCTATTTTTGAAGTTGGATATCGTCTAGAGTTGTAGGCTCCTTGATCATGCATGTTTGGGGCGTAGCATAAATCGACAAGGCCTCATACTCTGACGATATCCATCATCAAAATGAGAAATTAAACACGTATTCATTGTTTGAACATGTTTGGGGTGCATGCAAGTTAGACATAGAAAAGACCTCAGTCACGTTTGACAAAATTAACATGCATACCTCAAACAAGACGATCTTTCAACAAAAAGAGAAAAACACGTATAAGCGGGCGTGTGGAGATGATCAGACGCTAGAGGAAACCGTGCTTATGAACTGGTCGGTGGCCCTGGTTTACTCCAAACCGCGGTTTGCATCCTCTCGGTACCAACGGCTCGACGCGTCCCATCGGCATAAGAGAAAATTAACATGTGTACACCACACGTCCGACTATCCGAGCATTAATGCTTTGTCGTGATCATGTATGATGGCCGAACATGCATGCATGCTTTTGAAAGAAAGCCAGCGAGGTCTCCATCATGTTTCATGCATGATTGATCACATGTTGATGAGGATTTGTGATTTTGATTTTCTTGTTTCATGATGACATTTCTCTTGTTTTGTAATGTTCTATGTTACTGAACTCAATGTTGTTGGTCTATTCCATATGTTATTTTCTTCTCTGTCCGTTGTCTAATGAACTACGTACTCCGTATTTGTGTTTACGTGTAACATGCATGTGCAAGACCTCGATCCACGATCATGTTAAATTGATGGTGTTATACAAGTATTTTCTCTTTTTGTTGAAAAAACGATCGTCATATTTATTATTTGTATATTATTAATATACATTAGTAAAATAAAGAATTAATATATAAATAAATATTATCATATGAAATATCAACATGGATGGTCCAATCCAACCTACGAAACAAAAACTTTTTGATCGTCCAGTACATCCAATGAAATATCTAATAGCACGGATCGAGATCCAGTATACAAAAATATGGATGATCCTATCAAATCCAACTTTGACAACAAAAAAACGCACGTACGCGACGGTCGTTCATTAAAAGAGAATACAAATATATAGAACCAATAGTTCATTAAATTACAGACAGAAAACAAAATAACAGATGGATTAGAGGAACAATGACATTGAGTTCATTAAAATAAAACAATACTACAAAACAAGAAAAACAACATCACGAAACAAGAAAACCAACATCACAGACCCTTTCTTCCTCCTCGCGCCGAGGGCGCGCGCGCGGCTCCGCCGTGGCAGGGCTCGCCGGAGATCTTGCCGCTGGCCTTTCCAGTGCGCCAAGCTTCGCCAATCTTGCCGCTTGGGGGTTTCTCACCACGCGGAGCACGTCGGTGTTGCCCCCGGGGCTTGCCGACGGCTGGAAACGGCGGTGCGATGGCGGCGGCAGTGGCCACAGCTCCAGCAGGGTAGAACTCCCTTATCTCTAGCTCAAACGACTTGGTTTCTCCTCCAAAAGCTTTCTTGTGCCTTGAGGATCATGAACCAGGACTAGGAAATTAAGGAGAAAAACGGCTGGAAACTAGGAGCTCAACGGTGAATCGCGGCTTTCTCACAGGCGGTGACCAAAACTCGGCTATCTCGACCGGTCATCACTCATCGATGGTTTTAAAAACTTCTTGATCCGGAGTGTTTGCAGGGAGATAGGTAAACAGACCCCTAACTATGGTTAAGAATTATTAGATGTATAAAATGAATTAAATCCATGACCTAGAGACATAGGTATGAACTATCATCGGGGAAACTGGCAATAAAGATGCTACAAGGCATGGCATGGCTTGAAACTTGGTGAGCATGCTTAAGGCGCAATAACACACCTTTCCCTTATAGAAGTCGGGGGCTGTAGAGGCTTCCTCTGGCTTGTCGACAGTGGAGTAAGGGCGGGTCTCGGCAGCTTCACCCGCGGTCGTCGGGAAACTGCGAAATACCGTCCAGTCGGTTGAGGAAACACCGAAACAAAAGGTTGAGAAGGTGCGCAAGAAAGTTGTGAACAACTTTGCTAAAGGACTCCCGATCGATCCTTGCCTACTTGGCAAGCTATCATTGGAGTTCCAAGTTGAGGTCGGCGGCGCACGAGCGGGGCAGAAAATGCGAAAGAGAAGAGAGGAACTGAGCTAGCTAGAGTTGTACTAATTCCTCTTTTTGATGTGTACTAATTCCTCTTTTTGAAGTTGGATATCGTCTAGATTTGTAGGCTCCTTGATCATGCATGTTTTGGGCATAGCATACATCGGCAGGGCCTCATACTCTGATGATATCCATCATCAAAACGAGAAATTAAACACGTATTAATTGGTTGAACATGTTTGGGGTGCATGCAAATTAGACATAGAAAAGACCTCAGTCACGTTTGACAAAATTAACATGCATACCTCAAACAAGACGATCTTTCAACAAAAAGAGAAAACACACGTATAAGCGGGCGTGTGGAGATGATCGGACGCTAGAGGAAACCGCGCTTATGAACTGGTCGGTGGCCCCGGTTTACTCCTAACCGTAGTTTGCATCCTCTCGATCTCAATGGCTCGAAGCGTACCATCGGCATAAGAGAAAATTAACACGTGTACGCCACACGTCCGACTATCCGAGCATTAATGCGTTGTCGTGATCATGTATGATGGCCAGACATGCATGCATGCTTTTGAAAGAGAGACAGCGAGGTCTCCATCATGTTTCATGCATGATTGATCACTTGTTGATGAGGATTTCTGATGTTGATTTTCTTGTTTCATGATGACATTTCTCTTGTTCTGTAATGTTCTATGTTACTGTGCTCAATGTTGTTCGTCTATTCCATATGTTATTTTCTTCTCTGTCCATTATCTAATGAACTACATACTCCGTATTTGTGTTCTATGTGTAACATGCATGTGCAAGACCTCGATCCACGATCATGTTAAATTGATGGTGTTATACAAGTGTTTTCTCTTTTTGTTGAAAAAATGATCGTCATATTTATTATTTGTATATTATCAATATACATTAGAAAATAAAGAATTAATATATAAATAAATATTATCATATGAAATATCAACATGGATGGTCCAATCCAACCTACGAAACAAAAACTTTTTGATCGTCATACATCCAATGAAACATCAACTAGCATGGATCAAGATCCAGTATACAAAAACATGGATGATTCTATCGAATCCAATTTTGACAACAAAAAAACGCACGTACGCGACAGTCGTTCATTAACAGAGAATACAAATATATAGAACTGATAGTTCATTAAATAACAGATGGAATAGAGGAACAAGGACATTGTGTTCATTAACATAAAACAATACTCCCTCCGTCCCATAAAGATGGAGGTTTTGAGCTTGTAAGTTTGTCCCATAAAGATTGCCTTCTTAACATGTAAAGTGTGTAGTAATTGAAAGCTAACATTAAATTCCTCCAATCAGCTCCAACCAGCGCTGTTCCCCGTTCCTAGGAACTCGATGTCAGCCAATGGTGAGAGTTAAAGTTGAGGGTACATGCATCATTTACATGTTCCACTATTATATCTAAAAAATGCTAAAACATCTATCTTTGTGGGACGGAGGGAGTACTACAAAACAAGAAAAACAACATCATGAAACAAGAAAACCAACATCACAGACCCTTTCTTCCTCCTCCTGCCGAGGGCGCGCGTGCGGCGCCGCCGTGGCGGGGCTCGCCGGAGATCTCGCCGGTTGCCTTTCCAGTGCGCCAAGTAACTGACGCGCTGCACGAGGTCTGCGGAGAAGTTAAGAAGCTGTGGTGCAGGGACGCGTGTGCGACGTTGCACATGGATACAAGAGAGACGGAAGGATCTCTGAAGATCATCTTCCACAGTGGTTTAATTGTGCCGCACGAGGTCTGCAAAGAGTTCAATGCGCGGGAAACGAACCGCTCCCTCGTCTACTCCGCACGGACCATATATATGGCGCATCGTCGGTTCTGTACAAGCACAGAACTTTTGCACTCCTTTCTTCTTCTTCCATCGTTCCAACTCCTAGCCCGTTGCCGACGAACCACTACAGCCATGGCCAACCTTCCGCCTCCTAGCCCGCCGAGGCAGCCGCCCTGCAAGCGGATATGCTGCAGCTCCTCCGAGAGGGTGAGCGACGACCAGTGCCTCATTATGGCGCGAGAGGCGTACAACAGTACGTCTCGGGCCTTGGACTCCTTGGGTCTTGGTACCCTTCCCGAGTTTCCGGGAATGGATACCACCGGCCACTACCTTTACGCCCTCACGGGTGTGGCCGATCGCCTGGACATCTTGTCCGGGACGATGGCCCAGGAGCTCGGCACCGAGGGCCATAGTGCCCTGGTGGCGGCAACGGAGAGGAACTTCCGTCTCAGCGGGGTTCCACCACCGGTGCAGCCAGAGCCATCGTTGCAGCCATAGCAATCGGCTCAGCCAGAGCAGCCGGCCCACTCTCCTGCTGCATCGTCGCCGAAGGAGGAGGGGGTGGAGGAGGAGGAGGAGGAGGAGGAGGAAGAGGACGACGACGACGACGATGACGATGATGACAACGATGACGACGATGATGACAACGACGATGACGGCGGCGACGACAACGGCGACCACCACCACCACGAAGACGATGACGACAACGATGAAGAGGAGGAGGACCGCTTGTCGTGGTTTGAGAAGTTGGGGGAGAGGGCGGAGGAGGCGGGGCCGGCAGAGTAGTTTTAGGAGTTCTTGTACATATTTCTTTTGTAGTTTTAGGAGTTCTTGTACATGTTTAGCTTCAATTCTGTTCTTGTACATATTTCTTATGTTTTGTAATATATATGTGTTCATTTGTGTCAATGAATACTGGTGTGTTAGAATTTCTGGATTTCAATGAAGTGAATGTGCTCTAAGTTTAGAGAGGATGCAAACCGCGGTTTCGAGGAAATCGGGCCACCGACCGGTTCATATTTAAGCGCAGTTTCCTCTAGCGTCCAATCATCTCGACACGCCCGCTTAGACGACGACCCGCTATAAAGGCTCACCGTCCTCTTGCTTCTCCGCCGCACCACTCCTTAGATCCTAGCCTCTAAACTTCTCACCCCGCCACCGTCGACCACCTCTCGCTCTTACTATGCACCTCCGTCGCCACACAAATGGGTAGCCCCGCGCCGAAGCGCTCTAGGCCATCGACGTCCTCTGAACCTCCTTCTCCGTTTCCATCACCGCCGGCAATGCCGGTGGAACTGATGGCGGCACCCGCATCTCCGGCCGCGGTGCCTGCACTTCCTCATCCCGGTTGGGTTGAGCAGACTCTCAGACTCCACACCGACAGCATCGACGAACTCGATCGGCGCCTTAAGGTGGCCACCGACGCCAAGTCCGCTGCCACTCATAGCGCACTAGCGCTCAATCCAGTGGCACGGAAGGTCTTTTCTAACATAGATCGCTCGTGTCGCCGTATGGGTCTTGGGACCCTTCCCCTCCACACGAGCATGGACACCGCGGGCCACTACTGCTACGGGTTGATGACGGTGGCTGGTCGTCTCGACGCCCTCCACGAGACGATCGCGGAGGTTGCTGGGGTAGAGGGCCTCCTGAAGACTCTGCACTGCATCGCCGGGAAGCTTCGGACTGTGACGGAGGTTGAGAAGTATGAGGTGGTTTGGGCAGCGGTGGCAGTGGAGGAGGCGGAGCAGGAGGTGTCTCTTGAGGCGGAGGTGGACGCCGCTATGGAGGCGGCAGCAGTGGCGGAGGAGGAGAAGGAGGAGGTGGCAGCGGCGGCGGAGGCGGAGGCGGCAGCAGCAGCGGCAGAGGAGGAGGAGGAGGAGGCGGCACCGGCAGCGGAGGCGACAGCGGCGGAGAAGGAGGACGGGGTTTTCTCCCAGTAGAGTAGTATTAGGAGTAGTTTATCTATTTCGTGATCTCTGAGTAGAGTAGTATTAGGTGTAGTTTATCTTGTTCTTGCTGTCTACTACGTGTTTTCCTATTACTTGTTTTTGATGAAATATGTCTTTCTGTTCATGAACAATGTGTTCTATATATGCAGTATCGAAAAACTTCTTTTATCGAAAACATCTCCCATATGTTTGTAACTTGGGACCGTCTATATTTCATGTGGCTGAATGAATGAAATCCGATAAACATTATCCTTACAACTAATAGAACTAACAACAGACATGATGCATAATTAACTTGATTAGAAAATTACATCATCTAAATTGCTAACTAGTCCATCGCCTAATGCAACAGGTGCATGAAAAGTACTTTATCCGTTGTAACTAATATCCGATGACATTGTTGATATATATATCGTATGTACCTGTGATACTCGTATCACAGGCGGCTTTGGATCGACGGCCTGAAGATTAGACATCACAGGGAAAATGTTTTTTTTTGTAGTAGTAGTATATACTCTGTATATGCTATCATTTCATTGCGATGAATGTTATATATAAAATGTTGATTGTTTAGCTTTTACTAGACCATGGATTTGCCGTCCTCCTTTCGTAGACTTGGGTGTTCTGTATTTGCATGTCGTTTGCATTAGCACAATGATCCATTTGGCGATTCATATTTTTGTTCGTATTTTATTTGGAATGTCCCACTACCACATGACTGCTTTTACATCTCCATGAAAACAAAGATGAACGGCAGGTAGCGCTCCCACGGCGAGGCGGCAGTCCGAAGATGTCTACCCCTCTAGCTCTAGGTAGATGTACCGGTGAAGAGTAAAACCATGTGCAGGAATCATCGCGACATTACATGAATTTAATCACGATTGCATGCGTGTAGAGGGGCACGGCGCCAAATTCTGCACGCCCTCGAAAATTTTTTCATTCTTCTTGGTGCGCACAATTGAGATTTTCACAATTGAAACTTCACTCCGTGCGCCCAAAATTCCAGTCCTGCCATTTGTAGCTAGCCACGACGAATATAAATGTGTGTCTTCCTCTAATCCCGCAGTGGCTTCCGTTCCCGGCACACATGTTCTCCTCTTAGTGATGTGTTCCAAACTTGCATTCCTAAGAAATTCCCATGTGAGTGGTGGTGGTGACTGTGGGTACAACGTCGAGCGACCAAGTTTGACAGGCTCTACCGAACCTCTTCATCGCTGACCCCGCCCTGCGACATCCCGGACTCCAGTTTTGTGCTATGTAAGTTCTACACGATCCATGCCGTCTTTTTATAGAGCTACTCCCTCCTTATCGCTTTAGTTGTCGTCCCAACAGCTGCAGCCAGTTCATTCCTAGTTGTCGTCCCAACTCCTTATATGCTCTTATGTTTCATGAATGTCTAGTATAAAATCTGATTAATGGTGCAATCGTGCAATCAACTATCCTCAATCGTTAGATCTGCATCCTACAGTCGATTCATCTTTTTATTTTACCCTAGCATCTGATTGCATTCTACTTGTTTCCATATATAAAATACACTACACCTCTGCCCTGAAATAAATGTCGCTCCGACAGTTTATGGTAGTGTATTTCTAGTACATTTCCATGTCAGGAAAGATAACTATTAAAAACAGCATGTACTATGTAATTTCTTGATTTAGAAGTAAATGATGTCAGGGTTATCTTATCAACCACTCCCAATGTTGTACTCTCATTCCTGTGTTCCAAACTTGTATTCCTAAGATTTTCAGTTCCCATGGTTTATACACATTTTTCTTGCTTTTCTTTCTACTCCGTCATTTCTAATTTCTCTGTTCAAAACAAACATTTTCAGTTCATAGCAACCACACCGCCCAATCTAAAATACACATCCTCATGTAATCTGACATTATCACTGTTACTTACTATATATACTCTTTACTTTGGGAACAAGACATCAAACCGTCATATTGTCTACAAGTAATCGTGATGGGCAACAAGCACCTGGTATAACTATAAATATGTTTACTATCAAAATACACATATTTATAACACGTTAATTCTTTTGCATCGTATGTAGAGAATATTGCAGCACCTGATGCTCAGGAACCCCGAGATTCGTCATCCCATGCTGGTACTACGAGTATAAATATATACCGGGCTCTACTAAATACTTTAGCATTGTGATTGTAGTTTCCTAGTCCCAGTTAACAGTTAATCAGTATATGTGATGGCGTGATTTATTGATGCCTACACACGCACGATGGGCTCTCTCGCCGCCGGCCACTCCGGCACTGGCGACCACACCCTGCTGCTGCTCACTTCAGTGTCCTCCCCGACGCGTCTCCCTCCACCATCGCCACATCCCATCCTTCGCGTGTCATGATGACCCCGCCGTCCGCAAACCCCTGTTGCCGCCGGTCACTCCGGCACCGGCCGGCGCCCACGCCTTGCTGGTGAGTATATGTGATGGCGTGATTTATTGATGCCTACACGCGCACACTGGGCTCTCTCGCCGCCGTCACTCCGGCACCGGCGACCACGCCCTGCTGCTGCTCACTTCAGTGTCCTCTTGTAAGACCTATGTGTGCTGAATACATTGGCTTGTAGTGAATACACTTGCTTTGACGATAAAAGTTTTGAATATCACCAAAACACCTTTTTATTAAGATTCGGCTAGTTTTGGTTAGCTCCGGTGAGTTTTGTCTTTAGCTCCGGCGTGTTTTTGCTAAGCTCCGAGTTGATTTTTCTAGCTCCGTCTTTTGGGTTTACTAGTTCCGTCTAGTTCTAGTTAGCCCGAGCGCTAGGTTCTACTAGCTTTTGTTAGCTTCGGTTCAAGGTCCGGGTTGCTCTGGCAAGGTCCAGAACTTGACCGCAATGCTTCTGTTTTTCATTTGCAATGTTTCGTACTTGTTTACATCTCTGGAAAGATTGCTTAGTATTCATTTGCTAAGTTTTTGGTGCGTTTTTGGTTGACATGGATGATATCGTGTTACTGTGGTTTTGCAACATGCTTATGTGAGGTTCTCACGTAAGGTGTTGTGTTCGGAACTAACTTGAGTAAAGTCGAGGACTTGGGTTCGTATGGATTGGTTGTTTATTCATGTGCAGGTGTTGCTTGAGTTCAAGACATGGTTGGTGATGGGATCCATTGGACTAGTCTCAGGGAGGAGATGAGGTTCCAACAACCAAATTCAGGAGGAATTGAGGTTGAGCTGATCAGGAGGTTGCGCAGCATGATTGAATCAAGAACAATGCATGTGAAGATATTGTGGACGTCATTGGAAGATGTTTGCACGTGTGAAAGAAGTGCATGGACGTGGCTACATGGTTTCGAGACGTGATGAAGAGATGTGGACGTAAAGAGTTGGTCGGAAAGGTCCAACCGACTAGGTTATGGACTCAGGCTGCGGCTGAGTCAGGTTTGACTCAAATATGGAAAGATTTGAGTTGGTTATGATAGGATTTCGTGTGGGTCACGAATTTGAGTTGTTTAGGAATGTGGGATACTATCCTAAGGTGTTTGGAAGTCTTAAGATGCTTCTATCTACGTATAGAGGAATCCTAAGCAGTTATGGAAAGTTATGATTTGTGAACAGAGTAGGATTAGATTTCTGATCTGAGTTGAGTTGGCTTTCGAGCTGGTTATATAAGCAAGGGAGCCCAGAGCTCGTAGTGCATGACTTTGGGGCTGTTCCTCTTGTGTTCTATTTAATAAAGTTTGTAGTTTGAAGGAACTTTTGTGCCTTGTTTGTCCGATTTGTTCCTGACAAGTTTTACTCGTCGAGGTTCTCGACAGCACTACCTTTCATCTGTGGTTTTATCATAACTCGAGTTTTACAGATCCAATTGACGTGATTCTTTTTGGGTTGTCTTCACAACTTGATTATATATTATCTGTCAAAATTTAATGGTCATTGGATTTGTGTTCTATGATCTACACGGGTTTCTTTGCAGCGTTCCAGAACTGTTTTTTTTTCGGGTAGGGCAGATTGACCTTTGTTTGATCTTTCGATCATAACTTGAGTTTCCCTCGACAGATTTGAGTGATTCTTTTTGTGTTGTCTTCGTGACTTGATTCTCTCTGATATCTATCACTTTTTTCATGATGAAACACGTTTACATTTGTCTCACACATGATTTATTTAACAGATCGTTTTTCTGCCGAAGGGGTTGGGGTTTAATTGTTTCCGCTGCGTAAGATTTTTAAATCTACCATTCACCCCCCTGTGGTAGCTTTTCACGTGCTCTTCGATCCTACAATTGGTATCAGAGCCACGGTGCTATAATATTTGTGATTTGCACGTGTCTTTGACTAATCATCATGGAGAAGTACTCTGCCAAACATCTTGTGTTCGCTGGTATTGATTTTCAGGTTTGGAAGGCACGCATAGAGGCTTTCATCCAGGCACAAGGCTTTGAGATGTGGGAGAAGGTATACAAGCCTTACGAAGTGCCATCAAACGATCAAATTACAGCTACAAACCTGAGAGATGTCGACAACAACAACAAGGCTTGGAACTTGGTCATACAAGGATTAACACAAAGCGACTTCGACCGTGTTGCACACCTCCGATCTGCATACGATGTGTGGAAAGCACTTTGTGACTACCATGAAGGATCCAACACGATCAAAGAGGTAAGACAAGACATGTTCAAGAAAGAATACATGCACTTCGAGATGCAACCCGGTGAGTCTATTGATGACCTTTTTGCTCGCTTTAATAAGAGTCTCAGCAACTTGCGTAGTGTCAATGTTAATTTTTCAGATGCTGAAAATGCTAGGCAATTGCTAAGTGCATTAGATATGTCAATTTGGGAGATGAAAGTCACATCTATTCGTGAATCTACTATCATGAGTTCACTTACTTTAGATGTACTATATTCCAAGTTAAAAACTCATGAAATTGACATAATCTCACGTAAGAACCCCAACAAGTCTATTGCTTTTGTTTCTCATCGTGACATGCCTAGTTCCGGTCAAACATCATATTGTGGTACACTTGCTTTGCTGTCCTCTCTAACCCTTGAACAGATTGAGAAGTTTCCAGAGGAGGAGCTAGCGCTCATCTCTACCCGGTTCTCAAAAGCATTGCAAAATGTGAGAACTTGAAGGAGAGGAAGCTCCGTACCTCAACGATGCTTTGAATGTGGTAAGACAGGACATTTTCGTTCAGATTGCCCTAACCTTTCAGTTCCTACTTCCCAGGATGAGAAGAAAACAAGAACGAAGCACTCCTCTGCAAAAGATATGAAGAAAAAGAAGGGTTTTACAGGACATCAATTGGTGAACACTTTTATCTCAGCACTCCAGGAACTTGGCTCAAGCGACGTGGACATTGGAAGTGATGAAGATGAAGATGATTTGGCAAACTTGTGCTTCATGGCGGGCAAGTCAAGATTAAGTATGGAAGAGGCAGAACACAACAGCGACAATGAAGAGGTATGTCCTACTTGCGAAGAAATGTGTGCTGCTATTTCTCGTGCCACTATTATTGTTAAGAAAAAGGACAAAAAGCTGAGGGACAATGCTGTTAAAATTGAGTCACTAGAATCTGAAATTAATCTTTTGAAATCCTTGATTCCTAGTGATGATTGTTGTTCCTCATGTGACTTAATATATGAACAATTGTCCTCCCTAAGAAGTGCCATACCTTCACACTTGATAAACATGAACATTAAATTGAAAAGAACAAAAAGCTTGCTGCACTTAATATTGGAAACTTAAAAGATGCTTCTTGTTCTACAATTGATTTGCATTGTTCTAGTTGTGATGATCTTGATAAGAAACTGCAAGGTGCTATGAATGAAATCTCTATATTGAACAATGCTTTATGTTGTCATGAAGTTAAATTTTGTTCCAATTGCAAATTAAAAGGAAAAACTTCATGTGAAAACTGCCTTGTTCTGTCCAATAAACTTGATAACATGCATAAGACATTTGATCGGTTTTGTAATGGGAATAAGAACCTAAACTTGCTGCTGAATTCATCCAAGTCTTGCAATGATAAAACTGGTTTAGGTTTTGATTCTCATGCTCATGCTAAGGCACATCCACCAAAAAGTGTAAAGTCATTAGGAAGTGGTTTGATTCAAACAGTTCCTAAACAAAAAGAAGTGGTTTTCAAATCTGTAGGAGTATTGTCTCATTCGGTTTCAAATAAAAATGTTGTTTGCTCATCTAGACATGAACACAAAGTTAATTTTCATTGTACCTACTGTGGTAGAAATGGTCATGTCATAGATTTTTGTTATAGACTATCTAAACAACAGAAAAGGGAAAGAATGGTTGCTAGATCTCATAACTTTCATGCAAAATTTGCTGCACATATTGAACCGAATGTACAACCTGCTGTTTTGAGTCAAAAACATTCAAAGTTTACCTCCGGACCTTCTGTTTTTGCCTCCAGAGCTACTGATTTTTGTGCTACACAAGTAACACCTTATAGGTCAGTAGTTAAGAACAAAAAATCTCAAACTTTGGCTCATAAAACTGATGTTTTGTCTCAGCTTTCGCGTGTTTTTCCTGCTGCACGTCGCGTGACTCAGTACTAGATTCTTAAATGCCTTTTGACTAACCCCAGTATTGAGTCATCGACGTATTGTGCTTCTATATAGGTTACACGTTTGAGGAAGGAGAACATTTGGATTGTGGATTCAGGTTGCTCACGCCACATGACTGGTAACAAAGATTGGTTCTCCTCCCTCTCTTTTGTGTCATGTGTAGAGAATGTTACTTTTCCGATAATTCTTCAACTCCTATAATTGCTAAGGGTTCGATTAGAGTAAATGATCACTACACTTTGAAGGATGTGGCACTTGTCAAAAATTTGAAATACAACTTGCTTTTTGTTTCACAATTGCTAGATGAAAATCTGAAAATTATTTTCAATAAAAACAGCTGCAAAGTTGTAAGTTCAAATAGTGAGCTTATTTTTAACCTGTCTCGGTTTGGAAGAGTTTTTAAAGCTGATTTTGATATGTCTTCCTCTCAACATAGGTGTCTAGTTGCTAATGATTCAAAGGAGACTTGGTCGCGTAGGCTTTGATCACCTAACGCGTGTTAGTGCTCTTGATCGCATACGTGGGCCGCTTAAGCTTAAAGGGGACAAAGAAATTGAGTGCTTTTCTTGTAGACATGCTAAGATGGTTGCAGGTTCACATACTCCCCTCACAATGATCATGACAACTGAACCATGTCAACTTTTGCATCCTGACACTGTAGGACCTTCACGTTTTCAATCCTTCGGAGGTAAATGGTATGTACTTGTGATTGTTGATGATTATTCTAGATACTCTTGGGTTTACTTTATGGCATCTAAGAATGAAGTCTTTAGTCAATTTAGAACTTTATTTCTTATATTATCAATTGATTACCCAGGATCTTTAAAAGCAATTAGAAGTTATAATGGAACTGAATTTAAAAATCAATCTTTTGATCACTTTTGTGCTGAAAATAGATTAGATCATCAATTTTCTTCACCATATGTACCTCAACAAAACGGTGTTGTAGAAAGAAAGAACAAAACCTTAGTTGAGATGGATAGGACTATGCTTGATGAATATCAAACTCCTAGGAAATTTTGGGCTAATGCGTTAGCAACCGCTTGTTATGTCTTAAATCATGTTTTCTTGCGTGCTAAGCTAGGTAAAACACCATATGAGCTCCGGTTTGGACATAGGCCTAGTGTTACACACTTTCGAGTCTTTGGTTGCAAATGCTTTGTTAAGAAACATGGTAATCTTGATAAATTTTAACCTAGATCCATTGATGGCATGTTTCTTGGTTATCCATCTCATACTAGAGGCTACCGTGTGCTTTTACTTGACACTAACAAAATTGTAGAGACTTTTGAAGTGTATTTTGATGAATCTAGCCCAGGTACTAGCTCAAACATTGCAGGTCAAGATCCATATCCGTAGGGGGGAGCATTTTCGTTAAAGATGAGGAAGAATTGGAGCTGCTGCCCGAAAATTAAGCAGCTAAATATTTTGGTTCAGCTCCGGATATTAATTCTCAACCAGCACCGACAACCATCAATGCTAATTCAAATCATCCTCAAGTCACAAGCTCATCAATTTGTGATGAACATGAAGAAGAAGAAGCTTGTGAGACATCTGTTCCCCTACGGTTTTACAAAGATCATCCCCCAAAACAGAAGATTGGAAGCTTGCACGAACGAGTCACATGGTCCAGGTTTTGCAATCCAAACTCTTATGCTCATTCTTCTTTTGTTGCTTCTTTTGAACCCAAAGATATATCACACAAACTCACTAATGAATCTTGGATTATTGCCATGCAAGAAGAGTTAGAAAATTTTGAAAGAAATAATGTTTTGAAACTTTTACCTCCACCTCAAGGTCACACTTTAATTGGAACTAAATGGGTATTTAAAAATAAACAAAGTGAGGATGGGGTTGTGGTTAGGAATAAGGCTAGGTTGGTTGCTCAAGGTTTCACTAAAGTTGAAGGTCTAGATTTTGATGAAACTTTTGCTCCTGTTGCTAGATTAGAAGCCATAAGAATTTTTTTAGCTTTTGCTGCATCTATTGGTTTTAATCTATATCAATTGGATGTTAAAAGTGCTTTTCTTAATGGCTACATAGATGAGGAGGTTTATGTCAAACAACCATCGGGTTTTGAAAATCCAGATTTTCCTAATCATGTTTACAAACTGTCCAAAGCCTTATACGGTCTCAAACAAGCCCCTAGAGCATGGTATGATAGGTTAAGAATATTCTTACTTGAAAAAGGGTTTACCATGGGCAAGGTTGACAAAACTCTTTTTGTGCTGAAACATGGTAATGAATCATTATTCGTTCAAGTGTATGTGGATGATATTATCTTTGGTTGCGTTTCTCATGATCTTGTGTCCAAGTTTTCAGCAATGATGAATTCCGAATTTGAAATGAGTATGATGGGTGAACTCACTTACTTTTTGGGGCTGCAAATCAAGCAAACAAAGGAGGGTACCTTTGTACATCAAACGAAGTATACAAAAGATCTCCTAAGGCGCTTCAACATGGACAAAAGCAAGCCTCTTTGGACACCAATGGGAACAGCAACAACACTTGAACTTGATGAAGATGGTGAACCAGTGGATCAAAAAGAATATAGAAGCATGATCGGATCACTTTTGTACTCACGGCATCAAGACCAGATATACAATTCAGCGTATGTCTTTGTGCACGGTTTCAAACCTCCCCACCTGCTTCACATCGTCAAGCCGTTAAAAGGATTCTCAGGTACTTACATGGAACTCGAGAATTTGGAATTTTTCTTCCTTCTTCCTCAACCGTTACTTTGAAAGCTTTTTCGGATGCTGACTTTGGGGGTTGTAGGATTGATAGGAAAAGTACTTCCAGTGCTTGTCATTTTCTTGATAATTCTCTTGTTGATTGGTCCTCTAGAAAACAAAATTCAGTTGCACAATCCACAGCCGAGTCTGAATATGTAGCTGTTGCTAGTGCTTGCTCACAAATTCTTTCGATTGTTCAAACACTTAAGGACTATGTGGTTGATCTAGATAGTGTTCCACTGTTCTGTGATAACACTAGTGCCATTTGCAATGCTAAAAACCCCATGCAACATTCTAGAACTAAGCACATTGACATTAGGTATCACTTTCTCCAAGATAATGTTGAAAAAGGAAACATTGTGCTTCACCATGTAGATACCGAACAACAATTGGCTGACATTTTTACAAAACCTTTGGATTTCACTCGTTTTTGTTACATTCGTAGTGAAATAGGAGTTATGCATCCTCATGGCTTAAATTGAGGGGGAGTTTTGAAACTTGGGAAGCCTATGTGTGAATCTGAAATTAAAATAATATGAGCATAGTATTTCATACATATATGACTTTGTGATTCCTTTTACATGCTGAAAGTTCTTACTACATTACTCGTATTACACATTTTGTAGTTTTTGCCATGTCTAGTAATTGGAATAATTACTTACACTAAAACTGGTCATGGTCGAACTTTCCTGCTGTTTTGAACTTCTTACATGTTCACAGGTGCTTTTAATCATTAAGAATTAATCAAGTACTCAACTCACATGTTGAGTTTTTATGAACAAAAATAAATTTAGAAATGATCAAGAGAATATGCATGCATCGCACTTCTTCTTTTAAGATGGCTTATCATTGCACTTAGATATGAATTTGGAAGAAGTTGTGTATGACTAAAACTATGTCCTTAAGCTTCTAATTGTCAAATGACATAGGCTTGGATTGGTTGGTGATGAGGACATCACTTCTATGGATACAAACAACACTCCATTGAACATACAAGATGCAATCAATAGAGTTTATACACAACAATTTCAGAGGTGAACTCGTTCTTCTATATTTCCTTATATGTTTTTGAGCATAGATTGCTACTTAATGATTTATTTGTGATTAGGATCCATGGAGAGGTTCAAGGAGTACTTGGAGGGAGTATTAGGGATGTGAAAGACCAGAGAATTCGTTCAATGAAGATGGAAACCGAACCAAACTCCAAATCGTATCCAACTCGGAGTCCAGGAGCAGTACGCACTAAAACGGAAGCCCAGGACGCATACGAACTCCGTTTTGGACGTTCTACATATGCACAGAAAGGGGAGAGGATAAAATTTTCAATGGCGTCAGTCCCATGTAAAAATTCGTCCGGAGTCGACGGGAATCGTCGAAACAAAATCAAGTACAGAATCTGTCAGGGTGCTGCGCCACCGTATTGGGCCATTGGGCCTTGTATCAAGTCTAAGTCCATTATTTTCGTGTCTTAGGGTTAAGTCATGACCCTAACACCCCCTTGGACGTCCTCCCACCTATATATACTCCATGGTAGCCGCCATAGACAATTGGGTTTTGCATAGATTAATAATATTGCTGTTCTACAGTTTGTGAAACACCAAGTTCGCGATTTCAGATCGTGTCTTCTACGTTCTTGCTTGTGTTCTCGGTTGCACTTGCAGGGATTAGCCTTCTTGGCGAGGTCAATCGTGTGAAGCACAGTTGATAACCAACGGAGCGGTAGTGTAGTGATTGCAGGGGTTGTTCGTGTTCTACTCGAGAGCCTCGGATCATCAACGTCGAGATCTCCATCAATCGACTTACCCATTACATTTCGGAAGTTCGGGACCAATTTTCCTATCAATTGGTATCATATTTCCAGGTTGCCCGTTAGGTAATTCATCTATCCATTACATTAGTTTTGTTTTTCATACCTAGAGTCCACAAAAAAGCCATAAAAAAACTTGCAGTTTAGGAGATCTGTTCATTACTTTGTCCAAACCACGTTTGAGCCTTTGCAACTTTGTTATTCAGTTTTGTTTTGTTGAGTTTGTGTCCGTGGTTGAGTCATATTGCTGGTTTAGAAAGTGTTTTTATTCTTAGTTTGAGTTTTGCATTGTGTTAATTCATCCTTTTAAATCACGTCATCACGTCCAGATTAGATTCATCTCTGTACAGTTCAGTATTTTCATCATATCTAGCTCATACGAACTCGGATTGTCGTGTTCTTATACTTTATGGAAAGATTAAGAAGTTCTATATAACTTTCTTATTCATAATTTTCCCAGAAAATATAGTTATCGATGCCGAAATTGCATTAGATCCGAATCTGTTATTGACCTAAAAATTCTAAACAGTCTGTATTTCGGGGGCAGTGTCTCCTATTGTTCTTTTCCAAAATAGGTCTTCCATATATGGAAATTAAAGAGGAGAGATATATCTACAATCTTTCTGTTCTAAGTTTTCCAATTTAGAGCCTATAAGTGTGCCTATTTGTCGTTGGAAGATTGAGCAGAAAATCTGCAACAGACACACGAGATATCTTGGATTGATTTTCATTGTGTTCTTCCCTTGCAGCACATTCTAAAAAAAAAAGGAAGAAAAAAGAAAAAGGCAAGTGCAAAACAAGAAACAAAAGCCACACAAAAAAAGAGGAAAAAAACAACAAAAAAACAGAAGTGCTTGCATTCTTTGTGTCATCTAGTTTTGTCTCATGTCATGCTAGCTTGAACTACTAGGAACACATTTAGGCCAGCAACTTTGACAAATACTTTGGACACTTATTCAACTTTACTATCTGATTTCATTGTTGCTAATCCTTGCTACATAGAAAGTGCCATCCAAGCTACACTTTACTCTTGAGCAGAATCGATACACCTTTGCAATCATCCCACGCTTCATTGGTTTCTTCATACCGGCCACTGTTTGCCACCTGCAGTGTCGGTAAGAACACTTGTAAGAGCGTGGTAAGACGCTTGGGAGTGTGTGATTCCACTTCCACATTGCCATTATCCTTTGTAGTTGATAGGGGTAACATATTTTTTTGTTATCTTCTCTTTGCTACTAACAATGTCAGGTAAAAGCAAGAATCATGCATTATATGCTGAGATGATAGGCATGATGAAGAGGACTCCGAAACGAAGAACTTCTTGGAGTACGTGTACTTCCTTTCCCACGTTCTAAATTCCTCTGTCTGAGAGATGGGCACTTAAGAGCTAGAAGACCCACATAACGAGTACCCATGAGGGAGGCGGGCTACAGTGCTCAATGGAGTTGCTCACTAAAAATCAAATATCATCCAAGGTTGCACATGATGTTCAGACCACCTTTACAACTCCTTCAACAACAAGTAATTACATTCTCTCATCTTTTCCTTCTTTTCATAGTCTTGGTTATGATGAATATATTGCTTGGCAAATAGAGTTGGATAAAATTTTTGGAAAATGTCATATGTGTGAGAGGAGGAAGATTGGAAATGTTGCAAGTGCATTAGTAGGTTGTGCATTAACTTGGTGGAACAATTAAAATGATTTAGAAAAACCTCGAACATGGAAAGATATGAAAATTCTTATGCGAGAAACATTTACTAGTGTATCCAATTGCAAAGATGAAATACATGAGCTTGAGAAGAATTTTCTTGTTGTACCTTCTCCTATGCCTAACCTTTTGCAGGAACAAGAACCAATAATTGTAGAAAATCCAAAAGCGAATGAGGTGTTCAACAACTCCTGTGAAAATTCAGATCTATCAATTCATATTTCACCCACAATTACTGCTGAAAATAAGAATAAAGGTAACAAATATCACAACACACTTGTTGAAGGTGAGAAGTTTTTGGATGTTCTGAATTTTTTCACCAACCATGCTATTGTCGAGGAGCGACTAGTGGAATCTTTTATTGATACACTATTGCCACATGTTGATTTTTCTGCTGATCATTCTGTTAAAAATGAGTTGTGTGCTAATAATTATATTGTACCTATGCTAGAACAACTGAATGAATTTGATACTTTATCACCCACATGTGCTGAAATTAAGAATTTGATTCCAATTACTCGTGAAAGGGATGAGCTGAAATTGTTATCTTCTCTAAATACTTTGAGCTATATGGAATTTGACACTCTTTGTGATCTAGATATCGTAGAGAAGATAATATTTTCTCAATCTGAATTGCCTTTGTTAAGTAGAAATATTTTTCAAGCTATAGGCAAATATGAACATAGTGGTATGTTTATGGTGCATAAAGTTTACATATGTTCAAATGAGGAAGCTCCTTTTGTGCTGCAACAACATGGTCGAGTAAATGAATATACTAACACTAATAATATCTTGTCAAGTTTTTCTAGTATTTTTTCCTTGCAGCAGGGACAACAAAAGCATTACTCACTGCGGTTACGCAATATGGACAGTGCTCACTCTATCCCCAAAAGCCTCTTTGCTGGACATACAAGCAAGCCGAGGACGGCTTGTCATAAAGAAGGCGAGAATGATGAGATCATGCACGTTATCATTGCACCTACAAACATGACACAATGTTTATTTTTTTGGGATCCTAGCTCAAGTGAATGTGCACTCTTATTCGATGGACAAGATCAAGATGGCGCACTATGCCGTCCACCACCTTGGCCTCCTCCATTCATGCATACAAGAAGATTTGATGGTGTTGCACATTTGGACCAACACATTAGAGAAGATGAACTTGAGTCGAGGACGACTCCAATTCAAGAAGGGGAGGATGATGAGGACATCAGTTCTATGGATACAAACAACACTCCATTGAACATACAAGATGCAATCAATAGAGTTCATACACAACAATTAATTTCAGAGGTGAACTCGTTCTTATATATTTCCTTATATGTTTTTGAGCATAGATTGCTACTTAATGATTTATTTGTGATTAGGATCCATGGAGAGGTTCAAGGAGTACTTGGAGGGAGTATTAGGGACGTGAAAGACCAGAGAATTCGTTCAAAGAAGATGGAAACCGAACCAAACTCCAAATCGTATCCAGCTCGGAGTCCAGGAGCAGTACGCACTAAAACGGAAGCCCAGGACGCATACGAACTCCGTTTTGGACGTTCTACATATGCACGGAAAGGGAAGAGGATAAAATTTCCAATGGCACCGGTCCCATGTCAAAATTCGTTCGGAGTCGACGGAAATCGTCGAAACAAAATCAAGCTCAGAATCTATCAGGGTGCTACGCCACCGTATTGGGCCATTGGGCCTTGTATCAAGTCTAAGTCCATTATTTTCGTGTCTTAAGGTTAGGTCACGACCCTAACACCCCCTTGGACGTCCTCCCACCTATATATACTCCATGGTAGCCGCCATAGACAATTGGGTTTTGCATAGATTAATAATATCGCTGTTCTACAGTTTGTGAAACCCCAAGTTCGCGATTTCAGATCGTGTCTTCTACGTTCTTGCTTGTGTTCTCGGTTGCACTTGCAGGGATTAGCCTTCTTGGCGAGGTCAATCGTGTGAAGCACGGTTGATAACCAACGGAGCGGTGGTGTAGTGATTGCAGGGGCTGTTCGTGTTCTACTCGAGAGCCTCGGATCATCAACGTCGAGATCTCCATCAATTGACTTACCCATTACCTTTCGGAAGATAGGGACTCACTTTTCCTATCAGTTGGTTAGAATAAGGCAGATGCACATATAATCTCTTGCAAATATCATATGATCTAAATTTATGCTTTGAAAAATAATAAAATGCAGCAACTAGTATCATGATTTCAGGTTTTGAAATAGTTAAGTTTGTGTGATCATGACTTTTATGTGAATAAGCCAATGTTCGGATTTTAAATGGTGTTGCCAATGCATTCATCAAGGGGGAGATTGTAAGATCTATTTGTGCTGAATACATTGCCTTGTAGTGAATACACTTGCTTTGACGATAAAAGTTTTGAATATCACCAAAACACCTTTTTGTTAAGATTCGACTAGTTTTGGTTAGCTCCAGTAAGTTTTGTCTTTAGCTCCGGCGTGTTTTTGCTAAGCTCCAAGTTGATTTTTATAGCTCCGGCTTTTGGATTTACTAGTTTCGACTAGTTCTGGTTAGCCTCGGTGCTAGGTTCTACTAGCTTTTGTTAGCTTCGGCTCAAGGTCCGGGTTGCTCTGGCAAGGTCCGGAACTTGACCGCAATGCTTCTGTTTTTCATTTGCAATGTTTCGTACTTGCTTTACATATCTGGAAAGATTGCTTAGTATTCATTTTCTAAGTTTTTGGTGCATTTTTGGTTGACATGGATGATATCGTGTTACTGTGGTTTTGCAGCATGTTTATGTGAGGTTCTCACGTAAGGTGTTGTGTTCGGAACTAACTTGAGTCAAGTCGAGGACTTGGGCTCGTATAGATTGGTTGTTTATTCATGTGCAGGTGTTTCTTGAGTTCAAGACATGGCTGGTGATGGGATCCATTGGACTAGTCTCAGGGAGGAGATGAGGTTCCAACAACCAAATTCAGGAGGAATTGTGGTTGAGCTGATCAGGAGGTTGCGCAGCATGATTGAATCAGGAACAATGCATGTGAAGATACCGTGGACGTCATTGGAATATGTTTGCACGTGTGCAAGAAGTGCATGGATGTGGCTACATGATTTGGAGACGTGATGAAGAGATGTGGATGTAAAGAGTTGGTCGGAAAGGTCCAACCGACTAGGTTATGGACTCAGGCTGCGGCTGAGTCGGGTTTGACTCAAATATGGAAAGATTTGAGTTGGTTATGATAGGATTTCGTGTGGGTCACGAATTTGAGTTGTTTTGGAATGTGGGATACGTTCCTAAGGTGTTTAGAAGTCTTAAGATTGCTTCTATCTGCGTATACAAGAATCCTAAGCAGTTATGGAAAGTTATGATTCATGAACAGAGTAGGATTAGGTTCCTGATTTGAGTTGAGTTGGGTTTCGAGCTGGTTATATAAGCAAGGGAGCCCAGAGCTCGTGGTGCACGACTTTGGGGCTGTTCCTCTTGTGTTATATTAATAAAATTCGTAGTTTAAAGGAACTTTTGTGTCTTTTTCGTCCGATTTGTTCCTGATAAGTTTTACTCGTCGAGTTTCTAGACAGCACTACCTTTTGTCGGTGGTTTTATCATAACTCGAGTTTTACAGATCCAATTCACGTGATTCTTTTTGGGTTGTCTTCAAAACTTGATTATCTATCATCTGTAAAAGTTTCACGGTCATTGGATTTGTGGTCTGTGATCTACACGAGTTTATTTGCAGCATTGCAGAACTGTTTTTTTTTTCGAGTAGGGCAGATTGACCTTTGTTTGATCTTTCGATCATAACTTGAGTTTCCCTTGACGGATTTGAGTGATTCTTTTTGTGTTGTCTTCGTGACTTGATTCTCTCTAATATCTATCACTTTTGTCACGATGAAACATGTTTAGATTAGTCTCACACATAATTTCTTTAACAAATCGTTTTTGTACCGAAGGGGTTGGGGTTTAATTGTTTCCGCTGCGCAAGATTTTTAAATCTACCATTCACCCCCCCTCTGGTAGCTTTTCACGTGCTCTTCGATCCTACACCTCAGAAACGCGTCTCCCTCAATCACGCCACGTCCAATCCTTCGCATGTCATGATGACCCCGCCGCCCGCAAACCCATGTCGCTGCCGGTCACACCGGCACCGGCCGGCGCCCTCGCCCTGCTGGTGGTCACTTCACTGTCCTCCCCGACACGTCTCCCTCCATATCCACGTCCCGTTGATCGCGTGCCATGATGACCCCGCCGCCCGCAAACCCCAGGCCATTATGGCGTACCTACATGCTATGCCCCATATGATATGGCATAGCCTGGAAAGAATAGTCCAATATCATTAACCCCTGTCCACTAAGAAATGTTAGTATCATATAGTTTAGAGATGCATGTACATGAGGGTTTATTGCTGCTTATATGATCTCAATTCTGTTTTTTACACTTCCAAATGCATTGCTGATGTCTGGTAATTAACGCAAGATTATATTCATCTATCCATTCTAGCACTTTAGGGCGAGATGCTAACATGCAGAGCAAAATATCAGTATGCAATCCACCTAAATTTAATTCCTAGATCCGACACACTGTCCTCCTAGCCTCGAGACTTGCTCTGGGGTGATATCAATGGACGCAGATCACCTGAATTATATGTTTTTACTGCACGCAATGCAGTAAAGATCCAACGGAATTACACCGTTGGATCTTTACTGCATCGCCTGCAGTAAAAATGTAAGTCACGTGAGATCACTGGTGTGATCTGTACGTCGATCCTATGACTTAAATGTGGTCACTGCACTGCCAGACCAAACCCTAGCTTTGTAGAACGTCGCAAGCTGCCCACCTCATCTGTCTTGCATCCTCTACCTGCTAATACCGCTGACGTCCATGACTCGCCCTGCCACCAATTCACCTCGAGACGCGCTCCTGCTGATGTCGGTCAGACCAAACCGGCAGTACTACAGAGGATGAGCACCCGACTCTCTCTCTCTTTCTCTAGCATCGCCAGCTACTCTCTTGCCTGCTTCGCAGCTGGACTGAAAATCCCCTACATTACTACGGGTGCTGTAGTGCCACTGACTACTGCTTGATGCCTGATTGTAGGGTATGAACAGCAACAAAGAAGTCAACAAGTTGATGCATCGCCCAATATGGAGCAAAATGCTTTTGCGACGCGGTGTTCTCACGCTCGTATTTGCCGCACTCGTCCTGAAGATGGTAAAACATCAGACTTCTTCTTCTTTCACACTATTTGTACATGATACTAGGCCTGGTTAGTTGCTAATTTGCTTTAAACGTTTACCGTTTAAATGACACTAACAGAAGGAAAGAAGTTTGGAAGAGGGGTGGCTAAAGGACTTAAGGTTGCTAAATTGCGCTATCTAGCATCTGCAAATAGAACGAATGATCAGAATCAGAAGCTACAAATTCAGTGGTCCGGTGGGTTGGGTGTTGCGGTTGGTCCTAATCAGCGGCACATTGTCGATGATGTGGTTATTACAACAAAAAAATGCACCCCTCGCTGGTGTAAGGAGGTGAGCAGAGGTTGGTGATACTTTGAAGAGCGATATAGTGAGAGACATTCTGGTTAGTGTTGTGACACCCCAAATAAGTATTTTTTTTCTAGCGACCTCCATCTTGTACGTTTATAACAGTGTGATATACAATGTACAGAATGCCTGGGACTTGGAGGACACATATGATACCAGAAGAAAAATATTGAAGATTGCTGGTGAGCGCTACAAGGGGTGGCGATCAACATTGCATGCCACCTATAAGAAGTATTCGACCGATGAGGAACGTATAAAAACAAGCCTGTTGACATAGCAGATTCCGATTGGTTGGCGCTTATGGACTATTTTGGGTCCGAGCGATTCAAGGTCAGCTAGCTTTGTAATACCTTCATATCCTACAAAAACTATTTGATAACACCCATTCGTGAAATTAATTCTTAAAATTGCAGTCAATAAGCAGAACCAATTCACGAAATCAAAGTACTCAAAAGACAAAACACTTGCTTGGCTCGAAATCCTACGCCCAACTTAGTTACGAGAAGGTATGAAAACTAAATCATGCTTTTACTTTGCACTACAATCATTCAATCAAATTTTACTTGTATTTGATGTAGTGAGACCCAGAGACCGGAAATGAACCCGATGACATAGAACTGTGGGAGGCAAGCCATGTGAAGAACGGTCAATGGGCAAACGAGCAGGCAGAAGCTGTACATGTGACAAACACTTCAAATAGCCCCCATTTAAATAAATATTTGCAATGTACATGTGACTTTTCTTTTTGTATATAGACCCAGGCACGTGCCCAAATCACCGTCATGGAAGCTGAGCTGGGAGTCCCAATCCCAAATGAGGAAAGAAACAACATCTTTCAGCTTACTTATATATCCGCAACCGGTTCTGGAGGATCACAGTTTCGGGGGTGTGGTTATATGGCTAAACCTAATGTTTATGAAAGACTACGTATCCAGATGTATGACTAGCTCAGCCAGCAAGTTCGATCCTTGCAAAATAGAAATGAAGACCTCAGCTCTCAGGTGCAAGAGTTGGAAGGAAGAAA
Source organism: Tuctoria greenei (assembly GCA_036927565.1). Taxonomy (NCBI): domain Eukaryota; kingdom Viridiplantae; phylum Streptophyta; class Magnoliopsida; order Poales; family Poaceae; genus Tuctoria; species Tuctoria greenei. The sequence goes on along the minus strand of JAYESD010000011.1, from coordinate 126,937,553 downwards.
TGATCATATGACCTCCCAGATGGATGGCTTCGTCCAGGCAAATGAACAGCTCAACCAGGAAGTCCGGGCTTTATATGATCAGATGGCAGCCAATTCTGCATGGCAAGAAAAGGAGCTCGCAGACATGCGCGGAATGATGGAGAGCTTGTAAAATCAACAACGGCTAGCTGCAACTCCACAAAAGGCTCCTGCTCGCACCAAGTCGAAGCCGGATGTTCAAGAAACTATTCCTAATAATACAACTCGTCGCGGTGCTATTTTAATGGGTGCAATATTGCAAACTGAAAAAACTGTAAATAACATCGTCTCGAAACGACGGAAGGGTCCTTGAGCGTTGAATCAGTTGCTGGATGTTTGTTGTTAAGTCGACAGACGTATCGTGTGCGGATAAATTGATTCTGTTGCCACTAATTTTCAAACCTGGTGCATTAGGATTCTAGTGCCGCTAATTATAAAATGTGGCATTAACAGATTACTGCGACGAAAATAAACTGTTGCAATAGGAAGCTAGCTATTGCCACAAATTATAAAACGTTGCACTACAAACATTTGGCTACGACCAAAAAAGCGTTGAACTAGACTGCTATTGTCACCACCTAGAGAACGTCGCATTACAACCCTGTTGCAACAGATTTGAATATGTTGCATTACGAACCTATTGCCACACATCAGAAATCGTTGCAATACAATACTGTTGCCACGGTTTTGAAATCGTTGCAATACCATACTATTCGCCACGAACGTGAAATCGTTGCAATACCGTATTATTGGCCACGGCTATGAAATCGTCGCGATACCATATTATTCGCCACGAGTGTGAAATCGTCGCGATAACGTACTATTCGCCAGAGAAGTGAAATCGTTGCAACACCGTATTATTCGCCACAAATATGAAAACGTCGCGATACGATATTAGTCACCACGAGTGTGAAATCGTTGCGATACTGTACAATTCACCGCGGATGTGAAAACATCGCGATACCATATTATTCGCCACGAGTGTGAAATCGTCGCGATACCGTACTATTCGCCACGGATGTGAAATCGTTGCAACACCATACTATTCGACACGAATGTAAAAATGTTGCCATACCGTACTATTCGCTACGGATGTGAAATGGTTGCAACACCGTACTATTCGCCGCGAATGTGAAAATGTCGGGATACCATACTATTCGCCACGAGTATGAAATCGTCGCGATACCGTACTTATCGTCACAGATGTGAAATCGTCACAAATAACGTACTATTCGTTGCAATACGTTAAATCGTCGCAATACGTTAAACTGTTGCAATACCATACTATTTGCCATGAACGTGGAGTCGTTGCAATACCATACTTTTTGCCACGAATGTGGCATCGTTGCAACACCGTTATTTTCGTTGCAATACGTTAAATCATCGCAATACGTTAAACCGTTGCAATACCATACTATTTGCCACGAACGTGGAGTCGTTGCAATACCATACTTTTTGCCACGAATGTGGCATCGTTGCAACACTGTTATTTTCGTTGCAATACGTTAAATCGTCGCACGTTAAACTGTTGCAATACCATACTATTTGCAATGAACGTGGAGTCATTGCAGTACCATACTTTTTGCCACGAATGTGACATCGTTGCAACACCGATATTTTCGTCACAATACGTTAAATCATCGCAATATGTTAAACCGTTGCAATACCATACTATTTGCCACCAACGTGGAGTCATCGCAATACCATACTATTTGCCACGGATGTAAAATCATCACAATAACCTATTGACACGGCTGTTATTGCCATGAGTCGGAAAAACTATCGCGACGTTCTATTTCATTGCGACAACAACCTATCACGACGAATTTTGACCTATTACAACAATTTTTTTCGTTGCAATAAACCGGAATCTTGGTAGTGTCACCCTACTATAGGAGTGAGCTCCGATGCAGCCACATAGCTCAAAGCACCAGGACGAACGCCTCCCACAAACAAGGGCTCCAGAGCTGCCACGTGCCCCAAAGGGCTTCGTAGCTACCACGTGCCTCGGAGGGCTCCGGAGCTGCCGCGTGTCTCGAAGAACCAGGCCTAGCCTCCCTGGCAGAGACCAACCTGGAAGCTACCACGTGTTCCGCAACTCACCTTGGGCAGTGGGGTGCTGGAGTTAATGGATGGTGCAGCCTATTTAAATCAAGCATTGAAGACAGGCACCCACCTCTGTGGGATAACGCGGAGCACACCAACGATCAGAGACCGCAACACCCAATCACATCATAGTGAACATGCCACAGGCCTACCCTGTTCCACCAAGTGGGTAGCGTATGATGACAAGACAGACGGACATGACATCCCCTCACACCTTCAACGACTAGGCATGGGCCACTAGCCACGGAGGCGGCAAGACGCCGAGTCTTCAAGCCAAGGTGAGAGGAGGCTTATGCGATAAGTCATAGACCTTTAGGATAAGATCACCCCGGGACCACTTGTTGGCCCGGGACCCCACTTGTAAGGTAGATGGCCATGTATATAAAGGGACCAACCGCCATCACTACAAAGCATCCCCCAGTCTACACACACACACACACACACACACACAGACACACACAAACACACACACACACACACACACACACACACCAGCAATACAACCTCACTGTGGAGTAGGGTGTTATGCTCTTGTGGCTTGAACCACGTAAAAATCACTATCTCACAATCTCATACACGCGGTCACCCGATAGAGGACTAAGCCCTGCCGATCAAAGAACCTTCGCATGATGCTTCATAGCAGATCTGGAGGAAGTGTCACAATAACACTTCGACATTTGGCACGCCAGGTAGGGGTTTTTTCCTCAAAAAAGTAGTTGCGCTTTCATCACAATGGTAAGCATCAAGCTTGATAGCAGCGGCAAGATCGAGCTGCAAAAGGTTGACCACCAGGTCGATGAAGACGTGGAGATGGAGTTCCAATAGCTTAAATGGGCCGTTGAAACAGTCCACCAGGATGCAAAGAACTCCACATAATGTGTGGGGTAACTTGGGATCCCGCATCCCGAAATGCGTTCAAGGTCCTACGCCGAGCGGTAGCATCGCTAGATCATACTGACGCCCCAGCGCTGCATCACAGATGGATGGAGACGCTGATCAGCTTCGATGCCTCCGACTGCCCTAAGAACATGGCAGGAGCCGGACTTCTACCCCTCCTAATCACCCCCACCATCGCCAACATCAAGTTCTACCACGTCTTGATAGATGGCAGGGCCCACCTCCACCTCGACAGTCGTGCGTGAAAGTGCATCTAGGCATCCCTTGTGGGTTTTGGTTGATTTATGACAAACAAATGAGATCCTAACCAAATTTTTGAGATGAGTGCAGGTCTTAAAAGAAATTATGAAGAAAGCGCAAAAAAAGGAGAATGAGAATCTATGTGGAGAAGAGCTCAAGAGCTGAATAGATTAGATCATTGTGTATGGAGTGTGTTGGAGAAACACACCCCAAAAGCTCAATCACAAGAAAACTCACTCACTGCACAAATTCATATAGGTCCGGACTAGTCATATACTCCGAACTAGTCCGATATCCCCTCTGTTCGAAATCGGACAAGTCCTCCTAGTGCGGACTTATCTACACAGTCCAGGTTTACATAGACCAGACTAGTCCGATATTACCACGGACTAGTCCAATATCTTTCTGAATAAAATGAGACTAGTCCTCCCCAGCGTGGACTAGTCCTCAACACTTCACAACTTTGCACGACGTTGGACAAGTCTGACAATATTCGGACTAGTCCGATAACCTCTCTGACTAAAATCGAACAAGTCCTCCAAGTGCCGACTTGTCCCCAATTCACTAAGGGATTCACCACAGCCAGACTAGTCTAATAATAACCAGACTAGTCCAAACTTTTCCAGAGCCAAAATCAGACTAGTCCGCCCTAAGCCGGACAAGTCTGGTATTCCTGAGAACTTAGGGTTTCCTACACCGCACACCGGACTAGTCTGGACTCCACCACGGACTAGTCCGGCTCTCGAAACCCTAACGGTAACTTTTGGAAACATCCTATAAATAGATGTGCATGGCCCTACTTTCAATTCTCTCAACTACCCACGCCGTCACACCCTCCAAGAGCATAGAAAACACATCTCTCCACACAATCCAACTCAAGAAAGATCAAATACTTGAGGATCCACTTTGGATCAAAGGAGAGACACGATTCACACGTTTAAGCTCTTGGGTTTGATCTCTAACACACTCCTGTTGTTTCATTGTTAATCTTAAGAGTGTGTTCTTGGTGGTGTTTGATTTGTAATCTTGGGGAGCTCTCAACTTGTGAGAAGGCCCCTTGAACTTAGTGATTTACCCCTGTGATAGTTAAAGAGAATTGGCCTTCTCAGCGATTCGACGAGGTTAGGGTCAGTGAAGACCCGGTCCTTTCGTGGGCTCCTCAACGTGGACGTAGGTTGCCTTTGTGGGAATCGAACCACGGGATAAAATCTTGTGTCAAACTTGTTCTTAAATTTTTCATATCATATTTTAGGGTTTACTTGATCTTGTCCATCTTACGTTAAAACCTTCAAATCAAAGTTAGTTTCTGTTACACTTAATTTCATTGACTCAATACTTTCAAGTTACATACTATATTCCGCTATGTACTGTGCTTGTATTGAAATCATTGATCAAGCATTATCAATCTAGTCCGCACACACCGGACTAGTCCACACTCTATTGGACTAGTCTGATTTTCTGGTATTTGATCAAGTTGCTAATTGTTGCAGGTTCCGACTAAAAATAAAAAAGGCCTATTCAGCGCCCCCCACCCCGCCCCCTCTAGGCCACATTCAGTGCGACCTTTGACAAGCTGAAGATCCCTTTGTCCAAGATCGGCCCGTCAAGATCATTCTCGGGGGTAGGGCCATGGAACATAAGCTCGTATGACAACATCCACCTCCGGGTGACCCTCGAGATGCCTGAGATTTTCAGGACAAAGAATATATTATTCGACGCCGCGGAGGTCAGCCTCCCCTACAATGCCATCATCTGTAGGCCATCTTTGTACCGATTCATGGTTCTAGTTCACTATGGCTACCTCGTCCTCAAGATGCTGACTCCCTCAGGTATCCTCAAGATCTACGGAGATTCGCAACGGTGGTGTCTTGTTTGGAGGAGCTCCAAGAACTGGCATCAGCCCCAGCACCTGCACTGGTCGATGCTGGACCTTGTCAGCCCTCAACGAGCTCGCGCGAGCATGAATATGTCATTGCACCACGGGTGCATCCCTCTGACAATGATGACGTACCCATCAAGACTATCCAGATCGGCTGTGATGCTGCCCACAGCACCCATATTGCGAGGAGTCTAGATAGCAAGCAACAAGCAGCGCTCATTGCTTTCCTGCAAGCTAATGTCAATGTGTTTGCCTAGGAACCGTCTCAAATGCCCGACATCCCCAGGGAAGTGCACGAGCAGCACCGTAAGATCTACCCTGATGCTCGGCCGACACAACAAAGGCCACAAAAGCAGTCAATTGAGCTGCAGAACTTCATCCGTGAAGAGATCAAGAAGCTGCTTGATGCTAGCTTCATTCGGGAACTCCATCATCCCAAGTGGCTGGACAATCCTATCGTCCTCCCCAAAGCTAGCGGGATGCTTCGGATGTGCATCGACTACACCAACCCCAACAAGGCATGTCCTAAAAATCCTTTCCCTCTCACTTGGATAGATCAAATTGTAGATTCAACCTCGGGATGCGACTTGCTCTGCTTTCTAGATTCTTACTCAGTGTTCCACCAAATCCCCATGTCTAGAGAGGATGAAGAACATACTGCATTTATAACTGTAGATGGCCTCTACTTCTATGTCTCCATGCCTTAGGGTCTTAAGAATGCCTTCCCTACTTTTGTACGTGCCATGCATAAAACATTTGGGGACCTCATTTGAGACCTGGTAGAGGTGTATGTCGACGATATCGTTGTCAAATTCTAGACACATACATCATTGTTAAACAACCTTGCCCTAGTGTTTGATAGAATGCAGACCACACGCACAAAGCTTAACCCTGAGAAGTGCGTGTTTAGAGTCAAAGCCGAGAAGATCCTTGGTTTCTTGGTCTCACACTGAGGGATCGAGGCAAAGAAAAAGAAGATCAAGGCGGTAGAGCTGATGCAGCCTCCAGCCCGCATCAAGGACATACCGAAGCTTGTCAGTTGCTTGGCAGCACTCAGCCGATTTATATCTAGACTGGTTGCTCCCATTCTTCAAACTGCTGAGCCAGTTTGTACCATTCATCTGGACTGAGGAGGCAGCAAATGCATTCTGCAAGATGAAGCAAAAACTTAGGTCGCAACCCATAATGGTGGCCCCAGAGCACAGGGAGCCTCTGTACCTCCACATCGCCGCCACGACAGAAGTGGTAAGCATGGTCTTGGTGGTCAAGCGATCTGGTACCTAACAGCCTCAAGAGACAGACAGGGCCCCTGCTGCTGATTTTGAGCCTTAAGGCTTGGAGACCGCACGGGCCCCAACAACCAAGATGCCTCGAGGTCCCAGCCCCCGGAGGGTACCCGAGTCCCCCGGGGGGCCTCGGTGATTAAGAAGTCTCTGGGTCCCAGCCCTCATAGGACGTCCCAGGTTCAGGGAACATGGAGTCCCTGGGCCCGGAGCAGATGGAAGAGGATGTGCCGAATTCCCCAAGGAGGGCCCAAACTATCCAGCGCCCAGTCTACTTCATCGATGAAGTCTTCATGAATCAAAAACAAGGTACCTTGAAGTACACAAGTACTGTATGCAGTGCTAATCACATCGAGGAGCTCCGACATTAGTTTTAGGCACACAATGTTTCAGTGGTGACCTCTATTGACGGCTGTTATATACCAATTTCATCAGTCAATTTAACTCAATTATGTGAAGGATTTGTCATTTCTTGCACACATCACCTTTCTATCTGACACAATTCCACTTGGACTTGGAGAAATATATGTATGCAGAAAATGAGGAAATGTAGAGGGACCAATCCTATAAAATATCATCCCAGGCAATCAGGCGACTACACGTGTCATCCCATGGATCAAATGGCCCACAAACAAAAGTATCCGAGGAGATCCAACGGTGTATCACCCATATACATCAAGGGGACACTCCTGGCAGCCACCTAGAGGAAGCACTCCATGTTTGGAGTGCTAACTAGGTCGGCCGAACCAGGGGTTCCGCCAACCCCTTCCCGACGCCAAACTCGGTCAGCCTCCATGTGTTGGCTCCTCCCGGCTCCTTGGAGTCAATGGTGAATGATTCGCGCGCTTTTGGTGGCGGCAACCGACCACAACACTAGTATAAATAGGACCCCCTACCCCTCACTTCAACACACACCACTTGAGCTTCATCTCTATTGTATACACTATAATCTATAGTCTTAGAGGACTTAGGTTGTAAAGAGTAGAGTCTCTAGTCCCAAGTCCAAATTGGGAAAGGAGTAAGGAGTCTCTCTCTTCCCAATCCTACATTGGGAAAGGTATGGCTCATGTATTCTTTCTTGTATTTGTGACTTTATGCATAATAAAGATAGTATCTTTAGTCTCTACTTATACATATACTTGGGCAAAGTGTTTCTTGTTTGATTGTGGAGTCCATGTATGTGGAAGGTATAGCTTCTATGACTGTTTCATCATGAACATATCTCATTATCATAGAACCTATAGACCCCCACTATAGTCTAGTTAATTATAACATAACTAGGTTAGTATGGATAATTATGTTGTGTATAAACATTGGTTCAATGATGATTCAATTCCTTGCCTGAGGATGGATTGTGCCTAGGCTCTTAAGGTAATTACTTAATATGCTAGCATGGTGCTAGGATAGCTAAGTAGCATTGGATGTCTCGTAGACCCACGGATTGAAGAAGTAGGCAGTAGGTGGCGATAGCCCTATCTGTCCTTTGTAATCCTCCATGTTCGGTTATGCCATAGGCTCTTGGCGGGAGTCGCCCTAGTATTGCTAAGGGTAAGCCCGTGCCCGATGTGCTGAACCACATATCATAAGTATTCACTATTGATCTATCTTATGAATAATTAGTTTAGGCTATGTATATGTACAATAGAGCATAGTAGGAGTACCTCCATAACTCTCAACCTTAACTAACCTCTAGGATCCTCTTATCCCCTTAGACTTGAAAGCTTTTGTGTGTGTCGCACTACCTCCACTATTATTTTATCCATCCTTACTAGATTCTTACCTAGACCTTTCTATCCTTTACACTTGATGATTGTTATATCTCTCCCCTGCCTTCCTTTGGGATCAAATAAATGACACCCTTGGGAATACTCTTAAGGGGAAATGCTACAATGATATCTCTGTGGGCTTGCAGAATTCACTCTGTGATCCAATAGAACCATTAACAAGCATTTCTGACACATCAATTGGAGATGTTTAGTTAATGGTGCATAAGTAATACCAACAAGCATTTCTGGCACCGTTGCCGGGGATGATTTGTTAGTATATCTTAGGATCCGTCAACTAGCATTTCTGGCACCGTTGCCGGGGAAGGCAAATAGATATATAACATGACTAAGTGAATAGGATAGAACCCCGAGTAGGATTTTAGTAGGATAACCATTCTTTGTTTTTTCATTTTAAATGTGAAAACTGGGTAGTGTATTTCTTGTTTCCGCCTGCCGAAAAATTTGTTGAAGATCCTGATTCTCTTCTGAGAGACCGACCTCATGTCGTTACTCCTCAGAAGATTCGAGCAGCGAAGCAAGCCAGCATTTTTTAACCAACAATCCAAACGCCAATGGCTCAGAAGACCCTTCGTGAGTTCTCAGTTCCCTCTGCTAACAATGTGCCTATTAGGCCCACTGTTAACACGGGGATGTGAACTTCGAGATAAAAACTGGCCTTATCACTATGGTGCAAGCCAACCCATTCTATGGGAAGGCTAACGAGGATGCAAGTGCTCACCTGCAACAATTCCTCGAGATCTGTAGCACTTTTAAGATCAAGAACGTGTCTCCGGATACGGTACGTCTGAGACTGTTCCTGTTCTCTCTCCTTGGGAGAGTGAAACAGTGGTTCTATGCGAACAAAATTGCTGTAAACACCTGGGAGAAGTGTTATTCCCGAGGCATGGAATAGGATTAAGGAGTACATCCTAGCCTGTCCCCACCATGGGATGGATGACTGGCTCCTTATTCAGAATTTTTATAACGGGTTGATCCCATCAGCTCGTGACCATTTGGATGCTGCTGCTGGAGGAGCATTCTTCTCATTGATGGTGCCAAAAGCTAAAGATCTTATTGAGAAGATGGTGTCCAACATGGGATGGAACAATGAGCGTCTCCATACTCGACAGTGAGGCATGCACACCTTGAAGGAGGTGGACATGATTGTTGCAAAATTGGACCTCCTAATGAAGAAAATTGATGGACAAGCCAGTGGTGAAGTGTCTGGCAATGCCTATGCCATAGACTCTCACATCACGTGTGAAGTCTGTGGCAACACGGGTCATATGGGCAGTGATTGCCCAGAAACTCCTGAGGATGCCTATACCTCGCCAACAACAGAAATTTCAACTACAACAATGGCTATCGTATAGGAGGTCAAGGGCGGGGTCAACAACGCCCATTCTTTCAAGGAGGTTAAAACAATAATGGCAACCCTGGAAATCAGCCCAACTTGAGAGAACTTGCCATTGGCTAGCTCAAGATCAATGATGCCCTATCCAAGAAGCTGTCAGCTAATGACAAGACCCTAAAAAACATCAATGCCAAGATTGAAGGACTATCCTCAGCCTTCAAGAATCAACTGAGCTTCAACAAGATGCTCAAGACTCAGTTGGCTCAGATGGCAGCTGCTATTCCTCTGATGGAGAATGGCAAGATTCCAGACCACCCAGAACCTTCGACGGAAAATGTCAACATGATTACCGTACGAGAAAGCAACTGGCAGAAGGACCCTGGGTGTCCTACCATTTCATGCTCAATTGGGGCTCACCACTTTGTCAAGGCACTTTGTGATCCGGGAGCAAGTGTTAGTGTGATGCCCAAGGTTGTGTTCGACCAGCTGAACTTCACAGAACTGACTCCAACACCAATGCAGCTACAACTGGCTGACTCTTCAGTCTGTTATCCAGCGGGTATTGCTGAAGACGTTCCGGTAAAGATCTGGAACTGCTTCATACCTGTGGATTTTGTGGTGCTAGACATGGACACTGAGAAAGGTACATCACTCATTCTTCGATGTCCATTCCTAAGCACTGCAAAAGCTGGCATAGATGTGGGAGATGGAGAAATCCACTTCCATATCAATGGCAAGGAGGAAAAGTTTAACTTTCGACCAATATTAGAGCAATGCTCCATGATTCGAATCAAATATGGGCCGAATGATAAACACATCAGGGAGGTCGAAGTCACACCTCCAAAGGTGGACTCACTCATTGCATTCATGAGAAGATTAAGCTACGAGGAGAATCTGTCATTTCGACCACGCCGATATCCAAAGGCGACGAAATCGTCTGGACCTTCCCGAAGGCCCAAGTCCACCAAGCCGCCAAATAAGGAATGGCGGAAGAAGCAAGACAAGCCGTCTGAGCCCATCCCTTCGGGCCCGGATGTCAAATAAAGACGGAGGAATGTCCATCTCATCAGACGGTGGTGATACCTACGCCAATAGGTTAAATTGGTAGCTATCCCACTTTATTTTTCTTTCTTTATTTTTCCACCCCATTTGGATTTTTCCCATTGCATATTTGATTTACCCTAGCAAGTTGAGAATCTTATATTCTCAGCTATCATTTTTTCTTTCTTTTCAAAAGAAATTTTTTATTGGATTTGAAAAAAAAGGTTTTTATTTGAAAAACAATTTTTCTGAGGTGCACATGTGTCATTTAACCAACATGCTAACTTTATAGCCATTGGGGAGCCACTTGCAAAAAGGGGAACCAGGGGGGCCACCTGCCAGGTCGGCCAAACCCTTTGGTTGGCCGAACAGGGAGCCAAAGTGGCTCCCCTTCCTCCAACAGCTATATTTTGAACCCCAAGTGACCTTTGGAGGGTGCACCATATAAATTGTGGTCGTGAGGAGCACCTTTCTTCACACACCACATCATTTTACACCTGCTCAAGTCACTCTCTAGCTCGCCTTGTTTTTCTTGCTCTTCATTGCAACACTCTTGCTCAAATCCATCCCCAAAAAAGATTTTCTTTTGTTTGCATTTGCATTTTACACTCAAGCTTTCAAGAGGAGAAAATTTGTTGAGAGTTTTGTTTTCCAAACATCGCTTCTTTTCGGATTTTTCTTGCCTTGTTTTGTTCTTCCTCGTTGAACTCGAAAATACATGAAGAGGTTGTTCGGGAAGAGGAAGGGGGCTGCAAGCTCAAGCCATGGTGAATGTTCTAGTGCACGCCTCTCTTCCATGGGTACAATCCCGAGGAGAAGTGTGTGTGAGGACACTCCCATGGAAGAGAGAAGCAACCCACACCATCTTCTTCATGATAACGACCTCGACATACGAAGCAAAGTTGAAGATCAAGCACGCAGGCTTCTCCAAGATCGTGAGTTCCGCCACACCAATGCTTACGATCCACATTTGATCTCCAAAATAGGTATGGACTCCGAATTTCTTTCCATTTGGCTTGCAATTGGATTTGATGACTTTGCTCACATAGAGGAGAAAGGTTCACGCCCTCTCACTATCCAATTCCTTTGCACACTAAGAATAGGATTTGATGGTATTACTTTTAGATTATTTCAAAAAGAATACAACCTCTTATGGAAAGAATTAGTTAGCATCCTAGGCTTCCATAAACGGTGTTTGCTAGATTTAGACAATTTGCCTAAGTTTAACAAACAAAGTTTTTGGCATGAGCTAATTAGTGAGGTCACATGTAGGGCTCCTAGGAATAGACACATCCAAAACCCTACCTTAGCTTCATGCATAGATGGGTGGTTATGACTATGTTCCCTAGGGGTGATGTTAGGGTTGTGCGAGATGATGAATTGAAAATTTTGTTTGCCATGACTAAAAAGATAAAAGTTGTTCCAGTCAAAGCCATGATGACACAATGGTTAGATTTCATTTCAAAATTAGGACCAATCGAATGCACTTCATTGATTACTCATATTTCTGGTAAGGTAGGAGCAATTAAATACTCTTCATTTGAATATACTGAAACTAAAAAAGAATTAATTGATGAAGACTATTTAGTGCAAGGACATACCCTTAAGCATGATCATGATGGCTCCTTGATATTTTTCTATCCCGGCTTTGTCAATGAAATCCCGTTAACTAACCCGGATTTTCATTTGTACAAATGCCGGAGGCTAACCATTAATCTTCTTCCCCTTGAGGAAGCAAGAATAAGTAATGTCTCTGGCAGGGTAACAAGGAATCGTGCAAGGGCTGCAGCCACAGGCAAGCCACCGATAATCTCTCCGGTCCATGAATACCAAGAGGAAGAGAACCCAACGGGATGCGAGCCCGGATGTACTCAACCTCCAACGTATGAGACTGGGCGATCATCTTGGCAAGAATGGAAAAGGGGTCCACCTTTATCCACTTCAAGCTCTAGCAGCTTGACCCCAACGTCCATGAGAGGACGTCGTTCCTTTTTGGCTAGAATTCATGATGACTATAGCCAAGGAATGACGGACCTCACTAGACATATGGGAGAACTTGAAGTGAGAACGGGTGACATCTACAGCACACTCCAGGAGCATGTCCAAGGTACCTAGGATTGGCAACAACACATGGATGCTCAATTCACCAACTTCAACATGGCGCTACAACAACAACAAGCCGATCTTGCAGCATACTTCCGTCATCAAGGGTTCGACCCTTATCACGGAGCTAGTTGAAGAACAAGCTTGAAGGAGGACCCCCACTTGAGGTAACATGTATCACATTCTGTAGGATCATAGAGCACGTGAAAAGCTACCAGAGGGGGGTGAATGGTAGATTTAAAAATCTTACAGAGCAGGAATAATTAAACCCCAACCCCTTTGGCAAAAAAACGATATGTTAATGAATCGTGTGTGAGACTAATCTAAACGTATTTCACCATGACAAAAGTGATAGGTATCAGAGATAATCAAGTCACAAAGACAACACAACAAGAATAACTCAAATCCGTCGTGAAAAACTAAAGTTATGATCAAAAGATCAAACGAAGGTCAATCTGCCCTACCCGAGAAAAAAAAACAGTTTTGGAACGCTGCAAAGAAACTCGTGTAGATCATAGAAAACAAATCCAATGACCGTGAAATTTTGACAGATGATATATAATCAAGTTTTGAAGACAACCCAAAATGAATCAAGTCAATTGGATCTGTAAAACTCGAGTTATGATAAAACCACCAACGAAAGGTAGTGCTGTCTAGAAACTCGACAAGTAAAACTTGTCTGCAACAAGTCTGACGAACAAGGCACAAAAGTTCCTTCAAACTAATAATTTTATTCAATAGAACACAAGAGGAACAGCCCCAAAGTCGTGCACCACGAGCTCTGGGCTCCCTTGCTTATATAACCAGCTCGAAAGCCAACTCAACTCGGATCAGGAACCTAATCCTAACCTGTTCACGAATCGTAACTTTCCATAACTGCTTAGGATTCTTCTATACGCAGATAGAAGTAATATTAAGACGTCCAAACACCTTAGGAACATATCCCACATTCCTAAGCAACTCAAATTCGTGACCCACAAGAAATCCTATAATAACCAACTCAAATCTTTCCATATTTGAGTCAAACCCGACTCAACCGCAGCCTGAGTCCATAACCTAGTCGGTTGGACCTTTCTGACCAACTCTATACGTCCACATCTCTTCATCACGTCTCGGAACCATGTAGCCAGGTCCATGCACTCCTTGCACACGTGCAAACATCTTCCAATGACGTCCACGATACCTTCACATACATTGTTCTTGATTCAATCATGCTGTGCAACCTCTTGATCAGCTCAACCACAATTCCTCCTGAATTTGGTTGTTGGAACCTCATCTCCTCCCTAAGACTGGTCCAATGGATCCCATCACCAGCCATGTCTTGAACTCAAGCAACACCTGCACATGAATAAACAACCAATCCATACGAGCCCAAGTCCTCGACTTGACTCAAGTTAGTTTCAAACACAACACCTTACGTGAGAACCTCACATAAGCATGTTGCAAAACCACAGTAACACGATATCATCCATGTTAACCAAAAACGCACCAAAGAGTTAGAAAATGAATACTAATCAATCTTTCCAGAGATGTAAAGCAAGTGAAAAAAAGAAGCATTGGGGTCAAGTTCCGGACCTTGCCAGAGCAACCCAGACCTTGAGCTGGAGCTAACAAAAGCTTGTAGAACCTAGCGACCAAGCTCCCGTCGGAGCTTACAAAACTAGTTGGACCTTAATAAAAAGGTGTTTTGGTGATATTCAAAACTTTTATCGTCAAAGCAAGTGTATTCACTACAAGCCAATGTATTCAGCACACATAGGTCTTACAATCTCCCCCTTGATGAATACATTGGCAACACCATTTAAAATCCGAACATTGGCTTATTCACATAAAATTTTTGAAGGCAATTTCTCCCCCTTTGTAAATCAAAAGTAAAATGAGAAGAAAATCCAAAAATTATCCCATATTATCTCTCCTTATGCACATATTTTCTTTCGCTTCATGCTTATCTCTCCCCCTTTGACAATGTATTCAACAAGTCATGAGCATATAAATAAATTATCTCTCCCCCTTTAGTTGTTGTGAGCATATTATAACATATACATATAAACAAAGATCATCCAAGTCATACTATCAAGTACCTTACATTATCACATCAATGAAATACATAAAGTGGTGTAAGCCATGCTAGAGATCAAATGTAATTTTCAATTTAAGTAAGTCATGATCTCACAAACTTAACTATTTCAAAACCTGAAATCATGACACTAGTTGCTGCATTTTATTATTTTTCAAAGCATAAATTTAGATCATATGATATTTGCAAGAGATTATATGCGCATCTACCTTATTCTAACCAACCAAGCCAAGCCTATATCATTTGACAATCAGAAGCTTAAGGACATGGTTTTAGTCATACACAACTTCTTCCAAGTTCATATCTAAGTGCAATGATAAGCCATCTCAAAAGAAGAAGTGCAATGCATGCAAATTCTCTTGATCTTTTCTCAATTTATATTTGTTCATAAAAACTCAACATGTGAGTTAATTACTTGATTAATTCTTAATAATTAAAAGCACTTGTGAACATGTAACAAGTTCAAAAAAGCAAGAAAGTTCGACCATGACCATTTTTAGTGTAAGTAATTATTCCAATTACTAGACATTGCAAAAACTACAAAATGTATAACACGAGTAATGTAGTAAGAACTTTCAGCATGTAAAAGGAATCACAAAGTCATATATGTATGAAATACTATGCTCATATTATTTTAATTTCAGATTCACACATAGACTTCCCAAATTTTGAATCTCCCCCTCAATTTAAGCCATGAGGATGCATAACCCCTATTTCACTACGAATGTAACAAAAACGAGTGAAATCCAAAGGTTTTGTAAAAATGTCAGCCAATTGTTGTTCGGTATCTACATGGTGAAGCACAATGTTTCTTTTTTCAACATTATCTCGGAGAAAGTGATACCTAATGTCAATGTGCTTAGTTCTAGAATGTTGCACTGGGATTTTAGCAATGCAAATGGAACTAGTGTTATCACAGAACAGTGGAACACTATCTAGATCAACCTCATAGTCCTTAAGTGTTTGAAGAATCCAAAGAATTTGTGAGCAAGCACTAGCAGCAGCTACATATTCAGATTCGGCTGTGGATTGTGCAACTGAATTTTGTTTTCTAGAGGACTAAGCAACAAGAGAATTACCAAGAAAATGAAGTATTTTTCCAATCAATCCTACAACCCCCAAAATCAGCATCCGAAAAAGCTTTCAAAGTAACGGTTGAGGAAGAAGGAATAAAAATTCCAAATTCTTGAGTTCCATGTAAGTACCTGAGAATCCTTTTGACGGCTTGACGATGTGAAGCACATGGAGAGGCTTGAAACCGTTCACAAAGACATATGCTGAATTGTATGTCTGGTCTTGATGCCGTGAGGTACAAAAGTGATCCGATCATGCTTCTATATTCTTTTTGATCCACAGGTTCACCATCTTCATCAAGTCCAAGTGTTGTTGTTGTTCCCGTTGGTGTCCGAAGAGGCTTGCTTTTGTCCATGTTGAAGCGCCTTAGGAGATATTTTGTATACTTCGTTTGATGCACAAGGGTACCCTCCTTTGTTTGCTTGGATTGCAGCCCCAAAAAGTAAGTGAGTTCACCCATCATACTCATTTCAAATTCGGAATTCATCATTGCTGAAAACTTGGACACAAGATCATGAGAAGCACAACCAAAGATAATATCATCCACATACACTTGAACGAATAATGAGTCATTGCCCTGCTTAAGCACAAAAAGAGTTTTATCAACCTTGCCCATGGTAAACCCTTTTTCAAGTAAGAATGTTTTTAACCTATCATACCATGCTCTAGGGGCTTGTTTGAGACCGTACAAGGCTTTAGGTAGTTTATAAACATGATTATGAAAATCTGGATTTTCAAAACCCGGTGGTTGTTTCACATAAACCTCCTCATCTATGTAGCCATTAAGAAAAGCACTTTTAACATCCATTTGATATAGCTTAAAACCAATAGATGCAGCAAAATCTAACAAAATTCTTATGGCTTCTAATCTAGCAACAGGAGCAAAAGTTTCATCAAAATCTAGACCTTCAACCTTAGTGAAACCTTGAGCAACCAACCTAGCCTTATTCCGAACCACAACCCCATCCTCACTTTGTTTATATTTAAATACCCATTTAGTTCCAATTAAAGTGTGACCTTGAGGTGGAGGTACAAGTTTCCAAACATTATTTCTTTCAAAATTTTCTAACTCTTCTTGCATGGCAATAATCCAAGATTCATTAGTGAGTGCGCGTGATATATCTTTGGGTTCAAAAGAAGCAACAAAAGTAGAATGAGCATAAGAGTTTGGAGCACAAAACCTGGACCGTGTGACTCGTTCGTGCAAGCTTCCAATCATCTGTTGTGGGGGATGATCTTTGTAAAACCGTAGGGGGACAAATGTCTCACAAGCTTCTTCTTCTTCATGTTCATCACAAATCGACGACCTTGTGACTTGAGGAGGATCTGGATCAGCAATGGTGGTCGTCAGTGCTGGCTGTGGATCAATATCAGGAGCTCGAACAATGTCATTAGTTGCTGAATTTTCGGGCAGCAGTTCCACCTCTTCCTCATCTTCAACGAAAATGCTCTCCCCCTGCGGATATGGATCTGGACCTGCAATGTTTGAACTAGTGCCTGGGCTAGATTCATCAAAAGACACTTCACAAGTCTCCACAATTTTGTTAGTGTCAAGTAAAAGCACACGGTAGCGTCTAGTATGAGATGGATAACCAAGAAACATGCCATCAATGGATCTAGGTTCAAATTTATCAAGATTACCATGTTTCTTAACAAAGCATTTGCAACCAAAGACCCGAAAGTGCGTAACACTAGGCCTATGTCCAAACCGGAGCTCATATGGTGTTTAACCTAGCTTAGCACGCAAGAAAACACGATTTGAGACATAACAAGCGGTTGCTAATGAATTAGCCCAAAATTTCCTAGGAGTTTGATATTCATCAAGCATAGTCCTAGCCATCTCAACTAAGGTTCTGTTCCTTCTTTCTACTACACCGTTTTGTTGAGGTACATAAGGTGAATAAAATTGATGATCTATTCTATTTTCAGCACAAAAGTGATCAAAAGATTGATTTTTAAATTCAGTTCCACTATCAATTCTAATTGCTTTTAAAGATCCTGGGTAATCAATTGATAATCTAAGAAATAAAGTTCTAAAGTGACTAAAAACTTCATTCTTAGACACCATAAAGTAAACCTAAGAGTATCTAGAATAATCATCAACAATCACAAGTACATACCATTTACCTCCGAAGGATTGAACACGTGAAGGTCCTACGGTGTCAAGATGCAAAAGTTGACATGGTTCAGTTGTCATGATCATTGTGAGAGGAGTATGTGAACCTGCAACCATCTTAGCATGTCTACAAGAAGAGCACACAATTTCTTTGTCCCCTTTAAGCTTAGACAGCCCACGTATGCGATCAAGAGCACTAACACGAGTTAGGTGATCAAAGCCTACGTGACCAAGTCTACGGTGCCAAAAATATAGGTCCTTTAATTCATTAGCAACTAGACACCTATGCTTAGAGGAAGACATATCAAAATCAGTTTTAAAAACTCTTCCAAACCGAGACATGTTAAAAATAAGCTCACTATTTGAACTTACAACTTTGCAGCAGTTTTTATTGAAAATAATTTCCAGATTTTCATCTAGCAATTGTGAAACAAAAAGCAAGTTGTATTTCAAATTTTTGACAAGTGCCACATCCTTCAAAGTGTAGTTATCATTTACTCTAACCGAACCCTTAGCAATTATAGGAGTTGAAGAATTATCGGCAAAAGTAACATTCTCTACACATGACACAAAAGAGAGGGAGGAGAACCAATCTTTGTTACCGGTCATGTGGCGTGAGCAACCTGAATCCGCAATCCAAATGTTCTCCTTCCTCAAACGTGTAACCTCATCATCGTCACTGTTGTGTTTTGCATCCTCCTGACTTGATTTTGATCTTGTTTTGCCCGCCATGAAGCATAAGTTGGCCAGATCATCATCATCTTCATCTCTTTAAAAGTCGACATCACTTGAACTGAGTTCTTGAAGTGCGGTGATGAAGCTGTTAATCATCTTGCATCCTATGGTGCCCTTCTTTTTCTTGTTGGGATTTCCAGAGGTGGTCTTGACCTTGTTTTGTTTTTCTTCACGGGTAGTAGGACCTGAAAGGTTAGGGCATTCTGTACGGAAGTGTCATGTCTTATCACATTCAAAACAGCATTGAGGTCCGGAGCTTCCTCTCCTTCTAGTTCTCACATTTTGCAATGCTTTTGAGAATCTAGTATAGATTAGTGCTAACTCCTCTTCTGGAAATTCCTCGATCTGCTCCAGGGTTAGTGAAGACAACAAAGCAAGAGTATTGCAAGATGATGATTGGCCGGAGCTAGGTATATCACGTTGTGAGACAAATGCAAAGTCTTATTTTGGTTCTTACGTGATAAGATGTCAATTTCATGAGTTTTTAGTTTAGAATAAAGTACATCTAATGTAAGAGAACTCATGACAGTTGATTCACGAATAGATGTTACTTTCATCTCCCAAATTGACATGTCTAATGCACTAACAAGTTGCCTAGCATTCTCAGCATCAGAAAAGTTAACATTGACACTACGTAAGTTGCTGAGAATTTTATTGAAGCGAGCAAAGAGGTCATCGATGGACTCACCGGGTTGCATCTCAAAACACATATATTCCTTTTTGAACATATCTTGTTTTACCTCCTTGATTGTGTTGGATCCTTCATGATAATCACAAAGCGCTCTCCACACATTGTATGCCGATCGAAGGTGTGCAACGCGGTCGAAGTCACTTTGAGTGAGTCCTTGGATGATCAAGTTCCGGGCTTTGTTATTGTTGTCGATGTCTTGTAGGTTAGTAGCCGTAACTTGATCATTTGAAGGCACTTCGTAAGGCTTGTATACCTTCTCCCATATTGCATAGCCTTGTGCCTGGATGAAAGCCTCCATGCGTGCCTTCCAAACCTGAAAATCAATACCAGCAAACACACAAGGTTTGGCGGAGTACTTCTCCATGATGATTAGTCAAAAACACGTGCAAATCACAAAGATTAGAGAACCGTGGCTCGGATACCAATTGTAGGATCGAAGAGCACGTGAAGAGCTACCAGAGGGGGGTGAATGGTAGATTTAAAAATCTTACGCAGCAGAAACAATTAAACCCTAACCCCTTCGGCAGAAAAACGATCTATTAAAGAAATCGTGTGTGAGACTAATCTAAACGTGTTTCACCGTGACAAAAGTGATAGGTATCAGAGATAATCAATTCACGAAGAAAACACAACAAGAATCACTCAAATACGAGAAAAACTCAAGTTATGATCGAAAGATCAAACAAAGGTCAATCTGCCCTACTCGAGAAAAAAAACAGTTCTGGAACGCTGCAAAGAAACTCGTGTAGATCATAGACAACAAATCCAATGACAGTGAAATTTGGACAGATGATAGATAATCAAGTTGTGAAGGCAACCCAAAAAGAATCACGTCAATTGGATCTGTAAAACTCGAGTTATGATAAAACCACCTACGAAAGGTAGTGCTGTCCAGAAACTCGACAAGTAAAACTTGTCTGGAACAAGTCTGACGAACAAGGCACAAAAGTTCATTCAAACTACGAATTCTGTTCAATAGAACACAAGAGAAACAGCCCCAAAGTTGTGCACCACGAGCTCTGGGCTCCCTTTCTTATATAACCAGCTCGAAAGCCAACTCAATTCGCATCAGAAACCTAATCCTACTCTGTTCACGAATCGTAACTTTCCATAACTGCTTATGATTCTTCTATACGAAGATAGAAGCAATATTAAGACTTCCAAACACCTTAGGAACATATCCCACATTCCTAAACAACTCAAATTCGGGACCCAGACGAAATCCTATCATAACAAACTCAAATCTTTCCATATTTGAGTCAAACCCGACTCAGCCGCAGCCTGAGTCCATAACCTAGTCGGTTGGACCTTTCCGACCAACTCTATACGTCCACATCTCTTCAGCACATCTCGGAACCATGTAGCCATATCCATGCACTCCTTGCACACGTGCAAACATCTTCCAATGACGTCCACGATACCTTCACATGCATTGTTCTTGATTCAATCATGCTGCGCAACCTCCTGATCAGCTCAACCACAATTCCCCCTGAATTTGGTTGTTGGAACCTCATCTCCTCCCCGAGACTAGTCCAATGGATCCCATCACCAGCCATGTCTTGAACTCAAGCAACATCAGCACATGAATAAACAACCAATCCATACGAGCCCAAGTCCTCGACTTGACTCAAGTTAGCTCCGAACACAACACCTTACGTGAGAACCTCACATAAGCATGTTGCAAAACCAAAGTAACATGATATCATCCATGTTAACCAAAAATGCACCAAAGTCTTAGCAAATGAATACTAAGCAATCTTTCCAAAGATGTAAAGCAAGTACGAAACATTGCAAATGAAAAATAGAAGCATTGCGGTCAAGTTCCGGACCTTGCCAGAGCAACCCGGACCTTGAGCCGGAGCTAACAAAAGCTAGTAGAACCTAGCGACCAAGCTCCCGCCGGAGCTTACAAAACTAGTCGGACCTTAATAAAAAGGTGTTTTGGTGATATTCAAAACTTTTATCGTCAAAGCAAGTGTATTCACTACTAGCCAATGTATTCAGCACACATAAGTCTTACACATTCCTTGCATATTTATTTTCCATTCATTCATCATCCACCTTGCGTTTAAAAAAATAGGTTAGATTTGCTTTCATCAAATAAAGATGTGCGATAAGAATGATTTAGGATTCACATAGATGAAATGATGAATAGTTGCTCTATTTTATTTTCCTAAGTCTCTAGTTTACAACTTGCTACTTTCCTAATATTGCTTTCATTAGTTTGAAATACTTTTACCTTAATTTGGATGTTGTAGGTAGCAAAAGCTTAATATAATTCTAGGGTGTTGCAAGATTAGAATTAGTAATAGGGCTGCTAGTCCTAGTTTGAAAGTAAAATTTAGATTTCCGGAGAAATTATAAAAAGATTTAAGTTTCCCTCAATTGATTAGAAATACCTACCAAAGCCATATGATGTTCATATATTGACAAAACCTTATGCATATGCTATTTGCTTTCACATTGAGCCAAGTCAAACTAGTATAGACCTATGTGAGAAATCATTCAACTCTTTTTGAATTCAAGACTTCACTTGCACATGCTATACTGCTACACAAGAAGTAAGCAAAACACCCATCATGTCCACCATACCACAATAAAAAGAGAAACTCCATGTTATTCATGTTTAGCACTCTCTTCAAAATTCATTGCAAAGATAGGGAGTAGAAGACATGGCTACAAAAAGAAAATGAAAAAAAAAGAGAGGCATCCTTACATCATAAGCATGAGGAAAAAAAGGAGAGAAAAGAAAAGTAGCCATGTTTCATCCCTGCAAAAGAACGAGAGATTATACTAAAAAGGAGTTATCTCAAGTATCCACATCCACCTCCACTCCATCACACATGCACTAGTCTTGAATCAAAAAGTTTTGATTTGAATTCTCCTAAGGCTTACTCTTTTGACTTAGCAATATATATGATGCAAATATGCCTACTTACTTTCCTTACCAAGCTCCACATACAAGCCATATTCAATGAGTAGGAATAGTAGAGGTACAATGCTTTGGTGAGGAAATATTTCCACTATCCACAAAGGAGTGATTGAGAGAATCAAATTGAGGTACTTAATATCTAGATTGAATTCTCTGGAGTTTAAGTGGAACTTGATTTCTAGGCTATGTTTGCTCCATTTGCTATTATAACTTTCAACTACTCATGAATTTGAAAAAGCATAAGCCCCATGATAACTTAAGAAAGCTAGAGTATCATATCCAATTTCTGCAATACTAGGTAGAGTATCTTGTTGTGCATTAGATACTTTTGAAAATAAGACATTGTAGCAACTCCTGATCATCAACCTAAAGTCTTGACTTTGCTCGGGAGGAGCAAAGGATAAGCTTGGGGGAGTTTGTTGACGACTATTATATACCAATTTCATCCGTCAATTTAACTCAATTATGTGAAGTATTTGTCATTTCTTGCACACATCACCTTTCTATCTAGCCCTATTCCACTTGGACTTGGAGAAATATGTGTATGCAGCATTTTATGCATGAAATGAGGAAATGTAGAGGGACTAATCCTATAAAATATCATCTCAGCCAATCAGGCGATGACACGTGGCATCCCATGGATAAAATGGCCCACAAACAGAAGTATCCGAGGAGATCCAACGGTGTATAACCAATATACATCAAGGGGGCCCACCTGGCAGCCACCTGGAGGAAGCACTCCACGTTTGGAGTGCTGACCAGGTCGGCTGAACCAGGGGTTCGACCGACCCCTTCCTGGCGCCAAACTCGGTCAGACTCCACGTGTTGGCTTCTCCTGGCTGCCTGGAGTCAATGGTGACTGATTCACGCGCTTTTGGTGGTGGGAACCGACCTCAACACTAGTATAAATAGGACCCCCTACCCCTCACTTCAACACACACCACTTGAGCTTCATCTCTATTGTATACACTATCATCCATAGTCTCAGAGGAGTTAAGTTGTAGAGAGGAGAGTCTCTAGCCCCAAGTCCAAATTGGGAGAGGAGTAAGGAGTATCTCTCTTCCCAATCCTACAATGGGAAAGGTATGGATCATGTATTCTTTCTTGTATTTGTGACTTTATGCATAATAAATATAGTATCTTTAGTCTCTACTTATACATATACTTGGGCAAAGCATTTCTTGTTTGATTGTGGAGTCCATGTATGTGGAAGGTATAACTTCTATGACTGTTTCATCATGAACATGTCTCATTATCATAGAACCTATAGACCCCCACTATAGTCTAGTTAATTATAACATAACTAGGTTAGTATGGATAATTATGTTGTGTATCAACATTGGTTCAATGATGATTCAATTCATCGCCTTAGGATGGATTGTGCCTAGGCTCTTAAGGTAATTACTTAATGTGCTAGCATGGTGCTAGGATAGCTAAGTAGCATTGGATGTCCCGTAGACCCACGGATCGAAGAGGTATGCAGTAGGTGGTGACAGCCCTATATGTCCTTTGTAATCCTCCACGTTCGGCTATGCCACAGGCTCTTGGTGGGAGTCGCCGTAGTATTGCTAGGGGTAAGCCCGTGCCCGATGTGTTGAACCACATAGCATAAGTATTCACTATTGATCTAGCTTATGGATAATTAGTTTAGGCTATGTATATGTGCAATAGAGCATAGTAGGAGTACCTCCATAACTCTCAACCTTAACTAACCTCTAGGATCCTCTTATCCCCTTAGACTTGAAAGCTTTTGTGTGTGTCGCACTACCTCCACTATTATTTTATCCATCCATACTAGATTCTTACCTAGACCTTTCTACCCTTTCCACTTGATGATTGTTATATCTCTTCCCTGCCTTCCTTTGGGATCAAATAAATGACACCCTTGGGAATACTCTTAAGGGGAAATGCTATAATGATATCTCCATGTGCTTGCGGAATTCACTCTATGATCCAATAGAACCATTAACAAGCATTTTTGACACATCAGTTGGAGATGTTTAGTTAATGGTCCATAAGTAATACCAACAAGCATTTCTGGCACCGTTGTAGGGGATGATTTGTTAGTATATATTAGGAGCCGTAAACAACCACATTTGCACTAGGGGTGGTGCTCTGCAATCCCAACGCGATTGGCAACATCGCCAAATGGGCGGCAGAATTGGCGGAGTTCAAGCTCGAGTTCTTGCCGTGGCATGCAATCAAGAGCCAAGAACTAGCAGATTTTGTTGCTGAGTGGACTCCTTCACCAAGCAACCTGGAGGGCCTGAAAGTCAGCGAGTCGAAGCCCAGGGCAACGGTTCTCACCGGACCCCACTTGACACTCTTCTTGGATGGTTCATCGAGGAAGCAAGGGGCCAAAGCCGGTGTACTTCTCACCTCGCCAACAAGGGAGCAGTCCAAGTATGTGGTGCGCCTTGACTTTAAGGCGACCAACAACATGGAAGAGTATCAATCCCTCATTTTAGGACTAACAGCTGTGTAGGGTCTCGATGTCCTGTAGATGCTGGTCAAGGGAGACTCCTGGCTAATCATCAAGAAAGTCTGGGGAGAATATTGCTGCAACGACCCTCAACTCGCGTTGTACCTGATGCACATCAAGAAGCTAGAAGCTAGTTTCAAGGCTTTGGACCTCTGCCATGTGTCGCGCGCCGACAACTCCATCGCTGATGGCTTGTCAACTATGGCATCCATCGAGACCCCAGTTCTTGATGGTGTCTTTAGCAGGAGATTAGTGCGACCAACCGCTAGGCCCACAGTGCGTAACAAAGAGGGCATGCCGAACACCTTGGAGCTGGAGACCTCAGCAACCCTGTAACCGTGGGGCCCATCGATGTTCTTGTGTGTTACCAAGGAGCCCATATCACCCAGTGCCTAAGATCCAGAAGCTCAGGAGAGTCCCAATGCATGGATCACGAAGATCTGGGACTACCTGAAAGACAACATTCTTCCTGAGGAACACGTATCTGCTGAGTGGATTGTATGGATGGCAAAACGCTAGACGCTAGTAGAAGGAGACCTCTGTCGGCATGGCACCAACGGCTTACTATTACGGTGCATAACTCATGAGGAAGGCTAGGACTTGATTGCAGAGATCCACGATGGAGAGTGCGGGAATCGTGCTGCTTCTTGCACGCTGGTCGGTAAAGCCTTCCGACATGTCTTCTATTGGCCAACGACACTCCAAGACGCTGTCAAACTGGTGAAAAGGTGCAAGGCATGCCAGTTCCACTCCAAGCATATTCACACTCTGGCGCAAAGTCTACAGATGATCCCACCCTCCTGGCCATTCATGTTCTTGGGGCTAGATATCCTAGAACCCTTTCCCAAGGCAGTCGAAGGGTACCAATTCCTCTACGTCATTGTAGACAAGTGCACCAAGTAGTCAGAGGTAGCCCCGGTGATCAACATCAACAAGGAGTCCTCAGTCAAGTTCATCAAGTCGACCGTCTGCAGGTTCGGGTTCCCAAATAGGATCTTTGCTGACAACGGGACCAAGTTCACCAGCGCAACTCCAAGACTACTGTGAAGACCTCAGAGTCCAAGTTTGTTATGTGTCTGTGGCTCACCCAAAGAGCAACGGTCAAAGTGAAAGGGCCAACGCTGAGATCCTCAGGGGCCTCAAGACACGGACGTATGACTGCTTGGATAAGCATGGTGCCAAGTGGGTTGATGAACTCCCATGTGCACTGTGGGCCAGCTGAACATCGCCCAGCCGGGCCACGGGGGAAATGCCCTTCTTCACGATGTATGGGGTCGAGGCCGTCCTCCAACTAGAGATCGTAGTGGGCTCCCTCAGTGTCCGGACATTCGATGAAGCTGGGCAGGACTAGCTCCGACGTGATGATGTCGACCTTGTCAACGAAACAAGGTGGCATGCTATGATCCCAAATGCACGGTACCGGTAGGCACTCCAGCGCTACCAAGAACGATTCATGCAGAGTAGAGAGCTCCGAACCGGCGATCTGGTGCTGCGCCAAATACTTTCTCGAGAAGGGGCACACAAACTCTCTTGGGAGGGCCCCTTCTGAGTGACATAGGTATCCTGCCCCGGGTGAGTCCGCCTGGCCACGGAAGAAGGAGAGCCCTTCCCCAACCCTTGGAACATAGAGGACCCCCGTAAGTTCTACCCCTAAGCATAATAGTAGGAAAATGTAGGGTGTCATGGTGCCAAGGAACATTACTTAGGACAACCAAGCTCCGGGACGGGGGGGGGGGGGGGGGGTATCTAGAGTGTTTAGCCATTTAGCTTCGTCCTATACCCTAAGCATGAACACTCCGCCTCCCTTGCCATCCAGAGTGGGTTGTCGCCTTATTGTAAAGCCTGTCTCCTCCTATGAATGCCAATTTGAAAGAATCACTGTCTTAACCTGTGCTTTCTCTTATGTTCACTTAATTATCCATTAATTTTGTGATCATTGCATACGGCTATTATATACCAATTTCACTCGTGAATATAACTCAATTATGTGAAGGAAACATCATTTCTTGCACACATCACCTTTATATTTAACCTATTTCCACTTTTCTTTGGAGAAAGTAGTGCATGCAGGCATTCTATGTAGAAATGAAGTGAAACAAGGGGATGGATCCTCATTCCAGCATATCAGGTGATGCCATGTGGCACCACATGGATCAAATGGCCCACAAACAGAAGTATCCGAGGCCATCCAACGGTGTAGCACCCATATCAGTCAATGGGACCCACTTGGAAGTCGCCCTAAGGAAGTACAACAGAAATGGTCAACATTTTTGTTTGGCCGACTAGGGGGTTCGGACGAACCCTTCATGGCGCCGAACTCGGTCAGCTTCCATGTGTTGACTCCCTGTGGTGCCCTGGTCACGATAAAGAATGATTCACGCGCTTTTGGTGGCGGGAACCGACAGTTCTCCGTGCTATAAATAGGACCCCTCACCCCTCACTTTAACACACACCACATGAGTATTCATCCCTTGTATCTACTACTCTCCATAGGTTTAGAGGAGTATAGGATATAGAGAGGAGAGTCTCTAGTCCATAGTTCAAGTAGGAGAGGAGTAGAAGGAGTCTCTTCCCAATTTCTAATCGGGAAAGGTATGGCTCTTATATTCCTATTTATATTTGTGACATGGTTTATAATAAACATTTTATGTTTAGTCTTCCATTGTTCGTATACTTGGATGAAGTATTTCTTGTTTGATTGTGGACTCCCTGTATGTGGTAGGAGTAGTATTTATGATTATGCTATAACATTTTCATTATATCAACATAAACACTATAAACCTCCACTATAGTCTAGTTATCTATAACATTATTATGTTAACATGAATCACTTATGCTAAGAATTAACATTGGTTCAATGATGATTTAGTTCATTGCCTTAAGATGTCTTGTGCCTAGGCTCTTAAGGTAATTACATAATATGCTAGCATGGTGCTAGGATAGAGAGTAGCGTTGAATGTCTCGTAGACCCACGGATTGAAGAGGTAGGCAGTAGGTGGCGACAGCCCTATCTGTCCTTTGTAATCCTCCACGTTCGTCTATGTCACAGGATCTTGGCGAGAGTCGTCCTAGTATTGCTAGGGGTAAACTTGTGCCCGATGTGTTAATCAACTTAGCATGAGAATCCATAATTGACATGATCATTAGTAACTAACTTAGCCTATGTATATGTATATTAGAAGCATAGTTGGAGTCTCTACCTAACTCTTAGCCTAGTCCCTCTTTACCCCATTTATCACCTTAGGATAGAATGCTCTTGTGTGTGTCACACTACTCCAACTTATCATCTATCCATCTATGCTAGAACCCTACCTAGGCCAACCTAGCCCATTTCACTTGATGATTGTTTTACTTATATCTATCCTTCCTTTGGCAGAATATAAATGACACCCTTTGGGAATACTCTTAAAGGGTAAATGCTACATCGATAGTTTCTGTGTGCTTGCGGATTTATATGTATAATCTAAAATCTAGTAACAAGCATTTCTGGCACCACTGCTAGAGATGAATTGTTAGTAGTGCGTGGAAACCATCAACAAACATTTCTAGCGCCGTTTCTGGGGAAGGCAAAGGAAGTGAAGGATAGCTATCACTTGGGATTAAGCTATAGGTACTAATAGTTATTAGACAGGACTACCCTTGTTTGTTTTCCCCTTTTGTGTGAAAACAGGGTAGTGTTGGCTAACCCATTTCATGGGATGGCCAACAAGGATGTAAGTGCTCAATTGCAAGATGATACATGACGTACCTCAATAAATGTTCGCTAGGCAACACCATTTCCTTTTGCAGAAGAATTTCAGCTTCCAGTTGGAACCAAAGTCATCCATCCCCAAGATTGGGGGAGGCTCCAAGAGTTCTTCTTGGTTTGCCTCACCCATGGGGTGGATAGTTGGCTTTTCATCCAACACTCATGTCATGGGTTGGCCTCACCCATCCATGACCCCATTCATGGTGGAGCCGAATGAGTCCTATAATCACTCATCATGGATGAGAATATGGTGTCTACTCAATGGGTGGATTGAAGAGTGTTCTAATTCCTTTAGCTTGGCATGCACACCACTTAACAAGGTGGACACGCTAGCTAAGGAACTACACCTCCCATTGAAGTATCATGAATATCAAGCCAATGGAGAAGAGTTTGTATGATCCAAGCCATGGATATTCACATGATTTGTGAAAATCCATGTCAACATGGGCCACTTGGGGAATCATTCCCCTAAGACCCATGGGGATTCTTCCTTCCAAACACAACTCTAATGGCTATTACCAATAAGGAGGTCAAGGGTGGAGTCAACATGACCCTTGCAATCAAGGAGGTTATGTGGATTTCAAGGGATATAAGTTCAACTATCCTACCTTAAAGTATCTTGTCCATGGCCAAGCAAGAAATCAAGAAAACATCCACATGAAGCTATTGGCCAAGGACAACAAACTTAAAGAGCATTCTAGATCCAAGATACCCCACAATCACTTGTTGGGATTCCTACTCTTCGACCAAGCCCATGCAACCTAGAGCAAGTGACATTGCGGATGAAGTGTTTCTTGTTTGATTGTGGAGTCCACCTATAACCATGCCCAAGGAAGCTTCTGATCCATGATCAAAGTATGGGTTAACTCAAAAGAACATCAAGAAGGTCGAAGTGACACCCCTAAAGAAGGACAAGCCTCACCATGCTCACAAGAGAGTGTATTTAAGAGGAAAAAGCCGTCACTACATCAACAAGTATTCATCAAAATGGAGGAGAGGCTAGGGCCATCATGTGGTCCACATGTACGACCGACATGCCAAAGGAGTTTTGGCATGTCAATAAAGAGAAGTTGTCCACATATTCAACTCCGGGATTGGACAACAAATCGTCGCACTCAAATGGACAGAGGTAAGTCCCACTCATCGGACATCAAAAATTCGATGAGTCCTTGCCAATAGGTTAATTGGTAGTTATCTCATATTTGATTTCCAAATTTCATATTTGAATTCCCCATCAATCTTTTCATTTGCATTTAGCATGTTTGAATTTTCACACTTTCATGTTGGAATGTAAAATTTCCAACCATCATAGAACTAAAATTTTGAGTGAGGAGATAAATTTATTTGGATATGAACCTTGGGCGTAACCACTTGAATTAATCTTCCTAATTCAACCCATTAATATTTCCCTTAATATTCATTGCATTTGCAAGTTGCTTCAAGTTGGGCAAAACAATTTGACAAAGGAAACAACATGCTTTTGAGCTAACGTAACCCGTTTCAAGTTGTTTTATTTGTTCTTGATTTTAGTGCATCTAGGACAGAATTTGTAAAAAGGTTTGAAGGCATCATCAAGCGCATATCCCTTGATCGATATCACTTTGTGTTCATGGTGGAGGAGTGTTCAAGATGGTGGTCAAATGGAGGAACAAGATGAAGCTCATTCGACTCCAACCTCAACTTCGCATTGAACATGAAGGCTACACCAAATTCCATGGTCGTGAGTTTCTCACACAACGACCTTCAACCCGGACTGCTCTTCAATTGAGGTACAAGTTCAAATTTTCCATCGTTTGAATTGCATTAAGAATGAATAATTTTTGCTTAGTTTTGTAAAGAAGGTTTAGACCTTCTCATCATTCAATTCTTATCCGTCCCCACGAGAGTAAGTGCTGCATTACTTTTTTTGATTCTTCAAAAAGGAATGTCACCTTAGTTGGGAATAAATTTAAACAAGTACCTAGAATTCCATAAGCATTGCTAAAATTGACTTAGACATTTTCCGCCTAGGTAATGCTTATGGATTGACTTAATGGTTGAATTGGTATGTAGCAACTTAGGAATAGTGATGTCCATAATTTTGATTTGAAACTCATCCATGCACGGATCACTTAATTTCAAATTCCTAGGCAAGAAATAAAAAAATGTCCAGGAGGATAAAATTGAGAATCTTGTTTGCCATGATCCACATGATAAATATTTGCTCTTGTAAAAAATGTATGATGGTTAGAAAGTTTACAAGATGAAGGGATGCATCTAGTGTATTTATATCACTTGCATTGCTATGAGTAGGAGCTTTAGACAAATGTGCAAATTGATTTATCCATAAAGCCCCACTCCTATCAATGATTCATACATTGTTCATGAATACACTTGAAGGATACACTACATTTTTGGTCTTGTTCTTCCCCGTGCGTACAAATGAAGATTCGGTTACCTACCCCAAAATTCGTTTGTACAAGTATCTGTAGTTAACCATCCCTCTCTATCATAGAGAGGATGTTTGCAGGAGTTAAATAACTATGCAGTCATTCAAAGATCTGATTGTTGGAAACCCTAAGAGGATTCCATTTCAATATCTCTTGGCCAAGGAGTAAATTAGGATGGTTCCTACCTATCGGAAATTAAGCCCGAAGGTCAACCATAACTATACGAGACCGAAGATTTGACATGGAAACCCCCTGTGAGCAACCAATGGGCTACTATGAATATGTGAGAGCATTATGCTCTCAACTATTCTATGCACTCATTCAAGCTCAAGGGAATTGCCACCATCGTTGGGTAAGTTATTCCTTTGTGGCTAAAAGGTATGATGTACCTTAACCAAGGAATGATAAGATCACATCCAATGTATATTGAGTACAAGTTGTTCCTATGTGACCAGAAGGTATTTTATACATTAGCTAAGGAACAACGGATCACACTCAAACCATGTTGAGTGCACTTGATCCCTTTGTGGTTATAGGTATATTGTACCTTAGCCAAGGAATAACAGATCATACTTAACACATGTTGGGAACATGTCACTCCTACATGGCTAAAGGGTATCATTACCTTAAGCCAAGGAGTGACAGTTCACACACAATGCATGAGAGGTACAAGTTATTTCTGTATGGCAATAAGGTATGATACACCTCAGCCAAACAATGATAGAACACACTCAACCATGTTGACTGCACGTCATTCCTTTGTAGCTAAGGGTTATCATTACCTTAGCCATGGAATAACCAAGTACATCCAACCTATGGGAACCCTGAGGTGTGGATGAGCGACATCAACAACACTCTCCTCGACCACACTCGTAGAACCCATGGAAGGCAACCCAACATCAACACTCAACCCGCCAATGTCAACCATGCTGCAACAAGGTTAGGCCAACCTCATGGCCCACATTCGTGTATAGGGTTTCAGCCCCTAGTGCGGACCTTGAACAAGAACAAGCTTGGGGAGGCCCCCACTTGAGGTAACTTGTATCAAACCCCTTGCATATTTATTTTCTATTCACCCGTTATTCATCTTGCATATAAAAAAATTAAAAATAAGTTTGGATAGATTTGTTTTTCAACAAAATAAATGATGTGCGATAAGAATGGTTTGGAATTCACATAGATGAAATGATGAATTGTTGCTCTGTTTTAATTTTCCTAAGTCCATAGTTCACAACTTACTACTCTCCAAAATATTGCTCTCATTGGCTAAGATTGCTTTTGCCTTGATTTAGAAATTGTGGGTAGCAAAAGCTTAATCCATTCTAAGTTGTTGTGAGATATGATATTGTGATAGGGCTGCTATTCCTAGTTTGAATGTAAAAATTAGATTTTCGAGGAAAATTCTAAAAAGATTTAAGTTACTCTCATTTGATTGGAAATACGTACCAGAGACATATGATATATTACATTGGTAGACCTTATGCATATGCTACTTGTCTTCACATTGAGCTTTGTCAAACTAGTATAGACCTATGTGAGATTTCATTCATTACCTTTTGAATTCAAGACTTCACTTGCACATGCTATACTTCTACACTAGAAGTAAGCAAAATTCCACCATACCACCATTCCACAATAAAAAGAGAAACACCATATCATTCATGCTTAGTACTCTATCCAGAATTACTTGTATAAAAAGGGAGTAGAAGATATGGCTTGTAACACCCTCATTTTCATACATAATGCATTGCATACATCCTCATACATGTTTAACATTAAGCCATGTAAAAAGGAACAAGATTAAAATGAATTTAGGCTTAATCTAGAAGTTTCAGCCTGTCAGAGTGCGGACTTGTCCGGTCTAACACCGGACTAGTCCGGTATTCCCTTTAAAAGTGCGAACTAGTCCTTTATCACCACGGACTAGTCCTATCAGCCTTACTGGACCAAAACGGACTAGTCCTTTATGACACCGGACTAGTCTAGTCAACCTTTCTAAAACACTTCAGACTTGTCCGAAAACACCTAATTTAGTCCGATACAACCCCAGACTTGTATGGTACCAACCTCGAACAAGTCCGAAGTCCCTTACTCTGTGAGAACAGACCTGTCCGGTCCCAAATGCGGTCTGGCCTTCGGAAACCAACTCGGCTTCTTTTATTTCTCTACGATTTGTTTTTGGGTAATTGCCTAATTTGGGCCCAAGAACTTCATGCCCAACCTCAAAGGGACCCAACTGGACCCCACCTCGGCCCTTACACATCCTCCACCGAATTCCACTTGGAATTCACCCCAAAACCCTAATCCTCCACCTCTATATAAACAACACAATACCCCACACCTCCCCACCCAGTTGAAAACCCTTGCTGCCACTTTTGCATTGTTCCATCGTCAAGATCAAGTCTAGAAGCAAGGAGGAAGAGAAGAACTCGAAGAAGGGCTAATCAAGATCAATCTTCATTTGTCCTTCGACAATTATGTTCTTCATTCAATTTCTTCATCAACTCGTCTCCATCAAGCCCTAATTGCCAAGATCCAAAGTTTCATGTCAAAAATTTGATCATTGGATCTCTAAACATGTGATACACCCTCTACATCAAAGTTTCTACGTAAATTCAACCCCAACTCTCACAGATCAAGAAAACCCTAAAAATCCAATTCTGTCCAGGGCAGACTAGTCTGGCCCCGAAAACAGACTAGTCCAGCCTGTGAATCTGAACTGTGGTGAATTATTCCAAATTTACTCGAATCAATTCCAAACCTATGCAAACTTGTTAAAAACTATTAGAACTAGTTAGTAAACATTAATAGCAACTCATTAACAAGTTTTACCTCACAATTGTATTAATCATGCATATCATGGCATATTGAGTACTATATGAGCATTATTTGATTGAATTGTGTGTTTTGCATGTTTGTTGCTTGAAATAGAAGGAATTGCCATTGAGAGTGCTTTCGAGGACCTACACAACCAGAACTTCGAAGCTTTTGATCCCAAGCAAGTTCAGGAGCAAGGCAAGTGTCATTGACTATATTGATACTGTTTTAAAGGTTTTGTTTGTAAAATTACATGCTTGTGTCAATATGATGGGAAAACCCAATTGTAGAAGTTTACTAGTTTTGTATGACCACCCTTGTCGCTTGAACACTATGTAGAGTGTCGGGAAGGGTATTTTGCACTTTTTGCTTCGCGATACTAAATTGGGTTTGGGAAACAAACAAATTGCTTAATTGTGAACTATTGAACATGTGAATGATGAGAATTGGTAATAATGACCCTTTAGCAACATGGTGCCTAAGGATCTAAGCAAGATGGTTATGTCGAATGGGTTGGACTGTTTCGGTGGTTTTGCTTGCTTTAGATCTAAGGACCGGTTCATGGAGCGACCATCTAGGATTTACAGTACCACCACAGGGCCATGTATGGGTGCGGCTTAGCTGACTAATTAGTGAATTGCTAGTGCTCTTTGGACCATTAAGAATGCTCAGAAAAGGGGTAGTCGGATTGGGTTTGTTGATGATTGGTGGGACTACCCTAGGATCCGAATGGCTCAAGAGGGGGCCTTTGGTTGGATGTGCTCAGTTGGAGACATCACCACTAGTGAAACCTCAGTGGGGTCCAAATAGGCTAGTAATCACTTTGTAAAGGCTATTTTGTGATCTCTTGGCCACACACCTAAGAAAGTGTGAGATGGCATAATTGAGATTCCTTAGTCATCGAAAGGTGATGAAATCACGAACTTGCGGGTAAAGTGGTACAACCTCTGCAGAGTGTGTCTAAAACTATCATGATAGCCTTGCTCCCGGTCGTGAGCAACTTGGAACCTGACCTGATTAGAATTTGGACTTTAACTTGGTTTAATGGCTGGAATTGAATTGGGAATCGGTATTGGTTAACTAATTGACTTTGGTACACGGAATTGATGAAATTGAGATAAATGAGCATTTATGAGTTGATTATGGATTATTATTACTGAAATTTGTTATTTAAGTTGAAATTAATGTTATATGGGTTATTTTGTGAAGGACCTCACCTAATAATGATATAATTGCTTTATCAACTGTTTTGAATGTACTTTTAGGCAATCGGCCTATTTTATTGTCGTCCTTTATTAAAGCTACATGGCATACTTTCTCACACTTGCCGAGTACGACATGTGCTCACCCTTTCTATTCCCCCACCAAATCCAGAAAGAGACGACCAGGAGGAGTACTAGGAGGTCTTTGTGGAGTTCTAGGCGTGTGTTTTGCTGTCAAACCTGCCCTTGGAGTTGAAGTCATTAGAGTTAAGTTTTTTCGCTGCGGTTTCATTAGAGCCTGTAATCGACACTATTGGGTTTGTAATATGGTACTATCATTAGTATTATTATTCGAGACATGGTTTATATCTATTTATCCTTCGTGAGTCACTTGTGTATGTGTGTTAATTATCTTGGGCACACATATGTATTACGCTTGATTCATTTTCGAAACCCGGTGTCACAAATTGGTATCAGAGCCGTGTTTGACCGTAGGACGCATGCCTAGTTAGAATGTACACTACAAATCACTTAGGATTTCTTTCCTATTCAAAATTAGCCTGCTATACTCTATTTTGCCTCCCACTAGCTATATATAATGCGGGAAAAACTGCGTTTTTGCTGCTGCTGCAATTTTTACTATTTTTGCATCTTTTTGAGCAAATGCACATCCTCTCATCTAAATTTATGGCTGCTGCAATTTCAGAACTGTTATTTATCTTTCCTCTATTTTCCTCATGTTTTTCCTGTAGATGGCTCATACCAAAATGACAGCCCGCAAGAGAACTCGTTTGCCACCTCTTGGAAGCAAGCTTAGGCCTCCAAGGATCCGCAAATGGAACCAACCCAAGAGGAGGAAGAAGTGAATTCTCCCACAAAAGAAGTTGAGCATGAAAACTCCAACACGATGGAGGAAGATCCTGAAATGGTGGAGTCCTATGATGATAATGAGGAAGAGGAAGACCCTGAGATGGTGGAAATCTACGAAAGCGAAGAAGAGGAGGATGATACACATGAGGGGAATGTAGATGAAGCCCAAGATGAGGAGGAACCACAAGAGGAGGTACCTGAAGCTCAAAGGAATGCATCGCAACCTAGTGAAGCCAGGAAGGAGGACAAATGCATTATCTACCGTGAAGCCCAAGAATTCCGTTTTGATGGCATTGATGGAGGATTTGCAGTTAGGCAATTGAAGGAGTTTCTTGATCTATGCAAGATGCACCTTGTAACATCCCGTTTTCCGTGAGATAATAATAAATTGCATTTATAATAGTAATCATTCATTTATGCATTTAAAATAATAATCATAATGATGGTGAAATCAGAGTGGAAAGAAAATAGTAAAAGAAATAAAAACAAGAAAAAAAAGAAGGGAGCATCACTATCCGTTAGTTGAACTCATAGTCCAGACCCCAACCTCCCATTAGTCTATAACCTTTATCCAAATGCCCCTCCACTTTTTATTTAATTAAATAATCACTCAATATTCATGAGCCCACGCCATCTCCTTCTCTGTACCAGAACAACCAGTTCATTTTTCATTCAGCCCCTCCTACTCTTGGTTATTTGCAAAAATTTCCTTTCTTCTACATCTGGCAAAACAACAGAAGCTATCTCTCTGACCAAAGCCACACGTCTCTCCCTGTCCCGTGCAGTGGCACACGCCCGATAGCGACGAGCCATTGAAGCAGCAGCGCTTGAACCACTTCTCTTCATTGCCTCGTCCTAGAACTCCGTGAAACACGCTTGCCATGCTGTGTCAACCGAACCACCACCAGCTCGCCTTAAATCTCACCCCGACGGCGAGGTCTGCTGCCTTAACAGCCCCGCGAGCACGCCACAAGACGACACCATGATCAACGAAGTGACGCCCAGTCTACTCGCGTTTCCCGTGCACGCATGCTGCAACAGTACCAAGTCCACTTCCTCCATGCTACAGAGAGGATTCTCATGGCCTTTAACCTTGTCCTATGAGCGCTGGCCAACCTTGCCCTCTTCCTAACCTCGCCAGCTATAAAACGTCGCCCTTGCGCCTCACGTTGTACCACCCAGCTGAGCTCCGACGTCTGTACCGGTGGCGCGCGTCGATCTCTGCCGAGGAGCCTCCGCTGTCCGAGCCACACTTGAGGTGAGCATCTCTGATCTCTAGAGCACCTCCCTGACATGATTCTGAGCCGTTCCCCCCTTCCCTCCGCGCTAGCCATTACCACCTTAACCATGGCCACCCCTTCCGAGGAGCAGCCGCCTTCCATAGTTGAGATCCAAATTGGTGCCTCTATCGGATTCACCTAGCCTTGAGCCTCCGATTCCCCCACTCCCTGACCGCCCTCTCCCCATTTTCCCCCCTCTGATTTAAGCTCCCAGTGGCTCCCATGGCTACCAGAGAGAAAGACTTGACGGAGGTAGAAGAAGCTTGTATGCTTCTGTTGGGCCAACCAACGAGCTAGGCAAATGATGCATGATTAGAGCCTGGGCCCACAAAGCTAAGCACAGCCCAAACAACCACTTAACCTGACATGCAACTAGGTCACCAAGGGAGCCACAACCCGCTGGCCCATAACTTTATGGATTTATTTTGGGAATTAATCCAGTCAGCACACTAATAAATTCGTAACTCACACATATGAACTCCGTTTAATCCGATTCTTCTTCTAAAAATCACCTAAAATAATAATCTATTTAATATGAATATTTTTGTATAATTTACTTATATATATTTGATTTTCTTTGTATGTGTGCTTGTGCGTACGTGTCAACGCAGAGCCAGCGCCGAAGGAAGATCCGAAGAAGCCAGGAGACCAGTACTGCGACACCGTCGATGGTAGCGAAGGCAAGTTTCATAAACCCTTTTTTGTTCATGTTGCACCTACATGAGCATTATTCCTTGTTGCCCGTATGATAGATTATGCATTTGCGAGTATTTACGACTCGAGTCATTGAGAGAAGCCATACTAGTTTCCATGGTTGCATACTGAGATGATGATATTATGTGATGATGGTTTTGTTATACATCTGGGGAGAGTACACATCTGTTGAGACTGGGGTAGACTTGTCAATGTTGGTGTAAGCGCTACCATGGTGGTAGACTTACGACTATGGTTGGTGTATGGTGGCTGCCCTGGTGAGCCTTAAGGACCGAGTTGTTTTGACACCTCACCTGACTTCTTTTCTTGCGATCACATGATCATGTATGGGCAGGGCGTAGCCTAATCCCAGTGTCTAGCCCGACAGTCGTCCACGGTGGATGGTTCGTGGGTGGAGACTGAGCTTAGTCATGACTTGAGGTTTGAGGACGACTGGACTGGGTGATGTTACGACTTGGTGTCGGTTATGACGAACTATCGTCGATAGTTCTGTGCATGTGGGTACAATATACAACCTCTGCAGAGTGTAAAATCCGTTTGAATGGTTGTGTCCTCGGTATAGGATGGGTTACGGTGCAGTCCTGACAACTAGAGAGCTACCTGTTGTGAGTTTGAGATGATGGATATCTCAGGATGAGATGTCCTGGTGCATCGGGTTGCATTGTTATTTGTTCATCGCATGTATATTGTTGCATCCCCTCCCATAGGGCAAGGTGGAACTTGCTGAGTACCATTGTACTCAAACATTATTGATATCTTCACAGGATCCCGACTACGTGCTGGAGGACTTCGAGTAGGGATGTGTCCGCACCCAAGGGCTGAAGGTGGAACCATGGGCGATGAAGAGCTAGTTGCTTCTGTTATGTTGACTATTATCGTTTTGTTGTTAGTTGTTCTCATTTTTATTCACAAGACTATGCCGCTGTAATAAAGCTCTGTATGATTTGGTTCCACTTGTGGTGTAATATATTGTACCGAACATCGTTATTGGTATTATATTACATGTTGAGTTCCGATCTGTGGGTCGGGACGCTTCAAGTGGTATCAGAGCCATACTTGGTTGTAGGATGAGGGCCCTAGTACGTAAGTGACCGTAAGATACCATAGAAGGAATTTCCCTTAGGAACCTTTTTACCATAGAGCCTTGGTGATAGGTTTTGCTCTTAACTAATCCTTGTGCCTTGTTCTGAGTCAGATGGCCGATGACCGTATCACTACCTTCACCATCAACGAAGACGGCTTCCCTAATGTGCTCTATGATGCCGCCATTCGACTTGGTATTCCAGACCGTCCGGAGTAAGTGGGTCATGAATTCATCGAGCATGGCAATGAAAGCTGCGAGGTCATAGTGCACGTGGGCACAAGTGACAAGTTCTTGGAGATGAAACCATGGAGCGTCACTGCTACAGGATGTCCCATGACGGATACCTGCAAACTTGTAGCCTGCAAAGCCTTGAAGTACTTGTGCCACATGTCTGACTAACATCTGGGTTCCATACCCATGAAGTATTTCCCACCCGTGGATCGTAGTCGTCATGTCTGGATGGAAAGGGTCCGCAACCTGGAAGGACTCGGGTCGACTGAAGATGACCCTACCATTGACGCCATGTCCGTCTATTTGTTGAGCTTGGATGACCTGTGTGATCTGCTGAATCAATGTGTGAAGACCCTCATCCAGCGCACAGAGAAATTGGAGACTCGTTGGAGGAAGACTAAACTAGCACTAGCGCAAGCTTATGCACGTGCTGCCAGCACCGACAGCCATGTCGCCTTGGCCGAGGAGAATCTCACAGAGGAGGTCGACCGTCACAGCCAGCTTCTTAGGGGTGTCTACCTTGTTGATCGAGCCAAGCGCAAAGATCGCCACGTCAATGCAACTGCCGAACCGCTTATCCTGGAAGGAGTTCCAACGTATCACTTGTCCAACCCTCGTAGGAGAACCTGTGAGCCTGTGCCGCTCACTCTGTAACACCCTGATTTTCAAGTTTCGGCAAATTAAAAATTAAATGATAATTTAGAGTTAATAATGAGAGGAAATTGTTTTTATAAATAAAAATATAAAATATATGCATCTCATATTGCATTTTGCATTTTTGCATTCATCCTCGTGTATTGAAAATTTACTACCAAAATAAATAAGCTAAAAGAAATTTATTTACCAGATTAAGTACATTAAAAGAAAATAATAGCGTAAAACATGTATTAGAGAATAAATATAAAAATGATAATAATAATATAAACAAATATAAATAAAAAAATAAAAATTTAAAAGAAAATAAAGTATAAAAAATAAAAAAATAAAAAAAGAAGGCAACCGCTGG
This sequence comes from Tuctoria greenei, assembly GCA_036927565.1. Lineage (NCBI taxonomy): Eukaryota > Viridiplantae > Streptophyta > Magnoliopsida > Poales > Poaceae > Tuctoria > Tuctoria greenei. The sequence goes on along the minus strand of JAYESD010000011.1, from coordinate 126,897,378 downwards.
CCAGGCGGCCGAGCCGGCCCAGCCAGGGCACCCCGGCCCCGCTCCCACGCCCTGCCGCACGCGCAACCCGCGCCCCGGCCTCCCGCGCGCGCCCTGCTTCCCCGCTGGCCCCACCGCGCGACGCCCCGGCCCTAGCGCGCCGCGCGACCCCGCCGCCTGCTCCCGCGCCTGCCTCGGCCCTGACCGAGCCAGCCCCGTTGCTCCCGCATTGACCGTGCACCACCCAGGACCCACTGCGCACCGCGCGCCTCGCTTGGTGCCACCCACCCCGACGACCTCGCGCGCGCCAGCCCGCACGAGCGATGCCGCGCCTGGCCCCGACCACGCTCGCGCCAGCCCCGCACACGCACCCCCGCACCGCTGGCCCCGCGTGCCCTAGCCGCTGCGGCTATAAAAGGGATCGGGACCTTGTATTTTCTCGACACCATACACCCTAGCCGCCTAGAAAAAAACCAGGGGAGTCCAGAGCCGCCGCTAGAGAGAAAAAAAAGGGAGGAAGAAGAAGAAAAAGAGGAGGGTGCCGTCGTTTGCCGGAGATCGTCGTCGCGTCGTCGTTGTCGTGCCGTCGGAGGACCTTGCGCCATCTACTTCGTCTACGCGTCGCCATCATCCCGCGATCTTCGAAGCCATCACATCTACGGTACGATTCATTTTTCCGATGCAAATTATAGCGACGTATTAGATCTGATAGACGTAAATTGATTTTAGTTGCATCGTCTTTTTAATTTCAGCCGCATTAATTCTCGCTAAAAACACCGTAAACACATATTAACACGTATGAACTAGTTACATCTAATTAATTAACAACCATAGTTAATTAATAATTAAATCTTGCATGCATGGATATCATCGCATGTTGATTATTGTGTGTGCATCATGTTGATTTGTATTTGTTTTCTTGTATGTGTGATCGCGAGTAGAGAGAAGTGCTCAAGAACTCGTGTATGAGGATTTCGAGAACCAAGACTTCAAAGCGCTTGAGCAACCCTATCGGCCGGAGCAAGGCAAGTGTCCTTGAAGCATATTGATCCTATTTTAAAATAAATGTTTTGTTTGCAAACTGCATGCTTGTGTCAATTTGATGGGAATCCTATGGTAGGAAGTTTACTAGATTTGTTAAACCACCCTTGTCACCTGGAATTTATGGTAGAGAGTCGGGAAGGGCTTTTACCTTTTTGCTTCGCTTGATTAATTGGGATGGGAAAACAACACTACAAATTTAATTATGTATTAATGATATTCTAGTTAATACGAACTGGTCAATACGGTATGGTAATGGGTGATCTAAGCAAGCCTTGTATGTGGATGGGTTGGATGTCATGGTGGTTTGCTTGCTTTAGATCTAAGGACCGGTTCATGCGAGAATAGGCCAAGACTAAAGTGCCACCACGAGGCCAAGTATGGGTGCGGCGTAGCTGATTAATTAGGGCTTTGCCAGCACTATTTGGACCATTAAGGATGCTCGGGGAACGGGTAGTCGTAATGGCTTTGTTGATGATTGGCGGGACTACCCTAGGATCCGAATGGCTCAAGAGGGGGCCCTTGGTTGAAGATGTGCTCAGTTGGAGACATCGCCACCGGTGAAACCTCAGTGGGGTCTGAATAGACTAGTAATCCCTTTGTAAAGGCTATTTTGTGATCTCTTGGCCACACACCAACGAAAGTGTGTAATGTGACCGACGGGTCATGGGCATAAGGGAGGTTCTTAGTAACCGAAAGGCGATGAAATCACGAACACGTGGGTAAAGTGGTACAAACTCTGCAGAGTCTATTAAAACTATCATGATAGCCGTGCTCCCGGTTACGAGCGCCTGGATGACCTACATGATTAGAGGGAACTTGGGATTTGGGATGGTTATGGTTTGGTAATGGTTATGGTTGATATTATGGTTATGGTTATGGTTATGGGATGGAATCATGGTTTATGACATTGATTATGGTTATTGGCAATGGTAAATTATGGACTGGTATTATGATGGTTACATGGTTTATGATGGGTTTACTTCACATAAATATGATACATTGCTTTTCCAAATGGTTTTACTGTACTTTTCAGCACTTAGCCAGTATTATTGTCGTCATTAGAATCAACCACATGTCATACTTTCCACACTTGCTGAGTATGACATGTACCCACTCTTGCAATCCCCCCCAACTGTTGTAGGTCAGGATTGTGAGTTTAATGGCGATAATGCGGAGTTCTAGGCCGTGTCTACCGTCAGCTTTGCCTGTGGTGTTGCATGGAGCTGCGCTATTCCTTTGCTTAGTTTGCTTAGTTGCTTAATTAGTTTATTTCCCCTGCATTAGTTGAACTTGTCATTAATATTCATCAAAGTTTGTATTCGAGGATAATATGATTAGTTTAATAAAATTTGGTTAATTATCTTGTTCTGTGGTAATTATCTGTATATCCTTTTATGATAGCACTCGTGTATGTGTGATGAACGTCCTGGGCACACATATGCGTTAGCTTGGTTCATTTTCCGGAACCGGGTGTCACAGATTGGTATCAGAGCCACAGGTTGACAGTAGGATGGAGCCTAGATAGAATGGACACTTTAGAGCACATAAGAGCACTTGGGAATCGATGTGTTTTTGCTTGGAGTGTTTTTTGCTATATATATTGTTTGCTTGTATGCTTAATAGAGGATTTTGGGATGCTTTAGCATTGCCATGTCCATATAGGCTAGTATAGTTAGTTGGTTAGTTTCATATCCCTTGATGCATGCATATGAGTTGGGATTCCTTATATCTTCATTCTTTTCTCTACTTCTGTAGAAGATTGGCACTACTAGAAGATTCATAACTCCGGATGAAACTACATGGAAGCATGAAGATCTTATCAAGAGTTTTCTCATCTCTCCTCTAATCCGTCCGAATCTCGAGGGCGAGATTCCTTTTAAGGGGGGCAGATTGTAACATCCCAAAATTTCCAAACTTGGCTAATTTAAATATGAAAGGGAATTTAAAATTTTTATTTCCAAATCTCTTCTTCATCCTTTCTGAATCTCGAGGGCGAGATTCATTTTAAGGGGTGGGGGGGTAGAATTGTAACACCCTAATTTTCGAGTTTCGGCAAATTAAAAATTTAAATGATAATTTAGAGGTAATAATGAGAGGAAATTGTTTTTATAAATAAAAATATAAAATATATGCATCTCATATTGCATTTTGCATTTTTGCATTCATCCTCATGTATTGAAAATTTACTACCAAAATAGATAAGCTAAAAGAAATTTATTTACCAGAGTGAGTACATTAAAAGAAAATAATAGCGTAAAACATGTATTAGAGAATAAATATAAAAATGATAATAATAATATAAAAAATATAAATAATAATAAAATAGTAAAATAATAAAAGAAAAGAAAGTATAAAAAATAAAAAAAATAAAAAAAGAAGGCAACCGCTGGCCAGGCGGCCGAGCCAGCCCAGCCAGGGCACCGCGGCCCCGCTCTCGCGCTCTCCCGCACGCGCCCCGGCCTCCCTCGCGCCCTCCACTGCCCAGCTGGCCCCACCGCGCAATGCCCCGGCCCCAGCGCGCCGCGTGACCCCGCTGCCCGCTCCCGCGCCTGCCTCGGCCCTGATTGAGCCAACCCCGCCACTCCCGCGTTGACCGCGCGCCGCCATGGCCACACTACGCACAGCGCACACCGCTCGGTGCCGCCCACCCCGACGCCCTCGCGTGCGCCAGCCCGCCCGCGCGATGCCGCGCCTGCCGCCAGCGCGCCCGACCCCCCCCCCCCCCCCCCCACGCTCGCGCCAGCCCCGCGCGCGCACCCCCGCACAGCTGGCCCCGCGTGCCCTAGCCGCTGCGGCTATAAAAGGGATCGGTACCTCGTATTTTCTCGACACCATACACCCTAGCCGCCAGGAAAAGCCCTAACCGCCTAGAAAAAAACCAGGGGAGTCCAGAGCCGCCGCTAGAGAGGAAAAAAAAAGGGAGGAAGAAGAAGAAAAAGAGGAGGGTGCCGTCGTCTGCCGGAGATCATCATCGCGTCGTCGTCGTCGTGCCGTCGGAGGACCTTGCGCCATCTACTTCGTCTACGCGTCGCCATCATCCCGCGATCTTCGAAGCCATCACATCTATGGTAGGATTTGTTTTTCCGATGCGAATTTTAGCGACGTATTAGATCTGATAGACATAAATATATTTTAGTTGCATCGTCTTTTTAATTTCAGCCGCATTAATTCTCGCTAAAACCACCGTAAACACATATGAACACGTATGAACTAGTTACATCTAATTAATTAACAACCATAGTTAATTAATAATTAAACCTTGCATGCATGGATATCATCGCATGTCGATTATTGTGTGTGCATCATGTTGATTTGTATATGTTTTCTTGTATGTGTGATCGCGAGTAGAGAGAAGTGCTCAAGAAGTCGTGTACGAGGATTTCGAGAACCAAGACTTCGAAGCGCTTGGGCAACCCTATCCGCCGGAGCAAGGCAAGTGTCCTTGAAGCATATTGATCCTATTTTAAAATAAATGTTTTGTTTGCAAACTGCATGCTTGTGTCAATTTGATGGGAATCCTATGGTAGGAAGTTTACTAGATTTGTTAAACCACCCTTGTCACCTGGATTTATGGTAGAGAGTCGGGAAGGGCGTTTACCTTTTTGCTTCGCTTGATTAATTGGGATGGGAAAACAACACTAAAAATTTAATTATGTATTAATGATATTCTAGTTAATACGAACTGGTCAATACGGTATGGTAATGGGTGATCTAAGCAAGCCTTGTATGTGGATGGGTTGGATGTCATGGTGGTTTGCTTGCTTTAGATCTAAGGACCGGTTCATGCGAGAATAGGCCAGGACTACAGTGCCACCACGAGGCCAAGTATGGGTGCGGCGTAGCTGATTAATTAGGGCTTTGCCAGCGCTATTTGGACCATTAAGTATGCTCGGGGAAGGGGTAGTCGGAATGGGTTTGTTGATGATTGGCGGGACTACCCATGGATCCGAATGGCTCAAGAGGGGGCCCTTGGTTGAAGATGTGCTCAGTTGGAGACATCGCCATCGGTGAAACCTCAGTGGGGTCTGAATAGACTAGTAATCCCTTTGTAAAGGCTATTTTTTGATCTCTTGGCCACACACCAACGGAAGTGTGTAATGTGACGGACGGGTCATGGGCATAAGGGAGGTTCTTAGTCACCGAAAGGCGATGAAATCACGAACACGTGGGTAAAGTGGTACACACTCTGCAGAGTCTATTAAAACTATCATGATAGCCGTGCTCCCGGTTACGAGCGCCTGGATGACCTACATGATTAGAGGGGACTTGGGATTTGGGATGGTTATGGTTTGGTAATGGTTATGGTTGATATTATGGTTATGGTTATGGTTATGGTTATGAGATGGAATCATGGTTTGTGACATTGATTATGGTTATTGGCAATGGTAAATTATGGACTGGTATTATGATGGTTACATGGTTTATGATGGGTTTACTTCACATAAATATGATACATTGCTTTTCCAAATGGTTTTACTGTACTTTTCAGCACTTAGCCAGTATTATTGTCGTCATTAGAATCAACCACATGTCATACTTTCCACACTTGCTGAGTACGACATGTACCCACTCTTGCAATCCCCCCCCCCCCAACTGTCGCAGGTCAGGATTGTCAGTTTAATGGCGATAATACGGAAATCTAGGCCGTGTCTACCGTCAGCTTTGCCTGTGGTGTTGCATGGAGCTGCGCTATTCCTTTGCTTAGTTTGCTTAGTTGCTTAATTAGTTTATTTCCCCTGCATTAGTTGAACTTGTCATTAATATTCATCAGAGTTTGTATTCGAGGATAATATGATTAGTTTAATAAAATTTGGTTAATTATCTTGTTATGTGGTAATTATCTGTATATCCTATTGTGATTGCACTCGTGTATGTGTGATGAACGTCCTGGGCACACATATGCGTTAGCTTGGTTCATTTTCCGGAACCGGGTGTCACAGATTGGTATCAGAGCCACATGTTGACCGTAGGATGGAGCCTAGATAGAATGGACACTTTAGAGCACATAAGAGCACTTAGGAATCGATGTGTTTTTGCTTGGAGTGTTGTTTGCTATATATATTGTTTGCTTGTATGCTTAATAGAGGATTTTGGGATGCTTTAGCATTGCCATGTCCATATAGGCTAGTATAGTTAGTTGGTTAGTTTCATATCCCTTGATGCATGCATATGAGTTGGGATTCCTTATATCTTCATTCTTTTCTCTACTTCCGTAGAAGATTGGCACTACTAGAAGATTCATAACTCCGGATGAAACTACGTGGAAGCATGAAGATCTTATCAAGAGTTTTCTCATCTCTCCTCTAATCCGTCCGAATCTCGAGGGCGAGATTCCTTTTAAGGGGGGCAGATTGTAACATCCCAAAATTTCCAAACTTGGCTAATTTAAATATGAAAGGGAATTTAAAATTTTTATTTCCAAATCTCTTCTTCATCCTTTCTGAATCTCGAGGGCGAGATTCATTTTAAGGGGGGGTAGAATTGTAACACCCTAATTTTCGAGTTTCGGCAAATTAAAAATTTAAATGATAATTTAGAGGTAATAATGAGAGGAAATTGTTTTTATAAATAAAAATATAAAATATATGCATCTCATATTGCATTTTGCATTTTTGCATTCATCCTCATGTATTGAAAATTTACTACCAAAATAGATAAGCTAAAAGAAATTTATTTACCAGAGTGAGTACATTAAAAGAAAATAATAGCGTAAAACATGTATTAGAGAATAAATATAAAAATGATAATAATAATATAAAAATATAAATAATAATAAAATAGTAAAATAATAAAAGAAAAGAAAGTATAAAAAAATAAAAAAATAAAAAAAAAGAAGGCAACCGCTGGCCAGGCGGCCGAGCCAGCCCAGCCAGGGCACCGCGGCCCCGCTCTCGCGCCCTCCCGCACGCGCCGCCCGCGCCCCGGCCTCCCTCGCGCCCACCGCTGCCCAGTTGGCCCCACCGCGCGATGCCCCGGCCCCAGCGCGCCGCGTGACCCCGCTGCCCGCTCCCGCGCCTACCTCGGCCCTGATTGAGCCAACCCCGCCACTCCCGCATTGACTGCGCGCCGCCCTGGCCACATTGCGCACCGCGCGCACCGCTCGGTGCCGCCCACCCCGACGCCCTCGCGTGCGCCAGCCCGCCCGCGCGATGCCGCGCCTGCCGCCAGCGCGCCCGACCGGCCCCCCCACGCTCGCGCCAGCCCCGCGCGCTCACCCCCGCACAGCTGGCCCCGCGTGCCCTAGCCGCTGCGGCTATAAAAGGGACCGGGACCTCGTATTTTCTCGACACCATACACCCTAGCCGCCAGGAAAAGCCCTAGCCGCCTAGAAAAAAACCAGGGGAGTCCAGAGCCGCTGCTAGAGAGGAAAAAAAATGGAGGAAGAAGAAGAAAAAGAGGAGGGTGCCGTCGTCTGCCAGAGATCGTCATCGCGTCGTCATCGTCGTGCCGTCGGAGGACCTTGCGCCATCTACTTCGTCTACGCGTCGCCATCATCCCGCGATCTTCGAAGCCATCACATCTACGGTAGGATTTGTTTTTCCGATGCGAATTTTAGTGACGTATTAGATCTGATAGACGTAAATTGATTTTAGTTGCATCGTCTTTTTAATTTCAGCCGCATTAATTCTCGCTAAAACCACCGTAAACACAAATGAACACGTATGAACTAGTTACATCTAATTAATTAACAACCATAGTTAATTAATAATTAAACCTTGCATGCATGGATATCATCGCATGTCGATTATTGTGTGTGCATCATGTTGATTTGTATATGTTTTCTTGTATGTGTGATCGCGAGTAGAGAGAAGTGCTCAAGAAGTCATGTACGAGGATTTCGAGAACCAAGACTTCGAAGCGCTTGAGCAACCCTATCCGCCGGAGCAAGGCAAGTGTCCTTGAAGCATATTGATCCTATTTTAAAATAAATGTTTTGTTTGCAAACTGCATGCTTGTGTCAATTTGATGGGAATCCTATGGTAGGAAGTTTACTAGATTTGTTAAACCACCCTTGTCACCTGGATTTATGGTAGAGAGTCGGGAAGGGCGTTTACCTTTTTGCTTCGCTTGATTAATTAGGATGGGAAAACAACACTACAAATTTAATTATGTATTAATGATATTCTAGTTAATACGAACTAGTCAATACGGTATGGTAATGGGTGATCTAAGCAAGCCTTGTATGTGGATGGGTTGGATGTCATGGTGGTTTGCTTGCTTTAGATCTAAGGACCGGTTCATGCGAGAATAGGCCAGGACTACAGTGCCACCACGAGGCCAAGTATGGGTGCGGCGTAGCTGATTAATTAGGGCTTTGCCAGCGCTATTTGGACCATTAAGTATGCTCGGGGCAGGGGTAGTCGGAATGGGTTTGTTGATGATTGGCGGGACTACCCATGGATCCGAATGGCTCAAGAGGGGGCCCTTGGTTGAAGATGTGCTCAGTTGGAGACATCGCCACCGGTGAAACCTCAGTGGGGTCTGAATAGACTAGTAATCCCTTTGTAAAGGCTATTTTGTGATCTCTTGGCCACACACCAACGGAAGTGTGTAATGTGACCGACGGGTCATGGGCATAAGGGAGGTTCTTAGTCACCGAAAGGCGATCAAATCACGAACACGTGGGTAAAGTGGTACAAACTCTGCAGAGTCTATTAAAACTATCATGATAGCCGTGCGCTCGGTTACGAGCGTCTGGATGACCTACATGATTAGAGGGAACTTGGGGTTTGGGATGGTTATGGTTTGGTAATGGTTATGGTTGATATTATGGTTATGGTTATGGTTATGGTTATGGGATGGAATCATGGTTTATGACATTGATTATGGTTATTGGCAATGGTAAATTATGGACTGGTATTATGATGGTTACATGGTTTATGATGGGTTTACTTCACATAAATATGATACATTGCTTTTCCAAATGGTTTTACTGTACTTTTCAGCACTTAGCCAGTATTATTGTCGTCATTAGAATCAACCACATGTCATACTTTCCACACTTGCTGAGTACGACATGTACCCACTCTTGCAATCCCCCCCCCCAACTGTTGCAGGTCAGGATTGTGAGTTTAATGGCGATAATGCGGAGTTCTAGGCCGTGTCTACCGTCATCTTTGCCTGTGGTGTTGCATGGAGCTGCGCTATTCCTTTGCTTAGTTTGCTTAGTTGCTTAATTAGTTTATTTCCCCTGCATTAGTTGAACTTGTCATTAATATTCATCAGAGTTTGTATTCGAGGATAATATGATTAGTTTAATAAAATTTGGTTAATTATCTTGTTCTGTGGTAATTATCTGTATATCCTTTTGTGATTGCACTCGTGTATATGTGATGAACGTCCTGGGCACACATATGCGTTAGCTTGGTTCATTTTCCGGAACCGGGTGTCACAGATTGGTATCAGAGCCACAGTTTGACCGTAGGATGGATCCTAGATAGAATGGACACTTTAGAGCACATAAGAGCACTTAGGAATCGATGTGTTTTTGCTTGGAGTGTTGTTTGCTATATATATTGTTTGCTTGTATGCTTAATAGAGGATTTTGGGATGCTTTAGCATTGCCATGTCCATATAGGCTAGTATAGTTAGTTGGTTAGTTTCATATCCCTTGATGCATGCATATGAGTTGGGATTCCTTATATCTTCATTATTTTCTCTACTTCCGTAGAAGATTGGCACTACTAGAAGATTCATAACTCCGGATGAAACTACATGGAAGCATGAAGATCTTATCAAGAGTTTTCTCATCTCTCCTCTAATCCGTCCGAATCTCGAGGGCAAGATTCCTTTTAAGGGGGGCAGATTGTAACATCCCAAAATTTCCAAACTTGGCTAATTTAAATATGAAAGGGAATTTAAAATTTTTATTTCCAAATCTCTTCTTCATCCTTTCCAAATCTCGAGGGCGAGATTCATTTTAAGGGGGGTAGAATTGTAACATCCTAATTTTTGAGTTTCGGCAAATTAAAAATTTAAATGATAATTTAGAGGTAATAATGAGAGGAAATTGTTTTTATAAATAAAAATATAAAATATATGCATCTCATATTGCATTTTGCATTTTTGCATTCATCCTCATGTATTGAAAATTTACTACCAAAATAGATAAGCTAAAAGAAATTTATTTACCAGAGTAAGTACATTAAAAGAAAATAATAGCGTAAAACATGTATTAGAGAATAAATATAAAAATGATAATAATAATATAAAAAATATAAATAATAATAAAATAGTGAAATAATAAAAGAAAAGAAAGTATAAAAAAATAAAAAAAATAAAAAAAGAAGGCAACCGCTGGCCAGGCGGCCGAGCCAGCCCAGCCAGGGCGCCGCGGCCCCGCTCTCGCGCCCTCCCGCACGCGCCGCCCGCGCCCCGGCCTCCCGCGCGCGCTCCGCTGCCCAGCTGGCCCCACCGCGCGATGCCTCGGCCCCAGCGCGCCGCGTGACCCCGCTGCCCGCTCCCGCGCCTGCCTCGGCCCTGATTGAGCCAACCCCGCCACTCCCGCGTTGACTGCGCGCCGCCCTGGCCACACTGCGCACCGCTCGGTGCCGCCCACGCCGACGCCAGCCCGCCCGCGCGATGCCGCGCCCGCCGCCAGCGCGCCCGACCGCCCCCCCCCCCCCCCCCCCCCACGCTCGCGCCAGTCCCGCGCGCGCACCCCCGCACAGCTGGCCCCGCGTGCCCTAGCCGCTGCAGCTATAAAAGGGACCGGGACCTCGTATTTTCTCGACACCATACACCCTAGCCGCCAGGAAAAGCCCTAGCCGCCTAGAAAAAAACCAGGGGAGTCCAGAGCCGCCGCTAGAGAGGAAAAAAAAGGGAGGAAGAAGAAGAAAAAGAGGAGGGTGCCGTCGTCTGCCGGAGATCGTCATCGCGTCGTCGATGTCGTGCCGCTGGAGGACCTTGCGCCATCTATTTCGTCTACGCGTCGCCATCATCCCGCGATCTTTAAAGCCATCACATCTATGGTAGGATTCATTTTTCCGATGCGAATTTTAGCGATGTATTAGATCTGATAGATGTAAATTGATTTTAGTTGCATCTTCTTTTTATTTTCAGCCGCATTAATTCTCGCTAAAACTCCCGTAAACTCATATGAACACGTATGAACTAGTTACATCTAATTAATTAACAACCATAGTTAATTAATAATTGAACCTTGCATGTATGCATATCACGCATGTTGATTAATGTGTGTGCATCATGTTGATTTGTATATGTTTTCTTGTATGTGTGATCGCGAGTAGAGAGAAGTGCTCAAGAAGTCGTGTACGAGGATTTCGAGAACCAAGACTTCGAAGCGCTTGAGCAACCCTATCCGCCGGAGCAAGGCAAGTGTCCTTGAAGCATATTGATCCTATTTTAAAATAAATGTTTTGTTTGCAAACTGCATGCTTGTGTCAATTTGATGGGAATCCTATGGTAGGAAGTTTACTAGATTTGTTAAACCACCCTTGTCACCTGGATTTATGGTAGAGAGTCGGGAAGGGCGTTTACCTTTTTGCTTCGCTTGATTAATTGGGATGGGAAAACAACACTACAAATTTAATTATGTATTAATGATATTCTGGTTAATATGAACTTGTCAATACGGTACGGTAATGGGTGATCTAAGCAAGCCTGGTATGTGGATGGGTTGGATGTCATGGTGGTTTGCTTGCTTTAGATCTAAGGACCGGTTCATGCGAGAATAGGCCAGTACTACAGTGCCACCACGAGGCCAAGTACGGGTGCGGCGTAGCTGATTAATTAGGGCTTTGCCAGCGCTATTTGGACCATTAAGTATGCTTGGGGAAGGGGTAGTCGGATTGGGTTTGTTGATGATTGGCGGGACTACCCTGGGATCCGAATGGCTCAAGAGGGGGCCCTTGGTTGAAGATGTGCTCAGTTGGAGACATCTCCACCGGTGAAACCTCAGTGGGGTCTGAATAGATTAGTAATCCCTTTGCAAAGGCTATTTTGTGATCTCTTGGCCACACACCAACGAAAGTGTGTAATGTGACCGACGGGTCACAGGCATAAGGGAGGTTCTTAGTCACCGAAAGGTGATGAAATCACGAACACGTGGGTAAAGTGGTACAAACTCTGCAGAGTCTATTAAAACTATCATGATAGCCGTGCTCCCGGTTACGAGCGCCTGGATGACCTACATGATTAGAGGGAACTTGGGATTTGGGATGGTTATGGTTTGGTAATGGTTATGGTTGATATTATGGTTATGGTTATGGTTATGGGATGGAATCATGGTTTATGACATTGATTATGGTTATTGGCAATGGTAAATTATGGACTGGTATTATGATGGTTACATGGTTTATCATGGGTTTACTTCACATAAATATGATACATTGCTTTTCCAAATGGTTTTACTGTACTTTTCAGCACTTAGCCAGTATTATTGTCATCATTTGATTCAACCACATGTCATACCTTTAACACTTGCTGAGTATGACATGTACTCACTCTTGCAATCCCCCCCAATAGTTGCAGGTCAGGATTGTGAGTTTAATGGCGATAATGCGGAGTTCTAGGCCGTGTCTACCGTCAGCTTTGCCTGTGGTGTTGCATGGAGTTGCGCTATCCCTTTGCTTAGTTTGCTTAGTTGCTTAATTATTTATTTCCGATGCATTAGTTGAACTTGTCATTAATATTCATCAGAGTTTGTATTCGAGGATAATATGGTTGGTTTAATAAAATTTGGTTAATTAATCTTGTTATGTGGTAATTATCTGTATATCCTTTTGTGATTGCACTCGTGTATGTGTGATGAACGTCCTGGGCACATATATGCGTTAGCTTGGTTCATTTTCCAGAACCTGGCGTCACACACTTCTCCGATGTCACCTCGTGGAGCTGAAGATGAAGATCCCAAAGACCGCAACATAGGATCCAATAGTCAGGCAAAGGTTCCGACCGACCCTTTAAGGGATGGACATAGGAACGACATGCCCCGATGTATTATGTACCCTTTTGCTATGATGAATGAATGTTTGGTGTGTTGCTTGCAATGCTTGGTGTTTGTGTGCTCTGCGTGTTATAAAATAAATATATAAAGTAGTATATATTAAAAGCTTGTATATATACATACACATGGACAGATTAATAATAAATTAGTGGCTAACTCCACCATACCTTGTCATAGATGTCTAGGCGTTCAAACCGACTTAGGACTGGTCAGGAAGAGAACCAAGATATCCCATAGATTCCGCGTGCACCGCAACCCCAGGCGTCAGTAAACAGTGCACCCAGTCTTACGACAGCACCACTTCCCTAGGCGCCTTCCCATGACTTGACTGCTATCCTTGATCGTCAGACTCGACTTCTGGAGATGATGGCAAACACGTTTGCTACTCAAGGCAACAATGGCCTCCCCAACCGTCAGCCAGCACCTCAGAGTAACCACCAGATTGCAGACTTCAATAGGATAAACGCATCCAAGTTTGCAGGATCGGATGACCCGGTTGAGGCGGATGATTGGCTGAGAGAGTTAGAGATGAAGCTAGAAGTTGTCCATGCAAATGAGATGGATAAGGTTCTAATGGCAGTGCAACAACTGAGGGCACCTGCTTTAGCATAGTGGTAGAGTTATCGAGATATGAATGCAGATGCAAAGACAATGATATGGGATGAGTTTGTGAGACTGTTCATAGATCACCACATCCCTAGCAGTGTCATGAAGATGAAACAAGCAGAGTTCAGGGATCTTTAGTAGAGGGTTATTACTGTGACAGAGTACCTACACAGTTTCACTAGCTTGTCCCGCTATGACCCCAATGTGGTGGACACAGATGAGAAGAAGCATGATGCCTTCCTGCGTGGCATCAACTCTAAAATTAGAACGTTGATCGGAGCATCTGTCTACCATGATTTCAACACCATGATAAACAAGGTTATCACCACAGAGAAGAACAAGAAAGATGAGATGCAGGAGTGGAAAAGGGAGTATGAGCACAATAAGATGTTCCAACAAGCCAAGTCTTAGAGGACTCCTCAGTCATCCTATTATGGACAGAGAACCCAACAGTTTGCCTACTCAGTACCAAGGCAGCAGCAACCAGTATACTCAGGTCAGATGACCCAGAGTGGAGTGTCCCATAGGGCACCAACCCAGATGTTAAGACAGCTAATGCAACCTGCTAAGCCCTAGGGCTCCTTCAACCCACAACAGTTTGGAGTGAGTCGTTGTTGATGGCTATTATTTACCAATTTCATCCGTCAATTTAACTCAATTATGTGAAGGATTTGTCATTTCTTGCACAAATCACCTATCTTTCTAACCCAATTCCACTTGGACTTGGAGAAATATGTGTATGCAGCATTTTATGTAGGAAATGAGGAAATGTAGAGGGACCAATCCTATAAAATATCATCCTAGCCAATCAGGCGACGATATGTGGCATCCCATGGATCAAATGGCCCACAAACAGAAGTATCTGAGGAGATCCAACGGTGTATCACCCATATACATCAATGGGACCCACCTGGCAGACACCTGGAGAAAGCACATGAGAATTGGTGCAATGACCAGGTCGGCCGAACCAGGGGGTCGGCCAACCTGGTCTCTGCACCAAACTCCGTCAGCCTCCACGTGTTGGCTCCTCCCGGCTCCCTGGAGTCAATGGTGACTGAATCATGCGCTTTAGGTGGCAGGAACCGACCTCCACACTAGTATAAAGAGGACCCCCTACCCCTCACTTCAACACACACCACTTTTGCTTCATCTCTATTGTATACACTATCATCCATAGTCTTAGAGGAGTTAGGTTGTTGAGAGGAGAGTCTCTAGTCCCAAGTCCAAATTGGGAAATGAGTAAGGAGTCTCTCTCTTCCCAATCCTACATTGGGAAAGGTATGGTTCATGTATTCTTTCTTGTATTTGTGACTTTATGCACAATAAAGATAGTATCTTTAGTCTCTACTTATACATATACTTGGGCAAAGCGTTTTTGTTTGATTGTGGAGTCCATGTATGTGGAAGGTATAGCTTCTATGACTGTTTCATCATGAACATATCTCATTATCATAGAACCTATAGACCCCCACTATAGTCTAGATAATTATAACATAACTAGGTTAGTATGGATAATTATGTTGTGTATCAACATTGGTTTAATGATGATTCAATTCATTACCTTAGGATGGATTGTGCCTAGGCTCTTAAGGTAATTACTTAATATGCTAGCATGGTGCTAGGATAGCTAACTAGCATTGGATGTCTCGTAGACCCACGGATTGAAGAGGTAGGCAGTAGGTGGTGACAACCCTATCTGTCCTTTGTAATCCTCCACGTTCGGCTATGCCATAGGCTCTTGGCAGGAGTCGCCCTAGTATTGCTAGGGGTAAGCCCGTGCCCGATGTGTTGAACCACATAGCATAAGTATTCACTATGTATCTAGCTTATGGATAGTTAGATTAGACTATGTATATGTACAATAGAGCATAGTACGAGTACCTCCATAACTCTCAACCTTAACTAAACTCTAGGATCCTCTTACCCCCCTTAGACTTGAAAGCTTTTGTGTGTGTCACACTACCTCCACTATTATTTTATCCATCCTTACTAGATTATTACCTAGACCTTTTTACCTTTTCCACTTGATGATTGTTATATCTCTTCCCTGCCTTCATTTGGGATCAAACAAAAGACACCCTTGGGAATACTCTTAAGGGAAAATGCTACAATGATTTCTCCGTGCGCTCGCAGAATTCACTCCGTGATCCAATAGAACCGTTAACAAGCATTTTTGACACATCAATTGGAGATGTTTAATTAATGGTGCATAAGAAGTACCAACAAGAATTTTTGGCGCCATTGTTGGGGATGATTTGTTAGTATATCTTAGGAGCCATCAACAAGGATTTCTGGCGCCGTTGCCAGGGAAGGCAAATAGATATATAACATGACTGAGTGAAGAGGATAGAACCCTGGGTAAGATTTTAGTAGGATAACCATTCTTTGTTTTCGCATTTCAAATGTGAAAACAGGGTAGTGTATGTCTGGTTTCTGCCTGCCGGAAAACTTTGTTGAAGATCTTGAATCTCTTCTGAGAGACTGACCTCGTGTCGTTACTCCTTAGAAGATTCGAGCGGAAAAGCAAGCCAACATTTTTGCACCAACAATCCAAACGCCAATGGCCCAGAAGGCCCTTCGTGAGTTCTCAGCTCCCTCTGCAAACAATGTGCCTATTGGGCCCACTGTTAACACGGGAGATGTGAACTTCAAGATCAAAACTGGCCTTATCACTATGGTGCAAGCCAACCCATTCTGTGGGAAGGCTAACGAGGATGCAAGTGCTCACCTGCAACAATTCCTCTAGATCTGTAGCACTTTTAAGATCAAGGACGTGTCTCCGGATGTGGTCCGTCTGAGACTGTTCTCGTTCTTTCTCCTTGGGAGAGTGAAATAGTGGTTCTACACGAACCAAAGTGTTGTAGACAATTGGGAGAAGTGTTCTACGGCATTCCTCGCAAAATTCTTCCCTTTGGGCAAAACCAATGCCCTACGTGGAAGGATTTCCAGCTTTCAGCAAGAGCTTAAGGAATCTATTCCCAAGGCATGGGAAAGGCTTCAGGAGTACATCCAAGCCTGTCCCCACCATGGGTTGGATGACTGGCTCCTTATTCAGAATTTCTATAATGGGCTGATCCCATCAGCTCGTGACCATTTGGATGCTGCTGCTGGAGGAGCCTTCTTCTCATTGACGGTGCCAAAAGTTAAAGATCTTATTGAGAAGATGGTGTCCAACATGGGATGGAACGATGAGCGTCTCCATACCCGACAGCGAGGCATGCACACCTTGAAGGAGGTGGACATGATCGCCGCAAAATTGGACTTCCTAATGAAGAAAATTTATAGACAAGCCAGTGGTGAAGTGTCTGGCAATGCCTATGCCCTATACTCTCACATCACGTGGGATGTCTGTGGCAACATGGGTCATATGGGCAATGATTGCCCAAAAACTCGTGAGGATGCCCTATACCTCGCCAACAACGAAAATTTCAACAACAACAATGGCTATCGTCCAGGAGGTCAAGGGTGGGGTCAAAAACGTCCAATCTTTCAAGGAGGGTACAACAACAATGGCAACCCTGGAAATCAGCCCAACTTGAGAGAACTTGCCATTAGCCAGCTCAAGATCAATGATGCCCTATCCAAAAAGCTATCAGCTAATGACAAGACCCTAGAGAATATCAATGCAGAGATTGAAGGACTATCCTCAGCATCCAAGAATCAACTGAGCTTCAACAAGATGTTGGAGACTCAGTTGGCACAACTTGCTGCAGTTGTACCTCGATTAGAAAATAACAAAATCTTGGGGCAGCCAGAAGCCCCAGTGCAGAATGTCAATGCAGTGGTTACGAGAGGAGCAAAGACCACTCGTGACTCACCATATCCCACAAAAGAAAAGAGGACAACTGAGCCTGAGAAGGAGGATGTCCCAAGTGAATTACTTGGTGAGAGAATGGTGAAACACTTTGAAGACACCAACTTATTGCCATTCCCTCACAGACAAGGGAAGCCAACAGTGGATGAGCAATTCAACCATTTTGTTGAGATCATCCAAAATATCCACATCAATGTGCCCTTGATTGATGCGATGCAAGTCCCCACTTATGCTTGCTATCTCAAGGACATATTGAACGACAAACGGCCACTGACCACCACTGAGGTCGTCAAGCTTACGGAAGACTGCAGTGCAGCCATCCTCAATAGGCTTCTTGAAAAGAAAAAGGACCCCAAATGTCCTACCATTTCATGCTCAATTGGGGCTCACCACTTTGACAAGGCATTTTGTGATTTGGGAGCAAGTGTTAGTGTGATGCCCAAGGTTGTGTTCGACCAGTTGAACTTCACAGAACTGACTCCAACACCAATGCAGCTACAACTGGCTAACTCTTCAGTTTGTTATCCAACGGGTATTGCTGAAGACGTCCCGGTGAAGATCCGAAACTGCTTCATACCCATGGATTTTGTGGTGCTAGACATGGCCACTGAGAAAAATACACCACTCATTCTTGGGTGCCCATTCCTCAGCACTGCAAAAGCTCGCATAGATGTGGGAGTTGGAGAAATCCACTTCCATACCAATGGCAAGGAGGAATAGTTTAACTTTCGGCCTAGACCAGAACAATGCTCCATTATTCGAATCAAGTATGGGCCGAATGATAAACACATCAGAGAGGTCGAAGTCACACCTCCAAAGGTGGACCCACTCATTGTGTTCATGAGAAGATCAATCTACGAGGAGAATCCATCGTTTCGACCACGCCGATATCCAGGGGTGACAGAATCATCTGGACCTTCCCAAAGCCCAAGTCCACCAAGCCACCAAAAAAGGAATGGCGGAAGAAGCAGGACAAGCCGTCCGAGCCCATCCCTCCGGGCCCGGATGTGAAATGAAGACGAAGGAATGTCCATCTCATCGGGCGGTGGTGAGACCTACGCCAATAGGTTAAATTGGTAGTTATCCCACTTTATTTTTCTTTCTTTCTTTTTTCCACCCCGTTTGGATTTTTCCCATTGCATATTTGATTTTTCCTAGCAAGTTGAGAATTTGATATTCTCAGCTATCATTTTTCTATCTTTCTTTTCAAAAGAAAATTTTTTATTGGATTTTTATTTGAAAAACAATTTTTTCTGAGCTGCACATGTGCCATTTCACCAACGTGCTAACTTTATAGCCGTTGGCGAGCCACTTGCCAAAAGGGGAACCAGGGGGGCCACCTGTCAGGTCGGCTGAACCCCCTGGTCGGCTGAATAGGGAGTGGAGCCAAATTGCCCCCCCTTTCTCCAACGGCTACATTTTGAACCCCAAGTGATCTTTGTAGGGTGCACCCTATAAATTGTGGCCGTGAGGAGCACCTCTCTTCACACACGACATCATTTTACACCTCCGCAAGTCACTCTCTAGCTCACCTTGTTTTTCTTGCTCTTCATTGCAACACTCTTGCTGAAATCCATCCCCAAAAAGATTTTCTTTTGTTTGCATTTGCATTTTACACTCAAGCTTTCAAAAGGAGAAAATTCATTGAGAGTTTTGTTTTCCAAACATCGCTTCTTTTCGGATTTTCTCGCCTTGTTTTTTTTTGCTTGTTGAACTCAAAAAGACATGAAGAGGTTGTTCGGAAAGAGGAAGGGGGGTGCAAGATCAAGCCATGGTGAATGTTCTAGTGCACGCCTTTCTTCCATGGGTACAAGCCCAAGGAGGAGAAGTGTGTGCGAGGACACTCCCATGGAAGAGAGAAGCAACCCACACCAACTTCTTCATGACAACGACCATGACATACGAAGCGAAGTTGAAGATCAAGCACGCGAGCTTCTCCAAGATCATGAGTTCTGCCACACCAAGGCTTACGATCCACATTTGATCTCCAAAATAGGTATGGACTCCGAATTTCTTTCCATTTGGCATGCAATTGGATTTGATGACTTTGCTCACATATAGGAGAAAGGTTCACGCCTTCTCACTATCCAATTCCTTTGCACGCTAAGGATAGGATTTGGCGGTATTACTTTTAGATTATTTCAAAAGGAATAGAACATCCTATGGAAAGAATTAGGTAGCATCCTAGGCTTACATAAACGGTGTATGCTAGATTTAGACAATTTGCCTAAGTTTAACAAACAAAGTTTTGGCATGAGCTAACTAGTGAGGTCACATGTAGGGCTCCCAGGAATAGCCACATCCAAAACCCTACCTTACGCTTCATGCATAGATGGGTGGTTGTGACTATGTTCCCTAGGGGAGATGTTAGGGTTGTGCGAGATGATGATTGAAAATTTTGTTTGCCATGACTAAAAAGATAAAAGTTGCTCCAGTCAAAGCCATGATGACACAATGGTTATATTACATTTCAAAATCAGGACCAATTGAATGCACTTCATTAATTACTCATATTGTTGATAGGGTAGGAGCACATAAATACTCTTCATTTGAATACATTGAAACTGAAAGAGAATTAATTGATGAAGACTATTTAGTGCAAGGACATACCCTTAAGCATGATCAAGATGGGTCCTTGATATTTTTCTATCCCGACTTTGTCAATGAAATGCGGTTACCTAACCCAGATTTTCATTTGTACAAATGTCGGAGGCTAACCATTAATCTTCTTCCCCTTGAGGAAGCAAGAAGAAGTAATGTCTCTGGCAGGGTAACAAGAAATCGTGCGAGGGCTGCAGCTAACCATTAATCTTCTTCCCCTTGAGGAAGCAAGAAGAAGTAATGTCTCTGGCAGGGTAACAAGAAATCGTGCGAGGGCTGCAGCCACAGGCACGCCACCGATAATCTCTCCAGTCCATGAATACCAAGAGGAAGAGAGCCCAACGTGTTGGAGTGTTGCTTCGGCAATTCTCACAGTACTACTGTTGGTAGCCCGCGGAGATTGTAGTTCGGTGTTGGGCGCGCAGAGATTCAGAGAACAATGACACTTTGACACAGAGATTTACGTGGTTCGGGCAGCCTAAGCATAATACCCTACTCCATGGGGTGTGTAGTTGCTAAATTGAGCGTCTGAGCACTTGAGAACGTGTGTCAGAGCTGAGTCTGGTAGTATGGATTAGCCTGGGCGAGAGAGAGTGAGGCCCCCCCATGTATCGCTCGACCAGTCCTTTTATAGCACAAGGACTAGTCGTTACATCGCTAGTCTGGCCCGACATGTGGCCCTGGCGGTTACTGATGCTTAAAACATAATTAATGAGCTTAATTACCCTTAATAGCATGGTAACAAGCCTTGACAGTGCCGTTACTGGTATTAAGGACCCTCCGATTGTGTGTCATTAAGATGGTATTAATGACACTTAATCAGGTCTTGAAGTCCTTGATTGTTCCTTGAAGGTCCGAGCTGTTAGTGGTCCACCAGTCTGATTGTTGAAGTTGAAGGTCCGGCGGCTGGACACGTGGTAGCTCCAGAGCTTACTGCTCGGGACAGGTAGGTCCGGTGCAGTTGTACACGTGTCAATACCGGAGCTTCCCTCTGTCGGGGGTTAGGTCCGGGGGTGCCGCTTAGGTGTTTAGACCGGAGCTTTCCCATGTGTGGGACGTAGCTCCGGTTGATGTATACACGTGGCAGCACTGGGACTAACCATAGAAGGGAAGCAGGTTCGGTTCTGTATGACACGTGGGCCCTTTGCAGGTCTTCAACTCAGACAGGTGAATTTCCTTTGGTCTTTTTGCAGTCCCAAGGGGTATACGGTACGCAGGATACCGACAGTGGCCCCCTGGGCCCACCTCTTGGAGAGACCTTTTGGATGAGGTCGTTCTGCTAGAGATGGGTCCATCCTTCTGCTTTTGAGCTGTGTCTTCAAGGGTCTTTGGATGTGCCGTTGGTGGTAGTTCGCAGTTAAACCATCGCCGCGTGGCATATCCAGGATGCAGCAGGTGAGATCTGAGCGTGCGGATCTCACGCAATTGAAGGTCACCGATTCCCGATACGAAAACCGTATCGGTTCCGCGCGCCCTGTCAGGCCACTGCCCTCGTGATTCCCTCCTCTCATGATGACAACCGTTCGCCTGGGTAAGGACCTTGACTTGATCATCGGGGTGGCCCCAGGACCCCTTGTCATCGGTAGGGTAAAGTTCTTGAACTGTGTCGTCGGCTCCTCTACGGTTTACATCCAAGCCTTGCGGAGGCTTACATAAGAAGGAAAGTGTGTACCGTTTGGGGATCCTTTACGCCTTCATTTGAACTTGCGCTCGAATCCTCCAAACTTTCGCCTACTTTTCATCTCTCACCCCGCTGTGCCGCGATGAAGCTGGGACTCCCCAAGAGCCGTCTCAGGAGCAAGAACGACTTGTCTAGGGTCTAGACCTACATGGGATGGTCCAGTGACTCCTTTGACAACGACATTCGCTGCGGCAAGCTTCCCTTCGAGAAGAAGCGAGCCAGACATATGGTGTACTTCCTTGGGTACGCCATGGCGGGTTTTATCCCGCCTTTCTCCACTTTCTTTCTGATGCTGCTTGATTTCTACGGTTTGCAGCTTCACCACCTTGGCCCCCACTCAATCTTGCTGGTGGCGAATTTCGTCCACTTTTGCGAGATGTGGGTGGGTGT
Source organism: Tuctoria greenei (assembly GCA_036927565.1). NCBI lineage: Eukaryota > Viridiplantae > Streptophyta > Magnoliopsida > Poales > Poaceae > Tuctoria > Tuctoria greenei. The sequence continues at coordinate 126,875,295 of JAYESD010000011.1, read as the reverse complement.
GCCACCTTGTGTGAGTTGTTCCGAGCTTTCTTCACTATCCACCCGACTGGGAAGAGCGACGAGTTCATCGACTTCTACTACTTTGTGAAACGGAAAAACTCCCCCCTCAAGTATTTGCGGTCCTTCCCTTCCGGCAAGTGGGACGACTGGAAGAAAGATTGGATGGTCATCAATGTCGAGGGACACGAGAGGCTGGAACTGCCTGAAGGCCTCCCTCGTGTCGACACTGACATTTAGAGTGATGTGTTGGAGCTATCGAGTGAGTACAAGCCCATTCTGGACAGGATCCAGGAATGTGTCGAAGGTGGGGTGACCCCCCCAGATGGTGTTTGGCAACTTCTTGATGAACAGGTGGGCTCCACTGAGGGCTAGGAGGCGGCCTGCCTGGGCCTTCGACTGTGAGATGAATACCAACCGCATTGAGGTTGGCTTGGACACCAACTTGACCGGTGAAACCTTGAAGACCCATCTCAAGAAGTTCCAGCCTAGGAACATTGGCCCTGGCGTCGTGTCTCCAACGGCGGCCTTCCTTCCCCTGAACATGATACTAGAGGAGTGCAGAGAGCTCCAGAGGAAGATGCCACTGTTGGATGACTTGGGCCTGGTGGATAGAAGACCAACCTCTGGGGTGGCGATTCCCAGAGCATCAAAATATGGCTCCACTCCCGCCCCAGTGCCAAGAGCTGAAGTCCAAGGCAAGGGAAAGGAGTTGGCCGAGCCCTCGAGCCGAAAGAGAAAGTTGAAGCATTCTCACGGAAGGCCCGTCAGAACTGGTCCTTCCTCGATAGCTCCTACTCCCCAGCGGGGGAGGTCTTCTATGGCGACTACCACTCCAGCGTCAGCGTCTCCTCGGGACACCAGCTCTGCCTAGGTGACCCCAGCGCCAGATTTAGCAAAAGGCTCCAGGTCCGAGGATCCCTCCAAGTTGAGGAAGGTTAGCTCCAAAGGGCCTTCCAGAGCTGCTGCTCAAGTTGCAACCGACTCGGGCTCCTAGCGTCCAATGAAGAGGTTATGCACCAGCTGGGGTGGAAATCTCCCATGGTAAATTTGTTCTTTACCTCAGTTGACTGTTTTTTTGTTGTAATCATGTTTTGAATTCCTTCGTCCTTCATATACGGTGTGCCCAAAAGTGGGGTTGAAACTTCGGCTCCTGCGACAGCAACTGATGTTGCGCAGACGGAAGTTCCAACTCTAGTTCCAGCGCCGCCCCAAGAGGTGGCTGAGGTTGCAGCAGCTCCAGCGCCAGCTGTCGTGGTCCTGGACCTCGACACATCCCCAGAGGCTCCCGTGGTAGCGCCGGACCACGGGAATGAAGATGCACCAGTGGCACCAGCCTCGGAGGTCGAAGCTCTGGGCTTGGATGCTGAGATGATGGACGCTCCGGCCTCAGAGCCGGAGGTAGCTGCGGTTCCGGCCCTAGAGCCACATGTTGTTGTTGAAGCCCCGACAGTGGAGCCGGTGGTTGATGAAGCGCCGATGTAGAGCCGGTAGTTGATGAAGTTCCGGCGCCTGAGCCGGTTGTCGAAGAAGTTCCGGTGCCTCAGCCTCGTCAAGCGCCGGGAGGCTCTTGAGGAGCGGGAGAAAAAGCTCGAAGATGACGAGCAAAAACTCCTAGAGTTGCATTGTGACCTCGTGAAGAGGGAGGAGAAGCTTACTCAGAGGCTGTCTCTGGGTGACAAGAGTCTTGTGGAGCGCACTAGGAAGCTGGAGGAGCGCTGCGAGAAAGAGGAGAAGAAGGCCTGGTAGCGAGGACAGGATCTCAACAAGAGGAAGAATGAAGTTGCTGCCAAGGAGAAGAAGGTGCGGGGCCGGGAGAAGAACCTGGTCGATCGTTAGAACAAGATCCACCTTCGGGAGGAGGAGCTCAATAAACTCGAAGGTCAAGTTACTGAAAAGATTCAGCAGAACACCAAAGAGGTTGAGCGCCTTGCCCGAGAAAATTCGGAGCTTGCGTCGGCCAGAAGATTCTTGGAGGAGATGCGAGGCTCAAGGGCTGTGGAGTCCCAACAAGTTTGGGATTTCCTGGGTAAAGCCAACGACGCGCTGGCGCCAATGGGTTTTAGTCTCGTGCGCCCGGATGATCCGGAGCCGGAGCTGGACCAGGCGTTGCAAGCATTGAGCTCGGCGGGCAACAAGCTCACCAAGATGGGTGATGTCATCGTGGACCAGCTGGAAACTGAAGGGCAGTCCCTGGCGAAGAACGTCGTAGACTTCATGCTGACGTGCTACACAAGCCGGGACCCTCACTTCCCGCTGGACCCGGTGCTTGAAGGCCCCATCGAAGGAGAGGGAGAAGCCGCCAAAGCCGATGTGTCGGAGGTTGCCCAGAAGGTCGCCTCGTTCTTCCATAGGGTCTAGCACTCTCTCTGTTTAGCTCCCGCTTGTATTCTCTCTTCTTTCTTCTCCAATTTTGTAATCTCTTGTCTCCAGATGAATGAAATCCAAGTCTTTATGAATTTCATTTTTTGTCTTCAACACCTTTGTCTCACTTGGCCCCCTGGTAGATGTACACAATTTGATTGTGAATATGTACCAAGAGGATGTCACAGTTGTTGAAGACTTGCGTGCTTCAAACTTGTAGAATGTAGGTCCAAAGTCTTAAATAGTGGAGGCCCCCTGAGGTTGTCGGAGCTTAGTAGCTCCAGCATTGACCACTGTCGAAGCTTAGTAGCTCTGACAGCAGTCTCCATCAACGTGTAAAGCATCAATGGTTAGTCCTCTGGGGTGTCAGAGCTTGGTAGCTCCGGCAGTGACCTCTGTCAACACGCGGTGTGTTGACAGCAGACCCCATTGTGGAGTCTCCCCACCATCTTTTGTTGATGGCTAGCCCCCTGGCTTTACCGGAGCTTAGTAGCTGCAGCGACACTCGCTATCAATGTTTGGGAAATCGACATCAAGCCACCATAGGGGATGTCAGAGCTTTGGTAGCTCTGGTCATTCACCATCATCATGGGATTTTTATTTTTCCTACACACTGAAGTCAAGGAACACAATAAAATCCATTTGCTATCTATAACTCAACCGCAACTTACTATTCCCGAGAAAGTTTTAGGTTGAACATAATTCTAAATACAATCAAGTGCACTGGCTTGTTTCCTCCAGGTCCGATTGTTTCTGTACTCGCCTTACTTCGGCCTGTCGGGGTGTAGGTAGAGTGGCGTACTTAGGGTGTATGACCAGGCTATGTCGATAGCACACTCCGGCCCTAGATTGGCTTGGCGGTATTCGGACGAGTAGACTGTTAACAATGTCTGGACCTAGAAGAATACATAATGCAACTTGAATTATACATGAATTGATCAAGCTAAAGTTTCTTAAGGATTGCCCAACTTTGTTATAGATAAGAAAGAGAAAAATAAAAGATATTGAGCTTGTACAAAATAAATGCACGTGGAGTCTGTTTTTACACAATGATGTCTTTCATTATAGGTCTGGGGTACAGGGAAACAAGTACACTCTTAGGGTACCGAACCAGGCTAAGTGTGTTTCATTTCTCGTTTGACCCAAGGTAGCTAGCTACACTTTTAGTTCTGAGACTGTGACAAGTGTTGCCTAAACTTTGTGGACCTTCCTGGGAAGGTCCGGATGTTCTCCCAAAGGAGCTACCCGACTCTGTACAATGACTCTATAACATACATCACATGTAATTACAGACTCACCTCCGTGATATTAAGCGTAGAACTTACGAAGGTGCTCGATGTTCCAAGGGTTAGTGAGAGGTGTCCCATCCTCGATCTCCAAGTGAACGCATCCGGGACGTGATACTTTGATCACTCGGAAGGGTCCTTCCCAGCTGGGGGAAAGTTTGTTTAACCATTCTTTGGATTGTATTCTCCGTAGCACCAGATCGCCTTCCTCGAGCTGTTGGCTGTGAACATGCTGTTGGTGATAGCGCCGAAGAGCTTGGCGGTATCAGGCATTCTGAACAGCTGCTCGACACCTTCCCTCTTCAAGGAGGTCAAGGTCTTCACGCCGGAGCTGGTCCTGCGTGGCATCATCAAAAGAAACTCGTGCTAGACTTGAGAGTGCTAACCTTGATTTGCTTGACAAGTATGAAAGCATACTCAAAGAGCATGACACGCTCAAATCCCATGTCAAGCAAATTGAGGAAGAAAAGGCTAAAATCAAGATAGATAATAATGAACTTAACTTAGCACACCAAACACTCTTGGAAGAGCACAACAAGTTAATACAAGAACATCAAACACTTAACATTGCTCATGACATGCTTGATCAAGAGTTGAAAAATATGAAGAAGCAAACTCTTAATGATAAGATATCCATTACTTCTCATGCCACTAATGCTTTGCACAAGTCTTTGCCTTTGAAAGCTAATGCTAGGGAGAAGGACTTGTTGGAAGAAATTGAGAGTCTCCGCACTAGTGTGGCTAGACTTTCAAAAGGAGAAGTCAAGCACAAGGAAATTCTCTTCCAACAAGCAAAGGCCTTCAACAAGAGATGACTTGGATCCTTCCCGGTGCCTAACAAAGGAAAGGTGCCCTCACCGGAGCTAAGAACAAGCTTCATCAAGGAAGTTGGTTCTTATTGCCAACATTGTGAGGTCACCGGTCACCACACAAGGGAGTGTCCTTTTCCTAACCGACCCTCTCCCAAGCTTCCTACTAATTACAAATCTACTTTCAATGATCGTTATTATCTCTTAAGTAAAGTAGATGGCAAGGTTAAGGCTAGGTTCATTGGCAAGGACATGAAGGACATGAAGGGGAAGCTCCTCAAGCAACTTTAGGTCCCAAAGACACTTGTATCACACATACAAGGACCTATGTTGGCTTGGGTGCCTAAAGTCAAAAAATGAATTCATGTGTGTAGGTGAACTACAAAGCCGGAGGAAAGCATTGGGTACTCGATAGCGGGTGCACTCAACATATGACCGGCAATGATGGTATGTTCACCACCATAGAAAACCCCGGCAATCATGAACAAGTCACCTTTGGTGATAACTCTAAGGGAAAGGTAATTGGGTTAGGTAAGATTGCTATTTCTAATGATTTATCCATTTCTAATGTTTTGTACGTTAAGTCACTTAGTTTCAATTTACTTTCTATTGCAAAACTATGTGATCTTGGACTAACATGCACATTTAGCAAAAATGATGTTGTTGTGAGTAGTGAAACAAGCCAAGACATAGTCTTCAAAGGATTTCGGCATGGACATCTCTACCTAGTGGACTTCTCCAACAAGAATGCTAGCTTGACCACTTGCCTTTTCACTAAGACAAGTTTGGGTTGGCTATGGCACCGACGCATAGCGCACATAGGGATGAGCAAACTCAAGAAGTCATTCAAGCTTGGGATGGTGACCGGCGTGAAGGATGTCACATTTGAGAAGAACAAGCTTTGTAGCGCTTGTCAAGCCGGGAAGCAAGTTGCTTCACACCACCCAATGAAGACAATGGTGTCAACCTCCAAGCCACTTGAACTACTCCACATGGACCTCTTCGGACCGTCCACATATCAAAGCCTTGGCGGTAACCTCTATTTTCTCATTATTGTTGATGACTATTCTCGCTATTCATGGACTCTATTTTTAGGAGACAAGAGTGAAACTCCGGAAGTGTTCAAGACCTTCGCCAACCGCGCTCAAAAGGAATTTCAACTTCCCATCATCAAGGTCCAGAGTGACAACGGCACCAAATTCAAGAACTATAACATTGGGGAGTGGTGTGACCGTGAAGGAGTGAAACATGAGTTTTCGGCCACATACACTCCTCAGCAAAATGGTGTCGTTGAAAGGAAGAACAAGACACTCATCACTCTTGCAAGAGCAATGCTTGATGACTACGGCACGTCGGAGAAGTTTTGGGCTGAAGCAATCAACACGGCGTGCCATGCTGCAAATAGGGTCTATCTCCATCGACTACTTCAAAAGACCCCGTACGAGCTTCTCATTTGGAGAAAGCCCAACATCTCCTACTTTCGAGTCTTTGGATGCAAGTGCTACATCTACCACAAGAAAAGGCTCGGTAAGTTCGAAAGAAGATGTGATGTTGGTATATTTCTTGGTTATGCATCAAACTCAAAAGCATATCGAGTATTCAACCAAACCTCTGGTTTAGTTGAGGAAAGTTGTGATGTTGAGTTTGATGAATCTAATGGCTCCCAAGAGGAGAGTTTTGGTCATGATGAAATAGATGATGAGCCTCTACGAGAAGCCATGAAGAACATGACCATTGGAGACATCAAGCCCGAAGTTTAGGAGAGCCATGATCAAGGGGGAGCTTCAAGTTCCAACAACAACACCTCTATGGCGCCTCAAGTTGACGAAGAAGAGAGGGATGATCCATTGCCAACTCAAGACTCACAAGCACAACAACATCAAGAAGAAGAAGAAGTTCATGATCAAGTCCAACCACAAGAGGAGCAACACGCATCACCATTGCCAAGTGCTTCACAACCTCTTATGAGGCATGGACGCATCTCCAAGGCGCATCCAATGGACCAAATCATTGGAAGTCTGTCAAGGGGTGTAAGTACACGTTCTCGCCATTTGGCTTCATTTTGTGAGCACTACTCGTTTGTTTCATATGTAGAACCCACTTATATTGAGGAAGCACTCCAAGACCCAAATTGGGTGATGGCCATGCAAGAAGAACTCAACAAATTCATCCGCAATGAAGTTTGGGAGTTGGAGGAGTGACCCAAGGACGAGAACGTCATCGGAACAAAGTGGGTGTACCGCAACAAACAAGACGAGAATGGCGTTGTGGTCCGCAACAAGGCAATACTTGTGGCCAAAGGGTTCTCGCAAGTTGAAGGACTAGATTTTGGGTAGAAATTTGCCCCGGTCGCCCGGCTAGAAGCCATCCATCCGAGGAATCCTAATCATGTGTATAGGTTGCACAAGGCGCTCTACAGGCTCAAGCAAGCACCTAGGGCGTGGTACGAACGACTACAGGATTTCCTCATCATGCAAGGATTCAAGATCGGGAGGGTGGACACTACACTCTTCACTAAGGACATCAACGGAGATTTGTTCATTTGTCAAATTTATGTTGATGATATTATTTTTGGTTCAACTAACGAAGCTCTTAGCCATGAGTTTTGCAAAATGATGTCTAGGGAATTCGAGATGTCAATGATTGGAGAGCTCATCTTCTTCCTTGGATTTCAAATCAAGCAACTTCAAGAGGGAACCTTCGTCTATCAAGAGAAGTATACCAAGGACCTCTTGAAGAAATTTGAGATGGGAGATTGTAGCTCAAGAAGCACTCCAATGGAAACAAATTTTCATCTCGACGCGGATAAGGACGGTAAATCTATTGATCAATCTAACTACCGTTCTATGATTGGTTCATTGCTTTATCTTACCACATCTAGGCCCGATATCATGTTTAGTGTATGCTTATGTGCTCGCTTTCAAGCGACACCTAAAGAATCGCATAGGAAGGCGGTCTTTAGGATACTTAGGTATCTTAAGCATACCCCCAGTGTGGGCTTGTGGTACCCTAAAGGTGTAAAATTCCATCTTGTGGGATACTTAGATTCGGACTTTGTCGGATGCCGCGTGGATCGCAAGAGTACCTCCGGTGGGTGCCACTTGCTTGGGCGTTCCCTAGTTTCTTGGTCAAGCAAGAAGCAAAATTCCGTCGCCTTGTCCACGGCGGAAGCGGAATACATTGCGGCTGGTGCATGTTGTGCCCAAATTCTTTATATGAAGCAAACCCTTTTGGACTTTGGTATTAAACTTGGTTGTGTGCCTCTTCTTTGTGACAATGAAAGTGCGGTTAAGATAGCTAAAACCCCCGTTCAACACTCCCGCACTAAGCACATTGATATTCGCCATCATTTCTTGAGAGACCATGAAGCTAAGGGAGACATCTCTTTGAGAGGTGTTAGGTCCGAAGAACAATTGGCGGATATCTTCACTAAACCACTTGATGAGAAAACTTTTTCTAGGCTAAGAAGTGAATTAAATGTGCTAGATGCATCAAACGTCATGTAAGTTGCCATGATCATGTAAGAATGCATATCATATAGGTCTTGCCTAACTCTCAAAGGATAGGGGTGAGCAAGGGTTAGCTTGGGATGGTGGCTCTTTTGGGTTTTCCCAAGGCTTGGAGAGTAGCTCTCCCTGAAGAAGCCTTTGAAAGGTTCAAACTTGGCAAGATAGATTTATTTTATGCCTTGCATGATGCCTGCCATATAATCTTATAATTTCTTGCATTATAATTTATTTGGCATTGCATACGGTAGATTGTCACAAAGGGGAACCCGCCTCATGAGAAAGAGACTTGTTTGAAATGCAATATCTCAACTCATATAAGGTGGAAAGAACAAAATGTTAGGTGCGTTAATGCCTAGAGGAACATGCTTCAAAGAGATAGAAGTATTCATACTCTAGCTCACAAAGCATGGGCCTTACATTTTATTTGGATAATTTTCCTCCTATTTTTTCTCGATGTTCCATTTGCTTTAAGGCCTAGCCAAGTTATTGGCATATTAGTATTTTTGAGGGGTAAGGGGTTGCCCAAAAAGTCCTAAGACATGTGTTTCTCTTTGCTTGTTTGTTTCGTCAAAGGACATAGATGGGATGTTTTTGTTCTGCTCTCATCGGATTATCCGATGCCTAGGTCAATCCCTCATCGGATCAATTGGTGTTCATCTCCAAGGGCCAGTTTAGTCAGTATCTCAATTCAACCGACGAGCTCATTCTAAAAAACATCGGTCGATCCGGTGTTCACTCTTCTGGAACTGTGCCAAATTCCACCGATGCTGCTTTATCCCACGTCGGACCATCCGGTGTCAACATTCCATTTTTGAACATCCTTACTGTACCATTCGATCGATGCTCCCATCCTTCAACGTTGGTTCATCCGATGTCAATGGCACTTTTCTAAAAAAACCTTTCCGTGGCATTCGACCGGTGCATCTATCGTTCATCATCAGTCCATCCGGTGTTAAATTTACGGCTAGGGTTTGGGACCCACTATTTAAACAGCCGTTCGCCGTTCTCCTTTTTCTCTCTCCCGATCCCAACGCCGCCACCGCCGATTCTCTTGCCCTTGCGCCACCGCCGCCGCCGGATGCTACCACCGCCCTCCGGCCGCCGCCGTCCGTCGCCGCCTGCCGCCTCCAAGCACCACCACAGCCGCTGCCGCTGCTCCACCAAGCGCCGCCACCGCTCTCCCTCGCCACCACAGTGACGCCGCTGCCTCCTCTCGTGCACCACCAGCCGCCCCACGCGCACACCTCGCCGTCGTGGTGCCTCCATGGTCACCACCCTGTCGCTAGGGTTTCTCGGCCTGTTGATCTCCATGTCGTTCCGTGCGCGTGACTTTGTCAACCTCACTCTTGATCATCGCAATGGCTCGCGACAAGAAGAACAAGGGCAAGGCCATCGCGGAGCCGGCCGCGAAGAAGCAAAAATTGTCGAAGGAAGAAAAGAAGGCGTTGATGGCTGCTCGCGCCGCCAAGGAGCGTGAGCGTGGCCGAGGAGGGTCAGTGAGCATCCGCGAGGCTCATCCGAGGCAGCCTCCTGTGATCGATGACTCCGAGGCCGAAGAAGAGCCGGTAGATCCTCTCGTCCGCCGGCGCTCAGCCTGGACCCGTGGGGGTCATCCCCCGGCAGCACCTCGTCCGAAACCGATGGCTGCCGATCGTTGTGAGGACAGGGGGGCCCAGCGAGCTATCTACGAGATGGACATCATGGTCCATGTTGCTGAAGGAGTCCAGTTGACCGACTACTGGAAGATGAAGGCCAAGCAGCTTCGCAGACTCAGGTGGAGTGTGCTGCTTGAGGAGTGGTACCCGCAGCCCCGGGAAGCCCTGGTGGACAGTCGGTTCTGGACCGTGACGCAGGCGTCTCTCTACGAGTCTTACAGACGCCGAGGCCACAAGTTGTTCCAGCACAACTTCCTGGACTGGGATCAGCTCGCTCTGGCTGTCGAGACAGAGATTCGACCTTATTTCGAGAGGTACAAAGGTCTGGTGCAGCTAGTGTCCTATGAGAGGAGTGCCTATGTGGAGGATTGGGTCCGCGTGTTGTACGCCACCCTCTACGTCTCTGAGGGCAGAAGATCGATTGATTTCATGTTCATGGGACAGCACTACCACTTGACGAGGCACACACTGGCACAGCTGCTGGGAGTGGACTTGCACGACACCTGCGTGCATGAGAGGGTCTATGGTCAGACAGACCCGCCGAGGAGGCCGCTCACTGGAGGAGTTGCACCACCGCTGGAGGAGATCCGTTCCCTGTTTGGTCCTACCTTCTCTCCTGACTAGCCGAGAGTACCGGCCTTGTTGACTCCTGCTGCGCACACAGTGCACCTCGCCTTGCACCGCATGCTCCTGCCGAGGTCTGGTTACTTGGAGGGGTTCACCAACTTATAGTAGACTCTCCTGTTCTACATCATGAACGGGATGGAGTTCGACATAGTGGACGTTCTCATATGCGAGATGGAGGATGTGATCACAAGCGGAGTGGGCATGATGAGGCAGCTCGTGTATGGACACTGGATCAGCTACCTGCTCACCATGATGGTCCCTGAGGAGTCCGCCGTGCACGACCGGCTCACTGACGAATGCGTCACACGGTTTAGCCACTACCGTGCTCCAGCTCCTGGAGACCGCCGCCATGGCCGTCCAGTCGAGCGTCAGGTCAGGGCTCGTCTTACTGAGGAGGACTGGTCGGACTTGGAGAAGGAGGATGAGAGGCTAGCTGAGGAAGAGGCACAGGGTGAGGACCTGCAGCACATCTGGTACGAGAGCGACACCGACGACGGTGTCGAGGAGTACTTTCCACCTCCTCCCTCACCCAGGGAGCACGACGCGGAGGCTGGAGGCTCTACAGTGCCCCCACCTACTCCACCTCCCGTCACTGAGGCACAGGTCACTCAGCCGTCAGAGCTGACTTCGCTCCTCCAGCAGATGGTTGAGCAGCAGCGTCTCGACAGGCTGGCAGCTGAGCAGGCCCGAGCGGAGCAGGCTGCCCGCCTCCTTGAGCTCCAGCAGCAACAGCAGGAGATGCAGCATCAGATCGCCCGTGAGAGGTGTGAGGACACTGACCGGCTGACTGGACTCATAGACCAGATGTACCAGCGCACCCTCGACCCGTAGCAGCAGACGCAGCAGGCGATGATGAGCATCCTGGGGTTGATCACCAACCTCTACGCCTAGACCGGGATTGCCCTCCCGTCGCACCTGCCAAGAGTCACTCCACCACCTCCAGTCCTGGCTCCAGCTGTCGCTCCGGTGCCGTCTATGCCAATTCCCTCCTTCAGCATGTCTCCACTTCTGGCTCCTGGTGCTCCGTCTCACTCCCCGCTGCCGGCTACGACCTTGTTCCAGCAGACGTCGGCCTCCATCGTCAGTGCCCCTGTTCCAGCAGCTCCTACACAGCAGGCACCAACGGTGGCTCCTATGGCTCCGGTAGCTCCTTCCACCGCTACTCCAGGCAGCAGCTCCGGCAATAGCACTCCCGACGGTGACCAGTTCATCATCGCGCCCAGTACTGAGGATCCTTAGGCACTCGGATCCCTTTTTGGTGTCTTGATGCCAAAGGGGGAGAAGATTTAGAGGAGTCAGGGGGAGTGTCTTAGTCTCAGGGGGTCTGAGGGGGAGTGTCTTAGTCTCAGGGGGGTCTTTCTTGAGTTTTCTTTTCTTTTGTAATTTGGAGTTTATCTATATTATCTTGTGTAATTTGATGCTTTTGCTACTCATTTGGTGTTCATTGAGTACTCTTATGTTAATTAATCGATTGAGCTTATTTGGTGTTACTCACTTATTCACACTTGAGTTATTGATTGATTTTTAGCTTTCAAATAATAAGTGTGATATCTTGTATTCACTGCATATCCTTTAAGTTTCATTCCTTTAAGTTTCATTCTATCAAATTCATTACTATTGCGCCTTAAATTGTTGTGTTGTCATCAATCACCAAAAGGGGGAGATTGAAAGCATCTAGGCCCCCATGATGTATGGTTTCGGTTATTAGTGACAACCTACTAATGAATTTGTGAATGCAAGGTCCCCATAATCACTCAATAAAATGAAATCAATATGTCACTGGAGACCCCTAACAATCAATGTATGAGATCAAATCAATTATGTGAAGACAAGAAGTGAAAGCTCTTATGTCAAAGTCGTTCAACTTTAAATTGACAATATTCAATGCTTAAAGATCATCAGAAATGCCTTTGCAACAAATGTCAAAGAGGTCAATCGAGCAAGACACAAAGTAACTTAGAAACAACTCAAAGCAAACAAAATCAACTCACCGGATCAACTGATGATACCTCATAACAACACATCGGTCGAGTTGGTTCAACTCAAGAAGAAGACCTCAGAACAAAGTACTCAACGGATCATCCGATGTGAATGGCTCAGCAACATCGGTCCATCAGTACAGTTTGCAAGATCATTGGACCAAGTGTAGCACCGGATCATCCAGTGTATAGAGAAGCATACATCGGTCGATTACTCCAGTAAGCATCAAGTTTGGGAAAATTCTGGAGGAAGAGCCACCGAATCATCTGATGAGAAGACAGGATCAACATCAGTCTAACAACGGTCATATCTGACACAATGACGTCAGTTAAAGTAACTTGACTGATGATAACTCAAGGGGAGACATCGGATCATCCAGTGTTCACAGTAAAGTTCTGTCAGCCTACTTTTCCAACGGCTATTTCGGGGAGGCTGGCTATAAATACCCCCTAATCCTGTCATTTCGAAAAGTCTTGATCACCAGACACCATCAACACATCCACAAGCATTCAAGACCAAGAGCAATCACTTCCACACCATTTCGATCATCTATACACCAAGATTTAGGCTAGAACTAGCTAGAGGGAGAGCTTGTGTGCCTCCATTCTGGGTGAGTGGACTCTCTAGGATAGTGTGAGAGCCTCAAGGGAGTGCCCTTGGTGTTTGTAACTGTGAGAAGACTTCCGGAGCTTGCCAAGGCGTGTGTGGAAGCCCGGAAGGTCGAAGTTGTACAAGGCTTGAGCTCCACCTTGCCAAGGGAGGCGAACGGAGACGAATAGTGAAGATCCCTCGCCTCGGTGACTTGGGTGTGGCAAAACCCCTTGGTGGGTGCCACAACGTGGATGTAGGAAGATCTTGACGATCTTGCCGAACCACGAGATAAATCCTTGTCTCCTCGGGAGTTTGCATCCTTCTCCCTTCCCTTACTTTTATGCATTTTATATTCCGCGAAGTTTCTATCTACTAGAATGCATAGATAGTTTGCGTAGGGAATTGGGCTTTAGAAATTAAGTTTCATTGCTTGGAATTTTTCGAAGGAAGCCCAATTCATCCCCCCCTCTTGGGCATTCGGTCCTTACAAGAATGCCATTAAGATTGCCCAAAACCCTGTTGAGCACTCTAAGACCAAACACATAGATATCTGACATCACTTCTTGAGAGATCATTCTTTGAAGGGGGTATATAGTCATTTCTCCTATTAGAACCGAAAAACAATTAGCCAACATGTGCACCAAGCCACTAGATGAAAAAACGCTTGTACGAAGTTAGGAGTGAGCTAAATATCCTAGATTCTCAAAATGTGGCTTGAGCTGGTGCACCTTTGGAATGTTACAATTTTCTACCGTCAAAATCTTGCATGCTTTTGAAGACTTACCTCCCTCGATTTTCCTTCAAACGATTTTACCATATAATGCATTTTTGAATTTCTGGGCATTATTTGAATGTTGATTGCCTTACTGGGCAAAATCCATCAAGGATATTTGTGAAAACTAGTCCTTTAATATCTCCACACTTGTGTTTCTATATAGTGTTTCCCTTAAGAAAAACACATTGTTTCTTTGTGATGACCAGGGTCCAGACAAACCAATAATCAGATTGGGTGGTGTCGTGCGATACGACACACAATAGCACAACACAAAAAAAGAACAAAGAACACAAAATGTAAGTGATAAAATTACATTAATCTTAAAGTTTTATGCAAAATATCTTACATCAGCAGAAGTATTCATACTACTCTCTCAAACCACCACTACAGTAGTAGCAATCGTATCCGGCCCGCAGATACTCCAGTCTAGCATCAGAAAAGTAAGAAGCGATGTCCAGGACTTCCATTAGCTATATACTCGGACGAGGGCAAAGCCTAGGAACATGTCATAGCTATATACCTATAAAACTCGTATAAATGCAACCGTGAGCACAAGGCTCAGCAAGACTTAATCGTCTCGCCTAAGAACATGAAACTCTACATGCTGAAAACATAATACTTGAATTTAAACTGCAGTAAGTAAATGTTTGCTATTAGTAGATCCTTGATTCAAGTATATAATATCATGTGTCGTCCTTGAGCACAGCAACAACATGAACTCTACAATCAAACAAGAAACGCTTCATTCCAGATGTTGCAGAGCCCAAGGTCACACATGCCTGAGCAAGTTAATTGCTTAGAAGCATAACTTTAATTATTTTATCAGCTACATCAACCAAGTTGATTAACCATCCAATAGGTTCTACCCAGTTCTAGTTGTTACTACGTCACAATGCAGTGAACAAGTATGCTCCCTTCCGTGAGCGGTAGTGATTCGAATCAAAATACATCCGGCTTGCACGACATACACGCCCGTCTGAAAGAGGTAATCAACCAATTCTGTCGACGTCGTGTATGGCCACCTTTCATAGGACACCCAAGCATTGAACTGGTCCTATCGTCCCTGAAATGTAAGCCCCAACTACATGGGATTGCCAATAGTCAAGTTACCCCTTACTTTCCCATCGACTAACTGCCTAAAATGATGAGGTATGCCTTAACATTCAGGTTAACAAGTTACATCAGTTTGTTGGGTCCACTAGAGCCAGTATGCATTCACTACATACTCAAACTTGACCAACAGGGTCGCACACGGTACGGTCCTTAATCGACATAGGCAGGCCTATGCACACAAATATTTGGTATGTTGCTTCCTACCCACCTGCCCGGTCTTCGATAACTATTCCATCCCATTCCTTCCCTCATCTATCATATAGCAATTTTAAGCATATAAAGTCCTATTCTAACAAGACTTCAGGAATTCATTGGTCATGCATGTGGAGTATCATACATCACTAGACATAATGTAACAGTTCATACTAATCATGCTATATATTATAAAAGCAAAATTTGTTAAACAACTTAAAGGCAAGCTAGGGCTTGCCTTAGGTTGCGACTAGTATAAATGTCAACAGGTTAGTGCTTGATCATCTCGGCGAAGCTGCTCGTCGTTTTCTTTCTTCTTTGTCTTTAGTGTTGCTTGGTCAAATCTTGTGCTTGGATGCTGCTTGAGCAATTCTTATTCTTGTTGTGAGGTCCACGCTAGTCCTTCTCCTCCGAGTTGTGCTTCTCGTCGATCTTCGTCACGTCATCTAGTGATATGATTGTGCATATATACAAACATTGTATTTAATACATCATACTCTAAGATTCTAATATACTAACAAAATTAATAGTCTCAAAAATGGAAGTCAAGAGAGGCCATAACAGACTTAACTCTATGAAAATACAAGATTTATTGGATGTGGGATGTGTACGGTAGAGTTTAAAGGTGCTCATAGATGTTAGTACATGAATCAACTCATGCAATCTAGAGTGTGCGTACCTACTTCCTAGCAAACTCAGGCTATCGCTACATCTGTATCTACAACATCTATCTGCTTATTTTCGGTGGTAAGTTCTTCAATCAGCGAGTTACATGTGATGTTAATAGGACGATGCTCTTCAAAGCCATCTCTTTGCCAATTCATTGATGATCCCATGCACTTCCTCAACCATTTCCCATGCTCTAATTGACTGCTCGTTCATAAAGAACACCAAGAGAATTGTAGGATGCAACTAACATTGTTCCTTCTTGCCCACCATTCATACCAGCACCGCACAGGAACACTTACCATCCGCTGATCAAGTCAACGAGTAACGTGTTGTACAATCACATCATTGGAGTAAGGATCACCTTGTAGGCATTTCACCGAACAGGTTGGATGACTTGGTCAATCTTGTACAATTCAGAGGTCATCATGGCCTAAGTTGCATGCCAGTTGCGACGCCACAATGTCCCTGCATCACATACCATAACTGAACATCAACACACATGATTTGGCTTTGTAAACATTTCATCGAACGCCTTCGCTGCGTCACTGACCCGATCATTGTTGCACAGATCAGAGCTAACGTTCGACCATTTGTCGATGTCGCTGTATACTCAACGTGTTCCTGCATCTCATACATCACTCGCCTCGCTGCTAGGACACGACCACAATTCGGAACGTCGCGACGATGCCTTGTATGCGGCCACATTGGGGCAGCGCAGGATAAAGCAACAAAGCACGTGCTCGGGCTTCCTAGTGACGCAGAGGTGATGGAACACGCTGCTGCAGGTGGTGGAGCAGAGGTTGAATCGACTACGGTTTGCTTCAACGACGAGGCTCTGAGTGGGGAGAACGATGGTGACGCGAGGTGATATGGACGCGAACGGCAAGCACTGCAGTTGCGCGTAGATGCAGAGGTGTGACACCCGGTTCCGAAATTTAAGCAAGTGAACACATATGTGTGCCCAGGATGGTTGTCACATATACACGACAAATCCACAGATGATATTCAGAAATATACCATGTTAAACTAATAAATCAGTACTTTAATACAATCTTCCAATAGTTCTCCAATTACAAATGTCTAGTTATTACTATTGTAGCGGGAAAATAATCTAAGCCAAGTAGTGCGGCTCCAATCCAAAGGAAGTCAACGATAGCACACAACCTAGAACTTCATATGATCCTCATGGTGCTCCCAAACATCACCTAAAACTGTTGGTGGGGAATTGCCAGGGTGAGCACATGTCGTACTCAGCAAGTGTGGGAAATTATGACATGTAGCTTAAACTAGGAATGATAATAAATGGCTAATTGCTAAACAGTACATTTTAAAAGATGTAAAAAGTATCATACAATGTCTATGTGAATTTAATCTCATCATATCCCAAGCAAGTACCATAATGTATATCCCAAATCCTCACTTACCATCAAACCTCATCCGTCAATTAATATCAATCCATATGCCAATGTATTACCTTCATAACCAACCATGTCCATTTATCATAACCCAAACCATAACCATGTACGAAACCATCCCAAATCTCAAGTCCAACTCTAATCATGGAAGTTGTCCAAGTGCTTATAACCGGGAGCACGGCTACCGTGATAGTTTTAACACTCTGCAGAGGTTGTACCGCTTTACCCATATGTTCATGATTTCATCACCTTTCGGTGCCTAAGAACCTCTATTATGCCTTATCATAGTTCCGTTGGTGTGTGGCCAAGAGATCACAAAATAGCCTTTACAAAGGGACTACTAGTATGTACGAACCCAGTAAGGTTTCACCAGCAAACATGAATCTCCATTCTCCCACCCACGGCCCCCCTTATGTGTCATGCAGTTCCTAGGGTAGCCCTCCTCGACTCCCATTCCCCGCACCATCCAATGATCCATACAATACCAGTAGCACACCTAATTACTCAGCTACGCCGCACCCATACTTGGCCTTGTGGTGGCACTTTGTCCTTGCATATTCTCGCATGAACCGATCCTTAGATCTAGAGCAAGCAAAACCTCCATATCATACAACCCACTCCACAATCTAATGCTTGCTTAGATCACCCAAGTCCCATGTTACCAAATAATCATGTTCATCAATTCACATCATCCATAAGTTCACTAATTCATAATTAAGCCATTAGGTTATTTTACAACCCAATTAATTAAAGCAAAACTGGAAAATACCCTTCCCAACTCTCTACAAATTGTCCAAAGCGATAAGGGTGGTCATACCACTCTAGTAAACACCTATCATGGGTTTCCCATAAGTTTGATACAAGCATGCAATTTTGCAAACAAAACATTTAAAAACAGGATTAAAATGATCAAGGACACTTGCCTTGCTCTTGAGGCTGGATTGGATCAGAAGCTTCAAAATTTTGTTGTTGAAGGTCCTCGTAAGTACCTTCTAGAGCGTTACATTCTATTCTGCACGACAAACATGCGAAACAAGCATCACAATCAATTAATGCTCATAAAGTACTCAATATTTCATTGAATGCATGAATGATGCAATTATGTGATAATACATGTTATTAGGTTGCTATTATTGCTTACTAACTAGTTACAGTTAAATTATACATGTTAGAGCAAGTTTCGAGTCATTTCGGAGAAAGTTGGAAAAGTTCCAAGAATTCTAGTATTGAAAGACCGGACTAGTCCGCAGTGGATCGGACAAGTCCGCTACGATTAGGGTTTTGGCAAATTTCCAACTAGAGCATACTTTGATTTAAATATGGGATCAAGATTGATGTGGAAATACAGATCTAAGGTATTTACCGTAAATCCTGGGGTTCAAGGGTTGAAGGCTTGGTGAAACGCGAGAACTTGACATCTAGATCAATGAAGACAAAGAATTGGTGAAGAAGAATGTTGACATCAAAGAATTAATGAAGAAGGTCGCAACAGCGGTGACGATCTTGGTTGATCCTCCTTCTTCCTCTTCTGCTCCCTCCTCTTGCGGTGGAAGCTTCTCTTCCTCGAGAATAGGCGCTCTCAACGTGAACAGGGCTGAGGGTTTCTTCTAACATGGCAAAAAGGTAAAAAAGGCGGGTGGTGGGGTGTTCATATAGAGGAGAGGTGATAGGGTTGGGGTGGAATCCAAGTATAAGGCAGTGGGAGCAGGTTGGGGCCTTGGTGGGGTCCCACTTGGGCTCCTTAGGGGTGGGTTACGACATTTTTGGGCCCAATGGAGGTAATTACCCAATAACTCATCATGGTGGAAAAATAGAATCTGAGTCGAAACCCTACACACCTGACAAGTCCGTAGCAAGGCCATACAAGTCTGATTGGGTACGAAAAGTTTAACAGATAAGTCCAGTGCGAAGACGGACAAGTCCGTTCAAGATCAGAAAGTCAATTGGAGAAGTCCGGAAGTTTTCCAGTTTCAAAACCGTACCAAGTTTTGGAGATTTACCGGACAACTCCGAAAAGTTCCACTAACGGATATCAGACTAGTTCGTATATGAGAATGGACAAGTCCAAAGAAAAACATAAATGATTTCGGGCTAATCCGTAGCAATTAGCGGATAAATCTGGAAAACAACAGTAGCTAAATCGGACTTGTGCGGGGTCCAATCCGTACAAGTCCGCACTAAGCCAGGTTTTTAATTGTTGTTTTGGTTCTAATTCATTTTAATCTTGTTCATTTTTGTGTCGTATCATGTTAGACATGTATAAGGATGTATGCAATGCATGATGGATGAAAATGAGGGTGTTACAAACCTACCCCCTTAAAATGAATCTCGCCCTCGAGATTCGATGTAGAAGGAATGAGATAGGGAAATTCTCTCTTCAGATCGTCTTCTTGCTCCCAAGTTGCTTCAGATTCTGTATGATGTCTCCATTGTACTTTGTACCATCAAATCACCTTGTTTATTGTGACACTCCCCTTGGTTTCTAAGATTTGGATAGGTTGTTCGCCATAAGTCAAATCTACCTCAAGCTCCAAATCTTCCATTGGTACTTGTTCTTGCGGTTGCCTTAGGCACTTCTTGAGCTGAGAAACATGGAATAAATCTTGAACATCGGAATGTCTTGCTGGCATCTCCAACTTATACGCCACTTCTAAACGTTTGTCTAAAATCTTGAATGACCCAATATAGTGAGGTGCCAACTTGCCTTTGATGTTAAATCTCTTCTGATCTCGCATATGTGACACTTTGAGATATACGAAGTCTGAAACAGTGAAAGCTATGTCTCATCGCCTATTATCCGCATAGCCTTTTCGTCTTGACTGAGTAGTTCTTAAGTTTTCACGGATTGCCTGAACTTGCTTTTCCGCTTCTCGTAACACATCAGGTCAGTTCTCTCCTGTCTCATTCCAAAAGAAGGGTGTCCTACACTTCCTTCCATACAATACTTCAAAAGGCGACATCCTTAGGCTGGATTGGTAGCTACTGTTGTACGAGAATTCAGCATACAACAAGATCTTATCCTAGCTGCGTCCATGCTTCAAAGCACAAGCTCTCAACATATCCTCTATTATTTGATTTCTCCTCTCAGCCTGTCCATCAGTATGTAGGTAATATGTGGAGCTGTAATTTAACATGGTATCCATAGCCTCGTGCAGTTTCTCCTAGAACCTAGAGGTGAATTGAGAACCTCAGTCGGAGACTATCCTTTTCAGAACTCCATGCCGACATACAATATGCTGCATATATAGCTCTGCTAGCTGTTCTGCGGTGTACTTGGTCTTGACAGGGATAAAATCAGCAGATTTCATCAACCGATCCACAATAACCCATATAGAGTCATAACCGCATTGGGTACATGGTAATCCAACTTTGAAGTCCATACCAATTTCTTCCCACTTCCACTCTGGAATCTTCAATAGCTGCAATAATCCAGCTGGCCTTTGATGTTTAACCTTAACCCGTTGGCATACGTCACATAATGTAAGGTTGTTGAACGCATTATTGAATATGTTGTATTATGTTCTTTGATGTTCACTGTGACACATCAATTTCAAGTTTGACTCCCTCATCATTCATCAACTTCACCGTCTTTGTAGCACACTAAGTTATGCCCTTGTGCTTCTGTAACCAATCCATTTCAAGTATTATGTCCGTCCAATACTTGTGAATCCAAAGCAATGAGGTTGGCGAGGAAGTCTACGCCCCTTACTTTAAGACTTACTTTTGGACATACTATTTTTATCCTCATCTTCCGTGTAGCTTCGTCTGGAACAATGAATCTTCTAGATGTGTCCACCTTCCTTTGAAGTAGAGGTCAAATGAGATAGAAGAGAGAGATAGAATGAATCCCCAACTATATGCATCAAGGAGTATGGAACTAAAAAACTACATATATAAGCTTATATAGATGTGGCAAGTGCTGAAGCACCCCACAATCCTCTACTAAGCACACAAGCACACAAGCGATCATCACATGCAATTCAGCACACCATACAAATTATAACTATTCATAATTGTTCCTTTGTGATCTAAAGTGTCCATTCTACCTAGGCTGCGTTCTACAGTCAACACAGCTTTGATACCAATTTGTGGCACTCGGTTCCGAAATTGAACCAAGTGAACGCATATATGTGCCCAGGATGTTCATCACACAGACAAATCCACAAATGATATTCAGAAATATACCACTTCTCATTTAAAAAGTAAGTACTTTATTACAATCTTCCAATGGATCTCAAATTGCAAATATCGAATTATTACTATTGTAGGGAAAATAATCTAAGCTAAGCGGTGCGGCTCCAATCCACAGGTAGTCGACGATAGCACACAACCTAGAACTCCACATGATCCTCATGGTACTCCGAAACATCACCTGGAACTGTTGTTGATGGAATTGCAAAGGTGAGCGCATGTTGTACTCAGCAAGTGTGGGAAATTATGATATGTAGCTTTAACAAGGAATCATAATAAATGGCTAATTGATGAAAAGTACATTTAAATACATGTAAAAAGCATCCTACAATGTCTATGTGATTTTAATCCCATCATATCCCAAGCAAGTACCATAATGTATATCCAACACCCCCAGTTACCATCAAACCTCATCCATCAATTAATATCAATCCATATGCCAATATCTTACCTTCATAACCAACCATGTCCATTTATCATAACCCAAACCATAACCATGTCCGAAACCATCCCAAATCCCATGTCTTACTCCGATCATGGAAGTTGTCCAGGTGCTCATAACCGGGAGCATGGCTATCATCATAGTTTTTAACACTCTGCAGAGGTTGTACTGCTTTACCCACATGTTCGTGATTTCATCACCTTTTGGTGACTAAGATCCTACATTATGCCTTATCACACTTCCGTTGGTGTGTGGTCAAGAGATCACAAAATAGCCTTTACAAAGGGACTACTAGTATGTACGGACCCACTAAGGTTTCACCAGCAGGCTTGAATCTCCATTCTACCACCCACGAGCCCCCTCATGTGCCATGCAGTTCCCAGGGTAGCCCTCCTCGACTCTCATTCCCCGCACCATCCAATGGTCCATACAATACCAGCAACACACTTAATTACTCAGCTACTCTGCACCCACTTGGCCTTGTGGTGGCACTATTGTCTTGCCATATTCTCGCATGAACCAATCCTTAGATCTAGAGCAAGCAAAAGCATCATATCATCCAGGTCACAGTCCAATGCCTGCTTAGATCAGCCAATTCCCATGGTACCAATAAATCATATTCATCAATTCACATCATCCATAAGTTCATTAATTCATTATTAAGCCATTTGTTTATTTTCCAACCCAATTAATTAAAGCAAAGCAAAACTGGAAAATACCCTTCCCTCACTAAGTGGTTAACTTATGCCAACTGGGACATCCTCCTTCTCCTTTTTAGTTGTACTCTTCTCTTGTGCTGGATATGGTGGATTACGAGTGGTTTTACCACCCCTCGTAGTCACCGCATTCAGTCTCTCCAGTGGAGGAACAACTACAACTAGTTGGGTCAATTGAGTTTCTAACTTCTTGTTGAAAATCAATTGATTCTTGAAGGCCGAGGATAGTCCTTCAATCTTAGCATTAATATTCTCTAGGGTCTTGTCATTAGCTGATAGCTACTTTGATAGGGCATCACTGATCTTCGAATGAATAATGGCAAGCTCTCTCGGGCTGATTTCCAATGTTGCCATTGTAGTTGTGCCCTCCTTGAAAGAAAAGGCATGGTTGGCCCCACCCTTAACCTCCTGGATGATAGCCACTATTGTTTCCATTGTTGGCTACGTACAAGCCATCCTCACGGGTTTCTAGGCAGTCATTGCCCAAATGGCCTGTGTTGCCACAAACTTCATATGTAATGTGAGAGTCCAAGGCATAGGCCTTGCCACATACTTCACCGGTAGCTTGTCCATCTATCTTCTTCATAAGGAGGTCCAATTTGGCAGCGATCATGTCCACCTACTTCAAATTGTGTATGCCTAACACACAGGTATGGATACGCTCGTCGCTCAAACCCATGTTTGGCACCATCTTCTCAATCAAATCTTTGGCTTTGGGCACCGTCAATGAGAAGAAGGCACCTCCAACAGCAACATCAATATGGTCACGGGCGGAAGGGATCAACCCATTGTAGAAGTTTTGGATAATGAGCCAATCATCCATCCCATGGTGGGGACAGGCTAGGATATACGCCTGCAACCTTTCCCATGCCTCAGGAGTAGATTCCTTGGCATCTTGCTGGAAGCTGGAAATTCTTCCACGTAGTGCATTGGTCTTGCCCAATGGGAAAAACGTGGCGAGGAATGCCGTAGAACACTTCTCCCAAGTGTCTATAGCACTTTGGTTTGCGTAGAACCACTGCTTCGCTCTCCCAAGAAGAGAGAACGGAAACAAACTAAGACAGACAACCTCAGGAGATACATCCTTAATCTTAAAAGTGTTGCAGATCTCAAGGAACTGTTGCAGGTGAGCACTAGCATCCTCATTAGCCTTCACACAAAATGGGTTTTCTTGCACCATAGTGATCAAGCCAGTCTTGATTTCGAAGTTGACGTCTCCATTTTAACAGTGGGCCCAACAGGCACGTTGTTAGCAGAGGGAGCCAAAAACTCACGAAGGGTCTTCTCGGCGATTGTTAGCAAATGATCAAGGACACTTTCCTAGCTCTTGAGGCTGGTTTGAATCAGAAGCTTCAAAGTTCTGGTGTTGGAGGTCCTCGTAAGCACCTTCTAGAGTGTTACCTTCTATTCAGCAAGAAAAACATGCGAAACAAATATTACAATCAATAAATGCTCATATAGTACTCAATACGTCATGACTGTTGACATTTCTTACTTCACAGATAAAAACCTGCAAGCGCACAAAAACTACCAAAGTAGCATTTCCCATTAATAGAGTATTCCAAGGGTGTCATTTATATTCTCCCAAAGGAAGGCTAGGTGGAAGAACAACAATCATCAAATGGTAAGGGTAGGTTGGTCTAGGTAGGGTTCTAGCAAGGATTGGTAACAGATATGTGGAGGAAGTGTGACACACACAAGAGCATTCTATCTTAAAGGGGGTAAATGAGGCAAAGAAGGACTAGGATGAGTTAGGTAGATACTCCGACTATGCTTCTAATATACATATACATAGCATAGGTTAGTTACTAATGATCATATCAATGATGAATTCTAATGCCAAGTTGTTCAACACATCAGACACGGGTTTACCCCTAGCAAATCTAGGACGACTCCCGCTAAGAGCCTGTGGCATAGCCGAACGTGGAGGATTACAAAGGACAGATAGGGCTGTCACCACCTACTGCCTACCTCTTCAATCTGTGGGTCTATAAGACATCCAATGTTACTTAACTATCCTAGCACCATGCTAGCATAATGATTAAATACCTTAGGAGCCTAGGCACAAGCCATCCTAAGGCAATGACTAACCTAAACATCGTTGAACCAATGTTGAAACATAGCATAAGGTGTTCATATTAACATGATCATATCATAACTAATTAGACTATAGTAGGGGTTTGTAATGTTTATGATGATATAATGAGAATGGTATGGCATAATCATAATACTACTCCTACCACATACATGGAATCCACAATCAAACAAGAAAATCTTCATCCAAGTATATGAACATAAGAAGACTAAAGATAACATCTTTACTAAGAGCAAAGTCACAAATACAAATAGGAATATGGGAGCCCTACCTTTCCCAATTAGAAACTAGGAAGAGACTCCTACTTCTCCTTTCCTGCTTGGACTATGGACTAGAGGCTCTCCTCTCTACAGCCTAAACTCCTCTAAACATATGGAGAATAGTGGATACAATGGAATGAATACTCAAGTGTTGTGTGTTGATGTGAGGGGTGAGGGGTCCAATTTATAGATTGGATAAGGGTTGGTTCCCGCCAACAAAAGCGCGTGAATAAATCACCCCTAACTTCTTCAAGCCGGGAGGAGCCAACACGTGTCATTTGACCGCGTTCGGCGCAATTACTATTGATAGCTGTTATTCGCCCGTCAATATAACTCAATTATGTGAAGGAAATATCATTTCTTGCACACATCACCTTTCTATTTAACCTATTTCCACTTGTCCTTGGAGAAAATGGTGCATGCATGTATTTTATGCAGAATTAAAGTAAAACAAGAGGATGGATCCTATAAAATAAAATCCCAACCAATCAGGCATCAACACGTGGCACCACATGGATCAAATAACCCACAAACAGAAGTATCCAAGGCCGTCCAATGGTGTAACACACATATCATGGAATGGGACCCACCTATCAGTCACCTAGAGGAAGAACTGGTCGTTTGGACCCAGTACCAGGTCGACCGAACCACTAGGTCGACCGACCCCTTCCTGGCGCCAAACGCGGTCAAACGACATGTGTTGGCTCCTCCCAGCTTGAAGAAGTTAGTGGTGACTGATTCACGCGCTTTTGGTGGCGGGAACCGACCCTTCTCGAAGCTATAAATAGGACCCCTCACGACTCACTTCAACACACACCACTTGAGCATCATTCTATTGTATACACTAGTTCTCTTAGTCCTTAGTTGAGTTATGCTATAGAGAGGAGAGCCTCTAGTCCTAAGTCTATGTTGGGAAATGTATGGCTCATGTATCTTTCTTATATTTGTGACTTTATGCATAATAAATATATTATCTTTAGTCCTCTTTTATTCATATAATTGGATGAAGCGTTTCTTATTTGATTTATGATTCCATGTATGTGGTAGGAGTAGTCCTTATGATTGTGCCAAATCACTCTTAATCTATCATCATAAACACTACAAACCCCCACTATAGTCTAATTAGTTATGATATGATCATGTTAATATGAATCACTTGTGCAATGTATCAACATTGGTTTAACAATGATTTAGTACATTGCCTTAGGATGGCTTGTGCCCAGGCTCCTAAGGTAATTACTTAATATGCTAGTATGGTGCGAGGATAGATAAGTAGCATTGAATGTCTCGTAGACCCACGGATTGAAGAGGTAGGTAGTAGGTGGTGACAGCCCTATCTGTCCTTTGTATTCCTCCATGTTCATCTATGCCACGGGCTCTTGGTGGGAGTCGTTCTATTATTGCAAGGGGTAAACCTGTACCTGATGTGTTGAACAACTTAGCATAAGTATTCACCATTGACTTGCTCATTAGTATCTGTTGGAGTTTGGTTCCGGCAATTCTCCCGGTACTACCTTTGGCATCCCGCGGAGTTTGTAGTTCGGTTGTGGCGCGCAGAGATTCAGAATAAGGTGGCTAGTTGACACAAGGATTTATGTGGTTCGGGCCGCCTGAGCGTAATATCCTACTCCACGGGTGTGTGTTGTTGTATTGAGCATCTGAGTGCTTGAGTATGAAGGACTAGAGTGTTTTGAGCATGTGTGTGCCAGTGTTCGAGTGTCTGGACCGGGGTTTTCTTGTGTATCGCTCGACTAGACCTTTATAGTACAAGGATTGGTCATTACATCGTTGCTTGGCCCGACATGTGGCCCTGGTATGCTTAATACACAATTAATGTACTTAATTACCATTAACAGTGTGGTAACGCCCCTTGATGGTGGCGTTATTGGTATTAAGTGTCCTCCGATCGTGTGTTATTAAGACAGCATTAATAACACATAATCGAGTCTTGAAACTTTAATGTCCCTTGAAGGTCCGAGCCATTGGAGGTCCGCCAATAAGCCTGTTGAAGACGAAGGTCCGGCGGTTGGACGCGTGGTAGCTCCGGAGCTTACCGTCTAGAACGGGTAGGTCCGATGCTGTTGTACACGTGTCAGTACCGGAGCTTCCCTCTGTCGGGGGTTAGGTCCGGGGGTGCCACACAGGTACCTAGCCCGGAGCTTTCCCATGTACGGAATGTAGCTCCAGTTTTATGATTCACGTGGTGGCACCGGGACTAACCATAGAAGCGAGACAGGTCCGGTTCCGTATGACACGTGGGGCCTTTGGAGGTCTCCAACACTGATAGGTGGAGTTCCTTTGCACTCTTTGCAGTCCCAAGGGGTATCCGGTATGCAGGGTACCGACAGTGGACCCCAGGGCCCACCTCTGGGAGAGACCTCTTGGGTTAAGTCATTCTGCTGGAGGTGGGTCCATCTTTTGATTTTTGCGTCGTGTCTTCAATGGTTTTTGTATGAGCCGTTCGGGTGGTGGTTTGTAGTTAAACCATCGCCGCGTGGCATCTCCAGGAAGCGGCAGGTGAGATCCGCGCGTGCGGATCTCACACAATTAAAGGTCGACGGTTCCCAATACGAAAACCGTATCAGTTCCGCGCGCCATGTCAGGCTGCCGCCCTTGGGTTTCCCGCCTCTCATAATGACAACTGTTCCCCTGGGGTAAGGACCTCGACTTGATCGTCGTGGTGGCACCGGGCCCCTTTTTCATTGGCAGGCTGAAATTTTTGAACTGTATCTTTGGCCCTTTTACGGTTTCCATCCAAGCATTGCAGGGGCTTACTTAAGAAGGAAAGCGCGCACGGTTTGAGGGTTTCTTACACTTTCATTTGAACTTGCGCTCGAATCCTCCAAACTTTTTCTTGCTTTTCCTCTCTTGCCCCGTCGTGCTACGATGAAGTTTGGACTTCCCAAGAGCCGCATTGGGAGCAAGAAGGAGTTGTCTAGGGTCCGGACCTACATGGGCTGGTCTAGTGACTCCTTCGACAACAACATTCGTTGTGGCAAGCTTCCCTTCGAGAAGGAGCGAGCTGGAGATATGGTGTACTTCATTGGGTATGCCATGGTGGGTTTGATCCCGCCTTTCTCCACTTTCTTTCTGATGCTACTAGATTTCTATAGTCTGCAGCTCCACCATCTTGGCCCCACTCAATCT
Source organism: Tuctoria greenei (assembly GCA_036927565.1). NCBI lineage: Eukaryota > Viridiplantae > Streptophyta > Magnoliopsida > Poales > Poaceae > Tuctoria > Tuctoria greenei. The sequence continues at coordinate 126,847,462 of JAYESD010000011.1, read as the reverse complement.
TGCTGGTAGAGACTTTCGTCCACTTTTGCGAGATGTGGGTGGGCGTGCCCCCTTGCGTGGAGTTGTTCCGTACTTTCTTCACTGTCCACCCCACCTGGAAGAGTGATGAGTTCATCGGCTTCTACTACTTCGTGAAGTGGAAAAACTGCCCCAACAAGTACTTGAGGTCCTTTCCTTCCGGCAAGTCAGACAACTAGAAGAAAGACTGGGTGGTCATCACCGTTGAGGGACACAAGAGGCTGGAACTACCTGAAGGCCTCCCTCGCGTCGACACCGACATTTGGAGTGATGTGCTAGAGCTATCAAGGAAGTACAGGCGCATTCTGACAGAATCCAGGAGTGTGTCGAAGGTGGGGTGACCTCCCAGATGGTCTTCAAAAACTTCTTGACGAACAGGTGGGCCCCGCTGAGGGCTAAAGGGTGGCCTGCCTGGGCCTTCAATAGTGAGATGGATACCAACCGTATTGAGGTTGGTTTGGACACCAACTTGGACGGTGAAGCCTTGAAGACCCATCTCAAGAAGTTCCAGCCTGGGAACATTGGCCCTGGTGACGTGTCTCCACCGGCGGCCTTCCTTCCTCTGAATATGATACTAGAGGAGTGCAAAGAGCTCTGGAGGAAGATGCCGCTGTTGGACGACTTGGGCCTGATGGAGAGGCGATCAACCTCCTGGGTGGCGATCCCCGGAGCTTTAGAAGGTGGCTCCGCTCCCGCCTCGAAGCCAAGAGTTGAAGTCGTAGGCAAGGGAAAATAGTTGGCCGAGCCCTCGAGCCGCAAGAGGAAGTTGAAGCATGCTGACGGGAGGTCTGTCAGACCTGCTCCTTCCACGACAGCTCCTTTTCCTCGGCGGGGGAGGTCTTCGACGGGGACAACCACTCCATCATCGGCATCCCCCCCCCCCCCCCCCCCCCGGACACCAGCTCCGGCCGTGTAGCTCCGGTACTAGGGCCAGCTGAGGGCTCTAGGTCCGAGAGTCCTTCCTGGTTGAGGGGGGCCTCAACCAAGACGTCGCTGACAACGGTAGCAAGCTCTGGGGAGCCTTCCGAAGCTACCACGCCAGTGGCGACAGGGTCCAGTCTTGAGCGTCCGGTGAAGAGGTTCCGCGCTAGCTGCAGCGGAAGCCTTCCATGGTAAGTTTGATTTTTTACCTTAGTTGATTGTTTTTGTTGTAATCGTATTTTGAGTTTTTTTGCCTTCATCCACAGGGTACCCAAGAAAGGGGCTGAAGCTCTGGTTCTTGCAACAGCGGCTGATGTTGTGCAGGTGGTGGCTCCGTCTCCAATCCCAGTGCCGCCCCAGGTGGTGGCTGAGGTCGCGGTAGCCTCGGCGCCAGCTGTCGTGGTTCTGGACCTCGACTCATCTCCCGATGCACCCGTGGTTGCGCCGGACCACGGGATTGAAGATGTACCAGGGGCACCAGCACCGAAGGTTGAAGCTCCGGTTTTGGATGCTGTGATGGTGGGCACTCCAGCCCCAGAGCCGGAGGTAGCTGCAGTTCCGGCCTTAGAGCCGAATGTTGTTGAAGCCCCGGTGGCGGAGTCGGATGTTGATGAAGTTCCGGCGCCTGAGCCGGTTGTTGTAGAAGTGTCGGCGCCTGAGCCATTGGAGGTCGAAGCGCCGGCGCCTTAACCAGCGGTGGAGGAGGCACCAGCGTTGGAGCCGGAAGTGGCCTCGGCTCCAGCCGAATCTTCAATGCCTGCCCCGGAGGTGGTGGTCCCGGCGGTTCTTGCTCCTGAGCCTGGGTGCCAAGACGAAGCGGCCGGTCCTCGACCTGAGGGACCAGTTGCTGATGACATGGCGGCGGGACCTTCGGAGCCGACTCCGTAGGCAGGAACTTCTGCTGTAGGACCTTCATCGGCGGCGACCGAGGCTATACCAGAGGGCAGCCCTAGTGCCGCAGAAGCTCAGGGGACCACTCTTGTAGAGTGGGACCCGATATTTGTTGTGGAGAACCCACTGGAGCCAGCGGAGAGGACCGCAGCAGGTTCGGAGCTGATTCCCTTGTCGTTGTCCATTAACAATGCCTGCTCCAACCTTCGTCAGGTTCAGCTGGACTTTTACCACGACAGCAAGGCCCTCAAGGAGGAGTGCCAAACCCTTAGGAGGTGGTGTAACCGGCTCCAATTCAAGACCAAGCTAGCGCAGACTAGGCTGGCCGACGACAAGGAGTGGGTGAAAAGGGAGAAGGCTCGATTGGAGTACTGAGGTCAGCTGTTGGATGAGAGGGAAAGTATGGTGCGATCCCTCGACAACCAGTCCCGAGCCATCCATGAACAGGCCGTGGCTGCTAATGAAGCAGCGAATGATCGCTAAGAGAAGCTCAGCGCCATCCACGACAGCATCGTCAAACGTCGGGAGGCTCTTGAGGAGCAGGAGAAAAAGCTCGAATATGAAGAGCAAAAACTCCTGGAGCTGCGGGATGACCTCGTGAAGAAGGAAGAAGAGCTTACTCAGAGGCTAACTCTGGGTGAAAAGAGCCTCGCAGAGCGCACCAAGAAGTTGGAGAAGCGCTACGAGAGCGAGGAGAAGAAGGCCTGGCAGCGGGGACAGGACCTCACCAAGAGGGAGAATGAGGTTGCTGCCAGGGAGAAGAAAGTACGGGGCCAGGAGAGAGACCTGGTCTACCGCCGGAACAAGATCCACATCCAGAAAGAGGAGCTTGCTAAACTCGAAAGGCAAGTTGATGAAAAGATTCAGCAGCACACCAAAGAGGTCGAGCGCCTTGCCCGGGAAGGTTCGGAGCTTGCGACGACCAAGAGGTCCTTGGAAGAGGTGCGAGGCTCAAGGGATGCGGAGTACCAACAAGTATGGGACTTCTTGGGCAAAGCCAATGACACGTTATGCCGCTAGGCTTTAGTCCCCTGCGTCCAGATGATCTAGAGCCGGAGTTGGACCAGGCACTGCAGGAGTTGAGCTCGACGGGCAACAAGCTCAACAAGATGGGTGATGTCATCGTGGACCAGCTGGAAACTAAAGGACAATCCCTGGCAAAGAACGTCGCAGAGTACATGCTGACGTGTTACACGAGTCGGGATCCTCATTTCCCACTAGACCCGGTGCTTGAAGGCCCCATCGATGGAGATGGAGAAGCCGCCAAGGCCAGTGTGTTAGAGGTTGCCCAGAAGGTTGCCTCGTTCTTTTGAAAGATCTAGGACATTCTCCTTGTAGCTCCCACTTGTATCTTCTCTTATTTTCTCCAATTTTGTAATCTCTTGTCCTCATGTGAATGAAATCCAAGAATTTTATGAATTTCATTTTTTTTCTTCAACACGTTTGTCTCACTTGGCCCCCTGGTAGATGTACACTATTTGATTGTGAACATGTACCAAAAGGATGTAGTATTTTGTTGAAGACTTGAGTGCTTCGAACTTGTAGAGTGTAGGTCCGAAGTGTTGTTGTGTCGACAGTAGAGGCCCCTGAGGTTGTCGGAGCTTAGTAGCTCTGATAGCAATCACCATCGGAGCTTAGTGGCTCCGACAGCAGCCACCATCAACACATTGAGCGTTGATAGCAGGTCCTTTGGGGATTGTCGGATCTTGGTATCTCCGGCATCGACCACTGTGAACACATAGAGGTTCGACGGCAGGGAGTGTTCTTCCACCATCTTTTCTTCACGTTGACGGATGGCCCCCTAGATTCGTAGGAACTTGATAGCTCCGGTAATGCTCACTATCAGTTTTTAAAACATCGATGGTGAGCTCCTTTATGGGATGTCGGAGCTTTGATAGCTCCGGCATTGTCCACCATCATCACGAGATTTTTATTTTTTCTGCATATTGAAGTCAAGAGAAACAGTAAAATCCATTTCCTATCTATAACTCAATTGTGGCTTACTATTCCCGAAAGAAATTTTAGATCAACAGCAATCCTGTATATAATCAAGCACATTTGTTTGTTTTCTTCAGGTCCAATCGTTCCTGGACTCGCCATACTTCGGCCTGCCGGGGTGTAGGTAGAGTGGCTGAAAGCATCTAGGCCTCCATGAGGTATGGTTTCGGTGATTAATGACAACCATTGGATTTTACTAATGAATTTGTGGATGCAAGGTCTCCCATATCACTCAATCAAATGAAACCTATATGTCATTGGAGACTACTAAACAATCAATTTATGAGATCAATCAATGTTGTGAAGATAAGAAGTAAAAGCTCTTATGTCAAAGTCATTGAACAATAATTGATGACACTTAATGCTTGACAACCATCAGAAGTACATTTCCAACAAATGTCTAAGAGGTCAATCGAGCAAAGTTCAAAAGAATCACTTAGAAACAACTCGAAGCAAAGAAAATCAACTCACCGGATCAACCGATGTTTCCAGAGAACAACACGTCGGTCGAGTTGGTTCAGCAGAAGAAGACCTCAGAACAAAGTACTCACCGGATCATCCGATGTTAAGGGCTAAGCTACATCGGTCCATCAGTATAGTTTGCAATATCCTTGGACCAAGTGTAGCACCGGATCATCTGATGTACAGAAATATACACATCGGTCAATCACTCCAGTAAGCATCAAGTTTGAGCCAATTCTGGAGGAAGAGCCACCGGATCATCCGATGAGAAGACAAGTGCAACATCGGTCTAACAACGGTCATATCTGACACAATGACGTCAGCTAAAGTGAACTTGATCGATGATAACTAAAGGGGAGACATCGGATCATCCGGTGTTCGCAGAAAAGTTTTGTCAGCCTACTTTTTCCAACTGCTATTTCGTGGAGGCTGGCTATAAATACCCCCTAAACCTGTCAAATCGAAAGGTCTTGATCACCAGACATAATCTACACATCCACAAGCATTCAATACAAAGAGCCATCACTTCTACATCATTTAGATCACTTACACACCAAGAGATAGGCTAGAACTAGCTAGAGAGAGAGCTTGTGTGCCTCCATTCTTGGTGAGTGGAATCTCTAGGGTAGTGAGAGCCTTAAGGGAGTGTCCCTTGGTGTTTGTAACTGAGAGAGACTTCCGGAGCTTGCTAATAGGATTGTGGAAGCCCAGAGGATCGAAGTTGTACAAGGCTTGAGCTCCACCTTGCCAAGGTTGGCAAACGGAGAAGAATAGTGAAGATCCCTAGTCTCGGTGACTTGGGTGTGGCTATACCCTTTTGTGGGTGCCACAACGTGGATGTAGGAAGATCTTGACGATCTTACCAAACCACGGGATAAATACTCGTGTCTCCTCGGGAGTTTGCATCCTCTTCCTCTCCCTGACATTTATGCATTTTATATACCGCGAAGTTGCTATTTACTTCAATGCATAGATCGTTGTGTAGGGAATTGGGCTTTCAGGAATTAAGTTTTATTGCTTAGATTTTTGAAAAGAAGCCAAATTCACCCCCCCCCCCTCTTGGGCATTCGATCCTTACAATTGGTATCAGAGCAAGGTTGCTCATAGGATCATTCTAGCTTCACCGCTAGAGAGCTAAAATGGCCAAGGTTGGGGGTTCGGTTCCTATCTTTGAGGGCAGGAACCTTGCCTATTGGAACACGCATGCGCGCTCTATTGCTCCCTAAGTATGGGAAGCGACCCACGCGGAGTTTGGAGAACACAACTATGTTGGTGATCAAATTAAATGGGATGCTAAAGCTAAGAATGCAATCTATTAATGTACTAGTCAAGATGTGTTTGCTAGGATTGGTAGCAAAGAAAAAGCTTGTGAAATTTGGGCTTGCTTAATAGAGATTCATGAGGGTTCTTCTCGAGTCAAGGAACTTAAATATCACATGCTTAAAGCAAAATATGATGAATTTAAGATGCTACCTCATGAAAATGTCAATGAGATGTTCTCTCGCTTGAATGTACTTATTGAAGAAATTAATGCTCTTGACATTGCTTCTCTTGGCAAGGGACTCATCAACCGCAAGATCCTCATGCTCCTTCCCAAGCCAAAGTACAACATCATCAACTCCATGCTTCAAAAGGAGTCTCTTGACCACATTGAAGTTTTGGAGCTCATTGGAGAAATTCACGCTCATGAGATGAGTGTACTTGGGATGATGGAGCAATCATCTTCAAAAACAATTGCTCTAAAGGCCTCCACCAAGAAAACAAGCCTCAAGAAGAAGAAGGTGGTTGAGCCTAGCTCAAGTGAAGAAGAGCAAGCATCAAGTGAAGAAGATGATGATGAGCTTGCATTGATGATGAGAAAGTTCTCACGCTTGAACTCCAAGATTACTAAGAAGGGATATACATTTGATCCCAAGAAGAAAGCGTTTCTACCAAGGAGAGATGATCACAAGACTTGCTACAATTGTGGTGATCAAGGCCACATCTCCTATGATTGTCCAAAACCGGACAAAAGAAGAGAGAACCACAAGAGCAAGCATCGCAAGCTTGAAGATAGTGAAGATGATGAAGAGGCCAAACCCAAACCAAGATCCTTTGGGAAGAGGAAACATGACAAGGGCAAGAAGACAAGACTCTTCCCAAAGAAGAGAAATGGCCCACAAAAGGTGTTCATGTGTGAGGCAAATGAATGGGTCACCGACGAAGAAACAAGTGATGAAGAGAGTGAAGTGGAAGAAGAAAGTTTGGCCGGCCTCGCCATTGCCAACAATGATGACTCACCTCTTCATCCACCGCCCATGTGCCTCATGGCGAAAGGTAACACCAAGGTATGTGATGACTCTAGCGATGATGAGATTTCCCCCGATGATTTAACTTCTTTAATAAATGAATATCACACTATCATTAAGAGGGAAAAGAGTAAGGTTAAGGCTCTTGAAGGAACTCGTGCTAAGCTTGAGAGTGCTAACCTTGATTTGCTTGACAAGTATGAAAGCATACTCAAAGAGCATGACACGCTCAAATCCCATGTCAAGCAAGTTGAGGAGGATAAGGCTCAAATCAAGCTAGATCATCATGAGCTTGGCTTAGCCCACCAAGCACTCTTGCGAAAGCACAATGAGTTAATCCAAGAGCATCAAACACTTAACCTTGCTTATGAAGTGCTTGATCAAGAGTTAAAAATTATGAAGAAACAAACTCTTAATGATAAGATATCCATTACTTCTCATGCCACTAATGTCTTGCACAAGTCTTTGCCTTTGAAAGAGAACACTAGGGAGAAGGACTTCTTGGAAGAAATTGAGAGTCTCCGCACTAGTGTGGCTAGACTATCAAAAGGAGAAGTCAAGCACAAGGAAATCCTCTTCCAACAAGCAAAGGCCTTCAACAAGAGAGGACTTGGATCCTTCCCGGTGCCTAACAAAGGAAAGGTTCCCTCACCGGAGCTTACAACAAGCTTCATCAAGGAAGTTGGTTCTTATTGCCAACATTGTGAGGTCACCGGTCATCACACAAGGGAGTGTCCTCTTCCTAACCGACTTTCTCCAAAATTGCCTACTAACTACAAACCTACTTTCAATTATCATTATTATCTCTTGAGTAAAGTAGATGGCAAGGTGAAGGCAAGGTTCATTGGCAAAGACATGAAGGGCATGAAGGGGAAGCTCCCCAAGCAACTTTGGGTCCCAAAAACACTTGTATCACACATACAAGGACCTAAGTTGGCTTGGGTGCCTAAAGTCAAAAATTGAATTCATGTGTGTAGGTGAACTACAAAGCCTGAAGAAAGCATTGGGTACTCGATAGCGGGTGCACTCAACATATGACCGGCAATGATGGTATGTTCACCACCATAGAAAACCTCGGCAATCATGAACAAGTCACCTTTGGTGATAACTCTAAGGGTAAGGTAATTGGGTTAGGTAAGATTGCTATTTCAAATGACTTATCTATCTCTAATGTATTGTACGTTAAGTCACTTAGTTTTAATTTACTTTCTATTGCACAACTATGTGATCTTGGACTAACGTGCACATTTAGCAAAATGATGTTGTTGTGAGTAGTGAAACAAGCAAAGAACTAGTCTTCAAAGGATTTCGGCATGGACATCTCTACCTTGTAGACTTCTCCAACAAGGATGCTAGCTTGACCACTTGTCTTTTCACTAAGACGAGTTTGGGTTGGCTATGGCATCGACGCATAGCGCACATTGGGATGAGCAAGCTCAAGAAGTCATTCAAGCTTGGGATGGTAACCGGCGTGAAGGATGTCACATTTGAAAGGAACAAGCTTTGTAGCGCTTGTCAAGCCAGGAAGCAAGTTGCTTCACACCACCAATGAAGACAATGGTGTCAACCTCCAAGCCACTTGAGCTACTTCACATGGACCTCTTCGGACCGTCCACATATCAAAGTCTTGGTGGTAACCTCTATTGTCTTGTTATAGTTGATGACTACTCTCGCTATGCTTGGACTCTATATCTAGGTGACAAGAGTGAAACTTCGGAAGTGTTCAAGACCTTCGCCAACCACCCTCAACGGTAATTTCAACTTCCCATCATCAAGGTCCGGAGTGACAACGGCACCGAATTCAAGAACTACAACATTGGGGAGTGGTGTGACCGTGAAGGAGTAAAACATGAGTTTTCGGTCACATACACTCCTCAACAAAATGGTGTTGTTGAAAGGAAGAACAAGACTCTCATCACTCTTGCGCGAGCAATGCTTGATGACTATGGCACGTCCGAGAAGTTTTGGGCTGAAGCAATCAACACGGCGTGCCATGCCGCAAATAGGGTCTACCTACATCGACTACTTCAAAAGACCCCGTACGAACTTCTCATTGGGAGAAAGCCCAACATCTCCTACTTTCGAGTCTTTGGGTGCAAGTGCTACATCTACCGCAAGAAAAGGCTTGGTAAGTTTGAAAGAAGATGTGATGTTGGTATATTTCTTGGTTATGCATCAAACTCAAAAGCATATCGAGTATTCAACCAAACCTCCGATTTAGTTGAGGAAAGTTGTGATGTTGAGTTTGATGAGACTAATGGCTCCCAAGAGGAGAGTTTTAGTCATGATGAAATAGATGATGAGCCTCTACGAGAAGCCATGAAGAACATGATCATTGGAGACGTCAAGTCTAAAGTTGAGGAGAGCCATGATCAAGGGGGAGCTTCAAACACCTCTATGGCGCCTCAAGTTGACGAAGAAGAGAAGGATGATCCATTGTCGACTCAAGACTCACAAGCCCAACAACATCAAGAAGAAGAAGAAGTCCATGATCAAGTCCAACCATAAGAGGAGCAACACGCATCACCATTGCCAAGTGCTTCACAACCACTTATGAGGCATGGACGCATCTCCAAGGCGCATCCGATGGACCAAATCATCGGAAGTCTGTCAAGGGGTGTAAGTACACGTTCTCGCCATTTTGCTTCATTTTGTGAGGACTACTCATTTGTTTCATGTGTAGAACCCACTCACATTGAGGAGGCACTCCAAGACCCAAATCGGGTGATGGCTATGCAAGAAGAACTCAACAACTTCATCTGCAATGAAGTTTGGGTGTTGGAGGAGCGACCCAAGGACAAGAACATCATCGGAACAAAGTGGGTGTACCACAACAAACAAGACGAGAACGGCGTTGTGGTCCGCAACAAGGCAAGACTTGTGGCCAAAGGGTTCTCGCAAGTTGAAGGACTAGACTTTGGGGAAACATTTTCTCTGGTCGCCCGGCTAGAAGCCATCCGTATACTTCTTGCCTTTGCATCACATCATAATATTAGACATTATCAAATGGATGTGAAAAGTGCCTTTCTTAATGGTTACATTAACGAGCTTGTTTATGTTGAACAACCTCCCGGGTTTGAGGATCCGAGGAATCCTAATCATGTGTATAGCTTGCACAAGGCGCTCTACGGGCTCAAGCAAGCACCTAGGGCATGGTATGAACGACTACGGGATTTCTTGATCATGCAAGGATTCAAGATCGGGAGGGTGGACACTACACTCTTCACCAAAGACATCAACGGAGATTTGTTTATTTGTCAAATTTATGTTGATGATATTATTTTTGGTTCAACTAACGAAGCTCTTAGCTATGAGTTTGGCAAAATGATGTCTAGGGAATTCGAGATGTCAATGATTGGAGAGCTCAACTTCTTGCTTGGATTCCAAATCAAGCAACTTCAAGAGGGGACCTTCGTCTATCAAGAGAAGTATACCAAGGACCTCTTGAAGAAATTTGAGATGGGAGATTGTAGCTCAAGAAGCACTCCAATGTCAACAAATTGTCATCTCGACGCGGATAAGGACGGTAAACCTATTGACCAATCTAACTACCGTTCTATGATTGGTTCATTGCTTTATCTTACCTCATCTAGGCCCGATATCATGTTTAGTGTATGCTTATGTGCTCGCTTTCAAGCGACACCTAAAGAATTGCATAGGAAGGCGGTCTTTAGGATACTTAGGTATCTTAAGCATACCCCTAGTGTGGGCTTGTGGTACCCTAAAGGTGCAAAATTCCATCTCTTGGGATACTCGGATTCGGACTTTGCCGGATGCCGCGTGGATCGCAAGAGTACCTCCGGTGGGTGCCACTTGCTTGGGCGTTCCCTAGTATCTTGGTCTAGCAAGAAGCAAAATTCAGTCGCCTTGTCCAGGGCGGAAGCGGAATATATTGCGGCCGGTGCATGTTGTGCCCAAATTCTTTATATGAAGCAAACCCTTTTGGACTTTGGTGTTAAACTTGGTTGTGTGCCTCTCCTTTGTGACAATGAAAGTGCGGTTAAGATAGCTAAAAACCCCGTTCAACACTCCCGCACTAAGCACATTGATATTCGCCACCATTTCTTAAGGGACCATGAAGCTAAGGGAGACATCTCTTTGCGAGGTGTTAGGTCCGGAGAACAATTGGCGGATATCTTCACTAAACCACTTGATGAGAAAAATTTTTCTAGAATAAGAAGTGAGTTAAATGTGCTAGATGCATCAAACGTCATGTAAGTTGCCATGATCATGTAAGAATGCATATCATATAGGTCTTGTCTAACTCTCAAAGGATAGGGGTGAACAAGGGTTAGCTTGGGATGGAGGTTCTTTTGGGTTTCCCCAAGGCTTGGAGAGTGGCTCTCCCTGAAGAAGCCTTTGAAAGGTTCAAATTTGGCAAGATAGATTTATTTTATGCCTTGCATGATGCCTGCCATATAGACTTGTAATTTCTTGCATTATAAAATGTTTGGCATTGCATACGGTAGATTGTCACAAAGGGGAACCCACCTCATGAGAAAGAGACTTGTTTGAAATGCAATATCTCAACTCATATGTGGTGGAAAGAACAAAATGTTAGGTGCGTTAATGCCTAGAGGAACATGCTTTATAGAGATAGAAGTCTTCATACTCTAGCTCACAAAGCATGGGCCTTACATTTTATTTGGATAGTTTCCTCCTTATTTTTCTTCGGTGTTCTATTTGCTTTAAAGCTTAGCCAAGTTATTGGCATATTAGTATTTTTTTGAGGGGTAAGGGGTTGCCCAAAAAGTCCTAGGACATGTGTTTCTTATTGCTTGTTTGTTTGGTCAAAGGACATATATGGGATCTTGTTGTTTTATAGTCATCAGATTATACAATGCTTAGGTCAGACCATCATCAGATCAGTTGGTGTTCAAAAGCCAAGAGTCAGATCAGTCAGTAACACAAATCAACCGACGCGTTCATTTGGAAAAACATCAATCCATCCGGTGTTCACATTTCTGGAACTGTGCTGAAATCCACCGATGCTATTCCTTTCCACGTCGGTCCATCTGGTGTCAACGGCACCTTTTTGAATACCCTTACTGTGCCATTCGACCGATGCTTCTAACGTTTAACGTCGGTCCATCCGGTGTTAAATTTTCGGCTAGGGTTTGGGACCCACTATTTAAACGGCGCTTCGCCTCCCGTTTTCTCTCTCTCTGATCCCGACTCACCCGTTGCCGCCGCCCCTATCGCCCTAGCACCACTGCCATCCTCAGCCGCACCGCCGCCACCTTCAGCAGCACCACCGCCGCCGCATCTTCCAGCGCCGCCGCCGCATCCTCCAGCGCCGCCGTCGCTCTCCCTCACCACCACAGCACCCAAGCACCACCTCCTCCCGTGCACCACCGTCGCCCCAAGCACAGCGCCATCGTGGTGCCTCCACGGTCGCCATCTCTTCATCGCTAGGGTTGCCAGCCGCGACCGTACTTCATTCTCGTTCATCGCCACATCGCAATGGCTCGTGACAAGAAGAACAAGGGCAAGGCCATTGCGGAGCCGGCCGCAAAGAAGCAGAAGCTCTCGAAGGAGGAGAAGAAGGCGTTGATGGCCGCTCGCGCCGCCGAGGAGCGAAAGCGTGGCCGAGGAGGATCATTGAGGATCCACGAGGCTCGTCCGAGGCAGCCTCCTGTGATAGATGAGTCCAAGGCAGAAGACGAGCCGGAAGTGCCACTCGTTCGCCGGCGATCAGCCAGGACCCGTGGGGGTCATCTGCCAGCAGCACCACGTTCGAGACCCTGAGCTACCGAGCTTCGAGAGGATAGGGCGGCCCAGAGAGCCATCTACGAGATGGACACCACCGTCCACATAGGTGAAGGTGTCCGGTTGACTGATTACCGGAAGATGAAGGCCAAGCAGCTAAGAAGACTATGATGGAGTGTTCTGCTTGAGGAGTGGTTCCCGCAGCCCAGAGAGGCTCTTGTGGACAGTCGTTTCTGGACCGTGACACAGGCGTCACTCTATGAGACCTATAGACGCCGCAGCCACAAGCTATTCCAGCACAACTTTCTGGATTGGGATCAGCTCGCCCTGGCAGCAGAGATAGAGATACGCCCATACTTTGAGAGGTATCGAGGGCTGGTGCAGTTGATGTCCTACGATAGGAGTGCATATGTGGAGGATTGGGTCCGCGTATTTTACGCTACACTATATGTCTTTGAGGGCCGCAGATCGATAGACTTCATGTTCATGGGCCAGCACCATCACCTGACAAGGCAGACGCTGACACAGCTGCTAGGAGTGGACCTGCATGACACTTGCGTGCATGAGAGGGTATATGGACAGGCAGACCCGCCGAGGAGGCCGCTCACTGGATGAGTGGCACCACCACTGGAGGAGATCCGCTCTCTGTTTGGACCAACTTTCTCTCCAGACCAGCCGAGGGTACCGGCTCTGCTGACTCCAACTGTGCGCACAATGCACCTTGCCTTGCGCCGCACGCTTTTGCCGAGGTCAGGATACTTAGAGGGGTTCACCAGTCTACAGCAGACCCTCCTGTTCTACATCATGAACGGGATGGAGTTCGATATTGTGGACATCCTCATATGCGAGATGGAGGACGTAATCACCGATGGAGTGGGCATGATGAGGCAGCTTGTGTTTGGACATTGGATCAGCTACCTGCTCTCCATGATGGTTCCTGACGAGTCCGCCGTGCGTGACGTCTCACTGACGAGAGTGTCACACGGTTCAGCCACTACCAAGCTCCAGCTCCTGGAGACCGCCACCTTGGCCATCCAGTCGAGCGTCAGGTTCGTGCCCATCTATCTGAGGAGGACTGGTCGGATCTGGAGAAGGAAGATGAGAGGCTGGAAGAGGCAGAAGCTCAGGGTGAGGACCTGCAGCATATATGGTCTGAGAGCGACACGGATGACAGTGTTGAGGAGTACTTCCCACCTCCTCCCTCACCCAGGCAGCACGACGCGGAGGTCGGAGGCTCTACAGTGCCACCCCCTACTCCACCTCCCATCACAGAGGCACAGGTCTCTCAGCCGTCTGAGCTCACTTCACTCCTGCAGCAGATGGTTGAGCAGTAGTGCTTGGACCGGCTTGCAGCTGAGCAGGCCCGAGCGGAGCAGGCAACACGTCTTCTGGAGCTCCAGCAGCAGCAGCAGGAGATGCAGCGCCAGATCGCCCGTGAGAGGCGAGAGGACACTGACCGGCTGATTGGGCTGATCGACCAGATGCACCAGCGCTCCCTCGACCAGCAGCAGCAGACGCAGCAGGCGTTGATGGGCACCCTGGGGTTGATCACCAACCTCTACACCCAGATCAGGATTGCCCTGTCGTCGCAGCTGCCAGGCGTCGCTCCACCTCCACCTATCCTTGCTCTAGCTGCAGCTCCGGTGCCGACCACACCGATCCCGTCGATCAGCATGTCTCCACTGCTGGCTCCAGGTGCACCGATTCACTCTCCACTGCCGGCCACGACATTGTTCTAGCAGACGCCGGCATCCATCGTCAGTGCCCCCTTGCTAGCAGCTACTACTCAGCAGCCACCGACGGCGGCTCCTACAGCTCCGACAGCTCCTTCCACCTCTACTCCACGCAGCAGCTCCAACGACAGCACCCCCGACGGTGACAAGTTCATCATCGCGCCTAGTACTCAGGGTTCTTAGGCACTTGGATCCCTTTTTGGTGTCTTGATGCCAAAGGGGGAGAAGAGTTAGAGAGTCAGGAGGAGGGTTGCTTAGAGGGTTGCTTAGTCTCAGGGGGAGTCTCTATCTTTTGTAATATGGTGCTCATCTGTTGTAATTTGATGTTTTTGCTACTCATTTGGTGTTTATTGAGTACTCTTAAGTTATTAATCGATTGAGCTTATTTGGTGTCTGTCTATATCTTATGATCACTTAATCACTTGAGTTATTTCTTGATTGAGCTTTCAAATTCCTTACTATCAAGTGTGATAATCTTGTATTCATTGCATATCCTCTTATGTTTCGTACTATCAAATTCATTACTATTGTGCTTTAATTGTTGTATTGTCATCAATCACCAAAAAGGGGGAGATTGAAAGCATCTAGGCCTCCATTAGGTATGGTTTCGGTGATTAATGACAACCATTGGATTTTACTAATGAATTTGTGGATGCAAGGTCTCCCATATCACTCAATCAAATGAAATCTATATGTCATTGGAGACTACTAAACAATCAAATTATGAGATCAATCAATGTTGTGAAGATAAGAAGTAAAAGCTCTTATGTCAAAGTCATTCAACCATAATTGATGACACTTAATGCTTGACAACCATCAGAAGTACATTTCCAACAAATGTCTAAGAGGTCAATCGAGCAAAGTTCAAAAGAATCACTTAGAAACAACTCGATGCAAACAAAATCAACTCACCGAATCAACTAATGTTTCCAGAGAACAACACGTCGGTCGAGTTGGTTCAGCAGAAGAAGAAGACCTCAGAACAAAGTACTCACCGGATCATCCGATGTTAAGGGCTAAGCTACATAGGTCCATCAGTACAGTTTGCAATATCCGTGGACCAAGTGTAGCACCAGATCATCCGATGTACAGAAATATACACATCGGTCAATCACTCCAGTAAGCATCAAGTTTGAGCCAATTCTGGAGGAAGAGCCACCGAATCATCCGATGAGAAGAAAAGTGCAACATCGGTCTAACAACAGTCATATCTAACACAATGACGTCAGCTAAAGTGAACTTGACCGATGATAACTAAAGGGGCGACATCGGATCATTCGGTGTTCGTAGAAAAGTTATGTCAGCCTACTTTTTCCAATGGCTATTTCGTGGAGGCTGGCTATAAATACCCCTAAACCTGTCAAATCGAAAGGTCTTGATCACCAGACATAATCTACACATCCACAAGCATTCAAGACAAAGAGCCATCACTTCTACATCATTTAGATCACTTACACACCAAGAGATAGGCTAGAACTAGCTACAGAGAGAGCTTGTGTGCCTCCATTCTTGGTGAGTGGAATCTCTAGGGTAGTGAGAGCCTTAAGGGAGTGTCCCTTGGTGTTTGTAACTGAGAGAGACTTCCGGAGCTTGCCAAGAGGATTGTGGAAGCCCAGAGGATCGAAGTTGTACAAGGCTTGAGCTCCACCTTGCCAAGGTTGGCAAACGGAGAAGAACAGTGAAGATCCCTAGTCTCGGTGACTTGGGTGTGGCTATACCCTTTGGTGGGTGCCACAACGTGGATGTAGGAAGATCTTGACGATCTTGCCAAACCACGGGATAAATCCTTGTGTCTCCTCGGGAGTTTGCATCCTCTTCCTATCCCTTACATTTATGCATTTTATATACCGCGAAGTTGCTATTTACTTCAATGCATAGATAGTTTGCGTAGGGAATTGGGCTTTTAGGAATTAAGTTTTATTGCTTAGATTTTTGAAAAGAAGCCCAATTCACCCCCCCTCTTGGGCATTCGATCCTTACAGTGGCGTACTTTGGGTGCAGGACCAGGCTAAGTCGATAGCACACTCCACACCTAGATTGGCTTGGCGGCATTCAGGTGAGTAGGCCATTCAACAATGTTAAGACCCGAAAGATTTTAACAATGCAACTTGAATTATATATGAATAGTTTGAGCTAAAGTTTCTTTAGAATTGCATACTTTTGTTATAGACAAGAAAGAGAAAAATAAAAAATAATGAGCCTGTACAAAATAAATGCACGTGGAGTCTGTTTTCACATAATGATGTCTTTCATTATAGGTCCGGGGTATAGTGGAAACAAGTACACTCTTAGGGTACGAAACCAGGCTAAGTGTGTTGCATTTCTCATTTGACCCAAGGTAGCTAGCTACACTTTTAGTTCTGAGACTATGACAAGTGTTGCTTGAACATTGCGGACCTTCCGGGAAAGGTCCGGCCGTCCCCCCGTAGGGTCTACCCGACTCTATACAATGACGCTATAACATACATCACATTAATTACAGACTCACATCCGTGATATTAATCGTAGAACTTACGGAGGTGCTTAATGTACCAAGGATTAGGGAGCGATGTCCCATCCTCGGTTGCCAAGCAAACGCATCCGGGACGGGATACTTTGATCACTCGGAAGGTTCCATCCCAGCTGGGGGAGAGCTTGTTTAACCCTTCACGAGTTTGTATTCTCCGTAGCACAAGATCGCCTTCCTCGAGCTGTCGGTTATGCACATGCCTTTGGTGATAGCGCCAGAGCGCTTAGCGATATCGTGCATTTTGAACAGCTGCTCGGCACCTTCCCTCTTCGACAAGGTCAAGGTCTTAACACCGAAGCTGGTCCTGCGTTGCTTCGTCGAAGGTCCAGACCCAGAGCGACCCCAAGGTGATCTCTAGAGGAATGACTGCTTCAACTCCGTACACCAGGAAGAAGGGTGTCTCTCCAGTTGACCGGTTTGGAGTTGTCCTGTTTGCCCACAAGGTGGGCGGAAGCTCATCAATCCAGTTGGCTCCATGTTTTGTCAGGCGCTCATATGTGCATGACTTGAGTCCTTTCAGGATTTCTGCATTTGCTCTCTCGGCTTGGCCATTGCTTGTCGGGTGAGCTACGGAAGCGTAGCTGACTTGAATGCCGAGGTCTTTGCAATATCCTTGGAATGCAGAGCTTGTGAATTGGGTCCCATTGTCAATTATGATCTTTATTGGGACTCCAAATCTGCATACTATGGACTGCAAGAAATTGATAGTTGATTGCTTGTTTATTGTCACAACTGGAGTTGCTTCCAGCCACTTTGTGAACTTGTCGAAGGCGACATACATGAACTTGTAACCTCTGACGGCTCTTGGGAAAGGTCCCAAGATATCCATCCCCCACACAGCGAATGGCCATGTAGGAGGTATCATTTGTAGGGGTTGAGCTGGTGTGTGAATTTGCTTCGCATGGAACTGGCATGTTTCGCATTTGTTCACTAGCTCGGTTGCATCTTGGAGTGCTGTAGGCCAGTAAAAACCATGCCGGAAGGCTTTACCGACCAACGTGCGGGAAGACGCGTGGTTCCCACACTCGCCTCCATGGATTTCCGCGAGGAGCTCGCGGCCTTCTTCCCTTGTAATAAACCACATTAGGACGCTGTTGGCACCACGCCGGTAGAGATCTCCTTCTACTAGTGTGTATCTTTTAGCCAATCTGACTATCTAGACAGCGGATACATTATCTTCAGTAAGGAAGTTGTCTTTCAAGTAGATCCGGATCTCCGAGATCCATGCATCAGAGCTAACATGAGCATTTGAGTCTTGCGTGTTGGGTTGCTCGGAGCTTCCTGCAGCACCTACGACCCTTGATGGGCGCCATGGTAACAGGGCCATCGGGACCGCCAGCTTCGAGGTGCTGGTCTTGCCCCCTTTGCTTAGTTCGGCAGGCTGAGCTATTGGTTTAGACAACCTCCGGACGAAGGTTCCTTCGGGAGCTGAAGCTCCGGTCGAAGCTTTCGTCGAGAGTTTGTCAGCTTCAGTGTTGTTGATACGCTGGACATGGCAGAGATCAAGGACTTTGAAGTCCTTCTGAAGCTTCTGGACTTCAAGTAGGTATGCAGCTAGTTGAGGGTTGTCGCAGCAACATTCACATTTGACTTGTTTTATTACTAGCTGCGAATCACCCTTTACCAACAGCTGCTTGACACCATACGATAGTGCCACCTTGAGCCCATAGATTAGTGCTTCATACTCTGCCATGTTGTTGGTTGCCTTGAAGTCAAGGTGAACCATGTAGTTGACCTTCTCCCCGGTCAGAGCGAGAAGTATTCCAGCTCTAGCCCCCTGCTTCTGTACGGAGCCATCGAAATAGAGAGTCCAGTGAGGCTCAGTGAAGACCGGAACTTTAGGTTCTGGTTTCTGCTCATTGGGGCCCCCAGGATTTGATGGAGAGGGGGTTCATTCCGCCACAAAATCTGCCAATGTTTGACTCCTGATCGCTTGCCTTGGGAAGAATTCAAGATCGAACTCGGCCAATTTGGCTGCCCACTTTGCAATGTTCCCAGTAGAATTGGGGTTATGCAAGATTGCGCGTAGTGGATAAGAGGTTACCACTGAAATCTTGTGAGCTTGGAAGTAGTGACGAAGCTTCCTAGAGGCAATAAGGACTGCGTAGAGCAGCTTATGCACCTCTAGTTATCGAGTCTTGGCGTCATGGAGTACTTCACTGATGAAGTACACTGAGCGCTGGACTGTCCGGGCCCTCCTGGAGGGGCCCGAAGCTTCCTGCTCATCAACCTGGACCCTCCCGGAGGGGTCCGGACCTTCTTTAGAGACCTCCCGGTTCCTGCTAGAGGAACCCGGAGCTTCTTCTGAAATGACCCGGACCTTCCCGGAGGGGTCCAGATCACATTGTTTAGCAACAGTAACTCCTTCATTTGAAGGATGTTGCTCCTCTGGCGTCTCACCTTGAGGATCTGGGTCTAGGGGCTGGGACCCAAACTCGCCTTCAGGTAGTTCCGGACCATGCCGGGGGGGGGGGGGGGGGGTCTGGATTCCTGAACTGGGGGTAGTTCTGGTCTTTCCGCAACCAGGACCATGCTGACGACTTCATCAGTTGCTGAAATATAAAGCAGAAGTGGCTCACCAGTGTTCGGAGCTACCAGAGTTGGTAGAGTGGTAAGGAGCTGTTTCAGCTCTTGGAAAGCCTTTTCTGCTTCTTCAGACCATTGGAATGGTCTGGACTTCCTCAGTAGTTTGAAGAAGGGTAGCGCCCGTTCTACCATTCTTGAAATGAACCGGCTGAGGGCAGCTAGACATCCAGTCAGCTTCTGAACATCCTTGATGCAAGCTGGTGGTTGCATGTCTTCAATAGCTTTAATCTTTGTCGGATTCGCCTCTATTCATCGGTGGTTCACCAAGAATCCAAGAAGCTTCCCGGAGCTAACCTCGAAGACACACTTGTCCGGGTTTAGCTTTGTGTGTATGATTCGCAACTTGTCGAAGACAGCTTGCAAGGTGTCAAGGAATGACTCCTTGTTCTTGATCTTGACGACGATGTCATCGACGTACACTTCCACTACATCTCTGATGAGCTCTCCAAACATTTTATACATAGCTCGTACTAATGTTGAAGCAGCATTTTTGAGACCGAATGGCATGGCAGTGTAACAATATAATCCATCTACTGTGGTGAAGGAGATATGTTCTTCATCTTCCCTAGACATTCAGATTTGATGGTATCCAGAATATGCGTCTAGAAAACACAATAATTCAGAACTGGAGGTGGAATCCACTATCTGATCTATTCTAGGTAGTGGGAATGGATCTTTTGGACATGCCTTATTCAGTGTAGTGTAGTCGATACACATCCGAAGCTTCCCACTGGACTTGGGTAACACGACTGGGTTTGCCAGCCATTTTGGGTGGAAGACTTCCCGAATGAATCCTACTTTGAGCAACTTATTCACTTCTTGTCGTATGAAGTTTTGTCGCTCTACTGATTGCTCATGAGGCTTCTGACGCACAGGCCGAGCGTCGGAATAAATCTTCAGATTGTGCTCAATCACTTCCCTAGGGATCCCAGGCATTTGTAACGGTTGCCAGGCAAACACGTCGACATTAGCCCGGAGGAAAGTGATGAGTGCGAGTTCCTATTTGTCGTTCAGACCTCCCAATATACGGGTGGTCTGAGCAGCATCGGAACCAATTTGGACGACTTTGATGGGAATGTCGGTGTCGCCGCTTGGTTGCACACGAGGTGCGGAGGTTGAGCCTCGATGACAAATGCTCGGAGGCATCAGATCTTGCTACTTTCCGGATTCTTCCTCCTGCGCTGTAGCAAGCGCGTGGAGTTCTTCCAGAGCAGTAACTCCGACGGTACAATCTCCGCAGATACGAAGAACGCCTGAGGGTGTTGGCATCTTCAACACCAGGTAGCCATAATGAGCAACAGCTATGAATTTGTACAAAGCTGGTCTGCCCAGGATGGTGTTGAAGTGTAAGTTGATCTGTGCCACATCAAAGACCAACTTTTCGGTCCTATAATTCTATCGGGTTCCAAAGGTCACCGGGAGAGTAATGGCACCGAGTGGTGTTATGGCCCCCGGACCTACTCCGGAGAAAGATCGGGAGGGGTGGAGATCCGAAGGTCGGAGCTGAAGCTTGAAGAAGGCCTCGAAGCTTATGAGGTTCAGCATCGAACCTCTGTCCACCATTACATGGTGGAGCTGGATGTCGTTGATTGTCAGAGATACCATCACTGGAAGTTGGCCAGCTCCGATCATGTTTTGAGGGCAGTCTGAAGCATCAAAAGTGATGGCAGTATCCAACCACTTCCGGTGAGGCTCAGCTCCGCCCTAGCAGTAGGAGCTACAAAGGCGATGTCCCGCCGCATTGTCTTAAGGACACGGCGGGAGGTGATGTCCCACGAACCACCAAAGATGGTGTTCATGGTCTTCCGCCGCCCATTGTCAGAGACGTCGGAGTCATCGTCAACGGAGGTGTAAACAGCCTTCAATACCTTTTTAGGGTCCTAAAAACCTAACTTCTATTTAGCCGGAGCTTCGTCGACTTTTTGTTTTCCTTCCCTTTGACGGAAAATAACTTCTTCTCGGCGTTTTTTGTAGCGCTCGGCAATGTTCAAGACCTCTCGACAGTTTTCCAGGTTGTGCTTGTCTGTCTTGTGTATTGGACACCACATCTTGGAGTTGCCACCGTCTTCAAACGACGGTTGAGGTCATTTCTCGGGGCGTGGCCCTCAACCACCCAGAGCTGCTGCAGCAGCGGCAGTAGGTGTGCCGGCCGACGGCTTCTTCATGCTGTTGGACTTTTTCTTCTTCTTGCCACTCCCGGAGGTAACGGCTTCACCCTTGGAGGACTTTTTGTTGTCCTCCGGAGGTGGTTGGGAGTGCATTTCACGACCCTCCGCAGCCTTGGCACACTTGTCTGCCAGGCTGAAGAGTTCCATGACGCTGGTGACACTACAAGGATTCCACCCTGTTGCAACGATTGTACTGCAATGAATACTAAATCGTTGCGGTAAGCTTGGTCTTTTGCCACGATTCACTAGTTCTTGTCATTAGCATCTATCGCCACGGAACACGATCGTTGCATTAGGATCTGTTGCCACGATTCACTAGTTCGTGACATTAGGATCTATCGCCACAAATCTGTTGCCATGTTCACTAGTTCGTGGCATTAGCATCTATCACCACGGAACACGATCGTTGCATTAGGATCTGTTGCCATGATTCACTAATTCGTGGCATTAGGATCTATCGCCACGAATCTGTTGCCATGATTCACTAGTTTGTGGCATTAGCATCTATCGCCACAGAACACGATTGTTGCACTAGGATCTGTTGCCACGATTCACTAGTTCATGGCATTAGGATCTATCACCACGAATCTGTTGCCACGATTCACTAGTTCGTGGCATTAGCATCTATCACCACATAACTCGATTGTTGCATTAGAATCTGTTGCCACGATTCACTAGTTCGTGGCGTTAGCATCTATCGCCACGAATAGGTTGCCACGATTCACTAGTTCGTAGCATTAGCATCTATCGCCACGGAACACAATCGTTGCACTAAGATTTGTTGCCATGATTCACTAGTTCGTGGCATTAGGATCTATCGCCACGAATATGTTGCCACGATTCACTAGTTCGTGGCATTAGCATCTATCGCCACGGAACCCGATCGTTGCATTAGAATCTGTTACCACGATTCACTAGTTTGTGATGTTAGCATCTATCGCCACGGAACCTGATTGTTGCATTAGGATCTGTTGCTACGATTCAATAGTTCGTGGCGTTATCATTTTGCCATGGAACCCAATCGTTGCATTAGAATCTGTTGCCATTAGCATCTATCGCCACGGAACGCGATCATTGCATTAGGATCTGTTGCCATGATTCAATAGTTTATGGCATTAGCATCTATCGCAGCGGAACACAATCGTTGCATTAGAATCTATTGCCACGATTCACTAGTTTGTGGCATTATCATCTATCGCCATAGAACCCGATCACTGCAATAGGATCTGTTTCCACAATTCAACAGTTTGTGGCGTTAGCATCAATCGCTGCGAAACACAATCGTTGCATAGGAACTTTTGCCATGATTCACCAGTTCATTGCTTTAGTATCTATCGCCACGAAACACAAATGTTGCATTTGGAACTTATGCCACGATTCACAAATTCGTGGCGATAGGATCTATCGCCACGAAACACAATCGTTGTGTTCCGTGGCATTAAGATCTTTCGCCATGGAACACAAATTGCATTACATAGTTCACGTACAGCTAACTCACACAGTACCTATATGAAAAAATCATCATCTTTGCTGTCCTCCCTCAGTATTGGAGGTACAATACCGTCATTGATATATGTATCATCATCGTTGTTGTCATCGTCGTCGTCATCTTCATTTGAAAGAGCGGAAGCATCACGGGTTGCTCCGTTAATGTCATTCCTATCCCTGGTCATATCCTCATTTATATCAGTAAGTCGTCAATCATCAAATATTGTCTCAGCCTCCATCGTCTGAGTGACATTATTTTCACTGTCTCCAGGGGGCATGGAATAAAGGTTTCATGGCTTCGTTTTAACTACTGTAGCCCATTTAGATTGCTTCACACTTCTAACTTAAAAAATTTGTTCCGCTTGGGTGGCTAGAATGTAAGGCTCATACTTAAATTGTGAAATAGTAGTGTCGACATCTATCATTCCATATCGATCTATTTTGTAGCCTCTGATTTGGCTCTGACCGGAACGAGGCCGATCAAACCATTCACATTCAAATAACAGAACCTCTTGATTTTTTTCGAAATCAACAGAAATCATTTACTTGATTACTCCATACCACTCATGATCACCATCCCAAACAACAACAACAGAAAGAAGAAGCCATTTATGAATGATCGACTAAAAAATGTGCCCGACGATCAGGTCCTCTAGATAATGCATACAAATAATCAGTTACTTTGCCTTCTTTGTGTAATGTTGTAATCTGTACACATTAATTAGTATAGAAGGTGTCATCGATAAACCAACTTCAGAACAGATATTTCTTCAATATTTCATCAAAGTAAAAACTTGCATGTACTTACTCGTTTCTGAAACCAATAAACAAACTCATCTCTATGGCATTTTTCAACATTACGAGAATGAATCTTTTTCAGCTCTTCAAAATACTCACTGAAAAGGGTACAGAAATAAATTAGCCATCTATAATAAGCATGATCCATTAATATAGTATAGAACATCTGAGTGTTATACGTACTTGATCCATGGAGTGGCCTCTTCAACATTAGAAATAATATAATGTCTGATGTTATGTAGTTCCACCATAGTAAGTTCGCCCCATTTAAACCCTTTTTTAGAATTATCAACTTCTGTAAATATATTAGACTCGAGAGAAGGTTCATTCCTAGCTGCAGCTTCATGACGTTTTGGCCTATTAAGCTTGCTGCTGATGTTATCCAAAAACTAGCTACAAAATGTCATACCCTCTTCCATAATATATCCCTCAGCTATAGAACCCTCCGGGTGAGCTCTGTTACGTACATACCTCTTCAATGTACCAAGGCACCTCTCAATTTGATACATCCATCTGTAAGAAACAGGTCCACCCAAGCGAGCTTCTTCGCCAAGATGGATTGGAAGATGTACCATGATATCAAAGAAAGCGGGCAGAAGCAACATCTGAAGCTTACAAATTGTTTCAGGAAATTGTTCAATCATCTTATCCAAATCTGGTTCCGCTAATTCTTTATAACAAATTCCAGAAAAGAATCTACTAAACTCAATTAAAGGTTCAACAACCTTTTCAGGCAATATGTCATGTATTGCAATAGGAAGGAGCTTCTGAAATATAATATGTCAGTCATGAGTTTTTAGACCTGATACCTTACGTGTTGTTATGTCCATACTTCTCTGGATGTTTGAGGCATAACCATCGGACATCTTCACATCCGCCAAAAACTTGCACAAGGTGGTCTTCTGATCTTTTTGCAAAGTATATGATACTGATGGACAATCATACTTCCCTTTCATACCCACCGGATGTTGCTTTGGCCGTATACCCATTTCCTGTATATCAAAACGAGCTTGTAGACTATCTTTTGTTTTACCATCCATATTAAGCAATGTCCCCAATATGCTATAACAAATGTTTTACTCAATGTGCATGACATCCAAGTTATGCCTTATTAGCAATGTCTTCCAATACGGGAGCTGAAAAAATATACTTTTCTTCTTCCAACTATGCCACCTATCTTCCTCAGTGCACTTTCTCTTATTATTCATCCGCCCAAAACACACTTGACCAAAAGTCTCGTATTGTTGGAGTACTTCGTGACCAGAGAGTGATGTTGGAGCCTCTCTATTCTCTATTTTGTTGTTGAAAGAAGCTTTGTCCCGATACCACCGGTGATCCTGAGGTAGGAAACGACGATGACCCATGTAGCAATAATTTCGTCCATGTTTCAACCACAAGGCGTCAATGTTTACATGGCAGTATGGACATGCTATCCTACCTTTTGTGCTCCATACACATAGCATTGCATATGCTGGAAAATCATTTATTGTCCACAATATAGAAGCTCGCATGAGAAACGTCTCTTTCTTTGAACTGTCGTATGTTTCAACACCATCAGACGTAGCTCATCAATCAAAGGCTGCAGATACACATCAATGTTGTTTCCAGGTGACTTTGGCCCAGGAATTATCATTGACATCAACCAATAAGGCTGCTTCATACACAACCAAGGTGGTAGATTATAAGGGATTAGAATCACAGGCCATGTACTGTAAGAAACATTCATTACTCCAAAAGGATTGAAACCATCAGATGCTAGCCCAAGTCTTATGTTGCGAGGATCAGATGAGAAATTTAGGTGAATGCTATCAAAATGCTTCCATAATTTTGAATATGCAGGATGGCGTAATATTCCATCATCAATACGTTCTTCTTTGTGTCGGCGCATGTTTGATGCTGTTGATTCTGCCATATAAAACCTTTTAAGACAGGGAATAAGAGGGAAGTATTGTAGAATCTTGCATGCTACAAGCTTCTTGGCTTTTCCACAAGGTAAAGTCTCTCTTGCATCCCCACCAGTACTATTTTTCCATCTTAATTCACCACATTTTGGGCATCGATCCAGCAGAGAATAGTCCTTCTGGAATAACACACAGTAATTGACACATGCATCGATCTTTTCGTAGCTCAGCCCGAGGTCACAAACAACCTTCTGAACTTTATAAAGTGTATTAGGAATGCAATGGCCCTCTGGAAGCACATATGAGAATAGTTCAAGGATCAACTCACACGATTTTTTGCTCAAACCAGTTAAACACTTTATCTGGTACAACCTGACAATGAAGGATAATTGGGTCACCTTCTCACAACCTGGATACAACTCCTTTTTTGCATCATTTAAGAAGTCATAGAATGCCTTTGCACACCCAGTTGGCTCCTGCTGGTTTATAGCATTTTCTGGATCATCAACACCTGCTGAAGTACCACCATGATCACTAGTGCCTCTAAGAAGACTGGACAGCATATTTTCCATAGCAGCATCATCAGAAATTATCTCCTCATTATTTGCTGATTGTTGAGCAATATTTTTCTCAACTCGTTTTTCTCCATGGTGTACCCAACAAGTATAATCAAATGGCATCCCATTACGAAGCAAGTGAAGATGAACTTCCTTGCGTCTCCCGTGACAAATATTGCGACGTTTCGTGCAAGGACAGGGCTTAGTTTCTTCTTCACGAGTGCCCTGGAATGCTAAATTTAAAAATGACTTCTTTCCATCCTGCCACTCCTTCGTACGTCTGTCTTTTCCCATCCATGTCTTATCTTCTGACATTGCTTCCTACAATTCAATCGGCGTATCCATAAGAGGATTGAACTACAATAACATTATGTGAGCAACTGTACCTAGCGTTGTTGCTCCTCCACGTGCAGCGGCCGGCGGATGCTCCTCCACCCCGGTTGACGGCGGATGCTCTTCCAAGAGCGTGGCGGCCGGCGGATGCTCCTCCAAGAGCTTGGCGGCCGTCGGATGCTCCTCCAGGTGCGTTTCGTGCAATCGGGAGAGGGGCCATTGTGGATCGAAGGGTCCAGCGGGGAGGCAGCCAGGACAAAGCGTACATGAAGCTATCATAGTAGGCCCAACACTGCGTTGGGCCGCTAGTTATTCATGGGATGAAACTGCGCTGAGTCACTTTGTATTCCTGGGTCAAAACTACGCTGGAACGCTTGGTGTTCGTCCCCATGACGCGTGAGCCCGTGTACGAGCGCGCGTCTCTAGCTCTGGTAATTTGTAATCTAAATAAGTTAATGTAGAAATGGGGGTGGTATTCCGATCAAAGGGGAAATTTTGGTGTCATTAAAGGAGATGTTTTTCGATAGAAAGAGAAATTCTTATCGTTATGACCACAAGTTGCATTGTCTCAACCAAACACCTCGTACAACAACAATGACTCAGCGGAATCATGAACTGGCCAATTAAAATGGAAGTTAGCAGTCTCGCGGTTCATAGATCGAAATGCGTGTCATCCGTTTTCTTCTTCCTTTTTTCTATCCATAACCATGAGACTGTTGAGTTCCATTTTCACTGGCACATATGTACGGTCTGGGTGTGCCAGTGTGTACCTTAACCCCCGTCGTGCGTCCCTGGTGGTGGTTGGAAGACCCCTGCAGGTATCTTCTGATTCTTGTCCTCCAACTATATCTAGGTTTCCGATGACACATGCGGTTCACCACCAGACAAACCATCAAAGCCTCGGTGATGAGCGGCATGCAAATTTCTTGATGACAAACTGGCTGCATGGGCCTCCCGTTCAGATGCAACTTCGGTGCTCCCGTTTGTGCTTCCATGCGTACTCCTGCATATGTGTCATCATCTAATTGGTCGAAGTTAAATCAGGCATTATGTTAGGTAAATTAAAGGGCCAATAAAATCATGACACTTAAGTAGGAGCACGCATGGAAGCACTGAATGGGAGTATACAAGCCGTGTCCCTCCCGTTCTGTCCTCCCATGCGTCATCCCGCTGATGTGTCAAAATGTTATTGGTCCCTTTATTAATGTTTAGTTTAACTACCATACCTTCATGACAAATAAGATGATGACACGTCAGCGGGAGTGTCATCAAAAAACTAGAGATAGATGCGTCAGCAGGCCGCAGTCAGTGGGCCACAGTTAGTTTTTCATCAAAAAACCTGCATGCCGCTTGACCTTTTTTGGTTTGTCTGGTGGTGAACCGCTTGCGTCATCAGAAACCTAGAGATGGAGTAAGAGCACAGGAATCAGAGCATACCTGTAAGGCTCTTCCGAACAACCACCGGGGACGGACGACGTACAGGGGGTTAACGTACACCGGCACACCCGTACCGTACGTGTACCCAGCCAGCCGTGTACTAGTAGTTTCCTTCGAACCTCCGGTAGAAGAAAGCAGCATGCAAGTTTCATTTTGTATGGAGAATGTTTGTTGTGTTTTCATCTGGGAACACATATACACTTTATATAGGCTAGCTAGTGTAGTGTGAAACCAAAACAAAACTCTTTCGCACTACACAGATTCAAAAGCTAGCGTTAATGACTAAACGTAGGCCTACGCAGTCCAACAATGACGTTAGACCAACGCAGTCAACAATGATTGTTACATGTGTGCGTGCTTATCCTTTCTACAGTCTGGTGGTGAACTGCCTATTACATGTTTGGTGCAATCATGTAATCAAAGATTTTCATCTGTTGGATCTATACATCCTACGGTTATTACATCTTTTCATTAAACCCCTTCCACCCCCACCACCACCCCTCCACCTGGTGGAGGGGGTTAAATAAAAAGATTCAACGACTGTAATGTAGATCGATCCAATGGTTGAAGATGGTTGATTACACGATTGCACCAAACATCTTATTACATTCTAGTTCAACCCAACTTTAAAACAGGAAATCTTTTGACACTGATTAATCCAGCCGTGATGTTTTTCTCATCTTGTTTTTGTGATGTTTTATTTTTTTTCTTGTTTCGTGATGCTAATTTTCATGTGTTGTACTTCCTCCTTCCCATAACAGTACTTTTGATTAATAATTAGGACAAGTTTTGTAGTTCAAATATGAACGAAAAAACGTGTTCTAACAACAAGTAATATAGGTAGGAGGTTGTAATGTTTTATGATAATGAATTCAATGTTGTTCGTCTGTTCCATCTGTTATTTTGTTTTCTATCTGCTGTTTAGTGAACTATCTGTTCTATCTGTATTCTCTGTTAATGAACGACCCTCCACACTGCTGGTGGCTTGTAAAGTTTCCTGTACGATACTTTAGCCGCTATAGGTTCCAGGGGATCGCCCGCAGCGGGGCCTGCAAAGCGGTCTGTAAAGTAGTAGCAGGTAGTGACGACTAGAAAGAAAAGTGGAGACAATCAACAGAGAGAAAAGAAAAGAAAGGACGAGAAAAATGTTAGAAAAAAGATAGGTAGAACTCCAACGTACCACTGGCCCTATGCCCCTATACGCGGTGTAATCATTACCACTACTCCTTTACGCGGCCAGAAGATATTACCACTGCTTCAAGGGAAGTGTTGCGGACTAGATGTGTCATATAGTTTATTTTTTGTTTATTGGGGATTATGTAACAGCTAGTTCTGTCGATTAGCGGCGACTGGAATGAAAAGTGGAGACAATGAACAAAGAGAAAGGAACACTGATTTCCTTTATTCCAAACTACTATATGATTGAATGTACTCCCTCCTTATCCTTTTAATTGACGTTTCTTACAAAAAATAAACTACAAATGACTAAACATTAATGTCCGAATGTCAAACAAAAAAATAAAGAGGGAGTATTAATTTCTGGAAGAATCCATTTCTTTAAACTGTCCCGTGAGTTTCCTTTGATGCAAACGGGGCTAAACATAAGACGAGCGCACATAGGGGAAACACAACAAGTGCAACATTCATCAGAGACGAGCGGGCATAGGAGAAACACATATACTAGAAGTCTATTTTATATACTCCTTTTGTTCTCTTTTAATTGGCATTGGGAGAACTAGGGGTGCATCCAAACAGGAATGGAGGGAATATAACCCATATAGTACAACGGCAGATGGCGGAACAGGTCATGCTCGTGCTTAATCCTACAGTTTTCTGTACAGAAGATTGTCCACTCCTCCCACGTAGGCTTGCCGCAGTGGGCAGTTCCCTGGTTCCCTCCTATTGAGCAGCCCCAAGCGTCATCATCAATGTTGGGCACAGCCACCGGCGGCGCTTTTGGACGAGGCCTGCCCAGGAACCTCCAAGCGACATGATCAATACTATTCATGGCTTCATGCCGACACCGGCAGCACTCCTTGTTGGTCCACTTCATGGCGACGGACCCGGCTGCGTTGCAGCCGACGTGGGCCTCACCTTTGACCTGCCGGATATACTCGAAGGCGTCGCGGTCTCCGCAGTCGGCGTCGTAGCGGAGCATGGCGAGGACGTAGGCCGCCACCATGTGACCGTTTGCGGCCGCCCGAGCAAGGAACTGGGTGCCCGGCTGCGCGCGACCGTGTAGGAAGACAAAGGTCAAACCCGGTGACATAGCATGCATGAGGGTTGCCGACGATTGACAGGTGCTCCACGAGGCGGTCGTTGCTCCATATAAACTTCCATATGCTCTCCTGCTCCAGCGCCACGTGCCTGCCCACGGCGCGATCTCAGCACACCGCGTGCATGGACTTGTAGGTGGCGCGCAGACTGGAGAGGTTGTCCATGGGCTGCGGGGAGGTTGCAGCGACCCTCCCCGCGATTAGGACCGCAATATCATGTGGCAAGGGGAACTCCATGGGCTTCGAAGGGAACCAATGAGGGCGCGCGCAACGGAGACGAAGAGGAAGAGTACACGCGGAGAAGAGAATGGCCTGTGATTGTTGTGGAGAAGAGGATGGTGTGTCTTTATTTAATACGCGCGGGGAAGACGATGAGACGCGCGTAGTGATGGTTATGGCTTCTAAAGTGCACCGTTTGGAATGCTACTTGCGAAACTCGTATGAATGTCTTTCCCTTCCGGAGGATTCCATTCCTTTAAATTGTCCCGTGAGTTTCCTTTGAAGCAAACTAGGGTTACGGCTTCTAAAGTGCAGCTGTATGCTACTTTAGCCGCTGGAGTTGTCAGCAGGAAGGAGATTGTCTGCAGTGGGGCCTGCAAAGCGGTCTATAAAAAGTACTCCTCCCTCCGTCCCAACTCAACTCTATTTTTAGCTTTGGTCAAACTTACCTTTGACCAATGATTTCTTGCATGGTCCTTATCCTGATCATCAAGGTCCTCCACCTGCTCCCCATATGACATGGGGCAGAATAGGGATGAAAATGGTCGGAATTGAGCTTATTACCTTTGACAACTTCTTATTCAAATTGGTGTCTGAATAAAAAATTTAAAGAATTGAGCTTATTACTCCCTCCGTCTCTAAATACTTGTCGCTTTGTAGTTCAAAAATAAACTACAAAGCGAGGGACGGAGAGAGTACATGTCAGCCCATTAGACCCAACCTACTATTCGGAAAGTATTCGATTATTGTTCGGAAATTTTCCATTAAAATACGGTATTCTAACAATTCGGTCGGAAATTAGTCTAAATCGTTTCCATTCCGTTTACCAAATTTCAATGTTCGATAAAAACGGTAATCGGATTGGAAATTTCGGAAATTGTCGAAAATGGTAATCGCATCGGAAATTTTTGAAAACGGCATCGGCCGGTTCGGGAATTTACCGTACCGTTTTCATCCCTAGGACAGAATGATCCTGGCGACCAGAATGAAGTGTCGGATATATGTTGTCCACAACGCAGGGTTATTCAACGCAAGCAATAGGTAGCATATCCTAATATTTCACCTCATATATAGCGTGTTAACTAATTTTTCGGCCCCAAATGATCTAGAAAAATTACTCCAGATTTGATGATGCCATAAATTAATCGCTGCTCAAAACAATGACGGTGCTCATCAAGCTCGCAAGCTCAACTTCATTCATCCTCAAACTAGCTAATTATTTCGGATGGATTTATGTTAGGGGTGTGCATTCGGTCTACCCGATATTTTGGTTCGGATATTTCGGTCTTTTTCAAAATTCAGTTTCTTGAAATCACTACCTAAATTGTTATAATAATATTAGGTACCCGAACATTTTGGGTACCAAAATTCCAGTTCGGTCTTCGGTCCTACCCGATATATCCGAATTATATATTATATCCATGTCATGTTTGCACAAATTTAATATGATTGATAAATTTAATCCCATGAGGTAATTTATTATAAATTGACAAATGAAAAATAAAAAATAAACGTTTAAATCCAACAACTTCACACATCACAACATGAAAATAAAATATCTAAATTTGAATTATTCATAGTTTAGCACGCATAATTTAACTTATTATTTGATGGAACGACTATTCGGTTACTTCAGTTACCCGAGAGTGGTACTCGAACCCAACATTTATTTTTCAGTTATTTATATTTGCTACTCGAAAAGTACCCGATACCCAATATTTCGGTCTTTTTGGTTCCGGTCGCGGTTTTATCAGTTTCGGTTTTTCGGTCTCAGTTTATTTGCCCACCCCTAATTTACGTAGTAGTAGCATATGGGATATACATATTTCTCCTCCATGTTTTTTTGCAAAACTATTTAGTGATATATCCTATGTGCATATTACATATGTAAAACTAATGTAAAATATAAAACTTTTTCAAAGGAAGTCTTTGGTTTCGTCTAATCTATTTCCATAATATATTTGATCTATTTTAACAATACAAGAATTGTACTTTTAGATTCACCATGAAAATATTTCCATAATATACAATCTAGTACTACATGTTACTGAATTTAATAAATTCCATATAAATCATTGGTCAAAGGTAATTAGTTCGACCAAAACAGAAATAGAGTTGAGTTGGGGTGGAGAAAGTATTATACATTGTTGTTTGCCGCATAAGGTCTGGTCCTTCGTTCAAGCCGTATGCATTTGTACAGGCGGCTGATGCGACTGGGCGCACCGAGGTTACGTGCGCGCTAGTCACTGAGGCGCCTTAAACGCGTGCAGCACGTGCATCTTTGAATTCAATTGGAACCGCTCCGCGTCCCATGACCACTACTACGCGCGTCGAGAGACGAACAGCCAGGCGGGTTCAAATCCCCTGCAGTACTGCAAGTGCAGTAGAGGTGGCTGACATGTGGGTCCCACATGGTGTGGGACCCTGGACCCACATGTCAACCACCTCTACTGCACCTGCAGTACTGCAGAGGCTGCTATACGCTATAAGATCACCCGGGCACGCCATCGTCTTCTCCGCACAGGCACTCTTCCTCTCTTCCCAAAACCGCGCCAAGAACACCATGGCTGATAAGACAACAACACCGCCAAGCCCACCGAAGGACGCCAAGGGGAAGCATCCCCGACCGGACACCCCCTGGACAAGGAATGGGCTCTCCAGAAGATGGCGTACGATGTATTTGACTATACATCGTGCTCCATGCGTGCCTTGGGCTTGGTCCCTTCCAGAGTATGTTGCAATGGGGACCACGGGCCACTACATATTTGGCATGACGCACTTGGCTGGTCGCCTCGACGTCTTCTGGGAGACGCTGGCGGACGAGCTCGGCGTCGCTGGTCGCGGCAACCTGGTGGTGGCGACATCCAGAAAACTGGGATTCCCGTCTCCACCGCGGGAGGCGCCCCCGCCCAGCCAGGAGCCGAAGGAGGAGGAGGATAAGGACAAGGAGAAGTAGGTGGAGCGTGGTGGAGGAGAAGTAGTTTTTTCTTGTTCTTAGTTGTGTTGTTTTTCTTTTCTTGTTTGTAGTTTGTGTTTTTCTTTTTTCTTGTTTGTAATGTATCGTCTTATGGTAATGAACTTTATATTTCTGTTCATTGGTGCGCAAAAATAGTTCTAATGTTGTTGTTCTAACGATAAACTAGTAGACTATTTATCTCTTTTATCTTTTAGAATGGAATATATTTCGACTTCTAACTCTACTGAGCTGGAGATCCAGAAAGTGACTATCACCTAGTTTATCTGACAGGATCAGCAGGGAGAAGCCCACTCTCTGTTCAAACCCAACACGGATCCAACATAATGAGCAATCAAACAGCAAAGCACGTAGTAAATCACAAAAAACGCAACAACAGTTTCCGGAGTACGTATCAACTTTAGCCCAGATTAGATGCTCGTGGGCGTCATTGCAAAAGGGTGAGGACAAAAAAGACTTGATTCGCATGGCTTGCAAAAACAAACTAGAAGTCAGCGTCATCGAAATTTTAGCCCGATTTGGATTGAGTCTTAGTTATAGACTTACATATTAATAAAATGTATCGGGTATTTTACTTTCACAAGTGTGTCATAAAATGTATCAGGTGTTTTACTTTCACTAGTGTGTCATAAAGTGTACGCCGGCCACGTATCCTGATCCAAGCGTACAACTTCAAATAAAGGAGGGTTATAATAGGTACTTATGAGAAAACGGAGAAGAAGAAAAAGGATGGCGCGTGTTTCGATACATGAATTGTGACACTACTGCATCCATCTTCATTGGCCAGTTCCCGATTCCGCTGATCTCTCTAGCATGTATTCACACTAGCTACTCTCTGGTGACTGTACCCAGGGTATCCCGATGCCCACCCGGCATATCCAGTGGGTGGGCTCCTGAGAAATGTTGTTGTTGTTGTACGTGGTGTTAGGTTGAGAAAATGCAACTTATGGTCATAACGATAAGAATTAAAAATTAGAAAGAGTATATAAGATTCAAAAATCTTTATTACTCTTTACTCCAGGATCGGGCCCATCAAATTCGGAAACTCCTCTGCTCATATCGTAACTGCATCAGTTATATATCCGGGCCCGTTTCTATTTAAAATCCAAACTAAAGGTGTAGACGAAGGTTTTGCACAAGAGAGAAGTTGCGCCGCACCGCCGAAGACGGCAACCGTAGGGACAATAAGGAGAGAGACCCAATGGCGGGGACTCAGGTGTACAACGTGACGTTCGAGGAAGACGTGATCACCACCACCGTGACGTCCTCCGGCAAGGCCATGGAGGACTGACTCGATGAGGTCCCCTTTGTCCACCGTCGGCGCCTTCACAAGCTCGTCGTCGGGCTCGACGTCGAGTCACGCCCCAGCTACTCTACCGACTAGAACCTCGTCACCGTTCTGCAGCTCTGCGTCAGCTACCGCTGCCTCATCTTCCAGGTCATCCATGCTAACTACTTCCACAAGCTGAATGATTTCCTCGGCGATTCTGACTACCGCTTCATCGGTGTTGGCGTGGAGGGTGATGCCGACAGACTTTGGAAGGACTAGCAGATGAAGGTGGCCAAAACAGTGGACCTGGCTGAGCTCGCGGTGGAGGAGATGGATCGTTCGAGCCTCCGCCGCACAGGGCTGAAGGACATCGCGAGCGCCGACATGGAGAAGCCATACGGGGTGAGGACGAGCAACCTGGACGCGTACAATCTCTCTGGCGAGCAGATCAGCTATGCGTGCATCGACGCCTTCGTCTCCATCGGGGTCGGCCACAAGCTGCTCTCCGGCGACTACTGATCTTACCACCGAGTTTGCGGATCAGCTGCCGTCGATCATCCCGGCATATGGAATTTGTAGGTGCATCACTCAAGTTCTAGCTTTTGTGTTTGTGCGTCCAATCTCTCATAAAATTATTTTTTTCTTGAGGAAACACTATATCTGGCTTTTAAAAACATGCATGTTATTTCACATGCATTGAGGTCCTTCACATGCATGTTAGTTGTCCATGCATGCTACGCCCCAAACATGATAAACAAGCCTCAAACATGACGATCTCTCAACAAAAAAGAGAACACATAACCTCAACAAACATGATCGAGGTCTTTCACATGGATGTTAGACGTACACATGCATGCTACGTCCCAAACATGTATTCCAAGAATAGAATAATATTTCCTACCATGTATATATATTTCTATATTTATCATATTCTCTGCCATGCATGTGTGTATGCTCTCAACCTATATGGCAGTTTAACTACCACACTAATGAAGAATATTATCCTATCATCAATAGAGATAACAAATTTGACACAAGGATGTTCCCTCGATGGTACGAGGATAGAATATGGACTACCATCGTCTAATAAGCACACAACTCTCACTACGTACGTATGTGGTTTATCAAATTTAGCGATCGCATGCTGCCATTATATATCGCTGTACTCGTCTTTTGAAGAAACAACAGGCGTAGGCGCTAGCCGTTACGTGTTCTGATTTTAGGAACAAATGAACACACTTGTGAAAACACGTACGCCACATCCGATCCTCAATGTCATCCAATTAACATGTTCCTCAACAAGGGGGCACAAAAATCCTCAACACGTGACCAAACATACTTGATCGCGAGTCTCTTTCACATGCATTACATTCATGTCCACCATCATCCATGATCACGACAATTATCAGTTCGATATGGACTCTCGGTCAGCAACGTTCGGATCCTTAAAAAAAAGATATGGACTCTCGGTCGATTGCCACGTGTGTTCACGTCAATCTCCGCACCTTTGTGTGTCAAATTAAAAAACTGGCCAATGGGACGTGTTGAGCCATTGCGATAACCGAGAGGAGGCAAACCGCTATTTGGAGTAACTCTGACCGTCGATTCAAAAGCACAATTTTTTAAGCGTCCAATCATCTCCACTCACGCACTTAGACGACGACCCGCTATAAAGGCGCACCGTCCTCTTCTTCTCCGCCGCACCTCTCGATCGATTTTAGCCTCCAAACTTCTCCTCTTGCTTCTCCGCCGCACCACCATCGACCACCTCTCTCTCTTTGTTCGCACCTCCGTCACCGCACAAATGGGTAGCCCCGGACTGAAGCGCTCCAGGTCATCGTTGTCCTCCGAACCTCCTTCTCCGTTTTCGTCGCCGCCAAGGCCAGTGGAACTGGAGGCGGTGCCCGCACCTCCTCCACTCCCGTCTCCGCCCGCGACGCCCGCACCTATTCCGTCTGACTATGATGAGACGGTCCGCCTCATCGAGGAAAGCATCGACAAACTCGTTGGCAAGCTTAAGGAGGTCACCGGCAGCCTGTTTGCCGCCGACGTGCAAGCAAAAGCGCTCGACAAAATGGCGCAATATGTATTTCACAATACATCTCACTCCTATCGCTAATTGGGACTTGGTGTCCTTCCCCACCACACCAGCATGAACTCTGCCGACTACTACATCTTCGGGTTAGGCTTTGTTGCCGCTCGTCCGACTGCCTCTACGAGACGATTGCTGAGGAGGCCGGGGTGGGGTTTCGCGAGCAACTCGTGAACGCCGCCATCCGGAAGAAGTTCGATCTGGTGTTGGAGGATGCTCCGTCGGCGGTTGCGGCGGAGGCGGAGGCGGAGGCGGCGCCGACGGATGTGGAGGTGGACAAGTCCTCCTCCGAGTAGAGTAGGATGAGTAGTGGTTTTTTCTTTTGTTTTTTATGTGTTTTTTTCTTGTTTGTAATATTTGTGTTGTTTTTATGTTAATGAAAAATGTATTTTATTTTATGTTCATAAAAATGTGTCCTACAATATATGCACTAATGAAAAACTCCTCCTTTTATCGAAAAACATCGCATATGGAAAATTAACATATTAGTAATATTATACTGTATCCAATAAATACTCCGTCCTTATTCTTTTATTTGACGTTTTGGACAAAGCATTGAACTAACATTAGTAGGACGTACGTAGTAGACCACCCCCACCCAGCGGCCTGGCCCTAGGCAGTAGCCCACAAATTTTCTGCGACCCTGCCGCACAGTATCGCGCGTGCGCCCCTGCCTCGCACGCCGTCCGATCAAAATCGCATAATTGTGGGAGCGGGACACGCGGGATTTCCATCCTTCGGTGTCCAGACAACAAACCCAGCACGAAGCGAAGGATCTCAACGGGATTTCCATGGGACGGCGTGCGGGGCGGGGGCGCACACGCGACGTTGTGCGGCAGGGCCGCAGAAAATTTATTTCTGCCCGCCTAGGCCCAGAGTCGGGCCTGCCTTTAAGATCATCCGCGGTGGTTCAGGGTAAAGCTTTAGACTGTGTTTGGGAGCACAGTTTTCAATACTAAAGTTTTGGAAACCACAGTTTTTAAAATGGCATGGCAATACCAAAGTATTTCAATAACACAGTTTTGTAATACCATGATTTTGCAATACATAGGACTGTTTGGTTGACAAACACCATTGTGTAAAAAAATACCATAGTAATCTCAAATACCACGGTATTGCTAATTGCTCTAAAACTACAAAAATACCCTGTTCCCAAACACCATTACTGGCCTGCGAATCAGATGGTCTTACCTCTTAACCCCTTGGTGCGGAAATCGAATTCTTTGCAGCCCTTCCGCACAACCATCTCTGTGCGACCCTGCCCAGATGGTTTCCACGTACGTTCATGCTCCAAATCTTACAGCCAAGGGCGCACTGCACGGTTCTCGCGACTGTACCACCCTACCCTGATGATTGCCACGTACGCGAGCGCACCGAATCTTGCAGCGCACACGGGCACACGAACTCCACGTCCGAACTTTGCTCAGCGATCCGAATAACTCGGCGCTCGGCATGCACGGTCCATCATCATGCGCATGAGCACGTACGATGCGGCCAAAAAGATCTGTGTTTTGTTGCTTGTCTTGGATTGAATTGACTTGGATTAATTGGATGGTCCAGTCATGTATTATTTGTTTCGCGGTCAGACGCGTGATCCAGGTTTGAGGAATATAAAATATTCCTCGCAGATGCTGGATGAGATGGTCCAGGATATTTGGTTGGATGTGAGTCCATCGACCTTATCTAATTATGCTTCTTAGCAATGTAATTAGTGACAATTACCTTGTTTATTGTTGATTAATAATTACAATTATGATATTAACATTAATATTTGCTAGTAATATGATAATTAGTATATAAAAATTAATATTATGAAATTATCAACTTTGATGATTCAATAATCCAATCAAGTTTCATCCAACCTACCAAAAAAAATTGGATCGTCCAGTCCATCCAACCAAACGTTAATTTGGATGATCCAAGACATAAAGAAATGGATGATCTATCTCCAATCGAACTTCGACGT
Source organism: Tuctoria greenei (assembly GCA_036927565.1). NCBI lineage: Eukaryota > Viridiplantae > Streptophyta > Magnoliopsida > Poales > Poaceae > Tuctoria > Tuctoria greenei. Next base: position 126,808,868 of record JAYESD010000011.1, on the reverse strand, counting down.
CAAACAAAACGCAATTGATGATTGAGCACTTTGTCACATGTCCCAGAGTGTACGCACAAATGACAAATACACGGCCTCAACACCGGGTTTAGGGTGCATCTTGGACTAACCACATGACCCGACCAAACACTCACGTAATTACCATACACCTGCAAGAGCAACTACCTGGCCGCATCCTTCGCTTATGATCGGCAACGCCGACCAACTTACACTTTTTGTACTACGTATAAAGAATTTTCCTTGTCCATGAGCCAATAAACAAGCTCTTCTGATGCGGCTTTTGTAATTAAAAAATGAACTACGATAAAGCGACAAGTTCATGGAGACGCGGAGAGTACATATTATCATCGACGTCTCTCTCACATGCGTGTTATAGTTGTCCATGCATTCTACCCTACGCCCCAAACATAGGATCAATGAGCCAAAATATATATATATATATATATATATATATATATATATATATATGACGATCTTTCAACAAAAAGAGAAAACTGTATATATATAACATGTTAGTTGTCACGCCCCAAACATGATCAACGAGTCTCAAACTATATATGATGATGCTTCAACAAAAAACAGAGAAAACACGCAATAATGTTGTCATCAAACATGATCTTCGCGAGGTTTTCAAGTGCATATGTTACTTGTCCATGCATGCTTGCTACACCCCAAACATGATCAACGAGTCTCAAATATGACAATCTTTCAACAAAATTAGAAAACACCTAACGTCATCAAACATGCATGATCGAGGTCTTTTGCATGTCAAACTGAGAAAACGTGAACGAGGGTTTGTGATATATATATATATATATATATATATATATATATATATATATATATATATATATATATATATATATATGTATATATGTATATATATATATGACGATCTTTCAAAAAATAAGAGAAAACACGTAACGTCATCAAACATGATCGAGGTATTTTGCGTGACAAACTGAAAAAAATGGAACATTGCATATACCTTGGGCCGGTGGGCCCTTTGCGTGTCAAAATTAAAAACTGGAACTGAAAAACTGAAACACTGTCGGACGAACCTACAAAGTATGCCAGGTGGGCCACTGCATACCCTGGAACCTTTGCATGTAAAATTAAAAAATTGCGTGTGAAGTGGAGATGGAAGCCAACCGCGGTTTGGATTAATTCGAAAGTGCAGTTTTCAAAGTGTCCGATCATCTCCACTCGCGCGACCCGCTATAAAGGCACACCCGTCCTCTTGCGTCTCCGTCACACCACTCCATCTACATCTATCGTAGCCTCCAAACTTCTCTTCCTTCACCGCCGCACCATCGCCGACCACCTCTCGCTCTTTCTCCGCAACTCCGTCGCCGCACAAATGGGTAGCCCCGCACCGAAGCGCTCTAGGCCGTCGACATCCTACGAACCTCCTTCTTCTCCGTTTCCGTCGCAGCCAATGCCTGTGGAACTGGAGGCGGTACCCGCACCTCCTCTGTCCCCTTCTCCGCTTGCAGCGCCCGCACCTCCTCATCCCGTTTGGGTTCAGGAGACTGTCTGCCTCGTCGAACACTGCTTCGATGAACTCGATCGGCGCCTGAAGGAGGCCACCGAGCACCTTTCCGCCACCGTCGAGCGAGCAAAAAAGCTCGACATATTGGCGCGGGATGTATTTTCCAATACATCTCACTCGTGTGAGCGTCTGGGTCTTGGGAAACTTCCCATCTGCACCAGCATGGACACCTTCGGCCACTACTGCTTTGGGTTAGGGTTTATGGCCGGTCGTCTCAACGTCCTCTACGAGACGATCGGGGAGGTGGCTGGGTTGGAGTGCCGCCATCATCTTCTGTGGACCGTCGCCCAGAAGCTTCGGACTCAATTGTCGGATGAGGCGACAGCAGCGGCGGCAGCGGAGGAGGCAGCGCATCAGCGGCGTAGGAGGCAGTGGCGGTAGCAGCGGCTGAGGAGGAGGCGGCGGCGGCGGAGAAGGAGGTGCAGGAGATCTCCTCTGACTCCGAGTAGAGTAGTATTTGTAGTTTTTCTTTTTCTTGTCTTCAATGTGCTTTCGTAGTTCCTGTTTGTAATATATGTGTTGTTTCTATTTTAATGATAAATGTATTTTCTGTTCATGAACAATGCGTCCTATGCAGTATCGAAAAACAACTCCTTTCTCAAAAAGGGGCGAGATAACTATTGTTCACTGTCTAGCCAAGTATTTGTTGTGTTGTGACAATCGACGACTCTTGGTTGAAACTCCATCGAGATCGTGGTTGAGGCTGCGTTTCTCCTCTTTTGTGTTCTTTCACTCAATTTTTTCATTTGTAGTCGGCGGATGGGAAAATGTATTTTTAGTATGTAGTGGTATATACTACATGTTATCATTTCATTGTGATTAATGTTACGAAATGTTGATTGTTTATCATCATCCTTTTGTGGACTTGGCTGTATTTGCATATCGTTTGCATTAGCATATATACATTTGGCGATTCATATATTTTTTTCGTATTTTTTTGGAATCTCCCACTAGCTAGCAGATGACTGCTTTTAGATTTTGATCTTCATGCATGGCAACAAAGATGAATTAAGAAGCGAGCAAGTTGTCCTAAGACGAGGTCTACCCCTCTAGCTACACGCACGAGCCATGTGCAGGAATCGACGCGACATGAGATATAATTAATCATGATTGGATGCGTGCACAAGGGCATGGCTTGCGTCAAATTCTCCACTCCCGCAAAAAATTTATCGTTCTACTTGGCGCGCCACATTTGAGATTTTGACAATTCAATTTTCACTACCTGCTCCTCCAATTTCATTCTTGCCTATTATTGTAACCCTATTTCATCCACGATGAGTATAAATGGAAACACTGGCCTCTGTTCCCGACACACCGCTGCCCCGCCCTTCCAGTGATCTCGCAGTACTACAAATGTGTTGTCTCTCTGTCCTGTGTTCCATACTTGTATTCCTAAGAAATTCCTGTGTTTTCATTTCCCACAGTTTTTACAATTTTCCCCCATGGATCTCGCAGTGATGCATCGAAGCTCTTGGTGGTGTTGACTTCTGGGTACAACGCCGGACGACCAAGTTTGACGGCCTCTACCGAACCTCTTCGTCGCCGACACCTCCCTGCAACATTGCATCCTGGACTCCAGTTTTGTGCTAGGTAAATTACACGATCCATGCCGTCTTTTTATAGAGCTATATTGGCTTGGTTCTGCACGATCCATGTTGTTTTGGCCTAGTTAAGTTATACATGATCCATCCTGATATACGAAGATTAAATAAATTAACAAAGAAGAAATGTGGTCTTCTGTTTCACGAATTTAGTTATATATATATGTATATATATATATATATATATATATATATATATATATATATATATATATATATATATATATATATATATATATATATATATATATACACACACCACATCTGTCCCTAAATAAATGTTGTTCCGACAGCTTATTACGATAGTGTATTTCTAGTTCAATTCCTGGCTGGGAACGACAAATACTAAAAACCAGAGGTAGTAGTATGTAATTTATGGATTTAGAAGTAAATGACACACGGGTTATCTGATCAACCACTCCAAATGTTGTACTCTCATTCCTGTTTTACAAATTTGTATTCCTAAGATTTTTAGTTCCCATGGTTTTCACTTTTTTCTTTCTTGTGGCTTTCTCGGATCGTATGTTTTTTCTATTCTTCCTTTTCTAATTCCTCCGTTAGTAACAAACACTGCAGTTTATAGAAAGCACACTGTCCGATCCAAAATCTACGTCGGTCATGTAATCTGACATTATCACTGTTATTTGGAATGACTACTTACAATGCTCTTTACATTAGGAACAAGACATCAAACCGTGATGTCGTCTACAAGCATTCATGGTGGCCAACAAGCACCTGGTATAACTATAAATGTGTTTACTATCAAAATTAAACAAATTTAGACAACCTTAAATCGTTTGCATGGTACGCAGAGAATATTGCAGCACATGATGTTCAGGAACTCCGAGGTTCTTCACTCCCTGGTACCACTACGATGCATGAACCAACAACAGGTATAGATATACAAAACAGAAATACTCCTTCCGCCCCAGCGTAATTTTACTTTTGGAGCTTAAAAAATGTCCCACTCCAACTCTAACCTCGTTAGTAGCTTCTAACTACCCATATCACATCACATTACTACCTGCCTCTCTACCGTGCCATTTGTTTTGGCAGAGCGTGTTACTTTTTTACTCTACTCCTTTGGTATTGAATTTGGAGCATTTTGAGAGACTACGTTATGTCCTTTAGATGTATTGATGATGGGTGTATCATGGTCATTTGCATTCTTTCCTAGGCTCTACTAATTGTTTTAGCATGTCTTGCGATTCTACTTTTTTATTAGTACTTAGTCTTTATAGTTAATAGTTCATCAGCCTGTGTGATGGCGTGATTTTTTTTGCCTCCACGCTGTGCTCTCTCGCCGTCGGCCACTCCGGCCGGCACCGGCGCCCACGCCCTGCTGCTGGTCACTCCAGTGTCCTCCCCGATGCGTCTCCCTCGCCCATCGCCACGTCCCATACTTCGCGTGCCATGATTACCCAACCGCCCGCAAATCCGTGGCGATTACTCGCCCTGCCACCAATCCTCCTCGAGAGTTTCTGCGAGACCGAACCCTCGCTTTGTTGAGTGTCGCAAGCTAGCACTATGCAGTACTGCACCTGCAGTAGCCGCCACTGACAAGTAGACCCGATGTCTCATGGGCCCACATGTCAGTGGCAGCTAATGCAGGTGCAGTACTGCGGAGGATTTCAATCCCGCAAGCTGCCTGCCTTATCTGTCTTGCATTCGCCACCTTCTATTGCTGGCGTTCATTACTTGCCCTGCAACTAATAATTCTCTTCGATACGCGCTCCGGCTGATGTCAGTCAGACCGAACCGGCAAACCCTATCTTTGTCTAGTCTAGCGTTGCCAGCTGCATGCCCCTTCACGGTCTTGCCTGCTTCGCTCATGGACTCAAAATCCTCTGCAGTACTACGAGTGCGTATCGCCACTGACATGTGTACCTGGTGGCTCATTTTAGGATATGAACAGCAACAAAGAAGTCAATAATGTAACCCCCCCCATCAAAATAGTTGTCGTTAGGATAGTCCTAACTACTGTAGTAGTTCATTTTTAATTCATTTGTTGGTCCGATACGACAATTAATATAAACCAGGAGGGAGTACTACAGAACAAAATGGTGCTGGCACGACGCGGTTGTCCCACACTCATATTTGCCGCACTCGTCCTGAAGATGGTATGAACATCAGACTTTTCTTCTTTTCACACTATTTGTACTTGATACTAAACTTGTTCAGGTGGTAATTTGCTTTAATCTTTTACCGTTTGAATCAATGTAACAGAAGGAAGGAAGCTATGAAGAAGTGTGGATAAAGGACTTAAGGTTGCCAGAATACGCTATGCATCCCAAGTTAGTAGAACGGAGCATGTGAAGCTACCAATTCAGTTCTCCGCTAGGTTGGGTGCTGCAGTTGGTATTAATCAGCGGCACTTTGTCGATGATGTGGTTATGTTTACAAAAAGACATGCATCCCTCAGCGGTGCAAAGAAGTGGGCAGAGGTTGGCCATAGTAACAAGAGAGATATAGTACGAGACATTCTGGTTAGTGTTGTCACACCCCCACACAAGTATTTTTTTCTTGCAATCTCCATCCTGTACGTTTACAGCAACTTGTTATACAATGTACAGGATTCCTGGGACATGGAGGACACACCGGAGAGTGCAAGAAAAAATTTGAAAATTGCTGGTGAGCGCTACAAGGGGCGGCGCTCGACTTTGCATGCCACCTATAAGAGTTATTCTACCGATGAAGAATGTATACAAAACCAGCCTGTTGACGTAACGGCGCTCGAGTGGTTGCACCTAATAGAATATTTTGGGTCTGAGCGATTCAAGGTCAGCTAGTTTTTTAATATCTTTGCATCATACAAAATATATTTCATTTACTTTCATTCGTGGAATTAATTCTTAAAATTATTGCAGTCAATAAGCAGGACCAATTATCAAAATTGAAGCAGACAAAAGGTGTGTCACTTGCTTGGCTCCAAATCCTACACCCAACTTAGTTACGAGAAGGTATGAAAAATAAATCACGCTTTTACTTTGTGCTACAAACAATATGTATATAGACATGTTGAAGTTTACTTGTATTTTATGTAGCGAGACGCTGAGACCGAAGAAGAACCCGATGACATACAACTGTGGGAGGCAAGCCATTTGTTGGAGAACGGTAACTCGACAAACAAGCTGGCAGAAGCAGTACATGTGAGTAACACTTCAAACAATCCCCAATTAAATAAATATTTGCAAATTACCTGTGACTTTTCTTTTCATATATAGATCCAGGCACTTGCCCAAGTTGGCGACATGGAAGCTGAGCAGGGAGGACCAATTCCAAATGAGGAGAGAAACCACATCTTCCAGCGTTGTTGTAGATCCTCAATCGGTTGTGCAGGATCATAGGTCCAGGGTCGTGGTTATATGGCTAACCCAACAGGTCCCGAACGTGAACGTATGCGTTGAACACCTCAACGACCAAGTTCAAAACTTAGAAGTTAGAAATGCAGGCCTGAATGAAATAGTGCAGGACTTGGAAGGAAGAAATGATAGCTTAAACACCCAGATAGACTGCATAAACCAGAAGAATGAAGAGTTAATCGTTCAAGTCCAGAACTTACAAGGTCAGATAGCAGCTGATCATGAACAAACAGCTAAGGAAATGAAGGACATGCGCGCCTCAGTGGCCGAAATGCACAAAATGATGATGGTAACCACTCCACAGAAGGTCCAAGAAATAAGGAACCGCCAAAAGCCACCTGCTCCAAAAATTAGTCCCGATCAGCTTAGGAAAACTTATAGCATGCAAACACGTCTCTTAAGTAATACTTGAGTGTTGTTATGCGTGTTGTAATATCAATTGATGGATGTTTATTGTTAAACTCGTGATTCTGTTGCCACTAATTTTCAAACCTGGTGCAATCGGGTTCTACTGCCGCTAATTATAAAATGTGGCATTACAAATTTCTTGTCACGAATGGTAAATTGTTGCAATAGGAAGCTATTGCCAATACCGATGATAAAACGTGGCAATAGAATGACAAAATGTTGCAGTATAAACATTTGGCAATGACTCAAAAAACGTTGCATTAAAACACTATTGCCACAGATAAGAAATCGTTGCAATACCAAACTATTCAACACGGATGCGAAATAGTTGCGGTACCATACTAGTTCCAACGGATCTGAAATCGTTGCAATACGGTACTATTCACCACGTTTGTGGACTCGTTGCAATACCCAACTATTCGCCATGGATACGAAATCGTTGCAGTACCAGACTAGTTCCCACGGATCTGAAATCGTTGCAATATGGTACTATTATCCACGTTTGTTGACTCATTGCACTAACCTACTATTTGCCACGGACATTAAACCGTCGCAGTATCACATTATTTGCCACGACTGTGACATCGTTGCAGTACCATACTATTTGCCACGAATGTGAAATCGTTGCAATACTGTGATATTCGTTGCAATATGGTAAATCGTCGCTACACCATAACTCGTTGCAATATGTTACTATTTGCCACGACTGTGAAAATCATTGCAATACTGTAGTATTTGCCACGAATGTGAAAATCGTTGCAATCACATACCATTACCACGAGCGTGAAATTGTTGCAATACAATGCTATTTGTTGCAATACGTTAAATCGTCGCAATACGGTAAACTGTTGCATGCCACGAATGTGAAATCATTACAATACTGTACTATTGCCACGCCTGCAAAATCGTTGCAATACAATGCTATTCGTTGCAATACGTTAAATCGTGGCAATACGCTAAACTGTTGCAATAACATACTATTTGCCACGAATGTGAAATCGTTACAATAACGTACTGTTGCCATGCCTGTGAAATCGTTGCAACCACATACAATTACCACGAATGTGAAATCGTTGCAATACCATGTTGTTTGTTGCAATACGTTAAATCATCGCAATACGCTAAATCGTTGTAACAACATACTATTTGCCATGAATATGAAATCATTGCAATACCATAATATTTGCCACGATCGTGAACCCATTGCAATACCGTACAATTCATTCCGATACGTTAAATCGCTGCAATACATGGAAACGTTGCAATAGCGTCCTATTTGCCACCGATGTAAAATCGTTGCAATACCATACTATTCGCCACGGATGCCAAGGCGTCGCAAATAACCTATCGTCGTGGGAATTATTACGACAATTCGTAAAAACTATTGTCACGCTCTTTTTCGTTGCAACAGCGACCTATTGCGATGAAAAACAACCTATTGAGAAAAAAAATTTCGTTGCGATAAACTGGAATCCTTGCAGTGTGACTTCCTTAGTCGCCAGCTTCTCCAGCATCTTCTTGTCTCGAACGCCCTGTCTGAATGCCACAATAACAGAAGCGCTTGAGATAGAAGGGATTGTGTTTCGTACCTGGGAGAACCTCTAGATGAAAGATCGCAGGGACTCTCCCCCTTTTTGCTTGATAGCAAAAAGGTCCAGTTCTGTGCCTGGTCAGGTGTATGAGCTCCCGAAGTTGGCAATGAACTGTTGGCACAACTCCGCCCAACTGTTGATGGAGTCAGGCGGAAGGCTCATGAACCAGGACCTGGCGATCCCAGTCAAAGCCACAGGAAAATAATTGGCCATCACGGCCTCATTGCCTCCAGTCGCAAGAATAGGAGTGGAGTAGATTTGGAGAAATTCGGCGGGATTAACAGTCCCGTCAAATTTCTCCGACAAGTGAGGCCAAAACTTTTGCGGCCATCTGACCATGCATAGGTGCATGGCCAAGGCAGAATAGCCTCCTCCTACTCCCTCGGGAGCAGGACTGTCCCGAGCCTCTCGCCTCTTGTGAGCACGCTCGATGTGGACACGGTCGTCCTGTTGATGGTAACGATGATCGAGCTCCGCCCGGAGGTCGTGAGTCGAAAGCCTGGTTACTGTATGAGTACGTCGCGCCCCGAAGGGCAGCGACGTCACCTGTTGAGTCGCAGCATGCCTCCTGTGTTGCGAAGCGTGCGTACCAAGTCTACCCGACATGGTCCGATGCTAAGATGGAGCCCGCCCCGAAGGGGGAGGACCTTGATTGCTAATGCCATCAGCTCCTGTAGCAACCAGATGCTCCACATCAGCCCTCCACTGCTCCATTGCACCTTGGGGTGCTCCTAGAGGCGGTGGACGTTGAAGAAGAGCACGCGTAGCATTAATCACATGTTCAGGGTTGTTGTTCGCCGATGCAGTGACCGACGCAGACGCCCCATCTCGACGTCCAGCTTGATTCGGCGGAGCGGATGGTGGCGACGGTAGCATGACTCCTGCAGGAGCTACGACACCTGCTGGCTCATGCATGTTGGAGGAATTGCCTCCAGCAGGCTGCACGGCATGGTTATTGTTGGATGATCCAACAGCAGAGTTCACCATCTTCGAATCTCGGGCACACCCTACTTGGCGCGCCAACTGTCGTAGTTTGGTTCCAGCAATTCTCCCGATACTACCTTTGGCAGCCCACAGAGTTTGTAGTTCGGTTGGGGCGCGCAGAGATTCAGAAGAAGGTGGCTAGTTGACACAAGGATTTATGTGATTCGGTCTTCCTGTGCGTAATACCCTACTCCACGGGTGTGTGTTGTATTGAGCGTCTAAGCACTTGAGTATGAAGGACTAGAGTGTCTTGAGCACGTGTGTGCCAGTGATCGAGTGTCTGGACCGGGGTTTTCTTGTGTATCACTCAACCCCTACCTGGTGCGCCAACTGTCGAAGTTTGGTCCCAGAAATTCTCCTGGTACTACCTTTGGCAGCCCGCGGAGTTTGTAGTTCGGTTTGGGCGCCCAGAGATTCGTAAGAAGGTGACTAGTTGACACAAGGATTTACATGGTTCGGGCCACCTGAGCGTAATACCCTACTCCACGGGTGTGTGTTCTTGTATTGAGCGTCTGAGCGCTTGAGTATGAAGGACTAGAGTGTCTTGAGCATGTGTGTGCCAGGGTTCGAGTGTCTGGACCTGGGTTTTCTTGTGTATCGCTCGACCAGTCCTTTTATAGTACAAGGATTGGTCGTTACATCGTTAGCCTGGCCCGACATGTGGCACTGGTGGTTACTGATGCTTAATACACAATTAATGTACTTAATTACCCTTAACAGTGTGGTAACACCCCTTGATGGTGGCGTTACCGGTATTAAGGGTACTCTGATCGTGTGTCATTAAGATATCATTAATGACACATAATCGAGTCTTGAAACTTTAATGTCCCTTGAAGGTCCGAGCCGTTGGAGGTCTGCCAATCAGCCTGTTGAAGTCGAAGGTCTGGCGGTTGGACGCGTGGCAGCTCCAGAGCTTACCGTCTAGGACGGGTAGGTCCGGTGCTGTTGTACACGTGTCAGTACCAGAGCTTCCCTCTGTCGAGGGTTAGGTCCGGGATTGCCACACAGGTACCTAGCCCGGAGCTTTCCCATGTATGAAATGTAGCTCCGGTTTTATGATACACGTGGCGGCACCGGGACTAACCATAGAAGGGAGGCAGGTCCAGTTCCGTATGGCACGTGGGGCCTTTGGAGGTATCCAACACTGATAGGTGGAGTTTCTTTGCACTCTTTGCAGTCCCTAGGGGTATCCAATACGCAGGGTACCGATAGTATCTAACCTACGCTATGTATTTGTATATTAGAAGCATTGTCGGAGCAACTCCCCAACTCTTAGTCTAACCTCCATTAGGACCCATCTACCCTTTAGAATAGATTGCTTAGGTGTGTGTCACACTACCCATATATATTATAAACTTACCCCTGTCTTGATAATTGATTAGTATCCCATAGCTTGATCATAAGAGTAGTGTTTACTTTACTCCATTTCCTTCCTTTGGGATAAATACGACACCCTTAGGAATACTCTTGGGTGAAATGGTACACGACAGTCTCCGTGCGCTTGCGAGCCTCATTTCTTTTGAGAGATGATATGTGATGTTAGTAGCCGTCAACAAGCATTTCTGATGCAGTTGCTAGGGATGATTTGTTGGTATTTCATAGGAGGCGTCAACAAGCATTTTTGGCACCGTTGTCGGGGAAGGCAAAGGAAGTGAAGGATAGCTATCACTTGTGATTATGTTATAGGTACTAATCGCTAATAGACTTGATTACCCTTGTTTGTTTTCTCCTTTTGTGTGAAAACAGGGTAGTGTTGGATAACCCATTTTATGGTATGACCAACGAGGATGCAAGTGCTCAACTGCAAGATGATTCAAGGCGTACCTCAACAAATGTCCGCTAGGCAACACCATTGCCTTTTGTGGAACAATTTCAGCTTCCAGTAGGAGCGATAGTCCTCCGTCCCGAGGCTTGGGGGAGGCTCTAAGAGTTCTTCTTGTTTTGCCTACACCATTAGGTGGATAGTTGGCTCCTCATCCAACATTCATGTCATGGGTTGGTCCACCAATCCATGACCACCTTTGTGCTGGAGCTGAAGGAGTCCTATTCTCATTTTATCATAGATGAGAATATGGTCTCTACTCAAGGGGTTGATATAAGAATGCTCTAGTTCTCCTAGCTTGGCATGCACACCACTTAACAAGGTGAACATGCTAGCTATGGAACTACACCTTCCATTGACGTATCATGAAGATCAAGCCAATGAAGAAGTGTTTGGACGACCCAAGATGAAAGTTCATCTAGGCATCCCCGTGGGTTTTGGATGATTGATAATGACAATTAAGATACTAATGAGCTGAGTTGATCTTAAGCACAGGTGTGATGGATGAAATGAAATGAAATACCTCAAAAAGGAAAAGGATAAAACGGGCCTCAAAGACTCAAGCGTAGAAATTAGGATTTCTATGGTATTGAGCTTAAGTGAGCTGTATCATGTGTGAGGGTCGATGTGTCATGTGCATTGAGATCGTACTAGAGAGCTCAAAGTGGTGGTTGAGAGAAAAACCTATGTGAGAAGCCAAAATGAGGAAAAACCCTAGGAGGCCGGACTAGTGCAGGCCTCAAGGCTGGACTAGTCCGGCTAGGCAGAGAAGTCCGCTTTGGGGCAGACTAAAGGTCTCTGGTGTAGATCGGACTTGTCCGTATGGGTACAGACTAGTCCGTTCTTCCCTTCGTGGAGTTGGAGCAATGTCCCAGTAGATCGGACTTGTCCGTTTTAGAACGGACCAAAGCTCTCTGGAAAAGTTTAGACACTTCTAGTGTGATACGGACTAGACCGTTTTAGACTTGGTGAGATTAACCGAGAGAAAACCCTAGAGGATCGGACTAGTCCGACCATACCCAGTTGTGTCCATTTTGGGTAGGACCAAACCTTTCTGTCCTACTTTGAACTTGTCCATTTCGTACCAAACTAGTTCGTATTGTCATTGACCATTTGAAATTCAAACATTGGCGCGCACGTCATCTGTTTTGTTGATCGATGATGTGAAATTGTCAGTGGTCCCGAAAGGCCGGACTAGTCCGTGGCACAGGGCCGGACTAGTCCGGGTTTGCCCTAATGGCAAAGGTTAGTTGTCAGGACCCCTATAAAAAGGGGACCCCCGGCCCCTATTTGATAACTCTGGAACCCTTGCGCCGCCACATGTGACCTAGAGACTTTCAAAGCCTTCCACTTGTCCTACTAGCCCTCTAAGACCAAATATTAAAGAGATTTGGGTTTGGGGAGGAAAGTGAAGGAAGATCATCGCGCTTTGGCTCTCGGTTTGATCTCTTTGCACATTGTGTTGTGTTTTGTGGCTCGTGTGAGTTGAGCTTCGTGTGCTCCTCATTGTATTGATTTGTGGGAGCCTCAACTTGTGAGCAGCCCCAATCAAACTTGGTTATTACCCATTGATATAGTGGAAACCAAGCCGGCCATTGTGGTGGCTTGGTGAGAGAAGGGTCAAGTGAGACCCGGTCCTTGTGTGGACTTCTCAACGTGGATGTAGGCTTCTTCATGGAGCTGAACCACGGGATAAATCTTGTCTCACTTGTCATTTTACATTTCACAATCACTAGCATTGCTATTAGGGTTCTTATTGTTCATATTGCTCTTCACTTTGATCTTTGTTCAAATCTTGTAACCTAAGTGCTTTAACTTCACAATCTAAGTTGTACTAGGTTACCACACATTCCTTATCTCTTTGGTGAACTTAAATTCCTCAAGTAACTTGTAGAAACCAAGTTTTTAGGTTTTCACCCTGTGCTGAGCGGACTAGTTCGGCCCTGTCGAAACAATTCTGGCCTCAAGAGTTTAATCTCGTTTGATTAAGTCATTTCAGGTCTTATTGCCTATTCACGCCCCCCTCTAGGCGACTTTCAATTGGTATCAGAGCGGGCTTCTCCACCAAGAGTGTAACAACTCAGAGAAGTAATGTCCGGAAGGGGTGACAATGAGTTTCCGGTGATTGTTGATGACACCAAGACAAAGAATGTCGATGTTCTTCAAGATGATCCAAATGACGATGAAGAAGTTCATATATTTAAGGCATGGCTTCGTGAGAAGCTCAATGTACCCAAGATGGAGATCAAGCCAATTGCTCCGATCAACGTCAACAATGGGAGTAGTTCACAAGACTACCCCCGATATCCTTACAATTATGAGCAACTTACCGCAAGCAATCACTATTTATCTATTCCCATTGGCAAACCTCCTCAGTTTGATGGAAATGATTACTCTATGTGGAAGCATATTATGAAGAGGCGTCTCATTTCCTTAAACCCTAGTTTGTGGCAAATTGTTATGACAGGTGTACATCTTCCATGAATGAGGAAGACATCACCCCGGAGCAAGCCGTCCTCCTCCATCGCAATGCTTAAGCCGTGGGAGTGATTACCTCCTCATTGACTCGAGAGGAGTTCAACCGCATTGAAGGGTTGGAGGTTGCCAAGGAGTTATGGGACACCCTCAAGATGGCGCATGAGAGCAACCGTGTCATTAGGGAGGCAAAGATCAAGATGATCGAAGGAGAGCTTGGGAGATTCACCATCATGGAGGGTGAGTCTCCCCAAGATATGTATGACTGCCTCAAAACTCTCATCAAAAAGAGTCGGTCATATGGAAGCACCCGGTGGACCGACCACGAGGTGGTAAAGAGGATGATTCGAGCATTCATGCCTCGAATGTCACTCTTTGCTCACTAATTCATGAGAGTCCGGGCTTTCACAAGATGATTCCCGAAGAAGTGCTAGGGAGGATCATCAACCATGAAATGATGGAGCAAAAAGCTATGTTCTACAATGATCTACAAATGCTTTCCTCCTCCAAGAAAAAGGATGTTGCATTCAAGGCAATATCCTCAAGATCACAAGAAAAGGAAGAGAGTGATGAATAGAGCTCCGACACCGATGAGGAAGAGGAACTCTTCAGCAACAACTTCAAGAGGATGTTTAGAAGAAGGAGGTGGAGCTACCATCATGAAAACAAGAGCAAAGATGAGCCCAAGACAAGATCAAAGAGGGCTTGCTACAATTGTGGGGAGTATGGCCACTTCATTGTGGATTTCCCACATGAGGAAAACAATAAGAAGAAGGAGGGCAACTCCAAAGAAAAGAAGTACTTCAAGAAGAAGAAGCAATCGGGGCATGCCCACCTTGGAAAGGAGTGGGATTCAAATGAGGAATCCTCCTCTGATGAAAAGGAGAAGATATCAACCATTGCCATGAAGAAGACAACCGTGGAGCACAAGCTCTTCCCAAACTTGGAGAAATCAAGTCCAACTTGCCTCATGGCCAAGGAGGTAAGAAAGAAGGTTAAATCTAAATCCTCCTCTTCAATTTCCTTGCATGATAACTTCGATAGTAGTAGTGAAAATGAACACATGCTTAAGGACATGAGTAAATGTACCTTGAAAAGATTGAGGTTGTTGACAGAGGAGATATTTGAGAAGGAAGAGCTCATCAACCGCCAAGAGGATATGCTCATCCAACAAAAGGAGAGATGTCAAGAGGTTGAGGATCTTGAAAGAGAAGAAGCAAAGCACTTGAGCGTGAACTCGCTTTGAGCAAGGAAACTTGCTCAAACCTTGAGAACACTACAATTTTGCTCAAAGATGAACTTCTTAGTTTGACATAAGCTAACAAGATCCTTGAAATGCAAGTGAAGTCTCTCAAGGTCAATGCCCCTTCTCCCTCTACAAGCTCACCTTCCACAAATGTCAAATCCGAAGCGCCTCAACCTTGCAAATGCTCAAACTTGATTATGAAACTTAAAGATGAGATTAAGTTGGCACAAACCAATCAAGCACCAAAGGGTGGCATCTTTGACAAGGAGAAGATGGCATATGCACGTAGTGCATAAGCCAACACAAGACATCTCCTTGTCAAGGATGGTCTTGGTTATTCTAGGGAGATGCGGCAAAACGCCAAAACTCCCAAGAATGGCAAAGACTTGATTGTTTTTGTCAAGGGTGGTTCATACAACAATAAGGGAAAGAACATCACTACATCTCCTAAAATGCCTAAGAAAGAACCTCATCCCTTGTTCCATGATTTCGATGCTCCATATGTCTTATTAAGGAACAAGTTTGATAAAGCTTATGCTAGGTATGTTGGGCCACACCACAAGAGTCCTAAACCTTGTGTGTGGGTGCCCAAGTGCCTCTTGACTAACATCAAAGGACCCAACACCACTTTGGTATCTAAAGCCAAGGCTTAAATCTTTCTTGTAGGCATACTCCTCCAGTGGAACCAAATGGGTTCTTGATAGCGGGTGCACTAGTCATATAACCGGAGAGAGGAAGATGTTTGTGGAGTATGAGCTAAATGAAGATCCAAGTGAAGGAATCTATTTTGGGGACAATAGCCAAGGAAAAATCCTTGGCACCTGTAAAATTGCTATATCCCCAAACCATACTCTTTCTAATGTTTTGCATATTGATTCTCTTGACTATAACCTCTTGTCCATATCACAACTATGTGACAAAGGTTATAATTGTTCATTCACTAATGAGGGTGTGACCATCACAAGGACAAGCAATGACTCAATTGCTTTTAAGGGTGTATTCAAGGGAAAGCTTTATCTTGTGGATTTTCCGCGGATAAAGACCAACTTGATACATGCTTAATTGAAAAAACTAACATGGGATGGTTGTGGCATAGAAGGCAAGCTCATGTTGGGATGAGGAATTTGCAAAAACTCCTTAAGGTCGAGCACATCCGTGGTTTAAAGAATGTCGTGTTTCAAAAGGATAGGCCATGTAGCGCATGCCAAGTCGGAAAGCAAGTTGGAGCTCCACATCCATCCAAGAACATTCTGACGACAACAAGACCATTGGAACTTCTACACATGGATCTCTTCGGTCCAATCGCCTACATAAGTATTGGCGGTAACAAATACGGTCTTGTTATTGTTGATGATTTTTCACGTTTCACTTGGGTATTCTTTTTGCATGATAAGAGTGAGACTCAAGGTGTCCTCAAGAAATACTTGAAAAGAGCTCAAAATGGGTTCTCTAAGTATCAAGATGATAAGGAGTGACAATGGCACCGAATTCAAGAATACTCAAGTTGAAGAATTTTTGGATGAAGAAGGCATCAAGCATGAGTTCTCGACCCCCTACTCCCCTCAACAAAATGGGGTGACCGAAAGGAAGAATAGAACTCTAATTGAGATGTCAAGAACCATGCTTGATGAGTACAAGAGTTCGGACCGGTTTTGGGCAGAAGCGATTAACACCGCTTGCCATGCCATAAACCGGTTATATCTTCACCGCATAATCAAGAAGACGTCTTATGAGCTCCTAACCGGTAACAAACCCAACATTTCTTACTTTCGTGTTTTTGGGAGCAAATGCTACATTCTCAACAAGAAGCCTAGGACTTTGAAGTTCGCTTCTAAGTCCGATGAGGGTTTCTTGCTTGGTTATGACTCAAACACATACGGCTATCGTGTCTTCAACAAATACTGAGGAATTGTTGAAGTAGCACGGGACGTGGTGTTTGATGAGACTAATGGCTCCCAAGTGGAGCAAGTTGATCGTCATTTGCTAGATCAAGAAGAAGCTCCATAAGTGGTGATAGGAAGGATGACACTTGGAGATATACGACCACAAGAACAACCTCAAGATGCAAGTGACCATCTCACACGTCAAGCAAGCTCTTCCTCAAATGATCAAGATCAGGTTCCCCAAGATGCGCTCCAATAAGATGTAAATGGAAGCATCAATCAAGGGGGAGACAATTAAAATGAGGAAGATGAAGATGAATATTCAAGACCTCAAGCGCATCACCCAAGAGTGCACCAAAGCGTTCAACAGGCCCACCCTGTTGACAATATACTTGGAGACATCTCAAAGGGGATAACTACACGATCTCGTGTTGCAAACTTTTGTGAACATTACTCTCTTGTTTCTTCTTTCGAGCCTCACAAGGTTGAAGAAGTGCTACGAGATCCGGATTGGGTCATGGCCATGCAAGAAGAGCTCAACAACTTTAAAAGAAATCAAGTATGGGAGCTCGTAAAGAGGCCTAATGTGAATGTTGTAGGCACCAAGTGGTTTTTTCGCAACAAACAAGATGAGCATGGGGTGGTTACAAGGAACAAAGCACGACTTGTGGCCAAAGGGTATTCACAAGTCGAAGGTTTGGATTTTGATGAAACCTTTGTTCCGTAGCTAGGCTTGAATCAATTCATATATTACTTGCCTTTGCTACTCACCACAATTTTAATCTATACCAAATGGACGTCAAGAGTGCATTCCTCAATGGTTTAATCAAGGAAGAGGTGTATGTGGAGAAACCCCCCGGTTTTGATGATCAAGAATTCCCAAACCATGTGTACAAATTGCATAAGGATCTCTATGGCCTCAAACAAGCTCCTGGAGCTTGGTATGAGTGCCTTAGAGACTTTCTAACTCAAAATGGTTTCAAAATTCAAAAGGCGGATTACACTCTAGTCACTAGCACTTTGATGATTATTTGTTTGTTTGCCAAATATATGTCGATGACATTATATTTGGTTCTACTAACAAAGCTTTTTGTGATGAGTTTTCTAAGATAATGATGGAAATATTTGAGATGTCCATGATGGAGGAGTTGAAGTTCTTCCTAGGTTTTCAAGTAAAGCAACTCAAGGAGGGCACGTTCATTAGTCAAACCAAGTACAAACAAGATATACTCAAGAAGTTTGACATGGACAAGGCCAAACCCATCAAGACTCCTATGGCAACCAATGGGCATCTCGATCTTAATGAAGATGGTCCAAGTGTGGACAAAAAGTATATCATTCCATGATAGGCTCATTGCTTTAGTTATGTGCATCTAGGCCCGATATCATGCTTAGTGTGTGTATGTGTGCTAGATTTCAAGCTGCTCCTAATGTGTGTCATTTGACTGCCGTTAATAGAATTCTTAGATATTTGGTTCACACACCAAGCCTAGGACTTTGGTACCCCAAAGGTTCTAAGTTTAACCTCATTGGATATTCCGATGCGGACTATGCGGGGTGCAAAGTTAATAGGAAGAGCACATCTGGAACTTGCCAATTCCTTGGTAGATCTCTAGTGTCTTGGTCCTCAAAGAAACAAAACTCCATTGCTTTTTCCACAGCCGAAGCAAAGTATGTTGCCGCCGGAAGTTGTTGTGCACAACTTCTTTGGATGCGACAAACTCTTAGGGACTATGGCATAAACTTGCGTCATATTCCTCTCGTATGTGACAATGAAAGTGCCATCAAAATAGCCCACAACCCAGTTGAGCATTCAAGGACCAAACACATCGATATTCGCCACCACATCTTTAGAGATCACTCCATCAAAGGAGACATTGCAATTTCCCATGTGAAAACTGAAAAACAATTGGCCGATATTTTTACCAAACCCTCAGATGAGAAAAGATTTTGTGAACTTAGGAGTGAGCTCAATATCTTAGATTCTCGAAATGTGGCTTGAATCTTGCACATCTGATTGTTATATTCAAAATTCACAAATGCTTGCAAAAACTCATCATCCTCAATTTTCTACAAATTATTTTGAAATTATTTAATCCTTGTGAATTATGGTCATAGTTTGATTGTTGATTGCTTACTAACCATGTTTACAAAGATCTTTTGTTAAAATATTGTCCAAAAGGATCAAATCTCCACTGACAACTCAATATATAGGAGTTTTCAGTCTTAGGATCGGACTAGTCTGCCCCCGAACCGGACTAGTCCGGTGGTTCAAAATAGTTCGGACCCAGTCCGCTGGTCGAAAAAGCCCCGGTCGCCAACCGGACTAGTCCGGCCCTTGGGGACTTAACCTCCCCTGGGCGCCCTCGACCTCTCCACTTCATTCGAACACTCTCTCTCTCTCTCTCTCTCTCTCTCTCTCTCTCTCTCAAAAACGCACAAAAACCACCCCCAAATTGACAATTTTTTATCCCAACCACCAAATCTCGATTCCAATACGTGGATTGAAGCCCTAGGGTGCGTGGGAACTCTTGCCCAAGCATCGGAGGTCGATTCCACACCCACATTTCATCGAATCAAAGAATTGAAGAGGTATTCTTGACCTAACCCCAAAATCTCTGAAATTAAATTCTTTTAGGTCTATTGATAGAAACTTCTTCACAAATGTTTTTTTCCACATCATTGTGATCATGTACCTCCATTTTGGTGGTAGGATCCATAGTTTTTGCAAAATTTCTCTAGATTAGGGTTCTTGTTGTGTGAACCGGACTAGTCCGGCCACAGGGAGGACAAGTTCGGCCTTGTACAGACTAGTGCGGCCCATGGGCGGACAAGTCCGAGTTACACAATAAAAACCATAAACTAAAACGATTTTGTGAATTCTACCACCATTTCTCTACTTCCTTGGACTCATACACATTCCTTTGCATCTCTTATTAGAAACCATGTCGGATTCCGACTACATTCCCCTCTCTGACTACGAAGCTAAGGCATGAAGGCAAGCATTATACCGCTGAAAGCACGAAGAGGACGAGCTCGTATCGGCATATCTCGAATCCCAATCGGAGGCAAGGAAAGCAAATAAGACTCAAAGGGAAGCTCATAACTCAGCTGCAGCCGAGGCAGCCTCAAAGAAGAAGAGACTTGTGACCATGGGGGAGAGGGCTAGAACCCAGGAGGCAAGGACCTCCAAGGACAAGGGCAAGGCCCCGATGGATGCTGCACCTATGAAGAGGGTTCTAGTTGCCAAAAATCCATCAAGCAAGGCCAAAAAGGGTGCCTCTCAACCCATTGGTCCTTTGAGGATGTCATCACCTGTACGGAACCCCAACCGTGCAGCTGCCTTTGACGCCAACATCTTCAAAGGCAAAGGGGCTGAGAAGGCTAGAAAGCTTAGGAAGGTCAATGTCTACCAAAGGGAGAGGAGCACAGTGGATCCCCGCTTTTGGTGTGACTTCCATTGTGACTACTACAGGACAATTTATATGTCCAAGCAAACTCATGTGGCTGATGCTCAGTGGATTGAGTGGGATTATATGGCCCAGGAGGATCACGTGGTTTCAATGTTGTGATTGAGGCCATAGAGCGCCATGGCTTGAAGAAGTTCATGGCATTTCAGTATGATTAGAATGTGGAGGTTATTGCTCAATTCTACTCCACTATCTACTTCCACACCGATGGGGATCAGAGGATCACTTGCATGACACATGGAGAGCAATACTCCACCACCTACTGGGAGTTTGCTCAGCTCCTAGACTTGGAGGATCAACTGGAGAATGAGATCATCATTTATAACCTAAGACCAGTTGATCGAGACACTTTGGAGTACATGTATCCTAGTCATGTACCTTTTGAGGCGGGGCACATCAAGAACATCAAGCCATTCTATAGTGTTCTCAACTGTGTCCTTCGGAAGACTATTTCCCCCAAAGATGGAGATGCGGGGATTATTCAAGGAAACTTGAGGCACTTGATGGTGCTAATTGATGGAGATGTATGTTTCAATGTGGTGGACTGTATTTTTTATGACATTTTCAACATCTCGCATACTCCAAACCAACCATGTGGCTATGCTCCGTACATCATATACATGATCGAGAAGATGTTCGGGCTCAACTTCAAGAAGGATATCATTCATAGAAGGCTTCATCCTCAAATTCCACCTCTGGAGCCGGCTGCCCCTCATAGGAAGAATGAGGATCCTCCCGCTTCTTCTTCACACTTTGTGCCACCACCTCGTCCTCCACCTCCCCCTTCATCACAATGCGGCAGCGGATTTTTCAAGTGCTTCAAAGTCATATTGTCCTCTTGTCGGAAGGCGGAATTTTGGCAACATCGCATGGAGCATCGCCAAAAGAAGTATCTCAAGGGGATGTGCGACAAGTTGGACATCCCTATGTCCCCTGCCGCGGAGAGTGATGGGGAGATGACTCCATTCTCGGAGTTCATCACGGAGAGTTGATACCTCTACGGCGGATACGTCTGAAGATGATGATAATGGTGACCCAGAAGCCATGGAGAGCGATAGCGGGTGACAAGGAGACGAAGACGATGAAGATGACGCCGATGATGATGAAGAGTAGATATAAGGACTCTTCCTTCTTTCTTTTCCTTTTTGGTGTCTTGATGCCAAAGGGGGAGAGTTTGGAAAGGGGGGTACCTAGATAATAGTTTTATGGGGGAGTGATTGATCCACTATGGACATATGTTCTAAAACTCTCATTTCAATTGTTGTAAGACTTAATTTATGTATCTTGTCTAAATTGTGATGTTATGCATGAGTTACGTGTTTCATCTTGCATGCGTGGTACCTTATCACAATTTATGAGAACATCACTTAGGCACCCCACCATAACATGTATATGTATGAGAACTCTCTCAATTTATCTTACACATCATGCATACATTGAGAGGAGTCACTCATACAGATACATGTTATAAAAACAAATTATTATCCTTTTTGTTGAAGTCTTAATGTGTTGTCATAAAAGGGGGAGATTGAAAGTTCATCTAGGCATCCCCGTTGGTTTTGGATGATATGACGACAATTAAGAGACTAATGAGCTGAGTTGATCTTAAGCACAGGTGTGATGGATGAAATGAAATGAAATCCCTCAAAAAGGAAAAGGATAAAACGGGCATCAAAGACTCAAGCGTAAAAATTAGGGTTTCTATGGTATTGAGCTTAAGTGAGCCGTATCATGTGTGAGGGTGGATGTATCATGTGCATTGAGATTATACTAGAGGGCCCAAAGTGGTAGTTGAGAGAAAAACCTAAGTGAGAAGTCAAAATGAGGAAAAACCCTAGGAGGCCGGACTAGTCCGGGCCTCATGGCCGGACTAGTCCGGCCAGGCAGAGTAGTCTGCTTTGGGGCGGACTAAAGGTCTCTGGTGTAGATCAGACTTGTCCGTGTGGGTATGGACTAGTCCATTCTTCCCTTTGTGGAGTTGGAGCTAAGTCCCATTAGATCGGACTTGTCCGTTTTAGAACGGACCAAAGCTCTCTAGAAAAGTTCAGACTTGTCTGGTGTGATACGGACTAGTCCGTTTGAGACTTGGTGAGATTAATCGAGAGAAAATCCTAGAGGGTCGGACTAGTCCGCCTCTGTGATCGGACTAGTCTGGCCATACCCAGTTGTGCCCATTTTGGGTCAGACCAAACCTTTTTGTCCTACTTCAGACTAGTCCGTTTTGTACCGGACTAGTCCGTATTGTCAGTGGCCGTTTGAAATTCAAACGTTGGTGCGCACATAATCTGTTTTGTCGATCGATGATGTGAAATTTTCGGTGGTCCCGAAAGGACGGACTAGTCTTTGGCACAGGGCCGGACTAGTTCGGGTTCGCCCTGGTGGCAACGGTTAGTTGTCGGGACCCCTATAAAAAGGGGACCCCCGACCCCTATTTGATAACTCTGGAACCCAAGCGCCGCCACAAGTGACCTAGAGCCTTTCAAAGCCTTCCACTTGTCCTACTAGCCCTCTAAGACCAAATCTTGAAGAGATTAGGGTTTGGGGAGGAAAGTGAAGGAAGATCATCACGCTTTGGCTCTTGGTTTGATCTCTTTGCACATTGTGTTGTGTTTTGTGGCTTGTGTGAGTTGAGCTTCGTGTACTCCTCATTGTATTGATTTGTGGGAGCCTCAACTTGTGATTAGCCCCAATCAAACTTGGTGATTACCCATTGATATAGTGGAAACCAAGCCGGCCATTGTGGTGGCTTGGTGAGAGAAGGGTCAAGTGAGACCCGGTCCTTGTGTGGACTTCTCAACGTGGATGTAGGCTTCTTCGTGGAGCTGAACCACAGGATAAATCTTATCTCACTTGTCATTTTATATTTTATAATCACTAGCATTACTATTAGGGTTCTTATTGTTCATATTGCTCTTCACTTTGATCTTTGTTAAAATTTTGTAACCTTAGTGCTTTAACTTCACAATCTAAGGTTTACTAGGTTACCACACATTGCTTATCTCTTCGGTGAACTTAAATTCCTCAAAAAAACTTGTAGAAACCAAGTTTTTAGGTTTTCACCTGTGCAGAGCGGACTAGTCCGGCCCTGCTCAGACAAGTCTGGCCTCAATCTCGTTTGATTAAGTCATTTAAGGTCTTATTGCCTATTCACCCCCCCCCCCCTCTAGGCGACTCTCACAAGCCATGGATATTCACATGATTTGTGAATATCCATGTCAACATGGGCCACTTGGGGAATCATTTCCCTAGGACCCATGAAGATTCTTCCTATCAAACCCAACTCCAATGGCTATGACCTACAAGGAGGTCAAGGGTGGAATCAACATCACCCTTGCAATCAAGGAGGCCATGAGCATTTCAAGGGATTTAAGTTCAACTAGCCTACCTTGAAGTGTCTTGTCCATGGCCAAGCAAGAAATCAAAAAATACATCTACATGAAGCTCTTGGCCAAGGACAAGAAAATTAAAAAGCGTTCAAGATCCAAGATATCCAACAATCACTTGTTGGGATTCCTACCCTTCGACCAAGCCCATGTAACCTAGGGCAAGTGACATTATGCATGAATTGTTTCCTTTGTGATTGTGGAGTCCACATGTCATCATGTCCAAGAAAGCTTTTGGTCCATGATCAAAGTATGGGTTAACATTAAGGAATATCAAGAAGGTCGAAGTGACACCCCTAAAAAAGGACAAGCCGAACCGTGCTCATGAGAGAATATCTTCAAGAGGGAAAAACCGTCACTACATCAACAAGTCTTCATCAAGATGACGGAGAGTCTAGGGTCACCATGTGTCCCACATGTCCAACTAACATGCCAAAGGAGACTTGGCATGACAATCAAGAGAAGTTGTCCACATCTTCAACTCTAGGATTGGACAACAAATCATCGCACTAAAATGGATTGAGGTAAGTCCCACTCATCGGACTTCAAAAATTTGGTGAATCCTTGTCAATAGGTAAATTGGTAGTTATCTCATATTTGATTTCCCAATTGCATATTTGAATTTCCCATCAATATTTGGTTTTGCATTTAGCATGTTTGAATTTTCAGACTTGCATGTTGGAAAATAAATTTTCCAACCATCATAAAAATAAAATTTTGAATTAGGAAATAAATTTATTTGGATATGAAACTTGGGCGTTACCACTTGAATTCATCTTGCTAATTCAATCCAAAAATATTTCCCTTAATATTCATTG
Source organism: Tuctoria greenei (assembly GCA_036927565.1). Lineage (NCBI taxonomy): Eukaryota > Viridiplantae > Streptophyta > Magnoliopsida > Poales > Poaceae > Tuctoria > Tuctoria greenei. The sequence goes on along the minus strand of JAYESD010000011.1, from coordinate 126,784,272 downwards.
CATTTGTATGTTGTTTCAAGTTGGCCAAAACAACTTGACAAAGGGTACAACATTATTTTGAGCTAACGTAACCCGTTTTCGAGTTGTTTTGTTTGTTCTTGATTTTAGTGCAACCAAGACAAAATTTGCAAAGAGGTTGGAAGGACCCATCAAGTGCATACCTCTCCATGATCTCATTTTGAGTTCATGGTGGAGGAATGCTCAAGATGGTGGTCCAATGGAGGAACAAGATGAAGCTCATTCAACTCCAACCTCAACTTGGCAGGAGACATTGAACATGAAGGCTACACCAAAACCCATGGTCGTGAGTTTCTCACACAATGACCTTCAACCAAGACTACTCTTCAATTAAGGTACAAGTTCAAATTTTCTGCCGTTCGAATTGCATTAGGATTGAATGATTTTTGCTTACATTATTAAGGAAGGTTTACACTTTCTCATCATTCAATTGCTATGCATCCTCACGAGAGAGTAAGTGTTGGCATTTCCATTTTTGATTCTTCAAAAAGGAATGTCACCTTACTTGGGAATAAACTTAAACGAGTACCTAAAATTTCATAAGCATTGTTAAAATTACTTAGGCATTTTCTGCCTAGTTAATGCTAATGGAATAACTTAATGGTTGAATTGGTATATAGAAACCTAGGAATATAGTGATTTCCAAAATTTTGATTTGAAACTCATTCATGCATGCATCACTAAATTTAAAATTCCTAGGCAGAAAATTTAAGATGTTCAGGAGGATAAAAATTGAGAGTCTTGTTTGCCATTATCCAAATGATAACATTTGCTCTTTTGTATAAAAACTATGATGGTTAGAAATTTTACAAGGTGAAGGGATCCATATCGTGTATTTATATCACATGCATTGCTATGAGGAGAAGCTTTAGAAAAATGTGCAAATTGAATTATCCATAAAGCACCACTCCTACCAATGATTCATACATTATTCATGAATACACTTGAAATTGGACCCACTGCATCATTGATGTTGTTCTTCCCCGTATGTACAAATGAAGATTCGGTTACCTAACCAAATAATTCATTTGTATAAGTATCGGGAGCTAACTATCCCTCTCCATCATAGAGCTGAAGTTTGCAGGAGTAATATTACTATGCAGACATTCAAAGATCCGATTGTTGGAAACCCTAAGAGGATTCTATTTCAACATCTCTTGGACAAGGAGTAAATTAGGATGGTTGCCACCTATCAGAAATTAAGCCCGAAGGTCAATCATAACTATACGAGGCCGGAGACTTGAAATGGTAACCCTCCATGAGCAACCAATGAGCTGCTATGAATATGTGAGAGCATTATGCTCTCAACTATTCCATGGCACTCATTCAATCTCAAGGGAATTGCCACCATTATTGGATGTAAGATTATTCCTTTGTGGCTAAAAGGTATGATGTGCCATAACCAAGGAATGACAAGATCACATCCAATGTATATTGGGTGCAAGTTGTTCCTATGTTGCTAGAAGGTATTTTATACCTTAGCCAAGGAATAGGATCACACTCAACCCATGTTGAGTGCACATCATCCCTTTGTGGTTATAGGTATGTTTTACTATAGCCAAGGAATAACAGATCATACTCAACACATGTTTGGTACAAGTCACTCCTCTGTGGCTAAAGGGTATCATTGCCCTAGCCAAGGAATGACGGATCATACCCAATACATGAGGGGTACAAGTTATTCCTTTATGGGAAGAAGGTATTATACACTTTAGCCAAAGAATGATAGAACACACTTAATGCATGTTGAGTGCACGTCATGCCTTTGTGTGAAGGGTTATCACTACCTTAGCCAAGGAATAACAAGGTACATCAAACCTATGGAAACCTTGAAGTATGGATGAGCAACATCAACAACACTCTCTTCGACCACACTCATGAAACCCATGGAAGGCAATCCAACATTGACACTCAACCCTCCAATGCCAAAGCCATACTGCAACAAAGTTAGGCCAACCTCATGGCCTAGATCCGTCGTTAGGGTTTCAGCCCCTAGCGCGGACCTTGAACAAGAACAAGCTTGGGGGAGGAGCCCCCACATGAGGTAACTTATCACATCCCATTTGCATTCCATTATTTTATTTATTTATTTCTATCGCATTTGCATCTAAAAAAGTCATTAATAATAATGTAGTATAGGTTAGGTTAATAAAATAAAAGATGTGTGGTATGAATGATTTGGAATTCACATAGACAAAATGATGAATAGTTGCTCTGTTTTAATTTTCCTAAGTCCCTAATTTGCAACTTACTACTCTCCAACATATTGCTCTCATTGGATAGAATTACTTTTGCCTTGATTTAGAAATTGTGGGTAGCAAAAGCTTAATCCAATTCTAAATTGTTGTGAGATATGATATAGTGATAGGGCTGTTATTCCTAGTTTGAAAGTGAAACTTAGATTGCCAGAGAAATTCCAAAAAGATTTAAGTTACTCTCATTTTATTGGAAATCTACCAAAGCTATATGATACATTACATTGAAAGACCTTATGCATATGCTATTTGTCTTTACATTGAGCTTTGTCAAACTAGTATAGACCTATGTGAGATTTCATTCATTACTTTCTGAATTCAAGACTTCACTTGCACATGCTATACTTCTACACTAGAAGTAAGCAAATTCCCATCATACCACCATTCCACAATAAAAAGAGAAACTTCATACCATTCATGCTTAGTACTCTCTCCAAATTTATTGCATAAAAATGGGTGTAGAAGACATGACTACAAGAAAAAAAACATGCATGCTTACATCAAAAGAACGAGGAAAAAAAGAAAAAAAAAAGGATAAAAGTAGCCATGTTTCATCCCTGCAAAATAAAAGATTCCACTCAAAAAGGAGTCATCCCAAATATTCACATTCGCCTCTATTCCATCACACATGCACAAGTCTTGAATCCAATTGTTTTGAATTGATTTATCCTAAGTCTTGCTCTTTTGACATAGCAATGTTATGTGTTGCAAATATGCATATTATATTCCGTACTAAGCTCCAGATACAAGCCTTATGTAGAGGTAGGATGAATTTAGGCAAAATGCCTTGGTGAGGATATATTTCCACTACACATAAAGCAGAGACTGAGAGAATCAAATTGAGAACTTAAAATCTAAATTGAACTCTTAGGAATTTGAGTAGAACTTGATTCTTAGGGTATGTGTGCTCCAATTGTTGTTCTATCTTTCAACCACCCATGAACAGGAGATTGCATAAGCCCAATAATGACTTAGGATGAATGAAGTACCATGCCAATTTTTGCAATACAAGGTAGAGTATTTTGTTGTGCACATGGTACTTTTGAAAATTACAACATTGTAGCAACTTCTGATCATCAACCTAAAGTCTTGACTTTGCTCGGGATGAGCAAAGAATAAGCTTGGGGGAGTTTGTTGACGGTTGTTATATACCAATTTCACCCGTTTATATAACTCAATTATGTGAAGGAAATATCATTTCTTGCACACATCACCTTTATATTTAACCTATTTCCACTTGTCCTTGGAGAAAATGGTGCATGCAAGTATTTTATGCAGAATTGAAGTGAAACAAGGGGATGGATCCTATAAAATACCATCTCAGCAATCAGGCATCGACATGTGGCACCAAATGGATCAAATGGCCCACAAATAGAAGTATCCGAGGCTATCCAACAGTGTAGCACTCGTGTCATGAAATGAGACCCACCTGTAAGTCACCTGGAGGGAGAACTGGCCGTTTGGAGCCAGGACCAGGTCGGCCGACCCCTTCCTGGTGCCAAACATAGTCAAACGACACATGTTGGCTCCTCCCGGCTTCAAGAAGTCAGTGGTGACTGATTCGTGTGCTTTTGGTGGCGGCAACCAGCCCTTCTCCAAGCTATAAATAGGACCCCTCACCCCTCACCTTAACACACACCAGTTGAGTATCATTCTATTGTATACACTAGTTCTCTTAGTCCGTAGTGGAGTTAGGCTATAGAGAGGAGAGCCTCTAGTCCCAAGTCCATGTTGGGAAAGGTATGGCTCATGTATCTTTTCTTATATTTGTGACTTTATGCATAATAAAGATATTATCTTTAATCTTCTTTTATTCATATACTTGGATGATGCGTTTCTTGATTGATTGTGGATTCCATGTATGTGGTAGGAGTAGTCCTTATGATTACGCCAAATCACTCTTAATCTATCATCATAAACATTACAAACCCCCAATATAGTCTAATTAGTTATGATATGATCATGTTAATATGAATCACTTGTGCTATGTATCAACATTGGTTCTACGATGATTTATTTCATTGACTTAGGATGGTTTGTGCTCGGGCTCCTAAGGTAATTACTTAATATGCTAGCATGGTGCTAGGATAGATAAGTAGCGTTGAATGTCTTGTAGACCCACGGATTGAAGAGGTAGGCAGTAGGTGGTGACAGCCCTATCTGTCCTTTGTAATCCTCCACGTTCGGCTATGCCACGGGCTCTTGACGGGAGTCATTCTAGTATTGCTAGGGGTAAACCCGTACTCGATGTGTTGAACAACTTAGCATAAGTATTCACCATTGACATGCTCATTAGTATCTAACCTAGGCTATGTATAATGTATATTAGAAGCATCGAAGGAGCAATGCCCCAACTCTTAGTCTAACCTCCATTAGGACCCATCTACCCTTTAGAATAGATTGCTTAAGTGTGTCACACTACCCATATATATTATCAACTTGCCCCTATCTTGATAATTGATTGGTATCCCATAGCTTGATCATAAGAGTAGTGTTTACTTTACTCCATTACCTTCCTTTGGGATAAATATGATACCCTTGGGAATACTCTTGGGTGAAATGCTACATGACAATTTCTGTGCACTTGCGAACCTCATCTCTTTCGAGAGATGATCTGTGACGCTAGTAGCCATCAAAAGTGACCTAGTCAACCGACTGGGAGGTCGGTCAAGGATCCGTTGGAGTTGTGCTTTCTCCAGATCCCTTACAGTTGGGTCCTCCTTACTGATATTGGGTGTACACCATTGGGTGGCCTTGGATACTTCTTTTTGTGGGCCATTTGATATTTGTGGTGTCACATGTTGGTGCTTGATTGGCTGGGATAGTATTTTCTGGTATTGCTCCTCTTTTTTTACCTCAATTCCTCAAAAATATTTGCATACACAAATTCACCAAGGTCAAGTTAAATAGGTTAAATAGAAAGGTGATGTGTGCAACAAATGATAATTCCTTCACATAATTGAGTTATATTGATGGGTAAAATGGTATATAACAGTCGTTAACAAATTCTTCCAAGGTTATACTTTGCTCGTCCCGAGCAAAGTCAAGACTTTAGGTTGATGGTCAGGAGTTGCTACAATGTTCTACTTTTCAAAAGTATCACATGCACATCAAAATACTCTACCTAGTATTGCAAAAACTGTCATGGTACTTCACCCATCTTAAGTCATTATGAGGCTTATGCCATCTCCTATTCATGGGTGGTTGAAAGATACAACAGCAAATGGAGCACACATACCCTAGAAATCAAGTTCCACTCAAATTTTGAAAAGTTCAATTTAGATTTTAAGTACCTCATTTTGATTCTCTCGGTCTCTCCTTTATGTGTAGTGGAAATATTTCCTCACCAAGGAATTTTTCCTAAATTCATCCTACCACTAAATAAGGCTTGTATGTGGATATTGGTAGGGAACATTGTAGGCATATTTGCAACACATAATAATGCTAAGTCAAAAAAGCAAGCCTTAGGAGAAATCAATTCAAAACTATTTGATTCAAGACTTGTGCATGTGTGATGGAGTGGAAGTGGATGTGGATATTTGAGATGACTCCTTTTTGTGTGGACTCCCTTATTTTGCAGAGATGAAACATGACTACTTTTCTTCTCTCCTTTTTCTCATGGTTTTGATGTAAGCATGCACTTTCTTTTTCTTTGTAGCCTTGTTTTATACTCCATTTTTATGTAGGAAATTTGGAGAGAGTACTTTAAAATGAAGGGTATTGAGTTTCTCTTTTTATTGTGGAATGGTGGTATGATGGGATTTTGCTTACTTTTAGTGTAGAAGTATAGCATGTGCAGGTGAAGTCTTGAATTCAAAAAGAAATGAATGAAATCTCACATAGGTCTATACTAGTTTCACAAAGCTTAATTCGAAGACAAATAGCACATGCATAAGGTCTATCAATGTAATATATCATATGGCTTTGGTAGGTATTTGCAATCAAATGAGAGTAACTTAAATCTTTTTAGAATTTCCCCAGAAATCTAAGTTTCACTTTCAAACTAGAAGTAGCAGACCTATTGCTATATCATATCTCACAACAACTTAGAATTGGATTACGCTTTGCTACCCACAATTTCTAAATCAAGGCAAAAGTAATTTAAACCAATGAGAGCAATATTTTGGAGATTAGTAAGTTGTAAACTATGTACTTAGGAAAATTAAAATAGAGCAAATATTCATCATTTCATCTATGTGAATTCCAAATCATTCTTACCGCACATCTTTATTTTATTCAAAATTAAATCTACTCTATTTATTTTTTTATTATTTATATGCAAGGTGGATACTGGATGAATGGAAAATGAACATGCAAAGGGTTTGATACAATTTACCTCAAGTGGTAAGGGTTGAACCCTTGATGACGGAAGTGTGCCACAAGATCGGCATGTTGTTGTTGTAGCATGAAGTTGATAGTGGAGAATTGAGCGTTCATGTGTTGTTACCAGTCTTGGGTACCTTGGACATGCTCCTAGAGAGTCTTGTAGATGTCACCCGTTCTCACTTTAAGCTCTTCATATGTCTAGTGAGGTCCGTTATTCCTGGGCCATAGTCATGATGACTTCTAGCCGAAAAGGCATGACATCCTCTCATTGACATTGGAGGCAAACTGCTAGAGCTTGAAGTGTATAGGGGTGGCTCCCATGCTTTACCCGACCATCCATGTTTAGACGGACCTTCGGTCTCATACGATGGAAGTTGAGTCCATCAGGGTGCATCGTCCGTTGGGTCCCTCTTCCTCTTCAAACTCATGGACCATGGAGGTCATCGCACGCATGGCCGCTCTCCTTGTACGGCTTCTAGTTACCCTGCTAGAGACATTACTTCTTTGAGCTTCCTCGACAGAAAGAAGATCAATGGTTAACCTCCGGCATTTGTACAAATGATAATCAGAGTTAGGTAACCGAATTTCATTGGCAAAGCCGAGATAATAAAATAACCGAGAGCCATCTTGATCATTCTTAAGGGTATGTCCTTGCACTAAATAATCTTCATTAATTAATTCTCTTCCATTTTCAATATATTCAAATGAAGAGTATTCTAGTGCTCCTACCCTAGTAGCATTACGGGTAATAAATGAATTGCATTCAATTTGGCCCTTTTCTTGGAATATAATCTAACCATTGTGTCATCATGGCAATAACTGGAGCAACCATTATCTTTTTAACCATGGCAAATAAAATTTTCAGCTCATCTTCACGCACTACTCTTACATCTCCTCTAGGGAACATAGTCATAGCCACCCATCTATGCATCAAACACTGGAGCTTTGCTTTCTCCAGCTCCCTGGCAGGTGGGTCCCCCTTACTAATATTGGTGTACACCATTGGATGGCCTCGGATACTTCTGTTTGTGGGCCATTTGATCCTTGTGGTGCCAAATATCAGTGCTTGATTGGCTAGGATGGTATTTTATAAGATTGTTCCTCCTCTTTTACTTCAATTCCTGCATAAAATGTCTGCATACACAAATTCTCCAAGGACAAGTAGAAAGAGGGTAAATAGAAAGGTGATGTGTGCAAGAAATGATAATTCCTTCACATAATTGAGTTATATTGACAGGGGGAATTAGTATATAACAACCATCAACAATGGCATGCATTAATGATGCAATTATGTGATAATACATGTTATTAGGTTTCTATTATTGCTTACTAACTAGTTACAGTTAAATTTTACATGTTAGAGCAAGTTTCGAGTCATTTCAGGGAAAGTTGGAAAAGTTCCAGGAATTCCAGTATTAAAAGACCGGACTAGTCCGAACCTTGGGCCGGACATATCCACTCTGGACCACAAAGTTCACCAGACTAGTTCGCAGTGGATCGGACAAGTCCACTACAACTAGGGTTTTGGCGAATTTCTAACTAGAGCATATTTTAATTTAAATATGGGATCAAGATTGACGTGGAAAGATGGATCTAGGGTATTTACCTAGAATCCTAGGGTTCAAGGGTTAAAGGCTCGGTGAAATGCGAGAACTTGATGTCTAGATCAATAAAGATGAAGAATTGGTGAAGAAGAATGTTGATATCGAATAATCGATGAAGAAGATCGCGGCAGCAGCGACGATCTTGGTTGATCCTCCTTCTTCCTCTTCTTCTCGCTCCTCTTGCGATGAAAGCTTCTCTTCCTCACAAAACAGCGGCTCTCAGTGTGAACATGGATGAGGGTTTCTTCTAACGTGGCAAAGAGGTAAAAGGTGGCTGGTGGGGTGTTTATATAGAGGAGAGGTGGTAGGGTTGGGGTGGAATCCAAGTATGAGGTTGTGGGAGCAGGTTGGGGCCTTGGTGGGGTCCTACTTGGTCTCCTCAGGGGTGGGGCACGACATTTTTCGGCTCAATAGAGGTAATTACCCAATAACTCATCGTGAAGGAAAAATAGAATCCAAGTCAAAATCCTACACACCCGACTAGTCTGTAGCAAGGTCAGACAAGTCCTGTCGGGCATAGAAAGTTCAACGGACTACAAAGCTGGACAAGTCCGTTCAAGATTAGAAAGTCAATCGAACAAGTCTGGTGCTAGGCTAGACAAGTCCGGAATATTTCCAGTTTCAAAATCGGACAAAGTTTTGGGGATTTAGCGGACAACTCCGAAAAGTTCCAGTAACAGATATTGGACTAGTCTGTATATGAGAATGGACAAGTCCGGAGAACAATAGAAACTATTTTGGACTAATCCGTAGCAATTAGCAGGTAAGTTCGGAAAACAACAGTAGCTAAATCGGACTAGTCTAGGGTCCAATTCGTACAAGTCTGCACTAAGCCAGGTTTATAATTGCTGATATGGTTCTAATTCATTTTAATCTTGTTTCTTTTTGTGTTGTATCATGTTAGACATGTATAAGGATGTGTGCAATGCATGCTGGATGAAAATGAGGGTGTTACAAGAGGTAGGTGGCCTGGGGTTGCTGCTGCAGTAATGGTGGTGAAGGATATGTGGCATCACGGCGCAGCATGGCACAGACAGCACTGCAGCGGTTGTGGAGGCAAGGTGCACAGGGTGTTGACGTCGATGCATGCTTGAGTGGTGTATCAACTAGAGCGACGGTGGTTGGCATTGTTGGAATGTTTGGGTCTGAGCCTATTTATTTCCTGTTAAATTCCAAAACCTGTAAAAGAGGCATTTATCCCACATTGAATATTTGAGGAGAGTAGCACTTATTTATAAGGGAAGCTATTCTCTATGTGTCGAATATGTGAGAGAAATATGATCTAGAGCCACAGACAAATCACACGCACGAGCGCGCATTCACGTATTTTCGTGTGAGTTAACGCGTGACTTGTGACTTGCGACGTGATGACTGGCGCGGTACTCTCTTTCTTTTGAGAAGACGAACACTAATATGACTTTAATTTACTGCAATTCATAGCACCTTATGAGTCAGTTTCTGGAAGATAATGGTGTCCATAACTGAAACAATTTAATTATGTTACTAATACTAAAGTTTATTGCATTCAGATACTAGAGCTTAATTGTGCTACTTTACTGCATACTTAATTCCTCCAGTTACTAGAGTTTGTCACTATATATACAAAATGATAACATTCATTCTAAAATAGTGAGGTGAACAGAATGGCTAGTCCACAATGTTGAGCGTCTGTTGCAGGCTAGTCTATCCCTCTCATCAGTTTGTCATCGATGTGTGGGAGAGCAGTGTCTATGAAACCACGTCCCATTTAAGAACCTGCACGGCTTGGAGCGAATCAGGTTTTTGGAAAGCGTACGCGTGACTGCTCGCTTGGCGTCCTACAGTCTTCATCAAGCTTTCATCTTCTCGTCTTTCAAGCTTGATACGTCTCCTTTGTGAGTAATGATGAATTTTTTACTCTTGAATATGATAGAAATAATTTGTTATATTAGCATGTCACTGCTTATATTTTGTGGATTATCTATCATGCATACTGTTGTAATTTTAGGAATTAATTTTATCTCTAAAGTGAATTATTTCCTAACAATCCAAAAACCTGATTGGCACATTAAGATGTGTAATAGCTTTGCTAATGCTATAAAACCGGAGAAGTTTGCTGGTTTGTTCTTTAAGAGTTGGCCTATGAAACTTGAGTTGTGGCTCACTGCTATAGAGATATCTTATGTTCTAAAGTCTGTAGATCAATCTATGACTGTTGAAAAACTGACTAAGTTTGATAAGGCTAATATAATGATAGTGGGTTGCATTTTGAGTGTGTTAACTCATAAGTTGTGTGATGTGTATATGACTCATAAGAGCACAAAAGACCTCTAGGATGCCATAGAAAACAAGTACAGTGCGTCAGATGCTGAACAAGAGTTGTATGTCATGGAGCACCATCATGATTTCAAGATGGCAGACAACGTACAATGGTTGAGCAGACTCATGAAATACAACTCATTGTCCGAGAGATTCAATACCTTGGAATAAATTTGCCTAATCGATTTGTGTCTGGGGTAATTATTGCCAAATTACCTCCATCTTGGAGGGGATTTTCATGTTTCTAAATAATAAGAGACAGAATATTTCTATTGAGGATTTGTTGGCTTCTCTTGACATGAAGGAGAAAGCTCGTGCAAAAGATTGTGCATCCAAGGTCCATGAAGGACAGTCCAGTGCTAATATCATGCAACATGCTAGACCAAAAAAGGGAAAAATAAGGTTGTACGAACCACCAACTTCAAGAGAAATGAGAAGAAGAAGAGAAACATGGATGAGGTTGAATTCTATGATTGTGGCAAGGTTGGGCATTTTGCAAAAAAAAAAGTGCACAAATGGAAAGGGCAAGAAAAATCAGCAAAAATCTGCCAACATGGTTATTAGCGACTCTGCAGCAACAGGGTATGGTAATACATATACTATTTTAATAGCATGTCAACTTACTGAATGGTGGATTAATACAGGGACTAATATTCATGTCTGTGCTGATATATCAATGTTTTCTTTTTATCAAGCTACCAACGGTGCCTCCGTCCAGATGGGAAACGGCTCACGTGGTTCTCTTCATGGTGTTGGTACGGTCAGTCTGAAGTTCACTTCTACAAAGACCGTGCAGCTGACGAACGTGCAGCATGCCCCTTCAATAAATAAAAAATTTCTTTAGTGGTTCTTCGTTGTATCGAGAGAGATTTAAGTTGGTGTTTAAGTCCAATAAATTAGTAGTTTCAAAATGTGGACTTTTATTGGAAAAGGTTATGACTGCGGAGGCTTGTTCCGCTTTTCCCATTCACATTTTAGTATCCCTGTGGTGAATTCTTTGAATAAAGATGATGAAGCAAGTGTTTGACGCTCACATTTATGCCATATAAATTTTGGATGCATCTCACGGCTATCTATCTTGTGTGTAATTCCTAAAATTCTTATAGTCAAATGTTCTAAGTGTCAAGCTTGTGTGCAAGCAAAACAACCAAGAAAACCACACTTAGATGTGGATGAAAGAAATTCGACACTTTTAGAACTTATTCATTCTTATATTTGCGAAATTAATGATGTGTTGACTGTTGGGAGAAAGAAATATCTAATTACTTTTATGGATGATGCAACCTGTTATTGTTATGTGTATTTACTTAAATCAAAGGATGAGGCGTTAGATTACTTCAAGATCTATAAGGCAGAAGTGGAAAATCAACTAGAGAGAAAGATAAAAGAATTAGATCAAATCGTGGAGGAGAGTATTTTTTCGATGAGTTCTCCCAGTTTTGTGCTGAAAATGGAGTCATACATGAGAGAAAACCACCTTATTCACCTCAATCAAATGGGGTTGTCGAGACGAAGAACCGCACTCTAACAGATTTGGTGATGCTATGTTAGATACTGCAAGTTTATCTATGGCAAGGTGGGGAAGGCAGTTCTGACTGCAAATCATGTATTGAACAGAGTTCCCACAAAAAATAGTGAGAAAACTCCATATGAAGGCTAGAAAGGAAGAAAACCATCTCTTTCTTACCTGCGCACATAGGGCTGGCTATGGTAAATATACCAATAGCCAAAAAGCGTAAACTCGAACCTAATATTGTTGATTGTATCTTTCTTGGTTATGCATCTAATAGTCCTGCCTATAGATTTCTAGTAATAAGGTCTGACTCACCTCTTGTGGTTGTTGACACAATAGTTGAATCTAGAGATGCCACATTTTTTGAAAGTATTTTTCCTATGAACGATGCACAAAGCTCTTACGATCATACACATGATAATAATTATACTCCATTCGAAATCTTAGAATAACATGATTATACACCATCAAAAATTTTATTACAACCATATGATGGAGTAAACAATTGAATGACTCATAGAGTGAGCAAGAGACAAAGGATTCCAAAATCCTTTGGTGATGATTTCATTGTTTGTCTTGTGGATGATACACCCAGATCCATCCTAGAAGTGTTTGCATCTCCAAATGGAGACGATTGGAAGGAAGCATTCTGTAGCGAGATGGAATCCATGATAACTAACGTAACCTGAGACATAGTGGATCGTTCATTCGGTTATAAAATGGTAGGGTGTAAGTGGGTGTTCAAAAAAAATATTAGGCTTGATGGTACTATTGAGAAGTACAGAGCCAGACTTGTGGTGAAAGGCTATACACAAAAAGAAGGAGAAGACTTCTTTGATACTTACGCATCTGTTGCTAGAATGACAACTATTCAGGTACTTCTTTCTTTGGTTGTCTCACACGATCTTCTAATCCATCAAATGGATGTGAAGACGGCTTTCCATAATAGGGAGTTGGATGAGGATATCTATATGGATCATCCAGATGAATTCGTCATACCCGGTCAGGAAAGTAAGGTGTGCAAGTTAAATAAGTCTTTATACGGTCTCAAACAAGCGCCAAAAGTAGTGGCATGAAAAATTTGATAGCACGATGACATAGGAAGGCTTTATGTTAATGAGGATGATAAGTGTGTATATTATTGCTATGGTGGGGGTAGAGGAGTGATCATGTGTTTATATGTCGATGACATATTAATTTTTGGAACTGATATTAATGTGATAAAAGATGTAAAATCTTTTTTGTTAAAAAATTTTGATATGAAAGATCTAGGGGAGGCTGATGTTATCTTAAACGTCAAGCTGTTAAAAATGAGAATGGGATTACTCTATTGCAATCTCATTTTGTTGAGAAGGTCTTGAGCGGTTTTGGCTCTTTGGACAGCAAGTCTTCACCAACACCATATGATCCTAGTATAATTCTTTGAATGAATAAAAGACTAGGAAGAGACCAACTGAGATATTCTCAGATAATTGGTTCACTCATGTACCTAACTGGTGCTACTCAACCTAACATTTCATTCGCGGTTAGGAAATTGAGCTGGTTTACTGCTAACCCTAGAAACGATCATTGGTGCGCGCTTGAGCGAGTTATGCGCTACTTGTGTGGTACATTGAGTTATGGACTTCACTATATATGAGACCCTAAAGTCTTGGAGGGTTATAATGATTCCAATTGGATTTATGATGTTGATGAGCTAAAGGCAACAAGTGGTTATGTCTTTACTCTTAGAGGAGTTGCTGTTTCGTGGAGGTCTTGTAAACAGACTATTTTGACGAGGTCCACTATGGAGGCGGAGCTTACAACATTAGATACATCCTCTATAGAAGTTGAGTGGTTGAAGGAATTCTTGATAGATTTACTAGTGGTGGGAAAACCAATTCCTCCGATTCTTACGTACTGTGACAATTAAATTGTTCTTGCGAAAGTGTCAAGTACAAAGGATTATATAAAATCCTCAAGACATGTGAAAAGACATTTAAAATCTGTCAGAAAATTGAGAAGCTTCGGAGTGATAGGCATTATCTATATTCAAATGGCGAAAAATCTGGCAGATCTGTTTACAAAAGGTCTATCAAGAAATGTTATGGATAGTGCATCAAAGGAGATGGGATTGAGACCCATGTGAGTTATACACAGCGGTAACCCAAACCTACGTGATTGAGATCCCATGAATTAGGATTTGGGAAAAACAAGTTGTATGTATAACTAGGAGAGTACACAACTATATAACACCCTCTCTAGTGAAGATGCAATACTCTCTATTCTGTATGGAAGGATGACTTCAAGTCTTAATGTGTTCGAAGGCTACAGTGCGAGATACTGTATTACAGGGTATTCTTGTACGAACACACCTATATAAGCTGACTGTTAGTTGCTGTCTGTGAGATGTGGGAAATCTCTAAGAATGTCATTAAAGAGATACGTGAGTATAACTTATAGACTACACCCGAATACTGGCCCAATAGGTGGCTAGTATCAGTTTGGTCTTTAAATGAAACCACCTCGCACAAAACACCAATTCAAGGCATAGTCTATTGTGTAGTTGTGGGTTGCAAGATTTTGGATTAAGATGGATGTTCAACCTAATAGGTCTCCATCGCTAAACTGATATATCAAATAACATTATTGATGAGAAGTTTGAGGCTCGATCTTCCGAAAGGTAATGGATAAGTCGATTGATGGAGATCTCGACGTTGATGATCCGAGGCTCCCGAGTAGAACACGAAAAACCCTTGCAATCACTACACCACCGCTCCATTGGTTATCAACCGTGCTGCACACAATTAACCTTGCCAAGAAGGCTAATCCCTGCAAGTTCAACCGAGAACACAAGCAAGAACGTAGAAGACATGATCTGAAATCGTGAAGTTGGGGTTTCACAAACCGTAGAACGGCAATATTATCAATCTAAGCAAAATCCAATTGTTTATGGTGGCTACTATGTAGTATATATAGTTGGGAGGACATCCAAGAGGGTGTCGGGGTCGTGACCTAACCTTAAGACACAAAAATAAGAGATGTAGACTTGATACAAGGCCTAATGGCCCAATATGGTGGCGCAGCACCCTGACAGATTCTAAACTCGATTTTGTTTCAATGATTCCTGTCGACTCCGAAGGAATTTTGACATGGGACTAGCGGCTTTGGAAATGTTATCCTCTCCCCTCTTCGTGCATATGTAGAACGTCCAAAAAGGAGATTGTATGCATCCTGGACGTCCGTTTTAGTGCGAACTGCTCCTGGACTCCAAGTTGGATACAATTTTAAGTTGGGCTCGGTTTCCATCTTCTTTGAACGTATTCTCTGGTCCTCCACGTCCCTAAGACTTCCTCCAAGTACTCCTTGAACGTCTCCATGTATCCTAATCACAATCAATTTACTAGGTAGCAATCTATGCTCAAAAACATATAAGGAAACATATAAGAACGAGCTCACCTCTGAAATTAATTGGTGTGTGTGAACTCTATTGATTGCATCTTGTATGTTCAATGGAGTGTTGTTTGTATCCATAGAAGTGATGTCCTCATCATCCTCCCCTTCTTGAATTGAAGTCGTCCTCGACTCAAGTTCATCTTCTCTCATGTGTTGGTCCAAATGTGCAACACCATCAAATCTTCTCGTATGCATGAAAGGAGGAGGCCAAGGTGGAGGACGATATAGTGCACCATTTTCATGTTCATCAAATATGAGCGCACATTCACTTGAGCTAGAATGCCAAACAAATAAATATTGTGCCATATTTGTAGGTGCAATGATAATGTGCATGATCTCGGCATTCTCCCCTTCTTTATGACAAGCCATCCTCGGCTTGCTCGCATGTCCAGGAAAGAGGCTTTTGGGGATAGTATGAGTGTTGTTCATATTGCACAACCGCAGCAAACAATACTCCTCTTTTATTTGTTGTCTCCGCTGCAAGGAAAAGGTACTAGAAAGACTTGACAAGGCATTATTAGTATTAGTGCATTTATTTACTTTACCACGTTGTTGTAGCACAAAAGGAGCTTGCACTTTTGAACATATGTAAACTTTATGCACCATAAATTCACCACTATCTTCATAATTGGCTATAGCATGAAAAATATTTCTACTTAAAAAAGGCAATTCAGATTGGGAAAATATTCTCTTCTCTGCGATATCTAGATCACAAAGAGTATCGAATTCAATATATCCCAAGATATTTAGAGAAGACAACAATTTCAGTTCATTATTTTCACAAGTAATTGGAATTAAATGCTTAATTTCAGCACAAGTGGGTAATAAAGTATCAAATTCATTGACTTGTTCCAGCATCGATACAATATAATTATCAGCATACAACTCATTTTTACCGTAAGAATCAGTAAGAAAATCAACTAGGTATAATGGTGTTTTCAAAAAAGGCTCCTTGAGTTGTTGTTGTCCAATAGAATGATTGAGAGAAAAATTTGAGACATTCAAAAACTTGTCAACATCGATAAGTGTAGTATCAGGTGCATTACCTTCATTCTCATTTTCAGCAGTAATTGTTGGTGAAATATGAATGGATGAATCTAAAAGTTGACAAAAATTGTGTATGACCTCATTTTCTTTTGCACCAGCTGCATTCCTTTCTACATTGTCCTGTAAAAGATTAGCCACAGGAGGACGTACAACAAGGACCTCTCCTCAGATTGCTGAATTTCTTCTTTGCACATAGATACATTAGCAACAGTTTCTCGCATAAGAATTTTCATATCCTTCCATGTTCGAGGTTTTCCTAAATCATTTAAATTGTTCCACCAAGTTAATGCACAATCTACTAATGCACTTGCAACATTTCTAATCTTTCTCCTGTCACACATATGACATTGTCCAAAAAATTTATCCAACTCTATTTCCCAAGCAATATATTCATCGTAACCAAAACCATCATAAGAAGGAAGAGATGGGAGAATGTAATTACTTTTTGTGGATGAAGTTGTAAAGATGGTCTGAATGTCATGTGAAACCTTGGTTGATGCTTGATTCTTAGCGAGCAACTCCATCGTCATATTCATCATGTCAATCATCTCAGCATATAATGCATGATTCTTGCTTATACCTGACTTTGTTAGTAGCAAACAGAAGACAATAAAAAAATATGTTATCCCTATCAACTACAAAGAATAATGGCAAAGTGGAAGTGGAATCACACACTCTCAAGCATCTTACCATGCTTTTACAAGTGTTCTTACCGACACTGCAGGTGGCAAACGGTGGCCGTTATGAAGAAACCAATAAAGCGTGGGATGATTGCAAAGGTGTATCAATTATGCTCAAGAGTAAAGTGTAGCTTGGATGACAATTTATATGTAGCAATGATTAGCAACGATGTAATCAGATAGTAAAGTTGAATAAGTGTCCAAAGTATTTGTCAAAGTTGTTGGCCTAAATATGTTCCTAGTAGTTCAAGCTAGCAAGACATGAGACAAAACTAGATGACACAAAGGATGCAAGCACTTCTGTATTTTTTCTTTTTTTTTGTGCGGCTTTTGTATCTTGTTTTGCACTTGCCTTTTTCTCTTGTCTTCTTTGTTTTTTTTTTTCAGAATGTGCTGCAAAAGAAGAACACAATGCAAACACTCAATGATATCTCGTAGGTCTATTACAGATTTTCTGCTCTATATTTTAAGGAATATTAAGCACATTTATAAGCCCCAAATCTAAAAACTTTGAACATCAAGATTATAGATCTATCTATTCTCTTTAATTTCAGTATATGGAAGACCTATTTTGGATCAGAACAACAGAAGATATTGCCCCTGAAAGACAGACTGTTCAGAATTTCTATGTCAATAACAGATTTGGATCTAATGCAATTTCTACCTCGATAACTCTATTTTCTAGGAAACTGACGAATAGAAAAGTTATAGAGAACTTCTTTAGATTTACAGAAAGTACAAGAACACCACAATCAGAGTTCGTATTAGAGAGATATGATGAAAATACTAAACTGGACAGAGATGAATCTAATCTAGACGTGATGACGTGATTCAAATGGATGAATCAACACAATGCAAAACTCAAACTAAGGCCAAAAAAACTTTCTAAACCAGAAATATGACTCAACCACGGACACAAACTCAACAAAACCAAACTAAAAACAAAAGTTGCAAAGGCTCAATGTGGTTTGGACAAAATAATAAACAGATCTACTAAACTACAAGCTTTTTTGTGGCTTTTTTGTGGACTATTGGTATGAAAAACAAAACTAATGTAATGGATAGATGAATTACCTAACAGGCAACATGGAAATCTGATACCAATTGATGAGAAGTTTGAGGCTCGATCTTCCAAAAGGTAATGGATAAGTCGATTGATGGAGATCTTGACGTTGATGATCCAAGGCTCTCGAGTAGAACATGAAAAAACCCCTGCAATCACTACACCACCACTCCGTTGGTTATCAACCGTGCCACACACGATTGACCTCGCTAAGAAGGCTAATCTCTGCAAGTGCAACCAAGAACACAAGCAGGAATGTAGAAGACACGATCTGAAATCGTAAAGTTGGGGTTTCACAAACCGTAGAACGGCGATATTATCAATCTAAGCAAAACCCAATTGTTTATGGTGGCTACTATAGAGTATATATAGCTGGGAGGACGTCCAAGGGGGTGTTGGGGTCGTGACCTAACCCTAAGACACGAAAATAAGACATGTAGACTTGATACAAGGCCGAATGGCCCAATATGATGGCGCAACACCCTGACTGATTTTGAACTCGATTTTGTTTCAATGATTCCCGTCGACTCCAAAGGAATTTTGACATGGGGCCAGCGGCTTTGGAAAGGTTATCCTCTCCTCTTTCCTTGCATATGTAGAGTGTCCAAAAAGGAGATCGTATGTGTCCTAGACTTCCGTTTTAGTGCGAATTACTCCTGGACTCCGAGTTGGATACGATTTTAAGTTGGGCTCGATATCCATCTTCTTTGAATGTATTCTCTGGTCCTTCACATCCCTAAGACTTCCTCCAAGTACTCCTTGAACCTCTCCATGTATTCTAATCACAATTAAATAATTAGGTAGCAATCTATGCTCAAAAACATATAAGGAAACATATATGAACGAGCTCACCTCTGTAATTAATTGTTGTGTGTTAACTCTATTGATTGCATCTTGTATGTTCAATGAAGTGTTGTTTGTCTCCATAGAAGTGATGTCCTCATCAATTGTGGACATATGACAAGTAGTGTCAGTTATGCTTTTGAAATTTGGTGAGGATTGTTGGAATATTTGGGTCTGAGCCCATTTATTTTCTTATTAAATTCCAAACTTGTAAAAGCGGCATTTATCCCACATTAAATATTTGAGAAGAGTAACATTTATTTATAACGGAAGCTATTCTCTATGTATGGAATATGTGAGAGAAAGATGAGCTAGAGCCACAAACAAATCATACGCGCACGCGCATATTCGCGTATTTTCTCGTGAGTTAACACGTGACTTGTGACTTGTGATGTGCCTACTGGCGTAGTAATTATGCTCTTTTTTTAGAAGACTGGCAAATTCAATTTTAATTTGCTGCATATCATAGCACCTTATGAGTCAGTTTCTAGAGGATAATGGTGTGATGTAACTGACGCAATTTAATTATGCTGCAAATACTGAAGTTTATTGCAATTAGTTACTAGATTTTAATTGTGCTGCTTTATTGCATACTTAATTCCTTCAGTTACTAAAGTATGTCACTATATATTCACAATGAGAACCTTCATTCTAAAATAGTAAGGTGAACAGACTCCCTAGTCCACTGTGTTGAGCATCTGCTGTAGGCTAGTCCATCCCTCTTGTCAGCGTGTCATCAACGTGTGGGAGAGCAGTGTCTTCGAAACCATGTCCCACCGAAGAACCTGCACGAGTTGAGATGAATCAGGTTTTCGGAAAGCGTACGTGCAACTAATCGCTTGGCGTCCTACGGTCTTCATCACGCTTTTAGCTTTTCGTTTTTGAAGCTGGATATGTCTCCTCTGTGAGTAATGATGAATTTTTTTATGCATGAATATGATAGAAATAATCTGTTCTATTAGCATGACATTGCTTATATTTTATAAATTATCTATCATGCATACTGTTATAATTTAAAATTTAATTTTATCTCTAAAATGCATTGTTTCCGAACAGGCACTGGAGGTGGGCGTGGGCATGGCGACCAGGCGGCAAGGCACCGGACTGTGGCTGGTGGTGCTGCACAGGAGCAAGGCAATGGCAAGAAGATTTACCTGGTGCGCAGGCGAGGCGGCAAGGAGCAAGGCGCGCTCGAGATGGGTGGCACGAGCTTGGCTATGGTGTGTCGTGGAGCAGGGGAAGTCGCAATGGTGAGCCGGAACACAAGGTGCAGCAAGGTGTTTCCACGGCCTGGGCGCAGTGGCAGAGCGCTTGCAGGGGCACGGCCAGCGAACTTGCGCGCGGGACGCTGGGAAGTCGAGCGGGGGCAGCCAATCGTCGCCGTGACCGGCGCGGATGAGCCAAGATCAGGCGCGCGGCCAGCGGGATGGAAGGCAGGGCGAATGAACGGCGAGAACACGCTCGGGAGCATGAAGAAGAGCATGGTGCGAGCGTCCATGGCGCGCACGGTGGCACGACTGCGGCGCGCAGTGGATGGCAAGCTAGAGACCAGGGCACGGCAAGATGCAGGGGGAGCGTGCGCAACAGGGCAGAGGCGTCCATTGGCGCAGCGCACAGCGGCAAGCCAGAGCATGGCCACGGCTAGTCCTGGCAATTGGGCCGGGACCAAAATGGGCAGCACGAAGCACACACCGCCGGCACGATGATGGGCACGGCCCGGCACGATTTTTTCGGGCGGTGTCAGGCCGTTATATTGGGCGCGGGCGGCACGACACGGCATGGCACGGGATTTGGGCCGTGCCCGGGCCGGCACAGCCCGAAATAGGACCGAAGCACGAAATAGGCCCGAAGCACGAAAATAGGCCTGAAGCATGAAAATAGGCCCGAGGCACAAAATAGGCCTGAGGCCCGAACGCGACTGTTCTTCAGTTTGCTAGTCTTTTTTTAATTCCAATTAAAATATTCAAACTTGTATAGAATCTGCAAATTAGATCCAAAAATGATGATTCTTTTTTCTATATTCTTCAAAAAACAATATCTACCACTGGGATGAGTTATTTTCAGACTTATAATGATAACTTTTGTTTGTTTAGGTAAATCTCAAAATAATCCTTTTGCACATATTGTTCATTTTTTTATATCTCATCAAAATCAATGGATCTTGAGCTGAAATTTGTTGTGTGAATACTTGTTATATATTTATACATCCATGTCCATTCAAACTCTATTAACATATTAGCCATTTCTAAATTTTAAACACACATTGATGCAAACATAAACGAAAAAATCTCAAAAAAATCATAGAGGTTCTTATTTTGATTTAACAAATGCACCAAAAATTTCATGTCAAAATTCGTTTTACTTTTTGAGATACAAAAAAAAGACAAATATTGCTTTTTCTTTTTTTTTATTACCAACAATATATCAGGTTTTTGAATGTCAAATTTTGCAAGAACGTGTAACTCAATATTTCATACCTTCCCTATTTTTTTCATATTTTTTGAAGTATTTTTGTCTATGTACTCTAACTGAATTTCTCTCAAAATCGAATTCTAAACATGATGTGCCATGTCTGCTGCTTTTGGGCTGCTGTTGGACCTTTGTGGCTTTTTTATTTATATTCAAAAGTGAAACTTCAAATATTTATAGTTTTAATTAATATGAGTGAAATTCGATGATTTTTCTTCCTAAATTCTTCAAATAATATTCTCTATCACCTCCGAATTTTTCTATATTTTTTTGCTAATTTTTGGTCCATTTATTTTATAAAATACTCAATTTTTGTTCACATTTCAATTATGTGGGCCAAACCATCCTTGTGGGCCGTGCTTGGGCCGGCATGGCCCGAAGCAGGCCCGACGTGTTTTGGGCCGTTCTTGGGCCCTATTTCTCCGTAGCCGGCACGGTCGGCCCGGCACAAGACGGCCCGCCGTGCTTTTGGGCCGCGGGCCATTTCGGCCCGAAGCACGAACGGGTCGGGCCGTGCCGGCCCGGCATGGCCCGATTGCCACCTCTAGCTGCGGCGTAGGGGGCAGGGCACAGTCGCAGCGCAAGGAGCCAGGCACGGAGCATGAGGACAGCAGCAGGGGAGCAAGGTGCCTGGTGCGAGGTGGGCGTTGGCACGCTGAGTCGATGCAGGAACAGGGCGCCTGTGTTTGTTGCTTGCTATCTACAGAGAAAGGGAACAAGGCATCCCTGTCCCACCGATAGGAACGGCCAACGGAACGTAGGATAGGGCCGACGGATGAGTGTCGAGCTGGAGGGGTTGAGCAGCGTTGTGGCGCTCTCACATTGAACTTGGGAGTCGGCAGATGGATTGGATCCCTTCTAGGTGGGTCCTACCTTCCCTTTTACTCTTTCTCAGTTTCAACTAAAATTGGCAACCAATCTCTGAAAATCATAAAATTTGCAGGTGGGCGGAATAAGGTGTGGGGAGTTCAATGGTAAATTCAAATTTTGCATTTGAATGGATTGAGTTTGAAATCAAATTTGACATTTAAATGTCCTTCGTATGTGTTGATTATTTCCCATGTCAAACCCGTCCTAAAATGGTAATAATTTGTAGATTGACTTTTTCAAACATAAAGAACACTGTAGTGGCCTCAAATTGATTTTTGAGAAAGTTTAGTTTTAATTCAACTTTAAATGTTAATCCAAACTCCCAAATATTGATTTACTCCCTATTTCACTCTTTATTAATGTCAGGACCAGGGTCCGGCCATTCCAGGAATCACATTAGCTGATGCCACGCGATGCGACACCCAACAGCACACACGAAAAGAATACGTGAAACATACAAAATTTTTATTTCATAAAATAATCAAGTTTACAATATATTGTACATAAGAATTACATAAGCAGCGGAAAGAATATACTCAAACTCTTAGCCTAGCGAAGCACAAGAGAAGATGTCCATACCCACGGATGCTTCTCACTAGCATCACCTCGGTGGAGTTCATCCGCTGAGAGATTCTGCGAAACACACTAAGCTAGCCAACTCGACGACGACGACATCCAGCCCATCCGCCGGCGGCCACTCCGGCCCCGGCGTCCAGCTCCACCGCTGACGGCCACTCCGGCCCCGGCGTCCACCTTCAACGCCGAAGACCCGCCGACGGCCACTACGGCCCCGGCGTCCACTTCCAACGCCAACGACCCCCTAGTACTCGACGCCTTTGCTTTCGTGTTGACCGTCCTGTCACGCTCGTCCCCACCTCCAGCCACCCCCGCACCTCCGCTGCCGGCTTCGCTGGCACCGGGGGCCTCCCCACTGCCGGCCTTGTCTTCCCTCTCCTCGCCACCCGCGTCGCCCATCGCCTCTTGCGTGTCCCTGTTGCTCCCTTCCTCGCCTGTCTTCGGCCCTTCGGTGGTCCACCTGGGATCGCTCCCACTATCGTTGCTACCGCCTCCCATCCTGGAGCAGTCTGCCCCGCCGTCAAGTGAGTGTCACCAGTTTGCTTCCCGTCTCCCCCATCTGACATCCCTGAGCATCATCACTCCCTTCTCGTCGCTCCTCACCCCCGCTTCGAGCTCCGGGCCTTCGGCTAGTTCTGGAAAAGGAGTCTTTTCCCTCCATCCGATCATTTTGGCAGGGTCCGACGCTTCCGGGGATGATGAACCGCTATCCATCTCGGATTCCAAAGTCGATGCGGTTCCGAAGAAACTATTCAATTGCGAGCATGTTGGGTCTTCTCCATCGTTGCTCTCGCCAGAGGTCATGCTCCTTTTGTCGCGGGACTCGCCCAGCGGCTGTCGATGCCTTCCGCATGGACCTCCGCCACTGACTAGTCATATATCTTCCTCGGAGCCTGTGTTGGATGATCTGGAGGACACCACTATCCCACTAACAGGTGATCCTATTTCCAGTGTCATGATCACCCCGTGGTACTCGTCCGGCCTCCCGGGCGGCACGACCACTCCGCGGCGCACGCCCCCCTTTCCCGGTCTTGAAGGTGAGGGAACAGGGCGGCTGAGTTGTCCTGTCCAAGCCACCCGACCGCTCGCTGCCTTCATTACTCATTGCTCTTCTTAGTCATGCGACACAGTGCAAGTTGATGGGCACGTCCCCATCGCGCCAACTCTTCCCGGTTCCTCCGCTCCTGTGTCCATTCCACCGGTGGTGCAGGACGAAAGAGAGGGATGGCACGTCGTTTCGCCGAAGTAGCGTGTACGTCGGGGCATTAATCACGACGTGCGTGCATCAGGCCCTAAGACTAAGAAGCCCCTCTCCAAGGAGCTACAAAAGGCCTTCCGGGGCAGGTGTTTTCGCTGCCTCGCCTTCGACCACATTTTTCTGCTTGCAGAGAACCTCCCCGGTGTTTTTCCTGTCTCGCCTTTGGCCACTTTGCTAGATCTTGCCGCAACCCTCGTGGCCAAGACGGGCTCCGACAAGTCCACCCTCGTCTCTTGCTCCCGAAGCCTGACATCCACAGTCGCTTAACCTTTCCCCCACTCCCCCAACTGCCGAAACCCCCCACGGAAACCATGGTCCCTGCTCTCCACACTGCATCTCGTGCCGAGATGGGTGCTCCGGCAACATGACCGCTGGATGGCTGCGCCACGGTGGTGCCAGGTGGAGTGATGGCCTGCGACCTCCACCGATTGTGCCTTCACACTGCCACGATCGTTCCTGATGGTCACGTTCGCCGAGCGCGGCCTACGGCGGCAGTTGACTCGTTGCTTCATCAGTTCCGCATCCCTCGTCACAACGCAATCGTCTCCCTGCTCAGCCCGGAGACACTGCTAGTGCGCTTCGATATGCCAGAACTGAGGGATCGTGCTCTCCGCCTTGGTGTGCTCTACGTCGACGGCGACCGCTACATCATTGCACCATGGAGGACCTATCCTCCGCGGACCATCAGCTGGCCATATCAGGTGACGATCTATGTTGAAAATCTACCTCTCCATGCTTGGTCTGCAGACGGGGTAAGGCAGATTCTGGGTGACATTTGTGTGTTTGACCATATGGTGGAGGAGTCCTTCCTTCGCCAATGTGCATACATCTTTGGCTTTGTGGCATGGATGCAGAATCCTGAGCTACTCCCAAGGTCCAAGACAGTGACTTTCTTCTCCGAGCGTGCTGGTCACTCCGGGGTCGGCGACGGTCCCCCGAATGCTGATGATCTCATGCTGCCTCCTGAGGGCCATCAGGTGTACATCTTGATACACCTGGACCACTACAACGACCATTCCGAACCAGGGCCGCTCTCTCCGGAGTCGGTGGTTAGCGGGCTTCCATCTTCAGAGCGCTCGGGCTGGGACAGCGGACCCCGCCCTCACTTCCGCTCCTGCCCGTGGCAGAGGGGAGTGCGGGATGGAGCTCGTTACTTGGCCCCTCGACAAGGCTCGGGGTGTCAACCCCATTCGGAGATGTGGCGACGCCGCGACCGCGATACTAACGACGACGACCTTCCTCCGCCTTCAGACTGGAGATCCAACATCAACGCCCGAGGTCGTCCAGCAAATGACCTGCCGCAACGTCGACATCGATCTATGTCGTTGGCCAAGCGATTCGGCGATCATCATTACATCACGTGATCCGGTGGTCGCGGTTGAGCTCAGGAGGTGCGCATCATCAATGTGCAGCGCCCTAGGACGGATCTTGTGGAGGGCAACAATCAGCTACCTATGAATCTGCCGCCTGCCCCTACTCCGATCCCCATTCCCTCAGAGGCCATATTGGGAACTACAACTCCGTTGATGTCGGTGGTTTTGATCCGGCAGATCTCCCGACACTACTAAAGTGTTAGAGGAGTTTGAGGTTCGGTGTGGGAGCATGGAGATTCAAGAAGGTAAAGTGTAAATGACACAAGAGACACGAAGATTTACGTGGTTCCGGCCGCCTGAGCGTAATACCCTACTCCACGGGGTGTGTTGGTGTTGTATTGGATGTATGAGCTCAAAGTGAGTTCAGGGCGTAGAGTAAGCGCGTCGAGTCAGTGTCTGTCCTATGTATCGTCGGCCTGTCCTTTTATAGTACAAGGGCAGGCCGTTACAAGTTAGCCTGGCCCGACATGTGGCCCCGACGGTTACTAATATTGATACACATTTGATGCACTTAATTGCCCTTAATAACCGAGTTACGGGCTTTGATAGCACTGTTACTGGTAATTAAGGTCGTCCGATCATGTATTATTAATATAGCATTAATGACACTTAATCGGGTCTTGAAGTCCTTGATTCCCTTTAAGGATCCGGAGCCGTTGTGGAGTCTTTCGGAGGTTAGAGGTTGAAGATTCGACGGTTAGACACGTGGCAGCTTCGGAGCATACTGTGGGGAACAGATAGGTCTGGTGCCACCTAACACGTGTCAGTTCCGGAGCTTCCCTCGGTCTGGGGTTAGGTCCGGGGCTGCCGCTATGGAACATAGCCCGGAGCTTCCCCCTTGTGGGCGGTAGCTCCGGTGTGATAGTACACGTGGCGACCCTGGGACTAACCATGTTGGGGAAACGGGTCCGGTTATGTCTGAGATGTGGGCCTCTGAAGGTCTTCAAATCAAATAGATGATATTACCTTGAGATCTTTGCAATCCCAAGAGGTATACAGTACCCAGGGTACCGATAGTGGCCCCCTGGGCCCACCTTAGGGGAAGACCCCTTGGGTGAAGTCATTCCGTCGGAGGTGGGTCCATCCTTCGACTTTTGAACTAATTCTCCAAAGGTCTTCGGATGTGCCGTTGGCGATGGTTTGGAGTTAAATCCTCGCCGTGTGGCATATCCCGTGTGCGGCAAATGAGATCTTTGGCGTGCGGATCTCACGCAATTGAAGGTCGCCGGTTCCCGATACAAAAAACGTATCGGTTCCGCGCGCCTTGTCAGGCCGCCGCCTTCGGGCTTCCCGCCTCATGATGAAAACCGTTTGCCTAGGTAAGAACCTCGACTTGATTGTCCGGGTGGTCCCGGGCCCTCTTGTCATCGGCTGGGTGGAATTTTTGAGTAGTATCTTCGACTTTCTTGCGGTTTCCATCCAAGCATTGCGAGGGCTTACTTAAGAAAGAAAGTGTGCACCGTGTGGGGTTCTTTACGCCTCTCATCTGATCTAGCGCTCAAACTCCCAACTTGTGCTCGCTTTTCCTCTCTTGCCTTGCTGTGCCGCGATGGAGTTGGGTCTCTGCGAGAGCCGTTTGAAGACCGAAGGTGACCTGAAGAAGGTCCGGGCCCTCATGGGATGGTCCCCGGACTTCTTCAACCGCCTGGTCCGCGCCGGGGGAGACCTCCCGTTCGAGAAGGAGCACACCGGCGAAATGGTGTACTTCTCTTCGTACGCCATGGTGGGGTTGATCCCACCTTTTTCCTCCTTTTTCTTGATGCTGCTAGACTTCTATGGTCTACAGCTGTACCGCCTTGGCCCCCACTCCATTCTTCTTGTGTCTGTCTTCGTCCACTTCTATGAGATGTGGGTGGGCATCCCCCCCTGCATTGAACTCTTCCGGACCTTCTTCACCGTCCATACCACCGGTAGGAGTAATGAGTACCTTGTCTTCTACTACTTCGTGAAGCGCAAGAAGTGCCCATTCAAGTACCTCCGGTCGTTTCCCTCTGGGAAGTGGGATGATTGGAAGAAGGACTGGATAGTCATCCGGGTGGAGGAGCACGAGAAGCTGGAGCTACCCAAAGGCCTCCCCAACATCGACACTACAGTCTGGAGTGAAGCTCCGATGTTGTTGGATGCCTTCAACCCTGCTCTGACCAGGATCCGCCAGTGCGTGGAGGGAGGATTAACTCCTCATGCGGTGTTTTGCAATTTCCTAATCAACAGGTGGGCACCGGTGAAGAGGAGAGAAAAACTCGCTTGGGCCCTCAACAGTGTGATGGACGACGACCGGGTCGAGATCGGGCTGAAGTCCAACATGGTGGGGACAACCTTGGAGTTTCATCTCAAGAAGTTCCAGCACGGCATCGACGTCGCGGGTGATGACTTGACCCTGCCACCAGCTTTTCTCCCTCTGAACGTGGAAGTAGAGTTCAGCAAGGAGCTCTGGCAGATGATGCCGGTGCTTGACGACCTTGGTGTCGTCGAGAGAAGATCGACCTCTAGGGTGGTGATCCCTGGGGCTTCCGAATGTGGCTTCGACCCTGCCCCAAAGCCAAGGATTGAAGTTGTCGGCAAGGGAAAGGAGCTGGCAGATGAACCCTTGAGCCGGAAGAGGAAGCTGCAGCATGCCGACGGAAGGTCCTTCAGGCCTGCAACCTCTGCATCAGCTCCTTCTCCCCGGAAGGGGAGGTCTTCTACAACTACGGCGACTGTACCCGCAGCGGCATCCTCCCGGGGTGCTAGCTCCGGGCATGCGACTCCAGCGCCAGGGCCGATTGAGGCCTCTAGGTCTGGAGGTCTTTCCCGGTCGAGGGGGGCCTCGACTAAGGAAATGCTCGTGGCTGCAACGAGTTCCGGGGGGCCTTCCGGAGCTTCCACGCCAGCGGTGGCTATGGTCGGCCCAGAACGCCCAGGAAAGAGGTTCCGTGCAAGATGGTGCGGAAGCCTCCCGAGGTAATTTTTAATCTTTACCTCAGACAGTTGTTTTGTTGTAGTAACTGTTTTTTAAGTTTCTTCATCCATCATCTGCAGCATTCCCAAGAAGAGGAGTGAGGCTCCACCCTCAGCCACAGCAGCTGAAGCTGTGAGGGCGAAAGCTTCTGCTCCTGTCTCGGTGCCGCCCCAAGTGGTGGCTGAAGCTGCGATAGCTTCGGCGCCAGCTGTCATGGTCATGGACCTCGACTCATCCCCAGAGACTCACGTGGTAGCGCCGGACCGCGGGAGAGAAGATGCGCCAGCGGCACCTGCCACGAAGGTTGAAGCTCCGGGTCATGGTGCAGAGATGATGGAAGCTCCGGCCGTTGAGCCGGAGGAAGCGGTAATTCCAGCCCCAGAGCCGGAAATTGTCGAAGCCCTGGCGGTTGATCCGGAGGTAATTGAAGTCCCGGCGTGCGTGCCGGATGTTGAGGAAGTCCCGGCGGTTGGGTCGACTACCTATGAAGCACCAGCTGCAGAGCCGGTCGTTGCTGGAGCTCCGGCCGCAGGGCCGGTTGATGTTGAAGACCTTCCGGCTCCCGAGCCGGTTGCCGTTGAAGCTCCGGCCACAGGGCCGGCTGTTGTTGAAGATCTTCCGGCGCCCGAGCCAGTCGTTGCGAAGGCGTCAGTGCTCGAGCCCCCAGTAGAGGAGGTGCCCAGGCCGGAGCCAGAAGCAGCCCCTACTCCAGGAGTGACGACGCCGGAGGTACCCGCGACTGAGCTGGAGTGCCCTGATGAAGTCGCTGGCCCCCTGCCCGAGGGGGCGAATGAAGATCTGGCGGCTGGTCCTTCAGAACCACTTCCGGAGGTCGGAACTTCATCAGCGGGACCCTCCTCGATGGCGACTGAGGCCATCCCGGAGGACGGCCCTAGTGGCGTAGAGGCTCAGGGGACCACTCTTGTGGAGTGGGACCTGATTTTTGTAACTGAAAACCCGCTGGAACCAGCGGAGGAGACCCCAGTAGGTCCGGATCCTATCCCGTTGTCATTGTCCATTGACAACGCCTGCTCCAGTCTACGTCAAGTTCAGCTGGCATTCTTCCACGACAGCAAGGCTCTTGAAGAGGAGCACCAAACCCTTAGGAGGTGGCGTCATCGGCTCTACTTCGAGACCAGGCTGGCGCAGTCGAGGCTAGCAGATGACAAAGAATGGATCAAGCAGGAGAAGGTCCGCCTGGAATACTGGGGCAAATTATTGGATGACAGGGAGATCTTGACTCGCGCCCTCGACGCTCAATCCCGGGCCATTTATGAGCAGACCAAGGCAGCTAATAGTGCGGCTGATGAACGCCAAGAAAGGCTGGAAGCCATTAACACTACTCTAATCAAGTGCCAGGAGGCACTTGAGGAGAGGGAGGAGGCTCAAAGATGAAGAGCAAAAACTCCTAGAGCTGCGGGATGACGTTCTGAAGAGGGAGGAGGAGCTCACCGAAAAGGTGGCTCTGGCTGACAAGGGCCTCGAGGAGCGTGCCAAAAAATTGGAAGAGCGTTGCGCTGAGGAGGAGGAGGAGAAGGCCTGGGTGCGGGGGCAGGAACTCTAGCAGCAAGAGTGTGCCATCGCTGCCAGGGAGAAGAAAGTGAGGGGCAGGGAGAAGGACCTGGTTGACCGCCGGAACAAGATCTACCTCCGGGAGGAGGAGCTCGGAAAACTCGAGAAGTAGGTTGCTGAAAAGATTCAGCAAAATGCCAAAGAGGTTGAGCGCCTTGCTCACGAGAATTCTGAACTGGCGGCAGCCAAAAGATCCTTGGAAGAACAGAAGGGCTTGAGGGTTGCGGACACCCTACATGTTTGGAGTTCCTGAGCAAAGCCAACAATGCGCTGACACCAATGGGCTTCAGTCCCGTGCGTCCGGATGATCCGGAGCTGGAGCCAGACCTGGCATTGCAGGCGTTGAGCTCGGCGGGTAGCAAACTCTCCAAGGTGGGCGACGTCATCGCAGATCAGTTGGAGGTTGAGGGGCAGTCCCTGGCGAAGAACGTCGCAGAATATGTGCTGACGTGCTACACCAGCCGGGATCCCCAACTCTCTCTGTACCCGGTGCTTGAAGGTCCCGTCGAAGGAGAAGGTGAAGCCACCCGAGCCAACGTGTCAGAGGTTGATCAGAAGGTCGCCCAGTTCTTCCATAGGGTCTAGGACCATCTCTGTAGCTCCCACTTGTATTCTCTCTTTTTCTTCCCCAATTTTGTAATCCCTTGTCTCCAAATGAATGAAATCCAAATTTTGTGAATTTCATTTTTTGTCTTCAACACTTTTGTCTTCACTTGGCCCCCTGGTAGATGTACACAATTTGATTGTGAACATGTACCAAGTGTTTTGTTGAAGACTCGTTTGCTTCGAACTTGTAGAGTGTAGGTCCGAAGTCTTCGATGGTGAAGGCCCCTGAGGTTGTCAGAGCTCAGTAGCTCCGGCAATAGTTCCTATCAACGCGTAGAGCATCGATAGTTAGACCTTAGGGGTGCCGGAGCTTAGTAGCTCCGGCAGTGACTTTTGCCAACGCGTAGTTTGTAGGCAGCAGACTCCGTTTGTGGAATCTTCTCACCATCTTTTATTCTGCATCGACGGCTGGCCCCCCTAGCTTTACCAGAGCTTGGTTGCTCCGATGATGCTCGTTTTCAATGTTCAAGATCGATTATAAGCCACCTAGGGGGAGTCAGAGCTTCATCAGCTCCGACTTTTCTCCATCAACGTGGATTCTTTATTTTTTCCTGCACACTGAAGCCAAGAAAAATAGTAAAATTCGCTCCTTGCCTATAACTTCGTCGTGGCTTACGATTCTCAAGAAAATTTTAGGTCAAACACGATTCTAAATGCGACCGAACGCATTGCCTTCTTTCTTCCGGATCCAATTGTACTTGGACCCGCCTTACTTCAGCCTGCCGGGGTGTAGGTAGAGTGGCGTACTTAGGGTGCTTGACCAGGCTAAGTCGATAGCACACTCCGGCCCTAGATTGGCTTGGCAGCATTCAGGCGAGTGGGCCATGAACAATATTTGAATCCAGAAGAATCGACAATACAGCTCGAATCGTATATGAACCAGTCGAACTAAAATTTCTTAAGAATTGCGCGTCTTTGTTATAGACAAGAAAGAGAAAAATAAAAAATGTTAAGCATGTACAAAGTAAATGCACGTGGAGTCTGTTTCACATGAAGATGTCTTTCACTATAGGTACGGGGTACAGGGGAAACAAGTACACTCTTAGGGTACGGAACCAGGCTAAGCGTGTTTCATTTCTCGTTTGACCCAGGGTCGCTAGCCACACTTTTAGTCCTGAGACTGTGACAAGCGTTGCATGAACTTTGCGGACCTTCCGGGAAAGGTCCGGCTGTTCTCCCAGAGGAACTACCCGACTCTGTACAATGACTCTATAACATATACCTCAAGTTACTACAGACTCACCTCTGTGATATTAGGTGTAGAACTTACGGAGGTGCTCAATGTTCCAAGGATTTGGGAGAGGTGTCCCATCCTCGGTTGCCAAGCAAACGCATCCGGGACGGGATACTTTAATCACTCGAAAGGGTCCTTCCCAGTTGGGGGAGAGTTTGTTTAACCCTTCTCTGGATTGTATTCTCCGTAGCACCAGATCGCCTTCCTCGAGCTGTCGGTTATGTACATGCCGCTGATGATAGCGCCGAAGAAGTTGGCGGTATCGGGCATTCCGAACAGCTGCTTGGCACCTTCCCTCCTCGAGGAGGTCTAGGTCTTCACGCCAGAGCTGGTCCCGCGTGGCTTCGTCGAAGGTCCGGACTCGGAATGACCCCAAGGTGATTTCCGGAGGAAGGATTGCTTCAGCTCCGTTTACCAGGAAGAAGGGTGTCTCTCCAGTTGACCAGTTTGGAGTTGTCCTGTTGGCCCATAGAGTGGGCAGAAGCTCTTCAATCTAGTTGGCTCCATGTTTTTTCAAGCGCTTATAGGTGCGCGTTTTGAGTCCTTTTAGGATTTCAGCATTTTCTCTCTCGGTCTGGCCATTGCTTGCCGGGTGAGCTACGGAGGCGTAGCAAACTTGAATGCCGAGGTCTTCGCAATATCCTTGAAATACAGAGCTTGTGAATAGGGTCCCGTTATCATTAATGATTTTATTTGGGACTCCAAATCTGCATACGATGGACTGCAAAAAGTTGATAGCAGATTGCTTGTTTATTGTCACAACTGGAGTTGCTTCCGGCCACTTGGTGAATTTGTCAATGGTGACATATAGGAACTTGTAACCTCCGACGGCTCTTGGGAAAGGTACCAAGATGTCCATCCCCCACACGACGAAGGGCCATGTAGGAGGTATCATTTGTAGAGGCTGAGTCAGTGTGTGAATTTGCTTTGCATGAAATTGGCATGCTTCGCATTTCTTCACCAGCTCAGTTGCATCCTGGAGTGCTGTAGGCCAGTAGAAGACATGCCGGAAGGCTTTACCGACCAGCGTGCGGGAAGACGTGCGGTTCCCACACTCGCCTCCATGGATTTCTACGAGGAGCTCGCAACCTTCTTCCCTTGTGATGCACCGCATTAGGACGTCGTTGGCACCGTGCCGGTAGAGATCCCCTTCTACCAACGTGTATGTTTTAGCCAATCTGACTATCCGGTCAGCGGATACATCATCGTCAGGAAAAATGTTGTCTTTCAAGTAGCTCCGGATCTCCGAGATCCATGCATCAGAGCTAACTTGGGTATTTAAGTCTTGCGTGCTGGGTTGCTCGGAGCTTCCGGCAGCACCTACGACCCTTGATGGCTGCCATGGTAACAGGGCCATCGGGACCGTCAGCTTCGGGATGCTGATCTCGCCCCCTTCGCTCAGTT
Organism: Tuctoria greenei; assembly: GCA_036927565.1. Classification (NCBI taxonomy): domain Eukaryota; kingdom Viridiplantae; phylum Streptophyta; class Magnoliopsida; order Poales; family Poaceae; genus Tuctoria; species Tuctoria greenei. The sequence goes on along the minus strand of JAYESD010000011.1, from coordinate 126,750,890 downwards.
CGGTAGGCTGAGCTGTGGGTTTTGACAACCTCCGGACAAAAGTTCCATCAGGAGCTGGAGCTTCGGTTGACGCTTTCATCGAGAGTTCGTCGGCTTCAGCGTTGAGGGCACGCTGGACATGGTGGAGATCTAGGACTTCGAAGTCCTTCTGAAGCCTCTGGACTTCAAGGAGGTAAGCAGCTAGCTGGAGATTGTTGCAGGAGCATTCACCCTTCACTTGCTTAATGATGAGCTATGAATCTCCCTTGACCAGCAGTTGCTTGACACCGTATGACAGTGCCACCCTTAGTCCGTAGATGAGTGCTTCGTATTCCGCCATGTTGTTGGTCGCCTTGAAGTCAAGGTGTACCATGTATTTTACCTTCTCTCCGGTTGGTGCGAGGAGAAGGATTCCAGCTCCGGACCCCTGCTTTTGCATGGAGCTGTCGAAGTAGAGGGTCCAGTGAGGCTCGGTGAAGACCGGAGCCTTGTGTGCCGGCTTCTGCTCACTGGGACCCCTAGGGTTTGATGGAGAGGGAGTCCATTCCGCCACGAAATCCGCCAACGCTTGACTCTTGATTGCTTGCCTTGAAATGAATTCGAGATCGAATTTGGCCAATTCTACTGCCCACTTTGCAATATTCCTAGTTGAATTGGGATTATGCAAGATTGCTCGAAGTGGGTAAGAGGTCACCACTGAAATCATGTGAGCTTGGAAGTAATGGCGAAGCTTCCTGGAGGCAATGAGAACTGCATAGAGCAGCTTATGCACCTCTAGGTACCGAGTCTTGGCGTCATGAAGTACTTCACTGATGAAGTACACTGGGCGCTGGATGGTCCGGACCCTCCCGGAGGGGTCCGAAGCTTCCTCTTCACTAACCCGGATCCTCCCTGAGAGATTCGGACCTTCTTTGGGGACTTCCGGGACCTGGCTGAAGGGACCCGGAGCTTCTTCAGAGGCGACCTGGACCCTCTCGGAGGGGTCTGAGCCTTCTGAAGTAACTTTTTGTGAACTCAAGTCTGGGAGCTGGGACCCAGACTCGCTTTCAGGAACCTCCGGACCCTCCCGAAGGGGTCTGGATTCCTGAGCATGGGATAATTCTGGTCCCTCCGCAACCAGGACCATACTGATGACTTCGTCAGTTGCTAAAATGTAAAGCAGCAAAAGGATCACCAGGGTTCGGAGCTACCAGAGTTGGTAGGGTGGTGAGGAACTGTTTTAGCTCCTAGAATGCCTTTTCTGCTTCTTCAGACCATTGGAATGGTCCGGACTTCCTTAATAACTTGAAGAAGGGAAGTGCCCGTTCTGCCAGTCTTGAAATGAACCGGCTAAGGGCTGCTAGACATCCAGTCAGCTTTTGGACATCCTTGATGCGGGCTGGTGGCCGCATGTCTTCAATGGCTTTGATCTTTGCCAGATTAGCTTCTATGCCCCGTTGACTTACCAGGAAACCAAGAAATTTTCCGGAGCTAACACCGAAGACACACTTGTCTGGGTTTAGCTTTGTGCGCGTGACCCGCAACTTGTCGAAGACAGCCTGTAAGGTGTCAAGGAGTGACTCCTTGTTCTTGACCTTGACCACGATGTCATCGACGTACACTTCCACTATGTCTCTAATGAGTTCTTCAAAAGTTTTGTACATAGCTCGTACAAAGGTTGAAGCTGCATTCTTGAGACCAAATGGCATGGCTGTATAACAGTACAATCCATCTGCTGTGACAAAAGAGGTATGCTCTTCATCTTCCCTAGACATTCTGATTTGATGATACCCAGAATATGCGTCTAGGAAACACAGTAATTCACACCCGGAGGTCGAATCCACTATCTGGTCTATTCTAGGTAGTGAGAATGGATCTTTTGGGCATGCCTTATTTGGTGTTGTGTAGTCGATACACATCCGAAGCTTCCCGCCGGCCTTGGGTACAACAACTGGGTTTGCCAGCCAATTTGGATGGAAGACCTCTCGAATGAATCCAGCTTCGAGCAACTTCTTCACTTCTTGTCGAATGAAGTTTTGTCGCTCCACGGATTGCTTCCGAGGCTTCTGGTGTACAGGTCGGGCGTCAGGGTAGATCTTCAGATTGTGCTCAATCACTTCGCTGGGGATCCCAGGCATTTGTGACGGTTGCCAGGCAAACACGTCGACATTAGCCCGGAGGAAAGCGATGAGCGCGAGTTCCTATTTGTCATTCAGTCCTCCCGATATATGGGTGGTTTGAGTGGCATCGGAACCTATTTGGACGACTTTGACGGGAATTTCGGTGTCGCCGCTTGGCTGCACACGAGGTGCAGAAGTCGAGCCTCGCTGCCGAATGCTCAGGGGTTTCGGAGCTTGTTCTTGCCTGGAGTCCTCCTCTTGCGCCGTAGTAAGTGCATGAAGTTCTTCTAGAGCAGTTACTCCGGCAGTACAATCTCCACAGATCCGGAGAACGCCTACTGGTGTTGGCATCTTTAACACCAAGTAGCCATAATGAGCAGCTGCCACGAATTTGTACAAAGCAGGCCTGCCCAAGATGGCGTTGAAGGGTAAGTTGATCTGAGCAACGTCAAAGACCAACTTCTCGATGCGATACTTCTCCCGGGTCCCGAAGGTAACGGGGAGGGTAATAGCACCGAGTGGGGTAATGGCTCCCGGACCTACTCTGGAGAAAGGTCGGGAGGGGTGAAGATCCAAAGGTCGGAGCTGAAGCTTGGTAAAAGCTTCGAAGCTTATGAGGTTGAGCCCCGAACCTCCGTCTACCATAACATGGTGAAGCTGGATGTTATTGATGGTAGGAGATACCATCAAAGGTAACTAGCCTGCTCCAACCATGCTTCGAGGGCAGTCCGAAGCATCAAAAGTGATGGATGTGTCCATCCACTTCCGATGAGGCTCCGCCCTGGCTGTAGGAGCTACAGCAGCCATGTCCCGACGCATTGTCTTGAGGATGCGGTGGGAGGTGGTGTCCCATGATCCACCAAAAATGGTGTTCATGGTCTTCCGACGCTCGTTGTCAGAGACGTCTGAATCGTCGTCGATGGAGGTGTAGACGGCCTTCAGGACATTTTTGGGATCGTGAAAACCTAACTCCTCTTCAGCCGGAGCTTCGTCAACTTTTTGCTTTCCTTCCCTCTGTCGGAAAGGAGCTTCTTCTCGGCGCTTGTTGTAGCGCTCGGCAAGGTTTTGGACCTCTCGGCAGTCTTCCAAACTGTGGCTGTCCGTTTTGTGAATTGGACACCACACCTTGGGTTTGCCACCGTCTTCCGAAGACGGTCGAGGTCGCTTCTCGGGGTGTGGCCCCCGGCCACCCGGAGCTGCAGCAGCTGCAGCATTAGATGCGCCGGCCGACGGCTTCTTCTTGCCGTTGGTCTTTTTCTTCTTCTTACCATTCCTGGAGGTAGTGGCTTTGCCTTTGGAGGATTTTTTGTGATCCTCCGGAGGTGGCTTGGAGTGCATTTCACGGCCCTCCGCAGCTCTGGCACATTTGTCAGCCAAGCTGAAGAGTTCCGTGACACTGGTGATCTCTTTGATCGCCAGTTTCTCCAACATCTTCTTATCTCGTACACCCTGTCTGAATGTCACAATGACATAAGCGCTAGAGATAGAAGGGATAGTGTTTCGTACCTGAGAGAACCTCTGGATGAATGATCGCAGGGATTCTCCCCCTTTTTGCACGACTACAAAAAGGTCAAGTTCAGTGCCTGGTCGGGTCTATGAACTCCCGAAGTTGGCAGTGAACTGCCGGCACAGCTCCTCCCAACTGTTGATGGAGTTGGGTGGAAGGCTCATAAACCAGGACCGGGCGGTCCCAGTTAAAGCCACTGGAAAATAATTGGCCATTACAGCCTCATTTCCTCCAGCTGCTAGGATAGCAGTGGAGTAAATCTGAAGAAATTCAACGGGATTAACGGTCCCATCAAACTTCTCCGGCAGGTGAGGCCGGAATTTCTGTGGCCACCTGACCATACGCAGATGCATGGCCAGGGCCGAACAGCCTCCTCCTACTCCTTCAGGAGCAGGAATGTCCTGAGGTTCTCGTCTTTCACGAGCACGCTCAATATGGACTCGGCCGTCTTGTTGACGGTATCGGCGATCAAGCTTCGCTCGGAGGTCATGAGTTGAAAGCCTTAACACCGTGTGAGTGCGTCGTGCCCCAGAGGGCAACGACGTCACTTGTTGCGACGCAGCACGTCTCCTGTTGTTGGAAACGTGCGGACCAAGTCTGCCAGACAAAGTCCGTCGCTGCGATGGGGCCCGTCCTGAAGGAGGAGGACCCTGGTTGCTGATGCGGTCGGCTGCTGCTGGAACCAAATGTTCCACATCGGCCCTCCACTGCTCCATTGCATCCCGGGATGTGTCCGGAGGTGGTGGGCGCTGAAGAAGAGCACGTGCCGCATGGAGCGCGTGTTCCGGGTTGTCATGGTTTGCCGACGCAGTGATTGACGCCGGTGCACCATCGCGCTGCCCAGCTTGATTTGCTGGTGGAGGCAGCGGTGGTGGTAGCGTGACTCCTGCTGGAACTGAGGCTCCTGCTGGTGGCTGCATAGTGGAGAGATTGCCCCCAACAGCTTGAACAGCAGGATGACTGTTGGATGATCCAGTAGTTGAGTTCACCATTCTTGAAATCTCAAGCGCCCCTACCTAGCGCGCCAACTGTCGGTGGTTTTGATCTGTCAAATCTCCCGACACTACTAAAGTGTTAGAGGAGTTTGAGGTTCGGTGTGGGCGCGCGGAGATTCAAGAAGGTGAAGTGTAAATGACACGAGAGACACGAAGATTTACGTGGTTCGGGTCGCCTGAGCGTAATACCCTACTCCACGGGGTGTGTTGGTGTTGTATTGGATGTATGAGCTCAAGGTGAGTTCAGAGCGTAGAGTAAGCGCGTCGAGTCAGTGTCTGTCCTATGTATCATAGTCCTATCCTTTTATAGTACAAGGGAAGGTCGTTACAAGTTAGCCTGGCCCGACATGTGGCCCCGACGGTTACTAATATTGATACACATTTGATGCGCTTAATTGCCCTTAATAACCGAGTTACGGTCTTTGATAGCACCGTTACTGGTAATTAAGGTCGTCCGATCGTGTGTCATTAATATAGCATTAATGACACTTAATCGGGTCTTGAAGTCCTTGATTCCCTTTGAAGATCCAGAGCCGTTGTGGAGTCTTCCGGAGGTTAGAGGCTGAAGATCCGACGGTTGGACACGTGGCAGCTTCGGAGCATACTGTGGGGAACAGATAGGTCCGGTGCCACCTAACATGTGTCAGTTCCGGAGCTTCCCTCGGTCTGGGGTTAGGTTCGGGGGTGCCGCTATGGTACATAGCCCGGAGCTTCCCCCTTGTGGGCGGTAGCTCCGATTTGATAGTACATGTGGCGACCCTGGGACTAACCATGTTGGGGAAACAGGTCCGGTTATGTCTGACATGTGGGCCTCCAAAGGTCTTCAAATCAAGTAGATGATATTCCCTTGATATCTTTGCAATCCCAAGGGGTATACGGTACCCAGGGTACCGACAGTTGCCTATTGCAGCTCATGCTTCCGTGGAAAACCCAACCATCGATGCTCAGGTTGGTAACAAATCTCCTGCAGGACATGACTCAAAAGTGCAAGACCTGTCCATGGACGCCAGAACCACCCCAACGCCCGACGAGACTGCGCCAGCCACTGAGGCTGCACAGGCCGAACAAGTGGCGGTTGTCACAGATTCAGCTGCCACTGTACCGACGGTCAAGGAAGCCTTCATCTCCACAATCTTCCCAGCGGTGACTGAAGCACTCCTGCCTGATCCACCACGGGTTCGACGTGGTCGTGTCCGCTCGGCATCCGCTGAGCCGATCCGACGGAGTGCGCGCCAGGCACCTAAGAAATCGACGGTACCAACCGTACACTGGGCGACCCATCGCCTAATCTACCAGATGGGAATTGTCAATGAAGGCGAAGCAATTGGCAACGATGCAGTGGCCAAATATTGTGATATCTTCAAGGAGCCTCTAACGCAACATGCCATCCAGGCCATCAGGAAAGCCCTTCACCTCAACAATGGCGACCTGACTGAAGCATCATCCGCCATAGCCGCTTCTCAGGCGGATGGTATTTGAAAGTGCATCTAGGACTCCCTTGTGGTTTTTGGATGATTTATGACAAGCAATTGGGATCCTAACCTCTTTGTTGAGATGAATGCAGGCCTATAATAGAAAAATGAGCAAAATACCAAAAAGAAGGGATGAAGAGGAGCAAAGTGGAAATGAGCTCAAGGAAAAAGAGTAGTAGATTATCGTGTATGGAGTGTATTAAGGAAACACACCCCAAGAGCTCAATCATAATTAAACACACACACATTGCACAAAGTTACACAGGACCGGACTAGTCCGATCACAACCGGACTAGTCTGATAACCTTTCTGCACCAGATCGGACAAGTCCGATATCTGTCGGACCAGTCCGATATCTTTCTGACTAGAATCGGACTAGTCCTCCCCATTGTGGACTAGTCCTCAAAACACTACACAAGTCACACAAAATCGGACAAGTCCGTTATCAACCGGACTAGTCTGATATTCTTTCTGATCCACTTCGGACAAGTCCGATATTCACACGGACTAGTCCGAAAAACCCACTGATCTAAATCGGACAAGTCCTCCAAGTGCGGACTTGTCATCCAACACACTTAGGGTTTCACATGTTCGGACAAGTCCGATGGACATCGAACTAGTCCGAAGATTTCCAGTAGCGAAATCGGACAAGTCCGTTTTCAGCCGGACTAGTCCGATATTTCGGGACAATTAGGGTTTGCTACACACAGCACACCGGACTAGTCCGGTGACCACCACAAACTAGTCCGAACTTTCTGAACCCTAACAGTAACTTTTAGAAACCCCATATAAATAGAGATGCACGGCCCTATTTAACAATCTCACGAACCCTAGCGCCGTCACACCTCCCAAGAGCCTCAAAAACGACATCTCTCCACGAAATTAAGTGCAACATCGACCAATCCCTTGAGGATTCACTCTAGATCATTGGAGAGACACTTGCAACACCACATTGAGCTCTTGGTTTGATTCTCTAACACACTCCTACGTTTCAATTGTAACTTTTGAGTGTGTTTTCGGTGGCATTGTGTTTCGTAATCTAAGGGAGCTCTCAACGTGTGAGAACGCCCCTTCAATTCGGTTATTCACCCCTTTGTGATTAGTGGAAGAGGATTGGCCTTCGTGGCGATCCAACAAGGGTAGGGTTAGAGAAGACCCGGTCCTTTTGTGGACTCCTCAACGTGGACATAGGTTGCCTTCGTGGTAGCCGAACCACGGGATAAATCGTTGTGTCTTGTTTTAGTGTTCATCATTCTAATTAATAAACTCAATCTAGGGTTTCATACACATTGTTCATCTTACATTAAATTGTTGAAAATAAGACTTAATTGTGATATAATCCAGCATATAACTATTAAACTATTGTTTGATTCTATATTTCCGCTGTACACATAAAAGAATCAAACCAATCAATCAAGTTTAATCAACTTAGTTCGTGAACACTGAACTAGTCCGCACTTTACTGGACTAGTCCGATATCTCTGGTATTGAACTGGTTGTTGAGTGTTGCAGGATCCGACAATATTCAAAAAGGCCTATTCACCCCCCCCCCCTCTAGGCCTACATTCAATTGGTATCAGAGCAGGTTCTTCAAGAAAGAGTCTAATCACTCGAAGAGATCATGTCGGACATGAAGGACGTCCACAAAATCAACAACCAAGAGGAGGTTAACAACGACAAGACCCAAAAAGTGGAGAAGTACCTCGAAGCCATTCAAGACTTCGAGGACGATGATGAGGAGACGCTGGAGCTAAAGGCACTCCTCAGAAAGAAGGCACTTTCCAAAGGGAAAGCGAAAGTTGAAGAGAAGAAGAAGGGGAGTAGTCACAACGACTACTCCCGATATCCTTTGAACTATGATCGTCTAAATTCCAATAACAATCATTACTTATCTATCCCACTTGGAAAATCCCCACACTTCGATGGAAGTGATTACTCAATGTGGAGGCAGAATATGAAGATGCATTTGATTTCCCTAAATCCAAGTCTATGGCATGTTGTATGCACAAGGATAGATATTCCGGATGACGATGAAGAGCTCACCCCAAGCCAAGAGCAGGCCATTCATAGAAACGCTCAAGCCGCAGCTGTAATCACCTCCTCACTCAATCGAGACGAGTTCACCAAGGTGGATGGACTCGAAATTACTAAGGAGATATGGGATACTCTGCAAACTGTACATGAAGGTGACCGACATGTGCGTGAAGAAAAGATTGAGATGATCGAAGGCGAACTAGGAAGATTCGCAATTGAGGAAGACGAGTCACCCCAAGATATGTATAATCGATTGAAGACACTCGTTAACAAAGTTCGATCATATGGGAGCAAGAAGCTGAATGACCACGAGGTTGCAAAGCTCATCCTTAGAGATTTTATGCCTCGCAACGTCACGCTATGTTCCATGATTAGAGAAAGCCCCGGATACAAAAAGATGACTCCGGATGAATTGCTTGGAAAAATTATCAACTTTGAGATGATGGAAAAACAAGCAAAGCACGTCAAGGAAATTGCCTACCTCACCTCGGCTAAGAAGAAAGGGGTTGCTTTAAAGTCCACCCTCAAGCCTCTATCCAAAGAAACAAGAGAAGCACAACTAGAGGAAGACAGTGACGAAGAGAGCAGTGAGCTAGATGAAGAGGACATGATATTATTCATGAAAAAGTTCAAGAGAATAATGAAGAAAAGACAAGGGACAAAATCAAGTGAAGGCAAGTACAAATAAATAACAAAGCCAAAGTTGAGATGGGCGTGCTATAATTGTGGTGAGTATAACCACTTTATAGTTGATTGCCCATATGAGGAGAACAAGAAGAAGACCAAAGAATCCAAGCCTCAACCTAAGAAATTCTTCAAGAAGAAGAAACAAGCCGAACAAGCGCACATTGGGAAGGAGTGAGACTCAAACGATGAGTCCTCATCATCCGATGAAGAAGAGATGGCTAGCATAGCCATCGAGAGCACGTCCAAGAAATCTACACTCTTCCCTACACTCGGTGCAAGGAAGGGAAATGGCACTTTCCTTATGGAAAAGGAAGGTAAATGCAAGGTAATCATCAAAACCACTTTCGTGCATTCCTACTCTAGTGATGATGAAATAGATAGTGATGATGAGGATATGCTAAATGGACTAGATAGGAAAACTGCAACAAAAATGAAATTTTTACTTGATCAACTTGTTGAGAAGGAGAGGTTAATTCATCGTCAAGAGGACATGATTATCTCCCAAAAGGAGGAGTATGTCGAACTTGACAAACTTCTAGAGCTTGAAAAGGAGAAAAACAATTCACTAGAGCTTGAGTTAGCTTCAAGCAAGAAAGCTTGCTTGGAGTTAACTGACTCAAATGTTGCAATCAAGGACCAACTTGCTGACCTGATCAAGGTTAACAAGATCCTTGAAGTGCAAGTTGAGTCACTCAAGCTGAGTGAACCTTCCTCCTCTTCAAATTCACCTTCTCAACCCACTAAAACTGAGTTTGCTCATATGTGCACATGTAGTAAAACTGACACCAGGTTGAAAGGGAAGTCAACCTCCACAAAGGATAAAAATCCTACCCAATGTGGCATATTTGACAAGGAGAAGATCAACTATGCACGTAGTGCATACTTGGTCCAAAGAACTCCAAATGTCAAATATGGCATTGGTTACTCTTATGATGAAAAGCAGCATGCTGGAAGTCATAAGAATAACAAGGGAAGGATTTCTTTTGTGAAGGGAAGACCCTTTTAAACTGGTAAGTCGAAGGATAAAAACTTGAACTCACACGAATACCGGACTATTCCGGTTGGTGTCCGGACAAGTCCGGTCATCCGCACAAGTCCGGCCCCCCGGACTAGTCTGATTCATAAACAACAGCAGCTATTATTCAAAACTTTTGATGCCTCCTATGTGTTAATGAGAAATAATCTTGGCAATGTCTGTACTTATTATGTTTGGCCACGCCATGGGAACACAAAATCCCATGTGTGGGTGCCCAAATGTATTGTAACTAACCTCCAAGGACCCAAGCAAGCTTGGGTACCTAAAACCAAAGCATAATTTGTTTTTGCAGACCTATTCCTCCGGTGTATCCAAATGGGTGCTAGACAGTGGATGCACCAACCATATGACCGGAGAAAGGAGGATGTTCGTGGAATATGAAGAGAATGAGGATCCAAACGAGGGCATCTACTTCGGAGATAATAGTCAAGGAAGGGTGATCGGTACCGGTAAAATTGCAATATCCTCTGAACACACACTTTCTCATGTTTTACATGTTGAATCTTTAGATTATAACCTGCTGTCCATATCTCAACTATGTGACAAAGGTTATAATTGCTTGTTCACTGACGAGGGTGTGACCGTTGTAAGGATCGAAACGCCCAAGAGGGGGGGTGAATTGGGCTTTCTTTCAAATTTTAAGACAATTAAAAATTAACGACTAAAACCCAATTCTCTATGCGGTTTATCTATGCAATCAACGTAAATATAAGTTGCGGAATAAAGATTGCATAATGTAAAAGGAAGGAGAGGAATGCAAACGCTCAAAAGACACGGAGACACGGAGTTTATCCCGTGGTTCGGCAAGATCACAAGGATCTTCCTACATCCACGTTGTGGCACCCACCGAAGGGTTTTGCCACTCCCAAGTCACCGAGACAAGGGGGTCTTCACTAATCTTCTCCGTTCGCCATCTCCGGCAAGGTGGAGCTCAAGCCTTGTACAATCCTTGATCTTCCGGGCTTCCACACACACCTTGGCAAGCTCCGGAAGGATCTCTTCAACCTCTCACTAGCCTAGAGACTCCAATCACAGAGAATGGACGCACACAAGCTTTTCTCTAGCTAGATCTAGCCTATACAAATGATCTAATGGGTGAGGAAGTGTAAGCTCTTGGTCTTGAGTGCTCTTGGATGTAGTGTTAGCTTCTGAGTATCAAAACTTGTCGAAATGACCGGGTTAGAGGGGTTTTATAGCCAGCCTAACCGAAATAGTCGTTGGAAAAGTAGGCTGACAGAACTTTTTTGTACACACCGGATGATCCGATGTCTCCCCTCTAGTTATCATCGGTGTAATTACTTTGGCTGACATCATTGTGTCAGATATTACCGTTATTTGACCGATGTTGCCCCAGTCTTCTCATCGGATGATCCGGTGGCTCTTCCTCCAGAATTCGCTTGATCTTGATGCTTACTAGAGTGATCAACCGATGTGTGTGATTCTGCACATCGGATGATCCGGTGCTTCACTTGCTCCAATTGTACTGCAAACTGTATTGATGCACCGATGTTGTTGAGCCTTCACATCGGATGATCCGGTGAGTTCATTTTTCTGAGGTCTTTTTCTTCAGTTGAATCAACTCGACCGATGTGTTCATTTTGGAAATCATCGGTTGATCCGGTGATTTGATTTTGCTTGCTTCGAGTTGTTTTGAGTGAATCTTTTGTGTCCCTTTTTGAATGACCTCTTAGACATTTGTTCCACACGGCTCTCTTATGATTCTTAAGCATTGTATGATGTCAATTTTTGATTGAGTGACTTGGACATAGAGCCTTCATGTCTTGTCTTTATTTGATCTCGAAAGTTGAGTATCTATGGGTCTCCAATGACATAATCATTTCATCTTATTCAGTTTTTTATGATGACCTTGCATTCACAAATTCATTAGTAAAGTTCAATGGTTGTTATTAATCACCAAAACCATATTACATGAGGGGGCCTAGATGCTTTCAATCTCCCCCTTTTTGGTGATTGATGACAACACAATAATCAAAGCGTGATAGTAATGAATTTGAGAGAATGAACCATAAGTAAATATGCAATGAATACGGATAATATACTTGAAGCTTTAAACATCAATAAATGACACAAGTGAATTCAAAGAGATCATAATCATAGATGAACATCAAATGAGTTCAAATGATTAACAACTTAGGAAAGATAGAAATAGGTTCATTACACACCAAATGAAGCAAATACGCAAATACAATTCAGATAAGACACTCGACTCACTCCCCCTAACACTAGGACTCCCCCTGACTCTCTAACTCTTCTCCCCCTTTGGCATCAAGACACCAAAAAGGGATCCGAGCACCTACAGACCCTGAGAGCTGGGCGCGATGACGAACTGGTCACCACCGCTGTCGTCGGAGCTGCTGGCCGGAGTAGCGGAGGAGGGGGCTGCCGGAGCCGAAGGTGCCACCGTCGGTGCCTGCTGAGGAGGAGGTGCTGGAGGCGCTGGAGCAGGGACACTGGTGACGGAGGCCGGCGTCTGAAGGAACAGTGAAGTGGCCGGCAGTGGGGAGCGAAGAGGAGCACCTGGAGCCAACAGCGGGGACATGCTGAACGAAGGGATCGGAGTGGAGGGAACTGGAGCCACTGGTGCAGCAGCTGGAGCCAAGACAGGAGACGGAGGAGCTACTCCAGGCAGCTACGATGGAAGGGCGATCCCGGTCTGGGTGTAGAGGTTGGTGATCAACCCCAGGATCCCCATCATCGCCTGCTGCGTCTGCTGCTGCTGGTCCAGAGTGCGCTGGTGCATCTGGTCGATGAGCCCCGTCAGCCGATCAGTGTCTTCACGCCTCTCACGGGCGATCTGACGCTGCATCTCCTGCTGCTGCTGCTGGAGCTCAAGAAGACGCGCAGCCTGCTCCGCGCGGGCCTGCTCGGCGGCCAGCCTGTCCAGCCGCTGCTGCTCGACCATCTACTGGAGGAGCGAGGTCAGCTCAGACGGCTGTGTCACCTGCGCCTCAGTGACGGGAGGTGGAGTGGGAGGTGGCACAGTAGAACCTCCAGCCTCCGCGTCGTGCTGCCGGGGAGAGGGGGGAGGAGGGAAGTACTCCTCGACACTGTCGTCGGTGTCGCTCTCAGACCAGATATGCTGCAGGTCCTCCCCCTGAGCCTCAGCCTCAGCAAGCCTCTCGTCCTCCCGCTCTAGGTCGGACCAGTCTTCCTCTGACAGACGGGCCCGGACCTGGCGCTCAGCTGGACGACCAAGGCGACGGTCTCCAGGAGCAGAGGCACGATAGTGACCAAAGCGAGTCACACTCTCGTCAGCAAGCCTGGCCTGTGCTGCATCTCCCTCAGGCACCATCATAGAGCATATGTAACTGATCCAGTGCCCGTAGACCAACTGCCTCATCATGCCAACTCCGTCTGTGATCACGTCTTCCATCTCACATAGGAGGATGTCCACAATATCGAAATCCATCCCGTTCATTATATAGAACAGGAGGGTCTGCTGCAGACTAGTGAACCCCTCCAAGTACCCTGACCTCGGTAGGAGCGTGCGGCGCAAGGCGAGGTGCACAATGCGCGCAGCTGGGGTCAGAAGAGCTGGTACTCTCGGCTGGTCCGGAGAGAACGTGGGGCCAAACAGGGACCGGATCTCGTCAAGCTGTGGTGCTACCCCTCCAGTAAGTGGCCTCCTCAGTGGATCTGCCTGCCCATAGACCTTCTCGTGCACGCAGGTGTCGTGCAGGTCCAATCCAAGAAACTGCCCCAAAGTCTGCCTCGAGAGGTGGTAGCGCTGTCCCATAAACATGAAGTCGATTGACCTCCTGCCCTCAGAGATGTACAGGGTCGCATAGAAGACACGGACCCAATCTTCCACATAAGAACTTCTCTCATAAGCAAGCAGCTGCACCAAACCTCTGTATCTCTCAAACTAAGGACGGACTTCAGTCTCCGCTGCCACTGCAAGCTGCCCCCAGTCCAAGTAGTTGTGCTGAAAAAGCTTGTGCCCCCGACGCCTATAGGTCTCGTATAGAGACGCCTGGGTGACAGTCCAGAAACGACTGTCCACAAGGGCTTCACGAGGCTGAGGGTACCACTCCTCAAGTAGCACACTCCATCGAAGCTTGCGTAGCTGCTTGGCCTTCATCTTCCTGTAGTCCGTGAGACGGACTCCCTCACCGACACGGACGGTCGTGTCCATCTCATAGATGGCCCTCTCGGCCTCCCTGTCCTCACGACGGTCGGCAGCCGTCGGTCTCGGACGAGGAGCAGCCTCGGTGTGACCCCCACGCGTCCGGGCTGAGCGCCGGCGGATGAGAGGCTCAACCGGCTCCTCTTCGGCGTCGGAGTCGTCGATCACGGGAGGCTGCCTTGGACGGGCCTCGCGGATCCTCAGGGAACCCCCTCGGCCACGCTCACGCTCCTCGGCGGCGCGAGCGGCCATTAGGGCCTCTTTCTCATCCTTCAACAGTTTGCGCTTCTTCGCGGCGGGCTCCGCGATCGCCTTTCCCTTTCCTTTGCGGTCGCGACCCATCTAGATGCAATGGAGAGTTAGGGTAAGCGACGAGGAAAGAAAGAACAACGAAAGCAACGATGGACGTCGCACGGTATGAAGCAAACCTAGGCGACGGAGAGCAAACGGGGTGCGAAGTTGAAACGGCGGCGGCGAGGAGAGGAGGCGGCGAGGTTGATGGTGGAGGCGGTGCGTCGAGTGGCGAGTGGCGAGGTCGATGGTGGTGGAGACGGCGCGTGGAGCGGCGAGCGGCGAGGAGAGGCGGCGGTGCGCGGGCACGGGCGGCGGCGGCGCCGAGGGAGGAGGCGCGGTGCGCGGGCCCGGGCAGCGGTGGCGCGGGGGTCGCCGGCGGCGGCGGCGCAGCGAGCAGGGGGACGGCGGCGGCGGCGACGTCCGGCGGTGGCGCTGCAGTGGGCGGCGGCGCAGGTGAGTGGTGGCGCGTATGAAGGCGGCGGCGGCGCGAGGTCGGGATCGGAAGAGGGAGGAAAAGGGTACGACCGGGTTTAAATAGTGGGTCCCAAACCCTAGCCGGAAATTTAACACCGGATGGACCGATGCTAGGTGAAGTCCGCATCGATCGAATGCCACAATAAGATTTTCCAGAAAAGTGCAATTGACACCGGATGGACCGACGTCTAGGGTTTTGATCATCGGATGAATAGCACAGTAAGGATATTCAAGGAGTTACTGAGGACATCGGATGGACCGACGTTAGATAAAAGAGGCATCGGAGGAATTCATCAATGTTGCAGATTTGAGAACATCGGATGGACCGATGTTTTTCTGATTGAACTCATCGGATTATTCTGAGATTCTGATTGAATTGGCACTTGAAGATTGAACACCTATTGATCCGATGGGGGAAGGACTTAGGCATCGGACAACCCGATGAAAACTAAACCCCAACATCCCATATATGTCCTTTGACCAAACAATCAAACAAAGGGAAACACATGTCTTAGGACTTTTTGGGCAACCCCTTACCCCTCAAAGAGATAATATGCCAATAGCTTGGCTAGACCTTAAAGCAAATGGAACACGAAAAAATAGAGGGAAAAATATCCAAATGAAATGTAAGGCCCATGCTTTGTGAGGTAGAGTATGAAGACTACTATCTCAATGAAGCATGTTCCTCTAGGCATTAACGCACCTATCATTTTGTTCTTTCCACCTTATATGAGTTGAGATATTGCATTTCAAACAAGTCTCCTTCTCATGAGGTGGATTCCCCTTTGTGACAATCTACCGTATGCAATGCCAAACAAATTAGTGCAAGAAATAGAATGAGTGCAAGTCTATATGGCAGAGATAATGCAAGGCATAAAATAAATCTATCTTGCCAAGTTTAAACCTTCCAAAGGCTTCTTCAGGGAAAACTATTTCTAGCTTACCCCTATCCTTTGGGAGTTAGACAAGACTTATATGATATGCATCCTTACATGAACATGGCAACTTACATGACGTTAGATGCATCTAGCACATTTAATTCATTTCTAAGCCTAGAAAAGGTTTTCTCATCAAGTGGTTTAGTGAAGATATCCGCCAATTGTTCTTCGGATCTAACACCTTGCAAAGAGATGTCTCCTTTAGCCTCATGACCACGCAAGAAGTGATGGCGAATATCAATGTGCTTAGTGCGGGAGTGTTGAACGGGGTTTCTAGCTATCTTAACCGCACTTTCATTGTCACAAAGGAGAGGCACACAACCAATTTTAATTCCAAAGTCCAAGAGGGTTTGCTTCATATATAGAATTTGGGCACAAGATGCACCGGCCGCTATATACTCCGCTTCCGCGGTGGACAAAGCCACGGAATTTTGCTTTTTGCTAGACCAAGACACTAGGGAACGCTCAAGCAAGTGGCACCCACCGGAGGTACTCTTGCGATCTACGCGGCATCCGGCAAAGTCCGAATCCGAGTATCCCAAGAGTTGGAAGGTTGTACCTTTAGGGTACCACAAGCCCATACTAGGGGTATGCTTAAGATACCTAAGTATCCTAAAGACCGCCTTCTTATGCGATTCTTTAGGAGCCGCTTGAAAGCGAGCACATAAGCATACACTAAACATTATATCGGGCCTAGATGCGGTAAGATAAAGCAATGAACCAATCATAGAGCGGTAGTGAGATTGGTCAATAGGTTTACCGTCCTTATCCGCATCGAGATGGCAATTTGTTGCCATTGGAGTGCTTCTTGAGCTACAATCTCCCATTTCAAATTTCTTCAAGAGGTCCTTGGTGTATTTCTCTTGGTAGACAAAAGTTCCCTCTTGAAGTTGCTTGATTTGGAATCCAAGGAAGAAGTTGAGCTCTCCAATCATTGACATCTCGAATTAACTAGACATCATTTTGCCAAACTCATGGATAAAGGCTTCGTTAGTTGAACCAAAAATAATATCATCAACATAAATTTGACAAATGAACAAATCTCCGTTGATGTCTTTGGTGAAGAGTGTGGTGTCCACCCTCCCGATCTTAAATCCTTGCATGATGAGGAAGTCCCGTAGTCGTTCATACCATGCCCTAGGTGCTTGCTTGAGCCCGTAGAGCGCCTTGTGCAACCTATACACATGGTTAGGATTCCTCGGATCTTCAAACCCGTGAGGTTGTTCAACATAAACAAGCTCATTAATGTAGCCATTAAGAAAGGCACTTTTCACATCCATTTGATAAAGGGTAATATTATGATGTGAAGCAAAAGCGAGGAGAATACGAATTGCCTCTAACCGGGCGACCGGAGCAAATGTTTCGCCAAAATCTAGTCCTTCAACTTGGGAGAACCCTTTGGCCACAAGTCTTGCCTTGTTGCGGACCACAACGCCATTCTCGTCTTGTTTGTTGCGGTACACCCACTTTGTTCCGATGACGTTCTTGTCCTTGGGTCGCTCCTCCAACACCCAAACTTCATTGCGGATGAAGTTGTTGAGTTCTTCTTGCATAGCCATTACCCAATTTGGGTCTTGGAGCGCTTCCTCGATGTGAGTGGGTTCTACACACGAAACAAATGAGTAGTGCTCACAAAATGATGCAACATGGCGGGAACGAGTACTTACGCCCCTTGAAGGACTTCCAATGATTTGGTCCATTGGATGCGCCTTGGAGATGCGTCCATGCCTCATAAGTGGTTGTGAAGCACTTGGCGGTGGTGAAGCGTGTTGTTCCTCTTGTGGTTGGACTTGATCATGGGCTTCTTCTCCATCTTGATGTTGTGTTGCTTGTGAGTCTTGAGTTGGCAATGGATCATCTTTCTCCTCTTCGTCTACTTGAGGCGCCATGGAGGTGTTGTTGTTGGAACTTGAAGCTCCCCCTTGATCATGGCCCTCTTCAACTTCCGGCTTGATGTCTCCAATGGTCATGTTTTTCATGGCTTCTCGTAGAGGCTCATCATCTATTTCATCATGACCAAAACTCTCCTCTTGGGAGCCATTAGTCTCATCAAACTCAACATCACAACTTTCTTCAACTAGACCGGAGGTTTGGTTGAATACTCGATATGCTTTTGAGTTTGATGCATAACCAAGAAAAATACCAACATCACATCTTCTTTCAAACTTACCGAGCCTTTTCTTGCGGTAGATGTAGCATTTGCACCCAAAGACTCTAAAGTAGGAGATGTTGGGCTTTCTCCCAATGAGGAGCTCATATGGGGTCTTTTGGAGTAGTCGGTGAAGATAGACCCTATTTGCGGCATGGCACGCCGTGTTGATTGCTTCGGCCCAAAACTTTTCCGACGTGCCGTAGTCATCAAGCATTGCTCTTGCAAGAGTGATGAGGGTTTTGTTCTTCCTCTCAACAACACCGTTTTGTTGAGGAGTGTACGTGGCGGAGAATTCATGCTTCACACCTTCACGGTCACACCACTCCCCAATGTTGTAGTTCTTGAATTCGGTGCCGTTGTCACTCCGGACCTTGATAATGGGAAGTTGGAATTCCCTTTGAGCACGGTTGGCGAATGTCTTGAACACTTCCGGAGTTTCACTCTTGTCACCTAAAAATAGAGTCCAAGCATAGCGAGAGTAGTCATCAACTATAACAAGACAATAGAGGTTACCGCCAAGATTTTGGTATGTGGACGGTCCGAAGAGGTCCATGTGGAGTAGTTCAAGTGGCTTGGAGGTTGACACCATTGTCTTCATTGGGTGGTGTGAAGCAACTTGCTTCCCGGCTTGACATGCGCTACAAAGCTTGTTCTTCTCAAACGTCACATCCTTCACGCCGGTCACCATCCCAAGCTTGAATGACTTCTTAAGTTTGCTCATTCCAATGTGTGCTATGCGTCGGTGCCATAGCCAACCCAAGCTTGTCTTAGTGAAAAGACAAGTGGTTAGGCTAGCATTCTTGTTGGAGAAATCTACTAAGTAGAGATGTACATGCCGAAATCCTTTGAAGATAAGCTCTTTGCTTGCCTCACTACTCACAACAACATCATCCTTGCTAAATGTGCATGTTAGTCCAAGATCACAAAGTTGTGCAATGGAAAGTAAATTGAAACTAAGAGACTTAACATAAAGCACGTTAGAGATAGACAAATCATTAGAAATAGCAATTTTACCTAAACCAATTACCTTCCCCTTTGAGTTATCACCAAAGGTGACTTGTTCGTGATTTCCGGGGTCCTCTATGGAGGTGAACATACCATCATTGCCGGTCATGTGTTGAGTGCACCCACTATCGAGTACCCAATGTTTTCCACCGGCTTTGTAGTTCACCTACACACATGAAGTTAGTTTTTGAGTTTAGAAACCCAAGCCAACTTAGGTCCTTGTATGTGTGATACAAGTGATTTTGGGACCCAAAGTTGCTTGGGGAGCTTCCCCTTCATGCCCTTGATGTCTTTGCCGATGAACTTTGCCTTCACCTTCCCACCTACTTTGCTCAATAGATAATAGTGATTATCAAAGGTAGATGTATAGTTAGGAGGCAATTTGGGAGAAGGACGATTAGGAATAGGACACTCCCTTGTGTGATGTCCGGTGACCTCACAATGTTGGCAATAGGAACCAACTTCCTTGATGAAGCTTGTCCTAAGCTCCGGTGAGGGCACCTTCCCTTTGTTTGGCACCGGGAAGGATCCAAGTCCTCTCTTGTTGAAGCCTTTGGCTTGTTGGAAGAGGATTTCCTTATGCTTGTCCTCTCCCTTGGTTAGTCTTGCCACGCTAGCATGGAGACTTTCAATCTCGTCCATTAGCTCCTTCTCCCTAGCATTTGCTTCCAACGGCAAAGACTCATGCAAATTGTTAGTGGCATGTGAACTAGCGGATATTTTGCCATCAAGGGTTTCTTTCTTCAAGTTTTTGAATTTTAGTTCAATAGCTTCATAAGCAAGGTTAAGTGCTTGATGCTCTTGAACCAACTCATTGTGCTTGCCCAAGAGTGCTTGATGAGCTAAGTCAAGCTCATGGTGATCAAGCTTGATTTGAGCCTTCTCTTCCTCAATTTGCTTGACATGAGACTTGATCATGTCATGCTCCTTAAGTATGCTTTCATACTTGTCATGCAAATTGAGGTTAGCACTCTCAAGCTTAGCACGAGCTTGTTCAAGTGCCTTAACCTTGCCCTTTTCCCTTTTTATGATGACATGATATTCATTAATCATAGATGCTAATTCATCGGGAGAAAGTTCATCATCATCACTAGAGTCATCACATACCTTGGTGTTACCTTTCGCCATGAGACACATGGGCAGTGGGGGAAGAGGTGTGTCATCCTTGTTGACGATAGCGAGGCTTGCCAAGTTTTCTTCCTCATCTTCACTATCATCGTCACTTGTTTCCTCATCGGTGACCCACTCATTGGCTTCGCACATGAAGACCTTTTGAGGCCCTCTTCTCTTCTTTGGAAAGAGCTTGGTCTTCTTGCCTTTGTCAAATTTCTTCTTTCCAAAGGAGCGCTTGGGCTTGACCTCTTCTTCATCTTCATCACTTTCTTCTAGCTTTCGATGCTTTCCCTTGTGGTTGTCCTTCCTCTTGTCCGGCTTTGGACAATCATACGATATGTGGCCTTGATCACCACAATTATAGCATATCTTGTTTTCATCTTTTCTTGGAAGGAAGGCTTTCTTCTTGGGATCAAACGAGTAACCCTTCTTTGCAATCTTGGAGTTTAACCGTGAGAATTTCCTCATCATTAATGCAAGCTCGTCATCGTCCTCTTCGCTTGTTGCTTGCTCTTCTTCACTTGAGCTAGGCTCAACTACTTTCTTCTTCTTGGGAGTTGTCTTCTTGGTTGAGGCCTTGAGAGCGATGGTCTTTGACGATGACTCCTCCATCATTCCAAGAACACTCATCTCATGAGCATGAATTTCTCCAATAAGCTCCGAGACTTCAATGTTGTCAAGCGATTCCTTTTGGAGCATTGAATTGATAATGTTGTACTTGGGCTTGGGTAGAAGCATGAGGATCTTGCGGTTAATAAGTCCCTTACCAAGAGAGGCAATGTCAAGTGCGTTAATCTCCTCAATGAGTACATTTAAACGGGAAAACATTTGGTTAACATTCTCATGAGGAAGCATTTTGAATTCATCATACTTGGATTTAAGCAAGTGATATTTGAGTTCTTTAACACGAGATGAGCCCTCATGTATTTCAATTAAACATGCCCAAATTTCACATGCTTTCTCTTTACTAGCAATTCTAGCAAATACATCTTGACTTATGCATTCGTAGATAGCATTTCTAGCCTTAGCATCCCACTTAACTTGATCACCCACATAGTTAAGTTCTCCAAAACCCGCATGAGTCGCTTCCCAAACTTCGGGAGCAATAGCCTCTAGGTAGGCACGCATGCGTGCTTTCCAATAGGCAAAGTTATTGCCCTCGAAGGTGGGAACCGAACCCCCATTCTTGGCCATTTAAGCTCTCTAGCGGTGAAGCTAGAATGATCCTATGAGCAACCAAGCTCTGATACCAATTGTAAGGATCGAAACGCCCAAGAGGGGGGGGGGTGAATTGGGCTTTCTTTCAAATTTTAAGACAATTAAAAATTAACGACTAAAACCCAATTCTCTATGCGGTTTATCTATGCAATCAACGTAAATATAAGTTGCGGAATAAAGATTGCATAATGTAAAAGGAAGGAGAGGAATGCAAACGCTCAAAAGACACGGAGACACGGAGATTATCCCGTGGTTCGGCAAGATCACAAGGATCTTCCTACATCCACGTTGTGGCACCCACCGAAGGGTTTTGCCACTCCCAAGTCACCGAGACAAGGGGGTCTTCACTAATCTTCTCCGTTCGCCATCTCCGGCAAGGTGGAGCTCAAGCCTTGTACAATCCTTGATCTTCCGGGCTTCCACACACACCTTGGCAAGCTCCGGAAGGATCTCTTCAACCTCTCACTAGCCTAGAGACTCCAATCACAGAGAATGGACGCACACAAGCTTTTCTCTAGCTAGATCTAGCCTATACAAATGATCTAATGGGTGAGGAAGTGTAAGCTCTTGGTCTTGAGTGCTCTTGGATGTAGTGTTAGCTTCTGAGTATCAAAACTTGTCGAAATGACCGGGTTAGAGGGGTTTTATAGCCAGCCTAACCGAAATAGCCGTTGGAAAAGTAGGCTGACAGAACTTTTCTGTACACACCGGATGATCCGATGTCTCCCCTCTAGTTATCATCGGTGTAATTACTTTGGCTGACATCATTGTGTCAGATATTACCGTTATTTGACCGATGTTGCCCCAGTCTTCTCATTGGATGATCCGGTGGCTCTTCCTCCAGAATTCGCTTGATCTTGATGCTTACTGGAGTGATCAACCGATGTGTGTGATTCTGCACATCGGATGATCCGGTGCTTCACTTGCTCCAATTGTACTGCAAATTGTATTGATGCACCGATGTTGTTGAGCCTTCACATCGGATGATCCGGTGAGTTCATTTTTCTGAGGTCTTTTTCTTCAGTTGAATCAACTCGACCGATGTGTTCATTTTGGAAATCATCGGTTGATCCGGTGAGTTGATTTTGCTTGCTTCGAGTTGTTTTGAGTGAATCTTTTGTGTCCCTTTTTGAATGACCTCTTAGACATTTGTTCCACACGGCTCTCTTATGATTCTTAAGCATTGTATGATGTCAATTTTTGATTGAGTGACATGGACATAGAGCCTTCATGTCTTGTCTTTATTTGATCTCGAAAGTTGAGTATCTATGGATCTCCAATGACATAATCATTTCATCTTATTCAGTTTTTTATGGTGACCTTGCATTCACAAATTCATTAGTAAAGTTCAATGGTTGTCATTAATCACCAAAACCATATTACATGAGGGGGCCTAGATGCTTTCAACCGTCTCTAGGAGGAGTGATGGTTCCATTGCATTCAAGGGTATGTTGAAGGGAAAACTTTACCTTGTTGACTTCAACAAGGATAAAGCTGAACTCGACACATGCTTGATTGCAAAAACCAACATGGGTTGGCTGTGACATAGACGGCTAGTGCATGTTGGTATGAGGAATCTTCAATAACTCCTCAAGGGTGATCACATCCGCGGTTTGAAGGATGTTGTTTTTGAGAAAGACAGGCCTTGTAGCGCGTGCCAAGTCGGAAAGCAAGTTGGAGCACATCATCCCACAAAGAACGTCATGACTACAACAAGACCGCTCGAACTACTTCACATGGACTTGTTTGGTCCAATTGCTTACATAAGCATTTGCGGTAACAAATATGGTTTAGTTATCATTGATGATTTTTCTCGCTTCACTTGGGTTTTCTTTTTGCATGATAAGTCAGAAACACAAGGAACACTCAAGAAGTTCTTCAAGCGAGCTCAAAACGAATTTACATTGACAATCAAGAGTATTCGAAGCGACAATGGCACGTAGTTCAAGAACACAGAAGTGGATGAGTACCTTGATGAAGAGGGCATCAAGCACGAATTTTTAGCGCCATACTCTCCACAACAAAACGGAGTTGCCGAAAGAAAGAACCGAACACTCATAGAGATGGCAAGAACAATGTTCGATGAGTACAAGACTTTAGATCGATTTTGGGCGGAAGCGATTAACACCGCTTGCCACGCAGCAAATCGACTTTATCTTCATCGACTACTCAAGAAAACTCCCTATGAGCTACTTACCGGTAAAAAACCAAACATTTCGTATTTTCGAGTTTTCGGTTCTCCATGTTATATCCTGAACAAGAAGCCTAGGACTTCAAAGTTCGCTTCGAAGTCCGATGAAGGTTTCTTGCTTGGTTATGATTCGAACACTTACGCCTATCGTGTTTTCAACAAGGCCTCCGGACTTGTTGAAGTAGCACATGACGTAGTGTTTGATGATACTAATGGCTCCCAAAAGGAGCAAGTTGATCCATGTGAATTAGGTAAAGAAGAAGCTCCTTGTCAAGCATTGAAAAGAATGGCTCTAGGCAAAGTTCGACCACAACAGCCATCTTCACATGTACATGAGGAAAATGAACCACAAGAGGAGACCATCAATCAAGGGGGAGCTTCAACACAACATCAACCACAAGAGTACGAAGATGATCAACAAGTCAATGAAGGCAACCACTTAGGGGGAGAAGCAGACAATCATGAAGACACAACTCCTCAAGTGCCACACCCAAGAGTACACCAATGTGTCCAAAGGGATCACCCAATCGACAACATCATCGGTGACATCCAAAAGGGAGTAACCACTAGAACTCGCATAGCTAACTTTTGTGAGAATTATTCATTTGTATCCTTTTTGGAACCACGCAGGATTGAGGATGCATTGAAGGATCCAGAATGGGTGGTGGCAATGCAAGAAGAATTGAACAACTTCAAGCGGAACGAGGTGTGGGAACTTGTGGCAAGACCCAATGCAAACATCATCGGCACCAAGTGGGTCTTCCGCAACAAACAAGACGAACACGGGGTGGTGACAAGGAACAAGGCACGACTTGTGGCCAAAGGGTACTCACAAGTCGAAGGTTTGGATTTCGATGAGACTTTTGCTCCAGTAGCTAGGCTTGAATCTATTAGAATATTACTTGCGTATGCTACTCACCACGATTTCAAGCTGTATCAAATGGATGTGAAAAGCGCCTTCCTCAACGGACCGATCAAGGAAGAGGTATACGTGGAGCAACCACCCAGGTTTGAAGACGAAGAGTTCCCCGACCACGCATTCAAATTGCGTAAGGCTCTCTACGACCTCAAACAAGCTCCTAGAGCTTGGTATGAGTGTCTCAGAGAATTCTCAATTGAGAATGGTTTTCAAATTGGCAAAGTAGATTATACATTATTTAAAAAGAATTTAGACAATGATCTCTTTATTTGTCAAATTTATGTTGATGATATAATCTTTGGGTCAACTAATCAATTTTTTTGTGAGGAATTTAGCAAAATCATGACAGACAGGTTTGAAATGTCAATGATGGGAGAATTAAAATACTTCTTGAGATTCCAAGTGCCGCAACAAAAGGAAGGAACGTTCATAAGCCAAACCAAGTACACACAGGACATACTTAAGAAGTTTGGCATGGACAAGGCAAAGCCCATAAAGACCCCCATGGCAACAAATGGCCACTTGGATCTCAATGAAGATGGACCTAACGTCGACCAAAAGGTATACCGCTCCATGATTGGATCTCTACTCTATTTATGTGCATCTAGGCCAGATATTATGTTGAGTGTATGTTTGTGTGCAAGATTTCAAGCCAACCCTAAGGAATGTCACTTGACAGCCGTAAAAAGGATCTTGAGATATTTAGTTCATACACCCAACCTTGGTCTTCGGTACCCAAAAGGCTCAAAATTCAATCTCATTGGTTACTCCGATGCAGATTATGTCGGGTGCAAAATAGATAGAAAAAGCACCTCCGGCACATGCCAATTCCTAGGGAGATCCTTAGTTTCTTGGTCCTCCAAGAAATAAAATTCAATTGCCGTATCCATAGCCGAAGCAGAGTATGCTGCTCTCCTTTGGATGCGACAAACTCTAAGGTATTACGGTTACAATATGAACCGTATTCCTCTCCTTTGTGACAATGAGAGTGCCATTAAAATTGCCCACAATCCAGTTGAGCACTCTAGAACTAAACACATAGACATAAGACATCATTTTTTGAGAGACCATTCCATGAAAGGAGATATAACAATCTCACATGTCAACACCCAAAAGCAATTGGCCGAGATATTCACCAAGCCACTTGATGAAAAGCATTTTTGCGAACTCCGAAATGAACTAAATATCCTTGATGCTCGGAGTGTGGCTTGAAAAGTTGCATACCTGTATGAATTCTTCAAAAATGTTGATTGAATTGTGAAAATCATCTCTCTCAATTTTTCTCGAAAAACTATGTCAATCACTAGATCTTGATGAATTATGATCATTGTTTGATTGTTGTATGCTTACTGGTCAAATTCATCAAGATTAATTGATTTGATTTGCCCCTCTATTCTCTATTTATGAACCTTCAAATATATATGAACGGGTTGTGCAAATTTCTCCTGGTGACCACAGACTAGTCTGTGGTTACCCGGACTAGTCCGCCCATGCATACTAGTCCGCTGAGTGCCGGTTAGGCCGGACTAGTCCGATAGACCACGGACTAGTCCGATATAGCTCTCTGGATGAGTTCGGACTAGTCCGGTTATCTCCGGACTTGTCCGATTTTTCGTGTCCATAACCCTAGCCGCCACCAAACCCTAATTCCTCTCATCCCCACGCTTTCTCACGCACTCTCTCTCTTGCGCTCGAGCTCCCAAGGCGATTCCTTGCTCCCTCCATCAAAAAGGTCCGCATTTTGGCGGAAATCAAGCTTGACCTCGTGCGGATTGAAGCTAGCGGACTTGTCCGGGCTCCAACTCCCTAATCTTCAAGCTTCAATCGATTTCTTCGGTAATTTTCTCCCAAACCCTAGAAATCTTGTGTTTTTTTCATTGTTGATCGAATAGCCTAGCATCTTTCACTATATACATGCTTCCTTGATATACTACGTGTATGCTAGACTTATAGTGCATTAGGAATCAGTTTTTATCCAAACCGTTAGGTTTTTGAGGATGAACACCGGACTAGTCCGGTCCATGCACAGACAAGTCCGGTCCCCCGGACTAGTCCGTGCCTGTGCACCGGACAAGTCCGATGTTTCTGAACCTAAAACCTAATTCCTCAATTCCTCAATGCAATTCCTTGCTATCTTTTCATACCTATGCCTTGTATCACTCATCATCATTCTTGCAAATAATTCTCAGATCATGTCGAGCACAAATGATGAAATCTCCGACTTTGAGGTCGAGATGGACCACGAGGTGGCACCTCGGACCTCGACGGGTCTTGGCAAGAAGCGCCAAGAAAGACCCTCCGAGCTTGCTCCCTCCCCTCCTCAGGTTCGAAGGAAGGTGCTGGCAAAGAAGCCAATTTCCAAGGCGACCGCATCATCAAGTGGCCCTCGCCAAGCAAAGGGCAAGGGCAAAGGGATAGAAACGGGTCCAATTGGCCCTTTGAAGTTGCATGCTCCCAGGGAAGGGGTCCGGGACCCCACTGAAGAGAAATTCAATGGCAAGGGCAGTGACTCGGCGGCAAAATTCAGAAGCATCGACTGGTATGGCCGGCCGAAGCAAGCTGCAGATGGAAGGTTCTGGTGCAACTTCCATGCTTACTTCTACAGATTGGTATACTTGCCAATGAAGACACCGGTGGTGCGCAGTCAGTGGATTGACTGGGCACACATTGAGAGGAAGAAATGTTCCGCATTTGATGAAGTCATTGCGGCAGCTGAAAGACATGACTTGAAGGACCTCTTTTCCTTCAAGTACAACTGGAATGATGAAGTGGTGGCTCAATTCTATGCCACCTGCCACTTTTCAAGCGATGAGGAAGAAAGAGTGACTTGGATGACTCATGGATCCAAGTACACTATCACATATGAGGAGTTTGCTAGGATGCTGCATCTTGACACTTCCAGCAATGATAATGTGTTCATCCACAATGTTGGTGTCATCGACAAGGAGAGGATGAAGTTTCTCTATGAGCCCAACTCAAAGTTCATCCCTCCCTCCACGAAGAACATGAAGCCATTCTTTGTAGTACTAAACAGGGTCTTGAGGAAGACCATTGCCCCTAAGGATGGGGATGCAAGGAGTGTACAAGGATACCTTCGGACCTTGATGAAGGTCATAAGCAAAGGGAGTAAGTTTGATGTGTTTGACTACATATGGAATGATATGGTCAACATATCCAGCACCCCCAACAGGTCATGTGGCTATGCTCCCTATCTCATGTTTATGATTGAGAAAGTCACAGGGATTGAGTTTGTGAAGGATGTGGAGCATACTCCTTGGAGGCCTCTGAAGCCTCAACCAGCGAATGTCCAGGCTGCTCCCTCGTTGGCCTCCAGTCCCGAGGCACCGGCAAGATCAAGAGAAGGTGCTAGAGCTGTCCCTACTTCAAGGGAAGCCCCTCAGAGAGGATCACCTAGTGGGATCCTCAAGTATCTGGCTGCCATATTCTCCTCCTGCAAGAAGGCCGAAGTGAGGGCCCATAAACTCAACTAGAAGAGAAAGGAGGACATGAAGTACATAAAGGCCAACGTGAAGCAAATCTGCCAAAAGTTGGAGATCGACCCCATTGGATATCCAGTGATTTCTGAGGAATCCGACCCGGACTTCACTGATCTCGGGTCCCTGAACCCTTTCGAGCTTGCCTACTTTGGCATTGGGGGCTCGAGTGGCTACGCCCCTCCTTCTTCTCCTCCTCGTCAAGCTGAAGATGAAGAAGACGAAGACGACGACGAGAGGACCGACAGTGAAGAGTGAAGAACTTAGGACCCTCCTCTCCTTCTTTTTGGTGTCTTGATGGCAAAGGGGGAGATATTGAGGGGGAGTCTTAGCTTTAGCTGCGGTAGGATGCGAGGAGAGAGCTCTTTTTATCTATCTTTGTGATTGTGATGATTTAACGTTGTTTCTAAGTTAACTATAGTTCTGTGATGCAATGCTTACTTAATTTGAGAAGTATTTGTTAAAATCTGTAATTTTTTTCCTGGAATGACATATGTGCTTGGTTTTGGTTGATTAATGTAAGTTATGTCACTCTCAATGTCTTAATGTACTTAGTTATGCATCCCACCATAAAGAATGCACATATGGATAATTCTTTCACTGCTTGATGTATTTTTGATTCATATGTGCATACTTTATGAAAATCTCAATTTTTGTCATATTTTGTGAAATCTCAATTGGTTGTCATCAATCACCAAAAAGGGGGAGATTGAAAGTGCATCTAGGACTCCCTTGTGGTTTTTGGATGATTTATGACAAGCAATTGGGATCCTAACCTCTTTGTTGAGATGAATGCAGGCCTATAATAGAAAAATGAGCAAAATACCAAAAAGAAGGGATGAAGAGGAGCAAAGTAGAAATGAGCTCAAGGAAAAAGAGTAGTAGATTATCGTGTATGGAGTGTGTTAAGGAAACACACCCCAAGAGCTCAGTCATAATTAAACACACACATTGCACAAAGTTACACAGGACCGGACTAGTCCGATCACAACCGGTCTAGTCCGATAACCTTTCTGCACCAGATCAGACAAGTCCGATATCTGTCGGACTAGTCCGATATCTTTCTGACTAGAAACGGACTAGTCCTCTCCAGTGCGGACTAGTCCTCAAAACACTACACAAGTCACACAAAATCGGACAAGTCCGTTATCAACCGGACTAGTCCGATATTCTTTCTAATCCACTTCGGACAAGTCCGATATTCACACGGACTAGTCCGAAAAACCCACTGATCTAAATCGGACAAGTCCTCCAAGTGCGGACTTGTCATCCAACACACTTAGGGTTTCACATGTCCGGACAAGTCCGATGGACATCGGACTAGTCCGAAGATTTCCAGTAGCAAAATCGGACAAGTCCGTTTTCAGCCGGACTAGTCCGATATTTCGGGACACTTAGGGTTTGCTACACACAGCACACCGGACTAGTCCGGTGACCACCACGGACTAGTCCGAACTTTTTGAACCCTAACGGTAACTTTTAGAAACCCCATATAAATAGAGGTGCACGGCCCAATTTCACAATCTATCGAACCCTAGCGCCGTCACACCTCTCAAGAGCCTCAAAAACGACATCTCTCCACGAAATTAAGTGCAACATCGACCAATCCCTTGAGGATTCACTCTAGATCATTGGAGAGACACTTGCAACACCACATTGAGCTCTTGGTTTGATTCTCTAACACACTCCTGTGTTTCAATTGTAACTTTTGAGTGTGTTTTCGGTGGCATTGTGTTTTGTAATCTAAGGGAGCTCTCAACGTGTGAGAACGCCCCTTGAATTCGGTTATTCACCCCTTTGTGATTAGTGGAAGAGGATTGGCCTTCGTGGCGATCCAACGAGGGTAGGGTTGGAGAAGACCCGGTCCTTTTGTGGACTCCTCAACGTGGACGTAGGTTGCCTTCGTGGTAGCCGAACCACGGGATAAATCGTTGTGTCTTGTTTTAGTGTTCATCATTCTAATTAATCAACTCAATCGAGGGTTTCATACACATTGTTCATCTTACATTAAATTGTTGAACATAAGACTTAATTGTGATATAATCCAGCATATAACTGTTAAACTGTTGTTTGATTCTATATTTCCGCTGTACACATAAAAGAATCAAACCAATCAATCAAGTTTAATCAACTTAGTCCGTGAACACCGGACTAGTCCGCACTTTACCGGACTAGTCCGATATCTCTGGTATTGAACTGGTTGTTGAGTGTTGTAGGATCTGACAATATTCAAAAAGGCCTATTCACCCCCCCCCCTCTAGGCCTACATTCAGTATTGAAGCATGATATGGTTCGCCTGCGACCGTGCTTATCTATTAACTATGTTAATGTACTCAGGAATGTTGGTCAGTGTTCTCTCGATCAATCTGCGGGGCGATATTATTTTGGGTGCAAGGTGGTTGTCCCCCATAGCAGTTGATCATCTAGGTTTGTATCAATCAGGGGTGTATGATGTTCTGTCTGTTCCAGGCTCCGGCGGTCTGCACTTTGATGTACTACTAGTGTCGGGCATGTGTAATCCAGTGAAGTTGGTGAAGTTGTTAATCAAGTTTAGTAATGAGTGAACATCTCTCACTTCTCTCTTGGAACGTTAGGGGCTTGAACTCTCCAGCCAGACGTGAAGTCGTGTCAACCACCATCAGATTGTCCCGATCCATGATAGTATGCTTGCAGGAGACAAAATTTGCGCACATGGATCACAATATCAGGGCCGACCTTCTCAACAATCATCTAAGCAATCTGCAGACCTTGCCTGCAGAGGGAACCAGAGGGGGCATCCTAATTACCTGGGACAGTACGAGGATACAGTTAGACCAATTTGCAGCAACAGATCATACCCTCTCCGCAAGAGCCAGTATACCAGCTGGTGAATCGTTCATTCTGACAGTGGTTTATGGGCCAACAGTAGACCAAGAAAAAAGAGAATTCTTGACAGAGCTGCGACAGATCAACTCGACTATATCCTCACTGTGGCTTTGTGTTGGTGATTTCAACATGATCCATGATGCCAGAGATAAAAGCAATGGAAATTTAAACAGAGGACTGATGGCTGCATTCCGTCGTACCCTTGACAATGCTGAACTTATAGAACTGGAACTCCGAGGGCGTAAGTACACTTGGTCAAATGGAAGACTGCAACCAACTATGGTGCGACTCGACCGAATGTTCTGCAATGCTAGCTGGGATGTCGGGCATAATGGTTTTCATCTTCAAGCCCTCTCATCTTCTATATCAGACCACTGCCCCCTTCTCCTTAGCTATCACAGTTCGTCTGGTCGTGTCAAGCAATTCAGATTTGAAAGCTTTTGGCTCAAAGTCCCCAGCTATCGAGATACTGTGGCAAACGCATGGACCCAGGACTCACCATATCATAGTATTATTTCTATCCTCAACCACAAGTTACGATCTGCTGCAATGGCCTTGAGACGCTGGAGCTCCAAACTTTCTGGCCAGGGCCGGTTACACCGTGAGATAGCGACGGAACTGATTAGGCAATTGGAGATAGCCGAGGAGCAACGTGCCCTGACCGGTGAAGAACATAGTCTCAAAAATGACATGAAAAACAGGGTGCTGGGACTGGCGGCTGTTGAGCGATCCCGCCGTCGGCAAGCATCAAGACTGACATGGTTGAAGGAAGGCGACGCCTGTACACGATTCTTCCATGTGAAGGCCAGCGCTAGGCGCCGAAAGCTCCATATCCATCGCCTCTGCAACTCAGCTGGTCACTTAGTAACAACGCCAAATGAAAAGGAAGCTGCCATGTTCGATCATTTCAATAGCATCATTGGCACGAAGGAAAGGCGTAGAGTTACCATGAACTGGCCTCTTTTGAACCTCACTAGGCTGGACCAAAATTGGCTGGACGATCCCTTCACAGAGGAGGAGATCTGGACCGCCATCAAGGAACTACCGCGAGAAAAGGCGCCCGTCCCGGATGGTTTCACCAGTGATTTCTACCGAAGCTGTTGGCAAATCATCAAAACGGAAGTTATCTCAGCCTTCAACTGCATTTTCATCGGGCATGGTGGATCACTGCATCAGCTAAACTCGACCTTCATAACTCTGATCCCTAAGGGTACTGAAGCGGAAAGGCCAAACGACTACCGACCCATAAGTTTGGTGCACTCCTTCGCTAAGCTAGTCTCCAAAGTACTATCGAGAAGACTGGCACAACATATGCAGGACTTGATATCTACAGCTCAGAGTGCCTTCATCCGCTCAAGGTGTATCCAAGATAACTTTTTGTATGTGCGAAACCTGGCAAGATCCTTCCAGCAGAGCAACAAGCCAGTTTTGATGTTGAAGTTGGACATCTCGAAAGCTTTTGATATAGTGTCCTGGGAGCACCTCTTCGACATGTTAGAAGCCAGGGGATTTCCGGTCAAGTGGCGGGACTGGACTGCAATCCTCCTCGCCTCCTCCTCATCCAAAGTCTTACTCAACGGGCAACCGGGGAATCGCATTCAACACTCGAGAGGCTTACGCCAGGGCGACCCCCTCTCTCCATACTACTTCATCTTGGTGATAGATACACTGAACCGGGTGTTGGAATTGGCGGAGCAAGAAGGCCTGCTATCATCACTAACTCACAGGTCTGCTCGAATGAGGCTTTCGTTGTACGCTGATGATGCTTTGATCTTCCTCAACCCAGTACAGCACGAAGTGGACTTTATCACTGACCTGATGAAGAAATTTGGAGAGGCAACCGGTCTGCACATTAATTTGGCAAAGTGCACGGTCTCGCCAATTCGCTGTTCCGAGCAACAGATGAATGCAGCCACACAAAACTTTCCTGGGGAATGCCAGAACCTTCCAATTACATATTTAGGCCTCCCGCTTTCAGTGACGCGCACGCGCATTGCAGATCTCCAAACAATCAAAGACAAACTGGCAGGCAGACTTGCGGGATGGCAAAGTAAACTGCTCTCCTTCGGAGGACGCCGGGAAATGGTACGATCGGTACTTAGCTCAATGCCAACATATGTGCTGACGGTGCTGCGCCCACCCAAACGGTTTATCTCGGACATAGATAAACTATGACGCCGTTTCCTCTGGGCGGGCAATGAACAAGTACAGGCAGGCAAGAGTAAGGTACGATGGAGCTGCGTCTGCCGCCCTACTGACCTGGGGGTCTGGGGATCACTGATCTGATCAAATTTAGCAGAGCACTTTGACTAAGATGGCGGTGGATGGAGTGGCAAAACCCACAGAAGCCATGGGCGGGCACTCAGTTGCCTCTGGACAAAAAAGATGATGAACTCTTTGCGGTAGCCACCAAAGTAACTATACGAGATGGCAAGATGGCAAAGTTCTGGAAATCGAGTTGGCTTTGCGGGAAGGCACCGGAAGGCCAATTCCCGCTGCTATACAAACACACAAGACGGAAGAACTCCACCGTGGCTGAAGCACTGCAGGGCGATAGATGGATCCTTGATTTAGCACATGATCTAACTATCCCATTGTTGCAAGAATTTGTGTCACTTTGGTCGCTGATTCAAGAAATGCAACCGGATCTAGGATCACAAGGACCTGATGGACTGCACTGGACAGCATCCTCAAATGGGGTGTACAACGTGAAGTCTGCATACAAACTCCAGTTTAATGGCTCGATTAAATCGCGGTTCCAGAAACTAGTATGGAAGGTATGGGCCCCCAGTAGATGCAAAATCTTCGCTTGGATATTCCTCCAGAATCGAATTTGGTCGGCAGGTAGATTGCAATCACGAGGATGGCCGAATATTTACTTCTGCCAACTCTGCGGCAGAAACCTGGAGACCGTAATCCACCTCTTCACCAAGTGTCCTTATAGCTGTCAAGTTTGGAATTCATTGGCGCAGATGCTACACATCTCTTCCTTCCATACCTGGAACTGGGCGCAAGCTTCAAGTATTGTCGACTGGTATGAGCTATTGAGGCCGAGAGACAACAATGCGAAGGTTAGTCTGACGCTAGCCCTGCTCGTCTGCTGGCGATTATGGAAAGAAAGGAATGAACGTGCTTT
The DNA here is from genome assembly GCA_036927565.1 of Tuctoria greenei. Lineage (NCBI taxonomy): Eukaryota > Viridiplantae > Streptophyta > Magnoliopsida > Poales > Poaceae > Tuctoria > Tuctoria greenei. The sequence goes on along the minus strand of JAYESD010000011.1, from coordinate 126,717,135 downwards.
CCGCTGCAATTTCAAGACGGTGCAAACTCTCGTTAAAGAGATTCGAGAAGAAGCTCGGCTCTGGAGTCAGGCTGGGGGCTTTGATCTTCTCTCCTAGCTCAGTCTGTTAAAGTTTATCTAGGTGACTACTTTCGGTGTCATCCGGGGTAAAGGCACTGCTTGTGCCGCGATGTACTTTATTATGGTGTAAACTGTTTCTTTGCTTAATGAATTTGCTCACCAGCTCTGCTGGGAGCTTTCGAAAAAAAACTAGCATCACGAAGAAGATAAAGCAGCGGCAAAATCTCTCGTGAGCCATACACCTTGAAAAGTCCGAGGTCTTACGAGCAACTACAAAAGCAACAGTTAAACTATTACATGCAAAACCACATATATAGCAACGTGAGCATGAAGGCTCATCAAGACTTAACTGTCTCACCTAAATATGAAACTCTACATGCAGGGACTCTAAACATAGGAAAGTTGAATTGCATAAAGGACTCGCCTAACAGTAAATCCTTATTTTCAAATTTTAAGTTGCAGATGAGCACTCCATGGGCATGGCACATCCTAAATTCCACATTCAAACAAGAAATGCTTCGTCAACAATGTTACATGCCCAAAGTTCCATAAGCTGCATACAAGTTAAATCTTTGGGAATAGTAAATTTAATTGTGCTACTGCTAAGCCATACAAGCTGCAATAAAATTATTATAATCACTCAGCAGATTCATAATAATCCAACTACTCTTTATTACTACGTCACGGCGCAGTGAACAAGTATGCTCGGTCCATAACCGCGAGCGATAATGATTCGAATCAATAACAACAGGGAATGCACAACACGTACGCCCGCAAGGAAGCCACATCAGTGCGCTACTCTCTACGTCGCCTGCAGCCACTTGTCACCCATCATCCCAATGCCAAACCAGTTCCATGATCCTCACAGAAGGTCCACTACATAGACACGTTGGAGTTGCCCGCTAGCAGATTTCCACCTCCTGTCATCTTTCCCCCTAGGGACCATGGTATAAGTTTCAACGCGAGGGTGCCCGAGTTACGTCAGTTTCCTGGTTCCCATATACTAGCATGCATATGGTACAGCTCAAACTTGCCTGGCAGGGCCGCACACGGATCGGTCCTCAATCGACACAAGAAGGACTACGCACCCAGGACCACGTCCTGCTGCTTCCTATTTGAAAGTGCATCTAGGCATCCCCATGGGTTTTGGATGATTGTTGACGACAATTAAGAGGCTGATGAGCTAAAGTGATCTTAAGCACATGTACCATGATTGAAATGCAACGAAATCCCTCAAGAAGGAAAAGAATAAAACGACCGTCAAGAACTCAAGCGTAGAAAAATAGGTTTTTATAGTGTTGAGATTATATGAGCTGTGTCATGTGAGAGGGTGGATGTATCATGTGCATTGAGATCATTCTAGAGGGCAAAGCAGTGGTTTGGAGAAAAACCTAAGTGAGAAGCCAAAATGAGGAAAAACCCTAGGAGGCCGGACTTGTCCGGGCCTCAAGGACGGACTAGTCCGGCCAGGCAGATAAGTCCGTTTTGAGACGGACCAAACGTCTCTGGAGTGATTCTTAGTGAAAATGGAGCTAAGTCCCAAAAGACTGGACTTGTCCATTTTTGGACGGACAAAAGCTCTGTGGAAAAGTACGGACTTGTCTGTTTGGGTACGAACTAGTCCGTTAGAGACTTGGTGAGATAAACTGAGAGAAACCCTAGAGGGCCGGACTAGTCCGGGCCAACCCAGAAGAGTCCATTTTGGGATAGACCAAACAGTTGTTCCACTTCGGACTAGTCTGTTTTGGACCGGACTAGTCCGTTGTCCAGTGATTGTTTGAAGTTGGAAATTTGGCGGGTAGCGTGACGATCGTCGCATAGTGTGGCAGTTGTCGGGACCTGACCAGAGGTCAGTGGTCCCATAGGGTCGGACTACTCCGGGGCAAGTGGCCAAACTAGTCCGCCCTTCTGCTCAGGTCAGCAGAAGGGGCTCGGGAGCCCTACAAAAAGGGGACCCCAGACTCATTTGAACAAGTCTTGAACCCTAGCGCCGCCACAAGCATCCTAGAGCCTTCCAAAGCCTTCTACTCGTCCTACTAACCCTCTAAGAGCAAATCTTGAAGATATTAGGGTTTGGGGAGGAGAGTAAAGGAAGATCATCGCGCTTGGCTCTTGGTTTGATCTCTTGCACATTGTGTTGTGTTTTGTGGCTTGTGTGAGTTGAGCTTCGTGTGCTCCTCATTGTATTGATTTGTGGGAGCCTCAACTTGTGAGCAGCCCCATCAAACTTGGTGATTACCCATTGATATAGTGGAAACCAAGCCGGCCATTGTGGTGCTTGGTGAGAGAAGGGTCAAGTGAGACCCGATCCTTATGTGGACTTCTCAACGTGGATGTAGGCTTCTTTGTGGAGCTGAACCACTGGATAAATCTTGTCTCACTTGTCTTTTACACTTTGTGATCACTAGTATTGCTATTAGGGTTCATATTGCTCATATTGCCTTTCACTTTTATCATTGTTGAAAACTTATATCCTAAGTGATTTAACTTCACAATCTGAATCGTGCTAGTTTACCACATATTGATTATCACTTTGGTGAACTTAAATTCCGCAAATAACTTGTAAAAATGAAGTTTTTAGGTTTTGAACCTGTGCTGAGCGGACTAGTCCGGCCCTGTCCAGACTAGTCCGGCCTCAGGAGTTTAATCTCGTTTGATTAAGTCATTTCAGGTATTATTGCCTATTCACCCACTCTCTAGGCAACTTTCAATTGGTATCAGAGCAGGATTCTCCACAAGAGTCTAATAACTCAGAGAAGTAATGGCCAGAAGGGATGACAACAAGGTTCTGGTGGTCGTCAACGACACCAAGACGAAGAATGCCGATGTTCTTCAAGATGATCCGAATGACGACGAAGAAGTCCGGATGCTCAAGGCACGACTTCGTGAGAAGCTCAATGTGCCCAAGAAGGAGATCAAGCCAATTTCCGCGACAAACATCGACAATGGGAGTAGTTCACAAGACTACTCCCGGTATCCTTATAATTATGAGCAACTAACCGCGAGCAATCATTATTTATCAATTCCTATTGGCAAACCTCCTCAGTTTGATGGAAATGATTACTCTATGTGGAAGCATAATATGAAGAATCACCTCATTTCTTTAAACCCTAGCTTGTGGCAAATTGTTATGACAGGTGTTCATCTTTTGAAGAATGATGAAGACATCACTCCGAAACAAGTCGTTCTTCTCCATCGCAATGCTCAAGCCGTTGGAGTGATTACCTCCTCATTGACCCGAGAGGAGTTCAACCGCATTGAAGGGTTAGAGGTTGCCAAGGAGATATGAGATACTCTCAAGACAGCGCAAGAAGGCAACCGCGTCATTAGGGAGGCAAAGATCGAGATGATCGAAGGAGAGCTTGGGAGATTCACCATCATGTAGAGTGAGTCTCCCCAAGATATGTATGACCGCCTCAAAACTCTCATCAACAAGATTCGGTCATATGGAAGCACCCGGTGGACCGACCACGAGGTGGTAAAGAGGATGATTCGATCATTCATGCCTTGAAATGTCTCTCTTTGCTCACTAATTCATGAGAGTCCGGGCTTTCACAAGATGACTCTCGAAGAAGTGCTAGGGAGGATCATGAACCCCGAAATGATGGAGCAAAAAGCTATGTTCTACAATGATCTACAAAAGCTTTCCTCCTCCAAGAAAAAGGATGTTGCATTCAAGGCAACATCCTCAAGGTCACAAGAAAAGGAAGAGAGTGATGAAGAGAGTCCCAATACTGATGAGGAAGAGGCTCTTTTCATCAACAACTTTAAGAGGATGTTTAGAAGGAGGAGGGGGAGCTACCAAAATTAAAGGAGAAGCAAAGACAAGCCCAAAACAAGATCAAAGAGGGCTTGCTACAATTGTGGAGAGTATGTCCACTTTATTGTGGATTGTCCACATGAAGAGAACAAGAAGAAGAAGGAGGGCAAGTTCAAGGAAAAGAAGTATTTCAAGAAGAAGCAATCCAGACATGCCCACCTTGGAAAGGAGTGGGATTCAAATGAGGAATCCTCCTCCGATGAAGAAGAGAAGATAGCAACAATTGCTATGAAGAAGACAACTACGGAGAGCAAGCTCTTCCCAAACTTGGAGATTTCAAGGCCAACTTGTCTCATGGCCAAGGAGGGAAGAAAGAAGGTTAAATCTAGATCCTCTTCTTCAATTTCTTCTAATGATAATTTTGGTAGTAGTAGTGAAAATGAACATATGATTAAGGACATGAGTAAAGGTACCTTGAAAAGGTTGAGATTGTTGATGGAGGAAATATTTGAGAAGGAAGAGCTCATCAACCGTCAAGAGGACATGCTCATCCAACTAAAGGAGAGATGTCAAGAGGTTGAGGAGCTCTTGGAGCTTGAAAGAGAAAGAAGCAAGACTCTTGAGCGTGAAATCGCTTTGAGCAAGGAAACTTGCTCAAACCTTGAGAACAATACAATTGTGCTCAACGATGAACTTGTTAGTTTGTCACAAGCTAACAAGATCCTTGATGCACAAGTGAAGTCTCTAAAGGTCAATGCACCTTCTTTCTCTACAAGATCATTTTCCATAAATGTTAAATCCGAAGCATCTCAACCTTGTAAATGCTCAAACTTGATCATAAAGCTTAAAGATGAGCTTATGTTGGCACAAACCAATCAAGCACCTAAGGGTGGCATCTTTGATAAGGATAAGGTGGCATATGCACATAGTGCATATACCAACACAAGAAATCCCCTTGTCAAGGATGGTCTTGGTTATTCTAGGGAGATGAGGCAAAACGCCAAAACTCCCAAGAATGGCAAAGACTTGATTGTTTTTGTCAAGGGAGTCTTATACAACAATAAAGGAAAGAACATTGCCACTTCACCCAAAATGCCTAAGAAAGAACCTCATCCATTGTTCCATGACTTTGATGCATCATATGTTTTATTGAGGAACAAGTTTGGAAAGTCCTATGCTAGGTATGTTGGGCCACACCGCAAGAGTCCCAAAACTTGTGTGTGGGTGCCCAAGTGCCTCTTGACTAACACCAAAGGACCCAACACCGCTTGGGTACCTAAAGCTAAGGCTTAAATCTTTCTTGTAGGCATACTCCTCTGGTGGAACCAAATGGGTTCTTGATAGCGGGTGCACTAATCATATGACCGGGGAGAGGAAGATGTTTGTGGAGTATGAGCTAAATGAAGATCCAAGTGAAGGAATCTATTTTGGGGACAATAGCCAAGGAAAAATCCTTGGTAGTGGTAAAATTTCTATATCCCATAATCATACACTTTCAAATGTTTTACATGTTGATTCACTAGATTACAACCTCTTGTCCATATCACAACTATGTGACAAAGGTTATAATTGTCTATTCACTAATGAGGGTGTGACCATCACATGGAGAAGCAATGACTCAATTGCTTTTAAGGGTGTACTCCAGGGAAAGCTATATCTTGTGGATTTCTCCGCAGATAAAGCCCAACTTGATACATGCTTAATTACAAAAACTAACATGGGATGGCTGGCATAGAATGCTATCCCATGTTGGGATGAGGAACTTGCAAAAACTCCTTAAGGGTGAGCACATCCGAGGTTTAAAGAATGTTGTGTTTGAAAAGGATAGACCATGTAGCGCATGTCAAGCCGGAAAGCAAGTTGGAGCACCACATCCATCCAAGAACATTATGACAACATGAAGACCATTGGAGCTTCTACATATGGATCTCTTCGGTCCAATCACCTACATTAGTATTGGTGGTAACAAATATGGTCTTGTTATTGTTGATGACTTTTCACGTTTCACTTGGGTATTCTTTTTGCATGACAAGAGCGAGACTCAAGGTGTCCTCAAGAGATACTTGAAGAGAGCTCAAAATGAGTTCTCCTTTGTATCAAGACCATAAGAAGTGACAACGGCACCAAATTCAAGAATACTCAAGTTTAAGAGATTTTGGATGAAGAAGGCATCAAGCATGAGTTCTCGGCCCCCTACTCCCCTCACCAAAACGGGGTTGCCGAGAGGAAGAATAGGACTCTAATTGAGATGTCAAGAACCATGCTTGATGAGTACAAGACGTCGGACCAGTTTTGGGTGGAGGCGGTCAACACCGCTTCTCATGCCATAAACCAGTTGTATCTTCACCGCATACTTAAGAAGACATCGTATGAGCTCCTAACTGGTAACTAGCCCAATATTTCTTACTTTCGTGTTTTTGGGAGCAAATGCTACATTCTCAACAAGGATCCTAGGACTTCGAAATTCGCTTCTAAGTCCGATGAGGGTTTCTTGCTTGGATATGACTCAAACACTTACGCCTATCGTGTCTTTAACAAATCCTCCAGAATTGTTGAAGTAGCACATGACGTAGTTTGATGAGACTAATGGATCCCAAGTGGAGCAAGTTGATCGTCATGTGCTAGATCAAGAAGAAGCTCCACAAGTGGTGATAGGAAGGATGGCACTTGGAGACATACGACCACAAGAATAACCTCAACACTCAAGTGACCATCCTACACATGATCAAGATCAAGCTTCCCAAGATGCGCTCCAAGAAGATGAAAATGGAGGCATCAATCAATGGGGAGACAATGAAGATGAGGAGGACCAAGATGATGACTCAAGACCTCAAGCGTCTCACCCAAGAGTGCATCAAAGCGTCCAATGGGACCATCCCGTTGATAACATACTTGGAGACATCTCCAAGGGGGTAACTACTCGATCTCGTGTTGCAAACTTGTGTGAACATTACTCTTTTGTTTCTTCCTTGAAGCCTCATAAGGTTGAAGAAGCACTACGAGATCCGTATTGGGTGATGGCTATGCAAGAGAAGCTCAACAACTTTGAAAGAAATCAAGTTTGGGAGCTCGTAAAGAGGCCTAATGTGAATGTTGTAGGCACCAAGTGGGTTTTCCGCAACAAACAAGATGAGCACGGGGTGGTTACAAGGAACAAAGCACGACTTGTGGCCAAAGGGTACTCACAAGTCGAAGGTTTGGATTTTGAAGAAACCTTTGCTCCCGTAGCTAGGATTCAATCAATTCGTATATTACTTGCCTTTGCTACTCACCATGATTTTAAGATATACCAAATGGACGTCAAGAGCGTATTTCTCAATGGTCCAATCAAGGAAGAGGTGTATGTGGAGCAACCCCTCCCGGATTTGAAGATGAAGAATTCCCAAACCATGTGTACAAATTGCGTAAGGCTCTCTATGGACTCAAACAAGCTCCTAGAGCTTGGTATGAGTGCCTTAGAGATTTTCTAACTCAAAATGGTTTCAAAATTGGGAAGGCGGACTATACTTTATTCACTAAGCACTTCAATGATGATTTGTTTGTTTGCCAAATATATGTCGATGACATTATATTTGGTTCTACTAACAAAGCTTTTTGTGATTAGTTTTCTAAGATAATGACGGAAAGATTTGAGATGTCCATGATGGGGGAGTTGAAGTTCTTTCTAGGCTTTCAAGTGAAGCAACTCAAGGAAGGCACGTTCATTAGTCAAACCAAGTACACACAAGATATACTCAAGAAATTTGACATGGACAACGCCAAACCCATCAAGACTCCCATGGCAACCAATGGGCATCTCAATCTCAATGAGGATGGTCCAAGTGTGGATCAAAAGGTATATCGCTCCATGATAGGTTCATTACTTTACTTATGTGCATCTAGGCCCGATATCATGCTTAGTGTGTGTATGTATGCTAGATTTCAAGCCGCTCCAAAGGTGTGTCATTTGACCGCCGTTAAGAGAATTCTTAGATATTTGGTTCACACACCAAGCCTAGGACTTTGGTACCCTAAATGCTCTAAGTTTAACCTCATTGGATATTCCGATGCAGACTATGTGGGGTGTAAAGTTGATAGCAAGAGTACATAGGGAACTTGTCAATTCCTTGGTAGATCTCTAGTGTCTTGGTCCTCAAAGAAACAAAACTGCACTGCTCTTTCCACAGCCGAAGTAGAGTATGTCGCCGCCGGAAGTTGTTGTGCACAACTTCTTTAGATGCGACAAACTCTTAGGGACTATGGCATAAACTTGCGTCATATTCCCCTCCTATGTGACAATGAGAGTGCCATCAAAATAGCCCATAATCCAGTTGAACACTCAAGGACCAAACACATCGATATTCGACACCATTTCTTGAGAGATCACTCCATCAAAGGAGACATTGCAATTTCACATGTGAGAACCGATAAACAATTGGTCGACATATTCACCAAGCCCTTAGATGAGAAAAGATTTTGTGAACTTAGGAGTGAGCTCAATATCCTAGATTCTCGAAATGTGGCTTGAATCTTGCATATCTAATTGTCAATATTCAAAATTCACACATGCTTGTGAAAAACTCATCCTCCTCAATTTTCTACAAATTATTTTGAAATTATTGAATCTTGGTTAACCATGGTCATAGTTTGATTGTTGACTGCTTACTGACCATGTTTACCAAGATCTTTTGTGAAATCTAGTCCAAAAGGATCAAATATCCACTAAAAACTCAATATATAGGAGTTTTTCAGCCTTAGGACCAGACTAGTCCGCCCTCTGACCGGACTAGTCCGGTGTCTCAGAGTAGTCCGAACCCAGTCCGTTGGCCGGACAAGTCTGGGTCCCGAACTGGTCTAGTCCGGCCCTTGGGGACTTAACCTCCCCAGTGAGCCCCCTGACTTCTTCACTTCACCTCAAGCTCTCTCTCTCTCCAAAAACGCTCGAAAACCGCCCCCAAACGGCGATTTTCGATTCCCACCAACAAATCTCAACTCCAATCTGTGGATTGATGCCCTAAGGTGCTAGGGAACCTTTCTCCAAGCATCGAAGGCCGATTCCTCACCCACATTTCGTCGAATCAAATATTTGAAGAGGTATTCTTGACCTAACCCGAAATCTCCAAAATTCAACTCCTTTAGGTCTATTGATAGAAACTTCTTCACAAATGTTGTTCTCCACATCATTGTGATCATGTACCTCAATTTTGGTGGTAGGATCTGTAGTTTTTGCAAAATTTCTCTAGATTAGGGTTCTTGCTGTGTGAACCGAACTAGTTCGGTCTCAGGGCGGACAAGTCCAGATATGTGCGGACTAGTCCAGCCCCTGGTCGGACAAGTCCGGGTTACACAGTTAAAACCCTAAACTTGATCAATTTTGTAAATTCTATCACTCCATCTTAACTTCCTTGGACTCATACACTTTCACCTTCTTCTCTTATCAGCAACCATGTCGGATTCCGAGTATGTTCCTCTTTCCGACTCTGAGGCCGAAGCGGGAAGGCAAGCTCTTTATCGCCGGAGGTGCGAGGAGCAGGAAATAGCTGCTGCCTACTTTGAATCCAAGAGAGCAAAGAAGACACATCGAGAATCACACAACTCTGCAGCAGCCCCAGGAAAAAGGAGATTTGTGACATTGGGGGATCAGGTTGGAACCCAGAAGGCGAGGGCCTCCAAGGATAAAGGCAAGGGCCCAATGGAGGCTGCACCCAAGAGAGGGTGATAGTGGCCAAGAAGGCTACTAGCAAGGTCAAGAAGGGTGCCTCTCAACCCATTGGCCCCTTGAGGATGTCTTCTCCTGCACGGAACCCAAATCATGCAGCTTCCTTCGATGCTAACATCTTCAAGGGCAAAGGGGCTGTGAAGGCGCGCAAGCTGAGGAAGATCAATGTCTATAAGCGAGACAGGAGCACAGTGGATCCCTGTTTCTAGTGTGATTTCCACTGTGACTATTACTGGATGGTCTACATGACCAAGCAGACCCCAATCACCGATGCTCAATGGAATTACTAGGACTACATGGCCCAGAAGGATCACGTGGCCTTCAATGCTGTGATTGAGGCCGTCAAGAGGCATGGTTTGAAGAAGTTCGTGGCTTTCCAGTATGATTGGAATGTGGAAGTCATCACTTAGTTCTATTCCACTATCTACTTCCACACCGATGGGGACAGGAGGATTACCTGGATGACACATGGCGAGTAATACTCCACCACCTATTGGGAGTTTGCTTAGTTGCTTGACTTGGAGGACCAACTGGATAATGACATTATCATTTCAAATCTGAAGCCAGTTGATCTGGACACCCTGGAGTACATGTACCCAAGTCATGCACAGTTTGAGGCCGGGCATATCAGAAATATCAAGCCTTTCTATAGTGTGCTCAACCGGGTCCTCAGGAAGACCATTGCCCCCAAGGATGGAGATGCGGTGATAATTCAAGGAAATTTGAGGCACTTGATGGTCCTCATTGATGGAGATGTCCGCTTCAATGTGGTTGACTACATCTTCGACGACATCTTCAACATCTCTCATACTCCCAACCGATCATGTGGATATGCTCAGTACATCATATAAATGATCGAGAAGATCTCCGGACTCACTTTCAAGAAATACATAATTCACCGGAGGCTTCGACCTCAACTCCCTCCTCCAGAGCCGGCTGCTCCTAGGAGGAAGAATGCGGATCCTCCCACTTCTTCCTCTCGATTTGTGCCATCTCCTCTGCCACCTTCGCCTTCATCACAATGCAGGAGTGGCTTTCTCAAGTGCTTCAAGGCCATTTTCTCTTCTTGTCGGAAGGCGGAAGTTCGACAACGTCGCACAAAGCGTCGCTAAGAGAATTATCTCAAGGCGGTGTGCGACAAGTTGGACATTCCCATGTCTCCCGCCGAGGAGAGTGATGGAGAGATCACTCCATTCCCTGAGTTCACCGTCGAGGAGCTTGCTCAATTTGGTGAAGATGGTACTTCCACCGCGGCCCCGATCGATGATGATGATGATGCAAATATTGATCCGGAGGCCACGGAGAGCGATAGCGGGCGCCAAGGCGGAGATGATGACGACGACTCTGATGATGAGTATACCTACGGGCTCTTTCTCCCTTTCTTTTCTTTTTGGTGTTTTGATGCCAACGGGGGAGAGATTGGTGGATGCGGCACTTAGATAGGAGGAGAGATTGTGTGGGAGAGATTGAGAGTTTCTACTTAGTTATGAGTGGGAGAGTATTTGATTTATTAAGGACTTATGTTTTAAACTCTCACTTCAAGATGTATTATAAGACTTAATCTATGTACTCATGTTGCCTAAACTTGTGATGTGATGTGTTTCCTCATTTACATGTTTATCTTGCATAATCGTTGCCTTATCACACTTTATGAACACATCACTTAGGCACCCCACCATAATGTGTATATGTATGAGAACTCTCTCAATCTCTCTTACTCATGATGCATACATTGAGGGGGAGTCACTCATACAAATACATGTTATGAAAACAAATTATTATCCTTGTTGTTGAAGTCTTAATGTGTTGTCATCAATCACCAAAAAGGGGGAGATTGAAGGTGCATCTAGGCATCCTCGTGGGTTTTGAATGATTGATGACGACAATTAAGAGGCTAATTAGCTAAAGTGATCTTAAGCACAGGTACCATGATAGAAATGAGACGAAATCCCTCAAGAAGGAAAAGAATAAAACGGGCATCAAGGACTCAAGCGTAGAAACAAGGGTTTCCATGGTGTTGAGCTTATATGAGTCATTTCATGTGAGAGGGTGGATGTATCATGTGCATTGAGATCATTCTAGAGGGCTCAAAGCAGTGGTTTGGAGAAAAACCTAAGTGAGAAGCCAAAATGAGGAAAACCCCTAGGATGTTGGACTTGTCCGGTCCTCAAGGCCGGACTAGTCCGGCCAGGCAGATAAGTCTGTTTTGAGACGGACCAAACGTCTCTGGAGTGATTCTTAGTGAAAATGGAGCTAAGTCCCAGAAGACCGGACTTGTCCGTTTTTGGACGGACTAAAGCTCTCTAGAAAAGTTCGGACTTGTCCGTTTGGGTACGGACTAGTCCGTTTGAGACTTGGTGCGATAAACCGAGAGAAACCCTAGAGGGCCGGACTAGTCCGCCCCTGTGGCTGGACTAGTCTAGGCCAACCCAGAAGAGTCTGTTTTGGGACGGACCAAACGGTTCTGTTCCACTTCAGACTAGTCCGTTTTGGACCGGACTAGTTCATTGTCCAGTGACCGTTTGAATTTGGAAATTTGGCGGGTAGCGTGACGATCGTAACTCAGTGTGGCAGTTGTCGGGACCTGACCAGAGGTCAGTGGTCCCTTAGGGCCGGACTAGTTCGGGGCAAGTGGTCGGACTAGTCCGCCCTTCTACTGAGGTCAGCAGAAGGGGCTCGGGACCCCAATAATAAGGGGACCCCCGGCTTCATTTGAACAAGTCTTGAACCCTAGCGCCGCCACAAGCATCCTAGAGCCTTCCAAAGCCTTCTACTCGTCCTACTAACCCTCTAAGAGGAAATCTTGAAGAGATTAGGGTTTGGGGAGGAGAGTAAAGGAAGATCATCGCGCTTTGGCTCTCGGTTTGATCTCTTGCACATTGTGTTGTGTTTTGTGGCTTGTGTGAGTTGATCTTCATGTGCTCCTCGTTGTATTGATTTGTTGGAGCCTCAACTTGTGAGCAGCCCCATCAAACTTGGTGATTACCCATTGATATAGTGGAAACCAAGCCGGCCATTGTGGTGGCTTGGTGAGAGAAGGGTCAAGTGAGACTCGGTCCTTGTGTGGACTTCTCAACCTGGATGTAGGCTTCTTTGTGGAGCTGAACCACAGGATAAATCTTGTCTCACTTGTCTTGTACACTTTGTGATCACTAGTATTGCTATTAGGGTTCATATTACTCATATTGCCTTTCACTTTGATCATTGTTGAAAACTTGTATCCTAAGTGATTTAACTTCACAATCTGAATCGTGCTAGTTTACCACATATTGCTTATCTCTTCAGTGCACTTAAATTCTGCAAATAACTTGTAAAAAAATCAAGTTTTTAGGTTTTTCACCCTATGTTGAGCGGACTAGTCCGACCCTGTCCAGACTAGTCCGGTCTCAGGATTTTAATCTCGTTTGATTAAGTCATTTAAGGTATTATTGCCTATTCACCCCCCCCCCTCTAGGCGACTTTCACTATTCTGCTGCCTGATATGATATTCAGATTCATAAACCATTATTGGTCTAAATCCATTTGAACCCTATTCTTTGTCTCGCGAGTGGATTCCAACCACTCGACTTCTACCAATTTTCACTAAAACTTTAGCATAGCAATATAATACGATGTACTAATGTTCTACCCAATCACTCCAAGGATTATTTGGTCATGCATATGGAGTATCATCAAAATATGTCCTAATGCACAATACATACCTCATACATATAGTGTATACAAAAGAAAAATTGTAGAAAGGCACTGAAATGCAAACCAGGGCTTGCCTTGGGTTGCGACTAAATAAAAGTCAATAAAGTCAGCTTTTGATCTTCAAAATAAAGCTTCTCATCGCATCATTTCTCCACGGACTCCCATTGCTGCTCCGGATCCAACTCATCACAGCAAGTCCATATTGGTTCCCTTCTCCTCCAATTGTGCTCCTCCGTTATTATCACTATTCGGTATGAACAATGCACATGTAAGACTTATGGTTTACAAAGAGTGAATCATACTAATTTTGAGAAGAAAACATGTAGTACAAGAACTACAAAAAGGTTGCTGCCGGATTTTAGATTCTAGTGGAAACGATTGAGTTCTGGCAAAGTTTAATTGGAAGCAATGGATTATGAACCTCAATATGACATTCATGTAGAAGAATTAGTTTAGCAAAGATGAAACTATATAGAGCTCGAGAGTGAAACTGGCATTCTGTCCAGTACTATAGGAAGGTTTGTACTGTATTTCAACTCTGGTGGCAAGGCATGAATTTAGCATAGTTGATTTGGAAACAATAGAATCATGAATGTTAATATGACATTCATGTAAATGCAAAACCAAATGAGATGGTTATGATGAAGACCAAACCCAATGGACCTGGGATTTTTTTGAAGTAGTCCACAGAGGTCAAAAGAAAAGTGCTGGCAAAGTTTCAGCTACAACCAAGGAGGGATCTGGTCTACATAATTTCATAAGGCATTAAGCTTCTCTAAATTTTCCTGGCTGTCCTGAAGCTTTGACATAGGCAAATATTTGTTTTATGTTTAGAGGAGATCAAGAGGAGTACACAAAATTGGTTTTATAATTTCTAAGCTTCCTATATGGAGATATTGATTTTACAATGTTCTAGCATTTTTCAAAAAATGCTACTGTTGTGTTTCTGGTACTTTCACTAAGCTGAGAAAAATTGATTAATTAACCTACCTAAATAAAAGTAAACTGGGCTGAAATTTCTACTGGGATTCAACTATAAAAGTAGGAATATTCTGTCCAAGTTTGAGAATTTGATATAGAAACACTCTCCTGGAATTTATTCCCAACTATTTGGGGAAGTGGAATTGCTCAGAAAATTCCCGGGCCTTTCATACGAATTAAATGATACCACTGAATAGAACAGGTCCAGATGGTTCTAAGACAATTTGTTTTAGAAATTTTGGAGCTATATACAGGGATTTATGATTTTTCAAAGTTTCAACCATTTTCTATTTTTATTTTCCAATTAGAAAAGGTTTAAACGTTGGCTGGTGGGGCCCAACCATCTAACCTGACAGGAGGGTCCGGGCTTTTGAGTTGGACCAATGGCAATGAAGTCACACTGGCTATAGAGAAAGAATGGCATTGGCGCACGGAATCCAGAAACCCCAGAAAATCCCCAGCCTCCCTTCTTCCTCCTCAAGATGTGGGCGGCGCCCAGGGTTCACACGGTGACCGGAGGATCGCCGGAGTGGCCAAATCTGCACCACAATGACTGTAAATGGCCGCTAGGGCCTTAATTGACATGAGGAACATACTTATGTGGTCGATAGGGCTTGGCGCCGGCCGGAATACGGCACGCGACGGGCAAGGGCCTCGGCACAACTCCGACAAGGGAGATCTTCCTCACCCGAGCCCTAAATTGCATATGGGTTGCTGCTAGAGAAACGTAGACACCTATAGAGTGTGAAAAGGGATCCCAATCGAGCTAAAAATGGCGGGAAACAAGTTTCTACCGACGACCTAGTTCCATGGCCGGCGGCCATGAAAACCGGGCGCCCTAACGCTATAGTGCTTCTTTTTCATCGCCGTTTGATCTTGAAGGACCGTGAGTAGTTATATAAACTATTACCTAATTGGAATAACCGGAGACGCTACAGCTAGGACGAATTTGAAGGGCAAAATTTGATTGTTCAAGTTGACCGCGGGGGAAGACATGGGGAATTCGACATGGTGATGGCATGAAACGGGGAGAAGCATTGGAAAGAGTTTCAGAGGGAAGTGGTCTACCTTAGGGATGCGTCGGTTTGGAGAGAAACGTGCGAGAGGCATCGGGCGACTGTGAACTGAGGAAGGCTTCTGCTGCTCGAACGTTGCGGGAAGAAAAACACGCCGTGCCCATCGGTTCACGCCAATGACCAAGTAGGCTCACGCCAGGGAGGTGGAGAACAGCCTGGCACCTCTTCCTATAGCTCGGTGAAGCCACCACACGGGAGAGAAAGCTGGGCGACGATGGAGAGCAACGGTGGCACCAAGCTCGAGCGACGGGAAAAAAAAATGCAGTGCTCTGTTTTGCTCCTTGCATGGGGAAGAACGGGGACCAAGCTTGAGAGAGAGTGCTAAGGAAGCTGAGCTGATGATATTTTTCACCTTGAGGATTGAAGCAAAAAGGTGGCTTGCATGCTGTATCGCGGTGGCAGCATGTAGGAGAAAGGCAGAGGTGGTTCCCTGTTCCCTTTTTTGTGAAGCTGACATGTAGGTCCCACCAACCCTTCTTCACTTATCTTCTCTGGTGATTCTTTCCTCTCATCAAATAATCTCCATAAAAACTCAAACATGGTGGCCAAGCTAAATTAAATATGAGAAGTCCAAATTTAAAATTCAATTTAAGAATCGGCAACGTTTGATTTGAATTCCAATTGGAATTTTTGAATTCCAATGATTTGCAATGTCCTTACTGAATAAATATCATTTGAGCTCCAAGATTGATAAAACTTAATACGGTGGAATTAAAATATGAGGAACTCAATTGTGATATCAAATTGAAATTTTGAGAAAGTTTATTTTTAAATGAAGTTTGAAATTTTAATTTGGAAACCACCATCATGGTTATGTTATTTCTCATGGTCAAGAATTACTATTTAAACATCACTTTATATAAATATCTTAGTTCATGAGCATTTGAAATTCTATTTCAACTTTAAAAAAATTTAAGTTCACATTTTCTATTTCTTCTGCTTTTCAAGTGTGGAATTTTACAATCCTTCCATCTTAAAGGAATCTCATCCCGAGATTCACGTGAAAAGAACGACGGAAATTATGTGGAGACAAATGCTAAAAGAGAGTCGTTGACTAAGAAAGATGACAAGGACCTGGAAGAATAGGGTTCTGCGAGGTAGTGACTACCTTTGTGTTCTTGCAGAACCAGAATGTTCGAATTTAATGATTTTAGTCTTTTTATAGAAAATCCTGATGAAGTACTCAACCTGAAGATAGCATATTGTAAAGCCTCTATGTCTTCCACTAAACATCCATTTGCGTCTCGCAATTATACCTTTTACACTACTACTATATCATTTATTGTCCTAATCTTGACTTAAATAATCAACACTTGCTCTTCACCTCTTCTGATCATCTGGATACCCTTGAACTAACCATACAACTGTTATTGTTTATTTGCTTTGTTTCACATTAATCGGTATAGAGTTCCTGTAGTATTTTCCCAGACAAGAATTAAGGTATTTCACGAGAATAGTCATGGATCACTAAACTCACAAGGAATCGGTATCTCAACATGTGAAGAAAGAATCAAACTCTTTGCAGTGTCATAAGAGAATTTAATATTCAGTTCCTCTAACAACAGCTTTAGTTTTTTTATTTAATTTGTAGAAATTGATTTGGACATTTATACCTATGCATTTGATTAGAGATTTATCTTAAAAATTTATTATTAAGCATAGTGTTGGCTTTTCGACTAAGGTTTATATTTAAGTTTCACCTTTGCTTTTGAATTAATTTATTACCCTTCTTTTGAAATCCATTTTCCTTGAGAATGACACTAATACACTAAAGAGTGTGTAAAGTTTTAATAAGTTTGTATTTTTTGCATTCTTGTTCTTATCAAATGTGAGCTTATACATTCTGTTAAAGGGAAGTCAGACTTGTACGACTATAGGTCCAGACATGTCCGATGTGGGTTTTGATTTTTCCATTTTGTTGCCCGTCGGACTTGTCCGACAGGGGCCTCGGACATGTCCGACGCAGATCTGTCTGAGCCCTTGTTAAAAGTCTGATGCCTCTCCTTCTTCTCCCCATTCAATCTTAATCCAACTCGAGCACTCCCTCAATCTCGGGCGATTTCTCCTCAATCCTTGAGTGGAACTTGAAGACAATCTTGGTGATCCCTTCTCCAAGTTGGAGAATCAAGCCCTAGCTTAATTCCCTCTCTTTTGAAGTTCTTCCCCCTTTCATGGTATTCATCGTTTAATTTGTTCGTTTTTTTATTCTAGTTACAAATCCTTGAATGCAATGCTAGAATAATGTCTAAGGACCTTGATCTTAGTATTTGCAAAGTATTGTGTCCATGCAAGTTGGTTTGAGTGATTTGCAGTAGTTAGGGTTACAATTGTCAGGCTCGAACATGTCCGACCTGTGTCTCGGACAAGCCCAAGGCACGTCGGACAAGTCTGAAGGTTCCCTTCAGATATATCCAACCTGCTCGGACATATTCGACAGAAACTTTAGACTTATCCAAGTTTCCATAGTTTCTAAGTCCAATTTTGCAAAATCCTCAATCGTTTCCTTTGACAAGCCTGCAAATCATTCTAATTCTACCTTGTTACTATCAGATCATGGTTGGAAGTCCTAGCTCTCAGAGGAGGTCCAAGAAGTGACAAGATAGGGATGATACTCTTTTGGTCCCTCAATTTACCAAGAGGGCACCAAGTAGTGACTTGGTGATTCAGAGCTCGAGTCAAGGGCAAGGTAGTGGATCAGGGGAGCAGCCCCCCGATGCTGAAATTGGACCTTTGATTGTCACCGCCCCAACTAACACTCATCGGGGCAACCAAAGAGTAGACTATAGAAGGAATACCCAATAAGCCAATGAGCAAAGAGACCAACCTTGCTATGCCTCAGAGCGTGTGGCATGTGATCAACACTTTTAGAGCAACTTCCATATGGACTATTACAGATTCGTCCTTATGACGAAGAAGAATCCAATGCTTGAGATGCAATGAATTGACTGGGAAGCCTTGGTAGCGAAGCAAAGCTCTATGTTCAATGAGGTGATTAGTGCTTGTGAAATCCACAACGTGAAGAGTGTCATGGGGACTCAATACCCATGGAATGTGGAGGTGATATTCCAATTCATCGCAACTGTGTTTTACAACTCGCACAAGAGCATAACTTGGACGACACGTGGAGGGAGATATTATATGTCCTATGAAGATTTTGCTAAAATCTTAGGTCTTCACAAGACTCTAATATCTGAGGATAATGTCCATGAGGAGAACATTCTGCAGCCTCACAAGACTTTGGACTTTTATATTGAGAATCTCCAAAGGAATCCACCTCTCACCAATGGACTCCTTCCTTTCTTCTTGCTGATGAACCGCATCACCCGGAAGACCTTGTGTAGGATCGAAGAGCACGTGAAAAGCTACCAGAGGGGGGGGTGAATGGTAGATTTAAAAATCTTACGCAGCGGAAACAATAAAACCCTAATCCCTTCGGTAGAAAAACGATCTGTTAAAGAAATCGTGTATGAGACTAATCTAAACGTGTTTCACCGTGACAATAGTGATATATATCAGAGAGAATCAAGTCACGAAGACAACACAAAAAGAATTACTCAGATCCGTCGAGAAAAACTCAAGTTATGATCAAAAGAGCAGACTATGGTCAATCTGACCTACCCGAGAAAAACAGTTTCTGGAATGCTGCAAAGAAACTCGTGTAGATCATAGACCACAAATCTAATGACCGTGAAATTTTGACAGATGATAGACAATCAAGTTGTGAAAACAACCCAAAAAGAATCACGTCAATTGGATCAGTAAAACTCGAGTTATGATAAAACCACCGACAAAAGGTAGTGCTGTCCAGAAACTCGACGAGTAAAACTTGTCTGGAACAAGTCGGACGAACAAGACACAAAAGTTCCTTCAAACTATGAATTTTATTCAATAGAACACAAGAGGAACAGCCCCAAAGTCATCTACCCGAACTTTGGCCTTCCCTTGCTTATATAACCAGCCCTTAGGCCATCCCAATACAACTAGGACTCTAATCCTAATCCGATCACAATCGGAACTTACCATAACTGCTCAAGATTCTTCTATACGCAGATAGAAGCAATCTTAAGACTTCCAAACCCTTAGGAACGTATCCCACATTCCTAAACAACTCAATTTCGTGACACACACGAAATCCTAACATAACCAACTCGATACTTCCCATACCGAGCTATAACCGACTCTGCCGCAGCCAAAGTCTTCAACCGATACGATCCGATCCTTCCGATCAGATCTTCCTTCCATAATCCGTCTCTAGAAGCATATTGCCACGTCATGCACTGCATGCATACGTGCGAACACCTTCCTTCGACCTTCATATGCACTGCCCTTGATTCAATCATCCTGCGTGACCTCCTGACCCGCTCAACCACAGTTCCTCCCGAACTTGGTTGTTGGAACCTCATCTCCTCCTGAGACTAGTCCAATGGATCCTGTCACCAGCCATGACTTGAACTCAAGCAACACCTGCACATGAACAAACAAACAATCCATACGAGCCCAAGTCCTCGACTTGACTCAAGTTAGTTCCAAACACAACACCTTACATGAGAACCTCACATAAGCATGTTGCAAAACCACAGTAGAAACGATATCAACCGTATCATCCAAAACGCACCAAAAACTTAGCAAATGAATACTAAGCAATCTTTCCAATCAAGTAAAGCAAGTACGAGATATTGCAAATGCAAAGCAGAAGCACTGCGGTCAAGTTCCGGACCTTGCCAGAGCAACCCGGAGCTTGAGCCGGAGCTAAGAAGAAACACTGTGGTCAAGTTCCGAACCTTGCCAGAGCAACCCGGAGCTTGAGCCGGAGCTAACAAAAGCTAGTAGAACCTAGCGCCGGAGCTTACCAAAACTAGTACTACCAAGCTCCCGCCGGAGCTTACAACAGCTAGCAAGCCCTAGCGCCGGAGCTAACCAGAACTAGCCGAAACTAGTAATCCCAAAAGCCGGAGCTAGACAAAGTACGTCGGAGCTTAGCAAGAGCATGCCGGAGCTATCAAATACATGTCGGAGCTAAAAAAAAAGCTCACCGGAGCTAACCAAAGCTAGTCGAACCTTACCAAGAAGTCGGAACTAGCATCAAACGTAACCGGAGCTACCCAAAGCAAGCCGGACCTATCGTCGGACCTTGCTGTAGCTCGGAGCTAGAGTCGGACCTTGATAAAAAGGTGTTTTGGTGATATTAAAAACTTTTATCATCAAAGCCAAGTGTATTCACTACAAGCCAATGTATTCAGCACACATAGGTCTTACAATCTCCCCCTTGATGAATGCATTGGCAACACCATTTAAAATCTGAACATTTGCTTATTCACATAAAAGTTTTTGAAAACGATTTCTCCCCCTTTGTAAATCAAAAGTAAAAAGAGAAGATAATGAAAATCTCTCCCCCATGAAAATGTCTCCCCCTTTATTATATGAAAATCTCTCCCCCTTTATTATCTCTCCTTATGCCCATATTCTCTTTCTTTTAAATGAAAATCTCTCCCCCTTTGACAATGTATTCAGCAAGGTAAAAGAGAAATTTTAATTGTTATGAGATATAAACATATTATCTCTCCTTCTTTAGTTGTTATGAGCATATTATAACATATACATATAAACAAAGCTCACCCAAGTCATACTATCAAGTAACTTACACTATCACATCAATGAGATACATAATGTAGTGTAAGCCATGCTAGAAAGCAAGTGTGATTTTCAATTTTAGTAGGTCATGATCTCACAAACTCAACTATTTCAAAACCTGAAAGCATAACATTTGTTGCTGCATTTTATTATTTTTCAAAGCATAAATTTAGATAATATGATATTTGCAAGAGATTATATGCTCATCTGCCTTATTCTAACCAACCAAGCCAAGCCTATGTTATTTGACAATCAGAAGCTTAAGGACATGGTTTCAGTCATACACAACTTCTTCCAAGTTCATATCTAAGTGCAATGACAAGCCATCTCGAAAGAAGAAGTGTGATGCATGCATATTCTCTTGATCTTTTCTCAATTTATATTTGTTCATAAAAACTCAACATGTGAGTTGATTACTTGATAAATTCTTAATGATTAAAAACATTTGTGAGCATGCAATAAGTTCAAAACAGCAAGAAAGTTCGACCATGACCAGATTTAGTGTAAGTAATTATTCCAATTACTAGACATGGCAAAAACTACAAAAAGTATAACACGAGTAATGTAGTAAGAACTTTCAGCATGTAAAAGGAATCACAAAGTCATATATGTATGAAATAATATGCTCATATTATTTTAATTTCAGATTCACACATAGACTTCCTAAGTTTCAAAAACTCCCCCTCAATTTAAGCCATGAGGATGCATAACCCCTATTTCACTACGAATGTAACAAAAACGAGTGAAATCCAAAGGTTTTGTAAAAATGTCAGCCAATTGTTGTTCGGTATCTACATGGTGAAGCACAATGTTTCCTTTTTCAACATTATCACGGAGAAAGTGATACCTAATGTCAATGTGCTTAGTTCTAGAATGTTGCACGGGGTTTTTAGCAATGCAAATAGCACTAGTGTTATCACAGAACAGTGGAACACTATCTAGATCAACCCCATAGTCCTTAAGTGTTTGAACAATACAAAGAATTTGTGAACAAGCACTAGCAGCAGCTACATACTCAGATTCGGCTGTGGATTGTGCAACTGAACTTTGTTTTCTAGAGGACCAAGCAACAAGAGAATTACCAAGAAAATGACAAGCACCGGAAGTACTTTTCCTATCAATCCTACAACCCCCAAAATCAGCATCCGAAAAAGCTTTCAAAGAAACGATTGAGGAAGAAGGAAGAAAAATGCCAAATTCTTGAGTTCCATGTAAGTACCTGAGAATCCTTTTGACGGCTTGACGATGTGAAACACGTGGGGAAGCTTGAAACCGTGCACAAAGACATACGCTGAATTGTATGTCCGGTCTTGATGCTGTAAGGTACAAAAGTGATCCGATCATACTTCTATATTCTTTTTGATCCACGGATTCACCATCTTCATCAAGTTCAAGTGTTGTTGCTGTTCCCATTGGTGTCCGAAGAGGCTTGCTTTTGTCCATGTTGAAGCGCCTTAGGAGATCTTTGGTATACTTTTTTGATGCACAAAGGTACCCTCCTTGGTTTGCTTGATTTGCAGCCCCAAAAAGTAAGTGAGTTCACCCATCATACTCATTTCAAATTCGGAACTCATCATTGCTGAAAACTTGGACACAAGATCATGAGAAGCACAACCAAAGATAATATCATCCACATACACTTGAACGAATAATGAGTCATTGCCATGTTTAAGCAAAAAAAGAGTTTTATCAGCCTTTCCCATTGTAAACCCCTTTTCAAGTAAGAATGTTTTTAACCTATCATACCATGCTCTAGGGGCTTGTTTGAGACCATATAAGGCTTTGGACAGTTTGTAAACATGATTAGGAAAATCTGGATTTTCAAAACCTGGTGGTTGTTTGACATAAACCTCCTCATCTATGTAGCCATTAAGAAAAGCACATTTAACATCCATTTGATATAGCTTAAAACCTTTAGATGCTGCGAAAGCTAACAAAATTCTTATGGCTTCTAATCTAGCGACAGGAGCAAAAGTTTCATCAAAATCTAGACCTTCAACTTGAGTGAAACCTTGAGCAACCAACCTAGCCTTATTCCTAATCACAACCCCATCATCACTTTGTTTATTTTTATATACCCATTTAGTTCCAATTAAAGTGTGGCCTTGAGGTGGAGGTACAAGTTTCCAAACATTATTTCTTTCAAAATTTTCTAACTCTTCTTGCATGGCAATAATCCAAGATTCATTAGTGAGTGCGTGTGATATATCTTTGGGTTCAAAAGAAGCAACAAAAGCAGAATGAGCATGAGAGTTTGGATCGCAAAACCTGGACCGTGTGACTCGTTCATGCAAGCTTCCAATCATCTGTTGTGGGGGATGATCTTTGTAAAAACGTAGGGGAACAGATGTCTCACAAGCTTCTTTTTCATTAGGTTCATTGTAGATTGATGAGCTTGTGATTTGTGGACGATCAGGACCAGCAGAGGTGACAGCCGGAGCTTGTTCAATGTCCGGAGCTGGACACGTGTCAACTTCGGAACTACCAGGCAGTATCACCGGCTCTTCTTCATCTTCGAAAATACCCTCCCCCTGAGAATATGAATCTGGTCCTGCAACACCGGAGCTAGTACCTGGGCTAGCTTCATCAAAAGACACTTCACAAGTCTCCACAATTTTGTTAGTGTCAAGTAAAAGC
Source organism: Tuctoria greenei (assembly GCA_036927565.1). Taxonomy (NCBI): domain Eukaryota; kingdom Viridiplantae; phylum Streptophyta; class Magnoliopsida; order Poales; family Poaceae; genus Tuctoria; species Tuctoria greenei. Next base: position 126,693,599 of record JAYESD010000011.1, on the reverse strand, counting down.
ACACGGTAGCCTCTAGTATGAGATGGATAACCAAGAAACATGCCATCATTGGATCTAGGTTCAAATTTATCAAGATTACCATGTTTCTTAACAAAGCATTTGCAACCAAAGACCCGAAAGTGTGTAACACTAGGCCTATGTCCAAACCGGAGCTCATATGGTGTTTTACCTAGCTTAGCACGCAAGAAAACACGATTTGAGACATAACAAGCGGTTGCTAATGCATCAGCCCAAAATTTCCTAGGGGTTTGATATTCATCAAGCATAGTCCTAGCCATCTCAACTAGGGTTCTGTTCTTTCTTTCTACAACACCGTTTTGTTGAGGTACATATGGTGAAGAAAATTGATGATCTATTCTATTTTCAGCACAAAAGTGATCAAAGAATTGATTTTTAAATTCAGTTCCATTATCACTTCTAATTGCTTTTAATGATTCTGGGTGATCAATTGATAATCTAAGAAATAAAGTTCTAAAGTGACTAAAGACTTCATTCTTAGACGCCATAAAATACACCCAAGAATATCTAGAATAATCATCAACAATAACAAGAGCATACCATTTACCTCCGAAGGATTGAACACGTGATGGTCCTACGGTGTCAAGATGCAAAAGATGACATGGTTCAGTTGTCATGATCATTGTGAGAGGAGTATGTGAACCTGCAACCATCTTAGCATGTCTACAAGAAGAGCACACAATTTCTTTGTCCCCTTTAAGCTTAGGCAGCCCACGTATGCGATCAAGAGCACTAACACGCGTTAGGTGATCAAAGCCTACGTGACCAAGTCTACGATGCCAAAAATATAAGTCCTTTGAATCATTAGCAACTAGACACCTATGCTTAGAAGAAGACATATCAAAATCAGCTTTAAAAACTCTTCCAAACCGAGACATGTTAAAAATAAGCTCACTATTTGAATCTACAACTTTGCAGCAGTTTTTATTGAAAGTAATTTCTAGATTTTCATCTAGCAATTGTGAAACAGAAAGCAAGTTATATTTCAAATTTTTGACAAGTGCCACATCCTTCAAAGTGTAGTGATCATTTACTCTAACCGAACCCTTAGCAATTATAGGAGTTGAAGAATTATCGGCAAAAGTAACATTCTCTACACGTGACACAAAGGTGAGGGAGGAGAACCAATCTTTGTTACCGGTCATGTGGCGTGAGCAACCTGAATCCACAATCCAAATATTCTCCTTCCTCAAGCGTGTAACCTACATAGAAGCACAATACGCCGATGACTCAATACTGGGGTTAGTCAAAAGGCATTTAGGAATCCAGTACTGAGTCACACGACGTGCACCAGGAAAAACACGCGAATGCTGAGATAAAACAGCAGGTTTATGAGTCAAAGATTGAGGTTTTCTTTTCTTAACAGTTGATTTAGAAGTTGTTACTTGTTTAGAGTGAAAACCGGTAGCTCCGGAGGTAAAAGCAGAAGGTCCGGAGGCAAAAACTGAAGCTCCAGAGGGAACAACAGAAGATCCGGTAGCTCTTGGAGCTATCGGAACTATCGGAGCTGCTTTTGCGGATTTCTTACCAGAGGGTCTGGAAGCTACCTTCTCAAATTTCTGACTCACTAAAGCAGGTTGTGTTTTTCTAATTGCATGAAAGTTATAAGATCTAGCAATTTTTCTTTCCTTTTTCTGTTGTTTAGCTAGTCTATAACAAAAATCTATGACATGACCATCTCTACCACAGAAGGTACAATGAATTTAACTTTGTGTTCATGTCTAGATGAGCAAGCAATATTTTTATTTGAAACCGAATGAGGCAACACTCCTGCAGATTTGAAAACCACTTCTTTTTGTTTAGGAACTGTTTGAATCAAACCACTTCCTAATGATCTTACAATTTTAGGTGGATGTGCCTTAGCATGAACATGAGAATCAAAACCTAAACCAGTTTTATCTTTGCTAGACTTGGAAGAATTCAGCAGCAAGTTTAGATTCTTATCCCCATTACAAAACCGACCTAGTGTCCTATTCATGTCATCAAGTTTCTTGGACAAGTCTAGGCAGTTTTCACATGAAGTTTTTCCTTTTAGTTTGCAATTGGAACAAAATTTAACTTCATGAGAACGTAAAGCATTGTTCAACATAGAAATTTCATTCATAGCATCTTGCAGTTTCTTATCAAGATTTTCACATGCAGAACAATGCAAGTCAATTGTAGAACAGCTAGCATCTTTCAAGTTTTTATCATTAAGTGCAGCGAGCTCTTTGTTCTTTTTAATTTCTTCATCAAGTTTATCTAAAGTGGAGGAGTGTGCACTTCTTAATGTGGACAATTGTTCATAGATTAAGTCACATGAGGGACATGCATCATCACTAGGAATCAAAGTTTTTAAACGGTTAATTTCAGATTCTAGTGATTCAATTTTAGCAGCACTATCCCTAAGCTTTTTGTCCTTTTTCTTGACAATAATAGTTGCACGAGAAATAGCATCACACATTTCATTGCAGGTAGAACATACCTCATCATCGTCACTGTTGTGTTCTGCTTCCTCCTGACTTGATCTTGATCTTGCTTTGCCCGCCATGAAGCATAAGTTGGCCAAGTCATCATTCTCTTCATCACTTTCAAAATCAATGTCACTTGAACTGAGCTCTTGAAGCGCGGTGATGAAGCTGTTGATCATCTTGCGTCCTATGGTACCCTTCTTTTTCTTGTTGGAATTTCCAGAGGAGGTCCGGACCTTGCTTTGTTTTTCTTCCCGGGTGGTCGGACCTGAAAGGTTAGGGCATTCTGTACGAAAGTGTCCTGTTTTACCACATTCAAAACAACGTTGAGGTCCGGAGCTTCCTCTCCTTCTAGTTCTCACATTTTGCAATGCTTTTGAGAATCTAGTAGAGATGAGTGCCAACTCCTCTTCTGGAATTTCTTCGATCTGCTCCAGGGTTAGTGAGGACAATAAAGCAAGAGTATTGCAGGATGATGATTGGCTGGAGCTAGACATATCACGTTGTGAGACAAATGCAATAGACTTGTTTGGGTTCTTACGTGCTAGGATGTCAATTTCATGAGTTTTTAGTTTAGAATAAAGTACATCTAATGTAAGAGAACTCATGATAGTTGATTCACGAATGGATGTTACTTTCATCTCCCAAACTGACATGTCTAATGCACTAAGAAGTTGTCTAGCATTCTCAGCATCAGAAAAATTAACATTGACACTACGTAAGTTGCTGAGAATTTTATTGAACCGAGCAAAGAGGTCATCGATTGACTCACCTGGTTGCATCTCAAAGCGCATATATTCTTTCTTGAACATATCTTGTTTTACCTCCTTGATTGTGTTGGAGCCTTCATGATAATCACAGAGAGCTCTCCAAACATCGTATGCTGATCGGAGGTGCGCGACACGATCAAAGTCGCTTTGAGTGAGTCCTTGGATGATCAAGTTTTGGGCTTTGTTGTTGTTGTCGACGTCCCGGAGGTTCGTGGCCGTGACTTGATCATTGGGTGGCACTTCATAAGGCTTATACACCTTCTCCCATATTGCAAAGCCTTGTGCCTGGATAAAAGCCTCCATGCGTGCCTTCCAAACCTGAAAATCAATACCAGCAAACACACAAGGTTTGACAGAGTACTTCTCCATGATGATTAGTCAAAAACACATGCAAATCACAAAGATTAGAGCACCGTGGCTCTGATACCAATTGTAGGATCGAATAGCACGTGAAAAGCTACCAGAGGGGGGGGGGTGAATGGTAGATTTAAAAATCTTACGCAGCGGAAACAATAAAACCCTAATCCCTTTGGTAGAAAAACGATCGGTTAAAGAAATCGTGTATGAGACTAATCTAAACGTGTTTCACCGTGACAATAGTGATATATATCAGAGAGAATCAAGTCACGAAGACAACACAAAAAGAATTACTCAGATCCGTCGAGAAAAACTCAAGTTATGATCAAAAGATCAGACTATGGTCAATCTGACCTACCCGAGAAAAACAGTTTCTGGAATGCTGCAAAGAAACTCGTGTAGATCATAGACCACAAATCTAATGACCGTGAAATTTTGACAGATGATAGACAATCAAGTTTTGAAAACAACCCAAAAAGAATCACGTCAATTGGATCAGTAAAACTCGAGTTATGATAAAACCACCGATAAAAGGTAGTGCTGTCCAGAAACTCGATGAGTAAAACTTGTCTGGAACAAGTCGGACGAACAAGGCACAAAAGTTCCTTCAAACTATGAATTTTATTCAATAGAACACAAGAGGAACAGCCCCAAAGTCATCTACCCAAACTTTGGCCTTCCCTTGCTTATATAACCAGCCCTTAGGCCATCCCAATACAACTAGGACTCTAATCCTAATCCGATCACAATCGGAACTTACCATAACTGCTCAAGATTCTTCTATACGCAGATAGAAGCAATCTTAAGACTTCCAAACCCCTAGGAACGTATCCCACATTCCTAAACAACTCAATTTCGTGACACACACGAAATCCTAACATAACCAACTCGATACTTCCCATACCGAGCTATAACCGACTCTGCCGCAGCCAAAGTCTTCAACCGATACGATCCGATCCTTCCGATCAGATCTTCCTTCCATAATCCGTCTCTAGAAGCATATTGCCACGTCATGCACCGCATGCATACGTGTGAACACCTTCCTTCGACCTTCATATGCACTGCCCTTGATTCAATCATCCTGCGTGACCTCCTGACCCGCTCAACCACAGTTCCTCCCGAACTTGGTTGTTGGAACCTCATCTCCTCCTGAGACTAGTCCAATGGATCCTGTCACCAGCCATGACTTGAACTCAAGCAACACCTGCACATGAACAAACAAACAATCCATACGAGCCCAAGTCCTCGACTTGACTCAAGTTAGTTCCAAACACAACACCTTACATGAGAACCTCACATAAGCATGTTGCAAAACCACAGTAGAAACGATATCAACCGTATCATCCAAAACGCACCAAAAACTTAGCAAATGAATACTAAGCAATCTTTCCAATCAAGTAAAGCAAGTACGCGATATTGCAAATGCAAAGCAGAAGCACTGCAGTCAAGTTCCGGACCTTGCCAGAGCAACCCGGAGCTTGAGCCGGAGCTAAGAAGAAACACTGCGGTCAAGTTCCAGACCTTGCCAGAGCAACCCGGAGCTTGAGCCGTAGCTAACAAAAGCTAGTAGAACCTAGCGCCGGAGCTTACCAAAACTAGTACTACCAAGCTCCCGCCGGAGCTTACAACAGCTAGCAAGCCCTAGCGCTGGAGCTAACCAGAACTAGCCGAAACTAGTAATCCCAAAAGCCGGAGCTAGACAAAGTACGTCGGAGCTTAGCAAGAGCATGCCGGAGCTATCAAATACATGTCGGGGCTAAAAATAAAGCTCACCGGAGCTAACCAAAGCTAGTCGAACCTTACCAAGAAGTCAGAACTAGCATCAAACGTAACCGGAGCTACCCAAAGCAAGCCGGACCTATCGTCGGACCTTGCTGTAGCTCGGAGCTAGAGTCGGACCTTGATAAAAAGGTGTTTTGGTGATATTAAAAACTTTTATCATCAAAGCCATGTGTATTCACTACAAGCCAATGTATTCAGCACACATAGGTCTTACACCTTGGCCCATAAGGACAGGGATGCGAACTGCCTCAACTAAAATTCCAGAAACTTGCTCAAATGGCTTCGTGGTGAAAACATGTTCAATGTTTTCGACTACATCTATGAAGAGATATATCAAGCATCTGAGAGCCCAGCAAGATCTTGTTGCTATGCTCCCTACCTTATGAAGATGATCGAGCGGGTGTCTCAAAAGAAGTTTATAAATGTTGTGCTCCACTATTGTCTAGTCCTAGAGCTGCCTTCGGTGGCTCTTCGTCCCGTGAGGACTGCTAGGGAACCTGCTTCTGAGCCCAACTTCACCTCCTCTGGCCCCACAACAGTAGAAGCCTTCCTGTACCACTAACATCTTCAAGATTCTAAAGTCCATCTTCACTGCATGTCGGTCTGCCCAGATCAATGCTCAGAAGTCTAAGAAGCTTGGTAAGATGAACCAGCAGGACCTTGCACCCATCCGGGAGCACCTGCAGCTTCTGGCTTGGGGAGCTCCAGTCTTCGACGACAGCGAGGACGAGCTCCCCGTCGAGCTTCCGGAGTTCACCGAGGAGAGGGCTTTCTTCACCTCCAGCGCAACTTCAAGCGCCCCTCCTCGTGCGGCACCTTCTCTCCTTCCGGTGGTGACAACGACTACATGAACGAAGACTCTGACAACGACAACAACGACGACGATGAAGATGAAGACTAGGTTTTCTTAGCTTTTCTCTTTTTCGGTGTCTTGATGCCAAAGATGGAGAAGTAATAGTAGTTTATTTATCGTTGTGTGTGTGGGGGGGGGGGTCTATGGACTTGTATCATTTTCAAAACTTGTTTAAGTTTATCACACTTATGCTCTTTATGCCTATATGTTGTGAATGCCACTTATCTTAATGCTTTTGAGTTCATTGAGTTTAATGCTTTTTGTGTTCATTGAGTTTATATTGCCTATCCATATGTGAATTTCGTGAACTGCACCTAATTATGCCAAACCTTGTCATTTGTGCATCACGATTCATCACTTTGCACGCTTTGCATATAGGAACCCCACGAGTGTTAAGTGAGTATGAGATTTCTCCATGCGTCATTTTCAAATTCTCATACTCACTCAACACTTAAAATCATGTTATTTATCTTCCAAATAAAAACATTAATTGGTTGTCATCAATAACCAAAAAGGAGGAGATTATAAGTGCATCTAGGACTCTTGTGGGTTTTGGATGATTAATGACAAACAATTAAAGAACTAATCAAATTGTTGAGATTTTGCACAAATTAAATATGAGAAAATACTTTTATTGAAAATACTTGAAAAGGGAGAAAAGGCGTGCGAAAAGCGAGGAATTGTATAATTATGGTTTTACACTTTCTTGAGTTGTAAAAAAAACTGTACTATTAGGAGGGACACGACTCTTGTAAACTTAGGGAATCATTGAGTGCTCAACCCTTGGGATTAATTAAAATTAACAAATCCTAAGTTCGTACTTGTCTGCGCCTAAAGCTCGGACATATCTGAATTTCCACTGCACCACAATGAACATGTCCGACTTGCATCGGACATGTTCGAGTAGTCACTATGTAGCCTGTACTTAGAAAACTTCCAAGTCCTTTGGCCCCTCCGACATATCCGAGTCAGGTCACCCATATCTGAATCCTTGCTGCACAGATCCGAACATGTCCGACATTGGTCACACATGTCCGAATCCTCACTGCATAGCCATGACCTAGAAAAATTCTAAGTCTCTTAGCCAGTCGTACTTGTCCAAGTTTGGCCGGACAAATCCGAGTTGTCATTGCAAATCCCTAGACATATCTGAGGTGGTCGGACTTATCCGAAGTGGATTGTGCGAGGTGTTCAATCTCGGACAAGTCAGTCAAAAACCCCACCTTGGACACCCGGTCTTGTCCAAGTCATGTCGTCCATGTCCGAAACGGCTTTATAAATTGATTCAAAAATCTAATCTTAGCCGTACCATAACTGGGCCCCTAAACTCGGACATGTCCGAGATATTTTGGACTTGTCCGATGTGGGCCACCTAACAACGATCATAATAGATTTTTGGGAGAGTTAAAGAGTTGATTGTGAGATTGAAGAAGATTCACTTTGTTTGCCTGAGTTTTCTTTCGTGTTTATTACTCTTGGTTGTAAATCCTAGACGGTTAGGCATCGCCCGCTGATTTTGAGTTGTAATTTTGTTTCGGGAAGTTTGTATCACCTCTTGAGATAGTGGAAGATCAAAGCAGCCTTTATGATGGTTTGTTGAGGGTAGGGCTAGAGAAAGCCCAGTCCTTTATGGACTCCTCAATGGGGATGTAAGTTTCTTTTTGATTCCAAACCTCGGTAAAAATACCCTTTGTCCCTTGTCTCATTTACCTTCCGCATCATTTTACACTTTATTGTGTTAATCTTAGATCTACTTGTCTAAATCTGCTCTAGCATGTTCCACCACTTGCTTTACTTGTTATACTGCTCATAGGACTGCTAGGTTGCATTTTTTGTTCAATAGACTTTTTAAAAGTCCCTTCTTTGATCTAGTCCTGCCAGGAGCTCGGACATATCCGACTCCTATCAGACTTGTTCGAGCAGTGTCGAACAAGTCCAGTCCTAGCTTGGACTTATCCGAGAGTTTGGGACCAAGAAATTTTTAGTTGTTGGTTATTTGTTTTAATTGCCTATTCACTCCCCCGCTAGGCCACCTTTCACAAAACAAGTCAAATATTAAATTTGAGTTCGCAACTAGGTTCCCCATAATTCAAATAATGGCCTTGCCAAATTTCATGATTTTTGAAGGCCATTTATTATTTATTTCAATAGGTGCATTGAAATTCATTGAATTCAAATTTGAATTTTGAATGAAACTTGGTCAAATCAAGAAATTGGTTTCAAAATAAAATTCTACACAATTGATTTGACTTCCTTGCAAAGATCTATATTTTTCTGGACTGAGTTAGGTAGTAGAATTAATTGTACAGAGGAAGGGATGAGTATGAACTTGTAGGGTCGACTGGCCAGTGAAACAAACACAGCAACTGCCTCTGTTCTTGTCTTGTGCCAAGCTTTGCCGTGGCCGTGATGCCAGCCCATCAAGCTGCTGCGTGGAGCTTGGCTCTGCACTTATCTTTACCTCTGATGCTTACCACCCTACTCCCCAGACCAGAGTGAAAACACATCCCCTCCTCATCTCTGTTTCACCCACCATAAGAACAGAACACCCGCCACTCTGCTCATCAACAAAGCTCAACCTTTGCCTGAGTTTCCATCACCACAACCTGTAAACATGCCGCACCAACTTCTTCTCTACCTCATCCTCAGTTTCCTTCTAGGTTTACTCATCATTTGCCCTGTTATTTTGAAGCTGCACCGGAGGTCTTGGTGTTGCTGCCAAGCATCACCCTCTGCTCGACGGCGACAGGACAGAGCAGTCCTTGTCGTGCCTACAGCCTACCTTCAAATATCAAAGTGGTGTGTAATTGCTTAATGAACATCCATGCAAAATTTCATAGCTTTTCATGGAGTCTAGCTACAGTATTTCCAGTTTTCCGATGGCCTTTGTGTAGGTTTCACGCTAGGTCTCCGTGTCAATTCATTTTCTAGGTGTAACCACCCTCTAATCAAGTTGGATGATAGCTTGCAAGCTTCCTAACTCACCTCCTAGAACAAAAATATTGAAAGATTATCAAGTTTATGCCTGGGAATCCTAGTTTTCCTAGGCGCCACCCTATTTGAGTTAGGTCCCCATCAATTCTTACTTTACAGTCGTGTTTCGTTGAATTAGGGCTCGGATTAATGTTTCCCATTGTCTTAGGCTGCGTTAGGACCAAATTCTGAGTTGAATCACCCCCTCGGCGTAGTTTCTCCATGGCCGGCGAGCTCCCCGCCGCTTTCGCCGGCGGCCGCCGATTTCCGGCCAGTTTGGCGCGTCGAAAGGTTCCTAGTGGTTTACTTGCTCCTTGGGGGGTCCTGATGCCCTAACTCCGGTGCCTTATTGTCACCGTCCGGCATGGGGAACAGCGGCCGCCGCCGGTGGCCGAGCTCCTAGGGCCATTTGGCTAGAGGTAAAAGAAAGCTGGCAGACCCCACGTGTCTGTGGTTGTTGCCCCTAGGCCGGATCTGTTGTGGCCCGTGGATCAAATGTGCCTGTGATTTTAAACCCTGTAGCCCACTGTTGCCGCGTGCTGAGTGGCTGAGTCAGCCATGGTCCCCACTGGCAGGCATTTAAACTTTTCCTTTTCCCTTTTTAATCACAGATTTTGTTCAAAATTTGAAAATCCAGATCTACTAGTAGAAGTGTCCAAAAATTATGAAACAATTTTTTTTTGGATTCATATTAACCAGTACTTTGCATTGGTGCAATTGGATTGGTATAAAAATCCCTGGAATTGTCTCCATAATTCCATAATGTAAGAATTTTGGGAATTAATTACAGGAGATCCCCTTTATGGAAAATTTCCATTTTGGCCAGATGGTCTTTCATACAACCCTTGATTTTCATTTAAAGTCTAAGCTTCATTGTACTTTATTTAGCAGGTCAAATGGTGTTTCTTTTGGCTATGTCTCTGAAAATGGAAAAAAAACAACAGTAAGCAACTTCAGCATTTTCCAAACTTGTAAAATCTATCTATCTCTGTAGGAAGCTCAAAAAATTGTGAAACCAATGTTCCTAGAGTTAGAAAGATCTGAACTTATGAAAAAGTCTATTTTGCAGCATGACAAAACCCCAGGTTTTTCTTAGTAACCCGTAGAAGCAAAATGACTTAGGGAATTCTTTAGACCACATCTGTGATTACCTTTCTCTGAAATTTTGCTAGCTATACCTATATGTCACCTGAGAACCAGTGTAAGAATATCAGAGTCATTAGAATTCATTTAATATAGAATTATGAGATTCTTTCCAGATTCATTCATATGTCCATATGAATGCATAAATGACACTATGGTTGGTCTTTCTTCATTTCAATTTCATTATTCCATCTGTTGCTGGGAACAAAAGAGACAGAAACTTCCTTCTTATACAGTCCTGGATCCTTCTGAAATCATTTACATCTTAGATGAATCATTTACTAAATCACTTTTGGTTATGTATGCATTTGCATTTCGATAGCGGACGTGACGCCGGAGCTCGAGAGGGGTCCAAATCGGAGGCAAGGATTTCCATCTCGGAGCTGCTGTGGCGGATTCTCCGGAGGAAGACTGACTGCTTAGAGTTACTAACTGAATTGTTGAGCAAAACAAGCCCCAGTTTACATTTAAGTGTCGTTTCAAAGTTTTGCTTTCTCCCTACTATATGATTAGCAAGGAAATGTGCATTATGTCTAGGATGGAATGACACTCCAAATGCATGACCCCTAGCATAGGATTCTTTTGTATGATTATTGCCATGCTAATGTTATAATTGTAGATGGATCAGTAGAAGTCGGGTGGACGTCTTCTACTCACTTGTTTATAGCAATGGGTAAAACATGGGTAGGTTTAGTGAGTTTTTCACTGGAAATGAATTTGAGACGGGGCAGTAATTATGGTTACAATGATTGTGGCGACTGTAGGGGTAACACTGTCTGTGTCGGTCAAAGACCGTGCCGTGTGCAGTCCTGCTGGGTAAGTTTGAGCTGTACCGAATGCATACTGGCTATAAGGGACCCAGAAAACTGATGTAACTTGATGACCTTGGTGTAGAAACTTCTCATCCATCTGTGAATGGAGTTGAGAAGGCATAAAGGTGTAAATCTTCTAGTGGGCAACTTCAACGTGTCTGTGTAGAGGACCTTTTGCTCGGGATGGAGAGTTGATTCCATATTAGGACCTCTTGTTAAAAGTGATTGTGTGCGACGTAGAGAGAAGAGCACCTGCGTGTCTTCCTTGCGAGCATACATGTCATTCATTCCGAACTTTTCTTGATTCGGATCACCATTGCTCGCGATTATGGATTGAGCATACTTGTTCACTGTATCGTACGTAGTAAGAAAGTGTAGTTGAAATCAATTGAATTATGCTCTATGATTATTACTGTTTTACTACTTGTATGTTGTAGCTATATTGCTAATCAAATTTACCTTTCATGAAACTTTAACATGCTGCTAAAAACTGATAATGAAGGATATACTTTATGCGAGTATCTTCTATACAAATCAGCTGCCTATGTGATTAAAGTTATGTAGAGTTCAATGTTTAGGCGAGACGGTTAAGTCTTGCTAAGCGTTATGCTCACGGTTTGTGGTTAACATATTTTGCAGGTAAATGTTGCATATGACAGGTTTCGTGAGTGCGGCGTCACCCCTCTCGGGTTGTATTGCCAAGCGGGAAACCTACAAGCTGCTGCTTTGCCTCGTGTTGTTAGTGTGAGGTATTCTGGCTGAATACTCTCACTTGTGCAGTAGCTAGATTGAGAGATGTATTATGTATCTTCTGCTGTTTATGTACACTTCTGTACATTATGTTGTAAACATGATTATCATATAAAATAAAGATTTTGTATGTTTTATGTATTCTTTTCGTGTGTGTTGTTGGTGCCGCATCGCACAACACCATCCAATGTGGTTCCTGGAATGTCGGGACCCCGGTCTGTAACATTATGAAATTTTCAAACTTGGCTAATTCAAATATAAAAGGGAATTTAAATTTTTTGTTTCCAAATCTCTTTTTAAACTCATCCGAATCTCGAGGGCGATATTCATTTTAAGGGGAGTAGAATCGTGACACCCTGATTTTTGAGTTTTGGCAAATAAAAAAATTGAATGGGGATTTAGAGTTAATAATAGGAATAAATTGTTTTTATAAAAAAATTATAAAATATATGCATCTCATCTCACATTTTGCATTCATCTCGAGTATTGAAAATTAGTTACCGAAATAAATACGCCAAAAGTAATTTATTTGCCATAACAAATATAGGATAAAAGAAATAAAGGAGACTATATATATATATATATAATTGTTTAATTATATGATGAATTCATGCAAAATCATTAAGTAGGATGAAAAGGAACAAAAGTAAAAGAAATAGAAATAAAGATGCAAGTAAAAATTGAGCCAAGCACCGGATTAGTCCGGAAAATAATGGACTAGTCCGAATACTCTCACTGGACAATAACGGACTTATCCGGACCTATCCCAGCCTAGTCCGGTATGTACAGACTTAATCAATTTTCCCCGCCACGGACTTCTCTGGCACATTGCACGGATTAGTCTGATCGAGGTTCTGATGTTTTCCGGACTTGAACGTCCTTTGAGCAGACTAGTCCGATGTTGGATTATGGAAATTATCGGAGTTGTCCGGTAAATCCCAAATTTCAGTTCGGATCAATTTTCTTGCCAGCCCCGAACTTGTCTGGCCCTCGGCACCGGACTTGTCCGAAATCCTTTCGGTTCCAAAACAGACTTTTCCGGCCACCCTGTGGACTAGTCCGGTCTTCAGAGTCCAACTCGGATGCTATTTTTCTTCCACGACAAGTTATTGGGCATTTACCGTAATTGGGCCCAAGAATGTCGTGCCCAACCTTAGTGGAGCCCAAGTGGACCCCACCACGAGCTCTACTCGTCCCCCACCGAATTATACTTGAAATCCACCCCAAAACCCTACCACCTCACCCCTATATAAGCAACCCAATACCCTCTCACCCTCCAACCCATTGAGAAAACCCTCGCTGTCGCATTCTTTCTGTGTGCCACCACGAAGAGGGGCTTGTAGCAAGGATAAGGAGGAGGAGAAGAGGGAGGATCAAGCAAGCTCGATCTTCATCAACTTTTTGACCTCAACCATCTTCATCACCAAATCATCATCAACTCTCCGTCACCAACCCTAGCATAAAGATTCAAGTATTGCATCCAATTTTCAACCTTTGGATCTCTAAACTTACGCTATACCCTCTACACCCAATTTTCCACGTGAGTTTAAGCCCCGATCTCGCTGTACAAAAACCCTAGTTCGCAGTCTCTGGACAGAGCGGACTAGTCCGGTCCCCAGTTCGGACTAGTATGGCCCTATAATCTGTAGTTGCTGAATTTAATTCCATTGTGATCCAAATCGTTTCAAAACCTGTTCAGACATGTTAAACTCAATTGTAACTACATAGTAAGTATTAACAACAACATAATAACATGTGTTATCACATTATTGCATCATCCATGCATATCATGACATATTGAGTTATATATGAGCATTATTTGATTGTAATGTTTATTTCGCATGTTTGTCGCGCAGAATAGAAGGTATCATTGTAGATAGTGCTTTCGGGACCTGCAGAACCAGAACTTCGAAGCTTTCGATCCAAACCAAGCTCAGGAGCAAGGCAAGTGTCCTTTACCATATTGATCCTATTTTTAAATATTTTGTTTGCAAAACTGCATGCTTGTGTCAAATTGATGGAAAACCTATGAATAGGTGTTTACTAGACTTGTATGACCATCCTTGCCGCTTTGGATATTTTGTAGAGAGTCGGGAAGGATATTTTTCAGTTTTTGCTTCATTGAACTTAATTGGGATTGGAAAACAACCAAATGACTTAATCATGAATTAATGCACTTATGGATGATGTGAAGTGATGAATTTGATCAAATGGTAACATGGGATTGGCAGATCTAAGCAAGCATGGTTTGTGGACTGGATTGGATGTTATGGTGGTTTTGCTTGCTTTAGATCTAAGGACTGGTTTTTGGATCGACCATCCAGGATTTACAGTGCCACCACAAGGCCAAGTATGGGTGTGGCGTAGATAAATAATTAGGTGTGCTGCTGGTATTGTGTGTACCATTAGATGGTGCGGGGAATGGGAGTTGAGCAGGGCTACCCTGGGAACCGCATGGCAGATAAGGGGCCCATGGGTGGGAGAATGGAGATTCAAGCCTGCTGGTGAAACCTTAGTGGGTCCGTACATGCTAGTAGTCTCTTTATAAAATCTATTTTGTGATCTCTTGGTCACACACCAAAAGAAGCGTGAGACGGCATGAGGAAAGTTCTTAGTCACCAAAAGGTGATGAAATCACAAACGTGTGGGTAAAGTGGTACAACCTTTGCAGAGTGTTAAAAACTATCATGATAGCCATGCTCCTGGTTATGAGCGACCTGGACCCTCACATGATTAGAGTGGAACTTGGTATTTGGGATGGTTTGGTTATGGTCATGGTTTGAGTTGCGATAAATGAACATGATTGGTGATGATGGTAAGAATTTGGTATATGGATGGATAATTATTGATGGGTGTGATATGATGAAAAATGATGGTGTTGGACTCATAATTGGTAATTATTTGAGTTACAATGGGATTAATTCACATAGACATCTTAGTATGCTTTTCATATGTTTTAAATGTACTTTTCAACAATTAGCCATTTATTATCATTCCTTGTTTTTTGCTACATGTCATATTTTCCCACACTTGATGAGTACGACATGTGCTCACCCTTGCTATTCCCCCAACAAATTCAACATCAGGCGATAATGTGGAGTATCCGGAGGACTATGAGAAGTTCTAGGCGTGCGTACTACCTTCAATTGCCCGTGGAGTTGGAGTCGCCTAGGCTAGATTATTTTCTGCTGCAATAGAATCAAGATATATTTATTATTTGTGATATGATTAAATTCTGATTATCATTTATGATATTTATGTGTATGTGTGAAGCAACATCCTGTGCACACATACACTGTACTTGGATTGTTTTTTCATAACTAGGTGTCACACGGTCCTCACACACATGAAATATACCGTTGTAGCATTTTACCCAATAGTATTCCCAATGGTATTGTATTTCTACAAAAGGAAGGTAGTGAAGTAAAGTAAATACTATTCTTATGATCAAGGTATAGGGTACTAAGTATTTATCAGGACAGGGGTAAGATGACAATAAAGGTTGTGTGACACACACCTAAGCAATCTACTCTAAGGAGTAAGGTTGTCTTGGTAAGGATTAAGCTACGAGAAGTGGCTGCTCTTACTGTGCTCTAATTACTCATATACATAGCTTAATAGAGGACACATGAATATGGTAATGGTGATTATTAGAGCTTAGTGGTCCAACATATGGGGCACAGGTTTGCCCCTCACAACATTAGGATGATTTCTGCCACGAGCCCGCGCTGTAGCCGAATGTGAGGGATTACAAAGGACGGACATGGCTGTCACCACCTGCCGCCTACCCCTACGACCCATGGGTCTATGAGGCATCCAACACTACTTAACTATCTAAGCACCACACTTACATGTTAAGTAAATACCTAAGGAGTTGCAATACAAGATCCATCCTAAGGCAATGACTGACCTAAACATCATTGAACCAATATTGGGACCAAGCAGTAACATATTCATATTAACATAATCATATTATTACTTAAATAAGCTATAGTGGTGGTGTATGATGTTTATGATAATAAGATATGAACATTATGACTAGATCATAATAACATCTACACCTAGCACATGCATGGACTCCACGACCAAACAAGGAACGCTTTGTCCAAGTATATGAATAAATAGACTAATAATATTATTATCATAAAACATAAAGTCACAAAATAAAGAAAAGATACATGAGCCATACCTTTTTCAATTTGGACTTGGGACTAGAGGCTCCTCTTCACAACCTAACCTCCACTAAGGAACTAGGAGAACTAGTGTATACAAGAGAGAATGCTTGAGTGGTCTGTGAAGTGAAGTGACACCTCTCCCCCTATTTATACATGGAGTAGAGGTGGTTCTCGCCACCAAAATCACGCTAATTAGTCTCCATCACTATCAACTAACCTCAAAAGGGTAGACACGTGGAAGTTGACCATGTTTGGCGCTATGAAGAGGTCAGCCGACCCCTCAGGTTAGCTAGCCTGGTTTTGCACCAATCGCAGTGTGCTTCCTCCAGGTGGCTGACAGGTTGGTCCTCTTACCATTTCGAGGCACTACTCTCTCAGGTGCAGGTTTGCCTTCTGTGGCGTGAATAACATTCATGGCGGTCAACCACAATATCATATTTGCACGCTGATGTTTATAGTTTGATCCATCAGACACGTTGGGCCTCAGTCATCAGCAAAACTTGAAGGCGAAAAATTCCTAGCATATGATTTTTGGATTGTTGGAAAATGAGGAATTAATTGACTTATTTTAATCAACAATAAAGCATAATTCATGATTTACCTATTAATCATAAATATGATAATTGTTGCTGATCCCATGCTCTCAATATCAACAAAAGTAATGCTCAAAATTACTAAAGCTAAAATAAAAGTCTCAGATGTATACCCAGAGGCGGGACCAATGCCGGAGGCACTGGCGGCGTCATTCCCAACAATTGATATGTTGGGTTGTTCGATCTAGTTAATCTTGCTTGCTGCAATGAAGATCATCAATAGAGTGCATACCATGTCCACAAACACGCGAAGTAGTAATAAACGAGCTTAAAGATCTTGAGTAGTTGTACACGAGCACGAATAAACAAAGAGGATGTCGAGCAATCACATGAGTGCATTCTCCAAAAATTGTATTCGCCCTCTATCTCGTGGTCAGGATCACAAGAGAGCTTCAATTTCGGAGGCCTGCTCACTCCTTTTCTTGTGTGAGCAAGAAACAGAATCGAGAACCCTTGAAGATAGCGCAAAAGTGGATGCTTTGTGGAGGATGAGAGAAGTAGTTCTTCTCTTGTGTGTCTCACAGTGTGAGGGGGAGCCTTCTTATATAGGTTGTAGAGAGTGACGGTGTGAAAAATGTCATCAGACCGTTTTAAAACGATCACCATTTTAGTCGTTCAAAATCAGCTATTAACATGTCCATTACTAACAATAAGTAGGTCGATAATGACTTAAAAATTAACGTATTCGTTATGACTGAACCATTAATACGTCCATTATGACTTAACTATTAATGTGTCTTTTAGTAGTCATAATTATGCTGAATTGATCGATAAAATGTCACAAAGTAACATTTTACCAGCGCGACACCGGTGTGACATAACTATGCTTAACACGCATGCACGTGTGAGACGACCTTCACTATCTCTTGTACCCTCACAACATGTAGAAAACAATCGACTACATTTTCCATATGATATTTAAAATAGCCTCCTAACATTTCACATATTCCTTGGAACTCATTTGATTAAATTAAATAAATGGGTCCAAGACCCAAATATCTAACAGAGCCTGTCTCTCCCACTTTGCCATGCAGCACGAGCATCGTCGTAACTGGCACACCTGTCCATCGGCTGGGCTCTCTGGTCCTGGAAGAAGAGCTCTTCCACGATGTGACATCGACTGATGATGACGCAACTCCCCTATGCGCAAGCAAACTTCCACTGGTTGTCTCGGCCACGTGTGAGTCGACGGAGAATGTTTGTGATAGTTAAAGGTGGTGGCAAGATGTTGGAGGGAAGACCACGAGGTGTCAGAGTGAAGGATACACGGTGAACGGCAAAAGGAAGCATGAGTCAGATTTGGTGAGTGGCTAGATCTGGTGGCAAAACAAGATGAAGCTATGATGATTGTGGTGCACGGCAAACCTTGGCCATGATGCTCTTGAGTCAAAGCTATCAAATGCGGCGGCAGTCTGTGATGCATGGATGGTGATGCTCTACGAAGACTATTTCAACTGCAATGGAGAGCTTCTTCCCTCCGTGCATGATGGGTCGATAAGGGCGCCGACAGCAGCGGGGGGGATTTTCAGGACATGGGTGGTCAGATCTGGTGGGCCGTACTCCATTGGAATGTCCGACAGTGGTGATCCTCTTCTTCTCGGATAGTCTTCTGGAGCAACAGTGGTGAAGCTCGTGGGTTACCGCGATGATAGATCTAGGCGATGTGCCTCGAGGATGACTGTTACTGGGGGTCAGGGCCGGTAGGGTGCAATGATGTATCTGGGCGGGAGAGTTTGCAGAGCGCCTTCATGATGGATCCGAGCGATGGGGCTCGCGGGTGCAAACATCACCAGATGGTGGCTATCTTGGGCAAGTCGAGAGTCAGTTCCTCTACCGTCATGGCACTAGTACTTAAAGGCGAGAAGTGTAGAAGGGTTCCAAAAGTTTACGTGCTCCATGTGGTGCTAGGCTTTGGCTTACTGCAGGCCCACAACTTGTGAGCAATTGAGTGAATTGCAATGGTGCAGTGGTGGTCTTGGGTGTAGTGTATTGGTGGTGTAAATGCTGTTCGCGATGGCGATCACGGGTGTGGTGGGGTTGTTGTTGAGAGTGTGACACAGACAAGTCTGCTCGATGGTGTTGTGAGTTAGGCGATAACTGACATAGATGTTGGTGGTGTGACCGTGACACCCGGTTCCGACTTTGAACCATGTGAACACATATGTGTGCCCAGGATGTTCATCACACATACACGACAAAACCACATATGATATACAGAAATATACCACGTATCAACTAATAAATAAGTATCTTATTAAAATAATTCAATGGTTCTCGAATTACAAATCCCTAATTATCATTGGAGGGGCTAACTAAACTAAATAGCGCAGCACCACTGCACAGGCAAGTGATGATAGCACACAACCTAGAAGTCCGCATGATCCTCATGGTACTCCCAACATCTCTTGAAACTGTTGGTGGGGGAATTGCAAGGGTGAGCACATGTCGTACTCAGCAAGTGTGGGAAAATATGACATGTATCTTAAATAAGGAATGATAATAAATGGCTAATTGCTGAAAAGTACATTTTAAAACGTGTAAAAAGCATCCTGCAATGTCTATGTAAATTTAATCCCATCATATCCCAAGTAGTTACATAACATGAATCCAACATCCTCACTTACCATCATATCTCATCAACCCATTAATATCCCTCCATATGCCAATTTCTTACCTTCATTACCAACCATGTCCATTTATGATAACCCAATCCATAACCATATCTGAAACCATCTCAAATCCCAAGTCCAACTCTAATCATGGAAGTTGTCCAAGTGCTCATAACCGGGATCACGACTATCATGATAGTTTTTTTACACTTTGCAAAGGTTGTACCGCTTTACCCACAGTTTTGTGATTTTGTCACCCATCGATGACGAAAAAAACCCTCCCTTATGCCAAATACACTACCTTAGGTATATTGTCAAGAGATCACAAAGTAGCCTTTACAAAGTGATTACAAGCATGTGCAGACCCACTGAGGTTTCACCAGAGGTGATGTTGCCAACTATGCACATCCATCCAAGGGCCCCCTTTTGTGCCGTTCGGATCCCAGGGTAGTCCCACCACTATTGCAAACCCAATACAAGTCCCATTCCCTGAGCTTTCCTAAGGATCTGAATGATACTGGCAATACACTAATTAGTCAGCTAAGCCGCACTCATACTTGGCCTTGTGGTGGCACTGTAGTCCTGTCTTATTCTCGCATGAACTAGTCCTTAGATTTAAAGCAAGCAAAACCACTATAGTGTCCAGTCTAATCCACAAACCATGCTTGCTCAGATCACCCAAGTCTCATATTACCAATTAATCATATTCATCAATTGACATCGCCCATAAGTTCATTAATTCATAATTAAGCCACTTGATATTTTCCGTTCCCAATTAATTAAAGCAGAGCAAAAAGGTAAAATCCTCTTCCTGACTCCCTACATCATATTCCAAGCGACAAGAGTGGTCATAAAGTCTAGTAAACACCTATCATGGGTTTCCCATCAATTTGACACAAGCATGCAGTTTTGCAAACAAAACATTTAAAAACATGATCAAAATGATCAAGGACACTTGCCTTCCTCTTGTGGCAGGTTTGGATCGATAGCTTCGAAGTTCTAGTGCTGAAGATCCTCATAAGCACCCTCTAGAGCGTTACCTTCTACTCCACGTAATAAACATGCAAAACAAGGATTACAATCAATAAATGCTCATATAGTACTGAATATGACATAACATGCATGAATGATGCAACTATGTGGTAACACATGTTATTATGTTGCTATTGTTGCTAAATTTCTAGTTATAATTAAGTTTTACATGTTAGAGAAAGTTTCGAGTCATTTCGAAGAACACTAAAGAAGTTCAAGGAATTCCATAACTGAAAGACTGGACTAGTCCGCACCGTGGGCCGGGCATGTCGGCTAAGACTAGGGTTTTACGAATTTCCAAACTAGAGCGTGGTTTGATTTAAGTATGGAATCAAGGTTGATGTGGAAAGATGTATCTAAGGTATTTACCGCGAATTCAAGGGTTCAATAGTCAAGGATTTAATGAAATGTGAGAACTTGACATTTAGATCTGATGAAGACGAAGAATTGGTGAAGAAGAATGTTGACGTTGAAGAATTGATGAAGAAGATCGCAGCAGCGACGATGATCTCGATTGATCCTCCTTCTTCTGTCTCATCCTCTTCCTTTTCTACCCTTATCACAGCAGAAGACAGAGATATTACAGCAAGTAGAGATCCCGTCGCCATAGTCTCTCAACCGGAAGAGGACGCGTGGCGATGATTGGTAGAAGCACCCACCGCTTTAGCTATCCAACACAGAATTTAAAGCAGAGTGCGGGAAGACATGGAAAGGGCTCCACCCTTGGGCTCTTCACCATGCCCCAAGGTGGACCCAGGGGCCACTGTCGGTACCTTGAGATGGGGTACCCTCGCACACAGGATGAAGATAGCAAGGCGTGTTCCAAAGGCGCCACGCGCTCTATAGGCACCAAGGACTTTGCCTCCCTTGAAGATCAAGCTGCGGCGTTGCCACGTAAGCCTTGAAGATAGGGCATGGCCCCACCGTTGTGACGGGCTCCCAAGACGCCACGTGTAGGGACGGGACCTCACCCATCCTTGGGGGAGCACCTCCGGGACAGCCACGTGGCACGGAGCACGAAGGGCCAGTACCCCCCAAGGGAAGAGGCAAGAGCTGCCACGTACCCTGGGAAGCCCCAGAGCCGCCACGCGTCACAAAGGATCGGGGCCAGCCTTCTCGCCGAGGACCTGCCCCAACGCTGCCACGTGTCCCGCAGCTCACCCCAGACGGTAAGGTGCGGCAGTTAAAAGGTGGAGCGCTCCACTCCTGTCAAGCATTGAAGACCCGCAACCACCCCTGGTGCATGAAGTGGGGGACGTGAACGGTCAGAGACCGCTATGACCAATCGCATCACAGTGAAGGCGCTGCAGGCCTATCCCACTCAGCCAAATGGGTAGTTTGCAGCAATAAGACAAGCTGACGGGACACCTCCTGCCACTGTCAGCAACGACGCGTGGGCTAATGACAAGGGAGGCGGCAAGACAGCGAGTCTCCACTACCATCCTCAGAGGAAGCTTATGCGAGAAGCTTTAGATCTTAAGGATAAGATCACCCCGGGATCACCTGTCGGACCCCGATCCCCACCTGTAAGGCGTCCGGTCTTGGTTATAAAAGGCCCAGACCGCCCTCGCTACAGGGACAAGATTCAAAATCCTCGATAAACACACATACGCATACACACTCACCAGCAATACAATCCACGTGGAGTAGGGTGTTACGCTCCTTATGGCCCGAACCACGTAAAAACTCAACTGTCTCATACTCTTCCGCTAGAACTCTAGTTTGAGACCTAAGCCCCGCCGAACAAGAACCTCCGCGGGCTGCTCCTTACCAGATCCGGGGGAAGTGTCGCATTGAACCTTCGATATTTGGCGCGCCGGGTAGGGGTTTTTTCCCTCAAAAAAGTGGTAGCGCTTTCACCAACCACGGTGTTCATCAAGCCTGAGAGCTGCAGTGAGATCAAGTCGCGAAAGGTCGACCATCGTGTCGACAAACACTTGGACAATGAGTTCCAAAGACCGGAACGTGCCGTGGAAATGGTACACCAGGCTGTGAACTTCGACCTCAACAGCGACCATGAGCATCACAAAGCACCCCACATCATCTGTGGAGGATCTTGGGAACCCGCATTCAGGAATGTGGTCAAGACCCTGCGCCGGGCAATGGCTTCGACAACCCCTATGCATGCCCCGGCGCTGCATCACAAATGGATGGAGACGCCGATCAGCTTCGACGCCTCCGACTGCCCTGAGAACATGGCGGGAGCCGGGCAGCTGCCCCTCCTCGTCGCCCCCACCATCGCCAATATAAAGTTCTATCACGTTCTGGTAGATGGTGGAGCCGACCTCAACCTCATCAGCCGCGTGGCCTTCGCCAAGCTGAAGGTCCCTGTGTCTGAGCTCGCCCCGTCGAGATCATTCTCGGGAGTAGGTCCGGAGAGTGTTATCCCGTACGGCTGCATCCACCTCTAGGTGACCTTAGGGACACCCGAGAACTTCGGGATAGAAAATATCCTATTCGACGTCGCGGAGGTTAGCCTCCCCTATCACGCCATTATTGGCTGGCCAGCCCTGTACCGGTCTATGACTGTAGCCCATTATGGCTACCTCGTCCTCAAGATGCTGACATCATCTGGCGTCCTCAAGATCTACGGAGATCGTGCTGCCGCGGTGACAGTTTTGGAGAAGCTCTGAGCGTTGGTGACGGCCCCTGCACCTGTTAGTGAGCCTTCGCCAGACCCGTGTGCGCACAACCGCATCGCTACACCACAAGTGCAACCTTCCGATGACGATGATGTACCCATCAATACAATCCAGATTGGCTCCGATGTGGATCAGAGCACCTGTATCACGGGGAGTCTGGACAGCGAGCAGGAATCGGCGCTCACTACTTTCTTGTGAGCTAATGTTGACGTCTTCGCTTGGCAGCCATCGCAGATGCCAGGCATCCTTAGGGAAGTGATCGAGCATCGTCTGAAGATGTACCCCGACGCACGGCCGCAGCAACAGAGGCCCCGTAAGCAGTCCATCGAGCGGCATAACTTCATCCGCGAGGAAATC
Source organism: Tuctoria greenei (assembly GCA_036927565.1). Lineage (NCBI taxonomy): Eukaryota > Viridiplantae > Streptophyta > Magnoliopsida > Poales > Poaceae > Tuctoria > Tuctoria greenei. The sequence continues at coordinate 126,670,283 of JAYESD010000011.1, read as the reverse complement.
AAAAAGCTCCTCGATGCTGGCTTCACACAGAGGGTTTACCATCCCAGATGGCTAGCCAATCTGGATGTTTTCCCCAAGGCTGGCGGTAAGCTTCGGATGTGCATTGACTGCACAAACAAGTCTTTGATAGATTGCAAACCGCACGCACGAAGATCAATCCCGACAAATGCGTGTTTGGAGTCAAAGCTGGGAAGCTCCTCGGTTTCTTGGTCTCACACTGAGTGACTGAGGCCAGCCCAGAAAAGATCAAGGCGGTGGAGCTGATGCGGCCCCCAACCCACATCAAGGATGTGCAGAAGCTTGCAGGGTGTTTGGCAGCGCTCAGCCGATTTATCTCTAGACTGGCTGAGCGGGCCCTCTCGTTCTTCAAGCTCCTGCGCCATTCTGAACCGTTCGTGTGGACCAAAGAAGCGGATAAGGCACTCTGCGAGCTAAAGCAATAGGTGACTATGCTACAAATAATGGTGGCGCCGGAGTCGAGGGAGCCCCTGTACCTCTACATCGCCGCCACAACAAAGGTGGTAAGCATGGTTTTGATTGCAGAGCGGGCCGATCACCAGTAGCACCAACGAAAGGAAGGGGCCCCTGCAGCTGATTTTGAGCCCCAAGTCTTGGAGCTCGCAGGGGGACCCAACAACAGAGGAGCTTCTGGGTCCCCGCCCCCACAGGACGTTTGGGTCCCCCAAGGGGGACCTGGAGACCAAGGAGCCTCTGGGTCCCAATCCCTAGAGGACGTTCGGGTCCCCCTAGGGGGCCTTGGAGAACAAGGAGCCTCTAGGTCCTAGCCCCCAGAGGATGTCATGGTCCCCCTAGGGGGCCCCGGAGACCAAGGAGCCTATGGGTCCCAGCCCCCATAGGATGTCCGTGTCCCCCAAGGGGACCCAGGAGACCAAGGAGCCTCTAGGTCCCAGCCCCCAGAGGATGTCCGAGTCCCCAAAGGGGGCCCCGGAGACCAAGGAGCCTCTGGGTCCCAGCCCCCAAAGGATGTACGGGTCCCCCAAGGGGGCCCTTGAGACCAAGGAGCCTCCGGGTCCTAGCCCCCAAAGGAAGCGCCAGGCCCAGGAGACATGGAGTCGCTGGACTTGGAGCAGAGGGAAGAAGATGAGCCATATTCCCCAAAAAGGTCCCGGACCATCCAACTCCCAGTATACTTCATCAGCGAAGTCCTGCATGAGGCAAAGACAAGGTACCTCCAAGTGCACAAGCTGCTCTATGCGGTGCTAATCGCATCGAGAATGCTCTGCCATTATTTTCAGGCACACCGAATATCAGTGGTGACTTCATTCCCACTGGGAGCAGTGTTGCGCAGCTCGAACGCAACTGGCAATATCGCCAAGTGGCGGCTAAATTAGCGGAGTTTGAGCTCGAATTCTTGCCACGACATGCAATCAAGAGTCAAGCTTTGGCGAACTTTGTTGTCGAATGGACCCCTTCACAAAGCATCCCAAGGGGCCGAGAGATCAGTGAGCCAGAGCCCAAGGCTCCGGTGCTTACCGGACCTCACTGGATGCTTTTCTTTGACAGATCCTCAAGGAAGCAAGGAGCCGGAGCCAGTGTACTTCTCACCTCGCCCATAGGGGAGCAATCCAAGTACGCAGTGCACCTCGACTTCAAGGTCACAAATAACATGGCAGAGTACAAAGCCCCCATCTTCGGGCTCACAGCTGCGCAGGGTCTCGGTGTCCAGAAGATGCTGGTCAAGGGAGACTCCCAACTGATCATCAAGCGAGTCTGGGGTGAGTGCTGTTGCAACAACCCACATCTCGCGGCATATCTTATACATGTCAAGAAGCTAGAAGCTGGATTCGAGGCCTTGGATATCTACCATGTGTTGTGTGCCGACAACTCCATCGCCAATGCCCTGTCAACCATGGCGTCCACAGGAGCCACCGTTCCAGAGGGGATCTTCAGCGGAAGGTTGGTGCGGCCGACTGCTAGGCCTAATGAAGAAGGTGAGCCCAACTCCACAGAGCTGGCAACCATGGCAGCCCTGCGACCGGCGGGGCCACCAAGGTTCTTGAGCATCACCAGGGATCCCCAATCACTTGGCACCCAAGATATGGAAGTCTAGGAGAGTCCCAATGCGTGGATCATTGAGGTCCGGGACTACCTGAAGGACAACCTCCACCTGGAGGACCCATCATCCGCTGAGAGGATCGCGAGGATGGCGAAACACTACGTGCTGGTAGAAGGTGATCTCTGCCAACGTGGTGCCAATGGCGTACTGCTACGATGCATAACTCGACAAGAAGGCTATGACTTGTTCGCAGAAATTCATGAAGGAGAGTGTGGGAATCACGCGGCCTCCTGCACGCTGGTTGGCAAAGTCCTCCGGCATGGCTTCTACAGGACAACAGCACTACAAGACGCCGTCGAACTAGTCATGAAGTGCAAGGCGTACCAGTTCCACGCCAAGCAAATCCACACCCCAACGCAGTCATTGCAGATGATCCCGTCCTCCTGGCCTTTCGCGGTCTGGGGGCTGGATATCCTGGGACCCTTCCCCAGGGCAGTCGGAGGGTACCGATTCCTCTACGTCGCCATAGATAAGTGCACCAAGTGGCCGGAGGCAGCCCCAATGATCAACATCATCAAGGAGTCCACACTCAAATTCATCAAGTCAATTGTCTGCAGATTCAGGGTCTCGAACAGGATCATCAGCGATAATGGGACCCAGTTCACCAGTGCAGCTTTCCAGGACTACTGCGAAGACCTCGGTGTCCAAGTTTGTTATGCATATGTGGCTCATCCATATAGCAACGGACAAGTCAAAGGGGCCAACGCTGATATCCTCAAGGGCCTCAAGACATGCACATATGACAGCTTGGATAAGCATGGTGCCAAGTGGGTCGACGAACTCCCCTGTGCACTGTGGGCAAGCCGGACATCATCCAGTCGCGCCACGGGAGAAAAACCTTTCTTTCTGGTGTATGGGGCCGAGGTTGTCCTCCCTCCAGAAATTGCTGTGGGCTCGTTCAGGGTTCGAGCATTCGATGAAGCCTCCGAGGACCAGCTCCAATGAGAAGATGTCGACCTCATCGACGAAGCAAGGTGGCATGCCACCATCCGAAATGGACGTTACCGACAGGCGCTGAGGCGCTACCAAGAGCGGTTCGTGCGGAGTAGAGAGCTCAAGACAGGTGACCTGGTGCTGTGGCACATACTCTCTCGAGAAGGGTCACACAAACTTTCCCCCAGTTGGGAAGGCCCCTTCCGAGTGATACAAGTATCCCGCCCCGGGTGTGTCCGCCTCGCCGCGAAAGAAGGAGAGCCCCTCCCCAACCCTTGCAACATAGAGCACCTCTGTAAGTTCTACCCTTAAAGCATAACTTGTAGGACAGTGTAGGGTGTCATGGTGCCAAGGAGCGGCACTTAGGACAACCAAACTCTAGGGGGGGGGGGGAGGTCCAAAGTGTACAACCGTTTAGCTTGGTTCCATACCTTAAGCATGAACACTCTGCCTCCCTAGCCAACTGGAGTGGGTCATTGCCCTATTGTAAAGCCAATCCACTCCTATGAACACCAATGATAAGAAAATCACTGTATTACCATATGCTTTCTCTTATGCTCACTTACGTTACCTGTTAATTTTGTGATCAATCAACCCATACTCGTCTTCCGTACATCGTCTTCATGTACTTGGTGAAATCTTTTCTGTATCACCCCTAGCAGAGTCATGCAACCCTGCTACATGCGATGTATTTTAGGTACCTGCAAGGTGTCTTGGAACCTCGTGGCTGCCCTCTTAATTGGGGCCTTATGGTGCCAAATGGTTCACTGTGAACAGCCGATGCCGAGCTGGAGGTCCAGAGCGCACAGCATGCTTAGCTTGGTCTTGTACCCTAAGCGTGTGCGTTTTGCCTCCCAGTGCTGTGGCTAAGTACCGGGGGGCCAGGACGCTCACACCGCATATAAGAAGGAAGCCGAACCCTAAGCGCCAATGGACAAAATTATCTGAATCCCGCGTACTAGCCCATGACTATAAGACATGGCTATACTTAAGGATAGGAAAAGATCACCAACGAGCAAAAAAAATATATGCGCCTCCATTATGTGTGCAAGACATACAAAGCAGGGTGCAACAGAGCATCCAACTATAGCACCTCCTAAAGGGCCTGCTGCCATCAACATCTCGGAACGTCAATGATAGCACCAAGCGCGAATAAGTGAGTAAACTCTCCTGCCCCACACTTGTTGCTAACTGGTTTCTCTTGCGATAGCCTGTACACCAGGGGCCTGTCGTCGACGACTTCACGACGATGGTGGACGACGCCAGAGCATCTAGCTCCGGCACCTCCCAGGGCCCCGCTGTCGATGACTTCACGACGATGGTGGGCATCGCTGGAGCATCCAGCTTTGGTACCTCGCAAGGGGCCTGCCGTCGACGTACCAGACCGTCAACGATAGCACCAAGTGCGGACAAGTGAGTAAACTCTCCTGCCCCACTCTTGTTGCTAACATGGTTCCCTCACGATAGCCTGTACACCAGGGGACTGCCATCAACGACTTCACGAAGATGGTGGACAACGCTGAAGCATCTAGCTCCGGCACCTCCCAGTGGGCCCACTGTCGACGACTTCATGACGATGGTGGGCGTCGCCTGAGCATCCAGCTCCGGCACCTTGCAAGGGGCCTGCCGTCAACGTCCTAGGCCGTCAGCAACAGCACCAGGCGCGGATAAGTGAGTAAACTCCCCTGCCCCACAATTGTTGCTAACAGGATTCTCCCGTGATAGCCTATACACCAGGGGCCTGCCGTTGACGACTCTACAACAATGGTGGACAACGCCGGAGCACCTAGCTCCGGCACCTCTCAAGGGGCCTACCGTTGACGACTCTACGATGATGGTGGGCAACACTGGGGCATACCACCCCGACACCCCCCAGGGGGCCTGCCGTCGACGTGACGACACGCCAGTGACAGCAACAAGCATGGACAAATGAGTGCACTCTCCTGTACTAATTCTGCCGCTAACAAAGTTTGATTGTAGTATCCTGCCCACCAGGTGCTTGTATTCCACGACTACACGACGGTGGTAGGCAATGCCGGAGCACCCAGCTCCGGCACTCCCCGGAGGCCTGCCGTCGACGTCTTCACAGCGACGGAGGGAGGAGCCAGAGCAGCCAGCTCATGCTGCCGGCAATGACAACACTCATGCTCCCTCACCCTGACGGGGGCCAGTCGAAGACATCCTGCGTTCAAGTGGCAAGTGTACCCAACAATTTGGCCACGCCTGCCAAGGGGCCTCTAAGGGGGATCCCATAGGCAGGATGTCATCTAGTGACAGATCGGTCACGTCAATTGTGCAAGGATTGGTCCCTAAAAGGCTAACGATATGAACAAAGGCTCTCCAAGACCTTACTCAAGATAAGGAATTGGGGCAACAATCTGGAAGCACGCGACAAGCCAATAGACAAAACAACATGAATCCAAATTAATAAACATTTATTTACACGAGGGGGTCATCCCCGAATACAAAAGCCTTGCGCCCAGGTGCTGCCGGCCTCAACTCCGCTGGAACAAAGAAGCAACCTCCCTGACAAGGTCTTGGACCTCGGCCCTAGCCTCATCCTCCCGCTCACCAAGGGGACCTTTCTCCACTGCCTCCAGCGGAATCTTCAGGTATCAGCTTTTGAAGCATACCAGGACGTGGCATGCCACCAGCTCAGCCAACTCCTTCCCTTCGGCCTCCAGCCACCTTACAAGGATGGTGTTCACTGACCCCAACGACGAACAGAGGGAGTCCAAGGCAGGAAGCAGCTGGGCCACCCCTTGATATGGCTCGCCACACGGCACGGGACCAAGGCCGAGGGGCTCCAGCACCGCCCCATCACGGGCCATGAATTCTCAGACCCCTTGGGCCTCAGCCGTACGAGAGGCCTAAATGCTCTCCACCTCTCCCCGCACAGCCTCCTCCCGGTCGAAGAGCTCTAGAGCATGGCGCTCCAGATCGTCCTCACGGCGCTTGATGATGAGCTCCAGGTCCGCCAAAGCCCGACGCTTCTCCTCCAGGCCCCGGGAGACCTCCTCCTCCGTCGCTGCCAACTCCCGTTCCATGTCAGCTATGGCAACTTTGCAGCGGACCAACTCCAGTCGCTGATCCTCGCACAACTTCAGGCGGGTGTCGGTGGCAGCATGGGCCTTCAAGGCCTTCACCTCAAGCTCCTTGTTCTTGGTGTCGACCAGCTTCACCAAGTGCCGCTCCTCCGCAAGCTGATCCCACTCTTGGGCAAGAGCAGCCTACGTTTGGCGCAGGATGGATCGCGCTGCGGCAACAACGTCAGCAAAAGGGATTGGCTCAACCATCACCACCGACGGCTGCCCCTCCATGGCAGACACCAGCTCCCGGGGACCAGATGGTTCCCCCGGCTAGAGCCCCAAGAACCATCGCGTCGCTGCGCGGCACTAAAGTCTCAACCAAGGTAGCCCCCTCCTCGCCTGGCACCTTCTCGCCGGGCACCTCCTCGATTGGCACCTTATTGCCAAGCACCCCCTCGCCTGGCACTCCCACGCTTGGTGCCACTTCTACCACACCTTCCTCGTCGGATGGGGGCGCAGAGTCATCAATGACACATAAGGCCGATGCACCTTCGGGCGTAGGACGCGGCGTAGTAGACCCTGTTCCAGCTCCGGGAAGGACAGGGGTTATCAAGCCCACCCTTGGAAGGACCAAATTGGCTGATGAAGCCCTAAGAAACCAAGATAAAGCTTCGTAAAGAACGAAAAAGGAAAGAAGAGAAATAGCAGAGGGGAGAAAACTGCAACTTATCGGCGAGTTGGGACACTCCAAAGACCCTGGCCTCCCACCCCGCGTGATAGATCAAGATCGCTGGGATCTGACGACAAGGCCGGCGCTGCCTTCTCTGGTACGGACTCCCGTCAACCTGAGCCGGTGTGGTAGTCTCCACAGGCCCCTCAGCACCTCCTCCGGAACCAGGGCCACTGCTAGAATCGGAAGCTAAGTCTACAACAGAAGCTTTAGCCCCGCCGACTCCCTGGGGACGGGAGATGGGGGTTCCATCCCCCCCCCCCCCCCCGAAATAACTTCCGCTTCTTCAGCATAGAAGTAGCGGAACCACCGACCAACTTACGGGAACACTTTCTCGGCGCTGGAGCTGATGCCAGCTGGCTGACTGCTGCCTGGTCAGAGGTAGCTGAGGGCTCTGCCTCGGCCCTTGCTGAAGGACGCGAGGAAGACCCTGACCCTAGATGCGCAGCTTCATGACACCGCTTCAGGACAGCTGAGGCCCCAACCGTATCTTCAGGATGCAGGCGAGCGAGGCCGAATACATTGACCTCCGGCATTGAGCTCTGCAGTTCAGCCCTCATGTTGGTGGTCATATAGAGCGACTGGCAGTCATACGGAATGGATACGTGCTCGTCGTCAACAACGTCGAAGGTCACTGTTTTCAGCATCTCGTCCAACATCTTGGGAGTCGGGGTTTCCTGACTCAGCCGACATTCATCTATTCGCCCTTGAAGACCCAGGCCCTGTACATACGCCATCTTGGGAGTCGGGGTTTCCTGAATTAGCCGACATTCGTCTATTCGCCGTTGAAGACCCAGGCCCTGTACAGACACTGCTGAAGAGGGTCAGTACAGTGAAGCAAGAAGCCCGCCAACACCATCATGGAGGTCAAGCCCTTGCCATCCAGGAACCGGATCCTCCTCAGGGCAGGCCTGTACTTCGTTGGCAGACCATGGGACGCCTCCCAGGTGGTAGGATCAGAGCTTGGACCGCCGGATGGTAGCTTCAGCGAGGGATGCGGGTCTATCCTCACAATCGCCCAATCTTCCCTTCAATCGCTCCATTTGCCCCCTTTGAATGAGGCAAGGTAGCCCCGGGAGGTATTGTCCCGATGGCAGAAGTAGTAGGCCCCCACTTGAGTCGTCACGCTCCTTCCATTTGTCTCCATGACGAAGAAATGGCAAACAGCTCCACCGTGGGCGGGCAGCCCACGAACACCTCACATAGGTGGACGAATACAGCCACCAGAGCAATGGAGTTCGACGATAGGTGGTGAAGTTGCAGCCCATACTCTCCCAACACTGCAAGGATGAACCTTGACAACGGGAATGCGAAGCCAACAGTGGCGTAGGTGATGAAGAGGATAGTCTCATCCTCACACAGATCCCGAAGGTTGGGAGATCCGCAAGGGATCATCCACCCGCACTCCGAAGACGCCCAACCAAGGAGTCACCTCATTAGCACCAGACCTTTGGTCGATCGAAAGCTGGAAGGAGGCAACAGGGAAGCCATGGGAGCAAGCTAAGGAAAGGGCTTTGGCGAAAGAGGTGAAGAAGGATCGGGCGCTCAAGGAAGAAGGCAAAAGCTCAAGCTGCGGGAATTGAGTAAGGGAGGAAATCCTCTAACAGAGGTTTCCTTTTGATCACCTCCGCGGCGCCTGAGTACTCTAGGGAAAGGCTCAGACCACACTGATCAACACCCGACACCCATGACAATGAGCCCTATGTCCCCACACTGCGTCCTGGCCCAGTCAGTCAGCCATCCTGGGAAGCCGTTGAGGCGACCCCCATAGCGGCAAAGCAAACAAAAGTAATATAACTGCATCGAGAACCGCCTTGGTTAAAGGCACAGCAGAAGACAGTGATATTACAACAAGCAAAGATCTCGTCTCCATAATCTCTCAACCAGAAGATGATGCGTGGCGACGATTGGCAGAAACACCCACCGCTTCAGCTATCCAAGAAAGAATTTAAAGCAGAGTGCGGGAAGACATGGAAAGGGATCCACCCTTGGGCTCTTCACCACGCCCCAAGGTGGACCCAGGGGCCACTGTCGGTACCCTGCATATTGGGTACCCTCGCACACAGGATGAAGACAGCAATGCGCGTTTCAGAGGCGCCACGTGTTCTATAGGCGCCAAGGCTTTTGCCTCCCTTGAAGATCAAGCTGCGGCGCTGCCACATAAGCCTTGAAGATGGGGCGTGGCCCCATCGGCGTGACGGGCTCACATGACACCACGTGTAGGGATGGGACCTCACCCATCCTTGGGGGAGCGCCCCCGGGACAGCCACGTGGCACGGAGCGTGAAGGGCCAGTACCCCCTAAGGGAAGAGGCACGGAGCTGTCACGTACCATGGGAAGCCCCAGAGCCGCCACGCGTCATGAAGGACCAGGGCAAGCCTTCCCGCCGAGGACCTGCGCCGACGCTGCCACATGTCTCTTAGCTCACCCCAAACAGTAAGGTGTGGGAGTTAAAAGGTGGAGCGCTCCGCTCCTGACAAGCATTGAAGACCTGCAACCACGCCTGGCGCACGATGTGGGGGACACGAACGGTTAGAGGCCGCTATGACCAATCGCATCACAGTGAAGGCACTGCAGGCCTATCCCACTCAGCCAAATGGATAGCTCACGATAAAAAGACAAGCTGACGGGACACCTCCTGCCACCATCAGCAATGGCGCGTGGGCTACTGACAAGGGTGGCGGCAAGACGGCGAGTCTCCACTGCCACCCTCACAGGAAGCTTATGCGAGAAGTTTTAGATATTTAGGATAAGATCACCCCGGGAGCACCTATTGAGCCTCGAGCCCCACCTGTAAGGCGTCCGGTATTGGTTATAAAAGGTCCGGAGCTCCCTCGCTACCGAGACAAGACTCAGAATCCCCAATACACACACACACACACACACGCATACACACTCACCATCAATACAATCCACCATGGTGTAGGGTGCTACGCTCCTTGTGGCCCGAACCACGTAAAAACTTGACTGTCTCATACTCTTCCGCTAGAACACTAGTTTGAGGCCTAAGCCCCGCCGAACAAGAATCTCCGCGGGCTGCTCCTTAGCAGATCCGGGGGAAGTGTCGCATTGACCCTTCAACATTAGACATGTATAAGTATGAATGCAATGTATGATGTACGAAAATGAGGGTGTTACAAACCTACCCCCCCCCCCCCCCTTAAAATGAATCTCGCCCTCAAGATTCGATGTGGAAGGAGAAAGATAGGGAAATTCTCCCTTGAGATCATCTTCTCGCTCCAAGGTTGCTGCAGGATCAACATGATGTTTCCATTGTATTTGCGCCATCGAATCACCTTGTTCCTTGTGACTCTCTCCTTTGTTTACAAAATTTTGACATGTTGCTCAATAGAAGTCAAATCTGCCTCAAGCTCCAAATTTTCCATTGGTACTTGTTCTTCTGGTACCCTTAGGCACTTCTTGAGCTGAGAAACATTAAACACATCACGAACATCGGAAAGATGTGCTGGCATCTCCAATTTATATGCCACTTCTCCACGTCTGTCCAAAATCTTGAATGGTCTGGTATAACGAGGTGCCAACTTGCCTTTAACGTTAAATCGATTATGGCCTCGCATAGGTGACACTTTGAGATATACGAAGTCTCCAACTTCAGAAGCTAAGTCTCTTCGCCTATTATCCGCATAGCCTTTTCGTCTTGACTGAGCAACCCTTAGGTTTTCGCAGATTAACCAAACTTTCCTTTCAGCTTCTTGTAACACATCAGGTCCAAATACCGGACTTTCTCTTGTCTCATTCTAGAGAAGAGGTGTTCTACACCTTCTACCATACAATGCTTCAAAAGGTGACATTTTAGGATGGCTTGGTAGCTGTTGTTATATGAGAATTCAGCATATGGAAAACTCCTATCCCAACTACGTCCATGCTTCAAAGCACACGCTCTCAACATATCTTCCAATAACTGATTCATCCTCTCGGTTTGTCCATCAGTCTGTGGGTGATATGCGGAGCTGAAATTTAACCTGGTACCCATAGCTTCGTGCAGTTTCTCCTAGAATCTAGAGGCTAATTAAGAACCTCGGTCTGAGACTATCCTTTTCGAAACTCCATGCCGACATACAATATGCTGCATATATAGCTCTGCTAGCTTTGCTGCAGTGTACTTTGTCTTGACATGGATAAAATGAGCAGATTTCATACCGATCCACAATAACCCATACAGAGTCATAACCGAACTAGGTACGTGGTAATCCAATTATGAAGTCCATACCAATTTCATCCCACTTCCACTCCAGAATCTCTAATGGCTGCAATAATCCAGTTGGCTTTTAATGTTGAGCCTTGATCCTTTGACATATATCACATAATGCGACATATTCGGCTACGTCCTTCCTCATGCCATCCCACCAGTAGCACATTTCCAGGTCCTTGTACATCTTTGTACTACCAGGGTGAATTGAGTAAAGCGAGTCATGTGCCTCCTTTGATATTGTCTCACGAATTTGCTTCACATTAGGCACAACAATCCTTTTCCCAGGCCATAAGTACTGTGGTCATCCTCGTCAAATCTGAATTCTCTCCCTTCTTGGATCCTTTCTTTGATCTCCTTGATTTCCTCGTCTTTTGCCTATCCCTCTTGTATTTATTGTTATAGGGTCGGATTTAACTCCATCATTTCCATCTCATTCACAAACCCAAGATGCAACCATTCAAACTCCTTACATAACTCAGATGGCAACTCGTTAACAGTGAGTTGGTTGCTTGCACCTTTTCTACTCAATGCATCGGCCACTACATTGGATTTTCCTGGGTGATAGTTGATTCCCATATCATAGTCCTTAATAAGCTCCAACCATCATCGTTGCCTCAAATTCAGATCCATTTGTGTGAATATGTACTTGAGACTCTTGTGATCCGTGTAAATCCCACACCTATGAACAAGAATGTAATATCTCTATATTTTCAAGGCATGAACTACGACTGCAAGTTCAAAATCATGGGTTGGATAATTCAGCTCATGTTTCTTCAATTTCCTGGATGCAGGTACTACTCGGCCTTCTTGCATAAATACACAACCAAGTCCTTGCCTTGGGGCATCACAATATATATCAAAGCTCTTGGTCACATCGGGCAATAGTAGCACTGGTGCGATGGTTAACCTCTTCTTGAACTCCTCAAAACTATCTTAACAAGATTGAGTCCATTGGAATGTCTTCCCCTTCCTTGGCAATTCTGTCATGGGCTTCGCTATTTTGGAGAATCCCTTGATGAATCGGAGGTAATATCCAGCCATTCCAAGGCAACTTCAAATTTCCTTCAGGTTTTGTGGTGGCTCCCATTTTAACATATCCCTCACTTTTACCGGGTCAACCGATACTCCTCCCAAGATGATATGTCCCAAAAATGATACTTCCGTTGACCGAAACTAGCACTTGCTGAATTTGGCATACACCTGATGTTCCCTTAATTGCTGCAATGTGAGCCTCAAATATTCCTCATGTTCCTCCTCGCTTCTTGAGTATATCATAATATCATCACTGAACACCACGACAAACTTATCCAAGTACTCCATGAAGACCTTATTCATGAGGTACATGAAGTATGCAGTTGCATTTTTCAACCCACAAGACATAACAGTGTACTCATAGGATCCATACTGTGTCCAAAAAGCTGTTCCGGGAATATCCAACAGTCTAATCTTCATCTGGAAATATCCAGATCTCCAGTCGATCTTAGAGAAAACGCAGGCGCCCTTCATTTGGTCGAACAAATCCTCTATACGGTGCAGTGAGTTATGACACCCGGTTCTGAAAATGAACCAAACATAATGCATATGTGTGCCGAGGATGTTTAACAGACATACACAAGTGATTCACAATTGATAAATAGATATAAACCATGTCTCAAATAATTATGCTAATAATAGTACCTTACTACAAACCAAATGGTCTCGAATACATCTCTAATGAAACTGCAGCAGAAAAACTAAACTCTAATGACTTCAACTCCACAGGAAGGTTTTGAGGTAAAACACACGCCTAGAACTCCTCAAAGACCTCCTAGTACTCCACCTGGTCGCTAGCGTATGGATTTGGAAGTGGAATAGCAAGGGTGAGCACATGTCGTACTTAGCTAGCGTGGGAAAGTATGACATGTAGCTTAAACAAGGAATGATAATAATAATGGCTAATTGCATAAAAGTACATTCAAAAATGTTGAAAATGCAATATTATGATTATTAAGTGTGGTCCTTCCCAAATAACCCAAATAACATCAATTTCAACTTAAATAACCAATTCCAGTAATAATAAACCATATTCAACTCATAACTGCTCATATGTCTCAATTTCATCAATTCCATGTACCAAAGGCAATTAAATAACCAATATCATCTCCCAATTCAATTCCAACCATTAAACTCAGTTTTAGGTCCAGAACTCTAATCATGTGAGGGTCCTGGTTGCTCATGACCGGGAGAACGGCTATCATGATAGTTTTAAACACACTCTGCAGAGGTTGTACCACTTGATGAGTAAGTTTAGGCCCGATCTTCCGAAAGGTAAGTCGATTGGGGTGGAGAACTCGACGTTGATGATCCGCGGCACTCGAGCCGGTCGAATAACCCTGTAATCACTACACCACCTGCTCCGTTGGTTATCAACCGTGCGACACATGCTTGATCTTGCCAAGAAGGCTAATCCCTACAAGTGAACCGAGAACACAAGCAAGAACGTAGAAGACACGATCTGAAATTGAGAAGTTGGGGTCTCACAAACCGTACTACGGCGAAATTGTTATTCTAAGAAAAACCCACCGAATATGACCGGCGGCTGCAGTATTTAAAGGCTAGGGTTCGACCAAAACACGATTAGACGCATCCCTAATGGACTCTTACGGGATACAAGGCCCGATTCGGTGGCGCAACACCGGACAAAAATCTGGACTCGACTTGTTTCGACGATTTCCAATGACTTTGGAGGAATTTCGAGGTGGGACTAGAACCATTGTAAAGTTTATTTTCTTCTCTTTCCGTTCATATGTAGAACGTCAAAAATGGAGTCCGTATGACTCCTGGGCGTCTGTTTTAAGGTGGACTGCTCCTGGACTCTGAGTTGAACTCGAGTCCGAGTTGTAAACTGTTTCCATCAACTTGTAGATGTCCCAGCTGGTTCTCCACGCTCCCAAGGCCTCTTTCCTTCACTTGTTGATCTTCTTCATTATTCTTAATAACAATTAAATCATCACATAGCAATCTATTCTCAAACTCACATGCAAAAGATGTTAGGAACGAATTCACCCGCTGATTTATTAACCATGCTCGTGCTCTTGTGATTGGTCCTTGCAGTTCAATGTGCGTCTCCGCTGTTGTGATGTCCTCATCACCACTTTACCCACAAGTTCGTGATTTCATCACCTTTCGAGGACTATGAAATCTCAATTATGCCGTCTCACTCTTCCTTCATTGTGTGGCGAAGAGATCATGAAATAGCCTTTACAAAGGGGTTACTAGCTTATTTAGACCCTGCCGAGGTTTCACCGGTGGTGATGTCTCCAACTGAGCACATCCAACCAAGGGCCCCCTCTTGAGCCATTCGGATCCCAGGGTAGTCCCACCAATCATCAACAAACCCAATCCGCCTACCCCTTCCCCGAGGATTCTTAATGGTCCAAATAGTGCTTGCAAAACACTAATTAGTCAGCTAAGCCGCACCCATACTTGGCCCTGTGGTGGCACTGTAAATCCTGGATGGTCGCTCCACGAACATGTCCTTAGATCTAAAGCAAGCAAAACCACCAAAAATAGTCCAACCCATTCGACATAGCCGACTTGCTTAGATCCCTAGGCACCATGTTGCTAAAGGTCATTAACATCAATTCTCATCATTAAAGTGTTCAATGGTTCATAATTAAGCAATATGATTGTTTCCCATACCCAATTAAGTATAGCGAAGCAAAAGTGTAAAATACCCTTCCCACTCTCTACATTATGTTCAAGCGACAAGTGTGGTCATACAAGACTAGTAAACTCCTATAATTGAGTTTTCCCATCAATTGACACAAGCATGCAGTTTTGCAAACAAAACATTTATAAACCCGAATCAAAATGATCAAGGACACTTGCCTTGATCTTTAGATTGGTTTGGATCAAAGGCTTCGAAGTTCTGGTTCTGCAGGTCCTCGTAAGCACTCTCTATGGCAAGACCTTCTATCCCGCGCGATAAACATGCAACATAACAATTACAATCAACTAATGCTCATATAGTACTCGATATGCCATGATATGCACGATTAATGCAATTGTGTTGTAAAACTAGTTAATGAATTGCTATTAATGTTTACTAACTAGTTACAATAGTTTCTAACAAGTTTGGACATGTTTGGAATCAATTTAGATCAAATTAGTATCAATTCAAGAATTTACAGATTCAAACACCAGACAAGTCCAGTAGAGGGGCCGAACTAGTCCGCCCCATATAGAACTGCAAATTAGGGTTTTTCTAATCAGCGAGAATTGGTGTTGAATTTACGTAGAAACTTGGATGTAGAGGGTGTACCACATGTTTAGAGATCCAAAAATCAAGGTTTTGACGTGAGACTTGAATCTGACGATCTAGGGCTTGATGAAAAGTGTTGATGAAGATTTTGGATGAAGAACGTCAATTTGTCGAAAAATCGATGTAGCTTGATCTTGATCGGCCCTTCTTCGAGATTTCCTCCTCCTCCTTGCCTCTGGACCTCCTCTTGACGACGTGCATGATCAAGGGCAGTAGCGAGGGTTTTCCAACTTGGTGGAGAGGTGAGGGGGTATTGGGTTGTTTATAGAGGATGGAGAAATAGGGTTTTGGGGTGGATTCCAAATGCTTTTCGGTGGGGGACGATTAGGGGACGATGTGGGGTCCGATTGGGCTCCTCTGAGGTTGGGCACGAAGTTCTTGGGCCCAAATTAGGCAATTACCCAATAACCAATCATGGAAGAATAATAGAATCTGAGTGGAATTCAGTAGGCTGAACTAGTTCGCAAGGGGGACCGGACAAGTCTGTTTTGGAATAGAGGCAAAATCGGACAAGTCCGTATGCATAGCCGGACAAGTCCGGGGTGGCCAGAAAAGTTGATCCGGACTAAGAATTGGGCAAGATCGGACTAGTCCACTCGAACCACGGACAAGTCCGGGAAAACATCAGAGCCTCCAACGCACTAGTCCGTGCTGTGTGCCAGACAAGTCTGGGCTCTAAAGAAAATGAATTTTCTGAAAGATAATAGGGACACCGGACTAGTCCAGATTGGAGGCCGGACAAGTCCACACCCTAATAGACTTAATTTCTTGATTAGGCCTAAATTCATTTTAATCTTGTTCTTTTTAAGGTTGCTTTATTTTAAACATGTATGAGGATGCATGCAATGCATTATGCATGAAAACGAGGGTGTTACAAACCTACTCCCTTAAAATGAATCTCGCCCTCCAGATTCAACGCGAAAGGAAAGAGATAGGGAAATTCCTTCTTGAGATCATCCTCTCGCTCCCAAGTTGCTTCCAATTCTGTATGATGCCCATTGCACCTTGAACCATTGAATCACCTTGTTCCTTGTGACTCTCTCCTTGGTTTCCAGAATTTTGACAGGTTGCTCGACATAAGTCAAATCTTCTTCAAGATCCAATTCTTCCATTGGTACCTGCTCTTCTGGTACTCTCAAGCACTTCTTGAGCTGAGAAACATGAAACACATCATGGACATCAGAAAGATGTGTTGGCATCTCCAATTTATATGCTACTTCACCCCATTTGTCCAAAATTTTGAACGGTCCAATATAGCAGGGTGCCAACTTGCCTTTGCATTAAAACACTTGTGACCTCGTATAGGTGACACTTTGAGGTATACGACGTGTCCCACTTCAAAAGACAGGCTTCTTCATCTATTATCCGTGTGACCCTTCTATCTTGACTGAGCAATCCTTAAGTTCTTGTGGATGGTCTGCACTTGCTTTTCGTCCTCTTGGATCATATCAGGTCCAAATACTTGAGTTTCCCCTGTCTCGTTCCAAAACAAGGGTGTTCTACACCTTCTCCCATACAAGGCATCATACGGTGACATTTTAAGGCTCTCTTAATAACTGTTATTGTAGGAGAATTCAGCATATGGCAGACTTTTGTCCTAGCTTCCTCAATACTTTAGCGCGTAAGCTCTTAGAATGTCCTTCAAAATCTAATTTGTTCTCTCGGTCTGTCCATCCATCTTAGGGCAATATGTAGAACTGAAATTCAATTGAGTTCCCATCGTTTCGTGCAGCTTTTGCCAGAATCTCGAGGTAAACTGAGAACCTCTATCATACACTATTTTCTTGGGCACTCCGTGTAAACACACTATTCTTCCCATATACAATACTGCCAACATCGCTCAACTATATGTAGTCTTAACAGGAATGAATCATGCTGATTTTGTCAGTTGATCCACAATAACTCATATCAAATCATATCCAGCTAAAGTGCGAGGAAAAACTATGAAATCCATTCTAACCTCTTCCCACTTCCATTTTGGGATCTTCAATGGCTGCAATAATCCAGCTGGCCTTCGATGTTCATCCTTGACTCGTTGACATACATCACATAGCGCAACATATTCTTCTATGTCCCTTTTCATACCATCCTACCAGTAGCACGTCTTCAGGTCCTAGTCATCTTCGTACAGTCGGGATGGATAGAGTAAAGTGAGTCATGTGCCTCCATCAATATCAACTGCTGGAGACGCTACTCATTAGGCACAACAATTCGCTTTCCAAGCCATAGAGTACCATGGTCATCCTCATCAAATCTGAATTCTCTTCGTTCTTGGGTTCTTTCCTTGATTTCCTAGATTTCCTTGTCCTTGGCCTGTCCTTCTCTTATCTCTTGCTCCAGGGTTGGATTCACTTCCATTGCTCCCATCTCATTTACGAATCCAAGATTCAACCGTTCAACCTCCTTGCATAGCTCGGGTGGCAATTCCCTAATAGTGAGCTGGTGGCTTGCTCCCTTTGGACTCAAGGTATCAGCACCTACGTTGGCTTTTCCGGGATGATAATTGATCCCCACATAGTAATCCTTAATGAGTTCCAACCATATTCGTTGCCTCAAATTCAGATCCTTTTGCGTGAATATGTACTTGAGACTCTTATGATCCGTATAGATGTCACATATATGGCCAAGAACATAATGTCTCCAAATCTTCAATGCATGCACTATGACTGCAAGTTCGAGATCATGCGTAGTATAATTCTGCTCATGTCTCTTCAATTGCCTAGATGCATAAGCTACAACTTGGCCTTCTTACATCAATACACAACCAAGTCCTTGCCTTGAAGCATCGCAATAGATATCAAAGCTCTTGCTCACATCTGGCAATACCAACACGAGTGTTGTTGTCAACCTCTTCTTTAGTTCCTCAAAATTGTCCCAGCAAGCTTGAGTCCATTTGAAAGGCTTCTCCTTCATTAAGTGTTCAGTCATGGGCTTTTCTATCTTGGAAAAGTCCTTGATGAACCGACGGTAATATCTAGCCAATCCGAGAAAACTCCTTATTTCCTTAACATTTTGCGGCGGTTCCCACTTAAGCACATCTCTATCCTTCCCTGGGTCGACTAACACTCGTCGTCCCGAGATGACATGGCCTAGGAACGTATCTCCCTCAACCAGAATTGGCACTTGTTAAACTTGGCATACAATTGATGTTCTCTCAGTTTCTGCAACGTCAGCCTTAAATGCTCTTTGTGCTTTTCTTCACTCTTCGGGTGTGATTGGTTTGAGGAATATAGTGGGACGGGATGGGACGATCCTACTTTTTCATTGTTTGCTTTCGAGATAGATGGGGCGGAGTCATCCCATAGTGAGGAATATTCCCTCCAGATGCGGGGCAGATTCATCCCCTCAAAAACATAGGGACGAGTCCATCCCACCTCCATGACGCGTGCGCTGGTCATCCTGGGTTCACTCCCAAAGATAACCACACTTACATAAATCTGTCTCATTCCACAAAACAAACAAGAGACGGGATCATTCCATCCCACATCATCCTCCAAAGCAAACAAAAAATAAGGATCGTCCCATTCCTTCAAACAAACAAAAAACGGAACCATCCCATCTCTGAAAAGTGGGATGGATCCGACCCATCCCACTTTGTCTCCGAACCAAACACATCCTTCTAGTAGATCTATTTCAGCAATGAACACTACAACGAATTTATCCAAATACTCCATGAAAACCTTCTTCATAGGATACATGAAGTATGCAGGTGCATTAGTCAATACAAATGACATGGCCGTGTACTCATATGATCCATACCGTGTCCTGAAAGCTATTTTGGGTATGTCTGATGGTCTAATATTCATTTGGAAATATCCTGACCGAAGATCAATCTTAGAGAATATTCTGGCTTCCTTCATCTGGTCAAACACATCTTCAATGCGTGGTACAGTGTACTTATTCTTGATTGTCACCTCGTTGAGAGACTGGTAATCCACACACATTATTTGGGATCCATCCTTCTTATCTATGAAAAGCACTAGGGCTCCCCACGACGGCGAACTTGGGCGCATAAAACCCTTCTCTAACCGCTCTTGAATCTGCTTCTTGAGCTCTGCTAGTTCCTTAGGAGGCATCCTATATGGCCTCTTTGCTATAGGTGCAGTTCCAGGTATTAAATCAATGACGAACTCGATGTCACGATCAAGTGGCATACCTGGCAAATCCTCAAAAAACACATCTGAGTATTTCCTCCAAAGTTACTCCTTCTACATGATTTACCATGGCCTTCTCAGTTGTTGGCTGGACTGCCTTGAATTCTATACTGACCCCTTCTTCATTTGTTAATTGTAGTGTCCGAGTAGCACAATGAATCACTCTGTTGTGCTTCCTTAGCCAATCCATTCCAAGTATGATATCCAAGCCTTGAGAATTCAAGACTATGAGGTTGGCAACAAATTCATTGTATGATGTCCAATCCATTGCACTTTGATATGAACTTGGAAGAAGTTGTGTATGACTAAAACCATGTCTTTAAGCTTCTGATTGTCAAATGACATAGGCTTGGCTTGGATGATTAGAATAAGGCAGGTGCACATATAATCTCTTGCAAGTATCATATGATCTCAATTTGTTCTTTGAAAAATAATAAAATGCAGCAACAAGTGTCATGCTCTCAGGTATTGAAATAGTTAAGTTTGTGAGATCATGACTTGCTTGAATTGAAAATTACATTTGATCTCTAGCATGACTTACACTACTTTATGTATCTCATTGTTGTGATAGTGTAAGTTACTTGATAGTATGACTTGGATGAGCCTTGTTTTATATGTATATGTTATAATATGCTCATAACAATTAAAATTTCTCTTTTGAACCTTGCTTAATACATTGTCAAAGGGGGAGAGATAATATGTGATTTTTTAAAAAAAATAAAAATGCAAGGGGGAGACATTGATTGCACATATTCACAATTGTTTTTGGCACGATTCTTCTTAGGGGGGGAATTTTTTTTTCTCATTTTATTTCTGTTTTACAAAGGGGGGAAATTGTTTTCAAAACTTTTAATGTGAACAAGCCAATGTTCGGATCTTAAGTGGTGTTGCCAATGCATTCATCAAGGGGGAGATTGTGAGACCTATGTGTGCTGAATACATTGGCTTTGACAATAAAAATTTTGTATGATGCAATAACATCTTTTTAGCAAGGTCCGACTCTAGCTCCAAGCTTCTGCAAGGTCCGACAATAGGTCTGACTTGCTTTGTCTTGGTCCGACATGTTTTTTGATAGCTCCGGCATGTCTTTGTCAAGCTCCGATATGTTTTTCTAGGTCCGACTTATGTTGGTTAGCTCCGACCTATTTTTCTAGCTCTGACTTTTGCGATGACTAGTTGCGACTAGTTTTGGTTAGCTCCGGCGCTAGGTCCAACTAGTTTTGGTTAGCTCCGGTGCTAGGTCCGACCAGTTTTGGTTAGCTCCGGCGCTAGGTCCGACTAGCTTTGGTAAGCTCCGGCACTAGGTTGTACTAGCTTTGGTAAGCTCCGGCTCAAGCTCTGGTTAGCTTTGGCAAGATTCGGAGCTTGATCGTAATGTTCCAAATTTTCATGTGAAATGTTTCGAACTTGCTTTACACTTATGGAAAGGTTGCTTAGTATTCATTCGCTAAGTTTTTGGTGTGTTTTGGTGGTTATGGCTGATATCATTTTGATATGCTTTGCAACATGCTTATGTGAGGTGCTCATGTAAGATGTTGTGTTCGGAACTAACTTGAGTCAAGTCGCAGACTTGGGCTCGTACGGATCGGTTGTTTGTTCATGTGCAGGTGTTGCTTGAGTTTAAGTCATGGCTGGTGACAGGATCCTTTGGACTAGTCTCAGGGAGGAGATGAGGTTCCAACAACCAAATTCAGGAGGAATTGTGGTTGAGCGGGTCAGGAGGTCACGCAAGATGATTGAATCAAGGGCAGTGCATATGAAGGTTACTGGACGTCGAAGGAAGGTGTTTGCATGTATGCATGCGGTGCATGACGTGGAAACATGGTTCTGAAGATGGTTTATGGATGGGAAGATCTAGTTGGAAGGATCGGATCGTATCGGTTGATGACTTTGGCTGCGGCGGAGTCGGTTATGGCTCGGTATGGAAAGTATCGAGTTGGTTATGATAGGATTCTGTGTGGGTCACAAATTTGAGTTGTTTTAGAAATGTGGGATACATTCCTAAGGTGTTTGGAAGTCTTAAGATTGCTTCTATATGTGAATAGAAGAGTCCTAAGCAGTTATGGAAAGTTTTGATTCGTGATCGGAGTAGGATTAGAGTCCTAGTTGAGATTGGGTTGGCCTAAGGGCTGGTTATATAAGCAAGGGAGGCCAGAGCTCATGGTAGACGACTTTGGGGCTGTTCCTCTTGTGTTCCATTGAATAAAATTCGTAGTTTGAAGGAACTTTTGTGTCTTGTTCGTCCGACTTGTTCCAGACAAGTTTTACTCGTCGAGTTTCTGGACAGCACTACCTTTTGTTAGTGGTTTTATCATAACTCGAGATTTAGAAATCCAATTGACGTGATTCTTTTTGGGATGTCTTCACAACTTTATTATCTATCATATTTCAAAATTTCACGGTCATTGCATTTGTGGTTTCTGATCTACACGAGTTTCTTTGTAGTGTTCCAGAACTGTTTTTCTCGGGTAGAACAGGTTGACCATTGTTCGATCTTTCGATCATAACTTGAGTTTTTCTCGACGGATTTGAGTGATTCTTCTTGTGTTTTCTTCGTTACTTGATTCTCTCTGATATATATAAATTTTTTCATGGTGAAACATGTTTATATTAGTTTCACACATGATTTGTCTAACATATCGTTTTTCTGCCAAAAGGGTTCGGATTTAATTGTTTCCGCTGCGTAAGATTTTTAAATCTATCATTCGCCCCCCATCTGGTAGCTTTTCACGTGCTCTTCGATCCTACAGAGTGTAGGCAAAATGCCTTGGTGAGGACATATTTCCACTACACATAAAGGAGAGACTTGAGAGAATCAAATTGAGATACTTAAAATCTAAATTGAACTCTCTGGAATTTGAGTGGAACTTGATTTCTAGGGTATATGTGCTCCATTTGCTGTTCTATCTTTCAACCATCCATGAATAGGAGGTGGCATAAGCCCCATAATGACTTAAGATGGGTGATATACCATTCCAATTTTTGCAATACTTGGTCGAGTATTTTGTTGTGCACATGGTACTTTTGAAAAATAGAACATTGTAGCAACTCCTGATCATCAACCTAAAGTCTTGACTTTGCTCAGGACGACAAAGGATAAGCTTGGGGGAGTTTGTTGACGACTGTTATATACCAATTTCACCCGTCAATATAACTCAATTATGTGACGAAAATATCATTTCTTTCACACATCACCTTTCTATTTAACCTATTTCCACATGTACTTGGAAAAATTGGTGCATGAATGTATTTTATACAGAATTGAAGTGAAACAAGGAGATGAATCCTATAAAATATCATCCCAGCCAATCAGGTATCGCCACGTGGCACCACATGGATCAAATGGCCCATAAACAGAAGTATCCAAGGCCATCCAACGGTATAGAACCCGTATCACAGAATGGGACCCACCTGCCAGTCACTTGGAGGAAGAACTGGCCGTTTGGAGCCAGGACCAGGTCGGCCGACTAGGGGGGTCGGCCGACCCCTTCTTGGTACCAAACCTGATCAAACTCCACGTGTTAGTTCCTCCTGGCTTGAAGAAGTCAGTGGTGACTGATTCGTGTGCTTTTGGTGGCGAGAACCGACCCTTCTCCAAGCTATAAATAGGACCCCACTGTAAAAGCACTAAATTCAAGGTACAAAGATCATATAGGAGAATTTAAATTTGAATGAGGGAAAAGAAATCGAATGGCAATTGGGAAATTAAACCAATTCAAACATCAATAGAAGGGATTCAAAAATTCAAATTTAGCTCCTGTTCAAACTTTGCCAAATTAAAAATCTGAGTTCACCATTAGCTTCCAAATATTCCAACTAGCACCCCTGCAAATTTTCATAATATCTGGAGCAATAATTCTATTTAATTCAATGGGTACATCAAATTTTATTGAAATTCAAATTTGAATTTGAAATTCATCTGAATCTGAACCAATTGTGAATCAAATTCCAGAATCTGGATCGTCATATTTAATTTGGCCTCTCCACAAAAATCTAACAATTTTGGACAAGTATTGGTGGGTGAATTGAAAGAACAGAGAGGATTGACTCGGAAGGGTATGTGAGACCCACTGGCCAGTGGCTCCCTTACGTGAGTGCTCTGCTTTTCCATGACTCCCCGCCGTTCGACGTGCGGTGCTGCCTACAGCTCACCGTAGACAAGCAGCTGCATGGCACCCCAGTTGCATGCCCCTCCTCCACTCTAGTCCTCCTTATCTTCACCTCTCCGGCCAAAGGGGAAGAACCAGTCCATTCTTCGCTCCCGAGCGCAACCCACCGCCGTCTCCCTGCTCTCCCGACTAGCTTGAAATTCTTGCCGAATCTCTTCGTTCTCCCAACAGAAAAGTGGTACCTAAGCCTTCCCTCTACCTTCTCAACCCTTTGGTTCCTTGTTTCGTTGGCTACAAGGCGGCATTTTTGTAGTTTTGCCAGCGCCGCTGTTCGGCTGCCGTGAGGACGCTGTTGCCCCCCCCCCCCCCCCCATCGCCTCGATGCCATAGACCCTCTCTCGAGCTGCTCCCAGGGGCAAAGAGGATCACCAAGACATGACCTTCTTACAGTACAAACCGTTCTTTGTTTCATTCCATATCGAGCAATTGATTCAAGTTTTGCTTTCGTCCTTTGCCCATGAACTAGCTAGCTTCTCTGTTTAATTTGTTTTCTACGTGCAACCATCCTTTAATCAGTTCATGGATATTGGTCCATACCTCCTAGCGCACCTCTCTGCCAAGATTCAGTGCAAACCATCGTGTAAAGGTCGAGCTATTCAAGTTTTCCCCGCCGCCAATGAAAATTCATCGGTCCACCATCGAAGTCGACTTTGCCAGCGATTTCATCCCTTTTTCTCCCCTAGTCATCTTCCTCATGCTTCCAGGAACGTTCCCAACCTTTTCCCGAGCTTCTTGCGCCATTCCCAAGCGATTCTGGCCATCACCGAAACCCTAGCTCCGCCGTCGTTGTCGCACCGCCATCTTCGCCCATCGCCACCACGATTGGACCCCACCATCATCTTGCATGGTTGATTTTAAGGTTAGGTGGTCAACGCTAGGCTGAGAGGAGGTCAACGTAGCCATCCCGACGATCTCGCCGGCGCGGCGCCGCCGCGGTCGAACCGCACGTCGTGAGGTAGAAGACAACGTGCAGGTTCCACCGGTCAGCGTCAGTTTTTTCCCCTCAGATCGGCTGTGGCCCGAATCAAATGCGGCTGCGCGGGGTAAACCCTGTGGCCCATATGTGTGGGGACCGGAGTCCACACTTTCCAGGAATCGCATTGGGTGGTGCCGTGCGATGTGACACCCAACAACAAACATGTAAAGGAACGCATATTACCTAAATCATTTGCTGAAATTTACAAAGATATTCTGTTTACAAATAGTCTATAAAAATAAACTACAGCAGAAGATAAGATTACAACTCTCGTGGTCCAGTCTAATAAGCAAAAGAGAAGCCGGCCAGCCCACAGACGCTCCTCACTAGCCACGAAAACCAAACAGCAGCGGCATTGTTCCCACATGAGTATATCACTCAGAGAGTCCCGAGTCTCATCGGACAACCATAAACATAAGCACAGAAGCTAGTACCTGCAAAACAACTTATATAGAAACCGTGAGCATGAAGGCTCAGCAAGACTTAACCGTCTCACCTAAACATGAAACTCTACATGAGGGTAAAGACATAAACATAGGATGACAGATTTGCATAATGGACTCGCCTAAATGTCGGTCCTTATTTTCAGATTTACAGCAGCGGCTTAAACCTTATGTGGGGCAACATCGTAACTCCACAATCAAACAAGAAATGCTTCATCAAGATGCTGCATGCCCAAGGTGGAAATTAAATTTAGTGAGCACTATACTAATACATACAACATAGTAATACCATGATAATATAATGTTCATGACAGCAGTAATTAATTCTCATCTCAAGTGCAAGTATTTAACTACGTCACAACTCAGTGAACAAGTGGTACTCATATCCGCGAGAGACGGTGATTCGAATCAATGATACCCGGAATACATGACACGTACGCCCGTACTGGAAGTCATATCGGTGCACTCCATGAACGTCGTACACAGCCACCTTTCTCAAGTTCCGCCCAAGTTGAATCGATTCAATTGTCTAGGACAGTATCCCCACTCACGGTGCACCCTTCCGCTGTGAAGATGTCGTGAGTGAGTTTTCGTCTACTGTGCTGCGGACGAAAGCCTGAGGCGATAGAAAAAGTCTCAACAAAAGCTTCCCAAGGTACATCGGTTTCCTGGACTCCATATATCCAGCATGACTCAGGTACAGTTCAAACTTGCTCAGCAGGGCGACATACGGATCAGTCCTTAACCAACACAGGCAGGACTACGCACCCAAGACCACGTCTTGCTGAATCCTACGCCCTTGCCCGGTCTGATTTTCAGATTACTACTTCATTCTCTTTGAACAATTCCTGTGTGAAAAAGTCCTAGCCATGCGAGTAGATTCCAACTACTCGACTTCTACCGAATCCTATACAACATTTAGCATAGCATAGTCTACACGATGACTTAACAACTACCCAATTACTCCATGGGTTGATCTGGTCATGCAAGTGGATTTTCAATCACCTTAGCCCTAATGCACATAACTCACCCTAGGCATAGGTGATACAAATCAAAACTTTGTAATAGTGCTTAAATGCAAACCGGGGCTTGCTTGGGTTGCGAGACGGCGTCAAAGTTAATTTCCATAGGGATGACTTCAAGTAGCTCTGGGATCCTCTCGAGCTCGGCAACTAATCGATATGCAAAGAATTATGCAAGTTAATCAATACCGGTATTATATTATATTTCAAAGAAGAGACAGTTAAGTATATGAATTTAAGCTTAATGGTTCTGGAAATTTTACTGGGGACATTAGGTGCTATAAGGAAGATCTGGACCAAAAATTGGAGATGTTCAAGGAAGCTTGTTGTCTTCTAAAATTCCAACAAGTAAAAGCTTTCTCTAAATTTTGGTTGTAATTCTGGAGGTCTATCATGGCTACCAGTGGTTGTACCATACAGAGGGTGTCTCACTGGTTCTAGGAAAATTTGTTTCATAATTATCTAATCATATACTGTGAGATATTGAATTTACAAGTTGGGATATTTTACTGAAATGTTTCTGTTGTTTTCGGGCATTCTGTGACCATTGAGGAAAATCTTCAGATTAAACTACGTTAATAAAGTACAATGAATATGAAATTATTACATGAATTCATAAACTTACTAAAGAACATTTTGGCAAAAATTCAGATTTTTCTATGAAGTGAATCATCAGATAAAAACCAAACATGATTTTGCTTTGAAAGGCTCTACAGGAAAATCTAGGGATTTTCATGAGGATTGGGTTGTAGTTATGGTTAGTGTGGATAAATAGAAAACCAACAAAGTTGGTTTGACAAATTTTTAAGCTTTATACTGAGATATATTCAATTTAGATGTTTGTACAAGTTTCTATACAAATTCTAAATGAATTTGACTATTTTTATGTGCATAGAGAATACACAGGTGAGCAGACCATGTAAATGAAGTACAATGACCCTTATATAATTACTGGAGTTCAAGGATATTCAAATGAAGGCCCTGGAAAAATTTGGTAATTTTCCAAAAAGCATAACTATAGGAATTAATTCTATAAGCATTAATATTATTTGAATTATGGAGAATATTATATGGACTTTCATACAAATCCAAGTGTACCACTAGATATTACTCTTCATGCTGGTCCTAACAAAATTTATTTGGGAATTTTTGGACAAGTATCCTAGGAGTTATGGATTTTCCAAGTTGGCAAAATCTGGAATTTAATTTACACGGGAAATATTTGAATAAAGGGAGGGGGCCCACAGGTTTAAAATGGGCCAATCGTTGGGCGGCAACACGGAGGGTTACTGGGTTAACCTCGTGATCTCAAACAATCCCCGAGCCGCAGCTGATCTGAGCACGCCGCTTCTTTGGCTGACAGTCGGGGCCCGCGCGGTTCGTCTTCTACCTCGCGACACCGTCGGTTCCGATGGCACGTGGCGGCGCCCGATGGAGGCCCCTCGCCGCAGCCCGCTCCAGGGCACGGCGGCACTCCAATCTCGCCACCCCCACCTAAAATCAGACGAGGAACACGGTGGTGCAGTCCTCGATGGGGATAGGTGGTCGTAAATGGCAGCGCGACGGCGGCGGCGGCGATTAGTGTTTCGGCTATGCCGGCAGACCCCTACAGTAGGTGAAACTAATCGGGAAGACCTCGGGAAGGTTCATGGAAGCTTGGGGAACAAGAATCTGGCCATAGGAAGGAGAGAAATGGCTTGGCGAATGGTACCGCCGATGGACCGAGGAGGGAAGGACCGGCGGCTGGGGAAAAATTTCAAGTTCATTGTACTTCATTTACTAGGATGATCAGTGTTCCAAATCTCTATGTAGTTGAAAATTAAGAAAAGTACAGAACCATTTTCAGTTTTTTCTCCAAACTTGTAAAATCAAATTCTCCCTGTAGGAAGCTTATAAAATTATGAAACAAACCTTCATAGAACCAGTGGAACCCCCCTCTACCATGATCATCCACTTTTAGCCATGAAAAAACTCCAGAATTACAACCAAAATTCAGAGAAGGCTTTTACTCGTTAGAATTTTAGAGACAACAAGCTTCCTTGAACATCACCAATTTTTGGTCCAGATCTTCCTCATAGATCCTAGTGTCCACTGTAGAAATCCCAAAGCCAATTAAAATTATTTACACACCTGATCAGTATTTATAATATCTTCTCTATAGTTTCTATATCACTCATATACATTATATATTGCATATCATATAGTGACCGAGATCGAGGAGAACCCGGAACCCTTGGAGAATCTGCTTCCAGAAGCTAACTTCCCCTCTGACTTGCAGCCAGGCAAGCCTCAAGTTTGCATTTAAGTGCCATTTCAAATTTTCTATTTGTATCACTTATGTCTAGGGTGAGTTTGTGCATTAGGGCTAAGGTGCTTGTTACTCCATTTGCATGATCCACAAATCCCATGGAGTATTGGGTAGGTCTAGAGATTCATGAGTAGACAATGCCATGCTAATGTTTGTAGGAATCTGGTAGAAGTCAAGTAGTTGGAATCTACTCGCGAGATAGGATTTTATCACACGGGATGAGTTGAATCAAAGAATGGTTTAGAAATGTGAAATTGAGACCAAGCAGTGGGTAGGATGCAGCGAGATGTGGTCTCACGTGCGTAGCCCTGCTTGTGTCGATTGAGGACCGATCCATGTGCGGCCCTGCTGGACAAGTTTTAACAGTACCGAATGCATACTGGTCATATGGAACCCAGGATACCGATGTAACTTGATAATTTGGATGTCGAGGCATAGCCCATTGTCAATAGGGGTGGGCTGAGGGTAGTAAGGTGTAAATTCGCCGGCGGGCATAGACACGCCGTGCGGGAACCTTATGCCCGCGATGGTGGGATTGGTTCGGCGTTTGAGTTCTCTTGTGAAAGGTGGCTGCGTATGACGTGGTGAGGAGCACGACACGCTCCTTAGGCACGCGTGTACGTGACGTGTTATCTGGGTGTGTCTTGATTGCAATAACCGTCCCCCGCGGTTATTTGTGTACCACTTGTCCACTGTGTTGTGACGTAGTAAATACTGAAGAAGTCAGGAGAATACGATGTACTGAAATATAATTGTTTTGCCACTATGATTGCTATAGATTGGTCTCATTAAAGTTCCTGTTATTAAACATTTAAGCTGCTGCTATTAACTTGTAAAATGATGATCAATTTATATGCGAGTCATTTACTGCTATATCCGTCCCTATAAGTATCCCTGCGTGTAGAGTTTCATGTTTAGGTGAGACGGTTAACTCTTGCTGAGCCTTCGTGCTCACGGTTGCTATATTAAGTTGTTTGCAGGTGAGACTTATGAGGAAGGGCCCGAGGATGAGGCGATGCTCCCGTAGGGGTATACCGCCGAATGGGAGCCCTGCACGCCGCAGTAAATTTGTGTGTGGCTAGTGTTTAGCGTCCACGAGTTGGACGGCTGCACTTTTGCATAGCTAGGCTGAGAGTTTAGCTATGAATATTATCTTCCGCTGTATATTAAGTATTGTAAAAGACTTCCTCTGTTTATATAAATAAAGCTTTTTATTTTGTTGTATTCTTTTCGTGTGTGCTGTCGGGTGCCGCATCACACGGCACCACCCTCTGCGATTCCTGGAATGTGTGGACCCAGGTCCTCACAACCTGGTATCAGGGCCGCATTGAGAATAGCACGCTCGAAAAGAGCCTAATTTGGAAAACTTAAGAGTAGTCGAGTGAGGATTAGTACTATGCCCACATAAGGTATATTATAGTATCAGTTACTTAAGGTGGCAAGCTAACTTATGTGTTATTATATTCTGTAATGATGCTCCGACGTCAGGTAAGAGGTAAGGTACGCCACCACAAGCGGATCAATTGCAGTAAGCTCACCATGCGAGAGGTGGCATGTGGTTGTTTCCGCGTCTTGGCACGGCAATGTTAATATGAGTCTCTGAAACTTTCCATGTTTCTGAGAACATATGACACGCGGTACCCCAGCGTGCTACAAAATTAGTGGGAGCCCCCGTCGGGTGGGACATAACCCGATCCGTCCTCTACTGGTGTAGCACTATGCAAAGACGTGGGACCCCATCTGTTGATAGAAAACCCGGTCATGTACCTCGAGACGTGGCTTAGCTCGAGGAGGCCCGTATGGAATGATACGGGATGAATGCTTTTACTTTCATATATATTATTGTGAATTGTTCGCCCGTGCGGGCTGTGCTGTACGGCACCATATGCTTGATCTATCATTTGTGTGTAGATGCAGTACACTAACCACGTTTAAGTAGCTCGAGTAGAAAACGTTTGCGAGCGAACGTCATTACTGCCACCGTTGAGGCGTATGCCGGGATACCGGCTTAGGACTCTCTTTGGTAAGGGCGTAGTACTGGCATTATATTCCAGTTTCATCAGGCACGTCGACGACGCTATCCGTTCTGGTGTTGTGACTCGAC
Organism: Tuctoria greenei; assembly: GCA_036927565.1. Taxonomy (NCBI): domain Eukaryota; kingdom Viridiplantae; phylum Streptophyta; class Magnoliopsida; order Poales; family Poaceae; genus Tuctoria; species Tuctoria greenei. The sequence goes on along the minus strand of JAYESD010000011.1, from coordinate 126,639,822 downwards.
AACAAGTAAAAATTTCCAACTTAGGACCAAGTTTAAATTTGTAATCTTTGTATTGGAGCGTGCTGGTCAGATTTAAAAATTGATCGTGTGGTCACTTGGATAAGAGGACATGTGGTTTGGGAACTTGAGGAAGTCATCCACAAGTTTCATTTTCAGCTCCAAGACAGATTTCAAGATTTAAAACTTGAAAACTTCATTTGAACTTAAAGTGCCCAGTTCCTGGTTCAAGCTGTGAACTGGACAGAAAATTTACTAAGTTTGGAACAGCATAAATTCTTGTATATTTTACCTCTATAGGTCTACCATACATGTTTGGAAAGTCTAGAGAGTCCTCTAAAACTCTCATGTTAAACACCAGATCAGAATCCCCCTATAAACTAATGAAAAATTAAATTTCCAAACTCTATCAAATCTGGACAGAGACTGGACAGTTTTTGTATATGTCACTGTCTTGGTCATATCTCTTCATATAATCAACAAACGACTTCATGTAATGCATTTATGTAATCCTAAGGATGTATTCAACAATGTGTAATTGATGATTTTTTCATATATTGATGTTTGGTATCTGGAAAAATGTGGACAAAAATCAGCCTTAAACAAAGGAGATGCTGTAAAAAAATTTACAGAGAACTGTTAACTTGCAAAAATCATATCTCCCTATAAAGAAATAATCTGGACGCAAACAAATACATTATGGAAATATATTTGAGTGTGCTACAACTTTGTAGTTGAACTAAACTGCTGAATGTGCCTCTATCTGGATGAAAATTTCGATTTCTCCAGACTGGTCTGAATGAACAGAAACTGAGACAGAATTCCAGTATTATGTTTCATTTGACATTTGAATTTGAATTCACTTTCATACTTCATTTATCACATCCATGATCTGTTTATCAAAAAAAGTTGATGAATTTGAGTATTTGACCCATTCAAATATTTATTTATAGATGGCGGATGTGATGATGCTGTTACCGGACGGATGGGTATTCTCCACGTGCGCCAACCGTCCGGGCTTCCCGAGCATGCTGCGGGAGGTGCTCCGACAGTTTGGCTTCATCGAGATGCCATGCTATTGGGGTCAGGAGATGGTTGACAGAGGCGTACTTTCATGTACCGTCCTGGTCGACACCCCGGCAAGTCCGCGTTTCTATGGATGGGCTCCTTTTTCGGTCACTATCCCGGGAGCTCGTTTGGAGGACACGCGGGCAATTGCAGCGGGCGAAGCGCTGATGAAGCTTTGCGAGATTCATCAATATGTCATGGCTGGGACACAATTTGCTCTTCTCCCGGTCTGTGGTGCTACTGGTTTTGAGTGGCCACATCTTATGGTTGCAGCCTATCGACCATATGGCGACACAACCTCGACAACACTTGGGATATTTGCCGCTGCATCCAGCATGGTGGTTCTTGCACAAGGTGCAATCCTGCAGGAGCAAGTCGATGCCTTGAGGCAAGTGACAGAATGGGGTGACACTCTTGATTATATCAATGAGAACCTATGTTCGTTCTTGGCTCCGAGGAATCACCGACTAAAGCAATGCGAGAATCAGTTGCATCACACTCGCACTAGACTGCGGAAAGGTCATGCCGAACTGAGGCAAACTTGCATGGAACTGCAGCAAGCTCGTGGCGAACTGCAGGCGAGTCAATTGGAGGCGCAACAACAGAAAGAGCAGCTGTTGGTAGTCACCGAGGCACGAGACGAAGCCATCGAGGAAGCTCAGAACTGGGAGTACGAGGCAGAGCAACTTCAGGATAATTTGATTGAGGCCGAAGCACAATTGCAACCAGTTGTGTATCCAACGGCTCATGACATACCGCTGAATATGGGTGAGGAAGTGCCTTCAGATCCAGAGGAGGAGGAAGATCCAGAGATAATTGAGTACGCCGATGACGATGCATCGGAGTAGGATGGGGCAGCACTACTGCCATCACGGGGCAACGTATAATTAGTGGTTGCTCGTGTTTATTTTGTAGCCATGTTTGTGTCATATTATAAATAGTAGTGGGTGTGTAGAAGATGACAAGGTGTGTATGACGACTCATGGAGACCAAGTATAGTTGAGATGCACTTCCGTAGTGGGAGTCCGTCATTTTGGAGTTGACTACTGTAAACTTGGTCATGAGATAATATATAAAATATCTTGTATAAAGTTTGTACTTTATCAATATATGTGAATGTTATGCAATTATCACATTGTCAATACTCGCACTACTATGGTATAAAATGGATGAAGAAAACAAACATGTTGCTGATTTAAATCATGTGAATGCAGAATGGTGCGTACGCGTTCAACGCCCGAGATGGGAGGCTCGAGCCGGGGTTGTGAGGATGAATCTCTGACCCGGGAGCAAACTACGACTCCACAGCAACAAGTCCCTCCACCACCACCACCTGAACCTCCGAGGACGCTCGCGGAGATTCTAGCAGCAGTACTCGGCTCGCGCGATGAGCAAACCGAGTTACTGCGGATGTTGGTTCAAAATTCGTCCCGTCAAGGGGGACAACAAGACAATGGGCAACGCCATCCCCAACAAAGCTCGTATTCGGGTTTCTTGGCGACGCATCCACCAGTATTCATGGAGGCGAGGAACCACTGGAGGCGGACAACTTCATCCGCACTCTTGAGGCCAAGTTCGGTTTGCTGCGGTGCACCGAACAGCAGAAGGCGCTGTTTGCAGCGCAACAGCTTCAAGGATCCACCAGTGCTTGGTGGGCGAACTTCATCGCCTCACTGTCGGCCGTTCATGCGATCACCTGGACCGAATTCCGGGAGGCATTCCGCATCTACCATATACCTCCCGGAATAATGAAGAGGAAGCTTCAAGAATTTTTGGAGCCAAAGCAAGGCGGGAGGAGTGCCCACAAATACTCCCGCACATTCAACCACTTGGTGCAGTACGCGCCAGAGTATGTGGGGACGAAAGACAGAAAGCGAGACATATTCTTCTGGGGCCTGAATCCAAAGATAAAGGTCCAACTCGCACATAGCAATCGCGGCACCTTCAATGACATCGTCAATGCCATGATTGTACAAGAGGATGCTCAGTGCGAGCTCGTTTCTGATAAGAGGAAACGGAGTGCACCATCAAGCAGCAGCGGGAGTGGTTCCCAGAAGTACCGTGTGGTGTATCGCTCACCATCCGGTCAGCGATGGCATCCACCGGCGCGACTGCAGCAATTCCACGGCCGTTTTTTCAATGCGCCGTGTTTTCAGCCACCATTTCCACAACAGCAGCAGCAGCAAAGGATGGTCCCGTGTGCGTATTCACCTCCACCACGTGCACCGGGATTCCGTCCGCAGATTGGAGGGAACCCGACACAGTGCACGTGCTATACGTGTGGCCATGCCGGGCATTTTGCGAGGGACTGCCCCGAGCAGTGTAAAGGCAGTGGGCAAGCACCATATCGGGGTGCCGTTCAACCCTGCAACCAGCCCAAGAAACCAGCACCAAAACCCGGCAACGTCCACCACTTAGATATCGAAGACATGCTGGAAGGCAAACCCATTCTTGTGGGTACATTTTCTCTACTCTAAAATCCCGTAGTCATATTATTTGACTCCGGTGCCACCCATAATTACATTAGCCAATCTTATGTTGTCAAGAATCAATTGCCTATCACTCCCACAGAATGTCCATATTTGATTTGCTCTCCGGGTGGGAAAATAGCAGCGGACATGAAAGTCCATAAACCACAACTTAAGATGAGTGGGAATATCTATCCGACTTCTCTAATTATATTAGAGGGTCAAAAATTCGATGTCATCTTGGGGATGTCGTGGCTGCACCATCATGGTGCTGTTCTCCATATTGTTCCACGTGTGGTCCATTTGAACTCTCCACTATATGAACCACACGCTCTCATTCTAGACCGCCTCATCCAAGAAATTCCAGCCACCTACAACACGGAAGCCACAAAGCTTGAAGACATTCGTGTGGTCCGTGAGTATCCGGACGTGTTCCTGATGACCTTCCGGGTATGCCACCGGATAGGGATATCATGTTCAAGATTGAACTCATTCCGTGAACCACACCTATTTCCCGAAGGCCGTACAAGATGGCACCAAATGAATTGGCAGAATTAAAGGTACATTTGAAGGACCTGCTGGACAAAAGTCTCATACGCCCAAGTTCATCACGTTGGGGCTGCTTCGCATTATTTGTGAAGAAGATGGACAAGACATTACGTCTATGTGTGGACTATCATCCGCTCAATGTTGTGACAATCAAGAACAAGTATCCACTACCACGCATCGATATTTTATTCGATCAACTAGTGGGTGCTAAAGTATTCTCGAAAATGGATCTTCGGTCTGGATATCATCAAATAAAAATCCGACCGGAGGATATACAGAAGACGGCATTCTCGATGACATACGGGCTCTATGAATATCTCATCATGTCGTTCGGGCTTACCAACGCGCACTTCATGTATTTAATGAATTCAGTTTTCATGCCAGAGTTGGAAAAGTTTGTCGTGGTATTCATCGACGACATTTTGGTTTATTCAAAATCAGAGGAAGAACACGCAAAACACTTGCATATAGTGCTTCAACGATTGCGAGATTAAAATCTTTATGCAAAATTCAGCAAGTGTGAATTTTGGATCAGCCAAGTACCATTTCTTGGTCACATTATTTCAGCGGAGAGCATCTCTGTTGATCCAAGCAAAATTGTGCAAGTGCTGAAATGGAAGTCTCCAACGTCCGTACACAAAGTTCGCAGTTTCCTCGGATTAGCGGGATATTATCGGAGGTTCATTCCGAACTTCTCAAAAATTGCTAAACCAATAACGGAGCTGTTGAAAAAGAAGACTAAATATATTTGGAGCAAGGCATGTGAGGATGCATTTCAAGCATTGGTGAAACATCTCACAACAGCCCCAGTGTTAGCTCAGTCGGATACGACCAAATCTTTCGACGTTTATTGTGATGTGTCTAGCATTGGTCTCGGCTGTGTGTTAATGCAAGAAGGCTGCATGATCGCATATGGATCACGGCAGCTCCAAAATCATGAGGAGCATTATCCAACTCATGACCTTGAGCTCGCTGCCGTGGTACTCGTTTTGAAAATGTGGAGGCATTATTTACTCGGAAATTTAGTGCACCTCTACACCGATCACAAGAGCCTGAAATATATCTTCACTCAGAAGGAGCTGAATATGCAACCGCGAAGATGGTTGGAATTGATCAAAGATTATGAGATTGAAATTCACTACTATCCCGGCAAGGCAAATGTAGTTGCCGATGCGCTGAGCCGCAAGTCTCACATCAGTAATCTGTCCATTACCCTGATGGAAGAGGACGAGCCGAGTTTATACTTGGTTCCATATGAAGCATTATATAATCTTGCTCTCATCCCTACTATACGAGAGGAGATTATGGAAGATCAAAAGAAAGACGTGGATATGTCACACATTCGGAGGAGAATGAAAAATGGGGAAATGATGTGCTTCCGAAGTGATGAACCTGGTACCTGTGGTTCAAGGACCGTATCATAGTACCTTGTGACATAGAACTTCGGAAAAAAATCTTGGATAAAGCTCACTTGTCCAAGTATTCTATTCATCCAGGCAGCAACAAAATGTATCAAGATTTAAAAACCAGATTTCGGTGGACATAAATGAAAAGAGAGATTGCAAAGTATGTATCCGAGTGTGATACGTGTCGGCGGGTGAAAGCCGACCACTTGAGGAAAGCCGGACAGCTGCAACCATTGAAAATTCCGGCCTGAAAATGGGAGGATATTAGTATGGATTTCATCGTCGATTTGCCTCTCACCTTCCACAGACATGATTTGATTTGGGTGATAGTCGATCGACTAACCAAATCAGCTCATTTCATCCCTGTACATGCAAACTACATTGCCAAGAAGTATGCATAATTGTATATTGCAAGAGTCATGTGCTTGCACGGAGTTCCCCGGACCATTATTTCAGATCGCGGTGCGCTGTTCGTTGCTCGTTTTTGGGAGCAGCTGCACGTGTCATTGGGGACAAAACTGATCCGAAGCTCCGCATATCACCTGCGGATAGATGGTCAAACTGAACGGGTGAATCATGTTTTGGAAGATATGCTACATGCTTGTGCCATCCACCACGGTAAAAATTGGGATGATCATTTACCGTTGCTAGAGTTCTCATATTACAATGGCTATCAAGCTAGCATCAAGATGGCACCGTATGAAGCTCTCTACGGCCGGAAATGTCCCACACCACTAAACTGGTGTGAATCCGGCGAGCGGGTTATATACGGAATTGATCTTGTAAATAAAGCCGAAGAACGAGTGCGAGTGATCCAAGCCAATCTCAAGGCTGCTCAATCTCGGCAGAAAAGTTATGCGGATAAAAGACGACGACCTTTCCACTTTTACATCAGAGACCACGTTTATCTCCGTGTCTCTCCAATGAAAGGGATTCATTGTTTCGGGGTGAGGCGAAAACTTGCTCCACAGTTCATCGGTCCGTTCACCATCATGGAAAAATGCGGACCCGTGACCTATAGTTTAGAGTTACCGGCGTCACTCTCTGGAGTTCACAATGTATTCCACATTTCTCTGCTGCAGAAGTGTCTTAAATCTTCAGCTGAAATCTGCACCAAAGACATTGAAGCTCTCCAACCGGATCTGACTTATTCTGAGTATCCGATCCGGATTATTGATGAAAAGACTCGCACCACCAGAAACCAGATTCTATACTTCTACGAAGTATTGTGGAGTAACCATACCACTGAGGAAGCGACATGGGAAAACGAGGATTATCTCCAATCAAACTATCCGGATTTATTATCATCTCATATCCGGTAATCCTTTTACCTCCGTCTCTTTTATTTGTAATCTCGGGACGAGATTCTTTTAAGGGGGAGAAATGTAAAAGCCCTAAATTCAAGGTACAAAGTTCATATAGGAGAATTTAAATTTGAATGGGGAAAAGAAATCTAATGGCAATTGGGAAATTAAACCAATTCAAACTTCAATAGAAGGGATTCAAAAATTCAAATTTAGCTCCAGTTCAAACTTTGCCAAATTAAAAATCTGAGTTCACCATTGGCTTCCAAATATTCCAATTAGCACCACTGCAAATTTTCATAATATTTGGAGCACTAATTCTATTTAATTCAATGAGTACATCAAATTCTATTCAAATTCAAATTTGAATTTTAAATTCATCTGAAACTGAACCAATTGTGAAATCAAATTCCAGAATCTGAATATTATTTAATATGGCCTCTCCACAAAATCTATCAATTTTGGACAAGTATTGGTGGGTGAATTGAAAGAACAAAGAGGATTGACTTGGAAGGGGATGTGAGACCCACTGGCCAGTGACTCCCTTACGTGAGTGCTCTGTTTTTTCCTGACTCCCCGCCGTTCGACGTGCGGTGCTGCCTACAGCTCACTGTCGGCAAGCAGCTGCGTGGCACCCCAGTTGCGTGCAACCCCTCCACTCTTGTCCTCCTTATCTTCACCTCTCTGGCCAAAGGGGAAGAACCAATCCATTCTTCGCTCCTGAGCGCAACCCACCGCCGTCTCCCTGCTCGCCCGACTAGCTCGAAATTCTTGCCGAATATCTTCAACCTCCCAACAGCAAAGTGGTACCTAAGCCTTCCCTCTACCTTCTCAAGCTTTTGGTTCCTTGTCTTGTCGGCTACAAGGCGGCATTTTTGCAGTTTTGCTAGCGTTGCTGTTCGGCCGCCGTGAGGACGTTGTTGCCTCCCATCGCGCCGACACCACAGACCCTCTCTCGAGCTGCTCCCAGAGGCAAAGAGGATTGCCAAGACACGACCCTTCTCATGGTAGAAACCGTTCTTCGTTTCATTCCATATCGAGCAATTGATTCAAGTATTGCTTTCGGCCTTTGCCCATGAACTAGCTAGCTTCTCTGTTTAATTTGCTTTCTACGTGCAACCATCCTTAATCAGTTCATGGATATTGATCCATACCTTCTAGCGCACACCTCTGCCAAGAATCAGTGGAAACCATCGAGTAAAGGCCGAGCTATTCAAGTTTTCCCCGCCACCAATGAAAATCCATCGATCCACCGTCAAAGTCGACTTTGTCGGCGACTTCATCCCTTTTTATCCCCCTAGTCATCTTCCTCATGCTTCCAGAAACGTTCCCAACCTTTTTCCGATCTTCTTGTACTTTGTCGGCGGATCCATCCCTTTTTATCCCCCTAGTCATCTTCCTCATGCTTCCAGAAACGTTCCCAACCTTTTTCCGATCTTCTTGTGCCATTCCCGAGCGATTCTGGCCATCGCCGAAACCCTAGCTCCGCCGCCGCCGTCGCGCCGCCATCTCAGGCCGTCACCGCCACGATTGGACCCCACCATCATCTTGCACGGTCGATTTTAAGTTTAGGCGGTCAAGGCTAGGCTGAGAGGAGGTCGACGCAGCCATCCCGACGAGCTCGCCTGCGCGGCGCCGCCTCGGCCGAACCGCGCGTCGCGAGGTAGAAGACGATGTGCGGGTCCCACCAGTCAGCGTTTGTTTTTCCCCCTTGGATTGGCTGTGGCCAATATCAAATGTAGCTGCGCGGGGTAAACCCTTTGGCCCATATGTGGCCCAGCTGCGATTGGGTCATTTTAAACAATGGGGCCCAGCCGGTTTTATTTAAACTTTTCCTTTACAAATTAATTCCAAATTTCATCCCAACTTTGAAAATCAATTACTCATAGTAGATTTGCTCAAATAGTTCCAAATAAATGCTAGTAGACTCATCTTGAGCTCAACTTTGTAGTGGTGCAATTTGTTGGACATGAAACTTCCAGAATTTTCATAATTAATTCCTTTGAAATAAATGCTTGGGAAATTAATTACTATTATTCTGTTAATTGGAAGATTCCCAATTTTAATCAGAACACTAAAAAAATACACTTGATCTCCAGTAAAAAATTCAAGTTCATTGGACTTCATTTACTGGGATGATATGTGTTCCAAATCTCTATGTAGTTGAAAATTAAGAAAAGTACAAAACAATTTTCAGCTTTTTCCCCAAACTTGTAAAATCAAATTCTCCCTGTAGGAAGCTTAGAAAATTACGAAACAAATTTTAATAGAACTAGTGGAATGCCCTCTAGCATGATCATCCACCTTTAGCCATGACAAAGCTCCAGAATTACAACCAAAATTCAGAGAAGGATTTTATTTGTTGGAATTTTAGAGACAACAAGCTTCCTTGAACATCGCCAATTTTTAATCCAGGTCTTCCTCATAGATCCTAGTGTCCACGGTAAAATCCCAAAGACAATTGAAATCATTTACATACCTGATCAGTATTTATAAGATCTTCTCTATAGTTTCTATATCACTCATATACTTATATTGCATATCATATTGTGACCGAGATGGAGGAGGACCCAGAGCCCTTGGAGACTCTACTTCCAGAAGCTAAATTCCCCTCTGACTCGCAGCCAGGCAAGCCTCGGTTTGCATTTAAGTGCCATTTCAAATTTTCTATTTGTATCACTTATGTTAAGGGTGAGTTTGTGCATTAGGGCTAAGACGCTCCTTACTCCATTTGCATGATCCACAAATCCCATGGAGTATTGGGTAGGTCTAGAGCTTGACGAGTAGACAATTCCATGTGAATGTTTGTAGGAATCCGGTAGAAGCGAGTAGTTGGAATCTACTCGCGAGATAGGATTTTATCACACGGGATTAGTTGAATAAAAGAATGGTTTAGAAATGTGAAATTGAGACCGAGCAGCGGGTAGGATGCAGTGAGGCGTGGTCTCACGTGCGTAACCCTACTTGTGTTGATTGAGGACTGATCCATGTGTGTCCCTGCTGGACAAGTTTGAACAGTACCGGATGCATACTGGGCATATGGAACCCAGGAAACTGTAACTTGATAACTTGGATGTCGAGGCATAGCCCATTGTCGATACGGGTGGGCTGAGGGTAGTAAGGTGTAAATTCGCCGGTGGGCACAGACACGGTCTGTGCGGGGACCTTATGCCCGTGATGGTGGGACCGGTTCAGCGTTTGAGTTCTCTTGTGAAAGGTGGCTGCGTATGACTTGTGAGGAGCACGTCACACTCCTTAGGCACGGGGTGTATGCGACGTGTTATTTGGGTTTGTCCTGATTGCGATCACCATCCCTCGCGGTTATTTGAGTACAGCTTGTTCACTGTGTTGTGACATAGTAAATACTGAAGAAGTCAGGAGAATATGATGAATTGAAATATAATTGTTTTGCCACTATGATTGCTATAGATTGGGATCATTGAAGTTCCTATTATTAAACTTTTAAGCTCCTGCTATTAACTTGTAAAATGATGATCAATTTATATGAGAGTCATTTGCTGCTATATTCGTCCCTATGTTAAGTATCCTTGCATGTAGAGTTTCATGTTTAGGTGAGCCGGTTAAGTCTTGCTGAGCCTTTGTGCTCACGGTTACTATATAAAGTTGTTTGCAGGTGAGACATATGAGGAAGGGCCTGAGTATGAGGCGATGCCCCCGTCGGGGTATACCGCCGAATGGGAGCCCTGCACGCCACAGTAAATTTGTGTGTGGCTAGTGTGTAGCGTCCGCGGGCTGGACGGCTGCACTTTTGCATAGTTAGGCTCAGAGTTTAGCTATGAATTATCTTCTGCTGTATATTAAGTACTGTAAAAGACTTCTGTAGTTTATATAAATAAAACTTTGTATTTTGTCATATTCTTTTTGTGTGTGCTGTTGGGTGCCGCATCGCATGACACCACCCTCTGCGATTCCTAGAATGTGTGGACCCCGGTCCTCACACCCTCACCCCTCACTTCAACACACACCACATGAGCATCACTCTATTGTATACACTAGTTCTCTTAGTCCATAGTGGAGTTAGGCTATAGGGAGGAGAGCCTCTAGTCCCAAGTCCAAATTGGGAAAGGTATGGCTCATGTATCTTTTCTTGCATTTGTGACTTTATGCATTATAATAATAGTATTATTAGTCTCTCTTTATTCATATATTTGGGCAAAGCGTTTCTTGTTTGATTGTGGAGTCCATGTATGTGTTAGGTGTAGATGTTGTTATGATCTACACATAATGCCATTATCATGTTATCATAAACATCATACACCTTCACTATAGTCTAATTAGGTAATAATATGATTATGTTAATATGAATATGTTAGTGATTGGATCCAACATTGATTCAATGATGTTTAGGTTAGTCATTTTCTTAGGATGAATATTATGTTGCAACTCTTAAGGTATTTACTTAGCATGCAAGCGTGGTGCTTGGATAGTTAAGTAGCGTTGGATGCATCGTAGTCCACGGGTTATAGAGGTAGGCGGCAGGTGGTGACAGCCCTATCCGTTCGTTGTAATCCTCCACGTTTGGCTACGACATAGGCTCTTGGCGGGAGTCACTGGCAGACCAAGGTAAGCCCATGCCTGACATGTTGGACTACTAAGCCCTAGTATTCACCATTAGCATATTCATGTGTACTTTATTAGGCTATGTATATTAGTAATTAGAGCACAATAGGAGTAGTTCCGTCTCGTAGTCTAATCCTTACTAGGACAACCTTACCCTTAGAGTACATTGCTTAGGTGTGTGTGACACTACCCCTATTATCAACTTACCCCTGTTCTAATAAACACTTAGTACCCTATACCTTGATCATAAGAATAGTGTTTACTTTACTTCACTGCCTTCCTTTAGGATAAATACGATACCCTTGGGAATACTCTTGCGCGAAATTCTACACGATAGTTTTCGTGCGCTTGCGAACCTCACCTCTTTCGAGAGATGATCTGTGATGTAATAAACGTCAACAGGGTTCCACTTGGGCTCCCCAGGGGTGGGGCACGATATTCTTGTGCCCAAATAGGTCAATTACCCAATAACTTGTCGTGGAGGAAAAATAGAATCCGAGTCAAAACCCTACAGATCAGACTAAGGCGTAACGAGGCAGGAAAAGTCTGATTGGGTACAGAAAGTTCAACGGATAAGTCCAGTGCAAGGCCGGACATGTGCGTTAAAGATTAGAAAGTCAATTGGAAAAGTTCGATGCTAGGTTGGATAAGTCCGAGGTCTGTCCAGTTTCAAAATCGAACCAAGTTTTGGGGTTTTACCGGACAACCCCGAAAGGTTCCAGTAACGAATATTGAACTAGTCCGTAGATGAGAACGGACGAGTCTGGAGAACAACAAAAATGATTTCGTACTAATCCGTAGCAATTAACAGATTAGTCTGAGGGACATCAATAGCTAAATTGGACTAGTCCGAGGTCCAATGCGGACAAGTCAGTACTACATTAGGTTTATAATGAGTTGTTTTTATTCTAATTCATTTTAATATTGTTCCTTTTGTGTTGTATAATGTTAGACATGTATAAGCATGAATTCTATGCATGATCGATGAAAATGAGGGTGTTACAGTGATAGAGACTGTCGTACAGTAGTTCTTTAGGATGAGGGAAAGTGACAATAGCAGCGTGTGCATGCATCATAAGTCCTGTTGAGGTGTTGTCGAAGTACATCTCTTGCTGATCCCCAAGTGAAAACCTTGTTAGACGACAACATCTACATCGTTTCCCTCCTTGGAGGCGCCGTTTTGAAGGATAAACATTGTATGGAAATTTTTTGTTACCTCTACCCAGCATCTAGTTATAGTCGGTCATCCGCCTTCAGATAACCACAAAGCTAGTGGTGTTAGTGTTACTGCGTGGAGGATGTGGCATCATCCTCTCTGTTTTATGGTTTTGAGGCACAATTTTCCCTTATAAATTTGGTCACTTTTCTTCTTATATGATATTATGGAAGGGCTCCTCCGTCTGAGCTTTCAAAAAAGACTTTGCCCTTCTACCTTATCTTTTGTCCGGTACATTGTGTTAGGAATAATCATTAGACATAAACATTAAGCATTAGCCCTAATCACTATTTTTGCACCTAATAACCTTGATTAAAGGTAGGGGGGTTAGCACTTATAGGATGAACCTTCTCCTACCATTGTTGTCGCCTCTTGCTGTTTCTTGGTGAAGGATCGATGTCCTTCGAGCCTCCACCAGCACTGCCCAGACACTAAATGATGAATCTTGGTTCTTCCCGATGTACTTGCTCTCATCTAGATTGGGGTCTATTTGTATTCGTGATTAGGGAGCAGCTAACCACAGGGCTAATCTTGTTTTATCCACTAATTGCATTTTAATAGAGCAAGACAGTAGGGGACCAAGCCCAGTCGATTTTTCCACCTCCTATCGTGGTGGTTGCGGGAATCATGATAGTAACTGTTCCCCCTTTTCCTCTTTCCTTTTAACTAATTCATTTTCACTTTTGTTTATCTCAGGTTGACTGAGATCAACTTCAACATTCTCCCCCTTGATCACCTGGTTCAACCTTATTTATCCATTCTCAATAAGTATAATACATAAAGTTAAGCATTGCAGTGATAAAAAAAACCATTGGACTTCGACACTTATGATACATCAACTGTTTTCAAATGGAAACATTATTCTTTATGGTGAGGGGCTCTTTTAAAAGGTCCCTACTTTCCATAATCATAAGGCTTCCAATAATCCCATGCCGACAACTTGATGACGAAAGATATTGGGTGGTAAGCCTTTTGTCATTGGATTCGCAAGCATATTTGTCGTACTAATATGCTTGGCATTAATTGTTTGATCCTGAATTCTATCTTTCACCACATGGTACTTTATGTCAATGTGCTTAGCAGCAGCACTTGACTTGTTGCTGCACGCATAGAAAAGTGCGATTTCGTTATCGCATTATAGCACAAGATTTTTATTAATGCTATCAACCATCTTGAGCCCGGGAATGAAATTTTTTAGCCATACAGCCGACCCATTGACCTCATAACATGCTATGAACTCGTCCTGCATTGTGGACGATGTAGTCACTATTTGCTTGGAGCTTTTCCACACTATAGCTCCTCCGGCCAGTGTGAATATATAACCTTATGTGGATTTCTTACTATCAACACAGCCAGCAAAATCAGCATCTGAATGTGAGGACCAGGTCCACACATTCTAGGAATCGCAGAAGGTGGTGCCGTGCGATGCGGCACCCAACAGCACAAACAAAAAGATTACGATAAAATACAAATTTTTATTGATATAAATAGTGGGAATCTTTTACAATACTTAATATACAGCGGAGGTCATACTCATACCTAAACTCTCATCCTGGCTATGCAAAAGTGCAGTCGTCCAGCCTGGGGGCGCTACACACTAGCGGCAAACAACAAGATCAGGGCAGCGTGCAGGGCTCCCACTCGGTGGTATACACCGAAGAAGGCATCGCCCCATACTCGGGCCCTTCCTCATACGTCTCACCTGCAAACAACTTAATATAGCAACCGTGAGCACAAAGGCTCAACAAGACTTAACCGTCTCACCTAACATAGAACTCTACATGTAGGGATACTTAACATAGGAATAGATATTGTACTAAATGACTCGCCAACATGTTGATCCTTATTTTTCAATTTATTAGCAGTTGATTAAAGGTTCAATAAAAGTAACTTTAGCGAGCATATTCTATAGCAATCATATTTGCAAAGCAATAATAATTCAATACATCATATTCTTCTGCTTCTTCAATATTTACTACGCCACAACACAGTGAACAAGCTGTGCTCAAATAATCGCGAGGGGTGGTGATTGCAATCAGTAGACACCTAGATAACACGTCACATACACCCATTTTGGAAGTGGAGCGAATCAAAATTCAATACTATATTTTATGCAACAAGCTTTCAAAGGAAACCCAAATGTTGAACGGTCCTTCCATAACGGGCAGGAGGTCCCCGCACAGAGTGTGTCTGTGCCCGCCGGCAGATTTCACCTTGCTGCCCTCAACCCACTCCAATAAAATGGTAGGGTAAGCCTCGACACTCAGGTTAACCAATTACATCAGTTTTCGGGTTTCCATATAGCCAGTATGCATCCGGTACAATTCAAACTTGCTCAGCAGGGCTGCACACGGATCGGTCCTCAATCGACACAAGCAGGCTACACACATGAGACCCCGTCTCACTGCATCCTATCCCACTGCTCAAACTCATTCATACTCATAATCCATTTTCATACTCGCACCAATCCTGTGTGATATAAACCCTATCCCGCGAGTAGATTTCTACTACTCCACTTCTATCGGAATCCTAAAAACAATATCATTGCATTTCTACTCATCGAGCTGTAGAAAACCCACGACTCCATAGGATTTGGGGTTATGCAAGTGGAGTTTCAATCACCCTAGACATAATGCACATATCTCACCCTAGACATAGGTGATACAAACTAAAACTTTACAAAAGCACTTAAATGCAAACCGGAGCTTGCCTGGTTGCTACTTCGACTCAAAGTTAGCTTCTGGGAAGATACTGTCAAGAATTGGTTATGTTCAAGTAAGCTTGTTGTCTCTAAAATTCCAACAAGTAAATGCCTTCTATGAATTTTGTTATTAAAACTGGAGCTTTGTCATGGCTAACAGTGGATGATATTGGTAGAAGAGGTCTCAATGGTTCTAGGAAAATTTGTTTCATAATTTTATGAGCTTTCTACAGTGAAGAATTGATTTTACAAGTTTGGGATAAAATTTGAAAATGTTTATGTACATTTTTTATTTTTCAAATGACAGGGAATTGGAACACTAATTGACCCAGCAAATGAAGTCCAATGAACTTTAAGTTCTTACTGGAGATCAAGGATATTTGAAAGAGTGTTTGGACCAAAATTGGGAATTTTTCAATTAGAATAATAGGAGTAATTAATTTCCCAAGCAGTTAGCTCAAAGGAATTAATTAAGACAATTCTTTGACTTTCATGTTCAAACAATTGCACCAGTGCATAATTGGGATCAATATGAATCTACCAGAATTTATTTGGAATTTTGGAGCAAATATACTAGGAATAATTGAGTTTTGAAGTTTGGAGATATTCTGGAATTATTTGCAAATGGAAAACGTTTGGAATATTTAAACCTGGGCCCACTGATTTGAATTGGGCCACTTAGGTTGAGGCCACAGGATGGCCACTGGGTTCACCCGCTTGGCCACATGAAATCCGATGGCACAAACTGATAACGCGCCTGCGTGTAGTGACTGACCCCCCCCCCCCCCCTCCCCAAGTTGTCTTCCACCTCGGGCTAGAGGCGGTGCCCGGGGTGGCGCGCGGTGGTTCCCTTGGGCGAGCTCGCTTGCCCACCTCACCCGTCCACCTTTCTTCAACAAAATCGCCGCCAATCCATATTTCCAGCCGCCGAGCACGATGGTGCCGTCTGCTTGGGCCGGGAACGGCCGAAAAAGATGGCGCGACACGAACCGCGATGGCTAGGGTTCCGGCAATGTCGGTGCCGCCTCCACGTTGCTCATACTGCATGTAAATAGATCAGCAATGCTCCTAGGATCATGGGGAAGATGAACATGTGGATGAAAAAGGGTGGAACATCCGGTAAAGTCGATTTCAGCGAGGGCTCGAGCCGTTTTCCATGGCGGCTACAAAAATCAGCATAGCTCAGCCGTTCCTTGATTATTCTCTCTGGTTTTTCTTCGAGCAGATGCGCAAAGAAGTTTTTAAGGTGTCGTACAACTGGATTAGAGAATACTTATGCCTAGAAAATGAATTGCAATGATAATTTAGCATGAAGGGTAATATTGTGCCGAGACAAAAATGATGATTACTTGCTGGATAAAGAATGAAATCAAAAATGGTTTTCACCATGAGCTAGAAGGGGCTTGGGCCCTTCTTTTTGATTTTGGGAGCAGCTTGCTAGGTGGCCTGTGGCGCCAGAGCGACGGGGAACAGAGAGCGATGTCCATGGCGGCTCAACGGTGGCGGTCACCAAACTGCGAAAAACCAGCGTTGCAGCCGACGAAACAAGGAACCAAAAGTTGGAGAAGGTAGAGGGAGCTCGTGTGCACTACTTTGCTGTTGGAGGGATGGTGGAAATCGGCACCAAGGACTTGCCTCACTGGTAGAACAGCGAGGTGACGTTGTTTGCTCGAAGGAAGAAAAATGCCAAATTCTTGAGTTCCATGTAAGTACTTGAGAATCCTTTTGACGGATCAACGATGTGAAGCACGTGGCGAAGCTTGAAATCATGCACAAAGACCTACCATGAATTGTATGTCCGGTCTTGAAGCCATGAGGTACAAAAGTGACCCTATCATGCTTCTATATTCTTTTTGATCCACGGGTTCACCATCTTCATCATGTTCAAGTGTTCTTGCTGTACCTATTGGTGTCCGAAGAGGCTTGCTTTTGTCCATGTTGAATTGCTTAAAGAGATCTTTCGTGTACTTCGTTTGATGCACAAAGGTTCCCTCCTTAGTTTGCTTGATTTGCAGCCCCAAAAAGTACGTGAGTTCTCCCACCATACTCATCTCAAATTCCGAACTCATCATAGCTGAAAACTTGGACACAAGATCACGAGAAGCATAACTAAAGATAATATCATCTACATACACTTGAACTATGAGTCATTGCCATGCTTCAGCACAAAAAGAGGTTTATCAACCTTACCCATGGTAAACCCTTTTTTATGTAAGAATGTTTGTAACCTATCATACCTTGCACTAGGGCCTTGTTTGCGACCGTACAAGGCTTTGTACAGTTTCTAAACATGATTAGGAAAATCTGGATTTTCAAAACTTGGTGGTTGCTTGACATAAACCTCCTCATCTATGTAGCCACTAAGAGAAGCAATTTTAACATCCATTTGATATAACATGTAACCTTTAGATTGTGACACATGATTCTGAAAGATGAACCAAGCGTAATACATATGTGTGCCCAGGATGTTTAACACACATATACAAGTGATCCACAAATGATAAACATATTATAACCATGTCTCGATTAATAATACTAGTAATAGTACCTTATTACAAACTAAATAGTCTTGAATACAACTCTAAAAGACTACAACGGAAAAACTAATCACTACAGACTCCAAACTCCATAGGTAAGTTTGACGGCAAAACACACGCCTAGAACTCCTCAAAGACCTCCTGGTACTCCACCTGGTCGCCTGCTTCTAGATTTGGTGGGGGAATAGCAAGGGTGAGCAAATGTCGTACTCAGCAAGTGTGGGAAAGTATGACATGTAGGTTAAATATGGAATGACAATAAAATGGCTAATTGCATAAAAGTACATTCAAAACAGTTGAAAATGCAATTAAATTATCATTAAGTGTGGTCCTTCCAAAATAACCAAAATAACATCAATTTCAACATAAATAACCAATTCCAGCAATAATAAACCATATTCAACTCATAACTGCTCATTTATCTCATATCAATCAATTCCATATACCAAAGCCAATTAATTAACCAAGACCATCTCCCAATTCAATTCCATCCATTAAACCATATTGAAGTCCAAATTCTAATCATGTGAGGGTCCAAGTTGCTCATGACCGGGAGCACAACCATCATAATTGTTTTAAACTCACTTTGCAGAGGTTGTACCACTTTAGCCACAAGTTTGTGATTTTATCACCTTTCGATGACTATGGAATCTCAATTATGCCGTCTCACACTTCCTTAGGTGCGCGGCCAAGATATCACAAAATAGCCTTTACAAAGTGATTACTAGCATATTTAGACCCCACGAAGGTTTCACCGGTGGTGATGTCTCCAACTGAACACATCCAACCAAGGGCCCCCTCTTGAGTCATTCGGATCTCGGGGTAGTCTCACCAATCTTTACAAACCCAATCCGACTACCCGTTCCCCAGACATTCTTAAGGGTCCAAATAGTTCTAGCAAAACTCTAATTAGTCAACTAAGCCGCACGCATACTTGGCTCTGTGGTGGCACTCTAAATTCTGGATGGTCGCTCTAAGAACCGGTCCTTAGATCTAAAGCAAGCAAAACCACCAAAACAATCCAACCCATTCTACATAAACGGCTTGCTTAGATCCCTAGGAACCATGTTGCTAAAGGTCATTATCATCAATTTTCAACATTAAAGTGTTTAATAGTTCATAATTAAGAAATATGATTATTTCCCAAACCCAATTGAGTAATGTGAAGCAAAAGTGTAAAATACCCTTCCCGACTCTTTACATTATGTTCAAGCGACAAGGGTGGTCATACGAAACTAGTACATTCCTACAATTGGGTTTTCCCATGAATTGACACAAGCATGTAATTTTCCAAACAAAACATTTAATACCCATATCAAAATGATCAAGGACACTTGCCTTGCTCATGAGCTTGGTTTGGATCGAAGGCTTCAAAACTCTAGTTCTGCAGGTCCTCGAAAGCACTCTCTATGGCAACACCTTCTATTCTGAGCGACAAACATGCAAAACACAATTCAATCAAATAATGCTCATATAGTACTCAATATGCCATGATATGCATGATTGATGCAATTGTGAGGTAAAACTTGTTAATTAGTTGTGATTAATGTTTACTAACTAGTTCTTATAGTTTTAACAACTTTGGACATGTTTGGAATTGATTTGAGTCAATTTGGAATTAATTCAGCACAATTCAGATTAAGATACCGGACTAGTCTGGTTTTAGGGGCCGGAGTAGTCCACCCTGATTAGAATTGGAATTTAAGGTTTTCTTGATATGCGAATATTCGGGTTGAATTTGCATGAAAAATTGAATGTAGAGGGTATACCACATGTTTACAGATCAAAAGATCAAGATTTGGGCATGAGACTTGAATCTTGATGATTAGGGTTGATGAAGATTTATTGACGAAAAACATCGATTGTCGAAGAGTCGATGAAGATTGATCTTGATTGAGCCTTCTCCCTCTTCTCCTCCTTCTCCTTGCTCTTGGGCTCCTTCTTGACGTAGGCACAAAGCAAGGGCGGCAGCGAAGGTTTTTCTCAAATGGCGGAGAGGTGAGGGTATTGGGTTGCTTATATAGGGGTGGAGAGGTAGGGTTTTGGGGTGAATTCCAGGTGGAATTTGGTGCGTGATGAGTAGTGGCCATGGTTGGGTCCACTTGGGCTCCTTTGAGGTTGGGCATGAAGTTCTTGGGCCCAATTAAGGCAACTACCAAAACACAAATCGTGGAGAATGAATAGGATACGAGTTGTTTTCTGAAGGCCGTACTAGTCCGCGGTAGGGACCGGACTAGTCCATTTGGCAACATAGAAGAAATTGGACAAGTCCGATTTGCATGGCCGGACAAGTCCGGGAAAACATTAGGGGCTCAATCGGACTAGTCCGCACATTGTGCCGGACATGTTCGGACTCTGAAGAAACTGAACTTTCATGAATGAAAATGGGGATACCGGACTAGTCTGGGGTTATGGCCAGACAAGTCCGCACCCTGTTAGGAATAATTTCTGATTTGGCCTAAATTCATTTTAATCTTGGTCCACTTTATGTTGCTTAATGTTATACATGTATGAGGATGTATGCAATTCATTGTGCATGAAAATGAGGGTGTTACAAACCTACCCCCCTTAAAATGAATCTCACCCTCGAGATTCAACATGAAAGGAAGGAGATAGGGAAATTCCTTCTTGAGGTCATTTTCTTGCTCCCAAGTTGCTTCTGAGTCTGTAGGATGCTTCCATTGCACTTTGCACCATCAAATCAACTTGTTCCTTGTAACCCTCTCCTTGGTGTCCAAAATTTTGACAGATTGCTCAACATAGGTCAACTCTTCCTCAAGCTCCAATTCTTCCATTGGTACTTGCTTTTCTGGTACTCTCAAACACTTCTTGAGCCGAGAAACTTGAAACACGCATGAACATCCATAAGATGTGTAGGCATCTCTAGTTTATAGGCTACTTCTCCCCGTTTGTCCAAAATCTTGAATGGTCCAATATAGCAAGGTGCCAACTTGCCTTTGACATTAAACCGCTTGTGACCTCGTATAGGTGATACTTTAAGATATACGAAGTCTCCCACCTCAAAATATAGGCTTCTTTGTCTATTATCCTCGTAACACTTCTGTCTTGACTGAGCAACTCTCAAATTCTCGTGAATACTCTACACTTGCTTTTCGGCCTCTTGGATAACATCAACTCCAAATACTTGAGTTTCCCTTGTCTCATTCAAAAACAAGGGTGTTCAACACCTTCTCCCAAACAATGCTTCATACGGGGACATTTTCAAACTGGCTTGATAGCTGTTATTGTAGGAAAATTCAGAATATGGCGAACTCTTGTCCCAACTTCCTCCATAATTTAGCGCACAAGCTCTTAGAATATCCTCAAATATCTGATTTGTTCTCTCAGTCTGTCCATCCGTCTGAGGGTGTTAGGCAGAACTAAAATTCAATTGAGCTCCTATTGATTCGTGCAGCTTTTGCCAGAACCTTGAGGTAACTTGAGAACCTTTATCGGACACTATTTTCTTTGGTACCCCGTGTAAGCACACTATTCTTCCCATGTTCAATTCTGCTAAATTTGCTCCACTATAAGTAGTCTTGACAGGAATGAAATGCACTGATTTCGTCAATCGATCCTCAATAACCCATATTGAGTCATATCCCTCTGAAGTGCAAGGTAATCCAACTATGAAATCCATACCAACCTCCTCCCACTTCCATTATGGAATCTTCAATGGCTGTAATAATCCGGCTGGCCTTTGATGTTCAGCTATGACTTGTTAGCATACATCACACAATGCAACATATTCAGCTATGTCCCTTTTCATACCATCCCACTAGTCGCATGTCTTCATGTCCTTGTACATCTTTGTACAACCGGGATGGATAGAGTAAAGTGAGTCATGTGCCTCCTTCAATATCAACTATCGATGACACTTCTCATTAGGCACAACAATCCGTTTTCCAAGCCATATAGTACCATGGTCATCCTCATCAAATCTGAATTCTCTCCCTTCTTGGGTCCTTTCCTTGATTTCCTGGATTTCCTTGTCCTTCGCTTGACCTTCTCAAATCTCTTGTTCCAGGGTTGGATTCACTTACATTACTCCCATCTCATTCACAAATCCAATATTAACCGTTCAAACTCCTTGCATATCTCAGGTGGCAACTCCCTGATGATAAGCTGGTGGCTTGCTCCCTTTTGACTCAAGGCATCAGCCACTACGTTGGCTTTCCCTAGATTATAGTTGATTCCCATATCACAGTCCTTAATGATTTCCAACCATCTTCGTTTCCTCAAATTTAGATCCATCTGTGTAAATATGTACTTGAGACTCTTATGATCCGTATAAATCTCATATCTATGGCCAAGAATATAATGTCTGCAAATCTCAATGCATGCACTACGGCTGCAAGTTCGGGATCATGCATAGGATTGTTCTGCTCATGTTTTTTAAATTGCTTGGATGCATAAGCTACATCTCGGCCTTCTTGCATCAATACACAACCAAGTCCTTGCCTTGAAGCATCACAATAGTTGTCAAAACACTTGCCAACATCTGGCAATACCAATACAGGTGTTGTTGTCAATCTCTTCTTTAGCTCCTCAAAACTATCCTGACAAGCTTGATTCCACTTGAAAGGCTTCTCCTTCATCAACAGTTAAGTCATGGGCTTCGCTATATTGGAAAAGTACTTGATGAAAACAGTAATATCCAGCCATTCCAAGAAAACTCATGATTTCCTTCACATTCTGTGGCGGTTCCCACTTTAACACGAATCTAACCTTTCCTATTTCAACTGACACCCCTCCCCCGGATATGATATGGCCTAAGAATGATATCTCTGTTAACCAGAATTCGCACTTGTCGAACTTGGCATACAATTGGTGTTCTAGAAGTTTCTACAATGTCATCCTTAAATGCTCTTTGTGCTCCTCTTCACTCTTCGAGTAGATCATGATTCCATTAATAAACACTACACAAATTTATCCAAATACTCCATGAAGAACTTATTCATGAGATACATGAAGTATGCAGGTGCATTAGTCAATCCAAATGACACGCCCGTGTACTCATATGATCCATACCGTGTCCTGAAAACTGTTTTGGGTATGTGTGATGGTCTAATCTTCATTTCGAAATATCCCGACCGAAGATCAATCTTAGAGAATATTCTGGCTCCCTTCATTTGGTCGAACATATCCTCTATATGGGGCAACGTGTACTTATTCTTGATTGTCACCTCGTTGAGAGACCGGTAATCCACACACATTCTTTGCGATCCGTCTTTCTTATTTATGAAAAGCACTAGGGCTCCCCATGGCGACGAACTTGGGCATATAAAACCCTTTTTCTAACTGCTCTTGAATCTGCTTCTTGAGCTCCTCTAATTCCTTAGGAGGCATCCTATATGGCCTCTTTGCTATACGTGCAGTTCTAGGTATTAAATCAATGACGAACTCGATGACACAATCAGGTGATATACCTAGCAATTACTCAGGAAACACATCTGGATACTCCCGAACAACTGTAATCTTCTCCGAGGTCACTCCTTTTGCATGATTTACCATTGCCTTCTCGGTCATCGGCTGAACAGCCTTGAACTCTATATTGATTCCTTCCTCATTTGTCAATTGCACTATCCGAGTGGCACATTGAATTACTCCATTATTCTTCCTTAGCCAATACATTCCATGTATGATGTCCAAGCTTGAGAATTCAGGACTATGAGGTTGGCGAGGAATTCTACCCCCCTTATGAAAATACTTACTTTTGGACATACTATATTCGTCCTCATCTCTCCTCTTGAAGATTTAACTAACAAGGTAAACTTCAAGTATGATATGGGCATGCTATGCTATGCAACAAACTTTGATGAGATGAATGAATGAGATGCTCCAGAATCAAATAATATAGTAACGGGGTTGGAGTTTGCGAGAAACATACCAATCACAACATCTTCAGCTTGCTGAGCCTCTTCTGCAGATACATGGTTCACTTAGCCACGAGCAAAATTATGTGGTCCTCGGTTGCCTTGAGTTGCTCCTCCATTGGGCCTAGGATTTGGCCTTGGAACATTGTTCATATGTCCTAGACTTTGTTTTGGGCATTGGTTTTCAAAATGTCCCACTTGACCACAACTATAGCATGTCTATCCACCAGTGGTGCTAGCAAAGTTAGGGCGAGGCTGATTTTGATCATAGGTAGGTTTGGGCGTGGCGCAAGCTGCATAGGTAAGAGAGGTGCTTGCATGGGTGGACGTTGCTGCATTGGCTATTGCGGTCATGGTGGATAAGCAGGTTAGGATGCAGCAGTAGATGGGTTGTAATATGGTGCAGCAGGTGATGCATAGCGAGGACGGACATTGCTTCCCTGTGGTGGTCCATGATATGTCATTTTTCTCTTATGGTCTGTCTCCATCTCACATATCTTGTTCTCAACCACAATGGCCTTGTCAACCAGCTTCTGGAAGTTTGCATAGTCAACGTTGAGCAACTAAACTTGAATTTTATTATCGAGACCCCTCATGAAAAGATATTGCTTCCTTCTATCAGTGTTGATGTCCTCTGGAGCATACCTGGATAGTTGAGTGAATTTATTGAGGTATTCACTCACACTCATTCTTCCTTGCATGATTTTTCAAATTCTTGTCTTCTCAGTATCATAACTCCCTCTGCCACATAGTGAGAAAAGAACTTCCCCTTAAATTCAGTCCAAGTGATCCCCTCTGGGTTTTCATGAGCATTGCATAGAGATTTCCACCAGTCTGCAGCAGCTCCAATCAACTGGTGTGAAGCAAAAAGAACCTTTTCTCTATCACTGCACTGGACAATAGCAAGTTTTTTCTCAACAGACTTCAGCCAGTCATTAGCTCTCATAGGGTCTGTGGTTTGAGCAAAGGTAGGCGGCCTGGTCCTCATAAACTCTCCCAAATGGTTGTGGGGTGGCGGGTGTGGTGGTGGTGGCGGCATGTGGGGCTGATTGCTGTTGCCAGCTTGCAGCTGTCTCAAAGTCTGTATAATTGTCTGCATGAGCTGGTTCTGCATAGCCAATAGCTGCTCAAGGTTGATAGCTCCCTGGGCAGGTCCCTGGTTGTTCTGAGGTGCTTCATTGCTGTCCTCCTCACCATTGGCATTCCTCTGATTACGAGTCCTCGACATCTGTTGGTGAAAGAATAGTAGATACAAAAGAATTTAGAATTTGAAGAGAAACGCCCCAACTATATGCATCAAGATATATGTAACTAACCAATTCCTTTATTAATACTAATAAAACTATTAGAGGATGTGGACAAGGATCCCAGAACTCTCTATTACGTGTAGATGTGGAGAAACCGCTAGACATCCCAAAACTCGCACCAAGCACACAAGCACAAGCACACACCAAGAAAATTCAGCACACCACACTAAACACAACTAAAACGATCTAAATGCTTTTCTAACTTCAAGACAGAAGACCTAGACTTAATTGCGTGAACCACGGCTGTCCTGGCCCTGAGGCGGCGAAGGCGACGGCGGTGGCAAGGCATACACGGGCGCACGCCAAGGTGAGCTGTCCTTCCATGTAGGCACTGGAGAGGTTGCTACACCATTGACCTCGGCATCCGTTTGTGAAAGAATAGTAGATACGAAAGAATTTAGAATTTGAAAAGAAATGCTTCAACTATATGTATCAAGGTATGGGTAACTAAACAACTGCTTTATTAATACTATAACCCTATTAGAGGATGTAGACAAGTATCCCACAACTCTCTACTACACGCGGATGTGGACAAAATGCTAGACGTTCCACAACAGACACCAAGCACACAACAAGCAATCATACAATCAGCACACCAAATCAAGCGAGCACTAACAATCTACACGGATGGACCGGGGATGTGTCATCGGTGTGTGAAGTGATGGTCGGTGCAAGTGTGGGACGGATGTTATAGTCAACATTCTATTTCAGCAAGAAGAGACAAGAAAAGACATGGCAGCAGTGGGAAAGATGTCGAAAATTCAATTTCAGCCCAGCAGCTATAAATCAAGGTGAGAGAATGTCCATTTGCTCAAAAAGATGCAAAAACAGCAAAAGTTGCAGCAGCAGCGAAAACGCAATTTTTTTCCACTTAATATAGCTAGTGTAATGCAAAATAGTGCAAAACGGGCTAATTTTGAATATGAAAGAAGTCCTAAGTGATTTGTGTTGTCCATTCTAACTAGGAATGCGTCCTACGGTCAAACACGGCTCTGATACCAATTTATGACACCCAGTTCCAAAAATGAACCAAGCATAATGCATATGTGTGTCCAGGATGTTTAACACACATACAAAAGTGATTCACAAATGATAAATAGATATAAACCATGTATCGAATAATAAAATACTAATAATAATACGTTATTACAAAATAAATAGTCTTGAATACAAGCTCTAATCAACTGCAGCGAAAAGACTAAACACGAATGACTCCAAACTTCACAGGCAGGTTTGATGGCAAAACACATGCCTAGAACTCCTCAGACCTACTCCATCTGATTGCCTGCGTTTGGATTTGGTGGGAGAATAGCAAGGGTGAGCACATGTCGTACATAGCAAGTGTGAGAAAGTATGACATGTAGCTTAAACAAGGAATAGTAATGAACAGTGGCTAATTGCAGAAAAGTACATTCAAAACAGTTGAAAATACAATTTTATGATCATTAAGTGAGGTCATTCCCAAATAACCCATATACCATCAATTTTGACTTAAATAACCAATTTCAGCAATAATAATCCAAAATCAACTCATAACTGCTCATTTATCTCAATTCCATTAATTCCATATACCAATGCCAGTTAATGAACCATTCCAAATTCCCAATCCAATTCCAGCCATTAAACCATGTTAAAGTACAAATTCTAATCATGTGAGGGTCCAGGTTGCTCATGTCCAGGAGCACGGCTATCATGATAGTTTTAAACACACTCTGCAGAGGTTGTACAACTTTACCTACAAGTTCGTGATTTCATCACCTTTCGATGATTATGGAATCTCAATTATGTAGTCTCACACTTCCTTAGGTGCGTGGCTAGGAGATTAAAAATAGCCTTTACAAAGTGATTACTAGCATATTTAGACCCTACTAAGGTTTCACCAGTGGTGATGTCTCCAACTGAGCACATCCAACCAAGGGTACCCTCTTGAGCCATTCGGGTCCCAGGGTAGTCCCACCAATCTCTACAAACCCAATCCAACTACCCCTTTCCCGAGCATTCTTAATGGTCCAAATAGTACTGGCAAAACACTAATTAGTTAGCTGAGCCGCACCCATACTTGGCCCTGTGGTGGAACTATAAACCCTGGATGGTCGCTCTGCGAACCGGTCCTTAGATCTAAGGCAAGAAAAACCACCGAAACAGTCCAACCCATGCAATATAACCGGCTTGCTCAGATCCCTAGGTACCATGTTGCTAAAGGGTCATTAATATATTCTTATCATTCATGTGTTCAATAGTTCATAGTAAGTATTATGATTATTTCCCAAACCCAATTGAGTATAGCGAAGCAAAATGTAAAATACCATTCCTGACTCTCTAAATTGTCTTCATGCGACAAGGGTGGTCATACAAAACTAGTAAACTCCTACAATTGTGTTTTCGCATCAATTTTGACACAAGCATGCAATCTTGCAAACAAAACCTTTAAAATAGGATCAATATGGTTAAACACACTTGCCTTGCTCCTGAGCTTGATTTGGATCAAAGGTTTCAAAACTCCGGTTCTTCAAGTCCTCGAAAGCACTCTCAATGACAACACCTTTTATTCTGAGCGATAAACATGCAAAACGCATAATTCAATCAAATAATGCTCATATAGTACTCAATATGCTATGATATGCATGATTAATGCAACTGTGAGGTAAAACTTGTTAACGAGGTTCTATTAATGTTAACTAACTAGTTCTAATAGTTTTTAATAGGTTTGACTAAGTTTGGATTTGATTTGAGTTAATTTGGAATTAATTCATCACATTCTAACTTCAGACACCGAACTAGTCTGGTTTCAGGGGCCAAACTAGTCCATCCTGGACAGAACTGTAAATTAAAGTTTTCATGATCTGCGAGAATTGGGGTTAAATTTGCATGAAAACTTGAATGTAGAGGGTGTACCACGTGTTTAGAGATCAAAAGATCAATATTAGGGTGTGAGACTTGAATCTTAGCGATTAGGGCTTGATGAAGATGAGCTGATGAAGCTTTGTTGATGAAAATCGTCAATTCATCAAAAAGTCAATGAAGATCGATCTTGGTTGGCCCTTCTCTCTCTTCTACTCCTTCTCCTTGCTTCTGGACTTGATCTTGACATCGGCAACAAGGCAAAAGTGGCAGCAAGGGTTTTCAATTGGGGTGGAGAGGTATGGGTATGGGTTGTTTATATAGTGGTGGAGAGTTAGGGTTTTGGGGTGAATTCCAAGTGAATTTCGGCGGGGGACGTATAGAGGCCATGGTGGTGTCCACATGGGCTCCTCTGAGGTCGGGCACGAAGTTCTTGGACCCAAATTATTCTATTACCCAAAAACAATTCGTGGAGAATTAACAGATTTCGAGTTGTTTCCCGAAGGCCGGACTAGTCCGCAGTACGGAACGGACTAGTCCGTTTGGCAACAGAGAAAAATGGGACAAGTCCAACCGGACAAGTCCATGGAACATCACAGGCTTAACTGGACTAGTCCACACTTTAAGCCGAGCAATTCCATACTCTAAAAGATTGATTTTTTCTGAATGAATTTGGGGACAAGTCCGGATTTAGAGGTCGGTCAAGTCCGCACCCTGACGGACTGAAATTTCTAGTTTAGCCCTAAATTCATTTTAGTCTTGTTCCTTTTTGCATGGCTTAATGTTAAACATGTACGAGGATGTATGCAATGCATTGTTCATGAAAATGAGGGTGTTACACCCCTTTAAGCTTAAGAAGCCCACATATGCGATCAAGAGTGCTAACAGAGATGATCAAAGCCTACGTGACCAGGTCTACGATGCCAAGAATATTAAGTCTTTCAAATCATTAGCAACTTGACACATATTCTTAGAGGATGACATATGAAAATTAGCTTTAAAAAATCTTCCAAACTGAGACATGTTAAAAATAAGCTCACCATTTGAATCTACAACCTTGCAGCAACTTTTAGTGAAGTTAACTTCTAGATTTTCATCTAGTAACTATGAAACTGTTGATGGTTACTAACGTCACAGATCATCTCTCGAAAGAGATGAGGTCTGCATGCGCACGGAAACTATCATGTAGCATTTCACCCAAGAGTATTCCCATGGGTATCATATTTATCCCAAAGGAAGGCAATGGAGTAAAGCAAACATTGCTCTTATCATCAAGCTATTGGATACTAATCAATTATCAAGATAGGGGTAAGTTGATAATAGGGGTAGTGTGACACACAACTAAGCAATCTATTCTAAGGGTAAATGGGTCCTAATGGAGATTAGGACTAAGAGTTGGGTTGTTGCACCTACAATGCTTCTAGTATACATATACATAGCATAGGTTAGGTACTAATGAGCATGTCAACAGTGAATACATAAGCTAAGTTGTTCAACATAACGAGCACGGGTTTACCCCTAGCAATACTAGGACGACTCCCGACAAGAGCCTGTGGCATAGCCGAACATGGAGGATTACAAAGGACAGATAGGGCTCTCACCACCTACTACCTACCTCTTCAATCCGTGGATCTATGATACATCCAACGTTACTTAACTACCCTAGCACCATGCTAGCATATTAAGTAAATACCTTAAGAATCATGACATCTTAGGGCAATGACTAACCTAAACATTATTGAACCAATGTTGATATTATCGGCACCTCGCGTACCAGATACCCTGTGATACCGCAAGAAGATCAAGAAAGTTCCACCTATCAGAGTCGAAGGCCCTTGTAGGTTCCACATGTCACGTTGCACTGGACCCACTCCCCTCATATAGCTGGCTCCCTGGTTAACACGTGTAAAATAAGACCGGAACAAAACTCCCAACCAAGGGAAGCTCTCGCGACTACACGTGTACAACAGCCCCGGACCTAGCCTCCGTTAGAGAGGAGCTTCGGTGTTGACACGTGTACAGCAACCGCGGACCTACCCTCGCATAAGGGAAAGCTTCGGATCTGCCACGTGTGAAGCCTCCGGACCTTCGTCACCAACAGGAATACAAGCCGATCATGACCATTACAGACGTTCAAGGATGGTTAACGCGGATGTTATAAGTTCGGATAATGCGTCATTAATGTTGTATTAGTGACACACGATCAGTGCACCATTAACAGGGGTGATGCTGCTTTGAAGGCACATTACCACACTATTAATCATACTTAATACTCTTTAGACAGTGTATTTGGTCATTAAGCACGCTAGGGTCACATGTCGGGCCAGACCAGCTTTGTAATGGTCAGTCCATAGAACTATAAAAGGACTGCACCGCACGAATATGAGAGGAATCCAAGCTATTGCAACCTGACCCTAGGGAACGCATTCGCTCAATACAATTACACAAACCCCGTGGAGTAGGGTGTTATGCCCAGGCAGCCCGAACCACGTAAATCTCTGAGGTCACCATCTTGATATTTATCTCTGCGTGCCCCAACCACAAAAGAACCTCCGCAGGCTTCTTCTCAGCGAGTCCGGGGTAAGTGTCATTTTTAACACTTTGACATTTGGTGCGCCAGGTAGGGGGGTCATCATCCCGAGATCACAAGATGATGAATTCAGCTGCTGGATCATCCAACGTCAATCATGCTGAACAACCTACTGACAGGGCCGACTCTATATTTTAGAGGGCCCTAGGGCGAGATCCAGAGCATGGGCCCTTAAATATATATATATATAAGTTTATAAATATCAATTTTTACTTTTAAAAAATATAAACATATATATTATTTGTTTGAGATATCTAATAAAAATATTAACACTTGATTAGTATTATATTATGATATAAAAACGAAAATATATTAAATAAAGTATGCTAGAATGAATGTATGATTACCTCAAATAAGAACCAAATTACAATAACTTTATGACAAGGATGTTTCAGTGCTTTCACAAAAAAAAGTTCTTCGACCATTCCTAATACAAAATCATTTAAACTAATATCGAAATCAATATCGTCCAAGACATCCTTATCAATAGTACAACATATAACGTGGCTGTTGCTGTCATGCAGTTTAGCTTGCTTTTCTTGCATCATCGCTGGTGCAATTAAGAAACATATTGCCTCGCTTGTTTTACTGCACTCAGGTGATTTAAGCAGAAGGTCACCGCTCAGGTGATTTAATCAGCAAACAACTGAAGAACAAGCCAACGACAGCTAGTACTGGTGTTTTTTCCCATACCCTTTTACCTTTGCCGGACTGCGGAGGCAAGAACTTGAAAGAAACAACACTTTTACTGCAGGTGAGCTGGGCCGTCTGGCATTGCTGTGACCACTAAGTGTACTGCCATGTATACATACCGCATACGATCTATATATGATCTATTTTATGTTTGTTAGTGAAAATTTTAAACCCTACAACATATACAGGTATAAAAATTATGGGCCCCCTTCCGGTCTGGGCCCTAGGCGGTCGCCCCTCCCGCCTAGGCCCAGAGTCGGCCCTGCCTGCTGAAGGCAACCCCTCCAATGTTCAGCAGCCAGCTGGTGCCAATGCTTTAGCGGGCACTGTAGCACCATTTGTTCTAGCAAACAATGCCAATCAACGAGATGGGGCATTTGCGTCGGTCACCACATCGGCAAACAGCAACCCCGAGCATGCGCTCATTACTGTGCGAGCTCTTCTACAACATCCACCACCTCCAGGTGCACCCCAGGGTGCTATGGAGAAGTGGAGGGCTGATGTCGATCATCTGATCGCAGTTGCAGCTGCAGGCATCATCAACCAAGGTCCTCCTCCTTCGGGGCAAGCATCTTCACAACGACGAACCCTGTCCGGCCGGCTTGGTCCACAAGCCTCTCAACAAAGGAGACGTGCTGCCTCCAAGCAGGAGACTTCGTTGCCCCCGGGGCGCGACGCACCCCTACCATCACCAGGATCCCGACTCATGACCTACGGTCAGAACTGGATCGCCGTTACCAGCAACAGGACGGCCGTGTCCATATCGAGCGTGCTTGCGAAAGGCAATAGGCTCAAGACAACCCTTCTTGTCAAGGAGTAGGAGGAGGTTGTTCTGCCCTAGCCATGCACTTACGTATGTCCGATGTCCACAGAAGTTCCGACCTCACTTGCCGGAAAAATTTGACGGGACAGTCAACCTGCCGAATTTCTTCAAATCTACTCGACTGCCATATTGGCAGCAAGAGGTGATGAGGCTGTGATGGCCAATTACTTCCCGGTGGCTTTAACCGTGACTACAAGGTTCTGGTTCATGAGTCTTCCACCCGACTCCATTGATAGTTGGATGGAACTATGCGAGCAATTCACTGACAACTTCGGGAGTTCCTACACCCGACCTGGCACTAAATTGGACTTGTTTACTGTAAATCAAAAATCGGGGGAGTCGTTACGGTCCTTCATCCAGCGATTCTCTCAGGTACAAAATACCATTCCATCTATCTCGAGCTCTTCTGTTATGGTTGCATTCAGACAGGGAGTTCGAGATAAGAAGATGCTAGAGAAGCTGGCTATTAAAGAAGTCACCAGCGTCACGGAACTCTTCAACCTAGCCAACAAATGTGCTAGAGCTGCGGAGGGCCGTGAAATGCACTCCAAGCCAGCTGTGGAGGCCAATGAGAAGTCCTCAAAAACTGAAGCTGCTACCTCCAGTAGTGGAAAGAATAAGAAGAAGCCCAACAGCAAAAAGAAGCCAGGGGCCACGCCCCAAGAAGCGACCTCGTCCTTCATCAAAGGACGGCAACAATTCCAAAGCATGGTGTCCAATCCACAAGATGAACCGACACAGCTTGGAAGTGTGCCGGGAGGTCCAAAACCTTGCTAAACACTACAACAAGCGCCGGGAAGAAACTCCTTTCCGAAAGGGAAGGAAAACAAAAAGTCGACGAAGCTCCGACTGAAGAGGAGCTAGGTTTCCAGGACCCTAAAAAGGTCTTGAAAGCCGTCTACAACACAGTTGACGACGACTCCGACACCTCCGACAACGAATGTCAGAAAACCCTGAACACCATCTATGGTGGTTCTTGGGACATCACCTCTCGTCGCATCCTCAAGAAAATGCGGCGGGACATGGCCATGGTAGCTCCTGCTGCTAAGGCAGAATCGCATTGGAAGTGGATTGATATACCCATCATTTTTTATGCTTCGGACTACTCCCAAAACATGATCGGGGCTGGTCAACTACCGTTGATGGTGTCACCCACCATTAACAATATTCAAATCCACCATGTAATGGTGAACGGAGGTTCCGGGCTAAACCTTATAAGCTTCGAAGCTTTCGTTAAGCTTCAGCTCCGGCCTTCGGACCTTCGCCCATCCCGACCATTCTTCGGAGTAGGTCCAGGAACTATTACTCCTCTTGGTTCCATTACACTCCCAATTACCTTCGAGACCCGAGAGAACTACAGAAACGAGAAACTGGTTTTCGACGTTGCGCAGATCAGTCTGCCCTTCAATGCCATTTTGGGTAGGCCAGCTTTATACAAGTTTATGGCTGCTGCTCATTATGGTTACCTGGTGTTGAAGATGTTAACACCTACGGGCGTTCTGCGGATCCACGTAGATCGAACTGCAGGAGTCACTGCACTGGAGGAACTCTATGCGCTTACCACAGCGCAAGAGGAAGCATCCGGTAAGGAGCCAGCTGCGAATCCTCCAAGCATTCGTCACAAAGGCTCTACCTCCGCACCTTGTGTGCAACCAAGCGGCGACGTCGACATTCCCGTCAAAGTCGTCCAAATTGGTTCCGATGCTGCTTAAACTACCCGAATATTGGGGGGGTCTGAACAACAAATAGGAACTCGCGCTCATCACTTTCCTCCGGGCTAGTGTCGACGTGTTTGCCTGGCAACCATCACAAATGCTTGGGATCCCTAGGGAGGTGATTGAGCACAATCTGAAGATTTACCCAGACGCTCAGCCTGTACACCAGAAGCCCTAGAAGCAATCAATCGAGCGGTAAAACTTCATCAGACAGGAAATTAAGAAGTTGCTCGAAGCTGGATTCATCTGGGAAGTCTTCCATCCAAAATGGCTGGCAAACCCAGTTGTTGTACCCAATGCCGGTGGGAAGCTTCAGATGTGTATCGACTACACCACCTTAAATAAGGCATGTCCAAAAGATCCATTTCCACTACCTAGAATAGATCAGATAGTGGATTCCACCTACCGGTGTGAACTACTGTGTTTCTTAGATGCATATTCTGGATATCATCAAATCCAAATGTCTAAGGAATATGAAGAGCATACTGCCTTCATAACAGTAGATGGATTATATTGTTATACTGCCATGCCATTTGGTCTTAAAAATGCTGCTTCAACATTTGTGCGAGCCATGTACAAAACATTTGGAGAGCTAATTAGAGACTTGGTGGAGGTGTATCTTGATGAAATCGTCGTGAAGATCAAAAACAAGGAGTCACCCTTGATAATTTACAAGCCATCTTCGACAAGTTGCGCACTACGCACACCAAGCTGAACCCGGACAAATGTGTCTTCAGGGTTAGCTCCGGAAAGCTTCTGGGGTTCTTGGTGACTCATCGATGAATCGAAGAAAATTCGGCAAAAATCAAAGCTATAGAAGAAATGTGGCCCCCAGCCCGTATTAAAGATGTCCAAAAGTTGACTAGATGTCTAGCTGCGCTTAGACGGTTTATATCAAGACTGGTAGAACGGGCGCTACCCTTCTTCAAACTCCTGAAGAAGCCCGGACCATTTCATTGGTCTAAAGAAGCAGAAAAGGCTTTTCAAGAGCTAAAGCAGCTCCTCACCACACTACCAATCCTGGTAGCTCCGAACCCTGGTGAGCCTTTACTGCTTTACATTTCGGCAACTACAGAGGTTGTCAGTATGGTCCTGGTCGTGGAAAGACTGGAGCCATCTCCAATTCAGCAGTCTAGACCCCTCCGGGAGGATCTGGAGCTACCTAAAGACGATTCTGGGTACCATTCCTCAGGCACGAATCCTCAAGGTGAGATGTTGGAGGATCAACCTCCTTCAAATGAAGGAGTAACTTCTACTGAACAAGAAGATTCGAACCCTTCTGGCAGGGTCTGGGTCCCTCCAGAAAATCTTTGGGTTCCTTCGGCAGGGACCAGTAAATTCCAGAAGAAAGTCCGAACCCCTCCGGGAGGGTCCGGGTAGATGAGGAGGAAGCTTCGGGCCCCTCCGAGAGGGCCCGGACAGTCCAACGCCCTGTGTACTTCATCAGTGAAGTACTCCATGAAGCCAAGACAAAATACATTGAGGTGCATAAACTGCTTTACGCAGTTCTTATCACCTCAAGAAAGCTTCGCCACTATTTCCAAGCGCACAAAATATCAGTGGTAACTTCTTTTCCACTACATGCAATTCTGCATAACACTAATTCTACTTGGAATATTGCAAAGTGGGCAGCAGAGCTGGTAGAATTTGATATAGAACTCATGCCGAGACAAGCAATTAAAAGTCAAGCCTTGGCCAACTTTGTGGCGGAATGGACCCCCTCTCCGTCAAACCCTGGGGGCCATAGTAAGCAAAAACCAGAACTCAAAGTTCCAGTATTCACCAAGCCTCACTGGACCCTCTACTTCTATGGCTCCATGCAGAAGCAGGGAGCCAGAGTTGGAATCTTTCTTTTGGCTCCGACTGGAGAGAAGGTCAAGTACATGGTACACCTTGATTTCAAGGTGACCAACAATATGGCGGAGTATGAAGCCCTCATCTATGGACTCAAGGTGGCACTATCTTATGGTATCAAGCAGCTGCTGGTAAAGGGAGATTCACAACTTGTCATCAAACAACTAAAAGGTGAATGTTCCTACAACAATTCTTAGTTAGCTGCTTATCTCCTTGAAGTCCAGAGCCTTTAGAAGGATCTCTAAGTCCTTGATCTCCAACATATTCAGTGCCTTCATAACGCTGAAGCCGACAAACTCTTGACGAAAGCCTCAACCGGAGCTCTGGCTCCTGAAGGAATCTTCGTTCGGAGGTTGACAAAACCAACAGCTTAGCCTGCCGAACTGAGCGAAGGGGGCGAGACCAGCACCTCAAAGCAGGTGGTCCCGGTGGCCCTGTTACCATGGCATTCACCAAGGGTCATAGTTGCTATTGGAAGCTCCGAGCAACCCAACACGCAAGACTCAGAAGCTCAAGTTAGCTCTGATGCATGGATCTCTGATATCCAGAGCTACTTGAAAGACAATATCCTTCCTGAAGACAGTGTATCTGCTGACCGGATTGTCAGATTGGCTAAAAGATACACGTTGGTAGAAGGGGATCTCTACCGACGCGGTGCCAACGACATCCTAATGTGGTGCATTGCAAGGGAAGAAGGCAGCAATCTTCTCCCAGAAATCCATGTTGGCGAGTGTGGGAACCATGCAACTTCCCGCACGTTGGTTAGTAAAGCCTTCCGGCATGGCTTTTACTGGCCTACAACACTTCAGGATGCAGTTGAGCTAGTGAAGAAATGTGAAGCATGTCAGTTCCATGCAAAACAGATTCAGACACCGGCTTAAGCTATCGGAGGTTACAGGTTCCTATATGTCGCCATCTAGAAGTTCACCAAGTGGCCGGAAGCAACTCTAGTACTAACAATCAACAAACAATCAGCAAACAAGTTCCTGAAGTCCATTCTATGCAGATTTGGAGTTCCAAACAATGTCATAACTGACAACGGAACTCAATTTACAAGCGCTGCATTCCAAGAATATTGCGAAGACCTCGGTATTCAACTTAGCTACGCCTCAGTAGCTCATCCAGCAAGCAATTGCCAAGCCGAGAGAGCAAATGCAGAATTTTTAAAAGGACTCAAGACGCGCACATATGAGCGTTTGATAATGCACGGAGCTAACTGGATTGAAGAGCTTCCGTCCACATTATGGGCGAATAGGACAACACCTAATCGATCAACTGGGAGACTCCATTCTTCCTGGTGTATGAAGCTGAAGCAGTTCTTCCTCCAGAAATCTCCTTGTGGTCCCTCTGGGTCCGAAACTTTGACGAAGCCACGCAGGACCAGCTCTGGCGTGAAGACCTTGAACTCGTCGATGAGGGAAGGTGCCAAGCAGCTGTTTGGAATGCACGTTATCGCCAGGCGCTCCGGCGCTATCAGCAAAGGCATGTGTGTGACCGACAGCTTGAAGAAGGCGACCTAGTGCTCCGGAAAATACTAACTCGTGAAGGGATGAACAAACTTTCCCCCAGCTAGGAGGGTCCCTTCCGAGTCAGGGTGAGTTCGCTTGGCAACAGAGGATGGGACTCCACTTCCCAATCCTTGGAACATCGAGCACCTCCGTAAGTTTTATGCTTAGAATCATGGAGGTGAGTCTGTAATTACACACAATGCATGTTGTAGATTCATTATACTGAGTCGAGCAAGTCCTCCAGGATAACATCCGGATCCCTCCGGGAGGGTCTAGGAAGTTCAAGTAACCCTTGACACAGTCACAACACTAAAAGTGTAACTACTTGCTCTTGGTTAGCACAAGTTGTATAGCACATTTAGCATGGTCCAGCACCCTAAGTATGTCCTTGTCTCCCCTGTAATATGGACCTAAAATGAAAGGCATTATTGCGTGAAAACAGACTCCACGTGCATTTACTTTTTGTGCAAGGCTCATTATATCAAATATTTTTTCTCACCAATTGCCTATAATAAAGTTGTGCAATTATTTTTGAGATTTATTCCAAGTAATTCACGTGTGCTACAAACTTTAATTATAATCTTTTTTGGATCTCAACATTTCTACTTAGTCAACTTGCCTGAACGCCAAGCCAACATAGGTCCAGAGTAAGCTATCGACTTAGCCTGGTCCTGCACCCTAAGTACGCCGCTCTACCTACACCCCGATAGACCTCAGTAGGGTGAGTTCTAAAAAGGCATGCGGATCTGGAAAGATTATAATAAAACGTTTGTTATCATGTTGAGTTACTTCAGAAATAAGGTCCAAATAAGAACAATAAGTCACAACAAATTTATAGGCAAGAGGACGAATTTTACTTTTTCTCTATCCTTTAATGTGCATGAAAAACAAAAATTCATAGCGATGGTGGACGACGTCGGAGCTATTAAGCTCCGACATCTCCCAAGATAGGTCCGTCGTCAACATCTCATATGTTGACGCCAGAGCTACCAAGATCCGACCATTCTAGGGGGCCTGTCTTCAACGCTTCAAAATTGAAGACTTCAACATACTGTCATAACCTATGGTACTTGTACACACCTCAACTGTACACATGTACAGGGGGGGCAACAAGACACGACATAGTATATTGAAGACAAAGTGAAATTCAAGGCAAAAAGGAATATTTCATTAATTAAAAGAATTGGATTACAAAATTGAGATTACAAGGGACAAAGGGAGAAAAGTCCTAGCTACTGGAGGATCTAGGTCCTGTGGAAAAACGAAGCAACCTTCTCAGCAGCATCTTGGACACTAGCCCTGGCGACATCCTACTCCTCCGCGATGATTCCTTCAAAGACCGGATCAAGGGAGAACTGGGGATCTCGGCTTCGGTAACATGACAAGACATACTTAGCGATGTTCTTGGCCAAGGATTTACCCTCCGTCTCCAGTTAATCGGCGATGACGTCACCCATCACGTCGAGTTTGCTGCCAGCAGAGCTAAGTGCCGCCAGCATCTGGTCCAGCTCCCGCGCCGGGTTCTCTAGGCGTACTGGACCAAACCAAGAGGCCCGAGGGCTCTGTCTGCATGCCCAGGAAGTCCCATACCATAAGGGACTCAGTCACCTTCGAGCTTCGCAGCTCCTCCAGTGACCTCCAGGTGGCAGCAAGCTCCGAACCTTCACGGGCAAGCCGCTCGACCAACTTAGCATGCTGCTGCATGTTTTTAGCAACCTGCTTCTCCCGGTCGGCCAGCTCCGTCTCCCGGAGGTGGATGCGGTTCCGCCTCTCAGCTAGGTCCTTTTCCCTACCCTTGACTCTCTCCTCCCTAGCGGCAATTTCAGAATCTCTTTTCGAGAGCTCTTGCCCCACCTTCTAGTTCTTCTTCCTCTCTTCCTCCTTCCATAGATCCAGCTTTTTGTTGCGATCTGCCAAAATTTTCTCACCCGGTGTCAACTTCTGGGTGACCTCCGCCTCTCTTCTCACCACATCCTCCTGCTGCCCCAGGTGTTTTTCCTCCCTCGCCTCCAGGTCGGCTCAACGCTTCAGGAGAGTTTCATTGAACTCTGCAAGCTTTTCAAAACGCTCGTCAACAGCGTCACGTCTCTCCTTGGCCCGCTCCAGGATTTCCCTGGAGTTAGCATCGAGCGCCAGGATGGTGGCCTCCTTCTCTTCCATCAACTTATCCCAGTACTCTAACCGGACCTTTTCCCTTTTTATCCACTCCTTCTTGTCAGCCAGCCTCGTTTGGGCAAGCCTGGTCTCAAAATGGAGTCTGTTGCACCAACGCCTCAAGGTGTGGCGCTCCTACTCCAAGGATTTACTCTCATGATCGAAGGCAAGCTGGACCTGTCAGAGACTTGAGTAGGCGTTGTCTATGGACAACGCCAAAGGGATAGGTTTCGGGCCTGCTGGGACCATTTCTGCTGGCTCCAAGGGATTTTCCATCACAAAAATTGGGTCCCACTCTACAATAGTGGTTCCCTGGACTCCTACAGTGCTAGGGCCGCTCTCCTGGAGCCCTTCAGCGGTAGCAGAAAAACCCACGGGGGGAGCTTCCACCTCCGGAGCAGTTGAAGGTGCCACTTCCGGGTCTTAAGTCAATAGCTCCGAAGTCGGGGTACCTGTCGCCCTCTCTTCGGGCTGCTTTGGCTCCGGCCATTCTACCTTTGGGACAACCACTTCTGGAGCAGCAGTTGGAGCTTCAACTGGGGCTTCAACCACCGCTGGCTCGAGCTCCAGCGCCGCAACCACCTCCGGCACGGTCGCCGGACCCTCAGACACCTCCGGCATAGCTGCCAGACCTCGAACCACCTCTGGCTCCTCAGTCGGACCCTCTACAACTTCTGGCTCTACCGCCGGATCTTCAACCATTTCCGGCACAAGGGACGTAGCCTGGGTGATCTCCGGCTCAATAGTCGGGGCTTCAACTACCTCTAGCTCAGCAGCCAGGGCTTCGGCAACTTCTGGCTCGGGAGCCGAAACTTCTAGCATTGCCAGTGCTTGAGCATCAGCCTCTTCCGCCAGGGGCACGTCTTCAACTTCCCTCCCGTGGTCTGGCGCTACCACAGGAGCTTCAGGTGAGGACTCCGAGTCCAAGCTCACGACAACTGGCGCTGGAGCTAGAGCCCACAACTCCGCCTCCGCTTGACGAGGAGACTCAGCGATCGAAATCGGAACTTCAACAGGTGCAGCCCCAACCGTTACAACAGGCGCTGGAGCTCCCGGTCCCTTCTTCGACACCCTAAAAATAAAGGGAAGAGAAGATTAAAGACACATCCAAAAGCAATATTATCATTTTAGGGTGAGCAATCAATGCTTACCTCAGGATGCTACCACCCCAGTCACCTCGGAACCTCTTCTTTTGAGGCCTAGAGCTAGAGCCCACCAAATCTAGTGAGACAACAGCTTCGGACCTCAGCTGAGGAACACTCGCAGCTATCGGAGTTCCTTTGGCCGGAGCTTCCCTTCGCCGGGAAGAACTCCCGGACCTGGAGCTTCTAGCCGGTACTAAGGCCGGGGTAGAATGCTCGGAGCTTACGCCTCATGAAGACGTTTGCACCGGAGCAGGAGTAGCTACAGAAGACCTCCCCATCCGGGGAGAAGCAGCTGTCGTGGAAGGAGCAGGCCTGACAGACCTCCCGTCAGTGTGCTTCAACTTCCTCTTCCGGCTGGAAGGCTCAGCTGGCTCTTTGCCCTTGCCCTTGCCGACATCTTCAGTCTTTTGGCTCGGGGCAGGAGCAGAACCACCCTCGGAAGGTCCAGACATCACCAACCCGGTGGTTGGACGCCTTTCCATGTCACCAAGGTCGTCAAGCGCCAGCGTACTCCTCCGGAGCTCCCTGCTGAACTACACCTCCATGTTCAGAGGGAGCAAAGCCGCCGGCGGAGTTAAGTCGTCGCCTTCGACTTCAATTCCATGTTGGAATTTCTTGAGATGAAGCTCCAAAGCTGTGCCCTGCAAGTTAGATCTCAGGCCGGTTTCAATCCAGTTGTCATCCATCACGCTGTTGAGGGCCCAAGCGAGCTTGTCCCTCTTCTTAAATGGAGCCCATCTGTTGACCAGGAAGTTGCAAAAGACCATCTGGGGGGTCACTCCACCTTCCACGCACTCGCGGATCCTGGTCAAGACAGGGTTGAAGGTATTTGACAGCACTGGAACTACACTCCAAGCGTCAGTGTCAACATTTGGGAGACCTTCGGGAAGCTCCAATTTCTCATGCTCCTCGATCGTGACGACGATGCAATCCTTCTTCCAGTCGTCCCACTTGCTGGAAGGAAACGACCTCAAGTATTTGTAGGGACATTTCTTGCGCTTCACAAAATATTATAAGCCAAGAAACTCGGACCCCTTGCAGGTGGTGTGGATGATGAAGAAGGTGCGGAAAAGCTCGACGCAGGGGGGGATACACACCCACATCTCGCAGAAGTGGACTAATTTCACCACGAGAAGAAGGGAGTGGGGGCCAAGGTGGTACAACTGCAGCCATAAAAGTCTAGCAGCATCAACAAGAAAGAAGAGAAAGGTGGGATTAGCCCCACCATGGCGTCGCTGAGAAGTACACCATGTCACCGTCGCGCATCTTCTTGAATGGGAGCTTGCCGGCGCGGACCAGATGGTTGAAGGAGTTGCTGGACCACCCCATGTAGGTCTGGACCTTCTTCAGGTCATCATCGCTCTTGAGGCAGCTCTTGGAAAGACCCAACTCCATCGCAGCAAAGGGGAGCGAAGGAAGGAAAGTTAGGTGGAGATTGGGAGGCTCTGAGCACAAAAATGATCAAAAGCGTAAAGAGTTCCCAAACTGTGCGCACTTTCCTTCTTAAGTAAGCCTCCGTGACGCTTTGATGGAAACTGCAGTGAGAGTGAAGACACCCTTAAAAAATCTACCCTGTCAATGACAAGTGGGCTTGCGGCCACCCGACAAAAGGATCAAGGTTCTTACCCAAGGAGAACCGTTGTCATGAAGAACGGCGAGAAACCCAAAGTCGGCGCTCTGACAGGGCGCCCGGAACCGATACGGTTTTTGTATCGGGAACCGACGACATTCAATTGCGTGAGATCCACACTTAAAGATCTCATCTGTCACATTCATAACAAGCCACGTGTCGAAGGTTCACTCCCGGATTGTCACTCCGTCGGCACATCAGAGGACTTTTGAAAATCAAAGTGTGGGAATCGAGAATGCCCCCCCCCCCCCCCCCGACAGAATAACTTCACCCAAAGGGTTTCTCCCAAAGGTGGGCCCGGGGGCCACTGTCGGTACCCCCGCATACCGGATACCCCGTGATACCGCAAGAAGATCAAGAAAGTTCCACCTGTCAGAGTCGAAGGCCCTTACAAGTTCCACATGTCACGTTGCACCGGACCCGCTCCCCTCATATAGCTAGCTCCCGGGTTAACACGTGTAAAATAAGACCTCAAAAAAACTCCCAACCAAGGGAAGCTCCAGTGACTACATGCGTACAATAGCCCCGTACCTAGCCCCCGTCAGAGAGGAGCTCCAGTACCAACACGTGTACAACAACCCTGGACCTACCCTCCCGTAGGTTAAAGCACCGGATCTGCCACATTTGAAGCCTCCGGACCTTCATCACCAACAGGAATGCAAGCCAATCATGACCATTACAGACATTCAAGGATGGATAAAGCGGCAGTTACAAGGTCTGATAATGCGTCATTAATGATTTATTAGTGACACATGATCAGTGCACCATTAATAGGGATGACGCTGCCATGAAGGCATGTTACCACACTATTAATCATACTTAATACTCTTTAGACAGTGTATTAGGTCATCAAGCACGCTAGGGCCACATGTCGGGCCAGGCCAGCTTTGTAACAGTCAGTCCTTAGAACTATAAAAGGACTGCACCGCGCGAATATGAGATGAATCCAAGCTATTGCGACCTGACCCTAGCGAATGCATTCGCTCAATACAATTACACAAGCCCCTTGGAGTAGGGTGTTACGCTCAAGCGGCCCGAACCACGTAAATCTCTGAGGTCGCCATCTTGATATTGATCTCTGCATGCCCCAACCACAATAGAACCTCCACGGGCTGCTTCTCAGCGGGTCCGGGGGAAGTGTCGTATTCAACACTTCGACAAAGATATAACATAAGTTATTCATATTAACATGATCATATCATAACTAATTATACTATGGTGGGGGTTAGTAGTGTTTTATAATGATAGATTAAGAATGATATGGCATAATCATAAAAACTACTCCTACAACATACATGGAATCCACAATCAAACAAGAAACGCTTCATCCAAGTATATGAATAAAATAAGACTAAAGATAATATCTTTATTATGCATAAAGTCACAAATATAAGAAAAGATACATTTGCCATACCTTTACCAATTTGGACTTTGGACAAGAGGCTCCTCTCTACAGCCTAACCTCCACTAAGGAACTAGGAGAGCTAGTATATACGAAAGAATGATGCTCAAGTGGTGTGTGTTGAAGTGAGGGGTGAGGGGTCCTATTTATGGCTTGGAGAAGGGTTGGTTCCCGCCACCAAAAGCGCGCGAATCAGTCACCCATGACCTCTTCA
Organism: Tuctoria greenei; assembly: GCA_036927565.1. Classification (NCBI taxonomy): domain Eukaryota; kingdom Viridiplantae; phylum Streptophyta; class Magnoliopsida; order Poales; family Poaceae; genus Tuctoria; species Tuctoria greenei. The sequence goes on along the minus strand of JAYESD010000011.1, from coordinate 126,596,243 downwards.
AGCCGAGAGCAGCCAACACATGGTGTTGAACCGCGTTTGGCGCCAGGACATAGTCAGCCGACTAGAGGGGGGGGGGGGTCGGCCGACCTGGTCTTTGCTCCTTTTGTAGTGTGCTTCCTCCAGCTCTCTGCCAGGTGGGTCCCATTGACTGATATTGGTGCTACACCACTGGATGGCCTCGGATACTTCTGTTTTTTGGGCCATTAGATTCATGTGATCTCCTGTGCTGTGACACTTGAGGACCAAGTCTGCCAGACAAGGTCCTATGCAGAGAATGTGCCTGCCCTGCAGGGGGCGGACCTTGGTTGCTAATGGCATTGGCTGCGGCTGCATCTAGATGCTCCACATCAGCGCGCCACTGTTCCATCGCACCCCGAGGTGCTCCGGGCACTGGTGGACGCTGAAGAAGAGTACACACCATGTTGAGCGCGTTATAAGGGTTGTTTGTCATTGTAGTGACAGACGCGAAGACACCATCCTGTTGTCCGGCGTTGTTTGCCAGAGCAGGTGGTGGTGGTGGTGGAGTGACGCCCACCGGAACAATAGCACCAGCTGGTTGTTGAACGTTGGAGGGATTCCCTTCATCAGGTTGTCCAGCATGGCTGTTAGACGATGCTGCGATGGAGTTCACCATCTCGAAATCTAGAGCCCCCCTTCCTGGGACGCCAAATGTCAAAGTTTTGCTACAACACTTCCCCCGGTACCACTAAAGCATAGTCTGTGGAGGTTCATATTCGGTTGGGTCCTGCGAAAGATTATGAACGAGACAGTGGCACAAGGGATTTTCACGTGGTTCGGGCCGCCTAAGCATAATACCCTACTCCACGGGGTGGTTGTTGATGAACTTGCATAGTATGTGTGTGAGCTTGAGCTAGCTTGGTTCAAGTTGGTCTCTACCGTGCGGCGCAACCCTTTTATATGCCAAGGGTTGGCTGATACAGAGGCTGTCTGGCCCGACAAGTGGCATCGGCGGTATTCAATCACCTAATACACGATCTAAATGCATTAAGTATGATTAAACAGCACGATAACGCGCCTTAATGGAGTCTTTACCGGTACTCAAGGTCCTTTGATCGTGTGTCATTAATGCTGAATTAATGACACATTAATCAGGTCTTGTAATGACTATTTTAATGGCCTCTTAAATGTCCATGCCGTTAGAGATCCTGTAGTCGTTGTTGGCTTAGGTCTGCAGGTACAACACATGGCAGCTCTAGAGCTTTACTCTGCGTGGAGGCGGGTCCGGAGCCACTCGACACGTGGCAGCATCAGAGCTTCCCTTTACTGGTGGTTAGGTCTGGGGTTGCTAGACACATGGCGGGACCGGAGCTTCCCTCTGAAGGAGGTAGGTCTGATCCCGCTTGACACGTGGTAGTACCAGAGCTGCCCAAACGATGGATGCGGGCCCAGTGCTGTCACACGTGTGTTGCCTTTGGAATTCTTCAACTCGGACATGGGAACTCTTTGGCTTTTCTTGCGGTATCATGGGGTACCTGGTACACAGGGTACCGACAAAGGCAAAAGTAATTATAGCCAATGAGAGCAATATTTTGTAGAGTAGTAAGTTGTAAACTAGGGACTTAGGAAAATTAAAACATAGCAATTATTCATCATTTCATCTACGTGAATTCCATATAATTATTACCACAAATCTTATATTTTATTTTGAAAGCAAATCTACTCTACTTATTTTTAAGTTTTTTTATATGCAAGGTGGATGATGGGTGAATGTAAAATAAATATGCAAGGGTTGTAATACAAGTTACCTCAAGTGGGGGTCCTCCCCCATGCTTGCTCTTGGTCAAGGTCCGTGCTAGGGGCTGAAAACCTAATGACGGATATAGACCATGAGGTTGGCCTAACCTTATTCAAGCATGGCTTTGACATTGGATGGGTTGAGTGTCGATGTTGGGTTGCCTTCCATGGATTCCACGAGTGTGGTCGAGGAGAGTGATGTCAATGTCGCTCATCCACACCCTTCTTTCCATATAGGAATAACTTGTACCTATCATGCATTGGGTGTGATCTGTCATTGCTTGGCTAAGGTAATGATAACCTTTAGCCACAAAGGAGTGACATGTACCCAACATGTGTTGAGTATGATCCATTATTCCTTGGCTAAGATACAACATACCTATAACCCAAATGGATGACTTTCACTCAACATGGGTTGAGTGTGATCCATTTTTCCTTGGCTAAGGTATAAAATACCTTCTAGCCTCATAGGAACAACTTGCACCCAATATACATTGGATGTGATCTTGTCATTCCTTGGTTAAGGTTCATCATACCTTTTAGTTACAAAGGAATAACTTACACCCAATGATAGTGGTAATTCCCTTGAGCTTGAATGAGTGCTTAGAATAGTTGAAAGCATAATGCTCACACATAGGGTTGCTCACATAGGGTTTCCATGTCAAATCTCCAACCTCGTATAGATATTGTTGACCTTCTAACTTAATTTCCAATTGGTAGCAACCATTCTAATTTACTCCTTGGCCAAGAGATATTGAAATGGAATCCCCTTCGGGTTTCCAACAACCGGATCTTTGAATGCCTGCATTGTTATTTTGGTCCTGCAAACTTCCTCTCTACGATAGAGAGAGATGGTTAGCTCCCTATACTTGTACAAATGAATTTTCGGGTTAGGTAACTGAATTCTTCATTTGTACGCACGGGGAAGAACAAGACCAAAGATGCATTGGGTCCAATTTCCAGTTTATCCATGAACAATGTATGAATCATTGCTAGGAGTGAGGCTTTATGGATAAATCAAGTTGAACATTTTCTAAATCTCCTACTATAACAATGCATGTGATATAAATACACTATATGGATCCCTTCATCTTGTAAAATTTATAACCATCATAGTTTTTTTTTACAAGAGCAAGTATTTATCATTTGGATCATGGCAAACAAGATTCTCAATTTTATCCTCCTAAACATATTTTTATTTCTTGCCTAGGAATTCCAAATTTAGTGATCCGTTCATAAATGAGTTTCAAATCAAAATTACAGACATCACTATTTCTAGGTTGCTACATACCAATTTAACCATTAAGTCATTCCATAAGTATTATCAAGGCATAAAAATGTCTAAGTCAATTTTTGCAATGCTTATGAAATTCTAGGTACTTGTTTAAATTTATTCCCAAGTAAGGTGACATTCCTTTTTGAAGAATAAAAAAAAAAAGTAGTGCCAACACTTACTCTTGTGAGGATGCATAAGAATTGAATGATGTGAAGGTGTAAACCTTCCTTACCAATGTAAGCAAAAATCATTCAATCCTTATGCAATTCAAGCGATGGAAAATTTGAACTTGTACCTCAAATAAAGAGTAGTCTTGGTTGAAGTTCGTTGTGTGAGAAATTCACGACCATGGATTTTAGTGTAGCCTTCATATTCGATGCCAAGTTGAGGTTGGATTTGAATGAGTTTCGTCTTGCTCCTCCGTTGGGCCGCCATTTTGAGCATTCCTTTACCATGAACTCAAAATGACATCGATCGAGGGATATGCGATTGATGGGGCCTTCCAACCTCTTCACAAATTTTGTCCTGGCTGTGCTAATAATCAAGAACAATCAAAACAACTCAAAAACGGGTTATGTTAGCTCAAAAACATTTTGCACCCTTTGTCAAATTGTTTTTCCTAACTTGAGACAACTTGCAAATGCAATGAATATTTAAGGGAAATATTTTTTGGGTTGAAATAGGAAGATGAATTTAATTGGTTACACCCAAGGTTCATATCCAAATAAATTTATTTCCTAATTCAAAATTTTAGTTTTAGGATGGTTGGAAATTTTACTTTCAAACATGAAAGTGTGAAAATTCAAACATGCTAAATGCAAATGCAAATATTGATGGGGAATTCAAATATGCAATTAGCAAAACAGATATGAGATAACCAGCAATTTACCTATTGGCAAGGGTTCACCGAATTTTTAAATTCCAATGATTGGGACTTACCGCTGTCCTGTTTCGCTTGATGATTTGTTGTCCAATTTCCGAGTTGAAGATGTCGACAACCTCTCTTGATTGACAAGACAAATCTTCTTTACCATGTTGGTTGTACATGTGGGCCACATGGTGGCCCTAGCCTCTCCATCATCTTGATGAAGACTTGTTAATGCAGTGACGACTTCTCTCTCTTGAAGTTATTCTCTTGTGAGCATGGTGAGGCTTGTCCCTCTTTAGGGGTTTTACTTCGACCTTCTTGATGTTCTTTTAAGTCAACCCATACTTTGATCATGGATCAAAAGCTTCCTTGGGCATGGTGACATGTGGACTCCACAATCAAACAAGAAATGCTTCATCCACAATGTCACTTGCCCTAGGTTGCATGGGCTTGGTCGAAGGATAAGATTCCCAACAAGTAATTGTGGGACATCTTGGATCTTTAATGTTTTTTAATTTTCTTGTCCTTGGCCCAGGGCTTCATGTTGGTGTTGTCTTGATTTCTTGCTTGGTAATGGACAAGATACTTCAAGGTAGGCTAGTTAAACTTAAATCCCTTGAAATCCCCATAGCCTCCTTGATGACAAGGATAATGTTAATTGCACCCTTGACCTCCTTGTATGTGATAGCCATTGGAGTTGTTTGAAAGAAAGAATCCTCATGGGTCTTTAGAGAAATGATTCCCCAAGTGCCCCATGTTGACATGGATTTTCACAAATTATGTGAATATCCATGACTTGGATAATTCCAAACAATTATCCACTGGCTTGATCTTCATGATACTTCAATGGGAGGTGTAGTTCCATAGCTACCATGTCCACCTTTTTTAAGTGGTGTGCATGCCAGGCTAAGGGAAGTATAGCATTCTTCAATCCACCCCTTGAGTAGAGACCATATTCACATCCATGATGAATGAGAATAGGACTCCTTCAGCACCAACACAATGGTGTTCGTGGATCAGTGGACCAACCCATGACATGAATGTTGGATGAGTAGCCAACTATCCACCCCATGGTGGAGGCAAACCAAGAAGAACTCTTGGAGCCTCCCTCAAGCTTTGTGGTGGATGACTTTGGTTCCTACTCAAAGCTAAAATTCTTCCGCGAAAGGCATTGGTGTTGCCTAGCGGACATTTGCTGAGGTACGCCTTCAATCGTCTTACAGTTGAGCACTAGCGTCCTTGTTGGCTGTCTCATGAATTGGGTTAGCCAACCCAACCCTGTTTTCACCACAAAAGGAGAAAACAAGCAAGGGTAATCCTGTCTAATAACTACTAGTATCTATAGCTTAGTCACAAGCAATAGCGATCCTTCACTTCCTTTGTCTTACCTGGCAATGGCACCATAAATGCTTGTTGATGCTTACTAATGTCACAGATTATCCCTCGAAAGAGATGAGCTCCGCAAACGCACAAAAACTATTGTGTAGCATTTCACCCAAGAGTATTCCCAAGGGTATCGTATTTATCCCAAAGGAATGCAATGGAGTAAAGCAAACACTGCTCTTATGATCAAGATATGGGATACTAATCAATTATCAAGATAGGGGTAAGTTGATAATAGGGATAGTGTGACACACACTTAAGCAATCTATTCTAAGGGTAAATGGGTCCTAATGAAGATTAGGACTAATATTTGTGGAGTTGCTCCTACAATGCTTCTAGTATACATATACATAGCCTAGGTTAGGTACTAATGAGCATGTCAATGGTGAATACTTATGCTAAGTTGTTTAATATATCGGACACATGTTTACTCCTAGCAATACTAGGACGACTCCCGCCAAGAGCCTGTGGCATAGCCGAACGTGGAGGATTACAAAGGACAGATAGGGCTGTCACCACGTACTACGTAACTCTTCAATCTGTGGGTCTACAAGACATCCAACGTTAATTAACTACTCTAGCACCATGCTAGCATATTAAGTAAATACCTTAAGAATCATGACATCTGAAGGCAATGACTAACCTAAACATCATTGAACCATTGTTGAGACAAAGCATAAGTTATTCATATTAACATGATCATATCATAACTAATTAGACTATAGTGGGGATTGGTAGTGTTTATGATGATAGATTAAAAGTGATATGTCATAATCATAAAAACTACTCCTACCACATATATGGAATCCACAATTAAATAAGAAATGCTTCATCCAAGAATATGAATAAAAGAAGACTAAAGACAATATCTTTATGATGCATAAAGTCACAAAAATAAGAAAAAATACATGAGCCATACCTTTCCCAATTTGGACTTAGGACTAGAGGCTCCTCTCTACAGCCTAACCTCCACTATGGAACTAGGAGAACTAGTGTATACAATAGAATTATGCTCAAGTGGTGTGTGTTGAAGTGAGGGGTGAGGGGTCCTATTTAAGCTTGGAGAAGGGTCGGTCCGCGCCACCAAAAGCACACGAATCAGTCACCCATGACCTCTTCTAGCCGAGAGGACCCAACATGTGGCGTTTGACCGCGTTTGGCGCCAGGACCTAGTCGGCGACTAGGGGGGTCGACCGACCTGGTCTTGGCTACTTTTGCGATGTGCTTCATCTAGGTCTCTGCCAGGTGGGTCCCATTGAATGATATTTGTTCTACACCATTGGATGGCCTCAAATACTTCTGTTTGTGGTCCATTTGATTCATGTGGTGCCACCTGTTGTCGCTTGATTGGCTGGAATGATATTTTATATGATCATTCTCTCGTTTCACTTGAATTCTGCATAGAATCCATGCATGCACTACTTTCTCCAAATACACGTGGAAAAATATGTTAAATAGAAAGGTGATAAGTGCATGAAATGATAATTCCTTCACATAATTGAATTATATTGACGGGTGAAATTGGTATATAATAGCCTCTCAACGAAAATGGAAAGCATGTTGTATTTAAATCTTTTGACAAGTGCAACAAGTTTCAAATGTAGTGATTATTTACTCTAATCAAGCCCTTAGCAATATAGGAGTTGAAGAACTTTTGGCAAACTAACATTGTTTACACATGACACAAAAGAGAGGAAGGACAACCATTCTTTGTTACCAGTCATGTGGCATGATCAACAAGCCAAATGTTCTCCTTCCTCAAGCGTGTAACCTACATAGAAGCATGATACGTCGATGACTCAATACTGGGGTTAGTCAAAAGGCATTTAAAAATCCAGTACTAAGTCACACGATGTCCAACAGGAATAACACGCGAAAGCTGAGGAAAATCAACAGATTTATGAGCCAATTTTTGAGAATTCTTGTTCTCAACTACTGATTTATGAAGTGTTTTATGTGTAGCACAAAATAATAGTAGGTTTGAGAGCAAACTTTGCATTTTATGACTCATTATAGCAGGTTGCATGTTTCTAACATTCGGTTCAGCACATGCAACAAGTTTTGCTTAGTTGTTATGTGATCTAGCAATCATTCCTTCCTTTTTCTGTTGTTTAGCTAGTCTATAACAAAAATCAATGATATGACCATCTCTATCACAGTAGGTAGAAGGAAAAGTAACCTTATGTTTATGTCTAGATGAGCAAGCAACATGTTTATTAGAAACCGAATGAGACAACAGTCTTGCAGATTTGAAAACCACTTCCTTTTCTCTAGGAACTATTTGAATCAAACCATTTTCTAATGACTTTACAATCTTAAGTGGATGTGCTTTAGCATGAGCATGAGAATAAAAACCTAAACTAGTTTTATCATTACAAAATTTGAAAGAGTTCAAGAGCAAGTTTTGGTTCTTATTTTCATTACAAAACCATTCTAATGTCCTATGCATGTTATCAAGTTTATTGGACAGATCAAAGCAATTTTCACATGAAGTTTTTACCTTAATTTGCAATTAGAACAATATTTAACTTCATGAGAAATAGAAATCTCAATCATAGCATCATGTAGCTTCTTGTTAAGATCATAACAACTAGAACAATACATATCAATTGTAGAACAACTAACATCTTTCATGTTTCTATTGTTAACTGCATCAAGATTTTTGTTCTTTTCAATTTCAAGTTCAAGTTTATCAAGTTTGGAGGTGTGCGCATTTCATAAACAGGACGATTGTTCGTATATAATCTCACATAAGGAAAAAGAATCATCACTAGGAATCAAAGATTTTAAACGATTAATTTTAGATTCTAGTCATTTAATTTTAACAGAATTGTCCGTAAGTTTATTGTCCTTTTTCTTAACTATAACAGTGGCACGAGAAATTGCATCACACATTCCTTTGCAAGTGGGACACACCTATTCATCGTCGCTATTTTGTTATGCCTCCTCCATACTTGATCTTGAGTTGCCCGCCATTATGCACATATTTGCCTAATTCTCTTCATCTTCGTCACTTCTGATATCTACATCGCTCGAGCCAAGTTCTTGAAGTGCGGAGACAAATTTGTTTACCAATTGGCGACCATTAAAACTCTTCTTCTTCTTCTTCTTCTTCTTCTTCTTCTTCTTCTTCTTCTTCTCCTTCTTCTTCTCCTTCTCCTTCTTCTTCTTCTTCTTCTTCTTCTTCTTCTTCTTCATCTTCTTGTTTGCATAGGAGGACTTGAACTTTGTTTGCTTCAAATCACAAGGAGTAGAAACTGAAAGGTTAGGGAAATTTGTATGAAAATCTCCAAACTCACCACTTTCGAAGAACCGTTGAGGTCCACCACTTCCTCTCCTTCTAGTTCTCACATTCTGCAATGCTTTCGAGAATCGAGTAGAGAGAAGTGCTAGTTCCTCCTCTGGAAACTCTTCAATCTGTCTAAAGGTTAGAGAGGAAAGCGAAGCAAGTGTACCACAAGATGAAGATTGACGAGAACTAGGCATGTCATGTTGTGACACAAATACAAGAGACTCGTTGGTGTTTTTATGTGATATTATATCAAGTTGATGAGTTTTTAACTTGGAATCTAGAACATCTAATGTAAGTGTACTCATGATAGTGAATTCATGAATAGTTGTAACTTTCATCTCCAAAATGGACATGTCTAATGAACTTAACAATTGCCTAGCATTCTCAACATATGAAAAATTAACATTGATACTACGCAAGTTGCTGAAAATTTTATTCAAGTGAGCTAATAAATCGTCAATGGACTCATCTGTTGCATCTCAAAACGCATATATTCTTTCTAGAACATATCTTGCCTTACCTCTTTGATAGTGTTGGATCCATCGTGGTAGTCGCAAAGTGCCTTCCACACATCGTACGCTAATCGGAGGTGTGCAACACGATCGAAGTTGCTTTGAGTCAATCCTTATATGATCATGCTGCGAACCTTGTTATTGTTGTTGACATCTCTCAAGTTCGCAGCCGTAACATGATCGTTTGGTGGTACGGCGAAGTGCTTGAAGACCTTTTCCCAGATGGCAAATCCTTGTGCTTGTATGTAAGCCACCATACGCGCTCTCCAAACCTGAAAATGAATACCATCAAATACACAAGGTTTTGTGGAGTATTTCTCCATGTAGATTAGTCAAAACACGTGCACATCACAAATATTAGAGCACCTTGGCTCTGATACTAATTGTAGGATCGAAGAGCACGTGAAAATCTACCAAAGGGGGGTGAATGGTGGCTTTAGGTAGCGTTTGGTTTGAGGACGAAGCAGACAGGCGAATCCATTCCTATTTTTAACAATAGGATGATCCTATTTTATGTTTGTTTGAGTGGAATAGGATTATTCCAGTTTCTTGTTTGATTCAAGGGTTGAAGAGGGATGGGGATGAACGTGTTTGTCAGGCCGTTTGTTTCTAATCACTTGAACATTTCAACGAGCACCTAACATGCATCAAAGCCACAGCAGCTAGACATATGCTTGCTTCATTCATGACACCTTGGCAAGTTTCTGAGACCGTCTCTTGGAGGCCAGCGCAGCAAGCGACATGGCCACGGCCGCAACCGTACCCACTGCCACCCCGATAGTCACCCTGCCATAGTACGTGACAACAACGTTGCACAGACCACCTCCGCTGCCAATCCTGGTCCAGCCGCCATCCAGGTTACAAGTGAAACATCGACACGTGCCGGCAGCTAAGAAGAGGAAGCCTTGTGCGAGCGGGTCGAGGAGTCAGCGGGTGCGCCGCTGTGCGGAACCGCTTCTCGTGCACCATGGCGGCCACGTGCGCCGCGCATTGCAGCATCAAGAATGCCTCCGTGCCTCCCCTGTCCCGAGTCACCGCAGAGAGGATGAGAAATAGGCCATAGAATGCGGCTAGGACCGACACCGCCACCAGCACAACAACAAATCCGGCCCCGATCTGCATTGTCTCGCCCACACCGTGATAGGGTAATGACTTGCCGTGCGGTCCGCTGTTGAGATCAGCTGAGTCCGTCGTTGGGGAGAATCGCGGTCAGCATAATCGCGAGGTCCTCCGTTCTTGCCATGTCACTGGTGCCCCACTACGAAGGATGGGCGGTGAACTGAGTGGAAGGCATGTGGAAGGAGGATGACAACGGAGCTGACGGCATGGAAGTAGGACGAGATGGTCCAGCCAATTTTCTAGGGGCCAACTCATCCCAAATTTAGATAGAATATTCTCATCTGGGGATGACTTCATCCCAATTGTCTCTGAAACAAACACTATCAAAAGTGAGATCGTCCTGTCCCATCCCACTTGATCCCACGAACCAAGCACTAACTTAAACCTTTTCAGCGGAAGCAACAAAAATCCCTTAGCAGAAAATCAATCTATTAAGAAACTATGTGTGTCCAACCGTTACAATAACAAGTGTATATTGTATAGAATAAACTCACGAAACTAATTCAACAAGAATCACGCAAAAACACTAAGTAGAACTTGAAATATGATAAAAAAACTAAACGAAGGTCAATCTGTTCTATCCGATTTAAAAATAGATCAGCAACGCTGCAAAGAAACTCTTGTAAATCAAAAACCACAAATCCAATGACTGTAAAATTTTCACAGGTGATATATAATCATGTTTTGAAGACAACCCAAAAAGAGTCACATCAATTGGATCTATAAAAAGCGAGTTATGATCAAAATACCCAAGCAACGTCGGTGTGTCAGAAAACTCGATGAGAAAAACTTGTTTGAAACAAGTCAGACGAACAAGTCAAAAAAGCTCCTCTAAAACTACAATCTTTATCCAAGAGAAGACAGAAGAACAGCCCAAAGTTTTCTTACCACGAGCTTTGGTTTTCCTTTCTTATATAACCAGTCCTAAGGTCAAACCAGTCCAAACCAGTAGGACTCTAATCCTACTTGGACTCTAACTCATACTTAACGTAACTGCATAGGTCTTTTCCATACGCAGATAGAAGCAATCCCAATACTTCCAAACACTTTAGGAACATATTCCACATTCCTAAAAAAACTCTACCTCGTGTCCAACACGAGTTCTAACCAAAACAATCTCAAATCTTTCCATATTGGAGACATAACCGACTCAGCCGCAGTCTGAGTCCATAATCCAGCCAGTTGGACCTTTCCGGCCACATCTTCATGTCCATATATCTTTATCACGTCTTGGAACCAGGTTGCCACGTCCATGCACTCCTTGCACACGTGCAAGCACCTTCCAACAACGTCCACGATACCTTCATATGCATTGTTCTTGACCCAAACATGTTGCATGACCTCCAGATCAACCCAACCACAATTCCGCCCGAACATGGTTGTTGAACCTCATCTTCTCTCTAAGACTAGTTTAATGGATCCTGTCACCAGCCAAGTCTTGACCTCAAGCAACACTTGCACATGAACAACAACCAATCTTTGCGAGCCCAAGTCCTTGACTTGACTCTTGTTAGTCCGAAAAACACAACACCTTGCGTGAGCACCTCACATACACATGTTGCAAACCATAGCAAGATAATATTAGTCTTGTGGTGGCACTGTTGTCCTGGCTTATTCTCGCATGAACCAGTCCTTAGATCTAAAGCAAGCTAACCACCATAACATCCGACCCAGTCCACTATCCATGCTTGCTTAGATCTCCCAATCCCATATTACCAATTAACCATATCCATCAATTCTCATCATATACATGCTCATTAATTCATTGTTAAGCCATTTGGTTGTTTTCCGAACCAAACTAATTAGAGCAAAGCAAAAATGTAAAAATACCATTACCGACTCTCTACACTACATTCCAAGCGACAAGGATGGTCAAACAAGACTAGTAAACTTCTATCATGGGTTTTCCATCAATTTGATACACGCATGAAGTTTTTCAAACAAAACATTTAAAAATAGACTCAAATTGTTCAAGGACACATGCCTTGCTCCTGATACTGATTAGGGTCGAAAGCTTCAAAGTTCTTGTGCTGGGGGTCCTCGACAACACCCTCTAGATCAACACCTTCAATTCCGCGCAGTAAACATACAAAACAAGCATTACAATCAATAAATTCTCATATATTACTCAATATGCCATGACATGTATGAATAATGGAATTATGGGGTAAAACTTGTTAATGAGTTTCTATTAATGTTTACTCACTAGTTACAATGGGTTTTAACAAGTTTGAACTGGTTTCGAGTTGATTTGAGTCAACTTGGATTCAATTCAGCAACTTCAGATTCAGGTGGTCGGGTAAGTCCGTACTAGGGACCGAACTAGTCCGCCCTGGACACGAAAGTCGACCAGACTAGTCCGCACTGGAATCGGACAAGTCTGTTCGGCTAGAGTTTTTTGTGAATTCCCAATTAGAGTATAGTTTGATTAATTAGGGAACCATATTTTACGTAGAAAAGATGCATTTAGGATATTTACTATGAATCCAAGGGTTCAAGAGTTGAAGACTCGAGAATTCGACCTCAAGATTGAAGGAGACAAAGAATCGACGAAGAAGGCGTTGACGATGAAGGGTTGATGATGATTGCAGCAGCGACGATGATCTTGGTTGATCCTCCTCCTTCCTCTCTTCTCTTTCTTCTCCGTGCGGTGGAGGCTCCTTGATGGCGGCTCCCATGAATAAGGTCCAGGTTTTTCTTCAAAAGTGGCAAGAGATGAAAAGTTGGGGTGGTGGAGTGTGTATATAGAGATGGAGGTGGTAAGGTTTGATGAATTTCATGTTCAAGGCAGTGGAGGCCGGATATGGGTCCCACATGGGCTCCACAGGGGTTGGACACGATGTTCTTGGGCCCAATTAAGGTAAATACCCAATAACATGTCGTGGAGGAAAAATTGAATCCAAGTCGGGCAGACCAGACGAGTCTGCTAGGGGTCGGACTAGATGGATTGGTTCCAGAGAGCAAAAATAGACAAGTCTGGTATGGGGCCGGAAAAGTCTAGAGAAGTGTCCGATTTTTTGAAAACTTGACCAAAAGAGGGATCTACTGGACAATTCCAAAAAGTTCGAGCAGCTAGTAATGGACTAGTCCGTACTTGAGAACGGACAAGTCCGGACCACTACAAAAATAGTTTCGGACTAGTCCACAGTGAAAAGCGGATAAGTCTGGGGAACAACAGATTGCAAACCCAGACAAGTCTGAGGTCCAAACCAGACAAGTCCGCACTGCTAAATAATTTTAAATGTTGTTTTGGTTCTAATTCATTTTAAACTTGTTCCTTTTATGTTGCTTAATGTTAAACATATATAAGAATTTATGCAATGCATGATAGATGAAAATGAGTGTTTTACAAACCTACCCCCCTTAAAATGAATCTCACCTTCGAGATTCGACGTAGAAGAGAAGAGATAGGAAAATTCTCTCTTAAGGTCATCTTCTAGCTCCCAAGTTGCTTCCGATTTTGTATGATGCTTCCATTGTACTTTACACCATCGAATCACCTTGTTCCTTGTGACCCTCTCTTTGGTTTCCAATATTTTGACCGGTTGCACGGCAAGTAAAATCTGCCTCAAATTCTAATTCTTCCATTTGCACTTGTTCTTCTGGTACTCTTAAGAACTTTTTGAGCTGAGAAACATGAAAAACATCATTAGCATCAGAAAGATGTGTTGTTATCTCCAACTTATATGCCACTTCTCCACGTTTGCCCAAAATCTTGAATGCTCCAATATAGCTAGGGGCCAACTTGCCTCTAACATTAAACCGCTTATGACCTCGCGTAGGTGACACTTTGAGGTATACAAAGTCTCCCACGTAAAACGTTAAGTTTCTTCACCTATTATCCGCATAGCCCATTTGTCTTGATTGAGCAGTCCTCAAATTCTCGCGGATTGTCTAAAGTTGCTTTTCAGCTTCTTGCAACACATCAGGTCCAAATACTTGGTTCTCTCTAGCCTCATTCCAAAAAAGGGTGTCCTACACTTCCTTCCATATAGTGCTTCATATGGAAACATCTTCAAACTGGCTTGGTAACTGTTATTGTAGGAAAATGCAGTATATGACAAGCTTTTGTCCCAGCTGCCCATGCTTCAAAGCACAAGCTCTCAACATATCTTCTAATATTTGGTTTGTTCTCTCAACCTATCCATCGGTTTGAGGGTGATATGCATAGCTAAAATTTAGCCTTGTACCCATGACTTCATGCAGTTTCTGCAAGAACCTAGAGGTGAATTGAGAACTTCGGTGAGACACTACTTTCTTCGGAACTCCATGTACACACACAATATTCTCCATATACAATTCGGCTAGCTTCGCAGTTGTATAGGTTGTCATGACGGGAATGAAATGAGTTGATTTTGTCAACTAATCCACAATAACCCATATAGAGTCATAATCAGACTGGGTTCGTGGTAACCAACCTATAAAGTCCATACAAAATTGTTCCCACTTCCATTCTGGAATCTTCAGTGGCTGCAATAATACGACTGGCCTTTGATGTTCAGCCTTGACTCGTTGGCACACATCACACAATGCAACATATGTTGCTATGTCTTTCTTCATGCTAACCCACCAATAACATGTCTTCATGTCCTTGTACATCTTTGTACAGCTAGGATGGATTGAGTAAGGTGAGTCATGTGCCTCTTTTAATATTGTCTATCGGAGATGCTTCAAATTAGGCACAACAATCCTCTTTCCAAGCCATAAAGTACCCTGTTCGTTCTCATCAAATCTGAATTCTCTCCCTTCCTAGGTCCTTTCCATGATTTCCTGAATTTCCTCATCCTTGGATCGACCTTCTCGAATTTTTTTCTCCAAGGTCGGATTTAACTCCATTATTCCCATCTCATTCATAAATCCAAGATTCAACCATTCAAACTCCTTGCATAGCTCATATGGCAACGTCGCGAACCGTGAATTTGTGGCTTACTCCTTTCTGACTCAAAGCATCGGCCACTACATTAGCCTTTCCCGGGTGATAGTTGATTCTTACATCATAATCCTTGATGAGCTCCCACCATCTCCGCTGCCTCTAATTCAGATCTGTTTGTGTGAATATGTACTTTAGTCTCTTATGATCTGTATAAATTTCACACTTATGACCAGAATGTAGTGCCTCCATATCTTCAAAGCATGCACTACAACTGCAAGTTCAAGATCATGCGTAGGATAATTCTTCTCATGTTTCTTCAATTGTCTTGATGCATAGGCTACCACTTGACCTTCTTTCATGAGCACACATCCAAGCCCTTGTCTTGATGCATCATAGAAATCCAAGCTTCTTTGTCATGTCTAGTAATACAAACATCGGTGCAGTTATAAATCTCTTCTTCAATTCCTCAATGCCGTCTTGACAAGACATGATCCATTTGAAAAGCTTTCCTCTCGTTAGCAACTCAATCATGCACTTCACTACATTGGAGTAGTCCCTTATGATTGGTTTAGCTTCGACATTTATTGTGATGCATCAACTTCAATGCTGACTCCTTCATCATTTGTTATTTGCGTTGTCCTTGTGGCTCATTGATTTATCCCATTGTGCTTCTGTGGGGACCGGAGTCCACACATTCCAGGAATAACAATTGGGTGGTGCCGTGCGATGCGGCACCCATCAACACACAGAAAAAGATACATCGTATTACAAAAAAAAACATAGTATTATACAAGCTTTGTCTTTTACAAATAATATACAATTAAATACACTACAGCGGAAGATAAGTTCATAGTTCTCGACACTCAAGCCTAAGCTATGCAAAAGTCATTCTGTTCAGCCCAAGAACGGAATCAAACTGGCAGCACACAAAAAACATCACAACGGCATGCAGGGTTCCCACTCGGCCGTGTACCCCGACAAGGGCAATGCCTCACCGGCGAACCCTTCATCAAATACGTATTCATCTGCAGCAAAAACTTAAAATAGCAACCGTGAGCATGAAGGCTCAGCAAGACTTAACTGTCTCCACTAAGGATGGAACTTTATATGCAGGATATACGTAAGATAGAACAACAGTTTGCAATAAAAGACTCGCCTAAATGTTAGTCCTTACTTTCAGCTTTTAGCAGCAAATTAAGGCTTCATGAATCTGAAATTTAGTGGACAATCTGATCTAAACATACAAGCATCAATAAATAATTATTCCATAAAGCATGATTCAATAATATTCAGCTCCAAATAATTAACTACGTTATGACTCAGTGAACAAGTGGTACTCAATAACCGCGAGGGACGGCGACTCGAATCTATATACACCTGCAGGGATACCCGAATAGCATGACACATACACCCACACTCGGAGCTGCGACGGCATACTCCACTCATGTTGTATGCAGCAACCTTACCTACACGCAGAACCGGTCCAACCGCTACGAGCGGGAGACCCCCACACGGAGTACGATGTAACCGCTGGCTGGTTTACACCTTGCTGCTCTCATCCCACACCTATAAGGCAGTAGGGCATGCATCAATGCAAAGGTGGACAAGTTACATCGGTTTACTGGGTCCCATATATCAAGTATGCCTTCGGTACATTCAAACTTGCTCAACAGGGCCGCACACGGATCGGTCCTTGACCGACACAGGCACAGCTACAGCTTACAGGCCCCTATGTACTGCTGCTCCTACTCCATGCCCGGTCTCATATTTAACAAAATGGTGAATCTCTTACTCGACCAATCCCGTGCGAATCTAATTTCTGAACTCGTGAGTAGATTCCAACCACTCAACTTCTACCGAAGCAACTATAACAATAAGCATAGCATGGACACATCGAGGACTTAACCATCTACCCTTCTCTCATGAGTTCTCTGGTCATGCATGTGGAAAACTCCAAGAAAATCCTATACATAATGCACATACATCCTAACCCATAAAGTGTGATACAAATAAAATTTAAAACGCTATTAAATACAAACCGGGGCTTGCCTGGATGCAAGACAGGATTAAAGTTAGTCTCCAAGTTGATGACTTCCAGTGGCTCCGAGGTCTCCTCGAGCTCGGCAACTTTTCGATATGCAAAGAAAAATGCAAGTGATTCAATATTGGGATTATTGCATAGCTTAAAGGAAAGACAGTTAAGTATAATTAATGATGGCCACTGGTTCTAGTAATGTTACAGAGGACACTAGGCACTATGGGTGAGGTTCTGACCAAATTTGGGCAAAGATCCTGGAAATATCTATTGTATAAAATTCAGTGTATATAAACCCTTCCCAGAATTTTCATCGGCAACCTGGGACTTTAACATGGATAAAGTTGTTTTTATGTTTAGAGGAGGTCAAGAGTGACTCAACAAAATTGGTTTCAGAATTTTCTAAGAATTATACTGTGAGATATTGAATTTAGAAGTTTGCACAAATTTCTGAAATGTTTCTGGACATTTTGGAATTTTTAGGTACATAGAGATTGGAAATACGTTTTGGCTATTCCATTAAACTCCAATGGACCTGAATCTTTTACTGGGACTCAAGGGAATTATTTTGAATGCTGTGGACAAAATTGAGAAGTTTCAATGAATGGAGCACCAGTAATTAATTCCAAAGTCATTTTGCTTCATCGAATTATTGACGATAATTTATGGATTTTCATACATATTCAAGTGCACCACTTGAAAGTACAGATCATCCTGGTTCTAAAAAAATTTATTTGGGAATTTGTGGACAAGTATTTTAGGTTATATGGATTTTCCAAGTTGGAGCAAGTTCTGGAATAAAATTCAAATGGGAAAGTTTGAATAATCAAGGGGGTCCCACGGTTTTAAAATGGACCAATCGGAAGCAAGCCACAAGGGGGCCACGGTTTCAATCCACATAACCGCACTTGATCCCTAGCCACAGCAGATCCGGACGGCGTGTTTCACTGACTGACGGACGGGCCCCGCAACTCTTCTTCCACCTCGCGCCACTGACGGTCCCGACGGCATGCGGCGGCGGCTCCTCATGGGCATCTCGCCGCACATCAATCTGTGGCACAACTCTTCCCCAGACTTGCTGCCTAGCCATATTTTGAGGTGCTGAGCATGTCGGTGGGGTAAACGCAGGCCGGCGATGCCCGGAAAAGCTTGCGCGACGGCGGTTAGGGTTTCGGCCTTGTCGGTCGAGCCGTACGGTGGGCTAAAATGGTCGGGAACACCTCAAGAAGCTTCATGAAAGAATGGGGAAGATGACTCTGGGCATAAGGAGCAGAGAAAAGGTTCGGAATATGGTGGCGACGATGGACCGATGAGGGAAAAACCGGCCGTTGGGTAAAATGGTATTCCGACTCGATTTCTTAATAAAACTCGATGATTCTTCTTTGAGGTGCCGCGCCTGGTTGTGTAGAACAACAAAGCACATGTGCACAAGGAATAATCAAACGTGTAAAAAGAATTTCGTGCACGAACCAACTCTACTCATAACCGAAGCTCATCGGGGAAATTATTAATACTTGAGCTAGGAGGGATGGCAAGGGATGAAACTTTACGAGCATGTTCTTCATGTAATGGTGCACCTTTTTCCCTCAAGGATCAAGACGAGTTGATGGCTGTATCGTCGCGTCGACAATGATCAGAGAAGTGGCAAATAGGGGAGCTTTTCTGGCAGCCACGGTTCCACTTCGATTGGCATCGGGGAGGCTCCAGCTGGGCAAGAAAATGGTCAGGATGCGCACGACCTTGGTGAGTGAGGAGAGGCAAAGAAAAGAGATCAAACCTGAGTAACTTTGCTCCTATTCAGCTGGACAGAGGAGGAATCTGGAGGGGAGTAGAAATGGCACTGGAAACTTCAAGGTGAAGAATTGGTCAAGCCAGGTGCGTGGAGGGGGGATATGGAGGAGGCTTGGCCTTGCTAAAGGCAGCTGGAGGCGACCTCGAACCGGCAAGCAGGCAAGCAGCTGCCTGGACTTTGCATGGCATGTGGTGTCACTTGGAGAGCAAAGATAGCACACCTCTTAGGATGACAAGTGGGTCCCACCTCATCCTCATCTTGGCCCCATCAATTCTACCACCTAATTCATTCCAAAATTTTCTAGATATTTGTGGGATGGCTGGATTAATCATGTAGAATTTGATTTTGAATTCAAATGGTTGATTTGACAAAGTTTCATTTGAATTCAAACTTGAATTTGAATTTGAGTTGAATTCAATTTAGCTATTGAATTAAATAGCAAACATACTTCAAAAATTCTGAATGTATTCAGGGAGGCTATTTGAAATATTTGGAATCCATTGGTCAACTCAAATCTTCATGTTAAATTCATTTGATCATTAGCTAAGTTTTATTTTTTTAATTCCATCATTTGGAGTTTGAAATTATTTGTTTTTCTCATTTCCTTTTTATTGCTTTTTATCATTCAAATTTTTTTTGTCCGAACTGAACATTGAATTATTGAAATTAGGGCTCTTACTCCCACCCCCCCCCCCCCCCCCTTAAAAGAATTTCGTCCCCAGATTACAATGAAGAGACGAAAGTAGGAGAGAAATTACCGGATATGAGACGATAAGAAATCCGGATAGTTGGAGCAGAGATATTCTTCGGATTCCCAAGTCGCTTCTTCAGCTGTATGGTTGCTCCATAACACTTTATAGAACCACAGCGTGCGGTTCCTCATTGTTCAAGCCTTCTCGTCGAGAATCTGAATCGGATGTTCAGAGTATGTGGGATCCGGTTGCAACTTGCCGATTTCATCGGTGTGGACTGCGGCTTTGAACTTAAAACAGAGCTGAGATACGTGGAAAATGCCATGTATACTAGCAAGAGATGACGTCAATTTCAATCTATAAGCCACAGGTCCACTCTTCTCCGTGATAGCGAGCGGGCCAATAAACCGGGGAGCTAGCTTTCCTTTTACTCCGAACCGGTGATTTCCTTTCATCGGAGACACGCGGAGGTACACGTTATTCCCGACATCGAAGTGCAGCGGGCGACGCCGCTTGTCCTCATAATTATTCTGTCTAGATTGAGCCGCTCTCAAGTACGCTTGAATGATCCGAACTTGTTCCTCGGCTTCATTGACTAGATCAATCCCGAAGGTCACTCTTTCGCCGCACTACTACAAAAAGCATTTTTACAGGCGCCTCAATTTTTCAAACACAGGCGGTCCTTAAAAATATGCGACTGTGATGACGAATGATATAATAACCGTCTGTGATGAAAGAACAACACAGGCGGATTTTAAAGAACAACCGTCTGGGTAAATACATAATCTTCAGAATCGGTTCTTAATTAAGAACCGCCTGTAATGCAACGAACTTCACAGACGGATTTTAAGAAACAACCGTCTGGGTAAATACATGATCTTCATAGACGGTTATTAATTATTAACCGTCCGCAATGCAATGAACTTCACAGGCGGATTTTAAGAAACAACCGTATGGGTAAATACATGATCTTCACAGACGGTTATTAATTATTAACCGTCTGCAATGCCATGAACTTCACAGACGGATTTCAAGAAACAACCGTTTGGGTAAATACATGATATTCGTTGGCGGTTCTTGATTAATAACCGTCTGTAATGCAATGAACTTCACAGATGGATTTTAAGGAACAATCGTCTGAGTAAATACATGATCTTCGTTGGCGGTTCTTAATTAATAACCGTCTGTAATGCAATGAACTTCATAGCCGGTTCTTGATTAACAACGGCCTGAGAAGATCATGTATTTTCAGTGGCGGTCATTGTTTAATTATCATAAGCGGTTTTCATTGAAATTACAGGGATGTAGTTGCAATTATATATCACAGCCGCATGTAGTCGTGCAGGCAAAATTGTATCAGGAAAAAAACACAGATGAGCTAGCGGATACTAGTACAGTAATGCATTATAGGAAATGCTCGATCACCAGTGAGGCTGGCTTAATTGTGATAATACACCATTAGAGGCTTTACAATTGTTCAAAGATAATTTCTTTACACACTGAACAAAAATCATGCTACATTCATTGTAGATCGACGATGAAGCTCCCATCGATCAATCTAAATTGTACCGTCCTGCTTGCTCCCGAACACGTTTCTTATATTCCGCTGGATCCTGAAAATATTGACATTATTTAAATTAACAAATGTCGAAGGAGGAATGAATAACCTACATTGGTCACTAAGTCAAAGTGTCATCTAACCTTGATAAGTAGATTATAGCAATCATTTTCAACATCAGGCACATTTGGCTGATGCAGCAAACGCTGAACTTCAAGTAGTATAGTTTTGATTGTAAAAGCACTGCACCACCCCTACGAAATATAATTTAAGCAATATAAGAAAACAGTTCAAATAAGTTCGAAAAAAATTATAAGTAATAATTACATGAACAAAATAGGTCTATCTTACAGTCTCTTGATCAAGAATCCTGATGCAGAGTGCTCCCGAACGATGGACATTTGGGTGGAAGAACCCAATTGGAAAGGAGCATCTTGGAGGCACCAAGGGATAGTCCTCAGAGAGGGAGATTGTCATGGGGTAGTAACCATCTTCCCATTCAGTCTGCAAAAGAAATTTATTAATAGGAGGACGATACTTAAACTCATATCGTGCTTGTTCTTCATGACTTACCCCTTCTTTACCGGGGACGATGCACTGCCACTTCAATAAATCTCCCGATTCAGGCTTCGCAGAGAAACCCTACGCGGAGAAATTGAAAATACCAAAAACAAACAACACGGAAAAACAAACTAGAGTTAAGTCCATCAGTCCATTACAGATACATATGTATATACAACCATGTGACCGGTGTGCCATATGTACATACATGGGGATGGTTCTTGCGCCACGCCAAGCGCTCCTCCTTCAATCGGCTACACGCCCGAGACATCATTATCTGAAGAAAGACCAAACTTCCAAACTTCCAAATCATTGAGTCCAAACGCATATGTACACAAATGCAAAAGGACACAATCCATATACCAACATTGTTCTAAGTTGATTTCAGAAGATACAAATATATACAATATATATCATCTCGCATTGCTATATACATTTTTTCCAGCATTGACATCTTCTCGCATATAGGGTTTCAAATTCTTTTTAATGCTTCTCTCTATGCGCTTGATGTTTTCTGGTTCGGTGAAAAGGTACATCTCTTCATACTGATTATATTCCTCTTCATTATCTCCCACATTGTCAACCCCAACAATATTTTGCTTTCCAGAAACAACTACGTGCAACTCCTCAGTTTCTGGATCTTGAACATAAAAAACTTGTGCAACATTATCGGCGAGAACCCACAGGTCATCTTTGTAACCCACTTTATTCAAGTCTACCAGTGTCAGTCCGTAATTGTCCACTTTCAAACCATCAGGATGTTTGACCCATTGGCACTTAAATACGGGCATTACCATTCTTTCGCCATAATCGAGTTCCCATATTTCCTCTATGAACCCGAAGTATGTGGTCTTCTGCCCTTGTGAATCATAAGCCTCAATACGAACACCACTATTTTGTGCAACACTCTTACCGTCTTTTTCTTTAGTGTAAAATGTGTAACCATTGATGTCATATGCTTGCCATGATGTTACCAAAGCAGATGGGCCACAAGCTAACTTTTTCATTGTTGCCTCTTCTATAGTGTTTCCGTATGATATATTTTTGTCCATTAACCATTCAGTGAAACATCTTCTGTGCTCTTTCATGATCTAGTCCTCTTTGCGGTCTTGGTTTTTATCACGAAGCTCAATTTGGTGTTCCTCGATGTACGGCTCAGCTATTGCGAGCTGTTGTAGTACACCAAAATGTGCACGGTGTACATTCTTGTAATCTTGAACAATAAAAGTTTTCTTACCCACTTTGCCTCTCCCACGTAGTCTACCCTCATGTACCGGTATAGGCACACCTATCGATTTTCCATCTTTGATGTAATCAGCGCAACCCTCAATCACTTCTTCAGTGGTGTATCCTTCCATAATTGAACCCTCTGGGTGAGCACGGTTCCGCACATAACCTTTTAATACTCCTAAATATCTCTCCAACGAAAACATATGATGTAAATATAGTGGCCCCAATGCTTTTATCTGATCAACAAGATGTATGATTAGGTGTACTTGCATATCAAAAAAGGATGGTGGGAAACACATCTCAAGCTTGCACATTGTCTCGACGATGTATGTTTTCAGATAGTCTAAATCTTCACGTGTTATCACCTTTTGCGATACTGCATTGAAGAAGTAACACAAACGTGTGATGACAACTTTTATATGCTCAGGTTTGATTACTCTTATTGCAATGGCAAGGAAAACTGTCATCATCATGTGACAGTCGTGAGAATTATAACCGAATAAAGACAAGTCTTTCATCGAGACTAGTTTGCGGATATTGGATGAGAAACTTGTGGGCACTTTGATCCCACGCAAGCATTCGCAAATTGCTTTTTTCTCTTCTAGCGTCAAGTTGTAGCTGGCTGGGGGAAGGTAATGCTTCCCGTTCACCTTTTCTACTGGATGAAGCTCTGGTCTCAAATCAAGATTTACTAGATCCATACGTGAATTTAATCCATCCTTTGTCTTCCTCGGCATGTCCAGCAAGGTCCCAATGATGCTGTCAAATACATTCTTTGTAACGTGCATCAAATCAATACTATGGCAACATTCCAGATTCTTCCAATACGGAAGATACTTGAAAAAAATTGATTGTTTCTTGAAAGCGATGTCAGTTGTATCATCCGAAGATGTACTTTTCTTTCTCTTAATTCCTTTACTCTTTTTTCCCTTACCGAAAGCAATATGAATGTTCTTGACCATTTCAAACACAAGTTTTCCACTGTAAGGTTTCGGTGCAGTATCTTTTTCGATTTTGTTATCAAATTGTTCTTTCATCTTCCTATACTTGTGTGTATCTGTCAAGAACCGTCGATGTCTCATGTACACCGTCTTTCTGGATGAAGTGAGGTATAGATATCCAGTTCTATCCACACACCTAACGCAACCTTTCTTCCCTTTCATTTGTTCCGATAATGTAAACAGTCCGGGATAATCATGCACGGTAACGAATATCATTGCTCTTAGCGTGAAATACTCCCGCTTGTACTCATCCCATGTACGTACCCCTTCATTCCACAATTTCGCCATATCTTCCATTAAAGGTTCCAAGAACACATCAATTTCGATGCCGGGTTGTTTCGGACCTTGGATAAGAACAGATAATAAGATATATTTCCTTTTGTGACACAACCACGTCGGTAGGTTGTACATAGTTAAGACCACGGGCCATGTGCTGTGTATGCTCCTTTTTTCACCAAACGGATTCATTCCATCTGTACCCAAGGCAAACCTCACATTTCTGATTTCCTTCGCAAATTCTGGATACTGAATATCAAAATTTTTCCACTGCGTTGCATCACCAGGGTGTCGTATATGTTTTTCATTCTTCTTGTGTTCCTCGGAATGCCAACGCATAAGTTCAGCCTCCCTAGGGTTTGAGAACAAACGCTTCAAGCGATCAATTACCGGAAGGTACCACATCACCAATGCAGGAATTTTTCTCTTATTCTTTCCGTCTGCATTGCCAGAAGTATCGTCATCGTCACCTTCAGGACCAATAATAAACTTCTTATTTTTTTGAGTCTTTTTCATGTTGGTAACATACTGGTGATTGTAGTCCTTCTTATATCTACTGACACCACAAATGGGGCATCTAGTTGCGAGCTCATGCTCTTTGCGATACAGAATACAATGGTTCACACAAGCGTGTATTTTTGTCACACCTAGTGCCATCGGGCAAAGAAGTTTCTTCGCTTTATAAGTGCTTCTAGGCAGTTTATTTGGATTTGGAAGAATTTCTGCCAGAAGATTCAAAAGATCAGAGAAACTACAATCGGACCATCCGTGCGTAGCTTTCAACTTTAGTAGTTCTAAGACTGCACGCAATGTAGTAAACTCTTTATCACAACCGTTTGATTCATCATATAAAAGCTCTGTGGCCGCATTCTGCAATGTCTCCATTTTACTTAAACCTTTGCTTGCTCCCATAGAAGTCAGTACATATGGTTCAATGTGACGCAACATCTCCTCACAATCGAACTCATCATCATCATCACCAGCTTGATTGTCACTACCATCATCGATATGAACATTATCATCATCTGAGCCTCTCTCATCATCTTTATCCACATCATGTGTATCTAACTCACCATGCTCTGTCCATATTGTGTAGTTATTTTTGAAACCTCTTTTCACCAAATGAGATTGGATTACTATAGTATCCGTCCAAGCAATCTTATTTTCGCAGTCGATACATGGACATAATATGTCATCTATCTTTTGCAACTTCGCATGTCTCTTGGATGCTTCAATAAAATTTGCAACATTACGAAAGTACATAGGATCGGGTCTTGGCATGTTATACATCCACGCTCAACGGTCCATGCTTCAATAATAGAATTTTTTGTCAGATTTACAAAATTTGGCCACAAATATTCTCTAAAGGTCTTCTATAAAATGAATTTACGGAGACATAACAAGTATGATTAGGGCGACTAATGTAGGAGACGGGCGACGTCTTGAGGCGGACAGAGTCAAAGGGGGAAACAGGCACAGCAGCATGGGCTAGGTCTGGGTGGGATCCAGTCCGTTATATCGGGAAACAAGGCCCAGATGCATCTTATATATATTACAATAGCGTATGTTAATTAAACATCATATTCATGTCACATAATAGGTACAAAAAGGAAACAATCCATATAGTCCATACATCAATATACCAGAACACAATCCATACAGTCCTTACACATGCAAAAGGACAGAATCCATATACCAGAACACACAAAACTAACAACTTATCAGCTAATGAAAATATACAAAGAAAAAGTAAGGAAACTACATTTACCTTGCAGAGGCGTCAGCACGGTGGGGAGGCGTCAGCACGGTGGGCCGGCTGGGTGGAGAAGTGGCGGTGCGGGGTTGAGCGGCGGCGCGGCAGTATGGGCTGGGCGGCGGAGCGGCGGCGCGGCGCAGGGGAAATTTCAACAGCCTGGCGGCGTCGATATAAATTCTCCAGGGTTGCGTTTTGACTGCGGTGAGGGGTCCTTATATAGACGTAGGTTTTTCACAAGCGGTTTTTAACTTTATCGCAGACGGGTTTTACTTACCAACCGCCTGAGATGATGTTTATTAATTAAGAAGTAAATATCTTCACAGGCTGTTGGTACTTAATAACCACCAAGGAAGATTTTTATCTCAGGCGGGTATTACTTAACAACCGTCTAAGATAATGCCAACTGAACAAAATATTTTTAAAACTTGTATAGCTGACGTTGAAATGTTTTGGTAAATATCAAATTAACTTCTACTCACATATTATTCACATTTGTGTATCTCATAAAAAAAGATCTTTCACTCAAAATTGTTGGTACGAACATATTTGCATAATTTATACATGTATGAATTTTTTTTTAATTTTTTTAAAAGCACTCCAACATGTCAAACTTCAAATTATCCACCAGTATTCATTGACACTTGATTGAAATATGTACAAAACACAAGAAAAATGTACAAGAACACTTGATTGAAATCCTAAAACTACACTACGGCCCCGCCTCCTCCATCCTCTCCGCCAGCTTCTCAAACCAAGCCAAGCGGTCCTCCTCCGACTCGTCGTCGTCGTCGTCGTAGTCGTCACCATGGTGGTGGTCGCCGTCGTCGTCGTCGCCGTCGTCAGTGGACGACTCGTCGTCGCCGTCGTCGGTGGACGACTCGTCGTCGCCGTCGTCGGAGGACGACTCGTCATCGCCGTCGTCGGAGGACGACTCGTCGTCATCATCATCATCATCGTCGTCGTCGTCGAAGTCGTCCTCCTCCTCCTCCTCCTCCGGCGACGATGCAGCAGGAGAGAGGGTCGGCTTCTCCGGCTGAGCCGATTGCTCCGGCTGTACCGGTGGCTCTGGCTGCACCGGCGGTGGAACGCGCTGGTCGTCATTCACCCTCTCGGGGGAGCTGCAGCGTATCCGCTTGCAGGGTGGCTGCCTCGGCGGGCTAGGTGGCGGAAGGTTGGCCATGGCTGTGGTGGTTAATCGGCGGCGGGCTAGGAGAGGTGGAACGATGGAAGAAGAAGAAAGGAGTGGAGAAAAGTTTTGTGCTTGTCCATAACCGACGACGCGCCTTATATAGGTCTGTGCGGAGTAGACGAGGGAGCGGTTCGTTTCCCGCGCATTGAACTCTTTGCAGACCTCGTCCGGCGCACAATTAAACCACTGTGGAAGACGATCTTGAGAGATCCTTGCACGCGTCCCTGCACCACGGCTTCTCAACTTCTCCGCAGACCTCGTGCGGCGCGTCAGTTAATTAACACTTCTCAGGCCGTTAATTAACATATTGTAGTTTCAAAAATGATTATCTCAGGCGGGTATTACTTATAAACCGCCTGAGAAAAAAGAAGTAAAAATCTTCACAGACGGTTGGTACTTAACAACCGTCTACAAATATGTTTATCTAAGGCGGGTATAACTTAACAACCGCCTGGGATAATGCCCGATACTGTTCTGCAGTTTCCTTATCCCTTGCTTCTTTTTTATTTAGATTCCAATATAAATACTCAAACATGTTTACATTCTGCAAATTGTGTTCAAATTCGATGATTCTTTCTTCTACATTTGTATTAAATTAACATCTACCAACTGAACAAAATATTTTGTTCATTGCGCATTGAACTCTTTGCAAACCTCGTGCGGCGCACAATTAAACCACTGTGGAAGACGATCTTGAGAGATCCTTGCACACGTCCCTGCACCACGGCTTCTCAACTTCTCCGCAGACCTCGTGCGGCGCGTCAGTTAATTAACACTTCTCAGGCCGTTAATTAACATATTGTAGTTTAAAAATGATTATCTCAGGCGGGTATTACTTATAAACCGTCTGAGAAAAAAGAAGTAAAGATCTTCACAGACGGTTGGTACTTAACAACCGTCGACAAATATGTTTATCTGAGGCGGGTATAACTTAACAACCGCCTGGGATAATGCCCGATACTGTTCTTCAGTTTCCTTATCCCTTGCTTCTTTTTTATTTAGATTCCAATATAAATACTCAAACATGTTTAGATTCTGCAAATTGTGTCCAAATTCGATGATTCTTTCTTCTACATTTGTATAAAATTAACATCTACCACCTGAACAAAATATTTTTAAAACTTGTATAGCTGACATTGTAATGTTTTGGTAAATATCAAATTAATTTCTACTCACATATTATTCACATTTGTGTATCTCATAAAAAAAAGGTTCCTTCACTCAAAATTGTTGGTATGAACATATTTGTATAATTTATACATGTATGAATTTTTTTAATTTTTTTAAAAGCATTCCAACATGTCAAACTTCAAATTATCCACCATTCTAACTAAATGCTCATATTCATATGAGGCATTCATCAAATTATGAACACACATTGATTCCAAAAAATTTAAAAAAATATGAAAAAATTCGTAGATGTTGGTATGATGATTAAAAATGTCCACTGAAAAAATAAATGAAAAAAGCATTATATTCATCAAGATAGAAAAATGAAAAATAGCATTTGTTGTATGTTTTTTATGTTCTGACCAATTTCAAAGGATTTATGAAGTGAAATTTAATGGTAACCTTTACTTATCAATAATATTACAAGAAAGTGGATTTTTGCCTTTTTAAAGGACCATATTTAATCAAGAATATTAATTAAGAAGAAGTAAATATCTTCACAGGCGGGTATTGCTTAACAACCGCCTAAGATTATGCCCGATACTGTTCTTCAGTTTCCTTATCCCTTGCTTCTTTTTTATTGAGATTCCAATATAAATACTCAAACATGTTTAGATTCTGCAAATTGTGTCCAAATTCGATGATTCTTTCTTCTACATTTGTATAAAATTAACATCTACCACCTGAACAAAATATTTTTAAAACTTGTATAGCTGACATTGTAATGTTTTGGTAAATATCAAATTAATTTCTACTCACATATTATTCACATTTTTGTATCTCATAAAAAAAAGTTCCTTCACTCAAAATTGTTGGTATGAACATATTTGTATAATTTATACATGTATGAATTTTTTTAATTTTTTTAGAAGCATTCCAACATGTCAAACTTCAAATTATCCACCATTCTAACTAAATGCTCATATTCATATGAGGCATTCATCAAATTATGAACACACATTGATTCCAAAAAATTTAAAAAAATATGAAAAAATTCGTAGATGTTGGTATGATGATTAAAAATGTCCACTGAAAAAATAAATGAAAAAAGCATTATATTCATCAAGATAGAAAAATGAAAAATAGCATTTGTTGTATGTTTTTTATGTTCTGACAAATTTAAAAGGATTTATGAAGTGAAATTTAATGGTAACCTTTACTTATCAATAATATTACAAGAAAGTGGATTGTTGCCTTTTTAAAGGACCACATTTAATCAAGAATATTAAATAAGAAGAAGTAAATATCTTCACAGGCGGTTATTGCTTAACAACCGCCTGAGATAATGCCCGATACTGTTCTTCAGTTTCCTTATCCCTTGCTTCTTTTTTATTTAGATTCCAATATAAATACTCAAACATGTTTAGATTCTGCAAATTGTGTCCAAATTCGATGATTCTTTCTTCTACATTTGTATAAAATTAACATCTACCACCTGAACAAAATATTTTTAAAACTTGTATAGCTGACATTGTAATGTTTTGGTAAATATCAAATTAATTTCTACTCACATATTATTCACATTTGTGTATCTCATAAAAAAAAGGTTCCTTCACTCAAAATTGTTGGTATGAACATATTTGTATAATTTATACATGTATGAATTTTTTTAATTTTTTTAAAAGCATTCTAACATGTCAAACTTCAAATTATCCACCATTCTAACTAAATGCTCATATTCATATGAGGCATTCATCAAATTATGAACACACATTGATTCCAAAAAAATTAAAAAAATATGAAAAAATTCGTAGATGTTGGTATGATGATTAAAAATGTCCACTGAAAAAATAAATGAAAAAAGCATTATATTCATCAAGATAGAAAAATGAAAAATAGCATTTGTTGTATGTTTTTTATGTTCTGACCAATTTCAAAGGATTTATGAAGTGAAATTTAATGGTAACCTTTACTTATCAATAATATTACAAGAAAGTGGATTTTTGCCTTTTTAAAGGACCACATTTAATCAAGAATATTAAATAAGAAGAAGTAAATATCTTCACAGGCGGTTATTGCTTAACAACCGCCTGAGATAATGCCCGATACTGTTCTTCAGTTTCCTTATCCCTTGTTTCTTTTTTATTTAGATTCCAATATAAATACTCAAACATGTTTAGATTCTGCAAATTGTGTCCAAATTCGATGATTCTTTCTTCTACATTTGTATAAAATTAACATCTACCACCTGAACAAAATATTTTTAAAACTTGTATAGCTGACATTGTAATGTTTTGGTAAATATCAAATTAATTTCTACTCACATATTATTCACATTTGTGTATCTCATAAAAAAAGGTTTCTTCACTCAAAATTGTTGGTATGAACATATTTGTATAATTTATACATGTATGAATTTTTTAATTTTTTTAAAAGCATTCCAACATGTCAAACTTCAAATTATCCACCATTCTAACTAAATGCTCATATTCATATGAGGCATTCATCAAATTATGAACACACATTGATTCCAAAAAATTTTAAAAAATATGAAAAAATTCGTAGATGTTGGTATGATGATTAAAAATGTCCACTGAAAAAATAAATGAAAAAAGCATTATATTCATCAAGATAGAAAAATGAAAAATAGCATTTGTTGTATGTTTTTTATGTTCTGACCAATTTCAAAGGATTTATGAAGTGAAATTTAATGGTAACCTTTACTTATCAATAATATTACAAGAAAGTGGATTTTTGCCTTTTTAAAGGACCACATTTAATCAAGAATATTAAATAAGAAGAAGTAAATATCTTCACAGGCGATTGCTTAAAACCGCCTGAGATAATGCCCGATACTGTTCTTCAGTTTCCTTATCCCTTGCTTCTTTTTTATTTAGATTCCAATATAAATACTCAAACATGTTTAGATTCTGCAAATTGTGTCCAAATTCGATGATTCTTTCTTCTACATTTGTATAAAATTAACATCTACCACCTGAACAAAATATTTTTAAAACTTGTATAGCTGACATTGTAATGTTTTGGTAAATATCAAATTAATTTCTTCTCAGACGTGAAATTTTAATTAACGATGAACACACTACATTCATTAACAATATTCAATCATTCACACAGTTGAAGAACACACAAGATACTCATTCATTAACAATATGCACATCTCACAAAAGAACACACAAGATGCACAATATTTACACAAGAACACACAAGAACACAAAAGATACACAAGTAATATTCAATAAAATAGATGAAAAAAGATAGATTTCATTCATTAACAATATTTACAAAACAGAAGCAACTAAAAACAACAAAAAGAAAAACTAATTAAATCCTACTCCTACTCCTCTTCCTTCTCCTCCTCCTCGTCCTCCGGCGGCGACTCCGGCACCGGTGCAACAGGAGACAGGGCCGGCTGCACCGGCTGCACCGGCTGCACCGGCGGTGCAACCCCGAGGTTGCTAGCCGTCGCCTCCACCAGCGTTCTACGGCCCTCGGGGCCAAGAACCTGGGCCATCGTCGCGAACAGAATGTCGAGACGATCAGCCACCCCCACGAGGGCGTAGAGGTAGTGGCCCAAGGTACCCATTCCAGCATACTCTGGAAGGGTACCCAGCCCCAAGGCACTCATGGCGCGAGACGTATTGTTGTACGCCTCTCGCGCCATGAGGAGGCGCTGCTCGGTGTTGATCTTCTCGGGGGAGCTGCAACATTGTTTCTTGCAAGGTGGCTCCCTCGGAGGGCTTGGCGGCGGAAGGTCGGCCATAGTGGTGTTGGGTCGTCGGAGCGGAGGAAGACGAAGAAAACAAGAGGATTCAAAGTGAGCGATGCGCTTGTGAGTGATAGCGCGTCTTTAAGTCCGCGCGGAGTGGAAAAGAAAGGTCGCGCACACGTGACATGGTCACTGACGTGTGGGACCGGGTCCACATGTCAGTGACCGCTGATTAAGTCAGGGGATCCTCATCCCGGTTGGTGAGGGGTCTTTATGTAGGCGTTCATCAAATTAAGAAGAAGTAAATATCTTCACAGGCCCATGTTTAACTCAGGCGGGTGTTACTAACCAACCGCCTGAGATAATTGTATCTTCTCAGGCGGTTGGTAAGTAAAATCCGACTGAGGTAACAGTCTTCCCTGACGGTCGGTACTTAAAATCCGCCTGAGAAAATGTGAGTCTATATATACCCCTCGGCAGCATTGGAAAAACCTAACCCGGGCGAAACACTTAGACGCCGTTAGGCTGCCAAAATTTCGTTTGCCGCCAAGTGTTCCCCCTCGTCACTTCCAGGTACGCCGCCGAGCTTCGCCGTCGCCGAGCTTCGCCGTCGTCGCCGAGCTTCGCCGTCGCCGCCGAGCTTCGCCCTCCTCACTTCCAGGTACGCCGAGCGAAGCCATTTCCGTCGCCGCCGAGCTTCAAGGTAAACCCTAAACCCTTCGACCTTCCATCCTCCTTCGCCGTGCCGCCTCCCTCCCCGCCCTCGCTGCCGCCTTGCATATCCTTGGTTAGGGTTCGGGAATTAGATAATGGTAGGCATCCTTGGTTAGGGTTCGGTGGAATTCGAAAAACTGTCAAGTTCGGTGGCATCTTTGGTTAGGGTTCGGTGGGGCAAGATTTATGTGGATGGTTATATCACGATAAATTGGTAGTTGGTTCTGTGTGTCTGAAACTGTTCTGACACATTAGTGGTAAACATGATTCTAGACTCTAGTAACAGCAGTATATTCCCTATTTCTGTCATCGGCCTTGCATATGCCACATAATTCTCTATTAGGGGCAAGATTTAGCTATATTTGGTTAAGTTGACCAAATTTGGCTAATTTTGGCTAAGTTACATTAGATATAGTTATACTTGACTAATTTTGACTAAGTTATGCTATATTTAGCTATATTTGGCTACTTTTGCTTAGAGTTAGCTATGCTAGACTAAGTTTGGCTAAGTTTGCTTTTATTTCTCTAAGTTTCATTTGAGCAATTGTAGCTAATCTGTGCTACCAAAGATGTCTGCACTTGTGGCTCCATCAGCTTCATTTGAGCAATTGTACCTAATCTGAGCTACCAAAGTTATGCTATATTTAGCTCTGAAGCCAAACAAAAGTTGCTGGCCAACTCATTTGTGATGCCAGGAGCATCCTCACGCCCATATCTAGGTAACACTAGGTGTGGCGATGGAGTCTGAGCATATGATGCCGATCTCTATGATACAAGAATTTAGTTAGACCTATATAACTTCAAAAATGTGTTTTGGCTAAATTTACTTAATTGAGCCAAAATTGAGAAAATTTGTTTTAAATATGACCAAATTTAGTTATGCCATTTATTAGATTTTTTGTCTTATTAGATCTAGCATGGAAAGCCCTAAGAAGACTGGTCCTGATTGTAACAAAAAAGAAGACAATATGGAGTTTACTGACTCCAGCAGTTCAGGCTCCTATCACAGTCCTTCAGATCCTTTTCCGAATATAAAAATTAAAAAGACTTCAGTGGATCTAGACCCGGAATATGATCCTGCCGACGAGGTATGGATCACGAATCTTAACTTCAGCAGTTCAAGTTAATGTTGGTTGTCAAGTATACGAAGTCTTATAATTTTTTTCTACCTAGATTAATCTCGAAGACAATGAGGTGACATCGGCTCCTAAAACCGCAGAAGGTTCACCAATGGATGAATCCTCAGCTTCACTCAAGCGGAAACGAGGGCAACGAGGTCCCAATAAGGGTCTATTGGACCGCATCATGTACATAACAAGGGTCGGTCCAGGTGGGCTTCCCCAAGAACCACTGGATTCAGTTACCAAGTACCGTAATGCATGCGGTTTTCTTGTTAGGGAGGTTGTGCCGATCACAACCGAGAATTGGAGGAAATTACCCAAGCAGACCAAGAATGAGTTGTGGGAAAAGATAAAGAAACAATTCAAGTTCCCGAAAGGCACAGAAGAAGCTGTAAAGAAAGCAACATTGGTCTCTTGCGGCAAGAAGTTTCGATGCTGGAAGAGTGAAATGAATGCTTATGTTAAGGCCAATAAGGGCCCTAGCCCGAGGAAGATGGGAAAAATCACACAAGCTCAGTGGCAAGAGTTTGTTCGTCAAAAGAGCACACCTGATGCTAAATCTCTAAGTGCAACTAGGTCAGAGCTTGCAAAAAAAGAACAAATACCATCATCGCTTGGGGTCTGCCGGATATGGCCCCAAAGTCCAGAAATGGAATAAGATAATAGACGAAATTCTTAGTAAGGGCAATCCTCACCCATTAGAAGGGTGCGATGAGCGAACTCAACGCTGGGTCTTTGCTCGGTCAGGTTTGACCAGCGAGGGCAAACTTGAAAAGCCCGACTCTCTGAATGAAGTAGAGGATAAAATGAAAGAAGTAATTGAAAAGCAACAGAAGGGTCTCTTCAAGCCGAAGAGGGAGATTGACCAACTTACCGCTATCTTGGGAAACCTTGAACACAGCGGACGGTTCGAGCGGTCTCTTCTCAAATGTCTTGGCTAGATGGTTTCCCTAAAGATAAAGACACATATAGAAGACGTGAGAAGTTTAAGAAAACACTTGATGAAACAATTGCTCAAAAGGTCAAAGAAAATATGCAAGAAATAATGGAACAACTTAGACAATCAGGACAATTAGTGGCACCGAGTACAATGATGGTTCCGGTGCAAAAGGAGCAATTAGTATCTCCAACTGCCTACCCTAGCAGCGTTGGTTCCGTGCCAGACTCAGGGTCAGCCCATAAGTTCCCTGTCGATGATATTGCTAACGACAAATCTTGTCGTCTTCTTGTCCCGATAGGCAGAGCAGGGAACAAAACCAAACAGGTTGCCACTGCTATGGCAAAGCCTGATCGTGACTTCAACGGGAGTCCACTTCCATTGTATTATTCTGTGGTGCAAGTTCTTCAGATCATTGATAATGATTATGAATATTATGAAATAGACCACGTCACACCTGAGGGGATCGCGACTCTGGGGCAGGCTGTCAACCAATTAATCCTTTGGCACCGACGCGATATCGTGTTGGACGATGAGCCAATTTCTAGCCCCGTCGCATCTCCAAATACTGCAACCCCATCTTCTAAGGCGAAAGTGCATGAAGATCCACTCCCAGTCCGGGAAGATCCACTCCCCCTATGTCTGAGCAAGGATGATGATATTCAAGAGCAACAAGTTGGACAACAACTTCAAGCAGTACCAGAGCAAGCTGTTGCTAGTAAAGAGCAACTAGTTGAGCAACAGCTTGAAGTAGTACTAGAGCCAGCTGCTGGGAGTAAAGAGCAATCAGTTGAACAACAGGTTCAACAACAAGCCAGTGTCCAACTTCCTTACGACTACTCCTCGATCATCAGTGCCTGTCAAAGTTAGCTCATACGAAAATAAGAAACCTTCATCAGAAGTGACAAAGTATTTGGAAGCTATGAAGGAAAATATTAGAAAATCGAGTGCATCTCGTTCTTCTCATGAGCCAGCATTAGAAGATATCGAGGAGTGGGAAGAAGACGGTGTCATGTATAATCGGCGGACGGCTTTAGTTAAACCAGGAGTTCCAATATACAAGCTTGAGGATGTTCCTCCTAAATTTGAGAATGGGAAGCCGTTAATGACATCCGTACAACTTAGCAAACAACCCGTCGCACTCAGAAGAATGCATGAGTGGTACATCACTGCCAGCACAAAATATGGTCTTAATTGCGTCACATTTCGTATTCCAAAAGAAGCATTCTGGAGCACTGGAGTAGATAAACGAGTCATTTTATTTGACGAGCTGCTTTCCTTTTTCCATCGGGGCATGCTCGAAATCAACCTGCTGCTCGTCTGGTGCTTGTAAGTGCTCTAATATTTTGTATTTGCTTTTCTTACTACACGCATACGCATTTCATGAGATTATAACAATTCTGGACTTCTTCAATAGGATGCAATACATGGATAATGAAAAGTTGGCGCACAAGACAGGTGTCCTTGACCCTACTAGGATTGCAAAGTCGCTATTCGACGTCCAGGCGAATCGAGAATCAAGCCAGTACAAACACATGAAAAAAAAAGATTTTGAAAGAGCAATTGCAAAACTTAAGAAGGATAGAAAGGCAGAAGTTGCAGCTTACATAGGACATGCGATGTTTAACTTTGTCAGAGACGGCCAGGACCTCGTAAAGGCTCCGTACCACTTCGAGTAAGTTTCACATATGGCATTGAAATAGCAATTATTGGTAATTGTTAACACGTGTGTTTGTATGTTTGCAGTAATCACTACATAATGATCTTCATCAAGCCAACGCAGGGAATGGCAACGGTCTTGGACTCGGCCGATTACCCACCAGATCGTTACAAAGATTTCCTTTCCATTTTGAAAAAGTACGTTTATTCAATAATTTTAATTTACGCACATTTAGAATGTGTTGACAAGTTTTATATGACATTTCTTGTATTACAGCGCTTGGCGGTTTTACGCGGAACAGCTTGGCGGTCAGAGACCTCCTAATACGAATGCATTGGACATTAAAACGTATTATGCTTGTCCGAAGCAGCCTGATGGGAGTGTCTTATGCGGGTATTATGTATGCGAGCATCTTCGGACCGCCGCCGTATATAGAGTCAATCGTGAGGATGTAAGTTATCCTTAATGTCGATACCTTATTTTCTTACTTTTGTGTTTCATTTTCATTGTAACTAGCATAGTTTAATGCTTATATTCTCTGCTGTTCAATATTACCAGAAACATTATTTTCATATTTTGATTCCAACTTCAAAATTCAATTGCTCATAGTACAACTGCTCCAAAAATACCTACTAAATTCTTGTATACTCTCACTTTGATCTATACTTTGAGATTGTTCAAACCAACACATTCTAAACCTTGTTATGTGTTATATTGCAGCACAAGAAGAATCTGAACGAAGAATGGCCGGTTTGTAGAAGTATTCCTGATGGAGGAGCCGACAGGATTGCTTCTGAACTCTGTCAGTTCATTCGTCGCGAAATTTTGCACAAAACGGGGAAGTTCTTTGATAAGAGAGGTTCAACAGCTGATGTGCCAGAACTTTCCGACTATACCAATCTAAACATTTTTTAGTGAAAACTTGTAAACTTTGAGATGAAATTGTATCTGTAACTTGTGTGTATGTATATTGTTTTAGTGAAATTGACTTCTGTGATGATAATATTGTTGTCTTTTGTTCTGTGATGATTGTTGTTTTTTGTTCTGTGATTATATTGAATTGACCTGGAAATTAGAAATAACAGAAGTAGTACTGCATGACTGTGAAAAACAATTATCACAGGCGGCTAGATACAAGTAAAGAAACATCTGTGATAACCTAATTTTCACAGGCGGTGTCTGTTATGGTAGAAACCGGCTGCGTTAAAGGGTCTTCACAGACGGCTGATATAGGTAAACTCCGTCTGTGATAACACCATTATCATAGACGGGTTAGTTATGCTTCAATAACCGTCTGTAAAGACACATTATCATTGACGGTTAGTTATGCTTCAAAACCTGCCTGTGAAGACATATTATCATAGGCGGTTAGTTATGCTTCAAAATCCGCCTGTGAATACACATTATCATAGGCGGTTAGTTATGCTTCAATACCCGACTGTGAAGACTCATTATCATAGGCGGTTAGTTATGCTTCAAAATCCGCCTGTGAAGACAAATTATCATTGGCGGTTAGTTATGCTTCAATACTCGGATGTGAAGACTTCTTATCATAGGCGGTTAGTTATTCTTCAATAACCGTCTGTGATAAGACGTTTATCAAAGACGGTTATATATGCTGCACGACCCGTCTGTGATAAAGTATTTTCACAGATGGCTAGCCTAAGTAAAGAACCGCCTATGATAATCGGTCTTCACAGGCGGCTATCCTTAGTGAAGAACCGCCTATGATAATTAGTCTTCACAGGCGGTTTCACTTCTCCGCCTGTGAAATTGCGGATTCTCACAGAATCTTTGTTTCAGGCGGTTTTAAAAGCCGTCTGTGATAATAGGTTTGGAGCCGCCTGTGATGAGGCTTATTGTAGCAGTGCCGGACTCACTGTAATTCAGTGGGGTGCCACATTTTTCGGCCATGGAGGGCTTCATATGGTGCCATCTTGATACTCGCTTGATAACCATTGTTGTACTAGAATTCTGCCAACAGCAAATAATCATCCCAATTTTTACCGTGGTGGATGGCACACGCTCGCAACATGTCTGCAAGTACTTGATTCACCCGCTCAGATTGTCCATCGGTCTGCGGGTGATAGGCGGAGCTTCTAATCAGTTTAGCACCCAATGAGGCATGCAGCTGCTCCCAAAAACGAGAAACGAACAGCGAGCCTCAATCTAAAATAATCATGCAAGGAATGTCAGGTAAGCACACGATTCTTGATATGTAGAACTCCGCATATTTCTTGGCATTGAATCCGACATTTACCAGAATGAAATGTGCTGATTTGTTTAGTCGGTCGACTATCACCCAAATAGAATCATGCTTCCAGAATGTGAGTGGCAATCCGACGATGAAATCCATACTCACATCCTCCTATTTCTGTGCCGGACTATTCAGTGCTTGCAACTGTCCCGCTTTCATCATATGGTCGGTCTTCACTCGCCGACACGTATGACATTCGGATACGTTCTTAGCAATCTCACGCTTCATCCGTGTCCACCAAAACTTAGTCTTCAAGTCTTGATACATTTATTGCTGCCTGGATGAATAGAATATCTAGACAAGTGAGCTTTGTCCCAAATTTTCTTTCGAAGTTCCATGTCACGGGGCACTATGACCCGATTCTTGAACCATAGAGAACCCTGCTCATCTCTTCTAAAGCACTTCATGTCACCGCTGTCCATTCTCTTGAGTATGTGAGACATACCCTTGTCCTTCTTTTGAGCTTCAATAATATCGTCTCGGATTGTTGGAATGTGAGCAATATTGTATAAAGCTCCATATAGAACCAAGTATAGACTTGGTTCATCCTCTTCCATAGGTGTGATGATTACATTATTGGCATGAGGTTTGCGGCTAAGCGCATCGTCAACCACATTAGCTTTGCCGGGATGATAGTGAATCTCAATCTCATAATCCTTGATCAATTCTAACCACCTTCGTTGCCTCATGTTCAGTTCCTTCTGAGTAAAGATATGTTTCAAACTTTTGTGGTCGGTGTAGAGGTGAACCAAATTTCCAAGCAAGTAATGCCTCCACATCTTTAGAGCATGAACCATGGCAGCGATCTCCAAGTTGTGAGTAGGATAGTTCTGTTCATGATTGTGGAGCTGCCGTGATCCATAAGCGACCACCCGTCCTTCTTGCATAAGAACACAGCCCAAACTGAAGCCGGATGCATCACAATAAACATCGAACGGTTTCTTTGTATCCGGTTGAGCTAAAATCGGGGCTGTTGTGAGATGCTTCACCAATGTTTGAAACTCCCTGTCACATGCTTCACTCCAATTATATTTGGTACCTTTCTTCAACAGCTCTGTCATTGGTTTAGCAATTTTTGAGAAGCTCGGGACTTCATGCATGGACTTTGGAGATTGCCATTTCAGCACTTGAACAATTTTACTTGGGTTCATAGCAATGCCCTCAGCTGAAATAATGTGTCCCAAGAATGGCACTTGCCTGATCCAAAATTCACACTTGCTGAATTTTGCATAGAGTTTATGGTCTCGCAACCGTTGGAGTACGATATGCAAGTGTTCGACATGTTCTTCCTCTGATTTGGAATAAACAAAGATGTCGTCAATGAAGACCATGATGAACTTGTCCAACTCCAGCATGAACACTGAGTTCATAAGATACATAAAGTCGGCCGGAGCAATGATGAGACCAAATGACATGACGAGATATTCATACAGTCCATATCGCATTGAAAATGTCGTCTTCGGTATATCTTCCGTCTGAATTTCGATTTGATGATATCTGGACCGAAGATCCATCTTGGAAAATACCTTAGCACCCACTAATTGATCG
Organism: Tuctoria greenei; assembly: GCA_036927565.1. NCBI lineage: Eukaryota > Viridiplantae > Streptophyta > Magnoliopsida > Poales > Poaceae > Tuctoria > Tuctoria greenei. The sequence goes on along the minus strand of JAYESD010000011.1, from coordinate 126,556,001 downwards.
AAGAGAATGTGGATGTGAGGTAGTGGATACTTGTTCTTGATAGTCACGGCATTTAGCGGACGATAGTCCAAATATAACCTCAATGTTTCATCCTTCTTCTTAATGAACAGCCCGGAGCAGCCCCAAGGTGAGGATCTTGGGCGAATAAATCCTTTGTCCAGCAGGTCCTTGAGATGTTCTTTTAATTCAGCTAGCTCATTGGGTGCCATTCGATAAGGTCATCGAGAGATCGGTGTGGTTCCGGCGCAAGTTCAATCTTGAACATGGCATCACGTTCGGGCGGCATGCCGGTAGATCATCGGGAAACACATCGGGATATTCACGGACCACCGGAATGTCTTCCAACTTAGGGGATTCAGAGTGGTACACTGCTGCGATTTCTTGAACGGGTCGATCCAGAATGAGAGTATGTGGACTGTGTAGTGGAGAATCCAAATGAACGGTTCGAGGAATGATGTCCAAAACAGCACCGTTGTGATGTAACCACGACATACCTAATATGACATCGATCTTTTGGCCATCTAAGATTTTGAGAGTGGTTGGATTTATTTTTGCACCCATGCACAGTGGTGCTTTAGGAATCATACTATGAGCTGATATTTTCCCACCTGGGGAAAAAATCATGAATGGATATTTAGTAGGAAATATTTGTAGTTGGTGCTTGACAACTTATGAACTACTAATGAAATTGTGGGTGGCCCCAGAATCAAAAAGTATTATAATGGGGTGATCGATGAAAGTAAACGTACCCGCGAGTTGGGGTTCGCCTTCCTGTAAATCCTCAATGGCGATGTGGTGGACGTTGCCGGGTTTGGTATTTGGTTTCTTGGGCTGGTTGCGGGGTTGATTAGCACCCTGATACAATGCTTGTCCGCTGACTTGCTTGTCCGGACAGTTGTAGGAGATATGTCCGACACGTCCGCAGTTGTAGCACGTGTATTGTGTTGGACCACCATAGGCCGGAGAACGGGAACCCGGTGCACACTGCTGCTGTGGGGGTGCACGAGGTACCATCCTCTGTTGCTGCTGATGTTGCTGCTGTGGCAGGGGTGGTCAGAAGCTTGGTGCGTTGAACGGGTGGCAACGGAACATTGGCGGTCGTGCCGGTGGCTGCCATCTTTGATCGACGGTGATCGGTACACCATTCGGTATTTTTGTGGAGCTCCACCACTGCTGTCTTGTGGGGTACTCCTCTTATTCTCCATTACCAACTCGCATGTTGCATCCTCTTGTACAATCGGCGAGTTGACAAAATCATTGAACGTGCCGCGATTGAACAAAGCAAGCTTGTCCTTCATCTTTGCATTCAAACCTCGATAGAAACAGTCCCTTTTCCTCTCCTCCGTGTTCACATGATCCGGCGCATGTGCCAAGTGATTGAAGGCCTTAGAGTACTCGTGAGCACTCCTCCCGCCTTGCCTGAATTCAAGGAATTCTTGAAGCTTGCATTTCATAATCCCAGGAGGTATGTGATAGGCGCGGAATGACTCCTGGAACTCGGTCCATGTTACGGCGTGACCAGTCGGCAGAGAGGCGATGTAATTCGCCCACCAAGCGCCGGCGTAGCCGTGAAGCTGCTGCATCGTGACGAGCGCCTTCTGCTGTTCGGTGCATTGGAGCAACCCAAACTTTGCTTCAGTAGTGCGGAGCCAGTTCTCCACCTCAAGAGGTTCATCAGCCTCCGTGAAGACCGGTGGATGAGTTGCTAAGAAGCCCGAGTAGGTGGTGTGTTGTGTCTGATGATTGCCACCGTCTGGACGCCCCCGTTGACGGGACGTATTCTGCACGAAGGTTCGCAGCAGCTCGGTCTGCTCAACGCGCAAACCCACCGTAGCTGCAATCACATCCGCCAACGTAAGCGGAGGAGGAGGTGGCAGTGGAGGTGGCGGTGTCGGTTGTGGTTGATCATGAGTTCTCTGCTGCTGGGAGTCATTACCTCCCTGGCTCGTCCCACCAATCTCGAGCGTGTTACGGGTGCGCACGATTCTGCAGTCAGAACCATGAATCCAACATGATACGTGATATTGTAAGATCACTCTAGGATAACAACAATGGTGTGCGTATTAATAACTAAACTTGCATAACGGTAACATATATTGATAAAGTATAGATTTTATATGAAATACATCATCCCCGGACCAATGTTACAATAGCGAGTTCCAAAATAATGAACTTCAGGAATTGAAGTTCATTTCGACTATCGTTGATCGCGACGGGACGTGATGCGCCTTATCGTGCGAATACACATTTTTATCTTCAATATGATACAAACATGGTCATAAAAGAAAAGAGATTCGAAAGGGTCAAACCCTCAATTCCACTGGTAAATGGTTGAGTATCGACAACTGGTCCGTTACGACACTTTTAAGTGAATCGAGGACCAGATTCAGAACAAGACCAATTTATGCCAAACCGAAGAAGTTTCTGTTAAAACCTGACCAGTTTGTACTCAAACACAAATTTAGCCCAGTAAATGGCAGAATCAGATCTCGAGGTGAACTACGAAATTGAAGTACTCTTCAAGGCCTTTCTAAAAAGTATTGGTTTGCCTCCAGATCATTTTGGTTGAGAAGATATGGCATTGTAAACCTGACAGTTTTTCTGGAAATTTTGACAGCATCTCCTTTGTTTATACTGATTTTGGGCCACAATTTCCAGATATAAAACTTCACAATTTGCAAAGCCACAGATTACAAAATTGTAATAAAAATTACAAGGATTCCAAAATTGTCTTGCACGTTCAGTTCGAATTTTTGAAAGGAAGATATGGTCAGAACAGCAAGGAGTCCAAAGAAGGTTCCAGTTTCTGTCTAGTTTTGGCAGATTTTGGAACATTGAAATTTTGAACAGGTTAGAGAGGAATTCAGTTCTGGAGTTGAAGATAACTGCTTTAAAAGACTTCCTAAACTTTCCATCCATGTTTGGTACACCTTTATTGGAGTTTTTTTTTTACTGGGAGATATGGTTTCTCAAAGTCAGGTCTGTTTTTGCCGAAAACAGAACACTCTGTTTTTTAATTGGTGACTTCAAACCCTACTCCAAATTTGAAAACTTAGTTCAAACTCAGATTTCTATAGCTAGTATATGTAGTTTTACATATTTTCAGATCCATTTTACAGAAATGTGGTGAATGCAACAATGGAGTATATGTCGGTACTACGTGCCTCACAAAGTAAAATTTCTAAGCCGGTATTCCGGCATACGTCTCAATGGTGGCCTTAATAACGTTCATTCAAAAATGATTTCTAAGTGCAATACGATCATGTAGTCAGTGTACCTGTCACTACACACAAACTACTGATCAATCATATGGTGTCGTACGAGTAAAAACATTTGTCCCGTATCATTCCATACCGGCCGCCACAAGTTAAGCCATGTCTCGAGGTACATGACCGAGGTTTCTACCACCCGACGGGGTCTCACGTCTTAGCATAGTGTTTCACCAGCAGGAGGCATGTCGGGTTATGTCCCACGCGACAGGGGCTCCCACTAATTTTGAAGCATGCTGGGGTACCGCGTATCATATGTTCTCAGAAACATGGAAAGTTTCAGAGACTCAAATTGACATTTCTGTGCCAAGACACAGAAACTGTCACATGTTACCTCTCGCATGGTGAGCTTACCACAATTGATCCGCTTGCGGTGGCGTACCTTACGTCTGAGCGTCGTTACAGAATATAATAACACATAAGTTAGTTTTACCACCTTGAATAACTATTCTAATAATAATCCTTATGTGGGCTACTATCGATTCCTCACCGAAACCTAAATTTTTCTCGTAATACGATCCTTCTTAAGCGTGCTATTCCCAATGAGGCTCTAGTATCAGGCTGTTGGGACCGGAGTCCACACTTCCAAGAATCGCAATTTGAATGTGGCCTAGAGGGGGTGAATAGAACTTTTTGAATTTTAGTCGGAACCTACAACACTTAGCAACTTGATAAAATACCAGGAAATCGGACTAGTCCGATAGAGTGCGGACTAGTCTAGTGTGTGCGGACTAGATCGATCAAGTTTGATCGATTATCTCGATCCTATACTCTATGCAACGGAAATATAATTGTAATTAGAGTATAACACTTCTATGAAACTGGATATCGTACAAGTTAACCTTATATTCAATGTTTTAATGTAATGTGAACAAGATCAAGTGAAACCCTAGATAGCAATGAAAAGTAAGAACAATATGCTCAAAGTGAAGACACAAGATTTTTATCCCATGGTCCGGTTCCCACAGAGGCAACCTACATCCACGTTGAGGAGTCCACAAAAGGACCAGGTCTTCTCCAATCCTACCCTCGTCGAATCGCCACGAAGGCCAATTATCTTCTACTATCACATGGGGTAAATCACCAAGTTCAAGGGGCCTTCTCACAAGTTGAGGGCTCCCCAAGATTACTAATCGAACACCACCAAGAACACACTCTTAAGATCAGCAATGAAACAACGGGAGTGTGTTAGAGAATCAAACCCAAGAGCTCAAACTTAAAGAATCATGTCTCTCCTTTGATCTAGAGTTGATCCACACAAATTTGATCTTTCTTTTGTTGGATTGTGTGGAGAGACGTGTTTTCTAGGCTCATGGAGGGTGTGACGGTGCAGGAAGACGAGAGATATGAAAGTAGGGCCATGCACATCTATTTATAGGGTGTTTCCATAAGTTACCGTTCGGGTTACGAGAGTCCGGACTAGTATGGTGTGCGGCGTGTAAGAAACACTAAGTTCTTAGAAATGTCAGACTTGTCCGGCCTTGGGCAAACTAGTCCAATTTAGGCTTTGGAGTTATATTTGGACTTGTCCGACACTTATCGGACTAGTCCGGCTTGGTGAAACCTTTAGTGAATTGAGGGAAAGTCCGCACTTGGAGGACTTGTCCGATTTTAGTAAGAGAGGTTATCGGACTAGTCCGGATATTACCGGACTTGTCTGTTTCATGAAAAGCTGTGAAGTGCTGAGGACTAGTCCGCATTGGGAGGTCTTGTCCGTTTTTAGTCAAAAAGATATCAGACTAGTCCGTGGTGATATTGGTCTGTGTAAACCTGGACTGTGCAGACAAGTCCGCAATGGGAGGACTTGTCCGATTTTGAATAGAGGGGATATCGGACTAGTTCGGGATATATCGGACTAGTATGAACCTGTATGAATTAGTGTATTGAGTGAGTTTTCTTGTGTGTAGGATCGAAGAGCACGTGTTTGGTTCCGGCGATTCTCCCAGTACTACTATTGGTAGCCCACGAAGTTTGTAGTTCGGTGTTGGGTGCGCAGAGATTCAGAGAATGATGACACGTTGACACGAAGATTTATGTGGTTCTGGCTGCCTAAGCGTAATACCCTACTCCACGGGGTGTGTAGTGGTTGTATTGAGTTTTTGAGCACTTGAGAGTCTCAGAAAGTTCAGAGAGAGAGAGTCAGAGTGAGGAGCCTCCCTGTGCATCACTCGACCAGTCCTTTTATAGCACAAGGACTGGTCGTTAGATTGCCAGCCTGGCCCGACATGTGGCCCTGGCAGTTACTGATGCTTAATACACAATTAATGAGCTTAATTACCCTTAATAGCGTGTTAATGGGCCTTGACAGTGCCGTTACTAGTATTAAGGGCCATCCGATCGTGTGTCATTAAGATGGTATTAATGACACTTAATCGGGTCTTGAAGTCCTTGATTGTCACTTGAAGGTCCGAGCCGTTAGGGGTCCATCAGTCTGATTGTTGAGGTTGAAGGTCTGGCTGCTGGACACATGGCAGCTCTGGAGCTTACTGTCCGGGACATGTTGGTCCGGTACAGTTGTACACATGTCAGTACTGAAGCTTCCCTCTGTCGGGGGTTAGGTCCGGGGGTGCTGCTCAGGTGTTTAGCCCAGAGCTTTCCCATGTGTGAGATGTAGCTCCGGTTGGTGTATACACGTGGCAGCACCGGGACTAACCATAGAAGGGAGGCAGGTCCGGTCCCGTATGACACGTGGGCCATTTGTAGGTCTTCCACTCAGACAGGTGAAGTTCCTTTGGTCTTTTTGTAGTCCCAAGGGGTATACGGTATGCAGGGTACCGATAGTGGCCCCCTGGGCCCAGCTCTGGGAAAGACCTTTGAGATGAGGTCGTTCTACCATAGGTGGGTCCATCCTTCAGCATTTGAGTTGTGTTTTCAATGGCCTTTGGATGTGCCATTGGTGGTAGTTCGTAGTTAAACCACTGCCGTGTGGCATATCCAGGATGCGGCAAGTGAGATCTCAGCGTGCGGATCTCAAGCAATTGAAGGTCGCCGGTTCCTGAAACGAAAACCGTATCAGTTCCACGCGCCCTGTCAGGCCGCTGCCCTCGGGCTTCCTGCCTTTCATGATGACAACCGTTCGCTTGGGGTAAGAACCTCGTCTTGATCATCGGGGTGGCCCCGGGCCCCCTTGTCATCGGCAGAGTGAAGTTTTCGAACAGTGTCGTCGGCTCCTCTGCGGTCTCCATCCAAGCGTTGTGGGGGCTTACTTAAGAAAGAAAGTGTGCATCGTTTGGGGATCCTTTACGCCTTCGTTTGAACTTGCACTAGAATCCTCCAAACTTTCGCCTGCTTTTCATCTCTCGCCCCGCTGTGCCGCGATGAAGCTGGGACCCCCGAAGAGCCGACTGAAGTCCGAAGGTGATTTGAAGAAGGTTTGGGTCCTCACGGGGTGGACCAGTGACTTCTTCAACCACCAGGTCCGTGCCGGCAAGCTTCCATTCGAGAAGGAGCACACCGACGACATGGTGTACTTCTCTGCGTACGCCAGGGTAGGACTGGTCCCACCCTTCTCCACTTTTCTCTTGATGTTGTTAGACTTCTATGGTCTGCAGCTGTACCACATTGTCCCCCACTCCATTCTTCTGGTGTCGATCTTTGTCCACTTTCTGCGAGATGTAGGTGGGCATTCCCCCCTGCATCGAGCTCTTCCACACCTTCTTCACCATCCCCACCACCGACAAGAGTGACGAGTACCTTGGCTTCTATTATTTTGTGAAGCGCAAGAAGTGCCCGTACAAGTACTTTCGGCCGTTCCCTTCTGGCAAGTGGGATGACTGGAAGAAGGATTGGATTGTCATCAGGGTGGAGGAGCATGAGAAGCTGGAGCTGCCCGAAGGCCTCCCCAACGTCGACACTGAAGCTTCGAGCGAAGTTTCGGTGCTATCGGATGCCTTCAACCCTGCTTTGACCAGGATCCGCCAATGCGTTGAGGGAGGAGTGACTCCCCAGGCGGTATTCTGCAATTTCCTGGTCAACAGGTGGGCTCCGCTGAAGAATAGAAAGAAACTTGCTTGGGCCCTCAATAGCGTGAAGGACGACGACCGGATCGAGACCGGTTTGAAGTCCAATATGGATGGCGCAACTTTGGAGTTCCACCTCAAGAAGTTCCAGAACGGCATCGACGTTGAGGGTGACGACTTGACTCCCCCGGTGGCTTTCCTCCCTCTGAACATGGAAGCGGAGTTCAGCAGGGAGCTCTGGCGGACGATGCCGATGCTTGATGACCTCGGTGAAGTTGAGAGGCGTTCGACCACCGGGTTGGCGATCCCCGGAGCTTCCGAGTGTGGTCCCCCTTCCGTCCCGAGATAGAGAGTTGAAGTTGTGGGCAAGGGCAAAGAATTGGCCGAGCCCTCGAGCCACAAGAGGAAGTCAAAGCATTCTGATAGTAGGTCCATCGGACCTGCTTCTTTCGCGTGAGCTCCTTCTCCTCTGAGGGGAAAGTCTTCAATAGCAGTCGCCACTCCAGCATCGGCCTCTCCTCGGGATGCTAGCACCAGCCATGTGGCTCCAGTACCAGGACCATCTGAGGGCTCTAGGTCCGAGGGCCCTTCCAAGACAAGGGGGGCCTCAACCAAGGTGACACCGGTGGCGGCAGCAAGCTCCGGGAAACCTTCCGAATCTGCTACGCCAATGGTGCCAGGGTCCAGTCCTGAGCGTCCAGTGAAGAGGTTCCACGCTAGCTGGGGCAGATATCTCATATGGTAAATTTGCTTTTTACCTCAGTTGACTGTTTTTTGGTTGTAATCATGTTTTGAATTCCTTCATCCTTCATCCAAAATGTACCCAAAAGAGGGGTTGAAGCCCCGGCTCCTGCGACAACAACTGATGCTGCGCCAATGGAAGCTCTGGCTCCAGTTCCAGCGCAGCCCCAAGAGGTGGCTGAGGTTGTGGCAGCTCCTGCGCCAGCTGTCGTGGTCCTGGACCTCGACTGATACCTAAAGGCTCCCGTTGTAGCGCCGGACCACGGGAATGAAGATGCACCAGCGGCACCAGCCCTGGAGGTCGAAGCTCCGGGCTCGGATGCTGAGATGATGGACGCTCCAGCCTTAGCTCCGGAGGCAACTGCGGTTCCGACCCTAGAGTCAGATGTTGTTGTTGGGGCCCTGGCAGTGGAGCTGATGGTTGATGAAGCTCTGGCAGTAGAGCCGGTAGTTGATGAGGTTCCAGCGCCTGAGCTTGTCATCGAAAAAGTTCTGGCGTCTGAGCTAGTTGCTGCAGAGGTGCTGGCGTCCGAGCCCATGACGGTCAAAGAAACTCTGGCGCCTGAGCCGGTGGCAGAGGAGGTGCCAGCGTCGGAGCCAGAAGTGGCTTCAGCTCCGGCCGAACCTTCAACGCTTGTCCCAAAGGTGGCGATCTCGTAGGTACCCGCGCCCGAGCTAGGGTGCCTGGATGAAGCCACCGGCCCCACGCCTGAGGGGACAATTGTTAATGACCTGGCGACAGGACCTTCGGAGCCAACTCCAAGGCTATCCCGGAGGACGGCCCTAGCGCCGTGGAAGCCCAGGGGACCACTCTTGTAGAGTGGGACCCAATTTTTGTAACAGAGAACCCGCTGGAACCTGCGGAGAAGACCCCAGCGGGTCCGGAGCCGATTCCCTTGTCGTTATCCATCGACAATGCCTGCTCCAGCCTTCGTCAGGTCCAACTGGCCTTCTACCACGATAGCAAGGCCCTCGAGGAGGAGCGCCAAACCCTTAGGAGGTGGCGCAACTGACTCCAGTTCAAGACCAAGCTGGCGCAGATGAGGCTAGCAGATGACAAGGAGTGGGTGAAGAAGGAGAAGGCCCGGATGGAGTACTGGGGTTAGCTGCTCGATGAGAGGGAAAGCATGACGCGATCCCTTGACAACTAGTCCCGGGCCATCCACGAGCAGGCTCTGGCTGCTAATAATGCAGCAAGTCATCGCCAGGAGAATCTCAACGCCATGCACATCAGCCTCGTCAAGCGCCGGGAGGCTCTTGAGGAGCGGGAGAAAAAGCTCGAAGATGAAGAGCAAAAACTCCTGGAGCTGCGTGACGACCTCGTGAAGAGGGAGGAGGAGCTTACTAAGAGGCTATCTCTAGGTGACAAGAGTCTCGCGGAGCGCACCAGGAAGCTGGAGGAGCGCTGCGAGAAAGAGGAGAAGAAGGCCTGGCAGCAAGGACAAGATCTCCACAAGAGGGAGAATGTAGTTACTGCCAGGGAGAAGAAGGTGCGGGGCCGGGAGAAGGACCTATTCGATAGTCGGAACAAGATCCACCTCCGGGAGTAGGAGCTCAATAAGCTCGAAAGGCAAGTTGTTGAAAAGATTCTGCAGAACGCCAAAGAGGTTGAGCGCCTCGCCCAGGAAAAATCGGAGCTTGCGTCGGCCAGGAGATCCTTGGAGGAGATACGAGGCTCAAGGGCTGTGGAGTCCCAAAAAGTTTGGGATTTCCTGGGTAAGGCCAACGATGTGCTTACGCGAATGGGTTTTAGTCCCATGCGCCCGGATGATCCGGAGCTGGAGCTAGACCAAGCGTTGCAAGCGCTGAGCTCGGCGAGCAACAAACTCACCAAGGTGGGCGATGTCATCGTGGACCAGCTGGAGACCGAAGGACAGTCCCTGGCGAAGAACTTCGCATAATTCATGCTGACATGCTACACAAGCCAGGACCCTCACTTCCCGCTGGACCCGGTGTTTGAAGGCCCCATCGAAGGAGAGGGAGAAGCCGCCAAAGCCAACGTGTCAGAGGTTGCCCAGAAGGTTGCCTCGTTCTTCCATAGGGTCTAGGACTCTCTCTATGTAGCTCCCGCTTGTATTCTCTCTTCTTTTTCTCCAATTTTGTAATCTCTTGTCTCGAGATGAATGAAATCCAAGCTTTTATGAATTTCATTTTTTATCTTGAACACCTTTGTCCCACTTGGCCCCCTGGTAGATGTACAAAATTTGATTGTGAACATGTACCAAGAGGATGTAACAGTTGTTGAAGACTTGAGTGCTTCGAACTTGTAGAACGTAGATCCGAAGTCTTCGATAGTGGAGGCCCCCTGAGGTTGTTGGATCTTAGTAGCTCCGGCCTTGACCATCGTCGGAGCTTAGTAGCTCCGGCAGCAGTCTCCATCAACGCATAGAGCATCGACGGTTAGTCCTCTGTGGTGTCGGAGCTAGATAGCTCCGGCAGTGACCTCTATCAACACGTGGTGTGTCGACTGCATACCCCACTGTAGAGTCTTCCCACCATCTTTTGTTCACGTTGACAGCTGTCCCCCTGGATGTGCCAGAACTTTGTAGCTCCGGCGATGTCTACTATGAATGTTTGAAACATCGACAGCAGACCATCTTGGGGGGTGTCAGAGCTTTGATAGCTCCAGCTTTATCCACCATCATCAAAAAACCTTTATTTTTCCTGCACACTGAAGCTAAGAAAAATAGTAAAAATCCATTTCCTATCTATAACTCAACTGCGACTTACTATTCCCGAGAAAGTTTTAGGTCGAACACAATTCTAAGTATAATCAAGTGCACTTGCTTGTTTCCTCCAGGTTCGATCGTTTCCAGACTCACCTTACTTCGGCCTGCCGGGGTGTAGGTAGAGTGGCGTACTTAGGGTGCATGACCAAGCTAAGTCGATAGCACACTCCGGCCCTAGATTGGCTTGGTGGCATTCAGACGAGTAGATCGTTAACAATGTTTGGATCGGAAAGAATATATAATGAAACTCGAATTATTCAAGAATTGGTCGAGCTAATGTTTCTTAATAATTGCACAACTTTGGTATAGACAAGAAAGAGAAAAATAAAAAATATTGAGCCTGTACAAAATAAATGCACGTGGAGTCTGTTTTCACACAATGATGTCTTTCATTATAGGTCCGGGGTACAGGGGAAACAAGTACACTCTTAGGGTACAGAACCAGGCTAAGTGTGTTTCGTTTCTCATTTGACCTAAGCTAGCTAGCTACACTTTTAGTTCTGATACTGTGACAAGTGTTGCATGAACTTTGCGGACCTTCCGGGGAAGGTCCGACTGTTCTCCCGGAGGAGCTACATGACTCTGTACAATGACTCTATAACATACATCACATGTAATTACAGACTCACATCCGTGATATTAAGCGTAGAACTTACGGAGGTGCTCAATGTTCCAAGGATTAGGGAGAGGTGTCCCATCCTCGATTGCCAAGCGAACGCATCTGGGACGGGATACTTTGATCACTTGGAAGGGTCCTTCCCAACTGGGGAAAGTTTGTTTAACCCTTCTCTGGAATGTATTCTCCATAGCACCAGATCGCCTTCCTCGAGCTGTCGGCTGTGAACATGCCGTTGGTGATAGCGCCAAAGAGCTTGGCGGTATTGGGCATTCCGAACAGCTGCTCGGCACCTTCCTTCTTCTAGGAGGTCAAGGTCTTAATGCCAGAGCTGGTCCTGCGCGGCATCATCGAATGTTCGGACCCGAAGTGACCCCAAGATGATTTCGGGAGGAAGGACTGCTTCAGCTCCGTACACCAGAAAGAAGGGTGTCTCTCTAGTTGACTGGTTTGGAGTTGTCCTGTTGGCCCACAGCGTGGGCGGAAGCTCCTCGATCCAGTTGGCTCCATGTTTTTTCAGGCGCTCATACGTGCGTGTCTTGAGTCCTTTTAGGATTTTTGCATTTGCTCTCTCAGCTTGGCCATTTCTTGCCCGGTGAGCTACAGATGCGTAGCTGACCTGAATGTCGAGGTCTTCGCAATATCCTTGAAATGCAGAGCTTGTGAATTGGGTCCCATTATCAGTTATGATCTTGTTTGGGACTCCAAATCTACATACGATGGACTGCAAGAAGGATAGCTGATTGCTTGTTTATTGTCACAACTGGAGTTGCTTTCGGCCATTTGGTGAACCTGTCAATGACAACATACATGAACTTGTAACCTCCGACAGCTCCTGGGAAAGGTCCCAAGATGTCCATCCCCCACACAGCGAATGGCCATGTAGGAGGTATCATTTGTAGAGGCTGAGCTAGTGTGTGAATTTGCTTTGCATGGAACTGGCATGCTTCACATTTCTTCACTAGCTCAGTTGCATCCTGGAGTGCTGTAGGCCAGTAGAAGCCATGCCAAAAGGCTTTACCGACCAACGTGTGGGAAGACGCGTGGTTTTTGCACTCGCCTCCATGGATTTCCGCGAGGACCTCGCAACCTTCTTCCCTTGTAATGCACCGCATTAGGACACTGTTGGCACCACGCCGGTAGAGATCCCCTTCTACCAGTGTGTATCTTTTAGCCAATTTGACTATCCGGTCAGCGGATACGTTATCTTCAGGAAGGAAATTGTCTTTCAAGTAGCTCCGGATCTCCGAGATCCATGCATCAGAGCTAACATGAGGATTTGAGTCTTGCGTGTTGGGTTGCTCGGGGCTTCCTGCAGCACCTACAACCCTTGACGGATGCCATGGTAACAGGGCCATCAGGACCGCCAGCTTCGAGGTGCTGGTCTCGCCCCCTTCACTCAGTTCGGCAGGCTGAGCTGTTGGTCTTGACAACCTCCGGGCAAAGGTTTCGTCAGGAGCTGGAGCTCCGGTGGAAGCTTTTGTCGAGAGTTCGTCGGCTTCAGCGTTGTTGAGACGCTGGACATGGCAAAGATCCAGGACGTCGAAGTCCTTCTGAAGCCTCTGGACTTCCAGTAGATATGCAACTAGTTGAGGGTTGTTGCAGCAACATTCACCTCTGACTTGTTTTACAACAAGTTGTGAATCACCCTTTACCAACAGCTGCTTGACACCATATGATAGTGCTACCTTGAGCCCATAGATTAGTGCTTCATACTCCACCATGTTGTTGGTCACCTTGAAGTAAAGGTGAACCATGTATTTGACCTTCTCCCCGGTCGGAGCGAGGAGAAGGATTCTAGCTCTGGCCCCTGCTTCTGCACGGAGCCGTCGAAGTAGAGAGTCCAGTGAGGCTCAGTGAAGATCGGAACCTTGGGTTCCGACTTCTGCTCGCTAGGGCCCCCAGGATTTGATGGAGAGGGGGTCCATTCCGCCACGAAGTCTGCCAGAGCTTGACTGTTGATCGCTTGTCTTGGGATGAATTCAAGATCGAACTCGGCCGGTTCTGCCACCCACTTTGCAATGTTCCCTGTAGAGTTGGGATTATGCAAGATTGCACGCAGTGGATAAGATGTTACCACTGAGATCTTGTGAGCTTGGAAGTAGTGTCGAAGCTTCTTGGAGGCTATAAGAACTGATAAAGCAGCTTGTGCACTTCCAGATAGCGAGTTTTAGCATGATGGAGTACTTCGCTGATGAAGTACACTGGGCGTTGGACTGTCTGGACCCTCCCAAAGGGGCCCGGAGCTTCCTCTTCATCAACCCAGACCCTCCCGAAGGGGTCCGGACCTTGTTCGGGGGTCTCTGGGTTCCTACTGGAGGAACCCAGAGCTTCTTCCGCAGTGACCAGGACCCTCCCGGAGGGGTCCATATCTTGTTGCTCAGCAACAGAAACTCCTTCATTTGAAGAAGGTGGATCCTCTGGCACCTCGTCTTGAGAATCAGGATCTGGGAGTTGGGACCCAGACTTGTCTTCAGGTAGCTCCGGACCCGCCCGGAGGGGTCTGGATTCCTGAATTGAAGATTGTTCTGGTCTTTCCGCAACTAGGACCATGCTGACAACTTTGTCAGTTGTCGAAATGTAAAGCAGAAGTGGCTCACCAGGATTCGGAGCTACCAAGGTTGGTAGAGTGGTGAGGAGTTGTTTTAGTTCCTGGAATGCCTATTCTGCTTCTTCAGACCATTGGAATGGTCCAGACTTCCTCAATAACTTGAAGAAGGGTAGCGCCCGTTCCGCCAGTCTTGAGATGAACCGACTGAGGGCAGCTAGACATCCAGTCAGCTTCTGGACGTCCTTGATGCGAGCTGGTGGCTGCATATCTTCAATAGCTTTAATCTTCGCCTGATTCGCTTCTATTCCTCGGTGGTTCACCAAGAATACGAGAAGCTTTCCGGAGCTAACCCCAAAGACACACTTGTCTGGGTTTAGCTTCGTGCGTGTAACTTGCAACTTGTCGAAGACAGCTTGCAAGGTGTCAAGGAATGACTCCTTGTTCTTGATATTGAAAACGATGTCATCGACGTACACTTCCACTACGTCTATGATAAGCTCTCCAAAAGTTTTGTACATGGCTCATACAAATGTTGAAGCAGCGTTTTTTAGACCGAATGGCATGGCAGTATAGCAGTATAATCCATCTACTGTGATGAAGGAAGTATGGTCTTCATCTTCCCTAGACATTCTGATTTGATGGTACCTACAATATGCGTCTAGGAAACACAGTAATTCACACCCGGAGGTGGAATCCACTATCTGATCTATCCTAAGTAGTGGGAATGGATCTTTTGGGCATGCCTTATTCAGTGTAGTGTAGTCGATGCACATCCGAAGCTTCCCGCCAGCCTTAGGTACAATGACTGGGTTCGCCAACCATTTTGGGTGGAAGAATTCTCGGATGAATCCAGCTTCAAGCAACTGCTTCACATCTTGACGTTTGAAGTTTTGTCGCTCTACTAATTTCTTCCGAGGCTTCTGATGTACAGGTCGAGCGTCGAGATATATCTTCAGGTTGTGCTCGATCACTTCCCTAGGGATACCAGGCATTTGTGATGATTGCCAGGCAAACACGTCGAAATTAGCCCAGAGGAAAGTGATTAGCACGAGTTCCTATTTGTCATTCAGACCTCCCGATATACGAGTGGTCTGAGCAGCGTCGGAACCGATTTGGACAACTTTGATGGGAATGTCGGTGTCGCCACTTGGTTGCACGCGAGGTGCGTAGGTTGAGCCTCAATGACGAATGCTCGGGGGTTTTGGAGCTTGCTCCTTTCCGGATTCTTCCTCCTGCGTTGTAGCAAGCGCGAAGAATAGTCACTCCGGCAGTGCGATCTCCACAGATCCAGAGAACACCGACTGGTGTTGGCATCTTCAACACCAAGTAGCCGTAATGAGCAGCAGCCATGAACTTGTATAAGGCTGGCCTGCCCAATATAGCGTTGAAGGGTAAGTTGATCTACGCCACGTTGAAGACCAACTTCTCAGTGTGATAGTTCTCCTGGGTCCCGTAGGTCACCGGAAGAGTAATGGCACTGAGAGGGGTTATGGCCCCCGGACCTACTCCGGAGAAAGATCGAGAGAGGCGACGATCGAAGGTTGGAGTTGAATCTTGAAAAAAGCTTCAAAGCTTATGAGTTTCAGCCCCGAACCTCTGTCCACCATTACATGATGGAGTTGAATGTTGTTGATGGTCGGAGATACCATCAATGGAAGTTGGCCAGCTCCGATCATATTCCAAGGGCAGTCTGAAGCATCGAATGTGATGGCAGTGTCCGTCCACTTCCGGTGCGGCTCCGCCCTGGCAGTAGGAGCTACTGAGGCCATGTCCCACCGCATGGTCTTGAGGACACGGCGGGAGGTGATGTCCCACGAATTACCAAAGATGGTGTTCGTGGTTTTCTGACGATCGTTGTCGAAGACGTTGAAGTCATCGTCGGCTGAGGTGTAAACAGCCTTCAAGACCTTTTTAGGGTCCTGAAAACCTAACTCCTCTTCAGCCAGAGCTTCGTCGACATTCTGTTTTCCTTCCCTTTGACAGAAAGGAACTTCTTCCCGACGCTTGTTGTAGCCCTCGGCAAGGTTCTGGACCTCCTGGCAGCCCTCCAAGTTGTGGTTGTTCGTCTTGTGTATGGTACACAACATCTTGGAGCTACCACCGTCTTCAGACGACGGTCGAGGTCGTTTCTTGGGGCGTGGGCCCCGGCCACCCGGAGCTGCCGCAGCAACGGCTGTAGGTGTGCCGGCCGACGGCTTCTTCTTGCCGTTGGACTTTTTCTTCTTATTGCCACTCCCGTAGGTAGTGGCTTCACCCTTGGAGGACTTTTTGTTGTTCTACGGAGGTGGTTGGGAGTGCATTTAACGGCCCTCCGCAGCTTTGGCGCACTTGTCTGCCAAACTGAAGAGTTCCGTGATGCTGGTGACTTCCTTGGTCGCCAGCTTCTCCAGCATCTTCTTGTCTCGTACGCCCTGTCTAAATGCTACAATGATAGAAGCGCTTGAGATAGAAGGAATAGTGTTTTGTACCTGGGAGAACCTCTGGATAAAGGATCGCAGGGACTCTCCCCGCTTCTGTTTGATAGCAAAAAGGTCCAGTTCGGTGCCTAGTCGGGTGTATGAACTCCCGAAATTGGCAGTGAACTGTTGGCACAATTCCGCCCAATTGTTGATGGAATCGGGCAGAAGGCTCATGAACCAGGACCTAGCGGTCCTAGTTAAAGCCACGGGGAAGTAATTGGCCATTACAACCTCATTGCCCCCAGCCGCAAGGATTGTGGTGGTGTACATCTAGAGAAATTCGGCGGGATTGACAGTCCCGTCAAATTTCTCTGGCAGGTGAGGCCGAAACTTATGCGGCCATCTGACCATGCGCAGGTGCATGGCCAGGGCGGAACCGCCTCATCCTCTTCCATCGTGAGGAGGACTTTCCTGAGCCTCTCGCCTTTTGCGAGCATGCTCGATATGGACACGACCATCCTGTTGATGGTAACGGCAATCAAGCTCTGCCTGGAGGTCATGAGTTGAAAGCCTGGTTACCGTATGGGTGCGTCGCGCCCAAAAGGGCAACGATGTCGCCTGTTGAGACGCTGCATGTCTCCTATGTTGCAAAGCGTGCGGACCAAGTCTACCTGACAAGGTCCGACGCTGCGATGAGGCCCGCCCCGTGGGGGGAGGACCTTGGTTGCTGATGCGATCGGCTGCGGCTACAACCAAGTGTTCCACATCAGCCCTCCACTGCTCCATTGCACCCTGGGATGCCCCTGGAGGCAGTGGACGTTGGAGAAGAGCATGCGCGGCATGGAGCACGTGTTCAGGGTTGTTATTCGCCGATGCCATGACCAACACAAACTCCCCATCTCGCCAGCCAGCTTGATTTGCTAGTGCAGACGGCGGTGGTGGCGGCATGACTCCTGCTGGAGCCACAACACCTGCTGGCTGTTGAATGTTGGAGGGATTGCCTCCAACAGTTTGTGCAGCAAGGTTGCTATTGGACGATCCAGTAGTGGAGTTCACCATCCTTTAATCTCGGGTGCTCCTTCCTACCGCGCCAACTGTCGGAGTTCGATTCTGGCAATTCTCCCGGTACTACTGTTGGTAGCCCATGGAGTTTGTAGTTCGGTGTTGGGCGCGTAGAGATTCAGAGAATGATGACACGTTGACATGAAGATTTACGTGGTTCAGGCCGCCTAAGCGTAATACCCTACTCGGTGTGTAGTGGTTGTATTGAGTTTCTGAGCACTTGAGAGTCTCAGAAAGTTCCAAGAGAGAGAGTCAGAGCGTGGAGCCTCCCTGTGTATCGCTCGACCAGTCCTTTTATAGCACAAGGACTGGTCATTACATCGCTAGCCTGGCCCGACATGTGGCTCTGGCAGTTACTGATGCTTAATACACAATTAATGAGCTTAATTACCCTTAATAGCGTGTTAACGGGCCTTGACAGTGCCGTTACTAGTATTAAGGGCCATCCGATCGTGTGTCATTAAGATGGTATTAATGACACTTAATCAGGTCTTGAAGTCCTTAATTGTCCCTTGAAGGTCCGAGCCGTAAGGGGTCCACCAGTCTGATTGTTGAGGTTGAAGGTCCGGCTGCTAGACACATGGCAGCTCTGGAGCTTAATGTCCGGGACAGGTAGGTCCGGTACAGTTGTACACGTGTCAGTATCAGAGCTTCCCTCTGTTGGGGGTTAGGTCCGAAGGTGCCGCTCAGGTGTTTATCACGGAGCTTTCCCATCTGTGAGATGTAGCTCCGGTTGGCGTATACCCGTGGCAGCACCGGGACTAACCATAGAAGGGAGGCAGGTCCGGTCCCGTATGACACGTGGGCCCTTTGTAGGTCTTCAACTCAGACAGGTGAAGTTTCTTTGGTCTTTTTATAGTCCCAAGGTGCATACGGTACATAGGGTACCGACAACATGAAAACTACCAGAGGGGGGTGAATGCTAGATCCAAAAACCTTACGCAGCAGAAACAATAAAATCCCAACCCCTTTGGCAGAAAACGATCTGTTAAAGAAATTGTGTGTGAGACTAATCTAAATGTGTTTCACCTTGACAAAAGTGATAGATATTAGATAGCATAAAGTAAAGAAGATGACACAACAAGAATCACTCAAATCCGTTGAGAGAAACTCATGTTACGATCGAAAGATCGAACAAAGGTCAATCTGTCCTACCCGAGAAAAACAATTTTGAAACGCTGCAAAGAAACTCGTGTAGATCAGAAACCACAAATCCAATGACCGTGAAATTTTGACATATGATATATATTCAAGTTTTGAATACATCCCAAAAAGAATCACGTCAATTGGATCTGTAAAACTCGAGTTATGATAAAACCACTGATGAAAGGTAGTGTTGTGCAGAAACTCGACGAGTAAAACTTGTCTGGAACAAGTCGGGCGAACAAGGCACAAAAGTTCTTTAAACTACAAATTTTATTCAAAAGAATATAAGAGGAACAAACCCAAAGTACTACACCATGAGCTCTGACCTCTCTTGCTTATATAACCAGCCCTTAGGCCTACCCAATCTCAACTAGGACTCAAATCCTACTCAAATCACGAATATGTGACTGTGATGACGAATTTTTACAGGTGCCTCAATTTTTACAAAAAGCATTTTTACAGGTGCATCAATTTTTCAAACACAGGTGGTCCTTAAAAATATGTGACTGTAATGACGAATGATACAATAACCGCCTGTGATGAAAGAACAACACAGGCGGATTTTAAAAAACAACCGCCTAGGTAAATACTCGATCTTCTCAGGCGGTTATTACTTAAGTACCGCCTGCAATAAAATAACATCACAGGCGGATTTTAAGAAACAACCGCGTGGGTAAATACATGATCTTCACAGGCGGTTCTTAATTAATAACCGCCTGTAATGTAATGAACTTCACAGGCGGTTCTTCATTAACAAAGGCCTGAGAAGATCATGTATTTTCACCGGCGGTCATTGTTTAAGAACCGTATGTAGTTGTTCAATTATCAAAAGCGGTTTTAATTGAAATTACAGGGATGTAGTTGTTGCAATTATCACAACCGTATGTAGTCGTTGAAGGGAAAATTGTATCAGGAAAAAAACACAGATGAGCGGATACTAGTACAGTAATGCATTATAGGAAATGCTTGATCACCAGTGAGGCTGGCTTAATTGTGATAATACACCATTAGAGGCTTTACAATTGTTCAAAGATAACATCTTTACACACAGAGCACAAGTTTAAGTGAGCCTCTCTCATTAACAGCTGCAAACAATGACGATGAAGCGCCCTGTCAAGTAGAAAACAAAAATCATGCTACATTCATTGTAGATTGACGATGAAGCTCCCATCGATCAATCTAAATAGTACTGTCCTGCTTGCTCCTGAACACGTCTCTTATATTCTGCTGGATCCTAAAAATATTGACATTATTTAAATTAACAAATGTTGGAGGAATGAATAACCTACATTGGTCACTAAGTCAAAGTGTCATCTAACCTTGATAAGTAGATTATAGCAATCATTTTCAACATCGGGCACATTTGGCTGATGCAGCAAACACTGAACTTCAAGTAGTATAGTTTTGATTGTAAAAGCACTACACCACCCCTACAAAACATAATTTAAGCAATATAAGAAACCAGTTCAAATAAGTTCGACAAAAATTAAGTTTTAGTTACATGAGCAAAATAGGTCTATCTTACAGTCTCCTGATCAAGAATCCCGATGCAGAGTGCTCCCGAACGATGGACATTTGGATGGAAGAACCCACATGGAAAGGCGCATCTTGGAGGCACCAAGGGATAGTCCTCAGAGAAGGAGATTGTCAGGGGGTAGTAACCATCTTCCCATTCAGTCTGCAAAAGAAATTTATTAATAGGAGGACGATGGTTAAACTCATATTGTGCTTGATCTTCTTGACTTACCCCTTCTTTACCGGGGACGATGCACTGCCACTTCAATAAATCTCCCAATTCAGGCTTCGCAGAGAAACCCTACGCAGAGAAATTGAAAATACCAAAAAGAAACAAGACGGAAAAAAAAAACTACAGTTAAGTTCATTAGTCCGTTACAGATACATATGTATATACAACCATGTGATCGGTGTGCCATATGTACATACATGGGGATGGTTCTTGCGCCACGCCAAGCGCTCCTCCTTCAATCGTCTACACGCCCGAGACATCATTATCTGAAAGACCAAACTTCCAAACTTCCAAATTATTGAGTCCAATGCATATGTACACAAATGCAAAAGGACACAATCCATATATCAACTCACAAAACTGGCAGCTTATGAAAATATACAAAGAAAAAGGTAGCACGCAATGCATAGTAAGGAAACTATGCGAATTTACTTAGGTACCTCATGGCGCGATGTGGGACTGGGCCGAGGCATGCCTCCGCGGGGTCTTTATATAGGCGTCAGTTTTTCATAGGCGGTTTTTAAATTTTTCACAGGCGGTAGGTACTTAATAACCGCCTCTGATGCTGCTAAGCTCCTGTCAAGCTAATCCCTGCATAGCAAGCTATTGTAGATGCAAGTAACACCCGTGGCTCCTCATTTGAATTGTTGAAAGCATCAATTTGAAGCCTGACGATCCTTGGAAGGATTTTCCCATCCATTTGAACGATTTCTTTCCCTCCTGTCCATTTGAAAACTTAGGAAGATGCTCCTTTCTTAGTTTTAATGCCTAAATATATCGACTAAAAATCAATACCCACTTTCTTAGTACTTCACACAAGCGTGTAAGCGAACAACTTCAATCACAAATCTTGTTTTTACACTTTCATAGGGATTTAATTTTAATCTTTCAGGCATAGATTTATCAAATAAGTGAAGCTTCCTTATCACACATGTTATTGGCAGTTATAAGTGAACAATGTTGCGAAGCTAACAAAATCTGAGTCAGACTGAAGATAAAGAGATCCTAAATATGAGTGGCAATGTCCAAGTTAAACAGCGTGAAGCTATGATGACAACCTTCAACAACATGAAAAGTGTCGCCAAAGTTATGCTTGCATCAAAAAAGGCATGTTGTGAGGGTATAACACTTGTTGGTGCAAGCATAACATTGGAAAAAATCAGAAATCATGCCACCGTGGATTACTATAAAGCCGCCATGGATTACTCTGAAGTTTTCTCCGTGCGTACTCGGTAAACTTCAGAGTAATCCATGGCTCCTTCAGAGTAATCAACGGTAGCGTGATTTCTGATTTTGGTCAAGGTTATGCTTGCCCCAACAAGTGTTATACCCTCACAACATGTCTTGGTTGATGCAAGCATAACCTTGGCATCACTTTTCATGTTGTTGAAGGCTATCATCATAGCTTCATGTTGTCTAAACTGGACATTGTCAATCATATGCAGCATCTCTTTGTCTTCAGTCCCGTCGAGATTTTGTTAGCTTCGACACACCCTTTACTTGTAACTGCCATTAACATGTCTGATCAGGAAGCTTCAATTATTGATAAATCTATGCTTGAAAGATTAAGGTCAAATTCCTATGAAAATGGTACAAACAAGATTTGTGATTGAAGTTGTGCGTTTTGTCACTTGTGTAAAGCACTAAGAGAGATGGTACTGATTTGTAGTCAATATATTCAGCCATTAGAACTGATAAAGTAGCATCTTCGTAAGTTATCAAAATGGAGAGAAGAGAAATAAATCTTGCAGGGCTTGTTTGAGTGTACTCCTATCCAAACAAGCCCTCAAATGGATGGGAAGTATTATCAGACTTCAATTGAAGCTTTTAACAATCCAAATGATGAGTCTCGGGTGTTACTTGCATCTACAAGAGCTTGCTGTGAAGGGATTAGCTTGAAAGGAGCTCGAAACAGAAGCTGAATTTAATAATGTTCGAAACATGCTATCTAAAGCTGAAATAGAACGTTGTTCTAAGTTGATTTCAGAAGATACAAATATATACAATATATATCATCTTGCATTGCTATATACATTTTTTTTCCAGCATTGACATCTTCTCGCTTATAGGGTTTCAAATTCTTTTTAATGCTTCTCTCTATGCGCTTGATGTTTTCTGGTTCGGTGAAAAGGTACATCTCTTCATACTGATTATATTCCTCTTCATTATCTCCCATATTCTCATCCACAACAATATTTTGCTTTCCAGAAACAACTACGTGCAACTTCTCAGTTTCTAGATCTTGAACATAAAAAACTTGTGCAACATTATCGGCGAGAAACCACAGGTCATCTTTATAACCCACTTTATTCAAGTCTACCAGTGTCAGCCCGTAATTGTCCACTTTCACACCATCAGGATGTTTGACCCATTGGCACTTAAATACGGGCATTATCATTCTTTCACCATAATCGAGTTCCCATATTTCCTCTATGAACCTGAAGTATGTGGTATTCTGCCCTTGTGAATCAAAGCAGATGGACCAGAAGCTAACTTCGGGTTACCAAAGCAGATGGACTTCTTCCCATAGCTTCTGGTCCATCTGCCTCAATACGAACACCACTATTTTGTGCAACACTCTTACCATCTTTTTCTTTAGTGTAAAATGTGTAACCATTGATGTCATATGCTTGCCATGATGTCACCAAAGCAGATGGACCAGAAGCTAACTTCTTCATTGTTGCCTCTTCTATAGTGTTTCCGTATGGTATATTTTTGTCCATTAACCATTCAGTGAAACATCTTCTGTGCTCTTTTATGATCCAGTCCTCTGTGCGGTCTTGGTTTTTATCACGAAGCTCAATTTGGTGTTCCTCAATGTACGACTAAGCTATTGCGAGCTGTTGTAGTACACAAAAATGTTCACGGTGTACATTCTTGTAATCTTGAATGATAATAGTTTTCTTACCCACTTTGCCTCTCCCACGTAGTCTACCCTCATGTACCGGTATAGGCACACCTATCGATTTTCCATCTTTGATGTAATCAGCGCAACCCTCAATCACTTCTTCAGTGGTATATCCTTCCATAATTGAACCCTCTGGGTGAGCACGGTTCCGCACATAACCTTTTAATACTCCTAAATATCTCTCCAACGAAAACATATGATGTAAATATAGTGGACCCAATGCTTTTATTTTATCAACAAGATGTATGATTAGGTGTACTTGCATATCGAAAAAGGATGGTGGGAAACACATCTCAAGCTTGAACATTTTCTCGACGATGTATGTTTTCAGATAGTCTAAATCTTCACGTGCTATCACCTTTTGCGATACTGCATTGAAGAAGTAACACAAACGTCTGATGACAACTTTTATATGCTCAGGTTTGATGACTCTTATTGCAATGGCAAGGAAAATTGTCATCATCATGTGACAGTCAAGAGAATTATAACCAAATAAACACAAGTCTTTCATCGAGACTAGATTGCGGATATTGGATGAGAAACTCGTGGGCACTTTGATCCCACGCAAGCATTCGCAAATTGCTTTTTCTCTTATAGCGTCAAGTTGTAGCTGGCTGGGGGAAGGTAATGCTTCTTGTTCGCCTTTTCTACTGGATGAAGCTCTGGTCTCAAATCAAGATTTACTAGGTCCATACGTGAATTTATTCCGTCCTTTGTTTTCCTCGTCATGTCCAGCAAGGTCCCAATGATGCTGTCAAATACATTCTTTGTAACGTGCATCAAATCAATACTATGGCAAAATTCCAGATTCATCCAATACGGAAGATACTTGAAAAAAATTGATTGTTTCTTGAAAGCCATGTCATTTGTATCATCCAAAGATGTACTTTTCTTTCTCTTAATTCCTTTACTATTTTTGTCCTTACCGAAAGTAATATGAATGTTCTTGACCATTTCAAACACAAGTTTTCCACTGTAAGATTCTTTTTTATTTAGATTCCAATATAAATACTCAAACATGTTTAGATTCTGCAAATTGTGTCCAAATTTGATGATTCTTTATTCTACATTTTTATAAAATTAACATCTACCATCTGAGCAAAATATTTTAAAACTTTTATAGTTGACATTGTAATGTTTTGGTAAATATCAAATTAATTTCTACTCACATATTATTCACATTTGTGTATCTCATAAAAAAAAGATCCTTCACTCAAATTTGATTGTATGAACATATTTGTATCATTTATACATGTATGAATTTTGTTAAATTTTTTTAAAAGCATTCCAACATGTCAAACTTCAAATTATCCATCATTCTAACTAAATGCTCATATACATATGAGGCATTCATCAAATTATGAACACACATTGATTCAAAAAAAATTTAAACAAAATCTGAAAAAATTCATAGAGGTTGGTATGATGAGTAAAAATGTCCACTGAAAATATAAATGAAAAAAGCATTATATTCATCAAGATAGAAAAATGAAAAATAGCATTTGTTGTATGTTTTTTATGTTCTGACCAATTTCAAAGGATTTATGAAGTGAAATTTAATGGTAACCTTTACTTATCAATAATATTACAAGAAAGTGGAATTTTTCCTTTTTAAAGGACCCACATTTAATCAAGAATATTAATTAAGAAGAAGTAAATATCTTCACGGGCGGTTGGTACTTAATAACCGCCTGAGAAGAAGTTTATCTCAGGCGGGTGTTACTTACCAACCGCCTGGGATAATCCTATCTTCTCAGGCGGTTTGTAAGTAAAACCCGTCTGAGGTAACCATCTTCTCAGGCGGTCGGTACTTAAAATCCGTCTGAGAAAATGGGAGTCTATATATACCCCTCGGCAGCGTTAGGAAAACCTAACCCGGAAGAAACACTTAGACGTCGTTAGGCTGCCAAAATTTTGTTTTCCGCCAAGTGTTTGTCGCCGTCGCCGCCGAGCTTCGCCCTCGTCACTTCCAGGTACGCCGAGCGAGCCCATTGCCATCGCCGCTGAGCTTCAAGGTAAACCCCAAACCCTTCGACCTTCCATCTTCCTTCGCCATGCCGCCTCCCTCACTGCCCTCGCCCCCGCCTTGCATATCTTTGGTTAGGGTTCGGGAATTGGAAAATGGTAGGCATCCTTGGTTAGGGTTCGGTGGAATTCGAAAAACTGTCAAGTTCAGTGGCATCTTTGTTTAGGGTTCGGTGGGGAAAGATTTATGTGGATGGTTATATCACGATAAATTGGTAGTTGGTTCTGTGTGTCTGAAACTGTGAAATTGGTAGTTAGTAACAACAGTATATTCCCTATTTCTGTCATCAGCCTTGCATATGCCACATAATTCTCTATTAGGGGCAAAATTTAGCTATATTTGGTTAAGTTGAGCAAATTTGGCTAATTTTGGCTAAGTTACATTAGATATAGTTATACTTGACTAAGTTTGACTAAGTTATGCTACATTTAGCTATATTTGGCTACTTTTGCTTAGAGTTAGCTATGCTATACTAAGTTTGGCTAAGTTTTCTTTTATTTCTCTAAGTTAGCTTCATTTGAGCAATTGTAGCTAATATGTGCTACCAAAGATGTCTTCACTTGTGGCTCCATCAGCTTCATTTGAGCAATTGTAGCTAATCTGTGCTACCAAAGTTATGCTATATTTAGCTTTGAAGCCAAACAAGTTGCTGGCCAACTCATTTATGATGCCAGGAGCATCCTCACGCCCATATCTAGGTACCACTAGGTGTGGCGATGGAGTAGAGCATATGCTGCCGAGCTCTATGATAAAAGAATGCCTTGGGTTGTTGGTGTAAAGTGAGCTTTCTAGTTGCTGCTGCTGCTATCGGTCTCCTGCTTGATCAGTTATAGGTCCGGAGCTAGGCGCTGCCTAGTAAACCTCAAGAACGTGGTCGCCACTCTGAACGAAGCTAGCCTATTTAGAATAAGAAGATAAAATAGCCATTGCTGGTGAGCAACTTTAACTTTCTTGTCACCCTCGCAATGTATAGGAACCTTTTGGTCAGTCGCCTTAAATCCTAGAATGCCTTATCAAATCCTAGAATGCTTCCATCTTTTCCCTCATGCAACACTTCATGTAGAGTTAATATGCCATTTATTAGATTTTTTATCTTATTAGATCTAGCATGGAAAGCCCTAAGAAACTGGTCCTGGTAGTAACAATAAAGAAGACAATATGGAGTTTACTGACTCCAGCAGTTCAGGCTCCTATCACAGTCCATCGGATCCTTTTCCGAATATAAAAAATAAAAAGACTTTAGTGGATCTAGACCCGGAATATGATCCTGCCGACGAGGTATGGATCACGAATCTTAACTTCAGCAGTTCAAGTTAATGTTGGTTGTCAATTATACGAAGTCTTATAATTTTTTCTACCTAGATTAATCGCAAAGACAATGAGGTTACATCAGCTCCTAAAACCACAGAAGGTTGTCCAATGGATGAATCCTCAGCTTCACTCATGTGGAAACGAGGGCAACGAGGTCCCAATAAGGGTCCATTGGACCGCATCATGTACATAACAAGGGTCGGTCCAGGTGGGCTTCCCCAAGAACCACTGGATTCAGTTACCGTGTACCGTAATGCATGCGGTTTTCTTGTTAGGGAGGTTGTGCCGATCACAACCTAGAATTGGAGGAAATTACCGGAGAAGACAAATAATGAGTTGTGGGAAAGGGTAATGAAACAATTCAAGTTCCCAAAAGGCACAGAAGAAGCAGTAAAGAAAGCAACATTGATCTCTTACGGCAAGAAGTTTCGTGGCTGGAAGAGTGAAATGAATGCTTATGTTAAGGTCGATAAGGTGCCTAGCACGAGGAAGATGGGAAAAATCACACAAGCTCAGTGGTAAGTGTTTGTTCGTCAAAAGAGCACACCTGATGCAACTAGGTTAGAGCTTGCAAAAAAGAACAAATACCATCATCGCTTGGGGTCTGCCGGATATGGCCCCAAAGTCCAGAAATGGAATAAGATATTAGACAAAATTACCAGTAAGGGCAATCCTCACCCATTAGAAGGGTGCGACGAGTGAACTCAACGGTGGGTCTTTGCTCGGTCTGGTTTGACCGATGAGGGCAAACTTGAAAAGCCCGACTCTCTGAATGAAGTAGAGGATAAAATGAAAGAAGTAATTGAAAAGCAGCACAAGGGTCTCTTCAAGTCGAAGAGGGAGAATGACTAACTTACCGCTATCTTAGGAAACCCTGAACACAGCCGACGGGTTTGAGCGGTCTCTTCTCAAATGTCTTAGCTAGATCATTTCCCTAAGGATAAAGACACATATAGAAGAATGAGAAATTTAAGAAAACACTTGATGAAACGATTGCTCAAAAGGTCAAAGAAAATATGCAATAAAATAATGGAACAACATAGACAATTGGGACAATTAGTGGCACCGAGTACAGTGATGGTTCCGGTGCAAAAGGAGCAATTAGTCCCTCCAACTGCCTACCCTAGCAGCGTTGGTTCTATGCCAGGCTCAGGGTCAACCCATAAGTTCCCTGTCGATGATATTTCTAACAACAAATCTTGTCGTCTTTTTGTCCCGATAGGCAGAGCAGGGAACAAAGCCAAACAGGGTGCCACTGCTATGGCAAAGCCTGATTGTGACTTCAACGGGAATCCACTTCTGTTGTATTATGCTGTGGTGCAAGTTCTTCAGATCATTGATAATGATTATGAAGATTATGAAATAGACCACGTCACACCTGAGGGGATCGCGACTCTGGGGCAGTGTAAGACCTATGTGTGCTGAATACATTGGATTGTAGTGAATACACTTGCTTTGATGATAAAAGTTTTGATTATCACCATAACACCTTTTTATTAAGATCTGACTAGTTTTGGTTAGCTCCGTTGAGTTTCGTCTTTAGCTCTGACATGTCTTTGATAGCTTCACGTGTTTTTGCTAAGCTCCGAGTTGAGTTTTCTAGCTCCAGCTTTTGGTTTTACTTGGTTATACTAGTTTTGGTAAGTTTCGGCGCTAGGTTCTACTAGCTTTTGTTAGCTCCGGCTCAAGGTCCGGGTTTCTTTGGCAAGGTCCAGAACTTGACTGCAGTGCTTCTGTTTTTCATTTGCAATGTTTCGTACTTGCTTTACATATCTGGAAATATTGCTTAGTATTCATTTGCTAAGTCTTTGGTGCGTTTTTGGTTGACATGGATGATATCATGTTACTGTGGTTTTGCAACATGCTTATGTGAGGTTCTCACGTAAGGTGTTATGTTCGGAACTAACTTGAGTCAAGTCGAGGACTTGGGCTCGTATGGATCGGTTGTTTATTCATGTGCAGGTGTTGCTTGAGTTCAGGACATGGCTGGTGACGAGATCCATTGAACTAGTATTAGGGAGAAGATGAGGTTCAACAACCAAGTTCGGGAGGAATTGTGGTTGAGTTGATCGGAAGTTTGTGCAACATGTTTGAATCAAGAACAATGCATATGAAGGTATTGTGGACGTCGTTGGAAGATGTTTGCATGTGTGCAAGAAGTGCATGGACGTGGCTTCATGGTTCCGAGACGTGATGAAGATATGTGTATGTGAAGAGTTTGTCGGAAAGGTCCAACCGACTAGGTTATGGACTCAGGCTACGGCTGAGTCGGGTTTGACTCAAATATGGAAAGATTTGAGTTGGTTATGAAAGGATTTCGTGTGGGTCACGAATTTGAGTTGTTTAGGAATGTGGGATATGTGCCTAAGGTGTTTGGAAGTCTTAAGATTGCTTCTATCTGCGTATAGAAGAATCCTAAACAGTTATAGAAAGTTACGATTCGTGAACAGAGTAGGATTAGATTCCTGATCTGAGTTGAGTTGGCTTTCGAGCTGGTTATATAATCAAGGGAGCCCAGAGCTCGTGATGCGCGACTTTGGGGCTGTTCCTCTTGTGTTCTATTGAATAAAATTCGTAGTTTGAAGGAACTTTTGTGCCTTGTTTGCAGACTTGTTCCAGATATGTTTTACTCATCGAGTTTCTGGACAGCACTACCTTTGGTTGGTGGTTTTATCATAACTCAAGTTTTACATGTCCAATTGACGTGATTTTTCTGGGTTGTCTTCACCACTGGATTAAATATCATCTGTCAAAATTTCACAATCATTGGATTTGTGGTCTATGATCTACACGAGTTTCTTTGCAGCGTTTCAGAACTGTTTTTTCTCAGGTAGGGCAGATTGACCTTTGTTTGATCTTTCGATCATAACTTGAGTTTTTCTCGATGGATTTGAGTGATTCTTCTTGTGTTGTCTTTGTGACTTGATTCCCTCTGATATCTATCACTTTTTTCATGGTGAAACACGTTTAGATTAGTCTCACACATGATTTCTTTAATAGATCGTTTTTCTGCCAAAGGGGTTGGGGTTTAATTGTTTCCGTTGCGTAAGATTTTTAAATCTACCATTCACCCCCCTCTGGTAGCTTTTCACGTGCTCTTTTATCCTACAGGCAGGCTATCAACCGATTAATCCTTTGGCACTGACGCGATATCGTGTTGGACGATGAGCCAATCTCTAGCCCCGACGCATATCCAAATACTGCAACCCCATCTTCTAAAGCGAAAGTGCATGAAGATCCACTCCCAGTCCAGGAAGATCCACTCCCTCTATGTCTCAACAAGGATGATAGTAACCTTGCTAGTAAAGATATCCAAGAGCAACAAGTTGGACAACAGTTTCAAGCAGTACCAGAGCAAGCTGTTGCTAGTAAAGAGCAACCAGATGAGCAACAGCTTGAAATAGTACTAGAGCCAGCTGCTGGGAGTAAAGAGCAATCAGTTGAACAACAGGTTCAGCAAGCCAGTGTCCAACTTCCGACGACTACTCCTCGATCATTATTGCCTATCAAAGTTAGCCCATACGAAAATAAGAAACCTTCATCAGAAGTGTCAAAGTATTTGGAAACTATGAAGGAAAATATTATAAAATCGAGTGCATCTCGTTCTTCTCATGAGCCAGAATTAGGAAATATCGAGGAGTGGGAAGAAGACGGTGTCGTGTATAATCGGCAGACGGCTTTAGTTAAACCAGGAGTTCCAATATACAAGCTTGAGGATGTTCCTCCTAAATTTAAGAATGGGAAGCCGCTCATGACATCCGTACAACTTAGCAAACAACCCGTTTCGCTCAGAAGAATGCATGAGTGGTACATCCTTGCCAGCACGAGATATGATCTTAACTGCGTCACATTTCGTATTCCAAAACAAGCATTCTGTAGCACTGGAGAAGATAGACGATTCATTTTATTTGAAGAGTTGCGTCCCCTTTTGCATCGGGGCAAGCTCAAAATCAACCTGATGCTCGTCTGGTGCTTGTAAGTACTCTAATATTCGTGAACGGAGTAGGATTAGGTTCCTGATCTGAGTTGAGTTGGCTTTCGAGCTGGTTATATAAGCAAGGGAGCCCAGAGCTCGCGGTGCATGACTTTGGGGCTGTTCCTCTTGTGTTCCTTTGAATAAAATTCGTAGTTTGAAGGAACTTTTGTGCCTTGTTCGTCAGACTTGTTCCAGACAAGTTTTACTCGTCGAGTTTCTGGACAGCACTACCTTTCGTCGGTGGTTTTATCATAACACGAGTTTTACAGATCCAATTGACGTGATTCTTTTTAGGTTGCCTTCACAACTTGATTATATATCATCTGTCAAAATTTCACGGTCATTGGATTTGTGGTCTATGATCCACACTAGTTTCTTTGCAGTGTTCCAGAACTGTTTTTTCTGGAGTAGGGCAGATTGACCTTTGTTTGATCTTTCGATCATAACTTGAGTTTTTCTCGACATATTTGAGTGATTCTTCTTTTGTTGTCTTCGTGACTTGATTATCTCTGATATCTATCAATTTTTTCACGGTGAAACATGTTTAGATTAGTCTCACACATGTTTTCTTTAACAGATCATTTTTCTGCCAAAGAGGTTGGGGTTTAATTGTTTCTGCTGCGTAAGATTTTTAAATCTACCATTCACCCCCCACTGGTAGCTTTTCACGTGCTCTTCGATCCTAAAATTGGTATCAGAGCCACGGTGCTCTAATCTTTTTGATTTGCACGTGTTTTTGACTAATCATCATGGAGAAGTACTCTGCCAAACCTTGTGTGTTCGCTGGTATTGATTTTCAGGTTTGGAAGGCACGCGTGGAGGCTTTCATCCAGACACAAGGCTTTGCAATATGGGAGAAGGTATACAAGCCTTACGAAGTGCCATCAAACAATCAAGTTACAGCTACAAATCTAATAGATGTCGACAACAACAACAAGGCTCGGAACTTGATCATACAAGGATTAACACAAAGCAACTTCGACCGTGTTGCACACCTCCGATCTGCATACGATGTGTGGAAAGCATTTTGTGATTACCACGAAGGATCCAAAACGATCAAAGAGGTAAGGCTAGACAAGTTCAAGAAAGAATACATGCGCTTCGAAATGCAACCCGGTGAGTCTATTGATGACCTTTTTGCTCGCTTTAATAAGATTTTCAACAACTTGCGTAGTGTCAATGTTGATTTTTCAGATGCTGAAAATGCTAGACAATTGCTATGTGCATTAGATATGTCAATTTGGGAGATGAAAGTCACATCTATTCGTGAATCTACTATCATGAGTTCACTTACTTTAGATGTGCTCTATTCCAAGTTAAAAACTCATGAAATTGACATAATCTCACGTAAGAACCCCAACAAGTCTATTGCTTTTGTTTCTCAACATGACATGCCTAGTTCCGGTCAAACAACATCTTGTGGTACACTTGCTTTGCTGTCCTCTCTAACCCTTGAACAGATTGAGGAGTTTCCAGAGGAGGAGCTAGCGCTCATCTCTACGCGGTTCTCAAAAGCATTGCAAAATGTGAGAACTAGAAGGAGAGGAAGCTCCGGACCTCAACGATGCTTTGAATGTGGTAAGACATGAAATTTTCATTCAGATTGCCCTAACCTTTCAGGTCCAACTTCCCGGGATGAAAACAAAACAAGAACGAAGCACTCCTCTGCAAAAGATACGAAGAAAAAGAAGGGTTTTACAGGACGTAAATTTGTGAGCAGTTTTATCTCAGCACTCTAGGAACTTGGCTCAAGCGACGTGGACATTGGAAGTGATGAAGATGAAGATGATTTGGCAAACTTGTGCTTCATGGCGGGCAAGTCAAGATCAAGTATGGAGGAGGCAGAACACAACAGTGAAAATGAAGAGGTATGTCCTACTTGCGAAGAAATGTGTGATGCTATTTCTCATGCCACTGTTATTGTTAAGAAAAAGGACAAAAATCTTAGGGACAATGCTGTTAAAATTGAGTCACTAGAATCTGAAATTAATCGTTTGAAATCCTTGATTCCTAGTGATGATTCTTGTTCCTCATGTGACTCAATATATGAACAATTGTCCTTCCTAAGAAGTGCACATACCTCCACACTTGATAAACTTGAACTTGAAATTGAAAAGAACAAAAAGCTTGCTACACTTAATATTGGAAACTTAAAAGATGCTTCTTGTTCTAAAATTGATTTGCATTGTTCTAGTTGTGATGATCTTGATAAGAAACTGCAAGATGCTATGAATGAAATCTCTATATTGAACAATGCTTTACGTTGTCATGAAGTTAAATATTGTTCCAATTGCAAATTAAAAGGAAAAACTTCATGTGAAAATTGCCTTGATCTGTCCAATAAACTTGATAACATGCATAAGACATTTGATCGGTTTTGTAAAGGGAATAAGAACCTAAACTGCTGCTGAATTCATCCAAGTCTTGCAATGATAAAACTGGTTTAGGTTTTGATTCTCATTCTCATGCTAAGGCACATCCACCTAAAATTTAAAGTCATTAGGAAGTGGTTTGATTCAAACAGTTCCTTAACAAAAAGAAGTGGTTTTCAAATCTGCAGGAGTATTGTCTCATTCGGTTTCAAATAAAAATGTTGTTTTGTCATCTAGACATGAACACAAAGTTAAATTTCATTGCCTACTATGGTAGAGATGGTCATGTCATAGATGTTTTTTATAGACTAGCTAAACAACAGAAAAGGGAAAGAATGGTTGCTAGATCTCATAACTTTCATGCAAAATTTGCTGCACATATTGAACCGAATGTAGAACCTGCTGTTTTGAGTCAAAAACATTCAATGTTTACCTCTGTACCTTCTGTTTTTTCCTCTGGAGCTACTGATTTTTGTGCTACACAAGTAACACCTTATAGGTCAGTAGTTAAGAATAAAAAATCTCAAACTTTGACTCATAAACCTGCTGTTTTGTCTCAGCTTTCGCGTGTTTTTCCTATTGCACATCGCGTGACTCAGTACTGGATTCCTAAATGCCTTTTGACTAACCCCATTATTGAGTCATCGACGTATTGTGCTTCTATGTAGGTTACACGTTTGAGGAAGAAGAACATTTGGATTGTGGTTTCAGGTTGCTCACGATACATGACCGGTAACAAAGATTGGTTATCCTCCCTCTCTTTCGTGTCACGTGTAGAGAATGTTACTTTTGCCGATAATTCTTCAACTCCTATAATTGCTAAGGGTTCGGTTAGAGTAAATGATCACTACACTTTGAAGGATGTGGCACTTGTCAAAAATTTGAAGTACAACTTGCTTTCTGTTTCACAATTGCTAGATGAAAATCTGGAAATTGTTTTCAATTAAAACTGCTGCAAAGTTGTAAGTTCAAATAGTGAGCTTATTTTTAACATGTCTCGGTTCGGAAGAGTTTTTAAAGCTGATTTTGATATGTCTTCCTCTAAGCAGAGGTGTCTAATTGCTAATGATTCAAAGGACCTATATTTTTGGCATCGTAGACATGGTCACGTAGGCTTTGATCACCTAACGCGTGTTAGTGCTCTTGATCGCATACGTGGGCTGCCTAAGCTTAAAGGGGACAAAGAAATTGTGTGCTCTTCTTGTAGACATGCTAAGATGGGTGTAGGTTCATATACTCCTCTCACAATTATCATGACAACTGAACCATGTCAACTTTTGCATCTTGACACCGTAGGACCTTCACGTGTTCAATCGTTCGGAGGTAAATGGTATGTACTTGTGATTTTTAATGATTATTATAGATACTCTTGGGTTTACTTTATGGCGTCTAAGAATTAATTTTTTAGTCACTTTAGAACTTTATTTCTTTGATTGTCAATTGATTACCCAGGATCTTTAAAAGCAATTAGAAGTGATAATGGAACTGAATTTAAAAATCAATCTTTTGATCACTTTTGTGCTGAAAATAGAATAGATCATCAATTTTCATCACCATATGTACCTCAACAAAACGGTGTTGTAGAAAGAAAGAACAAAACCTTAGTTGAGATGGCTAGGACTATGCTTGATGAATATCAAACTCCTAGGAAATTTTGGACTGATGCGTTAGCAACCGCTTGTTATGTCTCAAATCGTGTTTTCTTGCATGCTAAGCTAGGTAAAACACCATATGAGCTCCGGTTTGGACATAGGCCTAGTGTTACACACTTTCGGGTCTTTGGTTGCAAATGCTTTGTTAAGAACATGGTAATCTTGATAAATTTGAACCTAGATCCATTGATGGCATGTTTCTTGGTTATCCATCTCATACTAGAGGCTACCGTGTGCTTATACTTGACACTAACAAAATTGTGGAGACTTGTAAAGTGTCTTTTGATGAAGCTAGCCCAGGTACTAGCTCAAACATTGCAGGTCTAGATCCATATCCGCAGGGGGGGAGCATTTTCATTGAAGATGAGGAAGAATTGGAGCTGCTGCCCGAAAATTCAGCAGCTAAAGACTTTGGTTCAGCTCCGGATGTTAATTCTCAACCAGCACCGACAACCGTCAATGCTGATTCAAATCATCCTCAAGTAACAAGCTCATCGATTTGTGATGAACATGAAGAAGAGGAAGCTTGTGAGATATTTGTTCCCCTACGGTTTTACAAAGATCATCCCCCACAACAGATGATTGGAAGCTGCACGAATGAGTCACACGGTTCAGGCTTTGGGATCCAAACTCTTATGCTCATTCTGCTTTTTTTGCTTCTTTTGAACCCAAAGATATATCACACACACTCACTAATGAATCTTGGATTATTGCCATGCAAGAAGAGTTAGAAAATTTTGAAAGAAATAATGTTTGGAAACTTGTACCTCCACCTCAAGGTCACACTTTAATTGGAACTAAATGGGTATTTAAAAATAAACAAAGTGAGGATGGGGTTGTGGTTAGGAATAAGGCTAGGTTGGTTGCTCAAGGTTTCACTCAAGTTGAAGGTCTAGATTTTGATGAAACTTTTCTTCTTGTTGCTAGATTAGAAGCCATAAGAATTTTGTTAGCTTTTGCTGCATCTATTGGTTTTAAGCTATATCAAATGGATGTAAAAAGTGCTTTTCTTAATGGCTACATAGATGAGGAGGTTTATGTGAAACAACCACCGGGTTTTGAAAATCCAGATTTTCCTAATCATGTTTACAAACTGTCCAAATCCTTGTACGGTCTCAAACAAGCCCCAAGAGCATGGTATGATAGGTTAAAAACATTCTTACTTGAAAAAGGGTTTACCATGTCAGGGTTGATAAAACTCTTTTTGTGCTTAAGCACGGCAATGACTCATTATTTGTTCAAGTGTATGTGGATGATATTATCTTTGGTTGTGCTTCTCATGATCTTTTGTCCATGTTTTCAGCAATGATGAGTTCCGAATTTGAAATGAGTATGATGGGTGAACTCACTTACTTTTTGGGGCTGCAAATCAAGCAAACTAAAGAGGGTACCTTTGTGCATCAAACGAATTATACAAAAGATCTCTTAAGGCGCTTCAACATGGACAAAAGCAAGCCTCTTCGGACACCAATGGGAATAGCAACAACACTTGGACTTGATGAAGATGGTGAACCCGTGGATCAAAAAGAATATAGAAGCATGATCGGATCACTGCTGTACCTCACGACATCAAGACCGGACATACAATTTAGCGTATGTCTTTGTGCACGGTTTCAAGCCTCCCCACGTGCTTCACATCATCAAGCCGTCAAAAGGATTCTCAGGTACTTACATGGAACTCAAGAATTTGGAATTTTCTTCCTTCTTCCTCAACCGTTACTTTGAAAGCTTTTTCGGATGCTGATTTTGGGGGTTGTAGGATTGATAGGAAAAGTACTTCCGGTGCTTGTCATTTTATTGGTAATTCTCTTGTTGCTTGGTCCTCTAGAAAACAAAATTCAGTTGCACAATCCATAGCTGAATCTGAATATGTAGCTGCTGCTAGTGCTTGCTCATAAATTCTTTGGATTGTTCAAACACTTAAGGACTATGGGGTTAATCTAGATAGTGTTCCACTGTTCTGTTATAACACTACTGCCATTTACATTGCTAAAAACCCCGTGCAACATTCCAGAACTAATCACATTGACATTAGGTATCACTTTCTCCGTGATAATGTTGAAAAAGGAAACATTGTGCTTCACCATGTAGATACCGAACATCAATTGGCTGACATTTTTACAAAACCTTTGGATTTCACTCGTTTTTGTTACATTCGTAGTGAAATAGGGGTTATGCATCCTCATGGCTTAAATTGAGGGGGAGTTTTTGAAACTTGGGAAGTCTATGTGTGAATCTGAAATTAAAATAGTATGAGCATAGTATTTCATACATATATGACTTTGTGATTCCTTTTACATGCTGAAAGTTCTTACTACATTACTCGTGTTATACATTTTGTAGTTTTTGCCATGTCTAGTAATTGGAATAATTACTTACACTAAAACTGGTCATGGTCGAACTTTCTTGCTGTTTTGAACTTGTTACATGTTCACAAGTGCTTTTAATCATTAAGAATAAATCAAGTAATCAATTCACATGTTGAGTTTTTATGAACAAATATAAATGGAGAAAAGATCAAGAGAATATGCATGCATCGCACTTCTTCTTTTGAGATGGCTTAACATTGCACTTAGATATGAACTTGGAGGAAGTTGTGTATGACTAAAACCATGTCCTTAAGCTTCTGATTGTCAAATGACATAGGCTTGGCTTGGTTGGTGAGAATAAGGCAGATGCGCATATAATCTCTTCCAAATATCATATGATCTAAATTTATGCTTTGAAAAAATAATAAAATGCAGCAACTAGTGTCATTCTTTCAAGTTATGAAATAGTTAAATTTGTGAGATTATGATGTTGAAATTGAAAATTACATATGATCTCTAGCATGGCTTAGACTACTTTATGTATCTCATTGATGTGATAGTGTAAGTTACTTGATAGTATGACTTGAATGAGCTTTGTTTATATGTATATGTTATAATATGCTCATAACAACTAAAGTTGGAGAGATAATTTGTTTATATGCTCATGACTTGCTGAATACATTGTCAAAGGGGGAGAGATAAGCATGAAGAGAAAGAGAATATGTGCATAAGGAGAGATAATAAAGGGGGAGAGCTAATATGGGATAATCTTTGGATTTTCTTCTCATTTTACTTTTGATTTACAAAGGGGGAGAAATTGCCTTCAAAACTTTTATGTGAATAAGCCAATGTTCGGATTTTAAATGGTGTTGCCAATGCATTCATCAAGGGGGAGATTGTAAGCCCTATGTGTGCTGAATACATTAGCTTGTAGTGAATACACTTGCTTTGATGATAAAAGTTTTGATTATCACCCAAACACATTTTTATTAAGATCTGACTAGTTTTGGTTAGCTCCGACGAGTTTTTTCTTTAGCTCCGACATGTCTTTGATAGCTCCGGCGTGTTTTTGCTAACCTCCGAGTTAATTTTTCTAGCTCCGGCTTTTGGGTTTACTTGGTTATACTAGTTTTGGTAAGTTCTGGCGCCAAGTTCTACTAGCTTTTGTTAGCTCCGGCTCAAGGTCCGGGTTGCTCTGGCAAGGTCCGGAACTTGACTGTAGTGCTTCTATTTTTCATTTGCAATGTTTCGTACTTGCTTTATATCTCTGGAAAGATTGCTTAGTATTCATTTGCTAAGGCTTTGGTGCGTTTTTTGTTGACATGGATGATATCGTGTTACTGTGGTTTTGCAACATGCTTATGTGAGGTTCTCACGTAAGGTGTTGTGTTCGGAACTAACCTGAGTCAAGTGAAGGACTTGGGCTCGTATGGATTGGTTGTTTATTCATGTGCAGGTGTTTCTTGAGTTCAAGACATGACTGGGGACAGGATCCATTGAACTAGTCTTAGGGAGAAGATGAGGTTCAAAAACCAAGTTCGGGAGGAAATGTGGTTGAGTTGATCAGAAGGTTGCGCAGCATGTTTGAATCAAGAACAATGCATCTGAAGGTATCGTGGATGTCGTTGGAAGATGTTTGCACGTGTGCAAGAAGTGCATGGACGTGGATACATGGTTCCGAGACATGATGAAGAGATGTGGATGTGAAGAGTTGGTCGGAAAGGTTCAACCAACTAGGTTATGGACTCAGGCTGCGGCTGAGTCAGGTTTGACTCAAATATTGAAAGATTTGAGTTGGTTATGATAGGATTTCGTGTGGGTCACGAATTTGAGTTGTTTAGGAATGTGGGATATGTTCCTAAGGTGTTTGGAAGTCTTAAGATTGCTTCTATCTGCGTATAGAATAATCCTAAGTAGTTATGGAAAGTTACGATTCGTGAACAGAGTAGGATTAGGTTCCTCATCTGAGTTGAGTTGGCTTTCGAGCTGGTTATATAAGCAAGGGAGCCCAGAGCTCGTGGTGCACGACTTTGGGAATGTTCCTCTTGTGTTCTATTGAATAAAATTCTTAGTTTGAAGGAACTTTTGTGCCTTGTTCGTCAGACTTGTTCCAGACAAGTTTTACTCGTCGAGTTTCTGGACAGCACTACCTTTTGTCGGTGGTTTTA
Source organism: Tuctoria greenei (assembly GCA_036927565.1). Taxonomy (NCBI): domain Eukaryota; kingdom Viridiplantae; phylum Streptophyta; class Magnoliopsida; order Poales; family Poaceae; genus Tuctoria; species Tuctoria greenei. Next base: position 126,517,060 of record JAYESD010000011.1, on the reverse strand, counting down.
TCATAACTCGCGTTTTACAGATCCAATTGACGTGATTCTTTTTGGGTTGTCCTCACAACTTGATTATCTATCATCTGTAAAAATTTCACAATCATTGGATTTTTGTTCTATGATCTACACGAGTTTCTTTGCAGCATTCCAGAACTGTTTTTTCTCGGGTATGGCAGATTGACCTTTGTTTGATCTTTTGATCATAAATTGAGTTTTTCTCGACGGATTTGAGTGATTATTCTTGTGTTGTCTTCGTGACTTGATTCTCTCTGATATCTATCACTTTTGTCATGGTGAAACACGTTTAGATTAGTCTCACACACGATATCTTTAACAGATCGTTTTTCTGGCAAAGGGGTTGGGGTTTAATTATTTCCGCTGCGTAAGATTTTTAAATCTACCATTCACCCCGCCCCTCTGGTAGATTTTCACGTGCTCTTCGATCCTACAGGCAGGCTGTCAACCGATTAATCCTTTGGCACCGACGCGATATCGGGTTGGACGATGAGCCAATTTCTAGCCCCGTCGCATCTCCAAATACTGCGACCCCATCTTCTAAGGCGAAAGTGCATGAAGATTCACTCCCAGTCCACGAAGATCCACTCCCCCTATGTCTCAGCAAGAATGATAGTAACCTTGCTAGTAAAGATATCCAAGAGCAACAAGTTGGACAACAGTTTCAAGGAGTACCAGAGCAAGCTGTTGCTAGTAAAGAGCAACCAGTTGAGCAACAGCTTGAAGTAGTACTAGAGCCAGCTGCTGGGAGTAAAGAGCCATCAGTTGAACAACAGGTTCAACAAGCCAGTGTCCAACTTCCGACGTCTACTACTCGATCATTATTGCCTATCAAAGTTAGCCCATACGAAAATAAGAAACCTTCATTAGAAGTGTCAAAGTATTTGGCAACTATGAAGGAAAATATTATAAAATAGAGTGCATCTCGTTCCTCTCATGAGCTAGAATTAGGAAATATCGAGGAGTGGGAAGAAGACGGCTTTAGTTAAACCAGGATTTCCAATATACAAGGTTGAGGATGTTCCTCCTAAATTTAATAATGGGAAGCCGCTCATGACAACCGTACAACTTAGCAAACAACCCGTCTCGCTCAGAAGAATGCATGAGTGGTACATCCTTGCCAGCACAAGATATGATCTTAACTACGTCACATTTCGTATTCCAAAACAAGCATTCTGGAGCACTGGAGAAGATAGACGAGTCATTTTATTTGAAGAGTTGCGTCCCCTTTTGCATCGGGGCATGCTCGAAATCAACCTGATGCTCGTCTAGTGCTTGTAAGTACTCTAATATTTTGTATATGCTTTTCTTACTACACGCATATGCATTTCATGATATTATAACAATTCTGGACTTCTTCAATAGGATGCAATACATGAATACTGAAAAGTTGGCGCGCAAGATAGGTATTCTTGACCCTACTAGGATTGCAAAGGCGCTATTCGACATCAAGGCGGATCGAAACTCAAAACAGTTCAAGCACATGAAAAAAAAAAGATTTTGAAAAAGCAATCGCAAAAATTAAGGAGGATAATAGGACAGAAGTTGCAGCTTACATAGGACATGCAATGTTTAACTTTGTCAAAGACGGCATGGACCTCGTAAAGGCTCCATACCACTTCGAGTAAGTTTGACACATGACATTGAAATAGAAGTTATTCGTAACTGTTCACACGTGTGTTTTTGTGTTTGCAGTGATCACTACATAATGATCTTCATCAAGCCAACGCAGGGAAAGGCAAAAGTCTTGGACTCGGCCGATTTCCCACCAGATCGTTACAGAGATTTCCTTTCTATTTTGAAACTGTACGTTTATTCAATAATTTTAATTTACACATATTTAGAATGTGTTGACAAATTTTATATGACATTTCTTCTATTACAGCGCTTGGCGGTTTTACGCGGAATAGTTTGGCGGTGAGAGACCTTCCAATACGAATGCGTTGGACATTAAAACGTATTATGCTTGTCCGAAGCAGCCTGCTGGGAGTGTCTTATGCGGGTATTATGTATGCGAGCATCTTCGGACCGCCGACGTATATAGAGTGAATCGTGAGGATGTAAGTTATCCTTAATGTTGATACCTTATTTTCTTACTTTTGAGTTTCTTTTTCATTGTAACTAGCATAGTTTAATACTTATATTCTCTGCTGTTCAATATTACCAGAAACATTATTTTCATATTTTGATTCCAACTTCAAAATTCAATTGCTCATAGTACAACTGCTCCAAAAATACCAACTAAATTCCTGTATACTCTCACTTTGATCTATACATTGAGATTGTTCAAACCAGCACATTCTAAACCTTGTTATGTGTTATATTGCGGCACACGAAGAATCTGAACGAAGAATGGCCGGTTTGTAGAAGTATTCCAGATGGAGGAGCCGATAGGATTGCTTCTGAACTCTGTCAGTTCAGTCATCGCGAAATTTTGCACAAAACAGGGAAGTTATTTGATGAGAATGGTGCAGCAGCTAATGTGCCAGAACTTTGCTACTATGCCAATAGAAACAGTTTTTAGTGAAAACTTGTAAACTATGAGATGAACTGTATGTGTAACTTGTACATATGTATATTGTTATAGTGAAATTGACTTCCGTGACGATAATATTGTTGACTTTTGTTCTGTGATGATATTGTTGATGTTTGTTTTGTGATTATATTGAATTGACCTGGAAATTAGAAATAACAGCAGTAGTACTACATAGGTTATACCTTATAATAGGCTGTTATTAACCAACGGCTAGGCATGCCTGTGAAAAACAATTATCACAGACGGCTAGATACAGGTAAAGAACCATCTGTGATAACCTGATTATCACCGACTATGGTAAAAGGTCTTCACAAGCGGCTTGATGTAGGCAAACATCTGCCTGTTATAACACCATTATCACAGGAGGTTAGTTATGCTGCAAGACCCGCCTATGCTAAGACAATTATCACAGGCGGATATATATGCTGCACCACCCGCGTGTGATAACTTATCTTCACAGGCGGCTAGCATAAGTAAAAACCGACTGTGATAATGTTTCTTCACAGGCGGTATCACTTCTCCGCCTGTGAAATTGCGGATTATCACAGACTCTTCATTTCAGGCGATTTTAAAAACCGTTTGTGATAATAGGTTTGGAGCCGCCTGCGATGAGGCTTATTGTAGTAATGTAGGACTCTTCTATACACAGATAGAAGCAATCTTAAGACTTCCAAACACATTAGGAACGTATCCCACATTCCTAAAACAACGCAAATTCGTGACCCACACAAAATCCTATCATAACCAACTCAAATCTTTCCATGTCTGAGTCAAACACGACTCAGACAAGCATGAGTCCATAACCTAGTCGGTTGGACCTTTTCGACCATTTCTTTCGTCCACATCTCTTCATCACTCCTTGGAACTATGCAGCCACGTCCATGCACTCCTTGCACACGTGCAACCATCTTCCAATGACATCCACGATACCTTCATATGCATTGTTCTTGATTCAAACATGCTGCACAACCTCTCGATCAACTCAACCACAATTCCTCCCAAACATGGTTGTTGAACCTCATCTTCTCCCTAAGACTAGTTCAAGTGATCCCGTCACCAGCCATGTCTTGAACTCAAGCAACACCTGCACATGAACTAACAACCAATCTGTACGGGTCCAAGTCCGCGACTTGACTCAAGTTAGTTCCAAACACAACACCTTACGTGAGCGCATCACATAAGCATGTTGCAAAGCATAGAAAAATGATATCAGCCATATCAACCAAAACGAGCCAAAAACTTAGCAATTGAATACTAAGCAATCTTTCCAACAATGTAAAGCAAGTTCGAAACATTTCACAGTAAAAGCAGGAACATTGCGATCAAGCTCCGAACCTTGCCGAAACTAACCGGAGCTTGAGCCGGAGCTTACCGAAGCTAGTACAACCTAGCGCCAGAGCTTACTAAAGCTTGTACAACATAGCGCTGGAGCTTGAAAAACATGTCGGAGCTAACCAACATAAGTCGGACCTATTAAAACATATCAGAGCTTAACAACGACATGCTAGAGCTATTAAAGTCATGTTGGAGCTAAAGACAAAGGTCACCGAAGCAATCGAAACAACATTTCAGACCTAGACAAAGAAAGTCGGACCTATTGTCGGACCTTGCAGAAGCTCGGAGCTGTCGGACCTTGCTAGAAAGATGTAATGGCAGCATTCAAAACTTTTATTGTCAAAGCTAATGTGCTCAGCACACATAGGTCTCACAATCTCTCCCTTGATGAATGCATTGGCAACACCATTTAAAATCCGAACATTGGCATGAAAAGTTTTGAGAACAATTTCCCCCATTTTGAAAATCAAATGAGATAGAAATAAATTTCTCCCCCTATACATATTTCTCCCTCTTGCATAATTCACCATATTATCTCTCCCCCTTTGAAAATGTATTCAACAAGGTTCAAAAGAGAAATTTTAATTTTTATGAGCATATTATAACATATACATATAAAACAAAACTCATCCAAGTGATACTATCAAGTATCTTACACTATCACAACAATGAGATACACAAAGTAGTGTAAGCCATGCTAGAGATGAAATGTAATTTTCAATTTAAGCAAGTCATGATCTCACAAACTTAACTATTTCAATACCTGAAAGCATGACACTTGTTGCTGCATTTTATTATTTTTCAAAGCACAAATTTAGATCATATGATATTTGCAAGAGATTAAATGTGCATCTGCCTTATTCTAACCAACCAAGCCAAGCCTATGTCATTTGACAATAAGAAGCTTAAGGACACGGTTTTAGTCATAAACAACTTCTTTCAAGTTCATATCTAAGTGCAATGATAAGCCATCTCAAAAGAAGAAGTGCGATGCATGCATATTCTCTTGATCTTTTCTCAATTTATATTTGTTCATAAAAATTCAACATGTCAGTTGATCACTTGATTAATTCTTTATGATTAAATGCACTTGTGAACATACAACAAGTTCAAAACAGCAAAAAAGTTCGACCATGACCACATTTAGTGTTTGTAATTATTCCAATTACTAGACATGGCAAAAACTACAAAATGTATAACACGAGTAATGTAGTAAGAACTTTCAGCATGTAAAAGGAATCACAAAGTCATATATGTATGAAATACTACGCTCATATTATTTTGATTTCTAATTCACACATAGACTTCCAAAGTTTCAAAAATCCCCCTCATTTTAAGCCCCGAGGATGCATAACCCCTATTTCACTACGAATAAAACTAAAACAAGTGAAATCCAAAGGTTTTGTAAAGATGTCAGCCAATTGTTGTTTGGTATCTACATGTTGAAGCACATGTTTCCTTTTTCAACATTTTCAAGGAGAAAGTGATACCTAATGTCAATGTGCTTAGTTCTAGAATGTTGCACGGGGTTTTCAGCAATGCAAATGGCACTAGTGTTATCACAAAACAGTGGAACACTATGTAGATCAACCCCATAGTCCCTAAGTGTTTGAACAATCCAAAGAATTTGTGAGCAAGCACTAGCAGCAGCTACATATTCAGATTCAGTCGTGGATTGTGCAACTGAGTTTTGTTTCCTAGAGGACCAAGCAACAAGTGAATTACCAAGAAAATGACACTTTTCCTATCAATCCTACAACCCCCAAAATTAGCATCCGAAAAAGCTTTCAAAGTAACGGTTGAGGAAGAAGGAAGAAAAATACCAATTTCTTGATTCAATGTACGTACCTCAGAATCCTTTTGATGGCTTGACGATGTGAAGCACGTGGGGAGGCTTGAAAACGTGCACAAAGACATACGCTGAATTGTATGTCCGGTCTTGATGCCATGAGGTACAAAAGTGATCCGATCATGCTTCTATGTTCTTTTTGATCCACGGGTTCACCATCTTCATCATGTTCAAGTGTTGTTTTTGTTCCCATTGGTGCCTGAAGAGGCTTGCTTTTGTCCATGATGAAGCTCCTTAGGAGGTCCTTTGTATACTTTGTTTGATGCACAAAGGTACCCTCCTTGGTTTACTTAATTTGCAGCCTCAGAAAGTACGTGATTTCTCCCATCGTAATCATCTCAAACTCTGAACTCATGATAGCTGAAAACTTGGACACAAGATCATGAGAAGCACAACCAAAGATAATATCATCCACATACACTTGAACGAATAATGAGTCATTGCCATGCTTAATCACAAAAAGGGTTTTATCAACCTTGCCCATGGTAAACCCCTTTTCCAATAAGAATGTCTGTAACCTATCTTACCATGCTAGAGGGGCTTGTTTGAGACCGTACAATGCTTTGGACAGTTTGTAAACATGATTCGGACAATCTGAATTTTCAAAACCCGGTGGTTGTTTGACATAAACCTCCTCATCTATGTGGCCTTTAAGAAAAGCACTTTTAACATCAATTTGATAAAATCTTATAACCTTTCGATGCAGCAAAAGCAAACAAAATTCTTATGTCTTCTAATCTAGCAACAGGAGCAAAAGTTTCATCAAAATCTGAACCTTCAACTTGAGTGAAACCTTGAGCAACCAACCTAGCCTTATTCCTAACCACAACCCCATCCTCACTTTATTTATTTTTAAACACCCATTTAGTTCCAATTAAAGTGTGACCTTGAGGTGGAGGTACAAGTTTCCAAACATTATTTCTTTCAAAATTTTCTAACTCTTCTTGCATGGCAATAATCCAAGATTCATTAGTGAAAGCGTGTGATATATCTTTGGGTTCAAAAGAAGTAACAAAAGCAGAATGAGCATGAGAGTAGGGATCGCAAAACCTGGACCGCGTGACTCGTTCGTGCAAGCTTCCAATAATTTGTTGTGGAGGATGACTTTTGAGAACCCGGAGGGTAGTGGACACTTCACAAGCTTCTTATTCTTCATGTTCATCACAAATTGATGAGCTTGTGACTTGAGGAGGATCCGGACTAGCAATGCTGGTCATCGATGCTGGCTGTGAATCAAAATCAGGAGCTCGAACAATGTCATTAGCTACTGAATTTTTGGGCAGCAGCTCCACCTCTTCCTCATCTTCAACGAAAATGCTCTCCCCCTGCAGATATGGATCTGGACCTGCAAAGTTTGAGCTAGTACCTGGGCTAGCTTCATCAAAAGACACTTCACAAGTCTCCACGATTTTGTTAGTATTAAGTAAAAGCACACGGTAGCCTCTAGTATGAGATGGATAACCAAGAAACATGCCATCAATGGATCTAGGTTCAAATTTATCAAGATTACCATGTTTCTTAACAAAGCTTTTGAAACCAAAGACCCGAAAGTGTGTGACACTAGGTCTATGTCCAAACCGGAGCTCATATGTTTTTTTTCTAGCTTAGCACGCAAGAAAACACGATTTGAGACATAACAAGCGGTTACAATCGCATCAGCCCAAAATTTCCTTGGAGTTTAATATCCATCAAGCATAGTCTTAGCCATCTCAACTAAGGTTCTGTTCTTTCTTTCTACAACACCATTTTGTTGAGGTACATATGGTGAAGAAAATTGATGATCTATTCCATTTTCAGCACAAAAGTGATCAAAAGATTGATTTTTAAATTTAGATCTGTTATCACTTCTAATTGCTTTTAAAGATCCTGGGTGATGAATTGATAATCTAATACATAAAGTTCTAAAGTGACTAAAAGCTTCATTCTTAGATGCCATAAAGTAAACCCAAGAATATCTAGAATAATCATCAACAATCACAAGAACATACCATTTACCTCTGAAGGATTCAACACGTGAAGGTCCTACGGTGTCAAGGTGCAAAAGATGACTCGGTTCAGTTGTCATGATCATTGTGGGAGGAGTATGTAAACCTGCAACCATATTAGCATGTCTACAAGAAGAGCACACAATTTCTTTGTCCCCTTTAAGCTTAGGCAGCCCACTTATGCGATCAAGAGCACAAACACGCGTTAGATGATCAAAACCTACGTGACCAAGTCTACGATGCCAAAAATATAAGTCCTTTGAATCATTAGCAACTAGACACCTATGCTTAGAGGAAGACATATCAAAATCAGGTTTAAAAACTCTTCCAAAACGAGACATGTTAAAAATAAGCTCACGATTTGAACCTACAACTTTGCAGCAGTTTTTATTGAAAATAATTTCCAGATTTTCATCTAGCAATTATGAAACAGAAAGCAAGTTGTATTTCAAATTTTTGACAAGTGCCACATCCTTAAAAGTGTAGTGATTATTTACTCTAACTGAACACTTAGAAATTATAGGAGTTGAAGAATTATCGACAAAAGTAACATTCTCTACACGTGACACAAAAGAGAGGTAGGAGAACCAATATTTGTTACCGGTCATGTGGCTTGAGCAACCTGAATCCACAATTCAAATGTTCTCCTTCCTCAAGCGTGTAACCAACATAGAAGCACAATACGTCGATGACTCAATACTTTGGTTAGTCAAAAGACATTTAGGAATACTGTACTGAGTCACACGACGTCCAGCAGGAATAACACGCGAAAGCTGAGACAAAACAGTTGGTTTATGAGTCAAAGTTTGAGATTTTTTGTTCTTAACTACTGACCTATAAGGTGTTACTTGTGTAGTGCAAAAATCAGTAGCTCCAGAGGCAAAAACAGAAGGTCCTAAGGTAAACTTTGAATGTTTTTGACTCATAATAGCAGGTTGCATGTTCCTATCATTCGGTTTAGTATGTGCAGCAAATTTTTCATGAAAGTTATAAAATCTAGCAATCATTCTTTCTTTTTTCCTGTTTTTTAGCTAGTCTATAACAAAAATCTATGAGATGACCATCTCTACCACAGTAGGTACAATGAAATTTAACTTTTTGTTCATGTCTAGATGAGCAAGCAACATTTTTATTTGAAACCGAATGAGACAACACTCCTGCAGATTTGAAAACCACTTCTTTTTGTTTAGGAACTATTTGAACCAAACCACTTCCTAATGACTTTATAATTTTAGGTGGATGTGCCTTAGCATGAGCGTGAGAATCAAAACCTAAACCAGTTTGATCACTGCAAGACTTGGAAAAATTCAGCAGCAAGTTTAGGTTCATATTCCCCTTACAAAACCGATCTAATGTTCAATGCATGTTATCAAGTTTATTGGACAGATCAAGGCAATTGTCACATGAAGTTTTTCCTTTTAATTTGCAATTGGAACAAAATTTAACTTCACGAGAACGTAAAGCATTGTTCAATATAGAAATTTCATTCATAGCATCTTGCAGCTTTTTATCATGATCATCACAACTAGAACAATGCAAGTCAATTGTGGAACAAGAGGCAACTTTTATGTTTCCAATATTAAGTGCAGCAAGCTTTTTGTTCTTTTAAATTTCAAGTTCAAGTTTGTCAAGTGTGGAGGTATGTGCACTTCTTAGGGAGGACATTTGTTCATAAATTAAGTCACATGAGGAACACAAATCATCACTAGGAATCAAGGATTTCAAATGATTAATTTTATATTCTAGTGACTCGATTTTAACAGCATTATCCCTAAGCTTTTTGTCCCTTTTCTTAACAATATCAGTGGCACGAGAAATAGCATCACACATTTCTTTGCAAGTAGGACATACCTCTTCATTGTCGCTGTTGTGTTCTGCCTCCTCCATACTTGATCTTGACTTGCCCGCCATAAAGCACAAGTTTTCCAAATCATCTTCATCTTCGTCACTTTCAATGTCCATGTCGCTTGAGCCAAGTTCTTGGAGTGCGGAGATAAAACTGTTCACCAGTTGACGACCTGTAAAGCCCTTCTTCTTCTTATCATTTGATGAGGAGTGCTTCATCCTTGATTGTTTTTCTTCTCGGGAAGTAGAACCTAAAAGGTTAGGACAATCTGTATGAAAGTGTCCCGTCTTACCACATTCGAAGCATCGTTGATGTTCGGAGCTTCCTCTCCTTCTAGTTCCCACATTTTGCAATGCTTTCGAGAACCTAGTAGAGAGAAGTGCTAGTTGCTCCTCTAGAAACTCCTCAATCTATTCAAGTGTTAGAGAGGACAACAAAGCAAGTGTACCACAAGATGAAGATTGACCGGAGCTAGGCATGTCACGTTGTGAAACAAAAGCAATAGACTTGTTGGGGTTCTTACGTGATATTATATCAATTTCATGAGTTTTTAACTTGGAATATAGCACATATAAAGTAAGTGTACTCATGACAGTAGATTCACAAATGCATGTAACTTTCATCTTCCAAATTGACATGTCTAATGCACTTAACAATTGCCTAGCATTGTCAGCATCTGAAAAATTAACATTGACGCTACGCAAGTTGCTGAGAATTTTATTAAAGCGAGCAAAGAGATCATCAATTGACTCACCGGGTTGCATCTCGAAGCGCATGTATTCTTTCTTGAACATGTCTTGTCTTACCTCCTTGATCGTGTTGGATCCTTTGTGGTAGTCACAAAGTGCTTTCCACACATCGTACGCAGATCGGAGGTGTGCAACACGGTCGAAGTCGCTTTGAGTTAATCCTTGTATGATCAAGTTTCGAGCCTTGTTGTTGTTGTCGACATCTCTCAGATTTGTAGCTGTAACTTGATCGTTTGAAGGCACTTCGTAAGGCTTGCACACCGTCTCTCATATTGCAAAGCCTTGTGACTGGATGAAAGCCTCCATGCGTGCCTTCCAAACCTGAAAATCAATACCAGCAAACACACAAGGTTTGACTGAGTATTTCTCTATGATGATTAGTCAAAAACACGTTCAAAACACAATGATTAGAGCACTGTGGCTCTGGTACCAATTGTAGGATTGAAGAGCACGTGAAAATCTACCATAGGGGGGTGAATGGTAGATCCAAAAATCTTACGCAGCGGAAACAGTTAAATTCCAACCCCTTCGGCAGAAAACGTTGTGTTAAAGAAATCGTGTGTGAGACTAATCTAAACGTGTTTCACTGTGACAAAAGTGATATATATCAGAGAGAATCAAGTCACGAAGATGACACAACAAGAATCACTCAAATCCGTCGAGAGAAACTCAAGTTACGATCGAAAGATCGAACAAAGGTCAATCTGTCTTAGCCGAGAAAAACAGTTTTGGAACGCTGCAAAGAAAATCGTGTAGATCATAAACCCCAAATTCAATGACCGTGAAATTTTGTCATATGATATATAATCAAGTTGTGAATACAACCAAAAAATAATCACGTCAATTGGACATGTAAAACTCAATTTATGATAAAACCACCAACGAAAGGTAGTGTTGTGCACAAACTCGACGAGTAAAACTTGTCTGGAACAAGTCGGACAAACAAGGCACAAAAGTTCCTTTAAACTACGAATTTTAGTCAATAGAACATAAGAGGAACAGCTCCAAAGTCTTACACCACGAGCTCTGACCTCCCTTGCTTATATAACCAGCCCTTAGGCCAACCCAATCTCAACTAGGACTCAAATCCTACTCAAATCACGAATTAAAACTTTCCATAAGTGCTTAGGACTCTTCTATACACAGATAGAAGCAATCTTAAGACTTCCAAACACATTAGGAACATATCCTACATTCCTAAAACAACCCAAATTCGTGACCCACATGAAATCCTATCATAACCAACTCAAATCTTTCCATATTTGTTTCAAACACGACTCAGTCAAGCCTTAGTCCATAACCTAGTCGGTTGGACCTTTCTGACCAATTCTTTATGTCCACATCTCTTCATCACTCCTTGGAACCATGCAGCCACATCCATTCACTCCTTGCACATGTGCAAACATCTTCCAATGACATCCACGATACCTTTAAATGCATTGTTCTTGATTCAAACATGTTGCGCGACCTCCCGATCAACTCAACCACAATTCCTCCTGAACTTGGTTGTTGAACCTCATCTTCTCCCTAAGACTAGTTCAATGGATCCTGTCACCAGCCATGTCTTGAACTCAAGCAACACCTGCACATGAACAAACAACCAATCTGTACGAGCCCAAGTCCGCAACTTGACTCAAGTTAGTTCCGAACACAACACCTTACGTGAGCACATCACATAAACATGTTGCAAAGCATAGCAAAACGATATCAGCCATATCATCCAAAATGAGCCAAAAACGTAGCAATCGAATACTAAGCAATATTTCCAACAATGTAAAATAAGTTCGAAACATTTCACAGCAAAAGCAGGAACATTGGGATCAAGCTCCGAACCTTGCCAAAACTAACTGGAGCTTCAGCTGGAGCATACCAACGCTAGTACAACCAAGCGCCGGAGCTTACCATAGCTAGTACAACCTAGCGCCAGAGTTGAAAAATCATGTCGGAGCTAACCAACATAAGTCGGACCTATCAAAACATATCGGAGCATAACAACAACATACCGGAGCTATTAAAGAAATGTCGGAGCTAAAGACAAAGCTCACTGAAGCTATCAAAAAAACATGTCGGGCCTAGACAAAGAAAGTCGGACCTATTGTCGGACCTTGTAGAAGCTCGGAGCTAGAGTCAGACCTTGCTAAAAAGATGTTATGGTAGCATTCAAAACTTTTATTGTCAAAGCCAATGTATTCAGCACACATAGGTCTCACATTGTGACTGAGATCTTGGGAGGTGTTTCCCCAACACACTCCATACACAATGATCTAATATATTCAACTCTTGATCTCTGTTCCACATGGATTCTCATTCTCTTTTATTTTTGCGATTTCTTCATAATTTTATTAAAACCTGCGCTCATCTCAACAATTTAGTTAGTATCCCATTTGTTTGTCATAAATCAACAAAAACCCACAAGGGATGCCTAGATGCACTTTCAATCTCCCCCTTTTTGGTGATTGATGACAACCAATTGAGATTTCACAAAATATGATAAAAGTTGAGATTTTCATAAAGTGTGCACATATGAGCTTGGAACAACTTGAGCAATTAAAACATAAGACATATGTGCACTCTTTATGGTGGGGTGCAAAACTACGTGAGTGTGAGTAATAATTGTGATGAGAATGAAATGATGTAGGATCGAAGAGCACGTGAAAAACTACCAGAGGGGGGTTAATGGTAGATTTATAAATCTTACGCAGCGGAAACAATTAAACCCCAACCCCTTTGGCAGAAAAACGATCTGTTAAAGAAATCGTATGTGAGACTAATGTAAACGTGTTTCACCATGACAAAAGTGATATATATGAGAGAGAATGAAGTCATGAAGACAACACAACAATAATCACTCAAATCCGTCGAGAGAAACTCATGTTATGATCGAAAGATCAAACAAAGGTCAATCTGTCTTACTCGAGAAAAAACAGTTCTCAAACACTGCAAAGAAACTCGTGTAGATCAGAAACCACAAATCCAATGACCGTGAAATTTTAACAGATGATAGATAATCAAGTTGTGAATACATCCCAAAAAGAATAACGTCAATTGGATCTGTAAAACTCGAGTTATGATAAAACCACAGACGAAAGATAGTGCTGTACAGAAACTCGATGAGTAAAACTTGTCTGGAACAAGTCTGACGAACAAGGCACAAAAGTTCCTTAAAACTACAATTTTATTCAATGTAACACAAGAGGAACAGCCCCAAAGTCGTGCACCACGAGCTCTGGGCTCCCTTTGTTATATAACCATCTCGAAAGCCAACTCGACTCAGATCAGGAACCTAATCCTACTTTGATCATGAATTGTAACTTTCCATAACTGCTTAGGATTCTACTATACGCAGATAGAAGCAATCTTAAGACTTCCAAACACCTTAGGAACGTATCCCACATTCCTAAAAAACTCAAATTCATGACCCACACGAAATCCTATCATAACCAACCAAATCTTTCCATATTTGAGTCAAACCCAACTCAGCTGCAGCCTGAGTCCATAACCTAGTCTGTTGGACCTTTCCGACCAACTCTTTACGTCCACATTTCTTCATCACATCTTGGAACCATGTAGCCACGTCCATGCACTCCTTGCACATGTGCCAACATCTTCCAATGACGTCCACGATACATTCACATGCATTGTTCTTGATTCAATCATGTTGCATAGCCTCCTGATCAGCTCAACCACAATTCCTCCTGAATTTGGTTGTTGGAAGCTCATCTCCTCCCTGAGACTAGTCCAATGGATCCCATCACCAGCCATGTCTTGATCTCAAGCAATACCTGCACATGAATAAATAACCAATCCATACGAGCCCAAGTCCTCGACTTGACTCAAGTTAGTTCCGAACACAACACCTTACGTGAGAACCTCACATAAGCATGTTGCAAAACCACAGTAACACGATATCATCTATGTCAACCAAAAATGCACCAAAGACATAGCAAATGAATACTAAGCAATCTTTCCAGAGATGTAAAGCAAGTACGAAATATTGCAAATGAAAAACAGAAGCAATGCGGTCAAGTTTTGGACCTTGCCAAAGCAACCCGGACCTTGAGCCGGAGCTAACAAAAGCTAGTAGAACCTAGCACCGGAACTTACCAAAACTAGCAGGACCTTAATAAAAAGGTGTTTTGGTGATATTCAAAACTTTTATTGTCAAAGCAAGTGTATTCACTACAAGCCAATGTATTCAGCACACATAGGTCTTACAATCACCCCCTTGATGAATGCATTGGAAACACCATTTAAAATTTAACTTTGTGTTCATGTCTAAATGAGCAAACAATATTTTTATTTGAAACCGAATGAGACAATACTCCTGCAGATTTGAAAACCACTTCTTTTTGTTTAGGAACTGTTTGAATCAAACCACTACTAATGACTTTACACTTTTAGGTGGATGTGCCTTAGCATGAGCATGAGAATCAAAACCTAAACCAGTTTTATCATTGCAAGACTTGGATGAATTCAGCAGCAAGTTTAGGTTCTTATTCCCATTACAAAACCGATCAAATGTCTTATGCATGTTATCAAGTTTATTGGACAGATCAAGGAAATTTTCACATGAATTTTTTTCCTTTTAATTTGAATTGGAACAATATTTAACTTCATGACAACATAAAGCATTGTTCAATATAGAGATTTCATTCATAGCATCTTGCAGTTTCTTATCAAGATCATCAAAACTAGAACAATGCAAATCAATTGTAGAACAAGAAGCATCTTTTAAGTTTCCAATATTAAGTGCAGCAAGCTTTTTGTTCTTTTCAATTTCAAGTTCAAGTTTATCAACTGTGGAGGTATCTGCACTTCTTAGGGAGGACAATTGTTCATATATTAAGTCACATGAGGAACAAGAATCATCACTAGGAATTAAGGATTTCAAATGATTAATTTCATATTCTAGTGACTCCATTTTAACAGCATTGTTCCTGAGCTTTTTGTCCTTTTTCTTAACAATAACAGTGGCACTAGAAATAGCATCACACATTTCTTTGCAAGTAGGACATACCTCTTCATTGTCACTGTTGTGTTCTGTCACCTCCATGCTTGATCTTCACTTGCCCGCCATGAAGCACAAGTTGGCCAAATCATCTTCATCTTCATCACTTCCAATGTCCACGTCGCTTGAGCCAAGTTCCTGTAGTGCTGAGATAAAACTGCTCACCAATTGACGTCCTGTAAAACCCTTCTTTTTCTTCGTATCTTTTGCAGAGGAGTGCTTCATTCTTGTTTTCTTTTCATCCCAGGAAGTAGGACCTGAAAGGTCAGGGCAATCTGAACGAAAATGTCCCGTCTTACCACATTCAAAGCATCGTTGAGGTCCAGGGCTTCCTCTCCTTCTAGTTCTCACATTTTGCAATGCTTTTGAGAACCGGGTAGAGATGAGCGCTAGCTCCTCCTCCGGTAACTCCTCAATCTGTTCAAGGGTTAGAGAGGACAACAAAGCAAGTGTGCCACAAGATGATGTTTGACCGGAACTAGGCATGTCACGTTGAGAAACAAAAGCAATAGACTTGTTGGGGTTCTTACGTGATATTATGTCAATTTCATGAGTTTTTAACTTGGAATATAGCATATCTAAAGTAAGTGAACTCATGACAGTAGATTCATGAATAGATGTGACTTTCATCTCCCAAATTGACAAATCTAATGCACTTAGCAATTGCCTAGCATTTTCAGCATCTGAAAAATTAACATTGACACTACGCAAGTTACTGAGAATCTTATTAAAGCGAGCAAAATGGTCATCAATAGACTCACCGGGTTGCATCTCGAAGCGCATGTATTCTTTCTTGAACATGTCTTTCCTTACCTCTTTGATCGTGTTGGATCCTTCGTGGTAGTCACAAAGTGCTTTCCACACATCGTATGCAGATCGGAGGTGTGCAACACGGTCGAAGTCGCTTTGTGTTAATCCTTGTATGATCAAGTTCTGAGCCTTGTTGTTGTTGTCGACATCTCTTAGATTTGTAGCTGTAACTTGATCGTTTGATGGCACTTCATAAGGCTTGTATACCTTCTCTCATATTGCAAATCCTTGAGCCTGGATGAAAGCCTCCATGCGTGCCTTCCAAACCTGAAAATCAATACCAGCAAACACACAAGGTTTGGCAGAGTACTTCTCCATGATGATTAGTCAAAAATATGCGCAAATCACAAAGATTAGAGCATTGTGGCTCTGATACCAACTGTAGTATCGAAGAGTACGTGAAAAGCTACCAGAGGAGGGGGTGAATGGTAGATTTAAAAATCTTACGCAGCGGAAACAATTAAACCCCAACCCCTTCGGCAGAAAAACGATCTGTTAAAGAAATCGTGTGTGAGACTAATCTAAACATGTTTCACCGTGACAAAAGTGATAGATATCATAGAGAATCAAGTCACGAAGACAACAAAACAAGAATCACTCAAATCCGTAGAGAGAAACTCATGTTATGATCGAAAGATCGAACAAATGTCAATCTGTCTTACTCGAGAAAAAAACAGTTCTGGAACACTACAAAGAAACTCGTGTAGATCAGAAACCACAAATCCAATGACCGTGAAATTTTGAAAGATGATAGATAATTAAGTTGTGAAGACAACCCAAAAAGAATCACATCAATTAGATCTGTAAAACTCGAGTAATGATGAAACCACCGACAAAAGGTAGTGCTATCTAGAAAGTCGACAAGTAAAAATTGTCTGGAACAAGGCTGACGAACAAGGCACAAAAGTTCCTTCAAACTACGAATTTTATTCAATAGAACAGAAGAGGAACAGCCCCAAAGTCGTGCACCACGAGCTCTGGGCTCCCTTGCTTATATAACCAGCTCGAAAGCCAACTCAGATCAGGAACCTAATCCTACTCTGTTCATGAATCGTAACTTTCCATAACTGCTTAGGATTCTTCTATACGCAGATAGAAGCAAACTTAAGACTTCCAAACACCTTTGGAACGTATCCCACATTCCTAAACAACTCAAATTCGTGACCCACACGAAATCCTATCATAACCAACTCAAATCTTTCCATATTTGAGTCAAACCCAACTCAGCCGCAGCCTGAGTCCATAACCTAGTCGGTTGGACCTTTCCGACCAACTCTTTACGTCCACATCTCTTCATCACGTCTCGGAACCATGTAGCCACGTCCATGCACTCCTTGCACACGTGCAAACATCTTCCAATGATGTCAACGATACCTTCACATGCATTGTTCTTGATTCAATCATGCTGCGCAACCTCATGATCAGCTCAACCACAATTCCTCCTGAATTTGGTTGTTGGAACCTCATCTCCTCCTTGGGACTAGTTCAATGGATACCATCACCAGCCATGTCTTGAACTCAAGCAACACCTGCACATGAATAAACAACCAATCCATACGAGCCCAAGTCCTCGACTTGACTCAAGTTAGTTCCGAACACAACACCTTACGTGAGAACCTCACATAAGCATGTTGCAAAGCCACAGTAACACGATATCATCTGTCAACCAAATTTGCACCAAAGACTTAGAAAATGAATACTAAGCAATCTTTCCAGAGATGTAAAGCAAGTACAAAACATTGCAAATGAAAAACAAAAGCATTGCGTTCAAGTTCCGGACCTTGCGAGAGTAACCCGGACCTTTAGCCGGAGCTAACAAAAGCTAGTAGAACCTAGCGCCGGAACATACCAAAACTAGCAGGACCTTAATAAAAAGGTGTTTTGGTGATATTCAAAACTAATATCGTCAAAACAAGTGTATTCACTACAAGCCAATGTATTTAGCACACATAGGTCTTACAAATGATTTACATGGATATACCAACATCAAGCATATATGTCAATTCCACAGCAAAATCATGGGTTATCTCAAATCACCATCACAAATTTCATAAGCATAAGTATAAACATAGTCAATCCATCACACCACAATACTAGAAGTAAGATATAACAGAATTAAAGTTTTGTAGCCCAAAGGAGACACGAAAAGATGCACAAATGAAGCTCTCATCTCTCATCCTACAGCTAGGACCTAGTGACTCCCCCTCAATCTCTCCCCCTTTGGCATCAATACACGAAAAAGAAAGAGAGGCGGGATCTAGTGGCCCATTTCCCGCTGTCGGTTCTTTCCTCATATTCATCTTCATCTTCAGGCTGTGGAGGAGGAGGAGCAAATCCACTTGAAGTGCCCCCAGCACTAAAGTAGGCAAGCTTGGAGGAAACAAGGGAGGAAGATCACTGAAGTCTGAAGTTGAGTCTTCTGAGATAATGGGAGATCCAATGGGCTCGATCTCCAACTTCTGACAGATTTGCTTGACATTTTCCTTGACATATCTCATATCTTCCTTCCTTGACTTGTTCAGTTTATGAAGCTTTACCTCGGTCTTCTTGCAAGAGCCAAATATGGCGGCCAAGTACTTCAGAATTCCACTAGGAGACCCTTTTTGAGGAGGGGCCCTAGTGGCAGGAGCAGTCCTCGCATCTCCTCGAGCTCTCCTTGGAGCAACTTCAATGGACACCAGAGATGGTGCAACTTGGACAGTGGCTTGGGTAGGCTTTTGGGGCCTCAAAGGAGTGTGCTCCACATCCTTCAAGAACTCGATCCCTGTGACCTTCTCAATCATAAACATCAAGTAGGGAGCATAGCCATATGATCTGTTCGGTGTGCAGGAGATGTTGACCATATCCTTCTAGATATAGTCAAAAGCATCGAACTTCCGGTTCATGCTAATCACCTTCATTAGGGTCCTAAAGTACCCTTGCACACTTCCTGCATCCCCGTATTTTGGTGCTATGGTCTTCCTCAGCACCCTGTTAAGAACCATGAAGAAGGGCTTCATGTTCTTGGTTGATGGAGGGATGAACTTTAGGCTACTATCATAGAGGAAGTCCATCTTATCCTTTGCCAAGACACCAACGTTGTGGATGGTCAGCTCATTGTTGCTGGTGTCTTCAAGATGAAGGAATCTTGCAAAATCATCATAAGTTATAGTGTAGTTGGATCCATGAGTCATTCAAGTCCCCCTTTCCTCCTCATCACTAGCAAAGAAACAAGTGGCATAGAACTGAGCAATGATCTCATCATTCCAGTTATATATGAAGGAAAATAGGTCCTTCAGTCCATGCCTAGCTGCAGCCTCCACCACCTGATCAAATGCACCACAACTCTTCCTTTGAAAATGTTCCTAGTCAATCCACTGGTTGCGGACAACTGGGGTCTTCATTGAGAGGTACACAGAGCTGTAGAGATCTGCATGAATGTTGCTCCAAAACCTGGCATCGGCTGCCTTCTTGGGTCGGCTGTAGCAGTCCACAAATATGAGCTTGGAAGTCGTATCGCTTCCCTTGCCGTTGAACTTCTCTTCAGAGGGATCCCTGTTCCACTGCTTGGAGCTGCCATCTTTAGAGGGCCTATCGGGCCCGAGGATATCCCATTCCCTTTGCCCTTAGCTTGGCGAGAAGTCGCCGAGCTAGGGCCAGCTGCATCCTTGGCCCTGGACGCATGCTTCTGGCAAGCAGTTTGCGTCGTACCTGATGTGGGAAAGGTGCAGGCTTAGAGGGACGCTCTTGCCTCTTCTTCTCTTGGCCCGTTGAGGACCAAAGCAAGGAGTCTTGGTCCAACTCGGCCTCGTAGTCGGAGATTATATTATTGGAGCTCGACATTGTCCTGAGAATGGATTATACAATGTATGGATGAGAATTGATGGCAAGGAAGAGCATTGAGGATGAGAAATTAGGGTCGAGTTCAGTTAAAAATCAGAATTGTCTGGTGTGCAGGTACGGACTAGTCCGGGGGACCGGACTTGTCCGTACATGGACCAGACTAGTCCGGTGTTCATCACCTGAAACCTTAACTAGACTATGAATGGTGATCCACAATGCAAAACTAGTTCAATATAAATGTAATACAGCAAGGAGGCATGTATTAACTGGAAAGAACTAAGCTATTTGGTCAACACCGAAGGAAATCAAGATTTCTAGGGTATGGGAGGAAATTTTACCAAAATTCCTCTGTTCATGGAGATGGAGGGGTTGAAGATGTGGACAAGTCTGTGGTCTTCAATCCCTACGCAATGGAGATCGATTTCCACCCAAACTCGGAGGGATTTGAAAGAGAACGAAGGAAATTGCCTTGGGAGCACTCGAGCAAAGAGAGAGAATGCTAGTTGAGTTGTAAGGGTGAAGGAGATTAGATTTTAAGGCAGCTACGGTTATGGAGTCAAAAAATCAGACTAGTCCATGGTCAAACGGACTAGTCCTGACTACTGGACCTCTTCGGACTAGTCTGCAGTGTACCGACTAGTCCAGATGACCACAGACTGGTCCGTGGTCACCAGAACAGATGTAATTAGCCCATTCTATATATTTGAAGGTTCTTATAGAGAAAAATAGGGTCCAAAACAATCAAATAATCTTGATGAATATGATCAGTAAGCATACAACAATCAAGCAATGACCATAATTTATCAAGATCAAGTAATTAAAATAGTTTTTCGGAGAAAATTGAGGGAGATGGTTTTCGCAACACAATCAACATATTTTGAAGAAGCCATACAGGTATGCAAGTTTTCAAGCCACATTCTGATCATCAAGGATATTTAGTTCATTTCGGAGCTCGCAAAAATGTTTTTCATCATGTGGCTTTGTAAATATATCGGCTAGTTGTTTTTCGGTGTTGACATGGGAAATGGCTATGTATCCTTTTATTGAGTGGTCTCCCAAAAAGTGATGTCGGATGTCTATGTGTTTGGTCCTAGAGTGCTCAACTGGGTTATGGGAAATCTTTATAGCACTTTCATTGTCACGAAGGAGTGGAATACGGCTCATATTTTAACCGTAATCCCTTAGAGTTTGTCGCATCCAAAGGAGTTGTGCACAATGACTCCCGGCTGCAACATACTCCGCTTCGGTCGTGGATAAGGCAATGAAGTTTTGTTTCTTGGAGGACCAAGAAACTAGGGATCTACCTAGAAATTGGTATGTACCAGAGGTGCTTTTTCTATCTACTTTGCATCTGACATAATCTGCAACGGAGTATCCAATGAGATTGATGGAACCTTTAGTATACCAAAGGGCTAGGTTGGGTGTATGAACTAAATACCGCAAGTTTCTCTTTACGGCTGTCAAATGACACACTTTTGGGTTGGCTTGAATCCTTGCACACAAACATACACTCAACATAATGTTTGTCCTAGATGCACATAAGTAAAGTAGGGATCCAATCATGTAGTGATATACCTTTTGATCGACGTTTGGTCCATCTTCATGAAGATCAAAGTGACCATTCGTCGCCATGGGAGTCTTTATAGGCTTCGCCTTGTCCATTCCAAACTTCTTGAGTATGTCTTGAGTATAATATGTTTGGCTTATGAATGTCCCTTCCTTTCGTTGCCTCACATGGAATCCCAAGAAGTATTTCAGCTCTCCCATCATAGAAATCTCGAACCTATCTGTCATAATCTTACTAAATTCTTCACAAAAGGATTTGTTAGTTGAACCAAAGATAATGTCATCAACATAAATTTGACAAACAAAAAGATCATTGTCAAAGTGCTTTGTGAATAACGTATAATCTGCTTTACCAATCTTACAAACATTTTAAATTAAGAAATCTCTAAGAAACTCATACCAAGCTCTAGGAGCTTGTTTGAGGCTGTAGATGCAATTTAAAGACGTGGTCAGGGAACTTTTCATCTTCAAATCCGGGGGGTTGCTCTACATACACCTCCTCCTTGATTGGTCCGTTGAGGAGGGTGCTTTTCACATCCATTTGATAGAGCTTGAAATCATGGTGAGTAGCATATGCGAGTAATATTCTAATAGATTCAAGCCTAGCTACGGGAGCAAAGGTTTCATCGAAATCCAAACGTTCGACTTGTGAATACCCTTTGGCCACAAGTCGCGACTTGTTCCTTGTTACCACCCCGTGTTCGTCTTGTTTGTTGCGGAAGACCCATTTCGTGCCGACGACATTGAACTTGGGTGTTTCGACGAGTTCCAACACATTGTTCCACTTGAAGTTGTTAAGTTCTTCTTGCATCGCCACCACCCAATCTGGATCCTTCAATGCATCCTCAATCCTGCGCGGTTCCAAAAAGGATACAAAGGAGTAATGTTGACAAAAATTAGCTATGCAAGATCTAGTTTTACTCCCTTTTGGATGTCACCGATTATGTTGTCGATTGGGTGATCTCTCTGGACGCATTGGTGTACTCTTGGATGTGGCACTTGAGTTGTTGAATCTACATGGTCATCTTCTTATCACCCTAGATGGTTGCCCTCATTGACTTGTTGATCATCTTTGTCTTCTTGATGTTGATCTTGTGTGGAAGCTCCCCCTTGATCACTTACCTCCACTTATGGTTCATCATCTTCATTTGCATTTGGAGGTGGCGCTTGTGGTCGAACATCGCTCAACGCTATTCTTCTCAATGCTTGACATGGAGCTTCTTCTCTATCTAGCACACATGGATCAACTTGCTCTTCTTGAGAGCCGTTATTTTCATTGAACACTATGTCATGTGCTACTTTAACAAGTACAGAGGTCTTGTTGAAGACACGATAGGCGTAAGAGTTCGAATCATAACCAAGCAAGAAACCTTCATCGGACATCAAATCGAACTTTGAAGTCCTAGGCTTTTGTTCAAAATATAGCACTTAGAACCGAAAACTCGAAAATATGAAATATTAGGCTTGTTACTGGTGAGTAGTTCATATGATGTCTTCTTGAGTAGTCGATGAAGATAGAGTCGATTTATGGCGTGGCAAGCGGTGTTACTGCTTCCACCCAAAACTGATCTGAGGTCTTGTATTCATCGAGTATTGTTCTTGCCATCTCTATGAGGGTTCGGTTCTTCCTTTAGACAACTCCATTTTGTTGAGGGAAATAAGGTGTTGAAAACTGATGCTTTATCCCTTCTTCATCTAGGTACTCCTCAACTTGAGTGTTCTTAACCTCCGTGCCATCATCGCTTCGTATGTTCTTGATCTTCAATGATAACTCATTTTGGGCACGCTTGAAGAGCTTCTTGAGGGTTCCTTGAGTTTCTGTCTTATCATGCAACTAGAAAACCTAAGTGAAGCGCGAAAAGTCATCAACAATTACTAAGCCATATTTGTTACCGCTGATGCTTATATAAGCAATTGTACAAAATAGGTTCATGTGATGTAGCTCAAGCGGTCTTGTTGTAGTCATGACGTTCTTCACGGTATGAGGTGCTCCTACTTGCTTCCCGACTTGGCACGTGCTACAAGGCTTGTCTTTCTCAAAAACAACATCCTTTAAACCTCGGATGTGATCGCTCTTAAGGAGTTTTTGAAGATTCCTCATACCAACATGTGCTAGCCGTCTATGCCACAGCCAACCCATGTTGGTCTTTGCAATCAGGCATGTGTCAAGTTCGGCTTTATCTTTGTTGAAGTCAACAAGATAAAGCTTTCCTTTCAACACACCCTTGAATGCAACTGAGTCATCACTCCTTCTAGAGACGGTCACACCCTCGTTAGTAAACAAGCAATTATAACCTTTGCCACATAATTGAGATATCAACAGCAGGTTATAATCTAAGGAATCGACATGTAAAACGTGAGAAAGAGTATGTTGAGATGATATTGCAATTTTACCGGTACTGAGCACCCTTCCTTGACTATTATCTCCAAAATATATGCATTCGCTTGGATCCATGTTTTCTTCATACTCAACAAACATCCTTCTTTCTCCGGTCATGTGGTTGGTGCATCCACTTTCTAGCACCCATTTTGATCCACAGGAGGAATAGGCCTACAAAAACAAATCATGCCTTGGTTTTAGGTATCCAACATTGCTTGGGTCCTTTGAGGTTAGTTACAGGAGATCTGGGCACCCACACATGAGACTTGGTGTTCCCATGGCGTAGCCCAACATAATGAGCATAAACTTTACCAAAACTTTTCATAAGGACATATGATGAATCGAATTTTCTAAATAATAGTTGTTGTTGTTCATGAACAGAACTAGTCCGGGAAACCGGACTTGTCCGGAGGACCAGACTTGTCCGTACAAGGACTGGACTAGTCCGGTGTTCATATTTGTTAACTATCTTGGATGTATTAACATCATTAGTATTTTTAGCTTGAGAGGGGTTTCCCTTCACAAAGGCAATGCGCTCCTTGATATTATTATGGTTTCTAGCATTTTTCTTTTCACCATAGGAATACCCAATGCCATATTTGACCTTCTGCATGTCAAATATGCCACTTTGGAAAGGATGCTTGTTCTTTGTAGAGGTTGACTTGTCTTTCAAGCTAGTGTCAATCTTAGCACATGAACAAGTAATGGTTGTTTCAGATTTTAAGTGTTGAGTAGTTGAGCTTGAAGAGGATGAAGGGTCCCTTTTCTTGAGTGACTCAACTTGCACCTCAAGGATTTTGTTAACTTTGCTTAAGTTAAAAAGTTCTTCGTAGATTATTGCATTTAAGTCACTTAACTTGAAGCAAGCTTCCTTGCTTGAAGCTAACTCAAGCTCAAGCGACTTGCTTCGCTCCTTTTCAACTTCAAGGAGCTCATTGATCTTGAGATACCCCTCCTTTTGGAGGATGATCATATATTCTTGACGATCAATCAGCTCCTCGCTATCAACAAGCTTATCCATCAAGAATTTCATTTTAGCTGCAGTTTTCCTGTCTAAACCAACTAGCATATCCTCATCATCACTAAAATTGTCACTATCATTTTTAAAAGAACGCGAAGAGGTGGATTTTGTTGTTACCTTTCATTTACCTTACTTCGCCATGAGGCAAGTGTCGTTGCCCTTCCATGCGCCGAGAGTTGGGAAGAGGGTGGACTTCTTAGTTGTCTTCTCAATGGCTATGCTAGCCATCTCCTCTTCCTCTTCGGATGAGGACTCATCATTTGAGTCCCACTCCTTTCCTAGGTGTGCTTGTCCAGCTTGCTTCTTCTTCTTGAAGAATTTCTTGGGTTGAAGCTTTGTTTCCTTGGTCTTCTTCTTGTTTTCTTCATACGGGCAATCAACTATAAAGGGGTCATATTCACCATAGTTATAGCATGCCCGCCTTAGCTTCGGTCTTGATTTTTCCTTGTGTTTTCCTTCACTTAATTTGCCCCCTTGACTTATCTTCATCAGTCTCTTGAATCTCTTCATAAAGATGATCATGTCCTCTTCGTCAATATCGCTGCTCTCATCATCGCTGTCCTCTTCTTGTTGAGCTTCTCGAGCTTCTTTTGACAAGGGCTTGCAATTGGACTTCAAGGCAACCCCTTTCTTCTTTGCCGAGGTGAGGTCGGCAATCTCATTGACATGCTTAGCTTGCTTTTCCATCATTTCGAAGTTGATGATTTTTCCAAGAAGTTCGTCCAGGGTCATTTTCTTGTACCTGGGACTCTCTCTCTAATCATTGAGCATGGGGTAACATTGCGAAGCATGAAAGCTCTAAGGATGAGCTTCACCACCTCATGATCATTCCACTTCTTACTTCCGTATGCTCGAAACTTGTTGATGAGGGTATTTAAATGGTTGTACATGTCTTGTAGCGACTCATCTTCTTCTATGGCGAATCTTCCCAATTCGCCTTCGATCATTTGGATCTTCGCCTCATGCACATGACGATCGCCTTCATGTGCAGTTTGCAATGTGTCCCAGATTTTATTTGTAATCTCGAGTCCATCCACCTTGGTGAACTCGTCCCGACATAGTGAGAATGTGATGACCGCTGCAGCGTGGGTATTCTGATGAATTGCTCGCTCTTGGCTTTGTGTGAGCTCTTCGTCGTCGTCTGGGATATCTATTCCTGTACACGCAATATGCCACAACCTGTGATTGAGTGAGATTAAGTGCGTTTTCATGTTTTGCCTCCACATTAGTAATCATTGCTGTCAAAGTGTGGGGATTTTCCTAGAGGAATAGACAAATAATGGCTATCGTTAGAATTTAGACGATCGTAGTTGAAAGGATATCGGGAGTAGTCGGTGTGACTACTCCCCCTTTTCTTCTTCTCATCCTTGATCTTCACTTTCCCTTTTGAGAGGTCTTTCTTTCTTAGGAGCGCCTTGAGTTCAAGCGTCTCCTCATCGTCATCCACGAAGTCCTTAATGGTGTCGAGGAGCTTCTGCAATTTTTGTGCTTTTTCATCTTCAAGCTTCTCTTGGTTGAGACTCTTGTGCACATCCTTCATGTCCGACATGTTCTCTTCGAGCAATTAGTCTCTTGTGAAGAGTCTGAATCTGATACCAATTGAATGTGGCCTAGAGGGGGGGTGAATAGGCCGTTTTGAATTTTAGTCAGAACCTGCAACACTTGGCAACTTGATCAAATACCAGGAAATCAAACTAGTCCGATAGAGTGCGAACTAGTTCGATGCGTGCGGACTAGATCGATCAAGGTTGATCAATTATCTCGATCCTATACTCTATGCAGCGGAAATATAATTGTAATTAGAGTGTAACACTTCTATGAAACTGGATATTGTACAAGTTAACCTTATATTCAATGTTTTAACGTAATATGAACAGGATCAAGTGAAACCCTAGATAGCAATGAAAAGTAAGAACAATATGCTCAAAGTGAAGACACAAGATTTTTATCCCGTGGTTCGGTTCCCACAGAGGCAACCTACATCCACGTTGAATAGTCCACAAAAGTAGCGGGTCTTCTCCAACCCTACCCTCGTCGAATCGCGACGAAGGCCAATTCTCTTCCACTATCACAAGGGGTAAATCACCATGTTCAAGGGGCCTTCTCACAAGTTGAGGGCTCCCCAAGATTACAAATTGAACACCACCAAGAACACACTCTTAAGATCAGTAATGTAACAACAGGAGTGTGTTAGAGAATCAAACCCAAGAGCTCAAACTTGAAGAATCATGTCTCTCCTTTGCTCTAGAGTTAATCCACACATATTTGATCTTTCTTTGGTTGGATTGTGTGGAGAGACGTGTTTTCTAGGCTCTTGGAGGGTGTGATGGCGCAGGGAGTCGAGAGATATGAAAGTAGGGCCATGCACATCTATTTATAGGGTGTTTCCAAAAGTTACCATTAGGGTTACGAGAGTCCGGACTAGTCTGTGGTGGAGTCCGGACTAGTACGGTGTGCGGCGTGTAGGAAACCCTAAGTTCTTAGGAATATCGGACTTGTCCGGCCTTGGGCGGACTAGTCCGATTTAGGCTATGGAGTTATTCGGACTTATCCGACACTTATCGGACTAGTCGGGCTTGGTGAAACCTTTAGTGAATTGAGGGCAAGTCTGCACTTGGAGGACTTGTATGATTTTAGTCAGATAGGTTATCGGACTAGTCCGGATATTATCGGACCTATCCAATTTCGTGCAAAGTTGTGAAGTGCTGAGGACTAGTCCAATTTTTGTCATAAAGATATCGGACTAGTCCGTGGTGATATCGTACTAGTTTGGTCTGTGTAAGCCTGGACTGTGCAGACAAGTCTGCACTGGGAGTACTTGTCCAATTTTGAACAGAGGGGATATCGGACTAGTCAGGACCTGTATGTATTAGTGCAGTGAGTGAGTTTTCTTGAGATTGAGCTCTTGGGAGATGTTTCCCCAGCACACTCCATACAAAATGATCTAATCTTTTCATCTCTTGAGCTCTATTCCACATGGATCCTCATTCTCCTTTCTTTTTGCGCTTTCTTCATAATTTTATTAAAACTTGCGCTCATCTCAACAATTTAGTTAGGATCTCATTTGTTTGTCATAAATAAACCAAAACAGCACACAGAAAAAGATACATTGTACAACATAAAACAACATAGTATTATACAAGCTTTGTCTTTTAAAAATAATATACATCTAAATACACTACAGTGGAAGATAAGTTCATAGCTCCCAACACTCGAGCCTAAGCTATGCAAAAGTCATTTCGTTCAGCCCTAGAACAGAATCACACTGGCAACACACAGAAAACATCATGGCGGCTACAGAGTTCCCACTCGGCCGTGTACCCCGACGGGGGCAAAGCCTCACCGGCGAGCCCTTCATCAAATATGTCTTCATCCGCAGCAAAAACTTAAAATAGCAACCGTGAGCACGAAGGCTCAGCAAGACTTAACTGTCTCCACTAAGCATCAAACTCTATATGCAGGATATACGTAAGATAGGACAGCAGTTTGCAATAAAAGACTTGCCTAAATGTTAGTCCTTACTTTCAGCTTTTAGCAGCAACTTAAAACTTCATGAATCTTAAATTTAGTGAACAATCTGATCTAAACATACAAGCATCAATACATAATTATTCTATAAAGCATGATTCAATAATATTCAGCTCAAAATAATTAACTACGTCATGACTCAGTGAACAAGCGGTACTCAATAACCGCGAGGAATGGCGACTCGAATCGATATACACCTGCAGGGATACCCGAATAGCACAACACATACACCCACACTCGGAGCTGCAACGGCACACTCCACTCATGTTGTATGCAGCAACCTTTCACCCACTACCTACACGCCGACCCGTTCCCACCGCTACGAGCAGGAGGCGCCCACACGGAGTACGATGTACCAACTGGCAGGTTTACACCTTGCTGCTCTCAAACCACACCTATAAGGCGGTAGGGTATGCCTCGATGCTAAGGTGAACAAGTTACATCGGTTTACTGGGTCCCATATATCCAGTATGCCTTCGGTACATTCAAACTTGCTCAATAGGGCCGCACACGGATCGGTCCTTGACCGACACAGGCACAGCTACAACTCACAGGCCCCTATGTCCTGCTGCTCCTACTCCATGCCCGGTCTCATATTTAACCAAAAGGTGAATCTCTCACTCGACCAATCCCGTGTGAACCCAATTCCTGAACTCGCGAGTAGATTCTAACTACTCGACTTGTACCGAAGCAACTATAACATTAAGAATAGCATGGACACATCGAGGACTTAACCATCTACCCTTCTCTCATGGGTTGTCTAGTCATGCATTTTGAAAACTCCATGAAAATCCTAGACTTAATGCACATACATCATAACACATAAAGTGTGATACAAATAAAATTTAAAACATTGTTAAATGCAAATGGGGGCTTGCCTAGCTATGAGTCGGGATTAAAGTTAGTCTCCGGGTTGAAGACATCCAGTGGCTCTGGGGTCTCCTCGAGCTCGGCAACTATTTGATATGCAAAGAAAAATGCAAGTGATTCAACATTGGGATTATTAAATAGCTTAAAAGAAAGACAGTTAAGTATACTAAATGATGGCCACTGGTTCTGGAAATTTTACAGAGGACACTAGGCACTATGGGTGAGGTTCTGGCCAAATTTGGGCTAAGTTCATGGAAATATCTGTTGTATAAAATTCAATGTATATAAACCTTTCCCAAAATTTTCATGGGCAACCTGGGACCTCAACATGGCTAAAATTTGGTTTTCTATTTATAGGATGTCAAGAGTTACTCAAAAAAATTGGTTTTACAATTTTATAAGCATTCTACTGCAAGATATTGAATTAAGAAGTTTGGACAAATTTCTGAAATGTTTCTGGACACTTTGGAATTTTCAGGTACATAGAGATTGGAAATACAATTTGGCAATTCAATTGGACTTCAATGGACCTGAAAATTTGACTGGCACTAAAGGGAATTGTTTGGAATGATGTGGACAAATTTGAGAATTTTGAATGAATGGAGCACTAGTAATTAATTCCAAAGGCATTTTGCTTTATGGAATTATTGAGGATAGTTGATGGATTTTCATACAAATTCAAGTGCACCACCTGAAATTACAGATCATCCTGGTTCTAAAAAAATTATTTGGGAATTTTTGGACAAGTATTCTAGAATATATGGATTTTCCAAGTTGGAGCAATTTCTGGAATAAAATTCAAATAGGAAAGTTTGAATAATCAAGGGGGTCCCACGGTTTCAACCCGCGTAGACGCACTTGATCCCTAGCCACAGCAGATCCAGACGGCGCGTTTCACTGACTGACGGATGGGCCCCACAACTCTTCTTCCACCTCGCGCCACTGACGGTCCCGACGTCGCGCGGCGGCAGCGCCACGCCGGCATCTCGCTGCACATCATTCTATGGCACAACTCTTCCCCAAACTCACCGCCTAGCCATATTTTGAGGTGCTGAGCACGTCGGTGGGGTCAGCGCATGCCTGTGATGGCCGGAAAAGCTTGCGTGACGGCGGCGACGGCGGTTAGGGTTTTGGCCATGTCGGTCGAGCCCTACTGTGGGCTAAAACGGTTGGGAACACCTCAGGAAGCTTCATGGAAGCATGGGGAAGATGATTCTGGGCATAAGGAGGAGAGAAAAGGTTCAAAAAATGGTGGCGACGATGGACCGATGAGGGGAAAACCGGCGGTTGGGGAAAAATGGTATACCGACCCGATTTCTTGATGAAACTCAATGATTCTTCTTCGAGGTGACGTGCCTGGTCATGTAGAACAACAAAGCACACGTGCACGAGGAATACTCAAACGTGTAAAAAGAATTTCGCGTGCGAAGCAACTCTACTCATAATCGAAGCTCATCGGGGAAATTATTAATACTTGAGCTAGGAGGGATGGCAAGGGATGAATCTTTACGAGCATGTTCTACATGTAATGGCCCACCTTTTTCCTTCAAGGATTGAGACGAGTTGACAGCTTTATCATCATGTCGAAGATGATTAGAGAAAGCGGCAAATAGGGGAGCTTTTCTGGCGGCCACGGTTCCACTTCGATTGGTGTCGGGGAGGCTCCGGCTGGGCAAGAAAATGGTCAGGGAGGTGCGCACAACTTTGGTCAGTTAGTAGAGGTAAAGAAAAGGGATCAAACCCGAGTAACTTTGCTCCTATTCGGCTGGACAGAGGAGGAATCGGGAGGGGAGTAGAAATGATGTTTGAAACTTGAAGGTGAAGAAATAGTCGAGCCAGGGGTGTGGAGGGGGGATAAGGAGGAGGCTTGGCCTTGCTGGAGGCAGCTGGAGGCGACCTCAAACAGGCAAGCAGGCAAGCAGCTGCCTGGACTTTGCATGGCATGTGGTGTCACTTGGAGCGCAAAGACAGCATACCTGTAAGGATGACAAGTGGGTCCCACCTCATCCTCATCCTTGCGCCATCAATTCTACAACCTAATTCATTACAAAATTTGCTAGATATTTGTGGGATGGCTGGATTAATCATGTATAATTTGATTTTGTATTCAAATGGTTGATTTGACAGAGTTTCATTTTGAATTTAAACTTGAATTTGAATTTGAGTTGAATTCAATGTACCTATTGAATTAAATAGCAAACTTGTTTCAAAAATTATGAAAGTTTGCAGGGAGGCTATTTGAAATATTTGGAATCCATTGGTCAACTAAAATCTTCATGTTAATTTCATTTGAACAGTAGCTAAGTTTATTTTTTTGAATTCCCTTATTTGGAGTTTGAAATTATTTGTTTTTCTCATTTCCTTTTTATTGCTTTTTATCATTAAAAATATTTTTGTCCTAACTGAACTTTGAATTATTGAAATTAGGGCTCTTACACCTTCCGTAGCCACCCCATACCAAATTTTATGTCCGATCCTTGTAAATCCAAAACAATAAGGTTGGCGAGGAATTCTACCCCCTTATTTTAACACTTACTCTTGGACATACTATGTTGTTCTCATCTTCCGTACAACTTCATCTGAGACAGTGAATCTTTTAGTTGTTTCCATCTTCCATTGAAGTAGATGTCGAGTGAGATAGAAAATGGAGATAGAACGAATCCCCAACTATATGCATCAAGGTATATGAAACTAAGCAACTACCTATACTAGCCTATATGGACGTGGCAAGCACTAAAGCATCCCACAATCCTCTAGTAAGGACACAAGCATACAAGCAAACATTACATAGCATTCAGCACACCAAACGAACCACAATGTTTCTTGAGGGTTCCGATGTGCTCTAAAGTGTCAATTCTATCTGGCTGCATGCTACGATCAACATGTGGCTCTGATACCAATTTGTGACACCCGGTTCTGAAAGTTAACCAAGTGTGATGCATATGTGTGTCCAGGGTTCATCACACATACACGAGTGCATCAGAAATGATATACAGAAAATTACCACAACCCAAGTTAATTAAGTACCTTTATTACAATATACAAATAAACCTCAAATTACAAACTCTAATGATCATTATTAAACTATAACTGTGGCGGAAATAATCTAATTAAGCAACTAAGCAAACTAAGCAAACTGAGCATAGGAGAATGTGCGGCTCCAAGCAACACCACATGCAAGTCAATGGTAGAACACAATGTAGCACTCTGCATTAACCTCAAGAAACTCCCAAACATCGTCTGAAACTAATGCTGGGGGCAATTGCAAGGGTTAGAGCACATGTCGTACTCAATAAGAGTGGGAAAATAATGACATGTAGCTTAGACAAGTAATGATAATAAATAATGGGCATTTGCTGAAAAGTACATTTAAAATATGTAAAAAGCATCATACTACATCTATGTTAAATAATCCCATCATATCCCAACAATTATCAATTACGAGTCCAGTACCATCAATTACCATTATATCACATCTGTTGACATTTCTTACGTCGTAGATCATCTCTCTAAAGAGATGAGGTCCGTAAGTGCACGGAAACTATTGTGTCGCATTTCACCCAAGAGTATTCCCAAGGTATCGTATTTATCGCAAAGGAAGGCAATGGAGTAAAGTAAACACTACTCTTATGATCAAGCTATGGGATACTAATCAATTATCAAGTCAGCGGTAAGTTGATAATATATGGGTAGTGTGACACACACCTAAGCAATCTATTCTAAAGGGTATATTGGTCCTAATTGAGGTTAGACTAATAGTTGGGGTGTTGCTCCAACAATGCTTCTAATATACATATACATAGCCTAGGTTAGATACTAATGAGCATGTCAATGGTGAATCCTTATGCTAAGTTGTTCAATATATAGGGCACGGGTTTACTCCTAGCAATACTAGTACGACTCCTGCCAAAAGCCTATGGCATAGCCGAACGTGGAGACAAAGGACAGATAGGGCTGTCACCACCTACTACCTACTTCTTCAATCTGTGGGTTTACAAGACACCAACGCTACTTACTATCCTAGCACCATGCTAGCATACTAAGTAAATATCTTTGAGGCACGAATACAAGTGCCTCTCCATGGCGATGACTAACCTAAACATTGTTGAACCAATGTTGATACATAGCATAAGTTATTCCTATTAACATGACAATATCATAACTAATTTGACTATAGTGGGGGTTTGTAGTGTTTATGATGATAGATTAGGAGTGATATGGCATAATCATAAAGACTACTCCTACCACATACATGGAATCCACAATCAAACAAGAAACGCTTCATCCATGTATATGAATAAAAGAAGACTAAAGATAATATCTTTATTATGCATAAAGTCACAAATAAAAGAAAAGATACATGAGCCATACCTTTCCCAACATGGACTTGGGACTAGAGGCTCTCCTCCAGGTATCCTAACTCCACTAAGGACTAAGAGAACTAGTGTATGCAATAGAATGATGCTCAAGTGGTTTGTGTTGAAGTGAGGGGTCCTATTTATAGCCCGGAGAAGGGTCGATTCCCGCCACCAAAAGTGCACGAATCAGTCAGCACTGACTTCTATAAGTTGGGAGAAGGCAACACGTGGCATTTGACCGTGTTTGGCAACATGAACTAGTCGGTTGATTAGGGGGGTCGGCCGACCTAGTCCTGGCTCTGAGCGGCTAGTTCTTCCTCTAGGTGACTGACAGGTGGGTCCCATTTCATGAAATGGGTGCTACACCGTTAGATGGCCTCAGATACTTCTGTTTGTGGGCAATTTTATCCATGTGGTGCCACGTGGTGATGCCTGATTGGCTGGGATGATAATTTATAGGATCCATCCCCTTGTTTCACCTCAATTCTGTATAAAATGCCTGCATGCACTATTTTCGTCGAGGACAAGTGGAAATAGGTTAAATAGAAAAGTAATGTGTGCAAGAAATAATATTTACTTCACATAATTGAGTTATATTGACAGGTGAAATTAGTATATAACAACCGTGAAGAAACTTCCCCAAGCATATCCTTTGCTAGTCCCGAGCAAAGTCAAGACTTTATGTTGATGATCAGGGGTTGCTCTAATGTTCTATTTTTTAAAAGTACCATGTGTACAAAAAAATACTCTACCTAGTATCGCAAAAATTGCCATGGTACTTCACCCATCTTATGTTATTATGGGGCTTATGCTATCTCCTATTCATGGGTGGTTGAATGATAGAATAGCAAACGGAGCACACATACCCTAGAAATCAAGTTCCACTAAAATTCCAGAGAGTTCAATTTAGATTTTAAGTACCTCAATTTGATTCTCTCGGTCTCTCCTTTGAATGTAGTGGAAATCTTTCCTCACCAAGGCATTCTGCCAACACTCATTCTACCACTAAATAAGACTTGTATGTGGAGCTTGGTAGGGAATATAATAGGCATATTTGCAACACATAATATTGCTAAGTCAAAAAAAGCAAGCCTTAGGAGAAATCAATTCAAAACTATTTGATTCAAGACTTGTGCATGTGTGATGAAATGGAGGTGGATGTGGATATTTGAGATGACTCCTTTTTGTGTGGACTCTCTTATTTTGTAGGGATGAAAGATGGCTACTTTTCTTTTCCTTTTTTTTCTCATGCTTGTATTGTAAGCATGCATTTTCGTTTTTCTTTTTCTTTTCCTCTTTTTCTTGTAGTCATGTCTTCAACTCCCTTTTTATGCAAGAAATTCTGGAGAGAGTACTATGTATGAATGATATGGAGTTTCTCTATTTGTTGTGGAATAGTGGTATGGTGGAATTTTGTTTACTTCTAGTGTAGAAGTATAGCATGTGCAAGTGAAGTCTTGAATTCAAAAGGTAATGAATGAAATCTCACATAGGTCTATACTAGTTTGACAAAGCTCAATGTGAAGGCAAATAACATATGCATCAGGTTTATCAATTTAATGTATCATATGGCTTTGTAGGTATTTCCAATCAAATGAGAGTAAATTAAATCTTTTTAGAACTTCTCCAGAAATCTATGTTTTACTTTCAAATTAGGAATAGCAGCCCTATCACTATATCATATCTCACAACAACTTAGAATTGGATTAAGCTTTTGCTACCCACAATTTCTAAATCAAGGAAAAAGTAATTCTAGGCAATGAAAGCGATATTTTGGAAAGTAGTAAGTTTTAAACTTGAGACTTAGAAAAATTCAAATAGAGCAACTATTCATCATTTCATCTATGTGAATTCCAAATCATTCTTACCGCACATCTTTTATTTTATTTTGAAAGAAAACCTACTCTACTTATTTATATGTTTTTTTATATGCAAGGTGGATGATGGCTCAATGGAAAATAAATATGCAAGGGTTGCGATACAAGTTACCTCAAGTGGGGGTCCTCCCCCAAGCTTGTTCTTTGTCATGGTCCGCGCTAGGGCATGAAACCCTAATGATGGATGTAGGCCATGAGGTTGGCCTACTTGTTTGCAGCATGGCTTTGACATTGGAGGGTTGAGTGTTGATGTTGGGTTGCCTTCCATGGGTTTCATGAGTGTGGTCCAGGAGAGTGTTGCCGATGTCGCTCATCCGCACTTCAAGTTTCCATAGGTTGGATGTACCTTGTTATTCCTTGTCCAAGGTAGTGATAACCCTTAGCACAAAGGCATGACGTGTACTCAACATGCATTGAGTGTGTTCCTTCATTCATTGGCTAATGTGTATCATACCTTCTTGTCACAATGGAATAACTTGTACCCCTCATGCATTGGGTGTGATCTGCCACTCCTTGCCTTACGGTAATGATACCCTTTAGCCACGTAGGAGTGACATGTATCCAACATGTGTTGAGTAGATCCATTATTCCTTGGCTAAAATACAACATACCTATAACCACAGAGGGATGACGTGTACTCAACACGGGTTGAGTGTGATCCGTTGTTCCTTGGCTAAGGTATAAGATACCTTCTAGCCACATAGGAACAACTTAGACCCAATATACATTGGATGCAATCTTGTTATTCCTTGGTTAAGGTACATCATACCTTTTAGCCACAAAGGAATAACTTACATCCAATGATGGTGGCAATTCCCTTGAGCTTGAATGAGTGCTTAGAATAGTTAAGAGCATAATGCTCTCACCTATTTGTAGCAGCCCATTGGTTGCTCACTAGTGTTTCCATGTCAAACCTTCGGCCTCGTATAGTTATGGTTGACCTTCGGGCTTAACTTTTGATAGGTAGCAACCATCCTAATTTAGTTCTTGTTCAAGAGATATTGAAATGAAATCCTCTTAGAGTTTCCAACAATCGCATCTTCGAATGCCTGCATAGTTATTCACTCCTGCAAACTTCCTCTCTATGATAGAGAGAGAGATGGTTGGCTCCTGATACTTGTACAAATGATTTTTCGGGTTAGGTAACTGAACCTTCATTTGTACGCATGGGGAAGAGCAAAATCAAAGATGCATTGGGTCCAATTTCTTGTATATCCATGATCAATGTATGAATCATTGCTAGGAGTGGTGTTTTATTAATAAATCAAGTTGAACATCTTCTAAAGCTCTGCTCATAGCAATGCAAGTGATATGAATACACTATATGGATCATTTTATCTTGTAAAATTTCTAACCATCATAGTTTTGCACAAGAGCAAATGTTGTCATTTGGGTCATGGCAAACAATATTATCAATTTTATCTTCCTGAACAATTTTGTTAATTTCTTGCTTAGGAATTTGAAATTTAGTGATCCATGCATGAATGAGTTTCAAATCAAAATTATGGACATCACTATTCCTAGGTTGCTACGTACCAATTCAACCAATAAGTCATTCCATAAGAATTACCTAGGCAAAAAATGTCTAAGTCAATTTTAACAATGCTTATGAAATTCTAGGTACTTGTTTAAAAATATTCCCAACTAAGGTGAAATTCCTTTTTGAAGAATTAAAAAAGTAATGTCAACACTTACTCTCATGAGGATGCATAAGAATTGAATGATGAGATTGTGTAAACCTTCCTTACCAATGTAAGCAAAAATCATTCAATCCTAATGTAGTTCCAATGACGGAAAATTTTAAACTTGTACCTCAATTGAAGAGCAGCCTTGGTTGAAGGTTGTTATGTGAGAAACAACCATGAGTTTTGGTGTAGCCTTCATGTTCAATGTCTTCTACCAAGTTGAGTTTGGTGTTAAATGAGCTTCATCTTGTTCCTCCATTGGACCACCATCTTGAGAATTCCTCCACTGTGAACTCAAAATGAGATTGATGGAGGGATATGCGCTTGATGAGGCTTTCCACCCTCTTTACAATTTTTTCTTGGCTGCAATAAAATCAAGAACAAACAAAACAACTCTAAAACGGGTTATGTTATCTCAAAAGGATGTTGCACCCTTTGTCAAATTGTTTTGCCCAACTCGAAACAACTTGCAAATACATTGGATATTAAGGGAAATATTTTTGGTTTGAATTACGAAGATGAATTCATGTGGTTATTCCCAAGGTTCATATCTAAATAAATTGATTTCCTAATTCAAAATTTTAGTTTTAGGAAGGTTGGAAATTTTACTTTCCAACGTGCAAGTGTGGAAATTCAAACATGCTAAATGCAAATGCAAGAGTTGATGGGAAAATTCAATTATGCAATTTGGGAAATCAAATATGAGATAACTACCAATTAACCAATTGGCAAGGACTCACCGGATTTTCGAAGTCTGATGAGTGAGACTTACCTCGCCATGATCCAAGGAATCTTCTACACTGATTCATGGGTCATTTGAGCTTTATTTAAGAATTTCTGACATGGCCGGAACCCTAGCCGCCGTCGCTGCTGTCGAACCGTTGCCTCCGGCCGTCTCTGTGTAGTCCTGACCCCACCATCATGTTGCGCGTCGAATTTGAGGCCCAAATGGCAAGTAGGGAGTGCTCCGGTGCCTTGCTTCGTCGAGCGTCAAAAACGCCACCGCGCGCCACGGTGAGGCTCGCCGGCGTTCCAAGGAAGAAGAAGGATTGCCGGGTCCCGCGAGTCAGTGTCTATTTGAGGGGCCAAGGATCTGGTGTGGTTAAGGATCTTTTGTGGCTGCACGGTTTGACCCCTGGCCCTCGGTGTGGCCCAGTTCTTGTTGGCCCAATTTATATGGTGTGACCCAGGTGGATTATTCAAACATTTCAGTTTAAAATAATTCACAGAATTTTTTCAAACTTAAAATAGATAACTCTCAGTAGGATGGTCCAAAATTAGTCAAACAAATTTTTTTAGAAATGTCTTGATCTCTAGTTTCTTGTAGTACCAGTGGTTTGTCATGAAAGATCAAATTATTTGCTGTATAATTCAGTTTCTCCAAGCACCTAGGGAATTATCACAGCTATTCCTTCTAATGGACAAATACCCCAAAAATACCAAAAATTCATTTATGATGTTCCGGAGTCCCTGAAAAATTTTCATGACCATTGGACCTGTATAACTTTCCCAGATTCGAATTCTTTCACTGCCGCTCCAAGTACAAGAAACTGTTTCCAAAATTTAATTCCAACTTCAAAATTCAATTACTACTAGTACAATTGCCCGAATATTTCCCAATAAATTCTCGTAGACTCATATTGATCCCAAATTTGCATTGGTATAATTTGTTGGACATAAAAGTCACAGAATTTTCATAATTAATTCCTTTGAGCTATCTTCTTGGGAAATTAGTTACTCCTGTTCTGCTAATTGGAAAAGTCAGAATACTCATCAAATACACTTGATCTCTAGTAAAAAGTTCAAGGTCATTGGACTTTATTTGCTTGGTTATTAGTGTTCCAATTCTCTATGTCAATTGAAAATTCAGAAATGTACAGAAATATTTCCAGATTTTATCCCAAACTTGAAAAATCTATTTCTGTGAGACCTATGTGTGCTGAATACATTGGCTTGTAGTGAATACCCTTGGCTGTGATGATAAAAGATTTGAATATCAACAAAACACCTTTTTATCAAGGTCCGACTCTAGCTCTGAGCTATAGCAAGGTCCGACGGTAGGTCCGGCTTGTTTTGGGTAGCTACGGTTACGTTCGATGCTAGTTCCGACTAGCTTTGGTCAGCTCCGGTGAAGTTTTGTCTTTAGCTCCAGCATGTCTTTGATAGCTCCGATATGTTTTTGATAGCTCCGACATGATTTTGATAGCTCTGCCGTGTTTTTGCTAAACTCCGAAGTTGATTTTTCTAGCTCCGGCTTTTGGGTTTACTAGTTCCGACTAGTTTTGGTAAGCTCCGGCGCTAGGTCCTGCTAGTTTTGGTAAGATTCGGCGGGTGCTTGATTTTACTAGCTCTGGTAAGCTCCGGCTCAAGGCCCGGTTTGCTTTGGCAATGTCCAGAACTTGATCGCAGTGCTTCTGCTTTTCATTTGCAATGTTTTGTACTTGCTTTACATTGTTTGAAAGTTAGCTTAGTATTCTTTTACTAAGTTTTTGGTGCGTTTTGGATGATATGGCTGA
Source organism: Tuctoria greenei (assembly GCA_036927565.1). NCBI lineage: Eukaryota > Viridiplantae > Streptophyta > Magnoliopsida > Poales > Poaceae > Tuctoria > Tuctoria greenei. Next base: position 126,477,313 of record JAYESD010000011.1, on the reverse strand, counting down.
TATCGTGTTACTATAGTTTTGCAACATGCTTATGTGAGGTTCTCACATAAGGTGTTGTGTTCGGAACTAACTTGAGTCAAGTCAAGGACCTGGGATCGTATGGATTGGTTGTTTATTCATGTGCAGGTGTTGCTTGAGTTCAAGACATGGCTGGTGACGGGATCCATTGGACTAGTCTCAGGGAGGAGATGAGGTTCCAACAACCAAATTTAGGAGGAATTGTGGTTGAGCAGATCAGGAGGTTGCGCAACATGATTGAATCAAGAACAATGCATATGAAGGTATCGTGGACGTCATTGGAAGATGTTTGCATGTGTGCAAGGAGTTCATGGACATGGATACATGGTTTCAAGACGTGATGAAGAGATGTGGACGTAAAGAGTTGGTCGGAAAGGTCCAACCGACTAGGTTATGGACTCAGGCTGCGGCTGAGTCGGGTTTGACTCAAATTTGGAAAGATTTGAGTTGGTTATGATAGGATTTCGTATGGGTCACGAATTTGAGTTGTTTAGGAATGTGGGACACGTTCCTAAGGTGTTTGGAAGTCTTAAGATTGCTTCTATCTACGTATAGAAGAATCTTGAGCAGTTATGGAAAGTTACGATTCGTGATCTGAGTAGGATTGGAGTCCTAGTTGATATTGGGTTGGCCTAAGGGCTGGTTATATAAGCAAGGGAGCCCAGAGCTCGTGGTGCACGACTTTGGGGCTGTTCCTCTTGTGTTGTATTGAATAAAATTCATAGTTTGAAGGAACTTTTGTGCCTTGTTCGCCCGACTTGTTCCGGACAAGTTTTACTCGTCGAGTTTCTGGACAGCACTACCTTTCGTCGGTGGTTTTATCATAACTCGAGCTTTACAGATCCAATTTACGTGATTATTTTTGGGTTGTCTTCAAAACTTGATTTTCTATCATCTGTCAAAATTTCACGGTCATTGGATTTGTGGTCTATGATCTACACGAGTTTCTTTGCAGCGTTCCAGAACTGTTTTTTTTTTCGGGTAGGGCAGATTGACCATTGTTTGATCTTTCGATCATAACTTGAGTTTTTCTCGACGGATTTGAGTGATTCTTTTTGTGTTGTCTTCGTGACTTGATTCTATCTGATATCCATCACTTTTGTCACTGTGAAACACGTTTAGATTAGTCTCACACACGATTTCTTTAACAGATCGTTTTTCTGACAAAAGAGTTTGGGGTTTAATTGTTTCCGCTGCGTAAGATTTTTAAATCTACCATTCACCCCCCCTGGTAGCTTCTCATGTGCTCTTCAATCCTACAATTAGTATCAGAGCCACGGTGCTCTAATCTTTGTGATTTGCACGTATTTTTGACTAATTATCATAGAGAAGTACTCCGCCAAACCTTGTGTGTTTGCTGGTATTGATTTTCAGGTTTGGAAGGCACTCATGGAGGCTTTCATCCAGGAACAAGGCTTTGCAATATGGGAGAAGGTATACAAGCCTTACGAAGTGCCATCAAACGATCAAGTTACAGTTACAAATCTGAGAGATGTCGACAACAACAACAAGGCTCGGAAGTTGATCATACAAGGATTAACACAAAGCGACTTCGACCGTGTTGCACACCTCCGATCTGCATACGATGTGTGGAAAGCACTCTATGACTACCACGAAGGATCCAACATCATCAAAGAGGTAAGGCAAGACATGTTCAAGAACGAATACATGCGCTTCGAGATGCAACCTGGTGAGTCTATTGATGACCTTTTTGCTCGCTTTAATAAGATTCTCAGCAACTTGCGTAGTGTTAATGTTAATTTTTCAGATACTGAAAATGCTAGGCAACTGCTAAGTGCATTAGATATGTCAATTTGGGAGACGAAAGTCACATCTATTCGTGAATCTACTGTCATGAGTTCACTTACTTTAGATGTGCTATATTTCAAGTTAAAAACTCATGAAATTGACATAATCTTACGTAAGAACCCCAATAAGTCTATTGCATTTGTTTCACAACATGATATTTCTAGCTCCGGCCAATCATCATCCTGCAATACTCTTGCTTTGTTGTCCTCACTAACCCTGGAGTAGATCGAAGAATTTCCAGAAGAGGAGTTGGCACTCATCTCTACTAGATTCTCAAAAGCATTGCAAAATGTGACAACTAGAAGGAGAGGAAGCTCCGGACCTCAATGCTGTTTTGAATGTGGTAAAACATGATACTTTCGTACAAAATGCCCTAACCTTTCAGGTCCGACCACCCGGGAAGAAAAACATAGCAAGGTTCGGACCTCCTCTGGAAATTCCAATAAGAAGAAGAAAAGCACCATAGGACGCAAGATGATCAACAGTTTCATCACTACGCTTCAAGAGTTCAGTTCAAGCGACATGGACATTGGAAGTGATGAAGATGAAGATGATTTGGTAAACTTGTGCTTCATGGCGGGCAAGTCAAGATCAAGTATGGAGGAGGCAGAACTGAACAGCGACAATGAAGAGGTATGTCCTACTTGCGAAGAAATGTGTGATGCTATTTCTCGTGCCACTATTATTGTTAAGAAAAAAGACAAAAAACTTAGGGATAGTGTTGCTAAAATCGAATCACTAGAATCTGAAATCAACCGTTTAAAAACTTTGATTCCTAGTGATGATGCATGTTCCTCATGTGATTTAATATATGAACAATTGTCCTCATTAAGAAGTGCGCACACCTCCACGCTTGATAAACTTGAGTTAGAAATTGAAAAGAACAAAGAGCTTGCTGCACTTAATGATAAAAACTTGAAAGAAGCTAGCTGTTCTACAATTGATTTGCATTGTTCTACTTGTGATGATCTTGATAAGAAACTACAGGATGCTATGAATGAAATTTCTATATTGAACAATCCTTTACGTTCTCATGAAGTTAAATTTTGTTCAAATTGCAAACTAAAAGGAAAAACTTCATGTGAAAATTGCCTTGATCTGTCCAATAAACTTGATGACATGGATAGGACATTAGATCGGTTTTGTAATGGGAATAAGAACCTAAACTTACTGTTGAATTCTTCTAAGTCTTGCAATGATAAAACTGGTTTAGGTTTTGATTCTCATGCTCATGCTAAGGCACATCCACCTAAAATTGTAAAGTCATTAGGAAGTGGTTTGATTCAAACAGTTCCTAAACAAAAAGTAGTGGTTTTCAAATCTGCAGGAGTATTGTCTCATTCGGTTTCAAATAAAAATATTGCTTGCTCATCTAGACATGAACACAAAGTTAAATTTCATTGTTCCTTCTGTGGTAGAGATGGTCATGTCATAGATTTTTGTTATAGACTAGCTAAACAACAGAAAAGGGAAAGAATGGTTGCTAGATCTCATAACTTTCATGCAAAATTTGCTGCACACATTGAACCGAATGTACAACCTGATGTTTTGAGTCAAAAATATTCAAAGTTTACCTCCGGACCTTCTGTTTTTGCCTCCGGAGCTACTGATTTTTGTGCTACACAAGTAACACCTTATAGGTCAGTAGTTAAGAATAAAAAATCTCAAACTTTGACTCATAAACCTGCTGTTTTATCTCAGCTTTCGCGTGTTTTTCCTGCTGCACGTCGCGTGACTCAGTACTGGATTCCTAAATGCCTTTTGACTAACCCCAGTATTGATTCATCGACGTATTGTGCTTTTATGTAGGTTACACGTTTGAGGAAGGAGAACATTTGGATTGTGGATTCAGGTTGCTCACGCCACATGACCGGTAACAAAGATTGGTTCTCCTCCGTCTCTTTTGTGTCACGTGTAGAGAATGTTACTTTGGCCGATAATTCTTCAACTCCTATAATTGCTAAGGGTTCGGTTAGAGTAAATGATCACTACACTTTGAAGGATGTGGCACTTGTCAAAAATTTGAAATACAACTTGCTTTCTATTGCACAATTGCTAGATGAAAATCTAGAAATTATCTTCAATAAAAACTGCTGCAAAGTTGCAGGTTCAAATAGTGAGCTTATTTTTAACATGTCTCGGTTTAGAAGAGTTTTTAAAGCTGATTTTGATATGTCTTCCTCTAAGCATAGGTGTCTAGTTGCTAATGATTCAAAGGACTTATATTTTTGGCATCGTAGACTTGATCACATAGGCTTTGATCACCTAACGTGTGTTAGTGCTCTTGATGTCATACGTGGGCTGCCTATGTTTAAAGAGGACAAAGAGATTGTGTGCTCTTCTTGTAGACATGCTAAGATGGTTGCAGGTTCACATACACCTCTCACAATGATCATGACAACTGAACCATGTCAACTTTTGCATCTTGACACCGTAGGACCTTCACGTGTTCAATCTTTCGGAGGTAAATGGTATGTTCTTGTTATCGTTGATGATTATTGTAGATACTCTTGGGTTTACTTTATGGCGTCTAAGAATGAAGTTTTTAGTCACTTTAGAACTTTATTTCTTAGATTATCAATTGATCACCCAGGATCATTAAAAGTAATTAGAAGTGATAATGGAACTTAATTTAAAAATCAATCTTTTGATCACTTTTTTGCTGAAAATAGAATAGATCATCAATTCTCTTCACCATATGTACCTCAACAAAACGGTGTTGTAGAAAGAAAGAACAGAACCTTAGTTGAGATGGCTAGGACTATGCTTGATGAATATAAAACTCCTAGGAAATTTTGGGCTGATGCGTTAGCAACCGCTTGTTATGTCTCAAATCGTGTTTTCTTGCGTGCTAAGCTAGGTAAAACACCATATGAGCTCCGGTTTGGACATAGGCCTAGTGTTACACACTTTCGGGTCTTTGGTTGCAAATGTTTTGTTAAGAAACATGGTAATCTTGATAAATTTGAACCTAGATCCATTGATGGCATGTTTCTTGGTTATCCATCTCATACTAGGGGCTATCGTGTGCTTTTACTTGACACTAACAAAATTGTGGAGACTTGTGAAGTTTCTTTTGATGAATGCCCAGGTACTAGCTCCGGTGTTGCAGGACCAGATCCGTATCCTCAGGGGGAGGGTATTTTCGAAGATGAAGAAGAGCCGGTGATACTGCCTGGTAGTCTCAAAGTTGACACGTGTCCAGCTCCGGCTATCACTTATGCTGGTCCTGATCGTCCACAAGTCACAAGCTCATCAATCTACGATGAACCTAATGAAGAAGAAGCTTGTGAGACATCTGTCCCCCTACGTTTTTACAAAGATCATCCCCCACAACAGTGATTGGAAGCTTGCACGAACGAGTCACACAGTCCAGGTTTTGCGATCCAAACTCTTATGCTCATTCTGCTTTTGTTGCTTCTTTTGAACCCAAAGATATATCACATGCACTCACTAATGAATCTTGGATTATTGCCATGCAATAAGAGTTAGAAAATTTTGAAAGAAATAATGTTTGGAAACTTGTACCTCCACCTCAAGGTCACACTTTAATTGGAACTAAATGGGTATATAAAAATAAACAAAGTGAGGATGGGGTTGTGGTTAGGAATAAGGCTAGGTTGGTTGCTCAAGGTTTCACTCAAGTTGAAGGTCTAGATTTTGATGAAACTTTTGCTCCTGTCGCTTGATTAGAAGCCATAAGAATTTTGTTAGCTTTTGCAGCATCTAAAGGTTTTAAGCTATTTCAAATGGATGTTAAAAGTGCTTTTCTTAATGGCTACATATATGAGGAGGTTTATGTCAAACAACCACCGGGTTTTGAAAATCCAGATTTTCCTAATCATGTTTACAAACTATCCAAAGCCTTATACGGCCTCAAACAAGCCCCTAGAGCATGGTATGATAGGTTAAAAACATTATTACTTGAAAAGGGGTTTACCATGGGCAAGGTTGATAAAACTCTTTTTGTGCTTAAACATGGCAATGACTCATTATTCATTCAAGTGTATGTGGATGATATTATCTTTGGTTGTGCTTCTCATGATCTTGTGTCCAAGTTTTCAGCAATGATGAGTTCCGAATTTGAAATGAGTATGATGGGTGAACTCACTTACTTTTTGGGGCTGCAAATCAAGCAAACCAAGGAGGGTACCTTTCTGCATCAAACAAAGTATACCAAAGACCTCCTAAGGCGCTTCAACATGGACAAAAGCAAGCCTCTTCGGACACCAATGGGAACAGCAACAACACTTGAACTTGATGAAGATGGTGAATCTGTGAATCAAAAAGAATATAGAAGCATGATTGGATAACTTTTGTACCTCACGACATCAAGACCATACATACAATTCAGCGTATGTCTTGGTTCACGGTTTCAAGCTTCCCCACGTGTTTCACATCGTCAAGCCATCAAAAGGATTCTTAGGTACTTACATGGAACCTAAGAATTTGGCATTTTTCTTCCTTCTTCCTCAACCGTTACTTTGAAAGCTTTTTCGGATGCTGATTTTGGGGGTTGTAGGATTGGTAGGAAAAGTACTTCTGGTGCTTGTCATTTTCTTGGTAATTCTCTTGTTGCTTGGTCCTCTAGAAAACGAAATTCAGTTGCACAATCCACAGCCAAATCTAAATATGTAGCTGCTGCTAGTGCTTGCTCTCAAATTCTTTGGATTGTTCAAACACTTAAGGACTATGGGGTTGATCTAGATAGTGTTCCACTATTCTGTGATAACACTAGTGCCATTTGCATTGCTAAAAACCCCGTGCAACATTCTAGAACTAAGCACATTGACATTAGGTATCACTTTCTCCGAGATAATGTTGAAAAAGGAAACATTGTGCTTCACCATGTAGATACCGAACAACAATTGGCTGACATTTTTACAAAACCTTTGGATTTCACTCGTTTTTGTTACATTCGTAGTGAAATAGGGGTTATGCATCCTCATGGCTTAAATTGAGGGGGAGTTTTTGAAACTTGGGAAGTCTTTGTGTGAATCTGAAATTAAAATAATATGAGCATAGTATTTCATACATATATGACTCTGTGATTCCTTTTACATGTTGAAATTTCTTACTACATTACTCATGTTATACATTTTGTAGTTTTTGCCATGTCTAGTAATTGGAATAATTACTTATACTAAAACTGGTCATGGTCGAACCTTCTTGCTGTTTTGAACTTGTTACATGTTCACAAGTGCTTTTAATCATAAAGAATTAATCAAGTAATCAACTCACATGTTGAGTTTTTATGAACAAATATAAATTGAGAAAAGATCAAGAGAATATGCATGCATCGCACTTCTTCTTTTGAGATGGCTTGTCATTGCACTTAGATATGAACTTGGAAGAAGTTGTGTATGACTAAAATCATGTCCTTAAGCTTTTGATTATCAAATGACATAGGATTGGCTTGGTTGGTTAGAATAAGGCAGATGCACATATAATCTCTTGCAAATATCATATGATCTAAATTTGTGTTTTGAAAAATAATAAAATGCAGCAACTAGTGTCATGCTTTCAAGTTATGAAATAGTTAAGTTTGTGAGATCATGACTTGCTTAAATTGAAAATTACATATGATCTCTACCATGGCTTACACTACTTTATGTATCTCATTGATGTGATAGTGTAAGTTACTTGATAGTATGACTTGGATGAGCTTTGTTTATATGTATATGTTATAATACGCTCATAACAACTAAAGGGGGAGAGATAATTTGTTTATATGTTCATGACTTGCAGAATACATTGTCAAATGGGGAGAGATAAGCATGAAGAGAAAGAGAATATGTGCATAAGGAGAGATAATAAAGGGGGAGAGATAATTTTTTTGGATTTTCTTCTCATTTTACTTTTGATTTACAAAGGGGGAGAAATTGATTTCAAAACTTTTAATTGAATAAGCAAATGTTCGGATATTAAATGGTGTTGTTAATGCATTCATCAAGGGGGAGATTGTGAGACCTATGTGTGCTGAATACATTGGCTTGTAGTGAATACACTTGGCTGTGATTATAAAAGTTTGAATATCAACAAAACACCTTTTTATCAAGGTCCGACTCTAGCTCGGAGCTACAGCAAGGTCTGACGGTAGGTCCGACTTGTTTTGGGTAGCTCCGGTTACGTTCGATGCTAGGTCCGACTAGCTTTGGTCAGCTCCGATGAAGTTTTGTCTTTAGCTCCGGAATGTCTTTGATAGCTCCGACATGTTTTTGATAGCTCCGACATGATTTTGATAGCTCCGCCGTGTTTTTGCTAAGCTCCGAAATTGATTTTTCTAGCTCCGGCTTTTGGGTTTACTAGTTCCGACTAGATTTGGTAAGCTCCGGCGCTAGGTCCTGCTAGTTTTGGTAAGCTCCGGCGGGTGCTTGATTTTACTAGCTCTGGTAAGCTCCGGCTCAAGGTCCGGTTTGCTCTGGCAATGTCCGGAACTTGACCGCAATGCTTCTGCTTTTCATTTGCAATGTTTTGTACTTGCTTTACATTGTTGGAAAGTTTGCTTAGTATTCTTTAACTATGTTTTTTGTGCGTTTTGGATGATATGGCTGATATCGTGTTACTATAGTTTTGCAACATGCTTATGTGAGGTTCTCACATAAGGTGTTGTGTTCGAAACTAACTTGAGTCAAGTCAAGGACTTGGGCTCGTATGGATTGGTTGTTTATTCATGTGTAGGTGTTGCTTGAGTTCAATACATGGCTGGTGACGGGATCCATTGGACTAGTCTCAGGGAGGAGATGAGGTTCGAACAACCAAATTTGGGAGGAATTGTGGTTGAGCTGATCAGGAGGTTGCGCAGCATGATTGAATCAAGAACAATGCATATGAAGGTATCGTGGACGTCATTGGAAGATGTTTGCACGTGTGCAAGGAGTGCATGGACGTGGCTACATGGTTTCGAGACGTGATGAAGAGATGTGGACGTAAAGAGTTGGTCGGAAAGGTCCAACCAACTAGGTTATGGACTCAGGCTGCGGCTGAGTCGGGTTTGACTCAAATATGGAAATATTTGAGTTGGTTATGATAGGATTTCGTATGGGTCACGAATTTGAGTTGTTTAGGAATGTGGGATACATTCCTAAGGTGTTTGGAAGTCTTAATATTGCTTCTATCTGCGTATAAAAGAATCTTGAGCAGTTACGGAAAGTTACGATTCGTGATCTGAGTAGGATTGGTGTCCTAGTTGGTATTGGGTTGGCCTAAGGGCTGGTTATATAAGCAAGGGAGCCCAGAGCTCATGGTGCACGACTTTGGGGCTGTTCCTATTGTGTTCTATTGAATAAAATTCATAGTTTGATGACTTTTGTGCCTTGTTCGTCCGAATTGTTCCAGACAAGTTTTACTCATCGAGTTTCTGGACAGCACTACCTTTCGTTGGTGGTTTTATCATAACTCGAGTTTTACAGATCCAATTGACGTGATTCTTTTTGGGTTATCTTCACAACTTGATTTTCTATCATCTGCCAAAATTTCACGGTCATTGGATTTGTGGTCTATGATCTACACGAGTTTCTTTGCAGTGTTCAAGAACTGTTTTTTTCTCGGGTAGGGCAGATTGACCATTGTTTGATCTTTCGATCATAACTTGAGTTTTTCTCAACGGATTTGAGTGATTCTTTTTGTGTTGTCTTCGTGACTTGATTATCTCTGATATCTATAACTTTTGTCACGGTGAAACATGTTTAGATTAGTCTCACACACGATTTATTTAACAGATCGTTTTTCTGCCAAAAGGGTTTGGGGTTTAATTGTTTCCGCTGCGTAAGATTTTTAAATCTACCATTCACCCCCCCTATGTTAGCTTTTCACGTGCTCTTCGATCCTACAATTCCTCCCTGTAGGAAGCTCAGAAAATTATGAAGAAAATTTTCCTAGAACCAATGAGGCCTCCTACCATGATCATCCACTGTTAGCCATGACAAAGGTCCAGATTTATTACCAAATTTTAGAGAAGGTTTTTAATTGTTGGAATTTTAGAGACAACAATCTTCCTTGAACATCTCCAATTCTTGGTCCAGTTCTTCCTCATAGAACATAGTATCCACTGTAAAAATCCCAAAGCCAATTAAAAACATTTACATACCTGATTTGTATTTACAAAGTCTTTTACAAAGTTTAAATATCACTCATGTACTTTATATATTGCATATCATAAAGTGACCAAGGTCCAAGAGGAGCCGGAGCCCTTGGAGAGTATATCACTAGAGGCTAACTTTGAATCTGACTCCCAGCCAGGCAAGCTCCGTTTTGCATTTAAGTGCTTTTGCAAAATTTTGATTGTATCACTTATGTCTAGGGTGAGTTTTGTGTATTAGGGCTAAGGTGCCTGTTACTCCACTTGCATGACCCACAAATCCTATGGAGTATTGGTTAGGTCTATAGCTTGACGAGTAGAAAATGCCATGCTAATGTTTTGAGAAATCCGATAGAAGTCAAGTAGTGGGAATCTACTCGCGAGATAGGGTTTATATCACACGGGGTTGGTTTGAGTACATAAATGGTTTATGAATATGAATTTGGGACCGAACAGCGACATAGGATGCAGTGAGACAGGGTCTCACGTGTGTAGGCTGCTCGTGTCGAATGAGGATCGATCCGTGTGCAGGCCTGTTGGACAAGTTTAATCTATACCGGATGCATACTGGCTATATGGAAACCAGGAAACCGATTTAATTGGTTAACCTAGGTGTTGAGGCTTACCCTACCTTTTTATAAGAGTGGGTTGAGGGCAGCAAGGTGTAAATCTGACAGCGGACACAAACACGCTCTGCACGGGAACCTCTTGCCCATTACGGAAGGACCAGATCAAAATTTGGGTTTCCTTTAAAAGGTTGTTGCATACAATATAGTATTGAAGTGTGATTACACTTCCGAAATGAGTGCATGTGACGTGTTATCCAAGTGTCTACTGATTGCAATCATTGTCCCTCGGGATTATTTGAGTACCGCTTGTTCACTGTGCTGTGACTTAGTAAATACTGAAGAAGCCAGAAGAATATGATGTATTGAATTATAATGGCTTTGATTCTATGATTTCTATAGAATATGCTCACTGAAGTTACTTTTATTGAACCTTTAATTTCCTGCTAATAACTTGAAAAATAAGGATCAACATGTAGGCAAGTCATTTACTACTATATCTATTTCTATGTTAAGTATCCTTGCATGTAGAGTTCCATGTTTAGGTGAGACGGGTAAGTCTTGCTGAGCCTTCGTGCTCGCAGTTGCTATTTTAAGTTGTTTGCAGGTGAGATGTATGAGGCGATGCCCTCGTTGTGGTACACTGCCGAGTGGGAGCCCTACACGCTGCCATGATATGTTAGGTGCTTCTACTGTGTAGCGTCCCACGGCTGGGCGGCTGCACTTTTGCAAGTCCAGACCACAACTGAAACAGTTTTCGACTAGTCTGCATTGAAAAGCGGATAAGTCCGGGGAATAACAGAGAGCAAAACCAGACGAGTCCGGGGTCCAAACCGGACAAGTCCGCACTGCTGCAAAATTTTAAATGTTGTTTTGGTTCTAATTCATTTTATACTTGCTCCTTTTTATGTTGCTATGTTTTAAACATGTATAAGAATGTATGCAATGAATGATGGATGAAAATGAGGGTGTTACAACATATCACCATGCATCGAACAAGTCTGTCTCGTTGCGAACTATTCAAATTTAGTCTCTGGACTCATCACGGACTAGTCCGGTTAACTTTCTGTTCCTATACGGACTAGTCTGGTACACCTCACACAAATTAGGGTTTCAGGTGTGCTACACAAATCACACAAATTTTACACAGCACACCGGACTAGTCCGGTCCTTTGAGCGGACTTGTCCGGCCGTGGAGATCCCTAACTGTAACTTTTTTGGAAACTCTATGAATTGGTGATCCATGACCCCACAACAAATACACCGTTCACAACATTGAACAACTAAGAACCCTACTGCCTCCACTTGTCCGAAGAGCACAGAAACACCTCTCCCCGCACATCTAAAACCCTTAAAATTTAAATATTTTGGGAATTCAGATTTGGGATAGGGAGATTGTCTTCTACGCTGCTATGCTCTTAGGGTTTGATCTCTTATACACTCTTGCATCTGTTGTAAATCTTTTAATTGTATTTCGATCAGTTTTCTCTCTATAATTTTGTGGAAGCCCTCAATGTGTGAGGTTGTCCCATTGACTCAGTAATTACCCCTGGATAGTGGAACTAAAGTCGGCCTTTTGTTGTGACTTGATGAGGCAACGGGTTTGAAGAGACCCGGCTCTATGTGAGCTTCCTCAACGAGGACGTAGATCTCTTTGGTGAGATTGAACCTCGGTAAAAATCTTTATCTCGTGTGTTCTTGATTTTTATTTTGCAATAATCATCATCTAAGGAATAGTGTTGATCAAAATAGTAATTTCTATCAATTTTTTATTCCACGTATAAATCAATAAGCCTAATCACTTACTTAAGTTAATAGAACAACTGATTACATTCCGCTACTATATATTTTGTGAAATCTACATAAACACTAGATCTTTTTGCAATACATCTAGCACACTGGACTAGTCCGTACAACGCAACGGACAAGTCCGGTCCATCCTCTATTTGATGAATTTGTTAAGTGTTACAAGAAAAGTTTTTCAACGCTTATTAACCCCCCCCTCTAGGCCACATTGAATTGGTATCAGAGCTATGTTCTCCTTTTACGAGACTCACCACTCGGAGAGACAAATGACCACAAACAAGAACAACGAGATCTCGGAAATGCCCATCATTGGAGACGAACAAGACTCCAAGGCGTTCGATGTGCTCAAGGAGCACAAACTGTGAGACATATGTGTGCTGAATACATTGGCTTGTACTGAATACATTGGCTTTGACAATAAAAGTTTTGAATGTTGCGGTAACATCTTTTTAGCAAGGTCCGACTGTAGCTCCGGGCTTCTACAAGGTTCGATGTTAGGTCCGACTTTCTTTGTCTAGGTCCGACATGTTTTTGGGTAGCTTCGATGACCTTTGTCTTTAGCTCTGGCATGTCTTTGATAGCTCGGGCATGTCTTTGTTAAGCTCCGATATGTTTTCTCTAGGTCCGACTTATGTTGGTTAGCTCCGACATGTTTTCCTAGCTCCGGCTTTTGGGTTGACTAGTTCCGACTAGCTTTGGTAAGCTCCGACGCTAGGTTCTACTAGCTTTGGTAAGATCCAGTGCTAGGTTGTACTAGCTTTGGCAAGCTTCGGCGCTAGGTCCTGCTAGCTTTGGTAAGCTCCATCTCAAGGACTGGTTAGTTTTGGCATGGTCTGGAGCTAGTTTGTGATGGTTCTGCTTTTACTTTGAATTGATCTAAACTCTCTTTACATCTACGGAAAGTTTGCTTAGTATTCATTTACTATGTTTTTGGTGCATTTTGGTTGATATGGATGATATCGTTTTGATATGCTTTGCAACATGCTTATGTGAGGTGCTCACGTAAGGTGTTGTGTTCGGAACTGACTTGAGTCAAGTCGCGGACTTGGGCTCATACGGATTGGTTGTTTATTCATGTGCAGGTGTTGCTTGAGTTCAAGATATGGCTGGCGACTGGATCCATTGAACTAGTCTTAGGGGGAAGATGAGGTTCAATAACAAATTTCGGGAGGAATTGTGGTTGAGTTGATCGGGAGGTTGTGCAGCATGTTTGAATCAAGAACAATGCATATGAAGGTGTCGTGGACATCGTTGGAAGATGTTTGCACATGTGCAAGGAGTGCATGGACGTGGCTGCATGGTTCCGAGGCGTGATGAAGAGATGTGGACGTAAAAATTGGTCAGAAAGGTCCAACCGACTAGGTTATGGACTCAGGCTGCGGCTGAGTCGGGATTGACTCAAATATGGAATGTTTTGAGTTGGTTATGATAGGATTTCGTGTGGGTCATGAATTTGAGTTGTTTTAGGAATGTGGAATATGTTCCTAAGGTGTTTGTAAGTCTTAAGATTTCTTCTATATGCGTATTGAAGAGTCCTAAGCAGTTATGGAAAGCTTCGATTCGTGAACGGAGTAGGATTAGAGTACTGAATTGAGTTGAGTTGGCTTTCGAGCTGGTTATATAAGCAAGGGAGGCCAGAGCTCATGGTGCACGACTTTCGGGCTGTTCCTCTTGTGTTATATTGAATAAAATTTGTAGTTTGAAGGAACTTTTGTGCCTTGTTCGTCCGACTTGTTCCAGACAAGTTTTACTCTTCGAGTTTCTAGATAGCACTACCTTTCTTCGGTGGTTTTATCATACCTCGAGTTTTACAGATCCAATTGACATGATTCTTTTTGGGTTTTCTTCACAACATGATTATCTATCTTCTGTCAAAATTCACGGTCATTGGATATGTGGTTTCTGATCTACACGAGTTTCTTTGCAGCATTCCAGAACTATTTTTATAGGCTAGGACAGATTGATGTTTGTTCGATGATTGGATCATAACTTGAGTTTCTCTCGACGGATTTGAGTGATTCTTCTTATGTTTTCTTTGTGACTTGATTCTCTCTGATATATATCACCTTTGTCACGGTGAAACATGTTTAGATTAGTCTCACACACAATTTCTTTAACATATCGTTTTCTGGCGAAGGGGTTGGGATTTAATTGTTTCCGCTACGTAAGATTTTTTTTAAATCTACCATTCACCCCCCCTCTGGTAGCTTTTCACGTGCTCTTCGATCCTACAATTGGTACCAGAGCCACAGTGCTCTAATTATTGCAATTTGCACATGTTTTTGACTAATCATCATGGAGAAATACTCCGCCAAACCTTGTGTGTTTGCTGGTATTGATTTTCAGGTTTGGAAGGCACGCATGGAGGCTTTCATCCAGACGCAAGGCTTTGAAATATGGGAGAAGGTGTACAAACCTTACGAAGGGCCGTCAAATGATCATGTTGCAGCTATAAATCTAAGAGATGTCGACAACAACAACAAGGATCAAAACTTGATCATACAAGGATTAACTCAAAGCGACTTCAACCGTATTGCACACCGCCGATCTGCATACGATGTGTGGAAAGAACTTTGTGACTACCACGAAGGATTCAACACGATCAAGGAGGTAAGGCAAGACATGTTCAAGAAAGAATACATGCGCTTCGAGATGCAACCCGGTGAGTCAATTAATGATCTATTTGCTCGCTTTAATAAAATTCTCAGCAACTTGCGTAGTGTCAATGTTAATTTTTCAGATGCTGAAAATGCTAGGCAATTGTTAAGTGCATTAGACATGTCAATTTGGGAGATGAAAGTTACATCCATTCGTGAATCTACTGTCATGAGTACACTTACTTTAGATGTGCTATATTCCAAGTTAAAAACTCATGAAATTGACATAATATCACGTAAGAAACCCAACAAGTATATTGCTTTTGTTTCACAATGTGACATACCTAGCTCCGGTCAATCTTCGTCTTGTGGTACACTTGCTTTGTTGTCCTCTCTAACCCTTGAACAGATTGAGGAGTTTCCAGAGGAGGAGCTAGCACTTCTCTGTACTAGGTTCTCAAAAGCATTACAAAATGTGAGAACTAGAAGGAGAGGAAGCTCCGGACCTCAATGATGCTTCGAATGTGGTAAGACAGGACACTTTCGTACAGATTGTCCTAACCTTTCAGGTTCCACTTCCAGAGAAGAAAAACAGAACAAGGTCAAGACCACCTCTGGAAACCCCAACAAAAAAAAGAAGGGTACTATAGGAAGCAAGATGATTAACAGCTTCATCACTGCACTTCAAGAGCTCGGTTCAAGCGATGTAGACTTTGAAAGTGATGAAGATGATGACGATCTGGCCAACTTATGCTTCATGGCGGGCAAAACAAGATCAAGATCAAGTCAGGAGGATGCAGAACATAACAGTGACGACAATGAGGTATGTTCTACCTGTAATGAAATGTGTGATGCAATTTCTTGTGCAACTATTATTGTTAAGAAAAAGGACAAAAAGCTTAAGGATAATGCTGCTAAAATTGAGTCACTAGAATCTGAAATTAATCATTAAAATCCTTTATTCCTAATGATGATTCTTGTTTCTCATATGATTTAATATATGAATAATTGTCCTCATTAAGAAGTGCGCACACCTTAACACTTGATAAACTTGAGTTAGAAATAGAAAAGAACAGAGAGCTTGTTGCACTCAATGATAAAAACTCGAAAGATGCTAGCTGTTCTACAATTGATTTGCATTGTTCTACTTGTGATGATCTTGATAAGAAACTACAAGATGCTATGAATGAAATTTCTATATTGAACAATGCTTTACGTTCTCGTGAAGTTAAATATTGTTCATTAGCAAATTAAAAGGAAAAACTTCATGTGAAAATTGTCTTGATCTGTCTAATAAACTTGATAACATGCATAGGACATTAGATCGGTTTTGTAATGGGAATAAGAAACTAAACTTGCTGCTAAATTCTTCCAAGTCTTGTAATGATAAAACTGGTTTAGGTTTTGTTTCTCATGCTCATGCTAAGGCACATCCACCTAAAATTGTATAGTCATTAGGAAGTGGTTTGACTCAAACAGTTCCTAAGTGTTTTTTAAATCTGCAGGAGTGTTGTCTAATTCGGTTTCAAATAAAAATGTTGTTCGCTCATCTAGACATGAACACAAAGTTAAATTTCATTGTACCTACTATGGTAGAGATTGTCATGTCATAGAATTTTATTATAGACTAGCTAAACAACAGAAAAGGGAAAGAATGATTACTAGATCTCATAAAATTCATGCAAAATTTGATGCACATATTAAACCGAATGCCAGGAACATGCAATCTATTGTTATGAGTCAAAAACATTCAAAGTTTACATTCAGACCTTTTGTTTTTGCCTCCATAGCTACAGATTTTTGTGCTACACAAGTAACACCTTATAGGTCAGTAGTTAAGAATAAAAAACCTCAAACTTTGACTTATAAACTTGCTCTTTTATCTCAGCTTTCACATGTTTTTCCTGGTGCACGTCGTATGACTCAGTACTAGATTCCTAAATGCCTTTTGACTAACCCCAGTATTCAGTCATCAACGTATTGTGCTTCTATGTAGGTTACACGTTTGAGGAAGGAGAACATTTGGATTGTGGATTCAGGTTGCTCACGCCACATGACCGGTAACAAAGATTGGTTCTCCTCCCTCTCTTTTGTGTCACGTGTAGAGAATGTTACTTTTGCTGATAATTCTTCAACTCCTATAATTGCTAAGGGTTCGGTTAGAGTAAATGATCACTACACTTTGAATGATGTGGCACTTGTCAAAAATTTGAAATACAACTTGTTTTCTGTTTCACAATTGCTAGATGAAAATCTAGAAATTATTTTCAATAAAAAAAGTGTTGCAAAGTTGTAGGTTCAAATAGTGATCTTATTTTTAACATGTCTCGATTTGGAAGAGTTTTTAAAGCTGATTTTGATATGTATTCCTCTAAGCTTAGGTGTCTAATTTCTAATGACTCAAAGGACTTATATTTTTGGCATCGCAGACTTGGTCACGTAGGCTTTGATCACCTAACGCATGTTAGTGCCCTTGATCGCATACGTGGGCTTCCTAAGCTTAAAGTGGACAAAGAAATTGTGTGCTCTTCTTGTAGACATGCTAAGATGGTTGCAGGTTTACATACTCCTCTCACAATGATCATGACAACTGAATCGTGTCAACTTTTGCACCTAGATCCATTGATGGCATGTTTCTTGGTTATCCATCTCATACTAGAGGCTACCGTGTGCTTTAACTTGACACCAACTAAATTGTGGAGACTTGTGAGGTGTCTTTTGATGAAGCTAGCCCAGATACTAGCTCAAACATCGTAGGTCCAGATCCATATCCGCAGGGGGAGAATATTTTCGTTGAAGATGGGGAAGAGGTGGAGCTGCTACCCAAAAATTCAGCAGCTAATGACATTGTTCTAGCTCCTGATTTTGATTCACAGCCAGCACCGACGACCACCATTGCTGGTCCAGATCCTCCTCAAGTCTCAAGCTCATCGAATTGTGATGAACGTGAAGAAGAAGAAGCTTGTGAAGTGTCAACTCCCCTCCGAGTTCTCAAAAGTCATCGTCCACAACAAATTATTGGAAGCTTGCACGAATGAGTCACACAGTCCAGGTTTTACGATCCAAACTCTCATGCTCATTCTGCTTTTGTTTCTTCTTTTGAACCCCGAGATATATCACACGCACTCACTAATGAATCTTGGATTATTGCCATGCAAATAGAGTTAGAAAATTTTGAAACAAATAATGTTTGGAAACTTGTACCTCCACCTCAAGGTCACACTTTAATTGGAACTAAATGGGTGTTTAAAAATAAACAAAGTGAGCATAGGGTTGTGGTTAGGAATAAGGCTAGGTTGGTTGCTCAAGGTTTCACTCAAGTTGAAGGGCTAGATTTTTGATGAAACTTTTGCTCATGTGGCTAGATTAGAAGCCATAAAAAAATTTTTAGCTTTGGTTGCATCTAAAAGTTTTAAGCTATATCAAATGGATGTTACAAGTGCTTTTCTCAATGGCTACATAGATGAGGAGGTTTATGTCAAACAACCACTGGGTTTTGAAAATCCAGATTCTCCTAATCATGTTTACAAACTGTCCGAAGCCTTGTACGGTCTCAAACAAGCCCCTAAGAATGGTATGATAGGTTAAAAACATTCTTACTTTAAAAGGGGTTTACCATGGGAAAGGTTGATAAACTCTTTTTGTGCTTAAGCATGGCAATGACTCATTATTCGTTCAAGTGTATGTGGATGATATTATCTTTGGTTGTGCTTCTCATGATTTTGTGTCCAAGTTTTCAGCTATGACGAGTTCATAATTTGAGATGAGTATGATGGGAGAACTTGAAAGTGCATCTAGGACTCCCTTGTGGGTTTTGGATGATTTATGACAAGCAATTGGGATCCTAATCCTTTTGTTGAGATGAATGCAGGCAAATGATGAAAAATGAGCAAAATGCCAAAAAGAAGGGAAATGAGAAGCAAAGTGAATTTGAGCTCAAGAAGAAGAAAATAGTATATTATTATGTATAGAGTGTGTTAAGGAAACACACCCAAGAGCTCAATCACTTTCAAGCACACACATACAATGAACAAAGTTATACAGGACCGGACTAGTCCGATATCAGCCGGACTAGTCCGATATCACATTCTGCACTAGATCGGACAAGTCCGGTGTCCACCGGACTAGTCCGATATCTTTCTGATCCACTTCAGACTAGTCCTCCCCAATGTGGACTAGTCCTCAACACAATGCACAAGTCACACAAAATCGGACAAGTCCGTTGTGACCCGGACTAGTCCGATATTCATTCTGATCCACTTCGGACATGTCCGGTGTCTACACGGACTAGTCCGATATACAGACTGATCTAAATCGGACAAGTCCTCCAAGTGCGGACTTGTCATCCCAAACACCTAGGGTTTCATATATCCGGACAAGTCCGATGGCAATCGGACTAGTCCGAAGATTTCCAGTAGTGAAATCGGACAAGTCTGTTGTCAACCGGACTAGTCCGATATTCCTGGACACTTAGGGTTTGCTACACAAAGCACACCGGACTAGTCCGGTGACCACCACGGACTAGTCCGATCTTTCTGAACCCTAACGGTCACTTTTAGGAACCCCATATAAATAGAGGTGCACGGCCCACTTTTACTCTCTCTCGAACCCTAGCGCCGTCACACCTCCCAAGAGACTCAAAAACCATCTCTCTCCACGAAATTAAGTGCAAAATCAATCAATCCATTGAAGATCACTTCTAGATCATTGGAGAGACACTTAGCACACATCATTGAGCTCTTGGTTTGATTCTCTAACAAACTCTTACTGTCTTACATTTCAATTTGTAATTTTCGAGTGTGTTATTGGTGTCATTGTGAGTTGTAATCAAGGGAGCTCTCAACGTGTGAGAACGCCCCTTCAACTTGGTTATTTACCCCTTGTGAGTAGTGGAAGAGGATTGGCCTTCGTGGCGATCCGACGAGGAAAGGGTTGGAGAAGACCCGGTCCTTTTGTGGGCTCCTCAACGTGGATGTAGGTTGCCTTCGTGGTAGCCGAACCACGGGATAAATCGTGTGTCTTATCCTTTTTGTGTTCATCATCTAATTTGATCAACTTAATCTAGGGTTTGATTCACTTTATTCAATCTAAGTCTAATTGTTGATCAAGAGCTTTAACTATAATAGAATCTGACATACAACTATTAAATTGAGATTCAAGTTTATATTTCCGCTACAAACATTAACGAATCAATCAATTTGTCTGAACTTGATCATCCTAGCCCGTGAAAACCGGACTAGTCCGCACATTACCGGACTAGTCCGATATCTCTGGTTTTGACCTTGTTGCTGAGTGTTACAGGAACCGAGAAAAATCAAGAAGGCCTATTCACCCCCCCTTTAGGCCTACATTCAATTGGTATCAGAGCAGGTTCTTCAAGAAAGAGTGCAACCACTCGAAGAGATCATGTCGGACATGAAAGATGTTCAGAAAATCAACAACCAAGAAGAAGTAAACAAAGACAAGAACCAAAAGCTGGAAAAGTATCTCGAAGCAATTCAAGACTTCGATGATGATGACAAGGAGAAGCTGGAGCTGAAAGCACTACTCAGAAAGAAAGCACTTTCCAAAGGGAAAGCTAAAGTTGAAGAAAAGAAGAAGGGGAGTAGTCACGCCGACTACCCCCGATATCCTTTCAACTATGATCGTTTAAATTCGAACAACAGCCATTACCTATCTATTCCTCTTGGAAAAGCCCCACACTTCGATGGGATTGATTACTACATGTGGAAGCAAAATATGAAGATGCACTTGATTTACCTTAACCCAAGTTTATGGCATATTGTGTGCACAGGAATAGACATCCCAGATGAAGACGAAGAGCTCACTCCAAGTCAAGAGCAAGCCATCCACAGAAACGCTCAAGCTGCAGCCGTGATCACCTCCTCTCTAAGTCGAGATGAATTCACAAAGGTAGACGGACTGGAGATTGCCAAGGAAATACGGGACACACTACAAACAGCCCATGAAGGTGACCGGCATGTGCGGGAGGCCAAAATTGAAATGATTGAGGGCGAACTAGGAAGGTTCACAATTGAGGAAGATGAGTCTCCCCAGGACATGTACAACCGATTGAAGACACTTGTAAACAAGGTTCGATCATATGGGACCAAGAAGTGGAATGACCACGAGGTTGTAAAGCTCATCCTTAGAGCCTTTATGCCTCGCAATGTCACACTATGCTCTATGATCAGAGAAAGTTCCGGGTACAAGAGGATGACTCCAGATGAATTGCTTGGCAAAATCATCAATTTTGAAATGATGGAGAAACAAGCCAAGCACGTCAAAGAAATAGCCGACCTCACATCGGCCAAGAAGAAGGGAGTTGCCTTAAAGTCCACACTCAAGCCTCTATCCAAAGAAGCAAGAGAAGCACACTTTGAGGAGGATAGCGATGACGAAAGCAGTGAGCTGGACGAAGAGGATATGATTTTGTTCATGAAAAAGTTCAAAAGAATAATGAAGAAAAGACAAGGAACAAAATCTGGTGAAGGCAAGTACAAGGAAAGGACAAAGCCGAAGATGAGGCGGGCGTGCTATAATTGTGGTGAGTACAACCACTTTATAGTCGATTGCCCGTATGAGGACAACAAGAAGAAGAATAAAGAAACCAAGCCTCAACCGAAGAAATTCTTCAAAAAGAAGAAACAAGCTGAACAAGCACACATTGGAAAGGAGTGGGACTCAAACGATGAGTCCTCATCATCCGATGAAGAAGAGATGGCTAGCATAGCCATTGAAAGCTCGTTCAAGAAACCCACACTCTTCCCCACGCTCGGTGCAAAGAAGGGACATGGCATTTGCCTCATGGCAAAGGAAGGTAAACGCAAGGTAAACATCAAAACTCCTTCCATGCATTCGTACTCAAGTAATGATGAACTAGATAGTGATGATGAAGATATGCTAACTGGATTAGATAGAAAAACTGCTGCTAAAATGAAATTTTTACTTGTCCAACTTGTTGAGAAGGAATCGCTAATTGATCGTCAAGAAGACATGATTATCTCCCAAAAGGAGAGGTATGTCGAACTTGACAATCTTCTAGTTCTTGAAAAGGAGAAAAACAACTCACTAGAGCTTGAGCTAGCTTCAAGCAAGAAAACTTGTTTGGAATTAACCAACTCAAATGTTGCAATCAAGGATCAACTTGATGACCTGGTCAAGGTCAACAAGATCCTTGAAGTGCAAGTTGAGTCACTCAAGCTAAGTGAACCTTCCTCCTCTTCAAGTCTACCTTCTCAACACACTTCAACTAATCCTGTTCATATGTGCAAATGTGGTAAAGTCGATATCAGCTTGAAAGAAAAGTCTACCTCCGCAAAGGATAAAAATCCTACCCAATGTGGAATATTTGACAAGGAGAGGATAAACTATGCACGTAGTGCATACTTGGTCCAAAGACCTCCAAACGTCAAGTATGGCATTGGTTACTCTTACGATGGAAAGCAAAATGTTGGAACTCATAAGAATAACAAGGGAAGGATTACCTTTGTGAAGGGAGGACCCTCACAACCTGGTAACTCAAAAATTAAGAATGTGACCTCTCATAAACGTCGGACTAGTCCGGTGGAGGTCCGGACAAGTCCGGTCATTCGGACAAGTCCGGTTACCCAGACTAGTCCGATCCATAAACAACAGCAACTCTTGTTCAAAACCTTTGATGCCTCTTATGTATTAATGAGAAACAATATTGGTAAAGTTTATGCTTATTATGCTGGGCCACGCCATGGGAACACAAAATCCCATGTGTGGGTGCCCAAATGTATTGTAACTAACCTCCAAGGACCCAAACAAGCTTGGGTACCTAAAACCAAGGCATAATTTGTTTCTGCAGGCCTATTCCTCTGGTGGATCCAAATGGGTGCTAGATAGTGGATGCACCAACCACATGACCGGAGAAAAGAGGATGTCCGTGGAATATGAAGAAAACGAGGACCCAAACGAAGGCATATACTTTGGAGATAATAGTCAAGGAAGGGTGCTCGGTACCGGTAAAATAGCAATATCATCTGAACACACTCTTTCTCATGTTCTACATGTTGAATCTCTAGATTATAACCTGCTGTCCATATCTCAATTATGTGACAAAGGTTATAATTGCTTGTTTACTAACGAGGGTGTGACAGTCTCAAGGAGGAGTGATGGTTCCATTGCATTCAAGGGTATGTTGAAGGGAAAGCTTTACCTTGTTGACTTCAACAAGGATAAAGCCGAACTCGACACATGCTTGATTGCAAAAACCAACATGGGTTGGCTGTGGCATAGACGGCTAGCACATGTTGGTATGAGGAATCTTCAAAAACTCCTCAAGGGCGATCACATCCGAGGTTTGAAAGATGTTGTTTTTGAGAAAGACAGGCCTTGTAGCGTGTGCCAAGCCGGGAAGCAAGTAGGAGCACATCATCCTGCAAAGAACATTATGACTACTACAAGACCGCTCGAACTACTTCATATGGACTTGTTTGGTCCAATAGCTTACATGAGCATCGGCGGTAATAAATACGGTTTAGTCATTATTGATGATTTTTCCCGCTTCACTTGAGTGTTCTTTTTGCATGACAAGTCAGAAACACAAGGAACGCTCAAGAAATTCTTCAAGCGAGCTCAAAACGAGTTCTCACTATCGATCAAGAGTATTCGGAGCAACAATGGCACGGAGTTCAAGAACATACAAGTGGATGAGTACCTTGATGAGGAGGGAATCAAGCATGAATTTTCAGCACCATACTCTCCACAACAAAATGGAGTCGCCGAAAGGAAGAACCGAACACTCATAGAGATGGCAAGAACAATGCTCGATGAATACAAGACTTCGGATCGATTTTGGGCGGAAGCGATTAACACCGCTTGCCACGCCGCAAATCGACTCTACCTTCATCGACTACTCAAGAAGACTCCTTATGAGCTACTCACCGGTAACAAACCCAACATTTCATATTTTCGAGTGTTCGGCTCTCCATGTTATATCTTGAACAAGAAGCCCAAGACTTCAAAGTTCGCTTCGAAGTCCGTTGAAGGTTTCCTTCTTGGCTATGATTCGAACACTTACGCCTATCGTGTTTTCAACAAGGCCTCCGGACTTGTTGAAGTGGCACGTGATGTAGTGTTCGATGAAACTAATGGCTCCCAAAAGGAGCAAGTTTATCAATGTGAATTAGGTAAAGAAGAAGCTCCTTACCAAGCATTGAAGAGAATGGCTCTAGGCGAAGTTCGTCCACAAGAGTCATCGTCACAAATACAAGAGGAAAGTGAATCACAAGAGGAGATCAACAATCAAGGGGGAGTCTCGATACAAGATCAATCACAAGAATATGAAGATGATCAACAAATCAACGAGGATAACCACTCAGGGGGAGAAGAAAATGATCACCAACACTCAACTCCCCAAGTGCCACACCCAAGGGTACACCAACGCACTCAAAGGGATCACCCAATCGACAACATCATCGGTGATATCCAAAAGGGAGTAACCACTAGATCTCGTATAGCTAATTTTTGTGAGGATTACTCGTTTGTCTCCTTTTTGGAACCACGCAGGACTGAGGATGCATTGAAGGATCCGGACTGGGTGGTGGCAATGCAAGAAGAGTTGAACAACTTCAAGAGAAACGAGGTTTGGGAACTTGTGGCAAGACCCAATGCAAACATAGTGGGCACCAAGTGGGTCTTCCGCAACAAGCAAGACGAGCACGGGGTGGTGACAAGAAACAAGGCACGACTTGTGGCCAAAGGTTATTCACAAGTCGAAGGTTTGGATTTCGATGAGACTTTTGCTCCAGTAGCTAGGCTTGAATCAATTAGAATATTACTTGCATATGCTACTCACCATGATTTCAAGCTGTACCAAATGGACGTGAAAAGCGCCTTCCTCAACGGACCGATCAAGGAAGAGGTGTACGTGGAGCAACCACCCGGATTTGAAGACGAAGAGTTCCCCGACCACGTGTATAAACTGCGTAAGGCTCTCTATGGCCTCAAACAAGCTCCTAGAGCTTGGTATGAGTGCCTTAGATATTTTTTAATTGATAATGGCTTTCAGATTGGCAAAGTAGATTATACATTATTCACGAAAAATCTAGATAATGATCTTTTTATTTGCCAAATCTATGTTGATGACATAATTTTTGGGTCAACTAACCAATCTTTCTGTGAAGAATTTAGTAGAATTATGACAGACAGGTTTGAAATGTTAATGATGGGAGAATTGAAGTACTTCTTGGGATTCCAAGTGCGGCAACAAAAGGAAGGAACATTCATAAGCCAAACCAAGTACACGCAGGACATACTCAAGAAGTTTGGCATGGACAAGGCAAAGCCCATAAAGACTCCCATGGCTACGAATGGCCACTTGGATCTCAATGAAGATGGACCGAGCGTCGACCAAAAGGTATATCGCTCCATGATTGGATCTTTACTTTACTTATGTGCATCTAGGCCAGACATTATGTTGAGTGTATGTTTGTGTGCAAGATTTCAAGCCAACCCTAAGGAATGTCACTTGACAGCCGTAAAAAGAATCTTGAGATATTTAGTTCATACACCCAACCTTGGTCTTTGGTACCCAAAAGGCTCCAAATTCAATCTCATTGGTTACTCCGATGCAGATTATGCCGGGTGCAAAGTTGATAGAAAAAGCACCTCTGGCACATGCCAATTCCTAGGAAGATCTTTGGTTTCTTGGTCATCTAAGAAACAAAATTCCATTGCTTTATCCATAGCCGAAGCGGAGTATGTTGCAGCCGGGAGTTGTTGTGCACAACTTCTTTGGATGCGACAAACTCTAAGGGATTACGGTTACAATATGAACCATATTCCTCTTCTTTGTGACAATGAGAGTGCCATTAAAATAGTCCACAATCTAGTTGAGCACTCTAGGACTAAACACATAGACATAAGACATCATTTCTTGAGAGACCATTCCATGAAAGGAGACATAACCATCTCTCATGTCAACACACAAAAACAATTGGCCGACATATTCACCAAGCCACTTGATGAAAAGCGTTTTTGCGAACTCCGAAATGAGCTAAATATTCTTGATTCTCGGAGTGTGGCTTGAAAAGTTGCATACCTGTATGATTACTTCAAAAATGTTGATTGATTTGTGAAAATTAACCCTCCCTATTTTTCTCTCGAAAAACTATGTCAATTATTAGATCTTGATGAATTTTGATCATTGTATGATTGTTGTATGCTTACTGGTCAAATTCATCAAGATTGCTTGGATTGTTTTGCCTCTCTATTCTCTATTATTGAACCTTCAAATATATATGAATGGGTTATGCAATTCTTTCCTGGTAACCACGGACTAGTCTGTGGTTATCCGGACTAGTCCGCCCATGCAGACTAGTCCGCGGAGTGCCGGTTAGGCCGGACTAGTCTGACAGATCACGGACTAGTCCGACATAGGTCTTTGGATGACTTCGGACTAGTCCGGTCATGTCCGGACTTGTCCGATTTCTCGTGTCCATAACCCTAGCCGCCACCAAACCCTAATCTACTCATCCCCACATTTGCTCACGCCTTTCTCTCTCTTGCGCTCGAGCTCCCAAAGCAATCTCTTGTGTCCTCCGTCGAAAAGCCACAAGTTTGGGCGGAGATCAAGCTTGAAGACTTGGGGATTGATTCCACCGGACTAGTCCGGCCTCAAACCCCCAAAACTTCAAGTCTCCAACGATTTCTTCGGTAAAAACCTTCAAAACCCTAGAAATCGTATTTTTCTCAATCATTGATCATTTGGCCTAGCACCCTGCACTAGTTACATGTTTATCTGATGTACTACGTGTATGCTAGACTAGAATTGCATTAGGGATTGTGTCCAGTTCAATCTGTTAGGTTTTTGAGGATGAACACCGGACTAGTCCGGTCCATGCACGGACAAGTCCGGTACCCCGGACTAGTCCGTGCCTAGGAACCGGACAAGTCTGATGTTTCTGAACCTGAACCTAATTCCTTAATTTCCTAATGCCATCCATTACTATCATGTCTCACCTATGCCTTGCATAACTTGTCATTTTTCTTGCTCATTCATTCTCAGATCATGTCGAGCTCCGACAACGAAATCTCCGACTTTGAGGCCGAGTTGGACCACGAGGTGGCATCTCGGTCCTCGGCGGGTCTTGGCAAACGCCAAGAAAGACCTTCCGGGCCTGCTACATCTCCTCCCCAAGTTCGGAGGAAGGTCTGTGCCAAGAAGCCCGCCTCGAAGGTTGCTACACCTTCAGGCGGCCTTCGGCAAGCAAAGGGAAAGGGCAAGGGAGTTGCAACGAGGCCAGTTGGGCCCTTGAGGCTCCATGCTCCCAGGGAAGGGGTCCGGGACCCCACTGAGGAGAAATTCAACGGAAAAGGCAGTGATTCTGCAGCAAAATACAGGAGCATTGACTGGTATGGGAGGCCAAAGCAAGCTGTCGATAGAAGGTTTTGGTGCAACTTCCATGCAGACTTCTACAAATAAGTGTATCTCCCGATGAAGACACCGGTGGTGCGCAGTCAGTGGATTGACTGGGCCCACCTAGAGAAGAAGAAGTGCTCAGCCTTTGATGAGGTCATTGCTGCAGCTGAGAGGCATGGCCTGAAGGATCTCTTTGCCTTCAGGCATAACTGGAATGATGAAGTGATTGCAAAGTTCTTTGCAACGTGCCACTTCTCAAGTGAGGATGAAGAGAGTGTTACTTGGATGACACACGGATCTAAGTATAGTATCGCTCAAGAGGAGTTCAATAATCTGCTCCATCTGGACACCTCTGGACCTGACAGGCTCATCATCCACAACATTGGTGTCATGGAGAAGGATAGGATGAAATTCCTATATGAGCCTAACTCAAAGTATGTTCCTCCCTCTACAAAGCACATGAAACCATTCTTTGTGGTCCTCAACAGAGTGCTGAGGAAGACTATTGCTCCTAAAGATGGAGATGCTGGGAGCGTGCAGGGTTACCTCAAAACCCTAATGAGAGTCATAAGCAGGGACCGCCCATTTGATGTAGCGGAGTACATTTGGAATGATATGGTCAACATATCCTGTACGCCTAACAGGTCATGTGGCTATGCTCCCTACCTCATGTATGTGATTGAGAAAGTCACAGGCATTGAGTTCATGAAGGATGTGGAGCACACCCCCTTGAGGCCTCAGAAGCCTCAACCAGTGAGCATCCAGGCTGCTCCCTCACCGGTCTCCAGTCCCGAGGCACCAACAAGAGCAAGAAGCAGTGCTAGGGAGGTCCCTACCTCTAGGGAAGCCCCTCAGAGAGGATCCACCAGTGGGATCCTCAAATACTTGTCAACAATCTTCTCCTCCTGCAAAAAGACCGAAGTGAAGGTCCACAAACTCAACAAGAAAAGAAAGGAGGACATGAAGTATATAAAGTCCAATGTGGAGCAAATCTGCCGGAAGCTGGAGTTCGACCCCATTGGATCTCCAGTGATATTTGAGGAGTCTGACCCGGATTTCACCGAGCTCGGGCCTCTGAACCCCTCCGAGCTTGCCTATTTTGGCATTGGGGGCTCGAGCAGCTCCGCTCCTCCTCCTCCCTCTCCTCCTCGTCCAGCAGAAAGCAAAGAAGGTGAAGACGATGACGAGAGGACCTACAGTGAAGAGTGAAGACCCTAGGACCCTCCTCTCCTTCTTTTTCGTGTCTTGATGCCAAAGGGGGAGAGATTGAGGGGGAGTCTTAGCTTTAGCTTTAATAGGGTGCGAGGAGAGAGTTCTCTTTATCTTTGATTTGTGATTGTAATAGTTTAACTCTGTTTTCATATTAAGTTTGGTCCTGTGATGAACTGCTTAATTCATTTGGAGTGTGTGATGAAAACTGTGTTTTTGCCCCTGGAATGTCATATGCATTTGATATCGGTCGGTTAATGCAAATTCTGTCATTCTCAATGTATTCATGCACTTAGTATGCATCCCACCATAAAGAATGCACATATGGATAATTCTCTTGTTGCTTGATGTATTTTTGAGTCATATGTGCATACTTTATGAAAATCTCATTTTTTGCCTTATTTTGTGAAATCTCAATTGGTTGTCATCAATCACCAAAAAGGGGGAGATTGAAAGTGCATCTAGGACTCCCTTGTGGGTTTTGGATGATTTATGACAAGCAATTGGGATCCTAATCCTTTTGTTGAGATGAATGCAGGCAAATGATGAAAAATGAGCAAAATGCCAAAAAGAAGGGAAATGAGAAGCAAAGTGAATTTGAGCTCAAGAAGAAGAAAATAGTAGATTATTATGTATAGAGTGTGTTAAGGAAACACACCCAAGAGCTCAATCACTTTCAAGCACACACATACAATGCACAAAGTTATACAGGACCGGACTAGTCCGATATCAGCTGCACTAGTCCGATATCACATTCTGCACTAGATCGGACAAGTCCAGTGTCCACCGGACTAGTCCGATATCTTTCTGATCCACTTCGGACTAGTCCTCCCCAATGCGGACTAGTCCTCAACACAATGCACAAGTCACACAAAAATCGGACAAGTCCGTTGTGACCCGGACTAGTCCGATATTCATTCTGATCCACTTCGGACAAGTCCGGTGTCTACACGGACTAGTCCGATATACACACTGATCTAAATCGGACAAGTCCTCCAAGTGCGGACTTGTCATCCCAAACACCTAGGGTTTCATATATCCGGACAAGTCCGATGGCAATCGGACTAGTCCGAAGATTTCCAGTAGTGAAATCGGACAAGTCCGTTGTCAACCGGACTAGTCCGATATTCCTGGACACTTAGGGTTTGCTACACACAGCACACCAGACTAGTCCGGTGACCACCACGGACTAGTCTGATCTTTCTGAACCCTAACGGTCACTTTTAGGAACCCCATATAAATAGAGGTGCACGGCCTACTTTTACTCTCTCTCGAACCCTAGCGCCGTCACACCTCCCAAGAGACTCAAAAACCATCTCTCTCCACGAAATTAAGTGCAAAATCAATCAATCCATTGAAGATCACTTCTAGATCATTGGAGAGACACTTAGCACACATCATTGAGCTCTTGGTTTGATTCTCTAACACACTCTTACGTTTCAATTTGTAATTTTCGAGTGTGTTATTGGTGTCATTGTGAGTTGTAATCAAGGGAGCTCTCAATGTGTGAGAACGCCCCTTCAACTTGGTTATTTACCCCTTGTGAGTAGTGGAAGAGGATTGGCCTTCGTGGCGATCCGACGAGGAAGGGTTGGAGAAGACCCGATCCTTTTGTGGGCTCCTCAACGTGGACGTAGGTCGCCTTCGTGGTAGCCGAACCACGGGATAAATCGTGTGTCTTGTCCTTTTTGTGTTCATCATCTAATTTGATCAACTTAATCTAGGGTTTGATTCACTTTATTCAATCTAAGTCTAATTGTTGATCAAGAGCTTTAACTACAATAGAATCTGACATACGACTATGAAATTGAGATTCAAGTTTATATTTCCGCTGCAAACATTAACAAATCAATCAATTTGTCTGAACTTGATCATCTTAGCCCGTGAAAACCGGACTAGTCCGCACATTACCGGACTAGTCCGATATCTCTGGTTTTGACCTTGTTGCTGAGTGTTACAGGAACCGAGAAAAATCAAGAAGGCCTATTCACCCCCCCCCCCTCTAGGCCTACATTCAGAACTCATGTACTTTTTGGGGCTGCAAATCATGCAAACAAAGGAGGGTACCTTTGTGCATCAAACGAAGTATACAAAAGACCTCCTAAAGCGCTTCAACGTGGAGAAAAGCAAGCCTTTTCGGACACCAATGGGAACAACAACAACACTTGAACTTGATGAAGATGGTGATCCCGTGGATCAAAAAGAATATAAAAGCATGATTGGATCACTTTTGTATCTCACAACATCGAGACCAGACATACAATTTAGCGTATGTCTTTGTGTGCGGTTTCAAGCCTCCCCACGTGCTTCACATCGTCAAGCCGTCAAAAGGATTCTCAGGTACTTACATGGAACTCAAGAATTTGGAATTTGTCTTCCTTCTTCCTCAACCGTTACTTTGAAAGCTTTTTCCGATGTTGATTTTGGGGGTTGTAGGATTGATAGGAAAGGTACTTTGGGTGCTTGTCATTTTCTTGGTAATTCACTTGTTGCTTTGTCCTCTAGAAAACAAAACTCAGTTGCACAATCCACAGCTAAATCTGAATATGTAACTGCTACTAGTACTTGCTCACAAATTCTTTGGATTGTTCAAACACTTAAGGACTATGGGGTTGATCTACATAGTGTTCCACTGTTTTGTGATAACACTAGTGCCATTTGCATTGCTAAAAACCCCGTGCAACATTCTACAACTAAGCACATTGACATTAGGTATCATTTTTTCCGTGATAATGTTGAAAAAGG
Organism: Tuctoria greenei; assembly: GCA_036927565.1. NCBI lineage: Eukaryota > Viridiplantae > Streptophyta > Magnoliopsida > Poales > Poaceae > Tuctoria > Tuctoria greenei. The sequence goes on along the minus strand of JAYESD010000011.1, from coordinate 126,446,092 downwards.
AAACATTATGCTTCACCATGTAGATACCGAACAACAAATGGCTGACATTTTTACGAAACCTTTGGATTTCACTCGTTTTTTTTTCATACGTAGTGAAATAGGGGTTATGCATCCTCATGGCTTAAATTGAGGGGGGGTTTTGAAACTTGGGAAGTCTATGTGTGAATCTGAACTTAAAATAATATGAGCATAGTGTTTCATACATATATGACTTTGTGATTCCTTTTACATGCTGAAAGTTCTTACTACATTACTCGTGTTATACATTTTGTAGTTTTTGCCATGTCTAGTATTTGGATTACTTACACTAAAGATGGTCATGGTCGAATTTTCTTGCTGTTTTGAACTTGTTGCATGCTCACAAGTGCTTTTAATCATAAAAAATTAATCAATCAACTATTCACATGTTGAGCTTTTATGATCAAATAAAAATGAGAAAAGATCAAGAGAATATGCATGCATCGCACTTCTTCTTTTGAGATGGCTTATCATTGTGCTTAGATATGAACTTGGAAGAAGTTGTGTATTACTAAAACCATGTCCTTGAGCTTCTGATTGTAAAATGACATAGGCTTGGCTTGGTTTGTTAGAATAAGGCAGATGCACATATAATCTATTGCAAATATCATATGATCTAAATTTGTGCTATGAAATATAATAAAATGCAGCAACAAGTGTCATGCCTTCAAGTTTTGAAATAGTTAAGTTTGTGAGATCATGACTTGCTAAAATTGAAAATTACACTTGATATCTAGCATGGCTTACACTACTTTATGTATTTCATTGATGTGATAGTGTAAGTTACTTGATAGTATGACTTGGATGAGCTTTGTTTTATATGTATATGTTATAATATGCTCATAACAATTAAAATTTGTCTTATAAACCTTGCTGAATACATTGTCAAAGGGGGAGAGATAATGTGAATTTGTAAAGATAAGTATGCAAGTGGGGGAAATTGTCTTCAAAATTTTTAATGTGAATAAGCCAATGTTTGGATTTTAAATGGTTTTGACAATGCATTCATCAAGGGAGAGATTATGAGACCTATGTGTGCTGAATACATTAGCTTGTTCTGAATACATTGGCTTTCACAATATAAGTTTTGAATGCTGCGGTAACATCTTTTTAGCAAGGTCCGACTCTAGCTCTGAGCTTCTGCAAGGTCTGACGTAAGGTCCGACTTGCTTGTCTAGGTCCGGCATGTTTTTGGGTAGCTCCGATATGCTTTTTCTTTAGCTCCGGCATGTCTTCGATAGCTCCGGCATGTCTTTGTTAAGCTCCTATATGTTTTCGCTAGGTCCAACTTATGTTGGTTAGCTCTGACATGTTTTTCTAGCTCCAGCTTTTGGGTTTACTAGTTCCGACTAGCTTTGGTAAGCTCCGACGCTAGGTTCTACTAGCTTTGGTAAGCTCCAGCGCTAGGTTGTACTAGCTTTGGCAAGCTCCGGTGCTAGGTCCTGCTAACTTTGGTAAGCTCCGGCTCAAGGACCGTTTAGTTTTGGCAAGGTCCGGAGCTAGTTTGCAATGGTTTTGCTTTTACTTTGAATTGATCTGAACTTTATTTACATCTATGGAAAGTTTGCTTAGTATTCTTTTACTATGTTTTTGGTGCGTTTTGGTTGATATGGCTTATATCGTTTTGATATGCTTTCCAACATGCTAATGTGAGGTGCTCATGTAAGGTGTAGTGTTTGGAACTGACTGGAGTCAAGTCGCAGACTTGGGCTCATACGGATTTGTTCTTTATTTATGCGCAGGTGTTGCTTGAGTTCTAGACATAGCCGGTGACAGGATCCATTGAACTAGGATGAGGTTCAACAATAAAGTTCGGGAGGAATTGTGGTTCAGTTGATCGGGAGGTTGCGCAATATGTTTGAATCAAGAACAATGCATATGAAGGTGTCGTGGACATCGTTGGAAGATGTTTTCACGTGTGCAAGGAGTGCATGGACGTGGCTGCATGGTTCCAAGGCATGATGAAGAGATGTGGATGTAAAAATTGGTCGGAAAGGTCCAACCGACTAGGTTATGGACTCAGGTTGCGGCTGAGTCGGATTTGACTCAAATATGGAATGTTTTGAGTTGGTTATGATAGGATTTCGTGTGGGTCACGAATTTGAGTTGTTTTAGGAATGTGGTATATGTTCCTAAGGTGTCTGGAAGTCATAAGATTGCTTCTATCTGCGTACAGAAGAGTCCTAAGCAGTTATGGAAAGTTTCGATCTGTGAACGGAGTAGGATTAGAGTTCTGATTTGAGTTGAGTTGGCTTTCGAGCTGGTTATATAAGCAAGGGAGGCCAAAGCTCGTGGTGCACAACTTTGGGGTTGTTCCTCTTGTGTTATATTTAATAAAATTCGTAGTTTGAGGAACTTTTGTGCCTTGTTCGTCCAACTTGTTCCAGACAAGTTTTACTCGTCGAGTTTCTGGACAGCACTACCTTTTGTTCGTGGATTTATCATAACTCGAGTTTTACGGATCGAATTGTGAGACCTATGTGTGCTGAATACATTATATTTGACAATAAAAGTTTTGAATACTACCATAACATCTTTTTAGCAAGGTCCGACTCTAGCTCTGAGCTTCTGCAAGGTCCGACTTTCTTTATCTAGATCCGACATGTTTTTGGTTAGCTCCGGTGAGCTTTGTCTTTAGCTGCGGCATGTCTTTGATAGCTCCGGCATGTCTTTGTTAAGCTCCGTTATGTTTTGCTAGGTCCGACTTATGTTGGTTAGCTCCGACGTGTTTTTCTAGCTCCGACTTTTGGGATGACTAGTTCCGACTAGTTTTGGTTAGCTCCGGTGCTAGGTCCGACTAGCTTTAGTGAGCTCCGGCGCTAGGTTGTACTAGCTTTGGTAAGCTCCGGCGCTAGGATGTACTAACTTTGGTAAGCTCCGGCTCAAGCTCCGGTTAGCTTTGGCTAGGTTCGGAGCTTGATCGTAATGCTCCAAATTTTCATGTGAAATGTTTCGAACTTGCTTTTCACATATGGAAAGGTTTCTTAGTATTCTTTTACTAAGTTTTTGGTGCATTTTAGTTGATATGGATGATTTCGTTTTTCTATGTTTTGCAACATGCTTATGTGAGGTGCTCACGTAAGGTGTTGTGTTCCGAACTGACTTGAGTCAACTCGTGGACTTGGGCTCGTACGGATTTGTTGTTTGTTCATATGCAGGTGTTTCTTGAGTTCAAGTCAAGGCTGGTGACATGATCCTTTGGACTAGTCTCAGGGAGGAGATGAGGTTCCAACAACCAAATTCAGGAGGAATTGTGGTTGAGCGGGTCAAGAGGTCACGCAGAATGATTGAATCAAGGGCAGTGCATATGAAGGTTACTGGACGTCATTGGAAGATGTTTACACATGTGCAAGGAGTGCATGGATGTGGCTGCATGGTTCCGAGGTGTGATGAAGACATGTGGACGTAAAGAATTGGTCAGAAAGGTCCAAGCGACTAGGTTATGGACTCAGGCTGCGGCTGAGTCGTGTTTGACTCAAATATGGAAAGATTTGAGTTGGTTATGATGGGATTTCGTGTGGGTCACGAATTTGAGTTGTTTTAGTAACGTGTGATACGTTCCTAAGGTGTTTGGAAGTCTTAAGATTGCTTCTATCTGTGTATAGAAGAGTCTTAAGCAATTATGGAAAGTTTCGATTCGTGATCTGAGTAGGATTAGAGTCATAGTTGAGATTTGGTTGGCCTAAGGGCTGGTTATATAAGCAAGGGAGGCCAAAGCTCGCGGTGCACGACTTTGGGGCTGTTCCTCTTATGTTCTATGTAATAAAATTCGTAGTTTAAATGAACTTTTGTGCCTTGTTCGTCCGTCTTGTTCGAGACAAGTTTTACTCATCGAGTTTCTGGATAGCACTACCTTTCGTGGGTGCATTTATCATAACTCGAGTTCTACAGATCCAATTGACGTGATTATTTTTGAGTTTTCTTCACAACTTGATTATCTATCATCTGTAAAAATTTCAAGGTAATTGGATTTTGGTTTTTGATCTACACGAGTTTCTATGCAGCATTTCAGAACTGTATTTCTCGGGTAGGACAAATTGACCTTTGTTCGATCTTCCAATCGAAACTTGAGTTTCTCTCGACGGATTGGAGTGATTCTTTTTGTGTCTTCTTCGTGACTTGATTCTCTCTGATATCTATCACTTTTGTCATGGTGAAACACGTTTAGATTAGTCTCACACACGATTTTTCTAACAGATCATTTTTCTGTCAAAGGGGTTGGGATTTAATTGTTTCCGCTGCATAAGATTTTTAAATCTACCATTCACCCCCCTCTGGTAGCTTTTCGCGTGCTCTTCGATCCTACAATTGTTATTAGAGCCACGTTGCTCTAATCATTGTGATTTGCACGTGTTTTTGACTAATCATCATGGAGTAATACTCCGCCAAACCTTGTGTGTTTGCTGGTATTGATTTTCAGGTTTGGAAGGCACGCATGGAGGCTTTCATCCAGGCGCAAGGCTTCGCAATACGGGAGAAGGTGTACAAGCCTTACGAAGTGCCACCTAACTATCAAGTTACGGCTACAAACCTACGGGACGTCAACAACAACAACAAAGCCCGAAACATGATCATCCAAGGACTCACTCAGAGCGACTTCGACCGCGTTGCACATCTCCGATCGGCATAAGATGTATGGAGAGCACTTTGTGACTATCATGAAGGATCCAACACGATCAAGGAGGTAAGGCAAGACATGTTCAAAAAGGAATACATGCGCTTCAAGATGCAATCCAGTGAGTCCATCGATGATCTCTTTGCTCGCTTTAACAAAACTCTCAGTAACTTGCGTAGTGTAAATGTTAACTTTTCTGATGCTGAGAATGCTAGGCAACTTATTAGTGCATTAGACATGTCAATTTGGGAGATGAAAGTAACATCTCTTTGTGAATCAACTGTCATGAGTTCACTTACTTTAGATGTGCTTTACTCTAAACTCAAAACTCATGAAATTGACATATTATCACGTAAGAATCCAAATAAGTCTATTGCATTTGTTTCACAGCGTGACATGCCTTGCTCCGGTCAATCTTCATCTTGTGGTACACTTGCTTTGTTGTCTTCTCTAACAGTTGAATAGATTGAGGAATTTCCAGAGGAGGAGCTAGGACTTCTCTCTACTAGGTTCTCAAAAGCATTGCAAAATGTGAGAACTAGAAGGAGAGGAAGCTCCGAACCTCAACGATGCTTCGAATGTGGTAAGACAGGACACTTCCGTACAGATGCCCTAACCTTTCAGGTTCTACTTCCCGAGAAGAAAAGCAATAAAGGACGAAACACTCCTCAATAAATGATAAGAACAAGAAGAAGGGCTTTACAAGTCGCCAACTGGTGAACAGTTTTATCTCCGCACTCCAGGAACTTGGCGCAAGCGACGTGGACATTGGAAGTGATGAAGATGAAGATGATTTGGCCAACTTATGCTTCATGGCAGGCAAAACAAGATGAAGATCAAGTCTGGAGGATTCAGAACACAACAGTGACGGTGATGAGGTATGTTCTACCTGTAATGAAATGTGTGATGCAATTTCTCGTGCAACCATTACTGTTAAGAAAAAGGACAAAAATCTTAGGGATAATGCTGCTAAAATTTAATCACTAGAATCTTAAATAAAATGTTTGAAAACCTTGATTCCTAGTGATGATTCTTGTCCCTCATGTGTTTTAATCTATGAACAATTGTCCATACTAAGAACTGCACACTCCTCCACTCTAGATAGACTTGAACTTGAAATTGAGAAGAACAAAAAGATTGCTGCATTTGACATTGGAAACTTAAAAGATGCTTCTTGTTCTACAATTGATTTGCATTGTTCTAGTTGTGATGATCTTGAAAAGAAACTAAAATATGCTATGAATGAAATTTCAATATTGAATAATGCTTTACGTTCTCATGAAGTTAAATAATGTTCCAATTGCAAATTAAAAGGAAAAACTTCATGTGAAAATTGCCTTGATCTGTCCAATAAACTTGATAACATGCATAGGACTTTAGATTGGTTTTGTAATGGGAATAAGAACCTAAACTTTCTGTTGAATACTTCCAAGTCTTACAATGATAAAACTGGTTTAGGTTTTAATTCTCATGCTCATGCTAAGGCACATCCACCTAAATTTTGAAGTCATTAGGAAGTGGTTTGATTCAAACAGTTTCTAAACAAAAAGTAGTGGTTTTCAAATCCGTAGGAGTGTTGTCTCATTCGGTTTCAAATAAAAATATTGCTTGCTCATCTAGACATGAACACAAAGTTAAATTTCATTGTACCTACTGTGGTAGAGATGGTCATGTCATAAACTTTTGTTATAGACTAGCTAAACAACAGGAAAGGGAAATAATGATTGCTAGAACTCATAACTTTCATGCAAAATTTGCTGCACATATTAAACCGAATGCCAGGAACATGCAACCTGCTGTTATGGGTCCAAAACATTCAAAGTTTACCTCCGGACCTCCTGTTTTTGCCTCCGGAGCTACTGATTTTTGTGCTACACAAGTAACACCTTTTAGGTCAGTAGTTAAGAATAAAAAACCTCAAACTTTGACTCATAAACCTGCTGTTTTATCTCGGCTTTCACGTGTTTTTCCTGTTGCACGTCGTGTGACTCAGTACTGGATACCTAAATGCCTTTTGACTAACCCCAGTATTGAGTCATTGACGTATTGTGCTTCTATGTAGGTTACATGCTTGAGGAAGGAGAACATTTGGATTGTGGATTCAGTTTGCTCACGCCACATGACCGGTAACAAAGATTGGTTCTCCTCCCTCTCTTTTGTGTCACGTGTAGAGAATGTTACTTTTGCCAATAATTCTTCAACTCCTATAATGCTAAGGATTCAGTTAGAGTAAATGATCACTACACTTTGAAGGATGTGGCACTTGTCAAAAATTTGAAATACAACTTGCTTTCTGTTTCACAATTGCTAGATGAAAATCTGGAAATTATTTTCAATAAAAACTGCTGCAAAGTTGCAGGTTCAAATAGTGAGCTTATTTTTAACATGTCTCGGTTTGGAAGAGTTTTTAAAGCTGATTTTGATATGTCTTCCTCTAAGCATAGGTGTCTAGTTGCTAATGATTCCAAAATTTTATATTTTTGACATCGTAGACTAGGTCACGTAGGCTTTGATCATCTCACGCGTGTTAGTGCTCTTGATCGCATACGTGGGCTGCCTAAGCTTAAAGGGGACAAAGAAATCGTGTGCTCTTCTTGTACACATGCTAAAATGGTTGCAGGTTCACATACTCCTCTCACAATGATCATGACAACTAAACCAGGTCAACTTTTGCACCTTGACACCGTACGACCTTCACGTGTTCAATCCTTCGGAGGTAAATGGTATGTTCTTGTTATTGTTGATGATTATTCTAGATACTCTTGGGTTTACTTTATGGCATCTAAGAATGAAGTTTTTAGTCACTTTAGAAATATATTTCTTAGATTATCAATTGATCACCCAAGATCTTTAAAAGCATTTAGAAGCGATAACGGAACTGAATTTAAAAATCAATCTTTTGATCACTTTTGTGCTGAAAATGGAATAGATTATCAATTTTCTTCACTCTATGTACCTCAACAAAACGGTGTTGTAGAAAGAAAGAACAGAACCTTAGTTGAGATGTCTAGGACTATGCTTGATGAATATCAAACTCCTAGCAAATTTTGTTCTGATGCGATTGCAACCGCTTGTTATGTCTCAAATCGTGTTTTCTTGCGCGCTAAGCTAGGTAGAACACCATATGAGCTCCAGTTTGAACATAGGCCTAGTGTTACGCACTTTCGGGTCTTTGGATGCAAATGCTTTGTTAAGAAACATGGTAATCTTGATAAATTTGAACCTAGATCCATTGATGGCATGCTTCTTGGTTATCCATCTCATATTAGAGGCTACCGTATGCTTTTACTTGACACTAACAAAATTGTGGAGACTTGTGAAGTGTCTTTTGATGAAGCTAGCCCAGGTACTAGCTCAAACATTGCATGTCCAGATCCATATCCGCAGGGGGAGAGCATTTTCGTTGAAGATGACGAAGAGGTGGAGCTGCTGCCCGAAAATTCAGCAGCCAATGACATTGTTCGAGCTCCTGATTTTGATTCACAGCCAGCACCGACGACCACCACTGCTGGTCCAGATCTTCCTCAAGTGACAAGCTCATCGATTTGTGATGAACATGAAGAAGAAGAAGCTTGTGAAGTGTCCCCTCCCCTCCGGGTTCTCAAAATTCATCCTCCACGACAGATTATTGGAAGCTTGCACGAACGAGTTACACGGTCCAGGTTTTGCGATCCAAACTCTCATGCTCATTCTGCTTTTGTTGCTTCTTTTGAACCCAAAGATATATTACATGCACTGACTAATGAATCTTGGATTATTGCCATGCAAGAAGAGTTAGAAAGTTTTGAAAGAAATAATGTTTGGAAACTTGTACCTCCACCTCAAGGTCACACTCTAATTGGAACTAAATGGGTGTTTAAAAATAAACAAAGTGAGGATGGGGTTGTGGTTAGGAATAAGGCTAGGTTGGTTGCTCAAGGTTTCACTCAAGTTGAAGGTCTAGATTTTGATGAAACATTTGCTCCTGTTGCTAGATTAGAAGCCATAATAATTTTGTTAGATTTTGCTGCATCTAAAGGCTTTAAGCTATATCAAATGGATGTTAAAAGTGCATTTCTTAATGGCTACATAGATGAGGAGGTTTATGTCAAACAACCACCAGGTTTTGAAAATCCAGATTTTCCTAATCATGTTTACAAATTGTCCAAAGCCTTGTACGGTCTCAAACAAGACCCTAGAGCATGGTATGATAGGTTAAAAACATTCTTACTTGAAAAGGGGTTTACCATGGGCAAGGTTGATAAAAATCTTTTTGTGCCTAAGCATGGCAATGACTCATTATTTGTTCAAGTGTATGTGGATGATATTATCTTTGGTTGTGCTTCTCATGATCTTGTGTCCAAGTTTTCAGCTATGATGAGTTCAGAATTTGAGATGAGTATGATGGGAGAACTCACGTACTTTTTGGGGCTGCAAATCAAGTAAACCAAGGAGGGTACCTTTGTGCATGAAATGAAGTATACAAAAGACCTCCTAAGGCGCTTCAACATGGACAAAAGGAAGCCTCTTCGGACACTAATGGGAAGAGCAACAACACTTGAACTTGATGAAGGTGGTGAACCAATGGATCAAAAAGAATATAGAAGCATGATCGGATCACATTTGTACCTCACGGCATCAAGACCGGACATACAATTCAGCATATGTCTTTGTGCACAGTTTCAAGCCTCCCCACGTACTTCACATCGTCAAGCCGTCAAAAGGATTCTTATGTACTTACATGGAACTCAAGAATTTGGCATTTTTCTTCCTTCTTCCTTAACCGTTACTTTGAAAGCATTTTCGGATGCTGATTTTGGAGGTTGTAGGATTGACAGGAAAAGTACTTCCGATTCTTGTCATTTTCTTGGTAATTCACTTGTTGCTTGGTCCTTTAGAAAACAAAGTTCAGATGCACAATCCACTGCCGAATCTGAATATGTAGCTGCTACTAGTGCTTGCTCACAAATTCTTTGGATTGTTCAAACACTTAAGGACTATGGGGTTTATCTAGATAGTGTTCCACTGTTTTGTGATAACACTAGTGCCATTCGCATTGCTAAAAACCCTGTGAAACATTCTAGAACTAAGCACATTGATATTAGGTATCAATTTCTCTAGGATAATGTTGAAAAAGGAAACATTGTGCTTCACCATGTAGATACCGAACAACAATTGGCCGACGTTTTTATAAAACCTTTGGATTTCACTCGTTTTTGTTATATTCGTAGTGAAATAGGGGTTATGCATCCTCATGGCTTAAAATGAGGGGGAGTTTTCAAACATGGAATGTCTATATGTGAATCTAAAATTAAAATAATATGAGCATAGTATTTCATATATGTATGACTTTGTGATTCCTTTTACATGCTGAAAGTTCTTACTACATTACTCGTGTCATACATTTTGTAGTTTTTGCCATGTCTGGTAATTGGAATAATAACTTACACTAAATATGGTCATGGTCGAACTTTCTTGCTGTTTTGAACTTGTTGCATGCTCAGAAGTGCTTTTAATAATGAAAAATTAATCAATCAACTATTCACATGTTGAGCTTTTATGATCAAATAAAAATGAAAAAAGATCAAGAGAATATGCATGCATCGCACTTCTTCTTTTGAGATGGCTTCTCATTGCACATAGATATGAACTTGGAAGAAGTTGTGTATGACTAAAACCATGTCCTTAAGCTTCTGATTGTCAAATGACATAGGCTGCGCTTGGTTGGTTAGAATAAGGCAGATGCGCATATAATCTCTTGCAAATATCCTATGATCTAAATTCGTTATTTGAAAGATAATAAAATGCAGCAACAAGTGTCATGTTTTCAGGTTTGAAATAGTTAAGTTTGTGAGATCATGACTTGCTAAATTGGAAATTACATTTGATATCTACCATGGCTTACACTACTTTATGTATCTCATTGTTGTGATAGTGTAAGTTACTTGATAGTATGATCTGGATGAGCTTTGTTTTATATGTATATGTTATAATATGCTCATAACAATTAAAATTTCTCTTTTGAACCTTGCTGAATACATTGTCAAAGGGGGAGATATAATATGGTGAATTATGCAAGGGGGAGAAATATGTATAGGGGGAGAGAAATTTATTTCTATCTCATTTGATTTTCAAAAAGGGGAAAAATTGTTCTCAAAACTTTTCATGCCAATGTTCGGATTATAAAAGATGTTGCCAATGCATTCATCAAGGGGGTGATTGTGAGACCTATGTGTGCTGAATACATTGGCTTGGACAATAAAAGTTTTGAATGCTGCCATAATATCTTTTTAGCAAGGTCCGACTCTAACTCCGAGCTTCTGCAAGGTCCGACTTTCTTTGTCTAGATCCTACATGTTTTTGGGTAGCTCTGGTGAGCTTTGTATTTAGCTCCGGCATGTCTTTGTTAAGCTCTGATATGTTTTGCTAGGTCTGACTTATGTTGGTTAGGTCCGACATGTTTTTCTAGCTCCGACTTTTTGGATGATTAGTTCCGACTAGTTTTGGTTAGCTCCGGTGCTAGGTCCGACTGGCTTTAGTAAGCTCCAGCGCTAGGTTGTACTAGCTTTGATAAGCTCTGGTCCTAGGATGTACTAGCTTTGGTAAGCTCTGGCTCAAGCTCCGGTTAGCTTTGGCTAGGTTCGGAGCTTGATCGTAATGTTCCAAATTTTCATGTGAAATGTTCCGAACTTGCTTTTCACTTATGGAAAGGTTTCCTAGTATTCTTTTACTTTGTTTTTGGTGCGTTTTGGATGATATGGATTATTTCGTTTTGCTATGTTTTGCAACATGCTTATGTGAGGTGCTCACGTAAGGTGTTGTGTTCGAAACTGACTTGAGTCAAGTCGCGGACTTGGGCACGTACGGATTGGTTGTTTGTTCATATGAAGGTGTTGCTTGAGTTCAAGTCATGGCTGGTGACAGGATCCTTTGGACTAGTCTTAAGGAGGAGATGAGGTTCCAACAACCAAATTCAGGAGGAATTGTAGTTGAGCGGGTCAGGAGGTCGCGTAGGATGATTGAATGAAGGGTCGTGCATATGAAGGTTACTGGACGCCATTGGAAGATGTTTGCACGTGTGCAAGGAGTGCATGGACGTGGCTGCATGGTTCCGAGGCGTGATGAAGAGATGTGGACGTAAAGAATTGGTCGGAAAGGTCCAACCGAATAGGTTATGGACTCATGCTGCGGCTGAGTCGTGTTTGACTCAAATATGGAAAGATTTGAGTTGGTTATGATGGGATTTCGTGTGGGTCACGAATTTGAGTTGTTTTAGGAATGTGGGATACGTTCCTAAAGTGTTTGGAAGTCTTAAAATTGCTTCTATCTGTGTATAGAAGAGTCCTAAGCTGTTATGGAAAGTTTCAATTCGTGATCCGAGTAGGATTAGAGTCCTAGTTGAGATTGGGTTGACCTAAGGGCTGGTTATATAAGCAAGGGAGGCCAAAGCTTGTGGTGCACGACTTTGGGGCTGTTCCTATTGTGTTCTATTGAAAAAAATTCGTAGTTTGAAGGAACTTTTCTGCCTTGTTCGTCTGACTTGTTCCAGACAAGTTTTACTCATCGAGTTTCTGGACTGCACTACCTTTCGTTGGTGGTTTTATCATAACTCAAGTTTTACAGATCCAATTGATATGATTCTTTTTGGGTTGTCTTCACAACTTGATTATCTATCATCTGTCAAAATTTCATGGTCATTGGATTGTGGTTTTTGATCTACACGAGTTTCTTTGCAGCGTTTCAGAACTGTTTTTCTCGGGTAGGACAGATTGACCTTTGTTCGATCTTCCAATCGAAACTTGAGTTTCTCTCGACGGATTTGAGTGATTTTTTTGTGTTTTCTTCGTGACTTGATTCTCTCTGATATTTATCACTTTTGTCATGGTGAAACACGTTTAGATTAGTCTCACACACGATTTCTCTAACATATCGTTTTTCTGCCAAAGGGGTTGGGATTTAATTGTTTCCGCTGCGTAAGTTCATTAAATCTACCATTCACCCCACCCTCTGGTAGCTTTTCACGTGGTCTTCTATCCTACACCAATTGATGTGATTCTTTTTGGGTTGTCTTCACAACTTGATTATCTATCTTCTGTCCAAGTTTCACGGTCATTTGATTTGTGGTTTCTGATCTACACGAGTTTCTTTGCAGCGTTCCAGAACTATTTTTCTCGGGTAGGACAGATTGACCTTTGTTCGATCTCGATCATAACATGAGTTTCTCTCGACGGATTTGAGTTATTCTTCTTATTTTTTCTTTGTGACTTGATTCTCTCTGATATATATCACTTTTGTCACCGTGAAACACATTTAGATTAGTCTCACACACGATTTCTTTAACCAATCATTTTTCTACCGAAAGGGTTGAGATTTAATTGTTTCTGTTGCGTAAGATTTTTTTAAATCTACCATTCACCCCCCCCCCTCTGGTAGGTTTTTACGTGCTCTTCGATCCAACACAAACACGATGATGAAGAAGTGTGTGAACTCAAGGCACTTCTAAGGAAGAAGCTTCTAAGCCAGAAGGGCAAGAAGGAGGACGAAAAGCCAAAATGGGGTAGTCATCAAGACTACTCCCGATATCCTTTTAATTATGGGAAGCTTAAAAACTACAATCATTATCTTTCTATTCAAACGGGAAGACCTCCACAGTTTGACGGTAATGATTACTCAACGTGGAAATATAATATGAAGATGCATCTAATCATACTTAATCCTAGTCTTTGGGATATAGCGTGTACAGGTATAGATATCCCAAACACTGGCGATGAATTCACCCCGGAGCAAGAACAAGCAATTCACTACAATGCACAAGCCATTGAGGTGATCACTTCATCCTTCAGCTGAGAAGAGTTCACCAAGGTGGATGGACTTGAAGTTGCTAAGGACATTTGAGATACACTCAAGGCTGCTCATGAAGGGAACCGCTCCGTTCTTGAAGCGAAGTTTGAGATGTTTGAGGGAGAGTTGGGGAGATTTGCCATAGAAGATGGTGAAACTCCTAAAGAGATGTACAACCGCTTGAAGACACTCATTAACAAGATTTGTGCTTATGGAAGTAAGAAGTGGACTGATCATGAGGTTGTGACGAGAATGATAAGAGCCGTTATGCCTCGGAACATCACCTTGTGTTCCATGATAAGAGAAAACTCGTGGTTTCACAAAATGCCCCCCGATGAAGTACTTGGCAAAAATATCAATCATGAGATGACGGAGAAAGAAGCAAAATATGTCAAAGACTTAGCTAAACTTGCCTCATCCAAGAACAAGGAGGTCGCCCTCAAGGAAACTTGCAAGCCCAAAGGGAAGGAGACTAGTGAGACATATGAAGAAGAAGACACTTACGATGTAAGCACAAATATGGATGATGAAGATATTGTACTCTTCATGAAAAGATTCAAGCACATGATGAGAAGAATAAGAGGAAACAACTCTAGTAAAGGAAAGAACAAGGAAAAAGGAAAATCCAAGGCTCGACATACTTGCTACAACAGCGGAGAATATGGACACTTTATGGTTGACTGTCCATATGAGGAAAATAAGAAGAAAGAAGTGAAGTCGCAAGAGAAGAAAACTTTCAAGAAAAAGAAGCAAGTACATCAAGCACACATCACCAAGGAGTGGGACTCAAATGACGAGTCCTTCTCAAATGATGAAGATGAGATGGCAACAATTGCCATCAAGAAGCCAACAAAGAAATCTACACTCTTTCCAAACATGGAAGGAAGGGAGAACCGCAACAACACTTGACTCATGGCTAAGGAAGGCAAGAAGAAGGTTCGACTTGCATCCCCTTCCTTACATTCCTCTAATTATGATTTTGATAATTCTAGTGAAAATGAGGACATGTTTAAATGATTGAGCAAAATTGCACTAAGAAAAATGAAGATGTCGGATGAAATCTTTGAGAAGGAAGAGCTCGTCAACCACCAAGAAAATATGATCATCTGTGAAAGAGATATCGAGAGGTTGAAAAGTTCCTTGAGCTTGAAAAGGAGAAAAGTAAGACACTTGTGTTTGAGCTAGCTTTAAGTAAGGAAACTTACTCAAAACTAGAAGACTCGGACATTGCACTCAGGTATGAACTTCCTAACTTGACAAAAGCTAACAAATCCCTTGAAGCGCAAGTGGAGTCACTCAAGAAAAGTGTCGCTTCCTCCTCTAAAAACTCACCTTATCAAGATGTCAAATTGACAACTATTAAAACTTGCATATTCTCTAGTAAGAGGATAATGTAAAAGATGAATCCAATGCATCACATGTTAAACATCCATCCCAAAGTGGCATCTTTGAAAATGAAAAGATCAAATATGCATGTAGTGCATATATGGTCACAAGACCTCCTAATGTCAAAGATGGTCTTGGGTATACAAAAGGTAAAAAGTTGTCCACTAATGCTCAACGTAAGGATAATATCGCCATTGTTAAGAAAAATCACATGAATTTGAATTGCAAACATTATTTCATACTTTTGATGCATCTTATGTTCTTATGAAAAATAAATTTGGATACATTTATGCTAAATATGCAGGGCCATGCCACAAGAAATCCAAAGCTTGTAAGAGGGTGCCTAAAACACTTGTGACTAACCTTCGAGGACCGAAGCAAACTTGGGTACCTAAATCCAAGACATAAATCTGTTTTGTAGGCCTACTCTCCAGGTGGATCAAAATGGGTGCTAGACAGTGGATGCACCAATCTCATGACTAGAGAGAGGATAATGTTCAAAGAGTATGAGAGAAACGCAGATCCAAGTGAAGGAATTCATTTTGGAGATAACAACCAAGGAAAAGTCCTTGGCAGCGGTAAAATTGAATTTTCCACTCAACACACTCTTTCCAATCTTTTACATGTTGATTATTTAGATTATAATCTTTTGTCCATATCTCAACTATGTGACAAAGGATACAATTGTTTATTCACTAATGAGGGTGTGACAGTTTTTAGAAGAAGCAATAACTCAATTGCATTCAAGGGAATGTTGAGGGGAAAACTTTATCTGGTTGATAGCAACAAAGATAAAGTTGAACTGAACACTTGCTTTGTTGCAAAAACTAACATTGGATGGTTGTGGAATAGACAACTAGCCCATGTTGGGATGAGGAATCTGTAGAAACTTCTAAAGGATGGTCACATCCGAGGTTTGACAGATGTCATGTTTGAGAAAGACATGCCATGTAGCGCATGCCAGGCGAGAAAACAAGTTGAAGCACCACACCCCACAAAAGAATGTGATGACTACATCATGATTGCTGGAACTTTTTCATATGGACCACTTTGGTCCAATTGCTTACAAATATGGTTTAGTCATTATTGATGATTTTTCCAGATTCACCTGGGTATTTTTCTTGTATGATAAATCAGAGACCCAGAGGATCCTCAAGAATTTATTGAAGAGAGCGCAAAATGAATTCTCCTCAACCGTCGAGAATATTAGAAGTGATAATGGAACGAAGTTCAAAAATAATCAAGTTGAGGAGTACCTGGATGCAAAAGTAATAAAACATGAGTTTTTGGCACCCTACTCCCCTCAACAAAATGGGGTGGCCGAAAGGAACAACATGATGCTCATTAAGATGGCAAGGACAATGCTAGATGAATACAAGACTTCATACCAGTTTTGGGCTGAAGCGGTAAACACTGTTTGTCACGCCATGAACCGGCTATATCTTCACTGACTTCTAAAGAAGACGCCATATGAGCTCCACATTGGTAACAAGCCAAATGTCTCATATTGCACATTTCATGGAAGTAAATGCTTTATTTTAAATAAGAAACTGAGGACTTTGAAGTTTGCTTCAAAATCTGATGAAGAGTTCTTGCTTGGTTATGATTCGAACGCCTACGCCTATCGTGTTTTCAACAAAGTCTCTGGCATTATTAAAGTGGCACATGACGTATTGTTTGATGAGACTAATGGATCTCAAGTAGAGCAAGTTGATAAGTGTGTGCTAGATCAATAAGAAGCTCAATGTAAAGCGTTGAGGAGGATGGTTGTCGATACCCTGTGTACCGGGTACCCCACGATACTGCAAGAAAAACTACGGAGTTCCACCTATCCGATTTGAAGACCTCCAAAGGCTCCACGTGTCCTGCAGCAATGGGCCCGCCTCCCTCATTAGGGTAGCTCCAGGACTGCTACATGTAACACGAGGCCGGATCTAACTCCCAGAATAGGGAAGCTCCGGTCATGCCACGTGTCCAGTGGCCCGGACCTAACCCCTAGTAGAGGGAAGCACCAGTGTTGCCACGTGTATAGCAGCTCTGGACCTGCCTCTCCACAAAGGGAAGCTCTGAAGTTATCACATGTCGAGCCTCAGGACCTTAGCCTGCAATGGGAAGACTATCAGATCTCCAATGGTGTGGACATTCAAGAGGCAGTTAAATCAGTTGTTACAAGACCGAATTACGTGTCATTAATGCCATGTTAATGACACACAATCAGAGGACCTCTAGTACTGGTAACACCACCATCAAGAAACGTTATCACACTGTTAAATATACTTAATACATACAGAACGTGTATTAGGTAACTAAAGACCGCCGAGGCCACATGTCAGGCTAGACTCACAATGTAATGGCCAGCCCTTGGACTATAAAGGGTTGCGCCACACGGTACAAAAGAAAAAGTCCAATCGACTAAGATCACACACTCACGAGCATACACACACTCATACAATCAACAACAACCCTGTGGAGTAGGGTATTACGCTCAGGCAGCCCGAACCACATAAAAACTGTCATGTCATTGTCTCGTTCTTGATCCCACGCATTCCCCAACCGAATACGAACCTCCGCGGACTAAGTTTTAGTATTACCAAGGGGAAGTTTCGATCGCACGCTTTGACATTTTCGCACCAAGTAGGGGGCCTGAGATTACGAGATGGTGAACTCCACCGCAGGTTCGTCCAACGGCCACGCTTAGCAACTTGCTAGAGGAAATCCCTCCAACACGCAACAGCCAGCTAGTGTTGTTGTCCCAGTGAGCGTCATTCCATCACCACCACCACCTTCTCTTGCAAACAACGTCGGACAACAGGATGGTGTCTTTGCGTCTATCGCTGCATCGACGCAGAACAACGCGGAGAACACGATCAACGCGGCATGTACTCTTCTCCAGCGTCCACTGGCGCCCGGAGCACCTCATGGTGCAATGGAGCTGTGGTGCACTGATGTGGAGTATCTGGTTGTAGCCGCGGCTGATGCCATAAGCAACCAAAGCCCACCCCCTATTGGGCAGACACTTTCTTAGCGCAGGACCTTGTCTGGCAGACTTGGTCCTCAAGTATCACAACTCAAGTATAACAAGTGCTGTCGCTACCCTCCGAGGCGCATCGCACCCATACTGTATCGATACTCTCAATGCATGATCTTCAGTTAGAGCTCAACCGATGATACAGGCAGCAAGACGATCGCGTCCATATCGAGCATGCTCGCGAGAGGCGAGAGGCTCGGGAAAACCCTTCTCCTCTGGGAGTAGGAGGTGGCTGTTCAGCCCTAGCGATGCACCTTCGCATGATTCGATGGTCACAGAAGTTCCAGCCTCATCTACCGGAGAAGTATGATGGGATTGTCAACCCCGTCGAGTTCCTCCAAATCTACTCCACCGCCATCCTCGCGACGGGAGGCAATGAAGTTGTGGTGGACAACAACTTCCCTGTGGCTCTGACTGGGACAGCCATGTCCTGGTTCATGAGTCTTCTACCTAACTCCATCACAGCTGGGCAGAGCTATGCCACAAGTTCACCGCCAACTTTGAGAGTTCCTACACCCGACCTGACACGGAGCTGGATTTATTTGCCGTACGACCGAAGTTAGGGGAGTCGCTGTGATTGTTCATCCAGTGGTTTTCCCAAGTATGAAACACAATTCCTTCCATCTCCAACGCATCTGTCATTGTTGCATTTCGACAAGGCGTCAGAGACAAGAAGATGTTGGAGAAGTTGGTGACGAAAGAAGTCACTAGCATCACAAAACTCTTCTGTCTAGCCGACAAATGTGGTAATGATGTGGAGGGCCATGAAATTCTCTCCAAACCAGCTTTGGAGGCTGGAAAAAACTCCTCCAAGGCTGAAGTCACTGTCTCTGGAATTGGAAAGAAGAAGAAAAGTCCAACGGCAGGAAGAAGTCGTCGACCGACACGCCTACTGTTGCTGCAGCTGCAGCTCTGGGTGGCCGAATGCCACGCCCCGAATAATATCCTCGACCATCCTCTGAAGACGGCAGCGGTTAAAAGATGTGGTGTACGATCCAAAAATCGGACACCCACAATCTTGAAAATTGCTACGAGGTCCAGAACCTTGTCAAGTTCTTCAACAAGCGCCGAGAAGAAGCTCCTTTCCGCCAGCGGGAAGGAATGCCGAAGATCGACGAAGCTCCGAGTGATCCAGATATAGGCTTTCAGGATCCCAAAATGGTCCTGAAGGCTGTGTACAACACTGTCGATGAAGATTTTGACATCTCCGACAACGAGCATCAGAAAACTCTCCATACGATATGTGGAGGGTCCTAGGATATCACCTCCCGCCGCGTCCTCAAGACAATGCGTCGGGAGATGGCTGCCACAGTTCCCACCGCCAAGGGAGAACCTCATCAGATGTGGATGGATACTCCCATCACCTTCGATTCTTCAAACTGCTTGAGGAATATGATCAGGGCAAATCTACTGCCGTTGATGGTTTCTCCTACCATCAACAACATCTAGCTATATCATGTCTCGATGGATGGAGGTGCGGTGCTCAACCTCCTTAGCTATGAAGCATTCATGAAGATCCAGCTGAGGCTCTTGGACCTTCCCCCTCACATCCCTTCTGCGATGTCGGTCCGAGAGCTATCTCTCCTCTCGGATCAATTACACTTGGGTGACCTTTGGGACTCAGGAGAACTACAGGATTAAGAAACTGGTCGTCGACGTGGCGCACATTAGCCTACCCTTCAACGCCATCCTAGGTAGGGCAGCCCTGTATAGGTTTATGGCTGCAGCTCATTATGGCTATGTAATGTTGAATATGCCGACACCTTCAGGTATTCTCCGGATCCGCGAGGATCACACTGCGGGAGTCACTGCGCTGGAGGAACTCCACGTGCTTGCAACAGTGTGAGACCCGGTTCTAAAAACAGAACCAAGTGCAATATATGTGTGTCCAGGATGATTAACACACATACACAAGTGCATCACAAATGGTATACAGATAATTACCACAGCTAAAATTATTAAATAAGTAATTTTATTACAATATCCAAGTAATCCTCATATTATAATTCTAATGATCATTAATGATAATACTAATACAGCGGAAATAATATAATTAAGCAAACTAAGAATAAGGAATAGCGCAGCTCCAAGCAACTCCACAGCCAAAGCTGAAGGCAACACACAACCTAGTACTCCTCATTAACGTCATGATACTCCCAATCCTGACCTGCAAATTTTGGTGGGGGAATTGCAAAGGTGAGTACATGTTGTAATTAGCAAGTGTGGAAGGTATGACATGTAGCTTAAGCAAGGCATGATAGTAAACAATGGCTAATTGCTGAAAAGTGCATTTAAAATAAGTAAAAAGCATCTTACTATGTCTATATGAAATAATCCCATCATATTCCACATAATTAACATAATACAAAATCATAATCAATTATCCATCCATATACCGTATTATTACCATCATCATCATCCATGTCCATTTATCATAAATAAATCCATAACCATAACCATCCCAAATCCAAAATTACCTCTAATCACGGAAGTTGTCCAGGTGCTCTTAACTGGGAGCACAACTATCATGATAGTTTTAACACTCTGCAGAGGTTGTACCACTTCACCCACAAGTTCGTTATTTTGTCACTCATCAGCAACGAAAGGAAACTCTATTATGCTAAAACACTACCATAGGTGTATGGCCAAGAGATCACAAAATAGCCTTTACAAAGAGACTACCAGCATATTCACACCCACTGAGGTTTCACCGATAGCGATGTCTCCAACCGAGCACATCGTAAACCAAGGGCCCCCTCTTGTGCCTTTCGGATCCCAGGACAGTCCCGCCATTCTTGTAAATCCAATCGACTTCCATTCCCCACTCCTCCAAATCATTCGAATCGATGCTTGTAATACTCCTAATTTATTGGTGAAGCCGCACCCATACTTGGCCTTGTGGTGGTGCTGTAGTCCTGGCTTATGCTCGCAGGAACCGATCCTTAGATCCTAGGCAAGCAAACCACCATATCAACCAGCCCAATCCACAAACCATGCTTTTTTAGATCTCCCAGGTCCCATGTTAACAATTATCTACGTTCATCTATGCTCACCATCCAATAGTTCATAATTAAGTCATTTGGTTGTTTTCCAATCCCAATTAATTAGAGCGAAGCAAAAAGGTAAAAAGTCTTTCCCGACTCTCTACTATGTATCCCAAGCGACAAGGGTGGTCAAAAAAGACTAGTAAACTCCTGTCTTGGGTTTCCCATAAATTTGACACAAGCATGCAATTTTGCAAACAAAACATTTAAAAAACAGGATCAAAATGATCAAGGACACCTACCTTCCTCTAGAGCTTGGTTAGGGTCGAAAGCTTCAAAGTCATAGTACTAGAGATCCTCAACGGCACCCTCTAGTGCAACACCTTCTATTCTGAGCGACAAACATGCAAAAAACACAATTCAATCAAATAATGCTCATATAGTACTCAAAATGACATGACATGCATGATTAATGCAATTATGAAGTAATACTTGTTAATGAGTTGCTATTAATATTTACTAACTGGTTCTAATAGTTTTTAACAAGTTTGGACAGGTTTGGAATTGATTCGAGTCAATTTGGAATTACTTCAGCACAATTCAGATTCAGAGGTCAAACTAGTCCGCTATAAGGGCCGGACTAGTCCGCCCTGCGCAGAACCAGCGAGTTAGGGTTTTATTGATCTACAAGAATTTGGAGAATTGGGGTTGAATTCGTGTGGGAAAGAGGAAGTAAAAGGTATTCCACGTGTCTAGAACTCCAGAGAACAAGAGTTTAGAGGAAACACTTGGATCTTGATGATCTAGGGTTGATGATGAAGGGTTGAAGGTGAATTGGTGATGAAGAACACAAAGTCGATGAAGATCTTGATTGCTTGATCCTCCTTCGTGATCTCCTTCTCCTCTCTGTTGCTTGATCTCCCTTGGTGGCGGCTCCCACGAACTAGGGTTTGTCGTGCTTTCAATTGTGGCAAAGATAAGTAAAAGTAGGGTGTTGGGTTGTTTATATAGGGGTGGAGGTGTAGGGTTTGATGGGTTTCGAGTTTAAGGTGTTGGAGGCTGTATAGGGGTTTTAAGGTGTTGGAGGCTGTATAGGGGTCCCACATGGGCTCCAAAGAGGTTAAACACGACGTTTTTGGGCCCAATTAAGAAAAATACACAATAACAGTTCGTGGAGGAATAGATTGAGTCCGAGTCGGGCACATCAAAAAAGTCTGCTAAAGGGTCGGACTAGTCTGATACTGGAAAAAGACGAAAACATATAAGTCTGACCAAAATCGGACAAGTCCAATATTAGCCAGAGAGAAAAACGGACAAGTCCGGCTGAAAACGAACAAGTCCATACAAGTCTGAAGACTTAGAGAAATTTTCGAAAACGGACAGGACCAGACAAGTTCTGAATGGAACAGAGAGCAAAACAGACTAGTTCGTAGCAAAAATGGATAAGTCCGGAGGTGCTTTAGAGGGGAAAACCGGACTAGTCAGGGTTACAAACCGGACAAGTCCGTACTTCTACAGACTTTTATTGTTGTTTTGTTTCTAATTCATTTTAAACATGTTTCTTTTTATGTTGCTTAATTCTAAACATGTGTAAGAATGTATGCAACGCATGATGGATAAAAATGAGGGTGTTACAAACCTACCGCCCTTAAAATGAATCTCGCCCTCGAGATTCGACATAGAAGGAAAGAGATAGGGAAAATCTTTCTTTAGATCATCTTCTTGCTCCCAAGTTGCTTCCGATTCTGTTTGATGCTTCCATTGTACTTTGCACCATCTGATGACCTTGTTTCTTATGACCCTCTCTTTGGTTTTCAAAATTTTGACCGCTTGCACGGCATAAGTCAAATCTGCCTCTAATTCCAATTCGTCTATTGCCACTTGTTCTTCCGGCACCCTCAAGCACTTCTCGAGCTGTGAAACATGAAACACATCATGGACATCTGAAAGGTGTGTTGGCATCTCCAGATTATATGCTACTTCTCCTCGTTCGTCCAAAATCTTGAAGGGTCCAATATAGCGAGGTGCTAACTTACCCCTTACATTGAACTTCTTATGACCTCGCATTGGTGAAACTTTGAGGTAAACGATGTCTCCCACTTCAAAGGCTAGGTCTCTCAATCTATTATCCGCATATCCTTTTTGTCTTGATTCGGCTGCTCTCAAATTTTCACGGATTATTTGGACTTGTTTTTGAGCTTCTTGCAACACATCAGGTCCAAATACTTGGTTCTCCCCCGTCTAAATAGAAAAAAAGGGTGTTCTACACTTCCTTCCATATAGTGCTTTATATGGTGACATCTTCAAACTTGCTTGGTAACTATTGTTATATGAAAATTCTACATATGGCAAGATTTTGTCTCAACTACTTCCATGCTTTAAAGCACAAGCTCTTAACATGTCCTCTAAAATCTGATTCGTTCTATCAGTTTGTCCATTGATTTGCGGGTGATATGCCGAACTAAAATTCAACCTTGTACCCAATGCTTCATGCAGTTTTTGCCAGAACCTAGAGGTCAATTGAGAACCTCGATCCGAGACTATTTTTTTTGGAACTCCATGTCGGCACACAATATGCTGCATATATAGGTCTGCCAGTTGTATTGTGGTATACTTGGTCTTGACAGGGATGAAGTGGGCTGAATTGGTTATCCGATCCACAATAACTCATTCTGAGTCATAACCAGACTGGGTACGCGGTACTCCAACTATGAAATCCATTCCAATTTCCTCCCACTTCCATTCTGGAATCTTCAATAGATGTAATAGTCCAGCTGGCCTTCGATGTTCCGCCTTGACTCGTTAGCATACATCACACAAGGTGACATATTCAGCTATGCCCTTTTTTCATGCTAGGCCAACAACAACATGTCTTCAAGTCGTTGTACATCTTCGTACAACTGGGACGAATTGAGTATGGCGAGTCATGTGCCTCCTTTAATATTGTCTCTAGAATATGCTTCACATTAGGCACGATGATCCTTTTACCAAGCCATAGTGTACCATGTTCGTCCTCATCAAATCTGAATACTCTCCCTTCTTGGGTCCTTTCCTTGATTTCCTTAATTTCCTCATCTTTGCCTGACCCTCTCGAATTTCCTGCTCTATGGTCGGATTTAACTATTATCCCCATCGCATTCACAAATCCGTGATTCAATCGTTCAAACTCCTTACATAACTCGAATGGCAATTCTCGAACCGTGAGCTGGTGACTTACTCCTTTCCAACTCAAACCATTGACCACTACATTAGCCTTCCCTGGATGGTAATTGATCCCTACATCATAATACTTGATGAGCTCCAACCATCTTTGCTGCCTCAAATTCAGATCTGTTTTCATGAATATGTACTTGAGACTCTTATGATCCGTATAAATTTCACGCCTATTACCAATAATGTAGTGTCTACAAATATTCAAAGCATGTGCCACGGCTGCAAGTTCGAGATCATGAGTTGGATAATTCTTCTCATGTTTCTTCAATTGCCTCGATGCATAGTCTACTACTTGACCTTCTTGCATGAGCACACATCCAAGTCCTTGTCTTTAGGCATCGTACAAATTGAACCTTCTTGGTCACGTCTAGTAACACCAACACTAGTGCAGTTATAAATCTCTTCTTCAATTCCTTAAAGTCGTCCTGACAAGATAGAATTCATTTGAAAAGATTTCCCCTTTTTAGCAACTCAGTCATGCACTTCACTATGTTGGAGTAGTACTTGATGATTAGTTAGCTTCGACATTTATTGTGATGCCTAAAATTCAATGCTGACCCCCTCATCATTTGTCATTTGTGTTGTCTTGTGGGTCAGTGAATTATCCCATTATAATTCCATAGCCAATACACTCTAGGTGTTATGTTCGATCCTTGTGAATCCAAAACAATAAGGTCGCTACCCCCTTATTTTAAGACTTACTCTTGAACATACTATATTTGTCGTCATCTCCCTTGTAGCCTCATCCAAAATAGTGAACCTTCTAGGTGTGTCCATCTTCCACTAACATAGATGTTGAGCGAGATAGGAAAGAGAGATAAAATGAATCCCCAACTATATGCATTAAGGTATATGAAACTAAACAACTAACTATACAAGCCTATATGGATATGGCAATGCCAAAGCATCCCACAATCCTCTATTAAGCACACAAGCAACATTACATAACAATCAGCACACCAAGCAAAAACACATCGATTCCTGAGTGCTCCTATGTTCTCTAAAGTGTCCATTCTATATAGGTTGTGTCCTACGGTCAACCTGTGACTCTGATACCAATTTGTGACACCCGGTTCAGAAAACTGAGCCAAGTGCGGTAGTGTGCACACAACAGCATGCTATTCAGGAAAGAGCACGCCAATGAGAATAGGTGCTTGAAATGTGATACTGATGTATGTTAAAGTTGTTAATGACGATGGCAATAATGTGATGACAGAAGTCGCTCATAAGTAGCTTCATTATTTGCATGTGACACCTCAGCTGAAGTGGTTGTTTCATTCAAAAAGAACTACGAGACACATGAGATGGCACAAATAAGGTGTACGTGAGAACAAATAATTCTTGACACACCCGTCCAATGGTGATGCATGGAAGGCGCTGGACCGTTTCGATTCAATTTTGTTAGTGATGCGAGAAATGTTTGCATCGGGTTAGCGATAGCTGAATTCTCACGGTTAAGTACAAACGCCACACCACACTCCTGTTAGCCCGTCTTTGTCATTCCATACAACCTACCACTGACATTTTGTATGAAGTATGAGTTCATGTTCCTCAGCCTTATTATGCTTGGGCCGGATCATCTTGGATCACGTCTCAACGTGATGTTGAAACCACTCATCCAAGAATTAAAAATGTTGTGGACAGGAGTCGGAGCATGCGACTGTTACAAGAAGTAGAAATTCAATCTTCGAGCTGCTTATTTGTGGTTCGTCCATGATTTCCTAATATACGACATGTTTTTCGGAAGGAGCAATCACGGTCGTTTGACATGTTCGGTATGTGCTTCGGACACGGATTGCTTTCGACTTACTCATGGAGGCAAGATATGCTACTTCAATTGTCAGAAACATTGGCTGCACCCGAGTCACATGTTTAGGCATTAGAGGCATGTCTTCAGAAGGGGCACAGTTGTCACTAAAGGACCACCAAAACGTCTTAATGGGTAAAAAATTTCTGATATGTTGGACAAACTAGTGCCAGATGAAGGTCGTCTTGGATATTTTGTATGTTACAGAGAGGAATACAATTGGACTCACATATGTGGAATTCGGGAGCTACAGTATGTGAAGTCATTAATTCCAATACACAACATTGATGTCAAGCATGAGGAGCACAACAGGGGCATATGTATCATAAGCACACGCATGGATATGACGAACAAAACAAAAGACAATATAAAACTTAGAAAGGGTTTGGTAGAGATTTGTAACCGTACAACTCTTGAAATCTCTAAAAACTGTAGTAAGCCATGTGCTTCTTTCTGTCTTCGACATAAAGAAAAGAAAGAAGTCATGAAATAGTTGAAAACTAATTCCCAAATGGTTATGCAGTTAGCCTGAAACGAGGTGTGAATGTGAACACTCGAAACCTCACCGGGTTTAAGAGTCATGATTATCACATAATCATGGAAAGACTCCTACCTGTTATGTTTCGAGGTTATCTAAATGATGCATTGTGGAAGCTTTTACCTGAGTTAGCTTCTTCTGTGGACAGCTCTGTGCTAAAGAAATTAAAATAGAGATGATGGATAAGTTAGAGAAGGAGATACCGATACTATTATGTAAGATGAATTTTTTTTCCTTTGGGTTTCTTCAATCCAATGCAATATCTGCTTATCCGTCTTCCATTCGAAGCTAAATTGGTGGTCATGTGCAATATAGGTGGATGCATCACATTGAAATCGAGCTATGATATCTAAAACCAATGGTTTGCAACAGGGCAAGGGATGAAGCGTTTAGTGCTCTAACTAAGACGAATTTTGAAGAACAAGGTTTTGGCGCTATGATGTTTACTAGTGTAAACCCGCCTAATACCACAAACCTAGCCATGGAAATTTTAAACTAATGGAAGCAATAGATAGAGGACCTCCATACGCACCTTGGTGAAGCTTGGTTTGATGCAAAATGTAAATGAATGATGGGAACATGGCGCTTTTTCCCTGGTGATTTTGAGCGAAGGTCGTCAGTGGCTCGATTGAAGGCTCGGGGGCTACTGACAGAGTTCTATACCTGGGGTACCAAAGATACGGGATCCGATGATGGTATGTAACCACTATGCAACTACAAACTGTAGCTACTCTCTACCACAAGGAAGGACCCGCCACCGACGCCTTGACCCGCCAAGGTCGGGGTATCTAGCCTGCCTCGACCCGAGAGGCCAGGCAGATGATTCCTTTTGAGCTTGAGCTAGGAAAAAGCGGGCAGTTGGGAGCATTTATGATGGATGGTGGGCACAGTAACATCGACAGAAAGGATAACACACCACGTGACCTATTGCAGGATAAACCTGTCATCCGCCCAGTCCATCGTAGAGGAATGATTACCCTGCACACATGATGTTGCCTTGGTGATGAAGAGGAAGTAAAGACTATGTAGATTCCGCACCTCGAGCAACCCGGGCGACTAGAACAAACACAGTTCCGACCCCACAATGCGGAATGTCAGATAGATAGGACTGCCTCGCCCCCAATATGTGGAGCCCAAATGTCTCTTTTGAGGGGGCAAATGCATTTTGTACTCGCTTTACTTATGTATCTACCTTATGCATTTCCTTAGAATTTACATATTAGCTTTACTTACACATTTACATATTCGTTCCTTTTACGCACTCAGATACATGTTTTGTTTACACACTTTCTTTTTCTAGAGTTCATGTACTCAAGCAAGGCTTGCTTGTAATTTCTTATACCGCATTTTAAGCTAACAAAAATCAAGGATACACTCCCTTTGGATGTAGGGCCTTTTTTGCCCAAAACATGATTAAAATTTTGTCTTTTGTAGCTAACCATACAAAGACAAAAGTGATTCAATACAAATTTAGTAGTCATTTTCCAAAATGCCGAGAGACCTGTTTAGAAAAATTATGTTTTTTATAAATATTATTTGTTAATATTTTTTGCTTATATATTATTTACTTATATTGTTTAAACCAGCCTCCCGAGCTTTTATGAGCTTCAACCGAGCCTAACTATTTAAACGAGCCTTCACTACTATAAAATGTATTTTCACAGGCATCTGCTTATTTTTTTTACAGACGATTCATTAAAGGTTACACCTGTGATGTCAGATGAGTTAATAACCGCCTGTCATAATAGAATATCATAGACGGTTCGTAACAAACAGCCGCCTGTGAAAATTTATTGATTTTCACAGTCGGTTCGTAAAAAAAAACCATCTGTTATAATAGTCATTATCACAGGCGGTCCGTAACAAACAACCGCCTGTGAAAATATAATGATTTTCACAGGCGGCCCGTAACAAAAAAAAACCGCCTGTGATAACGATGGCTCCTGATTGGTCTGCTGCTTCATCCCACGGATCGCTCTTGGACTTCATATCTCCGCCTTCCGGTACTTATCGATCCAACACTCATAGGGCGGTCATGTCTAATCTGTGTCTATAACAGCAGCAGCACTGACACCTCACTTCCTTATCCCAATCTCTCCCTCTCATCGTCCATCTCCCCAATCTCACCTCTCTTTTCTTCCTCCCCAACCTCGCTCTACCGCAGCTCCGCCTCATTACTGAAGTGTCGGCAGCCCACTTCCGCCTCCTCGCCATCCTCGCCATCACGGAGGTCGCGCTGCTCGCGCTCCTCGCCGTCGCGGCAGCTGCTCTCCTCGACTGTCGTGGCAGCCGTGCTGCTCATGCTCATCGCGGTCGTGGCAACCACGCTCCTCGCCGTCGTGGCAGCCACGCTCCTCGTTCGCCGCGGGTGTCTTGCTCGATGCTGAGGGTCGCAGATCCAACCTTCAGTCACGGATCCAGCCGCGATATTTATTTTTGTTGTAACCTAGAAGTCGAGCTAGCACGAAGGTGGCGCTACCGAGCACCGCGGGGAGGCGTTGAAGAGCGGCTGCAATGGCAGCATCTATGTCTTCATGGCGTTGAGCTGCTGCACGTGGTGCTGCACGTGATGGTTGTGATGGATTGTAATATCTGCGATGTGTTGCGTTGTAATTTCTGTTGTGTTTTTTATTGCATCTCTGTAATGTAATTTTGTCTAAATCTTTTGGTCTTCAGTAGATCGAACTGTGTTCGCGCAAAATTTGTCTAAATGTTATTGTTTATTGCATTCTGCTTACGGTTAGTCATGAACACAATACACACGGAACATTCTAAAAACTTTCTATGATAATGTATTATCAAAGATGGTTGACAGTAAAAAATAGTATGTGATAATACATTTTCATAGATAGTCAGCAATAAAAAACTGCCTTTGAAAATGCATTTTCACAGACGGTCTTTAATAAAAAACCGCCTGTGAAAATGCATTTTCACAGGCGGTCAACAATAAAAAACCGCTTGTGAAATTGCATTTTTACAGGCGGATTTTACCCCTGCCTGTGCTAATCGATCATTTTCACAGACTCTTCGTTACAGACGGTTTTTAAAACCGTATGTGATAATATGTTTAGAGCCGCCTGCGATGAAGCCTTTTATAGTAGTGCTTATCGAGTCGACTTCGAGCTTGACTGCAGGATTGCCCGGATTTCAGCCTCGGAGGTTAAGCTTGCTCGATCTCGGATGGTTGACTGCCCTTCGAGCAAGTAGTAGGTCATTGTGACATGAGTTCCGTGTGCATAAGCTTTCTTGTGTTGATCAAGGACCGTGTCGTAGTCGACCCTTCAGTATGTATTGAATTGTACTGCATACATATTAGTATATAGGATCTAGCAAACTGATATACCTCAATCTAGATTGGACGGGGTGAATTTTAAATAAATGAAAGGGTACATGACTCCTTTAATCTAGGATGCACGTGAGGAATTCAACGGCCTTGAATTGGCCATGCCACCCACAATTCTGACAGCAAGCTGTTTGCAGCGGTGCCATGGCCGGCCATCGCCGGAGCTTGACAGTACGGTGCTTCGAGACACCGATCTACTCGCGAGATGGAGAAAGTCTTAGAGGATACTACAGAAATCTTTATCATGGATGTCGTGCACGCGAATAAAAGACGGAGATGGTGGCTCGACGATGCGGCTGAGATCCTTCAATGTTGTCGTGGTCATGGGTCGGGCGGCGGATCTTGTCGAGGATGGACCCTACGAAGGTGGTGCAGCATCGTGTCTCCTGCAAGTTCGTGTTCGACGACCGGTGGTTCTTCTCCTCACGGGGCATCGAGCTATAAGTGGTGGCGCCTATAGTGGCAAATAGGGTTTGGTCGGACAGGAAAAATAGGGAGTTGTGGCCGAGATTTATAGGGGAATCTGCCGAGGATGTTTTGGAAAGCGAGTTTGATTTAGGGAAATCAATCCGGAGGCAGTAAAACGCGGCATTATAATGGTCAGGTTTCAATGGCGGGCGTCTCAGAGAGCGCAGGAACGCAAGGCTTCGGTTAAAGGCAAGCTTTCAAACTGGAGGGTCTTGCCTATTACGTCTTGATCCTATATAAAAGATTACAAGATCTGTTGTGCGCCATCTAGAGATAATAGGGAGGTTGAGATCAGATTACAAAAGATAATGTACATCCGGAATATTCATACATCTAGTAGCCCACACAAATCATGAATAGAAATAGACTAGGAGTACATCCTAACAACCAAACCTAGAATCTAATCTAAACTTCCGGTGCTGAAGATATTAACGCTTGATCTCCAAGTCAGCATTGTAACCTGTACCAAACTGATATTTCATGTCATATTCTAATAAGGTGGATGTCTCGGGATTCGTGCGCGTGCTTTCTGGGGGAGAAGAGGAACCTGGCATGTGGGTCCTGCATGACAGTTTTCGTGGGTTGCTCCAACGGGGGGCCCCACATGGCAGTGAGAGGGAGAGAGGAGAGAGGTGCTGTTGGGCCTTGGCCCGACATGGTGGGTTTGCTTGAACCGGTCGAAACGGGCTGGACAAGGGAGATAAAGGGAAGGGCACGCTGAGTCGCAATGGGGATTCTGACTGAGAGGGTTTTTCTTTTTATTTATTTCTTTTCAAAATTTAGATTTCAAATTCAAACAGAATTTTCTAGCGTAGATTAAAATTTAAAACTTCCACATATGATGTAGTTGGTCTAAACGATTTGTACGACAGTTCTTTGACTTAATAATATTAATATATTTCCCTTATTAATTTTATTTTCTTTTTCTTTTCAATTCAACTATTTGAATTCAAATAAATTGATGGCCTATGTTAAAGGTTATATTTCATTTTTATAATTTCCTGTTTGAATGCAACAGATTTACGGTATCTTTGACTTATTTGTCTTGTTATTTTGATTGCTTGAGTGTTTAAGTACTATATGTACCTAAATGGGCTTCGGGCCGACTTGCCCCAACATAGCCCATTTAGGGCCATATATGACCCATTCATTTGTAATGTTTTCGTCTAGATGGACACAGAGGTGAACAGTGATTGTGAGGGTGGTAAGCACCCGCGTGTTGATGGCGGACCCCGATGGTGAGGTTTCATCTCTGACCCACTTTCAGCTGTCGTAAGCTAACGGCGGGTCTGGACAAAGCATAAAGTATGACGGCTAAACTTAAAGCCATCATAAGTTAAAGGCGGGTCCGAATGGGGCATAACTTGATACGTCTTACTCAGGTTCCTTCTCTCTCTCATTATTTCCTCAGTCTCATACATTACTCAAAAATGAAATATTAACGTAACCTATACAATATGCGTTATCCGTTTCGAACCGGCCTGTCTCACATGCAGTACGCAGGTGAGGCATGTAGGTTCGGAAGTGTCCCTTTTTTGGACAGCCTGAGAGTGACCGTGGGGCATGATTGTGACGAGACGTGGGTGGATCCGGACGAGGTTTTGACAGCACAACTCTGATGTTCTCTGTTGCACCATTTTCGGGAGTGCAGCTGGAGGACAGCATGGTTATGCTGCCAAAATTTTGTTCGGATCCAGACCCCATGTATTGTCATAAGCGTGCCCCCCCGGTCTCTGTTGTGTGGGTTAGGACCTATCATTTTCAGTAGATGCATGGCCATGACATTAAACAATGTATAAAGTAACGATAATTTCTCTAGCTTTATCTTGCAGAGTCAAACCTGGGTTAAGACCGCAGTTGGATGTATACTGGTTGGAAGAGCATATCTGGTGGTCACTTGGATGAGTGGTTCGCCAAGACAAATGCTTTTGTAGATCGAGCTTTTTCATTGTCAAATATCGATAACGTGCGGTGCTCATGCACGAAATACTAGAACACCAAGTTTTTGGACAGAATGGAAGTTTCGATACACTTTTGTCAAAATAGTTACACGCCACATTTTGAGGTGTGCACCTTCCACAGAGTTTCTTTAGTTGTAGAAGAAGTGGATGAGAATGATAATAGCATGGAGGTTGATAGGATGAATGAGATTCTAGAAGTTATAGATATGGAGGATCCTCCTACAATGGAGGCATAAGCATGCTTCAAGATTGTCAATGCTTAAGAACAACTGTTGCATGAACACACGGATGTGACCTTCTTTGTTTTATGGCAAGACTTATGGCAGTTAAGTCCAAGTACTTCTTCTACAATAACTGCTACAACGATCTCATTAAATTGATCACGATATCCTTTCACAACCTCTCAACGTGCCTAAAGATATGTATCAGTCGAAGAAATTGATATCTAGTCTCGGTATGAAATATGAGAAAACTGCTGTGTGCGCAGACAACTGCATGCTATTCAGGAAAGAGCACGCCAACGAGAACAGGTGCTTGAAATGTGATATTGACGTATGTTAAAGTTGTTAATGATAGTGGCAATAATGTGATGACAGAAGTCGCACATAAGTAGCTTCATTATTTGCATGTGGCACCTCAACTGAAGTGGTTATTTCATTCAAAAAGAACTACCAGACACATGAGATGGCACAAAGAAGGTTTACGTGAGAACAAATAATTCTTGACACACCCGTCCAACGGTGATGCATGGAAGGCGCTGGACCGTTTTGATTCAATTTTGTTAGTGATGCGAGAAATGTTTGCATCGGGTTAGCGATAGCTGAATTCTAACATTTAAGTACAAATGCCACACCACACTCCTGTTAGCCCGTCTTTGTCATTCCATACAACCTACCACCGACTTTTTGTATGAAGTATGAGTTCATGTTCCACAACCTTATTATGCCTGGGCCGGATCATCTTGGATCACGTCTCAACGTGATGTTGAAACCACTCATCAAAGAATTAAAAATGTTGTGGACAGGAGTCAGAGCATGCGACTGTTACAAGAAGTAGAAATTCAACCTTTGAGCCGCTTATTTGTGATCCGTCCATGATTTCCTAATATATGACATGTTTTTGGAAGGAGCACTAACGGTTGTTTAACATGTCTGGTATGTGCTTGAGACACGGATTGCTTTTGACTTACTCATGGAGGCAAGATATGCTACTTCAATTGTCAGAAACATTGGCTGCCCCGAAATCACATGTTTAGGCATTAGAGGCATGTCTTTAGAAGGGACATAGTTGTCACTAAAGGACCACCAAAACGTCTTAATTGATAAAAAATTTCTGATATGTTGGACAAACTAGTGCCAGATGAAGGTCGTCTAGGATATTTTGTATGTTACAGAGAGGAATACAATTGGACTCACATATGTCGAATTTGGGAGCTACAGTATGTGAAGTCATTGATTCTAATACACAACATTGATGTCATGCATGAGGAGCACAACATGGGTGTATGTATCATAAGCACACGCATGGATATTACACACAAAACAAAGACAATATAAAACTTAGAAAGGGTTTGGTAGAGATTTGTAACCGTACAACTCTTGAAATCTCTAAAAGTAGTAGTAAGCCATGTGCTTCTTTCTATCTTCGACCTAAAGAAAAGAAAGAAGTCATGAAATAGTTGAAAACTAATTCCCAAATGGTTATGCAGTTAGCCTGAAACGAGGTGTGAATGTGAACAATGGAAACCTCACTGGGTTTAAGAGTCATGATTATCACATAATCATGGAAAGACTCCTACCTATTATGTTACGAGGTTATCTAAATGATGCAGTGTGGAAGCTTTAAGCTGAGTTAGCTACTTCTGTGGACAGCTCTGTGCTAAAGAAATTAAAATAGAGATGATGGATAAGTTAGAGAAGGAGATACCGATACTATTATGTAAGATGAATTTTTTTCCTTTGGGTTTCTTCAATCCAATGCAATATCTGCTTATCCGTCTTCCATTCGAACCTAAAGTTGGTGGTCCTGTGCAATTGTAAGGATCGAATGCCCAAGAGGGGGGTGAATTGGGCTTCTTTTCAAAAATCAAAGCAATAAGACTTAATTACTAAAAGCCCAATTCCCTACGCAAACAACCTATGCAATCAAGTAAATATCATCTTCATGGTATATAAAATGCATAAGAGTAGGGTGAGGGGAAGAGGATGCAAACTCCCGAGGAGACACGAAGATTTATCCCGTGGTTCGGCAAGATCGTCAAGATCTTCCTACATCCACGTTGTGGCACCCACCAAAGGGTATAGCCACACCCAAGTCACCGAGACTAGGGATCTTCACTATTCTTCTCAGTTTGCCAACCTCGGCAAGGTGGAGCTCAAGCCTTGTACAACTTTGATCCTCCGGGCTTCCACAATCGTCTTGGCAAGCTCCGGAAGTCTCTCTCAGTTACAAACACCAAGGGACACTCCCTTACAGCTCTCACTACACTAGAGATTCCACTCACCAAGAATGGAAGCACACAAGCACTATCTCTAGCTAGTTCTAGCCTATCTCTTGGTGTGTAAGTGGTGTAAATGATATAAAAGTGGTAGCTCAACGTCTTGAATGCTTGAGAATGTGTAGAGTATGTCTGGTGATCAAGACTTGTCGAATAGACTGGTTGAAGGGGTATAAATAGCCAGCCTCCACGAAGTAGCCTTTGGAAAAGTAGGCTGACATCACTGCTTTGCGAACACCGGATGATCCGATGTCTCCCCTTCAGTTATCATCGGTCAAGTTCACTTTAGTTGCTATCACTGTGTCAGATATGACCATTGTTAGACCGATGTTTCACTTATCTTCTCATCGGATGATCCGGTGGCACTTCCTCCAGAATTGGTTCAAACTTGAAGCTTACTCCAGTGATTGACCGATGTGTATATTTCTGTACATCGGATGATCCGGTGCTACACTTGGTCCAAGGGTATTGCATACTGCACTGATGGACCGATGTAACATTGCCCTTAACATCGGATGATCCAGCGAGTACTTTGTTCTGAGGTCTTCTTCTTCTGCTGAATAACCTCGACCGATGTGTTGTTCTCTGGAAACATCGGTTGATCCGGCGAGTTGATTTTGTTTGCTTCGAGTTGTTCTAAGTGATTCTTTTGTATTTTGCTCGATTGACCTCTTAGACATTTGTTGGAAATATACTTCTGATGATTTTCAAGCATTGCGTGTTGTCAATTATGGTTGAATGACTTTGACATATGAGCTTTTACTTCTAATCTTCATAACATTGATTGATCTCTTAAAGTGATTGTTTAGGGTTCTCCAATGATCAGTAGTTGACATTCATATTTATAGATTTCATTGGATTGAGTGATATGGGAGACCTTGCATCCACAAATTCATTAGTAAAATCCAATGGTTGTCATTAATCATCGAAACCATACCTCACGGGGGCCTAGATGCTTTCAATCTCCCCCTTTTTGGTGATTGATGACAACACAACAAGTGAAGCATAATAATAATGAATTTGATAGTACGATACTCAAGAAGATATGCAATGAGTACAAGATATGACATTTTAATCTTGAAGACTTAAAAGAGATTAATAACACGAAAGCTAAATCGATCAATAACTCAAGAGAATAAGTGGCACATGAACACATAATGAATAGCAAATGAGTAGCAAAAACACCAAATTACAAGAGATATGGATAAACTCCCTCTACAGCTAGGACACTCCCCCTGAGACTAAGCAACCCTCCCCCTAACTCTCCTCTAACTCTTCTCCCCCTTTGGAATCAAGACACCAAAAAAGGGATCCGAGTACCTAAGAACCCTGAGTGCTCGGAGCGATGACGAACTGGTCACCGTCGGGGGTGCTGTCGTCAGAGCTGCTGCCTGCTGTGTCGGAGCTTCTAGGAGCCTGCTGAGTCGGAGCTGCTAGCAACGGGACACTGACCATGAATGCCGACGTCTGCTGGAACAACGTCGTAGCCGGTAGCGGAGAATGGATTGGTGCGCCCGGAGCAAGCAGTGGAGACATGCTGATCGACGGGATCGGCGTGGTCGGCACTGGAGCTGCAGCTGGAGCAAGTACATGCGGTGGTGGGGCAAAGCCTGGCAGCTACGACGGCAGGGCAATCCCGGTCTGGGTGTAGAGGTTGGTGATCAACCCCAAGATGCCCATCATCGCCTGCTGCGTCTGCTGCTGCTGGTCAAGGGAGCGCTGGTGCATCTGGTCCATCAGCCCCGTCAGCCTGTCTGTGTCCTCTCGCCTCTCACGGGCGATCTGGCGCTGCATCTCCTGCTGCTGCTGCTGGAGCTCCAAAAGACGTGCTGCCTGCTCAGCTTGGGCCTGCTCAGCTGCAAGCCGGTCCAGGCGCTGCTGCTCAACCATCTGCTGGAGGAGGGAGGTGAGCACGGACGACTGAGAGACCTGTGCCTCTGAGACGGGAGGTGGAGTAGGAGGGGCCACGGTCGAGCCTCCAGCCTCCGCGTCGTGCTGCCTGTGTGAGGGAGGAGGTGGGAAGTACTCCTCAACATTGTCATCTGTGTCACTCTCGGACCATATGTGCTGAAGGTCCTCACCCTGAGTCTCTGCCTGTGCAAGCCTCTCGTCTTCCTTCTACAGGTCAGACCAATCCTCCTCGGATAGCTGAGCTCGGACCTGACGCTCGACTGGATGGCCAAGGCAGCGGTCTCCAGGATCTTGAGCACGGTAGTGGCTGAACCGTGTGAAACTCTCGGCAGTGAGACTGTCACGCACGGCAGACTCCTCAGGAACAACCATGCAGAGCAGGTATCTGATCCAGTGTCCGAACACAAGCTGCCTCATCATGCCAACTCCATCAGTGATCACGTCCTCCATCTCACAAATGAGGATGTCCACAATATCAAACTCCATCCCGTTCATGATGTAGAACAGGAGGGTCTGCAGCAGGCTAGTGAACCTCTCTAGGTTTCCGGACCTCGGCAAGAGTGTGCGGTGCAAGGCAAGGTGCACTGTGCACGCAGCTGGAGTCAACAGTGCCGGTACCCTCGGTTGGTCAGGAGAGAAGGACGGTGCAAACAGAGAGCGTATCTCCTCCAGTGGTGGTGCCACTCCTCCAGTGAGCGGCCTCCTCGACGGGTCTGCCTGTCCATACACTCTCTCGTGCAGGCAAGTGTCGTGGAGATCCACTCCTAGCAGCTGTGCCAAAGTCTGTCTCGTCAAGTGATGGTGCTGGCCCATAAACATGAAGTCTATAGACCTGCGGCCCTCAGAGACGTAGAGGGTAGCGTAGAATACGCGTACCCAGTCCTCCACGTAGGCACTCCTCTCGTAGGACATCAGCTCCACCAACCCTCTGTACCTCGCAAAGTAGAGGCATATCTCTGTCTCTGCTACCAGGGCAAGCTGATCCCAATCCAGAAAGTTGTGCTAGAAGAGCTTGTGGCCTCGGCGTCTATACGTCTCGTACAGCGACGCCTGAGTCAAGGTCCAAAACCGGTTGTCCACACATGACTCTCTGGGCTGCGGGAACCACTCCTCAAGCAAAACGCTCCATCTGAGTCTTCTGAGCTTCTTGGCCTTCATCTTCCTGTAATCTGTCAACCGGACACCTTCACCAACACGGACAGTGGTGTCCATCTCATAGACGGCTCTCTGGGCCGCCCTGTCCTCTAGAAGATCGGCAGTCGAGGGTCTCGAACGAGGTACTGCCGTGGAATGACCCCCACGGGTCCTGGCTGAGCGCCGGCGAACAAGTGGTACTTCTGGAACTTCTTCTACCTCGGACTCATCTAGCACGGGAGGCTGCCTCTGACGTGCCTCGCGGATCCTCAGTGATCCTCCTCGGACACGCTCTCGCTCCTCGGCGGCGCGAGCGGCCATCAAAGCCTTCTTTTCCTCCTTCGAAAGCTTTTGCTTCTTTGCGGCCGGCTCCGCAATGGCCTTGCCCTTTCCCTTCTTGTCACGAGCCATTGCGATGAGACGATGCGCGAGGATGAAGTTGTGTCGGGCACACGGACGCGGCCGGAAACCCTAGCAGCGAAGGTGGTGCACGGGAGGCGACGACCGATGGCGCCAGGTGGAGCAGGGCGGCGGTGGTGGCGCTGGGGAAGTGTGGAGCGGCGGTGCTGGAGGTGAGCGGCGGCGGTGGCACTGAGGAAGTGGCGACGGCGGCACTGCTGCGGTAGTGCGGCGGCGGCCGGAGGGCGGAGACTAGGGGGAGGTGGCGGCGTGAGGTAGGGGAGGCGCGGGCGAAGGCGTCGGGGTCGGGGAGAGAGAGAGTGAGGAGGCGGAGCGGTGCGCTTAAAAGGTGGGGCTCAAACCCTAGCTTGAAATTTAACACTGGATGGACCGACATTGAAAGATAGAAGCATCGGTCGAATGTCACAGTAAGGGTATTCAAAAAGTTACCATTGACACCGGATGGACCGACGTTGAACTGATTTGCATC
Organism: Tuctoria greenei; assembly: GCA_036927565.1. Classification (NCBI taxonomy): domain Eukaryota; kingdom Viridiplantae; phylum Streptophyta; class Magnoliopsida; order Poales; family Poaceae; genus Tuctoria; species Tuctoria greenei. The sequence continues at coordinate 126,407,480 of JAYESD010000011.1, read as the reverse complement.
AGTGGAATTTGGCACAGTTCCAAAAAAGTGAACATCGGATGCACCGATGTTACTCAGAAAGAACTCGTCGGTTGATTTGTTTTACTGACTGAACTGGCTCTTGGTCTTTGAACACCAACTGATCCGATGAATGTCTGGCCTAAGCATCGGATAATCCGATGACTACAAAACAGCAACATCCCATATATGTCATTTGACCAAACAAACAAACAATGATAAACACATGTCTTAGGACTTTTTGGGCAACCCCTTACCCCTCAAAAAGCTAATATGCCAATAACTTGGCTAAACCTAAAGCAAATAGAACACCGAGAAAAATGGGAGGAAATTATCCAAATAAAATGTAAGGCCCATGCTTTGTGAGCTAGGGGATGAGGCCTTCTATCTCTTAAAAGCATGTTCCTTTAGGCATTAACGCACCTAACATTTTGTTCTTCCCACATCATATGAGTTGAGATATTGCATTTCAAACAAGTCTCTTTCTCATGAGGTGGGTTCTCCTTTGTGACAATCTACTGTATGCAATGCCAAACAATTTATAATGCAAGAAATTTAAATATGAGTGCAAGTCTATATGGCAGGCATCATGCATGTCATAAAGTAAATCTTATCTTGTCAAATTTGAACCTTTCAAAGGCTTCTTCAGGGAGAGCCACTCTCCAAGCCTTGGGAAAACCCAAAAGAACCTCCATCCCAAGCTAACCCTTGTTCACCCCTATCCTTTGAAAGTTAAACAAGACCTATATGAGATGCATTCTTACATGGCAACTTACAAGACGTTTGACGCATCTAGCACATTTAACTCACTTCTTAGCCTAGAAAAAGTTTTCTCATCAAGTGGTTTAGTGAAGATATCCGCCAATTGTTCTTCGGACCTAACACCTCGCAATGAGATGTCTCCCTTAGCTTCATGGTCCCTCAAGAAATGATGGCGAATATCAATGTGCTTAGTGCGGGAGTGCTGAACGGTGTTTTTAGCTATCTTAACCGCACTTTCATTGTCACAAAGGAGAGGCGCACAACCAAGTTTAACACCAAAGTCCAAAAGGGTTTGCTTCATATAAAGAATTTGGGCGCAACATGCACCGGCCGCGATATATTCCGCTTCCGCCGTGGACAAGGCGACGAAATTTTGCTTCTTGCTGGACCAAGATACTAGGGAATGCCCAAGCAAGTGGCACCCACCGGAGGTACTCTTGCGGTCCACACGGCATCCGGCAAAGTCCGAATCCGAGTATCCCAAGAGATGGAATTTTGCACCTTTAGGGTACCACAAGCCCACACTAGGAGTATGCTTAAGATACCTAAGTATCCTAAAGACCGCCTTCCGATGCGATTCTTTAGGTGCTGCTTGAAAGCGAGCACACAAGTATACACTAAACATGAGATCTGGCCTAGATGCGGTAAGATAAAGCAATGAACCAATCATAGAACGGTAGTTGGATTGATCAATAGGTTTACCGTCCTTATCCGCGTCGATATGACAATTTGTTGCCATTGGAGTGCTTCTTGAGCTACAATCTCCCATCTCAGATTTCTTCAAGAGGTCCTTGGTATACTTCTCTTGATAGACGAAGGTTCCCTCTTGAAGTTGCTTGATTTGGAATCCATGGTAGAAGTTGAGCTCTCCAATCATTGACATCTCGAATTCCCTAGACATCATTTTGCCAAACTCTTGGCTAAGAGCTTCATTAGTTAAACCAAAAATAATATCATCAACATAAATTTGACAAAAAAATAATTCTCCGTTGATGTCTTTGGTGAAGAGTGTAGTGTCCATCCTCCCGATCTTGAATCCTTGTATGATCAAGAAATCCCGTAGTCGTTAATACCACGCCCTAGGTGCTTGCTTGAGCCCGTAGAGTGCCTTGTGCAACCTATACACATGATTAGGATTCCTCGGATCTTCAAACCCGGGAGGTTGTTCAACATAAACAAGCTCGTTAATGTAATCATTAAGAAAGGCACTTTTCACATCCATTTTATAAAGTCTAATATTATGATGTGATGCAAAGGAAAGAAGTATACGGATGGCTTCTAGTCGGGCAACCGGAGCAAATGTCTCTCCAAAGTCTAGTCCTTCAACTTGCGAGAACCTCTTGGCCACAAGTCTTGCCTTGTTGCGGACCACCACGCCATTTTCGTCTTGTTTGTTGCGGTATACCCACTTTGTTCCGATGACGTTCTTGTCCTTGGGTCGCTCCTCCAACACCCAAACTTCATTGCGGATGAAGTTGTTAAGTTCTTCTTGCATGGCCATCACCCAATTTGGGTCTTGGAGTGCTTCCTCAATGTGAGTGGGTTCTACACATGAAACAAATGAGTAGTGCTCACAAAACGAAGCGAAATGGCGAGAACGTGTACTTACTCCCCTTGACGGACTTCCGATAATTTGGTCCATCGAATGCGCCTTGGAGCTACATCCATGCCTCATAAGTGGTTGTGAAGAACTTGGCGGTGGTGATGCGTGTTGCTCATCTTGTGGTTGGACTTGATCATGGACTTCTTCTTCTTCTTGATGTTGTGTGGCTTGTGAATCTTGAGTCAGCAATGGATCATCCTTTTCTTCTTCGTCAACTTGAGGCGCCATTGAAGTGTTGATGTTGGAACTTGAAGCTCGCCCTTGATCATGGCTCTCCTCAACTTTAGGCTTCATGTCTCCAATTGTCATGTTCTTCATAGCTTCTCGTAGAGGCTCATCATCTATTTCATCATGACCAAAACTCTCCTCTTGGGAGCCATTAGTTTCATCAAACTCAACATCACAACTTTCCTCAACTAAACCGGAGGTTTGGTTGAATACTCGATATGCTTTTGAGTTTGATGCATAACCAAGAAATATACCAACATCACATCTTCTTTCAAACTTACCGAGCCTTTTCTTGCGGTAGATGTAGCACTTGCACCCAAAGACTCGAAACTAGGAGATGTTGGGCTTTCTCCCAATGAGAAGTTCGTACGGGGTCTTTTCAAGTAGTCGATGTAGGTAGAACCTATTTGCGGCATGGCACGCCATGTTGATTGCTTTGGCCCAAAACTTCTGCGACGTGCCATAGTCATCAAGCATTGCTCGCGCAAGAGTGATGAGAGTCTTGTTCTTTCTTTCAACAACACCATTTTGTTGAGGAGAGTATGTGGCCGAAAGCTCATGCTTCACGCATTCACGGTCACACCACTCCCCAATGTTGTAGTTCTTGAATTCGGTGCCATTGTCACTCCGGACCTTGATGATGGGAAGTTGAAATTCCCTTTGAGCACAGTTAGCAAAGGTCTTGAACACTTCCGGAGTTTCACTCTTGTCACCTAGAAACAAAGTCCAAGCATAGAGAGACTAGTCATCAACTATAACAAGACAATAGAGGTTACCGCCAAGACTTTGATAAGTGGACGGTCCGAAGAGGTCCATGTGAAGTAGCTCAAGTGGCTTGGAGGTTGACACCATTGTCTTCATTGGGTGGTGTGAAGCAACTTGCTTCCCGACTTGACAAGCGCTACAAAGCTTGTTCTTCTCAAATGTGACATCCTTCACGCCGGTCACCATCCCAAGCTTGAATGACTTCTTGAGCTTGCTCATCCCTATGTGCGCTATGCGTCGATGCCATAGCCAACCCAAACTTGTCTTGGTGAAAAGACAAGTGGTCAAGCTAGCATCCTTGTTGGAGAAGTCTACTAGGTAGAGATGTCCATGCCGAAATCCTTTGAAGATTAGTTCTTGGCTTGTTTCACTACTCACAACAACATCATTTTTGCTAATGGTGCACGTTAGTCCAAGATCACATAATTGTGCAATAGAAAGTAAATTGAAACTAAGTGATTTAACGTACAATACATTGGAAATAGATATCATTTGAAATAGCAATTTTACCAAACCCAATTACCTTACCCTTAGAGTTGTCACCAAATGTGACTTTTTCATGATTGTCGGGGTTTTCTATGGTGGTGAACATACCATCATTGCCGGTCATATGTTGAGTGCACCCGCTATCGAGTACCCAATGCTTTCCTCCGGCTTTGTAGTTCACCTACACACATGAATTCAATTTTTTACTTTAGGCACCCAAGCAAAATTAGGTCCTTGTATGTGTGATACAAGTGTTTTTGGGACCCAAAGTTGCTTGGGGAGCTTCCCCTTCATGCCCTTCATGTCTTTGCCAATGAACCTTGCCTTCACCTTGCCATCTACTTTACTCAAGAGATAATAATGATCATTGAAAGTAGATTTGTAGTTAGTAGGCAATTTTGGAGAAGGTCGGTTAGGAAGAGGACACTCCCTTGTGTGGTGACTGGTGACCTCACAATGTTGGCAATAAGAACCAACTTCCTTGATGAAGCTTGTTCTAAGCTCCGGTGAGGGCACCTTTCCTTTTTAGGCACCGGGAAGGATCCAAGTCCTCTCTTGTTGAAGTCCATTGCTTGTTGGAAGAGGATTTCCTTGTGCTTGACTTCTCCTTTTGATAGTCTAGCCACACTAGTGCGGAGACTCTCAATTTCTTCCAACAAGTCCTTCTCCCTAGTGTTCTCTTTCAAAGGCAAAGACTTGTGCAAGACATTAATGGCATGAGAAGTAATGGATACCTTATCATTAAGAGTTTGTTTCTTTATATTTTTCAATTCTTGATCAAGCGCTTCATGAGCAAGGTTAAGTATTTGATGCTCTTGGGTCAACTCATTGTGCTTTCCCAAGAGTGCTTGGTGGGCTAAGTCAAGCTCATGATGATCTAGCTTGATTTGAGCCTTATCCTCCTCAACTTGCTTGACATGGGATTTGAGCGTGTCATGCTCTTTAAGTATGCTTTCATACTTGTCAAGCAAGTTAAGGTTAGCACTCTCAAGCTTAGCACGAGTTTCTTCAAGAACCTTAACCTTACTCTATTTATTAATGAAGTTAAATCATCGGGGGAAAGCTCATCATCACTAGAGTCATCACATACCTTGGTGTTACCTTTAGCCATGAGGCACATGGGTGGTGGATGAAGAGGTGAGTCATCATTGTTGGCAATGGCAAGGCCGACCAAACTTTCTTCTTCCGCTTCACTCTCTTCATCACTTGATTCTTCGTTGTCGACCCATTCATTTGCCTCACACATGAACACCTTTTGTGGGCCATTTCTTTTCTTTGGGAAGAGCTTTGCCTTCTTGCCCTTGTCATGTTTCTTATTCCCAAAGGATCATGGTTTGGGTTTGACCTCTTCTTCATCGTCTTCACTATTTTCTAGCTTGCGATGCTTGCTCTTGTGGTTCTCTCTTCTTTTGTCCGGTTTTGGACAATCATAGGAGACGTGGCCTTGATCACCACAATTGTAGCAAGTCTTGTGGTCATCTCTCCTTGGTAGAAATGCTTTCTTCTTAGGATCAAAGGTGTATCCCTTCTTAGTAATCTTGGAGTTCAAGCGTGAGAACTTTCTCATCATCAATGCAAGCTCATCATCGTCATGTTCACTTGATGCTTGCTCTTCTTCACTTGAGCTAGGCTCAACCACCTTCTTCTTCTTGAGACTTGTTTTCTTGGTGGAGGCCTTTAGAGCAATTGTTTTTGAAGATGATTGCTCCATCATCCCATGTACACTCATCTCATGTGCGTGAATCTCTCCAATGAGTTCCGAAACTTCAATGTGGTCAAGAGATTCTTTTTGAAGCATGGAGTTGATGATGTTGTACTTTGGATTTGGAAGGAGCATGAGAATCTTGCGGTTGATGAGTCCCTTGCCAAGAGAAGCAATGTCAAGAGCACTGATTTCTTCAATAAGCACATTCAAGTGAGAGAACATTTCATTGACATTTTCATGAGGTAGCATTTTAAATTCATCATACTTGGCTTTAAGCATGTGATATTTTAGTTCCTTGACTCGAGAAGAGCCCTCATGAATTTCTACTAAGCAAGCCCAAATTTCACAAGCCTTCTTTTTGCTAGCAATCCTAGCAAACACATCTTGACTAATACATTCATAAATTGCATTCCTAGCTTTAGCATCCCATTTTATTTGATCACCAACATAATTGTGCTCACCAAGCCCCGCGTGGGTCGCTTCCCATACTTCGGGAGCAATAGCCTCTAGATAAGCGTGCATGCTCTTTCCAATAGGCAAAGTTCTTGCCCTCGAAGATAGGAACCGAACCCCCAACCTTGGCCATTTTAGCTCCCTAGCGGCGAAGCTAGAATGATCCTATGAGCAACCTTGCTCTGATACCAATTGTAAGGATCGAATGCCCAAGAGGGGGGTGAATTGGGCTTCTTTTCAAAAATCAAAGCAATAAGACTTAATTACTAAAAGCCCAATTCCCTACGCAAACGACCTATGCAATCAAGTAAATAGCAACTTCGCGGTATATAAAATGCATAAGAGTAGGGTGAGGGGAAGAGGATGCAAACTCCCGAGGAGACACGAAGATATATCCCGTGGTTCGGCAAGATCGTCAAGATCTTCCTACATCCACGTTGTGGCACCCGCCAAAGGGTATAGCCACACTCAAGTCACCGAGACTAGGGATCTTCACTATTCTTCTCCATTTGCCAACCTCGGCAAGGTGGAGCTCAAGCCTTGTACAACTTTGATCCTCCGGGCTTCCACAATCGTCTTGGTAAGCTCCGAAAGTCTCTCTCAGTTACAAACACCAAGGGACACTCCCTTACAGCTCTCACTACACTAGAGATTCCACTCACCAAGAATGGAAGCACACAAGCACTATCTCTAGCTAGTTCTAGCCTATCTCTTGGTGTGTAAGTGGTGTAAATGATCTAAAAGTGGTAGCTCAATGTATTCAATGCTTGAGAATGTGTAGAGTATGTCTGGTGATCAAGACTTGTCGAATAGACTGGTTGAAGGGGTATAAATAGCCAGCCTCCACGAAATAGCCGTTGGAAAATTAGGCTGACATCACTGCTCTGTGAACACCGGATGATCCGATGTCTCCCCTTCAGTTATCATCGGTCAAGTTCACTTTAGTTGATGTCACTGTGTCAGATATGACCGTTGTTAGACCAATGTTGCACTTATCTTCTCATAGGATGATCCGGTGGCACTTCCTCCAGAATTGGTTCAAACTTGAAGCTTACTGGAGTGATTGACCGATGTGTATATTTCTGTACATCGGATGATCCGGTGCTACACTTGGTCCAAGGGTATTGCATACTGTACTGATGGACCGATGTAACATTGCCCTTAACATCGGATGATCCGTTGAGTACTTTGTTCTGAGGTCTTCTTCTTCTGCTAAATCCTCGACTGATGTGTTGTTCTCTGGAAACATCGGTTGATCCGGTGAGTTGATTTTGTTTGCTTCGAGTTGTTCTAAGTGATTCTTTTGTATTTTGCTCGATTGACCTCTTAGACATTTGTTGGAAATATACTTCTGATGATTTTCAAGCATTGAGTGTTGTCAATTATGGTTGAATGACTTTGACATATGAAATTTTACTTCTAATCTTCATAAAATTGATTGATCTCATAAAGTGATTGTTTAGGGGTCTCCAATGATCAGTAGTTGACATTCATATTTATAGATTTCATTGGATTGAGTGATATGGGAGACCTTGCATCCTCATATTCATTAGTAAAATCCAATGGTTGTCATTAATCACCGAAACTATACCTCATGGGGGCCTAGATGCTTTCAGCAATATAGGTGGATGCATCACATTGAAAGAGCGCTACGATATCTAAAACCAATGGTTGGCAACAGGGCTAGGGATGAAGCGTGTAGTGCTCTAACTAAGACGAATTTTGAAGAACAAGGTCTTGGCGCTATGATGTTTACTGGTGTAAACCCGCCTAATACCACAAACGTAGCCATGGAAATGTTAAACTAATGGAAGCAATAGATAGAGGACCTCCATACGCACCTTGGTGAAGCTTGGTTTGATGCAGAATGTAAATTAATGATGGGAACATGGCGCTTTTTCCCTGGTGATTTCGAGCGAAGGTCATCAGTGGCTCGGTTGAAGGCTCGGGGGCTACTGACAGAGTTCTATACCCGTGTTACCAAAGATTCGGGATCCGATGATGGTATGCAACCACTCTGCGGCTACAAACCATTACTACTCTCTGCCAGGAGGAACGACCTGCCACCGACGCATTGACCCGTCAAGCAGATGATTCTTTTTAGCTTGAGCTAGGAAAAAGCGGGCAGTTGGGAGCATTTATGATGGATGGTGGGCGCAGTAACATCGACAGATAGGATAACACACCATGTGACCTGTTGCAGGATAAACCTGTCATCCGCCCACTCCGTTGTAGAGGAATGATTACCCTGCACACATGACATTGCCTTGGCGATGAAGAGGAAGTAAAGACTATGTAGATTTTGCACCTCGAGCAACCCGGGCGACTAGAACAAACACAGTTCCGACCCCACAATGAGGAATGTCAATTAGATAGGACCGCCTCGCCCCCTATTTGTGGAGCCCAAATGTCTCTTTTGAGGGGGCAAATGCATTTTGTACTCGCTTTACTTATGTATCTACCTTATGCATTTCCTTAGAATTTACATATTAGCTTTACTTACACATTTACATATTCGTTCCTTTTACGCACTCAGATACATGTTTTGTTTACGCACTTTCTTTTTCTAGAGTTCATGTACTCAAGCAAGGCTTGCTTGTAATTTCTTATACCGCATTTTAAGCTAACAAAAATCAAGGATACACTCCCTCTGGATGTAGGGCCTTTTTTGCCCGAAACATGATTAAAATTTTGTCTTTTGTCGCTAACCATACCAAGACAAATGTGATTCAATACAAATTTACTAGTCGTTTTCCAAAATGCCGAGAGACCTGTTTAGAAAAATTATGTTTTTTATAAATATTATTTGTTAATATTTTTCGCTTATATATTATTTACTTATATGTTTAAACAAGCCTCCCGAGCTTTTATGAGCTTCAACCGAGCATAACTTGAGCCTTCACTACTATAAAATGTATTTTCACAGGCGTCTGCTTATTTTTTTTAACAGACGGTTCGTTAAAAGTTACGCCTGTGATGTCTGATGAGTTAATAACCTCCTGTGATAATAGAATATCACAGACGGTTCATAACAAACAACCGCCTGTGAAAATGTATTGATTTTCACAGTTGGTTCATAAAAAAACCATTTGTAATAATAGTCATTATCACAAGCGATCCGTAACAAACAACCGCCTGTGAAAATATAAAGATTTTCACAGGCGGCCCGTAACAAAAAAAAACCGTCTGTGATAACGATGGCTCCTGATTGGTCTGCTGCTTCATTCCACGGTTCGCTCTTGGACTTCATATCTCCGCCTTCCGGTACTTATCGATCCAACACTCACAGGGGGCTCATGTCTAATTTGTGTCTATAACAGCAGCAGTACCGACACCTCACGTACTTATCCCAATCTCCCCCTCTCATCGTCCATCTCCCCAATCTCACCTCTCTTTTCTTCCTCCCCAACCTCGCTCTACCGCAGCTCCGCCTCATTGCCGAAGTGTCGGCAGCCCACTTCCGCCTCCTCGCTGTCGCGGCAGCTGCACTCCTCGACTGTCGTGGGAGCCGTGCTGCTCATGCTCATCGCGGTCGTGGCAACCACGCTCCTCGCCGTCGTGGCAGCCACGCTACTCGTTCACCGCGGGTGTCTTGCTCGATGATGAGGGTCATAGATCCAACCTTCAGTCACGGATCCAGCCGCGATATTTATGTTTGTTGTAGCCTAGAAGTCGAGCTAGCACGAAGGCGGCGCTGCCGAACACCGCGGGGAGGCGTTGAAGAGCGGCTGCAATGGAAGCATCTATGTCTTCATGGCGTTGAGCTGCTGCACGTGGTGCTGCACGTGATGGTTGTGATGGATTATAATTTCTGCGATGTGTTGCATTGTAATTTCTGTTGTGTTTTTTTATTGCATCTCTGTAATGTAATTTTGTCTAAATCTTTTGGTCTTCTGTAGATTGAACTGTGTTAGCGCAAAATTTGTCTAAATGTTATCGTCTATTGCATTCTGATTACGGTTAGTCACGAACACAATACACACGGAACATTCTAAAAACTTTCTATGATAATGTATTATCACAGATGGTTGACAGTAAAAAATAGTACGTGATAATACATTTTCATAGATAGTCAGCAATAAAAAACCGCCTGTGAAAATGCATTTTCACAGACGGTCTGCAATAAAAAACCGCCTGTGAAAATGCATTTTCACAGGCGGTCTGCAATAAAAAACCGCCTGTGAAAATGCATTTTTACAGGCGGATTTTACCCCTGCTTGTGCTAATCGGTCATTTTCACAGACTCTTCGTTACAGGCGGTTTTAAAACCGTATGTGATAATATGTTTAGAGCCGCCTGCGATGAAGCCTTTTATAGTAGTGCTTATCAAGTCGACTTCGAGCTTGACTGCAGGATTGCCCGGATTTCAGCCTCGGAGGTTAAGCTCGCTCGATCTCGGATGGTTGACTGCCCTTCGGGCAAGTAGTAGATCAGTGTGACATGGGTTCCGTGTGCATAAGCTTTCTTGTGTTGATCAAGGACCGTGTCGTAGTCGACCCTTCAGTATGTATTGAATTGTACTGCGTACATATTAGTATATAGGATCTAGCAAACTCATATACCTCAATCTAGATTGGACGGGGTGAATTTTAAATAAATAAAAGGGTACAGGACTCCTTTGATCTAGGCTGAGGAATCCAACGGCCTGGAATTGGCCACACCACCCACAATTCCGACGGCAAGCTGTTTGCAGCGGTGCCATGGCCGGCTATCGCCGGAGCTTGACAGTACGGTGCTTCGAGACACGGATCTACTCGCGAGATGGAGAAAGACTTAGATGATACTACAGAAATCTTTATCATGGATGTCGTTCACGCGAATAAAAGCCGGAGATGGTGGCTCGACGATGCGGCGGAGATCCTTCAATGTTGTGGTGGTCGCGGGTCAGGCGGCGGATCTTGTCGCGGACGGACCCTACGAAGGGGGTGCAGCATCGTGTCTCCTGCAAGTACGTGTTCGACGACCGGAGGTTCTTCTCCCCGCGGGGCATCGAGCTATAAGTGGTGGCGCCTATAGTGGCAAATAGGGTTTGCTCGGACAGGAAAACTAGGGAGTTGTGGCCGAGATTTATAGGGGAATCTGCCGAGGATGATATGGAAAGCGAGTTTGATTTAGGGAAATCAATCCGGAGGCAGTAAAACGCGGCATTATAATGGTCAGGTTTCAATGGCGGGCGTCTCAGAGAGCGCAGGAACGCAAGGCTTTGGTGAAAGGCAAGCTTTCAAACTGGAGGGTCTTGCCTGTTACGTCTTGATCCTATATAAAAGAGTACAAGATCTGTTGTGCGCCATCTAGAGATAATAGGGAGGTTGAGATCAGATTACAAAAGATAAAGTACATCCGGAATATTCCTAAATCTAGTAGCCGACAAAATCATGAATAGAAATAGATTAGGAGTACATCCTAACAACCAAACCTAGAATCTAATCTAAACTTCTGGTGCTGAAGATATTAACGCTTGATCTCCAAGTCAGCATCATAACCTATGCCAAACTGATATTTCATGTTATCTTCTAATACGGTGGATGTCTCGGGATTCGTGCGCGTGCTTTCTGGGGGAGAAGAGGAACCTGGCATGTGGGTCCTGCATGACAGTTTTCGTGGGTTGCTCCAACGGGGGGGCCCACGTGGCAGTGAGAGGGAGAGAGGAGAGAGGCGCTGTTGGGCCTTGGCCCGACATGGTGGGTTTGCTTGAACCGGTCGAAACGGGCTGGACAAGGGAGAGAAAGGGAAGGGGCACGCTGGGCCGCAATGGTGATTCTGACTGAGAGGGTTTTTCTTTTTATTTATTTCTTTTCAAAATTTAGATTTCAAATTCAAACAGAATTTTCTAGCGTAGATTAAAATTTAAAACTTCCACACATGATGTAGTTGGTCTAAACGATTTGTACGACAGTTCTTTGACTTAATAATATTAATTGCCTTATTAATTTTAATTTCTTTTTCTTTTCAATTCAACTATTTGAATTCAGATAAATTGATGGCCTATGTTAAAGGTTATATTTCATTTTTATAATTTCCTGTTTGAATGCAACATATTTATGGTGTCTTTGCTTAACACACATGTGTTCAACATGGCATAAAATCATTCAGTCATTTCATTCTTACAGAAAACCCGACCATTTGCGACGGACGTAATAATTTGCGATGGGCTGCACGTGGCCGTCGCAAGTTAAACAGTAGTTGCCAATAAAAGATCAATTTGTGACGGTATCCCCTAACGCCATCACACATAAGAGAGCCATCGCAAATAGAGGATTAACTTGCAACAGCCAAACCTAATACCGTTGCAAATTAATTGATTTGCGACAGCGAACCCTTGAGCTGTCGCAAATTATAGGCTATCGCAAATTGACGGATATACCCCTCGGCACGTGCGTCGAACTCCTATTTCCCTTAGACGCAGCCGCCGCTCTACCTCATGCCCACGACGCGCCGCCACCCTTGCAGATCACACCACCGCCTCGCCGTGCCGGAGCTCGGCCGCCTCAATGCCGGCGTGCCTCCTACCCTACTCTGGCACCACTCCCCTCCTCCCTGATGCCGGAATGCCTCCTACCCGATGACGGTGCACCTCCTCCCCGACACCAGAACGCATGCCCTCCTCCCCGCCGCGCTGGCACACCTTACCTCCTCCCTGGAGCTGGCGCGCCTCCTCCCTGAGGCCGGTGTGCCTCCCCTCCTCTCCGACGGCGGCATGCCCCCTCTCCTCCTGATGCCAGCATGCCTGACCTCCTCCCGACACCGGCGCGCCTCCCCTCCTACCTGAGCAGCATCTTTGGTGAGCGACATCCCGCAACGCCCAAATCATGCAACAATATTGCTGAAATTACATTGCAATGAGTTATGTGATAGAAGTCTGTCAATAGTGTTGCAATTAGTTATGAGTTACATTGCAATTAGTCTGACAATATTGTTCAAATCATGCCCGCGATCGTCCTGCCACAGCTCTGCTGCCCCAGACCAGTAGCAAACTGATGTTTTAGTTATTGCAAATAAAAATTGGGTATACAAAGAAAATAAAATTGGCATGTATTACCTGTTCCTGTACAAGTTCTAGGATTATCTGCTGACATGTCACTTCAGTTATAAAAAAGTTCATAGGTTCTTCTTACGCAGTTCTTAAAGATTTTTTTTGGTTTACATGAGTGGTTGTTGAACAAAGTATATTTTTATGCATTCTTCTATTGTGGTCTAGTTGTAATAACTTTATGCCTGTTTTGCTAGTCTGTCAATTTTAATAGCAACAACAAGTCATTTGTTGAACCTTGAAATATTTCCTGTACTACCCTTAGGACTATGTAATTTGTATGAATTGGAATCTGAAATAAACTTTGTCTATGTATTGGCTCTAGAAAAAACTGCGACCTATCACTGTTGTTTTGAAGCAGTAGAGGTTGTTGGACTATATTTTGTTTCACAATCATTTAAAACAACTTGTTTATTTATTGGCTTTACCAAGAATATTGTCAGCTGCATGTTTGGCTAAATTTCAGGTCAACTTAAATGTTACTGGTTCAGCCTATGTCAAGTGTGTGATGTAAATGGGGCTTGGTTGGGCAACAGCGTCCTAAGTGAACGAAACATGTTGACTCCGGCCTTGCTTAAATAATTATGATTGCTTTGGTTTAGATACTTTTTTTCTTGTTTTGGTAAATGTGTTTATTATGCATGTTATTAGAATTGATAATTTTTTTGTCTTGTTATTTTGAATGCTTTGGTGTTTAGATATTTTATGTACCTAAACGAGCTCCGGGCCGACCTGGCTTGACACAGCGCATTTAGAGCCAAAGGCCCATTTAGTTGTAAAGTATGCGTGTAGAAGGACACTAAGGCAAACGACGACGGCGAGGACGACAAGCACCCGCGCATGGATGGCGGACCCCGACGGAGAGTGTTTCTTCTCTGACCCACTTTTAGCTGTCGTATGTTGATGTCAGGCCCCAAAGGGCATAACGTACAACGGCTAACCCAGTTCCCCGTCTCTCTCGTCCTTTACTCCTTCTCTCTTTCATTTTTTCTATATCTTGTAAATGACTCAAAAAGGAAAGATTAACGTAGCATGTACAATACGTGTTACCCATTTCAAACCGGCCCGTCTTACATGGATTACGCATGTGAGGCGTATGGTTCAGAATTGTCCCTTTTTTGGACAGCCTGGGAGTGACCGAGGGTAGACAGACATCGGCTGCTTAGCCCTTAGGCTCCACTGGTGACGAGCCTTCTGCGTCACCAGACGTGGTGCCACAGCAGAGACAGCGGATGAGGAGGACTAACTTTGTCCGTCCTCCTCCAGTTCCTTCACAGAGGATCGTTGATTCAGCTGGTTGAATAGAGGTAATAAAATCATAGTGTTCAATTTTGGTTTCTTTTGGTTAATTAAGTAACGATTCAAGAAATTTCTTGCAACTTTTGGTATGACTTGTATTTCACCGGTGATAGACACCACATAGCAGTGAATGGTGTCCTCGGGTCCTTAGTGTGTATGCACTATCCCGAGGTCATCGACAGGGTGCCCGCTACTTTGTAGGATGATTACGCTCGCGCCTCTCACCAGGAGCATGATAACGTTCAGGAGGCCGTATGGGCCAATTTATTGGTAAGTACATTAAATAAAATTTCTAAGTTTCCACTCTTAAACTCTTTTAAATTATTAATGTACAACTCTTCAATATCTCTTTTATTATAGGAAATGTATTGTTTAGAGGACCCGAACGATCCTCGCATGCTTGAGCACGCGAGGAACGTGTTCCACTTCAATGCTGGGAAGACGGTTCAACAAGCTTTATTGAATGCTCGTACTCAAGTGATCAATGAGTATTTGAGGGGAAACCAGCACGACGTGCGACACTTTCGACAGGAGAGTGACAGGTGCAAAATTCTTCTCCAATGGGTATGTAACATCAGTGCGATGGGCATACTGACCAGGAAGTGCTTCCTGTCCTCTAGTACCACTCCGCTGAAGATCTTGCGGTCACAAATGGTCACCACAGTGGGCATCAGCCACGGTGCAACATTAGTGACCGTAACCAGCGTAGGCCAGGCTGTAGGAGCACAGTTCCTGAGAGGCGAGTACGTTCCCGAGAGGCAGGCCATAGAAACCTTCCTTGGATTTTTTTTATTCATTTTCCAAATTCCAATATATTTCTGCCTAGTTTGAAAAATATAATTTTTCTATTCAAATGAACTCAATATGATGTATCTGGACCTAGAAATTTGTTTTACGAAACATTTCATCTTCATACAGATAGGAATATTTTTGTCTTATTTCATTTTCTTTCTTTTTTCACATTCTGAATTTTTGGGAGATGTTGATGTAGCCGGCCAGGGATGGTCCGGCACGAGCCATGTCGCATGACCTGGGTTGGGAACATGACGAATCCTCTTCGTCTTCGTGTTCTCTGTAGGAGTGCCGAGACACACACACACACAATAGGAGTGCCCAGATGGCTGAAGATGGCAGAGACGAAAGCGAAGCACCACAGCAGGCCCCTTCCGCGTGCTCCATGCGAAGCGCCTGCGAAGACGGAGAACGCGAGACACGCACCACAGCAGAGAGCTAGCAGACACTGCCACCTTCGGCTTCTCCTATAAATACGATCGATCGGCCACCACCACACATACAATCGATCGGCCACCCCCACACATACTATCGATCGGCTTTAGTCATGATCATGATGAAATCTCTCGTACTCTTTGTCCTTGTGGCGGCAGTGGCAGCTTCCGCTGCAGCCGCAAAAATGTCCTACACAGTGAAAAACGACGCACCCAACTCCCCCGGGGGACAAAAGTTCGATGACAAAATTACCTCCACCTACGTCGTTGTCAACCTCAACCGAGCCACCAATCACGCGTGGAGCCTCTTCGGCGAGGCGAGCGCCGCAGACCGCAGAGGCGATGTCAACGCCATCACTCTTGTTGTCGTCAACACCATCGCCGGCGGAAAAGCGGTGTCGACCTCCCGCGCCGGCCTTATCCAACTCAATTCTGATTGTATAGCCCGTTATGAGGGCGACATTCGTACAGAGGTTTGCAAAACATCATATAGCTTTGCTTGGTTATGTTCTCGCATCATTGCAAACCTAGCTAACATTTATTATCTGTTGTTTTTGTTCTTTTTTCCCTTGATGGCAGGTTACAGGCCTCCTCTACACCGAAGTAGCCAAAATTTGGCAGTGGAATGGCCAGGGTAGGGCCAACACTGCTCTTCTTCAGGGGATGGCAGATGTTTTGCGCCTTCGAGCCGGTTATGCGTCAGCTAACTGGGTGCGCGAAGGAGAAGGTGCAAGTTGGAATGAAGCTGAACATGGGGTGACAGCTCGGTTTCTTAACCATGTCAAGGACCAGCACAAGGGTTTCCTGGCCGCCCTCAATGCCGGCCTCAAACAAGCCACGAGCGGCCTTGAACTCTTCAAGGAGATAACCGGGAAAGACATAAAGACCCTGTGGACCGAGTACAAGGCGGCCGTTCCGTAGACGTAGGTCCTATCTATAGTTATTACCTACCTACAAAATAAATCTAGAACAGGGCTCCGAGCACTCAGCAAGTGAGCATGCATGACTCTATATGTACTGTAACATCATTTTACTAACGGTGTTATACATGCGCTACAATATATAATCTTATTCACCATGTTATATGTGATGTATGAATGACAATTAAAGTTACGTAAATGTGGTTGTGGAAAAGGATGCGTAACCTCGTTCATTCCAAAGTTCAAATCGCAAGCGAAATCAAATTCTGAATTCAAATACGAATCTAATAAATTTAAATTAAGAAAAATCTAAAATTAAAACTTTTTTCAAAGCGTCAAAAATAGAATCTCCATGTAAATTAAGGCCATATAATAAACCATTAAAATTTTTTACCATCAATCATCACATTATTTAAGTATTTCTCCTGATTAAATCAAATCGTTAAGTAGAGGAATTTAACAACTTGCAAACTTGTATTGTATTTTTTTTGAAATGGAACTTGTATTGTATTAGCTGTAGCTACTAACTAAATTTAATTTTCCAGAACATTAGGATCCACATGTCAGCCCTTGTGGCTTCCACTCACCCGCCCCTGCCACCTCAAAGATGTGCATGCTGGACACCTCACAGCTGCACTAACAGACCCAACTGTGTTGTATTCTTAGAATGCCTAGAGGCTAGATCTACCGGGATTCGAATTGTGTTTTAGCAAAACATATAGATCATTGTTCTAATTACAAGAATAAGTGGAGCATAGACAGAGATATGGAGATCCACATACCTAGGTTGTGTGTACCTTTTAGAGAGATCTGGCATCGGCGGTCGGGGCCAGAAACGGCGGCGGCGCTGTTCATCGACGGCGCCGGCGGCGGTGAGGTCACCGCTGACTTGGTCAGCTCGGTGACCGTGCCGTGGGAACCTTCCCCTCACTCCCGTGCCTCAACAGATCGGATTCTTAGTTAGTTAGAATTAACTCTATTGGGTCATGAACCCCTTAATCCTCCTATTTATATGTCACACGGTGTGAGAGGGAGCCCACAGCCACGAAGTGGCCCCACGCCCCCGATCAGGACGTTAAACGACTCGAAACGGTCCAAAGACCGCTTCATGTGGAGATCAGTCTAACAATCTCCCCCTTGATCTCCACGGATCAAGACTAACCTAATACTTAATCTCAAAACTTATACTTACTTAATTCTAACTTAGCGTTGCTTCTTCATGTTTGACATATAGGGCACGTCGCATCAAGAATGGCCAGTTACGTGCTATCTGACTCGAACGACCACGATACATCTTACATTTAGAAGTAACCTTACCCTTAATGGCCCCTTAGTATCCAGTTGATCATAGGTTCTTCCTTAAGACCCATGTCGACTACGTGTTCACTGAACACTTGGGTGGAAGACCTTTTATAAATGGTACCGCAAGCAATCGCTTGTCACTGATTTGCTCAAAATAATAGTATGATCCTGGATTTTATCATTTGCAACCTAATGTCAATGTATTTGGCAACACACATGACTTGTTGCAATTTGAATATAATACCTTAAGTGGTTTGAAGCTGTCGACCACTCTTAAAACCGGGTAAAATAATTATAGTGTCTGCTCAACGGCCTCATGCTTAAAGAAGATCCGGTATACATCACTCATGATGTAGTGACCGCTCAATTGGAGCTTTTCCACAATAAATCTCTAAAATACGAGTGTTAGCAATTGATTGTGGATTTTGCTATACATCTCGTAAAAATGAATCTTACTAAAACTTATCTAAATGTCATTAATTCTTACTCATCTTATCATGAGGCCTTATTCACTTATAGAACTTCAAAACTTTACTTATTTCTAAACCAGTGATCTATAGCTGGATTGAATTTACCTATGCCAAAAATATCTTGGTTACTTAAACTTTGTCAGGGTGTAATACTAATTGAGCAAACTGAAAAAACTTTTGACAGCAGAAGTACATGGAACCAATTCTATTTGATCGATCTCTGATTTGTTCCTATACTTATCACCCTTGACCTTAAGAGCAGACGTGAACTTAATCCTTACATACTACTCATTCTTATGACTATAGTAGTTATGCATGAGCTGATAGTCTAAATACCCCCTTATTATATCTTGGTGAAATTTACATACTAACAAATGAGAAAACTCACCAAGATCATAACTTAACAACGATGAGGATAATATACTTACTCTTAAGTTGATCAACATTATTTCTTACTGCAGTATATCATCCTCTAATAGATACTTAACTTTATTGTCTTAAGAGAAACACTATTTGTCCTTCTCAATATCTTATAATACCCAAATCTATTTCGAATTTATTAAATGTGAGATATTCTTAACTTAGATACTCTTATTTCAATCCATGAATGAATTTACTTTAAGATATCTCACTTCACTGACTTACATGATAGAACGCATGGCCCGAATTATCTAAAATATTCTCAAATAAACTCATTGAGAAAAGTCTCACTTATGAATATCTTACGATGACACTTACATCAAAAGCACTTATTATTCCTTTTAGAGTCACGTTAGCTTTTATAGACTCATTACAGTCTACTGATTTGACTCTATTGGAAAACTAAAATTTTAAGTCATTCAAATGAGTGACAATCACTCACAACTTATTCATATGAAGTGTGATCATCATCATTTGAATTTCTTAACACATTTGTTGGCTTGTTTGTGATCTTAGATAACGCTTCTCTCATTCTTCATCATTACTAGCCAATAATGATGAAAAATTAAATAGTAGATATTGTGAGAACAATGTCTAGCATTGTTAACACAATATCGGTTAGACATCATAAAGAATGAATCTTTAAAAATAAAAGTGCTTACACAAACCACTTATTTTCAAGATCGGTATCTTTAGTCATTGGTTAAGAAGATTCTAATACCTCATTTTAAAATGAGAATCTTAAATCTTATCAAAAAGCCAACAAAATCACAACTTATTTTCTTAATAATAATCTTATCTTCTTAATGTCATACTTAAACTTATTTGGGTAACTTTAATTATATATAACTTATACGATGTTTATAAGCATCCTCTTAATTAATCTAAAACTGATTAAGAAAAGAAAGAGTGAAATACTAAAGTTTCATCTTACCAAATCACTCCCTTAATTATGTTATGTTTCCTTACAAACTTAATAAAATGTAAGAAAATAGTCATACATTTCTAATTCGGAGTATTAGACGATAATATTTATTGTACTCCCCCTTATTGTATAGATCATTCTTATTACAATGCACGCAAAGCATTATATAGAAACTGAAAGTTGTGAGGTGAAAATCTATTACTTAATGATCTCACTCATCATCTTAGTGATAAACCTACAACCCTCCCCCTCGAAATATGGCTTATATAATAGTGCTATAATTTTGAAGATAATTTACAATACTTATCATAAGGAGATAATTATATTACTTATTTATATCCTAATAACATCACTTAATACTAATGGGAGTACATCACCTCTTTCTAGAATATAAAAGTTTCTCTATGCCATCCTCTAATGGTTGAATAATTATAAACGATATGTTTAACACATTTGTTGATGTAAAAATGTGAAAAACTAATTTCTTACTCTTGAATTCCATTTCTAATAACTTAATTTAAATAACAAGATTGCACATTTCAGGAATATGCTATCATGATATACGACTACTAAATAAAATATAAAACAACAATTCTAATAACTGCTAAAATACATATTTGAAGATATATTTATCTGAAAATCTTCAATTCTTATAATTATTTTAATATTAATGATACAATGAGAATGCTCTCATAAAATTTCTAATTTACTTAAGATCTTATCGACATGAAAAACTTATTAAAATGTAGAATAGCATATAAAAGACATACCTGATTTGCTTATCACGCGAGATAATTCCCCGATGAAGCGACTTAATTACTAAAATAAAACTTAAGGCATGAGAAATACTTTTAATATCCGAGACAACATATATATTCAGAAATAAATTTGAATTAATCTTAAACTTAATTACATAAATGAAGTTTGTCCCATTACTAAGTGTATGCAACATTTTGATCATGGTCTTAATGAAACATACATGACTAAATAGAATATTGTATTTTATCTTTCACGTTGGATACTTAACAAAATACAATACTCGGTACATCTTAATTGACATAGAATATTTTGTCTTTCACGTTGGTCACTCAACAAAATATACAATAACTTAATTTACCTTAATCAACATAGAATATTTTGTCTTTCACGTTGGTTACTCAACAAAATATACAATAACTTAATTATCTTAATAAACTACAAAAGTTGTGTTTTGTATTTCACATAGTTACTTGACAAAACACACTAAATTCATAATATAACAAATTTCGTTTTTCACGTTGGTTACTCAACAGAAATTCGTTATGAACTAAAAATTACTTAAACAACTAAAAATATTTGTTTTGTCTTTCACGTTAGTTTCTTGACAAAACAAGACATTCTAAATGTACAAAATTTCGTTTTTCATGTTGGTTATTCAAAGAAATTCTTTATGAACTAAAAATTTCTTAAAACAATAAAGTAGGTGTTTTGTCTTTCGTGTTGGTTACTTGACAAAACACGCCATTAAAGTATGAAAATTTTGTTTTTCACGTTGGTTACTCAACATAATTTTCATACACTAATACAAAAGATCTAAATAAACTTAAACACACAATAAATTTATTTTTCACGTTGGTTACTCAACCTAATTTTCATACACTAATACAAAAGATCTTAATAAACTAAACACACAATAATGGGACAACTTAATTATTAGAACTGAATTAATTAATGGGACAACTTAATAAATTGATTCTTCTAAATAAATCTTCATGTTAGATCCAATTTAAATAGAAGAATACTTAAACTAATTCATCTTACAAAAAAAGAGCGGAAGCTTAATGATGAACTTACTAAACTTATATGTATATGTGCATCATATACATCTGAATCTTAATGAGAACTTACTAATCTTAATCATGATGATTGAATCATAATGTTACTTATTAAATCTAATATGAGGCAAAATCTAATTACTTAACAGGATTAAACATTAATTTTACATCACTTTTAGAGATTAGCGTAAAATTCTCAGATTAACTTATTACAATATCATAGTAAAATTCTATGAGCGACGTTGATCGCAATAAAATTACTATGCTGACCAGATATTTATTTACTATCAAAATCAGATTTTTCATAACATGAAATCTCACTTAAACTTAAGAAAATTACCTCATGCTTAAACACTAATTCTCGAAATATTAAAAACTTAAAACAATGACTAACTACTTAAATGATGACTAAATACTTAAACTTATAACTAAATACATAAAATTACAACGTTAAATCTTACTAATCTTATACTTACACTAATTAGCTAAATACTAAAACTTATAAATTACTAATTATTTGAAACTAGATTGGGCACTTAAACTTATAACTAAGTATTTAAACATAGTGAAAGCTTACTCAAAACATTCTAATTAAAATTTCTCACGCTGGGGAAAAAGTTTAACTAGAAAGTCATAAATTTAACACTTAGCAGCGAAGCTAATGTACTTAATTCATACTTATTTATACATAGTAGCAAAACAATCTTATTTTAATGATATTGAGAAATATTAATTTTTCTACATAAATGCTAAATATTACACTAATTTCAAAATAAAGGTAAATTAGTGGATTAATTGGCTCGTGAAAATGAAACTTACTAATTCTTATTTCTAATTTTCCAAATTATTAAAAAATTGGAATTCTTAGCACTACACCAATTTTTACATTATGAGAAATTGGTGAACTTACTATATATATAGCAAAATAGACTTAATAACAATCATTAAATTACCTTAAACTTATTTCAATAATGAAAATTAAAAAACTCTCAACCTTTTTCTAATTTTGTGTGGAGCCCAAATCTTATTTCAACTTATAGCCAATATCTCTGAAATGCTTACCAAAATGGGAAAAAGGCCTAATTATGCTTTAGCCCAAAAAAACGAATATATATATATATATATATATATATATATATATATATATATATATTATAACTTAAAGAAAAAACTGAGAGACCCATAACTAAATCAGCCCGACTCTTAAGCACGCACCTTACTGGAAAAGAATTGTGCCTTGGCTGAGTGTGGTGCATGGCCATGAGCCCATTACTTACCGGTTCAAAACCCACGCCCACGCCAGGAAGTCAGTTAAAGGCCCACACACACGAGGTGGGCAGGTGGCCTTACCGCATCAGCCCGCAAGGGAGCTCAGTTTGACGGTCTGAAATTCGGCCGGAATGCCCACAAGCGGGACAATCCCGCACGGCCCACGGCCATCCACGCATAGGCGCGCCCAAGGCAAACCCGGACGGGATTCTTACGGTGGGACTTGGGCAGCCATCGGGGCCCGATCAACGCGAGCCGTAGGATACGATACGATGGACACCCGCGTATATCGGGTGAACAAAAACGTCGGGAGCCTCATCCGCCCATAACCCTAGCGACATTTCCAATCCTCCTTTCTCTCTTTTCGCACCGCACCGAACAGAGAGAACGAGAGGCTCCAACGAGCCATGGCGGCAAGGCAGCGGCGCCGCCGAGGGCCCCCTCATCGGTGTGCGCGCCCATCCTAGGTTGGACGCGCCGCCATCGAGAGGGTCCGTTGTGGTGCCCTAAGAGTCCTGAGCTCGCGCCCATGTTCCAGAGCGGCGGCTCAGACAGTGACTTTCCGGAAGGTGTCGCCGGCGACGACGACGCGTGTCGGTACCCTAGAAACCGTACACCCCTTGAGGTTACAAAGATCTCAAAGGAAAGTCATCTACTTGGTTTGAAGAGCCTTGGAGGCCCACATGTCAGACACAACCGGACCCGCTTCTCCAACTTGGTTAATCCCTGGGTCGCCACGTGTACTGCCAAACCGGAGCTACCGCCCACAAGGGGGAAGCTTCGGGCCACGTACCGAAATGGCACCTCTGGACTTAACCCCAGACCGAGAGAAGCTCCGGACCTGACACGTGTCGGGTAGTCCCGAAGCTACCTGCTTCCCACAGCAAGCTCTGGAGCTGCCACGTGTTCAATCGTCGGACCTTCAGCTTCTAACCTCCGGAAGACCTTGTAACAGCTCCGGATCTTCAAAGGAGAGGCAAGGACTTCAAGACCCGATTAAGTGTCATTAATGCCATACTAATGACACTTAAACGGACGATCTTAACACCAGTAACGGTGCTGTCAAAGCCCATTACATGATCATTTAGAGCAATTAAGCGTGTATCAATACTAGTAACCGCCGGGGCCACATGTCGGGCCAGGCTAATTTGTAACGGCCTGCCTTGTACTATAAAAGTACAGGCCGACGATACACAGGGGGACGTTCACAGACTATCATACGCTCCCCATACATTCGTGGCAAGCTCTTACTGCTAATACAACACCAACACACCCGTGGAGTAGGGTATTACGCTCAGGCGGCCCGAACAACATAAATTCTTGTGTCTCCTGTGTCAAACTCCTATTCACCTTCTTGAATCTCCGCGCGCCCACACCAAACATCAAACTCCCCTATCACTTTAGTAGTGTAGGGAGATATGCCGGTTCTAACCGCCGACAGTTGGCGCGCCAGGTAGGGGCGCCTGAGATTTCGAGAATGGTGAACTCAACTGCTGGATCATCCAATGGTCAACCTGCTGCTCAGGCTGTTGGGGGCAATCCCCCCAATAGGCAGCCACCAGCAGGAGCCTCAGCACCAACAGGAGTCGCACTCCCGCCACCACCGTCTCCTCCAGCAAATCGTGTTGGGCAACGTGATGGTGTGCCGGCGTCACTTACTGCGTCGGCAAATCATGACAATCCAGAACACGCGCTCCATGCAGCGCGTGCTCTTCTCCAACGTCCACCACCTCCGGATGCATCTCGGGATGCGCTGGAGCAGTGGAGGGCCGATGTGGAGCATTTGGTTGCAGCAGCAGCCGAACGCCTCAACAACCAAGGTCCTCCTCCTTCAGGACAAGCCCTGTCTCAATGGCGGACTTTGTCTGGAAGACTTGGTCCGCACGCCTCCAATAGCAGGAGACGTGCTGCATCTCAACAAGTGACGTCATTGCCCTCCGGGGCTCGACGCACTCACACGGTATCCAGGCTTTCGACTCATGACCTCCGGGCGGATCTTGATCACCGATACCGCCAGCAGGATGGCCGTATCCATATTGAGCGTGCCCGTGAAAGACGGGAAGCTCAGGACCTTTCTACTCTGGAAGGAGTAGGAGGAGGCTGTTCAGCCCTAGCCATGCACCTGCACATGGTTAGATGGCCACAGAAGTTCCGGCCTCACCTGCCGGAAAAATTCGACGGGGCTGTCAATCCCGCCGAATTTCTTCAGATATACTCCACTGCAATCTTGGCAGCTGGAGGAAACGAGGCCGTGATGGCCAATTATTTTCCAGTAGCCTTAACTGGGACCACCAGGTCCTGGTTTATGAGCCTTCCACCCAACTCTATCAACAGTTGGGAGGAGCTGTGCCGTCAGTTCACTGCTAACTTCGGGAGTTCATACACCCGACCAGGCACTAAACTAGACCTTTTTGCGGTCGTGCAAAAAGGGGGAGAATCTTTGCGGTCCTTCATCCAGAGGTTCTCTCAGGTACGAAACACTATCCCTTCTATCTCAAGCGCTTCTATCATTGTGGCATTCAGACAGGGCGTACGGGACAAGAAGATGTTGGAGAAGCTGGCGATCAAGGAGATCACCAGCGTCACGTAACTCTTCAGCCTGGCAGATAAATGTGCAAGAGCTGCGGAGGGCCGTGAGATGCACTCCAAACCAGCCTCGGAGGATCATAAGAAATCCTCCAAAGAAGAAGCCGCTACCTCCGGGGGTAGCAAGAAGAAAAAGAAGACCAACGGCAAGAAAAAGCCGTCGGCCGACACATCCAACGTTGCAGCTGCTGCAACTCCGGGTGGCCGGGGGCCACGCCCCGAGAAGCGACCTCGACCGTCTTCTGAAGATGGTGGCAAACCCAAAGTGTGGTGTCCCATTCACAAAACGGGCAGCCACAGTTTGGAAGACTGTCAGGAGGTCCAAAACCTTGCCCAGCGCTACAACAAGCGCCGGGAAGGATCTCCTTTCCGACAGAGGGAAGGAAAGCAAAAGGTCGACGAAGCTCCGGCTGAAGAGGAGTTAGGGTTTCAGGATCCCAAAAAGGTCCTGAAGGCTGTTTACACCTCCGTCGATGATGATTCTGACGTCTCTGACAACGAGCGTCGGAAGACCATGAACACCATTTTCGGTGATTCATGGGATATCACCTCTCGTCGTGTCATCAAGACTATGCGGCGGGATATGGCCGCTGTAGCCCCTACAGTCAGGCCAGAACCTCATCGAAAGTGGATGGACACCTCCATCACTTTTGATGCTTCTGATTGCCCATGGAGCATGGTTGGAGCAGGTCAGCTACCTTTGATGGTATCTCCTACCATCAATAACATCCAGCTCCACCATGTCATGGTAGACGGAGGTTCGGGGCTTAACCTCATCAGCTTCGAAGCTTTCACTAAGCTTCAGCTCCGACTTTCGGATCTCCATCCCTCTTGACCTTTCTCCGGAGTAGGTCCGTGGGCCATTACCCCACTCGGAGCTATTACTCTCCCCGTTACCTTCGGGACCCAGGAGAAGTATCGCACTGAGAAGTTGGTCTTCGACGTCGCTCAGATCAACTTACCATTCAACGCCATCTTGGGTAGACCTGCCCTGTACAAATTCATGGAAGCTGCTCATTATGGATACCTGGTGTTGAAGATGCCAAAACCAGTAGGCGTTCTCCGGATCCGCGGAGATCGTACCGCTGGAGTAACTGCTTTGGAGGAACTCCACACACTCACCACGGCGCAAGAGGAGGACTCCAGGCAGGAGCAAGCTCCAAAACCCCCAAGCATTCGTCAACGAGGCTCAACCTCTGCACCCCTTGTGCAGCCAAGCGGCGACACCGACATTCCCGTCAAAGTCGTCCAAATTGGTTCCGATGCCGCTCAGACCACCCGTATATCGGGAGGATTGAACGACAAATAGGAACTCGCGCTCATCACTTTCCTCCGGGCTAACGTTGACGTGTTTGCTTGGCAACCGTCACAAATGCCTAGGATCCCCAGGGAAGTGATTGAGCACAATCTGAAGATCTACCCCGATGCTCGGCCTGTGCATCAGAAGCCGCAGAAGCAATACGTAGAGCGGCAGAACTTCATCCGACAAGAAGTGAAGAAGCTCCTCGAAGCCGGATTCATCCGAGAAGTCTTCCATCCAAAATGGCTGGCAAACCCATTCGTTGTGCCCAAGGCCGGCGGGAAGCTTCGGATGTGCATCGACTACACCACACTAAATAAGGCATGTCCAAAAGATCCATTCCCACTACCTAGAATAGATCAGATAGTGGATTCCACCTCCGAGTGTGAATTACTGTGTTTCCTAGACGCATATTCTGGGTATCATCAAATCAGGGTGTCTAGGGAGGATGAAGAGCATACTTCATTAATCACAGTAGATGGATTGTACTGTTACACAGCCATGCCCTTTGGTCTCAAGAATGCAGCTTCAACTTTTGTACGAGCTATGTACAAAACTTTTGAAGAACTCATTAGAGACGTAGTGGAAGTGTACGTTGATGACATCGTGGTCAAGGTCAGGAACAAGGAGTCACTCCTCGACACCTTGAAGGCTGTCTTCAACAAGTTGCGGGCCACCCGCACAAAGCTAAACCCGGACAAGTGTGTATTCGGGGTTAGCTCCGGAAAACTTCTTGGCTTCCTGGTAAGTCACCGGGGCATAGAAGCTAATCCGGCGAAGATAAAAGCCATTGAAGACATGCGGCCACCAACCCGCATCAAAGACGTCCAAAAGTTAACTAGATGTCTAGAAGCCCTCAGCCGGTTCATATCAAGACTGGCGGAATGGGCACTCCCCTTCTTCAAGTTATTGAGGAAGTCCGGACCATTCCAATGGTCCGAAGAAGCAGAGAAGGCATTCCAAGAGCTGAAACATTTCCTCACCACCCTACCAATTCTGGTAGCTCCGAACCCTGGTGAGCCTTTGTTGCTTTACATTCCAGCTACTGACGAAGTCGTCAGTATGGTTCTAGTTGCGGAGAGATCGGAACTACCCCACACTCAGGAATCCAGACCCCTTCGGGAAGGTCCGGATGTTCCTGAAAGCGAGTCTGGGTCCCAGCTCCCAGATTCGAACCCACAATAAGTCGCTTCAGGAGACCTAGACCCCTCCGGGAGGGTCCAGGTCATTTCTGAAGAAGCTCCGGGTTCCTCTAGCCAGAACCCGGAGGTCCCCGAAGAGAATCTAAACCCCTCCGGGAGGGTTCGGACCATTCAATGCCCGGTGTACTTCATTAGTGAAGTATTACATGATGCCAAGATTCGATACCTAGAGGTGCATAAGCTGCTCTATGCAGTTCTTATTGCCTCTAGGAAGCTTCGACATTACTTCCAAGCTCACAAAGTCTCGGTGGTGACCACCTACCCACTACGAGCAATCCTGCATAATCCCAATTCAACTAGGAATATTGCAAAGTGGGCAGCGGAATTGGCTGAATTTGATCTTGAATTTATTTCAAGACAAGCAGCCAAGAGTCAAGCGTTGGCAGATTTTGTGGCAGAATGGACTCCCTCTCCATCAAACCCTAGGGGCCCCAGTGAGCAGAAGACGGAGCATCAAGCTCCAACCTTCACCGAGCCTCACTGGACCCTCTACTTTGACGGCTCCATTCAGAAGCAGGGGGCCGGAGCTGGAATCCTTCTCCTTGCACCGACTGGGGAGAATGTAAAATACATGGTACACCTTGACTTCAAGGCAACCAACAACATGGCAGAGTATGAAGCACTCATCTACGGACTAAAGGTGGCACTGTCGTATGGTGTCAAGCAACTGCTGGTCAAAGGAGATTCACAGCTCATCATCAAGCAGGTGAAGGGTGAATGCTCCTGCAATAATCTCCAGCTAGCTTCTTACCTCCTTGAAGTCCAGAGGCTTCAGAAGGACTTTGAAGTCCTAGACCTCCACCATGTTCAACGTGCCCATAACGCTGAAGCTGACAAAATCTCGACCAATGCGTCAACCAGAGCTCTGGCTCCTGACGGAATCTTTGTCCGGAGGTTGTCAAAGCCAACAGCTCAGCCTGCCGAACTGAGCGAAGGGGGCGAGATCAGCATCCCGAAGCTGACGGTCCCGATGGCCCTGTTACCATGGCAGCCATCAAGGGTCGTAGGTGCTGCCAGGAGCTCCGAGCAACCCAGCACGCAAGACTCAAAAGCTCAAGCTAGCTTCAATGCATGGATCTCGGAGATCCGGAGCTACTTGAAAGACAACATCCTTCCTGACGATGATGTATCCGCTGACCGGGTAGTCAGATTGGCTAAAAGATACACGTTGGTAGAAGGGGATCTCTACCGGCGCGGTGCCAACAGCATCCTAATGCGGTGCATCACAAGGGAAGAAGGCTGCGAACTTCTTGCAGAAATCCACGGAGGCGAGTGTGGGAACCACGCATCTTCCCGCACGCTGGTCGGTAAAGCCTTTCGGCATGGCTTCTACTGGCCTACAGCGCTCCAGGATGCTACTGAGCTGGTGAAGAAATGTGAAGCATGCCAATTTCATGCAAAGCAAATTCATACACCAGCTCAGCCCTTACAAATGATACCTCCTACATGGCCCTTCGCTGTGTGGGGGATGGATATCTTGGGACCCTTCCCAAGAGCCGTCGGAGGTTACAAGTTCCTGTACATCGCCATCGACAAGTTCACCAAGTGGCCGGAAGCAACTCCAGTTGTGACAATCAACAAGCAATCTGCTATCAACTTTCTGCAGTCCATTGTAAGCAGATTTGGATTCCCAAACAAAATCATCACTCATAATGGGACTCAATTCACAAGCTTAGCATTCCAAGGATATTGCGAAGACCTCGGCATACAAGTTTGCTACGCCTCCGTAGCTCACCCAGCCAGCAATGGCCAAGCCGAGAGAGAAAATGCAGAAATCCTTAAGGGACTCAAAACGCGCACCTATGAGCGATTGAAAAAACATGGAGCCAACTGGATCGAAGAGCTTCCGCCTACTTATGGGCCAACAGGACATCTCAAAACCGGTCATTTGGAGAGACACCCTTCTTCCTGGTGTACGGAGCTGAAGCAATCCTTCCTTCGGAAATCACCTTGGGTTGACTCCGGGTCCGGACCTTCGACGAAGCCGCGCAGGACCAGCTCCAGCGTGAAGACCTAGACCTCCTTGAGGAGGGAAGGTGCCAAGCAGCTGTTTGGAATGCCCGATATCGTCAAGCTCTACGGCGTTATCACCAGCGGCATGTACACAACCGACAGCTCGAGGAAGGCGATCTGGTGCTACGGAGAATACTATCCAGAGAAGGGTTAAACAAACTCTCCCCCGGCTGGGAGGGGCCCTTCCGAGTGATTAAAGTATCCCGTCCCGGAAGCGTTCGCTTGGCTACCGAGGATGGGACACCTCTCCCAAATCCTTGGAACATCGAGCACCTCCGTAAGTTCTACACATAATACCACAGAGGTGAGTCTTGAGTAACTTGGGGTGTATGTTATAGAGTCATTGTACAGAGTCGGGTAGTTCCTCTGGGAGAGCAGCCGGACCTTTCCTAAAAGGTCCGCGAAGCTCATGCAACACTTGTCACAGTCTCAGGACTAAAAGTGCGGCTAACTACCCTGGGTCAAACGAAAAATGAAACACACTTAGCCTGGTTCCGTACCCTAAGAGTGTACTTGTTTCCCCTGTACCCCGGACCTATAATGAAAGACATCTTCATGTGAAATAGACTCCACGTGCATTTATTTTGTACAGGATCAACATTTTTATTTTTCTCTTTCTTGTCTATAACAAAGATGTGCAATTCTTAAGAAATTTTAGTTTGACCGGTTTATATACGATTTGAGTTGTAGTGTCAATTCTTTTGGATTCAAATATCGTTCATGGCCAACTCACCTGAAAGCCGCCAAGCCAATCTAGGGCTGGAGTGTGCTATCGACTTAGCCTGGTCAAGCACCTTAAGTACGCCACTCTACCTACACCCCGATAGGCCGAAGTAAGGCGGTCCATGAACAGTTAAATCTAGAAAAAAAAAGACGATGCGTCCGGTTGTATTTAAAATCGCGTTCAAATTAAAGTCTTCTTGAGAATCGTAAGCCGCGACGAAATTATAGAGAAGGAACGAATTTTACTATTTTTCTTGACTTAAGTGTGCAGGAAAAATAAAGTCTACATTGATGGAGGAAAGCCGGAGCTAACTAAGCTCCGACTCCCCTAAGGGGGCCAGCCGTCGATGCTGAGTATAAGATGGTGAGAAGACCCTATAAATGGAGTCTGCTGCCAACAAGCCAAGTGTTGGCAAAGGTCACTGCCGGAGCTACTCAGCTCCGACACCCCGGAGGACTAACTATCGACGCTCTACGTGTTGATAGAGACTATTGCCGGAGCTATCAAGCTCCAGCGATGGACAATGCCGAAACTTCTAAGCTCCGACAACCTCAGGGGGCCTTCACCATCAAAGACTTCGGACCTAAATGCTACAAGTTCGGAGCAAATGAGTCTTCAACAAAACACAATATCCTTTTGGTACATGTTCACAATCAAATTGTGTACATCTACCAGGGGCCAAGTGAAGATAAAAGTGTTGAAGACAAAAAGTGAAATTCGCAAAAATTTGGGGATTTCATTTATCTGGAGACAAGAGATTACATCTGGAGACAAGGGATTACAAAATTGAGGAAGAAGAAGAGAAAATACAAGTGAGAACTACTGAGATGGTCCTAGACCCTATGGAAGAATTCGGTGACCTTCTAGGCGACCTCCGATACGCTGGCTCGGGTAGCTTCACCTTCTCCCTCGACAGGGCCTTCAAGCACCGGGTCCAGAGGAAATTGGGAGTTCCGGCTGGTGTAGCACGTCAGCACATACTCTGCGACGTTCTTCGCCAGGGATTGCCCCTCAACCTCCAGTTGGTCCGCGATGACATCGCCCACCTTGGAGAGCTTGCTACCTGCTGCGCTCAACGCCTGCAGCGCAAGGTCCGGCTCCGGCTCCGGATCATCCAGGCGCACGGGGCTGAAACCCATCGGTGTCAGCGCATCGTTGGCCTTGCCCAGGAACTCCCAAATCTGTAGGAAGTCCGCAGTCCTTAAGCTCTTCATCTCTTCCAAGGATCTCCTGGCCGCCGTCAGTTCGGAATTCT
This sequence comes from Tuctoria greenei, assembly GCA_036927565.1. Classification (NCBI taxonomy): domain Eukaryota; kingdom Viridiplantae; phylum Streptophyta; class Magnoliopsida; order Poales; family Poaceae; genus Tuctoria; species Tuctoria greenei. The sequence goes on along the minus strand of JAYESD010000011.1, from coordinate 126,375,726 downwards.
CACGGGTGAGGCGCTCAACTTCTTTGGCGTTTTGCTGAATCTTTTCAGCAACCCGCCTCTCGAGTCTTCCGAGCTCCTCCTCCCGGAGGTGTATCTTGTTCCGGCGATCAACCAGGTCCTTCTCCCTAGCCTGCACTTTTTTCTCCCGGGCAACAAGGGCACACTCGTATTCGTAGAGTTCCTGCCCTCGCACCCAGGTCTTCTCCTCTTCCTCTTGGCAGCGCTCTTCCAATTTCTTGGTGCGCTCCTCGAGGTCCTTGTCAGCTAGAGCTACTTTCTCGGCGAGCTCCTCTTCCCTCCTAAGGACATCATCCCACAGCTCAAGGAGTTTCTGCTCTTCATCGACCCGTTTCTCCCTCTCTTCAAGTGCCTCTCGGCGCTTGATGAGTGCAGTGTTAATGACCTCCAGCCTTTCATGGTGTTCCTCGGCCGCACTGTTGGCTGCTTTGGCCTGATTGTAAATCTCCTGAGATTGAGCGTCGAGGGCCCGAGTCATGCTCTCCCTGTCATCCAACAACTTGCCCCAGTACTCCAGGTGGATCTTCTCCCGCTTGATCCACTCCTTGTCATCCGCTAGTCTTGACTGCGCCAGCTTGGTCTGGAAGTAGAGCCGATTACGCCACCACCTAAGGGTTTGGCGCTCCTCTTCAAGAGCCTTGCTGTCGTGAAAGAAGACCAGTTGGACTTGATGCAGACTGGAACAGGCGTTGTCGATAGACATCGACAGCGGGATGGGCTCCGGACCTGCTAGGGTCTCCTCCGCTGGTTCCAGCGGGTTTTCAGTTACAAAAATGGGGTCCCACTCCACGAGAGTGGACCCCTGAGCTTCCAAGGCACTAGGGCCGTCCTCCGGGATGGCCTCAGTCGCCATCGAAGAAGGACCCACCGCCAAGTCTTCATTCGCCCTCTCGGGCAGGGGGCCAGCGACTTCGCTTGGGCACTCCGGCTCGGCCGCAGGTACCTCCGACGTCGTCGCTTCCGGAGCAGGAACTGCTACTGGCTCCGGTCCGGGCACCTCTTCCGAGGGAGGCTCGAGCTCCATCTCCTCTTCAACCACTGGCTCAGGAGCCGGAGGATCTTCAACTTCGACCGGCCCTGAGACCGGAGCTTCAACAATAACCGGCTCAACGGCCGGTGCTTCGGAGGTAACTGGCTCAACTGCCGGAACTACGTCGACCTCCGGCTCGCATGTCAGGGCTTCAGACATCTCTGGCTCAACCGCCGGGGCTTCGACACTCTCCGGCTCCGAGGCCGGGACTACTACTTCCTCCGGCTCAACAGCCGGAGCTTCCATCATCGCAGCACCAGGACCTGAAGCTTCAACCTCCGGGACGGGTGCCGCTGGCGTGTCTTCACTCCCGTGGTCTAGCGCTACCACGGGAACTTTTGGGGATGAGTCGAGGTCCATGTCCACGACAGCCGGCGCCGGAGCTGTCGCAGCTTCAGCCACCACTTGGGGCGGCATCGGGACAGGAGCAGAAGCTCCCACCCTCACGGCCTCAGACACTGTGGCTGACGGTGGAGCCTCACTCCCCTTTTGGGGACGCTGCAGATGATGAACGAAGAAAATTAACAAACAGTTGCTATAATTAAATAGTTAACCAAGGTAAAGATTAAAAATTACCTTGGAAGGGTTCCGCACCAGCTTGCGCGGAACCTTTTTCCTGGACGTTCCGGGCTGGCCACGGTCGGCGTAGAAGCTCCAGAAGGCCCCCCGGAACTTGTCGCAGCCACGGGCGTTTCCCGGGTCGAGGCTCTCCTCGATCGGGAAGCCCCTGGACCTGGAGGCTCCCACCGTCACAGGTGCCGGAGTCGTGCGCCCGGAGCTAGCACCGCAGGAGGATCCCACCACTGGAACAGACGCGCTCCAGGAGGACCCCACTGCAGGTATCGTTCCGGAAGGACCCCACTACGGGGACAGTCGCCACGGTGGAAGAAGATCTTCCCCTCCGGGGAGAAGGAACTGAGGCGGAAGTAGCGGGCCTGACGAACCTTCCATCGGCATGTTGCAGCTTCCTCTTCCGGCTCTCTGGCTCATCCGCCAGCTCCTTGCCCTACCGACGACCTCGACCCTCGGCTGTGGGGCAGGGACGGAGCCATCTTCGGGCATTCCGGGGATCGCCACCCGGGTGGTTGATCTTCTCTCGACAACACCAAGGTCGTCAAGTGCGGGCATCTTCCGCCGGAGCTCTCGGCTGAACTCCACTTCCGTGTTCAGAGGGAGAAAGGCCGACGGTGGAGTCAAGTCATCACCGTCGACGTCGATGCCGTGCTGGAATTTCTTGAGGTGGAACTCCAAGGTTTTCCCCACCATGTTGGACTTCAACCCGGTCTCAACCTGGTCCTCGTCCATCACGTTGTTGAGGGCCCAAGCGAGCTTCTCCCTCCTCTTCAGCGGCGCCCACCTGTTGGTCAGGAAATTGCAAAATACCGCCTGAGGAGTCAATCCTCCCTCCACGCATTGGCGGATCCTGGTCAAGGCGGGGTTGAAAGCTTCCGCCAGCACCGGAGCTTCACTCCAGATCGTCGCGTCGATGCCGAGCGGACCGTCGGGCAGCTCCAACCTCTCGTGCTCCTCCACCCTGACGACTATCCAATCTTTCTTCCAGTCATCCCACTTCCCAGAAGGGAACGACCGGAGATACTTGAATGGGCACTTCTTGTGCTTAACGAAGTAGTAGAAGCCAAGGTACTCCTTGCTCCGGCCGGTGGTGTGGACGGTGAAGAAGGTCCGGAAGAGTTCGATGCAGGGGGGGATGCCCACCCACATCTCACAGAAGTGGACGAAGATAGACACGAGGAGAATGGAGTGAGGGCCAAGGTGGTATAGCTGCAGACCATAGAAGTCTAGCAGCATCAAGAAGAAGAATGAAAAAGGTGGGATCAACCCCACCATGGCGTACGAAGAAAAGTACACCATTTCGCCGGCGCGCTCCTTCTCGAAGGGGAGCTCTCCGCCGGCATCGACCAAGCGGTTGAAGAAGTCCGAGGACCACCCCATGAGGGCCCGGACCTTCTTCAAATCGCCGTCGGTCTTCAAGCGACTCTCGCGGAGACCCAACTCCATCGCAGCACAGCTAGGCAAGAGAAGAAGAGCAGAGCACGAGTTGGGAAGTTTGAGCGCAAGATCAGATGAGAGGCGTAAAGAACTCCCGATGGTGCGCACTTTCCTTTTTATGTAAGCCCTCGCAACGCTTGGATGGAAACCGCAGGGAAGTCGAAGATACCACTCAAGAATTTAACCCAGCCGATGACAAGAGGGCCCGGGAAAACCCCGACGATCAAATCGAGACTCTTACCTGTAGAATTTAACGCGGTAAGATACCACTCAAGAATTTAACGCGGCGGGATATAACTGTAAATCCCTGCCAACGGCACCTTCGAAGACCCTTGAAGACTCAGTTCAAGAGTCGCGAGGATGGACCCACCTCCGACGAAATGACTTCACCCCAGTGATCTTCCTCGGAGATAGGTCTAGGGGGCCACTGCCGGTACCCTAGAAACCGTACACCCCTTGAGGTTACAAAGATATCAAAGGAAAGTCATCTACTTGGTTTGAAGACCCTTGGAGGCCCACATGTTAGACATAACCAGACCCGCTTCTCCAACATGGTTAATCCCTGGGTCGCCACGTGTACTGCCAAACCGGAGCTACTGCCCACAAGGGGGAAGCTCTGAGCCACGTACCCAAATGGCACCTCTGGACTTAACCCCAGACCGAGAGAAGCTCTGGACCTGACACGTGTCGGGTAGCCCCGGAGTTACCTGCTTCCCACAGCAAGCTCCAGAGCTGCCACGTGTTCAATCGTCGGACCTTCAGCTTCTAACCTCCGGAAGACCTTGTAACGGCTCCGGATCTTCAAAGGAGAGCCAAGGACTTCAAGACCCGATTAAGTGTCATTAATGCAATATTAATGACACTTAAACGGACGATCTTAACACAAGTAACAGTGCTGTCAAAGCCCGTTACAGGATCATTAAGAGCAATTAAGCATGTATCAATACTAGTAACCGTCGGGGCCACATGTCGGGCCAGGCTAATTTGTAACGGCCTGCCTTGTACTATAAAAGGACAGGCCGACGATACACAGGGGGACGTTCACGGACTATCATACGCTCCCCATACATTCGTGGCAAGCTCTTACTGCTAATACAACACCAACACACCCGTGGAGTAGGGTATTACGCTCAGGCGGCCCGAACCACGTAAATTCTTGTGTCTCCTGTGTCAAACTCCTATTCACCTTCTTGAATCTCCGCGCGCCCACACCGAACATCAAACTCCCCTATCACTTTAGTAGTGTAGGGAGATCTGCCGGTTCTAACCGCCGACAATGCGGATCCGGTCTTGGCGACGGTGGAGGACCCGAAAGGTATGTCCCCGTCCTTACTCTTACCAATTTGTGCTGTGGTTTTATTTCGGGATTTGGGGATTTCCATTAGGATCTAAGTGAATCCCCTCCTTCTACATGCTACGGTGACTAAATCCCGAGTAGAAAAGCCATCTAACCTGGCTCTTGATACCATTGTTGTATTCTTAGAATGCCTAGAGGCTAGATCTACCGGGATTCGAATTGTGTTTTAGCAAAACATATAGATCATTGTTCTAATTACAAGAATAAGTGGAGCATAGACAGAGATATGGAGATCCACATACCTAGGTTGTGTGTACCTTTTGGAGAGATCCGGCATCGGTAGTCGGGGCCAGAAACGGCGGCGGCGCTGTTCATCGATGGCGGCGGCGGCGGTGAGGTCGCCGCTGACTTGGTCAGCTCAGTGACCGTGCCGTGGGAACCTTCCCCTCACTCCCGTTCCTCAAAAGATTGGATTCTTAGTTAGTTACGATTAACTCTATTGGGTCATGAACCCCTTAATCCTCCTATTTATATGTCACACGGTGTGAGAGGGGGCCCACAGCCACGAACGTGGCCCCATGCCCCCGATCAGGACGTTAAACGACTGGAAACGGTCCAAAGACCGCTTCCTGTGGAGATCAGTCTAACAAACTGCTCTTTCGTATTCCCCTCCTATAGAGCAGAACAGATCAGAGCGGAGTAGCACCCTTGCTGAGACCCACGGGCCCTACCTGGCAGCCATTCATCTGGACTTATCACCTTACGTTTTTCTCTCTGTTTTCTCCCTTGCGAGTGAAACCAGCCCAAGCAAAACCCATCGAGCAAGCTATCGAGCAGCTGCAGCAGGGTGAACCCATCGAGTGAGACGGCGACTGGTGCTGCACGCACTACAGAAAATGCAACCATTTCCGACGGCTGGAGCAATTTGCGATGGCTCTCACTGTACCATCACAAATAGAAGCTTAGTTTGCAACAACAAATTCTAACGCCATCGCATATTATGTGAATGTCACAAATGGAAGCTTAAATTGTGACGGCAAACCCTAACACTGTCGCAAATTATGTAATTGTCACCAATGTGTGTTTAATTTGCGATGGATAACCCAGGCACCCTGACAATTTAATTGGCCATTGCAAATTGAGGGGATATACCCCCGTCTTACGTGGCTCGACTTCAATTTCTGCATGCTGCCGCCACCACCTCGCTCTCCTGACGCCTCCGCAGCCTACCTCGCGCGCAGCTACCGTTGTCGGCTCCCCCGTCGACCGCCCCCGTTGCCGCCTCCCCGGAGTGGCCGCGCCCGACTCCTCTTTCTCCCTCACACGATGCTACCTGTCTTTTGAAGCCACCCTACATCATCGCTATCCCCGAGCCATCCCGGCCTCCCCAATGCGCTCCAACGATGGCCTCCCCTCCGATGGCCGGCGCCCCACTGTGCCCGATGACCGGCGCGCCACTGAGCTCCCGACGGTCTGCGCCCCCTCCTAGGCCCCGACGGCAGCCCTCCTGTGGCCGCCCTCCTTGATCGCCGCCCTCCCGTGGCCGTCCTCACCGATGTGCCGCCTCCCGACGCCAGCCGCTTCCCCCAAGCCGGCCGCCCCCCACTCCAGTGCTAGTTAGGTTAATTTTTTTTTCTTCTCCATTCCCACTCCACTGCTAGGTAGGTTTAATTTGTGCTTGTTTAGATGATTATGCTTAGACGGTATGTGTTAAGTTGTTCTAGTTAGGTTTGTGTTAGTTAGATGATAATTTGTGCTAGATATGTTTAATTGATAATTATGCTTAGATGATTATGCTTAGGTTCAGATAATTTATTGCATAAGTAATTAGGCTTATATGATTATGCTTAGGTTTAGATGATTATGGTTTCTTAGGTTTGCATAAGTTTTTTGTCTCTGTTTGGAAAATGTGTTTATTATGCTTGTTATAATTATTTGTCTTGTTATTTTGATTGCTTGAATGTTTAAGTACTATATGTACCTAAATGGGCTTCGGGCCGACTTGCCCCGACATAGCCCATTTAGGGCCCTATATGACCCATTTATTTGTAAAGTTTTCGTCTAGATGGACACAGAGGCGAACAGTGATTGTGAGGGTGGTAAGCACCCGCGTGTTGATGGCGGACCCCGATGGTGCGGTTTCATCTCTGGCCCACTTTCAGCCGTCGTAAGCTAATGGCGGGTTCGGACAAAGCATAAAGTACGACGGCTAACCTTAAAGCCATCATAAGTTAAAGGCGTGTCCGAACGGGGCATAACTTGATACGTCTTACTCAGTTTCCTTCTCTCTCTCATTATTTCCTCAGTCCCATACATTACTCAAAAATGAAAGATCAACGTAACCTATACAATATGCGTTATCCATTTCGAACCGGCCCGTCTCACCTGTAGTACGTAGGTGAGGCATGTAGGTTCGGAAGTGTCCCTTTTTTGGACAGCCTGAGAGTGACTGTGGGGCGTGATTGTGACGAGACGTGGGTGGATCCGGACGAGGTTTCGACGGCATAACCCTGATGTTCTCTGCTGCACCATTTTCGGCCGTGCAGTTGGAGAACAGCGTGGTTATGCTGCCGAAATTTTGTCCGGATCCAGAACCCATGTCTCGTCATAAGCGTGCCCCCTCGGTCACTGTTGTGTGGGTTAGGGCCTTTCATTTTCAGTAGATGCATGGCCATGACATTAAACAATGTATATAGTAACGATAATTTTTCTAGCTTTATCTTGCAGAGTCAAACCTGGGTTAGGACCGCAGTTCGATGTATACTGGTTGGAAGAGCATATCTGGTGGTCACTTGGATGAGTGGTTCGCCAAGACAAATGCTTTTGTAGATCGAGCTTTTTCATTGTCAAATATCGATAACGTGCGGTGCTCATGCAGAAATACTAGAACACCAAGTTTTTGGACAGAATGGAAGTTTCGATACACTTATGTCAAAATAGTTACACGCCACATTTTGAGGTGTGCACCTTCCATAGAGTTTCTTTAGTTGTAGAAGAAGTGGATGAGAATGATAATAGCATGGAGGTTGATAGGATGAATGAGATGCTAGAAGATATAGATATGGAGGATCCTCCTACAATGGAGGCATAAGCATGCTTCAAGATTGTTAATGCTTAAGAAAAACTGTTGCATGAACAAACGGATGTGACCTTCTTTGCTTTTATGGCCAGACTTATGACAGTTAAGTCCAAGTACTTCTTCTCCAATAACTGCTACAACGATCTCATTAAATTGATCACGATATCCTTTCACAACCTCTCAACATGCCTAAAGATATGTATCAGTCGAAGAAATTGATATCTAGTCTCGGTATGAAATATGAGAAAACTGATATGTGCGCAGACAACTGCATTTTGTAATCGCTTTACTTACGTATCTACCTTATGCATTTCCTTAGAATTTACATATTAGCTTTACTTACACATTTACATATCTGCTCCTTTTACGCACTTAGATACATGTTTTGTTTACGCACTTTCTTTTTCTAGAGTTCATGTACTCAAGCAAGGCTCGCTTGTAATTTCTTATATCGCATTTTAAGCTAACAAAATTCAAGGATACACGCCCTCTGGATGTAGGACCTTTTTTGCCCAAAACATGATTAAAATTTTGCCTTTTGTAGCTAACCATACAAAGACAAATGTGATTCAATACAAATTTACTAGTCGTTTTCCAAAATGCCGAGAGACCTGTTTAGAAAAATTATGTTTTTTATAAATATTATTTGTTAATATTTTTCGCTTGTATATTATTTACTTATATTGTTTAAACCAGCCTTCGAGCTTTTATGAGCTTCAACCGAGCCTAACTATTTAAACGAGCATTCACTACTATAAAATGTATTTTCACAGGCATCTGCTTATTTTTTTTACAGACAGTTCGTTAAAAGTTACGCCTGTGATGTCAGATGAGTTAATAACCGCATGTGATCATAGAATATCACAGACGATCCATAACAAACAACCACTTGTGAAAATGTATTGATTTTTACAGGCGGTCTGTAAAAAAACCATCTGTAATAATAGTCATTATCACAGGCGGTCTGAAACAAACAACCGAATGTGAAAATATAATGATTTTCACAGGGGGCCCGTAACAAAAAAACCGCCCGTGATAATGATGGCTCCTGATTAGTATGCTTCTTCATCCCACAGATCGCTCTAGGACTTCATATCTCTGCCTTCTGCTACTTATCGATCCAACGACTCACAGGGGTTCATCTCTAATCCGTGTCTATAACAGCAGCAGCACCGACACCTCACGTCCTTATCCCAATCTCTCCCTCTCACCGTCCATCTCCCTAATCTCACCTCTCTTTTCTTCCTCCCCATCCTCGCTCTACCGCAGCTCCGCCTCATCGCCGAAGTGTCGGCAGCCCACTTCCGCCTCCTCGCCATCCTCGCCATCGCGGAGGTCACGCTGCTCACGCTCCTCGTTGCTGCGGTAGCTGCACTCCTCGACCGTCGTGGCAGCCGTGCTGATCATGCTCATCGCGGTCGTGGCAACCACGCTCCTTGCCATCGCGGCAGCCACGCTCCTCATTCGCCGCTGGTGTCTTGCTCGATGCTGAGGGTCGCAGATCCAACCTTCAGTCACGGATCCAGCCGCGTTTTGTAGCCGAGAAGTCGAGCTAGCACGAAGGTGGTGCTACCGAGCGCCGCGGGGAGACGTTGAAGAGCGGCTGCAATGGCAGCATCTATGCCTTCATGGCGTTGAGCTGCTGCACGTGATGGTTGTGATGGATTGTAATTTCTGTGATGTGTTGCGTTGTAATTTCTGTTGTGTTTTTATTGCATCTCTGCAATGTAATTTTGTCTTAATCTTTTGGTCTTCTGTAGATCGACTTATGTTAGCGCTAAATTTGTCTAAATGTTATCGTTTATTGCATTCTGATTACGGTTAGTCACGAACACAATACACACGTAACATTTTAAAAACTTTCTATGATAATATATTATGACAGATTGTTGACAGTAAAAAATAGTATGTGATAATACATTTTCACAGACAGTCTGCAATAAAAAACTGCCTGTGAAAATGCATTTTCACAGACGGTCTGCAATAAAAAACCGCCTGTGAAAATGTATTTTTACAGGCAGATTTTACCTCCGCCTGTGCTAATCGATCATTTTCACAAACTCTTTTTGTTACAGGCGGTTTAAAGCCGTATGTGATAATATCTTTAGAGCCGCCTGCAATGAAGCCTTTTGTAGTAGTGCTTATCGGGTCGACTTCGAGCTTGACTGCAGGATTGACCGGATTTCAGCCTCGGAGGTTAAGCTCGCTCGATCTCGGATGGTTGACTGCCCTTCGAGCAAGTAGTAGGTCAGTGTGACATGGATTCCGTGTGCATAAGCTTTCTTGTGTTGATCAAAGACCGCATCGTAGTCAACCCTTCAGTAAGTATTGAATTGTACTGCGTACATATTAGTATATAGGATCTAGCAAACTGATATACCTCAATCTAGATTGGACGGGGTGAATTTTAAATAAATGAAAGGGTACAGGACTCCTTTAATCTAGTCTGCACGTGAGGAATCCAACGGCCTGGAATTGGCCACACCACCCACAATTCCGACAGCAAGCTGTTTGCAGCGGTGCCATGGCAGGCCATCGCCGGAGCTTGACAGTACGGTGCTTCGAGTTGGAGAAAGACTTAGAGGATACTACAGATATCTTTATCATGGATGTCGTGCACGCGAATAAGAGCCGGAGACGGTGGCTCCACCATGCGGCGGAGATCCTGCAAGTTCGTGTTCGACGACCAGAGGTTCTTCTCCTAGGGGGGCATCGAGCTATAAGTTGTGGCGCCTATAGTGGCAAATAGGGTTTGGTCGGACGGGAAAAATAGGGAGTTGTGGCCGAGATTTATAGGGGAATCTGCCGAGGATGTTATGGAAAGCGAGTTTGATTTAAGGAAATCAATCCGGAGGCAGTAAAACGCGGCATTATAATGGTCAGGTTTCAATGGCGCGCATCTCAGAGAGCGCAGGAATGCAAGGCTTCGGTGAAAGGCAAGCTTTGAAACTGGAGGGTCTTGCCTGTTACGTCTTGATCCTCTATAAAAGAGTACAAAGATCTGTTGTGCGCCATCTAGAGATAACAGGGAGGTTGAGACTGGATTACAAAAGATAAAGTACATCCGGAATAATCCTAAATCTAGTAGCCGACACAAATCAGGAATAGAAATAGATTAGGAGTACATCCTAACAACCAAACTTAGAATCTAATCTAAACTTCCGGTGCTGAAGATATTAACGCTTGATCTCCAAGTCAGCATCGTAACCTGGGCCAAACTAATATTTCATATGATCTACTAATACGGTGGATGTCTCGGGATTCGTGCGCGTGCTTTCTGGGGGAGAAGAGGAACCTGGCATGTGGGTCCTGCATGACAGATTTCGTGGGTTGCTCCAATGGGGGGCCCCACGTGGCAGTGAGAGAAAGAGAGGAGAGAGGCGCTGTTGGGCCTTGGCCCGACATGGTGGGTTTGCTTGAACCGGTCGAAACGGGCTGGACAAGGGAGAGAAAGGGAAGGGGCACGCTGGGCCGCAAGGGAGATTCTGACTGAGAGGGTTTTTCTTTTTATTTATTTCTTTTCAAAAATAGATTTCAAATTCAAACAGAATTTTCTAGCGTAGATTAAAATTTAAAACTTCCACACATGATGTAGTTGGTCTAAACGATTTGTACGACATTTCTTTGACTTAATAATATTAATATATTTCCCTTATTAATTTTATTTTCTTTTTCTTTTCAATTCAACTATTTGAATTCAAATAAATTGATGGCCTATGTTAAAGGTTATATTTCATTTTTATAATTTCCTGTTTGAATGCAACAGATTTACGGTGTCTTTGCTTAAATTAAATTTTCAATGCAAAGAACACACATGTGTTCAACATGGCATAAATCATTCAGTCATTTCATTCTCACAGAAAACCCGACCATTTGCGACGGCCGTAATAATTTACGATGGGCTGCACGTGGCCATCGCAAGTTAAACAGTAGTTGCCAATAAAAGATCAATTTGCGACGGTATGCCCTTACGCCATCGCACATAAGAGAGCCGTCGCAAATAGAGGATTAACTTGCAACAGCCAAACCTAATACCGTCGCAAATTAATTAATTTGCAACAGCGAACTCTTGAGCCGTCGGAAATTATAGGCTATCACAAATTGACGGATATACCCCTCGGCACGTGCGTCGAACTCCAATTTCCCTTAGACGCAGCCGCCGCTCTACCTCACGCCCCCGACGCGCTGCCACCCTTGCAGATCACACCGCCGCCTCGCCGTGCCGGAGCTCGGCCGCCTCAATGCCGGCGTGCCTCCTACCCGACTCTGGCACCACTCCCCTCCTCCCTGATGCCGGCGCGCCTCCTCCCCGATGCCAGTGCACCTCCTCCCCGACACCAGCACGCATGCCCTCTTCCCCGCCGCGCTGGCACACCATACCTCCTCCCTGGAGCTGGCGCACCTCCTCCCCGAGGCCGGTGTGCCTCCCCTTCTTTCCGATGGCGGCATGCCTCCTCTCCTCCTGATGCCAGCGTGCCTACCCTCCTCCCGACACCGGAGCGCCTCCCCTCCTACCCGAGCAGCATGTTTGGTGAGCGACATCCCGCAACGCCCAAATCATGCAACAATATTGTTGAAATTACATTGCAATGAGTTATGTGATAGAAGTCTGTCAATAGTGTTGCAATGAGTTATGAGTTACATTGCAATTAATGAGTCTGACAATATTGTTCAAATCATGCCCGCGATGGTCCTGCCACAGCCCTGCTGCCCCAGACCAGTATCAAACTGATGTTTTAGTTATTGCAAATAAAAATTGGGTATACAAAGAAAATAAAATTGGCATGTATTACCTGTTCCTGTACAAGTTCTAGGATTATGTGCTGACATGTCACTTCAGTTATAAAAAAGTTATAGGTTCTTCTTACCCAGTTATTAGAATTTTTTTGGGTTTACATGAGTAGTTGTTGAACAAAGTATATTTTTATGCATTCTTTTATTATGGTCTAGTTGTAATAACTTTATGCCTGTTTTGCTAGTCTGTCAATTTTAATAGCAACAACAAGTCATTTGTTGAACCTTGAAATATTTCCTGTACTACCCTTAGGACTATGTAATTTGTATGAGTTGGAATCTGAAATAAACTTTGTCTATGTATTGGCTATAGAAAAAACTGTGACCTATCACTGTTGTTTTGTAGCAGTAGAGGTTGTTGGACTATATTTGGTTTCACAATCATTTAAAACAACTTGTTTATTTATTGGCTTTACCAAGAATATTGTGAGCTGCATGTTTGGCTAAATATCAGGTCAACTTAAATGTTACTGGTTCAGCCTATGTCAAGTGTGTGATGTAAATGGGGCTTGGTTTGGCAACAGCGTCCTAAGTGAATGAAACCTGTTGACTCCGGCCTTGCTTAGATGATTATGATTGCTTGGGTTTAGATACTTTTTTTCTTGCTTTGGTAAATGTGTTTATTATGCATGTTATTAGAATTGATAAATTTTTTTGTCTTGTTATTTTGAATGCTTTGGTGTTAAGATATTTTATGTACCTAAACGAGCTCCGGGCCGACCTGGCCTGACACGGCGCATTTAGATCCAAAGGCCCATTTAGTTGTAAAGTATGCGTGTCGACGGACACAAAGGAAAACGACGACGGCGAGGACGACAAGCACCCGCACATGGATGGCGGACCCCGACGGAGAGTGTTTCTTCTCTGACCCACTTTTAGCCGTCGTATGTTGACGTCGGGCCCCTCACTACTTTGTAGGATGACTACGCTCGCGCCTCTCACTAGGAGCATGACAACGTTCAGGAGGCCGTATGGGCCAATTTATTGGTAAGTACATTAAATAAAATTTCTAAGTTTCCACTCTTAAACTCTTTTAAATTATTAATGTACAACTCTTCAATATCTCTTTTATTATAGGAAAGATATTCTTTAGAGGACCCGGACGATCCTCGCATGCTTGAGCACGCGAGGAACGTGTTCCACTTCAATGCTGGGAAGACGGTTCAACAAGCTTTATTGAATGCTCGTACTCAAGTGATCAATGAGTATTTGAGGGGAAACCAGCACGATGTGCGACACTTCCGACAGCAGAGTGACAGGTGCAAAATTCATCTCCAATGGGTATGTAACATCAGTGCGATGGGCATACTGACCAGGAAGTGCTTCCTGTCCTCTAGTACCACTCCGCTGAAGATCTTGCGGTCACAAATGGTCACCACAGTGGGCATCAGCCACGGTGCAACGTTAGTGACCGTAACCAGCGTAGGCCAGGCTGTAGGAGCACAGTTCCGGAGAGGCGAGTACGTTCCGGAGAGGCAGGCCTTAGAAACGTTCCTTGGATTTTTTTTATTCATTTTCCAAATTCGTATATATTTCTGCCTAGTTTGAAAATATAATTTTTCTATTCAAATGAACTCAATTTGATGTATCTGGACCTAGAGATTTGTTTTATGAAACATTTCATCTTCATACAGATAGGAATATTTTTGTCTCATTTCATTTTCTTTATTTTATTACATTCTGAATTTTCGGGAGATGTTGATGTAGCCGGCCAGGGATGATCCGGCACGAGCCATGTCGCATGACCTGGGTTGGGAACATGACGAATCCTCTTCGTCTTCGTGTTCTCTGTAGGAGTGCCGAGACACACACACACACTAGGAGTGCCCAGATGGCTGAAGATGGCAGAGACGAAAGCGAAGCACCACAGCAGGCCCCTTCCGCGTGCTCCATGCGAAGCGCCTGCAAAGACGGAGAATGCGAGACACGCACTGCAGCAGAGAGCTAGCAGACACTGCCACCTTCGGCTTCTCCTATAAATACGATCGATCGGCCACCACCACACCTACAATCGATCCGCCACCCCCACACATACAATCGATCGGCTTTAGTCATGATCATGATTAAACCTCTCGTACTCTTTGTCCTTGTGGCGGCAGTGGCAGCTTCCGCTGCAGCCGCAAAAATGTCCTACACAGTGAAAAACGACGCACCCAACTCCCCCGGGGGACGTAAGTTCGATGACAAAATTACCTCCACCTACGTCGTTGTCAACCTCAACCGAGCCACCAATCACGTGTGGAGCCTCTTCGGCGAGGCGAGCGCCGCAGACCGCAGAGGCGATGTCAACGCCACCACTCTTGTTGTCGTCAACACCATCACCGGCGGAAAAGCGGTGTCGACCTCCCGCGCCGGCCTTATCCAACTCAACTCTGATTATATAGCCTGTTATGAGGGCGACATTCGTACAGAGGTTTGCAAAACATCATATAGCTTTGCTTGGTTATGTTCTCGCATCATTGCAAACCTAGCTAACGTTTATTATCTGTTGTTTTTGTTCTTTTTTTTTCCTTGATGGCAGGTCACAGGCCTCCTCTACACCGAGGTAGCCAAAATTTGGCAGTGGAATGGCCAGGGTAGGGCCAACGCTGCTCTTCTTCAGGGGATGGCGGATGTTTTGCGCCTTCGAGCCGGTTATGCGTCAGCCAACTGGGTGCGCGAAGGAGAAGGTGCAAGTTGGAATGAAGCTGAACATGGGGTGACAGCTCGGTTCCTTAACCACGTCGAGGACCAGCACAAGGGTTTCCTGGCCGCCCTCAATGCCGGCCTCAAACAAGCCACCAGCGGCCTTGAGCTCTTCAAGGAGATTACCGGGAAAGACATCAAGACCCTGTGGACCGAGTACAAGGCGGCCGTTGCGTAGACGTAGGTCCTATCTATAGTTATTACCTACCCACAAAATAAATCAAGAACAGGGCTCCGAGCACTCAGCATGTGAGCATGCATGACTCTATATGTACTGTAACATCATTTTACTAACGGTGTTATACATGCGCTACAATATATAATCTTATTCACCATGTTATATGTGATGTATGAATGACAATTAAAGTTACGTGAACGTGGTTGTGGAAAAGGATGCGTAACCTCGCTCATTCCAAAGTTCAAATCGCAAGCGAAATCAAATTCTGAATTCAAATACGAATCTAATAAATTTAAATTAAGAAAAATCTAAAATTAAAACTTTTTTCAAAGGGTCAAAAATAGAATCTCCATGTAAATTAAGGCCATATAATAAACCCTTACCATCAATTATCACATTATTTAAGTATTTCTCCTGATTAAATAAAATCGTTAAGTAGAGAAATTTAACAACTTGCAAACTTGTATTGTATTTTTTTTTGAAATGGAACTTGTATTGTATTAGCTGTAGCTACTAACTAAATTTAATTTTCCAGAACATTAGGATCCACATGTCAGCCCTTGTGGCTTCCACTCACCCGCCCTGCCACCTCAAAGATGTGCATGCTGGACACCTCACAGCTGCACTAACGGACCCAACTGCTCTTTCGTATTCCCCTCCTATAGAGCAGAACAGATCAGAGCGGAGTAGCACCCTTGCTGAGCCCCACGGGCCCTACCTGGCAGCCACTCATCTGGACTTATCACCTTACGTTTTCTCTCTGTTTTCTCCCTTGCGAGTGAAACCAGCCCAAGCAAAACCCATCGAGCAAGCTATCGATCAGCTGCAGCAGGGTGAACCCATCGAGTGAGACGGCGACTGGTGCTGCACGCACTACAGAAAATGCAACCGTTTCCGACGGCTGGAGCAATTTGCGATGGCTCTCACTGGACCGTCACAAATAGAAGCTTAGTTTGCAACGGCGAATTCTAACGCCATCGCATATTATGTGGATGTCACAAATGGAAGCTTAAATTGTGACGGCAAACCCTAACACTGTCGCAAATTAAGTAATTGTCACCAATAGTGTTTAATTTGCGATGGCTAACCAAGGCACCCTGACAATTTAATTGGCCATTGCAAATTAAGGGGATATACCCCGGCTTACGTGGCCCGACTTCAATTTCTGCACGCTGCCGCCACCACCTCGCTCTCCTGACGCCTGTGCTGCCTACCTCTCGCGTGGCTGCCGTTGTCGGCTCCCCCGTCGACCGCCCCCGTTGCCGCCTCCCCGGCGTGGCCGCGCCCGACTCCTCTTTCTCCCTCACACGATGCTACCTGTCTTTTGACGCCGCCCTACATCATCGCTGTCCCCGAGCCATCCCGGCCTCCCCAACGCGCTCCAACGACGGCCTCCCCTCCGATGGCCGGCGCCCCACTGCGCCCGATGACCGGCGCGCCATTGAGCTCCCGACGGTCTGCGCCCCCTCCTAGGCCCCGACAGCAGCCCTCCTGTGGCCGCCCTCCTTGATCGCCGCCATCCCGTGGCCGTCCTCCCCGATGTGCCGCCTCCCGACGCCAGCCGCTTCCCCCAAGCCGGCCGCCCGCGACTCCAGTGCTAGTTAGGTTAATTTTTTTTATTCTCCATTCCCACTCCACTGCTAGGTAGGTTTAATATGTGCTTGTTTAGATGATTATGCTTAGACGGTATGTGTTAAGTTGTTCTAGTTAGGTTTGTGTTAGTTAGATGATTATGCTTAGATGATAATTTGTGCTAGATATTGTAGGATCGAAGAGCACGTGAAAAGCTACCAGAGGGGGGGTGAATGGTAGATTTAAAAATCTTACGCAGCGGAAACAATAAAACCCCAAACCCTTCCGGCAGAAAAACGATCTGTTAAAGAAATCGTGTATGAGACTAATCTAAACGTGTTTCACCGTGACAAAAGTGATATATATCAGAGAGAATCAAGTCACGAAGACAACACAAAAGGAATTACTAAAATCCGTCGAGAAAAACTCATGTTATGATCAAAAGATCAAACACTGGTCAATCTGACCTACTCGAGAAAAACAGTTTCTGGAATGTGGCAAAGAAACTCGTGTAGCTCAGAAACCACAACTCCAATGACCGTGAAATTTTGTCAGATGATAGACAACCAAGTTGTGAAGACAGCCGAAAAAGAATCACGTCAATTGGATCAGTAAAACTCGAGTTATGCTAAAACCACCGACGAAAGGTAGTGCTGTCCAGAAACTCGACGAATAAAACTTGTCTGGAACAAGTCGGACGAACAAGGCACAAAAGTTCCTTCAAACTATGAATTTTATTCAATAGAACACAAGAGGAACAGCCCCAAAAGTCGTCTATCACGAGCTTTGGCCTTCCCTTGCTTATATAACCAGCCCTTAGGCCATCCCAATACAACTAGGAATCTAATTCTAATCCGATCACAATCGGAACTTACCATAACTGCTCAAGATTCTTCTATACGCAGATAGAAGCAATCTTAAGACTTCCAAACACCTTAGGAATGTATCCCACATTCCTAAACAACTCAATTTCGTGACACACACGAAATCCTAACATAACCTAACTCGATACTTCCCATACCGAGCCATAACCGACTCTGCCGCAGCCAAAGTCTTCAACCGATACGATCCGATCCTTCCGATCAGATCCTCCTTCCATAATCCGTCTCTAGAAGCATATTGCCATGTCATGCACCTCATGCATACGTGCGAACACCTTCCTTCGACCTTCATATGCACTGCCCTTGATTCAATCATCCTGCGCGACCTCCTGACCCGCTCAACCACAGTTCCTCCCGAACTTGGTTGTTGGAACCTCATCTCCTCCTGAGACTAGTACAATGGATCCCGTCACCAGCCATGACTTGAACTCAAGCAACACCTGCACATGAACAAACAACCAATCCATACGAGCCCAAGTCCTCGACTTGACTCACGTTAGTTCCGAACACAACACCTTACGTGAGAACCTCACATAAGCATGTTGCAAAACCACAGTAGAAATGATATCAACCGTATCATCCAAAACGCACCAAAAACTTAGCAAATGAATACTAAGCAATCTTTCCAATATTGTAAAGCAAGTACGAAACATTGCAAATGCAAAGCAGAAGCACTGCGGTCAAGTTCCGGACCTTGCCAGAGCAACCCGGAGCTTGAGTCGGAGCTAACAAGAGCTAGTAGCGCCTAGCGCCGGAGCTTACCAAAACTAGTAGATCCTGGATCCGGAGCTTACCAAAACTAGTATATTCTAGATCCAGAGCTTATCAAAACTAGTCGGAACTAGTCAACCCAAAACCCGGAGCTAGACAAAGTACGTCGGAGCTTAGGAAAAGCATGTCGGAGCTATCAAGTATATGCCGGAGCTATCAAAGACATGCCGGAGCTAACAAAGACATGCCGGAGCTAAAGATAAAGCTCACCGGATCTAACCAAAGCTAGTCGGACCTTACCAAGAAGCCGGACCTAGCATCAAACGTAACCGGAGCTACCCAAAGCAAGCCGGACCTACCGTCGGACCTTGTTGTAGCTCGGAGCTAGAGTCGGACCTTGATAAAAAGGTGTTTTGGTGATATTAAAAACTTTTATCATCAAAGCCAAGTGTATTCACTACAAGCCAATGTATTCAGCACACATAGGTCTTACAATCTCCCCCTTGATGAATGCATTGGCAACACCATTTAAAATTCCGAACATTGGCTTATTCACATAAAAGTTTTGAAAACAATTTCTCCTCTTTTGTAAAACAATCGTAAATGAAAATCTCTCCCCCTTTTGAAAATGAAAATGTCTCCCCCTTTATTATCTCTCCTTTTTTTTTGAATGTGTGATTAATCTCTCCCCCTTTGACAATGTATTCAGCAAGGTAAAAGAGAAATTTTAATTGTTATGAGATATAAACAAATTATCTCTCCTTCTTTAGTTGTTATGAGCATATTATAACATATACATATAAACAAAGCTCACCCAAGTCATACTTTCAAGTAACTTACACTATCACATCAATGAGATACATAATGTAGTGTAAGCCATGCTAGAAAGCAAGTGTGATTTTCAATTTTAGCAGGTCATGATCTCACAAACTCAACTATTTGAAACGTGAAAGCATGACATTTGTTGCTGCATCTTATTATTTTTCAAGGCATAAATTTAGATAATATGATATTTGCAAGAGATTATATGCGCATCTGCCTTATTCTAACCAACCAAGCCAAGCCTATGTCACTTGACAATCAGAAGCTTCAGGACATGATTTTAGTCATACACAACTTCTTCCAAGTTCATATCTGAGTGCAATGACAAGCCATCTCAAAAGAAGAAGTGCGATGCATGCATATTCTCTTGATCTTTTCTCAATTTATATTTGTTCATAAAAACTCAACATGTGAGTTGATTACTTGATAAATTCTTAATGATTAAAAGCATTTGTGAGGATGCAACAAGTTCAAAACAGCAAGAAAGTTCGACCATGACCAAATTTAGTGTAAGTAATTATTCCAATTACTAGACATGGCAAAAACTACAAAAAGTATAACACGAGTAATGTAGTAAGAACTTTCAGCATGTAAAAGGAATCACAAAGTCATATATGTATGAAATAATATGCTCATATTATTTTAATTTCAGATTCACACATAGACTTCCTAAGTTTCAAAAACTCCCCCTCAATTTAATCCATGAGGATGCATAACCCCTATTTCACTACGAATGTAACAAAAACGAGTGAAATCCAAAGGTTTTGTAAGAATGTCAGCCAATTGTTGTTCGGTATCTACATGGTGAAGCACAATGTTTCCTTTTTCAACATTATCACGGAGAAAGTGATACCTAATGTCAATGTGCTTGGTTCTAGAATGTTGCACGGGGTTTTTAGCAATGCAAATAGCACTAGTGTTATCACAGAACAGTGGAACACTATCTAGATCAACCCCATAGTCCTTAAGTGTTTGAACAATCCAAAGAATTTGTGAACAAGCACTAGCAGCAGCTACATACTCAGATTCGGCTGTGGATTGTGCAACTGAACTTTGTTTTCTAGAGGACCAAGCAACAAGAGAATTACCAAGAAAATGACAAGCACCGGAAGTACTTTTCCTATCAATCCTACAACCCCCAAAATCAGCATCCGGAAAAGCTTTCAAAGAAACGATTGAGGAAGAAGGAAGAAAAATGCCAAATTCTTGAGTTCCATGTAAGTACCTGAGAATCCTTTTGACGGCTTGACGATGTGAAACACGTGGGGAAGCTTGAAACCGTGCACAAAGACATACGCTGAATTGTATGTCCGGTCTTGATGCTGTAAGGTACAAAAGTGATCCGATCATACTTCTATATTCTTTTTGATCCACGGATTCACCATCTTCATCAAGTTCAAGTGTTGTTGCTGTTCCCATTGGTGTCCGAAGAGGCTTGCTTTTGTCCATGTTGAAGCGCCTTAGGAGACCTTTGGTATACTTTGTTTGATGCACAAAGGTACCCTCCTTGGTTTGCTTGATTTGCAGCCCCAAAAAGTAAGTGAGTTCACCCATCATACTCATTTCAAATTCGGAACTCATCATTGCTGAAAACTTGGACACAAGATCATGAGAAGCACAACCAAAGATAATATCATCCACATACACTTGAACGAATAATGAGTCAAGGATTGAGGTTTTCTTTTCTTAACAGTTGATTTAGAAGTTGTTACTTGTTTAGAGTGAAAACCGGTAGCTCCAGAGGTAAAAGCAAAAGGTCCGGAGGCAAAAACTGAAGCTCCGGAGGGAAAAACAGAAGATCCGGTAACTCTCAGAGCTATCATAACTACCGGAGCTGCCTTTGTAGATTTCTTACCAGAAGGTCCGGAAGCTACCTTTTCAAATTTCTGACTCACTAAAGCAGGTTGTGTTTTTCTAATTGCATGAAAGTTATAAGATCTAGCAATCTTTCTTTCCTTTTAATGTTGTTTAGCTAGTCTATAACAAAAATCTATGACATGACCATCTCTACCACAGAAGGTACAATGAAGTTTAACTTTGTGTTCATGTCTAGATGAGCAAGCAATATTTTTATTTGAAACCGAATGAGGCAACACTCCTGCAGATTTGAAAACCACTTCTTTTTGTTTAGGAACTGTTTGAATCAAACCACTTCCTAATGACCTTACAATTTTAGGTGGATGTGCCTTAGCATGAACATGAGAATCAAAACCTAAACCAGTTTTATCTTTGCTAGACTTGGAAGAATTCAGCAGCAAGTTTAGATTCTTATCCCCATTACAAAACCGACCTAGTGTCCTATTCATGTCATCAAGTTTCTTGGACAAGTCTAGGCAGTTTTCACATGAAGTTTTTCCTTTTAGTTTGCAATTGGAACAAAATTTAACTTCATGAGAACGTAAATCATTGTTCAACATAGAAATTTCATTCATAGCATCTTGCAGTTTCTTATCAAGGTTTTCACATGCAGAACAATGCAAGTCAATTGTAGAACAGCTAGCATCTTTCAAGTTTTTATCATTAAGTGCAGCAAGCTCTTTGTTCTTTTTAATTTCTTCATCAAGTTTATCTAGAGTGGAGGAGTGTGCACTTCTTAATGTGGACAATTGTTCATAGATTAAGTCACATGAGGGACATGCATCATCACTAGGAATCAAAGTTTTTAAACGGTTAATTTCAGATTCTAGTGATTCAATTTTAGCAGCACTATCCCTAAGCTTTTTGTCCTTTTTCTTGACAATAATAGTTGCACGGGAAATAGCATCACACATTTCATTGCAGGTAGAACATACCTCATCATCGTCACTGTTGTGTTCTGCTTCCTCCTGACTTGATCTTGATCTTGCTTTGCTCGCCATGAAGCATAGGTTGGCCAAGTCATCATTCTCTTCATCACTTTCAAAATCAATGTCACTTGAACTGAGCTCTTGAAGCGCGGTGATGAAGCTGTTGATCATCTTGCGTCCTATGGTACCCTTCTTCTTCTTGTTGGAGTTTCCAGAGAAGGTCCGGACCTTGCTTTGTTTTTCTTCCCGGGTGGTCGGACCTGAAAGGTTAGGGCATTCTGTACGAAAGTGTCCTATTTTACCACATTCAAAACAGCGTTGAGGTCCAGAGCTTCCTCTCCTTCTAGTTCTCACATTTTGCAATGCCTTTGAGAATCTAGTAGAGATGAGGGCCAACTCCTCTTCTGGAATTTCTTCGATCTGCTCCAGGGTTAGTGAGGACAACAAAGCAAGAGTATTGCAGGATGATGATTGGCCGGAGCTAGACATATCACGTTGTGAGACAAATGCAATAGACTTGTTTGGGTTCTTACGTGCTAGGATGTCAATTTCATGAGATTTTAGTTTAGAATAAAGTACATCTAATGTAAGAGAACTCATGACAGTTGATTCACGAATAGATGTTACTTTCATCTCCCAAATTGTCATGTCTAATGCACTAAGAAGTTGTCTAGCATTCTCAGCATCAGAAAAATTTACATTGACACTACGTAAGTTGCTGAGAATTTTATTGAAACGAGCAAAGAGGTCATCGATCGACTCACCTGGTTGCATCTCAAAACGCATATATTCTTTCTTGAACATATCTTGTTTTACCTCCTTGATTGTATTGGAGCCTTCATGATAATCACAGAGAGCTCTCCAAACGTCGTATGCTGACCGGAGGTGCGCGACACGATCAAAGTCGCTTTGAGTGAGTCCTTGGATGATCAAGTTTCGGGCTTTGTTGTTGTTGTCGACGTCCCGGAGGTTCGTGGCCGTGACTTGATCATTGGGTGGCACTTCATAAGGCTTATACACCTTCTCCCATATTGCAAAGCCTTGTGCCTGGATAAAAGCTTCCATGCGTGCCTTCCAAACCTGAAAATCAATACCAGCAAACACACAAGGTTTGACGGAGTACTTCTCCATGATGATTAGTCAAAAACACGTGCAAATCACAAAGATTAGAGCACCGTGGCTCTGATACCAATTGTAGGATCGAAGAGCACGTGAAAAGCTACCAGAGGGGGGGGGGTGAATGGTAGATTTAAAAATCTTACGCAGCGGAAACAATGAAACCCCAAACCCTTCCGGCAGAAAAACGATCTGTTAAAGAAATCGTGTATGAGACTAATCTAAACGTGTTTCACCGTGACAAAAGTGATATATATCAGAGAGAATCAAGTCACGAAGACAACACAAAAGGAATTACTAAAATCCGTCGAGAAAAACTCAAGTTATGATCAAAAGATCAAACACTGGTCAATCTGACCTACTCGAGAAAAACAGTTTCTGGAATGTGGCAAAGAAACTCGTGTAGCTCAGAAACCACAACTCCAATGACCGTGAAATTTTGTCAGATGATAGAAAACCAAGTTGTGAAGACAGACGAAAAAGAATCACGTCAATTGGATCAGTAAAACTCGAGTTATGCTAAAACCACCGACGAAAGGTAGTGCTGTCCAGAAACTCGACGAATAAAACTTGTCTGGAACAAGTCGGACGAACAAGGCACAAAAGTTCCTTCAAACTATGAATTTTATTCAATAGAACACAAGAGGAACAGCCCCAAAAGTCGTCTATCACGAGCTTTGGCCTTCCCTTGCTTATATAACCAGCCCTTAGGCCATCCCAATACAACTAGGACTCTAATTCTAATCCGATCACAATCGGAACTTACCATAACTGCTCAAGATTCTTCTATACGCAGATAGAAGCAATCTTAAGACTTCCAAACACCTTAGGAATGTATCCCACATTCCTAAACAACTCAATTTCGTGACACACACGAAATCCTAACATAACCTAACTCGATACTTCCCATACCGAGCCATAACCGACTCTGCCGCAGCCAAAATCTTCAACCGATACGATCCGATCCTTCCGATCAGATCTTCCTTCCATAATCCGTCTCTAGAAGCATATTGCCACGTCATGCACCTCATGCATACGTGCGAACACCTTCCTTCGACCTTCATATGCACTGCCCTTGATTCAATCATCCTGCGCGACCTCTTGACCCGCTCAACCACAGTTCCTCCCGAACTTGGTTGTTGGAACCTCATCTCCTCCTGAGACTAGTCCAATGGATCCCGTCACCAGCCATGACTTGAACTCAAGCAACACCTGCACATGAACAAACAACCAATCCATACGAGCCCAAGTCCTCGACTTGACTCACGTTAGTTCCGAACACAACACCTTACGTGAGAACCTCACATAAGCATGTTGCAAAACCACAGTAGAAATGATATCAACCGTATCATCCAAAATGCACCAAAAACTTAGCAAATGAATACTAAGCAATCTTTCCAATATTGTAAAGCAAGTACGAAACATTGCAAATGCAAAGCAGAAGCACTGCGGTCAAGTTCCGGACCTTGCCAGAGCAACCCGGAGCTTGAGTCGGAGCTAACAAGAGCTAGTAGCGCCTAGCGCCGGAGCTTACCAAAACTAGTAGATCCTGGATCCGGAGCTTACCAAAACTAGTAGATTCTAGATCCGGAGCTTATCAAAACTAGTCGGAACTAGTCAACCCAAAACCCGGAGCTAGACAAAGTACGTCGGAGCTTAGCAAAAGCATGTCGGAGCTATCAAGTATATGCCGGAGCTATCAAAGACATGCCGGAGCTAACAAAGACATGCCGGAGCTAAAGATAAAGCTCACCGGATCTAACCAAAGCTAGTCGGACCTTACCAAGAAGCCGGACCTAGCATCAAACGTAACCGGAGCTACCCAAAGCAAGCCGGACCTACCGTCGGACCTTGTTGTAGCTCGGAGCTAGAGTCGGACCTTGATAAAAAGGTGTTTTGGTGATATTAAAAACTTTTATCATCAAAGCCAAGTGTATTCACTACAAGCCAATGTATTCAGCACACATAGGTCTTACAGATATGTTTAATTGATAATTATGCTTAGATGATTATGCTTAGGTTTAGATAATTTATTGCATAAATGATTATGCTTATATGATTATGCTTAGGTTTAGAAGATTATGGTTTCTTAGGTTTGCATAACTTTTTGTCTCTGTTTGGAAAATGTGTTTATTATGCTTGTTACAATTATTTGTCTTGTTATTTTGATTGCTTGAATATTTAAGTACTATATGTACCTAAATGGGCTTCGGGCCGACTTGCCCCGGCATAGCCCATTTAGGGCCCTATATGACCCATTTATTTGTAAAGTTTTCGTCTAGATGGACACAGAGGCGAACAGTGATTGTGAGGGTGGTAAGCACCCGCGTGTTGATGGCGGACCCCGATGGTGCGGTTTCATCTCTGACCTACTTTCAGCCGTCGTAAGCTAACGGCGGGTCCGGACAAAGCATAAAGTACGACGGCTAACCTTAAAGCCATCATAAGTTAAAGGCGGGTCCGAACGGGGCATAACTTGATATGTCTTACTTAGGTTCCTTCTCTCTCTCATTATTTCCTCAGTCCCATACATTACTCAAAAATGAAAGATTAACATAACCTATACAATATGCGTTATCTGTTTCGAACCGGTCCGTCTCACATGCAGTACGCAAGTGAGGCATGTAGGTTCGGAAGTGTCCCTTTTTTGGACAGCCTGAGAGTGACTGTGGGGCGTCATTGTGACGAGACGTGGGTGGATCCGGACGAGGTTTCGACGGCATAACCCTAATGTTCTCTGCTGCACCATTTTCGGCCGTGCAGTTGTAGAACAGCGTGGTTATGCTGCCGAAATTTTGTCCGGATCCAGACCCCACGTCTCGTCATAAGCGTTCCTGAATGTGGCCTAGAGGGGGGGGAGGGTGAATAGGCCTTTTGAATTTCCTGCACACTTAATAGAATCGTCAAAACTTAGTTGGCCGGACTAGTCTGGTCGTGTGGGCGGACTTGTCCAGAGTGCTAAAAATATGTCTGTTGATCAGGTGTTATATGGGAAACTAAATTTCTTTAGCAGCGGAAATGAGAACAACTGATATTTTTATTTGAGATTAATATAAGAATGCAGGTAAAACTTATAATTGCCTTAGGTTGATGTTTAGCACTCAAGTGATCTAATGAACAGAATTTAAAGGAAATAAGGCGCAAGACACACGATTTTTTCCCGAGGTTCGATCTCACCACGAGATCTACGTCCTCGTTGAGGAAGCTCACATAGAGCCGGGTCTCCAACCCTTTCCCTCTTCAAGTCACCACGAAGGCCGGCTTGATTCCACTATCACGGGTAATCACCAAGTTTGTGGGGCAACCTCACACGTTGAGGGCTCCCACGAGAATTACAACGAAAGAAGTGATCAAATACACTCAAAAGTATTACAATGCAGAATATGAGTGTAGAAAGATCAAACCCCAAGAGCTCGCAATGAAAGAACGACGATCTCCCAATCCCGAATTCAAGTGTTCAATTGATTTCACTCTTTTTGCACTTTAGATGTGTGTGGGGAGATGTGTTTTGGGCTCTTGGGACGAAGTGGCGGCGCTAGGGTTTGTTCTTTGATCAGTATTCGACGTGTGCGTTAATAGGAAAGACGTGGACTCTCTATTTATAGGGTTTCCAAAAAGGTAGCCGTTGAAAAACCCTAACACCGAACTAGTCCGGTGCAAGTCTGGTCTTGTCTGTTCTCACTGTATTTTGAAGTCCAGAAAGTCTGTCGGACTAGTCTGGTCCAAGCTCGAACTAGTCCGGTGCTGTGTGAAGGTGAACTCCAGAAAGTTCAACGGACTAGTCCACGGACTAGTCCGATCTCCACATATGGGAGACTCCAGAAAGGTCAACGGACTAGTCCGGTCCCTCAATATGAGAGACTCCAGAAAGATCAACAGACTAGTCCGGTGGACGCACATACTAGTCCGGTCTCCCAATAAGTGAGATTCCAGAAAGATAAACGGACTAGTCCAGTCTATGATCGGACTAGTCCGGTGCTTTGTGAAAGTTAGGTTAATTTGAATCTCTTACCCTCGCGCAAAGTTGTGAGCTCTTGGAGTGTGTCTTTCATACACTCCCTATACATTCAAAATCTAATTTGGTCTTCCAAGCTTCATCAAAGTATCTCTCTTTGAACACCACTTCATTTTTCACCTTTTTGTGCGCACCGAGCTGTTTCACTTGTTTGTCCTGCAATAATCTTAGTAGTTTCATTAGGATCTCATATGTTTGTTATCAATTAGCCAAAACCCACAAGGGATATCCTAGATGCACTTACAATCTCCCCCTTTTTGGTGATTGATGACAACCATTTGAGATATCACAATTGAGAATAAAATCTTGATTTTCATAAGGTGTGCACATATGAGAAAAACGATAAGTCCACAAAAAGCTTCTCACATATGCACACACCTTATGGTGGGGTGCCTAACAGGTGTGTGATCAACAAGGTGTGATGAAGTAAAGGTAATCAATAATGAGCATAGGGATAATCATTCAAGCAACAATAAGCATCACACATAAGAGAAGAAATAGTGCATTACAAGGTTTTAAAAATAAGTACACGTCCTTGATCATAAAAACATAAAGACACCGCCTACTAGTCTCAATCTCTCCCCCTTTGGCATCAAGGCACCAAAAAGGGAAAAATTGAGGGGAATCACTCATCACCACTCTCTTCTTCAGTCTCGGTCCGGTCTTCATCTTCACCACCATCATCATTCTCTGGAGCAGGCTCTTCCTCGGAGTCCACGAAGGCGGGCGGGGATCCCACCGGCTCAATCTCCAGCTTGTCACATAAGGATTTGATGTTGGCATTGACATAC
The DNA here is from genome assembly GCA_036927565.1 of Tuctoria greenei. NCBI lineage: Eukaryota > Viridiplantae > Streptophyta > Magnoliopsida > Poales > Poaceae > Tuctoria > Tuctoria greenei. Next base: position 126,347,941 of record JAYESD010000011.1, on the reverse strand, counting down.
TGTTGATGCTTCTTCTGCCTGACTTCAATCTTGCGGCAACAGGCAAAGATAGAGGTGAGTATTTTGAGCACACCACCGGAGGGTTCATGGGCAGGTGCAGATCTAGGAGGAGCAGCTGAAGATATTGTGGCATTCACATCCCGAGTTTGTTCAGTCCTCCTCTCAACTTCAGGGGAGGGAGGTGCATCAGGAGCCGAAGGTAGAGTGTACTCGGTGGGCTTTTGCGGTTTCAACCCCGTATGGTGAACATTCTTGACGAACTCAAGTCCAGTCACCTTCTCAATCATGTACATGATGTATGGGCATACCCGCAAGATCTGTTTGGAGTGATTGAGATGTTCATAATGTCATTGTAGATGTATTCAAAGACATTGAATGGTCTCCTCCCACCAATGACCTTCATTAGGGTCCGCAAAGTTCCTTGAATAGTCCCCGCATCTCCATCTTTCGGGGCTATTGTCTTCCTCAAAATTCTGTTGAGGACCACATAGAAGGGCTTCAAATATTTGATATTGGGAGGGACATAAGGCATCCTTGTGTCATAGAAAAATTTGAGCTCATCCTTCTCCAAGGGTTGCAGATTGTGGATGACAAGATCATGATCCAAAGTGTGTTCAAGGTGGAGGATTCTTGCAAATTCATCATAGGTGACACTGTACTTGTAACTATGAGTCATCCAAGTCAGACTGTCTCCATCACCACGAGCAAAGTAGAGGGTAGAGTAAAATTGGGTGATGACTTCATTGTTCCAGTCACACTCAAAGGCAAACAGATCCTTCAAGCTCTGCCTCTCCAGGGCCTCAACCACCTCACGAAATGTAGGATATCTCTTCGATTGTAAGTATCCAACATTCACCCATTGACTATCTACAACGGGATTCTTCATCTTCATATACACATGCTTGTAGTAGTCGGCATGGAAGTTGCTCCAAAATCTTGGGTCTGAGCATTGCCGAGGTTGATCATACACATTAACCTGCCTGAAGCTATTGGCAAGCTCACCCTCTTTTCCGGTGAAATCTTTACTCGAGCGCTGCCTGTTGCGGTGACTTGGGTTCTTCATCTTCAGGGGTCCAATGGGACCACTAGCAAGCCCCTTTCCCTTGATGAGAGTCCTCTTTGGCCCTGAGGAGCTCTCGCCATCTTTTCCTTGGTCCTTCTTGACAACCACCCTCCTTTTCTTGGGCAAGTTGTCATTGGAGGGTGGAGAGTGCACATTTACATCATGTCTTTTCTTCGTGTACCTCTCCTTGGCTCTCTTCACTTTTTCATGTTCAACTTCTTCATCAACATGGAAAGAGCTGTCATCTGAGCTTGAAGACATCGTGCCTAATAAGGAGTTCATGATTTAGATGAGAATGAACTAATAATGATGGAGATGTGAGGATTCAAATGTCAGAGACCAGACTTGTCCGGTGTCAGGGTGCGGACTTGTCCGGTGTACCGGACTAGTCCGTATGTGGGAGCCGGACTAGTCCGGCCTGGCACAAGAACCCTAACAAAAACTATGAATCACAAATTCTATCTAAGGATGCAAAGGAGCATGAAGGTGAAAGGAATACATCTCTGAAGCTAATGTACTTCTTGGAATCAAGAGAAATAAGCTAGAACTAGAAAAGTTGAGAGTTGGATTTTATAGAGAAATTTACCGAGATTTGAAGATTCGCGTTGAAGGAGCATGAATCTGTCCGGATGAGTTTGGAGTATAGTATCAACTCGTCGAGGGGAGGATTTCCCACGGAGAAAACATGGATTTTGAGGGCTCAACTCGAAAAGCACTTTTGGGGGCTAGGGTTTGAGAGGTGAGGGTTCAACTCAAAGTGGAGGGAGGTTTGAAACGGTTTTGGGCCGGCCAGCTGCTTATATACGCGGCCGACTGGACTAGTCCGGTCAGAGGACGGACTAGTCCGGTGCCCCTGGAAAACCTAGGAAAGAGAGACTGTCCGGACTAGTCTGGTGGCAAACCTGACTAGTCCGGTGTCCCTGGAAAAACTGAGTATTTAGAGATAACTAATAGTGATCCAAGGACAAGTTTTGCAAATAATCTTGGTAATTATGACCAGAAAGTAATCAATAAAAAATGGTCATAAATTCCAAGATTTCTCATTAAAATTAGTTTTCTTAGGAGAAAAAAGAGGTGACGGGCAGTTTTAGCAAGAAAATGTAACATTTGAAGTTTCAACCAGGTGTGCAACGTTTCAAGCGACATTTTGAGAGTCAAGAATATTAAGTTCATTCCTAAGTTCACAAAATCTTTTCTCATCCAATGGTTTGGTAAAAATATCCGCAAGTTGTTTTTCAGTTCTAACATGTGAAATAGCAATGTCACCTTTTAATGAATGATCTCTAAGAAAATGATGACGGATATCTATGTGCTTAGTTCTTGAGTGCTCTACCTGGTAGTGTGCTATTTTTATAGCACTTTCATTGTCACGTAGAAGTGGGATATGGTTAAGATTGTAGCCGTAGTCCCTAAGGGTTTGTCGCATCCAAAGTAGTTGTGCGCAACAGCTACCAGCTGCAACATATTCTGCTTCTGCTGTGGAAAGAGCAATGGAGTTTTGCTTTTTAGATGACCAAGAGACCAGGGACCTACCAAGAAACTAACAAGTCTCTGACGTGCTCTTTCTATCGACTTTGCATCCTGCATAGTCAGCATCAGAATACCCTATCAAGTTAAATTTGGATCCTTTGGGATACCAAAGGCCCAAGTTGGGTGTGTGCACAAGGTACCTTAGGATTCTTTTTACCGCAACTAAGTGACACTCTTTAGGTGCGGCTTGAAACCTTGCACACAAGCAAATACTAAGCATAATATCTGGCCTAGATGCACATATATAAAGTAAGGAGCCAATCATGGACCGATATACTTTTTGGTCCACATTTGGACCGTCTTCATTGAGGTCGAGGTGTCCATTAGTGGCCATGGGTGTCTTGATGGGCTTGGCTTTGTCCATATTGAATTTCTTGAGAATGTCTTGTGTATATTTGATTTCGCTTATAAATGTACCTTCTCTTAGTTGCTTCACTTGGAATCCCAAGAAAACTTCAATTCGCCTATCATTGACATCTCGAACCTATCTGTCATAATTTTGCTAAATTCTTCACAGAAGGATTTGTTAGTGGATCCAAAGATAATGTCATCAACGTAAATTTGACATACAAATAAATGATCATCGCAATGTTTAGTAAAAAGTGTATAGTCAGCTTTACCAATTTTGAATCCATTCTGAATTAGAAAATCTCTAAGACACTCATACCAAGCTCGAAGAGCTTGTTTGAGGCCATAGAGAGCCTTACGCAGTTTGTAGACATGGTTGGGATACTTCTGGTCTTCGAATCCTGGTGGCTGCTCCACATAAACTTCCTCCTTGATTGGGCCGTTTAAGAAAGCGCTTTTGACATCCATTTGATACAGCTTAAAATTATGGTGAGTAGCATATGCCAATAAAATACGAATGGACTCTAGTCTGGCTACAGGAGCGAAAGTTTCATCGAAGTCCAAACCTTCGACCTGAGAATAACCTTTGGCCACCAATCTTGCCTTATTTCTTGTTACTACTCTATGTTCGTCTTGCTTGTTCCGAAAGACCCATTTGGTTCCAACTATGTTCGCCTTTGGTCTCTCCACCAGCTCCCATACTTCATTTATCTTGAAGTTGTTCAGCTCCTCTTGCATTGCAATCACCCAGTCTGGATCCCTTAAGGCTTCTTCTACCCTGTATGGTTCCAGAAAAGACACAAAAGAATAGGATTCACAGAAATTTGCAACTCGAGATCTAGTAGTTACTCCCTTAGCAATATCTCCAATGATATTGTTGACAGGGTGGTCTCTTTGCACGCTCTGGTGTACTTTTGGGTGTGGAGCTTGTGTAGTTGCTTGTTCATTATCTTCATGTGCATTGTCTCCCCCTAGATCATTATTTCCATGATTGTCCTGATCTTCTTGATCTTCCTCCTCTTGATCTTGTGCAAGAGCTACCCCTTGATCATTGCATCCGTGTTGAGGTTCATCTTGTGCATTTGAGTCGAATGTTTGCTCTTGTGGTAAGATATCACCAAGTCCCATTTTCTTCAGTGCTTCATATGGAGCTTCCTCTTTATCTAGCACACACTTATCAACTTGCTCCACTTGTGAGCCGTTAGATTCATCGAACACTATGTCACGTGCTACTTCAACAAGGTCGGACACCTTGTTGAAGACACGATAGGCGTAGGCATTCGATTCATAACCGATCAAGAATCCTTCATCGGACTTCGAAGCAAACTTCGAGGCCCTCTGTTTCTTGTTCAAAATAAAACATTTGCAACCAAAAACTTTGAAATAAGAAACATAAGGCTTTTTACCAGTAAGGAGCTCATATGGAGTTTTCTTCAGTAGTCGATGGAGATACAGTCGATTCGTGGCATGGCAAGCGGTGTTCCCCGCTTCTGCCTCAAATCGATCTAATGTCTTGCATTCATCCAACATAGTCCTCGCCATTTCGATCAATGTTCTGTTCTTCCTCCATTTTGTTGAGGGGAGTAGGGTGCCGAGAATTCATGCTTTATCCCTTCTTCATCGAGAAACTCTTCAACTTGGAGGTTCTTGAATTCTGTCCCGTTGTCACTTCTGATGTTCTTTATGGTTGATGAGAATTTGTTCCGGGCTCTTTTCAAGAACTTCTTGAGGATCCCCTGAGTTTTTGATTTATCATACAAGAAAACTACCCAGGTAAATCTTGAAAAATCATCAACAATTACTAAACCGTATTTGTTACTGCTGATGCCGATGTACGAAACTGGACCAAAGAGATCCATGTGGAGGAGTTCCAGCGGTCCTGCTGTAGTCATCACATTCTTGGCGGGGTGTGGTGCTCCGACTTGTTTTCCTGCTTGAGAAGCGTTGCACGGCTTGTCTTTTTCAAAAACCACATCCTTAAGACCACGAATGTGACCACCTTTTGGAAGTTTCTGCAGATTTGTCATCCCAACATGGGCTAGCCGTCTATGCCACAGCCATCCCATGTTGGTCTTAGCAACCAAGCAAGTGTTGAGTTCGGCTTTATCTTTGTTGAAGTCAACTAGATAAAGCTTGCCCTTCAACATTCCCTTGAATGCAATCGAGCCATCGCTTCTTCTAAAAACAGTCACACCCTCATCAGTGAATAAACAGTTGTAACCTTTGTCGCATAGTTGGGATATTGAAAAAAGGTTATAATCTAGAGAATCTACATGTAAAACATTTGATAAGGTGTGTTGAGAGGATATTTCAATGTTACCGCTACCAAGGACCTTTCCATGGATGTTGTCTCTGAAGTATATGCCTTCACCTGGATCCTTGTTTTACTCGTACTCTACAAACATACCTCTCTCTATGGTCATGTGATTTGTGCATCCGCTATCAAGTACCCATTTTGTTCCACCGGAGGAGTAAGCCTGCAAAAAGAATTATGCCTTGGTTTTAGGTACCCAAGCTTGCTTGGGTCCTCTCAGGTTAGTCACAAGAGTCTTGGGCACCCACACACAAGTTTTTAAGTTCTTGTGGCGTGGCCCTGTATATTTGGCAAAGACTTTTCCATATTTGGCTTTCATAAGAACATAAGAAGCGTCAAATGTACGAAACAATATTTGTGGTTTAGATTCATGGGATTTTTCCTTAACAAAGAAAATTCTATTCTTAGCATGATTAGAAGTAGACATGTGTTTGTTCTTATCAAAACCAAGGCCATCTTTGACATTAGGAGGTCTAGTGACCATATATGCACTGCGTGCATATTTGATCTTCTCCTTATCAAAGATGCCGCTTGAAGGGGCATGCATATTATGAGAAGTTGAAGTATTAGAAATAATAGTCTTCTTACTAGAGCAAGTGCAAGTTCTGATTGTTGTCGAACTTATATCTATGGAGGAAGAGCTCTTGGAGGACGAGGAGTCACTTTGCTTGAGCGACTCAACTTGCACCTCAAGGATCTTGTTAGCTTTTGACAAGTTAGCAAGTTCTTCCTTGATTGCAATATGCGAGTCTTCTAGCTTTGAGTAAGTTTCCTTACTCAAGGCTAGCTCAACTTCAAGCGACTCGTTCTTCTCTCTTTCAAGCTCGATAAGCTTTTCAACTTCTTGATATCTCTTCCTTTCACGGATGAGCATATATTCTTGTCGGTTAAGAAGTTCCTCCTTTTCAAAAATTTTGTTTGACAACATTTCCATTTTCTTTAGAGCAATTTTACTTAGTCCTCTAAACATTTCTTCATTATCACTAGAGCTGTCAAAGTCATCAATAGAGGAATTTAGCATAGGAGGAGTGAGCCGTACCTTTTTCTTGCCTTCCTTAGCCATAAGGCAAGTGTGGTTGTTCATGTCCCATCCTCCCATGTTTGGAAAGAGTGTGGCCTTCATAGTAGGTTTCTTGATTGCGATAGTGGCCATCTCTTCTTCTTCATCGGAGGAGGACTCGTCGTTTGAGTCCCACTCCTTGCCAATGTGAGCTTGATGGGTTTGTCTTCTTTTTCTGAAATTTTTCTTTTCTTGAGGTCTTGTTTCCTTCTTCTTTTTGTTTTCTTCATAAGGGCAGTCCACCATGAAGTGACCATACTCTCCGCAGTTGTAGCAAGTGCGTCGAGCCTTGGATTTTCCTTTATCCTTGCTTTTGCCTTCATTTGAGTTGTTGCCGTGTCTTCTTTTCATCATTCGCTTGAACTTCTTGATAAAGAGTACCATTTCTTCATCATCAAGATCGGTGCTCTCGTCACTTGTATGCCCATCGTCTTTATCTTCACGAGCTTCTTTGAGTTTGGGTCGGCATGTTGCTTTGAGAGCAACCTCTTTCTTTTTGGAGAAAGTGAGTTCGGCCAAGTCTTTGACGTATTGTGCCTCTTTCTCCATCATTTCATGATTTATGATCTTCCCCAACAACTCATCGGGAGTCATTTTGTGAAAACCGGGGCTTTCTCTAATCATTGAGAAAAGTGTGACATTTCATGGCATGAAGGCTCTAATCATTCTCTTGACTACCTCATGATCTGTCCATTTCTTACTTCCATAGGCACGTATTTTGATGATGAGTGCCTTCATCCAGTTGTACATGTCTTGAGGTTATTCGCCTTCTTCAATAGCAAATCTCCCCAACTCTCCTTCAAGCATTTCAATTTTAGCTTCACAAACCGATCTATTTCCTTCGTGAGCTGTCTTGAGTGTATCCCAGATTTCCTTTGCACTTTCTAAGCCATCAATCTTGGTGAATTCCTCTCTGCTTAGTGATGATGTGATCACGGCGACGGCTTGTGCATTTCTGTGAATCTCTTGTTCTTGTTCTGGGGTGAGTTCTTCATCCGTGTCTGGGATATCTATGCCGGTGCAAACATTGTGCCACAGACTAGGATTTAGGGATATTAGATGCATCTATATGTTGTACTTCCACATTGTATAGTCGCTTCCATCAAACCGTGGAGGTTTTCCCATAGGAATGGAAAGATAGTGATTGTTTGAATTGAGACGGATGTAGTTGTAAGGGTGTCGGGAGTAGTCGTGATGACCAGTCCCCATCGTCTTCTCTTCTTCTTTTCCCTTTTGTCCTAGCAGTTTGTTTCTCAGAAGTGCCTTTAATTGTCGCACTTCTTCATCATCGTGTGGGCTCTCTTTCAGCACATCAAAAGTTTTAGTTTCTTGTTCCTCCTTATTAATGTTCATCTTCGAGATATCGTTGTTCTTCTCAGAGACCATTGATCTCTCCGAGATATGAGTCTCGTTGGTGGAGAACCTTGCTCTGATACCAATTGAATGTGGCCTAGAGGGGGGGGGAATAGGCCTTTTGAATTTCCTGCACACTTAGTAGAATCCTCAAAACTTGGTTGGCCAGACTAGTCCGGTCGTGTGGGCGGACTTGTCCGGAGTGCTAAAAATATGTGTGTTGATCAGGTGTTATTTGGGAAACTAAATTTCTTTAGCAGCGGAAATGAGAACAACTGTTATTTTTATTTGAGATTAATATAAGAATGCAGGTAAAACTTATAATTGCCTTAGGTTGATGTTTAGCACTCAAGTGATCTAATGAACAAAATTTAAAGGAAATAAGGCGCAAGACACAAGAATTTTTCCCGAGGTTCGATCTCACCACGAGATCTACGTCCTCGTTGAGGAAGCTCACACAGAGTCGGGTCTCCAACCCTTTCCCTCTTCAAGTCACCACGAAGGCCAACTTGATTCCACTATCACGGGTAATCACCAAGTTTGTGGGGCAACCTCACACGTTGAGGGCTCCCACGAGAATTACAATGAAAGAAGTGATCAAATACACTCAAAAGTATTACAATGCAGAGTATGAGTGTAGAAAGATCAAACCCCAAGAGCTCGCAATGAAAGAACGACGATCTCCCAATCCTGAATCCAAGTGTTCAATTGATTTCACTCTTTTTGCACTTCAGATGTGTGTGGGGAGATGTGTTTTGGGCTCTTGGGACGAAGTGGCGGTGCTAGGGTTTGTTCTTTGATCAGTATTCGACGTGTACGTTAATAGGAAAGCCGTGGACTCTCTATTTATAGGGTTTCCAAAAAGGTGGCCGTTGAAAAACCCTAACACTGGACTAGTCCGGTGCAAGTCCGGACTTGTCCGGTCTCAGTGTATTTTGAAGTCCAGAAAGTCTGTCGGACTAGTCCGGTCCAAGCTCGGACTAGTCCAGTGCTGTGTGAAGGTGAACTCCAGAAAGTTCAACGGACTAGTCCGCGGACTAGTCTGATCTCCACATATGGGAGACTCCAGAAAGGTCAACGGACTAGTCCAGTGGTCAACGGACTAGTCCGGTCCCTCAATATGAGAGACTCTAGAAAGATCAACGGACTAGTCTGGTGGACGCACGGACTAGTCTGGTCTCCCAGTAAGTGAGATTCCAGAAAGATAAACGGACTAGTCCGGTCCATGATTGGACTAGTCCTGTGCTTTGTGAAAGTTAGGTTAATTTTAATCCCTTACCCTCGCGCAAAATTGTGAGCTCTTGGAGTGTGTCTTTCATACACTCCCTATACATTCAAAATCTAATTTGGTCTTCCAAGCTTCATCAAAGTATCTCTCTTTAAACACCACTTCGTTTTTCACCTTTTTGTGCGCACCGAGATGTTTCACTTGTTTGTCCTGCAATCATCTCAGTAGTTTCATTAGGATCTCATATGTTTGTCATCAATTAGCCAAAACCCACAAGGGATATCCTAGATGCACTTACAGTGCCCCCTCGGTCACGGTTGTGTGGGTTAGGACCTATCATTTTCAGTAGATGCATGGCCATGACATTAAACAATGTATAAAGTAACGATAATTTCTCTAGCTTTATCTTGCAGAGTCAAACCTGGGTTAAGACCACAGTTGGATGTATACTGGTTGGATGAGCATATCTGGTGGTCACTTGGGTGAGTAGTTCACCAAGACAAATGCTTTTGTAGATCGAGCTTTTTCATTGTCAAATATCGATAACGTGCGGTGCTCATGCACGAAATACTAGAACACCATGTTTTTGGACAGAATGGAAGTTTCGATACACTTGTGTCAAAATAGTTACACGCCACATTTTGAGGTGTGCACCTTCCACAGAGTTTCTTTAGTTGTAGAAGAAGTGGATGAGAATGATAATAGCATGGAGGTTGATAGGATGAATGAGATGCTAGAAGTTATAGATATGGAGGATCCTCCTACAATGGAGGCATAAGCATGCTTCAAGATTGTCAATGCTTAAGAACAACTGTTGCATGAACACACGGATGTGACCTTCTTTGCTTTTATGGCCAGACTTATGGCAGTTAAGTCCAAGTACTTCTTCTCCAATAACTGCTACAACGATCTTATTAAATTGATCACGATATCCTTTCACAACCTCTCAACGTGCCTAAAGATATGTATCAGTCAAATAAATTGATATCTAGTCTTGGTGTGAAATATGAGAAAACTGATGTTTGCGCAGACAACTACATGCTATTCAGGAAAGAGCACGCCAACGAGAACAGGTGCTTGAAACGTGATACTGACATATGTTAAAGTTGTTAATGATGATGGCAATAATGTGATGACAGAAGTCGCACATATGTAGCTTCATTATTTGCATGTGACACCTCAACTGAAGTGGTTGTTTCATTCAAAAAGAACTACCAGACACATGAGATGGCACAAAGAAGGTGTACGCGAGAACAAATAATTCTTGACACACCCGTCCAACGGTAATGCATGGAAGGCGCTGGACTGTTTCGATTCAATTTTGTTAGTGATGCGAGAAATGTTTGCATCGGGTTAGCGATAGCTGAATTCTCACATTTAAGTACAAATGCCACACCACACTCCTGTTAGCTCGTCTTTGTCATTCCGTACAGCCTACCACCGACTTTTTGTATGAAGTATGAGTTCATGTTCCTCAACCTTATTATGCTTGGGCCGGATCATCTTGGATCACGTCTCAACGTGATGTTGAAACCACTCATCAAAGGATTAAAAATGTTGTGGACAAGAGTCGAAGCATGCGATTGTTACAAGAAGTAGAAATTCAACCTTCGAGTTGCTTATTTGTGGTTCGTCCATGATTTCCTAATATACGACATGTTTTTTGAAGGAGCACTAACGGCCGTTTGACATGTCCGGTATGTGCTTGAGACACGGATTGCTTTCGACTTACTCATGGAGGCAAGATATGCTACTTCAATTGTCAGAAACATTGGCTGCCCCGAAATCACATGTTTAGGCATTAGAGGCATGTCTTCGGAAGGGACACAGTTGTCACTAAAGGACCACCAAAATGTCTTAATGGATAAAAAATCTCTGATATGTTGGACAAACTAGTGCCAGATGAAGCTCGTCTCGGATATTTTGTATGTTACAGAGAGGAATACAATTGGACTCACATATGTCGAATTTGGGAGCTGCAGTATGTGAAGTCATTGATTCTAATACACAACATTATTGTCATGCATGAGGAGCACAACATGGGCGTATGTATCATAAGCACACGCATGGATATGACGAACAAAACAAAAGACAATAGAAAACTTAGAAATGGTTTGGTAGAGATTTGTAACCGTACAACTCTTGAAATCTCTAAAAGTAGTAGTAAGCCATGTGCTTCTTTCTATCTTCGACCTAAAGAAAAGAAAGAAGTCATGAAATAGTTGAAAACTAATTCCCAAATTGTTATGCAGTTAGCCTAAAACGAGGTGTGAATGTGAACACTGGAAACCTCACTGGGTTTAAGAGTCATGATTATCACATAATCATGGAAAGACTCCTACCTATTATGTTACGATGTTATCTAAATGATGCAGTGTGGAAGCTTTAAGCTGAGTTAGCTGCTTCGGTGGATAGCTCTGTGCTAAAGAAATTAAAATAGAGATGATGGATAAGTTAGAGAAGGAGATACTGATACTATTATGTAAGATGAAATTTTTTTCCTTTGGGTTTCTTCAATCCAATGCAATATCTGCTTATCCGTCTTCCATTTGAAGCTAAAGTTGGTGGTCCTGTGCAATATAGGTGGATGCATCACATTGAAAGAGCGCTACGATATTTAAAACCAATGGTTGACAACAGGGCTAGGGATGAAGCATGTAGTGCTCTAACTAATACGAATTTTGAAGAACAAGGTTTTGGCGCTATGATGTTTACTGGTGTAAACCCGCCTAATACCACAAACGTAGCCATGGAAATGTTAAACTAATGGAAGCAATAGACAGAGGAACTCCATACGCACCTTGGTGAAGCTTTGTTTGATGCAGAATGTAAATGAATGATGGGAACATCGCGCTTTTTCCCTGGTGATTTCGAGTGAAGGTCGTCAGTGGCTCGGTTGAAGGCTCGGGGGCTACTGACAGAGTTCTATACCCTGGTTACCAAAGATTCGGGATCCGATGATGGTATGCAACCACTATGCGGCTACAAACTGTTGCTACTCTCTTCCACGAGGAAGGACCCGCCACGACGCCTTGACCCGCCAAGGAGATGATTCCTTTTTAGCTTGAGCTAGGAAAAATCGGGCAGTTGGGAGCATTTATGATGGATGGTGGGTGCAGTAACATCGACAGAAAGGATAACACACCATGTGACCTGTTGCAGGATAAACCTGTCATCCGCCCAGTCCGTCGTAGAGGAATGATTACCCTGCACACATGACATTGCCTTGGCGATGAAGAGGAAGTAAAGACTATGTAGATTCCGCACCTCGAGCAACCCGGGCGACTAGAACAAACACAATTCCGACCCCACAATGAGGAATGTAAGTTATATAGGACCGCGTCGCCCCCTATATGAGGAGCCCCAATGTCTCTTTTGAGGGGGCAAATGCATTTTGTACTCGCCTTACTTACGTATCTACCTTATGCATTTCCTTAGAATTTACATATTAGCTTTACTTACACATTTACATATCCATTCCTTTTACGCACTTAGATACATGTTTTGTTTACGCACTTTCTTTTTCTAGAGTTCATGTACTCAAGCAAGGCTCGCTTGTAATTTCTTATATCGCATTTTAAGCTAACAAAAATCAAGGATACACTCCCTCTGGATGTAGGACCTTTTTTGCCCAAAACATGATTAAAATTTTGTCTTTTGTAGCTAACCATACAAAGACAAATGTGATTCAATACAAATTTACTAGACGTTTTCCAAAATGCCGAGGGACCTGTTTAGAAAAATTATGTTTTCTATAAATATTATTTGTTAATATTTTTCGCTTATATATTATTTACTTATATTGTTTAAACCAGCCTTCGAGCTTTTATGAGCTTCAACCGAGCCTAACTATTTAAACGAGCCTTCACTACTATAAAATGTATTTTCACGGGCGTTTGCTTATTTTTTTACAGACGGTTCGTTAAAAGTTACGCCTGTGACGTCAGATGAATTAATAACCGCCTGTGATAACAGAATATCACAGACGATCCGTAACAAACAACCGTTTGTGAAATGTATTGATTTTTACAGGCGGTCTGTAAAAAAAACAATCTGTAACAATAGTCATTATCACAGGCGGTCCGTAAAAAACAACCGCATGTGAAAATATAATGATTTTCACAGGGGGCCTGTAACAAAAAAACCGCCTGTGATAATGATGGCGCCTGATTGGTCTGCTGCTTCATCCCACGGATCGCTCTAGGACTTCATATCTCCGCCTTGTGCTACTTATCGATCCAACAACTCACAGGGGTTCATCTCTAATCTGTGTCTATAACAGCAGCAGCACGGACACCTCACGTCCTTATCCCAATCTCTCCCTCTCACCGTCCATCTCCCCAATCTCACCTCTCTTTTCTTCCTCCCCAACCTCGCTCTACCGCAGCTCCGCCTCATCGCCGAAGTGTCGGCAGCCCACTTCTGCCTCCTCGCCATCCTCGCCATCGCGGAGGTCGCGCTGCTCACGCTCCTCGTTGTCACGGCAGCTGCACTCCTCGACCGTCGTGGCAGCCGTACTACTCATGCTCATCGCGGTCGTGGCAACCACACTCCTTGCCGTCGCGGCAGCCACGCTCCTCGTTCGCCACGGGTGTCTTGCTCGATGCTGAGGGTCACAGATCCAACCTTCAGTCACGGATCCAGCCGCGATCGTTATTTTTTTTGTAGCCTAGAAGTCGAGCTAGCATGAAGGTGGCGCTACCGAGCGCTGCGGGGAGGCATTGAAGAGCGGCTGCAATGGCAGCATCTATGTCTTCATGGCGTTGAGCTGCTGCACGTGATGGTTGTGATGGATTGTAATTTCTGCGATGTGTTGCGTTGTAATTTCTGTTGTGTTTTTTATTGTTTCTCTGCAATGTAATTTTGTCTAAATCTTTTGGTCTTCTGTAGATCGAACTGTGTTAGCGCAAAATTTGTCTAAATGTTATCGTTTATTGCATTCTGATTACGGTTAGTCACGAACACAATACACACGGAACATTCTAAAAACTTTCTATGATAATATATTATCACAGATTGTTGACAGTAAAAAATAGTATGTGATAATACATTTTCACAGACAGTCCGCAATAAAAAACCGCCTGTGAAAATGCATTTTCACAGGCGGTCCGCAATAAAATACCGCCTGTGAAAATGCATTTTTATAGGCGGATTTTACCTCCGCCTGTGCTAATCGATCATTTTCACAAAGTCTTTGTTACAGGCGGTTTAAAGCCGTATGTGATAATATGTTTAGAGCCGCCTGCGATGAAGCCTTTTGTAGTAGTGCTTATCGAGTCGACTTCGAGCTTGACTGCAGGATTGACCGGATTTCAGCCTCGGAGGTTAAGCTCGCTTGATCTCGGATGGTTGACTGCCCTTCGAGCAAGTAGTAGGTCAGTGTGACATGGATTCCGTGTGCATAAGCTTTCTTGTGTTGATCAAGGACCGCATCATAGTCGACCCTTCAGTAAGTATTGAATTGTACTACGTACATATTAGTATATAGGATCTAGCAAACTGATATACCTCAATCTAGATTGGACGGGGTGAATTTTAAATAAATGAAAGGGTACATGACTCCTTTAATCTAGGCTGCACGTGAGGAATCCAACGGCCTGGAATTGGCCACACCACCCACAATTCTGACAGCAAGCTGTTTGCAGCGGTGCCATGGCCGGCCATCGCTGGAGCTTGACAGTATGGTGCTTCGAGACACGGATCTACTCGCGAGTTGGAGAAAGACTTAGAGGATACTACAGAAATCTTTATCATGGATGTCGTGCACACGAATAAGAGTCGGAGACGGTGGCTCGACCATGCGGAGGAGATCCTTCCATGTCGTCGTGGTCGCGGGTCGGGCGGCGGATCTTGTCGCGGATGGACCCTACGAAGGCGGTGCAGCATCGTGTCTCCTGCAAGTTCGTGTTCGACGACCGGAGGTTTTTCTCCTCGGGGGGCATCGAGCTATAAGTTGTGGCACCTATAGTGGCAAATAGGGTTTGGTCGGACGGGAAAAATTGGGAGTTGTGGCCGAGATTTATAGGGGAATCTGCCGAGGATGTTATGGAAAGCGAGTTTGATTTAAGGAAATCAATCCGGAGGCAGTAAAACGCGGCATTATAATGGTCAGGTTTCAATGGCAGGCATCTCAAAGAGCGCAGGAACGCAAGGCTTCGGTGAAAGGCAAGCTTTCAAACTGGAGGGTCTGGCCTGTTACGTCTTGATCCTATATAAAAGAGTACAAGATCTGTTTTGCGCCATCTAGAGATAACAGGGAGGTTGAGACCGGATTACAAAAGATAAAGTACATCTGGAATAATCCTAAATCTAGTAGCCGACACAAATCAGGAATAGAAATAGATTAGGAGTACATCCTAACAACCAAACTTAGAATCTAATCACTTCCGGTGCTGAAGATATTAACGCTTGATCTCCAAGTCAGCATCATAACCCAGGCCAAACTAATATTTCATGTGATCTACTAATACGGTGGATGTCTCGGGATTCGTGCGCGTGCTATCTGGGGGAGAAGAGGAACCTGGCATGTGGGTCCTGCATGAAAGATTTCGTGGGTTGCTCCAATGGGGGGCCCCACGTGGCAGTGAGAGAAAGAGAGGCACTACAGGAATCCCGACGATTTGCGACAGCCGGGGCCGTTGCAAATAAGCCAAATGCCATCGCAAATAAGCTATTTGCGACGGCTTTCCTTATTTGCGACGGCTTTCGGCCGTTGCAAATACGTGGTCGCAAATAAGCTTATTTGCGACGGCCACCATCGCAAATAAGCTTATTTGCGACGGCTAGGAGAGGCCGTCGCAAGTTATTGCTGCGGGCTGGTGGGCCCCGCAAAATTATTTGCGACGGCCTAGCCATCGCAATTAATGCTTATTTGCGACGGCCAGGCTGTCGCAATTAAGGGCCTCTATTTGCGACGGCCCGGCCGTCGCAAATAAGTTCAGTGGGCAGGGCCCACGTATCCTCCTCCGGGACCCACGAAGCTATTTGTGACGGCCAGGCCGTCGCAATTAAAGCTTATTTGCGACAGCCAGGCCGTCGCAAATAACAGTGGTTTAATTGCGATGGCTTGGGTCCTTATTTGCGACGGTACTGTATAAAAAGCCGTCGCAAATAAGGTTTTTTATTTTTTTTAAAAAAACAGAAAATACTACCCGGCTCGATGGCCAGAATCACAGCAAACACAATATACACAATATATACACAACATACACAAACATCATCACAATCACAAACTAAAATTCCGATACATCTCACATCGTCATCAACAAAGTAAATAAAAGGGCTCACTCGCCCATCTGACCTCCGGAGCCACCTTCGAAGTCGAAGTCGTCGTCGTCGCGCCTCATTCCAGGCGGCGGTAGCGAAGGCGGCGGCGTTTGTGCAGCCGTCGCGGATCCCTGCAATTAATAAAACTTAGAGTTAGAATATAAATGCATCAACATCTCTCTCCCTCCCTCTCCCTCTATCTTCATCTAGATCACCCTCTCTTCCTCTCTCTTTTCATTCTCTCTTTTCTCTCACTCTATCTTTCTCTCTCACTTTATCTCTCTATTGCTATCATTTTCCCTCTATCTCCATCTACATCTCCCTCCCTCTATCTTGCCCTCTCTCTATCTCCATCTACATCTTACTCTCTCTCTTCATTCCCCTCTTACTCTATCTATCTTTCACTCTTTCTTCTGTCTCTCTTTCTTCTATCTCTCTCTTTCTTCTATCTCAATCATTTTCTTCTATTTAACTATCTCTCTCTTTCATCTCTCTCAATCTAATTACGCTGGAAAAGAAGGATTACATAGAAACTTACCTGACCCGCTGAAGAAGGATCGCCAGGAAGGACCGGTGGTAGTACCGGTAGCTGGATTCCCAGACCTTGCGCCCGAGCCATGGCCTGTCATTGCAAATATTAAATGTTATCTATTAGTAAGTCATTTACGCTGAATTAATGAGAACTTTAGTTTTTATTTTGTTACCTCCATTGCTTCCCGCATCTGCGCCAACGCTGCTGCCTGGCTTTGGATCGTGGCCTTCATCATGATCCTTTGGCGTTCCGACTCCTCCTGACGCCTGAAGAGGGACTGCATCTCAATGTCCCTCCGGGAGGCGCGACGACTAGTTGTGCCCACCGAAGAAGCCTGCGTGGAGCTACCTCTCGCAAGTCTTCCCGCCCTAGAGTCGACGACTCCGTCGAATATGGCGAGCCTATAAAAAAGAGAGTCAGTAATATGAAATTGAAATATCTTGAATACTTTGAATTGAAAACGATAAAATTACTTGTAAACTCACCTTCCGTGTGCTTTTCCACCACCAGTTGCATACGCGGCTTGAGGATCGATCGGTTGACGTTCCCAATCGAAATCCTCGCCGTGTATCTTCCTGGCCTCCTCCCCGTACTTAGCCTGCAAAACAAGAAAATTGTGTAAGTTCAACAATCTATATAGTTATATTTAATATGAATGCTTTCTAAACTTACCAACCGCTCGGCTGCAGCCTGACTGCACCCCGTCGGCTGAGAAGGGTCCCTGTGACCTCTCTTCCAGACCTCAGCAGGGGTGGGCGGCACCCCCGTCTCGCGCTCCTGTCAATACGTGTTAGTACGAACAATATATTATTAATATATAAACATAAGTTACACAGACTTACCATGCGTTTAGCTAAACGCAAGTGGTTATCTTGCACGTGCCTGCTCTTCCCCTCGACCCCTCTGCAGTCTCGAGCCTTCTCAGACTTAGCTTTAAATTCATCGCTAGCCCAGTAGCGACAAAGGGCCCGAAATGCATCGGTCCGACCCTGCAACCAGCACGTGGGCCTGCACATAGTTGGAAGTCACTAAAAATACCATCGAGAAAATTATCAAAATAAAAATACTTACTACACTCCACGTACCTGCGCGTACTCCTCTTCCGTCAGGTGCATCTCGCTCGCTTGCCGGAAGTGTAGCACGGGCTGCTGGTGCGCCTTCAAGTGCTCATTAACAAGTTGAACGCGGGTGTTCGACAAAGCTTGTCGAAGCGCCTTGGCAGCGTTGTAGTGAAACACTCGCCTCGCATCCTCAAACTGGCGATGGTCGTTCGGGTCCTCTAAAGTATATCTTGCCTACGATAAAAAATATATTGAAGAGGTGTTCACTAAAAGAGTTTAAGAGTTGAAACATAGAAACTTTTTTAACATACTTACCATAAAATCGGCCCATACGGCCTCCTGAAGGTTGACGTGCTCCTGGTGATGGACTCGTGCGTAGTCCTCCCACGAAAGAGCAGGCACCCCGTCGATGACCCCGGGATAGTGCAAACGCACTATGGACCCGAGGACACCATTCACCGGTCTGTGGTGTCTCTCACCGGTGAAAGACGTGTCGTCCCAAACCCTGCAAGATATTTATGCATTCATTACTTAAGTAATCAAAAGAAACTAAAATTGAACACTATAATTTTTATTACCTGTCTCCGACTGGATGAATCACAATCCTCTGTGAAGGGATCGCAGGAGGACTGACAAAGTGAGTCCTCCTCGTCCTCCGCGTCTGCTGGGGCGCCACGTCAGGTGACCCAGACGGCTCCTCACCAGCCGAGTCAAAGGCCTCAGGAACAAACTCATCGCCAGCCAGGGGCTGGCTGGCCGAGGGCTGGCTCGCCGAGGGCTGACACGCTGAGGGTTGGCTCACCGAAGGCGCCGTAGCCTCTGAGTCAGCCGGTGAGGACTACAACATTCAAATGATTCATAAGTAAGTTTAATGTGAAATTGAATTTAAAGAATTTGTCAAAAACGAGTGACATTTACCTGTGACGGAGCTCTAGAGCTGGTCTGAACGTGCCCCAGCAGTTGAGAGCGTCTGCTGCCAGTCGACGAGGCACCAACGAAAGCGTCCTCAGGTCTAGAGGGGTAGAACCCCCTCATCGGCGGCACCTTCTTACCCTTCTTTGACGCCATCCTATTATAATTAGATAATTAGTAAATATGCAAATAAAATATATAAAATTAATGTTACTATCTTCAAGAAAACATTACTTGTAGTCACTTTCAAAATTCATCAACATCATTGTCATGTGTCTGTGCCCTACTCCTTAAACCAGCCCAACGATCTTCCACCGTGGCCTGTTCTAATTTTCGTTTTCGCGTATCATCTGCCTCTACATCTTCAACGTCTTCAACATCTCCAACTAATTGATCGAGTCCTGCACCAAGCTCGACGATAAAAGTGTCTGGCAACTCTTCTTCTTGGTACACTTCTTCAACGTCTTCGCTATCATGGTAACCATCATCCCCAGGAGTATATAGCCGCTCACGAGGATTCACCTTATATACCACCCACCAAGCACTGAGCTTCGTGCATGGATAAGGTAGATAATACACTTGTTCAACTTGATGCGCAAGAACAAATGTATCGTAACCTTGTAGTCGGTCCTTATGTTTCACTTCCACCATTCCAAATTGGTTTTCTCGAGTTCCATGAGACGATCAAAACAGTCACAGTCAAAGAAGACAACTCGGAGGGTCTTATTTCCGATAAAAGTAAATTCAAGGATTTTGTTAATGATCCCATAATAATCAGTTAAATTCCCTTGAGTGTCCATTGCTCTTGTCACAACACCGGAATTTGATGTTGCTGCGAGAGGACGATGAGCTTCAAAATGAGTTGTACGGAATCGGAAGCCATTTACGTCATATCGACCATAGCTTCTAACATTCACCAACCCATAAGATAGCTGCAGCAAATCTTCATGGACATTGTGAGTCCGACACTGTCATAAATGACCGTGAGTTAAAATAATACTTCTTTAATAATAGTAATTTATAATACATAGAAGACGAGAGAATATTACATATTCTCGAAACCAGGATAGAAAACTCAGCCCCCCATTTATTCCTTCCTTTCGCATCACTTCTACTTGTTTGGTCGTAGGTTGATGCCTATGTGGCCAATATTGTCTGTGGAACTCGCTGAACATGAAAAAACATCTTTTAGAGTACATGTGTAGCAAAATATATCGATTAGCATAAACATAGGAGAAACACTTACTCGAAGTATTCTTGCATGCCTTCTATATTTGCGTACATGTAGAGTAAAGCAACAGTCCTTTCATGTTCGGATAGCACGTAGGTCGTGTAGCTACCAACGGTGGCGCCTCTTGTTTGAAAAATGGAAAGGTCGCTTAGAGGGGGTGTTTCTTCCACATTGTACCGCATCGCCGAAGTATTGATATTGTTCTCTTCCGCAAAGTAGACACTTGAAAAGTATCCTACTTCCTTAAGAGCATATGCTTCAGCGATGCACCCTTCCGCCCTTGCCCTGTTGCCAACCATTGGTTTCAGATATTGTAGCGCTCTTTCAATGTGATACATCCACCTATATTGCACAGGACCGCCAACTTTAGCTTCGAATGGAAGATGGATAAGCAGATGTTGCATTGGATTGAAGAAACCCAATGGAAATTTTTTTCCATCTTACATAAAAGTATGGGTATCTCCTTCTCTAACTTATCCATCATCCCGATCTTAATTTCTTTAGCACAAAGCTGTCTATAGAAATAGCTGAGATCGGCTAAAAGCTTCCACACCGCATCATCTAGATAGCCTTAGAACATAACATGTAGGAGTCTTTCAATTATAATGTGATAATCATGACTCTTCAACCCAGTGAGATTTCCTGTGTTAACATTTACCGCTCGTTTCACGCTAGCTGCGTAACCATCTGGGAATTTCAAAGTTTTCATCCATTTCGTAACTTCTTTTTTTTTTTCTTTCGATCGGAGACAGCAAGAAGCACGTGGCTTTCCACCACTTTCGGAGATTTCAAGAGTTGGACGGTGACAAATGTCTGCCAAATCTAGTCTAGCTTTATAATTGTCTTTTGTTTTGCCAGGCATATCCATGCAAGTGCTTATGATACTTTCGCTCATATTACGCTCCTGATGCATGACATCAATGTTGTGCATTAGAATCAACGACTTCACATATGGTAGCTCCCAAAGTCAACATATGTGAGTCCAATTGTGTTCCTCTCCATAACCTACGAAATATCCAGGAAGACCTTCATCAGGCACCAATTTGTCCAACATATCAGAAATTTCTGACCCGTTGAGACGCTTTGGTGGTCCTTTAGTAACAACAGTGTTCTTTCGAAAGACATGCCTCTGCTGCCTAAATATATGATTCGAGGGCAGCCAACGTCTGTGACAATCGAAGTATGATATTTTGCCTCCATGAGTTAGTCGAAAGCAATCCGTGTCTGAAGCACATATCGGACACGTTAGACGACCGTGAGTGCTCCATCCGGAAAACATGTCGTATGCCGGCAAATCATGGACGGACCACAAATAAGCAGCTCAAAGGTTGAATTTCTGCTTCTTGTAACAGTCGTACGCTTCGACTCCTGTCCACAAGACTTTCAATTCTTCGATCAGCGGTTTTAACATCACGTTGAGGCGTGACCCGGGATGATCAGGTCCAGGTACAATGAGGCTGAGAAACATGAACTCGTTCTTCGTACAAAAAGCAGGTGGCAGGTTGTACGGAATGACAAAGACAGGCGAACATGAGTATGGTGTGGCGTTCGTACTGAACGGTGAGAATCCGTCTGTCGCTAATCTGATGCAAACATTCCTTGCATCACGAGAGAAGTCTGGATCGAAACGGTCTAGCGCCTTCCATGCATCACCGTCGGACGGATGTGTCAAGAATTCTTTATTCTCACGTTTACCTTCTTTGTGCCATCTCATGTGTCTTGCGGTTCTTTTCGAGAGAAACATCTGCTTCGGCCGAGGTGTCACAGGCAAGTAACGAAGCTGCTTCTGTGTGACTTCTGTCATCACATTATCGCCGTCGTCATTAACAACTTCGACATACCTCGATTTACCACATTTCAAGCACATCTTCTCATTGGCGTGCTCTTTCCAGAATAGCATGCAGTTGTCTGGGCACAAATCAATTTTCTCATACTTCATACCGAGACCAGATATCTTGATCTTTGAGTGATACATATCTGGTGGCTCTTTGTGAGGTTGTGGAAGGATATCGCAGATCAATTTCATGAGATCATTGTAGCAGTTGATGGAAAAAAAGTACTTGGACTTAATTGCCATAAATCTGGTCAAGAAAGCAAGTACGGTCATAGTCGTGTGTTCATGCAACGGCTCTTGTGATATCTTCAGCTCCTCGAAGAACTTCTCTGCCTCATTTGTAAGAGGATCCTCCTCTTCCAGAGCTTCTAGCATCTCATCCATCCTATCAACCTCTGTTATATCATCATCCTCATCCACTTGTGCTATGACTCAAGAATTAGTCTCGCCGTGAAAGGTCCACACTTCATAATGTGGAGTGAAACCGTTTCGACATAAGTGAAACGAAAGCTCCAATCTTCTCAAAAACTTGGAGTTCCGGCATTTTGTACATGGGCACCGCACCATATCTTCCGTTGACAACGAAAATGCTCGATCCAAAAATTGATCTAACTTGATAAACCACTCATCGGAGTGACCACCAGTTCTACTCTTCCAGCCAGTATACATCCAACTGCGGTCTTCACCCATGTTTGGCTCTGCAGTTTAACACGAAAGAAATTGTCGTTAATGTATTGTTGTGTTATGTCACGGCCCTACAACCTAGGCAGATAGATCCTAAACCCACCCAAGAGTGACCGAGCGGAGCGTGCTCATGACGAGACGCGTGATCCAGATTCGAACGAAATTTCGGCAGCATAACCCCGCTGTTCTCCACTGCACGCCCAAAAATGGTGCAGCAGAGAACAACAGGGTTACGCCACCGAAATCTCGTCCAAATCCGGACCCGTGTCTCATCACAAGCCACACCCCCTCGGTAACTCCGAGGCTGTCCAAAAAGGGACAATTCCGAACCTGCACGTCTCACATGCCAATGGCATGTGAGACGTGCCGATCCGAAACGGGTAATCAATTGCTATAGGTTACGTTGCTCATGTTCATTTATAAATCATTTACGAATGAGGAAAGAGAACGAGAGTGAGGAGAAAAGTGGGTCAGAGTTGAAAGTTTCATAGTCAGGGCCGTCCACATTATCGTTGTTCGCCTCTGTGATCATCTTGACGCATACGTTACGACAATAATCAACTTTTAATGCTTGACTATAATCAACTTTTAACGCGCTATAATCAGATTGTGCCGGTTTTAACCCGCTTATGTATATATATATATATACATATTTATATTTATATATTTATATATATAAATAACATTAAACATGCTAAAAGAAACATAACAATTAATCAAAATTTGAACATTTAATAACTTAATTCAATAACGATAAGCAGCAATGAACATAAACATTAAGAATACTAAAGCAAAACATAAGCATGCTTAACATCTACATAATCAACAACATTATCAACAAATTTGCATAACCAACATCATTAACAACTAAGCATAATTAACATCAAGATCGAGCAACAATTTCTACTCATTCGATCAACAATCATTCGAAGATTGAACAATCCACATCAAATATCATGAAATCCACAACAAATTTGCATAATCAACATCATTAACAACTAAACAAGGGGGTTACTTGATGATCGGCGACGACGAGGAGGCCGGGGTGCACGGACGGCAGGGAGGCCGGGGCGCGCGGGCGGTGACGACGGGGAGGTCGGGGCCGCCGGGGCGCTTGGGCGGCGAGGAGGCCGGGCCTCGGGCAGGGCGCTCGGGCGGGGCGGCGGCGCGGCGCGCTCGGGCGGCGGCGCGGGGAGGCGGAGGGCTGCGGCGCGGCGCGCTCGGGCGGCGGCGCGGGGAGGCGTAGGGCGGCGGCGGGGCGCGCGGAGGGCGGCAGCGGCGCAGCGCGCTCGGGCGGCGGCGGCGGGGGGCGCTCGTGCGGCGGCTCAGGGAGGCGGAGGGCGGCAGCGCGGCGCACGGAGGGCGGCGGGGGCAATGATTCGTGAGTGGACGAGAATGAAGAGTCGGGTCGGGATGAAGGCCCTTATTTGCGACGGCCCCTTAAATTGCAACGGCCCAACCACGTGGCCGTTGCAATTAACGTTACTTGCGACGGCCCTTTTAGCAGCCGTCGCAAATAAATACTTATTTGTGACGGCTGCCTTATTTGCGACGGTACTAGGGTTGGCCGTCGCAAATAAGTGTTTATTTGCGATGGCTTTTGGGCTGGCCGTCGCAAATAAGCTGTTATTTGTTACGGCCGCGTTATTTGCGACGGCCACTGGCGGGCCGTTGCAATTTATTCTATTTGCGACGGCTGGCCGTCACAAATAAATATAGCTGTCGCAAATGATCGATTTTCTTGTAGTGAGGAGAGAGGCGCTGTTGGGCCTTGGCCCGACATGGTGGGTTTGCTTGAACCGGTCGAAACGGGCTGGACAAGGGAGAGAAAGGGAAGGGGCACGCTGGGCCGCAATGGGGATTCTGACTGAGAGGGTTTTTCTTTTTATTTATTTCTTTTCAAAAATAGATTTCAAATTCAAACATAATTTTCTAGCGTAGATTAAAATTTAAAACTTCCACACATGATGTAGTTGGTCTAAACGATTTGTACGACAGTTCTTTGACTTAATAATATTAATATATTTCCCTTATTAATTTTATTTTCTTTTTCTTTTCAATTCAACTATTTGAATTCAAATAAATTGATGGCCTATGTAAAAAGGTTATATTTCATTTTTATAATTTCCTGTTTGAATGCAACAGATTTACGGTGTCTTTGCTTAAATTAAATTTTCAATGCAAAGAACACACATGTGTTCAACATGGCATAAATCATTCAGTCATTTCATTCTTACAGAAAACCCGACCATTTGCGACGGCCGTAATAATTGGGGATGGGCTGCACGTGGCCGTCGCAAGTTAAACAATAGTTGCCAATAAAAGATCAATTTGCGACGGTATGCCCTAACGCCATCGCACATAAGAGAGCCATCGCAAATAGAGGATTAACTTGCAACAGCCAAACCTAATACCATCACAAATTAATTAATTTGCGACATCGAACTCTTGAGCCATCGCAAATTATAGGCTATCGCAAATTGACGGATATACCCCTCGGCACGTGCATCGAACTCCTATTTCCCTTAGACGCAGCTGCCACTCTACCTCACGCCCCCGACGCGCTGCCACCCTTGCAGATCACAACACCGCCTCGCCGTGCCGGAGCTCGGCCGCCTCAATGCCGGCGTGCCTCCTACCCGACTCTGGCACCACTCCCCTCCTCCCTGATGCCGGCGCGCCTCCTCCCCGACGCCGGTGCACCTCCTCCCCGACACCAGCACGCATGTCCTCTTCCCCGCCGCGCTGGCACACCTTACCTCCTCCCTGGAGCTGGCGCACCTCCTCCCCGAGGCCAGTGTGCCTCCCCTCCTCTCCGACGGCGGCATGCCTCCTCTCCTTCCGATGCCAGCGTGCCTGCCCTCCTCCCGACACCGGCGCGCCTCCGCTCCTACCCGAGCAGCATCTTTGGTGAGCGACATCCCGCAATGCCCAAATCATGCAACAATATTGTTGAAATTACATTGCAATGAGTTATGTGATAGAAGTCTGTCAATAGTGTTGCAACGAGTTATGAGTTACATTGCAATGAGTCTGACAATATTGTTCAAATCATGCCCGCGATCATCCTGCCACAGCTTTGCTGCCCCAGACCTGTAGCAAACTGATGTTTTAGTTATTGCAAATAAAAATTGGGTATACAAAGAAAAGAAAGTTGGCATGTATTACCTGTTCCTGTACAAGTTCTAGGATTATGTGCTGCCATGTCACTTCAGTTATAAAAAAGCTATAGGTTCTTCTTACCCAGTTATTAAAGAATTTTTTTGGGTTTACATGAGTAGTTGTTGAACAAAGTATATTTTTATGCATTCTTCTTTTATGGTCTAGTTGTAATAACTTTATGCCTGTTTTGCTAGTCTGTCAATTTTAATAGCAACAACAAGTCATTTGTTGAACCTTGAAATATTTCCTGTACTACCCTTAGGACTATGTAATTTGTATGAGTTGGAATCTGAAATAAACTTTGTCTATGTATTGGCTCTAGAAAAAACTGTGACCTATCACTGTTTTTTTGTAGCAGTAGAGGTTGTTGGACTATATTTGGTTTCACAATCATTTAAAACAACTTGTTTATTTATTGGCTTTACCAAGAATATTGTGAGCTGCATGTTTGGCTAAATATCAGGTCAACTTAAATGTTACTGGTTCAGCCTATGTCAAGTGTGTGATGTAAATGGGGCTTGGTTTGGCACAGCGTCCAAAGTGAACGAAACCTGTTGACTCCGGCCTTGCTTAGATGATTATGATTGCTTGGGTTTAGATACTTTTTTTCTTACTTTGGTAAATGTGTTTATTATGCATGTTATTAGAATTGATAAATTTTTTGTCTTGTTATTTTGAATGCTTTGGTGTTAAGATATTTTATGTACCTAAACGAGCTCCGGGCCGACCTGGCCTGACACGGCGCATTTAGAGCCAATGGCCCATTTAGTTGTAAAGTATGCGTGTCGACGGACACAAAGGCAAACGACGACGGCGAGGACGACAAGCACCCGCACATGGATGGCGGACCCCGACGGAGAGTGTTTCTTCTCTGACCCACTTTTAGCCATCGTATGTTGACGTCGGGCCCCGAAGGGCATAACGTACAACGGCTAACCCAGTTCCCCGTCTCTCTCCTCCTTTACTCCTTCTCTCTTTCATTTTTTCTATATCTTGTAAATGACTCAAAAAGGAAAGATTAACGTAGCATGTACAATACGTGTTACCCATTTAAAACCGGCCCGTCTTACATGGATTACGCATGTGAGGCGTGTAGGTTCAGAATTGTCCCTTTTTTTGGACAGCCTGGGAGTGACCGAGGGTAGACAGCCATCGGCTTCTTAGCCCTCAGGCTCCACTGGTGACGAGCCTTCTGCATCACCAGACGTGGGGCCACAGCAGAGGCAGCGGACGAGGAGGACTACCTTTTTCTGTCCTCCTCCGGTTCCTTCACAGAGGATCGTTGATTCGGCTGGCTGAAGGGAGGTAATAAAATCATTGTGTTCAATTTTGGTTTCTTTGGGTTAATTAAGTATCGATTCAAGAAATTTCTATCAACTTTTGGTATGACTTTTCTTTCACCGGTGATAGACACCACAGACCAGTGAATGGTATCCTCGGGTCCTTAGTGTGTATGCACTATCCCGAGGTCATCGACAGGGTGCCCGCTACTTTGTAGGATGACTACACTCGCGCCTCTCACCAGGAGCATGACAACGTTCAGGAGGCCGTATGGGCCAATTTATTGGTAAGTACATTAAATAAAATTTCTAAGTTTTCACTCTTAAACTCTTTTAAATTATTAATGTACAACTCTTCAATATCTCTTTTATTATAGGAAAGGTATTGTTTAGAGGACCCGGACGATCCTCGCATGTTTGAGCACGCGAGGAACGTCTTCCACTTCAATGCTGGGAAGACGGTTCAACAAGCTTTATCGAATGCTCGTACTCAAGTGATCAATGAGTACTTGAGGGGAAACTAGCACGACGTGCGACACTTCTGAAAGGATAGTGACAGGTGCAAAATTCTTCTCCAATGGGTATGTAACATCAGTGCGATGGGCATACTGACAAGGAAGTGCTTCCTGTCCTCTAGTACCACTCCGCTGAAGATCTTGCGGTCACAAATGGTCACCACAGTGGGCATCAGCAACGGTGCAACGTTAGTGACCGTAACCAGCGTAGGCCAGGCTGTAGGAGCACAGTTCCGGAGAGGCGAGTACGTTCCGGAGAGGCAGGCCTTAGAAACGTTCCTTGGATTTTTTTATTCATTTTCCAAATTCGTATATATTTCTGCCTAGATTGAAAATATAATTTTTCTATTCAAATGAACTCAATTTGATGTATCTGGACCTAGACATTTTTTTTATGAAACATTTCATCTTCATACAGATAGGAATATTTTTATCTCATTTCATTTTCTTTCTTTTATTACATTCTGAATTTTCGGGAGATGTTGATGTAGCCGGCCAGGGATTGTCCGGCACGAGCCATGTCGCATGACCTGGGTTGGGAACATGACGAATCCTCTTCGTCTTCGTGTTCTCTGTAGGAGTGCCGAGAGACACACACACACAATAGGAGTGCCCAGAGGGCTGAAGATGGCAGAGACGAAAGCGAAGCACCACAGCAGGCCCCTTCCGCGTGCTCCATGCGAAGCGCCTGCAAAGACGGAGAACGCGAGACACGCACTGCAGCAGAGAGCTAGCAGACACTGCCACCTTCGGCTTCTCCTATAAATACGATCGATCGGCCACCACCACACCTACAATCGATCGGCCACCCCCACACATACAATCGATCGGCTTTAGTCATGATCATGATGAAACCTCTCGTACTCTTTGTCCTTGTGGCGGCAGTGGCAGCTTCCGCTGCAGCCGCAAAAATGTCCTACACAGTGAAAAACGACGCACCCAACTCCCCCGGGGGACGTAAGTTCGATGACAAAATTACCTCCACCTACGTCGTTGTCAACCTCAACCGAGCCACCAATCACGCGTGGAGCCTCTTCGGCGAGGCGAGCGCCGCAGACCGCAGAGGCGATGTCAACGCCATCACTCTTGTTGTCGTCAACACCATCACCGGCGGAAAAGCGGTGTCGACCTCCCGCGCCGGCCTTATCCAACTCAACTCTGATTATATAGCCCGTTATGAGGGCGACATTCGTACAGAGGTTTGCAAAACATCATATAGCTTTGCTTGGTTATGTTCTCGCATCATTGCAAACCTAGCTAACGTTTATTATCTGTTGTTTTTGTTCTTTTTTTTTCCCTTGATGGCAGGTCACAGGCCTCCTCTACACCGAGGTAGCCAAAATTTGGCAGTGGAATGGCCAGGGTAGGGCCAACGCTGCTCTTCTTCAGGGGATGGCGGATGTTTTGCGCCTTCGAGCCGGTTATGCGTCAGCCAACTGGGTGCGCGAAGGAGAAGGTGCAAGTTGGAATGAAGCTGAACATGGGGTGACAGCTCGGTTCCTTAACCACGTCGAGGACCAGCACAAGGGTTTCCTGGCCGCCCTCAATGCCGGCCTCAAACAAGCCACGAGCGGCCCTGAGCTCTTCAAGGATATTACCGGGAAAGACATCAAGACCCTGTGGACCGAGTACAAGGCGGCCGTTGCGTAGACGTAGGTCCTATCTATAGTTATTACCTACCCACAAAATAAATCAAGAACAGGGCTCCGAGCACTCAGCATGTGAGCATGTTATATGTGATGTATGAATGATAATTAAAGTTACGTAAACGTGGTTGTCGAAAAGGATGTGTAACTTCGCTCATTCCAAAGTTCAAATTGCAAGCGAAATCAAATTCTGAATTCAAATACGAATATAATAAATTTAAATTAAGAAAAATCTAAAATTAAAACTTTTTTAAAGCGTCAAAAATAGAATCTCCATGTAAATTAAGGCCATATAATAAACCCTTAAAATTTTTTACCATCAATCATCACATAATTTAAGTATTTCTCCTGCTTAAATAAAATCGTTAAGTAGAGGAATTTAACTACTTGCAAACTTGTATTGTATTTTTTTTTTGAAATGGAACTTGTATTGTATTAGCTGTAGCTACTAACTAAATTTAATTTTCCAGAACATTAGGATCCACATGTCAGCCCTTGTGGCTTCCACTCACCCGCCCCTGCCACCTCAAAGATGTGCATACTGGACACCTCACAGCTGCACTAACGGACCCAACTGCTCTTTCGTATTCCCCTCCTATAGAGCAGAACAGATCAGAGCGGAGTAGCACCCTTGCTGGGACACGGCTTCCCTCCCCCCGTTTGTCCTCTCATGCGTCCTCCCGCTGATGTGTCATTATTTTATTTGTTGTGAATATATGGTAGTTAAACTAAATATTAATGAAGAACCGATAATATTTTGACACGTCAACGGGAGGACGCATGGGAGGACCGAATGGGAGGAGGGAAGCCGCATTCCCCTTGCTGAGCCCCACGGGCCCTACCTGGCAGCCACTCATCTGGACTTATCACCTTACGTTTTTCTCTCTGTTTTCTCCCTTGCGAGTGAAACCAGCCCAAGCAAAACCCATCGAGCAAGCTATCGAGCAGCTGCAGCAGGGCGAACCATCGAGCGAGACGGCGACTAGTGCAGTACGTGTTAGTTGTTGTGATCCCGGTCCACGTGGGCAACAACAACGGGCCGAGTCCAACTCTCCCCACGCGTCTTGATCGGGGGCGCAACCGACTTCCGTTCGGTGCGGCCTCCTCTCGTCCGCGCGATAATAAATAGAGGGGAGAGGCCGGGGCTCTGATTACCAGTTAATCACGAGCCTAAAACTCTCCCCAAAACCCCTAAGCCGATCTATTGGCATGCAGAACGAGGGGAAGGCCTCCACCGTCATCGCTGCTCCAAGCCTGCACTGTACCAACGATCTACCGGCACCAACCTAATCTACTGCGATCATCCCCTGAGCCCAATGGCATCAGGTGGACCAACTGACGGTAACCCTAATCCCCTTCTTCCTAATCCTTCTATTGCGTTCTGGATCATACATGCACTGTTTCATTAATGAATTGTTAAATGATTAGTCTAAGTAATTAGATCAGTGTTAAATTGTCATTAAGATTGTTTTTCCTGAATAGATTAAGTCTAAGCAGTACTGATTAGGTGTTCCTAGCAATGATCCTAAGTACCCTAAGAACTAACAATGGCATGAGAGCCGTGCTTTTGAACCCTAATTGGATAATTCTTAAGTTAATTAACTTCTAATCGTTTTCAATTAAGGCCTAGTCTTTATTAATTAAGATCAGTTTTAGTTAAGGTTAATTAGCGCAGCAATTAGAAGGAGGGGAATCAAATTTTAAGTTCTTGATTAAGACTTAGAACTCAGAAACAAATCAATTAAGAAAACTTAGACAGGGAAGAAGACTTATCTAGGTGAAAGTGGTCTTTGACCACCGAATCCTCTCAGTGCAGGGTTAGGGCACTACTACAAAAAGCATTTTTACAGGCGCCTCAATTTTTCAAACACAGGCGGTCCTTAAAAATATGCGACTGTGATGACGAATGATATAATAACCGTCTGTGATGAAAGAACAACACAGGCGGATTTTAAAGAACAACCCTCTGGGTAAATACATGATCTTCAGAATCGGTTCTTAATTAAGAACCGCCTGTAATGCAACGAACTTCACAGACGGATTTTAAGAAACAACCGTCTGGGTAAATACATGATCTTCACAGACGGTTATTAATTATTAACCGCCTGCAATGCCATGAACTTCACAGACGGATTTTAAGAAACAACCGTCTGGGTAAATACATGATCTTCGTTGGCGGTTCTTGATTAATAACCGTCTGTAATGCAATGAACTTCACAGATGGATTTTAAGGAACAACCGTCTGAGTAAATACATGATCTTTGTTGGCGGTTCTTAATTAATAACCGTTTGTAATGCAATGAACTTCATAGCCGGTTCTTGATTAACAACGGCCTAAGAAGATCATGTATTTTCAGTGGTGGTCATTGTTTAATTATCATAAGCGGTTTTCATTGAAATTACAGGGATGTAGTTGCAATTATATATCACAGCCGCATGTAGTCGTGCAGGCAAAATTGTATCAGGAAAAAAACACAGATGAGCTAGCGAATACTAGTACAGTAATACATTATAGGAAATGCTCGATCACCAGTGAGGCTGGCTTAATTGTGATAATACACCATTAGAGGCTTTACAATTGTTCAAAGATAATTTCTTTACACACTGAACAAAAATCATGCTACATTCATTGTAGATCGACGATGAAGCTCCCATCGATCAATCTAAATTGTACCATCCTGCTTGCTCCCGAACACGTCTCTTATATTCCGCTGGATCCTGAAAATATTGACATTATTTAAATTAACAAATGTCGAAGGAGGAATGAATAACCTACATTGGTCACTAAGTCAAAGTGTCATCTAACCTTGATAAGTAGATTATAGCAATCATTTTCAACATCAGGCACATTTGGCTGATGCAGCAAACGCTGAACTTCAAGTAGTATAGTTTTGATTGTAAAAGCACTGCACCACCCCTACGAAATATAATTTAAGCAATATAAGAAACCAGTTCAAATAAGTTCGACAAAAATTATAAGTAATAATTACATGAACAAAATAGGTCTATCTTACAGTCTCTTGATCAAGAATCCCGATGCAGAGTGCTCCCGAACGATGGACATTTGGGTGGAAGAACCCAATTGGAAAGGAGCATCTTGGAGGCACCAAGGGATAGTCCTCAGAGAAGGAGATTGTCAGGGGGTAGTAACCATCTTCCCATTCAGTCTGCAAAAGAAATTTATTGATAGGAGGACGATAGTTAAACTCATATTGTGCTTGTTCTTCATGACTTACCCCTTCTTTACCAGGGACGATGCACTGCCACTTCAATAAATCTCCCGATTCAGGCTTCGCAGAGAAACCCTACGCGGAGAAATTGAAAATACCAAAAACAAACAACACGGAAAAACAAACTACAGTTAAGTTCATCAGTCCATTACAGATACATATGTATATACAACCATGTGACCGGTGTGCCATATGTACATACATGGGGATGGTTCTTGCGCCACGCCAAGCGCTCCTCCTTCAATCGGCTACACGCCCGAGACATCATTATCTGAAGAAAGACCAAACTTCCAAACTTCCAAATCATTGAGTCCAAACGCATATGTACACAAATGCAAAAGGACACAATCCATATACCAACATTGTTCGAAGTTGATTTCAGAAGATACAAATATATACAATATATATCATCTCGCATTGCTATATACATTTTTTCCAGCATTGACATCTTCTCGCATATAGGGTTTCAAATTCTTTTTAATGCTTCTCTCTACGCGCTTGATGTTTTCTGGTTCGGTGAAAAGGTACATCTCTTCATACTGATTATATTCCTCTTCATTATCTCCCACATTGTCAACCCCAACAATATTTTGCTTTCCAGAAACAACTACGTGCAACTTCTCAGTTTCTGGATCTTGAACATAAAAAACTTGTGCAACATTATCGGCGAGAACCCACAGGTCATCTTTGTAACCCACTTTATTCAAGTCTACCAGTGTCAGTCCGTAATTGTCCACTTTCAAACCATCAGGATGTTTGACCCATTGGCACTTAAATACGGGCATTACCATTCTTTCGCCATAATCGAGTTCCCATATTTCCTCTATGAACCCGAAGTATGTGGTCTTCTGCCCTTGTGAATCATAAGCCTCAATACGAACACCACTATTTTGTGCAACACTCTTACCGTCTTTTTCTCTAGTGTAAAATGTGTAACCATTGATGTCATATGCTTGCCATGATGTTACCAAAGCAGATGGGCCACAAGCTAACTTTTTCATTGTTGCCTCTTCTATAGTGTTTCCGTATGATATATTTTTGTCCATTAACCATTCAGTGAAACATCTTCTGTGCTCTTTCATGATCCAGTCCTCTTTGCGGTCTTGGTTTTTATCACGAAGCTCAATTTGGTGTTCCTCGATGTACGGCTCAGCTATTGCGAGCTGTTGTAGTACACCAAAATGTGCACGGTGTACATTCTTGTAATCTTGAACAATAAAAGTTTTCTTACCCACTTTGCCTCTCCCACGTAGTCTACCCTCATGTACCAGTATAGGCACACCTATCGATTTTCCATCTTTGATGTAATCAGCGCAACCCTCAATCACTTCTTCAGTGGTGTATCCTTCCATAATTGAACCCTCTGGGTGAGCACGGTTCCGCACATAACCTTTTAATACTCCTAAATATCTCTCCAACGAAAACATATGATGTAAATATAGTGGCCCCAATGCTTTTATCTGATCAACAAGATGTATGATTAGGTGTACTTGCATATCAAAAAAGGATGGTGGGAAACACATCTCAAGCTTGCACATTGTCTCGACGATGTATGTTTTCAGATAGTCTAAATCTTCACGTGCTATCACCTTTTGCGATACTGCATTGAAGAAGTAACACAAACGTTTGATGACAACTTTTATATGCTCAGGTTTGATTACTCTTATTGCAATGGCAAGGAAAACTGTCATCATCATGTGACAGTCGTGAGAATTATAACCGAATAAAGACAAGTCTTTCATCGAGACTAGTTTGCGGATATTGGATGAGAAACTTGTGGGCACTTTGATCCCACGCAAGCATTCGCAAATTGCTTTTTTCTCTTCTAGCGTCAAGTTGTAGCTGGCTGGGGGAAGGTAACGCTTCCCGTTCGCCTTTTCTACTGGATGAAGCTCTGGTCTCAAATCAAGATTTACTAGGTCCATACGTGAATTTAATCCATCCTTTGTCTTCCTCGGCATGTCCAGCAAGGTCCCAATGATGCTGTCAAATACATTCTTTGTAACGTGCATCAAATCAATACTATGGCAACATTCCAGATTCTTCCAATACGGAAGATACTTGAAAAAAATTGATTGTTTCTTGAAAGCCATGTCAGTTGTATCATCCGAAGATGTACTTTTCTTTCTCTTAATTCCTTTACTCTTTTTTCCCTTACCGAAAGCAATATGAATGTTCTTGACCATTACAAACACAAGTTTTCCACTGTAAGGTTTCGGTGCAGTATCTTTTTCGATTTTGTTATCAAATTGTTCTTTCATCTTCCTATACTTGTGTGTATCTGTCAAGAACCGTCGATGTCTCATGTACACCGTCTTTCTGGATGAAGTGAGGTATAGATATCCAGTTCTATCCACGCACCTAACGCAACCTTTCTTCCCTTTCATTTGTCCCGATAATGTAAACAGTCTGGGATAATCATGCACGGTAACGAATATCATTGCTCTTAGCGTGAAATACTCCCGCTTGTACTCATCCCATGTACGTACCCCTTCATTCCACAATTTCGCCATATCTTCCATTAAAGGTTCCAAGAACACATCAATTTCGATGCCGGGTTGTTTCGGACCTTGGATAAGAACAGATAATAAGATATATTTCCTTTTGTGACACAACCACGTCGGTAGGTTGTACATAGTTAAGACCACGGGCCATGTGCTGTGTATGCTCCTTTTTTCACCAAACGGATTCATTCCATCTGTACCCAAGGCAAACCTCACATTTCTGATTTCCTTCGCAAATTCTGGATACTGAATATCAAAATTTTTCCACTGCGTTGCATCACCAGGGTGTCGTATATGTTTTTCATTCTTCTTGCGTTCCTCGGAATGCCAACGCATAAGTTCAGCCTCCCTAGGGTTTGAGAACAAACGCTTCAAGCGATCAATTACCGGAAGGTACCACATCACCAATGCAGGAATTTTTCTCTTATTCTTTCCGTCTGCATCGCCAGAAGTATCGTCATCGTCACCTTCAGGACCAATAATAAACTTCTTATTCTTCTGAGTCTTTTTCATGTTGGTAACATACTGGTGATTGTAGTCCTTCTTATATCTACTGACACCACAAATGGGGCATCTAGTTGCGAGCTCATGCTCTTTGCGATACAGAATACAATGGTTCACACAAGCGTGTATTTTTGTCACACCTAGTGCCATCGGGCAAAGAAGTTTCTTCGCTTTATAAGTGCTTCTAGGCAGTTTATTTGGATTTGGAAGAATTTTTGCCAGAAGATTCAAAAGATCAGAGAAACTACAATCGGACCATCCGTGCGTAGCTTTCAACTTTAGTAGTTCTAAGACTGCACGCAATGTAGTAAACTCTTTATCACAACCGTTTGATTCATCATATAAAAGCTCTGTGGCCGCATTCTGCAATGTCTCCATTTTACTTAAACCTTTGCTTGCTCCGATAGAAGTCAGTACATATGGTTCAATGTGACGCAACATCTCCTCACAATCGAACTCATCATCATCATCACCAGCTTGATTGTCACTACCATCATCGATATGAACATTATCATCATCTGAGCCTCTCTCATCATCTTTATCCACATCATGTGTATCTAACTCACCATGCTCTGTCCATATTGTGTAGTTATTTTTGAAACCTCTTTTCACCAAATGAGATTGGATTACTATAGTATCCGTCCAAGCAATCTTATTTTCGCAGTCGATACATGGACATAATATGTCATCTATCTTTTGCAACTTCGCATGTCTCTTGGATGCTTCAATAAAATTTGCAACATTACGAATGTACATAGGATCGGGTCTTGGCATGTTATACATCCACGCTCGACGGTCCATGCTTCAATAATAGAATTTTTTGTCAGATTTACAAAATTTGGCCACAAATATTCTCTAAAGGTCTTCTATAAAATGAATTTACAGAGACATAACAAGTATGATTAGGGCGACTAATGTAGGAGACGGGCGACGTCTTGAGGCGGACGGAGTCAAAGGGGGAAACAGGCCCAGCAGCATGGGCTAGGTCTGGGTGGGATCCAGTCCGTTATATCGGGAAACAAGGCCCAGATGCATCTTATATATATTACAATAGCATCTGTTAATTAAACATCATATTCATGTCACATAATAGGTACAAAAAGGAAACAATCCATATAGTCCATACATCAATATACCAGAACACAATCCATACAGTCCTTACACATGCAAAAGGACAGAATCCATATACCAGAACACACAAAACTAACAGCTTATCAGCTAATGAAAATATACAAAGAAAAAGTAAGGAAACTACATTTACCTTGCAGAGGCGTCAGCACGGTGGGCCGGCTGGGTGGAGAAGTGGCGGTGCGGGGTTGAGCGGCGGCGCGACAATATGGGCTGGGCGGCGGAGCGGCGGCGCGGCGCAGGGGAAATTTCAACAGCCTGGCGGCGTCGATATAAATTCTCCAGGGTTGCGTTTTGACTGCGGTGAGGGGTCCTTATATAGACGTAGGTTTTTCACAGGCGGTTTTTAACTTTATCGCAGGCGGGTTTTACTTACCAACCGCCTGAGATGATGTTTATTAATTAAGAAGTAAATATCTTCACAGGCTGTTGGTACTTAATAACCGCCAGGGAAGATTTTTATCTCAGGCGGGTATTACTTAACAACCGCCTGAGATAATGCCAACTGAACAAAATATTTTTAAAACTTGTATAGCTGACGTTGAAATGTTTTGGTAAATATCAAATTAATTTCTACTCACATATTATTCACATTTGTGTATCTCACAAAAAAAGATCTTTCACTCAAAATTGTTGGTACGAACATATTTGCATAATTTATACATGTATGAATTTTTTTATTTTTTTTAAAAGCACTCCAACATGTCAAACTTCAAATTATCCACCAGTATTCATTGACACTTGATTGAAATATGTACAAAACACAAGAAAAATGTACAAGAACACTTGATTGAAATCCTAAAACTACACTACGGCCCCGCCTCCTCCATCCTCTCCGCCAGCTTCTCAAACCAAGCCAAGCGGTCCTCCTCCGACTCGTCGTCGTCGTCGTCGTAGTCGTCACCATGGTGGTGGTCGCCGTCGTCGTCGTCGCCGTCGTCAGTGGACGACTCGTCGTCGCCGTCGTCGGTGGACGACTCGTCGTCGCCGTCGTCGGAGGACGACTCGTCGTCGCCGTCGTCGGAGGACGACTCGTCGTCATCATCGTCATCATCGTCGTCGTCGTCGAAGTCGTCCTCCTCCTCCTCCTCCTCCTCCGGCGACGATGCAGCAGGAGAGAGGGTCGGCTTCTCCGGCTGAGCCGATTGCTCCGGCTGTACCGGTGGCTCCGGCTGCACCGGCGGTGGAACGCGCTGGTCGTCATTCACCCTCTCGGGGGAGCTGCAGCGTATCCGCTTGCAGGGTGGCTGCCTCGGCGGGCTAGGTGGTGGAAGGTTGGCCATGGCTGTGGTGGTTAATCGGCGGCGGGCTAGGAGAAGAAGAAAGGAGTGGAGAAAAGTTTTGTGCTTGTCCATAACCGACGACGCGCCTTATATAGGTCTGTGCGGAGTAGACGAGGGAGCGGTTCGTTTCCCGCGCACTGAACTCTTTGCAGACCTCGTGCGGCGCACAATTAAACCACTGCGGAAGACGATCTTGAGAGATCACGCGTCCCTGCACCACAGCTTCTCAACTTCTCCGCAGACCTCGTGCGGCGCGTCAGTTAATTAACACTTCTCAGGCCGTTAAATAACATATTGTAGTTTCAAAAATGATTATCTCAGGCGGTTATTACATATAAACCGCCTGAGAAAAAAGAAGTAAAAATCTTCACAGACGGTTGGTACTTAACAACCGTCTACAAATATGTTTATCTAAGGCGGGTATAACTTAACAACCGCCTGGGATAATGCCCGATACTCTTCTGCAGTTTCCTTATCCCTTGCTTCTTTTTTATTTAGATTCCAATATAAATACTCAAACATGTTTACATTCTGCAAATTGTGTTCAAATTCGATGATTCTTTCTTCTACATTTGTATTAAATTAACATCTACCAACTGAACAAAATATTTAGTTCATTGCGCATTGAACTCTTTGCAGACCTCGTGCGGCGCACAATTAAACCACTGTGGAAGACGATCTTGAGAGATCCTTGCACGCATCCCTGCACCACGGCTTCTCAACTTCTCCGCAGACCTCGTGCGGCGCGTCAGTTAATTAACACTTCTCAGGCCGTTAATTAACATATTGTAGTTTAAAAATGATTATCTCAGGCGGGTATTACTTATAAACCGCCTGAGAAAAAAGAAGTAAAGATCTTCACAGACGGTTGGTACTTAACAACCGTCTACAAATACGTTTATCTAAGGCGGGTATAACTTAACAACCGCCTGGGATAATGCCCGATACTGTTCTGCAGTTTCCTTATCCCTTGCTTCTTTTTTATTTAGATTCCAATATAAATACTCAAACATGTTTACATTCTGCAAATTGTGTTCAAATTCGCTGATTCTTTCTTCTACATTTGTATTAAATTAACATCTACCAACTGAACAAAATATTTTGTTCATTGCGCATTGAACTCTTTGCAGACCTCGTGCGGCGCACAATTAAACCACTGTGGAAGACGATCTTCAGAGATCCTTCCGTCGCACGCGTCCCCTGCACCACGGCTTCTTAACTTCTCCGCAGACCTCGTGCGGCGCGTCAGTTAATTAACATATCATTTGTTGTATGTTTTTTATGTCCTGACCAATTTCAATGGATTTATGAAGTGAAATTTAATGGTAACCTTTACTTATCAATAATATTACAAGAAAGTGGATTTTTGCCTTTTTAAAGGACCACATTTAATCAAGAATATTAATTAAGAATAAGTAAATATCTTCACAGGCGGTTATTGCTTAACAACCGCCTGAGATAATGCCCGATACTGTTCTTCAGTTTCCTTATCCCTTGCTTCTTTTTTATTTAGATTCCAATATAAATACTTAAACATGTTTAGATTCTGCAAATTGTGTCCAAATTCGATGATTCTTTCTTCTACATTTGTATAAAATTAACATCTACCACCTGAACAAAATATTTTTAAAACTTGTATAGCTGACATTGTAATGTTTTGGTAAATATCAAATTAATTTCTACTCACATATTATTCACATTTGTGTATCTCATAAAAAAAAGGTTCCTTCACTCAAAATTGTTGGTATGAACATATTTGTATAATTTATACATGTATGAATTTTTTTAATTTTTTTAAAAGCATTCCAACATGTCAAACTTCAAATTATCCACCATTCTAACTAAATGCTCATATTCATATGAGGCATTCATCAAATTATGAACACACATTGATTCCAAAAAATTTAAAAAAATATGAAAAAATTCGTAGATGTTGGTATGATGATTAAAAATGTCCACTGAAAAAATAAATGAAAAAAGCATTATATTCATCAAGATAGAAAAATGAAAAATAGCATTTGTTGTATGTTTTTTATGTTCTGACAAATTTAAAAGGATTTATGAAGTGAAATTTAATGGTAACCTTTACTTATCAATAATATTACAAGAAAGTGGATTTTTGCCTTTTTAAAGGACCACATTTAATCAAGAATATTAATTAAGAATAAGTAAATATCTTCACAGGCGGTTATTGCTTAACAACCGCCTGAGATAATGCCCGATACTGTTCTTCAGTTTCCTTATCCCTTGCTTCTTTTTTATTTAGATTCCAATATAAATACTCAAACATGTTTAGATTCTGCAAATTGTGTCCAAATTCGATGATTCTTTCTTCTACATTTGTATAAAATTAACATCTACCACCTGAACAAAATATTTTTAAAACTTGTATAGCTGACATTGTAATGTTTTGGTAAATATCAAATTAATTTCTACTCACATATTATTCACATTTGTGTATCTCATAAAAAAAAAGGTTCCTTCACTCAAAATTGTTGGTATGAACATATTTGTATAATTTATACATGTATGAATTTTTTTAATTTTTTTAAAAGCATTCCAACATGTCAAACTTCAAATTATCCACCATTCTAACTAAATGCTCATATTCATATGAGGCATTCATCAAATTATGAACACACATTGATTCCAAAAAATTTCAAAAAATATGAAAAAATTCGTAGATGTTGGTATGATGATTAAAAATGTCCACTGAAAAAATAAATGAAAAAAGCATTATATTCATCAAGATAGAAAAATGAAAAATAGCATTTGTTTTATGTTTTTTATGTTCTGACAAATTTAAAAGGATTTATGAAGTGAAATTTAATGGTAACCTTTACTTATCAATAATATTACAAGAAAGTGGATTTTTGCCTTTTTAAAGGACCACATTTAATCAAGAATATTAAATAAGAAGAAGTAAATATCTTCACAGGCGGTTATTGCTTAACAACCGCCTGAGATAATGTCCGATATTGTTCTTCAGTTTCCTTATCCCTTGCTTCTTTTTTATTTAGATTCCAATATAAATACTCAAACATGTTTACATTCTGCAAATTGTGTTCAAATTCGCTGATTCTTTCTTCTACATTTGTATTAAATTAACATCTACCAACTGAACAAAATATTTTGTTCATTGCGCATTGAACTCTTTGCAGACCTCGTGTGGCGCACAATTAAACCACTGTGGAAGACGATCTTCAGAGATCCTTCCGTCGCACGCGTCCCCTGCACCACGGCTTCTTAACTTCTCCGCAGACCTCGTGCGGCGCGTCAGTTAATTAACATA
The DNA here is from genome assembly GCA_036927565.1 of Tuctoria greenei. NCBI lineage: Eukaryota > Viridiplantae > Streptophyta > Magnoliopsida > Poales > Poaceae > Tuctoria > Tuctoria greenei. The sequence continues at coordinate 126,306,981 of JAYESD010000011.1, read as the reverse complement.
GCATTTGTTGTATGTTTTTTATGTCCTGACCAATTTCAATGGATTTATGAAGTGAAATTTAATGGTAACCTTTACTTATCAATAATATTACAAGAAAGTGGATTTTTGCCTTTTTAAAGGACCACATTTAATCAAGAATATTAATTAAGAATAAGTAAATATCTTCACAGGCGGTTATTGCTTAACAACCGCCTGAGATAATGCCCGATACTGTTCTTCAGTTTCCTTATCCCTTGCTTCTTTTTTATTTAGATTCCAATATAAATACTCAAACATGTTTAGATTCTGCAAATTGTGTCCAAATTCGATGTTTCTTTCTTCTACATTTGTATAAAATTAACATCTACCACCTGAACAAAATATTTTTAAAACTTGTATAGCTGACATTGTAATGTTTTGGTAAATATCAAATTAATTTCTACTCACATATTATTCACATTTGTGTATCTCATAAAAAAAGGTTCCTTCACTCAAAATTGTTGGTATGAACATATTTGTATAATTTATACATGTATGAATTTTTTTAATTTTTTTAAAAGCATTCCAACATGTCAAACTTCAAATTATCCACCATTCTAACTAAATGCTCATATTCATATGAGGCATTCATCAAATTATGAACACACATTGATTCCAAAAAATTTCAAAAAATATGAAAAAATTCGTAGATGTTGGTATGATGATTAAAAATGTCCACTGAAAAAATAAATGAAAAAAGCATTATATTCATCAAGATAGAAAAATGAAAAATAGCATTTGTTGTATGTTTTTTATGTTCTGACAAATTTAAAAGGATTTATGAAGTGAAATTTAATGGTAACCTTTACTTATCAATAATATTACAAGAAAGTGGATTTTTGCCTTTTTAAAGGACCACATTTAATCAAGAATATTAAATAAGAAGAAGTAAATATCTTCACAGGCGGTTATTGCTTAACAACCGCCTGAGATAATGCCCGATACTGTTCTTCAGTTTCCTTATCCCTTGCTTCTTTTTTATTTAGATTCCAATATAAATACTCAAACATGTTTAGATTCTGCAAATTGTGTCCAAATTCGATGATTCTTTCTTCTACATTTGTATAAAATTAACATCTACCACCTGAACAAAATATTTTTAAAACTTGTATAGCTGACATTGTAATGTTTTGGTAAATATCAAATTAATTTCTACTCACATATTATTCACATTTGTGTATCTCATAAAAAAAAAGGTTCCTTCACTCAAAATTGTTGGTATGAACATATTTGTATAATTTATACATGTATGAATTTTTTTAATTTTTTTAAAAGCATTCCAACATGTCAAACATCAAATTATCCACCATTCTAACTAAATGCTCATATTCATATGAGGCATTCATCAAATTATGAACACACATTGATTCCAAAAAATTTAAAAAAATATGAAAAAATTCGTAGATGTTGGTATGATGATTAAAAATGTCCACTGAAAAAATAAATGAAAAAAGCATTATATTCATCAAGATAGAAAAATGAAAAATAGCATTTGTTGTATGTTTTTTATGTTCTGACAAATTTAAAAGGATTTATGAAGTGAAATTTAATGGTAACCTTTACTTATCAATAATATTACAAGAAAGTGGATTTTTGCCTTTTTAAAGGACCACATTTAATCAAGAATATTAAATAAGAAGAAGTAAATATCTTCACAGGCGGTTATTGCTTAACAACCGCCTGAGATAATGCCCGATACTGTTCTTCAGTTTCCTTATCCCTTGCTTCTTTTTTATTTAGATTCCAATATAAATACTCAAACATGTTTAGATTCTGCAAATTGTGTCCAAATTCGATGATTCTTTCTTCTACATTTGTATAAAATTAACATCTACCACCTGAACAAAATATTTTTAAAACTTGTATAGCTGACATTGTAATGTTTTGGTAAATATCAAATTAATTTCTTCTCAGACGTGAAATTTTAATTAACGATGAACACACTACATTCATTAACAATATTCAATCATTCACACAGTTGAAGAACACACAAGATACTCATTCATTAACAATATGCACATCTCACAAAAGAACACACAAGATGCACAATATTTACACAAGAACACACAAGAACACAAAAGATACACAAGTAATATTCAATCACATAGATGAAAAAAGATAGATTTCATTCATTAACAATATTTACAAAACTGAAGCAACTAAAAACAACAAAAAGAAAAACTAATTAAATCCTACTCCTACTCCTCTTCCATCTCCTCCTCCTCGTCCTCCGGCGGTGACTCCGGCACCGGCTGCACCGGCGGTGCAACCCCGAGGTTGCTAGCCGTCGCCTCCACCAGCGTTCTACGGCCCTCGGGGCCAAGAACCTGGGCCATCGTCGCGAACAGAATGTCGAGACGATCAGCCACCCCCACGAGGGCGTAGAGGTAGTGGCCCAAGGTACCCATTCCAGTATACTCTGGAAGGGTACCCAGCCCCAAGGCACTCATGGCGCGAGACGTATTGTTGTACGCCTCTCGCGCCATGAGGAGGCGCTGCTCGGCGTTGATCTTCTCGGGGGAGCTGCAACATTGTTTCTTGCAAGGTGGCTCCCTCGGAGGGCTTGGCGGCGGAAGGTCGGCCATAGTGGTGTTGGGTCGTCGGAGCGGAGGAAGACGAAGAAAACAAGAGGATTCAAAGTGAGCGATGCGCTTGTGAGCCATAGTGGTGTTGGGTCTTTAAGGCCGCGCGGAGTGGAAAAGAAAGGTCGCACCTCGGGGAAAAGAAAGGTCGCGCACGCGTGACATGGTCACTGACGTGTGGGACCGGGTCCACATGTCAGTGACCGCTGATTAAGTCAGGGGATCCTCATCCCGGTTGGTGAGGGGTCTTTATGTAGGCGTTCATCAAATTAAGAAGAAGTAAATATCTTCATGTTTAACTCAGGCGGGTGTTACTAACCAACCGCCTGAGATAATTGTATCTTCTCAGACGGGTGTTACTAACCAACCGCCTGAGATAATTGTATCTTCTCAGGCGGTTGGTAAGTAAAATCCGACTGAGATAACAGTCTTCCCTGACGGTCGGTACTTAAAATCCGCCTGAGAAAATGTGAGTCTATATATACCCCTCGGCAGCATTGGAAAAACCTAACCCGGGCGAAACACTTAGACGCCGTTAGGCTGCCAAAATTTCGTTTGCCGCCAAGTGTTCCCCCTCGTCACTTCCAGGTACGCCGCCGAGCTTCGCCGTCGCCGAGCTTCACCGTCGTCGCCGAGCTTCGCCGTCGCCGCCGAGCTTCGCCCTCCTCACTTCCAGGTACGCCGAGCGAAGCCATTTCCGTCGCCGCCGAGCTTCAAGGTAAACCCTAAACCCTTCGACCTTCCATCCTCCTTCGCCGTGCCGCCTCCCTCCCCGCCCTCGCTGCCGCCTTGCATATCCTTGGTTAGGGTTCGGGAATTAGATAATGGTAGGCATCCTTGGTTAGGGTTCGGTGGAATTCGAAAAACTGTCAAGTTCGGTGGCATCTTTGGTTAGGGTTCGGTGGGGCAAGATTTATGTGGATGGTTATATCACGATAAATTGGTAGTTGGTTCTGTGTGTCTGAAACTGTTCCGACACATTAGTGGTAAACATGATTCTAGACTCTAGTAACAGCAGTATATTCCCTATTTCTGTCATCGGCCTTGCATATGCCACATAATTCTCTATTAGGGGCAAGATTTAGCTATATTTGGTTAAGTTGACCAAATTTGGCTAATTTTGGCTAAGTTACATTAGATATAGTTATACTTGACTAATTTTGACTAAGTTATGCTATATTTAGCTATATTTGGCTACTTTTGCTTAGAGTTAGCTATGCTAGACTAAGTTTGGCTAAGTTTGCTTTTATTTCTCTAAGTTTCATTTGAGCAATTGTAGCTAATCTGTGCTACCAAAGATGTCTGCACTTGTGGCTCCATCAGCTTCATTTGAGCAATTGTACCTAATATGAGCTACCAAAGTTATGCTATATTTAGCTCTGAAGCCAAACAAAAGTTGCTGGCCAACTCATTTGTGATGCCAGGAGCATCCTCACGCCCATATCTAGGTAACACTAGGTGTGGCGATGGAGTCTGAGCATATGATGCCGATCTCTATGATACAAGAATTTAGTTAGACCTATATAACTTCAAAAATGTGTTTTGGCTAAATTTACTTAATTGAGCCAAAATTGAGAAAATTTGTTTTAAATATGACCAAATTTAGTTATGCCATTTATTAGATTTTTTGTCTTATTAGATCTAGCATGGAAAGCCCTAAGAAGACTGGTCCTGATTGTAACAACAAAGAAGACAATATGGAGTTTACTGACTCCAGCAGTTCAGGCTCCTATCACAGTCCTTCGGATCCTTTTCTGAATATAAAAATTAAAAAGACTTCAGTGGATCTAGACCCGGAATATGATCCTGCCGACGAGGTATGGATCACGAATCTTAACTTCAGCAGTTCAAGTTAATGTTGGTTGTCAAGTATACGAAGTCTTATAATTTTTTTCTACCTAGATTAATCTCGAAGACAATGAGGTGACATCGGCTCCTAAAACCGCAGAAGGTTCACCAATGGATGAATCCTCAGCTTCACTCAAGCGGAAACGAGGGCAACGAGGTCCCAATAAGGGTCTATTGGACCGCATCATGTACATAACAAGGGTCGGTCCAAGTGGGCTTCCCCAAGAACCACTGGATTCAGTTACCAAGTACCGTAATGCATGCGGTTTTCTTGTTAGGGAGGTTGTGCCGATCACAACCGAGAATTGGAGGAAATTACCCGAGCAGACCAAGAATGAGTTGTGGGAAAAGATAAAGAAACAATTCAAGTTCCCGAAAGGCACAGAAGAAGCTGTAAAGAAAGCAACATTGGTCTCTTGCGGCAAGAAGTTTCGATGCTGGAAGAGTGAAATGAATTCTTATGTTAAGGCCAATAAGGTCCCTAGCCCGAGGAAGATGGGAAAAATCACACAAACTCAGTGGCAAGAGTTTGTTCGTCAAAAGAGCACACCTGATGCTAAAGCTCTAAGTGCAACTAGGTCAGAGCTTGCAAAAAAGAACAAATACCATCATCGCTTGGGGTCTGCCGGATATGGCCCCAAAGTCCAGAAATGGAATAAGATAATAGACGACATTCTTAGTAAGGGCAATCCTCACCCATTAGAAGGGTGCGATGAGCAAACTCAACGCTGGGTCTTTGCTCGGTCAGGTTTGACCAGCGAGGGCAAACTTGAAAAGCCCAACTCTCTGAATGAAGTAGAGGATAAAATGAAAGAAGTAATTGAAAAGCAACAGAAGGGTCTCTTCAAGCCGAAGAGGGAGAATGACCAACTTACCGCTATCTTGGGAAACCCTGAACACAGCGGACGGGTTCGAGCAGTCTCTTCTCAAATGTCTTGGCTAGATGGTTTCCCTAAAGATAAAGACACATATAGAAGACGTGAGAAGTTTATGAAAACACTTGATGAAACAATTGCTCAAAAGGTCAAAGAAAATATGCAAGAAATTATGGAACAACTTAGACAATCAGGACAATTAGTGGCACCGAGTACAATGATGGTTCCGGTGCAAAAGGAGCAATTAGTATCTCCAACTGCCTACCCTAGCAGCGTTGGTTCCGTGCCAGGCTCAGGGTCAGCCCATAAGTTCCCTGTCGATGATATTGCTAACAACAAATCTTGTCGTCTTCTTGTCCCGATAGGCAGAGCAGGGAACAAAACCAAACAGGTTGCCACTGCTATGGCAAAGCCTGATCGTGACTTCAACGGGAGTCCACTTCCGTTGTATTATTCTGTGGTGCAAGTTCTTCAGATCATTGATAATGATTATGAAGATTATGAAATAGACCACGTCACACCTGAGGGGATCGCGACTCTGGGGCAGGCTGTCAACCAATTAATCCTTTGGCACCGACGCAATATCGTGTTGGACGATGAGCCAATTTCTAGCCCCGTCGCATCTCCAAATACTGCAACCCCATCTTCTAAGGCGAAAGTGCATGAAGATCCACTCCCAGTCCGGGAAGATCCACTCCCCCTATGTCTGAGCAAGGATGATGATATCCAAGAGCAACAAGTTGGACAACAACTTCAAGCAGTACCAGAGCAAGCTGTTGCTAGTAAAGAGCAACTAGTTGAGCAACAGCTTGAAGTAGTACTAGAGCCAGCTGCTGGGAGTAAAGAGCAATCAGTTGAACAACAGGTTCAACAACAAGCCAGTGTCCAACTTCCGACGACTACTCCTCGATCATCAGTGCCTGTCAAAGTTAGCTCATACGAAAATAAGAAACCTTCATCAGAAGTGACAAAGTATTTGGAAGCTATGAAGGAAAATATTAGAAAATCGAGTGCATCTCGTTCTTCTCATGAGCCAGCATTAGAAGATATCGAGGAGTGGGAAGAAGACGGTGTCATGTATAATCGGCGGACGGCTTTAGTTAAACCAGGAGTTCCAATATACAAGCTTGAGGATGTTCCTCCTAAATTTGAGAATGGGAAGCCGTTAATGACATCCGTACAACTTAGCAAACAACCCGTCGCGCTCAGAAGAATGCATGAGTGGTACATCACTGCCAGCACAAAATATGGTCTTCAGTGCGTCACATTTCGTATTCCAAAAGAAGCATTCTGGAGCACTGGAGTAGATAAACGAGTCATTTTATTTGAAGAGCTGCTTTCCCTTTTCCATCGAGGCATGCTCGAAATCAACCTGCTGCTCGTCTGGTGCTTGTAAGTGCTCTAATATTTTGTATTTGCTTTTCTTACTACACGCATACGCATTTCATGAGATTATAACAATTCTGGACTTCTTCAATAGGATGCAATACATGGATAATGAAAAGTTGGCACACAAGACAGGTATCCTTGACCCTACTAGGATTGCAAAGTCGCTATTCGACGTCCAGGCAAATCGAGAATCAAGCCAGTACAAACACATGAAAAAAAAATTGAAAGAGCAATTGCAAAACTTAAGAAGGATAGAAAGGCAGAAGTTGCAGCTTACATAGGACATGCGATGTTTAACTTTGTCAGAGACGGCCAGGACCTCGTAAAGGCTCCGTACCACTTCGAGTAAGTTCGACACATGGCATTGAAATAGCAATTATTGGTAATTGTTAACACGTGTGTTTGTATGTTTGCAGTAATCACTACATAATGATCTTCATCAAGCCAACGCAGGGAATGGCAACAGTCTTGGACTCGGCCGATTACCCACCAGATCCTTACAAAGATTTCCTTTCCATTTTGAAAAAGTACGTTTATTCAATAATTTTAATTTACGCAAATTTAGAATGTGTTGACAAGTTTTATACGACATTTCTTGTATTACAGCGCTTGGCGGTTTTACGCGGAACAGCTTGGCGGTCAGAGACCTCCTAATACGAATGCATTGGACATTAAAACGTATTATGCTTGTCCGAAGCAGCCTGCTGGGAGTGTCTTATGCGGGTATTATGTATGCGAGCATCTTCGGACCGCCGCCGTATATAGAGTCAATCGTGAGGATGTAAGTTATCCTTAATGTCGATACCTTATTTTCTTACTTTTGTGTTTCATTTTCATTGTAACTAGCATAGTTTAATGCTTATATTCTCTGCTGTTCAATATTACCAGAAACATTATTTTCATATTTTGATTCCAACTTCAAAATTCAATTGCTCATAGTACAACTGCTCCAAAAATACCTACTAAATTATTGTATACTCTCACTTTGATCTATACTTTGAGATTGTTCAAACCAACACATTCTAAACCTTGTTATGTGTTATATTGCAGCACAAGAAGAATCTGAACGAAGAATGGCCGGTTTGTAGAAGTATTCCTGATGGAGGAGCCGACAGGATTGCTTCTGAACTCTGTCAGTTCATTCGTCGCGAAATTTTGCACAAAACGGGGAAGTTCTTTGATAAGAGAGGTTCCGCAGCTGATGTGCCAGAACTTTGCGACTATACCAATCTAAACAGTTTTTAGTGAAAACTTGTAAACTTTGAGATGAAATTGTATCTGTAACTTGTGTGTATGTATATTGTTTTAGTGAAATTGACTTCTGTGATGATAATATTGTTGTCTTTTGTTCTGTGATGATTGTTGTTTTTTGTTCTGTGATTATATTGAATTGACCTTGTCGACTGTTGGAGTCGGCAGATCCCCTAACACTATGAGAAGTGTTTGAAGGAGTTTGTGGTTCGGTCTGGGCGCGCGGAGATCTAAGAAAGTGAAGTGCAATTTGGACACGAGTGACACGGTGGTTTACGTGGTTCGGGCCGCCTGAGCGTAATACCCTACTCCACGGGTGTGTGTTTGTTGTATTAACTTGTGAGCTTCAGAGTGTTCGAGAGTTCTCTCCCCGTGTATCGTCGGTTTGTCCTTTTATAGCACAAGGACAAACCGTTACAAGTCAGCCTGGCCCGACATGTGGCCCTGGCGGTTACTAGTATTGATACGCGAGATTAATTGTTGCTAATAACCCTGTAACGGCTCCGACAGTGCCGTTACAGGTGTTAATATCATCCGATTAAGTGTCATTAATGTGGAATTAATGATAATTAATCGGGTCTTGAAGTCTGCAGCTGTCCTTTGGAGATCCGGAGCCGTTACAACGTCTCCCGGGGATTTGAAGCGGTTTAGCTCTGACGTATGGACACGTGGCAGCTCCGGAGCTTGCTTGGGAGAAGCGGGAAGCTCCGGGGTGACCTGGCACGTGTCATGTCCGGAGCTTCTCTCGGTCGGGGGCTACCTCCGGAGGTGCCGTTTCAGTACTTGGCCCGGAGCTTCACCCTTGCGGGTAATAGCTCTGGGCTGACAGTACACGTGGCAACCTAGAGGTTAACCATGTTGGAGAAGCGGGTCCGGTCACGTCTGGCGAGTGGGCCCCCAAGGGTCTTCAATTTGAGTTGATGTCCTTCCCTTGAGATCTTTGTAACCTCAGGGGGTGTATGGTTTTTAGGGTACCGACAGTGGCCCCCTGGACCTACCTCCGGGGAAGGCCAACGGGATGAAGTCGTTCCGCCGGAGGTGGGTCCATACTTGTGACTCTTGAACTGGGTCTTCAAGAGTCTTCGGAGGTGCCTTTGGCAGGGCTTTATGGTTGAGTCCCGACGCGTGGCGCACCTCAGGCGGCAGATAAGATCTTTGACGTGCGGATCTCTCGCAATTGAAGGTCGTCGGTTCCCGATACGAAAACCGTATCGGTTCCGCGCGCCTTGTCAGTCCGCCGCCTTTGGGTTTCCCGCCTCGTGATGACAACTGTTCGCCTGGGTAAGAGCCTCGACTTGATCGTCAGGGTGGTCCCGGGCCCTCTTGTCATCGGCTGGGTTGAATTCTTGAGTAGTATGCTTAACTCCCCTGCAGTTTCCATCCAAGCGTTGCGAGGGCTTACTTAAGAAGGAAAGCGCACCGTCGGGAGTTCTTTACGCTTTCCATCTGTTCTTGCGCTCAAACTCCCAACTCGTGCTTTGCTTCTCTTCTCTCGCCTAGCAGTGCTGCGATGGAGTTGGGTCTGCGTGAGAGTCGTTTGAAGACGGAGAGCGATCTGAAGAAGGTCCGAGCCCTCATGGGGTGGTCGTCGGACTTCTTCAACCGTTCAGTCCGCACTGGAGGAGAGCTTCCCTTTAAAAAGGAGCACTCCGGCGAAATGGTATACTTTTCATCGTATGCCATGGTGGGGCTGATCCCACCATTTTCTTCCTTCTTTTTGATGCTGCTGGACTTCTATGGTCTGCAGCTATACCACCTTGGCCCTCACTCCCTTCTCCTTGTGTCCATCTTTGTCCACTTCTGCGAGATGTGGGTGGGCATTCCTCCCTGCATCGAGCTCTTCCGCACTTTCTTCACCGTCCAAACCACCGGCCGAAGTGACGAGTACCTTGGCTTCTACTACTTTGTGAAGCGCAAGAAGTGCCCGTTCAAGTATCTCCGGTCGTTCCCTTCCGGGAAGTGGGATGACTGGAAGAAAGATTGGGTAGTTGTCCGGGTGGAGGAGCACGAGCGGTTGGAGCTGCCAGACGGTCTGCCCGGCATTGACACGTCGGTGTGGAGCGAAGTTCCGGTGCTGGCGGCAGCTTTCGACCCCGTCTTGTCCAGGATCCGCCAATGTGTAGAGGGAGGATTGACTCCCCAGGCGGTGTTCTGCAACTTCCTGTCCAACAGGTGGGCGCCGCTGAAGAGGAGGGAGAAGCTCGCCTGGGCCCTCAACAGCGTGATGGACGAAGACCGGGTCGAAACCGGGTTGAAGTCCAGCATGGTGGGGAAGTCCTTGGAGTTTCACCTCAAGAAATTCCAGCACGGCATCGATGTAGACGGAGCGTACTTGACTCCGCCACCGGCTTTCCTCCCCCTGAACGAGGAAGTTGAGTTCAGCAGGGAACTCCGGCGGAAGATGCCCGCGCTTGACGACCTTGGCGTCGTCGAGAGAAGATCGACCGCCCCGTTGGCGATCCCCGGGTTGTCGGAAGGCGGCTCCGCCCCTGTCTCTCAGCCAAGAGCTGAGGTCACCGGCAAGGGCAAGGAGCTGGCGGAGGAGCCAGAGAGCCGGAAGAGGAAGTTGCGTCATGCTGACGGGAGGTCCGTCGGGCTTGCTACTTCCCCGCCAGTTCCCCGTCCTCAGGAAGGAGGATCCTCCGCTGCTGTAGCGTCTGTCCCCGTGGTGGGGTCTTTTCGGAGCGCTACTGTTCCGGCGGTGGGATCCTCCCGGAGTACGGCTGTCCCCGTGATGGGTCCCTCCGGAGGTGCCAGCTCCGGACAGGCGACTCCGGTTCGAGAAGCGGTGAGGGCCTCCAGGTCTAGGAGTTCCTCCCGGTCAAGGAGAGCTCCGACCCGGGAAACGCCCGCGGCTACGGCAAGTCCTGGGAGTCCTCCCGGAGCTCCTACGCCGACCGTGGCCAGCCCGGAACGTCCGGGAAAGAGGTTTCGCGCAAGCTGGTGCGTGAACCTCCCAAGGTAATTTTTCTTGCTTACCTCAATTAACTTTTAATTATAGCATCTGTTTGCTCAATTTCTTCATTCTTCATCTGCAGCGTTCCCAAGAAGGGGAGTGAAGCTCCGCCCTCAGCCACAGTGTCTGAGGCTGCGAGGGCTTCTGCTCCAGCCCCGGTGCCGCCCCAGGCGGAGGCTGCGACAGCTCCGGCGCCGGCTGTCGTGGTCATGGACCTCGACTCGTCTCCAGAAGTTCCCGTGGTAGCGCCGGACCACGGGATTGAAGATGCGCCAGCGGCACCCGCTCCGGAGGTTGAAGCTCCGGGCCCTGGTGCTGCAGAAGTAGATGCTCCGGCTGTCGAACCGGAGGAAGTAGCGGTCCCGGCTTCAGAGCCGGAAAATGCTGGAGCTTCGGCGGTCGAGCCGGAGGCAGCTGAAGCCCCGGCGTGCGAGCCGGAAGTTGAAGTGGTTCCGGCAATTGAGCCGGTTACTTCTGAAGCTCCGGTCGCAAGGCCGGTAGTTATTGGAGCGCCGGCTGCAGAGCCGGTGGTGGAGGCGGGGGAGCTTGAGCTCCCCTCAGAAGAAGCGTCCCGGCCGGAGCCATTGGAGGCGACGACGTCGATGGTACCCGTGGCGGAGCCAGAGTGCCTGAGCGGAGTCGCCGGCCCCCAGCCTGAGGGGGCGAATGAAGATTTGGTGGCGGGACCTTCTTCAGTGGCGACTGAGGCCATCCCGGAGGAGGGCCCTAGTGCCTTGGAAGCTCGGGGTTCCGCTCTCGCAGAGTGGGACCCAATTTTTGTAAATGAAGACCCGCTGGAACCAGCGGAGGAGACCCCAGAAGGTCCGGAGCCCATCTCGCTGTCGATGTCCATCGACAACGCTTGCTCCAGTCTGCGCCAAGTCCAACTAGCCTTCTTCCACGACAGCAAGGTTCTTGAAGAGGAGCGCCAAACCCTTAGGAGGTGGCGTAATAGACTCCAATTCGAAACCAAGCTGGCGCAGTCGAGGATCGCTGCGGACAAGGAATGGATCAAGCGGGAGAAGGTCCGCTTGGAGCTCTGGGGTGAGATGCTGGACGAGAGGGAGAGCATGACTCACAACCTCGACGCCCAATCCCGGGAGTACCACGACCAGGCTAAAGCTGCCAATGATGCGGCCAACGCCCGGTACGATCAACTCGAAGCCATCAGTACCGCACTCATCAAGCGCCGAGAGGCACTTGAGGGAAGGGAAAAACGGCTCGAGGATGAGGAGCAAAAACTCCTGGAACTACGGGACGACGTCTTGCGACGTGAAGAAGAGCTCGCCGAGAAGACAGCTCTGGCGGACAAGGGCCTCGAGGAGCGCGCTAAAAAATTGGAAGAGCGCTGCCTCGAGGAGGAGGAGAAGACCTGGTCGACCGCCGGAACAAGATCCACCTCCGGGAGGAGGAGCTCGGAAGACTCGAAAGGCGGGTTGCTGCGAAGATTCAGCAAAACGCCAAAGAAGTTGAGCGCCTCTCCCGCGAGAACTCAGAACTGGCGGCGACCCGGAGGTCCCTGGAAGAAATGAAGGGCCTGAGGAAGACGGACTCCCTGCAAATTTGGGAGTTCCTGAGCAAGGCCGACGATGCGCTGGCGCCTATGGGTTTCAGCCCCGTGCTTCCGGATGATCCGGAGCCGGAGCCGGACCTTGCATTGCAGGCGTTGAGCGCTGCGGGTGGCAAGCTCTCCAAGGTGGGCGACGTCATCGCGGACCAGTTGGAGGTCGAGGGGCAATCCCTGGCTAGGAATGTCACAGAATATGTGTTGACGTGCTACACTAGCAGGAACCCTCGATTCTCTCTGGACCCGGTGCTTGAAGGTCCCGTTGAAGGAGAAGGCGAAGCTACCCGAGCCAGCGTGTCGGAGGTCGCCCAGAAGGTCGCCGAGTTCTTCCATAGGGTCTAGGACTATCTTTCTTAGCCTTTATTTGTATCTTCTCTTCTTCCTCAATTTTGTAATCCTTTGTCCCCAGATGTAATCTCTGGTCTTCAAATGAAATGAAATCCCCAATTTTTCGTGAATTTCATTTTTTGTCTTCAACATCTTTGTCTTCACTTGGCCCCCTGGTAGATGTGCACAATGTGATTGTGGACATGTACCAAAAGGATGTTGATTTTTGTTGAAGACAGATTTGCTTCGAACTCGTATAGTTTAGGTCCGAAGTTTTCGATAGTGAAGGTCCCTTGAAGTCGTCGGAGCTTAGAAGCTCCGGCATTGCCCATCGTCGGAGCTTAGTAGCTCCGGCAATAGCCTCTACCAACACGTTGAGTGTCGATAGTTAATGCTTCGAGGTGTCGGAGCTTAGTAGCTCCGGCAATGACCTTTGCCACGCTTGGCTTGCTGGCAACAGACTCTAGTGATAGAGTCTTCTCACCATCTTCAAGTTAACGCCGGTGGGAGTCGGAGCTTGGTTAACTCCGATTTTTCTCCATCAATGTTGGGTTTATTCTTCCTGCACACTTAGGCCAAGAAAAACAGTAAAATTTGTTCCTTATCTATAACTTCGTTGCGGCTTACGGTTCTCAAGAGAATTTCAAGTTGAACACGATTTTTAGTATGATTGGATGAATTGTCTTTTCTTTTAGATCTAATTGTCCATGGACCCACCTTACTTTGGCCTGCCGGGGTGTAGGTAGAGTGGCGTACTTAGGGTGCTTGACCAGGCTAAGTCGATAGCGCACTCCAGCCCTAGAATGGCTTGGCGGCTTTCAGGCGAGTTGGCCACAGACGATATTTAAATCTAAAAAATCTGACAATTCAACCCAAATCGTACATAAACCGGTTAAACTAGAACTTCTTAAGAATTGCACATTTCTGTTATAGACAAGAAAGAGAAAAATAAAAATGTCGAGCCTTATGCAAAAATGAATGCACGTGGAGTCTATTTCACATGAAGATGTCTTTCATTATAGGTCCGGGGTACAGGGGAAACAAGTACACTCTTAGGGTACGCAACCAGGCTAAGTGTGTTTGGTTTCTCGTTTAACCCAGGGTAATTAGCTACACTTCTAGTCCGGAGACTGTATTAAGTGTTGCATGAGCTTTTCAAACCTTTCGGGAAAGGTCCGGCTGCTCTCCCGGAGGAACTACCCGACTCTGTACAATGACTCTATAACATACACTTCAAGTTACTTAAGACTCACCTCCGTGGAATTAAGTGTAGAACTTACGGAGGTGCTCGATGTTCCAAGGATTTGGGAGAGGTGTCCCATCCTCGGTAGCCAAGCGAACGCTTCCGGGACGGGATACTTTGATCACTCGGAAGGGTCCTTCCCAGCCGGGGGAGAGTTTGTTTTGCCCTTCTCTGGATAGTATTCTCCGTAGCACCAGATCGCCTTCCTCGAGCTGTCGGTTGTGTACATGCCGCTGATGATAGCGCCGTAGAGCTTGGCGGTATCGGGCATTCCGAACAGCTGCTTGGCACCTTCCCTCCTCGAGGAGGTCTAGGTCTTCACGCCGGAGCTGGTCCTGCGCGGCTTCGTCGAAGGTCCGGACTCGGAGAGAACCCAGGGTGATCTCCGGAGGAAGGATCGCTTCTGCTCCGTACACCAGGAAGAAGGGTGTTTCTCCGGTTGCCCGACTTGGAGAAGTCCTGTTAGCCCATAGAGTGGGCGGAAGCTCCTCGATCCAATTAGCTCCGTGCTTTTTCAAACGCTCATAAGTGCGCGTTTTTAGTCCTTTAAGGATTTCTGCGTTTGCTCTCTCGGCTTGCCCATTGCTGGCAGGATGAGCTACGGAGGCGTAGCAAACTTGTATGCCGAGGTCTTCGCAATATCCTTGAAATGCGGAGCTTGTGAACTGAGTCCCATTATCAGTGATGATCTTGTTTGGGACTCCGAATCTGCTCACGATAGATTGTAGAAAATTGATTGCAGATTGTTTGTTGATCGTCACAACAGGAGTAGCTTCCGGCCACTTGGTGAACTTGTCGATGGCGACATACAGGAACTTGTAACCTCCGACGGCTCTTGGGAAGGGTCCCAAGATGTCCATCCCCCACACGGCGAAAGGCCACGTAGGAGGTATCATTTGTAAGGGCTGAGCAGGTGTATGAATTTGCTTTGCATGAAATTGGCATGCTTTGCATTTCTTCACTAGCTCAGTAGCATCCTGGAGCGCTGTTGGCCAGTAGAAGCCGTGCCGAAAGGCTTTTCCGACCAGCGTGCGGGAAGACGCGTGGTTCCCACACTCGCCTCCATGGATTTCTGCGAGGAGCTCGCAGCCTTCTTCCCTTGTGATGCACCGCCTTAGGATGCCGTTGGCACCGCGCCGGTAGAGATCCCCTTCTACCAACGTGTATCTTTTAGCCAATCTGACTACCCGGTCAGCGGATACATCATCGTCAGGAAGGATGTTGTCTTTCAAGTAGTTCCGGATCTCCGAGATCCATGCATCGGAACTGACTTGAGCATTTGAGTCTTGCGTGCTGGGTTGCTCGGAGCTTCCGGCAGCACCTACGACCCTTGATGGCTGCCATGGTAACAGGGCCATCGGGACCGTCAGCTTCGGGATGCTGATCTCGCCCCCTTCGTTCAGCTCGGCAGGCTGAACTGTGGGTTTTGACATCCTCCGGACAAAGGTTCCGTCAGGAGCCGGAGCTCCGGTTGACGCCTTGGTCGAGAGTTCGTCAGCTTCAGCGTTGTGAGCACGCTGAACATGGTGAAGGTCTAGGACTTCGAAGTCCTTCTGAAGCCTCTGGACTTCAAGGAGATAAGCAGCCAGCTGGAGATTATTGCAGGAGCATTCCCCCTTCACCTGTTTGATAACAAGTTGTGAATCTCCTTTGACCAGCAACTGCTTGACACCAAAGGATAATGCCACCTTTAATCCATATATGAGTGCTTCGTACTCCGCCATGTTGTTGGTTGCCTTGAAATCAAGGTGCACCATGTATCTTACCTTCTCCCCGGTTGGTGTGAGGAGAAGGACTCCAGCTCCGGCTCCCTGCTTCTGCATGGAGCCGTCGAAGTAAAGGGTCCAGTGAGGCTTAGTGAAGGCCGGAACTTGTGGTTCCTTCTTCTGCTCGCTGGGGCCCCCAGGGTTTAATGGAGAGGGAGTCCATTCTGCCACGAAATCTGCCAACGCTTGACTCTTGATTGCTTGTCTTGGAATGAATTCGAGGTCGAATTCAGCCAGTTCCGCTGCCCACTTCGCTATATTCCCAGTTGAATTGGGATTATGCAGAATCGCTCGAAGTGGATATGAGGTTACCACCGAGACTTTGTGAGCTTGGAAATAGTGTCGAAGCTTCCTTGAGGCAATAAGAACTGCGTAGAGCATCTTATGTACCTCTAGGTATCGAGTCTTGGCATCATGTAACACTTCACTGATGAAGTATACTGGGCGTTGAACGGTCCGGACCCTCCCGTAGGGGTCCGGAGCTTCCTCTCCATTGATCCGGACCCTGTCGGAGGGGTCCAGACTATCTTCGGGGACCTCCGGGTTCTGGGTGGAGGAACCCGGAGCTTCTTCAGGAATGACCTGGATCCTATCAGAAGGATCCGGGTCCTCTGAAGTGGCTTCTTGAGGATTCAAGTCTGGGAGCTGGGACCCAGACCTGCTTTCGGGAACCTCCGGATCCTCCCGAAGGGATCTGGATTCCTGAGTATTGGGTAGTTCCGGTCTCTCCGCAACCAGAACCATACTGACGACTTCGTCAGCTGCTGAAATATAAAGCAATAAAGGCTCACCAGGGTTCGGAGCTACCAAGACTGGTAGAGTGGTGAGGAACTGTTTCAGCTCCTGGAATGCCTTCTCTGCCTCTTCAGACCATTGGAATGGTCCGGACTTCCTCAGTAACTTGAAGAAGGGAAGTGCCCTTTCCGCCAGTCTTGAAATGAATCGACTGAGGGCTGCTAGACATCCAGTTAATTTTTGGACGTCTTTGATGCGGGTTGGTGGCCGCATGTCTTCGATGGCTTTTATCTTTGCCGGATTAGCCTCTATACCCCGGTGACTTACCAGGAAACCAAGAAGCTTTCCGGAACTAACCCCGAAGACGCACTTGTCTGGGTTTAGCTTCGTGCGGGTGGCCCGCAGCTTGTCGAAGACAGCCTGCAAGGTATCCAAGAGAGACTCCTTGTTTTTGACTTTGACCACAATGTCATCAACGTACACCTCCACTATGTCTCTGATGAGTTCTTCGAAAGTTTTGTACATTGCTCGTACAAAAGTTGAAGCTGCATTCTTGAGACCAAAAGGCATGGCTGTGTAACAATACAATCCATCCGCTGTGATGAATGAAGTATGTTCTTCATCTTCCCTAGACATCCGGATTTGATGATATCCTGAATATGCGTCTAGAAAACACAGCAACTCACACCCAGAGGTGGAATCCACTATCTGGTCTATTCTAGGTAGTGGGAATGGATCTTTTGGACATGCCTTATTCAGTGTGGTGTAGTCGATGCACATCCGAAGTTTCCCGCCGGCCTTAGGCACAACGACTGGGTTTGCCAGCCATTTTGGATGGTAGACTTCTCGGATGAATCCGGCTTCGAGCAACTTCTTCACTTCTTGTCGGATGAAGTTCTGTCGCTCTACAGATTGCTTCCGAGGTTTCTGGTGTACGGGCCGAGCGTCGGGGTAAATCTTCAGATTGTGCTCAATCACTTCCCTGGGGATCCCAGGCATTTGTGACGGTTGCCAGGCAAACACGTCAACATTAGCCCGGAGGAAAGTGATGAGCGCGAGTTCCTATTTGTCGTTCAAGCCACCCGATATGCGGGTAGTTTGAGTGACATCGGAACCAATTTGGACGACTTTGACGGGAATGTCGGTGTCGCCGCTTGGCTGCACACGGGGTGCAGAGGTCGAGCCTCGTTGACGAATGCTCGGAGGTTGTGGAGCTTGCTTCTGTCTGGAATCCTCCTCTTGCGCTGTGGTGAGTGCATGGAGTTCTTCCAGAGCAGTTACTCTGGCAGTGCGATCTCCACGGATCCGGAGAACGCCTACTGGTGTCGGCATCTTCAACACCAGGTATCCATAATGAGCAGCTGCCATGAATTTGTACAGGGCAGGTCTACCCAAAATGGCGTTGAATGGTAAGTTGATCTGAGCGACGTCGAAGACCAACTTTTCGGTGCGATACTTCTCCCGGGTCCCGAAGGTAACAGGGAGAGTGATAGCTCCGAGTGGGGTTATGGCCCCCGGACCTACTCCGGAGAAAGGTCGAGAGGGCTGGAGGTCTGAAGGTCGAAGCTGAAGCTTAGTGAAAGCTTCGAAGCTGATGAGATTAAGCCCCGAACCTCCATCTACCAGGACATGATGAAGCTGGATGTTGTTGATGGTGGGGGATACCATCAAGGGCAGCTGGCCAGCTCCGACCATGCTTTGAGGACAATCCGAAGCATCGAAAGTGATGGGTGTGTCCATCCACTTTCGATGTGGCTCCGGTCTAGCTGTAGGAGCTACAGCAGCCATATCCCGTCGCATGGTCTTAATGACGCGACGAGAGGTGATGTCCCATGATCCACCAAAGATGGTGTTCATGGTTTTTCGACGTTCGTTGTCGGAGACGTCGGAATCATCGTCGACGGAGGTGTAGACGGCTTTCAAGACCTTTTTGGGGTCTTGAAACCCTAACTCCTCTTCAGCCGGAGCTTCATCGACCTTTTGTTTTCCCTCCCTCTGGCGGAAGGGAGACCCTTCCCGGCGCTTGTGGTAGCGCTCGGCAAGGTTTTGGACCTCCCGGCAATCCTCCAGCCTGTGGCTACCCGTTTTGTGAATGGGGCACCACATCTTGGATTTGCCACCGTCTTCGGAAGACGGTCGAGGTCGCTTCTCGGGGCGTGGCCCCCGGCCACCAGGAGTTGCAGTGGCTGCAACGTTGGATGTGCCGGCCGACGGCTTCTTCTTGCCGTTGGTCTTCTTTTTCTTCTTGCCACTCCCGGAGGTAGCGACTTCTTCTTTGGAGGATTTTTTATGATCCTCCAAGGCTGGTTTGGAGTGCATTTCACGGCCCTCCGCAGCTCTGGCACATTTGTCAGCCAGGCTGAAGAGCTCCGTGACACTGGTGATCTCTTTGATCGCCAGTTTTTCCAACATCTTCTTGTCTCGTACACCCTGTCTGAATGCTACAATGACAGAAGCGCTTGAGATAGAAGGGATTGTGTTACGTACCTGAGAGAATCTCTGGATGAATGACCGCAAAGATTCCCCTCCTTTTTGCACGACCGCAAAAAGGTCCAGTTCGGTGCCCGGACGGGTGTATGAACTCCCGAAATTGGCGGTGAACTGGCGGCATAGCTCCTCCCAACTGTCGATAGAGTTGGGCGGAAGGCTCATAAACCAGGACCTAGCGGTCCCAGTTAAGGCCACTGGAAAGTAATTGGCCATTACAGCCTCATTTCCTCCAGCTGCTAGGATCGCAGTGGAGTATATCTGTAGAAATTCTACGGGATTGACAGTCCCGTCGAATTTTTCCGGCAGGT
This sequence comes from Tuctoria greenei, assembly GCA_036927565.1. NCBI lineage: Eukaryota > Viridiplantae > Streptophyta > Magnoliopsida > Poales > Poaceae > Tuctoria > Tuctoria greenei. The sequence goes on along the minus strand of JAYESD010000011.1, from coordinate 126,287,626 downwards.
GTGGCCGGAACTTCTGTGGCCATCTAACCATACGCAGGTGCATGGCTAGGGCGGAACAGCCTCCTCCTACTCCTTCCAGAGTAGAAAGATCTTGAGCATCTCGTCTTTCTCGAGCTCGCTCGATGTGGACACGGCCATCCTGTTGGCGGTATCGGCGATCAAGCTCCGCTCGGAGGTCGTGTGTCGAAAGCCGAGATGCAGTATGGGCACGTCGTGCCCCAGAGGGCAACGACGTCACTTGCTGTGACGCAGCTCTTCTCCGGTTGTTGGAGACATGTGGACCAAGTCTTCCAGACAACGTTCGTCGCTGCGACGGGGCTCGCCCTGAAGGAGGTGGACCCTGATTGTTGAGGCGTTCGGCCGCTGCTGCGACCAAATGCTCAATATCAGCTCTCCATTGCTCCATGGCACCTTGAGATGCATCCGGAGGTGGTGGTCGCTGAAGGAGAGCACGCGCTGCATGGAGCGCATGTTCTGGGTTGTCACGACTTGCCGGCGCAGAATGTGACGCCGGTGCACCATCATGTCGTTCGGCATGTCTTGCCGGAGAAGATGGTGGTGGTGGGAGTGTGACTCCCGCTGGAACTGAGGCTCCTGCCGGTGGTTGCATGTTGGAGGGATTGCCTCCGACAGTCTGAGCAGCAGGTTGCCCGTTGGATGATCCAGCTGCAGAATTCACCATTCTTGAAGATCTCAGGCGCCCCTACCTGGCGCGCCAACTGTCGACTGTTGGAGTCGGCAGATCCCCTAACACTATGAGAAGTGTTTGAAGGAGTTTGTGGTTCGGTCTGGGCGCGCGGAGATCTAAGAAAGTGAAGTGCAATTTGGACACGAGTGACACGGTGGTTTACGTGGTTCGGGCCGCCTGAGCGTAATACCCTACTCCACGGGTGTGTGTTTGTTGTATTAACTTGTGAGCTTCAGAGTGTTCGAGAGTTCTCTCCCCGTGTATCGTCGGTTTGTCCTTTTATAGCACAAGGACAAACCGATACAAGTCAGCCTGGCCCGACATGTGGCCCTGGCGGTTACTAGTATTGATACGCGAGATTAATTGTTGCTAATAACCCTGTAACGGCTCCGACAGTGCCGTTACAGGTGTTAATATCATCCGATTAAGTGTCATTAATGTGGAATTAATGATAATTAATCGGGTCTTGAAGTCTGCAGCTGTCCTTTGGAGATCCGGAGCCGTTACAACGTCTCCCGGGGATTTGAAGCGGTTTAGCTCTGACGTATGGACACGTGGCAGCTCCGGAGCTTGCTTGGGAGAAGCGGGAAGCTCCGGGGTGACCTGGCACGTGTCATGTCCGGAGCTTCTCTCGGTCGGGGGCTACCTCCGGAGGTGCCGTTTCAGTACTTGGCCCGGAGCTTCACCCTTGCGGGTAATAGCTCTGGGCTGACAGTACACGTGGCAACCTAGAGGTTAACCATGTTGGAGAAGCGGGTCCGGTCACGTCTGGCGAGTGGGCCCCCAAGGGTCTTCAATTTGAGTTGATGTCCTTCCCTTGAGATCTTTGTAACCTCAGGGGGTGTATGGTTTTTAGGGTACCGACAGACCTGGAAATTAGAAATAACAGCAGTAGTACTGCATGACTGTGAAAAACAATTATCACAGGCGGCTAGATACAAGTAAAGAAACATCTGTGATAACCTAATTTTCACAGGCGGTGTCTGTTATGGTAGAAACCGGCTGCGTTAAAGGGTCTTCACAGACGGCTGATATAGGTAAACTCCGTCTGTGATAACACTATTATCATAGACGGGTTAGTTATGCTTCAATAACCGTCTGTAAAGACACATTATCATTGACGGTTAGTTATGCTTCAAAACCCGCCTGTGAAGACATATTATCATAGGCGGTTAGTTATGCTTCAAAATCCGCCTGTGAATACAAATTATCATAGACGGTTAGTAATGCTTCAATACCCGTCTGTGAAGACTTCTTATCATAGACGGTTAGTTATTCTTCAATAACCGTCTGTGATAAGACGTTTATCACAGACGGTTATATATGCTGCACGACCCGTCTGTGATAAAGTATTTTCACAGACGGCTAGCCTAAGTAAAGAACTGCCTATGATAATCGGTCTTCACAGGCGGCTATCCTTAGTGAAGAACCGCCTATGATAATTAGTCTTCACAGGCGGTTTCACTTCTCCGCCTGTGAAATTGCGGATTATCACAGACTCTTCGTTTCAGGCGGTTTTAAAAGCCGTCTGTGATAATAGGTTTGGAGCCGCCTGTGATGAGGCTTATTGTAGTAGTGGGGGAAACCCTAACCCTAGCATCTTCTTTCTCTCCCAATGGAGAGATAACGGCGGCACCGTCATCCTCTGGCACGGAGCTAATGCTTCGAGCCCAAGCCGCGTACCTCAGCCAACCGCCGACAACTCAAAAACCTAGGGTTAGGAAATCCTAACCCTAGGCGAGCTTCTCCACTGGCGGCACGTTGTGCGCGCCGTGGGAGTGTCCTTGGCAGCGCCGTGTACCTGCAAGCAAATCAATCACTCAGAGGCCTAAGTAGCCGCGCTAGGGTTTCGGGTGCGAACCCTAACCCTAGCAGTTGGGTTTTCTTCAACGGCGATCGACCAACGCTGCTTTGGCCGACGATGAGCTACCTTTCGGTCGCTCGCCGGCGGCGAAGGCTCAGCCGTGCCGGAAGTCCCCGACGCGGTGGCGCACCCTCACCCCTCCACTCAGAGCCGGCGCACGACGGTTTTCCTCGAAGGAAACCGACTGACACCATCGACACCGGAGGGGAAGCACCTCGCGGTATGTGACCCTCACCGGAGACGACAGCGCGGCGGTGCCGTAGGTCCCGCGCGGCCGGCGCGGACTCTCCGCCGCTCCCTCGCCTTTGCCGCTCGCCGCTCGCTCGAGTGAGGAGAGAGAAAGTGGAGTCGGAAATGGATTAGGTTTCGGCGAAACCCGCGGCGAGAAGCTTAAGTACCGTCCCAATCTCACCGTGGAGCCGTCGGATCTAAAATAAATGGATCAGATGATCCTAAGTTATAAGGATTCGGTGAATCTCAGCCGTCGGATTGAAATCCGACGGCCCTCGGCGCGCGCCGGCTGCCGCCTCGCCGTAGTAGGCCCCGAGCCCATGCGGAGTGGCCTTAGCGGGCCGCTGGGCTGCCCTTTAATATTTTCGAGAATTTTTGGTTTTTCAATCAGGCCGTTTTCGGTTGTGAGCCAAAATGATTAATGGGCCACGCATTACGGTTTTTCCTTTTTAATTAAGGATTTTCAGTACTGGGCTGGGCCAGGATACTGGTAAATGGGCCAAATTCAGGGTTTTGGCCCTTTTAGCCTTTTTCACAGTTTTAATTTTCAGAATTGATTTAAGATGGAAAATAAATTCTAGAAATTAAGAAAAATGATTAGAGAAATCAGTAAATGGCTGAGAAAATTCAAGGAATTTTTGTGTGATGTTTGAAATATTTTGATTGCATTATTTCTGTAATTTTATGTAATTTTAAGTTATTAAGTGAATTTTCTCAGTTATTTTAAATTCAATTAATTGCCATTAGACCTTGCAATTAATTTCAGTAATTTAAGAATTAAGTTTATTTTGCTTCCGCTGTTATTTAGCAGTAAATTTAAATAAGTAACCAACAACAAAGTTTAAATTTGCTGAAATTTTAAGTGTATATGTTTTGCATGGAAATTAAATAAGTAACCAAAGTGAAAATTTAATTTTGCCAAGTTTTAAGTTTATTTCCAATATATTTGCATTATATTGGGAATTTCTTCATGATATTTTAAGCATGTCTACATGGAAATTAGAGTAACCAATGTGAAATATTTCCGTGTTAATTAAGTCATTAAGTAAAGTGGAAATTAGAGTAACCAACGTGAAATATTTCCATGATTATTTAAGTGAAATGGTTTTGTTGAGTAACAAACGCGAAAGACATTTTATGCCATTTCTTGTTATTTAAGTGCAATTTTAAGTATATGCTTCATCATATGTTGTTTAAGTCATTTTTTTCTAACCCCTATATTTTATTTTATTAAGGTGCCTCAAATGTGGTAAGTCTCATTGCCTCCATAGAGACCCTCGCTGGTCATAACTATGGGACATGGAATGAGAGACTCAGAATGAACTTAGCAATTGCAAATCTTGACCTTTGCCTAAGAAAGGATCAACTTGTTGATCCTACAGCTCCCATTGCTCAGTCTGAGGAGACTCGTGAAGAGTTTGGTGTAAGAAAGGAGGAGTACCTTAAGCTTAAGGAAAAGTACCCTAAGGATCTTGAGGCATGGGAGGAATCCAACAGAAAGTGCCTCATGGTCATTAAGGACACCATTTCTGAGTCCATAAGAGGAGCTATTCCTGACTGTGAGCTGGCAACTTAGTATCTTGCCAAAGTCAAAAGTCAGTACACAGGCTCCACTAAGACATTAGCAAGCACACTCCTCAAAAGGCTTGTTAATGAAGGTACACTGGTGGGGGTGTGAGAGATCACATCCTTAAGATGAGTAATTTAAATGCAAACCTCAAGACTCTTAACTTAGCCATGCCAGATGAGATGTTTGTGCATTTCATCTTCATGTCTTTGCCCAAAGATTTTGAGGATTTTGTAATAAATTATCACTCCAAGGAAGATAGCTGGACTTTAGAGAAAGTCATGGCTATGTGCATTCAGGAGGAGGTGCGCATAAAAGGTAAGGGTGGAGACTCCATTAACTTCACCAAAGGTAAGGGTAAGGGAAAGGCGAAGACCTACTTCACCTCTCCCAAGCCACCATCTTTTAAGGTACATGGCTCCTTTTTTAAGGGCAAAGGGACAGCTCCTCATCCTTCTGGCTCTAAGTTAAAATCAGATCAATGCAAATTTTGCAAGGACTTTGGACATCGCCAGAAGGACTGCATTGGTTTATTAAGTGGTGTGCTAAGAATGGTAAGGATATTATCACTTTCGTAAATGAATCCCTGTACTTAGCTTATTCTTGATCTACTTGGTTGATTGACTCAGGTGCAACTGTGCACGTTTGTAATTCTATACAGGGGTTAAATACGATGAGGACTATAAGAAGGGGGGAAAGGACCATCAAAGTCGCTGATGGCCATGAAGCTCAAGTTAAAGCCGTTGGAACTTATCCTCTTAGACATAGTAGTGGTTTCACACTTAGACTTCATGATGTTCTTTATGTCCCTAGTTTAGAGAGGAATTTGATATCAGTGTCATGTTTGGATAATTGTGGATTTGTTTGCCATTTTGGCGAAGACAAATGCTCTATTAGTTTGAATAATAAGATTGTGGGTATTGCCTTCAGACAAGACATGCTTTATCTATTGTCCACTCATGATAATATTAATGCATTAAGTAATGATCAAATTCTCGCTAAGAATGACATCAAAAGAAACAAGCGGAAAAGAATCGATTTTGAAACATCGTCGAAATTATGACATTGTCGATTATGCAACATTTCGAGGGGGAGGATCAAGCGCTTAGTATCTCAATCGATCTTACCTCACTTAGACTTTTCCGATTCAGAAGAATGCATTGATTGCATCAAAGGTAAGTTTGTTAAGACTATTAAGAAGAACTCCATATGTAGCATGGGAATTTTAGAAATTATTCACACGGACATTTGTGGTCCATTTCCTGTAGTCTCCGTAGACAGGTATGACTCGTTCATAACGTTCACGGACGACTACACTCGTTATGGTTACATTTATCCAATCAAGGAGCGATCCGAAGCATTGGATAAGTTTAAGATATTTAAGGCTGAAGTGGAAAATCAGCACAACATTAAGATTAAGGTAGTAAGATCCGATCGTGGATGTGAGTACTACGGTCGGCACACCCCATATGGTCAGGTTCCTGGACCCTATGCAAGGTTTCTACGGGAACATGGCATAGTCGCCCAGTATTCTACACCGGGCGAGCCTCAGCAGAACGGTGTTGCGGAACGTAAAAACCGTACTCTTATGGACATGGTAAGGAGTATGCTAAGTTATTCTACGTTACTGGTTAACCTATGGATGGAGGCATTAAAAACCGCCATTCATGTGCTTAATCGGGTTCCCACTAAGTCAGCACCTCAGACACCGTATGAGATGTGGACAGGACGTAAGCCCTCATTAAACTATTTTCATATTTGGGGTTGTCCAGTTGAGGCTAAGATGTTCAACCCAAACATTAGTAAGCTGGAATCTAGAACAGTTAGTTGCCATTTTATTGGCTATCCTGAGAAAAGTAAGGGTTTTAGGTTCTATTGTCCAGATCGGCATACCAAGTTTATAGAAACATGTCATGCCATATTCTTAGAAGACGCTATGATCAGGGGGAGCACAGTAAGGCGGGAAATAGACCTTGAGGAGGAATGGATTAGTTTACCCGTTCCGATGACTCAAGAGCCTTATTTCACCCTACCTGCTGTCATCGTGCCACCAGCACCTGGTGCTGGTGACACAACGCCTATTGTTGCACCTCCATCGGCCACAACAGAAATAAGTGAGGTACAACCTCCTCAGCCAGTTGAGGACATGGTCGAACAAAATGAGGTTCAGCAGCAGCCTCAACCATTAGATGATGCTCAAGTAAGAAGATCACAAAGAGTAAGACGGTCGGCTATCCCGGACGACTATCAGATATAATTGAGCGAAGAAGTTAAGATAGAAGATGATCCCACCTCTCACGAAGACGCCATGAGACGACCTCAGTCATCTGAATGGCACAAAGCCATGGAAGATGAAATGAGTTCCATGAGTGCCAACAAGGTCTGGGACTTAGTAGAGATTCCTAAAGGAGCCAAAACTGTAGGCTGTAAGTGGGTCTACAAAATTAAGCATGACTCCAAAGTGAAGATCGAGAAATACAAGGCTAGACTTGTGGCTAAGGGATTCACTCAACGGGAGGGTATTGATTACAATGAGACCTTCTCTCCCGTGTTGTCTAAGGATTCTTTTAGAATCATCATGGTGTTAGTAGCGTATTATGACTTAGAATTACATCAGATGGATGTAAAGACAGCGTTCCTCAATGGGGATCTATATGAGGACGTCTATATGACACAACCGAAATGTTTTGTCGTTAAGAGTAAGGAACATATGGGATGTCACTTGAAGAAATCCATTTATGGACTTAAGCAACAAGACAATGGTATCTCAAGTTCGGTGAGATTATTACAAAGTTTGGGTTTATGGAAAATGAGGAGGATAATTGAATTTATGCTAAGTTTAAGAATGGAAATCTCATATTCTTAGTCCTTTATGTGGATGACATCCTATTAGCAAGCAGTGATGTCAACCTACTCTTAGAAACTAAGAAGTTTTTATCCTCAAACTTTGATATGAAGGATCTAGGTGAAGCGACCTATGTTTTAGGGGTTGAGATACACCGAGATCGTGTTAAGGGGGTTTTAGGACTGTCTCAGAAGACATACTTAGAAAGCGTACATAGAAAGTATGGTATGCATAATAGCAAAGCCTCGCCTGCTCCAGTAGTTAAGGGCGATAGATTTTCAAACTCTCAATCGCCTAAGAATCAGTATGAGGTTGATCAGATGAAAGGAATTCCTTATGCTTCTGCTATCGGAAGCTTGATGTATGCTCAAGTTTGTACACGCCCTGACTTAGCTTTTGTGATTGGGATGCTTGGCAGATATCAAAGTAATCCAGGATTAGATCACTTGAAAGCCGTTAAGAAAGCATTAAGATACATACAGGGTACTAATCACCTAATGCTGACATATAGTAAGACTGAGTCACTAGAAATAGTGGGCTATTCAGATTCAGATTACGCGGCTTGTGTGGATACTAAGAAATCCACGTCAGGTTACATATTCACCCTCGCGAATGGAGCTATATTGTGGAAAAGCTCCAAACAAGCAATCACTACATCGTCCACAATGTATGCTGAGTTTGTTGCTTGTTATGAGGCCACCGGGCAGGCATCTTGGCTTAAGAAATTCATTCCCGGTCTTAAAGTGGTCGACAGCATCCATAAACCACTTAAGTTATACTGTGATAATCAGCCAACAGTAATGTACTCTCACAACAACAAGTCGAGTGGTGCTGCCAAACACATCGACATTAAGTACTATGTTGTGAAAGAGAAAATACAAGATCACACAATTAGTCTCGAGCATATCAGTACTAAGCAAATGCTTGCGGATCCGCTAACTAAGGGCCTTCTACCCAACGAGTTCATTGAACACGTAGCCGGCATGGATTTAAGGGAGACCCTGTGATAATATCCTGGATTCTAAGGGGCCACCTAAGTGTAAGATTATTTCTATTTGTGAGATGTATCGTGGTCTTCGAGTCAAATAGTACATAAATGGCTGTTTTGATGTGTCGTGCCGTTTATGTCAAAGCAAAAGAGATATGTGTAAGATTAGTTCAGAAAATTAAGATGATAAGTTAAGGACCCGAGATCAAGGGGGAGAATGTTAGTTGTTGTGATCCCGGTCCACGTGGGCAACAACCACGGGCCGAGTCCAACTCTCCCCACGCACCCTGATCGGGGGCGCAACCGACTTCCGTTCGGTGCGGCCCCCTCTCGCCCGCGCGATAATAAATAGAGGGGAGAGGCCGGGGCTCTGGTTACCAGTTAATCACGAGCCTAAAACTCTCCCCAAAACCCCTAACCCGATCTATTAGCATGCGGAACGAGGGGAAGGCCTCCACCGTCATCGCTGCTCCAAGCCTGCACTGCACCGACGATCTACCTGGACCGACCTAATCTACTGCGATCATCCCCTGAGCCCAATGCCATCAGGTGGACCAATCGACGGTAACCCTAATCCCCTTCTTCCTAATCCTTCTATTGCGTTCTGGATCATACGTGCACTGTTTCTTTAATGAATTGTTAAATGATTAGTCTAAGTAATTAGATCAGTGTTAAATTGTCATTAAGATTGTTTGTCCTGAATAGATTAAGTCTAAGCAGTACCGATTAGGTGTTCCTACCAATGATCCTAAGTACCCTAAGAACTAACAACACGCACTACAGAAAACACAACCATTTCCGACGGCTGGAGCAATTAGCGATGGCTCTCACTGGACCGTCACAAATAGAAGCTTAGTTTGCAATGGCGAATTCTAACGCCATCGCATATTATGTGGATGTCATAAATGGAAGCTTAAATTGCAACGGCAAACCCTAACACTATCGCAAATTAAGCAACTATTGCCAATGTGTGTTTAATTTGCGATTGCTAACCCTGGCACCATGACAATTTAATTAGCCATTGCAAATTAAGGGGATATACCCTCGGCTTACGCGGCCCGACTTCAATTTCCGCATGCTGCTGCCACGACCTCGCTCTCTCCCGATGCCTCCGCTGCCTACCTTGCACGCAGCTGCCGTTGTCGCCTCCCCCATTGACCGCCCCTGTTGCCACCTCCCCGGCGTGGCCGCGCCTGACTCCTATTTCTCCCTCACACAATGCTACCTGTCTTTTGATGCTGCCCTACGTCATCGCTGTCCCCGAGCCATCCCCGCCTCCCCAACACTCTCCAACGACAGCCTCCACTCCGATGGCCGGCGCCCCAACGCGCCTGATGACTGGCGTGCCATTGAGCTCCCAACGGTCTGCGCCCCCTCCTAGGCCCCAACAGCAGCCCTCCTGTGGCCGCCCTCCTCGATCTCCGCCCTCCCGTGGCTGTCCTCCCCGATGTGCCGCCTCCCAACGCCGACCGCTTCCCCCAAGCCGGCCGCCCCCCCCCCCCCCCACTCCATTGCTAGTTAGGTTAATTTTTTTTCTTCTCCATTCCCACTCCACTGCTAGGTAGGTTTAATTTGTGCTTGTTTAGATGATTATGCTTAGACGGTATGTGTTAAGTTGTTCTAGTTAGGTTTGTGTTAGTTAGATTATTATGCTTAGATGATAATTTTTGCTAGATATGTTTAATTGATAATTATGCTTAGATGATTATGCTTAGGTTTAGATAATTTATTGCTTAAATGATTATGCTTATATGATTATTCTTAGATGATTATGCGTAGGTTTGGATGATTATGGTTTTTTAGGTTTGCATAATTTTTGTCTCGCTTTGGAAAATGTGTTTATTATGCTTGTTATAATTATTTGTCTTGTTATTTTGATTGCTTGAGTGTTTAAGTACTATATGTACCTAAATGGGCTTCAGGCCGACTTGCCCCGACATAGCCCATTTAGGGCCCTATAAGACCCATTTATCTGTAAAGTTTTCGTCTAGATGGACACAGAAGCGAACGGTGATTGTGAGGGCGGTAAGCACCCGTGTGTTGATGGCGGACCCCAATGGTGCGATTTCATGTCTGACCCACTTTCACCCGATGAAGCTAACGGCGGATTCGGACAAAGCATAAAGTACGACGGCTAACCTTAAAGCCATCGTAAGTTAATGGCGGGCTCGAACGGGGCATAACTTGATACGTCTTACTTAGGTTCCTTCTCTCTCTCACTATTTCCTTAGTCTCATAAATTACTCAAAAATGAAAGATTAACGTAACCTATACAATATGCGTTATCCGTTTCGAACCGGCCCGTCTCACATGCAGTACACAGGTGAGGCATGTAGGTTCGGAATGTCCCTTTTTTGGACAGCCTGAGAGTGACCGTGGGGCGTGATTGTGATGAGACGTGGGTGGATCCGGACGAGATTTTGACGGCATAACCCTGATGTTCTTTGCTGCACCATTTTCGGGCATGCAGTTGGAGAACAGCGTGGTTATGCTGCCGAAATTTTGTCTGGATCCAGACCCCACGTCTCGTCATAAGTGTACCCCCTTGGTCACTCTTGCGTGGGTTAGGACCTATCATTTTAAGTAGATGCATGGCCATGACATTAAACAATTTATAAAGTAACGATAATTTCTCTAGCTTTATCTTGCAGAGTCAAACCTGGGTTAAGACCGCAGTTGGATGTATACTGGTTGGAAGAGCATATCTGGTGGTCACTTGGATGATTGGTTCGCCAAGACAAATGCTTTCGTAGATCGAGCTTTTTCATTGTCAAATATCGATAATGTGCGGTGCTCATGCACGAAATGCTAGAACACCATGTTTTTGGACAGAATGGAAGTTTCGATACACTTGTGTTGAAATAGTTACATGCCACATTTTGAGGTGTGCACCTTCCACAGAGTTTCTTTAGTTGTAGAAGAAGTGGGTGAGAATGATAAGAGCATGGAGGTTGATAGGATGAATGAGATGCTAGAAGATATAGATATGGAGGATTATCCTACAATGGAGGCATAAGCATGCTTCAAGATTGTCAATTCTTAAGAACAACTGTTGCATGAACACACGGATGTGACCTTCTTTGCCTTCATGGCCAGACTTATGGTAGTTAAGTCCAAGTACTTCTTCTCCAATAACTGCTACAACGATCTCATTAAATTGATCACGATATCCTTTCACGACCTCTCAACGTGCCTAAAGATATGTATCAGTCGAAGAAATCTATATCTAGTCTCGGTATGAAATATGAGAAAACTGATGTGTGCGCAGACAACTGCATGCTATTCACGAAAGAGCACGCCAACGAGAACAGGTGCTTGAAATGTGATACTGATGTAAGTTAAAGTTGTTAATGATGATGGCAATAATGTGGTGACAGAAGTCGCACATAAGTAGCTTCATTATTTGCATGTGACACCTCAGCTGAAGTGGTTGTTTCATTCAAAAAGAACTACCAGACACATGAGATGGCACAAAGAAGGTTTACGAAGGAACAAATAATTCTTGACACAACCGACCAATGGTGATGCATGGAAGGCGCTGGACCATTTCGATTCAATTTTGTTAGTGGTGCGAGAAATGTTTACATTGGGTTAGCGATAGCTGAATTCTCACAGTTAAGTACAAACGCCACACCACACTCCTGTTAGCCCGTCTTTGTCATTCCATACAACCTACCACCGACTTTTTGTATGAAGTATGAGTTCATGTTCCTCAGCCTTATTATGCCTGGGCCGGATCATCTTGGATCACGTCTCAACGTGTTGTTGAAACCACTCATCAAAGAATTAAAAATGTTGTGGATAGGAGTCGGAGCATGCGACTGTTACAAGAAGTAGAAATTCAACCTTTGAGCTGCTTATTTGTGGTCCGTCCATGATTTCCTAATATATGACATGTTTTTCAGAAGGAGCACTCACGGTCATTTGACATGTTCGGTATGTGCTTCAGACATGCATTGCTTTCGACTTACTCATGGAGGCAAGATATGCTACTTCAATTGTCAGAAACATTGGCTGCCCCCAAATCACATGTTTAGGCATTAGAGGCATGTCTTCAGAAGGGACACAGTTGTCACTAAAGGACCACCAAAACATCTTAATGGGTAAAAAATTTCTGATATGTTGGACAAACTAGTGCTAGATGAAGGTCGTCTTGGATATTTCATATGTTACAGATAGGAATACAATTGGACTCACATATGTGGAATTTGGGAGCTACAATATGTGATGTCCTTGATTGTAATACACAACATTGATGTCATGCATGAGGAGCACAACATGGGCGTATATACCATAAGCACACGCATGGATATGACGAACAAAACAAAAGACAATATAAAACTTAGAAAGGGTTTGGTAGAGATTTGTAACCGTACAACTCTTGAAATCTCAAAAAGTAGTAGTAAGCCATGTGCTTCTTTCTGTCTTCGACATAAAGAAAAGAAAGAAGTCATGAAATAGTTGAAAACTAATTCCCAAATGGTTATGCAGTTAGCCTGAAACGAGGTGTGAATGTGAACACTGGAAACCTTACTGGGTTTAAGAGTCATAATTATCACATAATCATGGAAAGACTCCTACCTATTGTGTTTCGAGGTTATCTAAATGATGCAGTGTGGAAGCTTTTAACTGAGTTAGCTACTTCTGTGGACAGCTCTGTGCTAAAGAAATTAAAATAGAGATGATGGATAAGTTAGAGAAGGAGATACCGATACTATTATGTATGATGAATTTTTTCCTTTGGTTTCTTCAATCCAATGCAATATCTGCTTATCCGTCTTCCATTCGAAGCTAAAGTTGGTGGTCCCGTGCAATATAGGTGGATTCATCACATTGAAAGAGCGCTACGATATCTAAAACCAATGGTTGGCAACAGGGCAAGGGATGAAGCGTGTAGTGCTCTAACTAAGATGAATTTTGAAGAACAAGGTTTTGGCGCTATGATGTTTACTGGTGTAAACCCTCCTAATACCACAAACCTAGCCATGGAAATGTTAAACTAATGGAAGCAATAGATAGAGGACCTCCATACGCACCTTGGTGAAGCTTGGTTTGATGCAGAATGTAAATGAATGATGGGAACATGGCGCTTTTTCCACGGTGATTTCGAGGGAAGGTCGTCGGTGGCTTGGTTGAAGGCTCGGGGGCTACTGACAGAGTTCTATACCCGGGGTACCAAAGATACGGTATCCGATGATGGTACGCAACCACTATGCGGCTACAAACCGTAGCTACTCTCTGCCATGAGGAAGGACCCGCCACCGACGCCTTAACCCGCCAAGGTCGGGGTAAATAGCCTGCCCCAACCAAAGAGGCCTGGCGGATGATTCTTTTGAGCTTGAGCTAGGAAAAGGCAGGCAGTTGGGAGCATTTATGACTGATGGTGGGCGTAGTAACATCGACAGAAAGGATAACACACCATGTGACCTATTGCGGGATAAACCTGTCATCTGCCTAGTCCGTCGTAGAGGAATGATTACCCTGCACACATGATGTTGCCTTGGCGATGAAGAGGAAGTAAAGACTATGTAGATTCCGCACCTCGAGCAACCCGGGCGACTAGAACAAACACAGTTCTGACCCCACAATGAGGAATGTCAGTTAGATAGGACCGCCTCACCCCCTATATGAGGAGCCCCAATGTCTCTTCTGAGGGGGCAAATGAATTTTGTACTCGCTTTACTTACGTATCTACCTTATGCATTTCCTTAGAATTTACATATTAGCTTTACTTACACATTTACATATCCGTTCCTTTTACGCACTTAGATACATGTTTCGTTTACGCACTTTCTTTTTCTAGAGTTCATGTACTCGAGCAAGGCTCGCTTGTAATTTCTTATATCACATTTTAAGCTAACAAAAATCAAGGATACACTCCCTCTGGATGTAGGGCCTTTTTTGCCTGAAACATGATTAAAATTTTGTCTTTTGTAACTAACCATAAAAAGACAAATATGATTCAATACAAATTTACTACTCGTTTTCCAAAATGCAGAGAGACCTGTTTAGAAAAATTATGATTTTTATAAATATTATTTTTTAATATTTTTTTCTTATATGTTATTTACTTATATTGTTTAAACCAGCCTCCTGTGCTTTTATGAGCTTCAACCGAGCCTAACTATTTAAACGAGCCTTCACTACTATAAAATGTTATTTTCACAGGCGTCTGCTTATATTTTTTACAGATGGTTCGTTAAAAGTTACACATATGATATCAGATGAGTTAATAAGCGCCTGTGATAATAGAATATCACTGACGATCCGTAACAAACAACCGCTTGTGAAAATGTATTGATTTCACAGGCGGTCCGTAAAAAAACATCTGTAATAATAGTCGTTATCACAGGCGGTCCGTAACAAACAACCGCATGTGAAAATATAATGATTTTCACAGGGGGCCCGTAACAAAGAAACCGCCTGTGATAATGATGGCTCCTGATTGGTCCGCTGCTTCATACCACGGATCGCTCATGGACTTCATATCTCCGCCTTCCGCTACTTATCAATCCAACGACTCATGGGGGGTCATCTCTAATCTATGTCTATAACAGCAGCAGCACCGACACCTCACATCCTTATCCCAATTTCTCCCTCTCACCGTCCATCTCCCCAATCTCACCTCTCTTTTCTTCCTTCCCAACCTCGCTCTACCGCAGCTCTGCCTCATCGCCGAAGTGTCAGCAGCCAACTTCCGCCTCCTCGCCATCCTCGCCATCGCGGAAGTCGCGCTGCTCACGCTCCTCGCCGTCGCGGCAGCTGCACTTCTCGACCGTCGTGGCAGCTGTGCTGCTCATGCTCATCGCGGTCGTGGCAACCACGCTCCTTGCCGTCGCGGCAGCCACACTCCTCGTTCGCCGCGGGTGTCTTGCTCGATGCTGAGGGTCGCAGATCCAACCTTCAGTCACGGATCCAGCTGCGGGTAGCCTAGAAGTCAAGCTAGCACGAAGGTGGCGCTACCGAGCGCCGTGGGGAGGCGTTGAAGAGCGGCTGCAATGGCAGCATCTATGTCTTCATGGCGTTGAGCTGCTGCACGTGGTGCTGCACATGATGGTTGTGATGGATTGTAATTTCTGCGATGTTTTGCTTTGTAATTTCTGTTGTGTTTTTTTATTGCATCTCAACAATGTAATTTTGTCTAAATCTTTTGGTCTTCCGTAGATCGAACTGTGTTAGCGCGAAATTTGTCTAAATGTTATCATTTATTGCATTCTGATTATGGTTAGTCACCAACACAATACACACGGAACATTCTAAAAACTTTCTATGATAATGTATTATCACAAATGGTTGACAGTAAAAAATAGTATGTGATAATACATTTTCACAGATAGTCCGCAATAAAAAACCACCTGTGAAAATGCATTTTCACAAGCGGTCCGCAATAAAAAACCACCTGTGAAAATGCATTTTTACAGGCAGATTTTACCCCCGCCTGTGCTAATCGATCATTTTCACAAACTCTTCGTTACAGGCGGTTTTTAAAACCGTATGTGATAATATATTTAGAGCCGCCTGTGATGAAGCCTTTTGTAGTAGTGCTTATCGAGTTGACTTCGAGCTTGACTGCAGGATTGACCGGATTTCAGCCTCGGAGGTTAAGCTTGCTCAATCTCGGATGGTTCACTGCCCTTCGAGCAAGTAGTAGGTCAGTGTGACATGGGTTCCGTGTGCATAAGCTTTCTTGTGTTGATCAAGGACCGTGTCGTAGTCAACCCTTCAGTAATTATTGAATTGTACTGCGTACATATTAGTATATAGGATCTAGCAAACTGATATACCTCAATCTAGATTGGACGGGGTGAATTTTAAATAAATGAAAGGGTACAGGACTCCTTTAATCTAGGCTGCACATGAGGAATCCAACGGCCTGGAATGGGCCACACCACCCACAATTCCGACAGCAAGCTGTTTGCAGCGGTGCCATGGCCGGCCATCGCTGGAGCTTGACAGTACGGTGCATCGAGACATGGATCTACTCGCGAGTTGGAGAAAGACTTAGAGGATACTACAGAAATCTTTATAATGGATGTCGTGCACGCGAATAAAAGCCGGAGACGGTGGCTCGACGATGTGGCAGAGATCCTTCAATGTTGTCGTGGTTGCGGGTCGGGCGGCGGATCTTGTCGCGGATGGACCCTACGAAGGCGGTGCAGCATCGT
Organism: Tuctoria greenei; assembly: GCA_036927565.1. Taxonomy (NCBI): domain Eukaryota; kingdom Viridiplantae; phylum Streptophyta; class Magnoliopsida; order Poales; family Poaceae; genus Tuctoria; species Tuctoria greenei. The sequence continues at coordinate 126,271,278 of JAYESD010000011.1, read as the reverse complement.
GTCTCCTGCAAGTTCGTGTTCGACGTCCGGAGGTTCTTCTCCTCTGGGGCATCGAGCTATAGGTTGTGGCGTCTATAGTGGCAAATAGGGTTTGGTCGGACGGGAAAAATAGGGAGTTGTGGCCGAGATTTATAGGGGAATCTACCGAGGATGTTATGGAAATCGAGTTTGATTTAGGGAAATCAATCCGGAGGCAGTAAAACGCGGCATTATAATGGTCAGGTTTCAATGGCGGGCGTCTCAGAGAGCGCAGGAACGCAAGGCTTCGGTGAAAGGCAAGCTTTCAAACTGGAGGGTCTTGCCTGTTACGTCTTGATCCTATATAAAAGAGTACAAGATCTGTTGTGCGCCATCTAGAGATTATAGGGAGGTTGAGATCAGATTACAAAAGATAAAGTACATCCGGAATAATCCTAAATCTAGTAGCCGACACAAATCAGGAATAGAAATAGATTAGGAGTACATCCTAACAACCAAACTTAGAATCTAATCTAAACTTCCGGTGCTGAAGATATTAACGCTTGATCTCCAAGTCAGCATCGTAACCTGGGCCAAACTGATATTTCATGTGATCTTCTAATATGGCAGATGTCTTGGGATCCGTGCACGTGCTTTCTGGGGGAGAAGAGGAACCTGGCATGTGGGTCCTACATGACAGTTTTCGTGGGTTGCTCCAATGGGGGGCCCCACGTGGCAGTGGGAGGAAGAGAGGAGAGAGGCGCTGTTGGGCCTTGCCCCGACATGGTGGGTTTGCTTGAACCAGTCGAAACGGGCTGGACAAGGGAGAGAAAGGGAAGGGGCACACTGGGCCGCAACGGGGATTCTGACTGAGAGGGTTTTTCTTTTTATTTATTTCTTTTCAAAATTTAGATTTCAAATTCAAACAGAATTTTCTAGCGTAGATTAAAATTTAAAACTTCCACACATGATGTAGTTGGTCTAAACGATCTGTACGACAGTTCTTTGACTTAATAATATTAATATATTTCCCTTATTAATTTTATTTTCTTTTTCTTTTCAATTCAACTATTTGAATTCAAAAAAATTGATGGCCTATGTTAAAGAATATATTTCATTTTTATAATTTCCTGTTTGAATGCAACAAATTTACGCACTACTACAGAAAACATTTTTACAGGCGCTTCTATATTTTTTTACAGACGGTCCATTAAAAGTGCCTTCTGTGATGTCAGATGAGTTAATAACCGCCTGTGATAATAGAATATCACAGGTGGTCCGTAACAAACAACCGCCTGTGAAAATGTATTGATTTTCACAGGCGGTCCGTAACAAAAACCGCCTGTGATAATAGTCATTATCACAGGCGGTCCGTAACAAACAACTGCCTATGAAAATATAATGATTTTCACAGGTGGTCTGTAACATAAAAACTGCCTGTGATAATGATGGCTCCTCATTGGTCCGCTGCTTCATCCCACGGATCACTCTTGGACATTGTATCTCCGCTGTCCGCTGCTTATCGATCCAACGACTCAGTTTAGAAGCCGCACGATAGATGTGTCTATAATAGCAGCAGCCACGGTTCAGTCTGTGATCCTTCGTCAGCCTCCCAAGGTACGGCTTCCGGCGGCATCTCCCAAGGCGCGGCTGCCGACGGCCTCTCTCAAGGCGCGACTAAGGCGCGACTTCGATTGCTCCATACCTCGGCGGCTCCGGCGCGACCTCCCGACGAGTGCGAGCCCGGCCGACGCGAGCACGGGCGTGGATCTGGCACAGTCCAGCTCGGGCTCCCGGCGGCGCGGCTACCGGCGGCCTCTCTCAAGGCGCGACTAAGGCGCGACTTCGGTTTCTCCGGACCTCGACGACTCCGGCGCGGCCTCCCGACGAGCGCGAGACCTGCCGACGCGAGCACGGACGCGGATCTGGCATAGTCTACCTCGGGCTCCCGGTGGCGCGGCTCCGGCGCACCTCCCGGCGAGTGCGCGCCCTGCCGGCGTGAGCGCGGGCACGGATCCGGCGCGGTCTACCTCGGGCATCCGGTGGCGCGGTCTACCTCGGGCTCTCGACGGCACGGCTCCTCTGGCTCAAAGCGTCACGGCCTCGTCGGGCTTCGGGCAGCACGGCTCCTCCGGCTCTCGACGGTGCGACCTCCTTCGACACTTGGCGGCGCTCTTCCGGCTCCCGACAACGCAGCGGCCTCCAGGCAGCGCGACCTCTTCTGACTCCCGGCGGCACATGTGAATTTTTTTTTGTTTCACTAGCCATTTTCACAGGCGGTTCTTAATTAAAAACCGCCTGTGAAAATGTAGTTTCACAGGCGGATTATGCCACCGCCTGTGTTAATCGATCATTTTCACAGGCTCTTCGTTACAGGCAGTTTTTAAAACCGTATGCGATAATATGTTTAGAACCGCCTGCGATGAAGCATTTTGTAGTAGTGACGGTGTCTTCGCTTAAATTAAATTTTCAATGCAAAGAACACACATGTGTGCAACATGGCATAAATCATTCAGTCATTTCATTCTTACAGAAAACCCGACCATTTGCGACGGCCGTAATAATTTGCGATGGGCTGCACGTGGCCATCGCAAATTAGACAGTAGTTGCGAATAAAAGATGAATTTGCGATGGTATGCCCTAACGCCATCGCACATAAAAGAGCCATCGCAGATAGAGGATTAACTTGCAACAGCCAAACCTAATACCGTCGCAAATTAATTAATTTGCGACAGCAAACTCTTGAGCTGTCGCAAATTATAGGCTTTCGCAAATTGACGGATATACCCCTCGGCACGTGCGTCGAACTCCTATTTCCCTTAGACGCAGCCGCCGCTCTACCTCACGCCCCCGATGCACCGCCACCCTTGCAGATCACACGGCCGCCTCGCTGTGCCGGAGCTCGGCCGCCTCAATGCCGGCGTGCCTCCTACCTGACTCTGGCACCACTCCCCTCCTCCCTGATGCCGGCGCACCTCCTCCCCGACGCCGGTGCACCTCCCCCCCGTCACCAACACGCATGCCCTCCTCCCAGCTGCGCTGGCACACCTTACCTCCTCCCTGGAGCTGGCGCACCTCCTCCCCAAGGCCGGTGTGCCTCCCCTCCTCTCCGATGGCGGTGTGCCTCCTCTCCTCCCGATGCCAGCGTGCCTGCCCTCCTCCCGACACCGGCGCGCCTCCTGTCCTACCCGAGCAGCATCTTTGGTGAGCGACATCCCGCAACGCCCAAATCATGCAACAATATTGTTGAAATTACATTGCAATGAGATATGTGCTAGAAGTCTGTCAATAGTGTTGCAATGAGTTATGAGTTACATTGCAATAAGTCTGACAATATTGTTCAAATCATGCCCTCGATCGTCCTGCCACAGCTCTGCTGCCCCAGACCAGTAGCAAACTGATGTTTTAGTTATTGCAAATAAAAATTGGGTACACAAAGAAAATAAAATTGGCATGTATTACCTGTTCCTGTACAAGTTCTAGGATTATGTGGGACATGTCACTTCAGTTATAAAAAAGTTATAGGTTCTTCTTACCCAGTTATTAAAGAATTTTTTTGGGTTTACATGAGTAGTTGTTGAACAAAGTATATTTTTATGCATTCTTCTATTATGGTCTAGTTGTAATAACTTTATGCCTGTTTTGCTAGTCTGTCAATTTTAATAGCAACAACAAGTCATTTGTTGAACCTTGAAATATTTCCTGTACTACCCTTAGGACTATGTAATTTGTACGAGTTGGAATCTGAAATAAACTTTGTCTATGTATTGGCTATAGAAAAAACTGCGACCTATCACTGTTGTTTTGTAGCAGTAGAGATTGTTGGACTATATTTGGTTTCACAATCATTTAAAACAACTTGTTTATTTATTGGCTTTACCAAGAATATTGTGAGCTGCATGTTTGGCTAAATATCAGGTCAACTTAAATGTTACTGGTTCAGCCTATGTCAAGTGTGTGATGTAAATGGGGCTTGGTTGGGCAACAGCGTCCTAAGTGAACGAAACCTGTTGACTCCGGCCTTGCTTAGATGATTATGATTGCTTGGGTTTAGATACTTTTTTTCTTGCTTTGGTAAATGTGTTTATTATGCATGTTATTGGAATTGATAATTTTTTTGTCTTGTTATTTTGAATGCTTTGGTGTTTAGATATTTTATGTACCTAAATGAGCTCCGGGCCGACCTGTCCTGACACAGCGTATTTAGAGCCAAAGGCCCATTTAGTTGTAAAGTATGCGTGTCGACGGACACAAAGGCAAACGACGACGGCAAGGACGACAAGCACCCGCGCATGGATGGCGGACCCCGACGGAGAGTGTTTCTTCTCTGACCCACTTTTAGCCGTCATATGTTGACGTCGGGCCCTGAAGGGCATAACGTACAACGGCTAACCCAATTCCCCGTCTCTCTCGTCCTTTACTCCTTCTCTCTTTCATTTTATCTATATCTTGTAAATGACTCAAAAAGGAAAGATTAACGTAGCATGTACAATACGTGTTACCCATTTCAAACCAGCCCGTCTTACATGGGTTACGCATGTGAGGCGTGTAGGTTCAGAATTGTCCCTTTTTTGGACAGCCTGGGAGTGACCGAGGGTAGACTGCCACCGGCTGCTTAGCCCTCAGGCTCCACTGGTGATGAGCCTTCGGCGTCACCAGACGTGGTGCCACAGCAGAGGCAGCGGACGAGGAGGACTAACTTTTTCCGTCCTCCTCCGGTTCCTTCACAGAGGATCGTTGATTCGGCTGGTTGAAGAGAGGTAATAAAATCATAGTGTTCAATTTTGGTTTCTTTTGGTTAATTAGGTAATGATTCAAAAAATTTCTCGCAACATTTGGTATGACTTGTATTTCACCAGTGATAGACACCACAAACCAGTGAATGGTGTCCTCGGGTCCTTAGTGTGTATGCACTATCCCAAGGTCATCGACAGGGTGCTCGCTACTTTGTAGGATGACTACGCTCGCGCCTCTCACCAGGAGCATGACAACGCTTAGGACGCCGTATGGGCCAATTTATTGGTAAGTACATTAAATAAAATTTCTAAGTTTTCACTCTTAAACTATTTTAAATTATTAATGTACAACTCATCAATATCTCTTGTATTATAGGAAAGGTATTGTTTAGAGGACCCGGACGATCCTTGCATGTTTGAGCCGCGAGGAACGTGTTCCACTTCAATGCTGGGAAGACGGTTCAACAAGCTTTACCGAATGCCTGTACTCAAGTGATCAATGAGTACTTGAGGGGAAACCAGAACAATGTGCGACACTTCCGATAGGAGAGTGACAGATGCAAAATTCTTCTCCAATGGGTATGTAACATCAGTGCGATGGGCATACTGACCAGGAAGTGCTTCCTGTCCTCTACTACCACTCCGCTGAAGATCTTGCGGTCACAAATGGTCACCACAGTGGGCATCAGCAACGGTGCAACGTTAGTGACCGTAACCAGCGTAGGCCAGGCTGTAGGAGCACAGTTCCGGAGAGGCTAGTATGTTCCGGAGAGGCAGGCCTTAGAAACATTCCTTGGATTTTTTTATTCATTTTCCAAATTCGAATATATTTCTGCCTAGTTTGCAAATATAATTTTTCTATTCAAATGAACTCAATATGATGTATCTGGACCTAGACATTTGTTTTACGAAACATTTCATCTTCATACAGATAGGAATATTTTTGTCTCATTTCATTTTCTTTCTTTTTTTTCACATTCTGAATTTTCGGGAGATGTTGATGTAGCCGGCAAGGGATGGTCTGGCACGAGCCATGTCGCATGACCTTGGTTGGGAACATGACGAATCCTCTTCGTCTTCATGTTCTCTCTAGGAGTCACTACTACAAAAAGCATTTTTATAGGCACCGCAATTTTTTAAACACGGGCGGTCCCTAAAACTATGCGACTGTGATGACGAATGATATAATAACCGCCTGTGATGAAAGAACAACACAGGCGGATTTTAAAAACAACCGTCTGGGTAAATACTCGATCTTCTCAGGTGGTTATTATTTAAGAACTGGCTGCAATAAAATAACATTACAGACAGATTTTAAGAAACAACCGCCTGTGTAAATACATGATCTTCTCAGGCAGTTATTAATTAAGAACCGCCTGTAATGTAATGAACTTCACAGGTGGTTCTTAAATAGCAACGGCCTGAGAAGATCATGTATTTTCACCGGCGGTCATTGTGTAAGAACGGTATGTAGTTGTTCAATTATCACAAGGGGTGTTCATTGAAATTACAAGGATGTAGTCGTTGCAATTATGACAACCGTATGTAGTCGTTGCAGGGAAAATTGTATCAGGAAAAAACACAGATGAGCGGATACTAGTACAGTAATGCATTATAGGAAATGCTCGATCACCAGTGAGGCTGGCTTAATTGTGATAATACACCATTAGAGGCTTACAATTGTTCAAAGATAACATCTTTACACACTGAGCACAAGTTTAAGTGAGCCTCTCTCTGTAACAGCTGGAAACAACGACGATGAAGCGCCATGTCAAGTAGAAAACAAAAATCATGCTACATTCATTGTAGATCGACGATGAAGCTCCCATCGATCAATCTAAATTGTACCATCCTGCTTGCTCCCGAACACATCTCTTATATTCCGCTGGATTCTGAAAATATTGACATTATTTATATTAACAAATGTTGAAGGAGGAATGAATAACCTACATTGGTCACTAAGTCAAAGTGTCATCTAACCTTGATAAGTAGATTATAGCAATCATTTTCAACATTGGGCACATTTGGCTGATGCAGCAAACGCTGAACTTCAAGTAGTATAGTTTTGATTGTAAAAGCACTACACCACCCATACGAAATATAATTTAAGCAATATAAGAAACCAGTTCAAATAAGTTCGACAACAATTAAGTAATAATTACATGAGCAAAATAGGTCTATCTTACAGTCTCTTGATCAAGAATCCCGATGCAGAGTGCTCCTGAACGATGGACATTTGGGTGGAAGAACCCACTTGGAAAGGCGCATCTTGGAGGCACCAAGGGATAGTCCTAAGAGAAGGAGATTGTCAGGGGGTAGTAACCATCTTCCCATTTAGTCTGCAAAAGAAATTTATTAATAGGAGGACAATGGTTAAACTCATATTGTGCTTGTTCTTCATGACTTACCCCTTCTTTACCAGGGACGATGCACTGCCACTTCAATAAATCTCCTGATTCAGGCTTCGCAGAGAAACCCTACGCAGAGAAATTGAAAATACCAAAAACAAACAAGACAGAAAAACAAACTACAGTTAAGTTCATCAGTCCATTACAGATACATATGTAGATACAACCATGCAACCGGTGTTCCATATGCACATACATGGGGATGGTTCTTGCGCCACGCCAAGCGCTCCTCCTTCAATAGGCTACACGCCCGAGACACCATTATCTAAAAGACCAAACTTCCAAATTATTGAGTTCAAACGCATATGTACACAAATGCAAAAGGACACAATCCATATACCAACACACAAAATTGGCAGCTTATGAAAATATACAATGAAAAAGGCAGCATGCAATGCATAGTAAGGAAACTATGCGAATTTACATAGGTACCTCGTGGCGCGATGTGGGACTGGGCAGAGGTGTGCCTCCGCGGGGTCTTTATATAGGCGCTAGTTTTTCATAGGCGGTTTTTAAATTTTTCACAGGCGGTTGGTACTTAATAACCGCCTGAGAAGATGTTTATCTCAGGCGGGTTTTACATACCAACCGCCTCTGATGCTGCTAAGCTCCTATCAAGCTAATCCCTGCACAACAAGCTATTGTAGATGCAAGTAACACCCGTGGCTCATCATTTGAATTGTTGAAGGCATCAATTTGAAGCTTGACGATCCTTGGAAGGATTTTCCCATCCATTTGAACGATTTCTTTCCCTCCTGTCCATTGTTGAAAACATAGGAAGGTGCTCCTTTCTCAGTTTTAATGCCTAAATATATTGACTAAAAATCAGTACTCACTTTCTTAGTGCTTCACACAAGCGAGTAAGCTAACAACTTCAATCACAAATCTTGTTTTTACACTTTCATAGGGATTTAACCTTAATCTTTCAAGCATAGATTTATCAAATAAGTGAAGCTTCCTTATCACACATGTTAATGGCAGTTATAAGTGAAGGATGTGTCGAAGCTAATGAAATCTGAATTGGACTGAAGATAAAGAGATCCTGCATATGAGTGGCAATATCCATGTTAAACAGCGTGAAGGTTGTCATCATAGCTTCATGTTGTCTAACCTGGACATTATCACTCATATACAACATCTCTTTTTCTTCAGTCTCATTGAGATTTTGTTAGCTTCGACACACCCTTCCCTTGTAACTGCTATTAACATGTTTGATGAAGAAGCTTCAATTATTTGATAAATCTTTTCTTGAAAGATTAAGATCAAATTCCTATGAAAATGGTAAAAACAAGATTTGTGATTGAAGTTGTACGTTTCGTCGCTTGTGTAAAGCACTAAGAGAGATGGTACTGATTTGTAGTCAATATATTCAATCATTAGAACTCATAAAGTAGCATCTTCGTAAGTTATCAAAATGGAGAGAAGAGAAAGAAATCTTGCAGGGCTTGTTTGGGTGTACTCCTATCTAAACAAGCCCTCAAATGGACGAGAAGTATCGCCAGACTTCAATTGAAGCTTCTAACAATCCAAATGATGAGTCCCGGGTGTTACTTGCATCTACAAGAGCTTGCTGTGAAGGGATTAGCTTGACAAGAGCTCGAAATAGAAGCTAAATTTAATAATGTTCAAAACATGCTATCTAAAGCTGAAATAGAACATTGTTCTAAGTTGATTTCAGAAGATACAAATATATACAATATATATCGTCTCGCATTGCTATATACATTTTTTCCAGCATTGACATATTCTAGCATATAGGGTTTCAAATTCTTTTTAATGCTTCTCTCTATGCGCTTGATGTTTTATGATTTGGTGAAAAGGTACATCTCTTCATACTGATTATATTCCTCTTTATTATCTCCCACATTCTGAACCCCAACAATATTTTGCTTTCAAGAAACAACTACGTGCATCTTCTCAGTTTCTGGATCTTGAACATAAAAAACTTGTGCAACATTATTGGCGAGAACCCACAGGTCATCTTTATAACCCACTTTATTCAAGTCTACCAGTGTCAGCCTGTAATTGTCCACTTTCACCCCATCAGGATGTTTGAACCATTGGCACTTAAATACGGGCATTACCATTCTTTTGCCATAATCGAGTTCCCATATTTCCTCTACGAACCCGAAGTATGTGGTCTTCTGCCCTTGTGAATCATAAGCCTCAATACGAACACCACTATTTTGTGCAACACTCTTACCGTCTTTTTCTTTAGTGTAAAATGTGTAACCATTGATATCATATGCTTGCCATGATGTCACCAAAGCAGATGGGCCAGAAGCTAACTTCTTCATTGTTGCCTCTGATATAGTGTTTCCATATGGTATATTTTTGTCCATTAACCATTTAGTGAAACATCATATGTGCTCTTTCATGATCCAGTCCTCTGTGGGGTCTTTTTTTTATCACGAAGCTCAATTTGGTGTTCCTCGATGTACAACTCAGCTATTGCGAGCTGTTGTAGTACACCAAAATGTGCACGGTGTACATTCTTGTAATCTTGAATGATAAAAGTTTTCTTACCCACTTTGCCTCTCCCACGTAGTCTACCCTTATGTACCGGTATAGGCACACCTATTGATTTTCCATCTTTGATACTTAAATATCTTCACAGGCGGTTGGTACTTAATAACCGCCTAAGAGGAAGTTTATCTCAAGCGGGTGTTACTTACCAACCGCCTGAGATAATGTCCGATACTGTTCTTCAGATTCCTTATCCCTTGCTTCTTTTTTACTTAGATTCCAATATAAATACTCAAACATGTTTAGATTCTGCAAATTATGTCCAAATTTGATGATTCTTTCTTCTATATTTGTATAAAATTAACATCTACCACTTGAACAAAATATTTTAAAACTTGTATAGCTGACATTGTAATGTTTTAGTAAATATCAAATTAATTTCTACTCACATATTATTCACATTTGTGTATCTCATAAAAAAATAGATCCTTCACTCAAATTTGTTTGTATGAACATATTTGTATCATTTATACATGTATGAATTTTGTTAATTTTTTTAAAAGCATTCCAACATGTCAAACTTCAAATTATCCATCATTCTAACTAAATGCTCATATACATATGAGGCATTCATCAAATTATGAACACACATTGATTCAAAAAAATTTAAAAAAATCTGAAAAAATTCATAGAGGTCGGTATGATGAGTAAAAATGTCCACTGAAAAAATAAATGAAAAAAGCATTATATTCATCAAGATAGAAAAATGAAAAATAGCATTTTTTTTATGTTTTTTATGTTCTGACCAATTTCAAAGGATTTATGAAGTGAAATTTAATGGTAACCTTCACTTATCAATAATATTACAAGAAAGTGGAATTTTGCCTTTCTAAAGGACCCAAATTTAATCAAGAATATTAATTAAGAAGAAGTAAATATCTTCACAGACGGTTGGTACTTAATAACCGCTTGAGAAGAAGTTTATCTTAGGCGGGTTTTACTTACCAACCGCCTGAGATAATGCCCGATACTGTTCTTCAATTTCCTTATCCCTTGATTCTTTTTTATTTAGATTCCAATATAAATACTCAAACATGTTTAGATTCTGCAAATTGTGTCCAAATTTGATGATTCTTTCTTCTATATTTGTATAAAATTAACATCTACCACCTGAGCAAAATATTTTAAAACTTGTATAGCTGACATTGTAATGTTTTGGTAAATATCAAATTAATTTCTACTCACATATTATTCACATTTGTGTATCTCATAAAAAAATAAGATCCTTCACTCAAATTTGTTTGTATGAACATATTTGTAACATTTATACATGTATGAATTTTGTTAATTTTTTTTTAAAAGCATTCCAACATGTCAAACTTCAAATTATCCATCATTCTAACTAAATGCTCATATACATATGAGGCATTCATCAAATTATGAACACACATTGATTAAAAAAATTAAAAAAATCTGAAAAAATTCATACGGGTTGGTATGATGAGTAAAAATGTCCACTGAAAAAATAAATGAAAAAAGCATTATATTCATCAAGATAGAAAAATGAAAAATAGCATTTGTTGTATGTTTTTTATGTTCTGACCAATTTCAAAGGATTTATGAAGTGAAATTTAATGGTAACCTTTCCTTATCAATAATATTACAAGAAAGTCGATTTTTGCCTTTTTAACGGACCCACATTTAATCAAGAATATTAATTAAGAAGAAGTAATTATTTTCACAAGCGGTTGATACTTAATAACCGCCTGAGAAGATATTTATCTCAGGCGGGTCTTACTGACCAACCGCCTGAGATAATCTTCTTCTCAGGCGGGTTTTAATTACCAACCGCCTGAGATAATTACCTTATGATACTCGAGTCTAAGGAACAAGATGAACACACTACACATTCATTCATTCACACAGTTGAAGAACACACAAGATACTCATTCATTAACAATATTCAATCACACATCTCACAGAAGAACACATAAGATACACAATATTTACACAAGAACACACAAAATATACAAGTAATATTCAATCACATAGATGAACAAAGATAGATTTCATTCATTAAGAATATTTACAAAACAGAAGCAACTAAAAACAACAAAGAAAAACAAATTAAATCCTACTCCTACTCCTCTTCTTCCTCCTCCTCCTCCTCCTCGTCCTCCGGCAGCGACTCTGGCGCCGGTGCAACCCAGAGAACGAGGTTGCTAGCCGTCGCCTCCACCAGCGTTCTGCGGCCCTCGGGGCCAAGAACCTAGGCCATCGTCGCGAACAAAATGTCGAGACGATCAGCCACCCCCATGAGGGCGTAGAGGTAGTGGCCGACGGTAGTACCCATTCCAGGATACTCTGGAAGGGTACCCAGCCCCAAGGCACTCATGGCGCGAGACGTATTGTTGTACGCCTCTCGCGCCATGAGGAGGCGCTGCTGGGTGTTGATCCTCTCGGGGGAGCTGCAACATTGTTTCTTGCAAGGTGGCTCCCTCGGAGGGCTTGGCGGCGGAAGGTCGGCCATAGTGGTGTTGGGTCGTCGGAGCGGAGGAAGATGAAGAAAAGAAGAGGATTCAATGTGTGCGACGTGCTTGTGGAGAACTAAAGGGTGATGGTGCGTCTTTAATAAGGTCCGCGCGGAGCAGTTGGTTTACCTCGCATTGAAAGGTCGCGCCTCGGGGAAAAGAAAGGTCGTGCACGGACGTCGACACGTCTGTAGGTGAGGGGTCTTTATGTAGGCGTCTGTTTTACACAGGCGATGTTTAAATTTTTCTCAGGCGGGTTTTACTTACCAACCGCCTGAGAAGAAGTTTATCTTAAGCGGGTGTTACTTACCAACCGGCTGAGATAACGCCCGATACTGTTCTTCAGTTTCCTTATCCGTTGCTTTTTTTATTTAGATTCCAATATAAATACTCAAACATGTTTAGATTCTATAAATTGTGTCCAAATTCGATGATTCTTTCTTCTACATTTGTATAAAATTAACATCTACCACCTGAGCAAAATATTTTAAAACTTGTATAGCTGACATTGTAATGTTTTGGTAAATATCAAATTAATTTCTACTCACATATTATTCATATTTGTGTATCTCATAGAAAAAGATCCTTCACTCAAATTTGTTTGTATGAACATAATTGTATCATTTATAAATGTATGATTTTTGTTAATAAGCATTCCAACATGTCAAACATCAAATTATCCATCATTCTAACTAAATGCTCATATACATATGAGACATTCATCAAATTATGACACACCTTGATTCAAAAAAATTTAAAAAAAATCTGAAAAAATTCATAGAGGTTGGTATGATGAGTAAAAATGTCCACTGAGAAAATAAATGAAAAAAAGCATTATATTCATCAAGATACAAAAATGAAAAATAGCATTTTTTTGTATGTTTTTTATGTTATGACCAATTTCAAAGGATTTAGGAAGTGAAATTTAATGGTAACCTTTACTTATCAATAAAATTACAAGAAAGTGGAATTTTGCCTTTTTAAAGGACCCACATTTAATCAAGAATATTAATTAAGAAAAATTAAATATCTTCACAGGCGGTTGGTACTTAATAACTGCCTGAGAAGAAGTTTAGCTCAGGCGGGTTTTACTTACCAACCGCCTGAGATAATTTTATCTTCTCAGGCGGTTGGTAAGTAAAACCCGCCTGAGGTAACCATCTTCTCAGGCGGTCGGTACTTCAAATCCGCCTGAGAAAATGGGAGTCTATATATACCCTTAGTAGCGTTAGGAAAACCTAACCCGGGCAAAACACTTAGACGCCGTTAGGCTGCCAAAATTTTGTTTGCCGCCAAATGTTCACCGCCGTCACCACCGAGCTTCGCCGTCGCTGCCGAGCTTCACCCTCGTCACTTCCAGGTATGCCGAGCAAAGCCATTGCCGTCTCCGTCGAGCTTCAAGGTAAACCGTAAACCCTTCGACCTTCCATCGTCCTTCGCCGTGCCGCCTCCCTCACCGCCCTCGCCGCCGCCTTGCATATCCTTGGTTAGGGTTCGGGAATTGGAAAATGGTAGGCATCCTTGGTTAGGGTTCGGTGGAATTCGAAAAACTGTCAAGTTCGGTGGCATCTTTGGTTAGGGTTCGGTGGGGCAAGATTTATGTGGATGGTTATACCACGATAAATTGGTAGTTGGTTCTGTGTGTCTGAAACTGTGAAATTGGTAGTTAGTAACAGCAGTATATTCCCTATTTCTGTCATCGACCTTGCATATGCCACATAATTCTCTATTAGGGGCAAGATTTAGCTATATTTGGTTCAGTTGAGCAAATTTGGCTAAGTTACACTTGACTAATTAAGTTATGCTATATTTAGCTATATTTGGCTACTTTTGCTAAGTTACATTAGATATAGTTACATTAGATATAGTTATACTTGACTAATTAAGTTATGCTATATTTAGCTATATTTGGCTACTTTTGCTTAGAGTTAGCTATGCTAGACTAAGTTTGGCTAAGTTTGCTTTTATTTCTCTAAGTTAGCTTCATTTGAGAAATTGTAGCTAATCTGTGCTACCAAAGATGTCTGCACTTGTGGCTCCATCAGCTTCATTTGAGCAATTGTAGCTAATCTGTGCTACCAAAGTTATGCTATATTTAGCTCTGAAGCCAAACAAGTTGCTGGCCAACTCATTTGTGATGCCAGGAGCATCCTCACGCCCATATCTAGGTACGACTAGGTGTGGTGATGGAGTCTGAGCATATGCTGCCGATCTCTATGATACAAGAATTTAGTTAGACCTATATAACTTCAAAAATGTGTTTTGGCTAAATTTACTTAATTGAGTCAAAATTGAGAAAATTTCTTTTAAATATGATTAAATTTAGCAAACTAAAGCATAATCAAGCAAGTTTGACTATGCGGGGCAAGATTTAGCTATATTTGGTTAAGTTGAGCAAATTTGGCTAATTTCGGCTAATTTACATTAGATATAGCTATACTTGACTAATTTTGACTAAGTTGTGCCTTGGGTTGTCAGTGTAAAGTGAGCTTGCTAGTTGCTGCTGCTGCCATCAGTCTCTTGCTTGATCAGTTATAGGTCTGGAGCTAGGCGCCGCCTAGTAAACCTCAAGAACATGGTCGCCACTCTGAATGAAGCTAGCCTATATAGAATAAGAGGATAAAATTGCCATTGCTGGTGAGCAAATTTAACATGCTTGTCACCCTCACAATGTATAGGAACCTTTTGGTCAGTCGCCTTAAACCCTAGAATGCCTTATCAAATCTGTCGGTGGTTTGGAACCGGCAGATCTCCCAACACTACTAAAGTGTTAGAGGAGTTTGTGGTTCGGTGTGGGCGCGCGGAGATTCAAGAAGGTGAATTACAAATGACGCAGGAGACACAAGAGTTTACGTGGTTCGGGCCGCCTGAGCGTAATACCCTACTCCACGGGGTGTGTTGATGTTGTATTGGATGTAGCGTGTGTGTCAGTGTGTCTGAATGTCGTGTATGGAGCCTCCCTGTAGATGTCGTCGTCCTGTCCTTTTATAGTACAAGGACAGGCTGTTACAAATTAGCTTGGCCCGACATGTGGCCCTGGCGGTTACTAGTATTGATACTTATTCAACACGTTTAATTGCCCTTGATGACCGGGTAATGGGCTTTGACAGCACCGTTACTGGTAATTAAGGTCGTCCGATCATGTGTCATTAATATGGTATTAATGACACTTAATCGGGTCTTGAAGTTCTTGATTCCCCTTTGAAGATCCGGAGCCGTTGTGGAGTCTTCCGGAGGTCAGAGGCTGAAGATCTAACGGTTGGACGCGTGGCAGCACCGGAGCACACTGTGGAGAACAGATAGTTCCGGCGTTAGCCGACACGTGTCAGCACCGGAGCTTCCCTCGGTCTGGGTTTAGGTCCGTGGGTGCCACTTCGGTACATAGACCGGAGCTTCCTCCCTTGCGGGCGGTAGCTCCAGTTTGATAGTACATGTGGCGACCCTGGGACTAACCATGTTGGAGAAGCGGGTCCGGACATGTCTGACATGTGGGCCTCCGAAGGTCTTCATATCAAGTAGGTGACTTTCCCTTGAGATCTTTGCAATCCCAAGGGGTATATGGTACCCAGGGTACCGACAGTGGCCCCCTGGGCTCACCTCCGGGGAAGAGACCTTGGGTGAAGTCATTCCGCCGGAGGTGGGTCCATCCTTCGACTTTTGAACTGAGTCTTCAAAGGTCTTCAGATGTGCCGTCGGCGATGGTCCGAAGTTAAATCCTCGCCGCATGGCGTATCCCGTGTGCGACATGTGAGATCTTTGGCGCGCGGATCTCACGCAATCGAAAGTCGCCGGTTCCCGATACGAAAATCGTATCGGTTCCGCGCGCCTTGTCAGGCTGCCGCCTTCGGGCTTCCTGCCTCATGATGGCAACCGTTCGCCTGGGTAAGAACCTCGACTTCATCGTCGGGGTAGTCCCGGGCCCTCTTGTCATCGGCTGAGTGGAATTTTTGAGTGGTATCTTCGACTTCCTTGCGGTTTCCATCCAAGCGTCGCAAGAGCTTACTTAAGAAGGAAAGCGCGCACCGTTTGGGGTTCTTTACGCCTTTCATCTGATCTTGCGCTCAAAATCCCAACTTGTGCTTCGCTTTTCTACTCTTGCCTTGCCATGCTGCGATGGAGTTGGGTTCCGCGAGAGTCGTTTGAAGACCGACGGCGACCTGAAGAAGGTCCGGGCCCTCATGGGATGGTCCTCGGACTTCTTCAACCGCTCGGTCCGCGCCGGTGGAGAGCTCCCGTTTGGGAAGGAGCACGCCAGCAAAATGGTGTACTTCTCCTCGTACGCCATGGTGGGGTTGATCCCACCTTTTTCCTCCTTTTTCTTGATGCTGCTTGACTTCTATGGTCTGCAGCTGTATCACCTTGGCCCCCACTCCATTCTTCTTGTGTCCATCTTCGTCCACTTCTGTGAGATGTGGGTGGGCATCCCCCCCTGCATTGAACTCTTCCAGACGTTCTTCACAGTCCATACCACCGGCAGGAGCAATGAGTACCTTGGCTTCTACTACTTCGTGAAGCGCAAGAAGTGCCCATTCAAGTACCTCCGGTCGTTTCCCTCTGGGAAGTGGGATGACTGGAAGAAGGACTGGATAGTCGTCTGGGTGGAGGAGCACGAGAAGCTGGAGCTACCCGAAGGCCTCCCCAACATTGACACGATGATCTGGAGTGAAGCTCCGGTGCTGGCGGAAGCCTTCAACCCTGCTTTGACCAGGATCCGCCAATGCGTGGAGGGAGGATTGACTCCTCAGGCGGTGTTTTGCAACTTCCTGGTCAACAGGTGGGCACCACTGAAGAGGAGAGAAAAACTCGCTTGGGCCCTCAACAGCGTGATGGACGACGACCTGGTCGAGACCAGGCTGAAGTCCAACATGGTGGGGAAAACCTTGGAGTTCCACCTCAAGAAGTTCCAGCACGGCATCGACGTCGAGGGTGACGACTTAGCTCTGCCATCAGCTTTTCTCCCTCTGAACGTGGAAGTGGAGTTCAGTAGGGAGCTCCGACGGAAGATGCCTGTGCTTGATGACCTTGGTGTCGTCGAGAGAAGATCAACCACCAGGGTGGCGATCCCCGGAATGTCCGAGGATGGCTCCGACCCTGCCTCGAGGCCGAGGGTCGAGGTTGTCGCAAGGGCAAGGAGCTGGCGGACGAACCCTTGAGCCGGAAGAGGAAGCCGCAGTACGCCGACGGAAGGTCCGTCAGGCCCGCTACCTCTGCGTCGGCTCCTTCTCCCTGGAGGGGGAGGTCTTCTACAACTGCGGCGACTGTTCCCGCAGTGGGGTCCTCCCGGGATGCGACTGTTCCCGCAGTGGGGTCCTCCCGGGGTGCTAGCTCCGGGCATGCGACTCCAACACCGGGGCCAGTGGAGGCCTCTAGGTCCGGAGGTTCTTCCCGATCGAGGGGGGCCTCGACTAGGGAAACACTCGTGGCCGCAACGAGTTCCGGGGGGCCTTCCGGAGCTTCCACGCCGGCTATGACCAGCCCAGAACGCCCGGGAAAAAGGTTCCGCGCAAGCTGGTGCAGAAGCCTCCCAAGGTAATTTTTAATCTTTACCTTGGATAGTTGTTTAATTGTAGTAACTATTTTTTTTAAGTTTCTTCGTTCATCATCTGCAGCGTCCCCAAGAAGGGGAGTGAGGCTCCACCCTCAGCCACAGCAGCTGAAGCTGTGAGGGTGGAAGCTTCTGCTCCTGTCTCGGTGCCGCCCTAAGTGGTGGCTGAAGCTGCGACAGCTCTGGTGCCGGCTGTCGTTGTCATGGACCTCGACTCATCCCCAAAGGATCACGTGGTAGCGCCGGACCGCGGGAGTGAAGATGCACCAGCAGCACCTGTCCCGGAGGTTGAAGCTCTGGGTCCTGGTACTGAGATGATGGAAGCTCCGACCATTGAGCTGGAATAAGCTGTAATTCCGGTCCCAGAGCTGGAAATTGTCGGAGCTACAGAGGTCGAGCCGGAGGTGATTGAAGTCCCGGCGTGCGAGCCAGATGTTGAGGAAGTCCCGGCGGTTCGGCCGGCTACCTCAGAAGCACCGGCCGCAGAGCCGATCGTTGTTGGAGCTCCGGCTGCAGGGCCGATTGAGGATAAAGTTCTTCCGGCTCCCGAGTCGGTTGATGCAGAGGCATCGGAGCTCGAGCCCTCATCGGAGGAGGTGCCAAGGCCGAAGCCAAAAGCGGCCCCTGCTCCGGAAGTGACGACATCGGATGTACCCGCGGCTGAGCCGGAGTGCCCTGGTGAAGTCGTTGGCCCCCTGTCTGAGGAGGTGAATGAAGACCTGGCGGCGGGGCCTTCCTCGATGGCGACTGAAGCCATCCCGGAGGACGGCCCTAGTGCCAACGAGACCCAGGGGACCACTCTTGTGGAGTGGGACCCAATTTTTGTTCTCTGAAAACCCGCTGAAACCAGCGGAGGAGACCCCAGCAGGTCCGGAACCTATCCTGTTGTCACTGTCTACTGACAACGCAAGTTCCAGTCTGCGTCAAGTTCAACTGGCCTTCTTCCACGACAGCAGGGCTCTTGAAGAGGAGCGCCAAACCCTTAGGAGGTGGCGTAAACGGCTCTACTTTGAGACCAAGTTGGCGCAGTCGAGGCTAGCAAATGACAAGGAGTGGATCAAGCGGGAGAAAGTCCGCCTGGAATATTGGGGTAAATTATTGCATGACAGGGAGAGTATGACTCGCGCCCTCGACGCTCAATCCCGGGAGATCTACGAGCAGGCCAAAGCAGCTAACAGTGCGGCCGATGAACACCACGAAAGGCTTGAGGCCATTAACACTACACTCATCAAGCGCCGAGAGGCACTTCAAGAGAGGGAGAAACGGCTCGAAGATGAAGAGCAGAAACTCCTAGAGCTGCGGGATGACGTCCTGAGGAGGGAGGAGGAGCTCTCCGAGAAGGTTGCTCTGGCTGACAAGGGCCTTGAGGAGCGCGCCAAGAAATTGGAAGAGCGCTACGTAGAGGAGGAGAAGAAGGCCTGGGTGCGAGGGCAGGAGCTCCATGAATGGGAGTGTGCCCTTGTTGCCAGGGAAAAGAAAGTGAGGGGCAGGGAGAAGGACCTGGTCGACCGCCGAAACAAGATCCACCTCTGGGAGGAGCTCGGAAAACTCGAGAAGCGAGTTGCTGAGAAGATTCAACAAAACGCCAAAGAAGTTGAGCGCCTCGCCCGTGAGAATTACGAACTGGTGGCGGCCATAAGATCCTTGGAAGAATTGAAGGTCTTGAGGACTGCGGACTCCCTGCAAATTTGGGAGTTCCTGGGCAAGGCCAACGACACGTTGACACCGATGGGCT
Organism: Tuctoria greenei; assembly: GCA_036927565.1. Classification (NCBI taxonomy): domain Eukaryota; kingdom Viridiplantae; phylum Streptophyta; class Magnoliopsida; order Poales; family Poaceae; genus Tuctoria; species Tuctoria greenei. Next base: position 126,251,899 of record JAYESD010000011.1, on the reverse strand, counting down.
TCAGTCCCGTACGCCCGGTTGATCTGAAGCCGGAGCCGGACCTAGCGTTGCAGGCGTTGAGCTCGGCAGGTAGCAAGCTCTCCAAGGTGGGCGATGTCATCGCAGACCAATTGGAGGTTGAGGGGCAATCCTTGGCAAAGAACGTCGCAGAGTATGTGCTGACGTGCTACACCAGCCGGAACTCCCATTTCCTCTGGACCCGGTGCTTGAAGGTCCTGTTGAAGGAGAAGGGGAAGCTGCCCGAGCCAACGTGTCGGAGGTTGCCCAGAAGGTCGCTCAATTCTTCCATAGGGTCTAGGACCATCTCCGTAGTTCCCACTTGTATCCTTTCTTCTTCCTCCTCATTTTTGTAATCCCTTGTCTCCAGATGAATGAAATCCCCAAATTTTTGTGAATTTCACTATTTGTCTTCAACACTTTTGTCTTCACTTGGCCCCCTGGTAGATGTACACAATTTGATTATGAACATGTACCAAGAGGATATTATGTTTTGTTGAAGACTCATTTGCTTCGAACTTGTAGAGTGTAGGTCCAAAATCTTCGATAGTGAAGGCCCCCTGAGGTCAAACTGACTACCGTCAGAGCTTAGTAGCTCCGGTAATAGTCTCTACCAATGCATAGAGCATCGATAGTTAGCCCTCCGGGGTGTCGAACTTAGTAGCTCCGGCACTGACCTTTGCCAACACGTAGCTTGTCGACAGCAGACTCCATTTGTGGGGTCTTCTCACCATCTTTTATTTTACGTCGACGGCTGGCCCCCCTAGCTTTATCGGAGCTTGGTTGCTCCGGTGATGCTCGTTTTCAATGCTTAACATCGATTACAAGCCATCTAGAGGAGTCGGGGCTTTGTTAGCTCCAGTTTTTCTCTATCAACGTGGATTTTATTTTTCCTGCACACTGAAGCCAAGAAAAGTAGTAAAATTCGTTTCTTGCCTATAACTTCGTCGCGGCTTACGATTCTCAAGAAAATTTTAGGTCAAACGCGATTCTAAACACAACCGAGTGCGTTGCCTTTTCTTCCAGATTCAATTGTACTTGGACCCGCCTTACTTCGGCCTGCCGGGGTGTAGGTAGAGTGGCGTACTTAGGGTGCTTGACTAGGCTAAGTTGATAGCACACTCCGGCCCTAGATTGGCTTGGCAGCATTCAGGCGAGTGGGGCATGAACAATATTTGAATCCAAAAGAATCGACAATACAACTTGAATCATATATGAACCGGTCGAACTAAAATTTCTTAAGAATTGCACGTCTTTGTTATAGACAAGAAAGAGAAAAATAAAAATGTTGAGCCTGTACAAAATGAATGCATGTGGAGTCTGTTTCACCTGAAGATGTCTTTCATTATAGGTCCGGGGTACAGGCGAAACAAGTACACTCTTAGGGTACGGAACCAGGCTAAGCGTGTTTAATTTCTCGTTTGTCCCAGGGTAGCTAGCCACACTTTTAGTTCTGAGACTGTGACAAGTGTTGCATGAACTTTGCGGACCTTCCGGGGAAGGTCCGGCTGTTCTCTCGGAGGAACTACCCGACTCTGTAAAATGACTCAAGTTACTACAGACTCACCTCCGTGATATTAAGTGTAGAACTTACGGAGGTGCTCGATGTTCCAAGGATTTGGGAGAGGTGTCCCATCCTCGGTAGCCAAGCGAACGCTTCCGGACGGGATACTTTAATCACTCGGAAGGGTCCCTCCCATCCGGGGGAGAGTTTGTTTAACCCTTCTCTGGATTGTACACCAGATCGCCTTCCTCGAGCTGTCGGTTGTGTACATGCTGCTGATGATAACGCCGTAGGGCTTGGCATTATCGGGCATTCCGAACAGCTGCTTGGCACCTTCCCTCCTCATGGAGGCCTAGGTCTTCACGCCGGAGCTGGTCCTGCGCGGCTTCGTCGAAGGTCCAGACCCGGAGTGAACCCAAGGTGATTTCCGGAGGAAGGATTGCTTCAGCTCCGTACACCAGGAAGAAGGGTGTCTCTCCAGTTGACCGGTTTGGAGATGTCCTGTTTGCCCATAAAGTGGGCGGAAGTTCTTCAATCCAGTTGGCTCCATGTTTTTTCAAGCGCTCATAAGTGTGCGTTTTGAGTCCTTTAAGGATTTCAGCATTTGCTCTCTCGGCTTGGCCATTGCATGCTGGGTGAGCTACGGGGGCGTAGCAAACTTTTATGCCGAGGTCTTCGCAATATCCTTGAAATGCAGAGCTTGTGAATTGGGTCCCATTATCAGTAATGATTTTGTTCGGGACTCCAAATCTGCAAACAATGGACTGCAAAAAGTTGATAGCAGATTGTTTGTTGATTGTGACAACTGGAGTTGCTCCGGCCACTTGGTGGACTTGTCAATGGCGACGTACAGGAACTTGTAACCTCCGACGGCTCTTGGGAAAGGTCCCAAGATGTCCATCCCCCACACAGCGAAGGTACATGTAGGAGGTATCATTTGTAGGGGCTGAGCCGATGTATGAATTTGCTTTGCATGAAATTGACATGCTTCGCATTTCTTCACCAGCTCAGTTGCATCCTGGAGTGCTGTAGGCCAGTAGAAGCCATGCCGAAAGGCTTTGCCAACCAGCGTGCGGGAAGACGCGTGATTCCCACACTCGCCTCCATGGATTTCTGCGAGGAGTTCGCAACCTTCTTCCCTTGTGATGCACCGCATTAGGATGCCATTGGCACCGCGCCGGTAGAGATCCCCTTCTACCAACGTGTATCTTTTAGCCAATCTGACTACCCCGTCAGCTGATACATCATCGTCAGGAAGGATGTTGTCTTTCAAGTAGCTCCGGATCTCCGAGATCCATGCATCGGAACTTGCTTGAGCATTTGAGTCTTGCGTACTGGGTTGCTCGGAGCTTCTGGCAGCACCTACGACCCTTGATGGCTGCCATGGTAACAGGGCCATCGGGACCGTCAGCTTCGGGATGTTGATCTCGCCCCCTTCGCTCAGTTCGGCAGGCTGAGCTGTTGGTTTTGACAACCTCCGGACAAAAGTTCCGTCAGGAGCCAGAGCTCCGGTTGACGCTTTCGTCGAGAGTTCGTCAGCTTCAGCGTTATGGGCACGCTGAACATGGTGGAGATCCAGGACTTCGAAGTCCTTCTGAAGACTCAGGACTTCAAGGAGGTAAGCAGCTAGCTGGAGATTGTTGCAGGAGCATTCACCCTTCACTTGCTTAATGATGAGCTGCGAATCTCCCTTGACCAGCAGTTGCTTGACATCATATGACAGTGCCACCTTTAGTCCGTAGATGAGTGCTTCGAACTCCGCCATGTTGTTTGTCGCCTTGAAGTCAAGGTGCACCATGTATTTCACCTTCTCCCCGGTTGGTGCAAGGAGAAGGATTCCAGCTCCGGCCCCCTGCTTCTACATGGAGCCGTCGAAGTAGAGGATCCAATGAGGCTCGGTGAAGGCTGGATCTTGATGTTCCGGCTTCTGCTCACTGGGGCCCCCAGGGTTTCATGGAGAGGGAGTCCATTCCGCCACGAAGTCTGCTAAGGCTTGACTCTTGACTACTTGCCTTGAAATGAATTCAAGATCAAATTCGGCCAATTCCGCTGCCCACTTTGCAATATTCCCAGTTGAATTGGGATTATGCAAGATTGCTCGAAGTGGGTAAGAGGTCACCACTGAGACTTTGTGAGCTTGGAAGTAATGGCAAAGCTTCCTGGAGGCAATAAGAACTGCATAGAGTAGCTTATGCACCTCTAGGTATCGAGTCTTGGCATCATGTAGTACTTCACTCATGAAGTACATCGGGCGCTGAATTGTCCGGACCTTCCCGATGGGGCCCGGAGCTTCCTCTCCACTGACCCGGATCCTCCCGGAAGGATCCGGATTTTCTTCGGGGACCTCCGGGTCCTGGCTGGAGGAACCCGGAGCTTCTTCAGAAGCGACCTGGACCCTCCTGGAGGGGTATGGGTCTTCTGAAGTGACTTCTTGTGGATTCGAGTCTGGGAGCTGGGACCCAGACTCGCTTTCAGGTACCTCCGGACCCTCCCAAAGGGGTCTGGATTCCTGAGTATGAGGTAGCTCTGGTCTCTCCGCAACCAGAACCATACTGACGACTTCGTCAGTTGCTGAAATGTAAAGCAACAAAGGCTCACCAGGGTTCGGAGCTACCAGAATTGGTAGGGTGGTGAGGAACTGTTTCAGCTCCTGGAATGCCTTCTGTGCTTCTTCAGACCATTGGAATGGTCCGGAATTCCACAATAACTTGAAGAAGGGGAGTGCCCGTTCCTCCAGCCTTGAAATGAACCGGCTGAGGGCTGCTAGACATCCAGTTAGTTTTTGGACATCATTGATGCGGGTTGGCAGCCGCATGTCTTCAATGGCCTTGATCTTCGCCGGATTAGCTTCTATGCCCCGGTGACTTACCAGGAAACCAAGAAGTTTTCTGGAGCTAACCCCAAAGACACACTTGTATAGGTTTAGCTTTGTGCGGGTGGCCCGCAGCTTGTCGAAGACAGCCTGCAAGGTGTCAAGGAGTGACTCCTTGTTCTTGACCTTGACCACGATGTCATCGACATACACTTCCACTATGTCTCTAATGAGTTCTTCAAAGGTTTTGTACATAGCTCGTACAAATGTTGAAGCTGCATTCTTGAGACCAAATGGCATGGCTGTATAACAGTACAATCCATCTACTGTGATGAATGAGGTATGCTCTTCATCTTCCCTAGACATCCTGATTTGATGATACCCAGAATATGCATCTAGGAAACACAGTAATTCACACCCAGAGGTGGAATCCACTATCTGATCTATTCTAGGTAGTGGGAATGGATCTTTTGGACATGCCTTATTTAGTGTAGTGTAGTCGATACACATCCGAAGCTTCCCGCCGGCTTTGGGCACAACGACTGGGTTTGCCAGCCATTTTGGATGGAAGACTTCTCGGATGAATCCAGCTTCAAGCAACTTCTTCACTTCTTGTCGGATGAAGTTCTGTCGCTCTACGGATTGCTTCTGAGGCTTCTGATGCACAGGCCGGGCGTCGGGGTAGATCTCCAGATTGTGCTCAATCACTTCCCTGGGGATCCCAGGCATTTGTGACGGTTGCTAGGCAAACACGTCGACGTTAGCCCGGAGGAAAGTGATGAGCGTGAGTTCCTATTTGTCATTCAATCCCCCGATATACGGGTGGTTTGAGCGGCATCGGAACCAATTTGGACGACTTTGACGGGAATGTCGATGTCGCCACTTGGCTGCACACGAGGTGCAGAAGTCGAGCCTCGTTGAAGAATGCTCGAGGGTTTTGGAGCTTGCTCCTGCCTGGAGTCCTCCTCTTGTGCTGTGGTGAGTGCATGGAGTTCTTCCAGAGCAGTTACTCTGGCAGTACGATCTCCGCGGATCCAGAGAACGCCCACTGGTGTTGGCATGTTCAACACCAGATAACCATAATGAGCAGCTACCATGAATTTGTACAGGGTAGGCCTACCCAAGATGGCATTAAAGGGTAAGTTGATCTGAGCGATGTCGAAGACCAACTTCTCAGTGCGGTACTTCTCCCGTGTCCCGAAGGTAACGGGGAGAGTAATAGCTCCGAGTGGGGTAATGGCCCCCAGACCTACTTCGGAAAAAGGTCGAGAGGGGTGGAGATCCGAAGGTCGGAGCTGAAGCTTAATAAAAGCTTCGAAGCTTATGAGGTTAAGCCCCGAACCTCCGTCTACCATGACGTGGTGGAGCTGGATGTTATTGATGGTAGGAGATACCATCAAAGGTAACTGACCTGCTCCAACCATGCTCCGAGGGCAGTCTGAAGCATCAAAAGTGACGGCTGCGTCCATCCCCTTCCGATGAGGTTCCGGCCTGACTGTAGGAGCTACAGCAGCCATATCCCGATGCATAGTCTTGATGACGCGGCTGTAGGTGATGTCCCATGATCCACCAAAAATGGTATTCATTGTCTTTCAACACTCGTTGTCAGAGACGTCAGGATCATCGTCGACAGAGGTGTAGACGGCCTTCAGGACCTTTTTGGGATCCTGAAAACCTAACTCCTCTTCAGCCGGAGCTTCGTCGACTTTTTGCTTTCCTTCCCTTTGTCGGAAAGGATATTCTTCCCGGCGCTTGTTGTAGCGCTCAGCAAGGTTTTGAACTTCACGGCAGTCTTCCAAACTGTGGCTGCCCGTTTTGTGAATTGGGCACCACACCTTGGGCTTGCCACCGTCTTCAGAAGACGGTCGAGGTCGCTTCTCGGGGCGTGACCCCTGGCCACCCAGAGCTGCAGCAGCTGCAACATTGGATGTACCGACCGACGGCTTCTTCTTGCCGTTGGTCTATTTCTTCTTCTTGCCGTTCCCGGAGGTAGCGGCTTCTTCTTTGGAAGATTTCTTGTGACCCTCCGGAGTTTGTTTGGAGTGCATCTCATGACCCTCCGAAGCTCTGGCACATTTGTCGGCCAAACTGAAGAGTTCCGTGACACTGGTGATCCCCTTGATCGCCAGTTTCTCCAGCATCTTCTTGTCCCGTACACCTTGTCTTAATGCCACAATGACAGAGGCGCTAGAGATAGAAGGGATAGTAATTCGTACCTAAGAGAACCTATGGATGAATGATCGCAGGGATTCTCCCCCTTTTTGCACGACTGCAAAAAGGTCCAGTTCAGTGCCTGGTCGGGTGTATGAACTCCCGAAGTTGGCGGTGAACTGCCGGCACAGCTCCTCCCAACTGTTGATGGAGTTGGGTGGAAGGATCATAAACTAGGACCTACCGGTCCCAGTTAAAGCTGCTGGAAAATAATTGGCCATTACGACCTCATTTCCTCCGGCTGCCAAGATTGCAGTGGAGTAGATTTGAAGAAATTCGGCAGGATTAACAGTCCCGTCGAACTTTTCCGGCAGGTGAGGCCGGAACATCTGTGGTCACCTGGCCATACGCAGATTTATGGCCAGGGCTGAACAGCCTCCTCCTACTCCTTTAGGAGCAGAAAGGTCCTGAGCTTCTCGTCTTTCACGAGCACGCTCAATATGGACTCAGCCATCTTGCTGGCGGTATTGGCGATCCAGCTCCGCCCGGAGGTCATGAGTTGAAAGCCTGGATACCGTGTGAGTACGTCGTGCCCCGGAGGGCAATGACGTCACTTGCTGTGATGCAGCACGCCTCCTGTTGTTTAAACGTGCAGACCAAGTCTACCAGACAAGGTCCGCCGCTGCGACGGGGCCCGTCCTGAAGGAGGAGGACCCTGGTTGCTGATGCGTTCGGCTGCTGCTGCAACCAAATGTTCCACATCGGCCCTCCACTGCTCCAGTGCATCCCGGGATGCATCCGGAGGTGGTGGGCGTTGGAGAAGAGCACGCGCTGCATGGAGCGCGTGTTCCGGGTTGTCATGATTTGCCGACGCAGTGATTGACGCCGGTGCACCATCGCGTTGCCCAGCTTGATTTGCTGGTGGAGGCGGTGGTGGTGGGAGTGTGACTCCTGCTGGTGCTGAGGCTCCTGCTGGTGGCTCCATATTGGAGGGATTGCCCCCAACAGCTTGAGCAGCAGGTTGACCATTGGATGATCCAGCAGGTGAGTTCACCATTCTCGAAATGTCAGGCGCCCTACCTGGCGCGCCAACTGTCGGTGGTTTGGAACCGGCAGATCACCCAACACTACTAAAGTGTTAGAGGAGTTTGTGGTTCGGCGTGGGCGCGCGGATATTCTGGAAGGTGAATTACAAATGACGTAGGAGACACAAGAGTTTACGTGGTTCGGGCCGCCTGAACGTAATACCCTACTCCACGGGGTGTGTTGATGTTGTATTGGATGTAGCGCGTCTGTCAGCGTGTCTGAATGTCGTGTATGGAGACTCCCTGTAGATGTCGTCGGCCTGTCCTTTTATAGTACAAGGACAGACCGTTACAAATTAGCCTGGCCCGACATGTGGCCCCGGCGGTTACTAGTATTGATACTTATTCAACACGTTTAATTGCCCTTAATGACCGGGTAATGGGCTTTGACAGCACCGTTACTGGTAATTAAGGTCGTCCGATCATGTGTCATTAATATGGTATTAATGACACTTAATCGGGTCTTGAAGTTCTTGATTCCCCTTTGAAGATCCGGAGCCGTTGTGGAGTCTTCCGGAGGTCAGAGGCTGAAGATCTGATGGTTGGACACGTGGCAGCACCGGAGCGCACTGTGGAGAACAGATAGTTCCGGCGTTGGCCGACACGTGTCAGCACCGGAGCTTCCCTCGGTCTGGGGTTAGGTCCGGGGGTGCCACTTCGGTACATAGACCGGAGCTTCCTCCCTTGCGGGCGGTAGCTCCGGTCTGATAGTACACGTTGCGACCCTGGGACTAACCATGTTGGAGAAGCGGGTCCGGACATGTCTGACATGTGGGCCTCCGAAGGTCTTCATATCAAGTAGGTGACTTTCCCTTGATATCTTTGCAATCCCAAGGGGTATATGGTACCCAGGGTACCGACAAAATCCTAGAATGCTTCCATCTTTTTCTTCATGCAACACTTCATGTAGAGTTAATATGCCATTTATTAGATTTTTTGTCTTATTAGATCTAGCATGGAAAGCCCTAAGAAGACTGGTCCTGGTAGTAACAATAAAGAAGACAATATGGAGTTTACTGACTCCAGCAGTTCAGGCTCCTAACACAGTCCATCACATCCTTTTCTGAATATAAAAATTAAAAAGATTTTAGTGAATCTAGACCCAGAATATGATCCGGCCGACGAGGTATGGATCACGAATCTTAACTTCAGCAGTTCAAGTTAATGTTGGTTGTCAAGTATACGAAGTCTTATAATTTTTTTCTACCCAGATTAATCGCGAAGACCATGAGGTGACATCATCTCCTAAATCCGCAGAAGGTTCTCCAATGGATGAATCCTCAGCTTCACTCAAGCGGAAACGAGGGAAACGAGGTCCCAATAAGGGTCTATTGGACCGCATCATGTACATAACAAGGGTCGGTCCAGGTGGGCTTCCCCAAGAACCACTGGATTGAGTTACCAAGTACCGTAATGCATGCGGTTTTCTTGTTAGGGAGGTTGTGCCGATCAAAACCGAGAATTGGAGGAAATTACCCGAGCAAACCAAGAATGAGTTGTGGTAAATGATAAAGAAACAATTCAAGTTCCCGAAAGGCACAAAAGAAGCAGTAAAGAAAGCAACATTGATCTCTTGCGGCAAGAAATTTCGTTGCTGGAAGAGTGAAATGAATGCTTATGTTAAGGCCGATAAGGTCCCTAGCCCAAGGAAGATGGGAAAAATCACACAAGCTCAGTGGCGAGAGTTTGTTCGTCAAAAGAGCACACCTAATGCTAAAGCTCTAAGTGCAACTAGGTCAGAGCTTGCAAAAAAGAACAAATACCATCATCGCTTGGGGTCTGCCAGATATGGCCCCAAAGTCCAAAAATGGAATAAGATATTAGAAGAAATTACCAGTAAGGGCAATCCTCACCCATTAGAAGGGTGCGATGAGCGAACTCAATGGTGGGTCTTTGCTCGGTCAGGTTTGACCGACGAGGGCAAACTTGAAAAGCCCGACTCTGTGAATGAAGTAGAGGATAAAATGAAAGAAGTAATTGAAAAGCAACAAAAGGGTCTCTTCAAGCCGAAGAGGGAGAATGACCAACTTACCGCTATCTTAGGAAACCCTGAACATAGCGGACGGGTTCGAGCGGTCTCTTCTCAAATATCTTGGCTAGATGGTTTCCCTAAAGATAAAGACACATATAGAAGACATGAGAAGTTTAATAAAACACTTGATGAAACGATTTCTCAAAAGGTCAAAGAAAATATGCTAGAAATAATAGAACAACTTAGACAATCAGGACAATTAGTGGCACCGAGTACAGTGATGGTTCCGGTGCAAAAGGAGCAATTAGTATCTCCAACTACCTACCCTAGCAGCGTTGGTTCTGTGCCAGGCTTAGGGTCAACCCATAAGTTCCCTGTTGATAATATTGCTAACGACAAATCTTATCGTCTTCTTGTCCCGATAGGCAGAACAGGGAACAAAACCAAACAGGTTGCCACTGCTATGGCAAATCCTGATCGTGACTTCAACGGGAATCCACTTCCATTGTATTATGCTGTGGTGCAAGTTCTTCAGATCATTGATAATGATTATGAAGATTATGAAATAGACCACGTCACACCTGAGGGGATCGTGACTCTGGGGCAGGCTGTCAACCGATTAATCCTTTGGCACCGACGCGATATTGTGTTGGACAATGAGCCAATTTCTAGCCCCGTCGCATCTCCAAATACTGCAACCCCATCTTCTAAGGCGAAAGTGCATGAAGACCCACTCCCAGTCCTGGAAGATCCACTCCCCCTATGTCTCAGCAAGGATGATAGTAACCTTGCTAGTAAAGATATCCAAGAGCAACAAGTTGAACAACAGCTTCAAGCAGTACCAGAGCAAGCTGTTGCTAGTAAAGAGAAACCAGTTGAGCAACAACTTGAAGTAGTACTAGAGCCAGCCGCTGGGAGTAAAGAGCAATCAGTTGAACAATAGATTCAACAAGCCAGTGTCAAACTTCTGACGACTACTCCTCGATCATTAGTGCCTATCAAAGTTAGCCCATACGAAAATAAGAAACCTTCATCAGAAGTGTCAAAGTATTTGGAAACTATGAAGGAAAATATTATAAAATCAAGTGCATCTCGTTCTTCTCGTGAGCCAGAATTAGGAAATATCGAGGAGTGGGAAGAAGACTGTGTCATGTATAATCGACGGACGACTTTAGTTAAACCAGGAGTTCCAATATACAAGCTTGAGGATGTTCCTCCTAAATTTGAGAATGGGAAGCTGCTCATGACAACCGTACAACTTAGCAAACAACCCGTCCCGCTCAGAAGAATGCATGAGTGGTACATCCTTGCCAGCACAAGATATAATCTTAATTGCGTCACATTTCATATTCCAAAACAAGCATTATGGAGCACTGGAGAAGATAGACGACTCATTTTATTTGAAGAGCTACATCCCCTTTTGCATCGGGGCATGCTCAAAATCAACCTGCTGCTCGTCTGGTGCTTGTAAGTGCTCTAATATTTTGTATTTGCTTTTCTTACTACACGCATACGCATTTCATGATATTACAACAATTTTGGACTTCTTCAATAGGATGCAATATATGGATAATGAAAAGTTGGCGTGCAAGACAGGTATCCTTGACCCTACTAGGATTGCAAAGGCGCTATTCGACGTCCAGGCGGATCAAAACTCAGAACAGTTCAAGCACATAAAAAAAAAGATTTTGAAAAAGCAATCACAAATCTTAAGAAGGATAAAAGGACATAAGTTGCAGCTTACATAGGACATGCAATGTTTAACTTTGTCAGAGACGGCAAGGACCTCATAAAGGCTCCGTACAACTTTGAGTAAGTTCGACACATGACATTGAAATAGCAGTTATTGGTATTTGATAACACGTGTGTTTGTGTGATTGCAGTCATCACTACATAATGATCTTCATCAAGCCAATGTAGGGAAAGGCAAGAGTCTTGGACTCGGCCGATTTCCCACCAGATCGTTACAAAGATTTCCTTTCCATTTTGAAACTGTACGTTTGTTCAATAATTTTAATTTACACACATTTAGAATGTGGTGACAAGTTTTATATGACATTTCTTGTATTACAGCGCTTGGCGGTTTTACTCAGAATAACTTGGCGGTGAGAGACCTTCCAATACGAATGCATTGGACATTAAAACGTATTATGCTTGTCCGAAGCAGCCTGCTGGGAGTGTCTTATGCGGGTATTATGTATGCGAGCATCTTCGGACCGCCGGCGTATATAGAGTGAATCGTGAGGATGTAAGTTATCCTTAATGTCGATACCTTATTTTCTTACTTTTGAGTTTCATTTTCATTGTAACTAGCATAGTTTAATACTTATATTCTCTGCTGTTCAATATTACTAGAAACATTATTTCCATATTTTGATTCCAACTTCAAAATTCAATTGCTCATAGTACAATTGCTCCAAAATACCAACTAAATTCCTGTATACTCTCACTTTGATCTATACTTTGAGATTGTTCAAACCAACACATTCTAAACCTTGTTATGTGTTATATTGTAGCACACGAAGAATCTGAATGAAAAATGGCCGGTTTGTAGAAGTATTCCTGATGGAGGAGCCGACAGGATTGCTTCTGAACTCTGTCAATTCATTCATCGTGAAATTTTGCACAAAAAAGGGAAGTTCTTTGATGAGAATGGTGCAACAGCTGATGTGCCAGAACTTTGCGATTATGCCAATAGAAACAATTTTTAGTGAAAACTTGTAAACTATGAGATGAATTGTATGTGTAACTTGTACATATGTATATTGTTTTAGTGAAATTGACTTCTGTGTTGATAATATTGTTGACTTTTGTTGTGTGATGATATTTTTGATGTTTGTTCTGTGATTATATTGAATTAACATGGAAATTAGAAATAACAGAAGTAGTACTGCATAGGTTATACCTTATCACAAGCAGTTATTAACCAACGGCTAGGCATGCTTGTGAAAAACAATTATCACAGGCGGCTAGATACAGGTAAAGAACCAACTGTGATAACCTAATTATCACAGGCGGTTACTGTTAAGGTAGAAACCGGCTGTGGTAAAAGGTCTTCACAGGCGGCTTGATGTAGGTCAACATCCGCCTGTGATAACACCATTATCACAGGCGGTTAGTTATGCTGCCAGATCCGGTTGTGATAAGACAATTATCACAGGCGGATATATATGCTGCACCACCCGCCTGTGATAACTTATCTTCACAGACGGCTATCATAAGTAAAAATCGCCTGTGATAATGTTTCTTCACAGGCGGTATCACTTCTCCGCCTGTGAAATTGTGGATTATCACAGGCTCTTCGTTTTAGGCGGTTTTAAAAACCGCGTGTGATGAAAGGTTTGGAGCCGCCTGCGATAAGGCTTATTGTAGTAGTGAGTGCCGACGCGCACACACACACAATAGGAGTGCCCAGATGGCTGAAGATGGCAGAGACGAAAGCAAAGCACCATAGCAGACCCCTTCCGCATGCTCCATGTGAAGTGCCTGCGAAGACGGAGAACGCGAGACACGCACCACAACAGAGAGCTAGCAGACACTGCCACCTTCGGCTTCTCGTATAAATACAATCAATCGGCCACCACCACACATACAATCGATCGGCTTTAGTCATGATCATGATGAAACCTCTCGTACTCTTTGTCCTTGTGGCGGCTGTGGCAGCTTCCGCTGCAGCCGCAAAAATATCCTACGCAGTGAAAAACGATGCACCCAACTCCCCCGGCGGACATAAGTCCGATGAAAAAATTACCTCCACCTACACCGTTGTCAAACTCAACCGAGCCACCAATCACGGGTGGAGCCTCTTCGGCGAGGCGAGCGCCGCAGACCGCAGAGGCGATGTCAACGCCATCACTCTTGTTGTCATCAACACCATCGCCGGTGGAAAAGCAGTGTCGACCTCCCGCACCGGCCTTATCCAACTCAACTCTGATTATATAGCCCGTTATGAGGGCGACATTCGTACAGAGGTTTGCAAAACATCATATAGCTTTGCTTGGTTATGTTCTTGCATCATTACAAACCTAGCTAACGTTTATTATCTATTGTTTTTGTTCTTTTTTTTCCTTGATGGCAGGTCACAGGCCTCCTCTACACCGAGGTAGCCAAAATTTGGTAGTGGAATGGCCAGGGTAGGGTCAACGCTGCTCTTCTTCAGGGAATGGCGGATGTTTTGCGCCTTCGAGCCGGTTATGCGTCAGCCAACTGGGTGCGCGAAGGAGAGGGTGCAAGTTGGAATGAAGCTGAACATGGGGTGACAGCTCGGTTCCTTGACCATGTCGAGGACCAGCACAAGGGTTTCCTGGCCGCCCTCAATGCCGGCCTCAAACAAGCCACGAGCGGCCTTGAACTCTTCAAGGAGATAACCGGGAAAGTCATCAAGACCCTATGGACCGAGTACAAGGCGGCCGTTGCGTAGACGTAGGTCCTATCTATAGTTATTACCTACCCACGAAATAAATCAAGAACAGGGCTCCGAGCACTCAGCAAGTGAGCATGCATGACTCTATATGTACTGTACCATCATTTTACTAATGGTGTTATACATGCGCTACAATATATAATCTTATTCACCATGTTATATGTGATGTATGAATGACAATTAAAGTTACGTAAACGTGGTTCTGGAAAAGGATGTGTAACCTCGCTCATTCCAAAGTTCAAATCGCAAGAAAAATCAAATTATGAATTCAAATACGAATCTAATAAATTTAAATTAAGAAAAATCTAAAATTAAAACTTTTTTAAAGTGTCAAAAATAGAATCTCCATGTAAATTAAGGCCATATAATAAACCCTTAAAATTTTTTACCATCAATCATCACATTATTTAAGTATTTCTCCTGATTAAATAAAATCGTTAAGTAGAGGAATTTAACTACTTGCAAACTTGTATTGTATTTTTTTTTTGAAATGGAACTTTTATTGTATTAGCTGTAGCTACTAACTAAATTTAATTTTTCAGAACATTAGGATCCACATGTCAGCCCTTGTGGCTTCCAATCACCCGTCCCTGCCACCTCAAAGATGTGCATGCTGGACACCTCACAGCTGCACTAACGGACCCAACTGCTCTTTCGTATTCCCCTCCTATAGAGCAGAACAGATCAGAGCGGAGTAGCACCCTTGCTGAGCCCCACGGGCCCTACCTGGCAGCCACTCATCTGGACTTATCACCTTACGTTTTTCTCTCTGTTTTCTCCCTTGTGAGTGAAACCAGCCGAAGCAAAACCCATCGAGCAAGCCATCGAGCAGCTGCAGCAGGGCGAACCCATCGAGCGAGACCGCGACTGGTGCTGCACACACTACAAAAAACGCAACCATTTACGGCTGGAGCAATTTGCGATGGCTCTCACTGGACCGTCACAAATAGAAGATTAGTTTGCAACGGCGAATTCTAACGCCATCGCATATTATGTGGATGTCACAAATGGAAGCTTAAATTGTGACAGCAAACCCTAACATTGTCGCAAATTAAGTAACTGTCGCCAATGTGTGTTTAATTTGCGATGGCTAACCCTGGCACCCTGACAAATTAATTGGCCATTGCAAATTAAGGGGACATACCCCCGGCTTACGCGGCCCGACTTCAATTTCCGCACGCTGCCGCCACCACCTTGTTCTCTCCCGACGCCTCCGCTGCCTACCTCGCGCGCAGCTGCCGTTGTCGCCTCCCCCGTCGACCGCCCCCGTTGCCGCCTCCCCGGCGTGGCCGCGCCCGACTCCTCTTTCTCCCTCACACAATGCTACCTGTCTTTTGACGCCGCCCTACGTCATCGCTGTCCCCAAGCCATCCCCGCCTCCCCAACGCGCTCCAATGACGGCCTCCCCTCCGATGGCCAGCGCCCCACCGCGCCTGATGACCGGCGCGCCATTGAGCTCCCGACGGTCTGCGCCCCCTCCTAGGCCCCAACGGCAGCCCTCCTGTGGTCGCCCTCCTCGATCGCCGCCCTCCCGTGGCCGTCCTCCCCGATGTGCCGCCTCCCGACGCCGGCCGCTTCCGCCAAGCCAGCCGACCCCCACTCCATTGCTAGTTAGGTTAATTTTTTTCTTCTCCATTCCCACTCCACTGCTAGGTAGGTTTAATTTGTGCTTGTTTAGATGATTATGCTTAGACGGTATGTGTTAAGTTGTTCTGGTTAGGTTTGTGTTAGTTAGATTATTATGTTGAGATGATAATTTGTGCTAGATATGTTTATTTTATAATTATGCTTAGGTTTAGATAATTTATTGCTTAAATGATTATGCTTAGATGACTATGCGTAGGTTTAGATGATTATGGTTTCTTAGGTTTGCATAATTTTTTGTCTCGCTTTGGAAAATGTGTTTATTATTCTTGTTATAATTATTTGTCTTGTTATTTTGATTGCTTGAGTGTTTAAGTACTATATGTACCTAAATGGGCTTCGGGCCGACTTGCCCTGACGTAGCCCATTTAGGGCCCTATAAGACCCATATATTTGTAAAGTTTTCGTCTAGATGGACATAGAGGCGAACGGTGATTGTGAGGGCGGTAAGCACCTGCGTGTTGATGGCGGACCCCGATGGTGCGGTTTCATCTCTGACCCACTTTCAGCCGTCGTAAGCTAATGGCGGGTACGGACAAAGCATAAAGTACGATGGCTAACCTTAAAGCCATCGTAAGTTAAAGGCGGGCCCGAATGGGGCATAACTTGATACGTCTTACTCAGGTTCCTTCTCTCTCTCATTATTTCCTCAGTCTCATAAATGACTCAAAAATGAAAGATTAACGTAACCTATACAATATGCGTTATCCGTTTCGAACCGGCCCGTCTCACATGCAGTACGCAGGTGAGGCATGTAGGTTCGGATTGTCCCTTTTTTGGACAGCCTGAGAGTGACCGTGGGGCATTATTGTGATGAGACGTGGGTGGATCCGGACAAGATTTCGATGGCATAACCCTGATGTTCTCTGCTGCACCATTTTCGGACGTGCAGTTGGAGAACAACGTGGTTATGCTGCTGAAATTTCGTCCGAATCCAGACCCCACGTCTCGTCATAAGCGTGCCCCCTCGGTCACTCTTGCGTGGGTTAGGACCTATCATTTTCAGTAGATGCATGACCATGACATTAAACAATGTATAAAGTAACGATAATTTCTCTAGCTTTATCTTGCGGAGTCAAACCTGGGTTAAGACCGTAGTTGGATGTATACTGGTTGGAAGAGCATATCTGGTGGTCACTTGGATGAGTGGTTCGCCAAGACAAATGCTTTTGTAGATCGAGCTTTTTCATTGGTAAATATCGATAACGTGCGGTGCTCATGCACGAAATGCTAGAACACCAAGTCTTTGGACATAATGGAAGTTTCGATACACTTGTGTCGAAACAATTACACGCCACATTTTGAGGTGTGCACCTTCCACAGAGTTTCTTTAGTTGTAGAAGAAGTGGATGAGAATGATAATAGCATGGAGGTTGATAGGATGAATGAGATGCTAGAAGATATAGATATGGAGGATCCTCCTACAATGGAGGCATAAGCATGCTTCAGAATTGTGAATGCTTAAGAACAACTGTTGCATGAACACACAGATGTGACCTTCTTTGCTTTCATGAACAGACTTATGGCACTTAAGTCCAAGTACTTCTTCTCCAATAACTGCTACAATGATCTCATTAAATTAATCACGATATCCTTTCACGATCTCTCAACATTCCTAAAGATATGTATCAGTCGAAGAAATTGATATCTAGTCTCGGTATGAAATATGAGAAAACTAGTGTGTGCGCAGACATCTGCATGCTATTCAGGAAAGAGCACGCCAACGAGAATAGGTGCTTGAAATGTGATACTGACGTATGCTAAAGTTGTTAATGACGATGGCAATAATGTGATGACAGAAGTCGCACATAAGTAGCTTAATTATTTGCATGTGACACCTCAGCTGAAGTGGTTGTTTCATTCAAAAAGAACTACCAGACACATGAGATGGCACAAAGAAGGTGTACGTGAGAACAAATAATTCTTGACACACCCATCCAACGGTGATGCATGGAAGGCGCTGGACCATTTCGATTCAATTTTGTTAGTGATGCGAGAAACATTTACATTGGGTTAGCAATAGCTGAATTCTCACAGTTAAGTACAAACGCCACACCACACTCCTGTTAGCCCGTCCTTGTCATTCCATACAACCTATCACCGACTTTTTGTATGAAGTATGAGTTCATGTTCCTCAGCCTTATTATGCCTGGGCCGGATCCTCTTGGATCACATCTCTACGTGATGTTGAAACCACTCATCAAAGAATTAAAAATGTTGTGGACAGGAGCCGGAGCATGCGGCTGTTACAAGAAGTAGAAATTCAACCTTCGAGCTGCTTATTTGTGATCCGTCCATGATTTCATAATATATGACATGTTTTTCGGAAGGAGCACTCACGGTCGTTTGACATGTCTGGTATGTGCTTTAGACACGGATTGCTTTCGACTTACTGGTGGAGGCAAGATATGCTACTTCAATTGTAAGAAACATTGGCTGCCCCCAAATCACATGTTTAGGCATTAGAGGCATGTCTTCAGAAGGGACACAGTTGTCACTAAAGGACTACCAAAACGTCTTAATGGGTAAAAAATTTCTGATATGTTGGACAAACTAGTGCCAGATGAAGGTCGTCTTGGATATTTCGTATGTTACAGAGAGGAATACAATTTGTAAAATGCCACTTTTTCCTTTCATGTGAAGTTCAGCTACAAGTTGTTTATCAAATATAATGGAGGTCAATATAGTTGTGCACATGAACTTGACCTCACTAAAAAGTTCTCTTACTGCTCATGTTTAATCTTATTAACATGAGGACTGGACTTCACCCTAATCCTAGAACATTTTAATTAAACCTTTCTGCAAAGTTGGGAATTTAATTGATTGAAATGGCTAGGGAAAATTATATTGCAGCAATATAAAAATCAAAACAAATGTAATTTGATTATGTTGCTATGCATATTTGGCCCTGCCAAAAAGATTCAAATCCAAGGATCCAAATTTTCCCTTGGCCTCTTAAATATTGTAAATAGCTTCTTGGAAAATTTTCAAAATTTTTGAAGTACGTCTTCCACTTATTTGGACACGTACAAAGGATTCATTTCGTGTCGATCTCAAATTTAGCTTTGCACTAAACCTTGCCCAAATCAAACCACAATTTTTCCTAAGACCTTTTATTGTTCAGTGAGCTTTGTTTCAAAGTTTGGAGATTTATGGACCTCAGCTACTATTTATTTCAATAAGTTTTATAAACATGTTTGAATTCAAATTTGATTTTGAATTGGAAACAAACTATGTCCAAATTTAAATCTGATTGTAGATTTGGGTTCCTCATATTTTTCTTAGCCTGTCTGTAAATTTTGGGAATTTTTGGACAATGTTTGAGGTGGAATTTAGAGGAACAGATAAGGGAGAGCAGTGGGGCCCACAAGTCAGCCGAGGAGACCGTTTAACCGCCCCTGTTTCGTTCTACGTGCGACACCGCGATGCAGCATGCCGCCAGCGCGCCGATCGGCCGTCGGTCGCCTCCAGCTGCCCCCGGCCTCCTTATCTACTGCGGTAAGGGCTATAAATTCACCCCGGTCGACCAGAGTCCCTCCCCGATTCACCTTTCATCGGGCCGCGCCATTTCCTCGCCGCCGCGACCACCTCAGTGCCGCCCGACGCCACTCAGCCTCGCCGCCGGTACAAGCCTCCCCGTCCTCTGCAGTCTATAGGAAAAAGGTGTGCAACGATCTCGTGAAGCTTCTGGTTTAATTTGAACTCAGGTCGTGCAACCTAGCATCTGTATTCTGTGAATTACCAAAGCACATTTATAGCTTCGAAGCTTGTTCGTCGGTTTAATTCCGATTGTAGGCACAATAATTCTTTGATCTAGTTAGACGACATGATCTACGTATCCTAGCGCACCTTGCCTCCAAAAATCAGAAAGAACCATCGACTAATTAACGGGTTATCCGATTTTCCCCTTCCGCCATAGATGGAGCTCGGTTCACCGTCGACCTCGGTGTTGCCGGCTATGGCACGAGCTCTAGACCCTCCTAAACTCTTTCCCATGCTTCCACAATGCTTCCCGAGCTTTCAAACGAGAGTTTTAGCTAGGGAATCAAGGGTCTCGACATAACCGAAACCCTAGCACCCGCCGCTGCCGTCGGGAGTGGTTTTTCGGTCACCCATTGCCGTTGGGAGTTGGTCCAGCGTGTCCCCCGCGCGAAAATAGTGTGGGGCGGCGAGTACCGAGACCTCCCGTGGGCCGGAAGCCATCGCCGGCGAAAGCGACTCCGCGCGCCGGCGAGAGCGCCACCGCCCGAGCCGTGGCCAAAGGTTGAAGAAGGCAGGGATGCGGGTCCCACCTGCCAACGAGTGCAAAGGCGCCCGGATCAGTCTGTGGCCAGGGATTTAGTGTGGCCACGTGGGAATATTTATAGCCCCCGGTGTGGCTAGCTGCTGATTGGCTGATTAAAATCCAGTGGGCCCTGGTGCCAAATTTAAAAGCTGCAATTTTCAAATATATGCAGAACCATTTCCAATGTTGAAAAATCAATATCTCTATGTAGACTGCTCCAAAAATATTCAAACAAATTTTTTTTGAAAGCCCTTGAGCTCTAATTTCTGTCAGTACCAATTAGGTTCTGTGAAACTCACATTTATATTCTGTAGAAAACAATCTTTCCAAATACAAATACAATTTTTCCATGTGAACATGCCACTGGAAATATCACCAAAATTCACATAAAATACATTGTCCTATTCTAGTTAACAGAAAAAGTTTGCGGGCCATTGCACCTGTATAATCCTCAATATAGTTCAATATCATTTTTCAGTCATTGAATTTTCACAGATGTTCAGTTGCTATATTATGTCCCAAATTTGGACTGAACCTTCCTTTAGTCATATACTAGTTCCTGTAAAAATATTGGATTTAATTGACCTAATCTCCTAGTCCTAATTCAGTTGCAAACTGAATAATAATTGAAAAGCTAAAAATTCAATTATAAAATAATTCCAGAAATTTTTGCCAACTTTGAAAGTCAATAACTCCTTCACCAAGGCTTAGAAAGTTATGAAACAAAATTTTGCTAGAACCAGGACAACTTCCTCTATCATGATTATCAACTGGCAGCTATGTTCAAGCTACAATTTCTTCTCTAAAATTCTTGGGAGTTTATTGCTTGCCATAATTTTAGGGACAACAAACTACTTTGATCATCGCCAGTTCTTTGCAAGAGATTCTATCATATTCCCTAGTATCTACCATCAAAGTTCAAAAGCCAATTAGGTCATTATCATATAATGATCACCATAGATTAAATTATGGTCTTGGTAGTAATTATTTTTCAAAGTCATTCGTATACATATTATATGCATAACGTGTAGTGACCGAAGTCGAGGAGGAACCAGAGACCTTGGAAGTACACCTGCCGGATACTAACCCCGACTCTGACCTGCAACCATGCAAGCCCCGGTTTGCATTTAAGTCGGTTATAAAGTTTTACTTTATCACTATGATGGTTAGCATATGAATTGTGCATTACGTTTAGGATGCTTGAATACTCCAGATGCATGACCCACAATCCCATTGGTTAATTGGGTAGGTTAATAGCTCGACGTGTAGAATTGCTATGCTAATGTTGTAGGTAAACCGGTAGAAGTCGAGTAATTGGAATCCACTCGCGAGATAGAAATTTACACTCATCTACACTGGGATTACATTTATAGAAAATAACTGTTACATCTAAACATGTGAACGGTCAGAGATGGATAGGAAGCGGCAAGACGTGGTATTGGTCGCATAGCTCTGACTGGTCAGTTAAGGCCCGTCTTTATGCGGCCCCTTCGAACAGGCTTGACTTGTACTTGTGACATACTGGACATATGGACTCCAGTAAACTGACGTAACTCGATAACTGAGATGTCGAAGCCCATTAACTCACCATCAATAGGGTGGGTTGAGGACAGTAAGTTGTAAATCGGTTGGCGGACACAAGAGGTGTTCCGTGCGGAGACCTTCTGTTCACGGAGGTGAGACGGGTTCGGCGTTCGGGTTTCTTGTAAAAGGTGGCCATATACGACTAGTACTGAAGTGTTACGTAGGTACTGGTGTACTCGCTGACACTTCCGAACGTGCGTATGTGTCGTGTTGTCCGGGTGTGTCCTGATTGCAATCACTGTCCCTCGCGGTAATAGAGTACCACTTGTTCACTAAGCTGTGATGTTGTAAATACTAAAGAAGCCAGAAAAATATATTGTATTGAATTATAATTGCTTTGCAACCTTATGTGTCTTAGAGATAGCAAAATTAAAGTTTACAGTTTCCCCATACTTTAGCTGTAATAGCATTATGTGCTCTGGGCATGTCATATCATCGACAAAGCATTTCTTGTTTGATTGTGGAGTATATGATGTGCCGTGCTTGGAGAATGTCATTTGCTACTTAAAACCTGATTATAAGGATCCACTTATAGGCGAGTCGTTTATGCTTCACCTTACCTATGCTTAGTATTCACCCTTGCATATGTCTAGTGAGACGGGTCAGTCTTGCTGAGCCTTATGCTCATGTTTGCAGTTAACGAGTTTTTACAGGTTATACGATTGATGAAGGGTTTGATGATGAGGCTGCACTCCCTCCAGGGTGTACAACCAAGTGGGAACCCTGCACGTCGCCGTGATTTGCGTGTTGCTAGTGCGAAGTATCCATGGCATGGATGACTTTGCTTTTGCATAGTTAGTGCTGAGAGCGTAGCTATGATATATATGTTTCTTTCCTTCTGCTGGTATTGTAAAACTTCCGCTGTATGATAACTAAAAGACTTCGTCTTGTATTTTATTCTTGTTCTGTTCTTGTATACTGTTGGGTGTCGCATCGCACCACACCACCCAATGAGATCCTCGGATGTCGGGATTCCGGTCCCCACAGACATGGTATCAGAGCATCATCGGGAACAGTATACATGAAAAGAACATATTTTCAAAAATTAGGATTTGAGTGAGGAATTAGCTATATGCCCTTATAAGGAGTATTATTAGTATAAGATATAAAGGTGGTAAACTAACTATGCATTATTATATTCTGTAACGACAGTCCGACGCCAGGTAAGAGATAAGGTACGCCACCGAGAGCGGATCAATCTCGGTAAACTCAGCATACGACAAGTGGTATGTGAAATTTCCTTGACTTGGCACGGGAAGTTAATAGGAGTCTCTGAAGCTTTCAATGTTTCTGAGAACCTATGACACGCGGTACCCAAGCGTGCTTCAAAGTTAGTGGGAGCCCCCGTCGGGTGGTGTATAACCCGATAGTATGCATCTCTAGAACCATTCATGTTCTATGGGAGAATGCGAAACACGTATGTCTGAGCGTCTATAAGCTGGATCATACGGGAGTCTTTGCTGTACAAACGTATTTACAGCCATGTACCTCGAGACATGACCTCGCTCGAGGGCGACTCACACCAGAGTCGTATGCATTTATTTTCATATATATTATTGTGACTGCCTGTCGTGTTTCCCCGTACCGCCCTTGAGCTCTGAAGGTGTGAAAGGGGATTGTTTGTCTTTTGCAGCATTGACTATGGTAGAAGACCGTGTAGAAACCGTTTGCGAGAGAACGATATAGGAACCACCTATAGACGTAACCGGATATACCGGATAGAATTTTCTTTGGTGAGGTACATAGTACCGTCAGTATCAAACATGATATTGGACCATCCCCAATGACAGAATGGATGCATAACGTTTTGGTAAGTCCAAATATCAGATGCTGGTAGGTTTGGACTCCGTAAAAAGGGACTCCGACTTGATAGGGTAAGTAGAATCAAGATTCTTGGTTTCTGGCAGGAGTTGGCTCGACTTCGCCGGGTTGTAATATTGGTTATCTTATAGATAACATAAGGGTATCATATATGGATGGAAAGCTCGTGAAGACCTCTACAACTTTTATGTTAGCCATCAGGGCAGAAGAGTTTGTTAATCTTGTGAAATTTGGAGTATACTAAAACTGCTCCAGATGACCTACCTATTGTACCAGTTCCAGAAATATTTCCATAACTCGCTGTAGGACATCTTCTGCCTTATTGTGACACATTTCTGAAAAGGGCAGAGGCATATCTACAGGTTTGATGTTTAGAGTTTTTCCTAGTTCGAATTTGAGTCAAATCAAATTTGGAAATCAAAACTGTGGAGTGCAGGACTGCTGGTGCAAACCAGTCAGTTCAACTGTTTAGTTTGGATAGTTATAACTTTTAATCCATAATAGTGACATGATCACATATATACATTACTGGAAAGCTTAGGAAGTCCTCTATCAACTTTATTTTGCCTTCATGATCTGAATCTGGGTATAGTGGTTTCTAATTCCATTTGTCGCAAACTTGGTTCTGACAGTCCAGGACTTGAAGCAGTTTGCACATGTTTGTAAATTCGCGCGCGATACCTGTATAAGAAACTTTGCGGGGGGTAAATGTTTTACTTCTGGATTGTTAACTTGATTGTATACAAAGTTTATTTTGTCATTACCTCAAAATATTTTCATGATATCCCTGTATAAGTTGTGAACATCACTACATATACAGGGGAGGTTCTGTCAAAATTTCCAGAAAATATGGGTCAACTTAAAACCTGTATAGATTCTATTTCCTAGCTCACTTGTAGCTGTTTGGGTACAATCTGGAAAGCTTGGAAAGTATACTACAACTCTGGTATTCAACTTCACCTTTGATTCTGACAATTCCTGTATGAAACTGTAGTGTTTCTACAGGAAGATGGCAGCAGAGATGATCCAATTATCTAACAGTTGGGTGCACGTGACATGCACTGGCCAAGGCAGGTTTCCGGATCTGTTTGTCTTGCTGATAAGCCAGTGCGGATATGAGGAGGTGCCTAGCTATTGGGGAAAGGAATTCCATGACAACCAGGTGAAGAGGTGTGTCATCTATGTCGACGGTCCTGCTGGTCCACCAAGCAACAGATGGGCCCCCTTTTCTATCAAAACAAGGGGTGTTCTTTTGGAAGAAACTTGGGGCTTCGCTGCAAGTGTTGCTATGGGGAGGTTTTGCAAACTTCACCATCGTCAGCTAGTGGGTACTCCGTATGAGTTCTTTCCGGTCAGCGGTAGAGCTGCTGAAGGGTGGGCTAACCGATTGATCGCAGATTATGACCTCCGCGGTGGAACATCGGTGACAGCCTTAGCGGTGTATGCATTGGCATCACATCGCGAAAATGGCACCTAGAAGGCGTTCATTAAGGAGTTGGTGGATAATCTGAGGGAAACCATGATTCGAGGGGATCATTTTGAGCGTGAAAATAAATCGCTTAGAACCTCAATCGCTCCTCTCAACCGATGTCTCCGCTTCAAAGAAGAGCAGTATGAGTTAATTGCTCAAGAGCTGTCGAAGGCTCGTGGAGCAACTCAAGAGATGGAAACTGAGTTAGAAGCAAGCTTATTTGATGTGCACCAGCTGGGTACTCAGTTGAGCATGATGACTGAAGATCGGGAACGGTCCAGGGCAGAGGCTCATGACTGAAAAGCCAGTTGTGAACAGGCGCAGCAGAAACTTGACGGCTTTAGGATGTTTATGGTGCAGGCCGATGTACAAGCATTGGCTGTCACAAAAGCATCGATAATGGGTGAGGCAGTAGCTTCTACTTCACCACCCGTACCAGTGGTGCCCAATCCTGAGGATGAAGAAGAAGATCCCGAGGAACTCGAGTACGTCGAGTAGGACGTATTGAATTGGGATGTGGCAGCACTTCTGCCGACACGGGGCAACATATAGTTTAATAGTTGCTCGTGTTTTTCTTTTGTGACCATGTTTGTGTCATATTAAGAGTAGTAGTTGTTCTGTATAAGATGAGAAGATGTGTATGACATCTCATGGGGACCAAGTATGGTAGAGATGTATTTCCATAGTGGGAGTCCATCATTTTGAAGTTTACTACTGTAAACTTGGTCACGAGATAATATATCTTGTATAAAGCTTGTACTTTATCAATATATGTTGATGTTGTATATTATCTATCGTTGTCTACCGCATGACTATTTATATGGAAGGATGAACTTGAGGCAATGAGACTTATGGTGTAAATCGTTGTATTGCAGCATGGTGCGTACACGTACAGCCCCGGAAGTGGGAGGCTGAAGTGGGGGACATGGGGATGACACACCACCCCCAGGGCAGAACACGCCCCAGACACGGCCACCTCCACCACCTTCACCTACACTTCCCAGAAGTCTCACGGAGGTTCTCGCATCAGTGCTCGGCTCGCGCGACGAGCAAACCGAGTTGTTGCGGACCCTTGCATAGCACTCGTTCTGTCAAGGGGGACGACAAGATGATGGGCCACGTCAGTCGTATCCGAGTTCCTACTCGGATTTCACATCGACGCATCCGCCAGTGTTCAAGGAGGCCGACGAACCTTTGAAGGCGGAGAACTGTCTCCGCACCATTGAAGGGAAGTTCGGTTTACTCGAGATAACCGAACAACAGAAGACTCTGTTTGCAGCTCAACAACTGTAGGGTTCTGCTGGTGCGTGGTGGGCAAACTACCTCGCCGCACGCCCCGCAGGCTATGTCGTGAGCTGGGCAGAATTCCGGGAGGCGTTCCGCGCCTACCATATCCCTCCCGGGATTATGAGGAGGAAGCTTCAAGAGTTCTTGGAGCTGAAGCAGGGAGGAAGGAGTGCTTACGAGTACTCCAAAACCTTCAACCACTTGGCCCAGTATGCACAGGACCAAGTGAACACGAAAGACAGGAAGCGAGAGTGCTTCTACCGGGGGTTGAACCCCAAGATGAAGGACAAGCTTGTCTTGTTCAACCGCGGCAGCTTCAACGACATTGTCAATGCCACAATCATGCAAGAGGACGCTACTCGAGAGCTATCCTCATACAAGAAGAAGAGGAGTGCTCCGTAGGGTAGCGGAGGTGGTGCTCCTCAGAAGCATCGAATGGTGTATCGATCACCATCCAACCAGAGGTGGCAACCGCCATTAGGACCACCAATGTTCAGTGGTCGCCAGTTTGGCAACGCCGGTTTCCGACTGCCGCAACAGCAGGGGATGATCCCACGTGCACTTCCACCTCCACCACGTGCACCAGGATTCCGTCCTCCCATTCGTACTGGCCAAAACCGTACATGTGTTTCACGGGTGGACGCACGAGGCACTTCGCCAAGGACTGCCCGTAGAGTAGGCTGGGCGAAGGACAGTCATCATACCAGGGCGCCAACCAACCCCGCAACCAGCCGAAGAAACTAGTTCCCAAACTCGGCAACGTCCACCACCTCGCCATTGAGGACGTTCCGGATGGCGCACCCATACTCACGGGTACGTTCTCTATCTTTGATCATCCCGTAGTCATACTCTTTGACTCCGGAGCTTCCCAAAATGTCATTAGCAAGTCTTTTGTCATGAAAAGTCAGTTACCTATTACCTCCACAGAAACTCCGTATGTGATTTGCACTCCAGCAGGCAAGACAGTAACAAATGAAATAGTTCCTGGGATACCACTTAACCTAGATGGAACTATATATCTTACTTCGCCTCTGATACTAGAGAATCAGAAGCTAGATGTCATCTTGGGAATGGCGTGGTTACAATACCATGGTGCTATTCTAGATCTCGTTCCTCGAAAAATATATTTAAATTCTCCACTTCATCCTTCCCAAGTCCTCAATCTTGAGAGAACCATTCTAGTGAATCCATCTACTCACAATACCGAGGTTATTGAACTTAAGGATATTCCGGTAGTATGTGAATACCCGGACGTGTTTCCCGAAGATCTTCCTGGTATGCCCCCAGAAAGAGATATAGAGTTCAAGATTGAGCTTGTACCGGGAATAGTGCCGGTCTCAAGGCAACCCTACAAGATGGCACCCAAGGAATTTGCAGAACTGAAGGAGCAGTTAACGGAACTTGAGAACAAAGGTTTCATTCGTCCAAGTTCATCACCATGGGGATGTTCTGCATTGTTCGTAGAAAAGAAAGATAAGACCTTGAGACTGTATGTGGACTATCATCCACTCAATGCTGTCACTATCAAAAACAAGTATCCGCTACCACACATTGATATTCTTTTTGATAAACTGGTGGGTGCTAAAGTATTTTCGAAGATGGATCTTCGTTCTGGTTATCATCAGATTAGAACCGGCCAGAAGATATACCAAAGACAACATTCTCGACGAGGTATGGACTGTATGAATACCTTGTTATGTCCTTCGGATTGACCAACGCACCGGCTCATTTCATGTATCTCATGAACTCGGTGTTCATGCTGGAATTGGACAAGTTTGTCGTGGTTTTCATTGACGACATCTTTGTGTACTCAAAATCTGAAGAAGAACATGCTGAACACTTGCGTATCGTGCTTCAACGATTACGGGACCACCAACTATATGCTAAGTTCAGCAAGTGTGAATTTTGGATCAGCCAAGTGCCATTTTCAGGCACATCATATTCGCAGAAGGGATTACGGTTGATCCAAGCAAGATAAAGCAAGTACTCAAATGGGAGTCTCCAAATTCCGTACATGAA
Source organism: Tuctoria greenei (assembly GCA_036927565.1). Lineage (NCBI taxonomy): Eukaryota > Viridiplantae > Streptophyta > Magnoliopsida > Poales > Poaceae > Tuctoria > Tuctoria greenei. The sequence continues at coordinate 126,223,844 of JAYESD010000011.1, read as the reverse complement.
GTTTGAAGTTTCCTAGGTTTAGCTTTGTATTACATGAGGTTCATTCCCTGTTTCTCCAAAATAGCTACACCAATGACAGAACTTCTGAAGAAGGGGAAGAAGTATGTATGGACTGAGGCATGTGAGGGAGGTTTCCAAGCATTGGTAAAACACCTCACAACGGCACCAGTATTAGCTCAACCGGACACAACCAAATCTTTTGACGTGTATTGTGATGCATCAAAAATTGGTTTGGGTTGTGTATTGATGCAGGACAGACGAGTGATCGCTTATGGATCACGACAGCTTTGGAACCATGAGCAGCAGTATCTGACTCATGATCTAGAGCTCGCTGTTGTGGTACTAGCATTGAAGATGTGGAGGCATTATCTACTGGATAATCTAGTACATCTCTACACCGATCACAAGAGCCTGAAGTACGTCTTCACCCGAAAGGACTTAAATATGCGACAGCGTAGATGGTTGGAATTAATCGAGGATTATGAGATTGAGATCCACTACCATCCAGGCAAGGCGATTGTAGTCACAGATGCTCTGAGCCGCAAGTCCCATATCAACAATCTTTCCATTTTCTCAATGGGACAAGAAGAACCGAGTCCGTACTTGGTTCCAAATGGGGCACTCTACAACCTAGCTCTCATTCCTACTATCAGGGAGGATATTATGTCAGCTCAAAAGGAGGACAAAGGGATGTCGCACATTCGGCAAAGAATGGAGAAAGGGGAGATGAAATGTTTCCAATGTGACAATGAAAATACACTCTGGTTTAAAAACTGCATAGTGGTACCCCGAAACATGGAACTTCGGAAGAAGATACTGGATGAGGCTCATTTATCCAGGTATTCCATTCATCCGGGAAGTAACAAAATGTACCAAGACTTGAGAAAGAAGTTCTGCCGGACTCGGATGAAGAGAGAAGTAGCAACATACGTATCCGAATGTGATACGTGTCGACGTTAAAGCCGACCGTATGAAGGCAGCTAGACAGCTTTGACCTTTAAGCATACCGGCTTGGAAATGGGAGGATATCAGCATGGATTTCATTGTTGGGTTGCCTCCCACTCTCCATAAGCACGACTCAATTTGGGTGATTGTTGACCGGTTGACCAAATCAGCTCATTTCATACCATTCAGTGTGGATTATGATGCAAAGCGGTATGCAGAACTTTATATCTCCAGAATTTTGTGCCTACATGGAGTAGCCCGCACTATCATTTCAGATCGTGGATCTATTTTCGTTGTTCGCTTTTGGGAGCATCTCCACGATGCATTGGGTACAAAACTGATTCGGAGCTCGGCTTATCATCCTCAGACTGATGGACAAACCAAACAGGTAAATCAAGTGCTAGAGGATATGTTTCATGCCTGTGCCATCCACCATGGTAGGAACTGGGATGATCATCTACCATTGGCGGAATTTTCATACAACAACGGTTACCAGGCTAGCATCCAGATGGCGCCATATGAAGCTCTTTATGGCCGGAAGTGTCGCACACCCTTGAACTGGTGCGAATATAGTGAACGAGTGGTATATGGCATCGACTTGATAAATGAAGCCGAAGAGCAAGTACGTATTATTCAAGCAAATCTCAAATCCGCTCAGTCTCGTCAAAAGAGCTATGTGGACAAATGACGTCGACCTCTTCACTTCGAGGTTGGGGATCAAGTTTATCTCCAGGTATCCCCAATGAAGGGAATTCATCGATTCGGAGTGAAAGAGAAGCTAGCTCCATGTTTTATTGGGCCGTTCGCAATAATCGAAAGATGCAGACCTGTGGCATATCAATTTGAGTTACCGCCGTCGCTGGCAGGGGTCCACAATGTGTTTCACATTTCTCAGTTGCGGAAATGTCTCAAAGCCCCAACGAATGTACGTATTGAGGATTTGGATGCTCTCCAACCAGATCTTACTTATTCTGAGCATCCAACCCAGATCGTTGATGAGAAAACTCGCACTACAAGGAGGCACACCTTGCGTTTCTACAATGTCTTGTGGAGCAACCACAGTGCTGAAGAAGCCACGTGGTAAAGCGAGGAATATCTTAAAACGAACTATCCGGACTTATTAGCAGCACATGTTCAGTAGATCTTTACCTTTTGTCTTTCCTTTGTAATCTCGGGATGAGATTCTTTTAAGGAGGGAGGAATGTAAAATCCCACTTTTTCCTTTCATGTGAAGTTCAGCTACAAGTTGCTTATCAATTATAATGGAGGTCAATATAGTTGTGCACATGAACTTGACCTCACTAAAAAGTTCTCTTACTACTCATGTTTAATCTTATTAACATGAGGACTGGACTTCACCCTAATCCTAAAACATTTTAATTAAACCTTTCTGCAAAGTTGGGAATTTAATTGATTGAAATGGCTAGGGCAAATTATATTGCAGCTATATAAAAATCAAAACAAATGTAATTTGATTATGTTGCTATGCATATTTGGCCCTGCCAAAAAGTTTCAAATCCAAGGCTCCAAATTTTTCCTTGGCCTCTTAAATATCTTAAATAGCTTCTCGAAAAATTTTCAATATTATTGAAGTACGTCTTCCACTTATTTGGACACGTACAAAGGATTCATTTCACGTCGATCTCAAATTTAGCTTTGCACTGAACCTTGCTCAAATCAAACCACAATTTTTCCTAAGACTTTTATGGTTCAGTGAGCTTTGTTTCAAAGTTTGGAGATTTATGGACCTCAGCTACTATTTATTTCAATAAGGTTTATAAACATGTTTGAATTCAAATTTGATTTTGAATTGGAAACAAACTATGTCCAAATTGAAATCTGATTGCAGATTTGGGTTCCTCATATTTTTCTTAGCCTGTCTATAAATTTTGGGAATTTTTGGACAATGTTTGAGGTGGAATTTAGAGGAACAGATAAGGGAGAGCGGTGGGGCCCACAAGTCAGCCAGGGAGATCATTTAACCGCCCCTGTTTCGTTCTCCGCGCGACACCGCGATGCTGCATGCCGCCAGCATGCCGATCGGCCGTCGATCGCCTCCACCTGCCTCCGGCCTCCTTATCTACTGCGTTAAGGGCTATAAATTCACCCCCCCCCCCCCCCCCCCCCCCCCGTCAACCAGAGTCCCTCCCCGATTCACCTTTCATCGCGCCACACCATTTCCTCGCCGCCGTGACCACCTCAGTGCAGCCCGATGCCCCTCAGCCTCGCCACCGATACAAGCCTCCCCGTCCTTTGCAGTCTATAGGAAAAAGGTGCGCAACAATCTAGTGAAGCTTCTGGTTTAATTTGAAGTCATGTCGTGCATCCTAGCGTCTGTATTCTGTGAATTACCAAAGCACTTTTATAGCTTCGAAGCTTGTTTGTCGGTTTAATTCCGATTTTATGCACAATAATTCTTTGATCCAGTTAGACGACATGATCTACGTATCCTAGCGCACCTTCCCTCCAAAAATCAGAAAGAACCATCGACTAATTAATGGGTTATCCGATTTTTCCCCTTCCACCATTGATGGAGCTCAGTTCACCGTCGACCTCGGTGTTGCCGGCTATGGCACGAGCTCTAGACCCTCCTAAACTCTTTCCCGTGCTTCCACGATGCTTCTCGAGCTTTCAAACGAGAGTTTTAGCTAGGGAATCAAGGGTCTTGACATAACCGAAACCCTAGCACCCGCCGCCGCTGTCAGGAGTGGTTTTCCGGTCACCCATCACCGTCGGGAGTTGGTCCAGCGTGTTCCCTGCGCGAAAATAGGGTGGGGCGGCGAGTACCGAGACCTCCCGTGGGCCGGAAGCCATTGCCGGCGAAAGCGCCGCCGCGCGCCAGCGAGAGAGCCGCCGCCCGAGCCGTGGCCAAAGGTTGACGAAGGCAGGGGCATGGGTCCCACCTGCCAGCGAGTGCAAAGGCGCCCGGATCAGTCTGTGGCCAGGGATTTAGTGTGGCCACGTGGGAATATTTATAGCCCCTGGTGTGGCTAGCTCTGTATTGGCTGATTAAAATCCAGTGGGCCCTGACGCCAAATTTAAAAGCTGCAATTTCCAAATATATGCAGAACCATTTCCAAAGTTGAAAAATTGCAAAAATATTCAAACAAATTTTGTTTGAAAGCCCTTGAGCTCTAGTTTCTGTCAGTACCAATTAGGTTCTGTGAAACTCACATTTAAATTCTGTAGAAAACAATCTTTCCAAATACAAATACAATTTTTCCAAGTGAACTTGCCACTGGAAAAATCCTCAAAATTCACATAAAATACATTGTCCTATTCTTGATTACCAGAGAAAGCTTGGGAGCCATTGCACCTGTATAACCCTCTGTATAGTTCAATTTCCTTTTTCAGTCATTGAATTTTCACAGATGTTTAGTTGTTTTATTATGTCCCAAATTTGGACTGAACATTCCTTTAGTCATACACTAGTTCCTGTAAAAATCTTGGATTTAATTGACCTAATCTCCTAGTCCTAATTCAGTTGAAAACTGAATATTAATTGAAAACTAAAAATTCAATTATAAAATAATTCCAGAAATTCTTGCCAACTTTGAAAGTCAATACCTCCTTCACCAAGGCTTAGAAATTTATGAAACTAAATGTTGCTAGAACCAGGACAACTTCCTCTATCATGATTATCAAGTGGCAGCTATGTTCAAGCTACAGTTTCTTCTCTAAAATTCTTGGGAGTTTATTGCTTGCCATAATTTTAGAGACAACAAACTACTTTGATCATCACCTGTTCTTTGCAAGAGCTTCTATCATATTCCCTAGTATCATCAAAGTTCCAAAGCCAATTAGGTCATTATCATATAATGATCACCATAGATTAAATTAGGGTCTTGGTAGTAATTATTTTTCAAAGTCATTCATATACATATTATATGCATATCGTGTAGTGACCGAAGTCGAGGAGGAACCAGAGGCCTTGGAAGTACACCTGCCAGATACTAACCCCGACTCTGACCTGCAACCAGGCAAGCCCTGGTTTGCATTTAAGTCGTTTATAAAGTTTTACTTTATCACTATGATGATTAGCATATGAATTGTGCATTACGTTTAGGATGCTTGAATACAGATGCATGACCCACAATCCCATTGGTTAATTGGGTAGGTTGATAACTCGACGTGTAGAATTGCTATGCTAATGTTGTAGGTAAACCGGTAGACGTCTAGTAGTTGGAATCTACTCGCGAGATAGAAATTTACACTCATCTACACTGGGATTACATTTATAGAAAATAACCGTTACATCTAAACTTGAGAACAGTCAAAGATGGATAGGAAGCGACAAGACGTGGTCCTGGTCGCATAGCTTTGACTGGTCAGTTAAGGCCTGTCTGTATGCGGCCCCTTCGAACAAGCTTGACTTGTACTGGTGACATACTGGACATATGGACTCCAGTAAACTGACGTAACTCGATAACTGGGATGTCGAAGCCCATTAACTCACCATGGATTGGGGTGGATTGAGGACAGTAAAGTGTAAATCAGTTGGCGGACACAAGAGGTGTTCCGTGCGGAGACCTTCTGTTTGCGGAGGTGAGACGGGTTCGTCGTTCAGGTTTCTTGTGAAAGGTGGCCATATACGACTAGTAGTGAAGTGTTACGTAGGTACTGGTGTACTCGCTGACACTTCCGAACGTGCGTATGTGTCGTGTTGTCCGGGTGTGTCTTGATTGCAATCACCTTCCCTCGCGGTAATAGAGTACCACTTGTTCACTGAGCTGTGATGTAGTAAATACTAAAGGAGCCAAAAAAATATATTGTATTGAATTATAATTGCTTTGCAACCTTGTGTGACTTAGATATAGCAAGATTAAAGTTTACAGTTTCCCCATACATTAGCTGTAACAGCATTATGTGCTCTGGGCATGTCATATCATCGGCAAAGCATTTCTTGTTTGATTGTGGAGTCTATGATGTGCCGTGCTTGAAGAATATCATTTGCTACTTAAAACCTGATTATAAGGATCCACTTGTAGCCGAGTCATTTATGCTTCACCTTACCTATGCTTAGTAATCACCCTTGCATATGTATAGTGAGACGGGTCAGTCTTGCTGAGCCTTATGATCATGTTTGCAGTTAACGAGTTTTTGCAGGTTATACGATTGATGAAGGGTTTGATGATGAGGCTGCACCCCCTCCAGGGTGTACAGCCAAGTGGGAACCCTGCATGCCGCCGTGATTTGCGTGTTGCTAGTGTGAAGTATCCAGGGCATGGATGACTTTGCTTTTGCATAGCTAGTCCTGAGAGTGTAGCTATGATATATATGTTTCTTTCCTTTTGTTAGTATTGTAAAACTTCCGCTGTATGATAACTAAAAGACTTCATCTCGTATTTTATTCTCATTCTGTTCTTGTATACTGTTGGGTGTCGCATCGCACGACACCACCCAATGAGATCCTAAGATGTCGGGATTCTGGTCCCCACACAATTGGACTCATATATGTGGAATTTGGGAGCTACAATATGTGAAGTCATTGATTCTAATACACAACATTGATGTCATGCATGAGGAGCACAACATGGGCGTATGTATCATAAACACACACATGGATATGATGAACAAAACAAAAGACAATATAAAACATAGAAAGGGTTTGGTAGAGATTTGTAACCGTACAACTCTTGAAATCTCTAAAAGTGGTAGTAAGCCATGTGCTTCTTTCTGTCTTCGACCTAATGAAAAGAAAGAAGTCATGAAATAGTTGAAAACTAATTCCCAAATGGTTATGCAGTTAGCCTGAAATGAGGTGTGAATGTGAACACTGGAAACCTCACTGGGTTTAAGAGTCATGATTATCACATAATCATGGAAAGACTCCTACCTGTTATGTTTTGAGGTTATCTAAATGATGCAGTGTGGAAGCTTTTTGCTGAGTTAGCTGCTTCTGTGGGCAGCTCTGTGCTAAAGAAATTAAAATAGAGATAATGGATAAGTTACAGAAGGAGATATCGATTCCATTATGTAAGATGAATTTTTTCCTTTGGGTTTCTTCAAACCAATGCAATATCTGCTTATCCGTCTTCCATTTGAAGCTAAAGTTGGTGGTCCTGTGCAATATAGGTGGATGCATCACATTGAAAGAGCGCTACGATATCTAAAACCAATGGTTGGCAACAGGGAAAGGGATGAAGTGTGTAGTGCTCTAACTAAGACGAATTTTGAAGAACAAGGTTTTGGCGCTATGATGTTTACTGGTGTAAACCCGCCTAACACCACAAACCTAGCCATGGAAGTTAAACTAATGGAAGCAATAGATAGAGGACCTCCATACGCACCTTGGTGAAGCTTGGTTTGATGTAGAATGTAAATGAATGATGGGAACATGGCGCTTTTTCCCTGGTGATTTCGAGCGAAGGTCGTCAGTGGTTCGGTTGAAGGCTCGGGGGCTACTGACAGAGTTCTATACCTGGGTACCAAAGATACGGGATCCGATGATGGTATGCAACCACTATGCGGCTACAAACTGTAGCTACTCTCTGCCACGAGGAAGGACCCACCACCGACGCCTTGACCCGTCAAGGTCAGGGTATCTAGCCTGCCCCGACCCGAGAGGCCAGGCAGATGATTCCTTTTGAGCTTGAGCTAGGAAAAAGTGGGCAGTTGGAATCATTTATGATGGATGGTGGGCGTAGTAACATTGACACAAAGGATAACACACCATGTGACCTGTTGCAGGATAAACCTGTCATCCGCCCAGTCCATCGTAGAGGAATGATTACCCTGCACACATGACGTTGCCTTGGCGATGAAGAGGAATTAAAGACTATGTAGATTCCGCACCTCGAGCGACCCGGGCGACTAGAACAAACACAGTTCCGACCCCACAATGTGGAATGTCGATTAGATAGGCCCGCCTCGCCCCCCTATATGAGGAGCCCCAATGTCTCTTTTGAGGGGGCAAATGCATTTTGTACTCGCTTTACTTACATATCTACCTTATGCATTTCCTTATAATTTACATATTAGCTTTACTTACACATTTACATATCTGTTCATTTTACGCACTTAGATACATGTTTTGTTTATGCATTTTATTTTTCTAGAGTTCATGTACTCAAGCAAGGCTCACTTGTAATTTCATATATCGCATTTTAAGCTAACAAATCAATGATACACTCCCTCTAGATGTAGGGCCTTTTTTGCCCGAAACATGATTAAAATTTTGTCTTTTGTAGCTAACCATACAAAGACAAATGTGATTCAATACAAATTTACTAGTCGTTTTCCAAAATGCCAAGAGACATGTTTAGAAAAATTATGTTTTTATAAATATTATTTGTTAATATTTTTTGCTTATATATTATTTACTTATATTGTTTAAACCAGCCTCACGAGCTTTTAGGAGCTTCAACTGAGCCTAACTATTTAAATGAGCCTTCACTACTATAAAATGTATTCACAGGTGTCTGCTTATTTTTTTTTACAGACGGTTCGTTAAAAGTTACGCCTGTGATGTCAGATGAGTTAATAACCGCCTCTGATAATAGAATATCACAGACGGTCCGTAACAAACAACCGCCTGTGAAAATGTACTGATTTTCACAGGCAGTTCGTAAAAAAAAAAACCAACTGTAATAATAGTCATTATCACAGGCGGTCCGTAACAAACAACCGCCTGTGAAAATATAATGATTTTCACTGGCGGCCCGTAACAAAAAACCGCCTGTGATAATGATGGCTCCTGATTGGTCCGCTGCTTCATCCCACGGATAGCTCTTGGACTTCATATCTCCGCCTTACGCTACTTATCGATCCAATGACTCACAGTGGGTCATCTCTAATCTGTGTCTATAACAGCAGCAGCACCGACACCTCACGTCCTTATCCCAATCCTTCCCTCTCACCGTCCATCTCCCCAATCTCACCTCTCTTTTCTTAAACCCCAACCTCGCTCTACCACAGCTCTGCCTCATTGCCGAAGTGTCGGCAGCCCACTTCCACCTCCTCGCCATCCTCACCATCACGGAGGTCGCGCTGCTCGCGCTCCTCGCCGTCGCGGCAGCTGCACTCCTCGACTGTCGTGGCAGCCGTGCTGCTCATGCTCATTGCGGTCGTGGCAACCACGCTCCTCGCCATCGCGGCAGCCACACTCCTCGTTCGCTGCGGGTGTCTTGCTCGATGCTGAGGGTCGCAGATCCAACCTTCAGTCACGGATCCAGCCGCGATCGTTATTTTTGTTGTAGCCTAGAAGTCGAGCTAGCACGAAGGTGGCGCTACCGAGCGCCACGGGGAGGCGTTGAAGAGCGGCTGCAATGGCAGCATCTCTGTCTTCATGGCGTTGAGCTGCTGCACGTGGTGCTTCACGTGATGGTTGTGATGGATTGTAATTTCTGCGATGTGTTGCGTTGTAATTTCTGTTGTGTTTTTTTTATCGCATCTCTGCAATGTAATTTTGTCTAAATCTTTTGGTCTTCTGTAGATCGAACTGTGTTAGCTCAAAATTTGTCTAAATGTTATCGTTTATTGCATTCTGATTACGCTTAGTCACGAACACAATACACACGGAACATTCTAAAAACTTTCTATGATAATGTATTATCATAGATGGTTGACAGTAAAAAATAATATGTTATAATACATTTTCATAGACAGTCCGCAATAAAAAACCGCCTGTGAAAATGCATTTTCACAGGCGGTCAACAATAAAAAACCGTCTGTGAAAATGCATTTTTTCAGGCGGATTTTACCCCGCCTGTGCTAATCGATCATTTTCACAGACTCTTCATTACAGGCGGTTCTTAAAACCGTATGTCATAATATGTTTAGAGCCGCCTGCGATGAAGCCTTTTGTAGTAGTGCTTATCGAGTCGACTTCGAGCTTGACTGCAGGATTGCCCGGATTTCAGCCTCGAAGGTTAAGCTCGCTCGATCTCGGATGGTTGACTGCCCTTCGAGCAAGTAGTAGGTCAGTGTGACATGGGTTCCATGTGCATAAGCTGTCTTGTGTTGATCAAGGACCGTGTCGTAGTCGACCCTTCAGTAAGTATTGAATTGTACTGCGTACATATTAGTATATAGGGTCTAGCAAACTGATATACCTCAATCTAGATTGGAGGGGGTGAATTTTAAATAAATGAAAGGGTACATGACTCATTTAATCTAGGTTGCACGTTAGGAATCCAACGGCCTGGAATTGGCCACGCCACCCACAATTCCGACAGCAAGCAGTTTGCAGCGGTGCCATGGCCGGCCATCGCCGGAGCTTGACAGTACGGTGCTTCGAGACACGGATCTACTCGCGAGTTGGAGAAAGACTTGGAGGATACTACAAAAATCTTTATCATGGATGTCGTGCACGCGAATAAAAGCCGGAGACGGTGGCTCGACGATATGGCGGAGATCCTTCAATGTTGTTGTGGTTGTGGGGCTGGCGGCGGATCTTGTCGCGGACGGACCCTACGAAGGTGGTGCAGCATCGTGTCTCCTGCAAGTTCGGGTTCGACGACCGGAGGTTCTTCTCCTCGCGGGGCATCGAGCTATAAGTGGTGGCGCCTATAGTGGCAAATAGGGTTTGGTCGGACGGGAAAAATAGGGAGTTGTGGCCGAGATTTATATGGGAATCTGCCGAGGATTTTATGGAAAGCAAGTTTGATTTAGGGAAATCAATCCGGAGGCAGTAAAACGCGGCATTATAATGGTCAGGTTTCAATGGCGTGCGTCTCAGAGAGCGCAGGAACGCAAGGCTTCGGTGAAAGGCAAGCTTTCAAACTGGAGGGTCTTGCCTGTTACGTCTTGATCCTATATAAAAGAGTACAAGATCTGTTGTGCGCCATCTAGAGATAATAGGGAGGTTGAGATCAGATTACAAATGATAAAGTACATCCGGAATAATCCTAAATCTAGTAGCCGACACAAATCATGAATAGAAATAGATTAGGAGTACATCCTAACAACCAGACTTATAATCTAATCTAAACTTCCGGTGCTGAAGATATTAACGCTTGATCTCCAAGTCAGAATCGTAACCTGGGCCAAACTGATATTTCATGTGATCTTCTAATACGGTGGATGTCTCGGAATTCGTGCGCGTGCTTTCTGGGGGAGAAGAGGAACCTGGCATGTGGGTCCTGCATGACAGTTTTTGTGGGTTGCTCGAACGGGGGGCCCCACGTGGCAGTGAGAGGAAGAGAGGAGAGAGGCGCTGTTGGGCCTTGGCTCGACATGGTGGGTTTGCTTGAACCAGTCGAAACGGGCTGGACAAGGTAGAGAAAGGGAAGCGGCACGCTGGGCCGCAATGGGGATTCTGACTGAGAGGGCTTTTCTTTTTATTTATTTCTTTTCAAAATTTAGATTTCAAATTCAAACAGAATTTTCTAGCGTAGATTAAAATTTAAAACTCCACACATGATGTAGTTGGTCTAAACGATTTGTACGACAATTCTTTGACTTAATAATATTAATATATTTCCCTTATTAATTTTATTTTCTTTTTCTTTTCAATTCAACTATTTGAGTTCAAATAAATTGATGGCCTATGTTAAAGGTTATATTTCATTTTTATAATTTCCTGTTTGAATGCAACAGATTTACGGTGTCTTTGCATAAATTAAATTTTCAATCCAAAGAACACACATGTGTTCAACATGGCATAAATCATTCAGTCATTTCATTCTTACAGAAAACACGACCATTTGCGAGGGCCGTAATAATTTGCGATGGGCTAGCTGCATGTGGCCGTCGCAAGTTAAACAGTAGTTGCCAATAAAAGATCAATTTGCGACAGTATGCCCTAACGCCATCGCACATAAGAGAGCCATTGCAAATAGAGGATTAACTTGCAACAGCCAAACCTAATACCGTCGCAAATTAATTAATTTGCGAAGCGAACCCTTGAGCTGTCGCAAATTATAGGCTATCGCAAATTGACGGATATACCCCTCGGCACGTGTGTCGAACTCCTATTTCCCTTAGACGCAGCCGCTGATCTACCTCACACCCCCGATGCACCGCTATCCTTGCAGATCACACCACCGCCTCGCCGTGCCGGAGCTCGGCCACCTCAATGCCGGCGTGCCTCCTACCGGACTCTAGCACAACTCCCCTCCTCCCTGATGCCGGCGTGCCTCCTCCCCGATGCTGGTGCACCTCCTCCCCGACACCAGCACGCATGCCCTCCTCCCCGCCGCGCTGGCACACCTTACCTCCTCCCTGGAGCTGGCGCGCCTCCTCCCCGAGGCCAGTGTGCCTCCCCTCCTCTCTGACGGCGGCATGCCTCCTCTCCTACCGATGCCAGCGTGCCTGCCCTCCCCCCGACACCAGCGCGCCTCCCCTCCTACCCGAGCAGCATCTTTGGTCAGCGACATCCCGCAACGCCCAAATCATGCAACAATATTGTTGAAATTACATTGCAATGAGTTATGTGATAGAAGTCTGTCAGTAGTGTTGCAATGAGTTATGAGTTACATTGCAAAAAGTCTGACAATATTGTTCAAATCCTGCCCGCGATCGTCATGCCACAGCTCTGCTGCCCCAGACCAGTAGCAAACTGATGTTTTAGTTATTGCAAATAAAAATCGGTATACAAAGAAAATAAAATTGGCATGTTTTACCTGTTCCTGTACAAGTTCTAGGATTATGTGCTGACATGTCACTTCAGTTATAAAAAAGTTCATAGGTTCTTCTTACCCAGTTATTAAAGAATTTTTTTTGGGTTTACATGAGTGGCTGTTGAACAAAGTATATTTTTATGCATTCTTCTATTATTGTCTAGTTGTAATAACTTTATGCCTGTTTTGCTAGTCTGTCAATTTTAATAGCAACAACAAGTCATTTGTTGGACCTTGAAATATTTCCTGTACTACCCTTAGGACTATGTAATTTGTATGAGTTGGAATCTGAAATAAACTTTGTCTATGTATTGGCTATAGAAAAAACTGCGACCTATCACTGTTGTTTTGTAGCAGTAGAGGTTGTTGGACTATATTTGGTTTCACATTCATTTAAAACAACTTGTTTATTTATTGGCTTTACCAAGAATATTGTGAGCTGCACGTTTGGCTAAATATCAGGTCAACTTAAATGTTACTGGTTCAGCCTATGTCAAGTGTGTGATGTAAATGGCGCTTGGTTGGGCAACAACATCCTAAGTGAACGAAACGTGTTGACTCCGGCCTTGCTTAGATAATTATGATTGCATGGGTTTAGATACTTTTTTCTTGCTTTGGTAAATGTGTTTATTATGCATGTTATTCGAATTGATAAATTTTTTTGTCTTGTTATTTTGAATGCTTTGGTGTTTAGATATTTTATGCACCTAAACGAGCTCCGGGCCGACCTGGCCTGACACAGCGCATTTAGAGCCAAAGGCCCATTTAGTTGTAAAGTATGCGTGTAGACGGACACAAAGGCAAACGACGACGGCGATGACGACAAGCACCCGCGCATGGATGACGGACCCCGACGGAGAGTGTTTCTTCTCTGACCCACTTTTAGCCGTCGTATGTTGACGTATGGCCCCGAAGGGCATAACGTACAACGGCTAACCCAGTTCCCCGTCTCTCTCGTCCTTTACTCCTTCTCTCTTTCATTTTTTCTATATCTTGTAAATGACTCAAAAGGAAAGATTAACATAGCATGTACAATACGTGTTACCCATTTCAAACTGGCCCGTCTTACGTGGGTTACGCATGTGAGGCATGTAGGTTCAGAATTATCCCTTTTATGGACAGCATGGGAGTGACCGGGGGTAGACAGCCATCGGCTGCTTAGCCCTCAGGCTCCATTGGTGACGAGCCTTTTGCGTCACCGGACGTGGTGCCACAGCGGAGGCAGCGGACGAGGAGGACTAACTTTGTCGTTCCTCCTCCAGTTCCTTCACAGAGGATCATTGATTCAGCTGGTTGAAGAGAGGTAATAAAATCATAGTGTTTCATTTTGGATTCTTTTGGTTAATTAAGTAATGATTCAAAAAATTTCTTGCAACTTTTGGTATGACTTGTATTTCACCAGTGATAGACACCACACACCAGTGAATGGTGTCCTCGGGTCCTTAGTGTGTATGCACTATCCCGAGGTCATCGACATGGTGCCCGCTACTTTGTAAAATTACTACGCTCGCACCTCTTACCAGGAGCATGATAACATTCAGGAGGCCGTATTGGCCAATTTATTGGTAAGTACATTAAATAAAATTTCTAAGTTTTCACTCTTAAACTCTTTTAAATTATTAATGTACAACTCTTAAATATCTCTTTTATTATATGAAATGTAATGTTTAGAGGACCCAGACGATCCTCGCATGTTTGAGCACGCGAGGAACTTGTTCCACTTCAATGCTGGGAAGACGGTTCAACAAGCTTTATCGAATGCTCGTACTCAAGTGATCAATGAGTACTTGAGAGGAAACCAGCACGACGTGCGACACTTCCGACAGGAGAGTGACAGGTGCAAAATTCTTCTCCAATGGGTATGTAACATCAGTGCGATGGGCCTACTGACCAGGAAGTGCTTCCTGTCCTCTAGTACCACTCCGCTGAAGATCTTGCGGTCACAAATGGTCACCACAGTGGGCATCAGCCACGGTGCAACGTTAGTGACCGTAACCAGCATAGGCCAGGCTGTAGGAGCACAGTTCCGGAGAGGCGAGTACGTTCCGGAAAGGCAGGCCTTAGAAATGTTCCTTGGAATTTTTTTATTCATTTTCCAAATTCGAATATATTTCTGCCTAGTTTGAAAATATAATTTTTCTATTCAAATGAACTCAATATGATGTATCTGGACCTAGAAATTTGTTTTACGAAACATTTCATCTTCATACAGATAGGAATATTTTTGTCTCATTTCATTTTATTTCTTTTTTCACATTCTGAATTTTCGGGAGATGTTGATGTAGCCGGCCAGGGATGGTCCGGCACGAGCCATGTCGCATGACCTGGGATGGGAACATGACGAATCCTCTTCGTCTTCGTGTTCTCTGTAGGAGTGCCGAGACACACACACACACACAATAGGAGTGCCCAGATGGCTGAAGATGGCAGAGACGAAAGCGAAGCACCACAGCAGGCCCCTTCCACGTGCTCCATGCGAAGCGCCTGCGAAGACGGAGAACGCGAGACACGCACCACAGCAGAGAGCTAGCAAACCCTGCCACCTTCGGCTTCTCCTATAAATACGATCGATCGGCCACCACCACACATACAATCGATCGGCTTTAGTATTGATCAAGATGAAACCTCTCGTACTCTTTGTCCTTGTGGCGGCGGTGGCAGCTTCCGCTGCAGCCGCAAAAATGTCCTACACAGTGAAAAACGACGCATCCAACTCCCCCGGGGGACGTAAGTTCGATGACAAAATTACCTCCACCTACGTCGTTGTCAACCTCAACCGAGCCACCAATCACGCGTGGAGCCTCTTCGGCGAGGCGAGCGCCGCAGACCGCAGAGGCGATGTCAATGCCATCACTCTTGTTGTCGTCAACACCATCGCTGGGGGAAAAGTGGTGTCAACCTCCCGCGCCGGCCTTATCCAACTCAACTCTGATTATATATCCCGTTATGAGGGCGACATTCGTACAGAGGTTTGCAAAACATCATATAGCTTTGGTTGGTTATGTTCCTGCATCATTGCAAACCTAGCTAACGTTTATTATCTGTGGTTTTTGTTCTTTTTTTTCCCTTGATGCTAGGTCACAGGCCTCCTCTACACCGAGGTAGCAAAAATTTCACTACAGGAAACCCGATGATTTGCGACGGCCAGGGCCGTCGCAAATAAGCCAAATGCCGTCACAAATAAGCAATTTGCGACGGCTTTCCTTATTTGCGACAGCCACCGTTGCAAATATGCTTAATTGCAACGGCTAGCGGCGGCCGTCGCAAGTTATTGCCGCCGGCCGGTGTGCCCCGCAACAATATTTGCGACGGCCAGGTTGTCGCAATTAAAGCTTATTTGCGACGGTCAGGCCATCGCAATTAACTGCCCCAATTTACGACGGCCTCGCCGTCACAAATAACTTAAGCCGGGCTGTCGCAAATAGCAGTCGCTTAATTGCGACGGCCTGGGACCTCATTTGCGATGGTATTGTATAAAAAGC
Source organism: Tuctoria greenei (assembly GCA_036927565.1). Classification (NCBI taxonomy): domain Eukaryota; kingdom Viridiplantae; phylum Streptophyta; class Magnoliopsida; order Poales; family Poaceae; genus Tuctoria; species Tuctoria greenei. The sequence continues at coordinate 126,207,856 of JAYESD010000011.1, read as the reverse complement.
CGTCGCAAATAAGGTTTTTTATTTTTTAAAAAAATCAGAAAATAATAACCGACTCGATGGCCAGAATAACAGAACAGACAAAATTCATCACAACAGTTTCAAAACATATCACACACATCGTCCAAACATCGCATCAACATCAACAAACTAAACATGGGCCCACTCGCCCGTATGACATTCGTATCCACCTCCGGAGCCACCTCCAAGTCGAAGTTGTCGTCGCGCCTAATTCCAGGTGGCGGTAGCGACAGCGACGGCGTTTGTGCAGCCGTCGCGGATCCCTGCAATTAACGAAACTTAGAGTTAGAATATAAATGCATCAACATCTCTCTCCCTCCCTTCCTCTCCCTCTATCTTCATCTAGATCCCCCTCTCTTCCTCTCTCTTTTCCTTTCTCTCTTTGTCTCTCACTCTATATTTCTCTCTCTCTCAATCTCTCTATTGCTATCCTTTTGCCTCTATCTTCCTCCCTCTATCTCCATCTACATCTCCCTCCCTCTATCTTCCCCTCTCTCTATCTCCATCTACATCTTACTCTCTCTTCATTCCCCTCCTACTCTATCTAACTATCTTTCACTCTTTCTTCTCTCTCTCTTTCTTCTATCTTGATCCTTTTCTTCTATCTAACTATCTCACTCTTTCTTCTATATCAATCTTTTTACGCTGAAGAAGAAGGATTACATAGAAAATTACCTGACCCACAAAAGAAGGATCGCCTGGAAGGACCGGTGGTAGTACCGGTAGCTGGATCCCCAGACTTTGCGCCCGAGCCATGGTCTGTCATTGCAAACATTCAATGGTATCTATTAGTAAGTCATTTACGCTGAATTAATGAGAACTTTAGTTTTTATTTTGTTACCTCCATTGCTTCCCGCATCTGCGCCAACGCTGTTGCCTAGGTTTGGATCGTGGCCTCCATTGCGATCCTTTGGCGTTCAGACTCCTCCTGTCGCCTGAAGAGGGACTGCATCTCAATGTCCCTCTACGAGGCGCGACGACTAGTCGTGCCCACCAAAGAAGCCTGCGTGGAGCTGCCTCTCGCAGGTCTCGCCGCCCTCGAGTCGACAACTCCATCGAATATGGCGAGCCGTCAGTAATATGAAATTGAAATATCTTGAATACATTGAATTGAAAACGATAAAATGACTTGTAAACTCACCTTCCGTGTGCTTTTCCACCACCGCTTGCATACGCGGCTTGAGGATCGATTGGTTGACGCTTCCAATCAAAATCCTCGACGTGTATCTTCCTAGCCTTCTCCCCGTACTTAGCCTGCAAAACAAGAAAACCGTGTAAGTTCAACAATCTATATAGTTATATTTAATATGAATGATTTCTAAACTTATCAACCGCTTGGTTGCAGCCTGACTGCACCCCGACGGCTGAGAAGGGTCCCTGTGACCTCCCTTCCAGACCTCAGCAGGGGTGGGCGGCACCCCCGTCTCGCGCTCCTGTGAATATGTGTTAGTACGAACAATATATTATGAATATATAAACATAAGTTACACACACTTACCTTGCGTTTAGCTAAACGCAAGTGGTTATCTTGCCCGTGCCTGCTCTTCCCCTCGACCCCTCTGCAGTCTCGAGCCTTCTCGGACTTAGCTTTAAACTCATCGCTATCCCAGTAGCGACAAAGGGCCCGAAATGCATCGGTCCGACCCTGCAACCAGCTCACGTGGCCATGCACATAGTTGTAAGTCGTTAAAAATACCATCGAGGAAATTATCAAAAAAAGTTACTTACTACACTCCACGTACCTGCGCGTACTCCTCCTCCGTCAGGTGCATCTCGCTCGCTTGCCGTAAGTGTAGCACGGGCTGCTGGTTCGCCTTCAAGTGCTCATTAATAATTTGAACGCGGGTGTTCGACAAAGCTTGTCGAAGCGCCTTGGCAGCGTTGTAGTGAAACACTCGCCTCGCATCCTCAAACTGGCGAGGGTCGTTCGGGTCCTCTAAAGTATACCTTGCCTGCGATAAAGAATATATTGAAGAGATGTTCACTAAAAGAGTTTAAGAGTTGAAACTTAGAAACTTTTTTAACATACCTACCATAAAATCGGCCCATATGGCCTCCTGAAGGTTGTCGTGCTCCTGGTAATGGACGCGTGCGTAGTCCTCCCACGAAAGAGCAGGCACCCCGCCGATGACCCAGGGATAGTGCAAACGCACTATGGACCCGAGGACACCATTCACGGGTCGGTGGTGTCTCTCACCGGTGAAAGACGTGTCGTCCCAAACCCTGTAAGATATTTATTCATTCATTACTTGAGTAATCAAAACAAACTAAAATTGAACACTATAATTTTTATTACCTGTCTCCGACTGGTCGAATCACGATCCTCTGTGAAGGGACCGCAGGAGGACTGACAAAGTGAGTCCTCCTCGTCCTCTGCGTCTGCTGGGGCACCACGTCAGGTGACCCAGAAGGCTCCTCACCATCCGAGTCAAAGGCCTCAGGAACAGAAGCATCGCCAGCCGGGGGCTGGCTGGCCGAGGGCTGGCTCGCCGAGGGCTGGCTGGCTGAGGGCTGGCTCACGGAAGGTGCCGCAACCTCCGAGTCAGTCGGTGAGGACTACAACATTCAAATGATTCATAAGTAAGTTTAATGTGAAATTGAATTTAAAGAATTTGTCAAAAACGAGTGACATTTACCTGTGACGAAGCTCTAGAGCTGGTCTGAACATGCCCTAGCAGCTGAGAGCGTCTGCTGCCAGTCGACGAGGCACTAACAAAAGCGTCCTCAGGTCTAGAGGGGTAGAACCCCCTCGTTGGCGGCACCTTATTACCCTTCTTTGACGCCATCCTGTTGTAATTAGATAATTAGTAAATATGCAAATAAAATATACAAAATTTATGTTACTATCTTCAAGAAAACATTACTTGTAGTCACTTTCAAAATTCATCAACATCATTGTCATGTGCCTGTGCCCTACTCCTTAAACCAGCCCAACAATCTTCCATCGTGGCCTATTATAATTTTCATTTTCCTGTATCATCTGCCTCTACATCTTCAACGTCTTCAACATCTCCAACTAATTGATCGAGTCCTGCACCAAGCTCGACGATAAAAGTGTCTGGCAACTCTTCTTCTTGGTACACTTCTTCAACGTCTTCGCTATCATGGTAACCATCATCCCCAGGAATATATAGCCGCTCACGAGGACTCACCTTATATACCACCCACCAAGATCTGAGTTTCGTGCATGTATAAGGTAGATAATACACTTGTTCAACTTGATGCGCAAGAACAAATGTATCGTAACCTCGTAGTCGGTCCTTATGTTTCACTTCCACCATTAAAAATTGGTTTTCTCGAGTTCCATGAGTACGATCAAACCAGTCATAGTCAAAGAAGACAACTCGAAGGGTCTTATTTTTGGTAAATGTAAATTCAAGGATTTTGTTAATGATCCCATAATAATCAGTTAAATTCCCTTGAGTGTCCATTGCTCTCATCACAACACCGGAATTTGATGTTGCCGCGAGAGGATGATGAGCTTCAAAATGAGTTGTACGGAATCGGAAGCCATTTATGTCATATCGACCATAGCTTCTAACATTCACCAATCCATAAGATAGCTACCGCAAATCTTCATGGACATTGTGAGTCCGACACTGTCATAAATGATCGTGAGTTAAAATAATACTTCTTTAATAATAGTAATTTATAATACATAGAAGACGAGAGAATATTACATATTCTCAAAACCAGGATAGAAAACTCTGCCCCCATCTGGGAATTTCAAAGTTTTCATCCATTTCATAACTTCTTTCTTTTCTTTTGATCGAAGATAGAAAAAAGCACGTGGCTTTCCACCACTTTCAGAGATTTCAAGAGTTGGACGGTGACAAATGTTTGCCAAATCTAGTCTAGCTTTATAATTGTCTTTCGTTTTGCCAGGCATATCCATGCATGTGCTTATGATACTTTTGCTCATATTACGCTCCTGATGCATGACATCAATGTTGTGCATTAGAATCAACGACTTCACATATGGTAGCTCCCAAAGTCCACATATGTGAGTCCAATTGTGTTCCTCTCCATAACCTACGGAATATCTAGGACGCCCTTCATCAGGCACCAGTTTGTCCAACATATCAAAAATTTCTGACCCATTGAGACGCTTCGGTGGTCCTTTAGTGACAACAGTGTTATTTCGAAAGACATGCCTCTACTGCCTAAATATATGATTCGAGGGAAGCCAACGTCTGTGACAATCGAAGTAAGATATTTTGCCTCCATGAGTTAGTCAAAAGCAATCCGTTTCTGAAGCACATATCGGACACATTAGACGACCGTGAGTGCTCCATTCGGAAAACATTCCGTATGCTGGGAAATCATGGACAGACAAAAAATAAGCAGCTCTAAGGTTGAATTTCTGCTTCTTGTAACTATCGTACGCTTTGACTCCTGTCCACAAGACTTTCAATTCTTTGATCAGCGGTTTTAACATCACATTGAGACGTGACCCTTGATGATCAGGTCCAGGTACAATGAGGCTGAGAAACATGAACTCGTTCTTCGTACAAAAAGCAGGTGGCAGGTTGTACAGAATGACAAAGACAGGCCAACATGAGTATGGCGTGGCGTACGGTGAGAATCCGTCTGTCGCTAATCCGATGCGAACATTTCTCGCATCACGAGAAAAGACGGGATCGAAACGGTCTAGCACCTTCCATGCATCACCGTCGGATGGATACGTCAAGAATTCTTTGTTCTCACGTTTACCTTCTTTGTGCCATCTCATGTGTCTTGCGGTTCTTTTTGAAAGAAACATCTGCTTCAACCGAGGTGTCACAGGCAAGTAACGAAGCTGCTTATGTGCGACATCTGTCATCACATTATCACCATCGTCATTAACAACATCGACATACCTTGATTTACCACATTTCAAGCACATCTTCTCATTGGTGTGCTCTTTCCAGAATAGCATGCAGTTGTCTTGGCACACATCGATTTTATCATACTCCATACCGAGACCAGATATCTTGATCTTTGATTGATACATATCTGGTGGCGCTTTGTGAGGTTGTGGAAGGATATCGCAAATCAATTTCATGAGATCATTGTAGCAGTTGATGGAAAAAAAATACTTGGACTTAATTGCCATAAATCTGGTCAAGAAAGCAAGTACAGTCACAACCGTGTGTTCATGCAACGACTCTTGTGATTTCTTCGGCTCCCCGAAGAACTTCTCTGCCTCATTTGTAAGAGGATCCTCCGCTTCCAGAGCTTCTAGCATCTCATCCATCCTATCAACCTCTGTTATATAATCATCCTCGTCCACTTCGGCTATGACTCGAGAATTAGTCTCGCCGTGAAAGGTCCACACTTCATAACGTGGAGTGAAACCGTTTCAACATAAGTGAAACGAAAGCTCCAATCTTCACAAAAACTTGGTGTTCCGACATTTTGTACATGGGCACCGCACCATATCTTCCGTTGACAACGAAAATGCCCGATCCAAAAATTGATCTAACTTGATAAACCACTCATCCGAGTGACCACCAGTTCTGCTCTTCCAACCAGTATACATCCAACTGCGGTCTTCATCCATGTTTGGCTCTGCAGTTTAACACGAAAGAAATTGTTGTTAATGTATTGTTGTGTTGTGTCACGGCCCTATAACCTAAGCAGATAGATCCTAAACCCACCCAAGAGTGACCGAGCGGAGCGTGCTCATGAAGAGACGCGTGATCCGGATTCAAACAAAATTTCGGCAGCATAACCCCGCTGTTCTCCACTGCACGCCCAAAAATGGTGCAGCAGAGAACAACAGGGTTATGCCACCAAAATCTCGTCCAAATCCGGACCCGCGTCTCGTCACAAGCCACGCCCCCTCGGTCACTCCGAGGCTGTCCAAAAAGGGACAATTCCGAACCTGCAGTCTCACATGTCAATGGCATGTGAGACGTGCCTATCCGAAATGGCTAATACATTGCTATAGGTTACGTTGCTCATTTTCATTTTTAGGTCATTTAAGAGAGAGGAAAGAACTAGAGAAAGAGTGAGAGGAAAGTTGGTCTTAGATGACAATTCCACATCCATTTCCACCGTCCATGCAATCGCGGGTCATTGACGTCCTTACCAACCTGTTCGCTTCCATGTCGCCTTGACGCATACGGTACCACTACTATGATCTATACGGCATGATCACACTTATTTTGTGCCGTGCCCTTCCGGGTTGGTCCGAGCCAGCCCAAAACCCCTTTATTTACATATATTAAGTAGTCACTCAGAAACATTAAATATCAATGAACAATAAGCACCAATAAAAAAATAAATATCAAACAATAGACAATGACTCACTGCGGGGACAGCACGGCCGCGGAGCCGGAAGCCCGCCTCTGCCTACCCCACCCCACCCGCGCCAGACATGACTCACTCCCCTAGTCCCCTTTGCGCGCTGCGCGCGAGCGACAGCACACAGCAGCAGCCTTCCCATCTCACCACAGACTTGTCGACTCGGGAAGCACAAGTACAATACACTTTTTATTTAAAAAAAAGGAGAAAGAGAGAGTCAACTTACACTTACAGTTACGCTGATGCTCGAGAAATATATGCAGCGAGCTAAGATCGTGCAAAATGCAGGCATACTGAACTGAAGTGCGACATTTTTTTTGAGAGGGCATGCTTTCAACAGTTGCCACAAACTTGCTATCCTTGGGCACATCTACAACGAAACATGCTTTATCTCCAGAATCACATGTTCAAGAAGTGGGCAGTTAATATGAAACAAGCTTTACGATGAAACCCTCCCATCCCAAACACGACCCAAGAGCCGATGCAAGAGCCAACGTTCAGCAGCAAACTCGTTCCATTGGATGACATAATTAATTACTCAGACAACTATCACAGCTCCTACAGAACCTTCAGCATCTCAAAACCCTTCAAAGCTCGCTCGCGCAACACCTTCAGGATCCTTGTAGCACATCTGCTCTATTGTCTCATTTATATTTAGGATATGCACAGTAATGCTCACGCTTTATACGAACAAATTACTCTCTACGGCAAGCAATGAACTAGCAACGGAGAAGAAAGAAAATGATCATACCTATGTCAGGCATCGGGGGAGTCCGGTGGGGAGGTGTCGGAGGAGCCCGGCAGCGCCGGAGGAGATTGGCGGCGTCGGACGGCGCGTTCGGGGCGGCCGGTGTCGTCGGCAGGCACGGCGGGGAGGGCGCAGGGGGCGGCAGGGCCGGGGGCAGGCCGACAGCGGTGGCGCAGGGGCGGGCCAGCTGCGGCGGCGCATGGGCGGCGGGGCCGAGCAGTGGCTGGGGCGCAGAGGCGCGCCTTGAGCCGGGGGCGGCCAAGGCGCGGCGGGCCGGCGGCGGAGCCGGTGGCGCGGTGGTGGGCCGGCGGCGGGGGCGCGGCAGGGCGGCTGGGGCGCGGCAGGCGGCAGCGGTGGAGTGAAGTGAATGAAGACTTGGGGCTGGAGGGTCACGATATTAGCCCTAATTTGCGACGGAAAATGTAATTGCGACGGCCTTGACATGCGCCCGTCGCAATTAAAGCCTATTTGCGACGGCCAGTCCGATGGTCGTCGCAAATAAGTGTTTATTTGCGACGGCTCAGTTATTTGCGACGGCTCTAAGGTTGACTGTCGCAAGTAAACTCTTATTTGCGACGGCCAGTCCGACGGCTGTGGGGATCGGAATTCCGACATCCGAGGATCTCATCGGGTGGTGTCGTGCGATGCGACACCCAACAGTATACAAGAACAGAACGAGAATAAAACACAAGACGAACTCTTTTATTTATCTTACAGCGGAAGTTTTACAATACTAGCGGAAGGAAAGAAATATATATATCATAGCTATGCTCTCAGCACTAGCTATGGAAAAAGCAAAGTCACCCATGTCCTGGATGCATCGCACTAGCAACACGCAAGTCACGGCGGCATGCAGGGTTCCCACTCTCCTGTACACCCTGGAGGGGGTGCATCCTCATCATGAAACCCTTCATCAATTGAATAACCTGCAAAAACTCGTTAACTGCAAACGTGAACATAAGGCTCAGCAAGACTAACCTGTCTCACTAGACATATGCAAGTGGGACACTAAACATAGGTAAGGTGAAGCATAAATGACTCGCCTACAATTGGATCCTTATGATCAGGTTTTAAGTAGCAAATGACATTCTCCAAGCACGGCACATCATGGGTTCCACAATCAAACAAGAAACGCTTTGCCGATGGTATGACATGCCCAAAGCACATAATGCTATTACAGCTAAAGTATGAGGAAACTGTAAACTTTAATGTGACTATCTCTAAATCATATAAGATTTCAAAACAAGTAATATTTCATTAAAATATAATGTTCTGGCTTCTTTAGTATTTACTACGTCACGGCGCAGTGAAGAGTGGTACTCTATTACCGCGAGGGACGGTGATTGCAATCAGGACACACCCGGACAACACGACACATACGTCGTTCGGAAGTGTCAGCGAGTACACCTGTACCCACATAACACTTCAGTACTAGGCGTATATGGCCACCTTTCACAAGAAACCCGAACGCCGAGCCCGTCTCACCTCCGCAAACAGAAGGTCTCCGCACGGAACACCTCATGTGTCCGCCGACCGATTTACACCTTACTGTCCTCAACCCACCCCTATCGATGGTGAGTTAATGGGCCTCGACACCCCAGTTATCGAGTTACGTTGGTTTATTGAATTCCATATGTCCATTATGTCGCCGGTACAATTCAAGCTTGTCCGAAGGGGCCGCATACAGACAGGCCTTAATCGACACAGGCAGGGCTATGCGACCGAGACTCAATTCTTGCCGCTTCCTATCCATCCCCTGCCCTGTCTAAGTTTTATTATATTAAGCCATTTTCTATCTAACCAATCCTATGTGATATGTCCTACATCTCTCGCAAATAGATTCCAACTACTCAACTTCTACCGGATTGCCTATACATTAGCAAAGCAGTTACTACAGGTCAAACTGTAACTCGTTCCAACCAATCCCTGGTATTTTTGGTCATGCAAGTGGAGTATCAATCATCCTAAACGTAATGCACATTTCATATGCTAATGATCATAGTGATAAAGTAAAATTTTATAAACGACTTAAATGCAACCCGAGGCTTGCCTGGTTGCAGGTCAGAGTAGGGGTTAATCTCTGGAAGGTGCTCTTCCAAGGCTTCTGTTTCCTCCTCGACTTCGGTCACTATACGATGTGCATATAACATGTATATAAATGACTTTGAAAAATAATTATTACCAAGCCCATAATTTAACCCATGGTGATTATTATATGATAGGGACCTTAATTGGCTTTGGAACCTTGATGGTAGATACTAGGAAATATGATCAAAGCTCTTGCAAAGAACAGGAGATGATCAAAGTATATTGTTGTCTCTAAAATTATGGCAAGTATTAAACTTCCAAGAATTTTAAAGAAGAAACTGTAGCTTGAACATAGCTGCCAGTTGATAATCATGATAGAGGAAGTTGTCCTGGTTCTAGCAAAATTTGTTTCATAATTTTCTAAGCTTTGGGGAAGGAGTTATTGAATTTCTAAGTTGGCAAGAATTTCTGGAATTATTTATATTTTGAATTTTTAGCTTTTGAATAAATATTCAGTTTGAAACTGAATTAGGACTATGATATTAGGTCAATTAAATCCAACATTTTTACAGGAACTAGTATATGACAAAAGGAAGGTTCAGTCCAAATTTGGGACATAATAAAGAAACTGATCATCTGTAAAAATTCAATAACTGAAAAAGGTAATTGAACTATACACAGGGTTAAACTGGTGCAATGGCTCCCAAACTTTTTCTTGTAGTCAAGAATAGACAATGCATTTTATGTGAATTTTGGGGATTTTTCCAGTGGCAAGTTCATCTGGAAAAATTGCATTTGCATTTGGGAAGATTGTTTTATACAGAATTTTACTCTGCGTTTCACAGAACCTAATTGGTACTGATAGAAACTAGAGCTCAAGGGCTTTCAAACAAAATTTGTTTGAATATTTTTGAGCATTCTACTGAAATTTATGGATTTTCTAAGTTGGAGCCAAATCTATAATTAATTTCTAATTTGAATTAAACCGTGGGTCCCACTATTTTGAAATGGACCAATGGCTTTTAAACCACACGGGGACCACAGAGATACAGTGCATAGCCACAACAGATCCCGGGCCACACCTGATCTGACGGGTTAAAAGGCACTGATACACGGGGCCCGTCGCGTCGTCTTCCTCCTCCCGACGCGGGCGGCGCGCGGGGCTCCCGCGGCGGCGCACTCCGGCGAGTCTCGCCGGATATGTGTTCCCGGCCACCGCAACATCTAAATTTTGGTGCCCAACCTTAATTTCACGTGCTGAGCACGATGGTAGGGTCGGGGAAGCTTGCCGACGATCGGAAACAGTGGCGCATCGACAGCGGCGACAACTAGGGTTCTGGCCATGTCGAAACCTTCGCTCCGTGGCTAAACTCTTCTAAAAATGCTGGGGAAAGACTCCTGGAGCCACTAGGGGGGTGTTGGGAAGGTGAGATGGTCGTGCAACAGTCGGCAAAACCATCATCGACGGTGACCGAAGGAACTTCTTAATGGCGGAGGGGAAAACTCGTAATTCCCGAGCTACGGTTGATTATTTTTGGTGATTCCACTTTGAGAGGGTGCGCAAAGAAGTGTAGAAACTATTTTCTAACAATTGTGGAGAGTGATCAAGTGTGGAATTCGAATTGAAAGAATAACTGAGCTAGTTCATAAGCTTCAGCCCAATGTAAAACCTAGCTAACTTGCTTGATAAGAGCTTGGCGCAAGAGGCCTTCGTCTTGCCGGCAACAGCCGCGCGGCGTCGAGCGGCACGGGGTGATTGCGGCAGCGACGAAACGGAGCGGCGCGGTGAAAAGTGAACGGGTGAGGGACTTCGGCCGATGAGGGGGGTGGTTTTATAGCCTCCTCCGCGGTAGATAAGGACGCAGGGGGTTAGCTGGAGGCGACCGACGGCCGACGATGCACTGGCGGCATGCAGCGTCGCGGTGTCGCCCGTGGAAGGAAAGCAGAGGCGGTGAATCGTTTTCACCGTCTAACCTGTGGGCCCCACCTCTCTCCCTTATCCCCTCCTCTAATTTCCAGCTAAAACATTGTCCAAAAATTCCCAAAATTTATAGGTAGGATAAGAAAAATATGGGGAATCCAATTCTGCAATCAGATTACAATTTGAACATAGTTTGCATCAAATGCAAATTCAAAATTGAATTCAAATATGGGTATAAACCTTATTGAATAAAATAGTATCTGAGGTCCAAAAATCTCCAAACTTTGAAACCAAGTTCCCTTAACCATAAAAGGTCTTAGGAAAAATTAGGGATTGATTTGGGCAAAGTTTAGTGTAAAGCTAAATTTGATGTCGACGTGAAAAGAATCCTTTGTACGTGTCCAAACAAATGGAAGATGTACTTCAAAAATCTTGAAAATTTTCTGAGAAGCTAGTTAGATATTTAAGAGTCCAAGGAAAAATTTGGAGCCTTGGATTTGAATCTTTTTGGCAGGGCCTTTTTAGTGAGGTCAAGTTTATGTGCACAATTATGTTGACCCCCATTATGTTTGATAAACCACTTGTAGTTGAACTTCACATAAAAGGAAAATGTGGGATTTTACATTCCTCCCCCCTTAAAAGAAGCTCGTCCCGAGATTACAAATGAAGGACAAAAGATAAAGATCTACTGAACATGTGCCGCTAACAAGTCCGGATAGTTCGTTTTAAGATATTCCTCGCTTTCCCACGTGGCTTTTTCAGCACTGTGGTTGCTCCACAAGACTTTGTAGAAATGCAAAGTGCGCCTTCTTGTGGTGCGAGTTTTCTCATCAATGATCTGGATTTGATGTTCGAAATACGTAAGATCTGGGTGGAGAGTTTCCAAATCCTCAATATGTATATTCGCTGGGGCTTTGAGACATTTCTGCAACTGAGAAATGTGAAACACATTGTGGACCCCTGCCAGCAACGGCGGTAACTCCAATTGATATGCCACAGGTCCACATCTTTGATTATTGCGAACGGCCCAAAAAAACGTGGCGCTAGCTTCCCTCTTATTCCGAATCGATGAATTCCTTTCATCGGGGATACTCGGAGATAAACTTGATCCCCAACCTCGAAGTGAAGAGGTCGACGTCGTTTGTCCGCATAGCTCTTCTGACGAGACTTAGCGGCATTGATATTTGCTTGAATAAGACGTACTTGCTCTTCGGCTTCATTTATCAAGTCAATGCCATATACCACTCGTTCACCAGATTCGCACCAGTTCAAGGGTGTGCGACACCTCCGGCCATAAACAACTTCATATGGCGCCATCTGGATGCTAGCCTGGTAACCGTTGTTGTACAAAAATTGAGCCAATGGTAGATGATCATCCCAATTCCTACCATGGTGGATGGCACAAGCACGAAGCATATCCTCAAGCACTTGGTTTACCCGTTCGGTTTGTCCATCAGTCTGAGGAAGATAAGTTGAGCTTCGAATCAGTTTGGTACCCAATGCATCGGGGAGATGCTCCCAAAAGCGAGCAACGAAAATAGATCCACGATCTGAAATGATAGTACGGGGTACTCCATGTAGACACAATATTCTGGAGATATAAAGTTCTGCATACCACTTTACATCATACTTGACACTGACCGGTATGAAATGAGCTGATTTGGTCAATCAGTCAACGATCACCCAAATTGAGTCGTGCCTATGGAGAGTGGGAGGCAACCCAACAATGAAATCCATGCTGATATCCTCCCATTTCCAAGTCGGTGTGCTTAAAGGTTGAAGCTGTCCAGCTGCCTTTATATGGTCGGCCTTAACTCGTCGACATGTATCATATTCGGATACGTATTTTGCTACTTTTCTCTTCATCCGAGTCCACCAGAACTTCTTTCTCAAGTCTTGGTACATTTTGTTACATCCCGGAATACTTGGATAAATGAGCTTCATCTAGTATCTTATTCTGAAGTTCCATGTTTCGTGGTACCACTATGCGGTTTTTAAACCAGAGGGTACCTTCATCATCACATTAGAAACATTTCATCTCCCCCTTCTCCATCCTTTGTTGAATATGCGACATCCCTTTGTCCTCCTTCTGAGCTACCATAATATCCTCCCTAATAGTGGGAATGAGAGCTAGGGTTTAAAGTGCCCCATATGGAACCAAGTAGAGACTGGGTTCTTCTTCTCCCATTGAGGTAATGGAAAGATTGTTGACAAGGGACTTGCGGCTCGGAGCATCTGTGACTACATTCACCTTACCGGGATGGTAGTGGATTTCAATCTCATAATCCTTGATTAATTCCAACCATCTACGCTGTCGCATATTTAGGTCCTTCTGGGTGAAGATGTACTTCAAACTCTTGTGATCGGTGTAGAGATGTACTAGATTACCCATTAGATAATGTCTCCACATCTTCAATGTTAGTACCACAGCAGCAAGTTCTAGATCATGAGTCGGATAGTGCTGCTCATGATTCCGAAGCTGCCCTAACCCATAAGCGATCACTCGTCTGTCTTGCATTAACACACAACCCAAACAAATTCCTGATGCATCACAATATATGTCAAAATATTTGGTTGTGTCCGGTTGAGCCAATACTGGTGCTGTTGTGAAGTGTTTTACCAATGCCTGAAAACCTCCCTCACATGCCTCAGTCCATACATACTTCGTCCCCTTCTTCAAAAGTTCTGTCATTGGTTTAGCTATCTTGGAGAAACTGGTAATGAACCTCTGGTAATACCCAACCAAACCTAGGAAACTTCAAACTTCATGTACAGACTTTGGAGACTCCCATTTGAGTACTTGCTTTATCTTACTTGGATCAACTGCAATCCCTTCTGCTGATATGATGTGCCCTAAAAATGGCACTTGGCTGATCCAAAATTCACACTTGCTGAACTTAGCATATAGCTGGTGGTCTCGTAATTGTTGAAGCACGATACACAAGTGTTGAGCATGTTCTTCTTCGGATTTTGAATACACAAGGATGTCATCAATGAAGACCACGACAAACATGTCCAATTCCAGCATGAACACCGAGTTCATGAGATACATGAAATGAGCTGGTGCATTGGTCAATCCGAAGGACATAACAAGGTATTCATACAGTCCATACCTCGTGGAGAATGCTGTCTTTGGTATGTCTTCTGGTCGGATTCTAATCTGATGATAACTAGAACGAAGATCCATCTTCAAAAATACTCTAGCACCCACTATTTGATCAAAAAGAATATCAATGCGTGGTAGTGGATACTTGTTCTTGATAGTGACAGCATTGAGTGGACGATAGTCCACACACAATCTCAAGGTCTTATCTTTCTTCTCTACGAACAATGCAGAACAACCCCATGGTGATGAACTTGGACAAATGAAACCCTTGTTCTCAAGTTCTGTTAACTGCTCCTTAAGTTCTGCAAGTTCCTTGGGTGCCATCTTGTAGGGTTGTCTTGAGATTGGCACTGTTCCCGGTACAAGTTCAATCTTGAACTCTATATCTCTTTCTGGGGGCATACCAGGAAGATCTTCGGGAAATACATCCGGGTATTCACATACTACCGGAATATCCTTAAGTTCCATAACCTCGGTATTGTGAGTAGATGAATTCACTAGAATGGCTCTCTCAAGATTGAGGACTTGAGAGGGATAGAGTGGAGAATTTAGATACATTTTTCGAGGAACGAGATCTAGAATAGCACCATGGTATTGTAACCATGCCATTCCCAAGATGACATCTAACTTCTGATTCCCTAATATCAGAAGTGAAGTAAGATATATGGTTCCATCTAGGTTAAGTGGTATCCCAGGAACCAACTCATTTGCTATTTTTTTTCCTGCCGGAGTGCTAATCACATACGGAGTTTTTGTGGAGATTATAGGCAATTGACTTTTAACGACAAAAGACTTGCTAATGACATGGTGTGAAGCTCCGGAGTCAAATATTATGACTACGGAATGGTCAAAGATAGAGAACGTACCCGTGAGTACAGGTGCGCCTTCCGGAACGTCCTCAATGGTGAGGTGGTGAACGTTGCCGAGTCTGGGAACTGGCTTCTTGGGCTGGTTGCGGGGTTGGTCGGCGCCTTGGTATGATGACTGTCCTCCGCTCTGCCTACTCTGCGGGCGGTCCTTGGCGAAATGCCCCGTGCATCCGCACGTGAAACATGTGCACGGGTTTTGACCGGTACGAATGGGAGGACAGAATCCCGGTGCACGTTGTGGAGGTGGAAGTGCACGTGGGATCATCCCCTGCTGTTGTTGTGGTCAGAAACCAGAGTTGCTGAACTGGCGACCACTGAACATTGGTGGTCGTGATGGCGATTGCCACCTCTGGCCGGATGGTGATCGATACAACATTCGGTACTTCTGAGAAGCACCACCTCCGCTGCCCTGCGGAGCACTCCTCTTTTTCTATTCTGAGGATAGATCTCAAGTAGCATCCTCTTGCATGATTGCGGCATTGACAATGTCGTTGAATCTGCCGCGATTGAACAAGACAAGCATGTCCTTCATCTTGGGGTTCAACCCCTGGTAGAAGCACTGTTGCTTCCTGTCTTCTGAGTTCACTTGGTCATGTGCATACTGGGCCAAGTGGTTGAAGGTCATGGAGTACTCGTAAGCGCTCCTTCCTCCCTGCTTCAGCCCCAATAACTCTTGAAGCTTCCTCCTCATAATCCCGGGAGGGATATGGTAGGCGCAGAACGCCTCCCGGAATTCCGCCCAGCTCACGACATAGCCTGCGGGGCGTGCGGCGAGGTAGTTTGCCCACCACGCACCAGCAGAACCCTTTAGTTGTTGAGGTGCAAATAGAGCCTTCTGTTGTTCGGTTATCTCGAGTAAACCAAACTTCCCTTCAATGGTGCGGAGCCAGTTGTCCGCCTCCAAAGGTTCGTCGACCTCTCTGAAGACTGGCGGATGTGTCGATGCAAAATCCGAGTAGGAACTCGGATATGACTGACGGGGCCCATCAGCATGTCGCCCCCCTTTTCGGGACGAGTGTTGTACAAGGGTCCGCAACAACTCGGTTTGCTTGTCGCGCGAGCCGAGTACTGCTGCAAGAACCTCCGCGAGACTTCTGGGAAGTGTAGGTGGAGGTGGTGGAGGTGGCTGTGTCTGGGGCGTATTCTGCCCCGGGGGTGGTGTGTCATCCCCCTGCCCTCCACTTGAGCCTCCCACTCCCGAGGCTGTACGTGTACGCACCATGGTGCAATACAATGATTTACACCATAAGTCTCATTGCCTCAAGTTCATCCTTCCTTATAAATAGTAATGCGGTAGACCACAATAGATAATATACAACATCAACATATATTGATAAAGTATAAGCTTTATACAAGATATATTATCTCTGACCAAGTTTACAGTAGTAAACTCCAAAATGATGGACTCCCACTATGGAAATACATCTCTACTGTACTTGGTCCCCATGAGATGTCGTACATATCTTGTCATTGTAGACATAAACACTATTACTCTTAATATGACACAAACATGGTCACAAAATAAAAACACGAGCAACTATTAAACTATATGTTGCCCCGTGTCAGCAGAAGTGCTGCCACATCCCACTTCAATACGTCCTACTCGATGTATTCAAGTTCCTCAGGATCTTCTTCTTCTTCTTCGTCATCCTCAGGATTAGGCACCACGGGTATGGGTGCTGAAGTAGAAGCTACTACCTCACCCATTATCGATGCTTTTGTGGCAACCAATGCTTGTACATCAGCTTGCACCATAAACATCCTAAGGCCGTCAAGTTCCTGTTGGGCCTGTTCACAGCTGGCTTTCCAGTCCCGAGCCTCTGCTCTAGATCGATCTCGATCTTTAGGCATCGTGCTCAACTGGGTACCCAGCTGGTGCACATCAACTCATCTTGCTTGTAACTCAATTTCCATCTCTTGAGTAGCTCCACGAGCCTCTGACAGGTCTTGAGCAATTAACTCATACTGCTCTTCTTTGAAACGGAGACGTTGGTTGAGAGGAGTGATCGAGGTTCTAAACGATTTATTCTCACGCTCAAAATGATCCCCTCGAATCATTGTTTCCCTCATATTATCCACCAGCTCCCTAATGCACGCCTTCTGGGTGCCATTTTCACGATGTGATGCCGATGCATACATGGCTAAGGCTGTCACTGATGTCCCCCCGCGGAGGTCATAATCGGCGATCAATCGGTTAGCCCACTCTTCGGCAGCCCTACCGCTGATGGAAAGAACTCATACGGAGTACCCACTAGCCGATGATGGTGAAGTTTTCAAAACCTCCCCATAGCTACACTTGTGGCGAAGCTCCAAGTTTCTTCCAACAGAACACCCCTTGTTTTGATAGAAAAGGGGGCCCATCCGTTGCTTGGTGGACCAGCAGGCACGTCGACATAGATGACACACCTTTTTACCCTGTTGTCATGGAATTCTTTTCCCCAATAGCTAGGCGCCTCCTCATAACCGCACTGGCTTAACAGCATGACAAACAAATCCGGAAACCCTCCTTGACCAGTGCATGTCGTGTGCGTCCAACCAATAGGTAATTGGATCATCTCTGCTGCCATCTTCCTGTAGAAACACCACAGTTTAATACAGGATTTGTCAGAATCAAAGGTGGAGTTGAATACCAAAGTTGTAGTATACTTTCCAAGATTTCTAGATTGTACTCATACAGCTACATGTGAGCTAGGGAATAGAATCTATACAGGTTTTAAGTTGACCCATATTTTCTGGAAATTTTGACAGAACCTCCCCTGTATATGTAGTGATGTCTACAATTTATACAGGGATATCATGACAATACTTTGAGGTAATGACAAAAGAAACTTTTTATAACATCAAGTTAAGAATCCAGAAGTAAAAGGGTTACCCCCTGAAAAGTTTGTTATACAGGTATTGCGCGCGAATTCACAAATAGGTGCAAACTGTTCCATGTTCTGGACTGCCAGAACCAAGTTTGCGACAAATGGAATTAGACACCGCTATACCGAGATTTAGATCATGAATGACAAATAAAATTGATAGAGGACTTCCTAAGATTTCCATAAATGTATATATGTGACTATGTCACTATTCGGGATTAAAAGTTATAACTATACAAACCAAACAGTTGAACTGACTGGTTTGCACCAGCAGTCCTGCAGTCCACTGTTTTGACTTCCAAATTTGATTTGACTCAAATTCGAATTTGGAAAAACTCTAAACATCAAACCCGTAGATCTACCCCTTCCCTTTTCATAAATGTGCCATTATAAGGCAGAAGATGTTCCTACAGTGAGTTAGGGCAATATTTCTGGAACTGGTACAATGGTTGGGTCATCTAGAGTAGTTTTTGTATACTCCAAATTTCAACGGATTATCAAACTTTTCTACCCTGATGGTCAACAGAAAAGTTGTAGAGGTCTTCACGAACTTTCCATCCATATATGATACCCTTTGGCTATCTATCAGATAGCTAAGATTAGAACCCAGCGAAGTTGAGCAGACTTCTGCCAGAAATCATGAATCTTGATTCTATCTACCTTATCTAATCGGAGTTCCTTTTTACGGAGTCCAAACCTACCAGCATCTGATATTTGTACTTTCCAAAACATTATGGATCCATTCTGTCGTTGGGGATGGTCTAGAATCATGTTTGATACTGACGGTACTACGTATCTCACCAAAGAAAATTCTATCAGGTATATCCGGTTACGTCTATAGGTGGTTCCTATATCGTTCTCTCACAAACGTCTTCTACCCGGTCTTCTACCTTAGTTAATGCCGCAAAAGACAAACAATCCACTTTTACACTTTCACACCTCGAGGGTGGTACGGGGGAACACGACAGGCAGTCACAATAATACATATGAAAGTAATTGCATACGACTATGGTGTGAGTCGCCCTCGAGCGAGGTCATGTCTCGAGGTACATGGCTGTAAATACGTCTGTACAGCAATGACTCCCGTGAGATCCGGCTTATACACGCTTGGGAATACGTGTTTCGCATGCTCCCATAGAACAAGAATGGTTCTAGAGAGGCATACTATCGGGTTTACACCACCCGACGGGGGCTCCCACTAACTTTGAAGCACACTGGAGTATCGCGTGTCATAGGTTCTCGGAAACATTGAAAGCTTCAGAGACTCCTATTAACTTCCCGTGCCAAGCCACGAAAATTTCACATACCACTCCTCGTATGCGGAGCTTACCAAGATTGATCCGCTCTCGGTGGCGTACCCTACCTCTTACCTTACGTCGGAGCGTCGTTACAGAATATAATAACACATAGTTAGTTTACCACCTTTATATCTTATACTAATAATACACCTTATAAGGGCATATAGCTAATTCCTCACTCAGATCCTATTTTTTTGGAAAATATGTTCTTTTCAAGTACACTGTTCCCAATGATGCTCTGATACCATGTCTGTGGGGACCGGAATCCCGACATCCGAGGATCTCATTGGGTGGTGTCGTGCGATGCGACACCCAACAATATACAAGAACAGAACGAGAATAAAACACAAGACGAAGTCTTTTATTTATCTTACAACGGAAATTTTACAATACTAGCGGAAGGACATAAATATATATATCATAGCTACGCTCTCAGAACTAGCTATGCAAAAAGCAAAGTCACCCATACCCTGGATGCTTCGCACTAGCAACACGCAAGTCACGGCGGCGTGCAAGGTTCCCACTCGGCTATACACCCTGGAGGGGGTGCAGCCATCATCAAACCCTTCATCAATTGTATAACCTACAAAAACTCGTTAACTGCAAATTGGACCCATACATATGCAAGTGGGACACTAAACATAGGTAAGGTGAAGCATAAATGACTCGCCTACAATTGGATCCTTATGATCAGGTTTTAAGTAGCAAATGACATTCTCCAAGAACGGCACATCATGGGTTCCACAATCAAACAAAAAACGCTTTGCCGATGATATGACATGCCTAGAGCACATAATGCTATTACAGCTAAAGTATGGGGAAACTGTAAACTTTAATGTGACTATCTCTAAATCTTATAAGGTTGCAAAGCAAGTAATATTTCAGTACAATATAATGTTCTGGCTTCTTTAGTATTTACTACATCACAGCGCAGTGAACAAGTGGTACTCTATTACTGCAAGGGACGGTGATTGCAATCAGGACACACCCGGACAACACGACACATACATCGTTCGGAAGTGTCAGCGAGTACACCTATACCTACATAACACTTCAGTACTAGGCGTATATGGCCACCTTTCACAAGAAACCTGAACGCCGAGCCCGTCTCATCTCCGCAAACAGAAGGTCTCTGCACGGAACACCTCATGTGTCCGCCGAGCGATTTACACCTTACTGTCCTCAACCCACCCCTATCGATGGTGAGTTAATGGGCCTCGACACCCCAGTTATTGAGTTATGTCAGTTTATTGGATTCCATATGTCCATTATGTCACCGGTACAATTCAAGCTTGTCCGAAGGGGCCGCATACAGACGGGCCTTAATCGACACAGGCAGGGCTATGCGACCGAGACTCAATTCTCGCCGCTTCCTATCCATCCCATGCCCGGTCTCAGTTTTATTATATTAAGCCATTTTCTATCTAACCAATCCTGTGAGATATGTCCTACATCTTTCACGAGTAGATTCCAACTACTCGACTTCTACCGAATTTCCTATACATTAGCAAAGCAGTTACTACAGGTCAAACTGTAACTCGTTCCAACCAATCCCTGGGATTTTTGGTCATGCAAGTGGAGTATCAATCATCCTAAACGTAATGCACATTTCATATGCTAATCATCATAGTGATAAAGTAAAATTTTATAAACGACTTAAATGCAAACCAGGGCTTGCCTGGTTGCAAGTCAGAGTCGGGGTTAATATCTGGAAGGTGCTCTTCCAAGGCTTCTGGTTCCTCCTCAACTTCGGTCACTATACGATATGCATATAACATGTATATAAATGACTTTGAAAAATAATTATTACCAAGCCCATAATTTAACCCATGGTGATTATTATATGATAGGGACCTTAATTGGCTTTGGAACCTTGATGGTAGATACTAGGAAATATGATCAAAGCTCTTGCAAAGAACAGGAGATGATCAAATTATATTGTTGTCTCTAAAACTATGGCAATTATTAAACTTCCAAGAATTTTAAAGAAGAAACTGTAGCTTGAACATAGCTGCCAGTTGATAGTCATGATAGAGGAAGTTGTCCTGGTTCTAGAAAAACTTGTTTCATAATTTTCTAAGCTTTGGGGAAGGAGTTATTGAATTTCTAAATTGGCAAGAATTTCTGGAATTATTTATATTTGAATTTTTAGCTTATAAATAAATATTCAGTTTGTAACTGAATTAGGACTATGATATTCGGTCAATTAAATCCAAGATCTTTACAGGAACTAGTATATGACAAAAGGAAGGTTCAGTCCAAATTTGGGACATAATAAATAACTGATCATCTGTAAAAATTTAATAACTGAAAAAGGTAATTGAACTGTACAGAGGGTTAAACAAGTGCAATGGCTCCCAAACTTTTTCTGGTTTTCAAGAATAGGACAATGCATATTATGTGAATTTTGGGGATTTTTCCAGTGGCAAGTTCATCTGGAAAAATTGCATTTGCATTTGGGGATATTGTTTTATACAGAATTTTACTCTGAGTTTCACAGAACCTAATTGGTACTGATAGAAACTAGATCTCAAGGGCTATCATACAAAATTTTTTTGAATATTTTTGGAGCATTCTACAGAAAGTTATGGATTTTCTAAGTTGGAGCCAAATCTGGAATTAATTTCTAATTTGAATTAAGCCGTGGGTCCACCTATTTTAAAATGGACCAATGGCATTTAAACCACACGGGGACCACAGAGATACAGCACGTAGCCGCAACAGATCATGGGGCCACACCTGATCCGACGGGTTACAAGGCACTGACATGCGGGGCCCGCCGCGTCGTCTTCCTCCTCCTGACGCGGGCGGCGCGCGGGGCTCCCGCGGCGGCGCACTCAGGCGAGCCTCGCCGGATCTGTGTTCCCGGCCACCGCAGCATCTAAATTTTGGCGCCCAACCTTAATTTCGCGCGCTGAGCATGATGGTAGGGTCGGGGAGGCTTGCCGACGATCGGAAACAGTGGCGCATCGGCGGCGGCGACAGCTAGGGTTCCAGCCAGGTCGGAACCTTCGCTCCGTGGCTAAACTCTTCTAAAAATGCTGGGGAAAGACTCTTGGATCCACTAGGAGGGTGTTGGAAAGGTGAGATGGTCGTGCAACGGTCGGCAAAACCATCATCGACGGTGACCGAAACAACTTCTTAACAGCGGAGGGGAAAACTCGTAATTCTCGAGCTACGGGTGATTATTTTTGGTGATTCCAGTTCGAGAGGGTGCGCAAAGAAGTGTAGAAACTATTTTCTAGCAATTTTGGAGAGTGATCAAGTGTGGAACTCGAATTGAAAAATAACCGAGCTAGTTCATAAGCTTCGGCCGAAAGTAAAACCTAGCTAACTTGCTCGATACTCGCGTAAACAAGGAGCGGCTTTCACCGAATTGTAGAGCGTGTCTCAGTGCACCACTTTGCTATAGGAGTCGAAGCGCGAAACTGTGTGTAGTGGCCTAGCACCGTGGAGCAAAGATGGCGTGTGGTGAACACGATGGCGAGCTTTGGTGTCGCTTCGAAATACAGGCTTAAACTTCAATGAACGGTCGACAGAAGTGAACCAGAGGGTAGACGAGAGAGTGTGGAACAACCTTGCCATTGAGAGCTTGGCGCGAGAGGCCTTCGGCTGGCCGGCAACGGGCGCGCGGCGTCGAGCGACACGGGGTGATTGCGGCGGCGACGAAACGGAGCGGCACGGTGAAAAGTGAACGGGTGAGGGACTTCGGCCGACGAGGGGGGGGGGGGGGTGGTTTTATAGCCTCCACCGCGGTAGATAAGGACACAGGGAGTTAGCTGGAGGCGACTGACGGCCGACGGCGCGCTGGCGGCATGCAGCATCACGGTGTCGCCCGGGGAAGGAAAGCAGAGGCGGTGAATTGTTTTCACCGTCTGACCTGTGGGCCCCACCTCTCTCCCTTATCCCCTCCTCTAATTTCCAGCTAAAACATTGTCCAAAAATTCCCAAAATTTACAGGTAGGCTAATAAAATTATGGGGAATCCAATTCTGCAATCAGATTACAATTTGAACATAGTTTGCATCAAATGCAAATTCAAAATTGAATTCAAATATGGGTATAAACCTTATTGAATTAAATAGTATCTGCGGTCCAAAAATCTCCAAACTTTGAAACGAAGTTCCCTGAACCATAAAAGGTCTTAGGAAAAATTAGGGGTTAATTTGGGCAAATTTTAGTGTAAAGCTAAATTTGATGTCGACCCGAAAAGAATTCTTTGTACGTGTCCAAACAAATGGAAGATGTACTTCAAAAATCTTGAAAATTTTCTGAGAAGCTAGTTAGATATTTAAGAGTCCAACGAAAAATTTGGAACCTTGGATTTGAATCTTTTTGGCAGGGCCTTTTTAGTGAGGTCAAGTTTATGTGCACAATTATGTTGACCCCCATTATGTTTGATAGACCACTTGTAGTTGAACTTCACATAACAGGAAAAAGTGGGATTTTACAACGGCCGTCGCAAATAAGGTGTTATTTGCGACGGCCAAAGGCGGGCCGTCGCAATTGAATCTATTCGCGACGGCTGGCCGTCGCAAATAAATCCAGCCGTCACAAATGATCGTGTTTCCTGTTGAAAGCATCTAGGCCCCCATGAGGTATGGTTTCGGTGATTAATGACAACCATTGGATTTTACTAATAAATTTGTGAATGCAAGGTGCCCATAATCACTCAATAAAATGAAATCAATATGTCACTGGAGACCCCTAACAATCAATATATGAGATCAAATCAATGATATGAAGACAAGAAGTGAAAGCTCTTATGTCAAGGTAATTCAACTTTAAATTGACAACATTCAATGCTTAAAGATCATCAGAAATGCCTTTGCAATAAATGTCAAAGAGGTCAATCGAGCAAGACACAAAAGAATCAATTAGAAACAACTCAAATCAAACAAAATCAACTCACCGGATCAACCAATGATACATCAGAACAACACATCAGTCGAGTTGGTTCAACTGAAGAAGAAGACCTCAGAACAAAGTACTCACCGGATCATCCGATGTTAATGGCTCAGCAACATCGGTCCATCAGTACAGTTTGCAAGATCATTGGACCAAGTGTAGCACCGGATCCTCCGATGTACAGAGAAGCATACATCGGTCGATTACTACAGTAAGCATCAAGTTTGAGTAAATTCTGGAGGAAGAGCCACCGGATCATCCGATGAGAAGACAGGATCAACATCGGTCTAACAACGGTCATATCTGACATAATGACATCAGCTAAAGTAACTTGACCGATGATAACTAAAGGGGAGACATCGGATCATCCGGTGTTCACAGTAAGGTTCTGTCAGTCTACTTTTCCAACGGCTATTTCGTGGAGGCTGGCTATAAATACCTCCTAATCTTGTCATTTTGTCAATTCCTGATCACCAGACACTATCAACACATCCACAAGCATTCAAGACCAAGAGCAATCACCTCCACATCATTTTGATCATCTATACACCAAGATTTAGGCTAGAACTAGCTAGAGAGAGAGCTTGTGTGCCTCCATTCTGGGTGAGTGGACTCTCTAGGATAGTGTGAGAGCCTCAAGGGAGTGCCCTTGGTGTTTGTAACAGTGAGCAGACTTCCGGAGCTTGCCAAGGCATTTGTGGAAGCCCGGAAGGTCGAAGTTGTACAAGGCTTGAGCTCCACCTTGCCAAGGGAGGCGAACGGAGAGGAATATTGAAGATCCCTCGTCTCGGTGACTTGGGTGTGGCAAAACCCCTTGGTGGGTGCCACAACATGGATGTAGGAAGATCTTGACGATCTTGCCGAACCACGCGATAAATCCTTGTCTCCTCGGGAGTTTACATCCTTCTCCTTTCCCTTACTTTTATGCATTTTATATTCCGCGAAGTTTCTATCTACTAGAATGCATAGATAGTTTGCGTAGGGAATTGGGCTTTAGAAATTAAGTTTCATTGCTTAGAATTTTTCGAAGAAAGCCAAATTCACCCCCCCCCCCTCTTGGGCATTGGGTCCTTACAATTGGTATCAAAGCAAGGTTGCTCATAGGATCATTCTAGCTTCACCGCTAGAGAGCTAAAATGGCCAAGGTTGGGGGTTCGGTTCCTATCTTCGTGGGCAAGAACTTTGCCTATTGGAAAGCACACATGCGCGCTTATCTAGAGGCTATTGCACCTGAAGTATGGGAAGCGACCCACACGGGGTTTGGAGAACACAATTATGTCGGTGATCAAATTAAGTGGGATGCTAAAGCTAGAAATGCTATTTATGAATGCATTAGTCAAGATGTGTTTTCTAGGATTGCTAGCAAGGAAAAAGCTTGTGAAATTTGGGCTTGCTTAATAGAAATTCATGAGGGCTCTTCTCGTGTCAAGGAATTAAAATACCACATGCTTAAAGCCAAATATGATGAATTTAAAATGCTTCCTCATGAAAATGTCAATGAAATGTTCTCTTGCTTGAATGTGCTTATTGAAGAAATCAATGCTCTTGACATTACTTCTCTTGGCAAGGGATTCATCAACCGCAAGATCCTCATGCTCCTTCCCAAGCCAAAGTACAACATCATCAACTCCATGCTCCAAAAAGAGTCACTTGACCACATTGAAGTTTCGGAGCTCATTGGAGAAATACACGCTCATGAGATGAGTGTACTTGGGATGATGGAGCAATCATCTTCAAAGACAATTTCTCTAAAGGCCTCCACCAAGAAAACAAGCCTCAAGAAGAAGAAGGTGGTTGAGCTTAGCTCAAGTGAAGAAGAACAAGCATCAAGTGAAGATGATGATGATGAGCTTGCATTGATGATGAGAAAGTTCTACCGCTTGAACTCCAAGATTACCAAGAAGGGATACACCTTTGATCCCAAGAAGAAAGCGTTTCTACCAAGTAGAGATGATCGCAAGACATTCTACAATTGTGGTGAACAAGGCCACATCTCCTATGATTGTCCAAAACCGGACAAAAGAAGAGAGAACCACAAGAGCAAGCATCACAAGCTTGAAGGAAGTGATGATGATGAAGAAGAGGCCAAACCCAAGCCAAGATCCTGTGGGAAGTAGAAACATGACAAGGGCAAGAAGGCAAGGCTCTTCCCAAAGAAGAGAAATGGCCCACAAAAGGTGTTCATGTGTGAGGCAAATGAATGGGTCACCGACGAAGAAACAAGTGATGAAGAGAGTGAAGAGGAAGAAGAAAGCTTGGCCGGCCTCGCCATCGCCAACAATGATGATGCACCTCTTCATCCATCGCCCATGTGCCTCATGGCGAAAGGTAACACCAAGGTATGTGATGACTCTAGCGATGATGAGCTTTCCCCCGATGATTTAACTTCTTTGATAAATGAATATCATGCTATCATTAAGAGGGAAAAGAGTAAGGTTAAAGTGCTTGAAGAAACTCGTGCTAAACTTGAGAGTGCTACCTTGATTTGCTTGACAAGTATGAAAGCATACTCAAAGAGCATGACACGCTCAAATCCCATGTCAAGCAAATTGAGGAAGACAAGGCTAAAATGAAGATAGATAATCATGAACTTAACTTAGCACACCAAACACTCTTGCAAGAGCACAACAACTTAATATAAGAACATCAAACACTTAACCTTGCTCATGACATGCTTGATCAACAGTTGAAAAATATGAAGAAGCAAACTAATGATAAGATATCCATTACTTCTCATGCCACTAATGCTTTGCACAAGTCTTTGCCTTTGAAAGCTAATGCTAGGGAGAAGGACTTGTTGGAAGAAATTGAGAGTCTCCGCACTAGTGTGGCTAGACTTTCAAAAGGAGAAGTCAAGCACAAGGAAATTCTCTTCCAACAAGCAAAGGCCTTCAACAAGAGAGGACTTGGATCCTTCCCGGTGCCTAACAAAGGAAAGGTGCCCTCACCGGAGCTAAGAACAAGCTTCATCAAGGAAGTTGGTTCTTATTGCCAACATTGTGAGGTCACCGGTCACCACACAAGGGAGTGTCCTCTTCCTAACCGACCTTCTCCAAAATTGCCTACTAACTACAAATCTACTTTCAATGATCATTATTATCTCTTGAGTAAGGTACATGGTAAGGTGAAGGCAAGGTTCATTGGCAAAGACATGAAGGGCATGAAAGGGAAGCTCCCCAAGCAACTTTGGGTCCCAAAAACACTTGTATCACACATACAAGGACCTAAGTTGGCTTGGGTGCCTAAAGTCAAAAATTGAATTCATGTGTGTAGGTGAACTACAAAGCCGGAAGAAAGCATTGCATACTCGATAGCGGGTGCACTCAACATATGACCGACAATGATGGTATGTTCACCACCATAGAAAACCCCGACAATCATGAACAAGTCACCTTTGGTGATAACTCTAAGGGAAAGGTAATCGGGTTAGGTAAAATTGCTATTTCAAATGACTTATCTATTTCTAATGTTTTGTATGTTAAGTCACTTAGTTTCAATTTACTTTGTATTGCACAACTATGTGATCTTGGACTAACATGCACATTTAGCAAAAATGATGTTGTTGTGAGTAGTGAAACAAGCCAAGACATAGTCTTCAAAGGATTTCGGCATGGACATCTCTACCTAGTGGACTTCTCCAACAAGAATGCTAGCTTGACCACTTGCCTTTTCACTAAGACAAGTTTGGGATGGCTATGGCACCGACACATAGCGCACATAGGGATGAGCAAACTCAAGAAGTCATTCAAGCTTGGGATGGTGACCGGCGTGAAGGATGTCACATTTGAGAAGAACAAGCTTTGTAGCGCTTGTCAAGCCGGGAAGCAAGTTGCTTCTCACCACCCAATGAAGACAATGGTATCAACCTCCAAGCCACTTGAACTACTCCACATGGACCTCTTCAGACCGTCCACATATCAAAGCCTTGGCGGTAACCTTTATTGTCTCGTTATTGTTGATGACTATTCTCGCTATGCTTGGACTCTATTTTTAGGAGACAAGAGTGAAACTCCGGAAGTGTTCAAGACCTTCGCCAACCGCGCTCAAAGGGAATTTCAACTTCCCATCATCAAGGTCCGGAGTGACAACGACACCGAATTCAAGACCTACAACATTGGGGAGTGGTGTGACCGTGAAGGAGTAAAACATGAGTTTTCGGCCACATACACCCCTCAACAAAACGATGTCATTGAAAGGAAGAACAAGACGCTCATCACTCTTGCACGAGCAATGCTTGATGACTACAACACGTGGGAGAAGTTTGGGCCGAAGCGATCAACACGGCGTGCCATGCCGCAAATAGGGTCTATCTACATCGACTACTTCAAAAGACCCCGTACGAGCTTCTCATTGGGAGAAATCCCAACATCTCTTACTTTCAAGTCTTTGGATGCAAGTGCTACATCTACCGCAAGAAAAGGCTCGGTAAGTTTGAAAGAAGATGTGATGTTGGCATATTCCTTGGTTATGCATCAAACTCAAAAGCATATCGAGTATTCAACCAAACCTCTGGTTTGGTTGAGGAAAGTTGTGATGTTGAGTTTGATGAATCTAATGGCTCCCAAGAGGAGAGTTTTGGTCATGATGAAATAGATGATGAGCCTCTACGAGAAGCCATGAAGAACATGACCATTGGAGACATCAAGCCCGAAGTTGAGGAGAGCCATGATCAAGGGGGAGCTTCAAGTTCCAACAACAACACCTCTATGGCACCTCAAGTTGACGAAGAAGAGAAGGATGATCCATTGCCGACTCAAGACTCACAAGCACAACAACATCAAGAGGAAGAAGAAGTCCATGATCAAGTCCAACCACAAGAGGAGCAACACGCATCACCTTCGCCAAGTGCTTCACAACCACTTATGAGGCATGGACGCATTTCCAAGGCGCATCCGATGGACCAAATCATTGGAAGTCCGTCAAGGGGTGTAAGTACACGTTCTCGCCATTTCGCTTCATTTTGTGAGCACTACTCATTTGTTTCATGTGTAGAACCCACTCATATTGAGGAAGCACTCCAAGACCCAAATTGGGTGATGGCCATGCAAGAAGAACTCAACAACTTCATCCGCAATGAAGTTTGGGTGTTGGAGGAGCGACCCAAGGACAAGAACGTCATCGGAAGAAAGTGGGTGTACTGCAACAAACAAGACGAGAATGGTGTTGTGGTCCACAACAAGGCAAGGCTTGTGGCCAAAGGGTTCTCGCAAGTTGAAGGACTAGATTTTGGGGAGACATTTGCCCCGGTCGCCCGGCTAGAAGCCATCCGTATACTCCTTGCCTTTGCATCACATCATAGTATTAGACTTTAAGAAATGGATGTGAAAAGTGCCATTCTTAATGGTTACACTAACGAGCTTGTTTATGTTGAACAACCTCCCGGGTTTGAAGATCTGAGGAATCCTGATCATGTGTATAGGTTGCACAAGGCGCTCTACGGGCTCAAGCAAGCACCTAGGGCGTGGTACGAACGATTACGGGATTTCTTCATCATGCAAGGATTCAAGATCGGGAGGGTAGACACTACACTCTTCACCTAGGACATCAACGGAGATTTGTTCATTTGTCAAATTTATGTTGATGATATTATTTTTGGTTCAACTAACGAAGCTCTTAGCCATGAGTTTGGCACAATGATGTCTAGGGAATTCGAGATGTCAATGATTGGAGAGATCAACTTCTTCCTTGGATTTCAAATCAAGCAACTTCAAGAGGGGACCTTCGTCTCTCAAGAGAAGTACACCAAGGACCTCTTGAAGAAATTTGAGATTGGAGATTGTAGCTCAAAAAGCACTCCAATGGCAACCAATTGTCATCTCGACGCGGATAAGGACGGTAAACATATTGATCAATCTAACTACCGTTCTATGATTGGTTCATTGCTTTACCTTACCGCATCTAGGACCGATATCATGTTTAGCGTATGCTTGTGTGCTCGCTTTCAAGCGGCACCTAAAGAATCGCATAGGAAGGCAGTCTTTAGGATACTTAGGTATCTTAAGAATACCCCTAGTGTGGGCTTGTGGTACCCTAAAGGTGCAAAATTCCATCTTGTGGGATACTCGGATTCGGACTTTGCCGGATGCCGCGTGGATCGCAAGAGTACCTCCGGTGGGTGCCACTTGCTTGGGCGTTCCCTAGTATCTTGGTCAAGCAAGAAGCAAAATTCCGTCGCCTTGTCCACGGCGGAAGCGGAATATATTGCGGCCGGTGCATGTTGTGCCCAAATTCTTTATATGAAGCAAACCCTTTTGGACTTTGGTATTAAACTTGGTTGTGTGCCTCTCCTTTGTGGCAATGAAATTGCGGTTAAGATAGCTAAAAACCCCGTTCAACACTCCCGCACTAAGCACATTGATATTCACCATCATTTCTTAAGGGACCATGAAGCTAAGGGAGACATCTCATTGCGAGGTATTAGTCCGAAGAACAATTGGCGGATATCTTCACTAAACCACATGATGAGGAAACTTTTTCTAGGCTAAGAAGTGAATTAAATGTGCTAGATGCATCAAACGTCATGTAAGTTGCCATGATCATGTAAGAATGCATGTCATATAGGTCTTGCCTAACTCTCAAAGGATAGGGTGAGCAAGGGTTAGCTTGGGATGAAGGTTCTTTTGGGTTTTCCCAAGGCTTGGAGAGTAGCTCTCCCTGAAGAAGCCTTTGAAAGGTTCAAATTTGGCAAGATAGATTTACTTTATGTCTTGCATGATGCCTTCCATATAGACTTGCACTCATATTTAAATTTCTTGCTCTATAATTTGTTTGGCATTGCATACGGTAGATTGTCAAAAAGGGGAACCCACCTCATTAGAAAGAGACTTGTTTGAAATGCAATATCTCAACTCATATAAGGTGGAAAGAACAAAATGTTAGGTGCGTTAATGCCTAGAGGAACATGCTTCAAAGAGATAGAAGTCTTCATACTCTAGCTCACAAAGCATGGGCCTTACATTTTATTTGGATAATTTTCCTCCTATTTTTCTCGATGTTCCATTTGCTTTAAGGCCTAGACAAGTTATTGGCATATTAGTATTTTTCGAGGGGTGAGGGGTTGCCCAAAAAGTCCTAAGACATGTGTTTCTCTTTGCTTGTTTGTTTCGTCAAAGGACATATATGGGATGTTGCTGTTCTGTAGTCATCAGATTATCTGATGCCTAGGTCAATCCCTCATCGGATCATCTAGTGTTCAATCTCCTAGTGCTAGTTCAGTCAGTATCTCAATTCAACCGACGCATTCATTCGGAAAAACATCGGTCGATCCGGTGTTCACTCTTCTGGAATTGTGCCAAATTCCTCCCATGCTACTTCATCCCACGTCGGTGCATCTGGTGACAACAATACCTTTTTGAATATCCTTACTGTGGCATTCGACCGATGCTTATCATGTTCAACATTGGTCCATCCGGTGTTAAATTTACGGCTAGGGTTTGGGACCCACTATTTAAACGTCGTTTCGCCTTCGATGTTTTCTCTCTCCCGATTCCGTCGCCAAATCACACCGCCGCCGTTCCTCTCGCCGTGCCACCGCCGACTGCCACCGCCGTCGCTGCCCTCTAGCCGCCGCCGCCGTCCTCCAGCCGCTGCCGCCGCAACACCACTGCAGCCGCCGCCGCCACACCACCTCAGCCGCCGCCATCGCCGCCGCTTCACCCAGCCGCCGCCGCGCCTCCACCCAAGCGACGCCGCCGCCTCCTCCCGTGCACCACCAGCCGCTCCACGCGCACACATCATCGCCGTGGTGCCTTCCCAAATGGTCGTCTCACCGCCGTTAGGGTTTTCGGCCGCCTCTATCGTCGTTCGGTGCGCGTAACATCGTCAACCTCACTCTCGCGCATCGCAATGGCTCGCGACAAGAAGAACAAGGCCAAGGCCATCGCAGAGCCGACCGCAAAGAAGCAAAAATTGTTGAAGGAGGAGAAGAAGGCGTTGATGGCCGCTCGCGCCGCCGATGAGCATGAGCGTGGCCAAGGAGGATCGCTGAGGATCCGCGAGGCTCGTCCGAGGCAGCCTCCTGTGATCGATGACTCCGAGGCCGAAGAAGAGCCAGTAGAGCCTCTCGTCCGCCGGCGCTCAGCCCGGACCCGTGGGGGTCATCTCGTGGCAGCTCCACATCCGAGACCGACGGCTGCCGATCATCGTGAGGACAGGGAGGCCCAACGAGCTATCTACGAGATGGATACCACTGTCCATGTCGCTGAAGGAGTCCAGTTGACCGACTATCGGAAGATGAAGGCCAAGCAGCTTCGCAGACTCAGGTGGAGTGTGCCGCTTGAGGAGTGGTACCCGCAGCCCCGGGAAGCCCTGGTGGACAGTCGGTTCTGGATCGTGACGCAGATGTCTCTCTACGAGACTTACAGATGCTGAGGCCACAAGTTGTTCCAGCACAACTTCCTGGACTTGGATCAGCTCTCTCTGGCTGCCGAGACAGAGATTCGACCTTATTTCGAGAGGTACTGAGGTCTGGTGCAGCTAGTGTCCTATGAGAGGAGTGCCTATGTGGAGGATTGGGTCCGCGTGTTCTACGCCACCCTTTACGTCTTTGAGGGCAGAAGATCGATTGATTTCATGTTCATGGGACAACACTACCACTTGATGAGGCAGACACTGGCACAGCTGCTGGGAGTGGACTTGCACGACACCTGCGTGCATGAGAGGGTCTATGGTCAGGCAGACCCACCTAGGAGGCCGCTCACTGGAGGAGTGGCACCAGCTCTGGAGGAGATTCGTTCCCTGTTTGGTCCTACCTTCTCTCCTGATCAGCCGAGAGTACCGGCCTTGTTGACTCCTGCTGCGCGCACAGTGCACCTCGCCTTGCGCCGCACGCTCCTGCCGAGGTCTGGTTACTTAGAGGGGTTCACCAGCTTACAGCAGACTCTCCTATTCTACATCATGAACGGGATGGAGTTCGACATAGTGGACGTCCTCATATGCAAGATGGAGGATGTGATGACAGACGGAGTGGGCATGATGAGGCAGCTCGTGTATGGACACTGGATCAGCTACCTGCTCACCATGATGGCCCTGAGGAGTCCGCCGTGCATGACCGCCTAACTGATGAGAGCATCACACGGTTTAGCCACTACCGTGCCCCAGCTCCTGGAGACCGCCGCATTGGCCGTCCAGTCGAGCGTTAGGTCAGGGCTCGTCTTTCTGAGGAGGACTGGTCGGACTTGGAGAAGGAGGATGAGAGGCTAGCCGAGGCAGAGGCACAGGGTGAGGACATGCAACACATCTGGTCCGAGAGCAACACGGACGACAGTGTCGAGGAGTACTTCCCTCCTCCTCCCTCACCCAGGCAGCACGACGCGGAGGCTGGAGGCTCTACAGTGCCACCACCTACTCCACCTCCCGTCACTGAGGCACAGGTCACTCAGCCGTCAGATCTGACTTCGCTCCTCCAGTAGATGGTTGAGCAGCAGCGTCTCAACAGGCTGGCCGCTGAGCAGGCCCGAGCGGAGCAGGCTGCCCGCCTCCTTGAGCTCCAGCGGCAGCAGCAGGAGATGCAGCATCAGATCACCCGTGAGAGGCGTGAGGACACTGACCGGCTGACTGGACTCATAGACCAGATGCACCAGCGCACCCTTGACTAGTAGCAGCAGACGTAGTAGGCGATGATGGGCATCCTGGGGTTGATCACCAACCTCTACACCTAGAACGGGATTGCCCTCCCTTCGCAGCTGCCAGGAGTCGCTCCACCACCTCCATTCCTAGCTCCATCTACCGCTCCGGTGCCGTCTACGCCAATTCCCTCCTTCAGCATGTCTCCACTTCTGGCTCCTGGTGCTCCATCTCACTCCCCGCTGCCAGCTACGACCCTGTTCCAGCAGACGCCAGCCTCCGTCGTCAGTGCCCCTGTTCCAGCAGCTCCTTCACAGCAGGCACCGACGGTGGCTCCTACGGCACCGGCAGCTCCTTCCACCGCTACTCCAGGCAGCAGCTCCGGCGACAGCACTCCCGATGGTGACCAGTTCGTCATCGCGCCCAATACTCAGGATCCTTAGGCACTCGGATCCCTTTTTGGTGTCTTGATGCCAAAGGGGGAGAAGAGTTAGAGGGGGGTCTGCATAGTCTCAGGGGGGGGGTGTCTTAGGCTTAGGGGGAGTCTTTCTTTTGAGTTATTTTTTGTAATTTGAGGTTTATCTATTTATTTTTTGTAATTCGATGCTTTTGCTACTCATTTGGTGTTCATTGAGTACTCTTATGTTAATTAATCAATTGAGCTTATTTGGTGTTACTCACTTATTCGCACTTGAGTTATTGATTGATTTTGAGCTTTCAAATAATAAGTGTGATATCTTGTATTCATTGCATATCCTTTAAGTTTCATTCTATCAAATTCATTACTATTGCGCTTTAAATTGTTGTGTTGTCATCAATCACCAAAAAGAGGAGATTGAAAGCATCTAGGCCCCCATGAGGTATGGTTTCGGTGATTAATGACAACCATTGGATTTTACTTATGAATTTGTGAATGCAAGGTCCCCATAATCACTCAATAAAATGAAATCAATATGTCACTGGAGACCCCTAACAATCAATATATGAGATCAAATCAATGATATGAAGACAAGAAGTGAAAGCTCTTATGTCAAGGTAATTCAACTTTAAATTGACAACATTCAATGCTTAAAGATCATCAGAAATGCCTTTGCAATAAATGTCAAAGAGGTCAATCGAGCAAGACACAAAAGAATAACTTAGAAACAACTCAATGCAAACAAAATCAACTCATCGGATCAACCGATGATACCTCAGAACAACACATCGGTCGAGTTGGTTCAACTGAAGAAGAAGACCTCAGAACAAAGTACTCACCGGATCATCATATGTTAATGGCTCAGCAACATCGGTCCATCAGTACAGTTTGCAAGATCATTGAACCAAGTGTAGCACCGGATCCTCCGATGTACAGAGAAGCATACATCGGTCGATTACTCCAGTAAGCATCAAGTTTGAGTAAATTCTGGAGGAAGAGCCACCGGATCATCCGATGAGAAGACAGGATCAACATCGGTCTAACAACGGTCATATCTGACACAATGACATTAGCTAAAGTAACTTGACCGATGATAACTAAAGGGGAGACATCGGATCATCCGGTGTTCACGGTAAAGTTCCGTCAGCCTACTTTTCCAACGGCTATTTCTTGGAGGCTAGCTATAAATACCCCCTAATCCTGTCATTTTGTCAAGTCTTGATCACCAGACACTATCAACACATTCACAAGCATTCAAGACCAAGAGCAATCACCTCCACATCATTTTGATCATCTATACACCAAGATTTAGGCTAGAACTAGCTACAGAGAGAGCTTGTGTGCCTCCATTCTGGGTGAGTGGACTCTCTAGGATAGTGTGAGAGCCTCAAGGGAGTGCCCTTGGTGTTTGTAACTGTGAGGAGACTTTCGGAGCTTGCCAAGGCATTTGTGGAAGCCCGGAAGGTCAAAGTTGTACAAGGCTTGAGCTCCACCTTGCCAAGGGAGGCAAACGGAGAGGAATAGTGAAGATCCCTCGTCTCGGTGACTTGGGTGTGGCAAAACCCCTTGGTGGGTGCCACAACGTGGATGTAGGAAGATCTTGACGATCCTGCCGAACCACGTGATAAATCCTTGTCTCCTCGGGAGTTTGCATCCTTCTCCTTTCCCTTACTTTTATGTATTTTATATTCCGCGAAGTTTCTATCTACTAGAATGCATAGATAGTTTGCGTAGGGAATTGGGCTTTAGAAATTAAGTTTCATTGCTTAGAATTTTTCGAAGAAAGCCCAATTCACCCCCCCTCTTGGGCATTCGGTCCTTACACCTGTAGTGTTTGGCAGTGGAATGGCTAGGGTAGGGCCAACGCTGCTCTTCTTCAGGGGATGGCGGATGTTTTGCGCCTTCGAGCCGGTTATGCGTCAGCCAACTGGGTGCGCGAAGGAGAAAGTGGTGCAAGTTTGAACGAAGCTGAACATGGGGTGACAACTCGGTTCCTTAACCATGTCAAGGACCAGCGCAAGGGTTTCCTGGCCGCCCTCAATGCCGGCCTCAAACAAGCCACGAGCGGCCTTGAACTCTTCAAGGAGATAACAGGGAAAGACATCAAGACCCTGTGGACCGAGTACAAGGCGGCCATTGTGTAGAGGTAGGTCCTATCTATAGTTATTACCTACCCACGAAATAAATCTAGAACAGGGCTCCGAGCACTCAGCAAGTGAGCGTGCATGACTCTATATGTACTGTACCATCATTTTACTGACGGTGTTATACATGCGCTACAATATATAATCTTATTCACCATATTATATGTGATGTATGAATGACAATTAAAGTTACGTAAACGTGGTTGTGGAAAAGGATGCGTAACCTCGCTCATTCCAAAGTTCAGATCGCAAGCAAAATCAAATTCTGAATTCAAATACGAATCTAATCAATTTAAATTAAGAAAAATCTAAAATTAAAACTTTTTTTCAAAGCGTCAAAAATATAATCTCCATGTAAATTAAGGCCATATAATAAACCCTTAAAATTTTTTACCTTCAATCATCACATTATTTAAGTATTTCTCCTGATTAAATCAAATCGTTAAGTAGAGGAATTTAACTACTTTGCAAACATGTATTGTATATTTTTTGAAATGGAACTTGTATTGTATTAGCTGTAGCTACTAACTAAATTTAATTTTCCAGAACACTAGGATCCACATGTCAGCCCTTGTGGCTTCCACTCACCCGCCCCTGCCACCTCAAAGATGTGCATGCTGGACACCTCACAGCTGCACTAACGGACCCAACTGCTCTTTGGTATTCCCCTCCTATAGAGCAGAACAGATCAGAGCGGAGTAGCACCCTTGCTGAGCCCCACGGGCCCTACCTGGCAGCCACTCATCTGGACTTATCACCTTACGTTTTTCTCTCTGTTTTCTCCTTTGCGAGTGAAACCAGCCCAAGCAAAACCCATTGAGCAACCTATCGAGCAGCTGCAGCAGGGCGAACCCATCGAGCGAGACGGCGACTGGTGCTGCGCGCACTACAGAAAACGCAATCATTTCTGATGGCTGGAGCAATTTGCGATGGCTCTCACTGGAACGTCACAAATAGAAGCTTAGTTTGCAAAGGCGAATTCTAACGTCATCGCATATTATGTGGATGTCACAAATGAAAGCTTAAATTGTAACGGCAAACCCTAACACTGTCGCAAGTTAAGTAACTGTCACCAATGTGTGTTTAATTTGCGATGGCTAACCCTGGCACCCTGACAATTTAATTGGCCATTGCAAATTAATGGGATATACCCCCGGCTTACGCGGCTCGACTTCAATTTCCGCACGCTGCCGCCACCACCTCGCTCTCTCCCGATGCCTCCGCTGCCTACCTTGCGCGCAGCTGCCGTTGTCGCCTCCCCCGTCGACCGCCCCCGTTGCCGCCTCCCCGGCGTGGCCGCGCCCGACTCCTCTTTCTCCCTCACAGGATGCTACCTGTCTTTTGACGCCGCCCTACGTCATCGCTGTCCCTGAGCCATCCCCGCCTCCCCAACGCGCTCCAACGACGGCCTCCCCTCCGATGGCCGGCGCCCCACCGCGCCCAATGACAGGCGCGCACGCCATTGAGCTCTAGACGGTCTGCGCCCCCTCCTAGGCCTTGATAGCAGCCCTTCTGTGGCCGCCCTCCTCGATCGCCGCCCTCCCGTGGTCGTCCTCCCCGATGTGCCGCCTCCCGATGCCGGCCGCTTCCCCCAAGCCGGCCGCCCCCACTCCATTGCTAGTTAGGTTAAATTTTTTTTCTTCTCCATTCCCACTCCACTGCTCGGTACGTTTAATTTGTGCTTGTTTAGATGATGCTTAGACGGTACGTGTTAAGTTGTTCTAGTTAGGTTTGTGTTAGTTAGATGATTATGCTTAGATGATAATTTGTGCTAGATATGTTTAATTGATAATTATGCTTAGATGATTAGGCTTAGGTTTAGATAATTTATTGCTTAAATGATTATGTTTAGATGATTATGCTTAGGTTTAGATGATTATGGTTTCTTAGGTTTGCAAAATTTTTTGTCTCGCTTTGGAAAATGTGTTTATTATGCTTGTTATAATTATTTGTCTTGTTATTTTGATTGCTTGAGTGTTTAAGTACTATATGTACCTAAATGGGCTTCGGGCTGACTTGCCCCGACATAGCCCATTTAGGGCCCTATAAGACCCATTTATTTGTAAAGTTTTCGTCTAGATGGACACAGAGGCGAACGGTGATTGTGAGGGCGGTAAGCACCCACATGTTGATGGCGGACCCCGATGGTGCGGATTCATCTCTGACCCACTTTCAGCCGTCGTAAGCTAACGGCGGGTCCGGACAAAGCATAAAGTACGACGGCTAACCTTAAAGCCATCGTAAGTTAAAGGCGGGCCCAAACGGGGCATAACTTGATACGTGTTACTCAGGTTCCTTCTCTCTCTCATTATTTCCTCAGTCTCATAAATTACTCAAAAATGAAAGATTAGCGTAACCTATACAATATGCGTTATCCGTTTCGAACCGGCCCGTCTCACATGCAGTACGCAGGTGAGGCATGTAGGTTCGGAAGTGTACCTTTTTTGGACAGCCTGAGAGTGACCGTGGGGCCTTATTCTGACGAGACGTGGGTGGATCCGGACGAGATTTCGACGGCATAACCCTGATGTTCTCTGCTGCACCATTTTCGGGCGTGCAGTTGGAGAACAGCGTGGTTATGCTGCCGAAATTTTGTCCGGATCCAGACCCCACGTCTCGTCATAAGCGTGCCCCCTCAGTCACTCTTGCGTGGCTTAGGACCTATCATTTTCAGTAGATGCATGGCCATGACATTAAACAATGTATAAAGTAACGATAATTTCTCTGGCTTTATCTTGCAGAATCAAACCTGGGTTAAGGCCGCAGTTGGATGTATACTGGTTGAAAGAGCATATCTTGTGATCACTTGGATGAGTGGTTCGCCAAGACAAATGCTTTTGTAGATCGAGCTTTTTCATTGTCAAATATTGATAACATGCGGTGCTCATGCACGAAATGCTAGAACACCATGTTTTTGGACAGACTGGTAGTTTCGATACACTTGTGTCAAAACAGTTACACGCCACATTTTGAGGTGTGCACCTTCCACAAAGTTTCTTTAATTGTAGAAGAAGTGGATGAGAATGATAATAGCATGGAGGTTGATAGGATAAATGAGTTGCTAGAAGATATAGATATGGAGGATCCTCCTACAATGGAGGCATAAGCATGCTTCAAGATTGTCAATGCTTAAGAGCAACTGTTGCATGAACACACGAATGTGACCTTCTTTGCTTTCATGGCCAGACTTATGGCAGTTAAGTCCAAGTACTTCTTCTCCAATAACTGCTACAATGATCTCATTAAATTGACCACGATATCCTTCCACGACCTCTCAATGTGCCTAAAGATATGTATCAGTCAAAGAAATTGATATCTAGTCTCGGTATGAAATATGAGAAAATTGATGTGTGCGCAGACAACTGCATGCTATTTAGGAAAGAGCACGCCAACGAGAACAGGTGCTTGAAATGTGATACTGACGTGTGTTAAAGTTGTTACTGACGATGGCAATAATGTGATGACAGAAGCTGCACATAAGTAGCTTCATTATTTGCATGTGACACCTCAGCTGAAGTGGTTGTTTCATTCAAAAAGAACTACCAGACACATGAGATGGCACAAAGAAGGTGTACGTGAGAACAAATAATTCTTGACACACACGTGCAATGTTGATGCATGGAAGGCGC
The DNA here is from genome assembly GCA_036927565.1 of Tuctoria greenei. Lineage (NCBI taxonomy): Eukaryota > Viridiplantae > Streptophyta > Magnoliopsida > Poales > Poaceae > Tuctoria > Tuctoria greenei. The sequence goes on along the minus strand of JAYESD010000011.1, from coordinate 126,168,054 downwards.
TGGACCGTTTTGATTCAATTTTGTTAGTGATGTGAGAAAGGTTTGCATCGGGTTAGCGATAGCTGAATTCTCACAGTTAAGTACAAATGCCACACCACACTCCTGTTAGCCTGTCTTTGTCATTCCATACAACCTACCACCGACTTTTTCTATGAAGTATGAGTTCATGTTCCTCAACCTTATTATGCCTGGGCCGGATCATCTTGGATCACCTCTCAACGTGATGTTGAAACCACTCATCAAAGAATAAAAATGTTGTGAATAGGAGTCGGAGCATGTGACTGTTACAAGAAGTAGAAATTCAACCTTCGAGCTGCTTATTTGTGGTCCGTGCATGATTTCCTAATATACGACATGTTTTTCGGAAGGAGCACTCACAGTCGTTTGTCATGTCCGGTATGTGCTTCAGACACGGATTGCTTTCGACTTACTCATGGAGGCAAGATATGCTACTTCAATTGTAAGAAACATTGGCTGCCTCTAAATCACATGTTTAGGCATTAGAGGCATGTCTTCAAAAGGGACACAGTTGTCACTAAAGGACCACCAAAACGTCTTAATGGGTAAAAAATTTCTGATATGTTGGACAAACTAGTGCTAGATGAATGTCGTCTTGGATATTTCATATGTTACAGAGAGGAATACAATTGGACTCTCATATGTGGAATTTGGGAGCTATAGTATGTGAAGTCATTGATTCTAACATTGATGTCATGCATGAGGAGCACAACATGGGTGTATTTATCATAAGCACACGCATGGATATGACGAACAAATCAAAAGACAATATAAAACTTAGAAAGGGTTTGGTATAGATTTGTAACCGTACAACTCTTGAAATCTCTAAAAGTGGAAGTAAGCCATGTGCTTCTTTCTATCTTCGACCTAAAGAAAAGAAAGAAGTCATGAAATAGTTGAAAACTAATTCCCAAATGGTTATGCAGTTAGTCTGAAACGAGCTGTGAATGTGAACACTTGAAACCTCACTGGGTTTAAGAGTCATGATTATCATGTAATCATGGAGAGACTCCTACCTGTTATTTTTGAAGGTTATCTAAATGATGCAGTGTGGAAGCTTTTGGCTGAGTTAGCTGCTTCTGTGGATAGCTCTGTGCTAAAGAAATTAAAATAGAGATGATGGATAAGTTAGAGAAGGAGATACCTATACTATTATGTAAGATGAAACTTTTTTTCCTTTGGGTTTCTTCAATCCAATGCAATATCTGCTTATCCGTCTTTCATTCGAAGCTAAATTTGGTGGTCCTGTGCAATATAGGTGGATGCATCACATTGAAAGAGCGCTACGATATCTAAAACCAATGGTTGGCAACATGGCAATGGATGAAGCGTGTAGTGCTCTAACTAAGGCGAATTTTGAAAAACAAGGTTTTGGCACTATGATGTTTACTGGTGTAAACCCGCCTAATACCACAAACCTAGCCATGCAAACGTTAAACTAATGGAAGCAATAGATAGAGGACCTCCATACGCACCTTGGTGAAGCTTGGTTTGATGCAGAATGTAAATTAATGATGAGAACATGGCGCTTTTTCCCCAGTGATTTCGAGCGAAGGTCGTTGGTGGCTCGATTGAAGGCTCGGGGGCTACTGATAGAGTTCTATACCCGGGGTACCAAAGATACGGGATCCGATGATGGTATACATCCACTATGCGACTACAAACCGTAGCTACTCTCTACCACGAGGAAGGACCCGCCACCGATGCTTTGACCCGCCAAGGTCGGGGTATCTAGCCTGCCCCGACCTGAGAGGCCAGGCGAATTATTACTTTTGAGCTTGAGCTAGGAAAAGGCAGGCAGTTATGAGCATTTATGATGGATGGTGGGCGCAGTAAGATCGACAGAATGGATAACACACCATGTGACCTGTTGCAGGATAATCCTATCATCCATCCAGTTCGTCCTAGAGGAATGATTACCCTGGACACATGACGTTGCCTTGGCGATGAAGAGGAAGTAAAGACTATGTAGATTCCACACCTCGAGCAACCCGGGCGACTAGAACAAACACAGTTCGAACCCCACAATTAGGAATGTCAGTTAGATAGGACAGCCTCGCCCCCTATATGAGGAGACCCAATGTCTCTTTTGAGGGGGCAAATGCATTTTGTACTCGCTTTACTTACGTATCTACCTTATGCATTTCCTTAGAATTTACATATTAGCTTTACTTACACATTTACATATCCGTTCCTTTTACGCACTTAGATACATGTTTCGTTTACGCACTTTCTTTTTCTAGAGTTCATGTACTCGAGCAAGGCTCGCTTGTATATTCTTATATCACATTTTAAGCTAACAAAAATCAAGGATACACTCCCTCTCGATGTAGGGCCTTTTTTGCCAGAAACATGATTAAAATTTTGTCTTTTGTAGCTAACCATAAAAAGACAAATATGATTCAATACAAATTTACTAGTCGTTTTCCAAAATGCCGAGAGACCTGTATAGAAAAATTATGTTTTTTTATAAATATTATTTTTTAATATTTTTGCTTATATATTATTTACTTATATTGTTTAAAGCAGCCTCCCGTGCTTTTATGAGCTTCAACCGAGCCTAACTATTTAAACGAGCCTTCACTACTATAAAATGTATTTTCACAGGCGTCTGCTTATTTTTTTACAGACGGTTCGTTAAAAGTTACGTCTATGATGTCAGATGAGTTAATAACCGCATGTGATAATAGAATATCACAGACGGTCCGTAACAAACAACCGCTTGTGAAAATGTATTGATTTTCACATGTGGTCTGTAAAGAAACCATCTGTAATAATAGTCATTATCACAGGCGGTCTGTAACAAACAACCACCTGTGAAAATATAATGATTTTCACAGGGGGCCCGTAACAAAAAAACCGCCAATGATAATGATGGCTCCTGATTGGTCTGCTGCTTCATCCCATGGATCGCTCTTGGACTTCATATCTCCGCCTTTCGCTACTTATCGATCCAACGACTCAAAAGGGTCATCTCTAATCTGTGTCTACAACAGCAGCAGCACCGACACCTCACGTCCTTATCCCAATTTCTCCCTCTCACCGTCCATCTCCCCAATCTCACCACTCTTTTCTTCCTCCCAAACCTCGCTCTACCGCAGCTCCGCCTCATCACCGAAGGGTCGGCAGCCCACTTCTGCCTTCTCGCCATCGCGGAGGTCGCGCTGCTCACGCTCCTCACCTTCTCGGCAGTTGCACTCCTCGACCGTCGTGGCAGCCGTGCTGCTCATGCTCATCGCGGTCGTGGCAACCATGCTCCTCGTTCGCCGCAGGTGTCTTGCTGGATGCTGAGGGTCGCAGATCCAACCTTCAGTCATGGATCCAGCCGCGATCGTTATTTTTTTTGTAGCCTAGAAGTCGAGCTAGCACGAAGGTGGCGCTACCGAGCGCCGCGGGGAGGCGTTGAAGAGCGGCTGCAATGGCAGCATCTCTGTCTTCATGGCGTTGAGCTGCTGCACGTGGTGCTGCACGTGATGGTTGTGATGGATTGTAATTTATGCGATGTGTTGCGTTGTAATTTATGTTGTGTTTTTGTTGCATCTCTGCAATGTAATTTTAAATCTTTTGGTCTTCTGTAGATCGAACTATGTTAGCGCAGAATTTTTCTAAATGTTATCGTTTATTGCATTCTGATTACGGTTAGCCATGAACACAATACACACGGAACATTCTAAAAACTTTCTATGATAATGTATTATCACAGATGGTTGACAGTAAAAAATAGTATGTGATAATACATTTTCACAGAGAGTCCGCAATAAAAAAACTGCCTGTGAAAATGCATTTTCACAGGCGGTCCGCAATAAAAAACCGCCCGTGAAAATGCATTTTTACAGGCGGCTTTTACCCCCGCCTGTGCTAATCGATCATTTTCACAAACTCTTCATTACAGGTGGTTTTTAAAACCGTATGTGATAATATGTTTAGAGCCGCCTGCGATGAAGCCTTTTGTAGTAGTGCTTATCAAGTCGTCTTCGAGCTTGACTGCAGGATTGACCGGATTTCAGCCTCGGAGGTTAAGCTCGCTCAATGTCAGATGGTTGACTGCCATTCGAGTAAGTAGTAGGTCAGTGTGACATGGGTTCCGTGTGCATAAGCTTTCTTGTGTTGATCAAGGACCGCGTCGTAGTCGACCCTTCAGTAAGTATTGAATTGTACTGCGTACATATTAGTATATAGGATCTAGCAAACTGATATACCTCAATCTAGATTGGACGGGGGTGAATTTTAAATAAATGAAAGGGTACATGACTCCTTTAATCTAGGCTGCACGTGAGGAATCCAACGGCCTGGAATTGGGCACACCACCCACAATTCCGACAGCAAGCTGTTTGCAGCGGTGCCATGGCCGGCCATCGCCGGAGCTTGACAGTACGGTGCTTCGAGACATGGATCTACTCGCGAGTTGGAGAAAGACTTAGAGGATACTACAGAAATCTTTATCATGGATGTCATGGCACGCGAATAAAATCCGGAGACGGTGGCTCGACGATGCGGCGGAGATCCTTCAATGTTGTCGTGGTCAGGGGTCGGGCGGCGGATCTTGTCGCGGACGGACCCTACGAAGGCGGTGCAGCATCGTGTCTCCTGCAAGTTCGTGTTCGATGACCGGAGGTTCTTCACCTCGGGGGGCATCGAGCTATATGTTGTGGCGCCTATAGTGGCAAATAGGGTTTGGTCGGACAGGAAAAATAGGGAGTTGTGGCCGAGATTTATAGGGGAATCTGCTGAGGATGTTATGGAAAGCGAGTTTGATTTAGGGAAATCAATCCGGAGGCAGTAAAATGTGGCATTATAATGGTCAGGTTTCAATGGCGGGCGTCTCAGAGAGTGCAGGAACGCAAGGCTTCGGTGAAAGGCAAGCTTTCAAACTGGAGGGTATTGCCTGTTACGTCTTGATCCTATATAAAAGAGTAAAAGATCAGTTGTGCGCCATCTAGAGATAATAGAGAGGTTGAGATCATATTACAAAAGATAAAGTACATCTGGAATAATCCTAAATCTAGTTGCCGACACAAATCAGGAATTGAAATAGATTAGGAGTACATCCTAACAACCAAACTTAGAATCTAATCTAAACTTCCGCTGCTGAAGATATTAATGATTGATGTCCAAGTCAGCATCGTAACCTGGGCTAAACTGATATTTTATGTGATCTTCTAATACGGTGGATGTCTCGGAATTCGTGCGCGTACTTTCTGGGGGAGAAGAGGAACCTGGCATGTGGGTCCTGCATGCCATTTTTCGTGGGTTGCTCCAATGGGGGGCCCCATGTGGCAGTGAGAGGAAGAGAAGAGAGAGGCGCTGTTGGGCCTTGGCCCGACATGGTGGGTTTTCTTGAACCGGTCGAAATGGGCTGGACAAGGGAGAGAAAGGGAAGTGGCACGCTGGGCCGCAATGGGGATTCTGACTGAGAGGGTTTTCTTTTTATTTATTTCTTTTCAGAATTTAGATTTCAAATTCAAACGGAATTTTCTAGCGTAGATTAAAATTTAAAACATCCACACATGATGTAGTTGGTCTAAACGATTTGTACGACAGTTCTTTGACTTAATAATATTAATATATTTCCCTTATTAATTTTATTTTCTTTTTCTTTTCAATTGAACTATTTGAATTCAAATAAATTGATGCCCTATGTTAAAGGTTATATTTCATTTTTATAATTTCCTGTTTGAATGCAACAGATTACAGTGTCTTTGCTTAAATTAAATTTTCAATGCAAAGAACACACATGTGTTCAACATGGCATAAATCATTCAGTCATTTCATTCTTACAGAAAACCTGACCATTTGCGATGGCCGTAATAATTTGCGATGGGTTGCACGTGGCCGTCGCAAATTAAACAGTAGTTGCCAATAAAAGATCAATTTGCGACGGTATTCCCTAACGCCATCACACATAAGAGAGTCATCACAAATAGAGGATTAACTTGCAATATCCAAACCTAATACTGTCACAAATTAATTATTTTGTGACAGCGAACCCTTGAGCCATTGCAAACTATAGGCTATCGCAAATTGACGGATATACCCCTCGGCCGCCTGTGAAAAACGGACGCCTACATAAAGACCCCTCATCTTCGGATGTGTCGACGTCCGTACGCCACCTTTCTTTTCCCTGAGGCGCGACCTTTCAATGCGCAGTAAACCAACTGCTCCACGCGGCCCTTATTAAAGACGTGCCATCACCCTTTAGTTTTTCACAAGCGCGTCACTCACTTTGAATCCTTTTCTTCGTCTTCCTCCGCTCTGACGACCAACACCACTATGGCCGACCTTCTGCCGCCAAGCCCTCCGAGGGAGCTACATTGCAAGAAACAATGTTGCAGCACCCTTGAGAGGATCAACACCCAGCAGCGTCTCCTCATGGCGCGAGAGGCGTACAACAATACGTCTCGCGCCATGAGTGCCTTGGGGCTGGATACCCTTCCACAATATTCTGGAATGGGTACTACTGTCGGCCACTACCTCTACGCCCTCATGGGGGTGGCTGATCGTCTCGACATTCTGTTCGCGATGATGGCCCAGGTTCTTGGCCCGGAGGGCCACAAAACGGTGGTGGAGGCGACGGCTAGCAACCTCGGCCTTCGGGTTGCACTGCCGATGCAGCCTGTGCAACCAGCCCTATCTCCTATTGCACCGACGCCAGAGTCGCCGCCAGAGGACGAGGAGGAGGAGGAGGAGGAGGAGGAGGAGGAGGAAGAGGAGTAGGAGTAGGAGTAGGAGTAGGATTTAATTAGTCTTTCTTTGTTGTTTTTAGTTGCTTCTGTTTTGTAAATATTGTAAATGAATGAAATCTATCTTTGTTCATCTATGCGATTGAATATTACTTGTGTATCTTGTGTGTTCTTTTGTGAGATGTGTAATTGAATATTGTTAATGAATGAATATCTTGTGTGTTCTTCAACTGTGTGAATGAATGAATGAATGTGTAGTGTGTTCATTGTTCTCAGACTCGGGTATCATAAGGTAATTATCTCAGGCGGTTGTTAATTCAAACCCGCCCGAGAAGAAGATTATCTCAGGCTGTTGGTAAGTAATACCCGCCTGAGATAAACATCTTCTTAGGCGGTTATTAAGTACCAATCGCCTGTGAAGATATTTACTTCTTCTTAATTAATATTCTTGATTAAATGTGGGTCCTTTAAAAAGGCAAAATCCCACTTTCTTGTAATATTATTGATAAGTAAAGGTTACTGTTAAATTTCACTTCATAAATCCTTTGAAATTGGTCAGAACATAAAAAACATACAACAAATGCTATTTTTAATTTTTCTATCTTGATGAATATAATGCCTTTTCCATTTATTTTTTCAGTGGACATTTTTACTCATCATACCAACCTCTATGAATTATTTCAGATTTTTTTCAATTTTTTTGAAGCAATGTGTGTTCTTAATTTGATGAATGCCTCATATGTATATAAGCATTTAGTTAGAACGATGGACAATTTGATGTTTGACATGTTGGAATGCTTTTAAAAAAAATTAACAAAATTCATACATGTAAAAATGATACAAATATGTTCATACAAACCAATTTGAGTGAAGGATCTTTTTTTATGAGATACACAAATGTGAATAATATGTGTGTAGAAATTAATTTGATATTTACCAAAACATTACAATGTCAGCTATACAAGTTTTAAAATATTCTGCTCAAGTGGTAGATGTTAATTTTATACAAATGTAGAATAAAGAACCATCGAATTTGGACACAATTTGCAGAATCTAAACATGTTTGAGTATTTATATTGGAGTCTAAATAAAAAAGAAGCAAGGGAAAAGAAAACTGAAGAACAATATCGGGCATTATCTCAGGCGGTTGGTAAGCAATACCCGCTTGAGATAAACATCTTCTCAGGTGGTTATTAAGTACCAACCGCCTGGGAAGATATTTACTTCTTCTTAATTAATATTCTTGATTAAATGTGGGTCCTATAAAAAGGCAAAATTCCACTTTCTTGTAATATTAATGATAAGTAAAGGTTACTGTTAAATTTCAATTCATAAATCCTTTAAAATTGGTCAGAACATAAAAAACATACAACAAATGCTATTATCTATTTTTCTATCTTGATGAATATAATGCCTTTTTCATTTATTTTTTCAGTGGACATTTTCACTCATCATACCAACCTCTATGAATTTTTTCAGATATTTTTTAAATTTTTTGAATCAATGTGTGTTCATAATTTGATGAATGCCTCATATGTATATTAGCATTTAGTTAGAATGATGGATAATTTGAAGTTTGACATGTTGGAATGCTTTTAAAAAAAATTAACAAAATTCATACATGTAAAAATAATACAAATATGTTCATACAAACAAATTTGAGTGAAGGATCTTTTTTTTATGAGATACACAAATGTGAATAATATGTGAGTATAAATTAATTTGATATTTACCAAAACATTACAATGTCAGCTATACAAGTTTTAAAATATTTTGCTCAGGTGGTAGATGTTAATTTTATACAAATGTAGAATAAAGAATCATCGAATTTGGACACAATTTGCAGAATCTAAACATGTTTGAGTATTTATATTGGAATCTAAATAAAAAAGAAGCAAGGGATAAATAAGCTGAAGAATAGTATCAGGCATTATCTCAGGCGGTTGGTAAGTAACACCCGCCTCTGATAAACATCTTCTCGGGCGGTTGGTAAGTAAAACTCGCCTGAGAAAAATTTAAACACCGCCCGTGAAAAACGGACGCCTACATAAAGACCCCTCACCTTCGGATGTGTCGACGTCCGTACGCCACCTTTCTTTTCCCTGAGATGCGACCTTTCAATGCGCGGTAAACCAACTGCTCCACGCGGCCCTTATTAAAGATGGGCCATCACCCTTTAGTTCTCCACAAGCGTGTCGCTCACTTTGAATCCTTTTCTTCGTCTTCCTCCACTCCGACGACCCAACACCACTATGGCTGACGTTCCGCCACCAAGCCCTCCGAGGGAGCCACCTTGCAAGAAACAATGTTGCAGCACCCCTGAGAGGATCAACACCCAACAGGGCCTCCTTATGGCGCGAGAGGCGTACAACAATACGTCTCGCGCCATGAGTGCCTTCGGGCTGGGTACACTTCCACATTATCCTAGAATGGGTACTACCGTCGGCCACTACCTCTACGCCCTCACGGGGGTGGTTGATCGTCTTGACATTCTTTTCGTGACGAGGTTCTTGGCCCCAAGGGCCGCAGAATAGTGGTGGAGGTGACGGCTAGCAACCTCGGCCTCGGGGTTGCACCGCCGATGCAGCCGGTGCAGCCGGTGCAACCGGCCCTGTCTCCTATTGCACCGGCGCCAGAGTCGCCGCTGGAGGACGAGGAGGAGGTGGAGGAGGAAGAGGAGTAGGAGTAGGAGTATGATTTAATTAGTTTTTCTTTGTTGTTTTTAGTTGCTTCTTTTTTGTTAATATTGTTAATGATTGAATCTATCTTTGTTCATCTATGTGATTGAACATTACTTGTGTATCTTGTGTGTTCTTTTGTGAGACGTGTAATTGAATATTTTTAATGAAAGAGTATCTTGTGTGTTCTTCAACTATGTGAATGAATGAATGAATGTGTAGTGTGTTCATCGTGTTTCTCATACCCGGGTATCATAAGATAATTATCTCAGGCGGTTGTTAATTCAAACCCACCTGAGAAGAAGATTATCTCAGGCGGTTGGTAAGTAATACCCGCCTGAGATAAACATCTTCTCAGGCGGTTATTAAGTACCAACCGCATGTGAATATATTTACTTCTTCTTAATTAATATTCTTGATTAAATGTGGGTCCTTTAAAAAGGCAAAATTCCACTTTCTTGTAATATTATTGATAAGTAAAGGTTACCTTTAAATTTCACTTCATAAATCCATTGAAATTAGTCAGAACATAAAAAACATACAACAAATTCTATTTTTCATTTTTCTATCTTGATTAATATAATGCCTTTTTCATTCATTTTTTCAGTAGACAATTTTACTCATCATACCAACCTCTATGAATTTTTCAGATTTTTTTAAATTTATTTGAATCAGTGTTTGTTCATAATTTGATGAATGCCTCATATGTATATGAGCATTTAGTTAGAATGATGGATAATTTGAAGTTTGACATGTTGGAATGCTTTAAAAAAATTAACAAAATTCATACATGTATAAATGATACAAATATGTTCATACAAACAAATTTGAGTGAAGGATTGTTTTATTATGAGATACACAAATGTGAATAATATGTGAGTAGAAATTAATTTGATATTTACCAAAACATTACAATGTCAGCTATACAAGTTTTAAAATATTTTGTTCAGGTGGTAGATGTTAATTTTATACAAATGTAGAAGAAAGAATCATCGAATTTGGACATAATTTGCAGACTCTAAACATGTTTGAGTATTTATATTGGAATCTAAATAAAAAAGAAGCAAGGGATAAGAAAACTGAAGAACAGTATCAGGCATTATCTCAAGTGGTTGGTAAGCAATACCCGCCTGAGATAAACATCTTCTCAGGTGGTTATTAAGTACCAACCGCCTGTGAAGATATTTACTTCTTCTTAATTAATATTCTTGATTAAATGTGGGTCCTATAAAAAGGCAAAATTCCACTTTCTTGTAATATTAATGATAAGTAAAGGTTACCGTTAAATTTCAATTCATAAATCTTTTGAAATTGGTCAGAACATAAAAAACATACAACAAATGCTATTATCTATTTTTCTATCTTGATGAATATAATGCCTTTTTCATTTATTTTTTCAGTGGACATTTTCACTCATCATTCCAACCTCTATGATTTTTTTTCAGATATTTTTTAAATTTTTTGAATCAATGTGTGTTCATAATTTGATCAATGCCTCATATGTATATTAGCATTTAGTTAGAATGATGGATAATTTGAAGTTTGACATGTTGGAATGCTTTTAAAAAAATTTAACAAAATTCATACATGTATAAATGATACAAATATGTTCATACAAACAAATTTGAGTGAAGGATCTTTTTATGAGATACACAAATGTGAATAATATGTGAGTAGAAATTAATTTGATATTTACCAAAACATTACAATGTCAGCTATACAAGTTTTAAAATATTTTGCTCAGGTGGTAGATGTTAATTTTATAAAATGTAGAATAAGGAATCATCGAATTTGGACATAATTTGCAGAATCTAAACATGTTTGAGTATTTATATTGGAATCTAAATAAAAAAGAAGCAAGGGATAACAAAACTGAAGAACAATATCGGGCATTATCCCAGGCGGTTGGTAAGCAATACCCGCCTGAGATAAACATCTTCTCATGTGGTTATTAAGTACCTACCGCCTGTGAAGATATTTACTTCTTCTTAATTAATATACTTGATTAAATGTGGGTCCTATAAAACGGCAAAATTCCACTTTCTTGTAATATTAATGATAAGTAAAGGTTACCGTTAAATTTCAATTCATAAATCCTTTGAAATTGGTCAGAACATAAAAAACATACAACAAATACTATTATCTATTTTTCTATCTTGATGAATATAATGCCTTTTTCATTTATTTTTTCAGTGGACATTTTCACTCATCATACCAACCTCTAAGAATTTTTTCAGATATTTTTCAAATTTTTTGAATCAATGTGTGTTCATAATTTGATGAATGCCTCATATGTATATTAGCATTTAGTTAGAATGATGGATAATTTGAAGTTTGACATGTTGGAATGCTTTTATATAAAATTAAAAAAATTCATACATGTATAAATGATACAAATATGTTCATACAAACAAATTTGAGTGAAGGATCTTTTTTTTATGAGATACACAAATGTGAATAATATGTTAGTAGAAATTAATTTGATACTTACCAAAACATTACAATGTCAGCTATACAAGTTTTAAAATATTTTGCTCAGGTGGTAGATATTAATTTTATACAAATGTAGAATAAAGAATCATCGAATTTGGACACAATTTGCAGAATCTAAACATGTTTGAGTATTTATATTGGAATCCAAATAAAAAGAAGCAAGGGATAAAGAAACTGAAGAACAGTATCGGGCATTATCTCAGGCGGTTGGTAAGTAACACCCGCCTGAGATATACATCTTCTCAGGCGGTTGGTAAGTAAAACCCGCCTCAGAAAAATTTAAACACCGCCCGTGAAAAACGGACGCCTAAATAAAGACCCCTCACCTTCGGACGTGTCGACGTCCGTACGCCACCTTTCTTTTCCCTGAGACGTGACCTTTCAATGCACGGTAAACCAACTGCTCCACGCGGCCATTATTAAAGATGGGCCATCACCCTTTAGTTCTCCACAAGCGTGTCGCTCACTTTGAATCCTTTTCTTCGTCTTCCTCCACCGCGACGACCCAACACCACTATGGCCGACGTTCCGCCGCCAAGCCCTCCGAGAGAGCCACCTTGCAAAAAACAATGTTGCAACACCTCTGAGAGGATCAACACCCTGCAGCGCCTCCTTATGGCGCGAGAGGCGTACAACAATACGTCTCGCGCCATGAGTGCCTTCGGGCTGGGTACCCTTCCACAGTATCCTGGAATGGGTACTACCGTTGGCCACTACCTCTATGCCCTCACGGGGGTGGCTGATCGTCTCGACATTCTGTTTATGACGATGGCCCTGATTCTTGGCCCCAAGGGCCGCAGAATAGTGGTGGAGGCGACGACTAGCAACCTCGGCCTCGGGGTTGCACCGTCGGTGCAGCCGGTGCAACCGGCCCTGTCTCCTATTGCACCGGCGCCAGAGTCGCCGCTGGAGGACGAGGAGGAGGAGGAGGAGGAAGAGGAGTAGGAGTAGGAGTAGGATTTAATTAGTTTTTCTTTGTTGTTTTTAGTTGCTTCTTTTTTGTAAATATTGTTAATGATTGAATCTATCTTTGTTCATCTATGTGATTGAACATTACTTGTGTATCTTGTGTGTTCTTTTGTGAGATGTGTAATTGAATATTGTTAATGAATGAGTATCTTGTGTGTTCTTCAACTGTGTGAATGAATGAATGTGTAGTGTGTTCATCGTGTTTCTCAGACCCGGGTATCATAAGGTAATTATCTCAGGCGGTTGTTAATTCAAACCCACGTGAGAAGAATATTATCTCAGGCGGTTGGTAAGTAATACCCGCCTAAGATAAACATCTTCCCAGGCGGTTATTAAGTACCAACCGCATGTGAATATATTTACTTCCTCTTAATTAATATTCTTGATTAAATGTGGGTCCTTTAAAAAGGCAAAATTCCACATTCTTGTAATATTATTGATAAGTAAAGGTTACCTTTAAATTTCACTTCATAAAACCATTGAAATTGGTCAGAACATAAAAAACATACAACAAATGCTATTTCTCATTTTCTATCTTGATTAATATAATGCCTTTTTCATTCATTTTTTCACTAGACATTTTTACTCATCATACCAACCTCTATGAATTTTTTTAGATTTTTTTTAAATTTTTGAATCAATGTTTGTTCATAATTTGATGAATGCCTCATATGTATATGAGCATTTAGTTAGAATGATGGATAATTTGAAGTTTGACATGTTGGAATGCTTTTAAAAAAATTAACAAAATTCATACATGTATAAATGATACAAATATGCTCATACAAACAAATTTGAGTGAAGGATCGTTTTTTTATCAGATACACAAATGTGAATAATATGTGAGTAGAAATTAATTTGATATTTACCAAAACATTACAATGTCAGCTATACAAGTTTTAAAATATTTTGTTCAGGTGGTAGATGTTAATTTTATACAAATGTAGAAGAAAGAATCATCGAATTTGGACACAATTTGCAGAATCTAAACATGTTTGAGTATTTATATTGGAATCTAAATAAAAAAGAAGCAAGGGATAAGAAAACTGAAGAACAGTATCGGGCATTATCTCAGGCGGTTGGTAAGCAATACCCGCCTGAGATAAACATCTTCTCATGTGGTTATTAAGTACCAACCGCCTGTGAAGATATTTACTTCTTCTTAATTAATATTCTTGATTAAATGTGGGTCCTTTAAAAAGGCAAAATTCCACTTTCTTGTAATATTAATGATAAGTAAAGGTTACCGTTAAATTTCAATTCATAAATCTTTTGAAATTGGGCCGAACATAAAAAACATACAACAAATGCTATTATCTATTTTTCTATCTCGATGAATATAATGCCTTTTTCATTTATTCTTTCAGTGGACATTTTCACTCATCATTCCAACCTCTATGATTTTTTCAGATATTTTTTAAATTTTTTGAATCAATGTGTGTTCATAATTTGATCAATGCCTCATATGTATATTAGCATTTAGTTAGAATGATGGATAATTTGAGGTTTGACATGTTGGAATGCTTTTAAAAAAATTTAACAAAATTCATACATGTATAAATGATACAAATATGTTCATACAAACAAATTTGAGTGAAGGATCTTTTTTTATGAGATACACAAATGTGAATAATATGTGAGTAGAAATTAATTTGATATTTACCAAAACATTACAATGTCAGCTATACAAGTTTTAAAATATTTTGCTCAGGTGGTAGATGTTAATTTTATAAAATGTAGAATAAGGAATCATCGAATTTGGACACAATTTGCAGAATCTAAACATGTTTGAGTATTTATATTGGAATCTAAATAAAAAAGAAGCAAGGGATAACAAAACTGAAGAATAGTATCGGGCATTATCCCAGACGGTTGGTAAGCAATACCCGCCTGAGATAAACATCTTCTCATGTGGTTATTAAGTACCTACCGCCTGTGAAGATATTTACTTCTTCTTAATTAATATTCTTGATTAAATGTGGGTCCTATAAAAAGGCAAAATTCCACTTTCTTATAATATTAATGATAAGTAAAGGTTACCGTTAAATTTCAATTCATAAATCCTTTGAAATTGGTCAGAACATAAAAAACATACAACAAATGCTATTATCTATTTTTCTATCTTGATGAATATAATGCCTTTTTCATTTATTTTTTCAGTGGACATTTTCACTCATCATACCAACCTCTATGAATTTTTTCAGATATTTTTCAAATTTTTTGAATCAATGTGTGTTCATAATTTGATGAATGCCTCATATGTATATTAGCATTTAGTTAGAATGATGGATAATTTGAAGTTTGACATGTTGGAATGCTTTTAAAAAAAATTAACAAAATTCATACATGTATAAATGATACAAATATGTTCATACAAACAAATTTGAGTGAAGGATCTTTTTTTTATGAGATACACAAATGTGAATAATATGTTAGTAGAAATTAATTTGATACTTACCAAAACATTACAATGTCAGCTATACAAGTTTTAAAATATTTTGCTCAGGTGGTAGATGTTAATTTTATACAAATGTAGAATAAAGAATCATCGAATTTGGACATAATTTGCAGAATCTAAACATGTTTGAGTATTTATATTGGAATCCAAATAAAAAGAAGCAAGGGATAAAGAAACTGAAGAACAGTATCGGGCATTATCTCAGGCGGTTGGTAAGTAACACCCGCCTGAGATATACATCTTCTCAGGCGGTTGGTAAGTAAAACCCGCCTCAGAAAAATTTAAACACCGCCCGTGAAAAACGGACGCCTAAATAAAGACCCCTCACCTTCGGACGTGTCGACGTCCGTACGCCACCTTTCTTTTCCCTGAGACGTGACCTTTCAATGCGCGGTAAACCAACTGCTCCACGCGGCCATTATTAAAGATGGGCCATCACCCTTTAGTTCTCCACAAGCGTGTCACTCACTTTGAATCCTTTTCTTCGACTTCCTCCACCCCGACGACCCAACACCACTATGGCCGACGTTCCGCCGCCAAGCCCTCCGAGGGAGCCACCTTGCAAGAAACAATGTTGCAGCACCTCTGAGAGGATCAACACCCTGCAGCGCCTCCTTATGGCGCGAGAGGCGTACAACAATACGTCTTGCGCCATGAGTGCCTTCGGGCTGGGTACCTGTCGGTACCCTAAAAACCATACACCCCCTGAGGTTACAAAGATCTCAAGGGAAGGACGTCTACTCAAATTGAAGACCCTCGGAGGCCCACTTGTCAGACATAATCGGACCTGCTTCTCCAACATGGTTAACCCCTAGGTTGCCACGTGTACTGCCAGACCGGAGCTACTACCCACAAGGGTGAAGCTCCGGGCTAGGTACCGAAACGGCACCTCCGGACTTAACCCCTGACCGAGAGAAGCTCCGGACCTGACACGTGCCAGGCCACCCCGGAGCTTCCCGCTTCCCACAAGCAAGCTCCGGAGCTGCCACGTGTCCAAACGTCGGAGCTGGCCGCCTCAAACCTCCGGAAGACATTGTAACGACTCCGGATCTTCAAAGGATAGCCGCGGACTTCAAGACCCGATTAATTGTCATTAATTCCATGTTAATGACACTTAATCGGACAATCTTAACACCTGTAACGGCACTGTCGGAGCCCGTTACAGGGTTATTAACAACAATTAATCGTGTATCAATACTAGTAACCGCCGGGGCCACATGTCGGGCCAGGCTAACTTGTAACGGTTTGTCCTTGTACTATAAAAGGACAGACCGACGATACACGGAGGAGGCTCTCGAACGCTCTCAGGCATACACGCATTGACGTGAGCTTTCACACACAAACTAATACAACACCACACACCCGTGGAGTAGGGTATTACGCTCAGGCGGCCCGAACCACATAAACCACTGTGTCTCTCGTGTCCAATCGTGATTCACCTTCTTGAGTCTCCGTGCGCCCACACCGAACTACAAACTCCTTCAACACTTTAGTAGTGTCAGGAGATCTGCCGACTCCAACAGTCGACAGTTGGCGTGCCAGGTAGGGGCGCCTGAGATTTTCAAGAATGGTGAATTCTGCGGCTGGATCATCCAACGGACAACCTGCTGCTCAGGCTGTCGGGGGCAATCCCTCCAACATGCAGCCACCAGCAGGAGCCTCAGCACCAGCAGGAGTCACACTCCCACCACCACCATCTTCTCCGGCAAACCGTGCCGGGCAACATGATGGTGCGCCGGCGTCACATACTGCGCCGGCAAGTCATGACAACCCAGAACACGCGCTCCATGCAGCACGTGCTCTTCTCCAGCGACCACCACCTCCGGATGCATCTCAAGATGCCATGGAGCAATGGAGGGCTGATGTTGAGCATTTGGTCGCAGCAGCGGCCGAACGACTCAACAACCAGGGTCCTCCTCCTTCAGGGCGAGCCCCGTCGCAGCGACGGACGTTGTCTGGAAGACTTGGTCCACATGTCTTCAACAACCGAAGACGAGCTGCGTCACAGCAAGTGACGTCGTTGCCCTCTTGGGCACGACGCACCCATACGGTATCTCGGCTTTCGACACACGACCTCCGGGCGGAGCTTGATCGCCGATACCGCCAACAAGATGGCCGTGTCCATATCGAGCGAGCTCGAGAAAGACGGGATGCTCAAGACCTTTCTACTCTGGAAGGAGTAGGAGGAGGCTGTTCCGCCCTAGCCATGCACCTGCGCATGGTTAGATGGCCACAGAAGTTTCGGCCACACTTGCCGGAAAAATTCGACGGGACTGTCAACCCCGTAGAATTTCTGCAGATATACTCCACTGCAATCTTAGCAGCTGGAGGAAACGAGGCCGTAATGGCCAACTACTTTCCAGTGGCCTTAACTGGGACCGCCAGGTCCTAGTTTATGAGCCTTCCACCCAACTCTATCGACAGTTGGGAGGAGCTGTGCCGTCAGTTCACTACCAACTTCGGGAGTTCATACACCCGACCGGGCACTGAACTAGACCTTTTTGCGGTCGTGCAAAAAGGGGGAGAATCTTTGCGGTCATTCATCCAGAGGTTCTCTCAGGTACGCAACACAATCCCTTCTATCTCAAGCGCTTCTGTCATTGTGGCATTCAGACAGGGTGTACGAGACAAGAAGATGTTGGAGAAGCTGGCGATCAAAGAGATCACCAGCGTCACAGAGCTCTTCAGCTTGGCAGACAAATGTGCCAGAGCTGCGGAGGGCCGTGAAATGCACTCCAAACCAGCCTTGGAGGATCACAAAAAATCCTCCAAAGAAGAAGTCGCTACCTCTGGGAGTGGCAAGAAGAAAAAGAAGACCAACGGCAAGAAGAAGCCGTCGGCCGGCACATCCAACGTTGCAGCCACTGCAACTCCTGGTGGCCAGGGGCCACGCCCCGAGAAGCGACCTCGACCGTCTTCCGAAGACGGCGGCAAATCCAATATGTGGTGCCCCATTCACAAAACGGGCAGCCACAGACTGGAAGACTGCCGGGAGGTCCAAAACCTTACCGAGCGCTACAACAAGCGCCGGGAAGGGTCTCCTTTCCGACAGAGGGAGGGAAAACAGAAGGTTGACGAAGCTCCAGCTGAAGAGGAGTTAGGGTTTCAGGACCCCAAAAAGGTCCTGAAAGCCGTCTACACCTCCGTCGACGATGACTCCGACGTCTCCGACAACGAGCGTCAGAAAACCATGAACACCATCTTTGGTGGATCATGGGACATCACTTCTCGTCGTGTCATCAAGACTATGCGGCGGGATATGGCTGCTGTAGCTCCTACAGCTAGACCGGAGCCACATCGAAAGTGGATGGACACACCCATCACTTTTGATGCTTCGGACTGTCCTCAAAGCATGGTCGGAGCTGGCCAATTACCCTTGATGGTATCTCCCACCATCAACAACATCCAGCTCCATCATGTTATGGTGGATGGAGGTTCGGGGCTGAACCTTATAAGCTTTGAAGCTTTTACCAGACTTCAGCTTCGACCTTCGAATCTTCAGCCCTCTCGACCATTCTCCGGAGTAGGTCCGGGGGCCATTACCCCACTCGAAGCTATAATTCTCCCCGTTACCTTCGAGACACGGGAGAAGTACCGCACCGAGAAGTTGGTCTTCGACGTTGCTCAGATCAACTTACCATTCAACGCCATCTTGGGTAGACCTGCCCTATACAAATTTATGGCAGCTGCTCATTATGGATACTTGGTGTTGAAGATTCCAACACCAGCAGGCGTTCTCCGGATTCATGGAGATTGTACCGCCGGAGTAACTGCTCTGGAGGAGCTCCATGCACTTACCACTGCGCAAGAGAAGGACTCCAGACAGGGGCAAGCTCCGAAACCTCCGAGCATTCGGCAACGAGGCTCAACCCCTGCTCCCCGTGTGCAGCCAAGTGGCGACACCGACATCCCCGTCAAAGTCGTCCAAATTGGTTCCGATGTCACTCAAACCACCCGCATATCGGGTGGGTTGAATGACAAATAGGAACTCGCGCTCATCACTTTCCTCCGGGCTAACGTTGACGTATTTGCTTGGCAACCGTCACAAATGCCTGGGATCCCCAGGGAAGTGATTGAGCACAATCTGAAGATTTACCCCGATGCTCGGCCTGTGCATCAGAAACCTCGGAAGCAATCTGTAGAGCGACAGAACTTCATCCGACAAGAAGTGAAGAAGTTGCTCGAAGCCGGATTTATCCGAGAAGTCTTCCATCCAAAATGGCTGGCGAACCCAGTCGTTGTGCCCAAGGCCGGCGGGAAACTTCGGATGTGCATTGACTACACCACACTGAATAAGGCATGTCCAAAAGATCCATTCCCACTACCTAGAATAGATCAGATAGTGGATTCCACCTCCGGGTGCGAGTTACTGTGTTTTCTAGACGCATATTCTGGATATCATCAAATCAGGATGTCTAGAGAGGATGAAGAGCATACTTCATTCATCACAGTGGATGGATTGTATTGTTACACAGCCATGCCGTTTGGTCTCAAGAATGCAGCTTCAACTTTTGTACGAGCTATGTACAAAACTTTCGAAGAACTCATCAGAGACATAGTGGAAGTATACGTCGATGACATCGTGGTCAAAGTCAAGAACAAGGAGTCCCTCTTGGACACCTTGCAGGCTGTCTTCGACAAGCTGCGGGCCACCCGCACGAAGCTAAACCCAGACAAGTGCGTCTTCGGGGTTAGTTCCGGAAAGCTTCTTGGTTTCCTGGTAAGTCACCGGGGCATAGAGGCTAATCCGGCGAAGATAAAAGCCATTGAAGACATGCGGCCACCAACCCGCATCAAAGACGTCCAAAAATTAACTAGATGTCTAGCAGCCCTCAGCCGGTTCATTTCAAGACTGGCGGAAAGAGCACTTCCCTTCTTCAAGTTACTGAGGAAGTCCGGACCATTTCAATGGTCTGAAAAAGCAGAGAAGGCATTCCAGGAGCTGAAACAGTTCCTCACCACCCTACCAGTCCTGGTAGCTCCGAACCCTGGTGAGCCTTTATTGCTTTACATTTCAGCTACTGACGAAGTCGTCAGTATGGTTCTGGTTGCGGAGAGACCGGAACTACCTAATACCCAGGAATCCAGACCCCTTCGGGAGGGTCTGGAGGTTCCTGAAAGCGGGTTTGGGTCCCAGCTCCCAGACTCAAACCCACAAGAAGCCACTTCAGAGGACCCGGACCCCTCTAAGAGGGTTCAGGTCATTTCTAAAGAAGCTCCGGGTTCCTCCATCCAGAACCCGGAGGTCCCCGAAGAGAGTCTGGACCCCTCCGAGAGGGTCCGGATCAATGAAGAGGAAGCTCCGGACCCCTTCGGGAGGGTCCGGACCATTCAACGCCCGGTATACTTCATCAGTGAAGTGTTACATGATGCCAAGACTCGATACCTAGAGGTGCATAAACTGCTTTATGCAGTTCTTATTGCCTCAAGGAAGCTTCAACACTATTTCCAAGCTCACAAAGTCTCGGTGGTGACCTCATATCCACTTCGAGCGATCCTGCATAATCCCAATTCAACTGGGAATATTGCAAAGTGGGCAGCGGAATTGGCTGAATTCGATCTTGAATTCATTCCGAGACAAGCAATCAAGAGTCAAGCGTTGGCAGACTTCGTGGCAGAATGGACTCCCTCTCCATTAAACCCTGGGGGCCCCAGCGAGCAGAAGACGGAACCTCAAGTTCCAACCTTCACTAAGCCTCACTGGACCCTTTACTTCGACGGCTCCATGCAGAAGCAGGGAGCCGGAGCTGGAATCCTTCTCCTCGCACCAACTGGGGAGAAGGTGAAATACATGGTACACCTTGACTTCAAGGCAACCAACAACATGGCGGAGTATGAAGCACTCATCTATGGATTAAAGGTGGCACTATCATACGGTGTCAAGCAATTGCTGGTCAAAGGAGATTCACAACTAATCATCAAGCAAGTGAAGGGTGAATGCTCCTGCAATAATCTCCAGCTGGCTGCTTACCTCCTTGAAGTCCAGAGGCTTCAGAAGGACTTCGAAGTCCTAGACCTTCACCATGTTCAGCGTGCTCACAATGCTGAAGCTGACGAACTCTCGACCAAGGCGTCAACTGGAGCTCCGGCTCCTGATGGAACCTTTGTCCGGAGGTTGTCAAAACCCACAGTTCAGCGTGCCGAACTGAACGAAGGGGGCGAGATCAGCATCCCGAAGCTGACGGTCCCGATGGCCCTGTTACCATGGCAGCCATCAAGGGTCGTAGGTGCTGCCGGAAGCTCCGAGCAACCCAGCACGCAAGACTCGAATGCTCAAGTCAGTTCCGATGCATGGATCTCAGAGATCCGGAGCTACTTGAAAGACAACATCCTTCCTGACGATGATGTATCCGCTGATTGGGTAGTCAGATTGGCTAAAAGATACACGTTGGTAGAAGGGGATCTCTACCGGCGCGGTGCCAACAGCATCCTAATGCGGTGCATCACAAGGGAAGAAGGCTGCGAGCTCCTCGCAGAAATCCATGGAGGCGAGTGTGGGAACCACGCATCTTCCCGCACGCTGGTCGGAAAAGCCTTTCGGCACGGCTTCTACTGGCCTACAGCGCTCCAGGATGCCACTGAGCTGGTGAAGAAATGCAAAGCATGCCAATTTCATGCAAAGCAAATTCATACACCTGCTCAGTCCTTACAAATGATACCTCCCACATGGCCTTTCGCTGTGTGGGGGATGGACATCTTGGGACCCTTACCTAGAGCCGTCGGAGGTTACAAGTTCCTGTACGCCGCCATCGACAAGTTCACCAAGTGGCCGGAAGCAACTCCCGTTGTGACGATCAACAAACAATCTGCAATCAATTTTCTACGATCCATCGTGAGCAGATTCGGAGTCCCAAATAAGATCATCAATGATAATGGGACTCAATTCACAAGCTCCGCATTTCAAGGATATTGCGAAGACCTCGGCATACAAGTTTGCTACGCTTCTGTAGCTCATCCTGCCAGCAATGGACAAGCCGAGAGAGCAAATGCAGGATCCTTAAAGGACTCAAAACACGCACTTATGAGCGCTTGAAAAAGCACGGAGCCAATTGGATCGAAGAGCTTCCGCCCACTCTATGGGCCAACAGGACTTCTCCAAGTCGGGCAACCGGAGAAGCACCCTTCTTTCTGGTGTACGGAGCTGAAGCGATCCTTCCTCCGGAAATCACCTTGGGTTCCCTCCGAGTCCGGACCTTCGACGAAGCCGCGCAGGACCAGCTCCGGCGCGAAGACTTAGACCTCCTCGAGGAGGGAAGGTGCCAAGCAGCTGTTCGGAATGCCCGATACCGCCAAGCTCTACGGCGCTATCACCAGCGGCATGTACACAACCGACAGCTCGAGGAAGGCGATCTGGTGCTACGGAGAATACTATCCAGAGAAGGGCAAAACAAACTCTCCCCCGGCTGGGAAGGGCCCTTTCGAGTGATCAAAGTATCCCATCCCGGAAGCGTTCGCTTGGCTACCGAGGATGGGACACCTCTCCCAAATCCTTGGAACATCGAGCACCTCCGTAAGTTCTACACTTAATTCCACGGAGGTGAGTCTTAAGTAACTTGAAATGTATGTTATAGAGTCATTGTACAGAGTCGGGTAGTTCCTCCGGGAGAGCAGTCGGACCTTTCCCGAAAGGTTTGAAAAGCTCATGCAACACTTGACACAGTCTCCGGACTAAAAGTGTGGCTAACTAACCTGGGTCAAACGAGAAACCAAACACACTTAGCTTGGTTCCGTACCCTAAGAGTGTACTTGTTTCCCCTGTACCCCGGACCTATAATGAAAGACATCTTCATGTGAAATAGACTCCACGTGCATTCATTTTTGCATAGGCTCGACATTTTTATTTTTCTCTTTCTTGTCTATAACAGAAACGTGCAATTCTTAAGAAGTTCTAGTTTGACCGGTTTACATACGATTCGAGTTGAATTGTCAGATTTTTTGGATTTAAATATCATCTGTGGCCAACTCGCCTGAAAGCCGCCAAGCCATTCTAGGGCTGGAGTGCGCTATCGACTTAGCCTGGTCAAGCACCCTAAGTACGCCACTCTACCTACATCCCGGCAGGCCAAAGTAAGGTGGGTCCATGGACAATTGGATCTAAAAGAAAAGACAATTCATCCAGTCGTATTAAAAATCGTGTTCAACTTAAAATTTTCTTGAGAACCGTAAGTCGCGACGAAGTTATAGACAAGGAACGAATTTTACTATTTTTCTTGGCTTAAGTGTGCAGGAAAAATGAACCCTACGTTGATGGAGAAAAACCGGAGCTAACCAAGCTCCGACTCCCACCAGGGCATCAACCATCGGCGTTGACTAAAAGATGGTGAGAAGACCCCGTCACTGGAGTCTGTTGCCAACAAACCAAGTGTGGCAAAGGTCATTGCCGGAGCTTCTAAGCTTTGACACCTTGGAGTATTAACTACTGACGCTCAATGTGTTGATAGAGGCTATTGCCGGAGCTACTAAGCTCCAGCGATGGACAGTGCCGGAGCTTCTAAGCTCCGACAACTTCAGGGGACCTTCACTATCAAAAACTTCGGACCTAAATTCCGCAAGTTCGAAGCAAATTCGTCTTCAACAAAACTCAACATCCTTTTGGTACATGTCCACAATCAAATTGTGCACATCTACCAGGGGGCCAAGTGAAGATAAAGATGTTGAAGACAAAAAAAATGAAATTCGCAAAAAATTGGGGATTTCATTTCATCTGAAGACCGGAGATTACATCTGGAGACAAGGGATTACAAAATTGAGGAAGAAGAGAAGATACAAGTAAAGGCTAAAAGAGACGGTCCTAGACCCTATGGAAGAACTCGGCGACCTTCTGGGCGACCTCCGACACGCGGGCTCGGGTAGCTTCGCCTTCTCCTTCGACGGGGCCTTCAAGCACCGGGTCCAGAGGAAATCGAGGGTTCCGGCTGGTGTAGCACGTCAACACATATTCTGTGACGTTCCTAGCCAAGGATTGCCCCTCGACCTCCAGCTGGTCCGCGATGGTGTCGCCCACCTTGGAGAGCTTACTGCCTGCGGCGCTCAACGCTTGCAACGCAAGGTCCGGCTCCGGCTCCGGATCATCCGGGTGCACGGGGCTGAAACCCATCGGCGTCAGCGCGTCGTCGGCCTTGCCCAGGAACTCCCAAATTTGCAGGGAGTCCGCCTTCCTCAAGTTCTTCATCTCTTCCAGGGATCTCCGGGCCGCCGTCAGCTCCGAATTCTCGCGGGCGAGGCGCTCAACTTCTTTGGCGTTTTGCTGGATCTTCGCAGCAACCCGCTTCTCAAGTCTTCCGAGCTCCTCCTCCCGGAGGTGGATCTTGTTCCGGCGGTCGACCAGGTCCTTCTCCCTAGCCTCCACTTTCTTCTCCCGGACGATAAGGGCACACTCGTATTCGTAGAGTTCCTGCCCCCGCACCCAAGTCTTCTCCTCTTCCTCGAGGCAGCGCTCTTCCAATTTCTTAGTGCGCTCCTCGAGGCCCTTGTCCGCCAGAGCTGTTTTCTCGGCGAGCTCTTCTTCCCGTCGCAAGACGTCATCCCGTAGCTCCAGGAGTTTTTGCTCCTCGTCCTTGAGCCGTCTTTCCCTCCCTTCAAGTGCCTCTCGGCGCTTGATGAGTGCGGTGCTGATGGCCTCGAGCTGATCAAACCGAGCATTGGCCACGTCGTTAGCAGCCTTAGCTTGGTCGTGGAACTCCCGGGATTGAGCATCGAGGGCGTGAGTCATGCTCTCCCTCTCGTCCAGCAGCTCACCCCAGAGCTCCAGGCGGATCTTCTCCCGCTTGATCCACTCCTTGTCATCCGCAAGCCTCGACTGCGCCAGCTTAGTCTCGAAGTGGAGCCGATTACGCCACCGCCTAAGGGTTTGGCGCTCCTCTTCAAGAGCCTTGCTGTCGTGGAAGAAGGCTAGTTGGACCTGACGTAGACTGGAGCAGGCGTTGTCGATGGACATCGACAGCGAGATGGGCTCCGGACCTGATGGGATCTCTTCCGCTGGTTCCAGCGGGTCTTCACTTACAAAAATTGGGTCCCACTCTACGAGAGTGGAACCCCGAGCTTCCAAAGCGCTAGGGCCTTCCTCCGGGATGGCCTCAGCCGCCATCGAAGGAGGTCCCGCCACCAAGTCTTCATTCGCCCCCTCAGGCGGGGGGCCGGCGACTTCGTTCAGGCACTCTGGCTCTACCACAGGTACCATCGACGTCGTCGCCTCCGGAGCAGGAGCCGCTATTGGCTCCGGCCGAGACACCTCTTCTGAGGGAGGCTCAAGCTCCCTCGCCTCTTCAGCCGCCGGCTCTGCGGCCGGCGCTCCAACAATCACCGGTTCTGCGGCCGGAGCTTCGGAAGTAACCGACTCAACTGCCAGAACTACTTCGACTTCCGGCTCGCATGCCGGGACTTCAGCCACCTCCGGCTCAATCGCCGGGGCTTCAGCACTTTCCGGCTCCGAGGCCGGGACTGCTACTTCCTCCGACTCAACAGCCGGAGCTTCTACTACTGCAGCACCAGGACCCAGAGCTTCCACTTCCGGGACGGGTGCCGCTGGCGCATCTTCATTCCCGTGGTCCGGCGCTACCATGGGAACTTCTGGAGACGAGTCGAGGTCCATGACCACGACAGCCGGCGCCGGAGCTGTCGCAGCCACCGCTTGGGGCGGCACCGGGACTGGAGCAGAAGCCCTCACAGCCTCAGACACTGTGGCTGAGGGTGGAGCTTCACTCCCCTTCTTGGGAACGCTGCAGATGAAGAACGAAGAAATTGAGCAAACAGATGCTACAATTAAAAAGTTAATCGAGGTAAAAAAGAAAAATTACCTTGGGAGGCTCATGCACCAGCTTGCGCGGAACCTCTTTCCTGGACGATCCGGGCTGGCCACGGTCGGCGTAGGAGGTCCGGGAGGACTCCCAGGACTTATCACAGCCGCGGGCATTTCCCGGGTCGGAGCTCTCCTTGATCGGGAGGAACTCCTAGACCTGGAGGCCCTCACCGCTCCAGATGCCGGAGTCGCGCGCCCGGAGCTAGCACCACAGGAGGGATCCACCACGGGGACAGTCGCACTCCGGGAGGATCCCACCACCGGAACAGTAACGTTCCGGAAGGACCCCACCATGGGGACAGTCGCCACGGCGGCGGAAGATCTTCCTTCCTGAGGAGGGGGAACCGGGGGGGGGGGGGGGGAAGTGGCAGGCCCGACGGACCTTCCGTCAGCATGTCGCAGCTTTCTCTTCCGGCTCTCCGGCTCCTCCGCCAGCTCTTTGCCCTTGCCGATGACCTCAGCTCTTGGCTGTGGGACAGGGGCGGAGCCGTCTTCGGACAACCCGGGGATCGCCAACCGGGTGGTTGATCTTCTCTCGACGACACCAAGGTCGTCAAGCGCGGGCATCGTCCGCCGGAGCGCCCTGCTGAACTCAACTTCCATGTTCAGAGGGAGGAAGGCCGGCGGCGGAGTCAAGTAATCACCGTCAACGTCGATGCCGTGCTGGAATTTCTTGAGGTGAGACTCCAAGGTCTTCCCCACCATGCTGGACTTCAACCCGGTCTCAACCCGGTCCTCGTCCATCACGCTGTTGAGGGCCCAAGCGAGCTTCTCCCTCCTCTTCAGTGGCACCCACCTGTTGGACAGGAAGTTGCAGAACACCGCCTGGGAGTCAATCCTCCCTCCACACATTGGCGGATCCTAGTCAGGACAGGGTCGAAAGCTTCCGCCAGCACCGGAACTACGCTCCATACCGACGTGTCAATGCCGGGCAGACCGTCTGGCAACTCCAACCGCTCGTGCTCCTCCACCCGGACGACTATCCAATCTTTCTTCCAGTCATCCCACTTCCCGGAAGGGAATGACCGGAGGTACTTGAATGGGCACTTCTTGCGCTTCACGAAGTAGTAGAAGCCAAGATAGTCATTGCTTCGGCCGGTGGTGTGGACGGTGAAGAAGGTTCGGAAGAGCTCGATGCAGTGAGGGATGCCCACCCACATCTCGCAGAAGTGGACAAAGATGGACACAAGGAGAATGGAGTGAGGGCCAAGGTGGTACAGCTGCAGACCATAGAAGTCCAGCAGCATCAAGAAGAAAGAAGAAAACGGTGGGATCAGCCCCACCATGGCGTACGAGGAAAAGTACACCATCTCGCCAGCGTGCTCCTTCTCAAAGGGGAGCTCTCCGCCGGCGCGGACCGAGCGGTTGAAGAAGTCCGAAGACCACCCCATGAGGGCCCGGACCTTCTTCAGATCGCTGTCAGTCTTCAAGCGACTCTCACGCAGACCCAACTCCGTCGCAGCACAGCTAGGCAAGAGAAGAGGAGCAAAGCACGAGTTGGGAGTTTGAGAGCAAGAACAGATGGAAGCGTAAAGAACTCCCGACGGTGCGCTTTCCTTCTTAAGTAAGCCCTCGCAACGCTTGGATGGAAACTGCAGGGGAGTCAAGGATACTACTCAAGAATTCAACCCTGTCGATGACAAGAGGGCCCGGGACCACCCTGACGATCAAGTCGAGGCTCTTACCCAGGCGAACAGTTGTCATCACGAGGCAGGAAACCCAAAGGCGGCGACCTGACAAGGCGCGCGGAACCGATACGGTTTTCGTATCGGGAACCGGCGACCTTCAATTGTGAGAGATCCGCACGTCAAAGATCTTATCCGCCGCCTGAGGTGCGCCACGCGTCGGGATTTAACCGTAAAGCCCCGCCAACGGCACCTCCGAAGACCCTTGAAGACCCAGTTCAAGAGTCGCGAGTATGGACCCACCTCCGACGGAATGACTTCACCCCGGTGACTTTCCCCGGAGGTAGGTCCAGGGGGCCACTGTCGGTACCCTAAAAACCATACACCCCCTGAGCTTACAAGGATCTCAAGGGAAGGACGTCTACTCAAATTGAACACCCTCAGAGGCCCACTTGTCAGACATAATCGGACCTGCTTCTCCAACATGGTTAACCCCTAGGTTGCCACGTGTACTGCCAGACCGGAGCTACTACCCACAAGGGTGAAGCTCCGGGCTAGGTACCGAAACGGCACCTCCGGACTTAACCCCTGACCGAGAGAAGCTCCGGACCTGACACGTGCCAGGCCACCCCGGAGCTTCCCGCTTCCCACAAGCAAGCTCCGGAGCTGCCACGTGTCCAAACATCGGAGCTGGCCGCCTCAAACCTCCGGAAGACATTGTAACGACTCCGGATCTTCAAAGGATAGCCGCGGACTTCAAGACCCGATTAATTGTCATTAATTCCATGTTAATGACACTTAATCGGACAATCTTAACACCTGTAACGGCACTGTCGGAGCCCGTTACAGGGTTATTAACAACAATTAATCGTGTATCAATACTAGTAACCACCGGGGCCACATGTCGGGCCAGGATAACTTGTAACGGTTTGTCCTTGTACTATAAAAGGACAGACCGACGATACACGGAGGAGGCTCTCGAACGCTCTCAGGCATACACGCATTGACGTGAGCTTTCACACACAAACTAATACAACACCACACACCCGTGGAGTAGGATATTATGCTCAGGCGGCCCGAACCACGTAAACCACTGTGTCTCTCGTGTCCAATCGTGATTCACCTTCTTGAGTCTCCGAGCGCCCACACCGAACTACAAACTCCTTCAACACTTTAGTAGTGTCAGGAGATCTGCCGACTCCAACAGTCGACAGTACCCTTCCACAGTATCCTGGAATGGGTACTACCGTTGGCCACTACCTCTACGCCCTCACGGGGGTGGCTGATCGTCTCGACATTCTGTTTGTGACGATGGCCCAGGTTCTTGGCCCCAAGGGCCGCAGAATAGTGGTGTAGGCGACGGCTAGCAACCTCGGCCTCGGGGTTGCACCGCCGGTGCAGCCGGTGCAACCGGCCCTGTCTCCTATTGCACCGGCGCCAGAGTCGCCGCTGGAGGACGAGGAGGAGGAGGAGGAGGAAGAGGAGTAGGAGTAGGAGTAGGATTTAATTAGTTTTTCTTTGTTGTTTTTAGTTGCTTCTTTTTTGTAAATATTGTTAATGATTGAATCTATCTTTGTTCGTCTATGTGATTGAACATTACTTGTGTATCTTGTGTGTTCTTTTGTGAGATGTGTAATTGAATATTGTTAATGAATGAGTATCTTGTGTGTTCTTCAACTGTGTGAATGAATGAATGTGTAGTGTGTTCATCGTGTTTCTCAGACCCGGGTATCATAAGGTAATTATCTCAGGCGGTTGTTAATTCAAACCCACGTGAGAAGAATATTATCTCAGGCGGTTGGTAAGTAATACCCGCCTGAGATAAACATCTTCTCAAGCGCTTATTAAGTACCAACCGCATGTGAATATATTTACTTCCTCTTAATTAATATTCTTGATTAAATGTGGGTCCTTTAAAAAGGCAAAATTCCACATTCTTGTAATATTTTTGATAAGTAAATGTTACCTTTAAATTTCACTTCATAAAACCATTGAAATTGGTCAGAACATAAAAAACATACAACAAATGCTATTTCTCATTTTTCTATCTTGATTATTATAATGCCTTTTTCATTAATTTTTCCACTAGACATTTTTACTCATCATACCAACCTCTATGAATTTTTTTAGATTTCTTTTAAAAATTTTGAATCAATGTTTGTTCATAATTTGATGAATGCCTCATATGTATATGAGCATTTAGTTAGAATGATGGATAATTTGAAGTTTGACATGTTGGAATGCTTTTAAAAAAATTAACAAAATTCATACATGTATAAATGATACAAATATGCTCATACAAACAAATTTGAGTGAAGGATTGTTTTTTTTATCAGATACACAAATGTGAATAATATGTGAGTAGAAATTAATTTGATATTTACCAAAACATTACAATGTCAGCTATACAAGTTTTAAAATATTTTGTTCAGGTGGTAGATGTTAATTTTATACAAATGTAGAAGAAAGAATCATCGAATTTGGACACAATTTGCAGAATCTAAACATGTTTGAGTATTTATATTGGAATCTAAATAAAAAAGAAGCAAGGGATAAGAAAACTGAAGAACAGTATCGGGCATTATCTCAGGCGGTTGGTAAGCAATACCCGCCTGAGATAAACATCTTCTCATGTGGTTATTAAGTACCAACCACCTGTGAAGATATTTACTTCTTCTTAATTAATATTCTTGATTAAATGTGGGTCCTTTAAAAAGGCAAAATTCCACTTTCTTGTAATATTATTGATAAGTAAAGGTTACCTTTAAATTTCACTTCATAAAACCATTGAAATTGGTCAGAACATAAAAAACATACAACAAATTCTATTTTTCATTTTTCTATCTTGATTAATATAATGCCTTTTCATTCATTTTTTCAGTAGACATTTTCACTCATCATTCCAACCTCTATGATTTTTTTTCAGATATTTTTTAAAATTTTTGAATCAATGTTTATTCATAATTTGATGAATGCCTCATATGTATATGAGCATTTAGTTAGAATGATGGATAATTTGAAGTTTGACATGTTGGAATGCTTTTAAAAAAATTAACAAAATTCATACATATATAAATGATACAAATATGCTCATACAAACAAATTTGAGTGAAGGATTGTTTTTCTTATGAGATACACAAATGTGAATAATATGTGAGTAGAAATTAATTTGATATTTACCAAAACATTACAATGTCAGCTATACAAGTTTTAAAATATTTTGTTCAGGTGGTAGATGTTAATTTTATACAAATGTAGAAGAAAGAATCATCGAATTTGGACATAATTTGCAGACTCTAAACATGTTTGAGTATTTATATTGGAATCTAAATAAAAAACAAGCAAGGGATAAGAAAACTGAAGAACAGTATCGGGCATTATCTCAAGCGGTTGGTAAGCCATACCCGCCTGAGATAAACATCTTCTCAGGTGGTTATTAAGTACCAACCGCCTGTGAAGATATTTACTTCTTCTTAATTAATATTCTTGATTAAATGTGGGTCCTATAAAAAGGCAAAATTGCACTTTCTTGTAATATTAATGATAAGTAAAGGTTACCGTTAAATTTCAATTCATAAATCCTTTGAAATTGGTCAGAACATAAAAAACATACAACAAATGCTATTATCTATTTTTCTATCTTGATGAATATAATGCCTTTTTCATTTATTTTTTCAGTGGACATTTTCACTCATCATACCAACCTCTATGAATTTTTTCAGATATTTTTTAAATTTTTTGAATCAATGTGTGTTCATAATTTGATGAATACCTCATATATATATTAGCATTTAGTTAGAATGATGGATAATTTGAAGTTTGACATGTTGGAATGCTTTTAAAAAAAATTAACAAAATTCATACATGTATAAATGATACAAATATGTTCATACAAACAAATTTGAGTGAAGGATCTTTTTTTTATGAGATACACAAATGTGAATAATATGTGAGTAGAAATTAATTTGATATTTACCAAAACATTACAATGTCAGCTATACAAGTTTTAAAATATTTTGCTCAGGTGGTAGATGTTAATTTTATACAAATGTAGAATAAAGAATCATCGAATTTGGACACAATTTGCAGAATCTAAACATGTTTGAGTATTGATATTAGAATCTAAATAAAAAAGAAGCAAGGGATAAAGAAACTGAAGAACAGTATCGGGCATTATCTCAGGCGGTTGGTAAGTAACACCCGCCTGAGATAAACATCTTCTCAGGCGGTTGGTAAGTAAAACCTGCCTGAGAAAAATTTAAACACCGCCCGTGAAAAACGGACGCCTACATAAAGACCCCTCACCTTCGGACGTGTCGACGTCCGTACGCCACCTTTCTTTTCCCTGAGATGCGACCTTTCAATGCGCGGTAAACCAACTGCTCCACGTGGCCCTTATTAAAGATGGGCCATCACCCTTTAGTTCTCCACAAGCGTGTCACTCACTTTGAATCCTTTTCTTCGTCTTCCTCCACTCTGACGCCCAAAACCACTATGGCCGACGTTCCGCCGCCAAGCCCTCCGAGGGAGCCACCATGCAAGAAACAATGTTGCAGCACCCTTGAGAGGATCAACACCCAACAGTGCCTCCTTATGGCGCGAGAGGCGT
The DNA here is from genome assembly GCA_036927565.1 of Tuctoria greenei. Classification (NCBI taxonomy): domain Eukaryota; kingdom Viridiplantae; phylum Streptophyta; class Magnoliopsida; order Poales; family Poaceae; genus Tuctoria; species Tuctoria greenei. Next base: position 126,135,726 of record JAYESD010000011.1, on the reverse strand, counting down.
ACAACAATACATCTCGCGCCATGAGTGCCTTCGGGCTGGGTACCCTTCCACAGTATCCTGGAATGGGTACTACCATCGGCCACTACCTCTACGCCCTCTCGGGGGTGGCTGATCGTGTCGACATTCTGTTCGTGACGAGGTTCTTGGCCCCAAGGGCCGCAGAATAGTGGTGGAGGCGACGGCTAGCAACCTCGGCCTCGGGGTTGCACCGCCGGTGCAGCCGGTGCAGCCGGTGCAACCAGCCCTGTCTCCTATTGCACCGGCGCCAGAGTCGCCGCTGGAGGACGAGGAGGAGGTGGAGGAGGAAGAGGAGTAGGATTAGGAGTAGGAGTATTATTTAATTAGTTTTTCTTTGTTGTTTTTAGTTGCTTCTTTTTTGTTAATATTGTTAATGATTGAATCTATCTTTGTTCATCTATGTGATTGAACATTACTTGTGTATCTTGTGTGTTCTTTTGTGAGATGTGTAATTGAATATTTTTAATGAATGAGTACCTTGTGTGTTCTTCAACTGTGTGAATGAATGTGTAGTGTGTTCATCGTATTTCTTAGACCCAGGTATCATAAGGTAATTATCTCAGGCGGTTGTTAATTCAAACCCACCTGAGAAGAAGATTATCTCAGGCGGTTGGTAAGTAATACCCGTCTGAGATAAACATCTTCTCAGGCAGTTATTAAGTACCAACAGCATGTGAATATATTTACTTCTTCTTAATTAATATTCTTGATTAAATGTGGGTCCTTTAAAAAGGCAAAATTCCACTTTCTTGTAATATTATTGATAAGTAAAGGTTACCTTTAAATTTCACTTCATAAAACCATTGAAATTGGTCAGAACATAAAAAACATACAACAAATTCTATTTTTCATTTTTCTATCTTGATTAATATAATGCCTTTTTCATTCATTTTTTCAGTAGACATTTTTACTCATCATACCAACCTCTATGAATTTTTTTAGATTTTTTTTAAAATTTTTGAATCAATGTTTGTTCATAATTTGATGAATGCCTCATATGTATATGAGCATTTAGTTAGAATGATGGATAATTTGAAGTTTGACATGTTGGAATGCTTTTAAAAAAATTAACAAAATTCATACATATATAAATGATACAAATATGCTCATACAAACAAATTTGATAGAAGGATTGTTTTTTTTATGAGATACACAAATGTGAATAATATGTGAGTAGAAATTAATTTGATATTTACCAAAACATTACAATGTCAGCTATACAAGTTTTAAAATATTTTGTTCAGGTGGTAGATGTTAATTTTATACAAATGTAGAAGAAAGAATCATCGAATTTGGACATAATTTGCAGACTCTAAACATGTTTGAGTATTTATATTGGAATCTAAATAAAAAACAAGCAAGGGATAAGAAAACTGAAGAACAGTATCGGGCATTATCTCAAGCGGTTGGTAAGCAATACCCGCCTGAGATAAACATCTTCTCAGGTGGTTATTAAGTACCAACCGCCTGTGAAGATATTTACTTCTTATTAATTAATATTCTTGATTAAATGTGGGTCCTATAAAAAGGCAAAATTCCACTTTCTTGTAATATTAATGATAAGTAATGGTTACCGTTAAATTTCAATTCATAAATCCTTTGAAATTGGTCAGTACATAAAAAACATACAACAAATGCTATTATCTATTTTTCTATCTTGATGAATATAATGCCTTTTTCATTTATTTTTTCAGTGGACATTTTCACTCATCATAACAACCTCTATGAATTTTTTCAGATATTTTTTTAATTTTTTGAATCAATGTGTGTTCATAATTTGATGAATACCTCATATGTATATTAGCATTTAGTTAGAATGATGGATAATTTGAAGTTTGACATGTTGGAATGCTTTTAAAAAAATTAACAAAATTCATACATGTATAAATGATACAAATATGTTCATACAAACAAATTTGAGTGAATGATCTTTTTTTATGAGATACACAAATGTGAATAATATGTGAGTAGAAATTAATTTGATATTTACCAAAACATTACAATGTCAGCTATACAAGTTTTAAAATATTTTGCTCAAGTGGTAGATGTTAATTTTATACAAATGTAGAATAAAGAATCATCGAATTTGGACACAATTTGCAGAATCTAAACATGTTTGAGTATTTATATTAGAATCTAAATAAAAAAGAAGCAAGGGATAAAGAAACTGAAGAACAGTATCGGGCATTATCTCAGGCGGTTGGTAAGTAACACCCGCCTGAGATAAACATCTTCTCAGGCGGTTGGTAAGTAAAACCTGCCTGAGAAAAATTTAAACACCGCCCGTGAAAAACGGACGCCTACATAAAGACCCCTCACCTTCGGACGTGTCGACGTCCGTACGCCACCTTTCTTTTCCCTGAGACGCGACCTTTCAATGCGCGGTAAACCAACTGCTCCACGCGGCCCTTATTAAAGATGGGCCATCACCCTTTAGTTCTCCACAAGTGTGTCACTCACTTTGAATCCTTTTCTTCGTCTTCCTCCACTCCGACGACCCAACACCACTATGGCCGACATTCCGCCGACAAGCCCTCCGAGGGAGCCACCTTGCAAGAAACAATGTTGCAACACCCCTGAGAGGATCAACACCCAGCAGCGCCTCCTTATGGCGCGAGAGGCGTACAACAATACGTCTCGCGCCATGAGTGCCTTTGGGCTGGGTACCCTTCCACAGTATCCTGGAATGGGTACTACCGTCGGCCACTACCTCTATGCCCTCACGGGGGTGGCTGATCGTCTCGACATTCTGTTCGTGACGATGGCCCAGGTTCTTGGCCCAAGGGCCGCAGAATAGTGGTGGAGGCGACGGCTAGCAACCTCGGCCTCGGGGTCGCACCGCCGGTGCAGCCGATGCAACCGGCCCTGTCTCCTATTGCACCGGCGCCAGAGTCGTCGCTGGAGGATGAGGAGGAGGAGGAGGAGGAGGAAGAGGAGTAGGAGTAGGAGTAGGATTTAATTAGTTTTTCTTTGTTGTTTTTAGTTGCTTTTTTTGTAAATATTGTTAATGATTGAATCTATCTTTGTTCATATATGTGATTGAACATTACTTGTGTATCATGTGTGTTCTTTTTGTGAGATGTGTAATTGAATATTGTTAATGAATGAGTACCTTGTGTGTTCTTCAACTGTGTGAATGAATGAATGAATGTGTAGTGTGTTCATCGTATTTCTCAGACCCGGGTATCATAAGGTAATTATCTCAGGCGGTTGTTAATTCAAACCCACCTGAGAAGAAGATTATCTCAGGCGGTTGGTAAGTAATACCCGCCTGAGATAAACATCTTCTCATGTGGTTATTAAGTACCAACCGCCTGTGAAGATATTTACTTCTTCTTAATTAATATTCTTGATTAAATGTGGGTTCTTTAAAAAGGCAAAATTCCACTTTCTTGTAATATTAATGATAAGTAAAGGATACCGTTAAATTTCAATTCATAAATCTTTTGAAATTGGGTAGAACATAAAAAACATACAACAAATGCTATTATCTATTTTTCTATCTTGATGAATATAATGACTTTTTTCATTTATTTTTTCAGTGGACATTTTCACTCATCATTCCAACCTCTATGATTTTTTCAGATATTTTTTAAGTTTTTTGAATCAATGTGTGTTCATAATTTGATCAATGCCTCATATGTATATTAGCATTTAGTTAGAATGATGGATAATTTGAAGTTTGACATGTTGGAATGCTTTAAAAAAATCAACAAAATTCATACATGTATAAATGATACAATTATGTTCATACAAACAAATTTGAGTGAAGGATTGTTTTTTTTATGAGATACACAAATGTGAATAATATGTGAGTAGAAATTAATTTGATATTTACCAAAACAATACAATGTCAGCTATACAAGTTTTAAAATATTTTGTTCAGGTGGTAGATGTTAATTTTATACAAATGTAGAAGAAAGAATCATCGAATTTGGACACAATTTGCAGACTCTAAACATGTTTGAGTATTTATATTGGAATCTAAATAAAAAACAAGCAAGGGATAAGGAAACTGAAGAATTGTATCGGGCATTATCTCAGGCGGTTGGTAAGCAATACCCGCCTGAGATAAACATCTTCTCAGTCGGTTATTAAGTACCAACCGCCTGTGAAGATATTTACTTCTTCTTAATTAATATTCTTGATTAAATGTGGGTCCTTTAAAAAGGCAAAATTCCACTTTCTTGTAATATTATTAATAAGTAAAGGTTACCTTTAAATTTCACTTCATAAATCAATTGAAATTGGTCAGAACATAAAAAACATACAACAAATTCTATTTTTCATTTTTCTATCTTGATTAATATAATGCCTTTTTCATTCATTTTTTCAGTAGACATTTTTACTCATCATACCAACCTCTATGAATTTTTCAGATTTTTTTAAATTTATTTGAATCAATGTTTGTTCATAATTTGATGAATGCCTCATATGTATATGAGCATTTAGTTAGAATGATGGATAATTTGAAGTTTGACATGTTGGAATGCTTTAAAAAAATTAACAAAATTCATACATGTATATACAATTATGTTCATACAAACAAATTTGAGTGAAGGATTGTTTTTTTTTATGAGATACACAAATGTGAATAATATGTGAGTAGAAATTAATTTGATATTTACCAAAACATTACAATGTCAGCTATACAAGTTTTAAAATATTTTGTTCAGGTGGTAGATGTTAATTTTATACAAATGTAGAAGAAAGAATCATCGAATTTGGACACAATTTGCAAAATCTAAACATGTTTGAGTATTTATATTGGAATCTAAATAAAAAAGAAGCAAGGGATAAGTAAACTGAAGAACAGTATCGTGCATTATCTCAGGCGGTTGGTAAGTAATGCGCGCCTGAGATAAACATCTTCTCAGGCGGTTATTAAGTACCGACCGCTTGTGTCGACGTCCGTGCGCGACCTTTCGTTTCCCCGAGGCGTGACCTTTCAAATCGTGGTTGGTAGATATTTACTTCTTCTTAATTTATATTCTTGATTAAATATCTTCTCAGGCGGTTGGTAAGTAAAACCCGTCTGAGATAAAGTTAAAAACCGCCTGTGAAAAACCGACGCCTATATAAGGACCCCTCACCACAGTCAAAATGCAACCTTGGAGAATTTATATCGATGCTGCAAGGCTGTTGAATTCCCCCCGCGCCGTGTCGCCGCTCCGTCGCTCCGCCGCCCAGCCCGTACTACCGCACCGCCGCTCAACCCCGTACCGCCACTTCTCCACCCAGCCGGCCCACCGTGCTGACGTCTCCCCACCGTGCTACGCCTCTGCAAGGTAAATATAGTTTCCTTACTTTTTCTTTGTATATTTTAATTAGCTAATAAGCTATTAGTTTTGTACGTTCTGGTATATGGATTCTGTCCTTTTTTGTGTGTAAGGACTGTATGGATTGTGTTCTGGTATATTGATGTATGGACTATATGGATTGTTTCCTTTTTGTGTGTTCTGCTAGTTTGGTCTTTTATATATTGATGTATGGACTATATGGATTGTTTCCTTTTTGTGTGTTCTGCTAGTTTGGTCTTTTATATATTGATGTATTGACTATATTGTAATAAGCTTATTGTAGTTTGTACCTATTATGTGACATGAATATGATGTTTAATTAACAGATGGTATTGTAATATATATAAGATGCATGAAGTTTACCCGAACTTGTAATTGTAGTTTTATGTGTTTTCCTTTTCAATATGCTACTTGTGTGTGCGTACCTCCTGCTTGCATATATTTTGAAGGAGTGATTAGGGTTAGCTTTCTAGGGAGATGGTTTTATAACTCACCCATTTAGTTACCATCGTTGGATGGGATCCGATTTCAAGATATAACGGATCGGATCCCACCCAAACCTAGCCCATGCTGCTGGGCCTGTTTGCCCCACGACTTCAATCCTTCACCCCTGATTGCTGCTTCTGACGCCTTCGACTCCGTCCGCCTCAAGCTGCAGTAGGGTTGGGCATTGGCGACCATACCTTCTCGTTGCTAGGTGACATCAATGGTGGCAGGGTGCAGAAGCCAGTGACAGGGCCATCTGCAAGCGGCAGCGAGGTCGGGAAATGGCACCGGGGGTGGAAGGCGGCACCAGGGCCAGCTACATTTGGCGACAAGGACATATACAATGTTGGAGGCACCGAGGACAACTGTCGGCGGCGGCGAGACCAAAAGACGGAGGTGATGGCCGGAGCCGCGGGCGATAGCGCGCGGTGGTCGGTGGAAAGTCGGCGGCAGTCACCGAAGTGGCAAAGTGGAGCCATGCCATGCTCCAGCAGCGCGCCTCTCCATCGCGTCAGGTAGGGGGCAGCGGCAAAAATCCACCCGTACCCGCACCCGTCGAGTGCGATACCCGTCAGGTACCCGTACCCGTGGGTATAATTGCCATCCGTAGATCCCACCCAGACCTAGCCCATGCCACTGGGCCTGTTTGCCCCACGACTTCAATCCTTCACCCCCGCCTCAAGACGTCGCCCGTCTCCTACATTAGTCACCCTAATCATACTTGTTATGTCTTTGTAAATTCATTTTATAGAAGACCTTTAGAGAATATTTGTGGCCAAATTTTGTAAATCAGACATAAATTCTATTATTGAAGCATGGAACATCGAGCGTGGATGTATAACATGCCAAGACCCGATCCTATGTACATTCATAATTTTGCAAAATTTTTTGAAGCATCCAAGAGACATGCGAAGATGCAAAAGATAGATGACATATTATGTCCATGTATCGACTGCGAAAATAAGATTGCTTCGACGGATACTATAGTAATCCAATCTCATTTGGTGAAAAGAGGTTTAAAAAAAACTACACAATATGGACAGAGCATGGTGAGTTAGATACATATGATATGGATAAAGATGATGAGAGAGGTTTAGATGATGATGATGTTCATATCGATGATGGTAGTGACAATCAAGCTGGTAATGATGATGATGAGTTTGATTTTGAGGAGATGTTACGTCACTTTGAACCATATGTATTGACTTCTATGGGAGCAAGCAAAGGTTTAAGTAAAATGGAGACATTGCAGAATGAGGCAACGGAGCTTTTATATGATGAATCAAACGGTTGTGATAAAGAGTTTACTACATTGCGTGCAATCTTAGAACTACCAAAGTTGAAAGCTACACACGGATGGTCCGATTGTAGTTTCTCTGATCTTTTGAATCTTCTGGCGGAAATTCTTCCAAATCCAAATAAACTGCCAAGAAGCACTTATAAAGGGGAGAAACTTCTTTGCACGATGGCACTAGGTGTGACAAAAATACACGCTTGTGTGAATCATTGTATTCTGTATCGCAAAGAGCATGAGCTCGGAACTAGATGCCCCATTTGTGGTGTCAGTAGATATAAGAAGGACTACAATCACCAATATGTTACCAACATGAAAAATACTCAGAAGAGTAAGAAGTTTATTATTGGTCCTGAAGGTGACGATGATAATACTTCTACCGATGCAGACGGGAAGAATAAGAGAAAAAATCTTGCCTTGGTGATGTGGTACCTTCCGGTAATTGATCGCTTGAAGCGTTTGTTCTCAAACCCTAGGGAGGCTGAACTTATGCGTTTGCATTCTGAGCAACGCAAGAAGAATGAAAAACATATACGACACCCTGGTGATGCAACACAGTGGAAAATTTTTGATATTCAGTATCCAGAATTTGTGAAGGAGATCAGAAATGTGAGGTTTGCCTTGGTTACAGACGGAATGAATCCATTCGGTGAAAAAAGGTGCATACACAGCACATGGACCGTGGTCTTAACGATGTACAACCTACCGACGTGGTTGTGTCACAAAAGGAAATATATCTTGTTATCTGTTCTTATCCAAGGTCCGAAACAACCCGACATCGAAATTGATGTGTTCTTGGAACCTTTAATGGAAGATATGGCAAAATTGTGGAATGAAAGGGTACGTACACGGGATGAGTACAAGCGGGAGTATTTCATGCTAAGAGCAATGATATTCGTTACCGTGCATGATTATCCCAGACTGTTTACATTATCGGGACAAATGAAATGGAAGAAAGGTTGTGTTAGGTGCGTGGATAGAACTGGATTTCTATACCTCACATCATCCAGAAAGACGGTGTACATGAGACACCAACGGTTCTTGACAGATACACACAAGTATAGGAAGATGAAAGAACAATTTGATAACAAAATCGAAAAAGATACTGCACCAAAACCTTACAGTGGAAAACATGTGTTTGAAATGGTCATGAACATTCATATTGCTTTCAGTAAGGGCAAAAATAGTAAAGGAATTAAGAGAAAGAAAAGTACATCTTCGGATGATACAACTGACATGGCTTTCAAGAAACAATCAATTTTTTTCAAGTATCATCCGTATTGGAAGAATTTGGAATTTTGCCATAGTATTGATTTGATGCATGTTACAAAGAATGTATTTGACAGCATCATTGGGACCTTACTGGACATGCCGAGGAAAACAAAGGACGGATTAAATTCACATATGGACCTAGTAAATCTTGATTTGAGACCAGAGCTTCATCCAGTAGAAAAGGCGAATGGGAAGCATTACCTTCTCCCAGCCAGCTACAACTTGACGCTAGAAGAGAAAAAAGCAATTTGCGAATGCTTGCGTAGGATCAAAGTGCCTACGAGTTCTCATCCAATATCCACAAACTAGTCTCGATAAAAGACTTGTCTTTATTCAGTTATAATTCTCACGACTGTCACATGATGATGACAGTTTTCCTTGCCATTGCAATAAAAGTCATCAAACCTGAGCATATAAAAGTTGTCATCACACGTTTGTGTTACTTCTTCAATGCAGTATAGCAAAAGGTGATAGCACGTGAAGATTTAGACTATCTGAAAACATACATCGTCAAGAAAACGTGCAAGCTTGAGATGTGTTTCCCACCATCCTTTTTCGATGTGCAAGTACACCTAATCATACATCTTGTTGATCAGATAAAAGCATTGGGGCCACTATTTACATCATATGTTTTTGTTGGAGAGATAATTAGGAGTATTAAAAGGTTATATGTGGAACCGCACTCACCTAGAGGGTTCAATTATGGAAGGATACACCACTGAAAAAGTGATTGAGGGTTGCACTGATTACATCAAAGATCGAAAATCGATAGGTGTGCCTATACCGGTACATGAGGGTAGACTACGTAGGAGAGGCAAAGTGGGTAAGGAAACTTTTATCGTTCAAGATTACAAGAATGTACACCGTGCACATTTTGATGTACTAGCTCACAATAGCTGAGTCGTACATCAAGGAACACCAAATTGAGCTTCGTGATAAAAACCAAGACCGCACAGAGGATTGGATCATGAAAGAGCACAGAAGATGTTTCACTGAATGGTTAATGGACAAAAATATACCATACGGAAACACTATAGAAGAGGCAACAATGAAGAAGTTAGCTTCTGGCCCATCTGCTTTGGTGACATCATGGCAAGCATATGACATCAATGGTTACATATTTTACACTAAAGAAAGAGATGGTAAGAGTGTTGCACAAAATAATGGTGTTCGTATTGAGGCTTATGATTCACAAGGGCAGAAGACCACATACTTCGGGTTCATAGAGGAAATATGGGAACTCGATTATGACGAAAGAATGGGTCAAACATCTTGATGGTGTGAAAGTGGACAATTACGGGCTGACACTAGTAGACTTGAATAAAGTGGGTTATAAAGATGACCTGTGGGTTCTCGCCGATAATCTAGCACAAGATTTTTAATGTTCAAGATCCAGAAACTGAGGAAATGCACGTAGTTGTTTCTGGAAAGCAAAATATTGTTGGGGTTGAGAATGTGGGAGATAATGAAGAGGAATATAATCAGTATGAAGAGATGTACCTTTTCACCGAACCAGAAAACATCAAGCGCGTAGAGAGAAGCATTAAAAAGAATTTGAAACCCTATATGCGAGAAGATGTCATTGCTGGAAAAAATGTATATAGCAATGCGAGATGATATATATTGTATATATTTGTATCTTCTGAAATCAACTTAGAACAATGTTCTATTTTAGCTTAAGATAGCATGTTTCGAACATTATTAAATTCAGCTTCTGTTTCGAGCTCCTTTCAAGCTAATCCCTTCACAGCAAGCTCTTGTAGATGCAAGTAACACCTGAGACTCATCATTTGGATTGTTAAAAGCTTCAATGGAAGTCTGACGATACTTCCCGTCCATTTGAGGGCTTGTTTGGATAGGAGTACACCCAAACAAGCCCTGCAAGATTTCTTTCTCTTCTCTCCATTTTGATAACTTACGAAGATGCTACTTTATCAGTTATAATGGCTGAATATATTGACTACAAATCAATATCATCTCTCTTAGTGCTTTACACAAGCGACGAAATGTACAACTTCAATCACAAATCTTGTTTGTACCATTTTCATAGGAATTTGACCTTAATCTTTCAAGCATATATTTATCAATAATCGAAGCTTTCTCATCAGACATGTTAATGATAGTTACAAGGGAAGGGTGTGTCGAAGCTAACGAAATCTCAACGGGACTGAAGACAAAGAGATGCTGCATATGATTGACAATGTCCAGGTTACACAACATGAAGCTATGATGACAGCCTTCAACAACATGAAAAGTGATGCCAAGGTTATGCTTGCATCAACCAAGACATGTTGTGAGGGTATAACACTTGTTGGGGCAAGTATAACCTTGGCCAAAATCAGAAATCACGCCACCTTTGATTACTCTGACGGCGCCATGGATTACTCTGAAGTTTACTGAGTACGCACGGAGAAAACTTCAGAGTAACCCATGGCGGCTTTAGAGTAATCCACGGTGGCGTGATTTCTGATTTTGGCCAAGGTTATGCTTGCCCCAACAAGTGTTATACCCTCACAACATGCTTTGGTTGATGCAAGCATAACTTTGCCATCACTTTTCATGTTGTTGAAGGTGTCATCATAGCTTCACGTTGTTTAACCTAGACATTGCCACTGATATGCAGGATCTCTTTATCTTCAGTCCGATTCAGATTTCGTTAGCTTCGACACATTCTTCACTTATAATTGTCATTAACTTGTGTGATAAGGATGCTTCACTTATTTGATAAATCTATGCTTGGAATATTAAGATTAAATCCCTTTGAAAGTGTAAAAACAAGATTTGTGATTGAAGTTGTTCGCTTACTCGCTCGTGTGAAGTACTAAGAAAGTGGGTACTGATTTTTAGTCAATATATTTAGGCACTAAAACTGAGAAAGGAGCATCTTCCTAAGTTTTCAAATGGACAGGAGGGAAAGAAATCGTTCAAATGGATGGGAAAATCCTTCCAAGGATCGTAAGGCTTCAAATTGATGCTATCAACAATTCAAATGATGAGCCACGAGTGGTACTTGCATCTACAATAGCTTGCTGTGCAGGAATTAGCTTGACAGGAGCTTAGCAGCATCAGAGGCGGTTATTAAGTACCAACCGCCTGTGAAAAATTAAAAAACCGCTTATGAAAAACTAACGCCAATATAAAGACCCCGCGAAGGCACGCCTCTGCCCAGTCCCACATTGCGCCACGAGGTACCTAAGTAAATTCGCATAGTTTCCTTACTATGCATTGTATGCTACCTTTTTCTTTGTATATTTTCATAAGCTGCAAGTTTTGTGTGTTGGTATATGGATTGTGTCCTTTTGCATTTGTGTACACATGCATTTGGACTCAATAATTTGGAAGTTTGGTCATTCAGATAATGAAGTCTCGGGCGTGTAGCCGATTGAAGGAGGAGCGCTTTGCGTGGCATAAGAACCATCCCCATGTATGTACATATGGCACACCGATCGCATGGTTATATATACATATGTATATGTAATGGACTGATGAACTTTACTGTAGTTTGTTTTTCCGTCTTGTTTGTTTTTGGTATTTTCAATTTCTCTGCGTAGGGTTTCTCTGGAAGCCTGAATCGGGAGATTTATTGAAGTGGCAGTGCATCGTCCCCGGTAAAGAAGGGGTAAGTCATGAAGAACAAGCACAATATGAGTTTAACCATCATCCTCCTATTAATAAATTTCTTTTGCAGATTGAATGGGAAGATTTTTACTACCCCCTGACCATCTACTTCTCTGAGGACTATCCCTTGGTGCCTCCAAGATGCGCCTTTCCAAGTGGGTTCTTCCACCCAAATTTCCATCGTTCAGGAGCACTCTGCATCGGGATTCTTGATCAAGAGACTGTAAGATAAACCTATTTTGGTCATGTAATTAATACTTAATTGTTGTCGAACTTATTTGAACTGGTTTCTTATATTGCTTAAATTATATTTCATAGGGGTGGTGCAGTGCTTTTACAATCAAAACTATACTACTTGAAGTTCAGCATTTGCTGCATCACCCAAATGTGCCCGATGTTGAAAACGATTGGTATAATCTACTTATCAAGGTTAGATGACACTTTGACTTAGTGACCAATGTAGGTTATTCATTCCTCCAACATTTGTTAATTTAAAAAATGTCAATATTTTCAGGATCCAGCGGAATACAAGAGACGTGTTCGGGAGCAAGCAGGACGGTACAATTTAGATTGATCGATGGGAGCTTCATCGTCGATCTATAATGAATGTAGCATTATATTTGTTTTCTACTTGACAAGGCGCTTCATCGTCGTTGTTTGCAGGTGTTACAGAGAGAGGCGCACTTAAACTTGTGCTCAGTGTGTAAAGATGTTATCTTTGAACAATTGTAAAGCATCTAATGGTGTATTATCACAATTAAGCCAGCCTATCGAGCAGAACAGATCAGAGCGGAGTAGCACCCTTGTTGAACCCCACGGGCCCCACCAGGCAGCCACTTATCTGGACCTATCACCTTACTTTTTTCTCTCTGTTTTCTCCCGTGCGAGTGAAACCAGCCAAATCAAAACCCATGGAGCAAGCTATCGAGCAGCTGCAGCGGGGCCAACCCATCGAGGGAGACGGCCACCGGTGCTGTGCTCACTACAGAAAACACGATCATTTACGACGGCTGTAGCAATTTGTGACGGCTCTTACAGGACCATTGCAAATAGAAGCTTAATTTGCAACGGCGAATTCTAACGCCATCGCATATTATATGGATGTTGCAAATGGAAGCTTAAATTGTGACGGCAAAACCAAACACTGTTGCAAATTGAGTAACTGTCGCCAATGTGTGTTTAATTTGCGATGGCTAACCCTGGCGCCCTGACAATTTAATTGGCCATTGCAAATTAAGGGGATATACCTCCGGTCCACACGACCCGACTTCAATTTCTGCATGCTGCTGCCGCCACCTCTCTCTCTCTCTCGATGCCACCACTGCCTACCTCGCGCGCAACTGCCGTTGTCGCCTGCCCGGCGTGGCCGCGCCCGACTCCTCTTTCTCCCTCACACGACACTGCCTCTCTTTTGATGCCACCCTACGTCATCGTTGTCCCCAAGTCATCCCTGCCTCCCCACCGCGCTCCAACGATGGCCTCCCCTCTGACGGCCAGTACCCCACCGCACCCGATGACCAGCGCGCCATTGAGCTCCCGACGGTCTGCACCCCCTCCGAGGCCCTGACAGCAGCCCTCCCGTGGCCGCCCCTCCTCGATCCCACCCTCCCATGGCCGTCCCGCCCGATGTGCCACCTCCCGACGCCAGGCACTTCCACCAAGTCGGCCGCCTCCCACTCCATTGCTAGTTAGGTTAATTTTTTTTCTTCTCCATTTCCACTCCATTGCTAGGTAGGTTTAATTTGTGCTTGTATAGACGATTATGCTTAGACGGTATGTGTTAAGTTGTTCTAGGTAGGTTTTTGTTAGTTACATGACGATTATGCTTAGATGATAATTTGTGCTAGTTAGATTTAATTTTTGCAAGATATTTTTAATTGATTATTATTCTTAGATGATTATTCTTAGGTTTAAATGATTATGCTTAGGTTTTGACAAATTTTTGCTATTATGTTAGTTGAATTTTTTTCCTTTGGGTTACTTCAATCCAATTCAACATCTGCTTATCCGTCTTTCATTCGAAGCTAAAGTTGGTGGTCCTGTGCAACATAGGTGGATGCTTCACATTGAAAGAGCGCTACGATTTTTGATACCAATGGTTGGCAACAGGGTAAGAGTGGAATAGTGCATCGCTGAAGCATTTACTCTTCAGGAAGTAGGATACTTTTCAAGTGTCTACTTTGCAAAGAACACAATATCGCTTACGGTACCCAAAGCCAAGGAGTTGATTGAGAAGATGTTCTCCAACATGGGTTTGAGTGATGAGAACCTCCAGTCCCGACAGCAAGGCGTGGACATGATCGCTACCACATTAGACCTCCTAATGAAGAAGTTGGACTGTCAAGCCAATGGGAAAATATATGGCGTCGTCCAAGTCTTAGACTCTCACATGACATGTGAAGTCTGCAGCAACGCGGGTCATATGGGGAGTGACTACCCCTAGACCCGTGAAGAAGCCTTATACTTATCCAACAACTTGAATTACAACAATGGCAACCAGAAGGTCAATAGCTGCTTTACTCTACATGTACACTAATACATATGATATGGACAAATATTTCGAGTAAGTGTTTGTCCTACATTTATTCTAATCAACATATTTTGGTACACATGTATTCTAGAAAGTGTTTCTCTGTACAGTGAGTTATTCAAGCAAAATTAGACACATAGGCATCAACCTACGAGCAAACAAGTAGAAGGGACGCAATGAGATGGAATAAATGGGGGGGGGGGCAAATTTCCATTCTTGGTTTCAAGATTATGTAATACTCTCTCGTCTTCCTTATATTTTAACTTACAATTATTAAAGAAGTATTCTTATAACTTACCATTTCGGATAGTGCGTGAATAACGACGTCTATCAAGATTTGTAACAACAATCTTATGGATTGGTAAAAGTTAGAAGCTATGGTTAACGTACAGAGGATCGTGATTCGGGTGCTTGGAGAGAGGTAATAAAAGCATAGTGTTGAATTTTGGTTTCTTTTGGTTATTTAAGTAGTGATTCAAGAAATATCTTGCAGCTTTTGGTATGACTCGTCTTTCACTGGTGATCGACACCGCGGATTAGTGAATAGTGTCCTTGGGTCCTTAGTGCGTATGCACTATCCCGAGATCATCGACGGGAAGCCCGCTACTTTGTGGGATGACTACGCTCGTGCCCCTCACCAGGAGCACGACAACGTTCAGGAGGTCGTATGGTCCGACTTTGTAGTAAGTATGTTAAATAAAATTTCTAGTTTCAAATCTTAAACTCTTTTAAATTATTAATGTATGGCTCTTCAATGTCCCTTTTATTATAGAAAAGGTATTGTTTAAAGGACCCGGGTAACCCTCACATGTTTGACCACACGAGGAACGTGTTCCACTTCAATGCTGGGAAGACGGCTGGACAAGATTTATTGAACGCTCACACTCAAGTGATCAATGAGAACTTGAGGGCAAACCAGCACGACGTGCGATACTTCGGACGGAGGAGGAGTACGCGCAGTTACGTTGGGTGTAGTAAATATTATTTTTGATAATTTTATTAACGGTATTTTAACAACCTAAAATATGTGTAGGGCCACGTGAGCTGGTTGCAGGGTCCATCTAATGCATACCGGGCCCTTCGTAGGTACTGGGCTAGCGAGGATTTCATCGCTAAGTCCAACAGGGCTCTACACTGCAGATGGGTCGACGGGAAACACAACCACGACCAAGATAACCACTTGCATTTAGATAAGCAAATGTAAGTGTCTCTAAATTATTTTTATATATTCCTAATATATTATTCGTACTAACATGTATTGACACGAGCGCGAGACGGGGGTGGCACCAACCCCTGCTCAGGTCTGGAAGAGAGGTCATATGAACCCTTCTCTGCAGTCAGGTCGCGACCGAGCGACTGGTAACTTTAAAAATCATTCAAATAAATTCTAACTATATCGATTGATTAACTTACATGGTTTTTTTGTTTTTCAGGCAAAGTACAGGGAGGAGTCTAGGAGGATACATGACCAAAATTTTGATTGGAAAAATGAACCAATCGATCCTCAAGCCGCATATGCAAGCAAAGGTGGCAAAGCCCATCGACGGTGAGCTGGTACTTCATTTTATCGCTTCAATTCAAGATTTGTCAATTTCATATTACTAATTTTTTTTTTAGGCTTGCCATATTTGACGGAGTTGTTGACTCGAGGGCGACGCGACATTGGAGAGGCAGCTCCACGTAGGCTTCGTCGGCGGGCTCGAGTCACCGAATCTCGCAGCAAGACACAAAGGTGGAGACTCTCACACGTTGGTTTGAAGAGCGGTGTGGGGAACAGGAGGCGCAAGGGGTGGCGATGGAGGCCACTATCTCGTACCAGCAAGCTTGCATGGTGCAAATGCGGCAGACGATGGAGGCACAAAGGCAGGCCATGGAGGTAAGCTAAAGTAAAATTTAAATTTATCGCATTCTTTATAATATGTAACCTGTAATATTGCAATGACAGACACTAGTTCGAGCCATGTGAGTTGGTGCAGATTGAGCTACTGCCACTACCGCCGCCACCGGTGCAGCTACCGCCATCGTTGCAGACCATGCAGAACCCTCCTTCTCCAGCTATTCAGGTAATAAAAAATGTACTTACTTAGTCTTACTTCATCAAACATAGGCAAATCTATCTCAACTTAGCTATGGTTTGCAACATGCTTATGTGAGGTGCTCACGTAAAGTGTTGTGTTTTTCGGACTAACAAGAATCAAGTCGAGGATTTGGGCTCGCAATGATTGGTTGTTTATTCATGTGCAGATGTTGCTTGAGGTCTAGACATGGCTGTTGATTGAACCAATCTTAGAGAGAAGATGAGGTTCAACAACCAAGCTCGGGAGGAATTGTGGTTGAGTTGATCGGGAGGTCACGCAACATGTTTGGGTCAAGAACAATGCATATGAAGGTATCATGAAAGTTGTTGGAAGGTTTTTGCACTTGCACAGGGGATGCATGGATGTGAAAAAATGGTTCCAAGGTGTGATGAAGAAATACTGACGTGAATATGTGGCCGGAAAGGTCCAACCAGCTGGATTATGCCTCAAGCTGCGGCTAAGGTGGTTATGGTTCGTTTAGGGAACGTTTTGAGTTTTTTTTGGTTAGACATCATGTGGGTCATGAAGTTGAGTTGTTTTAGGAATGTTTAGGACAATCCTACGGAAAAAATCGTTGTGTCTTGTGCCTCTTGTTTATTTCGTACATACTTGCAATAAGCTAGGGCACAAACTTATAAATCTCCAACTTGGCATCTTAGCATTAAATTTGAGATTCTCGTGAAACTTAATCATCCTACTCTGTTGCATGTTACACTAAACATTATTTACATATTCCGCTACTTAACTATTTAAAGAAAATACCAAAAATAGTTAGATTCTTGTAGGTGTTGCGACAACATCGAACTAGTATGCACCTAACACCGGACTAGTTCGGCCTTCTTGGTATTTGATCATTTTGCTAAGTGATGCAAAAAAAGTTTCAATGCCTATTCACCCCGTCTAGGCCATATTGAATTGGTATCAAAGCCAGACTCTCCATCAAAAGACTCACCGCTCCGAGAGATAAATGGCCGATGATAAGCAAAATGTGATTCCAAAAATGCCCATCGACAGAGATGATCAAGACACCAGGATGTTCGATATGCTCAAGGAGTACGAGCATGATGATGAAGAAGTGCAAGAAGTCAAGGCACTTCTATGGAAGAAGCTCTCGAGCCAAAGAGCAAGAAAGAAGATGAGAAACAAAGAGGGGGGAGTAGTTATCAAGACTATCTTAGTATCCTTTTAATTATGAGCGGCTCAACAATAATAATCATTATCTTTCTATTCCTTTTGGTAAGACTCTTCACTTCGATGGAAGTGATTACACTATGTGGAAATACAATATGAAAATGCACCTTATCCCGCTTAATCCAAGTCTTAGGCATATAGTGTGTACATGTCTAGATATCCCCGCCAAAGATGAAGAACTCACATCGGAGCAAGAATAAGCAATTAATCGCAATGCACAAGCTTGCGTTGATCACTTCTTCCTTGAGTCAAGAGGAGTTCACCAAAGTGGATGGACTGGAAATTGCTAAGGATATATGAGATACCCTCAAAACTGCGCATGAAAGAAATCTGTCCATCCGTGAAGTGAAGATTGAAATGCTCGAGTGAGAGTTGGAGAGATTTGCAATCGAGGATTGTGATACGCTTCAAGAAATATACAATCGAATAAAGACACTTATCAACAAGATATGTGCTTATGGAAGCAAGAAGTGGACCTATCATGAGGTTGTCAAGAGGATGATAAGGGCATTCAAGCTCCGCAATGTCACTTTATGCTTAATGACAAGAGAAAGCCCGAAGTTCTACAAAATGACCTCCATAGAGGTTCTTGGAAAATTAAACCATGAGATGATGGAAAAGGAGGCTCAATATGTAAAAGATCTTGCAGAGCTTACTCCATCTAAGAATAAGGAGGTTGCCCTCAAGGCAACATGTTGGCCCAAGGGAAACGAAGCTCGTGAGACACATGAAGAAGAGGCTAGTGATGATGTAAGCACCTATTTGGACAATGAAGAAATGATGCTCTTCATCAAAACGTTCAAGCACATGATGAGAAGACGAAAACATGATAACTCAAGTGAAGGCAAGAACAAAGACAAGGGAAAATCCAGAGCTCCGCGTACTTTCTATAACTGTGGTGAATATGGACACTTCATGGTTGACTTCCAATATGAAGACATCAACAAGAATAAGAAAGATTCAAAGAACAAAGAAAAGAAAATTTTCAAGAAAAAAGAATCAAGCATACCAAGCCCAAATCGGCAAACAGTGGGATTCAAACGACGAGTCCTCCCCTGAAGATGAAGAGGAGATGGCAACAATTGCCATCAATAATCCTACAATGAAGTCTACGCTCCTTCCAAATGTGGGAGGATGGAAGGACTCCAACCATACTTGCCTCATGTCCAAGGAGGGCAAGAAAAAGGTCAAATCTAAACCCTCTTCTTTACATTCCTCTATTGATGATTTTGATAGTGCTAGTGAGAATGAGGATATGTTAAAAGGTTCAAGTAAAATTGCTTTAAGGAAAATGAAATTATTTTCGAATGAGATCTTTGAGAACGAGGAGCTTGTCACCATCAAGAAGATACACTCATTCTTGAAGGAAAGAAATATCTTGAGGTTGAGAAGATTCTTGAGCTTGAATAGGAGAGAAGCAAGGCACTTGAGCTTGAACTATCCTTGAGTAAGGAAACTTACTCAAAGCTAGAGACTCACACGTTGCAATCAAGGATGAACTTGCTAACTTGACTAAATTAACAAGATTCTTGAAGTGCAAGTTGAGTCACTCAAGCAAAGTGACTCTTCCTCCTCCAAAAGCTCATCCTCTCAAAATGTCAAGTCCATGCCTATTAATACATGCACGTGTTCCAACTTGGATACTAATGTGAAGGATGAACCTAATGCACCTAAAATAAAACATCTTTCCCAAAGTGGCATCTTTGACAAGGAAAATATCAAATATGCATGTAGTGCATATATGATGACAATATCGCCCAATTTCAAAGATGGTCTTGGGTATACTAGAGGTAAACAACAATTTACTAATGTTCACAAGAATGATATGGAACATATTGCCTTTGTTGGAGAGAACTCATCTAGACTAGAACAACAAACCCTGTTTCATACTTTCGATGCATCTTATGTTCTCATGAAAAATAATTTGGTCGTGTTTATACTAAATATGTTGGGCCATGACACAAGAATCCTAGACCTTGTGTGTGGGTGCCAAAATCACTTGTTACTAACCTCAATGGACCCAACTAAGCTTGGGTACCTAAAACCAAGGCATAATTCTATTTTGCAGGCATACTCCTTAAGTGGATCAAAATGGATGCTAGATAGTGGATGCACCAACCACATGACCGGAGAAAAAGAGAATTTTTGTAGAGTATGAGCAAAATGAAGACCCAAGTGAAGGTATCTATTAAGGAACCTTCTCTGTAGTCAGGTCGCAGCCGAGCGGCTGGAAACTTTAAAAATCTTTCAAATTAATTCTAACTATATCGATTGTTTAACTTATGATTTCTTGTTTTTCCGTGTAAGTACGGGGAGGAGGCTAGGAGGATACATGGCAAAGATTTTGATCGGAAAAATGAACCAATCAATCCTCAACCCGCGTATGCAAGCGGAGGGGTCAAAGCCCATTGAACGTGAGTTGGTACTTTGTTTTATCATATTCAATTAAAGATATTTAGATTTCATATTATTGATTCGTTTTTGTAGGCTTTCCATATTTGACGGAGTTGTTGACTCGAGGGCAGCGCGACATTGGAGAGGCAGCTCCACGCAGGCTTCGTTGGCGGGCCCAAGTTGCCGTATCTTGCAGCGAGACACACAGGTGGAGACCCCCACCAATCAGCTTGAAGAGCGGTGTGAGGAACAGGAGGCGCAAAGGGTGGCGATGGAGGCCACTATCTCGTACCAGCAAGCCTGCATGGCGCTGATGTGGCATGCGATGGAGGTGCAAAGTCAGGCCATGGAGGTAAGCCAATGGAAAATTTAAATTTATCGCATTTTTTATAATATGTAACCTGTAATATTGCAATGATAGACACTAGTTCGTGCCATGCGAGTTGGTGCAAATCGAGCTACTGCCACTACTGCCGCCACCGCTGCAGACCAAATAGAACACTTCTTCTCCAGCTATTCAGGTAATAAAAAATGTACTTACTTAGTCTTACTTCATCAAACATAGGCAAATCTAACTCAACTTAGATATGGTTTGCAAAATGCTTACGTGAGGTGCTCATGTAAGGTGTTGTGTTTTTCGGGCTAACAAGATTCAAGTTGAGGACTTGGGCTCGCATAGGTGGGTTATTTATTCACGTGCAGGTGTTGCTTGAGGTCATGACATGGCCGGTGACGGGATCCATTGAACCAATCTTAGAGAGAAGATGAGGTTCAACAACCAAGCTCGAGAGGAATTGTTGTTGAGTTGATCAGGAGATCAAGCAACATGTTTGGATCAAGAAAAATGCATATGAATGTATCATGGATGTCGTTGGAAGATGTTTGCACATGCGCAAGGACTCCATGGCCGTGACAACATGGTTCTAAGGTGTGATGAAGAGATACTGATGTGAATATGTGGTCAGAAAGATCCAGCTGTATGGATTGTGCCTCCGGGAGTGGCCGAGGTGGTAAAGGTTCATTTATAGAAAGTTTTGAGTTTGTTCTGGTTAGATTGCGTGCAGGTCACGAAGTTGAGTTGCTTTAGGAATGTTTAGGACATTGCTAAGGTGATTGTAAGTCTTAAAATTGCTTCTGTCTATGTATGCGAGAGTCTTGAGCAGTTATGAAAAGTTTCAATTGAAACTAAGTAGGATTAGAGAGTCCAAGTTTAGAATGGGTTGGCCTTAGGGCTGGTTATATAAGCAAAGGAGGCCAGAGCTCATGGTACGACGACTTTGGACTGTTCTTCTTATGTTTATTTAAACAAATTCGTAGTTTAGAGGAGCTTTTGTACTTTGTTCGTCCGACTTGTTTTCGTCAAGTCTTTCTCGTCGAGTTTCTACGCTCCTCGACCTTTCTTTGTTGTTTTGATCGTAATTCAAGTTTTACATATCCAATTCATGTGATTCTTTTGTTGTATTCAAAACTACATACTCTATCATCTGCAAAAATTTCACGGTCATTGGATTTATAGGTTTTGAGTTAAACAAGTTTCTTTGCAGCGTAGCATATCTGTTTTCTCTCAGTTAGAACAGATTGACTTTTGCTCAGGGTTTTGGTCATAACATGAGTTCTTACTCAATGTTTTCTCGTGATTCTTGTTATCATGTCTTTGTGACTGGCTTCTCTACTATCTACACTAATTTGTCATGTTTTGAACACGTTGTAAACACTCGCACACACAATTTCTCTTGAGATTGATTTTTTGGCGAGGGGTTTTCATAGCTTCTGCTCAAAAGTTTTTAATCTACCATTCACCCGCCCTCTTATAGCTTTTCACGTGATCTTTGATCCTAAAATTGGTATCAAAGCCACAGTGCTCTATTCTATGTGATTTGCACATGTTTTGACTAATCATCATGGAGAAATGCTTCGTAAAACCTTATGTGTTCAATGGCATTGATTTCAGGTTTGGAAGTCACTTATCGAGGCTTACATACAGGCGCAAGACTTCGCCCTATGGAAAAAAGTGTACAAGCCCTCCGACATGGCACCAAATGATCAAGTCACAACTGCATACATGAGAGGCATCGAGAACAACAAGGTGCAGAACTTGATCATACAATAATTGACTCAAGGCAACTTCGACTGTGTTGCTCACCTCCGGTCTGCGTATGATGTGTGGAAAGCACTTTGCGACTATCATGAAGGATGCAACACGATCAAGGAGGTAAGACAAGAGATGTTTAAGTTAGGAACCGTGTTTTCTTGAGAACTAAGTTAGGAAATACACCATATGAGCTTCAATTTGGACATAGGACTAGTGTTACACATTTTAAAGTCTTCGGTTGCAAATGCTTTGTTAATAAACATGGTAATATTGATATATTTGAAGCTAGATCCGTTGATGGCATGTTTCTTGATTATCCATCTCATACTAGAGGCTATCCTGTCCTTTTACTTGACACTAACAAAATTGTGGAGACTTGAGAAGTTTCTTTTGATGAAGCTACCTAGGTACTAGCTCTACTATTGCAGGTCAAGATGCATATCCACAAGGGGAGAGTATTTTCATTAATGATGAAAAAGGAGCGGAGCTGCTACCATAAATGTTAGAAATAAACAATGATGTTCCAGCTCTTGATACCGCTCCACAAGCTGCACCGACGACCACTAGAACTGGTTTAGATCTTCCTGGAGCCACAAGTTCTTCGATTAGTCATGATCATGAATAAGAAGATGCTTGTGAAGTGTCTACTCCCCTCTGTGTCCTCAAAAGTCATCCTCCACAACAAATCATTGGAAGCTTGCACGAACGAGTCACACAGTCTAGTTTTGCGATCCAAACTCTCATGCTCATTTTGCTTTTGTTGCTTCTTTTGAACCGAAAGATATATCACATGCACTCAATAATAATTCTTGGATTATTGACATGCGGAAGAGTTAGAAAATTTTAAAAGAAATAATGTTTGGAAACTTGTACCTCTACCTCAAGGTCACACATTAATTGGAACTAAATGGGTATTTAAAAATAAACAAAGCAAGGATGGGCTGTGGTTAGGAATAAAGCTAGGTTGGTTGCTCAAGGTTTGACTCAAATTGAAGGTCTAGATTTTGATGAAACTTTTGTTACTATTGCTAGATTAGAAGCCATAAGAATTTTGTTAGCATTTGCTGCATCTAAAGGTTCCAAGTTATATCAAATGGATTTTAAAAGTTCTTTTCTTAATGGCTACATAGATGAGGAGGTTTATGTCAAACAACCACCGGGTTTTGAAAATCCTGATTTTCCTAATCATGTTTACAAACTGTCCAAAGCCTTGTACGGTCTCAAACAAGCCCCTATAGCATGGTATGATAGGTTAAAAACATTCTTACTTGAAAAGAGGTTTACCATGGGCAAGGTTGATAAAACTATTTTTGTGCTTAAGCATGGCAATGACTCATTACTCGTTCAAGTTTATGTAGATAATATTGTCTTTGGTTGTGCTCCTCATTATCTTGTGTCCAAGTTTTCAACTATGATGACTTTAGAATTTGAGATGAGTATGATGGGAGAACTCATGTACTTTTTGGGGCTGCAAATCAAGCAAACCAAGGAGGGTACTTTTGTGCATCAAACAAAGTATACAAAAGACCTCCTTAACTGCTTCAACATGGACAAAAGCAAGCCTCTTCAACACCAATGGGAATAGCAACAACACTTTAACTTGATGAAGATGGTAAACCCGTCGATAAAAAAGAATATCGAAGCATGATCCGGTTAGTATTGTACCTCGCGGTATCAAAATCGGACATACAATTTAGCGTATGTCTTTGTGCACAATTTCAAGCTTCCCCACGTGCTTCACATCGTCAAGCCATCAAAAGAATTCTCAAGTACTTACATTGAACTTGAGAATTTTGCATTTTTCTTCCTTCTTCCTCGACCGTTACTTTCAAAGCTTTTCCGGATGCTGATTTTGGGGGTTGAAGGATTGATTGGAAAAGTACTTCGGGTGCTTGTCATTTTCTTGGTAATTAACTTGTTGCACAATCCACGGCCGAATCTTAATATGTAGCTGCTGCTAGCGCTTCTCACAAATTCTTTGGATTGTTCAAACACTTAAGGACTATGGGGTTTCTCTAGATAGTGTTCCAGTGTTTGGTGATAACACTCGTGCAACATTCGAGAACAAAGCACATTGACATTAGGTATCCCTTTCTCTATGATAATGTTGAAAAAGGAAACATTGTGCTTCAACATGCAGATAGCGAACAACAATTGGCTGACATTTTTAAAAAACCTTTGGATGTCACTCGTTTTTGTTTTATTCATAGTGAAATAGGTGTTATGCATCCTCATGTCTTAAATTGAGGGGGGGTGTCACTACGTATGAAACCCAAATAGGAGACAAAGATGGGTGACGTTCGAAAAGGAGAACGTCTTTGATAAGCTTAAGCGAGATGAGCCTGCTTCAGTAAGTATCTCACATGGCTTAGTTGAATGTACAAAGAGACGCATTATAATACAACTCGTCTCAATTAAGTAGGTATCCAAGACGTTCCCTCCTACCTGACAAACAGGAGACACGCTTTCATTAAGCCACCAGTCTAGCGGGAGACACGCTCTCATATTTGTTAGGTAACTTAGACAGTCTTTTGTAGCAGCTCGTCTCCTTTCATTATTGAATCCGGCGAATCTCCCATAGCCACCGGTCTGGCGCGTCTCCTTTAGTTGTGGAAGTGGGCCCGTCTTCAATTCCCTCTATAGAGAGACGTGCTTTATATTGGTTCGTCTTGATTTTCTGTTTCCCTTCTACGACCTCCTTGATGTGGCAGAACAAGTGGCTACTGGATCTTCCT
Organism: Tuctoria greenei; assembly: GCA_036927565.1. NCBI lineage: Eukaryota > Viridiplantae > Streptophyta > Magnoliopsida > Poales > Poaceae > Tuctoria > Tuctoria greenei. The sequence goes on along the minus strand of JAYESD010000011.1, from coordinate 126,110,718 downwards.
TGTTCTTACCCTGTTCTTTTCCTAATTGGAGGTGCCCTTCTAAAAGTCTAGCGGTGATTATTAGAGTATCTTAAAACAAAGGGTTAGTCCTCTCCTTCTCTTCTGTTCTTTACTATTTTTTATCTTTAGATCTTGACTATCAATGGCTTCAAATTTCTTTGATTTAGCTCTTCTTTTCTATACATATATGTCGTTGAAACAAAGTTGGATGTATGGGCCGTGCCTTTGCAATGAATGTATCCAAGGGGTAGATGCATTTATCGCTTTCACGAAGAAAGACATGTTGGACAACATTAAAGGGACTATTTGTTGTCCTTGCAAACACTGCAACAATGAGAAGAGATATCACATAGATGAAGTGTTGAGGTCACATTTGATCAAACATGGATTCATGGTGGATTGTCGATGTTGGAACAAACATGGGGAGGAGGGGCTTAATGAAGCAGAGATGAGAGATTCATGTATGGAGAGGGAGGTCCCTAACAATGTCGAAGAAGATCACGACGAGGATGTGAACGAACAAGATATATCAGGGTGCACCGATGATAACATTGAGTTTTAGGTGCATAACATAGAGGAGATTGTACACAACGTCAAGAGACATGGCAATGATGATCGATAAAGTAATGGTGAACTTGCAAATTACAAGAAGATGATCGAAGACTCAATGAAGCCACTGTATCATGGTTGTGCAGCTAAGTACACCAGACTGTTTGTGAGGGTAAAACTTTTTCAGTTGAAGGCGAGCAACGGATGGAGTGATTGCAGTTTTAAGGAATTGTTGACGCTCCTTAAGGACATGTTACCCCACGGCAACACTGTCTCTACGACAGTTTATGAGGCAAAATAGATAATATATCCACTGGGTTTGGAGGTGGAGAAAATCCAGACGTGCAAGAATGATTGTATTTTATATCGTGGACCTGAGTACGAAAACCTCGAAAAATGCCCTATTAGTGGAGTGGACAGATTCAATCGTTGGAAAGACGATGGTGATGATAAGAACTGCAATAGAAGAAAAAGAAGGCCTAAAAAGGTATTTTGTTACTTTCCTATCATTTCTCGTTTGAAGTGTTGGTTTGCAAACAGGAAGGAGTCAGAATTGTTGCGATGACACAAAGAGAAGCATAAGTAGGATGCTGGAATGATAAGACATCCTGCTGATGCCACACGATGGCAAAATATTTATTCATGAAATCCTTAATTTGCTATTGATACGAGGAATATTTGGAACGCAATGAGCACCGATGGCATGAATTCTTTTTTGAACAGTAGCACAAATAGCACATGGCCAATTGTGCTTACAGTTTTGAACCTTCCTCCTTGGTTGTGCAACAAACGGAATATATTATGATGTTAAGACTGACAGGGCCACAACAACTTGGAAATGACATCGACATATTTAAGGCCTCCGATTGAAGATCTGAAGTAGTTGTGGTACAACAACGGAGTGCATTCCTGGGATGATCACAAGCGTGAGTACTTTTGCCTAAAGCCATTTTATTCATGACTGTTAGTGATTCTCTAGCGGCACACAACTTGTCCAGACAAAGTAAGAAAGTAGGTTGCAGATGTCCACATTGTTAGAGAGAAATAGACTCACGGTACTTGAGCGAGTCACAAAAAATAGTGTACATGGGACATCGATGCTACATTCCAATGAAGCACCCATTTCGGAGTCTGAAGGAAAGTTTCAATGGTGACAATGAGAAGAGGCATCTTCCACCTCATCTCACGGGTCCTGCAGTCTATGAAATGGTCAAGGATATCCATGTTGTTCTTGGTAAGCGGAAAAGTACTGGTGAAAATACTGGCGAAGATGATATGTGGAAGAAGCAATTGATTTTTTGGGAGCCACCGTATTGGAAAGACTTAGACATCCATCATTCAATTGATGTGATCCATGTTGAGAAGAATGTGTGCGAGAGCCTTCTTGGGACAATGCTTAACACAAATGGGAAAACTAGGTAGCATGGACATGCATGGGCAGATCTAAAGAAAATGGGAATTAGGCCCGAGCCGTGGATTGATGACTCGATAAGAGGAACGAAACTACCCACATCATGCACCACCCTTTAAAAAACTGAATAGAAAGTGTTTTGTGGGTTCTTGAAAAATGTGAAAGTACCATCCGACTACTCGACGAATGTCTCAAGGCTTATTTCATTTCCAGATCTAAAAGTAGCTCTAGATGTGAAGTCTCATGATTACCATGTATTGCTTACGCAGACGATTGCTGTTAGAATTCGGAATATCCTACTGGCCCATGTTTTGGGAGGCTATAATGAACTTTTGCTTATTGTTCAATGCAATTGTTCAAAAAGTACTATGTGAAGAAGATCTCGAGTCACTGGAAAATGGGCACTATGAAACTTTATGCTTCCTTGAGATGTATTTTCCACCAACCTTTTTTGGCATCAGTGTCCATTTCACAACTCATCTTATTAAGGAGATAATGCTACTTGGGCCAGTGTTCCTTCACCAAATGTATGATTACGAGAGATTCAATAGTATACTGAAGTCCTTCATTAGAAACGAGCTTACCCTGAGGGCAGCATAGTACAAGATACTCTATAGAGGAAGCTGCGGAGCGGGATCTAAACTACACTGACCCAAGTAACTCGATTGGTGTTCTCAAGTCTCGTCGTGAGGGGAAGCTCATAGGAAAAAGGGACCATTGGGAAGAGGGCTATAACTCCAGATTCACATTTATTCTTCTGCGCTTATTTCCACGTGTTGCAACACATGTCCATTGTGTCGGAGTACCTCAATGAACACGAGGAGGTGGTGATTAGAGACAATCCTGGCCGCAATGAATCATGGTTAGCAAATGAACACGAGAGAAAATTCATTGGCTGGCTCCGAGATCGGATTTCTTACTCATCAGATACTCAAACAAGTGAATACCTAAAAAAGTTGGCTTGTGGTCCTATATCCACAATTATAACATCTTAAGGGTATGGCGTAAAATGGATACACGTTCTACACTATAGAAAAAGATATGAAAAACACGTATTGGAATAGTGGTGTCCGTGTTGATGCTTATAATGCTGCGGGCCAAGACAAAGACATGTACTATGGTCAAATACAAGAGATCTGAGAGCTGGACATTCAAGGATTCAAGATTCCTCTTTTCCGTTGCAACTGGGTTAGGTGTTGTACAAGACAAGTACAGGTTCACTAGTGTTGATCTTAACCGTCAAGGATATAAGTCAGAGCATTTCGTGTTAGCGGAACATGTTGCTTAAGTGTTCTATGTTCCGGACACAACAAATAAAAGACTTAAGGTGGTTATACATGGAAAATGACGAATCGTCGAAGTCGAGAATGTCGTTGATGAGGAAGAGTTTGACCAATTTGATGAGATTTATCCTTTTGTCACCTCGATGATCAAGATAAGAATACCATCGGCCAACAAACTTCCTTACCTTGCAGAACGGCCACCATGAAAAACTCAAGAATTTCAAAAAACCAAGACCGCAACATAAAGTACCAAATTGATTGTGTGTAAATATGCTCAAATATGTGAAAATATGGTCAATTGAGTGAAAATTTGACTTACATTTGGATATTTGTGTGATATATGCTCAAATGTGTGAAAATATTACCATTTGAGTGAAAATTTGACTTTCATTCGTCATATGTGCTCTGTTTCTTATGGTGAAGTACTGATGCCTCGTGTTCTGTCTCTTAAGGAAGCACTACTGAATATAGCACTTGCTCTGCCCTAAAAAATAGGACACAAAAGTGATGCGTGTAAAAGCCCGCTTTTCGGAAGAACAAAACGCAAAAACGCGAACTTAAAATTTTTTAAAACAGACTTGGAAATCCAAACTCACATGAATCATATGAGTTAACCCATGTTCACTAGAAATAGGAACTTGTTGAAATTTTGCATATAGCACATGTTTGCTATTGTATTTTGGAACTTCAGGTGTAAAATCCTTTCCAAGTATTAACATTTTCAATGAAGAATTAAAGGAGAAAAGAAAACAAAATAGAGAGGAAGAAAAAGGAATAATTCCAACCCTAAATTGAGACATTCACAAAAATTCAAATCTACGGCTATAAATTTTTCCATGACCTTCTAATATTCCAAATAGACTCTCGGTAAAGTTTCAAAATTTTTGAAGCACGTTTCCCATTTGTTGGACACGTACTGAGAGTTTAATCAACGTCAACCTCAAATTGAAACTTTGTGCTCAACCTTGTCCAAATCAACTCCAAATTTTTCCTGAGGTCCCTTATGGTGCAAAAAGGTTAATTTCAAAGTTTCAGGATTTTTGAACCTAATCTACTATTTATTTCCTTGAGTCAAGTATCACCACTTGAATTCAAATTCAAACTGAGTTCAAATTCAACTTGCTCAGTTTTGAAATCTGATTGCACCATAAAATTCTCCACATTTTAATTAGTCACTGGGCCAAAGTTGACTATTTTTGAAGCATGTTTGCTAGCCCTATTTGAATTTTGGAAAGAAGAGTGAGGGAGATGGGGAGCCGCATGCAGACGCCACCGCGATGAAGTCGGCCTTATCGTCGCACCGTGGAACTCCCTCCCGGTCTTTATCTTCTTCCTCCCGACACTCCTCCGGTCTCTTCCTCCCATGCTCGCCGCCCTGCGCGCCTTCACCGCCTGCGCCCCTATGCACCGCCCGCCTCCAGGCCGTCCCCGCGTTGCTGCCGTCCCGTGCCCGGAGCCGCACCGCCCGGCGCTCACCGCCGCCCAGAGCCACGGCGCGCCGCGAGCCGCCCGACTCCAACGCCCTGGCGCTCAGCTCGCGTCCCCAGCCTCCACACCGGCCGCCGATTCACTTCCCACGCGCCGCTTCGCCTACAGTGCCCCGCGCCTGCTACTGCTCGCCCACAGCGCGCGCCGCGCGCAGCTCTGCCACACGCGCCTCCCCATGCTCCATGCCGTCCACGGCCAAGCGCATCCAGCCCTACTGTCACCCCGGCTGCCCTGCTCGTGTCGCGCCCATGCCGGCGACGGTCGCCCACCCTCGTCGCTGTCCAACACCTCAATCGGTGGTCGACCCCCAACATCGTCACCCCGTTCCGCATCGTGGCTATGTCTAGATAAAATTCGAGAACACACCTTTGACACAATGGTATCGACAACTGGTCCAAGGTTAGCTCTTATTTTGCAAGAGTGATTGGATCAGTGAATGCAGAATAGGTGTTCGATGAAATGGTTACAAGGAAAAACTAAGTGTGTTGCTGTTCAATGTTGGTCTATGGATGTAGGTCTGTTGTGGTGTGGCAAATCGACCAAGATAAGTGCCAATATGCCCTTTGAATGGTGATGAAGCGACAGAAATCAAGTGCACACCCAAGTTGTTCGGCGAAATGCCTACAAGGTGAGCCTTGCACTGAAATACCTTGCTTGACGTCAGCGACGTCCGCTCGTCGTGATCGCTAAGGTTACTCATGTGTCGTAATGTCGTACGTCCAGTTTTTGCATTGATATCATTCCTATAGGAGTCCCTAAGTTGACCTCTTTTGTCGTTTGTATCACGTCGGCCTGTCCGTGCGTTCTCGTGATGCTCCACCATGAGCCGCATCGACGTCGTTGACCATATGACGTCGTCGTGACGCTCCGAGCCGTTATCGTGTCCTAGCATCGAGATGAAGGATACTTGTGATGTGTGTGGTGCTGAAACACCAGCACGACTCGTCGTACAATGGTCGTTTAGCCAAATTAGGGTTTAGTCGAGGCGAGACTCGTCGAGTCCTGGGGGTAGCCATGGTGCTCGATGAAATGCCTTCTAGGTCAAACCAAGTTGTTCGGTGATCACCGATGACCTGGGGTAGAAGTATGCCAGAACGTTGCGACCAACAAGGAGAACTAGACCAAGGGGAACCTTAGATAAGAGTTCCTTGGTTGTGTCGAGGATGTTCCGTAGCCGATCACAGGATTTGTTAACTTGGTGTACCAATTCATCGACGGTAGGTTCGTCAAGTCGCTTATCAACAACCGAGTTGACATCACTAGCCTTAAGACTCACAAGGTGGTGTTTGAGATTCCGCTCACCCCATTGACGAGTCCGGGTTGTTGTGGACGTCGCTAAGACGATCTTGGCAAAGCATGCCTTCACGACAAGGTCTCGCATCATGTTCGAGTTCCAGGAGTTCACTGAGCTCATCTGGACAATCTTGCAAAGGACACTGCCATAGTGTCATGTAAGCACTTGAACAATGCTCGAGAATCTTGCCGTAGAGACTACTTTACCTAAAAGTCATTTGAACGTTGTCTTGGTACTCATACTAGGTTAACAGTGCTTGTAATGACTTCTTAAGTCCAAGCCATGTTGGTCTCAATTCAGCCCAAGTGTCGTTAGGTTCCATCATGGTTCATCCTAAGTCAGGACCCTACGACAGCACTGCTCAATTAACTAGGTTTACTCCTTTATGAGTTAAGTCAAGTTCATTGCTCGACTGCTAAATCGCGACATTCATCTTGTACACTCCACACATAGTCAAGCTTTTGATGTCCCACCTTAATTTTTGGGTCGTCCTTACACTTCTCCACCCAACACTTCTTCACCATTCAGATTTGTCAATCTCGCGTGGCATAGCTTGAAGTGTGGTATAATAAGTTGTAATGTAGATTTATGTTGTACCTTTCAGTTCATATCGACACTTCTATGTCCACCTTGACTCATCCTCTGGTCACCCACACAATAGAGGCATATCTGTCCTTCCTAGTCAAACTCCTCATTCTTAGAGTTTACACAACCCCATGGAGTCTATTATTAAACTACTTAATTACTTAATTACTTATATGCATATCATGTCGATAGGAACGTGACGATAGGTGATCGACAAGAATCTTCGCTTGGAGGAGAAGGCCAAGGTGTTTCCACTGAAGTTCCATGGCAGGTTCTCCGGAGGAAGACCAAGCCCTAACAATTGACATTTATTCGAGTCGCAAACTAAGGCAAGCCCCAGTTTGCATTTAAGTCATTTATAAAATTCTACTTTATCACTATGATGAGTAGTCTATGAATTGTGCATTACGTATACGATGATTGATACTCCACTTGCATGGCCAAAAATCCCAGGGATTGGTGGGAACGAGTTACAATTTAACCTATAGTAACTGCTTTGCTAATGCATAGGAAATTCGGTAGAAGTCGAGTAGTTGGAATCTACTCGCGAGAGATGTAGGACATATCTCACAGGATTGGTTAGATAGAAAATGGATTAATATAATGAAATTGAGACCGGGCAGGGAATGGATAGGAAGCGGCGAGAATTGAGTCTCGGTCGCATAGTCCTGCCTGTGTCGATTAAGGCCCGTCCGTATGCAGCCCCTTCGGACAATCTTGAATTGTACTGGCAATATAATGGACATATGGAATCCAATAAACTGATGTAACTTGATAACTGGGGTGTCGAGGCCCATTAACTCACCATCGATAGGGGTGGGTTGAGGACAGTAAGGTGTAAATCGATCGGCGGACACATGAGGTGTTCCGTGCGGAGACCTTCTGTTCGCGGAGGTGAGACGGGCTCGGCGTTCGAGTTTCTTGTGAAAGGTGGCCATATACGCCTAGTACTGAAGTGTTATGTAGGTACAGGTGTGCTCGCTGACACTTCCGAACGACGTATGGGTCATGTTGTCCGGGTGTCTCCTGATTGCAATCACTGTCCCTCGTAGTAATAGAGTACCACTTGTTCACTGAGCGGTGACATAGTAAATACTAAAGAAGCCAGAAAATCATATTGTATTGAATTATAATTACTTTGCAACCTTGTATGATTTAGAGATAGTACAATTAAAAGTCTACAATTTCCCCATACTTTAGCTGTAATAGCATTATGTGCTCTGAGCATGTCATATCATCGGTAAAGCATTTCTTGTTTGATTGTGGAGCCCATGATGTGCCGTGCTTGGAGAATGTCATTTGCTACTTAAAACTTGATTATAAGGATCCACTTGTAGGCGAGTCATTTACGCTTCACCTTACCTATGTTTAGTGTCCCCTTGCATATGTCTAGTGAGACGGGTTAGTCCTGCTGAGCCTTATGCCCACGTTTGCGCTTTAACGATTTTTGGAGGTATTAGTTTTATTTCTGCTGTTCGGGTTGTACATGAGACTCGAGGTGTCGAGATAAATCTCATGTGAGCCACGTCGCTGCTGAATGTTCTTCATGTTGCTAGTGAGAAGCGTCCTAGGGCATGGACGTCTTCTCTCCTGCTTAGTTAGGTGAGATTATGAGTATGGATTTTCCGCAGCGTGTGTACTTCTGTGGTACACTCTTTTGTAAACTCTTCTTATTATGAAATGAAAACTTTATATGTTTTGGTATCCTTTTTGCGTGTGTTGTTAGGTGCCGCACGCACGGCACCACCCAATGATATCCTCGGATGTGTGGACTCCGGTCCCCACAATGCGAGACGCGCCTCATAAAGGCCCATCTCTCGGCAAAATAATGTGGGACGCATTTTTAAAGAGCGCGTCTCTAATTTAGACGCTTCGATCTGCTTAATTGGCATTACTGACAATGGCTCACAATAACTCAAAAGAAAAGAGATGTTCTCTCATAAAGCACGTCTCCGATTGTTTTTGTTGGAACGAAAGGGAGACGCGCCCGACGGTGGCTCTTCTTTGGCACGTCTTTGATTGTTGCCCTAATACTTTTAGCTCTTTGTCCCACCTCAGAACTCTAAGCGCATTGCAACGTGCATATAAGGCGTGGCATTGCAATGTTCGCATCAAGTTCCGCGTGGACCTTCATGATGTCAAATTTTATTTGGCAATCATGGAGGTTCACACGGAATTTAAGCTTTTGCGCATTAAATTTTGGCACGATCCAACAAGTCATAGACAATGAGGTTGGAGTACTTCGAATGCCGTGCCTGAATGGCATTATGGCAATGAACGCACAATAATTCAAAATAAAAGAGACACTTTTCAAAAGGGAGACACGCGTAGCGGTGGCTCTTCCGAGGTGCAACTCCAATTGTTGCCCTATGGTACTTTTAGCTCTCTCGCATGCTCTCCTCAAAAAACTTAGCAAAAATTTTCACTTTTCGTGCGCGCTGATCACTTTTTGCCCTAGAAACCGCAGTTGTGTCATCCCCTTCCTTGGAGCATGCCGTCACATCAGTCCGCTTCCCCGGAGCTCGTCGCCTACTTGACACTGCCCTAAGGTACTTTAAGCTCTCTCGCACGCTCTCTTCACAACACTTAGCAAAACTTTTCACTTTTTACGCGCGCTGATTACTTTTGGCCCTAGAAACCGCAGCTGCATTGTCCACTTCCCCGGAGCACACCGCCACGTCAGTTTGCTTCCCCGGAGCTCATCACCGCATTAACACTTCCCTAAGGTACTTTTATCGCTCTCGCACACTCTCTTCGCAACACTTAGCAAAAATTTTTACTTTTCGCACGCAGTGATCACTTTTTGCCCTAGAAATTGCCGCCGCGTCAATCTGCTTCCTCAGAGCTCGTCGCCGCCTTGACATTGCCCTCTTGATCACTATCGCGCTGCCACCGTCGACCCTCGACTCCCCGTCGACCAGCTCGATACTGCTCTAATAATATTTGTTCGCGCTTTGGTTGGAGTCGAAATGGTCTGCGCTTTTGTTGTTCAACGATCAATGTTTAGTATATTTTCGGAGTACTACGCTTAGGGTATTACACTTTGGTTGGAGTCGAAATGGTTCGCGCTTTGTTGGTTCATCGGTCAATGTTTAGTATATTTTCGGAGTCCTACGCTTAAAGTATTGTGCTTCAGCTAAGTACCGGTCAATGTTTAGTGATTTATTTAATGATTGCTTGGTTTGGATTGTTCCTACACCTGGCACATAGATTTTTTTCTTATTAAGGTACAAATGCCATGAGAGAAATTTCTCCCTTATGTGACTGTTTGTGCGAATGTGACTGAAATTTGAAAATTTTTTACATGATTTCAGTGTTTTTTTTTTGGATTTGAAGATGTCTCAGTCGGAGCATGAGCAGCATATTGAATTGGAGCATTAGCAGTAGACTCAACACAAGAAGGAAAAGGTCGCGGACGACGTGGCCGACACACCTTGTGACTATTGATGAGTCCAATGATGAAAGCTTACCTCTGGACCATTATGTGAATGCGAGACTGTCCGGAATTTTAGGTCTTGCTGCTCCGGAAAGGGTGCCGCTAAATCTGCATAGATTCTATCACTGGACCGAAAATGAAAAGGATGATCTCTTCAAAAGCTCTATCCAACCATATGTTCAATATGCGGAAGATAAGAAACAGAAGGGGAAGAAGCTAGATTTGAAGATGATCTCTCATGCATGGAGGACCTAGAAAACTAAGCTTCATGAGTTTTGGAAGAATCATGAAACCCCCATCCATAAGTATCAACATGTGTTAGAAGAGGACTGAACGAGATTTGTTGAAAATTGTGAATCACAGGAATTTGCCAAGAATAGTGAAAGTATGGAATGGCTCTAATTGCTGAACGAGCTTGACCACCACCTAGGCAACATCAGTTATGTTGGTAAAAAATGATTTTGGAACAAGGATGAAGCATTGGCTGAGCTAGGTGTTGCGAATCCATACAACAGTTTTAGTGGACAGCTGAAACAATCTATGCATGCTCTTTCATAGCTGTCTGAGTCAGGCAGTATTAGTTTCTGTAGCCCGAGCACCTTACGCGTCGCTCAAAGAGCCTGGAACCTGAGCAGCAAAGAGTCAAATGGTGAGAGGGAAAATGAGGCCCTCACCAAGGCCCTGCAAAGACTGGAGCAATGAGGCCGTGTTCGTGGTGTTTCCAGAAAGTTGACCTGGAGGGAGGGTTTTCCGGAACACAAAACTACTTATCAGAAGAGGAAAACGGCTCGATATCATAGGTTGATGTCGAGGAGCTGAAAACACAGCTGAGAAGGGAGCTCCTAGGAGACGTGAACCAAATGCTGGAGGGAGCAGGTATAGCAATCCCTAACGTGTTTTTCAACGACGGGGAGCGTAGGAGTAGCTTTGCTTCTACAACAGCTGGGGGAGGACAACCACAGGAGGATCTTCAAGCACCACCGTCTGGACCTTCAATTGAGCTGGACACGATAGATAACTTGACTCAACCAACAACTTGCAACCTTCTTCTAATGGTCGGAGGAGTCACTCGAATGGAGGTCGGGAGGGGGCTAGTGTATCCTGATCAGACCATGCTTGACGTCTTCCAGGTGGACACAACATTCTATTCTATGGTTAAGGTGGACATGGTGAATGAAATTACAAAAAACATGCAGCTCAAAGTGCCACCAAATGATACAATGGTGACTATTCGGGATGCAGCTACTAGAAGGGTTTAGTGGAGATGGAGCCTTATTGTTGTTGACCCAGCAGCAACAGCTTCCACGTCAACGGCTTCAATGTCTCCTGAGGCACGCCTACTTCTACATCCAAATCCAGAATAGATAGATCTGTCTCTAATTCCAGAGCTATCGTTGCCTCCAGTTATAGCGAAGCAGCAGAAGTCTCCAATTGGAGAGCAGTTGCCTCTAGTTACAGAGAAGCTGCATCTGTCTCCAACTGTAGAGTTGCCGCAGAAGTCTCCACTTGAAGAGCAGCCGCATCGGTCTCCACCTCGCACTCAAGCTGCCCTGCACCCTGATCAGCCGTCAGCAAAGCCAATGAAGAATATACCTACCAAGAAGGAAACTTGCAACAAACTAATGAAAGAGTCGGAACCTAACCCGAGGGCACCGAAATCTATGACGCATGCAAACCCGAAGTATGAAAAGGGAAAGCCGATGTTAACTGCGGCCGCACTCAAACAAGTGGGTAAACCTTGTGTTCAACTTCATTAATACTACATGGGAAATGACAAAATGTGTGATACCATACTAGTGGCATTGAAGGATAAACACTTTCTCTCAGGTGATGGTGCTTTTGTCATCAGATCGTCCGATCTCTACAACCTTTTCAACCTCAATGCATTGGATGTCTCTCTAATATGCTGCTTTGCCTTGTAAGTCCTCAAACACTAGGTTCTTCAATACATACTCAATACAAGTGTTATATGTGACAAATTTGGCATTTTGCGTGTAGGCATTAACAACAACATGCTCTTCATAACATGGGAAACACGTTTGCTGCATATCTTGACCTGCAAGTACCAGCGAGAACTTATAGTCAACGTTGAGCGTCTGAAAAGATGTTGTTCGATATTTTGTGAAGGCAATGAAACACTACTGATAAGGACCTCCTAGTCGTACCATTCAACCGGGTAGCCATTGGGTAACCATAGCAATATCTATACGGTACAACCAAGTCTGGTACTGTGACTCCTCAAGGCCGACAGCTGAAAAAATTGGCGAGTGAAAGACCCGGTCATATAATGATATCTCTTTCGTTATTGACCAGTAAGTTCCTTCTTCACTTTAGTTTCCTTGCATGAAAATTTTACATTGACTGTGAATGTTTTTGTTTAGGTCTTATGGACAAGAAAAGGAAACTGCTGACAACTTGCACATCATACTGCATTCGATGTCCCACAACAAGCTCCGGGCAACACGTGCGGATTCCACGTCTGCCTACACATGGCTTTATTTGGAAAGCAACCTAATTGCAATGTATGTCTAAGTGCATTTATTTTACTCTATTACTAATCTTCTGCTAAATCTCATTTAGAAGAAGTGAAGAAGAAGTCTATTCTAAGCTTTTCTTTGTCCTAAGATTGATCAACTGATGAATACATGAACGGTCCGCGCACGATGGAAATTTTGGCAGCCTGGCGGCGTCGATGGAAAATCTCCCAGGTTAGGTTATCTGTGTTGCCCGAGGGGCCCATTATATAGGTGTCCGTTTTGACAGGCGGGTTTTAATGAAAAAACTGATTGTGAAAAAAATTAATTAAGTTCAGGCAGTTTTTTTCAGCCGGTCTTTAACTGCTGCACAGGCAGTTGTTTCTAAACAACCGCCTGCGATAATGGCCCGAGCAAGTTCTTTAGTTTTTTTTCCTTGCTTCTTTTTTATTTAGATTCCAATATAAATACTCAAACATGTATCTATTCTGCAAATTGAGTCCAAATTCGATGATTTTTTCTTCTATATTTTTCAAAAATTAGTATCTACCACCTGGACTAAATATTTTAAAACTTGTATAGCTAACATTGTAATGTTTTGGTAAATATCAAATTAATTTATAATCACATATTATTCACATTTCTTTATCTCCTAAAAAAAGGGACCCTTTACAAAAATTGGTTTGTATGAACATATTTATCTTATTTATACTTGTATGAATTTTGTTAATTTTTTAAAGCATTCCAACATGTCAAAATTTAAATTATCCATCATTCTAATCAAATGTTCATATACATATGAGGCATTCATCAAATTTTGAACACACATTGATCAAAAAAATCTGAGAAAATTCATAGAGGTTGGTATGATGACTAAAAAGTTCCATTGAAAAACTAAATGAAAAAAATCATTATATTCATCAAGATAGAAAAATGACAAATAGCCAGTGTTATTTGTTTTTTAAGTTGTGACCAACATCAAATGCTTTCTGGAGTGAAATTTAATAGAAACCTTTAATACTAAATCATATTAGAAGAAAGTGGAATTTGGGCTTTCAAAAGGGCCCTCATTTTAAACAAGGATATTAATTAAGCCTAGATTCAGTAAATGTTTTTTTGAGACGGTTTTTAACTGCTGCACAGGCAGTTGTTCCTAAATAACCGTCCGCTAGGGGTGGGCATTCGGTTAAACGCTATAATTCGGTGTGGTTTTTCGGTTTTTTTCTAATTTAGGTTTTTGAAAAACAGAAGCCGAATTGTGTAGCAGGAAACAAGAAACTGGACCATCTGTTAACTGAGAAATTCGGTTCGGTTTTTCGATTAACCGGAAAAGCCGAACTGTTGAGTGCATGTTCAGAATTACAGAATAACAGAACTAGACTAATAGGGTACTAACATAGAAAAAAAGACAGTTTCATAGATAATTAATACATCATGGAGCATTGAGTCACAAAGCATAATTGTGCATTCAATTATCAGTCACAATGCTCACATAAGTGTTATTACATCAATTAGGGTAGTTTCACAAATCATTGAGCAAACTAGTATTCCGTATTCCTCAACAGATCCAGTCACTCAAACTAGTCATAGCCCACAGATTTTCAACAGGAGCAGCAACATATGTTTCTGAAAAAAGAGACAACACAAGTTTAGTTATGCAAACAGCCTAACATAACAGGATTTGAACCATACATTCACATAACTTGAATTGAACATCGGACCTCCATACATCACAGAGCTTGATCCTTGGTCACTCATCAGAGCGTTTTTCAGTTATATAGGTTTTTCGACTAACCGGCAGTAAAAGCCGAAACCAAACAAAAAAATACGGTTTTCACAGTTTGGAAACTGCAATACATTCCGGTTTAGCAAATTTCGGTTAATTTGGTTTCCGTTCCGATTACTTCGGTTCCGATTTTTGGTTATCGGTTTTTTTGTCCACCCCTGCCACCCGCGACAATGGCCCGAGCCCGTTCTTTAGTTTTCTTTTCGGTATAGATTATTGCTTCTTTTTTTATTTAGATTCCAATATAAATACTCAAACATGTATAGATTCTGCAAATTGAGTCCAAATTCCATTATTCTTTCTTCTATATTTTTCAAAAGTTAATATCTACCACCTGGACCAAATATTTTAAAACTTGTATAGCTAACATTGTAATTTTTTGGTAAATATCAAGTTAATTTATACTCACATATTATTCACATTTCTTTATCTCCAAAACAAAAAGGGATCCTTCACTAAAATTTGTTTGTATGAACATATTTGTTTATACATGTATGAATTTTGTTAATTTTTTTAAAGCATTCCAACATGTCAAAATTAAAATTATCCATCATTATAATCAAATGCTCATATATATATATATATATATATATATATATATATATATATATATATATATATGAGGCATTTATCAAATTTTGAACACACATTGATACAAAAAAATTTAAAAAATCTGAAAAAATTTGTAGAGGTTGGTATGATGACTACAAAGTTCCATTGTAAAAACAAAACGAAAAAAAATCATTATATTCATCAAGATAAAAAAATGACAAATAACCAGTGTTATTTGTTTTTTATGTTCTGACCAATTTCATAGGTTTTCCCAAGTGAAATTTAATGGTAACCTTTAATACTCAAGCATATTACAAGAAAGTGGAATTTTGGCTTTTAAAAAGGCCTCTAATTTTAATCAAGAATATTTATTAAGCCTACATAAAGATCTTTTCAGGCGGTTGCTTCTGAAAAATCGCTTGAGAAAAGTCTTTATCTCAAGCAGGTATTACTTACCAACTGCCTGAGATAAGTCTTTATCTTCACAGGCAGTTGGTAATTAAGAACCACCTGAGAGAAGTCCTCTTCTGAGGCGGTTGTTCCTTAGGAATCGTATGCGAAGATATGCGTCTATATATAGCTCTTGGCTTCGTTGGAAAAACCTAACAAGTGCGAAATCACTTAGATGCCGTCAGGCTGCCAAAATTTCATTTGCCGCCAAGACTTCGCCACCCTCGCCACCGAGCTTTGCTGCCCTCACAGCCGAGCTTTGCCGCCGTCGTCATTGACTTCACCGTCATCGCCGAGCTTCGATCTTACTGCCAAGCTTTGCCCTCGCTTTTTCCTTCCCTTCCGTCCAGGTACGCCGAGCTTTGCCCCTCAACCGCAGCCGCGACCGCACTCGCCGTCACCCTCTCTCCCTCCTTCACGCCAAGTAAGCTCATCTCCCTCTCACCCTCCTCCATAGCGGCCTCCACCCGACCTCACTCGAGCCCCCTCCCCCTCTTACCCGACCTCACCCAAGCCCCCTCCATGGACACCGGCCAAGCTCTCCTACACGCCGGCCTCCAAACGAGCACCCCCTCCCTCCCACTCGGCATCCTCAGCGCCCTCTCCCTCAGCACCGGCGGCCGTGGCCACCACCAACACGTCGACGTTCGTTATACCCCCCCACCAAAATTTCCCTCCTCATCGGTGACCCGATTATGCTATGCAATGTTGTTAATTGTCGATTAAATTGTGCAATTTGAATTGTTGTACATAACATTGAGCACAAATTGTGGATTGTAATTGTTATTGTTTAATTGTTAATTTAATCAATGCGAATTGCGAATTGTGCATTGTTATTGTTTAATTGTTGATATAATTGTTCTTGTCGGCCCTTTGATACAATTGGGTATCTGCAGATTGAACCTTGTGAATATGCCATTCATGCAACCCTAGAATAGAGATTGAACCTTGTGAATTATTTTATCTGCCACTTTCTCCATTATTAGTGTTAATATCTTTGTAAACCATTTAAAAATACAGTTAAGGAGGCATATTGGTCTGTATATATTTCAACCTTTTTATATCAAGCTTCCCCTCATAAAAATCATGATATGCTTGATTATAACCCCAACCGTTTAAGAAATTTTTATTTTTTCTTAATCTGAACATGAATCTACTCAAAGCCTCTATGTCTCTGGTTGGCTCAAACCGCATCTCTTCCACCTTTCATTGATGTCAGACATATTTTTTTGTCTTATTAGTTCTAGCATGGAAAGCCCTAAGAAAACTGCTGATGGTAGTAACAATGAAGCAGACAATATGGAGTTTAGTGACTCCAGTAGGTCAGACACCTTTCACTGTCCATCGAATTTCAGAATATAAAAATTAAAAAGACTTCAGAGGATCTCGACCCGGAATATGATCATGCCGATGAGGTATGGATCACGAATCTTAACTTCAGCAGTTCAAGTTAATGTTGGTTGTCAAGTATACAAAGTCTTGTAATTATTTTCTACCTAGATTAATCGGAAGACAACGAGGTGACTTCGTCACCTAAAACCACATAAGGTTTTCAAATGGATGAATCCTCAAGTTCACTAAAGCGAAAATGAGGGCAACGAGGTCCCAATAAGGGTCCATGGAACCGCATCATGTACATAACAATGGTCAGTCCACGTGGGTTTCCCCAAGAACCACTACATTTAGTTCCAAAGTATCGGAATGCATGCGGTTGTCTTGTTAGAGAGCACGTGCCTATCACAACCTATAATTGGAGAAAATTACCTGAGGAGACCAAAAATGGGTTGTGGGAGAGGATAAAGAAACAATTAAAGTTCCCGAAAGGCACAGAAGTAGCTGTAAAGAAAGCAACATTGGTCTCTTGTGGCAAGAAGTTTCATGGATGGAAGAGTGGAATGAATGCTTATGTTAAGGCCGATAAGGTGCCTAGCCCGAGGAAGATGGGAAAAATAACACAAGCTCAGTGGCAAAAATTTGTTCGTCAAAAGACCAGACCTGATGCTAAATCCATAAATGCAACTAGGTCAGAGCTTGCAAAAAAGAACAAATAGCATCATCGCTTGGGGTCTGCCGAATATGCCCCCAAAGTTTAAAAATGGAATAAGATATTAGAGGAAATTACCAGTAATGGCAATCCTCACCCATTAGCAGGCTGCGATGAGAGAACTCAACGGTGGGTCTTTGCTCGGTCAGGTTTGACCTGTGAGGGCAAACATGAAAAGCCTGATTGTGTGAATGAAGTGGAGTAAAAAATGAAAGAAGTAATTGAAAATTAACATAAGGGTCTCATCAAGCCGAAGAGGGAGAATGACCAATTTACTGCTATCCTAGGAAACCCTGAACACAGTGGACGGGTTTGAGCAATCTCTTCTCAGATGTCTTGGCTAGATGGTTTCCCGAAAGATAAAGAGACATATAGCAGACGTGAGAAGTTCAGGAAAACACTTGATGAAACGATTGCTCTAAAGGTAAAGGAAAATGTGCAAACAATAATGGAAGAACTTAGACAATCGGGACAATTAGTTGAACCAAGTACAATGATGGTTCCCGTGCCAAAGGAGCATTTGGTAGATCCAACTACCTACCCTAGCAGTGTAGGTTCTGTGCCAGGCTCAGGGTGAATCCATAAGTTCCCTATCAATGATATTGTTAAGGATAGACTTGTCATATTCTTGTCCCGATCGGCAGAGCAGGGAACAAAACCAAATAGGTTGCCACTACTATGGCAAAGCCTGATCGTGATTTTAACGACAATTCACTTCTGTTGTATTATGCTGTGGTGCAAGTTCTTCAGATCATTGATAATGATTATGAAGATTGTGAAATAGACCACATCACACACGAGGGGATCATGACACTGGGGCAGGCTGTCAACCAGTTAATCCTTTGGCACCGACGCGATATCATGTTGGACGATGAGCCGATTTCTAGCTCCATCACATCTCAAAATATTGCAACCCCATCTTCTAAGGCGAATGTCTAGGAAGATCCACTCCTTGTCAAGGAAGATCCACTACCGCTATGTCTTAGCAAGGATGATAGTAACCTTGCTAGTAAAGATAACCCAGAGCAACCTGTTGAACAACAGCTTGAAGCAGTACTAGAGCAAACTGTTGCTAGTAAAGAGCAACCAGTTGAGCAACAACTTGAAGTAGTACTAGAGCAAGCTGCTGGTAGTAAAGAGCAATCAGTTGAAAAAAAATCAACAAAAAGCCAATGTCCAATTTTCGGCGACTACTCCTCAGTCATCAGTGCCTATGAAAGTTAGCTCATATGAAAATAAGAAACCTTCTAAAGAAGTGTCAAAATATTTGGAAAATCTGAAGGGAAATATGAGAAAATTGAGTGCATCTCGTTCATCACATGAGCCAGCATTAGAAGATATTGACGAGTGGGAAGAAGATGGTGTCATGTATAATCAGTAGACGACTTTAGTTAAACCAGAAGTTTCAATATACAAGCTTGAGGATGTTGCTTATAAATATGAGAATGGGAAGCTGTTCATGACATTGGTACAACTTAGCAAACAACCTGTCCAGCTCAAAAGAATGCACAAGTGGTACATTACTACCAGCACAAAATATGTTCTTATGTCACCTTTCTTGTGCCAAAAGAAGCATTATGGAGCACTGGAGCAGAGAAACGAACCCTTTTCTTTGAAGATCTACATGTCTTTTTCCATTAAGGCATGCTCGAAATCAATCTGCTACTCGTCTAGTGCTTGTAAGTGCTCTTAATATTTTGCATTTGCTTTTCTTAATACACGCATACACATTCATGAGATTATAACAATTTTGGAATTCTTCAATAGGATCCAATACATGGATAATAAAAAGATGAAATGCAAGACAATTATCCTTGACCCTACACGGATTGCAAAGACGCTATTCGATGTTAAGGTGGACCAAAACTCAGAACAGTACAAGCACATGAAAAAAAAAAGAATTTGATAAATCAATCGCAAAACAAAAGAAGGATAAAAGTACCGAGGTTGCAGCTTACATAGGACATGCCATGTTTAACTTTGTCATAGATGGCAAGGACCTCCTAAAGGTTTGGTACCACTTCGAGTAAGTTTGACACATGACATTGAAATAGCAATTAGTGCTAATTGTTAGCTTAACACGTGTGTTTGTATGTGTGCATTAAACACTACATAATGATCTTCATCAAGCCAATGCAGGGTTTGACAACAGTCTTGGACACAACCGATTACCCACCAAATCATTACAAAGATTTCATTTTCATTTTGAAACTGTACGTTTGTTCGATACTTTTAATTTACACACATTTAGAATGTGTTGACAAGTTTTATATGATATTTCTTGTATTACAGCACTTGGCGGTGTTACGCGGAACGGCTTGGTGGTCAGAGACTTCCTAATACGAATGCATTGGACATTAAAACATATTATCCTTGTCCGAAGCAGCATGTTAGGAGTGTATTATGCGGGTATTATGTATGCGAGCATCTTCGAACTGCCAGCGAATATAGAGTGAATCGTGAGGATGTAAGTTATTCTTAATGTCTATATCTTATTTTCTTACTTTTGAGTTTTATTTCAATTGTAACTAGCGTATTTTAATACTTATATTCTCTACTGTTCAATATTACCAGAAACATTATTCTTAGATTTTGATGTCAACTTCAAAATTCAATTGCTCATGGTACAACTACTCCAAAAATACTAAATAAATTCCTGTATACTCACTTTGATCTATACTTTGAGATTGTTCAAACCAACAAATTCTAAACCTTGTTATGTGTTTCATTGCAGCACACGAAGAATGTAAACCAGGAATGGCCGATTTGTAGAAGTATGCCTGGTGTAGGAGCCGACAAGATTATCGGTGAACTGTGTCATTTCATGCGTCGCAAAATTTTGCACAAAAGAGGGATGTTCTTTGATGAGGATGGTGTAATAGCTGATGTGCTAGAACTTTGCGACCATGATAATAGAAACAATTTTTAGTGAAACTTTTAAACTATGAGCTGACTTGTATATGTAACTTGTACATATGTATATTGTTTCAGTGAAATTGACTTCTGTGATTATATTGTTGACTTTTGTGATTATATTGAATTGACCTGAAATTAGAAATAACAGCAGGTAGTACTGCATAGGGTATACTTTATCACAAGCGGTTCTTAACCTACGGCTAGACCCGCCTGTGAAATTATATTGTCACAAGCGGCTAGAAATAGGTAAAGAACAGCCTATGATAACTCAGTTATCACAAGCAGTTTCTATTACGGTACAAACTGACTGCGATAAATTGTCTCCACAGGCGGCTTGCCATAGCTAAAAATCCGCCTGTGAGAAAACGATTATCATAGGCTGTTACCTATACTGTATGATATGCCTGCGATAATGTTTCTTGACAGGAAGTTAGTCGTAAGAAAAGAACCATTTGTGATAATGTTTCTTCACCGATAGCTAGTCGTAAGTAAAGAACCGCCTGTGATAACACCATTATCATAGGCGGTTTCACTTTCTACCTGTGATATTGCATATTATCATATGGTCTTCATTTCAGTCGGTTTTAGAAACCGCGTGTGATAATACGTTTGGAGCCGCCTGAGATGAGGCTTATTGTAGCAGTGGGAGCCCCAATGTCTCTCTCGATGGGGCAAATGCATTTCTTACTTGCTTTACTTACGCATCTACCTTATGCATTTCCTTAGCATTTTCATATTTGCTTTACTTACGCATTTACATATGCGTTCCTTTTACACACTTAGATACGCATTTTATTTACGGACTTTCTTTTTCTTTAGTTCATGTACTCGAGCAAGGCTCGCATGTAATTTTTTCTCTACCCTTTTAAGCTAACAAAGATCAAGGATACACTCGCTCCGGACGTAGGGACTTTTTTTTGCCCGAAACATGATTAAAATTTTGTCTTTTGTAGCTAGCCATACAAAGACAAATGTGATTCAATACACATTTACTAGTCAGTTTCCAAAAGCAAAGAGACCTATTTCGTAAGACCTATGTGTGCTGAATACATTGGCTTGTAGTGAATACAATTGGCTTTGATGATAAAAGTTTTTAATATCACCAAAACACCTTTTTATCAATGTCCGACTCTAGCTCTGAGCTACAGCAAGGTCCGACGGTAGGTCCGGCTTGTTTTGGGTAGTTCCGGCTACGTTAGATGCTAGGTCCGACTTCTTGGTAAGGTCCGACCAACTTTGGTTAGCTCCGGCATGCTTTTGCTAAGCTCTGACGTACTTTGTCTAGCTTTGGTTTTGGGTTGACTAGTTTTGACTAGTTGTTGGTAAGCTCTGGTGCTAGGATCTACTAGTTTTGGCAAGCTCCGGTAGGTGCTTCATTGTACTAGTAAGCTTCGGGTCAAGCTCCGACTTGCTGTGGGATGGTCCGGAACATGACCGCAATACTTCTTCTTTTCATTCGCAAAGTTTTGAACTTGCTTTATACTCTTGGAAAGATTGTTTAGTATTCATTTGCTAAGTTTTTTGTGTGTTTTGGTTGATATGGATGATTTTGTTTTGATATGCTTTGCAACATGCTTATGTGAGGTGCTCACGTAAGGTGTTGTGTTCGGAACTAACTTGAGTCAAGTCAAGGACTTGGGCTCGTATGGATTGGTTGTTTATTCATGTGCATGTGTTGCTTGAGTTCAATACATGGCTGGTAACGGGATCCATTGGACTAGTCTCAGGGAGGAGATGAGGTTCCAACAACCAAATTCAGGAGGAATTGTGGTTGAGCTGATCAGGAGGTTGCGCAGCATGATTGAATCAAGAACAATGCATATGAAGGTATCATGGACGTTGTTGGAAGATGTTTGCATGTGTGCAAGGAGTGCATGGACGTGGCTACATGGTTCCGAGACGTGATGAAGAGATGTGAACGTAAAGAGTTGGTCAGGAAAGGTCCAACCGACTAGGTTATGGACTCAGGCTGCGGCTGAGTCTGGGTTGACTCAAATATGAAAAGATTTGAGTTGGTTATGATAGGATTTCGTGTGGGTCACGAATTTGAGTTGTTTAGGAATGTGGGATACGTTCCTAAGGTGTTTGGAAGTCTTAAGATTGCTTCTATCTGCGTATAGAAGAATCTTGAGCAGTTATGGAAAGTTACGATTCGTGATCTGAGTAGGATTGGAGTCCTAGTTGATATTGGGTTGGCCTAAGGGCTGGTTATATAAGCAAGGGAGCCCAGAGCTCGTGGTGCACGACTTTGGGGCTGTTCCTCTTGTGTTCTATTGAATAAAATTCGTAGTTTGAAGGAACTTTTGTGCCTTGTTCGTCCGACTTGTTCCAGACAAGTTTTACTCGTCGAGTTTCTGGACGGCACTACCTTTCGTCCGTGGTTTTATCATAACTCGAGTTTTACAGATCCAATTGACGTGATTCTTTTTGGGTTATCTTCACAACTTGATTTTCTATCATCTGTCAAAATTTCACGGTCATTGGATTTGTGGTCTATGATCTACACGAGTTTCTTTGCAGCATTCCAGAACTGTTTTTTCTCGGGTAGGGCAGATTGACCATTGTTTTATCTTTCAATCATAACATGAGTTTTTCTCAACGGATTGGAGTGATTCTTTTTGTATTGTCTTCGTGACTTGATTCTCTCTGATATCTATCACTTTTGTCATGGTTAAACACGTTTAGATTAGTCTCACACATGATTTTTTTAACAGATCATTTTTCTGCCGAAAGGGTTTGGGGTTTAATTGTTTCTGCTGCGTAAGATTTTTAAATCTACCATTCACCCCCTCTGGTAGCTTTTCACGTGCTATTCGATCCTACATGTTTAGATAAATTATGTTTTTTATAAATATTATTTGTTAACATTTTTTGCTTAAATATTATTTACTTATATTGTTTAAACGAGCCTCACAAGCTCGAATACGAGCTTTTATGAGCTTCAACCGAGCCTAACTATTTAAATGAGCCTTATCAAGTCGAGTTCGAGCTTGACTGTTGGATGGACCGGAATTCAGCCTCGGAGGGTAAGCTCGCTCGAGCTCGGATGGTTGACAGCCCTTCAGGCAAGTAGTAAGTCAGTGTGACATGTGTTCCGTGTGCATAATCTTTCTTTTGTTGATCAAGGACCATGTCGTAGTCGACCCTTGAGTAAGTATTTAATTGTACTGCGTACATACTAGTATATAGGATCTAGCAAACTGATATACCTCGATCCAGATTGGACGGGGCGGATTTTAAATAAATATAAGGGTACAGATCTCTTTTAATCTAGGCTGCACGTGAGGAATCCAACGGCCTGGAATTGGCCACGCCACCCACAATTCCTACAGCAAGCTGTTTGCAGCTGTGCCATGGCCGCCAATCGCCAGAGCTTGATGGTACGGCACTTCGGGAGATGGATCCACTCGCGAGTTGGACAAAGACAAAGAGGATACTACGGAGAATTTTCTAGCATAGGCAAAAATTTAAAACTTCCACACATGATGTAGTTGGTCTAAACGATTTGTACGACAGTTCTTTGACTTAATAATATTACTATATTTCCCTTATTATTTTTCTTTTCTTTTTTCTTTTCAATTCAAATATTTGAATTCAAATAAATTGATGCCCAATGTTAAAGGTTATATTTCATTTTCTTATTTTCCTGTTTGAATTCAACAGATTTAGGTGTTTTGCTTAAATTAAATTTTCAATGCAAAGAACACACATGTGTTCAACTTGGCATAAACCATTTCATTCATACCGAAAACCCGACCATTTGCGGCAGCCGTAATATGTTGCGTCGGGCCACAAGTTAAACGGTCGTCGGCAATAAAAGATCAATCTGCGACAGTATGCCCCAACGCCATCGCACATAAGAGAGCCATCAAAAATAGAGGATTAACTTGCGACAGCCAAACCTAATACCATCGCAAATTATTTAATTTGCGTCAGCGAACCCTAGAGCCGTCGAAAATTATAGGTCATCGGACATTGACGGATATACCCCCGGCACGTGCGCCGGACTTCTATTTTCCTTAGACGCAGCCACCGCTCTACCTCACGCCCCAACGCCGCTGCCCTCGCAGATCACCGCCTCCTCACCATGCTGGAGCTCGGCCACCTCGATTCCGGCACGCCTCCTACCCGACTCTGGCGCCACTCCCTTCCTCCCCAACGCTAGTGCGCCTCCTCCCGGACGCTGGTGCACCTCCTCCCCGACACCGGTGCGCGTGACCTCCTCCCCGATGCCGGCGGGACCTCAACTCCTTATCGGTGCCGGTGCGCCTCCTCCCCGATGCCGGTGCGCCTCCTCTCCATCTGATGCCAGCACGCCTCCCCTCCTCCCCGACACCGGTGCGCCTCCCCTCCTTCCCGAGCAGCATCTTTGGTGAGCGACATCCCGCAACGCCCAACTATCATCTTACTAACCATGTTATACATGCACTACTATATATAATTTTATTCACCATGTTATATGTGATGTATGAATGATAATTAAAGTTACGTAAATGTGGCTGTGGGAAAGGATGCGTAACATCGCTCATTCCCAAGTTCAAATTGCAAGAGAAAGAAAATTTTGAATTCAAGTATGAATCTAAATCAAATTAAATTAAGAATAATCTAAATTAAAACTTTTTAGTCAAAGCATCAAAAATAAAATCTCCATGTAAATTAAGGCCAAATAATAAGCCCCTAAAATTTTCTACCATCAATCATTACATTATTTAAGTATTTCTCCCTATTAAATCAAATTGTTAAGTAGAGAAATTTAACTACTTTCTCCATTCCAAATTACTTGTCACATAAGGATAAGAAATATAATTCAAAATGAACTAAATTTTTGTTCTATGTGACAAGTAATTTGGGATAGAAGGAGTATTTGCAAACTTGTATTGTATTTTATTTAAAAAGAACTTGTATTTTATTAGCTGTAGCTACCAACTAAATTTGATTTTCCTGAACATTAGGATCCACATGTCAGCCCTTGTGGCTTCCACTCACCCGCCCCAGCCACCTCAAAGATGTGCATGCTGGACACCTCATAGCTGCACTAAAGGAACCAACTGCTCTTTCGTATTCCCCTCCTATCGAGCAGAACTGATCAGAGCGGAGTACCCTTGCTGAGCCCCACGGGCCCCACCTGGCAGCCACTCATCTCGACATATCACCTTACTTTTTTCTCTCTGTTTTCTCCCTTGCTAGTGAAACCAGCCCAAGCAAAACCCATCGAGCAAGCTATCGAGCAGCTGCAGCAGGGCGAACCCATCGAGCGAGCCGGTGACCGGTGCTGCGCACACTCCACAAAACACGATCATCTGCAATGGCTGGAGCAATTTGTGACGGCTTGCACTAGGACATCGCAAATAGAAGCTTAATTTGCAATGGCAAATCTTAACGCCGTCGCATATTATGTGGATGTCACAAATGGTAGCTTAGATTGTGATGGCAAACCCTAGCACTGTCGCAAATTAAGTAACTATCGCCAATGTGTGTTTAATTTGTGATGGCTAACCCTATTGCCCTGAGATTTTAATTGGCCGTTGCAAAATAAGGGGATATACCCCCGGCCCATGCGGCCCGATTTCATTTTCTGCACGTTGCCACCACCACCTCGCTTTATCGTGCCGCCGCTGCCGCTGCCTACCTCGCGTGCAGCTGCCATCACCACCTCCCCCGTAGAACACCCCCGTCGCCACCTCCACAGTGTGGCCGCCCAACTCCTCTTTCTCCCTCACGTGATGCTGCCTCTCTTTTGACGCTTCCCTACATCATTGCGGTCCCCGAGCCATCCCCGCCTCCCCACCGCGCCCGACTGACGGCGTCCCCTCCGACAGCCAACACCCCACCATGCCTGACGATCGGCTCCCAACCGAGTTTTCGACGGTATGCGCCCCCTCCTAGGCCTCAACGTCTGCCCTCCTTGGTCGCCGCCCTCCAGTGGCCATCCTCCCCAATGAACCGCCTCCAGACGCCGGCTGCTTCCCCCAAGCCGGCCGCCTCCCATTCCATTGCAAGTTAGGTTAAATTTTTTTCTTCTCCATTCCCACTCCATTGCTAGGTAGGTTTAATTTGTGCTTGTTTAGATGATTATGCTTAGACAGTTTGTGTTAAGTTGTGCTAGTTAGGTTTGTGTTAGTTAGATGATTATGCTTAGATGATAATTTGTGCTAGTTAGATTTAACTTTTGCTATGTATGTATAATTGATAATTATGCTTATATGATTATGCTTAGGTTTAGATTATTTTTTTTTGCTTAAATGATTATGCTTATATGATTATGCTTAGATGCTTATGCTTAGGTTTAGATCATTATGGTTGCTTAGGTTTGCATAATTTTTTTCTCGCTTTGGAAAATGTGTTTATTATGCTTGTTATAATTATTTGTCTTGTTATTTTTATTGCTTGAGTGTTTAAGTAATATATGTACCTAAATGTACTTTGGGGTGGCTTGGCCCGACATAGCCCATTCAGGGCCCTATAAGACCTATTTAGAGGCGAACGGCGATGGTGAGGATGGTAAGCACCTGTTCGTGGATGGCAAACCTCAATGGAGAGGTTTCATCTTTGACCCACTTTTAGCAGCCATAAGCTAACGGCGGGTCCGAACAAAGCATAAAGTACGACGGCTAAACTTAAAGCCGTCGTAAGTTAAAGGCGGGCCCGAACGGGGCATAACATGATACATGTTACTTGGTTTCTTCTCTCTCTCTCGTTCTTTCCTCTCTCTAATAAATTACTCAAATAAAATATTAACATAACGTATACAATAAGTATTACCCGTTTCAAACCGGCTGGTCTCATATTAACGCGTTACGCATGTGAGGCATGTAGGTTCGGACTTGTCTCATTTTTTACGCCCTGAGAGTGACTGTGGGGGCGTGCTTGTGACGAGACGCGGGTGGAACCAGACAAGATTTTGACGGCATAACCTTGATGTTCTCTGCTGCACCATTTTCTGGCGTGAAGCTGGCGAACAGTGGGGTTATGCTGCTGAAATTTCTACCGGATCCAGACACAACGTCTCGTCATAAGTGTGCACCCTCGTTCAATCTTAGGTAGGTTTAGGACCTACCCTTTTAAATAGTTTCATGGCCATGAAATTAAACAATGTATAAAGTAATGATAATTTCTCTGGCTTTATACTGCAGAGTCAATCATGGGTGAAGACCGTAGTTGGATATATACTGGTTGGAAGAGCATATCTGGTGGTCACTTGGATGAGTGGTTTGCCAAGACAAATGCTTTTGTAGATCGATCTTGAACACCAAGTTTTTGGACAGAATGGAAGTTTTGATACACTTGTGACAAAACAGTTACATGCCACATTATGAGGTGTGCACCTTCCACTTATTTTCTCGAGTCGTAGAAGAAATGGATGAGAATGATGATAGCATGGAGGTTGACAGGATGGATGAGATGGTAGAAGATATATATATGGAGGATCCTCCTACAATGGAAGCATACACATTCTTCAAGATTCTCAATGCTTCAGAACAACCGTTGCACCAACACACGGATGTGACCCTCCTTGCTTTCATGACCAGACTTATGGAAGTTAAGTCCAACTACTTCTTCTCCAATAACTGCTACAACGATCTCATTAGATTGATCACGATATCCTTTCATGACCTCACAAAGTGCCTAAATATATGTATCAGTCGAAGAAATTGATATCTGGTCTCGGTATGAAATATGAGAAAATTGATGTGTACCTAGACAACTGCATACTTTTCAGGAAGAGCATGCCAACGAGAACAAGTGCTTGAAATCTGATAAACTGAGGTATGTTGAAGTTTTTAATGACGACAAAAAAATGTGATGACATAAGTCGCACATATGTAGCTTCATTACTTGCCTGTGACAGCTCGATGGAAGTGTTTGTTTCTTTCAAAAAGAACTGGCAGACACATGAGATGGCACAAAAGAGGTATACGTGAGAACAAAGAATTCTTGACACACCCGTCTGACGGTGATGCATGGAAGGCGCTGAACCATTTTGATCCAAATTTTGTTAGTGATGCGAGAAATGTTTGCATCGGGTTAGTGACAGATGAATTCTCACTGTTACACCATGCCATACTCCTGTTAGCCCGTCTTTGTCATTCCATACTACCTACCACCGAATTTTTGTATGAACTATGAGTTCATGTTCCTCACCCTCATTATGCTTGGGCCTGATCATCCTGGCTCACGTCTCAACGTGATGTTGAAACCACTCATCGAAGAATTGAAAATGTTGTGGACAGGAGTCGAAGCGTGCAACTGTTACAAGAAGTAGAAATTCAACCTTCGATTTGCTTATTTATTGTTCGTCCATGATTTCCTGGCATACATCATGTTGTTTGGATGGAGCACTCACAGCCGTTTGACGTGTTCGATATGTGCTTCGAACATGGATTGCTTTCGACTTACTCATGGAGGCAAGATATGCTACTTTGATTATCATGGACATCGGCTGCCTCCAAATCACATGTTTAGACAACAGAGGAATGTCTTCATAAGGGACACTGTTGTCAGAAGTGTCTTAATGGGTCAAAAATTTCTGATATGTTGGATAAACTAGTGCCAGATAAAGGTTGTCTTGGATATTTTGTAGGTTACAGAGAGGAATACAATTGGACTTACATATGTGGACTTTGGGATCTACCGTATGTGAAGTCGTTGATTCTACTACACAACATTGATGTCATGCATGAGGAGCTTAACATGGTCGTACGTATCATATGCACATGCATGGATATGATGGACAAAATGAAAGACAATATAAAACCTAGAAAGTGTTTTGCAGAGATTTGTAATCGTCCAACTCTTGAAATCTCAAAAAGTGGTCATAAGCTACATGCTTCGTTTTGTCTTTGACCTAAAGAAAAGAAAGAACTCATGAAATAGTTGAAAACTAATTTCAAGATTGTTATGCAGCTAGCCTAAAATGAGTTGTGAATGTGAACACTGGAAACCTCACCGAGTTGAAGAGTCATGATAATCACATAGCATAATAATATAAACCTAAGCATCATCATCTAAGCATAATCATATAAGAATAATCATTTAAGCAAACAATTATATAATCCTAATTATAATCATCTAAGCATAATTGTAAATTAAGCATATCTAGCACAAGTTAAACCTAACTAGCACAAATTATCATCTAAGCATAATCATCTAACTAACACAAACCTAACCAGCATAAATTAACACAAACCATATAAGCATAATCATCTAAACAAGCACAAATTAAACCTAACTAGCAATAGAGCGGGAATGGAGAAGAAAAAATTTAACCTAACTAGCAATGGAGTGGGAGGCAGGTGGCTTGGGTGAGGCAGCGGCTTGGCAGAGGTCACTGACGTCAGGAGATGGCACGTCAAGGAGAGCGGCCATGGGAGGGCGGTGACCGAGAAGGGCGGCCTCGGGAGGGTGTCCGTTGGATAACTTGGATGGAACCTAGGAAACAGATGTAACTTCATAAGTTGAATGTCTAGGCATCGCCCACTGTTGATAGGGGTGAGTTGAGGGCAGCAAGGTGTAAATCTGTCGGCGGGCACAAACACGCTCCGTGCGGGGACCTTATGCATGTGATGTGGGACCGGTTCAGCGTTTGAATTTCTTGTGAAAGGTTGCTGCGTATGACGTGGTGAGGAGAACATCATGCTCCTTATACACAGGTGTACGTGACATGTTATTCGGGTGTCTACAGATTGCAACCATCGACCCTCGCAGTTATTTGAGTACTACTTGTTCACTGCGCTATGACGTAGTAAATACTGAAGAAGCCAGGAGAATATAATGTATTGAATTATAATTGCTTTGCAACTATGATTACTATAGAATATGCTCACTAAATTTAATTTTATAAAACCTTTAAGCTGCTATTAATAACTTGAAAATTAAGGATCAACATGTCGGCGAGTCATTTACTGCTATATCTATTCCTATGTTAAGTATCCTTGTATGTAGAGTTCGATGTTTCTTGCTGAGCCTTCGTGCTCACAGTTGCTATATTAAGTTGTTTGCAGGTGAGACGTATGAGGAAGGGCCCGAAGACGAGGCAATGCCCCGGTCAGAATATACCACCGAGTGGGAGCCCTGCACGCCGCTGTGAATTTTGTGTGTTGCTAGTGTGTAGCGTCCCCGGGCTGGACAGCTGCACTTTTGCATAGCTAGGCTGAGATTTGAGCTATGAGTATTATTTCCGCTGTACATTATGTATTGTAAAATACTTCTGATGTTTCTATAAATAAAACTTTGTATTTTGTCATATTCTTTTCATGTGTGCTGTTGGGTGCCACATCGCACGGCATCTCCCTCTGCAATTCCATGAATGCGTGGACCCGATCCTCACATATTGAGCAGTTATGGAAAGTTTCGTTGGAATCTGAGTATGATTTGAGTCCTAGTTAGGATTGGGTTGGCCTAAGGGCTGGATATATAAGCAAGGGAGGCCAGAGCTCGTGGGGCACGACTTTGGGGCTGTTCCTTTTGTGGCTTGATCAATAAAATTTGTAGTCTAA
The DNA here is from genome assembly GCA_036927565.1 of Tuctoria greenei. NCBI lineage: Eukaryota > Viridiplantae > Streptophyta > Magnoliopsida > Poales > Poaceae > Tuctoria > Tuctoria greenei. The sequence continues at coordinate 126,079,954 of JAYESD010000011.1, read as the reverse complement.
AAAGCTTTTGTAACTTGTTTGTCTGACTTGTTTCTGTCATGTCTTTCTCGTCGAGTTTCTGCACAACACTAATTTTCTTCGGTGGTTTTATCATAACTCGAGTTTTACAGATCCATTTCACGTGATTCTTTTTGTGTTTTCTTCACAACTTAATTATCTATCATCTGTAAATATTTCGCGGTCTTGGATTTGTGGTTTTGGATCTACACGAGTTTCTTTGCAGTGCTGCATATCTGGTTTTTCTCGGGTAGAACAGATTGACCTTAAATAATTATCAATCATAACTTGAGTTTGTCGACGGATTTTGGTGATTCTTGTTGTGACGTTTCTGTGACTTGATTCTCCACAATCTATATTGGTTTTGTCACCATTGATCACTTCTTGGTTAGTCGCACACACAATTTCTTAACATAATGGTTTTGTGCCGATGGATTTTTATTGCTTCCGCTAAAAAAATTTTAATCGACAATTCACCCCCCCTCTGGTAGCGTTTCACGTGCTCTTTGATCCAAAATAGTCATTGATCACTTGAGTGCAAGCGTTCGATAAAGCTTGCTGAACCGTCTTCACAGCATTGAAGTGCAACACGTTCCTCGCGTGCTCAAACATGTGAGGGTCGTCCGAGTCCTCTAAACAATACCTGTCCTATAATAAAAGAGTTATTGAAGACTTTTAAATTAATAATTTAAAAGATTTTAAGAGTTAAAACTTAGAAATTTTATTTAACGTAATTACCACAAAATCGCCCATACGGCCTCCTTGACGTTGTCGTGCTCCTGGTGAGAGGCGCAAGCGTAGTCATCCTACAAAGTAGTGGACACCCCGTTGATGTCCCCAGGATAGTGCATACGCACTAAGGACTCGAGGACACCATTCACCAGTTTGTGGTGTCTATCACCGGTGAAATACAAGTCGTAGCAAAAGCTGCAAGATATTTCTTGAATCATTACTTAAGTAACCAAAAGAAACCAAAATTAAACACTACGATTTTATTACCTGTCTCCAACCAGCTCAATCATGATCCTATGTGAAGGAAACTGAGGAGGACAGACAAGTGGGTCCTCCTCGTCTGCCGCCTTTGCTGTGGCACCACGTCTAGTGACGCAGAAGGCTCGTCACTAGTCAAGCCAGAGGGCTGAGCAGTTGACAACTGGCTACCCTCGGTCACTCCCAGGCTGTCCAAAAAAGGGACAATTTTGAACCTACACGCCTCACATGCATAACGCATATAAGACGGGCCGATTCGAAATGGGTAACGCACATTGTACATGCTACATTAATCTTTCTTTTTTGAGTCATTTACAAGATATAGAAAAAATGAAGGAGAGAAGAAGGAAAGGACGAGGGAGACAGGGAACTGGGTCAGCCATCGTACGTTATACCCCTCGGGTCCTGGCGTCAACATACGACGGCTAAAAGTGGGTCAGAGATGAAATCCGCTCCGTCGGGGTCCGCCATCCACGCGCGGGTGCTTGCCATCCTAGCTGTCGCCGTTTGCCTTCGTATCCGTCTACACGCATACTTTACAACTAAATGGGCCTTTGGCCCTAAATGTGCTTTGTCAGGCCAAGATAGCCCAAGCCCATTTAGGTACATAAAATATCTAAACACTAAAGCAATCATAATGACTAGACAAAAAATTATCAGTTCTAATAGCATGCATAATCAACACATTCACCAAAGCAAGACAAAAAAGTATCTACACCTAAGCAAACATAATCATCTAAGCAAGGCCAGAGTCACACTAAGCATAATCATCTAAGTATCCCAACCAAGCCCCATTTACATCACACGCGTGACATAGGCTGAACCAGTAACATTTAGGTTGACCTGATATTTAGCAAAACATGGAGCTCACAATATTCTTGGTAAAGCCAACAAATAAACAAACTTGTTTTAAATGATTGTGAAACCAAATATAGTCCAACAACCTCTACTGCTACAAAACAACAGTGATGGGTCACAGTTTTTTCTATAGCAAATACATAGACAAAGTTTATTTCAGATTCGAACTCATACAAATTACATAGTCCTACGGGTAGTACAGGAAATATTTCAAGGTTCAACACATTACTTGTTCTTGCTATTAAAATTGACAGACTAGAAAAACAGGCATAAAGGTATTACAACTAGACCATAATAGAAGAATGCATAAAAATATACTTTGTTCAATAACCACTTATGTAAACCCAAAAAAGATTCTTTAATAACTGGGTAAGACGAACCTATGAACTTTTTTTATAACTGAAGTGACATGTCAGCACATAATCCTAGAACTTGTACAGCAACACGTAATACATGCCAATTTTATTTTCTTCGTACACCCAATTTTTATTTGCAATAACCAAAACATCAGTTTACTACTGGTCTGGGGCAGCAGAACTGTGGCAGGACGATCGTGCGGCAGGGCTCGGGCAGCGGCGGGACGATTGCGGGCATGATTTGAACCATATTGTCAGACTCATTGCAATGTAACTCATAACTCATTGCAACAATATTAACAGACTTCTATCACATAACTCATTGCAATGTAATTTCAACAATATTGTTGCATTATTTGGGCGTTGCGGGAAGTTGCTCTCCAAAGAGCTCGGGTAGGACGGGAGGCACACCAGTGTCGCGGAGGAGGGGAGCCACGCTGTCATCAGGAGAGGAGGCGTGCCGGCATCGGAGAGGAGGGGAGGCGCACCAACATCGGGGAGGAGGCGCGCCGGCGCTAGGGAGGAGGTGAGGCGCGCCGGCATCGGGGAGGAGGGAATGCACGCCGGTGTCGGGAAGGAGGTGCACCGGCGTCGGGGAGGAGGCGCGCCAGCATCAGGGAGGGGGGATGTGGCACAAAAGTTGGGTCGGAGGCACGCCGGCATCGAGGCAGCCGAGCTGTGGCACGTTGAGGCGGCGCTGGGGGCATGAGGTAGAGCATGCCGGAGGGTTATATCTGTCAATTTGTGATGGCCTATAATTTGCGACAGCTCTAGGGTTTGCCGTCACAAATAAATTAATTTGTGACGGTATTAGGTTTGGCCATCGCAAGTTAATCCTGTATTTGGGATGGCTCTCTTATGTGCCACGGTGTTAGGGCATACCGTCATAAATTGATCTTTTATTGGCGAAGACGGTTTAACTTGTGACAGCCACGTGCGGCCTGTCGCAAATTATTACGGCCATCGCAAATGATCGGTTTTGCTGTATGAATGAAATGACCGAATAATTTATGCCATGTTGAATACATGTGTGTTCTATGCATTGAAAATTTAATTTAAGCAACAACACTGTAAATCGGTTGAATTCAAACAGGAAAAAATAAAATGAAATGTAACATTTAACATAGGGCATCAATTTATTTAAATTCAAATATTTGAATTGAAAAGAAAATAAATAAAAATTATAAGGAAAATATAGTAATATTATTAAGTCAACGAACTGTCGTACAAATCGTTTAGATCAACTACATCATGTGTGGAAGTTTTAAATTTTAATCTACACTAGCATATTCCGTTTGAATTTGAAATCCAAAATTTGAAAAAGGAATAAATAAAAAGAAAAACCCTCTCAGTCAGAATCCTTATTGCGGCCCAGCCTGCCCCTTCCCTTTTTTCTACCTTGTCCAGCCCGTTTAGACCAGTTCCAGCAAACCCACAATTTCGGGCTAAAGCCCAATGGCGCCTCTCTCCTCTCTTTCTCTCACTGCCAGATGGGCCCCCCATTGAAGCAACCCACGAAAACTTTCCCGCGGGACCCACATGCCGGGTTCGTCTTCTCCCCCAGAAGCACGCGCACAAATGCCTGAGACATCCACCGTGTTAGAAGATCACATGAAATATCAGCTTGGCCCAGGTTACGTTGCTGACTTGGAGATCAAGTTAATATCTTCAGCACTGGAAGTTTAGATTAGATTCTTAGTTTGGTTGTTAGGATGTACTCCCAATCTATTTCTGTTCCTGATGTTTGTCAGCTACTAGATTTAGGAGTATTGCAGATGTACTTTATCTTTTGTAATCTGATCTCAACCTCCCTGTTATCTCTAGATGGCGCACAACAGATCTTGTACTCTTTATATAGGATCAACACGTAACAGGTAAGACCCTTGTGTTTGAAAGCTTGCCTTTCACCTAAGCCTCGCGTTCCTGCGCTCTCTGAGACACCCGCCATTGAAACCTGACCATTATAATGCCACGTTTTACTGCCTCCAGATTGATTTCCCTGAATCAAACTCTCTTTCCATAACATCCTCGGCAGATTACCCTATGAATTTCAGCCACCACTCCCTATTTTCCCCGTCCGACCAAACCCTATTTGCCAGTATAGGCGCCGCCACCACTTGTAGCTCGATGCCAAGGATAAGAACTTCTGATCATCGAACATGAAATTCAAGGAGGCATGATGCCGCACTGCCTTCGTAGGGTCCGTCGGCGACAAGATCCGCCGCCCGACCCGCGACCATGACAACATTGAAGGATCTCCACCGCATCGTCGAGCCATCGTTTTCCGGCTTTTATTCGCGTGCACGACATCCATGATAAAGATCTCTGTAGTATTCTCTTTGTCTTTGACCAACTCATGAGAAGATCCGTGTCCCCAAGCACCGTACCGTCAAGATCCGGCGATTGCCGGCCATGGCACTGCTGCAAACAGCTTGCTGTCGGAATTGTGGGTGGCATGGCCAATTCCAGGCCGTTGGATTCCTCGCGTGCAGCCTAGATTAAAAGAGCCCTGTACCCTTTCTTTTATGTAAAGTCTGCCCTGTCCAATCTTGGTTGAGGTATATCAGTTTGCTAGATCCTATATACTATTATGTACAGAGTACAATTCAATACTTACTGAAGGGTCGACTACGACGCGGTCCTTGATCAACACAAGAAAGCTTATGCACACGGAACCCATATCACACTGACCTACTACTTGCTTGAAGGGCTGTGCTCGAGCGAGCTTATCCTTCGAGGCTGAAATCCGGTCGATCCTGGAGTCAAGCTCGAATTCGACTCGGTAATGCTCATTTAAATAGGCTCGGTTGAAGCTCATAAAAGCTCGTATTGGAGCTCGGGAGGCTCGTTTAAACAATATAAGTAAATAATATTTAATCAAAAATATTAACAAATAATATTTATAAAAAGCATAATTTGTTTAAACATGTCTCTCGGTGTTTTGGAAATCTACTAGTAAATTTGTATTGAATCACATTTTTCTTTGTATGGCTAGCTACAAAAGACAATATTTTAATAATGTTCGTGCAAAAAAGGCCCTACGTTGAGAGAGAGTGTATCCTTGATCTTTGTTAGCTCAAAAGGCGAGAGAACAAATTACAAGCGAGCTTGCTCAAGTACATGAACTCTAAGAAAAGAAAGTGCATAAACGAAACGCGTATCTAAGTGCGTAAAAGGAACACATATGTAAATGCGTAAGTAAAGCGAAAATGTAAATGCTAAGGAAATGCATAAGGTAGATGCGTAAGTATAGCATGTACAAAATGCATTCGCCTCCTCTAGAGAGACATTGGGGCTCCTTATATAGGGGCGAGGCGGTCCTATCCAACTGACAATTCTCATTGTGGGGTTAGAACTTTGTTCGTTCTAGTCGCCCGGGCTGCTCGGGGTGCAGAATCTATATAGTCTTGAGTTCTTCTTCATCGCCCAGGCAACATCATTTGTGCAGGTTAATCATTCCTCTTTGATGGACTAGATGGGTGATAGTATTATCTTGCAACAGGTTACGTGGTGTCTTATCCTTTCTATCGATGTTACTGCGCCCACCATCCATCATAAATGATCCCAACTGCCTACCTTTCCCTAGCTCAAGCTCAGAAGGAATCATCCGCTCGGACTCTCGGGTCAGGGAAGGCTAGATACTCCGACCTTGGCGGGTCAAGGCGTTTTTGGCGGGTCCTTCATCGTGGCAGAGAGTAGCTACCGTTTGTAGCCGCATAGTGGCCGTGTGCCATCATCAAATCCCGTATCTTTGGTACCCTGGGTATAAAGCTCCGTCGGTAGCCCCCGAGCCTTCAATCGAACCACCGGGGAAAAATGTGCCATGTTCCCATCATTTGTTTACGTTCTGCATCCAACCAAGCTTCACCAAGGTGCATAAGAAGGTCCTCTATCTATTGCTTCTGTTAGTTTAAAGTTTCCATGGCTAGGTTTGTGGTATTAGGCGGGTTTACTCCAGTAAACATCATAGCACCAAAACCTTGTTCTTCAAAATTCGTCTTACTTAGAGCACGACACTCCAATTAAATTCAAAGGCAATTTCCTTGAGTGTGTGTGCATCCACAAAAGAAAGAAGGAGAGGAAATTGTGGTTGGGTTGGAGAATTAGGTGAGATTTCATCGCCGTCGGGATTTCAAACCTAGGTCACCAGTGAGATGTTAGCTCCAGGCTGTTTCACCTCGTGGGCATTCCATTTTTGAGTTCTACACACTCCACTGGTGATATAGGGCTTGTTGGTGTAGCAAGTGGTGGACTACCATGCTAGAACATCATCGGAATGTTGCCGCCAGCCGTCGCTACCCTTGAGGATAGGTTTCCGACCATAGTAATTGGTTTTGTCGGTACCCTGCATATTGGGTACCCCACAATACTGCAAGAAAAGTCACAGAGTTCACCCGTCCAATTTGAAGACCTCCGAAGGCTCCACGTGTTACACTGCACTAGACCCACCTCCCTCGTTTTTCTAGCTCTGGCACTGCCATGTGTAACACGAGGCCGGACCCAACTCCCTTCATAGAGAAGCTCTGGTCTTGCCACGTGTTCGGTGACACCGAACCAAACCCCCAGTAGAGGGAAGCTCCAGTGCTGCCATGTGTATAGTTGCTCCGGACCTGCCTCCCTATAACGGGAAGCTCCAGAGCCGCCATGTGTCAATCCTTCGGACCTAAACCTGCAATGTGAAGACTAACGGATCTGCAACGGCACGAACATTTTGGGGCAGCTAAAGCCGCCGTTACAAGACCTGATTACGTGTCATTAATTCTATGTTAATGACACACGATAAAAGGACTGTCAATACCGGTAACTCTGCCATTAAGGCGTGTTATCACACGTTAACTACGCTTAATTATCACAGATCATGTATTAGGTATTTAATGACAACTAGGGCAACATGTCTGTCTAGGCTGACAATGTAACGGCCAGCCTTTGGACTACAAAAGGACAGCACCGCATGGTACAGAGACAACGAAGCTCATATGTGAGGGTGGCCTAGAGAGGGGGTGAATAGGCCTTTTTTAAAATTGTCAGATCCTGCAACACTTAACAACCAGTTCAAAACCAGAGATATCGGACTAGTCCGGTAAAGTGCGGACTAGTCCGGTGTATACGAACTAGATTGATTAAGATTGATTGATTACCTTTATTCTTCAATATATGCAGCGGAAATATACGATTAAACAAAGTGTTACAAGGTTATGAACCAGGTTATATCACAATTCAATCTTATACTTGATATTTCAATGTAAAGTAATCAAGATCAATCTTATACTTGATATTTCAACGTAAAGTAATCAAGATCAGTTGTAAACCTAGATTGATATGATGTAAAGAACAATGAACACAAAAGAGGAACATAAGAGATTTATCCCGTGGTTCGGTTCCCACAGAGGGAACCTACATCCACGTAGAGGAGTCCACAAAAGGACCGAGTCTTCTCCAAACCTACCCTCGTCAGATCGCCACGAAGTCCAATCCTCTTCCACTTATCTCAAAGGGGTGAATAAACGAATTCTAGGGGCCTTCTCACACGTTGAGAGCTCCCTTGGATTACAACACGAAATACCACCAAGAACACACTCAAAAGATTACAATTAAATCGCGAGAGTGTGTTGGAGAGTCAAACCAAGAGCTCAATGTGGTGTTGAATGTGTCTCTCCAATGAACTGGAGTGAATCCCCAAGGGATTGATCTTTGTTGCACTTAATTTCGTGGAGAGATGTGGTTTTTGAGGCTCTTGGGAGGTGTGACGGTGCTAGGGTTCGAGAGTGTATGAAATATGGCCGTGCAACTCTATTTATATGGGTTTCTAAAAGTGACCGTTAGGGTTCAGAAAGATCGGACTAGTCCGGTGTGCTGTGTGTAGCAAACCCTAAGTGTCCCGAAATATCGGACTAGTCCGGCTAGGAACGGACTTGTCCGATTTCGCTACTGGAAATCTTCGTACTAGTCCGATAGTCATCGAACTTGTCCGGACATGTGAAACCCTAAGTGTATTGGATGACAAGTCCGCACTTGGAGGACTTGTCCGATTTGGTTCAGAGGGTTTTTCAGACTAGTCCATGCAAATATCGGACTTGTCAAATTTGGACTCGAGAGAATATCGGACTAGTCCGGTTGTGATCGGACATGTACGATTTTGTGTGACTTGTGAAGTGTTTTGAGGACTAGTCCGCACTGGGGAGGACTAGTCCGATTCTAGTCAGAGAGATATCGGACTAGTCCAATGGATATCGGACTTGTCTGATTTGGTGTAGAGAGGATATCAGACTAGTCCGGTGTCAGTCGGACTAGTCCGGTCCTGTGTAACTTTGTGCAATGTGTGTGTTTAATTTTGATTGAGCTCTTGGGATGTGTTTTCTTAACACACTCCATACACAATGATCTACTATTCTTCTTCCTTAAGCTCATTTCCACTTTGCTCCTTATTCTTCCTTCTTTTTGGTACTTTGCTCATTTTTCTATTAAAAACCTGCATTCATCTCAACAAAGAGGTTAGGATCCCAATTGCTTGTCATAAATCATCCAAAACCCACAAGAGAGTCCTAGATGCACTTTCAGTCTCCCCCTTTTTGGTGATTGATGACAACCAATTGAGATTTCACAAAATATGATAAAAATTGAGATTTTCATAAAGTATGCACATATGATTCCAAAATACATCAAGTAGTGAAGGCATAGTCCATATGTGCATTCTTTATGGTGGGACGCATAACTAAGTGCACTGAAACATTGAGAATGACATAATTGACATTAATCACCCAATAGCAAGCATATATGTCATTCTATAGCAAAATCACAATTTTCATGAATACTACTCAAAGGATCAAATCATTGCATCAAAGAACCATAATTAACTCAAGATCATTGTTAAAACTTTACAAGCCATAAAATAGTTAAAAAACATAGCATAGGGATCTCTTCTCGCAAACTACAGCTTAGACTAAGACTCCCCCTCAATCTCTCCACCTTTAGCATCAAGACACCAAAAAGAAGGTGAGGAGGGTCCTAAGGTCTTCACTCTTCACTGTCGGTCCTCTCATCGTCATCTTCATCATCTTCCTCTTCAGATTGATGATGAGGAGGAGGAGGAGGAGGTGCGGAGCTACTCGAGCCCCCAACGCCAAAGTAGGCAAGCTCGGAGGGGGTCAAGGGCCCGAGATCGGTGAAGTCAGAATCTGAGTCTTCAGAGATTATTGGAGACCCAATTGGCTCAATCTCTTGTTTCTGGCAAATTTGCTTCACATTTGCCTTGATATACTTCATGTCCTCCTTTCTTTTCTTGTTGAGCTTATGGGCCTTCACCTCGGCCGTTTTGCAGGAGGCAAAGATTGCAGTCAGATACTTGAGAATTCCACTGGCTGAACCATTTTGAGGGGATGCACTAGTAGCAGGGGCAGCCCTGGCATCTTCTCTTCTTCTTGCCGGTGCCTCGGGACTGGAGGCTGGCGAGGGAGCAGCCTGCACACTCGGCTTTTGAGGCATTTGAGGCCTCAAGGGGAGATGCTCCACATCTTTCACAAACTCAATCCCAGTGACTTTCTCAATCACAAACATTAGGTAAGGAGCATATCCACAAGACCTGTTGGGAGTGCAAGATATGTTCACCATGTCATTCCAAATGTATTCCGCCACATCAAACGGGCGGTCCTTGCTTATGACCCTCATCAGAGTCCGGAGGTATCCTTGCACACTCCCAGCATCTCCATCCATGGGAGCAATCGTCTTCCTCAAAACTCTGTTCAGCATCACAAAAAATGGCTTCATATTTTTGGTGGAGGGAGGGTTGAACTTTGAGTTTGGCTCATATAGGAACTTCATCCTATCCTTCTCAATGACACCTATGTTGTGTATGATCAGGCAGTCAGATCTTGTGGTGTCGAGGTGAAGCAGGTTAGCAAAATCTTCTTGAGTGATACTGTACTTGGATCTATGGATCATCCAAGTGACACTCTCCTCATCTACACTAGAGAAGTGACAGGTTGCAAAGAACTGTGCAATCACTTCATCATTCCAGTTATTCCTGAAGGCAAAAAGATCCCTCTCAATGGCTCTCACTACCTCAGTGAATGGTGATCAGCCCTTCTTCTCAAAATGTGCCCAATCAATCCACTGACTGCGCACAATTGGTGTCTTCATTGGGATATACACTGATTTGTAGAAATCAGCATGGAAGTTGCACCAGAATCTTCCATCAACAGCTTGCTTCGGTCGGCCGTACCAATCGATGCTCCTGAATTTTGCCGCCGAGTCACTGCCCTTCCCGTTGAACTTCTCTTCATTGGGGTCAAGGACCCCTTCCCTTGGAGTATGGAGTTTCAATGGGCCAACCGGACCTGTGGCAATACCTTTGCCCTTGCCCTTTGCTTGGCGAGGGCCACTTGATGATGCAGCTGCTTTGGAGACTGGCTTCTTTGCCAACACCTTCCTTCGAACCTGAGGAGGGGTTGGAGCTGGCTCGGAGGGTCTTTCTTGGTGCTTCTTGCCAAGACCCGTCAAGGTCTGAGGTGCCACCTTGTGGTCCATCTCGGCCTCAAAGTCGGAGACATCATTGCCCGAGCTCGACATGACCTGGGAATGAGTGGCATGAATGATAATGAATGATACAAGGCATAGGTGTGAAAGTATAGCAAGGAATTGCATTGAGGAATTGAAGAATTAGGTTTTGAGTTCAGAAACATCGGACTTGTCCGATGCACAGGCACGGACTAGTCCAGGGGACCGAACTTGTCCGTGCATGGACCGGACTAGTCCGGTGTTCATCCTCAAAAACCTAAGAGATTGGACAAAAGTTGATTCCTAATGCACAACAAGTGTAGCATACACGTAATACATCAAGGAGGCATGTATATAGTGAAATATGCTAGGCTATTTGATCAACAATGAAGAAATTTGGAATTTCTAGGGTTTGAGCAAAAATTACCGGAAAAATTGCTTGAAACTTGGAGATGAGGGTATTGAAGGCCGGACAAGTCCGCTAGCTTCAATCCTCAAGTGTACAAGCTTGATTTCCACCCAAATGCGAAGCTTTTTGGTGGAGGGAGCAAGAAATCGCCTTGGGAGCTCGAGCACGAAGAGAGAGAATGCGTGAGGCAATAGTGGAGGTGAAGAGATTAGGGTTTTGCGGCGGACGGGCTAGGGTTATGGACACGAAAAATCGGACAAGTCCGGAGATGACCGGACTAGTCCGAACTTTTCCAGAGGCTATATCGGACTAGTCCGTTGTCTACCAGACTAGTCCAGCCTTACCGGCACTCTACAGACTAGTCTGCATGGGCGGACTAGTTCGGGCAACCACGAACTAGTCCTTGGTCCAGGCAAGAGTTTTTTAGCCCATTCATATATATTTGAAGGTTCATATTTAGAAAATGGAGAGGCAAATCAACTCAAATCATCTGGATGAATATGATCAGTAAGCATACAACAATCAAGCAATGATCATAATTCACCAAGATCCAGTAATTGACATAGTTTTTTTTGGAGAAAATTGAGAGAGATGATTTTCATAATCCAATCAACATATTTGAAGAATTCATACAGGTATGTAACATTTCAAGCCACACTCTGAGCATCAAAGATATTTAGTTCATTTCGGAGTTCACAAAAGCGCTTTTCATCAAGTGGCTTGGTGAATATGTCGGCCAATTGCTTTTGAGTGTTGACATGTGAAATGGCTATGTCTCCTTTCATGGCATGATCTCTCAAAAAGTGAGGTCTTATGTTTATGTGTTTAGTTCTGGAGTGCTCAACTGGGTTGTAGGCAATTTTGATGGCACTTTCATTGTCACAAAGGAGTGGAATATGGTTCATATTGTAACCATAATCCCTTAGAGTTTGTCGCATCCAAAGAAGTTGTGCACAACAACTCCCGACTGCAACATACTCTGCTTCGGCTGTGGATAAGGCAATGGAATTTTGTTTCTTGGAGGACCGAGAAATTAAGGATCTCCCTAGGAATTGGCATGTACCGGAGGTGTTTTTTCTATGTACTTTGCACCCGGCATAATCTGCATCGGAGTAGCCAATGAGATTGAATTTTGTGCCTTTTGGGTACCAAAGAACAAGGTTGGGTGTATGAACCCAATATCTCGAGATCCTTTTTATGGCTGTCAAGTGGCATTCCTTAGGATTGGCTTGAAATCTTGCACACAAACATACACTCAACATAATATCTGGCCTAGTTGTACATAAATAGAGTAGAGATCCAATCATGGAGCGATATACCTTTTGGTCGACGCTAGGTCCATCTTCATTGAGATCCAAGTGGCCATTCGTTGCCATGGGGTTTTTTATGGGCTTCTCCTTGTCCATGCCAAACTTCTTAAGTATGTGCCTGTGTGTACTTTGTTTGGCTTAGGAACGTCCCTTCCTTCTGTTGACGCACTTGGAATCCCAAGAGGTACTTTAATTCTCCCATCATTGACATTTCAAACCTATCTGTCATGATTTTACAAAATTCCTCATCAAAGGACTGGTTAGTTGACCCAAACATTATATCGTCAACATAAATTTGACAAATAAAAAGATCATCATCAAAATTCTTTGTAAATAGTGTATAATCTACTTCGCCAATCTTAAATCCATTTTCAATTAAGAAATCTCTAAGACACTCATACCAAGCTCTAGGAGCTTGTTTGAGGCCGTAGAGAGCCTTGCGCAATTTAAATACGTGGTCGGGGAACTCTTCGTCTTCAAACCCGGGTGCTTGCTCCACGTACACCTCTTCCTTTATTGGTCCATTGAGGAAGGCGCTTTTCACATCCATTTGATACAACTTGAAATCATGGTGAGTAGCATATGCAAGTAATATTCTAATAGATTCAAGCCTAGCTACTGGAGCGAAGGTCTCATCGAAATCCAAACCTTCAACTTGTAAATACCCTTTGGCCACAAGTTGTGCCTTGTTCCTTGTCACCACCCCGTGTTCATCTTGTTTGTTGCGGAAGACCCACTTGGTGCCGACGATGTTTGCATTGGGTCTTGCCACAAGTTCCCACACCTTGTTCCGCTTGAAGTTGTTCAATTCTTCTTGCATTGCCACCACCCAGTACGAATCTTTCAGTGCATCTTCAACCCTGCGTGGTTCCAAAAAGGATACAAACGAATAGTGCTCACAAAAGTTAGCTATGCGAGATATTGTGGTTACTCCCTTTTGGATGTCACCAATGATATTGTCGATTGGGTGATCCCTTTGGACGCATTGGTGTACTCTTGGGTGTGGCACTTGAGGAGTTGTATCTTCATGATCATCTGCTTCTCCCCCTAAGTGATTGCTTTTGTTGACTTGTTGATTATCTTCGTATTCTTGTGGTTGATCTTGTGTTTAAGCTCCCCCATGATCTTTGGTCTCCTCTTGTGGTTCATCTTCCTCATGTACGTGTGGAGGTGGCTTTTGTGGCCGAACCTCGCCTAGAGCCATTCTTTTCAATGCTTGACAAGGAGCTTCTTCTTTAGCTAGTTCACATGGATCAACTTGCTCCTTTTGGGAGCCATTAGTCTCATCGAACACTACGTCTTGTGCTACTTCAACAAGTCCGGAGGTCTTGTTGAAAACACGATAGGCGTAAGTGTTCGAATCATAACCAAGCAAGAAACCTTCATCGGACTTTGAAACAAACTTTGAAGTACTAGGCTTCTTGTTCAAGATATAACATGGAGAACCGAAAACTCAAAAATATGGAATATTTGGTTTGTTACCAGTGAGTAGCTCATAGGATGTCTTCTTGAGTAGTCGATGAAGATAAAGTTGATTTACGGTGTGGCAAGCGTTGTTAATCGCTTCCGCCCAAAATCGATCCGATGTATTGTACTCATCGAGCATTCTTCTTGCCTATGAGTGTTCGATTCTTTCTTTCGGCAACTCCGTTTTGTTGTGGGGAGTACGGCGCTGAAAATTCGTGCTTTATGCCTTCTTCATCAAGGTACTCCTCCACTTGTGTGTTCTTGAACTCCGTGTTGTTGTCGCTTCAAATATTCTTGATTGTCAATGAGAATTCATTTTGAGCTTGCTTGAAGAACTTCTTGAGTATTCCTTGTGTCTCAGACTTTTCATGCAAAAAGAAAACCCAAGTGAAGCGAGAAAAATCATCAACGACAACTAAACCATATTTGTTACCGCCGATGCTTATGTAGGCTATTGGACCAAATAATTCCATGTGCAGTAGCTCGAGTGGTCTTGTTGTAGTCATGACATTTTTGGCGGGGTGAGGTGCTCCAACCTGCTTCCTGGCTTGGCACGCGCTACAGGGCCTGTCTTTCTCAAATACAACATCCTTTAAACCTCGGATGTGATCGCCTTTGAGGAGTTTTTGAAGGTTCCTCATACCAACATGCGCTAGCCGTCTATGCCACAGCCAACCCATGTTGGTCTTGGCAATCAAGCATGTGTCAAGTTCAGCTTTATCCTTGTTGAAGTCAACAAGATAGAGCTTTCCCTTTAACATACCCTGGAATGCAATGGAACCATCACCCCTCCTAGAAACGGTCACACCCTCGTTAGTGAACAAGCAATTATAACCTTTGTAGCATAATTTAGATATGGACAGTAGGTTATAATCTAGGGATTCAACATGTAAAACATGAGAAAGTGTGTGTTTAGAGGATATTGCAATTTTACCGGAACTGAGCACCCTTCCTTGATTATTATCTCCAAAGTAGATGCCCTCGTTTGGGTCCTTATTCTCTTCATATTGCATGAACATTCTTCTTTCCCCGGTCATATGGTTTGTGCAGCCACTGTCTAGCACCCATTTAGATCCATCGGAGGAATAGGCCTTCAAAAAACAAATCATGCTTTGGTTTTAGGTACCCAAGCTTTCTTGGGTCCTTGGAGGTTAATCACAATGCATTTGGGCACCCACACATGAGATTTGGTGTTCCCAACATAATGAGCATAAACCTTGCCAAAATTATTTCTCATTAACACATAGGAGGCATCAAAAGTTTTAAACAATAGCTGTTGTTGTTTGTGTACAGGACTACTCTGGGGGGCCGGACTTGTCCGGAGGACTGGACTTGTCTGGAAACCGGTCGAACTAGTCCGGTATTCATGTGTAGTTACTGTCTCTATCGGTGACTTCCCAATTTGAGAGGGCCTTCCTTTTACAAAGGTAATCCTCTCCTTGTTATTCTTATGGCTTCTAGCATGTTGCTTTTCACCATAAGAATAACCAATGCCATATTTGACATTCGGAGGTCTTTTGACCAAGTATGCACTACGTGCATATTTGATCTTCTCCTTGTCAAATATGCCACTTTGTGCAGGATGTTTATCCTTTGTAGAGGTTGGCTTATCCTTCAAATTGGTGTCACCTTTCTTACATGTGCAAGCATGAGCAAAATGAGTTTTAGTGGGTTGAGAAGGTGAACTTGAAGAGGAGGAAGGTTGACTCAGCTTGTGTGACTCAACCTGCACTTCAAGGATCTTGCTAACCTTGATCAGGTCAGCAAGTTGGTCCTTGATTGTGGCATTTGAGTCAGTTAACTCCAGGCAAGTTTCCTTGCTCAAAGCTAACTCAAGCTCTGGTGATTTGCTTCGTTCCTTTTCAAGTTCTAGATGTTTGTCAAGTTTGACATATTCCTCCTTTTGGGAGATGATCATGTCCTCTTGACGATGTATTAACCTCTCCTTCTCAACAAGTTGATCAAGCAAAAATTTCATTTTAGTAGCTGTTTTCCTATCTAGTCCAATAAGCATGTCCTCATTATCACTATTGAGTTCATCATCGCTAGAATAGGAATGCACGGAGGGGGATTTAATGGTTACCTTGCGTTTACCTTCCTTTTCCATAAGTCAAGTGCCGTCTACCTTCCATGCGCCAAGTGTAGGGAAAAGGGTAGACTTCTTGGATGTCTTCTTGATGGCTATGCTAGCCATCTCTTCTTCTTCGGACGACGAGGACTCATCATTTGAGTTCCACTATTTTCCCAATGTGCGCTTGTTCGGCTTGTTTCTTCTTCTTGAAGAATTTCTTGGGTTGAGGCTTGGCTTCTTTGGTCTTCTTCTTGTTCTCCACATATGGGCAATCAACTATAAAGTGGTTATACTCACCACAATTATTGCATGCCCGCCTCAACTTTGGCTTCGTTCTTTCCTTGTACTTTCCTTCGCTTGACTTTGTACCTTGTCTCTTTTTCATTATTCTCTTGAATTTCTTCATGAACAACATCATGTCTTCTTCATCCAATTCAATGCTCTCGTCGTCACTATCTTCCTCTAGTTGTGCTTCTCTAGCTTCTTTGGATAGGGGCTTGAGAGTGGACTTCAAAGCAACCCCTTTCTTCTTTGCTGAGGTGAGGTCAGCAATCTCCTTGACATGTTTTGCTTGTTTTTCCATCATCTCGAAGTTGATGATCTTTCCATGCAGTTCATCCGGAGTCATCCTTTTGTATTTGGGGCTTTCTCTGATCATGGAGCATAGTGTGACGTTGCGAGGCATAAAAGCTCTAAGGATGAGCTCTACCACCTCATTGTCATTCCACTTCTTACTTCCGTATGATCTGACCTTGTTGACGAGTGTCTTTAATCGATTGTACATGTCTTAGGGTGACTCGTCTTCTTCAATTGCAAATCTTCCTAACTCACCTTCAATCATTTCGATTTTTTCTTCACGCACATGTCGATCACCTTCATGTGCAGTTTGTAGTGTGTCCCATATCTCCTTTGCAATTTTGAGTCCATCCACCTTGGTGAAATCGTCCCGACTGAGTGAAGAGGTAATTACAGCCGCGGCTTGAGCATTTCGGTGAATTGCCTGCTCTTAGCTGGGGGTGAGCTCTTCGTCGTCGTCCGGGATATCTATCCCTGTGCACACAGTATGACACAAACTTGGATTGAGGGAAATAAGATGCATTTTCATATTTTGTCTCCACATTGAGTAATCACTTCCATCGAAGTGTGGGGCTTTTCCAAGTGGGATAGATAAATAATGATTGTTATTGGAATTGAGACGATCATAGTTAAAAGGATATCAGGAGTAGTCGGTGTGACTACTCCCCTTCTTCTTCTCTTCAACTTTTACTTTCCCTTTGGAAAGTGTCTTCTTTCTTAGGAGCGCCTTTAGCTCCAGCGTCTCCTTATCGTCGTCCTCGAAGTCTTGAATGGCTTCGAGAAGCTTCTCCACCTTGAGGTTCTTTTCATCATCAGCCTTCTCTTGGTTGTTGCTCTTGTGGGTGTCCTTCATGTCCGACATGATGTCCTTCGAGCGATTAGTCTCTTCCTTGAAGAACCCGCTCTGATACCAATTGAATGTGGCCTAGAGGGGGGGTGAATAGGCCTTTTTGAAAACTGTCGGATCCTGCAACACTTAACAACCAGTTCAAAACCAGAGACATCGGACTAGTCCGGTAAAGTGCGGACTAGTCCGGTGTATACAGACTAGATTGATTAAGATTGATCGATTAACTTTATTGTTCAATATATGCAGCGGAAATATACGATTAAACAAAGTGTTATAAGGTTATGAACCAGGTTATATCACAATTCAATCTTATACTTGATATTTCAACATAAAGTAATCAAGATCAATTGTAACCCTAGATTGATATGATTTAAAGAACAATGAACACAAAAGAGGAACACAATAGATTTATCCTGTGGTTCGGTTCCCACAGAGGCAACCTACATCCACGTTGAGGAGTCCACAAAAGGACCGGGTCTTCTCCATCCCTACCCTCATCGGATCGCCACGAAGGTCAATCCTCTTCCACTTACCTCAAAGGGGTGAATAACCGAATTCAAGGGGCCTTCTCACACGCTGAGAGCTCCCTTGGATTACAACACGAAATACTACCAAGAACACACTCAAATGATTACAATTAAATCATAGGAGTGTGTTAGAGAATCAAACGAAGAGCTCAATGTGGTGTTGAACGTGTCTCTCCAATGAACTAGAGTGAATCCCCAAGGGTTTGATCTTTGTTGCACTTAATTTCGTGGAGAGATGTGGTTTTTGAGGCTCTTGAGAGGTGTGACGGCGCTAGGGTTCGAGTGTGTATGAAATATGGCCGTGCAACTCTATTTATATAGGTTTCTAAAAGTGACTGTTAGGGTTCAGAAAGATCGGACTAGTCCGTGGTGGTCACCGTACTAGTCCGGTGTGCTGTGTGTAGCAAACCCTAAGTGTCCCGAAATATCGGACTAGTATGGCTAGGAACGGACTTGTCCGATTTCGCTACTGGAAATCTTCGGACTAGTCCGATAGTCATCAGACTTGTCCGGACATGTGAAACCCTAAGTGTATTGGATGAGAAGTCCGCACTTGGAGGACTTGTCCGATTTGGTTCAGAGGGTTTTTCGGACTAGTCCGTGCAAATATCGGACTTGTCCTATTCGGACCAGAGAGAATATCAGACTAGTCCCGTTGTGATCGGACTTGTCTGATTTTGTGTGACTTGTGAAGTGTTTTGGGGACTAGTCCGCACTGGGGAGTACTAGTCCGATTATAGTCAGAGAGATATCGGACTTGTCCGATTTTGTGCGGAGAGGATATCGGACTAGTCCGGTGTCAGTCGGACTAGTTCGGTCCTGTGTAACTTTGTGCAATGTGTGTGTTTAATTTTGATTGAGCTCTTGGGATGTGTTTTCTTAACACACTCCATACACAATGATCTACTATTCTTCTTCTTTGAGCTCATTTCCACTTTGCTCCTCATTCTTCCTTCTTTTTGGTACTTTGCTCATTTTTCTATTAAAAACCTGTATTCATCTCAACAAAGAGGTTAGGATCCCAATTGCTTGTCATAAATCATCCAAAACACACAAGAGAGTCCTAGATGCACTTTCAATATGCACACAAGCCACCACATACTCATACATCAACAAACACCCCGTGGACTAGGGTATTACGCTCAGGCGGCCCGAACCACGTAAAACTCTCAGTGTCTCCATCTCGTCCTTAATATACGTGTGCCCAGACTGAATATGAACCTCCACAGACTACGTTTTAGTAGTACCGGGGGAAGTGTCTTAGTCAACACTTTGACATTTGACGCGACAGGTAGGGGGCGCTTGAGATTTCGAGATGGTGAACTCTGCAGCAGCATCGTCCAACGGTAATGCTGAACAGCCTCTCAGAGGGAACCTCTCGAATGTTCAAGAACCAGTTGGCGCTGTTGTCCCGGCGAGTGTTGCTGCACCACCACCACCACCTGCTCTGGCAATCAACGCCAGACAACAGGATGGTGTCTTCGCGTCGGTCACTGCATCAACACACAACAACCTGGAGAACACGATCAATGCTACGCGTACTCATCTTGAGCACCCACCGGCGCCCGAAGCACCTCAGAGTGTGATGGAGCAGTGGCCCGCTGATGTGCAGCATCTGGTTGCAGCCGCAGCTGACGCCATCAGCAACCAAGGCCCGCCCCCTGCTGGGAAGGTAACCTCTTAGCGGAGGACCTTGTCTGGCAGACTTGGTCCTCAAGTTTTTCAGCACCGGAGACGAGCTGTGTCTCAACAAGTGACATCGCTGCCCTCCGGGGCATGTCGCACCCACAATGCGTCAAGACTTTTGATGCATGATCTCCAGTCGGAGCTCGACCGACTTTAAGGGCAGCAGGATGTCCGCGTCCACATCGAGCGCGCTCGCGAGAGGCTAGAGGCTCAGGAAAACCCTTCTCCTTTGGGAGTCGGGGGCAGCTGCTCAGCTCTGTCCATGCTCCTTCACATGGTCTGATGGCCACATAAGTTCCAACCTCATTTGCTAGAGAAATACAACAGGACCATCAACCCTGTCGAATTCCTCCAGATACACTCCACCGCCATCCTCGCGGCGGGTGGTAATGAGGTCGTGATGGACAATTATTTTCTTGTTGCTCTGACAAGGATAGCCATGTCCTAGTTCATGAGTCTTCTGCTTGACTCCATCAACAGTTGGGCAGAGTTATGTCACCAGTTCACCACCAACTTTGGGATTTCCAACACCCAGCCTGGCACACAACTTGATCTGTTTGTTGTGCAAGAGAAGTTGGGCGAGTCATTGCGATCCTTCATCCAGTGGTTTTCCCAGGTACGGAATACCATTCCTTCAATCTCCAATGCGTCTGTCGTTGTTGCATTTCGATAGGGCGTCAAGGACAAGAAGATGTTGGAGAAGCTGGTGACAAAACAAGTAACCAGCATCACAGAAATCTTCAGCGTGGCCAACAAGGGCGCTCGGGCAGCAAAGGGCCATGAAATGCACTACAAGCCAGCTGCGGAGGTTAGCAAAAAGCCCTCCAAAGATGAAGCCACTACCTAAGGTACTGGAAAGAAGAATGAAATGTCCAACAGCAAGAAGAAGCCATCGGCATGCATGCCTACTGCTGCTGCAGCTGCAACTCCGGGTGGCTGGGGGCCACGCCCCGAAAAGCGACCTCGACTTTGCCTGAAGACGGTGGTGGTTTAAATATGTGGTGTATGATCCACAAAACGGACACTCACAATCTTGACCGCGAGGTCCAAAACCTTGTCGAGTGCTTCAACAAGTGCCGAGAAGAAGCTCCTTCCCACCAGCGGGAAGGAAAGCAAAAAGTCGATGAAGCTTCAGCTGATTCGGAGCTAAGCTTCCAGGACCCCAAGAAGGTCCTAAAGGCTGTGTACAACACCGTTGACGACAATTCTAACATCCCCGTCAACGAGCATTAGAAGACCCTCAATACAATATATGGAGGGTCCTGGGATATAACCTCCTGCCCTGTCCTCAAGACAATGCGTCGGGAGATTCCTACCACAGCTCCGACCGCCAAGGCTGAACCCCATCGGAAGTGGATGGACACCCATCACTTTTGATGCTACAGGCTTCCGTAGGAACATGATTGGAGCCGGTCAACTACCATTGATGGTGTCTCCTACCATTAATAACGTCCAACTCTACCATTTCTTGGTGGATGGAGGTGTGGCACTTAACCTCCTTAGCTATGAAGCGTTCCTAAAGATTCAGCTTCGACTCTCGGACCTTCGCCCCTCACATCCATTCTCCAGGGTAGGTCCTAGCGCATTCAGTCCTCTCGGTTCAATTACACTTCTGGTGACCTTTGGGACTCGAGAGAACTACAGAACCAAAAAGATGGTCTTCGATGTGACACACATCAGCTTACCCTTCAACGCCATCCTAGGCAGGCCAACCTTGTATAGGTTCATGACCGCAGCTCACTACGGCTACTTGGTGTTGAAGATGCCGACACCTTCGGGCGTTCTTCGGATCCACGGAGATCACCCTGCGGGAGTCACTGCGCTGGAAGAACTCCATGCGCTTGCAACAGCACAGGAGGAAGCATATGGCAAGGAGCTAGCTGCTCAACCTTTGAGCACTCGTCACCGAGGCTCAACCACTGCACCACGCGTGCAGCCAAGTGGTGACACCGACATTCCCATCAAAGTCATCCAAATTGGATCCTATCCTGCCCAGAACACCCATGTATTGGGAGGTCTGTACAACAAATAGGAACTTGTGCCCATCACATTCCTCTGGGCGAATGTTGACGTGTTTGCCTAGCAACCATCAAAAATGTCTGGGATCCTTAGGGAGGTGATTGAGCACAACCTACTCCCGACGCACGAGAAGTACACCAGAAGCCCCGAAGGCAATAAGTCAAGTGGCAGGACTTCATCAGACAAGAAATTAAGAAGTTGCTCGATGCTGGTTTCATCCAGGAGGTTCAACATCCAAGATGGCTGGCAAACCCAGTTGTTTTACCAAAAGCCGGCGAGAAACTTCAGATGTGTATCGACTACACCACCTTGAATAAGGCATGTCCAAAAGACCCATTTCCACTACCTAGTATAGACCAGATAGTGGATTCCACCTCCGGCTGTGAACTATTGTTTTTCCTAGATGAATACTCTGGATACCATCAAATCCAAATGTCTTGGGAAGATGAAGAGCATACTGCGTTCATAATAGTAGAAGGGTTGTATTGTTATACTTTCATGCCATACGATCTCAAAAATGCTGCTTCAACTTTTGTGCGAGCTTTGCACAAAACCATTGGAGAGCTCATCAGGGAGTTGGTGCAGGTATACGTTGATGATATCACCGTGAAAGTAAAGAACAAGGAGTCACTCCTTGGCAACCTACAAGCCGTCTTTGACAAGTTATGCGTGACGTGCACCAAGCTGAACCCGGACAAATGTTTCTTCGGGGTTAGCTCTGGGAAGCTCCTCGGATTCTTAGTGACACACCAAGGAATTAAGGCAAATTTGGCGAAGATCAAGGCTATTGAAGACATGCAGCCCCCAGCCCGCATCAAGGATGTCCAGAAGGTAACTGGATGTTTAGCTGCTCTCAGTCGGTTCATCTCAAGACTGGCAGAACGGGCGCTTCTCTTCTTCAAACTATTGAGGAAGTTCGGACCATTCCATTGGCCCGAAGACGCAGAAAAGGCATTCCAAGAGCTCAAGCAGCTCCTCACCACAGTACCATTCCTGGTAGCTCTGAACCCTGATGAGCCTCTACTTCTTTACATTTCGGCAACTATGGAGGTTGTTATTATGGTCCTGGTCACAGAAAGACAATAGCCACGTCCAGTTCAAGAGTCCAGAACCGTCCGGGAGAGTCCGAAGCTACCTGAAGGTGAGTCTGGATCACAGCCCCCAGTCGCGGATCCTCAAGGCGAGATACCACAGGATCGACCTCTCGCATTCGAGGGAGTTCTCATGGCTGAACAAGAAGATCGGGACCCATCCGAGATTGTCCGGGACGAATAAGAACAAGATCCGGACCCCTCCGAGAAGGTCCGCAGAGCTCATGAAGAAGCTCCAGGCACCTCCAGGAGGGTTTTAGTTGATGAAGAAGAAGCTCTAGGGCCTACCAGGAGGGCCCGGAACACCCAGCGACCAGTGTATTTTATCAGTGAAGTACTCCACGATGCCAAGACTCGATATATTGAGGTGCATAAGTTGCTTTACGCAGTTCTTATTGCCTCAAGGAAGTTACGTCACTACTTCCAAGCCCACAAGATATTTGTGGTACCCTCATATCCACTGCATGATATATTGCACAACCCAAACTCTACTGGGAACATCGCCAAGTGGGCAGCGAAATTGGCAGAGTTTGATCTCAAATTCGTGCCACGACACGCTATCAAGAGTCATGCAGTGGCTGATTTTGTGGCGGAGTGGACACCTTCTCCATCAAGTCCTAGGGCCCCAGTGAATAGAAGCCGAAACCCAAGGTCCCGATCTTCACTGAACCTCACAGGACTCTCTACTTCGAGGGCTTTGTGCAGAAGCAGGGGGCCGAATATGGAATCCTTCTCCTTGCTCCGACTAGGGAGAAGGTCAAATACATGGTGCACCTTGACTTCAAGGTAACCAACAACATGGCAGAGTATGAAGCTATCATCTATGGGCCCAAGGTGGCGCTATCATATGGTGTCAAGCAGTTGTTAGCGAAGGGTGACTCGCAACTCATCATCAAGCAAGTCAAAGGTCAATGCAGTTGCAACAACCTCAACTCACTGCTTACCTCCTCGAAGTCGAGAAGCTCTAGAAGAACTTCCACGTCCTAGACCTCTGTCATGTCCAGCATATCAACAACGCTGAAGCTGATGAACTCTCGGTGAAGGCTTCAGCCAGAGCTCAAGCTCCTGACAGATTCTTTGTCCAGAGAATGTTAGGACCTGTCGCTCAGCCCGTCAAACTCAGTGAGGGAGGCGAGACCAGCATCCAGAAGGTGGCGGTCCCGATGGCCCCGTTACCATGGCGTACACCAAAGGTCGGAGGTGCTGCAGGAAGCTCCAAGCAACCCAGCACGCAAGGCTCAGAAGCTCAAGTTAGCTCTAATGCATGGATCTCTTAGATCCAGAGCTACTTGAAATACAACATCCTTCCTGAAGACGGTGCATCCACTGACCGGATCGTCAGATTGGCTAAAAGGTACACGCTGGTAGAAGGGGATCTCTACCGGCGCAGTCCCAACAACGTCCTAATGCGGTGCTTGCTAGGGAAGAAGGCCGCGAGCTCCTCGCGGAAATCCATGGAGGCGAGTGTGGGAACCAGACATCTTTTGCATGCTGGTTGGTAAAGCCTTTCGGCATGGCTTCTACTGGCCTACAACACTCCTAGATGCAGTCGAGATGGTAAAAAAGTGTGAAGCGTGCCATTTCCAAGCGAAACAAATTCAGACACCAGCTCAGTCACTGCAAATGATACCTTCTACATGGCCATTCACTGTGTGGGGGATGGACATTTTGGGACCTTTCGCAAAGCCATTGGAGGTTATAGGTTCCTGTATGTCGCCATCGACAAGTTCACCAAGTGGCCGGAAGCTACTCCAGTTGTGACAATAAACAAGCAATCCACTATCAAGTTCTTGAAGTCCTTAGTCTGCAGATTCGGAGTTCCCAACAGAGTCATAACTGACAACAGAACCCAATTCACAAGTGTAGCATTCCAAGAATATTGCAAAGACCTCAGCATTCAAGTTAGCTACGCATCAGTAGGTCACCCAACAAGTAATGGCCAAGTCGAGAGAGCTAATGGAAAAATGATGAAGTGCTCAAGACGTGCACATATGAGAGCTTAAAGAAACATGGAGACAATTGGATCGAGGAGCTTCCATCTGCACTTTGGGCGAGCAGGACAACACCAAACTGGTCAACTGGAGAGACACCTTTTTTCTTGGTGTACGGAGCTGAAGCAGTCCTTCCTCCGGAGATCACCATGGGGTCGCTCCGGGTCCAGACCTTCGATGAAGCCACGCAGGACAAGCTCTGGTGTGAAGACCTTGACCTCGTCGATGAGGGAAGGTGCCACACAGTTGTTCAGAATGCACAATATTGTGAGGAACTCCAGCACTATCATCAAAGGCATGTGCGCAACGGACAGCTCAAGAAAAGTGATATGGTGTTGCGGAGAATACTAACTCAAGAAGAGGTCCCTTCTGAGTAATTAAAGTATCCCTTCCCAGATGCGCTCGCTTGGAAACAGAGGATGGGACTCCGCTTCCCAACCCCTGGAACATTGAGCACCTCTGTAAGCTTTATGCTTGGTTTGATGGAGGTCAGTCTATTTTCACACAACAATGTAAGTTATAGAGTCTATAGGTAGAGTCAGGTAGGTCCTCCGGGAGAACATCTGGACCCCTCCAAGAGGGTCTGGGAAGTTCAAGCAACACTTGACCTAGTAATCGTACTTTAAGTGTAGCTACCTACTCTGGGTTAGCACGAGATGAATAGCACACTTGTCCTAAGGGTCCGTATCCTAAGTGTGTCCTTGTCTCCCCTGTAATTCGGACCTATAATGAATAACATCATTGTGTGAAAACAGACTCCAAGTGCATTAATTTCGTACAAGCTCATTTCTTTATTATTATTTCCTTCTTGTCTATAACAAAGTTGTGCAATTATTTTGAGATTTAGTCCAGGTTATTCATATGATATGCAAGTTATATTTTTATTCTTCTTTAGATCTTAGCATTGCTAGATGGTCTACTCGCCTGAATGCCAAAGCCAATGGCAGGTCTGGAGTGCGCTATCGACTCAGACTTGTCCAACACCCTAAGTTTGCCCCTCTACCTAAATTCCGGCAGGCCTCAGTAGGGCAGGTCCAGAAGGCATTCAGATCTGAAGAGATTACATCAATTTACTTGTTATCATGTTGAATTCCTTCGTATCTAAAGTTCAAATAAGAAAAGTAAGCTGCAAACAAGTTATAGATGGGAGGACAAATTTTACTGTTTTCATGTCTTTGATGCACAGGAAAAATGGAAAACTCGTGGCATTTGTGGATGATGTCAGAGCTACTAAGCCCTAACATCCCCCATGGGGGCCCGCCGTTGACGTTTTGTACGATGAAAGTGGGTGCCGTCGGAGGTGACAAAGTTCCGACAACTCCCATGGGGCCCCCCGTCGACGTGAAGAATAATGACGATCCAAGCGAAGATGGTGAAGAAATCACCCCGAAGGGGATTCTCCACTGACGTATTATACATTGATGGTTGATATCAAGAAGCTCTTACAATCTCAGGGTGCCCATCGTCGACGCTCTAAGTGTTGGCGGTGGGTGCCGTTGGAGTGACAAAACTCCGACGACCCCTAGGGGGCCCGCCGTCGATGCTTTATGCGTTGGCAGTGGGCGCCGTCGAACCTTTCAGGCTCCAACAACACCCAGGGGGCCCACCATCGACGTTCTACGCATTGACAGTGGGCGCCGTCGGACCTACCAAGATCCGACACCCCCTGTCGATGTTCTACGCGTTAGCAGTGGGCACCGTTGGACCTACCTAGCTCCCACAACTCCTAGGGGGCCCTCCTATTATGTAACAGAGGGTCCCCGGAGAAGTTGGAGGTAAACTTCAGAACTCGGAGCTAACGTTCTAGCTACGAGTGCAAAGTGAAGTCATCGAGACATTGTCAAATCCTTTTGGTACATGTTCGCTATCAAGTTGTGTATGTAGACCAGAGAGCCAACAAGATGAAGGACAATACATCAAAGACAAACACAAAATGGAATTCATTCATTCATTCAGGAAGATTGGATTTCATTCATTCAAAGGATTGGATTACAAAATAAGGATTGCAAGAGAAAGGTAGAAGAAAAAGGTCCAAGGTTCTATGGAAAAATGAGGCAACCTTCTTGGCAGCTTCACAGACCCTTGCCCTGGCGGTATCTTCTTCTATGAGGATGGGTCTTTCAACCATCATATCTAGAGATAGTTGGGGGTCTCAGCATTTGAAGCACATCTGCACATATTCGGCAATGTTCTTGGCTAGAGATTTCCCCTCTGTCTCCAGTTATTCGATGATTATGTCACCCATTGCATCCAACTTGTTGATGGTAGAGTTCAAGGACACCAGTGCCTTGTCCAGCTCCAGTTTCGGGTCAGCCGGACAAACCGTACTAAAGCCAAGTAGCACCAAAGCTTTGTCAGCGTGCCCCAAAAATCCTAGACTCGCTCGGATTCAATTAACCTCATATTCCTCAATTCCTCCATTGACCTTCTGGTGGTCGAAAGCTCCAAACTTTCCCGGGCGATGCGTTCTACCTCCTTGGCATGTTGCTGAATACTTTCAGCCACCTGCTTTTTGCGATTAGCAAGCTCCGACTCCCAGAGGTGGATGCAGTTCTGGTGGTCTGCCAGTGTAAAAGCCCTAAATTAAAAGTACAAAGTTCATATAGGAAAAATTAAAAGTTGTATGGGAAAAAGGAATCAAGATGAAAACTGAAAAATCAAACAAATTCAAACTTCAATGGAACGAATTCAAATATTAAAAACTTGCTCCCATTCATGATTTGCCAAAATAAAAATTTGAGTTCACCATTAGCTTCCAAATATTCCAAATAGCACCCCTGTAAATTTTCATAAAATGTGGAGCACAAATTCTATTTAATTCAATGGGTACATTGAATTCAATTCAAATTAAAATTTGAATTTCACCTGAAATTTGACAAAATTTGAAATCAAACTAAAAAATTTGAATCTCTATATTTGAATTGACCTCTCCACAAAAGTCTAGAATTTTTGGATCAATATAGGTAGGAGAATTAAAGAAGGAGAGAATATTTACTTGAAGGGGCAGTGGGACCCACTGCTCAGAGAGGCAAATACATGAGTGCTCTGCTTCGACTCATCGTGGCGACATCGCATGGCATGCAAGCTCCAGCGAGCTGCTTGCCTGCTTTCTGCATGGCCTCTCGGGCGTCCTCCCTACACTCCTCATCCATATATTCGGTTCCAACCCCGAGTAGATGAGCACCGGCGGTCATCTCTGTTCTTCTCTCCTGCGCGCACCACCTCGCCCCTCTGTTCACTGAATAGCTCAAGAATTCAGCCGAGTCTCTCCATCCCCCCAAAAGCAAAAGTAAAGAAAACTTCTCCCTCTATCATCTCCACCAATTGGCTCATTGTTTTGCTCATTGTTTTGCCCGTATTTTGAAGTTTCGCGGACGCCATCGTTGAGCCGCCATGGACATCTCCCTCTGTACACCGTGAAGCCGGCGAACTAGGCTGTTGCAAGCCTCGACTTCAACAGAAGAAAGAAGCGCTGGGACACTATGTTTCTCACGGTGAAAACCGCAAACCTTTTCCTCCTTTTATCGAGCGAGTATTCTTCATTTTTGTCTCGGCTCAGGTTTACACTTTGAGCCAGGTCATCGATGCGGTTCTATTTCTATGCATGATTATAGTCTAATCCAGTTGAGAGATAGCTTCTATATGACTGGGCGCATCATATGGATCAACTGCTGATGAGAATAATCGACCACATATGTAATTCAAGTTTTCTCGTTGCCGTTGAAAAGCGTCGTGGTTCACAGTCGAAGGCAACCTTACTGACTATTCCAACCCTTTTGTACCTTCATATCGTCTTTATCATGCTCCCAGGAACCTTCCCCGCCTTATTTTGAGTTGCTTGCGCCATTTCCGAGCAATTTCGACATAGCTGAAACCCTAGGCGCCGCCGCCACCATCAAACACGAATTTCCGGCCATCGCCGGCGTTCGGCGACCTCTCCTTCGTGCTCAGCACCCTGGAAAATGGTTAGGCGACACTTTTCAGGGTGAAGGAGGGCCAGGAAAGGGAAACTGGCGATCTCACCAGCGCAATGCCGCCACGGTCGAGCGACGCGTCGGGAGGTTGACGAAGACCCGACAGGTCCCGCATGTCAGCGACTGTTTCACCAGCGCAGGATCAGCTGTGGCCCCGGATACAATGTGGCTGCATGGTTTAACCCTGTGGCCCTTCGTGCGGCCCCGCTCTGATTAGCCCATTTAAACGAAGTGGGACTGGGTGTGATTATTCAAACTTTTCCATTAGAAAATAATTCCCGATTTTGTGCAAACTTCAAAAATCCATTACTCCTTGTAGATTTGCTCAAATAATTCCCAATAAATTCTGGTAGACTCATCTTGATCGAAATTTCCGGTGGTGCAATTTTTTGGACATGAAAGTACTAGAAGTTTCATAATTAATTCCTTTCACCTAACTACTTGGGAAATTAATTAGTCCTGTTATGTTAATTGGAAAATTCCCAATTTTTGTCAGAACACTCTTAAAAATACACTTGATCTCCAGTAAAAACTCCAAGTTCATTGGACTTCATTTACTGGACCAAACAGTGTTCAAAGCACCTATGTCAATTGAAAAATGGAAAATGTCCAGAAACATTTTCAACATTTTCCCCAATCTTGTAAAATCAGTTTCTCCCTATAGGGAGCTCAGATTATCCACTTTTATCCACTAAAAAGCTCCAGAAGTACCACCAAAATCGAAGAAGGCTTTAACTTGTTAGAATTTTAGAGACAACAAGCTTCCTTGAACAACTCCAATTTTTAGTACAGATCTTTCACATAGAATGTAGTATCCACTGTAAAAATCCCAAAGCCTGTTAAAATCATTTACATACCTGATCCGTATTTATAAGATCTTTTCTATAGTTTCTATATCACTCATGTACTTTTTATATTGCACATCATATAGTGACCGAGATCGAGGAGGATCCGGAGCCCTTGGAGAGCATTCTTCCAGAAGCTAACTATCCCTCTGACTCGCCGCCAGGCAAGCCTCGGTTGGCATTTAAGTGCTATTTCAAAGTTTATATTTGTATCACTTATATCTAGGATGAATTTTGTGCATTAGGTCTAAGGTGATTGAAATTCCACTTGCATGACCCACAAATCACATGCAGTATTGGGTAGGTCTACACACCGACGAGTAGAAAATGCCAATCTTAAGTTTTCAGGAATCCGGTAGAAGTCGAGTAGATGGAATCTACTCGCGAGATAGGATTTTATCACACGGGATGGATTCGATCAAAGAATGGTTTATGAATATGAAATTGAGACCGAGCAGCGTGTAGGATGCAGTGAGACATGGTCTCACGTGCGTAGCCCTGCTTGTGTCAATAGAGGACCAATCCGTGTGCGGCCCTGCTAGACAAGTTTGAACTGTACCAGACACATACTGGGCATATGGAACCCATGAAACCGATGTAACTTGATAACTTGGATGTCGAGGCATAGCTCACTGCCGATAGGGGTGGGTTGGGGCAGCAAGGTGTATATCGGCCGGCGGGCAAAGACACGCTCCGTGTGGGGACCATGTGCCCGTGATGGTGGGACCGGTTCGGTGTTTGAGTTTCTGGAGCACGGCACGCTCCTTAGGCACGGGTGTACGTGACATGTTATTCGGGTGTCTACTGATTGCAATCACCGTCCCTTGTAATTATTTGAGTACCGCTTGTTCACTGCACTGTGACGTAGTAAATACTGAAGAAGACAGGAGAATACGTTGTATTGAAATATAATTGCTTTGCAACTATGATTGCTATAGATTAGGATCACTAAATTTACTGTTATTAAGAATTTAAGCTGCTGCTATTAACTTGAAAAATGATGATCAACATATAAGCGAGTCATTTACTGCTATATCTATTCCTATGTTAAGTATCCCTGCATGTAGAGTTCCATGTTTAGATGAGACGGTTAAGTCTTGCTAGGCGTTCATGCTCACGGTTTCTATATTTAGTTGTTTGCAGATGAAACGTATGAGGAAGGTCTCGAGGATGAGGCGATGCCACCGTTGGGGTATACCGCCGAGTGGGAGTCCTGCATGCCGCCTTAAATTCGTGTGTTGCTAGTGTGCAGCGTCCGCGGGCTGGACGGCTGTACTTTTGCATAGCTAGGCTGAGAGTTTAGCTATGAGTATTATCTTTCGCTGTACATTAATTATTGTAAAAGACTCCTGCTGTTTATGACAATAAAACTTTGTATTTTGTCATATTCTTTTCGTGCGTGTTGTTGGGTGCCTCATAGCATGGCACCACCCTCTGCGATTCGTGGATTGTGTGGACCCGATCCCACAACCGGAGCCTTCTCTCTACCTCTCACTCTCTCCTCCCTGGTGGCGACATCAGCTTCTCTCTTGGAGAGCTCCTTTCCCATCTTCCAGTTCTTCTTCTCCTTCTGCTTGCACCGCTGCTCAAACTTTTATGTGCGGTCTGCCAAGCTTTGCTCTCCCAGAGACAGTCTCTGGGCGAGCTCCTCCTCCCTTTTCATAATACCCTCCTGCTTCTCCAGAAGTTTCTCCTCCCTATCATCGAGGTCCTCTTCACGCTTAAGGAGAATCTCATTCATCTTGTTGAGGTTGTCCTAACGATCGTCAGCAGCCTCATTGCTTTTCCTAGCATGCTCGAGAATCTCCCGAGACTTCACGTCGAGGACCCTAATGGAATCCTCCCACTCATCCAGCAACTGGCCCGGTATATCATTCGAGCCTTTTCTTTCTCGACCCATTCTCACTGGTCAGCAATCCTTGTTTTTGCTAGCTTGGTCTCAAAGTGAAGCCTGTTGCGCCAATGCCTCAAGGTGTGGCACTCTTCTTTGAGGACCTTGCTGTCATGGTCGAAGGCGATCTGAACTTTATAGGGACTGGAGCAAGCGTTGTTGATAGACAAAGCCAAAGGAATTGGCCCCGGATCTACTGGGATCTCTGCCGGCTCGAAGGGGTCTTCTAACAAAAAAATAAGGTCCCACATCACAAGTGTGGTCCTCTGAAACTCTGCGGTGCAGGGTCACGCATTGGGAGCTCTTGAGCCTCTACCGATGCAGAGGGGGAACCCATCGAGGAAGCTCCAGCCTTTGGAGCTGACGATGAAAGTCCCCCTACCGGATCTTCTACCATTGGCTCTGTGGGTGGAGGGCCTGTCGTCGACTCCTCTCTGGGCACTCCGTTTCGGACATGAGAACCTCCAGAGTAATCACATCCGGGGCTTGCGTTGGAGATTCGCTGGGAGCCCCCACCACCACTGGCTCAGGTGTCAGTACTTCGGCTGCATCCGGTTCAGGTGCCAGAGTTTCAGCAACCTCCAACATGGAAGCTGGGACTTCAAGCACTTCCGCCTCAGTCGCCGGATCTTCAACAACTTCCAGCACAGGTGACAGAGCTTCAGTTACCTCCAGCTCAAACGTCGGAGCTTCCGCCATCTCTGTCTCCTGCGTCAGAGCTTCAACTGCCAGCTATACAGCTGCAAGCGCATCTTCACAAGTGTCTCCCCCGTGATTCGCTGCTACCATGGGAGCTTCTGACGTCACCTCTAGATCCAGATCCACAACAGCGGGCGCCGGAGCTGTCGTGACCTTAGCCACCACTTGGGGAGGCGCAGGTGTCAGACCTGGAGACTCCGCCAGCACAGCCTCACTTGTTGTAGCAGGTGCTGGAGCCTCAATATTCTTTTCCAATGCCCTGCAAACGAAGGATCAAAAGATTCAAGACATGATAAAAACAAAAATAGCAACTTAAGGTGAGGATGTAATGCTTACCTTGGGATGCTACCGGGCGCACAACTTCTTCGTTGGGCGACCGGAGCCAGAGCCCACCGTAGTTGGTGTGGCAGAAGCTTTGGATTGTTGCTCGGGACCTGCCAGCATTGCCTCAGCCTAGACCTCCCTCAGCTGGGAAGGACCTTCGGACATGGAGCCCGTAGTCAGCACTAGGATCAGGGTTGACTTGCTAGAGCTAGCGCCCCTTGAAGACGCCGGCTCTGAAGAAGGAGTCACAACCGAGGATCTGCTTCACTAGGGAGAGAGGGTTGTTGAAGTCGGACTTGACCTGACAGAGTTCCCATTAGCATGCCTCAACTTCCTCTTCCGGCTGGAATATTGGGTCGGCTCCTTGCCTTTGCCTTTGTCCTTGCTAGTGTCATCAACCCTCCGGCTTGGGGCGGTGGGAGTGACCCTCTTCATAGCTCCAGGAATAGCAAGCTCAGAGGTCTTGTGGCTCTCCACCAGGCCGAGGTCGTCCAGCTCTGGCATCCCCCTTCGGAGCTCCCTACAAACGTCCAAAACCATGTTCAGAGGGAGGAATTTTGCTTGCGGAGTCAAAGTATCCTGGGAGATGATACCGCGTTGAAGTTTCTGGAGTTGAAGCTTCATAGCTTCTTCATCCAGATTGGTTCAGAGACCAACTTCAATCTTGTTATGGTCCATCTCACTATTGAAAGCCTAGGCGGGCCACTCCCTTGTCTTCAGTGGAGCCCACCTGTTGGCCAGGAAGTTGCCAAAAACCATTTGAGGGGTTACTCCACCCTCCACGCACTGGCGGATCCTGGTCAGCACGGGCTTGTACACTTTGGACAGTTCCAAAACTACATTCCAGGCATTGGTGTCAACATTGGGGAGGCCTGTCGGCAACTCAAGCCTTCGTGATGATCAACTGCGATGATCGCCCAGTCCTTCTTCCAGGTGTCCCACTTGTCAGAGGGGGAGGTCCTCAAGTACTTGAACGGGCAGTTTTTGCACTTCATGAAGTAATAGAAGCCAATCAACTCAGTTCCCTTCCCCGTAGCGTGGACTGTGAAGAAGGTCCGGAAGAGCTCAATGCACCGAGGCACACCCACCCACATCTCGTCGAAGTGGACGAAGGTCACCACTAGCAAGAAGGAGTGGGGGCCGAGGTGATGAAGCTGGAGGCCGTAGAAATCTCGCAGCATCCCGGAAGAGCTCAATGCACGGAGGCACACCCACCCGCATCTCGCCGAAGTGGACGAACGCCACTAACAAGAAGGAGTCAGGGCCGAGGTGATGAAGCTGGAGGCCGTAGAAATCCAGCAGCATCAAGAGAGAGCTTGAGAATGGTGGGATTGGACCAACCATAGCGTACGCCGAGAAGTACACCATCTCTCCGGTGCACTCCTTCTTGAAGGGGAGTTTGCCGAAGCGGATGTCATTGTTGCGGGAGTCACTGGACCACACCATGTAGGTGTGGACCCTCGACAGATCTTCATTTCTCTTGATCTTGCTGCGGGGAAGACCCAACTCCATCATGACAAAGTGGAGCAAAAGTTGGAAGGGCAATGTGAATGTTTGGAGACTCTGAGCGCAAGTTTGAATGAAAGAATACATAGTCCTCAAACCGTGCGGGCTTTCCTTCTTATGTAAGCCTCCGCAACGCTTGGATGGAAACCGCGACGGGAACAAGATCACGTTTCGAAAATTTACCCCATCAATGACGAATGGACCTGGGTCCACTCTAGTGGAAAAACCAAAGTTATTACCCCAATTGAACTGTTGTCATGATGGGAAGTTGGAAGCCCGAGGGCAGCGGCCTAACAAGGCGCGCAGAACCGATACGGTTTTTGTATTGGGAACTGGCGACCTTCAATTGATGAGATCCGCACACCAGGATCTCACCCGCCGCATCAAGGAGCACCACATGGCGATGGTTTAACTACAGACCATCGTCCCAACAGCTCAAGACAAGACCTTTAAAGCCGCAGCGCGGGAATAATTGATGGCCCCACCTCTAGTAGAATAATTTCACCCAAAAGGTTTCTTCCAGAGGTGGGCCCAGGGACCACTATCGGTATCCTGCGTACCGGATACCCCACGATACTGCAAGAAAAGTCACAGACTTCACCCAACCAAGTTGAAGACCCCTGAAGGCTCCACGTGTTACACCACACTGAACCCACCTCCCTCGTTTGGGTAGCTCCGGCGCTACCACGTGTAACACGAGGCCGGATCCAACTCCCTTCATAGGGAATCTTTGGTCTTGCCTTGTGTCTAGTGACCCCAGACAAAACCCCCAGTAGAGGGAAGCTCTGATGCTGCCACGTGTATAGTGGCCCCAGACCTGCCTCCCCATAACGCGAAGCTCCAGAGCCGCCATGTGTCAAGCCTATTGACGTAAACCTACAACATGAAGACTGGTGGATCTCCAATGGCTCGAACATTCAAAGGGCAGTTAAAGCCAATGTTAAAAGACATGATTACGTATCATTAATATCATGTTAATGACACACGATCAAAGGACTGTCAATACCAGTAATGCCGCCATAAAGGCGCGTTATCACACTGTTAACTACACTTAATACTCTCAAATTGTGTTCTAGGTATTTAATGACCGCCAGGGCCACATGTCAGACCAGGCTGACAATGTAACGACCAGCCCTTGATCTATAAAAGGGATGCACCGCACAGTACAGAGACAATGAATCTCATACGCACACAAGCTGCCGCATACTCATACCTCAACAAACACCCCGTGGAGTAGGGTTTTACGCTCAGGCGGCCCGAACCACATAAAACTTTATGTGTCTCCATCTCGTCTTTAATCTTCGTGCACCCAAACTGAATACGAACCTCTGTAGACTACATTTTACTAGTACAGGGGGAAGTGTCTTAGTCAACAATTCGATAGGTTTCATGCCCTTGAGAGTGTAGGATCAAAGAGCACGTGAAAAACTACTAGAAGGGGTGGTGAGTCGTAGATTAAAAACTTTTGTGCGGAAGCTATGGAAAACCGTCGGTAGAAAACCAATCTGATAGCGAAACCATGTGTGTGAGTATTTACAACGTGTTCAAAACATGAGAAATCACTGTAGATCATAGAGAATCAAGTAACAAGGACACTACAACAAGAATCACAAGGAAAAATTGAGTAAAAACTCAAGTTATGACCGAAACCCTGAGCAAAGGTCAATCTATTCCAACAGAGAGCAAACTGATCTGCTATGCTGCAAAGAAACTCGTGTAACTCAAAACCTATAAATCTAATGATCGTGAAATTTCCAGGGATGATATAGTATTGATTTGTCAGTACAATACAAATAGAATCACATCAAATGGATTTTTAAAACTCGTGTTACGATCAAAACAATAAAGAAAGGTCGGGTAGTGCAGAAACTCGATGAGAAAGAATTGACGAAAACAAGTCAAACGAACAAGGCAGAAAAGCTCCTCTAAACTACGAATCTTATTAAAAGAAACACAAGAGGAACGGCCCAAAGTCATTGTACCGTGATATCTGGCATCCCTTGCTTATATAACCGGCCCTAAGGCCAACCCAATCCAAACTAGGACTCTAGTCCTACTCAATTTAAACCGAAACTTTCCATAACTGCTCAAGATTATTCTATACGAAGAGAGAAGCAATATTAAGACCTTCAAACAACATAGGAACGTCCTAAACATTTATAAAACAACTCAACTTCGTGAACCAAACTAAATCTAACCAAAACAAACTCGAAAGTTTCCATAAATGAACCATAACCACCTCACCCGCAGCCTGAGGCATAATCCAGCTTTTTGGATCTTTTCGACCACATCTTCACGTACATATCTCTTCATCACACATTGGAACCATATTTCCACGTCCATGCAGTCCTTGCACACATGCACACCTTCCAACGACGTCCACGATACCTTCATATGCATTGTTCCTGACCCAAACATGTTGTGCGACCTCTCGATCAACTCAACCTCAATTCCTCCAGAATTTGGTTGTTGAACCTCATCTGCTCCCTAAGGCCAATCCTGTCACCAGTTGTGTCTTGACCTCAAGCAACACCTTCACATGAATAAACAACCAATCTTTGCGAGCCAAAGTCCTCGACTTGACTCTCATTAGTCCGAAAAACACAACACCTTACATGAGCACCTCACATAAGCATGTTGCAAACCATAACATGTTTATCTACCATAATCAGCCATAATACATCAAAAACTTAGGAAGAGAATACTAAGCAAATTTTCCATAAGTTAAAAAGCAAGTTTGAAACATTGCATGTTTAAAGAAGATCTGCCACACAATTAGTTCATCAAATAAAATTATCGAATAGACAAAAAGTGGCGCTGCAATGTAAAGGCAAAAGATTGGACATTTCAGTGTCAAATTCACGTGCAAAACACATATCTGAAACTTTGGACAGTCTTAACCAAGTAAAGAGTAAATGTTACTCCCGAAAACATGCCCACCACGTCGACTCATGTGCAGCTCATGTGAGCGAAAGTTCAGACACACTGAAGCACAACTTCTTCCAAATTCATATCTATATGGAATGATAAGCCATCTCAAAAGAAGAAGTGCGATGCATGTATATTATCTTGATCTTTTCTCAATTTTTTATTTGATCACAAAAGCTCAACATGTGGATAGTTGATTTATTATTTCTTTATTAAAAGCACATACGAGCATGCAACAAGTTCAAAATATCAAGAAAATTCAATCATGATCATCTTTAATGCAAGTAATTATTCAAATTACTAGCCATGGCAAAAACTACAAAATGTATAACACGAGTAATGCATTAAGAACTTTCGGCATGTACAGTGAATCACGAAATCATATATGTATGAAATACTATGCTCATATTATTTTAAATTCAGATTCAAAAATAGACCTTCCAAGTTTCAACACTTCCCCTCAATTTAAGCCATTAAGATGCATAACCCCTATTTCACTACGAATGAAACAAAAATGAGTGACATCCAAAGGTTTTTTAAAAATGTCAGCCAATTGTTGTTCGGTATCTACATGTTGAAGCTCAATGTTTTCTTTTTCAACATTATCACAGAGAAAGCGATACCTAATGTCAATTTGCTTTTTTCTCGAATGTTGCACGAGCTTTTTAGCAATCCAAATGCAACTAGTGTTATCACAAAACAGTGGAACACTATCTAGATCAACCCCATAATATTTAAGTGTTTGAACAATCTAAAGAATTTGTGAGCAAGCGCTAGCTACAGGTACATACTTAGATTCAGCCGTGGATTGTGCAACAAGTGAATTACAAATAAAATGACAAGCACCCGATGTACTTTTTCCTATCAATCATACAACCCTCAAAATCAGCATCCGAAAAAGCTTTTAAAGTAACAGTTGAGGAAGAAGGAAGAAAAATACCAAATTCTCAAGTTCAATGTAAGTATCTGAGAATTCTTTTGATGGCTTGATGATGTGAAGCACGTGGGGAATCTTGAAATTGTGCATAAAGACATACGTTGAATTGTATGTCCGGTCTTGATTCCGTGAGGTACAAAAGTGACTCAATCATGCTTCAATATTCTTTTTTATCCACGTGTTCACCATGTTCATCAAGTTCAAGTGTTGTTGTTGTTCCCATTGGTGTCGAAGAGGATTGCTTTTGTCCATGTTGAAGCACTTATGGAGGTCTTTTGTATACTTTGTTTGATGCACAAAAGTACCCTCCTTGGTTTGCTTGATTTGCATCCCCAAAAGGTGTGTGAGTTCTCCTGTCATACTCATCTCAAATTCTAAACTCATCATAGATGAAAACTTGGATACAAGATCATGAGAAGCACAAAAGTGATTAAATGTTTGGTTTTTCAATTCAGTTTTATTATCACTTCTAATTGGTTTCAAAGATCCTGGGTGATCAAGCACTGCAAGGATTCCGGTTTCTCGCAACGAAAACATTCATCGCAATAGGTTGCTTTTCGTCGCAATAGGTCGCTGTTACAACGAAAAAGAGCGTGGCAATAGTTTTTACGAATCGTCGTAATAATTCCCGTGGCGATAGGTTATTGCGAAGCCCTGACATCCACGGCGAATAGTATGGTATTGCAACGATTTTACATCGGTGGCAAATAGGACGCTATTGCAACGTTTTCATGTATTGCGACGATTTAATGTATTGCAACAAATTGTACGGTATTACAACGGGTTGACGATCATGGCTAATAGTACTCTATTGCAACGATTTCATATTCATGGCAAATAGTATGTTGTTACAATGATTTAGTGCATTGCGACGATTTAAGGTATGTGTAACAAATAGCATGGTATTGCAACAATTTTACATTCGTGGTAATTGTATGTGGTTGCAACAATTTCACAGGCTTGGCAATAGTATGGTATTGTAACGATTTCACATTCATGGCAAATAGTATGTTATTGCAATGGTTTAGCTTATTGCGACGATTTAACGTATTGCAATAAATAGCATTGTATTGCAACGATTTCGCGTTCGTGGTAATAGTATGTAATTGCAACGATTTTCACATTCGTGGCAAATACTACAGTATTGCAATGATTTTCACAGCCGTGGCAAATAGTAACATATTGCAAGGAGTTATGGTTTAGCGACGATTTACCATATTGCAACGAATATCACGGTATTGCAACAATTTCACATTCGTGGCAAATAGTATGGTATTGCAACGATGTCACAGCCGTGGAAAATAGTATGATACTGCAACGGTTTAACATACGTGGCAAATAGTAGGTTATTGCAATGAGTCAACAAACGTGGCGAATAGTACCGCATTGCAACAATTTCAAATTCGTGGGAACTAGTTTGGTCCTGCAAAGATTTCGTATCCGTGGCGAATAGTTTGCTATTGCAACGAGTCCACAAACTTGGCGAATAGTACTATATTGCAACGATTTCAGATCCATGTGAACTAGTATGGTACCGCAGCGATTTCGCATCTGTGGTGAATAGTTTGGTATTGCAACGATTTCTTATCTGTGGCAATAGTGTTTTAATGCAATGTTTTTTATGTCGTTGCCAAATGTTTATACTACAATGTTTTGTCATTCTATAGCCACGTTTTATCATCCGTATTGGCAATAGCTTCCTATTGCAACAATTTATCATTCGTGACAAGAAATTCGTAATGCCACGTTTTCTAATTAGCAGTAGTAGAACCCGAATGCACCAGGTTTGAAAATTAGTATCAACAGAATCACGAGTTTAACAATAAACATCCATCAATTGATATTACAACACGCATAACAACACTCAAGGATTACTAAAGTGAAGCTTTTGCATGCTAAGAGTTTTCCTAAGCTGACCGGGACTAATTGTTGGAGCAGGTGGCTTTTGGCGGTTCCATTGTGGACCTTTTGTGGAGTGGTCTCCATCATCATTTTGTGCATTTCAGCCATTCAGGCGCGCATGTATTGTATTTCCTTAGTTGTCTGTTCACGATCAGCTGCAATCTGACCTTGTAAGTTCTGGACATGAACGTTTAACTCTTCATTCTTCTGGTTTATGCAGTCCATCTAGGTGTTTAAGCTATCATTTCTTCCTTCCAACTCCTGAACTATTTGATTGAGGCATGCATGTCTATCTTCTAAGTTTCGAACTTGGCCATTGAGGTGTTCAGACATGTGGATACGCATATGTTCACGTTCGGGACCAGTTGGGTTAGCCATATAACAACGCCCCCCAAACCTGTGATCTGCACAACAGATTGAGGATCTATAACAACGCTGGAAGATGTGGTTTCTCTCCTAATTTGGAATTGGGCCTCCCTGCTCAGCTTCCATGTCGTCCACTTGGGCACGTGCCTGGATCTATATACGAAAAGAAAAGTCACAGGTAATTTGCAAATATTTATTTAATTGGGGATTGTTTGATGTGTTACACACATGTACAGCTTCTGCCAGCTTGTTTGCCTAGTTACTGTTCTCCAACAAATGGCTTGCCTCCAACAGTTGTATGTCATCTGGTTCTTCTCCGGTCTATGGGTCTTGCTACATAAAATACAAGTAAACTTCAACATGTCAGTATACATATTTTTTGCAGCACAAAGTAAAAGCGTGATTTATTTTTCATACCTTCTCGTAACTAAGTTGGGCGTAGGATTTGGAGCCAAGCAAGTGACTCGCCTTTTGTGTTCTTCGATTTTGAGAATTGGTCCTACTTATTGACTGCAATAATTTTAAGAATTAATTCCACGAATGAAAGTAAATGAAATATTTTTTGTATGATGCGAAGCTAATAAAAAGTTAGCTGACCTTGAATTGCTCAGACCCAAAATATTCTATTAGGTGCAACCACTCGGGCGCCGTTACGTTAGCAGGCTTGTTTCGTATACGTTCTTCATCGGTAGAATAACTCTTATAGGTGGCATGCAAAGTCGAGCGCCACCCCTTGTAGCACTCACTAGAAATTTTCAATATTTTTCTTGCACTCTCCAGTGTGTCCTCCATGTCCCAGGAATCCTGTGAATATGAAAAAACAAGTTGATGTAAACGTACAGCACGGAAATTGCAAGAAAAAATACTTGTGTGGGGGTGTGACAACACTAACCAGAATGTCTCGTACTATATCTCTCTTTGTTACTATGTCCAACCTCTGCCCACTTCCTTGCACCGCTGAGGGATGCATGTCTTTTTGTAAACATAACCACGTCATCGACAAAGTGCTGTTGATTAATACCAACTGCAGCACCCAACCTAGCAGAGAACTGAATTGGTAGCTTCACATGCTCTGTTCTACTAACTTGGGATGCATAGCGTATTCTGGCAACCTTAAGTCCTTTAGCCACACTTCTTCCTAGCTTCCTTCCTTCTGTTACATTCATTCAAACAGTAAATGATTAAAGCAAATTACCGCCTGAACAAGTATAGTCTCATGTACAAATAGTATGAAAAGAAGAAAAGTCTGATGTTCATACCATCTCCAGGACGAGTGCGGCAAATACGAGCGTGGGATGACCGCGTCGTCCCAGCATCATTTTGTTTTGTAGTACTCCCTCCTGGTTTATATAAATTGTCGTATCAGACCAACAAATGAATTAAAAATGAACCACTAGTTAGGACTGTCTGAACGACAACTATTTTGATGGGGGGGGGAGTTACATTATTGACTTATTTGTTGCTGTTCATACCCTAAAATGAGCCATCAGGTACACATGTCAGTGGTGGTACACACTCATAGTACTGCAGCGGATTTTCAGTCCATGAGCGAAGGAGGCAAGACTGTGAGGGGGCATGCAGCTAGCAATGCTAGACTAGACAAAGATAGGGTTCGCCGGTTCGGTCTGGCTGAATAGCCGGAGCGCGTCTCGAAGAGAATTATTAGTTGTAGGGCAAGTAATGAACGCCAGCGGTAGCAGGTGGCGAATGAAAGACAGATAAGGCAGGCAGCTTGCGGGATTGAAATTCTCTGCAGTACTGCACGTGCATTAGTTGCCACTGACATGTGGGCCAATGAGACATTAGGTCTACTTGTCAGTTGCGGCTACTGCAGGTGCAGTACTGCATAGTGCCAGCTTGCGACGCTCAACAAAGCGAGGGTTCGGTCTCGCCGAAACTCTCGAGGAGGATTGGTGGCAGGGCGAGTAATGGCCAGGGATTACCGGGCGGTGGGGTAATCATGGCACGCGAAGGATGGGACACGGTGATGGGCGATGGAGACGCGTCAAGGAGGACACTTAAGTGACCAGCAGTAGGGTGTGGGCGCCGGCGCCAGTCGGAGTGGCCGGCGGCGAGAGAGCACAGCGTGGAGGCATAAAAAAATCACGCCATCACACAGGCTGATGAACTGTTAACTGTAAAGACTAAGTACTAAGAAAGTAGAACTGCAAGGCATGCTAAAACAATTAGTAGAGCCTAGGAAAGAATGCAAATTACCAAGATACACCCATCATCAATACATCTAAAGGACAGAACGTAGTCTCTCAAAATGCTCGAAATTCAATGCCAAAGGAGTAAAAAACTAACACGCTCTGCCAAGACAAATGGCACGGTAGAGAGGCAGGTAGTAATGTGATGTGATATGGGTAGTTGGAAGCTAGCGAGGATAGAGTTGGAGTGGGACATTTTTTTAAGCTCCAAAAGTAAAGTTACGCTGGGGCAAAAGGAGTATTTCTGGTTTGTATATCTATACCCGCTGTTGGTTCATGCATCATAGTACCAGGGAGTGAAGAACCTCAGGGTTCCTGAACATCATGTGCTGCAATATTCTCTGCATACCATGCAAATGATTTAATGTTGTCTAAATTTGTTTAATTCTGATAGTAAACACATTTATAGTTATACCAGGTGCTTGTTGGCCACCATGAATGCTTGTAGACGACATCACGGTTTGATGTCTTGATCCTAATGTAAAGAGCATTGTAAGTAGTCATTCCAAATAACAGTGATAACGTCAGATTACATGACCGACGTAGATTTTGGATCGGATGGTGTGCTTTCTATAAACTGCAGTGTTTGTTACTAATGGAGGAATTAGAAAATAAAGAATAGAAAAAAACGTACGATTCGAGAAAGCCATAAGAAAGAAAAAAGTGTAAAAATAATGGGAACTAAAAATCTTAGGAATACAAATTTGTAAAACAGGAATGAGAGTACAACA
Organism: Tuctoria greenei; assembly: GCA_036927565.1. NCBI lineage: Eukaryota > Viridiplantae > Streptophyta > Magnoliopsida > Poales > Poaceae > Tuctoria > Tuctoria greenei. The sequence goes on along the minus strand of JAYESD010000011.1, from coordinate 126,036,950 downwards.
TTTGGAGTGGTTGATCAGATAACTCATGCGTCATTTACTTCTAAATCTAGAAATTACATACTAGTACCTCTTGTTTTTAGTATTTGTCATTCTTGGCCACAAATTGAACTATAAATACACTACCGTAATAAGCTGTCCGTCAGAGGGTGGTTCCGGCAATTCTCCCGGTACTACCGTTGGTAGACCGAGGAGTTTCTTAGTTCGGTTATGTGTGCACGGTGATTCAGAAGAATGTGGCGATTTGACACAAGTATTTACGTGGTTTAGGCCGCCTGAGCGTAATACCCTACTCCACGGATGTGTGTTGTGGTTGTATTGAGCGTCTGAGCGCTAGAGTGTTTTGAGCGTGTGTCTCGAGTGCCAGTCATCTCTCTCCAGTGTATCACTCGGCCAATCCTTTTATAGTACAAGGACTGGCCGTTACAACGTCAGCTTGGCCCGACATGTGGCCCTGGCAGTTACTAATGCGTAATACACAGTTAATGTACTTAATTACCCTTAATAGCGTGGTAACACGCCTTGACAATGGCGTTACTGGTATTAAGGGCCTTCTGATCGTGTGTCATTAAGATAGCATTAATGACACATAATCAGGTCTTGGAGTCTTTAATGTTCCTTGAAGGTCCTAGCCGTTGGAGGTCCACCAATCTGTCCGTTGAAGTTGAAGGTCCGGCGGTTGGACGCGTGGCATCTTCGGAGCTTACTGTCTTGGATGAGTAGGTCTGGTGCTGTTGTACACATGTTGGTACTGGATCTTCCCTCTGTCAGGGGGTTAGGTCCGGAGGTACCACACAGGTATCTAGTACGGAGCTTTCCCATGTATGGAATGTAGCTTCGGGTTAACGATACACGTGGCGGCACTGGGACTAACCATAGAAGGGAGGCAGGTCCGGTTCCGTATGACACGTGAGGCCTTCAAAGGTCTTCAACCCAGATAGGTGGAGTTCCTCTGCACTCTTCGCAGTTACAAGGGGTATTCGGTACGCAGGGTACCGACAGTGGCCCCCTGGGCCCAGCTCTAGGAGAGACCTTTTGTATTAAGTCATTCTGCCGGAGGTGGGTCCATCTTTCGATTTTGACGTCGTGTCTTCAAGGATTTTTGGATGTGACGTGGAGGTGGTTGTTCGCAGTTAAACCACCACTGTGTGGCATCTTCAGGATGCGGCAGGTGAGATCTGCGCGTGCGGATCTCACTCAATTGAAGGTCGCCGGTTCCCGATACGAAAATCGTATCGGTTCCGCGCGCCTTGTCAGGCCGCCACCCTCGGGCTTCCCGCCTTTCATGATGACAACTGTTCGCCTAGGGTAAGGACCTCGACTTGATCATCAAGGTGGCCCCGGGCCCCCTTGTCATTGGTAGGGTGAAGTTTTTGAACTGTATCGTTGGCCCTTCTGCGGTTTCCATCCAAGCGTTGCGGGGGCTTACTTAAGAAGGAAAGCACGCACCGTTTGGCGATTCTTTACGCGTTCATTTGAACTTGCGCTCGAATCCTCTCAAACTTTTGCTTCCTTTTCCTCTCTCGCCCCATCGTGCTGCGATGGAGTTGGGTCTCCGCAAGAGCCGTCTCATGACCGACGACAATTTGAAGAAGGTCCAAACCTACATTTGGTGGTCCAGTGACTCCTTCAACCACCTGGTGTGCGCCGTCAAGCTCCCGTTCAAGAAGAAGCGTGCCGGCGACATGGTGTACTTTTCCGCGTACGCCATGGTGGGACTGATCCCACCCATCTCCACCTTTCTCTTGATGCTGCCAGACTTCTATGGTCTGCAGTTGTACCAACTTGGCCACCACTCCATTCTTCTCGTGTCCACAATCGTCCACTTTTGTGAGATGTAGGTGGTTATTCCCCCCTTCGTCGAGCTTTTCTGCACCTTCTTCACTATCCACACCACCGGTAAGAGTGACGAGTATCTTGGCTTCTACTACTTTGTGAAGCGCAAGAAGTGCCCGTACAAGTACTTGAGGTTGTTCCCTTCCGGCAAGTGGGACGACTAGAAGAAAGATTGGATTGTCATCACGACAGAGGAGCATGAGAAGCTGGACCTACCTGAAGGCCTTCCCAACGTAGACACTGAAGACTGGAGTGAAGTTCTGGTGCTGTCAGAGGCCTTCAACTCTGCTTTGACCAGGATCCACCAATGCGTGGAAGGTGGAGTGACTCCCCAGGCGGTCTTCTACAACTTCTTGGTCAACAGGTGGGCTCCGCTGAGGAAGAGGGAGAAGCTTGCCTGGGCCCTCAATAGAGTGATGGACGATGACCGGATTGAGACTGGTTTGAAGTCCAATCTAGAAGGTGCGGCTTTGGAGATTCATTTCAAGAAGTTTCAGCATGGCATCGACATCGAGGGCGAAGACTTGACTCCGCCGGCGGCTTTCCTCCCTCTAAACATGGAGGTAGAGTTCAGCGGGGAGCTCCGGAGAAGCATGCCGGTGCTTGACGACCTCGGCAGAGAGGCATCCGACCACCGGGTTGGTGATCCCCAGAGCTTCCGAGTGTGGTCCACCTTCCGCCCCGAGACAGAGAGCTGATATCCAAGGCAAGGGCAAAGAGTTGGACGTGCCCTCGAGCCGAAAGAGGAAGTTGAAGCACACTTACACGAGGTCCGTCAGACCTGGTCCTTCCTCAGCAGCTCCTTCTCCCCAGCGAGGGAGGTCTTCTACGGCGACAACCACTCCAGTATCAGCGTCTCCCCATAACGCCAGCTCCGCCCAGGTGACTCTGGTGCCAGAGCCAGCAAAGGGCTCTAGGTCCGAGGGTCCTTCTAAGTCGAGGAAGGCCGCAACCAAGGCGTTGCTGACGGCGGCAGTAAGCTCCGAAGGGCCTTTCGAAGCTACTACTCCAATTGCGATCGGGTCAGGCTCCGAGCGTACGATGAAGAGGTTCCGCGCTAGCTGGAGCAGAAGTCTCCCAAGGTAAACTTGCTTTTTACCTTAGTTGATTGTTTTTTTGTTGTAATCATATCTTGAGTTTCTTCATCCTTCATCAACAGAGTATTCAAAAAAGGGGCTGAAGCTCTGGTTCCTGCGACAGCAGCTGATGCTGTGCAGGCGGAGGCTCTGGCTCCAATTCTAGTGCCGCCCCAGGTGGTGGCTGAGGCCGCAGCAGTTCCGGTGCTAGCTGTCATGGTCCTTGACCTCGACTCATCTCCATATGCTCTCGTGGTAGTGCCGGACCAAGGGAATGTAGATGTGCCAGTGGCACCAGCTCCGGAGGTTGAAGCTCTAGTTTTGGATGCTGAGATGATGGACGCTCCGACCTCAGAGCTGGAGGTAGCTACAGTTCCGGCCTTAGAGCCGAGTGTTGTTGAAGCCCCGACGGTCGAGCCGGTGGTTGGTGAAATTTTGGGACCTAAGCCGGTTGTCGCGGAGGTGCCGACATCTGAAACAGAGGAGTTCGAAGCACCGGTGCCTAAACCGGCAGTGGAGGAGGCACCAGCGTCGGAGCTAGAAGTGGCCTCAGATCCGACTGAATCTTCAGCGCCTGCCCCGGAGGAGGTGGTTCCAGAGGTACTCGCGCCTCAGCCAGGGTGTCAAGACGAAGCGACCAGTCCTTTGCCAGAGGGACCACTTGCTGATGACCTGGCGGCGGGACCTTCGGAGCCGACTCCGGAGGTAGAAACTTCCATTGCAGGACCTTCCTCGGCGGCGACCGAGGCTATCACGGAGGGCGGCCCTGGTTACACGAAAGCTCAGGGGACTACTCCTGTAGAGTGGGAACCGGTTTTTGTTACCGAGAACCCGCTGGAGTCTGCAGATAGGACCCCAGCAGGTCCGGAGCCGAGCCCCCTATCGTTATCCATCGACAATGCCTGCTCCAGCCTTCGTCAGGTCCAGTTGGCTTGTTACAATGACAGCAAGGCCCTCGAGGAGGAGCGCCAAACTCTTAGGAGGTGGCTCAACCGCCTCCAATTCGAGACTAAGCTGGCGCAAACAAGGCTGGCCGACGCCAAGGAGTGGGTCCAGAGGGAGAAGGCCTGGATGGAGTACTGGGGCCATCTGCAAGACGAGAGGGAAAGCATGGTGCAATCCCTCAACAACCAGTCCTGGGCCATTCACGAACAGGCCCTGGCTGCCAATGAAGCAGCAAATAATCGCCAAGAGAAGCTCGGTGCGATCCACGACAGCCTCGTCAAGCGTCGGGAGGCTATTGAAGAGAAGGAGAAAAAGATCAAAGATGAAGAGCAAAAACTCCTGGAGCTGCGGGGTGACCTCATGAAGAGGGAAGAGGAGCTTACTCAGAGGCTAGCTCTAGGTGAAAAGACCCTCGCAGAGCGCACCAAGAAGCTGGAGAAGCTCTGCGAGAGTGAGGAGAAGAAGGCCTGGCAGCGAGGACAGGACCTCACCAGGAGGGAGAACGAAGTTGCTGCTAGGGAGAAGAAGGTGAGTGGACAGTAGAAAGACCTGGTTGTCCACCGGAACAAGATCCACGTCCAGGAAGAAGAGCTTGCTAAACTCGAAAGGCAAGTTGCTGAAAAGATTCAGCAGCACGCTAAAGAGGTCAAGCGCCTTGCCCGGGAGGGTTCGGAGCTTGCGGCAACCAAAAGGTCCTTGGAAGATGTGCGAGGCTCAAGGGCTGTGGAGTCCCAACAAGTTTGGGACTTCTTAGGCAAAGCCAATGATGCGCTGACGCCACTGGGCTTTAGCCCCGTGCGTCCGGATGATCCGGAGCCGGAGCTGGACCTGGCATTGAAGGCATTGAGCTTGGCGGGTAGCAAACTCAACAAGATGGGCGATGTCATCACAGATTAGTTGGAAACTGAAGCGAAATCCCTTGCGCAGGATGTCGTAGAGTACATGCTGACGTGCTATACAAGTCGGGATCCTCACTTCCTGCTAGACCCGGTGCTTGAAGGTCCCATTGACGGAGAGGGTGATGCTGCCAAGGCCAGCGTGTCGGAGGTTGCCCAGAAGGTGGCCTCGTTCTTCCGTAGGATCTAGGACTTTCTCCTTGTAGCTCCCACTTGTATCTTCCCTTTTTTTTCTCCAGTTCTGCAATTTCTTGTCCTCGGATGAATGAAATCCAATAAATTTATGAATTTCATTTTTTGTCTTCAACCTTTGTCTCACTTGGCCCCCTGGTAGATGTACAGAATTTGATTGCGAACATGTACCAAGAGGATGTAGCATTTTGTTGAAGACTTGTTTGCTTCAAACTTGTAGAGTGTAGGTCCAAAGTTGTCGATAGTAGGGCCCCCTGAGGTTGTCGAAGCTTAGTAGCTCCGACAGCGTCCACTGTCAACACGTAGAGCATCAACCTTAGGGTGTCCTTCTGTCATGTTTTCTTCACGTTGATGTATGGCCCCCTGGATTTGCCAGAACTTGGTAGCTCCAGCGACACCTACTATCAATGTTTAAAACATCAACAGCGAGCCACCTTAGGGGATGTCGGAGATTTGATAGCTCTGTGATCATCCACCATCATCATGAGATTTTTTTTCCTGCACACTGAAGTCAATAAAAACAGTAAAATCCGTTTCTTATCTATAACTCATTTGCGGCTTATTATTCCCAACAGAAATTTTAGATCGACAACAATTCTGTATACAATGTGCATTTATTTGTTTTCTTCAGGTCAAATCTTTCCTGAAGTCGCCTTACTTCGGCCTGTCAGGGTATATGTAGAGTGGCGTACGTAAGGTGCAGGACCAGGCTAAGTCGATAGCACACTCTGGGCCTAGATTGGCTTGGCGGCATTCAGGCGAGTAGACCATTTAACAATGTTAAGACCCAGAAGAATTAAGAATGCAACTTGAATTATACATGAATTGTCCGAGCTAGAGTTTTTTGAGAATTGCACAACTTTGTTATAGATAAGAAAGAGAAAAATAAAAATATTGAGCCTGTACAAAATAAATGCACGTGGAGTCTGCTTTCACATAATGATGTCTTTCATTATAGGTCCGGGGTACAGGGGAAACATGTACACGCTTAGGGTATAGAACCAAACTATGTGTGTTACATTTCTTGTTTGACCCAGGGTAACTAGCTACACTTTTAGTTATGAGACCTTGTCAAGTGTTGCCTGAACCTTGTGGACCTTCTAGGAATGGTCCAACTGTTCTCTCGGAGGAGCTACTTGACTCTGTACAATGACGTTATAACATACATCATATGTAACTATAGACTCACCTCCGTGATATTAAGCGTAGAACTTATGGAGGTGCTCAATGTTTCAAGGATTAGGGAGCGGTGTCCCATCCTCGGTTGCCAAGTGAACGCATCCGGGATGGGATACCTTCATCACTCAGAAGGGTCGTTCCCAGCTGGGGGAAAGTTTGTTTAACCCTTTTAGAGTTTGTATTCTCCGTAGCACCAGATCGCCTTCCTCGAGCTGTCGGTTATGCACGTGCCTTTGGTGATAGTGCCGGAGCGCTTGACGATACCGTGCGTTTCGAACAGCTGCTCGGCACCTTCCCTCTTCAACGAGGTCAAGGTCTTCACGGCGGAGCTGGTCCTGCGTGGCTTCATCGAAGGTACGGACCCGGAGTGACCCCAAGGTGATTTCTGGAGGAAGGACTGCTTTAGCTCTGTACACCAGAAAGAAGGGTGTCTCTCCAGTTGACCGGTTTGGAGTTGTCCTATTTGCCCACAGGGTAGGTGGAAGCTCTTCGATCCAGTTGGCTCTATGTTTTTTCAGGTGCTCATATGTGCGCGTCTTGAGTCCTTTTAGGATTTCTGCATTTGCTCTCTCAGTTTGGCAATTGCTTGCCGGGTGAGCTACGGAAGCGTAGCTTACTTGGATGCCGAGGTCTTCGTAATATCCTTGGAATGCAGAGCTTGAGAATTGGGTCTCGTTGTCAGTTATGATCTTGTTTGGGACTCAAAATCTGCATACTATGGACTGCAAGAAGTTGATAGCTGATTGCTTGTTTATTGTCACAACTGGAGTCGCTTCTGGCGACTTGGTGAACTTGTCGATGGTGACGTACAGGAACTTGTTACCTTCGACGGGTCTTGGGAAAGGTCCCAAGATATCCATCCCCCACACAGCGAATGGCCATGTAGGAGGTATCATTTGTAGAGGTTGAGCTGGTGTGTGAATTTTCTTCGCATGGAACTGGCATGCTTCACATTTCTTCACTAGCTCGGTTGCATCCTGGAGTCTTGTAGGGTGCCCCCTTCCTAGCGCCCCCTTCCAGGCGTGCCAACTGTCGTAGGGTGGTTCCAGCAATTCTCCCGGTACTACCGTTGGTAGACCGAGAAGTTTCTTAGTTTGGTTATGGGCGCGCAGAGATTCAGAAGAAGGTGGCAATTTGACACAAGTATTTATGTGGTTCGGGCCGCCTGAGCGTAATACCCTACTCCACGGATGTGTGTTGTGGTTGTATTGAGCGTCTGAGTACTAGAGTGTCTTGAGCATGTGTCTTGAGTGCCAGTCCCCCCTCTCCTGTGTATCGCTCGGCCAGTCCTTTTATAGTACAAGGACTGGCCATTACATCGTCAGCCTGGCCTGACATGTGGCCCTGGCAGTTACTGATGCTTCATACACAGTTAATGTACATAATTACCCTTAATAGCGTAGTAACGTGCCTTGAATGTGGCGTTACTAGTATTAAGGACCTTCCGATCATGTGTCATTAAGATGGCATTAATGACACATAATCAGGTCTTGTTGTCTTTAATGTTCCTTGAAGGTCCGAGCCGTTAGAGGTCCACCAATCTGTGTGTTGAAGTTGAAGGTCCGGCGGTTGGACGCGTGGAAGCATCGGAGCTTACTGTCTTGGATGAGTAGGTCCGATGTTGTTGTACATGTGTCAGTACCGGAGCTTCCCTCTGTCGGGGGTTAGGTCTGGAGGTACCACATAGGTATCTAGTCTGGAGCTTTCCCATGTATGGAATGTAGCTTCGGGTTGATGATACACGGGGCGGCCATTGGGACTAACCATAGAACGGAGGCAGGTCCGGTTCCAAAAGACACATGAGGCCTTCGAAGGTCTTCAACTCAGATAGGTGGAGTTCCTCTGCACTCTTCACAGTTCTAAGGGGTATTCGGTATGCAGGGTACCGACACTGTTGGAGCAACGTTTATTTAGGGACATATGTAGTATACGCTATATATATATATATATATGTATATATATATATAACTAAATTCATGAAACAGAAGACCACATTTCTTCTTTGTTAATTTATTTAATCTTTGTATATCAGGATGGATCGTGTAGAACCAAGCCAATATAGCTCTATAATAAGACGACATGGATCGTGTAGTTTACCTAGCACAAAACTGGAGCCCGGGATGCGATGTCGCAGGGATGTGTCGGCGACGATGAGGTTCGGTAGAGCCCGTCAAACTTGGTCGCCCGGCATTGTGCCCAGGAGTAAACACCACCAAGAGCATTGATGCGTCACTGCGAGATCCATGGGGAAAAATTGTAAAAACTGAGGGAAATGAAAACACGGGAATTTCTTAGGATTACAAGTATGGAACACAGGACAGAGAGACAACACATTTGGAGTACTGCGAGATCACCAGAAGGGCGGTGCAGCGGTGTGTCGGGAACGGAGGCCAGTGTTTCCATTTATACTCATCGTGGCTGAAATAGGGTTACAATAATAGGCGGGACTGAAATTGGAGGTGCAGGTAGTTAAAATTGGTCTAAATCTGAAATGTGGCGCGCCAAGTAGAATGATACAATTTTCGTGGGAGTGGAAAATTTGACGCAAGCCGTGCCCTTGTGCACGCATGCAATCATGATTAATTACATCTCATGTTGCGTCGATTCCTGCACATAGTGCGTGTAGCTAGAGGGGTAGACTTCGTCTTAGGACAACTTGCTCGCTTCTTAATTCATCTTTGTTGCCATGCATGGAGATCAAAATCTAAAAGCAGTCATCTGCTAGCTAGTGGGACATTCCAAAAAAATACGAAAAAAATATGAATCGCCCAACGTATATGTGCTAATGCAAACAATATGCAAATACAGCCAAGTCCACGAAAGGACGATGGTAAACAATCAGTATTCTATAACATTAATCACAATGAAATGATAACATGTAGTATATACTACTACATACTAAGAATATATTCATTTCCCCATGCGCCGACTACAAATGAAAAAATTGAGTGAAAGAACACAAAAGAGGAGAAATGCATCCTCAACCACAATCTCAATGGAGTTCCAACCAAGAGTCGTCGATTGTCCCAACACAATGAATTCTTGCCTAGACATTGAACAACAGTTATCTCACCCCTTTTTCAGAAAGGAGTTGTTTTTTGATACTGCATAGGACGCATTGTTCATGAACATAAAAGACATTTATCATTAAAATAGAAACAACACATATATTACAAACAAGAACTACGAAAGCACATAGAAAACAAGAAAAAGAAAAACTACAAATACTACTCTACTCAGAGTCGGAGGAGATCTCCTACACCTCCTTCTCCTTCTATGCCGCCACCTCCTCCTCCGCCGCTGCTGCCGCCGCCGCCTCCTCCACCGCTGCCACCGCCGCCTCCTCCGCTACCGCCGCTACTACTGCCTCCTCCGGTAATTGAGTTTGAAGCTTCCGGGTGACGGTCCACATAAGATGCTGACGGCCCTCCACCCTAGCCACCTTCCCGATCGTCTCGTAGAGGACGTTGAGACGATCGGCCACAAACCCTAATCCGAAGAAGTAGTGGCCGCCGGTGTCCATGCTGGTGCAGATGTGAAGTTTACCAAGATCCAGACGGTCACACGAGCGAGATGTATCGGAAAATACATCCCGCGCCAATTTGTCGAGCTTTTTTGCGCACACGGCGGTGGCGGAAAGGTGCTCGGTGGCCTCCTTCAAGCGCCGATCGAGTTCATCGAAGCGGTGTTCGACAAGGCGGACAGTCTCCTGAACACAAACGGGATGAGGAGGTGCGGGCACCGCGGGCGGAGAAGGGGACGGAGGAGGTGTGGGCGCTGCCTCCAGTTCCACTGGCATTGTCTGTGACGAAAATGGAGAAGAAGGAGGTTCGGAGGACGTCGACGGCCTGGAGCGCTTCGGTGTGGGGCTACCCATTTGTGTGGCGACAGAGGTGCGGAGAAAGAGCGAGAGGTGGTTGGCGATAGTGCGGTAGTGAAGGAAGAGAAGTTTGGAGGCTACGGTCCATAGAGATGGAGTGGTGCGGCAGAGACGCAAGAGGACGGGTGTGCTTTTATAGCGGGTCCTCGTCTAAGCGTGCGAGTGAAGATGATCGGACGCTTCGAAAACTGCGATTTCGAATTAATCCAAACCGCAGTTGGATTCCTCTAAGTTGTTGCAACGGCTCGACGCGTCCCATCTCCGCTTCACAGGCAGTTTTTTAATTTGACATGCAAAGGGTCCAGAATATGCAGTGGCCCACCTGGCATAGCTTGTAGGTCCGTCCGGCGGTTTTTCAGTTTTTCAGTTCCAGTTTTTTATTTTGACACGCAAAGGGCCCATCGGCCAAAGGTATATGCAATGTTCTAGTTTTTTTCGCCTGTCATGCAAAAGACTTCGATCATGTTTCATGATGTTACATGTTTTCTCTTATTTTTGAAAGATCGTCATATATATAGAGAGAGTTGAAAGATCGTCAGAAAATGCAAGAAAAAAATACAAGACAATGAACACACCACACATTCATGCATTTATTAACACACACACACACACACACACACACACACATACACCCTAATTAACCCTGTGTTGGGGCCGTGTATTTGTCATTTGTGTGTACACTCTAGTGACATGTGACAAAGTGCTCAGTCATAAATTGCGTTTGGTTTAACGTCGAACTTGGATTGGAGATAGATCATCCATTTCTTTATGTCTTGGATCATCCAAATTAACATTTGGTTGGATGGACTGCACGATCCAATTCTTTGTTGGTAGGTTGGATGAAACTTGATTGGATTTTTGAATCATCTAATTTGATAATTTCATAATATTAATTGTTTATATACTAATTATCATATTACTAGCAAATATTAATGTTAATATCATAATTGTAATTATTAATCAACAATAAACAAGGTAATTATAACTAATTACATTACTAAGAAGCATAATTGGATAAGGTGGATGGACTCACATCCAACCAAATATCCTGGACCATCTCATCCAACATCTGCGAGGAATATTTTATATTCCTGAAATCTGGATCACTCGTCTGACCACGAAACAAATAACACATGACTGGACCATCCAATTAATCCAAGTCAATTTAATCCAAGACAAGCAACCAAACACAGATCTTTTTGGCCGCGTCGTACGTGCTCGTGCGCATGATGATGGGTCATGCACACCGAGCGTCGAGCTATTCAGATCGCTGAGCAAAGTTCGAACGTGGAGTTCATGTGCCCGTGCGCACTGCAAGATTCGGTGTGTTCGCGTACGTGGCAATCATCAGGGCAGGGTGGTACAATCATGGGAACCATGCAGTGCGCCCTTGGCTGTAAGATTTGGAGTGTGAACGTACGTGGCAACCATTTGGGCAGGGTCGCACAGAGACGGTCGTGCGGAAGTGCGGCAGAGAATTCGATTTCCGCATCAAGGGGTTAAGAGAAAAGGCCATCTGATTCACAGGCCAGTGATGGTTTTTGCGAACACGGTGTTTTTTGGAGTTTTAGAGCAATTAGCAATATCTTGGTATTTGATATTACTATGGTATTTTTTTACAGAATGGTGTTTGTCAACCAAACAGTCCTATGTATTGCAAAATCGTGGTATTACAAAACCGTGTTATTGAAATACTTTGGCATTGCTATGTCATTTCAAAAACTGTGGTTTCCAAAACTTTAGTATTGAAAAACTGTGCTCCCAAACACAGCCAAAGGCTCCCTTTGGATTGAAGCAATTGAAAAACACAAGAATAGGAAAAATATAGGAATTGTGATTGTATGTTTTTGCAATCCTATAGGAATTGAAAACAAAGGAATTGAGATAAGAAGCCCTTTGGCAACATCATAGGAAAAACATGGGAACTTGTAATCTGAGCAAGGAAATAAAAAAGAGGTACAAGCTCATGTTAAGTTTCCTACAAAATTTAGCAAAGGAATCCATTCGTATGGAAACTACCTTTTTTTTCCTGTGAGCCAAATGGTCATGTAGGAAAAAATGCTTTACAAATCCTATCCTTCAAAATTCCTTTGCCATTCCTTCAATCCAAAGGGAGCCTAAGCTTTACTGTGAACCACTGCGGACAGTCTTAAAGGCAGGCCTGTCTCTGGGCCTACGCGGGCGAAAATAAATTTTCTGCAGCCCTATTGCACAACGTCACACGTGCGCCCCCTGCCTCGCACGCCGTCCGATGGTAATCCTACTGAGATCCTTCGCTTCACACTGGGTTTGTTGTTTGGACACCGAAGGATGGAAATCCCGCGTCTCCCGCTCCCACGCCGTGCGAGGCGGGGGCGCACGCGCGATGCTGTGCGGTAGGGTCGTAGATAGGCGGGAGGGGCTACTGCTTAGGGCCAGACCGGTGGGTGGGGGTGGTGGGGTGGGCACGATGACAACTGGTAAAGAGAAAAGAAATAAAATTAATTAGTGTGTAGCTTTTTATTTTCAAAATTTTTTGAAATATAATTCTACTACGTACGTCCTACTAATGTGTTTAATACTGCCTCCTTATCTTTTTAATTGTCGTTCATACAGCAAGTTCTATGGTTCAGACAGCAAGTTCTAGTTCATATGAAGTTTAATGCTTTGTCGTTAGTGCATGTACTGTAGGACACATTGTTCATGAACATAAAATAAAAGAGAGTTTTCATTAACATAAAAACAACAGATATATTACAAACAAGAAAAAACACATAGAAAACAAAAGAAAAAAACTACTACTAATCCTACTCTACTCGGAGAAGGACTTGTCCACCTCCTCCGCCGTCGCCTCCGGATCCGCCGGCGGCGCCTAGGCCTTCGCTGCAACTGTCGACGGAGCATCCTCTAACACCAGATCAAACTTCTTCCAGCTGACGGCATTCACGAGTTGCTCACGGAACTCCACCCCGATGTCCTCACCGATCGTCTCGTAGAGGCAGTCGAGACGAGCGGCAACAAAGCCTAACCCAAAGATGTAGTAGCCGGCGGAGTCCATGCTGGTGTGGTGGGGAAGGATACGAAGTCCCAGTCGGCAACAGGAGTGAGATGTATTGTGAAATACATCTTGTCCCATTTTGTCGAGCGCTTTTTCTTGCACGTCGACGGCGAACAGGCTGCCGGTGACCTCCTTAAGCTTGTTGTCGAGTTTGTTGATGCTTTCCTCGATGAAGTAGACAATCTCATCATAGTCATACAGAAGATGTGCGAGCGCCGTGGGTGGAGACGGCAGTGGAGGAGGTCCGGGCGCTGCCCCCAGTTCCACTGGCCTTGGCGGCGACTGAAACAGAGAAGGAGGTTCGGACGACGTCGATGACCTGGAGCGCTTCGGTGCGGGGCTGCCCATTTGTGCGGCGACGGAGGTGCGAAGAAAGAGAGAGAGGTGGTCAACGGTGGTGCGGCGGAGAAGCAAGAGGAGAACATTGGATGCCTTTATAGCGGGTCAGAGTTGAGATGTGTGGAGATGATCGAACGCTTCAAAAATTATGCTTTTTAATCGACGATCAAAGTTACTTCAAACCGCGGTTCGCCTCCTCTCAGTTATCGCAACGGCTCAACACGTCCCATCGGCTAATTTTTTAATTTGACACACAAAGGTGCGGAGATTGATGTGAACGTGCGTGGCAATCGATCGAGAGTCCATATTTTTTTCAAGAATCCGACCGTTGCCGACCGAGAGTCCATATCGAACTCATAATTGTCGTGATCATGGATGATGGTGGACATGAATGTAATGCATGTGAAAGAGACTCGCGATCAAGCATGTTTGGTCACGTATTGAGGATTTTTGTTCCCCCTTGTTAAGGAACATGTTAACTGGATGACGTTGAGGATCGGATGTGGCGTACATGTTTTCACAAGTGTGTTCATTTGTTCCTAAAATTATAACACGTAGCGTCTAGCGCCTATGCCTGTCGTTTCTTCAAAAGACGAGTACATCGATACATAATGGCAGCATGCAATCGATTAATTTGATGAACCACGTACGTATGTAGTGAAAGCTGTGTGCTTCTTAGACGATGGTAGTCGACATACTTTCCTCGTACCATCGTAGGAACATCCTTGTGTCAAATTTGTTATCTCTATTGATGACAGGATAATATTCTTCATTAGTGTGGTAGTTAAACTGCCATATAGGTTGAGAGCATACACACATGCATGGTAGAGAATATGATAAATATAGAAATATATATACATGGTAGGAAATATTATTCTATTCTTGGAATACATGTTTGGGACGTAGCATGCATATGTACGTCTAACATCCATGTGAAAGACCTCGATCATGTTTGCTGATGTTATGTGTTCTCTTTTTTGTTGAGAGATCGTCATGTTTGAGGCTCGTTGATCATGTTTGGGGCGTAGCATGCATGGACAACTGACATGCATGTGAATGACCTCAATGCATGTGAAATAACAGGCATGTTTTTAAAAGCAAGATATAGTGTTTCCTCAAGAAAAAATAATTTTATGAGAGATTGGGCGCACAATCACAAAAGCTAGAACTTGAGAAATGCACCTACGAATTCCATATGTCGGGATGATCGACGGCAGCGGATCCGAAAACTCAGTGGTAAGATCAGTAGTTGCCGGAGAGCAGCTTGCGGCTGACCTCGAAGGAGACGAAGGCGTCGATGCACGCATAGCTGATCTGCTCACCGGAGAGATTGTACGCGTCCCAGTTGCTCGTCCTCACCCCGTAAGGCTTCCCCATGTCGGCGCCCATCACGACGCTCGCGATGTCCTTCAGCCCCGAGCGGAGGAGGCTCGGGCGATCCATCTTCTCCGCCGCGAGCTCGGCCAGGTCCATCGTTTTGGCCACCTTCAGTTGCCACTCCTTCCAAAGTCTGTCGGCATCACCCTCCACACCGACGCCGATGAAGCAGTAGTCAGAATCGCTGAGGAAATCTTCCAGCTTGTCGGGGAAGTAGTCATCGTGGATAACCTGGAAGATGAGGCAGCAGCGGCCTACGCAGAGCTACAGAACGGCGTCGAGGTTCTGGTCGGCGGAGTAGCTGGGGTGCCACTTGATGTCGCGCCCGACGACGAGCTTGTGAAGGCGCCGATGGTGGACAGAGAGGACCTCGTCGAGCCAGTCCTCCACGGCCTCGCCAGAGGACGTCATGGTGGTTGTGATCACGTCTTCCTCGGACGTCATGTTGTACACCTGAGTCCCCGCCATTGGGTCTCTCTCCTTGTTGTCCCGACGGTTACCGTCTGCGGCGGTGCAGCACAACTTCTCTCTTGTGCAAAACCTTCGTCTGCACCTTTAGTTTGGATTTTAATTGGAAGCAGGCGTGGATATATAACTGATGCAGTTACGATATGAGCGAAGGAGTTTCCGAATTGGATGGGCCCGAGCCTGGAGTAAAGTGAGTAATGAAGATTTTTGAATCTGATATACTCTTTCTAATTTTTAATTCTTATCGTTATGATCACAAGTTGCATTGTCTCAACCTAACACCACGTACAACAACAACATTTCTCAAGAGCGCACCCACTTGGTATGCCGGGTGGGCCACGGGATACCCTGGGTCTAGTCACCAGAGAGTAGCTAGTGTGAATACATGCTAGAGAGATCAGCGGAATCGGGAACTAGCCAATGAAGATGGATGTTAGCAGTGTCATGGTTCATGTATCGAAACGCGTGCCATCCTTTTTCTTCTTCTACTTTTTCTTATAATTTCGTATTATTTTCCACCAATCTTCTAACCCTCCTTTATTTGAAGTTGTACGGTAGGATCAGGATACGTGGCCGGCGTGAGGCGAGAGCCGTGTGTGCAACACCAGGCGGAACGCCATGGAGAGACGTTGCTCCCCTTGTTGAATTTGATGATGTTGAGGATCAGATATGGCGTATGTGTTTTCACAAGTTTGTTCATTTGTTCCTAAAAGCAGCTAGTGCCTACGGCTGTCGTTTCTTAGAAATGAGGAGTACAACATGGTTCGAAATTATATTGTACTGTATTATGCAAGGCATGCGACTATATTGTACAGTACGGCCACACTGATACACCAAGTTGTAAAGATCAACAACAAAAGACTCAACCCAACACACTAGTGAAAGTAAAACACCCGATATATTTTATGACACACTTGTGAAAGTAAAATACCCGATACATTTCATTATTATGGAAGTTTATAACTAAGACTCAATCCAAATGGGGCAAAAATTTCGATGACCCTGACTTCTAGTTTCTTTTTGCAAGCCATCCGAATCAAGTCTTTTTTGTCTTCACCCTTTTGCAATGACGCCCACGAGCATTTAATCTAGGCTAAAGTTGATACGTACTCTAGAAATTGTTGTTGCGTTTTTTGTGATTTACTACGTGCTTTGCTGTTTGATTGTTCATTATGTTGGATCCGTGATGGGTTTGAACATAGAGAGTGGTCTTCTCCCTGCTGGTCCTGTCAGATAAACCAGGTGGTAGTCACTTTCTGGATCTCCAGCTCGGTAGAGTTGGAAATGGAAATATATTCCATTCTAGAAGATAAAAGAGATAAATAGTCCACTAGTTTATCGTTAGAATAGCAACATTAGAACTATTTTTGCGCACCAATGAACAGAAAAATAAAGTTCATTACCTTAAGACGATACATTACAAACAAGAAAAAAGAAAAACACAAACTACAAACAAGAAAAGAAAATAATACAACTAAGAACAAGAAAAAAACTACTTCTCCTCCACCTCGCTCTACCTACTTCTCCTTCCCCTTCTCCTCCTCCTTGGGCTCCTTGCTGGGCGGGGATGCCTCCCGCGGCGGAGACGGGAAGCCCAGTTTCCTGGACGTCGCCACCACCAGGTTGTCGCGGCCGGTGACACCGAGCTCGTCCGCCAGTGTCTCCCAGAGGACGTCGGGGCGACCGGCCAACTGCATCATGCCGAAGACGTAGTGGCCCGTGGTCCCCATTGCAGCATACTCTGTAAGGGGACCAAGACCAAGGAAATGCATGGAGCACGATGTATTGTCAAATACATCGTGCTCCATCTTCCAGAGAGCCCACTCCTTGTCCGGGGGGGAGTCCGGTCGGGGGCGCTTCCCCATGGCGTCCTTCGGTGGGCTTGGCGGCGGCGTTTTCTTGTTAGCCATGGTGTTCTTGGCACAGTTTTGGGAAGAGAGTAAGAGTGGCTTTGCGGAGAAGATGATGGCGTGACCGGGTGATCTTATAGCGTAGTAGCAGCCTGGTTAGGGTGCTCATCCTCTGCAGTACTGCAGCTGCAGTAGAGGTGGCTGACATGTGGGTCCCACACCCTATAGGCCCCACATGTCAGCCACTCTACTGCTCCTGCAGTACTGCAGGAGATTTGAACCCGCCTGGCTGTTCGTCTCTCGACGCGCGCAGTAGTGGTGATGGGACGCGGAGCAGTTCCAATTGAATTCAAAGATGTGCATGTGCTGTGCACGTTTAAGGCACCTCGGTGACTGGCGCGCACGTGAGCTCGGTGCGCCCGGTCGCATCAGCAGCCTGTACAAATGGCTACGGCTTGAAGGACCAATCTTTATGCAGCAAACAACAACGTATAATACTTCCTCCGCCCCAACTCAACTCTATTTCTGTTTTGGTCGAACTAATTACCTTTGACCAATGATTTATATGTAATTTATTAACTTCAATAACATGTAGTACTAGATTGTATATTATGGAAATATTTTCATGGTGAATCTAAAAGTACAATTCTTGTATTGTTAAAACAGATCAAAATTGCGTAAATCTCAAAGATAGATTTGACGAAACCTAAGACTTCCCTTTGAAAAAGTTATATATTTTACATTATTTTTACATATGTAATATGCACATAGGATATATCACTTGATAGTTTTGCAAAAAAACAGGGAGGAGAAATATGTATATCCCAAAATGTTCGGGTACCTAATATTATTACACAATTCGGGTAGTTATTTCAAGAAACCGAATTTTGAAAAAAACTGAAATACCCAAACCAAAATACCGGGTATACCGAATGCACACATCTAACGTAAATCCATCCGAAATAATTAGCTAGTTTTAGGATGAATGAAGTTGAGCTTGCGAGCTTGATGAGCACTGTCATTATTTTGAGCAGCGATTAATTTATGGTATCATGAAATATGGAGTAACTTTTCTAGATCATTTGGGGCCGAAAAATTAGTTAACACGCTATATATGAGGAAAAAGATTAGGATATGCTACCTATTGCTTGTGTTGAATAACCCTGCGCCGTGGACAACATATCCGACACTTCATTCTGGTCGCCAGGATCATTCTGCCCCAAGTCATCTGGGGCAGCAGGCGGAGGACCTTGATGATCAGGATAAGGACCAGGCAAGAAATCATTGGTCAAAGGTAAGTTTGACCAAAGCTATAAATAGAGCTGAGTTGGGACGGAGGGAGGAGTACTCTTTACAGATCGCTTTGCAGGCCCTGCTGCGGGCGATCTCCTGCCTACTGACAACTCCAGCGGCTAAAGTAGCGTACAGCTGCACTATAGAAGCCGTAACCCTAGTTTGCATCAAAGGAAACTCACGGGAAAGTTTAAAGGAATGGAATCCTTTGGAAGGGAAAGACATTCATATGAGTTTCACAAGTAGGATTCCAAACGGTGCCCTTTAGAAGCCATAACCATCACTGCGCACATCTCATCGTCTTCTCCGCGCGTACTAATAAAGACACACCATCCTCTTCTCCGCAACACACACAGGCCATCCTCTTCTCCGCGTGTACTCTTCATCTTCGTCTCCGTCGCGTGCGCCCTCATTAGTTCCCTTCGAAGCCCATGGAGATCCCCTTTTCGCACGATATTGCGGTCCTGATCATGGTGTTGGTCGCCGGAACCTCCTCACAGCCTATGGACGACCTCTCCAGTCTCCGCGCCACTTGCAAGGCCATGCACCCGGCGTGCCGGTATTGTGCCGTGGGCAGGCGCGTGGCGCTGAAGTGGGAGGGCATCTGGAAGTTTAACTGGAGCTACGACTGCCTCGTGGAGCGCTTGGAATTCGTCGGCAACCCTCATGCGTGCTATGTCACCGGGTTCGACCTCATCTTCCTGCATGGTCGTGTGAACGGCCACATGGTGGCGGCCTACATCCTCGCCAAGCTCCACTACGATGCTGACCGCAGGGCCCGCGACGCCTTCAAGTATATCCGGCAGGTCAAAGGTGAGGCCCACATCAGATACAATGCGGTCAGGTCCGTCGCCTTGAAGTCGAGCAACAAGGATTGCTGCCGGTGTCGGCATGAAGCCATGAATAGTATCGATGGTGTCGTCTGGAGGTTCCTGGGCAAGCCTTGTCCGGAAGCGCCGCTGGTGGCGGTTCCCAACATTGATGATGACGCTTGGGGCTGCTCAATAGGGGGAACCAGGGAACTGCCCTCTACGGCAGGCCTACGTGGGAGGAGTGGACAGTCTTCTATACTGAGAACTGTAGGATTAAGCACAGGCATGACTTGTTCTGTCGTAAGGCGTTGTACTCTATGGGTTATATTCACTCCATTCCCGTTCGGATGCACCGCTAGTTCTCCCAACACCAATTAAAAGAGAACAAAGGAGTATATTAAATAAACTTGTAGTATGTGTTTCCCCTATGCCTGCTCGTCTCTGATGAATGTCTCACTTGTTGTGTTTCCCCTATGTGCGCTCGTCTTTTATTCAGCCACATTTGCATCAAAGGAAACTCATGAGACAGTTTAAAGAAATGGATTCTTCCAGAAATGGAATACATTCAATCACACAGTAGTTTGGGACAAAGGAAATCAGTGTTCCCTTCTCTCTGTTCATTGTCTCCACTTTTCATTCCAGTCATTGCTAATCGACAGAACTATGTGTTACAGAATCCCCAATAAACACAAAATAAACTAATCGACACAACTAATATGCAGCACTTCCCATGAAGCAGTGGTAATAACTTATGGCCGCGTATAAGAGTAGTGGTAATGATTACACCGCGTATAGGGGCATAGGGCCAGTGGTACATTGGAGTTCTACCTATCTTTTTTCTAACACTTTTCTTGTCCTTTCTTTTCTTTTCTCTCTGTTGATTGTCTCCACTTTTCTTTCTGGTCGTCGCTACCTGTTAATATTGTATACTACTTTACAGACCACTTTGCAGGCCCTGCTGCGGGCGATCTCCTGGCATCTCTAGCGGCTAAAGTATTGTACAAGCAACTTTACAAGCCACCGACGGTGTGGACGGTCGTTCATTAACAGAAAATACAGATAGAACAGATAGTTCACTAAACAGCAGATAGAAAACAAAATAACAGATGGAATAGACGAACAACAATGAGTTCATTATCATAAAACATTACAGCCTCCTACCTATATTACTTGTCGTTAGAACAAGTTTTTTAGTTCATATTTGAACTACAAAACATGTCTTAATTATTAATGACAAGTACTAATATGGGAAGGAGGAAGTACAAAACATGAAAATCAGCATCACGAAACAAGAAAAAATAAAACATCACAAAAACAAGACGAGAAAAACATCACGACTGGATTAATCGGTGTCAAAAGATTTCCTGTTTTAAAGTTGGGTTGAACTAGAATGTAATCAGATGTTTGGTGCAATTGTGTAATCAACCATTGGATCGATCTACATTACGATCGTTGAATCTTTTTATTTATGGTGGTGGGGGTGGAAGGGGTTAAATGAAAAGATGTAATGACCGTAGGATGTATAGATCCAACAAATGAAAATCTTTGATTACACGATTGCACCAAAACTTTAATTGCATGTAGGGCTGTCAACGAGTCAAACTCGAGCGAGTTTGTTTCTACCATATATAAAAGTTGTGTCCCAAAGAACATTTTTAGTAGAGTTATATAGTTTAGTTAATCATACATATATATCACAATGACAACAACAAATAAGCTTACTCGAACTTTTCGAGCTTTAGCTCATCAAGCTGGCAAAACTCAACTTTATCCTCAAACTTTTAATCAAAACTAATTTTGGTCCTTGAACTTTCAAATGGGTCAATTATTTAGTCCATCAACTTCAAAAAACCGTGTCACTTTCATCCTTACTCTGAGTTGGACATCCACATTGGCATGCCATATAAGATAGTTAATGTGTTTCTAATCCTGTTAATTTGTTATAGAAGTTTGTTTTATTTAAATGTTTCATGTATGTATCATTATATGCATGTAAACTCTTTCTCATGTTGAAGCAAGCAGGCAAGAGTTTAAGAAACAATTTGAATGGACCCCTTAGTTGGATGGCTGAGAAGTACAACTGTCAGATCAAAAAACGGTGGATGCAGCCTTTACTGCATGCATGAAGCAAAATGTCGCTACGTCAGGCGATCCTGGTCCAGGCAGGTATGCTCGGATTCCTGTCCTCCAACTCCATCTAGGCTTCCGATGACGCAGGCGGTTCACCACCAGACTGTAGAAAGCATAAGCACGCACACATGTAACAAATATTATTGACTGCGTTGGTCAAACATCATTGTTTGACTGCGTTGGCCTACGTTTAGTCATTAACTCTAGCTTTTGAATCTGTGTAGTGCGAAAGGGTTTAGTTTTGGTTTCACACTACACTAGCTAGCCTATATAAAGTGTATCTGTGTTCCCTGATGAATACACAACAAACATTCTCCATACAGAATGAAACTTGCATGTCGCTTTCTTCTGCCGGAGGTTCGAAGGAAACCACAAGTACACGGCTGGTCAGGTACACGTACGGTACGGGTGTGCCAGTGTACCTTAACCCCCTGTATGTCGTTTGTCCCCGGTGGTTGTTGGGAAGAGCCTTACAGGTATGCTCTGATTTCTATCCTCTTACTCTATCTCTAGGTTCCGATGACGCAAGCGGTTCACCACCAGACAAACCAAAAAAGCCTCGGTGTTGAGCGGCATGCAAGTTTTTCGATGAAAAACTGACTGCGGCCCCCGCAGTCACTTTTTCAACAAAAAACTTGCATGTCGCCCGCTTGCCTCCTGCCATTTGTACTCCCATGCGTACTCCCGCTGACATGTCATCATCTTATTTGTTGTGAAGGTATGGCAGTTAAACTAAGCATTAATAAAGGGACCAATAACATTTTGACACATCAGCGGGATGACGCATGGGAGGACAGAACGTGAGGGACATGGCTTGTATACTCACATTCAGTGCTTCCATGTGTGCTCCTAATTGAGTGTCATGATTTTAATGGCCCCTTCATTTACCTAACATAATGCCGGATTTAACTTCAACCAATTAGAAGATGACACATAAGTGGAGTACGGATGGAAGCACAAACGGGAGCACTGAAGTTGCAGTCAGTTTGTCATCAAGAAATTTCCATGCTGCTCATCACCGAGGCTTTGCTGGTTTGTTTGGTGGTGAACCACATCCGTCATCGGAAACCTAGATGGAGTTGGAGGACAGGAATCAGAACATACCTGCGGGGGTCTTCCAACCACCACCGGAGACGGACGATGGGGGTTAAGGTGCATTAGAGGTCACTGACATAAGGGCCTCATGCTTCATGGGACCCACACCAGCACACCCGGACCGTACATATGTGCCGGTGAAGACGGAACTCAGCAGTCTCACAGTTATGGATAGAAAAATGGAAGAAGAAAAAGGATGGCACGCGTTTCAATTTATGAACTGTGAGACTGCTGACTTCCATTTTAATTGGCCAGTTCCCGATTCAGCTGAATCATTGTTAAGTCATAGATAGATAGATTGTATTATTTCAGCTATTCGAGATGACCTGACCTTGTGTTCGGCGGCGGGGTGTAAGGAGGTGGCTGCAATCTTAGCAGCTACCGACCATCGCATGTAATCCCTAGGCTACTGTTGTAAACATTTTCTACTCAGCTTAATATAACACCCACGGGCTTTCGAAAAAAATTGTTGTTGTACGTGGTGTTTGGTTGAGACAATGCAACAGTTGGTCATAACGATAAGAATTAAAAAGAGTATATCAGATTAAAAAATCATCATTACGCCAGGTCGTATGATGGCCGGACACTCTCCAATCCACTTAGATTGAAGTGGATCCACTCCTACCCAAACTTGTGAACGATTTGTCCCACCTCGGAAAGTTGAGCTTGTTGCAACGAGAATATAAGGCAACGCGCGCTATTGTAGTCAGACATTCGATTGAAAAAGATGTCATACAAGACTCCTGCACGCCCGTTTGACTTCAGTCGGAAAAGCTCCGTTGAAATCAAACGGGACGTGTATAAGGCATGTACAGGGTGGATGTTTTTAATATAAAACCCTGGGCCATTTCCGCGTCAAATTAAAAACTGCAAGTGAAGTTGATGGGACACGTCGAGCCGTTGAGATAAACGAGAGGGATGCAAACCGCGGGTTTTATAAGCATAATTTTTCTCCACATACGCTGGGCCCTTTCCGTGTCAAATTAAAAATTTCTCCTTTTATCGAAAAACATCTCCTTTAACAACGCACCGGAAAGCAAGTGCATACCATTCTTAGATGGTGCCACACGTACTTCCTTCTCGTGTCTTTAATCGCCGTTCCCTGATCGTGGCACCATCTATATACGACTGGGCCCAACGTAACACTGGCCCAATGCCCCTATACGCGGTGTAATCATTACCACTACTCCTATACCCGGTGTCCATAACGAATTCATGCGAGCGATTTTGACAAGCCGTGAATGATTTGTCCCACCTTGGAAAGTTGAGCTCGTTGCAACGAGAATATAAGGCAATGCGTGCTATTGTAGTCAGACATTCGATTGAAAAAAATGTCGTACAAGACTCCTGCACGCTTCGTTCGATTTTGACCTGGCGAGCTCTGTTTGACATCGTCCGCTCGCCCGGTCGAAATGAAAAGGGACGTGTAGGAGGCGTGTACGGGGCGGATGTTTTTTATATAAAACCCTAGGCCATTTCCATGTCAAATTAAAAAAACTGCCAGTGAAGCTGATGGGACACGTCGAGCTGTTGCGATAACCGAGAGGGATGCAAACCGCGGTTTTTCATAAGCTTAATTTTTCTCCGCATACGCTGGGCCCTTTCTGTGTCAAATTAAAATTTCTCCTTTTATCGAAAAACATCTCCTTTAACGATCCATCAGAGAGAAAGTGCATACCGTTCTCAGATGGTGCCACACGTACTTCCTTCTCGTGTCTTCAATCGTCGTTCCCTTATCGTGGAACCATCTATATACCACTTGCCCCAACGTAACACTGGCCCAATGCCCCTATACGCGATTTAAACATTACCACTACTCCTATACCCGATGTCCATAACGAATTTGTGCGAGCGATTTTGACAAGCTGTGAACGATTTGTCCTACCTCAAAAAGTTGAGCTCATTGCAACGACAATATAAGGCAGCGCGCGCTATTGTTGTTACACATCCGATTGAAAAAATATGTCGTACAAGACTCAGCCACGTTCCTTTCGACATCGTCCGCTCGCCCGATCAAAGTCGAATGGAACATGTGTGAGGCGTGTACCGGGCGGATGTTTTTTTATATAAGCTTTGGGCCCTTTCCGTGACAAATTAAAAAACTGCCAGTGAAGCTGATGGGACACGTCGAGCCGTTGTGATAACCAAGAGGGATGCAAATCGCGTTTTTTATAAGCATAATTTTTTCCCCGCATACAATGGGCCCTTTCTGTGTCAAATTAAAAATTTCTTCTTTTATCGAAAAAACATCTCCTTTAACCCTGCCAAATTTTCCCTTTTAATCGGAATACCACCCCCATTGCTACATTAACTTATTTAGATTACAAATTTCCAGAGCCAGAGACGCGCGCCCGTACATGGGCTCACGCGTCATGGGGACGAACACCAAGTGTCCCAGCGTAGTTTCGGGCAAGGAATACAAAGTGACTCAGCACAGTTTCAACCCACAAATAACAAGCGGTCCAGAGCAATGTTGGACCTACTCTGATAGCTTCACGTACGCTTTGTCCTAGCTGCCTCCGTGCCGGACCCTTCAATCCACAATGGCCCCTCTCCCAATTGCACAAAATGCGCCTGAGGAGCATCCGCCCGCCGCCACGCTCTTGGAGGACAGGAGGAGCATCCGCTGACCACCACGCTCTTGGAGGAGCATCCGCCGGCCACCACGCTCTTGGAGGAGCATCCGCCGACCGCCACGCTCTTGGAAGAGCATCCGCCGTCCACCGGCGTGGAAGAGCATCCGTCGACCGCCACACGTGGAGGAGCAACAACGCTAGGTACAATTGCTCACATAATGTTATTGTAGTTCAATCCTCTTACGGATACGCCGATTGAATTGTAGGAAGCGATGTCAGAAGATAAGACATGGATGGGAAAAGACAGGCGTACGAAGGAGTGGCGGGATGGAATGAAGTCATTTTTAAATTTAGCATTCCAGGGCACTCGTGAAGAAGAAACTAAGCCTTGTCCTTACACGAAATGTCATAATATTTTCCATGGGACACGCAAGGAAGTTCATCTTCACTTGCTTTGTAATGGGATGTCATTTGATTATACTTGTTGGGTACACCATGGAGAAAAACGAGTTGAGAAAAATATTGCTGAGCAATCAGCAAATAATGAGGAGGTAATTTCTGATGATGCTGCTATGGAAAATATGTTGTCCAGTCTTCTTAGAGACACTGATCATGGTGGTACTTCAGCAGATGTTGATGATCTAGAAAATGCTATAAACCAGCAGAAGCCAAATGGGTGTGCGAAGGCATTCTATGACTTATTAAATGATGCCAAAAAGGAGTTGTATCCAGGTTGTGAGAAGGTGACCCAATTATCCTTCATTTTTAGGTTGCACCAGATAAAGTGTTTAAATGGTTTGAGCAAAAAAGCGTGTGAGTTGATCCTTGAACTATTCTCATATGTGCTTCCAAAGGGCCATTGCATTCCTAATACACTTGATAAAGTTCAGAAGGTTGTTCGTGACCTCAGGCTAAGCTATGAAAAGATCGATGCATGTGTCAATGACTGTGTTTTATTCCGGAAGGACTATTCTCTGCTGGATCGATGCCCAAAATGTGGTGAATTAAGATGGAAAAATATTACTGGTGGGGATGCAAGAGAGGCTTTACCTTGTGGAAAAGCCAAGAAGCTTGTAGCACGCAAGATTCTAAGATAATTCCCTCTTATTCCCCGTCTTCAGAGGTTTTATATGGTAGAATCGACGGCATCAAACATGCGCTGGCACAAAGAAGAATGTATTGATGATGGAATATTATGCCATCCTGTAGATTCGAAACATGGAAGCATTTTGATAGCATTCACCCAAATTTCTCATCTGATGCTCGCAACATAAGACTTAGGCTAGCATCTGATGGTTTCAATCCTTTTGGAGTAATGAATGTTTCTTACAGTACATGGCTTGTGATTCTAATCCCTTATAATCTACCACCTTGGTTGTGCATGAAGCAACCTTATTGGTTGATGTCAATGATAATTCCTAGGCCAAAGTCGCCTGGAAACAACATTGATGTGTATCTGCAGCCTTTGATTGACAAGCTACTGAAATTATGGTTTGATGGTGTTGAAACATACGACAGTTCAAAGAAAGAGATATTTCTCATGCGACTTCTATATTTTGGACAATAAATGATTTTCTAGCATATGCAATGCAATGTGGATGGAGCACAAAAGATAGGATAGCATGTCCATACTGCCATGTAAACACGGACGCCTTGTGGTTGAAACATGGACGAATGTATTGGTACATGGGTCATCATCGTTTCCTACCTCAAGATCACCTGTGGCGTCGGGACAAAGCTTCTTTCAACAACAAAATAGAGAATAAAGAGGCTCCAACATCACTCTCCGGTCATGAAGTACTCCAACAATACAAGACTTTTGATCAAGTGTGTTTTGGACAGACAAATAATAAGGGAAAGCGCACTGAGGTAGATAGGTGGAATAGTTGGAAGAAGAAAAGTATTTTTTTTAGCTCTCGTATTGGAAGACATTGCTAATAAGGCATAACTTGGATGTCATGCACATTAAGAAGAACATTTGTGATAAGGACATTGCTTAATATGTCTGGTAAAACAAAAGATAATCTACAAGCTCGTTTTGATATGCAGGAAATGGGTATGCGGCCAAGCAACATCCGGTGGGTATGAAAGGGAAATATGATTGTCCATCAGCATCATATACTTTGCAAAAAGATCAGAAGACCACCCTCTGCAAGTTTTTGGCGGATGTGAAGATGCCCATGGTTATGCCTCAAACATCAAGAGAAGTGTGGACATAATAGAACGTAAGGTATCAGTTCTAAAAACTCATGACTGCCATATTATATTTCAGAAGCTCCTTCCTATTGCAATACGTGACATATTGCCTGAAAAGGTTGTTGAACCTTTAATTGAGTTTAACATATTCTTTTATGGAATTTGTTCTAAAGAATTGGCAGAACCAGATTTGGATAAGATGATTGAACAATTTCCTGAAACAATTTGTAAGCTTGAGATGTTGCTTCCTCCCGTTTTCTTTGATATCATGGTGCATCTTCCAATCCATATTGGCGAAGAAGCTCGCTTGTGTGGACCTGTTTCTTACAGATGGATGTATCCAATTGAGAGGTACCTTGGTACATTGAAGAGGTATGTACGTAATAGAGCTCACCCGGAGGGTTCTATAGCTGAGGGATATATTATGGAAGAGTGTATGAGTTTTTGTAGCCAGTTTTTGGATAACATCAGCACCAAGCTTAATAGGCCAGAACGTCATGAAGCTGCAGCTAGGAATGAACCTTCTCTCGAGTCTAATATATTTACAAAAGTTGATAATTCTAAAAAAGGGTTTAAATGGGGCCAACTTACTATGGTGGAACTACATAACATCAGGCATTATATTATATCTAATGTTGAAGAGGCCGCTCCATGGATCAAGTACGTATAACTCAGATGTTCTATACTATATTGGATCATGCTTATTATAGATGGCTAATTTAATTTTGTACCCTTTTTAGTGAGCATTTTGAAGAGCTGAAAAAGATTCATTCTCGTGATGTTGAAAAACACCATAGAGATGAGTTTGTTTATTGGTTTCAGAAACGAGTAAGTACATGCAAGTTTTTACTTTGATGAAATATTGAAGAAATATCTGTTCTGAAGGTTGTTTATCGATGACCCCTTTCATACTAATTAATGTGTACAGATTACGACATTACACAAAGAAGGCAAAGTAACCGATTATTTGTATACATTATCTAGAGGACCTGATCGTCGGACACGTTTCTTTAGTCGATCACTCATAAATGGCTTCTTCTTTCGAACAGCAGAGGTGGAAAAAGATTTACGGATGCAAAACAGTGGTGTTGTTGTTCGGGATGGTGATCATGAGTGGTATGGAGTAATCAAGAAAATGATTTATGTTGATTTTGAATAAATTCAAGAGGTTCTGTTATTTGAATGTGAATAATTTGATCGTCCTCATTCCGGTCAGAGCCAAAGCAGAGGCTACAAAATGGATCGATATGGAATGATAGACGTTGACACTACTATTTCTAAATTTAAGTATGAGCCTTACATTCTAGCCACCCAAGCAGAACAAGTTTTTTACGTTAGAAGTGTGAAGCAACCTAAATGGGCTACATTTGTTAAAACGAAGCCACGAAACCTTTTTGGCATGCCCCGGGAGATAGTGAAAACAATGTCACTGAGGTGATGGAGGCTGAGACATATGATGATCGACGACTTACTGATATAAATGAGGATATGACCGCATGGGATAGGAATGACATTGACGGAGCAACCGGTGTGATGCTTTCGGTCTTTCAAATGAAGATGACGACGATGACGATGATGATGACACATATATCAATGATGGTATTGTACCTCCAATATTGGGGGAGGACATCGAAGATGATGATTTTTTTATATAGGTACTCTGTGAGCAAGCTGTACAGGAACTACATAATGCAATCTTTGTGTTCCGTGGCGATAGATCTTAACGCCGCCAACCGGTATTTCTTGGCAACAGATCCTAATACAACGTTTGTGTTTCGTGGTGATAGATCCTATCGCCACGAACTTGTGAATCGTGGCATAAGGTCCTAACGCGATGTTTGTGATTCGTGGCGATAGATCCTAACACCACGAACTGGTGCCTCATGGCAAAAGTTCCTAATGCAACGATTATGTTCCATGGCGATAGATCTTAACGCCACCAACAGGTATTTCGTGGCAACAAATCCTAATACAATGATAGTGTTGCGTGGTGATAGATCCTATCGCCACGAACTTGTGAACCGTGGCATAAGTTCCTAACGCGATGTTTGTGTTTCTTGGCGATAGATCGTAACGCCACGAACTGGTGAATCGTGGCAAAAGTTCCTAATGTAATGATTTTGTTCCATGGTGATAGATCCTAACGCCACAAATCGGTATTTCATGGCAACAGATCCTAATGCAACGATTACGTTCCGTGGCGATAGATGCTAATGCCACGAACTATTGAATCGTCACGATAGATCCTAATGCAACGATCGGGATCCATGACGATAGATGCTAATGCCACGAACTAGTGAATCGTGGCAAAAGATTCTAATGCAATGATCGGGTTCCGTGGCAATAGATGCTAATGCCACGAACTATTGAATCGTGGCAACATATCCTAATGCAATGATCGGGTTCCGTGGTGATAGATGCTAATGCCATGAACTAGTGAATCGTGGCAACAGTTTCGTGTCGATAGATCCTAATGCCACAAACTAGTGAATCATGGAACCAGATCCTAATGCAACGATCGTGTTCCGTTGCGATAGATGCTAATTCCACAAACTAGTGAATCATGACAACAGATTCGTGGTGATAGATCCTAATGCCACAAACTAGTGAATCGTGGCAACAGATCCTAATGAAATGATTGGGTTCCGTGGCGATAGATGTTAATGCCATGAACTAGTGAATCGTGGCAACAGATTCGTGGCGATAGATCCTAATGCCACGAACTAGTGAATCGTGGCAACAGGTCCTAATGCAACGATCGTGTTCCGTGGCGATAGATGCTAATGCCACGAACTAGTGAATCATGGCAAAAAAATTGTGGTGATAGATCCTAATGCCACGAACTAGTGAACTGTGGCAACATAACCTAATGCAATGATCATGTTCCATGGCGATAGATGCTAATGCCACGAACTGTTGAATCGTGGCAAAAGAACAAGCTTACTGCAACGATTTAGTATTCGTTGCAGTACAATCGTTGCAACATGGCGGAATCCTTGTAGTGAAGTGAAAGTCTAAGAACTAAACTTCTAAGTGACTAAAAGCTTCACTCTTAGATGCCATAGTGTAAACCCAAGAGTATCTAGAAAAGTCATCAACAATTACAAACACATACCATTTGCCTCCGAACGATTGAACACGTGAAGGACCTACGATGTCAAGGTGCAAAAGTTGTCTCGGTTCAGTTGTCATGGTAATTGTGAGAGGAGAACCTGCAGCCATCTCAGCATGTCTACAAGAAGAGCACACAATATCGTTGTTCCCTTTAAGCTTAGGCAACCCACATATGCGATCAAGAACACTAACACACATGAGATGATCAAACTATGTGACCAAGTCTATGATGCCAAAAATATAAGTCCTTTGAATCATTAGCAACTAGACACCTATGCATAGAGGATGGCATATCAAAATCAACTTTAAAAACTCTTCCAAACTAAGACATGTTAAGAATAAACTCACCATTTGAATCTATAATCTTGCAGCAAGTTTTAGTGAAGTTAACTTCTAGATTTTCATCTAGTAATTTTGAAATGGACAACAAGTTGTATCTTAAAATTTTAACAAGTGCCACATCCTTCAAAGTGTAGTAATTATTTACTTTGACCGAATATTGGCAATTATAGGGGTTGAATAATTATCATCAAAAGTAACATTTTGTACCTGTGACACAAAAGAGAGAGAGGAGAACCATTCTTTGTTACTGCTCATGTGGCGTGAGGAACCTGAATCCACAATCCAAATATTCTCCTTCTTCAAGCGTGAAACCTACATAGAAGCACAATACTCGATGACTCAATACTGGGGGTTTGTCAAAAGGCATTTAGGAATCCAGTACCGAGTCACACGATGTCCAGTAGGAATAGAACACGAAAGCTGAGATAAAACAACATGTTTATGAGCCAAAGTTCAAGGTTTTTTGTACACAACTACTGACCTATGAGGTGTTACATGTATAGCTCAAAAAATTTGTCTGGGGGGAAAGTTTGCATGTTTATGACTCATTAAAGCATGTTGCAAGTTCCTAACATTAAGTTCAGCATGATGAGCAACTTTTGCATGATTTTTAAGAGATCTAGCTAGCATTCTTTCTTTTTTTTTTCTATTGTTTAGCTAGTCTATAACAAAAATCTATGACATGACCATCCCTATCACAGCAGGTACACTGAAAAGTAACCTTATATTCATGTCTAGATCAGCAAGCAACATGTTTATTAGAAAGCGAATGAGACAACAATCCTGCAGATTTGAAAACCACTTCTTTTTGTTTAGGAACTATTTGAATCAAATCATTTCCTAAAGACTTTACAATATTAGGCAGATGTGCTTTAGCACGAGCATGAGAATCAAAACCTAAACTAGTTTTATCATTGCAAGATTTCGAAGAGTTTAGCAGCAAGTTTACATTCTTATTTGTATTACAAAACCGATCTAGTGTCCTATGCATGTCATCAAGTTTATTGGACAAATCAAAGCAATTTTCACATGAAGTTTTCCTTTTAATTTCCAATTGGAACATCAATTAGATTCATGAGAATGTAAAACATTGTTCAAAATAAAAATTTCATTCATGGCATCATGCAATTTTTTATTAAGATCATCACAGTTAGAACAATGCAAATCAATTATTCAACAGCTAGCATCTTTCAAGTTTTTATCATTAAGTGCAGCAAGCTCTCTATTTTTTACAATTTCAATCTCAACTTTATCAAGTGTGGAGGTGTGCACACTTCTTTAAGAGGACAATTTTTCATATATAAGCTCACTAGAGGAACAAGATTCATCACTAGGAATCAAAGATTTTAGCCGATTAATTTCAGATTCTAGTGATTCAATGTTAACAACATTGTACCTAAGTTTTTTGTCATTTTTAACAGTTGCACGAGAAATAGCATCACATATTTCTTCACAAATGGGACATACCTGTTCATCATCGCTGTTTTTTTCTGCATCCTCTATACTTGATCTTGAGTTGCTCGTCGTGAAACATGTATATGGCAAACTTTCTTCATCTTCATTAGTTGCGATGTCTACATTGCTCGAGTTGAGTTCTTGAAGTGCAGAGACAAAATTGTTTACCAGTTGGCAACCTATAAAACTCTTCTTCTTCTTCTTCTTCTTCTTCTTCTTCTTCTTCTTCTTCTTCTTCTTCTTCTTCTTCTTCTTCTTCTTCTTCTTCTTCTTCTTCTTCTTCTTCTTCTTCTTCTTCTTCTTCTTCATCTTCTTCTTCTTGATGCTTGCAGAGGAGGACATGAACTTTGTTTGCTTCTCATCATGAGGAGTAGAACTTGAAAGGTTAGGGAAATTTATATGAAAATGTCCAAACTCACCGCATTCGAAGCACTGCTGAGGTCCACCACTTCTTCTCCTTCTAGTTCTCACATCTTGCAATGCTTTTGAGAATCGAGTAGAGAGAAGTGCTAGCTCCTCCTCTGGAAACTATTCAATCCGTTCAAGGGTTAGAGAGGGCAGCAAAACAAGTGTATCAGAAGATGAAGAATTGCTAGAGACTTGTTGGGGTTTTTATGTGAGATTATATCAAGTTCATGAGTTCTAACTTGGAAATAGCACATCTAATGTAAGTGAACTCATGATAGGACTCACTTGGAAATAGCACATCTAATGTAAGTGTACCCATGACAGGATTCATGAATTGATATAACTTTCATCTCCCAAATTGACATGTCTATTGCATTTAATAATTGCCTAGCATTTTTAGCATCTGAAAAATTAACATTAACACTACGCATGTTGCTGAGAATTTTATTAAAGCGAGCAAAGAGGTCATAGGTTGACTCAATGAATTGCATCTCAAAGCGCATGTATTCTTTCTTAAACATCTCTTGTCTAACCTGCTTGATCGTGTTGGATCCTTTGTGGTAGTCGCAAAGTGCTTTCCACACAACATACGCAGACCGTAGGTGAGCAACATAGTCGAAGTTGCTTTGAGTCAATTCTTGTATGATCAAGTTCTGCACCTTGTTGTTGTCGACGTCACTCATGTTGGCAGTTGTGACTTGATCATTTGGTGCCATGTCGAAGGGCTTGTACACTTTTTCCCATAGGGCGAAGTCTTGCACCTGTATGTAAGCCTCCATACGTGACTTCCAAACCTGAAATCAATGTCATTGAACACATAAGGTTTTATGAAGCATTTCTCCATGATGATTAGTCAAAACACGTCCAAATCATAAAGATTAGAGTAAGCTTTGATACCAATTGTAGAATCAAAGAGCACGTGAAAAGCTATAGGAGGGCGGGTGAATGGTAGATTAAAAACATTTGAGCAGAAGCTATGAAAACCCCTCGCCAGAAAATCAATCTGAAGAGAAACTGTGTGTGCGAGTGTTTACAACGTGTTCAAAACGTGACAAATCAGTTTAGATCATAGAGAATAAAGTCACAAAGACGGGATAACAAGAATCACGAGAAAACACCGAGTAAGAACTCAAGTTATGAAGAAAACCCTGAGCAAAGGTCAATTTGTTCTAACTGAGAGAAAGCAGATATGCTACGCTGCAAAGAAACTTGTGTAACTCAAAACCTATAAATCCAATGACCGTGAAGTTTTTGCAGATGATAGAGTATGTAGTTTTGAATACAACAAAAAGAATCACGTGAATTGGATATGTAAAACTTGAATTACGATCAAATAAACAAAGAAAGGTCGAGGATCGTAGAAACTCGACGAGAAAGACTTGACGAAAACAAGTCGGACGAACAGAGCACAAAAGCTCCTCTAAACTACGAATTTTATTCAACTAAACACAAGAGCAGTCCAAAGTCGTCGTACAATGAGCTCTGGCCTCCTTTTCTTATATAACCAGCCCTAAGGCCATCCCATTCCAAACTTGGACTGTCTAATCCTACTTAATTTCAATTGAAACTTTCCATAACTGCTCAAGACTCTTCCATACGCAGATAGAAGAAATTTTAAGACTTCCAAGCACCTTACGAACGTCCTAAACATTCCTAAAACATCTTAACATCGTGACCTGCACACAATCTAACCAGAACAAACTCGAAGCTTTCCATAAACGAACCACAACCACCTCAGCCACTCCGGGAGGCACAATCCATACGGTTGGATCTTTCTGACCACAAATTCACATCAGTATCTCTTCATCACACCTTAGAACCATGTTGTCATGGCCATGGACTCCTTGCGCACGTGCAAACACCTTCCAACGATGTCTACGATACCTTCATATGCACTGTTCTTGATCCAAACATGTTGCTTGACCTCCTAATCAACTGAACCACAATTCATCCCAATATTGGTTGTTGAACCTCATCTTCTCTCTAAGACTGCTTCAATGGATCCCATCACCAGCCATGTCTTGACCTCAAGCAACACCTACACATGAATAAACAACCCACCTATTCGAGCCCAAGTCCTCGACTTGACTCTTGTTAGTCCGAAAAACACAACACCTCACATGAGCACCTCACGTAAGCATGTTGCAAACCATAGCTAATTTGAGTTAGATTTTCCTATGTTTGATGATGTAAGACTAAGTAAGTACATTTATTTTACCTGAATAGCATGAGAAGAAGTGTTCTACGTGGTCTGTAGCGGCTGCGGCGGCAGTGGCAGTAGCTCGATCTGCACCCACTTGCATGGCTCAAACTATTGCCTTTCATTGCAATATTACAGGTTATATATTATTAAGAATGTGATGATTTTAAATTTCACTTTATCTTACCTCCATGGTCTGCCTTTGCACCTCCATCGCATGCCACACCAGCGCCATGCAGGCTTGCTGGTACGAGATAGTGCCTCCATCACCACCCTTTGCACCTCCTGTTCCTCACATCGCTCTTCAAGCTGACCAGTGGGGGTCTTCACCCGTGTGTCTCGCTGCAAGATACGGCAACTTGGGCCCGCCAACGAAGCCTGCGCGGAGCTGCCTCTTGAATGTCGCGCCGCCCTCGAGTCAACAACTCCGTCAAATATGGCGAGCCTACAAAAAAGAATCAGAAATATGAAATAGAAATATCTTTAATTGAAGATGATAAAAAAAAAGTACCAACTCACGTTCGATGGGCTTTGCCCCCCTCCGCTTGCATATGCGGCTTGAGGATTGATTGGTTCATTTTTCCAATCAAAATCTTTGCCATGTATCCTCCTAGCTTCCTCTCCGTACTTAGCCAGAAAAACGAGAATTCATAAGTTAAACAATCGATATAGTTAGAATCAATTTGAAAGATTTTTAAAGTTTCCAGCCGCTCGGCCGCGACCTGACTGCAGAGAAGGGTCCTTAATAGATACCTTTACTTGGGTCCTCATTTTGCTCATACTCTACAAACATTCTCTTTTCTCCGGTCATGTGGTTGGTGCATCCACTATCTGGCATCCATTTTGATCCACCGAAGGAGTATGCCTACAAAATAGAATTATGCCTTGGTTTTAGGTACCCAAACTTACTTGGTTCCTTTGACGTTAGTAACAAGTGATTTTGGAACCCACACAAAAGCTCTGGATTCTTCTGTCATGGCCCAACATATTTAGTATAAACACAACCAAATTTATTTTTCATGAGAACATAAGATGCATCAGAAGAATGAAACAGGTTTTGTTGTTACAAGTCTATATGAGTTCTCTCTAACAAAGGCAATATGTTCCATATCATTCTTGTGAACATTAATAAATTGTTGTTTACCTCTAGTATACCCAAGAACATTTTTGAAATTGGGCGATCTTGTGATCATATATGCACTACATGCATATTTGATATTTTTGGTGTCAAAGATGCCACTTTTGGAAAGATGTTTTATTTCAGGCACATTAGGTTCATCCTTCACATTAGTATCCATGTTGGAACACGTGCATGTTTTAATAGGCATGGACTTGACATTTTGAGAGGATGAGCTTTTGGAGGAGGAAGAGCCACTTTGCTTGAGTGACTCAACTTGCACTTCATGAATCTTGTTAATTTAGTCAAGTTAGCAAGTTCATCCTTGATTGCAATGTGTGAGTCTCTAGCTTTGAGTAAGTTTCCTTACTCAAGGATAGTTCAAGCTCAAGTGCCTTGCTTCTCTCCTTTTAAACCTCATGAAGCTTCTCAATCTCAAGATATTTCTTTCCTTCAAGAATGAGCGTATCTTCTTGACAGTGACAAGCTCCTCATTCTCAAAGATCTCATCTGGCAATAATTTCATTTTCCTTAAAGCAGATTTACTTGAACCTTTTAACATATCCTCATTCTCACTAGCACTATCAAAATCATCAATAGAGGAATGTAAAGAAGAGGGTTTAGATTTGACCTTTTTCTTGCCCTCCTTGGACATGAGGCAAGTATGGTTGGAGTCCTTCCAGCCTCCCACATTTGGAAAGAGCGTAGACTTCATTGTAGGCTTATTGATGGCAATTGTTGCCATATCCTCTTCATCTTCAGAGGAGGACACGTCGTTTGAGTCCCACTGTTTGCCAATTTGTCATTGGTGTGCTTGATTGTTTTTTCTTGAACATTTTCTTTTCTTTGTTCTTTGAATCTTTCTTATTCTCGTTGATGTCTTCATATTGGAAGTCAACCATGAAGTGTCCATATTCACCACAAGTTTAGCAAGTACGTGGAGCTTTGGATTTTCCCTTGTCTTTGTTCTTGCCTTCACTTGAGTTATCATGTTTTTGTCTTCTCATCATGTGCTTGAACCTTTTGATGAAAAGCATCATTTCTTCATCGTTCAAATAGGTGCTTACATCATCACTATCCTTTTCTTCATGTGTCTCACAAGCTTCCTTTCCCTTGGGCCTGCATGTTGCCTTGAGGGCAACCTCCTTCTTCTTAGATGAAGTAAGCTCTGCAAGATCTTTTACATATTGAGCCTACTTTTCCATCATCTCATGGTTTATAACTCTCCAAGAACCTCTTTGGAGGTCATTTTGTAGAACGTCGGGCTTTCTCTTGTAATTGAGCATAAAGTGACATTGCGGAGCATGAATGCCCTTGTCATCCTCTTGACAACCTCGTGAGAGGTCCACTTCTTGCTTCCATAAGTACAGATCTTGTTGATAAGTGTCTTTATTCGATTGTACATTTCTTGAAGAGTTTCACAATCCTCGATTGCAATTCTCTCCAACTCTCCCTCGAGCATTTCAATCTTCGCTTCACGGACGGACCGATTTCTTTCGTGCGCAGTTTTGAGGGTATCTCATATATCCTTAGCAATTTCCAATCCATCCACTTTGGTGAACTACTCTCGACTCAAGGATGAAGTGATCAACGCAATGGCTTGTGCATTGCGATGAATTCCTTGTTATTTCTCCGATGTGAGTTCTTCATCTTTGTCGGGGATATCTAGACCTGTACACACTATATGCCTAAGACTTGGATTAAGCAAGATAAGGTGCATTTTCATATTGTATTTCCACATAGTGTAATCACTTCCATCGAAGTGAAGAGGCTTTCCCAAAGGAATAGAAAAATATTTATTATTATTGTTGAGCTGCTCATAATTAAAAGGATACTGAGATAGTCTTGATAAATACTACCCCCTTTTTTGTTTCACATCTTCTTTCTTGCTCTTTGGCTTGAGAGCTTCTTCCATAGAAGTGCCTTTACTTATCGCACTTCTCATCATCATGCTCGTACTCCTTGAGCATATGGAACATCTTGGTCTCTTGATCATCTCCTTCGATGGGCATTTTTGGAATCACATTTTGCTTGTCATCGGCCATTTATCTCTCGGAGGGGTGAGTCTTTTGATGGAGAGCCTGGCTCTGATACCAATTCAATATGGCCTAGAGAGGGTGAATAGGCGTTGAAACTTTTTCTACAACACTTATGCAAAATGATCAAATACTAGGAGGTCGAACTAGTCCGGTGTTAGGTGCAGACTAGTTCAATGTTGTCGCAACACCTACAAGAATCTAACTCTTTTTGGTATTTTCTTTGAATAGTTAAGCAGCGGAATATGTAAATAATGTGAAGAGTAAAATGCAACATTGTAGGATGATTAAGTTTCATGAGAATCACAAATTTAATTCTAAGATGCTAAGTTGGAGATTTCTAAGTGTGTGCCCTAGCTAATTGCAAG
Source organism: Tuctoria greenei (assembly GCA_036927565.1). Taxonomy (NCBI): domain Eukaryota; kingdom Viridiplantae; phylum Streptophyta; class Magnoliopsida; order Poales; family Poaceae; genus Tuctoria; species Tuctoria greenei. The sequence continues at coordinate 125,998,736 of JAYESD010000011.1, read as the reverse complement.
TATGTACGAAATAAAAAAAAAGGCACAAGACACAACGATTTTTACTGAGGTTCTATCCCACACAAGGGATCTACTCCTTGCTGAGGATCTCACAATGAGTTGGGTCTCAACCCACCCTTTACCTCGTCAAGTCACCGCGAAGGCCGACTTGATCTCCAATATCAACGGGGTAATCACCAAGTAAATAGGGCAACCTCACAAGCTGAGGGCTTCCACAAGATTACAGTGAAAGAACAGATCAAACACATTCGATAGATGTACATGAACAACAATAGTGTGAGGGAGATCAAACCCCAAGAGCTAAATATCGCGTAGACATTACTCTCCCTTTCCCAAATCTCAATTCCGAAAAGAATGAACTTTGTAGGGCCTTAGATGTGTAGAGAGGAGTGTTCTCATGATCTTGGGAGGTGTGGCAGTGTTAGGGTTCTTAGTTTTTAGTTATGGGGTCATGGATCACATATTTATACACATTTAGAAAAGTTATCATTGCAATCCCGAAGCCCGGACTTGTCCGCCATTGGGACAGGACTAGTCTGGTGTGCTGAGTGAATAAAACTTGAAGTTGTGCATTACACTAGAAAAACCTAACTTGTTTTTAGTGTACTGGACTAGTCCGCATAGGACCGAACTAGTCTGTTATGTGTCCAGAGAAATAGTCCAGATAAAACGGACTAGTTCAGTGCATTGTGAATGTGAGGGGGAAGGACTAGTATGCATTTGAGGACATGTCCGTTTGAGCATCAGAGAGATATCAGACTAGTCTGAACCAGATCCAGCTAGTCCATTCTCTAATCATAGAGGAACCGGACTAGTCCACACATTATCAGACTAGTCAGGTGCTTGATTGTGTCTTTCAATTACGTGTTTAGCCCTTACTCTATACGCAAAGGTTTTAGCTCTTGGGGTGTGTCTCTCACACACACCCTATACATTTTGATCTACTTTGCGCTTCTATTTTCCACTTGTGCTCTTCTATCTCATTTTTCACCTTTTTGTGCACTGCTACTTCCATTCTCTGAAAGCCTGCTCCCAACTTAACAAATCTCATTGGGACCTTTTTAGGTATTGTGCTAGCGATGATTTCATCGCTAAGTCCAACAGGGCTTGGGGGTGCAGAGGGGTCAACGGGAAACAAAACTACGGTCAAGATGACCACTTGTGTTTGAGAGACCTATGTGTGCTGAATACATTAGATTGTACTGAATACATTGGCTTTGATGATAAAAGTTATGAAATTCAGCTAAAACACCTTTTTAGCAAAGTCCGACTCTAGCTTCGAGCTTTTGCAAGGTCCGACAATAGGCCCGACTTGCTTTGTCAAGGTTCGACATGTTTTTGGGTAGCTCCAATGAGTTTTGTCTTTAACTCCGGCATGTCTTTGATAGCTCTGGCATGTCTTTGTTAAGCTCCAATATGTTTCGCTAGGTCCTGCTAGCTTTGGCAAGCTCCGGCGCTAGGTACAACTAGCTTTGGTAAGCTCCGGCACTAGGTACGACTAGCTTTGGTAAGCTCTGGCGCTAGCTATGGCTAGTTTTGGTAAACTCCGGTGCTAGTTTCTACTAGCTTTGATAAGCTCCAGCTCAAGCTCCGGTTAGCTTCTGCAAGGTTCGGAGCTTGATCGCAATGTTCCTGCATTTACTGGGAAATGTTTCGATCTTGCTTTACATTTTTGGAAAGTTCGTTTAGTATTCATTTGCTATGTCTTTGGTGCGTTTTGGTTGATATGGCTGATATCGTTTTTTCTATGCTTTGCAACATGCTTATGTGAGGTGATCACGTAAGGTGTTGTGTTTGGAACTAACTTGAGTCAAGTCGCGGACATGGGCTCGTACGGATTGGTTGTTTTTTCATATGCAGGTGTTGCTTGAGTTCAAGTCATGGCTGGTGACAGGATCCTTTAGACTAGTCTCAGGGAGGAGATGAGGTTCCAACGACCAAATTCAGGAGGAATTGTGGTTGAGCGAGTCAGGAGGTCGCACACGATGATTAAATCAAGGGTAGTGCATATGAAGGTTACTAGACGTCGAAGGAAGGTGTTGGTACCCTGGGTACCGTATACCCCTTGAGATTGCAAAGACCTCAAGGAAATATCATCAACTTGATTTGAAGACCTTCGAAGGCCCACATGTCAGGCATAATCGGACCTGCTTCCACAACATGGTTAGTCCTAGGGTCGCCACGTGTACCATCAAACCAGAGCTACCGCCCACAAGGGGGAAGCTCCGGGCTATGTACCATCACGGCACCCCCGGACCTAACCCCATACCGAGGGAAGCTCCGGAACTGACACGTGTCTGGTGGCACCGAACCTATCTGTTCCCCACAGTATGCTCCAGAGCTGCCACGTGTCCAACCGTCGGATCTTCAGCCTCAAACCTCCGGAAGACTTCACAACGACTCCGGATCTTCAAAGGGGAATCAAGGACTTCAAGACCCAATTAAGTGTCATTAATACTATGTTAATGACACATGATCGGACTACCTTAATTACCAGTAACGGTGCTATCAAAGCCCATAACTCGGTCATTAAGGGTAATTAAGCGTATCAAATGTGTATCAATATTAGTAACCGCCAGGGCCACATGTCGGGCCAGACCAACTTGTAACGGCCTGTCCTTGTACTATAGAAGGACAGGCCGATGATACATAGGACACGGACTCGACACGCTCATTCTACACTCTCAACTCACATTGAGCTCATACATTCAATACAACACCAACACACCCCGTGGAGTAGGGTATTACGCTCAGGCGGCCCGAACCACGTAAATTTTTGTGTCTTCTGTGTCATTTTATACTTCACCTTATTGAATCTCCGCGCACCCACACCAAACTTCATACTCCGCAAACACATCAGTAGTGTTGGGAGAACTGCCGGATCAAAACCACCGACAGTTGGCACGCCAGGTAGGGGTCCGTTGCCGCTCAGACCACCCGTATATTGGGGGGACTGAATGACAAATAGGAACTCGCGCTCATCGCTTTCCTCTAGGCTAATGTCGATGTGTTTGCTTGGCAACCGTCACAAATTCCTGGGATCCCCAGGGAAGTGATTGAGCACAATCTGAAGATCTACCCTGACGCCCGACCCGTGCATCAGAAGCCTCGGAAGCAATCCGTGGAGCGACAGAACTTCATTCGACCAGAAGTGAAGAAGTTTCTCGAAGCTGGATTCATCCAAGAAGTCTTCCATCCAAAATGGATGGTAAACCCAATCGTTGTGCCCAAGGCCGGTGGGAAGCTTCGGATGTGTATCGACTACACAACACTAAATAAGGCATGTCCAAAAGATCCATTCCCACTACTTAGAATAGATCAGATAGTTGATTCCACCTCCAGGTTTGAATTACTGTGTTTCCTAGATGCATATTCTGGGTATCATCAGATCAGAATGTCTAGGGAAGATGAAGAACATACCTCTTTCATCACACTAGATGGATTGTACTGTTATCTGCCATGCCATTTGGTCTCAAGAATGCAGCTTCAACCTTTGTACGAGCTATGTACAAAACTTTTGAAGAACTCATTATAGACATAGTGGAAGTGTACGTCGATGACATCGTGGTCAAGGTGAAGAACAAGGAGTCACTCCTCGACACCTTGTAGGCTGTATTCGACAAGTTGCGGGTCACCCGCACAGAGCTAAACCTAGACAAGTGTGTCTTCGGGGTTAGCTCCGGAAAACTTCTTGGTTTCTTGGTAAGTCACCGAGGCATAGAAGCTAATCCGGCGAAGATCAAAGCCATTGAAGACATGCGGCCACCAGGCCGCATCAAGGATGTCCAAAAGCTTACTTGATGTCTAGCAGCCCTCAGCCGGTTCATTTCAAGACTGGCGGAACGGGCACTTCCCTTCTTCAAGTTATTTAGGAAGTCTGAACCATTCCAATGGTCTGAAGAAGCAGAAAAGGCGTTCCAGGAGCTAAAACAGTTCCTCACCACCCTACCAACTCTGGTAGCTCCAAACCCTGGTGAGCCTTTGCTGCTTTACATTTCTGCAACTGACGAAGTCCTCAGTATGGTCCTGGTTGCGGAGCGACCAGAACTATCCCATACTCAGGAATCCAGACCCCTCCGGGAGGGTCCGGAGGTTCCTGGGAGCAAGTCTGGGTCCCAGTTCCCAGACTTGAGTCCACAAGAAGTTACTTCAGAAGACCCAGACCCCTCCGGGAGGGTCCAGTTCGCTTCTGAAGAAGCTCCGAGTCCCTCTAGCTAAGACCCGGAGGTCCCCGAAGAAGGTCCGGATCCCTCCGGGAGGATCCGGGTCAATGAAGAGGATCTCCGGGCCCCTCCAGGAGGATCCAGACCATCCAGCGCCAGTGTACTTCATTAGTGAAGTACTTCATGACGCCAAGACTCGATACCTAGAGGTGCATAAGCTGCTCTATGCAGTTCTCATCGCCTCCAAGAAGCTTCGCCATTACTTCCAAGCTCACAAGATTTCAGTGGTGACTTCTTACCCACTTCGAGCCATCCTGCATAATCCCGATTCAACTGGGAATATTGCAAAGTGGGCGGCGGAATTGGCCGAATTCGATGTCGAATTCATTTCATGGCAAGCAATCAAGAGTCAAGCATTGGCGGATTTCGTGGCAGAATGGACTCCCTCTGCATCAAACCCTGGGGGCCCCAGTGAGGAGGAGCCGGAACACAAGGCTCCGGTCTTCACCGAACCTCACTGGACCCTCTACTTCAACGGCTCCATGCAAAAGCAGGGGGCCAGAGCTGGAATCCTTCTCCTCGCACCAACCGGGGAGAAGGTAAAATATATGGTACACCTTGACTTCAAGGCGACCAACAACATGGTGGAGTACGAAGCACTCATCTACGGACTAAAGGTGGCACTGTCATACGGTGTCAAGCAGCTGCTGGTCAAGGGAGATTCACAGCTCATCATTAAACAAGTGAAGGGTGAATGCTCCTGCAACAATCCCCAGCTAGCTGCTTACCTCCTTGAAGTCCAGAGGCTTCAGGAGGACTTCGAAGTCCTAGACCTCCACCATGTCCAGCGTGCCCACAGCGCTGAAGCCGACGAACTCTCGACAAAAGCGTCAACCAGATCTCCAGCTCCAGACGAAACTTTTGTCCACAGGCTGTCAAAACCCACAGCTCAGCCTGCCGAACTGAGCGAAGGGGGCGAGATCAGCATCCCAAAGCTGACGGTCCCGATGGCCCTGTTACCATGGCAGCAATCAAGGGTCGTAGCTGCTGCTGGAAGCTCCGAGCAACCCAGCACACAAGACTCAAATGCTCAAGTTAGCTCCGATGCATGGATCTTGGAGATCCGGAGCTACTTGAAAGACAACATCCTTCCTGACGATTATGTATCCGCTGACCGGATAGTTAGATTGGCTAAAAGATACACGCTGGTAGAAGGGGATCTCTACCGGCACGGTGCCAACGGCGTCCTAATGCGGTGCATCACAAGGGAAGAAGGCTGCGAGCTCCTCGCAGAAATCCATGGAGGCGAGTGTGGGAACCACGCGTCTTCCCGCACGCTGGTTGGTAAAGCCTTCCGGCATGGCTTCTACTGGCCTACAGCACTCCTGGATGCAACTGAGCTGGTGAAGAAATGCAAAGCATGCCAATTTCATGCAAAGCAAATTCACACACCGGCTCAGACTCTACAAATGATACCTCCTACATGGCCCTTCGCTGTGTGGGGGATGGACATCTTGGGACCTTTCCCAAGAGTCGTCGGAGGTTACAAGTTCCTGTATGTCGCCATTGACAAGTTCACCAAGTGGCCGGAAGCAACTCCAGTTGTGACAATAAACAAGCAATCTGCTATCAACTTTTTGCAGCCCATTGTATGAAGATTTGGAGTCCCAAACAAAATCATTATTGATAATGGAACCCAATTCACAAGCTCTGCATTTCAAGGGTATTGTGAAGACCTCGGCATTCAAGTTTGCTACGCCTCCGTAGCTCACCCGGCAAGCAATGGCCAGGCTGAGAGAGCAAATGCTAAAATCCTAAAAGGAATCAAAACGCGCACCTACAAGCGCTTGAAAAAACATGGAGCCAACTGGAATGAACAGCTTCTGCCCACTCTATGGGCCAACAGGACAACTCCAAACCGGTCAACTGGAGAGACACCCTTCTTCCTGGTGTACGGAGCTGAAGCAATCCTTCCTCCGGAAAACACCTTGGGTTCACTCCAGGTCCGGACCTTCGACGAAGCCACGCAGGACCAGCTCTGGCGTGAAGACCTAGACCTCCTTGAGGAGGGAAGGTGCCAAGCAGCTGTTCGGAATGCCCGATACTGCCAAGCCCTTCGGCGCTATCATCAACGGCATGTACACAACCGACAGCTCGAGGAAGGCGATCTGGTGCTATGGAGAATACAATCCAGAGAAGGGTTAAACAAACTCTCCCCTAGCTGGGAAGGACCCTTCTGAGTGATTAAAGTATCCCATCCCGGAAGCGTTCGCTTGGCTACCGAGGATGGGACACCTCTCCCAAATCCTTGGAATATTGAGCACCTCCGTAAGTTCTACACTTAATATCACGGAGGTGAGTCTGTAGTAACTTGAGGTGTATGTTATAGAGTCATTCTACTGAGTCGGGTAGTTCCCCCGGGAGAACAGCCGAACCTTTCCCGGAAGGTCCGCAAAGTTCATGCACCACTTGTCACAGTCTCAGGACTAAAAGTGTGGCTAGCTACCCTGGGTCAAACAAGAAATTAAACACGCTTAGCCTGGTTCTGTACCCTAAGAGTGTACTTGTTTCCCCTGTACCCCGGACCTATAATGAAAGACATCTTCATGTGAAACAGACTCCACGTGCGTTTATTTTGTACAGGCTCAACATTTTTTATTTTTCTCTTTCTTGTCTATAATAAAGTAGTGCAATTCTTAAGAAATTTTACTTCGACAAGTTCATGTACAATTCGAGTTGTATTGTCAATTCTTTTGGATTCAAATATTGTTCATGGCTCACTCGGCTGAATGCCGCCAAGCCAATCTAGGGTCGGAGTGTGCTATTGGCTTAGCCTGGTGAAGCACCCTAAGTACGCCACTCTACCTACACCCCGGCAGGCCGAAGTAAGGCGGGTCCAAGTGCAATTGGATCTGGAAGAAATAAGGGAACACATTCGATTGTATTCAGAATTGTGTTTGACCTAAAATTTTCTAGGGAATCGTAAGCCTCGACAAAGTTATAGGCAAGGAGCAAATTTTACTATTTTTCTTGGCTTCAAGTGTGCAGGAAAAATAAAGAATCCACGTTGATGGAGAAAAGCCGGAGCTAACGAAGCTCCGACTCCCCCTAGATGGCTTGTAATCGATGTTAAACATTGAAAATGAGCATCATCGGAGCAACCAAGTTCCGGTAAAGCTAGGGGGGCCAGCCGTCGACGCAAAATAAAAGATGGTGATAAGACCCCACAAGAGGAGTCCGCTGCCAACAAATTACGCGTTGGCAAAGGTCACTGCCGGAGCTACTAAGCTCCGACACCCCGAAGGGCTAACTATCGATGCTCTACGCGTTGATAGGGACTATTGCCGGAGCTACTAAGCTCCGACGGTAGCCAATGCCAGAGCTTCTAAGCTCCGACAACCTCAGGGGGCCTTCACTATCGAAGACTTCGGACCTACACTCTACAAGTTCGAAGCAAATGAGTCTTCTACAAAACATAATATCCTCTTGGTACATGTTCACAATCAAATTGTGTACATCTACCAGGGGGTCAAGTGAAGACAAAAGTGTTGAAGACAAAAAATGGAATTCCCAAAAATATGGATTTCATTCATATGGAGACAAGGGATTACAAAATTGGGGAAGAAAAAGAGAGAATACAAGTGGGAGATACAGAGATGGTTCTAAATTCTATGGAAGAACTGGGCGACCTTCTGAGCAACCTCCAACACGTTGGCTCGGGTGGCTTCACCTTCTCCTTCGACAGGAGCATCAAGCACTGGGTCCAGAGGGAATTGGGGATCCCGGCTGGTGTAGCACGTCAGCACATGCTCTGCGATGTTCTTTGCCAGGGACTACCCCTCAACTTCCAACTGGTCCGCGATGACGTCACCCACCTTGGAGAGTTTGCTACCCGCCGAGCTCAACGCCTGCAGCGCCAGGTCCGGCTCTGGCTCTGGATCATCCGGGCGCACAGGACTGAAGCCCATTGGTGTTAGCGCGTCGTTGGCTTTGCTCAGGAACTTCCAAACCTGTAGGGAGTCCGCATCTCTCAAGCCCTTCAGTTCTTCCAAGGATCTTTTGGCCGCCGCCAGTTCAGAATTCTCGCGAGCAAGGCACTCAACCTATTTGGCATTTTGCTGAATCTTTTCAGCAACCTGCTTCTCGAGTTTTCCGAGCTCCTCCTCCTGGAGGTAGATCTTGTTCCGGCGGTCAACCAAGTCCTTCTCCCTGCCCCTCACTTTCTTCTCCCTAGTAGCAATGGCACACTCTTGCTGGTAGAGTTCCTTCCCTCGCACCCAGGCCTTCTCCTCCTCCTCAACGCAACACTCCTCAAATTTCTTGGCGCGTTCCTCGAGGCCCTTGTTAGCCAGAGCCACCTTTTCAGCGAGCTCCTCTTCCCTCTTCAAGACGTCATCCCGCAGCTCTAGGAGTTTTTGCTCTTCGTCTTCGAGCCTCTTCTCCCTCTCCTCAAGTGCCTCCCGGCGCTTGATGAGAGTAGTGTTAATGGCTTCAAGCCTTTCTTGGCGATCATCAGCCGCACTATTAGCTGCCTTGGTCTGCTCATAAATGGCCCGGGATTGAGCGTCGAGGGCAGGATTCAAGCTCTCCCTATCATCCAACAACTTGCCCCAGTATTTCAGGCGGACCTTCTCCTGCTTGATCCACTCCTTGTCGTCTACCAGCCTCGACTGCGCCAGCTTGGTCTCTAAGTAGAGCCGATTACGCCACCGCCTAAGGGTTTGGCGCTCCTCTTCAAGAGCCTTGCTATCGTGGTAGAACGCCAGCTGGACTTGACACAGACTGGAGCAAGCGTTGTCAATGGACAACGACAGGGGAATAGGGTCCGGACCTGCAGGGGTCTCCTCCGCTGGTTCCAGCGGATTCCCTCTTACAAAAATTGGGTCCCACTCCACAAGAGTGGTCCCCCTGAGCTTCCACGGCACTAGGGCCGTCCTCCGGGATAGACTCGGTCTCCACTTACGAGGGTCCCGCAGAAGAAGTTCTGACCTCCGGAAGTTTTTCCGAAGGCCCTGCCGCCAGGTCTTTATTTGCCCCCTCAGGCAGGGGGCCAGCGACTTCATCTAGGCACCCTGGCCCAGCAGCAAGCACCTCTGCCGTCATCACTTCCGGAGCAGGGGCAACATCAGGCTCCGGCCTGGGCTCCTCACCCGCTGGTGGCTCGGGTGTTGGCACCTTGACAACCATGGGTTCGAGTGTTGATGCCTCCACAACAACCGGCCCTGAGGCCGGAGCTTCAACCTCAACCGGCTCAGGCGCCGGAAGGTCTTCAACCACAACCGGCTCTGCAGCCGGAGCTTCAGTGGCAACCGGCTCTGAGGCCAGAGCTTCGGAGGTAGCCGGCCCAACCTCCGGGACTTCAATAACCTCCGGCTCAACCGCCGAGGCTTCGACAATTTCCGGCTCTGGGGCCGGAATCACTGCTTCCTCCGGCTCAACGGCCGAAGCTTCCATCATCTCAGCATCAAGACCTGGGGCTACAAACTCCGGGGAAGGTGCCTCTGGCGCATCTTCTCTCCCTTGATCCGGCGCTACCATGGGAGTCTAGGGGGATGAGTCGAGGTCCATGACCACGACAGCTGGCGCCGGAGCTACCACAGCTTCAGCCACCACTTGGGGCGGCACCAGGACAGGAGCAGAAGCCTCCGCCCTCACAGCTTTAGCTGTTGTGGATAAGGGTGGAGCCGCACTCCTTTTCTTGGGGACGCTGCAGATGATGGATGAAGAAAATTAAAAAACAATTACTACAACAAAACAACTATTTGAGGTAAAGATCAAAAATTACCTCGGAAGGCTTTAGCCCCAGCTAGCACGGAATTTCTTTCCCGGGCATTCTGGGCTAGCCATAGCCGCCGCCGGCGTGGTAGCTCCGGAAGGCCCCCCGGAACTCGTTGCAGTCACGGGCATTTCCTTAGTCGATGTCCCCCTCGACCAGGAAGGACCTCCGGACCCAGAGGCCTCAACTGGCCCTGGTGCTTGAGTCACATGCCCGGAGCTAGCACCCTGGGAAGACGCTGCTGCAGGTACAGTCACCGCAGTTGTAGAATACCCCCCCCCCTCCGAGGAGAAGGAGCGGACGCAGAGGATGCAGGCCTGACGGACCTTCCGTCGGCATGCTTCAGCTTCCTCTTCCGGCTCGAGGGTTCGTCCGTCGGCTCCTTGCCCTTGCTGACGACTTCGGTCCTTGGCTTTGGGGCAGGGTCGGAGCCACCTTCAGAAGCCCCAGGGATCACCACCCTGGAGGTCGATCTTCTCTCGAAGACACCAAGGTCGTCAAGCAACGCCATCGTCCGTCGGAGCTCCCTACTGAACTCTACTTCCATGTTCAGAGGGAGCAAAGCTGGTGGCGGGGTCAAGTCATCAATCGCAACATCGATGTCGTGCTAGAACTTCTTGAAATGAAACTCCAAGGTCGCCCCCTCCATGTTGGACTTCAGTCCGGTCACAACACAGTCGTCGTCCATCACACTGTTGAGGGCCCAAACGAGTTTTTCTCTCCTCTTCATCGGTGCCCACCTGTTGACCAGGAAATTGCAAAATACCGCTTGAGGAGTTAATCCTCCCTCCACACACTTGCGGATCCTGGTCAGAGCAGGGTTGAAGGCATCCGACAGCACCGGAGCTTCACTCCAGACTGCAGTGTCGATGTTGGGGAGGCCTTCGTGCAGCTCCAGCTTCTCGTGCTCCTCCACCCGGATGACTATCCAGTCCTTCTTCCAATCGTCCCACTTTCCAGTGGGAAACGAGCGGAGGTATTTGAATGGGCACTACTTGCGCTTCACGAAGTACTAGAAGTCAAGGTACTCATTACTCCTACCGGTGGTATGGACGGTGAAGAAGGCCTGGAAAAGCTCAATGCAGGGGGGGGATGCCCACCCACATTTTGCAGAAGTGGACACAGACAGACAATAGAAGAATGGAGTGGGGGCCAAGGTGGTACAGTTGCAGACCATAGAAGTCTAGCAGCATTAAGAAAAAGGAGGAAAAAGGTGGGATCAACCCCACCATGGCGTACGAAGAGAAGTACACCATCTCGCCGGCGTGCTCCTTCTCGAACGGGAGCTCTCCTTGGTTGTGCTTCTCATGATCTTGTGTCCAATTTTTCCGCTATGATGAGTTCAGAATTTTATATGAGTATGATGGGAGAACTCACGTAGTTTTTGGGGCTGCAAATTAAGCAAACCAAGGAGGGTACCTTTGTGCATCAAACGAAGTATACAAAAGACCTCCTAAGGCGCTTCAAAATGGACAAAAGCAAGCCTCTTCGGACACCAATGGGAACAACAACAACACTTGAACTTGATGAAGATGGAGAACCCGTGGATCAAAAAGAATATAGAAGCATGATCGGATCACTTTTGTACCTCATGGAATCAAGACCGGACATACAATTCATGATATGTCTTTGTGCACGTTTTCAAGCCTCCCCACGTGCTTCACATCATCAAGCTGTCAAAAGGATTCTCAGGTACTTACATGGAACTCAAGAATTTGACATTTTTCTTTCTTCTTCCTCAACCATTACTTTGAAAGCTTTTTCCGATGCTGATTTTGGGGGTTGTAGGATTGATATGTAAAGTACTTCGGGTGCTTGTCATTTTATTGGTATTTCACTTGTTGCTTGGTCCTCTAGAAAACAAAACTCAGTTGCACAATCCACAGTCGAATCTAAATATGTAGCTAGTGCTAGCGCTTGTTCACAAATTCTTTGGATTTTTCAAACACTTAAGGACTATGGGGTTGATCTAGATAGTGTTCCATTATTTTGTGACAACACTAGTGCTATTTGCATTGCTAAAAACCCCGTGAAACATTCTAGAACTAAGAACATTGATATTAGGTATCACTTTCTCCGTGATAATGTTGAAAAAGGAAATATTGTGCTTCACCATGTAGATACCGAACAACATTTGGCTGACATTTTTACAAAACCTTTGGATTTCACTCGGTTTTGTTATATTCGTAGTGAAATAGGGGTTATGCATCCTCATGGATTAAATTGACGGGGAGTCTTGAAACATGGGAAGTCTATGTGTGAATCTTAACTAAAATAATGTAAGCATAGTATTTCATACATATATGACTTTGTGATTCCTTTTACATGCTGAAAGTTCTTACTACATTACTCATGTTATACATTTTGTAGTTTTTGCTATGACTAGTAATTGGAATAATTACTTACACTAAATCTGGTCGTGATCGAACTTTCTTGCTGTTTTGAACTTGTTGCATGCTCACGAGTGCTTTTAATTATAAAGAATTAACCAAGTTAACAACTCACATGTTGAGTTTTATGATCAAAAGAAAATTGAGAAAATATCAAGAGAATATGCATGCATCACACTTCTTCTTTTGAGATGGCTTATCATTGCACTTAGATATGAACCTAGGAGTTGTGTATGACTAAAACCATGTCCTTAAGCTTCTGATTGTCAAATGACATAGGCTTGGCTTGGTTGGTTAGAATAAGGCAGATGCACATATAATTTCTTGCCTATATCATATGATCTAAATTTGTGCTTTGAAAAATAATAAAATGTAGCAACAAGTGTCTTGCTTTCAGGTTTTGAAATAGTTAAGTTTGTGAGATCATGACTTGCTTAAATTGAAAATTACATTTGATCTCTAGCATGGCTTACACTACTATATGTATCTCATTGATGTGATATTATAAGTTTTTTGATAGTATGACTTGGATGAGCTATGTTTATATGTATACGTTATAATATGCTCATAACATTTGAAATATCTCTTTTGTACCTTACTGAATACATTGTCTAAGGGGGAGAGATAATATGTGAAATTTTAAAGATAAGTATGTAGCGGAAAAATTGATTACACATTGCACATATTCAAAATTGTTTTGGCACGATTCTTCTCTGAGGAAGAATTTCTTTTTCTTCCCATTTTATTTCTGATTTACAATGGGGGAGAAATTGTTTTCAAAACTTTTAATGTGAATAAGCCAATGTTCAGATTTTAAGTGGTGTTGCTAATGCATTCATCAAGGGGGAGATTGTGAGACCTATGTGTGCTGAATACATTGGCTTTGATGATAAAAGTTATGAAATTCTGCTAAAACAACTTTTAAGCAAAGTCCGACTCTAGCTCCGAGCTTTTACAAGGTCTGTCAATAGGTCCGACTTGCTTTGTCAAGGTTCGACGTGTTTTTGGGTAGCTCCGATGAGTTTTGTCTTTAGCTATGGCATGTCTTTGGTAGCTCCGGCATGTCTTTGTTAAGCTCCGATATGGTTCGCTAGGTCCTGCTAGCTTTGGTAAGCTCTGGCGCTAGGTACGACTAGCTTTGGTAAGCTCCGGTGGTAGGTACGACTAGCTTTTGTGAGCTCCGGCGCTAGGTACGACTAACTTTGGTAAGTTCCGGCACTAGGTTCTACTAGCTTTGGTAAGCTCCGGCTCAAGCTCTAGTTAGCTTCTGCAAGGTTCGGAGCTTCATCGCAATGTTCCTGCTTTTACCGGGAAATGTTTTGAACATGCTTTACATTGTTGGAAAGTTTGTTTAGTATTCATTTGCTAAGTTTTCGTTGCATTTTGGTTGATATGGCTGATATCATTTTTGCTATGCTTTGCAACATGCTTATGTGAGGTGCTCACGTAAGGTGTTGTGTTCGGAACTAACTTGAGTCAAATCGCGGACTTGGGCTCGTGCCGATTGGTTGTTTGTTCATATGCAGGTGTTGCTTGAGTTCAAGTCATGGCTGGTGACTGGATCCTTTGGACTAGTCTCAGGGAGGAGATGTGATTCCAAAACAACCAAATTCAGGAGGAATTGTGGTTGATCGGGTCAGGAGGTCGTGCAGGATGATTGAATCAAGGGCAGTGCATATGTTCATTAGAACACAAAAGGAACAGCCCAAAAGTCATCTCCCACGAGCTCTGATCTCCCTTGCTTATATAACCAGCCCTTAGGCCAACCCGATCTCAACTAGGACTCTAATCCTACTCAATTCACGAATCAAAACTTTCCATAACTGCTCAAGACTCTTCTATACACAGATAGAAGCAATCTTAAGACTTCTAAACACCTTAGGAACGTATCCCACATTCTTAAAACAACTCAAATTCGTGACCCACACATAATCCTAACATAACCAACTCAAAACATTCCATATTTCAGTCAAACACAACTCAGCCGCAGCCTGAGTCCATAACCTAGTCGGTTGGACATTTTCGACCAATTTTTTTACGTCCACATCTCTTCATCATGCCTCGGAACCATGTAGCCACGTCCATGCACTTCTTGGATATGTGAAAATATCTTTCAACGATGTCCAGTAACCTTCATATGCACTGCCCTTGATTCAATCATCCTACGCGACCTCCTAACCCGTTCAACCACAATTCCTCCTAAACTTGGTTATTGGAACCTCATCTCCTCCTATCACCAGCCATGACTTGAACTCAAGAAACACCTGCACATGAACAAACAACCAATACTTTCGAGCACAAGTCCTTGACTTGACTCTCTTAGTTCTGAAACTACAATACCTTACGTGAGCACCTCACATAAGCATGTTGCAAAACCACAGTAAAACGATATCAGCCATATCAACCAAAATGCACCAAAAACATAGCAAAAGAATACTAAGCAAACTTTCAAATAAAGTAAAGCAAGTTTGAAACATTTCACAATAAAAGCAAGAACATTGCGATCAAGCTCTGAACTTTGCCAAAGCTAACCGGAGTTTGAGCTGAAGCTTAACAAAGCTAGTAGAACATAGCACCGGAGCTTACCAAAGCTAGTACAACGTAGCTCCGGAGCTTACCAAAGCTAGTCGGACCTAGAGCCGGAGCTTAACCAAAGCTAGTCGGACCTAGACAAAGAAGTTGGATCTTAGCCAAAGCAAGTCGGACCTTACGTCGGACCTTGCCGAAGCTCGGATCTAAAGTCAGACCTTGCTAAAAAGGGTATTTTGGCAGAATTTCAGAACTTATATCATCATAGCCAATGTATTCAATACAAGCCAATGTATTCAACACACATAGGTCTCACATATATATTCATAACATACTGTTCATACTAACACGTATTGGCAGGAGCGCGAGATGGGGGTGATATCGACCCCTACTCAGGTCTGGAAGAGAGGTCATAGGAACCCTTCTCAACCTGAGCAGTGCAGTCGGGTCACAACCGAGCGACTGGTTAGTTTAAAAATCATTCAAATTAATTCTAACTATATCGATTGTTGAACTTACACAATTTTCTTGTTTTTCATACTAAGTACAGGGAGGAAGCTAGGATGATACACGACAAATATTTCAATTGGGAAAATGATCCAATCGATCCTCAAGCCGCGTATGCAAGCGAAAGCGGCAAAGCTTACGGAAGGTGAGTTGATACTTTGCTTTATCATTTTAAATTCAAGATATTTCAATTTGATATTAATGATTCTTTTTTTTGTAGGCTCGCCATATTCAATGGAGTTGTCGACTCGAGGGCAGCACATCCTTCGAGAGGTAGCCCCACACAAACTTCATCAGTGGTCACGAGTCGCCATGTCTCGCAGAGAGACATAGAGGTGTAGACCCTCACCCGTCACTTTGAAGAGAAATTTCAGCAATAGAAGGTTCATAGGGCTGCGTTGGAGGCCACGATGTCGTACCAAGCAGCCTGCATAGCGCAGATGCAGGAGGTGATGGAGGTAAAAAAACAAAAAAAAGTAATTGCATTCATCGTATGCTTAATAATATGTAACCTCTAATGTTTGCAATGAATTCATCAAACATAGGCAAATCTAACTCAACTTAGCTATTCTAGCTTTATCTCATCTAACATAGCCAATCTAACTCAACTCAGCTAAATTAAGCTAAATATGATCAATTCTAGCTTATTTAATAAATTCTAGTTAAAACCGAAGTTTCAAACTAATAAACATGTCAAACTACTTACATGTATTGCAGATATCAATGACGGAGGCCCAAGCTCTGTCGACGATACCGACGCCTCGAGTGACATGCGGTGATGACGTCTGTGGCTTCGGAGGTAGTAGAGAGACTAGTGTATAGCCCCTCTTGTCCGGTTTATATGCTTGTGATATGATGTGACATTTGTGATGTATATAAAGCCCGGTGTCATTGTGATGTGATGCTATAATATGTTGTTATAAACTGTTTGTATGTGTTGTTTTTGTGTTTCTGGCCATCGAGCTGGGTAACTTTTTCTGTTTTTTTCAAAAAATACAAAACCTAATTGGCGACGGTTTTTATACAGTACCTTTTCAAATAAGACATCTAAAATTTGCTACAGCTGTCTTGGCCGTCGCAAATTAACCATTTCAATTTGTGAAGGCTATGGAAACCATCACAAATAAAACGTTATATTACGACAGGGGCAACAATCGTCGTAAATAAGGAGGTCCAATCCATCCACCCGTCCCCAGCCCTTATTTACGACGGGTGCAGGCCATCTTTGTAAATAACTTTAATTTGCGATGGTGGCCATCGTATTTAAGCATATTTACGACAAAACTTTAGCGACGGCTGAAACCATAGCAAATATGGGAAACCGTCGTAAATAGCTTATTTGTGGCGGTTTTCTACTTATTTGCGACGGTCACGGCCGTCAAAATTCAACCGCATTCCTGTAGTGCAAAATAGAATTCATGACATATTGAAAAGAAGCTGGAGCATTAGTGAGGTCAAAGGGCATTACTTTGAACTGAAAATGACCACTACGTGTTTTGAAAGCTGTTTTAAATTCTTCTCTTTGTTTCGTTCTTGTTTAGTGGTAGCCTGCTCTCATGTCAAGGCACCTGAAAACTTGGGTGCTAAGCAATTCATCGAACAGCTCATCAATAAAGGGCATGGGGATCCTATTTCTAATTGTGAGATCATTTAACTTACAGTGATCAACGCAAAATTGCGATGAACCATCTTTCTTTTGAATAAGTAACACTGGTGAAGCAAAGGGCTAGTGCTATGCTCAATAATACCTGATTCCAGTAAATATTTTATCTGTTTTTCAATCTCATCTTTATGGAGAGGGAAATATCGATAAGGCTTGGCATTCACTGGGATGGGTCATGGAATCAATGGGATTAGATGATTGAAGTGCCCGCGAGGAGGTAATGCCTTAGGATCTTCAAAAACATCCCTGAACTCGGTAAGAAGAGCAGTCACTTCAGTAGGTTCTGACTTAACAAACAGTTCTACAAACACATTGTTGCGATGTTCAACAATGGCAAAGGACCACACATCATTGCCTAATATCCACTTACTCAGTTGAATAGCAGATAGTGAGGGAATATAGCTTTGTTCTGCAGGGGGCAAACCTTGTAACAGAACAGACCGTCCCCTAAGAGAAAATTCAGAACACCTATTTTCTCAATGACAAACCATTCACTACAGAAATCCCGATCAATTATGTCGGCCAGGGCCGACGTAATTAAGGCCAAAACCGATGTAAGTTACTTAATTACGTTGGTTTTTCCTTAATTACATCGGTTACCGGCCGACGAAGCAGTTTGGACGTGATTAAGGTAACTTACGTCGGCCGCTGACATAAGTTACTAACTTTTGCTGGTATACCGCAACCGACGTAAGTTACTTACCACGATGGGCCGCGGGTTGGGCCGGAGAACTTACGTCGGGCTCGGCTGATGAAAGTTAAGTGGTCTAACTTACATCGGTGTAGCATGACCGACATAAGTTAAGTGGTATAACATACGTCGGTATGGTCTGACCGGCCCAGCCATAGCCGACGTAAGTTACGTTTTTATTTTTTTTAAAAAAATAGAAACTGACTACCTCGCACGATGGAGAGCTCCACAGACAGATACAAAAAATGATATATACACAAACAGTTCACAAAACATCCAAAACATCAACAACAACACAAAAAAGTTTCAAAACATTCATTAGGCTACACGCTAGACCTTCCACTACCTTCGGATCCAAAATTTTCTTGGCACGTCCCTCCGGGTGCCCGTAGGTGTGGCGAAGGAGTTTGCGCCGCCATTCCCGAACCCTGCAAAAGAAGATTAGAGTTAAACATTTTACAACTTCCATCATCTCACTCTCTTCCTCTCCCTCTCCTTCTATCTCTTTCTCTCCTCTCACTCTCTTCTTCTCCTTCGCTCTCTTTCACTCATTCTCTCTTTCTTCCTGTCCCTCACCGTCTCCCTCTCTTTGTGTCACAATTTCTCTCTTCCTCTCCCTCTCTTTCTCTCATTCTCTGACTCTTCCTCTCTTATTCTCTCACTCTCTTCCTCTCCATCTCTTTCTCTCATTATCTCACTCTCTCCCACTCTATTTTCTACCTCCTTATTCCTATGTAAAATATTGAAATGAATACGACAATATTAAAGAAATAGTTTATTACCAGCTCTGGGTCTACTGCAGCAGAAGCGAAGGAATCTTTATATCTTGACCGGTGTTTTGAGCATGAGTCTGCCATTGCAAAATATTAGAATATATATGTAATTTAAATGCTATGAAATTTAACTACCAAAGTTTAAATTACTTACTGCCACCGCTGCTTTCATCTGGGCCATCATTAAGGTCATTCTCCGCTACTCATCCCTTGCCTTCGCCCTCGACCTCTCCGGCTTCACCTGGGTCTGCGCCAGCGTCTCCTTCAAGTCAAGGAGGTCCAACTGGGTCTGCGAGAGACGACCACTAGAGGGCCCAACAGAAGAGGCCTTCATCGATGAAGCGCCTCTAAAAGGTCGCGCTCACCTCGAGTCGGCAACTCCATCAAAAATTGCAAACCTGCAACTGAATAAAAACACTAAGTAGAAGAAGATAAATTAAAAAAGGAATGAAACAAATAACAAACTCACCGTCCATGGGCCTTACCGCCTCCGCTCGCGTACACGGCTTGGGGGTCGATCGGCGCATTTTCCCAATCGTAATCCTCACCGTATATCTTCGTGACCTCTTGCGCGTATTTTGCCTACAAAATAAAGAAATCTTGTAAGAATGTCAATAATAGTATTAGTTATAATGAAATTGATGAATTTTGAAAACTTAACAATCGATCGGCTACGACCGGACTACACTTGTCTGGTTGATAAGGGTCACTTCCCTTGGGACCTCTCTTTCAAACCTGGGTCAGGGTCGGCTCCTGACCCATCACTCGCTTCTATATAGCCGTGTTAGTGAGAGAAATATATTAGGAGACATAAAAAAATTGAAAAGTACTTACCATGTGTTTAGCCAAACGCAAGTAGTCGTCGCCGCCATAGTTGTGCTTGCCCTCGGACCCCATGCAGCACTGTCTAGCCTTTGTGGACTTACTGACTAAAGCTTTGCAAGCCCAGTACCGACTGAGAGCCAAGTACACCTCGGGGGTTTACCCTGTAACTAGGAAATACTAACTTGCACATATTTCATTTTTCATCAATGTAGTTAACTTACATAGGTATTGTAAATATTTAACAATGTTAAAAACTTACCTCCGCGTAATGCTCCTCTGTCAAGTACGTGTTGGAGTCCTTCCTAAATGGACCCCTTTGTTGCTCCTGCTCCCAGGGGTGCAGCTTGTAGTACGCGTTGACGGCCTAAATCTGGGTGTTCAACAATGCCGCCATAATGAGATTCCCATCGTTGTAAGGGAACACGCGCCTCGCGCGGTCCTCCATGCTCGGCTCCACTACTTGGTGCCTCAGCTTTAAGCAAACAAACATTTAAGTGATATACATTAACAATTCAAATGAGTTGAAAAAATAAAACAGTTAAACTAACCATAAAATAGTTCCACACGGCTCCGTGAATCGTGTCGTGGACCTCGTGAGAGACACGAGCATAGTCATCCCACGGTAGGGTATGGAAACCATCAATGACACTGGGGTAGTGCAACTTTACTATAGCACCCAGGAAATTGTTAACCTTCCTGTGGTGTTTCTCGGCCCTCATGAACGATGTGTCATAACAACATATGCAAAATATATTAAATAATTAAGTAACGGAAAACAACATATGCTATTTAATATACTATATATCATTTTTTACGAGTCTCCAACATGACGGATAGTGATCCGCTAAACAGGAACTAGAGGACGAGCCACAAAGTGGGTCCTCCTCGTCCGTTGCCTCTGTTGTGGCACCGCCGCGTCTAGTGACCTTGAAGGCTCTGCGAAACCACCGAAGTCCAAAGGAACACCGAAGTCCAAAGGAAGGCTAGCGGTAGCCGGCTCTATAGGAAGGATAGCACTAGCCAGCTCTGAAGGGGGGCTAGCGCTAGTGGGCTTCTGTAGCGGCCCTCTAGTCTCTGACTCAGACTCAAATGACTCTGTGTTAGACTGCAAAAAAGAAAAAAATGATAATAATAATTATAAAGAAGTGCAATTTACAAAATAACTTGATTGTAAACTGAAATTGAACTTCGTGCACTGAAAGCACTCTAGAGCTAAGTGTGGAGCGTGCGCCAGAAACAGGTTATGTCAGCTCCAAGTTAACTAGGTCCCTGAGCAAGGGTCTCGTGCCGGCTCAAACCCTCTCATTGGCTCCCTCTTCCTGTTCCCCTCCGACAACCGCATCCTATGACCCTGAAGGCTTTGCAGAACCACCGGAGTCCAAAGGAAGGCTAGCGGTAGACAGCTCCATAGGAAGGCTAGCGCTAGCTGGCTCCTGTAGCAGCCCTTCAGCCTCTGACTCGGACTCAGATGACTCTGAGTCAGACTACACAAAAGAAAAAGATTTATAAAAAATAATTATAAACAAGTGAAATTTATAAAATAACTTGATTGTAAACTAAAATTTACCTCCGTGCGCTAAAAGCACACCTGAATTGAGCGTGGAGCGTGCGCCAAAAATAGGTTACGCCGGCTCGATGTTAACGAGGTCCCTGAGCAAGGGTCTCTTACCGGTTTGAATGTAGCCTGGAGGGGGGTGAATAGGATTTTTAAATCTTTGTCGAACCATGAAACACTTAACAGATTGATCAAATACAGACAGGTCGGACTAGTCTGGTAGTGTACAGACTAGTACGATGTACGTGGACTTAAAAGATTAAGATTGATTGTTAATTTAACTTCTAGTAATTTATACAGCAGAAATCAATTGACAAGTCAGGCGTATTGAGACAATGAAATAGTATATTGCAATAATCAAGTTTGATACAAAGTTTCAATTTGAATTGTTCAATACTATGCAAACCATAGAATATGTTGAAAAGTAAACAAGAACACGCGAGACACAAGATTTATCCCGAGGTTTGATCCCACAAAGGAATCTACGTCCCCGTTGAGGAGTCCACGAAGGACTGAATCTTCACTAACCCTTCCCTCTTTGAATCGCCATGGAGGTCGATTCTCAACCACTAATCACATAGGGTTAAATAACTTGTTCAAGGGGCCTTCTCACAAGTTTGAGCTCCCAAAGAATTACAGCGATGAACACCACCAAACACACTCAAAGGGTATACAACGAACAATGATAGTGTGCGAGAGATCAAACCCAAGAGCTCAAGATTGTGTAGAACAAGTTCTCTCTTTTGTCCAATCCCTAACCCTCAAGGATTTTATCCTTTTTGGTTTAGAAAGAGTGGAGAGATGTGTTTTTGGGCTCTTGAGATGTGTGACAGCAAAGGAAGTCGAGCATTAATGTTGTATGGCCGTACACCTCTATTTATATTAGGGTTTCCAAATATTACCGTTAGGGTTTGCGAAGTCCAGACTAGTCCGTGGTGCACATCGGACAAGTTCGGTGTGCGTATGTGCGAGAAACCGTAAGCGTTGATGGATATCAGACTAGTCTGTTAAGGTGCGGACTAGTCTGATCTAGGCACAAAAACTTTTTGGACCAGTCCAGTTGATATCGGACTTGTCCGGTGTGGTGAGCACTGTGTAGAACTGAGGACAAGTCTGCATTTGGAGGGATTTGTCCGGTTTTAGTCATAGAGTTTTTGGACTAGTCCGGTGGATATCGGACTTGTCCGGTGCTGTGAAAAATTGTAGGGCTAAGGACAAGTCCGCACTTGGAGGACTTGTCCAATTTTAGTCAGAGGAATA
Organism: Tuctoria greenei; assembly: GCA_036927565.1. NCBI lineage: Eukaryota > Viridiplantae > Streptophyta > Magnoliopsida > Poales > Poaceae > Tuctoria > Tuctoria greenei. The sequence continues at coordinate 125,976,604 of JAYESD010000011.1, read as the reverse complement.
TCGGACTAGTCCGGTTGATATCAGACTTCTCCGGTGTTGTGCTAATGTAAAGTGTTGTGGAGTAGTCTGCACTGGGAGGACTTGTCCATTTTTAGTCAAAGGGATATCAGACTAGTCCGGTGGATATCGGACTGGTCCGCACATGCTGATTTTTGTGCAGTCAGTGTAATCTCTTCCACTTGAGCTCTTGGGGTATGTTTCTCCAACACACTCCATACAAAATAATTCTAATCTTTTCAGCTCTTGAGCTATTTTCCCTTTGGATCCTCATTCTCTTTTGTTTTTGTGCTTTCTTCTTAATTGCTTTAAAACCTGCGCTAATCTCAACAATTTTCTTAGGATCTCATTTGTTAGTCATTAATCAACCAAAACCCACAAGGGATGCCTAGATGCACTTTCAATCTCCCCCTTTTTGGTGATTGATGACAACCAATTGTGATTACACAAATATGATGAAAAAATCATATTTTCATGAAGTGTGCACATATGAATTTTGAGCAAAATAGTCAGTGCAGAAGTAATACATATGTGCACTCTTTATGGTGGGGTGCAAAAACTATGTGTGTGAGCAATAATATTGATATGAATGATATAAGGAGCATAATCATAACATCATCAAGGATCAAAGCACACATAGCAGTTTTAAAGCATAAACCATTAATCATAGTATGACATAATCATCATTTCATAAAACATGTCCAAAAGCATGATGAGAGCATAATTTAGGTTTTACAAGATTAAAAGCATGACAGAGTAGAAACAAAACACAAAAGAGTAATAGAACTCTCTCTCTCTCTCTCTAACTAATGCTACAACCTAAGACTCCCCCTCAATCTCCCCCCTTTTGGCATCAAGGAACCAAAAAGGAAGAGAAGAACGGATCCACTCGTCGTTGCCCCCTTCATCTGCGCTGTTGGTCTGTTCTTCATCTTCTTCATCAGGTTGAGGAGGAGGATGAGAAGAACCACTTGTTGTGCCCCTAAGGACAAAGTAGGCAAGCTCAGAAGGAGAGAGAGGTAGAAGCTCCGAGAAGTCAGATGCAGAATCCTCTGAGATAACTAGAGATCCAATAGGCTCAATCTCCAATTTTTGTCAAATGGCCTTGACATTTTCTTTCATGTATCTCATCTCTTCATTTCTTGCATTGTTCATCTTGTGTATCTTCACCTTCGATTTGCGGAAAGAACCAAAGATAGCAGCCAAATACTTCATGATCCCACTAGCGGACTCGTTTTGAGATGGAGGGGCCCTAGTGCTAGGGGAGGGTCTCGTCTCTTCTTGTGTCCTCTTTAGGTGCTCCTCACATGAGGTAGGAGAAGGAGCAGCTGGGAGAGTAGCTTGAGGAGGCTTCTGAGTTAGCGTTGTATGCTCCACATCCTTCACAAACTCAATCCCTGTGACCTTTTCAATCATGAACATCAGGTATGGTGCATAGCCACAGGAGCAATTTAGAGTGCAAGAAATGTTCACCATGTCATTACAAATGTAGTTGAACACATCGAACCTCCTCTTTTTGCTGATCACCTTCATCAAGGTTCTCAAGTAACCTTGGACGTTGCCTGCGTCCCCATCCTTAGGAGCGATCGTCTTCCGAAGCACTCTATTGAGGACAATGAAGAATGGATTCATGTTCTTGGTCGATGAGGGATTGTAGCGGAGGCGAGTGCTATAGTGGAAATCCATCTTGTCCTTCTCCAGAGGACTATGATTGTGAATCACTATCCCATGGTCTCCGCTATCCTCAAGATGTAACAACTTTGCAAAATCAGCATAGGTGATAGAGTATATTGATCCATGACTCATCCAAGTTACTCTTTCTTCACCTATTTGGAAAAAGTAGCAGGTGGAGTAGAACTGGGCTATCACTTCATCATTCCAGTTGTATCTAAAGGATAACAGATCTTTTAGACCATGCCATTCTATTGCAGCCACAAGCTCATAAAAGGCATCACTACTTTTCCTCTCAACGTAGCCCCAATCTATCCACTGGTTGTGAACCACTAGAGTCTTTATAGTGAGATAGACGCTGTTGTAGTAATCCAAGTGGAAATCACTACAAAACCTTGGATCAGCAGCGACCTTCCCACTACTATAGGAATCCATCTTCCTGTAGTTCCAAGCTACATCACTGCCTTTTCCATTGAATTTCTCTTCCAAAGAGCTTCTGTTCCTCTGCCTTGGAGGTGCCATTTTGAGTGGGCCAATCGGGCCGAAGGCAATTCCTTTGCACTTGCCGTTAACTTGGTGAGGAGCCGCTGAGCTAGATCCAACCACATCTTTCCCTATGGAGGTTGGTTTCTTAGCATGAATCTTTCGCTGCAGCTGAGGTGGGGCGGGCGAAGAATCAGCAGCCCGATCTTGCCTTTTCTTGGTGAGGTGGGGCGGGCAAAGAATGGCTCTTGATCCAATTCGGCCTCAAACTAGGAGAGATGCTCGTTTGAGTTTGACATTGTCCTGACACAGAGGAGATATGCGACATAGATAAGAATTGGTGGCAAGGGAAGGCATCTAGTCGAAGTATGCTAGGGTTTTAATCAGCAAACACCAGACATGTCCGTTGTACAGGTGTGGACTAGTCCGAAGTACGGGACTTGTCGGCACGATAACGGACTAGTCCAATATGCGGCTGCTCAAACCCTAGCCAACTAAAATCGTGGAGTTTCTCAATGCAAAAGTGTAAAATCGCACTTTTTCCTTTCATGTGAAGTTCAGCTACAAGTGGTTTATCAAACATAATGGAGGTCAATATAGTTGTGCACATGAACTTAACCTCACTAAAAAGTTTTCTTCTACTCATGTTTAATCTTATTAACATGAGGATTGGACTTCACCCTAATCTTAGAACATTCTATTTAAACCTTTCTGCAAAGTTGGGAATTTAATTGATTGAAATGGCTAGGGCAAATTATATTGCAGCAATATAAAAATCAAAACAAATGTAATTTGATTATGTTGCTATGCATATTTGGCCCTGCCAAAAAGATTCAAATCCAAGGTTCCAAATTTTTCCATGGCCTCTTAAATATCTTAATTAGCTTCTCGGAAAATTTTCAAGATTTTTGAAGTAAGTCTTCCACTTATTTGGACACGTACAAAGGATTCATTTCGCGTCGATATCAAATTTAGCTTTGCACTGAATCTTGCCCAAATCAACCCACAATTTTTCCTAAGACCTTTTATGGTTCAGGGAGCTTTGTTTCAAAGTTTGGAGATTTATGGACCACATCTACTATTTATTTCAGCGAGGTTTATAAAAATGTTTGAATTCAAATTTCATTTTAAATTTGAAACAAACTATGTCCAAATTGAAATCTAATTGCAAATTTGAGTTCCTCATATTTTTCTTAGCCTGTCTGTAAATTTTGGGAATTTTTGGACAATGTTTGATGTGGAATTTAGAGGAACAGATAAGGGAGAGCGGTGGGGCCCACAGGTCAGCCAGTGAGACCGTTTAACCGCCCCTGTTTCTTTCTCCGGGCGACACCGCGATGCTGCATGCCGCCAGCGTGCCGTTCGGCCATCGGTCGCCTCCAGCTGCCCCTGGTCCTCCTTATCTACTGCGGTGAAGACTATAAAATCACACAACCCCCCCCCCCCCCCCCCCCCCCCCCCGTCGACCAGAGTCACTCACCGTTTCACCTTTCATCGCGCCGCGCCATTTCCTCGCCGCCGCGATCACCTCAGTGCCGCCCGACGCCACTTAGCTTCGCCACCGATACAAGCGTCCCCGTCCTCTGCAGTCTATATGAAAAAGGTGCGCAACGATCTTGTGCGGCTTCTGGTTATGTTTCAATTCCTATCGTGCATCCTAGCATCTATATTCTGTAGATCACTGAAGCACTTTTATAGCTTCGAAGCTAGTTCGTCGGTTTAATTCCGATTGTATGCACAAAATTTCTTTGATCCAGTTAGATGACATGATCTACGTATCCTAGCGCACCTTCCCTCCAAAAATTAGAAAGAACCATCGACTAATTAGCAAGTTATTCGATTTTTCCCCTTCCGCCATTGATGGAGCTCGGTTCATCGTCGAGCTTGGTGTTGCCGGCTATGTCACGAGCTCTAGCCCCTCTTAAACTCTTTCCCATGCTTCCACGATGCTTCTCGAGCTTTCAAACGAGAGTTTTAGCTAGGGAATCGAGGGTCTCAACATAACCGAAACCCTAGCACCCGCTGCCGCCATCGGGAGTGGTTTTCCGGTCACCCATCGCCGTCGCGAGTTAGCCCAGTGTGTTCCCCGTGCGAAAATAGGGTGGGACGGTGAGTACCGAAGCCTCCCGTGGGCCGGAAGCCATCGCCGGCGCCCGAGCCGTGGCCAGAGGTTGAAGAAGGCAGGATTCGCGGGTCCCACATGCCAGCGAGTGAAAAGGCGCCCGAATCAGTCTGTGGCCAGGGATTTAGTGCGGCCGCGTGGGAATATTTATGGCCCCCCGGTATGGCTAGATACTGATTGGCTGATTTAAAATCCAGTGGGCCCTGGCGCCAAATTTAAAAGCTGCAATTTCCCAATATATGCAGAACCATTTCCAAAGTTGAAAAATCAATATATCTCTGTAGACTGCTCCAAAAATATTCAAACAAATTTTGTTTGATAGCCCTTGAGCTCTAGTTTCTGTTAGTACCAATTAGGTTCTGTGAAACTCACATTTAAATTCTGTAGGAAATAATCTTTCCAAATCCAAATACAATTTTTCCAGGTGCACTTGCCCCTGTAAAAATACCCCAAATCCACATAAAATGCATTGTCCTATTCTTGATTACCAGAAAAAGTTTGAGAGCCATTGCACATGTATAAACCTCTGTATAGTTCAATAACCTTTTTCAGTTATTGAATTTTTACAGATGATCAGTTGCTTTATTATGTCCCAAATTTTGACTGAACCTTCACCTAGTCATACATTATTTTCTGTAAAAATCTTGGATTTAATTGACCTAATATCCTATTCCTAATTTAGTTGCAAACTGAATATTAATTGAAAAGCTAAAAATTCAATTATAAGATAATTCCAGAAATTCTTGCCAACTTTGAAATTCAATAACTCCTTCACCAAGGCTTAGAAATTTATGAAATAAATTTTTCTAGAACTAGGACAACTTCCTCTACCATGATTATCAACTGGCAGCTATGTTCAAGCTACATTTTCTTCTCTAAAATTCTTGGAAGTTTATTGCTTGCCAAAATTTTAGAGACAACAAAATACTTTGATCATCTCCTGTTCTTTGCAAGAGCTTCTATCATATTCCCTAGTATCTACCATCAAAGGTCCAAAGCCAATTAGGTCATTATCACATAATGATCACTATAAATTAAATTAAGGTCTTGGTAGTAATTATTTTTCAAAGTCATTCATATACATATTATATGCACATCATGTAGTGAACGAAGTCGACGAGGAACCAGAGGCCTTGGAAGTACCTCTGTCGGATACTAACCCCGACTCTAACCTATAAACAGGCAAGCCCCGATTTGCATTTAAGTCATTTATAAAATTTTACTTTATCACTATGATGATTAGCATATGAATTGTGCATTACGTTTAGGATGCTTGAATACTCCAGATGCATGACCCACAATCCCATTGGTTAATTGGGTAGGTCAATAACTCGACGTGTAGAATTGCTATGCTAATGTTGTAGGTAAATCGGTAGAAGTCGAGTAGTTGGAATCTACTCGCGAGATAGAAATTTACACTCATCTACACTGGGATAACATTTATAGAAAATAACTATTACATCTAAACCTCGAGAACGGTCAGAGATAGATAGGAAGTGGCAAGACGTGGTCTCGGTCGCATAGCTCTGACTGGTCAGTTAAGGCCCGTCTGTATGCGGCCCCTTCGAACAATCTTGACTTGTACCGGTGACATAAGGGGCATATGGAATCCAATAAACTGACGTAACTCAATAACTAGGATGTTGAGGCCCATTAACTTACCATCGATTGGGGTGGGTTGAGGAAAGTATGGTGTAAATCGGTCGGCGGACACAAGAGTTGTTCTTTGCGGAGACCTTCTGTTCGCGGAGGTGAGACGGGCTCGGCGTTCGGGTTTCTTGTGAAAGGTGGCCATATACGACTAGTACTGAAGTGTTACGTAGGTACTGGTGTACTCGCTGACACTTCCGAACTGCGTACGTGTCGTGTTGTCCGGGTGTGTCCTGATTGCAATCACCGTCCCTTGCGGTAATAGAGTACCACTTGTTCACCGCGCCGTGACGTAGTGAATACTAAAGAAGTCAGAAAAATATGTTGTATTGAATATAATTTGCTGTGCAACCTTGTATGACTTAGAGATAGTAAAATTAAAGTTACAGTTTCCCCATACTTTAGCTGTAATAGCATTATGTGCTCTGGGCATGTCATATCATCGGCAAAGCATTTCTTGTTTGATTGTGGAGTCTATGATGTGCCGTGCTTGGAGAATCTCATTTGCTACTTAAAACCTGATTATAAGAATTCACTTGTAGGCGAGTCATTTATGCTTCACCTTATCTATACTTAGTGTTCACCCTTGCATATGTCTAGTGAGACGGGTTAGTATTGCTGAGCCTTATGCTCATGTTTGCAGTTAACGAGTTTTTGCAGGTTATACAATTGATGAAGGGTTTGATGATGAGGCTGCATCCCCTCCCGGGTGTACAACCGAGTGGGAACCCTGCACGCCGCCGTGATTTGAGTGTTGCTAGTGCGAAGTATCCAGGGCATGGATGACTTTGCTTTTGCATAGCTAGTGCTGAGAGCGTATCCATGATATATATATATATATATGTTTCTTTCTCCGCTAGTATTGTAAAACTTCCGCTGTCTGATAATTAATAGACTTCGTCTTGTATTTTATTCTTGTTCTGTTCTTGTATACTGTTGGGTGTCGCATCGCACGACACCACCCAATGAGATCCTCGGATGTCGGGATTCTGGTCCTCACAGACATGGTATCAGAGCATCATTGGGAACAGTGTACTTGAAAATAACATATTTTCAAAAATTAGGATTTGAGTGAGGAATTAGCTATATGCCCTTATAAGGAGTATTATTAGTATAAGATATAAAGGTGGTAAACTAACTATAGGTTATTATATTCTGTAACGATGCCCCGACGTCAGGTAAGAGGTAAGGTGCACCACCGAGAGCGGATCAATCTCGATAAACTCAGCATACGAGAAGTGGTATGTGAAATTTCCTTGGCTTGGCATGGGAAGTTAATAGGAGTCTCTGAAGCTTTCAATGTTTCTGAGAAACTATGACACGCGGTACCCCAGCGTGCTTCAAAGTTAGTGGGAGCACCCGTTGGGTGGTGTATAACCCGATAGTATGCCTCTCTATAACCATTCATGTTCTATGGGAGCATGCGAAACATGTATGCCCGAGGGTGTATAAGCCGGATCGTATGGGAGTCTTTGCTGCACAAACGTATTTATAGCCATGTACCTCGAGACATGACCTCGCTCGAGGGCGACTCACACCAGAGTCGTATGCATTTATTTTCATATATATTATTGTAACTGCTTGTCATGTTTCCCCGTACCACCCTTGAGCTGTCAAAGTGGGAAAAGGGGATTGTTTGTCTTTTGTAGCATTGACTACAGTAGAAGACCGTGTAGAAACCGTTTGCGAGAGAACGATATAGGAATCACCTATAGACGTAACCGGATATACCGGATAGAATTTTCTTTGGTGAGGTACGTAGCACCGTCAGTATCAAACATGATAATTGACCATCCCCAATGACAGAATGGATGCATAATGTTTTGGAAAATCCAAATATCGGATGCTGGTAGGTTTGGACTCCATAAAAAGGGACTCCGACTCGATAGGGTAGATAGAATCAAGATTCTTGATTTCTGGCAGAAGTTGGCTCGACTTCGCCGGGTTGTAATCTTGGTTATCGGATAGATAACATAAGGGTATCATATATGGATGTAAAGCTCGTGAAGACCATTACAACTCTTCTGTTAGCTATCAGGGCAGAAGAGTTTGTTAATCTGGTGAAATTTGGAGTATACTAAAACTGCTCCAGATGACCCACCTATTGTACCAGTTCCAGAAATATTGCCATAACTCACTGTAGAAATATCTTCTGCCTTACAGTGACACATGTCTGGAAAGGGCAGAGGCAGGTATACAGGTTTGATGTTTAGAGTTTTTCCTAATTCGAATTTGAGTCAAATCAAATTTGGAAATCAAAACAGTGGACTACAGGACTGCGGGTGCAAACCAGTCTGTTCAACTGTTTAGTTTGGATAGTTATAACTTTTAATCCAGAATAGTGACATAGTCACATATATACCTTTCTGGAAAGCTTAGGAAGTCCTCTATCCACTTTATTTTGCATTCATGATATGAATCTGGGTATAACGGTGTCTAATTCCAGTTGTCGCAAACTTGGTTCTTACAGTCCAGGACTTGAAGCAGTTTGCACATGTTTGTGAATTCGCGCGCGATACCTGTATAACAAACTTTTCGGGGGGTAACTCTTTTACTTCTGGATTGTTAACTTGACGTTATACAAAGTTTTTTTTGTCATTTCCTCAAAATATTTTCATGATATCCCTGTATAATTTGTGGACATTACTACATATACAGGGGAGGTTCTGTCAAAATTTCCAGAAAATATGGGTCAACTTAAAACCTGTATAGATTCTATTTCCTAGCTCACTTGTAGCTATATGAGTACCATCTGGAAAGCTTGGAAAGTATACCACAACTTTGGTATTCAACTTCACCTTTGATTCTGATAAGTCCTGTATGAAACTGTGGTGTTTCTACAGGAAGATGGCAGCAGAGATGATCCAATTACCTAACGGTTGGGTGCACGCAACCAGCACTGGCCAAGGCGGGTTTCCGGATTTGTTTGTCTTGCTGATAAGCCAGTGCGGATATGCGGAGGTGCCTAGCTACTGGGGAAAGGAATTTCATGACAACAGGGTGCAGAGGTGTGTCATCTATGTCGACGTGCCTGCTGGTCCACCAAGCAACGGATGGGCCCCCTTTTGTATCAAAACAAGAGGTGTTCTGTTGGAAGAAACTTGGGGCTTCACCGCAAGTGTTGCTATGGGGAGGTTTTGCAAACTTCACCATCATCAGCTAGTGGGTACTCCGTATGAGTTCTTTCCGGTCAGCGGTAGAGCTGTTGAAGGGTGGGCTAACCGATTGATCGCAGATTATGACCTCCGCGGTGGAACATCGGTGACAGCCTTAGAGGTGTATGCATCGGCATCACGTCGCGAAAATGGCACCCAGAAGGCGTGCATTAAGGAGTTGGTGGATAATCTGAGGGAAACCATGATTGAGGGGATCATTTTGAGCGTGAAATTAAATCGCTTAGAACCTCGATCGCTCCTCTCAACCGACGTCTCCGCTTCAAAGAAGAGCAGTATGAGTTAACTGCTCAAGACCTGTCAGAGGCTTGTGGGGCAACTCAAGAGATGGAAACTGAGTTAGAAGCAAGCTTAGTTGATGTACACGAGCTGGGTACTCAGTTGAGCACGATGATTGAAGATCGAGATCGGTCCAGGGCGGAGGCTCAGGACTGGAAAGCCAGTTGTGAACAGGCCCAACAGGAACTTGACGGCTTTAGGATGTTTTTGGTGCAGGCTGATGTACAAGCATTGGCTGCCACAAAAGCATTGATAATGGGCGAGACAGTAGCTTCTACTTCAGCACCCGTATCAGTGGTGCCCAATCCTGAAGAAGAAGAAGATCCCGAGGAACTCGAATACGTCGAGTAGGACGTATTGAAGTGGGATGTGGCAGCACTTCTGCCGACACGGGGCAACATATAGTTTAATAGTTGCTCGTGTTTTTCTTTTATGACCATGTTTGTGTCATATTAAGAGTAGTGGTGGTTATGTCTAAAATGACAAGATGTGTACGACATCTCATGGGGACCAAGTATGGCAGAGATGTATTTCCATAGTGGGAGTCCATCATTTTGGAGTTTACTACTGTAAACTTGGTCGCGAGATAATATATCTTGTATAAAGCTTGTACTTTATCAATATATGTTGATGTTGTATATTATCTATCGTGGTCTACCGCATTACTATTTATATGGAATGATGAACTTGAGGCAATGAGACTTATGGTGTGAATCATTGTATTGTAGCATGGTGCGTACACGTACAGCCCCGGAAGTGGGAGGATCAAGTGGGGGACAGGGGGATGACACACCACCCCCGGGGCAGAACACGCCCCAGACGCAGCCACGTCCACCACCTCTACCTACACTTCCTAGAAGTCTCGCGGAGGTTCTTGCAGCAGTGCTCGGCTCGCGCGACAAGCAAACCGAGTTGTTACGGACCCTTGTACAGCACTCGTCCCATCAAGGGGGACGACAAGCTAATGGGCCATGTCAGTCATATCCAAGTTCCTACTCAGATTTCACATCAACGCATCTGCTGGTCTTCAGGGAGGCCGACGAACCTTTGGAGGCGGACAACTGGCTCCGCACCATTGAAGGGAAGTTTGGTTTACTCGAGATAACCGAACAACAGAAGACTCTGTTTGCATCTCAGCAACTGCAGGGTCTTGCTGGTGCGTGGTGGGCAAACTACCTCGCCGCACGCCCCGCAGGCTATGTCGTGAGCTGGGCAGAATTCCGGGAGGCGTTCCGCGCCTACCATATCCCTCCCGGGATTATGAGGAGGAAGCTTCAAGAGTTCTTGGAGCTGAAGTAGGGAGGAAGGAGTGCTTACGAGTACTCCAAGACCTTCAACCACTTGGCCCAGTATGCACAAGACCAAGTGAACACGGAAGACAGGAAGCGAGAGTGCTTCTACCGGTGGTCGAACCCCAAGATGAAGGACAAACTATATCCAAATTTAAATCTGATTGTAGATTTGAGTTCCTCATATTTTTCTTAGCCTGTCTGTAAATTTTGGCAATTTTTGGACAATGTTTGAGGTGGAATTTAGAGGAACAGATAAGGGAGAGCGGTGGGGCCCACAGGTCAGCCGGTGAGACCGTTTAACCGCCTCTGTTTCTTTCTCCGAGCGACACCGCGACGCTGCATGCCGCCAGCTCAGCCTCGCCACCGATACAAGCATCCCCGTCCTCTGCGGTCTATAGGAAAAAGGTGCGCAACAATCTTGTGCAACTTCTGGTTAAGTTTAAATTCCTATCGTGCATCCTAGCATCTATATTCCGTAGATTACCGAAGCACTTTTATAGCTTCGAAGCTTGTTCGTTGGTTTAATTCTGATTGTATGCACAAAATTTCTTTGATCCAGTTATACGACATGATCTACGTATCCTAGCACACCTTCCCTCCAAAAATCAGAAAGAACCATCGACTAATTAGCAAGTTATACGATTTTCCCTTTCCGCCATTGATGGACCTCGGTTCACCATCGACCTTGGTGTTGCCGGCTATGGCACGAGCTCTAGCCCCTCTTAAACTCTTTCCCATGCTTCCACGATGCTTCTCGAGCTTTCAAACGAGAGTTTTAGCTAGGGAATCGAGGGTCTCAACATAACCGAAACCCTAGCACCCGCCGCCGCCGTCGGGAGTGGTTTTCCGGTCACCCATCGCCGTCGGGAGTTAGCCGAGCGTGTTCCCCGTGCGAAAATAGGGTGGGGCGGTGAGTAACAAAGCCTCTCGTGGGCCGGAAGCCATCGCCGGGGAAAGCGCCGCCGCCCGAGCCATGGCCAGAGGTTGAAGAAGGCAGGATTCGCGGGTCTCACATGCCAACGAGTGAAAAGGCGCCCGGATCAGTCTGTGGCCAGGGATTTAGTGCGGCCGCATGGGAATATTTATGGCCCCCGGTGTGGCTAGATCCTGATTGGATGATTTAAAATCCAGTGGGCCCTAGCGCCAAATTTAAAAGCTGCAATTTCCCAATATATGCAAAACCATTTCCAAAGTTGAAAAATCAATATCTCTCTATAGACTGCTCCAAAAATATTCAAACAAATTTTGTTTGAAAGCTCTTTAGCTCTAGTTTCTGTCAGTACCAATTAGGTTCTGTGAAACTCACATTTAAATTCTGTAGAAAATAATCTTTCCAAATGCAAATATAATTTTACCAGGTGAACATGACAATTCCAAAGCCAATTAGGTCATTATCACATAATGATCACCATAAATTAAATTATGGTCTTGGTAGTAATTATTTTTCAAAGTCATTCATATACATATTATATGCATATCATGTAGTGACCGAAGTCGAGGAGGAACCAGAGGCCTTGGAAGTACCTCTGCCGAATACTAACCCCGACTCTGACCTGCAACCAGGCAAGCCCCAGTTTGCATTTAAGTCGTTTATAAAATTTTACTTTATCACTATGATGATTACCATATGAATTGTGCATTACGTTTAGGATGCTTGAATACTCCAGATGCATGACCCACAATCTCGTTGGTTAATTGGGTAGGTTAATAACTCGACGTGTAGAATTGTTATGCTAATGTTGTAGGTAAACCGGTAGAAGTCGAGTAGTTGAATCTACTCGCGAGATAGAAATTTACACTCATCTACACTAGGATAACATTTATAGAAAATAACTGTTACATCTAAAACTTGAGAACGGTCAGAGATGGATAGGAAGCTGCAAGACGTGGTCTTGGTCGCATAGCTCTGACTAGTCAGTTAAGGCCCGTCTATATGCGGCCCATTCAAACAAGCTTGACTTGTACCGATGACATAATGGACATATGGAATCCAGTAAACTGACGTAACTCGATAACTGGGATGTCGAGGCCCATTAACTCACCATCGATAGGGGTGGGTTGAGGACAGTAAGGTGTAAATCGATCGGCAGTAACAAGAGGTGTTCCGTGTGGAGACCTTCTGTTCGCGGAGGTGAGACAGGCTCAGCGTTTGGGTTTCTGGTGAAAGGTGGCCATATACGACTAGTACTGAAGTGTTACGTAGGTACTGGTGTACTCGCTGACACTTCTGAACGGCGTATGTGTTGTGTTGTCCGGGTGTGTCCTAATTGCAATCACCGTCCCTCGTGGTAATAGAGTACAACTTGTTCACTGCGCCGTGACGTAGTAAATACTAAAGAAGTCAGAAGAATATGTTGTATTGAATTATAATTTGCTGTGCAACCTTGTATGACTTAGAGATAGTAAAATTAAAGTTTACAGTTTCCCCATACTTTAGCTGTAATAGCATTATGTGCTCTGGGCATGTCATATCATCGGCAAAGCGTTTCTTGTTTGATTGTGGAGTCTATGATGTGCCGTGCTTGGAGAATGTCATTTGCTACTTAAAACCTGATTATAAGAATTCACTTGTAGGCGAGTCGTTTATGCTTCACCTTACCTATACTTAAGGTTCACCCTTGCTTATGTCTAGTGAGACGGGTTAGTCTTGCTGAGCCTTATGTTCATGTTTGCAGTTAACGAGTTTTTGCAGGTTATACGATTGATGAAGTGTTTGATGATGAGGTTGCACCCCCTCCCGGGTGTATAGCCGAGTGGGAACCCTGCACGCCACCGTGATTTGAGTGTTGCTAGTGCGAAGTATCCAGGGCATGGATGACTTTGCTTTTGCATTGCTAGTGCTGAGAGCATAGCAATGATATATATATATATATATATATATATATATATGTTTCTTTCCTTCTGCTACTATTGTAAAACTTCCGCTGTATGATAATTAAAAGACTTCATCTTGTATTTTATTCTCGTTCTGTTCTTGTATACTGTTGGGTGTCGCATCGCACGACACCACCCAATGAGATCCTCGGATGTTGGGATTCTGGTCCCCACAAAAAGTGAAGTAGTTTAGATGGAAAACAAATAGGGGAGTATGTATTGATATGAGGAGTCAAGTTATTTGAGCAAGAATCAAGAAAAATTAAAGGTTTAGAGTTTGGTGAGAAATATTACCAAATCCTTTTATTTGAGAAGTTGAAGGAGTTCTTGGTGCGGATTAGTCCGGGATCTTCAATCCCCTTGCAGTGGATATTGATTCCCACGGAGATTTGAGCGGATTTGATGGAGAACTTACAAGATCGTCTTGGGAGCACTTGAGTGAGGAGAGAGAACGTGGGCGAGGTTGTGAGGAAGAAGAAGGATAGGTATGCTCCGGTTCTAAGGATTATGGAGTCGAAATACAAGACTAGTCCGTAATCGATTCGGACTAGTCCGGACTAGCAGACACTCCACGGACTAGTCTGCAATGTTCGGACTAGTCCGAGGTAACCACGAACTAGTCCGTGGTCACCTGGACAAAAAATTATATAGACCTTTTGTATATATCTGAGGGTGCTTAAAAAGAGATAGGAGACAAAACACACAAAAATTCTAGATGAATATGATCAGTAAACATACAACAATCAAGCTATGACCATAATTCATCAAGATCAAATAGTTAACATAGTTTTTCAGAGAAAATAGACACAGATGTTTTTCAACACAATCAACTTCATTTTGAAGATGGCATACAAATGTGCAAGTTTTCAAGCCACGTTCCAAGCATCGAGGATATTTAGTTCATTTTGGAGCTCACAAAAGTGTTTTTCATCAAGTGGCTTGGTGAAGATATCAGCTAGTTGTTTCTCAGTTTTAACATGGGAAATGGCTATGTCTCCTTTAATTGAGTGGCTTCTCAAAAAGTGATGCTGGATATTGTTTGGTTCTAGAGTGCTCAACAGGGTCATGGGCAATTTTAATTGCACTCTCATTATCATAAAGGAGCGGAATACGATTCATTTTGTAACTGTAGTCCCTTAGCATCCAAATGAGTTGTGCACAACAACTCCCGGCTGCAACATACTCCGCTTCGGCTGTGGACAAGGCAATAGAATTTTGTTTCTTGGAGGACCACGAAACTAGGGACCTACCCAAGAATTGGCAACTTCCTGTGGTACATTTCTATGTACCTTGCCTCCGACATAATCTGCATTGGAGTATCCAATGAGATTGAACTTTGAGCCTTTAGGATACCAGATGCTTAGGTTGGGTGTATGAACTAAATATCGCAAGATCCTTTTACGGCTGTCAGATGACATTCCTTAGGATTGGCTTGAAATCTTGCACACATACATACACTCAACATGATATCAGGCCTAGATGCACATAAATAAAGTAAAGACCAATCATGGAGTGGTATACCTTTTGATCCACGTTAGGTCCATCTTCATTGAGGTCTACGTGTCCATTTGTCGTCACGGGAGTCTTTATGGGCTTCGCTTTGTCCATGCCATATTTCTTGAGAATGTCTTGGGTGTACTTTGTTTGGCTTATGAAAGTTCCTTCCACTAGTTGTTTCACTTGGAATCCAAAGGAGTATCTCAGCTCTCCCATATGGACATATCGAATCTATCTATCATGATTTTACTAAATTTTTGACAAAAAGATTTGTTAGTTGAACCAAATATGATATCATCAACATAGATTTGACAGATGAATAAATCATCATCAAGGTGCTTGGTAAACAAAGTGTAATCAGCTTTACCAATTTTGAAGCCATTTTCAATAAAAAAATCTCTAAGGCACTCATACCATGCTCTAGGAGCTTGTTTGAGAGCATAGAGAGCCTCACGCTGTTTGAATAAATGGTCGGGGAGTTCTTGATCTTCAAACCCAGGGGGTTGCTCCACGTACACCTCGTCCTCGATCGGTCCATTGAGGAAGGCGCTTTTGACGTCCATTTGATATAGCTTGAAACCACGGTGAGTAGCATATGCAAGTAGTATACAAATTGATTCAAGCCTAGCTAAAAGAGCAAAAGTCTCGTTGAAATCCAAACCTTCGACTTGTAAGTAACCTTTGGCCACAAGTCGTGCCTTGTTCCTTGTCACCACTCTGTGTTCGTCTTGCTTGTTGCAGAAGACACATTTTGTGCTGACGATGTTGAACTTGGGTGTTTCAACAAGTTCTCATACTTCGTTCCTCTTGAAGTTGTTCAATTCTTCTTGCATCGCCATCACCCAATCGGGGCCTTTTAATGCATCTTCAACCCTATGTGGTTCCAAATGGGGTACAAAAGAATAATATTCACAAAAATTTGCTATACGAGATTGAGTTGTCACTCCCTTTTGTGTATCACAAATTATGTTGTCGACGGGGTGATCTCTTTGTATGCTTTGGTTCACTCTTGGATGGGACACTTGTGGTCTTGAGTCCTCATTATCATCATCTTCTTCGTCTCCCCCTGGATAGTTGCCCTCATTGCTATTTTGATCATCTTGATCTCCTTGAAGTTGATCTTGTGTGGAAGCTCCCCCTATCGTTTTTCTCCGTTTGTGGTTCATCTTCTTCATTCGGATTTTGAGATGGTGCTTGTGGTCGAATATCGCCCAGCACCATTCTTCTCAATGCTTGACATGGAGCTTCTTCTTGATCTATTACACACTGGTCAACTTGCTCTACTTGAGAGCCATTAGTTTCATCAAACACTACGTCACGTGCTACTTCAACAAGTCCAAAGGCTTTGTTGAAGACATGATAAGCCTAGGAGTTCGAATCATAGCCAAGCAAGAAACCTTTATCGTACTTCAAAGCGAACTTCGAAGCCCTAGTCTTCTTGTTGAGAATATAGCATTTTGAACCAAAAACTCAAAAGTATGAAATGTTTGGTTTGTTACCGATGAGTAGTTCATATGATGCTTTCTTGAGTAGACGATGAAGATATAGTCGGTTCATGGCGTGACAAGCGGTGTTAACTGCTTCAGCCCAAAACTGGTCCAAAGTCTTGTATTCATCGAGCATCGTCCTCGCCATCTCAATGAGTGTTCGGTTCTTCCTTTCGGCTACTCAGTTTTGTTGAAGAGAATATGGTGCTAAAAATTCATGCATTATTCCTTCCTCATCTAGATACTGCTCAACTTGAGTGTTCTTGAATTCTTCCCACTGTCGCTTTGTAGGTTCTTGATCTTCAATAAGGATTCATTTTGAGCTCGCATGAGAAACTTCCTGAGTGTTACTTGAGTTTTTGACTTATCATGCAAAAAGAAAACCAACGTGAAGCGTGAAAAATCATCGACAATGACTAAACCATATTTATTACCACCGATGCTTATGTAAGCAATGGGACCAAATAGGTCCATGTGAAGGAGCTTGAATGGTCTTGTTGTAGTCATGACATTCTTCGCGAGATGAGGTACTCCTACTTGCTTCCCGGCTTGGCACGTGCTATAAGGCCCGTCTTTCTCAAAAATGACATCTTTTAAACCTCAGATGTGATCGCCTTTTCGAAGTTTTGGTAGATTCCTCTTACCAACATGTGCCAGCCGTCTATACCACAGCCAACCCATGTTAGTTTTTGCAATCAAGCATGTGTCAAGTTCGTCTTTATCTTTGTTGAAATCAACTAGATAAAGTTTTCCCTTTAACACACCCTTGAATCCAATAGAGTTATCACTCCTTCTAGAGACGGTCACACCCTCAATAGTGAATAAACAATTATAACCTTTTTCACAAAATTGATATATGGACAAGAGGTTATAATCTAAGGAGTCAATATGTATGTGGGGACCGGGTCCGCACATTCCAAGAATCGCAGAGGGTGGTGCCGTGCGATGCGGTACCCAACAACACACATGAAAAAAATACGAAAAAATAAAAATTTTCTTTATATAAAGAGCGGAAGTCCTTTACAATACTTAATATACAACGAAAGTAATATTCATAGCTAAACTCTCAGCCTAGCTATGCAAATGTGTAGCCGTCCAGCCCGGGGACACTACACACTATCAGCACACAACGATCACGACGGCGTGCAGGGCTCCCACTCGGCGGTATACCCCGACGGGGGCATTGCCTCGTCTTCGGGCCCTTCCACATACGTCTCACCTGCAAACAACTTAATATAGCAACCTTGAGCACGAAGGCTCAGCAAGACTTAACCGTCTCACCTAAACATGGAACTCTACATGCAAGGATACTTAACATAGACAGATATTGCAGTAAATAACTCGCCTACATGTTGATCCTTATTTTTCAAGTTATTAACAGCAGCTTACAAGTTTAATAAAAGTAACTTTAGTGCTCATATTTGACAGCAATCAAAGTTTCAAAACAATTATAATTCAATACATCATATTCTCTTGGCTTCTTCCGTATTTACTACGTCACAGCGCAGTGAATAAGTAGTACTCAAATAACCGCAAGGGACGGTGATTGCAATTAGTAGACACCCGAATGACACGTCACGTACACCCGTGCCTAAGGAGCGTGCCATCCTCCTCACCACGTCATACACATCAACATTTCACTCGAAACTCAAACGCCAAAATGGTCCCACAATCACGGGCACAAGGTCCTCGGACGGAGCGTGTATGTGCCCGCCAGCCGATTTACACCTTGCTGCCCTCAACCCACCCCTATCGACAGTGGGCTATGCCTTGACATCGAAGTTATTAAGTTACATCGATTTCCTGGGTTCCATATGCCCAATATGCATCCGGTACAGTTCAAACTTATCCAGCAGGGCCGCACACAGATCGGTCCTCAATAGACACAAGCAGGGCTATGCACGTGAGACCACGTTTCACTGCATCCTACCCGCTGCTCGGTCTCAATTTCATATTCATAAACCATTCTTCAATCAAATCTTTCCCGTGTGATAAAATCCTATCTCGCGAGTAGATTCCTACTACTCGACTTCTACCAGATTCCTGAAAACTTAAGCATGGCATTTTCTTCTCGTCGGGCTGTAGACCTACCCAATACTCCATGGGATTTATGGGTCATGCAAGTGGAGTAACAAGCACCTTAGCCCTAATGCAAAAAAACCATCCTAGACATAAGTGATACAAATAGAAATTTTGAAATAGCACTTAAATGCAAACCGGGGCTTGCCTGGCTATGAGTCAGAGGGACAGTTAGCTTCTGGAAGTATACTCTCCAAGGGCTCCGGGTCCTCCTCGATTTCGGTCATTAAATGAGGTGCATAATATGAAAGCATATAAGTGACATAGAAATATACAATTCAGATTCTAAATACAGTTTCTATTACTAAATGATTTTAATTGGCTTTGGGAATTTTACAGTGGATACTAGGTTCTATGAGGAGGATCTGGACAAACAATTGGATATCAACGGAGCTTGTTGTCTCTAAAATTCCAAGAAATAAAAGGATTCTCTGAATTTTGGTACTAAATCTGTAGCATTAACATACCTAACAGTGGATGATCTTGGTAGAGGAGGTCTTAATGGTTCTATGAAAATTTCTTTCACATTTTTCTGAGCTTTCTACAGGGAGAAATTTATTTTACAAGTTTGGGAAAAAGTTGAAAATGTTTCTGTACATTTTCCATTTTTCAATGGACATAGGAGATTTGAACACTGTTTGGTCAAGTAAATGAAGTCCAATGAACTTGAAACTTTTACTGAAGATGAAGTGTATTTTTAAGAGGTTTCTGATCAAAGTTAGGAATTTTCCTATTAATATAACAGGAGTGATTAATTTCCCAAGCAGTTATATCAAGGGAATTAATTATTACAATTATGGGAGTTTCATGTCCAAAAAATTACATTACTGCAAAGTTAGAATCAAGATAGGTCTACCAAAATTTATTGGGAATTATTTAGCAATTATTCTAGGAGAAATTGAATTTAGAAGTTGGCTCAAATTATGGAATTAATTTCCAAGAGAAAAGTTCAAACCCGCGTTGCCGCACCGGATCCAACAGCCACAGCCAGTCCCAAGGGCGTTTAAACAGCGGCTGACATGCGGGACCTGCTGGTCATTTTCTTCCTCGGGCGCGCGACGCGACCGCGGCGGCGCTGCGCTGGCGAGCTCTCCGGCTCGGTTTTCCTGGCCTTCTCTCTCCCTCAAACTCGCTGCCTACCCATTTTCCTTGATGCTGAGCATGTCTGTGGTGTCAGTGCACGCCGCCGATGGCCGCAAATGCTTGCGCGACGGTGGCGGCGGCGGCTAGGGTTTTGGCTATGTCGGGATTCCTCAAAAATGGCGCAAATGCCCCAGGAAAAGGTCGGGGAGGCTCCTGGGATCATGAGAGATACTAATATGAGGTGGAACAGGGGTGAAATAGTCGGCAAACTTGACTTCGACGGTGGACCGACGGGATTTTCCATTGCGGCTGGGACAACTCGAAGATTCCGGCCAACCGTCGACAATTTTCCTTGCTGTTTGTTCAAGAGAGTTCGCAAGGAGGTTGGCAAGCTATTTGCCAAATTGACTAGAGAATAGTTTAGTGCACAAATGGAATTTGAGTGGTAACCTAGATTCAAGGTTATGTTCATGCTGTTGGGGAAACTGTAAATACATAATCAATAAAGGACGAAACGACGTACTGTTTTCACCATCATCTAACATGGGTGCAGGCGCACCTTTTTGTAATTTATGGTGAAGTACAAAACAGCCTAGAGCCTCGGCTCCACGGTGATGCAGAGAAGGTCCGACGGTGGCACAACGACGATGTCCGCGGAACATCAAAATACTGGCAGAACAGTGAGCAAAAGTTCGAGCTAAGTGTTGGAGATGATAGAGCATAGCCATGGCGCCATCTTTTTTGTTTGCATCGAAGAGAAAGGAGGAGGGACCAAGATGCTCACCAGGGAAACAAGGAAGCCGTGGTGCTGTGCGAAGGCGGGAGAGAAAACAGAGGATGAACGCTTCGGTACGTTTCCACTTCGGCCAGACGAATGAAGATAGAGCTTGGGGGAGGAGTAGAGAGCACGTTTTGATGCCAACCAGCAGGCAGGCAGGCAGCTCGCTGGAGCTTGCATGCCGTGTGGTGTCGCCACGGTGAGCCAAAGCAGAGCACTCACGTATTTGCTTCCCTGAGCAGTGCGTCCTACATCCCCCTTATGTCTATCTTCTCTGGTCTCTTAATTCTCCTACAAATAATTGTCCAAAAATTCTAGATTTTTTTGGAGAGGCCAACTAAATTATGGAGATTATGATTCTGAAATTGGATTTCAAATTTGGACAAGTTTCAGGCGAAATTAAAATCTGAATTTGAATTTGAATGAAATTCAATGGAGCCACTGAATTAAATAGCAAATGAGCTTAAACAATTTTGAAACTTTGCATAGAGGATATTTGGAATATTTGGGATTTAATGGTGAACTCAGATTTTTATTTTGTCAAAGTTTGAACAGGAGCAAGTTTTTAATATTTGAATTCCCCCATTGAAGTTTGAATTGATTTGATTTCTCAGTTTCCATTTTGATTTATTTTTCTCATTCAAAATTTCCAAATCTCCTATATGAACTTTGTACACTGAATTTAGGGCTTTTAAATTCCCCCCCCCCCCTATCATAATCTCGTCCCAAGATTACAAATAAAAGAGACGGAGGTAAAAAGATTACCGGATATGATACGATAACAAATCCGGATAGTTTGATCGGAGATAGTCCTCGCTTTCCCATGTCGCTTCCTCAGCGGTATGGTTACTCCACAAGACTTTGTAGAAGTACAAAGTCCGGTTCCTGGTGGCACGAGTCCTTTCATCGATAATCCGGATCAGATGCTCCGCAAAAGTGAGATGCGGTTGGAGAGTCTCAATGTCTTTAGTGCGGATTTCAGCTGGGGATATAAGATACTTCCGCAGATGAGAAATGTGGAATACATAATGAACTCAAGAGAGTGACGCCGGTAAATCCAAGCGATAGGCTACGGGTCCGCATTTCTCAATGACGGCAAATAGAACGATGAATCGCGGAGCAAGCTTTCCTTCACTCTGAAACAATGAATCCTTTTCATCGGAGAGACACGGAGATAAACATGTTCTCCGATGTCGAAGTTGAGAGGTTAATGTATTTTATCCGCATAGCTTTTCTGCTGAGATTGAGTAGCCTTGAGATTGGCTTGGATCACTTGCACTCGTTCTTCGGCTTCATTTAAAGATCAATTCCATATATAACTCGCTCGCCGGACTCACACCAATTGAGTGGTGTGTGACATTTCTGGCGGTAGAGAGCTTCATATGGCGCCATCTTGATGCTATCTTGATAGCCATTGTTATATGAGAACTCCGCCAACAGTAAATGATCATCCCAATATTTACCATGGTGGATGCCACAAGCGCGTAGAAAATCTTCTAGAACTTGATTCACCCGCTCATTTTGACCATCTGCCTGCGGGTGATATGCGGAGCTTTGGATCACTGCGGGTGATATGCGGAGCTTTGGATCAGTTTCGTTCCCAATGACGCGAGCTCAAGGTCATGAGTTGGATAATGTTGCACATGATTTCAGAGCTGCCGTGATCCATACGCGATCACACGGCCTTCTTGCATTAACACGCAGCCGAGACCAATGCCAGACGTATCACAATAAACGTTGAAAGGTTTGGTTGTATCCGGGTGAGCTAACATTGGGGCTGTTGTGAGATGTTTTACTAATGCTTGAAATGCATCCTCACATTCCTTTCTGCAATTATATTTTGTCCCCTTTTTTAGCAGCTCCGTCATCGGTTTTGCAATTTTTGAGAAGCTCGGAATGAACCTCCGATAATATTCTGCTAACCTGAGGAAGCTACGAACTTTGTTTACGGACATTGGAGACTTCCATTTCATTACTTGCACAATTTTTCTTGGATCAACAGCGATGCCCTCCGCTGAAATAATGTGACCAAGAATAGGTACTTGGCTGATCCAAAACTCACACTTGCTGAATATTGCAAAAAGCTTGTGATCTCGCAATCGTTGGAACACGATATACAAGTGTTTGGCGTGTTCTTCCTCCGATTTAGAATAAACCAGAATGTCATCGACGAAGACCACGACAAACTTGTCCAACTCCGGCATGAACACTGAATTCATCAAATACATGAAGTGAGCCGGCGCGTGGGTAAGTACGAACGACATGACCAGATATTCATAGAGTCCGTATCTCATCAAGAATGCCGTCTTCGGTATATCCTCCGATCGAATTTTGATTTGATGATAACCGGACCGAAGATCCACCTACAAGAATACTTTAGCACCCACTAATTGATCGAATAAGATATCGATGCGCGGTAGTGGATACTTGTTCTTGATCATCACGGCATTGAGCGGACGATAGTCCATAAATAGACATAACATCTTGTCCTTCTTCTTCACAGACAATGCGGAGCAGCCCCAAGGTGATGAACTTGGGCGTATGAGACCTTTGTCCAGCGGGTCTTCAAATGCTCCTTTAATTCCGCCAACTCATATGGTGCCATCTTGTACGGCCTACGAGAAATAGGTGTGGTTCCTGGAATAAGTTCAGTATTGAACACGATGTCCCTATCCGTTAGCATACACGGGAGGTCATCGGGAAACACGTCCGGATACTCACAGACCACACGAATGTCCTCAAGCTGTGTGGCTACCGTGTTGTATGTGGCCGGAATTTCTTGGATAAGGCGGTTTAGAATGAGAGTGTGTTGTTCATATAGTGGAGAGTTCAAATGGACCACAAGTGGAACAATATTGAGAACAGCACCATGACTGTGCAGCCGCAACATCCCTAAGATGACATCAAGCTTTTGACCCTCTAATATAATTAGAGAAGTCAGATAGATATTCCCACCCATCTTAAGTTGTGCTTTATGGACTTTCATGTCCGCTGCTATTTTCCCACCCAGGGAGCAAATCAAATATGGACTTTCTGTGGGAGTGATAGGTAATTGATGCTTGACAACATATGATTGGCTAATAAAATTATGGGTGGCACTGGAAGTCAAAGAGTATGACTACGGGATTTAGGAGTAGAGAAAACGTACCTGCAAGGACGGGCTCGCCTTCCGGCACGCCTTTGATGGCTATGTGGTGGACGTTGCCGGGTTTTTGTTCTGGTTTCTTGGGCTGGTTGCGGGGCTGAGTTGCACCCTGATATGGTGCTTGCGTGCTTCCTTGTCGCTGTTCCGGACAGTCCCTCAAAAAAATGCCCGACACGGCCACACGTGTAACACGTGTATTGTGTCGGGTTCCTGTCAAGCTGTGGACGGAATCCCGGTGCACGTGGTGGAGGTGGATATGCACACGGGACCATCCTTTGCTGCTGCTGCTGCTGCTGCTGCTGCTGTGGAAATGGCGGTTGGTAACGCGGCGTGTTGAAAGAACGACCGCGGAATTGCTGCGGTCGCATCGGTGGCTGCCATCGGTGACCGGATGGTGAGCGATATACCACGCGGTACTTCTGCGAACCACCATCGATGCTGCTCGATGGCGCGCTCTGTTTCCTCTTATCAGAAATGAGCTCGCGCTGAGCATGCTCCTGTACAATCGCGGCATTGATGATGTCGTTGAAGGTGCCGCAGTTGCATTGCTTGAGTTGGACTTTCATCTTGGGGTTAAAACCCCAGGAGAAAATATCTCGCTTCCTGTCCTCTTTCCCAGCCTAATCCGGCACATACTGCGCTAGATGGTTGAAAGCGCGGGAGTATTCATGGGCACTCCTTCCGCCTTGCTTCAGCTCAAGAAATTCCTGAAGCTTTCTCTTCATTGTACCGGGAGGTATATGATAGGCACGGAACGCCTCCCGGAATTCGGTCCAGGTGACCGCATGACCAGCCGGCAGTGACGCTATGTAATTTGCCCACCAAGCACCGGCGGATCCCTGAAGTTGTTGTGCTTCGAACAGTGCCTTCTTCTGTTCAGTGCATCGCAGCAAACCAAACTTCGCCTCGAGGGTGCGGATAAAGTTGTCTGCTTCCAGATGCTCCTCGGCCTCCATGAAGACCGGTGGATGCGCCGCCAAGAAGTCCGAGTACAAACTCTGTTGGGGCTGGCGTTGCCCATTTCTTGTCGCCCCCCTTGACAGAATGAATTTTTTATTAACATCTGCAGTAACTCGGTTTGCTCGTCGCGTGAGCCGAGTACTGCAGCCAGAATCTCCGTGAGAGTCCTCGGAGGTTCAGGTGGTGGTGGTGGTGGAACTTGTTGCTGTGGTGTTGCGGTTTATTCCCGGGTGGGAGATTCATCCTCACGACCCCGGCTCGAGCCTCCCATATTGGACGTAGAACGCGTACGCACTATTCTGCATCCACACGAATTAAAATCTGCAACATGTTTGTTTGCTTCATCCATTCTATCCCATAGTAGTGCGAGTATTGACAATGTGATAATTGCATAACATTCACATATATTGAAAAAGTGCAAACTTTATTCAAGATATATTATCTCATGGCCAAGTTTACAGTAGTGAACTCCAAAAGGACAGACTCCCACTACAGAAGTGCATCCCAACTATACATGGTCTCCATGAGTCATCATACACACCTTGTCATCTCCTACACACCCACTACTATTTATAATATGACACAAACATGGCTACAAAATAAACACGAGCAACCACTAACTATACATTGCCTCGTGCCGGCAGTAGTGCTGCCCTGTCCTAATCCGATGCATCCTCATCGATGTACTCGAGTATCTCAGGATCTTCTTCCTCCCCAGGACTTGAAGGAACCTTATCACCCATGTTCAGTGGCATGTCATGAGCCTGTGGAAACATGACTGGGTGCGGTAAGTGTGCTTCGGCCTCAATCAAGTCATCCCGAAGTTGGTCTTCCTCGAACTCCCAATTCTGAGCTTCTTCGACGGCTTCATCTCGTGCCTCGGTGACTACCAACAGCTGCTCTTGCTGTTGCTGCACCTCCAACTGACTTGCCTGCAGTTCACCACGAGCTTGATGCAGTTCCATGTGAGTTTGCCGCAGTACAGCACGAGCCTTCCGCAGTCTAGTGAGAGTTTGATGCAACTGATCCTCGCATTGATTCAGCCAGTGATTCATCGGAGCCAGGAACGAACGTAGGTTGTTATTAATATAATCAAGAGTGTCACCCCGTTCAATCCCTTGCCTCAAGGCTTCGAACTGCTCCATAAGGATTTCACCTTGTGTACGAATCACCATGCTGGATGCAGCGGCATAAGTCCCAAGTGTTGTCGAGGTAGTGTCGCCATATGGTTGATAGGCCGCAACCATACGACGTTGCCACTCAAAACCTGCAGCACCACGGACCAGGAGAAGAGCAAATTGTGTCCCAGCCATGGTTTCTTGATGAAGCTCGCAGAGCTTCATAAGCGCTTCGCCCGCTGCAATGGCCCACGTGTACTCCAAACGAGCTCCCTGGATAGTAACCGAAAAAGGAGCCCATCCATAAAAACGCGGACTAGCCGGGATGTCGACCAGGATGGTACATGACAGTACGCCTCCGTCAACCGTCTCTTGACCCCAAAATCTTGGCATCTCGATGAAACCAAACTGTTGGAGCACTTCCCGCAGCATGATCGGGAAGCCCGGATGGCTAGCGCATGTGGAAAATACCCATCCGTCTGGCAACAGCATCACATCTGTCATCTATAAAAGAAGTACTTGAATGAGTCAAATACTCAAATTCAACAAACTTTGTTGATAAACATACCATGGATTTGAAAATTGAATTATGAAAGTGAATTCAAATTCAAATGCCAAATAAAACATAACACTGGAATTCTGTCTCAGTTTCGGTTCATTCTGACCGGTCTGGAGAAATTCGAAATTTTCATCCAGTTAAAGGCACATTCTTCAACTACCAAGTTTTAGTACACCCAAAAATATTTCCAGGATGTATTTATTTGCCTCCGGATCATTTCTGTATGAGAAGATATGATTTTTGCAAGTTGACAGTTTTCTGGAAAATTTTTGACAGCATCTCCTTTGTTTAAGGCTGATTTTGTCCATATTTTTCCAGATACAAAAAATCTATATATGCAAAAATCATCAACAACAACATTGTTGCATACATCATCAGGATTGCAGAAATGAATTACATGAAGTCATCCGTCGATTCTATTAAGAGATATGATCAAGATAGTGACAGGATACAAAAACTGTTCAGTCTCTGTCCAGATTTACCAGAGTTTGGAAATTTGAATTTTACATTAGTTTACAGGAAGATTCTGATCTGGAGTTGAATGCAAGAGTTTTAAAGGACTCTATACATTTTCCAACCATTTATAGTAAACCTTCAGGTGTGAATTATACAAGAAGTTAGGCTATTCCGAACTTAGTCAATTTTCTGTCCAGTTCACAGTTTGAACCAGGAACTGGTCAATTTAAGTTCAAATAAAGTTTTCAAGTTTTAAACTTTGAAATCTGTCTTTGAGATGAAATTAAACTTGTGGATGACTTTCTCAAGTTCCCAAACCATATGCCCGCTTATCCAAGCGATCACACGATCAATTGTAAATCTGACCAGCACGCTCCAAAACAGAGATTACAATTACAAACTTAGACCTAAGTTAAAAAATTTTACTTGTTGTCGAGTCACAACACCAGCACGGATAGCTTCATCGGCATGCCTGATAAAACTCGAATGCAATGCCGGTACTATGCTCCCACCAAAGAAAATCCTAAGCTGGTATTCCGGCATACGTCTCAACGGTGGCAATAATGACATTCACTCGCAAACGTTTTCTACTCGAGCTACTTAGAATGTGGTTAGTGTCCTGTGGCTACATACAAATGATAGATCAAACATAAGGTGCCATATGGCACAGCCCGCACGGGCAAACAATTCATAATAATATATATAAAAGTAAAAACATTGGTCCTGTATCATTCCATACAGGCCGCCCCGAGCTATGCCACGTCTCGAGGTACATGACCGAATTTTCTACCTCCCGGCGGGGTCCCACGTCTTTCCATAGTGCTGTACCAGTAGGGGGCGCATTGGGTTATGTCCCACTCGACGGGGGCTCCCACTAACTTTGAAGCACGCTGGGGTTCCGCATGACATACGTTATCAGAAACATGGAATGTTTTAGAGACTCATATTAACATTTTCATGCCAAGCCACGGAAACAATCACATGCTACCTCTCGCATGGTGAGCTGACCGCATATAATAACACATTGATGTGCTTGCGGTGGCGTACCTTACCTCTTACCTGACGTCACAGCATCATTACAGAATATAATAACACATAAGTTAGCTTGTCACCTTAAGTAACTTATACTATAATAGACCTTATGTGGGCATAGTAACTAATCCTCACTCGACTACTCTTAAGTTTTCAAAATAGACTCTTTTCGAGCGTGCTATTCCTAATGCGGCTCTGATACTAGGCTGTAGGGACCAGGTCCGCACATTCCAGGAATCGCAGAGGGTGGTGCCATGCGATGCGGCACCCAACAACACACACGAAAAAATACGACAAAATACAAAGTTTTCTTTATATAAACAGCGTAAGTCTTTTACATTACTTAATATACGGTGGAAGTAATATTCATAGCTAAACTCTCAGCCTAGCTATGCAAAAGTGTAGCCGTCTAGCCCGGGGACGCTACACACTAGCAGCACACAACAATCACGGCGGCGTGCAGGGCTCCCAATCCGCGGTATACCCCAATGAGGGCACCGCCTCGTCTTCGGGCCCTTCCTCATACGTCTCACCTGCAAACAACTTAATATAGTGACTGTGAGCATGAAGGCTCAGCAAGACCTAACTGTCTCACCTAAACATGGAACTCTACATGCAGGGATACTTAACATAAGCATAGATGTTGCAATAAATGACTCACCTACATGTTGATCCTTAATTTTCAAGTTATTAACAACAGCTTACAAGTTTAATAAATGTAACTTTAGTGCTCAAATTTGACAGCAATCAAAGTTTCAAAACAATTATAATTCAATACATCATATTCTCCTAACTTCTTCAGTATTTACTACGTCACAGCACAGAGAACAAGTGGTACTCAAATAACCGCGAGGGACGGTGATTGTAATCAGTAGACACCTGAATGACACGTCACGTACACTCGTGCCTAAGAAGCGTGTCGTGCTCCTCACCATGTCATACGCAACAACCTTTCACTAGAAATTCAAACGCCGAACTTGTCCCACCATCACGGGCACACGGTCCCCGCATGGAGCATGTCTATGCCAGTCGGCCAATTTACACCTTGCTGCCATCAACCCACACCTATCTGCAGTGGGCTATACCTCGACATCCAAGTTATCAAGTTACACTGGTTTCCTGCGTTCCATATGCCCAGTATGCATCCGGTACAGTTCAAACTTGTCCAGTAGGGCCGCACACGGATCGGTCCTCAATAGACACAAGCAGGGCTATGCACGTGAGACCTCGTCTCGCTGCATCCTACCCGCTGCTCGGTCTCAATTTCATATTTAGAAAACATTCTTCGATCAAAATTTTCCCGTGTGATAAATCCTATCTCGCGAGTAGATTCCAACTACTTACCTTCTACCGGATTCCTAAAAACTTAAGCATGGCATTTTCTACTCTTCGGGCTGTAGACCTACCCAATACTCCATGGGATTTGTGGGTAATGCAAGTGGAGTAACAAGCACCTGAGCCCTAATGCACAAAAACCATCCTAGACATAAGTGATACAAATAGAAATTTTGAAATAGCACTTAAATGCAAACCGGGGCTTTCCTGGTTGTGAGTCGGAGTGACAGGTAGCTTCTGGAAATATACTCTCCAAGGGCTCCGGGTCCTCCTCGATCTCGGTCATTAAATGAGGTACATAATATGAAAGCATATATGTGACATCGAACTGTACAAATCAACTTCTAAATACAGTTTCTATTACTAAATGATTTTAATTGGCTTTGAAATTGTGGAGACCGAAATCCCGACATCCGAGGATCTCATTGGGTGCTGTCGTGCGGTGCGACACCCAATAGTATACAAGAATAGAAACTGAATAAAATACAAGACGAAGTCCTTTGATTATAATACAACGGAAGTTTTACAATACTAGCGGAAGGAAAGAAACATATATATCATAGCTACGCTCTTAGCACTAGCTATGCAAAAGCAAAGTTACCCATGCCTTGGATACTTTGCACTAGCAACACTCAAATTACGGCGGCGTGCAGGGTTCCCACTTGGCTGTACACCCTGGAGGGGGTGCAGCCTCATCATCAAACCCTTCATCAATTGTATAACCTGCAAAAACTCGTTAACTGCAAACGTGAGCATAAGGCTCAGCAAGACTAACCCGTATCACTAGACATATGCAAAGGGGACACTAAACATAGGTAAGGTGAAGCATAAATGACTCGCCTACAAGTGGATCCTTATAATCAGGTTTTATGTAGCAAATGATATTTTCCAAGCACGGCACATCATGGGCTCCACAATCAAACAAGAAACGCTTTGCGGATGATATGACATGCCCAGAGCACATAATGCTATTACAGCTAGAGTATGGGGAAACTGTAAACTTTAATTTTACTATCTCTAAATCATACAAGGTTGCAAAGCAATTATAATTCAATACAATATAATTTTCTGGCTTCTTTAGTATTTACTACGTCACCGCTCAGTGAACAAGTGGTACTCTATTACCGCGAGGGATGGTGATTGCAATCAGGACACACCCGGACAACAAGACACATACGTCAGCGAGCACACCTGTACCTACATAACACTTAAGTACTAGGCGTATATGGCTACCTTTCACAAGAAACCCGAACACCGAACCCATCTCACATCCGCAAACAGAAGGTCTCCGCATGGAACACCTCATGTGTCCGTCGACCGATTTACACCTTACTGTCCTCAGCCCACCCCTATCGATGGTGAGTTAGTGGGCCTCGACACCCCAGTTATCGAGTTACATCAGTTTACTGGATTCCATATGTCCATTATGTTGCCGGTACAATTCAAGCTTGTCCGAAGGGGCTGCATACGGACGGGCCTTAATCGACACAGGCAGAGCTATGCGACCGAGACTCAATTCTCGCCGCTTCCTATCCATCCCCTGTCCAGTCTCAATTTTATTATATTAAGCCATTAACCAATCCTGTGAGATATGTCCTACATTTCTCGCGAGTAGATTCCAACTACTCGACTTCTACCGGATTTCCTATGCATTAGCAAAGAAGTTACTACAGGTCAAACTGTAACTCATTTCACCAATCCCTAGGATATTTGGTCATGCAAGTGGAGTATGAATCATCCTAAACGTAATGCACAATTCATATACTACTCATCATTGTGATAAAACAAAATTTTATAAACGACTTAAATGCAAACCGGGGCTTGCCTTGTTGCAGGTCAGAGTCTGAGTTAATATTTGGAAGGTGCTCTTCCATGGCTTCTGGCTCCTCGACTTCGATCACTATACGATATGCATAGAATATGTACATGAATGACTTTAAAAAATAATTATTACCAAGACCATGATTTAATTTATGGTGTCCACTATGTGATAATGATCTAATTGGTTTTGGAACTTTGAAGGTAGATACTAGGGAATATGAGAGATGCTCTTGCAAAGAACAGGAGATGATCAAAGTAGGTTGTTGTCTCCAAAATTCTGGCAAGTAACTATCTTCCAAAAATTTTAGAGAATAAACTGTAGCTTGAACATAGCTAGCAGTTGATAATCAAGATAGAGGAAATTGTCTTGGTTCTAGCAAAATTTGTTTCATAATTTTCTAAGCTCTGGTGAAGGAGTTATTGTATTTCTAAGTTGGCAAGAATTTCTGGATTTATTTTATAATTGAATTTTTAGCCTTTTAATCAATATTTAGTTTGTAACTGAATTAGGACTAAGATAGTAGGTCAATTAAATCCCAGATTTTTACAGGAGCTAGTGTATGACTGATGGAAGACTCAGTCCAAATTTGGGACATAATAAAGCAACTGAACATTTGCGAAAATTCAATAACTAAAAAAGGTAATTGAACTATACGGAGGGTTAAACAGGTGCAATGGCTCCCAAAATTTTTCTCATAGTCAATAATAGGACAGTAAATGTTTTGTGAGTTTTGGGGATTTTTCCAGTGGCTATATTATATGGAAAAATTGTATTTTCATTTGGAAAGATTATTTTCTACAGAATATAGCTCTGAGTTCCACAGAACCTAATTGATACTGATAGAAACTAGATCTCAAGGGCTTTCAAACAAAATTTGTTTGAATATTTTTGGAGCATCCTACAGAAAGATATTGATTTCAAACATTAGAAATGGTTCTGCACCGAAAGGGAAAATTCATCTTTTGAATTTAGCGCCAGGGCGACTGGATTTAAAATCATCCAGTCAGGGGCCAACCACACCGGGGGTTATAAATTTCTCCACGTGGCCACACGGGATCCAACAGACAAAGAAAGATCCGGCGCGTTGCGTTCACTGGCAGGTGGGTCCCGCGTCCTGGTCTTCTTCCACCTCGGTCCACAGCACGGGCGGCGGCGTTCTCACCGGCGCACGGCGGCGCTTTCGCCGGCAATAGCCTACGGCCTACGGGAGGCCTCGGGACTCGCCGCTCCCACACACTTTCGCACGGGAAACACGATGGACTAGCTCCGGACGGCGAGGGATGACCGGAAAACAATTCCCGACGGCGGCGGCGGCTAGGGTTTTGGTGTAGTGGAGACCTTCGATTCCCTAGCTAAACTTCTCGTTTGAAAGGTCGAGAAGCATTGTGGATGCATGGGGAAGGTCTTAGGAGGGTTTAGAGCTCGTGTCATCACCGGTAATACTGAAGTCGACGGCGAACTGAGCTCCATCAATGGCGGAAGGGGAAAACTTGAAGATCTTGCTAATTAGTCGATGGTTTCTTCTGATTTTTGGAGGGAAGGTGCGCTAGGCCATATAGATCATGTCCTCTAACTGGATCCAAAATATTTCGTACATACAATCGGAATTAAACCAACGATCTAGCCTCAACGTTATAAAAGTGCTTCGGGATTTTAAAGAATACTAGAGCTAGGATGCATGATAGGGATTCCAGCTTAACCAGAAGCTGCACGAGGTCATTGTGCACCTTTTTGTTACTGACCGAAGAGGATGAGGGCGCTTGTATCGACGGCGAGGTCGTGCGGCGTCGAGCGGCACTGGGTTGATCGCGGCGGCGATGAAAAATGGCGCGGTGCGGTGAATGGGTGAGGACTCCGTCGACCGGGGGGGGGGGGGGGGGCAGCTGGAGTCGACCGACGTCAACGGTGAGCTGGCACTTGCGTGCATTGCGGTGTCGACCGGGGGTGAGAAACAGAGGCGGTGAAACGTTTTCACTGTCTGACCTGTGGGCCCCACCTCTCTCCCTTATCCATTCCTGTAGCTTAAACATTGTCCGAAAATTCCCGAAATTTACAGGTAGACTAAGAGAAATATGGGGAATTCAATTCTGCAATCAGAATTCAAGTTGGACATAGTTTGCATCAAATTCAAATTCAAATTTGAATTTCCAATATGGGTATAAACCTTGTTGAATTAAATAGCATCTGAGGTCCAAAAATCTCTAAACTTTGAAATCAAGTTCCCTTAACCATAAAAGGCCTTAGAAAAATTTAGGGGTTGATCTGGGCAAAGTTTAGTGCAATGCAAATTTTTATGTCGACGTGAAATGAATCCTTTGTACGTGTCAAAACAAATGGAAGATGTACTTCAAAAATCTTGAAAATTTTCTGAGAAGCTATTTAGATATTTAAGAGTCCAAGGAAAAATTTGGAGCCTTGGATTTGAATCTTTTTGGCAGGGCCTAATATGCATAGCAACATAATCAAATAACATTGGTTTTGATTTTTATATTGCTGCCATATAATTTGCTCTAGCCATTGCAATCAATAACTTCCCAACTTTGTAGAAAGAAAACTTTTTAGTGAGGTCAAGCTTATGTGCAAAATTTTGTTGCCCTCCATTTTGTTTGATAAAACACTTGTGGTTGAACTTCTCATAAAAGGAAAAAGTGGGATTTTACATTCCTCCACCCTTAAAAGAATCTCGTCCCGAGATTACAAAGGAAGGACAAAAGATAAAGATCTACTAAACATGTGCCGCTAACAATTACGGATAGTTCATTTTAAGATATTTCTTGCTTTCCCACGTGGCTTCTTCAGCACTGTGGTTGCTCCACAAGACTTTGTAGAAACGCAAAGTGCGCCTTCTTGTGGTGCGAGTCTTCTCATTAACGATCTTCCGGTTCAAGGGTATGCGACACTTCCGGCCATAAAGAGCTTCATATGGCGCCATCCGGATGCTAGCCTGGTAACCGTTATTGTACAAAAATTCCACCAATGGTAGATGATCATCCCAATTCCTACCATGGTGGATGGCACAGGCACGAAGCATATCCTCTAGCACTTGATTCACCCGTTCGGTTTGTCCATCAGTCTGAGGATGATAAGCTGAGCTTCGAATCAGTTTGGTACCCAATGCATCATGGAGATGCTCCCAAAAGCGAGCAACAAAAATAGATCCTCGATCTGAAATGATAGTGTGGGGTACTCCATGTAGGCACAAAATTATGGAGATATAAAGTTCTGCATACCGCTTCGCATTATAATTCACACTGACCGGTATGAAATGAGCTGATTTGATTAATCGATCAATGATCACCCAAATTGAGTCGTGCTTATGGAGAGTGGGAGGTAACCCAACAATGAAATCCATGCTGATATCCTCCCATTTCCATGTTGGTATGCTTAAAGGTTGAAGCTGCCCAGCTGTCTTCATATGGTCGGCCTTAACTCAATGACACGTATCACATTCGGATATGTATTTTGCTACTTCTCTCTTCATTCGAGTCCACCAGAACTTCTTTTTCAAGTCTTGGTACATTTTGTTACTTCCCGGATGAATGGAATACTTGGATAAATGAGCTTCATCCAGTATCTTCTTCCGAAGTTCCATGTTTCGGGGTACCACTATGCGGTTCTTAGACCAGAGGGTACCCTCATCGTCACATCAAAAACATTTCATCTCCCCCTTTTCCATTCTTTGGTGAATGTGTTACATCCCTTTGTCCTCCTTCTGAGCTGCCATAATATCCTCCTTGATAGTAGGAATGAGAGCTAGGTTGTAGAGTGCCCCATATGGAACCAAGTAGAGACTCGGTTCTTCTTCTCCTTCCATTGAGGTAATGGAAAGATTGTTGACATGGGACTTGCGGCTCAGAGCATCTGCGACTACATTCGCTTTGCCTGGATGGTAGTGGATCTCAATCTCATAATCCTTGATTAACTCCAACCATCTACGCTGTCGCATATTTAAATCTTTTTGGGTGAAGATGTATTTCAGGCTCTCGTGATCGGTGTAGAGATGTACTAAATTAACTAGTAGATAATGTCTCCACATCTTTAATGCTAGTACCACAACAGCGAGTTCTAGATCATGAGTCGGATAGTGCTGCTCATGGTTCCGAAGCTGCCGTGATCCATAAGCGATCACTCGTCTATCCTGCATCAACACACAACCCAAACCAACTCCTGATGCATCACAATACACGTCAAAAGATTTGGTCGTGTTCAGTTGAGCTAATACTGGTGCCGTTGTGAGGTGTTTTACTAATGGTTGAAAACCTGCCTCACATGCCTCAGTCCATACATACTTCGTTCCCTTCTTCAGAAGTTCTGTCATTGGTTTAGCTATTTTGGAGAAACTGGGAATGAACCTCCGATAATACCCAGCTAAACCTAGGAAACTTCAAACTTCATGTACAGACTTTGAAGACTCCCATTTGAGGACTTGCTTGATCTTACTGGGATCAACTGCAATCCCTTCTGCTGATATGATGTGCCCTAAAAATGGCACTTAAGTGATCCAGAATTCACACTTGCTGAACTTAGCATATAGCTGGTGGTCCCATAATCGTTGAAGCACGATACGCAAGTGTTGAGCATGTTCTTCTTTGGATTTTGAATACACAAGTATGTCGTCAATGAAGACTACGACAAACTTGTCCAATTCCGGCATAAACACCAAGTTCATGAGATACATGAAATGAGCCAGTGCGTTGGTCAATCTGAAGGACATAACCAGATACTCATACTGTCCATACCTCATCGAGAATGCTGTCTTTGGTATGTCTTCTGGTCGGATTCTTATCTGATGATAACCAGAACGAAGATCCATCTTCGAAAATAGTTTAGCACCCACCAATTGATCAAAAAGGATGTCAATGCATGGTAGTGGATACTTGTTCTTGATAGTGACAGCATCGAGGGGACGATAGTCTACACACAGTCTCAAGGTCTTATCTTTCTTCTCTACGAACTGTGCAGAACAACCCCATGGTGATGAACTTGGACGAATGAAACCCTTGTTCTCAAGTTCGGTTAACTGCTCCTTAAGTTCTGCAAGTTCCTTGGGTGCCATCTTGTAGGGTGGTCTTGAAATTGGCACTGTTCTCGGTGCAAGTTTAATCTTGAATTCTATATATCTTTCTGGGGGCATACCCGGAAGATCTTCGGGAAACACGTCCGGGGTATTCACATACTACCGGAATATTCTTAAGTTCCATAATCTCGGTATTG
Source organism: Tuctoria greenei (assembly GCA_036927565.1). NCBI lineage: Eukaryota > Viridiplantae > Streptophyta > Magnoliopsida > Poales > Poaceae > Tuctoria > Tuctoria greenei. The sequence continues at coordinate 125,940,498 of JAYESD010000011.1, read as the reverse complement.
TGAGTAGATGAATTCACTAGAATGGTTTTCTCAAGATTGAGGACTTGAGAGGGATGGAGTGGAGAATTTAGATATATTTTCCGAGGGACCAGATCTAGAATAGCACCATGGTATTGTAACCATGCCATTCCCAAGATGACATCTAATTTCTGATGCTCTAGTATCAGAAGTGAAACAATATATATGGTTCCATCTAGGTTAAGTGGTATCCTAGGAACCAATTCATTTGTTACTGTTTTCCCAGCTGGAGTGCTAATCACATACGGAGTTTTTGTGGAGATTATAGGCAATTGATTTTTAATAACAAAAGACATGCTAATGACATTGTGTGAATCTCCAGAGTCAAAGAGTATGACTATGGGATGATTGAAGATAGAGAACGTACCCGTGAGTACGGGTGCGCCTTCCGGAACATCCTCAATGGCGAGGTGGTGGACGTTGCCGAGTCTGGGAACTGGCTTCTTGGGCTGGTTGCGGGGTTGGTTTGCACCCTGTTATGATGATTGTCCTCCGCCTTGCCTACTCTGTGGGCAGTCCTTGGCGAAGTGCCCCGTGTGTCCACACATGAAACACGTGTACGGGGTTTGGCCAGTACGAATGGGAGGACAGAATCCCGGTGCACGTGGTGGAGGTGGAAGTGCATGTGGGATCATCCACTGCTGTTGCTGCGGTCGGAACCCGGAGTTGCCGAACTGGCGACCACTGAACATTGGTGGTCGTGATGGCAGTTGCCACCTCTGGCCGGATGGTGATCAATATACCATTCAGTACTTCTGAGAAGCACCACCTCCGCTACCCTGCGGAGCACTCCTCTTCTTCTTGTCTGAGGATATTTCTCCAGTAGCGTCCTCCTGCATGATCGTGGCGTTGACCAGGTCGTTGAAACTGCCGCGGTTGAACAAGACCAGCTTGTCCTTCATCTTGGTGTTCATCCCCCGGTAGAAGCACTCTCGCTTCCTATCTTCTGTGTTCACTTGGTCCTGTGCATATTGGGCCAAGTGGTTGAAGGCCTTGGACTACTCGTAAGCACTCCTTCCTCCCTGCTTCAGCTCCAAGAACTCTTGAAGCTTCCTCCTTATAATCCCGGAAGGAATATGATAGGCACGGAACGCCTCCCGAAATTCTACCCAGCTCACGACATAGCCTGCGGGGCGTGCGGCGAGGTAGTTTGCCCACCACGCACCGGCAGAACCCTGCAGTTGCTGAGCTGCAAACAGAGCCTTCTGTTGTTTGGTTACCTCAAGTAAACCGAACTTCCCTTCAATAGTGTGGAGCCAGTTGTCCGCCTCCAAAGGCTCATCGGCCTCCCTGAAGATCGGTGGATGCGTCAATGAGAAATCTGAGTAGGAACTCAGATATGACTGACGTGGCCCATCAGCGCGTCGTCCCCCTTGACTGGACGAGTGCCGTACAAGAGTCCGCAACAACTCGGTTTGCTCGTCGCGCGAGACGAGTACTGCCGCGAGAGCCTCCGCGAGACTTCTGGGAAGTGTGGGTGGAGGTGGCTGCGTCTGGGGCGTATTCTGCCCCGGGGGTGGTGTGTCATCCCCCTGCTCTCCACTTGAGCCTCCCACTTCTGGGGCTGCATGTGTACACACCATGCTGCAATACAACGATTCGCACCATAAGTCTCACTGCCTCAAGTTCATCCTTCCATATAAATAGTAATACGGTAGACCACGATAGAAAATATACAACATCAACATATATTGATAAAGTACAAACTTTATACAAGTTATATTATCTCTGGACCAAGTTTACAGTAGTAAACTCCAAAATGATGGACTCCCACTATGGAAATACATCTCTACCATACTTGGTCCTCTTGAGATGTCGTACACATCTGGTTATCTAGACATAACCACCACTACTCTTAATATGACATAAACATGGTCACAAAAGAAAAACACGAGCAACCATTTAACTATATGTTGCCCCGTGTTGGCAGAAGTGCTGCCACATTCCCTTCTATACGTCCTACTCGACGTATTCAAGTTCATCGGGATCTTCTTCTTCTACTTAATCATCCTCAGGAGTAGGCACCACGGCTATGGGTGCTGAAGTAGAAGCTAGTGTCTCACCCATTATCGATGCCTTTGTGGCAGCCAGTGCTTGTATATCGGCCTGCACCATAAACATCCTAAAGCCATCAAGTTCTTGCTGGGCCTGTTCGCAACTGGCTTTCTAGTCCTGAGCCTCTGCCCTGGACCGATCTTGAGCTTCAGTCATCGTGCTCAACTGAGTACCCAGCTGGTGCACATCAACTAAGCTTGCTTCTAACTCAATTTCCATTTCTTGAGTTGCTCCACGAGCCTCTGACAGGTCTTGAGCAATTCGCTCATACTGCTCTTCTTTGAAACGGAGACGTTGATTGAGAGGGGCGATCGAGGTTCTAAGCGATTTATTTTCACGTTCAAATCGATCCCCTCGAATCATGGTTTCCCTCAGATTATCCACCGACTCATTAATGCATGCTTTCTGGGTGCCATTTTCACGACGTGATGCCGATGCATACACCGCTAAGGCTGTCACCGATGTTCCCCCGTGGAGGTCATAATCGGCGATTAATTGGTTAGCCCACCCTTCAGCAGCCCTACCGCTGACCGGAAAGAACTCATACGGAGTACCCACAAGCTGATGATGGTGAAGTCTGCAAAACCTCCTCATAGCAACACTTGCGGCGAAGCTCCAAGTTTCTTCCAATAGAACACCCCTTGTTTTGATAGAAAAGGGGGCCCATCCGTTGCTTGGTGGACGAGCAGGTACGTCGACATAGATGACACACTTCTTCACTCTGTTGTCATGGAATTCCTTTCCCCAATAGCTAGGAGCCTCCTCATATCCGCACTGGCTCAGCAGCATGACAAACAAATCCGGAAATCCGCCTTGATCAGTGCATGTCGCGTGCACCTAACCGTTAGGTAATTGGATCATCTCTGCTGCCATCTTCCTGTAGCAACACCACAGTTTCATACAGGATTTGTCAGAATCAAAGGTGGAGTAGAATACAAAAGTTGTAGTATACTTTCCAAGCTTTGCAGATTGTACTCATACAGCTACAAGTGAGCTAGGAAATAGAATCTATACAGGTTTTAAGTTGACCCATATTTTCTGGAATTTTTGACAGAACCTCCCCTGTAAATGTAGTGATGTCCACAATTTATACAGGGCTATCATGATAAGATATTGAGGTAATGACAAAATAAACGTTGTATAACATCGCGTTAACAATCCAGAAGTAAAGGTTTAACCCCTGAAAAGTTTGTTATACAGGTATCGCGCGCGAATTCACAAATAGGTGCAAACTGTTTTAAGTTCTGGACTGCCAGAACCAAGTTTGCGACAAATGGAATTAGACACCGCTATAACCAGATTTAGATCAGGAATTCAAAATAAAGTTGATATAGGACTTCCTAAGATTTCCAGATATGTATATATGTGACTATTCCACTAATCTGGATTAAGAGTTATAACTATCCAAACTAAACAGTTGAACTGACTGGTTTGCACCAGTAGTCCTGCAGTCCACTGTTTTGAGTTCCAAATTTGGTTTAAATCAAATTTGAATTAGGAAAAACTCTAAATATCAAACATGTAGAATTGCTTCTGCCCTTTCTAGACATGTGTCACAATAAGGAAGAAGATGTTCCTACAGTGAGTTATGTCAATATTTCTGGAACTGGTACAATGGTTGGGTCATCCGGAGCAGTTTTAGTATACTCCAGATTTCAACAGATTATCAAGCTTTTCTGTTTTTATGGTAAACAGAAAAGTTGTAGTGATCTTCACGAGCTTTCCATCCATATATTATACTCCTATACTATCCATTAAATAACCAAGATTACAATCCAGCAAAGTCGAGCCAACTTCTGCCAGAAATCAAGAATCCTGATTTTATCTACTCTATCGAGTCGGAGCCCTTTTTACGGAGTCCAAACCTACCAGCATCTGATATTTGGACTTTCCAACGCATTATGCATCCATTCTGTCATTGGGTATGGTCTAGTATCATGTTTGATACTGACGGTACTACATATCTCACCAAAGAAAATTCTATCTGGTATTTCCAGTTACGTCTATAGGTGGTTCCTATATCGTTCTCTCGCAAACGGCTTCTACACGGTCTTCTACCGTAGTTAATGCTGCAAAAGACAAACAATCCCCTTTCACACCTTCACACCTCAAGGGCGGCACGGGGAAACACGACAGGCAGTCACAATAATATATATGAAAATAAATGCATACGGCTCTGGTGTGAGTCGTCCTCGAGCGAGGTCATATCTCGAGGTACATGGCTGTAAATATGTCTGTACAGCAAAGACTCCCGTACGATCCGGCTTATACACGCTCGGGCATACGTGTTTCGCATGCTCCCGTAGAAAATGAATAGTTCTAGAGAGGCATACTATCGGGTTATACACCACCCGATGGGGGCTCCCACTAACTTTGAAGCACGCGGGGGTACCGCGTGTCATAAGTTCTTAGAAACATTGAAAGCTTCAGAGACTCCTATTAACTTCCCATGCCAAGCCACAGAAATTTCACATACCACTCCTCGTATGCTGAGCTTACCGAGATTGAACCGCTCTCGGTGGCGTACCTTACCTCTTACCTCATGTCGGGGCGTCATTACAGAATATAATAACACATAGTCAGTTTACCACCTTTATATCTTATACTAATAATACTCCTTATAAAGGCATATAGCTAATCCCTCACTCAAACCCTAATTTTTGAAAATATGTTCTTTTCAAGTACACTGTTCCCAATGATGCTCTGATATCATGTCTGTGGGGACCGGAATCCCGACATTCGAGGATCTCATTGGATGGTGTCGTGCGATGTGACACCCAACAGTATACAAGAATAGAAACTGAATAAAATACAAGACGAAGTCCTTTGATTATAATACAGCGGAACTTTTACAATACTAGCGGAAGGAAAGAAACATATATATCATAGCTACACTCTCAGCACTAGCTTTGCAAAAGCAAAGTTATCCATGCCTTGGATACTTTGCACTAGCAACACTCAAATTACGGCGGCGTGCAGGGTTCCCACTCGGCTGTACACCCTGAAGGGGTGCAGCCTCATCATCAAACCCTTCATCAATTGTATAACCTGCAAAAACTCGTTAACTGCAAACGTGAGCATAAGGCTCAGCAAGACTAACCCGTCTCACTAGACATATGCAAAGGGGACACTAAACATAGGTAAGGTGAAGCATAAATGACACGCCTACAAGTGGATCCTTATAATCAGGTTTTATGTAGCAAATGACATTCTCCAAGCACGGCACATCGTGGGCTCCACAATCAAACAATAAACGCTTTGCGGATGATATGAAATGCCCAGAGCACATAATGCTATTACAGCTAGAGTATGGGGAAACTGTAAACTTTAATTTTACTATCTTTAAATCATACAAGGTTGCAAAGCAATTATAATTCAATACAATATAATTTTCTGGCTTCTTTAGTATTTACTACGTCACCGCTCAGTGAACAAGTGGTACTCTATTACAGCGAGGGACGGTGATTGCAATCAGGACACACCCGGACAACACGACACATACGTCGTTTGGAAGTGTCAGCGAGCACACCTGTACCTACATAACACTTCAGTACTAGGTGTATATGGCCACCTTTCACAAGAAACCCGAACGCCGAACCCATCTCACCTCCGCAAACAGAAGGTCTCCGCACGGAACACCTCATGTGTCCGCCGACCGATTTACACCTTACTGTCCTCAGCCCACCCCTATCGATGGTGAGTTAGTGGGCCTCGACACCCCAGTTATCGAGTTACATCTGTTTACTGGATTCCATATGTCCATTATGTTGCCGGTACAATTCAAGCTTGTCCGAAGGGGCTGCATACAGACGGGCCTTAATCGACACAGGCAGGGCTATGCGACCCAGACTCAATTCTTGCAGCTTCCTATCGATCCCCTGCCTGGTCTCAATTTTATTATATTAAGCCGTTAACCAATCCTGTGAGATATGTCCTACATTTCTCGCGAGTAGATTCCAACTACTTGACTTCTACCGGATTTCCTATGCATTAGCAAAGCAGTTACTACAGGTCAAACTGTAACTCGTTTCAACCAATCCCTGGGATTTTTGGTCATGCAAGTGGAGTATCAATCATCCTAAACGTAATGCACAATTCATATACTACTCATCATAGTGCTAAAACAAAATTTTATAAACGACTTAAATGAAAACCGGGGCTTGCCTTGTTGCAGGTCAGAGTCTGAGTTAATATTTGGAAGGTGCTCTTCCATGGCTTCTGGCTCCTCCTCGACTTCGGTCAATATACGATATGCATAGAAGACGTATATGAATGACTTTGAAAAATAATTATTACCAGGACCATGATTTAATTTGTGGTGTCCACTATGTGATAATGATCTAATTGGCTTTGGAGCTTTGAAGGTAGATACTAGGGAATATGAGAGATACTCTTGCAAAGAACAGGAGATGATCAAAGTAGGTTGTTGTCTCCAAAATTCTGGCAAGTAATTATCTTCCAAAAATTTTAGAGAAGAACCTGTAGATTGAACATAGCTAGCAGTTGATAATCAAGATAGAGGAAATTGTCCTGGTTCTAGCAAAATTTATTTCATAATTTTGTAAGCTCTGGGGAAGGAGTTATTGTATTTCTAAGTTGGCAAGAATTTCTGGATTTAATTTATAATTGAATTTTTAGCCTTTTAATCAATATTTAGTTTGCAACTGAATTAGTACTAGGATACTAGGTCAATTAAATCCAACATTTTTACAGGAGCTAGTGTATTACCAAAGGAAGACTCAGTCCAAATTTGGGACATAATAAAGCAACTGAACATCTGTGAAAATTCAATAACTGAAAAAAGTAATTGAACTATACAGAGGGTTAAACAGGTTCAATGGCTCCCAAAATTTTTCTGGTCGTCAATAATAGGGAAATACATTTTTTGCTAATTTTGGGGATTTTTCCAGTGGCTACCTTATCTGGAAAAAGTGTATTTTCATTTGGAAAGATTATTTCCTACATAATTTAACTCTGATATTCACAGAACCTAATAGGCACTGATAGAAACTAGATCTCAAGTGCTTTCAAACAAAATTTGTTTGAATATTTTTGGAGCACCCTACAGAAAGATATTGATTTTCAAACTTTGGAAATGGTTCTGCCCCAAAAGGGAAAATTCATATTTTGAATTTGGCGCCAGGGCCCACTGGATTTAAAATCATCCAATCAGGGGCCAGGCACACCGGGTGTTATAAATTTCTCCACGCGGCCACACAGGATCCAACGGACACAGAAAGATCCGACGTGTTGCGTTCAATGGCAGGTAGGTCCCGCGTCCTGGTCTTCTTCCACCTCGGTCCACGGCGCAGGCGGCGGCGTTCTCACCGGCGCGCGGCGGCGCTTTCGCCGGCGATAGCCTTCGGCCTATGGGAGGCCTCAGGACTCGCCGCTCTGACACACTTTCGCACAGGGAACACGATGGACTAGCTCCCGACGGCGAGGGATGACCGGAAAACAATTCCCGACGGCGGCGGCGGCGGCTAGGGTTTTGGTGCAGTGGAGACCTTCGATTCCCTAGCTAAACTTCTCGTTTGAAAGCTCAGGAGGCATCGTGGATGCATGGGAAAGGTCTTAGGAGGGTTTAGAGCTTGTGTCATCGCTGGTAATACCGAAGTCGACGGCGAACCGAGCTCCATCAATGGCGGAAGGGGAAAACTTGAAGATCTTGCTAATTAGTCGATGGTTTCTTCTGATTTTTGGAGGGAAGGTGCGCAAGGCCACATAGATCATGTCCTCTAACTGGTTCGAAAAGATTTCGTACAAACAATCGGAATTAAACCGACGATCTAGCCTCAACGTGATAAAATTGCTTCAGGATTTTAAAGAATACTAGAGCTAGGATGCATGATAGGGATTCAAGCTTAACCAGAAGCTGCACGAGGTCATTGCGCACCTTTTTGTTACTGACCGAAGAGGATGAGGGCGCTTGTATCGATGGTGAGGTCGTGTGGCGTCGAGCGGCACTGGGTTGATCGCGGCGGCGATGAAAAATGGCGCAGTGCGGTGAATGGGTGAGGACTCCGTCGACGGAGGGGGGGGGGCTTTTATAGGTGCCACGGCGGTAGATAAGGACGTCGGGGGGGGGGGGGGGGGGGGGCAGCTGGAGGTGACCGACGCCGACGGCAAGCTGGCGCTTGCATGCATCGCGGTGTCGACCGGGGGTGAGAAACAGAGGCGGTGAAACGTTTTCACTGTCTGACCTGTGGGCCCCACCTCTCTCCCTTATCCATTCCTCTAAATTCTAGCTTAAACATTGTCCACAAATTCCCAAAATTTTCAGGTAGACTAAGAAAAATATGGGGAATTCAATTCTGCAATCAGAATTCAATTTGGACTTAGTTTGCATCAAATTCAAATTCAAATTTGAAATTCCAATATGGGTATAAATCTTGTTGAATTAAATAGCATCTGAGGTCCAAAAATCTCTAAACTTTGAAATCAAGTTCCCTGGGCCTTAGAAAAATTTAGGGGTTGATTTGGGCAAAGTTTAGTGCAAAGCAAATTTTTATGTCGACGCGAAATGAATCCTTTGTACGTGTCCAAACAAATGGAAGATGTACTTCAAAAATCATGAAAATTTTCTGAGAAGCTATTTAGATATTTAAGAGTCCAAGAAAAAATTTGGAGCCTTGGATTTGAATCTTTTTGGCAGGGCCTAATATGCATAGCAACATAATCAAATAACATTGGTTCTGATTTTTATATTGCTGCCATATAATTTGCCCTAGCCATTGCAATCAATAACTTCCCAACTTTGTAGAAAGAAAACTTTTTAGTGAGGTCAAGCTTATGTGCACAATTTTGTTGCCCTCCATTTTGTTTGATAATCCACTTGTGGTTGAACTTCTCATAAAAGGAAAAAGTGGGATTTTACAGGGATTTTTACAGTGCATATTAAGTTCTATGGGGAAAATCTAGACCAACAATTGGAGATGTTCAAGGAAGCTTGTTGTCTCTAAAACTGCAACAAGTAAAATGTTCTCTGAATTTTGGTATTAAATCTGTAGTTTTAACATAGCTAACGGTGGATGATCTTTGTAGAGGAGGTTTTACTGGTTCTAGGAAAATTTTGTTCACATTTTTCTGAGCATCATACAGGGAGAAATTGATTTTACAAGTTTGGGAAAAAGTTGAAAATGTTTATGTACATTTTCCATTTTTCAATGGAAATAGGTGATTTGAACACTGTTTTGTCCAGTAAATGAAGTCCAATGAACTTGAAATTTTTACTAGACATCAAATAATTATTAAGAGGGTTCTGACCAAAATTGGGAATTTTAAAATTAATAGAACATGAGTAATTAATTTCCCAAGCAGTTAGTTCAAGGGAATTAATTATGAATATTATGGGAGTTTCATGTCCAACAAATTGCACCACTGCAAATTTGGAACCATAATGAGTCTACCAGAATTTAATGGGAATTATTTGAGCAAGTATGTAGGAGAAATTAAATTTAGATGTTGGCTCAAATTCTGGAATTAATTTCCAACGGAAAAGTTCAAATAATCCAGCCCGTCCCCACTTCGTTTAAATGGGCCAATCAGAGCTGGGCCGCAGCGAGGGCCTTGGGGTTAACCCACGTTTCCACACCGGATCAAAGAGCCACAGCCGATCCCGAGGGTGTTTAAACAGCGGCTGACATGCGGGACCCGCTGGTCATCTTCTTCCTGGGGCGCGCGACGCGGCCGCGGCGGCGCTGCGCCGGCGAGCTCGCCGGCTCGGTTTTCTCGGCCTTCTCTCTCCCTCAAACTCGCCGCCTACCCATTTTCCATGGTGTTGAGCACGTCGGTGGGGTCAATGCATGCCGGCGATGGCCGGAAATGCTTGCGCGATGGCGGCGACGGCGGTTAGGAATTCAGCTATGACGGGATTCCTCAGAAATGGCGCAAATGCCTCGGGAGAAGGTCTGGGAGGTGGAACAGTGGTGAAATATTTGGCACACTTGACTTCGACGGTGGACCGACGGGGTTTTCCATGGCGGCGGGGAAAACTCGAAGATTCCGGCCAACCGACAACAATTTTCCTTGCTGTTGGTTCGAGAGGGTTGGCAAGTAGGTTGACAAGCTATTTGTCAACTTGATTAGAGAATAGTTTTGTGTACAAATGGAATTAGAGTGGTAACCTAGCTTCAAGGTTATGTTCATGCTGTCGGGGAAACTGGAAATACAAAGTCGATAAAGGACGAAACGACGAACGTTTTCACCGTCATCTCACATGGGTGCAGGTGCACCTTTTTGTAGTTGACGGTGAAGCGTGAAACAGACTAGAACCTTGGTTCAACAGTGATGCAGAGAAGGTCAGACGGCGGCACAACGACAGTGTGCACAGAACATCAAAATACCGGCAAAACAGTGAGCAAAAAGACGAGCTAAGTTGTGGTGATGATAGAGCATAGTCTTGGCGCCATCTTTGCTGTATACATCGAAGAGAAAGGAGGAGGGACCAAGGTGCTCACAAGTGAAACAAGGAACCAGGCGGTGCTGTGCGACGGCGGGAGAGAAAACAGAGGATGAACGTTTTGGTACGTTTCCACTTCGTCCAGAGGAATGAAGATAGAGCTTGGGGGAGGAGTCGATAGCACGTTTTGATGCCGACCAGCAGGCAGGCAGGCAGCTCGCTGGATCTTGCATGCCGTGCGTTGTCGCCACGGTGAGCCAAAGCAGAGCACTCACGTATTTGCTTCTCTGACCAGTGGGTCCCAGAGCCCCCTTAAGTCTATCTTCTCTGGTCTCTTAATTCTCCTACCAATAATTGTCCAAAAATTTTAGATTTTTTTGCAGAGGCCAATTAAATTATGGAGATTATGATTCTGAAATTGGATTTCAAATTTCAGCAAGTTTCAGCTGAAATTCAAATTTGAATTTGAATGAAATTAAATTGATCCACTGAATTAAATAGCAAATGAGCTTGAAAAATTTTGAAACTTTGCAGAGAGGCTATTTGGAATATTTGGGATTTAATGGCGAACTCAGATTTTTATTTTGACAATGTTTGAGCTGGAGCAAGTTTTTAATACTTGAATTCCCTATATTGAAGTTTGAATTGGTTTGATTTCTCAGTTTCCATTTTGATTTCTTTTTCCCATTCAAAATTTCAATTTCTCCTATATGAACTTTGTACTTTGAATTTAGGGCTTTTAGAATGTAAAACATGAGAAAGTGTATGCTGTGATGAAAATACAATTTTACCGGTACCTAGCACACTTCCTTGACTATTATCACCAAAATAGATAGCTTTGCTTGAGTCTTCGTTTTGTTCATATTCCACGAACATTTTTCTTTCTGCAGTCATGTGGTTTGTGCATCCAGTATCTAGCATCCATTTTGCTCTACTGGATGAATAAGCCTGCAAAAATGAAATTATGCCTTGGTCTTAGGTACCCAAGCTTGCTTGGGTCCTTTTAGGTTAGTCACAAATGATTTGGGCACCTACACATGAGACTTGGTGTTCCCATGGTGTGGGTCAACATATTTAGCATAAACCCTGCTAAGATTACTTTTCATAAGTACATACGAAGCATCAAAAGTTCTAAATAGGATTTGTTGTTCATATGTGTTCACAATGTTGAATTTATCAACAATATTAAGTTTTCTAACTTGAGAAGAGTTTCCCTTGACAAAGGCAATGCGATCCTTGTTAATCTTATGGCTTCTAGCGTTTTTTCTTTTCACCATGAGAATACCCAATGCCATATTTGACATTAGGAGGTCTTCTGACCGAGTATGCACTGCGTGCATACTTGACCTTCTGTTTGTCAAATATGCCACTTTGGGAAGGATGCTTGTCCTTTGTCAAGTTTGGCTTTTCCTTCAAGTTTGTCACAGCCCAAATTTTAACTAAAAATTAAAATCACTCTGAATTAAAATTTTTAAAGAAATCTCGAACAAACGTTAATCGTCAATAGAAAATCAGGAGATATGGGTCTATAAATGCAAACAAATACACATGTAAAGTTGAGCTCACCACTATATCCAACCAGGTTGGTAAAGAGGAACAGTCTATTGAAAAAGTATCATAGAGTTTTACAGTGATCCAAAACCTAAAACAAAAGCCAATAAAACATGAACTCAACTCAATGTACAAGCTTAAGGTATAGGGGTTAAAATAAAAGTGACTAAACAACGTGAGCTGGGAAACCCTAATTCACAAGATGAGAAGCCAGGTTGAGTTAAACCAAATTCAAATAAAAAGGTCTAGTTGAACGCAATCCTATCTATAATATATTTTAAAATGAGAGGCAATAATTAAGTAATACATATAAATATATATGCGTCTATATATATGTAGCCAACCAAATATTTCAATGAACAAATCAGATTAGAATGCATCCAACAAGAACCGAAATTTAAATTACCTGAACAGGATTCAAATTCAAAATCAAAAAAGAAATTAAATTAGAAAAGGGTAGAAAACAGATAAAAATAGAAAAAGACAAGCAGCCCATTTCTCCTAATGCAGCCCAGCCTCTCCCCCTTCCCTTTACCTTGCACACGGCCCGTCTTCTCTAGGCGCAGCCCACCTCCCTTTCTCTTTTCTCTCCATCCGTCTGGTCCACTCCTCCCCGAGCGTGCGGCCTAGCCCAGCTCAAGGTCCAACTGACCTTCTTCCACCTCTGTCACGCCGCATGCTCCCAGGAAATCCGCCGATGCCCTGCGCTCCACCTTTTTGCCCAAGCCATCGCATCGCTCCTTCCATCGCCAGCTAGCAGCCGCTCGAGTCCCTGCCGTGCCATCATAATGCCGACGAAACGCGTGTGGCACGAAACACCCTGCCGCACCGCCTTGCCAGTCGAGCGCATGAAAAGAAGCGTCGTCCAACGCCTCACCATGAACCGTCTCTCTCGGCCTATAAAACGACGCCCCACTCCCCCATTCACAAGAGCACACCCTCCTCTCACTTCCACTGCACACCACCGAGCTCGTGCAGCCCTCCCGAGCAGGAATTCGAAGTTTTCCCAATCGTCCTAGCCGCCGGTTGTGGTCCTTGTTCCCACTCCGGTGAGCACCCATTCTCTATTTAATTTTGCCCGCATTGTTTATTCCTCATATTCTAGCTAGAACGTACCTTGTTTGGACGAACCAAGAACCATGGCCGAGATCCCCTTAGATTCCATGACCGCACTGCCGCAACCCATCACCATTGGTCACCTAGGAGCCCACTTGGTTTGACCAACATTTACCGTCAGCTTCGCCGCATCAAGGAGCTAGTGTAGGAGCGATCTTAGTAGGCTTAAAGGAATTCGCAAGGCTAGTTGACCGTGCTCCGCCACCGCTCGCCACCAAGGCGCGTTGACGGCCGCCTTAAGCACTATCTCAGCATGGATGAGCGCACCAGCATGCTCCGTACACCCTAGAACATATCCAAGACACAGTAGTTCCTCGAGGACTCGTGCCCACGTGTAGATCGCCTGCGCGCCGCCGAGCGCGGCTGCCACAGCCTGCTGCCGGTAGCCGACTGCGCTGCCTCGGTATGTCCTGGTGCACGTTCACGCTCCCCTCATCCCTAGCTCAGTGTAGGTGCGATTGTTTCTTCCATTCGCTGCACGCGCACCCGACATCCTCGAAGCACCGGTGAACTCGCCGTCGCCTTTCGCCGCTGGGCGCCACCGCCGGCCGCTTAAGGCATGCCCCTAGCTCCCTGTGGTCTCGTACGCGCCGTTGTGCACCCGCCGGACTACGCGAATTGGCTCCGGCTGGACACCGGCGAGCCCCCGGTCGCCTCTGTGCAAATCCCCCTGTTCTCGCCTGCAATGCCTATGTGGCGCGCACGTGACGCACACTTGGCGGCCACCTAGGCACCACCTCAGTGCCATGTGTGCACCACCTTTGCCACACATGCACAAAGTCTCGAAGCCCCCTGCATGGACATGGTCCGTGTGAACCAGAGAGCCAAAGAGCGATGTCGCCTGCAGTCCAACTCGTCCACAAGCGTGCACCCACCTGCAAGCCACTAGCTGATAGTGGAATCACCAGGTTTACACGCGCATGCACACAGACCATGTCGACCCCACGGTCAGCCTCAGCCTGTGGTAGGGAATTGCTAGGTCCAATCTAGACGTACGCAGAAATATATAAAATGGATTTCTCGGTATAAGTAAATTTTGGAAAATTCTCTAAAAATCATTTGCTGCTTTTAAAACATATTATGGGTGATTTATTGTATAAGTATTGTGTTAAATATTAATGGTTTGCAGAAATGAATGAATCAAATAGGAATTAAAGAGAAATAATGTTTAACCTCTAAATTGATAATCATTTTACAAATATTTTTTTAGAAGCTCAATAGAAATATTTGATGACTATCAGAACATAAAAATAGGGGCCAGTCACCCAAATTAGTTATAGAAAATGTTTGTCTTTAATCATCTAGAAGGTATTAAAAATATCAGTTGATATTGATGATGTGGAAAATAGTATTTAACTAATATAGAATATAGAGTGGTAAAATAATTATCATCCTTATAGGAAATTAATTAAATTACCAATAGTCGATAGGAAATCACATATAAACTCACGGAAGAATTGTTTTCTCATAAATAATTATCAAGAAACCCCAGAAAATATTGTTAGGCATATGATATAATATATGTGGTAATTGGCTAGTATAATTACAATATAGGGAATTGATTATCATTCCTATAGGGAAATCAAGTGAATATTCATAATGGGTAAAATACATATAGAAGCCCCTAATTAAATAATCTCTCCACAAATAACCTTTTAAATATTCCTAGAAATATATTACTAGGGCTTTAGAATAGTATTTGACTAAAATAACATATAGGACACTGGACTAACTAGTGCCAATGTAGAAAAGTAATTGGGAACCTATTGGATAATTCAAACTCTCATGTAAGCTCTAAAAGGAGTGAACCGTACCCTAGTAACTCTCTGTAGTCGTAATACCCAAACACTAAAGAAATACAATAAGTTCATAACCTTTAGGGTATAATTAAGAAAACATTAAATTAATAAATAGAATGAGTTGAGGAGTCACACACTAGTATTTTCTAAAATTGTTCCCTTAAGTTCAATCATGTTAGAACTCATGCTTACTCTCTAAAATACGTGAGACTTACATTAGTAAAACTTTAGCGAATATACTATTGTGAAGATAGAATAATTATAAAGAAGACCCATAGAAATTTTGTTTACCACTATATACATAATTTACAATATAAACTGGTGAATTAACCATAATGATCATGAACCCTGTAAATAACCAGAAGACCAATAATATCGTCATAACCTTCCAATGACCATTTCGTTGACCAAAGAAATAGTAGTGTTTCCAGATAAGCTACCAGTAGAATGACGTATTCTCTGATAAGCCTTCTTAGGATCTTAGAAATCGTGTTAATGAATGATTGTTTGTATCTATTGGAGTTTTATTTGAATTTCTTGGATCTTTATCGATGAACGTATTTTCTTCGCGCAGCTACGTACTTAGTAATCGGAGTGTTTGCAAAGGAGATATTCAAGACCCGAATCACGAAGAACAAGACAAGGACTTTGATAAACCACTGTAAAGGCAAGCTCTTACTCCTTGATCATATTTCAACTATGATTTGCACTCGCACCTATTGTCTGTCTTCATTGCATGACTGTATGTATATTTTAAAATGTTGCTATGCTATCAACCACTTGAAATGTGGTAGCATGAGCTATGTCGATGACTGAGTATCGGTGTTAGCTACTAGCCAACGATAAACAGTAACATGATAGTTACTTGCTATTAATGGCTTGAAATAAGACATTGCATCAGTTATGATAATAGCAGTGACTATCACAATCCCCTCCTTGACCTTGACAACACAACCACTTGACAACCTAACCGCTTCATCATTGTACTATAGCGGTGATGTGAGCACCCCCGCCTTGTTAGAATTATTCTTAGGAACCTCTGTGATGTTCACATCACAAAGCACTACACATTGTATACATGATTATGAAATGTGTTAAAAAGGTGTTTGGTGGTGTGAGTTAGGATATGGGTGGGTGATTATTGAACTGTGTGTGTGAAGAGGGAGGGTTGTCGAGGCGGGTATGGTGATGGGATGCCGCGGGCTCCCTAAGAGGTATACCAGCTGCAGCTGTATTTTCGGTGTAACCCACCGATCAGCGCTGAGTGCTTCTGTAATAGTCCGATGACCATGTTTTTTGGACTATCCTTGTGCAGAGTACTTCAGTTTAGTTCGATGTTGTGTGTTCCGAACTAGTCTTTCTGCCAAGGACGGATGGAGCCGCCTCACCAATATAAGGACCGGTTCATTTGACCTCAACATAGTGATTTTGTACAACAACAGAACCTGTATGGGCAGGACTCCCCTACCTTTCTGGTAACTGCCACAAGAGAAAACCTTGAGAGCCATGGAGGGCATGGTGGACCATGAAATAGCACACAAACCAAGGGTCGTCTTATGTCTGGCTGGGTAGGAATTGCCCGAATAGCCCCTGCGTGAGGGCGAGGTGTAATTGTGGGGTTACGCGGGGAAGATGGGATGAGCATCATGTCATACCCTTGCTAGGTTTGCATAGCCTGTGGGTAAAGTGTACAAACTCTGTAGAGTCTTAATCTATCCGGATAGCTGTTGTCATAGTCTTGGCACACTATGCTCTGGGATCCTATTGATTAGCATTAGTCCATCTCCTTGAAGTGTGTGTGTGGGTGGCCGAGGCTGCCGTGTTTTTGGAAAGTATTGGCATGTGTGCCGGAGTCATCAGGGTCATGGGTCTGAAGACTCAACTAAAGTGAGGGAACTTGCGGGATGGTCTGAAACTCCACAAAGGCCCGCCAACTAAAATAATACTGATTCAACTACTTCTTCCTCTTATTGCAAAACTCTTTTCAAGGAGAACCTTGCATAAAATTATTTTCGGAAAAACTAAGCCGTATGGCCTCTCCTTGCTACAAGCCCCAATGCATGAAACACCTCCCCTTGAGTAGTGTCTTCACAACTTGATTGTCTATCATCAAAATTTCACGGTCATTGGATTTGTGGTCTATGATCTACACGAGTTTCTTTGCAGCGTTCCAGAACTGTTTTTTCTCGGGTAGGGCAGATTGACCATAGTTTGATCTTTCGATCATAACTTGAGTTTTTCTCGACGGATTTGAGTGATTCTTTTTGTGTTGTCTTCGTGACTTGATTCTCTATGATATTTATCACTTTTGTCACGATGAAACACATTTAGATCAGTCTCACACACGATTTCTTTAATAGATCGTTTTTCTGCTGAAAGAATTTGGGGTTTAATTGTTTCCGCTGCGTAAGATTTTTAAATCTACCATTCACCCCCCTCTGGTAGCTTTTCAAGTGCTCTTCGATCCTACAATTGGTATCAGAGCCACGGTGCTCTAATCTTTGTGATTTGCGCGTGTTGTTGACTAATCATCATGGAGAAGTACTCTGCCAAACCTTGTGTGTTCGCTGGTATTGATTTTCAGGTTTGGAAGGCACGCATGGAGGCTTTCATCCAGGCACAAGGCTTTGCAATATGGGAGAAGGTATACAAGACTTACGAAGTGCCATCAAACGATCAAGTTACAGCTACAAATCTGAGAGATGTCGACAACAACAACAAGGCTCGGAACTTGATCATACAAGGATTAACACAAAGCGACTTCGACCGTGTTGCACACCTCCAATCTGCATACGATGTGTGGAAAGCACTTTGTGACTACCACAAAGGATCCAACACAATCATAGAGGTAAGGCAAGACATGTTCAAGAAAGAATACATGCGCTTCGAGATGCAACCCGGTGAGTCTATTGATGACCTTTTTGCTCGCTTTAATAAGATTCTCAGCAACTTGCGTAGTGTCAATGTTAATTTTTCAGATGCTGAAAATGCTAGGCAATTGCTAAGTTCATTAGATATGTCAATTTGGGAGATGAAAGTCACATCTATTCGTGAATCTACTGTCATGAGTTCACTTACTTTAGATGTGCTATATTCCAAGTTAAAAACTCATGAAATTGACATAATCTGACGTAAGAACCCCAATAAGTCTATTGCATTTGTTTCACAACGTGATATGTCTAGCTCCGGTCAATCATCATCCTGCAATACTCTTGCGTTGTTGTCCTCACTAACCCTGGAGCAGATCGAAGAATTTCCAGAAGAGGAGTTGGCACTCATCTCTACTAGATTCTCAAAAGCATTGCAAAATGTGAGAAATAGAAGGAGAGGAAGCTCCGGACCTCAACACTGTTTTGAATGTGGTAAAACAAGACACTTTTGTATAGAATGCCCTAACCTTTTAGGTCCGACCACCCGGGAAGTAAAACAAAGCAAGGTCCGAACCTCCTCTGGAAATTCCAACAAGAAGAAGAAAGGTACCATAGGACGCAAGATGATCAACAGATTCATCACCGCGCTTCAAGAGTTCAGTTCAAGTGACGTGGACATTGGAAGTCATGAAGATGAAGATGATTTGGCAAACTTGTGTTTTATGGCGGGCAAGTCAAGATCAAGTATGGAGGAGGCAGAACACAACAGCGACAATGAAGAGGTATGTCCTACTTGCAAAGAAATGTGTGATGCTATTTCTCGTGCCACTGTTATTGTTAAGAAAAAGGACAAAAACCTTAGGGATAGTGCTGCTAAAATTGAATCACTAGAATCTGAAATCAACCGTTTAAAAATCTTGATTCATAGTGATGATGCATGTTCATCATGTGATTTAATATATGAACAATTGTCCTCATTAAGAAGTGCGCACACCTCCACACTTGATAAACTTGAGTTAGAAATTGAAAAGAACAAAGAGCTTGCTGCACTTAATAATAAAAACTTTAAAGATGCTAGCTGTTCTACAATTGATTTGCATTGTTCTACTTGTGATGATCTTGATAAGAAACTACAGGATGCTATGAATGAAATTTCTATATTGAACAATGCTTTACGTTCTCATGAAGTTAAATTTTGTTCCAATTGCAAACTAAAATGAAAAACTTCATGTGAAAATTGTCTTGATCTGTCCAATAAACTTGATGACATGCATAGGACATTAGATCGGTTTTGTAATGGGAATAAGAATCTAAACTTGCTGCTGAATTCTTCCAAGTCTTGCAATAATAAAACTGGTTTAGGTTTTGATTTTCATGCTCATGCTAAGGCACATCCACCTAAAACTGTAAAGACATTAGGAAGTGGTTTGATTCAAACAGTTCCTAAACAAAAAGGAGTGGTTTTCAAATCTGCAGGAGTATTGTCTCATTCGGTTTCAAATAAAAATATTGCTTGCTCATCTAGACATGAACACAAAGTTAAATTTCATTGTACCTTCTGTGGTAGAGATGGTCATGTCATAGATTTTTGTTATAGACTAGCTAAACAACATAAAAGGAAAGAATGGTTGCTAGATCTCATAACTTTCATGCAAAATTTGCTGCACACATTGAACCGAATGTACAACCTGCTGTTTTGAGTCAAAAACATTCAAAGTTTACCTCCGTACCTTCTGTTTTTGCCTCCGGAGCTACTGATTTTTGTGCTACACAAGTAACACCTTATAGTTAAGTAGTCAAGAATAAAAAATCTCAAACTTTGACTCATAAACCTGCTGTTTTGTCTCAGCTTTCGCGTATTTTTCCTGCTGCATGTTGCATGACTCAGTACTGGATTCCTAAATGCCTTTTGACTAACCCCAGTATTGAGTCAACGACGTATTGTGCTTTTATGTAGGTTACACGTTTGAGGATGGAGAACATTTGGATTGTGGATTCAGGTTGCTCACGCCACATGACCGGTAACAAAGATTGGTTCTCCTCCCTCTCTTTTGTGTCACGTGTAGAAAATGGTACTTTTGCCGATAATTCTTCAACTCCTATAATTGCTAAGGGTTCGGTTAGAGTAAATGATCACTACACTTTGAAGGATGTGGCACTTGTCAAAAATTTAAAATACAACTTGCTTTCTGTTTCACAATTGCTAGATGAAAATCTAGAAATTATTTTCAATAAAAACTGTTGCAAAGTTGTAGGTTCAAATAGTGAGCTTATTTTTAACATGTCTCGGTTTGGAAGAGTTTTTAAAGCTGATTTTGATATGACTTCCTCTAAGCATAGGTGTCTAGTTGCTAATGATTCAAAAGACTTATATTTTTGGCATCGTAGACTTGGTCACGTAGGCTTTGATCACCTAACGCGTGTTAGTGCTCTTGATCGCATACGTGGACTGTCTAAGCTTAAAGGGGACAAAGAAATTGTGTGCTCTTCTTGTAGACATGCTAAGATGGTTGCAGGTTCACATACTCCTCTCACAATGATCATGACAACTTAACAATGTCAACTTTTGCATCTTGACACCGTAGGACCTTCACGTGTTCAATCCTTCGGAGGTAAATGGTATGTCCTTGTTATTGTTGATGATTATTCTAGATACTCTTGGGTTTACTTTATGGGATCTAAGAATGAAGTTTTTAGTCACTTTAGAACTTTATTTCTTAGATTATCAATTGATCACCCAGGATCATTAAAAGCAATTAGAAGTGATAACGGAACTGAATTTAAAAATCAATCTTTTGATCACTTTTGTGCTGAAAATAGAATAGATCATCAATTCTCTTCACCATATGTACCTCAACAAAACGGTGTTGTAGAAAGAAAGAACAGAACCTTAGTTGAGATGGCTAGGACTACGCTTGAAGAATATCAAACTCCTAGGAAATTTTGGGCTGATGCGTTAGCAACCGCTTGTTATGTCTCAAATCGTGTTTTCTTGCGTGCTGAGCTAGGTAAAACACCATATGAGCTTCGGTTTGGACATAGGACTAGTGTTACACACTTTCGGGTCTTTGGTTGCAAATTCTTTGTTAAGAAACATGGTAATCTTGATAAATTTGAACCTAGATCCATTGATGGCATGTTTCTTGGTTATCCATCTCATACTAGAGGCTATCGTGTGTTTTTACTTGACACTAACAAAATTGTGGAGACTTGTGAAGTGTCTTTTGATGAAGCTAGCCCAGGTACTAGCTCGGGTGTTGTAGGACCAGATCCGTATCCTCAGGGGGAGGGTATTTTTGAAGATGAAGAAGAGCCGGTGATACTGCCTGGTAGTTCCGAAGTTGACACGTGTCCAGCTCCGGACATTGAACAAGCTCCGGCTATCACCTGTGCTGGTTCTGATCATCCACAAGTCACAAGCTCATCAATATACGATGAACCTAATGAAGAAGAAGCTTGTGATACATCTGTTCCCCTACGTTTTTACAAAGATCATCCCCCACAACAGATGATTGGAAGCTTGCACGAACGAGTCACACGGTCCAGGTTTTGCGATCCAAACTCTCATGCTCATTCTTCTTTTGTTGCTTCTTTTGAACCCAAAGATATATCACACGCACTCACTAATGAATCTTGGATTATTGCCATGCAAGAAGAGTTAGAAAATTTTGAAAGAAATAATGTTTGGAAACTTGTACCTCCACCTCAAGGTCACACTTTAATTGGAACTAAATGGGTATTTAAAAATAAACAAAGTGAGGATGGGGTTGTGGTTAGGAATAAGGCTAGGTTGGTTGCTCAAGGTTTCACTCAAGTTGAAGG
Source organism: Tuctoria greenei (assembly GCA_036927565.1). Lineage (NCBI taxonomy): Eukaryota > Viridiplantae > Streptophyta > Magnoliopsida > Poales > Poaceae > Tuctoria > Tuctoria greenei. The sequence continues at coordinate 125,918,866 of JAYESD010000011.1, read as the reverse complement.
TCTAGATTTTGATGAAACTTTTGCTCCTGTCGCTAGATTAGAAGCCATAAGAATTTTGTTAGCTTTTGCAGCATCTAAAGGTTTTAAGATATATCAAATGGATGTTAAAAGTGCTTTTCTTAATGGCTACATAGGTGAGGAGGTTTATGTCAAACAACCACCGGGTTTTGAAAATCCAGATTTTCCTAATCATGTTTACAAACTGTCCAAAGCCTTATACGGTCTCAAACAAGCCCCTAGAGCATGGTATGATAGGTTAAAAACATTCTTACTTGAAAAGGGGTTTACCATGGGCAAGGTTGATAAAACTCTTTTTGTGCTTAAGCATGGCAAAGACTCATTATTCGTTCAAGTGTATGTGGATGATATTATCTTTGGTTGTGCTTCTCATGATCTTGTGTCCAAGTTTTTAGCAATGATGAGTTCCGAATTTGAAATGAGTATGATGGGTGAACTCACTTACTTTTTGGGGCTGTAAATCAAGAAAACCAAGGAGGGTACCTTTGTGCATCAAACGAAGTATACCAAAGACCTCCTAAGGCGCTTCAACATGGACAAAAGCAAGCCTCTTCGGACACCAATGGGAACAGCAACAACACTTGAACTTGATGAAGATGGTGAACCCATGGATCAAAAAGAATATAGAAGCATGATCAGATCACTTTTGTACCTCACGGCATCAAGACCGGACATACAATTCAGCGTATGTCTTTGTGCACGGTTTCAAGCTTCCCCCACGTGCTTCACATCGTCAAGCCGTCAAAAGGATTCTCATGTACTTACATGGAACCCAAGAATTTGGCATTTTTCTTCCTTCTTCCTCAACCGTTACTTTGAAAGCTTTTTCGGATGCTGATTTTGGGGGTTGTAGGATTGATAGGAAAAGTACTTTCGGTGCTTGTCATTTTCTTGGTAATTCTCTTGTTGCTTGGTCCTCTAGAAAACAAAATTCAGTTGCACAATCCACAACCGAATCTGAATATGTAGCTGCTGCTAGTGCTTGCTCACAAATTCTTTGGATTGTTCAAACACTTAAGGACTATGGGGTTGATCTATATAGTGTTCCACTGTTCTGTGATAACACTAGTGTCATTTGCATTGCCAAAAGCCCCGTGCAACATTCTAGAACTAAGCACATTGACATTAGGTATCACTTTCTCCGAGATAATGTTGAAAAAGGAAACATTGTGCTTCACCATGTAGATACCGAACAACAATTGGCTGACATTTTTACAAAACCTTTGGATTTCACTCGTTTTTGTTACATTCGTAGTGAAATAGGGGTTATGCATCCTCATGGCTTAAATTGAGGGGGAGTTTTTGAAACTTGGGAAATCTATGTGTGGATCTGAAATAAAAATAATATGAGCATAGTATTTCATACATATATGACTTTGTGATTCGTTTTACATGCTGAAAGTTCTTACTACATTACTCGTGTTATACATTTTGTAGTTTTTGCCATGTCTAGTAATTGCAATAATTACTTACACTAAAACTGGTCATGGTCAAACTTTCTTGCTGTTTTGAACTTGTTACATGTTCACAAGTGCTTTTAATCATAAAGAATTAATCAAGTAATCAACTCACATGTTGAGTTTTTATGAACAAATATAAATTGAGAAAAGATCAAGAGAATATGCATGCATCGCACTTCTTCTTTTGAGATGGCTTGTCATTGCACTTAGATATGAACTTGGAAGAAGTTGTGTATGACTAAAACCATGTCCTTAAGCTTCTGATTGTCAAATGACATAGGCTTGGCTTGGTTGGTTAGAATAAAGCAGATGGGCATATAATCTCTTGCAAATATCATATGATCTAAATTTATGCTTTGAAAAATAATAAAATGCAGCAACTAGTGTCATGCTTTCAGGTTTTGAAATAGTTAAGTTTGTGAGATCATGACTTGCTTAAATTGAAAATTACATTTGATCTCTAGCATGGCTTACACTACTTTATGTATCTCATCGATGTGATAGTGTAAGTTACTTGATAGTATGACTTGGATGAGCTTTGTTTATATGTATATGTTATAATATGCTCATAACAACTAAAGTTGGAAAGATAAATTGTTTATATGTTCATGACTTGCTGAATACATTGTCAAAGGGGGGGAGATTAATCACACATTCAAAAAAGGGAAAGATAATGTGCATGGGGAGAGATGATAAAGGGGGAGAGATATGTGAATTTTGAATTTTTAATTTTTGCTTTTCTTCTCATTTTATTTCTGATTTACAAAGGGGGAGGATTTACAAAGGGGGAGAAATTGTCTTCAAAACTTTTATGTGAATAAGCCAATGTTCGGATTTTAAATGGTGTTGCCAATGCATTCATCAAGGGGGAGATTGTAAGACCTATGTGTGTTGAATAGATTGGCTTGTAGTGAATACACTTGGCTTTGATGATAAAAGTTTTGAATATCACGAAAACACCTTTTTATCAAGGTCTGACTCTAGCTCTGAGCTACAACAAGGTCCCACGGTAGGTCCGGCTTGGTTTGGGTAGCTCCGGTTACGTTCGATGCTAGGTCCGACTAGCTTTGGACAGCTCCAGTGAAGTTTTGTCTTTAGCTCCGGCACGTCTTTGATAGCTCCAACACGTCTTTGATAGCTCTGACATGTTTTTGATAGCTCCGACATGTTTTTTGCTAAGCTCCGAGTTGATTTTTCTAGCTCCGGTTTTTGGGTTTACTAGTTCTGACTAGTTCAGGTTAGCTCCGGCGCTAGGTCCTGCTAGTTTTGTAAGCTCCGGCGGGAGCTTGGTTGTACTAGTTTTGGTAAGCTCCGGTGCTAGATTCTACTAGCTTTTGTTAGCTCTGGCTCAAAGGTCCGGGTTGCTCTGGCAAGGTCCGGAACTTGACTGCAGTGCTTCTGCTTTTCATTTGCAATGTTTCATACTTGCTTTACATGGTTGGAAAGTTTTCTTAGTATTCTTTTACTAAGTTTTTGGTGTGTTTTGGATGATATGTCTGATGTCGTTTTGCTATGCTTTGCAACATGCTTGTGTGAGGTTCTCACGTAAGGTGTTGTGTTCAGAATTAACTTGAGTCAAGTCAAGGACTTGGGCTCGTATGGATTGGTTGTTTATTCATGTGCAGGTGTTACTTGTGTTCAAGACATTGCTGGTGACGGGATCCTTTGGACTAGTCTCAGGGAGGAGATGAGGTTCCAACAACCAAATTCAGGAGGAATTGTGGTTGAGCTGATCAGGAGGTTGCGCAGCATGATTGAATCAAGAACAATGCATGTGAAGGTATTGTGGACGTCATTGGAAGATGTTTGCACGTATGCAAGGAGTGCATGGACGTGGCTGCATGGTTCTGAGACGTGATGAAGAGATGTGGACGTAAAAAATGGGTCGGAAAAGTCCAACCGACTAGGTTATGGACTCAGGCTGCGGCAGAGTCGGGTTTGACTCAAATATGGAAAGATTTGAGTTGGTTATTATAAGATTTCGTGTGGGTCACGAATTTGAGTTGTTTAGGAATGTGGGATACGTTCCTAAGGTGTTTGGAAGGCTTAAGATTGCTTCTATCTGCGTATAGAAGAATCTTGAGCAGTTATGGAAAGTTACGATTCGTGATCTGAGTAGGATTGGAGTCCTAGTTGATATTGGGTTGGCCTAAGGGCTGGTTATATAAGCAAGGGAGCCCAGAGCTTGTGGTGCACGACTTTGGGGCTGTTCCTCTCGTGTTCTATTGAATAAAATTCGTAGTTTGAAGGAACTTTTGTGCCTTGTTCATCCGACTTGTTCTAGACAAGTTTTACTCGTCGAGTTTCTGGACAGCACTACCTTTTGTCGGTGGTTTTATCATAACTCGAGTTTTACTGATCCAATTGACGTGATTCTTTTTCGTTTGTCTTCAAAACTTGATTTTATATCATCTGTCAAAATTTCACGGTCATTGGATTTGTGGTCCATGATCTACACGAGTTTCTTTGCAGCGTTCCAGAACTGTTTTTTCTCGGGTAGGGCAGATTGACCATTGTTTGATCTTTTGATCATAACTTGAGTTTTTCTCGACGAATTTGAGTGATTCTTTTTGTGTTGTCTTCGTGACTAGATTCTCTCTGATATCTATCACTTTTTTCACGATGAAACACATTTAGATTAGTCTCACACACGATTTCTTTAACAGATCATTTTTTCTGCCGAGAGGGTTTGGGGTTTAATTGTTTCCGCTGCGTAAGATTTTTAAATCTACCATTCATTCCCCCTCTAGTAGCTTTTCACGTGCTCTTCGATCCTACACAAGACTAGTCCATTGTTGAAGTGACTGTTTGAATTTGAAGTTTGGCGTGTAGTGTGATGATTGCCGTGCAGTGCGACAGTTGTCAGGGACGTCAGTGGTCCCCTAGGCCGGACTAGTCCGTGCTGTAGGCCAGACCAGTCCGCCCATATGCTGAAGTCAGCAGTATGGGCTTGGAACCTCTATAAATAGAGGACCCCTGGGTTCATTTGAACCAACCTTTGAGCAAGTTGAAACCCTAGCGCCGCCACAGCAACCTTGAGCCTCCCAAAGCCTCCTTCTTGCCTACATTCCCTCTAAAACTAATTCTTGTGTGGATTAGGGTTTGGTGAGGTGAAGAAGAGGAAGAACACCGCTCTTTGGCTCTCTGTTTGATATCTTACACTTTGTGAATCTTTGTGATTTGTGGCTTAAGTCAATCTTTGTGATTCATGATTGTATTCGTGGTGGGAGCCTCAGATTGTGAGAAGCCCCAACGAATCTTGTATTCATTCTTTGTGATAGTGGAGAACCAAGTTAGGCCTGTGCGGTAAACTTAGTGAGGGAAGGGTTGTTGAACCCGGTCCTTTGTGGACTCCTCAACGGGGACGTAGATTCCTTGTGTGGGATCGAACCTCGGGATAAAATCCTAGTGCCACTTGTGTTCTTAGCTTTCATTCATCACATATTGCTTCTAGGGTTAGCTTTACCGGTTTTGCTCATCACCATTGTTTTATTGTGATCCTTAGCTTCATACTTGCCATATAACTTGTTAAGGCTCACTAAGTTATTCTAACAAACTTTGCATCACAAGAATTGGACTAAGGCCCCCTTTGGCAGAGCTTCACGATGCTGATTCTTAGGCAGAATCAGTGGAGCTGTGCCAAACACTATTTTTCAGGAGAAGTGATTCTTAGGTGATTCTGAGAAGTGATTCTCTGAATTGAACTAAGAGGCTGAGAGCTGAAAAAAGTAGCTTCTCCTGATTCTGTGAAGTGATTTTCAATCCTGATTCTAAGAGTTCATTCTAGAAAATCATTGAGAATCACTTTCAGCCACAGAATCACTTCATCAGAGAATCAGAAGTGAATTCAGAAGATCAGAAGCTGGGAGCTGTACCAAAGGGGGCCTAAAACCTGTTAGAAACCCTTTTTAGGCTTTTCCCTGTAGGTGGACCGGACTAGTCCACCCCTGGACCGGACTAGTCCACCCCCTGTGTATTAATCTCGTTTTATTATGTCATTTCAGGTCGATTAGCCTATTCACCCCCCTCTAGGCAACTTTCAATTGGTATCAGAGCAGGACTCTCCCAAAAGAGTCTAACAACTCGAAGAGACGATGGCCGGAGTGGGGTACGAAGAAGTCTCAACCAGTGAGGTCCAAGCAACCCCGGAAGAGATTCTCTTCTATCAAGATAAGTCAACGGATGACGAAGAGATTCGTCAGCTCAAGGCAAAACTTCGTGAGAAGTTGAAGATTCCCAAGGTTGACACCTCAACCTCCACATCAAGTGGTACAATCAACTACAACCAACAAGGCTACAACTATGAACGCCTTGTGTCCAACAACCACTACCTTTCCATCCCTTTGGGAAAGCCTCCTAAATTCGATGGAACCTACTACGGGATGTGGAAGCACAACATGAAGATCCATCTTGTGTCACTCAACCCCTCACTGTGGCAAATCGTGTTGACCGGGGTACACATCCCTAATAATGAAGAAGATATCACTCCGGAGCAAGCCGTGCTCCTTCACCGCAATGCCCAAGCTGCCGGAGTGATCATCTCTTCTCTCTCAAGAGATGAGTTCAACCGAGTGGATGGACTTGAGGTGGACAAGGATATTTGGGACACTCTCAAGACGGCTCATGAAGGCAACCGAGTCATCAAAGAAGCAAAGATTGAGCTCATTGAAGGATAGCTCGGGAGGTTTGCCATTATGGATGGTGAATCTCCCCAAGAGATGTACAACTGCCTAAAGATACTCATCAACAAGAGTAGATCTTACGGCTGTACCAAGTTGACGGACCACGAGGTGGTGAAGAGGATGATTCGGGTATTCATGCCTAGGAACGTCTCTCTTTGCTCGATGATGCGAGAAAGCGCGGGGTTTGCCAAAATGACCCCGGAGGAGGTCCTTGGGAGGATCATCAATCACGAGATCATGGAAAAGGAGGCGCTCTTATACAATGACCTCCAAAGGTTCACCGCCTCAAAGATGAAGGATGTTGCACTCAACGCGACAACCTCCTCCAAGGAGCAACATGAAGATGATGAGGAGATCCTTGACACCGATGAGGAAGAAGTCTTCTTCATCAACAACTTCAAGAGAATGATGAGAAGAAGAAAAGGAGGATACAAGCATGAGAGCAAAGGCAAGGCCCAAAACCAAGAGGGCTTGCTACAATTGTGGTGAGTGCGGACACTTCATTGTAGATTGCCCAAATGAAGATAGCAAGAAGAAGAAGAAGAAGGGCAAGCCACAAGAGAAGAAGTTCTACAAGAAAAAGAGGCCCTCCGGTCATGCCCACCTAGGCAAGGAGTGGAACTCTAACGATGAGTCCTCCTCGTCCGAAGATGAGGAGAAGATGGCAACCATAGCCATCGGGAGGAGCTCCAAGGGAAGCAAGCTCTTCCCCAATCTCTACGACCACAAGCCAACATGCCTCATGGCAAAACAAGGAAGGAGAAATGTTAATTCTAACTCATCCCCTTCCATATCCTCCCATGATGATTTTGATAGTGCTAGCAAAAATGAACACATGTTTAAGGATATAAGTAAGAGCACATTGGGAAGAATGAAATTGCTTTCGAATGAAATTTTTGAGAAGGAGGAGCTCATAGTTAGGCAAGAGGACTTGCTTATCCATGAAAAGGAAAGATGTACAGAGCTCATTGAGCTCCTTGAGCTTGAGAGAGAGAAGAGCAAGGCATTAGAGCATGAACTTGCTCTAAGCAAGAAAACATGCTCAAGTCTTGAGGAGACAACCATTGAGCTCAAGAATGAACTTGGCAACTTGGCAAAACTTAACAAAATCCTTGAGACTCAAGTTGAGTCCCTTAAGACTATTGTAGCCTCTTCCTCCAAAAGCTCATCCTCCTCAAAATTTGCATCCAAAGCAATATCAACTTGCAAATGTTCTAACTTGATTCTTAAATTAAAGGATCAGCTTAAGTTGACTCAAGGCAAGCAAGCACCTAAGGGTGGCATCTTTGACAAAGAGAAGGTGGCGTATGCACGAAGTGCATACACCAACACAAGACCTCTCAATGTCAAGGATGGTCTTGGTTATACTAGAGGTGGAAAGCAAAATGCCTAAACCTCCAAGTAAGGCAAAGACTTGATTGTATTTGTCAAAGGAAGCTCATCCCCAACTAAAATTGAGAAGAACACTTCAACTAGCATCTACTTGCCTAAATCTGAACCGCATCCTCTATTTCATGACTTTGATGCATCATATGTTTTGATGAGGAGCAAGTATGGCAAGGTATATGCTAGATATGTTGGGCCACTCCGCAAGAGCCCCAAGCCTTGCGTGTGGGTGCCCAAATGCCTCACTACTAACGTCAAAGGACCCAACTCCGCTTGGGTACCTAAAAGGAAGGCATAATCTTGTTTTTGTAGGCATACTCCTCCGGTGGATCCAAATGGGTGCTCGATAGTGGGTGCACAAACCACATGACCGGAGAGAGGAAGATGTTTGAGGAGTATGAGGAACATGATGATCCAAATGAAGGAATCCTCTTTGGGGACAATAGCCGAGGGAAAATCCTTGGCTCCGGTAAAATTGTCATTTCTTCCCAACATACTCTTTCTAGTGTTTTACATATTGATTCTCTTGACTATAACCTTTTGTCCATATCACAACCATGTGACAAGGGTTATAATTGTGTTTTCACTAATGAGGGTGTGAGCGTCCTTAGAAGAAGTGATAACTCAATCGCCTTTAAGGGTGTGCTCAAGGGAAAGCTTTATCTTGTGGACTTTGCCTCGGATAAAGCTCAACTTGACACATGCTTAATGGCGAAAACCAACATGGGATGGCTTTGGCATAGACGGCTAGACCATGTTGGGATGAGGAATTTACAAAAGCTTCTTAAGGGCGAGCACATTCATAGTTTGAAGAATGTTGTCTTTGAAAAGGATAGGCCATGTATTTCTTGCCAAGCTGGGAAGCAAGTGGGAGCTCAACACCCCTCAAAGAACATCATGACGACAACAAGGCCGTTGGAGCTGCTACATATGGACCTTTTCGGCCCAATAACCTACATTAGCATTGGCGGTAACAAATATGGTCTTGTTATTGTTGATGATTTTTCTCGTTTCACTTGGGTGTTCTTCTTGCATGATAAGGGTGAAACTCACGGTGTCCTCAAGAGGTTCTTGAGGAGAGCTGAAAATGAGTTCGTCTCAAGAATCAAAGCTATAAGAAGTGACAATGGCACCAAATTCTAGAAAACTCAAGTGGAAGAATTCTTGGATGAGGAGGGCATCAAGCATGAATTTTCAGCTCCATACTCCCCTCAACAAAATGGGGTGGCGGAACGGAAGAATAGGACACTCATCGAGATGTCAAGGACAATGCTTGATGAGTACAAGACATCGGATCGGTTTTGGGCAGAGGCAGTTAACACCGCTTGCCACGCCGTCAACCAATTGTACCTCCACCGCCTCCTCAAGAAGACTTCCTATGAGCTTCTAGTTGGTAAGAAACCCAATGTCTCTTACTTTCGTGTTTTTGGGAGCAAGTGTTATATTCTCAACAAGAAGCCTAGGACTTCGAAGTTTGCTTCTAAGTCCGATGAAGGTTTCCTGCTTGGTTATGACTCAAACATCCACGCCTACCGTGTCTTCAACAAAACCTTCGGTATTGTTGAAATAGCACGCGACGTGGTGTTTGATGAAACTAATGGCTCCCAAGTGGAGCAAGTTGATCAAAGTGTACTATATCAAGAAGACTCCCCACAAGAAGCTCTTAGGAGAATGGCACATGGAGATGTTCGACCACAAGAACAACCTAAATGCTCAAGTGACCAACAACAAGATGATGCAAGCCACTCCCCACACGATCATGTTGAAAATGAACAAGTGGCACCTCAAAACGATCAAGAAGAAGAAAGTCAAGGGGGAGGCATTCATCAAGGGGGAGATCAAGAAGAAGAAGAAGATGATGATGACTCAAGATCTCAACCTCCACATCCTCGTGTGCATCAAAGCGTTCAACGAGATCACCCCGTTGACAACATACTAGGAGATATCACCAAAGGGGTAACCACTCGTTCTCGTGTCGTAAATTTTTGTGAACATTACTCTTTTGTTTCTTCTTTGGAGCCCCATAAGGTTGAAGATGCCTTGAGAGACCCGGATTGGGTGGTGGCCATGCAATAGGAGCTTAACAACTTTGAAAGGAACAAAGTTTGGGAGCTTGTCAAGCGTCCACAAGCAAATGTTGTGGGCACCAAGTGGGTGTTCTGCAACAAGCAAGATGAACATGGTGTTGTAACAAGGAACAAGGCACGACTTGTGGCCAACGGGTACTCACAAGTTGAAGGTTTGGATTTTGATGAAACCTTTGCTCCCGTAGTTAGGCTAGAGTAAATTCGTATATTACTTGCTTTTGCTACTCACCATGATTTTAAGATCTACCAAATGGACGTAAAGAGTGCGTTCCTAAATGGCCCAATCAAGGAGGAAGGCTATGTGGAACAATCACCAGGCTTCGAAGACCAAGAATTCCCAAACCATGTCTTCAAATTGCGTAAGGCTCTCTATGGCCTCAAACAAGCTCCTAGAGCTTGGTATGAGTGTCTTAGGGACTTTCTAATTCAAAATGGTTTTAAGATAGGAAAAGCTGATTACACTCTCTTTACAAAGCACTTTAATGATGATCTTTTTGTGTGCCAAATATATGTCGATGACATTATATTTGGTTCTACTAACAAAGTGTTTTGTGATGAGTTTTCTAAGATTATGAAGGAAAGATTTGAGATGTTCATGATGGGGGAGTTGAGGTTCTTTTTAGGTTTCCAAGTCAAGCAACTCAAAGAAGGCACGTTCATAAGTCAAACAATGTACACTCAAGACATATTAAAGATGTTTGACATGGACAAGGCCAAACCCATCAAGACTCCTATGGCAACAAATGGACACTTAGACCTAAACGAAGATGGTCCAAGTGTGGACCAAAAGGTATATCGTTCCATGATTGGTTCTCTATTATATCTTTGTGCATCTAGATCGGACATTATGCTTAGTGTGTGTATGTGTGCACGGTTTCAAGCTGCACCTAAGGTGTGTCATTTGACCGCCGTGAAGAGAATTCTTAGATATCTAGTTCACACACCTAACCTAGGACTTTGGTACCCCAAAGGATCCAAATTTAACCTCATTGGCTATTCCGATGAGGATTATGCAGGGTGCAAAGTTGATAGAAAGAGCACATCCGGGACATGCCAATTTTTGGGTAGATCATTAGTGTCTTGGTCCTCTAAGAAACAAAATTCCATTGCTCTTTCCACAGCCGAAGCAGAGTATGTCGCAGCCGAAAGTTGTTGTGCAGAACTTCTTTGGATGAGACAAACTCTAAGGGATTATGGTATAAACTTGCGCCATATTCCTCTCCTATGCGACAATGAAAGTGCCATCAAAATAGCCCATAATCCAGTTGAGCATTCATGGACCAAAGACATAGACATTACACACCACTTCTTGAGAGATCATTCCTTAAAGTGCGATATAGTGATTTCCCATGTGAGAACCGAGAACCAACTAGCCGACATATTCACCAAGCCCCTAGATGAGAAGCGATTTTGTGATCTTAGGAGTGAGCTCAATATCTTAGATTCTCGAAATGTGGCTTGAAACATGCACATCTGGATGTTTACCTTTTGTCTTATTCAAAAGAATGCATGTGGTTGAAAAATTAATCTCTATCTCAATTTTCTTCAAAATATTTGAAAAACTAGAGACTTTGTGAGTTATGGTCATAGTTTGAATGTTGAATGCTTACTGACCATATTTATAATGTTTTGGTGTGGCAATATGTCCTAAAGGATCATCTATAGTGGCTAAAACTCATATATATATGTTTTCAGCCTCCCTGGACCGGACTAGTCCGCCCTCTAGCCGGACAAGTCCGGATCCGGACTATTCCGGGTTTGGTTCGCTGACCGGACTAGTCCGGCCCCTGTACCGGACTAGTCTGGCCCCTGGGGACATAAACCCCCCAGGAAGCGGCTGACCCCTCCACTTCCTCTTCTAGCTCTCTCTCTCTCTCCCACACGCGCGAAACCGCCCCTTTCGACGTTTTTCCATTCCAACCACCAAAAGTCGTTTCCAATCCGTGCATTGGAAGCCCCGGAGGTGTGGGAGACTTTCCCCGATCACTCGTGACGCGATCGATCCCCGATTCCGTCAATTTTCTCAAGATTTGAAGAGGTATTCCTCATTTTTCAAAAACTTGCCTCATTCTTGATTCATTGAGTTTTTGATAGATGCCTCTTCATTAAAGTTGTTTCTAGTGACCTTGTGATCATAGCCTAGGAGTATTGCGACTTGATTCCAAAATTTCTTGAAAAACCGTTAGAGTTAGGGTTTAGCCTGTGCAAACCGGACTAGTCTGGTGCCAAGCAGACTAGTCCGCCCCTGGAGCAGACAAGTCCGGTCTGCACAGGTCAAACTCACACTTTGGCTGTTTTTGTTGATTTCTTTCGCATTATTCCAACTCCTTGACCTCCTATCTTATGCATTCTATTCTTTTCAGCTAAAATGGACGCTCCTCGCCGTTCTGCTTCTCCCCCCACTGACCCCGAGTGGTAGTCATAGCAACTTTGTCTTGCCGAAGAACGAGCAAGAGCCGAAGTTGAAGTTGCCGAGAAGTATCTCGAGCAGCATGAGAAAGCAAAAGCAGCCAAGAAGCAACAAGCTGCTCAGGCCACAACTTTGGCCTACGACGAAGATGAAGCAATGGCTCGGGCCATTGCGGAGTCCGGAAATGAACTTCGGAAGAAGAAGCGAGAGGAGCATGAAGCTCACAATTCTCAGGCCGCTGCTGCTCAATTCTCCAAGAGGAAGAGACTTGTATCAATTGGAGAGAAAGAAAAAGGCAAACAGCCAGCCCAAGAAGAGATTGTTGAACGCCAGATCGAGAGAGATCCGAAGAAGGGCAAGGCCCCGGCTCCTACTGAGCCAAAGAAAAGGAAGCCCACAGTGAAGGCCTCGGCTGCGAAGGCCAAGGGCATTGCTATTGGAGGAAAAGGAAAAGCCAAACCAATTGGCCCCTTGGAAGTGCACACTCCCGAAAGGAATCCCAACAAGCAGCATGACTTGGCTGCAAATGTTTTCCAAGGGAAGGGAGCGGAGAAAGCTCGAAGGCTCCGAACGGACAAGGTCTACAAGTATGAGAGGAGCACCACCGACCCTCGGTTTTGGTGTGACTTTCATTGCGATTATTACCGTCTTGTGTACCAAAGCATGAAGAATCCTGTGATCGAAGCATAGTGGGTAGACTTGGAGTACATGGCCAAGAAGCATCATTCTGCATTTGACGCCATCATTGAAGCTGCTGAGCGCCATGAACTCAAGGAGATCATGGGGTTCAAGTATGACTGGAACGTCGATGTGATCCTGCAGTTTTACTCCACTATCTACTTCACCACCTCAGGTGACAAGAGGATCATATGGATGACACATGGCGAGCAATACTCAGTCACTTTCGCAGAATTTGCCAAAATTCTAGGGCTTGAGGCACATTTGGACCATGAGACCATTATCTCTAACCTCAAGGCCGTTGACCGAGATGAGCTGGCGTACATGTACCCCAGTCATGTCCAATATGATGCCGGACATGCTCGCAACATCAAGCCCTTCTACAGCATCATGAACAGGATCCTCAGAAGGACAATAGCACCAAAGGATGGTGATGCTGGGGTGATTCAAGGAAACTTGAGGCACTTGCTACTTCTTGTTGATGGGGAGGAGAAGTTCAACCTCGTCGATTACATCTTTGACGATATCTTCAACATCTCGCATACCCCCAACCGTGCTTGCGGGTATGCCTCCTATATCATGTGCCTCATAGAGAAGGTGTCGGATTTGTCCTTTGTCAAGGACGTGTCGCATCGCCCGCTTCGTCCTCAGGAGCCCCCGAATGTGCCGGCTCCCCCACGCCGGAAGAACGCAGAGCCTCCATCTCGCCCCCTGGCGCCTCCTTCCCCGCCTCCGCCTCAGTCGATGAGTGCTTTCCTCAAGTGCTTCAAGGCGATCATCACATCCTGCCGGAAGCAGGAGATTAGGAACTAGAGGGCACACAAGCGCCAAGAGAAGTACCTCAAGGCGGTGTGTGACAAGCTGGAGGTTCCTATGTCCTCTCCCGAGGCGAGCGATGGGGAGATCACTCCATTTCCCAACTTCACCGCTGATGAGCTCGCCCAGCTCCAAGAGGACAGAAGCTCTTCCCGGGCAGCTCCTTCGTCTCGTGCCTCCGACGATGATGATGGCGATGAGGATCATGAGGACCCGGAGGCCACGGAGAGCGACTCCTGCGACGACGAAGATGACGAGGAAGATGGCGACTAGGCTTACGAGGTCGTGTTTCCCTTCTTTTTTCCCTTTTTGGTGTCTTGATGCCAAAGGGGGAGAGTTAGCTGGGAGTCGGTTGGGGGGGGGGGAGTTAGAGTTAGATGGGGGAGAGTTAGAAAGGTTGGGCAAGGGTATCTAGGTGTGGAGAGTCGAGTGTAGCTCTTTATTTTGGATCCTTGGACATGTTGCACTCCTTTTTGTAGTATTTATGTCATGTCGGATGTTTAAATTTGTGCAAGACTATGTTTTGAATGCTTTGAATGTTCAATATCAATATGATGCTTTGAATGTCTATCTGTTAATCATATTCATATCTATTATGTCTTGTCACAAATTGGTGAGCAAAACACGTAGGCACCCCACCATAACGTGAGTATGTATGAGGGACTTCCTCAATCTCTCTTTTATGATGCATTCATTGAGGGGGAGTCACTCATACACCCGCACATTATGAAAACCACAAATTTATACTCTCTTATATGAAGACTTAATGTGTTGTCGTCAATCGCCAAAAAGGGGGACATTGAAAGTGCATCTAGGATCCCCGTGGGTTTTGGATGATTGATGACAACAATTAAGTGACTAATGAGCTCAGTGATCTTAAGCACGGGTGTGGACTTAAATGGAAGCACAATCCCTCAAAAAGGAAAAGGATGAAAACAGTGATGTCAACTCGAAAAGGAGAAACTAGGGTTTCTAGTGCGTTGAGTTTGGACTAGCCAAATAAGTGTGAGGATGTGTGTAAAGTGCATTGAGATCAAGTTGGGAGCTCAAGGCGGTTTAGAGGTCAAACCTATTGAGAGAAAAGAGTTGGAAGAAGTCTGGCAGTATGGCCGGACTAGTCCGTGCAGGTGGCCAGACTAGTCCGCCCCTGGCCGGCCAAATCCGTTTTTAGGCGGACCAGAAGCGTCTGACTGAGTTCGGACTAGTCCGTTGTGGGACGGACTAGTCCGGATAGTCGTGATATGGGTTTTGGGAACTAAGTCCCAAAACCACGGACTTGTCCGTTTTAGTCCCGACCAAGAGGTCCTGACTGAGATCGGACTAGTCCGCCCTGGGGGCCAGACTAGTCTGGGTTTGAGAGGAGTCGGTGATTCAGAGACAAAGTCTAGGAAGGTCGGACTAGTCCGTGGTCTTTAGACTAGTCCGTTTTCACATGGAACAAAAGGTTCTATGTGAGATCGAACTAGTCTGGTGAGGGCCGGACTAGTCCGTTGTTGAAGTGACCATTTGAATTGTATGTTTGGCAGGTAGTGTGACGATTGCCGCGCAGTGCGACAGTTGTCAGGGACGTCAGTGGTCCCCTAGGCCGGACTAGTCCGGGCTGTAGGCCGGACTAGTCCGCCCATCTGCTGAAGTCAGCAGTATGGGCTTGGAACCTCCATAAATAGAGGACCCCTGGGTTCATTTGAACCAACCTTTGAGCAAGTTGGAACCCTAGCGCCGCCACATCAACCTTGAGACTCCCGAAGCCTCCTTCTTGTCTACATTCCCTCTAAAACTAATTCTTGTGTGGATTAGGGTTTGGTGAGGTGAAGAAGAGGAAGAACACCGCTCTTTGGCTCTCGGTTTGATCTCTTGCACTTTTTGAATCTTTGTGATCTGTGGCTTGAGTCAATCTTTGTGATACGTGATTGTATTTGTGGTGGGAGCCTCAGATTGTGAGAAGCCCCAACAAATCTTGTATTCATTCTTTGTGATAGTGGAAAACCAAGTTAGGCTCGTGCGGTAAACTTGGTGAGGGAAGGGTTGTTGAACCCGATCCTTTGTGGACTCCTCAACGGGGACATAGATTCCTTGTGTGGGATCGAACCTCGGTATAAAATCCTAGTGTCACTTGTGTTCTTAGCTTTCATTCATCACATATTGCTTCTAGGGTTAGCTTTACCGGTTTCGCTCATCACCTTTGTTTTATTGTGATCCTTAGCTTCATACTTGCCATATAACTTGTTAAGGCTCACTAAGTTATTCTAACAAACATTGCATCACAAGAATTGGACTAAAACCTGTTAGAAACCCTTTTTAGGCTTTTCCCTGTAGGTGGACCGGACTAGTCCGCCCCCTATGTATTAATCTCGTTTTATTAAGTCATTTCAGGTCGATTAGCCTATTCACCCCTCCTCTAGGCAACTTTCAATGTACAACCCACCAATATTTCAATTTATTGCATGGATAAGGTAGGTAGTACACTTGCTCTACTTGGTGTGCAAGAACTAATGAAGTGAATCCTTTCAACCGTTCCTTGTGTTTTACTTCGACCATGCCAAATTTGTTTACTCGAATTCTACTAATGGAATAAAACCATTTACAGTCAAAGAATACTGCTCAAATTGTCTTGTTTCTGACAAAAGTGAATTCAATAATTTTTTTAATAATCTCATAGTAATGAGTTTCATGTTCTTGCGAATCGATTGCCCTCAACACAACTCCGACATTACATGTTGCCGCGAGAGGACAAAGAGATTCAAATTGAGTTGTATGGAATCAAAAGCGATTGACTTCATATCGACCGTAGCTTCCATTGTTAACCACTCCATAGGATAGTTGTCGCAAATCTTCATGGACGTTGGCATCTTTTTTGCACTGTCCAAGATATGAAGTTATTAGACAACGGCTCGTATTCTTACGTTATAAGAAAATGTTTTTAATATTGATAAGTTAACGAGAAAACATTACATGATCTCAAAACCAGGAAAGAAAATTAGATCCCCCGTTTAGTCTTTCCTATCGTATCTGTTCTATTTGTTTCCTCGTGGGTTGACGTATATGTCCCCAATTTTGCTTGTCGAACTTACTGCACGAAAAGAGAACTTTTTAGAATAGATGTGTTGCAAAATATGCTTAAAAGATTAAATGTAAGAGAAACACTTACTTGAAATATTCTCCCATTTCATCTATATTAGTGTACATGTAGAAGAAAGCAACAAGCCTTTTTTTCGCTAATGTCGTAGGAAGTGTAACTACCAACAGTAGTGCCTCTTGTTGCAAAAATGGAGAGATTGCTACAAGGAGGTTGCTCATCCATATTGTACCACCTTGCAAAATTATTGACATTGTGTTCCATTGCAAAGTAAAAACTTGAAAAGTATCCTACTTCCTTAAGAGTAAAAGTTTCAGCGATGCAACCTTCAACCATAGCCCTGTTACCAACCATTGGTTTTAGATATCTGAGTGATGTTTCAATATGATGCATCCACCTATATTTCACGGGATCGCCCACTTTTGCTTCAAATGGAAAATGGATTAAGAGATGTTGCATTGGATTGAAGAACCCTAGAGAAAATGAAATTTCCATCGTACGCAATAGTACCGGAATCTGCTTCTCCAACTTAGTCATCATCTCTGGTGTGATTTCTTTAGCACAGAGTTGGCTATAGAAGTGGCTAATCTCATCTAACACCTTGCACACCGCATCGTCAAAGTAGCCTCGAAACATAAAAGGCAAAAGTTTTTCCATGATTATGTGATAATCATGAATCCTCAACCCAATGAGCTTTTCCATTTTCACATTCACGGCTTGTCTCAGACTAGCTGCATAACCATATAAGAATTTCAAACTTTGCAACCATTCGAGAACTTCTTTCTTTTCTTTAAGTCAAAGACGGAAAGGGGTGCATGGTTTACCACCATTTTTGAAGAGATCAAGAGTTTGACGGTTTCAAAGCTTGGCGAGATTCTTTCGAGCCTTCAAATTTTCTTTTGTTTTGCCCATCATGTCCATGCATGTGCTTACAATACATTCGGCCATGTTACGCTCTTGATGCATGACATCAATGTTGTGCCTTAAAATCAACGACTTCACATACGGTAGCTCCCAAAGTCCGCATATGTGAGTCCAATTGTGTTTGTCTCCGTAACCTTCAAAATATCTAGGACGACATTCATCTGGCACTAATTTGTCCAACATATCAGATATTTCTGACCCGTTAAGATGTTTTGGTGGTCCTTTAGTGAAAATGGTGTTCTTTCCGAAGATATTCCTTTGTTGTGTAAACACGTGATTCGGAGGCAGCCAACATCTATGACAATCGAAGTAAGATAGTTTGCCTCCATGGGTAAGTTGAAAGCAATTGGTATACGAAACACATATCAAACACGTCAACCGACCATGAGTGCTCCATCCAGAAAACATGACGTATGCCAAAAAATCATGAACGGACCCAAATAAGTAGCTCGAAGATTGAATTTCTGCTTCTTGTAACAGTCGTACGCTTTGACTCCTGTCCAGAACATTTTCAACTCTTTGATAAACGGTTTTAACATCAAGTTGAGACGTGACCCACGATGATCCGGTCCAGGTACAATGAGGCTAAGAAACATGAACTCGTTCTTCATGCAAAAAGACGGTGGAAGATTGTACAGAATGTGAAAGATGGGCCAACAAGAGTATGGTGTGACGTTTGTACTGGACAGCATGAACCCATCTGTCGCCAACCCGATGCGAACATTTCTCACTTCACGACCGAATTTTGGATCGAACCGGTCCAGTGCCTTCCATGCCTCACCATCGGATGGGTGCGTCATGACTCTATTGTTCTGACACTCACCTTCTTTGTGTCATCTCATGTGTTCTCCATGATGAATACGGATAATATTGTGGAAGACTGCAAATGCCGCTGGTATCTTCACTTGTTTTTTCATGGGATGATGTGTTCCGACTTTTAAAATAGGAAAATCTTTCTTCAACACTCCTATTGTCCTCTCTATGTGATTTCTCAGTATTGCACGGTGGTGATTAAACAACTCTTTGTAGTTGTTTGGTCATCGGTGACCACGCCCAAACTCCTTCAAATGATATCAGACACCGTGATAAGGAGCAAGGAAAGATGGTGTGTTTGCATAGCCTCCATTAACAAGGAAGTATTTTCCCTCTGGAACACGAAAACCACCAAGTATAGCATACCTTAAAACCCTAGCATAGTTGCAGATCCTTCCCACCTGCAAGGGATGAAAGTAAAGTTAAGATCAAAATCGCAAGCTAACATAACATTATGGCTTAGTGTGCCCTTTCTGTTCCTATATGGAGCTTGCTTGTCCTCAGCTATAGTGATTGGAATATGAGTGCCATCAATAGCACCAATGCAGTTCTGTAAAACAAAATAGATGTGGATATGAGTTATATACTTAAGGAGATGTAGGCTGATAATAGGTAAAATTGGTTTTGAATTTATTCACCTTGAAGTATGGGAAGAAGCATGTTGTATGAGTGGCAATCTTCCAATGTGTTTCGGATGTAAGGGTTGACTTCAAGAATCGGTAGATGAGAGCAGGAGCAACTTAGAAAACTGATTTAATATGTAGATCCTCATAGCTGGCATTATGCGATAGAATAAACATGAACATTCCTAACTGCTCCTCCACTCTCACACCTCTTGTTTCACGTAGGAAGTTCTCCGTATAAGATATGAGGTAATCTTTCTAAAGATGTCTTGTTCCGTTCGAAATGCTACTAGACAGTCTTTCTCATGTCCATTGAGAATTTCTTTCATGAGTTCCTTTCCGGTGCGACTAGATGTGTGTCCTGGTTTCTTCTTTGTGCTGCTGCTGCTACTGCTCCTACTACTACTACTATCCAATAGATATAAACTTGGTAGAAGAAAGAGCATCAGTTCATCGCCTTTTTCTTCTCTCCTAATTATGCGCTCCTCTCTCGAACTCATTCTACTACCAAGTAATCAATATTTATTATTTAACAAAAAAATAAGATTATATATATAGGAATTCTTAAAAGTAGCACACATAGCATATATAGTTAATCAACCAGCAAACATACTGAACAATGGAGCAAACTACAAAGTAACTTCATCTACTCAGGTTATATATAGCAGCTCAGACAACAAATAATTGAGGAACAGGTTATATAGCAGGTTTTTGTTGGAATTTACTTTCAGCAGTGTTAAATTCAAGCCACAATAACATTGCATATATTACATCAACTAAGGAATCATGTAAAGGCAAATAATTCATGATCTGATCAATAAATAATAGGTGCAACATTTATACCTTAAACTTCTCGAGACCCTCAGGATAATGTTCGTGACGAACCAGAAATGGTAAAGGTGAAGCTCCTAAAAAAAGAAGAAAAGTTTAAGCACTTCAAACATAACATCACAGAATAAGTATTATTAACACCATTGCCTGAAAGGCCATTTGTAAAGCGCCTCTCCTCTGTAATAATCCAACACGGAGTAGCAGTATTCGTGGCATAAAGAACCAAACAAATATTCATGGCATAGTAACACACACAACCACACATCAAATGCCAAGACTAGCTTATAACAAGCGCAAGCTCTGTAGCAATATTTATTCTCGGATCTCTGGTGTTAAGGAGATAACACATAAACGTTGGTAAACAGATACACAAAAAGAACTCTGAATGCCATTTGAGATATCTATGTTATGCTCCCACAGTATGAAGACAGATCCATTTCCTATCCTTGAGCTTAAGCTAGAGCCCTGATCAAGGACAAAATGTCAGTTAAACTCCTACATAGGAGAGAGACAATCACCTAAACCAACTAATCTCAGCAACAGAAACAAGCAAACACGGTGGAACTACAAATCTCACTCGCCACAAGATGGGATTCGTACGACTACGACCACTGAAACTGAATGGGCAAACGAGTCCAACCCCCGCGAACAAATATGGCACCAAAATCAAACTAGTGAACGCACGGCAAGTCTACAGATTTTGCGGAGATGACGACTATAAATAACAGATCGGTTCTGGGGTCCCGAATCTGGTGGGCGAACGATAGCTGCAGAATCGCGGGTGATGAGCTGAGAAGAAAAATTTAGAGGTTGGGGTTACCTGCGCGGAGGAGAGACTAATCCACGGCACGCGAACTCGGTACAGGCTTGCTCCCGCCGTGGGGGCGATTGTGACAGCGGCGGTCAGAGTGTAGCTCCTGGATTCGTGTGGGCGATGGAGGCGGGGTCGCGAGTCACGTGGCTGCGCGAGGGTTCCCGTCCCGATGGGAGCAGGAGTCGGTGGATTTCCACACGTATTGGCGTGGATCGGGAGTTAGTCCGATGGATCCACTCCCTACCCAAATGAAATTTCTGCCCACGACGAGTAGTTTGGGTGAGTGTGTATTTTAACCCACCTGTGAGGTGGATTGGGCCTGGATCCGCTACAATCCACTCTTTCCCAAGCGAAGCCTGAACTAGTTATCCATCTCCTCCATCCTCTCAAGAGTCAGCGAAGTAACATGCTTCTCTATTCCTTGCATTTGATGAAATAGAACATCAAGCTACTTCCCTGCTTGTTCCAACACCTGAGCCGTGATCGACTGCTGCACCAAGATTTGACACTGCACACCTTCCACCGCCTCCAGACGCTGAGAGATGACGTCCAATGACGTGGAAACCTTCTCCCAACGATCACCCTCCGCCTCAGCCGATGTCTCCATGGCGATCACGATCTTCATCTGCACAGAGGGCTTTGCCGAAACCATCTTGACACCCTCAGTGGAGTCAACCGTCGAGGAATTTACAGGAGAGCAGGAAACGCAAAACTTGCCCAGCCCATCCTCGGCCAACCCCCTCAGGAATTTTACAACTCAAGGCTGAAGGATTTCCGCCGTGACGAACGTCGGGCGCCCTGCAGAGAACCTAGCTCTGATTACAAACGGTCACAACCCATGGCCGCCGATTGGTCAAGCCAAAATGTGAGTACGTGACATGGTCACCGATGAGCTTTCGACGAATATGTGCGAAAGAAGAAGAAGACAGGGAATATTTTTGGTTGGAGTCTGTTCTTCGATTGCAGGCAACATCATGTGTTCGTACATACTTAAGGCCAGGGCCTCCTCTCCTTTGGGCCATACCACCCACGCACGCCAACACTCCACCATTATCAAGTTTAACCCGAGTTAATACCAATAGGGATGAAAATGGTACGGTAAATTCCCAGATCATCCGACACTATTTTTGAAATTTTCCGATCCGATTACTGTTTTCGTCGGAATCATGAGGACATATGTCGGAAATCGGATATTGGAGTTTGGTAAACGGAACAGAAATGATTTGAACTGATTTCTGACCGAATTGTCAGAGTACTGTATTTTAATCAGAAATTTCCGAACAATAACCGAATAATTTCCAAATAGGTTGGGCCTAGTGGGTTGACATGTAATAAGCTCAATTCCTTTCATAATTTATTCAGACACCGGTTTGGGTAACGAGCTCACATGTAATTACAGTCAGTATTCTTTAACTAAAAAGCACGGTTAAACAAAAAGTTTTTTAAATGAAATCAATTATGCAAAAGTCAATGGCAATTTGTTAAAATATTTATTTATTTTCAAATGGTTTCTAAAGTGATTTCATTTCATGTTGAAAATGTTTATAAATTGGAACTAAAGGTTATTGTTTCATGTTCTATACTTAAGTTATTTATGCTACTGATGGATATGTTTTGGAGCGTTGTTTCCAAAAATATTTGGAACCGTTCCGATATCGACATACTTCCAATGCGATATATCCGTTTCCGATATTTCCGAAATTTTTGAGACCATAACTGTATCCGATGATTACGTTTCCCAGTCTGTTTCTGACAATATTATATTAAAATAAAAACGATCAAACTATTTTCCATCTATTTCCCACCTTTTTCATTCCTAAATACCAAGCATTGCAGTAGCAAAACCCAATTGTTCATGGCGGCTACTATGGAGTATATATAGGTGGAAGGACGTCCAAGAGGGTGTTGGGGTCGTGACCTAACCCTAACACATGAAAATAATGGACTTAGACTTGATACAAGGCCCAATGGCCCAATATGGTGGCGCAGCACCCTGACAGATTCTGTACTTGATTTTGTTTCGACGATTCCCTTCGACTGCGAAGGAATTTGGACATGGGACCCGCGCCATTGGAAAGGATATCCTCTCCCCTTTCCGTGCATATGTAGAACGTCCAAAACGGAGTTCGTATGCGTCCTGGGCGTCCGTTTTAGTGCGTACTTGTACTCCGAGTTGGATACGATTTGGAGTTTGGTTCGGTTTCCATCTTCTTTGAACGAATTCTCTGGTCTTCCACGTCCCTAATACTCCCTCCAAGTACTCCTTGAACCTCTCCATGGATCCTAATCACAAATAAATCATTAAGTAGCAATCTATGTTCAAAAACATATAAGGAAATATATAAGAACGAGTTCAACTCTGAAATTAATTGTTGTGTATGAACACTATTGCTTGCATCTTGTATGTTCAATGGAGTTTTGTTTGTATCCATAGAAGTCATGTCCTCATCATGGAGTACTGGGGAAAGTTGTTGGATGAGATGGAAAGCATGACGCGGACCCTCGACAACCAGTCCCGGGCCATCTATGATCGGGCCAAGGCTACAAATACCGCAGCTGATGAGCGCCAGGAAAGGCTCTCCGCCATCCACGATAGTCTCGTCAAGCGCCGGGAGGCTCTTGAAGCTCGGGAGAGACGGCTCAAAGATGAAGAGTGGAAATTCCTGGAGCTGTGAGATGACCTCGTGAAGAGGGAGGAAGAGCTTGTCCAGAAGAAAGCTCTGGCTGACAAGATCCTTGAAGAACGCACCAAGTAATTGGATGAGCGTTGCAAGGAGGAGGAGGAGAAGGCCTAGGAGCAAGGGCAGGAACTCTACAAGCAGGAGAATGCCATCGCTGCCCGAGAGAAGAAAGTGTGGGGCCGAGAGAAAGATCTGGTCAACTGCCGGAATGAGATCCACCTTAGGGAGGAAGAGCTCAGCAAGCTCAAAAGGCAGGTTGCTGAAACGATTCAGCAGAATGCCAAAGAGGTGGAGCGTCTTGCTCGGGAGAGCTCGGAGCTGGCGACGGCCAAAAGATCCTTGGCGGAGATGCATGGTGCAAGGGCTGCAGAGTCCCAATAAGTTTGGGACTTCCTGGGCAAGGACAACGATGCGTTGACGCCAATGGGCTTCAGTCCCGTGCGTCTGGATGATCTAGAGCCGGAGCCGGACCAGGCGTTGGAGGCGCTGGGTTCACCAGGCAACAAGCTCTCCAAGGTGGGCGATGTCATCGCGGACCAATTGGAAATGGAGGGTCAGTCCCTGGCGAACAACGTCGCAGAGTTTGTGCTGACGTGCTACACAAACCGGGACCCTCAATTCCCTCTGGACCCAGTGCTTGAAGGTCCCATCGAAGGAGAGGGTGAAGCCGTCTGAGCCAACGTGTCTGCGGTGGCCTAGAAGGTCGCACAATTCTTCCATAGGGTCTAGGATCGTCTCCCGGTAGCTCCCGCTTGTACTCTCTCTTCTTCTTCTCCAAATTTGTAATATCTTGTCTCCAGATGAATGAAATCCAAATTTTTGAGAATTCGAATTTCATTTTTTGTCTTCAACACCTTTGTCTCGCTTGGCCCCTTGGTAGATGTACACAATTTGATTGTGAACATGTAACAAGAGGATGTACCAGTTGTTGAAGACTTGCTTCTTCGAACTTGTAGGTCTGAAGTCTTCGATAGTGTAGGCCCCCTGAGGCTGTCGAATCTTAGTGGCTCTGGCATTGATCATCGCTGGAGCTTAGTAGCTCTGGTAGTAGTCTCCATCGATGTGTAAAGCATCGATTGTTAGCCTTTTGGGTGTCAGAGCTTGGCAGCTCCGGCAGTGACCTCCGTCAACACGTGTTGTGTCAACATCAGACTCCACTTTAGAGTCTTTCCACCATCTTCACATTGACGACTTGCCTCTTAGCTTTCCTGGAACTGAGTAGCTCCAGAGATGCTCAATGTCAATGTTTGAACATCGACCACAAGCCGCCTAGAGGATGTCGGAGCTTATTTATTTTTCCTGCACACTGAAGTCAAGAAAAACAATAAAATACGTTTCCTATCTATAACTTCGTTGCGTTTTACTGTTCCAGAGAAAGTTTTAGTTCGAACACAATTGTAAATACAATCAAGAGTTCCGTTTTGCTTCCCTCAAGTCCGATCATTTCTGGACTCGCCTTACTTCGGCCTGCCTGGGTGTAGGTAGAGTGGCGTACTTAGGGTGCATGACCAGGCTAAGTCGATAGCACACTCCATCCCTAGATTGGCTTGGCGGCATTCAGACAAGCAGGCCATCAACAATATTTGAACCCGGAAGGATAGACAATGCAACTCGAATTGTACATGAACAGGTCGAGCTAATGTTTCTTAAGAACTGCACAACTTTGTTATAGACAAGAAAGAGAAAAATAAAAAATATTGAGCCTGTACAAAGTAAATGCACGTGGAGTCTGTTTTCACACAATGATGTCTTTCATTATAGGTTTGGGGTACAGGGGAAACAAGTACACTCTTAGGGTACGGAACCAGGCTAAGTGTGTTTCATTTCTCGTTCAACCCAAGGTAGCTAGCTACACTTTTAGTTCTGAGACTGTGAAAAGTGTTGCATGGGCATTGCGGACCTAACAGGGTAGGTCCGCCTGCCCTCCCGGAGGAGCTACCCGACTCTGTACAATGACTCTATAACATACACCACGTGTAATTACAGACTCACCTCCGTGATATTAAGCGTAGAACTTACGGAGGTGCTCAATGTTCGAAGGATTTGGGAGAGGTGTCCCATCCTCGGTTGCCAAGCGAACGCATACGGGACGGGATACTTTGATCACTTAGAAGGGTCCCTCCCAACTAGGGGAGAGTTTGTTTAACCCTTCTCTGGATTGTATTCTCCGTAGCACCAGATCGCCTTCCTCGAGCTGTTGACTGTGAACATGCCGTTGGTGATAGCGCCGAAGAGCTTGGCGGTATCGGGCATTCCGAACAGCTTCTCAACACCTTCCCTCATCAAGGAGGTCAAGGTCTTCACGCCGGAGCTGGTCCTGCGTGGCTTCATCGGAGGTCCGGACCCAGAGCGACCCAAAGGTGATTTCCGGAGGAAGGACAACTTCAGCTCCGTACACCAGGAAGAAGGGTGTCTCTCCAGTTGACCAGTTTGGAGTTGTCCTGTTGGCCCATAGAGTGGGCGGAAACTCTTCAATACAGTTGGCTCCATGCTTTTTCAGGCGCTCATATGTGCGCGTCTTGAGTCCTTTCAGGATGTCAGCATTTGCTCTCTCGGCTTGGCCATTGCTTGCCTGGTGAGCTACGGAAGCATGGCTGACTTGGATGCCGAGGTCTTCTCAGTATCCTTGGAAAGCAGAGCTTGTGAATTGGGTCCCATTATATGTTATGATTTTGTTCGGGACTCCAAATCTGCATACTATGGACTGCAAGAAGTTGATAGCTGATTGCTTGTTTACTGTCACAACTGGAGTTGCTTCCGACAATTTGGTGAACTTGTCGATGGCAACATACAGGAACTTGTAACCTCCGATGGCTCTTGGGAAAGGTCCCAAGATGTCCATCCCCCACATAGCGAAAGGCCATGTAGGAGGTATCATTTGTAGAGGCTGAGCCGGTGTGTGAATTTGCTTTGCATGGAACTGGCATGCTTTGCATTTCTTCACCAGCTCAGTTGCATCCTGGAGCACTGTAGGCCAGTAGAAGCCATGCCGGAAGGCTTTACCGACCAGCGTGCGGGAAGACGCGTGGTTCCCACACTCACCTCCATGGATTTCTGCGAGGAGCTCGCAGCCTTCTTCCCTTGTGATGCACCGCGTTAGGACGTCGTTGGCACCGCGCCAGTAGAGATCCCCTTCTACTAGCGTGTATCTTTTAGCCAATCTAACTATCCGGTCAGCGGATACATCATCGTCAGGAAGGATGTTGTCTTTCAAGTAGCTCCGGATCTCCGAGATCCATGCATCGGAGCTTTCTTGAGCATTTGAGTATTGCGTGCTGGGTTGCTCGGAGCTTCTAGCAGCACCTATGACCCTTGATGGCTGCCATGGTAACAAGGCCTTCGGGACCGCCAGCTTCGGATGCTGCTCTCACCCCCTTCGCTCAGTTCGGCAGGCTGAGCTGTGGGATTTGACAACCTCTGGACGAAGGTTCCGTTAGGAGCTGGAGCTCTGGTTGACGCTTTCGTCGAGAGTTCGTCAGCTTCAGCATTATGGACACGCTGGACATGGTGGAGATCTAGGACTTCGAAGTCCTTTTGAAGCCTCTGGACTTCAAGGAGATAAGCAGCCAATTGGGGATTGTTATAGGAGCATTCACCCTTCACCTATTTAATGATGAGCTGCGAATCTCCCTTGACCAACAACTGCTTGACACCAAATGATAGTGCCACCTTTAGTCCATAAATGAGTACTTCATACTCCGCCATGTTGTTGGTCGCCTTGAAGTCAAGGTGGACCATGTATTTTACCTTCTCCCCAGTTGGAGCGAGGAGAAGGACTCTAGCTCCAGCCCCCTGCTTTTGCATGGAGCCATCAAAGTAGAGGGTCCAGTGAGGTTCGGTGAAGACCCAAGCCTTAATTTCCGACTTCTGCTCACTAGGGCCCCCAGGGTTTGATGGAGAGGGGGTCCATTCCGCCACGAAGCCTGCCAATGCTTGACTCTTAATCGCTTGTCTTGGAATGAATTCAAGATCGAATTCAGCCAGTTCCGCTACCCACTTTGCAATGTTCCCAGTAGAGTTGGGATTATGCAAGATCGCACGCAGTGGGTAAGAGGTCACCACTGAGATCTTGTGAGCTTGGAAGTAATGGTGAAGCTTCCTGGAGGCGATGAGAACTGCGTAAAGCAGCTTGTGCACCTCTAAGTATCGAGTCTTGGAATCATGTAGCACTTCGCTGATGAAGTACACTGGGCATTGGACTGTCTGGACACTCCTGGAGGGGCCCGGAAATTCCTCCACATCAACCCGGACCCTCCCGGAGGGGTCCGAACCTGCTTTGGGGACCTCCGAGTCCCTGCTAGAGGAACCCAAAGCTTCTACTGAAGTGACCCGGACCCTCCCATAGGGGTCCAAGTCTTCTGGGATAAATCCTTGTTGATCCAAATCTGGGGGCTGGGACCCAGACTCACCTTCAGGAACCTCCAGACCCTCCCGGAGGGGTCTGGATTCCTGAGCTTGTGATGGTTCTGGTCTCTCCACAATCAGGACCATGCTGACAACCTCGTCGGTTGCTGAAATGTAAAGCAGTAAAGGCTCACCAGGGTTAGGAGCTACCAAGGTTGGTAGAGAAGTGAGGAGCTGCTTTACCTCCTGGAACGCCTTTTCTGCTTCTTCAGACCATTGAAATGGTCCAGACTTCCTCAATATATTGAAGAAGGGTAGCGCTCGTTCCGCCAGTCCTGAGATGAACCGACTGAGAGCAGCTAGACATCCAGTCAGTTTCTGGACATCATTGATGCGCATGGTGGCCGCATCTCCTCTATGGCTTCAATATTCACCGAATTTGCCTCTTTGCCCCGGTGGTTTACCAGGAAGCCGAGAAGCTTTCCGGAGCTAACGCCGAGGACGCACTTGTCTGGGTTCAGCTTCGTGCGGGTGACCCGCAGCTTGTCGAAGACAACTTGCAAGGTGTCAAGGAGTGACTCCTTGTCCTTGATCTTGATGACGATGTCATCAACATACACTTCCACTATGTCTCTGATGAGCTCTCCAAAGGTTTTGTACATAGCTCGTACAAATGTTGAAGGTGCATTCTTGAGACCAAATGGCATGGTACTATAACAGTACAATCCATCTACTGTGATAAAAGAAGTATGTTCTTCATCTTCCCTAGACATTCTGATTTGATGGTACCCAGAATATGCGTCTAGGAAACACAGTAATTCACACCCGGAGGTGGAATCCACTATCTGATCCATCTAGGTAGTGGGAATGGATCTTTTGGGCATGCCTTATTTAGTGTTGTGTAGTCGATACACATCTGAAGCTTCCCGTCGGCCTTGGGTACAACGATTGGGTTTGCCCGCCATTTTGGATGGAAGACTTCTCGAATGAATCCAGCTTCGAGCAACTTCTTCACTTCTTGTCGTATGAAGTTCCATTGCTCTAAGGATTGCTTTCGAGGCTTCTGATGTATGGGCCGAGCGTCGGGATAGATCTTCAGGTTATGCTCGATCACTTCCCTAGGGATCCCAGGCATTTGTGACGGTTGCCAGGCAAACACGTCGACATTAGCCCGGAGGAAAGTGATGAGCGAGAGTTCCTATTTGTCATTCAGACCTCCCGATATACGGGTGGTCTGAGCGGCATCGGAACCGATTTGGACGACTTTGACAGGGATGTTAGTGTCGTCGCTTGGTTGCAGGTGAGGTGCAGAGGTTGAGCCTCGTTGACAAATGCTCGGGGGTTTTGGAGCTTGCTCCTGGCTAGATTATTCCTCCTGTGCTGTAGCAAGTGCATGAAGTTCCTCCAGAGCAGTCACTCTTGCAGTACAGTCTCTGTTGATGCAGAGAACGCCAGCTGGTGTCGGCATCTTCAACACCAGGTAGCCATAATGAGCAGCAGCCATGAATTTGTACAAGGCGGGCCTGCCCAGAATGGCGTTGAAAGGCAAGTTGATCTGAGCAACGTCAAAGATCAACTTCTCAGTGCGATAATTCTCCCAAGTCCCGAAGGTCACGTGGAGAGTAATGGCACCGAGCGCTGTTATGGCCCCCGGACCCACTCCGAAGAAAGGTCGGGAGGGCCGAAGGTCCGAAGGTCGGAGCTGAAGCTTGACGAAAGCTTCAAATCTTATGAGGTTCAGCTCCGAACCTCCGTCCACCATTACATGGTGGAGACGAATGTTGTTGATGGTAGGAGATACCAACAAAGGTAGCTGGCCAGCTCCGATCATGTTCTGAGAACAGTCCGAAGCATCAAAAGTGATGGTAGTGTCCATCCACTTTCGATGAGGCTCTGCCCTGGCTGTAGGAGCTACTGAGGCCATGTCCCACCACATGGTCTTGAGGACACGGCAGGAGGTGATGTCCCACGAACCACCAAAGATGGTGGTCATGGTCTTTCGACGCTCATTGTCAGAGACATCGTAGTCATCGTCGACGGAGGTGTAGACAGCTTTCATGACCTTTTTACGGTCCTGGAAGCCTAACTCCTCTTCAGCCGGAGCTTCATCGACCTTCTATTTTCCTTCCCTCTGATGGAAAGGAACTTCTTCCCGGCGCTTGTTGTAGCGCTCGACAAGGTTTTGGACCTCCTGACAGTCCTTCATGTTGTAGCCGTTCGACTTGTGGATAGGACACCACATTTTGGAGTTGCCACCATCTTCAGAGGACGGCCGAGGTCGTTTTTCGGGGTGTGGCCCCCGGCCACCCGGAGCTGCAGCAGCTGCAGCGGTAGATGTGTCAGCCGACAGCTTCTTCTTGCCGTTGGACTTTTTCTTCTTTTTGCCACTCCCAAAGGTAGTGGCTTCGCCTTTGGATGATTTTTTTACCATCCTACGGAGATGGTTTGGAGTGCATTTCACTGCCCTCCGCAGCTTTGGCACACTTGTCTGCCAAGCTGAAGTGCTCTGTGACGCTGGTGATCTCCTTGACCGCCAGCTTCTCCAACATCTTCTTATCTCGTACGCCCTATCTAAATGCCACGATAACAGAAGCGCTAGAGATAGAAGGAATGGTGTTTCGTACCTGGTAGAACCTCTAGATGAATGAGCGCAGGGATTCTCCCCCCTTCCGCACAACTGCAAAAAGGTCCAGTTCGGTGCCTGGTCGGGTGTATGAACTCCCGAAATTGGCGGTGAACTGTTGGCACAATTCCTCCCAACTATTGATAGAGTTGTGAGGAAGGCTTATGAACCAGGACCTGGCAGTCCCAGTCAAAGCCACTGGGAAGTAATTGGCCATTACGGCCTCGTTACCTCCGGCCGCAAGGATTGCGGTGGTGTAAATTTAGAGAAACTCGGCGGGATTAACAGTCCCGTCAAATTTTTCTAGCAAGTGAGGTCGGAACTTTTTTGGCCATCTAACCATGCGTAGGTGCATGGCCAGTGCAGAACAGCCTCCTCCTACACCCTCAGGAGCAGGACTCTCTCAAGCCTCTCGCCTTTCGTGAGCACGCTCGATATGGACACGGTCGTCCTGTTGACGGTAACGGCGATCAAGCTCCGCCCGGAGGTCATGAGTTGACATCCTGGTTACCGTATGAGTACGTCGCACCCCATAAGGTAGCGACGTAACTTGCTGTGACGCAGCACGCCTCCTATTCTGGGAAGCATGCGGACCAAGTCTGCCAGACACGGTCCGGCGCTGTGATGGGGCCCGCCCTGAAGGAGGAGGACCTTGGTTACTGATGTGGTCGGCTACTACTGCAACCAGATGTTCCACATCAGCCCTCCACTGCTCCATTGCACCCTGGGATGCACTTGGAGGTGGTGGACGATGAAGGAGAGCACGCGCTGCATGAAGCGCGTGTTCAGGGTTGTTGTTATTCGCCGATGCAGTGACTGAAGCCGATGCACCGTCACGCTGCTCAGCTTGACGTGCTGTTGCAGGCGGTGGCGATGGAGGCATGACTCCTGCTGGAGCCACGACATCTGTTGGTTGTTGCATGTTGGAGGGATTGCCTACAGCGGGTTGAACAGCAGGATTGCCGTTGGATGATCCAGCAGCTGAGTTCACCATACTCGAAATATCGGGCCCACCTACCTGGCACGCCAACTGTCGGTGTTTGGATCCGGCAGATCTCCGAACACTACCTTTAGTAGTTCAAGGAGTTGTAGTTCGGTAATGGGTGCGCAGAGATTCAAGAAGGTGAATGGCAAGTGAACACAGAGATTTACGTGGTTCGGGTGGCCTGAGGGTAATACCCTACTCCACGGGGTGTGTTGGTGATGTATTAAGCGTATGAGTCTAGAAGAAGCTCCAGAAGAAGAAGCTCGTCTAGCTCAGGGAGTTCAGTAGTGGTCTCGAACAGTCCCTTGTGTATCGTCGACCAGTCCTTTTATAGTACAAGGACTGGTCGTTACAACGTTAGCCTTGCCCGACAGGTGGCCCGGCGGTTACACATGCTTGATACACAATAAGTGGCGTTAATTACCCTTAATAGCCTGGTAACGGGCCTTATAAGTGCTGTTACCAGTATTAAGGACCATCCGATCGTGTGTCATTAATATGGCATTAATGACACTTAATCGGGTCTTGAAGTGTTTGATTGATCCTTAAAGGTCCGGAGCCGTTGGGGGGTCCACTGGCCTAATTGTTGAAGTTGAAGGTCCGTCGGTTGCCACGTGGCAGCTCCGGAGCTTACCGTCGTGGACGGGTAGGTCCGGTGCTGTTGGACACGAGTCAGTACCGGAGCTCCCCTCTGTCTGGGGTTAGGTCCGGGGGTGCCATATTGGTATTCTGACCGGAGCTTCTCATGTGTGGGTGACAGCTCCGATCTTGTGATACACGTGGTGGCCCTGGGACTAACCATGTCCGGGAAGCACCTCCGGCAACGCCTGACATGTGGGGCCTTCGGAGGTCTTCAAATCTGGTAGATGGAGTTTCCTTGTGATCTTTGCAATCCCAAGGGGTATCCAGTACAAGGGGTACTGACACCTACGCACTACTAACAATTCATCCCTAGCAAGGGTGCTATAAATGCTTGGTGGTAGGTTTTATATTATACATGTAAATCCGCAAGCGCACGGAAACTATCGATGTAGCATTTCCCCTTTGAAGAGTATTCCTAAAATGTGCCATTTGTATTCTCCAAAGGAAGGCTAGATGGAATCAAAGCAATCATCAAATGGAAAAGCTAGGTTGGCCTAGGTAGGGTTCTAGCAAGAATGGATAAATGATAATTGGAGTAGTGTGACACACAAAAGAGCATTCTACCCTAAGGGGATAAATGAGATAAAGAGGGGCTAGGCTAAGGGTTAGGTAGAGACTCCTACAGTGCTTGTAATGTAAATATACATAGCCTAAGTTAGTTACTAATGCTCATGTCAATTATGAATTCTCATGCTAAGTGGATTAACACATCGAGCACGGGTTTGCCCCTAGCAACACTAGGCGACTCCCGCCAAGAGCTTGTAGCATAGCTGAACATGGAGGATTACAAAGGATAGATAGGGCTGTCATCACCTACTCCCTACCTCTTCAATATGTGGGTCTATTTGACATTCAACGCTACTCTCTATCCTCGCACCATTCTATCATATTATGTAATTACCTTAAGAGCCTAGGCACAAGCCATCCTAAGGCAATGAACTAAATCATGGTTGAACCAATGTTAATTCATAGCACAAGTGATTCATGTTAACATAATCATATCATAGCTAATTAGACTATAGTGGAGGTTTATAGTGTTTATGATGATGTAATGAGCATGGTATAGCACAATCATAAATACTATTCCTACCACAGACATGGAATCCACAATCAATCAAGAAATGCTTTGACCAAGTATATGAATAGTGGAAGACAAAAGATAACATCTTTATTAAGAATAAAGTCACAAATACAAATAGGAATATGGGAGACATACCTTTACCAATTGGGAAGAGACTCCTTCTACTCCTCTCCTACTTGGACTATGGACTAGAGGCTCTCCTCTCTACAACCTATACTCCTCTAAACATATGGAGAGTAGTGGATACTGGGGAAGAAAACTCAAGTGGTGTGTGTTGAAGTGAGGGGTGAGGGGTCCTATTTATAGCTTGGAGAAGGGTCGGTTCCCGTCACCAAAAGCATGTGAATCAGTCACTCATGACCTCTTCAAGCCGGGAGGAGCCAACACATGGCATTCGACCGCCTTTGGCAGCAAGACCTAGTCGACTGACTAGGGGGGTCGGCCGACCTGGTCTTGACCCTGTTGGGGTTGTGCTTCCTCCAGATCTGTGTCAGGTGGGTCCCAATCCTTTATATGTGTGCTACACTGTTGGATGGCCTCGGATACTTCTGTTTGTGGGCCATTCGATCCACTTGATGCCACGTGTCATCGCTTGATTGGCTAGAATAATATTATATAGGATCCATCCCCTTGTTTCATTTCATTTCTGCATAAAACTCCTGCATGTACCATTTTCTCCAAGGACAAGCGGAAATTGGTTAAATAGAAAGATGATGTGTGCAAGAAATGACAATTCCTTCACATAATTGAGTTATATTGATGGGTGAAATTGGTATGTAACAGTCGTTAACAAACTCCCCCAAGCTTATCCTTTGCTCGTCCCAAGCAAAGTCAAGACCTTAGGTTGATAATCAGGAGTTGCTACTATGTTCTATTTTTCAAAAGTACCATGTGCACAACAAAATACTCTACCTAGTATTGCAAAAATTGGCATGGTACTTCACCCATCTTAGGTCACTATGGGGCTTATGCCATCTCCTATTCATGGGTGGTTGAAAGATAGAACAATAAATTAAGCACACATACCCTAGAAATCAAGTTCCACTCAAATTTCAGAGAGTTCAATTTAGATTTTAAGTATCTCTATTTGACTCTCTCAAGTCTCTCCTTTGTGTATAGTGTAAATATGTCCTCACCAAGGCATTGTGCCTAAATTCATCCTACCTCTACATAAGGTTTGTATGTGGATCTTGGTAGGGATATAGTAGGCATATTTGCAACATATAATATTGCTAAGTCAAAAAATCAAGCCTTAGGAGAATCCAATTCAAAACACTTTGATTCAATACTTGTGCGTGTGTGATAGAATGGAGTGGATGTGGATCTTGAGATGACTCCTTTTTCAGTGGACTCTCTTATTTTGCAGGGATGAACCATGGCTACATTTTTTTCTCATGCTTGTGATTCAAGCATGCAATTTCATTTTCTTTTTCTTGTATTCATGTCTTCTACTCCCTTTTTGTGCAATGGATTTTGGAGAGAGTACTAAGCATGAATTATATGGAGTTTCTCTTTTTATTGTGGAATGGTGGTATGATGGAAATTTGCTTACTTCTAGTGTAGAAGTATAGCATGTGCAAGTGAAGTCTTGAATTCAAAAAGTAATGAAAGAAATCTCACATAGGTCTATACTACTTTGACAAAGCTCAATGTGAAGACAAATGGCATATGCATAAGGGCAGCCAATATAATATATCTTACGACTTTGGTAGGTATTTCGAATCAAATGAGAGTAACTTAAATCTTTTTAGAATTTCTTCAGAAATCTAAGTTTCACTTTCAAACTAGGAATAGCAGCCCTATCACTTTATCATATCTCACAACCACTTAGAATCGGTTTAGCTTTTGCTACCCACAATTTCAAAATCAAGACAAAAGCAATTCTAGCCAATGAGAGCAATATGATGGAGAGTAGTAAGTTGTAAACTAGGGACTTAGGAAAAATAAAACAGAACAACTATTCATCATTTCATCTATGTGAATTCCAAGTCATTCTTACTGCACATCTTTTATTTATTGAAAATAAAACCTATCCTTTTTTTTTTAATGCAAGGTGGATGATGGGTAAGTGGAAAATAAATATTCAAGGCGTCGAGACAATTTACCTCAAGTAAGGGTTCTCCCCCACGCTTGTTCTTCACTCACCTCCATGATGAGAGTTGAACCCTTGATGACGGAAGCATTCCGCGAGATCGGCTTGTTGTTGTTGTAGCATGGAGTTGAAGTTGGTGAATTTAGTGTCAATGTGTTGTTGCTAGTCTTGGATACCTTGGACATGCCCTTGCAGAGTGTTGTAGATGTCACCCGTCCTTACTTCAAGCTCCTCTATATGAATAGAGAGGTTTGTCATTCCTTGGCTATAGTCACGATGACTTCTAGCCGAAGTGGAATGACATCTTCTCATAGATGTTAGAGGCAAGGTGTTACAACTTGATGTAGATAGGGGTGCTTCCCATGTAGCACCTGGCCATCCATGCAAAGACGGACCATCGATCTCATACGATGGAGGTTGAGTCCATCCGGGTGCATCACCCGTTGGGTTCTCTTCCACTTCATACTCATGGATCGTGGAGGTTGTCGGGGGCATAACCACTCTCCTTGTACGGCTTCTAGTTACCCTGCCAGAGACATTACTTCTTCTGACTTCCTTGATGGGAAGTAGGTCAATGGTTAGCCTCAAGTATTTGTAGAAATGATAATCCGTGTTCGGTAACCGAATTTCATTGACAAAGTTGGGATAATAGAAATATCGAAGAGCCATCTTGATCATGCTTAAGGGTATGTCCTTGCACTAAATAATCTTCATCAATTAATTCTCTTTCATTTTCAATATACTCAAATTAAGAATATTCTAGTGCTCCTACCCTATTAGCAATATAGGTAATCAATGAAGTGCATTCAATTGGCCCTACCCTTGGGATGTAATCTAACCACTGTGTCATCATGGCAATAACTGGAGCAACTTTCATCTTTTTAATCCTGGCAAATAAAATTTTCAGCTCATCATAATGCACTATCCTTACATCTCCTCTAGGGAACATAGTCATAGCCACCATATATGCATGAAGCGTAAAGTAGGGTTGTGCAAGTGGCTATTCCTAGGTGCACTACATCTAACCTCACCAGTTAAATCTTGCCAAAAACTTTGTTTGTTAAACTTAGGCAAAGAGTCTAAATATAGCAAACAACGTTTATAGAAGCCTAGGATTTTGCTTAATTCTTTCCATAGGATGTTGTATTCTTTTTGAAATAATCTAAAAGTAATACCATCAAATCCTATTTTTAGCGTGCAAAGAAATTGTATTCAGAGAAGGCGTGAACCTTTCTCCTCTATGTGAGCAAAGTTTTCCCATCCTAATGCACGCCAAATGGAAAAGAATTCGGAATCCATACCTATTTTAGAGATCATATCCGGATCATATGCTTTCGTATGAGAAAACTCACGATCTTGGAGGACCCTGCGTGGCTGATCTTCAAATTCACTTTGGATGTCGAGGTCGTCGTCATGAAGAAGTTTGTGTGGGTTGATACTCTCACCCATGGGAGTATCCTCTCCCACACTCCTCCTTTGTGAACTTGGTGTAGCAACAGAAGAGGGGCGTGCACTTGAGTCTCCGCCATGAGTTGAGCTTGCAACCTCCTTCCTCTTTCCAAACAACCTCTTCATTCCTTTCATGGCCACAACAAACAAGAAGACAACAAGGCAAGAACTCAAAAGAGGTGATGTTAGAGAAAACAAAACCCTAACAAAATTTTCTATTGAAGAACTTGAGAGCAAATTGCAAATGCAAACAAAAGCAAATCTTTTTGAGTTTGGAAATGATCAAGAGCACTTCAATGAAGAGCAAGAAAAACAATGTGAGCAATAATGACTTTGGGATCTAAGAAATGAGGTGAAGTGTGAAGAGAAGTGCTCCTCACGACCACCTTTTATAGTGTGCAATCCCCAATGGTCACTAGAGAACCAAATGTACCCATTGGAGGAGAGAGAGCCAAATTGCCTCTCTCCCCATGTCGGCCGAATAGGGGGGTTGGCCAACCTGACAGGTGGGCCTCCCTATTCCCACTTTTGGCAGATGGTTCCGAATAAAAACTCTTTTTTCAAAACCCAAGAATTTTCTTTTTTTTTTGAAAAAAAAACGAAATAAAAATGATAGTTTAGAATATAAAATTCTCAACATACTACAAAATCAAATATGCAGTGGGGAAACTCTAACTTAATGGGGAAACCAAATAAAGAGAAAATAAAAATAAAGAAAAGGATAACTACCAATTTAACCTATTGGCAAGGTTTCACCACCTTCCGATGAGATGGACATTCCTCCTTCTTCATTTCTTGACATCCGGGCCCGGAGGGATGGGCTCGGATGGCTTGTCTTGCTTCTTCCGCCATACGTTTTTTGGCGGCTTGGTGGACTTGGACCTTTGGGGAGGCTCGGACTTCTCTATCTTCTTGGGATGTCATCGTGGATCATAAGACGAGTTTTTCGCATAGATCAAATTCCTCATGAATGCAATGAGCGGGTCCACCTTTGCAGGAGTTATTTTGACCACTTAAATGTGTTTAACATTCACCCCATTATGGATTATGGACCAATACTCCAATTTTGGGCAGAAGTCAAACTTCTCCTCCTTGCCATTAATATGGAAATGGAGTTCTCCAGCTTCCACATCTATGCGAGCCTTCGCGGTTCTTAGGAATAGGTGCCCAAGAATGAGCAATGTATCCTTCGCGACATCCATATCTAGCACCACGAAATCCACGGGTATGAAGCAGTTCCGAATTGGATAACAGACTGAGGAATCAGCCAGTTGGAGCTGCATTGGTGTTGGAGTAACCTCCGTGAAGTTCAATTGGTCGAAAACCACCTTGGGCATCACACTAACACTTGATCCAAGGTCACAAAGGGCCTTGTCAAAGTGGTGTGCCCCAATTGAGCATGAGATTGTAGGACATCCGGGGTCCTTCATCCAGTTGCCTCCTTGTAGAGAAATCATGTTGGCACTTTCCACAGGAGGTTCGGGCCGTCCTGGCATCTTGCCATTCTCCATTGGAGGAACAACAGCTCCTGTTGAGCCAACTGAGTCTGCAACATCTTGTTGAAGCTCAATTAATTCTTGAAGGCTGAGGATAGTCCTTCAATCTTGGCATTGATGCTCTCTAGGGTCCTGTCATGGGCTGATAGTTTCTTGGATAGAGCATCATTGATCTTCAGCTGGCTAATGGCAAGTTCTCTCAAGTTGGGATGATTTCCATTGTTACCATTGTTGTTGTACCCTCCTTGAAAGAATGGTGTTGTTGACCCCACCCTTGACCTCGTGGACGATAGCCATTGTTTCCATTGTTTGCTATGTATAAGGCATCCTCACGGGTTTCTAGGCAATCATTGCCCAAATGGCCCGTGTTGCCACAGACTTCACAAGTAATGTGAGAGTCTAAGGCATAGGCATTGCCACATACCTCACCATTGCTTTGTCCATCAGTCTTTTTTGTAAGGAGGTTCAATTTTGCAGCGATCATGTCCACCTCCTTTAAGGTGTGCATGCCTCGCTAGCTGGTATAGAGACGCTCGTCGCTCCAACCCATGTTTGACACCATATTCTCAATCAAATCTTTGGATTTGGGCACCGGCAATGAGAAGAAGGCACCTCCAGCAGCAGCATAAACATGGTCACAGGCAGAAGGGATTAGCCCATTGTAGAAGTTTTGGATTATGAGCCAGTCATCCATCCCGTGGTGGGGGCAGGCTAGGATATACTCCTGTAACCTTTCCCAAGCATCGAGAATAGATTCCTTGACATCTTGCTGGAAGCTGGAAATTCTTCCATGTAGGGCATTGGTCTTGCCCAACGGGAAAAACATGGCGAGGAATACCATAGAACATTTCTCCCAAGTGTCTATAAAACTTTGGTTCGTGTAGAACCACTGTTTCCCTCTCCCAAAAAAAAGAGAATGGAAACAACCTAAGACAGACAACGTCAAGAGATAAGTCCTTGATCTTAAAAATGATGCAGATCTCAAGGAACTGTTGCAGGTGAGCACTTGCATCCTTGTTAGCCTTCCCACAAAATTGGTTGGGTTGCACCATAGCGATCAGGCCAGTCTTGATTTCGAAATTTACGTCTCCTGTGTTAACAGTGTGATCGACAGACACATTGTTAGCAGAGGGAGCTGAAAACTCACGAAGCGTCTTCTGGGCCATTTGTGTTTTGATTGTTGGTGTAAGACCTATGTGTGCTGAATAAATTGGCTTGTAGTGAATACACTTGGCTTTGATGATAAAAGATTTTAATATCACCAAAACACCTTTTTATCAAGGTCCGACTCTAGCTCCGAGCTACAGCAAGGTCCGACGATAGGTCCGGCTTGTTTTGGGTAGCTCCGGCTACGTTAGATGCTAGGTCCGACTTCTTGGTAAGGTCCGACCAGCTTTGGTTAGCTCCGGTGAGCTTTATCTTTAGCTCCGACATGTCCTTGTTAGCTCCGGCATGTCTTTGTTAGCTCCGGCATGTCCTTGATAGCTCCGGCATATACTTGATAGCTCCGGCATGCTTTTGCTAAGCTCCGGATCCAGGATCTACTAGTTTTGGTAAGCTCCGGATCCAGGATCTACTAGTTTTGATAAGCTCCGGATCCAGGATCTACTAGTTTTGGTAAGCTCCGGCGCTAGGTTCTACTAGCTCTTGTTAGCTCCGGCTCAAGCTCCGGGTTGCTCTGGCAAGGTCCGGAACTTGATCGCAGTGCTTCTGCTTTTCATTTGCAATGTTTTGTACTTGCTTTACAAGATTGAAAAGATTGCTTAGTTTTCATTTGCTAAGTTTTTGGTGCGTTTTGGATGATACGGTTGATATCGTTTCTACTGTGGTTTTGCAACATGCTTATGTGAGGTTCTCACGTAAGGTGTTGTGTTCGGAACTAACGTGAGTCAAGTCGAGGACTTGGGCTCGTAAGGATTGGTTGTTTATTCATGTGCAGGTGTTGCTTGAGTTCAAGTCATGGCTGGTGACGGGGTCCATTGGACTAGTCTCAGGAGGAGATGAGGTTCCAACAACCAAGTTCGGGAGGAACTGTGGTTGAGCGGGTCAGGAGGTCGCGCAGGATGATTGAATCAAGGGCAGTGCATATGAAGGTCGAAGGAAGGTGTTCGCAAGTATGCATGAGGTGCATGACGTGGCAATATGCTTCTAGAGACGGATTATGGAAGGAAGATCTGATCGGAAGGATCGGAT
Source organism: Tuctoria greenei (assembly GCA_036927565.1). Taxonomy (NCBI): domain Eukaryota; kingdom Viridiplantae; phylum Streptophyta; class Magnoliopsida; order Poales; family Poaceae; genus Tuctoria; species Tuctoria greenei. The sequence goes on along the minus strand of JAYESD010000011.1, from coordinate 125,878,662 downwards.
CGTATCGGTTGAAGACTTTGGCTGCGGCAGAGTCGGTTATGGCTCGGTATGAGAAGTATCGAGTTAGGTTATGTTAGGATTTCGTGTGTGTCACGAAATTGAGTTGTTTAGGAATGTGGGATACGTTCCTAAGGTGTTTGGAAGTCTTAAGATTGCTTCTATCTGCGTGTAGAAGAATCTTGAGCAGTTATGGTAAGTTTCGATTGTGATCGGATTAGGATTAGAGTCCTAGTTGTATTGGTATGTCCTAAGGGCTGGTTATATAAGCAAGGGAAGGCCAAAGCTCGTGAGAGACGACTTTGGGGCTGTTCCTCTTGTGTTCTATTGAATAAAATTCGTAGTTTGAAGGAACTTTTGTGCCTTGTTCGTCCGACTTGTTCCAGACAAGTTTTACTCGTCGAGTTTCTGGACAGCACTATCTTTTGTCGGTGGTTTTATCATAACTCGAGTTTTACAGATTCAATTGACGTGATTCTTTTTTGGTTGTCTTCACAACTTGATTGTCTATCATCTGTCAAAATTTCACGGTCATTGGATTTGTAGTTTCTGAGCTACACGAGTTTCTTTGCAGCATTACAGAAACTGTTTTTCTCGGGTAGGTCAGATTGACCAGTGTTTGATCTTTTGATCATAACTTGAGTTGTTCTCGACGGATTTGAGTAATTCTTTTTGTGTTGTCTTGGTGACTTGATTCTCTCTGATATATATCACTTTTGTCACGGTGAAACACGTTTAGATTAGTCTCATACACGATTTCTTTAACAGATCGTTTTTCTACCGAAGGGATTAGGGTTTTATTGTTTCCGCTGCGTAAGATTTTTAAATCTACCATTCACCCCCCCCCTCTGGTAGCTTTTCACGTGCTCTTCGATCCTACAATTGGTATCAGAGCCACGGTGCTCTAATCTTTGTGATTTGCACGTGTTTTTGACTAATCATCATGGAGAAGTACTCCGTCAAACCTTGTGTGTTTGCTGGTATTGATTTTCAGGTTTGGAAGGCACGCATGGAGGCTTTTATCCAGGCACAAGGCTTTGCAATATGGGAGAAGGTGTATAAGCCTTATGAAGTGCCACCCAATGATCAAGTCACAGCCACGAACCTCCGGGACGTCGACAACAACAACAAAGCCCGAAACTTGATCATCCAAGGACTCACTCAAAGCGACTTTGATCGTGTCGCGCACCTCCGATCAGCATACGACGTTTGGAGAGCTCTCTGTGATTATCATGAAGGCTCCAACACAATCAAGGAGGTAAAACAAGATATGTTCAAGAAAGAATATATGCGTTTTGAGATGCAACCAGGTGAGTCGATCGATGACCTCTTTGCTCGTTTCAATAAAATTCTCAGCAACTTACGTAGTGTCAATGTAAATTTTTCTGATGCTGAGAATGCTAGACAACTTCTTAGTGCATTAGACATGACAATTTGGGAGATGAAAGTAACATCTATTCGTGAATCAACTGTCATGAGTTCTCTTACATTAGATGTACTTTATTCTAAACTAAAAACTCATGAAATTGACATCCTAGCACGTAAGAACCCAAACAAGTCTATTGCATTTGTCTCACAACGTGATATGTCTAGCTCCGGCCAATCATCATCCTGCAATACTCTTGCTTTGTTGTCCTCACTAACCCTGGAGCAGATCGAAGAAATTCCAGAAGAGGAGTTGGCACTCATCTCTACTAGATTCTCAAAAGCATTGCAAAATGTGAGAACTAGAAGGAGAGGAAGCTCCGGACCTCAACGCTGCTTTGAATGTGGTAAAACAGGACACTTTCGTACAGAATGCCCTAGCCTGTCAGGTCCGACCACCCGGGAAGAAAAACAAAGAAAGATCCGGACTTCCTCTGGAAATTCCAACAAGAAGAAGAAAGGTACCATAGGACGCAAGATGATCAACAGCTTCATCACCGCGCTTCAAGAGCTCAGTTCAAGTGATGTAGACTTTGAAAGTGATGAAGATAATGATGATCTGGCCAACTTATGCTTCATGGCGGGCAAAGCAAGATCAAGATCAAGTCAGGAGGAAGCAGAACACAACAGTGACGATGATGAGGTATGTTCTACCTGCAATGAAATGTGTGATGCTATTTCTCGTGCAACTATTATTGTCAAGAAAAAGGACAAAAAGCTTAGGGATAGTGCTGCTAAAATTGAATCACTAGAATCTGAAATTAACCGTTTAAAAACTTTGATTCCTAGTGATGATGCGTGTCCCTCATGTGACTTAATCTATGAACAATTGTCCACATTAAGAAGTGCACACTCCTCCACTCTAGATAAACTTGATGAAGAAATTAAAAAGAACAAAGAGCTTTCTGCACTAAATGATAAAAACTTGAAAGATGCTAGCTGTTCTACAATTGACTTGCATTGTTCTGCATGTGAAAATCTTGATAAGAAACTGCAAGATGCTATGAATGAAATTTCTATGTTGAACAATGCTTTACGTTCTCATGAAGTTAAATTTTGTTCCAATTGCAAACTAAAAGGAAAAACTTCATGTGAAAACTGCCTAGACTTGTCCAAGAAACTTGATGACATGAATAGGACACTAGGTCGGTTTTGTAATGGGGATAAGAATCTAAACTTGCTGTTGAATTCTTCCAAGTCTAGCAAAGATAAAACTGGTTTAGGTTTTGATTCTCATGTTCATGCTAAGGCACATCCACCTAAAATTGTAAGGTCATTAGGAAGTGGTTTGATTCAAACAGTTCCTAAACAAAAAGAAGTGGTTTTCAAATCTGCAGGAGTGTTGCCTCATTCGGTTTCAAATAAATATATTGCTTGCTCATCTAGACATGAACACAAAGTTAAATTTCATTGTACCTTGTGTGGTAGAGATGGTCATGTCATAGATTTTTGTTATAGACTAGCTAAACAACAGAAAAAGGAAAGAAAAATTGCTAGATCTTATAACTTTCATGCAATTAGAAAAACACAACATGCTTTAGTGAGTCAGAAATTTGAGAAGGTAGCTTCCGGACCTTCTGGTAAGAAATCCGCAAAAGCAGCTCCGATAGTTCCGATAGCTCCGAGAGCTACCGGATCATCTGTTGTTCCCTCTGGAGCTTCAGTTTTTGCCTCCGGACCTTCTGCTTTTACCTCCGGAGCTACCGGTTTTCACTCTAAACAAGTAACAACTTCTAAATCAACTGTTAAGAACAGAAAACCTCAATCTTTGACTCATAAACCTGCTGTTTTATCTCAGCTTTCGCATGTTTTTCCTGGTGCACGTCGCGTGACTCAGTACTGGATTCCTATATGCCTTTTGACTAACCCCAGTATTGAGTCATCGGCGTATTGTGCTTCTATGTAGGTTACACGCTTGAGGAAGGAGAATATTTGGATTGTGGATTCAGGTTGCTCACGCCACATGACAGGTAACAAAGATTGGTTCTCCTCCCTCACCTTTGTGTCACGTGTAGAGAATGTTACTTTTGCCGATAATTCTTCAACTCCTATAATTGCTAAGGGTTCGGTTAGAGTAAATGATCACTACACTTTGAAGGATGTGGCACTTGCCAAAAATTTGAAATATAACTTGCTTTCTGTTTCACAATTGCTAGATGAAAATCTAGAAATTACTTTCAATAAAAACTGCTGCAAAGTTGTAGATTCAAATAGTGAGCTTATTTTTAACATGTCTCGGTTTGGAAGAGTTTTTAAAGCTGATTTTGATATGTCTTCTTCTAAGCATAGGTGTCTAGTTGCTAATGATTCAAAGGACTTATATTTTTGGCATCGTAGACTTGGTCACGTAGGCTTTGATCACCTAACGCGTGTTAGTGCTCTTGATCGCATACGAGGGCTGCCTAAGCTTAAAGGGGACAAAGAAATTGTGTGCTCTTCTTGTAGACATGCTAAGATGGTTGCAGGTTCACATACTCCTCTCACAATGATCATGACAACTGAACCATGTCAACTTTTGCATCTTGACACCGTAGGACCTTCACGTGTTCAATCCTTCGGAGGTAAATGGTATGCTCTTGTTATTGTTGATGATTATTCTAGATATTCTTGGGTGTATTTTATGGCGTCTAAGAATGAAGTCTTTAGTCACTTTAGAACTTTATTTCTTAGATTATCAATTGATCACCCAGGATCATTAAAAGCAATTAGAAGTGATAATGGAACTGAATTTAAAAATCAATTCTTTGATCACTTTTGTGCTGAAAATAGAATAGATCATCAATTTTCTTCACCATATGTACCTCAACAAAACGGTGTTGTAGAAAGAAAGAATAGAACCCTAGTTGAGATGGCTAGGACTATGCTTGATGAATATCAAACCCCTAGGAAATTTTGGGCTGATGCGTTAGCAACCGCTTGTTATGTCTCAAATCGTGTTTTCTTGCGTGCTAAGCTAGGTAAAACACCATATGAGCTCCGGTTTGGACATAGGCCTAGTGTTACACACTTTCGGGTCTTTGGTTGCAAATGCTTTGTTAAGAAACATGGTAATCTTGATAAATTTGAACCTAGATCCAATGATGGCATGTTTCTTGGTTATCCATCTCATACTAGAGGCTACCGTGTGCTTTTACTTGACACTAACAAAATTGTGGAGACTTGTGAAGTGTCTTTTGATGAAGCTAGCTCAGGTACTAGCTCCGGTGTTGCAGGACCAGATTCATATTCTCAGGGGGAGGGTATTTTCGAAGATGAAGAAGAGCCGGTGATACTGCCTGGTAGTTCCGAAGTTGACACGTGTCCAGCTCCGGACATTGAACAAGCTCCGGCTGTCACCTCTGCTGGTCCTAATCGTCCACAAATCACAAGTTCATCAATCTACAATGAACCTAATGAAAAAGAAGCTTGTGAGACATCTGTTCCCCTACGTTTTTACAAAGATCATCCCCCACAACAGATGATTGGAAGCTTGCATGAACGAGTCACACGGTCCAGGTTTTGCGATCCAAACTCTCATGCTCATTCTGCTTTTGTTGCTTCTTTTGAACCCAAAGATATATCACACGCACTCACTAATGAATCTTGGATTATTGCCATGCAAGATGAGTTAGAAAATTTTGAAAGAAATAATGTTTGGAAACTTGTACCTCCACCTCAAGGCCACACTTTAATTGGAACTAAATGGGTATATAAAAATAAACAAAGTGAGGATGGGGTTGTGATTAGGAATAAGGCTAGGTTGGTTGCTCAAGGTTTCACTCAAGTTGAAGGTCTAGATTTTGATGAAACTTTTGCTCCTGTCGCTAGATTAGAAGCCATAAGAATTTTGTTAGCTTTCGCAGCATCTAAAGGTTTTAAGCTATATCAAATGGATGTTAAAAGTGCTTTTCTTAATGGCTACATAGATGAGGAGGTTTATGTCAAACAACCACCAGGTTTTGAAAATCCAGATTTTCCTAATCATGTTTACAAACTGTCCAAAGCCTTATATGGTCTCAAACAAGCACCTAGAGCATGGTATGATAGGTTAAAAACATTCTTACTTGAAAAGGGGTTTACAATGGGAAAGGCTGATAAAACTCTTTTTGTGCTTAAACATGGCAATGACTCATTATTCGTTCAAGTGTATGTGGATGATATTATCTTTGGTTGTGCTTCTCATGATCTTGTGTCCAAGTTTTCAGCAATGATGAGTTCCGAATTTGAAATGAGTATGATGGGTGAACTCACTTACTTTTTGGGGCTGCAAATCAAGCAAACCAAGGAGGGTACCTTTGTGCATCAAACAAAGTATACCAAAGATCTCCTAAGGCGCTTCAACATGGACAAAAGCAATCCTCTTCGGACACCAATGGGAACAGCAACAACACTTGAACTTGATGAAGATGGTGAATCTGTGGATCAAAAAGAATATAGAAGTATGATCGGATCACTTTTGTACCTTACAACATCAAGACCGGACATACAATTCAGCGTATGTCTTTGTGCACGGTTTCAAGCTTCCCCACGTGTTTCACATCGTCAAGCCGTCAAAAGGATTCTCAGGTACTTACATGGAACTCAAGAATTTGGCATTTTTCTTCCTTCTTCCTCAATCGTTTCTTTGAAAGCTTTTTCGGATGCTGATTTTGGGGGTTGTAGGATTGATAGGAAAAGTACTTCCGGTGCTTGTCATTTTCTTGGTAATTCTCTTGTTGCTTGGTCCTCTAGAAAACAAAGTTCAGTTGCACAATCCACAGCCGAATCTAAGTATGTAGCTGCTGCTAGTGCTTGTTCACAAATTCTTTGGATTGTTCAAACACTTAAGGACTATGGGGTTGATCTAGATAGTGTTCCACTGTTCTGTGATAACACTAGTGCTATTTGCATTGCTAAAAACCCCGTGCAACATTCTAGAACTAAGCACATTGACATTAGGTATCACTTTCTCCGTGATAATGTTGAAAAAGGAAACATTGTGCTTCACCATGTAGATACCGAACAACAATTGGCTGACATTTTTACAAAACCTTTGGATTTCACTCGTTTTTGTAACATTCGTAGTGAAATAGGGGTTATGCATCCTCATGGCTTAAATTGAGGGGGAGTTTTTGAAACTTAGGAAGTCTATGTGGGAATCTGAAATTAAAATAATATGAGCATATTATTTCATACATATATGACTTTGTGATTCCTTTTACATGCTGAAAGTTCTTACTACATTACTCGTGTTATACTTTTTGTAGTTTTTGCCATGTCTAGTAATTGGAATAATTACTTACACTAAATCTGGTCATGGTCAAACTTTCTTGATTTTTTGAACTTGTTGCATGCTCACAAATGCTTTTAATCATTAAGAATTTATCAAGTAATCAACTCACATGTTGAGTTTTTATGAACAAACATAAATTGAGAAAAGATCAAGAGAATATGCATACATCGCACTTCTTCTTTTGAGATGGCTTGTCATTGCACTTAGATATGAACTTGGAAGAAGTTGTGTATGACTAAAACCATGTCCTTAAGCTTCTGATTGTCAAATGACATAGGCTTGGCTTGGTTGGTTAGAATAAGGCAGATGAGCATATAATCTCTTGCAAATAATAAGATGCAGCGACAAATGTCATGCTTTCAGGTTTTGAAATAGTTGAGTTTGTGAGATCATGACCTGCTAAAATTGAAAATCACACTTGCTTTCTAGCATGGCTTACACTACATTATGTATCTCATTGATGTGATAGTGTAAGTTACTTGATAGTATGACTTGGGTGAGCTTTGTTTATATGTATATGTTATAATATGCTCATAACAACTAAAGAGGGAGAGATAATTTGTTTATATCTCATAACAATTAAAATTTCTCTTTTACCTTGCTGAATACATTGTCAAAGGGGGAGATAAATCACACATTCAAAAAAAAGGAGAGATAATAAAGGGGGAGACATTTTCATTTTCAAAAGGGGGAGAGATTTTCATTTACGTTTGTTTTACAAAAGGGGAGAAATTGTTTTCAAAACTTTTATGTGAATAAGCCAATGTTCGGATTTTAAATGGTGTTGCCAATGCATTCATCAAGGGGGAGATTGTAAGACCTATGTGTGCTGAATACATTGGCTTGTAGTGAATACACTTGGCTTTGATGATAAAAGATTTTAATATCACCAAAACACCTTTTTATCAAGGTCCGACTCTAGCTCCGAGCTACAGCAAGGTCCGACGATAGGTCCGGCTTGTTTTGGGTAGCTCCGGCTACGTTAGATGCTAGGTCCGACTTCTTGGTAAGGTCCGACCAGCTTTGGTTAGCTCCGGTGAGCTTTATCTTTAGCTCCGACATGTCCTTGTTAGCTCCGGCATGTTTTTGTTAGCTCCGGCATGTCTTTGATAGCTCCGGCATATACTTGATAGCTCCGGCATGCTTTTGCTAAGCTCCGGATCCAGGATCTACTAGTTTTGGTAAGCTCCGGATCCAGGATCTACTAGTTTTGATAAGCTCCGGATCCAGGATCTACTAGTTTTGGTAAGCTCCGGCGCTAGGTTCTACTAGCTCTTGTTAGCTCCGGCTCAAGCTCCGGGTTGCTCTGGCAAGGTCCGGAACTTGACCGCAGTGCTTCTGCTTTTCATTTGCAAAGTTTTGTACTTGCTTTACAAGATTGAAAAGATTCCTTAGTTTTCATTTGCTAAGTTTTTGGTGCGTTTTGGATGATACGGTTGATATCGTTTCTACTGTGGTTTTGCAACATGCTTATATGAGGTTCTCACGTAAGGTGTTGTGTTCGGAACTAACGTGAGTCAAGTCGAGGACTTGGGCTCGTAAGGATTGGTTGTTTATTCATGTGCAGGTGTTGCTTGAGTTCAAGTCATGGCTGGTGACGGGATCCATTGGACTAGTCTCAGGAGGAGATGAGGTTCCAACAACCAAGTTCGGGAGGAACTGTGGTTGAGCGGGTCAGGAGGTCGCGCAGGATGATTGAATCAAGGGCAGTGCATATGAAGGTCGAAGGAAGGTGTTCGCACGTATGCATGAGGTGCATGGCGTGGCAATATGCTTCTAGAGACGGATTATGGAAGGAAGATCTGATCGGAAGGATCGGATCGTATCGGTTGAAGACTTTGGCTGCGGCAGAGTCGGTTATGGCTCGGTATGAGAAGTATCGAGTTAGGTTATGTTAGGATTTCGTGTGTGTCACGAAATTGAGTTGTTTAGGAATGTGGGATACGTTCCTAAGGTGTTTGGAAGTCTTAAGATTGCTTCTATCTGCGTGTAGAAGAATCTTGAGCAGTTATGGTAAGTTTCGATTGTGATCGGATTAGGATTAGAGTCCTAGTTGTATTGGTATGTCCTAAGGGCTGGTTATATAAGCAAGGGAAGGCCAAAGCTCGTGAGAGACGACTTTGGGGCTGTTCCTCTTGTGTTCTATTGAATAAAATTCGTAGTTTGAAGGAACTTTTGTGCCTTGTTCGTCCGACTTGTTCCAGACAAGTTTTACTCGTCGAGTTTCTGGACAGCACTATCTTTTGTCGGTGGTTTTATCATAACTCGAGTTTTACAGATTCAATTGACGTGATTCTTTTTGGGTTGTCTTCACAACTTGATTGTCTATCATATGTCAAAATTTCACGGTCATTGGATTTGTAGTTTCTGAGCTACACGAGTTTCTTTGCAGCATTACAGAAACTGTTTTTCTCGGGTAGGTCAGATTGACCAGTGTTTGATCTTTTGATCATAACTTGAGTTGTTCTCGACGGATTTGAGTAATTCTTTTTGTGTTGTCTTCGTGACTTGATTCTCTCTGATATATATCACTTTTGTCACGGTGAAACACGTTTAGATTAGTCTCATACACGATTTCTTTAACAGATCGTTTTTCTACCGAAGGGATTAGGGTTTTATTGTTTCCGCTGCGTAAGATTTTTAAATCTACCATTCACCCCCCCTCTGGTAGCTTTTCACGTGCTCTTCGATCCTACAGTTGGTGCAGTTGTGCTGGCTTGCTATGTCGCTCGAAGCTTCTGAGGAGTAATGACACGAGGTCGTCTCTCAGAAGGGATTGGGGATCTTCAACAAAGTTTTCCGACAAGCGGAAACGAGACATACACTACCCTGTTTTCCTATAAAATGCAAAAACAAAGAAGGGTCATCCTACTAAAACCTACCATGGTTCTATCCTATTCACTCAATCATGCAATACTTCGGGTGCATTCCCCGGCAACGGCGACAGAAATGCTTGTTGATATTTCCTACGCACTACTAACAATTTATTTCCAGTAGGGGTGCTAGAAATGCTTGTTTGTAGGTTTTATATTATACATGTAAATCCGCAAGCACACGGAAATTATCGATGTAGCACTTCCCCTTTTAAGAGTATTTCAAAGGGTGTCATTTATATTCTCCCAAAGGAGGCTAGATGGAAGCAAAGCAATCATCAAGTGGAAAGGCTAGGTTACCCTAGGTAGGGTTATAGCAAGAATGGATAAATGATAATTGGAGTAGTGTGACACACACAAGAGCATTCTATCTTAACGGGATAAATGAGGTAAAGAGGGACTAGGCTAAGGGTTAGCTAGAGACCCCTACAGTGCTTCTAATGTACATATACATGGCCTAAGTTAGTTACTAATGATCATGTCAATTATGAATTCTCATGCTAAGTGGATTAATACATCGGGCACGGGTTTACCCCTAGCAACACCAGGTGACTCCTGCCAAGAGCCTGTGGCATAGCCGAACATGGAGGATTACAAAGGACAGAGAGGGCTATCACCACCTACTGCCTACCTCTTCAATCGTGGATCTACGAGACACTTAACGCTAATCTCTACCCTAGCACGATGATAGCATATTAAGTAACTACCTTAAGAGTCTAGGCACAAGCCATCCTAAGGCAATGAACTAAATCATGATTGAACCAATGTTAATTCGTAGCACAAGTGATTCATGTTAACATAATCATATCATAGCTAATTAGACTATAGTGGAGGTTTATAGTGTTTATGATGATGTAACGAGCATGGTATAGCACAATCATAAATACTACTCCTGCCACATACATGGAAACCACAATCAAACAAGAAACGCTTCATCCAAGTATATGAACAATGAAAGACTAAGGATAACATTTTTATTAAGAATAAAGTCACAAATACAAATAGGAATATGGGATACATAACTTTCCCAAACTGGAAGAGACTCCTTCTACTCCTCTCCTACTTGGACTATGGACTAGAGGCTCTCCTCTCTATAGCCTATACTCCTCTAAACCTATGGAGAGTACTGGATACAAAGGAAGAAAACTGAAGTGGTGTGTGTCGAAGTGAGGGGTGAGGGGTCATATTTTTAGTTTGGAGAAGGGTTGGTACCCGCCACCAAAAGCGCGTGAATCAGTCACTCATGACATCTTCAAGCCGGGAGGAGCCAACACGTGGCATTTGATCGCGTTTGGCAGTAGGACCTAGTCGACCGACTTGGGGGGTCGGCCGACCTGGTCTTGGCACCGTTGGGGTTGTGCTTCCTGCACGTCTCTGCCAGGTGGGTCCCATTCCTTTATATGGGTGCTACACCGTTGGATGGCCTCTGATACTTCAGTTTGTGCGCCATTCGATCCATGTGGTGCCATGTGTCATCGCTTGATTGGATGGAATGATATTTTATAGGATCTATCCCCTTGTTTCACTCCATTTCTACATAAAACTCCCACATGTACCATTTTCTCCTAAGACAAGTGGAAATAGGTTAAATAGAAAGGTGATGTGTGCAAGAAAACAATTTCTTCACATATTTGAGTTATATTGATGGGTGAAATTGGTATATAACAGCCGTCAACATAGTGGTTGTTGGTGCTGGTTGTGGAGCAGGATCAAAAGCTGGAACATCATTGTTTATTTCTGACATTTCTGACAGCAGCTCCACTCCTTCTTCATCTTCAATGAAAATACTCTCCCCCTACTTATATGCATTTTGACCTATAATAATAGAGCTAGTACCTTGGTTAGCTTCATCAAATGAAACTTCACATGTCCTTTGAATCATTAGCAAATAGACACCTATGCTTAGAGGATGACATATCAAATTCAGCTTTAAAAACTCTTCCAAACTGAGACATGTTATAAATAAGCTCACCATTTGAACATACAACCTTGCAGCAATTTTTAGTGAAGTTAACTTCTACATTTTCATCTAGTAATTGTGAAACGGAAAGCAAGTTGTATTTCAAATTTTTAACAAGTGCCACATCCTTTAAAGTGTAGTGATTATTTACTTTAACTGAACCCTTAGCAATTATAGGTGTAGGATCAAAGAGCACGTGAAAAGGTACCAGAGAGGGGTGGGGTGAATGATAGATTTAAAAATCATACGCAGCAGAAACAATTAAATTCCAACCCCTTCGACAGAAAAATGATCTATTAAAGAAATCGTGTGTGAGACTAATATAAACGTGTTTCACCTTGACAAAAGTAATATATATCATAAATAATCAAGTCATGAAGATGACACAACAAGAATCACTCAAATCCGTTGAGAGAAACTCAAGTTACGATCGAAAGATCGAACAAAGGTCAATCTGTCCTACCCAAGAAAAACAGTTCTGGAACGCTGCAAAAAAAACTCGTGTAGATCAGAAACCACAAATCCAATGATCGTGAAATGTTTAGCTTGTCTGGAACAAGTCAGACGAACAAGGGACAAACGTTCCTTCAAACTACGAATTTTATTCAATAGAACACAAGAGGAACAACCCCAAAGTCGTCTTACACGAGATCTGGCCTCCCTTGCTTATAGAACCAGCCCAGAGGCCAACCCAATCACAACTAGGACTCTAATTTTACTCAGTTAAAGATTCGAAACTTTCCATAACTACTTAGGACTCTTCTATACGCAGATAGAAGCAATCTTAAGACTTCCAAACACATTAGGAACGTATCCCACATTCCTAAAACAACTCAAATTCGTGAACCACACGAAATCCTATCATAACCAACTCGATACTTTCCATACCGAGCCATAACCGACTCCACCGCAACCAATGTCATCAACTGATACGATCCGATCCTTCCAACCAGATCTTCCCATCCATAAACAATCTTCGGAACCATGTTGCCACATCATGCACTGCATGCATACGTGCAAACACCTTCCTTCGATGTCCAATAACCTTCATATGCACTGCCTTGATTCAATCATCCTGAGCGACCTCCTCACCCGCTCAACCACAATTCCTCCTGAATTTGATTGTTGGAACCTCATCTCCTCCCTGAGACTAGTCCAAAGGATCCTGTCACCAGCCATGACTTGAACTGAAGCAACACCTACACATAAAATAACAACCAATTCGTACGAGCCCAAGTACGCGACTTGACTCAAGTCAGTTCCGAACACAACACCTTACATCAGCACCTCACATAAGCATATTGCAAAGCATATCAAAACGATATCAGCCATATCAACCAAAACACACCAAAAACTTAGCAAATGAATACTAAGCAGTCTTTCTAATAATATAAAGCAAGTTTGAAACATTGCAAGATAAAAGCAGGAACATTGTGATCAAGCTCCAAACCATGCCAAAGCTAACCGGTGCTTGAGCCGAAGCTTACCAGAGCTAGTACAACCTAGTGCCGGAGCTTATCAAAGCTAGCAGGACCTAGCGCTGGAGCTTACCAAAGCTAGTACAACCTAGCGCCAGAGCTTATCAAAGCTAGCAGAAGCTAGCGCCGGAGCTTACCAAAGCTAGCAGGACCTAGCGCCAGAGCTTACAGAAGCTAGTACAACCTAGCGCCGGAACTTACCAAAGCTAGTAGGAACTAGTCAACCGAAAAGTCGGAGCTAGAAAAACATGTCGGAGCTAACCAACATAAGTTGGACCTAGGAAAACAAATTGGAGCTTAACAAAGACATGCGGGAGCTATCAAATACATGTCGGAGCTATCAAAGACATGCCAGAGCTAACCAACATAAGTCGGACCTAGCAAAACAAGTCAGACCTAGCCAAAACAAGTCGGACCTTACGTCGGACCTTGCCGGAGCTACTCAAAACAAGCCGGACCTATCGTCGGACCTTGCAAATGCTCAGAGCTAGAGTCGGACCTTGCTAAAAAGGGTGTTTTGGTAGAATTTTGGAACTTATATCATCAAAGCCAATGTATTATGTACAAGCCAATGTATTCAGCACACATAAGTCTCATAATCTCCCCCTTGTTGAATGCATTGGCAACACCATTTAAAATCCGAACAATGGCTTATTCACACTAAAAATTTTGAAGACAATTTCCCCCCCCATTGTAAAACAGAAATAAAATGAGAAAAAGAAGTTCTCCTCCTGAGAAGAATCATGCCAAAAACAATTGTGAATATGTGCAATGTGTGCAATGTGTAATCAATTTCTCCCCCTTGCATACTTATCTTTGAAAATTCACATATTATATCTCCCCCTTTGACAATGTATTCAGCAAGGTTCAAAAGAGAAATTTTAATTATTATGAGCATATTATAACATATACATATAAAACAAAGCTCATCCAAGTCATACTATCAAGTATCTTACACTATCACATCAATGAGATACATAAAGTAGTGTAAGCCATGCTAGAGCTCAAATGTAATTTTCAATTTAAGCAAGTCATGATCTCACAGACTTAACTACTTCAAAACCTTAAAGCATGACACTAGTTGCTACATTTTATTATTTTTCAAAGCATAAATTTAGATCATATGATATTTGTAAGAGATTATATGTGCATCTGCCTTATTCTAACCAACCAAGCCAAGCCTATGTCATTGGACGATCAGAAACTTAAGGATATGGTTTTAGTCATACAAAACTTCTTCCAAGTTCATATTTAAGTGCAATGATAAGCCATCTCAAAAGAAGAAGTGCGATGCATGCATATTCTCTTGATCTTTTCTCAATTTATATTTGTTCATAAAAACTCAACATGTGAGTTGATTACTTGATTAATTTTTTATGATTAAAAGCACTTGTGAACATGCAACAAGTTCAAAACAGCAAGAAAGTTCGATCATGACCCGATTTAGTGTAAGTAATTATTCCAATTACTAGTCATGGCAAAAACTACAAAATGTATAACATGAGTAATGTAGTAAGAACTTTTAGCATGTAAAAGGAATCACAAGTTATATATGTATGAAATACTATGCTCATATTATTTTAGTTCAAATTCACACATAGACTTCCCAAGTTTCAAAACTCCCCCTCAATTTAAGCCATGAGGATGCATAACCCCTATTTCACTGCGAATGTAACAAAAACGAGTGAAATCCAAAGGTTTTGTAAAAATGTCAGCCAATTGTTGTTCGGTATCTACATGGTGAAGCACAATGTTTCCTTTTTCAACATTATCACGGAGAAAGTGATACCTAATGTCAATGTGCTTAGTTCTAGAATGTTGCACGGGAACTTTAGCAATGAAATGGCACTAGTGTTATCACAGAATGGTGGAACACTATCTAGATCAACCCCATAGTCCTTAAGTGTTTGAACAATCCAAAGAATTTGTGAGCAAGCACTAGCAGCAACTACATATTCAGATTCAGCCGTGTATTCTGCAACTAAGCTTCGTTTTCTAGAGGATCAAACAACAAAAGAATTACCAAGAAAATGACAAGCACTAGAAGTACTTTTCCTATCAATACTACAACTCCCAAAATCAGCATCCGAAAAAGCTTTCAAAGTAACGGTTGAGGAAGAAGGAAGAAAAATACCAAATTCTTGAGTTCCATGTAAGTACCTGAGAATTTTTTTTGACATCTTGACGATGTGAAGCACGTGGGGATGCTTGAAACCGTGCACAAAGACATACATTGAATTGTATGTCCGGTCTTGATGCCGTGAGGTACAAAAGTGATCCGATCATGCTTCTATATTCTTTTTGATCCACAGGTTCACCATCTTCATCAAGTTCAAGTGTTGTTCCTATTCCCATTGGTGTCCGAAGAGGCTTGCTTTTGTCCATGTTGAAGCGCCTTAGGAGGTCTTTTGTATACTTCGTTTGATGCACAAAGGTACCCTCCTTGGTTTGCTTGATTTGCAGCCCCAAAAAGTACATGAGTTCTCCCATCATACTCATCTCAAATTTTGAACTCATCATAGCTGAAAACTTGGACACAAGATCATAAGAAGCACAACCAAAGATAATATCATCCACATACACTTAAACGAATAATGAGTCATTGCCATGCTTAAGCACAAAAAGAGTTTTATCCACCTTGCCCATGGTAAACCCCTTTTCAAGTAAGAATGTTTTTAACCTATCATACCATGCTCTAGGGGCTTATTTGAGACCATACAAGGCTTTGGTCAGTTTGTAAACATGATTAAGAAAATATGAATTTTCAAAATCCGGTGGCTGATTGACATAAACCTCCTCATCTATGTAGACATTAAGAAAAGCACTTTTAACATCCATTTGATATAGCTTAAAACCTTTAGATGCAGTAAAAGCTAACAACATTCTTATGGCTTCTAATCTAGCAACAGGAGCAAAAGTTTCATCAAAATCTAGACCTTCAACTTGAGTGAAACCTTGAGCAACCAACCTAGCCTTATTCCATACCACAACCCCGTCCTCACTTAGTGAGTGCGTGTGATATATCTTTGGGTTCAAAAGAAGCAACAAAAGCAGAATGAGCATGCGAGTTTGGATTGCAAAACCTGGACTGTGTAACTCGTTTGTGCAAGCTTCCAATAATTTGTTGTGGAGGATGAATTTTCATAACCCGGAGGGGAGTGGACACTTCACAAGCTTCTTCTTCTTCATGTTCATCACAGATCGATGATCTTGTGACTTGAGGAGGATATTGACTAGCAATGGTGGTCGTCGGTGGTGGTTGTGAATCAAAATCAGGAGCTCGATCAATGTCATTAGCTGCTGAATTTTCTGGCAGCAGCTCCACCTCTTCCTCATCTTCAACAAAAATGCTCTCCCCCTGCGGATATGGATCTGGACCTGCAATGTTTGAGCTAGTACCTGGGCTAGCTTCATCAAAAGACACTTCACAAGTCTCCACAATTTTGTTAGTGTCAAGTAAAAGTACATGGTAGCCTCTAGTATGAGATGGATAACAAAGAAACATGACATCAATGGATCTAGGTTCAAATTTACCAAGATTACCATGTTTCTTAACAAAGCATTTGCATCCAAAGACCCGATAGTGCATAACACTAGGCCTATGTTCAAACCGGAGCTCATATGGTGTTTTACCTAGCTTAGCGCGCCAGAAAACACGATTTGAGACATAACAAGTGGTTGCAATCGCATCAGTCACAAAATTCCTAGGAGTTTGATATTCGTCAAGCATAGTCCTAGCTATCTCAACTAAGGTTCTGTTCTTTCTTTCTACAACACCATTTTGTTGAGGTACATATGGTGATGAAAATTGATGATCTATTCCATTTTCAGCTCAAAACTGATGAAAAGATTGATTTTTAAATTCAGTTCCGTTATCACTTGTAATTGCTTTTAAAGATCATGGGTGATCAATTGATAATCTAAGAATTAAAGTTCTAAAGTGACTAAAAGCTTAATTCTTAGATGCCATAAAGTAAACCCAAGAATATATAGAATAATCATCAACAATCACAAGAACATACCATTTACCTCCGAATGATTGAACACGTGAAGGTCCTACGGTGTCAAGATGCAAAAGTTGACCCGGTTCAGTTGTCATGATCATTGTGAGAGGAGTATGTGAACCTGCAACCATCTTAGCATGTCTACAAGAAGAGCACACAATTTCTTTGTCCCCTTTAAGCTTAGGCAGCCCACATATGCGATCAAGAGCTCTAACACGCATGAGATGCAAAGCCTACGTGACCAAGTCTACGATGCCAAAAATATAAATCTTTAGAATCATTAGCAACTAGACACCTATGCTTAGAGGAAGACATATCAAAATCAGCTTTAAAAACTCTTCCAAAGCGTGACATGTTAAAAATAAGCTCACTATTTGAACCTACGATTTGGCACTAGTTTTTATTGAAAATAATTTTCAGATATTCATCTAGCAATTGTGAAACAGAAATCAAGTTGTATTTCAAATTTTTGACAAGTGCCACATCCTTCAAAGTGTAGTGATCATTTACTCTAACCGAACCCTTAGCAATAATAGGAGTTGAAGAATTATCGACAAAAGTAACATTCTCTACACGTGACACAAAAAAAAAAGGGAGGAGAACCAATGTTTGTTACCGGTCATGTGGCGTGAGCAACCTGAATCCACAATCCAAATGTTCTCCTTCCTCAAGCGTGTAACCTACATAGAAGCACAATACGTCGATGACTCAATACTGGGGTTAGTCAAAAGGCATTTAGGAATCCAGTACTAAGTCACACGATGTCCAGCAGGAAAAACACGCGAAAGCTGAGATAAAACAGCAGGTTTATGAGTCAAAGTTTGAGATTTTTATTCTTAACCACTGACCTATAAGGTGTTACTTGTGTAGCACAAAAATCAGTAGCTCCGAAGGCAAAAACAGAAGGTCTGGAGGTAAACTTTGAATGTTTTTGACTGATAACAGCAGGTTGCATGTTCTTGGCATTCGGTTTAATATGTGCAGCAAATTTTGCATGAAAGTTAAGAGATCTAGCAATCATTCTTTCCCTTTTATGTTGTTTCGCTAGTCTATAACAAAAATCTATGACATGACCATCTCTACCACAGTAGGTACAATGAAATTTAACTTTGTGTTCATGTCTAGATGAGCAAGCAACATTTTTATTTGAAAGTGAATTAGAAAACACTCCTGCAGATTTGAAAACCACTTCTTTTTGTTTAGGAACTATCTGAATCAAACCACTTCCTAATGACTTGACAATTATAGGTGAATGTGCCTTAGCATGAGCATGAGAATCAAACCCTAAACCAGTTTTATCATTGCAAGACTTGGGAGAATTTAGCAGCATGTTTAGGTTCTTATTCCCAATACAAAACTGATCTAATGTCCTATGCATGTTATCAAGTTTATTTGACTGACCAAGGCAATTTTCACATGAGGTTTTTCCTTTTAATTTTCAATTGGAACAATATTTAACTTCATGAGATCGTAAAGCATTGTCCAATGTCCACATCACTTGAGCCAAATTTCTGGAGTGCGGAGATAAAACTGCTCACCAATTGATGTCCTGTAAAACCCTTCTTTTTCTTTTTTATCGTTTGTAGAGGAGTGCTTCGTCCTTGTTTGCTTTTCATTTCGGGAAGTAGGACCTGAAAGGTTAGGTCAATCTAAACGAAAATGTCTTGTCTTACCACATTTGAAACACCGTTGAGGTCCGGAGCTTCCTCTCCTTCTAGTTCTCACATTTTGCAATGCTTTCGAGAACCTAGTAGAGAGATGTACTAGCTCCTCCTCTGGAAATTCCTCAATCTGTTCAAGGGTTAGAGAGGACAACAAAGCAAGTGTACCACAAGATGAAGATTGGTCGGATCTAGGCATATCACGTTGAGAAACAAATGCAAGAGACTTGTTGGGGTTCTTACGTGAGATTATGTCAATTTCATGAGTTTTCAATTTAGAATATAGTACATCTAAAGTAAGTGTACTCATGACAGTGGATTCACAAATAGATGTAACATTCATCTCCCAAATTGTCATGTCTAATGCACTTAGTAATTGCCTAGCATTTTCAGCACCTGAAAAATTAACATTGACGCTACGCAAGTTGCTGAGAATTTTATTAAAGCGAGCAAAAAGGTCATCAATAGACTCACAGGGTTGCATATCGAAGTGCATGTATTCTTTATTGAACATGTCTTGCCTTACCTCCTTGATCGTGTTGGATCCTTCGTGGTAGTCACAAAGTGCTTTCCACAAATCGTATGCAGATTGGAGGTGTGCAACACGGTCGAAGTTGCTTTGAGTTAATCCTTTTATGATCAAGTTTCGAGACTTGTTGTTGTTGTCGGCATCTCTCAGATTTGTAGCTGTAACTTGATCATTTGACGACACTTCATAAGGCTTGTACACCTTCTCCCATTTTGCAAATCCTTGCGCCTGGATGAAAGCCTCCATGCGTGCCTTCCAAACCGGAAAATCAATACCACTAAACACACAAGGTTTGGCGGAGTATTTCTCCATGATGATTAGTCCAAAACACGTGCAAATCACAGAGATTAGAGCACCGTGGCTCTGATACCAATTGTAGGATTGAAGATCACGTGAAAAGCTACTAGAGTGTGGTGAATGGTAGATTTAAAAATCATACACAGTGGAAACAATTAAATCCCAACCCCTTCGGCAGAAAAACGATATGTTAAAGAAATCGTGTGTGAGACTACTCTAAACGTATTTCACCATGACAAAAGTGATAGATATCAGAAATAATCAAGTCATGAAGACGACACAACAACAATAACTCAAATCCGTCAAGAGAGACTCAAGTTACGATCGAAAGATCGAACAAAGGTCAATCTGTCCTACCCGAGGAAAA
This sequence comes from Tuctoria greenei, assembly GCA_036927565.1. Classification (NCBI taxonomy): domain Eukaryota; kingdom Viridiplantae; phylum Streptophyta; class Magnoliopsida; order Poales; family Poaceae; genus Tuctoria; species Tuctoria greenei. Next base: position 125,858,820 of record JAYESD010000011.1, on the reverse strand, counting down.
CAGTTCTGGAACGCTGCAAAGAAACTCGTGTAGATCTAAAACCACAAATCCAATAATCGTAAAATTTTTACAATATATAATCAAGTTGTGAAGACAACCAAAAAATAATCACGTCAATTAGATCTGTAAAACTCGAGTTATGATAAAACCACCGACAAAAGGTAGTGCTGTCCAAAAACTCGACGAGTAAAACTTGTCTGGAACAAGTCGAACGAACAAGGCACAAAGGCTCCTTCAAACTACGAATTTTATTCAATAGAACACAAGAGGAACAACCCCAAAGTAGTCTTACACGAACTCTGGCCTCCCATGCTTATATAACCAGCCCAGAGGCCAACCCAATCTCAACTAGGACTCTAATCCTACTCAGTTCACGAATCGAAACTTTCCATAACTGCTTAGGACTCTTCTATACTCAGATAGAAGCAATCTTAAGACTTCCAAACACATTAGGAACATATCCCACATTCCTAAAACAGCTCAAATTCGTGACCCACACGAAATCCTATCATAACCAACTCGATACTTTCCATACCGAGCCATAACAAACTCCGGCGCAGCCAAAGTCATCAACCGATACGATCCGATCATTCCAACCAAATCTTCCCATCCATAAACCATCTTCAAAACCATGTTGCCACGTCATGCACCGCATGCATACGTGCAAAGACCTTCCTTCGATGTCCATAAACCTTCATATGCACTGCCCTTGATTCAATCATCCTGCGCTACCTCCTAACACGATCAACCATAATTCCTCCTGAATTTTGTTGTTGGAACCTCACCTCCTCTCTGAGACTAGTCCAATGGATCCTGTCACCAGCAATGACTTGAACTCAAGCAACACCTGCACATGAACAAACAACCAATCCGTACGAGCCCAAGTCCGCGACTTGACTCAAGTCAGTTCCGAACACAACACCTTACGTGAGCACCTCACATAAGCATGTTGCAAAGCATATCAAAACGATATCAGCCATATCAACCAAAATGCACCAAAAACTTAGCAAATGAATACTAAGCAGTATTTCCAAGAATATAAAGCAAGTTCGAAACATTGCAAGATAAAAGCAGGAACATTGCAATCAAGCTCCGAACCTTGCCAAAGCTAACTGGTGCTTGAGCCGGAGCTTACCAAAGCTAGTACAACCTAGCGCCCGAGCATATCAAAGCTAGCAGGACCTAGCGCTGGAGCTTACCAAAGCTAGTACAACCTAGTGCCAGAGCTTATCAAAGCTAGCAGGACCTAGCCCCGGAGCTTACCAAAGCTAGTACAACCTAGCGCTGGAGCTTACCAAAGCTAGTAGGAACTAGTCAACCCAAAAGCCGGAGCTAGAAAAACATGTCGGAGCTAACCAACATAAGTTGGACCTAGGAAAACATATCGGAGCTTAATAAAGACATGCCGGAGCTATCAAATACGTGTCGGAGCTATCAAAGACATGCCAGAGCTAACCAACATAAGTCGTACCTAGCAAAACAAGTCCTACCTAGCCAAAACAAGTCGGACCTTACATCGGACCTTGCCGGAGCTACCCAAAACAGTCCGGACCTATCATCAGACCTTGCAAAAGCTCGGAGCTAGAGTCAGAACTTGCTAAAAAGGGTGTTTTGGCAGAATTTTTGAACTTATATCATCAAAGCCAATGTATTATGTACAAGCCAATGTATTCAGCACACATAGGTCTCACAATAGGAGTTGAAGAATTATCAGAAAAAGTAACATTTTCTACACGTGACACAGAAGAGAAGGAGGAGAACCATTCTTTGGTACCGATCATGTGGTGTGAGCAACCTGAATCCAAAATCCAAATGTTCTCCTTATTCAAGTGTGTAACCTACATGGAAACACAATACTCGGTGACTCAATATTGGCACTACTACAAAAATCATTTTCACTAGCGCTTGGATTTTTCAAACATAGGCGGTCCGTAAAAAAATGCGACTGTGATGACGAATGATACAATAACCGCCTGTGATGACACAACATCACAGGCAGATTTTAGGAAACAACCGCCCGTTGAAATCATGTATTTTCTTAGGCGGTTATTAATTAAGAACCGCATGTGATGTTGCTAACATCACATGCGGTTCTTAATTAACCAACGCTTGAGAAAATACATGATTTCCACGGGCGGTCATTGTTTAAGGACCGCCTATGATGCTGTTAAGTTCCTGTCAAGCTAATTCCTACACAGCAAGCTCTTGTAGATGCAAGTAACACCTGTGGCTCATCATTTGGATTGTTGGAAGCATCAATTTGAAGACTGACGATCATTGGAAGGATTTTCCAATCCATTTGAATGATTTCTTTCCCTCCTGTCCATTTGAAAACTTAGGAAGATGCTCCTTTCTCAGTTTTAATGCCTAAATATATTGACTAGAAATCAGTAGCTACTTTCTTAGTGCTTCACACAAGCGAGTAAGCGAACAACTTCAATCACAAATCTTGTTTTTACTCTTTCATAGGGATTTAACCTTAATATTTTAAGCATAGATTTATAAAATAAGTGATTCTTCCTTATCACACATGTTAATGGTAGTTATAAGTGAAGGATGTGTCGAAGCTAACGAAATCTGAATCGGACTGAAGATAAAGAGATCCTACATACGAGCGGCAATGTCCAAGTTAAACAGCGTGAAGCTATGATGACAACCTTCAACAACATGAAAAGTGATGACATGGTTGTGCTTGCATCAACCAAGGCATGTTGTGAGGGTATAACACTTGTTGGGGGCAAGCATGACCTTGGCCAAGGTTATGCTTGCCCCAACAAGTGTTATACCCTCACAACATGTCTTGGTTGATGCAAGCATAACCTTGGCATCACATTTCATGTTGTTGAAGGCTGCCATCATAGCTTCATGCTGTCTAACCTGGACATTGTCACTCATATGCAGCATCTCTTTGTCTTCAGTCCCGTTGAGATTTCGTTAGCTTCGACACACCCTTCACTTGTAACTGCCATTAACATGTCTGATGAGGAAGCTTAAATTATTGATAAATCTATGCTCGAAAGATTAAGGTCAAATTCCTATGAAATTGGTAAAAACAAGATTTCTGATTGAAGTTGTACACTTTGTCGCTTGTGTGAAGCACTAAGAGAGATGGTACTGATTTGTAGTCAATATATTCAGCCATTAGAACTGATAAAGTAGCATCTTCGTAAGTTTTTAAAATGGAGAGAAGAGAAAGAAATCTTGCAGGGCTTGTTTGGGTGTACTCAATCTAATTGGATTGAAGTGGATTGAAGTGAAGAATGAACTAATTTTCTCCTCAATCCACCTACTACCACTTATATTGAAGTGGATCCACTCCTATCCAATCAAGCCCTCAAATGGACGGGAAGTATCGTCAGACTTCAATTGAAGCTTTTAACAATCCAAATGATGAGTCTCGGGTGTTACTTGCATCTACAAGGGCTTGTCATGAAGGGATTAGCTTGACAGGAGCTTCAAGAGTTGTGCTTCTAGATGTTGTTTGGAACCGAGCTCTTGGAAGGAAAGCCTGATCATCATAGGTCAGAAGAAAATTATATACACATACTGAATTTAATAATGTTCAAAACAGAAGCTGAATTTAATAATGTTCGATACATGCTATGTAAAGATGAAACAGAGCATTATTCTAAGTTGATTTCAAAAAATACAAATATATACAATATATGTCATACATTTTTCTAGCACTGACATCTTCTCGCATATAGGATTTCAAATTCTTTTTAATGCTTCTCTCTACACGCTTGATGTTTTCTGGTTTGGTGAAAATGTACATCTCTTCATACTGATTATATTCCTCTTCATTATCTCCCACATTCTCAACCCCAACAATATTTTGCTTTCCAGAAACAACTACGTGCATCTTCTCAGTTTCTATATCTTGAACATAAAAAACATGTGCAACACTATTGGCGAGAACCCACAGGTCATCTTTATAACAAACTTTATTCAAGTCTACCAGTGTCAGCCCGTAATTGTCCACTTTCAACCATCATGATGTTTGACCCATTGGCACTTAAATACGAGCGTTACCATTCTTTCGCCATAATTGAGTTCCCATATTTCCTCTATGAACCCGAAGTATGTGGTCTTTTGCCCTTGTGAATCATAAGCCTCAATACGAACACCACTATTTTGTGCAACACTCTTACCATCTTTTTCTTTAGTGTAAAATGTGTAACCATTGATGTCATATGCTTGTCATGATGTCACCAAAGCAGATGGGCCAGAAGCTAACTTCTTTATTGTTGCCTCTTCTATAGTGTTTCCATATGGTATATTTTTGTCCATTAACCATTCAGTGAAACATCTTCTGTGCTCTTTCATAATCTAGTCCTCTGTGCGGTCTTGGTTTTTATCACAAAGCTCAATTTGGTGTTCCTCGATGTACGACTCAACTATTGTGAGCTGTTGTAGTACACCAAAATGTGCACGGTGTACATTCTTATAATCTTGAACGATAAAAGTTTTCTTACCCACTTTGCCTCTCCCACCTAGTCTACCCTCATGTACTGGTATATGCACACCTATCGATTTTCCATCTTTGATATAATCAGCGCAACACTGAATCACTTCTTCAGTGGTGTATCCTTCCATAATTGAACCCTCTGGGTGAGCACGGTTCCGCACATAACCTTTTAATACTCCTAAATATCTCTCCAACGAAAACATATGATGTAAATATAGTGGCCCCAATGCTTTTATATTATCAACAAGATGTATGATTAGGTGTACTTGCATATCGAAAAAGGATGGTGGGAATCACATCTCAAGCTTGCACATAGTCTCGACGATGTATGTTTTCAGATAGTCTAAATCTTCACGTGCTATCACCTTTTGTGATACTGCATTCAAGAAGTAACACAAACGTGTGATGAAAAATTTTATATGCTCAGGTTTGATGACTCTTATTGCAATGGCAATGAACACTGTCATCATCATGTGACAGTCGTGAGAATTATAACCGAATAAAGACAAGTCTTTCATCGAGACTAGTTTGCGGATATTGGATGAGAAACTCGTGGGCACTTTGATCCCACACAAGCATTCGCAAATTGCTTTTTCCTCTTCTAGCGCCAAGTTGTAGCTGGCTGGGGGAAGGTAATGCTTCTCGTTCGCCTTTTCTACTGGATGAAACTTTGGTCTCAAATCAAGATCTACTAGGTCCATACGTGAATTTAATCCGTCCTTTGTTTTCCTCGGCATGTCTGACAAGGTCAACATGATGCTGTCAAATACATTCTTTGTAACGTGCATCAAATCAATACTATAGCAAAATTCTATATTCTTCCAATACGGAAGATACTTCAAAAAAAATTGATTGTTTCTTGAAAGCCATGACAGTTGTATCATCCGAAGATGTACTTTTATTTCTTTTAATTCCCTTACATTTTTTGCCCTTACCAAAAGCAATATGAATGTTCGTGACCATTTCAAACACAAGTTTTCCACTGTAAGGTTTTGGTGCAATATCTTTTTCGATTTCGTTATCAAATTGTTCTTTCATCTTCCTATACTTGTGTGTATCTGTCAAGAACCATCGGTTTCTCATGTACACCGTCTTTCTGGATGAAGTGGGGTATAGAAATCCAGTTCTATCCACGCACCTTACACAACCTTTCTTCCCTTTATTTGTCCCGATAATGTAAATAGTCCAGGATAATCATACACGGTAACAAATATCATTGCTCTTAGTGTGAAATACTCCCGCTTGTACTCATACCACGTACGTACCCCTTCATTCCACAATTTTGCCATATCTTCCATTAAAGGTTCCAAGAACACATCAATTTCAATGCAAGGTTGTTTCGGACCTTGGATAAGAATAGATAACAAGATATATTTCCTTTTGTGACACAACCACATCAGTAGGTTGTACATCATTAGGACCATGGGCCATGTGCTGTGTATGCTCCTTTTTCACCAAACGGATTCATTCTGTCTGTACCCAAGGCAAACATCACATTTAAGATTTCCTTTGCAAATTCTGGATACTAAATATCTAAAAATTTCCACTACGTTGCATCACCAGGGTGTCGAATATATTTTTGATTCTTCTTGCGTTGCTCGGAATGCCAACGCATAAGTTTAGCCTCCCTAGGGTTTGAGAACAAACACTTCAAGCGATCAATTACCGGAAGGTACAACATCACCAAGGCAGGAATTCTTCTCTTATTCTTCCCGTCTGCATTGCCAGAAGTATCGTTATCATCACCTTCAGGACCAATAATAAACTTCTTATTCTTCTGATACTTTTTCATGTTGGTAACATACTGGTGATTGTAGTCCTTCTTATATCTACTGACACCACAAATGGGGCATCTAGTTCTGAGCTCATGCTCTTTGCGATACAGAATACAATGGTTCACACAAGCGTGTATTTTTGTCACACCTAGTGCCATCGGGCAAAGAAGTTTCTTCACTTTATAAGTGCTTCTGGGCAGTTTATTTGAATTTGGAAGAATTTCAGTCATAAGATTCAAAAGATCAGAGAAACTACAATCGGACCATCCGTGTGTAATTTTCAACTTTAGTAGTTCAAAGACTGCATGCAATGTAGTAAACTCTTTACCACAACCATTTGATTGATCATATAAAAGCCCCGTCGCCGCATTCTGCAATGTCTCCATTTTACTTAAACCTTTGCTTGCTCCCATAGAAGTCAATACATATGGTTCAATGTGACGCAACATCTCCTCACAATCGAACTCATCATCATCATCACCATCTTGATTGTCACTACCATCATCGATATGAACATTATCATCATCTGAACCTCTCTCATCATCTTTATCCACATCATGTGTATCTAACTCACCATGCTCTGTCCATATTGTGTAGTTTTTTTTGAAACCTCTTTTAACCAAATGAGATTGGATTACTATAGTATCCGTCCAAGCAATCTTATTTTCACAGTCGATACATGGACATATTATGTCATCTATATTTTGCAACTTCACATGTCTCTTGGATGCTTCAATAAAATTTGCAACATTATGAATGTACATAGGATCGGGTCTTGGCATGTTGTACATCAACGCTCGATGGTCCATGCTTCAATAATAGAATTCTTATCAAATTTACAAATTTTGGCCACAGATATTCCCTAAAGGTCTTCTATAAAATGAATTTACAGAGACATAACAAGATTGTATCATATGAGTGAATACTAGTATAATGTAGGTCCGTTCATTAGGGTGACTAATCGACCCTAGTCGATGGCAAATCGATGTTCGATCGTCCTCAATGTTTTACGGTCATACCAAGTCGATACAAAGTTGTAGAGAGAGGTGGCACGTAGGAGAGCGGCGGCAACGTCAAATAAGACTCTAAGATCGGCGACCAACAGAAAGTGTGGCGGACGGGAGGCGGCAACGTCCAGCGGAGTCTGAAGGAGACGGGCGACGTCTTGAGGCGGACGGAGTCGAAGGAGTCGGGCGCAACAAGCGGGGGTGAAGGATTGAAGTCGTGGGGCAAAAAGACCCAGTAGCATGGGCTAGGTCTGGGTGGGATCCGGTCCATTATATCTTGACGTCGGATCCCATCCAATGATGGTAACTAAATGGGTGAGTTATAAAACCATCTCCCTAGAAAGCTAACCCTAATCACTACTTCGAAATATATGCAAGCATGATGTACGCACACACAAGTAACATATTGAAAAGAAAAACACATAAAACTACAATTGCAAGTTCAGGTAAACTTCATGCATCTCATATATATTACAATATCATATGTTAATTAAACATCATATTCATGTCACATAATAGGTATAAACTACAATAGGCTTATTACAATATAGTCCATACATCAATATCTAAAAGACCAAACTAGCAGAACACACAAAAAGGACACAATCCATATAGTCCATACATCAATATACCAGAACACAATCCATACAGTCCTTACACATGCAAAAGGACACAATCCATATACCAGAACACACAAAACTAGCAGCTTATCAGCTAATGAAAATATACAAATAAAAAGTAAGGAAACTACATGTATCTTGCAGAGGCGTCAGCACGGTGGGGAGGCATCAGCACGGTGGGCCGGCTGGGTGGAGATGTGGCGGTGCTGGGCTGAGCGGATGCGCGGCAGTGCGGGCTGGGGGGCAAAGCGGCACCATGGCAGTACGCGCTGGGCGGCGGCACGGCGCAGGGAAAATTCGATAGACTTGCGGTGTCGATATAAATTCTCTAGGGTTACGTTTTGACTGTGGTGAGGGGTCTTTATATAAGCGTCCGTTTTTCACAGGCGGTTTTTAACTTTTTCTCAGACGATTGAAACTTAATAACCGCCTGAGAAAATGATTATCTCGGGCGGATTTTACTTACTAACCGCCTGAGATAATGCCCGAGCCTCTTCAGTTTTCCTTTTTCTTGCTTCTTTTTTATTTAGATTCCAATATAAATACTCAAACATGTATAGATTCTGCAAATTGAGTCCAAATTCGATGATTCTTTCTTCTATAATTTTCAAAAATTAACATCTACCACCTGAACTAAATATTTTAAAACTTGTATAGCTGATATTGTAATTTTTTGGTAAATATCAAATTTATTTATACTCAAATATTATTCACATTTGTGTATCTCCTAAAAAAAGGGCTCCTTCACTGAAATTTGTTTGTATGAACATATTTGTATTATTTATACATGTATGAATTTTGTTAATTTTTTTAAAGCATTCCAACATGTCAAAATTCAAATTATCCATCATCCTAACTAAATGCTCATATACATATGAGACTTTCATCGAATTATGAACACACATTGATTCAAAAAAATTTTAAATAATCAAAAAAATACATAGAGGTTGATATTATGAACAAAAATGTACATTGAAAAATAAATGAAAAAATCATTATATTCATCAAGATAGAAAAATGAAAAATAGCAATTGTTATATGTTTTTATGTTCTGACCAATTTCAAAGGATTTATGAAGTGAAATTTAATGGTAACCTTTACTACTCAATAATATTACAAGAAAGTGGAATTCTGCCTTTTTACGAGCCCCACATTTAATTGAGAATATTAATTAAGAAGAAGTAAAGATCTTCTCAAGCGGTTAATACTTAATAACCGCCTAAGAAAATGATTATCTCAGGCGGGTTTTACTTACCGACCGCTTGAGATAATGCCCGATCCTGTTCTTCAGTTTCCTTTTCTCTTGCTTCTTTTTTATTTAGATTCCAATATAAATACTCAAACATGTATAGATTCTGCAAATTGAGTCCAAATTCGATGATTCTTTCTTCTATAATTTTCAAAAATTAACATCTAGCACCTAAACTAAATATTTTAAAACTTGTATAGCTGAAATTATAATGTTTTGGTAAATACCAAATTAATTTCTACTCACATATTATTCACATTTGCGTATCTCCTAAAAAAAGGTATCCTTCACTGAAATTTGTTTGTATGAATATATTTGTATTATTTATACATGTATGAATTTTATTAATTTTTTAAAAGCATTCCAACATGTCAAAATTCAAATTATCCATCATCCTAACTAAATGCTCATATACATATGAGGCATTCATCAAATTATGAACACACATTGATTCAAAAAAATTTAAAAATATCTGAAAAAATACATAGAGGTTTGTATGATGAACAAAAATGTCCACTGAAAAAATAAATGAAAAAATCATTATATTCATCAAGATAGAAAAATGAAAAATAGCAATTGTTATATGTTTTTTATGTTCTGACCAATTTCAAAGGATTTATGAAGTGAAATTTAATGGTAACCTTTACTAATCAATAATATTACAAGAAAGTGGAATTTTGCCTTTTTAAGGACCCCACATTTAATCAAGAATATTAATTAATAATAAGTAAAGATCTTCTAAGGCGGTTAATACTTAATAACCGTCTGAGAAAATGATTATCTCAGGCGGGTTACTTACGGACCGCCTGAGATATTGCCCAAGCCTGTTCTTCAGTTTCCGTTTCCCTTGCCTCTTTTTTATTTAGATTCCAATATAAATACTCAAACATGTATAGATTCTGCAAATTGAGTCCAAATTCGATGATTCTTTCTTCTATAATTTTCAAAAATTAACATCCACCACCTGAACTAAATATTTTAAAACTTGTATAGCTGACATTGTAATGTTTTGGTAAATATAAAATTAATTTATACTCACATATTATTCACATTTGTGTATCTCTTAAAAAAAGGGATCCTTCACTGAAATTTGTTTGTATGAACATATTTGTATTATTTATACATGTATGAATTTTGTTATTTTTTTAAAGCATTCCAACATGTCAAAATTCAAATTATCCATCATCCTAACTAAATTCTCATATACATATGAGGCATTCATCAAATTATGAACACACATTAATTCAAAAAAATTTGAAAAAATCTGAAAAAATACATAGAGGTTGGTATGATGAACAAAAATGTCCATTGAAAAAAAAATGAAAAATCATTATATTCATTAAGATAGAAAAATGAAAAATAGCAATTTTTATATGTTTATTATGTTCTAACCAATTTCAAAGGATTTATGAAGTGAAATTTAATGGTAACCTTGACTAATCAATAATATTGCAAGAAAGTGGAATTTTGCCTTTTAAAGGTCCCCACATTTAATCAAGAATATTATTTAATAAGAAGTAAAGATCTTCTCAGGAGGTTAATACATAATAACCGCCTGAGAAGATGTTTATCTCGTGCGGGTTTTACTTACCGACCGACTGAGATAATTGAATCTTTGCAGGTAGTTGGTAAGTAAAACCCGCCTGAGATAACCATCTTCTCCAGCGGTCGGTACTTAAAATCCACCTCAGAAAATAGGCGTCTATATATACCCCTCTGGCTTTGTTGGAAAAACCTAACCCGGGCAAAACACTTAGACGCCGTCAAGCTGCCAAAATTTTGTTTGCCGCCAAGTGTTCACCGTCGTCGGCGCCGAGCTTCGCCGTTGTCCGTTTGCTTCGCCCTCGCCACTTCTAGGTACACTGAGCGAAGCCATTGCAGTCGCCGCCGATCTTCACGGTAAACCCTAAACCCTTCGACCTTCCCTCCTCCTTCCCCGTGCCACCTCCCTCCTCGCCCTCGCCGCCGGTCGAGTCAAATGATGCCTTGCATAGATTTCCTTGGTAAGGGTTCGAGAATTCAAAAAGGGTAGGCATCCTTGGTTAGATTTCCTTGGTTAGGGTTCAGGTTTGCCGCCAAGGGCTCTTGAAGTATTCTGTAAGTTTTCTGTTGACCTTCCAGCCAATAGACCCTTGTAAGGTGATGAAAATCTTCTCTAACTAAATCAGCTACTGTTCTGAAACTGTATGAACAAGCATCTGAATTATTGCCATAATTATCTGTAGGAAGCTCTTCTAGTATATTGTGATACATTTTTTGAAAGGGGAAGAGCTATTCTACAACTTTTCTATTCATTGTTACCTCATATTCGGTTTAGAACTAATTAGAAACTGGAGTTGAAGTTAGTACCTGTGTACACTGCTATCAGAAACAGCTAGAAAATTTCTGAACTTTGAACAACCATAATTCTTATATTGGAAAAGCAACCTATGCATATCTATACATGTACGGAAAGCTTAAAGAGTCCTCTATCAATTTCCTATTCAACGCTAAGGATGAAACACGCAATAACCAGGTCTAAATCAAGGTTCTGTTTAAGGTGTCGTAACAGTCCAGAATCTGGACAGTTATGTATTCAGTTGTTGTTTGGATCGTAATTTCTAGTAGGATCAACAAAAGACTTCAAAATTTACATTTATGGAATCTCGAGGATGTGTGTAACAAGTTTCCAATATATTATTTCTGCAAATATCAATGTTCTCTATTTGAAAATTGTGGACAGAGAGGCTGTTTGGTTTATATACTAAGGTTGCCATAATTTGCCACAAATTTTTGCCTAACTTGACTAAGGTTAGGTGCTCAAATTTTCAGCCACAACTTGGCAAGCCTAAGGGAATCTTGCTACACATTTTTGAGACCTTGACATGTCGGACCCAGTTAGGTGGCAAGGAATGTTGCCACAATTGTGGCTATGAACCAAACACATGACTAAGGTGGTCAAACTTGACTAACTTTAGGTGTGGTAAAGTGTGGCAAATTGTGGCTCCAAACCAAACATACCAAAAATCAGCAACATACAAAGAAAGCTCTGCCAAATTTCAGTTAAAAATCAGGGAACTTGGTGGTTACATGAGTGGATAATAGCATTTGTACTGAAAATAGAGTGTAGCTGCCCCGCACTCAATCTCACATGGTTGTGCTCCTTCAAGATCGGTGTCGCTATCCTTTTGCCAATCAAAGAAATGTGCTCGTATACTGCTGTTGAACATCGCTTGTGCTCAGAACACAGATACAAGTAACTGCCTATTTAGAATAAGAAGATAAAATTGCCATGGATGGTGAGCAACTTTAACATGCTTGTCACCCTCGCAATGTATAGGAACCTTTTGGTCAGTCGCCTTAAACCCTAGAATGCCTTATCAAATCCTAGAATGCTTCCATCTTTTTCTTCATGCAACACTTCATGTAGAGTTAATATGCCATTTATTATATTTTTTGTCTTATTAGTTCTAGCATGGAAAGACCTAAGAAGACTGGTGCTAGTAGTAACGATAAAGAAGACAATATGGAGTTTACTGACTCTAGCAGTTCAGGCTCCTTTCACAGTCCATCGGATCCTTTTCCTAATATAAAAATTAAAAAGACATCAGGGAATCTCGACCTGGAATATGATCCTACCGACGAGGTATGGATCACGAATCATAAATTCAGCAGTTCAAGTTAATGTTGGTTCTCAAGTATACGAAGTCTTATAATTCTTTTCTACCTAGATTAATTGCGAAGACAACGAGGTGACTTCGGCTCCTAAAACCGTAGAAGGTTCTCCAATGGATGAATCCTCAGCCTCACTCAAGCGGAAACAAGGGCAACGAGGTCCCAATAAGGGTCCATTGGACCGCATCATGTACATAACAAGGGTCGGTCCAGGTGGGCTTCCCCAAGAACCACTAGATTTAGTTACCAAGTACCGTAATGCATGCGTTTTTCTTGTTAGGGAGCTCGTGCCGATCACAACTGAGAATTGGAGAAAATTACTCGAGCAGACCAAGAATGAGTTGTGGGAAAGAATAAAGAAACAATTCAAGTTCTCAAAAGGCACAAAAGAAGCTGTAAAGAAAGCAACATTGGTCTCTTGCGGCAAGAAGTTTCGTGGCTGGAAGAGTGAAATGAATGCTTATGTTAAGGCCGATAAGGTCCCTAGCCCGAGGAAGATGGAAAAAATCACACAAGCTCAGTGGCAAGAGTTTGTTTGTCAAAAGAGCACACCTGATGCTAAAGCTCTAAGTGCAACTAGGTCAGAGTTTGCAAAAAAGAACAAATACCATCATCGCTTGGGGTCTACCGAATATGCCCCCAAAGTCAAGAAGTATAATAAGATATTAGATGAATTACTAGTAAGGGCAATTCTCACCCGTTAGAAGGCTGTGATGAGAGAACTCAGAGGTGGGTCTTTGCTCGGTCAGGTTTGACCAGCGAGGGCAAACTTGAAAAGCCCATTTCTGTGAATGAAGTCGAGGATAAAATGAAAGAAGTAATTGAAAGTGCATCTAGGCATCCCCGTGGGTTTTGGATGATTGATGACGACAATTAAGAGGCTAATGAGCTAAGTTGATCTTAAGCACAGGTACAAGGATTGAAATGAGATGAAAACCCTCAAAAAGGAAATGGAGAAAACGGGCGTCAAAGACTCAAGCGTAGAAATTAGGGTTTCTATGGTATTGAGCTTATATGAGCCGGAGGGTGGTTGTATCATGTGCATTGAGATCATACCAAGGGGCTCAAAGTGGTGCTTTAGAGAAAAACCTAAGTGAGAAGCCTAAAATGAGAAAAACACTAGGAGGCTGAACTAGTGCGGGCCTCAGGGCCGGACTAGTCCGGCCACAGCAGACAAGTCCGTTTTGAGACAGACCAAACGTCTCTGGAGTGAGTCTGAGTGAAATTGGAGCTAAGTCTGAGAAGTTCGGACTTGTCCGTTTTTGGGCGGACCAAAGCTCTCTTGAGTAGTTCGGACTTGTCCGTTTGGGTACGTACTTGTCCGTTTGAGACTTAGTATGATAAACCGAGAGAATCCCTAGGCGGCCGGACTAGTCCGCCCCTGTGGCCGGACTAGTTTGTGCCAACCCAGAAGAGTCCGTTCGTGGATGGACCAAATGGTTCTGTTCCACTTCGTTCTGGTCCGTTGTTGACCGGACTAGTCCGTTGTCTAGTGAACGTTTGAATTTGGAAATTTGGCGGGTAGCGTGACGATCGTTGCTCAGTGTGGCAGTTGTTGGGAACTGACCAGGGGTCAGTGGTCCCATAGGGCCGGACTAGTCCAGGGCCTGAGGCCAGACTAGTCTGCCCTTTGCTGATGTATGCAAGAGGGGCTTGGGACCTCTATAAAAGGGGGACCCCCAGGCTCATTTCAAAAAGTCTGGAACCCTAGCGCCGCCACAAACATCCTAGAGCCTTCTAAAGACTTCTACTCGTCCTACTAACCCTCTAAGAGAAAATGTTGAAGAGATTATGGTTTGGGGAGGAGAGTAAATGAAGATCATTGTGCTTTGGCTCTCGGTTTGATCTCTTGCACATTGTGTTGTGTTTTGTTGCTTGTGTGAGTTAAGCTTCGTGTGCCCCTCGTTGTATTGATTTGTGGGAGCCTCAAGTGTTGAGCAGCCCCATCAAACATGGTGATTACCCATTGATATAGTGGAAACCAAGCCGACCATCGTGGTGGCTTGGTGAGAGAAGGGTCAAGTGAGACCCGATCCTTGTGTGGACTTCTCAACGTGGAGGTAGGATTCTTTGTAGAGCTGAACCACAGGATAAATCTCGTTTCACTTGTCTTTCGCTTTTCGTAATCACTAGTATTGCTATTAGGGTTCACTTTGCTCTTATTGCCATACACTTTGATCATTATTGTAAACTTGCAATCTAAGTGTTTAAACCTCACAATCTGAGCTTCACAAGTTTACTACATATTGCTCATATCTTTGGTGAACTTCAATTCAGCAAATAACTTGTAGAAATCAAGTATTAGGGTTTCCACCCTGTGCCAAGCGGACTAGTTCGGCCCTGTGCAGACTAGTCCGGCCACAGGAATTTAATCTTGTTTGATTAAGTGATTTAAGGTATTATTGCCTATTCACCCTTCTCTAGGCGACTTTCAATTGGTATCAGAGCAGGATTCTCCCCAAGAGTCTAACAACTCAGAGAAGTAATGGTCGGAAGGGGTGACAACAAAGTTCCGGTGGTTGTAGATGACACCAAGACGAAGAACGTCGATGTTCTTCAAGATGATCCAAATGACGACGAAGAAGTTCGGATGCTCAAAGCACGGCTTCTTTAGAAGTTCAACATGCCCAAGAAGGAGATCAAGCAAATTGCTTCGGTCAACATCGACAATGGGAGTAGTTCACAAGACTACTCCCGGTATCCTTATAATTATGAGCAACTTACCGCGAGCAACCATTACTTGTCTATTCCCATTGGCAAACCTCCTCAATTTGACGGAAATAATTATTCTATTTGGAAGCATAACATGAAGATGCACCTCATTTCCTTAAAGCCTAGCTTGTGGCAAATTGTGATGACGGGTGTTCATCTTCCGAAGAATGAGGAAGACATCACTCCAGAGCAAGCCGTTCTTCTACATCGAAATGCTCGGAGTGATTACCTCCTCATTGACTCGTGGGGAGTTCAACCGCATTGAAGGGTTGGAGGTTGCCAAGGAGATTTGGGATATCCTCAAGACGGCGCATGAAGCCAACCGCGTCTTTAGGGAGGCAAAGATTGAGATTATTGAAGGAGAGCTAGGAAGATTCACAATCATGGAGGCTGAATCTCCTTAAGATATGTATGATCGCCTCGAGACTCTTATCAACAAGAGTCGGTCATATGGAAGCACCCGGTGGACCGACTACGAGGTGGTAAAGAGGATGATTTGAGCATTCATGCCTCGAAATGTCACTCTTTGCTCACTAATTCGTGAAAGTCCCGGCTTCCACAAAATGACTCCCCAAGAAGTGATAGGGAGAATCATCAACCATGAGATGATGGAGCAAGAAGCTATGTTCTACAATGATCTACAAAAGCTTTCCTCGTCCAACAAAAGGGATGTTGCATTCAAGGACACATCCTCAAGATCACAAGAAAAGGAAGAAAGTGATGAAGAGAGTCCTGACACCAATGAGGAAGAAGCTCTCTTCATCAACAACTTTAAGAGGATGTTTAGAAGAAGGAGGGGGAGCTACCAAAATGAAAGTAGAAGCAAAGACAAGCCCAATACAACATCAAAAAGGGCTTGCCACAATTGTGGAGAATATGGCCACTTCATTGTGGATTGTCCACATGAAGAAAACAACAAGAAGAAGGAGGGCAAGTCCAAAGAGAAGAAGTATTTTAAGAAGAAGAAGCAATCCGGACATGCCCACTTTGGAAAAGAGTGGGATTCAAATGAGGAATCCACCTCCGATGAAGATGAGAAGGTAGCAACTATTGTTATGAAGAAGACAACAACGAAGAACAAGCTCCTCCCACACTTGGAGACTTCAAGGCCAACATGTCTCATGACCAAGGAGGGAAGAAAGAAGGTTAAATCTAAATCCTCTTCCTCAATTTCTTCTCATGATGATTTTGATAGTAGTAGTGAAAATGAACATATGCTTAGAGACATGAGTAAAAGCACTTTGAAAAGATTCAGATTATTAAAGGAGGAAATATTTGAGAAGGAAGAACGCATAAACCATCCAGAGGACATGCTCATCCAACAAAAGGAGAGATGTCAAGAGGTTAAGGAGATCTTGGAGCTTGGAAGAGAAAGAAGCAAGGAACTTGAGCGTGAACTCGCTTTGAGCAAGAAAACTTGCTCAAACCTTGAGAACACTACAATTGTGCTCAAGGATGAACTCGTTAGTTTGACACAAGCTCACAAGATCCTTGAGACGCAAGTGAAGTCTCTCAAGGTCAATGCACCTTCTTCCTCTACAAGCTCACCTTCCCCAAATATTAAATCCGAAGCATATCAACCTTGTAAATGCTCAAACTTAATCATAAAGCTTAAAGACGAGCTAAGGTTGGCACAAACCAATCAAGCACCCAAGGGTGGCATCTTTGACAAGGAGAAGGTGGCATATGCACGTATTGCATATACCAACACAAGACATCCCATTGTCGAGGATGGTCTTTGTTATTCTAGGGGGGTGAGACAAAACGCCAAAACTCCCAAGAATGGCAAAGACTTGATTGTTTTTGTCAAAGGAGGCTCATACAACAATAAAGGAAAGCACATTGCTACTACACCTAAAATGCCTAAGAAAGAGCCTCATCCATTGTTCCATGATTTTGATGCTTCATATAATTTCGTGAGGAACAAGTTTGGAAAGGCATATGCTAGGTACGTTGGGCCACACCGCAAGAGTCCCAAACCTTGTGTGTGGGTGCCCAAGTGCCTCTTGACTAACATCAAAGGACCCAACACCGCTTGGGTACCTAAAGCCAATTCTTAAATCTTTCTTGTAGGCATACTCCTCCGGTGGAATCAAGTGGGTTCTTGATAGTGGATGCACAAATAATATGACCGGAGAGAGGAATATGTTTGTGGAGTATGAGCTAAATGAAGATCCAATTGAAGGAATCTATTTTGGGGACAATAGCCAAGAAAAAATCCTTGGCACCAGTAAAATTGCTATATCCCCTAATCATACTCTTTCAAATGTTTTGCATGTTGATTCTCTTGATTATAACCTCTTGTCCATATCACAACTATGTGACAAAGGTTATAATTGTTTATTCACTAATGAGGGTGTGACCATCACAAGGAGAAGCAATGGCTCAATTGCCTTTAAGGGTGTACTCAAGGGAAAGATCTATCTTGTGGATTTCTCCATGGATAAAGCCCAACTTGATACATGCTTAATTGCAAATACTAACATGGGGTGGCTTTGGCATAGAAGGCTAGCCCATGTTGGGATGAGGAATTTGCAAAAACTCCTTAAGGGCAAGCACATCTGTGGTTTAAAGAATATTGTGTTTGAAAAGGATAGGCCACGTAGCGCATGCCAAGCCGGAAAGCAAGTTGGAGCACCACATCCATCCAAGAACATTATGACAACATGAAGACCATTGGATCTTCTACACATGGATCTCTTCGGTCCAATCCCCTACATTAGTATTTGTGGTAACAAATATGGTCTTGTTATTGTTGATGACTTTTCACGTTTCACTTGGGTATTCTTTTTGCATGACAAGAGTGAGACTCAAGGTGTTCACAAGAGATACTTGACGAGAGCTCAAAATGAGTTCTCCTTGAGTATCAAGACAATAAGGAGTGACAATGGCACCGAATTCAAGAATACTTAAGTTGAAGAATTTTTGGATGAAGAAGGCATCAAGCATGAGTTCTCAGCTCCCTACTCCCCTCAACAAAATCGGGTGGCCGAGAGGAAGAATAGGACTCTAATTGAGATGTCAAGAACCATGCTTGATGAGTATAAGACGTCGGACCGGTTTTGGGCGGAAGCGGTCAACACCGTTTGCCAATCCATAAATCGGTTGTATCTTCACCGAATACTTAAGAAGACATCATATGAGCTCCTAACCGGTAACAAGCCCAACATCTCTTACTTTCGAGTTTTTGGGAGCAAATGCTACATTCTTAACACGAAGCCTAGGACTTCAAAGTTTGCTTCTAAGTCCGATGGGAGTGGCTATGACTCAAAAACATACGCCTATCGTGTCTTTAATAAATCCTCCTGGATTGTTGAAGTAGCACGTGACATAATGTTTGATGAGACTAACGGCTCCCAAGTGGAGCAAGTTGATCGTCATGTGCTAGATCAAGAAGAAGCTCCACGAGTGGTGATAGGAAGGATGGCACTTGGAGACATTCGACCACAAGAACAACCTCAAGATACAAGTGATCATCCTACACATCAAACAAGTTCTTCCTCAAATAATCAAGATCAAGTTCCCCAAGATGCGCTCCAAGAAGATGAAAATGGAGGCATCAATCAAGGGGGAGACAATGTGGATGAGGAAGACCAAGATGATGAATCAAGACCTCAAGTACCACACCCAAGAGTTCATCAAAGCATCCAACGGGACCATCCCGTTGACAACATACTTGGAGACATCTCCAAGGGGGTAATTACTCGATCTCGTGTAGCAAATTTTTGTGAACATTACTCCTTTGTTTCTTCTTTGGAGCCCTACAAGGTTGAAGAAGCACTACGAGATCCAGATTGGGTGATGGCCATGCAAGAAGAGCTCAACAACTTCAAGAGAAATAAAGTATGGGAGCTTGTGAAGAGGCCTAATGCGAATGTTGTAGGCACCAAATGGGTGTTCCGCAACAAACAAGATGAACACGAGGTGGTGACAAGGTACAAGGAACGACTTGTGGCCAAAGGGTATTCACAAGTCAAAGGTTTGGATTTTGAAGAAACCTTTGCACCCGTAGCTAGGCTTGAATCAATTCGTATATTGCTTGCCTTTGCTACTCACCATGATTTTAAGCTATATCAAATGGACGTCAAGAGCGCATTCCTCAATGGTCCAGTCAAGGAAGAGGTGTATGTGGAGCAACCCCCCGGATTTGAAGATGAAGAATTCCCAAATCACGTGTACAAATTGCGTAAGGCTCTCTATGGACTCAAACAAGCTCCTAGAGCTTGGTATGAGTGCCTTAGAGACTTTCTAACTCAAAATGGTTTTAAAATTGGGAAGGCGTATTATACTCTATTCACTGAGCACATCAATGATGATTTGTTTGTTTGCCAAATATATGTCGATGACACTATATTTGGTTCTACTAAAAAAGCTTTTTGTGATGAGTTTTCCAAGATAATGACGGAAAGATTTGAGATGTCCATGATGGGGGAGATGATGTTCTTTCTAGGTTTTCAAGTGAAGCAACTCAAGGAAGGCACGTTCATATGTCAAACCAAGTACACACAAGATATACTCAAGAAGTTTGACATGGACAAGGCCAAAACCATCAAGACTCCTATGGCAACAAATGGGCATCTCGATCTTAATGAAGATGGCCCAAGTTTTGACCAAAAGGTATATCGTTCCATGATTGGCTCATTACTATACTTATGTGCATCTAGGCCCGATATCATGCTTAGTGTGTGTATGTGTTCTAGATTTCAAGACGCTCCTAAGGTATGTAATTTGACCGCCGTTAAGAGAATTCTTAGATATTTGGTTCACACACCAAGCCTAGGACTTCGGTACCCCAAGAGCTCTAAGTTTAACCTCATTGGATATTCCGATGCGAACTATGTGGGGTGCAAAGTTGATAGGAAGAGTACACCGGGAACTTGCCAATTCCTTGGTAGATCACTAGTGTCTTGGTCCTCAAAGAAACAAAACTCCATTGCACTTTCCACAGTCAAAGCATAGTATGTCGCCGTCGGAAGTTGTTGTGAACAACTCATTTGTATGCGACAAACTCTTAGGGACTATGGCATAAACTTGGGCCATATTCCTCTCCTATGTGACAATGAGAGTGCCATCAAAATAGCCCACAATCCAGTTGAACACTCAAGGACAAAGCATATCGATATTCGCATCCATTTCTTGAGCGGTCACTCCATCAAAGGAGACATTGCAATTTCCCACGTGAGAACCGATAAACAGTTGGCCGATATCTTTACCAAGCCCCTAGATGAGAAAAGGTTTTGCGAACTTAGGAGTGAGCTAAATATCCTAGATTCTCGAAATGTGGCTTAAGTCTCGCACATATGATTGTTACATTCAAAATTCACACATGCTTGCGAAAAATTGATCCTCCTCAATTTTTGTACAAATTATTTTGAAATTATTGAATCCTTGTGAATCATGGTCATAGTTTGATTGTTGATTGCTTACTGACCATATTTACAAAGATCTTTTGTGAAATATAGTCCAAAAGGATCAAATATCTTCTAAAAACTCAATATATAGGAGTTTTAGATCTTAGGACCGGACTAGTCCGCTCCAGTCGACCAGACTAGTCTGGTGGCTTAGGTTGTCCGGACCTAGTGTGGAGGCCGGACAATTCCGGGTCTCTGACTGGACTAGTCCGACCCTTGGGGACTTAACCTCCCCAGGGAGGCCTCGACCTATCCACTTCCATTCAAATAATCCCTCTCCAAAAACGCTCGAAAACCGTCTCCCAAATGGCAATTTTTGACTCCCTCCACAAAATATTGATTCCAATTGGTGGATTGAAGCCCTAAGGTGCTTAGGAATCTTTCCCCAAGCATCGAAGGCCAATTCCTCTTCTACATTTCATTGAATTGAAGATTTGAAGAGGTATGCTTGACCTAACTCCAGAATCCTTCAAATTCCATTCTTTTGGGTCCATTGATCAAAACTTCTTCACAAATGTTGTTGTACACATCAATGTGATCATGTAGCTCCATTTTTGTGCTAGGATATGTAGTTTTTGCAAAAATTTCCCTAAGTTAGGGTTCTTGCTGTGTGAATCGATCTAGTCCGGCCACAGGGCGGACAAGTCCGACCTAGTGCAGACTAGTCTGGCCCTTGGACGGACAAGTTCGTGTTACACAGTGAAAAACCTAACCTACATTGATCTTGTGAATTCTACCATTTTACCTTAACTTCCTTGACTCATACACATTCCTTTGCGTCTCTTGTCAGCAACCATGTCAGACAATGAATATGTTCCACCTTCCGACTCCGAGACAGAAGCGGAGAAGCAAGCTCTCTTTCGCCAGAAGCAAAGAGGGGATCAAGAGATGGCGGTTGCGTACTTTTCCTCTCAGAGGGCAAAGAAAACGCAGCTTGAGGAGCACAATTGTGCAGCCGCCGAGGCAGGCCCAAAATGAAAGCGGCTTGTGACCTAGGGAGAGCAAGCCAAGTCTCAGGGGGCGTGGACCTCCAAAGACAAAGGCAAGGCCCCTATTGATGCTGCACCCAGGAAGAGGGAAATTGTGGCCAAGAAGGCTGCAAGCAAAGTCAAGAAGGGTGCCCCTCAACCCATTGGCCCGTTGAGGATGTCTTCTCCTGCACGAAATCCAAACCTTGCAGCTGCTTTTGATGCTAACATCTTCAAGGGCAAGGGGGATGAGAGGGCACGCAAGCTGAGGAAGATCAATGTCTATTAGCGTGAGAGGAGCACAGTGGATCCTCGCTTCTAGTGTGACTTCCACTGTGACTACTATAGGATGATCTATATGACCAAGCAGACCCTTGTCACAGATGCTCAGTGGATCGATTGGGACTATATGGCCCAGAAGGATCATCAGGCCTTCAATGCTGTGATTGAAGCCATCGAGAGGCACGACTTGAAGAAGCTCATGGCTTTCCAATACGACTGGAATGTGGAAGTCATAACTCAGTTCTATTCCACTCTATACTTCCACACCGATGGCGACGGGAAGATTACTTGGATGACCCATGGAGAGCACTACTCCACCACCTATTGAGAGTTTGCTCAGCTGCTTGACTTGGAGGACCAGCTGGACAATGAGATCATCGTTTTAAATCTGAAGCCAGTTGATCGGGATACCTTGGAGTATATGTATCCTAGTCATGCATAGTATGAGGTCGGGCATATTAGAAACATCAAGCCATTCTATAGTGTGCTCAACCGGGTCATCCGAAAGACCATTGCCTCGAAGGATGGAGACGTGGCGATGATACAAGGCAACCTGAGGCACTTGATGGTGCTAATCGATGGAGATGTTCGCTTCAATATGGTGGACTACATCTTTGATGACATCTTCAACATCTCTCACACCCCCAACTGCTCATGTGGATATGCTCCGTACATTATGTACATGATCGAGAAGATCTCCAGGCTGCATTCAAGAAAGATATCATACACCGAAGGCTTCATCCACAACTCCCTCCTCCGGAGCCCGCTGCTCCTAGGAGGAAGAATGCGGATCCTCCCACTTCTTCCTCTTGCTATGTGCCATCTCCTCCACCACCTCCGCCTTCATCGCCATGCGGAAGTGGCTTCTTCAAATGCTTCAAGGCTCTCTTCTCCTCTTGCCAGAAGACGGAAATTCGGCAACGTCGCATGGAGCATCTCAACGAGACGTATCTCAAAGCGATGTGCGACAAGCTGGACATTCCAATGTCCCCCGCCGAGGAGAGCGATGGTGAGCTCACTTCCTTTCCGGAGTTCACTGCCAAGGAGCTTGCTTAGTTTGGAGAAGCTGAGACTTCCACCGCGGCCACGACCGATGATGATGAAGCACATCTTGATCCGGTGGTCGTGGAGAGTGACAGCGAGCGCCAAGGCGGCGACGACGACTCTGACTCCGACGATGAGTAGGCTTAAGGGTCCTTCCTCTATTCTTTTCCTTTTTGGTGTATTGATGCCAAAGGGGGGAGATAGCTTGGAGATAGCTTGGATGGGCTCTTAGATCTAGGGGGAGAGATATAGGGAGTGAGATGAAGGGGGAGCGATAAGATAGCTTAATCTGTGAGAGTATTGATCTATGTTGGACTTATTATGTTTTAAAACTCATTTCAAGTTCTATTGTAAGACTTAATCTATGTATTTATGTATCTTGCCTAAATTTGTGATGTGTTGCTTCATTTAAATTTCTATTTTGCATAATCAATGTCTTATCACACTTTATGAACACATCACTTAGGCACCCCACTATAATTTGTATATGTATGAGAACTCTCTCAATCTCTTTTACTCATGATGCATACATTGAGGGGGAGTCACTCAAACAAATACATGTTGTGAAAACAAATTATTATCTTTTTTGCTCAAGTCTTAATGTGTTGTCATCAATTCACCAAAAAGGGAGAGATTGAAAGTGCATCTAGGCATCCCCGTAGGTTTTGGATGATTGATGACAACAATTAAGAGGCTAATGAGCTAAGTTGATCTTAAGCACAAGTACAAGGATTGAAATAAGATGAAAACCCTCAAAAGGGAAAAGGAGAAAACGGGCGTCAAAGACTCAAGCGTAGAAATTAGGGTTTCTATGGTATTGAGGTTATATGAGCCGTATCATGTGAGAGGGTGGTTGTATCGTGTGCATTGAGATCATACCAAGGGGCTCAAAGTGGTGGTTTAGAGAAAAACCGAAGTGAGAAGCCTAAAATGAGAAAAACCCTAGGAGGTTGGACTAGTCCGGGCCTCAGGATCGGACTAGTCCGGCCACAGCAGACAAGTCCGTTTTGAGATGGACCAAACGTCTCTTGAGTGAATCTGAGTGAAATTGGAGCTAAGTCCGAGAAGTTCGGACTTGTCTGTTTTTGGGCGGACCAAAGCTCTCTGGAGTAGTTCGGACTTGTCCATTTGGGTACGGACTTGTTCGTTTGAGACTTAGTATGATAAACCGAGAGAATCCCTAGGGGGCCGGACTAGTCCGTGCCAACCCAGAAGAGTCCATTTTGCGACGGACCAACTGGTTCTATTCCACTTTGCACTGGTCCGTTGTTGACCGGACTAGTCCGTTGTCTAGTGATCGTTTGAATTTTGAAATTTGGCGTGTAGCATGATGATCGTTGCTCAGTGTGGCAGTTGTCGGGAACTGATTAGGGGTCAGTGGTCCAATAGGGCTAGACTAGTCCGGGGCCTGAGGCCGGACCAGTCCGCCCCTTTGCTGATGTATGCAAAAGGGGCTCTGGACCTCTGTAAAAGGGGGACCCTCGGGCTCATTTGAAAAAGTCTGGAACCCTAGCACCGCCACAAGAATCCTATAGCCTTCCAAAGCCTACTACACGTCCTACTAACCCTCTAAGAGCAAATCTTGAAGAGATTAGGTTTTGGGGAGGAGAGTAAAGGAAGATCATTGCGCTTTGGCTCTTAGTCTGATCTCTTGCACATTGTGTTGTGTTTTGTGGCTTGTGTCAGTTGAACTTCGTGTGCTCCTCATTGTATTGATTTGTGGGAGCCTCAAGTTGTGAGCAGCCCATCAAACATGGTGATTACACATTGGTATAGTGGAAACCAAGCCGGCCATCGTGGTGGCTTGGTGAGAGAAGGGTCAAGTGAGACCTGGTCCTTGTGTCGACTTCTCAACGTGGAGGTAGGCTTCTTTGTGGAGCTGAACCACGGAATAAATCTCGTTTCACTTGTCTTTCGCTTTTCGTAATCACTAGTATTGCTATTAGGGTTCACTTTGCTCTTATTGCCTTACACTTTGATCATTATTGTATACTTGCAATCTAAGTGTTTAAACCTCACAATCTAAGATAGGAGCCTTACATATTGCTCATATCTCTGGTGAACTTTAATTCTGCAAATAACTTGTAGAAATCATGTTTTAGGGTTTCCACCCTGTGCCGAGCGGACTAGTCTGACCCTGTGCAGACTAGTTCGGCCACAAGAATTTAATCTTGTTTGATTAAGTGATTTTAGGTATTACTGCCTATTCACCCCCCCCTCTAGGCGACTTTTAGTAATTGAAAAGCAATAGAACGGTCTCTTCAAGTCGAAGAGGGAGAATGACCAACTTACCACTATCTTAAGAAACCCTGAACACAGCGGATGGGTTCGAGCAGTCTCTTCTCAAATGTCTTGGCTAGATGGTTTCTGTAAAACCCCACTTTATGGCATGTTAAGTTCATATGGGTTTTGTGATCAACTATTTTAGATATCCAATATAATGGCGCACATGAACTATGCCATCCAAAACTTTTCTTGCACTCATTGTTAAATTCTTTTAACATGGGTATTGGACTTCACCATGAATCCAAATTATATTCTATTCACCTTTTTTTTAAGAATAAGAATTTTTGGATAAGATTTAGTAAGCAATGCAAAATGAAGCCCTAATAAGCTCTAACCCAAATATTCAAATTAAGGGCTCTAAATTTTTCCATGAGCTCCTAAATTCCTCAATAGCATGCTTACAAAGTTTCAATATTTTAGAAACTCATCTACTATTTTAATTGAGGTGCTTGGCAAATTTGAATCAATTTCAAATCTGAATTTTTAATTCTTCTCCAACTTCTTTAAACATAAGATTTGAGTTCACCATTGTGTTCAGAATAATTCATTTGCCATCTCCACAAAATTTCATGATTTTTGGAGTTGATCTTCTATTTTTAAATGAATTAGTAACTGAACTGTGGGGAGTATCACTGGACAGTGGGCCCCACAAGTCAGCTCCTCTTTGAACGGATCAGCTCGACCCCGCCATCTCTGTACCGACGCACCTCCGCTCGACACCGCGCGCGCGCATGCAGCTCCAGCGAGCCGCCTGCCTGCTCGCCGCGGCCCTATAAAAGGCCGGCCGAATCTCCCTTCACTCCTCATCCCCGATCGCAGCTCCACTGCCTCGCGACTTTTCTTCCGCCGCGCGCCATCGCCGCCGCTCGCCACTGCTCCGCGGTGTGCCGCCGTTCTGCGCCGTTTCAAGCCAAGCTCCAAAGAGCAAAAAGGTGCGCCTGATCAAACTCTAGCTCATGGTACAAACCATTTCCCTTATCGTTGAAGCTTGAGCGAGTTATTGTTCGTTTCCCCTACGGCCGAAAGTAGATAACTAGCTAAGTTTTCATGTCGATTCCTTTTCTGCAAGTAATCATCCTTTGCAATTGCTTAGAGATAGTTTCTATAGGCCCTAGCGCTCCTGTCTGAGCAAGAACCATTAAGAATCATCGAGCAACGGCTCTGAATTTCGAGTTTTGCTCGCCGCCGGTGAGAAAACCTCGGTTCACCATCGAACTCATGATTCCCGACAACTCACTCCCCTTCTACGCCCAGATCCTTGAACTCCATCATCCCAGAAAGGTTTTGGAGAAATTCCCAAGTGATTTGAGCTACTCTGGAGCGAGTTCTATGTTGCCCGCGCGCTCATCGCCGCCGCCGCCGTCGCACGACCTTTTCCGGCGAGCTTCAGGACCCACTGACCTCACCATCATGCTCAGCGACCCCAAAAACCCCCAGGCGGCAAGTTTCCGCGAGTCTGGTCTGTTGGTTTAGCCGGCGGCGAGCTCGCCGGCGAGCCACCGCCGCGGGTGCTGCTCCGCGCGAGCACCGGCCCGAGGTAGACGATGACCCCATCGGGTCCCACCTGCCATTCACTGCGGGATCACGGTGCGGCTGAGATCTAGTGTGGCTGCGCGCTTTAATTCTGTCGACCCCGGTGCTGCCTCAACCAGAATGCGCCACGTGGTCTTTGGGATGTATTTAATTCCAGAAATTTGTCCAAAATTCTAAATTGAATATCTTTCTGTAGAATACTCCAAATTCATTCAAACAAATTTTGTTTGAAAGCCCTCGAGCTCTAGTTTCGCTCAGTACCAATTAGGCTCTGTGAAAATCAATATTTAATTCTGTAGAAATAAATCTTTCCCAAGTAAAATACAATTTTTCCAGATGAAGTATTCCCTGGAAAAATCCCCAAAATTCACATAAAAATTACAGTCCTATTCTTGACTATCAGCAAAAATTTGGGAGCCATTGCACCTGTTTTAACCTCTATATAATTCAATTAACTTTTTTCAGTTATTGAATTTTCACAGATACGCAGATGCCTTATTATGCCCCAAATTTGGACTAAATCTTCCTTTAGTCATACCTTAGCCTCCTGTAAAAATCTTGGATTTAATGGACCTCATATTCTAGTCTTAATTCAATTTCAAACTGAATATTGACTAAATGCTTAAAAGTTCAATTACAAGACAATTCCAGAAATTCTTGTCAACATAGAAACTCAATAAATTCTTCGCCAAGGCTTAGAAATTTATGAAAACACTTTTGCTAGGACCAGGACAATTTTCTCTATCTTGATTATCAACTGATGGCTATATTCAAGCTACAGTTTCATCTCTAAAAATTGTGGAAGTTATTTGCTTGCCATAATCTTAGAGACCACACTCTACTTTGATCATCTCCTGTTCTTTGCAAGAACTTCTATAGTATTCCCTAAATACCTAATTCAACGTTCCCAAGCCAAATAACTAATTATCCTATAATGGTCACCGTAAATTAAAATCCTGGTCTTGATATTAAATATTTTCAAAGTCATTCATACCGTATTTTATGCATATCGTATAGTAACCGAAGTCGAGGAGGAGTCAGAGGCCTTGGAAGAGCATCTTCCAAATTCTAACTCAGAACCTGACCTGCAACAAGGCAAGCCCCGGTTTGCATTTAAGTCGTTTATAAACTTTTGCTTTATCACTATGATGAGTAGTATATGAATTGTGCATTACGTTTAGGGTGAATGATACTCCACATGCATGACCAAAAATTCCAGGGTTTATTTGGCACGACTTACAGTTGACCTGTAGTAACTGCTTCGCAAATGCATAGGAGATACGGTAGAAGTCGAGTAGTTGGAATCTACTCGCGAGAGATGTATCTCACATGATTGGTTGAATAGAAAATGGCTTAATATAATGAAATTGAGACCGGGCAGGGAATGGATAGGAAGCGGCGAGAATTGAGTCTAGGTTGCATAGCCCTGCCTGTGTCAATTAAGGCCCGTCCGTATGCAGCCCCTTCGGACAAGCTTGAATTGTACCGGCAATATAATAGACATATGGAATCCAATAAACTGATGTAACTTGATAACTGGGATGACGAGACCCATTAACTCACTATCGATAGGGGTGGGTTGAGGACAGTAAGGTGTAAATCGATCGGCGGACACATGAGGTGTTCCGTGCGGAGACCTTCTGTTTGCGGAGGTGAGACGGGCTCAGCATTCGAGTTTCTTCTGAAAGGTGGCCTTATACGCCTAGTACTGAAGTGTTATGTAGGTACAGGTGTGCTCGCTGAGACTTCCGAATGACGTATGTGTCGTGTTGTCCGGGTGTGTCTTGATTGCAATCACTGTCCCTCGCAGTAATAGAGTACCACTTGTTCACTGAGCGGTGACGTAGTAAATACTAAAGAAGTCAGAAAAATCATATGGTATTGAATTATAATTACTTTGCAACCTTGTTTGGTTTAGAGATAGTATAACTAAAGATTTTCAATTTCCCCATACTTTAGCTGTAATAGCATTATGTGTCTCGAGCATGTCGTATCATTGGTAAAGCGTTTCTTGTTTGATTGTGGAGCCCATGATGTGCTGTGCTTGGGAAATGTCATTTGCTACTTAAAACTTGATTATAAGGATCAACTTGTAGGCGAGACATTTATGCTTCAACTTACCTATGTTTAGCATCCACCTTGCATATGTCTAGTGAGACGGGTTAGTCTTGCTGAGCCTTATGCTCACGTTTGCAGTTAACGAGTTTTTGCAGGTTACTCTGTTGAGGATGGGTTTGACGATGAGGCAACACCCCCTCCAGGGTGTACAGCCAAGTGGGAACCCTGCACGCCGCCATAGTTTGCGTGTTGCTAGTGCAAAGTATCCCAGGCATGGATAACTTTGCTTTTGCATAGCTAGTGCCGAGAGCGTAGCTATGATATATATATATTTCTTTTTCCTATAGTATTGTAAAAACTTCCGCTGTGTATTAAATAAAAGACTTGGTCTTGTACTTTATTCTGGTTCTATTCTTGTATACTGTTGGGTGTCGCATCGCACGACACCACCTAATGAGATCCTCGGATGTGTGGATTCCGGTCCTCATAGACATGGTATCAGAGCGAGGTTGGGAACAGTGTACCTGAAAAGAACATATTTTAAAAAATTAGGAACTTGAGTGAGGAATTAGTTATATGCCTTTATAAGGAGTATTACTAGTATAAGTTATAAAGGTGGTAAACTAACTATGTGTTATTATATTCTGTAACGACGCTCCGACATCAGGTAAGAGGTAAGGTACGCCACCAAGAGCGGATCAATCTCGGTAAGCTCAGCATACGAGAGGTGGTATGTGAAATTTCCGTGGCTTGGCACGGAAAGTCAATATGCGTCTTTGAAACTTTCCATGTTTCTGAGAACATATGACACGCGGTACCCCAGCGTGACACAAAGTTAGAGGAAAACCCCGTCGGGTGGTATGTAACCCGATAGTGTGTTCTCATATCTATGAGAACATGCGAACACATATGCCCGAGCGTGTATAAGCCGGATCGTACGGGAGTCTTTGCTGTACAGACGTATTTACAGCCATGTACCTCGAGGCATGACCTCGCTCGAGGGCGACTCACTCCAGAGTCGTATGCTTTTACTTTCAAATATAATTGTATATTGTGGTTACCTGTTCTGTTTCCCTACCGCCGTACGGCGTGCCCGTGCCAGGGGATTGTTTGCTTTCTACAGGGACACTAATTTTGGTAGAGGACCGTGTAGAAACCGTTTGCGAGAGAACGATATAGGAACCACCTATAGACGTAACCGGATGTACCGGATAGAATTTCCTTTCGTGAGGCACGTAGTACCGTCAGTATCAAACATGATACTAGACCCTCCCCACCGACAGAATGGTTGCATTGTGTTTTGAGAAAGTCCGACTATCAGGTGCTGGTAATTTCGGGCTCATAAAAAAAGAAACTCCAACATGATAAGGTAGATAGAACCAAGATTCTTGCTTTCTGGTTGAAGTGGCTCAACTTCGCCAGGTTGTAATCTTGGTTAGCAATTAGATAACATAAGAGTATCCTACATAGATGGAAAGCTCGTGAAGACCTCTCCAACTTTCATGTTGACCATAAAGACAGAAAAGCTTGTTAATCTGTTGAAAACTGGGGTTTACTGTAATTACTCCATATGAACCCACCTTTGTACCCGTTTCTGTATTCTTGCCATAACTCACTGTAGAAAAGTTCACTGCCTTATTGGGATATATGTTTGAGAAGGGTAGGTGGAGATTTATGAGTTTGTTATGGGAAGTCTTTCCTGATTTTAATTGGAGTTTAAACCAAATTGGGAAGTCAGCACAGTGAACTGCATGACTGCTGATGCAAACCAGTCAGTTTTACTGTTAAGTTTTGATAGTTATAACTCCTAATCCAGAACAGTGATATGGTTACACATATACACTTCTGGAAAGCTTAGGAAGTCATCTATCAACTTTATTTATCGCTCCTGACCTGGATCTGGGTATAGCTATGCCTAATTCCATTTGTCGCAAATTTGGTTCCTGCAGTCCAGAACTTGGAACAGTTTGCACATAATTGTAAATTGATGCATAATACCTACATAACAAGGTTTTCGTGGTGGAACTTCTTTAGTTCTGGATTGTTAACACGATGTTACTCAATTTTAATTTTGACATTACCTCAATATCTTATCATGATAAACCTGTATAGAATGTGGAGATAAGCCCATATACAGGGGAGGTTCTGTCAAAATTTCCAGAACCCTTGAGTCAACTCAAAACCGGTATAGATTGTTCATACTAGTTCAACAGTAGCTGTATGAGTACAATCTGGAAAGGTTTTGAAGTGTACTACAACTTTTGTATTCAACTTAAATTTTAGTTCTGACTTCTTCTGTATGAAACTTACGGGTTAATGCAGACAGGTCGGCTGGAACAGAACTGTGATCACTTCCAGTTTGCAGCTTTCTTGGATCATTTGATAATGGATAGTTTCTTTGATCCAAAATTATCAGTGATTAAGTTGAATACTTATACTGTGTATTGATATCCTGGTATGCTTGTCCACAGATGGCAGCACCAAGAATTCAGTTACCAAATGGATGGGTGTTCTCAACGTGTACCGGACACGCCGGTTTTCCGGACGTGTTTGTGAAATTGCTTTGCCAATTTGGCTACCGGAAGTGGCCTAAATATTGGGGCAAGAAATTCCAGGAAAGCGGTATGTGGAGTTGCACCATCTATGTTGATGTGCCTGCTGGTCCATCGCATCTCGGATGGGCTCCATTCTCCATCAAGATTAAAGGGTTAATATTGGAAGAAACGTGGAGCTATGCCGCAAGTGTTGCCATAGGGAGATTCTGCAAACTCCATGGCAATAGTCTGGTGGGTACTCCATATGAATTCTTTCCAGTTACCGGCAGGGCTTCCGAAGTTTGGGCAACCCGTTTGCTTATGGAGGTAGAAAATCGTGGCGAAACTTCCACGACTGCTTTAGCGGTGTATGCAGCCGCATCCCATCGCGAGAAGGGAAATCAAAGGGCATGCATAAAAGAATTGACGGACAATCTGAAGCAAGCCATGGCTCGAGCAGATCACTTTGAGTGGGCAAATGACGGACTTAGGGATATGATAGCTCCTCTCAACCATCGTTTGAATATCAGGGAGAATCAATGGCATGACGCTGTAAGGGATTTAGCCGCGTCTCGCCAGGAGGCTCTAGAAATGGAGACTGAGTTAGGGGCAAGCCTACATTATGGACACCATCGGGACACTCAGTTGAACGCAGTGACTGTGGACCGGGATAAGTCCAGGATGTAGGCTCAGAGCTGGAAGACCAGCTGTGAGCAGGCTCAGCAGGAGAATGAGGCCTGGGGGATGTTTATGATACAGGCAGATTGGCAAGCTATGGCTGCCAAGAAGACGTTGATGTTGAATGATGTATCAACTTCTACTCCAGCACCCGTATCAGTGGTGCCTAGCCCTGAAGATGAAGAGGAAGAAGAAGACCCAGAGGAACTTGAATACGTCAAGTAGGGCGTATTGAAGTGAGATGTGGTAGCACTTCCGCCAACACAGGGCAACATATAGTTAAATGGTTGCTAGTGTTTCTCTTTTGTGACCATGTTTGTGTCATATTAAGAATAATGGTAGTGATGTCTAGATAATTAGATGAGTATGACATGTCAGGAAGACCAAGTATGGTAGAGATGTATTTCCATAAGGGGAGTCCATCATTTTGGGTTTACTACTGTAAACTTGGTCATGAGATGATATATTTTGTATAAAGTTTATGCTTTATCAATATATGTAAATGTTATGCATCATCTATTATTATCTACCACATTTCTAAGGGAGGATGAACTTGAGGCAATGGGACTTACCGTGTTAATCGTTGTATTGCAGTATGGTGCGTACTCGTGCAGCCTCAGAGGTGGGAGGATCTAGTGGAGGACAGGGGGATGACACACCACCCCCGGGGCAGAATACGCCTCAGACGCAACCACCTCCACCACCTCCAACCACACTCCCTAGGAGTCTCGCGGAGGTTCTCGCTGCAGTGCTCGGCTCGCGCGACGAGCAAACCGAGTTACTGCGGACGTTGGTGCAGCACTCGTCCCGTCGAGGGGGACGACAGGATGATGGACCGCGTCATCAATATCAGAGTTCCTACTCTGATTTCGCATCGACGCATCCACCGGTCTTCAGGGAGGCCGACGAACCTTTGGAGGCGGACAATTGGCTCCGCTCCATTGAAGCGAAGTTCGGTTTACTCAACATAACCGAACCGCAAAAAGCGCTGTTTGCAGCACAACAACTCCAGGGGTCTGCCGGCGCATGGTGGGCAAATTACCTTGCAGCACGCCCCGCCGGCCATGTCATAAGCTGGGCCGAGTTCCGGGAGGCATTCCGCGCCTACCATGTTCCTCCCGAAATTATGAGGAGGAAGCTTCAAGAGTTCTTGGAGCTAAGACAGGGAGGAAGGAGTGCATACGAGTACTCCAAAGCATTCAATCACTTGGCCCAATACGCTCAGGACCAAGTGAATACCGAGGATCGGAAGCGTGAATGCTTCTACAAGGGTTTGAACTCCAAGTTGAAGGACAAGCTGGTCCTGTTCAACCGCGGCAACTTCAACGACATCGTCAATGCTGCCATAATGCAGGAGGACGCCACGCGCGAGCTGTCCTCCGATAAAAAGAAGAGGGGTGCTCCGCAGAGCAGCGGAGGTGGTACTCCTCAGAAGTACCGTATGGTGTATCGATCACCATCCGGCCAGAGGTGGCAGCCGCCATCGCGACCACCAATGTTCCGTGGTCGTCAGTTCAACAACGGCGGATTCCGGCCACAACAGCAGCAGGGGATGATCCCACGTGCACTCCCACCTACACCACGTGCACCGGGATTCCGTCCTCCCATTCGTACTGGCCAAACCCCGTACACGTGTTTCACGTGTGGGCGTACGGGACATTTCGCCAAGGACTGCCCTCAGGATCGACAAGGCGGAGGGCCATCATCTTACCAGGGGGCCAACCAACCCCGCAACCAGCCCAAGAAGCTAGCCACCAGACCCGGCAACGTCCACCACCTCGCCATCGAGGACGTTCCGAAAGGCGCACCCGTGCTCACGGGTACGTTCTCTATCTTCGATCAACCCGTAGTCATACTCTTTGACTCCGGAGCTTCACATAATGTTATTAGTAAATCTTTTGTCCTCAACAGTCAATTACCAATAATCCCCACAAAAACTCCATATGTGATTAGCACTCCAGCCGGGAAAACGGTAACAAATAAATTGGTTCCTGGAATCCCACTTAACCTAAATGGGACCATATATCTTACTTCATTTCTGATATTAGAGCATCAAAAGCTAGATATCATCTTAGGAATGGCATGGTTGCAGTAACATGGTGCTATTCTCGATATCATTCCTAGAAAGATTTATCTAAACTCTCCACTCCATCAACCCCAAGTTCTCAATCTTGAGAACATCATTCCATTGGAACCATCTATTCTCAATACCGAGGTTATGGAACTAAAGGATATTCCGCTAGTATGTGAATACCCTGACGTGTTTCCTGATGATCTTCCTGGTATGCCCCCAGAAAGAGATATAGAGTTCAAGATTGAACTTGCACCAGGAACAGTGCCAATTTCAAGACCACCCTACAAGATGGCACCCAAGGAACTTGCAGAACTGAAGGAACAATTAACTGAACTTGAGAGCAAAGGTTTTATTCGTCCAAGTTCATCACCATGGGGTTGTTCTGCACTGTTTGTAGAAAAGAAAGATAAGACCTTGAGGTTGTGTGTAGACTATCGTCCACTTAATGCTGTCACCATCAAGAACAAGTATCCACTACCGCGCATTGATATTCTTTTCGATCAATTGGTGGGTGCTAAAGTATTTTCGAAGATGGATCTTCATTCTGGTTATCATCAAATTAGAATCCGACCAGAAGATATATCCAAGACAGCATTCTCAACAAGGTATAGACTGTATGAGTATCTGGTTATGTCCTTCGTATTAACCAACGCCCCGGCTCATTTCATGTATCTCATGAACTCAGTATTCATGCCGGAATTGGACAAGTTTGTCGTGGTCTTCATTGATGACATACTTGTGTATTCAAAATCCGAAGAAGAACATGCTCAACACTTGCATATTGTGCTTCAGCGATTACGGGACCATCAGCTGTATGCTAAGTTCAGCAAGTGTGAATTCTGGATCAACCAGGTGCCATTTTTAGGGCACATCATATCAGCAGAAGGGATTGCAGTTGATCCAAGTAAGATCCACCAAGTCCTTAAATGGGAGTCTCCAAAGTCTGTACATGAAGTACAAAGTTTCCTGGGTTTAGCTGGATATTACCGGAGGTTCATCCCCAATTTCTCCAGGATAGCTAAACCAATGACAGAACTTCTGAAGAAAGGGCAGAAGTATGTATGGACCGAGGCATGTGAGGCAGGTTTCAAAGCATTGGTGAAACACCTCACCATGGCACCAGTTTTAGCCCAACCAGACACAACCAAAGCATTTGATGTCTTTTGCGACGCATCTGGGATTGGTTTGGGTTGTGTGTTGATGCAGGAGCGAAGAGTGATCGCGTATGGATCAAGACAGCTTCGGAATCATGAGCAGCATTACCCGACTCATGATCTTGAACTCGCTGCTGTGGTGCTAGAATTGAAGATGTGGAAGCATTATCTACTGGGTAATTTAGTACACCTCTACACTGATCACAAAAGCTTAAAATACATCTTCACCCAGAAGGATTTGAATATGCGACAAAGGCGATGGTTAGAATTGATCAAGGATTATGAGATTGAGATCCACTACCATCCAGGCAAGGCGAATGTAGTCGCAGATGCACTGAGCCGCAAGTCCCATGTCAACAATCTTTCCCTCACCACAATGGAAGGAGAAGAAGGACCGAGTCTTTACTTGGTTCCATATGGAGCACCCTACAACCTAGCTCTCATTCCTACCATCAGGGAGGATATTGTAGCAGCTCAGCAGGAAGACATAGGAATGTCACATATTCGACAAAGAATGATAAACGGGGAAATGAAATGTTTCCATAGTGACAAAGAGGGTACCATCTGGTTTAACGACCATATAGTGGTACCCCGAAACATGGAACTTAGAAAGAAGATACTGGACGAAGCTCATTTGTCCAAGTATTCCATTCATCCGGGAAGCAACAAGATGTACCAAGATTTGAAGAAGAAATTCTGGTGGACTCAGATGAAGAGAGAAGTAGCTAAATACGTGTCCGAGTGTGATACGTGTCGGCGAGTAAAGGCCGACCATATGAAGGCAGCTGGACAGCTTCAACCTTTAAGCATACCGGCTTGGAAATGGGAGGATATTAGTATGGATTTCATTGTTGGGTTGCCTCCCACTCTCCATAAACACGACTCCATTTTGGTGATCGTTGACCGATTGACCAAATCGCCTCATTTCATACCAGTCAGCGTGGCATACGATGCGAAGCGATATGCGGAAATTTATATCTCCAGAATAATATGTCTACATGTTGTACCCTGTACCATCATCTCAGATCGTGGAGCTGTATTTGTTTCGCGATTCTGGGAGCATCTCCACGATGCACTGGGGACCAAATTGATTCGGAGCTCGGCTTATCGTCCTCAGACCGATGGTCAGACCGAACGGGTGAATCAAGTGCTAGAAGACATGCTTCGTGCCTGTGCCATCCACCAGGGTAAGAACTGGGATGATCATCTACCTTTGGCGGAGTTTTCATGCAACAACAGTTACCAGGCTAGCATCCAGATGGCGCCATATGAAGCTCTCTATGGCCGAAAGTGTCGCACGCCCTTGAACTGGTGCGAATCAGGTGAACGGGCAGTGTACGGCATCGACTTAGTAAATGAAGCCGAGGATCGAGTTCGCACTATTCAGGCGAATCTCAAAGCTGCTCAGTCTCGTCAGAAGAGCTACGCGGACAAACGACGTCGACCTCTTCACTTCGGAGTTGGAGATCATGTTTATCTCCGGGTATCCCCTATGAAGGGTATCCATCGCTTCGGGGTAAAAGGGAAGCTAGCTCCATGCTTTATTGGGCCGTTCGCAATAATCGAAAGATGCGGACCTGTGGCATATCAATTGGAGTTACCAACGTCACTTTCAGGAGTCCACAATGTATTCCACATTTCCCAATTGCGGAAATGTCTTAAGGCTCCAGCTGATATCCGTATAGAGGATTTGGAAGCTCTCCAACCAGATCTCACTTATTCCGAGCATCCAACTCAGATCATTTATGAAAAGACTCGCACCACAAGAAGTCGCACCTTGCATTTCTATAAGGTTTTGTGGAGCAACCACAGTGCGGAAGAAGCCACGTGGGAAAGCGAGGAGTATCTTAGAACGAACTATCCGGACTTGTTAGCGGCATATGTTCGATAGATCCTTTTTCCTTTACCTTCTTTTGTAATATCGGGACGAGATTCTTTTAAGGGGGGAGGAATGTAAAACCCTACTTTTATGGCATGTTAAGTTCATATGGGTTTTGTGATCAACTATTTTAGGTATCCAATATAATGGTACACATGAACTATGCCATCCAAAACTTTTCTTGCACTCATTGTTAAATTCTTTTAACATGGGTATTGGACTTCACCATGAATCCAAATTATATTCTATTCACCTTTTTTTTTAAGAATAAGAATTTTTGGATAAGATTTAGTAAGCAATGCAAAATGAAGCCCTAATAAGCTCTAACCCAAATATTCAAATTAAGGGCTCTAAATTTTTCCATGAGCTCCTAAATTCCTCAATAGCATGCTTACAAAGTTTCAATATTTTAGAAACTCATCTACTATTTTAATTGAGGTGCTTGGCAAATTTGAATCAAATTCAAATCTGAATTTTTAATTCTTCTCCAACTTCTTTAAACATAAGATTTGAGTTCACCATTGTGTTCAGAATAATTCATTTGCCATCTCCACAAAATTTCATGATTTTTGGAGTTGATCTTCTATTTTTAAATGAATTAGTAACTGAACTGTGGGGAGTATCACTGGACAGTGGGCCCCACATGTCAGCTCCTCTTTGAACGGATCAGCTCGACCCCGCCATCTCTGTACCGACGCACCTCCGCTCGACACCGCGCGCGCGCATGCAGCTCCAGCGAGCTGCCTGCCTGCTCGCTGCGGCCCTATAAAAGGTCGGCCGAAGCTCCCTTCACTCCTCATCCCCGATCGCAGCTCCACTGCCTCGCGACTTTTCTTCCGCCGCGCGCCATCGCCGCCGCTCGCCACTGCTCCGCGGTGTGCCGCCATTCCGCGCCGTTTCAAGCCAAGCTCCAAAGAGCAAAAAGGTGCGCGCCTGATCAAACTCTAGCTCATGGTACAAACCATTTCCCTTATCGTTGAAGCTTGAGCGAGTTATTGTTCGTTTCCCCTACGGCTGAAAGTAGATAACTAGCTAAGTTTTCATGTCGATTCCTTTTCTGCAAGTAATCATCCTTTGCAATTGCTTAGAGATAGTTTCTATAGGCCCTAGCGCTCCTGTCTGAGCAAGAACCATTAAGAATCATCGAGCAACGGCTCTGAATTTCGAGTTTTGCTCGCCGCCGGTGAGAAAACCTCGGTTCACCGTCGAACTCATGATTCCCGGAAACTCACTCCCCTTCTACGCCCAGATCCTTGAACTCCATCATCCCAGAAAGGTTTTGGAGAAATTCCCAAGTGATTTGAGCTACTCTGGAGCGAGTTCTATGTTGCCCGCGCGCTCATCGCCGCCGCCGCCGACGCACGACCTTTTCCGGCGAGCTTCAGGACCCACTGACCTCACCATCGTGCTCAGCGACCCCAAAAACCCCCAGGCGGCAAGTTTCCGCGAGTCTGGTCCGTTGGTTTAGCCGACGGCGAGCTCGCCGGCGAGCCACCGCCGCGGGTGCTGCTCCGCGCGAGCACCGGCCCGAGGTAGACGATGACCCCATCGGGTCCCACCTGCCATTCACTGCGGGATCACGGTGCGGCTGAGATCTAGTGTGGCTGCGCGCTTTAATTCTGTGGACGCCGGTGCTGCCTAAACCAGAATGCATCACGTGGTCTTTGGGATGTATTTAATTCCAGAAATTTGTCCAAACTTCTAAATTGAATATCTTTCTGTAGAATACTCCAAATTCATTCATACAAATTTTATTTGAAAGCCCTTGAGCTCTAGTTTCGCTCAGTACAAATTAGGCTCTGTGAAAATCAATATTTAATTCTGTAGAAATAAATCTTTACCAAGAAAAATGCAATTTTTCCGGATGAAGTATTCCCTGGAAAAATCCCCAAAATTCACATAAAAATTACAGTCCTATTCTTGACTACCAGCAAAAATTTGGGAGCCATTGCACCTGTTTTAACCTCTGAATAATTCAATTACATTTTTTCAGTTATTGAATTTTCGCAGATATGCAGATGCCTTATTATGCCCCAAATTTGGACTGAATCTTCCTTTAGTCATACCTTAGCTCCTGTAAAAATCTTGGATTTAATGGACCTCATATTCTAGTCTTAATTCAATTTCAAACTGAATATTGACTAAATGCTTAAAAGTTCAATTACAAGACAATTCCAGAAATTCTTGTCAACTTAGAAACTCAATAAATTCTTCACCAAGGCTTAGAAATTTATGAAACCACTTTTGCTAGGACCAGGACAATTTTCTCTATCTTGATTATCAACTGATGGCTATATTCAAGCTACAGTTTCATCTCTAAAAATTGTGGAAGTTATTTGCTTGCCATAATCTTAGAGACCACACTCTACTTTGATCATCTCCTTTTCTTTGCAAGAACTTCTATAGTATTCCCTAAATACCTAATTCAACGTTCCCAAGCCAAATAACTAATTATCCTATAATGGTCACCATAAATTAAAATCCTGGTCTTGATATTAAATATTTTCAAAGTCATTCATACCGT
Organism: Tuctoria greenei; assembly: GCA_036927565.1. NCBI lineage: Eukaryota > Viridiplantae > Streptophyta > Magnoliopsida > Poales > Poaceae > Tuctoria > Tuctoria greenei. The sequence continues at coordinate 125,818,910 of JAYESD010000011.1, read as the reverse complement.
ATTTTATGCATATCGTATAGTAACCGAAGTCGAGGAGGAGTCAGAGGCCTTGGAAGAGCATCTTCCAAATTCTAAATCAGAACCTGACCTATAACAAGGCAAGCCCCGGTTTTCATTTAAGTCGTTTATAAACTTTTGCTTTATCACTATGATGAGTAGTATATGAATTGTGCATTACGTTTAGGGTGAATGATACTCCACATGCATGACCAAAAATCCCAGGGTTTATTTGGCACGAGTTACAGTTGACCTGTAGTAACTGCTTCGCAAATGCATAGGAGATACGGTAGAAGTCGAGTAGTTGGAATCTACTCGCGAGAGATGTATCTCACAGGATTGGTTGAATAGAAAATGGCTTAATATAATGAAATTGAGACCGGGCAGGGAATGGATAGGAAGCGGCGAGAATTGAGTCTCGGTCGCATAGCCCTGCCTATGTCGATTAAGGCCTGTCCGTATGCAGCCCCTTCGGACAAGCTTGAATTGTACCGGCAATATAATGGACATATGGAATCCAATAAACTGATGTAACTTGATAACTGGGATGTCGAGACCCATTAACTCACCATCGATAGGGGTGGGTTGAGGACAGTAAGGTGTAAATTGGTCGGCGGACACATGAGGTGTTCCGTGCGGAGACCTTGTGTTTGCGGAGGTGAGACGGGCTCAGCATTCGAGTTTCTTGTGAAAGGTGGCCATATACGCCTAGTACTGAAGTGTTATGTAGGTACAGGTGTGCTCGCTGACACTTCCGAACGACGTATGTGTCGTGTTGTCCGGGTGTGTCTTGATTGCAATCACTGTCCCTCGCAGTAATAGAGTACCACTTGTTCACTGAGCGGTGACGTAGTAAATACTAAAGAAGTCAGAAAAATCATATGGTATTGAATTATAATTACTTTGCAACCTTGTTTGGTTTAGAGATAGTATAACTAAAGATTTTCAATTTCCCCGTACTTTAGCTGTAATAGCATTATGTGTCTCGAGCATGTCGTATCATTGGTAAAGCGTTTCTTGTTTGATTGTGGAGCCCATGATGTGCCGTGCTTGGGAAATGTCATTTGCTACTTAAAACTTGATTATAAGGATCAACTTGTAGGCGAGACATTTATGCTTCAACTTACCTATGTTTAGCATCCACCTTGCATATGTCTAGTGAGATGGGTTAGTCTTGCTGAGCCTTATGCTCACGTTTGCAGTTAACGAGTTTTTGCAGGTTACTCTGTTGAGGATGGGTTTGACGATGAGGCAACACCCCCTCCAGGGTGTACAGCCGAGTGGGAACCCTGCACGCCGCCATAGTTTGCGTGTTGCTAGTGCAAAGTATCCCAGGCATGGATAACTTTGCTTTTGCATAGCTAGTGCCGAGAGCGTAGCTATGATATATATATATATTTCTTTTTTCCTATAGTATTGTAAAAACTTCCGCTATGTATTAAATAAAAGACTTGGTCTTGTACTTTATTCTGGTTCTATTCTTGTATACTGTTGGGTGTCGCATCGCACGACACCACCCAATGAGATCCTCGGATGTGTGGATTCTGGTCCTCACAGTTTCCCTAAAGATAAAGACACATATAGAAGATGTGAGAAGTTTAAGAAAACACTTGATAAAATGATTGCTCAAAAGGTCAAAGAAAATATGTAAGAAATAATTGAACAACTTAGACAATCGGGACAATTAGTGGCACCGAGTACAGTGATGGTTCTGATGCCAAATGAGCAATTTGTATCACCAACTGCCAACCCTAGCAGCGTTGGTTCTATGCCAGGCTCAGGGTCAACCCATAAGTTCCCTGTCGATGATATTGCTAATGACAAATCTTGTCGTCTTCTTGTCCCGCTCGGCAGAGCAGGGAACAAAACCAAACAGGTTGCCACGGCTATGACAAAGCCTGATCGTGACTTCAACGGGAATCCGCTTTTGTTGTATTATGTTGTGGTGCAAGTTCTTCAAATCATTGATAATGATTATGAAGATTATGAAATAGACCACCTCACACCTGAGGGGATCACGACTTTGGGGCAGGCTGTCAAACAATTAATCCTTTGGCACCTACGCAATATCGTGTTGGATGATGAGCCAATTTCCAGCCCCGTCGCATCTCTAAATACTGCAACCCCATCTTCTAAGCCGAAAGTCCAGGAAGATCCACTCCCAGTCTAGGAAGATCCACTCCCCCTATGTCTCAGCAAGGATGATAGTATCCTTGCTAGTAAAGATATCCAAGAGCAACAAGTTGGACAACAGCTTCAAGCAGTACTAGGGCAAGCTGTTGCTAGTAAAGAGCAACTAGTTCAGCAACAGCTTGAAGTAGTACTAGAGCCAGCTGCTAGGAGTAAAGAGCAATCAGTTGAACAACAGGTTCAACAACAAGCCAATGTCCAACTTCCGACGACTACTCCTCGATCATCGGTTCCTATCAAAGTTAGCCCATACGAAATTAAGAAAGCTTCATCAGAAGTGTCAAAGTATTTGGAAACTACGAAGAAAAATATTAGAAAATCGAGTGCATCTCGTTCTTCTCATGAGCCAGCATTAGGAGATATTGAGGAGTGGGAAGAAGATGGTGTCATGTATAATCGGCGGACGACTTTAGTTAAACCAGGAGATCCAATATACAAGCTTGAGGATGTTCCTCCTAAATTTAAGAATGGGAAGCCATTAATGACATCCGTACAACTTAGCAAACAACCCGTCCTACTCAAAAGAATGCATGAGTGGTACATCCTTGCCAGCACAAAATATGAGATTTCTAGCGTCACATTTCATATTCGAAAAGAAGCATCCTGGAGAACTGGAGAATATAGACGAGTCATTTGATTTTTAAAAGCTGCATCCCCTTTTCCATCGGGGCATGCTCAAAATCAACCCGCTGCTCGTCTGGTGCTTGTAAGTGCCTCTAATATTTTGCATTTGATCTTCTTACTACACGCATACACATTTCATGAGATTATAACAATTCTGGACTTCTTCAATAGGATGCAATACATGGATAATGAAAAGATGGAACGCAAGACATGTATCCTTGACCCTACAGGGATTGCAAAGTTGCTATTCGATGTCAAGGCAGATCGAGACTCAGCAAAGTTCAAGCACATGAAAAAAAATATTTTGAAAAAGCAATCGTAAAACTTAAGAAGGATAGAAGTACAGAAGTTGCAGCTTACATAGGAAATGCGATGTTTCACTTTGTCAGAGATGGCAAGGACCTCGTAAAGGCTCCATACCACTTCAGGTAAGTTCGACACATGACATTGAAATAGCAATTATTGGTAATTGTTAACACATGTGTTTCTATGTTTGCAGTAATCACTACATAATGATCTTCATCAAGCCAACGCATGGAATGACAACAGTCTTGGACTCGGGCGATTTCCCACCAGATCGTTACAAAGATGTGCCAGAACTTTGCGACTATGCCAATAGAAATAGCTTTTAGTGAAAACTTGTGAACTATGAGATGAATTGTATGTGTAACTTGTACATATGTATATTGTTTTAGTGAAATTGACTTCTGTGAGATGACTTCTGTGATGATATTGTTGACTTCTCTTATGTGATTATATTGAATTGACATGGAAATTAGAAATAACAGCAACTAGTACTGCATAGGTTATACCTTATCACAGGCGGTTATTTACCAATGGCTAGACCTGCCTGTGAAAAACAATTATCACAGGCGGCTAGGTATAGGAAAAGAACTATGTGTGATAACCTAATTATCACAGGCAGTTACTCTTATGGTAGAAACTGACTGCGATAAACTGTCTTCGCAGGCGGCTTGATGTAGGTCAAGATCCGCCTGTGATAACACTATTATCACAGGAAGTTATATATGTTGCACGACCCGCGTGTGATAACACAATTATCACAGGCAGTTGTATATACTGCACGACCCGCCTGTGATAACTTATATTCACAGGCGGCTAGCCTAAGTAAAAAACCGCCTGTGATAATGTGTCTTCACAGGCAGTGTCACTTCTTCGCCTGTGAAATTTCGGATTATCAAAGGCTCTTCATTTCAGGTGGTTTTAAAAACCACGTGTGATAATAGGTCTGGAGCTGCCTGCGATAAGGCTTATTGTAGTAGTGTGGGGTTAGTCAAAAGGAATTTAGGAATCCAGTACTGAGTCACACAACGTCCAGTAGGTATAGCACGTGATAGCTGAGATAAAACAGCAGGTTTATGAGACAAAGTTTGAGGATTTTTGTACCCAACTACTTACCTATGAGTTGTTACATGTATAGCACGAAAAACAGTTTGTTTGGGAGCAAACTTTGCATGTTTATGACTCATTACAGCGTGTTGGAAGTTCCTAACACTCGGTTCAGCATGACGAGCAAATTTTGCATGATTTTTACGAGATCTAGCTAGCATTATTTCCTTTTCTATTGTTTAGCTAGTCTATAACAAAAATCTATGACATGAACATCTCTGTTACAGTAGGTACAACGAAAAGTAACCTTATGTTCATGTCTAGATGAGCAAGCAACATGTTTATTAGAAACCGAATGAGACAACACTCCCGCAGATTTAAAAACCACTTCTGTTTAGGAACTATTTGAATCAAACCATTTCCTAATGAATTTACAATCAGAGGTTGATGTGCCTTGGCATGAGCATGAGAATCAAAACCTAAACCGGTTTTATCATTGCATGACTTGAAAGAGTTCAGCAGCAAGTTTAGGTTCTTATTTGCATTACAAAACCGATCTAGTGTCCTATGCATATCAAGTTTATTAGACAGATCAAGACAATTTTCACATGAAGTTTTCCTTTTAATTTGCAATTAGAACAACAATCAGCTTCATGAGAATGTAAAGCATTATTCAAAACAAAAATTTTACTTATAGCATCATGCAATTTCTTTTTAAGATCATCACTTTTAGAACAATGCAAATCAATTGTTCAATAGCTAGCATCTTTCAAGTTTTTATCATTAAGTGCAGCAGGTTCTCTATTCTTTTCAATTTCAAGCTCAAGTTTATCAAGTGTGGAGGTGTGCACACTTCTTAAAGAAGACAATTGTTCATATATAAGCTCACATGGGGAACAAGAATCATCACTAGGAATCAAAGATTTTTACCGATTAATTTTAGATTCTTGTGATTCAATTTTAACAGCATTGTCCCTAAGTTTTTTATCCTTTTTCTTAAGTATAACAGTGGCACGAGAAATAGCATCACACATTTCTTCGCAAGTGGGACATACCTCTTCGTCGTCGCTGTTTGTTTCTACCTCCTCCATACTTTAACTTGAGTTGCTCGCCCTAAAACACGTATTTTGAAATAGCACATCTAATGTAAGTGTACTCATGACAGGATTCACGAATAGATATAACTTTCATCTCCCAAATTGACACATCTATTGCACTTTATAATTGCCTAGCATTTTCAGCATCTAAAAAGTTAACATTGACACTACGCAAGTTGTTGAGAATTTTATTAAAGCGAGCAAAGAGGTCATTTATTGACTCACTGGATTGCATCTCGAAGCACATGTATTCTTTATTAAACATCTCTTGCCTTACCTCCTTGATCATGTTGGATCCTTCGTGGTAGTCACGAAGTGCTTTCCACACATCATACGCAGATCGGAGGTGAGCAAGACCGTCGAAGTCGATTTGAGTCAATTCTTGTTTGATCAAGTTATGCGCCTTGTTGTTGTTGACGTCTCTCATGTTTGATGCTGTGACTTGATCATTTGGCGCTATGTCGAAGGGCTTGTACACTTTTTCTCATATGATGAAGCCTTGCGCTTGTATGTAAGCCTCCATATGTCCCTTCCAAACCTGAAATCAATGTCTTTGAACACACAAGGTTTTATGGAGTTTTTCTCCATGACGATTAGTCAAAACACGTGCAAATCACAAAGATTAGAGCATTGTGGCTCTGATACCAATTGTAGGATCGACGAGCATGTGAAAATCTACAAGAGGGCAGGTGAATGGTAGATAAAAAACTTTTTAGCGGAAGCTATGAAAACCCCTCGATAGAAAATGAATCTAATAGAGAAATCGTGTGTGCGAGTTTTTACAACGTGTTCAAAATGTGACAAATCAGTGTAGATCGTAGAGAATCAAGTCACGAATACAACATAACAAGAATCACGAGAAAACATCGAGTATGAGCTTAAGTTATGACTGAAACCCTGAGCAAAGGTCAATCTGTTCTAACAGAGAGCAAACAGATCTGCTACGCTACAAAGAAACTTGTGTAACTCAAAACCTATAAATCCAAAGACTGTGAAATTTTTGCAGATGATGGAGCATTGATTTTTTAAGACAAAAAAAAGAATCACATGAATTGTATTTGTAAACTTGAGTTACGATCAAAAAAACAAAGAAAGATCGAGCAACGTAGAAACTCGATGAGAAAGACTTGACAAAAACAAGTCGGACGAACAAAGACCAAAACCTCCTCTAAACTATGAATTTTATTCAAATAAACACAAGAAGAACAGTCCAAAGTCGTTGTACCACGAGCTCTGGCCTCTTTTGCTTATATAACCAGCCCTAAGGCCAACCTATTCCAAACTTGGACCCTCCAATCCTACTCAGTTTCAATTAAAACTTTCTATAACTGCTCAAGACTCTTCCATACACAGATAGAAGCAATTTTAAGACTTCCAAGCACCTTAGGAATGTCCTAAATATTCCTAAAATAACTATACTTCATGACCCACACGAAATCTAACAGAAACAAATTTGAAACTTTCCATAAACGAACCATAACCACCTCAACCGCAACCTGAAGCATAATCCAGCCGATTTGACCTTTCTGGCCACATATTCATGTTAGTATCTCTTCATCACACCTTGGAACCATGTTGTCACGTCCATAAAATCCTTACGCACGTGCAAACACCTTCCAATGACGTCCATGATACCTTCATATGCATTGTTCTTGACCCAGACATGTTGCATGACCTCCCGATCAACACAACCACAATTCCTTTCAAGCTTGGTTGTTGAACCTCATCTTCTCTCTAAGACTGGTTCAATGAATCCCGTCACCAGCCATGTCTTGACCTCAAGCAAAACCTACACATGAATAAACAACCAATCTTTGCAAGCTCAAATCCTTGACTTGACTCTTGTTAGTCTGAAAAACACAACACCTTACGTGAGCACCTCACATAAGCATGTTGCAAACCATAGCAAGGTTGAGTTAGATTTTCCTATTTTTGATGAAGTAATACTAAGTAAGTACATTTTTTATTACCTGAATAGCTGGGGAAGGAGTGTTCCGCGTGGTCTGTAGCGGTGGCGGTGGCTTCACGAGTGGCGGCGGTTGTGGCAGTAGCTCGATCTGCACCCACTCGCATGGCTCAAACTAGTGTCAGTCATTGCAATATTACAGGTTATATATTATTAAGAATGCAATGAATTTAAATTTTACTTTAGCTTACCTCCATGGCCTGCCTTTGCGCCTCCATCGCCTACCGCATCTGCGCCATGCAGGCTTGTTTGTACGATATAGTGGCCTCCATCACCACCCTTTGCGCCTCCTGTTCTTCACACCGCTCTTCAAACCGACGGGTGAGAGTCTCCACTTGTGTGTCTTGCTATGAGATACAGTGACTCGGGCCCGCCGACGAAGACCGCATGGAGCAACCTCGCGAATGTCGCGCCACCCTCGAGTCAACAACTTCGTCAAAGATGGTGAGCCTACGAAAAAGAATTAGTAATATGAAATCGAAATAACTTGAATTGAAAACGATTAAATGAAGTACCAGCTCACCTTCGATGGGCTTTGCACCTCCGCTTGCATACGTGACTTGAGGATCGATTGGTTCGTTTCTCCAAGAAAAATCTTGGTCATGTATCCACCTAGCCTCCTCCCCGTACTTAGCCTGAAAAACGAGAAAACTAGGTAACTTAAACAATTGATATAGTTAGAATTAATTTGAATGATTTTTACCAGCCGCTCGGCCACGACCTGACTGCGGAGAAGGGTTCTTATGACCTCTCTTAAGACCTGAGCTAGGGTCAGTGTCACCTCCGTCTCGCGCTCCTATCAATACGTGTTAGTACGAACAATATATTATGAATATATAAAAATAAGTTAGACACACTAACCATGCATTTAGACAAACGCAAGTGGTTATCTTGGTTGTGGTTGTGTTTCGCGTCGACCCCTCTGCACTGCTGAGCCCTGTTGAACTTAGCGATAAAATCCTTGCTAGCCCAGTACCCATGAAGGGCTCGGTATACATCGGATCGACCCTGCAACCAACTCACGTGACCCTACACATATTTTAGGTCGTTAAAATACTATTTATAAAATTATCAGAAATAATATTTACTACACCTAACGTACATGCACATACTCCTCCTGCATCAGGTGCCTATCGCTCTCCTGTCGCAAGTATCGCACGTCGTGCTGGTTCCCCCTCAAGTACTCATCGATCACTTGAGTGCAAGCGTTCGATAAAGCTTGTTGAACTGTCTTCCCATCATTGAAATGGAACACGTTCCTCGAGTGCTCGAACATGCGAGGGTCGTCCAGGTCCTCTAAACAATACCTTTTCTATAATAAAAGAGATATGGAAGAGTTGTACATTGATAATTTATAAGAGTTTAAGAGTTGAAATTTAGAAATTTTATTTAACATACTTACCACAAAATCATCCCATACGGCCTCCTAAACATTGTCGTGCTCCTGGTGAGGGGCGTGAGCATAGTCATCCCACAAAGTAGCAGGCACCCAGTCGATGACCTCAGGATAGTGCATATGCACTAAGGACCCGAGGACATCATTCACCAGTCTGTGGTGTCTATCACCGGTGAAAGACGAGTCGTACCAAAAATTGCTAGATATTTCTTGATCATTACTTAAAAAACAAAAAGAAACCAAAATTGAACACTACATTTTTATTACCTTTCTCCAACCAGTCGAATCATGATCCTTTGTGAAGTTACCGGAGGAGGACAGACAAAGTGAGTCCTCCTCGTCTGCCGCCTCTATTGTGGCACCACGTCTGGTGAGGCAGAAGGCTCCTAACCAGTTGAGCCAGAGGGCTGAGAAGCCGACGGCTGGCTACCCTTGGTCACTCCCAGGCTGTCCAAAAGAAAGACAATTCTGATCCTACACGCGTCACATGCATAATGCATGTAAGACATGCAAGTTCGAAATGGGTAACACTTATTGTACATGCTAAATTAATGTTTCCTTTTTGAGTCATTTACAATATATAGAAAAAATGAAAGAGAGAAGGAGGAAAGGACGAGAGAGACAGGGAACTGGGTAAGCCGTTGTATGTTATGCCCTTCGGTGCCTGCTGTCAACATACGACGACTAAAAGTGGGTCAGAGATGAAACCCGCTCTGTTGGGGTCCGCCATCCATGCGCGGGTGCTTGCCATCCTTACCATCGCCGTTTCCCTTCGTTTCGGTCTAAACGCATACTTTCCAACTAAATGGGCCTTTGGCCATAAATGGATTGTGTTAGGCCAAGTCTGTCTGAAGCCCGTTTAGGTACATATAGTATCTAAACACTCAAGAAATCAAAATAACAAGAAATTTTTTTTATTCTAATAACATGCATAATAAACACATTTACCAAAGCAAGAAAAAAAGTATCTAAGCCTAAGCAAGCATAATCATCTAAGCAAGGCCAGAGTCAATAGGTTTCGTTAACTTAGGACGATGTTGCCCAACCAAGCCCCATTCACGTCACACACTTGACATAGGCTAAACCAGTAACATTTAGGATGACATGGTATTTAACCAAACATGCAGCTCACAATATTCTTGGTGAAGCCAATAAATAAACAAAGTTGTTTTGATTGTTTGTGAAACCAAATATAGTCCAACAAACTTTACTCCTACAAAACAACAGTGCTAGGTCACAGTTTTTTCTATAGCAAATACATGAACAAAGTTTATTTCTGTCGGTGCCTTGCGTACCGGGCACCCCCTCATACCGCAACCAAAGCCGATGACTTCCTATGTCCAAGTGGCAGACGTTTGAAGGGGGAGCGCATCACGCATAACCGGACCTACCTCCCTCATTAGGGTAGCTCCGATATAGTCACGTATCCAGAAGAGTCGTACATGCCTCCCTTGTTTGGGTAGCTACACGACAGCCACGTGTCCTGCAGAGCCGTACATGCCTCCCTCTTCAGGGAACCTGTGGTACTAACACATGTCCAATGGCACCGGACCTATCCTCCAGTAGAGGGAAGCTCCAGAGCTTCCACGTGTTAGCACTCGGACCTACATCAGCAACAGGAGGACAGTGGGATCTCCAATGGTGCAGACATTCAAGGGCTATCAATTAGCTGTTACAAGACCTGTTTAATCTGTCATTAATGCCATATTAATGAAGCATGATCAAATGAATATCAAGGCTAGTAACGCTATGATTAAGGAACATTATCACACTATTAATCATCATTAACACTGTAGATCGTGTATAGGGTAGTTAATATAGCTTGGGCCACTTGTCGGGCCAGGCTCGAACCGCAATGGCTAGTGAATTCTGCCACTTCTTCATCCAACGGACTGGATGTGCAACCTACTAGAGGAAATACCTTCAACGTGGAGTAGCTAGCCAACGTTGTGATTCTGGCGGGTGTCATTCCACCACCACCTCCACCATCTCAGCAGGATGGTGTGTTCGCGTCGGTCTCTACATCGAAAAACAGCCATGAGAACGCGCTAAATGCAACACGGACTATTCTCCAACATCCACCAGCGTCGGGAGCTCCTCCCGTTGTGCTGGAACAGTGGGACGCTGATGTGGAGCATTTGGTTGCAGCTGCAGCCAATGCCATCAGCAACCAAGGTTCACCCCATGCTAGACAGGCACCTTCAAGGAACGGGACCTTGTCTGGTAGACTTGGTCCTCAAGTGTCGCAGCTAAGGAGGTGTGCACCCTCCCAGCCAGTGACGACACTGCCCTCTAGGGCACACTGTACTCACATAGTGACAAGGCTCTCGATGCAGGATCTCCGGTCGGAGCTCGATCGCCGTTACAAGCAGCAAGACAACCGTGTCAACATCAAGTGAGCTCCCAAGAGATGCACTGCTCGAGAAAACCCTTCTCCTCTTGGTGTGGGAGGCTACTGTATGACCCTAGTCATACACCTCTGCAGGGTTGAGTGGCCACCCAAGCTCTAGCCTCATTTGCCGGAGAAATACGATGGGATAGTCAACCCCATCGAGTTTCTTTAGATTTACTCCACTACTATTCTCACGGCTAGAGGCAATGAGGTTGTGGAAGCCAACTATTTCCTTGTGGCCTTAACTGGGACTACAAGGTCCAAGTTCATGAGCTTACCGCCTGACTCCATCAATAGTTGGTCAGAGCTCTGTCGCTAGTTCACCGCCAACTTTAGGAGCTCCTACACCTGGCTTAGCACCGAGTTGGACCTCTTCGTTGTACAGCAGAAGTCAACAGAGTCGCTGCAATCATTCATCTAGTGATTCTGTTAGGGATGGAACACCATCCCTTCTATCTCCATCACTTCTTTCATTGTCGCATTTTGACAGGGGGTCCGAGACAAGAAGATGCTGAAGAAGCTGGCAACCAAGAATGTCAGCAGCGTCATGGTGCTCTTTAGCCTGGCAGACAAATGTGCCAGAGCTGTAGAGGGTCGTGAAATGCACTCCAAACCAGCTGTGGAGGCAAGGCAATCCTCCAAAGCTGAAGCTACTACCTCCGGCAGTGGAAAAAAGAAGAAGAATAAGTCACTTGCCGGCACACCTACTGCTGTTGCTGCTGCAACTCTGGGTGGTCGGGGGCCACACGCCGACAATTGACCTCGATCTTCATCTAAATATGGTGAAAGTATGTGGTGTCCAATCGACAAATCGATGACCCACAATCTTGAAGTTTGTCGTGAGGTCAAGAGGCTTGCTGAACACAACAGAAAGTGTCAAGATGAGACCCCTTTCCGCCAGAGGGAAGGGAAGCAGTAAATTGATGAAGTTTCGTCTGGTCAGAAGCTAGGATTCCAAGATGCCAAGAAGACATTGAAGGCAGTCTACAACACCATCGATGACGACTCCGTCATCTCCAACAACGAGCATTGGATGACTCTCCATATGATGTACGGAGGGTCCTGGGAAATCACCTCCCGGCACATCCTGAATACCATGCATTGAGAGATAGCTGTTGCTGCTCCTACTACCAAGGCAGAGCCACATCAAAAGTGGATGGATACCTCCATCACCTTCGATGCTTCGGATTTTCTGAAGAACATGGTGAGAGCTGGACAATTGCCCATGATGGTCTCTCCAACTATCAACAATATCCAGCTCTACCATGTCTTGGTGGTTGGTGGTACAGCGCTCAACCTCCTTAGCTTTGCAGCTTTCGTAAAGCTCCAGCTCAACCTCTTGGACCTTCGACCCTCACGCCCATTATCTACAGTAGGTCTGGGATCTATCACACCACTTGGATCGATTACTCTACCTGTGACCTTTGGGACGTTGGACAACTACTGATCCGAGAAGCTGGTGTTTGATGTGGCTCACATCAACCTACCCTTCAACGCGATCCTAGGCAGGCCAGCCCTGTATAGGTTCATGGTTGTAGTGCACTACGAATACCTCGTGTTGAAGATGTCGACTCCTTTAGCCGTCCTCCGGATCTGAGGGACTGCACTGTTTGGGTTACTGTGCTCGAAGAACTTCATGCGCTTGCTACAACGCAAGAAGAAGGGTCCGGCAATGAGCAAGCTGCTCAACCTCCAACCTCACGTCGTTGTGGCTCATCTTCTGCACCTCATGTGCAACCAAGCGGCGACACCAACATCCCTGTCAAAGTCATCCAAATTGGTTTTGATGCCAACCGAACACCCGTATATCGGGAGGTTTGGGTGACAAATAGGAACTCGCGCTCGTCACTTTCCTTTGAGCAAATGTCACCGTGTTGGCATGGCAACCGTCACAAATGCCTGGGATCCCTTGGGAGGTGATCAAGCACCATCTGAAGATCTACCCTGACGCACAGCCCATACAACAAAAGCCGTGGAAGAAATCTATTTAGCGGCAGAACTTCATCAGACAAGAAGTAAAGAAGCTGCTCGATGTTGGATTCATCTGGGAGGTTCACCAGCCATGGTGGCTGGCAAACCCAGTTATCATACAAAAGGCTAATGGGAAGCTTCTGATGTGCATCGAGTACACCACCTTAAATAAGGCATGCCCTAAAGACCCATTTTCACTACCTAGAATAGATCACATAGTGGATTCTACCTCCGGGTGTGAATTACTGTGTTTCTTAGACGCATATTCTGGATATCATCAACTTCCAATATCTAAGGAAGATGTAGAGCATGTTGCCTTCATTACAATAGATCGGTTGTACTGTTACACTGCCATGCCTTTTGGTCTTAAAAATAATGCCTCAACTTTTGTGCGAGCCATGCACAAAACATTTGGATAGCTGATTAGGGACATGGTGGAAGTCTACGTCAATGACATCATCGTCAAGGTGAAGAACCAGGACTCACTTCTGGACAATCTCCAAGCTGTCTTCAATAAGATGCACCTGACGCGCACGAAGCTCAACTGGACAAGTGTGTCTTTGGGGTTAGCACTGGGAAGCTCCTTGGTTTCTTTGTGACTCATCGAAGAATTGAGCAAAATTTGGCAAAAATCAAAGCCATTGAAAAGATGCGGCCTCCAGCCCGTGTCAAGGACATCTAGAAGTTAACTGGTGTCTAGCTTTGCTCAGCCGATTCATATCAAGGCTAGTAGAGTGGGCACTACCCTTCTTCAAGCTGTTGAAAAAATCCGAACCATTCCATTGGTTCTAAGAAGCAGAGAAGGCATTGCACGAGCTCAAGCAACTCCTCATGACACTACCAATCATTATAGCTACGGACCTGGTGAGCCACTTCTACTTTTCATCGCTGCAACTATGGAAGTTATCAGCATGGTTATGGTTATGGAGAGACCAGAAACATCTTCAACTCAGGAGCCGAGACACCTCCGGGAGGGTCTAGATCTACCTGAAGGTGAGTCTGAGTCCCAGCCTCGGGGCACGGATCCTAAAGTCAGGGTGCCTATGGATCAACCTCCCTCATCCGAGGGAGTTTCTACTAAAGAAGAAGGAGAAGGTTTGTACCCCTAAGGATGGTCCAGGTTGATGAAGAAGAAGCTACAGACCCCCCCCCCCCCGAGAGGGTCCGAACTTTGCAGCGGCCAGTATACTTCATCAGCGAAGTCCTTCATGATGGCATGACTCGGTACATTGAGGTGCATAAGTTGTTGTACGCAGTGCTTATTTGTAGGATCGAAGAGCACGTGAAAAGCTACCAGAGGGGGGGGTCAATGGTAGATTTAAAAATCTTATGCTGCGGAAACAATTAAACCCCAACCCCTTTGGCAGAAGAACGATATGTTAAAGAAATCGTGTGTGAGACTAATCTAAACGTGTTTCACCGTGACAAAAGTGATAGATATCAGAGAGAATCAAGTCACGAAGACAAAACAACAAGAATCACTCACATCCGTCGAGAAAAACTCAAGTTATGATCGAAAGATCAAACAAAGGTCAATATGCCCTACCCGAGAAAAAACAGTTCTAGAACGCTGCAAAGATACTCGTGTATATCATAGAACACAAATCCAATGACCGTGAAAATTTGACAGATGATGTATAATCAAGTTGTGAAGACAAACCAAAAAGAATCACGTCAATTGGATCTGTAAAACTCGAGTTATGATAAAACCACCGACGAAAGGTACTGCTGTCCAGAAACTCGACGAGTAAAACTTGTCTGGAACAAGTCGGACGAACAATGCACAAAAGTTCCTTCAAACTATAAATTTTATTCAATAGAACACAAGAGGAACAGCCCCAAAGTCGTTCACCATGAGCTTTGGGCACTCTTGCTTATATAACCAGCTCGAAAGCCAACTGAACTCAAATCAGGAACCTAATCCTACTCTGTTCACGAATCGTAACTTTCCATAACTGCTTAGGATTCTTCTATACGCAGATAGAAGCAATCTTAAGACTTCCAAACACCTTAGGAACGTATCCCACATTCCTAAACAACTCAAATTCGTGACCCACACGAAATCCTATCATAACCAACTCAAATCTTTCCATATTTGAGTCAAACTCGACTCAGCTGCAGCCTGAGTCCATAACCTAGTCAGTTGGACCTTTCCGACCAACTCTTTACGTCCACATCTCTTCATCACGCCTCGAAACCATGTAGCCACGTCCATGCATTCCTTGCACACGTGCAATCATCTTCCAATGACGTCCACGATACCTTCACATGCATTGTTCTTGATTCAATCATGCTGCACAACCTCCTGATCAGCTCAACAACAATTCCTCCTGAATTTGGTGGTTGGAACCTCATCTCCTCCCTGAGAATAGTCCAATGTATCCCGTCACCAGCAATGTCTTGAACTCAAGCAACACCTGCACATGAATAAACAACCAATCCATACGAGCCCAAGTCCTCGACTTGACTCAAGTTAGTTCTGAACACAACACCTTACGTGGGAACCTCACATAAGCATGTTGCAAAACCACAGTAACACGATATCATCCAAATCAATTAAAAACGCACCACAAACTTAGCAAATGAATACTAAGCAATCTTTCCAGTGATGTAAAGCAAGTACGAAACATTGCAAATAAAAAACAGAAGCACTGCGGTCAAGTTCCGGACCTTGCCAGAGCAACCCGGACCTTGAGCTGGAGCTAACGAAAGATAGTAGAACCTAGCGCCAGAACTTACCAAAACTAGTACAACCAAGCTCCCGCCGGAGCTTACAAACTAGCAGGACCTTAATAAAAAAGGTGTTTTGGTGATATTCAAAACTTTTATCGTCAAAGCAAGTATATTCACTACAAGCCAATGTATTCAGCACACATAGGTCTTACAATCTCCCCCTTGATGAATGCATTGGCAACACCATTTAAAATCTGAACATTGGCTTATTCACATAAAAGTTTTGAAGGCAATTTCTCCACCTTTGTAAATCAAAAGTAAAATGAGAAGAAAATCCAAAAATTATCCCATATTATCTCTCCTTATGCACATATTCTCTTTCTCTTCATGCTTATCTCCCCCCCTTTGACAATGTATTCAGCAAGTCATGAGCATATAAACAAATTATTTCTCCCCCTTTAGTTGTTATGATCATATTATAACATATACATATAATCAAAGCTCATCGAAGTCATACTATTAGGTACCTTACATTATCACATCAATGAGATACATAAAGCAGTGTAAGCCATGCTAGAGATCAAATGTAATTTTCAATTTAAGCAAGTCATGATCTCATAAACTTAACTATTTCAAAACCTGAAAGCATGACACTAGTTGCTGCATTTTATTATTTTTCAAAGCATAAATTTAGATCATATGATATTTGCAAGAGATTATATGCGCATCTGCCTTATTCTAACCAACCAAGCCAAGCCTATGTCATTTGACAATCAGAAGCTTAAGGACATGGTTTTAGTCATACACAACTTCTTCCAAGTTCATATCTAAGTGCAATGATAAGCCATCTCAAAAGAAGAAGTGTGATGCATGCATATTCTCTTGATCTTTTCTCAATTTATATTTGTTTATAAAAACTCAACATGTGAGTTGATTACTTGATTAATTCTTAATGATTAAAAGCACTTGTGAACATGTAACAAGTTCAAAACAGCAAGAAAGTTCGACCATGACCAGTTTTAGTGTATGTAATTATTCCAATAACTAGACATGGCAAAAACTACAAAATGTCTAACACGAGTAATGTAGTAAGAACTTTCAGCATGTAAAAGGAATCACAAATTCATATATGTATGAAATACTATGCTCATATTATTTTAATTTCAGATTCACACATAGACTTCCCAAGTTTCAAAACTCCCCCTCAATTTAAGCCATGAGGATGCATAACCCCTATTTCACTACGAATGTAACAAAAATGAGTGAAATCCAAAGGTTTTGTAAAAATGTCAGCCAATTGTTGTTCGATATCTACATTGTGAAGCACAATGTTTCCTTTTTTCAACATTATCTCGAAGAAAGTGATACCTAATGTCAATGTGCTTAGTTCTATAATGTTGCACGGGGTTTTTAGCAATGCAAATGGCACTAGTGTTATCACAGAATAGTGGAACACTATCTATATCAACCCCATAATCCTTAAGTGTTTGAACAATCCAAAGAATTTGTGAGCAAGCACTAGCAGCAGCTACATATTCAGATTCTGCTGTGGATTGTGCAACTGAATTTTGTTTTCTAGAGGACCAAGCAACAAGAGAATTACCAAGAAAATGACAAGCACCGGAAGTACTTTTCCATCAATCCTACAACCCCCAAAATCAGCATCCAAAAAAGCTTTCAAAGTAACGGTTGAGGAAGAAGGAAGAAAAATTCCAAATTCTTGAGTTCCATGTAAGTACCTGAGAATCCTTTTGATGGCTTGACGATGTGAAACACGTGGTGAAGCTTGAAACCGTGCACAAAGACATACGCTGAATTGGATGTCTGGTCTTGATGCCGTGAGATACAAAAGTGATCCGATCATGCTTCTATATTCTTTTTGATCCACGGGTTCACCATCTTCATCAAGTTCAAGTGTTGTTGCTGTTCCCATTGGTGTCCGAAGAGGCTTGCTTTTGTCCATGTTGAAGCGCCTTAGGAGATCTTTTGTATACTTTGTCTGATGCACAAAGGTACCCTCCTTGGTTTGCTTGATTTGCAGCCCCAAAAAATAAGTGAGTTCAACCATCATACCCATTTCAAATTTGGAACTCATCATTGCTGAAAACTTGGACACAAGACCATGAGAAGCAGAACCAAAGATAATATCATCCACATACACTTGAACGAATAGTGAGTTATTGCCATGCTTAAGCACAAAAAGAGTTTTATCAACCTTGCCCATGGTAAACCCTTTTTCAAGTAAGAATGTTTTTAACCTATCATACCATGCTCTAGGGGCTTGTTTGAGACCGTACAAGGCTTTGGACAGTTTGTAAACATGATTAGGAAAATCTAGATTTTCAAAACCTGGTGGTTGCTTGACATAAATCTTCTCATCTATGTAGCCATTTAGAAAAGCACTTTTAACATCCATTTGATATAGCTTGAAACCTTTAGATGCAGCAAAGGCTAACAAAATTCTTATGGCTTCTAATCTAGCAACGGGAGCAAAAGTTTCATCGAAATCTAGACCTTCAACTTGAGTGAAACCCTGAGCAACCAACCTAGCCTTATTCCTAACCACAACCCCATCCTCACTTTGTTTATTTTTAAATACCCATTTAGTTCCAATTAAAGTTTGACCTTGAGGTGGAGGTACAAGTTTCCAAACATTATTTCTTTCAAAATTTTCTAACTCTTCTTGCATGGCAATAATCCATGATTCATTAGTGAGTTCGTGTGATATATCTTTGGGTTCAAAAGAAGCAACAAAAGCAGAATGAGCATAAGAGTTTGGATTGCAAAACCTGGACCGTGTGACTCATTCGTGCAAGCTTCCAATCATCTGTTGTGGGGGATGATCTTTGTAAAATCGTAAGGGAACAGATGTCTCACAAGCTTCTTGTTCTACATGTTCATCAAAAATCGATGAGCTTGTGACTTGAGGATGATTTGAATCAGCATTGATGGTTGTCGGTGCTGGTTGAGAATTAACATCCAGAGTTGAACCAAAGTCTTTAGCTGCTGAATTTTTAGACAACAGCTCCAATTCTTCATCATCTTCAACGAAAATGCTCCCCCCCTGCGGATATGGATCTGGACATGCAATGTTTGAGCTAGTACCTGGGCTAGCTTCATCAAAAGACACTTCACAAGTCTCCACAATTTTGTTGGTGTCAAGTAAAAGCACACGGTAGCCTCTAGTATGAGATGGATAACCAAGAAACATGCCATCAATGGATCTAGGTTCAAATTTATCAATATTACCATGTTTCTTAACAAAGCATTTGCAACCAAAGACCCGAAAGTGTGTAACACTAGGCCTATGTCCAAACCGGAGCTCATATGGTGTTTTACCTAGATTAGCACGCAAGAAAACAAGATTTGAGAAATAACAAGCGGTTGCAATCGCATCAGCCAAAAATTTCCTAGGAGTTTGATATTCATCAAGCATAGTCCTAGCCATCTCAACTAAGGTTCTGTTCTTTCTTTCTACAACACCGTTTTGTTGAGGTACATATGGTGAAGAAAATTGATGATCTATTCCATTTTCAGAACAAAAGTGATCAAAAGATTGATTTTTAAATTCAGTTCCGTTATCACTTCTAATTGCTTTTAATGATCCTGGGTGATCAATTGATAATCTAAGTAATAAAGTTCTAAAGTGACTAAAAACTTCATTCTTAGATGCCATAAAGTAAACCCAAGAGTATCTAGAATAATCATCAACAATCACAAGAACATAACATTTTCCTCCGAAGGATTGAACACGTGAAGGTCCTACGGTGTCAAGGTGCAAAAGTTGACACGGTTCAGTTGTCATGATCATTGTGAGAGGAGTATGTGAACCTGCAACCATCTTAGCATGTCTACAAGAAGAGCACACAATTTCTTTGTCCCCTTTAAGCTTAGGCAGCCTACGTATGCGATCAAGAGCACTAACAAGTGTTAGGTGATCAAAGCCTACGTGACCAAGTCTACGATGCCAAAAATATAATTCCTTTGAATCATTAGCAACTAGACACCTATGCTTAGAGGAAGACATATCAAAATAAGCTTTAAAAACTCTTCCAAACCTAGACATGTTAAACATAAGCTCACTATTTGAATCTACAACTTTGCAGCAGTTTTTATTGAAAATAATTTCTAGATTTTCATCTAGCAATTGTGCAACAGAAAGCAAGTTGTATTTCAAATTTTTGACAAGTGCCACATCCTTCAAAGTGTAGTGATCATTTACTCTAACCAAACCCTTAGCAATTATAAGAGTTGAAGAATTATCGGCAAAAGTAACATTCTCTACACATGACACAAAAGAGAGGGAGGAGAACTAATCTTTGTTACCGGTCATGTGGCGTGAGCAACCTGAATCCACAATCCAAATGTTCTCCTTCCTCAAATGTGTAACCTACATAGAAGCACAATACGTCGATGACTCAATACTGGGGTTAGTCAAAAGACATCTAGGAATCCAGTACTGAGTCACGCGATGTGCAGCAGGAAAAACACGCGAAAGCTGAGACAAAACAGCAGGTTTATGAGTCAAAGTTTGAGATTTTTTATTCTTAACTACTGGCCTATAAGGTGTTACTTGTGTAGCACAAAAATCAGTAGCTCCGGAGGCAAAAACAGAAGGTCCGGAGGTAAACTTTGAATGTGCAGCAAACTTTGAAAGCTGAGACAAAACAGCAGGTTGTACATTCGGTTCAATATGTGCAGCAAATTTTGCATGAAAGTTATGAGATCTAGCAACCATTCTTTCCCTTTTCTGTTGTTTAGCTAGTCTATAATAAAAATCTATGACATGACCATCTCTACAACAGTAGGTACAATGAAATTTAACTTTGTGTTCATGTCTAGATGAGCAAACAACATTTTTATTTGAAACGAATGAGACAATACACCTGCAGATTTGAAAACCACTTCTTTTTGTTTAGGAACTGTTTGAATCAAACCACTTCCTAATGACTTTACAATTTTAGGTGGATGTGCCTTAGCATGAGCATGAGAATCAAAACCTAAACCAGTTTTATCATTGCAAGACTTAGAAGAATTCAGCAGCAAGTTTAGGTACTTATTCCCATTAACAAACTGATCTAATGTCATATGCATGTCATCAAGTTTATTGGATAGATCAAGGCCATTTTCACATGATGTTTTTCCTCTTAGTTTGCAATTGGAACAAAATTTAACTTCATGAGAACGTAAAGCATTGTTCAATATAGAAATTTCATTCATAGCATCCTGTAGTTTCTTATCAAGATCATCATAAGTAGAACAATGCAAATCAATTATAGAACAGCTAGCATCTTTCAAGTTTTTATCATTAAGTGCAGCAAGCTCTTTGTTCTTTTCAATTTCTAACTCAAGTTTATCAAGTGTGGAGGTGTGCGCACTTCTTAATGAGGACAATTGTTCATATATTAAATCACATGAGGGACATGCATCATCACAAGGAATCAAAGGTTTTAAATGGTTGATTTAAGATTCTAGTGATTCAATTTTGGCAGCACTATCCCTAAGCTTTTTGTCCTTTTTCTTAACAATAATAGTGGCACGAGAAATAGCATCACACATTTCTTCGCAAGTAGGACATACCTCTTCATTGTCGCTGTTGTGTTCTGCCTCCTCCATACTTGATCTTGACTTGCCCGCAATAAAGCACAAGTTTGCCAAATCATCTTCATCACTTCCAATGTCCACGTCGCTTGAGCCAAGTTCCTGGAGTGCTGAGATAAAACTGTTCACCAATTGATGTCCTGTAAAACCCTTCTTTTTCTTCGTATCTTTTGCAGAGGAGTGCTTCGTTCTTGTTTTCTTTTCATCCCAGGAAGTAGGACCTGAAGGGTTAGGGCAATCTGAACGAAAGTGTCCTGTCTTACCACATTCAAAGCATCGTTGAGGTCCGGAACTTCCTCTCCTTCTAGTTCTCACATTTTGCAATGCTTTTGAGAACCGGGTACAGATGAGTGCAAGCTCCTCCTCTGGAAACTCCTCAATCTGTTCAAGGGATAGAGAGGACAGCAAAGCAAGTGTACCACAAGATGATGTTTGACTGGAACTAGGCACGTCACATTGAGAAACAAAAGCAATAGACTTGTTGGGGTTCTTACGTGAGATTATGTCAATTTCGTGAGTTTTTAACTTAGAATATGGCACATCTAAAGTAAGTGAACTCATGAGAGTAGATTCACGAATAGATGTGACTTTCATCTCGCAAATTGACATATCTAATGCACTAAACAATTGCCTAGCATTTTCAGCATCTGAAAAATTAACATTGACACTACGCAAGTTGCTGAGAATCTTATTAAAGCGAGCAAAAAGGTCATCAATAGACTCACCGGGTTGCATCTCGAAGCGCATGTATTCTTTGTTGAACATGTCTTGCCTTACCTCTTTGATCATGTTGGATCCTTCGTGGTAGTCACAAAGTGCTTTCCACACATCGTATGCAGATCGAAGGTGTGCAACACGGTCGAAGTCGCTTTGTGTTAATCCTTGTACGATCAAGTTTCGAGCCTTGTTGTTGTTGTCGACATCTCTCAGATTTGTAGCCGTAACTTGATCATTTGATGGAACTTCGTAAGGATTGTATACCTTCTCCCATATTGCAAAGCCTTGTGCCTGGATGAAAGCCTCCATGCGTGCCTTCCAAACCTGAAAATCAATACCAGCAAACACACATGGTTTGGCGGAGTACTTCTCCATGATGCTAAGTCAAAAACACGTGCAAATCACAAAGATTAGAGCACCGTGGCTTTGATACCAATTGTAGGATCGAAGAGCACGTGAAAAGCTACCAGAGGGGGGTGAATGGTAGATTTAAAAATCTTACGCAGCGGAAACAATTAAACCCCAACCCCTTCGGCAGAAAAACGTTCTGTTAAAGAAATCGTGTGTGAGATTAATCTAGACGTGTTTCACCATGACAAAAGTGATAGATATCAGAGAGAATCAAGTCACGAAGACAACACTACAAGAATCACTCCCGTCGAGAAAAACTCAAGTTATGATCGAAAGATCAAACAAAGGTCAATCTGCCCTACCCGAGAAAAAACAGTTCTGAAACGCTGCAAATATACTCGAGTAGATCATAGACCACAAATCCAATGACTGTGAAATTTTTACAGATGATAGATAATCAAATTGGGAAGACAAATCAAAAAGAATCACGTCAATTGGATCTGTAAAACTCGAGTTATGATAAAACCACCAACGAAAGGTTGTGTTGTCCAGAAACTCGACGAGTAAAACTTGTCTGGAACAAGTCGGACGAACAAGGCACAAAAGTTCCTTCAAACTACGAATTTTATTCAATAGAACACAATAGGAACAGCCTCAAAGTCGTTCACCACGAGCTCTAGGCTCCCTTGCTTATATAACCAGTTGGAAAGCCAACTCAACTCAAATCAGGAACCTAATCCTACTCTGTTCACGAATCGTAACTATCCATGACTGCTTAGGATTCTTCTATACGTAGATAGAAGCAATCTTAAGACTTCCAAACACCTTGGGAACGTATCCCACATTCCTGAGCAACTCAAATTCGTGACCCACACGAAATCCTATCATAACCAACTCAAATGTTTCCATATTTGAGTCAAACCCAACTCAGCCGCAGCCTGAGTCCATAACCTAGTCGGTTGGACCTTTCCGACAAACTCTTTACGTCCACATCTCTTCATCACGCCTCGGAAACATGTAGCCACGTCCATGTATTCTTTGCACACGTGCAAACATCTTCCAATGACGTCCACGATACCTTCACATGCATTGTTCTTGATTCAATCATGCTGCACAACCTCCTGATCAGCTCAACCACAATTCCTACTGAATTTGGTGGTTGGAACCTCATCTCCTCCCTGAGACTAGTCCAATGGATCCCGTCACCATACATGTCTTGAACTCAAGCAACACCTGCACATGAATAAACAACCAATCCATACGATCCCAAGTCCTTGACTTGACTCAAGTTAGTTCCGAACACAACACCTTACGTGAGAACCTCACATAAGCATGTTGCAAAACCACAGTAACGATATCATCCATATCAATCAAAAATGCACCACAAACTTAGCAAATGAATACTAAGCAATCTTTCCAGAGATGTAAAGCAAGTACGAAACATTGCAAATGAAAAACAGAAGCACTGCGGTCAAGTTCCGGACCTTGCCAGAGCAACCCGGACCTTGAGCCGGATCTAACGAAAGCTAGTAGAACCTAGCGCCGGAACTTACCAAAACTAGTACAACCAAGCTCCCGCCAGAGCATACAAAACTAGTAGGACCTTAATAAAAAGGTGTTTTGGTGATATTCAAAACTTTTATCGTCAAAGTAAGTATATTCACTACAATCCAATGTATTCAGCACACATAGGTCTTACATTATTGCCTCAAGGAAGCTTCATTACTTCGTCCATGCACACAAGATATCAGTGGTATTTTCTTATTCACTCGAAACTATTTTGCATAATCCCAATTCTACGAGAGATTTTGCAAAGTGGGCAGCGGAGTTGGCAGAGTTCAACCTCGAATCCCTACCTCGACATGCGATCAGGAGTCAGGCTCTAGCCGACTTCGTGGTGGAGTGGACACCTTCTTCATCAACTCCAGGGGGCCTAAATGAGCAGAAGCCGAAACCTAAGGTCCCGAACTTCACCAAGCCTCACTTGACTCTCTACTTTGATGGCTTCATGCAGAAGCAGGGGGCCGGAGCCAGAATCCTTCTCCTCGCTCCGGCCTGGGAGAAGGTCAAGTACATGGTGCGCCTCGACTTCAAGGCAACCAACAACATGGCGGAATATGAAGCACTCATCTTCGAACTCATGGTGGCGCTATCATATGGCGTCCGGCAGCTCCTGGTGAAGGGTAACTCCCAACTCACCATCAAGCAATTTAAAGGTGAATGCAGTTGCAATAACCCTCAACTTGCTGCATATTTACTTCAAGTCCAGAAGCTGCAGAAGGACTTCCACGTCCTTGATCTCCGCCATGTCCAACATCTCAACAATGCTGAAGCAGACGACCTCTCGACGAAGGCTTCAATCGGAGCTTAGGCTCCCAATAGAGTTTTTGCCGGGAGATGGTCACCACATGCAGCCTGCCGAACTAAGCGATGGGGACGAGACTAGCACCTCGAAGCTGGCGGTCCTGGTGGCCCTATTACCATGGCGTCCACCAAGGATCGTAGGCACTACAGGAAGCTCCGAGCAACCAAGCGCTCAAGATCCGGAAGCTCAAGTCAGTTCCGATGCATGGATCTCGAAGGTCCGGAGCTACTTGAAAGATAACATCCTTCTTGAAGACGGTGTATCCGCTGAGCGAATTGTCAGGTTGGCTAAAAGAAACACGTTGGTAGAATGGGATCTCTACCGACGTGGTGCCAACGACATTCTAATGTGATGCATTTCCCGGGAAGAGGGTTGCGAGCTTCTCATCGAGCTTCATGGAGGCAAGTGTGGGAACCATGCGTCTTCTCGCACGTTGGTTGGTAAGTCCTTCCGGCATGGCTTTTACTGGCCTACAGTGCTCCAAGATGCAGTCGAGCTGGTAAAGAAGTGTGAAGCATGCCAGTTTCATGTGAAGCAGATTCACACATCGGCTCAGTCACTACAAATGATACCTCCCACGTGGCTATTCGCTGTGTGGGGGATGGACATTTTTGGACCTTCCCAAAAGCCGTCGAAGGTTATGGGTTCTTGTATGTCGCCATCGACAAGTTCACCAAGTGGCTGGAAGCAACTCTAGTTGTGACTATCAACATGCAATTAGCCATCAAATTCTTGAAGTCCGTTGTCTGCAGATTTGGTGTTCCGAACAGAATAATCACTGACAATGGAACCCAACTTACAAGTGCAACATTCTAAGAGTACTGCGAAGAGGTCGGCATCCAAGTCAGCTATGCATCAGTAGCTCATCCGACAAGTAATGGCCAAGTTGACACGGCAAACACAGAAATACTCAAGGGACTCAGGACGCGCTTATTAGCGCTTGTAGAAACATGGAACAAATGGATATAAGAGCTTCTGTCTGCATTGTGTGCGAGTCAGACTACCAGCGAGTCAGGCCACAGCAGAGACATCCTTCTTCTTGGTGTACGGAGCTAAAGTAGTCATTCCTCCAGAGATCACCATCGGTTCTCTTAGGGTCTGGACCTTCGATGAAGTCACGCAAGACCAGCTCCGATGTGAAGACCTAGACCTCATCGATGAGGCAAGGTGCCAAGCAGCTGTTCAGAATGCGCGATACCGCCAGGCACTTAGGCGCTATCAACAAAGGCATGTGCGCAATCGACATCTAGAAGAAGGCGATCTGGTGCTAGAGAGAATACTAACTCGAGAAGGGATGAACAAACTCTCCCCGGCTGGGAAGGTTCTTTCCGGGTTATCAAAGATTCCCGCCCCGAATGCGTTCGCTTGGCAACAGAGGATGGGATACCACTTCCCAACCCCTGGAACATTGAGCACCTTTGTAAGTTCTACACCTTGTTCATGGAGATGAGTCTGTATTTGTATAAGTTGTATCTCTTGGAGTCTATGAACAGAGTCGGGAGGGTCTTAGGTCAAAAACATACTTAGTTTGGTCTTGTACTTTAGGTGTGTCCTTACCTTCCTTGGGTATTACAAGATGAATAGCACACATAACTTTGTCCTGTATTTTAAGTGTGTCCTTGTATTCCCCTGTTATTCGAACCTTAATGAGAAACATTTTATACAAACAGACTCTACGTGATTTCATTTGTGCAAGCTCATTTCATTTTATAGTTCTTGTCAATAGTAATGTTGTGCAATTCGCTTGAAACAAAGTCTTGAATTTTCATTTGAAATATGTAAGTTTTAATGATGATTTTCCATTGGATTCTAGTTATTGCTAGACGGTCTACTTGATGAAAACCAAAGCCATCACAGGTCCGGAGTGCGCTATCGACTTAGCCTAGTCCAGCACCCTAAGTATGCATCTGTACCTATTCTGGCAGTTCTTAGTAAGGTGGGTATTGAAAGCATAAAGATGTTTGGGAAGTTAATCATAAACCTTGTATATTCAATGAATTTGTTGGAACCTAAATTTCAAATAAGGACTATAAGCCGCAACTAAGCTATAGGCAAGAGGACGAATTTTACTGCTTTTCTTGTCTCTTATGCGAAGGAAAAGTGAACAATTGATGGCAAACGACGTGGGTGATGGTGGATGCTGCTGGAGCAACTAGCTCCAACAACCCTTAGGGGACCCTCCCTCGACATTTTATGCATTCAGTGGGCACCGTCGAAGGACCAAGCTCCGACAACCCCCAGGGGGCCTACTGTCAACGTAATACATGTTGATAGTGGGCGCCGTCGAAACTACCAAGATTTGACAGCCCTCAGGGAGCCCGCCGTCAACGTTGTATGCGTTGACAGTGGACGCCATCGAAGCACCAAGTCCGACAACTCCAAGGGGGCCTGCCGTCCAAGCAACAAAGGGTACTTGGAGATTTTGGAAGCAAGACTCGGACCCCGGAGCTATCATACTGGCTACGAGTTTGGAGCTATCAGTTTTTCAAGACATTGTCAAATTCCTCATGGTAGTTGTCCTTAATCCATTGAACACATCAATCTGGGGGCCAACATTATAAGGGGCAATGCATTGAAGACACAAAAATGGAATTCATAAGGACTTCATTCAGTCAAAAGTGGAGAATTACAAGTTGAGGGCACAAAGAGAAAGGTCCTAGCTATTGGAGTTCCTCACGAAGAATGAAGCAACCTTCTCGGTGGCTTCTTGGACACTAGCCTTAGCAGCTCCCTTCTCTTCGGCGATGGGTCCCTCGAATACAGGAGCTAGATACATTGAAGAGTCCCAGCTTCGGAAGCATGTCAACAAATACTCTGCGATGTTTCATGCCAGCGACTTCCCTTCAGTCTCAATCTCATCAACCACCACATCTCTGATAGCTTCCAGCTTCGCGCCAGCGGAGTTGAGTGCCATCAGAGCCTTGTCCATCTCTAGCTCCGGATCAACCGGTCGGGTCGAGCTGAATCCGAAAGGTACCAGAGAATCATTTGTCTGTTTGAGGAAATCTCAGATCTGCTGGGACTCGATTGCTCTAGCTCTTCGGAGCTCCTCCAGTTACCTCCTTGAATGTGGCCTAGAGGGGGTGAATAGGATTTGATAATTTCCTGCACAATTAAATAAATCATCAAATACCAGGGAGACCGGACTTGTCCGGTTTGTTATGCAGACTAGTCCGGTTGTTCGGTTATAACTAAACTATAAAACATTTATGCAGGAATTTTGAATGAAATTACAACGGAATGTTATTACTGTTTTTTTAACTTGAAAAAGAGATCAGATTACTTAATGTTCATGTAAATCACAAATTGTTTGATCAATCAATTCTAATGCCCTAAGTAATTATAATGCAAAAACAAAAAGCACATGAGACACGGATTTTCCGAGGTTCGATCTCACCAAAGAGATCTACTCCTCATCGAGGAAGCCCACACAGAGCCAGGTCTCTTCAAACCATTTCCCTCGTCAAGTCACCACACAAGACCGACTTGATTCCACTATCATGGGTAATCACCGAGTTTATGGCGCAACCTCACACGTTGAGGGCTCCCACAAGAATTACAAAGAAAAGATGATCAAATACACTCGAAAAAATTACAAGTAGATGCACGAGTGTAAAGAGATCAAACACCAAGAGCTCAAGGAAGCGTAGACAATGATCTCCCAACCCCAAATCTGAATACTCAATTGATTTTCACCTTTTGTAGACTTTAGATGTGTGGGGAGATATGTTTTTTTGCTCATGGGACAAGTGGCGGCGCTAGGGTTTGAGTTGTGAACAGTAGAATGCGTGAATAAATGTGTTTGTGGGGTCGTGGGTCTCCTATTTATAGTATTTCCAAAATTGTTACCATTAGGGATCCCGACGACCGGACTAGTCCGTACTGGGGACCGTACTTGTTCGGTGTGCTGTGTAAAAACGACGTGAAATGTGCAGCAAACTAAAAACATTAATTTGTGTGAGTTATATCGGACTAGTCCATTAGGTGTCCGGACTTGTCCGGTGTCCTGTGTATTTGAGTCCCAGAGAGTTTAATGGACTAGTCCGGTCCACGAGCGGACTTGTCCGGTGCTATGTGTTATAGATCATCAGAGAGTTCAATGGACTAGTCCGGCCCTATGGACAGACTTGTCTGGTGCACAACGTAATAGGTTTACAGAAAGTTAAACGGACTAGTCCGATCTATGAATGGACTAGTCTGGTGCACTATGAAATGTGGTTCCAGAAAGTTGATCGGACAAGTCCGGTCCATGAGCGGACTAGTCTGGTGCAATGTGAATTTGGACAACAGAGAGTTGAACTCACTAGTCTGGTCCATGAACGGACTAGTCCGGTGCTCAGTCAAATTTTAGGTTGATTTAAGCCCTTACCACCACGCAAAGACTTGAGCTCTTGGGATGTGTCTCTCACACACATCCTATACATTTAAGTCTACTTTGTGCTTCAGTCATCAGTTGGGCTTTTCTCTTTTCCTTCACCAGTTCATTTTTCACTTTTTGAGTGCATCATACTATCTAATTTAAATTGACTTGCAGTCATCTCAACAAGTTCATTAGGATCTCATTTGTTTGCCAACAATTGTCCAAAACCCAAAAGGGATTGCATAGACGCACTTTCAATCCTAGCAGAAGATAGCTCCGCGGAACCCTCTTTTGAGAAGCGCTCAACCTCTTTTGTATGATGCTAAATTTGCTCAGCCAACAGCTTTTCTTAGTCAGCAACGTTCTTCCCTCTGAGGTGCATGCGGCCCCACCTATCTGCAAGGTCCATGTCCTTCGCCTTCATTTTCTCGTCCCGGGCAGAGACAACTATTTCTCTTTCACTGACATCCTGACCTGCGCGCCACAACCGGTGCCTCTCTTGTTTGCACCAAGCCACAAATTCTTTCACACAGTTAGCCAAGTCTTCCTCACTGTCGAAGTGTAGCAACGACACATCCCCTGGTACTACTAAAGGATAGTTCGCGGAGGTTCGTATTCGGTTGGGGCGTGCGTAAGATCAAGAATAAGAGGTGAACACTGAGTGTTTTTACGTGGTTCAGGCTATCTAAGCGTAATACCCTACTCCACAGGGTTGTTGTTGATTGAGTGTGTAGCATGTGTCTGGGATTGCTTGTATGTGTATGAGCTTAGATGCTTTCTACCATGCAGTGCAACCCTTTTATATGCTAAATACTGATCGTTACAGTGTATGCCTGGCGAGACAAGTAGCCTCGGCTATCATTAACACCCTATACATGATCTACTGGTGTTATGGGTGATTAACAGTGTGATAACGTGCCTTAATGGTGGTGTTACCAGTTGTGATAGCCTTCTGATCCTACATCATTAATATGGCATTAATGACTTGTTAACCAAGTCTTCTAACGGCTGTTTAATAGTCTCTTGAATGTCTATGCTGTTGGATATCCCGTGGTCATCCTGTTACTGACTTAGGTTCAGGGGTTTAACACGTGGCAGCTCCGGAGCTTCCCCCAATGGGGCGGCAGGTTCGGAGCCACTTGAAACGTAGTGGCACCAGAGCTTCCCTCTACTAGGGGTTAGGTCTGGGGCTACTGGACACGTGGCGACACTAGAGTTTCCCTGTGAAGGGACATAGGTCCACTCACACAAGACACGTGGGAGCACCGGGGCTACCCAAATGAGGGAGGCGGGCCCAGTGCTGCGGGATGCGTGTTGCCTTCGGAAGTCTTCAACTCAGATAGAGGAACTTCTTGGTTTTGAGTGCGGTATCAGGGGGTACCCATTACATAGGGTACCAAGAGTGGCCCCCAGGCCCACCTCTAGGAGAGATCCTCTGGGTCAGGTTATACTACTGGAGGAGGGGCCATCTTTGATTCTCGCATTGCTTCTTCAATAGTCTTTTCCTGGGCAGTTAGGACGGCGACATGCAGTTATGCCATTGCCGTGTGGCCCTTCTTGATTTGGTGAGTGGGATCCTAGCGTGTGGATCACACGCAATTGAAGGTCGTCACTTTCCAATACAAAATTTGTATCGGTTCCCAGTGTAATCTCTGTAGCCCTGTCAGGCTGCCGCCCTCGGGCTTCAAACTTCCCATCATGACAACGGTTCGCCTGGTGCGACTTTTTTAACAAAGTGGACCCAAGCCCCCTTGTCATTTACGGGGTAACTTCTCTGAATGTGATTTTGATCCCAACGCGGTTTCCATCCAAGCGTTGCGGAGTCTTACTAAAGGGAGAAAGCTTGCATGGGAAAAGAACTCTTTATGCTTTTGTTTGATCTTGTGCTTAGAGCTCTCTTCCTTTGCATTGCTTCTTCCACTTCTGCTCCACTTTGCAATTATGGAGTTGGGTCCTCTCGCAGCCGGATCAAGAAAGATGAAGATTTGTCAAAGGTCGGAACCTACATGGGGTGGTTAAGCAACTCCTTCAATACCTTGATCCGCGTCGGCAAGCTCCCCTTTAAGAAGGAACGCATCGGCGAGATCGTCTACATGACGGCATTCGCCATGGTGGGGCTCATCACACCCTTCTCTAGCTTCCTGCTGATGCTGTTGGACTTCTACGATATGCAACTTCATCACCTCAGCCACCACTCGTTCTTGCTAGTGGCGACTTTCGTCCACTTTTGTGAGATGTGGTTGGGTGTCCCGCCCTGCATCGAGCTCTTAAAGAACCTTTTCACGGTACACTCCACCGGGAAGTCGAAAGAGTTACTTGGCTTCTACTACTTCTTAAAGTGCAAGAATTCTCCCTTGAAGTACTTGAA
Organism: Tuctoria greenei; assembly: GCA_036927565.1. Classification (NCBI taxonomy): domain Eukaryota; kingdom Viridiplantae; phylum Streptophyta; class Magnoliopsida; order Poales; family Poaceae; genus Tuctoria; species Tuctoria greenei. The sequence continues at coordinate 125,787,492 of JAYESD010000011.1, read as the reverse complement.
GGAATTCCCCTTCGGGAAGTGGGATGGCTGGAAGAAGGACTGGGTGATTGTCAACGATGATCACCATGACATGCTGGAGCTTCCCAAAAGCCTCCCTAACATTAACACCGACGCCTGGAAAGTAATCCTGGAGCTATCTGAGGCGTACAACCCCATTTTGACAAGGATCCGACAATGCCTGGAGGGAGGAGTGACTCCACAGATGGTGATCTTCAACTTCCTGACAAATTGGTGGGCTCCACTGAAGAAGAGAGAATGGCCCGCTTGGACTTTCAATGCAGTGATGGACACCAACCAGATTGAAACTGGTCTCCGGTCTAATTTGGATTCTAAGACATATGTGTGCTGAATACATTGGCTATGGCGATGAAAGTTTTGAATACTACCAAAACACATTTATCAACAAAGTCTGAGCTCCAGCAAGGTTCAACGTAAGGTTCGACTAGCTTTGGTTAGCTCCAGCTCTAGGTCTGACTAGCTTTGGTAAGCTCTGGCGCTAGGTCCTGCAAGCTTTGGTATGTTTCGGCACTACATCCTGTTAGTTTTGGTAAACTGCAATTCAAGGTCTGGTTAGCTTTGACAAGGTTCAGATCTTTCTGCTTTTAACTTCCAATGATTCGTACTTGCTTTACATTGATGGAAAGTTTCTTAGTAATCTTTTACTATGTTTCTGGTGTGTTTTGTGGTTAGGCTGATATCGTTTCGCTATGGTTTGCAATATTCTTATGTGAGGCGCTCATGTAAAGTGTTGTGGTTATCAGAACTAATGAGAGTCAAGTCGAGGACTTGTGCTTGAAGGTATTGTTTGTTTATTCATGTGCAGAGGTTGCTTGAGTTCAAGACACGGCTAGTGACGGGATCCATTCGACTAGTCTCAGGGAGCAGATGAGGTTCCAACAACCAAGTTTGGGAGGAATTGTGGTTGTGCTGATTAGGAGGTCACGCAGGGTGATTGAATCAAGGGCGGTGCATATGAAGGAAACTAGATGTCGAAGGAAGGTGTTCGCACATATGCATGCGGTGCATGACGTGGCAACATGGTTCCGAAGACGGGTTATGGAAGGAAAGATCTGGTTGGAAGGATCGGATCGTATTGAATAATGATTTTGGCTGCGACAGAGTTAGTTATGGATCGGATATGGAAAGTATTTTGTTCATAATGATAGTTTTCACTTGGAAAATGAAGTTATGTTGTTTTAGGAATGTGGAATACGTTCCTGAGTTTGTTAGGAAGTCTTGAGATTGTCTCTATCTGCGAATAGGAGGATATTGAGCAGATATGGTTAGCTGCGATTCATGATCAGAGTAGGATTAGAGTCCTAGTTTGAGTTGTGTTGGCCTTCGTGCTGGTTATATAAGCAAGGGAGGCCAGAGCTCATGAAGACAACTTTTGGGTTGTTCCTTGTAAGTTTTGATCAATAAAATTCATAGTCTAAAGGAGCTTTTGTGCCTTGTTCGTTCGACTTGTTTTCTTCAAGTCTTTCTCGTCGAGTTTTTGCACAGCACTACCTTGCTTCAGTGGTTTTATCATAACTCGAGTATTACAGATCTGTTTGATGTGATTTATCTTGGGTTGTCTTCACAACTTAACTTTCTATCATCTGTGAAAAATTCAAGGTCATTGGATTTGTGGTTTCTGATCTACTTGAGTTTCTTTGCAGTATTCCAGAAGTGTTTCTTCCCGGGTAGGCCAGATTGACCTTTGTTCGATCTTTTGATCGTAACTTGAGTTTCTCTTCACGGATTTTCGTGATTCTTGTTGTGACGTCTTCATTACTGTATTCTATACAATCTATACTAGTTTGTCACAGTTGAACATGTTTAGATTAGTCGCACACACGATTTCTTTAACAGATTAGTTTTCTGCAGAGGGGTGTTTTCGTTGCTTCCAATGAAAAGTTTTAAGCTACCATTCACCCCCCCTATAGTAGTTTTACATGTGATCTTTGATCCTACAATTGGTATCAGGGCCACAATGCTCTAATCTTTGTGATTTGCACGTGTTTTTGACTAATCATCATGGAGAAATACTCCGCAAAGCCTTGTGTTTTTAGTGGTATTGATTTTCAGGTTTGGAAAGCACGTACGAAAGGTTTCATCCGGGCACAAGGCTTCGAAATACTGGAAAAGGTGTACAAGCCTTACAACGTGCTGCCGAATGATCAAGTCATAGCTACAAACTTATGATATGTCGACAACAACAGAGCCCGCAACTCGATAATCCAAGGTCTAACTCAGAGCGACTTCGATCGTGTTACACACCTCCGATCGGCGTACAATGTGTGGAGAGCACTCTTTGACTAACATGAAGGATCCAACACGATGAAGGAGGTAAGACATGATATGTTCAAGAAAGAATACATGCACTTTGAGAAGCAACCCGGTGAGTACATTGATGACCTTTTTGCTCGCTTTAATAAAATTCTTAGCAACTTGTGTAGCGTTAATGTTTATTTTTTAGATGTTGAAAATGCTAGGCAATTACTAAGTGCATTAGACATGTTAATTTGGGAGATGGAAGTTACATCTATTCATGAATATACTATCATGAGTACAATTACATTAGATGTGCTATATTCTAAATTGAAAACTCATGAAATTGACATAATATCACGTAAGAACCCCAACAAGTCTCTTGCATTTGTTTCTCAATGTGATATTCCTAGCTCCGGCCAATCTTCATCTAGCAAAACACTTGTTTTGCTGTCTTCACTAACCCTGGAATAGATTGACGAATTTCCAGCAGAGGAGCTAGCACTCATCTCTACTCGGTTCTCAAAAGCATTGCAAAATGTGAGAACTAGAAGGAAAGGAAGCTCTAGACCTCAACGATGCTTTGAATGTGGTAAGACAGGACACTTTCGTACAAATTGTCGTAACCTTTCAGGTCCTTCTACCCGTGATGAAAAGCAAAATAAAGTCAAGTCCTCTTTTGGCAACATCAACAAGAAAAAGAAGTGTTTTACAGGATGCAAACTGATAAACAGTTTCATCACCGCACTTCAAGAAGTTGGCTTGAGTGATGTAGACATTGGAATTGATGAAGATGAAGATGATCTTGCAAACTTGTGTTTCATGGCGGGCAAATCAAGATCAAGTATGGAGGATGCAGAACACAATAGTGACAACAAAGAGGTATGTCCTACTTGTGATGAAATGTGTGATGCTATTTCCCGTGCAACTGTTATTGATAAGAAAAAGGACAAAAAGCTTAGGGACAATGCTGTTAAAATTGAGTTACTAGAATCTGAAATTAATCGTTTGAAAACATTGATGCCTAGTGATGATTCTTGTTCCTCATGTGATTTAATATATGAACAATTGTCCTCCTTCAGAGGTGCACACTCCTCCACTCTTGATAAACTTGAGTTAGATATTGAAAAGAACAAAAAGCATGCTACACTTAATGACAGAAACTTAAAATATGCTTCTTGTTCTACAATTGATTTGCATTGTTATACCTGTAACGGTCTTGAAAAGAAACTAAAAGATGCTATGAATGAAATTTCAATACTGAACAATGCTTTACGTACTCATGAAGTTAAATATTGCTCTAATTGCAAATTAAAAGAAAAATATTCATGTGAAAACTGCCTAGAATTGTCAAAAAACTTGATGACATGAATAGGACACGAGCAGTTTTGTGTTGGGAACAAAAATCTAAACTTGTTACTGAATTCATCCAAATCTTGCAATGATATAACTGGTTTAGGTTTTGATTCTCATGCTCATGCTAAAGCACATCCACCTAAAATTGTAATGTTATTAGGAAGTGGTTTGATTAAAATAGTTCCTAAACCAAAAGAGGTGGTTTTTAAATCTGCAGGAGTGTTTTCACGTTTGGGTTCAAATAAACATATTGCATGCTCATCTAGACATGAACACAAAGTTAAATTTCATTGTACCTATTGTGGTAGAGATGGTCATGTCATAGATTTTTCTTATAGAGTAGCTAAACAACATAAAAAGGAAAGAATGCAAGCTAGATCTTATAACTGTCATGCAAATTTTACTGCACATACTAAACCAAATGTCAGGAACATGCAACATGCTGTTATGAGTTAAAAACATTTAAAGTTTACCTCTGGAGCTTTTGTTTTTACCTTCAGACCTTCTGTTTTTGCCTCCGGAGCTACTGATTTTTGTGCTACACAAGTAACACCTTATAGGTTAGTAGTTAAGAACAAAAAATCTCAAAATTTGACTCATAAACTTGTTGTTTTATCTTAGCTTTCGCTTGTTTTACATACTGCACATCGTGTGACTCAGTACTAGATTCCTAAATGACTTTTGACTAACCCCAGTATTGAGTTTTCGATGAATTGTTCTTCTATGTAGGTTACACGCTTGAGGAAGGAGAACATTTGGATTGTGGATTCAGGTTGCTCACGCCGCATGACCCTTAACAAATAACGGTTCTCCTTTCTCTCTCTTTTGTGTCACATGTAGGGAATGTTACTTTTGCCGATAATTCTTCAACTTCTACAATTGGTAAGGGTTCGGTTACTTTAAATAATCACGACACTTTGAAGGATGTGGCACTTGTTAAAAATTTGAAATACAACTTGCTTTCTATTTCACAACTGCTAGATGAAAATCTAGAAATTATTTTCACTAAAAATTGCTGCAAAGTTGTAAATTCAAATAGTGAGCTTATTTTTAACATGTCTCGGTTTGGAAGAGTTTTAAAGATGATTTTGATATGTCTTCCACTAAGCATGAGTGTCTCGTTGTTAATGATTCAAAGGACTTATATTTTTGGCATTGTAGACTTGGTCACATAGGCTTTGATCATCTAACGCGTGTTAGTGCTCTTGATCACATACGTGGGATGCCTAAGATTAAAGGGGGCAAAGAAATTGTGTGCTCTTCTTGCAGATATGCTAAGATGGTTGCAAGTTCACATACTCCTCTTACAATGATCATGAAAATTGAGCCGGGTCAACTTTTGCACCTTGACACCGTAGGACCTTCATGTGTTCAATCCTTCGGAGGTAAATGATATGTTCTTGTGATTGTTGATGATTATTCTAGATACTCTTGGGTTACTTTATGGCATCTAAGAATGAAACTTTTAGTCACTTTATAACTTTATTTCTTAGATTATCAATTGATCATCCAAAATCTTAAAAGCAATTAGAAGTGATAATGGAACCGAATTTAAAAATCAATCTTTTGATCACTTTTGTGCTGAAAATGAAATAGATCATCAATTTTCTTCACCATATGTACCTGAACAAAACGGCGTTGTAGAAACAAAGAACAGAACCTTAGTTCAGATGGCTAGGACTATGCTTGATGAATATTAAACTCCTAGGAAATTTTGGGTTGATGCGATTGCAACCGCTTGTTATGTCTCAAATCGTGTTTTCTTGCGTACTTAAGCATGACAATGACTCATTACTCATTCAAATGTATGTGGATGATATTATCTTTGGTTGTGCTTTTCATGATCTTTTGTCCAAATTTTCAGCAATGATGAGTTTAGAATTTGAAATGAGTATGATGGGTGAACTCACTTACTTTTTGGGGCTGCAAATCAAGCAAACCGAGGAAGGTACCGTTGTGCATCAAACAAAGTATAAATGGGACCTTCCCAAGCGCTTCAACATGGACAAAAGCAAGCCTCTTCGGACACCAATGGGAACAACATCAACACTTGAACTCGATGAAGATGGTGAACCCGTTGATCAAAAAGAATATAAAAGCATGACCGGATAACTTTTGAACCTCACGGCATCAAGACCGGACAAACAATACAACTTATGTCTTTGTGCATGGTTTCAAGTTTCCCCAAGTGCTTCACATTGTCAAGCCGTCAAAAGGATTCTGAGGTACTTACATGGAACTCAAGAATTTTGCATTTTTCTTCCTTCTTCCTCAACTGTTACTTTGAAAGCTTTTTCAGATGCTGATTTTGGGGGTTGTAAGATTGATAGGAAAAGTACTTCGGGTGCTTGTCATTTTATTGGTAATTCACTTGTTTCTTGGTCCTCTGGAAAATAAAACTCAGTTGCATAATCCACAGCCGAATCTGAATATGTAGCTGCTGCTAGCGCTTGCTCATAAATTCTTTGGATTGTTCAAACACATAAGGACTACGGGGTTGATCTAGATAGTGTTCCACTATCCTGTGATAACACTAGTGCCATTTGCATTACTAAAACCCCGTGCAACATTCAAGAACAAAGCGCATTGACATTAGGTATCACTTTCTCCGGGATAATGTTGAAAAAGGAAACATTGTGCTTCACAATGTAGATACCGAACAACAATTGGCTGACATTTTCACAAAACCATTGGATTTCACTCATTTTTGTTACATTCATAGTGAAATAGGGGTTTTGCATCATCATGGCTTAAACTGAGGAGGAGTTTTAAAACTTGGAAATCTATGTGTGAATCTGAACTTAAAATAATATGAGCATAGTATTTCATACATATATGACTTTGTGATTCCTTTTACATGCAGAAAGTTCTTACTAAATTACTCATGTTATAAATTTTGTAGTTTTTGCCATGACTAGTAATTGGAATAATTACTTACACTAAATCTGGTCATGATCAAACTTTTTTGCTGTTTTGAACTTGTTGCATGATCACAAGTGTTTTTAAACATAATGAATTAATCAATAATCAACTCACATGTTGAGTTTTATGAACAAATATAAATTGAGAAAAGATCAAGAGAATATGCATGCATCACACTTCTTCTATTGACATGGCTTATCATTGCACTTAGATATGAACATGGAAGAAGTTGTGCATGATTAAAATCATGTCCTTAAGCTTCTGATTGTCAAATGACATAGGCTTGTCTTGGTTGGTTAGAATAAGGCAGATGTGCATATAATCTCTTGCAAATATCATATGATCTAAATTTTTGCTTTGAAAAATAATAAAATGCAGCAACAAGTGTCATGCTTTCAGGTTTGAAATAGTTAAGTTTGTGAGATCATGTCTTGCTAAAATTGAAAATTACATTTGATCTCTAGCATGGCTTACACTACTTTATGTATCTCATTGTTGTGATAGCGTAAGTTACTTGATACTATGACTTGGATGAGCTTTGTTTTATATGTATATGTTATAATGTGCTCATAACAAATTAAAATTTATCTTTTGTACCTTCTGAATACATTGTCAAAGTGGGAGAAGTATGCAAGGGGGAGAAATATGTATAGGGGGAGAAATTTATTTCTATCTCATTTGATTTTCAAAAAGGGGTGGGATTTTTTTCATAACTTTTCATAGGAATAAGCCAATCTTCGGATTTTAAATGGTGTTTCCAATGCATTCATCAAGAGGGAGATTGCGAGACCTATCTGTGCTGAATACATTGGCTATGGCGATAAAAGTTTTGAATACTACCAAAACACCTTTATCATTGAGGTCCGAGCTCCAGGAAGGTTCAACCTAAGTTCAGACTAGCTTTGGTAAGCTTTGGCGCCAGGTCCTGCTAGCTTAGGTAAGTTCCGGCAATACATCCTGTTAGTCTTGGTATGCTATGGTTCAAGGTCCGGTTAGCTTTGGCAAGGTTCAGAGCTTTCTGCTTTTAACTTGCATTGATTCGTACTTGCTTTACATTGATGGAAAGTTTCTTAGTAATCTTTTTCTAAATTTTTGGTCTGTTTTGGTGGTTATGGCTGATATCATTTCGCTATGGTTTGCAACATGCTTATGTGAGGCGCTCACGTAAGGTGTTGTGGCTATCGAAACTAACGAAAGTCAAGTCGAGGACTTATGCTCGGAAGTATTAGTTGATTATTCACGTGCAGGTGTTGCTTGAGTTCAATACACGGCCAGTGACGGGATCCATTGGACTAGTCCCAGGGAGTAGATGTGGTTCCAACAACCAAGTTTGGGAGGAATTGTGGTTGAGCTGATCAGGAGGTCACCCAGGGTGATTGAATCAAGGGCAGTGCATATGAAGGAAACTGGATGTTGATGGAAGGTGTTCGCACGTATGCATGCGGTGCATGACGTGGCAATATGGTTCCGAAGACGGGTTATGGAAGGAAAGATCTGGTTGGAAGGATCGGATCGTATTGGATAATGATTTTGGCTGCGGCAGAATTAGTTATGGATCGGATATGGAAAGTATTGAGTTTGTTATTATAGTTTTTGCTTGGGACACGAAGTTAGGTTGTTTTAGGAATGTGGAATACGTTCCTGAGTTTGTTACGAAGTCTTGAGATTGTTTCTACCTGCAAATAGGAAGATCTCGAGCAGTTATGGTTAGCTGCGATTCGTGATCAGAGTAGGATTAGGGTCCTAGTTTGAGTTGTGTTGGCCTTCGGGCTGGTTATATAATACAGGGAGGCCAGAGCTTGTGAAGACGACTTTTTGGTTGTTCCTTGTAAGTTTTGATCAATAAAATTCATAGTCTAAAGGATCTTTTGTGCCTTGTTCATTCGACTTGTTTTCTTCAAGTCTTTCTCGTCGAGTTTCTGCACAGCACTACCTTGCTTCAGTGGTTTTTATCATAACTCGAGTTTTCCTGATCCATTTGACGTGATTCTTCTTGGGTTATCTTTACAACATAATTTTATATCATCTGTGAAAAATTTACGGTCATTGGATTTGTGGTTTCTTATCTACACGAGTTTCTTTGCAGTATTTCAGAACTAATTTTTTTCGCGTAGGACACATTGACCTTTGTTCGACCATTCGATCGTATCTTAAGTTTCTCTCGACTGATTTTCGTGATTCATGTTGTGAATTCTTCATGACTTGATTCTCTACAATCTATACTAGTTGTGTCACAGTTGAATACGTCTGAATTTGTTTCAAACATGGTTTCTTTAACAGATTGGTTTTCTCTGAGCGGTGTTTTCGTTGCTTCTGCTAAAAAGTTCTAATCTACCATTCACCCCCCTCTAGTAGATTTAAACATGCTCTTTGATCCTAAATGGATGAAAAGGCTTTGAAGCTTCATATTCCAAAGCTGCATCACGGAGCCATCCATCCGGATGACCTGACCCCCCTGGCGGAATTCCTCCCTCTGAACATGGTTTCGGAGTTCAGGAGGGAATTGCGTAGGGGGCTGCCGGAGCTTGATGACCTGGGCTTGTTGGAGAAGGGAGGAAATGCAGGGCTCTCCATTCACGAAGCTTAGGAGAGAAGAGCCCCTGCTGCTCCGAGCCATAAGGAGGCTGATACCGGCAAGGGCAAGGTCAAGGAGCCTGTTGAACCTTTCCGCCGGAAGAAGCTGAGGCATGCTGATGGGAGCTCCATCAGATCAACTCCAACACCAACAGTGCCCCCACATCGGCAAAGTCCGGCTTAAGTGGCGAAATCATCTTCGTACCCGACGTCTGCAAAGCACGCTGGCTCCAGCAAGTCGACCCTAGCCCCAGTGCCGACGGCGAGATTTAGGTCCGGGGGTCCTTCCTAGCCGAGGGAGGTCCAAGTTGAGGTGACGCTGACGGCGACAGAGAGCTCCGGCCCAATATCCGGCGCCTTCACCACACCAACTACTGTGGGCTCTGGCTCCGGGCACTAGAAGAAAATGTTCCGTGGCAATTGGAGAGGCAACTTACCAAGGTAAGGGCCATCAGCTTAACTTGAATTGTAGTATTTAATCTTTGTTGTTTCTTGAATTTTTTTTACTCTGCTTCAAGAGTGTCAAAAAAGGAGGATGCAGCTCCGGTGCCCACTGCAGCGACATAGACTGTGCAAGCTAAAGATTCAGCCTTAGCTCCATCCTCACCCCGTGTGTTGGTAGCGGACGACATGATAGCTCCAGCGTCTGCTGTCATGGAGACAAGTCTAGTGCTGGCAACCGAAGTTCATGTGGTAGCGTCAGACCATGTGGAAGAAGTGCTTGAAGGATATCTGGCGGTTTTAGAGTCTGCTGAGGAACCTACAGCATCAGTGCCAGAAGTGGCCTAGGTTCCGGCTAAAGCAGCTGTGCCAGCCCCGGAAGTGACAGCTCTGGAGGTGACTGCGTTCGAGCCGGCGCAACCAGAGGATCTGGCCGCAGGTCCTCCACCTTTTGTGTCTACAGTTGAAGATCCAACTGAGGGACTCTCCTCGTCAGCTCCGGAGGTAGAAGTTCCCACTATGGGACCTTCCTCAGTTGCGATGGATATTGATGAGCTCCTAGAGTTCAGCCCTGGCGATGCGCCGTGGGTTCCGATAGTGATTGTTGAAGACCCCTTGGAGCCTGCAGATGCTCCTTAGGCGGGCTCGAAGCCGATTTCCCTGGAGTTGTCTATTGACAATGCTTTCTCAAGTCTTTGCAGGTCCAGCTTGCCTTCGACTACGAACGCAAGGCTCTCGAAGAAGAGCTCTCGGCTAGCAGACCAGAATGAGTGGTTGGACAAGGAGAAAGCCTGGCTGGCGCAGTTAGACCGCGCACTCAATGAGAGAGAGGCCATGATCAAGTCCCTCGATGAGAAGACTAGGGAGGTCTACGAGAATGCTAAGGAGGCCAATGAAGCGGCTGACAGCCGCTTGGAGAGCCTCGATGAATTGAATGAGCAACTTCTCAAGTGCCGAGAAGCTCTCGATCAAAAGGAGGATAAGATCCTATAGAAAGAGGAAGATCTCATGAAGAGGGGGAGGGCTCACCCAAAAGCTGTCCCTGGGTGAGCAGAGCTTGGCTGATTGCACGGAACAGTTCAATCTGTGGCGCGAACAAGAGAAGGACCAAATATGGTCGGTGAGGGTAAACGTCTCCAAAAGAGAGACTAACATCTCCATTGGGGAGGAGAAGGTTAAGGCCAAGGAGAAAGACTTGGCAGATTGGCGGAACTGCATTTACCTCTGGGAGAGGGAGCTCAGCGACCAAGAAAAGCAGGTGGTTGAAATGATCCAGCATCATGCTAAGGAAGTTGAGCGCTTCTCCAAGGAAGGTTCAGCGGAACTCTCGGCTGCCAGGAGGTCATTGGAGGAGCTTAAAAGCTTGAGGGAAAATGAGTCCCAACTAGTTTGATATTTCTTGGGGCAAGCCAATGAAGCTTTGGTGCCATTTTGTTTCAGCCCGGTATGTTCAGCTGACCCAGAGCCAGAAATAGACAAAGCACTGGTTGCATTGAACTCCACTGGCAAGAAGCTGGAAGTTGTGGGAGACGTGGTCGTCGACGAACTTGAGAAGGAAGGAAGGTCCCTGGCCAAAACAGTCACCGAGTATGTGTTGACGTGTTTCAAAAGTCGGGTCCCCCAAATGTCTTTAACTCCAGTGTTCGAAGGACCCATTGCCAAGGAGGAAGAAGCTGTCAGGGCCTGCGTTCAAGAAGCTGCCCAAACAGTTGCCTCATTTTCCAATAGTAACTCCAGTAGTTAGGAATTTTCCTTTTTTGCCTTCATCTTGTAATCCTCCGATTTTTAATAAATGAAACCTTTTTCAATTCCATTTTTGTGTGTCTTCCATGCATTGCCCTTTATCTTATTGGCCCCTGGTAGATGTGCACAATTTGATTGCGATCATGTACCAAAAGGATTCGATAATGTCTCCTGGACTTCACTCCAAACTCGTTGCCGAAATGATAGCTCCGAGGTTTGAAGTTTACTTCTGACATCTCCAAGGACCCTTTGTTACATCAACGGTGAGCCCCCTGGGAGTTGTCGGAGCTTGGTGGCTTCGACGGCGCCCAATATTAACGCATAGTATGTCGATGGCGGGCCCCCTGGAAGTTGTCGGAGCTTGGTAGCTTCAACGGTGCCCACTGTCAATGCATAGAGCATTAACGACGGGCCCCCTGGGGTTGTCAGAGCCTGGTAGCTACAACTGCACCCACTATCAACGCATCGAACGTCAACGGTGGGCCCTCTAAGGGTTGTTGGAGCTTGGTAGCTTTGACAGCGCCCACTATCAACATATAGAACGTCGACAGTGGGCCCCCTTAGAGTTGTCGGAGCTTGGTAGCTTCAACAGTGCCCACTATCAACGCATAGAACATCAATGGCGGTCCCCCTAGGGGTTGTCGGAGCTTGGTAGCTTTGACGGTGCCCACTATCAACGCATAGAACATCGACGGCGGGCCCCCTCGGGGTTGTCAGAGCTTGGTAGCTTCGACGGCGCCCACTATAAACCCATAGAACATCGACGGCGGGCCCCCTGGTGGTTGTCGAAGCTAGTGCTCCGGCAGCATCCAGCATCACCGAGCAAATTTCCATCGAATATTCATTTTCCTACGCATAAAAAAAACAAGAAATGTAGTAAAATCGGTCCTCTTGTCTATAACATATTTGCGGCTTTTATCCTTCTTTGAATTTTAGATCCTAAGGAATTTAACATGACGACATAAGTGTATTGATGAAATCTCTTTAGGTCTGAACGCCTTACGGACCCGCCCTACTGGGACCTGCTAGGATATATGTAGAGTAGCATACTTGGGTGCCCACTACATAAGAAAGGCTCATCCTAGATGGGCCCGAACGAAGAAGGGAGACGAACAAATTGTGCATCTCTGTCGTCGCGTCTCGCATTACGTTGGCATCAAAGACGGGCTTGAAGGCGCGTCGCTGGTCAAACTAGGTGCGAGACACGCTCAAAAGAAGCGTGTCTCCCATCTTTTTGTCATAACTGACGATCTTTACGGTGTCATTGGAGAGCCGCTGGTGCACGTTGTCCACCAGCTTACAAGCGTGACATGCCTTACAAAGCACGTCGCGGATATATTGACTAATCTGAGACGCTCTGTTATGTACCGCGTCGCAAATTCATTAACTTATGTGAGACGGGATTTATAGAAGCTTGTCTCCTTTATGTAGGTTATCCGAGACGCTCTCTGCTACAGCTCATCGTGGGTTGTTTACAGGCACTAATATTAGGAGCTAGCTAGGATTTAGCAGCCGTATTACCAGTGTCAGCAACATACTATTCATGAACATATGCATAGACAAAATTATCTCACGTTAAATTATAATGACCAATCAAATATTACACAAGTGTTAATCGTGGTTATGAAGTATACTAATTACACAACAAAGACTAGTCATCTTGATTACAATGTAACTAATTACACACATCATATCTGTCATCATCTAATCCTGTATACCGTAATGAAAATTCTCCGATCAATGACTTCATTGACGATGAGCCTTCATAGCCTGTAATGCTCCGACTGAGACATCCTAAAATTCAATTGTTATAAACAGAAGAATAAATGGGTATACAATTGTAATAAACACATGAAATGTTAGTGAATGGAGAACAGAGCTTACTTGTAGCACATGCAGTTGGTGAGCATCTGCAAGGCATCAGCAGAGAAAATGTTCTCACGGTTGGTACTGAGCTGGTTTGCTTGACCCCTAAAAAACAAACAATTTACATTCCACTGATGCTTTTATAGCCTGATATCAAAAACTCGTTAGAGAAACACCAAATATCGCATAGGCAACTTGATTCCAGCATGGCTGCAGAGGTAGAAATCAAACTCATTTGGATGGCAAATGCTTGTCAACCACAGTTCCTGTAGTTTTAAGGGTTTGTGACTTAGAATTTAATATACATTGATAGTCCAAACAAATACATTACTTCTGCATTGTACATAAACAAGGAAGATGAATGTATACCATAATAAAAATTCTCCCTTGGATCAATGACTTCATTAACGATGAGCCTTCATTGGACATCCTCAAATTCAATAAAATCACTAGAATGCATGCTCCAGTCGAGGCGGCGGTGTGCTCCGGGGACACAGGACGAGGCGGCGTGCTCCATTGTGTTCAACTCTCCGATGACGAAGGTCAGGGTTGACGGCGGGGTAGGGGTCGAAGCCAGCAGTGCGATAATGACGAAGAGCGAGTTGAGAAAGAGGGATGACAGCGGCGTGCTCCGAGGATAGATGATGAGTCAAATGTTGGGAGAGAGCGCGTGATGGACAAAAATTTTCGGCATAAATTAGAGACGTGTCTTGCATTAATTTGAGGTCCCAGACACGATGGAGTGTCCTAGATGCGCCACGTTTTACTGAAGACATTCTGTTTGCTGAGACTAGGAACAACAATTGGAGACGGATGTATATAATGCACGTCTCGCATTAGCTCTTCGTCAGGAATTGGAGACGGGCGTATATAACTCTCGTATCGCACTATTTTGTCGGTAGAACGGCCATCCAATATGCGAAAGATGTGCAACGGTGCTAAAGCAAGAAACATCTCATTCGCATACTGGATGCTAGCCAACTGCAACTATGTGTAATGTAAAATGATAATTGCAACGCTCTTAGCTTTTCGCGGTGGGACAAAAGATCTTCGGTGAAAATCATAGACGGGCCAACGGAAGGCGCGTCTTATATTATTTTTATGCCCCAGACACCCCGGGGTGTCCTAGATGCGCCACAGTGTGTTGAAGCCACTAACAACATCCATGACATTCTGGCGTGTACAACTTGCAACTGTGCGCAATGCCTTATATGATCGTTGCATTGCGCTCAGCTTTCTGAGGTGGAACAAAAGATCTTCGGCGTAAATCGGTGACGAGCCCGTGTAAGGCCCGTCTCCCTTTTGCTGAATATTAGGTATCTGAGACGCGCCTTTCTAAAGTTCATCTATCATGCTCTCTTCACATTGCCACTCACACGAAATCGTGAACCATTGCAGGGATAAACAAAGCAATGACATTGAAATTCATGGATTAATTGGAATTTAGGGATAAACAAACGCAATGACATTGCAATTCAGAGATAATTTGCAACTCAATGAATTTTATAGTTCATACATTGCGTGCCCTCGAAACTAATCTTGAATCTAAACTTATTCCTAAAGCTCCCATCAATCAATCTAAGTTGTACCATCCAGCTTGCTTCCGAACATGTCTTTTATATTCCTCTGAATCCTGAAAATGTTGACATTATTTTAAATTAACAAATGTCAAAGGAGGAATGAATAATCTACTCAAATGTCACTAACTCAAAGTGTCATATAACCTTGATAAGTAGATTATAGCAATCATTTTCAACATCGGGCGCATTTGGCTGATGTAACAAACGTTGAACTTCAAGTAGTATAGTTTGATTGTAAAACTAGTCCACCACCCCTACGAAATATAATTTAAGCAACATAAGAAACCAGTTCAAATAAGTTCGGCTACAATTAAGTACTAATTACATGAGCAAAATAGGTTTATGATATAGTATCCTGATCAAGAATACAAATGCAAAGTGATCCTGAGTGATGGACATTTGGGTGGAAGAACCCACTTGGAAAGGCGCATCTTGGAGGTACCAAGGGATAGTCTTCAGAGAAGGAGATTGTCAAGGGGTAGTAACCACCTTCCCATTCAGTCTACAAAGGAAATTCATTACTAGGAGGACGATGGTTAACTCATATTGTGCTTGTTCTTCATGACTTACCCCTTCTGATGAGGACATCACTTCTATGGATACAAACAACACTCCATTGAATATACAAGATGCAATCAATAGAGTTCATACACAACAATTAATTTCAGAGGTGAGCTCGTTCTTATATGTTTCCTTATATGTTTTTGAGCATAGATTGCTACCTAATGATTTAATTGTTATTAGGATCCATGTAGAGGTTCAAAGAGTACTTGGAGGAAGTATTAGGGACGTGGAAGACCAGAGAATTCGTTCAAAGAAGATGGAAACCGACCCCAACTCAAAATCGTGTCCAACTCGGAGTCTAGGAGAATTACGCACTAAAATGGACGCCCAAGACGCATACAAACTCCATTTTGGACGTTCCACATATGAACGGAAACAGGAGAGGATAACCTTTCCAATGGTGCTGGTCTCATATCAAAATTCATCCGGAGTCATCGGGAATTGTCGAAACAATGTCGAGTACATAATTTGTGAGGGTGTTGCGCCACCGTATTGGGCCATTGGGCCTTGTATCAAGTCTAAGTCCATTATTTTCGTGTATTAGGGTTAGATCACGACCCTAACACCCCCATGGACGTCCTCCCACCTGTATATACTCCATGGTAGCCGCCATAGACAATTGGGTTTTACTTAGATCAATAATATCGCCGTTCTATGGTTTGTGAAACCCCAACTTTGCAATTTCAGATCGTGTCTTCTATGTTCTTTCTTGTGTTCTCGGTTGCACTTGCAGGGATTAGCCTTATTGACGAGGTCAATCGCGTAAAGCACGGTTGATAACCAACGGAGCGGTGTAGTGATTGCAGGGGTTTTTCATGTTCTACTCGAGAGCCTCGGATTATCAACGTCGAGATCTCCATCAATCGACTTACCCATTAGCTTTCGGAAGATTGGTACTCATTTTTACTATCAATTGGTATAATATTTCCAGGGTTGCCCATTAGTTAATTCATCTGTCCATTACATTAGTTTTGTTTTTCATACCTAGAGTCCACAAAAAAAAAAGCCACAAAAACTTGCAGTTTAGTAGATTTGTTCATTACTTTGTGCAAACCACCATTGAGCCTTTGCAACTTTCGTTTTCAGTTTAGTTTTGTTGAGTTTGTGTCCCTTGTTGAGTCATATTGCGGGTTTAGAAAGTGTTTTTGGTCTTAGTTTGAGTTTTGCATTGTGCGATTCATCCTTTTGAATCACGTCATCACGTCCAGATTAGATTCACCTCTGTCCAGTTCGGTATTTTCATCATATCTCGCACATAAAACTCGGATTTTTGTGTTCTTGTACTTTCTGGAAGGCTTAAGAAGTGCTCTATAACTTTTATATTCATCATGTTCCCAGAAAATATAGTCATCGATGTCTAAATTGCATTAGATCCGAATCTGTTATTGACCTAAAAATTATGAACAGTCTGTATTTTAGGGGCAATATCTCCTATTGTTCTTTTCCAAAATAGGTCTTCCATATATTGAAATAAAAGAGGAGAGATATATCTACAATCTTGCTGTTGTTAGTTTTTCTATTTGGAGCCTCTAAGTATGCCTATTTGTCCTTGGTCGATTGATTAGTAAATCTGTGACAGACTCACGAGATATCTTTGATTGATTTTCATTGTGTTCTTCCCTTGCAGCACATTCTGAAAAAAAGAAGAAAAAAGAAAAAGGCAAGTGCAAAACAAGAAACAAAAGCCGCACAAAAAAAAAAGAAAAAAAACAACAAAAAAAACAGAAGTGCTTGCATTCTTTGTGTCATCTAGTTTTGTCTCATGTCTTGCTAGCTTGAACTACTTAGAACACATTTAGGCCAGCAAATTTGACAAGTACTTTGGACACTTATTCAACTTTACTATCTGATTTCATTGTTGCTAATCCTTGCTACATATAAAGTGTCATCCAAGATACACTTTACTCTTGAGCAGAATCGATACACCTTTGCAATCATCCCACGCTTCATTGGTTTCTTCATACCGGCCACCATTTGCCACCTACAGTGTCGGTAAGAACACTTGTAAGAGCGTGGTAAGACGCTTGAGAGTGTGTGATTCAACTTCAACTTTGCCATTATCCTTTATAGTTGATAGGGATAACATATTTTCTTGTTGTCTTCTGTTTGCTACTAACAATGTCAGGTAAAAGCAAGAATCATGCATTATATGCTGAGATGATGGACATGATGAAGATGGCGATGGAGTTGCTCACTAAAAATCAAACATCAACCAAGGTTTCACATGACATTCAGACCACCTTTACAACACCTTCTATAAGAAGTAATTACATTCTTCCATCTCTTCCTTCTTATGATGGTTTTGATTATGATGAATATATTACTTGGGAAATAGAGGTGGATAAAATTTTTGGACAATGTCATATGTGTGAGTGAAGAAAGATTAGAAATGTTGCAAGTGCATTAGTAGATTGTGCATTAACTTGGTGGAACAATTTAAATGAATTGGAAAAACCTCAAACATGGAAAGAAACGAAAATTCTTGTGCGAGAAACTTTTGCTAATGTATCTATGTGCAAAGAACAAATTCAGCAATTTGAGAAGAAATTTCTTATTGTACCTCCTTTTGTGTCTAATGTTTTGCGGGACAATATAGAAAATAATATAGATGATGCAAAAGAGAAAGAGGCTTTCGACAACACTTGTGAAATTTTAGATGGATCAACTCATAATGTACTCGAAATCACCGCTGAAAATGGTAAGGCAAAACATTCTACAAATACAGAAGGTGAGAAGTTTTTAGATGTTGTGAATTTTTCCACCAATCATGCTATTTTCTAGGAGCAACTATTAGAATCATTTATTTATACACCATTGTCACATGTTGATTTTCCTGCTGATCGTTGCGCTAAAAAAGAGTTGTGTGCTGATAACTCTATTATACCTATGCGAAAACAAGTTTATGTACAAGATGATTGTGTTTTGGATTCACCTACTTGTGCTGAAATTCATAATTTGATCACCACTATTGCTGAAAATGATGAGCTAAAATTTTTGTCTTCTCTAAATACTTTGGCTTATATTGAATTTGACACTCTTTGTGATCTAAATATTGTAGAGAGGAGAATATTTTCACAATCTGAATTGCCTTTATTAAGTAGAAATATTTTTTATGCTATAGGCAACTTTGAAGATAGTGGTGAATTTATGGTGCATAAAGTTTACATATGTTCAAATGTGCAAGCTCCTTTTGTGCTGTAACAACATGGTGAAATGAATGGATGCACTAACACTAATAATGTATTGTCAAGTTTTTCTAGCATTTTTTTATTGCAGCAAGGACAAAAAATAAAAAAGAAGCATTGTTAACTACGGTTGTGCAATATGGACAGTGTTCATTCTACCCCCAAAGCAATCCTTTTTCCTGGACATACGAGCAAGCCGAGGACGGCTTGTCATAAAGAAGGAGAGAATGATGAGATCATGAATATTATTATTGCACCTACAAACATGACACAATGTTTATTTGTTTGGGATCCTGGCTCAAGTGAATGTGCACTCTTATTTGATGGACAAGATCAAGATGGCGCACTATGTCGTCCACCACATTGGCCTCCTCCATTCATGCATACAAGAATATTTGATGGCGTTGCACATTTGGACCAACACATGAGAGGAGATGAACTTGAGTCGAGGACGACTCCAATTCAAGAACGGGAGGATGATGAGGACATCACTTCTATGGATACAAACAACACTCCATTGAATATACAAGATGCAATCAATAGAGTTCATACACAACATTTAATTTCAGAGGTGAGCTCGTTCTTATTTGTTTCCTTATATGTTTTTGAGCATAGATTGCTACCTAATGATTTAATTTTGATTAGGATCCATGGAGATGTTCAAAGAGTACTTGGAGGAAGTATTAGGGACGTGGAAGACCAGAGAATTCGTTCAAAGAAGATGGAAACCGACCCCAACTCAAAATCGTGTCCAACTCGCACTCCAGGAGCAGTACGCACTAAAACGGATGCCTAGGACGCATACATACTCCGTTTTGGACATTCCACATATGCACGGAAAGGCGAGAGGATAACCTTTCCAATGGCGCTGGTCTCGTATCAAAATTCTTTAGGAGTCATCGGAAATTGTCGAAACAATATCGAGTACAGAATCTGTCAGGGTGCTGCGCCACCGTATTGGGCCATTGAGCCTTGTATCAAGTCTAAGTCCATTATTTTTGTGTATTAGGGTTAGGTCACGACCCTAACACCCCCTTGGACGTCCTCCCACCTATATATACTCCATGGTAGTCACCATAGACAATTGGGTTTTGCTTAGATCAATAATATTACCGTTCTATGGTTTGTGAAACCCCAACTTCGCGATTTCAGATCGTGTCTTCTACGTGCCTAATACTTCCTCCAAGTACTCTTTGAACCTCTCCATGAATCCTAATCACAATTAAATCATTAGGTAGCAATCTATGCTCAAAAACATATAAGGAAACATATAAGAACGAGCTCACCTCTAAAATTTATTGTTGTGTATGAACTCTATTGATTGCATCTTGTATATTCAATGGAGTGTTGTTTGTATCCATAGAAGTGATATCCTCATCATCCTCCCCTTCTTGAATTGGAGTCATCCTCGACTCAAGTTCATCTCCTCTCATGTACTGGTCCAAATGTGCAACGCCATCATATCTTCTTGTATGCATGAATGGAGGAGGCCAAGGTGGTGGACGACATAGTGCGCCATCTATCAAATAAGAGTGCACATTCACTTGAGCCAGGATCCCAAACAAATAAACATTGTGTCATGTTTGTAGGTGCAATAATAATATGCATGATCTCATCAATAATTCTTGCTTGTGTTCTCAGTTGCACTTGCAGAGATTAGCCTTCTTGGCGAGGTCAATCGTGTGAAGCACGGTTGATAACCAACGGAGCGGTGGTGTGGTGATTGCAGGGGTTTTTCGTGTTCTACTCAGGAGCCTCAGATCATCAACGTCGAGATCTCCATCAATCGACTTATACATTACCTTTCGAAAGATTGTGACTCATTTTTACTATCACCTTCTTTACCAGGGACAATGCACTGCCACTTCAATAAATCTCCTGATTCAGGCTTCACAGAGAAAATGAAAATACCAAAACCAAACAAGACAGAGAAACAAAACTACAGCTAAGTTCATTAGTCCATTGCAGATCTACATATAAACAACCATGCGACCGGTGTGCCATATGTACATACATGGAAATGGTTCTTGCGCTACGCCAAGTGCTCCTCCTTCAATCGGCTACGCACCAAGCCGATACCAGCCATGAATAGTGACAATGACGAGGAAGAAGGCGACGGCGATGATGAGGACGGCGATGATGACAATGACAAGGACGATGACGATGATGACAACAACGATGGCAAACAGAGGAGGCGGTCGCACTGGAGTTGGTCGATTAGTAAATGACCATTGGTTGATTACTAAAGTAGCATCGAAGGTGAAGAGACGAGGGAGATAAATGTGAGACGCGCTATAACAAAGAGAGATGAACGTTAAGCTAAAACGCGTCTTCCATTGTCGAAGAGACGAAGAGACGAGGGAGATAGATGTGAGACGCGCTATAACAAATAGAGACGAGCTTTAAGCTAGAGCGCGTCTTCCATTGTCGAAAGAGAGACATGCGGCACGAGGTTTGTGGAGAACTTAATTTTAGCGTCGTGGTGCAGAAACATGCATCGTACATGCGTGACCTTTCATTTCCCCAAGACGGTATCGATGCGTCCAATCGTTCAATTAATGCGCGGGAAACCAACCACTCCCTCGACGACTCCGCCCGGACCTTATTTAAAACGTGCCATCACCAGTGAGTTCTCCACAAGCACGTTAGTCACTTTGAATCCTCTTCTTTTCTTCCATTGTCTTCTCTGCCCTGACGACCCACCACCATGGCCGACCTTTCGCCGCCAAGCCCGTCGAGAGAGCCACCCTGCAAGAAACTGTGCTACAGCTCCCCCGAGAGATTCAACACCGAGCAGCGCCTCCTTATGGTGCAAGGCATACAACAATATGTCTCGCGCAATGAGTTCCTTGGGTCTAGGTACCCTTCCCCAGTTTACCTGAATGGGTACCATCGACCACTATGTCTTCACCCTCACGGGGGTGACCGATCGTCCCAACATTCTGTTATAGACAATGGCCCAGGTGCTTGGCCTCGAGGGCCGTAGAAACCTGGTGGAGGCGACGGAGAGCAACCTCATTCACGGGGTTGCACTGCCGGTGCAGTCGGTGCAGCCGGAGCAACCGGCCCAGGCTCCTGTTGCACCGGCGCTGGAGTCGTCGCTGGTGGACGAGGAGGAGGAGAAGGAGGAGGAGGAGGAGGAGGAGTAGGAGTAGGATTTAGTTTTTCTTTGTTGTTTTTTGTAGCTTCTATTTTGAAAATATTGTTAATGAATGAATTCTATCTTTATTTATTTATGTGATTGAATATTATCTTGTGTGTTCTTCAATAGTGTGAATGAATGAATGTGTGGTGTGTTCATCATGTTCCTCGGGTATCATAAGGAAGGATTTGATTATATTCAGGTATCAAGTGAGCATGTGGTCTGAGTTCAGTGATGTGTGATATCAACAGTGAACGAAAGAAAAATGGAGAAACCACGAAGCTAAAGTTGACGTGAGGAATCGGAGACGTGCTTTCAATTAGAGCACGTCTCTGTTTTAGCAGAGGAGAGGGAGATGCCGGTAATAGGAGACGTGTTGTGCTTTATTGCGCGTCTTCTGCTTTTCAGAGAGGATAGCGTGTCTTGGATACCAATTTAACTGAGACGGGCTTTGTTTTAACGCGTCTCCTTGTACTTTCGGTCGAGCCATGTCACATCCCTGCTGAAGCGGGCCCGTCTCACTTAACATTATCAGAGATGCCGCCTTTGAGTGTGTCACCCATCTTTGTCTTCTATTTGGGTTTCTTACGTAGTGACCTAACCAGTCTAAGTCGATAGCACACTCCACACCTGTCATTGGCTTTGCTTTTCAAGCAAGTAGACCATGCAACAATTATAAGACCCAAAAGAAGATTAAGAATACAACTTATATATCACATGAATACCCTGGATTAAATTTCAAAGGGATTGCACAACCTTGTTATAGACAAGAAGGTAAAAAAGTAATGAGCTTGTACTAATGAAATGCACATAGAGTCTGTCCGTAGAAAATGTTTCTCATTAAGGTCCAAATTACGGGGGAACACAAGGACACACCTAAAGTACAATGTCCAAGTTAAGTGTGCTATTCATCTTGATCTAACCGTGGGAGGTTAAAGACACACCTAACGTACATCTAACCCAGGGAGGGTAAAGACACACCTAAAGTACAGGACTGAGTTATGTGCGCTAGGACCCTCCCCGACTCTGTCCGTAGACCATAGGAGATACAATTTATACAAATAGACTCACCTCTGTGTAGCTAAGCATAAAACTTATGGAGGTGCTCGATGTTCTATGGATTAGGAAGCGGAGTCCCATCCTCTGTCGCTAAGAAAACGCATTCGAGCGAGAAACTTTGATAACCGAAAGGGACCTTCCAAGCCTAGGGAGAGTTTGTTCATCCCTTCTCGAGTCAGTATTCACCGCGGCACAAGATTGCCTTCTTTTAGCTATCGGTTGCACACGAACCATTGATGATAGCGCTGAAGCGCCTAGCGGTATAGTGCATTTCAAACAGCTGTGTGGCACCTTGCCTCATTGACGAGGTCTATGTCTTCAGGCCGGAGCTTGTCCTCCATGGCTTTGTCGAAGGTTCGGACTCGTAGAGACCCCATGGTGATCTCTGGAGGAAGGACTTCTTCATATCAGTACACCAAGAAGAAAGGTGTCTATCTAGTTGCCTGGCTAGGTGTTGTCCTTCTTGCCCACAATGCAGGCGGAAGCTCCTCTATCCAGTTGGCACCATGTTTCTTCAGGCGCTCATATGTGCAGGTCTTGAGTCCCTTATGTATTCCTGCATTAGCTCTCTCAGCTTGGCCATTGCTTGTCGGGTGAGCTACTTATGCATAGCTAACTTGTATGCTGAGATCTTTGATGTACTCTTGGAATGTTGCACTTGTGAATTAGGTTCCGTTGTCAGTAATGACTCTGTCGGAACTCCAAATATGCAGACTATGGACTTCAAGAACCTTATAGTTGATTGCTTGCTGATTGTCACAACTGGGGTAGCTTCCAACCATTTTGTGAACTCGTCGATGGCGACGTACATGAACTTATAACCTTTGACGGCTTTTGGGAAAGGTCCCAAAATTTCCATCCCCCACACAGAGAAATGCCACGTGGGAGATATCATTTGAAGTGACTAAGCTGGTGTGTGAATCTGCTTCGCGTGGAACTGACACGCTTCACACTTCATTATGAGTTTGGCTGCATCCTGGAGCAGTGTAGGCCAGTAAAAACCATGCCGAAAAGTTTTGCCAACCAACATGTGAGAAGACGCATGGTTCCTGCACTCGCCTCCATGGATCTCCACGAGAAGCTCGTAACCTTCTTCCAGGGAAATGCACCGCATTAGAACCCTGTTGGCACCACGTCGGTAAAGATCCCCTTCTACCAACGTGTATCTTTTAGTCAATCTAACAATTCGATCAGCAGAAGCATAATCTTTAGGAAGGATATTTTCCTTCAAGTAGCTCCGGATCTTCGAGATCCATGCATCAGAGATAAATTGAGCTTCTGGATCTTGTGCGCTGGCTTGCTCGGAGCTTCCTACATCACCTATGATCCTTGGTGGGCGCCATGGTAACAGGGCCACCGGGACCGCCAGCTTTGAGGTGCTGGTCTCGCCTCCATCACTCAGTTCGGTGGATTGAGTGGTAGGCCCTGGCAATCTTCTGACAAAAACTCCATCTGGAGCTTGAGCTCCAGTTGAATCCTTCGTCGAGAGGTCATCGGCTTCAGAGTTGTTGAGACGCTGGACATGGCTGAGATCCAGGACGTGGAAGTCATTCTGCAGCTTCTGGACTTCAAGTAAATAAGCTGCAAGGGGATTGGTTCAACTGCATTCACCTTTGACTTGCCTTATGATGAGTTTCGAGTCACCCTTCACATGTAACTGTCTTATGCCATATGATAGTGCCACCTTGAGTCTGTAGATGAGAGCTTCGTACTCTGCCAAGTTGTTGGTTGCATTGAAGTCAAGGTGTACCATGTACTTGACCTTCTCCCCAGTCGGAGCGAGGAGAAGGATTCCAGCTTCAGCCCCTACTTCTGCATGGAGCCGTCGAAATAGAGTATCTAGTGAGGCTCAGTGAAGACCGAGACCTTAGGTTTCGGCTTCTGCTCACTATGGCCCCCTGGAATTGATGAAGGAGTTCACTCCACCACAAATTTGGCCAACGCCTGACTCTTGATAGCATGTGAAGGCAGGAATTTGAGATCAAATTCTGCCAGCTCCACAGCCCACTTCGCGATATTTCCAGTAGAATTTGGATTATGCAATATAGCACGTAGTGGGTAGGAGGTTACCATTGATATCTTGTGGGCTTGGAAGTAGTGATATAGCTTTCTTGAGGCAATAAGGACTGCATATAGCAGCTTATGCACCTCAATGTAGTGAGTCTTGGCATCTTGGAGCACTTCACTGATGAAGTACACTGGCCCCCGGATGGTTCGGACCCTCCCGGATGGGCCTGGAGCTTCTTCTCCATCGACCCAGATTCTTCTTGAGGGGTCCCGACCTTCTTCTTCATCGTCATGGTCCTTCTCGGGGGGGGGGGGGGGGGGGGGGGGGGTTGGACCTTCTTCTTGTTTAGCGGAAACTACATCGGTCGAGAGAGGTTGATCCACGGGCATCTTGCCTTTAGGATCCGTGCCTGGGGGCTGGGACCCAGAGTCACCTTCAGGTAGCTCTAGACCCTACCGAAGGGGTCTAGGATCCTAAGCTGAAGATGGCTCCGGTCTCTCCGTGACCAGGACCATGCTGACAACCTCTGTAGCTGCCGAAATGTAAAGTAGAAGAGGATCACGAGGCTCTGGAGCTACCAAAACTGGTAGTGTGGTGAGGAGCTGCTTGAGCACTTGGAATGCCTTCTCTGCTTCTTCAGACCAATGAAATGGCTCGGACTTCCTCAATAGCTTGATGAAGGGAAATGCCCGCTCCACTAGTCTTGAAATGAACTGGCTGAGCGTAGTTAGACACCCAGTTAACTTCTGGACATTCTTGACGCGGGTTGGAGGACGCATCTCTTCAATGGCCTTGATTTTGATAGAATTCGCCTCAATTCCTCTGTGAGTCACCAAGAAACCAAGGAGCTTTCCGGAGTTAAACCCAAAGACGCACTTGTCTGAGTTGAGCTTTGTACGCGTCAAGCGCAGCTTGCTGAAGATGGCTTGCAGATTGTCAAAGAGTGATTCCTTGTTCTTCACCTTGACAACGATGTCATCGACGTAGATTTCCACCATGTCCTTGATGAGCTCTCCAAAGGTTTTGTGCATCGCTCACACAAAAGTTGAAGCAGCATTTTTGAGACCAAAAGGCGTGGCAGTGTAATAGTACAACCCATCTTCCCTAGACATTTGAATCTGATGATATCCAGAACATGCGTCTAGGAAACACAGTAATTCACAACAAGAGGTAGAATCCACTATCTGATCTATTATAGGAAGTGGAAATGGGTCTTTTGTGCATGCCTTATTTAAGGTGGTGTAGTTGTTGCACATCTGAAGCTTCCCGCCGGTCTTTGGTATAACAACAGGGTTTTCTAGCCACCGAGGATGGTGAACCTCCCCGATGAAACTAGCGTCGAGCAGCTACTTGATCTGTTGTCTGATGAAGTTCTGCCGCTCAACAGATTGCATTGTAGTATACCTTCAGGTTGTGCTTGATCACATCCCTAGGGATCCCAAGCATCTATGATGGTGTTGATGGCTCCTAAGATATACTAACAAATCATCCCCGGCAATGGCACCAGAAATGCATGTTGGTATTTCTTATGCACCATTAACTAAACATCTCCAACTGATGTGTCAGGAATGCTTGTTAATGGTTCCAATGGATCACAGAGTGAATTCCGCAAGCGCACGGAGATATCATTTTAGCATTTCCCCTTAAGAGTATTCCCAAGGTTGTCATTTATTTAATCCCAAAGTAAGGCGGGGTAGAGATATAACAATCATCAAGTGGAAAGGGTAGAAAGGTCTAGGTAAGAATCTAGTAAGGATGGATAAAATAATAGTGGAGTTAGTGTGACACACACAAAAGCTTTCAAGTCTAAGGGGGATACGAGGATCCTAGAGGTTAGTTAAGGTTGAGAGTTATGAAGGTACTCCTACTATGCTCTATTGTACATATACATAGCCTAAACTAATTATCCATAAGCTAGATCGATAGTGAATACTTATGCTATGTGGTTCAACACATCGGGCACGGGCTTACCCCTAGCAATACTAGGGCAACTCTCGCCAAGAGCCTGTGGCATAGCCGAACGTGGAGGATTACAAAGGACAGATAGGGCTATCACCACCTACTGCCTACCTCTTCAATCCGTGGGTCTACGAGACATCCAATGCTACTTAGCTATCCTAGCACCATGCTAGCATATTAAGTAATTACCTTAAGAGCCTAGGCACAATCCATCCTAAGGCAATGAATTGAATCATCATTGAACCAATGTTGATACACAACATAATTATCCATACTAACCTAGTTATGTTATAATTAACTAGACTATAGTGGGGGTCTATAGGTTATATGATAATGAGATATGTTCATGATGAAACAGTCATAGAAGCTATACCTTCCACATACATGGACTCCACAATCAAACAAGAAATGCTTTGCCCAAGTATATGTATAAGTAGAGACTAAAGATACCATCTTTATTATGCATAAAGTCACAAATACAAGAAAGAATACATGAGCCATACCTTTCCCAATGTAGGATTGGGAAGAGAGAGACTTCTTACTCCTTTCCCAATTTGGACTTGGGACTCGAGACTCTCCTCTCTACAACCTAACTCCTCTAAGACTATGGATGATAGTGTATACAATAGAGATGAGGCTCAGGTGTTGTGTGTTGAAGTGAGGTGTAGGGGGTCCTATTTATACTAGTGTTGAGGTCGGTTCCCGCCACAAAAAGCACGCGAATCAGTCACCATTGACTCCAGGAAGCCGGGAGGAGCCAACACGTGGAGGCTGACCGAGTTTGGTGCCGAGATCAGGTCGGCTGACCCCCTGGTTCGGCCGACCTGGTCATTGCACCAATTCTCATGTGCTTTCTCTAGGTGGCTGCCATGTGGGTCCCATTGATGTATATGGGCGATACACCGTTGGATCTCGTCGGATAGTTCTGTTTGTTGGCCATTTGATCCATGGGATGCCACGTGTCGTCGCCTGATTGGCTGGGATGATATTTTATAGGATTGATCCCTCTACATTTCCTCATTTCCTGCATAAAATGATGCATACACATATTTCTCCAAGTCCAAGTGGAATTGGGTTAGATAGAAAGGTGATGTGTGCAAGAAATGTCCAATACTTCACATAATTGAGTTAAATCGACGGATGAAATTGGTATATAACAGCTGTCAACAAACTCCCCCAAGCTTATCCTTTGCTCGTCCCGAGCAAAGTCAAGACTTTAGGTTGAGGATCAGGAGTTGCTACAATGTCTTATTTTCAAAAGTATCTAATGCACAACAAGATACTCTACCTAGTATTGCAGAAATTGGCTATGATACCCTACCTTTCTTAAGTTATCATGGGGCTTATGCTTTCTCACATTCATGAGTAGTTGAAAGGTAGAATAGCAAATGGAGCAAACATAGCCTAGAAATCAAGTTCTACTTAAATCCCAGAGAATTCAATTTTAGATATTAAGTACCTCAATTTGATTCTCTCAATCACTCCTTTGTGGATAGTGGAAATATTCCCTCACCAAAGTATTGTGCCTCTACTATACCTACTCATTGAATATGGCTTGTATGTGGAACTTGGTAAGGAAAGTAAGTAGGCAGATTTGCATCACATATATTGCTAAGTCAAAAGAGTAAGCCTTAGGAGAATTCAAATAAAAAACTTTTTTATTCAAGATTAGTGCATGTGTGATGGAGTGGAAGTGGATGTGGATACTTGAGATAACTCCTTTTTGGTATAATCTCTCTTTCTTTTGCAGGGATGAAACATGGCTACTTTTCTATTTTTTTCTCTTTTTTTTCTGATTCTTATGATGTAAGCATGCTTTTTTTCATTTTCTTTTTGTAGACATGTCTTCTACTCCCTTTCTTCGCAATGAATTTTGAAGAGAGTGCTAAACATGAATAACATGGAGTTTCTCTTTTTGTTGTGGTATGGTGGATATGATTGACGTTTTGCTTACTTCTAGTGTAGAAGTATAGCATGTGCAAGTGAAGTCTTGAGCTCAAAAAGAGTTGAATGATTTCTCACATAGGTCTATACTAGTTTGACTAGGCTCAATGTGAATGCAAATAGCATATGCATAAGGTTTTGTCTATGTATGAACATCATATGGCTTTGGTAGGTATTTCCAATCAATTGAGGGAAACTTAAATCTTTTTATAATTTCTCCGGAAATCTAAGTTTTACTTTCAAACTAGGACTAGCAGCCCTATTACCAATTCTAGTCTTGCAACAACCTAGAATTAGATCAAGCTTATGCTACCCACAACTTCCAAATTAAGGTAAAAGTAATTCAAACCAATGAAAGCAATATCGGAGAGTAGCAAGTTGTAAACTAGAGACTTAGGAAAATAAAACAGAGCAACTATTCATCATTTCATCTATGTGAATTCTAAATCGTTCTTACCATACATCTTTATTTGATGAAAGAAAATCTAACCTATATATATATATATAATGCAAGGTGGATGATGAATGGATGGATAATAAATATGCAAGGAATGTGATACATGTTACCTCAAGTGGGGGTCCTCCCCCAAGCTTGTTCTTCAACTACCTCTGTAATAAGGGTTGAACCCTTGATGACGGAAGTTCGCTGCAAGATCGGCTTGTTGTTGTTGTAGCGCCTTGTCGAAGTTGGTGAATTGAGCATCCATGTGTTGTTGCCAATCCTGGGTACCTTGAACATGCTCTTAGAGTGTGCTGTAGATGTCACACGTTCTCACTTCAAGTTCTCCCATACGTCTAGTGAGGTCCGTCATTCCTTGGCTATAGTCATGATGACTTCTAGTCGAAAAGGAACGACGTCCTCTCATGGACGTTGGGGGCAAGTTGCTAGAGCTTGAAGTGGATAAGGGTGGATCCCTTTGCCATTCTTGCCAAGATGATCCCCCAGTCTCATACGTCGGAGGTTGAGTCCATCTGGGCGCATGACCCGTTGGGTTCTATTCATCTTGGTATTCATGGATCGGAGAGATTATCGGTGGCATGCCTGTGGCTGCAGCCCTCGCATGATTCCTTGTTACCCTGCTAGAGACATTACTTCTTCTTGCTTCCTCAAGGGGAAGAAGAATAATGTTTAGCCTCCAGCATTTGTACAAATGAAAATCTGGGTTAGGTAACCGAACTTCATTGACAAAGCCGGGATAGAAAAATATCAAGGACCCATCTTGATCATGCTTAAGGGCATGTCCTTGCACTAAATAGTCTTCATCAATTAGTTCTCTTTCAGTTTCAATGTATTCAAATGAAGAGTATTTAAGTGCTCCTACCCTATCAGCAATATGAGTAATCAATGAAGTGCATTCAATTGGTCCTAATTTTGAAATGTAATCTAACCATTGTGTCATCATGGCTTTGACTGGAGCAACTTTTATCTTTTTAGTCATGGCAAACAAAATTTTCAATTCATCTTCTCGCACAACCCTAACATCTCACATAGGGAACATAGTCATAGACACCCATCTATGCATGAAGCGTAAGGTAGGGTTTTGGATGTGGCTATTCCTAGGAGGCCTACATGTGACCTCACTAGTTAGCTCATGCCAAATACTTTGTTTGTTAAACTTAGGCAAATTGTCTAAATCTAGCAAACACCGTTTATGGATGCCTAGGATGCTACCTAATTCTTTCCATAGGATGTTGTATTCTTTTTGAAATAATCTAAAAGTAATACCATCAAAGCCTATTCTTAGCGTGCAAAGGAATTGGATAGTGAAAAGGCGTGAACCTTTTTCCTCAGTGTGAGCAAAGTCATCAAATCCAATTGCATGCCAAATGGAAAGAAATTCGGAGTCCATACCTATTTTGGAGATCAAATGTGGATCGTAAGCCTTGGTGTGGCGGAACTCACGATCTTGCAGAAGCCTGCGTGCCTGATCTTCAACTTTGCTTTGTATGTCGAGGTCGTTGTCATGAAGAAGTTGGTGTGGGTTGCTTCTCTCTTCCATGAGAGTGTCCTCACACACACTTCTCCTCATTGGGCTTGTACCCATGGAAGAGAGGTGTGCACTAGAACCTTCACCATGGCTTGAGCTTGCAGCCCCCTTCCTCATTCCAAACAACCTCTTCATGTCTTATTGAGTTCAACAAGCAAGAACAAAACAAGGTGAGTAAAATCCGAAAAGACGCGATGTTTGGAAAACAAAACTCTTAACGAATTTTCTCCTCTTGAAAACTTGAGTGTAAAATGCAAATGCAAACAAAAGAAAATCTTTTTGGGGATGGATTTTAGCAAGAGTGTTGCAATGAAGAGCAAGAAAAACAAGGTGAGCTAGAGAGTGACTTGGGGAGGTGTAAGATAATGTGGTGTGTGAAGAGAAGTGCTCCTCATGGCCACAAGTTATAGGGTGCACCTTCCAACAGTCACTTGGGGTTCAAAATGTAGCCATTGGAGGAAGTGGAGCCAATTTGGCTCCACTCCCTGTTCGGCTGGCCAGGGGGTTCGGCTGACCTGACAGGTGGCCCCCTTGGTTCCCCTTTTGGCAAGTGGCTCCCCAACGGCTATAAAGTTAGCACGTTGGTGAAATGCCACATGTGCAGCTCAGAAAAAATTGTTTTCAAATAAAAAACCTTTTTCAAATCCAACAAAAATTTTCTATTGAAAAGAAAGAAAGAAAAATGATAGTTGAGAATATAATATTCTCAACTTGCTAGGAAAAATCAAATATGCAATGGGAAAAATCCAAATGCGGTGGAAAAAGAAAGAAAGAAAAATAAAGTGGGATAACTACCAATTTAACCTATTGCCGTAGGTCTCACCACCGTCCGATGAGATGGACATTCCTCCGTCTTCATTTCACATCCAGGCCCGGAGGGATGGGTTCGGACGGCTTGTCTTGCTTCTTCTGCCGTACCTTCTTTCGCGGCTTGGTGGACTTGGGCCTTCGGGAAGGTCCAGACAATTCCGTCGCCCTTGGATATCAACGTGGTCGAGACGACAGATTCTCCTCGTAGATTAATCTTTTCATGAATGCAATGAGTGATCCCACATTTGGAGGTGTGACTTTGACCTCTCTGATGTGTTTATCATTCGGCCCATACTTGATTCGAATCATGGAGCATTGTTCTGATTTTGGCCATAAGTTAAACCTTTCCTCCTTGACATTGATATGGAAGTGGATTTCTCCAGCTCCCACATCTATGCGAGCTTTTCCAATGCTTAGGAATGGGCGCCCAAGAATGAGTGGTGTATCCTTATCGGTGTCCATGTCTAATACCACAAAATCCACGGGTATGAAGCAGTTCTGAATCTTCACCGGAACGTCTTCAGCAATAGCCGCTGGATAACGGACTGAAGAGTCAGCCAGTTGTAGCTGCATTGGTGTTGGAGTCAGTTCTGTGAAGTTCAGCTGGTCGAACACAACCTTGGGCATCACACTAAAACTTGCTCCCAGATCACAAAGTGCCTTGTCAAAGTGGTGAGCCCCAATTGAGCATGAAATGGTAGGACATCTGGCGTCCTTTTTCCTTTCAGGAAGCCTATTGAGGATGGATGCACTGCAGTCTTCCGTAAGCTTGACGACCTCAGTGGTGGGCAATGGTCGTTTGTTGTTCAATATGTCCTTGAGATATCGAGCATAAGTGGGTACTTGCATCGCATCAATCAAGGGCACATTGATGTGGATCTTTTGGATGATCTCAACAAAATGGTTGAATTGGTCATCCACTGTTGGCTTCCTTTGTCTGTGAGGGAATGGCAATAAGTTGGTGTCTTCAAAGTGTTTGGCCATTCTCTCACCAAGTAATTCACTTGGGACATCCTCCTTCTCAGGCTCAATTGTCCTCTGTTCTTGTGTAGGATATGGTGGATCACGAGTGGTCTTTCCTCCTCTCGTAACCACTGCATTGACGTTCTCCACAGGGCTTCTAGCTGCCCTGATATTCTATTGTTTTCCAACAGAGGGACAACTGCAGCAAGTTGTGCCAGCTGAGTCTCCAACATCTTGTTGAAGCTTAGCTGATCCTTGAATGCTGAGGATAGTCCTTCAATCCTGGCATTGATGTTTTCCAGGGTCTTGTAATTAGCTGACAGCTTCTTGGATAGGGCATCGTTGATTTTGAGCTCGCTAATGGCAAGTTCTCTCAAGTTGGGCTGATTTCCAGGGTTGCCATTGTTGTTGTACCCTCCTTGAAAGAATGGGCGTTGTTGACCCCACCCTTGACCTCCTGGACGATAACCATTGTTGTTGTTGTTGAAATTTCCATTATGGGCGAGGTATAGGGCATCCTCACGAGTTTTTGGGCAATCATTGCCCATATGACCTGCGTCGCCACAGACTTCACACGTGATGTGAGAGTCTAGGGCATAGGCATTGCCAGACACTTCATCACTGGCTTGTCCATCAATTTTCTTCATTAGGAGGTCCAATTTTACAGCGATCATGTCCACCTCCTTCAAGGTGTGCATGCCTTGCTATCGGGTATGGAGACGCTCATCGTTCCATCCAATGTTGGACACCATCTTCTCAATAAGATCTTTAGCTTTTGGCACCATCAATGAGAAGAAGGCTGCTCCAGCAGCAGCATCCAAATGGTCATGAGCTGATAGGATCAGCCCATTATAGAAGTTTTGAATAAGAAGCCAGTCATCCATCCCATGGTGGGAACAGGCTAGGATGTACTTCTGGAGCCTTTCCCATGCCTCGGGAATAGATTCCTTGGGCTCTTGCTGAAAGTTGGAAATCCTTCCACGTGGGGCATTGGTTTTGCCCAACGGGGGGAATTTGGCGAGGAATGCTGTAGAACACTTCTCCCAAGTGTCTATAGTACTTCAGTTCGCGTAGAACCACTGTTTCGCTCTCCCATGGAGAGAGAACGGGAACAGACTCAGACGGACCGCATATGGAGACACGTCCTTGATATTAAAAGTGTTGTAGATCTCGAG
Source organism: Tuctoria greenei (assembly GCA_036927565.1). Taxonomy (NCBI): domain Eukaryota; kingdom Viridiplantae; phylum Streptophyta; class Magnoliopsida; order Poales; family Poaceae; genus Tuctoria; species Tuctoria greenei. Next base: position 125,753,960 of record JAYESD010000011.1, on the reverse strand, counting down.
GAATTGTTGCAGGTGAGCACTTGCATCCTCGTTAGCCTTCCCACAGAATGGGTTGGCTTGCACCATAGTGATAAGGTCAGTTTTGATCTTGAAGTTCACATCTCCCGTGTTAACAGTGGGCCATATAGGCACATTGTAAGCAGAGGGAGCTGAGAACTCACGAAGGGTCTTCTGAGACATTGGCGTTTGGATTGTTGGTGCAGAAATGCTGGCTTGCCTTGCTGCTTGAATCTTCTGAGGAGTAACGACACGAGGTCGGTCTTTTAGAAGAGATTCAGGATCTTCAATGAAGTTTACCTGTAGGCGGAAACCAGACATACACTACCCTGTTTTCACATTTAAAATGCAAAAACAAAGAATGATTATCCTACTAAAATCCTACCCAGGGTTCTATCCAATTCACTAGTTCATGTTATAAATCTATTTGCCTTCCCTAGCAGCGGCGCCAGAAATGCTTGTTGATGGCTCCTAAGTGTGGGGACCAGAATCCCGACATCCAAGGATCTCATTGGGTGGTGTCGTGTGATGCGACACCCACAGTATACAAAAATAGAAACTGAATAAAATACAAGGCAAAGTCTTTTGATTATAATACAGCGGAAGTTTTACAATACTAGAGGAAGGAAAGAAACATATATGTCATAGCTACGCTGTCGGCACTAGCTATGCAAAAGCAAAGTTATCCATGCCTTGGATACTTTGCACTAGCAACACTCAAATTACGGCGGCATGCAGGGTTCCCACTCGGCTGTACATCCTGGAGGGGGTGCAGCCTCATTATCAAACCCTTCATCCATTATATAACCTGCAAAAACTCGTTAACTGCAAACGTGAGCATAAGGCTCAGCAAGACTAACCCGTCTCACTACACATATGCAAGGGGACACTAAACATAGGTAAGGTGAAGCACAAATGACTCACCTACAAGTGGATCCTTATAATCAGGTTTTATGTAGCAAATGACATTCTCCAAGCACGGCACATCATGGGCTCCACAATCAAACAAGAAACGCTTTGCCGATGATATGACATGCCCAGAGCACATAATGCTATTACAGCTAAAGTATGGGGAAACTGTAAACTTTAATTTTTACTATCTCTAAATCATACAAGGTTGCAAAGCACTTATAATTCAATACAATATAATTTCCTGGCTTCTTTAGTATTTACTACGTCACCGCTTAGTGAACAAGTGGTACTCTATTACCGCGAGGGACGGTGATTGCAATCAAGACACACCCGGACAACACGACACATACGTCGTTTGAAAGTGTCAGCGAGCACACATGTACCTACATAACACTTCAGTACTAGGCGTATATGGCCACCTTTCACAAGAAACCCGAACGCCAAACCCATCTCACCTCCGCAAACAGAAGGTCTCCGCACAGAACACCTCATGTGTTCGCCGACCGATTTACACCTTACTGTCCTCAGCCCACCCCTATCGATGGTGAGTTGGTAGGCCTCGACACCCTAGTTATCGAGTTACATCAGTTTACTAGATTTCATATGTCCGTTATGTTGCCGGTACAATTCAATCTTGTTCGAAGGGGTTGCATATGGATGGGCATTAATCGACACAGGCAGGGCTATGCGACCGAGACACAATTCTCGGCGCTTCCTATCCATTCCCTGCCCGGTCTCAGTTTCATTATATTATGCCATTTTCTATCTAACCAATCCTGTGAGATATGTCCTACATTTCTCGCGAGTAGATTCCAACTACTCGACTTCTACAGGATTTCCTATACATTAGCAAAGCAGTTACTACAGGTCAAATTGTAAGTCGTTCCAACCAATCCCTGGGATTTTTGGTCATGCATGTGGAGTATCAATCATCCTAAACGTAATGCACATTTCAGATGCTATTCATCATAGTGATAAAGTAAAATTTTATAAACGACTTAAATGCAAACCGGGGCTTGCCTTGTTGCAGGTTAGAGTCTGAGTTAATATTTGGAAGGTGCTCCTCCAAGGCTTCTGGCTCCTCCTCCACTTTGGTCACTATACGATATGCATAGAATACGTATATGAATGACTTTGAAAAAAAATATTACCAAGACCATGATTTAATTTATGGTGTCCACTATGTGATAATGATCTAATTGGCTTTGGAACTTTGAAGGTAGATACCAGGGAATATGAGAGATGCTCTTGCAAAGAACAGGAGATGATCAAAGTAGGTTGTTGTCTCCAAAATTATGGCCAGCAATTATCTTCCAAAAATTTTAGAGAAGAAACTATAGCTTGAACATAGCTAGCAGTTGATAACCAAGATAGAGGAAATTGTCCTGGTTCTAGCAAAATTTGTTTCATAATTTTCTAATCTCTGGTGAAGGAGTTATTGTATTTCTAAGATGGCAAGAATTTCTGGATTTATTTTATAATTGAATTTTTAGCCTTTTAATCAATATTTAGTTTGTAACTGAATTATGACTATGATAGTAGGTCAATTAAATCCAACATTTTTACAGGTGCTAGTGTATGACTACGGGAAGACTCGGTCCAAATTTGGGATATAATAAAGCTACTGAACATCTGTGAAAATTCAATAACTGAAAAAGGTAATTGAACTATACAGAGGGTTAAACAGGTGCAATGGCTCCCAAACTTTTTCTGGTATTCTAGAATAGGACAGTAAATTTTTTGTGAATTTCGCGGATTTTTCCAGTGGCTATCTTATCTGGAAAAATTGTATTTGCATTTGGAAGTATTATTTCCTACAGAATTTATCTGTGAGTTTCACAGAACCTAATTGGTACTGATAGAAACTAGAGCTCATGGGCTTTCAAACGAAATTTGTTTGAATATTTTTGGAGCATCCCACAGAAAGATATGGATTTTCAAACTTTGGAAATGGTTCTGTACCAAAAGAGAAAATTCATCTTTTGAATTTGGCGCCAGGGCCCACTGGATTTAAAATCATCCAATCAGGGGCCAGTCACACCGGGGGTTATAAATTTCTCCACGCAGCCACACGGGATCCAACGGACACAGACATATCCGGCGCGTTGCGTTCACTAGCAGGTGGGTCCCGCGTCCTGGTCTTCTTCCACCTCGGTCCACGGCGTGGGCGGCGGTGTTCTCACTGGCGTGCAGCGGCGCTTTCGCCGGCGATAGCCTCCGGCCTACGGGAGGCCTCGGGACTCGCCGCTCCCACACATTTTCGCACGGGGAACACGATGGACTAGCTCCCGACGGCGGGGGATGACCGGAAAACAATTCCCGACGGCGGCGGCGGCGGCTAGGGTTTTGGTGCAGTGGAGACCTTCGATTCCCTAGCTAAACTTCTTGTTTGAAAGCTCGGGAAGCATTGTGGATGCATGGGGAAGGTCTTAGGAGGGTTTAGAGCTCGTGTCATCACCGGTAATACCGAAGTTGACGGCGAGCCGAGCTCCATCAATGGCGGAAGGGGAAAACTTGAAGATCTTGCTAATTAGTCGATGGTTTCTTCTGATTTTTGGAAGGAAGGTGCGCTAGGCCACATAGATCATATCCTCTAACTGGATCGAAAAGATTTCTTACATACAATCGGAATTAAACCGACGATCTAGCCTCAACGTGATAAAAGTGCTTCTGGATTTTAAAGAATACTAGAGCTAGGATGCAGGATAGGGATTCAAGCTTAACCAGAAGCTGCACGAGGTAATTGCTCACCTTTTTGTTACTGACCGAAGAGGATGAGGCCGCTTGTATCGATGGAGAAGTCGCGCGGCACTGGGTTGATCGCGGCGGCGATGAAAAATGGCGCGGTGCGGTGAATGGGTGAGGACTCCGTCGACGGGGGGGGGGGGGGGGGGGGGGGGGGGGCTTTTATAGGCGCCACGGCGGTAGATAAGGACGTCGGGGGGGGGGGGGGGGGCAGCTGGAGGCGACCAACGCCGACAGTGAGCTGGCGCTTGCATGCATCGCGGTGTCGACCGGGGGTGAGAAACAGAGGCGGTGAAACATTTTCATTGTCTGACCTGTGGGCCCCACCTCTCTCCCTTATCCATTCCTCTAAATTCTAGCTTAAACATTGTCCATAAATTCCCAAAATTTACAGGTAGACTAAGAAAAATATGGGGAATTCAATTTTGCAATCAGAATTAAATTTGGCTTAGTTTGCATCAAATTCAAATTCAAATTTGAATTTCCAATATGGGTATAAATCTTATTGAATTAAATAGCATCTGAGGTCCAAAAATCTCTAAACTTTGAAATCAAGTTCCCTGAACCATAAAAGGCCTTAGAAAAATTTAGGGGTTGATTTGGGCAAAGTTTAGTGCAAAGCAAATTTTTATGTGAACGCAAAATGAATCCTTTGTACGTGTCCAAACAAATGGAAGATGTACTTCAAAAATCTTGAAAATTTTCCGAGAAGCTATTTAGATATTTAAGAGTCCAAGGAAAAATTTGGAGCCTTGGATTGGAATCTTTTTGGCAGGGCCTAATTTGCATAGCAACATAATCAAATAACATTGGTTTTGATTTTTATATTGCTGCCATATAATTTGCTCTAGCCATTGCAATCAATAACTTCCCAACTTTGTAGAAAGAAAACTTTTCAGTGAGGTCAAGCTTATGTGCACAATTTTGTTGCCCTCCATTTTGTTTGATAAACCACTTGTGGTTGAACTTCTCATAAAAGGAAAAATTGGGATTTTACATTCCTCTCCCCTTAAAAGAATCTCGTCCCGAGATTACAAAGGAAGGACGAAAGATAAAGGTCTACTGAACATGTGCCGCTAACAATTCCGTATAGTTCATTTTAAGATATTTCTCGCTTTCCCACGTGGCTTCTTCAGCACTGTGGTTGCTCCACAAGACTTTGTAGAAACACAAAGTGCGCCTTCTTGTGGTGCGAGTCTTCTCATCAACGATCTGGGTTGGATGCTCGAAATACGTAAGATCTGGTTGGAGGGCTTCCAAATCCTCAATACGTATATTCGTTGGGACGTTGAGACATTTCCGTAACAGAGAAATGTGAAACACATTATGGACCCCTGCCAGCGATGGCGGTAACTCCAATTGATATGCCACAGGTCCGCTTCATTTGATAATTGCAAACGGTCCAATAAAACGTGGAGCTATCTTCCCTTTTACTCCGAATCGATGAATTCCTTTCATCGGGGATACCCGGAGATAAACTTGATCCCCCATCTCGAAGTCAAGAGGTCGACGTCGTTTGTCCGCGTAGCTCTTCTGACGAGACTGAGCAACTTTGAGATTTGTTTGAATAATGTGTACTTGCTCTTCGGCTTCTTTTATTAAGTCGATGCCATATACCACTCGTTCACCATATTCGCACCAGTTCAAGGGTGTGCGACACTTCCGGTCATAAAGAGCTTCATATGGCGCCATCCGGATGCTAGCCTGGTAACCGTTGTTGTACGAAAATTCCACCAATGGTAGATGATCATCCCAATTCCTACCATGGTGGATGGCACAGGCACGAATCATATCCTCTAGCACTTGATTCACCCGTTTGGTTTGTCCATCAGTCTGAGGATGATAAGCTGAGCTTCAAATCAGTTTGGTACCCAATGCATCATGGAGATGCTCCCAAAAGCGAGCAACGAAAATAGATCCTCGATCTGAAATGATAGTGCGGGGTACTCCATGTAGGCACAAAATTCTGGAGATATAAAGTTCTGCATACCGCTTCGCATTATAATCCACACTGACCGGTATGAAATGAGCTGATTTGGTTAATCGATCAACAATCACCCAAATTGAGTCGTTCTTATGGAGAGTGGGAGGCAACCCAACAATGAAATCCATGCTGATATCCTCCCATTTCCAAGTCGGTATGCTTAAAGGTTGAAGCTGCCCAGCTGTCTTCATATGGTCGGCCTTAACTCGATGACACGTATCACATTCGGATACGTATTTTGCTACTTCTCTCTTCATCCGAGTCCACCAGAACTTCTTTCTCAAGTCTTGGTACATTTTGTTACTTCCCAGATGAATGGAATACTTGGATAAATGAGCTTCATCCAGTATCTTCTTCCGAAGTTCCATGTCTCGGGGTACCACTATGCGGTTCTTAAACCAAAGGGTACCCTCATCGTCACATCGGAAACATTTCATCTCCCCCTTCTCCATTCTTTGGCGAATGTGCGACATCCCTTTGTCCTCCTTCTGAGCTGCCATAATATCCTCCTTGATAGTAGGAATGAGAGCTAGGTTGTAGAGTGCCCCATATGGAACCAAGTAGAGACTCGATTCTTCTTCTCCTTCCATTGAGGTAATGGATAGATTGTTGACATGGGACTTGCGGCTCAGAGCATCTGCGACTACATTCGCTTTGCCTGGATGGTAGTGGATCTCAATCTCATAATCCTTGATTAACTCCAACCATCTACGTTGTCGCGTATTTAAATCTTTTTGGGTGAAGATGTATTTCAGGCTCTTGTGATCGGTGTAGAGATGTACTAAATTACCCAATAGATAATGTCTCCACATCTTCAATTCTAGTACCACAGCAGCGAGTTCTAGATCATGAGTCGGATAGTGCTGCTCATGGTTCTGAAGCTGTCGTGATCCATAAGTGATCACTCGTTTATCCTGCATCAACACACAACCCAAACCAACTCCTGATGCATCACAATACACGTCAAAAGATTTGGTCGTTTCCGGTTGAGCTAATACTGGTGCCGTTGTGAGGTGTTTTACTAATGCTTGAAAACCTGCCTCACATGCCTCAGTCCATACGTACTTCGTTCCCTTCTTCAGAAATTCTGTCATTGGTTTAGCTATTTTGGAGAAACTGGGAATGAACCTCCGGTAGTACCCAGCTAAACCTAGGAAACTTTGAACTTCGTGTACATACTTTGGAGACTCCCATTTGAGGACTTGCCTGATCTTATTGGGATAAACTGCAATCCCTTCTGCTGATATGATGTGCCCTAAAAATGTCACTTGAGTGATGCAGAATTCATACTTGCTCAACTTAGCGTATTGCTGGTGGTCCCGTAATCGTTGAAGCACGATACGCAAGTGTTGAGCATGTTCTTCTTCGGATTTTGAATACACAAGTATGTCGTCAATGAAGACTACGACAAACTTGTCAAATTTCGGCATAAACACTGAGTTCATGAGATACATGAAATGAGCCGGTGTGTTGGTCAATCCGAAAGACATAACCAGGTACTCATATAGTCCATACCTCGTCGAGAATGTTGTCTTTGGTATGTCTTCTGGTCGGATTCTGATCTGATGATAACAAGAACGAAGATCCATCTTCGAAAATACTTTAGCACCCACCAATTGATCGAAAAGGATGTCAATGCGTGGTAGTGGATACTTGTTCTTGATAGTGACAGCATTGAGGGGATGATAGTCTACACATAGTCTCAAGGTCTTATCTTTCTTCTCTACGAACAGTGCAGAACAACCCCATGGTGATGAACTTGGACGAATGAAACCCTTGTTCTCAAGTTCGGTTAACTGCTCCTTAAGTTCTGCAAGTTCCTTGGGTGCCATATTGTAGGGTGGTCTTGAAATTGGCACTATTCCCAGTGCAAGTTCAATCTTGAATTCTATATCTCTTTCTAGGGGCATACCCGGATGATCTTCGGGAAATACGTCCGGGTATTCACATACTACCGGAATATTCTTAAGTTTCATAATCTCGGTATTGTGAGTAGATGAATTCACTAGAATAGCTTTCTCAAGATTGAGAACTTGAGAGGGATGGAGTGGAGAATTTAGATATATTTTTCGAGGGACCAGATCTAGAATAGCACCATGGTATTGTAACCATGCCATTCCCAATATGACATCTAATTTCTGATGCTCTAGTATCAGAAGTGAAACAAGATATATGGTTCCATCTAGGTTAAGTGGTATCCCAAGAACCAATTCATTTGTTACTGTTTTCCCGGCTGGAGTGCTAATCACATACGGAGTTTTTGTGGAGATTATAGGCAATTGACTTTTAATGACAAAAGACTTGCCAATGACATTGTGTGAAGCTCCGGGGTCAAAGAGTATGACTACGGGATTCTTGAAGATAGAGAACGTACCCGTGAGTACGGGTGCGCCTTCCGAAACATCCTCAATGGCGAGGTGGTGGATGTTGCCGAGTCTGGGAACTGGCTTCTTGGGCTGGTTGCGGGGTTGGTTTGCGCCCTGGTATGATGATTGTCCTCCGCCTTGCCTACTCTGTGGGCAGTCCTTGGCGAAGTGCCCCGTGCGTCCACACGTGAAACACGTGTACGGGGTTTGGCCAGTACGAATGGGAGGACGGAATCCCGGTGCACGTGGTGGAGGTGGAAGTGCACGTGGGATCATCCCCTGCTGTTGCTGCGGTTGGAACCCGGAGTTGCCGAACTGGCGACCACTGAACATTGGTGGTCGTGATGGCGGTTGCCACCTCTGGCCGGATGGTGATCGATACACCATTCGGTACTTCTAAGAAGCACCACCTCCGCTACCCTGCGGAGCACTCCTCTTCTTCTTGTCTGAGGACATTTCTCGAGTAGCGTCCTCCTGCATGATTGTGGCGTTGACCAGGTCGTTGAAACTGCCGCAGTTGAACAAGACTAGCTTGTCCTTCATCTTGGTGTTCAGCCCCAGGTAGAAGCACTCTCGCTTCCTGTCGTCTGTGTTCACTTGGTCCTGTGCATATTGGAACAAGTGGTTGAAGGCCTTGGAGTACTCATAAGCACTCCTTCCTCCCTGCTTTAGCTCCAAGAACTCTTGAAGCTTCCTCCTTATAATCCCGGGAGGAATATGATAGGCGCGGAATGCCTCCCGGAATTCTGCCCAGCTCACGACATAGCCTGCGGGGCGTGCGGTGAGGTAGTTTGCCCACCACGCACCGATAGAACCCTGCAGTTGCTGAGCTGCAAACAGAGCCTTCTGTTGTTCGGTTACCTCAAGTAAACTGAACTTCCCTTCAATAGTGCGGAGCTAGTTGTCTGCCTCCAAAGGCTCGTCGGCCTCCCTGAAGATCGGTGGATGCGTCGATGAGAAATCCGAGTAGGAACTCAGATATGACTGACGTGGCCCATCAGCGTGTCGTCCCCCTTGACGGGACGAGTGCTGTACAAGAGTCCGCAACAACTCGGTTTGCTCGTCGCGCGAGTCGAGTACTGCTGCGAGAACCTCTGCGAGACTTCTGGGAAGTGTGGGTGGAGGTGGTGGAGGTGGCTGCGTCTGAGGCGTATTCTGCCCCGGGGGTGGTGTGTCATCCCCCTGCCTTCCACTTGAGCCTCCCACTTCTGGGGCTGCACGTGTATGCACCATGCTGCAATACAATGATTCGCACCATAAGTTTCACTGCCTCAAGTTCATCCTTCCATATAAATAGTAATGCGGTAGACTACGATAGAAAATATACAACATCAACATATATTGATAAAGTACAAACTTCATACAAGATATATTATCTCTGGACCAAGTTTACAGTAGTAAACTCCAAAATGATGGACTCCCACTATGGAAATACATCTCTACCATACATGGTCCTCTTGAGATGTCGTACACATCTAGTTATCTAGACATAACCACCACTACTCTTAATATGACACAAACATTGTCACAAAAGAAAAACATGAGCAACCATTTAACTATATGTTGCCCCGTGTTGGCAAAAGTGCTGCCACATTCCCTTCAATACGTCCTACTCGACGTATTCAAGTTCCTCGGGATGTTCTTCTTCTGCTTAATCATCCTCAGGAGTAGGCACCACGGTTATGGGTGCTGAAGTAGAAGCTACTGTCTCACCCATTATTGATGCCTTTGTGGCAGCCAATGCTTGTATATCGGCCTGCACCATAAACATCCTAAAGCCGTCGAGTTCTTGCTGGGCCTGTTCGCAACTGGCTTTCCAGTCTTGAGCCTCTGCCCTGGACCGATCTCGAGCTTCAGTCATCGTGCTCAACTGAGTACCCAGCTGGCGCACATCAACTAAGCTTGCTTCTAACTCAATTTCCATTTCTTGAGTTGCTCCACGAGCCTCTGACAGGTCTTGAGCAATTAGCTCATACTGCTCTTCTTTGAAACGGAGACGTTGGTTGAGAGGGGCGATCGAGGTTCTAAGCGATTTATTTTCACGTTCAAAGCGATCCCCTCAAATCATGGTTTCCCTCAGATTATCCACCAACTCCTTAATGCACACTTTCTGGGTGCCATTTTCGCGACGTGATGCCGATGCATACACCGCTCAGGCTGTCACCGATGTTCCCCCATGGAGGTCATAATCGGCGATTAATTGGTTAGCCCACCCTTCAGCAGCCCTACCGCTGACCGGAAAGAACTCATACGGAGTACCCGCAAGCTGATGATGGTGAAGTCTGCAAAACCTCCCCATAGCAACACTTGCGGCGAGGCTCCAAGTTTCTTCCAATAGAACACCCCTTGTTTTGATAGAAAAGGGGGCCCATCCGTTGCTTGGTGGACCAGCAGGTACGTGGACATAGATGACACACTTCTTCACTCTGTTGTCATGGAATTCCTTTCCCCAATAGCTAGGCACCTCCTCATATCCGCACTGGCTCAGCAGCATGACAAACAAATCCGGAAACCCGCCTTGACCAGTGCATGTCGCGTGCACCCAACCGTTAGGTAATTGGATCATCTCTGCTGCCATCTTCCTGTAGAAGCACCACAGTTTCATACAGGGTTTGTCAGAATCAAAGGTGGATTTGAATACAAAAGTTGTAGTATACTTTCCAAGCTTTCCAGATTGTACTCATACAGCTACAAGTGAGCTAGGAAATAGAATCTATACAGGTTTTAAGTTGACCCATATTTTCTAGAATTTTTGACAGAACCTCCCCTGTATATGTAGTGATGTCCACAATTTATACAGGGCTACCATGATAATATTTTGAGGTAATGACAAAATAGACTTTGTATAACATAAAGTTAACAATCCCGAAGTAAAGGTTTAACTCCTGAAATGTTTGTTATACAGGTATCGCGCTCGAATTCACAAATAGGTGCAAACTGTTTTAAGTTCTGGACTGCCAGAACCAAGTTTGCAACAAATGGAATTAGACACCGCTATACCCAGATTTAGATCAGGAATGCAAAATAAAGATGATAGAGGACTTTCTAAGCTTTCCATATATGTATATATGTTACTATTTCAATAATCTGGATTAAGAGTTATAACTATCCAAACTAAACAGTTGAACTGACTGGTTTGCACCAGTAGTCCTGCAGTCCACTGTTTTGATTTCCAAATTTGATTTAAATCAAATTTGAATTAGGAAAAACTCTAAATATAAAACCTGTAGACTTGCCTCTTCCCTTTCTATACATGTGTCACAATAACGCAGAAGATGTTCCTACAGTGAGTTATGGCAATATTTCTGGAACCGGTACAATGGTTGGGTCATCCGGAGCAGTTTTAGTATACTCCAGATTTCAACAGATTATCAAGCGTTTCTGTTTTTATGGTCAACAGAAAGTTGTAGTGATCTTCACGAGCTTTCTATCCATATATTTTACTCCTATACTATTTATTAAATAACCAAGATTACAATCCGGCGAAGTCGAGCCAACTTCTGCCAGAAATCAAGAATCCTGATTTTATCTACTCTATCGAGTCGGAACCCTTTTTACGGAGTCCAAACCTACCAGAATCTGATATTTGGACTTTCCAACGCATTATGCATCCATTCTGTCATTGAGGATGGTCTAGTATCATGTTTGATACTGACGGTACTACGTATCTCACCAAAGAAAATTCTATCCGGTATTTCCGGTTACGTCTATAGGTGGTTCCTATATCGTTCTCTCGCAAATGGCTTCTACACGGTCTTCTACCGTAGTTAATGCGGCAAAAGACAAACAATCCCCTTTCACACCTTCACACCTCAAGGGCGGCACGGGGAAACACGACAGGCAGTCACAATAATATATATGAAAATAAATGCATACGACTCTGGTGTGAGTCGTCCTCGAGCGAGGTCATGTCTCGAGGTACATGGGTGTAAATACGTTTGTACAACAAAGACTCCCGTACGATCCGGCTTATACACGCTCGGGCATACGTGTTTTGCATGCTCCCATAGAACATGAATAGTTCTAGAGAGGCATACTATCGGGTTATACACCACCCGATGGGAGCTCCCACTAACTTTGAAGCACGCTGGGGTACCGCGTGTCATAGGTTCTCAAAATCATTGAAAGCTTCAGAGACTCCTATTAACTTCCCGTGCCAAGCCACGGAAATTTCACATACCACTCCTCGTATGCTGAGCTTACCGAGATTGACCCACTCTCGGTGGCGTACCTTACCTCTTACCTGACGTCGGGGTGTCGTTACAGAATATAATATCACATAGTTAGTTTACCAGCTTTATATCTTATACTAATAATACTCCTTATAAAGGCATATAGCTAATCCCTCACTCAAATCCTAATTTTTGAAAATATGTTATTTTCAAGTACAATGTTCCCAATGATGATCTGATACCATGTCTGTGGGGACCGGAATCCCGACATTCGAGTATATCATTGGGTGGTGTCGTGCGATGTGACACCCATAGTATACAAGAATAGAAACTGAATAAAATACAAGATGAAGTCTTTTGATTATAATACAGTAGAAGTTTTACAATACTAGCAGAAGGAAAGAAACATATATGTCATAGCTACGCTCTCGGCACTAGCTATTCAAAAGCAAAGTTATCCATGCCTTGGATACTTTGCACTAGCAACAATCAAATTACGGCGGCATGCAGGGTTCCCACTTGGCTGTACACCCTGGAGGGGGTGCAGCCTCATCATCAAACCCTTCATCCATTATATAACCTGCAAAAACTCGTTAACTGCAAACGTGAGCATAAGGCTCAGCAAGACTAACCCATCTCACTAGACATATGCAAGGGGACATTAAACATAGGTAAGGTGAAGCATAAATGACTCGCCTACAAGTGGATCCTTATAATCAGGTTTTATGTAGCAAATGACATTCTCCAAGCACGGCACATCATGGGCTCCACAATCAAACAAGAAACGCTTTGCCGATTATATGACATGCCCAGAGCACATAATGCTATTACAGCTAAAGTATGGGGAAACTGTAAACTTTAATTTTTACTATCTCTAAATCATACAAGGTTGCAAAGCACTTATAATTCAATACAATATAATTTTCTGGCTTCTTTAGTATTTACTACGTCACTGCTCAGTGAACAAGTGGTACTCTATTACCGCAAGGGACGGTGATTGCAATCAGGACACACCCGGACAATACGACACATACGTCGTTCGGAAGTGTCAGCGAGCACACCTGTACCTACATAACACTTCAGTACTAGGCGTATATGGCCACCCTTCACAAGAAACCCGAACGCCGAACCCATCTCGCCTCCGCAAATAGAAGGTCTCCGCACGGAACACCTCATGTGTCCACCGACCGATTTACACCTTACTGTCCTCAGCCCACCCCTGTCGATGGTGAGTTAGTGGGCCTCGACACCCCAGTTATCGAGTTACATCAATTTACTGGATTCCATATGTCCATTATGTGGCCTGTACAATTCAAGCTTGTCCGAAGGTGTTGCATACGGACGGGCCTTAATCGACACAGGCAGGGCTATGCGACCGAGACTCAATTCTCGCCGATTCCTATCCATTCCCCGCTCGGTCTCAGTTTCATTATATTATGCCATTTTCTATCTAACCAATCCTGTGAGATATGTCCTACATTTCTCGCGAGTAGATTCCAACTACTTGACTTCTATCGGATTTCCTATACATTAGCAAAGCAATTACTACAGGTCAAACTGTAACTCGTTCCAACCAATCCCTGGGATTTTTGGTCATGCATGTGGAGTATCAATCATCCTAAACGTAATGCACATTTCATATGCTATTCATCATAGTGATAAAGTAAAATTTTATAAATGACTTAAATGCAAATCGGGGCTTGCCTTGTCGTAGGTTAGAGTCTGAGTTAATATTTGGAAGGTGCTCTTCCAAGGCTTCTGGCTCCTCCTCGACTTCGGTCACTATACGATATGCATAGAATACATATATGAATGACTTTGAAAAATAATTATTACAAAGACCATGATTTAATTTATGGTGTCCACTATGTGATAATGATCTAATTGGCTTTGGAACTTTGAAGGTAGATACTAGGGAATATGAGAGATGCTCTTGCAAAGAACAGGAGGTGATCAAAGTAGGTTGTTGTCTTCAAAATTATGGCCAGCAATTATCTTCCAAAAAAATTAGAGAAGAAACTGTAGCTTGAACATAGCTAGCAGTTGATAATCAAGATAGAGGAAATTGTCCTGGTTCTAGCAAAATTTGTTTCATAATTTTCTAAGCTCTGGTGAAGGAGTTATTGTATTTCTAAGTTGGAAAGAATTTCTGGATTTATTTTATAATTGAATTTTTAGCCTTTTAATCAATATTTAGTTTGTAACTGAATTAGCACTAGGATAGTAGGTCAATTAAATCTAATATTTTTACAGGAGCTAGTGTATGACTAAAGGAAGAATCATTCCAAATTTGGGACATAGTAAAGCAACTGAAAATCTGTGAAAATTCAATAATTGAAAAAGGTAATTGAACAATACAGAGGGTTAAACAGGTTCAATGGCTCCCAAAGTTTTTCTGGCCGTCAAGAACAGGACAATAAATAATTTTTGAATTTTGGGGATTTTTCCAGTGGCTATCTTATCTGAGACAATTGTATTTGCATTTGGGAAGATTATTTCCCACAGAATTTAACTTTGAGTTTCACAGAACCTAATTGGTACTGATAGAAACTAGAGCTCAAGGGCTTTCAAACAAAATTTGTTTGAATATTTTTGGAGCATCCTACATAATGATATTGATTTTCAAACTTTGGAAATGGTTCTGCACCAAAAGGGAAAATTCATCTTTTGAATTTGGCGCCAGGGCCCACCGGATTTAAAATCATCCAATCAGGGGCCAGCCACACCGGGGGTTATAAATTTCTCCACGCGGCCACACAGGATCCAACAGACACGGACAGATCCGGCGCATTGCGTTCACTGGCAGGTGGGTCCCGCGTCCTGGTCTTCTTCCACCTCGGTCCACGGCGCGGGCGGCAGCGTTCTCACCGGCACGCGGCGGCGCTTTTGCCGACGATAGCCTCCGGCCTACGGGAGGCCTCGGGACTCGCCGCTCCCACACACTTTCACACGGGGAACATGATGGACTAGCTCCCGACGGCGAGGGATGACCGGAAAACAATTCTCGATGGCGGCGGCGGTGGCTAGGGTTTTGGTGAAGTAGAGACCTTCGATTCCCTAGCTAAACTTCTCTTTGAAAGCTCGGGAAGCATCGTGGATACATGGGGAAGGTCTTAGGAGGGTTTAGAGCTCATGTCATCGCCGGTAATACCGAAGTCGACGGTGAACCGAGCTCCATCAATGGCGGAAGGGGAAAACTTGAAGATCTTGCTAATTAGTCGATGGTTTCTTCTGATTTTTTGAGGGAAGGTGCGCTAGGCCACATGGATCATGTCCTCTAACTGGATTGAAAAGATTTCGTACATACAATCGGAATTAAACCGACGATCTAGCCTCAACATGATAAAAATGCTTCGGGATTTTAAAGAATACTAGAGCTAGGATGCATGATAGGGATTCAAGCTTAACCAGAAGCTGCACGAGGTCATTGCGCACCTTTTTGTTACTGACCAAAGAGGATGAGGGTGCTTGTATCGACGGCGAGGTCGCGCGGCGTCGAGCGACACTGGGTTGATCGCGACGGCGATGAAAATGGCGCGGTGCGGTGAATGGGTGAGGACTCCGTCGACGGGGGGGGGGGGGGTCGTCTGTAGGTTCTATGACAATGAGATATGTTCATGATGAAATAGTCATAGAAGCTATACCTTCCACATACATGGACTCCACAATCAAACAAGAAACGCTTTGCCCAAGTATATGTATAAGTAGAGACTAAAGATACTATCTTTATTATGCATAAAGTCACAAATACAAGGAAGAATACATGAGTCATACATCTCCCAATGTAGGATTGGGAAGAGAGAGACTCCTTACTCCTTTCCCAATTTTGACTTGGGACTAGAGACTCTCCTCTCTACAACCTAACTCCTCTAAGACTATGGATGATAGTGTATACAATAGAGATGAAGCTCAAGTGGTGTGTGTTGAAGTGAGGAGCAGGGGGTCCTATTTGTACTAGTGTTGAGGTTGGTTCCCGCCACCAAAAGCGCGTGAATCAGTCACCATTGACTCCTTCAAGCCAAGAGGAGCCAACACGCGTCGTTTGACCACGTTTGGCGCCAGGAAGAGGTCGGCCGAATCCGCCGAACCAGGGGTTCGGCCGACCTGGTCAGCACTCCAAACGCGGAGTGCTTCCTCCAGCTGGCTGCCAGGTGGGCCCCCTTGATGTATATGGGTGATACACCGTTGGATCTCCTCGGATACTTCTGTTTGTGGGCCATTTGATCCATGGTATGCCACGTGTCGTCGCCTGATTGGTGGGATGATATTTTATAGGATTGGTCCCTCTACATTTCCTCATTTCCTGCATAAAATGTTGCATACACATATTTCTCCAAGTCCAAGTGGAATTGGGTTATATAGAAAGGTGATGTGTGCAAAAAATGACAAATCCTTCACATAATTGAGATAAATTGACGGATGAAATTGGTATATAACAGCCGTCAACATGCATCCTCATACATATTTAACATAAAACCTTAAAAGGAATCAGATTAAAATGAATTTAGGTCTAATCAGCAACTTATTTCGGTCAGGGTGCGGAATTGTCCGGCCTCAACCACGGACTAGTCTTGTATCCTTCTCTGTTTCAGAAAAGCTTTAGTTTCTTCAGACCCCGGACTTGTCTGGCGAAATGCACAGACTAGTCCGTTGTTGGTTTTGATGTTTTCCAGACTTGTCTGATCTCCGACGGACTAGTCCCATGTTGCCTCGGCCCGTACCAATTTCCTTTGCAACCCTGGACTTGTTCGACCTTGTATATCAGACTTGTTCGATTTCGTCTCTGTTCCAAAACGGACTTATCCGACCACCCTTGCGACTAGTCCGGCCTGCTGAATCCAACTCGGATTATGTTTTTCTTCCACGTTAAGTTATTCGGTAATTGCCTTAATTGGGCCCATGGACTTTGGGCCCAACGTCAGAGGAGCCCAAGTGGACCCCACCTAGACCCCTACTCGTCCCCACCGAATTCTACTTGGAATTCACCCCAAAACCCTACCTTTCGACCCCTATATAAGCAGCCCAATACCCCCACACCTCTCCATCACGTTGGAAAACCATCGCTACCGTGTTCTTGACGTGTGCTGCCATCAAGTGAAGATCCAGCGGCAAGAAGAAGGGGAAGAAGAAGGAGGAGGATCAATCAAGCATGACCTTCATCAACTTTTCGACATCAACGTTCTTTATAACCAAATCGTCATCAACACCGCTCACCAAGCCCTAGACGTCAAGATTCAAGTTTCACCACCAATTATCAATCCTCGGATCTCTAAACTTAGGTATCGCTGTAGAGAGTGCTTTCGAGGACCTACAGAACCAGGAACTTCGAACCTTTTGATTCAAACCAAGCTCAAGAGCAAGGAAAGTGTCCTTGATCATTTTGATCGAGGTTTTTAAATGTTTTGTTTGCAAAATTGCATGCTTGTGTCAAATTGATGGGAAAACCAAATTATAGGAGTCTACTAGTTGTGCACTACCACCTTGTCGCTTGAACTCAATGTAGAGAGTCGGGAGGGTATTTTACACTTTTGCTTCACATTACTCAATTGGGTTTGGGAAACAATCATATTGCATAATTATGAACTATTGAGCATATGAATGATGAGAATTGATAATAATGACCCTTTAGCAACATGTTTCCTAGGGATCTAAGCAAGCCGATTTTGTGGAATGGGTTGGACTATTTTGGTGATTTTGCATGCTTTAGATCTAAGGGCCAGTTTGTGGAGCGACCATCCAAAATTGACAGTGCCACCACAGGGCTAAGTATGGGTGCAGCTTAGCTGACTAATTAGTGTATTGCCAGTGCTATTTGGACCATTAGGAAAGCTCGGGGAAGGGGTATTCGGATGGGTTTGCAGTGATGGCGGGACTACCCTAGGATCCGAATGGCTCAAGAGGGGGCCCTTGGTTGGATGTGCTCAGTTGGAGACATCACCACCGGTGAAACCTCAGTGGAGTCTAAATATGCTAGTAATCACTTTGTAAACGCTATTTTGTGATATCTTGGCCACACACCTAAGGAAGTGTGATACGGTATGATAGAGGTTCCTTAGTCATCGAAAGATGATGAAATCACAAACTTGTGGGTAAAGCGATACAACCTCTGCAGAGTGTGTTAAAAACAATCATGATAGTCGTGCTCCTAGTTATGAGGGACCTGGACCCCACATGATTAGAGTTATGGACCTTGAACATGGTTTAATGGTTGGAATTGAAATAGGAGTTGGTATTGGTTCAGTAATTTGCTTTGGTCTATGGAATGGGTGAAATTGAGACGGATGAGCGTTACGAGTTGGTTATGGTTTATTATTGCTGGTAATGGTTACTTAAGTTGAAATTAAAGTTATTTGGGTTATTTTGGCAAGGAACACACTTAATGATAATATTAATGCATTTTCAACTGTTTTGAATGTACTTTTATGCAATTAGTCATTTAATTATCATTCCTATTTTAAGCTACATGTCATACTTTCCCACACTTGCTGAGTATGGCATGTGCTCAACCTTGCTATTCCCTTAACAAATTTAGACATAAGTGACAATGTTGAGTGCCAGGATGTCATTGAGGAGTTCTAGGCATGTGTGTTACTGTCAAGCTTGCATGTGGAGTTGGAGTCATTAGTGTTTATTGTTTTCCTCCGCAGTCTTTTAAATCTTGTATTCAAGACTATTTGGTTTGTAATAAGGTACTATTATTAGTATTATTATTTGAGATATGGTTTAATCTGGCTATCGTTTGTAAATCACTTGTGTATGTGTGTTAAACATCTTGGGCAAACATATGCATTACGATTGGTTCATTTTCGGAACCGAGTGTCACAAATTGGTATCAGAGCCGTGTTTGACCGTATGACGCATGCATAGGTAGAATAGACACCACAAATCACTTAGGACTTCTTTCCTATTCAAAATTTGCCTGTATGCATTATTTTGCCTTCCACTAGCTATATAATATGGAAAAATTTGTGCTCTTGGTGCTGCTGTGATTTTTTGCCACTTTTCCATCTTTTTGAGCAAATGCACATCCTCTCATCTTAATTTATGGCTGTTGCAATTTCAGAACTAATATTAGTGTTTTCCTTTAATATTCTCATGTTTTCTTATAGATGGCTCACACCAAAATGACAGCCCGCAAGGGAGTTCGTTTGCCACCCCTTGGAAGCAAGCTTAGGCCTCGCGAGGAGCCGAGAATGGTACTAGACAAAGAGGAGGAAGAAGTGAGTTCTCCCGCAAAGGAAGTTGAGCATGAACACTCCAACATGACGGAGGAAGATCCTGAGGAGGTGGGATCCTATGATGATGAGGAGGAGGAGGACCCCGGGATGGTGGAATTCTATGATAGTGAGGAAGAGGAAGGTGAAGCACATGAGGAGAATGAAGATGAAGCCCAAGAAGAGGAGGAACCCGCTGCACAAGAAGAAGTACCCAAAGCCCAAAGGAATGCATCACGGCCTAGTGAAGCCATAAAGGAGGACAAATGCCTAGTTTATCGTGATGCCCAAGAATTCCATTCTGACAGCACTGATGCAGGATTTGCAGCTAAGCAATTGAAGGAGTTCCTTGATTTATGCAAAATGCACCTGGAGTATTATGTCAAGAGGATTCCTCGCCATGGACATGAAGAATGGAGGGCTCCAGTTACTGTTCTTACCAAAGATGAGGTGGTCACCCGACGCTTTGCGTCCACATGGAGATGCACCAGGGAGCAAGATGTTGCTTGGGATGCACTTACTAGATTGTGCCACTTCTACCGAGAGAAGTTGGAGGTACTAGTTTTGCGTTGCACCCACAACGCAAGAAGGGAACGAGGGAAGTATTAAGACTGCAAGATGGAGATCAAGCCAGTTTTCGTGCCATTGACAGATATCAGGAGTATTGATGAATTTGGGAAATTGCTATGTTGATGCCATTGAAGAGATCCGTTACCTCTGTAAGAAGTTGTTCATCACGGATAAGCAAGAGGAAGTCCATGCCACCATGGAGGTCAATGGTGTAGCAACCTCTCCAGCGCCTACATGGACAGCCAACTCACCTTGGTTTGCGCCCATGTATTCCTCGCAACCTCCATCGCCTTCATCGCTTCACGGCCAGGACAGCCACATCTCACATAATTAAGTCTAGGTCTCCTGTTTAGAAGTTAGAAAATCGTTTAGATCGTATGAGTTATATTTGGTGTGGTGTGCTGAATTTTCCTTGTGTGTGCTTGTGCTTGTGCGCTTGGTACGAGTTGTGGGATGCTTAGCGTTTTGTCCACATCCGCACGTAGTAGAGAGTTGTGGGATGCTGGTCCACATCCTCTAATAGGGTTTTTAGTTTAATAAGAGAGTTGTTTAGTTACATATACCTTGATGCATATAGTTTGGGGCATTTCTTTTCAAATTCTAAATTATTCCGTCTCTACTATTCTTTCACCAACAGATGTCGAG
Source organism: Tuctoria greenei (assembly GCA_036927565.1). Taxonomy (NCBI): domain Eukaryota; kingdom Viridiplantae; phylum Streptophyta; class Magnoliopsida; order Poales; family Poaceae; genus Tuctoria; species Tuctoria greenei. Next base: position 125,733,355 of record JAYESD010000011.1, on the reverse strand, counting down.
GACTCCTAATCAAAGGAATGCCAATGGTGAGGAGGAGAACAATGGAGCACCTCTGAACAACAATGGACTTGTACATGGGGCTATCAACCTTGAGCAATTGTTGGCTATGCAGAATCAGCTCATGCATACCATGATATAGACCATAGGAAAGTTGCAAGCTGGCAACAACAATCAGCCCCACATGCCACCACCACCACCACCCCCTCCACCCCACAACCGTTTGGGAGAGTTCATGAGGACCAGACCACCTACCTTTGCTCAAGCCACAAACTCTATGGAAGTTGATGATTGGCTGAAGCTTGTAGAGAAGAAACTTGCTATTGTCCAGTGCGGTGAGAGAGAAGAAGTTCTCTTTGCATCACACCAATTGGTTGGAGCTGCTGCAGAATGGTGGGAATCTCTATGCAATGCCCACGCTAATCAAGAGGGGATCACTTGGGCTGAATTTAAGGAGAAGTTCCACTCTCACTATGTACCTGAGGGTGTTATGATACTGAGAATTCAGGAATTTGAAAACCTTAGGCAAGGAAGGATGAGTGTGAGTTAGTATCTCAACAAATTCACTCAACTGTCTAGATATGCTTCAGAGGACATCAGCACTAATTGTAGGAAGCAGTATCTGTTCATGAGAGGTCTCAATAACGAAATTAAGTTCAGTTGCTCAATACTGACTATCCAAATTTTCAGAAGTTGGTTGACAAAGCCATTGTGGTTGAGAACAAGATTCGTGAGATGGAAGCATCATACAGAATCGGAAGCAACTTGGGAGCGAGAACATGATCTCAGGGAGGAATTTTCCTATCTCTTTCCTTTCGCGGCGAATCTCGAGGGCGAGATTCATTTTAAGGGGGGTAGGTTTGTAACACTCTCATTTTCATGCATGATGTATTGCATGCATCCTTATACATGTTTAACATAAAGCAACCTTAAAAGGAACAAGATTAAAATGAATTTAGGTCTAATCAGCAGCTTATTTTTGTCAGGGTGCGTACTTGTCCGGCCTCAACCCTGGACTAGTTCGATATCCTTCTTCTGTTTCAGAAAAGCTTTAGTTTCTTCAGAACTAGGACTTGTCCGGCGCAATGTAGGGAATAGTCCGTTGTTGTTTATGATGTTTTCCGGACTTGTCCGATCTCCGGTGAACTAGTCTAATGTTGCCCCAGCCCGGACCAATTTCCTTTGCAACCCCGGACTTGTCCGACCCTGTATATCGGACTTGTCTGATTTCATCTTTGTTCCAAAACAGACTTGTCGGCCACCCTTGCGGACTAGTCTGGCCTGCTGAATCTAGGTCGGGTTCTGTTTTTCTTCCACATTAATTTATTGGGTAATTGCCTTAAGTAGGCCTAAAGACTTCGTGCCCAACCTCAAAGGAGCCCAAGTGGACCCCACCTTGACCCCTACCCGTCCCCCACCGAATTCTACTTGGAATTCACCCCAAAACCCTACCTCTCCACCCCTATATAAGCAACCCAATACCCCCATACCTCTCCATCACGTTGGAAAACCCTCGCTGTTGTGTTCTTGACGTGTGCCGCCATCAAGTGAAGATCCAACAGCAAGAAGAAGGAGGTGAAGAAGGAGGAGGATCAATCAAGCACGATCTTCGTCAACTTTTCGACATCAATGTCTTCATCACCAAATCGTCATCAACACCTCTCACCAAGCCCTAGACGTCAAGATTCAAGTTTCACACCCAATTCTCGATCCTTGGATCTCTAAACTCACAAACGTACACTGCAAGGATTCTTGTTTATCGCAATGAAAAAATTCGTCACAATAGGTCGCTGTTGCAACGAAAAAGAGTGTGGTGATAGTTTTTACAAATCATCGTAATAATTCCCGCGGCAATAGGTTATTTGCGACGCCTTGGCATCCGTGGCGAATAGTATGATATTGCAACGATTTTACATCAGTGGCAAATAGGACGCTATTACAACGTTTTCATGTATTGCGACGATTTAACATATCGCAACGAATTGTACGGTATTGTAACGGGTTCACGATCGTGGTAAATAGTACGGTATTGCAATGATTTCATATTCGTAGCAAATAGTATGTTGTTATAATAATTTAGTGTATTGCGACGATTTAACTTATTGCAACAAATAGCATGGTATTTCAACGATTTCACATTCGTGGTAATTGTATGTGGTTGCAACGATTTCACAGGCGTGGCAATAGTACGGTATTGTAACGATTTCACATTCGTGGCAAATAGTATGTTATTGCAATGCTTTAGCGTATTGCGATGCTTTAACGTATTGCAACGAATAGCATTGTATTGCACCGATTTCGCGTTCGTGGTAATAGTATGTGATTGCAACGATTTTCACATTTGTGGCAAATACTACAGTATTACAACGATTTTCACGGTCGTGGCAAACAGTAACATATTGCAACGAGTTATGGTGTAGCGACGATTTACCATATTGCAACGAATATCACGGTATTGCAATGATTTCACATTCGTGGCAAATAGTATGGTACTGCAATGATGTCACAACCGTGGAAAATAGTATGATATTGCGACTGTTTAATATCCGTGGCAAATAGTAGGTCATTGCAACGAGTCAACAAATGTGGCGAATAGTACCGTATTGCAACGATTTCAGATCCGTTGGAACTAGTCTGGTACTGCAATGATTTTGTATCTGTGGCGAATAGTTGAGTATTGCAACGAGTCCACAAACGTGGCGAATAGTACCGTATTTCAACGTTTTCAGATCCGTTGGAACTAGTATCGAACCGCAACGATATCCGTGGTGAATAGTTTGGTATTGCAACGATTTGTTATCTGTGGCAATAGTGTTTTAATGCAATGTTTTTTGAGTCGTTGCCAAATGTTTATACTGCAATGTTTGTCATTCTATTGCCACGTTTTATCATCCGTATTGGCAATAGCTTCCTATTGCAACAATTTATCATTCGTGACAAGAAATTCGTAATGCCACGTTTTAAATTAGCGGCAGTAGAACTCAAGGATTACTAAAGCGGCGTGTTTGCATGCTAACAGTTTTCCTAAGCTGACCGCTACTAATTGTTGGAGCAAGTGGCTTTTGGCGGTTCCTTTGGTGGACCTTCTGTGGAGTGGTCGCCATCCTCATTTTGTGCATTTCAGCCATTGAGGCGCGCATATCTTGCATTTCCTTAGTTGTCTGTTCACGATCAGCTACTATCTGACCTTGTAAGTTCTGGACTTGAACGATTAACTCTTCATTCTTCTGTTTTATGCAGTCCATCTGGGTGTTTAAGCTATCATTTCTTCCTTCCAACTCCTGCACTGTTTCATTGAGGCCTGCATTTCTATCTTCTAAGTTTCGAACTTGGTCGTTGAGGTGTTCAGACATTTGGATATGTATACGTTCACATTCGGGACCAGTTGGGTTAGCCATATAACCACGCCCCCGAACCTGTGATCCTGCACAACCGATTGAGGATCTATAACAACATTGGAAGATGTGGTTTCTATCCTCATTTGGAATTGGGGCTCCCTGCTCAGCTTCCATGTCGTCCACTTGGGCACGTGCCTGGATCTATATACGAAAAGAAAAGTCACAGGTAATTTGCAAATATTTATTTAATTGGGGATTGTTTGAAGTGTTACTCACATGTACAGTTTCTGCCAGCTTGTTTGCTCAGTTACCGTTGTCCAACAAATGGCTTGCCTCCCACAGTTGTATGTCATCGGGTTCTTCTCCAGTCTCTGGGTCTCCCTACATAAAATACAAGTAAACTTCAACATGATACATATTGTTTGCAGCGCAAAGTAAAAGCGTGATTTATTTTTCATACCTTCTCGTAACTAAGTTGGGCGTAGGATTTGGAGCCAAGCAAGTGACACGCCTTTTGTCTGCTTCGATTTTGAGAATTGGTCCTGCTTATTGACTGCAATAATTTTAAGAATTAATTCCACGAATGAAAGTAAATGAAATATTTTTTGTATGATGTGAAGCTATTAAAAAGTTAGCTAACCTTGAATCGCTCAGATCCAAAATATTCTATTAGGTGCAACCACTCGGGCGCCGTTACGTCAGCAGGCTGGTTTCGTATACGTTCTTCATCGGTAGAATAACTCTTATAGGTGGCATGCAAAGTCGAGCGCCACCCCTTGTAGCGCTCACAGAAATTTTCAAAATTGTTCTTGCGCTCTCCGGTGTGTCCTTCATATCCCAAGAATCCTGTACATTGTATAACAAGTTGTTGTAAACGTACAGGATGGAGATTGCAAGAAAAAAAATACTTGTGTGGGGGTGTGACAACACTAACCAGAATGTCTTGCACTATATCTCTCTTGTTACTATGGCCAACCTCTGCATATTTCCTTGCACCGCTGAGGGATGCATGTATTTTTGTAAACATAACCACATCATTGACAAAGTGCCGCTGATTAATACCAACCGCAGCACCCAACCTAGTGGAGAACTGAATTGGTAGCTTCACATGCTCCATTCTACTAACTTGGGATGCATAGTGTATTCTGGTAACCTTAAGTCCTTTAGCCACACTTCTTCCTAGCTTCCTTCCTTCTGTTACATTGATTCAAATGGTAAATGATTAAAGCAAATTACTGCCTGAAGAAGTTTAGTATCATGTACAAATAGTGTGAAAAAAAGAAAAGTCTGATGTTCATACCATCTTTGGGGCGAGTGCGGCAAATACGAGCATGGGACGACCGCGTCATGTCAGCACCATTTTGTTCTATAGTACTCCCTCCTGGTTTATATTAATTGTCATATCAGACCAACAAATGAATTAAAAATGAACTACTACAGTAGTTAGGACTGTCCTAACAACAACTATTTTGATGGGGGGGGGTACTTTATTGACTTCTTTGTTGCTTTTCATACCCTAAAATGAGCCATCAGTTACACATGTCAGTGGCGGTATGCACTCGTAGTACTACAGAGGATTTTCAGTCCATGAGCAAAGCAGGCAAGACTATGAGGGGGCATGCAGCTGGCAATGCTAGACTAGAGAAAGATAGGGTACGCCAGATGGGTCTGACTGACATCAGGCGGAGCGCGTCTCGAAGAGAATTATTAATTGCAGGGCAAGTAATGAATGCCAGTGTAGCAGGTGGCGAATGCAAGACAGATAAGGCAGGCAGCTTGCGGGATTGAAATCCTCCGCAGTACTACATCTGCATTAGTTGCCACTGACATGTGGGCCCATGAGACATTGGGTCTACTTGTCAGTGGCGGCTACTGTAGGTGCAGTACTGCATAGTGCCTGCTTGCGACACTCAACAAAGCGAGGGTTCAGTCTCGCCGAAACTCTCGAGGAGGATTGGTGGCAGGGCGAGTAACGGCCAGGGATTTGCGGGCAGCGGGGTAATCATGGCACGCGAAGGATGGGACGTGGCGATGGGCGAGGGAGACGCGTCGAGGAGGACACTGAATTGACCAGCAGAAGGGCGTGGGCGCCGGTGCCGGCCGGAGTGGCCGGCGGCAAGAGAGCTCAGCGTGGAGGCATAAAAAAATCACGCCATCACACAGGCTGATGAACTGTTAACTATAAAGACTAAGTACTAATAAGAAAGTAGAATCGCAAGGCATGCTAAAACAATTAGTAGAGCCTAGGAAAGAATGCAAATGACCATGATACACCCATCATCAATACATCTTAAGGACAGAACGTAGTCTCTCAAAATGCTTCAAATTCAATGCCAAAGGAGTAAAAAACTAACACACTCTGCTAAAACATAGGGCACGGTAGAGAGGCAGGTAGTAATGTGATGTGATATGGGTAGTTGGAAGCTACTACCAAGGATAGAGTTGGAGTGGGACATTTTTTAAGCTCCAAAAGTAAAATTACACTGTGGCGGATGGAGTATTTCTGGTTTGTATTTCTATACCTGTTGTTGGTTCATGCATCGTAGTACCAGGGAGTGAAGAACCTCAGGGTTCCTGAACATCGATACTGAATGATAGATGTTGACACTACTATTTCTCAATTTAAGTATGAGCCTTACATTCTAGCCACCCAAGCAGAAAAAGTTTTTTATGTTAGAAGTGTGAAGCAACCTAAATGGGCTAGAGTTGTTAAAACGAAGCCATGAAACCTTTTTGCCATGCCCCCTGTAGATAGTGAAAATAATGTCTCTTGGACGATGGAGGCTGAGACATTATTCGATGATCGACGACTTACTGATATAAATGAGGATATGACCGCATGGGATAGGAATGACATTGACAGAGCAACCGGTGATGCTTCCGCTCTTTCAAATAAAGATGACGACGACGATGACGACGATGATGATACATATATCAATGATGGTATTGTACCTCCAATATTGGGGGAGGACAGCGAAGATGATGATTTTTTTATATAGGTATTGTGTGAGCTAGTTGTACGAGAACTATGTAATGCAACATTTGTGTTCCGTGGCGGTAGATCTTAATGCCACCAACCGGTATTTCGTGGCAACAGATCCTATCACCACGAACTTGTGAATCGTGACATAAGTTCCTAATGCAACGTTTGTGTTTTGTGGCGATAGATCCTAACACCACGAACTGATGAATCGTGGCAAAAGTTCCTAATGCAACGATTGTGTTCCGCGGCAATAGATGCTAACACCACGAACTATTGAATCGTGGCAACAGATCCTAACGCAATGATCACGTTCCATGGCAATATATGCTAATGCCACGAACTAGTGAATCGTGGCAACAGATTCTAATGCAACGATCGGGTTCCATGGCGATAGATGCTAACGCCACAAACTATTGAATCATAGCAACAGATCCTAATGCAACGATTGGGTTTCGTGGCGATAGATCCTAATGCCACGAACTAGTGAATCGTGGCAACAGATTCTAATGCAATGATCGGGTTCCGTGGCGATAGATGCCAATGCCACGAACTAGTGAATCGTGGCAACATATTCGTGGTGATAGATCCTAATGCCATGAACTAGTGAATCGTGGCAATAGATCCTAGTGCAACGATCGGGTTCTGTGGCGATAGATGCTAATGCCACGAACTAGTGAATCGTGGCAACAGATTTGTGGCGACAGATCCTAAATGCCACGAACTAGTGAATTGTGGCAACAGATCCTAATGCAACAATCGTGTTCCATGACGATAAATGCTAATGCCACGAACTAGTGAATCATGGCAACAGATTGGTGGCGATAGATCCTAATGCCACGAACTAGTGAATCGTGGTAACAGATCCTAATGCAACGATCATGTTCTGTGGCGATAGATGCTAATGCCACGAACTAGTGAATCGTGGCAACAGATTCGTGGCGATAGATCCTAGTGCCACGAACTAGTGAATCGTGGCAACAGATCCTAATGCAATGATCGAGTTCCGTGGCGATAGATGCTAATGCCACGAACTAGTGAATCATGGCAAAAGACCAAGCTTACTACAATAATTTAGTATTTGTTGCAGTACAATCGTTGCAACAGGGTGGAATCCTTGTAGTGGTATCACTGTAGAGGTGCTTTCAAGGACCTGCAGAACCAGAACTTTCAAGCTTTCGATGCAAACCAAGCTCGAGATCAAGGCAAGTGTCCTTGATCATTTTGATCTAGGTTTTTCAATGTTTTGTTTGCAAAATTGCATGCTTGTGTCAAATTGATGGGAAAACCCAATTATAGGAGTCAACTAGTTTTGTATGACCACCCTTGTCGCTTGAACACAATGTGGAGAGTCGAAGAGGGTATTTTACACTTTTGCTTCGCATTACTCAATTGGGTTTGGGAAACAATCATATTGCTTAACTATGAACTATTGAGTACATGAATAATGAGAATTGATAATAATGACCCTTTAGCAACATGGTGCCTAGGGATCTAAGCAAGCCAGTTATGTGGAATGGGTTGGACTGTTTTAGTTGTTTTGCTTGCTTTAGATCTAAGGATCGGTTTGTGGAGCGACCATCCATGATTTACAGTGCCAGCACAGGGGCAAGTATGGATGCAGCTTAGCTGACTAATTAGTGTATTGCAGTACTATTTGGACCATTAGGAAAGCTCAGGGAAGGGGTAGTTGGATGGGTTGGCAGTGATGGTGGGACTACCCTGGGATCTGAATGGCTCAAGAGGGGACCCTTGGGTGGATGTGCTTAGTTGGAGACATCACCACTGGTGAAACCTTAGTGGGGTCTAAATATGCTAGTAATCACTTTGTAAAGGCTACTTTGTGATCTCTTGGCCACACACCTAAGGAAGTGTGAGACGACATGATAGAGGTTCCTTAGTCATCGAAAGGTGATGAAATCACGAACTTGTGGGTAAGCATTACAACCTCTGCAAAGTGTGTTAAAAACTATCATGATAGTCGAGCTCCCAGTTATGAGCGACCTGGTCCCTCACATGATTAGAGTTATAGACCTTGAACATAGTTTAATTGCTAGAATTGAATTAGGAGTTGGTATTGGTTCAGTAATTGGCTTTGGTATATGAAATGGGTGAAATTGAGACAGATGAGCAGTTACGAGTTGGTTATGGTTTATTATTGCTGGTATTTGTTACTTAAGTTGAAATTAATGTTATTTGGGTTATTTTGGGAAGGACCACACTTAATGATAGTATTATTGCATTTTCAACTGTTTTGAATGTACTTTTATGCAATTAGCCATTTAATTATCATTTCTTGTTTAAGCTACATGTCATACTTTCCCACACTTGTTGAGTACGACATGTGCTCACCCTTGCTATTCCCCCAACAAATTCACACGCATGCAACAATGTGGACTGCCAGGAGGTCTTTGAGGAGTTCTAGGCGTGCATGTTACCGTCAAGCTTGCCTGTGGAGTTGGAGTCATTAGTGTTTAGTGTTTTCCGCTACAGTCTTTTAGAGCTTGTATTCGAGACTATTTGGATTGTAATAAGGTACGATTATTAGTGTTATTATCCGAGACATGGTTTAATCTGGCTATCGTTTGTGAATCACTTGTGTATGTGTGTTAAACATCCTGGGCACACATTGGTTCATTTTCGGAACTGGGTGTCACATTAATAGTGGGTGTCATCGAAGCGAACAAGCTCTAACAACTCCCAGGGGGCCCGCCGTCGATGCAACAAAGGGTCCCTAAAGAGATCAAAAGAAAGACTCGGACCTCGGAGCTATCATGCTAGCTACGAGTTTGAAGAAATCAAGTTTTCAAGATATTGTCAAAATCCCCATTGTAGATGTTCTCAATCAATTGAACACATCTACTAGGGGGCCAGCAAGATAAAGGGAAATGTATTGAAGACAAAAATAGAATTGAAAGGATTTCATTCATCCAAATTGGAGATTTACAAGGTGAACGTAAAAAAAGAAAGGTCCTAGATACTGGAGTTCCTCACGAAGAATGAAGCAACTTTCTCGGCAGCTTCTTGGATGCTGGCCTTGGCAGCTTCGTCCTCCTCGACGATGGCTCCTTCGAACACTGGAGCTAGAGACATCGAGGAGTATTGGCTTCGGAAGCATGTCAGCACATACTCTGCGATGTTCTTAGCCAGAGATTTCCCTTCAATCTCGATCTCGTCGACGACCACATCTCCCAGAGCCTCCAGCTTAGTGCCTGCGAAGTCGAGCGCCACTAGTGCTTTGTCCATCTCTGGATCTGGATTAGCTGGTCAGACCGGGCTAATTCCAAAAGGTACCAGAGCTTCATTCGCCCGCCCGAGGAAGTCCCAGGCTTTCTGGGAATCAATTGCTCTCTCGCTTTGGAGCTCCTCCTGCGACATCCTTGCAGAAGAGAGATCCGTAGAACCCTCCTTTGAGAAACGCTCGACCTCCTTGGCGTGCTGCTAGATCTGTTCAACCAGCAACTTCTCTTGGTCGGCAATATGCTTCTCTCAAAGGTGAATGCGGCCTCGCCTTTCCGCATGGTCCTTCTCCTTCCACCATATCCTCTCTGGCAAAGACATTACTTTGTCTTTTGCTGACTCCTTCCCCTGCCAGCCACACTCGGTGCTTCTCTTGTTCGCACCAGGACTTGAATTCCTCCACATAGTCAGCCAAGTTCTGCTCTCCGCGTGCCAGCTTATGATAGAGTTCATCCTCCCTCTTCTGGATCTTATCTTCTCTTTTTTGGAGTTCATCCTCCTCATTATCCAATTCATCCTAACATTTGAGGAGTTGTTCCCTCACAATGTTGAGACTCTCTGAGCGGCTTTCGACCACTTCATTGGCCCTCTTAGTGTGCTCGTAGATCTCTTGGGTCTTCTTATCAAGGGCATTTATAGAAGCCTCTCGTTATCCAGTGCATTGTTTAGGAGCGACACCTTAGCCTTCTCCGCTGCCACCCACTCCTTCTGGCCCGCAAGCTAGGGTTGTGTCAGCTTTGTCTCGAAGTATAGCTTTTGGCGCCAACACCCCAGCATGGCGCGCTCTTCTTCAAGAGACTTCTGCTCGTAGTTGAAGGCGAGCTAGACCTGGCAGAGTCTGGAGTAGAGGGAATGGCTTCGGGCCTGCTTGGGGTTCGTCCTCCGGTTCCTTTGGGTTTTCTGGAACTGTCATCAGAGCCCATGGCACGAGCATGGACTCCAATAGCTCGACATCGGCAGGGCTGATCTCCAAAAGTTCATATATCTACAGTGTGGAAGAGGAAGGTCCCGTAGCCGGATCTTCTACCTCTAGCGCTGACAAAGAGGGTCCCGCAGCTGGATCTTCAGCCATCAATACAGAAGGTCCCGTAGCCAGATCTTCTGCCAATGGCCCCGTCTCCTTCGGAGTTGGTGTTGGAGCTTCATCCGCAGCTTCCGAAGTCTCTGGCACTGGCGCAGCTACCTACAGTGCTGGCTTCGGAGTAGTTGGCACTAGCGCAGATACCTCCGGCACTGGCTTTGGAGCAGTTGAAGCTTGCATGTGTGCAACCGTGGCTTCTTCGACTGCTTTTGCCGAGGTCGTCTTGGTGCTAGTAAGCACCGGAGCTGCGAGGATGACTGCCTCAACCACAGGAGGAGTTGTTTCAACAGTGTAGGCTCCGGACGGTGCGGCCTCTGGGACCGAGGTTCTGGTGGATGTTAGAGAAGAAGATCCTCTCGATACTCTAGAAACAAGGGATAGAGATCTCAAGAAAAAGCAAAAAAACAAAATCAAGACACAAACTAAAGAGACAGCCCTTACCTAGGGACATTGCCACTCCAGTCGGCACAGATCTTCTTTCTGGGACGACTGGAGCTAGAACCCACCATTGCCAGTGAGGCAGAGGCTCCGAACTTCATCTCGGAGTTCGAAGCAGCCACCGGCGTCACCTCAGCCGGGACCTCCCTAGTCTGAGAAGGGACTCTGAACCCAGAGCCCATCGCTGGGCCAAGACCAGAGTCAATTTTCCGGAACAAGCACCCACTGCAGGCGCTAGATCCGAAGATGATATTGTCATTGGAGCTGAACTTGCCGATGCTAGAGGCACAACCGGCACTGACTTGAGGCTTGACCGAGGCGGAGGCAACGTTTGCGTCGGAGTCGATCCTGTGAGACCTATGTGTGCTGAATACATTGGCTTGTGCTCAATACATTGGCTTTGATGATAAAAGTTTTTAATACTACCAAAACACCTTTTTAACAAGGTCTGACAATAGGTCCGGCATGTTTTGGGTAGCTCCGACAAGGTCCGACGTAAGGTTCAACTTCTTTGTCTAGGTCCGACTAGCTTTGGTTAGCTTCAGCTCTAGGTCCGACTAGCTTTGGTAAGCTCCAGCGCTAGGTTCGACTAGCTTTAGTTAGCTCCAGTGTTAGGTCTTGCTAGCTTTGGTAAGTTCCGACACTAGATCCTATTAGTTTTGGTAAGCTCCGGCTCAAGGTCCGGTTAGTTTTGGCAAGGTCTGGAGCTAGATTGACATGGTTCTGCTTTTACTTTGAAATAGTTTGAACTTGTTTTTCATCTATGGAAAGTTTGCTTAGTATTCTTTTACTATGCTTTTGGTGTGTTTTGGTGGTTATGACTGATATCTTTTTGCTATGGTTTGCAACATGCTTATGTGAGGTGCTCACGTAAGCTGTGTGGTTTCGGAACTAAAGAGAGTCTAGTCGAGAACTTGTGCTCAGAAGTATCGGTTGTTTATTAATGTGTAGGTGTTGGTTGAGTTCAATACATGGCTGGTGACGGGATCCATTGAACTAGTCTTAGGGAGAAGATGAGGTTCAACAACCAAGTTCAGGAGGAATTATGGTTGGTTGATCGGGAGGTCGCGCGGTATGTTTGAATCAAGAACAATGCATATGAAGGTATCGTGGATGTCATTGGAAGATGTTTGCACGTGTGCAAGGAGTGCATGGATGTAGCTACATGGTTCCAAGGTCTGATGAAGAGATGTGGACGTAAATAATTGGTCGGAAAGGTCTAATAGACTAGGTTATGGACTGAGGTTGCGGTTGTGTCTTGGTTGACTCAAGTAAGGAAAGTTTTGAGTTGGTTATGACAGGATTTTGTGTGGGTCACGAATTTGAGTTGTTTTAGGAATGTGGGATACGTCCCTAAGGTGTTTGGAAGTCTTAAGATTGCTTCTATCTGCGAATAGAAGATACTTGAGCAGTTATGGAAAGTTTTGATTTGTGAATTGAGTAGGATTAGAGTCCTAGTTAGGTTTGGGTTGGCCTAAGGGTTGGTTATATAAGCAAGGGAAGCCAGAGCTTGTGGGGCACGACTTTGGGGCTGTTACTTGTAAGTTTTGATCAATAAAATTCATAGTCTAAAGGAGCTTTTGTGCTTTGTTTGTCCGACTTGTTTTCTTCAAGTCTTTCTCGTCGAGTTTCTACACAGCACTACCTTGCTTCGGTGGTTTTATCATAACTCGAGTTTTACAAATCCGATTGACGTGATTCTTTTTGGGTTATCTTCACAACTTGATTTTCTATCATCTAAAAAAATTTCACGATCATTGGATTTGTGGTTTAGTTTCTTTGTAGTATTCCAGAACTACTTTTCTTGGGTAAAACAGATTAACCTTTGTTTGATCTTTCGATCGTAACTTGAGTTTTTCTCGACGGATTTTGGTGATTCTTGTTGTGATGTCTTTTTGACTTGATTCTCCACAATCTATACTTGTTTAGTTACAATTAATCACCTTTAGATTAGTCGCACACATGATTTCTTTAACAAATTGTTTTTCTGCTGAGGGTTTTTTCGTTGCTTCCGCTGAAAAGTTTTAATCTACCATTCACCCTCCTCTGGTAGCTTTACATGTGCTCTTCGATCCTACAATTGGTATCAGAGCCACAATGATCTAATATTTGTGATTTGCACGTGTTTTTCACTAATCCTCATGGAGAAATACTCGACAAAACCTTGTGTGTTTGTTGGTATTGATTTTCAGGTTTGGAAGGCACGCATGGAAGCTTTTATCTGGGCGCAAGGCTTCGCGATATGGGAAAAAGTGTACAAGCCATACAATGTGCCGCCGAATGATCAAGTCATGGCTACAAACTTAAGAGATATCGACAACAACAACAAAGCCCACAACTTGATAATCCAAGGACTAACTCAGAGCGACTTCGACCGTGTTGCACACCTCCGATCGGTGTACGATGTGTGGAGAGCACTTTGTGACTACCACGAAGGATCCAACACGATCAAGGAGGTAAAGCAAAATATGTTCAAAAAGGAATACATGCGCTTCGAGATGCAACCCGGTGAGTCCATTGATGACCTTTTTGCTTGCTTTAATAAAATTCTCAGCAACTTGCATAGTGTCATTGTTAAATTTTCAGATGCTGAAAATGCTAGGCAATTTTTAAGTGCATTAGACATGTCAATTTGAGAGATGAAAGTCACATCTATTTGTGAATCTACTGTCATGAGTACACTTACATTAGATGTGCTATATTCTAAATTGAAAACTCATGAAATTGACATAATCTCACGTAAGAACCCCAACAAGTCTCTTGCATTTGTTTCTCAACGTGATATGCCTAGCTCCGGCCAATCTTTATCTAGCAATACACTTGCTTTGCTGTCTTCACTAACCCTGTAACAGATTGAGGAATTTCCAGAAGAGGAGGTAGCACTCATCTCTACTCGGTTCTCAAAAGCATTGCAAAATGTGAGAACTAGAAGGAGAGGAAGCTCCGGACCTCAACGATGCTTTGAATGTGGTAAGACAGGACACTTTCATACAGATTGCCCTAACCTTTCAGGTCCTTCTACCCGTGATGAAAAGCGGAATAAAGTCAAGTCCTCTTCTGGCAACATCAACAAGAAAAAGAAGGGTTTTATAGGACGCAAACTGATAAACAGTTTCATCACCACACTTCAAGAACTTGGCTCGAGTGATGTAGACATTGGAAGTGACGAAGATGAAGATGATCTAGCAAACTTGTGTTTCATGGCGGGCAAATAAAGATCATGTATGTAGGATGCAGAACACAATAGTGACAACGAAGAGGTATGTCCTACTGGTGATGAAATGTGTGATGCTATTTCCCGTGCAACTGTTATTGTTAAGAAAAAAGGACAAAAAGCTTGGGTACAATGCTGTTAAAATTGAGTCACTAGAATCTAAAATTAATCGTTTGAAAACCTTGATTCCTAGTGATCACTCTTGTTCCTCATGCGATTTAATATATGAACAATTGTCCTCCTTAAGAAGTTCACACTCCTCCATTCTTGCTCAACTTGAGTTAGAGATTGAAAAGAACAAAAAGCTTGCTGCACTTAATGACAGAAACTTAAAAGATGCTTCTTGTTCTACAATTGATTTACATTGTTCTACCTGTAATGATCTTGAAAAGAAACTAGAAGATGCTATGAATGAAATTTCAATACTGAACATTGCTTTACGTGCTCATGAAGTTAAATATTATTCTAATTGCAAATTAAAAGGAAAAACTTTATGTGAAAACTTCCTAGAATTGTCTAAGAAACTTGATGACATGAATAGGACACTAGAGCAGTTTTGTATTGGGAAAAATCTAAATTTGCTACTGAATTCATCCAAATCTTGCAATGATAAAACTGGTTTAGGTTTTGATTCTCATGCTCATGCTAAAGCACATCCACCTAAAATTGTAAAGTCATTAGGAAGTGGTTTGATTAAAACAGTTTATAAATCAAAAGAGGTGGTTTTTAAATCTGCAGGGGTGTTATCACGTTCGGGATCAAATAAACATACTGCATGCTCATCTAGACATGAACACAAAGTTAAATTTCATTGTACCTATTGTGGTAGAGATGGTCATGTCATAGATTTTTGTTATAGACTAGCTACACAACATAAAAAGGAAAGAATGCAAGCTAGATTTTATAACTCTCATACAAAATTTGCTGCACATACTAAACCAAATGTCAAGAACATGCAACCTGCTGTTATGAGTCAAAAACATTCAAAGTTTACCTCCGGAGCTTCAGTTTTTGCCTCTGGACCTTCTGTTGTTGCCTCTGGAGCTACTGATTTTTTTGCTACACAGGTAACACCTTATAGGTCAGTAATTAAGAACAAAAAATCTAAAACTTTGACTCATAAACTTGTTGTTTTATCTCAGCTTTCACGTGTTTTTCCTAGTGCACGTCATGTGACTCAGTACTGGATTCCTAAATACCTTTTGACTAACCCCAGTATTGAGTCATCGATGTATTGTTCTTCTATGTAGGTTACACGCTTGAGGAAGGAGAACATTTGGATTATGGATTCAGGTTGCTCACGCCACATAACCGGTAACAAAGAATGGTTCTCCTTCCTCTCTTTTGTGTCATGTGTAGAAAATGTTACTTTTGCCGATAATTCTTCAACTCCTATAATTACTAAGGGTTCGGTTATGGTAAATGATCACTACATTTTGAATGATGTGGCACTTGTCAAAATTTTGAAATACAACTTGCTTTCTGTTTCACAATTGTTAGACGAAAATTTGGAAATTATTTTCAATAAAAATTGCTGCGGAGTTGTAGATTCAAATAGTGAGCTTATTTTTAACATTTCTCGGTTTGGAAGAGTTTTCAAAGCTGATTTTGATATCTCTTCTTCTAAGCATAGGTGTCTAGTTGCTAATGATTCCAAAGACTTATATTTTTGGCATCGTAGACTTGATCACGTAGGCTTTGATCATCTCACGCGTGTTAGTGCTCTTGATCGCATACGTGGGCTGCCTAAGTTGAAAAGGGACAAAGAAATTGTGTGCTCTTCTTGTAGACATGCTAAGATGGTTACAGGTTCACATACTCCTCTCACAATGATCATGACAACTGAACCGGGACAACTTTTGCACCTTGACAGCGTAGGACCTTCACGTGTTCAATCCTTCAGAGGTAAATGGTATGTTCTTGTGATTGTTGATGATTATTCTAGATACTTTTAGGTTTACTTTATGGCATCTAAGAATGAAGTTTTTAGTCACTTTAGAACTTTATTTCTTAGATTATCAATTGATCACCCAGGATCTTTAAAAGCAATTAGAAGTGATAACAAAATCAAATTTAAAAATCAATTTTTTGATCATTTTTGTGCTGAATATGGAATAGATCATGAATTTTCTTTACCATATGTACCTCAACAAAACGGTGTTGTAGAAAGAAAAACAGAACCTTAGCTGAGATGGCTAGGACTATGCTTGATGAATATCAAACTCCTAGGAAATGTTGGGCTGATGTGATAGCAACCGCTAGTTTTGTCTCAAATCGTGTTTTCTTGCACGCTAAGCTAGATAAAACACCATATGAGCTCCGGTTTGGACATAGGCCTAGTTCTACACACATTCGGGTCTTTGGTTGCAAATGCTTTGTTAAGAAACATGGCAATCTTGATAAATTTGAGCCTAGATCCATTGATGGCATGTTTCTTGGTTATCCATCTCATACTAGAGGCTACCGTGTGCTTTTACTTGACATTAACAAAACTTTGGAGACCTGTGAGGTGTCTTTTGATGAAGCTAGCCTAGTACTAGCTCAAACATTGAAGGTCCAGATCCATATCCTTAGGGGGAGGGTATTTTCGAAGAAGAAGAGTCGATGATATTGCCTGATAGTTCTGAAGCTGACACGTGTCCAACTCCGAACTTTGAACAAACTCTGACTACCATCTCTGCTGTTCCTGATCGTCCACAAGCCACAAGCTCATCAGTCTGCAATGAACCTGATGAAGAAGAAGCTTGTGAGACATTTGTTCCCCTACGGATTTACAAGAATCATCCCACACAACAGATAATTGGGAGCTTGCATGAACGAGTTACAAGATCCAGGTTTTTCGACCCCAATTCTCAAGCTCATTCTGCTTTTGTAGCTTATTTTGAACCCAAAATATATTACACACACTCACTAATGAATCTTGGATTATTGTCTTGCAAGAAGGGTTAGAAAATTTTGAAAGAAATAATATTTGAAAACTTGTACCTCCACCTCAAGATCACACTTTAATTGGAACTAAATGGGTGTTTAAAAATAAACAAAGTGAGGATGGGGTTGTGATTAGGAATAAGGCTAGATTGGTTGCTCAAGGTTTCACACAAAATGAAGGTCTAGATTTTGATGAAACTTTTGCTCTTGTTGCTAGATTAGAAGCCATAAGAATTTTGTTAGCTTTTGCTACATCTAAAGGTTTCAAGTTATATCAAATGGATGTAAAAAGTGCTTTTATTAATGGCTACATAGATGAGGAGGTTTATGTTAAGCATCCACCTGGTTTTGAAAATCCAGATTTCCCTAATCATGTTTTCAAACTGACTAAAGCCTTGTATGGTCTAAAACAAGCTCCTAGAGCATGGTATGATAGGTTAAAAACATTCTTACTTGAAAAGGGGTTTACCATGGGCAAGGTTGATAAAACTCGTTTTGTGCTTAAGCATGGCAATGACTCATTATTCGTTCAAGTGTATGTGGATGATATTATCTTTGGTTGTGCTTCTCATGATCTTGTGTCCAAGTTTTTAGCGATGATGAGTTCAGAATTTTAAATGAGTATGATGGGTGACCTCACTTACTTTTTGGGGCTACAAATCAAGCAAACCAAGGAAGGTACCTTTGTGCATCAAACGAAATATACAAGGGACCTTTCAAGGGCTTCAACATGGACAAAAGCAAGCCTCTTCGGACACCAATGGGAACAACATTAACATTTGAACTTGATGAAGATGGTGAACCCATGGATCAAAAAGAATATAGAAGCATGATCGGATCACTTTTGTACCTCACGACATCAAGACCAGACATACAATTCAGCCTATGTCTTTGTGCACGGTTTCATGCTTCCCCACGTGCTTCACATTGTCAAGCCGTCAAAAGGATTCTCAGGTACTTACATGGAACTCAAGAATTTGGCATTTTTCTTCCTTCTTACTCAACCGTTACTTTGAAAGCTTTTTCAGATGCTGATTTTGGGGGTTGTAGGATTGATAGGAAGAGTACTTCCGGTTTTTGTCATTTTCTTTGTAATTCACTTGCTTCTTGGTTCTCTAGAAAACAAAACTCAGTTGCACAATCCAGAGCCGAATCTTAATATGTAGATGCTACTAGTGCTTGCTCAAAAATTCTTTGGATTGTTCAAACACTTAAGGACTATGGGGTTGATCTAGATAGTGTTCCACTGTTTTGTGATAAAACTAGTGTCTTTTGCATTGCTAAAAACCCCGTGCAACACTCAAGAAAAAAGAACATTGACATTAAGTATCACTTCCTCCGTGATAATGTTGAAAAAGGAAACATTGTGCTTCACCATGTAGATACCGAACAACAACTACAATTGGCTGACATTTTTACAAACCCTTTGGATTTCACTTGTTTTTGTTACATTCGTAGTGAAATAGGGGTTATGCATCCTCATGGCTTAAATTGCGGGGGAGCTTTCAAATTTGGGATCTAAATTTAAAAATAATATGAGCATAATATTTCATACATATATGACTTTGTGGTTCCTTTTACATGTTGAAAGTTTTTACTACATTACTCGTGTTATACATTTTGTAGTTTTTGCCATGACTAGCACTACAGGAATCCTGATGATTTAGACGGCCAGGGCCATTGCAGATAAGGGAAAAACCGTCGCAAATAAGCTATTTGCGACGGCTTTGCTTATTTGTGACGATTTCTGGCCGTCCCAAATTATTCGTCGCAATTAAGCTTATTTGTGATGGCCACTGTCGCAAATAACGCTAATTGCGACGGTCGGCAATAGTCGTCGCAAGTTATTGCCAGGGGGCTTATGGGCCCCACTTGTTTATTTGCGATGGCCAGGCCGTCGCAATTTAGTCCCTATTTGCGACGGTCGGACCGTCGCAAATAAGGGCAGCTGATGGGTCCCATGCAGTCATCTGATGGGGCCCACATGTCCATTTACAACAGTCTGGCCGTCGCAATTAAGGTCCTATTTGTGACGGTCAGGCCGTCGCAAATAACAGAAGTTAGTTTGTGATGGCCTGGAGCTTTATTTGCGACGGTACTGTATAAAAAGTCGTTGCAAACAAGGTTTTTAAAAAAAAAAAAAAACTGAAAATGCTACCCGGCTCGATGGCCAGAATCACAGAACAGACAATATAATATATCACAATCAAAAAAGAACATCACAATATATCACAATCACAAACAGCATCGTCGATACATCGGACATCACCATCAACAAAGCAAACAAGGGCTCACTCGTCCGTCTGACCTCCGAAACCACCTCTGAAGCCACCTCCGAAGTCGAAGTCGTCGTCGTGCCTCATTCCAGGTGGCGGTAATGACAGTGACTGAGTTTGAGCAGCCGTCGCAGATCCCTGTAATTAATGAAACTTAGAGTTAGAATATAAATGCATCAACATCTCTCTAGTGTCATTTGCATTGCTAGAAACCCCATGCAACATTCTAGGACTAAGCACATTGATATTAGGTATCACTTTCTCCATGGTAATGTTGAAAATGAAACATTGTGCTTCACCATGTAGATACCAAACAATAGTTGGCTGACATTTTTACAAAACCTTTGGATTTCACTAGTTTTTGTTACATTCGTAGTAAAATAGGGGTTATGCATCCTCATGGCTTAAATTGAGGGGGAGTTTTGAAACTTGAGAAGTCTATATGTGAATCTGAACTTAAAATAATATGAGCATAGTATTTCATACATATGACTTTGTGATTCCTTTTACATGCTGAAAGTTTTTACTACATTACTCATGTTATACATTTTGTAGTTTTTGCCATGACTAGTAATTGGAATAATTACTTACACTAAATCTAGTCATGATCGAACTTTCTTGCTATTTTGAACCTGTTGCATGCTCACAAGTACCTTAAAAAAATTAATCAAGTAAGCAACTCACATGTTGAGTTTTTATGTTCAAATGAAGAAATGAGAAAAGATCAAGAGAATATGCATGCATCGCACTTCTTCTTTTGAGATGGCTTATCATTGCACTTAGATATGAACTTGGAAGAAGTTGTGTATGACTAAAACCATGTCCTTAAGCTTCTGATTGTCAAATGATGTAGGCTTGGCTTGGTTGGTTAGAATAAGGCAGATGCGGCATATAATCTCTTGCAAATGTCATATGTTAAAAATTTGTGCTTAAAATAAAATAATATTGCAGCAAAAAGTGTCATGCTTTTTAGGTCTTGAAATAGTTAAGTTTGTGAGATCATGACTTGCTTAAATTGAAAACTACATTTGATCTCTAGCATGGCTCACACTACTTTATGTATCTCATTGTTGTGATAGTATAAGTTACTTGATAGTATGACTTGGATGAGCTTTGTTTTATTTGTATATGTTATAATGTGTTCATAACAAATTCAAATTTCTATTTTGTACCTTGTTGAATACATTGTCAAAGGGGGAGAAGTATGCAAGGGGGAGAAATTATTTTCAAAACTTTTCATGCCAATGTTCGGATTTTAAGTGGTGTTGCCAATGCATTCATCATGTGGGACATTGTGAGACCTATATGTGCTGAATACATTGGCTTGTGTTGAATACATTGGATTTGATGATAAAAGTTTTGAATACTACAAAAACACCTTTTTAACAAGGTCCGACATAGGTCCAGCTTGTTTTGGGTAGCTCCGGCAAGGTCCGACGTAAGGTCCGACTTCTTTGTCTAGGTCCGACTAGCTTTGGTTAGCTCCGGCTCTAGGTTCGACTAGCTTTGGTAAGCTCCGGCGCTAGGTACGACTAGCTTTGGTTAGCTCCGGCGCTAGGTACTTCTAGCTTTGGTAAGTTCCGACACTAGATCCTGTTAGTTTTGATAAGCTCCATCTCAAGGTTCGGTTAGTTTTGGCAAGTTCCGGAGCTAGATTGTAATGGTTCTGCTTTTACTTTGAAATATTTTGAACTTGTTTCTCATCTATGAAAAGTTTGCTTAGTATTATTTACTAAGTTTTTGGTGTGTTTTGGTGGTTATGACTGATATCCTTTTGCTATGGTTTGCAACATGCTTATGTGAGGTGCTCACGTAAGGTGTGTGGTTTGGGAACTAACGAGAGTCAAGTCGAGGACTTGTGCTCGGAAGTATCGGTTGATTATTCATGTGCAGGTGTCGCTTGAGTTCAAGACATGGCTGGTGACGGGATCCATTGAACTAGTCTTAGGGAGAAGATGAGGTTCAACAACTAAGTTCGAGAGAAATTGTGGTTGAGTTGATCGGGAGGTCGCGCAACATGTTTGAATCAAGAACAATGCATATGAAGGTATTGTGGATGTCGTTGGAAGATGTTTGCACGTGTGCAAGCAGTGCATGGATGTATCTACATGGTTCCGAGGCGTGATGAAGACATGTGGACATAAAGAATTGGTCAGAAATGTCCAATCAACTAGGTTATGGACTCAGGCTGCGGGTGAGTCGTGTTTGACTCAAATAAGGAAAGTTTTGAGTTGGTTATGATAGGATTTCGTGTGGGTCACAAATTTGAGTTGTTCCAGGAATGTGGGATACATTCCTAAGGTGTTTGGAAGTCTTAAGATTACTTCTATGTGTGTATAGAAGAGTCTTGAGCAGTTATGGAAAGTTTAGATTCGTAAATTGAGTAGGATTAGAGTCCTAGTTAGGTTTGGGTTCACCTAAGGGCTCGTTATATAAGCAAGGGAGGCCAAAGCTCGTGGGGCACGACTTTGGGGCTGTTCCTTCTAAGTTTTGATCAATACAATTCATAGTGTAAAGGAGTTTTTGTGCCTTATTCGTTCGACTTGTTTTCTTCAAGTCTTTCTCGTCGAGTTTCTGCACAACACTACCTTTCTTTGGAGGTTTTATCATTACTCGAGTTTTACAGATCCGATTGATGTGATTTTTTTTGGGTTGTCTTCACAACTTGATTTTCTATCATCTGTGAAAATTTCACAGTCATTGGATTTGTGGTTTCCGATCTACACGAGTTTCTTTGCAGTATTCCAGAACTGTTTTTATTGGGTAAAGCAAATTGACCTTTGTTTGATCTTTCGATCGTAATTTGAGTTTTTCTTGATGGATTTTCGTGATTCTTGTTGTGACGTCTTCGTGACTTGATTCTCCATAATCTATACATGTTTAGTTACAATTGATCACCAATAGATTAGTCGCACACATAATTTCTTTAACAGATTGTTTTTCTGCCGAGGGGTTTTTTGTTGCTTCCGCTGAAAAGTTTTAATCTACCATTCATCCCCCCTCTGGTAGCTTTACACGTGCTCTTCGATCCTACAGATCTGACGTAACTATCGTAACTATCGTCACACCGCGCTAGCTTACTCTTCTGGCTAGAGGTTTTGACGGGCTCTTTGACCTTACCTTGACTTGAGTCGGGTTTCTTCTGACTTGAAGCTACAGGAGTCGTGCCCTCTAAAGCTCCGGGGATTGAGATCCCTGATGGAGGAGTACTTCTACGTCTCTCAACAATGCCCAAGTTGTCCAGCAGCGGCATCTTCTTCTGTAGCTGCCTCTGGAACTCCAGAACCATGTTCAGGGGTAGGAACTCTGCTGGAGGTGTTAGGTCAGCAGGATTGATGGTTTCATGTGCAACTTTTGGAGATGAAGTTTCAAAACCCTTTCATCCAAGTTTGACTCGATACCAACATCAATCTCGTATGGGTCTGTTTCTCCACTGAATGTCCATGCAGGTCATTCCCTCTTCTTCAACGGAGCCCAACGGTTGGAATCACCATAGAGGGTTCACCCCTCCTTCCACGCAACTCTAGATCCTTGACAAGATCGGGTTGTACTCTTTCGTCAGCTTTGAGAGCACCTCCTAGGTGTCGGTGTCGGTTGTGGGAAGGTATCAGGCAGCTCCAGCCTGTCATGGCGATCCACCTGATGATCACCCAATCCTTCTTCCATCCATCCCACTTCCCGGAAGGAAACATCTTCAAGTACTTGAAGGGTGAATTCTTGTGCTTCACAAAGTAGTAGAAGCCAAGGAACTCATTCCCTTT
Source organism: Tuctoria greenei (assembly GCA_036927565.1). Taxonomy (NCBI): domain Eukaryota; kingdom Viridiplantae; phylum Streptophyta; class Magnoliopsida; order Poales; family Poaceae; genus Tuctoria; species Tuctoria greenei. The sequence continues at coordinate 125,710,102 of JAYESD010000011.1, read as the reverse complement.
CCCGGTTGTCTGAACCGTGAAGAAGGTCAGAAGAGCTCGATACAGGGCGGCACACCCACCCACATCTCATAAAAATGGACAAAAGTCGCCACCAGCAAGAAGGACTGGGACCAAGTGGTGGAGCTGCAAACTGTAGTAGTCCAGCAACATCAACAAGAAGATCGAGAATGGCGCGATGAGCCCCACCATGGCGAACACCAAGAAGTACACGATCTTGCCAGCGCTTTCCTTCTTGAAGGGGAGTTTGCTAAAACAAATCGAGTTCTTGAAGGAGTCACTCAACGATCCCATGTAGGTGCAGAATCTCGACAACTCGTTGTCGCTCTTGATCCTGCTATGAGGAAGTCCAAACTCCATTGCCACAAAGTGGAGCAGAAGTGGAAAAAGTGATGCAAGGGCAGAGAGCTCTAAGCGCAAGATCAAATGAAAGCGTAAAGAGTTCTCTTCCCGCGCGGACTTTCTCCCTTTAGTAAGCCTCCACAACGCTTGGATGGAAACTACATACAAACCCGAATAACCTCATCAATGACAAGGGGGCCCGAGTCTACATTGTTAAAAAGTTGCACCAGGTGAACCGTTGTCACGATGGGAAGCTGGAAGCCTGAGGGCGGCAGCCTGACAGGGCTACAAAGATTACGCTGGGAACCAATATGAACTTCGTATTGGGAACCGGCGATCTTCAATTGCATGAGATTCGCACGCCAGGATCCAACTCACCATATCAAGAAGTGCCACATGGCGATGGCACAACTATGTGTTGTCGCTTCAACCGCCCAAGAAAATACTTTGGAGCAACAGCGTGAGAATCGATGATGGCCCCACCTCCGGCAGCATAACCTCTCTCTGAGGTGGGCCCGGGGGCCACTAGCGGTACCCTGCGTACCGGGTACCTCTTGGTACCTTAAACAAAGTCATGGAGTTCCTATATCAAGGTGGCAGACGTACGAATGAGATACGCGTCCTGCAATATCAGATCTGTCTCCCACCATAGGGTGGCTCCGGTGTTGCCATGTGTCCAGAAGGGTCAGACCTACATCCCTCGTTTGGGTAGCTCTGGTGCTGCCACGCGTCCAGTAGCACCAGACCTATCCCCAAGTAGAGGGAAGCTCTGGTGCTTCTACGTGTCATGCGCCCGGACCTGAGTGCAACAGGAAGAAAGCGGGATCTCCAACGGCGTGGACATTCAAGGGCTGTCAATTAGCCGTTACAGGACCTGGTTAACGTATCATTAATGCTATATTAATGATGCACGATCAGAGGACTATCAATACTGGTAATGCTGTTGTTAAGACACGCTATCACGTTATTAATCATCCTTAACATTATAGATAATGTAGAGGGCAGTGATTATAGCCGGGGCCACTTGTCGGACCAGGCACATACTGTAACAGTCAGTCCTTGGCATATAAAAATGGATGCGCTGCATGGTAGAAAGGGGAGGTCATCTGACATACATCCAAGCTCAGGCTTACTCATACTCATACAATCAACACACACCGTGGAGTAAGGTATTATGCTCAGGCGGCCCGAACCACGTAAAACTCTTTGTGTTCACTTTTTGTTCTTGATCTTGACTAGCACTCCATCCGAATACGAACCTCCGCAGACTACTTCTTAGTAATACCGGGGGAAGTGTCTTAGTCCACACTTCAACACACTTCGACAGTATGTGTTTGTATTTGTATATTTATACACCTCGATTTTGACGATTAACATTAGTTTGAGATTTATCCGAAAAATAATTCAGAATGATTTGTATTTTGTGTCAAAATTTGGGTTGTGACAAATGACAATGCACCACCACAAATAAATGGATCCATTTCCATCGGAACGGCTGGCCAATAGCCATTTTGTCTCTTGCACAACAATAAAGATTCCACTTGGGACGTGCTTTTTCAGAATGATTTGGTTTTCAAGAATTAACCTCTATGTTTTGTCACTACTAGACAATTGTGATCGATCGCAGGAGGGTACACACACCACAACGTGCCTTGCTCAACCGCGAACTGGTTCGCTGGTTCACTGGTGGCAAGTTTTTTTTAACAAGGCATGCATATTCATCACTAATGGACATTCAAGGGAATGTGATACGAAATTATTCATTTATGTGGACCTGTGGATGTACATAACCTCTTGGAAGAGTTTAAAGTTTGGGAGGATTATGCAACGATCTATTTCATGAAGAGTTTAAAGTCGAGCAGGATCCTTGGGAGACATGGCAGGACTCCGCCCTATTTAAAAATTAGTATTGCTGTTTGCTACTTATATTATGAATATGTTTGGTTTAGCTTTATGAAGCAGTTTCACTGTTAGAAATCTAAATCAAATGATTTGTAGAGAAGCAGATTATTAAAAATATATAGATTTTTCCCAGTACAAATTGTAACCTGCTCTCATTCCAGATTTTCCATATACATCATTAAACTACTGAAAAAAATTATGTACCTATCATTGGTTACGAATACAAATTACTTTTCTTTTACTTTCTTTTATCTCAGCTCATTGCAATTTTTCCCTAACTCATAGCTAAAATCAGATTTTCAGAGATCCACAACTAAAACAAACACCATATAGTTAAGGGTGTATATAGTTGAGGGTGTGGCTGTATATCCTGATCAGCCAAGTTCGAATCCTCTTATATGTGAATTTGAGTGTTAGTTTTCTCCTGAATATAAGACCATATAGTTCTTCTTAGATTGATCCAACATTTTTATTAAAAACAAAAACTTAACTGAACTGCGTTAAGCTCTAAGACATAGTCATGTTTGTTGGACAACATATCCGGTCAACTGATAACGGCCTAACGGGATACGCGCAGTAGATATTTTCAGATATGGATGAACGACGATACCAAGAATCAATTCAGTTCACCGTATAAGATATACTAACAGATCTGCAGTAGTACTATTTAACTGGCTGCGCCGGCGCTGCTAACATTGATACCTATCACGTAAGTAGCGATCACCATGGATGCTGCGATCATCGGGGGCGCCCTTGCGATTCTTCTCCTCGTGAACAACGCCTTCTTCCTCGCTTCCGGCGTCCAGAGCAACCGTCATGCAGCAACGACTGCCGTCAACAGCAAAGGCGATGAAAAAAAGGTTACAATATCACGATCGCACGCACGCATACATGCAGGTCAGGTGCAGGTTTCCCTATTCATCCGGAGATTGATTATGAGTACGGGGGTGTTGTGTATGCACATGCACGCAGGTATACATTGTCTTCACGGAGAGGCAGCCGGCAGCGGCATCGGAGTCGGGCGTCGGCGCCACCATAGAGTCATTCCATCATAGCTTGCTTAGCGATGCTCTCGACGGCGCAGCAAGCAGTTCCACTACTCTCTCGAAGGAGAGAGTAGTGTACCACTACACGAGAAGCCTGCACGGCTTTGCTGCCCGGCTCACGGATCGGGAGAAGAAAAATCTCGCGGGTAATTGCATCTACAGATGAACGACATGTGCTTGATGATTCTGTATATATATGCTCTGACCTGACCATCCATATGGTGGATTCTGCAAATATCATCAAGGCAAGGACGGAGTCCTCTCGATACATGAGAGGGTGGTGTACATGACACAGACAACAAGGTCATGGGACTTTCTGGGTTTCCCGCTGCAGGAGGAGCGAAAGAGCCTGCCGATCGAGCAGGACGTCATTATCGGCGTGATCGACACCGGCATCTCAGCAGAGTCGGCATCCTTCGCCGACCACGGCCTCGCGCCGCCACCGGCCAAGTGGAAGGGCCGCTGCTCCCCATATTTCAAGTGCAACAAGTAAGCATCCCATTATTTTATCTTGTATATGACAAATTAAGGTGACTGACGGTGTCGACGAATATACGCGTTATATTCTCATCAGTAAAATAATAGGAGCATGGGCCTATTACGGAGCAGATCCGGATGCCATCGCCGTGCCGGACGATCGCGAGGGCCACGGCACGCACACGGCGTCCATCGCCGCGGGCCGGGCGGTCCGGAACGCCAGCCTCTACGGCCTGGCAAATGGCGTTGCCCGCGGCGCGACGCCCGGAGCGAGGCTGGCAATCTACAAGGCGTGCTGGGACGGGATGTGCGCCTCGGAGGACATCCTTGCGGCCATGGACGACGCCATGGCGGATGGCGTCGACGTGATCTCTATATCCGTCGCGGCGGCTTCCCTGCAGGACTACAGCGACGACGCCGTTGCCATCGGCGCGTTCCACGCCTCCAGGAGAGGCATCGTGACGTCCGTCGCTGCCGGCGGAAACTGCGGACCTATGCTGGGCACAGTCACTAACGTTGCGCCGTGGATGATCTCCGCTGCGGCAACCACCTCCGACCGCAAGATCTTCAGCAGAGTGGTCCTAGGGAACGGGAAGCACTTTCTGGTCAGTATGTCGATCATACGTACGTACTGACGCTAATACTTAATGGAGAAGAATTTTGTAGCTTATAAATTTGATTCCAGGCAAATACCATCAACACCTTTCCTGATAGCGTGAAGAGGGCGCTCATGGTGGACCCTGGGTAAGTAGTACTCTTTTCATCTAAAAATACTTAGTCACGTAGGAAAAAAAATTTAGTTCAAAATGAACTACCATTCTTGTTCTAAATAACAAGTATTTTGAAATAAATAGAGTATGTACCAATAGCGAGACCACGGGTCTGGTGGTCGCTATATCTAATCCACTTGTTTGCGCAGGAACTGGGAGAAACTGCAAGGTTCAAAGTATAAGGGAGCGATCCTTCTGTGTCCGTCGCAATCGTCTTTATATGAGCGTGAACTCTTCAGGACAGGCGCAGCCGGAGTCATCTTCCCAGACGACACCCGCGAGGACTCGGAATCCTACGCCATTCCCACAGCGGTCGTCTCATTGGCTCAGTTCCATGAGATCCTCCAGTACTACAACAGTAGCAGGTCGGGACCACGATGACTCTGAGATTAACTGCACATCGTCTTGTATCCACAAGATCGGTGTACTTAGCTTGCATATATACATTCTCTCACGTATGCAAATATTGTATGCGCAGGCATCCTGTAGTTAGCATATGGAACAGCCATGCAGTGTTCGACGGAAAGGCGCCACGGGTAGCTGGCTTCTCGCCTAGGGGGCCAAATCTGCTAGCACCTGGTATTCTCAAGGTACGCGACTTCGCACTGCTTTATCCGCGTCAAATGAATCTGATTCCGAAGGAATGCTGATGGATGTCTTGTGTTGCTGTGGAGCAGCCGGACATAAGTGCACCAGGAGTCGAGATCCTGGCGGCTTGGTCCCCTGACAATGTTGTTTCCATGCGCGCGGACGATGACCGGCGAGTGCCCTACAACATCCTCTCCGGGACGTCGGTGGCAAGCCCACACGTCACAGGTGCCGCCGCTTATGTCAAAGCTGTCCATCCCGGCTGGTCACCTGCGGCCATCATATCCTCCTTGGTAACCTCAGGTAACTATCTAAAGGGTTCGCAGCGCGTACATATATACTCTCTCTTTATTTTTTATTTGACGTCCGGATAGATGAGATTAACTTAGTTCTAGTTTATTTTTTTCTAAAACGTCAATTAAAAGATAAGAAGGGAGTACTAATCACAGATACTGAATAATGCGAACAGTTCCTGTCAAAAGTCTAGTTACCTGCTAATAGCTAGCTAGCGAAACTTTACATTTTGCTAATTCAAGACTAGCATGAAATATTTTTTCTTCCATGCGTGGAACTTTTTTCATCGGTATATAGTTACTCATGAGTGCCCTTCCATCATGCAGCAAATCCAATTCATTCCAACAACATTTCGGAGGCTGAGTTCTCCTACGGTGCTGGCATGGTTAACCCCGCAGGCGCTGTTGACTCGGGCCTCGTGTATGACGCCTCAGAGGCCGACTACATCGATTTCCTCTGTGCGCATGGATACAATCCCAAGCAGATCACAACAATCACTGGGAAGAGTGCGACTTGTTTGTACCCTACAAGCTCTTCGGCAGATCTGAACTACCCATCCATCTCGATCCCCGTTCCGAACTACGGCGTGAGCTTCAGCACAGTGATTCCCAGGGCCGTGACAAACGTTGGTCCAATTGATTCAGTGTACCGCGTCAAGATCAGCTCGGTGCTGGGCATCACAATCAGTGTTGAGCCAGAGGAGCTGGTGTTCAACGGGACGCAGAAGAAGGTAAACTTCACAGTGACTGTATCGGGTACATTGCGACGGGGGATTGACGGGGGACTGGGCGCATCGGCGTCCATCATCTGGTCTGGTGGAAAGCATCAAGTGAGGAGTCCAATATATGTATTCCCTCAACAGTTAAGCTCTTACACTAGTACGGAGCACTGCAGGTGTAAGATGATTTGTGATTAATTTGGCTGTGGTGGCGATTCATTAGTTTGCCGCTTGGAGTTGGGTACCAAATCTAAATTCAAACAATTTTTTAATGTAGCAAAGACCACTCATTTTTTAAATCGCAGCTGTTCCTGTTTTTCCCTTTATCTTTATTTTTCTTTTTTCTCTAAGGACGACAATAGGATTTCATCGGGTGGTGCGGAACGATATGACACCGAATAGCATCACTAAACAATTATGCGATGGTCGACCGCTCGAAAACAAAGAAACACGTACACTTCAGTATCTTTATTGAGTCGGTGCCATGCCCCACGACACAACATTGCATATTACAAGTGATATACAATGAAAATATATAAATATGTTCGTTATGATATATTAAAGTGCAGCTTGATAAAATATCTATTGTAGCGGGAAATATGGTTACAACTTTATTACATCTCTCACTATACACAATAAGAAAAAGTGGTGTGCTTAGCCCACAAGCGCATCACACTACCGACACTCACAAATTTGAAGTAGTATATGACAGTTTGCTACACTCATAGTACATGAAAAAGATTTCTCAATAAGCTGTGAGATCCTAATGATTCAGCAAGACGTACCCGACAAAATAAAGTCCTAAACTCTTATCCAATATGCACAGATAAATAGACATAATAAGAGAGCTACTTTGTATAAAAAATACTAATAGTGGGTCCTTAATTTCCGTTTTTTGTATTAAGTTAATGGTTCACGAAAAGAAAAACTTTAGTTATCAACTATGTCCAAACATACAAGATTTCAAAACATGAATTTAAATAATATAGTTCATCACATTTATAATATGACAAATCATTACCACGTACCGACTCAACGAACAAGCGAACTCATTTTCACCACGGTGAACGATGATTCGAATCGATTTTTAATCCTACATGGAGAAACCTGAATGCAAGACACGTATGCCCGTTCAGAAGTTGCACACAATACACTTCACTCCACGTTGTACCTGGCAACATTTCCTAACACACAGCAAGGCCGAACCAGTTTACCCGTCCCGGAAAGAAAGTCCCTACAAGTGACACACGTCCTAGACATTGCACATTAGCAGATTCACATCTCTCTACCTGTCAAAGCCAAAACTTTTGGTTCTACCTTTGCAGCTGTCCTGGTCTTTTGCAAATCTTGGTGGATATCAATCAGTGGTAGGGTAGCATGCACAGGAGAAAATAAAGACCTAAAAAAGGCATAACCCATTTCTGAAATTTGTTAATTAATTAAAACTGCGATTTGCTACTGTTATTTAATTTCTCTTATTCCATTGTTCTAACATCAATTCTGAATGCACCATTGGATTCCTCAGGTCCAAATTAGTTTACCCACAAAGTTTATAATTTTTGGAGCTAATTTCCATTTTCAAATTGATTTTTCAAATTTCTGTGAGGAGGGAGTATTGACATGTGGGGCCTATCGGTCGGTTGACTTGGGGGAACCGTCTTCTCCTTAGTCGCCTTTTGTGCGCGTCCACGACGACAGCTGCACACCGCCACCGAATACGGCTTCCGTGCTCCTGACTTCGTACTCCCAAGTGTACTCCCATGACGTATCATAATTCCATTAGTTCATCTTGAGCTGATTGGATCCCACATAAAAAAGATAAATCAATAAAAGCGTGTCACTTAATAGAAGTATCTATGGGAGCACCAAACGGAAGTACCGAAGCCGCATTGGGCGCCACCTCCCTCTCACAACCTTTACCGCCTCTGGTGATTGGAGGACCGCTCTGAAGCATTGAAGGCGAGCAAATCCATTTCACCGCGTGATACCCTCTCACCGAGTTCTTCTTCGCGCGTTCTCTCTGCTTCGCCCCGACGCCACCACACCCATTTCCCTCTGTTCTTCACCGTCTGAGCTGCTGCCGCCCTCGTTTGCTCGCGGGTGCAACACGAAAAAGGTGCAATGTGACCTCCTCAACCCGCTCCCTAGGTCGGTTCATCGCCTCCCTGCTCCATTTTGTCGTTTTAGCTCGAGTGCCGCTGTTCACTTTGACGGCCGCCGGTCACCATCGCACGTTCCCATCACTCCAAGCAATGCCATGCCTTACCAAGCTATGCCAAGCTTCGCTAGAACACCCTCTACCGTGCTGCAAGTTCCGCACTCCATTGGTTCGAGTTCATGCAAGTAATCGGAGAAGTGTTCACGGTCCCCTTTTAATGAGTTGAGTTAGGTTTTCGGATATTTCTTGCAACACCAGTCATGAAGCTTCGATTCAATGGAAGGTCAGCTTCCTCGCGCCCAAGCGCGTGCACCGATTCGAAAATCAAGCCAAGCCGTGGTCGGGGTAGGGTTCTAGACAAGTTTTCGTCGCCGCCGGCGCCTTTGCATCGGGTCGCCGTCGAGCCCTATGCTCCGGTCCCGTTTTTAGTGATTGTACTGCATGTTCTTGGTCGCCGTGCTCACAGGGTGCTCCCAACCGGTTGGTGGTGCCGTTAAGGCCTTTTAATCGTGGAATCGTCGTCACCATCAATGGCGCCGCCGCTGCCACCGTCGGGGAGCCCGATTCCGGCGATGAGGTGCCCTTTCTTCTTGTCCAGGAGGTGTGCAGCCTGTCTAGCTACCTTTTCGGCCAGAACCTTGGGCCAGCCACGCGTCACCGGCGAGGGGGAACGCGGCGCGCCGCCGCCGGTTGCCGTTCGCCTCTGTCTTGGCCGAAGGTAGAAGACGACCGGATCCGTTGTAGTCCCGGGATCCCATGCGGCTATAGAGTGAAATCAGTGAACCAGTTTGTGGCTTGCGCCAGGGATCCTCATTTTCAACCGTGCACTACAGGAAAAGATGAATATGGTGTCGGTTTAAGTAGATGCGTCCGCTCCGACACATTTAACTCGTCTAAGGGTGTCGATTTATTGGAACCGACACCCATAAGTTAAATGTGTCGGTTTTTTTGAGCCAACCGACGCACATATTAAATGTGTCGGCCAAACCGACGCTTACATTAAAGGCGTCGGTTCAACCGACGCTCATATGGCAAGCCCGGTGCTTCGGCCAGTGCAAAACTGACGCTTTCAAGCGGGCCCCACTCGACATCTAAACCATTTGCCTCTTCTCTTCTCCCGTGCCCACTTTAGTAACGCCTCGCCCTCGCCCGCACCCGCGCCCACGCCCGCCGCCGCCGCCAGCCTGTCGTCTCTCCAGCGCCCCTGCCCGACGGCTGGCCGGCGTCCCCTCCGCCTACCCCGTTCGGCCACCCGTCCGCCCCCTTGTCCGGCGCGCCCGTCTCCCCCGTCCGCCTCGCCCGTCGGCGCCCCCGGTGCCTCCGTTCGCCCCGCCCGCTGGCTCCCCCGGCACCTCCATCCACCCCTTCTTGGCACCCTGTCTGCCCCTCCTCGACGCCCCGTCAGCGCCCGGGTCCCGCCGTCTGGCCCCCTTAGGCGCCTCCTTCCGCCCCCCCTCGGCGCTCCGTCCGGCGCCCCCCCGACCGGCCCTCCTCGGCACCTCCTTGGCGCCCCCTGTCCGCGAGTGTGAAGTCAAGGTAAAAAATTTATAGTTGAAGCTTTATGTGTGATCTTTGTTTGTTGCGTGCATGAGTTTGTATATGTGTGATGTTCTATGTGTTAGCTTAATTCATAGCTAATGTGGGTATGTAAGATTAATTAATGACTAATTCTCAAATTACATGCAAATTTACATGCTTAACTTATATATGTGACCATGATTAATAGTTTCTAAATATGTGAGCATGATTAATAGTTTCTAAATTTAACTTGTATGAATAGGTAATTTAACTTGTATGTATATGTGAGCATGTTTAGATTTCAGTAGTCTCTAAATATGTGTGACTTGTTAGTGTGAATAGGTATAAGCTCAAAAATGGGTGATGACCGTCAGACGATGTATGATGGATGGAGTTCAGATGGTGTGTACACTTTAGAATGGGCACAAATCGCAAATGTGTTCGTGAACCAAGCATTTCCTAGTGGTGCTCATTTTGTGAAGTGTCTGTGTAGCAGCTGCCAGAATCGTCAACATTTGTAGATGTCTGAAATGATGATGCACCTTTGTAAGCACGGATTTATGCTAGACTATCTAGTGTGGCATGAGCATGGAGAGGTGGATCATGCTAGTGAGTCGGACGAAAATGAGAATGAAGATCATATGGATGAGATAATGGCGGATGTTGGTCGAGAGTACGAAGAGCAGACACTGCCAGAGGAGGTGAAGAAGTTTTACAGGATTTTTGCCGCCGCGGGTGAAAAAGTGTATGAGGGCACCAATGTGACCGTTCTGCAGGCGGTCACACGACTTATGGGGTTGAAGTCTAAGTTCAATTTTGCAAACAATTGCTACAATGGTATCCTGAAGTTGATCAATGATCTCCTTTCGTCAAAACATAAGATGTCGGAAGACATATATCACTTAAAGAAGATTTTGGAAGGTTTGGGCATGAGTTATGAGAAAATTGATGCGTGCGAGAATAATTGCATGTTGTTTTGGAAGGAACACCATAATGATAATCATTGTATGCATTGCAAAGCATCTAGACATGTGAAGATTTTGAATGATGATGGAGAGAAAATAAGTACAAAGGTACCGATCAAATAGCTTCGGTACATGCCTATCACGTCGAGGCATAAACGATTGTTCCTTTCTCAAGAAACAGCGAAGTAGATGAGGTGGCATTCAGAAGGGTTACGTGAGAGCGATGAAAAAGATAGTATGGTGCATCCTTCGGATGGCACGACATGGCAAGCTCTAGACTGTTTCGATCCGAAGTTTGGTAAATGTCCAAAAAATGTTCGTCTTGGGTTGTCAACAGATGGTTTCACTCCTTTCAGCACAAGTAACAATCTATACTCTTGTTGGCCTATTTTTATTATGCCTTACAATCTCTCTCCCAACATGTGCATGAAAGAATGATACATATTCCTCTCGGCCATCATTCCTGGTCCTAAACATCCTGACACGAAAATCAATGTGTTTATGCAACCGGTTATTGAGAAGATAAAAGAGTTATAACAAGGTGTAAAGGCATACGACAGTCATCTGAAATGTGAATTTACTTTACGTGTCGCGTATCTATGGTCTATACATGATTTGTTTGCATATGTCATTTGGTCTGGTTGGTGTGTCCACAGAAAATTGTGTTGCCCAATATGTATGGCTGACACTGATGCCTTCAGGTTTAAGTATGGAAGAAAAGTCAACTTCTTTGATTTCCATTGATGATTCCTTTCTTCAAATCACCCTTTTAGAAGTGATACACGATCATTCCAAAAAGAAAAAAGTGTTACAGAAGGATCCTCTCGTCTACTGACAAGTGAACAAAAAATGGCATGGCATGCGAAGTTAAAAGAGTCCACTGAAGGTGGTTTCGAAGAGTATGGTACAAAACACAACTGGACCCATATTTCTTTTCTTTGGGAGCTACCATATGCAAAGGCGTTGCTTTTAATGCACAACATGGATTTGATGCACCAGGAGCGTAATGTCGCTGGAAGCATCATAAGCATGTGTTTTGATTTTACCAGTCGAACCAAAGATAATTTGAGTGTGAGGAAAGACTCAGCTGATATTTGCAATTGTCCTGTGGTTGAGGTTATAACAAATGCAAACGAAAATGAAAGTAGGCCACAAGCTCCATACTATGTTAGACCAGAAGAAAGAAAGTAAATACTTAGTTGGTTGAAAACACTGAAGTTTCTAGGCCGCTATGCAGCAAACATAAAATGATGTGTTAATCTCAAAACTGGTAAATCTAATGGGTTGAAGAGTCATGATTACCACATTATGATGGAGAGACTTGTACCGATAATGTTCCGTGGCTACTTCAAACCTGATTTGTGGAAGATGTTTGCTGAACTTAGCTACTTTTATAGACATATTTGTGCTAAGGAAGTGTCAGAAAAGATGATGCGATGGTGGGAGAAAGAAATTGTTATGCTTGTATGTAAGATGGAAAAAGTGTTCCCGCCTGAATTTATGAATGTTATGCAACATTTGTTGGTGCATTTACCTTATGAAGCATTGGTAGCAGGTCCTACACAATTCAGGTGGATGTATAGCCAAGAAAGAGAATTGAAAAACTTAGAGCTACTGTGTGCAACAAAGCAAGAGTTGAGAGTTGTATTGCAGAAGCATTTGCAGCTAAAGAGATTACTAACTTTTCTAGCAAGTATTTTCACGTGCCAACAACGTGAACGCATCTGTCACACGATATCATAATGTAGAAGAGCAATCTACGAGTGAGCTTAAGATTTTTCAGTGGAAGGGTAAAGGTGTCGGGGCTGCTAATTCTCATTATATTTCGATGCAAGAAAGGAACTACACCATGCATTACATATTTTTCAACATGGAGGAGGTGTTACCATATTTTGAAATGTTTGACAAGTTGTATTGAAAATCTTCACGAAAACCTACACAAAGTCAATTGGATAAGATGCGTCAGCATGGGATAAAAGATGGAAAAAACTTTGTGGACTGGTGAATGTAGGTCTAGAGGGGGGGTGAATAGGCCTTTTTGAATTTCTCGGTTCCTGTAGCACTTCAACAACAAGGTCAAAACCAGATATATCGGACTAGTCCGGTAAAGTGCGGACTAGTCCGGATTTCACGGGCTAGGTTGATCAAGTTAGGTCAATTTGATTGTTTCGTTGACGTTTGCAGCGGAAATATAAACTTTAATAACAGTTCAATAGTTGTATGTCAAGTTTTATTGCAAGTATGATTCTTGTTCAACTATTTAACTTGAATTCAACAAAATGAATCGAACCCTAGATAATGTTGATCAACTAGAATGATGAACACAAACGAACAAGACACAAGATGTATCCCGTGGTTCGGTTACCACGAAGGCAACCTACGTCCACGTTGAGGAGCCCACAAAAGGACCGGGTCTTCACCAACCCTTCTCTCGTCGGATCGCCACGAAGGCCAATCCTCTTCCACTAATCACACAGGGGTAAATCACCAAGTTGAAGGGGCGATCTCACAAGTTGAGAGCTCCCTTGATTACAAGTTTCAAGACCACCAATAACACACTTCGAAATATACAAATTGAGATACAAGAGTGTGTTAGAGATTCATACCAAGAGCTCAATCGTGTGCCAAGTGCCCTCTCCAATGATCTACAAGTGATCTTCAATGGATTGATCAATTTTTCACTTAGTTTCGTGGAGAGAGGTAGTTTTTGAGTCTCTTGGGAGGTGTGACGGCGCTAGGGTTCGAGAGCGGGTGAAAGTGGGCCGTGCACCTCTATTTATATGGGGTTTCTAAAAGTGACCGTTAGGGTTCAGAAAGATCGGACAAGTCCGTGGTGGTCACCGGACTAGTCCGGTGTGCTGTGTGTAGCAAACCCTAAGTGTCCAGGAATATCGGACTAGTCCGGTTGAAAACGGACTTGTCCGATTTCGCTACTGGAAAGCTTCGGACTAGTCCGATTGTCATCGGACTTGTCCGGACAAATGAAACCCTAAGTGTTTGGGATGACAAGTCCGCACTTGGAGGACTTGTCCGATTTAGATCAGTGTGTATATCGGACTAGTCCGTGTAGACACCGGACTTGTCCGAAGTGGATCAGAATGAATATCGGACTAGTCCGGCTGATATCGGACTAGTCCGGTCCTGTATAGCTTTGTGCATTGTGTGTGTGTGATTAAATGAGATTGAGCTCTTGGGTGTGTTTCCTTAACACACTCCATACATACTAAACTACTAATTTCTTCTCCTTGAGCTCAAATTCATTTTCCTTCTCAATTTTCCTCTTTTTGGCACTTTGCTCATTTTTCATCATTTTCCTGCATTCATCTCAACAAAAGGATTAGGATCCCAATTGCTTGTCATGAATCATCCAAAACCCACAAGGGAGTCCTAGATGCACTTTCAATCTCCCCCTTTTTGGTGATTGATGACAACCAATTGAGATTTCACAAAATGAGGTATAAAATGAGATTTTCATAAAGTATGCACATATGACTCAAAAATACATCAAGCAACAAGATAATTATTCATGTGTGCATTCTTTATGGTGGGATGCATACTAAGAGCATGAATGCATTAAGAATGACAGAATTTGCATTGATCAACTAATATCAAGTGAATATGGCATTTCAGGAGCAAAAATTCAGATTTCATCACACACTTGCAAATTAATTGAGCAATTTAACACAGGACCAAACATGATATGAAAATAGTGTTAAACAAATACAATCACAATTAAAAATACATAGAGAGCTCTCTCCTCGCATCCTATTCAGCTAAAGCTAAGACTAGAGACTCCCCCTCAATCTCTCCCCCTTTGGCATCAAGACACCAAAAAGAGAGAGAGGAAGGTCCTAGGGCTTCACTCTTCGCCGTCAGACCTCTCATCGTCTTCATCGTCTTCATCGCTTTCCGCTTGACGAGGTTGAGAGGGAGGAGGAGGAGCGGAGTTGCTCGAGCCCCCAATGCCAAAATAGGCAAGCTCGGAGGGAGTCAAGGGGCTGAGCTCGGTGATGTCCGGATCAGAATCTTCAGAAAGTACTGGAGATCCAATTGGGTTGATCTCCAGCTTCTCACTCAGCTGCTTCACATTGGCTTTTATGTACCTCATGTTCTCCTTCCTCTTCTGATTTAGCTTGTGAAGCTTCACTTCAGTTTTCTTGCATGAGGAGAAAATTGCAGCCAAGTACTTGAGGATCCCACTGGCGGATCCTTTCTGAGGGGCTTCCCTGGAGGGAGGAGGAGCCCTAGCAGCTTCTTCTTGCCTTGCCGGTGCCTCGGGGCTTGAGGCCGGCGATGGAGCAGCCTGGACACTCACTGGCTGAGGCTTCTGAGGCCTCAGTGGGGTGTGCTCCACATCCTTCACAAACTCGATCCCTGTGACCTTCTCAATCATAAACATCAAGTAAGGGGCATAGCCACATGATCGGTTGGGGGTACTTGAGACATTGACCATATCATTCCAAATATAGTCTGCAACATCAAACTGTCTCTTCTTGCTTATGACCCTCATTAGAGTCCGGAGGTAACCCTGTACACTCCCTGCATCCCCATCCTTGGGGGCAATGGTCTTCCGGAGAACTCTGTTCAGGACCACAAAGAAGGGCCTCATGTTCTTTGTGGAGGGAGGAACATAATTAGAGTTGGGCTCATACATGAACTTCATTCCGTCCCTCTCAATGACCCCTATGTTGTGGATGATGAGGTGGTCATTTCCAGCAGAGTCTAAATGGAGCAGGTTTGCAAAATCCTCCTGAGTGATGGAGTACTTTGATCCATGGGTCATCCAAGTCACACTTTCTTCATCTTCACTCGAGAAGTGGCACGTTGCATAGAATTGTGCAATCACTTCATCATTCCAATTGTGTCTGAAGGCAAAGAGATCCTTCAGACCATGTCTCTCTGCAGCTGCTATCACTTCATCAAAATCTGCACATTTCTTCTTCTCAAGGTGGGCCCAGTCAATCCATTGACTGCGCACCACCGGGGTCTTCATCGGCAAGTAGACCAGCTTGTAGAAATCAGCATGGAAATTTGACCAAAATCTGCCATCAGCTGCTTGCTTGGGCCTTGCATAGCAATCAACACTTCTCAACTTCGCAGCCACATCGCTGCCCTTGCCAGTGAATCTTTCCTCATTGGGGTCTCGGACCCCTTCTCTGGGAGTATGCAGCTTCAGGGGCCCAACAGGCCCTGTGGCAACCCCCTTGCCCTTCCCTTTAGCTTGTCGAAGGCCACTTGAAGAAGTAGCGGCCTTCGAAGCGGCTTTCTTGACGCACACCTTCCTTCGAACTTGGGGAGGTGAGGGAGCAGGCTCGGAGGGTCTCTCTTGGCGTTTCTTGCCAAGACCCGCAGAGGACCGAGGTGCCACCTCGTGGTCCAACTCGGCCTCGAAATCGGAGATTTCGTTGTCGGAGCTCGACATGATCTGAGAATGAGTGATCAAGAGAAAGGACAAGTTATACAAGGTATTGGTGAGGTAAGATGGCAATGGAAGGCATTAGGGAATTAAAGAATTAGGTTTTGGTTCAGAAACAACGGACTTGTCCGGTGCACAGGCACGGACTAGTCTGGGGGACCGGACTTGTCCGTACCTGGACCGGACTAGTCCGGTGTTCATCTGCAAAAACCTAACAGACTGGACAAAAATTGATCCCTAAGGTAAAACTAGTCTAGCATACACATAGTACATCAACTAGACATGTAACTAGTGAAGAATGCTAGGCCAAACGATAAGCAATAGAGAAATTTGTGATTTCTTAGGGTTTTGAAGAAAATTTACCAAGAATTCAAAGGAAGCTTGAGATTTTGGGGGTTGGAGGCCGGACTTGTCCGCTAACTTCAATCCCCGAGTCTTCAAGCTTGATCTCCGCCCAAGATTGAGGCTTTTCGACGGAGGAATCAAGGATTCGCCTTGGGAGCTCGAGCGCAAGAGAGAGAAAGCTTGGGGGCGAGTGTGGGGTGAAGGGATTAGGGTTTGGTGGCGGCTAGGGTTATGGACACGAAAAATCGGACAAGTCCGGACATGACCGGACTAGTCCGAAGTCATCCAGAGACCTATATCGGACTAGTCCGTGGTCTGTCGGACTAGTCCGGCCTAACCGGCACTCTGCGGACTAGTCTGCAATGGCGGACTAGTCCGGGTAACCACGGACTTGTCCGTGGTCACCAGGAAAGAATTGCATAGCCCATTCATATATATTTGAAGGTCCAATAATTGAGAGTAGAGAGGCAAAACAATTCAAATAATCTTGATGAATTTGACCAGTAAGCAAACAACAATCATACTATGATCAAAAATTCATCAAGATCTAATAATTGACATAGTTTTTCGAGAGAAAAATGAAGAGGGATGATTTTCACAATTCAATCAATATTTTGAAGCAATCATACAGGTATGCAACTTTTCAAGCCACACTCCAAGAATCAAGAATGTTTATCTCATTTCGGAGTTCGCAAAAATGTTTTTCATCAAGTGGCTTGGTGAATATGTCGGCCAATTGTTTTTGGGTGTTGACATGAGAGATGGATATGTCTCCTTTCATGGAATGGTCTCTCAAGAAATGGTGTCTTATGTCAATGTGTTTAGTCCTAGAGTGCTCAACTGGATTGTGGGTTATTTTAATGGCACTCTCATTATCACAAAGGAGAGGAATACGGTTCATATTGTAACCGTAATCCCTTAGAGTTTGTCGCATCCAAAGGAGTTGTGCACAATAACTCCCGGCTGCAACATACTCCGCTTCGGCTGTGGATAATGCAATGGAATTCTGTTTCTTGGATGACCAAGAAACTAAGGATCTTCCTAGGAATTGGCAAGTGCCGGAAGTGCTTTTTCTATCAACTTTGCACCCGGCATAATCTGCATCGGAATACCCAATGAGATTGAATTTTGAGCCTTTTGGGTACCAAAGACCAAGGTTGGGTGTATGAACTAAATATCTTAGGATTCTCTTTACGGCTGTCAAATGACATTCCTTACGGTTGGCTTGAAATCTTGCACACAAACATACACTCAACATAATATCTGGCCTAGATGCACATAAGTATAGTAAGGATCCAATCATGGAGCGATATACCTTTTGGTCGACGCTCGATCCATCTTCATTGAGATCCAAGTGTCCATTCGTTGCCATGGGAGTCTTTATGGGCTTTGCCTTGTCCATGCCAAACTTCTTGAGGATGTCCTGTGTGTACTTGGTTTGGCTTATGAATGTTCCTTCCCTTTGTTGCCGCACTTGGAATCCCAGGAAGTACTTCAATTCTCCCATCATTGACATTTCAAATCTGTCTGTTATAATTTTACTAAACTCTTCACAGAAAGATTGGTTAGTTGATCCAAAAATTATATCATCAACATAGATTTGGCAAATAAAAAGATCATTATCCAGATTTTTTGTGAATAATGTATAGTCTACTTTGCCAATTTGAAAACCATTATCAATTAAAAAATCTCTAAGACACTCATACCAAGCTCTAGGAGCTTGTTTGAGGCCATAGAGAGCCTTACGCAGTTTATACACGTGGTCGGGGAACTCTTCGTCTTCAAACCCAGGTGGTTGCTCCACGTACACCTCCTCCTTGATCGGTCCGTTGAGGAAGGCGCTTTTCACGTCCATATGATACAGCTTGAAATCATGGTGAGTAGCATATGCAAGTAATATTCTAATTGATTCAAGCCTAGCTACTGGAGCAAAGGTTTCATCGAAATCCAAACCTTCGACTTGTGAGTAACCTTTGGCCACAAGTCGTGCCTTGTTTCTTGTCACCACTCCGTGTTCGTCTTGCTTGTTGCGGAAGACCCACTTGGTGCCCACAATATTTGCATTGGGTCTTTCCACAAGTTCCCAAACTTCGTTTCTCTTGAAATTGTTCAACTCTTCTTGCATTGCCACCACCCAGTCCGGATCCTTCAATGCATCCTCAGTCCTGCGGGGTTCCAAAAAGGAGACAAACGAGTAATGTTCACAGAAATTTGCTATACGAGATCTAGTTGTTACTCCCTTTTGGATGTCGCCGATGATGTTGTCGATTGGATGATCCCTTTGAATGCATTGGTGTACTCTTGGGTGTGGCACTTGGGGGGTCGTATGTTGGTGATCATCTTCTTCTCCCCCTGAGTTGTTGTCCTCGTTGATTTGTTGATCATGTTCATATTCCTGTGATTGATCTTGTATCGAGGCTCCCCCTTGATTGTTGATCTCCTCTTGTGGTTCACTTTCCTCTTGTATTTGTGACGATGACTCTTGTGGTCGTACTTCGCCTAGAGCCATCGTCTTCAATGCTTGATAGGAGGCTTCCTCTTTACCTAATTCACATTGATCAACTTGCTCCTTTTGGGAGCCATTAGTTTCATCGAACACTACGTCACGTGCCACTTCAACAAGTCCGGAGGCCTTGTTGAAAACACGATAGGCGTAAGTGTTCGAATCATAACCAAGCAAGAAACCTTCATCAGACTTCGAAGCGAACTTTGAAGTCCTGGGCTTCTTTTTCAAAATATAGCAAGGAGAACCGAAAACTCGAAAATATGAAATGTTCGGTTTGTTACCGGTGAGTAGCTCATAGGGGGTCTTCTTTAGTAGTCGATGAAGGTAGAGTCGATTTGTGGCATGGCAAGCGGTGTTGATTGCTTCCGCCCAAAATCGATCCGAAGTCTTGTATTCATCGAGCATTGTTCTTGCCATATCTATGAGCGTTCGGTTCTTCCTTTCGGCAACTCCGTTTTGTTGTGGAGTGTATGGTGCTGAGAATTCGTGCTTGATTCCTTCCTCATCAAGGTACTCCTCCACTTGTATGTTCTTGAACTCTGTGCCGTTGTCGCTCCGAATACTCTTGATTGATAGTGAGAACTCGTTTTGCGCTCGCTTGAAGAATTTCTTGAGTGTTCCTTGTGTTTCTAACTTGTCATGCAAAAAGAACACCCAAGTGAAGCGGGAAAAATCATCAATAATAACTAAACCGTATTTATTACCGCCGATGCTTATGTAAGCAATTGGACCAAACAAGTCCATATGAAGTTGTTCGAGCGGTCTTGTCGTGGTCATGATGTTCTTCGCGGGATGTTGTGCTCCAACTTGCTTCCCTGCTTGGCACGCGCTACAAGGCCTGTCTTTCTCAAACACAACATCTTTCAAACCTCGGATGTGATCGCCCTTGAGGAGTTTTTGAAGGTTCCTCATACCAACATGTGCCAGCCGTCTATGCCACAGCCAACCCATGTTGGTCTTTGCAATCAAGCATGTGTCGAGTTCGGCTTTATCCTTGTTGAAGTCAACAAGGTAAAGCTTTCCCTTCAACATACCCTTGAATGCAACAGAACCATCACTTCTCCTTGAGACGGTCACACCCTTGTTAGTGAACAGGCAAGTATAACCTTTATCACATAATTGAGATATGGACAGCAGGTTATAATCTAAAGATTCAACGTGTAAAACATGCGAAAGAGTATGTTCAGAGGATATTGCTATTTTACCGGTACCGAGGACCCTTCCTTGACTGTTATCCCCAAAGTAGATGCCTTCGTTTGGGTCCTTGTTCACTTCATACTCCACAAACATCCTCCTTTCTTCGGTCATGTGGTTGGTGCATCCACTGTCTAGCACCCATTTGGATCCACCGGAGGAGTAGGCCTGCAAAAACAAATTACGCCTTGGTTTTAGGTACCCAAGCTTGCTTGGGTCCTTGGAGGTTAGTAACAATACATTTGGGCACCCACACATGGGATTTTGTGTTCCCATGGCGTGGCCCAGCATAATAAGCATACACTTTACCAACATTATTTTTCATTAATACATAAGAAGCATCAAAGGTTTTAAACAAGAGTTGCTGTTGATTATGGGTTGGACTAGTCTGTGTGATCGGACTTGTCCGGATGACCCGGTTTTCATGAGAGTTCAGGTTTTTGGTTTTCGAGTTACCAGGTTGTGAGGGTCCTCCCTTCACAAAGGTAATCCTTCCCTTGTTATTCTTATGATTTCCAGCTCTTTGCTTTCCATCATAAGAGTAACCAATGCCATACATGACATTTGGAGGTCTTTGGACCAAATATGCACTACGTGCATAGTTGATCCTCTCCTTGTCAAATATTACACATTGGGTAGGATTTTTGTCCTTTGTGGAGGTAGAATTTTCCTTCAACCTGGTGTTAATTTTATCACATTTGCAAATATGAGCGATATTAGTTGAAGTGGGTTGAGAAGGTAGGCTTGAAGAGGAGGAAGGTTCACTAAGCTTGAGTGACTCAACCTGCACTTCAAGGATCTTGTTGACCTTGATTAGGTCATCAAGTTGATTCTTGATTGCAACGTTTGAGTTGGTTAACTCCAAGCAAGTTTTCTTGCTTGAAGCTAGCTCAAGCTCTAGTGAGTGGTTTCTCTCCTTTTCAAGAACTAGAAGATTGTCAAGTTCGACATGCTTCTCCTTTTGGGAGATAATCATGTCTTCTTGACGATCAATTAGCTCTTCCTTCTCAACAAGTTGGTTAAGCAAGAATTTCATTTTAGCAGCAGTTTTTCTATCTAAACCAATTAGCATATCTTCATCATCACTATCTAGATCATCATCACTTGAGTAAGAATGCAGGGAAGGAGTTTTGATGTTTACCTTGCGTTTACCTTCCTTAGCCATGAGGCAAGTTCCATTTGCCTTCTTTGCACCGAGCGTGGGGAAGAGTGTGGGTTTCTTGGACATGCTTTCAATGGCTATGCTAGCCATTTCTTCTTCATCGGACGATGAGGACTCATCGTTTGAGTCCCACTCCTTTCCGATGTGTGCTTGTTCAGCTTGTTTCTTCTTCTTGAAGAATTTCTTCGGTTGAGGCTTGGACTCTTTACTCTTCTTCTTGTTGTCCTCATACGGGCAATCGACTATAAAGTGATTGTACTCACCACAATTATAGCATGCCTGCCTCATCTTCGGCTTTGTCTTCTCCTTGTATTTTCCTTCACTCGATTTTGTTCCTTGTCTTTTCTTCATAATTCTTTTGAACTTCTTCATGAACAAAATCATATCTTCTTCGTCCAGCTCGCTGCTTTCATCATCGCTGTCCTCCTCAAGCTGTGCTTCTCTTGCTTCTTTGGATAGAGGCTTGAGTGAGGACTTTAGGGCAACTCCCTTCTTCTTGGCTGATGTGAGGTCGGCTATTTCTTTTATGTGCTTGGCTTGCTTCTCCATCATCTCATAGTTGATGATTTTGCCAAGCAGTTCATCCGGAGTCATTTTCTTGTACCCGGGACTTTCTTGGATCATAGAGCAAAGTGTGACGTTGCGAGGCATAAAGGCTCTAAGGATGAGCTTTACAACCTCGTGGTCATTCCACTTTTTGCTCCCATATGATCGAACCTTGTTCACAAGAGTCTTCAGTCTGTTGTACATGTCCTGGGGAGACTCATCTTCCTCAATCGCGAACCTTCCTAGTTCGCCTTCAATCATTTCAATCTTTGCCTCCCGCACATGCCGGTCACCTTCATGTGCTGTCTGTAGTGTGTCCCAGATTTCTTTGGCAATTTCCAATCCGTCCACCTTTGTGAATTCATCTCGACTTAGAGATGAGGTGATAACGGCTGCGGCTTGGGCATTCCTGTGGATGGCTTGCTCTTGACTTGGCGTGAGCTCTTCATCGTCATCAGGGATGATTATTCCTGTGCACACAATATGCCATAAACTTGGGTTAAGGGAAATCAAGTGCATCTTCATATTTTACCTCCACATGGAGTAATCACTCCCATCGAAGTGTGGGGATTTTACGAGAGCAATAGATAGATAATGACTGCTTTTAGAATTTAAACGGTCATAATTAAAAGGATATCGGGAGTAGTCGGTGTGACTACTCCCCTTCTTCTTTTCTTCGACTTTAGATTTCCCTTTGGAAAGCGCTTTCTTTCTAAGGAGTGCTTTCAGCTCCAATGTCTCCTCCTCATCATCATCGAAGTCTTGAATGGCTTCGAGATACTTTTCAAGCTTTTGGTGCTTGTCATTGTTCATTTCTTCCTGGTTGTTGATTTTCTGGACTTCCTTCATGTCTGACATGATCTCTTCGAGTGGTTGCACTCTTTCTTGAAGAACCTGCTCTGATACCAATTGAATGTAGGCCTAGAGGGGGGGGTGAATAGGCCTTTTTGAATTTCTCGGTTCCTGTAGCACTTCAACAACACGGTCAAAACCAGATATATCGGACTAGTCCGGTAAAGTGCGGACTAGTCCGGATTTCACGGGCTAGGTTGATCAAGTTAGGTCAATTTGATTGTTTCGTTGACGTTTGCAGCGGAAATATAAACTTTAATAACAGTTCAATAGTTGTATGTCAAGTTTTATTGCAAGTATGATTCTTGTTCAACTATTTAACTTGAATTCAACAAAATGAATCAAACCCTAGATATGTTGATCAACTAGAATGATGAACACAAACGAACAAGACACAAGATTTATCCCGTGGTTCGGTTACCACGAAGGCAACCTACGTCCACGTTGAGGAGCCCACAAAAGGACCGGGTCTTCACCAACCCTTCCCTCGTCGGATCGCCACGAAGGCCAATCCTCTTCCACTAATCACACAGGTGTAAATCACCAAGTTGAAGGGGCGATCTCACAAGTTGAGAGCTCCCTTGATTACAAGTTTCAAGACCACCAATAACACACTTCAAAATATACAAATTGAGATACAAGAGTGTGTTAGAGATTCAAACCAAGAGCTCAATCGTGTGCCAAGTGCCCTCTCCAATGATCTACAAGTGATCTTCAATGGATTGATCAATTTTTCACTTAGTTTCGTGGAGAGAGGTAGTTTTTGAGTCTCTTGGGAGGTGTGACGGCGCTAGGGTTCGAGAGCGGGTGAAAGTGGGCCGTGCACCTCTATTTATATGGGGTTTCTAAAAGTGACCGTTAGGGTTCAGAAAGATCGGACAAGTCTGTGGTGGTCACCGGACTAGTCCGGTGTGCGGTGTGTAGCAAACCCTAAGTGTCCAGGAATATCGGACTAGTCCGGTTGAAAACGGACTTGTCCGATTTCGCTACTGGAAAGCTTCGGACTAGTCCGATTGTCATCGAACTTGTTCGGACAAATGAAACCCTAAGTGTTTGGGATGACAAGTCCGCACTTGGAGGACTTGTCCGATTTAGATCAGTGTGTATATCGGACTAGTCCGTGTAGACACCGGACTTGTCCGAAGTGGATCAGAATGAATATCGGACTAGTCCGGCTGATATCGGACTAGTCCGGTCCTGTATAGCTTTGTGCATTGTGTGTGTGTGATTAAATGAGATTGAGCTCTTCGGTGTGTTTCCTTAACACACTCCATACATACTAAACTACTAATTTCTTCTCCTTGAGCTCAAATTCATTTTCCTTCTCAATTTTCCTCTTTTTGGCACTTTGCTCATTTTTCATCATTTTCCTGCATTCATCTCAACAAAAGGATTAGGATCCCAATTGCTTGTCATGAATCATCCAAAACCCACAAGGGAGTCCTAGATGCACTTTCAACTGGTTCCGTGAACATGTATTTTTCTATCTGTTTTTTCCATCAATATTAGTTCGCATGGTCATCATAAGATGCTATCTTTTTTATTTATGTAGTGTATGAAAGATGTCGACATCTCCGATGACTTGCGATAGATGTCACATGGTCAATTGAGAGCAACAAAATTTAGCATATACGATAGCAACAGATATCGTTTTCAGACGGCAAGTTTAGAAGCAAGTCATCAACTTGTTGCCACTACAAACAGTGGAGTAATGATAACTGCTACAGAGGTTAATGGAAAAGTAACAGAATACTACAGTGTTCTTAAAAAAAATAATAGAGTACAAATTTAGCGGTCCAAAAAACACTTCAACTTGTGATTTTCAACTGTGAATGGTTTGATCCAATATCGGGCACACGAGTTGATGATTTTGGAATGGTGGAGGTCAACCATAATTCATGATACACAACCCATAACAACAATGTTGTACTTGCGAATCAAGTGGTACAAGTGTATATCCTCACCCAAGTTTAAAAAATTGGTGGGTTGTGTATACAGTTAACCCTGAAGTGCACCCTCATCGTTATGATGAGTATATAGAGATTCAAGAAGATGACGGTATTATCTATCAAGCTGAAGTCGAGGAAGCAAACGATTTTATGATATCTTGTGGGATGGGACTCCCATAAATAGCTAGTGATACGCTAGAGTTGATGTCTAAAGAACAAGCTGGCCCTTCAAGAAAACGTGTTCGACAATCACAAAGGATTATGGAAAAGAAGAAAAGGATTATGGAAGAAGAGGAGAGATATGACGATGAAGAAGAAGAAGAAGAGATGGAAGAGAGTGAATAGGAAGAGATGGAAGAAGAGATACGTAAATATCTTAATGCACGCGTGACAGAAGCAGATTCTGATGCTGATGATTTTTTATTTATATTGTACGGATTTTTTAGATTTTTATTACGATTGTACACATTCTTTATTTATTATCTAATGTTGTATACTAATCATTTCTATAAAATGTGCGCAAATGTTTAAACTCTTGCCAAGTTTGGGGAAGAAGAAGAGCAAGAAGGGTAGTGGTTCTTCGTCCTCCACTCCCAATTCTATTTCGAGCCAGCCAGACCCGTTTGATGTACTTGTTTTTTACATACATTTAAATGTTAATATTAACTGTCTATTGTTTCTTGCTTCTTTACATACTTCTTTATTTATTTTTTAGGGTACTACTTATAGTGGGTAGAGGTGGAGGCAATTTTTGAGTTGTGTGGCAGAGCCGACGTCGAGCGAGCCTGCACGAGATTCGAGTCTGACACAGGTGGAAGATCGTTGCCCGGCGTATGAGGAGTTGTACGGAGAGAAACCATGGACTGTCAGGCAGACGTCGGAGCAGGAAGGTGGCTTAGGAGGAGGCTCAGGATGAGGCTCAGGAGGAGGCTCAGATACTATTGGGCGGTGGACCTCTTCTGATGGTTGTAATGAGGGGAATGATGAGGATGGCGGTGAAGGGCCTGAGGATCCCGAGCGAGATGCCAGGATTGCAAGAAGGGCAGAGCTAGAAGAGTTAGGACACTCCAATCGATGCCCCTTTAGGTAATATTTCTGATTAATTAATAAGTTTATTATATCTTTTCAATTAACTAATTTATGTACTTTTTATGTACAGGCTGTGGAGGCACCTTTTATGTGGTGTAAGTAAAAGCATGGAAGAGCGGACGATTATAAGGCCGAAGGGTACTAGGTGCTGGGTCGAGCTTGGTTGGAGTGGAAAGAAGCATCGACAAATTGTTAACACCGAGTTGGGAAACACTGTCCGGTTTTGCTATCCCGGTATGGTTTTAGTGGATGGTCAAAGGATTGCAGCACATCATTGGGATTACTATGCGCTTCAAGAGTATGGCGATTTGCGTACATGTCAGGATAGAGTTTGGGAGATGTTCTGGGTAAATTTGTTTTGATTATTTCCATTAGTGCATCTTATTTTGTTTGACATTAATTGTTACTTGTATGCAGGGTAGGTTTCGTTTGGAGGAGGGTGTGAGTCAAGCATATGCTTGTTCAGTTTTTCATAATGAAGCAAAAAGACATGTCAAGGACTCCTTCTCTAAGGCACGGATCAAAGTTGTGACCGTCTACTACAAGATGGTGATGTTCCAACCCATGACAAATAAAGAAGCAACCAAAATTCACCTCACTAGGGAGGAGTACTTGCAGAGTCATGTTGACTGGATTTGTGCGAATATGGAGGCTTGGGAGTGGTTATGCGGGTATTGGGGTTCAGCTAAGTTCAGAAATATTTCTGATAGACATAAAAAAAAACCAGAAGAGCAAGCCAGGAAAGCACTTCTTCGGGCCGGATGGTTATGTTCGGATGGAACAAAGGATGTTATGAATTCTTACATTTATATTTAGATTGCTTCAATTAATTATATTGATTAAATTGTTGAATTTTGATATTGCAGACAACTGAAATTGGTACGCCTCCTACGTTTTTCGAGGTTTATCTTAAGGGGTACAAAGGTCCAGACCCAAATCATCCGGAGGTGTTGTGTGACGAGGCATCAACACAGAAATTGGTACATATGCTGATTCTTTGTTGCCTTTATCCATCAACTTAATTTATCTTGTATCACATTAATCCGTTAACTAAATGTATCACAACAAAAGTATGTTGAGTGTTTTAAGAAGAACCATGGACCTGATTTAGACTATTTGAGAGAGCCGTTGGATGTCGCTGCGGCGTACGATGCCGGCGGAGGTCTATCGCATGAGAGGTATGTGTAAAGATAATGATGAATTGTATGTTAATGAATGTTGATTCTTCACACTTGTATTTTTTGTAGACTTGGATTAGGTGACGGGTATGTAGAGCGTGAGGCTTATGCTAGACGACGGTCGCCCAACGTTGGTGGTAGTCGATTTCAATCTTCTACAGAGGCTGAATTACGAGAAGAATTGAGATGCAGCAAGGAGGAGATGCAACAACAACAGCAACAGACACAGATGTTGCTGCAACAACTACAGCAAGAGACACAGTTGTTGCTGCAACAACAATAGCAACAGACACAGATGCTGCAGCAACAAATGCATTATTTGTATATATCTTAGGTAACATGTAATTTTCACATTTGAAAATATTATTTAATTTACAAATATTTCTACTCAAGATATCACAACTAATTTACTTGATGCAGTTCATGGGTCAAGATAGCTTCAGTTCTCAGTTTGGTCCTCGACCAATGCAGCCAACACTACAGATTGGCTCCTCCTCACAGGTAAAACTGCTTATCTTATTGACTCGGTTTATATAATGCAATATTATAACCATTTGTTTTGTAGGGTTCCGGGAGTGGTCAACTGTGTGTTCTACAATCTTATGGATTCATGTCACTGTTGGCTTCTGGATTGCAGCAAAATAATCCAGATAAACTATAAATTTTGTATTTGATCAATTTATTCGATTTCAAAATGACTCTAATTATAATCTCACAACTTGAAGTAATTTTCACACCGATGCCTTTCCCTCCGGTGCAGACTCACCCATCACAAGTTGGAGATGCATCAGTATGCATGACTTGTAACTTGTTACAATATTTTCATTATAACAACACATATTAATTAGCACAATATTAAAAATAAAAGGAAAAAAACTTAGCAGAGAGATGAAGTGAAAGAGAGAACAAGTGAAAGAGCAAGAGAGGAAGAGATAGATAGAGGGAGAGGAAGACATAGAGAGAGAAGGGGGAGATAGATAGAGAAAAGAAGTGATAGATAGAGAGGGAAAGAAATAAATAAAGAGGGAAAGAGGGAGAGATAGAGAGAGAAAAGAAGAGATAGATAGAGAGGGAGCTAGAGAGAATGAGATAAAGGGAGAGGGGAAGAGATAGATAGAGTGGGAGAGTGAGTGAGGGCGAGGGAGATAGGAAGCGTGAGAAAATGAGGGAGTTTTGATAAGTTTTAGTCGAAACCAACATTCTTCTCTTTTATTAAGTTATGTTATTAAGTTAGTTGAAGTTACCATGTTACGTTATTAAGTTTCTCTTTTATTTATTTATCGCAGGGATCCCGTCATGGAACACCCAAAGATGGCGATGTTTTCTTTAACATCAATGACAGAGGTACGGGTAGAAGAGATGGGAGCGCATGACGTGCGCGTGGACGCTCCCACAACGATATTTGAATTTCGTTTACTCTTTACGTACTGTTGTGCTTGTGCTTGAAACGTTTGAAAACTTGTGTACATTGCTGTGTTTGAACTATTTGTGAATGTATTGTGGCTGTATAAATTGTGCTATTGCCGCTGTATAATGGAGGCTCCCCAGCCGAGTAGGGAGAGGAAATAGGCTGTTTTTTTTAAAAAAAAACATATGTTATGTGCAGCGGTTTTGGCTAAACTGATGCCCATAGTCATTCTCTGTACGCTGCCCACGTGGCGGTCCAAATGCATCGGTCTGCAGCAACTGATGCACTTAAGTGGAGTAAGAGCGTCGGTTTCAAAGGTACCGACGCTTAAAGTGGTGCTCGGCAAGCTTGCCACGTGTCGCTCTAAGTGCGTCGGTGTTCCCATACCAACGCTCTTAAGGGCATTAAGTGCATCGGTTCCCTAGGCCGACACATTTAATGCTATTGGTGTCGGCTCCTGGGAACCAACGCACATATACTCTAAATGCGTCGGCTCCGTCGCACTTACAAGGTTAATGGCGTCTGAACTATTTCATCGGCTAAGTGCATCGTTTGACCGACACTTTTAGCTTAAGGGTATCGGTTTCTATAAGCAATCGACGCTCATATGGCCGACGCCCTATTGACGAATTCCTGTAGTGGTGGGGTCCACAGATCAGTCAAACAGATCCCTGCATTTCCAAATTCAGTTGCAGAACCATTGGAAGACTTTGACATTCAATATCTAATTGTAGATTCCTTCACAATTCATGAAATCAATTTTGTTAGAATCTACACAGTCCACTCTTTGCCTTAAACCAAGTTTCAGCTCATGCAAGTACAGTATGTATTCTGTAGAAATTATTCTTCATATTCCTTTGTGGATTTATTCTGAGAGTATTCTTCATTTATAACCAGATCCTCCAGTAAATTTACAGAAAATCTATCATTATAACCAGATCCTCCAGTAAAAGCTTCAGATCATTTGACTGCGATTAAGGTCACCTAATAGTTCTAGTTCTCTCAGATTTATTCAAAAATGGCAGGAATTAATAGGAAATTCTCAGAACTGTATTCAGTTTTCAAAATTTCATTGTGAACTGTTGGATGATCCAATATTTGTGAAACAAAATTTCCTTTAACCCTCTTGATCTCGTCTATCATATTGTTTCACTATTTGCCACTAGAAACCTGTAAGAATTTCTGGAATGCATTTTGCAAACAGCTACTCATCTCATATGTCATAATCAAAATCCAAAGTACTGTTCTTTGAACCTCTTAAATTCAAAACTTCCTTGATCTATGAAACCTCTCCCAAAGTCTCCAAGAACATGACTCATGCTTACTTAAGCATCTCTTGCATGATATTCATTAGTGTACTTCATATTATGTGCTAAATGCATGTTGTTGTTCATATTGAATAGAAGTAAAGACCGAGGAGACGCAAGAGCCATTGAGGACTCTTCCACCGGAGGCCATTAACTTTCTTCCACCAGAGTTTAACTACACTTTCGAGCAACAACAAGGCAAACCCCGGTTTGCATTTAAGTAACAAGTTTTATTTTGTATTCATTGTCTAAATATAGTATTGATTCTTGCATTACGTCTTAGACTTGGTTGATACTCCACATGCATAGCCAAAGAACCTTGAGCCAATGAGTCGGGTTGAAGCCTCAGGTGGATAATTATGCTATACTATTACTGCAGTAGGGTTTTACTGGTTAAGCTCGAGTAGGCGGTTTCCTACTCGTGAACTTGGTTAGGTGGAATCAGCAGGTGGGTTCAGTACTGATTCACTTAACGGTTAATCTGAGATCCGGTAGGAGGATAGGAAGCGGCAGACCGGATATCTGTGTGCATAGTCCTGCCCGTATCGTTTAAGGATCGTTCTCGTATATGGCCTTGTTGGACAAGTTTGAACTTGTACCTGATGCATACTGGATTTATGGGACTCATGTAGGGGTGGGCGTTCAGTCTACCCACTAATTTCGGTTCAGTTATTTCAGTTTTTTTTGAATTACGGTTTTCTAAAATCGCTACTCGAAATGTTATACAAATATTAGCTACCCAAAATTTTTTGGTACCTAAATTTTGGTTCGGTCTTCGGTCTTACCCGAAATACCCAAATTGTACATTATTCTCATTTCATGTTTTTAATAATCAATATAAGTTTAATATCATTCGTAAATTTAATCTTGAGAGACAATAAATTATTAGTTTACTAATGATGGATCGTAAATAAATAGTTTAGTCTAATGACTTCACATATCCTAACTCACAAATGAAACATCAAAATTCATATTTTTAGAGTTCATAGATCATAATTTCACTTGAGATTTTATTGTTCGGTTACTCGGGTATTTTGGGTACCCGAAGGTAATATTCGAACCCAAAATTAATATATCGGTTATTTAGATTTGCTACCCGAATAGTTACCCATACCTTATAATTCGGTTTTCCGGTCTCGATCTCAATTTTTTCGGTTTCAGTTTTTCGGCCTCGGTTTTTTTGCCCACCCCTAGACCCAGGAAACTGATGTAACATGTTAACCCGGGTGTTGAGGCATACCCCACTGTCTTAGGCGGTTAGTCGACAGGAAAGTAAGGGATAACCCCATTACTGGCAACTACGCGTATTTGGGGCTTACATTTCCGGGGCGGTAGGAACGGTTCAATGTTGGGGTGTCTTGTGAAAGGTTGTTATGTACAATGTTAACGGAAGTGGTCGCTCCTCTTCTAGACAGGTGTACATGACGTGCAATCTGGGTGTTTTCATGATTCGAATCACTGTCGCTCGCGGAAGGGAGCATACTTGTCGGTACAATCGTAACGTAATAATAACCTCACCTGATGTTAAATTGGCTTGATGATTGTACCACTTGGATGTCATAGTTGTAATTGCTTACTAAAGTTATTCTTGAACATTTATCTTGATGGTTAAAAGTAATCCTAACGATGCACTCTTAGTAACAATCATTAAATGGCTTCACTGTTGTATTAGAGTCTCCTGCACGTATAAGTAGTGACACGGGTAAGTCTTGCTGAGCGTAAGCTCATGGTTTGTTGATTCACCTTTTTGCAGGTAACATTGCATATGGCAACGTTATGAAGGAGGGTGAGCCGAGTGAGATAGCACCCGATGAAGGGTGCAAAGCTTACTGGAAACCTTGCACGTCGCCGTGAACTTTGTGTGCTACTAGTGTGAAGTATCTGCTGGCAGGATGGCTTCACTTTTTCTAAGAGTAGGCTGTAGGGCGTGAGTTGTACTTTCCTTTTTCGCTGCTTGTACTGATGTACATTATTTGTAAAACCATACTATATTCTTGAATAAAGGTATTTGTATTATAAATATGGCTTCTCTGTGTTGTACTATTGGGTGTCGCATCGCATGACACCACCCAATGCGATTCCTAGAATGTCGGGACAGTGGTCCTCATAGGCTGGTATCAGAGCCGTATTAGGAATAGCGCACCTAAAATTACACGTATTTTGAAAAATTTAATTCTTTGAGTGAGGATTCGGTACTAGGCCCACATAAGGACTTATAATAGTATAATTATTGAAGGTGTCAAGCTAACATATTTGTTATTATATTCTGTAATGATACTCCGACGTCCGGTAAGAGGTAAGGTACGCCATAGCAAGTGGATCAATTGCGGTAAGCTCCCCGTACAAGAGGTAGTACGGTGATTGTCCCCCGTGGCTTGGCACATGAGTTAATATGAGTCTCTTAACCTCTTCATGGTTCTGAGGGCATATGCAAACGCTACTCCCCGACGTGCTTCAGGCAAAAGCGTGGATACCCCATCGTATGGTAAAAATGCGATAGTATGCAACCTTTTAACATTCAATGTTCAAAGGGCCATACGCAATGCTCGCCATTGGCGTGCCTCAGCTTTTATGGGGCAATAGGTGGTATCTATTGGGTTGATAACATACCCAATTGTGACGACCCATTCACGTTCTATTCGGGTTCCCCGTCATGTGGTGTTGAAACATGACCACGTTTCTCGAGGCGTTTTCTCCCCGAGGACAGCCTGTATGGAATGATACAAGGCGTTAGATTGGAAATGATATATTATTGTGACTGCCTGAGATGATTGCTCGTGCGGGCTGTGCCGTACGGCACCATAATGAGTGTTTGTCAATTGCGTGTCTTATGCAAGTACACTAACTGCATTAGACGTATTACGAGTAGTATACGTTTGCGATTGCTCGATTTTAGTGCCACCTTTGAGATGTATGAGCCAGAGGTAATCCAGTTAGGATTTTCTATTTGTGAGGCACGTAGTACTGGCATGGTCAGAGATGATGCGTATAAACCAATCTTCTCCCAAGACCTGAATATTCTGTAAAAGTTCAAGAAATCATGTCAAATGTGAATATAAAGACTTAATTTGGTTATGTATGGTGGAGAGGAGTGATATAGCAACCATTTGTGATCCCCTATTTTGAGGCAGTTTCATGGTTGAAATTGCACAGGGTGTATATCAGTGAATATTTGGCCAATGAGGGTGTGTGAAGCAGATCTGGAAATTTTGAAGAGTCTTCCAAAACTTTTCTATAGCACTCCAGGACAGTAACACATTCAAAGTTGGTCAAAAGTTCAAATTCCTAAAACTCCTACAATTTCCTGGGTTAATGAACCAGTCTCAGTCCTTTTACAATATCTCCATGTAGGTCCATCTTCTGGAGTATTGCGATATAGTTCTGGAAAGGGGAGAAGATATTTTTACAATTTTTTAATTCAAAGTTCGAACTCAGCACAGAAGGCCATGTAAATTATAGTTCAAACTGGTACACTTGCACAGTTGTTGCCAGACTCTACTAGATTTTCTGTGAACTTTGAAGAGCCATATCTTATATTATAGAATTTTATCATAGAAATGAAATCTTTAATGTTGTACTACAATTTTGTAAAGTGAAGTTGATCCATATTTTGATTATATCATCTATTAAAACTGTGGCTAAAAACACCAAATTTAGGGGAGGTTCTGTCAATATGGCACCAGAAATCTGTTGCTTTAAATCATCATATATCTCTAACCCTCGATGCTATGAGGGCATGTGGGTAACCTTTAGAAAGGTGTGAGAGTAATATACAACTTTGTTACAGAGATCATGTCATGAAAATGTCATTTGCATAGTCAGATTCGAAATTTAGTGAGACCTGGTCTGCCGGGACAGGGTGCAACCAGCAATTGGAAAACTTGAGCGTTGATGTTGTACCTTGAATTAAATCACTATGCATTTGGGTTTTTCATTCTCTATACTTTATGGAATAAATCAAGAGATGATATAGAGACTGATATTGAATTCACTGAATTGCGGAATGGTGCGCACTCGTTCCACACCTGAGGTGGGTGGTTCAAGCGGACAAGATGGATATAAAACTCCACGTCCGGAGCAGCAGACTGCGCAACAACAGCCACCACCTCCAACTCCAATCACTCAGAGTTCATAGGGACAGGTTCATGGCAGATATCGTGGTTGCCATGACAGGTTCACGAGCTGAGCAAATGGAAATCTTGTGGATTATTATGCATAATACGTCCTGTCAAGGGGGCGTCAAGATGAAGGTCCTCGTCAACCTCAGCCAAGCACTTACTCGGAGTTCATAGGGACACATCCACCGGTCTTTACGCTGAGGAACAACTTGCTGGGAAATCGGCGGTTCACTATTCTAGCAATTCCATCGCATCACCCAGGAAACATTTTTGAGTGCAGAGGTCATAGATCATTACCACTAAACGCGTAGCACAGTGGAACGTAGACGCACATTAGTCTAGGGGAAGCAGACGATCTAGTTCGTCTCCTCCTCTTCCTCGTCACGGCAGCAGGTAGACAATCACGTTCGTCGTAGCCGATCAGCTCAGTAGTAGTAGCAGCGCCTCCATGGAATCCACACGTACGAGGAAGAACGTCGTGCGCTGGTGTGCTGGCACCACACACGCGGCAAGGGTCTCAACGTGAGGCCTGCGAGGGGTGGTGGCTAGGGCTGTCACGTGGGGGAGTAATCAGCCCCTAACCCTACCCCTTGTATTTATAGGCGTACTAATGGGCTTTTTGGTCGCATGCCCATAAGTATCCTAATTTCTTATGGATCAAATATCCAACAGGCCTTAACACGAATTGTTATGATTGCCTCTTGGGCATATTACTAACAATATCCCACTTGCACTAGAGACAATCATCTAGCCAAGCTTGTCGGTATTCCAACCCGTTAAGTGTGTGGCTTGTTAGGTTCATCTGTAGTCGGCTGTGAATGGAAACCGTTTCCAACCACAAGTCAGTAGAGGTACCTAGCAGAACATACTTACTCCCGAATGTACATGAAGATCATATCGGCTAAACCTAGATACACTCAACATACTAATCCCTTTGCCTCACGATACCAGTCAAGCTCAAGGAGAGATGCGTGCCATCATTGTTATAGCTTGACCATTCACTCGATTAAATAGTGGAGTCATTCCATGACTAACTTTTAGTAACTACGATTAACCTTTAACCACCTTGGCATGGCCATGCACTTTCAAATCCCAACTATCTCGAGGGGCCCAGAGGGTAAATCCCATCTTGATCCGCACACATCTCATTTCATATTTCATTACGTACCCGAAGACTACTTTTATGACTACCCAATTATAGAGTAGTCTCAAAGCACACAACTACACACAATAAGAAACAATGGCGATCACATGTCTAAGGATCTAGCAGGTGTATCACTCAATACCAACTGATAGCACATATGAAAATAACAATCCTAGCAGTGTCTCGGAGTGGGTAAATCCAACACCATGTTCACTAATATGTTCACATTATTAATTTGATATCTCTATATCTATGATCTGTGAAACATGATCATCAATTAATACATGTGCTAGTCCGTGTGACATCATTATCTTATATAATGATACAAACTAGGAATCTTTGGAGTAATATTACTATTATCAAAGAGTTTCACGAACAAGTCACATACTTGATGATCAATATAAATAATGATTACTCATATAACAATTTATTTAACAGTACATAAACATAGCTTTGACACAAGTATCCCACTACACACTATGATCACTGATGTAAGTATCTAATACCCATAGATCTCGTGTGCGCCTCATGCTTTGATTGTGGAAGAGGCTTTGTTAATGGATCTGCAACATTCAAATCCATGTGCACCTTGAATATCTTCACATCACCTCGATCGATGATCTCTCGAATGAGGTGATAGCGTTGTAGTATATGTTTGGGTCTTTTTTGTGATCTAGGCTCCTTTGCCTGTGCAATGGCTCCACTATTGTCACAATAGAGATCCACAAGACTGGACGCACTAGGAACAACACCCAACTCAAAAACAAATTTTCTGATCCAAAAAACTTCCTTTGCAGATTCAGAAGCTGCAATATACTTCGCCTCCGTCATTGAATCTACTATTGTATATTGCTTGGAACTTTTCCAGCTCACTGCCCCTCCATTGAGGTAGAATACAAAACCAGATTGCGATCTAGAATCATCCGTATCAGTTTGGAAGCTAGCATTGGTGTAACCTTTACAACAATCTCTTCTTCACCTCCAAACACTAAGAATGCATCCTTAATTCTTCTCAAGTACTTAAGGATGTTTTTGATAACGGTCCAATGAGCCTCACCATAATCTGATTGATACCTGCTCGTAATGCTTAGAGCATAAGATACATCTGGGTGTGTACATAGAATGGCATACACGATGGATCCAATAGCCGAAGCATAACGAATCTCTCTCATCCTCTTTTGCTCATCAAGTGTTGAAGGACACTGACTCTTGCTTAGGATAATGCCATGTGACATTGACAAGGAACCTTTTTTGGAATCTTGCATATTGAACTGATTCAAAATCTTGTCAATATATGTATCTTGGCTTAATCCAATTAGCCTTTTAGATCTATCTCTATAGATTTTTATGCCCAAAATGTACGTTGCCTCTCCTAAATCCTTCATTGAGAAACTTTTTCTTAATGAGGATTTAACATCATCAAGCATTGAAATGTCAATCTCGATCAATAATATGTCATCTACATATAGGACTAGAAATATATGTGCACTACCACTAATTTTCTTGTAAATACAAGGTTCTTCTACATTTTTTATGAAACCAAACCCTTTGACAACTACATCAAAACGTGGATTCCAACTCCGAGATGCTTGCTTCAACCTATATATGGACTTTTGAAGGTTGCATATTTTACTAGCATTTTTAGGATCAACAAAACGCTCAGGATGTGTCATGTACACATCCTCAGTCAGACTTCCATTAAAAAAGGCTGTTTTGACATCCATCTGCCATATTTCATAATCAAAATATGCAGCAACTGCTAGGAGAACCCGAACATACTTTAGCATTGCTAAGGGTGAGAAAGTTTCATCATAATCAACACCTTGAATTTGTTTGAAACCTTTTGCCACCAATCGCACTTTATAGATGTGAACATTTCCATCCATATCAGTCTTTTTCTTGAAAATCCATTTACAATCAATAGGTCTCACACCTTTGATTGGATCGACCAAGTTCCAAACTTGATTCTTGTGCATGGATTCAATTTTGGATTCCATGGATCCAAACCACTTCTCAGAGGCGGGTCCCTTCATAGCTTTGGTATAGGTTGTGGGCTCATCATTGTCCAACAATACCATGTCATGCTGCTCTGTGGTTAGAAGCGTTAACTTTTGAGTCACATGACGTGCCCTCGTAGACCTTCGTGGGGCTGGTGTTTCATCCACTGGCTGACAACATCTTGTACATCCTGTATAGGCTCAGTGGGTGCCAAAACATTTTCAGGTATTTCCTGAATTTCTTCAAGATGCACCTTGCTCTCACTAACTCCTTTTGAGAGAAACTCTTTTTCCAAGAAGACACCATTGCGAGCGGTAAACACTTTACCCTCTATTTTATTATAAAAATAATATCCTTTGGTTTCCCTAGGATATCCCACAAAGAAGCATTTGTCTGATTTGGGAGTGAGTTTGTCTGATGTCAAACATTTGACATAAGCATCACACCCCAAAACTTTGAAGAAAGACAATTCGGGATGTTTTTTGATCCACATCTCATATGGTGTCTTCTCAAAAGACTTAGTTGGGACTCTGTTTAGTATAAACACAACAATTTCAAGAGCATAACCCCAAAAGGATAATGGAAGATCTGATTGGCTCATCATCGACCTAACCATGTCTAACAAGGTTCGGTTTCTCCGCTCGGACACCCTATTCCATTGAGGCGTTCCAGGTGGAGTCAACTGTGGAACAATTCCACATTGTTTTAAATGATCATAAAATTCATGGATCAAATATTCACCCCCATTATCAGATCGTAGAAGTTCAGTTGTCTTTCCCAATTGATTCTGTACTCCCTTATGAAATTCTTTAAAGTTTTCAAAGGATTCAAACATGTGCCTCATTAGGTAGACATAACCATATCTAGTAAAGTCATCGGTAAAAGTAATGAAGTACTAGAAACCACCTCTGGCTATTGAACTCATTGGTCCACATATATTTGTATGTATAAGTCCCAACAAGTCAGTCGCCCTCTCACTTTGACTAGTGAAGGGTGCTTTGGTCATCTTCCCAAGCAAACAAGACTCGATGTGTCAAGTGATTCAAAATCAAATGAGCTTATTAAACCATCTTTATGGAGTTTTTCAATGCGTTTCTCATTTATATGATCTAAGGACAATGCCAAATAAAAGTGGGATTCAGATCATTTCGTCGAGCTCTTTTGGTATTGATGTTACAGTTTGTTTTATCCTCAAGATCAAGAACATATAATCCATTCATTAATGGACATTGAGCATAGAAAATATTATTATAATAAATAGAACACCATTTGTTCTTTATTACAATCTCATAACCATCAACTTCTTCTAAACATGAAGAAGGGATAATGTTCTTGCTCAAAGTAGGAATGCAATTCAATTCTAAAACTAATCCTGAGGGTCATGACAAGTGGTACGTCCCGACAGATATGACCGCAACCTTTGCTCCATTGCCAACACGAACATCCAACTCGTCGTTTGCAAATCTTCTAGTCTTGCTTAGACCCTGCAACGATTTGCAAGTGTGAATCATCGATCCAGTATCAACAACCCATGATTCACTAGAAGATAATGCAATGTTAATTTATATAACATTTATACCTGAAGTGGAAGTCTCACTTCCTTTCTTCTTCTTCAAATCCTACAAGTACTTCTTGCAGTTCCTAGACCATTGCCCCTTAGCATAACAATGAAAACATTTATCATCAGGAGAAGGGCCAGATTTGACCTTTGGCTTATACTTTGAGCTTGAGCGCTCATTGGGAACTTTTCGCTTGCCTTTGCCTTTAGGATGCTTCACACGCTTCCTCTTTGTATTCTCCTTTTGAACCATCATCACATGAGTGGCGTTTTTCTTAATGCTTTCTTCAACTGTTTTAAGCACCCCATGCAATTCAGCCAAAGTTTTCTCCATGCCATTCATTTAAAAATTCAATATAAATGGCTCGTAGCTCGGTGGGAGCTACTGGAGAACAACATCAATAGCCAGATTGTCCTTGAGTTCAGAACCAAGTTTGCCAAAAGTATCAATGTAACCAATCATTTTGATTACATGAGGGCTGACCAGGCCACCCTCCGCCAGCTTGCATGAGAACAAGGACTTTGAGATGTTATATCTCTCAGCCCTAGCTTGATTCTCAAACATTCCACGCAATCCCTCAATCATAGAATAAGCATCTGTATGCTCATACCGTTTTTGCAGATCAGGGGACAAAGTGGCAAGCATGAGGCAGCTTACATTAAGTGCATCATCGCAGTGCTTCGTATAAGCTCTACGTGCCGCAATATTTGCATCAGTTGGGAGGTCATCAGGGTATGGTTGCAAAAGAACGTGCTCGATTTTCTCTTGCCTGAGAATGATTCTCAGGTTGTGGTACTAATCGATAAAGTTAGCTCCATTGAGCTTTTCCTTTTCAAGCACAGATCACAAATTGAAACCGGAATTATTACTAGCAGACATGATATACAATAGAAAATAAATACACAAGGTTTTAGCACTATGTTATGTACCATTCTTCTATTAACAGTTTAATAAAAGACATCACCACTATATGATCATCGTCTTCCCTCTAATGACATATAGTGGTTCACGATCCATATTCACTAATTCCTAGTGAGCTTTGGCTTCACTGCTAGGAAGTTAGTGACATAGGTAAACAACAATTGTTAATCATATCCCTATATGACTCTTGTTTTTTGGGTGACATCCAATGCCCCGGCTCCAAAATCTATGCCATAAAGCCCAAAACCGTTTTGATGGCTTTGTTGAGTAAACCAACACTATGTGTGTGAATGCCCAACATTCACCATATGTATTATGATAGATGATGGTATTTTGCTTTGGCAAACCTACCACTAAACGATCAAAACAACATAGGTGCAACTATTGGTAAATGACATCAAATGCTCATCTTTTACGAGAGAAGCTATTCTATCATGACAAAACATCCACCATATGAAAAGCATGAAAATAATAGTAATATGTAAATATCACAGGCATATGATCATATCACATTATGAATAGTATGACCTTTAGAATCATAATGGTCTCCATCACTGGTTCCATCATGATCTGAGCTACCATGCTTCCCTTCTTGTGGTGATCTCCATCTCCACCATGCTTCAAGACATCTCCATGACCATAAAAAAAGTTAATACAACTAATAGCTACCAAATAAATTACATGAGAGATCAAGCTTCACAGGTCGACACACAGGTCGTTATACAATTATGTGACAACCTCAACCAAGTTGTGTTAAATTTGCAACACGCAGGCTGCACGAATATTACACACAGATCATCACATCACATTAAGGCCATACCATTCACATCATTCCCAACAAAAACGAGTTAAGTGTAGAATAGTTTCTAGCACGAAACGATACTATGTGATCACTATAGTAGACACCAAATGGAATTACATAGATCGCATATATGAAGTCACTATAAAAATCTCATCAGATTGATCAATCAACCCGAACCCGAGCCATTCAGAATGCCCCAATTTTCAATGTGACTGGTTATTCATGAGAAGATCGTGACTTATGACTGTGGTCTGTTTGATCAATCTGTTAGCTATGTAGTCCCGATGGTAATTCCAGCCGGTAGAGACAGCTTGCACACATAGCAACGAAGGAGCACGAATTGACCCTTTAGTCATATACAATCATTATCTACTCTAACCAATTCCAAATCCCAAAAATCGTGCGATAAGATTCATCATATGAACATGTTTGTAGTAGATTCGATCTACTAACACGATCTAGACCAAAAACTATGCAAGCTGGCTCTGATGTCGCTATTGGGAAATAGGCAGTTCGCTACTCTAGCAATTCTACCGCATCACCCAGGAAACATGCGAGTGCAAGGATCATAGATCATTACCACTAGACGCGCAGTGCAGCGAAACGTAGACGTGCGTCAATGTAGGAGAAGTAGACAATATCATTCGTCTCCTCCTCGTCCTCGTCATGATAGCAGGTAGACGATCATGTTCGTCGTAGTCGATCAGCGCATCACTAGTAGCAATGGAATCCACACGTACGAGGAGGAACGTCGTGCACCGGTGTGCTAGCACCGTGCACGAGGCAAGGGCCTCAGTGTGAGAACTGCAAGGGGTGGTGGCTAGGGCTGTCACATGGTTGAGTAATCAGCCCCTAACCCTACCCCTCATATTTATAGGCGTACTAATGGGCTTTTAGGTCGCAGGCCCATTAGTACCCTAATGGCTTATGGATCAAATATCCAACATGCCTTAACATGAATTGTTATGATTGCCACTTGGGCATATCACCAACACCTCTCGAGGCGGACAACTAGCTCCACACAATTGAATGTAAGTTTGGTTTCTTGCAGTGCACTGAGCATCAGAAGGCGCTATTCGTAACGCAACAACTTCATGGCTCTGCTGGTGCATGGTGGGAAACTCACCGTGCCTCCCTGCTCGCCGGACATTAGGCTACTTGGACAGATTTCAGAGAGGCATTACGTGCCTATCACATCCCTTCCGGAATTATGGACTGAAAGCTTCAATAGTTCTTAGACTTGAAACAAGGAGGGAGGAGCGCCCATGACTATGCAAAGGCGTTTAACCAATTGTCGCAGTATGCGCCAGATCTAGTGAGCACTGAGGCATGGAAATGTGATCGTTTCTTCCGTGGCTGCAATGCTAGGCTAAGGGAACAACTACTGTTGACGGATTGAAGCAACTTCACTACACTCTTCAATACTACGATTAAGCTTGAAGATGCGAACCGCCAAACTCAGGTAGAGGAAAGGAAGAGGAATGTGCCGCCAGGCAGTGGGAATCCAGCTCCCCAGAAGTATCAGCTGGTGTACCGAACACCATCTGGTCAGGAGGTCCGACCCCCTATGCGACCATCCCAATATCATGGTCGTCCATTCCAATATTCTGGATTTTGACCACATCAGCAGCAGCAACAGCAGCAGCAACCTCAGTGGCAGCAACAGCAGCAGCAACCTCAGTGGCAGCAACAGCAACAACAACCTCAGTGGCAGCAGCACCGTGTCGCTCCACGTGCATTTTATCCACATCACAATGCACCTGAATACCGTCCACCGACTAGTGGAGGTCGGGCGAATCATGCATGTTTCACCTGTGGTCGTCTGGGTCACTTTACCAAGGAATGACCAGAAGCGAAGTGAGGCAATGTGCAAGTAGCAGCCCAAGGTGCTAATCAGTCCTGCGCTCAGCCCAAAGGAGCAGCACCGAAGGCTGGAAACATTCACCACACTACTCTTGAGGATGTGCCGAAAGGAGAGCCAGTACTCGCGGGTATGTTCACTCTCAACGAACCACCCTTGTTGGGTCCATTTGATTCTGGAGCCACACATAATTTCATTAGCGACTCATTTGTGTGCAAATCTGGGATATCCACCATTACCGCAAAGGATCAATATCTTATCAGTTCACCTGGAGGTATTATAGCCGCTAGTGAAGTTATTATCAAAGCACCCTTGTGCTTACGTGGAAGAATATATCCTACCAATCTCATTGTATTAGATGGACAACGTATTGATGTTATATTGGGAATGGCATGGTTGAAGTACCATAGGGCTGTTCTTGACATTGTCCAAGGATTGTTCGGTTAGACTCTCCGTACTACGGTCTCCATGCTCTTGCCCTTGAGGATCTGAATTCTGAAATTCCAGCCACATATCATTCTGTGGGTACCCTCCGTACCGGATACAACTTGGGATTGCAAAGATCACTAGGAAACTCCATCTACCGGATTTGAAGACCTCCGAAGGCCCCACGTGTCAGGTGTAACCGGACCTGCTTCCCCGACATGGTTAGTCCCAGGGCCGCCACGTGTATCATAAGACCAGAGCTATCGCCCACACATGGGAAAGCTCCGGACTAGATACCGGTATGGCATCCGTGGACCTAACCCCAGACAGAGGGAATATCCAGTACTGACACGTGTCCAACAGCACCGGACCTACCTGTCCACGACGGTAAGCTCCAGAGCTGCCACGTGGCAACTGCCAGACCTTCAACTTCAACAATCAGACTGGTGGACCCCCTGGCGGCTCTGGACCTTCAAGGAGCAATCAAAGACTTCAAGACTCGATTAAGTGTCATCAATGCCATATTAATGACACACGATTGGATGGCCCTTAATACTAGTAACAGCACTGTTAAGGCCCGTTACCAGACTATTAAGGGTAATTAACCTCATTAATTGTGTATCAAGCATGTGTAACTGCCGGGGCCACATGCCGGGCCAGGCTAACGATGTAACGACCAATTCTTGTACTATAAAGGGACTGGTTGATGATACACAAGGGACGGTTCCAGACCACTACTGAACTCCCTGAGCTAGACGAGCTTCTTCTTCTGGAGCTTCTTCTAGACTCACACGCTTAATACATCACCAACACACCCCGTGGAGTAGGGTATTACACTCAGGCGGCCCAAACCACGTAAATCTGTGTCCACTTGTTCTTCACCTTCTTGAATCTCTGCGCGCCCATCACCGAACTACAACTCCTCGATCTACCAAAGGTAGTGTCGGGAGATCTGCCGGATCCAAACACCGACAGTTGGCGCGCTAGGTAGGGGCGCCCGAGATTTCAAGTATGTGAACTTAGCTGCTAGATCATCCAATGGCAATCCTGCTGTTCAACCCGCTGTGGGCAATCCCTCCAACATGCAGCAACCAGCAGGTGCGACGGCTCCAGCAGGAGTCATGCCTCCACCGTCACCGCCTGAACTAGCACATCAAGCTAAGCAGCGTGATGGTGCATCGGCGTCGATCACCGCATCGGCGAATAACAACAACCTCGAACACGCGCTACATGCAGCGTGTGCTCTCCTCCAACGTCCACCACCTCCAGGTGCATCCCAGGGTGCAATGGAGCAGTGGAGGGCTGATGTGGAACATCTGGTTGCAGCAACAGCCGACCGCATCAGCAACCAAGGTCCCCCCCCTTCGGGGCGGGCCCCATTGCAGCGCTGGACCATGTCGGGCAGACTTGGTCCGCACGCTTCCCAAAACAGGAGGCGTGCTGCATCTCAGCAAGTTACGTCGCTACCTTCTGCGGCGCGGCGCACTCATACGGTAACCAGGCTTTCAACTCATGACCTCCGGGCGGAGCTTGATCGCCATTACCGTCAACAGGATGGCCGTGTCCATATCGAGCGTGCTCACGAAAGGCGAGAGGCTCGAGACAGTCCTGCTCCTGAGGGAGTAGGAGGAGGCTGTTCTGCCCTGGCCATGCACCAACGCATGGTCAGATGGCCACAAAAGTTCCGGCCTCACCTGCCGGAGAAATTTGACGGGACTGTTAATCCCGCTGAGTTTCTCCAGATTTACACCACCGCAATCCTTGCGGCCGGGAGGTAATGAGGCCGTAATGGCCAACTACTTCCCAGTGGTCCCGACAAGGACCACCAGCTCCTGGTTCATGAGCCTTCCTCACAAATCCATCAATAGTTGGGAG
The DNA here is from genome assembly GCA_036927565.1 of Tuctoria greenei. Taxonomy (NCBI): domain Eukaryota; kingdom Viridiplantae; phylum Streptophyta; class Magnoliopsida; order Poales; family Poaceae; genus Tuctoria; species Tuctoria greenei. The sequence continues at coordinate 125,665,671 of JAYESD010000011.1, read as the reverse complement.
GAATTGTGCCAATAGTTCACCGCCAATTTCAGGAGTTCATACACCCGACCAGGCACCGAACTAGACCTTCTTGCAGTCGTGCAGAAGGGAGGAGAATCCCTGCACTCATTCATCCAGAGGTTCTCCCAGGTACGAAACACTATTCCTTCTATCTCCAGCGCCTTTGTTATCGTGGCATTTACACAGGGCGTACGAGATAAGAAGATGCTAGAGAAGCTGGCGATCAAGGAGATCACCAGCGTCATGGAGCTCTTCAGCTTGGCAGACAAGTGTGCCAAAGCTGCGGAGGGCCGTGAAATGCACTCCAAACCACCTCCGGAGGATGGTAAAAAAATCCTCCAAAGGTGAAGCTACTACCTCCGGGAGTGGCAAAAAGAAGAAAAAGTCCAACGGCAAGAAGAAGTCGTCAACCGGCACATCTACTGCTGCAGTTGCTGCAGCTCTGGGTGGCCGGGGGCCACGCCCCGAGAACGACCTCGGCCGTCCTCTGAAGACGGTGGCAACTCCAAAGTGTGGTGTCCCATCCACAAGTCGAACAACCACAACTTGGAGGACTGCCAGGAGGTCCAAAACCTTGCCGTGCACTACAACAAGCGCCGGGAAGAAGTTCCTTTCCGTTAGAGGGAAGGAAAACAGAAGGTTGATGAAGCTCTGGCTGAAGAGGAGTTAGGCTTCCAGGACCCTAAAAGGGTCCTGAAGGCTGTTTACACCTCCGTCAACGACGACTCCGACGTCTCCGACAATGAGTGTCAGAAGACCATGAACACCATCTTTGGTGGTTCGTTGGACATCACCTCCCGCCTTGTCCTCAAGACCATGCGGCGAGACATGGCCTTAGTAGCTCCTATAGCCAGGGCGAAGCCTCATCGAATGTGGATGGACACCACCATCACTTTTGATGCTTCAGACTGCCCTCGGAACATGATCGTAGCTGGTCAGCTACCTCTGATGGTATCACCTACCATCAATAACATTCAACTCCACCATGTAATGGTGGACGGAGGTTCGAGGCCGAACCTCATAAGCTTCGAAGCTTTCATCAAGGTTCAGCTCCGACCTTCGGACCTTCGCTCCTCCCGACCTTTCTCCGGAGTAGGTCCGGGGGCCATAACCCCACTCGGTGCCATTACTCTCCCCGTGACCTTTGGGACTCAGGAGAATTATCGCACTGGGAAGTTGATCTTTGACGTCGCTCAGATCAACTTACCTTTCAACGCCATTCTGGGCAGGCCCGCCTTGTACAAGTTCATGGCTACTGCTCATTATGGCTACCCGGTGTTGAAGATTCCAACACCAGCTGGTGTTCTCCGAATTCGCGGAGACCGCGCTACCGGAGTAAGTGGTCTGGAAGAACTTCATGCGCTTGCTACAGCGCAGGAGGAAGAATCTAGGAAGGAGCAAGCTCCGAAACCCCCGAGCATTCGTAAAGAGGCTCAACCTCTGCACCTCACGTGCAACCAAGCGGCGACACCGACATCCCCATCAAAGTCGTCCAAATCGGTTCTGTTGCCGCTGAGACCACCCGTATATCAGTAGGTCTGAATGACAAATAGGAAGTCGCGCTCATCACTTTCCTCCGTGCTAATGTCGACGTGTTTGCCTGGCAACCGTCGCAAATGCCTGGGATCCCTAGGGAAGTGATCGAGCATAATCTGAAGATCTATCCTGACACTCGGCCCGTACATTAGAAGCCTCGAAAGAAATCAGTAGAGCGACAGAACCTCATACGACAAGAAGTGAAGAAGTTGCTCGAAGCTGGATTCATCCAAGAAGTCTTCCATCCAAAATGGCTGGCAAACCCAGTCGTTGTACCCAAGGCCGGCGTGAAGCTTCGGATGTGTATCGACTACACAACACTCAATAAGGCATGCCCAAAAGATCCATTCCTACTACCTAGAATAGATCAGATAGTGGATTCCACCTCCGGGTGTGAATTACTGTCTTTCCTAGACGCATATTCTGGGTACCATCAAATCAGAATGTCTAGGGAAGATGAAGAACATACTTCTTTTATCACAGTAGATGGATTGTACTTCTATAATGCCATGCCATTTGGTCTCAAGAATGCAGCTTCAACATTTGTACGAGCTATGTACAAAACCTTTGGAGAGCTCATCAGAGACGTAGTGGAAGTGTATGTTGATGACATCGTTGTCAAGAACAAAGACAAGGAGTCACTCCTTGACACCTTGCAAGCTGTCTTCGACAAGCTGCGGGTCACCCGCACGAAGCTGAACCCAGACAAGTGCGTCTTCGGGGTTAGCTCCAGAAAGCTTCTTGGTTTCCTGGTAAACCACCGGGGCATAGAGGCAAATCCGGCGAAGATTAAAGCCATTGAGGATATGCGGCCACCAGCCCGCATCAAGGACGTCCAGAAACTGACTGGATGTCTAGCCGCCCTCAGCCGGTTCATCTCAAGACCGGCGGAACGGGCGCTACCCTTCTTCAAGCTATTGAGGAAGTCCAGACCATTCCAATGGTCTGAAGAAGCAGAAAAGGCGTTCCAGGAGCTAAAGCAGCTCCTCACCACTCTACCAACCTTGGTAGCTCCGAACCCTGGTGAGCCCTCACTGCTTTACATTTCAGCAATCGACGAGGTTGTCAGCATGGTCTTGGTTGCGGAGAGACCAGAACCATCCCAAGCTCAGGAATCCAGACCCCTCCGAGAGGTTCCTGAAGGTGAGTCTGGGTCCCAGCCCCAGACTTGGATCTACAGGGAGTCATTCCAGAAGATCTGGACCCCTCCGGGAGGGTCCGAGTCGCTCCATTAGAAGCTCCGGGTTCCTCCAGCAAGGACCCGGAGGTCCCCGAAGCAGGTCCGGACCCCTCCAGGAGGGTCCGGGTCGATGTGGAGGAAGCTCCGGGCCCCTCCGGGAGGGTCCAGACAGTCCAACGCCCAGTGTACTTCATCAGCGAAGTACTACATGATGCCAAGACTCGATACCTAGAGGTACACAAGCTGCTCTATGCAAGGAAGCTTCGCCATTACTTCCAAGCTCACAAGATCTCAGTGGTGACCTCTAACCCACTGCGTGCAATCTTGCATAGTCCCAACTCTACTGGGAACATTGCAAAGTGGGCAGCGGAATTGGCCGAATTTGATCTTGAATTCGTGCCAAGACAAGCGATCAAGAGTCAAGCTTTGGTAGACTTCGTGGCGGAATGGACCCCCTCTCCATCAAACCCTGGGGGCCCTAGTGAGCAGAAGCCGGAACTCAAGGCTCCAGTCTTCACCGAACCTCACTGGACCCTCTACTTCGACGGCTCCATGCAAAAGTAGGGGGCCAGAGCTAGAATCCTTCTCCTCGCTCCAACCGGGGAGAAAGTAAAATACATGGTCCACCTTGACTTCAAGGCGACCAACAACATGGCGGAGTATGAAGCAATCATTTACGGACTAAAGGTGGCACTATCATATGGTGTCAAGCAGCTGTTAGTCAAGGGAGATTCACAGCTCATCATTAAAAAGGTGAAGCGTGAATGCTCCTGTAACAATCCTCAACTAGCTGCCTATCTCCTTGAAGTCCAGAGGCTACAGAAGGACTTCGAAGTCCTTGATTTTCACCATGTCCAGCGTGTCCATAACGCTGAAGCTGACGAACTCTCGAAGAAAGCGTCAACCGGAGCTCCGGGTCCTTATGGAACCTTCATCCGGAGGTTGTCAAAACCCACAGCTCAGCCTACCGAACTGAGCGAAGGGGGCGAGACCAGCATCCCGAAGCTAGCGGTCCCGATGGCCCTATTACCATGGCAGCCATCAAGGATCATAGGTGCTGCCAGAAGCTCCGAGCAACCCAGCACGCAAGACTCAAATGCTCAAGCAAGCTCCGATTCATGGATCTCGGAGATCCGGAGCTACTTGAAATACAATATCCTTCCTGACGATGATGTATCCACTGACCGGATAGTCAGATTGGCTAAAAGATACATGCTAGTAGAAGGGGATCTCTACCGGTGCGGTGCCAACGGCATCCTAATGCGGTGCATCACAAGGGAAGAAGGCTGCGAGATCCTCGCAGAAATCCATGGAGGCGAGTGTGGGAACCACGCGTCTTCCCGCACGCTGGTCGGTAAAGCCTTCCGGCATGGCTTCTACTGGCCTACAGTGCTCCAGGATGCAACTGAGCTGGTGAAGAAATGCGAGGCATGCCAGTTCCATGCAAAGCAAATTCACACACCGACTCAGCCTCTCCAAATGATACCTCCTACATGGCCTTTCGCCTTGTGGGGGATGGACATCTTGGGACCTTTCTCAAGAGCCTTCGGAGGTTACAAGTTCCTGTATGTTGCCATTGACAAGTTCACCAAATGGCCAGAAGCAACTCCAGTTCATGCTTTACCTTTAATCCAACAGCTTACCCCAGTACTCCAGGTGGACCTTCTCCCTCTGCACCCACTCCTTATCGTCAGCCAGCCTCGACTGCGCCAGCTTGGTCTTGAAATGGAGTCTGTTGCACCACCTCCTAAGGGTTTGGCGCTCCTCCCTGAGGGCCTTGCTGTCGTGGTAGAAAACCAGCTGGAACTAGCAAAGACTGGAGCAGGCGTTTTCAATAGACAACGATAGGAGGATTGGGCCTGGACCTACCGAGGTCCTCTCTGCTGACTCCAGCGGATCTTCATTGACAAAAATTAGGTCCCACTCTACAAGAGCGATCCCCTGAGCTTCTACAGCACTAGGGTCGTCCTCCGGGATAGCATCACCTGCTGCCGAGGAAGTAATTGCAGCAGAAGTTCCGACCTCTGAAATTGAATCCAAAGGTCCCGGCGCCAGGTCATCAACAACTGGCCCCTCAGGCGGGGGGGCCAGCAGCTTCATCTTGGCACCCTGGCTCAGCAGCGGGCGCCTCCGGGATCACCACTTCCGGAACAAGTGTTGAAGGTTCAGTCGGATAGAAGCTACTTCCGGTTGCGGCGCAGGCGCCTCCTCCGCCGTTGGCTCAGGTGCAGGCGCTTCGACCATCATGGGCTCTGGCACTGGCGCTTCGACCGCCATTGGATGAGGCGCCGACACCTCCGCAGTGACTGGCTCGGACGCCAGAACCTCTTCAACAACCGGCTCCACAGCCGGAACTTCTGCAGCAACTGGCTCTACCGCCAGAGCTTCCTCGATAACCGGCTCAAGTGCCAGAGCTTCATCAACAACTAGCTCTACCGCCGGGACCTCATCAACCACTGGCTCGACTGCTGGGGCTTCAACAACATCTGGCTCTAGGGCCGGAATCGCAGCTACCTCCGGCTCTGCGGCCAGAGCATCCAACATCTCAGCATCCAAGCCCGGAGCTTCAACCTCTGGGGCTGGTGCTGCTGGTACATTTTCATTCCCGTGGTCCGGCACTACCACGGGAGCTTCTGGGGATGAGTCGAGGTCCAAGACCACGACAGCCAGCACCGGAGCTGCCGCAGCCTCAGCCACCTCTTGGGGTGGCACTAGAATTGAAGCCGGAGCTTCAGCCTGCACAACCTCAACCGCTGCTGCAGGGACCGAAGCTTCATCTCTTTTCTTAGGCACGCTACGGATGAAGGACGAAGAAACTCAAAATACAATTAGCAATAAAACAACTGACTGAGGTAAAAAATCAAAAATTACCTCGGAAGGCTTCCGCACCAGTTAGCACAGAACCTCTTCTCCGGACGCTCTGGACTGGCCCCAGCCACCACTGGTGTGGTAGTCCCGGAGGGTCCCCTGGAGCTTGCTGCTGCTATCGGTGTTGCCCTGGTCGAGGCCTCCCTCGACCGGGAAGGACCTCCGGACACAGAGCCCTCAGTTGGCCCTGGTACTAGAGTCGCATGGCCAGAGCTAGCACCCCGGGAAGATGCCGCTGCTGGAGTAGATGCCGCCATTGTAGACCCCCCCCCTTCGGGGAGAAGGAGCCGCCGCAGAAGAAGTAGGCCTGATGGACCTTCTGTTGGCATGCTTCCTCTTACGGGTCTAGGGCTCGGCCAATTCCTTGCCCTTGCTGACGACTTCGGTCTTGGCTTAGGGGCGGGAACAAAGCCACCTTCAGGAGCTTCGGAGATCACCAACCCAGTGGTCGAACGCCTCTCAACGACGCCAAGGTCGTCAAGCACCGGCATCGTCCGCCGGAGCTCCCTGCTAAACTCTGCCTCCATGTTCAGAGGGAGGAAAGCTGCTGGCGGAGCCAAGTCGTCACCCTCGACGTCGATGACGTGCTGGAACTTCTTGAGGTGGAACTCCAATGTTGCACCTTCCATGTTGGAGTTCAAACCAGTCTCGATCCGGTCGTCGTCTAGCATACTGTTGAGGGCCGAAGCAAGCTTCTCCCTCCTCTTCAGCGGAACCCACCTGTTGCTCAGGAAGTTGCAAAACACCGCCTGAGGAGTCACCCCTCCTTCCACGCACAGGCGGATCCTTGTCAGAGCAGGGTTGAAGGCGTCTGACAACACCGGAGCTTCACTCCAAACTGCAGTGTCAATGTTGGGGAGGCCTTCCGACAGCTCCAGCTTCTCGTGCTCCTCCACCCTGATGACAATCCAATCCTTCTTCCAGTCATCCCACTTGCCAGAAGGGAACGACCGCAAGTACTTATATGAGCACTTCTTGCGCTTCACAAAATAGTAGAATCCAAGGTACTCGTAACTCCTGCCCGTAGTTTGGACAGTGAAGAAGGTGCGGAAGAGCTCAATGCAGGGGGGAATGCCCACCCACATCTCGCAGAAGTGGACAAAGATTGACACCAGCAGAATTGAGTGGGGGCCAAGGTGGTACACCTGCAGACCATAGAAGTCTAGCAGCATCAAGAAGAAAGAGGAAAAAGGTGGGATCAGCCCCACCATGGCATACGGGGAGAAGTACACCATGTCGCCGGCGTGTTCCTTCTCGAACGGAAGCTTGCCGACGCGGACCAAGTGGTTGAAGAAGTCAGGGGACCATCCCATGAGGGTCCGGACCTTCTTCAAATCATCATCGGTCTTCAGTGGGCTCTGGCGGAGACCCAACTCCATCGCGGCACAGCTAGGTAAGAGAGGAAAAGCAAGCAAAAGTTTGGAAGGTTTGAGCGCAAGTTCGAATGAAAGGCATAAAGAACCCCAAACGGTGTGTGCTTTTCTTCTTAAGTAAGCCCCCGCAATGCTTGGATGGAAACCGCAGAAGAGCCAACGATACCAATCAAACACTTCACCCCGCCAATGACAAGGGGGCCCGGGGCCACCCCGACGATCAAGTCGAGGTTCTTACCCCAGGCGAACAGTTGTCATCATGAAAGGCGAGAAACCCAAAGGCGGCAGCCTGACAGGGCGCATGGAACCGATACAATTTTCGTATCAGGAACCGACGACCATCAATTGCTTGAGATCCGCATGCTGAGATCTCACCTGCCGCCTCCTAGATATGCCACGCGGCGGAGGTTTAACTGTGAACTATCGCCAACGACACGTCCGAAGTCCCTTGATGACATGGCTCAAAAACCGAAGAATGGACCCACCTCCGGCGGAATGACTTCATCCAAAAGGTCTCTCCAGAGGTGGGCCCAGGGGGCCACTGTCGGTACCCTCCATACCGGATACCCCTTGGGATTGCAAAGATCACAAGGAAACTCCATCAACCGGATTTGAAGACCTCTGAAGGCCCCACATGTCAGGTGTAACCGAACCTGCTTCCCCGACATGGTTAGTCCCAGGGCTGCCACGTGTATCATAAGACCGGAGCTATCGCCCACACATGGGAAAGCTCCAGACTAGATACCGGTATGGAATCCCCGGACCTAACCCCAGACAGAGGGAAGCTCTAGTACTAACACGTGTCCAACAACACCGGACCTACCCGTCCGCGACAGTAAGCTCCGGAGCTGCCACGTGGCGACCGCCAGACCTTCAACTTCAACAGTCAGACTGGTGGACCCCCAACGGCTCCGGACCTTCAAGGAGCAATCAAAGACTTCAAGACCTGATTAAGTGTCATTAATGCCATATTAATGACACATGATCGGATGACCCTTAATACTAGTAATGGCACTGTTAAGGCCCGTTACCAGACTATTAAGGGTAATTAACCTCATTAATTGTATATCAAGCATGTGTAACCGCCGGGGCCACATGTCGGGCCAGGCTAACTATGTAACGACCAATCCTTGTACTATAAAAGGACTAGTCGACGATACACAAGGGACGGTTCCAGACCACTACTGAACTCCCTGAGCTAGACGAGCTTCTTCTTCTGGAGCTTCTTCTAGACTCACACGCTTAATACATCACCAACACACCCCGTGGAGTAGGGTATTACACTCAGGCGGCCCGAATCACGTAAATCTCTGTGTCCACTTGTTCTTCACCTTCTTGAATCTCTGTGCGCCCATCATCGAACTACAACTCCTCGATCTACCAAAGGTAGTGTCAGGAGATCTGCCGGATCCAAACACCGACATATTCAGAGGCAACTAAAAGTTGAAGACATTCGGGTAGTACGGGAATATCCAGATGCGTTTCCCGATGATCTCCCAGGTATGCCACTTGAGCGAGATGTAGAGTTTAAGATACAATTGATACTGGGAACTACACCAATCTCTCATAACACGTACAAAATGGAGCCAAAGGAATTAACTGAGCTCAAGGAACAATTAAATGAACTTCTAGACAAGGGATTCATCCGACCAAGCTCATCACCATGGGGTTGCTCAACTCTTTTGTGGAAAATAAGGACAAGACACTAAGGCTATGCGTGGATTATCGTCCTGTAAATGAGGTAACGATCAAGAACAAGTATCCACTACCACACATCGATATACTATTTGATCAATTAGTGGGTGCTTGTGTGTTTTACAAGATGGATCTAAGGTTAGGGTATCATCAAATTAAGATTTGAGAGGAAGATATTCCAAAGACAACATTCTCAACTCGATACGGACTATACGAGTACCTAGTTATGTCCTTTGGTCTGATGAATGCACCTGCTATCACTTCATGTACCTCATGAATTCGGTCTTCGCCAGAGTTGGATTGGTTTGTGGTGGTATTCATTGATGACATACAATTATACTCCAAATCATAGGAGGATCATGCTGAACACCTTCATATTGTGTTACAACGGTTGAGAGAGCATAAGCTATATGCCAAGTTCAGTAAGTGTGAGTTTTGGATCAGGAAAGTACCTTTTCTAGGTCATGTGATTTCAACGGAAGGCATTGTAGTTGATCCAAGTAAAGTTGTACAAGTACTAAAGTGGGAATCTCCAAAATAAATCCATCAGGTTCATAGTTTCTTGGGACTAGCCAGATATTATCGCATATTTGTTCTGAGCTTCTTCTAGATTGCTAATCAAATGACAGAGTTATTAAAGAAAGGTAACAAATATGTATGGACTGCAGATTGTGAAGAAGCCTTTTAGATTCTAAAGAAACATCTCACCACGACACCAGTATTAGCTCAACCGGATACAACCAAGTCGTTTGATGTTTATTGTGATGCATCAGGTACTCGTTTGGGATGTGTTCTGATGCAAGATTGACGTGTGATTGCATATGGCTCAAGAAAACTCTGCAATCTTGAGCAGAACTATCCAACACATGATCTTGAGTTAACTACAATAGTTCTTGCATTAAAGATGTGGAGACACTACCTACTGGGAAATTTAGTGCATCTCTACACCGACCATAAGAGCCTCAAACACATATTCACTCAGAAGGACATAAACATGAGGCAACAGAGATGGTTGGAGCTGATTAAGGACTATGAACTTGAGATCCATTACCATCCTGGAAAAGCAAATGTAGCGGCGATGCACTTAGTCGCAAGACTCATGCTCATAACTTGGTATTTACTATGGAAGAGGAAGAAGAACCAAGTGTATGTATAATCCCCTATGGTGCATTGAATAATCTTGCTCTCGTTCCCACAATTCGAGAGGAGATTGTAAAGGCTCAAAAAAGTGATGACGCAATGTTAAAGCTTCAGAAAATAATTGATGACAGAGAAAGATTATGTTTCCAAAAAGATGAGGAAGGAACTATATGGTTCAAAGACCGGATAGTAGTACCCCGAAATATGAAACTGGGAAAAAAGATATTGGATAAAGCTCATCTATCCAAGTATTCAATACATCCTGGTAGTAATAAGACGTATCAAGACCTTAGAAGTAAATTCTGATCGACTTGGATGAAGCGAGAGGTTGCTAAGTACATAGCGGAGTGTGATACTTGTCGAAGAGTCAAAGGTAATCATATGAGGAAAGCAGGGATGCTCCAAACATTAAGTGTTCTAGTCTGGTAATGGGAAGAATCAGCATGGACTTCATTGTGGGACTACCTATCACCTTCCGAAAGCATGACTCCATTTGGGTGGCTGTTGACAGGTTAACCAAGTCAGCGCAATTTATTCCAGTCAATACTATTTTCAGGGCTAGCCAGCATGCAGATCTGTATCTATCCAGAATCGTGTGTTCGCATGGGGTTTCTTGCACTATCATCTCGGATCGAGGATACCTATTTTTCTCTTGTTTTCTGGGAAGCTCTAGTGGATTCTTTTGGAATCAAGCTACTTAGGAGTTCTGCATAGCATCCTCAGACTGATGGTCGGACCGAAAGAGTGAATCAGATTCTGGAAGATATGTTAAGGGCTTATGCCATTGATCATGGATGGAATTGGGATGATCACCTGTCATTAGCGAAATTTGCTTACAATAACAGTTATCAGTCCAGTATTAAGATGGCACCTTATAAAGCGCTTTATAGTAAGAAGTGTCGCACAGCGCTGAATTGGTGTCAGTCCGACAAAAGAGTCATCTTCAGCATAGATCTGGTAAAAGAAGCTTAAGAAAAGGTCAAGCTTATTCAGACCAACCTCAAAGCAGCGCAGTCTCGTCAGAAGCCCTATGCAGATAAATGACGCATACCTTTAAGTTTTGAGGTCGGAGATCAAGTCTATGTCCGCGTATCCCCAATGAAAGGAATTCACCGATTCGGGGTGAAAGGTAAACTAGCTCCCCGTTTCATCGTACCGTTTGCCGTCACTAAAAGATGTGCACCCATGGCTTATCGCCTTTAGTTACCAACCTCGTTCACTGGTGTTCACGACATCTTCCATATATCTCAATTACTGAAGTGACTCAAGAAACCAACAGAGTTTCTCATGGAAGGTATGGATGATTTGCGACCTGACCTTACATATGTTGAACAACCATTGCAAATCATTGATGAGAAGACTTGTGACACCAGAAATTGATCGTTGCAATTCTATAAAGTATTGTGGGGTAATCATACCACTAATGAAGCTACCTGGGAAATCGAGGAGTTTATTCGAAACAATCATCCAGACTTATTGTCATCATATCTTTGGTAATTCTCCTTGCTGTCTCGTTCATTCTTCTAATCTCGGGACGAGATTCTTTTTAAGGGGGGAGGGATATCAAAGCCCAAACTTTTGGTTCTACCTTTGCACCAGTCCTGGTCTTTTGCAAATCTTGGTGGATACCAATCAGTGGTAAGGTAGCATGCACAGGAGCAAATAAAGACCTAAGAAAGGCATAACCCATTTCTGAAATTAGTTGAATAATTAAAAATGGGATTTGGTACTATTATTTATTTTCTCTTGTTCCATTGTTCTAGCATCAAATCTGAATGCACCATTGGATTCCTCAGGTCCAAAATAGTTTACCCACGAAGTTTCATAATTTTTGGAGCTAATTTCCATTTTCAAATTTCTGTTAGGAGGGAGTATTGACATGTGGGGCCCACCGGTAGGTTGACTTGGCGGAACCGTCTTCTCCTTAGTTGCCTTTTGTGCGTGCTCCACGGTGATAGCTGCATGCCGCCACCTCCCTCTCACAACCTTTACCGCCTGTTGTGATTGGAGGACGGCTCTCAAGCATTGAAGGCGAGCAAATCCATTTCACCGCGTGATACCCTCTCATCGAGTTCTTCTTTGCGCGTTCTCTCTGCTTCGCCCCGACGCCACAACATCCGCCTCCCACTGTTCTTCACCGTCTGAGCTGCTGCTGCCCTCGGTTGCTCGTGGGTGCAACACAAAAAAGGTGCAATGTGACCTCCTCAACCCGCTCCCGAGGTTGGTTCACCGCCTCCCCGCTCCATCTCATCATTTTAGCTCGAGCGCCGCTGTTCACTTTGACTGCCGCCGGTCAACATCTTACGTTCCCATCACTCCAAGCAATGCCTTGCCTTAGACTATCCACACCAGTGTACTCTAAAGCATACTCTATACACTATTCTTCTTCTAGTTTTACAGTACGTACTCTAAATTACACTGCAAAACAGTGTATCCAATATGCTTTACAGTGTGCCACTGCGCACGGTCTTACCAAGCTATGCCAAGCTTTGCTAGAACACCCTCTACAGTGCTGACAAGGTCCGCACTCTAGTGCCTCGAGTTCATGCAAGTAATCGGAGAAGTGTTCACGATCCCCTTTAAATGAGTTGAGTTAGGTTTTCGGATATTTCTTGCCACACCGATCACGAAGCTTTGATTCAATGGGAGAGGCTTCCTCGTGCCCTAGCGCATCCACCGATTGAACAACCAAGCTAAGCCATGGTCGGGGTAGGGTTCTAGACAAGTTTTTGTTGCCGCCGGCGCCTTTGCGTTGGGTCGCCGTCGAGCCATATGCTCTGGTCCCGTTTGCAGCGATCGTACTGCATGGTCTTGTTCACCGTGCTCACAAGGAGCTCCCCAACCGGTTGGTGGTGCCATTAAGGCCTTTTAATTGTGGAATCATGTGGTGGAATATTTGGGCCTAGGCCCAACTATTCTCTATTGAATTCCAAAGGTGTAAAGGAGGCATTAATCCCACATTGACTATTTGAGGAGAGTATCACTTATTTATAAGGGAAGCTATTTTCTATGTGTGGAATATGTGAGAGAAGGATGGCTATAGCCACAAACAAATCACACGCATGCACGCGCGCGTATTCGCGTATTTTCGCGTGAGTTAACGCGTGACTTGTGACTTGCGACTGGCGCAGTAAATTTGTTCTCTCTCTTTTTGATAAAACTGACACTAATATGACTTTAATTTGCAGCAATTCGTGGCACTTTATGAGTCAGTTTCTGGAAGATAATGGTATGCAGTAACTGACGCAATTAAGCTGCAAATACTGAAGTTTATTGTCTTCAGTTACTAGAGCCTAATTGTGTTGTTTTACTGTATACTTAATTTTTTCAGTTACTAGAGTCTGTCACTATATATACAGAATGAGTGCTTTCATTCTAAAATATAGAGGTGAACAGACTCACTAGTCCACTGTGTTGAGCGTCTGCTACAGGCTAGTCCATCCCTCCCGTCGGCATGTCACCGACGTGTGGGAGAGCAGTGTCTCCGAAACCATGTCCAAGTGAAGAATCTGCACGGATTGGGGCGAATCAGGATTTTGGGTAGCGTTTACGCGACTGCTCAATAGAAGATCTGCTTCATCTACAGTCTTCTTCACACACTCCTCTCGCCATTTTTCAAGCTAGAAGCATCAGCACTGTAAGTAAAAATGAGTTTTCTACGTTTGAATATGATAGATATAACCTGCTTTATTTGCATGTTGGTGTTCATGTTCTGTGGACTATCTGTCATGCGTACTGTTGTAATTTTAGGAATTAATTTTGTCTCTAAAGTGCATTGTTTCTAAAAATCCAAAAACTTGATAGGCACTTTAAGATGAGTAATAGCTTTGCTGATGCAATGAAACCTGAGAAGTTTGCTGGTTCGAACTTTAAGAGATGGGCTACAAAACTTTACTTGTGGATCACTGCTATGGACATATCTTATGTTCTAAAGCTTGTAGATCGACCCATGACTGTTGAAACACAAGCTGAGTTTGATAAGGCTAATGTGATGGTAGTGGGTTGCATTTTGAGTGTGTTGTCTGACAAACTGTGCAATGTTTATATGACTCATAAGAGCGCAAAAGAACTCTGGTAGGCCATTGAGCACAAGTATGGTGTGTCGGATGCTTGACATGAGTTGTATGTCATGGAGCGCTATCACGATTTTAAGATGGCGGATAACCGTTCAATGGTTGAGCAGGCTCATGAAATACAACTCATTGTCGAAGAGCTCCAACAATTTGGACTAAATTTGCCTGATCGATTTGTGGTTGGGGGCATTATTGCCAAATTACCTCCATCTTGGAGGGGATTTGCCACATCTCTGAAACATAAGAGACAAAACATTTCTGTTGAGGATTTGTTGGCTTCTCTTGATGTGGAGGAGAAAGCTCGGGCAAAAGATGGTGCGTCCAAGGTGCATGAAGGATAGTCCAGTGCTAATGTCATGCAACATGCTGGACCAAAGAAAGGGAAAAATAAAGTTGTACACACCACCAACTTCAAGAGAAAGGAGAAGAAGAAGATAAACATGGCTGATGTTGAATCCTAGTTTGTGGCAAGGTTGGGCATTTTGCCAAAAAGTGCACAGACAGAAAAGGCAAGAAAACACAGCAAAAATCTGCCAACATGGTTATTAGCAATGCTGGAACAACAGGGTATGGTAATACATATACTGTTTTAACATCATGTCAACCTACTGAATGGTGGATTGATACAGGGGCTAATATTCATGTTGTGCTGATGTATCAATGTTTTCTTCTTATCAGGCTACCCACGATGCCTCCGTCCTGATGGGAAACGGCTCACGTGCTTCTGTTCATGATGTTGGTACGGTCAGTCTGAAGTTCACTTCGGGAAAGACCGTGCAGCTGAAGAACGTGCATCATGCCCCCTCAATAAATAAAAATCTCGTCAGCGGCTCTTTGTTGTGTCAAGACAGATTTAAGTTGGTGTTTGAGTCTAATAAAGTAGTTGTGTCAAAATGTGGACTCTTTATTGGAAAAGGCTATGACAGCGGAGGCTTGTTCCGCTTTTCCCTTTCACATTCTAGTAGCTCTGTGGTGAATTTTTTGAATAAAGATGATGAAGCGAGTGTTTGGCACTCACGTTTATGTCATATAAATTTTGGATGCATCTCACAACTATCTACCTTGAATTTAATTCCTAAAATTCCTATAGTGAAAGGTTCCAGATGTAAGGCTTGTGTGCAAGCTAAACAGTCGAGAAAACCTCACTTTGCTGTTGATGAACGAAATACAACACTTTTGGAACTCATTCATTCTGACCATTGTGAAATGAATGGCGTATTAACTAAGGGAGAAAATAAATATTTAATGACATTTATTGACGATTCAACTCATTACTGTTACATGTATTTACTTAAATCAAAGGATGAGGCATTAGATTACTTTAAAATCTAGGCTGAGGTTGAGAATCAACTAGAAAGGAAAATCAAGAGAATTAGATCTGATCATGGGGGAGAGTATTTCTCCAATGAGTTTACCCAATTTTGTGTTGAGAATGGAGTTGTACATGAAAGAACACCACCCTACTCACCTCAATCAAATGGGGTTGCTGAGAGGAAAAACCACACTCTAACACACTTAGTGAATGCCATGTTAGATACTGCTGGTTTATCTAAGGAATGGTGGGGGAGGCAGTTTTGACTGCAAATCACGTACTAAATAGAGTTCCCACTAAAAATAGTGAGAAAACTCCATATGAAGGCTGGAAAGGAAGAAAACCATCTCTTTCTTACCTGCGCACATGAGGGTGTTTGGCTATGGTAAATATACCAATAGTTAAAAAGCGTAAACTCGGACCTAATACTGTTGATTACATCTTTATTGGCTATGCTTCGAATAGTCCTGCTTATAGATTTTTAGTAATTAGATCTGATTCACCACTTGTACTTGTTGATACAATAGTTGAATCTAGAGATGCCACGTTTTTTGAAAGTATTTTTCCTATGAATGATGCACGTAATTCATATGGTCATACACATGATACAAATTATCCTTCATTTGAAACCTTAGATCAACCTCTTCTTGCACCATCAGAAAATCTATTACAGCCGTATGACAGAGAAAACAATGAAACAACTCATAGAATGAGCAAGAGATAGAGGATCCCAAAATCCTTTGGTGATGATTTCATTGTTTACCTTGTGGATGATACACCCAGATCCATCCAAGAGGCGTTTGCATCTCCTTATGCAGACGATTGGAAGGAAACAGTCCGTAGTGAGATGGAATCCATCATGACTAACGGAACCTGAGATGTAGTGGATCGTCCATTCGGTTGTAAAACAATTGGGTGTAAGTGGGTGTTCAAGAAAAAGCTTAGGCCTGATGGTACTGTTGAGAAGTACAAGGCCAGGCTATTGGCGAAAGGTTATACACAAAAAGAAGGAGAAGAGTTCTTTGATACCTACTCACCCGTTGGTAGAATGAAAACTATTCGGGTACTTCTTTCTTTGGCTGTCTCACACGGTCTTCTATTCCATAAAATGGATGTGAAGACGGCTTTCCTTAACGGAGAGTTGATGAGGAGATTTATATGGATCAGCCAAAAGGATTAGAGATACCCGGTCAAGAGAATAAGGTGTGTAAGTTAGAAATCTTTATACGGTCTTAAACAGGCACCAAAGCAGTGGAATGAGAAATTTGAGAGTACCATGACACAAGCAGGCTTGTTGTCAACGAGGCTGATAAATGTGTATATTATCGATATGGTGGGGGTAGAGGAGTGATCATGTGTTTATATGTAGATGATATATTAATTTTTGGAACTGATATTGATGTGATAAATGAGATAAAATATTTTCTGTTCCAAAATTTTGATATGAAATACTTAGGGAAGGCTGATGTTATCTTAAATGTCAAGCTGATAAGAAATGAGAATGTGATTACTCTCTTACAGTCCCATTATGTTGAGAAGGTCTTGAGCCGTTTTGGCTATTTGGACAGCAAGCCTTCACCAACACCATACGATCCCAGTATAATTCTTCAGAAGAATAAAAGACTAGGAAGAGATCAACTGAGAGATTCTCAGATAGTTGGTTTGCTCACGTACCAAGCTGGTGCTACTCGACCTGACATTTCCTTCGCGGTTAGCAAATTGAGCTGGTTTACTGCTAAGCCAGGAGATGATCATTGGCGCGCGCTTGAGCGAGTTATGCGCTATTTGTGTGGTACGATGAGCTATGAACTTCACTATATAGGAGACCCAAAAGTTTTAGAGGGTTATAGTGATTCCAATTGGATTTCTGATGCTGATGAGATAAAGGCAACAAGTGGTTATGTCTTTACTCTTGGAAGAGCAACTGTCTCATGGAGGTCTTGTAAACAGACTATTTTGACGAGGTCAACCATGGAGGCAGACCTTACAGCATTAGATATAGCTTATGTAGAAGCAGAGTGGCTGAAGGAACTATTGATGGATTTACCAGTGGTGGAAAAACCAATTCCTCCAATTCTTATGTACTGTGACAATCAAACAGTTCTTGCAAAGGTGTCAAGTACAAAGGATAATATGAAATCCTCAAGACATGTGAAAAGACGGTTAAAATCTATCAGATAATTGAGAAACTACGGAGTGATAGCCATTTATTATGTTCAAATGGTGAAAAATCTAGCAGATCCGTTTACAAAAGGTCTATCAAAAAATGTGATATATAATGCATCGAAGGAGATAGGATTGAGACCCACGTGAGTTATACACAACGGTAACCCAAACCTATGTGATCGGAGATCCCGTGAATTAGAATTTGGGAAGAACAAGCTGTATGTATAAATAGGAGAGTATATAACTATGTAGCACCCTCTCCAGTGAAGATGCAACACTCTCCATTCTGTAAGGAAGGCTGACTTAAGTCTTAATGTGTTCGGAGGCTATAGTGCAAGATACTGTCCTACAGAGTATTCTTGTACGAACACACCTATATGAGTTGACTGTTGGTCGCAGTCTGTGAGATTTGCGAATTCTCTAAGAAGCTCATGAAAGAGACACGAGAGTATGACTTATAGGCTCCACCTGAGGACTGGCCCAATAGGCGCCTAGTATCAGTTTGTTCTTTAAATGAAACCACCTCGCGCAAAACTACCAATTCAAGGCATAGTTCATTGTGTAGTTGTGAGTTGGTAGATTTTTTAGATCTAGATGGATGTTCAACCGAATAGGTCTCCATCGTTAAACTGATATATCAAACAACATTGTGGACATACGACAAGTAGTGTCATCTATGCCTTTGGAATTTGGTGGGGATTGTTGGAATATTTTGGCCTAGGCCCAACTATTCTCTATTGAATTCCAAAGGTGTAAAGGAGGTATTAATCCCACATTGACTATTTGAGGAGAGTATCACTTATTTATAAGGGAAGCTATTTTCTATGTGTGGAATATGTGAGAGAAGTATGGCTATAGCCACAAATAAATCACACGCACGCGCGCGCGTATTCCCGTATTTTCGCGTGAGTTAACACGTGACTTGTGACTTGCGACGTGGCGACTGGTGCAGTAAATCTGTTCTCTCTCTTTCTGATAAAACTGACACTAATATGACTTTAATTTGCTGCAACTCGTGGCACTTTATGAGTCACTTTCTGGAAGATAATGGTATGCAATAACTGACGCAATTATGCTGCAATACTGAAGTTTATTGTCTTCAGTTACTAGAGCCTAATTGTGCTGCTTTACTGTATACTTAATTTTTTCAGTTACTAGAGTCTGTCACTATATATACATAATGACTGCTTTCATTCTAAAATACAGAGGTGAACAGACTCACTAGTCCACTGTGTTGAGCGTCTGCTACAGGCTAGTCCATACCTTCTGTCAGCATGTCACCGACGTGTGGGAGAGCAGTGTCTCCAAAACCACGTCCCAGTGAAGAATCTGCACGGATTGGGGCGAATCAGGTTTTTGGCTAGCATTCGCGCGACTGCTCAATAGAAGATCTGCTTCATCTACAGTCTTCTTCACACACTCCTCTCGCCATTTTTCAAGCTGGAAGCGTCAGCACTGTAAGTAAAAATGAGTTTTTTACGTATGAATATTATAGATATAACCTGCTTTATTTGCATGTTGGTGTTCATGTTCTGTGGACTATCTTAGCCGAAGGTAGAAGACGACCGGATCCGTTGTGGTCCCGAGATCCCATGCGGCTATAGAGTGAAATCAGTTAACCAGTGTGTGGCTTGCGCCATGGATCCCCATTTTGAACTGTGGGGTCCACAGATCAGTCAAACAGATCCCTCCATTTCCAAATTCAGTTGCAGAACCATTGCAAGACTTTGAAATTCAATATCTAATTGTAGATTCCTCCACAAATCATCAAATCAATTTTGTTAGAATCTACACAGTCCACACTTTGCCGTAAACCAAGTTTCAGCCGATGCAAGTACAGTATGTATTCTGTAGAAAATATTCTTCATATTCCTTTGTGGATTTATTCTGAGAGTATTCTTCAGTTATAAACTCTCCAAAATTTATAGAAAATCTATCATCATAACCAGATCCTCCAGTAAGAGTGCCAGATCATTTGACTGTGATTAAGGTCACCTAATAATTAAAGTTCTCTCAGATTTATTCACAAATGGCAGGAATTAATAGGAAATTCCTAGAACTGTATTCAATTTTTAAAATGTCATTGTGAACTGTTGGATGATCCAATATCTGTGAAACAAATTTTCCTTGAACCCTCATGATCTCCTCTATCATATTGTTCCACTGTTTGCCACTAGAAACCTGTATGAATTTCTGGAATGCATTTTGCAATCTGCTACTCATCTCATATGTCATAATCAAAATCCAAAGTACTGTTCTTTGAATCTCTTCAATTCAAACCTTCCTTAATCTATGAAACCTCTCCCAATGTCTCCAAGAACATGACTCACGCTTACTTAAGAATCTCTTGCATGATATTCATTAGTGTACTTCATATTATGTGCTAAATGCATGTTGTTGTTCATATCGAATAGAAGTAAAGCCTGAGGAGACGCCGGAGCCATTGATGACTCTTCCACCGGAGGCCATTAACTTTCTTCCACCAGAGTTTAACTATACTTTAGAGTAACAGAAAGGCAAGCTCTGGTTTGTATTTAAGTAACAAGTTTTATTTTGTATTCACTGCCTAAGTATAGTATTGATTCTTGCATTATGTCTTGGACTTGGTTGGTACTCCGCATGCATAGCCAAAGAACCTTGAGCCAATGAGTCTGGTTGAAGTCTCAGGTGGATAATTATGCTATACTATTACTGCAGTAGGGTCTCCATGGTTAAGCTCGAGTAGGCTGTTTCCTACTCGTGAACTTGGTTAGGTGGAATCAGCAGGTGGGTTCAATACTGATTTACTTAACGGTTAATCTGAGATAAGGCAGGAGGATAGGAAGCGGCAGACCGGATATTTGTGTACATAGTCTTGCCTGTATCTCTTAAGGAACGTTCTCGTATATGGCCCTGCTGGACAAGTTTGAACTTGTACCGGATGCATATTGGATTTATGGGACCCATGAAACCAATGTAACATGTTAACCCGGGTGTTGAGGCATACCCCACCGTCTTAGGCAGTTAGCCAACAGGAAAGTAAGGGATAACCCCATTATCGGCAACCCTGCATATTTGGGGCTTACATTTCCAGGACGGTAGGACCGGTTCAATGCTAGTGTGTCTTGTGAAAGGTTGTTATGTACAACATTAATGGAAGTGGTCGCGCCTCTTCTAGACGGGTGTACATGACATGCAATTCAGGTGCTTTCATGATTCGAATCACCGTCGCTCACGGAAAGGAGCATACTTGTCAGTACAGCCATAATGTAGTAATAACCTCACGTGATGTTAAATTGGTTTGATGATTGTACAACCTAGATGGTATAGTTGTAATTGCTTACTAAAGTTACATTCTTGAAAATTTAACGTGATGGTTAAAGTAATCCTAAGGATGTAGTCTTAGTAACAATCTTTAAAGGGCTTTGATGCTGTATTAGAGTCTCCTGCATGTATAAGTAGTGAGATGGGTAAGTCTTGCTGAGCGTAAGCTCATGGTTTGTTGATTCACCTTTTTGCAGAAAACATTGCATACGACAACGTTATGGAGAATGGTGAGCCGAGTTTGATAGCACCCGATGAGGGGTGCGAAGCTCACTGGAAACCCTGCACGCTGCTGTGAACTTTGTGTGCTGCTAGTGTGAAGTATCCGTGGGCATGATGGCTTCACTTTTGCTTAGAGTAGGCTATAGGACGTGAGTTGTACTTTCCTTTTCCGCTGCTTTCGCTGCTTGTACTGATGTACATTATTTGTAAAACCATACTATACTCTTGAATAAAGGTATTTGTATTGTAAATGTGGCTTCTCTGTGTTGTGCTATTGGGTGTCGTATCGCACGACACCACCCAATGCAATTCATGGAATGTCGGGACAGTGGTCCTCACACTACCCCTACGACTCCATCCTAGAATAGGGGTACAAGTTTTGACTCCATGGTGATAAAAATACATCAATTTTGTAGTTCCTATATACTAGTATGCATGCGTTATAATTCAATACTGTCAGTACCCTGCGTACAGGGTACCCCCTGACATTGCAAGCAAAGTCGAGGAGTTCCTATGTCCGAGTGGCAGACTTCCGAAGGCAACATGTGTCCCGCAGCACTGGGCCTGCCTCCCTCATTTGGGTAGTTCTGTAGCTACCACATGTCTTGCAAGGCTGGACCTACCTCCCTTCATAGGGAAGCTCCGGTGCTATCATGTGTCCAGTAGATCTGGACCTAACTCCCAGTTGAGGGAAGCTCCAGTGCTGCCACGTGTCAAGTAGATTCGGACCTGCCTCCCCACAGAGGGAAGCTCTAGAGCTGCCACATGTCAGACCTCCTAAACTAAGCCTACAACAGTAAAACAACTGGATCTCCAACGGCACAGACATTCAATAGGCTATTAAACACTTGGTTAACGCGTCATTAATGTTGTATTAATGATGCACAATCAGAGATCTATCAAGATTGATAACACCACCATTAAGGCACATTATCACACTATTAATCACCCATAACACCAGTAGATCAAGTATAGGATGTTTATGACAGCCGGGGCCACTTGTCGTGCCAGGCATACACTGTAACATCTAGTACTTAGCATATAAAAGGGCTGCACCATACGGTAGAAGGCAAGCAATCTAAGACACTCGCTACGCATACACGCTCATACAATCAACAACCAGCCCGTGGAGTAGGGTATTACGCTCAGGCGGCCCGAACCACGTAAAAACTATCGGTGTTCACCTCTTGTTCTTGATCTTACGCGCGCCCCACCTAAATACGAACTTCCGCGGACTACACTTTAGTAGTACCAGGGAAAGTGTCGATGCTACACTTTGACATTTGGCGCACCAGGTAGGGGGACTAAGATATCAAGATGGTGAATTCTACCATAGCCTCATCCAATGGACTGGCTGGACAACCTGCTAAAGGAAACCCCTCCAATGTGCAACAACCAGCCGATGCTGTTGTCCCGGCGGGTGTCGTCCCACCACAACCACCACCTGCACCAGCAAACAACGCTGGACAATAGGATGGTGAATTTGCATCGGTCACTGCATCGACCAACAACCCAGAGAATGCGCTGAATGCAGCTCAGACTCTGCTTCAGCGTCTTCCAGTGCCTGGAGCTCCTCCTACTGCTGTGGAGAAATGGCGCGCATATGTTGAGCATTTGGTTGTAGCTGGAGCCAATGCGTTCAGCGTCAAATGTCCGCCCCACGCTGGGCAGGCACCTACTCGGAACAGGACCTTGTCTGGCAGACTTGATCCTCAAACGTCGTAGCACAGGAGACGTGCACCCTCCCAGCAAGTGACGTCACTTCCCTCCGGGGCTTGCTGCACTCATACAGCATCGAGACTCCCGACGCAGGACCATCGGTCGGAGCTCGACCGCCGCTACATGAGGCAGGACGTCCGCGTCCATATCGAGCACGCTCGCGAGAGGCTCGAAAAAACCCTTCTCCACTAGGTGTGGGGGGCGGTTGTTCGGCCCTAGCCATGCACCTTCGCATGGTCAAATGGCCACCCAGGTTTCAGCCTCATCTACCAGAGAAGTATGACAGGATAGTCAACCCCATCGAATTCATTCAAATATACTCCACCACCATCCTCATGGCTGGAGGCAATGAGGCTGTGATGGCAAACTACTTCCCTGTGGCTCTAACCGGGATAGCAAGGTCCTGGTTCATGAGCCTTCCTCCTGACTCCATCTACAGTTTGGGGGAACTATGTCACCTTTCACCGCCAATTTCGGGAGTTCCTATACCTGACCTGACACTGAGCTGGACTTATTCGCCATATAACAAAAATCGGGAGAGTCGCTGCAATCATTCATCCAACGGTTTTCTTAGGTATGGAATACAATCCCTTCTATCTAAAATTCTTCTGTCATTGTCGCATTTCAACAGGGGGTATGAAATAAGAAGATGTTGGAGAAGCTGTCAACAAAAAACGTCAGCAGCGTCATGGAGCTCTTCAGCCTAGCTGACAATTGTGCTAGGGCTGCGGAAGGCCGAGAGATGCACTCCAAACCAGCTGCGGAGGCTGGTAAACCGCCCTCCAAGTCTAAAGCTACTGCCTCAGGCAGTGGAAAAAAAGAAGAAGAAGTCCAACGACAAGAAGATGTCGTTGGCCGGCACGCCTACTGCAGCAGCTGCTGCAGCTCCTGGTGGCTGGGGGCAACACCCAGAAAAACGACCCCGACCATTGTTTGAGGACTGCAACAGTTAGAAGATGTGGTGTCCGATCCATAAATCAAACACCCATAACCTTGAAGACTGTCAAGAGGTCAAGCAGCTTGTTGAACGCAACAACAAGCGCTTAGAAGAATCCCCTTTCCGCAAATAGGAGGGGAAATAGAAAGTCGACGGAGCTTCGTCTGATAAGGAGCTAGGCTTCCAGGATGCCAACAAGGCGTTGAAGACCGTCTACAACACCGTCAACTCTGATATCTCTGGCAACGAGTGTCGGAAGACTCTCCATATGATATATGGAGGGTCTTGGGATATTACCTCCAAGTGTATCCTCAAGACAATGCGTCTAGAGATGGCTACCGCAGCTCCCACTGCCAATGCAGAACCTAATCGGAAGTGGATGTATATTGCCATCACCTTCGATGCTTTGGATCGCCCGAAGAACATGACCGGAGCTGGTCAATAGCCTTTGATAGTCTCTCCTGCTATCAACAACATCCAGCTCTACCATGTCCTGGTGGATGGAGGTGCGGTACTCAACCTCTCCAGCTTTGCAGCTTTTATGAAGCTCCAGCTCAACCTATCAGACCTGAGGCCCTCACGTCCTTTCTCTGGAGTAGGTCTGGGAGCCATCACTCCTCTCGGATCAGGTACACTCTCGGTGACCTTCGGGACTCGAGACAACTATAGATCTGAGAAGCTGGTGTTCGATGTGGCACACATCAACCTTCCCTTCAACGCATCCTAGGCAGACCAGCCCTGTATAGGTTCATGGCCGTAGCCCATTACAACTACCTGGTGTTCAAGATGCCGACTCCTTCAGGCGTCCTTCGGATCCATGGGGATCGCACTGCTGGAGTCACCGTGCTGAAAGAACTTCATGCGCTTGCAACAGCGCAAGAAGAAGAACCTGGCAAGGAGCAACCAACTCAACAACCTTCGAGCTCGCGTCAGCGTGGCTCAACCTCTCCACCTCGTGTGCAACCAAGCGACGGCACCAACATCCCCATCAAAGTCGTCCAAATTGGTTTTGATGCTGCCCAAACCACTCGTATATCGGAAGGTCTGGACGACAAATAGGAACTCGTGCTCGTCACTTTCCTCCGGGCGAATGTCAATGTGTTTGCATGGGAACCATCACAGATGCCTAGGATCCCTACGGAGGTGATCGAGCACAACCTGAAGATATACCACGATGCACGATGAGTACATCAGAGGCCCCAGAAGCAATTTGTCGAGCGGCATAACTTCATCAGACAAGAAATCAAGAAGCTGCTCGATGCTGGTTTCATCCGGGAGGTTCACCATCCTCGGTGGCTGGTAAACTCATTCTTTGTACCAAAGGCTGGTGGGAAGCTTTGGATGTGCATCGACTACACCACCTTGAATAAGACATGCCCAAAAGACCCATTTCCACTTCCCAGAATATATCAGATAGTATATTCTACCTCCGAGTGTGAATTACTGTGTTTCCTAGATGCATATTCTGGATATCGTCAGATTCAAATGTCAAGGCAAGATGAAGAGCATACTGCCTTCATTGCGGTAGATGGGTTGTACTGTTACACTGCCATGCAATTCGGTCTCAAAAATGCTGCTTCAATGTTTATGCGAGCCATGCATAAAACCTTTGGAGAGCTCAATAGGTATTTGGTGGAGGTCTACGTCGATGACATCATCGTCAAGGTGAAGAAAAAGGAATCACTCCTTGACAATTTGCAAGTCGTCTTCAACAAGCTGCGCTTGACGCTTATGAAGCTCGAATCGAACAAGTGCGTCTTAGGGGTTAACTCCGAAAAGCTCCTTGGTTTCTTGGTGACTCACCGATGAATTGAGGCAAATTTGGCCAAAATCAAGGCAATTGAACAGATGCGGCCTCCAACCCGCGTCAAGGACGTCCATAAGCTAACTAGGTGTCTAGC
Organism: Tuctoria greenei; assembly: GCA_036927565.1. Lineage (NCBI taxonomy): Eukaryota > Viridiplantae > Streptophyta > Magnoliopsida > Poales > Poaceae > Tuctoria > Tuctoria greenei. Next base: position 125,640,246 of record JAYESD010000011.1, on the reverse strand, counting down.
TGCGCTCAGCTGGTTCATCTCAAGGCTGGCGGAGCAGGCGCCTCCCTTATTCAAATTATTGAGGATGTCCAGACCATTCCAGTGGTTTGAAGAAGCGGAGAAGGCATTCCGGGAGCTCAAACAGCTCCTCACCACACTACCAGTTTCAGTAGCTCTGGAACCTAGCAAGCCTCTTCTACTTTATATTTTGGCAACTATAGAGGTTGTCAGCATGGTTCTGGTTGCGAAGAGACCAGAGCCATCATCAGCTCAGGAGCCTAGACCCCTTCGGGAGGGTCCAGAGCTACCTGAAGGCGAGTCTGGGTCCCAACCCCCAGGCATGGATCCTAAAGGCAAGATGCCTGTGGATCAACCTCTCTCAATCGAGGGAGTTCCTGCAGTTCAAGAAGAAGGTTCAGGCTGAAGAAGAAGAAGCTCTGGACCCTTCTGGGAGGGTCTGGGTTGATAAAGAGGAAGCTCCGGGCCCCTCTGAAAAGGTCCACACTGTCCATCGGCCGGTGTACATCATCAGCAAAGTACTCAAGGACACCAAGACTAGGTATATTGAGGTGCATAAACTACTATATGCAGTTCTTATTGCCTCAAGGAAGCTTCATTACAACTTCCAAGCCCACAAAATATCAGTGGTAACCTCTTATCCACTGCGCGCTATTTTACACAATCCCAATTCTACAAGAAATTTCACCAAGTGGGCAGCGGAGTTGGCAGAATTCGGTCTCGAATTCCTGCCGCGACATGCAATCAAGAGTCAAGCACTGGCAGACTTCATGGCGGAATGGACTCCATCTTCATCAAGTATGGAGGGTACCAGTGAGTAGAAGTCGGAACCCAAGGTCCCTGTCTTCACTGAGCCTTACTGGACTCTCTACTTCGACAGCTTCGTGAAGAAGCAGGGGGACGGAGCTAGAATACTTCTCCTCGCTCCAATCGGGGAGAAGGTCCAGTACATGGTGCGTCTTGACTTCAAGGCAACCAACAACATGGTAGAGTACGAAGCTCTCATCTTCAGACTCAAGGTGGGGTTCTCATATGGCATACGGTAGCTGCTGGTTAAGGGTGACCCGCAAGTCATTATCAAACAAGTCAAAGGTGAATGTAGTTGCAACAACCCTCAACTCGCTACTTATTTACTTGAAGTCGAGAGGCTGCAGAAGGACTTCCACGTCTTCATTCTCTCTCATGTCCAGTGTCTCAACAACGCTGAAGTGGACGATCTCTCAACGAAAGCTTTAATTGGAGGTCAAGCACGTGACATAGTTTTGTTAAGAGATTGTCAGGATCTGCCACTCAGCCCGACGAACTGAGTGATGGGGGCAAGATCGGTACCTCGAAGTTGGCAGTCCCGGTGGCCCTGTTACCATGGCGCCCACCAAGGATCATAGACACTGCAGGAAGCTCGGAGCAACTAGCGCGCAAGATCCAGAAGCTAAAGTTAGCTCCAATGCATGGATCTCGGAGATCCAAAGCTACTTGAAGGATAACATCCTTCCTGAAGACGGTGCTTTCACTGAGCGAATCGTCAGATTGGCTAAAAGATACACATTGGTAGAAGGGGATATCTACCGACGTGGTGCAAATGGTGTTCTAATGCGGTGCATTTCCCGGGATGAAGGTCACGATCTACTCACGAAGATCCATGGAGGTGAGTGTGGGAATCACGCATCATCCCGCATGTTGGTGAGTAAGGCATTTCGGCATGGTTTTTATTGGCCTACAATACTCCACGATGCAGTCGAGTTGGTAAAGAAGTGTGAAGAATGCCAGTTTCATGGAAAGCAGATTCACACACTAGCTTAGACTTTGCAGATGATACCTCCCACGGGGCCATTCACTATGTGGGGGATGGACATTTTGGGACCTTTCCCAAAAGCCGCCGGAGGTTACAGGTTCCTTTATGTCGCCATCAACAAGTTCACAAAGTGGCCAGAAGCTACTCCAGTTGTGACAAACAACAAGCAAACTGCGATCAAGTTCTTGAATTCCATCGTCTGTAGATTTGTAGTTCAGAAGAGAGTCATCACTAACAAAGGAACCCAATTCAGAAGTCCAGCCTTTCAAGAGTACTGTGAAGATCTCAGCATACAAGTAAGCTACACATCAGTAGCTCACCCGACAAGCAATAGCCAAGCTGAGAGAGCAAATGTAGAGATACTTAAGGGACTCAAGACGTGCACATACGAGCGTTTGAAGAGACATGGCGCCAACTAGATTGAAGAACTTCCGTCTGCTCTGTGGGCGAGCAGGACAACACCTAGTCAGGCTACTGGAGAGACACCTTTCTTTTTAGTGTACGGAGCTGAAGTTGTCCTTCCTCCAGAAATCACCATGGGGTCTCTCCGAGTCCGCACCTTCGATGAAGCCGCGTAGGACAAGCTCCGGTGTGAAGACCTGGACCTCGTCGATGAGGGAAGGTGCCATGCAGCTATTCGGAATGCACAATACCGCCAGGCGCTGTGGCGCTATCACCAAAAGCACGTGCACAACTGACATCTAGAAGAAGGCAATCTAGTGCTGCGAAGAATATTAACTCGTGAAGAGATGAACAAACTCTCTCCCAGCTAGGAAGGTCCCTTCCAAGTGATTAAAGTTCTCCGTCCCTGATGCGTCCGCTTGGCAACAAAGGATGGGACCCCGCTTCCCAATCCATGGAACATCAACACCTCTGTAAGTTTTACGCTTAGTTTCATAGAGGTGAGTCTATATTTACACATAATGTACCTTATAGAGTCTATGAACAGAGCCGGGTAGGTCCTAGTTAAAAAGCACAATTAACTTGGTCATTGTAATTTAAGTGTGTCTTTACCTTCCCTGGGTTAGAACAACATGAATAGCACACTTAACTTGGTTCCGTACTTTAATTGTGTCGTTGTCTCTCCTATTACTCAGACCTATACTGAAATACATTTTTGTGTGAAAGCAGACTCCTCGTGCATTTCTTTTGTGCAAGCTCATTACTTTTATCATCTTTTCCTTCTTGTCTATAGCAATGTTGTGCAGTCCCTTTGAAGTTTAGTCCTGTATATTCGTGTCATATATAAGTTGTATTGGTAATGTCCTTTTGGGTCCTAGTACTGCTAGATGGTCTACTCGCTTAAAAACAAAAAGCCAATGATAGGTCCAGAGTGTGCTATCGACTTAGTCTGGTCAGGTACCCTAAGTACGCCGCTCTACCTATATCCTGGCAGATCTCAGTAGGGCGGGCCAGAAAGGCATTCAGACCTAAAGGGATTTAACCAGTACACTTATGTTATTCCATCGAGTTCCTTTGGACCTAAAACTCAAAGAAGAATAATAAGAAGCAAATATGTTATAGACAAGAGGACGAATTTTATTGCTTTTCTTGTTTCTTATGCACAGGAAAAATGAATATTCGATGGCGATTTGCTCGGTGATGGTGGATGCTACCGGAGCACTAGCTCTGACAAACACAAGGGGGACCGCCGTGGACATTCCAAGCATTGACAGTGGGCACCATCGAAGCTATGAAGCTCTGACAACTCCCAGGGGGCCTGCTGCCAACGTTCTAAGCGTTGACAGTGGGAGCCGTCAAAGCTACGAAGCTCCAACAACTCCTAGGGGGCCCGCCGTCGATGTTCCAAGCATTGATAGTGGGCGCCATCGAAGCTACGAAGCTCCAACAACTCCCAGCGGCCCGCCATCGACGTCCTAAGTGTTGACAGTGGGTGCCATCGAAGCTAAAAAGCTCCGACAACTCCGAGGGGGCTTGCCGCCGACGTTCCAAGTATTGACAATGGGCACCGTCGAAGCTACGAAGCTCCGACCACTCCCAGGGGGCCTGCTGTCGATGTTCTAAGCGTTTATAGTGGGCGCCGTCGAAGCTACCACTACAAGGATTTTGCCTTGTTGCAACGATTGTACTGCAACGAATACTAAATCGTTGCTGTAAGCTTGGTCTTTTGCCACAATTCACTAGTTCATGGCATTAGCATCTATCGCCACGGAACACGATCGTTGCATTAGGATCTGTTATCACGATTCACTAGTTCGTGACATTAGGATCTATCGCCACGAATCTGTTGCCACAATTCACTAGTTCATGGCATTAGCATCTATCGCCATGGAACACGATCGTTGCATTAGGATATGTTGCTATGATTCAATAGTTCATGGCATTGGGATCCATCGCCACAAATCTGTTGCCAATCATCTATCGCCACAAAACATGATCGTTGCATTAGGATCTGTTGCCACGATTCACTAGTTCGTGGCGTTAGCATCTATCACCACAGAACATGATCGTTGCATTAGGATCTGTTGCCACGATTCACTAGTTCGTGACGTTAGCATCTATCGCAACGGAACACAATTGTTGCATTAGGAACTTTTGCCATGCTTCACCAGTTCGTGGCGATAGGATCTATCGCCACGAAACACAATTGTTGCATTAGGATCTGTTGCCACGAAATACCGGTTCGTGGCGTTAGGATCTTTCTGCCACGGAATAGAATCGTTGCATTATGAACTTTTTCCATGATTCACCAGTTTGTGGCGTTAGGATCTATCACCACGAAACACGATCATTGCGTTAGGAACTTTTGCCACGCGTCACCAGTTCGTGGTGTTAGGATCTATTGCCACAGAAGAGATTCGTTGCATTAGGATCCGTTGCCACAATTTACCAGTTCGTGGCGTTAGGATCTATCACCACGAAAACACAATCATTGCATTAGGAACTTTTGCCACGATTCACCAGTTCGTGGCGATAGGATCTATCGCCACGAAACACAATCGTTGCATTAAGATCTGTTGCCACAAATTACCGGTTCGTGGCGTTAGGATCTATCGCTACAGAACACAATCGTTGCATTCAGAACTTTTGCCACGATTCACCATTTCGTGGCATTAGGATCTATCACCACGGAACACAATAATTGCATTACGAACTTTTTCTATGACAGTTCGTGGCGTTAGGATCTATCGTCAGGGAACACAATCGTTGCATTAGGAACTTTTGCCACGATTCAATATCGGCTTGCTTCTAAGCTTGCTGCTGAATAGAATAGCGGCTTCTATCTTTTCAAAAAAAATCAAATAGTTCACGTACAGCTAGCTCACACAGTACTTATATAAAAAAATCATCATCTTCGCTGTCCCCCCCCCCCCCACAATATTAGAGGTACAATACCATCATTGATATATGTATCATCGTTGTCATCGTCGTCGTCATCTTCATTTTCTGGTGGAACTCTATGTGTCTCAAACTGATCACATGTTCTCATTTGAAGAGCGGAAGCATCACCGGTTGCTCCCTCAATGTCATTCCTATCCCATGCGGTCCTATCCTCATTTATATTAGTAAGTCGCCGATCATCAAATGTCTCAGCCTCCATCGCCTCAGTGACATTATTTTCACTGTCTCCAGGGGGCATGGCAAAAAGGTTTCGTGGCTTTGTTTTAACAACTGTAGCCCATTTAGGTTGCTTCACACTTCGAACGTAAAAAGCTTGTTCTGCTTGGGTGGCTAGAATGTAAGGCTCATACTTAAATTGAGAAAGAGTAGTGTCAACATCTATCATTCCGTATCGATCCATTTTGTAGCCTTTGCTTTGGCTCTGACCAGAACGAGGCCGACCAAACCAGTCACATTCAAATAACAGAACCTCTTGATTTTTTTTTTCAAAATCTACAGAAATCATTTTCTTGATTACTCCATACCACTCATGATCACCATCCTGAACAACAACACCACTGTTTTGTGTCCGTAAATCTTTTTCCACCTCTGCTGTTGGAAAGAGAAAGCCATTTATGAATGATTGACTAAAAAACGTGCCTGACGGTCAGGTCCTCTAGATAATGCATACAAATAATCAATTACTTTGCCTTCTTTGTGTAATGTTGTAATCTGTACACATTAGTATAAAAGAGGTCATCGATAAACCAACTTCAAAACACATATTTGTTCAATTTTCATCAAAGTAAAAACTCGCATGTACTTACTCGTTTCTGAAACCAATAAACAAACTCATCTCTATGACGTTTTTCAACATCACGAGAATAAATCTGTTTCAGCTCTTCAAAATGCTCACTGAAAAGGGTACAAAATTAAATTAGCCATCTACAATAAGCATGATTCAATATAGTATAGAACATCTGAGTTATACGTACTTGATCCATGGAGCGGCCTCTTCAACATTAGAAATAATATAATGCCTGATGTTATGTAGTTCCACCATAGTAAGTTGGCCCCATTTAAACTCTTTTTTAGAATTATCAACTTCTGTAAATATATTAGACTCGAGAGAAGGTTCATTCCTAGATGCAACTTCATGATGTTCTGGCCTATTAAGCTTGGTGCTAATGTTATTCAAAAACTGACTACAAAAAGTCACACACTCTTTCATAATATATCCCTCAGCTATAGAACCCTCCGGGTGAGCTCTGTTATGTACATACCTCTTCAATGTACCAAGGTACCTCTCAATTGGATACATCCATCTGTAAGAAACAGGTCCACCCAAGCAAGCTTCTTCGGCAAGATGGATTGGAAGATGTACCATGATATCAAAAAAAGCGGGAGGAAGCAACATCTCAAGCTTACAAATTGTTTCAGGAAATTGTTTGATCATCTTATCCAAATCTGGTTCTGCCAATTCTTTAGAACAAATTCCAGAAAAGAATCTGCTAAACTCAATTAAAGGTGCAACAACCTTTTTAGGCAATATGTCATGTATTGCAATAGGAAGGAGCTTCTGAAATATAATATGGCAGTCATGAGTTTTTAGACCTGATACCTTACGTGCTGTTATGTCCACACATCTCTTGATGTTTGAGGCATAACCATCGGGAATTTTCACGTCCCCAAAAACTTGCACAAGGTGGTCTTCTGATCTTTATGCAAAGTATATGATGCTGATGGACAATCATACTTCTCTTTCATACCCACCGGATGTTGCTTTGGTTGTATACCCATTTCTTGCATATCAAGACGAGCTTGTAGACTATCTTTTGTTTTACCATCCATATTAAGCAAGTACCCAATATGCTATCACAAATGTTTTCCTCAATGTGCATCACATCCAAGTTATGCCTTATTAGCAATGTCTTCCAATACGGGACCTGAAAAAATATACGTTTCTTCTTCCAACTATGGCACCTACCTTCCTCAGTGCGCTTTCTCTTATTATTCTTCTGTTCAAAACTCACTTGATCAAAAGTCTCGTATTGTTTGAGTACTTTGTGACCAGAGAGTGATGTTGTATCCTCTCTATTCTCTATCTTGTTGTTGAAAGAAGCTTTGTCTTGACGCCACCTGTGATTATGAGGTAGGAAACGATGATGATCCATGTAGCAATACTTTCATCCATGTTTCAACCACAAGGCGTCAGTGTTTACATGGCAGTATGGACATGCTAGCTTACCTTTTGTGCTCCATCCACATAGCATTGCATATGCTGGAAAATCATTTATTGTCCATAATATAGAAGGTCGCATGAGAAATGTCTCTTTCTTTGAATCGTCGTATGTTTTAACACCATTAGACCATAATTTCAGTAGCTCATCAATCAAAGGTTGCAGATACACATCAATGCTGTTTCCAGGTGACTTTGGCCTAGGAATTATCATTGACATCAACCAATAAGGCTTCTTTATACACAACCAAGGTGGTAGATTATAAGGGATTAGAATCACAGGTCATGTACTGTAAGAAACATTCATTACTCCAAAAGGATTGAAACCATCAAATGCTAGCCCAAGTCTTATGTTGCAAGGATCAGATGAGAAATTTGGGTGAATGCTATCAAAATGTGCTTCCATGCTTTCAAATCTGTAGGATGGCATAATATTCCATCATCAATACATTCTTCTTTGTGCCAGTGCATGTTTGATGTCGTTGATTCTGCCATATAAAACCTTTGAAGACGGGGAATAAGAGGGATGTATTATAGAATCTTGCGTGCTACAAGCTTCTTGGCTTTTCCACAAGGTAAAGCCTCTCTTGCATCCCCATCAGTACTATTTTCCATGTCTTATCTTCTGACATCGCTTCCTACAATTCAATCAGCATATCCGTAAGAGGATAGAACTACAATAACATTATGTGAGCAATTATACCTAGCGCTGTTGCCCCTCCACATGCGGTGGCTGGCGGATGCTCCTCCAAGAGCGTGGCGGCCGGCGGATGCTCTTCCAAGAGTGTGGCGACCGGCAGATGCTCCTCCAAGAGCGTGGCGGCTGGAGGATGCTCTTCCAAGAGCGTGGTGGCCAGCAGATGCTCCTCCAAGCACGTTTCGTACAATCGGGAGAGGGGCCGTTGTGGATCGAAGGGTCCCGGGGGCAGATAGCCAGAACAAAGCGTACATGAAGCTACCAGAGTAGGCCCAACACTGCGCTAGACCACTTGTTATTCGTGGGCTGCAACTGTGCTGAGTCATTTTGTATTCGTGGGCCGAAACTACGCTGGGACGCTTGGTGTTCGTCCCCATGACGCGTGAGCCCATCTACTGGCGCGCGTCTGGCTATGGCAATTTGTTATCTAAATAAGTTAATGTAGCAATGGGGGTGGTATTCCAATCAAAATAAAGCATACGCATAAAGTCTCCTGAACTGCAACAACACAGTGATATAAATAAGGATTAAATAATACAGTAGATATAAACATCGACGGAACCAAACATTAGTGTTTAACGTACCATTCCAGGAACCAAACTAATCAACCAAACTAGCTGTTACAGAATCCCCAATAAAAACAAAATAAACTAATCAACACATCCCTTAAAACAATGGTCGCTACCTGTTGTGTTTTCCTGTTAGTACTGTATACTATGTACTTTAAAGACCGCTTTGCAGGCCCCACTACGAGCGATCTCCTCTGGCACATCCAGCAGCTAAAGTACTGTACCAGCCACTTTAGAGGCTACTGGCGGTGTGGAGGGTCGTTCATTAACAGAGAATACAGATAGAACAGATAGTTCACTAGACAAACATATAGAAAACAAAATAACAGTTGGAACAGACGAACCACATTGAGTTCAACAACATAAATCATTACTACAAAACAAGAAAAACGACATCATAAAACAAGAAAAACAACATCACACAGCCTTATAAGTCTTTAATATATAGCCCATACCAGATAACACCTCACGACATAATATGAAATGCTCGTGTCTAATCCTACAGTCTTCACTACAAAAGACCCTGCAGCCACTCCGCCCTTGCTTCTCGCAGCAGGCAGCCATACACGGGTCAACCTCCTTGTTGGGCAGCGATGCCAGCAACGGTCTTGGAGGCGGGCGCGGATGCGCCCACGTCTGATTACAGATTTCATCCAGGGATTGAATTTGACACCGCCTGCACTCCTTGTTGGACATCATGATGGTGACGGACACGATCGCTTTCTCACCGACGTCGACCTCTCCTTCGACCTGCCGGATATACTCAATGGCGTCGCGGTCCCCGCGATCGGCGTCGTAGTGGAGGAGGTCAAGGAAGTAGGCTGCCTCCATGTTTCCCGCCCTGGCCGACCGGGCGAGAAACTGGGCGCCCTGCTGTGCGCGATCGACCACGAAGACGAGCTTGAGCCCGATGACATAGCACAAATGAGGGTGGCCAACCATGGCCAGGTTCTCCACGAGGTCTTTGTACTGCCCTGGGTCGTGCCACATCCTCTGGGTCACCCGCTCCAGCGCCACGCGCCTGCCCACAGCGCCATCCAGGCACGCCGCATGCATGACCTTGCAGGTGGCACGCATACTGGATAGGTCGTCCAAGGGTCGTAGGGAGCTCTCGGCAACCCGCCCCGCGATCTCGACCGCAATATCGTGCGTGAACGGCAACTCCATAGGCTTCGGCGTCACTGTGCTGCGAAGGGAACAAATGAGGGTGCACGCGGCGGAGACAAAGAGGAAGCTAGAGTACGTGCAAAGAAGGCGGTCGTGTGTCTATAGAGTATGCACGGAGAAGACAATGGAGATATTATATAAAGACACACGCCATCGTCTTCTCCGCACGTACTGATGGGGGTCGCACGCAGTGATGGTTCGGCTTCCGACGGTGGCAGATTCCACATCCTCTGCATGCAGGTGCATTAAGGATGGCTGACATGTGAACCTACAAACTATGGTACCCACGCCTCTCGCATGCACTGATGGAACGCACGAAGTAATGGAACCGCTCTGTTGTCAACATCAGCACAAGAATAATATCTTATCATCAATAGAGATAACATACTATGTTTGACAGTAATCTGCGCCAAACATTTCCTATTTTACAGTTTGGTTCTCCACGCTCTTTCACCTTAATTTGTACGTATGTACTACCTATATTTTTCTAATAGTTTTCTAGTCCTTTCTTTTTTTTTCTCTCTGTTCATCGTCTCCACTATTCATTCCAGTCGTCACTAATCGGCAGAACTAGATGTTACATAATCCCGAATAAACACAAAATAAACTAATCGACACATCTAGTCCGTAACACTTCCCTTCAAGCAGTGGTAATAACTTCTGGCTGCGTATAGGAGTAGTGGTAATGATTACACCGCGTATAGGGGCATAGGGCCAATGGTACGTTGGATTTCTACATATCTTTTTCTAACATTTTGCTCGTCCTTTCTTTTCTTTTCTCTCTATTCATTGTCTTCACTTTTCTTTCCAGTCGTCGCTACCTGTTAGTATAGTATACTACTTTGCAGACCGCTTTGCAGGCCCCGGTGCGGGCGATCTCCTGGCACCTCCAACGGCTAAAGTGTAGTAGAAACCACTTTAGAGGCCACTGGAAGTGTGGAGGGTCGTTCATTAATAGAGAATACAGATAGAACAAATAGTTCACTAAATAATAGATAGAAAACAAAATAACAGATGGAACAGATGAAGAACATTGAGTTCATTATCATAAAACATTACTCCCTCCTTCCTATATTACTTGTCGTTATTAGAACAAGTTTTTTATTTCATATTTGAACTAGAAAACTTGTCCTAATTATTAACAACAAGTAATATGGGAAGGAGGAAGTACAAAACATGAAAAACAACATCACAAAACAATAAAAAAATAAAACATCATAAAAACAAGAAGAGAAAAAACATCACGACGTGATTAATCTGTGTCAAAAGATTTCCTGTTTTAAAGTTCGGTTCAACTAGAATGTAATCAGATGTTTGGTGCAATCGTGCAACCAATTATCTTCAACCATTGAATCGATCTACATTACGGTCGTTGAAATTTTTTATTTAACTCCCTCCACCAGGTGGAGGGGTGGTGGTGGTGGTGTAAGGGGTTAAATGAAAAGATATAATAACCGTAAGATGTAGATCCAATGGATGAACTTTTCGAGCTTGAGATCATCAAGCTAGCAAGCTCAAGCTTGGCTCATTTAGAATTGGCACAATACTCAGCTTCATCCTCAAACTTTCAATCAAAACTCAGTTTGGTCCTTGAACTTTCAAATGGGTCAATTATTTAGTCCATCAACTTCAAACAACCGTTTCACTTTCATCCTTAGTCAAAGTTGGACATCCACATTGGCATGCAACATAAGCTATATCATCTACCCCGGTATATCATAGATGTTGTATGCATGTTAGTTAATCATACGTACGTACATATCATAGATGGATATGCATGTTAGTTTTGTGCAACATGACCGAGGGATTTTCTATGTCTAACATGCATGCACCTCAAATATGATCAACCAATATGTACGTGTTTTGTCTTTTTGATGATGGATATCGTCAGAGTTTGAGGCCTTGTCCATGCATGCTACGCCCCAACGATGCATGATCAACGAGCCTACAACTCTAGACGATATCCAACATCAAAAAGAGAAATTACACGTAGTATATAATTCACATCAACATGAAACATACATGATCAAGGTCTTTCATACTCTGCTAGTTGTCCATGCACATGCTATACGCCCCAAAACATGATCATCGAGCCTCAAACAACAATATATAAGAGAAATATAAGATTATGTGTACGACACATCTGAGCATAATTGCATTATTTGTCGTGATGATCATGTAGGCTTTGTTTGGGTGACTTCAATCCACTTGTATTGGAGTGGATTGAAGTGGAAAATGAACTAATTTTTATCTCAATACTCTCCAATCCACTTTGATTGAAGTGGACCCACTCCTATCCAAATGAGGTTGTATGATGGCCGGACATAACTAGGATAACACCAGGATTAATTCTAGGAATCGTATCCTCGTCACTTTCATGCTGGTACCTGGGCCCAGGTTGTGCACTGGTCACCTGGCATATTCCCTACGTCTGCCCCTGCTCGTGGTGTCCTTAACGAATTCGTGCGAGCTATTTTGACAAGGTGTGAACGATTTGTCCCACCTCGGAATGTTGAGCTCGTTGCAACGAGAATATAAGGCAACACACACTATTGTAGTTACACATACGATTGAAAAACATGTCGTACAAGACTCGGCCCCGCTCCGTTCGACAGCATGTGGACGCTGTCAAACGGAACGTGGATGAGGCGTGTACGGGGAGGATGTTTTTTATATAAGCCCTGGGCCCTTTTCGTGTCAAATTAAAAAACTGCCAGTGAAGCCGATGGGACGCGTCGAGCCGTTGCGACACCCGAGAGGGATGCAAACCGCAATTTTTTATAAGCATAAATTGTTTTTCCCCACATACGCTGGGCCCTTTGCGTGTGTTTTAATTTCTCCTTTTATCGAAAAACATCTCCTTTAATGACACCAAATTTTCCCCTTTAACTCACTTTGTGGTGAATCAAATTGTGTGACCCTCCACACCGGGGCCCTCTAGAGTGGAGACAATGAACTCCAGAAAAGAAAAGAAAAGAAAAGTGGAGACAATGAACTCCAGAAAAGAAAAGAAAGGAAGAGAAAAATATTAGAAAAAAATAGGTACTACGTACGAGATTTAAGGTGAAAGATCTTGGAGAACGAAAATGTAAAACAGAAAATCGATTGACGCAGATTAATCCAAGTCGTGATGCTGTGTTTCTAATCTTGTTTTTTGATGTTTTTCTTTTCACGTTTTGTCATGTTGTTTTCCTGCCAAAATCTGAACATTCGCGATTTTATTATTGCAAGTACTAGGACAGGCCAGAAGTTTTATCACTGGCCCTATGCCCCTATACGTGGTGTCATCATTAGCACTACTCCTATACATGGCGGTTCCGTACAGTGTCACCTCTAGCTACCACTACTCATTCTGTGGGAGAAAAAATTTCTGGATACGGTATGCACCGTAGAGCAAGTGCATACCATTCTCAGATGGTGGCACGTACTTCCTTCGTGTTTTCAATCACCGTTCCCTGATCGTGGGAGTTGAGATATTTTAGCTTCTGTTCGAGCTCAGAAGCGTGCTATTGAGGATCATGGATGGTAGATCGAATTGCTAGAAATAGGTGGTACCATCTGAGAATGGTATGCACTTGCCCCAGGTGCATCTTGTATCCATGTTGTGTCGCTTTATAATATAATACTCTGGGGACTCCCAAGAAACCGCAACCTCCAAATAACCCTTTGTTCCTCTCAGGCAGATTTGTTTCTTCGCGGCTCGTCTATCATTAATGGCAAACTTCTCCATTGAAAATGATGGTTTTGTCCGCAGCTGATGATCCCTGAAGATGGTGGTCCGCTGTGCCACATATCTGGCGAAATCACGAAGAAAAATGAGGAATATGCTGAATGTATTTCCTCTAAAAGGGAACACTGATTTCCTTTGTTCCAAACTACTGATTGAATGCATTTCACTTCTGGAGGAATCCATTTCTTTAAACAGTCTCGTGAGTTTTCTTTGATGCAAACGGGGCTAAACAAAAGACGAGCGCTCATAGGGGAAACAGATTAACATGCCTTAGTCTATTTTATATACTCCCTTTGTTCTCTTTTAATTGGCGTTGGGAGGACTAGGGGTGCATCATATCCAAAAGGGAATGGACGGAATATAAACCAAATAGTACAACGCCTCACAGCAGAACCAGTCATGCTCGTGCTTAATCCTACAGTTCTCAGTACAGAAGACTCTCCGCTCCTCCCACCCTTGCCCGCCGCAGCGGGCAGCCCCCTGTTGGGCAGCGCCAAGCATCATCGTCAATGTTGGGCACCGCCATCAGCAACTGTCCTGGAGGAGGCCTGCCCAGGAACCTCCAGGCGATACCATAGACACTCTCCATGGCTTCATGCCGACACCGGCAGTACTCCGTGTTGGTCCACTTCATCACGACGGACCCGGCCGTGTTGTAGCCGACATGGGCCTCACCATCGACCTGCCGAATATACTCAAGGGTGTAGGATCGAAGAGCACGTGAAAAGCTACCAGATGGGGGTCAATGGTAGATTTAAAAATCTAACGCAGCGGAAACAATTAAATCCCAACCCCTTCAGCAGAAAAACGATCTGTTAAAGAAATCGTGTGTGAGACTAATATAAACATGTTTCACCATGAAAACAGTGATAGATATCATAGAGAATCAAGTCACGAAGACAACACAACAAGAATCACTCAAATCCGTCGAGAGAAACTCAAGTTACGATTGAAAGATCGAACAGAGGTCAATCTGTCCTACCCAAGAAAAACAGTTCTGGAATGCTGCAAAGAAACTCGTGTAGATCAGAAACCACAAATCCAATGACCATGAAATTTTGACAGGTGATAGATAATCAAGTTGTGAAGACAACCCAAAAATAATCACGTCAATTGGATCTGTAAAACTCGAGTTATGATAAAACCACCGATGAAAGGTAGTGCTGTCCAGAAACTCGAAGAGTAAAACTTGTCTAAAACAAGTCGGACGAACAAGGCTCAAAAGTTCCATCAAACTACGAATTTTATTCAATAGAACACAAGAGGAACAGCCCCAAAGTCGTCTACCACGAGCTTTGGCCTCCCTTGCTTATATAACCAGCCCTTAGGCCAACCCAATCTCAACTAGGACTCCAATCCTACTCCGATCACGAATCGAAACTTTCCATAACTGCTTAGGACTCTTCTATACGCAGATAGAAGCAATCTTAAGACTTCCAAACACCTTAGGAACATATCTAGCATTCCTAAAACAACTCAAATTCGTGACACACACGATATCCTATCATAACC
Source organism: Tuctoria greenei (assembly GCA_036927565.1). Classification (NCBI taxonomy): domain Eukaryota; kingdom Viridiplantae; phylum Streptophyta; class Magnoliopsida; order Poales; family Poaceae; genus Tuctoria; species Tuctoria greenei. Next base: position 125,625,201 of record JAYESD010000011.1, on the reverse strand, counting down.
AACTTGATACTTTCCATACCGAGCCATAACTGACTCCGCCGCAGTCAAAGTCATCAACTGATACGATCCGATCCTTCCAACCAGATCTTCCCATCTGTAAACCATCTTCGGAACCATGTTGCCACATCATGCACCATATGCATATGTGCAAACACCTTCCTTCGATGTCCAGTAACCTTCATATGCACTGCCCTTGATTCAATCATCCCGCGCGACCTCCAGACCCGCTCAACCACAATTCCTCCTGAATTTGGTTGTTGGAACCTCATCTCCTCCCTGAGACTAGTGCAAAGGATCATGTCGCCAGCCATGACTTGAACTCAAGCAACACCTGCACATGAACAAACAACCAATCCGTACGAGCCCAAGTCCGCGACTTGACTCAAGTCAGCTCCGAACACAACAGCTTGTGTGAGCAACTCACATAAGCATGTTGCAAAGCATATCAAAACAATATCAGCCATATCAATCGAAACGCACAAAAAACTAAGTAAAAGAATACTAAGCAATCTTTCCAAGAATATAAAGCAAGTTTGAAACAATTCACAGTAAAAACAGGATCATTACGATCAAGCTCTGAACCTTGCCAAAGCTAACCAGAGCTTGAGACGGAGCTTACTAAAGCTAGTACAACCTAGCACCAGAGCTTACCAAAACTAGCAGGGCCTAGCACCGGAGCTAACCAAGCTAGTCGGACCTAGCACCGGAGCTGACCAAAACTAGTCGGAAAAGTCAACCCAAAAGCCGGAGCTAGAGAAACATGTCAGAGCTAACCAACATAAGTCGGACCAAGCAGAACATATCAGAGCTTAACAAAGACATGCCTGAGCTATCAAAGACATGCCGGAGCTAAAGATAAAGCTTCACCGGAGCTACCCAAAAACATGTCGGAGCTAGACAAAGAAAGTCGGACCTATTGTCGGACCTTGCAGAAACTCGGAGCTAAAGTCGGACCTTGCTAAAAAGATGTTATGACAGTATTCAAAACTTTTATTGTTAAGGCCAATGTATTCATCACACATAGGTCTCACAATCTCCCCCTTGATGAATGCATTGACAACACCACTTAAAATCCGAACATTGGCATGAAAAGTTTTGAGAACAAAACAATTTTCACCCTTTTTGAAAATAAAATGAGATAGAAATAAATTTCTCCCCCTATACATATTTCTCCCCCTTGCATAATTGACCATATTATCTCTCCCCCTTTGACAATGTATTCAGCAAGGTTCAAAAGAGAAATTTTAATTGTTATGAGCATATTATAACATATACATATAAAACAAAGCTCATCCAAGTCATACTATCAAGTAACTTACACTATTACAACAATGAGATACATAAAGTAGTGTAAGCCATGCTAGAGATCAAATGTAATTTTCAATTTAAGCAAGTCATGATCTCACAAACTTAACTATTTCAATACTTGAAAGCATGACACTTGTTGCTGCATTTTATTATTTTTCAAGGCACAAATTTAGATCATATGATATTTGCAAGATATTATATGCGCATCTGCCTTATTCTAACCAACCAAGCCAAGCCTATGTCATTTGACAATCAGAAGCTTAAGGACATGGTTTTAGTCATACACAACTTCCTCCAAGTTCATATCTAAGTGCAATGATAAGCCATCTCAAAAGAAGAAGTGCGATGCATGCATATTCTCTTGATTTTTTCTCAATTTATATTTGTTCATAAAAACTCAACATGTGAATTGATTACTTGATTAATTCTTTATGATTAAAAGCACTTGTGAGCATGCAACAAGTTCAAAACAGCAAGAAAGTTCGACCATGACCAGTTTTAGTGTAAGTAATTATTCCAATTACTAGACATGGCAAAAATTACAAAATATATAACACGAGTAATGTAGTAAGAACTTTCAGCATGTAAAAAGAATCATAAAGTCTATATGTATGAAATACTATGCTCATATTATTTTAAGTTCAGATTCACACATAGACTTCCCAAGTTTCAAAACTCCCCCTCAATTTAAGCCATGAGGATGCATAACTCCTATTTCACTACGAATGTAACAAAAACGAGTGAAATCCAAAGGTTTTATAAAAATGTCAGCCAATTATTATTTGGTATCTACATGGTGAAGCACAATGTTTCCTTTTTCAACATTATCACGGAGAAAGTGATACCTAATGTCAATGTGCTTAGTTCTAGAATGTTGCACAAGGTTTTTAGCAATGCAAATAGCACTAGTGTTGTCACAAGACAGTGGAACACCATCTAGATCAACCCCATAGTCCTTAAATGTTTGAACAATCCAAAGAATTTGTGAACAAGTGCTAGCAGCAGCTACATATTCAGATTCAGCGGTGGATTGTGCAACTGAACTTTGTTTTCTAGATGACCATGCAACAAGTGAATTACCAAGAAAATGGCAAGCACCGGAAGTACTTTTCCTATCAATCCTACAACCTCCAAAATCAGCATCAGAAAAAGCTTTCAAAGTAAAGGTTGAGGAAGAAGGAAGAAAAATGCCAAATTCATGAGTTCCATGTAAGTACCTGAGAATCCTTTTGATGGCTTGACGATGTGAAGCACGTGGGGAGGCTTGAAACCATGCACAAAGACATACGCTCAATTGTATGTCCGGTCTTGATGCCGTGAGGTACAAAAGTGATCCGATCATGCTTCTATATTCTTTTTGATCCACGGGTTCACCATCTTCATCAAGTTCAAGTGTTGTTGTTGTTCCCATTGGTGTCCGAAGAGGCTTGCTTTTGTCCATGTTGAAGCGACTTAGGAGGTCTTTTGTATACTTCGTTTGATGCACAAAGGTACCCTCCTTGGTTTGCTTGCTTTGCAGCCCCAAAAAGTACGTGAGTTCTCCCATCATACTCATCTCAAATTCTAAACTCATCATAACTGAAAACTTGGACACAAGATCATGAGAAGCACAACCAAAGATAATATCATCCACATACACTTGAACGAATAATGAGTCATTGCCATGCTTAAGCACAAAAAGAGTTTTATCAACCTTTCCCATAGTAAACCCCTTTTCAAGTAAGAATGTTTTTAACCTATCGTACCATGCTCTAGGGGCTTGTTTGAGATCGTACAAGGCTTTGGACAGTTTGTAAACATGATTAGGAAAATATGAATTTTCAAAACCCGGTGGTTGTTTGACATAAACCTCCTCATCTATGTAGCCATTAAGAAAAGCACTTTTAACATCCATTTGATGTAGCTCAAAACATTTAGATGCAACAAAAGCTAACAAAATTCTTATGGCTTCTAATCTAGCAACAAGAGCAAAAGTTTCATCAAATCTAGACCTTCAACTTGAGTGAAACCTTGAGCAACCAACCTAGCCCTATTCCTAAGCACAACCCCATCCTCACTTTGTTTATTTTTAAACACCCGTTTAATTCCAATTAAAGTGTGACCTTGAGGTGGAGGTACAAGTTTCCAAACTTATTTCTTTCAAAATTTTCTAACTCTTCTTGCTTGGCAATAATCCAAGATTCATTAGTGAGTGCGTGTGATATATCTTTGGGTTCAAAAGAAGCAACAAAAGTAGAATTATCATGAGAGTTTGGATCGCAAAACCTGGACCGTGTAACTCGTTCGTGCAAGCTTCTAATAATCTGTTGTGGAGGATGAATTTTGAGAACCCGGAGGGGAGTGGACACTTCACAAGCTTCTTCTTCTTCATGTTCATCACAAATCGATGAGCTTGTGACTTGAGGAGGATCAGGACCAGCATAGGTGATAGTCGGATCTTGTTCAATGTTCGGAGCTAGACACGTGTCAGTTTCGGAACTATCAGACAATATCACCAGCTCTTCTTCTTGATATGGATCAGGTCCTGCAGCACCGGAGCTAGTACCTGGGCTAGCTTCATCAAAAGAAACTTCACAAGTCTCCACAATTTTGTTAGTTCCATGTAGAAGCACACGGTATCCTCTAGTGTGAGATGGGTAACCAAGAAACATGCCATCAATGGATCTAGATTCAAATTTATCAAGATTACCATGTTTCTTAACAAAGCATTTGCAACCAAATACCCGAAAGTGCGTAACACTAGGCCTATGTCCAAACCGGAGCTCATATGGTGTTTTACCTAGCTTAGCACGCAAGAAAACACGATTTGAGACACAACAAGTGGTTGCAATCGCATCAGCCCAAAATTTCCTAGGAGTTTGATATTCATCAAGCATAGTCCTAGCCATCTCAACTAAAGTTCCGTTCTTTCTTTCTACAACACCGTTTTGTTGAGGTACATATGGTGAAGAAAATTGATGATCTATTCAATTTTCAGCACAAAAGTGATCAAAATATTGATTTTTAAATTATGTTCCGTTATCACTTCTAATTGCTTTTAAAGATCCTGAGTGATCAATTGATAATCTAAGAAATAAAGTTCTAAAGTGACTAAAAGCTTCATTCTTAGACGCCATAAAGTAAACCCAAGAGTATCTAGAATGATCATCAATAATAACAAGAACATACCATTTACCTCCGAAGGATTGAACACGTGAAGGTCCTACGGTGTCAAGGTGCAAAAGTTGACCCGGTTCAGTTGTCATGATCATTGTGAGAGGAGTATGTGAACCTGCAAACATCTTAGCATGTCTACAAGAAGAGCACACAATTTCTTTGTCCCCTTTAAGCTTAGACAGCCCACGTATGCGATCAAGAGCACTGACATGTGCTAGGTGATCAAAGCCTACGTGACCAAGTCTACGATGCCAAAAATATAAGTCATTTGAATAATTAGCAACTAGACACCTATGCTTAGAGGAAGACATATCAAAATCAAACTCTTCCAAACCGAGACATGTTAAAAATAAGCTCACTATTTGGACCTACAACTTTGCAGCAGTTTTTATTGAAAATAATTTCCAGATTTTCATCTAGCAATTGTGAAACAGAAAGCAAGTTGTATTTCAAATTTTTGACAAGTGCCACATCCTTCAAAGTGTAGTGATCATTTACTCTAACTGAACCCTTAGCAATTATAGGAGTTGAAGAATTATCGGCAAAAGTAACATTCTCTACACGTGACACAGAAGAGAGGGAGAAGAACCAATCTTTGTTACCGGTCATGTGGCGTGAGCAACCTGAATCCACAATCCAAATGTTCTCCTTGCTCAAACGTGTAACCTACATAGAAGCACAATACGTCGATGACTCAATACTGGGGTTAGTCAAAAGGAATTTAGGAATCTAGTACTGAGTCACACAACGTGCAGCAGGAAAAACACGCGAAAGCTGAGATAAAACAGCAGGTTTACGAGTCAAAGTTTGAGGTTTTTTACTCTTAACTACTGACCTATAAGATGTTACTTGAGTAGCACAAAAATCAGTAGCTCTGAAGGCATAAAAAGAAGGTCCGTAGGTAAACTTTGAATGTTTTTGGCTCATAACAGCAGGTTGCATGTTCCTGACATTCGGTTTAATATGTGCAGCAAATTTTACATGAAAGTTATGAGATGTAGCAATCATTCTTTCCCTTTTCTGTTGTTTAGCTAGTCTATTACAAAAATCTATGACATGACCATCTCTACCACAGTAGGTACAATGAAATTTAACTTTGGTTCATGTCTAGATGAGCAAGCAATATTTTTATTTGAAACCGAATGAGACAACACTCCTGCAGATTTGAAAACCACTTCTTTTTGTTTAGGAACTGTTTGAATCAAACCACTTCCTAATGACTTTACAATTTTATGTGGATGTGCCTTAGCATGAGCATGAGAATCAAAACCTAAACCAGTTTTATCATTGCAAGACTTAGAAGAATTTAGCAGCAAGTTTAGGTTCTTATTCCCATTACAAAACCGATCTAATGTCCTATGCATGTTATCAAGTTTATTGGACAGATCCATGCAATTTTCACATGAAGTTTTTCCTTTTAATTTGCAATTGGAACAATATTTAACTTCATGAGAACGTAAAGCATTATTCAATATTGAAATTTCATTCATAGCATCTTTTAGTTTCTTTTCAAGATCATCACAACTAGAACAATGCAAATCAATTGTAGAACAAGAAGCATCTTTTAAGTTTCCAATTTCAAGTGTAGCAAGCTTTTTGTTCTTTTCAATTTCAAGTTCAAGTCTATCTAGAGTAGAGGAATGTGCAGTTCTTAATGTGGACAATTGTTCATAGATTAAATCACACGAGGGACAAGAATCATCACTAGGAATCAATGTTTTCAATGGTTGATTTCAGATTCTAGTGATTCAATTTTAGCAGCATTATACCTAAGCTTTTTGTCCTTTTTCTTAACAATAATAGTTGCACGAGAAATTGCATCACAAATTTCATTACAGGTAGAACATACCTCATCGTCATCACGGTTGTGTTCTGCACCCCCCTGACTTGATCTTGATCTTGTTTTGCACGCCATGAAGCATAAGTTGGGCAAATCATCTTCATCTTCGTCACTTCCAATGTCCACGTCGCTTGAGTCAAGTTCCTTGAGTGCGGAGATAAAAATGTTCATCAGTTGGCGACATGTAAATCCCTTCTTCTTCTTATCATTTGTTGAGGAGTGCTTCGTCCTTGATTGTTTTTCTTCTCGGGAAGTAGAATCTGAAAGGTTAGGGTATTCTGTATGAAAGTGTCATGTCTTACCACATTCGAAGCATCGATGAGGTCCGGAGCTTCCTCTCCTTCTAGTTCTCACATTTTGCAATGCTTTTGAGAACCTAGTAGAGAGAAGTGCTAGCTCCTCCTCTGGAAATTCCTCGATTTGCTCCAGGGTTAGTGAGGACAACAAAGAAAGAGTATTGCAAGATGATGATTGGCCGGAGCTAGGCATATCACGTTGTGAGACAAATGCAATAGACTTATTTGGGTTCTTACGTGATAAGATGTCAATTTCATGAGTTTTGAGTTTAGAGTAAAGCACATCTAAAGTAAGTGTACTCATGACAGTAGATTCACGAATAGATGTAACTTTCATCTCCCAGATTGACATGTCTAATGCACTAAGAAGTTACCTAGCATTTTCAGCATCAGAAAAATTAACGTTGACACTACGCAAGTTACTGAGAATTTTGTTAAAGCGAGCAAAGAGATTATTGATGGACTCACTGGGTTGCATCTCGAAGCGCATGTATTCTTTCTTGAACATGTCTTGCCTTACCTCCTTGATCGTGTTGGATCCTTCGTGATAATCACAAAGTGCTCTCCATTCATCGTATGGCGATTGGAGATGTGCAACGCGGTCGAAGTCGCTCTGAGTGAGTCCTTGGATGATCAAGTTTCGGGCTTTGATGTTGTTGTCGACGTCCCTTAGGTTCGTAGCTATAACTTGATCGTTTGACATCACATCATAAGACTTGTACACCTTTTCCCATATGGCGAAACCTTGGGCCTGGATGAAAGCCTCCATGCGTGCCTTCCAAACCTGAAAATCAATAAAAGCAAACATACAAGGTTTGGCGGAGTATTTCTCCATGATGATTAGTCAAAAACACGTGCAAATCACAATGATTGGAGCAACCTGGGATCTGATACCAATTGTAGGATCGAAGAGCACGTGAAAAGCTACCAGAGGGGGGTGAATGTTAGATTTAATAATCTAACGTGGCGAAAACAGTTAAATCCCAACCCCTTCGGCAGAAAAACGATCTGCTAAAGAAATCGTGTGTAAGACTAATCTAAATGTGTTTCACCGTGACAAAAGTGATAGATATCAGATAGAATAAATTCACGAAGACAACACAACAAGAATCACTCAAATCCGTCGTGAGAAACTCAAGTTACAATTCAAAGATCGAACAAAGGTCAATCTATCCTACCCGAGAAAAACAGTTCTGGAATGCTGCAAAGAAATTCGTCTATATCAGAAACCACAAATCCAATGACCGTGAAATTTCGACAGGTGATAGATAATCAAGTTGTGAAGACAACCCAAAAATAATCACGTCAATTGGATCTGTAAAACTCGAGTTATGATAAAACCACCAACGAAAGGTAGTGCTGTCCAGAAACTCGAAGAGTAAAACTTGTCTGGAACAAGTCAGACGAACAAGGCACAAAAGTTCCTTCAAACTACGAATTTTATTCAATAGAACACAAGAGTAACAGCCTCAAAGTCGTCTACCACGAGATTTGGCCTCCCTTGCTTATATAACCAACCCTTAGGCCAACCCAATCTCAACTAGGACTCCAATCCTACTCCGATCACGAATCGAAACTTTCCGTAACTGCTTAGGAGTCTTCTATACGTAGATAAAAGAAATCTTAATACTTCCAGACACCTTAGGAACATATCCCACATTCCTAAAACAACTCAAATTTGTGACCCACACGAAATTCTATCATAACCAACTCGATACTTTCTATACCGATCCATAACCGACTCCGCCGCAGCCAAAGTCATCAACCGATACGATCCGATCCTTCCAACCAGATCTTCCCATCCATAAACTGAATGTGGCATAGAGGGGGGTGAATAGGCCTTTTGGAATATTGTCGGAACCGGCAACAGTTAACAACCAGTTTAAAACCAGAGATATCGGACTAGTCCGGTAATGTGCGGACTAGTCCGGTGTGTACGGACTAGGTTGGTTAAGTTTAGTTGATTAGAATGATTCTTCAATGTATGCAGTGGAAATATACAATCAAATGAAGGATTTCAAGGTTGTGTACCATGTTATATCACAATTCAATCTTATTTTTAATGATTCAATGTGAAGTAAGCAATTATGATTGAAACCCTAGATTATATTGAAGAATAAGAACGATGAGCACAAAAACGAGACACAAGAATTTATCCTGTGGTTCGGCTCCCACAGAGGCAACCTACAACCACGTTGAGGAGTCCACAAAAGGATTGGGTCTTCTCCAACCCTACCCTCGTCAGATCGCCACGAAGGCCAATCCTCTTCCACTTATCACAAAGGGGTGAATAACCGAATTCAAGGGGCCTTCTCACACATTGAGAGCTCTCTTGGATTACAACACGAAATACCACCAAGAACACACTCAAAAGATTACAATTAAATCGCAGGAGTGTGTTAGAGTATCAAACCAAGAGCTCAATGTGGTGTCGAACGTGTCTCTCCAATGAACTAGAGTGAATCCTCAAAGGATTGATCTTTGTTGCACTTAATTTCGTGGAGAGATGTGGTTTTTGAGGATCTTGGGAGGTGTGACGGCGCTAGGGTTCGAGAGAGTATAAAATATGGCCATGCAACTCTATTTATATGGGTTTCTAAAAGTGACCGTTAGGGTTCAGAAAGATCGGACTAGTCTGTGGTGGTCACCGGACTAGTCCGGTGTGCTGTGTGTAGCAAACCCTAAGTGTCCCAAAATATCGGACTAGTACGGCTAGGAACGGTTCGATTTCACTTCTGGAAATCTTCGGACTAGTTCGATAGACATCGGACTTGTCCGGACAGTGAAACCCTAAGTGTATTGGGTGACAAGTCCGCACTTGAGGGACTTGTCCAATTTAGTTCAGAGGTTTTTTTTCGGACTAGTCCGTGCAAATATCGGACTTGTCCGATTTGGACCAGAGAGAATATTGGACTAGTCCGGTTGCGGTCGGACATGTCCGATTTTGTGTGACTTGTGAAGTGTTTTGATGACTAGTCCACACTGGGGAGGACTAGTCCGATTCTAGTCAGAGAGATATCGGACTAGTCCGATGGATATCAGACTTGTCCGATTTTGTGCGGAGAGGTTCTCGGACTAGTCCGGTCCTGTGTAACTTTGTGCAATGTGTGTGTTTAATTGTGATTGAGCTCTTGGGGTGTTTTTCTTTAACACACTCCATACACAAGGATCTACTATTCTTCTTTCTTGAGCTCATTTCCACTTTGCTCCTCATTCTTCCTTCTTTTTGGCACTTTGCTCATTTTTCTATTAAAAGCCTGCTCTCATCTCAACAAAGAGGTTAGGATCCCAATTGCTTGTCATAAATCATCCAAAACCCACAAGGGAGCCCTAGATGCACTTTCAATCTCCCCCTTTTTGGTGATTGATGACAACCAATTGAGATTTCACAAAATATGATAAAAATTGAGATTTTCATAAAGTATGCACATATGAGTCCAAAATACATCAAGCAGTGAAAACATAATCCATATGTGCATTATTTATGGTGGGATGCATAACTAAGTGCACTGAAACATTGAGAATGACATAATTGACATTAATCAACCAATAGCAAGCATATATGTCATTCTAGAGCAAAATCATAGTTTTCAACAAATACTACTCAAAGGATCAAATCATTGCATCACAGAACCATAATTAACTTAAGATCATTGTTAAAGCTTTACAAACCACAAAATAGAAAAAAAATAGCATAGAGCTCTCTCCTCGCAACCTACAGCTAAGACTAAGACTCCCCCTCAATCTCTCCCCCTTTGGCATCAAGACACCAAAAAGAAGGAGAGGAGGGTCCTAAGATCTTCACTCTTCGCTGTTGGTCCTCTCATTGTCATCTTTGTCATCTTCATCTTCAGCTTGATGATGATGATGACGAGGAGGAGGTACAGAGCTACTCGAGCCCCCAATGCCAAAGTAGGCAAGCTCGGAGCGGCTCAAGGGCCTTAGCTCGGTGAAGTCAGAATCTGAGTCTTCAGATATTTCTGGAGACCCAATTGGCTCAATCTCCAGTTTCTGGCAAATTTGCTTCACATTTGCCTTAATATACTTTATGTCCTCCTTTCTTTTCTTGTTGAGCTTATGGGCCTTCACTTCGGCCTTTTTGCAGGAGGCAAAGATTGCATTCAGATAATTGAGGATTCCACTGGCTGAACCTTTTTGAGGGGTTACCCTAGTAGCAGGGGCAGCCCTGGCATCTTCTCTTGTTCTTGCCGGTGCCTCGGGACTAGAGGCCGGCGAGGGAGCAGCCTGCACACTTGGCTTTTGAGGCATCTGAGGCCTCAAGGGGAGATGCTCCACATCTTTCACAAACTCAATCCCGGTGACTTTCTCAATCACAAACATTAGGTAAGGAGCATATCCACATGACCTGTTGGGAGTGCAATATATGTTCACCATGTCATTCCAAATGTATTCTGCCACATCATACTGGCGGTTCTTGCTTATGACCCTCATCAGAGTTCGGATGTATCCTTGCACACACCCAACATCTCCATCCTTGGGAGCAATCGTCTTCCTCAAAAATCTGTTCAGCACCACAAAGAATGGCTTCATGTTTTTGGTGGAGGGAGGATTGAACTTTGAGTTTGGCTCATATAGGAACTTCATCCTATCCTTCTCAAGGACACCTATGTTGTGTATGATCAAGCAGTCAGATCTTGAGGTGTCAAGGTGAAGCAAACTAGCAAAATCTTCTCTAGTAATACTGTACTAGGATCCATGAGTCATCCAAGTGACACTCTCCTCATCTTCACTAGAGAAGTGATAGGCTGCAAAGAACTGTGCAGTCACTTCATCATTCCAGTTATTCTTGAAGGCGAAAAGATCCTTCAGACCGTGCCTCTCAATGGCTTCCACTACCTTAGTGAAAGGTGAGCAGCCCTTCTTCTCAAAATGTGCCCAGTCAATCCACTGACTGCGCATAACTGGTGTCTTCATTGGGAGATACACCGATTTGTAGAAATCAACATGGAAGTTGCACCAGAATCTTCCATCAACAGCTTGCTTCGGTCGGCCATACCAATCGATGCTTCTGAATTTTGACGCCGAATCACTGCCCTTCTCGTTGAACTTCTCTCCAGTGGGGTCACGGACCCCTTCCCTTGGAGCATGCAGTTTCAATAGGCCAACTGGACCCGTAGCAATCCCTTTGCTTGGCGAGGGCCACTTGATGATGTAGCTGCCTTGGAGAATGGCTTCTTTGCCAACACCTTCCTCCGAGCCTGAGGAGGGGATGGAGCTGGCTCGGAGGGTCTTTCTTGGCGCTTCTTGCCATGACCCGTCGAGGTCCGAGGTGCCACCTCGTGGTCCATCTCGGCCTCAAAGTCGGAGACATCATTGCCCGAGCTCGACATGACCTGACAATAAGAGGCAAGATTGAGAATGAATGACACAAGGCATAGGTATGGAAGGATAGCAAGGAATTGCATCGAGGAATTGAGAAGTTAGGTTTTGAGTTCAGATAAATCGGACTTGTTCGGTGTACAAGCGCGGACTATTCCGGGATATCGGACTTGTCCGTGCATGGACCGGACTAGTCCGGTATTCAAACTCAAAAACCTAGGAAACTAGACAAATGGTGATTCCTAATGCACAACAACCTTAGCATAAACGTAATACATCAAGAGAGCATGTATATAGCAAGGAATGCTAGGCTATTCGATCAACAATGAAGAAATTTGGAATTTCTAGGATTTGATTGAAAATTACCGAAGAATTCGATTGATGCTCGAAGAGAAGGGTGTTGAAGTCTGGACTTATCCGTGAACTTCAATCTTCGAGCAAGGATGCTTGATCTCCACCCAAATGCGGAGCTTTTTGGTGGAGGGGACGCAAAATCTCCTTGGGAGCTCGAGTGGAAGAGAGAGAGTGTGTGAGGCAAGAGTGGAGGTGAATGAATTAGGGTTTGGCGGCGGCTAGGGTTATGGACACGAAAAATCGGACAAGTCCGGGATGACCGGACTAGTCTGAACTTTTCCAGAGGACTATATCGGACTAGTCTGTTGTATACCGGACTAGTCCGGCCTATTCGGCACTCTGCGAACTAGTCTGCATGGGCGGACTAGTCCGGGTAACCACAGACTAGTCCGTGGTCAACAGGTAAGAATTTCTTAGCCAATTCATATATATTTGAAGGTACATATTTATAGAATAGGGAGGCAAATCAAATCAAATAATCTTGATGAGTATGACCAGTAAGCATACAACAATCAAGCAATGATCATAGTTCACCAAGATCTAGTAATTAACATAGTTTTTCGGAGAAAATTGAGAGAGATGATTTTCACAATCTAATCAACATATTGGAAGAATTCATACAGGTATGCAACATTTCAAGCCACACTCCGAGCATCAAGGATATTTAGTTCATTTCAGAGTTCACAAAAATGCTTTTCATCAAGTGGCTTGGTGAATATGTCGGCCAATTGTTTTTGAGTGTTGACATGTGAAATGGCTACGTCTCCTTTCATGGCATGATCTCTCAAAATGTGATGTCTTATATCTATGTGTTTAGTTCTGGAGTGCTCAACTGGGTTGTGGGCAATTTTGATGGCACTTTCATTGTCACAAAGGAGTTGAATATGGTTCATATTGTAACCATAGTCCCTTAGAGTTTGTCGCATCCAAAGGAGTTGTGCACAGCAACTCCCGGCTGCAACATACTCCGCTTCGGCTATGGACAAGGCAATGGAATTTTGTTTCTTGGAGGACTAAGAAACTATGGATCTTCCTAGGAATTGGCATGTACCGGAGGTGCTTTTTCTATCTACTTTGCACACGGCATAATCTGCATCAGAGTAACCAACGAGATTGAATTTTGAGCCTTTTGGGTACCAAAGACCAAGGTTGGGTGTATGAACTAAGTATCTCAAGACCCTTTTTTACGGCTGTCAAGTGACATTCTTTAGGATTGGCTTGAAATCTTGCACACAAACATACACTCAACATAATATGTAGCCTAGATGCACATAAATAGAGTAGAGATCCAATCATGGAACGATATACCTTTTGGTCGATGCTAGGTCCATCTTCATTGAGATCCAAGTGGCCATTTGTTGCCATGGGGGTCTTTATGGGCTTCGCCTTGTCCATACCAAACTTCTTAAGTATGTCCTGCGTGTACTTCGTTTTTCATATGAACGTACCTTCCTTTTGTTGCCGCACTTGGAATCCCAAGAAGTACTTTAATTCTCCCATCATTGAAATTTCAAACCTGTCTGTCATGAGTTTGCTAAATTCCTGACAAAAGGATTGATTAGTTGAACCAAAGATTATATCATCAACATAAATTTGACAAATAAAAAGATCATTGTCAAAATTCTTTGTAAATAGTTTATAATCTACTTTTCCAATCTTAAAGCCATGTTCAATTAAGAAATCTCTAAGACACTCATACCAAGCTCTAGGAGCTTGTTTGAGGCCGTAGAGAGCCTTACGCAATTTAAATACGTGGTCGGGGAACTCTTCGTCTTCAAACCCAGGAGGTTGCTCCACGTACACCTCTTCCTTGATTGGCGTTGAGGAAGGCGCTTTTCACATCCATTTGATACAGCTTGAAATCATGGTGAGTAGCATATGCAAGTAATATTCTAATAGATTCAAGCCTAGCTACTGGAGCAAATGTCTCATCGAAATCCAAACCTTCGACTTGTGATACCCTTTGGCCACGAGTCATGCCTTGTTCCTTGTCACCACCCCGTGTTCGTCTTGTTTGTTGCGGAAGACCCACTTGGTGTCGACGATGTTTGCATTGGGTCTTGCCACAAGTTCCCACACCTCGTTCCGCTTGAAGTTGTTCAATTCTTCTTGCATTGCCACCACCCAGTCCGGATCCGTCAATGCATCCTCAACCCTGCGTGGTTCCAAAAAGGATACAAACGAATAGTGCTCACAAAAGTTAGCTATGCGAGATCTAGTGGTTACTCCCTTTTGGATGTCACCGATGATATTGTCAATTGGGTGATCCCTTTGGACACATTGGTGTACTCTTGGGTGTGGCACTTGAGGAGTTGTATCTTCATGATCATCTGCTTCTCCCCCTAAGTGATTGCCTTCATTGACTTGTTGATTATCTTTGTATTCTTGTGGTTGATCTTGTGCTGAAGCTCCCCCTTGCTTGTTGGTCTCCTCTTGTGGTTCATCTTCCTCATTTACGTGTGGAGGTGGCTCTTGTGGTCGAACTTCACCAAGAGCCATTCTTTTCAATGCTTGACAAGGAGCTTCTTCTTTACCTAGTTCACATGGATCAACTTGCTCCTTTTGGGAGCCATTAGTCTCATCGAACACTACGTCATGTGCTACTTCAACAAGTCCGGAGGTCTTGTTGAAAACACGATAGGTGTAAGTGTTGGAATCATAACCAAGCAAGAAACCTTCATCGGACTTCGAAGTGAACTTTGAAGTCCTAGGCTTCTTGTTCAAGATATAACATGGAGAACCGAAAACTCAAAAATATGAAATATTTGGTTTGTTACCGGTGAGTATCTCATAGGATGTTTTCTTGAGTAGTCGATGAAGATAAAGTCGATTTATGGTGTGGCAAGTGGTGTTAATTGATTCTGCCCAAAATCGATCTGAGGTCTTGTACTCATCGAGCATTGTTTTTGCCATCTATATGAGTGTTCGGTTCTTTCTTTCGGCAACTCTGTTTTGTTGTGGGGAGTACGGCGCTGAAAATTCGTGCTTTATGCCTTCTTCATCAAGGTACTCCTCCACTTGTGTGTTCTTGAACTCCGTGCCATTTTTGCTTCGAATATTCTTGATTGTCAATGAGAATTCGTTTTGAGCTCACTTGAAGAACTTCTTGAGTATTCCTTGTGTTTCTGACTTATCATGCAAAAATAAAACCCAAGTGAAGTGAGAAAAATCATCAATGACAACTAAACCATATTTGTTACCGCCGATGCTTATGTAGGCAATTGGACCAAATAAGTCCATATGTAGTAGCTCGAATGGTCTTGTTGTAGTCATGACGTTTTTGGCTGGGTGAGGTGCTCCAACTTGCTTCCCGGCTTGGCAGCGCTACAAGGCCTGTCTTTCTCAAATACAACATCCTTTAATCCTCGGATGTGATCGCCTTTGAGGAGTTTTTGAAGGTTCCTCATACCAACATGCGCTAGCCGTCTATGCCACAGCCAACCCATGTTGGTCTTTGCAATCAAGCATGTGTCAAGTTCAGCTTTATCCTTGTTGAAGTCAACAAGATAAAGCTTTCCCTTTAACATACCCTTGAATGCAACGGAACCATCAATCCTCCTAGAAACGGTCACACCCTCGTTAGTGAACAAGCAATTATAACCTTTGTCGCATAATTGAGATATGGACAGCAGGTTATAATCTAAGGATTCAACATGTAAAACATGAGAAAGTGTGTGTTTACAGGATATTGCAATTTTACCGGTACCGAGCACCCTTCCTTGACTATTATCTCCAAAGTAGATGCCCTCGTTTGGGTCCTCATTCTCTTCATATTCCATGAACATTCTTCTTTCCCCGGTCAAATGGTTGGTGCAACCACTGTCTAGCACCCATTTAGATCCACCGGAGGAATAGGCCTGCAAAAACAAATCATGCTTTGGTTTTAGGTACCCAAGATTGCTTGAGTCCTTGGAGGTTAGTTACAATACATTTGGGCACCCACACATGAGACTTGGTGTTCCCATGGCGTGGCCCAACATAATGAGCATAAACCTTGCAAAAATTATTTCTCATTAACACATAGGATGCATCAAAAGTATTAAACAATAACTGTTGTTGTTTATGTACATGACTAGTCTGGGGGGCCGGACTTGTCCGGAGGACCGGACTTGTCCGGACACCGACCGGACTAGTCCGGTGTTCATGTGTAGTTATTGTCTTAATCTGTGACTTTCCAATTTGAGAGGGCCTTCCTTTTACAAAGGTAATCATCTCCTTGTTACTCTTATGGCTTCTAGCATGTTGCTTTTCACCATAAGAATAACCGATGCCATATTTGACATTTGTAGGTCTTTTGACCAAGTATTCACTACGTGCATATTTGATCTTCTCCTTGTCAAATATGCCACTTTGGGCAGGATGTTTATCCTTTGTAGAGGTTGGCTTATCCTTCAAACTGGTGTCACCTTTCTTACATGTGCAAGTATGAGCAAAATCAGTTTTAGTGGGTTGAGAAGGTGAGTCTGAAGAGGAGGAAGGTTCACTTAGCTTGAGTGACTCAACTTGCACTTCAAGGATCTTGTTAACCTTGATCAGGTCAGGAAGTTGGTCCTTGATTGTGGCAGTTGAGTCCGTTAACTCCAGGCAAGTTTCCTTGATCGAAGCTAACTCAAGCTCTAGTGATTTGCTTTGTTCCTTTTCATGTTCTATAAGCTTGTCAAGTTCGACATATTCCTCCTTTTGGGAGATGATCATGTCCCCTTGACGGTTTATTAACCTCTCCTTCTCAACAAGTTGATCAAGCAAAAATTTCATTTTTGTTGCTGTTTTCCTATCTAGTCCAATAAGCATGTCCTCATTATCACTATTGAGTTCATCATCGCTAGAATAGGAATGCACGAAGGGGGGTTTAATTGTTACCTTGCGTTTACCTTCCTTTGCCATAAGGCAAGTGACATCTCCCTTCCATGCGCCAGGTGTAGGGAAAAGGGTAGACTTCGTGGATATCTTCTTGATGGCTATGCTAGCCATCTCTTCTTCGTCGGACGATGAGGACTCATCATTTGAGTCCAACTCTTTCCCAATGTGCGCTTGTTCGGCTTGTTTCTTCTTCTTGAAGAATTTCTTGGGTTGAGGCTTGGCTTCTTTGGTCTTCTTCTTGTTCTCCTCATATGGGCAATCAACTATAAAGTGGTTATACTCACCACAATTATAGCATGCCCGCCTCAACTTTGACTTTGTTCTTTCCTTGTACTTTCCCTCGCTTGACTTTGTACCTTGTCTCTTTTTCATTATTCTCTTGAATTTCTTCATGAACAATATCATGTCTTCTTCATCTAATTCACTGCTCTCGTCGTCACTATCTTCCTCTAGTTGTGCTTCTCTATCTTCTTTGGATAGGGGCTTGAGGGTGTACTTCAAAGCAACCCCTTTCTTCTTTGCCGAGGTGAGGTCGGCAATCTGCTTGACATGTTTTGCTTGTTTTTCCAACTTCTCGAAGTTAATGATCTTTCTAAGCAGTTCATCTGGAGTCATCCTTTTGTATCCGGGGCTTTCTCTGATCATGGAGCATAGTGTGATGTTGCGAGGCATGAAACCTCTAAGGATGAGCTTTACCTCCTCGTGGTCATTCCACTTCTTACTTCCATATGATCTGACCTTGTTGACGAGTGTCTTTAATCGATTGTACATGTCTTGGCGTGACTCGTCTTCTTCAATTGCAAATCTTCCTAACTCGCCTTCAATCATTTTGATTTTTGCTTCACACACATGTCGGTCACCTTCATGTGCAGTTTGTAGTGTGTCCCATATCTCCTTAGCAATTTCGAGTCCATCCACCTTGGTGAACTCGTCCCGACTGAGTGAAGAGGTAATTACGGCCGCGGCTTGAGCATTTCGGTGAATTGCCTGCTCTTGGCTGGGGGTGAGCTCTTCGTCGTCGTCCGGGATATCTATCCCTGTGCACACAATATGCCATAAACTTGGATTGAGGGAAATTAGATGCATTTTCATAATTTGCCTCCACATTGAGTAATCACTTCCATCGAAGTGTGGGGCTTTTCCAAGTGGGATAGATAAATAATGATTATTATTGGAATTGAGACGATCATAGTTAAAAGGATATCGGCAGTAGTCAGTGTGACTACTCCCCTTCTTCTTCTATTCAACTTTTACTTTCCCTTTGGAAAGTGTCTTCTTTCTTAGGAGCGCCTTTAGCTCCAGTGTCTGCTCATCGTCGTCCTCAAAGTCTTGAATGGCTTCGAGGAGATTCTCCACCTTGAGGTTCTTTTCATCATCAACCTTCTCTTGGTTGTTGCTCTTGTGGGTGTCCTTCATGTCCGACATGATCTTCTTCGAGTGATTAATCTCTTTCTTGAAGAACCTGCTTTGATACCAATTGAATGTGGCCTAGAGGGGGTGGGTGAATAGGCCTTTTTGAATATCGACGGAACCTGCAACACTTAACAACCAGTTCAAAACCAGAGATATCAGACTAGTCCAGTAAAGTGCGGACTAGTCCGGTGTGTACGGACTAGGTTGGTTAAGTTTAATCGATTAGAATGATTCTTCAATGTATTCAGCGGAAATATACAATCAAATGAAGCAAGTTTGTATACCAAGTTATATCACAATTCAATCTTATTTTTAATGATTCAATGTGAAGTAAGCAATTATGATTGAAACCCTAGATTATATTGAAGAATAAGAATGATGAGCACAAAAACGAGACACAAGAATTTATCCCGTGGTTCGGCTCCCACAGAGGCAATCTACATCCACGTTGAGAAGTCCAGAAAAGGACCAGGTCTTCTCCAACCCTACCCTCGTCGGATTGCCACGAAGGCCAATCCTCTTCCACTTATCACAAAGGGGTGAATAACCGAATTCAAGGGGCCTTCTCACACGTTGAGAGCTCCCTTGGATTACAACACGAAATACCACCAAGAACACACTCAAAAGATTACAATTAAATCGCAGGAGTGTGTTAGAGAATCAAACCAAGAGCTCAACGTGGTGTTGAACGTGTCTCTCCAATGAACTAGAGTGAATCCTCAAAGGATTGATCTTTGTTGCACTTAATTTCGTGGAGAGATGTGGTTTTTGAGGCTCTTGGGAGGTGTGACAGCGCTAGGGTTCGAGAGAGTATAAAATATGGCCGTGCAACTCTATTTATGTGGGTTTTAAAAGTGACCGTTAGGGTTCATAAAGATCGGACTAGTCTGTGGTGGTCACCGGACTAGTCCGGTGTGCTGTGTAGCAAACCCTAACTATCCTGAAATATCGGACTAGTCCGGCTAGGAATGGACTTGTCCCATTTTGCTTCTGGAAATCTTCGGACTAGTCCAATAGACATCAGACTTGTCCGTACAGTGAAACCCTAAGTGTATTGGGTGACAAGTCCGCACTTGGGGGACTTGTCCGATTTAGTTCAGATGGTTTCTTTCGAACTAGTCCGTGCAAATATCGGACTTGTTCGATTTGGACCAGAGAGAATATCGGACTAGTCCGGTTGCGGTCGAACTTGTCCGATTTTGTGTGACTTGTGAAGTGTTTTGATGACTAGTCCGCACTGGGGAGGACTAGTCTGATTCTAGTCAAAGAGATATCAGACTAGTACGATGGATATCGGACTTGTCCGATTTTGTGCGGAGAGGTTCTCGGACTATTCCGGTGTTTGTTGGACTAGTCCGGTCCTGTGTAACTTTGTGCAATGTGTGTGTTTAATTGTGATTAAGCTCTTGGGGTGTGTTTCTTTAACACACTCCATACACAAGGATCTACTATTCTTCTTTCCTGAGCTCATTTCCAATTTGCTCCTCATTCTTCCTTCTTTCTGGCACTTTGCTCATTTTTCTATTAAAAGCATGTGCTCATCTCAACAAAGAGGTTAGGATCCCAATTGCTTGTCATAAATCATCCAAAACCCACAAGGGAGCCCTAGATGCACTTTCATCTTCGGAACCATGTTGCCACGTTATGCACCGCATGCATACGTGCAAACACCTTCCTTCGACGTCTAGTAACCTTCATATGCACTGCCCTTGATTCAATCATCCTGCGCGACCTCCTGACCCGCTCAACCACAATTCCTCCTGAATTTGGTTATTGGAACCTCATCTCCTCCCTGAGACTAGTCCAAAGGATCCTGTCACCAGCCATGACTTGAACTCAAGCATCACCTGCACATGAACAAACAACCAATCCGTACGAGCCCAAGTCTGCGACTTGACTCAAGTCAGTTCCGAACACAACACCTTACGTGAGCACCTCACATAAGCATGTTGCAAAGAATATCAAAACAATATCAGCCATATCAATCAAAACACACCAAAAACATAGTAAAATAATACTAAGTAATCTTTCCAAAAATATAAAGCAAGTTCGAAACAATTCATAGTAAAAACAGGATCATTGCGATCAAGCTCCGAACCTTGCCAAAGCTAACCAGAGCTTGAGCCGGAGCTTACCAAAGCTAGTACAACCTAGTGCTGGATCTTAACAAAACTAGCAGGACCTAGCACCGGAACTAACCAAAACTAGTCGGACCTAGCACCGGAGCTGACCAAAACTAGTCGGAACTAGTCAACCCAAAAGCCGGAGCTAGAGAAACATGTCGGAGCTAAACAACATAAGTCGGACCTAGCAGAACATATCGGAGCTTAACAAAGACATGCCGGAGCTATCAAAGACATGCTGGAGCTAAAGACAAAGCTTCACCGGAGCTAAGTAAAAACATGTCGGAGCTAGACAAAGAAAGTCGGACCTATTGTCGAACCTTGCAGAAACTCGGAGCTAATGTTGGACCTTGCTAAAAAGATGTTATGGCAGTATTCAAAACTTTAATTGTTAAAGCCAATTAGCTCACATAGGTCTCATAGAGGGCTTCGTGGGCCCCGCGGTCGGCATCGTAGCGGAGCATGGTGAGGACGTAGGCCGCCACCATGTGGCCGCTCGCGGCCGCCCAAGCAAGGAACTGGGTGCCCAGCTGTGCGCGACTGTCCTTGAAGACAAGGTCAAACCCGAGGACGTAGCACGCATGAGGGTTGCCGATGATTTTCAAGCGCTCCACGAGGGCATCGTTGCTCCCCTTGCAGATGCTCTCCCGCTCCAGTGCCACACTCCTGCCCACGGCACGATCCCGGCATGCCGCGTGCATGGCCCTGCACGTGGCGCGCGGACTGGAGAGGTCGTCCATGGGTTGCGGGGAGGTTGCGGTGACCCACCCTGCGATCAGGACCGCAATATCGTGCGGCAAGGGGAACTCCATGGGCTTCGAAGGGAACCAATGAGGGCGCGCACGACAGAGACTATCGGTACCCTGCGTATTGTATTCCCCTTGGGACTACAAAAAGACCAAAGGAACTTCACCTATCTGAGTTGAAGACCTGCGAAGGCCCCATGTGTCATACGAGACCGGACCTGCCTCCCATCTATGGTTAGTCCTGGTGTTGCCACGTGTATACTGCAACTGGACCTACATCCCACACATGGGATAGCTACGGGCTAAACACCTGTGCGGCACCCCCGGACCTAACCCCCGACAGAGGGAAGCTCCGGTACTAACACATGTACATCTACACCGGACCTACCCGTCCCAGACAGAAAGCTTTGATGCTGCCACGTCTCCAATCGCCGGACCTTCAGCCTCAACAATCATACTGGTGGACCCCCGACGGCTCAGACCTTCAAGGGGCAATCAAAGACTTCAAGAACCGATTAAGTGTCATTAATACCATATTAATGACACACGATCGGAAGGTCCTTAATACCAGTAACAACACTATCAAGGTATGTTACCACACTGTTAAGGGTAATTAACCTCATTAATTGTGTATTAAGCATCAGTAACTGCCAGGGCCACATGTCGGGCCAGGCTAACGGTGTAATGATCAGTCCTTGTACTATAAAAGAACTGGTCGACAATACACAGGGGGGGGCTCTCGGACTCTTTGGACTCCTCTGTCATTCTCGCTCTCTGGAAGCTCTCGACTCTGAGACGCTCAATACAACAACTACACACCTCGTGGAGTAGGGTATTACGCTCAGGCGGCCCGAACCACGTAAATCCCTGTGTCTACTTGCCATCGTGTTCTGAATCTCTGCACGCCCAATACCGAACTACAAACTCCGCGGACTACCAATAGTAGTACCAAGAGAATTGCTAGAACAACACTCCGACTGTTGGCGTGCCAGGTAGGGGCGCCCGAGATTCAAACATGGTGAACTCCGCTGCTGGATCGTCAAACAGCAACCCTACTGCGCAACCTTCTGTAGGCAATCCCTCCAACATGCAGCCGCCAGCAGGTGTTGTGGCTCCAGCAGGAGCCGTGCCACCGCCGCCATCATCCGCCCCGACAAATCAAGCTAGACAGCGGGATGGGGCATCTGCGTCGGTCACGACATCGACGAACAACAACCCTGAACACGCGCTCCATGCCGCGCGTGCTCTTCTCCAACGCCCACCACCTCCAGGTGCATCCCAAGGTGCAATGGAGCAGTGGAGGGCTAATGTGGAACATCTGGTTGCAGCAGCAGCCGATCGCATCAGCAACCAAGGTCCTCCCCCCTCGGGGCAGGCCCCATCACAGCATCGGACCGTGTCGGGCAGACTAGGTCCGCACACTTCCCAACATAGGAGGCATGTTGCATCTAAACAAGCGACGTCGCTGTCTCCCGGGGCGCGATGCACCTATACGGTAACTAGGCTTTCAACTCACGACCTCCGGGCGGAGCTTGATCGTCGTTACCGTCAACAGGATGGCCACGTCCATATCAAGCGCGCTCGCGAAAGGCGAGAGACTTGGGACAGTCCTGCTCCTGAGGAGTAGGAGGAGGCTGTTCTACCATGGCCATGCACCTATGCATGGTCAGATGGCCACAAAAGTTTTGGCCTCACCTGCCGGAGAAATTTGACGGGACTGTCAATCCCGCTGAGTTTCTCCAAATCCACTCCACCACGAGGCAACGAGGCCATAATGGCCAACTATTTCCCCGTGGCTTTGACTGGGACCGCCAGGTCCTGGTTCATGTGCCTTCCACCCGACTCCATCAACAGTTGGGCAGAACTATGCCAATAGTTCACCCCCAATTTCGGGAGTTCATACACCCGACTAGGCACCGAACTGGACCTTCTTGCTGTCAAGCAGAAGGGGGGAGAGTCCTTGCGATCCTTCATCCAAAGATTCTCCCAGGTACGAAACACTATTCCTTCTATCTCCAGCGCCTCTGTTATTGTGGCATTCAGACAGGGCGTACGAGACAAGAAGATGCTGGAGAAGCTGGAGACCAAGGAGATCACCAGCGTCACAAAACTTTTCACCTTGGCAAACAAATTCACCAAAGCTGTGGAGGGCCGTGAAATGCACTCCCAACCACCTCCGGAGGACAACAAAATATCCTCCAAGGGTGAAGCCACTACCTTCGGGAGTGGTAAAAAGAAGAAAAAGTCCAACAGCAAGAAAAAGCCGTCGGCCGGCACACCAACTGCTGCAGCTCCGGGTGGCCAGGGGCCACGCGCCAAAATGACCTCGGCTGTCGTCTGAAGACGGAGGCAGCTCCAAGATGTGGTGTCCTATACACAAGTCAAACAGTCACAACCTGGAAGGCTGCCGGGAGGTCCAGAACCTTGCCGAGCGCTACAACAAACGCTAGGAAGAAGTTCCTTTCCGTCAAAGGGAAGGGAAACAAAAAGTCGACGAAGCTCCGGTTGAAGAGGAGTTAGGCTTTTAGGACCCTAAAAAGGTCTTGAAGGCTGTTTACACCTCCGTCGACAATGACTCCGACGTCTCTGACAACTAGTGTCGGAAAACCATGAACACCATCTTTGGTGGTTCGTGGGACATCACCTCCCACCATGTCCTCAAGACCATGCGGCGGGACATGGCCTCAGTAGCTCCTACTGCCAGGGCGGAGCCGCACCAGAAGTGGATGGACACTGCCATCACTTTTGATGCTTCGGACTGCCCTCGGAATATGATCAGAGCTGTCCAACTCCCATTGATGGTATCTCCAACCGTCAACAACATCCAACTCCACCATGTAATGGTGGACGGAGGTTCGGGGCTGAACCTCATAAGCTTAGAAGCTTTCGTCAAGCTTCAGCTCTGACCTTTGGACCTTCGCCCCTCCCGACCTTTCTCCAGAGTAGGTCCGGGGGCCATAACCCCACTCGGTGCCATTACTCTTCCGTTGACCTTCGGGACCCGGGAGAATTACTGCACTGAGACATTGGTCTTCGACGTGGCGCAGATCAACTTACCCTTCAATGCCATTTTGGGCAGGCCAGCCTTATACAACTTCATGGCTGCTGCTCATTATGGCTACTTGGTGTTGAAGATGCCAACACAAGCCGGTGTTCTCCGGATCCGTGGAGATCGCACTGCCGGAGTTACTGCTCTGGAAGAACTCCACGCGCTTGCTACAACGCAGGAGGAAGAATCCGGAAAGGAGCAAGCTCCGAAACCCCCGAGCATTCGTCATCAGGGCTCAACCTCCGCACCTCGCGTGCAACCAAGCGGCGACACCGACATTCCCGTCAAAGTCGTCCAAATCGGTTCTGACGCCGCTCAGACCACCCGTATATCGGGAGGTCTGAATGACAAATAGGAACTCGCGCTCATCACTTTCCTCCGGGCTAATGTCAACGTGTTTGCCTGGCAACCGTCACAAATGTCTGGGATCCCTAGGGAAGTGATCGAGCATAATCTGAAGATTTATCACGACGCTCGTCCTGTACAGCAGAAGCCCCGGAAGCAATCCGTAGAGCGACAAAACTTCATATGTCAAGAAGTGAAGAAATTGCTCGAAGCTAGATTCATTCGAGAAGTCTTCCACCAAAAATAGCTGACAACCCTAGTCGTTGTACCCAAGGCCGGCGCGAAGCTTCGGATGTGTATCGACTACACTACACTAAATAAGGCATGTCCGAAAGATCCATTCCCACTACCTAGAATATAACACATAGTGGATTCCACCTCTGGGTGTGAATTATTGTGTTTCCTAGACGCATATTCTGGGTACCATCAAATCAGAATGTTTAGGGAAGATGAAGAGCATACCTCCTTCATCACAGTCGATGGATTATATTGTTACACTGCCATGCCATTCGGTCTCAAAAACGCTGCTTCAACATTTGTGCGAGCTATGTACAAAACTTTTGGAGAGCTTATTAGAGATGTAGTTGAAGTGTATGTTGATGACATCATCATCAAGATCAAGAACAAGGAGTCATTCCTTGACACCTTGCAAGCTGTCTTCGACAAGTTGCGAGTTACTCGCACAAAGCTGAACCCGAACAAGTGTGTCTTCGGGGTTAGCTCCGGAAAACTTCTTGGTTTCTTGGTGAACCACCAAGGAATAGAAGCAAATCCGGCGAAGATAAAAGCTATTGAAGACATGCGGCCACTAGCCCGCGTCAAGGACGTCCAGAAGCTGACTGGATGTCTAGCTGCCCTCAGCCGGTTCATCTCAAGACTGGCGGAACGGGCGCTACCCTTCTTCAAGCTATTGAGGAAGTCCGGACCAATCCAATGGTCTGAAGAAGCAGAAAAGGCATTCCAGGCGCTGAAGCAGCTCGTCACCACCCTACCAACCTTGGTACCTCCGAACCCTGGTGAGCCACTCCTACTTTACATTTCGGCAACTGACGAAGTTGTCAGCATGGTTCTCATTGTGGAAAGACCAGAACCATCTCCAGTTCAGGAATCCAAACCCCTTCGGGAGGGTCCGGAGCTACCTGATGTTGGGTTCATCCAACCGGAACCTAGAGGTCCCCGAACAAGGTTCAGACCCCTCCGGGAGGGTCTGGGTAGATGAGGAGGAAGCTCCGGGCCCCTCCGGGAGGGTTCGGACGGTCCAGCGCCCATTGTACTTCATCAGCAAAGTACTCCATGACGCCAGGACTCGGTACCCGGAAGTGCCTAAGCTGCTCTATGCAGTTATTATTGCCTCTAGGAAGCTCTGACACTACTTCCAAGCCCACAAGATTTCAGTGGTAACTTCGTATCCACTACTTGCAATCTTGCATAACCCCAATTCCACTGGGAACATTGCAATGTGGGCAGCGGAACTAGCCGAGTTCGACCTTGAAGTCGTTCCAAGACAAGCGATCAAGAGTCAAGCAGTGGCAGACTTCGTGGCGGAATGGAACCCCTCTCCATCAAATCTTGGGGGCCCCAGTGTGCAGAAGTCGAAACCCAAGGTTTCGGTCTTCACTGAGCGTCACTGGACTCTCTACTTCGATGGCTCCGTGCAGAAGCAGGGGGGCGGAGCTGGAGTCCTTCTCGTCGCTCTGACCAGGGAGAAGGTTAAATACATGGTGCACCTTGACTTCAAGGCAACCAACAACATGGTGGAGTATGAAGCACTAATTTATGGACTCAAGGTGGCACTATCGTATGGTGTCAAGCAGCTATTGGTAAAGAGTGATTCACAGCTTGTTGTAAAACAAGTAAAAGGTGAATGTTGCTGCAACAACCCTCAACTAGCTACATACCTAGTTGAAGTCCAGAGGCTTCAGAAGGACTTCGACGTCCTGGATCTTTGCCATGTCCAGTGTATCAACGACACTGAAGCTGACGAACTCTCGACGAAAGCTTCAACCAGGGCTCCAGCTCCCGACGGAACCTTCGTCCGGAGGTTGTCTGAACCTACAGCTTAGCTTGCTAAACTGAGAGAAGGGGGCGAGACCAGCACCTCGAAGCTGGCGGTCCCGATGGCCTTGTTACCATGGTGTCCATCAAGGGTCGTAGGTGCTGTAAGAAGCTCCGAGCAACCCAGCACGCAAGACTCAAATCCTCAAGCTAGTTCCGATGCATGGATCTCAGAGATCTGGAGCTACTTGAAAGACAATTTCCTTCCTGAAGATAATGTATCTGTTGACCGGATAGTCAGATTGGCTAAAAGATACACACTGGTCGAAGGGGATCTCTACCGGTGTGGTGCCAACGGCGTCCTAATGCGGTGCATTACATGGGAAGAAGGCTGCGAGCTCCTTGCAGAAATCCATGGATGCGAGTGTGGGAACCACGCGTCTTCCCGCACGCTGGTCGGTAAAGCCTTTCGGCATGGCTTCTACTGGCCTACAACGCTCCAGGATGCAACTGAGCTAGTGAAGAAATGCAAAGCATGCCAGTTCCATGCAAAGGAAATTCACACACCGGCTCAGCCTCTACAAATGATACTGTAGGATTGAAGAGCACGTGAAAGGCTACCAGAGGAGGGGGGTGAATGGTAGATTTAAAAATCTTACGCAGTGGAAACAATTAAACCCCAACCCCTTCGGCAGAAAAATGATCTGTTAAAGAAATCGTGTGTGAGACTAATCTAAACGTGTTTCATCGTGACAAAAGTGATAGATATCAGAGAGAATCAAGTCACGAATAAAGAACAAAAAGAATCACTCAAATCCATTGAAGGAAACTCAAGTTATGATCGAAAGATCGAACAAAGGTCAATCTATCCTACCCGAGAAAAACAGTTCTGGAACACCGCAAAGAAACTCGTGTAGATTAGAAAACACAAATCCAATGATCGTGAAATTTTGAAATTTGATAGATAATCAAGTTGTGAAGACAACCCAAAAAGAATCATGCCAATTGGATCTGTAAAAATTGAGTTATGATAAAACCACCGACGAAAGGTAGTGCTGTCCAGAAACTCGACGAGTAAAACTTGTCTGGAACAAGTCGGACGAACAAGGCACAAAAGTTTTTTCAAACTACAAATTTTATTCAATAGAAAACAAGAGAAACATCCCCAAAGTAGTGCACCATGAGCTTTGGGCTCCCTTGCTTATATAACCAGCTCGAAAGACAACTCAACTCAGATCAGGAACCTAATCCTTCTCTGTTCACGAATCGTAACTTTCCATAACTGCTTAGGATTCTTCTATACGCAGATAGAAGCAATCTTAAGACTTCCAAACACCTTAGGAACGTATCCCACATTCCTAAACAACTCAAATTCGTGACCCACACGAAATCCTATCATAACCAGCTCAAATCCTTCCATATTTGAGTCAAACCCGACTTAGCCGCAGCCTGAGTCCATAACCTAGTCGGTTGGACCTTTCCGACCAACTCTTTACATCCACATCTCTTCATCACGTATCAGAACCATGTAGCCACGTCCATGCACTCCTTGCACACGTGCAAACATCTTCCAATGACGTCCACGATACCTTCACATGCATTGTTCTTGATTCAATCATGCTGCACAACCTCCTGATCAGCTCAACCACAATTCCTCCTGAATTTGGTTGTTGGAACCTCATCTCCTCCCTGAGACTAGTCCAATTGATCCCATCACCAGCCATGTCTTGAAATCAAGCAACACCTACACATGAATAAACAACCAATCCATACGAGCCTAAGTCCTCGACTTGACTCAAGTTAGTTCCGAACACAACACCTTACGTGAGAACCTCACATAAGCATGTTGCAAAACCACAGTAACACGATATCGTCCATGTCAACCAAAAACGAATCAAATACTTAGCAAATGAATACTAAGCAATCTTTCCAGAGATGTAAAGCAAGTACGAAACATTGCAAATGAAAAACAGAAGCATTGCGGTCAAGTTTCGGACCTTACCAGAGCAACCCGGACCTTGAGCCGGAGCTAACAAAAGCTAGTAGAATCTAGCGCCGGAACTTACCAAAAACTAGTATAACCAAGCTCCCGCCGAAGCTTACAAAACTAGCAGGACATTAATAAAAAGGTGCTTTGGTGATATTCAAAACTTTTATCATCAAAGCAATTGTATTCACCACAAGCCAATGTATTCACCACACATAGGTCTTACAATCTCCCCCTTGATGAATGCATTGGCAACACCATTTAAAATCCGAACATTGGCTTATTCACATAAAAGTTTTGAAGGCAATTTCTCCCCCTTTGTAAATCAAAAGTAAAATGAGAAGAAAATCCAAATATTATCCCATATTATCTCTCCCCCTATATTATCTCTCCTTATGCACATATTCTCTTTCTCTTCATGCTTATCTCTCCCCCTTTGACAATGTATTCAGCAAGTCATGAGCATATAAACAAATTATCTCTCCCCCTTTAGTTGTTATGAGCATATTATAACATATACATATAAACAAAGATCATCCAAGTCATACTATCAAATACCTTACATTATCACATCAATGAAATACATAAAGTAGTGTAAGCCATGCTAGAGATCAAATGTATTTTTCAATTTAAGTAAGTCATGATCTCACAAACTTAACTATTTCAAAACATGAAATCATGACACTGGTTGCTGCATTTTATTATTTTTCAAAGCATAAATTTAGATGATATGATATTTGCAAGAGATTATATGCGCAGCTGCCTTATTCTAACCAACCAAGCCAAGCCTATATCATTTGACAATCAGAAGCTTAAGGACATGGTTTTAGTCATACACAACTTCTTCCAAGTTCATTTCTAAGTGCAATGATAAGCCATCTCAAAAGAAGAAGTGCGATGCATGCATATTCTCTTGATCTTTTCTCAATTTATATTTGTTCATAAAAACTCAACATGTGAGTTGATTACTTGACTTATTCTTAATAATTAAAAGCACTTGTGAACATGTAACAAGTTCAAAACAGCAAGAAAGTTCGACCATGACCAGTTTTAGTGTAAGTAATTCTTCCAATTACTAGACATGGCAAAAACTACAAAATGTATAACACGAGTAATGTAGTAAGAACTTTCAGCATGTAAAAGGAATCACAAAGTCATATATGTATGAAATACTATGCTCATATTATTTTAATTTTAGATTCACACATAGACTTCCAAAGTTTCAAAACTCCCCCTCAATTTAAGCCATGAGGATGCATAACCCCTATTTCACTACAAATGTAACAAAAACGAGTGAAATCCAAAGGTTTTGTAAAAATGTCAGCCAATTGTTGTTCGATATCTACATGGTGAAGCACAATGTTTCCTTTTTTAACATTATCTCGGATAAAGTGATACCTAATGTCAATGTGCTTAGTTCTAGAATGTTGCACGGGGTTTTTAGCAATGCAAATGACACTAGTGTTATCACAGAACAATGGAACATTATCTAGATCAACCCCATAGTCCTTAAGTGTTTAACCAATCCAAAGAATTTGTGAGTAAGCACTAGCAGAAGCTACATATTCAGATTCGACTGTGGATTGTGCAACTGAATTTTGTTTTCTAGAGGACCAAGCAACAAGAGAATTACCAAGAAAATGACAAGCACCAGAAGTACTTTTCTTATCAATCCTACAACCCCCAAAATCAGCATCCGAAAAAGCTTTCAAAGTAACGGTTGAGGAAGAAGGAAGAAAAATTCCAAATTCTTGAATTCCATGTATGTACCTAAGAATCCTTTTGATGGCTTGACGATGTGAAATACGTGGGGAGGCTTGAAACCGTGCACAAAGACATACACTGAATTGTATGTCTGGTCTTGATGCCGTGAGATACAAAAGTGATCCGATCATGCTTCTATATTCTTTTTGATCCACGGGTTCACCATCTTCATCAAGTTCAAGTGTTGTTGCTGTTCCCATTGGTGTCTGAAGAGGCTTGCTTTTGTCCATGTTGAAGCGCCTTAGGAGGTCTTTTGTATACTTTGTTTGATGTACAAAGGTACCCTCCATGGTTTGCTTGATTTGCAGCCCCAAAAAGTACGTGAGTTCACCCATCATACTCATCTCAAATTCTGAACTCATCATAGCTGAAAACTTGGACACAAGATCATGAGAAGCACAACCAAAGATAATATCATCCACATACACTTGAACGAATAATGAGTCATTGCCATGCTTAAGCACAAAAAGAGTTTTATCAACCGTGCCCATGGTAAACCCTTTTTCAAGTAAGAATGTTTTTTAACCTATCATACCATGCTCTAGGGGCTTGTTTGAGACCGTACAAGGCTTTGGACAGTTTGTAAACATGATTAGGAAAATCTGGATTTTCAAAACCCGGTGGTTGTTTTACATAAACCACCTCATCCATGTAGACATTAAGAAAAGCACTTTTAACATCCATTTGATATATCTTAAAACCAATAGATGCAGCAAAAGCTAACAAAATTTTTATGGCTTCTAATCTAGCAACAGGAGCAAAAGTTTCATCAAAATCTAGACCTTCAACTTGAGTGAAACCTTGAGCAACCAACCTAGCCTTATTCCTAACCACAGCCCCATCCTCACTTTGTTTTTTTTTAAATACTCATTTAGTTCCAATTAAAGTGTGACCTTGAGGTGGAGGTACAAGTTTCCAAACATTATTTCTTTCAAAATTTTCTAACTCTTCTTGCATGGTAATAATCCAAGATTCATTAGTGAGTGCGTGTGATATACCTTTGGGTTCAAAAGAAGCAACAAAAGCAGAATGAGCATAAGAGTTTAGATCGCAAAACCTGGACCGTGTGACTCGTTCGTGCAAGCTTCCAATCATCTGTTGTGGGGGATGATCTTTGTAAAACCATGGGGAACAGATGTCTCACAAGCTTCTTCTTCTTCATGTTCATCACAAATCGATGAGCTTGTGACTTGAGGATGATTTGAATCAGCATTGATGGTGGTCGGTGCTAGTTGAGAATTAACATCCGGAACTGAACCAAAGTCTTTAGCTGCTGAGTTTTCGGGCAACAGCTCCAATTCTTCCTCATCTTCAACGAAAATGCTCTCCCCCTGCAGATATGGATCTGGACCTGCAATGTTTGAGTTTGTACCTGGGCTAGCTTCATCAAAAGACACTTCACAAGTCTCCATAATTTTGTTAGTGTCAAGTAAAAGCACATGCACTACAAGGATTCCGACCTGTTGCAACGATTGTACCGCAATGAATACTAAATCGTTGCAGTAAGCTTGACTTTTTGCCACGATTCAATAGTTCGTGGCACTAGGATCTATCGCCACGGAACACAATCGTTGCATTAGGATCTGTTGCCACGAAATACTGGTTCGTGGCGTTATAGCTTTATTGCCACGGAAAACAATCGTTGCATTAGGATCTGTTGCCACGAATTACTGGTTCGTGGCGTTACAACTTTAATTCCACGGAACACAGTCATTGCATTAGGATCTGTTGCCACGAAATACTGGTTCGTGGTGTTACAGCTTTATTGCCACGGAACACAGTCGTTGCATTAGGATCTGTTGCCACGAATTACTGGTTAGTGGCATTACAGCTATATTGCCACGGAACACAGTTGTTGCATTAGGATCTATTGCCACGAATCAGCAAACAGTTGCATTTGGACCATAATGCAACGAAATAGAATCATTGCATTAGGATTTGTTGCCACGATACTCTGGTTCATGGCGTTACAGCTTTATTTCCATGGAACACAATCGTTGCATTAGAATCTGTTGCCACGAGTTACTGGTTAGTGGCGTTACAGATTTATTGCCACGGAACACAATCATTGCATTAGGATCTGTTGCCACGAAATACTGGTTCATGGTGTTATAGCTTTATTGCCACGGAAAACAGTCGTTGCATTAGGATCTATTGACACGAATTACTGGTTTGTGGCGTTACAGCTTTATTGCCACGGAACACAGTCGTTGCATTAGGATCTGTTGCCACGGATCGGCAAACAGTTGCATTTGGACTGTAGTGCAAGGAAACAGAATCGTTGTATTAGGATGTGTTGCCACGATACTCTGGTTCGTAGCGTTACAGCTTTATTGCCACGGAACACAATCGTTGCATTAGGATCTGTTGCCACGAATTACTGGTTCGCGGCGTTACAGCTTTATTGCCACGGATCATAATCGTTGCATTAGAATCTGTTGCCACGAAATACTGGTTATTGGCGTTACAACTTTATTGCCACGGAAAACAGTCGTTGCATTAGGATCTGTTGTGATAGGAAAATTGATGCCCGATCTTCCGAAAGGTAATAGATAAGTCGATAGATGGAAATCTCGACGTTGATGATCCGAGGCTCTCGAGTAGAACACGAAAAACCCCTGCAATCACTACACCACCGCTCCGTTGGTTATCAACCGTGCTTCACACGATTGACCTCGCCAAGAAGGCTAATCCTTGCAAGTGCAACTGAGAACACAAGCAAGAACGTAGAAGAAGCAATCTGAAATTGCTGAATTTGGTGTTTCACAAACCGTAGAACGGCGATATTATTGATCTAAGCAAAACCCAATTGTCTATGGCGGCTACCATGGAGTATATATAGGTGGGAGGATGTCCAAGGGGGTGTTAGGGTCGTGACCTAACCCTAAGACACGAAAATAATGGACTTAGACTTGATACAAGGCCCAATGGCCCAATACGGTGGCGCAGCACCCTGACAGATTCTGTACTTGATTTTGTTTCGACGATTCCCGTCGACTCCGAAGGAATTTTGACATGGGACCGGTGCCATTGGAAACGTTATCCTCTCCCCTTTCCGTGCATATGTAGAACGTCCAAAACGGAGTTCGTATGCGTCCTGGGCGTCCGTTTTAGTGCGTACTGCTCCTGGACTCCGAGTTGGATACGATTTGGAGTTTGGTTCGGTTTCCATCTTCTTTGAACGAATTCTCTGGTCTTCCACGTCCCTAATACTCCCTCCAAGTACTCCTTGAACCTCTCCATGGATCCTAATCACAAATAAATCATTAAGTAGCAATCTATGCTCAAAAACATATAAGGAAATATATAAGAACGAGTTCACCTCTGAAATTAATTGTTGTGTATGAACTCTATTGATTGCATCTTGTATATTTAGTAGAGTGTTGTTTGTATCCATATAAGTGATGTCCTCATCATCCTCCCCTCCTTGAATTGGAGTCGTCCTCGACTCAAGTTCGTCTCCTCTCATGTGTTGGTCCAAATGTGCAACGCCATCAAATCTTCTTGTATGCATGAATGGAGGAGGCCAAGGTGGTGGACGACATAGTGCGCCATCTTGATCTTGTCCATCAAATAAGAGTGCACATTCACTTGAGCCAGGATCCCAAACAAATAAATATTGTGTCATGTTTGTAGGTGCAATAATAATGTGCATGATCTCATCATTCTCCCCTTCTTTATGACAAGCCGTCCTCGGCTTGCTCGTATGTCCAGCAAAGAGGCTTGCATTGGAGGTAGAGTAAGTGCTGTCCATAATGCACAACCACAGTGAATAATGCTCTTGTTGTCCCTGCTGCAAGGAAAATATACTAGAAAAACTTGACAAGACATTATTAGCGTTAGTACATTCATTTACTTGACCATGTTGTTGCAGCACAAAAGGAGCTTCCTCATTTGAACATATGTAAACTTTATGCACCATAAACATACCCACTATGTTCATATTTGCCTATAGCATGAAAAATATTTCTACTTAACAAAGGCAATTCAGATTGAGAAAATATTATCTTCTCTACGATATCTAGATCACAAAGAGTGTCAAATTCAATATAGCCCAAAGTATTTAGAGAAGATAACAATTTCAGCTCATCCCTTTCACATGTAGTTGGGATCAAATGCTTAATTTCAGCACAAGTGAGTGATAAAGTATCAAATTCATTTGGTTGTTCTAGCATAGGTATAATATAATTATCAGCACACAACTCATTTTTGTTATAAGAATCAGTGGGAAAATCAACTAATGGTAAAGTTGTATTATGAAAAGGTTCATCTTGTTGCTGCTCATCGATAGTATGATTGGTAGCAAAATTCAGCACATCTGAAAATGTCATACCGTGGTTAACTGTAGAGCATTGTCCATTAACACTACTCTCATTTTCAGCAAGAAATTCAAATGCATTATGAGTTGATTCATCAAAAAATTCAGAAGAGTTGTTCAACACCTCACTCTTATTTGCATCTCCATTTATTTGTTCATGTTCCTGCAAAAGGTTAGGCAAAGGAGGAGGTACAACAAGAAAATTCTTCTCAAGTTCATGTATTTCATCTTTACAATTAGATACATTAGCAAAAGTTTCTCGCATAAGAATTTTCATATCTTTCCACGTTCGAGGTCTTTCTAAACCACTTAAGTTGTTCCACCAAGTCAATGCACAACCTACTAATGCACTTGCAACATTTCTAATCTTTCTTTTCTCACACATATGACATTGTCCAAAAATTTTATCCAACTCTATTTCCCAAGCAATATATTCATCATAACCAAAACCATCATAAGAAGGAAGAGATGAGAGAATATAATTACTTCTTGTGGAAGGTATTGTAAAGGTGGTCTGAATGTCATGTGAATCCTTGGTTGATGTTTTATTTTTAGTGAGCAACTCTATCGCCGTCTTCATCATGTCCATCATCTCAGCATATAATGCATGATTCTTGCTTTTACCTGACATTGTTAGTAGCAAACAGAAGACAACCCAAAAAAATTTGTTATCCCTATCAACTACAAAGGATAATGGAAAAGAGGAAGTGGAATCACACACTCTCAAGCGTCTTACCACGCTCTTACCAGTGTTCTTACCGATACTGCAGGTGGCAAACGGTGGACGGTATGAAGAAACCAATGAAGTGTGGGATGATTGCAAAGATGTATCAATTCTGCTCAAGAGTAAGGTGTAGCTTGGATGGCACTTTCTATGTAGCAAGGATTAGCAACAATGAAATCAGATAGTAAAGTTGAATAAGTGTCCAAAGTATTTGTCAAAGTTGCTGGCCTAAATATGTTCCTAGTAGTTTAAGCTAGCAAGACATGAGACAAAACTAGATGACACAAAGAATGCAAGCACTTCTGTTTTTTTTGTTGTTTTTTTTTTCTCTTTTTTTGTGCGGCTTTTGTTTCTTGTTTTGCACTTGCCTTTTTCTTTTTTTTTCTTCCTTTTTTTTTCAGAATGTGCTGCAAGGGAAGAACACAATGAAAATCAATCCAAGATATCTCGTGTGTCTGTCGCAGATTTTCTGCTCAATCTTCTAAGGACAAATAGGCATACTTATAGGCTCTAAATTGGAAAACTTATAACAGAAAGATTGTAGATATATCTCTCCTATTTAATTTCAATATATGGAAGACCTATTTCGGAAAAGAACAATAGGAGATACTGCCCCCGAAATACAGACTGTTCAGAATTTTTAGGTCAATAACAGATTCGGATATAGTGCAATTTCGACATCGATAACTATATTTTCTGGGAAAATGATGAATACAAAAGTTATAGAAAACTTCTTAGGCTTTCCAGAAAGTACAAGAACACCAAAATCCGAGTTCGTATGTGTGATATATGATGAAAATACCAAACTGGACAGAGGTGAATCTAATCTGGACGTGATGACGTGATTCAAAAGGATGAATCACACAATGCAAAACTCAAACTAAGACCAAAAACACTTTCTAAACCAGCAATATGACTCAACCACGGACACAAACTCAACAAAACCAGACTGAATAATAAAGTTGCAAAGGCTCAATGTGGTTTGGATAAAGTAATGAACAGATCTACTAAACTGCAAGTTTTTTTGTGACTTTTTTGTGGACTCTAGGCATGATAAAAAAATTAATGTAATGGATAGATGAATTACCTAACGGGCAACCTGGAAATCTGATACCAATTGATAGGAAAATTGATGCCCAATCTTCCGAAAGGTAATGGATAAGTCGATTGATGGAGATCTCGACGTTGATGATCCGAGGCTCTCGAGTAGAACACGAAAAACCCCTACAATCACTACACCACCACTCCATTGGTTGTCAACCGTGCTTCACACGATTGACCTCACCAAGAAGGCTAATCCCTGCAAGTGCAACCGAGAACACAAGCAAGAACGTAGAAGAAGCAATCTGAAATTGCTGAATTTGGGGTTTCACAAACCGTAGAACAGCGATATTATTGATCTAAGCAAAACCCAATTGTCTATGGCGGCTAGAGTATATATAGGTGGGAGGACGTCCAAGGGGGTGTTAGGGTCATGACTTAAACCTAAGACACGAAAATAATGGACTTAGACTTGATACAAGGCCCAATGGCCCAATACGGTGGTGCAGCACCCTGACAGATTCTGTACTTGATTTTGTTTCGACGATTCCCGTCGACTCCGAAGGAATTTTGACATGCAACCGGTGCCATTGGAAAGATTATCCTCTCCCCTTTCCGTGCATATGTATAACGTCCAAAACGGAGTTCGTATGCGTCCTGGGCGTCCGTTTTAGTGCGTACTACTGCTGGACTCCGAGTTGGATACGATTTGGAGTTTGGTTCGGTTTCCATCTTCTTTGAACGAATTCTCTGGTCTTCCACGTCCCTAATACTCCCTCCAAGTACTCCTTGAACCTCTCCATGGATCCTAATCACAAATAAATCATTAAGTAGCAATCTATGCTCGAAAACATATAAGGAAATATATAAGAACGAGTTCACCTCTGAAATTAATTGTTGTGTATGAACTCTATTGATTGCATCTTGTATATTCAGTAGAGTGTTGTTTGTATCCATATAAGTGATTTCCTCATCATGTTGCCACGAATTACTGGTCATGGCGTTACAGCTTTATTGCCACGGAACACAGTCGTTGAATTAGGATCTGCTGCCACGAAATACTGGTTTGTGGCGTTATAGCTTTATTGCCACGGAACACAGTCGTTGCATTAGGATCTGTTGCCACGAATTACTGGTTCATGGTGTTACAACTTTATTGCCACGGAACACAGTCGTTGCATTAGGATCTGTTACCACGAATCAGCAAACAGTTGCATTTGGACTGTAATGCAACGAAACAGAATCGTTGCATTAGGATGTGTTGCCACGATACTCTGGTTCGTGGCGTTACAGCTTTATTGCCACAGAACACAATCGTTGCATTAGGATCTTGTGCCACAAATAACTGGTTCGTGGCGTTACAGCTTTATTGCCACGGAACACAAATGTTGCATTAGGATCTGTTGTCACGAATTACTGGTTCGTGGCGTTACAGCTTTATTGCCACGGAATACAATCATTGCATTAGGATCTGTTGCCACGAATTACTGGTTTGTGGCGTTACAACTTTATTTCCATGGAACACAGTCGTTGCATTAGGATCTGTTGCCAAGGATCAGCAAACAGTTGCATTTGGACCGTAATGCAACGAAACAGAATCGTTGCATTAGGATGTGTTGCCACAATACTCTGGTTCATGGCATTACAGCTTTATTGCCACGAAACACAATCGTTGCATTAGGATCTGTTGCCACGAATTACTGGTTCGTGGCGTTACATCTTTATTGCCACGGACCACAATCGTTGCATTAGGATCTGTTGCCACGAAATACTGGTTCGTGGCGTTACAATTTTATTGCCACGGAAAATATCTTCACAGGGGGTTGGTACTTAATAACCGTCTGAGAAGATGTTTATCTCAGACGGATATTACTTACCAACTGCTGAGATAATGCCCGATATTGTTCTTCAGTTTCCTTATCCCTTGCTTCTTTTTTATTTAGATTCCAATATAAATACTCAAACATGTTTAGATTCTGCAAATTGTGTCCAAATTCGATGATTCTTTCTTCTATATTTGTATAAAATTAACATCTACCACCTGAACAAAATATTTTATGAATTGTATAGCTGACATTGTAATGTTTTTGTAAATATCAAATGAATTTCTACTCACATATTATTCACATTTGTGTATCTCATAAAAAAAAGATCCTTCACTCAAATTTGTTTGTATGAACATATTTGTATCATTTATACATGTATGAATTTTGTTAATTTTTTTAAAAGCATTCCAACATGTCAAACTTCAAATTATCCATTATTCTAACTAAATGCTCATATACATATGAGGCATTCATCAAATTATGAACACACATTGATTCAAAAAAATTTAAAAAAATTTGAAAAAATTCATAGAGGTTGGTATGATGAGTAAAAATGTCCACTGAAAAAATAAATGAAAAAGGCATTATATTCATCAAGATAGAAAAATGAAAAATAGCATTTGTTTTATGTTTTTTATGTTCTGACCAATTTCAAATGATTTATGAAGTGAAATTTAGTGGTAACCTTTACTTATCAATAATATTACAAGAAAGTGGAATTTTGTCTTTTTAAAAGACCCACATTTAATCAAGAATATTAATTAAGAAGAAGTAAATATCTTCACAGGCGGTTGGTACTTAATAACCGTCTGAGAAGATGTTTTTCTTAGGCGGATATTACTTACCAACCGCTGAGATAATGCCCGATACTGTTCTTTAGTTTCCTTATCCCTTGCTTCTTTTTTATTTAGATTCCAATATAAATACTCAAACATGTTTAGATTCTGCAAATTGTGTCCAAATTCGATGATTCTTTCTTCTAAATTTGTATAAAATTAACATCTACCACCCGAACAAAATATTTCAAAACTTGTATAGCTGACATTGTAATGTTTTGGTAATATCAAATGAATTTCTACTCACATATTATTCACATTTGTGTATCTCGTAAAAAAAGATCCTTCACTCAAATTTGTTTGTATGAACATATTTGTATGATTTATACATGTATGAATTTTGTTATTTTTTTAAAAGCATTCCAACATGTCAAACTTCAAATTATCCATCATTATAACTAAATGCTCCTATACATATGAGGCATTCATCAAATTAAGAACACACATTGATTCAAAAAAATTTAAAAAAATCTGAAAAAATTCATAGAGGTTGGTATGATGAGTAAAAATGTCCACTGAAAAAATAAATGAAAAAGGCATTATATTCATCAATATATAAAAATGAAAAATAGCATTTGTTGTATGTTTTTTATGTTCTGACCAATTTCAAAAGATTTATGAAGTGAAATTTAATGGTAACCTTTACTTATCAATAATATTACAAGAAAGTGGAATTTTTCCTTTTTAAAGGACCCACATTTAATCAAGAATATTAATTAAGAAGAAGTAAATATCTTCACAGACGGTTGGTACTTAATAACCTCTCAGAAGATTTTTATCTCAGATGGGTATTACTTACCAACCGCCTGAGATAATCTTCTTCTTAGACGAGTTTGAATTACCAACCGCCTGAGATAATTACCTTATGATACCCGAGTCTGAGGAACACGATGAACACACTACACATTCATTCATTCACACAGTTGAAGAACACACAAGATACACATTCATTAACAATATTCAATCACACATCTCACAAAGAACACACAAGATACACAGTATTTACACAAGAACACACAAGAACACACAAGATACACAAGTAATATTCAATCACATAGATGAACAAAGATAGATTTCATTCATTAACAATATTTACAAAACAGAAGCAACTAAAAACAACAAAGAAAAACTAATTAAATCCTACTCCTACTCCTCCTCCTCCTCGTCCTCCGGCGGCGACTCTGGCGCCGGTGCAATAGGAGACAGGGCCGGTTGAACCGGCTGCACCGGCGGTGCAACCCTGAGGTTGCTAGCCGTCGCCTCCACCAGCGTTCTGCGGCCCTCAGGGCCAAGAACCTGGGCCATCGTCGCGAACAAAATGTCGAGACGATCAGCCACCCCCGCGAGGGCATAGAGGTAGTGGCCGATGGTACCCATTCCAGGATACTCTGGAAGGGTACCCAGCCCCAAGGCACTCATGGCGCGAGAAGTATTGTTGTACGCCTCTCGCTCCATGAGGAGGCGCTGCTGAGTGTTGATCCTCTCCGGGGAGCTGCAACATGGTTTCTTGCAAGGTGGCTCCCTCGAAGGTCGGCCATAGTGGTGTTGGGTCGTCGGAGCGGAGGAAGACGAAGAAAAGAAGAGGATTCAAAGTGAGCGACGCGCTTGTGGAGAACTAACGGGTGATAGCGCGTCTTTAAGGCCGCGCGGAGTGGAAGATGGAGCAGTTGGTTTACCGCGCATTGAAAGGTCGCGCCTCAGGGAAAAGAAAGGTCGCGCACGGTCTTCGACACGTCTTCATAGGCGGTTGGTGAGGGGTCTTTATGTAGGCGTTCATCAAATTATGAACACACATTGATTCAAAAAAAATTTAAAAAAACTGAAAAAATTCATAGCGGTTGGTATGATGAGTAAAAATGTCCACTGAAAAAATAAATGAAAAAAGCATTATATTCATCAAGATAGAAAAATGAAAAATAGCATTTGTTGTATGTTTTTTATGTTCTGACCAATTTCAAATGATTTATGAAGTGAAATTTAATGGTAACCTTTACATACCAATAATATTACAAGAAAGTGGAATTTTGCCTTTTTAAAGGACCCAAATTTAATCAAGAATATTAATTAAGAAGAAGTAAATATCTTCTCAGGCGGTTGGTAAGTAAAATCCATCTGGGGTAACCATCTTCTTAGGCGGTCGGTACTTAAAATCCGCCTGAGAAAATTGGAGTTTATTTATACCCCTCGCCAGCGTAGGAAAAACCTAACCCGGGCGATACACTTAGACGCCGTTAGACTGCCAAAATTTCGTTTGTCGCCAAGTGTTCGCCCTCGTCAATTCCAGGTATGCCGCCGAGCTTCGCCGTCGCCGCCAAGCTTCGCCCTCGTCACTTCCAGGTACGCCCTCATAGCTGAAAAAGACTATCTCTTCTCGCCTGCAGCTACCTCGCCTCACCTCACCTCACCATCCAAATCCAAGTGCCACACTTTGCGATTCTTGATACTAGAAAAAGGATGGAGGGTTTGCTTTTTGTCCCTTGCTTGATCAGTTATAGGTCTGGAGCTAGGCGCCGCCTAGTAAACCTCAAGAACGTGGTCGCCACTCTGAACGAAGCTAGCCTATTTAGAATAAGAAGATAAAATTGCCATTTTTGGTGAGCAACTTTAACATGCTTGTCACCCTCGCAATGTATAGGAACCTTTTGTTCAGTCGCCTTAAACCCTAGAATGCCTTATCAAATCCTGAATGCTTCCATCTTTTTCTTCATGCAACACTTCATGTAGAGTTAATATGCCATTTATTATATTTTTTTGTATTATTAGTTCTAGCATGGAAATCCCTAACAAGACTGGTCCTCGTAGTAACAATAAAGAAGACAATATGGAGTTTACTGACTCCAGCAGTTCAGGCTCCTATCACAGTCCATCGGATCCTTTTCCGAATATAAAAATTAAAAAGACTTCAGTGTATCTAGACCAGGAATATGATCCTGCCGACGAGGTATGGATCACGAATCTTAACTTCAGCAGTTCAAGTTAATGTTGGTTGTCAAGTATACAAAGTCTTATAATTTTTTTCTACCTAGATTAATCGCGAAGAAAATGAGGTGACATCGGCTCCTAAAACCGCAGAAGGTTCTCCAATGGATGAATCCTCAACTTCACTCAAGCGGAAACGAGGGCAACGAGGTCCCAATAAGGGTCCATTGGACCGCATCATGTACATAACAAGGGTCGGTCCAGGTGGGCTTCCCCAAGAACCACTGGATTCAGTTACCAAGTACCGTAATGCATGCTGTTTTCTTGTTAGGGAGGTTGTGCCGATCACAACCGAGAATTGGAGGAAATTACCCGAGCAGACCAAGAATGATTTGTGGGAAAGGATAAAGAAACAATTCAAGTTCCCGAAAGGCACAAAAGAAGCTGTAAAGAAAGCAACATTGGTCTCTTGCTGCAAGAAGTTTCGATGCTGGAAGAGTGAAATGAATGCTTATGTTAAGGCCGATAAGGTCCCTAGCCCGAGGAAGATGGGAAAAATCACACAAGCTCAATGGCAAGAGTTTGTTCGTCAAAAGAGCACACCTGATGCTAAAGCTCTAAGTGCAACTAGGTCAGATCTTGCAAAAAAGGACAAATACCATCATCGCTTGGGGTCTGCCAGATATTCCCCCAAAGTCCAGAAATGGAATAATATATTAGACAAAATTACCAGTAAGGGCAATCCTCACCCATTAGAAGGGTGCGATGAGCGAACTCAATGCTGGGTCTTTGCTCGGTCAGGTTTGACCAGCGAGGGCAAACTTGAAAAGCCCGACTCTCTGAATGAAGTAGAGGATAAAATGATAGAAGTAATTGAAAAGCAACAGAAGAGTCTCTTCATGCCGAAGAGGGAGAATGACCAACTTACCACTATCTTAGGAAACCCTGAACACAGCGGACGGGTTCGAGCGGTCTCTTCTCAAATGTCTTGGCTAGATGGTTTCCCTAAAGATAAAGACACATATAGAAGACATGAGAAGTTTAAGAAAACACTTGATGAAATGATTGCCCAAAATGTCAAAGAAAATATACAAGAAATAATGGAACAACTTAGACAATCGGGACAATTAGTGGCACCGAGTACAGTGATGGTTCCGGCGCAAAAGGAGCAATTAGTATCTCCAACTGCCTACCCTAGCAGCGTTGGTTCCGTGCCAGGCTCAGGGTCAACCCATAAGTTCCCTGTCGATGATATTGCTAACGACAAATCTTGTCGTCTTCTTGTCCTGATAGGCAGAGCAGGGAACAAAACCAAACAGGTTGCCACTGCTATGGCAAAGCCTGATCGTGACTTCAACGAGAATCCACTTCCGTTGTATTATGCTGTAATGCAAGTTCTTCAGATCATTGATAATGATTATGAAGATTATGAAATAGACCACGTCACACCTGAGGGGATCGCGACTCTGGGGCAGGCTGTGAACCAATTAATCCTTTGGCACCGACGCGATATCGTGTTGGATGATGAGC
Organism: Tuctoria greenei; assembly: GCA_036927565.1. NCBI lineage: Eukaryota > Viridiplantae > Streptophyta > Magnoliopsida > Poales > Poaceae > Tuctoria > Tuctoria greenei. The sequence goes on along the minus strand of JAYESD010000011.1, from coordinate 125,581,431 downwards.
CAATTTCTAGCCCCGTCGCATCTCCAAATACTGCAACCCCATCTTCTAAGGCGAAAGTGCATGAAGATACACTCCCAGTCCAGGAAGACCACTCTCCCTATGTCTCAGCAAGGATGATATCCAAGAGCAACAAGTTGGACAACAACTTCAAACAATACCAGAGCAAGCTGTTGCTAGTAAAGAGCAACCAGTTGAGCAACAGCTTGAAGTAGTACTAGAGCCAAATGCTGGGAGTAAAGAGAAATCAGTTGAACAACGGGTTCAACAACAAGCCAGTGTCCAACTTCCAACGACTACTCCTCGATCATCAGTGCCTATCAAAGTTACCTCATGTAAAAATAAGAAACCTTGATCAGAAGTGTCAAAATATTTGGAAACTATGAAGGAAAATATTATAAAATCGAGTGCATCTCGTTCTTCTCACGAGCCATCATTAGGAGATATCAAGGATTGGGAAGAAGACGGTGTCATGTATAATCGGCGGACAGCTTTAGTTAAACCAGGAGTTCCAATATACAAGCTTGAGGATGTTCCTCCTGAATTTAAGGATGGGAAGCCATTCATGACATCCGTACAACTTAGCAAACAACCCGTCCAGCTCAGAAGAATGCATGAGTGGTACATCCTTGCCAGCACAAAATATGGTCTTAATTGCGTCACATTTCGTATTCCAAAAGAAGCATTCTGGAGTACTGGAGTGGATAGATGAGTCATTTTATTTGAAGAGCTGCGTGCCCTTTTCCATCGGGGCATGCTCGAAATCAACCTGCTGCTCGTCTGGTGCTTGTAAGTGCTCTAATATTTTGTATTTGCTTTTCTTACTACGCGCATACGCATTTCATGACATTATAACAATTCTGGACTTCTTCAATAGATGCAATACATGGATAACAAAAAGTTGGAGTGCAAGACAGGTATCCTTGACCCTACTAGGATTGCAAAGGTGCTATTCGACGTCCAGGCGGATCGAGACTCAGCACAGTTCAATCACATGAAAAAAAAAAGATTTTGAAAAAGCAATCGCAAAACTTAAGAAGGATAAAAGGACAAAAGTTGCAGCTTACATAGGACATGCGATGTTTAACTTTGTCAGAGACGGCAAGGACCTCGTAAAGGCTTCGTACCACTTCGAGTAAGTTTGACACATGACATTGAAATAGCAATTATTGGTAATTGTTAACACGTGTGTTTGTATGTTTGCAGTAATCACTACATAATAATCTTCATCAAGCCAACGCTGGGAATGGCAACAGTCTTGGACTCGGCCGATTTCTCACCAGATCGTTACAAAGATTTCCATTCCATTTTCAAACTGTACGTTTATTCAATAATTTTAATTTACGCACATTTAGAATGTGTTGACAAGTTTTATATGACATTTCTTGTATTACAGCGCTTGGCGGTTTTACGCGGAACGGCTTGGCGGTGAGAGACCTTCCAATACGAATGCATTGGACATTAAAACGTATTATGCTTGTGCGAAGTAGCCTGCTGGGAGTGTCTTATGCGGGTATTATGTATGCGAGCATCTTCGGACCGCCGGCGTATATAGAGTGAATCGTGAGGATGTAAGTTATCCTTAATGTCGATACCTTATTTTCTTACTTTTGTGTTTCATTTTCATTGTAACTAGCATAGTTTAATACTTATATTCTCTGCTGTTCAATATTACCAGAAACATTATTTTCATATTTTGATTCCAACTTCAAAATTCAATTGCTCATAGTACAACTGCTCCAAAAATACCAAATAAATTCTTGTATACTCTAACTTTGATCTATACTTTGAGATTGTTCAAACCAATACATTCTAAACCTTGTTATGTGTTATATTGCAGCACAAGAAGAATCTGAACGAAGAATGGCCAGTTTGTAGACGTATTCCTAGTGGAGGAGCTGACAGGATTGCTGCTGAACTTTGTCAATTCATTCATCACGAAATTTTGCACAAAAGAGGGGAGTTATTTGATGAGGATGATGCAGCAGCTGATGTGCCAGAACTTTGCGACTACGCCAATAGAAACAGTTTTTAGTGAAAACTTGTAAACTTTGAGATGAATTGTATCTGTAACTTGTACATATGTATATTGTTTTAGTGAAATTGACTTCTGTGATGATAATATTGTTGACTTTTGTTCCGTGATGATATTATTGATTTTTGTTCTGTGATTATATTGAATTGACCTGGAAATTAGAAATAACGGCAGTAGTACTGCATAGGTTATACCTTATCACAGGCGGTTATTAACCAACGGCTAGGCATGTCTGTGAAAAACAATTATCACAGACGGCTAGGTACAAGTAAAGAACCATCTATGATAACCTAATTATCTCAGGCGGTTACTGTTATGGTAGAAACCGGCTGCGGTAAAAGGTCTTCACAGACGGCTTGATGTAGGTAAACATCCGTCTGTGATAACACCATTATCATAGGCGATTAGTTATGCTGCAAGACCCGACCCTGATAAGACAATTATCACAGGCGGATATATATGCTGCACGGTCCCAACCGCTCGACGCGTCCCATCGGCATAAGATATAATTAACACGTGTACACCACACGAGGTCTGCGGAGAAGTTAAGAAGCCGTGGTGCAGGGACGCGTGCGCGATGTCGTTGTTTATGTACAAGCACAGAACTTTTGCACTCCTTTCTTCTTCCATCATTCCACCTCCTAGCCTGGCGCCGAGGCAGCCACCCTGCAAGCGGATATGCTGCAGCTCCCCCGACAGGGTGAACGATGACCAGCGCCTCATTATGGCACGAGAGGCGTACAACAATACGTCTCGGGCCTTGGATGCCTTGGGTCTTGGTACCCTTCCCGAGTTTCCGAGAATGGATACCACCGGCCGCTACCTCTACGCCCTCACGGGTGTGGCCGATCGCTTGGACATCTTGTCCGGGACGATGGCCCAGTAGCTCGGCGCTGAGGGCCGTAGTGCCCTGGTGGCGGCGACAGAGAGGAGCTTCCGTCGCGGCGGGGTTCCACCGCCGGTGCAGTCGGAGCCACCGGTGCAGCTGGAGCAATCGGCTCAGCCGGAGCAGCCAGCCCACTCTCCTGCTGCATCTTCGCCGGAAGAGGAGGAGGAGGAGGAGGAGGAGGAGGTGGATGAGGAGGAGGAGGAGGAGGAGGAGGAGGAGGAGGAAGACGACGACGACGACGACAACAACGATGATGACGACGATGATGACGACGGCGACGGCGGCGACCACCACCACCACGACGACGACAATGACGATGAGGAGGAGGAGGAGGACCGCTTGTCGTGGTTTGAGAAGTTGGGGGAGAGGGCGGAGGAGGCGAGGCCGACAGAGTAGTTTTTAGGAGTTCTTGTACATATTTCTTTTGTAGTTTTAGGAGTTCTTGTACATGTTTAGCTTCAATTCTATTCTTGTACGTATTTCTTGTGTTTTGTGATATATATGTGTTCATTCGTGTCAATGAATACTGGTGTGTTAGAATATCTGGATTTCAATCAAGTGAATGTGCTCTAAGTTTAGTGATGTGTTAATCTGTCACAAGTGAACCGGGCAAATTGGACAAAAACAAAAGATCTTAGGGTTTGAAGCTCGTCTTGATTTGTAATTGCGAAGCTAAAGGAGACAAACAATGACTTTAAGCGCATCTCGCATCGCTTTGTGATCGATGGACATCCGATCTGTCGTCCATCGTTGTCTCCTGTTTGGGTTTCTTACGTAGTGTAATTGGTTGATCATCTTTGCGGTCCGTGCATGTTAGACATAGCTAGAATTAAAACACCTCGGTCCTCGGTTATGTTTAACAACACTAACATGCATGCATATACATATATACCTCAAATAGTACATGACGATCTTTCAACAAAAAGAGAAAACACATGTATAACATCATGAAACATGATCGTGGATCGAGGTCGCACATGCATGTTGAACATATAATAGAAATAGTATTAGACAACAGACAGAGAAGAAAAGAACATATGGAACAGGTGCAAAGGATTAGTCCCACCACGGAAAGTTGAGGTCGGTGCACCGACGTTATAAGGCATGGCGCACAGTTGTAGTTAAAAATCCGAATGAAAGTAATGCGTGCAGGACTAGGCCCATGTTTGCTGCAAGGCATCCCTCGGCACGGACGCGCGGTCACGAAGTTGGCTTAGGCGTGTACGGAAGGTTTTTTTTTATATAACGAAAAAATTGTTTTTCCCCGCATGTAAATTTACTCCTAATGGGACACGTCGAGCTGTTGGGACCGAGAGGATGCAAACCACAGTTTTGAGGAAAACGGGGCCACCGACCGGTTCATAATTAAGCGCGGTTTCCTCTAGCGTCCGATCATCTCGACACGCCCGCTTAGACGACGACCCGCTATAAAGGCTCACCGTCCTCTTGCTTCTCCGCCGCTCCAGTCATTATATCCTAGCCTCTAAACTTCTCCCTCGCTACCGTCGACCTCCTCTCGCTCTTTCACTGCACCTCTGTCACCACACAAATGGGTAGCCCCGCGCCGAAGCGCTCTAGGCCATCGACATCCTCCGAACCTCCTTCTCTGTTTCCATCGCTGCCGGCAATGCCGGTGGAACTGATGGCGGCGCCCACATCCTCGCCCGCGGCGCCTGCACTTCCTCATCCCAGTTGGGTTGAGTAGACTCTCAGACTCCTCACCGACCGCATCGACGAACTCGATCGGCGCCTTAAGGTGGCCACTGACGCCAAGTCCGCCGCCGCTCATAGCGCACTAGCGCTCAACACAGTGGCGCGGAAGGTCTTTCCCGACACAGATCGCTCGTGTCGCTGTCTGGGTCTTGGGACCCTTCCCCTCCACATGAGCATGGACACCGCGGGCCACTACTGCTACGGGTTGATGACTGTGGCCGGTCGTCTCGATGCCCTCCACGAGACGATCGCGGAGGTTGCTGGGGTAGAGGGCCTCCTGAAGATTAAGCACCGCGTCGCCGAGAAGCTTCGAAATGAGACAGAGATTGAGGAGTATGAGGTGGCTTGGGAAGCGGTGGCAGCGGTGGAGGCGGAGCAGGAGGCGTCTCTTGAGGCGAAGGTGGACGCGGCTATGGAGGTGGCAGCAGCGGTGGAGGAGGAGCAGAAGGAGGTAGCAGCGGCGGCAGAGGCGGCGGCAGCAGTGGCAGCGGTGGAGGAGGAGGAGGAGGCGGCACCGGCGGCGGAGGCGGAGGAGGCGGTAGCGGCGGAGGAGGAGGACGTGGTTTTCTCCCAGTAGAGTAGTATTAGGAGTAGTTTATCTATTTCGTGATCTCTGAGTAGAGTAGTATTAGGTGTAGTTTATCTTGTTCTTGCTGTCTACTACGTGTTTTCCTATTACTTGTTTGTTAATGAAATATGTCTTTATGTTCATGAACAATATGTTCTATATATGCAGTATCGAAAAACATCTTTTATCGAAAACATCTCCTATATGTTTGTAACTTGGGACCATCTATATTTCTTGTGGCTGAATGAATCCGGTAAACATTATCCTTACAAGTAATAGAACTAACAACAGACATGATGCATAATTAACTTGATTAGGAAATTACATCATCTAAATTGCTAACTAGTCCATCGCCTGATGCAACAGGTGCATGAAAAGTATTTTATCCGTTGTAACTAATATCCGATGACATTGTTGATATATATATCGTATGTACCTGTGATACTCGTATCACAGGCGGCTTTGGATCGACGGCCTGAAGATTAGACATCACAGGGGAAAATGTTTTTTTTTGTAGTAGTAGTAGTATATACTATGTATATGTTATCTCATTGCGATGAATGCTATATATAAAATGCTGATTGTTTACTATTTACTAGACCATGGATTTGCCATATTTTTGTTCGTATTTTTTTTGGAATGTCCCACTACCACATGACTACTTTTACATCTCCGTGAAAACAAAGATGAACGGCAGGTAGCGGTCCCTCAAAAAAAATTTCGTTCTTCTTGGCGCGCACAATTGAGATTTTCACAATTGAAACTTCACTCCGTGCGCCCAAAATTCCAGTCCCGCCCATTTGTAGCTAGCCACGACAAATATAAATGTGCGTCTCCCTCTAATCCCGCAGTGACTTCCATTCCCGGCACACATGTTCTCCTCTTAGTGCTGTGTTACAAACTTGCATTCCTAAGAAATTCCCGTGTGAGTGGTGGTGGTGACTGTGGGTACAACGTCGAGCGACCAAGTTCGACGGGCTCTACCGAACCTCTTCGTCGCCGACCCCGTCCTGCGACATCCCGGACTCCAGTTTTGTGCTACGTAAGTTCTACACGATCCATGCCGTCTTTTTATAGAGCTACTCCCTCCTTATCGCTTTAGTTGTCGTCCCAACAGCTGCAGCCAGTTCATTCCTAGTTGTCGTCCCAACTCCTTATACGCTCTTATGTTTCATGAATGTCTAGTATAAAATCTGATTAATGGAGCAATCGTGCAATCAACTATCCTCAATCGTTAGATCTGCATCCTATAGTCGATTCATCTTTTCATTTTACCCTAGCATCTGATTGCATTCTACTTTTTTCCATATATAAAATAAACTACACCTCTGCCCCGAAATAAATGTCGCTCCGACAGTTTATGGTAGTGTATTTCTAGTACATTTCCATGTCAGGAAAGATAACTATTAAAAACCGCATGTACTATGTAATTTCTTGATTTAGAAGTAAATGACGCCAGGGTTATCTTATCAACCACTCCCAATGTTGTACTCTCATTCCTGTGTTCCAAACTTGTATTCCTAAGATTTTCAGTTCCCATGGTTTATACACATTTTTCTTGTTTTTCTTTCTCAGATTGTACGGTTTTTTTCCTACTCCTTCATTTCTAATTCCTCCGTTTAAAACAAACATTTTCAGTTCATAGCAACCACACCGCCCGATCTAAAATACACATCCTCATGTAATCTGACGTTATCACTGTTACTTACTATATATACTCTTTACTTTAGGAACAAGACACCAAACCGTCATATCGTCTAGAAGTAATCGTGATGGGCAACAAGCACATGGTATAACTATAAATGTGTTTACTATCAAAATACACATATTTATAACTCGTTAATTCCTTTGCATCGTATGCAGAGAATATTGCAGCACCTGATGCTCAGGAACCCCGAGATTCGTCATCCCATGCTGGTACTACGAATATAAATATGTACCGGGCTCTACTAAATATTTTAGCATTAATGACCACCACGTGCGTTTCATTTTCTTCGATCTGCGATTGTAGTTTCCTAGTCCCAGTTAACAGTTAATTAGTATATGTGATGGCATGATTTATTGATGCCTACACATGCACGATGGCCTCTCTCGCCGCTGGCCACTCCGACACCGGCGACCACACCCTGCTGCTGCTCACTTCAGTGTCCTCCCCCACGTGTCTCCCTCCACCATCGCCACGTCCCATCCTTCGCATGTCATGATGACCTCGCCGCCTGCAAACCCCTGTCGCCGCCGGTCACTCCGGCACCGGCCGGCGCCCACGCCCTGCTGGTGAGTATATGTGATGGCATGATTTATTGATGCCTACACGCGCACGCTGGGCTCTCTCGCCGCCACCACTCCGGCACCGGCGACCATGCCCTGCTGCTGCTCACTTCAGTGTCCTCAGAACCGCGTCTCCCTGCCACGTCCCATCCTTCACGTGTCATGATGACCTCGCATCCCGCAAACCCATGTCTCCGCCGGTCACTCCGGCACCGCCCGGCGCCCACGCCCTGCTGGTGGTCACTTCACTGTCCTCCACGACACGTCTCCCTCCATGATGACCCCGCCGCCCGCAAACCCCTGGCCATTACGGCGTACCTACATGCTATGCCCCATATGACATGGCATACCCTAGAAAAAATAGTCCAATATCATTAACCCCTGTCCACTAAGAAATGTTAGTATCACATAGTTTAGAGATGCATGTACATGAGGGTTCATTGCTGCTTATATGATCTCAATTCCGTTTTTTACACTGCCAAATGCGTTGCTGATGTCTGGTAATTAACGCAAGATTATATTCATGTATCCATTCTAGTAGCACTTTAGGGCGAGATGCTAACATGCAGAGCAAAATATCAGTATGCAATCCACCTAAATTTAATTCCTAAATCCGCCACACTGTCCTCCTAGCCTCGAGACTTGCTCCGGGGTGATATCAATGGACGCAGATCACCTGACTTATACGTTTTTACTGCACGCGATGCTGTAAAGATCCAACAGAATCACACCGTTGGATCTTTACTGCATCGCCTGTAGTAAAAACGTAAGCCACGTGAGATCACCGGTGTGATCTGGACGTCGATCCCCTGACTTAAATGTGGTCACTGCACTGCCAGACCGAACCCTAGCTTTGTTAAACGTCGCAAGATGCCTGCCTCATCTGTCTTGCATCCTCTACCTGCTAATACCGCTGACGTCCATGACTCGCCCTGCCACCAATTTGCCTCGAGACGCGCTCCTGCTGATGTTGGTCAGACCGAACTGGCAGTACTGCAGAGGATGAGCAACCGGCGAACCCTCTCTTTCTCTAGCATCGCTAGCTACTGTCTTGCCTGCTTCGCAGCTGGACTGAAAATCCCCTGCAGTACTACGGGTGCTGTAGCGCCACTGACTACTGCCTGATGCCTGATTGTAGGGTATGAACAGCAACAAAGAAGTCAACAAGTCGATGCATCACCCAATATGGAGCAAAATGCTGTTGCAACGCGGTGTTCCCACGCTCGTATTTGCCGCACTCGTCCTGAAGATGGTAAAACATCAGAATTCTTCTTCTTTCACACTATTTGTACATGATACTAGGCCTGGTCAGTTGCTAATTTGCTTTAAACGTTTACCGTTTAAATGACACTAACAGAAGGAAAGAAGTTTGGAAGAGGGGTGGTTAAAGGACTTAAGGTTCCTAAATTGCGCTATCTAGCATCTGCAAATAGAACGAATGATCAGAATCAGAAGCTACAAATTCAGTGGTCCGATAGGTTGGGTGCTGCGGTTGGTCCTAATCAGCGGCACTTTGTTGATGATGTGGTTATAACAACAAAAAAAATGCACCCCTCGCTGGTGTAAGGAAGTGGGCAGAGGTTGACGGTACTTCGAAGAGCGATATAGATAGAGACATTCTGGTTTGTGTTGTGACACCCCACATAAGTATTTTTTTTCTAGCAACCTCCATCTTGTACGTTTATAACAGTGTGATATACAATGTACAGAATGCTTGGGACTTGGAGGACACAGATGATACTAGAGGAAAAATATTGAACATTGCTGGTGAGCGCTACAAGGGGTGGCGATCAACATTGCATGCCACCTATAAGAAGTATTCGACCGATGAGGAACGTATACAAAACTAGCCTGTTGACGTAGCAGGTTTCGATTGGTTGGCGCTTATGGACTATTTTGGGTCCGAGCGATTCAAGGTCAGCTAGCTTTCTAATACCTTCATATCCTACAAAAACTATTTGATAACACCCATTCGTGAAATTAATTCTTAAAATTGCAGTCAATAAGCAGAACCAATTCACGAAATCGAAGTACTCAAAAGACAAAACACTTGCTTGGCTCGAAATCCTACGTCCAACTTAGTTACGAGAAGGTATGAAAACTAAATCATGCTTTTACTTTGCACTGCAATCATTCAATCAAGTTTTACTTGTATTTGATGTAGCAAGACCCAGAGACCGGAAAAGAACCCGATGACATAGAACTGTGGGAGGCAAGCCATGTGAAGAACGGTCAATGGGCAAACGAGCAGGCAGAAGCTGTACATGTGAGAAACACTTCAAACAGTCCCCATTTAAATAAATATTTGTAATGTACATGTGACTTTTCTTTTTGTATATAGACCCAGGCACGTGCCCAAATCAACATCAAGGAAGCTGAGCTGGGAGTCCCAATCCCAGATGAGGATAGAAACAACATCTTCCAGCTTACTTATATATCCGCAACCGGTTCTGGAGGATCACAGTTTTGGGGGCGTGGTTATATGGCTAAACCTAATGTTTCTGAAAGACTGCGTATCCAGATGTCTGACCAGCTCGGCCAGCAAGTTCGATCCTTGCAAAATAGAAATGAAGACCTCAACTCTCAGGTGCAAGAGTTGGAAGGAAGAAATGATAATATGACCTCCCAGATGGATGGCTTCGTCCAGGCAAATGAACAGCTCAACCAGGAAGTCCAGGCTTTACATGATCAGATGGCAACCAATTCCGCACGGCAAGAAAAGGAGCTAGCAGACATGCGCAGAATGATGGAGAGCTTGCAAAATCAACAATGACTAGCAGCAACTCCACAAAAGGCTTCTGCTCGCACTAAGTCGAAGCTGGATGTCCAAGAAACTATTCCTAATACTACAACTCGTCGCAGTGCTATTTTAATGGGTACAATGTTGCAACCTGGAAAAACTGTAAATAACATCGTCTCGCAACGACGCAAGGGTCCTTGAGCGTTGCATCAATTGCTGGATGTTTGTTGTTAAGTCGACGTATCGTGTGCGAATAAATTGATTCTGCTGCCACTAATTTTCAAACCTCGTGCATTAGGATTCTAGTGCCGCTAATTATAAAACTTGGCATTAACAGATCATTGCAACGAAAATAAACTGTTGCAATAGGAAGCTAGCTATTGCCACAAATTATAAAACGTTGCACTACAAACATCTGGCTACGACCAAAGAAGCGTTGCACTAGACTGCTATTGCCACCACCCAAAGAGAGTCGCATTACGACCCTGTTGCAATAGATTTGAATATGTTGCATTACGAACCTATTGTCACACATCAGAAATCGTTGCAATACAATACTGTTGTCACGGTTTTGAAATCGTTGCAATACTGTACTATTCGCCATGAACGTGAAATAGTTGCATTACCGTATTATTGGCCACGGCTGTGAAATCGTCGCGATACCATATTATTCGCCATGAGTGTGAAATCGTCGCGATACCGTACTATTCGCCACGGAAGTGAAATCGTTGCAACACTGTAGTATTCGCCACGAATGTGAAAACATCACGATATGATATTATTTGCCACGAGTGTGAAATCGTCGTGATACCGTACTATTTGCCGTGGATGTCAAAACGTCGTGATACCGTATTATTCGCCACGAGTGTGAAATCATCGCGATACCGTACTATTCGCCACGGATGTGAAATCATTGCAACACCATACTATTCGCCACGAATGTAAAAACGTTGCAACACCCTACTATTTGCTACGGATGTGAAATCGTTGCAACACCGTACTATTCGCCGCGAATGTGAAAACGTCGTGATACCATACTATTCGCCACAAGTATGAAATCGTCGCGATACCGTACTTATCGCCACAGATGTGAAATCATCGCAAATAACGTACTATTCGTTGCAATACGTTAAATCGTCACATTACGTTAAACCGTTGCAATACCATACTATTTGCCACGAACGTGGAGTCGTTGCAATACCATACTTTTTGCCACGAATGTGGCATCGTTGCAACACCGTTATTTTTGTTGCAATACGTTAAACCGTTGCAATACGTTAAACCGTTGCAATACCATACTATTTGCCACGAACTTGGAGTCGTTGCAATACCGTACTTTTTGCCACGAATGTGGCATCGTTGCAACACCATTATTTTCGTTGTAATACGTTAAATTGTTGCAATACGTTAAACCGTTGCAATACCATACTATTTGCCACGAACGTGGAGTCGTCACAATACCATACTTTTTGCCACAAATGTGGCATCGTTGAAACACCGTTATTTTCGTTGCAATACGTTAAATCGTTGCAATACGTTAAACCGTTGCAATACCATACTATTTGCCACGAACATGGAGTCATTGCAATACCATACTTTTTGCCACGAATGTGGCATCATTGCAACACCGTTATTTTCATTGCAATACGTTAAATCATTGCAATACGTTAAACCGTTGCAATACCATACTATTTGCAACGAATGTGGAGTCGTTGCAGTACCATACTTTTTGCCACGAATGTGACATCGTTGCAACATTGATATTTTCGTCGCAATACATTAAATCGTTGCAATACGTTAAACAGTTGCAATACCATACTATTTGCCACCAACGTGGAGTCGTCGCAATACCATACTATTTGCCACGGATGTCAAGTCGTCGCAATAACCTATTGCCACGGCTGTTATCGCCACGAGTCGGAAAAACTATCGCTACGTTCTATTTTGTTGCGACAACAACCTATCGCGACGAATTTCGACCTATTGCAATGATTTTTTTCGTCGCAATAAACCGGAATCCTGGTAGTGACAGTAGCTTCTAGTATGAGATGGATAACCAAGAAACATGCCATCAATTGATCTAGGTTCAAATTTATCAAGATTTCCATGATTCTTAACAAAGCATTTGCAACCAAAGACCCGAAAGTGTGTAACACTAGGCCTATGTCCAAACCGGAGCTCATATGGTGTTTTACCTAGCTTAGCACGCAAGAAAACACGATTTGAGACATAACAAGCGGTTGCTAACGCATCAGCCCAAAATTTCCTAGGAGTTTGATATTCATCAAGCATAGTCCTAGCCATCTCAACTAAGGTTCTGTTCTTTCTTTCTACAACACCATTTTGTTGAGGTACATATGGTGAAGAAAATTGATGATCTATTCTATTTTCAGCACAAAGGTGATCAAAAGATTGATTTTTAAATTCAGTTCCATTATCACTTCTAATTGCTTTTAAAGATCATGGGTAATCAATTGATAATCTAAGAAATAAAGTTCTAAAGTGACTAAAAACTTCATTCTTAGATGCCATAAAGTAAACCCAAGAGTATCTAGAATAATCATCAACAATCACAAGTACATACCATTTACCTCCGAAGGATTGAACACGTGAAGGTCCTACGGTATCAAGATGCAAAAGTTGACATGGTTCAGTTGTCATGATCATTGTGAGGGGAGTATGTGAACCTGCAACCATCTTAGCATGTATACAAGAAGAGCACACAATTTCTTTGTCCCCTTTAAGCTTAGGCAGCCCAGGTATGCGATCAAGAGCACTAACACGCGTTAGGTGATCAAAGCCTACGTGACCAAGTCTACGATGCCAAAAATATAGGTCCTTTGAATCATTAGCAACTAGACACCTATGCTTAGAGGAAGACATATCAAAATCAGCTTTAAAAACTCTTCCAAACCGAGACATGTTAAAAATAACTCACTATTTGAACCTACAACTTTGCAGCAATTTTTATTGAAAATAATTTTCAGATTTTCATCTAGCAATTGTGAAACAGAAAGCAAGTTGTATTTCAAGTTTTTGACAAGTGCCACATCCTTCAAAGTGTAGTGATCATTTACTCTGACCAAACCCTTAGCAATTATAGGAGTTGAAGAATTATCGGCTAAAGTAACATTCTCTACACATGACACAAAGAAGAGGGAGGAGAACCAATCTTTGTTACCGGTCATGTGGCGTGAGCAACCTGAATCCACAATCCAAATGTTCTCCTTCCTCAAACGTGTAACCTACATAGAAGCACAATACGTCGATGACTCAATACTGGGGTTAGTCAAAAGGCATTTAGGAATCCAGTACTAAGTCACACGATGTGCAGCAGGAAAAACACGCGAAAGCTGAGACAAAACAGCAGGTTTATGAGTCAAAGTTTGAGATTTTTTATTCTTAACTACTGACCTATAAGGTGTTACTTGTGTAGCACAAAAACCATTAGCTCCGGAGGAAAAAATAGAAGGTCTGGAGGTAAACTTTGAATGTTTTTGACTCAAAACAGCAGGTTGTACATTCGGTTGAATATGTGCAGCAAATTTTGCATGAAAGTTATGAGATCTAGCAACCATTCTTTCCCTTTTCTGTTGTTTAGCTAGTCTATAACAAAAATCTATGACATGACCATCTCTACCACAGTAGGTACAATGAAAATTAACTTTGTGTTCATGTCTAGATGAGCAAACAACATTTTTATTTGAAACCGAATGAGACAATACTCCTGCAGATTTGAAAACCACTTCTTTTTGTTTAGGAACTGTTTGAATCAAACCACTTCCTAATGACTTTACAATTTTAGGTGGATGTGCCTTAGCATGAGCATGAGAATCAAAACCTAAACCAGTTTTATCATTGCAAGACTTGGATGAATTCAGCAGCAAGTTTAGGTTCTTATTCCCATTACAAAACCGATCAAATGTCTTATGCATGTTATCAACTTTAATGGACAGATCAAGGCTCTTTTCACATGAAGTTTTTCCTTTTAATTTGCAATTGGAACAATATTTAACTTCATGACAACTTAAAGCATTGTTCAATATAGAGATTTCATTCATAGCATCTTGCAGTTTCTTATCAAGATTATCACAACTAGAACAATGCAAATCAATTGTAGAACAAGAAGCATCTTTTAAGTTTCCAATATTAAGTGCAGCAAGCTTTTTGTTCTTTTCAATTTCAAGTTCAAGTTTATCAAGTGTGGAGGTATGTGCACTTCTTAGGGAGGACACTTGTTCATATATTAAGTCACATTAGGAACAAGAATCAACACTAGGAATCAAAGATTTCAAATGATTAATTTCAGATTCTAGTGACTCAATTTTAACACCATTGTCCCTAAGCTTTTTGTCCTTTTTCTTAACAATAACAGTGGCACGGGAAATAGCATCACACATTTCTTCCCAAGTAGGACATACCTCTTCATTGTTGCTGTTGTGTTCTGCCTCCTCCATACTTGATCTTGACTTGCCCGCCATGAAGCACAAGTTTGCCAAATCATCTTCATCTTCATCACTTCCAATGTCCAAGTCGCTTGAGCCAAGTTCCTGGAGTGCTGAGATAAAACTGCTCACCAATTGACATCCTGTAAAACCCTTCTTTTTCTTCTTATCGTTTGTTGAGGAGTGCTTTGTCCTTGATTGTTTTTCTTCCCAGGAGGTATGTTCTGAAAGGTTAGGACAATCTATACGAAAGTGTCTTGTCTTACCACATTTGAAGCATCGTTGAGGTCCGGAGCTTCCTCTCCTTCTAGTTCTCACATTTTGCAATGCATTTGAGAACTTCGTAGAGAGAAGTGCTAGCTCCTCCTCTGGAAACTCCTCAATCTGTTCAAGGGTTAGAGTGGACAACAAAGCAAGTGTACCACAAGATGAAGTTTGATCGGAGCTAGGCATGTCACGTTGAGAAACAAAAGCAATAGACTTGTTGGGGTTCTTACGTGATATTATATCAATTTCATGAGTTTTTAACTTGGAATATAGCACATCTAGAGTAAGTGAACTCATGACAGTAGATTCACGAATGGATGTAACTTTCATCTCCCAAATTGACATGTCTAATGCACTTAACAATTGCCTAGCATTTTCAGCATCTAAAAAATTAACATTCACGCTTCGCAAGCTGCTGAGAATTTTATTAAAGCGAGCAAAGAGGTCGTCAATGGACTCACCGGGATGCATCTCGAAGCGCATGTATTCTTTCTTGAACATGTCTTGTCTTACCTCCTTGATCCTGTTGGATCCTTTGTGGTAGTCACAAAGTGCTTTCCACACATCGTATGCAGATCGGAGGTGTGCAACACGGTCGAAGTCGCTTTGAGTTAATCCTTGTATGATCAAGTTCCGAGTCTTGTTGTTGTTGTCGACATCTCTCAGATTTGTAGATGTAACTTGATCGTTTGACGGCACTTCGTAAGGCTTGTATACATTCTCCCATATTGCGAAGCCTTGTGAATGGATGAAAGCCTCCATGCGTGCCTTCCAAACCTGAAAATCAATACCAGCAAACACACAAGGTTTGGCGGAGTACTTCTCCATGATGATTAGTCAAAAACACGTGCAAATCACAAAGATTAGAGCACCGTGGCTCTCATACAAATTGTAGGATCGAAGAGCACGTGAAAGGCTACCAAAGGGGGGGTGAATGGTAGATTTAAATATCTTACGCAGTGGAAACAATTAAACCCCAACCCCTTCGGCAGAAAAATGATCTGTGAAAGAAATTGTGTGTGAGACTAATCTAAACGTGTTTCATCGTGACAAAAGTGATAGATATCAGAGAGACAAGTCACGAAAAAAGAACAAAAAGAATCACTCAAATCCGTCACGGGAAACTCAAGTTATGATCGAAAGATCGAACAAAGGTCAATCTATCCTACCCGAGAAAAACAGTTCTGGAACACCGCAAAAAAACTCGTGTAGATCAGAAACCACAAATCCAATGACCGTGAAATTTTGAAAGTTGATATATAATCAAGTTGTTAAGACAACCCAAAAAGAATCACGCCAATTGGATCTGTAAAAATCGAGTTATGATAAAACCACCGACGAAAGGTAGTGCTGTCCAGAAACTCAACGAGTAAAACTTGTCTGGAACAAGTCGGACGAACAAGGCACAAAAGTTTCTTCAAACTACGAAATTCAATAGAACACAAGAGTAACAGCCCCAAAGTCGTGCACCCTGAGCTTTGGGCTCCCTTGCTTATATATACAGCTCGATAGCCAACTCAACTCAGATCAGGAACCTAATCGTAACTTTCCATAACTGCTTAGGATTCTTCTATACGCAGATGAAAGAAATCTTAAGACTTCCAAACACCTTAGGAACGTATCCCACATTCCTAAACAACTCAAATTCGTGACCCACACGAAATCCTATCATAACCAACTCAAATCTTTCCATATTTGAGTCAAACCCGACTCAGCCGCAGCCTGAGTCCATAACCTAGTCGGTTGGACCTTTCCGACCAACTCTTTACGTCCACATCTCTTCATCACGTCTCGGAACCATGTAGCCACATCCATGCACTCCTTGTACTCGTGCAAAAATCTTCCAATGACGTCCACAATACCTTCACATGCATTGTTCTTGATTCAATCATGCTGCGCAACCTCCTGATCAGCTCAATCACAATTCCTCCTGAATTTAGTTGTTGGAACCTCATCTCCTCCCTGAGACTAGTCCAATGGATCCCATCACCAGCCATGTCTTGAACTAAAGAAACACCTACACATGAATAAACAACCAATCCATACGAGCCCAAGTCCTCGACTTGACTCCAGTTAGTTCCGAACACAACACCTTATGTGAGAACCTCACATAAGCATGTTGCAAAATCACAGTAACACGATATCATCCATGTCAACCAAAAATGCATCAAAGAGTTAGCAAATGAATACTAAGCAATATTTCCAGAGATGTAAAGTAAGTACGAAACATTGCAAATGAAAAACAGAAGCATTGCGGTCATGTTCCGGACCTTGCCAGAGCAACCCGAACCTTTAGCCGGAGCTAACAAAAGCTAGTAGAATCTAGCGCCGAAACTTACCAAAAACTAGTATAACCAAGCTCCCATCGGAGCTTACAAAACTAGCAGGACCTTAATAAAAAGGTGTTTTGGTGATATTCAAAACTTTTATTGTCAAAGCAAGTGTATTCACTACAAGCCAATGTATTAAGCACACATAGGTCTTACAGATACCTCCTACATGGCCTTTTGCTGTGTGGAGGATAGATATCTTGGGACCTTTCCCAAGAGCCGTCGGAGGTTACAAGTTCCTGTACGTTGCCATTGACAAATTCACCAAATGGCCAGAAGCAACTCCAGTTGTGACAATAAACAAGCAATCAGCTATCAACTTCTTGCAGTCCATCATATGCAGATTTGGAGTCCCAAACAAGATCATAAATGATAATGGGACCCAGTTCACAAGCTCTGCATTCCAAGGATATTGTGAATACCTCGACATTCAGGTCAGCTACACTTCTGTAGCTCACCTGGCAAGCAATGGCCAAGCCGAGAGAGCAAATGCAGAAATCCTAAAAGGACTCAAGACGCGCACATATGAGCACCTGAAAAACATGGAGCCAACTGGATCGAAGAGCTTCCGCCCACACTGTGGGCCAACAGGACAACTCCAAACCGGTCAACTGGAGAGACACCCTTCTTCCTGGTGTACGGAGCTGAAGCAGTCCTTCCTCCAGAAATCACCTTGGGGTCGCTCCCGATCCAGACCTTCGACGATGCCACGCAGGACCAGCTCCGGCGTGAAGACCTTGACCTCCTTGAAGAGGGAAGGTGCCGAGCAGCTGTTCGGAATGCCCGATACCGCCAAGCTCTTCGGCACTATCACCAACTACATGTTCACAACCGACAGCTCGAGGAAGGCGATCTAGTGCTACGGAGAATACAATCCAGAGAAGGGTTAAACAAACTTTTCCCCAGCTGGGAAGGACCCTTCCGAGTGATCAAAGTATCTCGTCCCGGATGCGTTCGCTTGGCAATCGAGGATGAGACACCTCTCCCAAATCCTTGGAACATTGAGCACCTCTGTAACTTCTACGCTTAATATCACGGAGGTGAGTCTATAGTTACATGTGATGTATGTTATAGAGTCAATGTACAGAGTCGGGTAGCTCCTCTAGGAGAACAGCTGGACCTTCCCCAGAAGGTCCCCAAAGTTTAGTCAACACTTGTCACAGTCTCAGAAACAGCCAGACCTTCCCCAGAAGGTCCCCGGACTATTTATTTCTTTTATTTTTTAGAATGGAATATATTTCTACTTCCAACTCTACTGAGCCGGAGATCCAGAAAGTGGCTACCACCTAGTTTATCTGACAGCACCAGCAGGGAGAACCTTCCCCCTCACCCTGTGCCCACTCTCTATGTTCAAACCAACACAGATCCAACATAATGAGCAATCAAACAGCAAAGTATGTACTAAATCACAAAAAACGCTACAACAGTTTCTGGAGTATCAACTTTAGCCTAGATTAAATGCTCGTGGTCGTCATTGCAAAAGGGTGAAGACAAAAAAGACTTGATTCGGATGGCTTACAAAGACATACTAGAAGTCAAGGTCATCAAAGTTTTTGCCCGATTTGGATTCAGTCTTAGTTATAGACTTCCATAATAATAAAATGTATCAGATATTTTACTTTCACTAGTGTGTCGGGTTGAGTCTTTTGTTGTTGATCTTCACAACTTGGTGTATCAGTGTGGTTGTGCTGTGTACTGAGGAAAAGGTCGGTTTAATGGCAACAACTGCTATGCAATCTAGACACTTGTGCAAGCGTGCAATCCGCAAATCTTAGCTATTGGATAGACATCTAAAGATGGCTACCATTTTACACATAGATCCTTCCTTTTACACAGGCAGGTGGAAGGATTTATGTGTAAAATGTCAGCCACCCTTGGATGTCCGTCAAATGGCTGAGATTTGCGGATTGCACGCTTGCACAAGAGTCCAGATTGCACAGCAGTCGTTGCCCGATTTAATTATTTCCTTCATCTAAAAAACTTTAGCCCAGATTAACAAAGCGTTGTCCACCGAGCGCCGTCCTCACTCTCATCGTGCATGTTTGACATGAAGAATGTTCCCTCGAGGGTTCGAGGATAGAATACCATCTAGGAATAGCTCACTAAGTACGCAGTTCATCAAATTGATCGCATGCCTTGCATAGTAAAATATAATTTCCAACCATGTTGTACTCGTCCTTTTGAAGAAACGACAGCTGTAGGCTCTAGCCGCTACGTGTTCAGATTTTTAGGAACAAATTAACACACTTGTGAAAACACGTACGCCACATCCGATCCTCAACGTCATCAAATTCAACAAGGGGAGCAACGTCTCTCCACAATGTTCTGCCTGGTGTTGCACACACGTTGGCCACGTATCCTGATCCAACTGTACAACTTCAAATAAAGGAGGGCCAGAAGATTGGTGGAAAAATAATACGTATATGAAAAAAGGGAAGAAGAAAAAGGATGGCACGCGTTTCGATACATGAACCGTGAGACTGCTAACTTCCATCTTCATCGGCCCGTTGCCGATTCCGCTGATCTCTTCAGCATGCATTCACACTAGCTACTCTCTGGTGGCTGGACCCAGGGTATCCCATGGCCCACCCGGCATACCCAGTGGGTGGGCCCCTGAGAAATGTTGTTGTTGTTGTACGTGGTATTTAGTTGAGACAATGCAACTTGTGCTCATAACGATAAGAATTAAAAATTAGAAAGAGTATATAAGATTCAAAAATCTTCATTATCTCTTTACTCCGGGCTTGGGCCCGTCAAATTGAGAAACTCTTCTGCTCATATCGTAACTGCATCAGTTATATATCCAAGCCCATTTCCAATTAAAATCCAAACTAAAGGTGTAGACGAAGGTTTGCACAAGAGAGAAGTTGCGCCGCGCCGCCGCAGACAGCAACCGTGGGGACGACAAGGAGAGAGTACCCAATGGCGGGGACTCAGCTGTATAACGCGACGTTCGAGGAAGACGTGATCACCACCACCGTGACGTCCTCTGGCGAGGCCGTGCAGGACTGGCTCGACGAGGTCCTCTCCGTCCACCATCAGCGCATTCACAAGCTCGTCGTTGGGCTCGATGTTGAGTGGTGCCCGGCTACTCCGCCGACGAGAACCCCATCGCCATTCTGCAGCTCTGCGTCGGTCGCTACTGCCTCATCTTCCAGTTCATCCACCCTGACTACTTCCCCGATGAGCTGGAAGATTTCCTCGGCGATTCCGACTACCGCTTCGTCAGCGTGGGCATGGAGGGTGACACTGACAGACTTTGGAAGGCCAGGCAGCTGAAGGTGGCCAAAACGGTGGACCTGGCCGAGCTCACGGTGGAGGAGATGGATCGCTGGAGCCTCCGCCGCGCGGGGCTGACAGACATCGTGAGCGCCGTGATGGGCGTCGACATGGAGAAGCCTTACCGGGTGAGGACGAGCAACTGGGACGCGTACAATCTATCCAGCGAGCAGATCAGCTATGCGTGTATCGACGCCTTCGTCTCCTTTGAGGTCGGCCGCAAGGTGCTCTCAGGCGACTACTGATCTAACCACCGAGTTTGCAGATCGGCTGCCATCGATCATCTCGGCATGGAATTCCCAGGTGCATCACTCAAGTTCTAGCTTTTCTGCTTGTGCACCCAATCTCTCATAAAATTATTTTCTTGAGGAAATACTATATCTTGATTTTAAAAACATGCATGTTATTTCACATGCATTGAGGTCTCTCACATGCATGTTAGTTGTCCATGCATGCTACGCCCCAAACATGATCAACGAGCCTCAAACATGACAATCTCTCAACAAAAAGAGAAAACATGTAACGTCATCAAACATGATCGAGGTCTTTCACATGGATGTTAGACGTACATATGCATGCTACACCCCAAACATGTATTCCAAGAATAGAATATTTCCTACCATGTATATATATTTCTATATTTATCATATTTTCTACCATGCATGTGTTTGCTCTCAACCTATATGGTAGTTTATCTACCACACTAATGAAGAATATTATCCTATCATCAATAGAGATAACAAATTTGACACAAGGATGTTCCCTCAATGGTACGAGGATAGAATGCGGACTACCATCGTCTAATAAGCACACAACTCTCACTACGTACGTGGTTCATCAAATTAATCGATCGCATGCTGCCATTATGTATTGATGTACTTGTCTTTTGATGAAACGACAGGCGTAGGCGCTAGCCGCTACGTGTTCTGATTTTAGGAACAAATGAACGCACTTGTGAAAACACGTACGCCACATCCGATCCTCAATGTCATCAAATGAACATTTTCCTCAACAAGGGGGCACAAAAATCTTCAACACGTGACCAAACATACTTGATCGCGAGTCTCTTTCACATGCATTATATTCATGTCCACAATCATACATGATGACGACATTTATCATTGGTTCGATATGGACTCTCAGTCGGCAACGATTGGATCCTTCAAAAAAAAGATATGGACTCTCGGTCGATTGCCACGCGCGTTCATGTCAATCTCCGCACCTCATTGAAATCATTCACACGAAATATTATAAACACCGCGGGATGGACCTACAAAGTATGCCAGGTGGGCCCTTGCATATCCTGGGCCCTTTGTGTGTCAAATTAAAAAACTTGCTGATGGGACGTGTGGAGCCGTTGTGATAACCAAGAGGTGGCGAACCGCGGTTTGGAGTAACTCTAATCGTCAATTCAAATGCACAATTTTTGAAGCATTCGGTCATCTCCACTCACGCGCTTAGAAGACGACCCGCTATAAAGGCACACCATCCTCTTCTTCTCCGCCACACATCTCAATCGATTTTAGCCTCCAAACTTCTCCTCTTGCTTCCCTGCCACACCACCTTCGACCACATCTCTCTCTTTGTTCACACCTCCGTCACCGCACAAATGGGTAGCCCCGCACCGAAGCGCTCCAGGTCATCGATGTCCTCTGAACCTGCTTCTCCATTTTGTCGCCACCAATGCCAGTGGAACTGGAGGCGGCGCCTGCACCTATTCCACCCCTGTCTCCACCCGCAGTACCCGCACCTCTTCCGCCCGACTACTGTGAGACTTTCCGCCTCATCGAGAAATGCATTGACAAACTCAACGGCAAGCTTAAGGAGGTCACCGGCAACCTGTTCGCCGCCGACGTGCAAGCAGAAGCGCTCGACAAAATGGCGCAAGAGGTATTTCATAATACATCTCACTCCTTTCGCCGACTGGGACTTGGGATCCTTCCCCACCACATCAGCATGGACTCCGCCGGGTACTACATCTTCGGGTTAGGCTTTGTGGCCGCTCGTCTTGACTACCTCTATGAGACAATCGTTGAGGAGGCTGGGGTGGAGTTTCGCGAGCGACTGGTGAACGCTGTCGGCCGGAAGAAGTTTGATCTGGTGTTGAAGGATGCTCTGCCGGCAGTTGCGGCAGAGGCGGAGGCGCCGCCAGCGGATGCGGAGGCGACTGCAGAGGAGGTGGACAAGTCCTCCGAGTAGAGCAGGATTAGTAGTAGTTTTTTCTTTTGTTTTCTATGTGTTTTTTTCTTATTTGTAATATATGTGTTGTTTTTATGTTAATGAAAAATGTCTTTTATTTGATGTTCATGAACAATGTGTCCTACAGTACATGCATTAACGAAAAACTCCTCCTTTTATCGAAAAACATCGCATATGGAAAATTAACACGTTAGTAATATTATATCTAATAAATATTAAATACATTAGGACGTGCGTAGTACAATTATATTTCAAAAAATTACGAAAATAAAAAGCTAGACCGTGTAACTGTACATTGCATCCGGATGATGCAAATACTAATTAATTTTATTTCTTTTCTCTTTACCAGCTATCATCGTGCCCCCCCCACCGGCCTGGCCCTAGGCAGTGGCCCCTTCCGCCTAGGCCCAAAGCCAGGCTTGCCTTTAAGACCATCCGTAGTGGTTCACGGTAAAGCTTACTGGACTGCGACCTGTGGATTAGATGGTCTTATCTCTTAACCCCTTGCTGCGGAAATCGAATTCTCTGCGGCCCTGCCACGCATCCGTCTCTGTGCGACCCTGCCCAGGTGGTTGCCACGTACGTTCACGCTATGAATCTTACAGCCATACAGCCAAGGGCACACTGCACGGTTCCCAGGACTGTGTTACCCTGCCCTAATGATTGCCACGTACGCGAACGCATCGAATCTTGCAGTGCACACAGGCACACGAACTCCACGTCCGAAATTTGCTCAGCGATACGAATAACTCGGCACTCGGCATGCATGATCCATCATCATGCGCACGAGCACGACGCGGTCAAAAAGATCTGTGTTTGGTTGTTAGTCTTGGATTGAATTGAATTGGATTAATTGGATGGTCCAGTCATGTGTTATTTGTTTTACGGTCAGACGGACAGGGTGATCCAGGTTCGAGGAATATAAAATATTCCTCGCAGATGCTGGATCAGATGGTCCAGGATATTTGGTTGGATGTGAGTCCATCCACATTATCTATTTATGCTTCTTAGTAATGTAATTAGTGATAATTAACTTTTTTATTGTTGATTAATAATTACAATTATGATATTAACATTAATATCTGCTAGTAATATGATAATTAGTATATAAATAATTAATATTATGAAATTATCAACTTAGATGATTCAATAATCCACCCAAGTTTCATCCAACCTACCAAACAAAAAATTGGATCGTCGAGTACATCCAACCAAACGTTAATTTGGATGATCCAATACATAAAGAAATGGATAATCCTATATCTCCAATCCAACTTCACGTCAAACCAAACACAATTGATGACTGAGCACTTTATCACATGTCACTAGAGTATATGCACAAATACACGGCCTCAACACTGGGTCTAGGGTGCATCGAGGACTAACTACATGACCCGCCCAAACACCCAGACACTCACGTAATTAGCATACACCTGCAAGAGCAACTACCTCGCCACATACTTCGCGTACGAATGGCAACGCCGACCAATGAGCCTCAAACTTGTCGATTTGTATTTAAAAAATGAACTACAAAGCAACAAGTTCATGGAGACAGGGGGAGTATATATATATATATATATATATATATATATATATATATATATATATATATATATATATATATATATATATGACGACCTTTAAATAAAAAGAGAAAACTATACATATATCATGTTACTTGTCATGCCGCAAACATGATCAACGAGCCTCAAACTATATATGATGATGTTTCAAAAAGCAAAGAAAACACGTAATAATGTTGTCATCAAACATGATCGCGAGGTTTTCAAGTGCATGTTACTTGTCCATGCTACTACACCCCAAACATGATCAACGAGCCTCAAATATGACAATCTTTCAACAAAATTGGAAAACACCTAACGTCATCAAACATTCATGATCGAGGTCTTTTGCATGTCAAACCGAGAAAAACATGAACGAGGGTTTGTGATATATATATATATATATATATATTAATGAATGAATATGTGGTGTGTTCATCGTATTGTACTTTTTTCTTGTGTTTTGTGACGATCTTTCAACTATATATGATGATCTTTCAACAAAAAGAGAAAACACATAACATCATGAAACATGATCGAGGTCTTTTGCGTGACAAACTAAAAAAAACTGGAACATTGCAAATACCTTGGGCCGGTTGGCCCTTTGCGTGTCAAACTTAAAAATTGGAACTAAAATACGGAAACACCGTCGGACGGACTTACAAAGTATGCCAGGTGGTTCACTGCATACCATGGACCATTTGCGTGTCAAGTTAAAAAATTGCCTATGAAGCCGAGATGGGACGCGTCGAGCCGTTGCGATAACTTAGAGGAGGCAAACCACAGTTTGGATTAACTCCGACCCACCCACCAGTTCTAAAGTGTAGTTTTCAAAGCGTCCGATCATCTCCACTCGCGTGCTTAGACGACGACCCGCTATAAAGGCACACCTGCTCTCTTGCGTCTCTCGCACCACTCCATCAATCGTAGCCTCCAAACTTCTCTTGCTTCACCATCGCACCATCGCCAACCACCTCTCTCTCTTTCTCCGCACCTCTGTCGCTGCACAAATGGGTAGCCTCGCACCGAAGCGCTCCAGGCCGTCGACATCCTCTGAACCTCCTTCTTCTCCGTTTCTGTCGTAGCCAATGCCTGTGGAACTGGAGGTGGCGCCCGCACCTCCTCTGTCCCCTTCTCCGCCCGCGGCGCCTACACCTGCTCATCACGTTTGGTTTCAGGAGACTGTCTGCCTCGTCGAACACCTCTTCGATGAACTCAATTGGCGCATGAAGGAGGCCACCAAGCACCTTTTTGCCACCGCTGGGCGCGCAAAAAAGCTCGAAAAATTGGCGCGGGGTGTATTTTCCGATACATCTCGCTCGTGTGACGTCTGGGGGTTGGGAAACTTCTCGTCTGCACCAGCATGGACACCGCCGGCCACTACTGCTTCGGGTTAGGGTTTGAGGCCTATCTTCTCAATGCCCTCTACGAGACGATCATGGAGGTGGCTGGGGTGGAGGGCCGCTAGCATCTTCTGCAGACCGTCGCCTGGAAGCTTCAGACTCAATTGCCAGAGGAGGCGGCAGCAGCAGCGGCAGCGGCGGTAGCGGCGGCGGAGGAGGAGGCAGCAGCGGTGGAGAAGGAGGTGGAGGAGATCTCCTCCGACTCCGAGTAGAGTATTATTTGTAGTTTTTCTTTTTCTTGTTTTCTATTTCCTTTCGTAGTTCTTATTTGTAATATATGTGTTGTTTTTATTTTCTGTTCATGAACAATGCGTCCTATGCAGTATTGAAAAACAACTCCTTTCTGAAAAAAGGGGCGAGATAACTGTTGTTCAATGTCTAGCCAAGAATTTGTTGTGTTGCGGCAATCGACAACTCATGGTTGAAACTCCATTGAGATCGTGGTTGAGGCTTTGTTTCTCCTCTTTTGCATTCTTTCACTCAATTTTTTCATTTGTAGTCGGCGCATGTGAAAATGTATTTTTAGTAGTAGTATATACTACATGATATCATTTCATTGTGATTAATGTTACATAATGTTGATTGTTTGCCATCGTCCTTTCGTGGACTTGGGTGTTCTGTATTTGCATATCGTTTGCATTAGCACATATACATTTGGCGATTCATATTTTTGTTCATACTTTTTTGGAATGTCCCACTAGCTAGCAGATGACTGCTTTTAGATTTTGATCTCCATGCATGGCAACAAAGATAAATTAAGAAGCAAGCAAGTTGTTCGAAGAAGTCTACCCCTCTAGCTACACACACCATGTGTAGGAATCAACGCGACATGACATGTAATTAACCACGATTGCATGCGTGCAAAAGGGTATGGCTAGCGTCAAATTCTCCACGCCCGCGAAAATTTTTTCGTTCTTCTTGGCGCGCCACAATTGAGATTTTGACAATTCAATTTTCACTACATGCGCCTCCAATTTCAATCCTGCCTTGTAACCCTATTTCAGCCACGATGAGTATAAATGGAAACACTGGCCTCCGTTCTCGACACACCGCTGCCCCGCCCTTCCGGTGATCTCGCAGTACTCTAAATGTGTTGTCTCTCTGTCTTGTGTTCCATACTTGTATTCCTAAGAGATGCCCATATTTTCATTTCCCACGGTTTTTAAATTTTTTTCCCCATGGATCTCGCAGTGACACATCGAAGCTCTTGGTGCTGTTGACTCTTGGGTATAACGCCGAGAAACCAAGTTTGACGGGCTCTATCGAACCTCTTCGTCGCCAACACCTCCCTGCGACATCGCATCCCGGACTCCAGTTTTGTGCTAGGTAAACTACACAATCCATGCGGTCTTTTATAGAGCTATATTGGCTTGGTTCTACACGATCCATGCAGTTTTGGGCTAATTAAGTTCTACACGATCCATCCTAATATACAAAGATTATATAAATTAACAAAGAAGAAATGTGGTCTTCTGTTTCATGAATTTAGTTATATATATATATATATATATATATATATATATATATATATATAGCATATACTGCATCTGTCCCAAAATAAATGTCGCTCTGATAGCTTATTACGGTAGTGTATTTCTAGTTCAATTCCTGGCCGGGAACGACAAATACTAAAAACCAGAGGTAGTATGTAATTTCTAGATTTAGAAGTAAATGACGCACGGGTTATCTAATCAACCAATCCAAATGTTGTACTCGCATTCCTGTTTTACAAATTTGTATTCCTAAGATTTTCATTTCCTACGGGTTTTACACTTTTTTTTTCTTGTGGCTTTCTCAGATCGTATGTTTTTTTCTATTCCTTGATTTCTAATTCCTCCGTTTGAAACAAACACTGCAGTTTATAGAAATGACACCGTCCGATCCAAAATCTACGTCGGTCATGTAATCTGATGTTATCACTGTTATTTGGAATGACTACTTACAATGATCTTTACATTAGGAACACGACATCAAATCATGATGTCGTCTACAAGCATTCATGGTGGGCAACAAGCACCTGGCATAACTATAAATGTGTTTACTATCAAAATTCAAAAATTTAGAAAAAAATAAATCTTTTGCATGGTATGCAGTGAATATTGCAGCACATGATGTTCAGGAACCTGGAGGTTCTTCACTCCCTGGTACTACGATGCATGAACCAACAGCAGGTATAGATATAAAACCAGAAATACTCCTTCCGCCCCAGCGTAACTTTACTTTTGGAGCTTAGAAAAATGTCCCACTCCAACTCTATCGGTAGCTTCTAACTACCCATATCACATCACATTACTACCTGCCTCTCTACCGTGCCATTTGTTTTGCCAGAGCGTGTTATTTTTTTACTCCATTGGCATGGAATTTGGAGCATTTTGAGAGACTACGTTCTGTCCTTTAGATGTATTGATAATCGGTGTATCATGGTCATTTGCATTCTTTCCCAGGCTCTACTAATTGTTTTAGCATGCCTTGCAATTCTACTTTCTTAGTAGTTTTATAGTTAATAGTTCATCAGCCTGTGCGATGGCATGATTTTTTGATGCCTCTACGCTGTGCTCTCTCACTGCCGGCCAATCCGGCCAGCACCGGCGCCCACGCCCTGCTGCTGGTCACTTCAGTGTTCTCCCAGACAAATCTCCCTCGCCCATCGCCGCGTCCCATCCTTTGCGTGCTATGATGACCCCGCCGCCCGCAAATCCCTGGATATTACTCGCCCTGCCACCAATCCTCCTCGAGATTTGCTCCTGATGATCCCGGCTAGACCGAACCTCACTATGTCAAGCGTCGCAAGCTGGGACTATGCAGTACTGCACCCAATGCCTCATGGGCCCACATGTTAGTGGCAGCTAATGCAAGTGCAGTACTACAGAGGATTTCAATCCCGCAAGTTGCCTGCCTTATTTGTCTTGCATTCACCACATGCTACCGCTGGTGTTCATTATTTGCCCTGCAACTAATAATTCTCTTCGAGACGCGCTCTGGCTGATGTCAGTCTGACCGAACCGGCGAACCCTATCTTTGTCTAGTCTTGCGTTGCCAGCTGCATGCCTGCCCCCTCTCAGTCTTGCCTGCTTCGCTGCTGGACTGAAAATCCTCTGCAGTACTATGAGTGCGGTACCGCCACTGACATGTGTACCTGATGGCTCATTTTAGGGTACGAACAGCAACAAAGAAGTCAACAATATACTCCCCCAATCAAAATAGTTGTCGTTCAGACAGTCCTAACTAGTTCATTTTTAATTCATTTGTTGGTCTGATATGACAATTAATGTAAACCAGAAGGGATTAATACATAACAATGCTGCTGGGACGCAGTCCTCCCACACTCGTATTTGTCACACTCGTCCTGAAGATGGTATGAACATCACGAACATCAGATTTTTCTTCTTTTCACAATATTTGTACATGATACTAAACTTGGTTAGACGGTAATTTGCTTTAATCGTTTACCGTTTGAATCAATGTAACAGAAGGAAAGAAGTTTGGAAGAAGTGTGGCTAAAGGAATTAAGGGTGCCAGAATACGCTATGCATCCCAAGTTAGTAGAACAGAGCACGTGAAGCTACCAATTCAGTTCTCCACTAGGTTAGGTGTTGTGGTTGGTATTAACCAGCAACACTTTGTTGATGATGTGGTTATGTTTACAAAAAGACATGCATCCCTCAGTTGTGCAAGGAAGTGGGCAGAGGTTGGCCATAGTAACAAGAGAGATATAGTACAAGACATTGTGATTAGTGTTGTCACACCCCCACACAAGTATTTTTTTCTTGCAATCTCCATCTTGTACGTTTACAACAACTTTTTATACAATGTACAGGATTCCTGGGACATGGAGGACACACCGGAGAGTGCAAGAAAATTTTGAAAATTGCTAGTGAGCGCTACAAGGGGTTGCGCTCAACTTTGCATGCCACCTATAAGAGTTATTCTACCAATGAAGAATGTATACAAAACAAGCCTGCTGACGTAATGGCGCCCGAGTGGTTGCACCTAATAGAATATTTTTGGTTTGAGCGATTCAAGGTTAGCTAACTTTTTAATAGCTTCGCGTCATACAAAAAATATTTGATTTACATTCATTCGTAGAATTAATTTATAAAAATATTACAGTCAATAAGCAGGAGCAATTCTCAAAATTGAAGAAGACAAAAGGCGAGTCACTTGCTTGGCTCCAAATCCTACGCGCAACTTAGTTACGAGAAGGTATGAAAAATAAATCACGCTTTTACTTTGCGCTGCAAACAATATGTATACTGACATGTTGAATTTTACTTGTATTTTATGTAGCTAGACCCAGAGACGGGAGAAGAACCCGATGATATACAGCTGTGGGAGGCAAGCCATTTGTTGAAGAACAGTGACTGGGCAAACAAGCAGGCAGAAGTTGTACATGTGAGTAACACTTCAAATAATCCCCAATTAAATAAATATTTGCAATTTACCTGTGACTTTTCTTTTCGTATATAGATCCAGGCATGTGCCCAAGTGGACGACATGGAAGGTGAGCAGGGAGGCCCAATTCCAAATGAGAAGAGAAACCACATCTTCCAGCATTGTTATAGATCCTCAATCGGTTGTGCAGGATCACAGGTTCGGGGACGTGGTTATACGGCTAACCCAACTGGTCCTGAACGTGAACGTATGCATATCCAGATGTCTGAACACCTCAACGACCAAGTTCAAAACTTAGAAGATAGAAATGCAGGCCTCAATCACATAGTGCAGGAGTTGGAAGGAAGAAATGACAGCTTAACCACCCAGATGGACTGCATAAACCAGAAGAATGAAGAGTTAAACGTTCAAGTCTAGAACTTACAAGGTCTGATAGCAGCTAATTGTGAACAGACAAATAAGGAAAATGCAGGACATGCGCGTGTCAATGGCTAAAATGCACAAAATGATGATGGAGACCACTTCACAAAAGGTCCAACCAAGGAACTGCCAAAAGCCACCTGCTTCAACAATTAGTCCCGGTCAGCTTAGCAAACTTACATCCAAACACGTCGTGACCGTAATACTTGAGTGTTGTTATGCGTGTTGCAATATCAATTGATGGATGTTTATTGTTAAACTCGTGATTCTGTTGCCACTAATTTTCAAACCTGGTGCATTAGGATTTTCCTGTCACTAATTATCAAACGTGGCATTACAAATTTCTTGTCACGAATGATAAATTGTTGCAATTGGAAGCTATTGCCACAAATTACAAAATGTTTTAGTATAAACATTTGGCCACGACTCAAAAAAAGTTGCACTAGACTTCTATTGCCACCACGCAGAAAATATTGCATTACAACACTATTGCCACAGATGAGAAAATGTTGCATTACACCTCTATCACCACAAATCATTAAACGTTGCATTACAACCGTGCTGCCACATATCAAAAAACACTGCATTACGAATCTATTGCTACAGATTAGGAAATATTGCATTAGAAACCTATTGCCACAAATTAGGAAATGTTGCATTACGAACCTGTTGCCACAGATAAGAAATCATTGCAATACCCAACTATTTGGCACGGATATGAAATCATTACAGTACCATACTATTTCCCACGGATCTGAAATCATTGCAATACACTACTATTTGCCACGTTTGTGCACTCGTCGCAATAACATACTATTTGCCACGGACGTTAAACCGTCGCAACACCATACTATCTGCCACGACTGTGACATTGTTGCAGTACCATACTATTTGCCACGAATTTGAAATCATTGCAATACTGTGATATTCGTTGCAATACCATAAATTGTCACATTTCCGTAAGTCGTTGCAATACCGTACTATTTGCCACGGCTGTGGAATCATTGCAATATTGTACTATTTGCCACAAATGATAAATCGTTGCAATCACATACTATTACCACGAATGTAAAATCATTGCAATATAATGCTATTCGTTGCAATACACTAAATCATCGCAATACGCTAAATCATTGCAATAACATACTATTTCCTACAAATGTGAAATCGTTGCAATACCGTACTGTTGCCATGGCTGTGAAATCGCTGCAATCACATACAATTACCACGAATGTGAAATCATTGCAATACCATGTTGTTCGTTGCAATATGTTAAATCATCCCAATACGCTAAATCGTTGTAACAGCATACTATTTGCCAGGAATATGAAATTTTGCAATATCGTACTATTTGCCATGATCGTGAACTCATTGCAATACCGTACTATTCATTGCAACACGTTAAATTTTTGCAATACGTGAAATTGTTGCAATAGCGCACTATTTACCAACGATGTGAAATCATTAGAATACCATATTATTTGCCACGGATGTCAAGGCGTCGCAATAATCTATCGCCATGGGAATTATTACGACGATTCGTAAAAACTATCGCCACACTCTTCTTTGTTGCAACAGTGACCTAATGCAACGAAAAATGACCTATGGCGACGAATTTTTTCGTTGCGATAAACCAGAATCTTTGCAATGTACGAAGCTCCGTCAACTCCCAGGGTGCCGCCGTCGACATTCTAAGTGTTGACAGTGGATGCCGTCGAAGCTATGTAGCTCTGACAACCAGCCCACTGTCGACATTCCAAGCGTTGACAGTGGGCGCCGTTGAAGCTACAAAGCACCTACAACTCCCAGGGGGCCTGCCGTCGATGTTCTAAGCGTTGACAATGGGTGCCGTCAAAGTTATGAAGCTTTGACAACTCTCAAGGGGCCCGCCATCGACGTTCTACGAGTCGGTAGTGGGCGCTGTCGAAGATATGAAGCCCCGATAACTCCCAGGGGGGCCGCCGTCGACGTAGCAAAGGGTCCCTCGAGATATCAGAGGTAAGACTCGGACCTCAGAGCTATCATACTACCTATGAGTTTGGAGCTATCGAGATTTCAAGACATTGTCTAAATCCTCATGGTAGATATCATCAATACATTGAACACATCTGCCAGGGGGCCAGTAAGATAAAGGGCAATGCACTGAAGACACAAAAATGGAATTCAGAGGATTTCATTCATCCAAAAGTGGAGAATTACAGGTTGAAGGTACAAAGAGAAATGTCCTAGCTACTGGAGTTCCTCACGAAGAACGAAACAACCTTCTTAGTGGTTTCTTGGACGCTGGCCTTGGCAGCTCCCTCCTCTTCAGCGACGGGTCCCTCGAACATGGGAGCTAGAGACATCGAAGAGTCCTACCTCCGGAAGCACGTCAGCACGTACTCTGCGATGTTCTGGGCCAGCAACATCCCTTCAGTCTCGATCTCGTCGACGACCACATCTCCAATAGCTTCTAGCTTTGCGCCGACAGAGTTGAGCGCCACTAGGGCCTTGTCCATCTCTAGCTCCGAATCAGCCGGTCGAACTGGGCTGAATCTGAAAGGTACCAGAGCATCATTTGCCCATCCGAGGAAGTCCATATATGATGGAACTCGATAGCTCTAGCACTCTGGAGCTCCTCTAGTGACCTCCTAGCAGAAGATAGCTCCGCAGACCCCTCCTTTTAAAAATGCTCGACCTCCTTGGCATGATGCTGAATTCGCTTAGCCAGGAGCTTTTCTTGGTCAGCAACATTCTTCTCTCCGAGGTGAATGTGGCCTCGCCTATTTGCAAGGTCCTTATCATTTGCCTTCATCTTTTTCTCCTGGGAAGAGATAGCAATTTCTCTTCCACTGACATCTTTCCCGCCTACGGCAACTGGTGCTTCCCTTGTTCGCACCAAGCCTCAAATTCTCTGCTAGATCTTATTTTTTTCTCTTGGAGGTTGACCTCCTTATTATCGAGCTCGTCCTGACGCTTGAGGACAGTTTCACTCACTCTTCGAGACTCCCTGAGCAGCTGTCGTCCATTTCACGGGCCCTCTGCGCATGCTTGTAGATCTCCTGAGTCTTTGTGAGACATATGTGTGCTGAATACATTGGATATGTCGATAAAAGTTTTGAATACTGCCAAAACACCTTTTCACCAAGGTCTGACTCTAGGTCCGAGCTCCTGCAAGGTCCGACGATAGGTCTGGCTTGTTTTGGGTAGCTCCGACAAGGTCCGACATAAGGTCCGACTGGCTTTGACTTGGTCCGACTTGCTATGGCTTGGTCCGACATGTTTTTCCTAGCTCTGGCGCTAGGTTGTACTAGCTTTGGTAAGCTCTGACGCTAGGTTATACTAGCTTTGGTAAGCTCCAGCGCTATGTTGTACTAGCTTTGGTAAGCTCCGACTCAAGCTCCGATTAGCTTTGGAAAGATTCAGAGGTTGATCACAGTGGTTCTGTTTTTAACTTGCAATGATTCGTACTTGCTTTACATTTATGGAAAGTTTTCTTAGTAATATTTTACTAAGTTTTTGGTGTGTTTTGGTGGTAATAGTTGATATCATTTTGCTATGGTCCGCAACATGCGTATGTGAGGTGCTCACATAAGATGTTGTAGTTTCAGAACTAATGTGAGTCAAGTCGAGGACTTGTGCTCGAAAGTATTGGTTGTTTATTCATGTGTAGATGTTGCTTGAGTTCAAGAAATGGCTGGTGACGGGATCCATTGAACCGTCTTAGGGAGAGGATGAGGTTCAACAACTAAGTTTGGTAGGAATTGTGGTTGAGTTGATCAGGAGGTTGCACAACATGTTTGAATCAAGAACGATGCATATGAAGGTATCATGGACGTCGTTAGAAGATGTTTGCACGTATGCAATGAGTGCATAGTAGTGTCTACATGGTTCCGAGATGTGATGAAGAGACGTGGACGTAAAGAATTTGTCAGAAAGGTCCAACTGACTTGGTTATGGACTTAGGCTGCGGTTGAGTCGTGTTTGACATAAATATGGAAAGTATTGTGGTTGTTATGATAGGATTTCATGTGGGTCACGAATTTAAGTTGTTTTAGGAATGTGGGATATGTTCCTAAGGTGTTTGGAAGTCTTAAGATTGCTTCTACCTGCGTATAGAAGAGTCTTGAGCAGTTATGGAAACTTTCGATTCGTGAATTGAGTAGGATTAGAGTCCTAGTTAGTTTTGGGTTGGCCTAAGGGCTGGTTATATAAGAAAGGGAGGCTAGAGATCATGGGAGATGACTTTTGGGGCTGTTCCTCTTGTGTTCTATTGAATAAAATTCGTAGTTTAAAGGAACTTTTGTGCCTTGCTCGTCTGACTTGTTTCTGTCAAGTCTTTCTCGTCGAGTTTCTGCACAAACTACCTTGGTTCGGTGGTTTTATCATAACTCGAGTTTTACAGATCCGATTGACATGATTTTTTTGGTTGTCTTCACAACTTAATTTTCTATCATTTGTCAAAATTTCACAGTCATTGGATTTGTGGGTTCTGACCTACACGAGTTTCTTTGCAGTGTTCCAGAACTGTTTTTTACTCAATAGAACATATTGACCTTTGTTTGATCTTTCGTTCGTAACTTGAGTTTCTCTTGATGGATTTGGGTGATTCTTGTTGTGTCGTCTTCGTGACTAGATTCTGATATCTATCACTTTTGTCACAGTAAAACACATTTAGATTATTCTCACACACGATTTCATTAACAGATTATTTTTCTGCTGAGGGGTGTTCATTGCTTTCGCTGAAAAAGTTTTAAATCTACCATTCACCCCCCCTCTGGTAGCTTTTCACGTTCTCTTCGATCCTATAATCTTCTTGTCGAGGGCCTTAATAGGAGCCTCTCGTTCATCCAACACCTTGTTCAGGCGCGACTGCCGGGCCATCTCCGAAGCCACCCACTCCTTCTGGTTGGCGAGCCTAGACTACGTCAGCTTCATCTCGAAGAAGAGCTTTTGGCACCAACGCCCTAGCATGGCCCGCTCCTCTTCAAGAGACCTCCAATCGTAGTCGAAGGTAAGCTGGACCTATTCAAGGCTATAGCAAGCATTGTCAATTGACAGCTCCAAGGGTATTGGCTCCGGGCTTTCTTGAGGGCCATCCTCCGGTTCCTCCAAGTATTTTTGGATAGACGCTAGAGCCCATGGCACGAGCATGGACTCTAGCAGCATGGTGTCGGCGGGGCCAGTCTTTGTCAATTCATCCATCTCCGGTGCGGGTGAGGAAGGTCCCTCAATTGGATCTTCTGCCTCCGGAGTGGATGAGGAGGGTCTTGCAGCTGAAACTTCATCCATCGACGCAGAAGCCGAAGGTCCCGCGGCTGGATCCCCTTGTACAGGATTGGGAAGGGACACATCCAGTGTTGCCACCTCTGGAGCTAGTGTTGGGACTTCCATCGAAGTTTCATCAATTCCCGGCATTGATACCGGAACCTCCACAACCGGCTCCAAAATAGCAAAAATTTGCTCGAGCACTTCTTCCTGGTCTGGTACTACCACTGGCTCTCCGGTCATCGGCACAGGACTTGTCTCCATGACACCCGACATCGGAGCTATCGTGTTATCCACCACAATCAGGGGCGAGGAGTTGGAGCTGAGGCGGGAGCTTCATCTTGCATAGCCTCTGCAGCTGCCGCAGGTGCCAGAGCTATAACCTCCTTCCTTGATACTCTGGAAACATAGAATAGAGAACTCAAGATACAGCAAGAAACAAAATCTAGATAAAAGTTGAAGGTTCGGCCCTTACCTGGGGATGTTGCCGCTCCAGTTATCACTAATCTTCTTTCTTGGGTGGTTGGAGCTAGAGCCCACCATCGTCGGTGTTGCAGATGCTCCAGGAACCGAACCTGGTGTTTAGTCGGCCACCAGCACTGCCACCTCTGGTACCTCTGTCATTGGAGGATGCACTCTGGACCCAAAGCCATCAGCTGGCACTGTGGCGGGAGTTGATTTACCGGACCCAACGCCCTCTGTGGAAACTGGAGCCGAAGGACCAGTCGGAGATGGGGGCACGACCACCACAGATCTAAGCCAAGCCAAAGGGGTCACTTCTTTCGGAGCTTCCTTCATGCTAATTCTTTCACTTCTTGTCATCTTCTGCTTGTGATTCGGAGCTTCGACGGGAGCTTTCTCCTTGCCTCGGCTTGAGGTAGATTTCTTGGGAGCTGAAGCCGCAGGACTTCTGCCTTTGCCGCTGACTGGCATAGGTCTGGAGCCTTCATGGGAGCAAGGAGCTCCGGGGATCATAATCCCCACTGGAGGAGTGATCCGACGTTTATCCACAAGGCCCAAATCATCAAGTGCTGACATCTTCTTCCGCAGCTCCCTCCTGAACTCTGGCACCATATTGAACGGCAGAAACTCCGCCGGAGGCGTAAAATCATCGGGGCGAATTGCTCTGTGGTGCAGTTTTTGGAGATGAAGCTTCAAAGTCTTTTCATCCGAATTTGACCAAATACCAGTATCAATCTGGTATGGATCCATCTCTCCACCAAATGCCCACGCAGGCCATTCCCTTTTCTTCAGCGGAGCCCACTGGTTGGTCAGGATGTTGGAAATGACCATAAGGGGAGTCACCCCTCCCTCAATGCACTCCCGGATCCTTGTAAAAATCGGGTTGTACTCCTCCGATAGCATTGGAACCACCTCCCCAGCATCGGTGTCAATGGTCAGAAGGCTATCAGGCAGCTCCAGCATGTCATGGTGATCCACCATGATGACCACCCAGCCCTTCTTCCAACCGTCCCACTTCCCGAAATGGAACGTCTTCAGATACTTGAGGGGCAAGTTCTTGCGCTTTAGGAAGTAGTAGAAGCCAAGGAACTCATTGCTCTTCCCAGATGCATGGACCGTGAAGAAGTTCTAGAAGAACTCGATGCAGGGAGGCACATCCACCCACATCTCACAAAAGTGGATGAATGTTGCCACTAGCAAGAAGGAGTGGGGGCCGAGGTGGTGGAGTTGCAAGCTGTAGAAGTCCAGCAGCATCAGCAGGAAGCTGGAGAACGGTGGGATAAGTCCTAAAATGGAGAACGTCGTGAAGTACACGATCTCACCGGGGCTCTCCTTCTTGAAATGGAGCTTGCCGAGGCAAATCAAGTTGTTGAAGGAGTCGCTTGACCACCCCACGTAGGTGCGGACCATCGACAAATCTTTATCTTTCTTGATCCGCCTACGACGAATATCGAACTCCATCGCCGCAAAGTGGAGCAGAAGTGGAAGAAAGGTTGCAAGGGCGGAGAGCTCTAAGCGCCACATTAGATGAAAGCGTAAAGAGTTATCTCCCCGTGCGGAGTTTATCCCTTTAGTAAGCCTCCGCAATGCTTGGATGGAAACTACATCCAAACCGAAATCTCAAAGGACCTCGTCAATGACAAGGGGACCCGGGTCCACATTGTTAAAAAAGTCGCACCAGGCGAACCATTGTCATGATGGAGAGTTAGAAGCTCGAGGGCAGCAGCCTGATAGGGATACAAAGATTATGATGGGAACCGATACAAATTTTGTATTGGGAATCCGTGACCTTCAACTACGTGAGATCTGCACGCCAATATCCCACTCACCATATAAAGAAGGGCCACGCGACGACGGCATAACTGCGTGCTGCCATACCAACTGCCCAGGAAAAGACTTTGAAGCCACAACACGGGAATCGATGATGGCCCCACCTCCAGTAGCATAACCTCTACCTGAGGATCTCTCCTTGAGGTGGGCCCGAGGGCCACTATCGGTACCCTGCGAACCGTGTACTATCTGACACTACAAGCAAAGTCGAGGAGTTCCTATGTCCGAGTGGCAGACTTTCGAAGGCAACACATGTCCCACAGCACTGGGCCTGCCTTTCTCGTGTGGGTAGTTCTAGAGCTACCACGTGTCTTGCAGGGCCGGACCTACCTCCCTTCATAGGGAAGCTCCGGTGCCGCCATGTGTCCAATAGCTCTGGACCTAACCCCTAGTAGAGGGAAGCTCCAGTGCTGCCATGTGTCAAGTAGCTCCGAACCTGCCTCCCCGCAGAGGGAAGCTCTGGAGCTTCCACATGTCAGACCTCCTAAACTAAGTCTGGAACAGGATGACAGCTGGATCTCCAATGGTACAGACATTCAAGAGGCTATTAAACGGTCGTTACAAGACCTGGTTAATGTGTTATTAATGCTATATTAATGACACACGATCAGAGTGCTATCAAGACTGATAACACTACTATTAAGGCACGTTATGACACTGTTAATCACCCATAGCACTAGTAGATTGTGTATAGGATATTTATGACACCCGGGGCCATTTGTCGGGCCAGGCATACACTTTAACGGTTCGTCCTTAGCATATAAAAGGGATACGCCATATGGTAGAAGGCAAGCAATCTGAGACACTCGCTATTCATACACGCTCATACAATCAACAACCACCCCATGGAGTAGGGTATTACGCTTAGGCGGCCTGAACCACGTAAAAACAATCGGTGTTCACCTCTTGTTCTTGATCTTATGCGTGCCCCGCCTAAATACGAACCTTCGTGTACTACACTTTAGTAGTGCTGGGGGAAGTGTCGTTGCTACACTTCGACAAATACTTACTCAAGGATTCGACTACAACGCGGTCCTTGATCGACGCAAGCTAGCTTATGCACACGGATCCCTTGTCATACTGATCTACTACTTGCTCGGTCTCTATTTAATAAATTGTGATTCAAATTTATCAAATTCCCTTCTGTAGGATCAAAGAGCACGTGAAAAGATACCAGAAGGGGGGTTAATTGTAGATTAAAACTTTTTCAGCGGAAGCAATAAAAATCCCTCGGTAGAAAAATGATATGTTAAAGAAATCATGTATGAGACTAATCTAAATGTGTTTCACCGTGAAAAAAGTGATATATATCAGAGAGAATCAAGTCACGAAGATGACACAATAAGAATCACTCAAATCCGTCGTGAGAAACTCAAGTTACGATCGAAAGACTAAACAAAGGTCAATCTGTTCTACCGAGTAAAACACAGATCTGCAATACTGTAAAGAAACTCGTGTAGATTAAAAACCACAAATCCAATGACCGTGAGATTTTTACAGATGATAGATAATCAAGTTTTGAAGACAACCCAAAAAGAATCACGTCAATTAGATCTGTAAAACTCTAGTTATGACAAAGGCGTCGAACCAAGGTAGTGTTGTGCAGAAACTCGACGAGAAAAACTTGTTTGGAACAAGTCGTACGAACAAGGCATAAAAGTTCCTTTCAACTATGAATTTTATTCAATAGAACACAAGAGAAACAGCCCAAAAGTCTTCTACCACGAGCTCTGGTCGCCCTTGCTTATATAACCAGCCCTTTGGTCGACCCAAAACTAACTAGGACTCTAATCCTACTCGGTTCACGAATTGAAAATTTCCATATCTGCTCAAGACTCTTCTCTACGCAGATAGTAGCAATCTTAAGACTTCCAAACACCTTAGGAACGTATCCCACATTCGTAAAACAACTCAAATTCGTGACCCACACGAAATCCTATCATAACCAACTCGATACTTTCCATACCAAGCCATAACCGACTCCGCCACAGCCGAAGTCATCAACTGATACAATCCGATCCTTCCAACCATATCTTTCCTTCCTTAGCCCATCTTCAGAACCATGTTGCCACGTCATGCACTGCATGCATACGTGCAAACACCTTCCTTCAATGTCCAGTAACCTTCATATGCACTGCCCTTGATTCAATCATCCTGCGTGACCTTCTGACCCGCTCAACCACAATTCCTCCTAAATCTGGTTGTTGGAACCTCATCTCCTCCCTGAGACTAGTCGAAAGGATCCTGTCACCAGCCATGACTTGAACTCAAGCAACACCTGCACATGAACAAACAACCAAATCGTACGAGCCCAAGTACGCGACTTGACTCAAGTTAGTTCCGAACACAACACCTTACGTGAGCACCTCACATAAGCATGTTCCAAAGCATAGCAAAACGATATCAGCCATGATGAGGACATCACAACAGCGGAGACGCACATTGAACTGCAAGGACCAATCACAAGAGCACGGGCACGGTTATTAAATCAGCAGGTGAATTCGTTCTTAACTTCTTTTGCATGTGAGTTTGAGAATAAATTGCTATGTGATGATTTAATTGTTATTAGGAATAATGGAGAAGATCAACAAGTGAAGGAAGGAGGCCTTGGGAGCGTGGAGAACCAACTGGGATGTCCACAAGTAGATGGAAACAGTTTACAACTCGGACTCGAGTTCAACTCGGAGTCCAGGAGCAGTCCACCTTAAAACAGACGCCCAGGAGGCATACAGACTCCGTTTTCGACGTTCTACATATGCACAGAAAAAGGAGAAGATAAAATTTCCAATGGTTCTGGTCCCACCTCAAAATTCCTCCGGAGTCATTGGGAATCGTCAAAACAAGTCGAGTCCAGATTTCTATCCGGTGCTGCGCCACCGAATCGGGCCTTTGGGCCTTGTATCCCGTAAGAGTCCATTAGGGACGCGTCTAATCGTGTTTTGGTCGAACCCTAGCCTATAAATACTGCAGCCGCCAGTCATATTCGGTGGGTTTTGCTTAGATCAATAAAATCGCCGTTCTACGGTTTGTGAGACCCCAACTTCCTGATTTCCGATCGTGTCTTCTACGTTCTTGCTCGTGTTCTCGGTTGCACTTGCAGGGATTAGCCTTCTTGGCGAGGTCAAGCGTGTGCAGCACGGTTGATAACCAACGGAGCCGTGGTGTAGTGATTGCAGGCGTACTCGAATCGCTCGAGTGCCGCGGATCATCAACGTTGAGTTCTCCACCCCTATCGACATACCTTTCGGAAGATCGGGCCTAAACCTACTCATCAATTGGTATCAGATTTCCAGGTTGCCCGTGAGGTATCTTTGTTTTCCTTCCTTCCATTAGATCGATTTTTTTTTGTACCTAGAGTCCACAGAAAAGCCACAAAAAAATTAGATCGTTTTTACCGCTTCCCAGACTATAGTGCCTGCAGTTTCTTTTTCAGTTTGCATTGTTGAGTTTGCATTCGTGTGGTTGAGTCTTGTTGCTGGTTTAGCTTTGTGTTTTTGGTCCTAGTTATCGTGTTTCGTCCTTTTTTTCTTGCTATTCGACACCTATTCCATAATCCCTAAATAACAAACCGATCCGCCACGTTCATCGGTTTGCCCTAGCTAGCCGCCTTGCGTGAACTCCCGCATCGCCAGCCCTAGATTAGGTGACAAATATTTGTGCCATTCATCCTTGAATCATCACACACCACCCCATTAGTTGCTGTGCAAATTCCCGATCGTTTTCGTATCCGATTGCGAGTTCTGTTCTCAAACCGAGATGGAATCAACATCTAAAAAATCGTAACTCGGATAGCCTACCTTAAAACGGCCATAACTTTCGCATACAAACTCGAAATCGGGCGAATTTTTTTTCAAATTCATCTACGCGAAATTTCGCATCTGATTTTCCGCTTCGTAGCCGCGTTCGGCGAAATTAGATTGCCCAAATTCCCCTCGGAAGATAGGCTATCCGGCCTCTGGAGTTTCAACACGAATTTTAAAGAATCTTCTTGATTTTCTATAGGCCGCATGTTACATCCAATTGAGCTGCAAATTTGTGTGCTTCCTATATTTATGCTACTGAGTAAAGAAAAAATATCAAAAAAATATTACAAAAAAAGAGCATGCATATTAAAGCAATTGGCCTATACCACTTGGTGCTGTTTGTTTGGTTATATCATTCTGTCTTTCTTTTGCCTTGATACTTCCTTGTGTTGTGCTAGGCTCTAGGGCACTCAGTTGACCAGCAACAGTTTCCTACATTGAATACTTATTCAACTTTGTTTAGCTATTAACGATTTTCTGCTTATTAGCCACCATATTGTGCCATCCAAGCTCCACCTTTCTCTTGAGCATAACAGGTACCTTTGCAATCACCCCACGCTTCATTGGTTCATCTCACCGTCCACACCACCTGCTGTGTCGGTAAGAACACTTGTAAGAGCGTGGTAAGACGCTTGAGCGAGAGAGATTGTTTTCTTCCACCTTCCACATTGTCACTGTAGTTGATAGGCATAACATTTTTTTTGTTGTCTTTTGTTTCCTACTAATAATGGCAGGAGAAGAAAATAATGACGAATGTGTTCAACATGCTGAGTTACGTGATATGATGAAGACCATGACGGATATGTTCGCCAAATACAACGCAGCAACAGAGGAGTCATTGGCGAACTTGACTCGCCAACTGGATGACCTGTCTCTTCGGATGAATACTTTTGAGGCTCGGTTGCCTCTCGCTGGAAGACAAGAAGACAATGCTTATGATGAACTGGAAGATCACAATAATCAGCCAGGACTGCCACTTTATCGTCGAGGTATGGGAGGTAATAATCATAACAATTATAATCGCCCTCCTGATGATCCTTTTGCTAAAGTGAAATTTACTATACCCTCTTTTTCTAGTGCTTATGATGCTGAGGCTTATCTTGATTGGGAGATGACAGTAGAGCAAAAATTTAATTCCCATCTTGTTCCTGAACAACATAGAGTTCGTCAAGCCACTAGTGAGTTTAAGGACTTTGCTATCATATGGTGGAATGAACTTGTTAAAACTAGAACTGATCCTCCAACATGGGATAGATTAAAGGAAGCTATGCGTGTTCGATTTGTTCCTCCATCTTTTCAGCGGGACCTTCGCAAAAAATTGCAGCGTTTAGACCAAGGTAACATGTCCGTAGAGGAGTATTATCAAGAGTTACAAAAGGGTATGCTGCGTTGTGGGGTAGTAGAGGACATGGATGATAAAATAGCTCGTTTTTATGGGGGGTTGAGGCGTGAAATTCAGGACATTGTTGATTACAAAGAATATGATACTGTTAACAGATTGTTTCAGCTTTCTATGTTGGCAGAAAAAGAATTGCAGGGCCGACAACAACAACAACAACGCACGAGGAGCAACTTCACGCCGCGTGCAGCAACTACACCATCCAAAACAGCACCATCTTCGCCCCCCCCCCCCCCCCCCCCCCCCCCCCGTGCAGCGACTACACCACCCAATGGCGGCCAACGAACTGTACCTGCTGCTCCACCTTCTCGCGTGCCGGAAGGCAGCAAGGCGACATCATTCAAGCCTTCGTCGTCCAATCCTTCTACGGGTCGTACTTCTGACATTAAGTG
Source organism: Tuctoria greenei (assembly GCA_036927565.1). NCBI lineage: Eukaryota > Viridiplantae > Streptophyta > Magnoliopsida > Poales > Poaceae > Tuctoria > Tuctoria greenei. The sequence goes on along the minus strand of JAYESD010000011.1, from coordinate 125,537,791 downwards.
TCACCGCTGCCAGGGACTTGGTCATATGATGAAAGATTGCCCGGGCAAACGAGCATACATAGCACGCGACGATGGCGGGTATGATAGTATTTCGGATGTTGAAGATGAATATTCTCTTGCTACTGACTTTACAGATCCAAATGATGAACACACCGAAGAAGAGGTACTTGGTACAGCGGCGACGGAGAACTATAGGAGCATCATCATGCAACGTGCCTTGAGCTCCAAAATGGAGACTGACGACAAGCTACAACAACACAACCTCTTCCACATGTTTCTCGTCGTCAAGGACTGCCGTGTACACACTATAATTGATGGAGGTAGCTGCAATAACTTGGTAAACACGGACGTCGTCAAGAAACTCGGTTTGACAACAAGAGCACACCCTCATCCGTACCACATTCAATGGTGCAACAACAGCGGTAAGGTTCGGGTAACACAAACAGCGAGAATCCATTGTTCAATTGGTTCATACTATGATTTTGCTGATTTTGATGTTGTTCCTATGGATGCTTGTTCTCTTTTATTGGGTCGTCCTTGGGAATTTGATACAGATGCTATTCATCATGGTAGAACCAATAAATATACTCTCATGCATAAGGGAAAGAAAATCACTTTGCTCCCCATGACTCCTGCTGAAATTGTGCATTTTGAGAAGAGTAAAATTCGTGAGGGCAAAGCAACTAAATTAGAATCTGAAAAACAGCAAGTTATTAAGTTAAAATCACCATCATTGCTCGCAACTAAATCTGAACTTGCTGATTTATTCGATGCTAAGGGGATGTGCTATGCTTTAGTTTGCAAAGAAGCCATGTTTTCACTTCATGAATTGTCTATTGCATTGCCCCCTGCTGTTGCTAACCTTTTGCAGGAGTTTGAGGATGTGTTTCCCTCCGAGATACCCCCTGGTTTACCACCGATGAGAGGCATTGAACACAAGATCGATTTGATTCCAGGAGCAAGTTTGCCAAATCGTGCAGCATACAGGGCGAATCCACAAGAAACTAAGGAAATTCAGCGACAAGTCCAAGATCTTTTGGACCGTGGGTACATTCGTGAAAGCCTTAGCCCTTGTTCCGTTCCTGTTCTTTTGGTTCCTAAGAAAGATGGTAGTTGGCGCATGTGTGTTGATTGTCGAGCGATTAATAACATCACCATTCAATATCGTTATCCTATTCCTCGCTTAGATGACATGCTTGATGAATTGAGTGGTGCTATCATCTTCACAAAAATTGACTTGCGTAGTGGTTACCACCAAATTAGAATGGCACTAGGAGATGAATGGAAAACTGCATTTAAAACCAAGTTTGGACTTTATGAGTGGTTAGTCATGCCTTTTGGTATAACTAATGCACCCAGCACCTTTATGCGATTAATGAACGAGGTTTTACGTGCTTTCATTGGACAATTTGTGGTGGTTTACTTCGATGATATCCTCATTTACAGCAAGTCATATGATGAACATCTTGATCATTTACGTGCTATTTTTACTGTTTTGAGAGATGCACGTTTGTTTGGTAACCTCGAAAAGTGTGTTTTTTGCACCAATCGAGTCTCGTTTCTTGGCTATGTCGTTTCCTCACAGGGAATTGAGATGGATGAGGCAAAAATTGAAGCAATCACCAGCTGGCCAGCCCCAACTACCGTCACACAGGTCCGTAGTTTTCTTGGTCTTGCATGATTTTATCGGCGCTTTGTGCGGGATTTCAGCACCATTGCAGCACCTCTACATGAGCTAACGAAGAAGGGAGTTCTATTTCGATGGGGCGAACAGCAGCAACAAGCTTTTGATGCTCTCAAATCGAAGCTTACACAAGCACCATTACTACAACTTCCTGATTTTGACAAGACCTTTGAGCTAGAATGTGATGCAAGCGGCATTGGTATTGGAGGCGTTCTCATACAAGGAGGTAAACCCGTTGCTTTCTTTAGTGAAAAACTTCATGGTCCTTCTCTGAATTATTCCACTTATAATAAGGAATTGTATGCCTTAGTACGTGTATTACAAACTTGGCAACATTATCTTTGGTCTAAGGAGTTTGTCATACATTCTGATCATGAATCATTGAAGTATCTTAAGTGTCAAACCAATCTGAATAAACGACATGCTAAATGGATTGAGTTCATAGAGTCGTTTCCATACATCATTAAGCATAAGAAAGGGAAGGAAAATATCATTGCCGATGCATTATCTAGGCGTTATACCATGCTGTCCCAACTTGATCATAAAATCTTTGGTTTGGAAACAATTAAAGCATTATATCCTACTGATTTGGACTTCAAAGATGCTTTTGAAAATTGTAGAGAAGGAAGAACTTGGAATAAATATGTGCTGCGAGAGGGTCTCCTCTATCGTGCTAACAAGCTATGCGTTCCAGCTAGCTCCGTTCGTCTATTGCTTTTGCAGGAAGCACATGGAGGAGGTTTGATGGGACATTTTGGAGTGAAGAAAACTGAAGACGTGCTGTCCACACACTTCTTTTGGCCAAAGATGAGGCGTGATGTCGAGCGCTACGTGTCACGATGCACTACTTGCAACAAAGCTAAGTCTCGCCTTAACCCACATGGTCTTTATATGCCTCTTCCTGTTTCTAGTGTACCTTGGGAGGATATTTCTATGGACTTTGTTTTGGGATTGCCTAGGACTAAGAGGGGGAGGTATAGTATTTTTGTAGTTGTTGATCATTTTTCCAAAATGGCACACTTTATACCTTGTCATAAGAATGATAATGCCTCACACATTGCTGATTTATTTATGACAGAAATTGTTCGTTTACATGGTGTGCCAAATACCATTGTTTCTGATCGTGATGCAAAAATTTTAAGTCATTTTTGGAGAACTTTGTGGTATAAATTGGGAACCAAGTTGCTGTTTTCAACTACATGTCACCCACAAACGGATGGACAGACCGAGGTAGTTAATCGTACTTTATCCACTATGTTGCGGGTTGTCTTGAAAACAAATTTGAAGTTGTGGGGGGAGTGTTTACCACATATAGAATTTGCTTACAACAGATCCGTTCACTCCACGACAAAGGTAAGTCCATTCCAGGTAGTGTATGGTTTCAATCCCCGTGCTCCTATTGATTTACTACCTTTGCCTCCTTCTGAAACTGTAAATTTGGATGCTACACAACGATCTGAATTCATTCTTAAGATGCATGAAACTACAAAGAAAAATATTGAAATGATGAATGAGAAGTATAGGATTGCAGGTAGTAAAGGTAGAAAAGAAGTAAAACATGTACCGGGCGATTTGGTGTGGTTACATTTGAGAAAAGAGCGATTTCCCGACTTGAGAAAATCTAAACTTATGACACGAGCTGCTGGTCCTTTTAAGATCGTTGAAAAGATTAATGATAATGCATATAAGCTTGAATTGCCTCCCGATTTTGGGGTTAGTCCTACATTTAACATTTCAGATTTGCGATCGTACTTGGGAGAAGAAGATGAACTTGAGTCGAGGACGACTCCAATTCAAGAGGGGGAGGATGATGAGGACATCACAACAGCGGAGACGCGCATTGAACTGCAAGGACCAATCACAAGAGCACGGGCACGGTTATTAAATCAGCAGGTGAATTCGTTCTTAACTTCTTTTGCATGTGAGTTTGATAATAGATTGCTATGTGATGATTTAATTGTTATTAGGAATAATGGAGAAGATCAACAAGTGAAGGAAGGAGGCCTTGGGAGCGTGGAGAACCACCTGGGACGTCCACAAGTAGATGGAAACAGTTTACAACTCGGACTCGAGTTTAACTCGGAGTCCAGGAGCAGTCCACCTTAAAACAGACGCCCACGAGGCATACGGACTCCGTTTTCGATGTTCTACATATGCACGGAAAGAGGAGAAGATAAACTTTCCAATGGTTCTGGTTCCACCTCAAAATTCCTCCGGAGTCATCGGGAATCGTCGAAACAAGTAGAGTCCAGATTTCTGTCCGGTGCTGCGCCACCGAATCGGGCCTTTGGGCTTTGTATCCCGTAAGAGTCCATTAGGGACGCGTCTAATCGTGTTTTGGTCGAACCCTAGCCTATAAATATTGCAGCCACCGGTCATATTCGGTGAGTTTTTCTTAGATCAATAAAATCGTCGTTCTACGGTTTGTGAGACCCCAACTTCACGATTTCCGATCGTGTCTTCTACGTTCTTGCTCGTGTTCTCGGTTGCACTTGCAGGGATTAGCCTTCTTGGCGAGGTCAAGCGTGTGCAGCACGGTTTATAACCAACGGAGCCGTGGTGTAGTGATTGCAGGGGTACTCGAACTGCTCGAGTGCCACGGATCATCAACGTCGAGTTCTCCACCCCAATCGACATACCTTTCGGAAGATCGGGCCTAAACCTACTCATCAAGCCATATAAACCGAAATGCACCAAAAACTTAGCAAATGAATACTAAGCAATCTTTCCAAGAATATAAAGCAAGTTCGAAACATTGCAAGTCAAAAGTAGAACCACTGCAATCAAGCTCCGAACCTTGCTAAAGCTAACCGGACCTTGCATCAGACCTTGCCGGAGCTACCCAAAACAAGTACAATCTAGCGCCAGAGATTACCAAAGCTAGTACAACATAGCGCCAGAACTTACCAAAGCTAGTACAACCTAGTGCCGGAGCTTAACAAATACATGTCGGAGCTATCAAAGTCATGTCGGACCAATCGTCGAATCTTGATAAAAAAATGTTTTGTTAGTATTCAAAACATTTATCGTCAAAGCCAATGTATTCAACACACATAGGTCTCACAATCTCCCCCTTGATGAATGCATTGACAACACCACTTAGAATCCGAACATTGGCTTGTTCACATTAAAAGTTTTGAAAACAATTTCTCTCCCTTTGTAAAACAAAAATAAAATGAGAAGAAAAAAATTCTCCCCCTGAGAAGAATTGTGTGAATATGTGCAATGTGTAATCAATTTCTCCCCCTTGCATACTTATATTTAGAAATTCACATATTATCTCTCCCCCTTTGACAATGTATTCAGCAAGGTTCAAAAGAGAAATTTCAAATGTTATGAGCATAAAATAACATATACATATAAAACAGAGCTCATCCGAGTCATACTATCAAGTAACTTACACTATCACGTCAATAAAATACATAAAGTAGTGTAAGCCATGCTAGAGATCAAGTGTAATTTTTTATTTAAGCAAGTCATGATCTCACAAACTTAACTATTTGAAGACCTGAAAGCATGACACCTGTTGCTGAATTTTATTATTTTTAAAAGCACAAATTTAGATCATATGATATTTGCAAGAGATTATATGCGCATCTGCCTTATTCTAACCAACCAAGCGAAGCCTATGTCATTTGACAATCAGAAGCTTAAGGACATGGTTTTAGTCATACACAACTTCTTTCAAGTTCATATCTAAGTGCAATGATAAGCCATCTCAAAAGAACAAGTGTGATGCATGCATATTCTCTTGATATTTTCTCAATTTATATTTGTTCATAAAAACTCAACATGTGAGTTGATTACTTGATTAATTCTTTATGATTAAAAGCACTTGTGAGCGTGCAACAAGTTCAAAACAGCAATAAAGTTCGACCATGACCAGATTTAATGTAAGTTATTATTCCAATTACTAGACATGGCAAAAACTACAAAATGTATGACATGAGTAATGTAGTAAGAATTTTCAGCATTAAAAGGAATCACAAAGTCATATATGCATGAAATACTATGCTCTTATTATTTTAATTTCAGATTCACACATAGACTTCTCAAGTTTCAAAACTCTCACTCAATGTAAGCCATGAGGATGCATAACCCTTATTTCACTACAATGAAATAAAAATGAGTGAAATCCAAAGGTTTTGTAAAAATGTCAGCAAATCGATGTTTGGTATCTACATGGTGAAGCACGATGTTTTTCATTTTTCGACATTATCACGGAGAAAGTGATACCTAATGTCAATGTGCTTAGTTCTAGAATATTGCACGGGGTTTTTAGCAATGCAAATGGCACTAGTGTTATCACAAAACAGTGGAACACTATCTAGATCAACCCCATAGTCCTTAAGTGTTTGAACAATCCAAAGAATTTGTGAGCAAGCACTAGCAGTAGCTACATATTCAGATTCAACTGTGGATTGTGCAACTGAGTTTTGTTTTCTAGAGAACCAAGCAACAAGTGAATTACCAAGAAAATGAGAAGCACCGGAAGTACTTTTCCTATCAATCCTACAACCCCCAAAATCAGCATCCAAATAAGCTTTCAAAGTAACGGCTGAGGAAGAAGGAAGAAAAATGCCAAATTCTTGAGTTCTATGTAAGTATCTGAGAATCCTTTTGAGAGCTTGACGATGTGAAGCACGTGGGGAGGCTTGAAACCGTGCACAAAGACATACACTGAATTGTAAGTCCGGTCTTGATGCTGTGAGATACAAAAGTGATCCAATCATGCTTCTATATTCTTTTTCATCCAAGGTTTCACCATCTTCATCATGTTCAAGTGTTGTTGCTGTTCCCATTGGTGTTCGAAGAGGCTTGCTTTTGTCCATGTTGAAGCGCCTTAGGAGGTCTTTTGTATACTTCATTTGATGCACAAAGGTACCCTCCTTGGGGCTGCAATTTCTCCCTTCATACTCATCTCAAATTATGAACTCATCATAGCTGAAAACTTGGACACAAGATCATGAGAAGCAAAACCAAAGATAATATCTTCCACATACACTTGAATGAATAATGAGTCATTGCCATGCTTAAGCACAAAAAGAAATTTATCAACCTTGCCCATGGTAAACCCCTTTTCAAGTAAGAATGTTTTTAACCTATCATACCATGCTCTAGGGGCTTGTTTGACACCGTACAAGGCTTTGGACAGTTTGTAAACATGATTAGGAAAATCTAGATTTTCAAAACCAGATCGTTGTTTGACACAAACCTACTCATCTATGTAGCCATTAAGAAAAGCACTTTTAACATCCATTTGATATAGCTTAAAACCTTAAGATGCAGCAAAAGCTAACGAAATTCTTATGGCTTCTAATCTAGCAACGGGAGCAAAAGTTTCATAAAAATCTAGACCTTCAACCTGAGTGAAACCTTGAGAAACCAACCTAGCCTTATTCCTAACCACAACCCATCCTCACTTTGTTTATTTTTAAACACCCATTTAGTTCCAATTAAAGTGTGACCTTGAGGTGGAGGTACAAGTTTCCAAAAATTATTTCTTTCAAAATTTTCTAACTCTTCTTACATGGCAATAATCCAAGATTCATTAGTGAGTGCGTGTGATATATCTTTGGGTTCAAAAGAAGCAACAAAAGCAGAATGAGCATGAGAGTTTGGATCGCAAAATTTGGACCGTGTAACTCGTTCATTCAAGCTTCCGATAATTTGTTGTGGAGCATAATCAAAGATAATATCATCCACATAAACTTGAACGAATAATGAGTCCTTGCCATGCTTAAGCACAATAAGAGTTTATCAACCTTGACCTTGGTAAACCCCTTTCCAAGTGAGAATGTTTTTAACCTATCATACCATGCTCTAGGGGCTTGTTTGAGACAGTACAAGGCTTTGGACAGTTTGTAAACATGATTAGGAAAATCTAAATTTTCAAAACCCGGTGGTTGTTTGACATAAACCTCCTCATCTATGTATCCATTAAGAAAAGCACTTTTAACATCCATGTGATAAAGCTTAAAACCTTTAGATGCAGCAAAATCTAACAAAATTCTTATGGCTTCTAATCTAGCAACAAGAGCAAAAGTTTTATCAAAATCTAGACCTTCAACTTGAGTGAAACCTTCAGAAACCAACTTAGCCTTATTCCTAACCACAACACCATCCTCACTTTGTTTATTTTTAAACACCCATTTAGTTCCAATTAAAGTGTGACCTTGAGGTGGAGGTACAAGTTTCCAAAAATTATTTCTTTCAAAATTTTCTAACTCTTCTTGCATGGCAATAATCCAAGATTCATTAGTGAGTGCGTGGGATATATCTTTGGGTTCAAAAGAAGGCAACAAAAGCAGAATGAGCATGAGAGTTTGGATCGCAAAACCTGGACCGTGTGACTCGTTCGTGCAAGCTTCCAATAATTTTTTGTGGAGGATGACTTTTGAGAATCCGAAGGGGAGTGGACACTTCACAAGCTTCTTCTTCTTCATGTTCATCACAAATCGATGAGCTCGTGACTTGAGGAGGATCTGGACCAGCAATGGTAGTCGTCGGTGTTGGCTGTGAATCAAAATCAGGAGCTGGAACAATGTCATTAGCTGCTGAATTTTCGAGCAGTAGCACTACTTCTTCCTCATCTTCAACGAAAATGCTTTCCCACTACGGATATGGATGCATACCTACAATGTTTGAGCTAGTATCCGTGCTAGCTTCATCAAAATACACCTCACAAGTCTCCACAATTTTGTTAGTGTCAAGTAAAAGCACACGGTAGCCTCTAGTATGAGATGGATAACCAAGAAACATGCCATCAATGGATCTAGGTTCAAATTTATCAAGATTACCATGTTTCTTAACAAAGCATTTGCAACCAAAGACCCTAAAGTGTGTAACACTAGTCCTATGTCCAAACTGGAGCTCATATGGTGTTTTACCTAGCTTAGTGCACAAGAAAACATGATATGAGACATAACAAGCAGTTGCAATCGCATCAGCCGAAAATTTCCTAGGAGTTTGATATTCATCAAGCATAGTCCTAGCCATCTCAACTATGGTTCTGTTTTTTCTTTCTACAACACCGTTTTGTTGAGGTACATATGGTGAAGAAAATTGATGATCTATTCCATTTTCAGCACAAAAGTGATCAAAAGATTGATTTTTAAATTCGGTTCCGTTATTACATCTAATTGCTTTTAAAGATCCTGTATGATCAATTGATAATCTAAGAAATAAAGTTCTAAAGTGACTAAAAGCTTCGTTCTTAGATGCCATAAAGTAATCCCAAGAGTATCTAGAATAATCATCAACAATCACAGGAACATACCATTTACCTCCGAAGGATTGAACACGTGAAGGTCCTACGATGTCAAGGTGGAAAAGTTGACCCGGTTCAGTTTTCATGATCATTGTGAGAGGATTATATGAACCTGCAACCATCTAAGCATGTCTACAAGAAGAGCACACAATTTATTTGTCCCCTTTAATCTTAGGCAGCCCACATATGCGATCAAGAGCACTAACACGTGTGAGATGATCAAAGCCTACGTGACCAAGTCTACGATGCCAAAAATATAAGTCTTTGGAATCATTAGTACCTATTCACCTATTCTTAGAGGAAGACATATCAAAAATAGCTTTAAAAACTCTTCCAGACTGGTACATGTTAAAAATAAGCTCACTATTTAAACCTACAACTTTGCAACAGTTTTTATGGAAAATAATTTCCAGATTTTCGTCTAGCAATTGTGAAACAGAAAGCAAGTTGTATTTCAAATTTTTGAAAAGTGCCACATTCTTCAAAGTGTAGTGATCATTTACTCTAACCGAACCCTTAGAAATTATAGGAGTTGAAGAATTATCAGCAAAAGTAACATTCTCTACACGTGACACAAAAGAGAGGGAGGAGAACCATTCTTTGTTATCGGTCATGTGGCGTGAGCAACCTGAATCCACAATCCAAATGTTCTCCTTCCTCAAGCGTGTAACCTACACAGAAGCACAATATGTCGATGACGCAATACTGGGGTTAGTCAAAAGACATTTAAGAATCCAGTACTGAGTCACACGACGTCCATCAGGAGTAACACGTGAAAGCTGAGATAAAACAGCGAGTTTATGAGCCAAAGCTTGAGGATTTTTGTACCCAACTACTGTCCTGCAAGATGTTTCATGTGTAGCTCGAAAAATAGTAGGTTTGAGAGAAAACTTTGCATGTTTTCGACTCATTACAGCAGATTGCATGTTCCTATCATTCGGTTTAGCAAGTGCAGCAAATTTTGCATGAAAGTTATGAGATCTAGCAATCATTCTTACCTTTTTCTGTTGTTTAGCAAGTCTATAACAAAAATCTATGACATGACTATCTCTACCACAGAGGTACAATGAAATTTAACTTTGTGTTCATGTCTAGATGAGCAAGCAACATTTTTATTTGAAACCGAAAGAGACAACACTCCTGCAGATTTGAAAACCACTTCTTTTTGTTTAGGAACTATTTGAATCAAACCACTTCCTAATGACTTTACAATTTTAGGTGGATGTGCCTTAGCATGAACATGAGAATCAAAACCTAAACCAGTTTTATCATTGCAAGACATGGAAGAATTCAGCAGCAAGTTTAGGTTCTTATTCCCATTACAAAACCGATCTAATGTCCTATACATGTCATCAAGTTTATTGGACATATCAAGGCAATTTTCACACGAAGTTTTTCTTTTTAATTTGCAATTGGAACAATATTTAACATCATGAGAATGTAAAGCATTTTTCAATATACATTCATAGCATCTTGTAGTTTCTTATCAATATCATCACGAGTAGAACAATACAAATCAATTGTAGAAAAGCTAGCATCTTTCAAGTTTTTATCATTATGTGCAGCAAGTTCTCTGTTCTTTTCAATTTCTAACTCAAGTTTATCAAGTGTGAAGGTGTGCGCACTTCTTAATGAGGACAATTGTTCATATATTAAATCACATGAGGAACAAGAATCATCACTAGGAATCAAGGATTTCAAACGATTAATTTCAGATTCTAGTGACTCAATTTTAACAGCATTGTCCCTAAGCTTTTTGTCATTTTTCTTAACTATACTAGTGGCACGAGAAATAGCATCACGCATTTCTTCGCAAGTAGGACATACCTCTTCATTGCCGATGTTATGTTCAGCCTCCTCCATACTTGATCTTGACTTGCCCGCCATGAAGCACAAGTTTGCCAAATCATCTTCATCTTCGTCACTTCCAATGTCCACATCGCTTGAGCCAAGTTCTTGAAGTGCGGAGATAAAACTGCTCACCAATTGACATCCTGTAAAACCCTTCTTTTTCTTCGTATCTTTTGCAAAGGAGTGCTTCGTTCTTGTTCTATTTTCATCCCAGGAAGTATGACCTGAAAGGTTAGGGCAATCTGAACGAAAATGTCCTGTCTTACCACATTCGGCAATGCTTTTGAGAACCTAGTAGAGAGAAGTACTAGCTCCTCCTCTAGAAATTCCTCAATCTGTTCAAGGGTTAGAGAGGATAACAAAGCAAATGTACCACAAGATGAAGATTGGCCGGAGCTAGGCATATCATGTTGAGAAACAAATGCAAGAGACTTGTTAGGGTTCTTACGTGAGATTATGTCAATTTCATGAGTTTTCAATTTAGAATATAGTACATCTACAGTAAGTGTACTCATGACAGTAGATTCACGAAAAGATGTAACCTTCATCTCCCAAATTGACATGTCTAATGCACTTAGTAATTGCCTAGCATTCTCAGCATCTGAAAAATTAACATTGACGCTATGCAAGTTGCTGAGAATTTTATTAAAGCGAGCAAAGAGATCATCAATGGACTCACCAAGTTGCATCTTGAAGCGCATGTATTCTTTCTTGAACATGTCTTGTCTTACCTCCTTGATCGTGTTGGATCATTTGTGGTAGTCACAAAGTGCTTTTCACACATCGTATGCAGATCGGAGGTGTGCAACACGGTCGAAGTCGCTTTAAGTTAATCCTTGTATGATCAAGTTTCGAGCCTTGTTGTTGTTGTCGACATCTCTCAGATTTGTAGCTATAACTTTATCATTTGACGGCACTTCGTAAGGCTTGTATACCTTCTCCCATATTGCGAAGCCTGGTGCCTGGATGAAAGCTTCAAAATGTGCTTTCCAAACTTGAAAATCAATACCACTAAACACACAAGGTTTGGCGGAGTATTTCTCCATGATGATTAGTCAAAAACACGTGCAAATCATAAAGATTAGAGCACCGTAGCTCTGATAACAATTGTAGGATCGAAGAGCACGTGAAAAGCTACAAAAGGGGGGTGAATAGTAGATTAAAACTTTTTCAGCGGAAGCAATAAAAATCCCTTGGCAGAAAAATGATCTGTTAAAGAAATTGTGTGTGAGACTAATCTGTAACACCCCAGCCACTACGGGCTTGGCAGTCGTTACTCCTACGTCTCTCTAGGATAACAGACTAGCCGCACAAACCAAAACTATTCTTTACTACGTATTTTGTCCTCACTCGTGCGCATCCGGGAAGACTTTCTTGTCGGTCACCCATCCGTAAATTGCTCCAGGTCAAGCACACTTAACCTTGGAGTTCTTTGTAGGTGGGCTCCCGGAAAAGAAGGTATACCTTGGTGGTATGAGTTATTCTATCAATCATATTAAACCATGAGCCAAGATGTCACAATCCACCCCCTTAGAAGACCGACGTCCTCGTGGGTCAACTCCCAAGCCAGGAATGTCCCCTCTTGGCCACATCCATACGTTCAATACTGGCATACATACCATACCGTGTCCCTACTAGAGGACCCACGCGTCATGCGTACGTACCCATGTCCCTGACCCGTACGCACCCGTGAAACCGCAAGGGTCGGCTCTGATACCATTTTGTAACACCCCAGCCGCTACCGGTCCTGGCGGTCGTTACTCTTGCAGCTCTCTAGGATCACAGACTAGCCCCAAAGACCAACACTAGTCTTTTCTACGCATTTTGTCCTCACTCGTGCGCACCCAGAAAGACTTCCCGATCGGTCACCCATCCGTAAATTGCTCCAGGACAAGCACGCCTAACCTCGGAGTTCATTGCAGGTGGGCTCCCGGAAAAGAAGGTATACCTTAGTGGTATGAGTTATTCTATCAATCCTCTTAAACCATGAGCCAAGATGTCACATAATCAAAACGTGTTTCACCATGAAAAAAGTGATAGATATCAGATATGAAGACAACACAACAAGAATCAATCAAATCCGTCAAGGGAAACTCAAGTTACGATCGAAAGATTGAACAAAGGTCAATCTGTTCTACAGAGTAAAAAACAGATTTGTACTGCAAAGAAAATCGTGTAGATTAAAAACTACAAATCCAATGACCATGAAATTTTGACTGATGATAGATAATCAAGTTGTAAAGACAACTCAAAAAGAATCACGTCAATTGGATCTGTAAAACTCGAGTTATGATAAAACCACCGAACCAAGGTAGTGCTATGCAGAAACTCAACAAGAAAAACTTGTCTGGAACAAGTCGGACGAACAAGGCACAAATGTTCCTTTCAACTACGAACTTTATTCAATATAACACAAAAGGAACAGCTCAAAAGTCATCTACCATGAGCTCTGGTCTCCCTTTCTTATATAACCAGCCCTTAGGACAACCCAAAACTAACTAGGACTCTAATCCTACTCAGTTCACGAATTGAACTTTCCATAACTGCTCAAGACTCTTCTATATGCATATAGAAGCAATCTTAAGACTTCCAAACACCTTAATAATGTATCCCACATTCCTAAAACAACTCAAATTCATGACCCACACGAAATCCTATCATAACCAACTCGATACTTTCCATACCGAGCCATAACCGACTCCGCCGCATCCAAAGTCATCAACTGATACAATCCGATCCTTCCAACCAGATCTTTACTTCCTTAGCCCATATTTGAAACCATGGTGCCACGTCATGAACCACATGCATACGTGCGAACACCTTCCTTCATTGTCCAGTAACCTTCATATGCACTGCCCTTGATTCAATCATCCTGCGCGACCTCCTGACCCGCTCAACAACAATTCCTCTTGAATTTGGTTGGAACCTCATCTCCTCCATGAGACTAGTCCAAAGGATCCTGTCACCAGCCATGACTTGAACTCAAGCAACACCTGAACATGAACAAACAACCAATTCGTACGAGCCCAAGTCCGCAACTTGACTCAAGTTAGATCTAAACACAACACCTTACGTGAGCACCTCACATGAGCATGTTGCAAAGCATAGCAAAACGATATCAGCCATATCAACCGAAACGCACCAAAACTTAGCAAATGAGTACTAAGCAATCTTTCTAAGAATATAAATCAAGTTCGAAACATTGCAAGTTTAAAGCAGAACCACTGCGATCAAGCTCCAAACCTTGCCCAAGCTAACCGGACCTTGCGTCGGACCTTGCGAGAGCTACCCAAAACAAGTACAACCTAGCGCCGGAGCTTACCAAAGCTAGTACAACCTAGAGCCGGATCTTACCAAAGCTAGTACAACCTAGCGCTAGAGCTTAACAAAGACATGTCAGAGCTATCAAAGACATGCCGGACCTATCGTCGAATCTTGATAAAAAGATGTTTTAGTAGTATTCAAAACTTTTATCGTCAAAGCCAATGTATTCAGCACAAATAGGTCTCACACCTTCCACATAAGCCTAAAAAACTTATGGCTTCCTAGTACATTTCAACTACTTGACTTCTACCACTACTACAATAAGCCTCATCGCAGGCAGCTCCAAACGTGTTATCACACGCAGTTTCTAAAACCGCCTGAAACGAATAGCCTGTGATAATATGCAATTTCACAGGTGAAGAAGTGAAACCACCTGTTAAGACATATTATCACAGGTGGTTCTTCACTTAGGCTAACTGCCTGTGAAGACCTATTATCACAGGCGGGTTGTGCAGCATATATAACCACATGTGATAATTGTGTTATCACAGGCGGATCTTTACCTATGACAAGCCGCCTATGGAGACAGTTTATCACAGCTGGTTTGTACCATAACAATAACCTCCTGTGATAATTAGGTTATAAAAGACGGTTCTTTACCTATATCTAGCCGCCCGTGATAATGATATTTCACAGGCAGGTCTAGCTGTAGGTAAATAGCCGCATGTGGTAAGGTATAACCTATACAACACTACATGCTGTTATTTCTAATTTCCAGGTCAATTCAATATAATCACAAAAGTCAACAATATCATCACAGGAGTAAACAATATAATCACAGAAGTCTTCTCACAGAAGTCAATTTCACTAAAACAATATACATATGTACAAGTTACACATACAAGTCATCTCATAGTTTACAAGCTTCACTAAAAACTGTTTCTATTGGCATGTTCGCAAAGTTCTGGCACATCAGCTATTGCACCATGCTCATCAAAGAACTCCCCTCTTTTATGCAAAATTTTGCGACGCACGAATTGGCACAGTTTAGAAGCAATCTTGTCGGCTCCTCCACCAGGAATACATCTACAAACCGGTCATTCTTTGTTCACATTCTTCGTGTGCTGCAATGAAACACATAACAAGGTTTAGAATGTGTCAGTTTGAATAATCTCAAAGTATTGATCAAAGTGAGAGTATACAATAATTTATTTAGTATTTTGGAGAAGTTGTACTATGAGCAATTGAATTTTGAAGTTGGAATCAAAATATGAAAATAATGAAACTCAAAAGTAGGAAAATAAGATATCGACATTCAGGATAACTTACATCCTCACAATTCACTCTATATTTGCTGGCGGTCCGAAGATGCTCGCATACATAATACCCGCATAAGACACTCCCAGCAGGTTGCTTCACACAAGCATAATATGTTTTAATGTCCAATGCATTCGTATTAGGAGGTCTCTGACCGCCAAGTTGTTCCGTGTAAAACCGTCATGCGCTATAAAACTTGTCAACACATTCTAAATGTGTGTAAATTAAAATTATTGAATAAATATATAGTTTCAAATTGGAAAGGAAATCTTTGTAACGATCTGGTGGGTTATTGGTTGAGTCCAAGACTGTTGCCAAACCCTGCGTTGGCTTGATGAAGATCATTATGTAGTGATTACTGCACACATACAAACACACGTGTTAACAATTAGCAATAATTGCTATTTCAATGTCATGTGTCGAACTTACTCGAAGTGGTACGGAGGCTTTACGAGGTCCTTGCCGTCTCTGACAAAGTTAAATATTGCATGTCCTATGTAAGCTGCAACTTTTGTCCTTCTATCCTTCTTAAGTTTTGCGATTGATTTTTCAAATTCTTTTTTTTATGTGCTTGAACTGTACTGAGTCTTGATTTGCCTTGACATCAAATAGCGTCTTTGCAATCCGTGTAGGGTCAAAGATGCCTGTCTTGAGTTTCATCTTTTTATTATCTATGTATTGCATCCAATTGAAGAAGTCCAGAATTGTTATAATCTCATGAAATGTGTATGCGTGCAGTAAGAAAAGCAAATGCAAAATATTAGAGGCACTTACAAGCACCTGACGAGTAGCAAGTTGATTTCAAGCATGCCCTGATGGAAAAGGGTATGCAGCTCTTCAAACAAAATGACTCGTTTATCTGCTCCAGTGCTCCAGAATGCATCTTTTGGAGCATGAAATGTGACGCAAGAAAGATCATATTTTTTGCTGCCAAGGATGTACCACTCGTGCATTCTTTTGAGCGGGGCATGTTGTTTGCTAAGTTGTACGGATGTCATGAATGGCTTCCCATTCAAAAATTTAGTATTGGAACTCCTGATTTAACTAGAGCCGTTCGCCGATTATAAATGACACCGTCTTCTTCCCACTCCTCGATATCTTCTAATGCTAGCTCATGAGAAGAACGAGATGCACTCGATTTTCTAATATTTTCCTTCATAGTTTCCAAATACTTTGACACTTCTGATGAAGGTTTCTTAATTTTGTATGAGCTAACTTTGATAGGCACTAATGAACGAGGAGTAGTCGTCAGAAGTTTGACACTAGCTTGTTGTTGAACCAGTTGTTCAACTGTTTGCTTTTTACTCCCAGCAGCTGACTCTAGTACTACTTCAAGTTGTTGCTCAACTGGTTGCTCTTTACTAGAAACAGCTTGCTCTGGTATTGCTTGAAGCTGTTGTCTAACTTGTTGCTCTTGGTTATCTTTACTAGCAAGGTTACTATCATCCTTGCTAAGACATAGGGGGAGTGGATCTTCCTGGACTGGGAGTGGATCGTCCTGGATTTGCGCCTTAGAAGACGGGGTTGCAGTATTTTGAGATACGACGGGGCTAGAAATCGGCTCATCGTCCAACACGGTATCGCGTCAGTGCCAAAGAATTAATTGGTTGACAGCCTGCCCCAGAGTCGATATCCCCTCATGTGTGATATGGTCTATTTCATAATCTTCATAATCATTATCAATGATTTGAAGAACTTGCACCACAGCATAATACAATGGAAGTGGATTCCCGTTGAAGTCACGATCAGACTTTGCCATAGCAGTGGTAACATGTTTGGATTTGTCCTTAGCAATATCATCGACAGCGAACTTATGGGTTGACCCTAAGCCTGGCAAGGAACCTACGCTGCTAGGGTAGGTAGTTGGAGATACCAATTGCTCCTTTGGCACGGGAACCATCATTGTACTCGGTGCCACTAATTGTCCGGATTGTCTAAGTTGTTCTATTATTTCTTGCATATTTTCTTTGACCTTTTGAGCAATCGTTTCATCAAGTGTTTTCTTAAACTTCTCACGTGTTCTATATGTGTCTTTATCTTTAGGAAAACCATATAGCCAAGACATTTGAGAAGAGACTGCTCGAACTCGTCCAATGTGTTCAGGATTTCCTAGGATAGCGGTAAGTTGGTCATTCTCTGTAAAATCCCACTTTTTCCTTCATATAAAGTTCAGCTACAAGTTTATTTTCAATCATAGTGGAGATCCATCATGGTTATGCACATGAACTTATGGTGGGATAGATGAACTTGATCTCATCAAATAATTTCCTCCACTCATGCTTAAATTTTATTAACATGAGGAATGGACTTCACCAATAATCATAGATTAATTCTTTTGACCTCTCTTCAAAGTTTGGAATTATTTGAATGGAGGATCCTAGGTCAAATTAATATGCAGTACCCAATATATATGCAAATTAATTGCAAATTGAATATACTACTATATATTTGGCCCTGTCAAAATTATTCAATTCAGAGGCCATAAATTTTTCTATGGTTTACTAATGTTCCAAATAGACTTCCTGCAAAGTTTTAGAAATTATGAACTCCATTTGCTATTTTATTTGAGACGCTTAGCAAATTCAGACCCTATTAGGAATTCAAATTTTGAATCTGTGCAACTTAATTGAACATCAAGATTTGAACTCAGCATTATGGTCAGCATGACTTGCTTGACTTATCCTCATAGTTTCAAAATTTTTGGAACTCATTTTCTATGTAAATCAGTGACACCATTGAATTTCATCCAAATTCAAATTCAAATTTGAAATTCAATTCGAACTTGCTCCAATTCAAAATCCAATTGCGGAATCAAATTCCAGATATTTATTTGATCCTCCCCACAAAAATTTAGAATTTTTGGACCAAGTTTGATAAGGGAATTGAAGTTTGTAGAGAGGGGAAATGGATAAGAGGAGGTGGGACCCACTGCCAGCCTAACCCACTCGAGTGCAACCCACGGGGGTGCTCTGTATCTAGCTCTCCCCGCCGATCGATGCCGGTACCACGCGACACCGTGACACGGCATGCATCCACCAAGTTGCCTGCTTGCTTGCACCGTGGCGCGCTCCCCTCACCCCTCCGCCCCTTTAAATACCCCCTTGGCCGTCGCCGTTGAGCTCCAACCCAGTTCACGCCATTTCTGCCGCCTCTAGTCAATCGAGCTTTCGCCGACAATTGATGCCGTTTCTCCCCGAGCTGTAAGTATATAAAAGGATTGTCACAACCTCCTCTACATATTCTATTTGGTCATTGATCGTGACATAGCTTCTTCTTGGGATATTTTGAAGTTTCCCGGTCACCGTCGAGGAAGCCGCCGAGCACCTTCACTGTCTCCCCGCCGAGCTCTAGTTCTAGGCCATCTCCAGCCTTGATCCTTTAAGCAAAAAGGTTTGCAATCCTCTCTAGTTTATGCTAATAGAATCTAAGCCTATGACATGAAGTGTAGCTCAAGTTCTTGTTCGATAACCGAACGATTTCTCAATAGGACAGCAAAGCTTCGCGCTTATATTCGTTTCATTCTTGCAATCATCCTTTAATCTGCTTCGCAAATAGCTTCTGTATGTCCTAACGAAGCTCCCTGCCCAAAAACCCTGAAAGTTATCAACCGAGCACCTTAGATTTTGAGTTTTCATGGCCGCCGGTTGAAAAACCGTACTTTGCCGTCGAGCTTAGCTTTGCCTGTGATGTCACACACATCTAACCCCCAAATCATCCTCCTGGTTTTCCCAGAAACCTCCCCAACCTTTTCTCGAGCCTATTACGCCATTGTTGAGCATTTCAAACGAACGCTGAAACCCTAGCTCCGCCGTCACCGTTGCACCGCCATCTCTAGCCATCGCCGACGTGATTGGCCACCACCATCGGCTTGCGCGGTTGATTTTATGGTTGAGCGGTCAAGGCAAGGCCGAAAGGAGGTCGACGCACCTAAGTCCAGTGAAGCGTCACCGCGGTTCCGGTGAGAGACGCCGCCGCGTCAGAAGGTTGAAGAAGGTGCGGGTCCCACCTGTCAACGACACCGCTCGCGTGGGATCAGCAGTAACCACGGATCTGGTGCGGCTGCGCGGGTTAACCCCGTGGCACCCGGTGTGGCTCCGTTCTGATTGGTCCAATTCAAATGAAGTGGGACTGGCCCCTTTATTTGAAATTTCCAATAGAAGAATAAATACAGATTCAATCCAAATTTAGAAAATCCATAACTTCCAATAGAATTTTCCAAAAATTCCCAAATGAATTTTGTTAGAACCAGCATGAAGAATACTTTCCAGTGGTGCACTTGTATTTGTATGAAAAGCCATAGAAAGTTTTCTATAATTCCAATAACAAAATGCTTAAAGAATTCATTCCTACAGTTCTGTTAATTGGAAAATTCCCAATTTTGGTCAGAACACTATTGTTATTACACTTGATCTCCAATAAAAGTTTAAAGTTCATTGGACTTAAAATACTGGGTTGATCAATATTCCAAATCTCTATGTAGTTATAAATTGAGAAAAATGAAAAATCAATTTCTCCGTGGAGGAAAGTTAGAAAATAGTGAAACAAATTTTTCTAGAACCAGTGAGACTCCATCTAAATGATACAACCCCTGGTAGCCATGACAGGTCTCCAAAAATTTCAACCAAAATTTAGAGAAGGTTATTGCTTACCATAATTTTTAAGAACAACAAACTTCCTTGATCATCTCCTGTTCTTTGCAAGAGTCTTCTCTATAGTCTCTAGTATCTACCCTAAAAATCCCAAAGCCAATTAAGATAATTATCCTATTTTCATCCTAGGAGTTCACACCACCTCAAGCATATTAATTATTTTTCAAAGTCATTCGTACCTAGTATATGCATATCGTGTAGTAGCTGAGATCGAGGAGCAGCTGGAAGCTTTGGAGGTCCAGCTGCCCGAAACTAACATAGGCTCAGACTCGCATTCAGGCAAGCCCTGGTTTGCATTTAAGTTCCTTATGTTCTGCAGTTTTATTTCACCTTACGTCTTCAGATGATTGTGCATTACATTTAAGGTGTTTGACATCCACTTGCATGGCCCACAAATCCTATGGAGTCTTGGGTAGGTCTACGACCCATTGAGTAGACACTAGTATGCTTATGCTCATAGGAATTCGGTAGAAGTCAAGTAGTTGGAATCTACTCACGAGATAGGAATTCTGTCACACGGGAGATTCTGTAATAAGAAAATGGTTTCTGAATATGAAATTGGGGCCGAGCAGTGGGTAGGATGCAGCGAGACGTGGTCACACGTGCATAGCCCTACTTGTGTCGATTGAGGACTATTTCGTGTGCAGTCCTGCTGGACAAGCTTGAATTGTACCGACGACATACTAGAGGAATGTGCTCCAGTAAACTGACATAGCTTGATACTGGTTTGTCGATGCATTCCGTTCCATTTTATAGGCGTGGGTTGAGGGCAGCAAGGTGTAAATCAGCTGGTGGGCACGTCAGAGTACGCCCCACGCAGTGACCTCCTGCTCGTGACGGATCGACCAGTTCGGCATTCGAGTGTTTAGTGAAAGGTGGCCATATACGACTAGTACTGAATTGTTATGTAGGTACTACTGTAAGTACTCGCTGGCATTTCCGAAAGTGCGTATGTGTTGTGTTGTTCTGGGTATGTTCTGATTGCAATCAACGTCCCTCGCGGTAATAGAGTACCACTTGTTCACTGCGCCATGATGTAGTAAATAATGAAGAAGTTAGGAGAATATGATATATTAGTTTACAAATTGCTTGGACAATCTTGTTTGGCTTAGAGATAGTACAATTAAAAGTTTACAGTTTCCCCATACATTACCTGTAATAGCATTATGTGCTTAGTGCACATCAGATCATCAGCAAAGCGTTTCTTGTTTGATTGTGGAGTCTATGATGTGTCATGCCTGAAGAATGTCATGTGTTACTTAAAATGTGAATACAAGGATCCACTTGTAGGCGAGTCCTTATGCTTTACTTTACCTATGTTTAGTATTCACCCTTGCATATGTCTAGTGAGACGGGTTAGTCTTGCTGAGCCTTATGCTCATGTTTGCAGTTAACGAGTTTTTGCAGATTATACGACTGATGACGGGTTTGATGACGATGCTGCACCCCCTCTCGGATTTACAGCCGAGTGGTTACCCTGCACACCGCTGTGAATTGTATGTTGCTAGTGCGAAGTATCCAGGACATGGATGACTTTGCTTTTGCATAGCTAGTGCTGAGAGTGTAGCTATGATGTATAGTTCTTTTCCCTTCCGTTAGTATTTTAAAACTTTCGCTGTGCTTTTAAATAAAGACTTGTTGTAAATTGTTCTCATTCTATTCTTGTATACTGTTGGGTGTCGCATCGCACGACACCACCCAATGAGATCCTTGGAGGTCAAGATTCCGGTCCCCACAGACATGGTATCAGAGCATCATTGGGAACAGTGTACTTGAAAAGAGCATATTTTCAAACATTAGGATTTGAGTGAGGAATTAGTTATATGCCCTTATAAGGAGTATTACTAGTATAAGATATAAAGGTGGTAAACTAACTTATATGTTATTAATTCTATAACGATGCTCTGATGTCAGGTAAGAGGTAAGGTACGCCACCATAAGCGGATCAATTACGGTAAGCTCACCATGCGAGAGGTAGCATGGAAGTCTTTCCGTGGCTTGGCACGGAAATGTTAATAGGATTCTCTGAAGCTTTCTATGTTTCTGAGAACCTATGACACGCGGTAGCCCAGCGTGCTTCAAAATTAGTGGGAGCCCCCGTCGGGTGGTGTATAACCCGATAGTATCCCTATCTAGAATCATTCATATTCTATGGGAGCATGCGAAACACGTATGCCCGAGCGTGTATAAGCCGGTTCGTGCGGGAGTCTTTGCTGTACAGACGTATTACAGCCATGTACCTCAGAACATGACACCACTCGAGGGCGACTCACACCAGAGTCGTATGCATTTACTTTTGTATATATTATTGTGACTGCCTGTCGTGTTTCCCCATGCTGCTCTTGAGATGTGAAGGTGTGAAAGGGGATTGTTTGTCTTTTGCAGCATTGACTACGGTAGCGACCCGTGTAGCACACGTTTGCGAGTGAACGATACTAGGACCACCTATAAACGTATCCGGAAATACCGGTTAGAATTTTCTTTGGTGAGGCATGTAGTACCGTCCTTATCAACTTTGATACTTGACCATCCCAAAACGGCAAAAATGGATGCATTTTGAAAGTCTGACTATCAGGTGCTGGTAGGTTTGGACTCTGTAAAATGAGTTTTGATTCGACATTGGGTTAGCACCAAGATTCTTGATTTCTGGCTAAAGTTTGCTCAACTTCGCCAGGTTGTAATCTTGGTTAGTTAGGAATAAACATAGGGGTATGCTATATGGATGAAAAGTTCTTGAAGACCTCTGTTGACCATCAAGGCAGAAAAGCTTGATAATCTGTTGAAATTTGGGGTATGCTTAAATTACTCCAGATAACCCTACCATTGTACCAGTCTCTGTAATTTTACAATAACTCACTATACAAAAATCTTCTGCCTTATTTTGATATATATCTGAAAATGGGAGAAGCAGATCTACAGTTTTGTTATTTAAAGTTTCTCTTGATTCAAATTGGAGGCAATTCAAATTTCGAGCTCAAAACAGTGAACTGCAGGGCTGCTGTTTAACAACAGTCAGTTCATCTGTTAAGTTTAAACAGCTCTAGCTTTTGATCCACAATAGTGACATGGTCATATATATAAATTTCTGGAAAGCTTAGCAAGTCCTCTTTCAACTTAGTGTTGTACTCATGGCCTAAATCTTTGTATAGCTGTGTTAAATTCCTATGGTTGCAAACTTGGTTCTGGCAGATCAGAACTTGAACAGTTGGCACATAGTTTAGAATTAGCACACTATACCTATGTAACAAATTTTTCATGGCCGAAATCTTTTACCACTGGATTGTTAACTTGATGTTATACAATGTTTATTTTGTCATTACCTCAAAATATTGTCATGATATACCGGTATAAATTGTGGAAATCATCACAAATACAGGGGAGGTTCTGTCAAAATTTCCAGAAAATTTGGGTCAATTTAAACCTGTATAGATTTTATTCCCTAGCTCACCTGGAGTTGTATGAGTACAATCTGGAAATACTGTAAAGTGTACTACAACTTTTGTATTCGACCCCACGGCTGTTTCTGACGTTTCCTATATAAACATTTTCAATTTATACAGGAAGGTCAGCTGGAACAGACTATGATTGCAACTCCAGTTTTAAAAATTTTTGGGAGTTGGAAACCTTCTCATTGTTCCAATATCTTTTTCACAGATGGCTGATTCTATAGTATACTTACCAAACGGATGGGTGTTCACGAAGTGTACTCTTCTGAAGGGTTTTTCGGATTTGTTGATAGCAATGCTTCAACAGTTCGGATATCGTGAAATACCGGACTATTGGGGCAGGGAGATTGATGACGGAGGTGTGACAAGGTGCACCATTTATGTCAATGTGCCTGCTGCTCCATTGAATATTGGATGGGCTCCTTTCTCCATCCAAGTGCAAGGAATTCAACTGGAAGACACGTGGTGTTATGCCGCAAGTGTTTCCATAATGAGGTTTTACAAACTTCATTACCGTGCCATGGCTGACACTCCATTCGTGCTCTTTCCGGTCGACGGTAGAGCCGGTGATGAGTGGGCCAGTCGGATGGTTGCAGCACATGGGCATAATGAAGAAGTACCCAAGATGATTTTGGTGTCATACGCAGCATCAGCATGTCAAGAAAGCCTTGATCAGCATGCTAGCCTTGGAAAAATGATGAGTGACCTGAAGCAAGTTCTGATTCGAGGGGATCACTTTGAAGGGGCCAATGACTCACTTAGGGCCACAGTTGCTCCCCTAAATCACCGTCTAAACTTAAGGGAACATCAGTGGCACCGGGCTGTTAAAGCTCGATTGGAGGCTCGCATAAAAACACAACATGCGGAAAGCGCGTTGGAAGCGAGTCAACTCGAGGTGCAAATGTTGGATGAACAGCTGGGTGAGGTGACTCAAGAAAGGGATAACTCCAGAGGGGAGACTTAGGATTGGAAGGCTAGTTACAAAAATGCACAGAAGGAACTGGAAGACTTGAGGATGTTTCTTCTGCAGGCTGATGTAAAATCTTTAGTTGCCGCGACATCATCAATGGTGGGTGAGGTAGCAACTCTTGCTTCCGCAACCCCACCTGTGGCACCAACTTCGAATGACAAAGAGGAAGAAGAAGATCCCAAGGAACTCGAGTACGTCGAGTAGGACGTATTGGAGTGGGATGTGGCAGCACTTTTGCTGTCACGGGGCAACTTATAGTTTAATAGTTGCTCGTGTTTATTTTGTGGCCATGTTTGTATCATAATAAGAATAGCAATGGTTATGTCTAAGATGACAAGACGTGTATGACATCTCGTGGGGACCAAGTATGGTAGAGATGCACTTCCATAGGGGTACTCCATCGTTTTGGAGTACACTACTGTAAACGTGGTCATGAGATAATATATCTTGTATAAAGTTTGTACTTTATCAATATATGTGAATGTTATGCACTTATTCCCTTGTCAATAAGTCGTGCCACTGAATAATGAAATGGATAAAGGAAAAGAAAACATGTGCTGATTTTAAGTCATTAGATGCAGAATGGTGCGTACGCGCTCGACGCCTAAAATGGGAGGAATTCTGGGAGGCGTTTCGCGCCTATCACATACCTACCGATGTTATGAGGAGGAAGCTTCAAGAGTTATTGGAGCTGAAGCAAGGAGGAAGGAGTGCCTACGAGTACTCCAAGATATTCAACCATTTGGCCCAATATGCTTAGGACCAAGTGAGTACTGAAGATCGGAAGCGAGAATGCTTCTATCGGGCTTTGAACCCCAAGATGAAGGAAAAGCTTGCCTTGTTCAACAGTGGCAACTTCAACAACATGGTCAATGCCGCGATCGTACAATAGGACGCTACTAGGGAGCTGTTCTCTGACAAGAAGAAAAGGAGTGCTCCGCAGGGTAGTGGAGGGGGTACTCCTCAGAAATACTGCACGGTGTATCGATCACCATCCGGCCAGAGGTGGCAGCCGCCATCGCGACCACTGATGTTTCGCGGTCGCCGATTCAACAACGCCGGCTTCCGCCCACAATAGCAACAAGGGATGATTCCGCGTGCACCTCTACCTCCACCGCGTGCACCGGGATTTCGTCTTCCATTCCGTGCCAGTCAGACCCCATACACGTGCTATACGTGTGGACGTACGGGGCACTTCTCCATGGACTGCCCGCCGAGCGTAGGACAGTCATTGTACCAGGGGGCAAACTAGCCTCGCAACCAGCCCAAGAAGCCAGCCACCAGAATCGGCAACGTCCACCACCTCGCCATCGAGGATGTTCCGGAAGGCGCACCCGTACTCTCGGGTACGTTCTCTCTCATTAGTCATCCCGTAGTCATCCTTTTTGACTCCAGTGCCTCCCACAATTTTATTAGCAATTCTTATGTCAGTCGATATCAGTTGCCTATCTGTTCCACAAAAACCCCATAAATGATTTGTTCTCCGGGAGGAAAAGTAGTCGCAGATAAGATGGTCCATAGGGTACCTCTTAATCTGGGTGGGAACATATACCCTATCTCTCTCATTATACTAGAGCATCAGAAGTTAGAGGTCATCTTAGGGATGGCATGGTTGCAATACAACTGTGCTATTATTGACATCGTTCCTCGGAGGATATATCTAAATTCTCCACTCCACTCTCCCCAAACTCTCACTCTTGAGAGTAATATCCACGTGACTCCAACTACTTATAACACTGAAGCCTGTAAACTCGAAGATATTCCAGTAGTATGTGAGTATCCGGACGTTTTTCCTGAAGATCTTCCTGGTATGCCACCAGAAAGAGATGTCAATTTTAAGATTGAACTTGTATCGGGAACAGTGCCAATCTCGAGAAAGCCGTATAAGATGGCACCTAAAGAACTTGCAGAACTGAAAGAGCAGCTGAAGGAACTTTTGGACAAGGGTTTCATTCATCCAAGTTCATCACCTTGGGGCTGTTCTGCATTGTTCGTGGAAAAGAAGGATAAAACATTGAGACCATGTGTGCACTATCGTCCACTCAATGCTGTCACAATCAAGAACAAGTATCCACTAGCCCGTATTGATATTCTGTTCGATCAGTTGGTAGGTGCTCGGGTATTTTTGAAGATGGATCTTCGCTCTGGTTATCATCAGATCAAGATTCGACCAGAGGATATACCTACGACAGCATTCTCGACGAGGTATGGATTATATGAGTACCTTGTCATGTCCTCCAGATTAACCAACGCACCGGCCCATTTCATGTATCTCATGAATTCGGTATTCATGCCGGATTTGGACAAGTTTGTCATGGTCTTCATCGACGACATCCTTGTATACTCAAAATCCGAAGAAGAACATGCACAACATTTGTACATCGTGATTCAGCGATTGCGGGACCACAAGTTGTATGCTAAGTTCAGCGAATGTGAGTTCTGGATCAACCACGTGCCATTTCTAGGGCACATCATCTCTGCCAAAGGGATTGCAGTTGATCCAAGCAAGATTAAGCAAGTACTCAAATGGGAGTCTCCTAAGTATGTGCATGAAGTTTGAAGTTTCCTGGGTTTAGCGGGATATTACCGAAGGTTCATACCAAGCTTTTCCAAGATAGCTAAACAAATGACGGAACTTCTGAAGAAAGGTAAGAAATATACATGGACAAAGGAATGTGAGGAAAGTTTTCAAGAATTAGTAAAACACCTCACAACAGCACCAGTATTAGCCCAACCAGACACAACAAGATCATTTGATGTTTTTTGTGATGCACCTGGAATTGGTTTGGGTTGCGTATTAATGCAAGACAGAAGGGTGATCACTTATGGATCACGGCAGCTTCGAAACCATGAGCAACATTATCCGACTCATGATCTTGAGCTCGCTGCCATGGTACTAGCATTAAAGATGTGGAGACACTATCTATGGGGCAACCTAGTACATCTCTACATCGATCACAAAAGATTGAAGTACATCTTCACATAGAAAGAATTGAATATGCGACAACGAAGATGGTTGGAGTTAATCAAAGACTATGAGATTGAAATCCATTACCATCTCAGAAAGGAAAATGTAGTCGCAGATGCGCTAAGTCGCAAGTCCCATATCAATAACCTTTCTATCACTTTGATACAGGAAGAAGAACCGAGTCTCTACTTGGTTCCGTATGGGGCGCTCTACAACCTAGCCCTCATTCCTACCATAAGGGAGGAAATTGTGGAGGCTCAGAAGGAGGACAAGGGCATATCGCATATTCGCCAATGAATGAAAAAGGGGGGAAATGAAGTGTTTCCGAGGTGACGATGACGGTACCATCTGGTTCAAAGACCGCATTGTGGTACCCCGCAATGTGGAACTTCGGAAGAAAATTTTGGACAAAGCTCATTTGTCCAAATATTCTATTCATCCGGGAGTAACAAATTGTACCAAGACTTGAAGAATAAATTTTGGTGGACTCAGATGAAGAGGGAAATAGCGAAGTATGTATCCGAATGTGATACGTGTCGACAAGTGAAAGCCGACCATCTGAAGGCAGTCGGACAACTACAACCGTTAAGCATACCTGCCTGGAAATGGGAGGACATCAGCATGGATTTCATTGTTGGATTATCTATCATTTTTCGCAAACATGACTCGATTTGGGTGATAGTCGACCGACTTACCAAGTAGGCTCACTTTATTCCAATCAATGTCAAGTATGTGGCATGGCAATATGCAGAGCTGTATATTGTCAGGATCTTATGCTTACACGGAGTACCCCACACTATCATATCAGATCGTGGAACCTTGTTTGTTGCTCGATTCTGGGAGCAGCTCCACGCATCTCTGGGTACCAAATTGATTTGAAGCTCAGCTTACCATCCACAGACTGATGGTCAAACAGAATGAGTAAACCAAGTGCGAGAGGATGTGCTCCGCTCCTGTGCCATCCACCATGGTAATAATTGGGATGATCATCTACCATTGGCGGAGTTTTCATACAACAATGGTTATCAGACTAGCATCCAAATGGCACCATATGAAGCTCTCTATGGTTGGAAGTGCCGCACACCTTTGAATTGGTGTGAACTCGGTGAACAAGTAACATATGGTATAGACTTGGTAAAGGAAGCCGAAGATCGAGTACGAGTTATTCAAGCCAACCTCAAGGCTGCTCAGTCTCGCCAGAAAAGCTATGCGGACAAACGACGTCGACCGCTTCACTTTGACATCGGGGATCATGTTTACCTTCGTGTATCCCCAATGAAAGGAATTCATCGCTTCATAGTAACATGGAAGCTAGCTCCGCGTTTCATCGGATCATTCACAATAAGTGAGCAATATGGGCATGTAGCCTATCGGCTAGAGCTACCAGCATCGCTTTCAGGGGTGCACAATGTGTTTCACCTTTCACAATTGAGAAAGTGTCTCAAGGCCCCATCGGAAGTCCGTATGGAGGATTTGGAAGCTCTCCAACCAGACCTTACATACTTTGAACATCCAACCTAGATAGTCGATGAGAAGACTCAGACCATGAGAAACCGCACTTTGCTTTTCTACAAGGTCTTGTGGGGAAACCACACTGCTGATGAAGCAACGTGGGAAAGCAAGGAATATCTTAGAACCAACAATCCGAACTTGTTAATGTCATATGTTCATTAGATATTTTCCCTTTTATCCTTCCTTTTGTAATCTCGGGACGAGATTCTTTTAAGGGGGGGGGGGAATGTAAAAACCCAATTTTTCCTTCATATAAAGTTCAGCTACAAGTTTATTATCAACCATAGTGGAGATCTATCATGGTTATGCACATGAACTTATGGTGGGATACATGAACTTGATCTCATCAAATAATTTCTTCCACTCATGCTTAAATTTTATTGACATGAGGAATGGACTTCACCAATAATCTTAGATTAATTTTTTTGAACTCTCTTCAAAGTTTGGAATTATTTGAATGGAGGATCCTAGGCCAAATTAATATGCAGTACCCAATATATATTCAAATTAATTGCAAAATGAATATACTACTGTATATTTGGCCCTATCAAAATTATTCAATTCAGAGGCCATAAATTTTTCTATGGTTTACTAATATTCCAAATAGACTTCCTGCAAAGTTTCAGAAATTATGAACTCCATTTGCTATTTTATTTGAGACGCTTAGCAAATTCAGACCCTATTAGAAATTCAAATTTTGAATGCTGTGCAACTTAATTGAACATCAAGATTTGAACTCACCATCAGGGTCAGCATGACTTGCTTGACTTATCCTCATAGTTTCAAAACTTTTGGAACTCATTTGCTATTTAAATCAGTGACACCATTGAATTTCATCCAAATTCAAATTCAAATTTGAAATTCAATTGGAACTTGCTCCAATTCAAAATCCAATTGCAGAATCAAATTCCAGATATTTATTTGAGCCTCCCCACAAAAATCTAGAATTTTTGGACCAAGTTTGGTAAGGGAATTGAAGTTTGCAGAGAGGGGAAATGGATAAGAGGAGGTGGGACCCACTGTCAGCCTAACCCACTCAAGTGCAACCCATAGGGGTGCTCTATATCCAGCTCTCCCCGTCGAGCGACGCCGGCAGCACGCGACACCGCGATGCGGCATGCATCCACCGAGCTGTCTGCTTGCTTGCGCCGTGGCGCACTCCCCTCACCCCTCCACCCCTATAAATAGCCCCCTGGCCGTCACCGTTGAGCTCCAACCCAGTTCACGCCATTTTCACCGCCTCTGTTCAATCGAGCTTTTGCCGACGATTGAAGACGTTTCTCCTCGAGCTGTAAGTAGATAAAAGGCTTGTCACAACCTCCTCTACGTATTCTATTTGGTCACTAATCGTGACATAGCTTCTGCTTGAGATATTTTGAAGTTTCCCAGTCGCTGTCAAGGAAGCCGCCGAGCACCTTCACTGTCCCCCGTCGAGCTCCAGTTCTGGGCCATCTCCAGCCTCGATCCTTTAAGCAAAAAGGTTCGCAATCCTCTCTAGTTTATGCTCACAGAATCTAAGCCTATGACATGAAGTGAAGCTCAAGTTCTTGTTTGATAATCGAACGATTTCTCAATAGGACAGCAAAGCCTCGCGCTTAAATTCGTTTCATTCTTGCAATCATCCTTTAATCTGGTTAGCGGATAGCTTCTGTATGTCCTAACGAAGCTCCCTACCCCAAAAACCCTGAAAGTTTTCAACCGAGCACTTTAGATTTCGAGTTTTCATGGCCGCCGGTTGAAAAATCGTACTTCAACGTCGAGCTTAGCTTTGCCGGCGATGTCACCCCAATCTAACCCCCAAATCATCTTCCTGGTGTTCCCAGGAACCTCCCCGACCTTTTCCCGAGCCTATTACGCCATTGCGGAGCATTTCAGACGAACGTCGAAAACCTAGCTCCGTCGTCACCGTCGCACCGCTGTCTCCGGCCGTCACCGACGTGATTGAACACCACCATCAGCTTGCACGGTCGATTTTATAGTTGAGAGGTCAAGGCGAGGCCGAAAGGAGGTCGACGCACCTAAGTCCGGCGAAGCGCCACCGCAGTTTCGGCGAGAGACGCCACCGCGTCGGGAGGTTGACGAAGGTGCGGGTCCCACCTGTCAACGACACCGCTCGTGTGGGATCAGCTGTAACCACGGATCCGGTGCGGCTGCGCGGGTTAACCCCGTGGCTCCTGGTGTGGATCCGTTCTGATTGGTCCGATTCAAATGAAGTGGGACCGGCCCCTTTATTTAAAATTTTCAATAGAAAAATAAATCTAGATTCAATCCAAACTTAGAAATTCCATAACTTCCAATAGAATTTTCCAAAAATTCCCAAATAAATTTTGTTAGAACCAGCATGAAGAATAATTTCCATTGGTGCACTTGTATTTTTATGAAAAGCCATAGAAATTTCTCTATAATTCCGATACGCAAAATGCTTAAAGAATTCATTCCTACAGTTCTGTTAGTTTCTCCCTGGAGGAAAGTTAGAAAATAGTGAAACAAAATTTCCTAGAACCAGTGAGACCCCCTCTACATGATACAACCCCTGGTAGCCATGATAGGTCTCCAAAAATTTCAACCAAAATTTAGAGAAAGTTATTACTTACCATAATTTTTAAGAACAACAAACTTCCTTGATCATCTCCTGGTCTTTGCAAGAGTCTTCTCTATAGTCTCTATTATCTACCCTAAAAATCCCAAAGCCAATTAAGATAATTATCCTATTTTCATCTTAGGAGTTCACACCACCTCAAGCATATTAATTATTTTTCAAAGTCATTCATACCTAGTATATGCATATTGTGTAGTAGCTGAAATCGAGGAGCAGCCGAAAGCTTTGGAGGTCCAGCTGCCAGAAACTAACATAGGCTCAGACTCGCATTCAGGCAAGCCCCGGTTTGCATTTAAGTTCCTTAAAGTGCTTTGCTGTTTTATTTCACCTTATGTCTTCAGATGATTGTGCATTACGTTAAAGGTGTTTGACATCCACTTGCATGGCCCACAAATCCTGTGGAGTCATGGGTAGGTCTATGGCCCGTTGAGTAGACACTGCTATGCTTATGCTCATAGGAATTCGGTAGAAGTCAATTAGTTGGAATCTACTCACGAGATAGGAATTTTTTCACACGGGAGATTCTGGAATAAGAAAATGGTTTATGAATATGAAATTGAGACCGAGCAGTGGTAGGATGCAGCTAGACGTGGTCTCACGTGCGTAGCCCTGCTTGTGTCGATTGAGGACCGTTTCATGTGCAGTCCTGCTGGACAAGCTTGAATTGTACCGATGACATACTGGAGGAATGGGCTCCAGTAAATTGATGTAGCTTGATACTAGTTTGTCGAGGCATTCCGTTTCGTTTTATAGGTGTGGGTTGAGGGCAGTAAGGTGTAAATCAGCTGGTGGGCACGTCAGAGTACGCCCCACGCAGTGACCTCCTGCTCGTGACGGATCGACCGGTTTGACATTCGAGTGTTTAGTGAAAGGTGGCCATATATAACTAGTATTGAATTGTTATGTAGGTACTGCTGTAAGTACTCGCTGGCATTTCCGAAAGTGCGTATGTGTCGTGTTGTTCTAGGTATGTCCTGATTGCAATCACCGTCCCTCGCGGTAATAGAGTACCACTTGTTCACTACGCCGTGACGTAGTAAATACTGAAGAAGTCAGAAGAATATGATATATTAGTTTACAAATTGCTTGGACAACCTTGTTTGGCTTAGAGATAGTACAATTAAAAGTTTACAGTTTCCCCATACTTTACTTGTAATAGCATTATGTGCTTTGTGCACGTCAGATCATCGGCAAAGCGTTTCTTGTTTGATTGTGGAGTCTATGATATGCCGTGCCTGAAGAATGTCATGTGTTACTTAAAATAAGAATATAAGGATCCACTTGTAGCCGAGTCCTTATGCTTTACTTTACCTATGTTTAGTATTCACCCTTGCATATCTCTAGTGAGACGGGTTAGTCTTGCTGATCCTTATGCTCACATTTGCAGTTAACGAGTTTTTGCAGATTATACGACTGATGACAGGTTTGATGACGAGGCTGCACCCCTCCCAGATTTACAGCCGAGTGGGAACCCTGCACGCCGCCGTGAATTGTGTATTGCTAGTGCGAAATATCCAGGTCATGGATGACTTTGCTTTTGCATAGCTAGTGCTGAGAGCGTAGCTATGATGTATAGTTCTTTTCCCTTCCGTTAGTATTTTAAAACTTCCGTTGTGCTTTTAAATAAAGACTTGGTATTGTAAATTGTTCTCGTTCTATTCTTGTATACTGTTGGGTGTCGCATCGCACGACACCACCCAATCAGATCCTTGGAGGTCGGGATTTCGGTCCCCACACCTCTTTGGCTTGAAGAGACCCTTCTATTGATTTTCAATTACTTCTTTCATTTTTTTCGTCTACTTCATTCACAGATTTGGGCTTTTCAAGTTTTCCCTCGCTGTTCAAACCTGACCGAGCAAAGACCCACCGCTGAGTTCTCTCATCACAGCCTTCTAACGGGTGAGGATTGCCCTTACTAGTAATTTCGTCTAATATCTTATTCCATTTCTGGACTTTGGAGGCATATCAAGCAGACTCCAAGCGATGATGGTATTTGTTCTTTTTGGCAAGCTCTGACCTAGTTGCACTTAGGGCTTTAGCATCAGGTGTGGTCTTTTGACGAACAAACTCTTGCCACTGAGCTTGTGTGATTTTTCCCATCTTCCTCGGGCTAGGGACCTTATCAGCCTTAACATAAGAATTTGTGAGACCTATGTGTGCTGAATACATTGGCTATGGCGATAAAAGTTTTGAATACTACCAAAACACCTTTATCATCAAGGTCTGACTCTAGGTTCGACTAGCTTTGGCAAGGTCTGGTGCTTGATCGTAGTGCTTCTGCTTTTACTGTGAAATGTTTTGAACTTGCTTTACATTGTTGGAAAGATTTCTTAGTATTCATTTGCTAAGTTTTTGGTGTGTTTTGGTGGTTATGGTTGATATCATTTTGCTATGTTTTGCAACATGCCTTTGTGAGGTGCTCACATAAGATGTTGTAGTTTCGGAACTAATGTGAGTCAAGTCGCGGACTTCGGCTCGTACGAATTGGTTGTTTATTCATGTGCAAGTGTTGCTTGAGTTCAAGTCATGACTGGTGACATGATCCTTTGGACTAGTCTCAGGGAGGAGATGAGGTTCCAATAACCAAATTTAGGAAGAATTGTGGTTGAGCGGGTCAGGAGGTCGAGCAAGATGATTAAATCAAGGGCAGTGCATATGAAGCTTACTGGACGTCGAAGGAAGGTGTTCGCACATATGCATGCGGTGCATGACGTGGAAACATGGTTCTGAAGATGGGTTAAGAAAGGGAAGATATGGTTGGAAAGATCAGATCGTATCAGTTGATGACTTTGGCTACGACAGGGTCGATTATGGCTCGGTATGGAAAGTATCAAGTAGGTTATGATAGGATTTTGTGTGGGTCACGAATTTGAGTTGTTTTAGGAATGTGGTACGTTCCTAAGGTGTTTGGAAGTCTTAAAATTGCTTCTATCTGCGTATAGAAGTGTCCTAAGCAGTTATGGAAAGTTTCGATTCGTGATTTGAGTAGGATTAGAGTCCCACATGAGATTGGGTTGGCCTAAGGGCTGGTTATATAAGCAAGGGAGGCCAGGGCTCGTGGTAGATGACTTTGGGGATCTTCCTCTTGTGTTCTATTGAATAAAATTTGTAGTTGAAAGGAACTTTTGTGCCTTGTTCGTCCGACTTTTTCCAGACATGTTTTTCTCATCGAGTTTCTGCACAACACTATCTTTCTTTGGTGGTTTTATCATAACTCGAGTTTTACAGATCCAATTGACGTAATTCATTTTGGATTGTCTTCACAACTTGATTATCTATCATCTGTAAAAATTTCACGGTCATTGGATTTGTGGTTTCTGATCTACACGAGTTCCTTTGCAGCATTCCAGAACTGTTTTTCTCGGGTAAGACAGATTGACCTTTGTTCGATCTTTCGATCGTAACTTGAGTTTCTCTCGACGGATTTGAGTGACTCTTGTTGTGTCGTCTTCGTTACTCGATTCTCTCTGATATTATTACGTTTGTCACGGTGAAACACGTTTAGATTAGTCTCACACATGATTTCTTTAATGGATCTCTTTTCTACCGAAGGGGTTAGGATTTAATTGTTTCTGCTGCGTAAGATTTTTTAAATCTACCATTCACCCCCTCTGGTAGCTTTTCATGTGCTCTTCGATCCTACAGCATTCATTTCACTCTTTCAGCCACGAAACTTCAAGCCGCAAGAGACCAATGTTGCTTTCTTTACAGCTTCTTCCGTGCCTTTCGGGAACTTGAATTGTTTATTTATCCTTTCCCACAACTCATTCTTGGTCTCCTCAGGTAATTTTCTCTAATTCTCGGTTGTGATCGGCACGAGCTCTCTAACAAGAAAACTGCATGCATTTCGGTATTTGGTAACTGAATCCAGTGGTTCTTGGAGAAGCCCACCTGGACCGACCCTTGTTATGTACATGATGCAGTCCAATGGACCATTATTGGGACCTCGTTGCCCTCGTTTCCACTTGAGTGAAGCTGAGGATTCATGCATTGGAGAACCTTCTGCGGTTTTAGGAGCCGAAGTCACCTCGTTGTCTTCGCAATTTATCTAGGTAGAAAAGAATTATAAGACTTCGTATACTCGACAACCAACATTAACTTGAACTGCTGAAGTTAAGATTCGTGATCCATACCTCATCGGCAGGATCATATTCTGGGTCGAGATCTTCTGAAGTCTTTTTCATTTTTATATTCGAAAAAGGATCCGATGGACTATGAAAGAAGCCTGAACTGCTGGAGTCAGTAAACTCCATGTTGTCTTCTTTATTGTTACTACCAGCACCTGTCCTCTTAGGGATTCCCATGCTAGAACTAATAAGACAAAAAATATAATGAATGGCATATTAACTCTACATGAAGTGTCCCGCAGAACCATCAACCACTTGTGCGTGTCAAACAATTTATGAAGTCATGGCCAAAACACGAGTACAAGGTGAGATATACGAGTACAAGGTAGAGGGCATCACATGATTATAAGGCCATGTACCGTGCAAAGTGCTTAGTCTATATATGCTTAAAGAGAAAGATCCATGTCCATATATGAGAGGGTATCATTTCTAAAAAAAATAAAAAAGGGGGAGGGGTGGGTTGGGGGTTAAGGACCTTAGTAAGATGAATGTCAGTCTCCTGACCAAATGGTAGTGAAGATTGGAAAAGGAACAAGGGCTTTGGCAGGACATTGTCAGAGTTAAATACATTAGGGATTCTCATGTTGGGACATTGAGACATAAAATGTCTAACTCTCACATATGGAGAGACCTTCAAAAAGTCAAGAATATATATACAAGAGCAGAAAATTTACTTTAGGGAATGGTGAAACAATAAGTTTTTGGTTAGAGGTGAAACAGGAGCCTTTTCAGTTATTTCGGTTTATACTAAATTGACTAGGTCATATTCTGGACCTGGTTATAAACAAATTTGGAAAGCTAGAATCCCTCCCAAAATCAAAATCTTTATGTGGTTGATTGAAAATGATGCTATATTAGTGAAAGAAAACATGGTCAAAAGAAATTGATATGGTGATGCCTCATGTAGCTTTTGCCATGAATTTGAAACAGTGAATCATTATGCTTTTTGGCTGCTACATAAGCTTGGACAGCCTGCTCAAAATTTGCATATGGTTCATAGCATCATAACAAATAGTTGTTATCATGTCCGAACCCTAACCAAGGAAATCTATACCATGGTCCACCACCACCACCAACTGGATGCCTACCCTTTTCGAATTCCCGAACCCTAACCATGGAAATCTATGCAAGTCTCCATTTGACTCGGCCGGCGGCGAGGGCAAGGAGGGAGGCGGCACGGGGATGGAGGAGGCAAGGTCGAAGGGTTTAGGATTTACCGTGAAGCTCGGCGACAACGGCTAGGGCTTCGCTCGGCGTACCTGGATGTGGTGAGGGTAAAGCAAACGGACAACGGCGAAGCTCGGCCGAGAAGGCGAAGCTCGGCGACGACGGCGAAGATCGGCGACGAGAACGGTGAAGACTTGGCGACAAACGAAATTTTGGCAGCCTGACGGCGTCTAAGTGATTCCACCCGGGTTAGGTTTTTCCAATGCAACCGAGGGCTATATATAGACGTCTATCTTCTCAGGCGGTTTTTAAGTACCAACCGACTGAGAAGATGTTTATCTCAGGCGGGTGAAAATTACCAACTGCTTGAGTAGATGCATTTATCTCCGGCAGTTGGTAAGTCATACCCTCCTGCGATAATCTTTTGCTCAAGCGGTTATTCATTAGCAACCGCCTGAGAAGATCTTTATGTAAGCTTAATTAATATTCTTAATTAATTGTAGGGCCTTTCAAAATCCCAAATTCCACTTTCTTGTAATATGATTGAGTATTAAAGGTTACCATTACATTTCACTTCATAAAGCCTTTGAAATTTGTCAGAACATAAAAAACATATAATAATTACTATTTTTCATTTTTCTATCTTGATGAATATAATGATTTTTTCATTTATTTCTTCAATGGATATTTTTAGTCATCATACCAACCTCTATGAATTTTTTCAGATTTTTTAAATTTTTTTTAATCAATGTGTGTTCAAAATTTGATGAATGCCTCGTATATGAGAATTTGGTTAGAATGATGAAGAATTTGAATTTTGACATGTTGTAATGCTTTAAAAAAATTAGCAAAATTCATACATGTATAAATATTACAAATATGTTCATACAAACCAATTTCAGTGAAGGATCCTTTTTTTAGGAGATACACAAATGTGAATAATATGTGAGTATAAATTAATTTGATATTTACCGAAACATTACAATGTTATCTATAAAAGTTTTAAACTATTTGTTCCAGGTGGTAGATATTAATTTTTGAAAAATATAAAAGAAAGAATCATCGAATTTGGACTCAATTTGCAGAATCTATACATGTTTGAGTATTTATATTGGAATCTAAATAAAAAAGATGCAAGGAAAAAGAAAACTGAAGAACATGCTCGGACATTATCTCAGGAGGTTGGTACTTAATAACCGCCTGAGATAATCTTTTTCTTAGGCAGTTATTCATTACCAACCACCTGAGAAGATATTTATGTAAGCTTAATTAATATTCTTGATTAAGGTCTTTCAAAAGCCCAAATTCCATTTTCTTGTAATATGATTGAGTATTAAAGGTTACCATTAAATTTCACTTCATAAGCCTTTGAAATTGGTCATAACATAAAAATATATAACAATTGCTATTTGTCATTTTTTTCTATCTTGATGAATATAATGATTTTTTCATTTATTTTTTCAATGGAAATTTTTAGTCATCATACCAACCTCTATGAATTTTTTAAGATTTTTTTATTTTTTTTGAATCAATGTGTGTTCAAAATTTGATGAATGTCTCATATGTATATGAGCATTTGGTTAGAATGGTGTATAATTTGAATTTTGACATGTTGAAATGCTTTAAAAAAATTAACAAAATTCATACATGTATAAATAATACAAATATGTTCATACAAACCAATTTCAGTCAAATATCCTTTTTTTAGGAGATACACAAAAGTGAATAATATGTGAGTATAAATTAATCTGATATTTACCAAAACATTACAATGTTAGCTATACATATTTGGTCCAGGTGGTAGATGTTAATTTTTGAAAAATATAGAAGAAAGAATCATCGAATTTGGACTCAGTTTGCCGAATATATACATGTTTGAGTATTTATATTGGAATCTAAATAAAAAAGAAGCAAGGGAAAAGAAAACTGAAGAACATGCTCGGGCATTATCCCAGGCGGTTGGTAAGTAATACCCGCTTGAGATAATCTTTTTCTCAGGTGGTTATTCATTACCAACCGTTTGAGAAGCAGTTAAAAACCGCCTGACAAAAACTCCTGAACTTTTTTAATTTCTTATCACAGGCGGTTGTTTCGTTAAAAACCGCCTGTGAAAACCGACACCTATATAAAGGCCCCTCGGGCACCACAGAAAACCTAACCCTAGAGATTTTCCATCGACGCCGCCAGGCTGCCAAAATTTTCCACTGTGTGACGGCTGATACTGCATTCATCAGTTGATCAACCTTCGAACAGAGAAAAGGTTAGAAGAGACTTCTTCTTCACTATCATATTTTAAATTTGTTCTGTTTTGACAATTTCGTTTTGTTGTGTTTGCATATGCCTTCAGCCCCCCCTCCCCCCCCCCCCCCCCCCAACCACTTGAGATTTGTAGTAGATTTGAATGATTAAAGGTTGAAAGATGTAATTTAGTCTCCCCTTGAGCTCACCCATGAATTTTACAGAACAAAAAGTAAATTTGAAGGATTAAAGGTTGAAGATGAATACAAGCACATCACCTGTTTGATGAAATGTTTCAATGAATAAGCCTAACTTCAAAAATCCATTATGGCCACAAGGAAGCTGAGAAAATTATGAAACAATATTTCTTGGAACCCTTATGAACAGACCTACATGATACCAGTATTCACTCATATGATACAGTCTTGTGATGTCTCTGTAAATTCATTTTATTTAAAACATTTAGGGAATATTTGTCGCCAAATTTTGTAAATCTTACAAAAATCTGTTATTGAAGCATGGACCATCGAGCGTGGATGTATAACATGCCAAAACCCGATCCTATGTACATTC
The DNA here is from genome assembly GCA_036927565.1 of Tuctoria greenei. NCBI lineage: Eukaryota > Viridiplantae > Streptophyta > Magnoliopsida > Poales > Poaceae > Tuctoria > Tuctoria greenei. The sequence goes on along the minus strand of JAYESD010000011.1, from coordinate 125,498,156 downwards.
ATAATGTTACAAATTTTATTGAAGCATCCAAGAGACATGCGAAGTTGCAAAAGATAGATGACATATTGTGTCCATGTATTGACTGCGAAAATAAGATTGCTTGGATAGATACTATAGTAATCCAATCTCATTCGGTGAAAAGAGGTTACAAAGAAATACACAATATGGACAGAGCATGGTGAGTTAGATACACATGAAGTGGATAAAGATGATAAGAGAGGTTCAGATGACGATAATGTTCATATCGATGATGGTAGTGACAATCAAGATGGTGATGATGATGATGAGTCCGATTGTGAGGAGATGTTGCGTCACATTGAACCATATGTATTGACTTCTATGGGAGCAAGTAAAGGTTTAAGTAAAATGGAGAAATTACATAATGCGTCGACGGAGCTTTTATATGATGAATCAAACGGTTGTGATAAAGAGTTTACTACATTGTGTACAGTCTTAGAACTACTAAAGTTGAAAGCCACACACGGATGGTTCGATTGTAGTTTCTCTGATCATTTGAATCTTATGGCAGAAATTCTTCCAAATCCAAATAAACTGCCCAGAAGCACTTATAAAGGGAAGAAACTTCTTTGCCCGATGGCAGTAGGTGTGAAAAAAATACACGCTTGTGTGAACCATTGTATTCTGTATCGCAAAGAGCATGAGCTCACAACTAGATGTCTCATTTGTGTTGTCAGTAGATATAAGAAGGACTACAATCACCAGTATGTTACCAACATGAAAAAGTCTTGGAAGAATAAGAAGTTTATTATTGGTCCTAAAGGTGACGACAGCGATACATCTGGCGATGTAGACGGGAAGAATAAGAGAAAATTCCTGACTTGGTGATGTGGTACCTTCCTGAATTGATCGCTTGAAGCATTTGTTCTCAAACCCTAGGGAGGCTGAACTTATGCGTTGGCATTCTGAGCAGCACAAGAAGAATGAAAAACAAATTCGACACCCTGGTGATGCAACACAGTGGAAAATTTTTGATATTCAGTATCTAGAATTTGCAAAGGAAATCAGAAATGTAAGGTTTGCCTTGGGTACAGACGGAATGAATTTGTTTGGTGAAAAATGGAGCATACACAACACATGGTCCGTGGTCTTAATGATGTACAAACTACTGACGTGGTTGTGTCACAAAAGGAAATATATCTTATTATCTGTGTAAGACCTATGTGTGCTGAATACATTAGCTTTGACAATAAAAGTTTTGAATGTTGCCATAACATCTTTTTGGCAAGGTCTGACTTTAGCTCCGACATGTCTTTGTTAAGCTCTGATATGTTTTTGCTAGGTCCGACTTATGTTAGTTAGCTCCGACATGTTTTTCTAGCTCCGACGCTAGGTTGTACTAGCTTCGGTAAGCTTTGGCGCTAGGTTGTACTAGCTTTGGTAAGCTCCGGCTCAAGCTCCGGTTAGTTTTGGCAAGATTGGAAGCTTGATCGCAATGTTCCTGCTTTTTCTATGAAATGTTTTGAACTTGCTTTACATTGTTGGAAAGATTGCTTAGTATTCATTTGCTAATTTTTTTGTGCATTTTGGTTTATATGGTTCATATCATTTTGCTGTGGTTTGCAACATGCTTATGTGAAGTGCTCACGTAAGATGTTGTAGTTTTGGAACTAACGAGAGTCAAGTTGAGGACTTGTGCTCGGAAGTATTGGTTGTTTGTTCATGTGCAGGTGTTGCTTTGAGTTCAAGACATGGCTGGTGACGGGATCCATTGAACTAGTCTTTGGGAGAAGATGAGGTTCAACAACCAAGTTCGGGAAGAAATTGTGGTTGAGTTAATCAGAAGGTTGCGCAACATGTTTGAATCAAGAACAATGCATATGAAGGTATCTTGGACGTTGTTGGAAGATGTTTGCACATGTGCAAGGAGTGCATGGACGTGGCTGCTTGGTTCCAAGGCATGATGAAGAGATGTGGATGAAAAAATTGGTCGGAAAGGTCCAACCGACTAGGTTATGGACTCAGGCTGCGGCTGAGTCGGGTTTGACTCAAATATGGAAAGATTTGAGTTGGTTATGATAGGATTTCGTGTGGATCACAAATTTGAGTTGTTTTAGGAATGTGGGATACGTTCCTAAGGTGTTTGGAATTCTTAAGATTGCTTCTATCTGCATATAGAAGATTCCTATGCAGTTATGAAAAGTTTCGATTCGTGATTCGAGTAGGATAAGAGTCCTAGTTAAGTTTGGGTTGGCCTAAGGGCTGGTTATATAAGCAAGAGAGGCCAAAGCTCGTGGTGCACGACTTTGGGGCTGTTCCTCTTGTGTTCTATTGAATAAAATCCTTAGTTGAAAGAAACTTTTGTGCCTTGTTCGTCCAATTTGTTCCATACAAGTTTTTCTCATCGAGTTTTCTGCACAGCACTACCTTTCTTTGGTGGTTTCATCATAACTCGAGTTTTACAGATCGAATTGACGTGATTCTTTTTGAGTTGTCTTCACAATTGATTATCTTTCATATGTCGAAATTTCACGGTCATTTTATTTGTATTTTTTGATCTACACGAGTTTCTTTGCAGTATTACAGATCTATTTTTTTTCTCGGGTAGGACAGATTGATCTTTGTCCAATCTTTCAATCGTAACTTGAGTTTACATCGACGGATTTGAGTGATTCTTATTGTGTTGTCTTCATGACTTGATTCTCTCTGATATCTATCACTTTCATCGCGGTGAAACATGTTTATATTAGTCTCACACATGATTTCTTTAACGGATCGTTTTTCTGCCGAAGAGTTTTCATTGCTTCCGCTGAAAAAGTGTTAAATCTACCATTCACCCCCCCCTTTGGTAGCTTTTCACGTGCTCTTTGATCCTACAATTGGTATCAGAGCCACGGTGCTCTAATATTTGTGATTTTGATGTGTTTTTAACTAAACATCATGGAGAAATACTCCGCCAAACCTTGTGTGTTTAGTGGTATTGATTTTTAGGTTTGGAAGGCACGTATGGAAGCCTTCATCCAGGCTCAAGGCTGCACAATATGGGAGAAGGTATACAAGCCTTATGAAGTGTCGTCAAATGATCAAGTTACAGCTACAAAACTGAGGGATGTCGACAACAACAACAAGACTCAAAACTTGATCATACAAGGATTAACTCAAAGCGACTTCGACCGTGTTGCACACATCCGATCTGCATACGATGTGTGGAAAGCACTTTGTGACTACCACGAAGGATCAAACACGGTCAAGGAGGTAAGAAAATACATGTTCAATAAAGAATACATGCGCATCAAGATGCAACCCGGTGAGTCTATTGATGACCTTTTTGCTCGCTTTAATAAAATTCTTAGCAACTTGCGTAGTGTCAATGTTAAATTTTCAGATGCTGAAAATGCTAGGTAATTGTTAAGTGCATTAGATATGTCAATTTGGGAGATGAAAGTCACAAATATTCGTGAATCTACTGTCATGAGTACACTTACTTTAGATATGCTATATTCCAAGTTAAAAACTCATGAAATTGACATAATATCACGTAAGAACCCCAACAAGTCTAATGCTTTTGTTTCTCAACGTGATATGCCTAGCTCTGGGCAATCTTCATCTTGTAGTACACTTGCTTTGTTGTCCTTCTCTAACCCTTGAACAGATTAGGGAGTTTCCAGAGGAGGAACTAGTACTTCTCTCTAGTAGGTTCTCGAAAGCATTGCAAAATATGAGAACTAGAAGGAGAGGAAGCTCCGGACCTCAACGATGTTTCGAATGTGATAAGACGGGACATTTTTGTTCAGATTTCCCTAACCTTTTAGGTCCTACTTCCAGGGATGAAAAGCAAACAAGGACGAAACACTCCTCTGCAAAAGATACAAAGAAAAAGAAGTGTTTTACAGGACGTCAATTGGTGAACAGTTTTATCTCCGCACTTCAAGAACTTGGCTCAAGCGATGTGGACATTGGAAGTGACGAAGATGAAGATGATTTGGCAACTTGTGCTTCATGGCAGGCAAATCAAGATCAAGTATGGAAAATGCAGAACACAACAGTGACAATGAAGAGGTATGTCCTACTTGCAAAGAAATGTGTGATGCTATTTCTCGTGCCACTATTATAGTTAAGAAAAAGGACAAAAAACTTCGGGATAGTTCTGCTAAAATTGAATCACTAGAATCTAAAATCAACCGTTTAAAAACTTTGATTCCTAGTGATGATGCATGTCCCTCATGTGATTTAATATATGAACAATTGTCCTCATTAAGAAGTGTGCACACCTCCACACTTGATAAACTTGAGTTAGAAATTGAAAAGAATAGAGAGCTTGCTGCACTTAATGATAAAAACTTGAAAGATGCTAGCTGTTCTACATTTGATTTGCATTGTTCTACTTGTGATGATCTTGATAAGAAACTACAAGATTCTATGATTGAAATTTCTATTTTTAACAATGCTTTACTTTTTCTTGAAGTTAAATTTTGTTCCAATTGCAAATTAAAAGTAAAATATCATGTGAAAATTGACTTGATCTGTCCAATAAACTTGATGATATGCATAGGACATTAGATCAGTTTTGTAATGGGAATAAGAACCTAAACTTGCTGCTGAATTCTTTCAAGTCTTGCAATGATAAAACTGGTTTAGGTTTTGATTCTCATGCTCATGCTAAGGCAAATCCATCTAAAATTGTAAAGTCATTAGGAAGTGGTTTGATTCAAACAATTTCTAAACAAAAAGAAGTGGTTTTCAAATCTGTAGGAGTGTTGTCCCATTCGGTTTAGAAGGCATGTTAAATTTAGACATGAACACAAAGTTCAATTTCATTGTACCTACGGTGGTAGAGATAGTCATGTCATAGATTTTTATTATAGACTAGCTAAACAACAGAAAAAGGAAAGCATGATTGCTAGATCTCATAACTTTCATGCAAAATTTGCTGCACTTGCTAAACCGAATGATAGGAACATGCAATATGCTAGAATGAGTCGAAAACATGCAAAGTTTGCTCCCAAACCTACTGTTTTTCGTGCTACACATGTAACATATCGTAGGACAGTAGTTGGGTACAAAAATCCTAAAGTTTTGGCACATAAACCTGTTGTTTTATCTCAGCTTTCGCGTGTTATTCCTGCTGCACATCGTGTGACTCAGTACTGGATTCCTAAATGCCTTTTGAATAACCCCAATATTGAGTCATCGATGTATTGTGCTTCTATGTAGGTTACACGCTTAAGGAAGGAGAACTTTTGGATTGTGGATTCAGGTTGCTCACGCCTGTGAGGATCGAAACGCCCAAGAGGGGGGGGGGGGGGGTGAATTGGGCTTTCTTCAAATTTTAAGGCAATTAAAAACTTAAGTGTTGAAGTCCAATTCCCTATGCAAGAATTCTACGCATTCAAAAGAGATAAGTTGCGGAATAGTAAATGCGTAAAAGTAGAGGGTAAGGAGAGGGATGCAAACTCCCGCGGAGACACGAAGACACGGCGATTTTTCCCGTGGTTCGGTAAGATCACAAAGATCTTCCTACGTCCACGTTGTGGCACCCACCAAAGGGTATAGCCACTCCCAAGTCACCAAGACAAGGGATCTCACTATCTTCCCCCGTTCGCCATCTCCAGCAAGGTGGAGCTCAAGCCTTGTACAAGGGTGATCCTCCGGGCTTCCACAAACGCCTTGGCAAGCTCTGGAGTGATCTCTTCTTCGTCCAACGATTACAAGGTGAGAGGAGTCACCAAGACACTCTCCCTTACAGCTCTCACTAGCCTAGAGACTCCAATCACCAAGAATGGATGCACACAAGCTTTTCTCTAGCTAGATCTAGCCTATAGTTGGAGTACAAGTAGTTTTGAGGTGTGGAAGTGGTTGCTCTTGGTCTTGAATGCTTGAGGATGTGTAGTGAGGCTCTGGTGATCAAGACTTGTCAAAATGACTGGTTGGAGGGGTTTAAATAGCCAGCCTTCCCGAATTAGCCGTTGGAAAAGTAGGCTGATTAACTTTACTGTTCACATCGGATGATCCGATGCACCCCTTTATTGAGCATCGGTCGATTTCAATTAGCTGACATCACTGTGTCAGGTATGACCGTTGATCGACCGATGTAACATCCTCTTCATCATCGGATGATCCGGTGAGTAGATCCTCAACTTGTCCAGAAATAATAGCTTCTGTTGAATTGGACCGATGTACACTTGGATTCATCATCGGATGATCCGGTGTGTACTTCTCCAGAATCACTCAAAGATCATCCCTTCTGTTGGATTCAACCGATGTGCCACTTCCTTCACATCGGATGATCCGGTGTGTACTTGGCTCTGAGGTCTTCTTCTTCTGCAAACTCAAACTCGACCGATGTAGTCATTTTGCAAGACATCGGATGATCCGGTGAGTTGAACTTGTTTGCATCGAGTTGTTTTGAGTTGATCTTTTGGAATCTTCTCGAGTGACCTCTTTGACAATTGTTAGACTTGTTCTTCTGATGAATGTTAATCTTCTTGTGTTGCCAATTTTGATAGAATAACGTCATTGAATGAGTTCTTCATTTATTCTTCATGAAAATCGAATAACCCCTTAGAATATATCGTTGAGGGGTCTCCATTTGTATCCAATGAGCAGTAGATGATATGAGAGATGATTCATTACGTTTGATTTGTTTTACGTGAGACCTCGCATCCACAAACTCATTAGTAATCACTAACGGTTGTCATTAATCACCGAAACCATACCTCATGGGGGCCTAGAAGCTTTCAGTCTCCCCCTTTTTGGTGATTGATGACAACACAACAAGTAGAGCATAGAAGTAATGAAATTAAGACGCAATGCTCATAAAAGAATATAACAAGTACAAATTTGCAACACAAGAGGCTCGAAGGCTCAAAAAATGATCAATAAAGCACAAGAGCACAAAGTAGCAGACTGAGTACAATAATGGCAAAAGATAGTAAATGGCAGATAATAACAAGTAGTCTCAAAGATAACAATAAGTCCCAAAAAGATAAAGCTCCCCCTGTGACCAAGACTCCCCCTAAAACTGAGCTAACCTCCCCCTGACTCTAACTCTTCTCCCACTTTGGCATCAAGACACCAAAAAGGGAAGTCGAGTGCCTACGACTCTGGTGCGCTCCTAGCGATGGTGAAGCGGTCGGCGGTGCTGTCGTCGGAGCTGCTCGAGGCGGAGGTCGCTGGAGCTGGAGCTGAAGGAGCTGGAGAAGCCACTGAAGGTGCTGGGGGATCCGCTGAGACTGCTGGCGCCGGTGGAGCTGGAACTGTCGGTAAGGGTGTGCTAACCACTGGAGTAGGTGAGAACTGAAACGACGTCGGTGGCAGCACAGGTGAGTGAATCGGCGCAGTCAAGGCAAGCAGAGGCGACATACTGAAGCTCGGAATAGGAGAGGTCGGCACTGGAGCTGCAGCAGGTGCCAGAGGAGGTGCTCCGGGAGCCTGACCAAGTCCCGGCTGCTGAGGTGGAAGGGCGATCCTGGTCTGCTGGTAGAGGTTGGTGATCAACCCCAGAATGCCCATCATAGCCTGCTGAGTCTGCTGCTGCTGGTCAAGAGTGCGCCTGGTCATCTGATCAACAAAGTTAGTGAACCTGTCGGTGTCCTCTCGCCTCTGACGGGCTATCTCCAGCTGCATCTCCTGTTGCTGCCTCTGAAGCTCCTCGTGTCGTGCGTCCTGCTGACGCTGCTGCTCGATCATCTGCTGAAGTAGGGACGAGAGCTCAGAAGGCTGTGACACCTGTGCCTCTGACACCGGAGGTGGTGTGGGTGGTGGAGCAGCTGATCCTCCCGCCTCCGCGTCGTGCTGTCTTGGTGGAGGAGGAGGAGGGAAGTACTCCTCGACGCTGTCGCTGGTGTCACTGTCTGATCAGATATGCTGTAGGTCTCCACCCTGAGCCTCTGCCTGTGCAAGCTCTGTGTCCTCCCTGGCCAAGTCTGCCCAGTCCCCCTCAGAAAGTCTAGCCCGGACGTGACGCTCGACTGGACGGCCAAGGCGGCGGTCTCCAGGAGCGGGGACTCGGTAGTGGCTGAACCGAGTAATGTGGAGCTCTGTCAGAGGAGCAGTGCCTGGAGAACCCTCTGGAACCAGCTGGTGAAGAAGGTGACAGATCCAGTGACCGAAGACCAACTGTCGAAGCATCCCAACTCCATCAGTGATCACATCCTCCATCTCGCAGATCAGGATGTCCACGATATCGAACTCCATCCCGTTCATCACATAGAACAGGAGAGTCTGATGTAGGCTCGTGAATCCCTCAAGGTAGCCAGACCTCGGAAGCAGTGTGCGGCGCAGTATGTGGTGAACTGTGCGAGCCGCTGGAGTGAGTAGCGCTGGCACCCTCGGCTGGTCTGGAGTGAAGGACGGAGTGAACAGCCCACTGATCTCGTCGAACGGTGGTGATACTCCTCCAGTTAGTGGCCTCCTCGGTGAGTTTGCTTCTCTGTACACGATCTGGTGCAGACAGGTAGTAGAGGTGTCCACACCAAGCAGTCTGGCCAACAGATCTCGAGACACGTCGTGGAGCTGCCCCAAGAACATGAAGTGGATCGAGCGGTGGCCCTCAGAGACGTAGAGAGTGGCGTAGAAGACTCGGACCCACTCCTCGATGTAAGCACTCCGCTGGTGTGAAAGCAGCTCTACCAGACCTCTGTATCTCTCAAAGTACGGTCTAATCCTATGTCCGACTGCTGCAGCTAGCTGATCCCAATCAATACTGTTATGCTGGAAGAGCTTGTGGCCCCAACGCCTGTATGTCTCGTACAGGGACGCCTGTGTCAGGGTCCAGAAGCGGGGATCCACTCGAGTGTCCCTCGGCTGCGGGAACCACTCCTCAGGCAATGCTGTCCATCTGAGCCTCTTCAACTGCTTTGCCTTGAACTTCCTGTAATCTGTCGGTCTGACATCCTCAGCAACTCTGACGGCAGTATCCATCTGGTAGATGGCCCTCTGGGCCTCTCTGTCCTCAGCGCGGTCAGCTGCAGAGGGGCGCTGACTCGCTGTAGGGGTCTATCCACCCCCACGAGTCCTCGGAGTGCGCCGACGGACAAGAGGCGTCACCTCGGTCTCCTCCTCGTTGGAGCCCTCGGGTGGCACCGGCTGTACTGGAGGCTGCTGCTGCCTCTATCGAGACTCGCGAATCCGCAAGGAACCGCGATGGCCGCGCTCACGCTCCTCGGCGGCGGGAGTGGCCGACTCCGCACGACGAGCTTCCTTCGAGAGCTTTTGCTTCTTTGTGGCGGGCTCCTTGATGGCCTTGCCCTTTCCCTTACGATCACAGCCCATTTTGATGCGAACACGGACTAGGGTTGGAGACGCCGAAAACGCGAGAACAACGAACGGCGACGAGCAACTCGGGGGAAAACCCTAGAGATGAAGAATGCCGGTGGGGAGAGGTGGTGGTAAGATGGTGGTGCTTGGAAGCTGACGGTGGAGGCTGCTGTGGTGGCGGCGGCGCGGTGGCGAGGGAGAGGTGCGGCGGCGGCGAGGAATCGCGCGGCAGCGCGAGGAAGAACGGGCAGCGGCGACCGAAGGTGCCGCGGCGGCCTGGAGGACCGGCGGCGGTAGCCTGGGAGGCGGCGGCGGCCTGGACGGCGGCGAGCGGCTGTGGAACGACGGTGGCGGCGACCGAGGGGAGCGCAAGCCCGATGACGGCGGCGGGGTGTCGGGAGAGAGAAGAAAGGGACGAAGGAGGCGGCCGAACCGTTTTTAAAGTGTACGGGCAAACCCTAGCCGCTAACAGAACATCAGATGGACCGATGATCATCGGAGCAGAGCATCGGTCGAGTTCAACAGAGAGTTCGTTCCAAGAACCTTTTTAGAACCGAATGATCCGACGTGGAGGAGTCGATCATCGGTCGAATTCTGCAGGACACCAGAATACTGAACATCGGATGCTCCGATGTTTTCCAAAATGAACTCATCGGTCGAATGGCACAGTAAGGGTGTTCAAAAGAGGGATGTTGACACCGGATGGTCCGACGTGGGAGGAAGTAACATCGGTGGAATTGATCACAGCTCCAGAATAGAGAACACCGGATGGACGATGTTTTTCAGAATGAACGCGTCGGATCATTTGAGATTCTGACTGAACTGGCCCTTGAAGATTGAACACCTATTGGTCTGAAGAGGGTTTGACCTAAGCATCGGATAATCCGATGACTACAGAACAATAACATCCCATATATGTCCTTTGACCAAACAAACAAGCAAGGAGAAACACTTGTCTTAGGACTTTTTGGGCAACCCCTTACCCCTCAAAGATACTAATATGCCAATAACTTGGCTAATCCTTAAAGCAAATGGAACACCGAGAAAAAAGAGGAAAATATCCAAATAAAATGTAAGGCCCATGCTTTGTGAGGTAGAGTATGAAGACTTCTATCTCTTTGAAGCATGTTCCTCTAGGCATTAACACACCTAACATTTTGTTCTTTCCACCTTGTATGAGTTGAGATATTGCATTTCAAACAAGTCTCTTTCTCATGAGGTGGGTTCCCCTTTGTGACAATCTACCGTATGCAATGCCAAACAAATTATAGTGCAAGAAATTTAAATCTATATGGCAGGCATCATGCAAGACATAAAGTAAATCTATCTTGCCAGATTTGAACCTTTCAAAGGCTTCTTCAGGGAGAGCTACTCTCCAAGCCTTGGGAAAACCCAAAAGAACCACCATCCCAAGCTAACCCTAGCTCACCCCTATCCTTTGAGAGTTAGGCAAGACCTATATGATATGCATTCTTACATGACGTTTGTTGCATCTAGCACATTTAATTCACTCCTTAGCCTAGAAAAAGTTTTCTCATCAAGTGGTTTAGTGAAGATATCCGCCAATTGTTCTTCAGACCTAACACCTTGCAAAGAGATGTCTCCTTTAGCCTCATGATCCCGCAAGAAGTGATGGCGAATATCAATGTTCTTAGTGCGGGAGTGTTGAACGGGGTTTCTAGCTATCTTAACCGCACTTTCATTGTCAAAAAGGAGAGGCACACAACCAAATTTAATTCCAAAGTCCAAAAGGGTTTGCTTCATATATAGAATTTGGGCACAACATGCACCGGCCGCTATATACTCCGCCTCCGCGGTGGACAAAGCCACGGAATTTTGCTTTTTGCTCGACCAAGATACTAGGGAACGCCCAAGTAAGTGGCACCCACCGGAGGTACTCTTACGATCCACACGGCATCCGGCAAAGTCCGAATCCGAGTAACCCAAGAGATGGAAACTAGCGTTCTTGGGGTACCACAAATCTACACTTGGGGTATGCTTGAGATACCGAAGTATCCTAAAGACGGCCTTACGATGCGATTCTTTAGGTGCCGCTTGAAAGCGAGCACACAAGCACACACTAAACATGATATCGGGCCTAGATGCGGTAAGATATAACAATGAACCAATCATGGAACGGTAGTGAGATTGATCAATAGGTTTACCGTCCAAGTTCGGGTCGAGATGACAATTTGTCGCCATTGGAGTACTTCTTGAGCTACAATCTCCCATCTCAAATTTCTTCAAGAGGTCCTTGGTGTACTTCTCTTGGTAGATGAAGGTCCCCTCTTGAAGTTGCTTGATTTGAAATCCAAGGAAGAAGTTGAGCTCTCCAATCATTGACATCTCGAATTCCCTAGACATCATGGTGCCAAACTCATGGCTAAGAGATTTGTTAGTTGAGCCAAAAATAATATTATTGACATAAATTTAACAAATAAATAAATCCCCGTCGATGTCATTGGTGAAGAGTGTAGTGTCCACCCTCCCGATCTTGAATCCTTGCATGACCAAGAAATCCCTTAGACGTTCATACCATGGCCTAGGTGCTTGCTTGAGCCCGTAGAGCACCTTGTGTAACCTATACACATGATTAGGATTCCTCGGATATTCAAACCCGGGAGGTTGCTCAACATAAACAAGCTCGTTAATATAACCATTAAGAAAGGCACTTTTAACGTCCATTTGATAAAGCATTATATTGTGATGCGAAGCAAAAGCAAGGAGTATACGAATAGCTTCTAACCGAGCGACCGGAGCGAATGTTTCTCCAAAGTCTAGTCCTTCAACTTGTGAGAAACCCTTGGCCACAAGTCTTGCCTTGTTGTGGACCACAACGCCATTCTCGTCTTGCTTGTTGCGGTACACCCACTTCGTTCCGATGACGTTCTTGTCCTTGGGTCGCTCCTCCAACACCCAAACTTCATTGCGGGTGAAGTTGTTGAGTTCTTCTTGCATGGCCATCACCCAATTTGGATCTTGGAGTGCTTCCTCTATATGAGTGGGTTCTACACACGAAACAAACGAGTAGTGCTCACAAAACTAAGCGACATGGCGAGAACGAGTACTTACTCCCCATGACGGACTTCCGATGATTTGATCAATCGGATGCGCCTTGGAGATGCGTCCATGCCTCATAAGTGATTGTGAAGCACTTGGCGGTGGTGAAGCATCTTGCTCGTCTTGTGGTTGGACTTGATCTTGGACTTCTTCTTCTTCTTGTTGATGTTGTGCGGCTTGTGAATCTTGCATTGGCAATGGATCATCTTTTTCTTCTTCTTCATCAACTTGAGGCGCCATGGAGGTGTTGATGTTGGAACTTGATGCTCCCCCTTGATCATGGTTCTCCTCAACTTCGGGCTTGATGTCTCCAATGGTCATGTTCTTCATAGCTTCTCGTAGAGGCTCATCATCTATATCATCATGACCAAAACTCTCCTCTTGGGAGCCAATAGTCTCATCAAACTCAACATCACAACTTTCTTCAACTAACCCGGAGGTTTGGTTGAATACTCGATATGCTTTTGAGTTTGACGCATAACCAAGAAAGATACCAACATCACACCTTCTTTCAAACTTACCGAGCCTTTTCTTGCGGTAGATGTAGCACTTGCACCCAAAGACTCGGAAGAGATGTTGGGCTTTCTCCCAATGAGGAGCTCATATGGGGTCTTTTGAAGTAGTCGATGAAGATAGACCCTATTAGCGGCATGGCACGCCGTGTTGATTGCTTTGGCCCAAAACTGCTCCGACGTGCCGTAGTCATCAAGCATTTCTCTTGCAAGAGTGATGAGTGTCTTGTTCTTCCTTTCAACGGCACCGTTTTGTTGAGGGGTGTATGTGGCCGAAAACTCATGTTTTACTCCTTCAAGGTCACACCACTCCCCAATGTTGTAGTTCTTGAATTCGGTGCCGTTGTCGCTCCGGACCTTGATAATGGGAAGTTGGAATTCCCTTTGAGCGCGGTTGGCGAAGGTCTTGAACACTTCCGGAGTTTCACTCTTGTCACCTAGAAACAAAGTCCAAGCATAGCGAGAATAGTCATCAACAATAACGAGACAATAGAGGTTATCGCCAAGGCTTTGATATGTGGACGGTCCGAAGACCATGTGGAGTAGTTCAAGTGGCTTGGAGGTTGACACCATTGTCTTCATTGGGTGGTGTGAAGCAACTTGTTTCCCGGCTTGACAAGCGCTACAAAGCTTGTTCTTCTCAAATGTGACATCCTTCACGCCGGTCACCATCCCAAGCTTGAATGACTTCTTGAGTTTGCTCATTCCAATGTGTGCTATGCGTCGGTGCCATAGCCATCCCAAGCTTGTCTTAGTGAAAAGACAAGTGGTCAAGCTAGCATTCTTGTTGGCGAAGTCCACTAGGTAGAGATGTCCATGCCGGAATCCTTTGAAGACTATGTCTTGGCTAGTTTCACTACTCACAACAACATCATTTTTGCTAAAAGTGCACGTTAGTCCAAGATCACATAGTTGTGCAGTAGAAAGTAAATTGAAACTAAGTGACTTAACATATAAAACATTAGAAATAGACAAGTCATTTGAGATAGCAATTTTACCTAACCCAATTATCTTTCCCTTAGAGTTATCACCAAAGGTGACTTGTTCATGATTGCCGGGGTTTTCTATGGTGGTGAACATACCATCATTGCCGGTCATATGTTGAGTGCACCCGCTATCGAGTACCCAATGCTTTCCTCCGGCTTTGTAGTTCACCTACACACATGAATTCAATTTTTGACTTTAGGCACCCAAGCCAACTTAGGTCCTTGTATGTGTGATACAAGTGTTTTTGGGACCCAAAGTTGCTTGGGGAGCTTCCCCTTCATGCCCTTCATGTCTTTGCCAATGAATCTAGCCTTCACCTTGCCACCGACTTTACTTAAGAGATAATAATGATCATCGAAAGTAGATTTATAGTTAGTAGGCAATTTGGGAGAAGGTCGGTTAGGAAGAGGACACTCCCTTGTGTGGTGGCCGGTGACCTCACAATGTTGGCAATAAGAACCAACTTCCTTGATGAAGCTTGTTCTTAGCTCCGGTGAGGGCACCTTTCCTTTGTTAGGCACCGGGAAGGATCCAAGTCCTCTCTTGTTGAAGCCTTTAGCTTGTTGGTAGAGGATTTCCTTGTGCTTGTCCTCCCCCTTAGAGAGTCTTGCCACACTAGTGCGGAGACTTTCAATCTCGTCCATCAACTCCTTCTCCCTAGGGCTTGCTTTCAAAGGCAAAGACTTATCCAAAATATTAGTGGCATGCGAAATAGTTGATACTTTGCCATCAAGGGTTTCCTTTTTCCTGTTTTTCAATTTTAGTTCAATTGCTTCATAAGCAAGGTTAAGCATTTCATGTTCTTGAACCAAGTCATTGTGCTTTCCCAAGAGTGCTAGGTTTGCTAAGTCAAGCTCATGATAGTCAAGCTTGATTTGAGCATTTTCCTCCTCGATTTGCTTGACATGTGATTTGAGCGTGTCATGCTCTTTAAGTATGGTTACATACTTGTCATGCAAATCGAGCTTCGCACTCTCAAGCTTAGCACAAGCTTGTTCAAGTGCCTTAACCTTGCTCTTCTCCCTTTTTATGATGGCATGGTATTCATTAATCATAGATGCTAATTCATCGGGGGAGAGCTCATCATCATCATCGCTAGAATCGTCACGTACCTTAGTGTTACCTTTCGCCATGAGGAACATAGGAGGTGGACGAAGAGGTGAGTCATCCTTGTTGACGATGGCAAGGCCCGCCAAGTTTTCTTCATCTTCACTCTCTTCGTCGTTTGACTCTTCATCCGTGATCCACTCATTGGCCTCGCACATGAAGACTTTTTGAGGCCCTCTTCTCTTCTTTGGAAAGAGCTTGGTCTTATTGCCTTTGTCAAATTTCTTCTTTCCAAAGGAGCGCTTGGGCTTGACCTCTTCTTCATCTTCATCACTTTCTTCTAGCTTCCGATGCTTGCCCTTGTGGTTGTCCTTCCTCTTGTCCGGTCTTGGACAATCATATGATATGTGGCCTAGATCACCACAATTATAGCATGTCTTGTTTTCATCTTTTCTTGGGAGGAAAGCTTTCTTCTTGGGATCAAAAGAGTATCCCTTCTTTGCGATCTTGGAGTTTAGACGTGAGAATTTCCTCATCATCAACGCAAGCTCATCATCGTCATCTTTGCTTGTTGCTTGCTCTTCTTCACTTGAGCTAGGCTCAACCACTTTCTTCTTCTTGGGAGTTGTCTTCTTGGTTGAAGCCTTGAGAGCAATGGTTTTTGACAATGACTCCTCCATCATTCCAAGTACGCTCATCTCATGAGCATGAATTTCTCCAATGAGCTCCGAAATTCAATGTTGTCAAGTGACTCTTTTTGGAGCATTGAATTGATAATGTTGTACTTGGGCTTGGGTAGAAGCATGAGGATCTTGCGGTTGATAAGTCCCTTGCCAAGAGAAGCAATTTCAAGTGCGTTAATCTCCTCAATGAGCACATTTAAACGAGAAAACATTTGGTTAACATTCTCATGAGGAAGCATTTTAAATTCATCATACTTGGATTTAAGCAAGTGATATTTGAGTTCTTTAACACGAGATGAGCCCTCATGTATTTCAATTAAACATGCCCAAATTTCACAAGCTTTCTCCTTACTAGCAATTCTAGCAAATACGTCTTGACTAATACATTCATTGATTGCATTTCTAGCTTTAGCATCCCATTTTAGTTGATCACCAACATAGTCAAGATCTCCAAACCCCGCATGGGTCGCTTCCCAAACTTCGGGATCAATAGCCTCTAGGTAGGCGCGCATGTGTGCTTTCCAATAGGCAAAGTTCTTGCCCTCGAAGGTAGGAACCGAACCCCCATTCTTGGCCATTTTAGCTCTCTAGCGGAGAAGCTAGAATGATCCAATGAGCAACCTGGCTCTGATACCAATTGTGAGGATCAAAACGCCCAAGAGGGGGGGTGAATTGGGCTTTCATCAAATTTTAAGGCAATTAAAAACTTAAGTGTTGAAGCCCAATTCCCTATGCAAGAATTCTACGCATTCAAAAGAGATAAGTTGCGGAATAGTAAATGCGTAAAAGTAGAGGGTAAGGAGAGGGATGCAAACTCCCGCGGAGACACGAAGACACGGCAATTTTTCCCGTGGTTCAGTAAGATCACAAAGATCTTCCTACGTCCACGTTGTGGCACCCACCAAAGGGTATAGCCACTCCCAAGTCACCAAGACAAGGGATCTCACTATCTTCCTCCGTTCGCCATCTCCGGCAAGGTGGAGCTCAAGCCTTGTACAAGGGTGATCCTCCGGGCTTCCACAAACGCCTTGGCAAGCTCCGGAGTGATCTCTTCTTCATCCAACGATTACAAGGTGAGAGGAGTCACCAAGACACTCTCCCTTACAGCTCTCACTAGCCTAGAGACTCCAATCACCAAGAATGGACGCACACAAGCTTTTCTCTAGCTAGATCTAGCCTATAGTTGGAGTACAAGTGGTTTTGAGGTGTGGAAGTGGTTGCTCTTGGTCTTGAATGCTTGAGGATGTGTAGTGAGGCTCTGGTGATCAAGACTTGTCGAAATGACTGGTTGGAGGGGTTTAAGTAGCCAGCCTTCCCGAATTAGCCATTGGAAAAGTAGGTTGATTAACTTTACTGTTCACATCAGATGATCCGATGCACCCCTTTATTGAGCATCGGTCGATTTCAATTAGCTGACATCACTGTGTCAGATATGACCGTTGATTGACCGATGTAACATCCTCTTCATCATCGGATGATCCGGTGAGTAGATCTTCAGACTTGGTCCAGAAATAATAGTTTCTGTTGAATTGGACCGATGTACACTTGGATTGATCATCGGATGATCCGGTGTGTACTTCTCCAGAATCACTCAAAGGTCATCCCTTCTGTTGGATTCAACCGATGTGCCACTTCCTTCACATCCAATGATCCGGTGTGTACTTGGCTCTGAGGTCTTCTTCTTCTGCAAACTCAAATTCGACCGATGTAGTCATTTTGCAAGACATCGGATGATCCGGTGAGTTGAACTTGTTTGCATCGAGTTGTTTTGAGTTGATCTTTTGGAATCTTCTTGAGTGACCTCTTTGACAATTGTTAGACTTGTTCTTCTGATGAATGTTAATCTTCTTGTGTTGCCAATTTTGATAGAATAACGTCGTTGAATGAGTTCTTCATTTATTCTTCATGAAAATCGAATAACCCCTTAGAATATATCGTTGAGGGGTCTCCATTTGTATCCAATGAGCAGTAGATGATATGAAAGATGATTCATTACGTTTGATTTGTTTTACGTGAGACCTCGCATCCACAAACTCATTAGTAATCACTAACGGTTGTCATTAATCACCGAAACCATACCTCATGGGGGCCTAGATGCTTTCAACGCCACATGACCAGTAACAAAGAATGGTTCTCCTCCCTCTCTTTTGTGTCATGTGTAGAGAATGTTACTTTTGTCGATAATTCTTCAACTCCTATAATTGCTAAGGGTTTGGTTAGAGTAAATGATCACTACACTTTGAAGGATGTGGCACTTGTTAAAAATTTGAAATACAACTTGCTTTCTATTTCACAACTGCTAGATCAAAATCTAGAAATTATTTTCACTAAAAATTGCTGCAAAGTTGTAAATTCAAACAATGAGCTTATTTTTAACATGTCACGCTTTGGAAGAGCTTTTAAAGCTGATTTTGATATGTCTTCCTCTAAGCATAGGTGTCTAGTTGCTAATGATTCAAAGGACTTATATTTTTTGCATCGTAGACTTGGTCACATAGGCTTTGATCATCTAACACGTGTTAGTGCTCTTGATCGCATACTTGGACTGCCTAACCTTAAAGAGGACAAAGAAATTATGTGCTCTTCTTGTAGACATGCTAAGATCGTTGCATGTTCACATACTCCTCTCACAATGATCATGACAACTGAATCGGGTCAACTTTTGCACCTTGATACCATAGGACCTTCACGTGTTCAATCCTTCGGAGGTAAATGGTATGTTCTTGTGATTGTTGATGACTATTTTAGATACTCTTGGGTTTACATTATGGCATCTAAGAATGAAGCTTTTAGTCACTTTAGAACTTTATTTCTTAGATTATCAATTGATCACCCAGTATCTTTAAAAGCAATTAGAAGTGATAACGGAACCGAATTTAAAAATTAATCTTTTGATCACTTTTGTGCTGAAAATGGAATAGATCATCAGTTTTCTTCACCATATGTACCTCAACAAAACAGTGTTGTAGAAAGAAAGAACAGAACCTTAGTTGAGATGGCTAGGACTATGCTTGATGAATATCAAACTCCTAGGAAATTTTGGGCTAATGCGATTGCAACCGCTTGTTATGTCTCAAATCGTGTTTTCTTGCTCGCTAAGCTAGGTAAAACACTATATGAGCTCCGGTTTGGACATAGGCCTAGTGTACACACTTTCGGGTCTTTGGTTGCCAATGCTTTGTTAAGAAACATGGTAATCTTGATAAATTTGAACCTAGATCCATTGATGGCATGTTTCTTGGTTATCCATCTCATACTAGAGGCTACCGTGTGCTTTTACATGACACTAACAAAATTGTGGAGACTTGTGAAGTGTCTTTTGATGAAGTTAGCACAGGTACTAGCTCAAACATTGCAGGTCCGGATCTATATCCGCAGGGGGAGAGCATTTTCATTGAAGACGAGGAAGAAGTGGAGCTGCTGCCCGAAAATTCAGCAGTTAATGACTTTGGTTCAGCTCCGGATGTTTATTCTCAACCAGCACCGACAATCATCATTGCTGATCCAGATCGTCCTCAAGTCACAAGCTCATCAATTTGTGATGAACATGAAGAAGAATAAGAAGCTTGTGAAGTGTCCACTCCCCTCCGGGTTCTCAAAAGTCATCCTCCACAACAAATGATTGGAAGCTTGCATGAACGAGTCACACGGTCCAGGTTTCGCGATCCAAGCTCTCATGCATATTCTGCTTTTGTTGCTTCTTTTGAACCCAAAGATATATCACACGCACTCACTAATGAATCTTGGATTATTGCCATGCAAGAAGAGTTAGAAAATTTTGAAAGAAATAATCTTTGGAAACTTGTACCTCCACCTCAAGGTCACACTTTAATTGGAACTAAATGGGTGTTTAAAAATAAACAAAGTGAGGATGGGGTTATGGTTAGGAATAGGGTTAGGTTGGTTGCTCAAGGTTTCACTCAAGTTGAAGGTCTAGATTTTGATGAAACTTTCGCTCCTGTTGCTAGATTAGAAGCCATAAGAATTTTGTTAGCTTTTGCTACATCTAAAGGTTTTAAGCTATATCAAATAGATGTTAAAAGTTCTTTTGTTAATGGCTACATAGATGAGGAGGTTTATGTCCAACAACCACCGGGTTTTGAAAATTCATGTTTACAAACTGTCCAAAGCCTTGTACGGTCTCAAACAAGCCCCTAGAACATGGTATGATAGGTTAAAAACATTTTTACTTGAAAAGTGGTTTACCATGGGCAAGGTTGATAAAACTCTTTTGTTCTTAAGCATGGCAATGACTCATTATTCGTTCAAGTGTATGTGGATGATATTATCTTTGGTTGTGCTTCTCATCATTTTATGTCCAAGTTTCAGCTATGATGAGTTCAGAATTGGAGATAAGTATGATGGGAGAACTCACGTACTTTTTGGAGCTGCAAATCAAGCAAACCAAGGAGGGTACCTTTGTGCATCATACGAAGTATATAGAAGACCTCCTAAGGTGCTTCAACATGGACAAAAGCAAGCCTCTTCAAACACCAATGGGAACATCAACAACACTTGAACTTTATGAAGATGGTGAACCCGTAGATCAAAAAGAATATAGAAGCATGATCGGATCACTTTTGTACCTCACGGCATCAACACCAGACATACAATTCAGCGTATGTCTTTGTGCACGGTTTCAAGCCTCCCCACACGCTTCACATCGTCAAGCCCTCAAAAGGATTCTCAGGTACTTACATGCAACTCAAGAATTTGGCATTTTTCTTCCTTCTTCCTCAACCGTTACTTTGAAAGCTTTCTTCGATGCTGATTTTGGAGGTTGTGGGATTTATAGGAAAAGTACTTCTAGTGCTTGTCATTTTCTTGGTAATTCACTAATTGCTTGGTCCTCTAGAAAACAAAACTCAGTTGCACAATCCACAGTCGAATCTGAATATGTAGCTGCTGCTAGTGCTTGCTCACAAGTTCTTTGAATTGTTCAAACACTTAAGGACTATGGTGTTGATCTAGATAGTGTTCCACTGTTTTGTGATAACACTAGTGCCATTTGCATTGCTAAAAGCCTCGTGCAACATTCTAGAACTAAGCACATTGACATTAGGTATCACTTTCTCCGTGATAATGTTGAAAAAGGAAACATTGTGCTTCACCATGTAGATACCGAACAACAATTGGCTAACATTTTTACAAAACCTTTGGATTTCACTCGGTTTTGTTTTATTCGTAGTGAAATAGGGGTTATGCATCCTCATGGCTTACATTGAGGGGGAGTTTTGAAACTTGAAAAGTCTATGTGTGAATCTGAAATTAAAATGATATGAGCATAGTATTTCATACATATATGACTTTGTGATTCTTTTTACATGCTAAAAGTTCTTACTACATTAGTTTTGTTATACATTTTGTAGTTTTTGCCATGTCTAGTAATTGGAATAATTACTTACACTAAATCTGGTCATGGTCGCACTTTCTTGCTGTTTTGAACTTGTTGCATGCTCACAAGTGCTTTTAATCATAAAGAATTAATCAAGTAATCAACTCACATGTTGAGTTTGTATGAACAAATATAAATTGAGAAAAGATCAAGAGAATATGCATGCATCACACTTCTTCTTTTGAGATGGCTTATCATTGCACTTAGATATGAACTTGGAAGAAGTTTTGTATGACTAAAACCATGTCCTTAAGCTTCTGATTGTCAAATGACATAGGCTTGGCTTGGTTGGTTAGAATAAGGCAGATGCACATATAATCTCTTACAAATATCATATGATCTAAATTTGTGCTTTGAAAAATAATAAAATGCAGCAACAAGTGTCATGCTTTCAGGTTTTGAAATAGTTAAGTTTGTGAGATCATGACTTGCTAAATTGGAAATTACATTTGATCTCTAGCATGGCTTACACTACTTTATGTATTTTCATTGATGTGATAGTGTAAGTTACTTGATAGTATGACTCGGATGAGCTTTGTTTTATATGTATATGTTATAATATGCTCATAACAATTAAAATTCTCTTTTCAACCTTGCTAAATACATTGTCAAAGGGGGAGAGATAATTTGGTGAATCTTTAATGATAAATATGCAAGGGGGAGAAATATGTATAGGGGAGAAATTTATTTCTATCTCATTTGATTTTCAAATAGGAGGAGAAATTGTTCTCAAAACTTTTCGTGTCAATGTTCGGATTTTAAATGGTGTTGCCAATGCATTCATCAAGGAGGAGATTGTGAGACATATGTGTGCTGAATACATTGGCTTTGACATTTGAATGCTGCCATAACATCTTTTTAGCAAGGTCTGACTTTAGCTCTAACATGTCTTTGTTAAGCTCCGATATGTTTTCCTAGGTCCAACTTATGTTGGTTAGCTCCAACATGTTTTTCTAGCTCCGGCGCTAGGTTGTACTAGCTTTGGTAAGATCTGACTCAAGCTTCGGTTAGTTTTGGCCAGATTCGGAGCTTGATTGCAATGTTCCTGCTTTTTCTGTAAAATGTTTCGAACTTGCTTTACATTGTTGGAAAGATTGCTTAGTATTCATTTTCTAAGTTTTTGGTGCATTTTGGTTGATATGGTTGATATCATTTTGCTATGGTTTGCAACATGCTTATGTGAAGTGCTCACGTAAGATGTTGTAGTTTTGAAACTAATGAGAGTCAAGTTGAGGACTTGTGCTCGGAAGTATTGGTTGTTTGTTCATGTGCAGGTGTTGCTTGAGTTCAAGACATGGCTGGTGATGGGATCCATTGAACTAGTTTTAGGGAGAAGATGAGGTTCAACAACCAAGTTTGGGAGGAATTGTGGTAGAGTTGATCAGAAGGTTGCACAACATGTTTGAATCAAGAACAATGCATATGAAGGTATCGTGGACGTCGTTGGAAGATGTTTGCACGTGTGCAAGGAGTGCATGGACGTGGCTGCTTGGTTTCAAGGCGTGATGAAGAGACGTGGACGTAAAAATTGGTCAGAAAGATCCAACCCACTAGGTTATGGACTCAGACTCCGGCTGAGTCGGGTTTGACTCAAATATGGAAAGATTTGAGTTGGTTATGATAGGATTTCGTGTGGGTCACGAATTTGAGTTGTTTTAGGAATGTGAGATACGTTCCTATGATGTTTGGAAGTCTTAAGATTGCTTCTATTTGCGTATAGAAGAATCCTAAGCAGTTATGGAAAGTTTTGATTCATGATTTGAGTAGGATTAGAGTCCTAGTTGAGTTTGGGTTGGCCTAAGGGCTGGTTATATAAGCAAGGGAGGCCAAAGCTCATGGTGCACGACTTTGGGGCTGTTTCTCTTGTGTTCTATTGAATAAAATTTGTAGTTGAAAGGAACTTTTGTGCCTTGTTCGTCCGACTTCTTCTAGACAAGTTTTTCTCGTCGAGTTTTCTGCACAGCACTACCTTTCTTTGGTAGTTTTATCATAACTCGAGTTTTACAGGTTCAATTGATGTGATTCTTTTTGTTTTGTATTCACAACTTTATTATATATCATATGTAAAAATTTCACGGTCATTGGATTTTCGGTTTTTGATCTACACGAGTTTCTTTGCAGTATTATAGATCTGTTTTTTTCTCGGGTAGGACAGATTGATCTTTGTTCGATCTTTCGATCGTAACTTGAGTTTATCTAGATGGATTGGAGTGATTCTTGTTGTGTTGTCTTCGTGACGATTCTATCTTATATCTATTACTTTTGTCACGGTGAAACACGTTTAGATTAGTCTCACACACGATTTCTTTAATGGATCATTTTTCTGCCGAGGGATTTTCATTGCTTCTGCTGGAAAAGTTTTAAATCTACCATTCACCCCCCTCTGGTAGCTTTTCATGTGCTCTTCGATCCTACAATCTGTTCTTATCCAATGTCTAAAACAACCCATCATCGAAATTAATGTGTTCTTGGAACCTTTAATGGTAGATATGGCGAAATTGTGGAATGAAGGGGTACGTACATGGGATGAGTACAAGCGGAAATATTTCATGCTAGGAATGATATTCGTTACCGTGCATGATTACCCTGGACTGTTTACATTATCGGGACAAATGAAAGGGAAGAAAGGTTGTGTAAGGTGCGTCGATATAACTGGATTTCTATACCTCACTTCATCCAGAAAGACGGTGTACATGAGACACCGGCGGTTCTTTACAGATACACACAGGTATAGGAAGATGAAAGAATAATATGATAACAAAATCGAAAAAGATACTGCACCGAAACCCTTCAATGGAAAACTTGTGTTCGAAATGGTTAAAAACATTCATATTGCTTTCGGTAAGGGCAAAAAATGTAAAGGAATCAAGAGAAAGAAAAGTACATCTTCAGGTGATACAACTGACATGGCTTTCAAGAAACAATCAATTTTTTCAAGTATCTTCCATATTGGAAGAATCTGTAATTTTGACATAGTATTGAATTGATGCACGTTACAAAGAATGTATTTGACACCATCATTGGGACCTTGCTAGACATGCCGAGGAAAACAAAGGACAGATTAAATTCACGTATGGACCTAGTAAATCTTGATTTGAGACCAGAGCTTCATCCAGTAGAAAAGGCGAACGGGAAGCATTACCTTCCCCCAGCCAGCTACAACTTGACACTAGAAGAGAAAAAAGCAATTTGGGAATGATTGCGTGGGATCAAAGTGTCCACGAGTTTCTCATTCAATATCCGCAAACTAGTCTCGAAGAAAGACTTGTCTTTATTCGGCTATAATTCTCACGACTGTCACATGATGATGACAGTGTTCTTTACCATTGCAATAAGAGTCATCAAACCTGAGCATATAAAAGTTGTCATCACACGTTTGTTTTACTTCTTCATTGCAATATCACAAAAGGTGATAGCACATGAAGATTTAGACTATCTAAAAACATACATCGTCAAGACTATGTGCAAGCTTGAGATGTGTTTCCCACCATCCTTTTTTGATATGCAAGTACACCTAATGATACATCTTGTTGATCAGATAAAAGCATTGGGGTCACTATATTTACATCATATGTTTTGTTGGAGAGATATTTAGGAGTATTAAAAGGTTATGTGCGGAACTGTGCTCACCCAGAGGGTTCGATTATGGAAGGATACACCACTAAAGAAGTGATTGAGGGTTGCGCTGATTACATCAAAGATGGAAAACCTATAGGTGTGCCTATACCAGTACATGAAGGTAGACTACGTGGGACAGGCAAAGTGGGTAAGGAAACTTTTATCGTTCAAGATTATAAGAATGTACACCGTGAACATTTTGGTGTACTATAACAGCTCGCAATAGCTGAGTCATACATCGAGGAACACCAAATTGATCTTTGTGAAAAAAAAACAAGGATCGCACAGAGGACTAGATCATGAAAGAGCACAGAAGATGTTTCACTGAATGGTTAACGGACAAAAATATACCATACGGAAACTCCATAGAAGAGGCAATAATGAAGAAGTTAGCTTCTGGACTATCTGCTTTGGTGACATCATGGAAAGCATATGACATCAATGGTTACATATTTTACACTAAAGAAAAAGACGGTAAGAGTGTTGTACAAAATAGTGGTGTTCGTATTGAGGCTTATGATTCACAAGGGCAAAAGACCACATACTTTGGGTTCATAGACGAAATATGGGAACTCGATTATGGCAAAAGAATGGTGATGACCGTATTTAAGTGCCAATGGGTCAAACATCCTGATGGTGTAAAAGTGGACAATTACGGGCTGACACTGGTAGACTTGAATAAAGTGGGTTATAAAGATGACATGTGGATTCTCGCCGATAGTGTTGCACAAGTTTTTTATGTTCAAGATCCAGAAACTGAGAAGATGCATGTAGTTATTTCTGGAAAGCAAAATATTGTTGGGGTTGAGAATGTGGGAGATAATGAAGAGTAATATAATCAGTATGAAGAGATGTACCTTTTCACCGAACCAGAAAACATCAAGCGCGTAGAGAGAAGCATTAAAAAAGGATTTGAAACCCTATATGCGAGAAGATGTCAATGCTGGAAAAAATGTATGATATATATTGTATATATTTGTATCCTCCGAAATCAACTTAGAACAATGCTCCATTTCAGATTTAGATAGCATGTTTTGAATATTATTAAATTCAGCTTTTGTAGAGAAGACTAATCTGGACAAGTGATCCTTTGGGCTTGTTGACTATCATATTTATCACCTTCACCTGATTCATAAGTTATCAAGTTATATGTGTATATAAATTTCTTCTGACCTATGATGATTAGGCTTGCCTTCCAATAGCTTGGTTCAAAACAACATCTAGAAGCACAACTCTTGAAGCTCCTATCAAGCTAATCACTTAACCACAAGCTCTTGTAGATGCAAATAACACCCAAGACTAATCATTTGGATTGTTAAAAGCTTCAATTGAAGTCTGATGATACTTTCCATCTATTTGAGGGCTTGTTTGGATAGGAGTGGATCCACTTCAATATAAGTGAACTGAGGTGGATTGAGGAGAAAATTAGTTCATTCTTCACTCCAATCCACTTCAATCCAATTAGATTGAGTACACTCAAACAAGCCTTGAAAGATTTCTTTCTCTTCTCTCCATTTTAAAAACTTATGAAGATGCTACTTTATCAGTTCTAATGGCTGAATATATTGACTACAGGTCAGTACCATCTCTCTTAGTATTTCACACAAGCGACGAAGCAAACAACTTCAATCACAAATCTTATTTTTATCTTTTTCATAGGAATTTGACCTTAATATTTCAAGCATAGATTTATCAATAAGTGAAGCTTCCTCATCGGACATGTTAATGGCAGTTACAAGTGAAGGGTGTGTTGAAGCTAACAAAATCTCAACATGACTGAAGACAAAGTGATGCTGCATATGAGTGAAAATGTCTAGGTTAGACAACATGAAGCTATAATAGCAGCCTTCAACAACATGAAAAGTGATGCCAAGGTTATACTTGCATCAACCAAGACATGTTGTGAGGACATAACACTTGTTGGAGCATCACGGTTATGCTTGTCCCAACAAGTGATATACCCTTACAACATGCCTTGGTTGATGCAAGCATAACCTTAGCATCATTTCTCATGTTGTTGAAGGTTGCCATCATAGCTTCACGCGGTCTAACCTGGACATTGCCACTCATATGCAAGATCTCTTTATCTTCAGTCCTATTCAGATTTTGTTAGCTTCGACACATCCTTCACTTATAACTGCCATTAACATGTGTGATTAGGAAGCTTCACTTATTGATAAATATGTGCTTGAAAGATTAAGGTTAAATCCCTATGAAATGCGAAAAACAAGATTTTTGATTGAAGTTGTTCGCTTCCTCGCTTGTGTGAAGCACTAAGAGAGTAGGTACTGATTTTTAGTCAATATATTTAGACATTAAAACTGAGAAAGGAGCATCTTCCTAAGTTTTCAAATGGACAGGAGGGAAAGAAATCCTTCAAATGGATGAGAAAATCCTTCCAAGGATCGTCAGGCTTCCATTGATGCTTTCAACAATCCAAATGATGAGCCACGGGTGTTACTTGCATCTACAAGAGCTTATTGTGCAGGGATTTGCTTGACAGGAGCTTATCAGCATCACAGGCGGTTCTTAATTAACAAGCAGTCTGTGAAAACAATGACTTTCCCCAGGTGGTTCTTGAATAAAAACCGCTTGTGATGATTGAACTAGTACACACGGTTCCTAAACAATGACCGCTCGTGAAAATCATGTATTTACCCAGACATTGGTTAATTAAGAATCGCATATGAAGTTTGTTATATCACAGACGATTCTTAATTAATAACCGCCTGAGAAAATCATGTATTTACCTAGACGGTTGTTCTTTAAAATTTGCATGTGATGTTATGTCATCATAGGCGGTTATTGTTTCATTCGTCATCATAATGACATTTTTTACGGACCGCCTATGTTTGAAAAATCGAGGCACCTGTGAAAATACTTTTTTTAGTAGTATACCAAATCATCCAATATTATTTGACTCCCGAGTACTCTTCCTAATGACTAAAAAGGGTTATTTGACTTTGCAAGTGGAGTTTACAACCAATACGTATACTTAATACACATAAAACCATAAAACATACAATAATTGGTGTATAAAGAATTTCAAAGAAAAACTTATGGTTCAAGCAGGGTTTGCCTTGCTCGAACTTAGAATTTAAGTTAGTGCCCTGCAGTAGCTGGTCCTCCAAATTCTTTGTAAAAGCACGCATTTGAAAAGAAAAAGAACCAAAAATAAGAACTTTATATGAGACAAGTATACTCCTTTATTCCAAGTTAACATAGAGCTAGCGATTGAAATTCAAATTTGAATTTCAAACTTAAATGTCTTAATTTTCAGAACTTCTTACACAAATGGATTCTCCATAAGTTGTTTAGGACTCATACAAAATCCTACTATTCTTAGAGATCAATTACCAGCTCAAAATGAATTTAGAAGAAAAGGTAAAGGAGATAAAGGTGGAGCCCACCTGTCAGTTGCACAGTCAATCTAACCGACGGTGCTCTGTTTCTCCTCATCTGCAAGTGCTCACCGTGGGCCACGCACTGGACATTGCCGCTCCACGCAGCAGCTTGCTGCCAACTCCTCTCTTGCCCTTATCCTTCCTTTAGCTGAGTACTACTTCCACGCTTGGAGTTGGTTTGCTCTTTCCACTCAGTCGCTCCTCTGTTTCGTCGTTGTCACACCGCTCAAACTAGCGCCATGGCAGCCGCCTGCACACTTGTCGTCGGTCTGCTGCCTTCCAGCTCCGAGCAAGCTCACGCCGGCGTGTGCCCACTAGCCTCTAGCTCCCCGATGCACCCTACGCCGTTTCCTTCTTTATGTGGCCAGAATCGGGCGTTTTCCCCATGGGCGCTATGGACGACCTTCATTAAGACCCTGACCACTTATCATCCGCTTGGTTGGTTTCGCACCATGTGGTTTCATGCAAAGTTTGCTCACTCGTTGGCGCAGCATCCTGATCATGGTTTCTTCTGTTCCATCGCCGAGGAGGTAGAACAACCAGGAGGTCGACGCTCTGTTCTGCTACTGAATCCTTGCCTGCTGCTGCTGCAACGCTGGCGTGTTCCGGCGTTTTCCTCCCCAACTGAGAGTGCCACACCTTCAGAATCCTTCTCAAACCGACGCTGCAACGCCCGTGTCTCCTGCATGTTGTGTTGAGGCGGAAGACATGTTTTCGCCCATGTTTTGGTTGGCACCGCGCCTCTCCGATGGCCGACTCCGATCCTTTCACACCCGAGTCCAAACATCAAAAAAAGTGATTCATAGTCTTATTAAGTTTCCTGTTGAGTAGCTAAAGCGATAAACCCCTCCGCTACTCGTATTTTGAGTTCCCGCATCGGCGATTTATAAGAACCGGCTCTAGTAATCCTTAAAATTCATCTTGCACACTTAATAACTTGCCATTCCTGTTAGGCTGTCTCCAACAGTCCAGCCAAAAATTAATACCCATTTGGGTCATCTTGGACCATTGAGTTTGTAGGCCAAAAGTCATCATCTCCAACAGACAACCCAATATATAGAAGGGCAAATGTTTTTCGCGGCAAGATTATACTCTTCACGCCGGGGCGTTCCGCTCGATACCCGGCCGTACTCTGCCCGTACTCCATCCCCGACGCCCGTCGCCAAGAAGCAGCCGCCGTGGCTCACCGTAGGTCTCCATCCTACCTCCCACCTCATGCCAAGAAGCACCTCCTTCCTCCCTATGTCCATCCTCCCCATATGTGTTGTTGCATCTCCTTCCTCCCTCTGTCCATACCGGAGCGGATTTGTGCGTGGTGTGAACAGGTAGCTGGCTGTGGCCCTGCTCCAGGAGGATGGATTTGTGCGTGATGAGATCAGGGGGCGGTGAATGCGGCGTGGTTGTGTGGCCGTGTGCGCTGCTGTGTTGGGAGCCGGGGATGCAGCTGGCAGTGGAGCTCCCTTGGTGTTGTCGTGCAAGCAGACCTCTGTTCTTTTTTTTTTTTTGTCAAATTACCTTATGTGCCCTGTTGTTCATACACTACAAGAAACCCGACCATTTGCAATGTCTATATTAATTTTAGATGGCCCACCATCGCAAATAGACTAATTCAGGACGGCCCGTAAGTGGCTGTCGCAAATTAGCCAACCGTCACAAATAGAAGCTCCACGTGCGATAGTTAACCCAACTGCCATCGCAAATAAGGCGGCCGTTGCAAATAAGTAGATAACTTGCGACGGCCCTACTCAAGACCGTCGCAAGTTATGTAAATTGCGACGGCTAACCCTAGGGCCGTTGCAAGTTACCACGGCCGTTGCAAATGTACGGATATACCCCCTGGCCCACTTGGCCCGACGTCATTTCACTTAGACACCGCGCCCTTGCTTGGACCCACTCGTGCCACTGCCCTCGCTCGCCACCTCCTCGCTCGCCGCCTCCAACGCCGGCGCCCGTCCTCCGACACCCGCCCTTCCTCCGACGCCTGCCGTCCATCGCCCCCGGGTGCAGTGCACAGCCAGGGGGCTCCCTGGCCTCCGACACCTCCGTCCGCCACCCAGCGGTTCCCCCGGTGCCTCCCTCGCCGCCTCCTCAGCGGCAACAGCACCTCGCGCCGAGCATCTCTCTCCCGCGCCCAATTGTGCCTCTCCAGCAAGGCAACAGTGCCTGCCCCGACTCCTCCAATCAGGGAGGCACCCAGAGCCTGCCCCACGCATCCCCGGCGAAAATCGACGCTTCGAAACTCATAGAGGTCAATTCGATATGCTTAGTGTTGAAATTTTGCGGACCGTTCAATGAACGAATGATGATTCGATATACTTAGTGTTGCATTATGCATATTGTTCAATGAATGGATGATGATTCGATGATGTTTTGTTATACTTAGTGTTTTGTTATGCTTAGGTTACAATTATGTTTATAATTAGGGTTCAATTAGTGTTTAATTATGCATGTCTTTTGTTATGCTTAGGTTTCAATTATGTTTATGCTTAGATTATGCTTAGGTTTCAATTATATTTATGCTTAGATTTCAATTAGCGATGAGTTATGTTTAATTTTACAATTGATGATGTGATGAATTATGTTTAGGTTTACAATTTCAATTGATGATGTTTAGGTTTACATGGCATTAGGGTTGAATTATGTTATTTGAATTGTTTGAGTGTTTATGTATTATATGTACATATAAATGGGTTTCAGGTTGACTTCACCCAGCACAACTCATTTAGGGCACAACAACATTTATTGGTAAAGGTAAAGTATACATCTAGATGGGCAGAGGGGAACTACGATGGGACGACAAGCACTCGTAGTGCATGGACGGCAAGAACTCGCAACGTGCGATGGCATAAACCCTAAAGCCATCGTAAGATAATAGTGGGCTCCAATAGGGCATAACATACTCTATCTCATTCTTTCCTCCTTCTCTCTCATTCTTTCCCCTGTCCTTTAAATGTCTCGAAAATGAAAGATTAATGTAACCTGTACAATTGTGTTACCCATTTCAAACTGGCCCGTCTCACATGCATTACGCATGTGAGGCGTGTCGGTTCGGAAATGTCCCTTTTGGATATCTTGAGAGTGACCGAAGGGGTGTGGCTTGCGACGTGATGCGAGTCTGGATCTGGACAAAATTTTGACAGCATAACCTTGTTGTTCTCTACTGCGGCGTGTAGTGGAGAATAGCGGGGTTATGCTGTCGAAATTTCGTCCGGATTCAAACAGCGCGTCACGTCATGAGCACGCTCTGCTCGGTCACTCTTGGGTGGGTTTAGGACCTATCCTGGACAATAGCTGTAGGGCCGTAACAGTAAACAAAGTATGAAATAACCATAACTTCTCTAACTTTATACTACAGATCAGTCAAACATGGGTGAAGACTGCAGATGGATGTATACGAGTTGGAAGAGTAGAACTGGTGGTCACGGATGAGTGGTTCACCAAGTTAGATCAATTTTAGGATCGATCATTTTTGTTGTCAACGGATGATAAAGTGTGCTGCCCATGTACGAAATGCTGAAACACCAAGTTTTTGAACAAAATGGAACTTTCGATGCACTTGTGTCTAAATGGTTTCACACCACATTATGAGGTGTGGACTTTCCACAGTGAGACTAAATCTCGAGTCATGGAAGAAGTGGATGAAGATTATAATAGCACGGGGGTTGATAGGATGGATGAGAGGCTAGAAGCTATGGAAGCGGAGGATCCTCTTACAATGGAGGCAGACAAGTTATTTGAGCGGCTCAAGGCATCAGAACAGTCGTTGCATGAACACACGGATGTGACCATTCTTGCTTTCATGACCATATTTATGGCAACTAAGGCTAAGTACTTATTTTCCAACAACTGCTACAACAATATCATTAAATTGATCTGCGATATCCTTCCACAATCTCACAAAGTGCCTAAAGATATGTACTCGTCGAAGAAATTGATATCTGGTCTCGGTATGGACTATGAGAAAATTGATGTGTGCCCAGAAAACTACATGATATTCTGTAAAGAGCACGCCAACAAGAACAGGTGCTTGAAATGTGATAAACCAGGGTATATCGAAGTTGTTAATGACGATTGTGATAATTTGATGACAGATGTCGTACATACGTAGCTTTGTTACTTGCCTGTGACTCCTCGGTTGAAGCAGTTGTTTCTTTCAAAAAGAACCACAAGACACATGAGATGGTACAAAGAAGGTGTACATGAGAACAAAGAGTTATTGACGCACCCGCCCGATGGTGATGCATGAGAGGTGTTGGATCGTTTCAATCCAGATTTTTCTCATGATGCGAGAAAAGTTCGCATTGGGTTAGCGACAGATCGATTCTC
Source organism: Tuctoria greenei (assembly GCA_036927565.1). Classification (NCBI taxonomy): domain Eukaryota; kingdom Viridiplantae; phylum Streptophyta; class Magnoliopsida; order Poales; family Poaceae; genus Tuctoria; species Tuctoria greenei. The sequence continues at coordinate 125,465,908 of JAYESD010000011.1, read as the reverse complement.
ACCATTTAGTACAAACGCCATGACATACACCTGTTGGCCCATCTTTGCGATTCTGTGCAACCTGCCACCGACTTTTTGTATGAAGTACGAGTTCATGTTCCTCAGCCTATTGTGCTTGGCCGGATGATCCTGGGTCACGTCTCAACATGATTTTGAAATCGTTGATCAAAGAATTTAAAATGTTGTGGAAAGGAGTCGAAGCGTACGACAATCACAAGAAGCAAAAATTCAACCTTTGCGCTGCTTATTTGTGGTCCGTCCATGACTTGCTGGCATACGACATGTTTTTCAGATGGAGCACTCATGGTCGTCTGACGTGTCCGATATGTGCTTCGAGCGCGGATTGCTTTCGACTAACTCATGGTGGCAAGATATCTTACTTCGATTGTCACAGACATATTTAGGAAACAGAGGCATGTCTTCAGAAAGGACACCGTTTTCACTATAGGACCACCAAAACATCTTAATAGGTCAGAAATTTCTAATATGTTGGACAAACTGGTGCCAAATGAAGGTCGTCCTAATATTTTGTAGGTTACGGAGAGAAAGACAATTGGACTCACATATCTGGACTTTGGGAGGTACCATATGTGAAGTATTGATTCTAATGCACAACATTGATGTCATCCATCAGGAGCGAATGTGGGCAAAAGCACATGCATGGATATGACTTGCAAAGTGAAAGGAAATATAAAAGCTAGATAGGATTTCGATGAGATTTATAACCGTCCAACTCTTGAGATATTTGAAAGTGGTGGTAAGCCACGTGCTTCTTTCTGTCTTCATCCTAAAGAAAAGAATGAAGTCATGGAACGGTTGAAAACTTTGAAATTCCCAGATGGTTACGCAGCTAGCCTGAAACGAGTCGTGAATGTGAATACTGGAAACCTCACTGTGTTGAAGAGTCATGATTATCACATAATAATGGAAAGACTCCTACCTGTGATGTTTCTGAGCTATTTAGATGATGTGGTGTGGAAGGTTTTAGCCGAGTTCTGCCATTTCTATAGACAACTCTGTGCTAAAGAAATCAAGATAGAGATTATGGATAAGCTAGAGAAGAATATACTGATACTACTACGTAAGATGGAAAAATTTTCCTTTGGGTTTCTTCAGTCCAATGCAACATATGCTTATCCATATTCCATTCGAAGCTAAAGTTGGCGGTCCTGTGCAATATAAGTGGATGTATCACATTGAAAGAGTTCTATGATATCTAAAACCAAAGGTTGGCAACGGGGCAAGGGTGGAAGGGTGCATCGCTGAAGCATTTACTCTTAAGGAAGTAGGAAACTTTTCAAGTGTCTACTTTGCAGAAGAACACAATGTGAATACTTCGCCGATGTGGTACAATGTGGTGAAGCACCACCTTGTAGCGACCTCTCCATTCTTCAAACGAGAGGCACTACCGTTGGTAGCTACACGACCTACGACCTACCTGAATGTGAAAGGACGACTGCTTTACTCTACATGTACACAAATATAGATGGCATGGACAAATATTTCGAGTAAGTGTTTGTCCTACATTTATGCTAATCAACATATTTTGCTACACATGTATTCTAAAAAGTGTTTTTTCACGTTTAGCGAGTTCCATAGGCAATATTGGCGACATAGGCATCAACCTACGACCAAACAAGTAGAAGGGATGCGACGAGAAGGATTAAATGGAGGCTAGTTTTCTTGTCCTGGTTCCGAGACGATACTCACTCGTCTTCTTTATATTATAAGTTACTATTATTAAAGAAGTATTCTTTTAAATTACGATCATTTTTTACAGTGCATGACTCATGACGTCCATAAAGATTTGCGCCAGATATCTTATGGATTAGTGAATGTTAGAAGCTATGGTCGATATGATGTAAATGGCTTTCGCTTCCGTACAACTCATTTTGAAGCTCTTGTCCTCTCGTGGCAACATGAAATTCTGGAGTTATGACGCGAGCAATTGACTCTCAAGGGCATGAAACCAATTATTATGGGATCATTAACAAAACCCTAATTTACTTGTACCAGAAATAAGACACTTTGAGTTGTCTTCTTCGACTGTGATTGGTTTGATAGCACTCATGGAACTCGAGAAAACCAATTTGGAATAGTGGAAGTCAAATACAAGGACCAACTACGAGGTTATGATTCATTTGTTCTTGCACACCAAGTGTAGCAAGTGTATTATCTACCTTATCCATGCACAAAGCTCAGTGCTTGGTGGGTGGTAAATAAGGTGAATCCTCGTGAGCGGTTATATACTGCTGGAGATGATGGTTACCATGATAGTGAAGATGTTGAAGAAGTGTACCAAGAAGAAGAGTTATCGTCGAGCCTGGTGCAAGACTCGATTAATTAGTTGGAGACGTTGAAGATGTAGAGACGGATGATATCGAAAACGGAAATGGGAACAGGTCACGATGGAAGATTGTTGGGCTGGTTTAAGGAGCATGGCACATGATAATGATGTTGATGAATTTTGAAAGTGATTACAAGTGACATTTTCTTCAAGATAGTAGCATGAATTTTGTATATCTTTTTTGCATATTTACTGATTATCACTTAAAATAGGATGGCGTCAAAGAAGGGTAGGAATGTGGCAGGGACAAGGGGTTCTTCCTTGCTAGTGCTGAGGATGCTTTTGCTGGTGCCCCGACGACTGGGAGCTGATGCTCTCATCAGATAGGTCACGTACTGATCAGCTCTAGGACTTCGTTAGAGTAGCACTCAAAGGTAAAATTCACTAGTCTTTGATAAATTCTTAAAATCCATTTTTCAATAAAACTTACTTATGAATCATTTTAATATTGTAGTCCTCACCGACTGACTCAGAGGCTAGGGTGCCAGTTAAGCCCGGCCACCTTTCGGTGAGCCAGCCCTCGACTGGCGAGACTTCGGTTGCTCAGCCCTCGAGATCATTTGGTGACGAGCCTTTTGGGTCACCAGACGTGGTGCCCGAGACGAGAAGGCGGATGAGGAGGACTCACTTTTTCGGTTCTCCTCTAGTCCCTTCACAAAGGATGGTAATTCGTCTGATTGGAAACATGTAATGAAATTGTAGTGTTTAATTCTGGTTTCTTTTGGTTACTTAAGTAATTAATCAATAAATATCTTGCAACATTTGGTATGATGCATCTTTCACCGGTGACAGACACCAAAGACCAATGAACAGTGTCCTCGAGTCCTTAGTGTGTATGCACTATCCCGAGGTCATCAACGGGGTTCCTACTACTTTGTGGGAGGACTACGCAAGCGCCCCTCACCAGGAGCACCGCAATGTTTAGGAGGCCATATGGGACGATTTTATGGTAAGTTCGTTAAATAAAATTTCTATGTTTGAACTCTTAAACTCTTTTAAATTATTAATGAACATCTCTTCAATATATTCTTTATTATAGGAAAGGTATATTTTATAGGACCCGGATGACCCTCGCCTGTTTGAGCTTGCGAGGAAAGTGTTTCACTTCAATGCTAGGAAGGTGTTTCGGCAAGCTTTGTCGAACGCACATATTCAAGTTATCAATGATTACTTGAAGGTAAACAAGCACGAAGTGCAACACTTCCGGCAAGAGAGCGACAAGCACCTAACGGAGGAGGAGTACGCACAGGTACGGGGGGTGTAGTCAATATTATTTCTGATAATTTTGTCAATGGTATTTTTAACGACCTACAAATATGTGCACGGACACATGAGCTGGTTGTAGGGTCGGTTCGATGCATACTATACCCTTTGTAGGTATTGGGCTAGCGATGAGTTCAAGGCTAAGTCCAACAAGGCTCGAGGGTGCAGAAAGGTCGATGGGAAGCAGAACCACGATCAATATAACCACTTGTATTTAGCTAAATGTATGGTAAGTGTTCCCAACTTATGTTTATATATTCATAATATACTGTTCGTACTAACATGTATTAATAGTAGCGCGAGACGGGGGTGCCGCCAACCCCTGCTCAGGTCTAGAAGAGACGTCACAATGACCCTTCTCAGCCTGAGGTGTGCAGTCAGGCCGCAACCGAGCAGTTGGTAAGTTCAAGAATCATTTAAATTGATTCTTACTATATGGATTGTGAACTTACATGATTTTCTTGTTTTTCAAGCTAGGTACAGGGAGGAGGCAAGGAGGATACACGGCAAAGATTTCGATTGGGAACATGAACCAATCAATCTTCAAGCCGCGTATGCAAGCGGAGGTGGAAAAGCCCACGGAAGGTGACTTGGTAATTCATTTTATCGTTTTCATTTCGAGATATTTCAATTCCATATTACTGATTTTTTTTGTCGGCTCGCCATATTCGATGGAGTTAACGACTCGAGGACCACACGACCTCTGAGAGGCAGCTCCATGTAGGCTACATAAGTGGCCCCGATTCGCCGTATGCCGCAAGTGGAGATTCTTGCCCGTCACGTCCACGAGGGCCTCGAGCAGCAGCAAGCGCAGAAGGCGGAGATAGAGGCCGAAAGGGCAGTGATGGAGGCCACCATCTCCTACCAGCAAGCTTGCATGGCGCAGATGTGGGAGGCGATGGAGGTGCAAAGGCAGGCAATAGAGGTAAGTTAAAGTAGTTTAAAATCATCACATTCTTTAATACGTAATAACCTGTAACGTTTCAACGAAAGACACTATTTAAGGCCAGGGAGGCCAGGGGGTGCAGCTCGAGCTACCTCCGCTGCCACCACCACAGGTGCAGCCACCGCCCCTGGTGCAACCTTCTCCGAGCTTTCAGGTAATAAAAAACGTTCTTACTTAGTCTTAATTCATCAAACATTAGCAAATCTAACTCAACTTAGCTATTTTAGTCTTACTTAATCTTAATTAGTCAAACATAGCCAAATGTAACTCAAATTAGCTAAAATACGCTCAATATGATCAATTCTAGCTTGTTTAGTTAAAAACAAAGTTTCAAGCTAATCAATATGCCAAAAAACTTTGATTTATTGCAGGGATTGGTGATAGAGGATCAAACTCCATCACTGTCGATACCGGCGCCTGGATTGACGCGCGGCGAGGACGTTCGTGGCCCGGGAGGTAGTAGAGGGGCTAGAGGATAGCACCTCTTGTTTGTTTTTTTACTTTGTGTTGTGATGCGAGCACTTTGTAATGATGTGGTGACATTGTGTGTATGTGACGATTATTTTGCTGCTGTCATATCAGTTTTTTATTTGCTGCTGCTTCTGTATATCTGTCCAACGAGCCGGGCTGCATTTTCTGTTTTTAAAAAAATGAAAAACCTTATTTCTGACGGCTTTTATACAGTACCGTTGCAAATAATACTTCTATATTTGCGACAGTCAGGAAGAGCCGTCACAAATAATAGATTAATGGTGACAGTCAGTGACAGCTGTCGCAATTTATTGGGCCCAGCCCATCCGCCGGGCTCGAGCGCTTATTTTTGATGGCTGTCACTGGCCATCGCAAAAAAGTTAAATTGAACCGGCGGTCGTCGTAAATTTGTTAAATTCGACAATATTCGAGCGACGCCCGAAAACCGTCGCAAATAAGGAAATCTATTGTAAATAGCTTATTTGCGACGGTTTTATGCTTATTTGCGACGGCTTTGGCCGTCGCAAATCGTAGGAATTCCTGTAGTGATATGTATTTATATGGTGTGTGTAGGTTGGAGGATCCATGTCTTTTCGTTATTATCTAACGAGTTGGTGCAGACCTGCAGCACCTGCATCAAGAAAGGATGAAGAAATGGAAGCTTGTGCGGTTGGAGTTGCAATGGTACCCAAGAAACATTGATGGGGAGGCTCTGTTTCTGGCCACAAGATAATTTATCGTGACGGCATTGGTGGTGAATTTCACTTTAATAATGACTACTTTGTTGAGAGGCCAGTCTATAATCCGGAACATTTCTGCTGAAGGTATGATGCTTCATTGAAGTATAAATTGTTTGCAGAAATGGTGAAATGGCCTGATCCTTTAGATATTTCCTTTACAGGTACCATATGCGGCCATCACTGTTCTTGAAGATTGTTGATCGGGTCACGACTGCCAAGGATTTTTTAAACAACAAAAGAATGCTACAGGTGTGCTCGGATTCTCACAAAAATAGAAGTGCTCTGTTGCAGTAAAGATGTTAGCTTATGGAGAGCCAGCAGATTTTCTAGACGATGGACAACGCATGGGCGTAAGCACGGTGCTAAAAAGTTTAAATGAGTGTGTTTCCACATTGATATCTAAGTGTGGAGATGAAATTCCTCGGTCACCTTCCGAGGTTGAATTGCAACACGTTCTATCTATGAATGAGGTTTGTGGGTTTCCTAGTATGATCGGCAGTATTGATTGCATGCAGTGGGAATGGGAAAAGTGTCCGACGGGTTGGGCGGGAATGTACAAGGGACACAAGGACAAGCCAACACTAATATTGGAGGTAGTAGCAACTCAAGATTTAATGTAACACCCTCATTTTCATCCATCATGCATTGCATACATTCTTATATCTTTTTAACCTTAAGCAACATAAAAGGAACAAGATTAAAATGAATTTAGGACAAAATAGCAATTTAAAACATTCAGGGTGCGGACTTGTCCGGCCATAACTCCGGACTAGTCCGGTGACACTATTCATCTTCAGAAAATTTAGCTTCTTTCAGAGCCCGGACTTGTCGCACAATGCTTGGATTAGTCCGATTTGGTCTTTGATGTTGTCTGGACCTGTCCATGGTACAAGCAGACTAGTCATTCCTTGTTTAATTTTAGTCCGGAAGCGTTTTATTCTACAAACCTGGACTTGTCCGACCTTATACACCGGACTAGTCCAATGTAGCCTCTATTCCAAAATATACTTGCCCGGTCCCTACTGCGGACTGGTCTGGCCTATTGAATTCCACTCGGATTCTGTTATTTCCCCAGGATTTGTTTTTGGGTAACTGCCTTAATTGGGCACAAGAACTTTGTGCCAACCCCTGTGGAGCTCATGTGGGACCCCTACACAACCTCTACCACCTTAAACTCGAAATCCATCAAAACCTACCACCTCCACTTCTATATAAACACCCCAACACCCACCCCTTCACCTCTTTGCCACAATTGAAGAAACTCCAAACCCTAATTCATGAGAGCCTCCGTCAAGAGGAAATTACCACACCCAGGAGAAGAGAAGGAGGAAGGAGAAGGATCAAGCAAGATCGATCTTCGTCCACTTCTCGACATCGGTGTTCTTCATCACCAAAATCGTCATCAACACCTTTCACCAAGCCCTAGCTGTCAAGATTCAAGTGTTGCACTCAATTCTCGATCCTTGGATCTCTAGACACACGGTACACCCTCTACATCAAAGCTTCCACGTGAATTCAACCCTAAATCTCGCTTTCTGGAAAACCCTAATTTTGCGGATTCTGTATAGGGCAGACTAGTCCGGCGTCTGAATCTGTTTCAGGCTGAATTAATCCCAAATTGACTCAAATCAATTCCAAACTTGTTCAAACTTGTCATAAACTATCGAAACTAGTTAGTAAACATTAATAGCATCTTATTACCAAGTTTTACCTCATAATTGCATTAATCATGCATATCATGGCAATTGAGTAATATGTGAGAGTTTATTGATTGTAATGTCTGTTTTGTATGTTTGTTGCGCGGAATATAAGGTGTTGCGCTAGAGGGTGCTGTCGAGGACATCCAACACCAGAACTTCGAAGCTTTTGACCCTAACCAATCTCAGTAGCAAGTCATGTGTCCTTGATTATTTTTATCCTATTTTTAAATGTTTTGTTTGCAAAACTGCATGCTTGTGTCAATTTGATGGGAAACACATTTATAGGTGTTTACTAGACTTGTTTGACCATCCTTGTCGCTTGGAATACATTGTAGAGAGTCGAGAAGGGTATTTTACCTTTTTGCTTTGCTCTAATTACTTGGGATGGGAAAACCAACCGAATGGCTTAATTATGAATTAATGAACTGATAGGTGATGAGAATTGATGAACATGGATAAATGGCAACATGGGACTTGGGAGATCTAAGCAAGCATGGTTTTTGGATTGGGTTGGATGATATGGTGGTTTGCTTGCCTTGGATCTAAGGACCGGTTCATGCAAGAATAAGCCAGGATAACAGTGGCACAACAACGCAAAGTATGGGTGCGACTTAGCTGATTAATTAGGTGTATTGCCAGCATTAATTCACATCATTTGGAGGAGCGGGGAATGGGAGTCAGTTGGGTTTGCAATAGTGGCAGGACTGCCCTGGGATCCGAACGGCACAAGAGGGGGCCATTGGTTGGATGTGCTCAATTTGAGGCATCACCACTGGTGAAACCTTAGTGGATCTGAATATGCTAGTAGTCCCTTTGTAAATGCTATTTTGTGATCTCTTGGCCATACACCTAAGGAAGTGTAATTGGCATAAGGGAGGTTTCTTTAGTCGCTAACGGGTGATGAAATCATGAACTTGTGGGTAAAGTGGTACAACCTCTGTAGAGTGTGTGTTTAAAACTATCATGGTAGCCGTGCTCCCGGTTATGAGCACCTGGACAACTTCCATGATTAGAGTGGAACTGGTATTTTGGACTCTTATGGTTCGGCATTGGTTATGGTTATGGATTGTATGGTGATAATTGGATATAGTTAATGAGGATGGTAAGAATATGGTATATGGGTTGATAATGAATAATGGATGTGATATAATCGTAATTGATGGTGTTGGACTCATAATTTTGTAATTATTTGGGACATGATGGGATTACTTCACATAGACATTATAGGATGCTCTTCACCTGTTTTAAATGTACTTTCAGCAACTGGCCGTTATTTATTATCAATTCCTTGTTTAAGCTACATGTCATTATTTTCCCACACTTGCTGAGTACGACATGTGCTCACCCTTGAAATTCCCTCCACCAACAGTTTCAGGTGATGTTTGGGAGTACCCTAAGGATAATGCGGAGTACTAGGTTGTGTACTGCCGTTGACTAGCCTGTGGTGTTGTTTGGAGCCGCGATATATCTCATGCTTAGTTTGCTTAGTTCAGATTATTTCCGCTGCATTAGTTTTCAGAACTATTAATATTGATCATTAGAGTTTGTAATTGAGGATTATTTGAATATTGTAATCAAAGTACTTATTTAATAATTTGTGTTGTGGTAATTATCTGTTTATTATTTGTGAATCACTTGTGTATGTGTGTTAAACATCCTGGGCGCACATATGCTCATGCTTGGTTCTTTTTAGAACCAGGTGTCACAAATTGGTATCAGAGCCACAGGTTGACCGTTGGATGCAGCCTAGATAAAATGGACACTTTAGAGCACATAGTAACACTCATGAAGCGTTGTGGTTTGTTTGGTGTGTTGATTTCTATGTAATGTCGCTTGTATGCTTGTGTGCTTAGTAGAGGATTGTGGGATGCTTTAGCACTTGCCACATCCATATAGGCTTGTATAGGTAGATGTTTAGTTTCATATCCTTTGGTGCAGATAGTTGGGAATTTGTTCTCTCTCTCTCTTTTCTATCTCTCTCAACCTCTACTTCAATGGAAGATGGACACAACTAGAAGATTCACTGTCACAGACGAAGCTGTGTGGAAGATGAGAAACAAATATAGTATGTCCAAGAGTAAGTTCTAAAATAAAAGGGGTAGAATTCCTCGCTAACCTCATTGATTTGGAATCATTAGGATTGGACAAGAGGGGATGTTCCATGCTTGGGAAGAGACCGATGAGGACGTCGGTGTTCTAAGGGGGTGGATTGGATGCAGAAGCTAGATGGAGCAATTCAGTGTGCCACCAAGATCGTGAAATTGACAATGATGAGGGAGTCAACCTTGAAATTGATGCGTCACAGTAAACATCGAAGGACATAATGCAACATATTCAGCAACGTGTTCAGAAATGTGTTCAACATCCTTGCATTATGTGATGTGTGCCAACGAGTTAAAGCTAAATGTCACAGACCAGTCGGATTATTGCAGCCATTGAAGATTCCGAAATGGAAATGGGAAGAGGACAACCTATACCACCGCGGAGCTAGCAGAATTGTATATGGAGAATATCATATGCCGACAAGGAGTACCCAAGAAATGAGGTCCAAATACTTGGTTCATGCCGACCGGATGTGTTGCAAGAAGCTGAAAAACAAGTTCAGACAATCCGCGAGAATTTGAGGGCTGCTCAATCAAGACAAAAGAGCTATGCGGATAATAGGCGGAGAAACTTAGCCTTTGAAGTGGGAGACTTCGTATATCTCAAAGTGTCACCTATGCGAGGTCATAAGCGGTTTAACGTCAGAGGCAAGTTGGCACCCCGCTATATTGGACCATTCAAGATTTTGGACAAATGGGGAGAAGTAGCATACAAGCTGGAGATGCCAGCATATCTTGCTGATGTTCATGATGTGTTTCACGTTTCTCAGCTCAAGAAGTGGTTAAGGGTACTGGAAGAACAAGTGACAATGGAGGATTTGGAATTAGAGGCAGATTTGACATATGCCGAACAACTGGTCAAAATCTTGGAAACAAAGGAGAGAGTCACAAGGAACAAGGTGAATCGATGGTGCAAAGTTCAATGGAAGCATCATACATAATCGGAAGCAACTTGGGAGCTAGAAGATGAGATCAAGAAAGAATTTCCCTATCTCTTTACTTCTACGTCGAATCTTGAAGGCGAGATTCATTTTATGGGGTGTAGGTTTATAACACCCTCATTTTCATCCATCATGCATTACATACATTCTTATACATGTTTAACCTTAAGCAACATAAAAGGAACAAGATTAAAATTAGCTTAGGACAAAACATCAATTTAAAACTGTCAGGGTGCGGACTTGTCCGACCATAACCCTGGACTAGTCTGTTGACCCTATTCTTCTTCAAAAAATTCAGCTTCTTTTAGAGCCCAAACTTGTTCGACACAATGCACGGACTAGTCCGGTTTGGTCTTTGATGTTGTCTGGACTTTTCCGTGGTACAAGCGGACTAGTCCGTTCTTTGTTGAATTTTAGTTTGGAAGCATTTTATTCTGCAAACCCGAACTTGTCCGGCCTTATACATCGGACTAGTCCAATGTGGCCTCCATTCCAAAATGGACTTGTCTGGTCCCTACGCGGACTAGTCCAGCCTGTTGAATTCCACTCAGATCCTGTTATTTCCCCATGATTTGTTTTTGGGTAACTGCCTTAACTGGGCCCAAGAAATTCATGCCCAACCCCCTGTGGAGCCCATGTGGGACCCCTACATGGCCTCCACTGCCTTAAACTCGAAATCCATCAATCCTACCTCCTCCACCACTATATAAACACCCCAACACCCACCCCTTCACCTCTTTGCCACAGTTGAAGAAACTCCAAACCCTAATTTGTGAGAGCCTCCGTCAAGAGGAGATCACCACACCTAGGAGAAGAGAAGGAGGAAGGATAAGATCAAGCAAGATTGATCTTTGTCAACATCTCAACATAGACGTTCTTTATCACCAAAATCGTCATCAACACCTTTCACCAAGTCCTAGCCATCAAGATTCAAGTGTTGCACTCAATTCTCAATCCTTGGATCTCTAGACACACGGTACACCCTCTACATCCAAGTTTCAACGTGAATTCAACCCTAATTCTGTTGTCCAAAAAACCCTAATGCTACAGATTCTGCATAGGGCGGACTAGTCCGGCCATGACAGTGGACTAGTCTGGTGTCTAAATCTATCAGGCTGAATTTATCCCAAATTGACTCAAATCATTTCCAAACTTGATCAAAATTGTCATAAAATATTAAAACTAGTTAGTAAACATTAATAGCAACTTATTACCAAGTTTTACCTCATAATTGCATTAATCATGCATATCATGGCATATTGAGTAATATATGAGCACATATTGATTGTAATGTCTGTTTTGTATGTTTGTTGCGCGGAATAGAAGGGTGTTGTGCTAGAGGGTGCTGTCGAGGACCTCCAGTACCAGAACTTCGCATGGAGCTTTTGACCTAACCAATATCAGGAGCAAGACATGTGTCCTTGATCATTTTGATCCTATTTTTAAATGTTTTGTTTGCAAAAGTGCATGCTTGTGTCAATTTGATGGGAAACCCATTTATAGGTGTTTACTAGACTTGTTTGACCGTCCTTGTTGCTTGGACTACATTGTAGAGTGTCAGGAAGGGTATTTTACCTTTTTGTTTTGCTCTAACTAATTGGGATGGGAAAACCAACCGAATGGCTTAATTATAAATTAATGAACCTATAGGTGATGAGTATTGATGAACATGGATAATTGGTAACATGGGACTTGGGAGATCTAAGCAAGCATGGTTTGTGGATTGGGTTGGATGATATGATGGTTTGCTTGCCTTGGATCTAAGGTTCGGTTCATGCAAGAATAAGCCATGACAACAGTGGCACCACAAGGCCAAGTAATTGGCCATACACCTAAGGAATGTAATTGGCATAAGAGAGGTTTCTTTAGTCACTGTTGGGTGACGAAATCACAAACTTGTGGGTAAAGTGGTACAATTTCTGCAGAGTGTGCGTTTTTAAAACTATCATGGTAGCCGTGCTCCCGAGTATGAGCCCCTGGACAACTTCCACGATTAGAGTGGAACTGGTATTTGGGATGATTATGGTTGGGTTATGGTTTGGTATTGGTTATGTATATGGATTGGATGGTGATAATTGGATATGGTTAATGAGAATGGTAAAAATATGGTATATGTGTTGATAATGAATAATGGATGTGATATAATGGTAATTGATGTTGTTGGACTCATAATTTTGTAATTATTTGGGATATGACGGGATTACTTCACATAGACATTGTAGGATGCTTTTCACCTATTTTAAATATACTTTTCAACATCTAGCCATTATTTATTTTGAATTTCTTATTTAAGCTACATGTCATTATTGTCCCACACTTGCTGAGTACGACATGTGCTCATCCTTGTAATTCCCTTCACCAACTGTTTTAGGTGATGTTTGGGAGTACCCTGAGGATAATGCGGAGTACTAGACTATGTGCTGCCGTCGAGTTGCCTGTGGTGTTGTTTGGATCCGCACTATTTCTTATGCTTAGTTTGCTTAGTTTATATTATTTTTGATGTATTAGTTTTCAAAACTATTAATATTGATCATTAGAGTTTGTGTTGGAGTGTTGTTCCGGCAATTCTCCCGGTACTACTGTTGGTAGCCCGCGGAGTTTGTAGTTCGGTATTGCGCGCGCAGAGATTCAGAACACGATGGCAAGTAGACACAGGGATTTACGTGGTTCGGGCCGCCTGAGCGTAATACCTACTCCACGTGGTGTGTAGTTGTTGTATTGAGCGTCTCAGAGTCGAGAGCTTCGAGAGAGCGAGAGTGTCTGAGGAGTCCAGAGAGTTCGAGAGCCCCCTCTGTGTATCGTCGACCAGTCCTTTTATAGTACAAGGACTGGTCGTTACACCGTTAGCCTTGCCCGACATGTGGCCCTGGCAGTTAATGATGCTTAATACACAATTAATAAGGTTAATTACCCTTAACAGCGTGGTAACGGACCTTGACAGTGCTGTTACTGGTATTAAGGGCCTTCCGATAGTGTGTCATTAATATGGTATTAATGACACTTAATCGGGTCTTGAAGTCTTTGATTGTCCCTTGAAGGTCCAAGCCGTTAGGGGTCCACCAGTCTGATTGTTGAGGCTGAAGGTCCGATGGTTGGACACGTGGTAGCATTGGAGCTTTCTGTCTGGGACGGGTAGGTCCGGTGTAGATGTACATGTGACAGTACCGGAGCTTCCCTCTATCGGGGGTTAGGTCCAGGGGTGCCGCACAGGTGTTTAGCCCAGAGCTATCCCATGTGTGGGATGTAGGTCCGGTTGCAGTATACATGTGGCAGCACTGGGACTAACCATAGATGGGAGGCAGGTCCAGTCCCATATGACACGTGGGGCCTTTGCAAGTCTTCAACTCATACAGGTGAAGTTCCTTTGGTCTTTTTGGAGTCCCAAGGGGTATACGGTACGCAGGGTACCGATAGTGGCCCCCTGGGCCCACCTCTGGGAGAGACCTTTTTGGATGAAGTCGTTCTACCGGAGGTGGGTCCATCCTTCGGTTTTTGAGCCGTGTCTTCAATGGTCTTCGGATGTACCATTGGTGGTAGTTCACAGTTAAACCAACGCCGTGTGGCATATCCAGGATGCGGCGGGTAAGATCTGAGCGTGCGGATCTCATGCAATTGAAGGTCGCTGGTTCCTGATAAAAAAAACCGCATCGGTTCTACACGCCTTGTCAGGCTGCCGCCCTCGGGCTTCTTGCCTTTCATGATAAAAACCGTTCTCCCGGGGTAAGGACCTTGACTTGATCATCAGTGTGGCCCCGAGCCCCCTTGTCATTGGCAGGGTGAAGTCTTTTGAATTGTATCGTCGGCTCTTCTGCGGTTTCCATCCAAGTGTTGCGGGGGCTTACTTAAGAAGGAAAGCACGCACCGTTTGGGGATTCTTTACGCCCTCATTTGAACTTGCGCTTGAATCCTCCAAACTTTTGCTTGCTTTTCCTCTCTCGCCACGCTGTGCCTCGATGAAGTTGGGACTCCCCAAGAGCCGCATCGATGGCAAGAAGGAGTTGTCTAGGGTCCGGACCTACATGGGATGGTCCAGTGACTCCTTGGACAACGACATTCGTTGCGGCAAGCTTCCCTTTGATAAGCAGCGAGCCGCAGATATGGTGTACTTCCTTGGGTACGCCATGACGGGCTTGATCCCGCCATTCTCAACTTTCTTTCTGATGCTGCTTGATTCTTATGGTCTGCAGCTCCACCATCTGGGCCCCACTCAATCTTGCTAGTGGCGACTTTCGTCCACTTTTGCGAGATGTGGGTGGACGTGGCCTCTTGCGTGGAGTTGTTTCGGACTTTCTTCACTGTCCACCCAACTGGGAAGAGTGATGAGTTCATCGGCTTCTACTACTTTGTGAAGCGGAAAAACTCTCCCCTCAAGTACTTGAGGTCCTTCCCTTCCGGCAAGTGGGACAACTAGAAGAAAGACTAGGTGGTCATCACCATCGAGGAACACGAGAGGCTGGAGCTGCCTGAAGGCCTTCCTCGCGTTGACACCGACACTTGGAGTGACGTGATGGAGCTGTCGAGGGAGTACAGGCCCATCTTGGACAGAATCCAGAAATGTGTGGAAGGTGGGGTGACCCCGCAGATGGTCTTCGACAACTTCTTGACGAACAGGTGGGCCCCGCTGAGTGCTAGGAGCCGGCCTGCCTGGGCCTTCAATAGTGAGATGGACACCAACCGCATTGAAGTCGGCTTGGACACCAACTTGACCAGTGAAGCCTTGAAGACCCATCTCAAGAAGTTCCAGCCTGGGAACATCGGCCCTGGCAATGTGTCTCCACCGGTGGCCTTCCTGCCTCTGAATATGATACCAGAGGAGTGCAGAGAGCTCCAGAGGAAGATGCCACTATTGGACGACTTGGGCCTGGTGGAGAGGCGATCAACCTCCGGGTTGGCAATCCCCGGAGCTTCTGAAGGCAGCTCCGCTCTCGCCCCAAAGCCAAGAACCGAAGTCGTAGGCAAGGGCAAGGAGTTGGCTGAGTCGTCGAGCCGCAAGAGGAAGCTGAAGCATGACGACGGGAGGTCTGTCAGACCTGCTCCTTCCATGATGGCTCCTTCTCCCCGGAGGAGGAGGTCTTCGGTGGCGGCAACCACAACAGCATCGGCATCTCCTATGGGTGCTAGCTCCGGCCATGTGGCTCCGGTACCAGGACCTGTTGAGGGCTCTAGTTCTGGGGGTCCTTCTCAACCGAGGGGGGCCTCAACCAAGATGACGCCGACGGCAGCAGTAAGCTCCAGGGAACCTTCCGGAGCTACCACGCCAGTGGCGACAGGGTCCAGCCCCGAGCATTCGGGGAAGAGGTTCCGTGCTTGTTGGAGCGGAAACCTTCCAAGGTAAGTTTGATTTTTTACCTCAGTTGATTGTTTTTTGTCGTAATTTTGTTTTGAGTTTCTTCGTCCTTCATCCACAGAGTGCCCAAGAAAGGGGATGAAGCTCCAGTTCCTGCAGCAGCAGCTGAGGCTGTGCAGGCGAAAGCTCCGGCTCCAATCCCAGCGCCGCCCCAAGAGGTGGCTGAGGCTGCGGCAGCTCCGGTGCCGGCTATCGTGGTCCTGTACCTTGACTCATCCCCAGAAGCTCCCGTGGTAGAGCCGGACCATGGGAATGAGATGTACCAGCGGAACCAGCCTCAGAGGTTGAAGCTCCGGGTTTGGATGTTGAGATGACAGACGCTCTGGCCTCAGAGCCGGAGGTAGCTGCAGTCCTGACCCTAAAGCTGGATGTTGTTGAAGCCCCAACAGTGGAGCTGGTGGTTGATGAGGCCTCAGAGATAGAGTCGGGTGTTGATGAAGCCCTGGCGGTAGAGCCAGTGGCTGATGAAGTTCCGGCGCCTGAGCTGGTCGTCGAAGAAGTTCCGGCGCCTGAGCCGGTTGCTGCAGAAGTGCCGTTGCCCGAGCCCATGATGCTCGAAGCGCTAGCGCCTGAGCCGGCGATGGAGGAGGCGCCAGCATCGGAGCCAGAAGTGGCTTCAGATCCAGCCAAATCTTCAACGCCTGCCCCGGAGGTGGTGGTCCTGGAGGTGCCCGCGCCTGAGCCAGGGTGCCTAGATGAAGCTGCCGGCCCCCCGCCTGAGAGGCCAGTTGTTGATGACCTGGCGGCGGAACCTTCGGAGCCAACTCCAGAGGTTGAAACTTATGTTGCAGGACCTTCCTCGGCGGCGGCCGAGGCTATCCTCGAGGACGGCCCTAGTGCCATGAAAGCCCAGGGGACCGCTCTTGTAGAGTGGGACCCGATTTTTTTCATGGAGAACCCGCTGGAGCCAGCGGAGAGGACCCCAGCAGGTCCGGACCCGACCCCTCTGTCATTGTCTATTGACAACGCCTGCTCCAGTCTTCGTCAGGTCCAGCTGGATTTTTACCACGACAGCATGGCCCTCGAGGAGGAGCACCAAACTCTTAGGAGGTGGCGCAACTGGCTCCAATTCGAGACCAAGCTGGCGCAGTCGAGGCTGGCTGACAACAAGGAGTGGCTGAAGAATGAGAAGGTCCAGTTAGAGTACTGGAGCGCAGTCGAAGCTGGCTGACGACAAGGAGTGGCTAAAGAATAAGAAGGTCCAGTTAGAGTACTGGAGTAAGCTGTTGGACGAGAGGGAAAGCATGGTGCGATCCCTCGACAACCAGTCCCGGGCCATCCACGAACAGGCCATAGCTGCTAATAATGCGGCGAATGATCGCGGGGAGAAGCTCAGCGCCATCCACGACAGCCTCGTCAAGCGTCGGGAGGCCCTTGAGGAGCGGGAGAAAAGCTCGAGGATGAAGAGCAAAAACTCCTAGAGTCGCGAGATGACCTCGTGAAGAGGGAGGAAGAGCTTACTCAGAGGCTAACTCTGGGCGACAAGAGTCTCGCGGAGCGCACCAAGAAGTTGGATGAGCGCTGCGAGAAAGAGGAGAAGAAGGCCTGGCAGCGAGGACAAGACCTCCACAATAGGGAGGATGAAATTGTTGCCAGGGAGAAGAAGGTGCGGGGTAGGGAGAAGGACCTGGTCGACCGCCGGAACAAGATCCGCCTCCGGGAGGAGGAGCTCAGTAATCTCGAAAGGCAAGTTGCTGAAAAGATTCAGCAGAACGCCAAAGAGGCTGAGCGCCTTGCCCGTGAGAATTCGGAGCTTGCGGCGACCAGAAGATCCTTGGAGGAGATGCGAGGCTCGAGGGCTACGGAGTTCCAACAAGTATGGGACTTCCTGGGCAAAGCCAACGATGCGCTGACGCCAATGGGTTTTAGTCCCGTGTGTTCGGATGATCCGGAGCCGGAGCTGGACCAGGCGTTGCAGGCGTTGAGTTCGGCAGGCAACAAGCGCACCGGGATGGGCGATGTCATCGCAGACCAGCTAGAAACCGAGGGAAAATCCCTGTCGAAGAATGTCGCAGAATACGTGCTGGCGTGCTACACAAGACGGGACCCTCAGTTCTCACTAGACCCGGTGCTTGAAGGCCCCATCGACGGAGAGTGAGAAGCCGCCCAAGCCAGCATGTCGGAGGTTGCCCAGAAGGTCGCCTCGTTCTTCCATAGGGTGTAGGACCCTCTCTTTGTAGCTCCCGCTTGTATTCTCTCTTCTTTTTCTCCAATTTTGTAATCTCTTGTCTCCAGATGAATGAAATCCAAGTTTTTATGAATTTCATTTTTTTGTCTTCAACACCTTTGTCTCACTTGGCCCCCTGGTAGATGTACACAATTTGAGGATGTAATAGTTGTTGAAGACTTGCGTGCTTCGAACTTGTAGAACGTAGGTCCAAAGTCTTCGATAGTAGAGGCCCCCTAAGGTTGTCGGAGCTTACTAGCTCCGGCATTGACCATCATCGGAGCTTAGTAGCTCCGGCAGCAGTCTCCATCAACGCGTGGAGCATTGACGGTTAGTCCTCTGGAGTGTCGGAGCTTGGTAGCTCCAGCAGTGACCTCTGTCAACACGCGGTGTGTCGACAGCAGACCCCACTGTGGAGTCTTCCCACCATCTTTTGTTCACGTTGACGGCTGGCCCCCTGGCTTTACCAGAGCTTAGTAGCTCCAGAGACGCTCGTTATCAATGTTTGAAACGTCGACACAAGCCACCTCGGGGTTGTCGGAGCTTTGGTAGCTTCGGCTTCATTCACCATCATCATGGGATCTTTATTTTCCTGCACACTGAAGTCAAGGAAAACAGTAAAATCCATTTCCTATCTATAACTCAACTATAACTTACTATTCCTGAGAAAGTTTTAGATTGAACACAATTCTAAATACAATCAAGTGCATTGACGGTCCTCCAGGTCCGATCATTTTAGGACTCGCGTTACTTCGACCTGCGGGGGTGTAGGTAGAGTGGCCTACTTAGGGTGCATGACCAGGCTAAGTCGATAGCACACTCCAGCCCTAGATTGGCTTGGCGGCATTCAGAAGAGTAGACCATTAACAATGTTTAGACCCGGAAGAATAGACAATGCAACTTGAATTATACATGAATTGGTCGAGCTAAAGTTTCTTAAGAATTGCACAACTTTGTTATAGACAAGAAAGAGAAAAATAATAAATATTGAGCCTGTACAAAATAAATGCACATGGAGTCTGTTTTTACACAATGATGTCTTTCATTATAGGTCCGCGGTACAGGGGAAACAAGTACACTCTTAGGGTACGGAACCAGGCTAAGTGTGTTTTGTTTCTCGTTTGACCCAAGGTAGCTAGCCACACTTTTAGTTTTGAGACTGTGACAAGTGTTGCCTGAACTTTACGGACCTTCTGGGGAAGGTCCGGGTGTTCTCCCGGAGGAGCTACCCGACTCTGTACAATGACTCTATAACATACATCACATGTAACTACAAACTCACCTCCGTGATATTAAGCGTAGAACTTACGGAGGTGCTCAATGTTCCAAGGATTTGGGAGAGGTGTCCCATCCTCGGTTTCCAAGCGAACGCATCCGGAACGGGATACTTTGATCACTCAGAATGGTCCTTCCCAGCTAGGGGAAAGTTTGTTTAACCCTTCTCTGGATTGTATTCTCCGTAGCACCGGATCGCCTTCCTCGAGCTGTCGGTTGTAAACATGCTGTTGGTGATAGCGCTGAAGAGCTTGGCGGTATCGGGCATTTCGAACAGCTTCTCGGCACCTTCCCTCTTCAAGGAGGTCAAGGTCTTCACGCTGGAGCTGGTCCTGCGTGGCATCGTCGAAGGTCCAGACCCGGAGCGACCCCAAGGTGATTTCCGGAGGAAGGACAGCTTCAACTCCGTACACTAGGAAGAAGGGTGTCTCTCCAGTTGACCGGTTTGGAGTTGTCCTGTTGGCCCATAGTTTGGGCGGAAGCTCTTCGATATAGTTGGCTCCATGTTTTTTCAGGCGCTCATATGTGCGTGTCTTGAGTCCTTTTAGGATTTCTTCATTTGCTCTCTCGGCTTGGCCATTGCTTGTTGGGTGAGCTACAGAAGCGTAGCTGACCTGAATGACGAGATCTTCGCAATATCCTTGGAATGCAGAGCTTGTGAACTGGGTCCCATTATCAGTTATGATCTTGTTTGGGACTCCAAATCTACATACGATGGACTGCAAGAAGTTGATAGTTGATTGCTTGTTTATTGTCACAACTGGAGTTGCTTCCGGCCATTTGGTGAATTTGTCAATTGCAACGTCCAAGAACTTGTAACCTCCGACGGCTCTTGGGAAAGGTCCCAAGGTATCCGTCCCCCACACAACAAAAGGCCATGTAGGAGGTATCATTTGTAGAGACTAAGTTGGTGTGTGAATTTGCTTTGCATGGAACTGGCATGCTTCACATTTCTTCACTAGCTCAGTTGCATCCTGGAGCACTGTAGGCCAGTAAAAGCCATGCCGGATGGCTTTACCAACCAGCGTGCGGGGAGACGCGTGGTTCCCGCACTCGCCTCCATGGATTTCCTCGAGGAGCTCGCAGCCTTCTTCCCTTGTAATGCACCGCATTAGGACGTCGTTGGCACCACGCCGGTAGAGATCCCCTTCTACCAGTGTGTATCTTTTAGCCAATCTGACTATCCATTCAGCGGATACATTATCTTGAGGAAGGAAATTGTCTTTCAAGTAGCTCCGAATCTTCGAGATCCATGTATCAGAACTAGCTTGAGGATTTGAGTCTTGCGTGCTGGGTTGCTCGGAGCTTCCTGCAGCACCTACGACCCTTGATGGACGCCATGGTAACAGGGCCATCGGGACCGCCAGCTTCGAGGTGCTGGTCTCGCCCCCTTCGCTCAGTTCGACACGCTGAGCTGTAGGTTTAAACAACCTCCGGACGAAGGTTCCGTCGGGAGCTGGAGCCCCGGTTGAAGCTTTCGTCGAGAGTTCATCGACTTCAGCGTTGTTGAGACGCTGGACATGGCACAGATCCAGGACGTCGAAGTCCTTCTTAAGCTTCTTGACTTCAAGTAGGTATGCAGCTAGTTGAGGGTTTTTGCAGCAACATTCACCTTTGACTTGTTTTACAACAAGTTGTGAATCGCCCTTTACCAACAGCTGCTTGACACCATACGATAGTGCCACCTTGAGTCCATAAATTAGTTCTTCATACTCCACCATGTTGTTGATCACCTTGAAGTCAAGGTGCACCATGTATTTAACCTTCTCCCCGTTCGGAGCGAGGAGAAGGACTCCAGCTCCGGCCACCTACTTCTGCACGGAGCCGTCGAAGTAGAGAGTCCAGTGAGGCTCAGTGAAGACTGGAACCTTGGGTTCTGACTTCTCCTCACTGAGGCCCCCAGGATTTGATGGAGAGGGGGTCCATTCCGCCACGATGTCTGCCAGTGCTTGACTCTTGATCGCTTGTCTTGGAACGAAGTCAAGGTTGAACTCGGCTAGTTCCGCTGCCCACTTTGCAATGTTCCCAGTGGAATTAGGGTTATGCAAGATTGCACGTAGTGGATACGAAGTTACCACTGAAGTCTTGTGGGCTTGGAAGTAGTGTCGGAGCTTCATAGAGGCAATAAGAATTGCATAGAGCAGCTTATGCACTTCCAGGTACCGAGTCTTGGCATCATGGAGTACTTCGCTGATGAAGTACACTGGGCGCTGGACCGTCTGGACCCTCCCGGAGGGCCCCGGAGCTTCCTCCTCATCTACCCGGACCCTCCCAGAGGGGTCCGAACCTTGTTCAGGGACCTCCAGGTTCCGATTGGAGGAAGCCAGAACTTCTCCTGAAGTGATTCGGACTCTCCTGGAGGGGTCCGAACCTTCTAGTTCGGTAGCAGTGACTCCTCGTTTGAAGGAGATGGATCCTTCAGCATTTCGCCTTGAGGATCAAGGTCTGCGAGCTGGGACCCAGACTCAACTTCAGGTATCTCCAGACCCTCCCGAATGGATCTAGATTCCTGAACTGGAGATGATTCTGGTCTTTCTGCAACCAGGACCATGCTGACAACTTCGTCAGTTGCCGAAATGTAAAGCAGGAGTGGCTCACCAAGGTTCGGAGCTACCAAGGTTGGTAGGGTGGTGAGGAGCTTCTTCAGCTCCAGGAATGCCTTTTCTACTTCTTCAGACCATTGGAATGGTCCGGACTTCCTCAATAGCTTGAAGAAGGGTAGCGCCCGTTCCGCCAGTCTTGAGATGAACCGGCTGAGGGCAGCTAGACATGCAGTCAGCTTCTGGACGTCCTTGATGTGGACTGGTGGCCGCATGTCTTCAATAGCTTTTATCTTCGCTGGGTTTGCTTCTATTCCTCTGTGGTTCACCAAGAAACCAAGAAGTTTTCCGGAGCTAACCCCGAATACACACTTGTCCGGGTTCAGCTTTGTGCGAGTGACTCGCAACTTGTCGAAGACAACTTGCAAGGTGTCAAGGAATGACTCCTTGTTCTTGATCTTGATGACGATGTCATCAACATACACTTCCACTACATCTCTAATAAGCTCTCCAAAAGTTTTGTACATAGCTCGCACAAATGTTGAAGCAGCGTTTTTGAGACCGAATGGCATGGCAGTGTAACAATATAATCCATCTACTGTGATGAAGGAGGTATGCTCTTCATCTTCCCTAGACATTCTGATTTGATGGTACCCATAATATGCATCTAGGAAACACGGTAATTCACACCCGTAGGTGGAATCCACTATCTGTTCTATTCAAGGTAGTGGGAATGGATCTTTCGGACATGCCTTATTTAGTGTAGTGTAGTCGATACACATCCGAAGCTTCCCGCCGGCCTTGGGTACAACGACTGGGTTTGCCAGCCATTTTGGGTGGAAGACTTCTCGGATGAATCCAGCTTCGAGCAATTTCTTCACTTCTTGTTGTATGAAGTTTTGTCGCTCTACAGATTGCTTCCGGGGCTTCTGGTGTACAGGCTGAGCATCGGGATAAATCTTCAGATTATGCTCCATCAGTTCCCTAGGGATCTCAGGCATTTGTGATGGTTGCCAGGCAAACACGTCGACATTAGCCCGGAGGAAAGTGATGACCGCGAGCTCCTATTTGTCATTCAAACCTCCCTATATACGGGTGGTCTAAGCGGCGTCGGAACCGATTTGGATGACTTCGACGGGAATCTCGGTGTCGCCGCTTGGTTGCACACGAGGTGCAGAGGTTGAGCCTCGATGACGAATGCTCAGCGGTTTTGGAGCTTGCTCCTTTCTGGATTCTTCCTCCTGCGCTGTAGCAAGCATGTGGAGTTGTTCCATAGCAGTAACTCCAGCGGTGCGATCTCCACGGATCCGGAGAACACCGGCTGGTGTTGGCATCTTCAACACCAAGTAGCCATAATGAGCAGCAGCCATGAACTTGTATATGGCTGGCCTGCTTAAAATGGCGTTGAAGGGTAAGTTTACCTGCGCCACGTCGAAGACCAACTTCTCAATGTGGTAATTCTCCCGGGTCCCGAAGGTCACTGGAAGAGTAATGGCACCGAGTGGGGTTATGGCCCTTGGACCTACTCCGGAGAAAGGTCGGGAGGGGCGAAGGTCCGAAGGTCGGAGGTGAAGCTTGACAACAACTTCGAAGCTTATGAGGTTCAACCCCGAACCTCCGTCCACCATTACATGTTAGAGTTGGATGTTGTTGATGGTCGGAGATACCATCAATGGGAGTTGGCCAGCTCCGATCATATTCCAAGGGCAGTCCGAAGCATCAAAAGTGATGGCAGTGTCCATCCACTTCCGGTGCGGCTCCGCCCTGGCAGTAGGAGCTACTGAGGCCATGTCCCGCTGCATGGTCTTGAGGACACAGTGGGAGGTGATGTCCCACGGACCACCAAAGATGGTGTTCATGGTTTTATGATGCTCGTTGCCGGAGACGTCGGAGTCATCATCGACGAAGGTGTAAACAGCCTTCAAGACCTTTTTAGGGTCTTAAAAGCCTAACTCCTCTTCAGCCGGAGCTTCGTCGACTTTCTGTTTCCCTTCACTTTGACAGAAAGGAACTTCTTCCCGGCGCTTGTTGTACCACTCGGCATGGTTCTGGACCTCCCGGCAGCCTTCCAGGTTGTGGCTATTTGACTTGTGTATAGGACACCACATCTTGGAGCTGCCTCCGTCTTCAGACGACAGCCGAGGTTGTTTTTCGGGGCGTGGCCGGCGGCCACCCGGAGCTGCAGCAGCTGCAGCAGTTGGTGTGCCGGCCGACGACTTTTTCTTGTCGTTGGACTTTTTCTTCTTTTTACCACTCCTGGAGGTGGTGACTTCACCCTTGGAGGATTTTTTGTTGTCTTTCGGAGGTGGTTGGGAGTGCATTTCACGGCCCTCCGTAGCTTTGGCGCATTTGTCTGCCAAGCTGAAGAGTTCCGTGACGCTGGTGATCTCCTAGGTCGCCAGCTTCTCTAGCATCTTCTTGTCTCGTACGCCCTGTCTGAATGCCACAATAACAGAGGTGCTGGAGATAGAAGGAATAGTGTTTCGTACCTGGGAGAATCTCTGGATGAAGGATCGCAGGGACTCTCCCCCCTTCTGCTTGACAGCAAAAAGGTCCAGTTCTGTGCCTGGTCGGGTGTATGAACTCCTGAAATTGGCAGTGAACTATTGGCACAGTTCTGCCCAACGGTTGATGGAGTCATGTGGAAGGACCTGGCGGTCCCAGTTAAAGCCACGGGGAAATAGTTGGCCATTACGGCCTCGTTGCCTCCAGCCGCAAGAATTGCGGTGGAGTAGGTTTGGAGAAACTCAGCGGGATTGACACTCCCATCAAATTTCTCCGACGGGTGAGGCCGAAACTTTTGTGACCATCTGACCATGCGTAGGTGCATGGCCAGGGCAGAACAGCCTCCTCCTACTCCCTCAGGAGCAGGACTGTCCCGAGCCTCTTGCCTTTTGCGAGCGCGCTCAATATGGACGCGGCCATCCTGTTGACGGTAACGGCGATCAAGCTCCGCCCGGAGGTCGTGAGTTGAAAGCCTAGTTACCGTATGGGTGAGTCGCACCCCGGGAGGCAGCGATGTTGCTTGTTGAGATGCAGCATTCCTCCTATGTTGGGAAGCGTGCGGACCTAGTCTGCCCGACACAGTCCGATGCTGTGATGGGGCCTGCCCCGAGGGGGAGGACCTTGGTTGCTGATGCGATCGGCTGCTGCTGCAACCAGATGTTCCACATCAGCCCTCCACTGCTCCATTGCACCCTAGGATGCTCCTGGAGGTGGTGGGCGTTGGAGAAGAGCACATGCGGCATGGAGCGCATATTCAGGGTTGTTGTTCACCGATGCTGTGACCAAAGCAGACGCCCCATCCCACTGTCCAGCTTGATTTGCCGGTGCGGATGGTGGCGGCGGTGGCATGGCTCCTGCTGGAGTCACAGCACCTGCTGGCGGCTGCATGTTGGAGGGATTGCCTCCAGCAGGTTGCACAGCAAGGTTGCCATTTGACGATCCAGCAGCGGAGTTCACCATGTTTGAATATCGGGCGCCCCTACCTAGCGCGCCAACTGTCGGAGTGTTGTTCGGGCAATTCTCCCGGTACTACTGTTGGTAGCCTGCGGAGTTTGTAGTTTGGTATTGGACGCGCAGAGATTCAGAACACGATGGCAAGTAGACACAAGGATTTACGTGGTTCGGGCCGCCTGAGCATAATACCCTACTCCACGGGGTGTGTAGTTGTTGTATTGAGCGTCTCAGAGTCGAGAGCTTCCAGAGAGCGAGAGTGTCCGAGGAGTCCAGAGAGTCCGAGAGCCCCCTTTGTGTATCGTCGACCAATCCTTTTATAGTACAAGGACTGGTCGTTACACCGTTAGCCTGGCCCGACATATGGCCCTGGCGGTTACTGATGCTTAATACACAATTAATGAGGTTAATTACCCTTAACAGCATGGTAATAGACCTTGATAGTGCCGTTACTGGTATTAAGGGCCTTCCGATCGTGTTTCATTAATATGGTATTAATGATACTTAATCGGGTCTTGAAGTCTTTGATTGCCCCTTGAAGGTCCGAGCCGTTGGGGGTCCACCAGTCTGATTGTTGAGGCTGAAGGTCCGGCGGTTGGACACGTGGCAGCATTGGAGCTTTCCGTCTGGGACGGGTAGGTCCGGTGTAGATGTACACGTGTTGGTACCGGAGCTTCCCTCTGTCGAGGGTTAGGTCCGGGGTGCCGCACAGGTGTTTAGCCCAGAGCTATGCCATGTGTGGGATGTAGGTCCGATTGCAGTATACATGTGGCAGCACCAGGACTAACCATAGATGGGAGGCAGGTCCGGTCCTGTATGACACGTGGGCCTTCGCAGGTCTTCAACTCAGACAGGTGAAGTTCCTTTGGTCTTTTTGTAGTCCCAAGGGGTATACGGTACGCAGGGTACCGACAGTTTGTAATTGAGGATCATTTGAATATTGTAATAAAAGTACTTATTTAGTAACTTGTGCTATGGTAATTATCCGTTTATCATTTGTGAATCATTTGTGTATGTGTGTTAAACATCTTGGGCACACATATGCATCATGCTTGGTTCATTTTCGGAACCGGGTGTCACATTTAAGGAGTTGGCATGCATTCTTTGGGCTTCCAGGGTCTCACAATGATATTAATTTTTCGCAACGCTCACCTGTCTTTGATGACTTGACAAACGGAAACACACCCCCTGTTGAATTTATTGTTAACGGGAACCCCTACAACCTTGGTTATTATCTATCGTATTGGATATATCCTAATTGGGTGAATTTGGTTAAGAGCATAAGTGCACCAATAAACAATAATCAAAAAGAGTATGCAACACAACATGAAGCATGTCGAAAGGATGTTGAGAGACCATTTGGAGTCCTCCAAGGAAAGTGGAATATTTTGCACAGGCCTGCTAGGCTATGGGGCCAACAAGACTTGAATTCCATAGTGCGGGCATGTGTTATCCTTCACAACATGATAATTGAGGATGAACAAGATGTCCAACTACCATACATTCACACAACACAATGGTCAGGAGCGGAGGACCCCCCAATACAACCGTTAAGGGCTGTCAACGGTATTGAAGAATTCATTGATGCATACACAATGATCCAAGATAAGGAAACATCACATTTCCTGAAGGCTGGTCTTGTGGATCACATGTGGGCGCTATATGGGTCTGGATCCCGACCATTTGCATCACAGTGAAGTGTTGTAACTCATGTTGTAGTTGTGTTATTTTGCAGCCTCATAGGTCTAGTTATTTTGCAGCCTCACAGGCTTGGTTATTTTGCAGCCTCACATGCCTACTTATTTTGTAATTCGAGGTGAAGTTTATGCAGTTAGTGGTGATATGTGCATGTACAAAAATATATTTGATATGTTGTGTTTACATGGCAGTTCTTGTTCTGGATATATGTAGTATTTGTTCTGGAGGAATGTTATGCTTGTGCACTTGTTCACTTCACTGCTACAATAAGCTTCATCTCAGACGACTCCAAACGTATTATCATACGCGGTTTTTAAAACCGCCTGAAACGAAGAGCATGTGATAATCTACAATTTCATAGGTGGAAACTAAAACCGCTCGTGAAATCGACTTATCACAGGCGATTCTTAACCTACGACTAGACGCATGTGAAGACACTTTATCACGGACGGTTTGTAACTTAGGAGTAATCGCCTGTTGTAATTGAGTTATCACAGGTGGTTCTTTACCTAAGACTAGCCGCCTGTGAAGACTCTTTATCACAGCCGGTTTGTAACTTAAGAGTAACCGCCTGTGATAATAGAGTTATCACAAGCTGTTCTTTACTGCTGACTAGGCGCTTGTGGTAATATAATTTCACAGGCAGGTGTAGCCGTAGGTAAAGAACCACCTGTGATAAAGTATACCCTATGCAGTACTACCTGCTGTTATTTCTCATTTATAGGTCAATTTCATATTCACATTCACAAACAGAAGATGACATTCACACATAGTAGAAATAATATAATCTCACACGCATCATCGGCACAAAATCACCAAAATGTCATCTCATATACATATGTAAAAGTTACACTTTCACTTAACATGCAAGTCATCTCATATACATAACACCAAAAAGCATAATGTCAATTCATAGTTTACAAGTTTCACTAAAAACTGTTTCTATGCTCATACTCGCAAAGTTCTAGCACATCATCTATTACACCTTAATGATCAAAGAACAAACCTCTTCGGTGGAAAATTTAGCGACACATGAAGTGACACTGTTCACTCACAATCTTGTCGGCTCCTCCACCAGAAATACTTCTAGAAACTGTTCATTCTTGGTTCACATTCTTCATGTGCTGCAATGAAGCGCATAACAAGTTTTAGAATGTGTTGGTTTGAAATACCTCAAAGTATAGATCAAAGTGAGTATACATGAATTTATTTTGTATTTTTGGAGCAGTTCTACTATGAGCAATTGAATTTTGAAGTTGGAATCAAAATCTGGAAATAATGTTTCTGGTAATATTGAACAACAGAGATAAAATTTTAATCTGGCATTTTATACAGGTGAAATGGCTATGAACATTTTACAGGATGTAAGGAACACCTAACTTGAGGTTCTGGTAAAATTTGGTGAATTTATAGTGAAGAAATTTGTTGTGAAATTCTATTAGTGTTTGAGCTAAATGAATTATACAGATATGTATACAGGATTTCATGGCAAACCACTTGCACTACTGGAAACTAGAGTTCAATACCTTTATAATGAAAAAATATAAGTATTAAAATATGCTAGTTAAAATGAAAATAAAACTCAAACGTAAGAAAATACAATATCGATATTAAGGATAACTTACGTCATCACAATTCACTCTATATTTGCATGCGGTCCAAAGATGCTCGCATACATAATACCCGCATAAGATGCCCCTAAGAGGCTACTTGGGACACGAATAATATGTTGATATATGCAATGCATTCTTATTAGGAGGGCTCAGACCGCCAAGTTGTTTCACGTAAAACTGCTCAGCCCTGTAATACAAGGAATGTCATATAAAACTTGTCAACACATTGTAAATGTGTGTAAATTAAAAGTATCGAATAATCGTACAATTTCAAAATGGAAAGGAAATCTTTGTAACGATCTTGTTGGTAATCGAATGAGTCCAAGACTGTTGCCAAACCTTGTGTTGGCTTGATGAAGATCATTATGTAGTGTTTACTGCACACGTACATGTGTTAAGTTAACAGCTAGCAATAATTGCTATTTTAATGTCATGTGTCGATCTTACTCGAAGTGGTACGGAGCCTTTACGAGGTCCTTGCCATCTCTGACAAAGTTGAACATGGCATGTACTATGTAAGCTGCAATCTTTGTCCTTTTATCCTTCTTTTGGTTTGCGATTGATTTTTCAAATTCTCTTTTGTCAGGTGCTTGTACTATTTTGAGTTTTGTTCCACCTGTCTTGGTGTTCTGCTTTTCACTATCCATATATTGCATCCTATTGAAAAAGTCCGGAATTGTTATAATCTCATGACATGTGTATCCGTGTGGTAAGAAAAGAAAATATGAAATATTAGAGGCACTTACAAGCACCAGATGAGCAGAAGGTTCATTTCGAGCATGCTTCGATAGAAAAGTCTATGTAAATCTTCAAAGGAATGGCTCGTTTATCTTCTCCAATGCTCCAGAATGCTTGTTTTGGCACATGAAATGTGATGTAAGAAAGGTCATATTTTGTGCTGGCAATGATGTACCACTCGTGCATTTTTCTGAGCGAGACAGGCTGTTTGCAAAGTTGTACCAATGTCATGAATGGCTTCCCCTTCTTATATTTAGGAGGAACATCCTGAATCTTGTATATTGGAACTCCTGGTTTAACTAAAGTTGTCTCTTGATTATATTTTACACCGTCTTCTTCTCACTCCTCAATATTTTCTAATGTTGGCTCATGTGAAGCACGAGATGCATTAGATGTTCCAAATCTGCCTTCAATTTTTCCAAATATTGTGACACTTCTTTAGAAGGTTTCTTATTTTCATATTAGCTAACTTTCATAGGCACTGATGACCGAGGAGTAGTCATTGGAAGTTGGACACTGGCTTGTTGTTGAACCTGTTGTTCAACTGATTGCTCTTTACTCTCAGCAACTTGCTCTGGTACTGCTTCAGGCTGTTGTTCAACTGGTTGATCTTGGTTATCTTTACTAGCAATGTTACTATCATCCTTCCTGGGACAACCGGGAGTGGATCTTGCTGGACTTTCGGCTTAGAAGACGGGGTTGCATTCTTTTGAGATGCGACGGGGCTAGACATCGGCTCATCGTCCAACACGATATCGCGTCGGTGCCAAATGATTAATTAGTTTACAACCTGCCCCGGATTCGTGATCCCCTCATGTGTGATGTGGTTTATTTCATAATATTCATAATCATTATCAATGATTTGAAGAACTTGCTCCACAACATAATACAACAGAAGTGAATTGTTGTTGAAGTCACGATGAAGCTTTGCCATAGCAGTGGCAAACTGTTTGGTTTTGTTCCCCACTCTACCGATCGGGACAAGAATACAACAAGATATGTCCTTAACAATATCATTGACAGAGAACTTATGGGTTGACCCTGAGCCTGGCACAGAACCTACACTACTAGGGTAGGCAGTTGGAGATACCAAATGCTCCTTTTCCATGGGAACCATTGTTGTATTCGGTGCCACTAGCTGTCCCGATTCTCTAAGTTAATCCATTATTTTTTTGCACATTTTCCTTGACCTTTTGAGCAATAGTTGCATCAAGTGTATTCTTGAACTTCTCACGTCTTCTATATGACTCTTTATCCTTCAGGAAACCGTCTCTCTAGGACATATGAGAAGAGATTGCTCAAACCCGTCCACTGTGTCCAAGGTTTCCTAGAATAGCGATAAGTTGGTCATTCCCCCTCTTCAGCTTGAAGAGACCCTTTTGTTCCTTTTTAATTATTTTTTTTCATTTTTTGCTCTACTTTGTTCACAGAGTCGGGCTTTCCATGTTTGCCCTCGCTGGTCAACCTTACCGAGCAAAGAACAACCGCTGAGTTCTCTGATTGCAGCCTTCTAACGGGTGAGGATTGCCCTTACTGGTAGTTTTCTCTAATATTTTATTCCATTTCTCAACTTTGGGGCACATCGGGCAGACCCCAAGCGATGATGGTATTTGTTCTTTTTGGCAAGCTCTGACCTGTATTCACTTAGGGCTTTAGCCGTAGGTGTGGTCTTTTGACGAACAAATTCTTGCCACTGAGCTATTGTAATTTTTCCCATCTTCTTCGGACTAGGGACCTTATCGGCCTTAACAACAACAACATCAACAACAACAACAACGACAACCAAGCCTTTGTCCCAAACAAGTTGGGGTCAGCTAGAAATGAAATCCAGCAATTTTTGAAGAAAAGTAATAGAAAATAAGATGAGAGTAAAAAATACAAATAAATTAATAATCTGCATTTTATTTATTTTAGAAATGGATTAATAAGAAAGAAGATAAGAGTAACAAAATTTGAACAACAACAAACGACCATAAGCGATGTTGGACTAGCTTCTCCTCAATCGGTGACACCCCTACCCTATCACGTATCACCTCGTTTCTAATTTTGTCTCTTCTCACTACAAGAAAGGAATAAAAGGGCGTCAGGGTTATAGCCGTCGGTTAGCTACTGTAGCCGACGGTCATAGCGTATATACGTCGATGCACCAACGGCTTTACCCGACATCTTATATTCGACATATTTAACACGAAAAACCGTCGGTACCGACGGCCATAAAAAATATCACCGTCGGTTCTGACACACCGATGTTCATACAGCTACAGGTGTCGGTTTTGTAGAACTGACATATTTATTGTTTTACAACCGTCGGCCAAACAGCACCCCGACGTCCTTATGCAATCACACGCAGAAAAAAACAACTGCAGCTCACGGCTCACGTCCGCGCTCGTACAGCAAGAAACTGAACTCCTCTCAGGCACCGACGACTCGTCACCGTGATGGCCGCCAACAAGTCTGAATCAGATCAACATGTATAGAGCCTCCACAAGATTTTACTATTAACATGTCTGGAATCATATACATCGTACGTATCACAAGCGGAAACCGATCGAAGCCGGTTAAAAAAAACATGAACAGCGCAGGAAGAAGATTGAAGTGCAGCAAAGATCTGGGAAGCCACGCCGTGAGGGAGCCGCCGGAGTCCGCGCCGCCGGGAGCCCGCGCTACCGGTAGCTTGAGCCGCCGGGAGGGGAGCCCGCACCGCACTGGCGCCACCGGGAGCTTGCGCCACCGTGAGGGGAGCCCGCGCCGCGCTCGCGCCTCCGAGAGCCCGCGGCACCGGGAGCTTGCGCCGCCGAAACGGTTCGCGCTGCCGGAGGGGTGCCTGCATCGCGCTCGCGCCGCCGAGAGCCCGCGCCGCCGGGAGCTTGTGCCGCCTGGGGTAGCCCGCGCTGCCGGAAGCTTGCACCATCAGGATATCGAGCCGGGAGCCCGCAACCGCGCCTAGTCGAGCTGGCCCACACGCGTGAGCGTCGCGAGGAGGGTGCAGTACGAGAAGGCGTCCGGGGCGACGCCCCTATCGCGCATCTCGAGGAGGAGGCCGAAGGTGAGGCGGACTTCACCGGCGCGGCAGGCGGAGCGGAGGAGGAGGTTGTAGGGGATGAGGAGCGTGGCGGGCGGGAGGTCCAGCGCGAGGAGGTCGAGCAGCGCGACGCCACGGCGCGGGTCGGGGAGGCGGGATGAGGAGCCCGCGGGGACGGAGCGGCGGTGTGCTGTGGAAGGCGAAGGCGGCGGGGAATTTTTTGGGGCGGAGGCGGAGGATTTTTTGGGGGAGGAAATACTCTGGAGTCTGTGGGCTTTAACGCTGGAGTCTTGACTCGGTCTTGCGCACGGTGGGAATCAAAAAATAGGTACTCAACGCGGCGCTGCGCGCGGACTAAATTTTTTTGCATCAGAACGCGTGCATTTACAGCCGTCGATTGTTGAGGGCAGCCGACGGTTTTTACGTTATAGATGTCGGCTTATTTGGCAGACCGACGTACATAGCAATCTGCATGGCCCCACACTTATAGCTGTCAGTCTTCGTGGATCAACCGATAATTATATATTTATGGTTGTCGGTTTGTGCTGTGGACCCGACGCCTTTATTTAAAACCATCGGTTTTTGTTCAGGCACCGATGTCTTTATTTCTTGTCGTCGGTTTCCTTTATCCCGACGTTTTTATGTCATTTAAATGCGACGGCCCCGACGTTTTTAAAAAACTCGACGGCCTATTACTGTTTTCTTGTAGTGTCTTGTGTGACCGCACATCCACCATAGCATGTGCATCTCTGCAACACTCATTTTTGGCCATGTTGCTTTTTAGTTGGCCAACATTCTGCTCCATACAGCATCACAGGTCTGATCACCGTCCTATAGAATATTTCTTTCAATTTGTGTAGAACTTTCTTATCACATAAGATTCCAGATGCTTGTTGCCACTTCATCCACCCGATATTGATCATGTGGCAAACATCTTCGTCAATATCACCATTGCTTTGTAACATTGATCCTAAATGTCGAAATATGTCCCTCCTAGGTACTACTTGTCCTTGTAAACTAACATTTCCATCCTTGCACCCGATATCACTAAAGTTGCATCTCATATACCCGGTCTTGGTTCTACTAAGTCTCAACCCCTTAGACTCTAAGTTTTGCCTCTATAGCTCCAATTTTCTACAACACCATCCCTAGTTTCATCTACCAACACTACATCATCAGCAAAGAGCATACACCAACGGATATCGCCTTGTATATCCTTCGACACCTCATCCATCACTAAGGAAAAGATGTATGGACGTAAGGCTGATCCTTGGTGTAGCCCTATTATGATAGGAAAATTATTGGTCTCACTATCTCTTACGCGCACACTTTTCACCATATTATCATACATATCCTTGATAAGATTAATGTACTTTGTTGGGACTTTGTGTTTCTCTAGCGCCCACCAAATGACCGGCCATGGTACCTTATCGTATGCCCTCTCCAAGTCAATAACAACCATATGTAGATCCTTCGTTTGCTCCCTATACCTCTCCATAAGCTGACGGAGTAAGAAAATTGCCTCCATAGTGGACCTTCCACGCATAAAACCAAACTGGTTTTTGGTGACATTGGTCACTTTCCTCAAGCGGTGTTCAATCACTCTCTCCCAGAGCTTCATAGCATGACTCATAAGCTTAATTCCTCGATAATTAGTACAACTTTGAACATCTCTTTTTTTTGAAGATGGGTACTAAAATACTTTTCCGCCACTCTTCGGGCATTTTGTTTGACTGAAAAATGCGTTTGAATAGTTTAATGAGCCATACTATTACTACATCCCCCAGACATCTCCCCACTCGATGGGGACATCATCGGGTTGAGAGCCTTTCCTCCTTTCATCCTTTTCAAGGCCTCTCTAACCTCAAACTCTTGTATCTCCGCACAAATCATCAGTTGGTGTCATCAAATGAGTCATCCAACTCAAACCTAATGCTCTCATTCCCGTCATTGAATAGTCCGTTAAAGTAGTCCTGCCATCTGTTCCTAATCTCTTCATCCTTCAATAGAATTCGATCTGCCTCATCCTTAATACATTTGACTTCATTGAGATCCCTCACCTTCCTCTCTCGAAGTTTTGCCATCTTGTATATATCCTTTTTGCCTTCTTTTGTCCCTAGCCTCTCATATAGCACATCATAGGCCTGCCTCCTTGCTTTACTCACAACACGCCATGCACTTTTCTTAGCCTCTTTATACTTCGCCATGTTACTTGCACTTCTCTCATGGTGCCAGCTCTTATAGGACTCCTTCTTCTCCTTAATAGGCTTTTGTACATCTTCATTCCACCACCAAGTGTCATTATCTACAAGTTTCTTACATTTTGTCCACCCAAGCACCTCCCTAGTTGCCTTCCTAATGTAAGTCACCATCTTCACCCACATAATATCCACATCTTACTCTTTGCTCCAAGGTCCTTCAGTGATCCTCCTCCTTTTGAATGATTGTTGCGCTTCATCCTTCAACTTCCACTACTTTGTTCTTGCGATTTTAATACCTCTGTCTTGTGACACACGCACGTGGAAACAAAAGTCGGGTACCTTATCGGCCTTAACATAATCATTTATTTCACTCTTCTAGCCATGAAACTTCTTCCCGCAAGAGACCAATGTTGCTTTCTTTACAGCTTCTTTCGTTCCTTTCGGGAACTTGAATTGTTTCTTTATCCTCTCCCACAAATCATTCTTGTTCTCCTCAGGTAATTTTTTCCAATACTCGGTTGTGATCGGCACGAGCTCTCTAACAAGACAAACGCATGCATTTTGGTACTTTGTAACTAAATCTAGTCGTTCTTGGGGAAGCCCACCTAAACTGACACTTGTTATGTATATGATGTGGTTCAATGGACCCTTATTGGGACCTCGTTGCCCTATTTTTGCTTGAGTGAATCTGATCATTCAACAATTGGAGAACATTTTGCGGCTTTAGGGGCCGAAGTCACCTCATTGTCTTCGCGATTAATCTAGGTAGAAAAGAATTATAAGACTTCAGATACTTGAAAACCAACATTAACTTATACTGCTGGAGTTAAGATTTGTGATCCATAGCTCGCCGACAGAATCATATTCCAGGTCAAGATCCTCTGAAGTTTTTTTTTAATTTTTATATTTGGAAAAGGACCAGATGGACTGTGAAATGAGCTTGAACTGCTTGAGTCACTAAACTTCATATTGCCTTCTTCATTGTTACTACAAGCACCAGTGTTCTTAGAGCTTTCCATGCTAGAAATAATAATACAAAAAATATGTTCCACTTATATAGCATAAAACATGAGAAGAAGAGGCAAAATACTAATACATAGGGTAAATATTGTGATAGTAGATATTAAGTGAGGCCCCACAATCAATTAACCATATGTGTCAGTAAGGAACTGCTATGCATAAGCATATTGAAATGTCATGTCTTCATACAAGGAAACAAATTTTAAAGCATGTTGTGCAACCAATAAGTTTGGCTTGAATTCACATAGGACCAAGATGCAGTTAGAGGAACTAATGACCAATACAAGGAAAGGCATTCAAAACTAAATCAGATAGTTTACAAGTAATAATAGCTAAGGGAACGGACAAGTTTTAGTGTTTTACATGTGCAACTAAAATTCACACCAAATAATCAATAATGTACATGGCAACTAGACGTAAAAATACAATCACTAAATTGAAGGCTTCAAATGCAAGACGTCTTTCTTCCTTATCTGATTTAAGCAAGATGTGCAGAACGCTTGTGCAGTCCATCAGGGCACACGTCCCGATAGCGACATTTTCCCGAACACCACGGGGGCACTGCCTCACCCTCCCCTAGCCAGCCGCTCTATCCCTCCGTTACCGTTCAGTCATCCAATCCCCCAGAAAACAAAAACAAAACATAAAGATGCGGCAAAGCGACCAGCGACCGAGTACCTGGGGATCTCCCGGCATGCCGATGTACTAGCAACGATGACGGCGTCGAGGGTGGCAAGGACGAAGCTCGACAGCAATTGGGTGCGGCGAGGTCGAAGCTCAGCGGCGAGGGCGATGAGGATGAAACTCGGAGCCAAGGGCGAAGCTCGACGGCGAGGGTGGCAAGAGCATGGCAGCAATAAAAATTTTGGCAGCGTGACGGCGTCTAAGAGAAATCTCTTGTGTTAGGTTTTTTCGATTAGGCCGAGAGCTCTTATATATTTGCATATCTGCTCACGCGGTCACTAATGACAAATCGCCTGAGCAGAAGACTTATCTCAGGCGGTTATTCAGTACTAACCACCTGAGAATATGCTTTTATCTCACGCAGTAATTCAGTAAAAAATGCCTCTGAAGTGGTGTACAAAGTTTATACTTAATTAATATTCTTGATGAAAATTAGGTTCCATTTAAAAGCCCAAATTCCACATTCTTGTAATATGCTTTAGTATTACAAGCTCCCAGCAAATTTCACTTGGGAAAACATTTGAAATTAGTTAGAACATAAAAAAACAAATAACACTGGTCATTTGTCATTTTTCTATCTTGATGAATATAATGAT
Source organism: Tuctoria greenei (assembly GCA_036927565.1). Lineage (NCBI taxonomy): Eukaryota > Viridiplantae > Streptophyta > Magnoliopsida > Poales > Poaceae > Tuctoria > Tuctoria greenei. The sequence goes on along the minus strand of JAYESD010000011.1, from coordinate 125,429,041 downwards.
TTTTTGTATGGAACTTTTCTGTTATCATAACAACTTTATGATTTTTTTCAGATTTTTACAAAATTGTTTGAATCGATGTGTGGTCAAAATTTGAAGAATGCCTCATATGTATATGAGCATTTGATTAGAATGATGTATAGTTTGAATTTTGACATGTTGGAATGATTTAAAAAAATTCATACATGTATAAATAAGACAATATGTTCATACAAACCAATTTTAGTGGAAAATCTTTTTTCAGGAGATATAAAAATGTGAATAATATGTGAATATAAATTAATTTGATATTTACCAAAACATTACAATGTTAGCTATATAAGTTTTAAAATATTTGTTCCAAGTGGTAGATATTAATTTTCGAATAATATATAAAAAAGTATCATCGAATTTGGACTCAATTTGCAGAATCTATACATGTTTGAGTATTTATATTGAGATATAAAGAAAATAAAGAAAGGAAAAATAAAACTGTAGAACAGACTCGAGCCTTTATCACAGGTGGCTTTTTTAAAAACAATCGCCTGTAAAGTTGTTAAAAACTGTCTATGAAAAGTTGTGTACTAAGTCTAGACTTAATTAATATTCTTGATAAAAATGTGGGGCCTTTTAAAAGATCAAATTCTACTTTATTGGAATATGCATTAGTATTATAGGATCCCATTAAATTTCACTTGGGAATACATTTGGAATTGGTGAGAGCATAAAAAAACAAATAACACTGGTTATTTGTCATTTTTCTATCTTGATGAATATAATGATTTTATCATTGAATTTTTCTATGGAACTTTTCAGTCATCATACCAACCTCTATGATTTTTTTCAGATTTTTACAAAATTGTTTAAATAAATGTGTGGTCAAAATTTGAAGAATGCCTCATATGTATATGAGCATTTGATTAGAATGGTGGATAATTTTAATTTTGACATGTTGGAATGCTTTTAAAAAGATAACAAAATTCATAAATGTATAAATAAGATAATATGTTCACACAAAGAAATTTCAGTGGAGGATCGCTTTTTTTAGTAGATATAAAAATGTGAATAATATGTGAATACAAATTAATTTGATATTTATCAAAACATAACAATGTTAGCTATATAAGTTTTAAAATAGTTGGTCCAGGTGGTTGATACGAATTTTTGAAGAATACAGAAAAAAGTATCATCGAATTTGGACTCAATTTGCAAAATCTATACATGTTTGAGTATTTATATTGGAACCTAAAAAAAAGCACGGGAAAAGAAAACTGAAGAACAGACTCGGGCCTTTATCATAGGCGATTTTTTAATAACAACTGTCTGTCAAAATGCTTATCACAGATGGTTCTTCATTAAAAACCGCCTGTGATAATAGACACCTATATAAAAGGCTGCTTGGACACCCTAGAAAACCTAACCCGGGAGGTTTTACATCGACGCTGTCAGGCTGCCAAAATTTTCTCTTTTCCGCTGCCCCTCTGCTTCCAGCATGTGCACGTCGTTCCTTTCATCAGTTGATCAAGCTTCAAATAGATAAAAGGTTTGCAAGCTTCTTCTTCCTCTCTGTCAAACAACTTCCATCGTTTGTTAGCCTGTTTCATCATTTTTTTAAAAAGTTTGCCATAACTCTGTTTTGAAGATGCCAAGAGGAGAACTCGGATTCCTCCTGATTTGAGCTCCTTCGCACAACGGTTCTACAGCAACAAGGTTCGATAGAACCTCATCTTTCATCCTCGCACATTGTTTCAAACATATCTTTCTCTGTAAAAGTTTCAACATCAGAATCCCTTATCTTCTTGCATTATAAATTATGTTATTAAACATACCATTAAAGCACATATTAATGTAATTGCATTTTATTCATATCGACCTGATCATTTTAAAGCACATCCCTTAGTTTATCCATTTTTTCACAGTTTTTCTTTGAAGATGGACCGCCGAGCGTGGATGTATAACATGCCAAGATCTAATCCTATGTACATTCAAAATGTTGCAAATTTTATTGAAGCATCCAAGAGACATGCGAAGATCCAAAAGATAGATGACATATTATGTCCATGTATCGACTGCGAAAATAAAATTGTTTGGATAGATACTATAGTAATCCAATCTCATTTAATGAAAAGATGTTTCAAAGAAAACTACACAATATGGACAGAGCATGGTGAGTTAGATACACATGCAGTGGATAAAGATAATGAGAGAGGTTCAGATGATGAAAATGTTCATATAGATTATGGTAGTGACAATCAAGATGGTGATGATGATGATGAGCTGGATTGTGAGGAGATGTTGCGTCACATCGAACCACAACTATTGGTTTCTATGGGAGCAAGTGAAGGTTTAAGTAAAATGGAGACATTGCAAAATGCGGCGACAAAAGTTTTATACAATGAATCAAAAAGTTGTGATAAAGAGTTTACTACATCGTGTGCAGTCCTAGAACTACTAAAGTTGAAAGCCACACAAGGATGGTCCGATTGTAGTTTCTCTGATCTTTGGAATCTTTTGGCAGAAATTTTCCCAAATCCCAATAAACTGCCCAGAAGCACTTATAAATCAAAGAAACTTCTTTTTCTGATGGCACTAGGTGTGACAAAAATACACGCTTGTGTGAACCATTGTATTCTGGATCGCAAAGAGCATGAGCTCGCACCTAGATGCCCTACATGCAGTGTCAGTAGATACAAGAAGGACTACAATTACCAGTATGTTACCAACATGAATAAGACCTAGAAGAATGAGAAGTTTATGAATGTGGTCTTGAGGGGATCAATAGGCTTTTAAAGTTTTCCTGCACACTTAATCAAATCATTAAATTCCTGGTTGATCGGACTTGTTTGGTGTTACTGCGGACTAGTCCGGTGTGCTTGTGTGATGTGCATTGATCAAGTGTTAGAGAAGAAATTGTATATGTTATAGCAGTGGAATTTAAACAACTATTCAAATAAACTTGATTGAACAATTCGTATTGCAAACTTGCACGTTGAATTCAAATTACTTGATAGGTCAAATCTAATGCCCTAGATGGTGAAACTTGCAAAAGTAAAAGAGTAAAGCACGTGAGAAACAAACTTTTACCGAGGTTCAATCTCACCAAAGAGATCTACTCCTCGTTGAGGAAGCCCACACAGAGCCGAGTCTCTTCAAACCCTTTCCCTCATCAAGTCACCATACAAGGCCGACTTGATTCCACTATCACGGGTAATCACCGAGTTGGTGGGGCAACCTCACACGTTGAGGGCTCCCACAAAACATTACAGCATAAAAATGATCGAATATACTTGAAAAGATTACAAGTAATGCAAGAGTATAGAGATCAAACCCCAATAGATCAATGATGCGTAGACAACGATCTCCCAATCCCAAATCTGAATACTCAAAGATTTTCACATTTGAGGACCTTAGATGTGTGTGTGGGGGGGGAGTGTTTTGTGCTCTTGGGAAAAGTGGCAGCTCTAGGGTTTGAGTTATGAACAGTAGGATGCAAGAGAGTTGTGTTTGTGCGGTCGTGGATTTCCTATTTATAGTGTTTCCAAAATATTACTGCTAAGGGTCCCGACAGCCGGACTAGTCTGTTCTGGGGACTGGACTTGTCCGTTGTGCTGTGTAAAATCTGCGTGGAATGTGCGGCACACTAAAAACCCTAATTTGTGTGAGGTACACTGTACTAGTCTGGTAGGAGTCTGAACTTGTCCGGTGCCCTGTGTCGTTGAACATCAGAAAGTTTCTCGGACTAGTCCAGTCCATGAACAGACTTGTCAAGTGCATAGTACTTTGAAACATGAGAGAGTTTTTCGGACTAGTCCAATCCATGAAAGGAATATTCTAGTGCATAGTGTTATGGAACATCAGAAAGTTTAACGGACTAGTTCGGTCCATGAACGGACTAGTCCGATGCACTGTGAAGTGAGATTACAAAAAGTTGAGCGGACTAGTCTGGTCCATGAACATACTCGTCTAGTGCACTGTGAAGTGAGACGTTAGAGAGTTGAACAGACTAGTCGAGTTTTAACGGACTATTCCGGTGCTCAATGAATTATTAAGGTTGATTTTAAGCCCTTACCGCTACGCAAAGACTTGAGCTCTTGAGATGTGTCTCTCACACACATCCTATAAAATTAAGTCAACTTTGCGCTTCATTCATCAATTGGGCTTTTCTTTTTCTACATCACTCCATTTTTCACTTTTTGAGTGCACCAAACTATCTCATCTGAGTTGACCTGCACTCATTCTCAACAAGTTCATTAGGGTCTCATTTGTTTGTCATCAATCGTCCAAAACCCACAAGAGAATGCCTAGATGCACTTTCAATCTCCCCCTTTTTGGTTGATGATAACTAATTGAGATTTCACAATTGAGAGTAAAAATTAATTTTCATAAAGTGAGCATATATGAGAATGACAAATTAGTCATAAAAAACTTCTCACATATATGCACTCTTTATGGTGGGGTGCCTATACCGTGAGTGTGGTCAATTTATGTGATGAGCAAAAGATAAGAACATAACAATTATAGCAGCAACCCCATCACATTAATATTAAACTAAGGATCACACATTAAGTAAAGTAGGCACATCCAAAAGAGATTACAATAATTAGAAATTAAGATACATGTCCTCGATCACAAGTCCTTAAGGCTACAAAATGAGCTACTAGTCTCAATCTCTCCCCCTTTGGCATCAAGGCACCCAAAAAGAAAAAAATGAGTGGAATCACTCATCGCCACTGCCTTCCTCACTCTTGGTCCTCTCTTCATCTTCATCTTCATTCCCATGTGCTTGCTGAGGGGGAGGAGCGGAGACACCTGCTAGTCCAAATGATGCAAGTTCTTGCTCCGAGAGAGGTGCCATTTCAGTGATATCCTCTTCAGAATCCTCTGAAATATGAGGTGATCTCACTGGCTCCATCTCTAGCTTCTCACAAATAGCTTTGATGTTGGCCTTCATGTATCTTTGATATCTCTTCCTGGCCAAACTCTCCTTGTGCTGCTTAATTTCCACTTTGCGATAGGATGCAAAGATGGAGGAAAGCATTTTTAGCACACCACTGGAGGACTCTCTAGAGCGTGGAGGAGCAGGAGTAGTAGCTAGAGTCCTTGAGCCTTCATGAGCCCGCTTAGATCTCTGTTCCACTTTAGGAGAGGTAGGAGCGGAGGGAACAGTGTAGACTGTAGGCTTCTTGGACTTGAGGCCTGTGTGAGGAAAATCTTTAACAAACTCAAGTCTTGTCACCTTCTCAATCATGCAGATAATATAAGGTGGATAGCCACATGACCTGTTTGGAGTAATGGAGATGTTCACAATGTCATTGTATATGTATTCAAAGACATTGAAGGTCCTTCTATTGCTTATCACTTTCATCAACCTCCTTAGAGTCCCTTGGATGGTTCCTGCATCTCCTTCCTTGTGAGCTATGGTCTTCCTCATAATTCTATTCCGGACTGCATAGAGTCACTTCAAATATTTGGTAGTTGGAGGCTTGTAAGGCATTCTTGTGTCATAGAGGAATTCCAGTTCATCCTTCTCCAAAGGCTTTAGATTGTGAATTATGAGGTCATTGTCCAAGGAATTCTCAAGATGGAGGATCCTTGCAAACTCTTCATAGGTGACACTATACATGGATCCATGTGTCATCCAAATCATCTTATCCCCATCATCACGGGCAAAGTAGAGAGTAGAGTAAAATTGGGTGATGACCTCATTGTTCTAGTTATATCTGAAGAATAGAAGATCCTTCAGAACCTCTTGATAGGCTCGGCACTTCTTAGATTAGAGGTAGGTGACATTGACCCACTGACTTTCAATCACAGGGTTCCTCATCTTCATATAAACATGCTCATAATAGTCAGCATGAAAATTGCTCAAGAATCTCGGATCAGCTGATTGCTTAGGCTGCTCATAGACTTCATTCATCCTGTATCTATCAGCCAATTCACTTCCCTTTCCAGTAAAATCATCATCTGAAGGCCTCTATTACGGTGAATAGGGGCCTTCATCTTCAACGGACCAATAGGACCACTAGCCAGTCCTTTGCCATTGTCGATGCTTCTCCTAGATGTCGATGAGCTTCCAGCACCATCCTTGCTTATAGCTTTCTTCACTACCACTCTCCTCTTCTTAGGAAGAGCATTGTCAGGAGGAGAGGAGTGAACATTGTGGCCATGCTTCTTCTTAATGACACTCTCTTTGTCTTTTTGTACCCTTGCACGGTCACGCTCGCCTTCATAATCAAATGAGTTGTCCTTTGAAGCTGATGACATCATGCCTTACAAGAGATTTCAAGGATTGATAAGAATTGATTGTAGAGTTTGTGAAAATTAGAATTTAGAGGTTCAAATATTCAGAGTCCCGGATTTGTCCGCACTAGAACACTAGACTAGTCCGGACTGACTTATGAACCCTAACTTTCTATTTTCAACAAATCTAGCTCGAATTGATGCACAACGAGTAGAGATACAGTAGGAATACATCTAGAAAGGTAATGTATGTCCTAGGAATCAAGAAAAATAAGCAAGATTGGAGGAAAGGTGAGAACTAGGGTTAAGAAAGAGTTTTACCAAAAAACAATGATTCAAATAGGAGGCGCAGAGTGAGGTCCGGATTAGTTCAGAGTTGGGAAGCTTCGTGTCGAGGAGAAGATTTCCCGTGAATAAATCTTCAATTTTGGTGGCTAAATGCAAAAATCGCATTGGGAGCTCAAGCTTGAGGAGAGAGAGAGCAAATACGATTGTGAGAGGTGGAAGAAGAAGTCTTGGCGGCGGAGAGGAGTGAACATTGTGGCCATGCCTCTTCTTCATGACTCTCTCTTTGTTAAGCCCAATAAGTACGGAGTAGTCCGGTGCAGGACCGGACAAGTCCGGTATGCCAAACCAGGGTCGGACTAGTCTGCAGCAACGGACTAGTCCGGTGTTGACGCCGAACTAGTTTGGGTTAGCTGAACAGATCAGAACTAGATACCAAGGTAATTTGGGAGTTTTATCTATTAGTGATCTAAAGGACAAAATTTCACAAATAAGCTTGATGAATATGACCAGTAAGTAATCAAATGTCATATAATGGCCATAATTCACCAAGATTCACTAATTTAAATAGTTTTCAAGAGAAAATCGAGATAAGGGGCAAATTTTCACAAAAGTGAGTAAATTTTGAAATCACAATTAGGTGTTGAGTGTTTCAAGCCACATTTCGAGAGTCATGTATATTTAATTCATTTCTTAGCTCACAAAATCTCTTTTCATCTAATGGCTTGGTAAAAATGTGTGCAAGTTATTTTTCAGTTCCAACATGTGAGATTACTATGTCAACTTTTAATGAATGATCTCTTAAGAAATGATGACAAATGTCTATGTGCTTAGTTCTTGAGTGTTCTACTGGGTTGTGTGCAATTTTTATGGCACTTTCATTATCACATAGGAGTCAAATATGGTTCAGATTGTAACCATAATCCCTTAGAGTTTGTCGCATCCAAAGTAGTTGTGTGCAACAACTACCGGCTACAACATACTCCGCTTCGGTTGTGGAAAGAGCAATGGAGTTTTGCTTTTTAGATGACCATGAAACTAAGGATCTGCCAAGAAATTGGCAAGTTCCTAACGTGCTCTTTCTATTGACTTTGCATCCTGCATAGTCAGCATCGGAATATCCTATTAGGTTAAACTTGAATCCTTTGGGATACCAAAGGCCCAAGTTAGGTGTGTGCACAAGGTATCTTAAAATTCTTTTTACAACTATTAAATGGAACTCTTTAGATGCGGCTTGAAACCTTGCACACATACAAATACTAAGATGATATTTGACCTAGATGCACATAATAAATTAATGAACCAATCATAGACCGATATACCTTTTGATCCAAATTTGGACCATCTTCGTTGAGATAGAGATGTCCATTAGTTGCCATGGGTGTCTTGATGGGCTTGGCGTTGTCCATATTGAACTTCTTGAGGATGTCCTGTGTGTACTTGGTTTGGCTTCTGAAGGTGCATTCTCTTAATTGCTTCACTTGGAATCCCAAGAAGAACTTTAATTCGCCCATCATTAACATCTCAAATCTGTCTGTCATAATTTTGCTAAATTCTTCACAAAAAGATTTATTAGTAGAACAAAAAATGATATCATCAACATAAATTTGGCATACAAACAGATGATCATAAAAATGTTTTGTAAACAAAGTATAATCATCTTTTCTAATTTTAAAACCATTTTGAGTTAGAAAATCTATAAGGCACTCATACCAAGCTAGAGAAGCTTGTTTGAGGTCATAGAGAGCCTTATGCAGTTTATATACATGGTTGGGATACTCTTGATCTTCAAATCCCGGTGGCTCTTCCACCTACACTTCCTCCTTAATGGGACCGTTGATAAAAGCACTTTTGATGTCCATTTGATACAGCTTAAAATTATGGTGAGTAGCATATGCCAATAAAATATGAATGGACTCAAGTCTAGCTAAGGGAGCGAAAGTTTTGTCGAAGTCCAAACCTTAGACCTGTGATTAACCTTTCGCCACAAGTCGCACCTTATTTCTTGTTACCACTCCATGTTCATCTTGCTTGTTCTGAAAGACCCATATGGTTCCTACTATGTTCGCCTTTGGTCTTTCAACAAGCTCCCATACTTCATTTCTCTTGAAGTTGTTCATCTCTTCTTGCATTGCAATCACTCAATCTAGATCCTTTAGTGTTTCTTCTACCCTGTATGGTTCCAGAAAAGAGACAGAAGAATAATATTCAAAGAAATTAGCTATACGAGATCTAGTGGTTACTCCCTTAGCAATGTCTCCAATGATGTTGTTGACGGGATGATCTCTTTGTATACTATGATGTACTGTTGGGTGAGGGACTTGTGAAGTTACTTGCATTTCATTTTCTTCATGGTCAAGGTCTCCCCCTAGATCATTGCTTCCATGACTGTATCAGTCTTCTTGATGTTCCTGATCTTTATCTTGTGTATTAGCTCCCCCTTGATCATTGCTTTCCTGTTAAGGTTCATTTTCATCACTTGAGTCTTGTGGTTGCTCTTGTGGTCAAATATCACCAAGTACCATCCTCCTCAACACTTGGCATGTGGCTTATTCTTGATCTAGCACACACTTATCAACTTGCTCCACTTGGGAGCCATTAGTTTCATCGAACACTACGTCACGTGCTACTTCAACAATGCTAGAGACTTTGTTTAAGACACGATAGGCGTAGGCATTCGAATCATAACCAATCAAGAACCCTTCATAAGATTTCAAAGCGAACTTCAAAGTCCTCGATTTATTGTTCAAGATAAAACATTTGCATCCAAATACTTTGAAATATGAAACATTTGGTCTGTTACTGGCGAGCAGCTCATATGGCGTTTTCTTCAAAAGTCGGTGAAGATATAGCCGATTTGTAGCGTGACAAGCGGTGTTTACTGCTTTAGCCCAACACTGGTATGAAGTCTTGCATTCATCCAACATTGTCCTCACCATTTCGATGAGCGTCCTGTTTTTCTTTCGGCCACCCCATTTTGTTCAGGGGAGAAGGGTGCCGAAAATTCATGCTTTATTCCTTCTTCATCTAGGTACTCCACAACTTGAGTATTCATGAGCTCTGTTCTGTTGTCACTTCTAATGTTCTTGATGGTTGAGGAGAATTCATTTTGCGCCTTTTTAGAAATTTTTTGAGGATTCCCTGAGTTTCTGATTTATCATACAAGAAAAACACCTAGGTAAATCTAGAAAAATCATCAATAATAACCAATTCATATTTGTTACCGCTGATTCTTATATAAGCAATTGGACCAAAGAGTTCCATTTGAAGAAGTTCCAGCGGTCTAGAGGTAGTCATCACGTTCTTAGCAGGGTGTGGTGCTCCAACTTGTTTTCCTGCCTGGCATGCGCTGCACGACATGTCTTTCTCAAAAACAACATCTTTTAAACCTCGAATGTGACCACCTTTTAGAAGTTTCTTCAGATTTCTCATCCCAACATGGGCTATACATCTATGCCACAGCCATCCCATGTTAGTTTTTTCAACCAATCAAGTGTTGAGTTCAGCTTTATATTTGTTAAACTCAACAAGATAAAGCTTTCCCTTCAACATTCCCTTGAATGCAATCGAGCCATCGCTTCTTCTAAAAACAGGCACACCCTCATTAATGAATAAACAATTATAACCTTTGTCTCATAGCTGAGATATGGACAAAAGATTATAATCTAGAGAATTGACATGTAAAACATTTGAAAGAGTATGTTGAGAAGAAATTTCAGTTTTACCGCTACCAAGGACATTTTCTTGGCTGTTATCTCCAAAGTATATTCCTTCACTTGGATTCTTGTTGTGCTCATACTCCATGAACATACTCCTCTCCCCGGCCATGTGATTAGTGCATCCACTGTCTAGCATGCGTTTCGTTCCACCGAAGGAGTAGGCCTGCAAAAAAGAGTTATTTCTTGGTTTTAGGTACCAAGCTTGCTTGGGTCCTCGCAGGTTAGTCACAAGAGTCTTGGGCACCCACACATAAGTTTTTTAGTTCATGTGGTATGGCACTGCATATTTAGCAAAGACATGTCCAGATATATCTTTCATAAGCACATAGGAAGCATCAAAAGTACGAAACAGTATTTGCAATTCAGATTCATGCGAAGTTTCCTTAACAAAAGTAATTTGCTTCTTAACTTGAACATTAGTGGACATGTTTTTATTTTTAGTAGACCCAAGACCATCTTTGATGTTAGGAGGTCTAGTGACCATATATGCACTACGTGCATTTTAATATTTTCCTTGTCAAAGATGCCACTTTGGGATGGATGTTTAGCATGTGAAACAGAAGAATCATCTTTAACAATTTTTTTCTTACTAGAACATGTGCAAGTTATAGTTGTTGTTGAATTTACACCTTTGGAAGGTGAGCCCTTGGAGGAGGAGGAGTCACTTTGCTTGAGTGACTCAACTTGCACTTCAAGAATTTTGTTAACTTTTGACAAGTTAGCATGTTCATCCTTGATTACAATGTGTGAGTCTTCTAGTTCTGAGTAAGTTTCCTTACTCAAGGCTAGCTCATGCTCAAGTGACTTGCTCTTTTCCTTCTCAAGCTCAAGGAGTTTCTCAACCTCTTGATATCTCTTCCTTTCGTGGATGAGCATATCTTCTTGTCGGTTGACAAGCTTCTCCTTCTCAAAAATTTCATCTGACAACATTTTCATTTTGTTTAAAGTAGTTTTACTTAAACCCTTAAAAAATTCCTTATTTTCACTAGAGCTATTAAAATCATCAATGGATGGATTAAGTGAGGGAGGTGTAAGTCGAACCTTTTTGTTGCCTTCCTTAGCTATGAGGCAAGTATGATTATGAGTCTCCCGTCCTACCATATTCGGAAAGAGCGTAGACTTCTTGGTAGGCTTCCTTATGGCAATGGTAGCCATCTCCTCTTCTTCATCGGAGGAGGACTCGTCGTATGAGTCTCACTCCTTGCCAATGTGTGCTTGACTCCTTTTCTTGAAGGTCTTCTTCTCTTGTGGCTTTGATTCCTTCTTCTTCTTCTTCTTCTTATTTTCTTCATATGTGCAGTCAACAATAAAGTGACCGTACTCGCCACAGTTGTAGCAGGTACGTCATGCCTTGGATTTTCCTTTTTCTTTGCTCTTCCCATCACTTGAGTTGCTGCTATTCCTTCTTCTCATCATGCAGTTGAATTTCTTGATGAAGAGCACCATCTCTTCATAATCCAAATCGGTGCTCACATCACTTGTGTCTTCTTCATCTTGTGCTTCATGAACTTCCTTTTCTTTAGGCTTGCAAGTTGCTTTGAGGGCAACATCCTTTTTCTTGGAGGAGGTAAGTTCAGCTAGGTCTTTGACATATTGGGCCTCCTTCTCCAACATCGCATGGTTGACAATCTTGCCCAATAGTTCATCTGAAGTCATTTTGTGAAACTTCGGGCTTTCTTGGATCATTGAGCACAAGGTGACATTTCTGGGATAAATGCTCTAATCATCCTTTTGACCACCTCATTGTCAGTCCACTTCTTGCTTCCATAGGACCTGATCTTGTTGATGAGCGTTCATTCGGTTATACATCTCTCGAGGTGATTCACCCTCCTCAATGGCAAACCTCCCCAATTCTCCTTCAAGCATTTCAATTTTTGCTTCACGAACTGATCGATTTCCTTCATGACCTGTCCTGAGTGTATCCCAGATTTCCTTGGCACTTTCCAGTCTATCAATCTTGGTGAACTCTTCTCGGCCCAAGGAGGAAGTGATCACTGCAATGGCTTGTGCGTTGCAGTGAATTTCTTGCTCTTGCTCTGGAGTGAGTTCATCGTCGGTATGCGAAATATCTACACCTATACACACACATGCCAAAGACTAGGATTCAAGAAGATTAGATGCATTTTCATATTATACTTCCACATGGTATAATCATTTATGTCGAAATGAGGAGGTTTTCCCAAGGAAATTGAAAGATAATTTCTGTTAGAATTAAGACGATCATAATTATAAGGATATCGGGAGTAGTCATGATGACCACTCCCCGTTGTCTTCTCGTCTTCTTCCTTGTCTTTTTTGCTCAGAAGCGCCTTGAGTTGACACACTTCTTCATCATCATGTTTGTTCTCCTTGAGTGCATCGAATTCCTTTGTGTCATATTCATCTTTGGTATTGGGCACCCTCAGGATCTCATTATTCTTCTCTGAGGTCATTTGATCTCTCCGAGAGGTGAGTCTCATAGATGGAGAGTCTACTCTGATACCAATTTAATGTGTCCTAGAGGGGGGTGAATAGGCTTTTAAAGTTTTCCTGCACACTTAATCAAATTGTTAAATTCCTTTTGGACCGGACTTTTCCGGTGTTACTGTGTACTAGTTGAGTGTGCTTGTATGATGTGAATTGATCAAGTGTTAGAGCAGAAATTGTATGTGTTATAGCAGCGGAATTTAAACAACTATTCAAATAAATTTGATTAAACAATTTGTATTGCAAACTTGAACGTTGAATACAAATTACTTGATAGGTCAGATCTAATGCCCTAGATGATGAAACTTGAAAAGGTGAAAGAGTAAAGCATGCAAGGCACGAATTTTTACTGAGGTTCGATCTCACCAAAGTAAACTCCTCGTTGAGGAAGCCCACACAGAGCCGGGTCTCTTCAAACCCAGTTTTTGAACGGAATAGTCTGGTGCTCAGTGAATTATTAAGGTTTATTTTAAGCCCTTACCCCTACGCAAAGACTTGAGCTCTTGGGATGTGTATCTCACACACATCCTATATAATTAAGTCTACTTTGCGATTCATTCATCAATTGGGCTTTTCTTTTTCTACATCACTTCATCTTTCACTTTTTGAGTGCACCAAACTATCTCATCTAAGTTTGACATGCATTCATTATCAAAAGTTCATTGGGATCCCATTTGTTTGTCATCAATCGTCCAAAACCCACAAGGGAATGCCTAGATGCACTTTCATTTTATTGTTGGCCCTGAAGGTGACGATGACGATACTTCTGACGATGCAGGCGGGAAGAATAAGAGAAAATTCTTGCCTTGGTGATGTGGTACCTTCTAGTAATTGATCGCTTGAAGCATTTGTTCTCAAGCTCTAGGGAGGCTGAACTTATGCCTTGGCACTCCGAGCAGCACAGGAAGAATGAATAACATATTTGACACCCTGGTGATGCAATCCAATGGAAAATTTTTGATATTCAGTATCTAGAATTTGCAAAGGAAATTAGAAATGTAAGGTTTTCCTTGGGTACAGACGGAATGAACCCGTTTGGTGAAAAAAAGAGCATACACAGCACATGGTCCGTGGTCTTAATAATGTACAACCTGCCGACATAGTTGTATCACAGAAGGAAATATATTTTGTTATCTATTCTTATCCAAGGTCCGAAACAAACCGGTATCAAAATTGATGTGTTCTTGGAACCTTTAGTGGAATATATGGAGAAATTGTGGAATTAAGGGGTACGTATATGGGATGAGTACATGCGGGCGTATTTCACGCTAACTGCAATGATATTCATTATTGTGCATGATTATCCCGATCTGTTTACATTATCGGAACAAATGAAAGGGAAGAAAGGTTGTGTAAGGTGCGTGGATGGAACTGGATTTTTATACCTCACTTCATCAAGAAATACGGTGTAGATGAGACATCAGCGGTTCCTGACAGATACTCACAAGTATAGGAAGATGAAAAAATAATTTGATAACAAAATAAAAAAAAGATACTGCACCAAAACCTTAAAGTGGAAAACTTGTGTTTGAAATGGTCAAGAACATTCATATTGCTTTTGGTATGGGAAAAAAATTAAATGAACAAGGGAAAGAAAACTACATCTTCAGGTGATACAACCGTTACGACTTTCAAGAAACAATCGATTTTTTTCAAGTATCTTCCGTACTGGAAGAACCTTCAATTTTGCCATAGTATCTATTTGATGCATGTTACAAAGAATGTATTTGACAGCATCATTGGGACCTTGCTAGACATGCCGAGAAAAACAAAGGACGGATTAAAATCACGTATGGATCTAGTAAATCTTGATATGAGACCAGAGCTTCACCTGGTAGAAAAGGCAAACGGAGAGCATTACCTTCCTCCAGCCAGCTACAACATGACACTATAGGAGAAAAACGCAACTTGTAAATGCTTGCGTGGGATCAGAGTGCCCACGAGTTTCTCATCCAATATCTTCAAACTAGTCTTGATGAAAAACTTGTCGTTATTTGACTATAGTCTCATGACTGTCACATGATGATGACAGTGTTCCTTGCCATTGCAATAACGGTCATCAAACCTGAGCATGTAAAAGTTGTCATCACACATTTGTCTTACTTCTTCAATGCAGTATCACAAAAGGTGATAGCATTCGAAGACTTAGACTATTTGAAACTGTACATCATTGAGACTATGTGCAAGCTTGAGATGTGTTTCCCACCATCCTTTTTTGATATCCATGTACACCTAATCATACATATAGTTGATCAGATAAAAGCATTGGGGCCACTATATTCACATCATATGTTTTCATTGGAGAGATATTTAGGAGTATTAAAAGGTTATGTGCGGAACTGTGCTCAACCAGAGGGTCCAATTATGGAAGATAAACCACTAAAGAAGTGATTGACGGTTGCACTAATTATATCAAAGATGGAAAGCGGATAGGTGTGCCTATACCAGAGCATGAGAGTAGACTACATGGGAGAGCCAAAGCGGGTAAGAAAATTTTTATCATTCACAATTACAAATTAGTACACTGCGCACATTTTGGTGTACTACAACAGCTCACAATAACTGAGTCATACATCGAGGAACACCAAATTGAACTTCGCAGAAAAATCCAAGGCTGCAGAGAGGACTGGACCATGAAATAGCACAGAAGATGTTTCACTAAATGGTTAATGGACAAAAATATACCATACGGAAACTCTATAGAAGAGGTAACAACGAAGAAGTTGGCTTCTGGCCCATCTACTTTGGTGACATCATGGCAAGCATATGACATCAATGGTTACACACTTTACACTAGGGAAAAAGAAGGTAAGAGTGTTGCACAAAATAGTGGTGTTCGTATAGAGGCTTATGATCCACAAGGGTAGAAGACCACATACTTCGGGATCATAGAGGAAATATGGGAACTCGAAAGAATGCAAAT
Source organism: Tuctoria greenei (assembly GCA_036927565.1). Classification (NCBI taxonomy): domain Eukaryota; kingdom Viridiplantae; phylum Streptophyta; class Magnoliopsida; order Poales; family Poaceae; genus Tuctoria; species Tuctoria greenei. Next base: position 125,413,432 of record JAYESD010000011.1, on the reverse strand, counting down.
GCCCGAATTTAAGTGCCAATGGGTAAAACATCCTGATGGTGTGAAAGTGGACAACTACAGGCTAACACTAGTATACTTGAACAAAGTGGGTTATTAAGATGACCCGTGGACTCTCGCTGATTGTGTTGCACAAGTTTTGTATGTAAAGGATTCAGGAACTGAGAAGATGCACGTAGTTGTTTGTGGAAAGCAAAATATTGTTGGGGTTGAGAATGTGGGAGATAATGAAGAGGAATATAATCAATATGAAGATATGTACCTTTTCACTGAACCAGAAAACATCAAGCGCGTAGAGAGAAGCATTAAAAAGAATTTGAAACCCTATATGCGAGATGATGTCAATGCTAGAAAAAATGTATGATATATATTGTACATATTTGAAATATTACAATGAAGAATTAATATTTTAATTTGACATTTTTTTCTTTTTATGAATTTGATCATATATGTAGGTATATGTATGTATGTGTATATCATGTATATTTATATATTATTATATATACATATAAATTATATATATATTGTCAGTACCCTGGGTACCATATACCCCTTGGGATTGCAAAGATCTCAAGGGAATATCATCTACTCGATCTGAAGACCTTCGGAGGCCCACATGTCAGACATAACCGGACCCGCTTCCCCAACTTGGTTAGTCCCAGGGTCGCCACGTGTACTATCAAACCGGAGCTACCGCCCACAAGGGGGAAGCTCCGGGCTATGTACCATAGCGGCACCTCCGGACCTAACCTCAGACCGAGGAAAGCTCCGGAACTGACACGTGATAGGTGGCACCGGACCTATCTGTTCCCCACAGTATGCTCCGGAGCTGCCACGTGTCCAACCGTCGAACCTTCAGCCTCTAACCTCTGGAAGACTCCACAACGGCTCCGGATCTTCAAAGGGAATCAAGGACTTCAAGACCCGATTAAGTGTCATTAATGCTATATTAATAACACACGATTGGACGACCTTAATTACCAGTAACGGTGCTACCAAAGCCCGTAACTCAGTTATTAAGGGCAATTAAGCGCATCAAATGTGTATCAATATTAGTAACCACCGGGGCCACATGTCGGGCCAGGCTAACTTGTAACGGCCTGCCCTTGTACTATAAAAGGACAGGCCGACGATACATAGGACACACGGACTCGACGCGCTCACTCTACACTCTGAACTCACTTTGAGCTCATACATCCAATACAACACCAACACACCCCGTGGAGTAGGGTATTACGCTCAGGCTGCCCGAACCATGTAAATTTTCGTGTCTCTTGCGTCATTTACACTTCACCTTCTTGAATCTCCGCGCGCCCACACCGAACCTCAAACTCCTCTAACACTTTAGTAGTGTCTGGAGATCTGCCGGATCAAAACCACCGACAGTTGGCGCGCCAGGTAGGGGCGCCTGAGATTTCAAGAATGGTGAACTCGGCTGCTGGATCATCCAATGGTCGTCCCGCTGTTCAACCGTTGGGGGCAATCCTTCCAATATGCAGCCACCAACAGGAACCTCAGTTCCAGCAGGAGTCACACTACCACCATCGCCGCCTCCACCAGCAAATCAAGCTGGGCAGCGCGATGGTGCACCAGCGTCAATAACTGCGTCGGCAAATCATGACAACCCGGAACACGCGCTTCATGCAGCACGTGCTCTTCTTCAGTGCCCACCACCTCCGGACGCATCCCGGGATGCAATGGCGCAGTGGAGGGCCGATGTGGAACACTTGGTTGCAGCAGCAGCCGACTGCATCAGCAACCAGGGTCCTCCTCCTTCACGACCGGCCCTGTCGCAGCGACGGACCTTGTCTGGCAGACTTGGTCCGCACGTTTCCAACAACAGGAGACGTGCTGCGTCACAGCAGGTGACGTTGTTGCCCTCCGGGGCACGGCGCACTCACACGGTGTCAATGCTTTCAACTCATGACCTCCGGGCGGAGCTTGATCGCCGATACCGTCAACAAGATGGCCGAGTCCATATTGAACATGCTCGTGAGAGACGAGAAGCTCAGGACATTCCTGCTCCTGAAGGAGTAGGAGGAGGCTGTTCGGCCCTGGCCATGCATCTACGTATGGTCAGGTGGCCACAGAAATTCCAGCCTCACCCGCCGGAGAAGTTTGGCAGGACCGTTAATCCCGTTGAATTTCTTCAGATTTACTCCACTGCTATCCTAGCAGCTGGAGGAAATGAGGTCGTAATGGCCAATTATTTTCCAGTGGCTTTAACTGGGACCGCCCGGTCCTGGTTTATGAGCCTTCCACCCAACTCCATCAACAGTTGGGAGGAGTTGTGCCGGCAGTTCACCGCCAACTTCGGGAGTTCATACACTCGACCAGGCACTGAACTTGACCTTTTTGCAGTCGTGCAAAAAGGGGGAGAATCCCTACGATCATTCATCCAGAGATTCTCTCAGGTACGAAACACTATCCCTTCTATCTCTAGCGCTTCTGTCATTGTGGCATTTAGACAGGGTGTACGGGATAAGAAGATGTTGGAGAAACTGGCGATCAAGGAGATCACCAGTGTCACGGAACTCTTCAGCTTGGCTGACAAATGTGTCAGAGCTGCAGAGGGCCGTGAAATGCACTCCAAACCACCTCCGGGGGATCACAAAAATCCTCCAAAGGCGAAGTCACTACCTCCGGGAGTGGCAAGAAGAAGAAAAAGACCAACGGCAAGAAGAAGCCGTCGGCCGGCGCATCTAATGTTGCAGCTGCTGCAGCTCCGGGTGGCCGGGGGCCACGCCCCGAGAAGCGACCTCGACCGTCTTCTGAAGACGGTGGCAAACCCAAGGTGTGGTGTCCAATTCACAAAACGGACAGCCACAGTTTGGAAGACTGCCGGGAGGTCCAAAACCTTGCCGAGCGCTACAACAAGCGCCGGGAAGAAGCTCCTTTCCGACAGAGGGAAGGAAAGCAAAAAGTTGACGAAGCTCTGGCCGAAGGGGAGTTAGGTTTTCAGGATCCCAAAAAGGTCCTGAAAGCCGTCTACACCTCTGTCGACGACGATTCTGACGTCTCTGACAATGAGCGCCAGAAGACCATGAACACCATTTTTGGTGGATCATGGGACATCACCTCCCGCCGCATCCTCAAGACAATGCATCGGGACATGGCTGTTGTAGCTCCTACAACCAGGGCGGAGCCTCATCGGAAGTGGATGGACACGAACATCACTTTTGATGCTTCGGACTGCCCTCAAAGCATGGTTGGAGCAGGCCAGTTATCTTTGATGGTATCTCCTACCATCAATAACATCCAGCTTCACCATGTTATGGTAGACGGAGGATCAGGGCTCAAACTCATAAGATTCAAAGCTTTTACCAAGCTTCAGCTCCGACCTTCGAATCTTCACCCCTCCCGACCTTTCTCCGGAGTAGGTCCGGGAGCCATTACCCCACTCGGTGCTATTACCCTCCCCGTTACCTTCGGGACTCGGGAGAAGTATCGCACTGAGAAGTTGGTCTTTGACATTGCTCAGATCAACTTACCCTTCAATGCCATCTTGGGTAGGCCTGCTTTGTACAAATTCATGGCAGCTGCTCATTATGGCTACCTGGTGTTAAAGATGCCAACACCAGTAGGCGTTCTCCGGATCCGTACTGCCGGAGTAACTGCTCTGGAAGAACTTCATGTGCTTACTACGGCGCAAGAGGAGGACTCCAGGCAGGAACAAGCTCTGAAACCCCCGAGCATTCGGCAGCGAGGCTCGACTTCTGCACCTCGTGTGCAGCCAAGCGGTGACACTGACATTCCCGTCAAAGTCGTCCAAATCGGTTCCGATGCTGCTCAGACCACCTGTATATCAGGAGGATTGAATGACATATAGGAACTCGCGCTCATTGCTTTCCTCCAGGCTAACGTCGACTTGTTTGCCTGGCAACTGTCACAAATGCCTGGGATCCCCAGAGAAGTGATTGAGCACAATCTGAAGATCTACCCTGACGCCCGGCCTGTACACCAGAAGCCTCGGAAGCAATCCGTGGAGAGACAAAACTTCATTCGACAAGAAGTGAAGAAGTTGCTCGAAGCTGGATTCATCCGAGAAGTCTTCCATCCAAAATGGCTGGCAAACCCAGTCGTTGTACCCAAGGCCGGCGGGAAGCTTCAGATGTGTATCGACTACACAACACTAAATAAGGCATGCCCAAAAGATCCATTCCCACTATCTAGAATAGATCAGATAGTGGATTCCACCTCCGGGTGTGAATTACTGTGTTTCCTAGACGCATATTTTGGGTATCATCAAATCAGAATGTCTAGGGAAGATGAAGAGCATACCTCTTTTATCACAGTAGATGGATTGTACTGTTATACAGCCATGCCATTTGGTCTCAAGAATGCAGCTTCAACCTTTGTACGAGCTATATACAAAAATTTTGAAGAACTCATTAGAGACATAGTGGAAGTGTATGTCGATGACATCGTGGTCAAGGTCAAGAACAAGGAGTCACTCCTTGACACCTTACAGGCTGTCTTCGACAAGTTGCGGGTCACGCGCACAAAGCTAAACCCAGACAAGTGTGTCTTCGGTGTTAGCTCCGGAAAACTTCTTGGTTTCCTGGTAAGTCACCGGGGCATAGAAGCTAATCCAGCGAAGATCAAATCCATTGAAGACATGCGGCCACCAGCCCGCAACAAGGATGTCCAAAAGCTGACTGGATGTCTAGCAGCCCTTAGCCGGTTCATTTCAAGACTGGCGGAACGGGCACTTCCCTTTTTCAAGTTATTGAGGAAGTCTAGACCATTCCAATGGTCTGGAGAAGCAGAAAAGGCATTCCAGGAGCTAAAACAGTTCCTCACCACCCTACCAACTCTGGTAGCTCCGAACCCTGGTGAGCCTTTGCTGCTTTACATTTCAGCAACTGACGAAGTCGTCAGTATGGTCCTGGTTGCGGAGAGACCAGAACTATCCCATGCTCAGGAATCCAGACCCCTCCGGGAGGGTCCGGAGGTTCCTGAAAACGAGTCTGGGTCCCAGCTCCCAGACTTGAGCCCACAAAAAGTTACTTCAGAAGACTCAGACCCCTCCGGGAGGGTCCAGGTCGCTTCTGAAGAAGCTTCGGGTCCCTCCAGCCAGGACCCGGAGTTCCCCGAAGAAGGTCCAGATCCCTCAGGGAGGATCCGGGTCAGTAAAGAGGAAGCTCCGGGCCCCGCCGGGAGGGTCTGGACCATCCAACACCCAATGTACTTCATCAGTGAAGTACTTCATGACACCAAGACTCGGTACCTAGAGGTGCATAAGCTACTCTATGCAGTTCTCATTGCCTCCAGGAAGCTTCGCCATTACTTCCAAGCTCACAAGATTTCAGTGGTGACCTCTTACCCACTTCGAGCAATCTTGCATAATCCCAATTCAACTGGGAATATTGCAAAGTGGGCAGCGGAATTGGCTGAATTCGATCTCGAATTCATTTCAAGGCAAGCAATCAAGAGTCAAGCATTGGCGGATTTCGTGGCGGAATGGACTCCCTCTCCATCAAACCCTGGGGGTCCCATTGAGCGGAAGCCGGAACACAAGGCTCTGGTCTTCACTGAGCCTCACTGGACCCTCTACTTTGACGGCTCCATGCAAAAGCAGGGGGCCGGAGCTGGAATCCTTCTCCTTGCACCAACCGGAGAGAAGGTAAAATACATGGTACACCTTGACTTCAAGGCGACCAACAACATGGCGGAATACGAAGCACTCATCTACGGACTAAGGGTGGCACTGTCATACGGTGTCAAGCAACTGCTGGTCAAGGGAGATTCACAGCTCATCATTAAGCAAGTGAAGGGTGAATGCTCCTGCAACAATCTCCAACTAGCTACTTACCTCCTTGAAGTCCAGAGGCTTCAGAAGGACTTCGAAGTCCTAGATCTCCACCATGTCCCGCGTGCCCTCAACGCCGAAGCCGACGAACTCTCGAGGAAAGCGTCAACCGGATCTTCGTCTCCTAATGGAACTTTTGTCCGGAGGTTGTCAAAACCCACAGCTCAGCCTGCCGAACTGAGCGAAGGGGGCGAGATCAGCATCCCGAAGCTGACGGTCCCGATGGCCCTGTTACCATGGCAGCCATCAAGGGTCGTAGGTGCTGACGGAAGCTCCGAGCAACCCAGCACGCAAGACTCAAATACTCAAGTTAGCTCCGATGCATGGATCTCGGAGATCCGGAGCTACTTGAAAGACAACATCCTTCCTAACGATGATGTATCCGCTGACCGGATAGTCAGATTGGCTAAAAGATACACGTTGGTAGAAGTGGATCTCTACCGGCACGGTGCCAACGGTGTCCTAATGCGGTGCATCACAAGGGAAGAAGGATGCGAGCTCCTCGCAGAAATTCATGGAGGCGAGTGTGGGAACCACGCGTCTTCCCGCACGCTGGTCGGTAAAGCCTTCCGGCATGGCTTCTACTGGCCTACAGCACTCCAGGATGCAACTGAGCTGGTGAAGAAATGCGAAGCATGCCAATTTTATGCAAAGCAAATTCACACACCGGCTCAGCCTCTACAAATGATACATCCTACATGGCCCTTCGCCGTGTGGGGGATGGACATCTTGGGACCTTTCCCAAGAGCCGTCAGAGGTTACAAGTTCCTGTATGTTGTCATTGACAAGTTCACCAAGTGGTCGAAAGCAACTCCAGTTGTGACAATAAACAAGCAATCTGCTATCAACTTTTTGCAGTCCATCGTATGTAGATTTGGAGTCCCAAAGAAAATCATTACTGATAACGGGACCCAATTCACAAGCTCTGCATTTCAAGGGTATTGCGAAGACCTCGGCATTCAAGTTTGCTACGCCTCCGTAGCTCACCCGGCAAGCAATGGCCAGGCCGAGAGAGAAAATGCTGAAATCCTGAAAGGACTCAAAACGCGCACCTATGAGCGCTTGAAAAAACATGGAGCCAACTGGATTGAAGAGCTTCCGCCCACTCTATGGGCCAACAGGACAACTCCAAACCGGTCAACTAGAGAGACACCCTTCTTCCTGGTGTACGGAGCTGAAGCAATCCTTCCTCCGGAAATCACCTTGGGGTCACTCCGCGTCCGGACCTTCGACGAAGCCACGCAGGACCAGCTCCGGCATGAAGACCTAGACCTCCTTTTGGAGGGAAGGTGCCAAGCAGCTGTTCGGAATGCCCGATACTGCCAAGCCCTTCGGCGCTATCATCAGCGGCATGTACACAACCGACAGCTCGAGGAAGGCGATCTGGTGCTACGGAGAATACAATCCAGAGAAGGGTTAAACAAACTCTCCCCCAACTAGGAAGGACCCTTCCGAGTGATTAAAGTATCCCGTCCCGGAAGCGTTCGCTTGATAACCGAGGATGGGACACCTCTCCCAAATCCTTGGAACATTGAGCACCTCCGTAAGTTCTACACCTAATATCACGGAGGTGAGTCTGTAGTAACTTGAGGTGTATGTTATAGAGTCATTGTACAGAGCCGGGTAGTTCCTCCGGGAGAACAGCCGGACCTTTCCTGGAAGGTCTGCAAAGTCCGTGCAACGCTTGTCACAGTCTCAAGACTAAAAGTGTGGCTAGCTACCCTGGGTCAAACGAGAAATGAAACACGCTTAGCCTGGTTCCGTACCCTAAGAGTGTACTTGTTTCCCCTGTACCCCGGACCTATAATGAAATACATCTTCATGTGAAACAGACTCCACGTGCATTTACTTTGTACAGGCTCAACATTTTTTATTTTTCTCTTTCTTGTCTATAACAAAGACGTGCAATTCTTAAGAAATTTTAGTTTGACTGGTTCATATACGATTCGAGCTACATTGTCGATTCTTTTGGATTCAAATATTATTCATGGCTCACCAGCCCGAATGCCGCCAAGCCAATCTAGGGCCGGAGTGTGCTATCAACTTAGCCTGGTCAAGCACCCTAAGTACGCCACTCTACCTACACCCCGGCAGGCCGAAGTAAGGCAGGTCCAAGTGCAATTGGATCCGGAAGAATGAGGGCATTCGGTTGCATTCAGAATCGTGTTTGACCTAAAATTTTCTTGACAATCGTAAGTCACGACGAAGTTATAGGCAAGGAGCGAATTTTACTATTTTTCTTGGCTTCAGTGTGCAGGAAAAATAAAGAATCCACGTTGATGGAGAAAAGCCGGAGCTGACGAAGCTCCGAATCCCCCTAGGTGGCTTATAATCGATGTGAAACATTGAAAACAAGCATCACCAGAGCAACCAAGCTTCGGTAAAGCTAGGGGGGCTCGCCGCCGACGCAGAATAAAAGATGGTGAGAAGATTCCACAAACGGAGTCTGCTGCCGACAAACTACACGTTGGCAAAGGTCACTGCCGGAGCTACTAAGCTCCGACACCCCGGAGGTCTAACTATCGATGCTCTACGCGTTGATAGGAACTACTGCCGGAGCTACTGAGCTCCGACAACCTCAGGGGGCCTTCACTATCGAAGACTTCGGACCTACATTCTACAAGTTCGAAGCAAACGAGTCTTCAACAAAACACAATATCCTCTTGGTACATGTTCACAATCAAATTGTGTACATCTACCAGGGGGCCAAGTGAAGACAAAAGTGTTGAAGATAAAAAATGAAATTCGCAAAAATTTGGATTTCATTCATCTGGAGACAAGGGATTACAAAATTGGGGAAGAAAAAGAGAGAATACAAGTGGGAGCTACAGAGATGGTCCTAGACCCTATGGATGAACTGGGCGACCTTCTGAGCAACCTCCGACACGTTGGCTCAGGTGGCTTCACCTTCTCCTTCGACGGGACCTTCAAGCACCGGGTCCAGAGGGAATTGGGGATCCCGGCTGGTGTACCACGTCAGCACATACTCTGCGACGTTCTTCGCCAGGAATTGCCCCTCAACCTCCAATTGGTCCGCGATGACGTGCCCATCTTGGAGAGTTCGCTACCCGCCGAGCTCAGCGCCTGCAACGCCAGGTCCGGCTCCGGCTTCGGATCATCCGGACACATGGGACTAAAGCCCATCGGTGGCAGCGCGTTGTTGGCTTTGCTCAGGAACTCCCAAACCTGTAAGGAGTCCGCAACCCTCAAGCCCTTCAGTTCTTCCAAGGATCTTTTGGCCGCCGCCAGTTCAGAATTCTCGCGAGCAAGGCGCTCAACCTCTTTGGCATTTTGCTGAATCTTTTCAGCAACCTGCTTCTCGAGTTTTCCGAGCTCCTCCTCCCGGAGGTAGATCTTGTTTCGGCGGTCAACCAGGTCCTTCTCTCTACCCCTCACTTTCTTCTCCCTGGCAGCGATGGCACACTCTTGCTCGTAGAGTTCCTGCCCCCGCACCCAGGCCTTCTCCTCCTCCTCAGCGCAGCGCTCTTCCAATTTCTTGGTGCGCTCCTCGAGGCCCTTGTCAGCCAGAGCCACCTTTTCGGTGAGCTCCTCCTCCCTCTTCAAGACGTCATCCTGCAGCTCAAGGAGTTTCTGCTCTTCATCTTCGAGCCTCTTCTCCCTCTCTTCAAGTGCCTCCCGGCGCTTGATGAGAGTAGTGTTAATGGCTTCAAGCCTTTCTTGGCATTCATCAGCCGCACTATTAGCTACCTTGGTATGCTCATAAATGGCCCGGGATTGAGCGTCGAGGGCGCGAGTCAAGCTCTCCCTGTAATCCAATAATTTGCCCCAGTATTCCAGGCGGACCTTCTCCTGCTTGATCCATTCTTTGTCATCTGCCAGCCTCGACTGCGCCAGCCTGGTCTAGAAGTAGAGCCGATTACGCCACCTCCTAAGGGTTTGGCGCTCCTCTTCAAGAGCCTTGCTGTCGTGGAAGAATGCCAGCTGAACTTGACGCAGACTAGAGCAGGCGTTGTCAATAGACAAAGACAACGGGATAGCATCCAGACCTGCTGGGGTCTCCTCCGCTGGTTCCAGCGAGTTTTCAGTTACAAAAATTGGGTCCCACTCCACAAGAGTGGTCCCCTGAGCCTCCACGGCACTAGGGCCGTCCTCCGGGATGGCCTCAGTCGCCATCGAGGAGAGTCCCGCTGATGAAGTTCCGACCTCCGGAAGTTGTTCCGAAGGACCAGCCGCCAGATCTTCGTTCGCCCCCTCGGGCAGGGGGCCAGCAACTTCATCAAGGCACTCCGGATCAGCCGCGGGTACCTATGGCATCGTCACTCCCGGAGCAGGGGCTGCTTCTAGCTCCGGCCTGGGCACCTCCTCCACTGGGGGCTCGAGCGCCGACGCCTCTGCAACGACCGGCTCGGGCGCTGGAAGATCTTCAACAACAGTCGGCCCTGCGATCGGAGCTTCAACGGCAACCGGCTCGGGAGCCGGAAGGTCTTCAACATCAACCGGCCCTGTGGTCGGAGCTCCAGCAACGACCGGCACTGTGACTGGTGCTTCAAAGGTAGCCGGCCCAACCGCCGGGAATTCCTCAACATCCGGCGCGCACGCCGGGACTTCGATTACCTCCGGCTCAACCGCCGGGACTTCGACAATTTCTGGCTCTGGGGCCAGAATTACTGCTTCCTCCGGCTCAACGGTCGATGCTTCCATCATCTCTGCACCAGGACCCGGAGCTTCAACCTCTAGGGCAGGTGCCGCTAGAGCATCTTCTCTCCCGCGGTCCGGCGCTACCACGGGAGTCTCTGGGGATGAGTCGAGGTCCATGACCACAACAGCTGGCGCCGGAGCTGTCGCAGTTTCAACCACCACTTGGGGCGGCACTGGGACAGGAGCAGGAGCTTCCGCCCTCACAGCTTTAGCTGCTGTGGCTGAGGGTGGAGCCTCACTCCTCTTCTTGGGAACGCTACAGATGATGGATGAAGAAACTTAAAAAACAGTTACTACAACAAAACAACTGTCTGAGGTAAAGATTAAAAATTACCTCGGGAGGCTTCCGCACCAGCTTGCGCGGAACCTCTTTCCCGGGCGTTCTGGGGTGACCATAGCCGCCGCCGGTGTGGAAGCTCCGGAAGGCCCCCCGGAACTCGTCGCAGCCACGGGCATTTCCTTAGTCGAGGCCCCCCTCGACCGGGAAGGACCTCCGTACCTAGAGGCCTCAACCGGCCCTGGTGCTGGAGTCGCATGCCCGGAGCTAGCACCCGGGAGGACGCCGCTGCGGGTACAGTCGCCGAAGTCTTAGAAGACCTCCCCCTCCGGGGAGAAGGAGCTGATGCAGAGGTTGCAGGCCTGACGGTCCTTCCGTCGGCATGCTGCAGCTTCCTCTTCCGGCTCAAGGGTTCGTCTACCGGCTCCTTGCCCTTGCCGACGACTTCGATCCCTGGCTTCGGGGCAGGGTCGGAGCCACCTTCGGAAGTCCCAGGGATCACCACCCTGGAGGTCGATCTTCTCTCGACGACACCAAGGTCGTAAAGCACAGGCATCTTCTGCCGGAGCTCCCTGCTGAACTCTACTTCCACGTTCAGAGGGAGAAAAGCTGATGGCGGAGTCAAGTCTTCACCCGCGACGTCGATGTCATGCTGGAACTTCTTGAGATGAAACTCCAAGGTTGCCCCCGCCATGTTGGACTTCAGCCCGGTCTCGACCCGGTCGTCGTCCATCACACTGTTGAGGGCCCAAGCGAGTTTTTCTCTCCTCTTCAGCGGTGCCCACCTATTGACCAGGAAGTTGCAAAACACCACCTGAGGAGTTAATCCTCCCTTCACGCACTGGCGGATCCTGGTCAGAGCAGGGTTGAAGGCATCCGACAGCACCGGAGCTTCACTCTAGACTGTAGTGTCGATGTTGGGGAGGCCTTCGGGCAGCTCCCGCTTCATGTGCTCCTCCACCCGGATGACTATCCATTCCTTCTGCCAATCATCCCACTTTCCAGAGGGAAACGACCGGAGAAGGTCCGGAAGAGTTCAATGCAGGGGGGATGCCCACCCACATTTCACAGAAGTGGACGAAGACAGACACAAGAAGAATGGAGTGGGGGCCAAGGTGGTACAGCTGCAGACCATAGAAGTCTAGCAGCATCAAGAAAAAGGAGGAAAAAGGTGGGATCAACCCCACCATGGCGTACGAAGAGAAGTACACCATTTCGCCGGCGTGCTCCTTCTCGAACGGGAGCTCTCCCCCGGCACGGACCAGGCGGTTGAAGAAGTCCGGGGACCATCCCATGAGGGCCCAGACCTTCTTCAGGTCACCTTCGATCTTCAAACGGCTCTCGCAGAGACCCAACTCCATCGCGACACAGCAAGGCAAGAGAGGAAAAGCGAGCACAAGTTGGGAGTTTGAGCGCAAGATCAGATGAGAGGCGTAAAGAACCCCAGACGGTTCGCGCTTTCCTTCTTAAGTAAGCCCTCGCAACGCTTGGATGGAAACCACAAGGAAGTCGAAGATAGTACTCAAAAATTCCACCCAACCGATGACAAGAGGGCCCGGGACCACCCGGACGATCAAGTCGAGGTTCTTACTTAGACGAACGGTTGTCATCATGAGGCGGGGAGCCAGAAGGCGGCGGCCTGACAAGGCACGCGGAACCGATACGATTTTCGTATCGGGAACCGGCAACCTTCAATTGCGTGAGATCCGCACACCAAAGATCTCATTTGCCGCACACGGGATATGCCACGCAGCGAGGATTTAACTCCAAACCATCGCCAACGGCACATCCGAAGACCTTTGAAGACTTAGTTCAAAAGTCGAAGGATGGACCCACCTCCGGCGGAATGACTTCACCCAAGGAGTCTTCCCCAGAGGTGGCCCCAAGGGGCCACTGTCGGTACCCTGGGTACCATATACCCCTTGGGATTGCAAAGATCTCAAGGGAATATCATCTACTTGATCTGAAGACCTTCGGTGGCCCACATGTCAGACATAACCAGACCCGCTTCCCCAACTTGGTTAGTCCCAGGGTCGCCACGTGTACTATCAAACCGGAGCTACCGCCCACAAGGGGGAAGCTCCGGGCTATGTACCATAGCGGCACCTCCGGACCTAACCCCAGACCGAGGAAAGCTCCGGAACTGACACCTGTTAGGTGGCACCAGACCTATCTGTTCCCCACAGTATGCTCCGGAGCTGCCACGTGTCCAACCATCGGACCTTCATCCTCTAACCTTCGGAAGACTCCACAACGGCTCCGGATCTTCAAAGGGAATCAAGGACTTCAAGACCCGATTAAGTGTCATTAATGCTATATTAATAACACACGATCAGACGACCTTAATTACCAGTAACGGTGCTATCAAAGCCCGTAACTTGGTTATTAAGGGCAATTAAGCGCATCAAATGTGTATCAATATTAGTAACCGCTGGGGACACATGTCGGGCCAGGCTAACTTGTAACGGTATGCCCTTGTACTATAAAAGGACAGGCCGACGATACATAGGACACACGGACTCGACGCGGTCACTCTACACTCTGAACTCACTTTGAGCTCATACATCCAATACAACACCAACACACCCCGTGGAGTAGGGTATTACGCTCAGGCGGCCCGAACCACGTAAATTTTCGTGTCTCTTGCGTCATTTACACTTCACCTTCTTGAATCTCCGCGCGCCCACACCGAACCTCAAACTCCTCTAACACTTTAGTAGTGTCGGGAGATCTGCCGGATCAAAACCACCAACATATATATTATAATATATACATATATATATTATATTACTTTAAAATGCTTTGAAAAATATTATTAGATATTTTTTTAGTCTCCTTCACAGTCGGTCAGTAAGTAAAATCCGTTTGTGAAAACATAGGGAGCATCACAGGTGGTCCGTATAAAAGACTGCATGAAATATATGCACTACTACAGGCGGTTCATTATTAATAGCCGTTTGTGCAAACATTATCCTTACCCAGACAGTTGTTTATTTAAAACCGCCTGTGATGTTTGAACCAGTATAGGCGGTTCTTCATTAATAACCACCTGTGAAGATCATGTATTTACCCAGGCGGTGGTTCCTGAAAAACCGTCTGTAATGTTATGTTTGAGCATCACAGATGGTTATTGTATCATTTGACATCACAGACGCATTTTTAAACGGACCGCATATGTAAAAAAATCAAGGCGCTTGTGAAAATATTTTTTGTAGTAGTGCTTTGACAGCATTTATGCAAAACTTGTTCATATATCAACAACAAAACATATCAGTGCCATACCCCAACAAGATAGTGCCATATCCCACAATTGAAACAGAAACTGCATACAATACGTAGTCAGAGTTTGGAGGCATACAATACATAAAATAACCCTTACTACAGAATACATTACAATACTTGGTCCATACAACACAATTCATACAATATATACTTAGTGCATGCAACAATGTACATTACATAACAACTCATTCCTCAGAGTTTGGAGCAAAGGATATGCCTCTACACTCCATAATTTGGCACTACATCGAGATGTAGTATGCCTTCACCGGTGCTGTAAATTTCTCCAAGTCCACCATAATGCCAAGTTCTACTAATAGAAACTGCATCTCAGTTTGTTTTTCCCTCACTTCTATTTCCTTTTTAGTAAGATTGAGCTGCTCTTCCTTCAATGTGCTCCTCTTTTCCATATGTTCTTTTTGCAGGTCAAACATTTTCTCCTCCATGTTTAGGATGACCTGCATTTGGTGATTCTGCTTCTCTTTAGATTTACCATTCCTTTCATGAATTTGCTGCAACACTTTCACCGCAGTGTTTGATGAACCAACATCTCCTGCATTGGTTTTTCTCTTTTTGGCACTGTCACGACCTTCGGGCCTGTCAACAGGATCCATGCTGTTTTCAGCACTGACCTTGCTAGCTGGGACAGATTTCAGAGTTGGCGAAGGGCAGTTCAATTCCAACAGTTAGTCATTCCACTTGGCCTCTTTGCACAACAATGTCCAGCATTGCATTAATGAGATTGACTCGTTCTTCTCGTACACCTTCATCGCATCATCAATCTGACAACATTAATAAAGTTATTGTCGTGCATAGAACTCATTGCTCAATACAAAAAATATATATGTGCATGGTTCTTACTCTATACTGTTCACATTTTCCACTCTCATTCCTCCTATCCACTGCTGATTTGAATGCACAAAATTTGCTTACACCCTTCTAAATAATCTGCCACCTATGATGGATGGCCAGCTTACTTCTTAACTAACCTTCTGGACGGTGCTTACAATAATATGCGTGGATTCTTTTGTAATACACCCTGTACTCTGATTCACCTCGGTTATTGGATCTTTACTTATGCTAAGAAAGGCTGAGCAAATAACCTTGTCCTCTTCCTTTGTGAAGGCAGGTCCTCTGCGGGCAATATTTTTCTGCTTCACTACTTTAGCACCTGATCTGTGTGGTACATGCTTCACAACAGGTTCAACTATATCATCTTCAATAACGATCTCAGCCTATAAATGCAATAAGAATTACATAAAACTGTATCACCTAGTAGAAATTAATCGAATTGAACAAACTGAATGGAAGTAAATAATTTTGCCTCAAATGCAGAACGGGGGGTGGGCCACTCACTATGTGAATAGAACTGTTCGGGCTGCTGGCAAAACACAGGTTCTTCCATGGCCTTGTTATCCATCTTCTACATAACATTAAAATTGGATGAGCCTAAATACATTGTGAACTGCAGTACATTTTCAGTGATCTAACAGCGTGGTATAAAAAAGATGATAAAGTACTGGCCAATGATCTAAATTAAAGAGCCATAACATTGTGAACTAATATGTCAATGATTCATCAGAGAACAAGCATTGTCAACTAATACAGTAATGAGAGCTGGTGCGGAACAACACGAAGCGGACCAACACGAAGGGAACGAAGAAGAGCGGGAAGCGGCGCGGTTTGGCTCCAAGCAGAGCTGCGAGGCCACGGCGTGGAACCGCACCGAGCGGAGCGAGGAAGGCGCGCCACCATCGGATTTCGTGGCAGCAGGAGCACTGGGCAAATCATTTTGATTTTAGCGGGGCGAGACCTCCACCACGACAGCCTACCGACAGATATCGAAAGGAAACAAGGAGAGTGCCACGTACTTGAGAGATCTGTCGTTACCTGCGTCCAATCCCGCCGGTCGTCTAAAGTACAGCGCCACCGCCGTGGAGGTAGGGTTGAAATCGCGAGCGTCTCCCGAGTGTCGGTTGAACTGGGGCGTCTGACGAAGAAGGCTGATGTGGGGCACGGGAGGAACGCAGTCGGAAATAGATTTCGTCTATCAGGACAATGTTGGAGACCGATGGGCTTCGCCTCATAACCCAGTACGTGGATGGGCTGCCATTTGAGTAACCCGTTGGAGATAGCCTTAGAGATCATAATCTACACACAGTTGCAAACTGTCCCAAGCTTTAGATTTGAAAACTAAGTGAAAGTTGCCTAGAGGGGGGGTGAATAGGCTAATCGACCTGCAAATGACTTAATAAAACGAGATTAAATCACAGGGGGCGGACTAGTCCGGTCAGGGGGCGGACTAGTCCGGTCAGCTTGCGTGAATAACCATAAAAAGATGTTTCTAGCAAGTTTTAGGGAATTTTCTCTTTGCTACAAGTGAGTAAATGTTTAAGTCAGGTTGAGCAACAACCTACACAAGAGCAAGTCAAGTTTCCACAAGTTTGTAGTAATGCGGAGTATGAAACGAGACTACCAACCCTAGAACAAAGTAATCAATAGAATGAATGCGAAGAACACAAGGGGGCAAGGATTTTATCCCGAGGTTCGATTCCACACAAGGAATCTACGTCCCCGTTGAGGAGTCCACAAAAGGACCGGGTCCAACAACCCTTCCCTCACCAAGTTTACCGCACGGGCCTAACTTGGTTCTCCACTAATCACAACGGTGATTACAAAGTTCGTTGGGGCTTCTCACAAACTGAGGCTCCCACACCACAAAGATGATCAACACAATAAAGCAAACTAAATACACAGCCCACAAAGACTCAACGAGTGCAAGAGATCAAACCGGGAGCACAAGCGCGATGTTCTTCCTCTTCTCCACCTCACTAAACCCTAATCCACTCAAGAATTAGTTTTAGAGGGAAAGTAGGCAAGAAGGAGGCTTAGGAGTGCTCCAAGTTGGCTGTGGCGGCGCTAGGGTTTGAGTTTTTCCAAGGGTATTCGAAATGAGGCCGGGGGTCCCCTTTTTATAGGGGTCCCAAGCCCAATCTGCTGACTTCAGCAAAAGGGCGGACTAGTCCGGCCACTGGCCCGGACTAGTCCGGCCTAGGGGACCACTGACCCCTTTGTCAGGTCCCGACAGCTGACACACTATCGTCACGCTACCCGCCAAACTTCAAATTCAAACGGTCACTTCCAGAACGAACTAGTCCGGTCAACACCGGACTAGTCCGATCTCACACAGAGCCTTTTGCTCCGTGTGAAAACGGACTAGTCTGAGGACCACGGACTAGTCCGGCCCCTAGGGCGGACTAGTCCGGTCCTCCCAGACTTAGCCACAGAAGCACCTTTTCTAGCCAACCCGGACTAGTCCGGCCCCACGGGCGGACTAGTCCGTTCTCACTCAGGACCTCTTGGTCCGGTCCAAAACGGACAAGTCCGTGATTTTGGGACTTCATCCCAAAACCCACTCACAGCTACCCGGACTAGTCCGGCCACAAACGGACTAGTCCGATCTCAGTCAGACCCTTCTGGTCCGGCCAGAAACGGACTTGGCCGGCCAGGAACGGACTAGTCCGGCCACCTGCACGGACTAGTCCGGCCCTACGGCCAGACCTCTCATTCACTCATCTCTTTCATAGGTTTGACCTCTAAACCACTTTGAGCTCCCAAACTTGATCTCAATGCACTTTACACACGCACCCTCCTATTTCTACGGCTAGTCTAACTCAACACGCTAGAAACCCTAGTTTCCACGCTTCGAGTTGACTCCGTTTCCTTCCTTTTCCTTTTTGAGGGTTTGCGTCTCCGATCGAGTCCACACCTGTGCTAAGATCACTTGAGCTCATTAGCGACTTAATTGTCGTCATCAATCATCCAAAACCCACGGGGAACCTAGATGCACTTTCAATCTCCCCCTTTTTGGTGATTGATGACAACACATTAAGTCCTTCACAAATAAGAGTATAAAGTTTTGGTTTTCATAACATGTGTGCGTATGAATGACTCCCCCTCAATGTATGCAACATGTAAAAGAGGTGGAGGAGTTCTTTCATACCCACACACGTTATGGTGGGGTGCCTACGTGATGTGCTCAACAATTGTGACAAGACATAAAGAGCATCAATATAATCAAAAGATTGACAATAATAGCATTATATTGATATTAAGCAACATTAACAGGTCTTGCACAAATGTAAACATCCAAGAGCAAGAATATATTACAAAATAAGTCCACAAATCACAAACACACCCACAAACGATTAACTCCCCCTTAACTCTCCCCCTTTGGCATCAAGGCACCAAAAAGGAAAAGAAGGGAGGGAACTAAGGCCTAAGAACTAGTCCTCGTCTTCGCCACTTCCACTCTCCGTGGCCTCGGAATCTTCGACGTCGTCCTCATGATCATCGGCATCATCGTCGTCGTCGTCGGAGTTCCTTGCCGAGGGAGCAGCCCGAGAGGAGCTTCCATCCTCTTGGAGCTGGGCGAGCTCATCGGCGGTGAAGGTGGGGAATGGAGTGATCTCCCCATCACTCACCTCCGGAGAGGACATCGGGACCTCCAGCTTGTCGCACACCGCCTTAAGGTACTTCTCTTGGCGCTTGTGTGCCCTCTGAGCGCGAATCTCTTGCTTCCGGCACGAGGTGAAGATGGCCTTGAAGCACTTGAAGAACGCACTCATGGACTGAGGCGGAGGCGGAGAAGGAGGCGCCACTGGGCGAGACGGAGGATCTGCATTCTTGCGACGAGGGGGAACAGGGACATTCGGGGGCTTCTGAGGACGTAGCGGGCGATGCGACACATCCTTGACAAAGGTTACGCCCGACACCTTCTCAATGAGGCACATGATGTAGGGGGCATACCCGCAAGCACGGTTGGGAGTGTGCGAGATGTTGAAGATGTCGTCGAAGATGTAATCGACGAGGTTGAACTTCTCTTCCCCATCGATCAGAAGTAGTAGGTGCCTCAGATTCCCTTGAATCACCCCAGCATCACCATCCTTCGGTGCTATCGTCCGTCTGAGGATTCTGTTCATGATGCTGTAGAAGGGCTTGATGTTGCGGGTGAGGCCGGCATCAAATGGAACGTGACTTGGATACATATATGCTAGCTCTTCACGATCCACGGCCTTAAGGTTAGAGATTATAATCTCATGATCCATGTGTGTCTCAAGCCCTAAAATCCTGGCAAACTCTGCGAAGGTGACTGAGTACTGCTCACCATGAGTCATCCAAATAATTTTCCTGTCACCAGAGGTGGTGAAGTAGATTGTGGAGTAGAATTGGAGAATAACTTCCACATTCCAATCATATTTGAAGCCCATGATCTTCTTGAGATCATGGCGCTCGGCAGCTTCAATCACGGCATCAAAGGCCGAGTGCTCCTTCTTCGCCATATAGTCCCAGTCTACCCACTGAGCCTCTATCACTGGCTTCTTCATTTGTTGGTAGACTAGCCTGTAATAGTCACAGTGGAAGTCACACCAAAATCTGGGATCTGCCGTGCTCCTCTCAAACTTGTAGACCTTTTCTTCCCTTAGCCTCCTGGCCTTTTCAGACCCTTTGCCATGAAATACATTAGCAGACAATTCCTTCTGTCTGTTGGGATTCCTCTCTGGTGTGTGAACTTCAAGGGGGCCAATGGAGGTGGCTTTCCCTTTCTCTTTGATCACAACACCTCCAGCTGCCTTCTTTGATGACATCTTGACAGCTGGCTTTTTCTTCTTTGGCTCGACAGGAGCTGGAGCCTTTCCCTTCTTCGGGTCACGCTCAACCCGAGGCTCAGCTTCCATTTGAGCTGGCTCCTTGCCCTTCGCCTTCTCGCCAACGGTGACGAGCTTCTTTCTCTTGGGGGCACTGGCCTCAGCAGCCCTGGAGTTGTGTGCCTCCCTGTCCTCCCTTTTCTTCTTCCTCAGCTCATTCAGTGATTCTGCCGTGGCACGGGCAATGGCTTCATCCTCATTGTAGATGCTCGCAGCCACCTTGGATGCTTCGAGTGCCTTGAGCTTTCTTTCCTCCTTGGCCTTCTGCGCCTCCATTAGCGCAGCCTTAGTCCGAGCCTCGGCAATTTGGGCCTTGGTACGCCCCTCGATGTTGACACGCGGAGGAGAGCGCTCGGAGTTCGACATTCTGTGCAAAGGATGGAGAGAGGAAGATATGAGCCTAGGAAGAAGAAGTATTGCCGAAAAGATCTCGAGAACCAACTAGAAGTAGGGTTTGCCCTGTGCAAACCGGACTTGTCCGCCCCAGGGGCGGACTAGTCCGCCGGCCGGACTTGTCCGCCTGGTGGCCGGACTAGTCCGGGTTACACAGGAAGAACCCTAACCCTAATCGATTCATCGAAAAATTTGTGAACCAATGCGCAATACTCCTAGGCTATGATCGCAAGGGTGTATAGAACAACATTAATGAAGGTGTTCCTATCAAAAACTTGAAGAATCAAGAATGGGGCTAGTTTTTGAGGAATGGTGAAATACCTTCAAAAATCCGCTTGAGTCGTCGAAATCGGCGTGGATCTCGAAGGTGGAGCGCGGGGAAGTGATCCCTCACTCCCAAGGACTTCGATGCGCGGATTGGAGTTGAGTTTTGGTGGTTGGAGCGCAAAATCACCGATTTGGGGGCGGTTGTGCGCGCGTGGAAGCTTGAGAGTCAAGTGAGAGAGAGAGAGAGGGGTCCGGGCCGCCTGGGGGGTTTAAGTCCCCAAGGGCCGGACTAGTCCGGTTGAGGGGCCGGACTAGTCCGGTCTGCTGACCAGACCCAGACTAGTCCGGGTCCGGACTTGTCCGGTGGAAGGCCGGACTAGTCCGGTGTGCGGATTAGCCGCGGACTAGTCTGACCCGGACTTGTCCGGCCATAGGGGCGGACTAGTCCGGTCCAGCAGGGCTGAAAAACGATATATTTGGGTTTTGTCCACAAAGATAAGTCCTTTTGGACAGATATAGCAAGGAAAACATGACAAACATGATTATGAGTCAATAAAGAACAACTTATGGACATTTTCATGAAGAAAATAGATTTCTCAAACAAATTTGAGGAGAAATCGTCATAGAGAGGAGTTTTTCGAAATGTGGCTCAAAATATATGAGGAATGTGGTTTAAGCCACGTTCCGAGAATCCAACACGTTGAGCTCACTTCTTAGCTCACAGAAACGCTTCTCGTCAAGAGGCTTGGTGAAGATGTCCGCAAGTTGATGTTCCGTCCTCACATGCGAAATCTCAATGTCTCCCTTCATTGAGTGATCTCGCAAGAAATGGTGTCGAATGTCTATATGTTTGGTCCTAGAGTGTTCCACCGGATTATGGGCTATCTTGATTGCACTCTCGTTGTCACACAAGAGTGGAATTTTACGCAGGTTAATCCCATAATCCCTAAGAGTTTGTCGCATCCAAAGAAGTTGTGCACAACAACTTCCGGCTGCAACATATTCCGCTTCGGCGGTGGATAGAGCAATAGAGTTTTGCTTCTTAGAGGACCAAGACACAAGAGATCGACCTAAGAATTGACACGTACTCGATGTGCTCTTCCTATCAACCTTGCACCCCGCATAGTCCGCATCGGAATATCCGATGAGGTTAAACTTGGATCCTTTGGGGTACCAAAGTCCTAGGGTAGGTGTGTGTACAAGATATCTCAAGATCCTTTTAACGGCGGTCAAATGACAAGCCTTGGGTGCTGCTTGAAAGCGTGCACACATACACACACTTAGCATGATATCGGGCCTAGATGCACAAAGATAGAGGAGTGATCCGATCATAGACCTATATAGCTTTTGATCCACACTTGGACCGTCCTCAGTTAGGTCTAGGTGTCCATTTGTCCCCATAGGGGTTTTGATGGGTTTTGCTTTGTCCATGTCAAACTTTTTTAGAATATCTTGAGTATACTTAGTTTGACTTATGAACGTCCCTTCTTTGAGTTGTTTCACTTGAAATCCTAGAAAGAACTTCAACTCACCCATCATGGACATTTCAAACCTCTCCGTCATTATCTTGGAGAACTCGTCACAAAACACCTTATTTGTGGAACCAAATATGATGTCATCCACATATATTTGGCACACAAAAAGATCCTCGTTGAAGTGCTTTGTGAAAAGGGTATAATCCGCTTTTCCTATCCTAAAACCATTTTCAACTAGAAAGTCTCTTAAGCACTCATACCAAGCTCTAGGAGCTTGCTTGAGACCATAAAGAGCCTTTCGCAATTTGTAAACATGGTTAGGATAGTTTTGATCTTCAAACCCTGGAGGTTGCTCTACATAAACTTCTTCCTTGATTGGGCCATTAAGGAATGCACTCTTAACATCCATTTGGTAGAGTTTGAAGTCATGATGAGTAGCAAAGGCTAGTAATATCCGAATTGACTCAAGCCTAGCTACGGGGGCAAATGTCTCATCAAAGTCCAATCCCTCAACTTGTGAGTATCCTTTTGCCACGAGTCGTGCCTTGTTCCTAGTTACCACGCCATGCTCATCTTGTTTGTTGCGAAACACCCACTTGGTTCCAACAACATTAGCTTGAGGGCGCTTGACAAGCTCCCAAACCTTGTTCCTTTCAAAGTTGTTGAGCTCCTCTTGCATGGCAACTACCCAATCCGGATCCCTTAAGGCATCTTCAACCTTATGTGGTTCCAAGGATGAGACAAAAGAGAAATGCTCACAAAAGTTTGCAACACGTGAGCGTGTTGTTACTCCTTTTGTGATATCTCCTAGAATGTTGTCAACGGGATGGTCCCGTTGAACACTTTGATGAACACGAGGATGCGGGGGTTGACCTCTTGAATTACTTGGTTCATCTTCTTCACTTTGGTCTCCCCCTTGATTCATGCCTCCCCCTTGATCTTCATTCTCATTATCACTTTGGGGAGCATCTAGAGGGTCTTCAACTTGTCCAATGGGGGTTTGACCTACTTCATAAAGAGGATGGTCACTTGAGCTTTGAGATGGTTCTTGTGGGCGAACCTCTCCAAGTGCCATTTTCCTTAGAGCTTCTAGTGGAGGTTCCTCTTGATCAAGGGCATGTTGATCAACCTGCTCCACTTGAGAGCCATTGGTCTCGTCAAACACTACGTCACGTGCTACTTCAACAATTTCGGAGGATTTGTTGAACACACGGTACGCATGAGTGTTTGAGTCATATCCAAGCAAGAAACCCTCATCGGACTTTGAAGCAAACTTCGAAGTCCTAGGCTTCTTGTTGAGGATATAGCACTTGCTACCAAAGACCCGAAAGTAAGAAACATTAGGTTTCTTACCAATGAGAAGCTCATAAGGAGTCTTCTTGAGGAGGCGATGAAGGTACAATCGGTTCACGGCATGGCAAGCGGTGTTAACCGCTTCCGCCCAAAACCGGTCCGATGTTTTGTACTCATCTAGCATTGTCCTTGACATCTCAATAAGCGTCCTATTCTTCCTTTCGGCTATGCCATTTTGTTGTGGAGAATAGGGAGCGGAAAACTCATGCTTGATGCCCTCCTCATCTAGGAACTCTTCTACTTGCATGTTTTTGAATTCGGTGCCATTGTCGCTTCTTATAGCCTTTATCCTCAAGGTGAACTCATTTTGAGCTCTCCTTAGGAATTTCTTGAGGACATCGGGGGTTTCACTCTTATCATGCAAGAAGAACACCCAAGTATATCTAGAGAAGTCATCAACGATGACTAGACCATACTTGTTGCCACCGATGCTAATGTAAGCAATGGGGCCAAAAAGATCCATATGAAGTAACTCCAAAGGTCTAGTTGTCGTCATGACATTCTTAGAGGGGTGTTGAGCTCCTACTTGCTTTCCCGCTTGGCACGCACCACATGGCCTATCCTTTTCAAATACCACATCCTTTAGGCCACGAACGTGCTCTCCTTTAAGGAGTTTTTGAAGGTTCCTCATTCCAACATGGGCTAGCCTTCTATGCCAAAGCCATCCCATGTTGGCTTTTGCCATTAAGCATGTGTCAAGTTGAGCTTTATCCGTGGTAAAATCCACAAGATAGAGCTTTCCCTTGAGCACTCCCTTAAAGGCTATTGAGTCATTACCCTCTCTCAGAACATTCACACCCTCACTAGAAAAGACACACTTATATCCTTTATCACAAAGCTGTGATATGGATAGGAGATTATAGTCTAGGGAATCAACATGCAAAACATTTGATAAAGTATGCGAAGATGAGATAGCAATTTTACCGGAGCCAAGGATTTTCCCTTGGCTATTATCCCCAAAGAAGATTCCTTCACTTGGGTCCTCGTTCTCCTCATACTCTATGAACATGCTCCTCTCTCCGGTCATGTGGTTGGTACATCCGCTATCCAACACCCATTTCGATCCACCGGAGGAGTATGCCTACAAAACAAGTTTATGCCTTCCTTTTAGGTACCCAAGCTGAGTTGGGTCCTTTCACGTTAGTAGTTAGACATTTGGGCACCCACACGCAAGGCTTGGGGCTCTTGCGGAGTGGCCCAACATATCTAGCAAACACTTTGCCGTGTTTGTTCCTCTTTAGCACATAGGATGCATCAAAATCATGAAATAGAGGATGCGATTCAGATTTAGGCAATTTGTTGCTAGAGGGTGAGTTCTTTTCAATTTTAGTTGGTGATGAACTCCCCTTAACAAAGACAATCATGTCTTTGCCATACTTGGAGGTTTTGGCGTTATGCCTTCCACCTCTAGTATAGCCAAGACCATCCTTGACATGGGGAGGTCTTGTGTTGGTGTATGCACTTCGTGCATACGCCACCTTTTCCTTGTCAAAGATGGCACCCTTAGGTGCTTGTTTGCCTTGCACTAAGTTGAGTTCATCCTTAAGTTTAAGGATTAAGTTAGAGCACTTGCAAGACGGAGTTGCATTGGATGAGGCCTTTGAGAAGGTTGGGCTCTTAGAGGAAGAGGCTACATTTTTCTTGAGAGACTCAACTTGAGTCTCAAGGATTTTGTTAACTTTTGACAAGTTCCCAAGTTCCTCCTTGAGCTCAATTGTCTTCTCCTCAAGAATTGAACACGTTTTCTTACTTAGAGCAAGTTCTTGTTCCAATGCCTTGCTCTTCTCTCTTTCGAGCTCAAGGAGCTCATCAAGCTCTCGACATCTCTCCTTCTCAAGGATGAGCATGTCCTCTTGTCTATTGATGAGATCCTCCTTCTCAAAGATCTCATCCATAAGCAATTTCATCCTCCGCAAGGTGCTCTTGCTTATGTCCTTAAACATGTGTTCATTTTCACTAGCACTATCAAATTCATCTTGCGAGGAAGTTGTGGAGGAGGGATGAGATGTTACCTTTCTCCTTCCCTCCTTTGCCATGAGGCAAGTAGGTTTGTAGTCGTCGTTGAGGTTGGGGAAGAGCTTGCTTCCTTTGGAGCTCCTCCCGATGGCTATGGTAGCCATCTTCTCCTCTTCTTCTTCGGAGGAGGACTCATCGTTAGAGTCCCACTCCTTCCCCAAGTGGGCTTGTTCGGAGGGCCTCTTCTTCTTAAAAAATTTCTTGTCTTGAGGCTTGCCCTCCTTCTTCTTCTTTGCTTCTTCATGTGGGCAGTCAGCGATGAAGTGCCCATACTCGCCACAATTGTAGCAAGACCTTTTTGATTTGGGCCTTTCTCTTTCCTTCCCTTTGCCCTCATGGTTGTATCCACCTTTCTTCCTTCTCATCATTCTCCTGAACTTGTTGATGAAGAAGGCCTCTTCCTCATCGGTGTCGAGGCTCTCCTCATCACTTTCCTCTTGCTCCTTTGAAGAGGGTGTTGCCTTGAGTGCAACGTTCTTCATCTTGGAGGCGGTGAACTTTTGGAGGTCGTTGTAGAAGAGCGCCTCCTTCTCCATGATTTCATGGTTGATGATCCTCCCAAGGACCTCCTCCGGAGTCATTTGAGTGAACCCCGGGCTTTCCCGAATCATGGAGCACAGAGAGACGTTCCTAGGCATGAATGCCCGGATCATCCTCTTCACCACCTCGTGGTCGGTCCACTGGGTGCAGCCATATGATCGGCTCTTGTTAATCAGCACCTTCAGCCGGTTGTACATGTCTTGGGGGGATTCACCATCCAAGATGGCGAATCTCCCAAGCTCTCCTTCGATGAGCTCGATCTTGGCCTCCTTGACCACTCGGTTTCCCTCATGCGCCGTCTTGAGGGTGTTCCATATGTCTTTGGCCACTTCAAGACCATCGACACGGTTGAACTCATCTCTAGAGAGAGATGAGATGATCACACCCGCAGCTTGAGCGTTGCGGTGGATGAGGATGGCTTGTTCTTGAGTTATGTTGTCCTCATCCCTTGGAATCTCCACCCCGGTCATGACAATTTGCCACAACGCTGGGTTGAGTGACACGAGGTGGATCTTCATGTTGTGTTTCCACATACCGTAGTCCGTTCCATCGAATTGGGGAGGTTTCCCCAATGGGATGGACAGGTAGTGGTTGTTGGCGGCAAGGCGTTCATAGTTGAACCCTTGCCGGTTGTAGTTGACTCCGCCACCACCACTTGATTGGTTTGACGGATCAATCTTGGAGATGTTCAACTTCTCCCGGAGCTTCGCCTTGAGTTGGCGAGTCTCCTCATCGTCCGTTGGCTTATCTTGATAAGCCAACGTCTCCTCACGGGTCGCCTCGTAGTTGCTGCTCGATGCATCGTCATTCACCACTCCGGCCATCTCTCCGAGTTGTTAGACTCTTTGTGGAGAGTCCTGCTCTGATACCAATTGAAAGTTGCCTAGAGGAGGGGGGGTGAATAGGCTAATCGACCTGCAAATGACTTAATAAAACGAGATTAAATCACAGGGGGCGGACTAGTCCGGTCAGGGGGCGGACTAGTCCGGTCAGCTTGCGTGAATAACCCTAAAAAGATGTTTCTAGCAAGTTTTAGGGAATTTTCTCTTTGCTACAAGTGAGTAAATGTTTAAGTCAGGTTGAGCAACAACCTACACAAGAGCAAGTCAAGTTTCCACAAGTTTGTAGTAATGCGGAGTATGAAACGAGACTACCAACCCTAGAACAAAGTAATCAATAGAATGAATGCGAAGAACACAAGGGGGCAAGGATTTTATCCCGAGGTTCGATTCCACACAAGGAATCTACGTCCCCGTTGAGGAGTCCACAAAAGGACCGGGTCCAACAACCCTTCCCTCACCAAGTTTACCGCACGGGCCTAACTTGGTTCTCCACTAATCACAACGGTGATTACAAAGTTCGTTGGGGCTTCTCACAAACTGAGGCTCCCACACCACAAAGATGATCAACACAATAAAGCAAACTCAATACACAGCCCACAAAGACTCAACGAGTGCAAGAGATCAAACCGGGAGCACAAGCGCGATGTTCTTCCTCTTCTCCACCTCACTAAACCCTAATCCACTCAAGAATTAGTTTTAGAGGGAAAGTAGGCAAGAAGGAGGCTTAGGAGTGCTCCAAGTTGGCTGTGGCGGCGCTAGGGTTTGAGTTTTTCCAAGGGTATTCGAAATGAGGCCGGGGGTCCCCTTTTTATAGGGGTCCCAAGCCCAATCTGCTGACTTCAGCAAAAGGGCGGACTAGTCCGGCCACTGGCCCGGACTAGTCCGGCCTAGGGGACCACTGACCCCTTTGTCAGGTCCCGACAGCTGACACACTATCGTCACGCTACCCGCCAAACTTCAAATTCAAACGGTCACTTCCAGAACGAACTAGTCCGGTCAACACCGGACTAGTCCGATCTCACACAGAGCCTTTTGCTCCGTGTGAAAACGGACTAGTCTGAGGACCACGGACTAGTCCGGCCCCTAGGGCGGACTAGTCCGGTCCTCCCAGACTTAGCCACAGAAGCACCTTTTCTAGCCAACCCGGACTAGTCCGGCCCCACGGGCGGACTAGTCCGTTCTCACTCAGGACCTCTTGGTCCGGTCCAAAACGGACAAGTCCGTGATTTTGGGACTTCATCCCAAAACCCACTCACAGCTACCCGGACTAGTCCGGCCACAAACGGACTAGTCCGATCTCAGTCAGACCCTTCTGGTCCGGCCAGAAACGGACTTGGCCGGCCAGGAACGGACTAGTCCGGCCACCTGCACGGACTAGTCCGGCCCTACGGCCAGACCTCTCATTCACTCATCTCTTTCATAGGTTTGACCTCTAAACCACTTTGAGCTCCCAAACTTGATCTCAATGCACTTTACACACGCACCCTCCTATTTCTACGGCTAGTCTAACTCAACACGCTAGAAACCCTAGTTTCCACGCTTCGAGTTGACTCCGTTTCCTTCCTTTTCCTTTTTGAGGGTTTGCGTCTCCGATCGAGTCCACACCTGTGCTAAGATCACTTGAGCTCATTAGCGACTTAATTGTCGTCATCAATCATCCAAAACCCACGGGGAACCTAGATGCACTTTCACTAAGGGTTATTGAAGTTAGAGAATCATTTCTCCCAAATTCCACCTCAAACCCTAGGTCACAGATGAACTTCCTATGAGAGCCACAACTTCCACGAAATTGATTCAGTTTCTTGTTACCTATAATACACTGATGCTCCCTGACAAATTACCAAAGAAATTAAGCCATTTCCCCATGCTTTCGAGCTCGAGCTCACCGGAGCTCACATAGCCGCCGGCAGCGGCGGGCATTGTGCCCCGGCCACCGTCAGCCTAAACCAACCCCACTAGCATGCTTGACGTGCTGAATCAAGGAGTGGCAGCCATTTTCGGCGAAATTGGGCAATGGTGTGCCCTCCCGCAAGTGGCGCCGCCATTGTGCCGCTGGCTCTGCCCTGGGCAGGAGGTGGAAGCTGACCCAAGTGTGGTCCCCACAGATCAGCCCCTTGGGGTTACCTTCAAGATCTTCTGCGCCCACTAGATCTGCTGCAGCCATTAACATTAATTAAATCTCGTGGCCCTAGGTGTGGCTTTGCTCTAGTTAGTGGATTTAAAATTGAGGCCCACGTGTCACACGAGTCTGTTTAGAGCAACTGGGCCCATAGGTCAGCCTAAGTATGATTTTCCTATTACAAAATTAATACAGAAAAGGCCCAAACTTTAGAAAATCATTTCTCTTAGTAGGGAACTTAAAAAATGATCAAAAAATTTTGTTGGACTCCTACTTGCATGTACTTTGCAATGGTTCCTTTTATTTGTTATGAAAATCCCTGTGATTGTCTAAACAAATCATTTTTCTTATTCCTTTAGGAATTAATTCTAGAATATTTTCTCAATGAAAAATTATGAAACATGACAAGAATATTCCTCATATTATAGTTGAATTCAATTAAAAATTTGAGCTCCAGTAATTCTGATTATGTTGAGTTTATTAATGACTTTTGATCAGCTTAGTAGAAAATACCAGAAAAATAACAGTAGCATTTCCAGAAAATGATAGTAATATATAAATCCATAACTCACAATAGAAGGCTCAGAAAAATATGACACTACTAGAAAAATTATTTTGACAGGTGCCTCGTATTTTTTACACATGCGGGCCGTTAAAAAATCCGCCTGTGTTGCCGAATGCGTTAACACTACTACAAAAACCATTATTACAGGCGCCTCGTTATTCAAACACAAGCGGTCCATAAAAAATGCGCCTGTGATGTCGAATGATACAATAATCGTCTGTGATGATCAAACATCACAGGTGGTTTTTTATAAACCACCGCCTGGGTAAAACATGATTTCCACAGGCGGCTATTAATAAAGAACTGCTTGTACGGTTTCAAACATCACATACGGTTTTTAATAAACAACCGCCTGGGTAAATACATGATTTTCATATGCGGCTGTTAATAAAGAACTACCTATAGTGGTGCATATATTTCATACGGTCTTTTATATGGACTGCCTGTGATGTTCCCTATGTTTTCACAAACGGATTTTACTTATTGACTGACTATGAAGGGGACTAAAACAAAATTATCCAATAATATTTTCAAAGAATTTTATGTAATATATTATATATATATATGTATATATATATTATACTATATATACATATATATATATATATATATTTATATCATTTATATGAATATATAATAATATATATACATATACATGATGTACACATACCTACATATATGAACAAATTCATAAAAAGAAAAAAATGTCAAATTAAAATATTAAAGCTTCTGTCGAAGTTTGGTTCCGGCAATTCTCCCGGTACCACCGTTGGTAGCCTGCGGAGTTTGTAGTTCGGTATTGGGCGCGCAGAGATTCAAAAGACGATGGCAAATAGACACAAGGATTTACGTGGTTCGGGCTGCCTGAGCGTAATACCCTACTCCATGGGGTGTGTAGTTCTTGTATTGGGTGTCAAAGCTGAGTATGGGAGAGGTCTCAGCGTTCAAAGAGCCATCCTTTGTATCATCGACCAGTCCTTTTATAGTACAAGGACTTGTCGTTACATCGTTAGCCATGCCCGACATGTGGCCCTAGCAGTTACTGATGCTTAATACACAATTAATGATGTTAATTACCCTTAATAGCGTGGTAACGGACCTTGATAGTGCCGTTATTGGTATTAAGAGTCTTCTGATAGTGTGTCATTAATATGGTATTAATGACACTTAATCAGGTCTTGAAGTCTTTGATTGCCTCTTGAAGGTCCGAGCTGTTGGAGGTCCACCAGTTTGACTGCTGAGGTTGAAGATCTGACGGTTGGACACGTGGTAGCATCGAAGCTTTCCGTCTGGGACGGGTAGGTCCGGTGTAGATGTACACGTGTTGGTACCAGAGCTTCCCTCTGTGGGGGGTTAGGTCTGGGGGTGTCGCACAAGTGTTTAGCCCGGAGCTATCCCATGTGTGGGATGTAGGTCTGGCTGCTATATACACGTGGCAGCACTAGGACTAACCATAGATGGGAGGCAGGTCCGGTCCCATATGACACGTGGGGCCTTCGTAGGTCTTCAACTCAGACAGGTGAAGTTCCTTTGGTCTTTTTGTAGTCCCACGGGGTATACGATACGTAGGGTACCGACAGTGGCCCCCTGGGCCCACCTCTGGGAGAGACCTTTTGGATGAAGTCGTTCTGCCGGAGGTGGGTCCATCCTTCGGTTTTTGAGCCGTGTCTTCAAGGGTCTTCGAATGTGCCGTTGGCGGTAGTTCGCAGTTAAACCACCATCGCATGGCATATCCAGGATGCGGCAGGTGAGATCTGAGCGTGCGGATCTCATACAATTGACGGTCGCTGGTTCCCAATACAAAAACCATATCGGTTCTGCGCGCCCTGTTAGGACGCCGCCCTCGGGATTCCCACCTTTCATGATGACAAACGTTCGCCTGGGGTAAGGATCTCGACTTTATCGTCGGGGTGGCCCCGGGCCCCCTTGTCATTGGCAGGGTGAAGTCTTTGAATTATCTGATCGGCTCCTCCGCGATTTCCATCCAAGTGTTGCGGGGGCTTACTTAAGAAGGAAAGCGCACACCGTTTGGGGATTCTTTATGCCTTCATCTAAACTTGCACTCAAATCCTCCAAACTTTTGCTTGCTTTTCCTCTCTTGCCACGCTGTGCTGCGATGAAGTTGGCACTCCCCACGAGCCGCATTGGGAGCAAGAAGGAGTTGTCCAGGGTCCGGACCTACATGGGATGGTCCAGTGACTCCATCGACAATGACATTCGCTGCGGCGAGCTTCCCTTAGAGAAGAAGCGAGCCGGAGATATGGTGTACTTCCTTGGGTACGCCATAGCGGGTTTGATCCCGCCTTTCTCCACCTTCTTTCAGATGCTGCTAGATTTCTAGGGTCTACAGCTCCACCATCTGGGCCCCCATTCAATCTTGCTGGTGGCGACTTTTGTCCACTTTTGCGAGATGTGGGTGGGCGTGCCCCCTTGCGTGAAGGTTTTCCGGACCTTCTTCACTGTCCACCCGACCGGGAAGAGTGATGAGTTCATCGGCTTCTACTACTTCGTGAAGCGGAAAATCTCTCCCCTCAAGTACTTGAGGTCCTTCCCTTCTGGCAAGTGGGACGACTGGAAGAAAGACTGGGTCGTCATCACCGTCGAGGGACACGAGAGGCTAGAGCTGCCTGAAGGCCTTCCTCGCGTTGACACCGACACTTGGAGTGACGTGCCGGTGCTGTCGAGGGAGTACAGGCCCATCCTGGATAGAATCAAGGAATGTGTCGAAGGTGGGGTGACCCCGCAGATGGTCTTCGACAACTTCTTGACAAACAGGTGGGCTCCACTGAGGGCTAGGAGCCGGCCTGCCTGGGCCTTCAACAGTGAGATGGATACCAACTGCATTGAAGTCGACTTGGACACAAACTTGGATGATGAAGCCTTGAGGACCCATCTCAAGAAGTTCCAGCCTGGGAACATTGGTCCTGGTGACGTGTCTCCACCGGTGGCCTTTCTGCCTCTGAATATGATTCCAGAGGAGTGTAGAGAGCTCCAGAGGAAGATGCCACTGTTGGACGACTTGGGCCTGGTGGAGAGGCGATCAACCTCTGGGGTGGCAATCCCCGAAGCTTCTGAAGGTGGCTCTACTCCCACCCCAAAGCCAAGAACCAAAGTCGTAGGAAAGGGCAAGGAGTTGGCCGAGCCCTCGAGCCGCAAGAGGAAGCTGAAGCATGCTGACGGGAGGTCCGTCAGACCTGCTCCTTCCATGATGGCTCCTTCTCCCCGGCAGGGGAGGTCTTCGGTGGCGGCAACTACTCCATCATCGGCATCTCCCCGGGGTGCTAGCTCCGGCCATGCGGCTCTAGTACGAGGGCCAGCTGAAGGCTCTGGGTCTGGAGGTCCTTCCCAATCGAGGGGGGCCTCAGCCAAAGCGACGCTGACGGCAGCAGCAAGCTTCGGGGAACCTTCTGGAGGTGACACACTAGTGGCGACAGGGTCCGGCTCCGAGCATCCGGGGAAGAGGTTCCACGCTAGCTGGAGCGAAAGCCTTCCGAGGTAAATTTTGTTTTTTACCTCAATTGGTTGTTTTTTGTTGTAACGGTGTTTTGAGTTTCTTCATCCTTCATCCACAGAGTGCCCAAGAAAGGGGTTGAATCTCCAGTTCCTGCAGCAGCAGCTGAAGCTGTGCAGGCGAAAGCTCCGGCTCCAATCCCAGCGCCGCCCCAAGAAGTGGCTGAGGCTGCGGCAGCTCCAATGTCGGCAGTCGTTGTTTTGGACCTCGACTCATCCCCAGAAGCTCCCGTGGTAGTGCCGGACCACGGGAATGAAGATGTACCAGCGGCACTAGCCCCGGAGGTTGAAGCTCCGGGTTTGGATGCTAAAATGGTGGGTGCTTTGGCCTCAGAGCCGGAGGTAGCTATGATTTCGGCCCTATAGCCGGATGTTGTTGAAGCCCCAACAGTTGAGCCAGTGGTTGATGACGTCCCGGCGATAGTGCTGGTGACTGATGAAGTTCTGCGCCCGATCCAGTCGTCAAAGAAGTTCTGGCGCCTGAGCCGGTTGCTGCAGAAGTGCCGGTGTCTGAACCCATGATGGTCGAAGCGCCAGCGCCTGAACCGGTGGTGGAGGAGGCGCCACCGTCGAAGACGGAAGTGGCTTCAGCTCCGACCGAATCTTCAACACCTGCCTCAGAGGTGATGGTCCCGGAGGTGCCCGCATCTGAGCCAGGGTGCCAAGATGAAGTTGTTGGCCCCCCGCCTGAAGGGTCAGTTGTTGATGACTTGGTGGCGGGACCTTCGGAGCCAACTCCGGAGGTCGAAACTTCTGTAGCAGGACCTTCTTCGATTGCGGCCAAGGCTATCCTAGAGGGCGGCCCTAGTGCCATGGAAGCTTAGGGGGCCGCTCTTGTAGAGTGGGACCCGATTTTTGTCACGGAATACCTGCTGGAACCAGCGGAGATGACCCCGGCAGGTCCGGAGCCGATCCCTCTGTCGTTGTCTATCGACAATGCCTGCTCCAGCCTTAGTCAGGTCCAACTGGCTTTTTACCACGATAGTAAGGTCCTCGAGGAGGAGCGCCAAACTCTTAGGAGGTGGCGCAACCGGCTCCAATTCGAGACCAAGCTGGCGCAGTCGAGGCTGGCTGACGACAAGGAGTGGGTGAAGAGGGAGAATGTCCGGTTGGAGTACTGGGGTAAGCTGTTGGATGAGAGGGAAAGTATGGTGCGATCCCTTGACAACCAGTCCCAGGCCATCCACGAACAGGCCGTAGCTGCTAATAATGCAGCGAATGATCGCGGGGAGAAGCTCAGCGCCATCCACGACAGCCTTGTCAAGCGCCGGGAGGCCCTTGAGGAGCAGAAGAAAAAGCTCGAGGATGAAGAGCAAAAACTCCTGGAGCTACGGGATGACCTTATGAAGAGGGAGGAAGAGTTTACTCAGAGGCTAACTCTGGGTGACAAGAGTCTCGCGGAGCACACCAAGAAGTTGGATGAGCACTGCGAGAAAGAGGAGAAGAAGGCCTAGCAGCGAGGACAGGACCTCCACAAGAGGGAGGATGAAATTGCTGCCAGGGAGAAGAAGGTGCGGGGCCAGGAGAAGGACCTGGTCGACCGCCGGAACAAGATCCACCTCCAGGAGGAAGAGCTCGGCAAACTTGAAAGGCAGGTTGCTGAAAAGATTCAGCAGAATGCCAAAGAGGTGGAGCGTCTTGCCCGAGAGAATTCGGAGCTTGCGGCGACCAGAAGATCCTTGGAAGAGATGCGAGGCTCGAGGGCTGTGGAGTACCAACAAGTTTGGGACTTCTTGGGCAAAGCCAACGACGCGCTGACGCCAATGAGTTTTAGTCCCGTGCGTCCGAATGATCCGGAGCCGGAGCTGGACCAGGCGTTGCAGGCGTTGAGTTCAGCAGGCAACAAGCTCACCAAGATCGGCGATGTCATCATGGACCAGCTGGAAACCGAGGGACAATCCCTGGCAAAGAACATCGCAGAATTCGTGCTGAGGTTCTACACAAGTCAGGACCCTCAATTCCCCCTGGACCCAGTGCTTGAAGGCCCCATCGACAGAGAGGGAGAAGCTGCCCAAGGCAGCGTATCGGAGGTTGCCCAGAAGGTCGCCTCATTCTTCCATAGGGTCTAGGACCATCTCTTTGTAGCTCCCGCTTGTATCCTATTTTCTTTTTCTCCAATTTTGTAATCTCTTGTCTCCAGATGAATGAAATCCAAGTTTTTTGTTAATTTCATTTTTGGCCTTCAACACCTTTGTCCCACTCAGCCCCCTGGTAGATGTACACGATTTGATTGTGAACATGTACCAAGAGGATGTAACAGTTGTTGAATACTTGCTTGCTTCGAACTTGTAGAACATAGGTCCAAAGTCTTCGATAGTGAGGCCCCCTGAGGTTGTCAGAGCTTAGTGGCTCCTGCATTGACCATCGTCGGAGCTTAGTAGCTCCGGCAGCATTCTCCATCAACGTGTAGAGCATCGACGGTTAGTCCTCTGGGATGTCGGAGCTTGGTAGCTCTGACAGTGATCACTGCCAACACGTAGTGCGTCGACAGCAGACCCCATTGTAGAGTCTTCCCACCATCTTTTCTTCATGTTGACGGTTGTCCCCCTGGCTTTACCGGAGCTGAGTAGCTCTAGCGACGCTTGCTATCAATGTTTGGAACATCGACAACAAGCCACCTTAGGGGATGTTAGAGCTTTGGTAGCTCCGGTCATTCACCATCATTATGGGATCTTTATTTTTGTTGCACACTGAAGTCAAGAAAAACAGTAACATTCGTTTCCTATCTATAACTCAATTGCGACTTACTATTCTCGTAAGAAATTTTTAGGTCGAGCGTAATTCTTCATACAATCAAGTGCAGTGAGTTGTTTTCTCCAGGTCCAATCGTTTTCAGGACCCGCCTTACTTCGGTCTGTCGGGGTGTAGGTAGAGTGGCGTACTTAGGGTGCAGGACCAGGCTAAGTCGATAGCACACTTCGGACCTAGATTGGCTAGCGGCATTCAGGGGATTGAGCCATTCGACAACGTGAAAACCCGAAGAAATTAACAATGCAACTCGAGTTGTACATGAATTGGTCGAGCTAAAAAATTCTTGATGATCGCACAACCTTGTTATAGACAAGAAAGAGAAACATAAAAAATATTGAGCTTGTACAAAGTAAATGCACGTGGAGTCTGTTTTCACACAATGATGTCTTTCATTATAGGTCTGAGGTACAGGGGAAACAAGTACACCCTTAGGGTACGGAACCAGGATAAGTGTGTTTCGTTTCTTGTTTGACCCAAGGTAGCTAGCTACACTTTTAAATCTGAGACTGTGACAAGTGTTGCTTGAATCCAGCTGTTCTCCCGGAGGAGCTACCTGACTCTGTACAATGACTCTATAACATACATCACATGTAATTACAGACTCACCTCCGTGATATTAAGCGTAGAACTTACAGAGGTGCTCAATGTTCCAAGGATTAGGGAGAGGTGTCCCATCCTCGGTTGCCAAGCGAACGCATCCGGGATGGGATACTTTGATCACTCGGAAAGGTCCTTCCCAGATGGGGGAAAGTTTGTTTAACCCTTCTCTGGATTGTATTCTCCATAGCACCAGATCACCTTCCTCGAGCTGTCGGCTGTGAACATGCCGTTGGTGTTAGCGCCGAAGAGCTTGGCGGTATCGGGCATTACGAACACCTGCTTGACACCTTCCCTCTTCAAGTTGGTCAAGGTCTTCATGCCGGAGCTAGTCCTACGTGGCATGATCGAAGGTCCGGACCCGGAGTGACCCAAGGTGATTTCCAGAGGAAGGACTGCTTCAGCTCCGTACACCAAAAAGAAGGGTGTCTCTCGAGTTGACCGGTTTGGGGTTGTCCTGTTGGCCCACAGTGTGGGCGGAAGCTCTTCGATCCAGTTGGCTCCATGTTTTTCCAGACGCTCATATGTGCGCGTCTTGAGTCCTTTTAGGATTTCTGCATTTGCTCTCTCGGCTTGGCCATTGCTTGCCGGGTGAGCTATGGAAGCGTAGCTGACTTGGATGCCGAGGTCTTCGCAATATACTTGGAATGAAGATCTTGTGAACTGGGTTGCATTATCAGTTATGATTTTGTTTGGGACTCCAAATCTACATACAATGGACTGCAAGAAGTTGGTAGCTGATTGCTTTTTTATTGTCACAACTGGAGTTGCTTTCGGCCATTTGGTGAATTTGTCAATGGCAACATACAGGAACTTGTAACCTCCGATGGCTCTTGGGAAAGGTCCCAAGATATCCATCCCCCACACAGCGAAAGGCCAAGTAGGAGGTATCATTTGTAGAGGCTGAGCCGGTGTGTGAATTTGCTTTGCATGGAACTGGCATGCTTCGCATTTCTTCACTAGCTCAGTTGCATCCTGGAGCGTTGTAGGCCAGTAAAAGCCATGCCGAAAGGCTTTACCGACTAGCGTGCAGGAAGACGTGTGGTTCCCACACTCGCCTCCATGGATTTCCGCGAGGAGCTCGCAACCTTCTTCCCTTGTAATGCACCGCATTAGGACGCCATTGGCACCTCGCCGGTAGAGATCCCCTTCTACCAGCGTGTATCTTTTAGTCAATCTGACTATCCGGTCAGTGAATACATTATCTTCGGGAAGGATGTTGTCTTTCAAGTAGCTCCGGATCTCTGAGATCCATGCATCGGAGCTAGCTTGAGCATTTGAGTCTTGCGTGCTGGGTTGCTCGGAGCTTCCTGCAGCACCTACGACCCTTGATGGACGCCATGGTAACAGGGCCATCGGGACCGCTAGCTTTGGGGTGCTGGTCTCGCCCCCTTCGCTCAGCTCGGCAGGCTGAGCTGTTGGTTTAGACAACCTCCGGGCGAAGGTTCCGTCGGGAGCTGGAGCCCCGGTTGAAGCTTTCGTTGAGAGTTCGTCAGCTATAGCGTTGTTGAGACGCTGGACATGGCAAAGATCCAGGACGTCGAAGTCCTTCTGAAGCTTCTGGACCTCAAGTAGGTATGCAGCTAGTTGAGGGTTGTTGCAGCAACATTCACCTTTGACTTGTTTTACAACAAGCTGTGAATCACCCTTTACCAGCAGCTTCTTGACACCATATGATAGTGCCACCTTGAGTCCATAAATTAGTGCTTCATACTCCGCCATGTTGTTGGTTGCCTTGAAGTCAAGGTGCACCATGTATTTAACCTTCTCCCCGGTCGGAGCGAGGAGAAGGACTCCTGCTCCGACCCCCTGCTTCTGCACGGAGCCGTCGAAGTAGAGAGTCCAGTGAGGCTCAATGAAGACCGGAACCTTGGGTTCCGACTTCTGCTCACTGGGGCCCCCAGGATTTGATGGAGAGTGGGTCCATTCTGCCACAAAGTCCGCCAGTGCTTGACTCTTGATTGCTTGTCTTGGAACGAATTCAAGGTCGAACTCGGCTAATTCTGTTGCCCACTTTGCAATGTTCCCAGTGGAATTGGGGTTATGCAAGATCGCACACAGTGGATAAGAAGTTACCACTGAAATCTTGTAAGCTTGGAAGTAGTGTCGGAGTTTCCTAGAGGCAATAAGAACTGCGTAGAGCAGCTTATGCACCTCAAGGTACCGAGTCTTGGCGTCATGGAGTACTTCACTAATGAAGTACACTGGGCACTGGACCATCCGGACCCTCCCGAAGGGGCCTGGAGCTTCCTCCTCATCTACCTAGACCCTCCCAGAGGGGTCCGAACCTTGTTCGGGGAGCTCCGGGTGCCGGTTGGAGGAACCCGGAGCTTCTTCTGAAGTGACCCGGACCTTCCCGGAGGGGTCCAAATCTTGTTGTTCATTAACAGTGACTCCTTCATTTGAAGGAGATGGATCCTTCGGCATCTCGCCTTGAGGATCAGGGCCTGGGAGCTGGGACCCAGACTCAACTTCAGGTAGCTCCGGACCCTCCCGAAGGGGTTTGGATTCCTGAACCGGAGATGGTTCTTGCCTTTTCGCAACCAGGACCATGCTGACAACTTCGTCAGTTGCCGAAATGTAAAGCAGGAGTGGCTCACCAGGGTTCGGAGCTACCAAGGTTGGTAGGGTGGTGAGGAGCTGCTTCAGCTCCTGGAACGCTTTTTCTGCTTCTTCGGACCATTGAAATGGTCCAGACTTCCTCAATAGCTTGAATAAGGGTAGCGCCCATTCCGCCAGTCTTGAGATGAACCGGCTAAGGGCAGCTAGACATCCAGTCAGCTTCTGGACGTCCTTGATGCGGGCTGGTGGTCGCATATCTTCAATAGCTTTTATCTTTGTCGGATTTGCTTCTAATCCTCTGTGATTCACCAAGAAACCAAGAAGTTTTCCGGAGCTAACCCCGAAGACACACTTGTCTGGGTTCAGCTTCGTGCGAGTAACTCGCAACTTGTCCAAGACAGCTTGCAAGGTGTCAAGGAATGACTCCTTGTTCTTGATCTTGACGATGATGTCATCGACATACACTTCCACTACGTCTCTGATGAGCTCTCCAAAAGTTTTGTACATAGCTCGTACAAATGTTGAAGCGGCATTTTTGAGACCAAATGACATGGCAGTATAACAATATAATCCATCTACTGTGATGAAGGAGGTATGCTCTTCATCTTCCCTAGAAATTCTGATTTGACCCAGAATATGCGTCTTAGAAACACAATAATTCACACCCGGGGGTGGAATCCACTATCTGATCTATTCTAGGTAGTGGGAATGGATCTTTTGGACATGCCTTATTTAGTGTAGTGTAGTCGATACACATCCGAAGCTTCCCGCCGGCCTTGGGTACTACGACTGGGTTTGCCAGCCATTTTGGGTGGAAGAATTCTCGGATGAATCCAGCTTCGAGCAACTTCTTCACTTCTTGTCGTATGAAGTTCTGTCGCTCTACTGATTGCTTCCGAGGCTTCTGATGTACTGGCCGAGCGTCAGGATAGATCTTCAGATTATGCTCAATCACTTCCCTAGGGATCCCAGACATTTGTGACGGTTGCCAAGCAAACATGTCGACGTTAGCCCGGAGGAAAGTGATGAGCACGAGTTTCTATTTGTCATTCAGACCTTCCGATATACGGGTGGTCTGAGCGGCATCGGAACCGATTTGGACGACTTTGACGGGAATGTCGGTGTCGCCGCTTGGCTGCACGCGAGGTGTGGAGGTTGAGCCTTGATGACGAATGCTTGGGGGTTTCGGAGCTTGCTCCTTCTCGGATTCTTCTTCCGACGCTGTAGCAAGCGCTTGGAGTTCTTCCAGAGCTGTCACTCCGACTGTGCGATCTCCACGGATCCGGAGAACACCAGCTGGTGTTGGCATCTTCAACACCAAGTAGCCATAATGAGCAGCAGCCATGAACTTGTATAAGGCTGGCCTGCCCAGAATGGCGTTGAAGGGTAAGTTGATATGCACCACGTCGAAGACCAACTTCTCAGTGCGGTAATTCTCCCGGGTCCCGAAGGTCACCGGGAGAGTAATTGCACCGAGTGGGGTTATGGCCCTGGACCTACTCCGGAGAAAGGTCAGGAGGGGCGAAGGTCCAAAGGTCGGAGCTGAAGCTTGACAAAAGCTTTGAATCTTATGAGGTTCAGCCCCGAACCTCCATCCACCATTACATGGTGGAGTTGGATGTTGTTGATGGTCGGAGATACCATCAATGGGAGTTGGCCAGCTCCGATCATATTCCGAGGGCAGTCTGATGCATCGAAAGTGATGGCAGTATCCATCCACTTCGGGTGCGGCTCCGCCCTAGCGGTGGGAGCTACTGAGGCCATGTCCTGTCGCATGGTCTTGAGGACACGGCGGGAGGTGATGTCCCACGAACCACCAAAGATGGTGTTCATGGTTTTCCGACGTTCATTGTCGGAGACGTCGGAGTCATCGTCGACGGAGGTGTAAACAGCCTTCAAGACCTTTTTAGGGTCCTGGAAGCCTAACTCCTCTTCAGCTGGAGCTTCGTTGTCTTTCTTTTTTTGATCCCTTTGACAGAAAGGAACTTCTTCCCGACGCTTGTTGTAGCGCTTGACAAGGTTCTGGACCTCTCGGCAGTCTTCCAGGTTGTGATTGTTCGACTTATGTATATGACACCACATCTTGGAGCTACCACCATCTTCAGATGACGGTCGAGGTCGTTTCTCAGGGCGTGGCCCCCGGGCACCCGGAGTTGCAGCAGCTGCAACAGTAGGTGTGTCGGTCGACGGCTTTTTCTTTCTGTTGGACTTTTTCTTCTTTTTGCCACTCCCGGAGGTAGTGGTTGCGCCCTTGGAGGATTTTTTATTGTCCTCCAGAGGTGGTTGGGAGTGCATTTCACGGCCCTCCGCAGCTTTGGCACATTTGTCTTCCAAGCTGAAGAGCTCCGTAATGCTCGTGATCTCCTTAGTCGCCAGCTTGTCTAGCATCTTCTTGTCTCGTACGCCCTATCTAAATGCCACAATAACAGAGGTGTTGGAGATAGAAGGAATTGTGTTTCGTACCTGGGAGAACCTCTGGATGAAGGATCGCAGGGATTCTCCCCCCTTCTGCTTGACAGCAAAAAGGTCCAATTCGGTGCCTAGTCGGGTGTATGAACTCCCGAAATTGGCGGTGAACTGTTGGCACAGTTCCGCCCAATTGTTGATGGAGTTGGGCGGAAGGCTCATGAACCAGGACCTGGTGGTCCCAGTCAAAGCCACGGGGAAGTAGTTGGCCATTAAAGCCTCGTTACCTCCGGCCGCAAAGATTGTGGTGGAGTAGATTTGGAGAAACTCAGCGGGATTGACAATCCCGTCAAATTTCTCAGGTAGGTGAGGCCGGAACTTTTGTGGCCATCTGACCATGCGTAGGTGCATAGCTAGGGCAGAGCAGCCTCCTCCTACACCCTCGGGAGCAGGACTGTCTCGAGCCTCTCGCCTTTCGCGAGCACGCTCGATATGGTCGCGGTCGTCCTGTTGACGGTAACGGCGATCAAGCTCCGCCCGGAGGTCGTGAGTTGAAAGCCTGGTTAACGTATGGGTGTGTCGCGCCCCAGAAGGCAGCGACGTCACTTGTTGAGACGCAGCACGCCTCCTATGTTGGGAAGCATGCGGACCAAGTATGCCCGACACGGTCCGATGCTGCGATGGGGCCCGCCTCGAGGGGGAGGACCTTGGTTGCTGATGCGATTGGCTGCTGCTGCAACCAAATGTTCCACATCAGCCCTCCACTGCTCCATTGTACCCTAGGATGCACCTGGAGGTGGTGGGCGTTGGAGAAGAGCACGCGCTGCATGGAGCGCGTGTTCAGGGTTGTTGTTAGCCGATGTCGTTACCGACGCAGATGCCCCGTCCTGCTGTCCAGCTTGATTTGCCAGTGCAGATGGTGGCGGCGAAGGCATGACTCCTGCTGGAGCCGCGACACCTGCTGGTTGTTGCACATTGGAGGGATTTCCTCCAGCAGGTTGCGCTATAGGGTTGCTATTGGATGATCCAACAGCAGAGTTCACCATCTTCGAATCTCGGGCTCCCCCTACCTGGTGCACCAACTGTCGGAGTTTGGTTCTGGCAATTCTCCCGGTACCACCGTTGGTAGCCCACGAAGTTTGTAGTTCGGTATTGGGCGCGCAGAGATTCAAAAGACGATGGCAAATAGACACAAGTATTTACATGGTTCGGGCCGCCTGAGCGTAATACCCTACTCCACGGGGTGTGTAGTTGTTGTGTTGGGTGTCAAAGCTGAGTATGGGAGAGGTCTCAGCATTTAAAGAGTCATCCTGTGTATCGTCGACCAGTCCTTTTATAGACCAAGGACTGGTCGTTACCCCGTTAGCCTGGCCCGACATGTGGCCCTGACAGTTACTTATGCTTAATACACAATTAATGAGGTTAATTACCCTTAATAGCGTGGTAACGGACCTTGACAGTGCCGTTACTGGTATTAAGAGCCTTCCGATAGTGTGTCATTAATATGGTATTAATGACACTTAATCGGGTCTTGATGTCTTTGATTGCCCCTTGAAGGTCCGAGCCATTGGGGGTCCACCAGTTTGACTGCTGAGGTTGAAGGTCCGGCGGTTGGACACGTGGCAGCATCAGAGCTTTCCGTCTAGGACAGGTAGGTCCGGTGTAGATGTACACGTGTCAGTACCGGAGCTTTCCTTTGTCGAGGATTAGGTCCGGGGGTGCTGCACAACTGTTTAGCCCGGAGCTATCCCATGCATGGGATGTAGGTCCAGTTGCTGTATACACGTGGCAGCACCAGGACTAACCATAGATGGGAGGCAGGTCCGGTCCCGTATGGCACGTGGGGCCTATGCAGGTCTTCAACTCAGACAGGTGAAGTTCCTTTGGTCTTTTGTAGTCCCAAGGGGTATACGGTACGCAGGGTACCGACAGCTTCATTGTAATATTACAAATATATACAATATATATCATACATTTTTTCCAGCATTGACATCTTCTCGCATATATGGTTTCAAATCCATTTTAATGCTTCTCTCTACGAAAAGGTACATATCTTCATATTGATTATCTTCCCCTTCATTATTTCCCACATTCTCAACCCCAACAATATTTTGATTTCCAGAAACAACTACGTGCATCTTCTCAGTTCCCGAATATTGAAAATAAAAAACTTGTGCAACACGATCGGCGAGAACCCACGGGTCATCTTTATAACCCATTTTGTTCCAGTCTACTAGTGTCAGCCCGTAGTTGTCCACTTTCACACCATCAGGATGTTTGACCCATTGGTACTTAAATACGAGCATTAGCATTCTTTTGCCATAATCGAGTTCCCATA
Source organism: Tuctoria greenei (assembly GCA_036927565.1). Lineage (NCBI taxonomy): Eukaryota > Viridiplantae > Streptophyta > Magnoliopsida > Poales > Poaceae > Tuctoria > Tuctoria greenei. Next base: position 125,369,966 of record JAYESD010000011.1, on the reverse strand, counting down.
TTTCCTTTATGAACATGAAATATGTGGTCTATCATAAGCCTCTATACGAACACCACTATTTTGTGCAACACTCTAACGTCTTTTTCCTTATACCAAAGCAGATGGGCCAGAAGCTAACTTCTTCATTGTTGCCTCTTCTATAGAGTTTCAGTATGATATATTTTTGTCCATTAACCATTCAGTGAAACGTCTTTTGTGCTCTTTCATGTTCCAATCCTCTCTGCGGCCTTGGTTTTTTTTGGCAAAGGTCAATTTGGTGTTCTTCGATGTACGACTCAACTATTGCGAGCTGTTGTAGTACACCAAATTTTGCACGGTGTACTAATTTGTAATTGTGAATGATAAAAATTTTCTTACCCACTTCGCCTCTCCCACGTACTCTACCCTCATGTACTGGTATAGGCACACCTATCTGTTTTCCATCTTTGATGTAATTAGCGCAACCCTCAATCACTTCTTTAGTGGTGTATCCTTCCATAATTGAACCATCCGGGTGAGCACGGTTCCGCACATAACCTTTTAATACTCCTAAATATCACTCCAACGGAAGCATATGATGTAAATATACTGGCCCCAATGCTTTTATCTGATCAACAAGATGTATGATTAGGTGTACTTGCATATCAAAAAAGGATGGTGGGAAACACATCTCAAGATTCCACATAGTCTCGATGATGTACGTTTTCAAATAGTCTAAGTCTTTACATGCTATCACCTTTTGCGATACTGCATTGAAGAAGTAACACAAACGTGTGATGAAAACTTTTACATGCTCAGGTTTGATGACCCTTGTTGCAGTGGCAAGTAACACTATCATCATCATGTGACAGTCGTGAGAATTATAGCTGAAAAAAGACAAGTCTTTCATCGAGACTAGTTTGCGGATATTGCATGAGAAACTCGTGGGCACTCTGATCCCACGCAAGCATTCGCAAATTACCTTTTTCTCCTATAGTGTCAAGTTGTACCTGGCTGGGGGAAGGTAATGCTTCCCGTTCGTCTTTTCTACTAGGTGAAGCTCTGGTCTCATATCAAGATTTACAAGATCCATACGTGATTTTAATCCGTCCTTCATTTTTCTCGGCATGTCCAGCGAGGTCCCAATGATGCTGTCAAATACATTCTTTGTAACGTTCATCAAATCAATACTATGGCAAATTCAAGGTTCTTCCAGTACGGAAGATACTTAACAAAAAATTGATTGTTTTTTGAATGTCGTGTCAGTTGTATCACCCGAAGATGTAGTTTTCTTTCTCTTTGTTACTTTATATTTTTTGCCCTTATCGAAGGCAATATGAATGTTCTTGACCATTTCGCACAAGAGTTTTCCATTATAAGGATTTGGTGCAGTATCTTTTTTGATTTTGTTATCAAAATATTTTTTCATCCTCCTATACTTGTGTGTATATGTCAAGAACAACCGGTGTGTCATGTACATCGTCTTTCTGGATGAAGTGAGGTACAAAAATCCAATTCCATCCACGCACCTTACACAATGTACATAACCCTACATTCCACAATTTCGCCATATCTTCCATTAAAGGCTCCAAGAACACATCAATTTTGATGTCGGGTTGTTTCGGACCTTGGATAAGAACAGTAATAAAATATATTTCCTTTTGTGACACAACCACATCGTTAGGTTGTACATCGTTAATACCATCGTCCATATGCTATGTATGCTCCTTTTTTCACCAAAAAGATTCGTTTAGTTTGTACCCAAGGCAAATCTTACATTTCTGATTTCCTTTGCAAATTCTTGATACTCAATAACAAAAATTTTCCACTAGGTTGCATCTCTAGGGTGTCAAATATGTTTTTCATTTTTCTTATGCTGCTCGGAATGCCAATGCATAAGTTCAGCCTCCCTAGGGTTTGAGAACAAGCGTTTCAAGTGATCAATTACTGGAAGGCACCACATCACCAAGGTAGGAATTTTTCTCTTATTCTTCCCGCCTGCATCATCAGAAGTATCATCATCGTCACCTTCAGGGCCAATAATAAACTTCTTATTCCTCTGGGTCTTATTCATGTTGGTAACATACTGGTGATTGTAGTTCTTCTTGTATCTACTGACACCGCAAATGGGACATCTAGTTGCGAGCTTCATGCTCTTTACGTTACAGAATACAATGGTTCACACAAGCGTGTATTTTTGTCACACCAAATGCCATTGGGCAAAGAAGTTTCTTCGCTTTATAAGTGCTTCTGAGTAGATTATTGGGATTTGGAAGAATTTCTGACAAAAGATTAAAAGATCATAGAAACTACAATCGGACCATCCATGTGTGGATTTCAACTTTAGTAGTTCTAGAACTACATGCAATCTAGTAAACCCTTTATCACAACCCTTTGATTCATCATATAGAAGCTCCACCGCCGCATTCTGCAATGTCTCCATTTTACTTAAACCTTTACTTGCTCCCATAGAAATCAATAGTTGTGGTTCGATGTGACGCAACATCTTCTCACAATCAAACCCATCATCATCATAACCATCTTGATTGTCACTACCACCATTGAGATGAACATTATCGACATCTGAACCTATATCATCATATTTATCCACTTCATGTGTATCTAACTCACCATGCTCTATCCATATTGTGTAGTTTTCTATGAAACCACTTTTCACCAAATGATATTGGATTACTATAGTATCTATCCAAGCAATCTTATTTTTGCAGTCGATACATGGACATAATATGTCATCTATCTTTTGCATCTTAGCATGTCTCTTGGATGCTTCAATAAATTTGCAACATTTTGAATGTACATAGGATCAGGTCTTGGCATGTTATACATCCACGCTCGACGGTCCATCTTCAATGAAAAAAACTGTGAAAAAGTCGATAAACTAAGGGATGTGCTTTAAACTAATCAGGTCGATATGAATAAGATGCAATTACATTAATGTGTGCTTTAATGGTATGTTTAATAACAGAATTTATAATGCAAGAAGATAAGGGATTCTTATGTCGAAAGTATTACAGAGAAAGATATGTCCAAGATATGTTTGAAACAATGTGCAAGGATGAAAGATGAGGTTCTTTTGGACCTTGCTCTTGTAGAACCATTGTGCGAAGGAGATCAGAGCAGGAGGAATCCGACTTCTCCTCTTAGCATCTTCAAAACAGAGTTACGACAAACTTTTAAAAAATCTAATGAAACAGGCCAACAAATGATGGATGTTGTTTGACAGAGATGAAGAAGAAGCATGCGAACCTGTTCTCTATTTAAGCTTGATCAACCAATGAAAGGAACAGCGCGCGCACGCTGGAAGTAGAGGGGCGGCAGAAAAGAGAAAATTTTGGCAGCCTGACGACGTCGATGTAAAATCTCTCGGATTAGGTTTTCTGCAGTGCTCGAGGGGCCCTTTATATAAGCGTGTATCATCATAAGCGGTTTTTAATGAAGAATCTCCTGGCGGTTGTTATTAAAAAAACCGCCTGTGATAAAGGCCCGAGTCTATTCTTTAGTTTTCTTTTCCCTTGCTTCTTTTTTATTTATATTCCAATATAAATACTCAAACATGTATAGATTCTGCAAAGTGAGTCCAAATTCGAGGATACTTTTTTCTATATTCTTCAAAATTCAATATCTATCACCTGGACCAAATATTTTAAAACTTATATAGCTAACATTGTAATGCTTTGGTGAATATCAAATTAATTTATATTCACATATTATTCACATTTTTATATCTCCTCAAAAAAAGGGATCTTCCATTGAAATTTGTTTGTATGAACATATTGTCTTATTTATACATGTTTCAATTTTGTTAATTTCTTTAAAGCATTCCAACATGTCAAAATTCAATTTATCCATCATTCTAGTCAAATGCTCATATACATATGAGGCGTTCTTCAAATTTTGAATGCACATTGATTCAAACAATTTTGTAAAAATATGAAAAAAATGACAGAGGTTAGTATGATGACTAAAAAGTTCCATAGAAAAATTCAATGGAAAAATCATTTTATTCATCAAGATAAAAAATGACAAAGAAGCAATGTTATTTGTATTTTTATGTTCTTCCAATTTCAAATGTATTCCCAAGTGAAATTTAATGGGAGCCTGTATTACTAAAGCATATTACAAGAAAGTGTAATTTGGGCTTTTAAAATGCCCCTCATTTTCATCTAGAATATTAAATAAGCGTAGACTTAGTACAAAACATTTCACAGACGGTTTTTAACAACTTCACAGACAGTTGTTATTCAAAAATCATCTGTGATAAAGGCCCAAGTCTGTTCTTCAGTTTTCTTTTCCCTTGCTTCTTTTTATTTAGATTCCAATATAAATACTCAAACATTTATAAATTCTGCAAATTGAGCCAAATTTGTTGATACTTTTTCAATATTCTTCAAAAATTAATATCTACCACCTGGACCAAATATTTTAAAACTTATATAGCTAACATTGTAATGTTTTGGCAAATATCAAATTAATTTATATTCACATATTATTCACATTTTTATATTTTATCAAAAAAGTACCTTCCACTAAAATTGGTTTGTATGAACATATTGTCTTATTTATACACGTATGAATTTTGTTAATTTTTTAAAGCATTCCAACATGTCAAAGTTTAAATTATCCATCATTCTAATGAAATGTTCATATACATATGAGGCATTCTTCAAATTTTGAACACACATTGATTCAAACAATTTTGCAAAAATCTGAAAAAAATCATAGAGGTTGGTATGATAACTGAAAAGTTCCATAGTAAAATTCAAGGAAAAAATCATTATATTCATCAAGATATAAAAAAACAAATAACCAGTGTTATTTTTTTTAATGTTGTGTCCAATATCAAATGTTTTCCCAAGTGATATTTGATTGGAACCTGTAATACCAAAGCATATTACAAGAAAGTGGAATTTGGGCTTTAAAAGACCCCTCATTTTCATCAAGAATATTAATTAAGTCTAGACTTTGTACACAACTAGGCAGTTTTTACTGAATAATCGCCGGATATAAACGCATCTTCTCAGGCGATTAGTACTGAATAACTACCTGAGATAAGTCTTCTGCTTTGGCAGTTTTTCATTAGTAACCATCTGAGAAGATATGCATCTATATAAGAGCTCTCGACCTACTAAAAAACCTAACCCAAGATACTTCACTTGGACATCGATAGGTTGCCAAAATTTTGTTTTCCGCCAAGCCCTTGCCGCCCTCGTTGCCGAGCTTTGACCTCGCCGAGCCCCCTCGCTGCCGAGCTTCATCCTTGCCGCCCACGACATTGTCGCTATTACCAGTACGTCGGTACGTCGGGAGATCTCCAGGTACCTGGTCGCTGGTCGCTTTGCCGCCTTTTTTTGTTTTGTTTCCATTTTATGGGGGAGCGGATGACTGGATGAGAATGGAGGGGTAGGGTGACTAGGGAGGGGGGGGGGGGGGAGGGAGCCGCAGTGCCCGCGTGGTGTTCGTGAAAATGCCGCTGCCAGGACGTGTGCCCTGATGGACGGCACAAGCATTCTACACATCTTGCTTAAATCATATAAGAAATACATATTGCTTATTGGTTGCACAACATGCTTTAAATTTTGTTTCCTTGTTGGTTTAAGACTTGTCATTTCAATATGCTCATGCACAGTTCCTTACTAACACATATATGGTTAATTGATTGTGGTGCCTCACTTAATATCTACTATCACAATATTTCCCTATGTATCAGTATTTTGCCTCTTCTTATGTATTATGCTATATAGGTTGATAGGAAAATGAGTCCCGATCTTTCGATATGTAATGGATAAGTCGATTGATGGAGATCTCGATGTTGATGATCCGAAGCACTCGAATAGAACACGAAAAACCCCTGCAACCACTACACCATTGCTCTGTTGGTTATCAACTGTGCTGCACACGATTGACATTACCAAGAAGGCTAATCCCTGCAAGTGCAACTGAGAACACAAGCAAGAACGCAGAAGACACGATCTAATGTCGCGAAGTTGGGGTTTCACAAACCGTAGAACGAGAACATTATTAATCTAAGCAAAACCCAATTAGTTATGGCGGACACAATGGAGTATATATAGGTTGGAGGACGTCTAAGGAGGTGTCAGGGTCGTGACCTAACCCTAAGACACAAAAATAATAGACTTAGACTTGATACAAGGCCCAATAGCCCAATACGGTGGCGCAACACCCTAACAGATTCTGAACTCATTTTTGTTTTGATGATTCCCGTCGACTTTGTTGGTATTTGACATGGGACCAGAGGCATTGGAAAGGTTATCATCTCCCCCTTCCGTGCATATGTAAAACGTCCAAAACAGAGATCGTATGCGTCCTGGACGTTCGTTTTAGTGCGAACTGCTCCTGGACTCCGAGTTGGATACGATTTTAAGTTGGACTCGGTTTCCATCTTCTTTGAACATATTCTCTGGTCCTCCATGTCCCTAAGATTTCCTCCAAGTATTCCTTAAACATCTCCATGGATCCTAATAACAATTAAATTATTAGGTAGCAATCTATGCTCAAAAACAAATAAGGAAACATATAAGAATGAGCTCACCTCTAAAATTAATTGTTGTGTGTGAACTCTATTGATTGCATCTTGTATGCTTAATGGAGTGTCTTTTGTATACATAGAAGTGATGTCCTCATCATCCTCCCCTTCTTGAGTTGGAGTCGTCCTCGACTCAAGTTCATCTTCTCTCATGTGTTGGTCCAAATGTGCAACGCCATCAAATCTTCTTGTATGCATGAAAGGAGGAGGCCAAGGTGGTGGCCGACATAGTGCACCATCTTGATCTTGTCCATCAAATAAGAGCGCACATTCACTTGAGCCAGGATCCCAAACAAATAAATATTGTGTCATGTTTGTAGGTGCAATGATAACATGCATGATCTCGTCATTCTCTCCTTCTTTATGACAAGCCGTCCTTGGCTTGCTCGTATGTCTAGGAAAGAGGCTTTTGGGGATAGTATGAGCGTTGTCCATATTACACGATCGCAACGAACAATGCTTCTTTTTGATATGTTGTCCTTGTTGCAAGGAAAAAATACTAGAAAAACTTGATAAGGGATTATTAGCATTAGTGCATTTATTTACTTTACCATGTTGTTGTAGCACAAAAGGAGCTTGCACATTTGAACATATGTAAACTTTATGCACCATATATTCACCACTATCTTCATAGTTGCCTATAGCATGAAAAATATTTCTACTTAACAAAGACAATTCAGATGGGGAAAATATTCTCTTCTCTACGATATCTAGATCACAAAGAGTATAGAATTCAATATATCCCAAGGTATTTAGAGACGACAACAATTTCAGTTCATCATTTTCACAAGTAAAGGGAATTCAAACGCTTAATTTTAGAACATGTGGGTGATAACGTGTCAAACTCATTCACTTGTTCTAGCATAGGTATAATAAAATTATCAACACCCGACTTCTTTTTATCACAAAGACTAGTAGGAAAATTAACTTGTGACAAAGGTAAATCTATAAAAACTTACATAAGTTGGAGCTCTACAATAATGTGATTGGTCAAAAAATTCAGCACATCCAAAAACTTCTCACCTCTGTATTTGTAGAATGTTGTGCCTTACCTTTATCCTTATTTTCAGCAGTGATTTCAAGTGCATTATGAGTTGATCCATCTAAAATATCACAAGTGTTGTCAAAAACCTCATTATCTTTTGCATCATCTACATTATTTTCTATATTGTCCTGCAAAACGTTAGACACAAAAGGAGGTACAACAAGAAATTTCTCCTTAAATTGATGCACTTCATCTTTGCAATTAGATAGCAAAAGTTTCTCGCATAAGAATTTTCATATCTTTCCTTGTTTGATGTTTTTCTGAATCACTTAAGTTGTCACACCATGTTAATGCACAATCAACTAATGAACTAGCAATATTCCTAATCTTTCTCCTTTCACACATACGACATTGTCCAAAAATTTTATCCATCTCTATTTTCCAAGTAATATATTCATCATAACTAAAACCATCGTAAGAAGGAAGAGATGCAAGAATGTAATTACTTCTTTTGGAAGGAGTTGTAATGGTGGTCTAAATGTCATGTGCAGCCTCGATTGGTGTTTGTTTCTTGGTGAGCAGCCCCATCATTGTCTTCATCATGTCAAGTAACTCAACATGAAGAGCACATTCACCATTCTCTCTTTTACCTGACATTGTTAGTAGCAAATAGAAGACAGCAAAAATATGTTATTCATAACAACTACACATGACAATGGCAAGGTAAAAGTGGAGTAACACACTCTAAAGCATCTTACCACGCTCTTACAAGTGTTTTTACCGACACTGCAGGTGGCAAACGGTGACCGGTGTGAAGAACCGATTGAGAGTGGAGTGATTGCAAAGGTCTACGAATTCAACTCAAAAGAAAAGTGTAGATTGGAAGGCACTTTATATCGTAGCAAAGATTACAGCAATGAAATCAGATAGTAAAGTTAAATCAGTGTCCAAAGTACTTGTCAAAGTGGCTGGCCTAAATGTATTCTTAGTAGTTCAAGCTAGCAAGACATGAGACAAAACTAGATGACACAAAGGATGCAAGCACTTCTGTTTTTTTGTTGTTGTTTTTTCTCCTCTTTTTTTGTGCAGCTTTTGTATCTTGTTTTGCACTTGCCTTTTTCTTTTGTCTTCCTTTTTTCAGAATGTGGTACAAAAGAAGAACACAATGAAAAGCAATCAAAGATATCTTGTGGGTATGTCACAGATTTTCTGCTCAATCTTCCAAAGATAAATAGGCACACTTAGAGGCTCCAAATAGAAAAACTTACAACAGCAAGATTGTATATATATCTTTCCTCTTTAATTTCTATATATGAAAGACCTATTTCAGACAAGAACAATAGGAGATATTGCCCCTGAAACACAGACTGTTCAAAAATTATAGGTCAAGAACAGATTCATATCTAATGCACTTTTGACTACGATTACTCTATTTTCTGGAAACCATATGAATACGAAAGTTGTAGAGAACTTCTTAATCTTTCTATAAAGTACAATAAATCCAAAATCCGAGTTTGTATAAGTGATATATGATGAAAATACCAAACTGGATAGAGATGAGTCTAATCTGGACGTGATGACGTGATTCAAAAGGATGAATCAACACAATGCAAAACTCAAACTAAAACCAAAAAAACTTTCTAAACCAGTAATATGACTCAACCACAGACACAAATTCAACAAAACCATATTGAAAACAAAAGTTGCAAAGGCTCAATGTGGTTTCGAATAAGTAATGAACAAATCTACTAAACTGCAAGTTTTTTATGGCTTTTTTGTGGACTCTAGGTATGAAAAAAAAACTAATGTAATGGATAGATGAATTACCTAACAGGCAACCTGAAAATCTGATACCAATTGATAGGAGATGAGTCCCGATTTTCCGATAGGTAATGGATAAGTCGATTGATGGAGATCTCGACGTTGATGATTCGAGGCTCTCGAATTGAACACGAAAACCCCTACAATCACTACACCACTGCTAAGTTGGTTATCAGCCGTGCTGCACATGAGTGACCTTGCCAAGAAGGCTAATCCCTGCAAGTGCAACCGAGAACACAAGCAAGAACGTAGAAGACATGATCTGAAATCACGAAGTTGGGGTTTCACAAACCTTAGAACAGCGATATTATTAGTCTAAGCAAAACCCAATTGTTTATGGCGGCCACCATGGAGTATATATAGGTTGGAGGACGTCTAAGGAGGTGTTGGGGTCGTGACCTAACACTAAGACACAAAAATAATAGACCTAGACTTGATACAAGGCCCAATAGCCCAATACGGTGGCGCGGCACCGTGATAGATTCTGAACTCGTTTTTTTCGATGATTCCTATCGACCCCGTTTGTATTTTGACATGGGACAGGCAGCATTGGAAAGTTTATCCTCTCCCCTTTCCGTACATATGTAGAATATCCAAAACGGAGATCGTATGCGTCCTGGACGTCCGTTTTAGTGCGAACTGCTCCTGGACTCCGAGTTGGATACGATTTTAAGTTGGGCTCGGTTTCCATCTTCTTTGAACATATTCTATGGTCCTCCACATCCCTAAGACTTCCTTGAACATATCCATAGATTCTAATCACAATTAAATTATTAGGTAGCAATCTATGCTCAAAAACAAATAAGGAAACATAAAGAACGAGCTCGCCTCTGAAATTAATTGTTATGTGTGAACTCTATTGATTGCATCTTGTATATTCAATGGAGTGTTGTTTGTATCTATAGAAGTGATGTCCTCATTATCCTCCTCTTCTTGAATTGGAGTCATCCTTGACTCACGTTCATCTTCTCTCATGTGCTAGTCCAAATGTGCAATGCCACCAAACCTTCTTGTATGCATGAAAGGAGGAGGCCAAGGTGGTGGACGACATAGTGCACCATCTTGACCTTGTCCATCAAATAAGAGCGCACATTCACTTGAGCCAAGATCCAAAACAAATAAACATTGTGTCATTTTTGTAGGTGCAATGATAACACGCATGATCTCGTCATAAGTGATTCATGTTTTTTGCCTTATTAGTTCAAGCATGCAAAGCCCTAAGAAGACGGGTGCTCGTAGTAACAATGAAGAAGGCAATATGGAGTTTAGTGACTCCAGCAGTTCAGGCTCATTTCACGGTCCATCAGATCCTTTTCCAAATATAAATATTAAAAAGACTTCAGAGGATATCGACCTGAAATATGATCCTGCCGATGAGGTATGGATCACGAATCTTAACTCCAGCAGTTTAAGTTAATGTTGGTTGTCAAGTATATGAAGTCTTATAATTCTTTTCTACCTAGCTTAATTGTGAAGACAACGAGGTGACTTCAGCTTCTAAAACCGCATAAGGTTCTCCAATGGTTGAATCCTCAGATTCACTCAAGCAAAAACGAGGGCAACGAGATCCCAATAAGGGTCCTTTGAACCACATCATATACATAACAAGTGTTAGTTCAGGTGGGCTTCCCCAAGAACCACTGGACTCAGTTAGAAAGTATTGAACTGCATGCGGCTGTCTTGTTCGAGAGCTCGTGCCGATCACAACCAAGAATTGGAGAAAATTACCTGAGTAGAACAAGAATGAGTTGTGCGAGAGGATATAGAAACAATTTAAGTTTCCAAAAGGCACAAAAGAAGCTGTAAAGAAAGCAACATTAGTCTCTTGCGACAAGAAGTTTTGTGGCTGGAAGAATGAAATGAATGCTTATGTTAAGGCCGATAAGGTCCCTAGCACGAAGAATATGGGAAAAATCACACAAGCTCAGTGGCAAGAATTTGTTCGTCAAAAGACCACACCTACGGCTAAAGCCCTAAGTAAATTTAGGTCAGAGCTTGCCAAAAAGAACAAGTACCATCATCGCTTGCGGTCTGCCGGATACGCCCCCAAAGTTAAGAAATAGAATAAAATATTAGAGAAAACTATCAGTATGAGAAATCCTCACCCGTTAGAAGGCTGCGATGAGAGAAATCAGCGGTGGGTCTTTGCTCGGTAAGGTTTGACCAGCGAGGGCAAACTTGAAAGCCTGACTCTGTGAACGAAGTAGAGCAAAAAATGAAAAAAAGTAATTGAAAAGCAACAGAATGGTCTCTTAAATCCGAAGAGGGAGAATGACCAACTTACTGCTATCCTAGGAAACCATGAACACAGTGGACGGGTTCGAGCAATCTCTTCTTAGATGTCCTGGAGAGATGGTTTCCCGAGGGGTAAAGAGTCATATAGAAGACGTGAGAAGTTCAATAAGATACTTGATGAAAACATTGCTCAAAAAGTCAAGGAAAATGTGCAAGAAATAATGGATCAACTTAGAGAATTGGAACAATTAGTGGCACCGAATACAGCAATGGTCCGCGTGGCAAAAGAGCATTTGGTATCTCCAAGTGCCTACCCTAGTGTTGACGTTTCTTACGTCACATATAAAAATCCGCAAGCGCACGAAAATTGTCATGTAGTACTTCACACAAGAGTATTCCAAGGGTATCATATTTATCCCAAAGGAAGGCAATAGAGTAAAGTAGACACTACTCTTATAATCAAGCTATGGGATACTAATCAATTATCAAGACAGGAGTAAGTTAATAATATATGGGTAGTGTGACACACACCTAAGCAATCTATTCTAAAGTGTAGATGAGTCCTAATGGGAGGTTAGACTAAGGATTGGGGAGTTACTCCTACAATGCTTGTAATATACATATACATAGCCTAGGTTAGATATTAATGAGCATGTCAATGGTGAATACTTATGCTAAGTTGTTCAACATATCGGGCATAGGTTTACCCCTAGCAATACTATGACGACTCCCGCCAAGATCACGTGGCATAGCCGAACGTAGAGAATTACAAAGAATGGATAGGGCTGTCACTACCTACTGTCTATCTCTTCAATCGGTGGGTCTACAAGACATCTAACACTACTTAACTATCCTAGCACCATCTAGCATATTAAGTAAATACCTTAGGAGCTTCAGCACAAGCCATCCTAAGGCAATGAAATAAATTATCGTTGAACCAATGTTGAGACATAGCATAAGTTATTCATACTAACATGATCATATCATAACCACTTAGACTATAGTTGGGGTTTGTAGTGTTTATGATGATAGTATAATGACATTAGAGCATGATATAAATATTATACCTACCACATGCATGGAACTCACAATCAAACAAGAAACGCTTCATCCAAGTATATGAATAAAACAAGACTAAAGATAATATCTTTATTATGATTAAATTCACAAATATAAGAAAAGATACATGAGCCATACCTTTCCCAATTTGGACTTGGGACTAGAGGCTCTCCTCCCTATAGCCAAACTCGCCAAACTCCACAAAGGACTAAGAGAACTAGTGTAGAATAATGCTCAAGTGGTGTGTGTTGAAGTTAGGGGTCCTATTTATAGCTGGAGAGGGGTTGCTTCCCGCCACCAAAACCGCGCAAATCAGTATTCATCGTTATCAGGGCACCACAAGAAGTCGACAAGTGGAAGTTGACTGCGTTTGGTGCCAAGACCTAGTCAGCCAACTAGGGGGGTCGACCGACCTGGTCATGGCTCCGTTTACGGTGTGCTTCCTCCAGGTCACTTTCAGGTGGGTCCCATTGACTGATATGGATGATACACTGTTGGATGGCCTCAGATACTTCTGTTTGTGGGATATTTCATCCATGTGATGCCACGTGTTAGTGCTTGACTGGTTGGGATGTTAATTTATAGGATCCATCCCCTTGTTTCACCTCAATTCTGTATAAAATATGTGCATGCACTATTTTCTTCAAGGACAAGTGGAAATAGGTTAAATAAAAAGATGATGTGTGCAAGAAATGATATTTTATTCACATAATTGAATTATATTGATGGGTGAAATTGGTATATAACAGCTGTCAACACCTAGCAACGTAGGTTCTATGCAGGCTCAGGGTAAACTCATAAGTTCCCTGTCAATGATATTGTTAAGGACAGATCATGTTCTCTTCTTGTCCCGATCAGCAGAGCAAGAAACAAAACTAAACACTTTGCCATTGCTATGGCAAAGCATGATCGTGACTTCAGCGGTAACTCACTTCTGTTGTATTATACTGTGGTGCAAGTTCTTCAGATCATTGATAACGATTATGAATATTATGAATTAGACCACATCACATATGAGGGGACCACGACGCTGGGGCAGGCTGTCAACCAATTAATCCTTTGGCACATATGCGATATCATGTTGGATGATGAGCCGATGTCTAGCCCCGTCATATTTCAAAAGACTGCAACCCCGTCTTCTAAGCCAAAAGTCCAGGAAGATCCGCTCCTGCTATATTCCAGCAAGGATAATAGTAACCTTACTAGTAAAGATAACCAAGAGCATCCAGTTGATTAACAGCTTGAAGCAGTACCAGAGCAAGCTGCTGGCAGTAAAGAGCAATTAGTTGAACAATAGGTTCAACAACAAGTCAGTGTCCAACTTTTGACGACTACTCCTCGGTCATCGGTGCCTATGAAAGTCAGCTCATATGAAAATAAGAAACCTTCTAAAGAACTGCACAATATTTGGAAAAATTAAAGACAAAAATTGGAACATCTAATGCATCTTGGCTTCACATGAGCACACATTAGAAAATATTGAGGAAAGGGAAGAAGACAGTGTGAAATATAATCAGGAGACGACTTTAGTTAAACCAAGAGTTCCAATATACAAGATTTAGGATGTTCCTCCCGAATATGAGAATGGGAAGCCGTGCATGACATCAATACAACTTCGCAAACAATCCATCTAGCTCAGAAGAATGAATGAGTGGTACATAACTACCAACACAAAATATGATATTTCTTACGTCACATTTCGTGTGCCAAAACAAGCATTTTGGAGCGTTAGATAAGATAAACGAGCCCTTCTCTTTGAAGATCTACATAGCCTTTTCCATCGAGGCATGCTCGAAAACAACCTGCTACTCATCTGGTGCTTGTAAATGCCTCTAATATTTCATATTTGCTTTTCTTAATACACGCATACACATGTCATGAGATTATAACAATTATGTACTTCTTCAATAGGATGCAATACATGGATAATGAAAAGTGGAGCACCAAGATAGGTATCCTTGACCCTATAGTGATTACAAAGACGAATTTTGACTTTAAGGTGGAACGGGAGTCAAAAGAGTACAAGCACCTGACAAAAAAAAAGAATTTGAAAAATCAATCGCAAACCAAAAGAAGGATAAAAAGACAAAGATTGCAGCTTACATAGGGCATGCCATGTTCAACTTTGTTAGAGATGGCAAGGACCTCGTAAAAGCTTCGCCACTTTGAGTAAGTTCGACACATGACATTAAAATAGCAATTATAGCTAATTGTTAACTTAACACGTGTGTTTGTACGTGTTTAGTAAACACTACATAATGATCTTCATCAAGCCAACGTAGAGTTTGGCAATGTTCTTGGACTCAGCCGATTACCAACCAGATCGTTACAAAGATTTCCTTTCCATTTTGAAATTATATGGTTATTTGATACTTTTAATTTATACACATTTAGAATGTGTTGACAAGTTTTATATGACATTCCTTGTATTACAGGGCTTGATGGTTTTACGTTAAACAACTTGGCAGTTAGAGCCCTCCTAACATGGATGCATTGCATATATCAACATATTATCCTTGTCCCAAGCAGCCTCCTGGTAGCGTCTTATGCGATTATTATGTATGTGAGCATCTTCGGGCCGCCTGCAAATAAAGAGTGAATCGTGAGGATGTAAGTTATCCTTAATTTTGATATTGTATTTTCTTACTTTTGAGTTTCATTTTCATTGTAACTAGCGTATTTAAATACTTATATTATTTTGTTAGAAAGGTATTGAACTCTAGTTTCTAGTAGTGCAAGTGGTTTGCCATGAAAGCCTGTATGCATATTTGTATAATTCATTTACCTCAAATACTCATAGAATTTCACAGCAGATTCCTTCACTGGAAATTCATCAAAGTTTACCATAACCACAAGTTAGGTGTTTCTCACATCCTGTAAAATGTTCATAGCCATTTCACGTGTATAAAATTCCCAGATTAAAATTTTATCTCTGTTGTTCAATATTATCAGAAACACTATTTCTAGATTTTGATTCCAACTTCAAAATTCAATTGCTCATAGTAGAACTTCTCCAAATATACGAAATAAATTCTTGTATACTCACTTTGATCTATACTTTGAGTTAGTTCAAACCAACACATTCCAAACCTTGTTATAAGTTTCATTGTAGCACACGAAGAATGTGATCCAAAAATGGCCGGTTTCTAGAAGTATTCCTAGTGGAGGAGCTGACAAGATAGCGAGTGAACTATTTCACTTCATGCATCGTGAAATTTTCCATCGATGAGGGTTGTTCTTCGATCGCGTAGGTTTAATAGCTGATGTGTTAGAACTTTGCCAGTGTGACCACAGAGATAGTTTTTAGTGAAACTTGTAAAGTATGAATTGACATGATGCTTTTTGGTGTTATGTATATGAGATGACTTGTATATTAATTGAAAGTGTAACTTGTACATATGTATATGAGATGACTTTTTAGTGATTTTGTATCGATGATGCGTGTGAGATTATATCATTTCCACTGTGTGTGAATGTCATCTTCTATGTGTAAATGTGCATATGAAATTGACCTAAAAATTAGAAATAACAACAGGTAGTATTTCATATGGTATACTTTATCACAGACAGTTCTTTACCTACGGCTAGACCGTCTTGTGAAATTATATTATCACAGGCAACTAGTCAGAGGTAAATAACAGCCTGTGATTATTCCATTATCACAGGCAGTTACTCTTAAGTTACAAACCGACTGTGATAAAGATTCTTCACAGGCGGCTAGTCATAAGTAAATAATTGCCTGTGATAACACTATTATCACAGGCATTTACTCCTACGTTACAAACACCCTGTGATAAAGTTTCTTCACAAGCGACCAGTTGTAGATAAAGAACCGTCTGTGATAACTTAATTTAACAGGCGGTTTTAGTTTCCGCCTATGAAATTGCAAATTATCACAAGCTCTTCGTTTCGGGCGGTTTTGAAAACTGCGTGTGATAATACATTAGGAACCGCCTGAGATGAATCTTATTGTAGTAGTTGAAAGTGCATCTAGGCATCCCTTGTGGGTTTTGGTTTATTTATGACAAACAAATGAGATCCTAACCAAATTGTTGATATGAGCGCATGTTTTAATGAAATTATGAGAAAGCCCAACAAGAAAGGAGAATGAGGATTTATATGGAAAAGAGCTCAAGAGCTGAATGGATTAGATCATTGTGTATGGAGTGTGTTGGAGAAACACACCTCAAGAGCTCAAGCACAAGAAAACTCATTCACTGCAAAATTCTACACAGGTTCGGACTAGTCCGATATACCCCGGACTAGTTCGATAATCCCTGTGTTCAAAATCGAACAAGTCCTCCTAGTGCGGACTTGTCTGCAAAGTCCAGGTTTACACAGACTGGACTAGTTCGATATCTTTCTAACTAAGATCGGACTAGTCTTCCCCAGTGCAGACTAGTCCTCAACACTTCACAACTTTGCATGAAATCGGACAAGTCTGATAATATCCGGACTAGTCCGATAACCTCTCTGACTAAAATCGGACAAGTCCTCCAAGTGCGGACTTGTCCCCAATTCACTAAGGGGTTCACCACAGTCGGACTAGTCCGATAATGATCGGAGTAGTCCAAACTTTTCCAGAGCCTAAATCGGACTAGTCCACCTAAGGCCGAACAAGTCCGATGTTCCTGAGAACTTAGGGTTTCGTACACGCAGCACACCGAACTAGTCCGGACTCTCGAAACCCTAATGGTAACCTTTGGAAATCTCCATATAAACAGATGTGCATGGACCTACTTTAAACTCTCTCGAATCCCTGCGTCGTCACACCCTCTAAGAGCCTAAAAAACACATCTCTCCACACAATCCAATGCAAGAAAGATAAAATCCTTGAGGATTAACTTTGGATCAAAGGGAGACACGATTCTCACGTCTTGAGCTCTTGGGTTTGATTCACTAACACACTCATGTTGTTTTATTGTGGATCTTACGAGTGTGTTCCTGGTGGTGTTTGATTTGTAATATTGGTGAACCCTCAACTTGTGAGAAGGCCCCTTGAACTTGGTGATTTACCCTTTGTAATTAGTGGAAGAGAATCAGCCTCCATGGCGATTCAACGAGGGTAGAGTTGGAGACGATCCGATCCTTTCGTGGGCTCCTCAACATGGATGTAGGTTGCCTCTGTGGGAACCGAACCACGGGATAAACTCTTGTGTCAATCTTGTTTTTAGTTTTTCATATCACATTCTAGGGTTTACTTGATCTTACATATCTTATGTTAAAACATTGAAAACAAAGTTAGTTTGTGGTACACTTGATTTCATTAACTCAATACATGCAAGTTACATACTATATTCCGTTGCGTACTGTGCTGGTATTGAGATCATTGATCTAACTAGATCGATCTAGTTCGCACGCACCGGACTAGTCTGCACTCTACCGGACTAGTTCAATTTATTGGTATCTAATCAAGTTTCTAAGTTTTGCAGGTTCCGACTAAAAATAAAAAAGGCCTATTCACCCCCCCCCCTCTAGGCCACATTCAGTAGTGTAATAGCCGCCTGTGATAATTTAACTTCATAGGCAGCTCACGTATATGAGCCTCCTGTGTAAATTAACCTATTTCTACTGGCGGCCTTTGGAAGACGAGTCGCCTACATAGTAGCCATTAATACAGGCGGTTGATGCGACCGGCGCATCAAGCGCGTGCGCTAGTTACCGAGGTGCCTTAAACGCGCGCAGCGCATGCGCATCCTTTGAATTCAATTCAAACCGCTCCACATCCCATCGCCACTGTGCATCGAGAGACGAACTGCCAGGCTGCTACGCTATAAGATCACCCACGCACACCATCGTCTTCTATGCACAAAAACTCTTCCTCTTCCAAAAACCACGCCAAGAACACCATGGCTAACAAGAACACACCGCCGCCAGGCCCGCCGAAGGACCCCAAGGGGAAGCGCTGGTGGCGGCGATGTCTAGGAGACTGGGCTTCCCGTCTCAGCCGCAGGTGGCGCCCCAGGCCCCCCTGCTCAGCCAGGAGCCAAAAGAGGAGTAGTAGTAGTAATAGTTTTTTCTTGTTTTTAGTTGTATTGTTTTTATTTTCTTGTTTTTAGTTGTGATGTTTTCTTTTTTCTTGTTTGCAATATATTGTTTTTAAGGTAATAAACTTTATTTTACTATTCATTGTTGTGCAAAAATAGTTCTAATCTTGTTGTCCTAAGCATAATCACTAAACATGAACTAATAATGTGTTGTCCTAACGATAAATAAAATCTTTACACATTGTTGATGTAGAAAATCATTATAGATATGTATCACATAAGCTGATCAAAAAGTGTCTTAAGTTTTCACAAGCAGTTATTAAGACTAAAGACGCCTGTGAAAATAGTATTCTTAGAGTGACTACTCAGCTTCTCAGACGGTTATTAAGACTATGTTTGCTGAGAAAATTAGTTTTATAATTGATTTAAAATGTTTTCCCAGGTGGTGATTAAGAAATCGCTACATGTGGAAAATATATTCTCTATAAATGAAGCATCAGCCACACCCTGCAACCCTAACATTGTCATTTTTCCGCCAATCCCTCCCCCACCTCCCCCAAACCCTCACCCTAACTGTCCTCGCCGTCGCTATCAATGCTGAGCGCCATCCTCACCCTCGACATCGCTGTCAGGCATCGTTCTCGCCCTCGCTGTCTACGTCAGGCGTCGTCCTCACACTTGGCAGCGATGCCGAGAGTCGTCACCATCAAGCACTGTACTCACCTTCAGCGTCACCGTCGAGCATTGTCCTCACCCCTCGTTGTCGCCGTCCACACCGAGCACCGTGTTCACTCTCAACTTTGCAGTCGAGCGACGTACTCACCCTCAGCGCCGTCCTCACCCTCGTTGTCATTGTCCACGCCGAGCGCCATCATCACCCACGTCGTCGCCGCCGACCGCCATCCTCACCCTCGCCTTCGCCGCCAGGTCTGCCCGTCTTCATCCATCACGTATCTTCCTTCATACTATTATAGTGCAGTAAGATACTGTTAGATATGTTGCTTTTTGTATTGTTACTGTCTTGTTACTGTTACATACTTATCTTTTGTAATATACTATTATAGTGCAATAGGATACTGTTAGATACTTATCTTTTGTGACAAAAGAAAGATTTTGTTATTTGTATTGTTATGGTCACAATTGGCCTTCTTAGTCTTGAATTAAGAAACTTTGCACAATTCATTTTGCAGGAAGAATTAAGAGGATGTTTGAGACTGAGTTTGGTATAGACTACCAGTATGGACAACCAGTTTCTCAATGCATCAGTTCCAATTCCAATATAGACAACTAGTATTTTTAAAATGTTGCCCCTAAAATCAATGTGAAGGTCGGTGCATTCGGGTGTCATGCATGTTGTCCCCTTTGGCAATGATCTTTGTCTGTTCTGGATATTAATACGTACATATTATATGTATCAGGTTGGAGGACTATGGAGAATTTACTAGTCCTCCTTGATGGTTATAATACTGTGGAAGTAGTGCCTTTACTCTTTATCTTTATTAGGCACCAAGCTGGAAACGGAGAAGACATTGATGCTACAAAGTGGGAGGTGAAATTTCAACAATCATGTCTTCCGAATTGCAGCTCGATCTAGATTAAAGGAGACACAGTTGTTTCTTATTCATAGGAACACAACTGTTTCCTATTCATTGCAATGTTAGGGAGAGCAAGCTATGAATTGTTATGTATGAACTATGAAATATAGATGCGAGCTGAGAGAAACTATGAATTGCTATGTATTAAACTATATTTTGAAATGTACACACTATGAATAGCAATGTATGAAGCTATGATTTGCAATGTATGAACTATGAATTGCAATGTATAAACTATAAATTGCAATGAATATATTTGTGATTGCTGTTATTTAAATTTGATCAAGAAATTAGAAATAATAGTGTTTAATTAGTACTGTCCTACTGCTTTATCATAGGCAGAGTTGTATGTTAGGACCCGCCTAAGATAATGCATCATCACAGGTGACACATTGTACGTAAACAACCGCCTGTGGAAAATCATTAGCACAGACGGTTTCTAAAGCCGCCATTTCATAAGCTCTTCGTTTCAGTCGGTTTTAAAATCTACTTGTGTTAATATGTTTAGAGCCGCCTGCGATGAAGCTTTTTGTGGTAGTGTGAAACAAATTTTGTTGGACTTAGTAAAATCAACACTACATGGAAAACCAACTGTCCATTATTACATAGCTCATAATTTTACCTGGAAATTAATAAAAGGGAAAAGACTTAGAGAATTATTGTCACCAAAATACTGCACCTTAAAATATGAAACTTTTTTGGTAAATCACACTTCATCTCTTTGAGTTACTAACAAAAATCTGGGATGCATTTGACAAGATCATACAATCGAAGTGAATTTGTTGTAGTCTCTTGGCATGAAAATGATAATAAAGCCTACCGAACCATCTCTATAAATCAATTTGACTAGAGTTCAATGTTTTCAAATTTAATTTCAGCAGCCAACAGAGACCTCATGGAAACTCCAATCTGTTACTGGACAATTTGAATATTAAACCTCCTCTTATGTTCTTAGACTCATAAGAAAGCCACAAAAAGTTTTTTCCATATTCAACATGGATTTAAGTTATCTTGTCACTGTCTTTCTATGAAACCGGTAGACTTCATTTGAGGTCCACTTTATAGTACTTGTACATTTGTTCATTATGGTATAAGACTTGGGTATCAAATGCTAAATTGCACTTCATCGTATATGCAAGTTAATAGTCCGTGATGGAGACTGACGAGAAGCATAACCCATAGCAAGTGCAAGATTTGCCCAAGCAGCACACAAGAACAGGATTTACCCAAGCAACACGCAAGAGCAAGATTCATCCAAGCAGCATTAAAGACAAGAAAAGGAGGAAAACGACAAGAAGCTTCGTTCAGAAGATCAAGCATTGACTATTGACATTTACTTAGTCGCAACCTAAGGCAAGCCCCAGTTTGCATTTAAGTTGTTGAACAAGTTTTGCTTTTATAATATATATGATGGTTAGATTGGATTGTTGCATTAAGTATAGTAATGTGTCATACTCCACATGCATGACCCAAGAATCCCTGGAGTCTAGGTAGAATAGGATTTTACATGATTATAATTGTTATGTTAAAGTTGAGGAATTAGATGGAATTCAGTTGAGGAAAATGGATGGAGGAAAGTTGAGGAAAGGAATGGAGATGGAATGGATAATCTGAGACAGGAGAGAAAGATTAGGACGCTCAAGAAAGTGGTTCTGTGAGCGTAGTTCCAACCTATGTCAATTAAGGACCGTACCGTGTGCGATCCTACTGGACAAGTTTGAACTTGTACCGAATGCATACTGGATATATGGGACCCAGGAAATCGATGTAACATATTACCTATGTGTTGAGGCATATCCCACCGTCTTAGACACCACACATGTCATGAAGAGATTAGAGGCCACTGCGGTGTTACCCGTATGTGGGACTTGCTTCCAGGATGGTGGGACCGGTTCTATGCTTGGGTGTCTTGTGAAAGGTTGTTGTGTACAACGTTAACGTGAGAGGTCGCACCTCTTCTAGACGGGTGAACGTGATGTGCAAGGTAGGTGTATGTTGATTGGAATCACTATCGCTCGCGGAAGGGAGCATACTTGTTCTCACAGCCGTGCTGTAGTAACTACTGGGAATTGGATGGAAACCCGCTGGATGGTTAAGCAACTTTGTTGAAGTAATTGGATATGAGAACTAAAGTTATGATTCTGAAGACTTAACTTCCTAAGGCATGTGTAACTTTGGGCGTACAACATCGTGAATGAAGCGTTTCTTGTTTGATTGTGGATTTCATGATGCTGCCATTCCCAAGGACTTCACACACTATTATATACCTAAAAACAAGGATATAATAATAGTGAGCATTTACTTAATGCAATTTTAATTCAAGTCCTATGTTCCCAATATGTAGTTTCATGTTTTTAGGTGAGACGGTTAAGTCTCGCTGAACCTTGTGCTCACAGTTGCATTTATACAAGTTTTGCAGGTAAATAGCTATGACGGGTTTCTAGGCTTGGCCCTCTTCAAGGTATATAGCCAAGCGGAAGGCCTAGATGCTGTTGCCATCTTTTGTGTTTCTAGAGTGGAGTATTCACGGGCTGGATACGATCGCTACTGTTTTATAATAGTTTTGAAAGAGTATTATAAAGACTTCCGCTGATGTAAGCACTTTTACATAAAACTTCGATAATAATGTTACATGTTGACTCTGAGAACTTATGGATTGTCGGGACCCTGATACTCACATTCTTGTCCCAAACATATTGGTCGTGTCTATCTATTGATATGGGACAAACGCATTGTATTAAACCTTATACGAAATAATGAAACATGGTGTGCAATGCCAATGAATGGGTATACAAAAATTATTGAGTGTCTTATACACCTGGAACGAAGATAAAGGTTTATACCCGATTTTGAGGCACATGGTCAATTAGGGCTTAAAGTGATAAAGTACTTTTTGATGAAGAAAATGGAGTCATAGGTTAGTTCCACTTAACCAAGTGCATAGATGATTTTAAAAAGGTATATTAACTTCATCAGATGCCTCTTCGCCAAATTTTTATCTGATAGCTATTTGCTCATTATTGTGGCCCCAATGGAGGTTATTAGAAGATATTCAGGAACTAGAGATTCGTGAGTTAATTTGGTATGAGACTTTTACTGCAAGTCAGGTTATGAGAAAAACATTCTGAAAAATGTTTAGAATTTTCTACCACATAGATTTCCCAAAATTAACTTCCTAAGGCAGATGATTAAATAAATCATTAAGAACTGCAGAATGTTTCCATACATCCAATGTTGGTTCACTGTATAGAGCTAGATTTATGGAGTCTAACAAAATCAGTTTTACAATTTTTTGAGGTTTCTACTATTTACTATACTTTTTTAGTTTTCACTCATTTTCTGGATTATTATTATTTCAAGATATAATTCAATTGGGCGTCCAACAGAGGGTTCTTCTTCTTCCTCCAGCCAGCGGCCGAGGGTCGCCGGGACTTAGCCGGAGCTGCCGGGGCTAGGGTTTCAGCGTGTATTTTTGGACAAGAGGGGGGCGTAGAAGGGTTTAAGGGTGTAGCAAACCCATTGGTGGGGTTGGCAACAAACAACAGTTGCCGGAGAGGGCCCTGTGACGGGCGGCAGCGGGAGCTCAACTTTGGCCGTGGTGTTCTTGCGATACATGGTACAAAACTGTAAATCACTATAAAAGCTCACATTTGAGAAGAACAAGACTCAAAAATGTGAACTTAAATTTTTAAGTTAAACTGAGAATTCAAACTCATAGTGTATTATGTTAGTTAATAATGAGTCCTAAAATATGAATTTTAAAGAACTTTAGACACAGATAGGTAAATGATTATGCATGAGTGAAATTAATACCAAAATTAATGAAGTCCTAAGAGTTCCGTTCAAAAATATAAGTTAAGTGTAACCTTAAACTTGACTCAAAGCCAAAGGCCATGCCAAGGCAAGAATATTAATTATAAATCAAATATATTCAAATGTAAGATCTGAATTAACTAAAGTGTTATTGATAATTATTTAGGTGTGCCAATGTAATCTTCTACTAATTCACAAAAAGCTTTTATATTGAATATTTCAAATCAATTCTTAAAAATTGAATTACAGGTCAAATTCAATTGTGCGGATTAAACATGGACAAAACATTAGATTTGATAATACTTATAGAGCTCTAGCAATTGATTTAGTGCCCTCCAAAAACTTTGCTAATTATTGAGGAAATGTAAAGCAAACATATAGACATGGCATTTTTTGAATTTAAATTTAATGTTAACATTTCACTTGCTCCTGATTCACTGATGTCAAATTTGAGCTCCTCATACTTTTCTTAGTTAGTCTTTAAAATGGCAGCAATTGTAGAGCTTGTTTACCATTTAAATGAGGAAAGTAAAGGAGATAATACCAAGGGGTGGGATCACCTGATAGAGACCTAAACCAAACAACCGACTCTGTTTCTGTGTCGGTTTAACGCACGCGGGCCACAGGAGGGCATGCAACCACGCAGCTGCTTGCCACTCGCCCATCTACAGTTCACTAGTGCTTTGCCCTTATCTCTGCTCCACTACAGGAATGGTGACAATAAACGACGGCTAAAATAATAGACGACGGCCCCATCTTCTTTTAAGTAATTGTCAACGGCTAAATCTAACTGTCGTCAAATAGACTGTAATTGACGATGGTTGACCTAGTACCGTCAATAAATTACAGACGGCGGTCCACCATTTTCAATAAAGACCCGTCATCAACATGGGCCGAGACCAGACTCACCTAAGCCGTAATTGACGACGGTCAAATTTAACCTTTGTCAATAGAGACTTATCGACGACGATCAACCTAAACCGTCGTCGATAAGGACTTTTCGGTATACCCCGTGCCGCTAACTCATTTCCCGCCTCTCCGCCGACCGCGCGCCTGCCTCCACCGCCACCGCGCCGTGCCTCCATCGCCGCTGCGCCGCCGTCGACAGCCGCCACCGCCGCCGAAGACCGTCGCCGCTGCCGTCCTCCGCCTCCTAGGTACGCCGCTACCTCTCCCCCTCGCGCCCTCCGCGTGGGTACCCCCTCCCGTCGGCCCTCCCCAGTGGTGCCCTCCTGGCGCCGCCGCTCGCTGCTGCCGCTTCCCTTTCGCCGCCCCTCCCCTTGCGTTCGTTGTGCAACTGTATACCTTTTTCCTTTCTTCATTGTGCATTTTCACCTAGTTGCTTTCATGCAATTTCTCATTCACATTAAGCCAGTGTTCAATCTATGTTTCAAGTGTTAGTAATAACAGGTTACCAAATGTCAAAAAAAAAAGTTACCAACAGTCCAGATACTGCCCCTCTTCCGATGCTATAGTTTTACCTTCAGAGATCCAATAAGAAAACATCCTCCATTACATTTTGCATATCCTGAAGGTCATGCACCCTAATTCTACTGAACCTCATCAGCCGACAGCACATCATTACGATTTCCCCTGTTATATCTAAACTGAAATCTGTTTAATGCTTATTCAAACTGCCACATACTAAACGTTCACGTCTAATACAATAGTTGATTGTCGTGTCATCATGGTTTTTTTGGGGGGAAGTTATTCGTGAGTTATTCAAGAGTTCAAATCATTTGAAGGATACTTAACCCTGAGTTATACTCTGGACATCAACCACAAACTTCTTGTTATTAATAAACTTTCTTAAATACCATGCGTAAAATATTCTCGGTTCACGTTTCTCATTGTTTGTACTTGGTTCCTTACAAGCTTGGAATGGAAAGCAGAAATTGATTCCTTAATGGTTGGCAGATTCTATTTCTGCTCTCTATTTCATTGTGAAATCTGTATGTGGCCAAAAAAATTTCCAACTTGTGGCGGATACATTCAATAGACAAATTTATTGGTGTTCCCTTATGGCTTCTGTTTTTTATTTCCTTCACGTATCTTGTGAGTGCTTTAGTTTCTCTGGTGTACTCATCCACTAGCACTAGCATATTCACAATTCCTTTCTCTGCTCAGCTGCATAGGAATCAGCTTTGATGCACTAAAGGAATCACGACAGTAGAAAACTACCAAAATAATAAACAACGGCCCCATCGTCGGTTAACTAATTGACGACGGGTAAATTCGACAGTCGTCAATAAGTCCATTATCGACGATGGTCAAATAAGCACCGTCGTCCATTACCTAATGACGATGGTAAGCCGTCGTCAATTAGGATCCGTCATCAATATGGGTCGAAACAGGACCCACCCGAGCAGTTATCGACGACGGTCCAAATCCACCGCGCCATGGGTGTGAGAGAAGGTGAGCATTTAGGGTTTAGTGTATATAGGCCGGGTGGATGGTGCAACTTCTTCTTAAAGAAGAGGTGATGATGTTGATGGGGGACTGCCTTTTTCCCTTGCAGTGGATGCTGGTGAAGACGAGGGTGCTGTCAAGGTCTAGTTGGCCTTGCCCTTCTGAATCGGTGTCGACGGGGTTAAAGGTGGTCGCCATGGCTCCTCTCTTCTTCATTTACTCTCTCTCCTCTCTCTCTCCCTCTCTCCCCATCTCCCTCTATCTCTCTCTCCCCCTACCTTTCTCTCTCACCTCATCCCCGTCTCACGTTCTCTCTCTCTCTCTCCCTCACTCAGCTCCTTTCTCGGCGACCTCGCGCCAGCCGTCGAGATAGTGTTGGTACACGTACGAGAGGAACCCTCACAGGGACATGAGCATGGTTACGGCCTTGATGCTCGTCATCCTGTCCCCAAACAGCACCACAGTAAACACCAACACCAGCGACAGCGCCACCGTGCTCGTCACGTTGGCGAACAGCGACGACGCCGTGCCCACCAACATCAACATGTACCTCGCCCTTCTGTTCTTGAACGATGCCATCTCCTCCGGGATCGTCCGCCACTCCTCCAATGAGCACCAGCATGGCAAAGGTGAACCACAACGGTGCGAACGACGTATGACTCGCAACATACGTATGACTGCTATAACCATATAGCAGTCATGCCCCTTTTTACTTTAAGAATTGCACTTGATAGGGGTGTGTAGTGTTAAATAGGCAGCGTTATGGTACCGAAATTTCCTCCGGATTCGACTTGCGCGTCTTGTTATGAGAACGCTCTTCTCGGTCACTCTTGGGTGGGTTTAGGACCTATCTGCCTAGTTGTTGGGCCGTGACATGACATAATAATGAAACTTATAATGATTTGTCTTATTTGAAGGTATACTCTCAAACACGGCTGAAGACCACACTTGGATGTATACTGGTTGGAGACAAGAATGGGAGGCACTCAGAGGAGTGTTTCACCAAGATGAATGCTTTCATAGAACGAGCTTTCTCGTTGTCAAACAATAGCAAGGTGCACTGCCCATGTATCAAATGTCAGAATGCGAAGTGTTTCGACAAAGTGACGTTGACATATCACTTGTGTGTTAACAGTTTCATGCAACGTTATGAGTTGTGGATATTTCATGGCGAGACACCTTCTCGAGTCATAGAAGATCGAGATGAGAATGACAACACTGGGGTCGATAGGATGGATGAGATGCTTGAAGCCATAAATCCTAAATTGACATAGGATCATCCTACAACGGAGGTTAAAGAGTTATTCAAGCTTGTCGAAGCTTCTGAACAGCCGTTGCATGAACGCACCATAGTGACAATCCCTCAGTTTCATAACTAGATTTATGGCAATTAAGTCTAAGTATTTCTTCTCCAATAACTTCTATAACGATCTCATCAAATTGATCAGCGATGTCCTTCCACAGCCTCATAAATTATCTAAAGATATGTATCATTCTAACAAATTGATTTTTGGGCTTGGTATGGACTATGAGAAGATTGATATGTGTCCAAAAAACTACATGCTTTTTCTAGAAAGAGCATGCCAATGAGAACAAGTGTTTAAAATGTGATAAAGCGAGATTTGTTGAAGTTGTTAATGACGACGGTACAAAAGTAATGATTGAAGTCGCACAAAAGCAGCTTCGCTACTTGCCTGTCACACCTAGGTTGAAGCGCTTGTTTCTCTCAAAAAAAAAATAGCCAGACACATGAGGTGGCACAAAGAAGGTCGACGTGAGAATGACGGAATGATGGTGCACCCGTCCGACGGTGAGGCGTGGAAAGCGCTTGACCGCTTTGATCCGGATTTTGCCAATGACACGAGAAATATTCGCATCGGGTTGGCGACAGATGGATTCTCACTGGTCAGTACAAACGCAACACCATACTCTTGTTGGCCCGTGTTCACAACTTTGCACAACTTACCACCATCTCTTTATATGAAGTATGAGTTCATGTTCCTTTGCGTTATTGTACCTGGACCGGATCATCCTGGTTCAGGACTGAATGTGATGTTGAAGCCGTTGATTGAAGAGTTAAAAATGTTATGTACATGAGTCGAAGCGTACGACTATTACAAAAAACAGAAATTCAACCTTCGGGATGCATACATGTGGTCTGTCCATGATTTTCCAGCTTACGGCAACGTCTCAACAGGTCTGAGATTGCTGAACAGTTGAATAACTTAGTGGCAGATGAAAGTCATCCTGGATGTTTTGTTGGTTACGGAGAGGACCACAATTGGACTCATATATGTGCACTATGGGAGCTACCATATGTGAAGTTCTTAATCCTAATGCATAACATTGATGTCATGCATCAGGAACGTAACATGGTCGTATGCATCATAAGCACATGCTTCGATCTGACGAGTAGAACAAAAGATAATATAAAGTCTCGTAAGTATTTGGCGGGGGTTTGTAAACGTCCAACTCTTGAGCTAACCAAATCTAGTGGCAAATAGCATGCTTCTTTCTGTCTTCGACCAAAATAAAAGAAAGAAGTCTTCGAATGGTTGAAAACGCTGAAATTCCCAGACGGTTATGCTGCTAGCTTGAGACGAGCCGTAAATGTTAAGACTGGAAATCTCACAGGGTTGAAAAGTCATGATTATCATATAATTATGGAAAGACTTCTGTCAGTTATGTTTCGAGGCTACAATGACGACAATGTGCAAGGTGTTAGCCGAGCTTAGATACTTCTATAGACAGCTTTGTGCTAAAAAAATCACAGTCGAGATGATGGAGAAGTTGGAAAAGGAGATACTAGTGCTTTTATGTAAGCTGGAAAAAGTTTTCCCTCCAGGGTTCTTCAATCCAATGCAACATCTCCTAATCCATCTTCCATATGAAGCTAAAGTGGGCAGCCCTGTGCAATATAGGTGGATGTATTACGTTGAAAGAGCACTTAGGTGTCTTAAACCAATGGTTCGCAATCGAGCAAGGGTTGAAGGATGCATCGCCGAAGCATACGCCATTCAGAAGATAGGATACTTTTGAAGCATCTATTTTGCAGAAGAACACAATGTTAATGTTTCTACGTTGCGGTACAATATGGATGAAGCACCCCCTTGGCCTCTCCATTTTTAAAATGAGAGGCACCACTATTGATAGTGGCATGAGCTACGATGTTGAACCAGATGAAAAAACGGCTGCTTTAATGTACATGTACGCTAATATAGAGGGGATGGACAAATATTTTCAGTAAGTGTTTGTTCAACATCTATAATAATTAGTGTGTTGTTTTATACATCTATGCTAATCATTATGTTTTTCCTTATTTAGTGAGTTCGATCAACAAAAATGGAAATCTAAGCAGCAACCACGAGCAGACAAATACAATCGATGCGATATTGTGGAGTACATGGAGGGCTTAACTTCCTATCCTGGTTTCATGCATAGTGCAAAATACAAGTCGGCGTCCATGAAGAATTACGACAACTATCCTACGGATCCATTAAAATTAAAAGCTACGGTCGATACGACGTCAATAGGTTTCGATTTCGTCCAACTGAATTTGAAGCTCAATGTCCTTTCAGAGCAACATGTAACACCAGAGTTGTGAATAGGGCAACCGACGACAAAGGACATGAAATTAATTATTATGGGATCATTAAAAACATCCTTAAATTCAGTTTTCTGGGAAATAAGGTCCTTAATGTAGTCTTCTTTGACAGCGATTGGTTTGATCCTAACAAATTAACTCGACAAAACCAATTTGGCATGGTAGAAGTCAAACACAAGGACCAGCTACGAGGTTGTGACACCTTCGTTCTTGCACACCAAGTCGAGCAAGTGTATTATCTACATTATCCATGCAAAAAGCTTAAAGCTTGGTGGGTTGTACACATGGTTAATCCTCGTGA
Source organism: Tuctoria greenei (assembly GCA_036927565.1). NCBI lineage: Eukaryota > Viridiplantae > Streptophyta > Magnoliopsida > Poales > Poaceae > Tuctoria > Tuctoria greenei. The sequence goes on along the minus strand of JAYESD010000011.1, from coordinate 125,339,634 downwards.
GCGATTATATACACCAAACGATGTTGGATACCTTGATGATGAGATTGATGTTGTTTACCAAGAACAAGAGTTGTCAGACTCTTTTGTCATCGAGCCTGATTTAGGACTCGATGACTTAGTTGGAGATGTAGAAGACATAGAGACTAGTGAGATGCAAAAACAAAAATGGGCAACTACCACGACAGAAGATCGATGGTCCGGTTTACGTAGTGGAGTACATCATGATGCTGATGGATTTTAAAATTACGTACATGTAATGTTTCTTTCATGTGTTCTTTTCTTTTATATACTTTCCATTAAATTCATTAGCTAATTTTCCTTTAAACAGGATGTCGTCAAACTGCAGTAGACGAGGAGGGGTAGGAGCGCAGAGCTTTCTGTCACTGACAATCACGAGAGGAGAGGAGGTCTTCCACGACACTCAGCTTAGCAGGGGTAGACGGGCTCAATTGGTGAGCCATCTACCGGAGTCGTCACGACAACGGTCACGATAGGTAAAGAACATTTAATTACATAAATGATATAAGTAATTATTTATTCTATAATATGAATCTTTAAAATTGTCAGGACGACTCTATGTTTGAAGACACAGAGACTAGTGTGCCTCCTTCGGTGCCTTCTGCTTCCGAGCTTCCTTCTTCGGAGCCTCCTTCTTCGGAGCCAGTGCAGTCGGGTGACCCTACCTCTGAGCCGGTTCCATAGCGGCTGACTAAGAGGAGCCATTGCGTGTCTCCTCCTCTAGCTCCTGCAAACCCGGTCGATCGGATCATTATTCGTCCGATTGGCGATAGGTAAGTAAATCTCTAACAGTTCAATTTAGATACTTTTAGACTTATATATATATATATATATATATATATATATATATATATATATATATATATATATATATATATATTGAGAATCATGTATCAGGCATTGGGAGGATGCTTCATTCACGGGCTGAGGAAGCCACGCGTTGGTGAACGGTGTACTGGGCCGTCTAGTCCGTTTGCACTACCCTGGTGTAGTGAACGGACGCGCTGCTATGTCTTGGGATGACTACTATAGGGCCCAAGACGTTCTTCACGGCAACCACCAGGAGACTGTTTGGCATGACTTTATGGTAAGAATGAACAATACTTGTGTAATACAAATCTAATATAAGTTATATAGATTTACTTGTATATTTTTCAGGCACGGTATTGTTTGGAGAACGAGGTCGAGCGGACGGATCACGCTTGTCTCGTCTTCCATGACTGCGCTAGGAAGATTGTGACACTGTCAGTATCGTCGGCTCGCACTCAAGCTTTGAACGAGTACTTCAAGTTTCATCCGAACAAGCGTGAGTCGGGGAAGGACTCGTCCAACACGTACATGACGGAGGCGCAGTATGCAGAGGTAAAGTTTTTAGTTTACTTTGCTTCATTATCTGAATATAATCAATAATTTCATTCAATAATAAATTTGTGCAGGTTAGCGTAGCGTGGCTTTACACCCGTCCGAATGCGTATCGTGCCCTGTGTGCTCTTTGGGCAAGCAAGAGCTTCCAGACACTTTCTAAAACCCTTCGAGAGAGTAGAGGGACGGATGGAAAACATCGCTTGGGTGGGGACGGCTACGTACGCCTCGCTGAACGGATGGTAAGTGCTACTCGCATTTTATTAAGTAATTTTATAATCTTCATTGTGCTAACAAGAATCGATAGGAGTACGAGAGCGGTCAGCAGTCGGCACATATCGAGGTGTGGAAGAGGGATCGCTTGGGATGTGACCCGTTGCAGCCCGACCAGCTGTCTTTTCAGACGGTGACACGGACTTTGGTGAGTTATTTTTTCAACTTAATTGAATTCTCTTTAATAGTTCTAATGAGGTTATTTTTTTTTGTATTTTCAGGCAAAGTACGGGGAGGAGGCGCGGAGGATTCGAGGCGAAGAGTTCGATTGGCAGAGCGCGCCAATCATCCAAGAAGCCGCGTATGCAAGCAGTGGTGGGAAACCTCTCATATGGTGAGCTTTGTTATTTTTACTTTACTGTTACCAACTTCGAGATACAAAAATTTAATAGTCTTGCTTCGTTAGCCATCTTCGATGGAGTGGTCGACTCAAGGCAGGCGCGAGCTTCCTCGAGGGCTTCTTCATCGCATCAGGGCGGGTCCAGCAGCAGCCGTGCGAGCCAAGATCTGGAGCTCCAGAGACTTTGAGAGGAGCTCCAGAAGACTCAAGAATTGCTCAGGGCGAGGGACAATGCACAGAGGGCTAGGGACGAGTATCAAAACTCGTTCATGCTACAGATGCAAGCTGTCATGCAGGTACATTCTACATGTCGTACTTAACATTTTTAATATAGAAATGACATGTATAATGATTTGCTCTTTGTTTGCAGGCTATGTTTCTAGGACAACCACGTGTCCTTCCGCAATGGGCGCTGCCAGCGATACATCAGCCGCTGGTGCCAACAACAGCAGTCCAAGTACAAAATTTAGTAAAATATGTATTTTTTTACTTGTTACATGTCTGACCACACATGCACATCACAGGGATCGGGAATGAAGGCTAAAACTCCGTCGCCTCAGACTCTGGCGCTTGGATGACTGCAGGAGGACTTTCCAAACTCCGGTGGCAGCGGACACGATAGCGTCTAAGAGTCAGGTCCGTCGACTTTTAAGGTATATGCCACCCTTTTAAATCTCGTTTCACCGCCTCTAGCATGTCAAAAAGTCGAGAATATGCATAAAAAATATACCAGAGCTTGATATCTCGAAGACGACGATCACACCGCTCATCCAGTTGCCAGGTTTTAAGCTGAAATGATCCTTCCATGGCTTATGTGCAGGTGGCCCCCAAATTTTCAGTTTTCAAAGAATCTGAGAATAGCAAAAGTTATTTGAAAGAGTTAGTAATACAGAATCATAGAGCAGCTTTCACAAAAAAAAACACTTATTTCAACATTTTAAAAACTGTAGATTTTGCATATGCACTACTTTTGAGTTCTCTGAGATATTTAATACTAATTCTTTGAACTCATTTCATGATTTCTCTTTGTATGCACTGCTAGATAGTTTATATATAAGTCTATTGATAGGCAAATACTTAAAAGTGCATAAGGGTATGGATTAATAAAATATTATAAACAACAACAACAACCAAGTTTTTATACCAAGCATTTTGGGGTAGTTCCACGTAGTATCTATGTGGAGAGTTATATGCCCTATATTACTTAGGTGTTGTATACCGTATGTCCACAGATAAAGCATTCCCTTATGAGCAGTTTGGGATGTACAAAATATTCTGCACCGGATGCACACAAAACCTCCTACACAAATAACTTTAAATGCAGCGATGATTAGCTCCTAGATTAACATGTATGGCATGGAACTAAAGATTGATTAACAAAACTCTCAAGCATTAATTCTTTTATTTCAAGTTGACTTGATCAAAATTATTGAAAAGTTTATCTTAATGATGATATGCTTCATAGAAATAAACATTTCAAAATCATTTGAAGTTACACTGCAGTAGTTTAGTAATGTTAATCACTGCTAGTGTTAGTGCTTATTTACCTACCTTCTTATTCAGTTTTTTCTTCTTCTCTTCCAAAAAAAGAGCCAGATGTAGCTGCTTGGCGGATAATTCCCATCTCCTACCCTTTTTACCGCAAGCAAACTAACACGCACACTTAAACCTGTGTTATTTCAGATAAAATGTTACTACTGTTTCCTTTTAAGAGGATGTCTTTCTTTAACGTCGGTCTATCATTTATACTGCATTCTAAGCTCTTTATAATTGTTTAGTAATATTGTTTTTTCATGGAAAAAAATCCTGCATGCAGATTACAAGAAAGCTGATCTTGTAATGCTGATCTTATAATCAGATCACAATGCTGATCAGTTATCTGCATTTTCTCAGTTATCGTCAATAGATTTCTCAAGCTAGTTATCTGCATTTTCAGGTCTTGTAATCATATCGGTGAATTTCTCAGGCTAGGGTCCATTTCAGGTCCATTTCTTGTAATCAGATCTTGTAATCATACAAGACACTAGGATGGCTGTTTTGATGGAGACCTTTTGTACATATAATAAGCTAAATGCTTGTTTTCACATTCTCTCTGTATTGTGATATATATGCATGTGATATTATCTGTTTTTATATGCCTCTATGATCTGGGCATCTTCGCCAGGACAGCATTTTCAGTTTTTTTTAATGCACACCTTATCGATGACGGTTTCTTGGCATCCGTCGACGATAACTTGCTAGTATCGTCGACGGTTACCGAAACCCCGTCGACGATAAGCGTCCAATATCGATGATGGTGGATGTTGTACCGTCGTCAATAAGTCTTATAGATGATGGTGTGCGCGACCGTCATCGATAAGCTTCCCCCAGCTGCCACGTGGACGGAGGTCCTTATCGACGACAGCTGAATTCGGCCGTCGTCCATAAAGTTATATACGACGGTTACCGTTGATGATAAGCTTACAAATGACTAATTGTCGTAGATGGCCAGATACCATCATCGATAAGGTAATACCGTCGTCGATAGCTTATAGATGACGGTTTCATGTCGCATGAAGGCAAATTCTGTTACAGTGCTCCAGCGTCGACTCTTCTTTGCTCAAGCGCGTGCCCCAATCTCTACTTCTTGCCGCTCGTCTGCTCGACGCTGCCAACCATTCCAGCGGCTCCCCAACCCGCCGGAGCTCCCGTTGTGCTCCCCTCGGCCTTCCTAGCGATGCAACAAGGCTCATCCTTTCTTCTCGCGCTGCCACAGCCGTGATTGTTCTCCTCTGTTCAAAGTTGCGCCCCCGGGATGAATCATCATCACCTGGCGCTCCTCCACAGTTCGTCGGCCGGCTGAGCACACCAGGAGCTGTACCTATCTCTCCTCCAACTCCCTGAGGCGCCACAAAGTCATTTCCCTTCTTCTTCCTACGGGCGAACACTACGTAAGAAAGGCTCATCCGAGACGTGCCCGAATGAAGAAGGGAGACTAACAAACTGTGCGTCTCTGTCGTTGCATCTCGCATTACGTTGTCATCGGAAACGAGCGGCAGGCGCGTCGCCAATCAGACTAAGCGTGAGACACGCTCAAAGGTAGTGTGTCTCCTTTCATTGAGTCATAACAAACGGGCTTTACGGGGTCATTGGAGACAAGCTCCGGGCGCGTCGCCCATCAGCAAACATGCGAGACACGCTCTTATGCAGTGCGTCACAGATTTATTGACGGGTCCGAGACGCACTTTACGTAAGTCTTTCACAGATTTGTTGACTGGTCTGAGACGTGCTGTAGGGAAGCATGTCTCCTTTATTTAGGTAATCCAAGACGTCCTCTGTTACAGCTCGTCACAGATTGTTTACAGGCAGCTCACTGCGGCAATAACAGGAGAGGCTCCTTGATAGACACACGTCTTCTATTAGGTGTCCACCACCCTTGATTATCCTGGTTGTCGGCTACATCCTGGAGCTAGGCAGGATTTGGCAGCCACATTGCCAGTATCAGCAACATACACATATAGAAACATATGTACAGCCAAATGGAGATCACACACATTGACCAATCAAATATAACAAAGTGTCAATTGTGGTTACCAAGTAACTACTTACACAGAATTCCCCTGTTCATCCAGCTTAACAAGTAACTAATTACACAAAAGAATAACTGTCACTTAATCCTCTACTTGGTAATGAAATTCTCCCTATGAATTAATGATTTCAGAAATGATGAACCTACATCGTACGTCTCAAATTTGCTCGAGGCTTTGACCTTCAGCATTCCTGAAGGCGGGTCTGTAGTCCTGCCACACGATAAAATGAGATTTAGCAGAAGATTAGTAATAAAGTAAAATAAATGCACTTACACAAACATTGAAATTAGACTGTTGTTCAAATAAAGCCATGTGTAAGCAGACATGGAAGCCGCACGTGCTGCCCGGAGCTTGTTGTGGGACGTCGAATGCAGTATGATGTTTAAGTTGTCGGCATTTTCCTTTTACTTGTCCAAAAGCCCTAAACAAAAACATTCACAGTTAATGTAAAATTATTTTGTAAAGATGAAAAAGTCAAAAACTAAAGTGAAGAAGAAACTTACTCGTCAAAAACAGAAGAGATATCATTCCATGATCGGGTTATTCGCTCGCTTGTTTTTTCATCTCTCGGCCTTGGGGAGAAACTGTACCAGACTTGGTCGTACTTTGTAGAAATTGCTATGGGTACCCAATGTTTTGCCGGGTTGAACGGTACGACTAGGAGGTCCTTATCACTGTAGTGTTTCATTGCCTTCACAAAATATTGAACAACATCTTTTCGGCCGCTCGACGTTTGAATATAAGTTCTCGCTAGTACTTGCGGGTAAAGATATGTAGGAGACGCATTTCTCGTGTTATGTCGAGTATGTTGTTGCTAGTGCCTACACGCAAAATGCCCAATTTGTTACATATAACACTTATATTGAGTATATGTATTGAAGAACCTAGTTTTTGAGGACTTACAATGTGAAGCAACGTATTAGAGAGACATCCAACGCGTCGAGGTTGAAAAGGTCACAGAGATCAGACCATTCGATGATGAAAGCGCCATCACCCGAGAGAAAGTGTTTATCCTTCGATGCCACTAGTATGGTTTCACACTTTTTGTAATTTTTCATGTAGTATTGATGAAGTTGAACACAAGGTTCACCAAATTTCTTGAATGTGGCCGCATTTAACATCGGCTTTCCCCTTTCAAACTTCGGGTTTGCATGTGGCATAGCCTTGAGCACCCTTGGGTTAGTTTCCGACTCTTTCATTGGTTTCTTCCAAGCTTCCTTCGACGATTACCATCGTTGTGGCTGACTCTTGTTCTTGGCACGTACATTCTTCGGCTTTGCTGGCGGCTGATCAGGTGTAGGGTGCAGGGCCTTTGAGTGCGAGAAGGAGGCCCATGCAACTGCTCTTCAAGTGGTGACTTCTGCGACAGCTCTAGAGTTGGAGACAGATGATGCTTCTCTACAACTAGAGGCAACTGCTCCCCAATTGGAGACTTCTGTTGCTTTTCTATAACTGGAGGCAACAATAGCTCTGGAATTGGAGATAGATCCATCTATTCTGGATTTGGATGCAGAAGCAGACGTGCCTTAGGAGACATCAAAGCAGTCGACATGGAAGTTGCTGCTACTGCTGGGTCAACAACAATAAGGTTTCGTCTCCACTGAACCCTTCTAGTAATTGCATCCCATATAGTCAGTGTTGTATCGTTCGGTGGAACTTTGAGCTACAGGTTTTTTGTATTTTCATGCATCATGTCCACCTCGACCACAACATAGGATGTTGTGTCCACGTGGATGTCATCAAGCATGGTCTGAACGGGATACACTAGCCCCCTCCCAACCTCCATTCAAGCGATTCCTCCAACCAATAGCAGAAGGTTTCATGTTGTTGGCTGAGCCAAGTCATCTATCGTGTCCGGCCCAATTGAAGGTCTAGACGCTGGTGCCTAAAGATCATCCTGTGGTTGTCCATCACCAGTTGCTGTAGAAGCAAAGCTGCTCCTACGCTCCTCGTCGTTACTGAAGACGAAAAATGCGTTAGGGATTGCTATACCTGCTCCTTTGAGAATATGCTTCACGTATCATAGGAGCTCCTTTCTCAGCTGTGTTTTCAGCACCTCGACGTCAACCTGTGATGTCAAGGTCGTGTTCCACCTCTGATACATATTTTTGTGTTCCAGAAAACCCTCCCTTCAGGTCAACGTACTGGAAACACCATGAACATGGCCTCGTTCCTTCGGTCTTTGTAGAGCCTTGGTGAGGGCATTGTTTTCCCTCTCACCATTTGACCCTTTGTTGCACAGGGTCCAGGCTCTTTGAGCGACATGTAAGGTGCTCAGGCTGTAGAAGTTGATACCGCCTGACTCAGACAGCTGTGAACGAGCACACATAAATGGTTTTAGCCATCCACTGAAACTGTCGTATGGATTCGCAACACCTAGCTCGGCCAATGTTTCATCCTGTTGTTCCCAAATCCTTTTTTTCCTGACAAACCGGTGTTGCCGAGGTTGTGGTCAAGCTCGTTCTGTGATCAGAGCCACTTCATATGTTCACTGTTCTTGGCAAAATCCTGTGATTCGCACTTTTCAACAAATCTCGCCCAGTCCTATTCTAACACATGTTGATATATATGGAAGGGGGTTTCATGTTTCCTCCAAAACTTGTGAAGCTTAGTTTTTTAGGTCCTCCATGCATGAGAGATCATCTTCATAGCTAGCTTCTTCCCCTTCTATTTCGTATGTTCCGGATATTTAACATGTGGTTGGATATAGCTTTCAAAGAGTTCATCCTTTTCATTTTTGGTCAAGTGATCGAATCTCTACAGGTTTAGCGGCACCCTTTCTCGAGCAGCTAGACCACAAATTCTGGATAGTCTCGTATTCACATTATGATCCAGAGGTAAGCCATCGTCATTGGCCTCATCAACAGTCAAAACGTCTGTCAGCCACATCTTCCGTGACCTTTTCTTTCTTTTGTTACCAGAGGCAGATGCATCCTATTCATGTGTCTGCTGCTAAGTTTGCTGCTGAGTCTACTGTTGAGCCTCCTTTTCGATATGCTACTGATGCTCCGACTGAGACATCTTGAAATTAACAAAAATTCACTAAAATTCTGTAAAACATTATCAAATTTTAGTCACATTCACACAAACAGTCACATAAGGGAGCAAATTCTCTCATGGCATATGTACCTTAATAAGAAAAAGATCTATGTGCCAAGTGTAAGGACAATCCAAACCAAGCAATCATTAAATAATAGACTACCACAAGTCTATCACACAAGTTACAGGTGTGCGAGACCTTCATAAATATTCTAAACATTGACTGTTAATAGCCCAAGCGTAATACTCTAAGCGTAGGACTTTGGAAATATACTAAACATTGACTGGTGAACCACCAAAGCGCGGACCATTTTGACTCCAACCAAAGCGTAATACTCTAAGCGTGGTACTCCGAAAATATACTAAACATTGACTGGTGAACCACTAAAGCACAGACCATTTCGACTCCAACCAAAGTGCGAACAAACCTTATTAGGGCAACGCCGAGCTGGTCGACGGGGAGTCGAAGGTCGACAGCACCAGCACGACAATGATCGAGAAAGTAGTGTCGAAGAAGTGACGGGCTCCGAGGAAGCGGATTGACGCGGTGGCGTGCTCCGGGGAAGGGGATCACGCAGCGAAGAATTGATCAGCGCGCGAGAGCTAAAGTGTCAAAAAGTTTTGTTAAAGTGTTAGGAAGAGAGCGCGCGAGAGAGCTAAAAAGTACCTTAGGGCAACAATCTGAGACGCGCCTCAGAAGATCCACCACTGGGCGCGTCTCCCACACGTATGTAAGCCCATATCAAAGACGCGCTTTATAAGAGCACGTCTCTTTTCTTTTGAATTAATTCGAGTTGTTGTCAATACTACCATTCGCGAAGATCGAAGCGTCAAAATCGAAGATGCGCTCTTGCAAAACGCGTCTCCCATTATCTTGCCTGAGAGACGCACCTTTGTGAGGCGCGTCTCGCATCACATTCGTCTCCCATTTTCGAGGGCAGAGCAAGTGCTATATTCCATAGTGCTTCCTTAAGAAATAGAACACAAGGCTTCAGTAATTCTCCATAAGAAACAGAGCACATATGAACAATAAAAGTCAAATTTTCACTCAAATGGCAATAGTTTCGCACATTTGAGCATATATCACACAAATATCCAAATGAAAGTCAAATTTTCACTCATTTGACCATATTTTCACATATTTGAGCATATTTACACACAATCAATTTGGTACTTTACGTTGCGGTCTTGGTTTTTTAAAATTCTTGACTTTTTCATGGTGGCCTTTCTGCAAGTAAGGAAGTTCGTTGGCCAATGGTATTCTTGCCTTGACCATCGAGGTGACAAAAGGAGGAATCTCATCAAATTGGTCAAACTCTTCCTCATCGACTGCATTCTCGACTCTGAGTCGTTTTCCATGTATAACCACCTTAAGTCTTTTATTTGTTGTGTCTGGAACATAGAACACTTGAGCAACGTATTCTGCTAACCCGAAAGGCTTCGACTTATATCCTTGATGGTTAAGATCAACGCTAGTGGACCCGTACTTGTCTTGTACAACACCTTTGATTCCATCAACCCAGTTGCAATGGAAAAGAGGAATCTTGAATCCTTGAAAGTCAACCTCCTAGATCTCTTGTATTTGACCATAGTAAATGTCTTTGTCTTGGCCTGCAGTATTATAAGCATCAACATGGACACCACTATTCATATACGTGATTTTGTTAACTCACCACAAGAATCAAGCAATAAGTCGTCGGTTTATTTATAATCATTGGGCATGTCGTATTTAATTGTCTTAAAACTGTCGGTCTTTGAAACCCGACAACTATAATTAAAACTGTCGACCACAGAAAAGAAGCTGACGGTAATACTCTTTCTGTGTCAGTTCACTTATGAAACGCACAAATTTATTGTAACCGTCGGCTGGTTCCTATGACTGACGGCTACATCCGCTTCTTCGTTTCGTATCCAGAGCCCCACCACGACTCCACCACGCATCTCACACAGATCCACCAGTATGCACGGATCCCCCACTCCGTTCTTTTTTATATTCGCACGCGCCTCACAAATATCGAATAATCCAGAAACCCTAGCCCACTGGGAGGGGAGCCCGCTGCCGCCCTCTTCCCCACATTAACATGATGCGTGCCTCCACCGCCGTCGGCCCCGTATGATGTGCGCCTCCACTTCATAGGAGTGGCCAATGCCAGCCGTTCTTTTCGTTGGCGCGTGCTCCGTCGGCGGAACTAGACGCGGCGGCGGGCTCTCGGCTCGAAATCCCTGTGGTGTGGGCTCCCCTCCTGATAGTGCAAGCTCTCAGCGGCACGTGCTCTCGGTGGCGCGAGCATGGAGCGGGCTCCCCTCCCGGCAGTACGAGCGCGGCGCTGGCTCCTCTCCCAGTGGCTCGAGCGTGGTGCGGGCTCCCCTCCCGGCAGCACGAGGTCCTGGCGGCACGAACTCCCAGTAGTGCGGGCTCCTAGCGGTGCGGACTCCGGCGCGAGCTCCCTCACGGCGCAGCCTTCCAGATCTTCGTTGCGCTTCAGTCTTCATCGGCCTCCCAGATTGGCTTTTCTTGGCTTGCGTTGTTCTTGCTTTTTTTTTTATCCGGCTTCGATCGGTTTCTGCTTGTGATATGTACGATGTATAGGATTCTATACTTGTTAATAGCAAAATCTTATTGAGGCTTCAGACTTGTTGATATGATTCACACTTGTTGTACGAGCACAAACGGCGATTCGGACTTGATTCAGACTTGCGGCCATCTTGGAGATAACGGCGACGAGTCGTTGGTGCCGGAGAGGAGCTCGGTTGCCTGCTGTAGGAGCACGAACGTGAGCCGTGAGCAGCGGTTTATTTTTTTTGTGTGTGTGGTGGCATTATGGAAGTCGGGTGTGGTGGTTGGCCGATAGTCATAAACGAATAAATATGTCTGACACAATCGACATCTTTAGATTTATTAACGTCAGTGTGTCAAAACCGACGGTGATAACATTTAAAACCGTCGACACCGATGATTATACGAGTTAAATATATCTAATAAAAAGCGTAAGGTAAAGTTGTGGATTCGTCAACGTTTATAAGCTATGACCGCCGGCTACAATAGCTAACCGACGGTTATAGCCCTGCCGTCCTTTTATTCGTTTCTTGTAGTGACTTGTTTTACAGGTTAGAACGTGTATCTATTTATGTTGTACCCTTGATATGTAATAACTGTGAAGATAGGACTACGAGCCAACTTTTTTAGGTACTCACTTGTTTGAGTATCCGATGAGTGAGAAATCCGATCTCGGAGCCAGCCACTAAATTTTCTCCTATGTTCATTTGCTAATCATAATTCATTGCGCCCAGGATTGTCTCTAAGCACAACCTGCTTGTGCTCATCGAGGTACTCCGACACAATAGACATGTGTTGCAACACGTGGAAATGAGCACAGAAGAATAAATGTGAATATGAAGTTATAGCCTTTTTCTTAATGACCCCTTTTCCCGTGAGCCTCCCCTCATGACGACACTTGGAAACAACAATCGGGTTACTCGGGTCAGTGTAGTTTAAAGTCCACTCCACATCTTCCTTTGTAGATTATCCTTGTACCATGCTACCCTCAGGGTAAGCTCGATTTCTAATGAAGGACTTCAGTATGCCGTCGTACGCGTACATCAGGTGAAGGAACACAAGGCCAAGTAGCTTTATCTCCTTAACAAGATGAGTTGTGAAATGGATGATGATGTCAAAATGGCAGGTGGAAAATACATCTCAAGGAATCATAAAGTTTCATAGTGCTTTTCCAATGACTCGAAATCTTCTTTCACATTTTTCAAGAACCCACAAAACTCTTTCTTTTCATTTTTGAAAGGGTGATGCATGATGTGGGTAGTTCTGTTGCTTTTACCGAGTCATTGACCAACAACTCAAGCCTAATTCCCATTTTCCTTAGATCTGCCCCTACATGTCCATGGTCCCTAGTTTTCCCATCCGTGTTAAGTAATGTCCCGAGTAGGCTCTCGCACACATTCTTCTCAACGTGCATCACATCAATTGAGTGATGGACATCTAAGTCTTTCCAATACGGTAGCTCCCAAAAAATCGATTGCTTCTTTCACATGTCATCTTGGCCAGTATTTTTGCTAGTCATTTCCCGCTTACCAAGGACAACATGGATATCCTTGACCATTTCATAGACTTCATGACCTGTGAGATGTGGTGGAGGACACCTCTTATCAGTGTCACCATTGAAATTATCCTTCATACTCCGAAACGGGTGCTTCATTAGAATGTAGTGTCGATTTCCCATGTACACTATTCTTTGTGACTCCCTCAAGTACTGTGAGATTGTTTCTCTCAAACAATGTGGACATCTGCAGCCTACTTTCTTACTATGTCCGGACAATTTACGTGCCGCTAGAGAATAACTAACGGTCACAAATAAAATGGCTTTGAGGTGAAAGTACTCACACTTATGATCATCCCAAACCCGCACTACGTTGTTCTACCACAACTGCTTCAGTTCTTCAGCTAGAGGCATGAAATAAGTGTCGATGTCATTCCCAGGTCGATGTGGCCTCGGTATCAGTCCTGACATCATAATATATTTCTGTTTGTTGCACAACCAAGGAGGAAGGTTCAAAATTGTTAGAACAATTGGCCATGTGCTATGTGTGCTACTGTTCAAAAAAGGATTCAGGCCATCGGTGCTCATTGCTCTCCTAATATTCCTAGGATCAATGACAAATTCAGGATTTTGTGAATCAATGTTTCGCCTCTGTGTGGCATCAGCAGGATGCCTTATCATTCCAGCAGCTTGCGTATGCTTCTCTTTGTGCCATCACAACAATTCTGACTCCTTGTTTGCAAACCAACGCTTCAAATGAGGAATGATAGGAAAGTACCAAAACACCTCTTTGGTCCCTCTTTTTCTTCTATTGCAGTTCTCATCACCACTGTCATCTTTCCTACAATTGAATCGATCCACTCCACAAATAGGGCATTTCTCGAATTTTCGTACTCAGGTCCACAATATAAAACGCAATCATTCTTGCACGTATGGATTTTCTACACCTCCAAACCCAGTGGACAAATTATCTATTTTGCCTCATAAACTGTCGTAGGGACTATGTTTCCTTGGGGTAATATGTCCTTAAGGAGCGTCAACAATTCCTAAAAACTACAATCACTCCATCCTTTACTCGCCTTCAACTGGAAAAGTTTTACCATCACAGACAGTCTGGTGTACTTAGCTGCACAACCATGATACAATGGTTTCTTCGAGTCTTTGATCATCTTCTTGTAATTTGCAAGTTCACCACTACTATACCGACCATTGTTGCCATGTCTCTCCACATTGCGTACCATCTCCTCTATGTTATGCACATGAAACTCAGTGTTGTCATTTGTGAACCCTGATATATCTGGCTCGTTCACATCCTCGTTGTGATCTTCTTCGACACTAGTACGGACCTCCCTCTCCAGATATGAATCTCTCATCTCTGCTTCATTAATACCCTCCTTCTCATGTTTGTTCCAACATCGATAATCCACCATGAATCCATGTGTGATCAAATGTGACATCAACACTTCATCCGTGTGATATCTCTTCTCATTCTTTCAGCTTTCGCATGGACAACAAATAGTCCCTCTAATGTTGTCCAACATGTCTTTCTTCACGAAGTTGATAAATGCACCTATCCCTTGGATATATTCATTGCAAAGGCGCGTTCCATACATCCAACTTTTATCCGACAACATCTACGTACAGAAAAGAAGAGCTAAATCAAAGAAATTCAAAGCCACGGATAGTCAAGATCTAAAGGGATAAAAAATAGTAAGGAACAGGGGAGGAAGAGAGTATTAAACCTTTGTCTTAAGATCCACTGCTAATCACCACAATACTTTTAGAATGACACCCCCAAAGAGGGAAAGAACAGGGCAAGAACAGGGTAGATCTGGTAGCCACTTGTTCTACCATAGCTGGGAGGTCGTAGTAGGGCAACAGAAAATCAAGATGAACCAATTTAACGCACGTCTATCTATAGAGGGAATGGGAGACGGTCTCACTTCCATTAAAAAAGAAGATGTGCCTGACCGGTGGGTATGGCAGACATATTGGATTTGATTATGAAAGGAGACGTACTCCAAGGAAAGATAGTCTCAGTTACGAAACAAATATGAGTCGCGTTCAATGAAAGCGCGTCTCCCATTTGTTAGATAGGAGGGTGTAAGGATCGAAATGCCCAAGAGGGGGGGTGAATTGGGCTTTCTTTCAAATTTTAAGGTAATTAAAAACTAATGACTTAAAGCCCAATTCCCTATGCGATTAATCTATGCAATCAATGTAAGTTTAAGTTGCGGAATGAAGATTGCATAAATGTAAAAAGGAGGGAGAGGGATGCAAATGCTCAAAAGGACACGGAGACAAGGAGTTTATCCCGTGGTTCGGCAAGATCACAAGGATCTTCCTACGTCCACGTTGTGGCACCCACCGAAGGGTTTTGCCACTCCCAAGTCACCGAGACAAGGGGGTCTTCACTATTCTTCTCCGTTCGCCAACCTCGGCAAGGTGGAGCTCAAGCCTTGTACACTTTGAATCCTCTGGGCTTCCACAATCCTCTTGGCAAGCTCCGGAAGGATCTCTTAGTTACACACACCAAGGGACACTCCCTTACGGCTCTCACTACACTAGAGATTCCAATCACCAAGAATGGAGGCACACAAGCACTATCTCTAGCTAGTTCTAGCCTATCTCTTGGTGTACAAATGGTGAACAATGATGTGGAAGTGGTAGCTCTATGTCTTGAATGCTTTAGAATGTGTAGAGTATGTTTGGGCTTCAAGTCTTTCCGATTTGACAGGTTGAAGGGGTATAAATAGCCATCCTCCACGAAATAGCCGTTGGAAAAGTAGGATGACATCACTGCTCTGCGAACACCGGATGATCCGATGTCTCCCCTTCAGTTATCATCGGTCAAATCCAAATTAGCTGATGTCACTGTGTCAGATATGACCGTTGTTAGACCGATGTTGCCCCTGTCTTCTCATCGGATGATCCGGTGGCTCTTCCTCCAGAATTTGCTTGATCTTGATGCTTACTGGAGTGATCGACCAATGTTTGTGAGTCTGTACATCGGATGATCCGGTGCTTCACTTGGTCCAATGGTATTGCAAACTGTACTAATGGATCGATGTCACTGAGCCACTCACATCGGATGATCCAGTGAGTGCTTTGCTCTGAGTTCTTCTTCTTTTGTTGACACAACTCGACCGATGTAGTCAACTCAGAAAACATCGGATGATCCGGTGTGTTCAACTTGTTGACTTCGAGTTGTTTTGAGTTGTTCTTTTGGAATTTGAACTTGTGACCTCTTTGACACTTGTTTGAAATGTTGTTCTGATAGTCTTCAAGCATTGAGTGATGTCAAGTTAGAGCTTTCACTTCTTGTCTTCATATGATTCGATTTGATCTCATTAGTTGATTTTATATGGGTCTCCAATGTCATTTTGATTTCATTTGATTGAGTGATTATTGGGACCTTGCATTCACAAATTCATTAGTAATATCGAATGGTTGTCATTAATCACCGAAACCGTACCTCATGGGGCCTATATGCTTTCAATCTCCCCCTTTTTGGTGATTGATGACAACACAATAATTTAAAGCGCAATAGTAATGAATTTGATGGTACAATACTCAAATAGATATGCAATGAATACAAGATAAGACACATTGAGCTTGTAGAAAACAAATGAAATTAATGGCGCGAAAAGCTCAATCGATTAATACCATAAGCAAGTGTGATAAGGGGAAAAGTGCTTAATTAAAATTACAAAAGGTACTCAAGCACACAAGAATACAAAGAATAAACTCCCCCTGAGACTGAGATACTACTACTACTCCCCCTGACTCCTCTACCTCTTCTCCCCCTTTGGCATCAAGACACCAAAAAGGGATCAGAGAGCCTACTGACCCTAAGAGCTAGGCGCGATGACGAACTGGTCACCGTCGCTGTCGTTGGAGCTGGAGTCGCCGGTCGCAGGAGCTGGAGCGGAGGGAGCTGGGGGGTCCGCTGCCGGTGCTGGAGAGGAGGTAGCAGGTACGGGAGGCGCCGGTGGAGCTGGAGCTGGAGGAAGCGGAGCACTGACCACAGATGCCGGCGTCTGCTGGAACAGAGTCGTCACCGGCAGAGGAGAGTGGATCGGTGCACTGGGTGCCAGAAGAGGTGACATGCTGATAGAAGGAATCGGAGTAGCAGGCACCTGAGCCGCACCTGGAGCCAGTCCCAGTCCAGGCTGCTGAGAAGGAAGGGCGATCCTAGTCTGAGTGTATAGGTTGGTGATCAACCCTAGGATCCCCATCATAGCCTATTGAGTCTGCTGCTGCTGGTCGAGGGTACGTCGGTGCATCTGATCAACAAGGTTCGTGAACCGGTCCGTATCCTCTCGCCTCTGTCGGGCGATCTCCAGCTGAAGCTTTTGCTGCTGCCTCTGAAGCTATGCCAGGTGAGCAGCCTGCTCTGCCCTAGCCTTCTCAGCCGTGAGCCTGTCCTGGCGCTGCTGCTCTATCATCTGCTGAAGAAGTGTCGACAGCTCTGACAGCTGTGACACCTGCGCCTCGGACACAGGGGGTGGTGTCGGCGGTGGAGCAGCTGATCCTCCTGCCTCTGCGTCGTGCTGCCTCGGTGAGGGAGGAGGAGGAGGGAAGTACTCCTCGACACTGTCGTCTGTGTCGCTCTCGGACCAGACGTGCTGGAGGTCTCCTCCTTGAGCTTCTGCCTCTGCTAGACGCTCATCCTCTTTTTCTAGGTTAGACCAGTCCTCCTCAGACAGTCGGTCCCTGACCTGACGCTCAACTGGACGGCCAAGGCGGCGGTCTCCAGGAGCCAGGGCACGATAGTGTCCGAACCGTCTCACACTCTCGTCAGAGAGACGATCGTGCACGGCGGACCCCTCAGGAACCATCATAGTGAGCAGGTAGCTGATCCAGTGCCCATATACTAGTTGCCTCATCATGCCCACACCGTCTGTGATTACATCTTCCATCTCTCAAATGATGACATTCACTATGTCAAAGTCCATCCCGTTCATGATGTAGAACAGGATCGTCTGTTGGAGGCTGGTGAAACCCTCAAGATAGCCGGACCTCGGCAGGAGAGAGCGACGCAGGGCGAGGTGCACCGTGCGCGCTGCTGGAGTCAACAAGGCCGGTACTCTCGGCTGGTCTGGAGAGAAGGTGGGTCCAAACAGTGATCGGATCTCCTCCAGAGCAGGTGCCACTCCTCTAGTGAGCGGCCTCCTCGGCGGGTCTGCCTGACCGTAGACTCTCTCATGTATGCAGGTGTCGTGCAAGTCTACTCCAAGCAACTGTCCTAGCGTCTGCCTCGTCAGGTGGTAGTGCTGACCCATGAACATGAAGTCAATGGATCTTCTGCCCTCAGAGACGTAGAGGGTGGCGTAGAACACGCGGACCCAATCCTCCACGTAGGCACTCCGCTCATATGATAGCAACTGTACCAGGCCCCTGTATCTCTCAAAGAATGGCCTGATCTCTGTCCCTGCGGCTACTGCAAGCTGATCCCAATCCATGTAGTTGTGTTGGAACAGCTTGTGGCCTCGGTGTCTGTAGGTCTCGTAGAGAGACGCCTGTGTGACCGTCCAGAAGCGACTGTCTACCATAGCCTCTCGGGGCTGCGGGTACCACTCCTCAAGCAACACACTCCATCTGAGCTTGCGAAGCTGCTTGGCCTTCATCTTCTGGTAGTCGGTCAACTGGACTCCTTCAGCGACATGGACAGTGGTGTCCATCTCGTAGATAGCACGCTGGGCCTCCCTGTCCTCACGACGGTCGGCAGCCGTCGGTCTCGGACGGGGAGCAGCCTCGGTGTGACCCCCACGTGTCCGGGCTGAGCGCCGGCGAACGAGAGGCTCAATCGGCTCCTCTTCAGCCTCGGAGTCGTCGATCACTGGAGGCTGCCTTGGACGAGCCTTGCGGATCCTTAGCGACCCTCCTCGGCCACGCTCACGCTCCACGGCGGCGCGAGCGGCCATCAAGGCCTTCTTTTCCTCCTTTGACAGTTTTTGCTTCTTCGCGGCCGGCTCCGCGATAGCCTTGCCCTTGTTCTTCTTGTCGCGAGCCATTGCGAGGCGCGAGAGCACAGAGTCGACGAAGGAGATGACGTGGAGATCAATGTGCCGGGAAACCCTAGCGGTGATGGAAGCACCGCGACGGGACTGTGTGCGCGGGACGGTGGAGGCGCTGTGGCGAAGGGAAGAGCGTGGCGGCGCTTGGATGCGGTGGTGAGTGGTGGAGACGGTGGTGCGGCGAGCGGCGCGAGGGGGGAGGCAGCGGCGCGACGAGCTGCGGCGGCGCTGTGGAGATGGCGGCGGTCGGAGACGGTGGCGGCGGCCTGTGGGCGGTGGCGGCGGCGACCGGCGGCAGTGGAGGTGGCGGCGCGGTCGGCTGCGGTGAGGTCGGCGGCGCGGCGAGAGAGAAGTCGGGGAGGCGTCGGGATCGGGAGAGAGGAAGACAAAGGCGGCGCACGAGTTTAAATAGTGGGTCCCAAACCCTAGCCGAATTTTTAACACCGGATGGACCGATGTTACAAGATGGACGCATCGGTCGAGTGCCACAGTAAGGATATTCAAAAATTGCTGTTGACATCGGATCGCCCGACGTTTAGGGTTTTGATCATCGGTCAAATATCGCAGTAAGGGTGTTCAAAAGAGTGATGTTGACACCGGATGGTCCGACGTTGGAGGAAGTAAACATCGGTTGAATTGACCACAGCTCCAGAATAGAGAACACCGGATGGACCGATGTTTTTCGGAATGAACTCATCGGATCATTTGAGGTTTTGACTGAACTGGCCCTTGAAGATTGAACACCTATTGGTCCGATGAGGGATTGACTTAGGCATCGGATAATCCGATGACTACAGAACAATAACATCCCATATATGTCCTTTGACCAAACAAACAAGCAAAGAGAAACACATGTCTTAGGACTTTTTGGGCAACCCCTTACCCCTAAAAAAGGCTAATATGCCAATAACTTGGCTAAACCTTAAAGCAAATGGAACATCGAGAGAAATAGGAGGAAACATATCCAAATAAAATGTAAGGCCCATGCTTTGTGAGGTAGAGTATGAAGACTTCTATCTCTTTGAAGCATGTTCCTCTAGGCATTAACGCGCCTAACATTTTGTTCTTTCCACCTTATATGAGTTGAGATATTGCATTTCAAACAAGTCTCTTTCTCATGAGGTGGGTTCCCCTTTGTGACAATCTGCCGTATGCAATGCCAAACAAATTATAGTGCAAGAAATTAGATGAGTGCAAGTCTATATGGCAGGGATCATGCAAGGCATAAAATAAATCTATCTTGCCAAGTTTGAACCTTCCAAAGGCTTCCTCAGGGAAAACTATTTCTAGCTCGCCCCTATCCTTTGGGAGTTAGACAAGACCCATATGATATGCATCCTTACATGAACATGGAAACTTACATGACGTTAGATGCATCTAGCACATTTAATTCACTTCTAAGTCTAGAAAAGGTTTTCTCATCAAGTGGTTTAGTGAAGATATCTGCCAATTGTTCTTCGGACCTAACACCTTGCAAAGAGATGTCTCCTTTAGCCTCATGATCCCGCAAGAAGTGATGGCGAATATCAATGTGCTTAGTGCGGGAGTGTTGAACGGTGTTTCTAGCTATCTTAACCGCACTTTTAGTGTCACAAAGGAGAGGCACACAACCAAATTTAATTCCAAAGTCCAAAAGGGTTTGCTTCATATATAGAATTTGGGCACAACATGCACCGGCCGCTATATACTCTGCCTCCGCGGTGGACAAAGCCACGGAATTTTGCTTTTTGCTCGACCAAGATACTAGGAAACACCCAAGTAAGTGGCACCCACCGGAGGTACTCTTGCGATCTACACGGCATCCGGCAAAGTCCGAATCCGAGTATCCCAAGAGGTGGAAACTAGCGTTCTTGGGGTACCACAAACCTACACTTGGGGTATGCTTGAGATACCGAAGTATCCTAAAGAACGCCTTACGATGCGATTCTTTAGGTGCCGCTTGAAAGCGAGCACACAAGCACACACTAAACATGATATCAGGCCTAGATGCGGTAAGATATAACAATGAACCAATCATGGAACGGTAGTGAGATTGATCAATAGGTTTACCGTCCAAGTCCGCGTCGAGATGACAATTTGTCGCCATTGGAGTACTTCTTGAGCTACAATCTCCCATCTCAAATTTCTTCAAGAGGTCCTTGGTGTACTTCTCTTGGTAGATGAAGGTCCCCTCTTGAAGTTGCTTGATTTGAAATCCAAGGAAGAAGTTGAGCTCTCCAATCATTGACATCTCGAATTCCCTAGACATCATGGTGCCAAACTCATGGCTAAGAGATTTGTTAGTTGAGCCAAAAATAATATCATCGACATAAATTTGACAAATAAATAAATCCCCGTCGATGTCCTTGGTGAAGAGTGTAGTGTCCACCCTCCCGATCTTGAATCCTTGCATGACCAAGAAATCCCTTAGACGTTCATACCACGCCCTAGGTGCTTGCTTGAGCCCGTAGAGCGCCTTGTGTAACCTATACACATGATTAGGATTCCTCGAATCTTCAAACCCGGGAGGTTGCTCAACATAAACAAGCTCGTTAATATAACCATTAAGAAAGGCACTTTTAACATCCATTTGATAAAGCATTATATTGTGATGTGAAGCAAAAGCAAGGAGTATACGAATAGCTTCTAACCGAGCGACCGGAGCGAATGTTTCTCCAAAGTCTAGTCCTTCAACTTGTGAGAAACCCTTGGCCACAAGTCTTGCCTTGTTGCGGACCACAACGCCATTCTCGTCTTGCTTGTTGCGGTACACCCACTTCGTTCCGATGACGTTCTTGTCCTTGGGTCGCTCCTCCAACACCCAAACTTCATTGCGGGTGAAGTTGTTGAGTTCTTCTTGCATGGCCATCACCCAATTTGGATCTTGGAGTGCTTCCTCTATATGAGTGGGTTCTACACACGAAACAAACGAATAGTGCTCACAAAACGAAGCGACATGGCGAGAACGAGTACTTACTCCCCGTGACGGACTTCCGATGATTTGATCAATCGGATGCGCCTTGGAGATGCGTCCATGCCTCATAAGTGATTGTGAAGCACTTGGCGGTGATGAAGCATCTTGCTCGTCTTGTGGTTGGACTTGATCTTGGACTTCTTCTTCTTGTTGATGTTGTGTGGCTTGTGAATCTTGCATTGGCAATGGATCATCTTCTTCTTCTTCTTCATCAACTTGAGGCGCCATGGAGGTGTTGATGTTGGAACTTGATGCTCCCCCTTGATCATGGCTCTCCTCAACTTCGGGCTTGATGTCTCCAATGGTCATGTTTTTCATGGCTTCTCGTAGAGGCTCATCATCTATATCATCATGACCAAAACTCTCCTCTTGGGAGCCATTAGTCTCATCAAACTCAACATCACAACTTTCTTCAACTAACCCGGAGGTTTGGTTGAATACTCGATATGCTTTTGAGTTTGACGCATAACCAAGAAAGATACCAACATCACACCTTCTTTCAAACTTACCGAGCCTTTTCTTGTGGTAGATGTAGCATTTGCACCCGAAGACTCGGAAGTAGGAGATGTTGGGCTTTCTCCCAATGAGGAGCTCATATGGGGTCTTTTGAAGTAGTCGATGAAGATAGACCCTATTAGCGGCATGGCATGCCGTGTTGATTGCTTCGGCCCAAAACTTCTCCGACGTGTCATAGTCATCAAGCATTGCTCTAGCAAGGGTGATGAGAGTCTTGTTCTTCCTTTCAACGACACCATTTTGTTGAGGGGTGTATGTGTCCGAAAATTCATGCTTCACACCTTCACGATCACACCACTCCCCAATGTTGTAGTTCTTGAACTCGGTGCCGTTGTCACTTCGGACCTTGATGATGGGAAGTTGAAATTCCCTTTGAGCATGTTTAGCAAAGGTCTTGAAGACTTCCGGAGTTTCACCCTTGTCACCTAGAAACAAAGTCCAAGCATATCGAGAATAGTCATCGACAATAACAAGACAATAGAGGTTACCACCAAGACTTTGAAATGTGGACGGTCCGAAGAGGTCCATGTGGAGTAGTTCAAGCGGCTTGGAGGTTGAAACCATTGTATTCATTGGGTGGTGTGAAGCAACTTGCTTCCCGGCTTGACAAGCGCTACAAATCTTGTTCTTCTCAAATGCGACATCTTTTACACCGGTCACCATCCCAAGCTTGAACGACTTCTTGAGCTTGCTCATCCCAATGTGAGCAATGCATCGATGCCATAGCCAACCCAAACTCGTCTTGGTGAAAAGACAAGTGGTCAAGCTAGCATCCTTGTTGGAGAAGTCCACCAAGTAAAGATGTCCATGCCGAAAACCTTTGAAGATTAGTTCTTTGCTCGATTCACTAGTCACTACAACACCATTCTTGTCAAAGGTGCACGTTAGTCCAAGATCACATAGTTGTGCAATGGAAAGCAAAATTGAAACTAAGAGACTTAACATAGAGCACATTAGAAATGGACAAATCATGCGAGATAGCAATTTTACCCAAACCAATTACCTTCCCCTTTGAGTTGTCACCAAAAGTAACTTGTTCATGATTGTCGGGGTTCTCTATGGAGGTGAACATACCATCATTGCCGGTCATACGTTGAGTGCACCCGCTATCGAGTACCCAATGCTTTCCTCCGGCTTTGTAGTTCACCTACACACATGAAGTTAGTTTTTGAGTTTAGGCACCCAAGCCAACTTAGGTCCTTGTATGTGTGATACAAGTGATTTTGGGATCCAAAGTTGCTTGGGGAGCTTCCCTTTCATGCCCTTAATGTCTTTGCCGATGAACCTTGCATTCACCTTGCCACCTACTTTGCTCAAGAGATAGTGGTAATCATTGAAAGTAGATTTGTAGTTAGGAGGCAATTTGGGAGAAGGACGGTTGGGAAGAGGACACTCTCTCGTGTGATGTCCGGTGACCTCACAATGTTGACAATAGGAACCAACTTCTTTGATGAAGCTTGTCCTAAGCTCCGGTGAGGGCACCTTTCCTTTGTTGAGTACCGGGAAGGATCCAAGTCCTCTCTTGTTGAAGCCTTTAGCTTGTTGGTAGAGGATTTCCTTGTGCTTGTCCTCCCCCTTAGAGAGTCTTGCCACACTAGTGCGGAGACTTTCAATATCGTCCATCAACTCTTTCTCCCTAGGGCTTGCTTTCAAAAGCAAAGACTTATCCAAAATATTATTGGCATGTGAAATAGTTGACACTTTGCCATCAAGGGTTTCCTTTTTCATGTTTTTCAATTTTAGTTCAATTGCTCCATAAGCAAGGTTAAGCACTTCATGTTCTTGAATCAAGTCATTGTGCTTTCCCAAGAGTGCTCGGTTTGCTAAGTCAAGCTCATGATGGTCAAGCTTGATTTGAGCATTTTCCTCCTCGATTTGCTTGACATGTGATTTGAGCGTGTCATGCTCTTTAAGTATGCTTACATACTTGTCATGCAAATCGAGCTTCGTACTCTCAAGCTTAGCACAAGCTTGTTCAAGTGCCTTAACCTTGCTCTTCTCCCTTTTTATGATGACATGGTTTTCATTAATCATAGATGCTAATTCATCGGGGGAGAGCTCATCATCATCATCGCTAGAATCGTCACGTACCTTAGTGTTACCTTTCGCCATGAGGCACATAGGAGGTGGACGAAGAGGTGAGTTATCCTTGTTGACGATGGCAAGGCCTGCCAAGTTTTGTTCATCTTCACTCTCTTCGTCGCTTGACTCTTCATCCGTGATCCACTCATTGGCCTCACACATGAAGACTTTTTGAGGCCCTCTTCTCTTCTTTGGAAAGAGCTTGGTCTTCTTGCCTTTGTCAAAT
Source organism: Tuctoria greenei (assembly GCA_036927565.1). Lineage (NCBI taxonomy): Eukaryota > Viridiplantae > Streptophyta > Magnoliopsida > Poales > Poaceae > Tuctoria > Tuctoria greenei. The sequence goes on along the minus strand of JAYESD010000011.1, from coordinate 125,315,184 downwards.
TTCTTCTTTCCAAAGGAGCGCTTGGGCTTGACCTCTTATTCATCTTCATCACTTTCTTCTAGCTTCCGATGCTTTCCCTTGTGGTTGTCCTTCCTCTTGTCCGGTCTTGGACAATCATATGATATGTGGCCTAGATCACCACAATTATAGCATGTCTTGTTTTCATCTTTTCTTGGGAGGAAGGCTTTCTTCTTGGGATCAAAAGAGTATCGCTTCTTTGCGATCTTGGAGTTTAGACATGAGAATTTCCTCATCATCAACGCAGCTCATAATCGTCATCTTCGCTTGTTGCTTGCTCTTCTTCACTTGAGCTAGGCTCAACCACTTTCTTCTTCTTGGGAGTTGTCTTCTTGGTTGAAGCCTTGAGAGCAATGGTTTTTGACGATGACTCCTCCATCACTCCAAGTATGCTCATCTCATGAGCATGAATTTCTCCAATGAGCTCCGAAACTTCAATGTTGTCAAGTGACTCTTTTTGGAGCATTGAATTGATAATGTTGTACTTGGGCTTGGGTAGAAGCATGAGGATCTTGCAGTTGATAAGTCCCTTACCAAGAGAAGCAATGTCAAGTGCGTTAATCTCCTCAATGAGCACATTTAAACGAGAAAACATTTGGTTAACATTCTCATGAGGAAGCATTTTAAATTCATCATACTTGGATTTAAGCAAGTGATATTTGAGTTCTTTAACACTAGATGAGCCCTCATGTATTTCAATTAAACATGCCCAAATTTCACAAGCTTTCTCCTTACTAGCAATTCTAGCAAATACGTCTTGACTTATACATTCATAGATTGCATTTCTAGCTTTAGCATCCCATTTTAGTTGATCACCAACATAGTCAAGATTTCCAAACCCCGCATGGGTCGCTTCCCAAACTTCGGGAGCAATAGCCTCTAGGTAGGCGCGCATGCATGCTTTCCAATAGGCAAATTTCTTGCCCTCAAAGGTAGGAACCGAACCCCCATTCTTGGCCATTTTAGCTCTCTAGCGGTGAAGCTAGAATGATCCAATGAGCAACAAGGCTCTGATACCAATTGTAAGGATCGAAATGCCCAAGAGGGGGGGTGAACTGGGCTTTCTTTCAAATTTTAAGGTAATTAAAAACTAATGACTTAAAGCCCAATTCCCTATGCGATTAATCTATGCAATCAATGAAAGTTTAAGTTGCGAAATGAAGATTGCATAAATGTAAAAAGGAGGGAGAGGGATGCAAACGCTCAAAAGGACACGGAGACACGGAGTTTATCCCGTGGTTCAGCAAGATCACAAGGATGTTCCTACGTCCACGTTGTGGCACCCACCGAAGGGTTTTGCCACTCCCAAGTCACCGAGACAAGGGGGTCTTCACTATTCTTCTCCGTTCGCCAACCTCGACAAGGTGGAGCTCAAGCCTTGTACACTTTGAATCCTCCGGGCTTCCACAATCCTCTTGACAAGCTCCGGAAGGATCTCTTAGTTACACACACCAAGGGACACTCCCTTACGGCTCTCACTACACTAGAGATTCCAATCACCAAGAATGGAGGCACACAAGCACTATCTCTAGCTAGTTCTAGCCTATCTCTTGGTGTACAAATGGTGAACAATGATGTGGAAGTGGTAGCTCTATGTCTTGAATGCTTTAGAATGTGTAGAGTATGTCTGGGCTTCAAGTCTTTCCGATTTGACAGGTTGAAGGGGTATAAATACCCAGCCTCCACGAAATAGCCGTTGGAAAAGTAGGCTGACATCACTGCTCTGCGAACACCGGATGATCCGATGTCTCCCCTTCAGTTATCATCTGTCAAAGCCAAATTAGCTGATGTCACTGTGTCAGATATGACCATTGTTAGACCGATGTTGCCCCTGCCTTCTCATCGGATGATCCGGTGGCTCTTCCTCCAGAATTTGCTTGATCTTGATGCTTACTGGAGTGATCGACCAATGTTTGTGAGTCTGTACATCGGATGATCCGGTGCTTCACTTGGTCCAATGGTATTGCAAACTGTACTAATGGACCGATGTCACTGAGCCACTCACATCGGATGATCCGGTGAGTGCTTTGCTCTGAGGTCTTCTTCTTTTGTTGACACAACTCGACCGATGTAGTCAACTCAGAAAACATCGGATGATCCGGTGTGTTCAACTTGTTGACTTCGAGTTGTTTTGAGTTGTTCTTTTGGAATTTGAACTTGTGACCTCTTTGACACTTGTTTGAAATGTTGTTCTGATAGTCTTCAAGCATTGAGTGATGTCAAGTTAGAGCTTTCACTTCTTGTCTTCATATGATTCGATTTGATCCCATTAGTTGATTATATATGGGTCTTCAATGTCATTTTGATTTCATTTGATTGAGTGATTATTGGGACCTTGCATTCACAAATTCATTAGTAATATCGAATGGTTGTCATTAATCACCGAAACCGTACCTCATGGGGCCTAGATGCTTTCAGAGGGCGCGTCTCGGATACCTAATTAACTGAGATGGGCTGTATTGTAACGCGTCTCCTTGTACATTCAACCGAGCCATGTCAGATCCTCGCTGAAGCAGGCTCGTCTCGCTTAATCTTATCAGATACGTTCACCTTTTAGCCTGTCGCCCATCTTTGTCTCCTATTTGAGTTTCTTACATAGTGGAAGCAAGTTCCGGATCCTCTGTTCAACTTCACTGCACCACCTCTGCTCAACGCTGTGCAGCCAAACCACAGCCCCTCCTGCTCAATGAATGGCGATATATGGTTCACATCAAGTTATTCCTCACCCCCATGCTTTCGTTTGATCGTGCCATAGCCCCATTGCAATGGAATTCTAATTTTCTCCCTCACGGTTCAAACAAATTGTGGTCAATTATCATGGAAATTCTCCTTCCATCATTGATTACATCCCATTCCCTTCACAACATAGAAACTAGAAGTCCTAGCAGTCATGCTGGAGTAGTCTTGTTAATTGATCGATTATCGGCCCAGGAATTTCCAATCTAGTGGCCGCTATTGGGTTCCCCTTGCCACACCCGGTGCTCCTCCCATATCCGGCCATCTCCACCTCAATTAAGCTAGAATTTGAGGTTGCTCATGTTTCCAAGATCCTCTAGAGCCTTGTCCTGATGATTTTGATGCAACATTAGGCGAGATTGAGCTCCTCAACGGTCACTACTGCCATGTCCTCGCCGCCGACAATACTCCGGTCGTGCCACACCCCCACCGATGCCTCAACATGTTTCCCACATCGTCGTGATTATTTGTGACCTAGTCCCGACACCTGTAAAATCCCACTGTTTCCTTCATATAAAGTTCAGCTACAAGTTTATTATCAACCATAGTGGAGATCCATCATGGTTATGCACATGAACTTATGGTGGGATACATGAACTTGATCTCATCAAATAATTACCTCCACTCATGCTTAAATTTTATTAACATGAGGAATGGACTTCACCAATAATCTTAGATTAATTCTTTTGACCTCTCTTCAGAGTTTGGAATTATTTTAATGGAGGATCCTAGGTCAAATTAATATGCAGTACCCAATATATATTCAAATTAATTGCAAATTGAATATACTACTATATATTTGGCCCTGTGAAAATTATTCAATTCAGAGGCCATAAATTTTTCTATGGTTTACTATATTCCAAATAGACTTGCTACAAAGTTTCAAAAATTATGAACTCCATTTGTTATTTTATTTGAGACGCTTAGCAAATTCAGACGCTATTAGGAATTCAAATTTTGAATGCTGTGCAACTTAATTGAACATCATGATTTGAACTTACCATCATGGTCAGTATGACTTGCTTGACTTATCCTCAAAGTTTCAAAATTTTTGGAACTCATTTGCTATTTAAATCAGTGACACCATTGAATTTCATCCAAATTCAGATTCAAATTTGAAATTCAATTGGAACTTGCTCCAATTCGAAATCCAATTGCGGAATCAAATTCCAGATATTTATTTGAGCCTCCCCACAAAAATCTAGAGTTTTTGGACCGAGTTTGGTAGGGGAATTGAAGTTTGCAGAGAGGGGAAATGGATAAGAGGAGGTGGGACCCACTGTCAGCCTAACCCACTCGAGTGCAACCCACGGGGGTGCTCTGTATCCAGCTCTCCCCACCGATCGACGCCGGCAGCGCGCGACACTGCAACACGGCATGCATCAACCGAGCTGCATGCTTGCTTGCGCCGTGGCGCGCTCCCCTCACCCCTCCGCCCCTATAAATACCCCCTGGCCGTCGCTGTTGAGCTCCAACCCAGTTCACGCCATTTTCGCCGCCTTTGTTCAATCAAGTTTTCGCCGACGATTGAAGCTGTTTCTCCCTGAGCTGTAAGTAGATAAAAGGCTTGTCACAACCTCCTCTATGTATTCTATTTGGTCATTGATCGTGACATAGCTTCTGCTTGGGATATTTTGAAGTTTCCCGGTCGCTGTCGAGGAAGCCGCCGAGCACCTTCACTGTCTCCCCGTCGAGCTCCAGTTCTAGACCATCTCCAGCCTCGATCCTTTAAGAACAAAGGTTCGCAATCCTCTCTACTTTATGCTCACAGAATCTAAGCCTATGACATGAAGTGTAGCTCAAGTTCTTGTTCGATAACCGAACGATTTCTCAATAGGACAGCAAAGCTTCGCGCTTCAATTCATTTCATTCTTGCAACCATCCTTTAATCTGGTTAGCAGATAGCTTCTGTATATCCTAACGAAGCTTCCTGCCCAAAAACCCTGAAAGTTATTAACCGAGCACCTTAGATTTAGAGTTTTCATGGCTGCCGATTGAAAAATCGTACTTCGCCGTCGAGCTTAGCTTTGCCGGTGATGTCACCCTAATCTAACTCCCAAATCATCCTCCTGGTGTTCCCAGGAACCTCCCTGAACTTTTCTCGAGCCTATTACGCCATTGCCGAGCATTTCAGACGAACGCCAAAACCCTAGCTCCGCTGTCACCGTCGCACCACCATCTCCGACCATCGTATTGGACACCACCATCGGCTTGCGCGGTCGATTTTATGGTTCAGCGGTCAAGCCGAGGCCGAAAGGAGGTCGACGCACCTAAGTCCGGCGAAGCGCCGCCGCGGTTCCGGCGAGAGACGCCACCGCGTCAGGAGGTTGACAAAGGTGCGGGTCCCTCCTGTCAACGACACCGCTCACGTGGGATCAGCTGTAACCACGGATCCGGTGCGGCTGCGCGGGTTAACCCCGTGGATCCCGGTGTGGCTCCGTTTTGATTGGTCCGATTCAAATGAAGTGGGATCGGCCCCTTTTATTTGAAATTTCTAATAGAAAAATAAATCCAAATTCAATCCAAACTTAGAAAATCCATAACTTCCAATAGAACTTTCCAAAAATTCCCAAATAAATTTTTTTAGAACCAGCATGAAGAATAATTTCCAGTGGTGCACTTGGATTTGTATGAAAATCCATATAAATTTCTCTATAATTCCGATAAGCAAAATTCTTAAAGAATTCATTCCTACAGTTCTGTTAATTGGAAAATTCCCAATTTTGGTCAGAACACTATTGTTTTTTTGACCGGTGAAAAACTGCAAGGGAGAACCCCGGCAACCATAAAACATATATTAAAAGAGATGAGGTAACAGGGAGTTACAATAGCTCCGCAGAGCTTGACTAGGTGTTCCAGAGGGAGGAACGTCCTTTACAAACTCTGAAGCCACAAGAGCACACTGGCCCTATCCTCTGGCTTAAAACGGCAGGCCTGAAGCCTTGTAGAAGCAATGAAGGATCATTTCCAGACATTTACAGAGGGAGTAGAGTTTCCGAAAATGACATTGTTACGAGCAATCCAGATCTCCCAGGCCGCTATGGAGAAGGTTTCCATGAAGGCGCGACGACCCCAACTGAGTTTGTCTTTTTGCAGGGTATGAAAGAAGGGGATGTCGTGGTCCCAGTAAATCCCAAGGACATTCCAGCATGCCATGCAGAAGGAGCAGCTAAAGAAGAGATGGTACGTGAGTTCCTCCACATTGTCAGCACAGAGCACGCAGGTGTAGTCGTTCCCGTCAATCGTGATATTTTTTCTCTTCAGGAGGTTGCGTGAGTTGAGCCGGTCCCGAAACATCAGCCACATGAAGATCTTTATTTTCTTTAGCACCTTTGAGGCCCAAATCCAGCTGAAGGGTGTTGGTGGGTTGATGTGCTTATAATAGTTGTTGTAAATAAGCTTGGAGCTGAAAGTTCTTGTTCCCCCGATTGGAGTCCACTCATCCTGTGCAGCTTCCCTGTGTGAAATTTCCTCCAACATGGCCTCCAGATTGGTCAGTTCCAACAGTGCTTCCTCCGACAATGGTTGAAAAAAGTGATTGTGATGGTCTGAGCTGCTGAGGTATTGGGCCATTGAGATGTTGGTTCTTTTTGCGAAGGAGTATAAACGGGGCATGTCCCTTCTGAGGTGGTGGCCTTCCCACTGATCCTGCCATAGTCGAATTGTGTCCCCTGCGGCAGTTTTGACTTCAAAGTTCCTGAGAAAAGAATCAGATAGGCTCACAACATCCCTCCACCAGAAGAATCCTTTTCCTTTTGTGCTGTGGGGGGTTTACCATTTCTGCAATAGCGCTGATGGATGACGTGAACCCAGGGGATGTCTGCTTTGTTATAGATTTTCCAGAGGAATTTCATGAGCAAGGTTGCATTCATTGTAGTGAGGTTTTTCACACCCAGGCCTCCATTTTCCTTTGGTGTTGTAACTTGGTTCCAGGCCACCAGGGGTCGGCCCTTGCCGGCGATTTCCGAGCCTCTCCATAAGCATTGTTTCCTAGCTTTGTCAATAGCTTGAATGGCTGACTGTCTCAATTTGATGGTACACATCGCATAAATTGGGATGGCAGATAGAACGCTGTTGATGAGTGTGCATCGACCAGCCATTGACAACCATGTTGTTGCTCTAGTTAGCGTTTTTTGCACCCTTAAGACAATCCCTTCGAAGGCATCTGCTTTGGGTCTGTCGAGGCTCATCGGCAGACCTAAGTAAGTAATTGGGAATGAACCAATAGTGCAACCCAGTGTGGCTGCTAGAATTGTGGCCTCCTCTTCATCAGTGTTTATTGGTGTTAAGCTTGATTTTGCCCAGTTCACTCTTAGCCCTGTAGCTCCCCCAAAGGATTGTAGTAAGTTTTTCAGAAAGAAGAGTTGTCTCTGGTTGGCTTTGAGGATTAGAATAGTGTCATATGCATATTGTACTACCGGGAAGCCCTCGTTCATTTCTTGATGCAGTGGCAATGATAGAAGCCCCAGCTCCACTGCTTTGTTGATTAAAATTTGTAGAAGATCTGCTGCCAGTACAAATAGCAGGGGGGCTAACGGGTCCCCCTGCCGAACACCTCTTCTGTAGTGAAAAGTCTTTCCTGGCATCCCATTGAGAAGAACTGAGGAGGTGGCTGTATATAGAATATCTGTTACCCATTTGATCCACTGTTTAGGAAAACCCAAAGCACTCAGCATGTGTATGATGAAGTCATGTTCAACCCTGTCAAAGGCTTTTTCGAAGTCTAGTTTGAGTACCATGACACCAGTGTTGGTTTTTTTGGATTGATAGAGGTACTCATAGACCCAAGTCATGCAGTCCTGGATGGTTCTTTTCTTTATGAAACCATATTGATTTTTGTGGATAATGGTTGGGATGACTTCCTGCAGTCTGACTGAGAGTATCTTAGTGATCAGTTTGATAGTGGAGTTCAATAGTGATATGGGCCTGTAATCTGTAACCCTATAGGGATTATTGATCTTTGGGATGAGAGTGATTAAGGAACTGTTCAGAGGCTGGATACTGATGTTGCCATTAAAGAAGTCCGAGCACAGCAGATAAATGTCTTCCTTAATGATGTGCCAGCATGCCTGAAAGAATTTTGTGTTGAACCCATCTGGACCTGGGGCTTTGTCAGTTGGCATGTTTTTGAGTGTGACATCAATTTCCTCCCTGGTGACCGAGTTGCATAATGTATGTAGATGTTGTCCAGGAAGCACCCAATGGTGGATTTGTGGCCATTGTTGAGTCGGGGCAGATTGCCCTAATCTTTCAGAAAATTCCTTCCAGAGGGCTGAGGCCTTGTGCCCATGATCCACCAGCTCCACTCCATGGTCATCTTGAATGACTGATATATTGTTTCTCCTATATCTTTCTGTTGCTGCAGCCAAGAAGAATTTGGTTGGCTCATCACCAAACATGGCCCAACGCTCTGTATAACATTGTCTCCAGTAGTCATTCTGTTGCTTTAAGAGCTGAGTGAGTTGACGTTTGATCATGTTTCTGAAATAGCTTTCCTGCAGGTATAGTGTCCTCTGCTCTTCCATTGTGTCCATGATCAGAATAACTTCATTGCATCGTTTGATCAGTTTTTTCAGCCCACCTAGTGATCTGCTCCACTTGCGTAGCTTGTATCTCAGGCGTTTTAATTTAGCAGAAACCCTCCTTGCACTACCAACTGTTGGCAGAGGCTGGTCCCACGAGTCCTTGACAATGGTGAGAAACTGTGGATGTCTGAGCCAGTAGTTTTCAAAACGAAAGCATTTTGATTTAGGTATGGTGGTGCATATCTGAGCTACTAGTGGGACATGGTCTGATGTGTCCCTGGCCAGTGGCCGAAGTGAGGAGTTGGGAAATGATAGGGACCATTGCGCTGAGGTAAAGCACCGATCCAGTTGCTCAAGTAGAGGCGATTGTTGCATGTTGCTCCAAGTGTAATTCCTACCTTGGAGAGGGATTTCAATAAGTCCCAAGTGTTGGATGATGTCATTGAACATCTGCATGTCCCCTATATTTGCTCCCGTGCGGTTGCGATCACTGGCGTGGTGATAAAAGTTGAAGTCCCCAAATATCATGTAGAGCTCCTACGGTTGCAACGAGAGATTCCAGAGCCAGTCGATGAACTCCTGCCGGCGAGGTCCCTAACAAGGTCCATAGACTAAGATCAGGTGCCAGACGACCCCATTCTGTCGGTATGTGAACCGCATGAATATGGCAAAGTCCCTGATATCCAGAGCTTCCCCCTGAAGTAAGCTATCATTCCAGGCGACCAATATACCTCCTGAGGCACCCCTGGATGTGAACACTATTGTTAATACACTTGATCTCCAGTAAAAGTTTCAAGCTCATTGGACTTAAAATACTGGGTTGATCAGTATTCCAAATCTCTATGTAGTTATAAATTGAGAAAAATGGAAAATCAATTTCCAGAAATTTATACAAAGTTGAAAAATCAGTTTCTCCCTGGAGGAAAGTTAGAAAATAGTGAAAGAAATTTTCCTAGAACCAGTGAGACCCCCTCTACATGATACAACCCCTGGTAACCATGATAGGTCTCCAAAAATTTCAATCAAAATTTAGAGAAGGTTATTGCTTACCATAATTTTTAAGAACAACAAACTTCCTTGATCATCTCCTGTTCTTTGCAAGAGTCTTCTCTATAGTCTCTAGTATCTACCCTAAAAATCACAAAGCCAATTAAGATAATTATCCTATTTTCATCCTAGGAGTTCACACCACCTCAAGCATATTAATTATTTTTCAAAGTCATTCATACCTAGTATATGCATATCGTGTAGTAGCTGAAATCGAGGAGCAGCCAAAAGCTTTGGAGGTCCAGCTGCAAGAAACTAACATAGGCTCAGACTCGCATTTAGGCAAGCCCCGGTTTGCATTTAAGTTCCTTACAGTGTTTTGCAGTTTTATTTCACCTTACGTCTTCAGATGATTGTGCATTACGTTTAAGGTGTTTGACATCCACTTGCATGGCCCCCAAATCCTATGGTGTCTTGGGTAGGTCTACGACCCATTGAGTAGACACTGCTATGCTTATGCTCATAGGAATTCAGTAGAAGTCAAGTAGTTGGAATCTACTCGCGAGATAGGAATTTTATCACACGGGAGATTCTGGAATAAGAAAATGGTTTATGAATATGAAATTGAGACCGGGCAGTGGGTAGGATGCAGCGAGACGTGGTCTCACGTGCGTAGACCTGCTTGTGTCGATTGAGGACCTTTTCATGGGCGGTCCTGCTGGAGAAGCTTGAATTGCACGGGCGACATACTGGAGGAATGGGCTCAAGTAAACTGACGTAGCTTGATACTGGTTTGTCGAGACATTCTGTTCCGTTTTATAGGCGTGGGTTGAGGGCAGCAAGGTGTAAATCAGCTGGTGGACATGTCAGAGTACGCCCCACGCAGTGACCTCCTACTCGTGACGGATCGACCGGTTCGACATTCGAGTGTTTAGTGAAGGGTGGCCATATACGACTAGTACTGAATTGTTATGTAGGTACTGCTGTAAGTACTCACTGGCATTTCTGAAAGTGCATATGTGTCGTGTTGTTCCGGGTATGTCCTGATTGCAATCACCGTCCCTCACGGTAATAAAGTACCACTTGTTCACTACACCGTGACGTAGTAAATACTAAAGAAGTCAGGAGAATATGATATATTAGTTTACAGAATGCTTGGACAACCTTGTTTGGCTTAGAGATAGTACAATTAAAAGTTTACAGTTTCCCCATACTTTACCTGTAATAGCATTATGTGCTTTGTGCACGTCAGATCATCGGCAAAGCGTTTCTTGTTTGATTGTGGAGTCTATGATGTGCCGTGCCTGAAGAATGTCATGCGTTACTTAAAATATGAATATAAGGATCCACTTGTAGGCGAGTCTTTATGCTTTACTTTACCTATGTTTAGTATTCACCCTTGCATATGTCTAGTGAGACGGGTTAGTCTTGCTGAGCCTTATGCTCACGTTTGTAGTTAACGAGTTTTTGCAGATTATACGACTGATGACGGGTTTGATGACGATGTTGCACCCCCTCCGGGTTTACAGCCGAGTGGGAACCCTGCACGCCGTCGTGAATTGTGTGTTGCTAGTGCGAAGTATCCAGGGCATGGATGACTTTGCATTTGCATAGCTAGTGCTGAGATATGATGTATAGTTCATTTCCCTTCCGTTAGTATTTTAAAACTTCCGCTCTGCTTTTAAATAAAGACTTGGTATTGTAAATTGTTCTTGTTCTATTCTTGTATACTGTTGGGCTTTGCATCGCACGACACCAACCAATGAGATCCTTGGAGGTCGGGATTCCGGTCCCCACAACACCCCTTGCCTCCTCCGGCATAGCACCGACCGGCACCACTGCCTCCCCTGGCGCGACCCCCTCCCTACTCGGGATATAAGACGATGCTGGCTGGCAGGCCCATTAGTCAGTGGCCTTTGATGATTTTCCTATTTTTGGTGCTAACAAAAATCCAGAAAACCTTTCCAACTTGTAAAAATCATATAAAGTAGTAGAAAGATCCTTAAAATGTGAGACAAAATTTTGTGGATTCCTTGTGATGTTACCTTTGCAGCGAACCAAATTATTTGAAATGAACAGTTTTTTAAATATCTCTAAAATTCAGTAAGTGTAAACCTTGCAAGAATTCTTAGGCACAATCATGACCTTATAAAATTCTGTAAATATTTCAGTAATATCTTAGTATGACCTAGTATCTCTAGAACAGTTTTCACTTCCATTTGATCTAAGGATCATCAGAAATTAATTGATCAATGCTTGTTCAACCTTAATTGATCTTGAACAATTTATTCTGGAAAGTCCCTTCATTTGAAATTCATGAACCTTTGCCAAACATATTCCATATACCCAGCAACTGTAATATAAGTTTCAAACTTGTTATATCAAAGGAGCATTAAGAATTTATAGTGATATTACTCTATGTAGGTTTAAGACCCTAAAAATAGGTTTCATAATCCAGATTTATTTTGAGAAGTCTCACCAAATTCCTTTATCAACTTTGGACTTCATATTTTGTATGCTAATCTCATAGGTGCAGAATATTCATCCTTTATTCTAATTTATAGCCAATGAAACATTAATCCTCCAAGTTCTTCATCTCTATGCTTGCAAGCATAAGTTGATCTTCTACTTAAACAAGTAAGTAATACAAGTACTTCTAAAAAACTTAAGAAATCAGTAGATCTTCCTTTTAGATTTCCTAATTAGTATTATTCGGTAATATGATTCTTAAAGTACTTTGGTTCTTAAGTCATACAATTGAATCTAGATGCATAATCATGTCGACAGATGACCATGATGAAGAAGATCAACGAGGAACACGACTAGGAGGAGAAGGAACTAGCATGGACCCCGCTGCGAGCAAGGTTTGCCCAAGCAGCACAAAAAAACAAGATTTCCCCAAGCAGAACACAAGAACAAGACGTGCACAAGCAGCAGTAAAGCCAAGAAAAGGAGGAAAATGATGAGAAGCTTCATCCAGAAGAGCAAGCACTAACTTATTGACATTTAACCTAGTCACAACCTAAGGCAAGCTCCGGTTTGCATTTAAGTTGTTAAACAAGTTTTCTTTTCTAATATATGTGATGGTTAGAATGGAATTTTGCATTAAGTATATGATTGTATGACACTCCACCTGCATGACCAAAGGATCCCTGGAGTATATGAGTAATCTAGGGTTTTACATAATTGTTAATCTTATACTTATGTTGGAAAGAAGATGGATTGGTATGGATCGAGTAGACGGACTCTACTCGTGAACAGTAGTAAGTAGAATCGATTGGAGGGAACTGGAGACCGAGTAGGAAGGCTAGGACACTCAAGAACACGGGTCTGCTAGCATAGTTCCTGCCTGTATCGATCAAAGACCCCACCGTGTGCAGTCCTGCTGGACAAGTTTGAACTTGTACCGGGTGCATACTAGGTATATGGACGTAGGAAACTAATTGAACTTGTTAACCTGGGTGTCGAGGCAATCCCCACTTTCCTAGGCCACTAGCCAAGAGGAGTGTAGTGACCCCTGCAACAATCCCGTAAGTGGGCCTACTTCTGCGATGTTGGAACCGGTTCGACATTTGGGTGTCTCGTGAAAGGGTCACTTATGACGTTACGGAGGAGGACCATAAGTCTCTTTTGGATGGATGTATGTGACGTGTAGGATGGGTGTATCCTGATTCGAGTCACTGTCGCTCGCAGAAGGGGGCATACTTGTTCACTACGTTGTGACGTAGTAACAACTGGGAACTGGATAGAACCTATTGTATGGTTAAGCATGTTGAAGTAGTGGTAGAAGCAAACTAAAGTTATTATTCTAAACAGCTTTACATGCTACTAATAAACTAAAAGAAGTATCTACTAATAGTGAATGTTTACTTATTGCAGTTTAAATTCCAGTCTTACGTCTCCAGCACGTAGAGTTTCATATTCTTAGGTGCGACGATTAAGTCTTGTTGAGCCTTGTTCTAACGGTTGCATTTATACGAGTTTTGCAGGTAATTAGCTATGACGGGTTTCTAAGCTTTGACCTCTTTGGGGTATATAGCCAAATGGAAGCCCTGGAAGTGGAAGTGCATCTAGACAATCTCTTGTTGGTTTTGGACGATTGATGACAAACAATTAAGATCCTAATGAACTTATTGAGATGACTGCAGGTCAATTTAAATGAGATAGTTTTGTGCACTCAAAAAGTGAAAAATGAAGTGGTGAAGAAAAAGAGAAAAGCCCAACTGACGACAGAAGCGCAAAGTAGACTTAAATGTATATCATGTGTGTGTGAGAGACACATCCCAAGAGATCAAGTCATTGAATAGGGGTAAGGGCTTAAAATCAACCTAAAAATTCACTAAGCACTAGACTAGTCTGTTCATGGACTGAACTAATCCGTTCAACTCTCCGTTGTTCAAATTCAAAGTGCACCGGACTAGTCCGAACATGGACTGGACTAGTCCGATCAACTTTTTGGAACACATTTCACGGTGCACCGGACTAGTCCGTTCATGGACTGGACTAGTCCGTTCAACTTTCTGTAAACTCAGTACACTGTGCACCAAACAAGTCCGTTCAATGACCGGACTAGTCTGTTGAACTCTCTAATGTTCCATAACACATCACACCGGACAAGTCCATCTGAGGACTGGACTAGTCCGAGAAAGTTTCTGATGTTCCAATACACAAGGTAACAGACAAGTCCGGACACCTACCAGACAAGTCTGGTATGCCTCACATAATTTAGGGTTTCTAGTGTGCTGCACAATCCACGCCGATTTTACACAGCACACCAGACAAGTCCGGTCCCTTGTATGGACTAGTACAGCCGTCGGGATCCCTAACGGTAACAATTTTGGAAACACAATAAATAGGAGATCCACGACCCCATAAATATAACTCACGTATTCCACTGTTCGCAACTCAAATCCTAGCGCCGCCACTTGTCCCAAGAGCACAAAAACACATCTCCCACGCATCTAAGTTCCTCAAAAGTGAAATCTTTTGAGTATTCAGATTTGGGATTGGGAGATCATTGTCTACGCGTCATTGAGCTCTTGGGGTTTGATCTCTTTATACTCATGCAATTACTTGTAATTTTTTCGAGTGTATTTGATCATCTTTTAACTGTAATTCTTTTGGGAGCCCTCAACGTGTGAGGTTGCCCCATCAACTCGGTGATTACCCATGATAGTGGAATCAAGTCGGCCTTGTGTGGTGACTTGACGAGGGAAAGGGTTTGAAGAGACCCGGCTCTGTGTGGGCTTCCTCAACGAGGAGTATATCTCTTTGGTGAGATCGAACCTCGGTAAAAATCCATGTCTCCGTGTTATTTACTCTTTTACTTTTGCAAGTTTGATTATCTAGGGCATTAGATTTAATCTATCAATTAATTTGTATTTCACGTGTAACCTTGCAACACTGGTTGTTCAATCAAGTGATCTCAATAGTTGTTCAATTTCTGCTGCTATAACATCTCGATTTCCTGCATTAGTACTTGATTATTTCACAATACATCATCACACCGGACTAGTCCGCTATAGCACCAGACAAGTCCGATCTCTCTGGTGTTTGACGATTTGATTAAGTGTGCAGGAAATTATCAAATCCTATTCACCCCCCCTCTAGGCCACATTCAATTGGTATTAGAGCAGGTTCTCCATCGACAAGACTCACCGCTCAATGAGATCAGTGACCTCTAAGAAGAAAAATGAGATCCCGAAGGGCCTCAACACGAAGAAGAGCAAGATACAAAAGCCTTCGAGGTACTCACAGAAAATTAACATGATGATGAAGAAGTGTGTCACCTCAAGGCACTTTTAAGGAAGAATCTTCTGAGTCAAAAATGAAAATAGGACAAGAAGATGACAGGGAGTGGTCATCACGACTACTCTCGATATCCTTACTATTACAATCGTCTCAATTCAAATAATCATTATATTTCCATTCCCATGGGAAAACCTCCGCAATTCGACGGAAACGATTATACCATGTGGAAATACAATATGAAAATGCATCTAATCTCATTGAACCCAAGTCTTTGGCATATTGTGTGTACATGTGTAGATATCCCGGATACAGATGATGAACTCACTCGGAACAAGAACAAGAAATTCACCGCAACGCACAAGCCTTTGCAGTGATCACTTCATCTCTAAGCTGAGAAGAGTTCACCAAGATTGATGGACTAGAAAGTGCAAAGGAAATCTGGGATACACTCAAGACTACACAGGAAGGAAATCAGTCAATCCGAGAAGCTAAAATTGAAATGCTTGAAGGAGAATTGGGGAGATTGCCATTGAAGAGAGCAAATCACCTCAAGACATGTACAACCAGATGAAGGCGCTTATCAACAAGATCTGCGCCTATGGAAGCAAGAAGTGGACTGACCATGAGGTGGTCAAAAGAATGCTTAGAGCATTTATGCCAAGAAATGTCACCTTGTGCTCTAAGATCCGAGAAAGTCCGAGGTTCCACAAAATGACTCCGGATGAACTATTGGGCAAGATTATCAACCATGAGATGATGGAGAAGGAGGCCCGATATGTCAAAGACCTAGTTGAGCTCACTTCCTCCAAGAAGAAGGATGTTGTTCTCAAAGCAACTTGCAAGCCTAAAGGAAAGCAAGCTCGTGAAGCACAAGATGATGAAGACACAAGTGATGTAAGCACCGATTTGGATGAAGAGGAAATATCACTCTTCATCAATAAATTCAAGCACATGATGAGCAGAAGGAAGGGCAACAAGTCAAGTGAAGGGAAGAGCAAAGAAAAAGGAAAATCGAAGGATCGACGTACCTGCTACAACTGTGGTGGGTACGGTCACTTCATAGTTGACTGCAGTTACGAAGAAAATAAAAGGAACAAGGAAGCGAAGCCTCAATAAAAGAAAATCTTTAGGAAAAGGAGGCAAGCTTACCAAGTGCACATTGGCAAGCAGTGGGACTCAAACAACGAGTCCTCCTCCGATGAAGAAGAGGAGATGGCCAACATGGCCATCAAGAAGCATACCAAGAAGTCTATGCTCTTACCGAACATGGGAGGGTGGGAGACTCATAATCACACTTTCCTCATGGCTAAAGAAGGCAAGAAAAAGGTTGGACTTACACCTCCTTCGCTAAATTCCTCTATTGATGATTTTGACAGCTCTAGTGAAAATAAGGAGATGTTTAGGGGACTAAGTAAAACTACATTAAAGAAAATGAAAATATTGTCGAGTGAATTTTTTGAGAAGGGGGAGCTTGTCAACCGACAAAAACATATGATCCTGCGTTAAAGGAAGAGATATCAAGGGGTTGAGAAACTCCTTGAGCTTGATAGAGAAAAGAGCAAGTCACTTGAGCATGAGCTAGCCTTGAGTAAGGAAACTTACGCAAAGCTAGAAGACTCACACGTTGCAATAAAGGATCAACTTGCTAACTTTTCTATGTAGGATCGAAGAGCACATGAAAAGCTACCATAGGGGGGTGAATGGTAGATTAAAACTTTTTTAGCGGAAGCAACAAAAAACCCTATGTAGAAAATTGATCTGTTAAAGAAATCATTTGTGCGACTAATCTAAACGTGATCAATTGTGACAAAACCAGTATAGATTGTGGATAATCAAGTCAAGAAGATGTCACAACAAGAATCGGGAAAATCCGTCAAGAAAAACTCAAGTTACGATTAAAAGATTGAACAAAGGTCAATCTGTTCTACCAAAAAAAAACAGAGCTGCAACACTACAAAGAAACTCGTGTAGATCCAAAACCACAACCAATGACCGTGAAATTTTCATAGATGATAGATAATCAAGTTGTGAAGACAACCCAAAAAGAATCACGTCAATTGGATCTGTAAAGCTCGATTTATGATAAAACCACAAAAAAAAGATAGTGCTATGCAGAAACTCGATGAGAAAGACTTGACAGAAACAAGTCAGACAAACAAGCACAAAAGTTCCTTTCAACTACGAATTTTATTCAATAGAACATAAGAGGAACAGTCCAAAAGTCATCTTCCACGAGCTCTGGCCTCCCTTGCTTATATAATCAGCCCGAAGGCCAACTCAACTCAAACTATGACTCTAATCCAACTCAATTCACGAATCGAAACTTTCCATAACTGCTTAAGACTCTTCTATACCAAGATAGAAGAGAAGCAATCTTAAGACTTCCAAACATCTTAGGAGCGTATCCCACATTCCTAAAACAACTCAAATTCGTGACCCACACGAAATCCTATCGTAACCAACTCAAATCTTTCCATATTTGAGTCAAACCTGACTCAACCGCAACCTGAGTCCATAACCTAGTCGGTTGGACCTTTCCGACCAATTATTTATGTACACATATCTTCATCACGCCTTGGAACCATGTAGCCACGTCCATGCACTCCATACACACGTGCAAACACCTTCCAACGATGTCCACGATACCTTCATATGCATTGTTCTTGATGCATATATGTTGTGTGACCTCCCGATCAACTCAACCACAATTCCTCCCGAACTTGATTGTTGAACCTCATCTTCTCCCTATGACTAGTTCAATGGATCCCGTCACCAGCCATGTCTTGAACTCAAGCAACATTTGCACATGAACAAACAACCAAGACTTCCGATCACAAGTCCTTGACTTGACTCTCGTTAGTTCCGATAACCACAACACCATACATGAGCACCTCACATAAGCATGTTGCAAACCATAGCAAAAAAATATCAACCATAACCACCAAAATGCATCAAAAACGTAGTAAAATAATACTAAGCAAACTCTACATAAGTGTAAAGTAAGTTCGAAACATTTCAAGGTAAAAGCAGAACCACTACAATCTAGCTCCAGACCTTGCCAAAACTAACCAGACCTTGAGTCGGAGTTTACCAAAGCTAGCAGAACCTACCACCGGAGCTTACCAAAGCTAGTCGAACCTAGTGCCTGAGCTTACCAAAGCTAGGCGGACCTAGTGCCGGTGCTGACCAAAGCTAGTTGGACCTAGCCACAGCAAGTCGGACCTAACCAAAATAAGTCAGACCTAGACAAAGAAGTCGGACTTAGCCAAAGCACGTCGGACCTGGACAAAGCAAGTTGGAACTTACGTCGGACCTTGCTGGAGCTACCCAAAACAAGTTGGACCTATTGTCGGACCTTGCTGGAGCTCAGACCTAGAGTCGGACCTTGTTAAAATGGTGTTTTGTCAGTATTCAAAACTTTTATCGTCATAGCCAATGTATTCAGCACACATATATCTCAAAATCTCCCCCTTGATTAATGCATTGGCAACACCACTTAGAATCTGAACATTGGCTTATTCACATGAAAAATTTTGAAAAGAAAATTCTCCCCCTATGCATATTTCTCCCCCTTTGTAAATCAGAAATAAAATGAGAAGAAAAACAAAAGTTCTCCCCTGAGAAGAATCGTGTCAAAAACACTTGTGAATATGTGGAATGTGTGATCAATTTCTCCCCCTTTGACAATGTATTCAGCAAGGTTCAAAAGATAAATTTCAATTGTTATGAGCATATTATAACGTATACACATAAAACAAAGCTCATCCAAAGTGATACTATCAAGTAACTTACACTATCACATCAATGAGATAATGTAGTGCAAGCCATGCTAGAGACCAAGTTTAATTTTCAATTTAAGCAAGTCATGATCTCACAAACTTAACTATTTCAATACTTGAAAGCATAACACTTGTTGCTGCAATTTTATTTTCTTTTAAGCACAAATTTTGATCATATGACATTTGCAAGAGATTATATGCCGCATCTGCCTTATTCTAACCAACCAAGCCAAACCTATGTCATTTGACAATCAGAAGCTTAAGGCCGTGGTTTTAGTCATACACAACTTCTTCCAAGTTCATATCTAAGTGCAATGATAAGCCATCTCAAAAGAAGAAGTGTGATGCATGCATATTCTCTTGATCTTTTCTCAACTTATATTTGATCATAAAACTCAACATGTGAGTTGATTACTTGATTAATTCTTTATGATTAAAAGCACTTGTGAGCATGCACAAGTTCAAAACAGCAAGAAAGTTCGATCATGACCAGATTTAGTGTAAGTAATTATTCCAATTACTAGTCATGGCAAAAGCTACAAAACATATAACACGAGTAATGTAGTAAGAACTTTCAGCATGTAAAAGGAATCACAAGGTCATATATGTATGAAATTCTATGCTCATATTATTTTTAAGTTCAGATTCACACATAGATTTCCCAAGTTTCAAAACGGTGACATCCTGGCTCAAGGCTTAATAGGATTGATAGAATACTCATACCACCAAGGTATACCTTCGTTTTCTGGAAGCTCAGCTGCAAAGAACTCTGAGGTTAAGCGTGCTTAGCCTGGAGCAATTTTCGGATGGGTGACCGATCGAGAAGTTTTACCGGGTGCGCACGAGTGAGGACAAAATGCGCAAAAAATACTAGTGTTGGTCTGTGGGGCTAGTCTGTGATCCTAGAGAGCTGCCAGAAGTAACGACCTCCAGACCAATAGTGGTTGGGGTGTTACAAAATGGTATCAGAGCCGACCCTCGCGGTTTCACGGGTGCATACGGGTCAAGGACGTGGGTACGTACGCATGACGTGCGGGCCCTCTAGGAGGGACACGGTATGGTATGTATGCCAGTACTGAACGTATGGACGTGGCCAAGAGGGGACGTTCCTGGCTTGGGAGTTGACTGGCGAGGACGTCGGTCTTCTAAGGGGGGTGGATTGTGACATCCTGGCTCAAGGGTTAATAGGATTGATAGAATACTCATACCACGAAGGTATACCAAAATTTTCGGAAGCTCAGCTGCAAAGAACTCTGAGGTTAAGCGTGCTTAGCTTGGAGTAATTTGCGGATGGGTGACCGATCGAGAAATTTTCCTGGGTGCGCACGAGTGAGGACAAAATGCGCATAAAAGACTAGTGTTGGTCTGTGGGACTAGTCTGTGATCCTAGAGAGCTGCCAGAAGTAACGACCACCAGGCCCGTAGTGGCTGGGGTGTTACAAAAACTCCCCCTCAATTTAAGTCATGAGGATGCATAACCCCTATTTCATTACGAATGAAACAAAAACAAGTGAAATCCAAAGGTTTTGTAAAAATGTCAGCCATTTGTTGTTCGATATTTACATGGTGAAACAGTATGTTTCCTTTTTCAACATTATCACGGAGAAAGTGATACCTAATGTCAATGAGCTTTGTTCTAGAATGTTGCACGGGGTTTTTAGCAATGCAAATAGCACTAGTGTTATCACAAAATAGTGGAACACTATCTAGATCAATCCCATAGTCCTTAAGTGTTTGAACAATCTAAAGAATTTGTGAGCAAGCGCTAGCAGCAGCTACATATTCAGATTCGGCCGTGGATTGTGCAACTGAGTTTTGTTTTCTAGAGCACCAAGCAACAAGTGAATTACCAAGAAAATAACAAGCACCCAAAATACTTTTTATATCAATCCTACATCCCCAAAAATCAGCATCTGAAAAAGCTTTCAAAGTAATGGTTGAGGAAGAAGGAAGAAAAATGCCAAATTCTTGAGTTTCATGTAAATACTGAGAATTCTTTTGACGGCTTGACGATGTGAAGTATGTGGAGAAGCTTGAAACCATGCACAAAGACAGACGTTGAGTTGTATGTCTGATGTTGATGCCGTGAGGTACAAAAATGATCCAATCATACTTCTATATTCTTTTGGATCGACCGGGTCACCATCTTCATCAAGTTCAAGTGTCGCTGCTATACCATTGGTGTCTGAAGAGGCTTGCTTTTGTCCATGTTGAAGCGCTTAAGAAGGTCTCTTGTATACTTCGTTTGATGCACAAAAGTACCCTCCTTGGTTTGCTTGATTTGCAGCCCCAAAAAGTATGTGAATTCTCCCATCATACTCATCTCAAATTCAGAACTCATCATAGCTGGACCATGTGAATCGTTCGTGCAAGCTTCCAATGATTTGTTGTGGAGGATGACTTTTGAGAACCAGGAGGGGAGTTGACACTTCACAAGCTTCTTCTTCTTCTTCTTCTTCATGTTCATCACAAATAGATGAGCTTGTGACTTGAGGACGATCTGGACCAGCAATGGTGGTCGTTGGTGCTGGTTGTGAATCAAAATCAGGAGTTGGAACAATGTCATTAGCTGCTGATTTTTTGGGCAGCAGCACCTCTTGTTCCTCATCTTCAACGAAAATACTCTCCCCCTGTGGATATGGATTCGGACCTGCAATATTTGAGCTGGTACCTGGGCTAGCTTCATCAAAACAAACCTCACAAGTCTCCACAATTTTGTTAGTGTCAAGTAAAAGCACACGGTAGCCTCTAGTATGAGTTGGATAACCAAGAAACATGCCATCAACAGATCTAGCTTCAAATTTATCAAGATTACCATGTTTCTTAACAAAGCATTTGCAACCAAAGACCAAAAGTGTGTGACCCTAGGCCTATGTCCAAACCGAAGCTCATATGGTGTTTTTCCTAGCTTAGCACGCAAGAAAACATGATTTGAAACATAACAAGTGGTTGTAATTGCATCTGCCAAAAATTTCCTAGGAGTTTGATACTCATCAAGCATAGTCCTAGCCATCTCAACTAAGGTTCTGTTCTTTCTCTCTACAACACCTTTTTGTTGAGGTACATATAGTGAAGAAAATTGATGTTCTATTCCTTTTTCGGCACAAAAATGATCAAAGGATTGATTTTTAGATTCAGTTCCATTATCACTTCTAATTGCTTTTAAAGATCCTGGTTGATCAATTGATAATCTAAGAAATAAAGTTCTAAAGTGACTAAAAGCTTCATTCTTAGATGCCATAAAATAGGCCTAAGAGTATCTAGAATAGTCATCAACAATCACAAGAACATACCATTTACCTCTGAAAGATTGAACACGTGAAGGTCCTACAGTATCAAGATGCAAAAGTTGACCCGGTTCAGTTATCATGGTCATTGTGAGAGGAGCATGTGAACCTGCAACCATCTTAGCATGTCTACAAGAAGAGCACACAATTTCTTTGTCCCCTTTTAGCTTAGGCAACCCACGTATGCGATCAAGAGCACTAACATGCATGAGATGATAAAAGCCTACGTGACCAAGTCTACGATGCCAAAAATATAAGTCTTTGGAATCATTAGCAACTAGACACCTATGCTAGAAGAAGACATATCAAAATCAGCTTTAAAAACTCTTCCAGACCGAGACATGTTAAAAATAACCTCACTATTTGAACCTACAACTTTGCAGCAATTTTTATTGAAAATAATTTCTGGACTTTCATCTAGCAATTGTGAAACATAAAGAAAGTTGTATTTAAAATTTTTGACAAGTGCCACATCCTTCAAAGTGTAGTGATCATTTACCCTAACTAAATCCATAACAATTATAGGAGTTGAAGAATTATCGGCAATAGTAACATTCTCTACATGTGACACAAAAAAAGAGGGAGGAGAACCATTCTTTGTTACCGGTCATGTGGCGTGAGCAACCTGAATCCACAATCCAAATGTTCTCCTTCCTCAAGCGTGTAACCTACATAGAAGCACAATACGTCAATGACTCAATACTGGGGTTAGTCAAAAGGCATTTAGGAATCTAGTACTGAGTCACACGACGTGCAGTAGGAAAACACGCAAGAGCTGAGACAAAACAGCAGGTTTATGAGCCAAAGATTGAGAATTTTTGTACCTAACTACTGACCTACGAGGTGTTACATGTGTAGCACAAAAAAAAACAGTAGGTTTGGGAGCAAACTTTGCATGTTTTCGATTCATTACAACAGGTTGCATGTTCCTATCACTCGGTTTAGCATGTGCAACAAATTTTTCATGAAAGTTATGAGATTTAGCAATCATTCTTTCCTTTTTCTGTTGTTTAGATAGTCTATAACAAAAATCTATGACATGATCATCTCTACCACAGTAGGTACAATGAAATTTAACTTTGTGTCCATGTCTAGATGAGCAAGCAACATTTTTATGTGAAACCAAATGAGACAACACTCCTGCATATTTGAAAACCACTTCTTTTTGTATAGGAAGTGTTTGAATCAAACCACTTCCTAATGACTTTACAATTTTAGGTTGATGTGCCTTACCATGAGCATGAGAATCAAAACCTAAACCGGTTTTATCATTTCAAGATTTAGAATAATTCAATAGCAATTTCAAATTCTTATTCCCATTATAAAACTGCTCTAGTGTCCTATTCATGTTGTCAAGTTTCTTAGACAAGTCTAGACAGTTTTTACATGAAGTTTTTCCTTTTAGTTTGCAATTAGAACAATATTTAACTTTATGAGACCGTAAAGCATTGTTCAATATAGAAATCTCATTCATAGCATCTTTTAGTTTCTTTTCAAGATCATTACAGATAGAACAATGCAAATCAGATGTTGAAAACAAGCATCTTTTAAGTTTTTATCATTAAGTGCAGCAAGCTTTTTGTTCTTTTCAATTTCAAGTTCAAGTTTATCAAGAGTGGAGGAGTGTGCACTTCTTAAGGAGGACAATTGTTCATATATTAAATCGCATGAGGAACAAGAATCATCACTAGGAATCAAGGTTTTCAAATGATTAATTTCATATTCTAGTGACTCAATTTAGCAGCATTTTCCCTAAGATTTTTGTCCTTTTTCTTAACAATAACAGTTGCACGGGAAATAGCATCACATATTCCATCACAAGTAGGACATACCTCTTCGTTGTCACTGTTGTGTTCTACATCCTCCATACATTATTTTGATTTGCCCACCATGAAGAACAGTTTTGTCAGATCATCTTCATCTTCGTCACTTCCAATGTCTACATCACTCGAGCCAAGTTGTTGAAGTGCGGTGATGAAATTGTTTATCAGTTTGCATCCTGTAAACCCTTATTTTTCTTGTTGGTGTTGCCAGAAGAGGACTTGACATTATTCTGCTTTTCATCACAGGTAGAAGGACCTGAAAGGTTAGGGCAGTCTATATGAAAGTGTCCTGTATTACCACATTCAAAGCATCGTTTAGGTCCGGAGCTTCCTCTCCTTCTAGATCTCACATTTTGCAATGATTTTGAGAACCGAGTAGAGATGAGTGCTAGCTCCTCTTCTAGAAATTCTTCAATCTGTTCAGGGTTAGTGAAGACAGCAAAACAAGTGTATTGCTAGATGAAGATTGGCTGGAGCTAGGCTTATCACGTTGAGAAACAAATGCAAGAGACTTGTTGGGGTTCTTACGTGATATAATGTCAATTTCATGAGTTTTGAACTTGGAATAAACCACATATAATGTAAGTGTACTCATGATAGTGGATTCACAAATAGATGTTACTTTCATCTCTCAGATTCACATGTCTAATGCATTTAATAATTGCCTAGCGTTCAACATCTGAAAAGTTGACATTAACACTACGCAAGTTGCTGATAATTTTGTTAAAGCAAGCAAATAATTTGTCAATTGACTCACCTGGTTGCATCTCAAAACACATATATTCTTTCTTGAACATGTCCTGCCTTACCTCCTTGATCGTGTTGGATCCTTCGTGGTAGTCACAAAGTGCTCTCCACACATCATACGCCGATCGGAGGTGTGCAACACGATCGAAGTCCCTCTGAGTTAGTCCTTGGATTATCATGTTTTGGGCTTTGTTGTTGTTATCGACATCTCTTAAGTTTGTAGACGTGACTTGATCATTCGGCGACACATTGTATGGCTTGTACACTTTTTCCATATCACGAAGCCTTGCGCCTGGATAAAAGCTTCCATGCGTGCCTTCCAAACCTAAAAATCAATGCCAACAAACACACAAGGTTTTAAGACTATTTCTCCATGCTGATTAGTCAAAACATGTGCAAATAAAAATGATTAGAGCACTGTAATTCCGGTACCAATTGTAGGATCGAAGAGCACGTGAAAATCTACCAGAGGGGGTGAATGGTAGATTAAAACTTTTTCAGCGGAAGCAACAAAAAACCTCTCGACAGAAAATTTATCTGTTAAAGAAATTGTGTGTGCGACTAATCTAAACATTATCAATTGTGACAAAACCATTATAGATTATGGAGAATCAAGTCACGAAGACGTCACAACAAGAATCACAAAAATCCACCAAGTCAATCTGTTCTACCCTATAAAAAAACAGATCTGCAACACTATAAAGAAACTCATGTAGATCCAAAACCACAAATCCAATGACCACGAAATTTTCATAGATGACATATAATCAAGTTGTGAAGACAACCCTAAAAGAATCATGTCAATTGGATCTGTAAAGATCGAGTTATGATAAAACCACTAAAGAAAGGTAGTGTTGTGCGGAAACTCGACAAGAAAGACTTGAAATAAAAAAGTCAGATGAACAAGGCACAAAAGTTCCTTTCAACTATGAATTTTATTCAATAGAACACAAGAGGAACAGCCTAAAAGTCATCTTCCACGAGCTCTGGCCTCCCTAGCTTATATAACCAGCCCGAAGGCCAACTCAACTCAATCTAGGACTCTAATCCTACTCAATTCACGAATCAAAACTTTTCATAACTGCTCAACACTCTTCTATACTCAGATCGAAGCAATCTTAAGACCTACAAACACCTTAGGAACTTATCCCACATTCCTAAAACAACTCAAATTCGTGACCCACACGAAATCGTATCATAACCAACTCAAATCTTTCCATATTTGAGTCAAACACGACTCAGCCGCAGCCTGAGTACATAACCTAGTCGGTTGGACCTTTTCGACCAATTCTTTATGTCCACATATCTTCATCATGCCTTAGAACCATGTAGCCACGTCCATGCACTCCATGCACATGTGCAAACACCTTCCAACGACGTCCACGATACCTTCATATGCATTGTTCTTGATTCAAACATGTTGCGCGACCTTCCGATCAACTCAACCACAATTCCTCCCAAACTTGGTTGTTGAACCTCATCTTCTACCTAAGACTAGTTCAATGGATCCCGTCACCAGCCATGTCTTGAACCAAAGCAACATTTGCACATGAACAAACAACCAATACTTCTGAGCACAAGTCCTCGACTTGACTCTCGTGAGTTCTGATAACCACAACACCTTACATGAGCACCTCACATAAGCATGTTGCAAACCATAGCAAAAAGATATCAACCATAACCACCATAACGAATAAAAAACTTAGTAAAATAATACTAAGAAAACTCTCCATGAGTGTAAAGCAAGTTTGAAACATTTCAAGGTAAAAGCAGAACCACTGCAATCTAGCTTTGGACCTTGTCAAAACTAACTGGACCTTTGAATGTGGCCTAGAGGGGGGGGGGGGTGAATAGGCCTTTTTGATATTTGTCGGAACCTGCAACACTTAATCACCAGATCAAAACTTGAGATATCGTACTAGTCCGGTAAAGTGCGGACCAGTCCGGTGTGTACGGACTTGGTTGATCAATTTTGATTTATTAAATTTGATTCTAGGGTGTAGCAGCGGAAATATACTTGTAATTTATGTGTTGCAAGATTATGTACTAGGGTATATCACAAATCAATCTTAAATTTGATATTTCAACATAAAGTGAGCAAGATTAATTGAAACCCTAGATTGATATGATGTAAAGAACGATGAACACAAAGCAAAAACACAAGAGATTTATCCCGTGGTTCGGTTCCCACAGAGACAACCTACATCCACGTTGAGGAGTCCACTAAAGGACCGGGTCTTATCCAACCCTACCCTCGTCGGATCGCCACCAAGGCCAATCCTCTTCCACTTATCACAAAGGGGTGAATAACCAAATTCAAAGGGGCCTTCTCACACATTGGGGGCTCCCCTAGATTACAACACGAAATACCACCAAGAACACACTCAAAAGATTACAATAAAATCCCAGGAGTGTGTTAGAAAATCAAACCAAGAGCTCAATGAGTGTTGAACATGTCTCTCCAATGATCTAGAGTGTATCCTTAAAGGATTGATCTTTGTTGCACTTAATTTTGTGGAGATATGTGTTTTTGAGGCCTTTGGGAGGTGTGACGGTGCTAGGGTTCGAGAGAGATTCAAGTTGGGTCGTGCACCTCTATTTATATGGGGTTTCTAAAAGTGACCGTTAGGGTATAGAAAGATCGGAATAGTCCATGGTGGACACCGTACTAGTCCGGTGTACTGTGTGTAGCAAACCCTAAGTGTCCCGAAATATCGGACTAGTCCATCTAGGAGTGGACTTGTCCGATTTTGCTTCTAGAAATCTTCAGACTAATCCGATGGACATCGGACTTGTTTGGACAGTGAAACCCTAAATGGTTATGGGGACAAGTCCACACTTTGAGGACTTGTCCGATTTAGGTCAGAGAGTTTTTCGGACTAGTCCGTGCTAATATCAGACTTGTCCGATTTAGATCAGAATGAATATGGGACTAGTACGGTGGCGATCGGACTTGTCCAATTTTGTGTGACTTGTGAAGTTTTTTGAGGACTAGTCAGCACTTTGGAGGACTAGTCCGATTCTAGTTAGAGAGATATCAGACTAGTCCGATTGATATCGGACTTGTCCGATCTTGTGCAGAAGGGATATCGGACTAGTCCGGCCCTGTATAAATTTGTGCAATGTGTGTGTTTAATTGTGATTGAGCTCTTGGGGTGTGTTTCCTTAACACACTCCATACACAATGATCTACGATTCTTCTTCCTTGAGCTCATTTCCACTTTGCTCCTCATTCTCCCTTCTTTTTGGCACTTTGCTTATTTTGCTATTAAAACCTGTGCTCATCTCAAGAAAGAGGTTAGGATCTCATTTGCTTGTCATAAATCATCCAAAATCCACAAGGGATTCCTAGATGCACTTTCAATATCCCCCTTTTTGGTGATTGATGACAACCAATTGAGATTTCACAAAATGTGATAAAAATTGAGATTTTCATAAAGCATGCACATATGAGTCTAAAATACATCAAGCAATGAAAACATAATCCACATGTGCATTCTTTATGGTGGGATGCATAACTAAGTACATTGAAAAAATGAGAATGACATAATTGACATTAATCAACCAAAACCAAGCATATATGTCATTCTAGGAGCAACAACACAGTTTTCAACGATTACTTCTCAAGTAGATTAGAATAATGCATCACAGGACCATAATTAACTTATGAACATAGTTAAAGCTTTACAACCTGCAAAATAGTCAAAAAGCATAAAAGAGAGCTCTCTCCTCACATCCTACAGCTAATACTAAGACTCCCCCTCAATCTCTCCCCCTTTGCCATCAAGACACCAAAAAGAAGGAGAGGAGGGACCTAAAGTATTCACTCCTCGCTGTCGGTCCTCTCATCGTCTTCATCGTCATCTTTGGGCTGATGAGGAGGAGGAGGAGCGGAGCCACTCAAGCCCCTAATGCCAAAGTAGGCAAGCTCGGAGGGGGTCAAGGGCCCGAGCTTCGTGAAGTCTGAATCGGAATCATCGGAGATCACAGGTGATCCAATGGGCTCAATGTCTAACTTCTGGCAAATTTGCTTCACATTGGCCTTCACATACTTCATGTCTTCCATTCTGCTCTTGTTAAGCTTATGGGCCTTCACTTCGGCATTTTTGCAGGAAGCAAATATTGCAGCCAAGTACTTGAAGATCCCACTAGCAGATCCCCTTTGAGGGGCTGCTCTACTGGCAGGGGCAGCTCTGGCATCTTCACTTCTTGCCGGTGCCTCAGGACTGGAGGTCGGCGATGGAGTAGCCTGGACATTTGCTTGTTGAGGCTTCTGAGGCCTCAATGGTGTGTGCTCCACATCCTTGACAAACTCGATCCCTGACACTTTCTCAATCATGAACATGAGATAAGGGGCATAGCCACAGGATCAGTTGGGAGTACTAGAGATCTTGACCATATTGTTCCAGATATAGTCAAACACGTCAAACTTTCGCTCCTTGCTTATGACCTTCATCAAGGTCCGTAGGTAGCCCTGCACACTCCCTGCGTCTCCATCTTTGGGAGCAATTGTCTTCCTTAAGACTCTATTCAGGACCACAAAGAAGGGCATCATGTTCTTTGTGGAGGGAGGGTTGAACTTTGAGTTTGGCTCATAAAGGAATTTCATCCTTTCCTTCTCGATGACACCAACATTGTGGATGATCACATTGTCATTGCTTGAGGTGTCAAGATGCAACATCATTGCAAATTCCTCATATGTGATAGTGTACTTGCATCCATGAGTCATCCAAGTCACTCTTTCTTCTTCATTGCTTGCAAAGTGACAAGTGGCATAGAAATGGGCCACCACTTCATCATTCCAATTGTACTTGAAGTCAAAGAGGTCCTTCAAGCCATGTCTTTCAACTACCTCAATCACTTCATCAAATACGGAGCATCTCTTCTTCTCAATATGTGCCCAGTCAATCCACTGACTGCGCACCACCAGTGTCTTCATCTGCAGGTATACAGCCCTGTAATAGTCAGCATGAAAATTGCTCCAGAATCTTTCATCTGCAGCTTGCTTAGGATGACTGTAGCAATCCACACCGCGGAACTTGGCCGCTGAGTCACTGCCCTTTCCATTAAACTTCTCTTTAGTGGGGTCCCGAACCCCTTCCCTCGGAGCATGCAGCTTCAACGGGACAACTGGACCCGTTGCTATTCCTTTGCCCTTGCCCTTGGCTAGGCGGGCACTTGCCGAGCTAGGGCCACCACCGGTGGTAGCACTAGAAGCTGGCACCTTGGAGGTCGGCTTCTTCGCTAGCACTTTCCTCCGAGCCTGTGGAGGAGATGGAGCTGGCTCGGAAGGATGCTCTTGGCGTTTCTTGCCAAGGCTTGTCGAGGGCCGAGGTGCCACCTCATGGTCCATCTCGGCCTCAAAGTCGGAAATCTCATCAATTGTGCTCGACATGTCCTGAGAATGAATTGTGTAAGGCATGAATGAGTATCGATGATTCAAGGTATGGGTGAGAAAGAATAACAAGGAATTGCATTGAGGAATTGACAGGTTAGGTTTGAGTTCGGAAAAATTGGACTTGTCCGGTGTACTGGCACGGACTAGTCCGGGTGACCGGACTTGTCCGTGCATGGACCATACTAGTCCGATATTCATCCTCAAAAACCTAAGCAACTAGACAAATGTTGATTCCTAATGCACAGCTAGCTTAGCATAAACGTAGTACATCAACGAGGCATGTATATAGCGAATGATGCTAGGCTATTCGATCAACAATGAAGAAATTGGGATTTCTAGGGTTTGAGTGAAAATTACCAAGGAATTCGCTTGATTCTCGAAGAAGGAGGTGTTGAAGTCCGGACTTGTCCGAGAACTTCAATATTCGAGGGAGCAAGCTTGATTTCCACCCAAATGCGAAGCTTTTTGGTGGAGGGGGTGCAAAATCGCCTTGGGAGCTCGAGCGCGATGAGAGATAACGCGTGAGGCAAGAGTGGAGGTGAAGAAATTAGGGTTTGGCGGTGGCTAGGGTTATGTACACAAAAAATCTGACAAGTCCAGAGACGACCGGACTAGTCCGAACTTTTCTAGAGGCTATATCGGTCTAGTCCGTTGTCTATCGGACTACTCTGGCCTAACCGGCACTCCGCAGACTAGTCTGCATGGGCGGAGTAGTCCGGGTAACCACGGACTAGTCCATGGTCACCAGGCAAGAATTTCTTAGCCCATTCATATATATTTGAAGGTACATATTTAGAAAATAGGGAGGCAAATCAAATCAAATAATCTTGATGAATATGATCAGTAAGCATATAACAATCAAGCAATGATCATAATTCACCAAGATCTAATAATTAACATAGCTTTTCAGAAGAAACTTGAGAGAGATGATTTTCACAATCCAATCGACATATTTTGAAGAATTCATACAGGTATGCAACATTTCAAGCCACACTCCCAGCATCAAGGATGTTTAGCTCATTTCGGAGTTCACAAAATCGCTTTTCATCAAGTGGCTTGGTGAATATGTTAGCTAATTGCTTTTGGGTGTTGACATGGGAAATGGCTATATCTCCTTTCATGGAGTGGTCTCTCAGAAAGTGATGCCTTATGTCTATGTGTTTGGTTCTAGAGTGCTCAACGAGATTATGGGCAATTTTAATGGCACTCTCATTGTCGCAAAGGAGTGGAATACGGTTCATATTGTAACCGTAATCCCTTAGAGTTTGTCGCATCCAAAGGAGTTGTGCACAACAACTCCCGGCTGCAACATACTCCGCTTCGGCTGTGGATAAGGCAATGGAATTTTGTTTCTTGGAGGACCAAGAAACTAGGGATCTACCTAGGAATTGGCATGTACCAGAGTTACTCTTTCTATCTACCTTGCATCCGGCATAATCTGCATCTGAGTAGCCAATGAGGTTGAATTTGGAGCCTTTTGGATACCAAAGACCAAGGTTGGGTGTATGAACTAAATATCTCAAGATTCTTTTTACGGCTGTCAAATGACACTCCTTAGGATTGGCTTGAAATCTTGCACACAAACATACACTCAACATAATGTCTAGCCTAGATGCACATAAATAGAGTAGACATCTAATCATGGAGCTATATACCTTTTGGTCGACGCTAGGTCCATCTTCATTGAGATCCAAGTGTCCATTTGTTGCCATGGGAGTCTTTATAGGCTTCGCCTTGTCCATACCAAACTTCTTGTGTATGTCTTGCGTGTACTTGGTTTGGCTTATGAACGCCCCTTCCTTTTGTTTCCGCACTTGGAATCCCAAGAAGTACTTTAGCTCTCCCATCATGGACATCTCAAACCTATCTGTCATGATTTTACTAAAATCCTCACAAAAAGATGGGTTATTTGAACCAAAGATTATATCATCAACATAGATTTGACAGACAAAATATCATTGTCAAAATTCTTTGTAAATAGTGTATAATCTACTTTGCCAATCTTAAAGCCATTTTCAATTAAGAAATCTCTAAGACACTCATACCAAGCTCTAGGAGCTTGTTTGAGGCCTTAGAGAGCCTTACACAATTTAAATACGTGGTCGGGGAACTGTTCGTCTTCAAACTCGGGGGGTTGCTCCACATACACCTCATCCTTGATTGGTCCGTTGAGGAAGGCACTTTTCACATCCATTTGATAGAGCTTGAAATCATGGTGAGTAGCATATGCATGTAATATTCTAATAGATTCAAGTCTAGCTACGGGAGCAAAGGTCTCATCGAAATCCAAACCTTCGACTTGTGAATACCCTTTTGCCACAAGTCGTGCCTTGTTGCTTGTCACCACCCCGTGTTCATCTTGTTTGCTGCGGAAGACCCACTTGGTGCCGACAATGTTCGCATTGGGTCTTGCCACGAGTTCCCACAGGTCGTTCCGCTTGAAGTTGTTCAATTCTTCTTGCATTGCCACCACCCAGTACGGATATTTCAATGCATCCTCAACCCTGCACGGTTCCAAAAAGGATACAAATGAATAGTGCTCACAAAAGTTAGTTATGCGAGATCTAGTGGTTACTCCCTTTTGGATGTCACCGATGATATTGTCGATTGGGTGATCCCTTTGGACACATTGGTGTACTCTTGGGTGTGGCACTTGAGGCGTTGTATCTTCATGATCATCTTCTTCTCCCCCTAAGTGGTTGCCTTCGTTGACTTGTTGATTATCTTTGTGTTCTTGTGGTTGATCTTGTGTGGAAGCTCCCCCTTGATCGTTGACCTCCTCTTGTGGTTCATCTTCCTCATACACGTGTAGAGGTGACTCTTGTGGTCGAACTTCACCTATGGCCATTCTTTTCAATGCTTGACAAGGATCTTCTTCTTTATCTAGTACACATGAATCAACTTGCTCCTTTTGGGAGCCATTAGTTTCATCGAACACTATGTCACGTGCTACTTCAACAAGTCCGGAGGTCTTGTAGAAAACACGATAGGCGTAAGTGTTCGAATCATAACCAAGCAAGAAACCTTCATTGGACTTCGAAGCGAACTTTGAAGTCCTAGGCTTCTTGTTCAAGATATAACATGGAGAACCGAAAACTCGAAAATATGAAATATTAGGCTTGTTACCGGTAAGTAGCTCATAGGATGTGTTCTTGAGTAGTCAATGAAGATAAAGTCAATTTACGGCGTGGCAAGCGGTGTTAATCGCTTCCGCCCAAAATCGATCCGAGGTCTTGTACTCATCGAGCATTGTTCTTGCCATCTCTATGAGAGTTCGGTTCTTTCTCTCGGCAAATCCATTTTGTTGAGGGGAGTACGGAGCTGAAAACTCGTGCTTTATGCCTTCTTCATCAAGGTACTCCTCCACTTGTGTGTTTTTGAACTCCGTGCCATTGTCGCTTCGAATGTTCTTGATAGTCAATGAGAATTCGTTTTGAGCTCACTTGAAGAACTTCTTGAGTATTCCTTGTGTTTCTGACTTATCATGCAAAAATAAAACCCAAGTGAAGCGAGAAAAATCATCAACAACTACTAAACCATATTTATTAACGCCGATGCTTATGTAGGCCATTGGACCAAACAAGTCCATGTGAAGTAGCTCGAGCGGTCTTGTTGTAGTCATGACATTCTTGGCAGGGTGAGGTGCTCCAACTTACTTCCCAGCTTGGCACGCGCTACAAGGCTTGTCTTTCTCAAATACAACGTCCTTTAAACCTCGGATGTGATTGCCTTTGAGGAGTTTTTGAAGGTTCCTCATACCAACATGCATTAGCTGTCTATGCCACAGCCAACCCATGTTGGTTTTTGCAATCAAGCATGTGTCAAGTTCAGCTTTATCCTTGTTGAAGTCAACAAGATAGAGCTTTCCCTTTAACATACCCTTGAATGCAATGGAACTATCACTCCTCCTAGAAACGGTCACACCCTCGTTAGTGAACAAGCAATTATAACCCTTGTCACATAATTGAGATATGGATAGCAGGTTATAATCCAAGGAATCAACATGTAATACATGAGAAAGTGTGTGCTTAGATGATATGGCAATTTTACCGGTACCGAGCACCTTCCCTTGATTATTATCTCCAAAATAGATGCCCTCATTTGGATCCTCATTCTCTTCATATTCAACGAACATTCTTCTTTCTCCGGTCATATGGTTGGTGCAGCCACTGTCTAACACCCATTTAGATCCACCGGAGGAATAGGCCTGCAAAAACAATTTATGCCTTGGTTTTAGGTACCCAAGCTTGCTTGGGTCCTCGGAGGTTAGTCACAAGAGATTTAGGAACCCATACATGAGACTTGGTGTTCCCATGGCGTGGCCCAACATAATGAGCATAAACCTTTCCATAATTATTTCTCATAAAGACATACAATGCATCAAAAGTATTGAAAAGTAACTTTTGTTGTTTATACGCATGACTAGTCTGGGAGGCGGGCCTTGTCCGGAGTACCGGACTTGTCCGGACCCCCACCGGACTAGTCCGGCGGTCATGCGTTTTGTACTTATTAATTTTGATTTTCCAGTTTGGAAGGCTCCTCCCTTTACAAAGACATTGCTATCCCTGTTATTCTTATGGCTTCTAGCTTGTTGCGTTTCACCATGAGAGTAACCAATGCCATATTTGATATTTGGAGGTCTTGTGACCAAGTATGCACTATGTGCATATTTGATCTTCTCCTTGTCAAATATGCCACTTTGGGCAGGATGCTTATCCTTTGTAGAGGTTGGCTTGTCTTTCAAACTGGTGTCAACTTTATTACATGTACAAATAGAAGCAACTTCAATTTTAATGGGTTGAGAAGATGAACTTGAGGAGGATGAAGGGTCACCTTGCTTGAGTGACTCAACTTGCACTTCAAGGATCTTGTTTAACCTTGATTAGGTTAGCAAGTTCTTCCTTGATTGCAGCATTTGAGTCGTTTAACCCCAAGCAAGCTTCCTTGCTTGAAGCTAACTCAACCTCTAGTGACTTGCTTTGCTCCTTTTCAAGCTCTAGAAGTTTGTCAAGTTCGACATGTTCCTCCTTTTGGGAGATAATCATGTCCTCTTGACGATGTATCAACCTCTCCTTCTCAACAAGTTGATCAAGTAAAAATTTCATTTTTGTGGCAGTTTTCCTATCTAGTCCAATAAGCATATCCTCATTATCACTATTGATTTCATCATCGCTAGAATAGGAATGCACAGAAGGGGGTTTGGTGTTTACCTTGCGTTTTCCTTCCTTTGCCATGAGGCAAGTGCCATTTCCCTTCCATGTGCCGAGTGTAGAGAAGAGAGTAGACTTCTTGGATGTCTTTTCGATGGCTATGCTAGCCATCTATCCTTCTTCGGATGATGATGACTCATCATTTGAGTCCCACTCTTTCCCTATGTGCGCTTGTTCGGCTTGTTTCTTCTTCTTGAAGAATTTCTTGGGTTGAGGCTTGGCTTCTTTAGTCTTCTTCTTGTTCTCTTCATATGGGCAATCAAACTATAAAGTGGCTATACTCACCACAAATATAGCATGCCCGCCTCAACTTTTCTTTTGTTCTGTCCTTGTACTTTCCTTCACTTGATTTAGTGCCTTGTCTCTTCTTCATTATTATCTTGAATTTCTTCATGAACAATATCATGTATTCTTCATCTAATTCACTGCTCTCATCATCATCGTCTTCTTCTAGCTGAGTTTCTCTAGCTTCTTTAGATAGGGGCTTGAGGGTGGACTTCAAGGCAACCCCTTTCTTCTTTGCCGAGGTGAGGTCGACAATTTCTTTGACATGCTTTGCTTGTTTTTCCATCATCTCGAAATTGATGATTTTTCCAAGTAATTCATCCGGAGTCATTTTCTTGTATCCGGGGCTTTCTCTAATCATTGAGCATAAGGTGATGTTGCGAGGCATGAAAGCTCTAAGGATGAGCTTCACCATCTCGTGGTCATTCCACTTCTTGCTTCCATAAGATCGAACCTTGTTGACAAGTGTCTTTAATCGGTTGTACATATCTTGAGGTGACTCGTCTTCTTTGATTGCGAATCTTCCTAATTCGCCTTCGATCATTTCGGTATTTGCTTCACACACATGTCGGTCACCTTCATGTGCAGTTTGCAGTGTGTCCCATATCTCCTTAGCAATCTTGAGTCCATCCACCTTGGTGAACTCGTCCCGACTGAGCGAAGAGGTGATTACTGCCGCGGCTTGAGCATTTCGGTGAATTGCCTGCTCTTGGCTTGGTGTGAGTTCTTCGTCGTCGTCCGGGATATCTATTCTCGTGCACACAATATGCCATAGACTTGGATTGAGAGAGATTAGATGCATTTTCATATTTAGACTCCACATTGAGTAATCACTTCCGTCAAAATGTGGGGCTTTTCCAACTGGGATAGACAAATAATGATTATTGTTGGAATTGAGACGATCATAGTTGAAAGGATATCGGGAGTAGTCGGTGTGACTACTACCCTTCTTTTTTTATTCAATCTTCACTTTCCCTTTGGAAAGTGTCTTCTTTCTTAGGAGCGCCATTAGTTCTAGCGTCTCCTCATTGTCGTCCTTGAAGTCTTGAATGGCTTCGAGGTGCTTCTCCACCTTTAGGTTCTTGTCATCATCAACCTTTTCTTGGTTGTTGCTCTTGTGGATGTCCTTCATGTCCGACATGATCTTCTTCGAGCGATTAGTCTCTTTCTTGAAGAACCTGCTCTGATACCAATTGAATGTGGCCTAGAGGGGGTGAATAGGCCTTTTTGAAATTTGTCGGAACCTGCAACACTTAATCACCAGATCCAAACTTGAGATATCAGACTAGTCCGGCAAAGTGCGGACTAGTCCGGTGTGTACGGACTAGGTTGATCAAGTTTGATTTAATAAAATTTATTCTAGGGTGTAGCAGCGGAAATATACTTGTAATTTATGTGTTGCAAGATTTTGTAGTAGGGTATATCACAAATCAATCTTAAGTTTGATATTTCAACGTAAAGTGAGCAAGATTAATTGAAACCCTAGATCGATATGATGTAAAGAACGATGAACACAAAGCAAAAACACAAGAGATTTATCCCGTAGTTTGGTTCCCACAGAGGCAACCTACATCCATGTTGAGGAGTCCACAAAAGGACCGGGTCTTCTCCAACCCTACCCTCATCGGATTGCCACCAAGGCCAATCCTCTTCCACTTATCACAAAGGGGTGAATAACTGAATTCAAAGGGGACTTCTCACACGTTGAGGGCTCCCCTAGATTACAACACGAAATACCACCAAGAACACACTCAAAAGATTACAATAAAATCACAGGAGTGTGTTAGAGAATCAAACCAAGAGCTCAATGAGTGTTTAACGTGTCTCTCCAATGATCTAGAGTGTATCCTCAAAGGATTGATCTTTGTTGCACTTAATTTCGTGGAGAGATGTGTTTTCGAGGCTCTTGGGAGGTGTGACGGCGCTAGGGTTCGAGAGAGAATCAAGTTGGGCCGTGCACCTCTATTTATACGGGGTTTCTAAAAGTGTTCGTTAGGGTTTAGAAAGATTGGACTAGTCCGTGGTGGACACCAGACTAGTCTGGTGTACTGTGTGTAGCAAACCCTAAGTGTCCCGAAATATCGGACTAGTCTGGCTAGGAGCAGACTTGTCCGATTTCGCTTATGGAAATCTTCGGACTAATCCGATGGACATCCGACTTGTCCAGACAGTGAAACCCTAAGTGGTTATGGGGACAAGTCCGCACTTGGAGGACTTGTCCGATTTAGGTCAGAGAGTTTTTTGGACTAGTCCGTGCTAATATCAGACTTGCCCGATTTAGATCAGAATGAATATCGGACTAGTCCGGTGTGATCGGACTTGTCCGATTTTGTGTGACTTGTGAAGTGTTTTTAGGACTAGTCCGCACTGGGGAGGACTAGTCCGATTCTCATGAGAGAGATATCGGACTAGTCCGATTGATATCGGACTTGTCTGATCTTGTGCATAAGGGATATCGGACTAGTCCGGTCCTGTATAAATTTGTGCAATGTGTGTGTTTAATTGTGATTGAGCTCTTGGGGTGTGTTTCCTTAACACACTTCATACACAATGATCTACTATTCTTCTTCATTGAGCTCATTTCCACTCTGCTCCTCATTCTCCCTTCTTTTTGGCACTTTGCTTTTTTTGCTATTAAAACCTGTGCTCATCTCAACAAAGAGGTTAGGATCTCATTTGCTTGTCATAAATCATCCAAAACCCACAAGGGATTCCTAGATGCACTTTCAACCTTGAGCCGGAGCTTACCAAAGCTAGCAGAACCTAGCATCGGAGCTTACCAAATCTAGTTGGGCCTAGCGCGAGAGCTTACTAAAGCTAGTCGGACCTAGCGCCGGTGCTGACCAAAGCTAGTCGGGAAGTCGGACTTAGCCAAAGCAAGTCGGACCTGGAAAAAGCAAGTTGGACCTTTCCGGAGCTACCCGAAATAATTCAGACCTTTTGTCGGACCTTGCTGGAGCTTGGACCTAGAGTTGGACCTTGTTAAAATGGTGTTTTGAAAGTATTCAAAACTTTTATCGTCATAGCCAATGTATTTAGCACACATATATCTCACAGTCTAAAGTTAACACGATTCTTGAAGTGCAAGTTGAGTCACTCTAGCAAAGTGACTCCTCCTCTTCCAAAAGCTCACCTTCCAAAGGTGTAAGTCCGACAACAATTGTAACTTGCACATGTTCCATTCAGAAAAATATTGTTATACATGATTCTTGCTAAACATCCATCCCAAAGTGGCATCTTTGATAAGGAAAAGATCAAATATGCACGTAGTGCATATATGGTCACTAGACCTCCTAACGTCAAAGATGGTCTTGGGTTTAACAAGAATAAACACATGTCCACCAATATTCATGCTAAGAAGCAAATTACTTTTGTTAAGGAAACATCACGTGAATCTGACTTGCAAATACTATTTCATACTTTTGATGCTTCCTAGGTACTCATGAAAGATAGATTTGGACATGTATTTGCTAAATATGCAGTGCCATGCCACAAGAACTCAAAAACTTGTGTGTGGGTGCCCAAAACTCTTGTGACTAACTTGTGATGACCCAAGCAAACTTGGGTACCTAAAACAAACAAATAATTATGTTTTGCAAGCCTATTCCTCTGGTGGATCAAAATGGGTGCTGGACAGTGGATGCACTAATCACATGACCAGAGAGAGGAGTATTTTTGTGGAGTATGAGCACAACGGGGATCTATGTGAAGGGGTATACTTTGGAGACAACAACTAAGGAAAGGTCCTTGGTAGTGATAAAATTGAAATCTCTTCCCAACATACTCTCTCAAATGTTTTACATGTAGATTCTTTAGATTATAACCTTTTGTCCATATCTCAGTTGTGCGACAAAGGTTATAACTATTTATTCACTGATGAGGGTGTGACCATTTTTAGAAGAAGCGATGGCTCGATTGCATTCAAGGGAATGTTGAAGGGAAAGCTTTATCTTGTTGACTTCAACAAAGATAAAGTTGAACTCAACACTTGCTTCGTTGCTAAAACTAACATGGGATGGCTGTGGCATAGACGGCTAGCCCATGTTGGGATGAGAAATCTGCAGAAACGTCTAAAAGGTGGTCACATCTGAGGTTTAAAGGATGTCGTTTTTGAGAAAGATAGGTCTTGCAACGCTTGCCAGGCGGGAAAACAAGTTGGAGCACCACATCTCACCATGAACGTGATGACTACCTCAAACCGCTGGAACTTCTACACATGGACCTCTTTGGTCCAATTGCTTATGTAAGCATCGGTGGTAACAAATATAGATTGGTCATTGTTGATGATTTTTCTCGATTTACCTAGGTATTTTTCTTGTATGATAAATCACAAACTCAGGGAATACTCAAGAAATTCCTGAAAAGGGCACAAAATGAATTCTCCTCAACTGTGAAGAATATAGAAGTGACAATGGAATGGAGCTCAAGAATACACAAGTTGAGGAGTATCTAGAAGAAGAAGGAATAAAGCATGAATTTTCGGCACCCTACTCCCCTGAATAAAATGGCCGAAAGGAAGAACAAGATGCTCATAGAGATGGCTAGGACAATGCTAGATGAATGCAAGATTTCGGACTGGTTTTAGGCTGAAGCAGTGAATACCGCTTTTCATGCCACAAACTGACTATATCTTCACTGACTTTTGAAGAAGACGCCATATGAGCTCCTCACCGGTAACAAACCAAACATTTCATATTTTGAAGTATTTGGATGTAAATGTTTTATCTTGAATAAGAAACCAAGTACTTCAAAGTTCGCTTTGAAATATGATGAAGGGTTCTTGCTTGGTTATGATTCGAACGCCTACACCTATCGTGTCTTCAACAAAGTCTCTGGCCTTGTTGAGGTTGCACGTGACATAGTGTTCGATGAAACTAACAGCTCCCAAGTGGAGTAAGTTGATAAGTGTGTGCTAGATCAAGAAGTAGCCCCATGCCAAGTGTTGAGGAGGATGGCACTTGGTGATATTCAACCTCAAGAGCAACCACAAGACTCAAGTGCACAAGATGAACCTCAACAGGAAATCAGTGATCAAGAGGGAGCTCATGCACAAGATCAAGAGATCAATATAATCATGGAAGCAATGATCTAAGGGCAGACTATGAGAATGAAGACAATGAAGGGCAAGCAACTTCACAAGTTCCTCACCCAAGAGTACATCAGAGTATACGAAGAGATCATCCCATCAACAACATCATTAGAGAGATTGCTAAGGGATTAACTACTAGATCCCACATAGCAAATTTTTTCGAACACTACTCTTTTGTCACTTTTCTGGAACCATACAGGTTAAAATAAGCACTAAAGGATCCATATTGGGTGATTGCAATGTAAGAGGAGCTAAACAACTTCAAGAGAAATGAAGTACGAGAACTTGTGGAAAGACCAAAGGCGAACATCGTTGGAACCAAATGGGTCTTTCAGAACAAACAATATGAACATGGAGTGGTAACAAGAAATAAGGCGCGACTTGTGGCGAAAGGTTACTCAGAAGTCAAAGGTTTGGACTTCGATGAAACTTTCGCTCCCGTAGCTAGACTTGAGTCCATTCTTATCTTATTGGTATATGCTACTCACCATAATTTCAAGTTGTATCAAATGGACGTCAAAAGTTCTTTCCTCAACGGTCCAATTATTAAGGAGGAAGTGTACATGGAGCAGCCACCAGGATTTGAAGATCAAGAGTACCCCAACCATGTGTATAAACCGCGTAAGGCTCTCTATTCCTCAACAAGTTCCTCGAGCTTGGTATGAGTGCCTTAGAGATTTTTTGATTCAAAGTGGTTTTAAAATTGGAAAAGCTGATTATATTTTGTTCATAAAACACTTTGGTAATCATCTATTTGTATGTCAAATCTATGTTGATGATATCATCCTTGGTTCTACTAATAAGTCTTTTTGTGAAGACTTTAGCAAGATTATAACAGACAGATTCGAGATGTCGATGATGGGCAAATTAAAGTTCTTCTTGGGATTCCATGTGAAGCAATTAAGAGAAGGCACATTCATAAGCCAGACCAAGTACACGCAGGACGTCCTCAAGAAGTTCAATATGGACAAGGCCAAGCCCATCAAGACACCCATGGCAACTAATGGACATCTCGATCTCAACGAAGATGGTCCAAATGTGGATCAAAAGGTATATCGGTCTATGATTGGCTCATTACTCTATTTATGTGCATCTAGGCCAGATATTATTCTTAGTGTGTGTATGTGTGCAAGGTTTCAAGCCGCACCTAAGGAGTGCCACTTAATAGCTGTTAAAAGAATTTTAAAAATACCTTGTGCACACACCCAACTTGGGCCTTTGGTATCCCAAAGGATCCAAGCTTAACTTTATTAGATATTCTGATGCCGACTATGCATGATGCAAAGTCGATAGAAAAAGCACGTCGGGGACTTGCCAATTTCTTAGCAGATCCTTAGTTTCATGGTCATCTGAAAAGAAAAACTCCATTGCTCTTTCCACAGCCAAAGTAGAGTATGTTGCAGCCGGTGGTTGTTGCGCACAACTACTTTAGATGCGACAAACTCTAAGGGATTATGGTTACAATCTGAACCATATTCCGCTCTTATGTGATAATGAGAGTGCTATAAAAATTGCACACAACCCAATAGAGCACTCAAGAACTAAGCACACAGATATTCGTCACCACTTCTTAAGAGATGATTCATTAAAAGGTGTCATTGTATTCTCATGTGTTTGGACTGAAAAACAACTTGCAGACATTTTCACCAAGCCATTAGATGAAAAGAGATTTTGTGAGCTAATAAATGAGCTAAATATACTTGACTCTCAAATGTGGCTTCAAACATTGCATACCTAATCGTGATTTCAAAATTTACTCATTTTTTGCGAAATTTGTCCCTTATCTTGATTTTCTCTTGAAAACTATTTAAATTAGTGAATCTTGGTGAATTATGGCCATTGTATGATTGTTGATTGCTTACTGGTCATGTTCATCAGGACTATTTGTGAAATGATGTCCTTTAGATCACTATTAGATCAATCAACCAAAATCAAGTTTTTCAATTCTGTTGTGTCTTGCTGACACCAGACTAGTCCTTTGCCTCAGACTAGTCTGGCCCTGGTCTGGCATACCGGATTTGTCCAGTAGCGACCGGACTAGTCCGTATCTATCAAGGTTAACCTAGCCCGCCGCTAGGAGCTCATCCCGTCATCTCACAATCACTTTTGCTCTCTCTCTCTCTCTCTCTCTCTCTCTCTCTCTCTCTCTCTCTCTCTCTCTCTCTCTCTCTCTCTTCTACTGTGAGCTCCCAAGGCGATTTTTGCATCCAGCCATCAAAATCGAAGATTTCTCCAAGGGAAATCTTCTCCTAGGCACGGAGCTTGCCCACTTCAGACTTATCCGGACCCTACTCCGCTCCTTCAACTTCAAGTTTCAAATTTTTTGGTAAAATCTCACTTAACCCTAGTTCTCACCTTTTCTCAAATCTTGCTTATCTTTCTTGATTCTTAGGGCATACATTACTCTTCTAGATGTATTCTTACTGTTTCCATCTCATTGTGAATCAATTCGAGCTAGATTTGTTGGAAATAGGAAGTTAGGGTTCTTATGTTAGTCTAGACTAGTCCGATATTCATGTGCGGACAAGTCCGTTGCTCCAGACAAGTCCG
The DNA here is from genome assembly GCA_036927565.1 of Tuctoria greenei. Taxonomy (NCBI): domain Eukaryota; kingdom Viridiplantae; phylum Streptophyta; class Magnoliopsida; order Poales; family Poaceae; genus Tuctoria; species Tuctoria greenei. The sequence continues at coordinate 125,271,999 of JAYESD010000011.1, read as the reverse complement.
CACTCTGAAAATGGACAAGTTCGGTACCCTGACAATTTGAACCTCTAAATTCTTATTTGCACAAAATCTATTCTTATCAATTCTTGAACTCCTCTATCAGTCATGATGTCTTCAGGTTCCGAGGACAGCTCTTTTGACTATGACGAAGAGCATGACCGTGCAAGAGTGCAAAGAGCAAAAGAGAGGGTTATGAAGAAAAGGCACGACCATAATGTTCACTCCTCTCCCCCCAACGAAGTACTCCCTAAGAAGAGGAGAGTGGTAGTGAAGAAGCCTCTAAGCAAGGAAGGTGCTGACAGTTCTTCGGCACCCAAGAGAAGTCTCAACAAGGGCAAGGACTGGCTAGTGGTCCTATTGGACCTTTCAAGATGAAGGCCCCTACTCACCGCAATAGGCAACCATCAAGTGATGATTTTACTGGAAAAGGGAGTGAATTGGCTGACAAGTTCAGAAAGATGGAAGTCTATGAGCAGCCCAAACAGTCAGATGACCCCAAATTCTGGAGCAATTTCCATGCTGACTATTATGAGCATGTATATATGAATATGAGGAATCCAGTAATTGAAAGTCAGTGGGTGGATATCACATACCTCCAGTCCAAGAGATGCCAAGCTTACCAAGAGGTTCTAGAGGCATTGGAGCGACATGGACTGAAGGATCTTGTCTCTTTCCAGTGGGACTGGAACAATGAGGTCATCACTCAATTCTATTCCACTCTATACTTCTCTCGTGATGATGGTGACAAAATGATATGGATGACACATGGAGCAAAGTGCAGTGTCACTTATGATGAGTTTGCTAGAATTCTTCATCTTGAAGATTCTTTGGAGAATGAAATCATTATTCACAACTTGAAGCCCCTGGAGAAGGATGAGATTGATTTTCACTATGATACAAGAATGCCTTACAAGTCTCCAACTACCAAATACTTGAAGCCATTCTTTGTAGTTCTAAACAAAATCCTCAGGAAGACCATAGCTCCCAAGGAGGGAGATGCAGGAACTATTCAGAGGACACTGAGGACATTGATGAAGGTGATAAGCAAGAGAAGGATCTTAAATATCTTTGAGTACATCTACAATTACATTGTGAACATCTCCATCACCTCTAACATGTCCTGTGGCTATACACCCTATATCATGTATATGATTGAGAAGGTGACAGGACTTGAGTTTGTAAAGGATGTTTCTCACACTAGTCGCAGACCCCAGAAGCGTACAATCTACATTGTCCCCTCTGCTCCTACCTCACCTGCAGAGGAACAAAGATCTAAGAGGGCTCATAAAGGCACAAGAACTGAAGCTGCTACTCCTGCTCCTCCACCCTCTAGAGGGTCCTCCAGTGATGTGCTAAAAATGCTCTCATCCATCTTTGCATCCTGCGCAAAGTGGAAATTAAGCAGCATAAGTCTAGCGAGGAAGAGGCATCTAAGATATGTGAAGGCCAACATCAAAGCAATATGTGAGAAGCTAGATGTGGAGCTAGTGGGGTAACCTCAGATCTCAAAAGATTCCGAAGAAAATATCACAGAGATGGCACCACTTTCAGAACAAGAGTTGGCTTCATTCGGACTAGCTGGCGTCTCCGCTCCTCCTCCTCGGCAAGAACCTGAAGATGAAGAAGAGGATGAAGATAGGACTCAGAGTGAGGTAGGCAGTGGTGATGAGTGATTCCACTCAACTATTTCCATTTTGGTGCCTTGATGCCAAAGGGGGGGAGATTGATACTAGTAGTCGTAGCCATTAAAGACTTGTAATCAAGGACATGTATCTCGATTTCAAGCTGTTGTAATTTATTTTGGATGTGCTTACTTTACTTAATGTGTGATGCCTAGTTTAATGATAATGTGATGATTGTTGCTATAATTGTTAAGTTATTATCTTTTGCTCATCACATCTTTTGATCACACACTCTTTAGGCACCCCACCATAAAGAGTGCATATATGTGAGAATTTATTTTACTCATCTATCATTCTCATATATGCACACTTTATGAAAATCATTTTTTACTCTTATTAATTGTGAAATCTCAATTGATTGTCATCAATCACCAAAAAGGGGGAGATTGGAAGTGCATTTAGGCAATTCCTTGTGGGTTTTGGACGATTGATGACAAACAATTGAGATCCTAATGAACTTGTTGAGATTGACTGCAGGTCAATTTAAATAAGATAGTTTGGTGCACTCAAAAAATGAAAAATGAAGTGGTGAAGAAAAGGAGAAAAGCCCAACTGATGACTGAAGCGCAAAGTAGACTTAAATGTTTAGGATGTGTGTAAGATACACGTCCCAAGAGCTCAAGTCTTTGAGTAGGGGTAAGGACTTAAAATCAACCTAAGAATTCACTAAGCATCGAACTAGTCCATTCAACTCTCTGTTGTCCAAATTCATAGTGCACCATACTAGTCCGAACATGGACCGGATTGGTCCTATCAACTTTCTGGAACCACATTTCACAGTGCACCGGACTAGTCCGTCCATGGACCGGACTAGTCCGTTCAACTTTCTGTAAACTTTGTAGTTGTGCACTGAACAAGTCCATTCAATGATCGGATTAGTCCATTGAACTCTCTGATGTTCCATAACACATGACACCGGACAAGTCCATCTGAGGAACGGACTAGTCCAAGAAAGTTTCTAATGTTCCAATACACAGGGCATCGAACAAGTCTGGACACCTACCAGACTAGTCCGGTATGCCTCACACAATTTAGGGTTTCTAGTGTGCTGCACATTCCACGTTGATTTTACACAGCACATCGGACAAGTCCGGTCCCCTATACAGACTAGTCTGGTCGTCGAGATCCCTAGCGGTAACAATTTTGAAAACACTATAAATAGGAGATCCACGACCGCACAAACATAACTCACATATTCCACTATTCACAACTCAAACCTTAGGGCCGCCACTTGTCCCAAGAGCACAAAAACACATCTCCCCATGCATCTAAGATCCACAAAAGTGAAATCATTTGAGTATTCAGATTTGGGATTGGGAGATCGTTGTCTATGCATCATTGAGCTCTTGGGGTTTGATATCTTTACACCCGTGCAATTACTTGTAATCTTTTTGAGTGTATTTGATCATCTTTTCACTGTAATTCTTATGGGAGCCCTCAACGTGTGAGGTTGCCCCATCAACTCCGTGATTACCCGTGATAGTGAAATCAAGTCGGTCTTGTGTGGTGACTTGACGAGGGAAAGGGTTTGAAGAGACCCGGCTCTGTGTGGGCTTCCACAATGAGGACTAGATTCCTTTGGTGAGATCGAATCTCGTTAAAAAACCGTGTCTCTGTGTGCTTTACTCTTTTACTTTTGCAAGTTTTATTATCTAGGAAGTTAGATTTAATCTATCAATTTACTTGTATTTCATGTGTAACCTTGCAACACTGGTTGTTCAATCAAGTTATCTCAATAGTTGTTCAATTTCCGCTGCTATAACATCTAGATTTCCTGCATTAACACTTGATTATTTACAACATATCATCACACCGGACTAGTCCGCTACAGTACCGGACAAGTCCGGTCCCTCTGGTATTTGAAGATTTGATTAAGTGTGCAGGAAATTATCAAAGCCTATTCACCCCCCCTCTAGGCCACATTCAGGATGTCGCTGCTATCTTCTGTGCTGCTAGAGTGAAATATCTGCAGGCTGGATACGACCGCTACTGTTGTAGTATAGGTTCAAGAGAGTAGTACTGTAGGATCGAATAGCACGTGAAAAGCTACAAGAGGGGGGTGAATGGTAGATTAAAAATTTTTCAACGGAAGAAATAAAACCCCTCGATAGAAAACCAATCCGTTAAGAATTTGTGTGTGTGACTAATCTAGACATGATCAATTGTGACAAAACCAGTATATATTACGGAGAATCAAGTCACGAAGACGTGACAACAAGAATAACAAAAATCCCTTGAGAAAAACTAAAGTTATGATCGAAAGATTGAATAAAGGTCAATCTGTTCTACTTGAGAAAAACCAGATCTGCAACACTACAATGAAACTTGTGTAAATCAGAAACCACAATCCAATGACCATGAAATTTTCACAGATGATAGATAATCAAGTTGTGAAGACAACTCAAAAAGAACCACCTCAATTAGATCTGTAAAACTCGAGTTATGATAAAACCACCAAAGCAAGGTAGTGTTGTGCATAAACTTGACGACAAAGACTTGACAAAAACAAGTCGGATGAACACAAATAATGTAGTAAGAACTTTTAGCATGTAAATGAAATCACAAAGTCATATATGTATGAAATACTATGCTCATACTATTTTAGTTTTAGATTCACACATAGACTTCCAAAATTTCAAAACTCCCCCTTAATTTAAACCATGAGGATGCATAACCCCTATTTCACTACGAATGAAACAAAAACGATCAAAATCCAAAGGTTTTGTAAAAATGTCAGCCAATTGTTGTTCGTTATCTACATGGTGAAGCACAATGTTTCCTTTTTCAACATTATCATGGAGAAAGTGATACCTAATGTCAATGTGCTTTGTTCTAGAATGTTGCACGAGTTTCTAGCAATGCAAATAGCACTAGTGTTATGACAAAACAATGGAACACTATCTAGATCAACCCCATAGTCCTTAAGCGTTTGAACACTCTAAAGAATTTGTGAGCAAACACTAGCAGCAGCTACATATTCAGATTCGGCTGTGGATTGTGCAACTGAGCTTTGTTTTCTAGAGGACCAAGCAACAAGTGAATTACCAAGAAAATGACAAGAACCTGAAAAGTCTTTCAAAGTAATGGTTGATGAAGAAGGAAGAAAAATGTCAAATTCTTGAGTTCCATAGAAGTACCTGAGAATTCTTATGGCTTCTAATCTAGCAACAAGAGCAAAAGTTTCATCAAAATCTAGACCTTCAACTTGTGTGAAACCTTGAGCAACCAACCTAGCCTTATTCCTAATCACAAACCAATCCTCACTTTGTTTATTTTTAAACACCCATTTAGTTCCAATTAAAGTGTGACTTTGAGGTGGAGGTACAAGTTTCCAAACATTATTTCTTTCAAAATTTTCTAACTCTTCTTGCATGGCAATAATCAAAGATTCATCAGTGAATGCGTGTGATATATCTTTGGGTTTAAAAGAAGCAATGAATGCAGAATGAGCATGAGAGTTTGGATCGCAAAACCTTTATCGTGAGACTCGTTTGTGCAAGCTTCCAATAATTTGTTTTGGAGGATGACTTTTGAGAACCCGGAGGGGAGTGGACACTTCACAAGCTTCTTCTTCTTCATGTTCATCACAAATAGATGAGCTTGTGACTTGAGGACAATCTGGACCAGCAATGGTGGTCGTCGGTGCTGGTTGTGAATCAAAACCAGGAGCTGGAACAATGTCATTAGCTGCTGAATTTTCGGGCAGCAGCACCTCTTCCTCCTCATCTTCAACGAAAATACTCTCCCCCTGTGGATATGGATCTGGACCTGCAATATTTGAGATAGTACATGGGCTAGCTTCATCAAAAGAAGCCTCACAAGTCTCCACAATTTTGTTAGTGTCAAGTAAATGCACACGGTAGCCTCTAGTATGAGATGGATAACCAAGAAACATGCCATCAACAGATCTAGCTTCAAATTTATCAATATTACCATATTTCTTAACAAAGCATTTGCAACCAAAGACACTAATGTGTGTGACACTAGGCCTACGTCAAAACCAAAGCTCATATGGTGTTTTTCCTAGCCTAGCACGAAAGAAAACACGATTCGAAACATAACAAGCAGTTGCATTTGCATCTGCCCAAAACTTTCTAGGAGTTTGATATTCATAAGCATAGTCCAAGCCATCTCAACTAAGGTTCTATTCTTTCTATCTATGTAGGATCGAAGAGCACGTTAAAAGCTACCAGAGGAGGGGGGGGGGTGAATGGTAGATTTTAAAAATCTTACGCAGCGGAAACAATAAAACCCCAATCCCTTCGGCAGAAAAATGATCTGTTTAAAGAAATCGTATGTGAGACTAATCTAAACGTGTTTCACCGTGAAAAAAGTGATAGTTATCAGAGAGAATCAATTCACGAAGACAACACAAAAAGAATTACTCAGATCCGTCGAGAAAAACTCAAGTTATGATCAAAAGATCAGACTATGGTCAATCTGACCTACCCGAGAAAAACAGTTTCTGGAATGCTGCAAAGAAACTCGTGTAGCTCAGAAACCACAAATCCAATGACCGTGAAATTTTGATATATGATAGATAATCAAGTTGTCAAGACAGCCAAAAAAGAATCACGTCAATTGGATCAGTAAAACTCGAGTTATGATAAAACCACCGACGAGAGGTAGTGCTGTTCAGAAACTCGACGAGTAAAACTTGTCTGGAACAAGTCGGACGAACAAGGCACAAAAGTTCCTTCAAACTACGAACTTTATTCAATAGAAAACAAGAGGAACAGACCCAAAGTCGTCTCCCACGAGCTTTGGCCTTCCCTTGCTTATATAACCAGCCCTTAGGCCATCCCAATCTCAACTAGGACTCCAATCCTAATCCGATCACAATCAGAACTTTCCATAACTGCTTAGGACTCTTCTATACGCAGATAGAAGCAATCTTAAGACTTCTAAACACCATAGGAACGTATCCCACATTCCTAAACAACTCAAATTCGTGATCCACACGAAATCCTAACATAACCAACTCGATATTTTCATACCAAGCCATAACCGACTCAGCTAGCAGCCTAAGTCTTCAACCGATACGATCCGATCCTTCCGATCAGATTTTCCTTCCATAATCCGTCTCTAGAAGCATATTGCCACGTCATGCACCTCATGCATACGTGCGAACACCTTCCTTCGACCTTCATATGCACTGCCCTTGATTCAATCATCCTGCGCGACCTCCTGACCCGCTCAACCACAGTTCCTCCCGAACTTGGTTGTTGGAACCTCATCTCCTCCTGAGACTAGTCCAATGGATCCTGTCACCAGTCATGACTTGAACTCAAGCAACACCTGCACATGAACAAACAAACAATCCATACGAGCCCAAGTCCTCGACTTGACTCACGTTAGTTCCGAACACAACACCTTACGTGAGAACCTCACATAAGCATGTTGCAAAACCACAGTAGAAATGATATCAATCATATCATCCAAAACGCACCAAAAACTTAGCAAATAAATACTAAGCAATCTTTCCAATCATGTAAAGCAAGTACGAAACATTGCAAATGAAAAGTAGAAGTACTGCGGTCAAGCTCCGGACCTTGCCAAAGCAACCCGGAGCTTGAGCCGGAGCTTACAAAAGCTAGTAGAACCTAGCACCGGAGCTTTCCAAAACTAGTACAGTGAAGCACCTGCCGGAGCTTACCAAAACTAGTAGATCCTAGATCCGGAGCTTACCAAAACTAGTCGGAACTAGTCAACCCAAAAACTGGAGCTAGACAAAATACGTCGGAGCTTAGCAAAAGCATGCTGGAGCTATCAAGTATATGCCGGAGCTATCAAATATATGTCGGAGCTAACAAAGACATGCCGGAGCTAAACATAAAGCTCACCCGAGCTAACCAAAGCTAGTCGGACCTTACCAAGAAGTCGGACCTAGCTTCGAACATAGCCGAAGCTACCCAATACAAGCCGGACCTATCATCGGACCTTGCTGTAGCTCGGAGCTAGAGTCGGACCTTGATAAAAAGGTGTTTTTGGTGATATTCAAAACTTTTATCATCAAAACCAAGTGTATTCACTACAAACCAATGTATTCAGCACACATAGGTCTTACAATCTCCCCCTTGATGAATGCATTGGCAACACCATTTAAAATTCCGAACATTTGCTTATTTTCAGTAAAAGTTTTGAAAATAATTTCTCCCCATTTGTAAATCAAAAGTAAAAAAGAGAAGAAAATGAAAATCTCTCCCCCTTTTTAAAATGAAAATCTCTCCCCCTTATTATCTCTCCTTATACCCATATTTTCTTTCTCTTCATGCTTATCTCTCCCTTTTTGAATGTGTGATTAATCTCTCCCCCTTTGACAATGTATTCAGCAAGTCATGAGCATATAAACAAATTTTCTCTCCAACTTGAGTTGTTATGAGCATATTATAACATATACATACAAACAAAGCTCACCCAAGTCATACTATCAAGTAACTTACACTATCACATCAATGAGATACATAAAGTAGTGTAAGTCATGCTAGAGATCAAGTGTGATTTTCAATTTTAGCAGGTCATGATCTCACAAACTCAACTATTTCAAAACCTGAAAGCATGACACTTGTTGCTGCATTTTATTATTTTTCAAAGCATAAATTTAGATAATATGATATTTGCAAGAGATTATATGCGCATCTGCCTTATTCTAACCAACCAAGCCAAGCCTATGTCATTTGACAATCAGAAGCTTAAGGACATGGTTTTAGTCATACACAACTTCTTCCAAGTTCATATCTAAGTGCAATGACAAGCCATCTCAAAAGAAGAAGTGCGATGCATGCATATTCTCTTGATCTTTTCTCAATTTATATTTGTTCATAAAAACTCAACATGTGAGTTGATTACTTGATAAATTCTTAATGATTAAAAGCATTTGTGAGCATGCAACAAGTTCAAAACAGCAAGAAAGTCCGACCATGACCAGATTTAGTGTAAGTAATTATTCCAATTACTAGACATGGCAAAAACTACAAAATGTATAACACGAGTAATGTAGTAAGAACTTTCAGCATGTAAAAGGAATCACAAAGTCATATATGTATGAAATACTATGCTCATATTATTTTAATTTCAGATTCACATATAGACTTCCCAAGTTTCAAAAACTCCCCCTCAATTTAAGCCATGAGGATGTATAACCCCTATTTCACTACGAATAAAACAAAAACGAGTGAAGTCCAAAGGTTTTGTAAAAATGTCAGCCAATTGTTGTTCGGTATCTACATGGTGAAGCACAATGTTTCCTTTTTCAACATTATCTCGGAGAAAGTGATACCTAATATCAATGTGCTTAGTTCTAGAATGTTGCACGGGGTTTTTGGCAATGCAAATAGCACTAGTGTTATCACAAAACAGTGGAACACTATCTAGATCAACCCCATAGTCCTTAAGTATTTGAACAATCCAAAGAATTTGTGAGCAAGCACTAGCAGCAGCTACATATTCAGATTCGACTGTGGATTGTGCAACTGAACTTTGTTTTCTAGAGGACCAAGCAACAAGAGAATTACCAAGAAAATGACAAGCACCGGAAGTACTTTTCCTATCAATCCTACAACCCCCAAAATTAGCATCCGAAAAAGCTTTCAAAGAAACGGTTGAGGAAGAAGGAAGAAAAATGCTAAATTCTTGGGTTCCATGTAAGTACCTGAGAATCCTTTTGACGGCTTGACGATGTGAAACACGTGGGGAAGCTTGAAACCGTGCACAAAGACATACACTGAATTGTATGTCCGGTCTTGATGCCGTGAGGTACAAAAGTGATCCGATCATACTTCTATATTCTTTTTGATCCACAGATTCACCATCTTCATCAAGTTCAAGTGTTGTTGCTGTTCCCATTGGTGTCCGAAGAGGCTTGCTTTTGTCCATGTTGAAGTGCCTTAGGAGATCTTTGGTATACTTCATTTGATGCACAAAGGTACCCTCCTTGGTTTGCTTGATTTGCAGCCCCAAAAAGTAAGTGAGTTCACCCATCATACTCATTTCAAATTCGGAACTCATCATTGCTGAAAACTTGGACACAAGATCATGAGAAGCACAACCAAAGATAATATCATCCACATACACTTGAACGAATAATGAGTCATTGCCATGCTTAAGCACAAAAAGAGTTTTATCAACCTTGCCCATGGTAAAACCCTTTTCAAGTAAGAATGTTTTTAACCTATCATACCATGGTCTAGGGGCTTGTTTGAGACCGTATAAGGCTTTGGACAGTTTGTAAACATGATTAGGAAAATCTGGATTTTCAAAACCTGGTGGTTGTTTGACATAAACCTCCTCATCTATGTAGCCATTAAGAAAAGCACTTTTAACATCCATTTGATATAGCTTAAAACTTTTAGATGCTGCAAAAGCTAACAAAATTCTTATGGCTTCTAATCTAGCGACAGGAGCAAAAGTTTCATCAAAATCTAGACCTTCAACTTGAGTGAAACCTTGAGCAACCAACCTAGCCTTATTCCTAACAACAACCCCATCCACACTTTGTTTATTTTTATATACCCATTTAGTTCCAATTAAAGTGTGACCTAGAGGTGGAGGTACAAGTTTCCAGACATTATTTCTTTCAAAGTTTTCTAACTCTTCTTGCATGGCAATAATCCAAGATTCATTAGTGAGTGCGTGTGATATATCTTTGGGTTCAAAAGAAGCAACAAAAGCAGAATGAGCATGAGAATTTGGATCGCAAAACCTGGACCGAGTGATTCGTTCGTGCAAGCTTCCAATCATCTGTTGTGGGGGATGATCTTTGTAAAATCGTAGGGGAACAGATGTCTCACAAGCTTCTTCTTCATTGAGTTCATTGTAGATTGATGAGCTTGTGGCTTGTGGTTAATCAGGATCAGTAGAGGTGATAGCCGGAGCTTGTTCAATGTCCGGAGCTGGACACGTGTCAGCTTTGGAACTACCAGGCAGTATCACCGGTTCTTCTTCATCTTCGAAAATACCCTCCCCCTGAGGATACGGATCTGGTCCTGCAACACCGGAGCTAGTACCTGGGCTAGCTTCATCAAAAGACACTTCACAAGTCTCCACAATTTTGTTAGTGTCAAGTAAAAGCACACGGTAGCCTCTAGTATGAGATGGATAACCAAGAAACATGCCATCAATGGATCTAGGTTCCAATTTATCAAGATTACCATGTTTCTTAACAAAGCATTTGCAACCAAAGACCCGAATGTGTGTAACACTAGGCCTATGTCCAAACCGGAGCTCATATGGTGTTTTACCTAGCTTAGCACGCAAGAAAACACGATTTGAGACATAACAAGCGGTTGCTAATGCATCAGCCCAAAATTTCCTAGGAGTTTGATATTCATCAAGCATAGTCCTAGCCATCTCAACTAAGGTTCTGTTCTTTCTTTCTACAACACCGTTTTGTTGAGGTACATATGGTGAAGAAAATTGATTATCTATTCTATTTTCAGCACAAAAGTGATCAAAAGATTGATTTTTAAATTCAGTTCCATTATCACTTCTAATTGCTTTTAACGATCCTGGGTGATCAATTGATAATCTAAGAAATAAAGTTCTAAAGTGACTAAAAATTTCATTCTTAGACGCCATAAAATACACCCAAGAATATCTAGAATAGTCATCAACAATAACAAGAGCATACCATTTACCTCCGAAGGATTGAACACGTGAAGGTCCTACGGTGTCAAGATGCAAGAGTTGACATGGTTTAGTTGTCATGATCATTGTGAGAGGAGTATGTGAACCTGCAACCATCTTAGCATGTCTACAAGAAGAGCACACAATTTCTTTGTCCCCTTTAAGCTTAGGCAGCCCACGTATGCGATCATGAGCACTAACACGTGTTAGGTGATCAAAGCCTACGTGACCAAGTCTACGATGCCAAAAATATAAGTCCTTTGAATCATTAGCAACTAGACACCTATGCTTAGAGGAAGACATATCAAAATCAGCTTTAAAAACTCTTCCAAACCGAGACATGTTAAAAATAAGCTCACTATTTGAACCTACAACTTTGCAGCAGTTTTTATTGAAAATAATTTCTAGATTTTCATCTAGCAATTGTGAAAAAGAAAGCAAGTTGTATTTCAAATTTTTGACAAGTGCCACATCCTTCAAAGTGTAGTGATCATTTACTCTAACCGAACCCTTAGCAATTATAGGAGTTGAAGAATTATCGGCAAAAGTAACATTCTCTACACGGGACACAAAAGAGAGGGAGGAGAACCAATCTTTGTTACCGGTCATGTGGCGTGAGCAACCTGAATCCACAATCCAAATGTTCTCCTTCCTCAAACGTGTAACCTACATAAAAACACAATACGTCGATGACTCAATACTGGGGTTAGTCAAAAGGCATTTAGGAATCCAGTACTAAGTCACGCGACGTGCAGCAGGAAAAACACGTGAAAGCTGAGACAAAACAGCAGGTTTATGAGTCAAAGATTGAGGTTTTCTGTTCTTAACAGTTGATTTAGAAGTTGTTACTTGTTTAGAGTGAAAACCAGTAGCTCCGGAGGTAAAAACCGAAGGTCCGGAGGCAAAAACTGAAGCTCCAGAGGGAACAACAGAAGATCCGGTAGCTCTCGGAGCTATCATAACTACCGGAGCTGCCTTTGTAGATTTCTTACCAGAAGGTCCAGAAGCTACCTTTTCAAATTTCTGACTCACTAAAGCAGGTTGTGTTTCTCTAATTTCATGAAAGTTATAAGATCTAGCAATTTTTCTTTCCTTTTCTGTTGTTTAGCTAGTCTATAACAAAAATCTATGACATGACCATCTCTACCACAGAAGGTACAATAAAGTTTAACTTTGTGTTCATGTCTTGATGAGCAAGCAATATTTTTATTTGAACTCGAATGAGGCATCACTCCTGCAGATTTGAAAACCACTCTTTTTTGTTTAGGAACTGTTTGAATCAAACCACTTCCTATTGACTTTACAATTTTAGGTGGATGTGCCTTAGCATGAGAATGAGAATCAAAACCTAAACCAGTTTTATCTTTGCAAGACTTGGAAGAATTCAGCAACAAGTTTAGATTCTTATTCCCATTATAAAACCGACCTAGTGTCCTATTCATGTCATCAAGTTTCTTAGACAAGTCTAGGCAGTTTGCACATGAAGTTTTTCCTTTTAGTTTGCAATTGGAACAATTTTTAACTTCATGAGATCGTAAAGCATTGTTCAGAATGGAAATTTCATTCATTGCATCTTTTAGTTTCTTATCAAGATTTTCACATGCAGAACAATGCAAATCATCTGTAGAACAAGAAGCATCTTTTAAGTTTTTATCATTAAGTGCAGTAAGCTTTTTGTTCTTTTCAATTTCTTCATCAAGTCTGTCTAGAGTGGAGGAGTGTGCACTTCTTAGGGAGGACAATTGTTCATATATTAAGTCACATGAGGAACAAGAATCATCACTAGGAATTAAGGATTTCAAATGATTAATTTCAGATTCTAGTGACTCAATTTTAGCAGTATTGTCCCTAAGCTTTTTGTCCTTTTTCTTGACAATAACAGTGGCACGGGAAATAGCATCACACATTTCATTACAGGTTGAACATACCTCATCATCATCACTGTTGTGTTCTGCTTCCTTCTGACTTGATCTTGATTTTGCTTTGCCCGCCATGAAACATATGTTGGCCAGGTCATCATTCTCTTCATCACTTTCAAAGTCTATGTCACTTGAACTGAGCTCTTGAAGAGCGGTGATGAAGCTGTTGATCATCTTGTGTCCTATGGTACCTTTCTTCTTCTTGTTGGAATTTCCAGAGGAGGTCCGGACCTTGCTTTGTTTTTCTTCCCGGGTGGTCGGACCTGAAAGGTTAGGGCATTCTGTACGAAAGTGTCCTGTTTTACCACATTCAAAACAGCGTTGAGGTCCGGAGCTTCCTCTCCTTCTAGTTCTCACATTTTGCAATGCTTTTGAGAATCTAGTAGAGATGAGTGCCAACTCCTCTTCTGGAAATTCTTCGATCTGCTCCAGGGTTAGTGAGGACAACAAAGCAAGAGTACTGTAGGATGATGATTGGCCGGAGCTAGATGTATCACGTTGTGAGACAAATGCAATAGACTTGTTTGGGTTCTTTCGTGCTAGGATGTCAATTTCATGAGTTTTTAGTTTAGAATAAAGTGCATCTAATGTAAGAGAACTCATGACAGTTGATTCACGAATGGATGTTACTTTCATCTCCCAAACTGACATGTCTAATGCACTAAGGAGTTGTCTAGCATTTTCAGCATCAGAAAAATTAACATTGACACTACATAAGTTGCTGAGAATTTTATTGAACCGAGCAAAGAGGTCATCGATAGACTCACCTGGTTGCATCTCAAAACGCATATACTCCTTTTTGAACATATCTTGTTTTACCTCCTTGATTGTGTTGGAGCCTTCATGATAATCACAGAGAGCTCTCCAAACATCGTATGCTGACCGGAGGTGCGCGACACGATCAAAGTCGCTTTGAGTGAGTCCTTGGATGATCAAGTTCCGGGCTTTGTTGTTGTTGTCGACGTCCCGGAGGTTCGTAGCCGTAACTTGATCGTTAGGCGGGACTTCATAAGGTTTGTACACCTTTTCCCATATTGCGAAGCCTTGCGCCTGGATGAAGGCCTCCATGCGTGCCTTCCAAACCTGGAAATCAATACCAGCAAACACACAAGGTTTGGCGGAGTACTTCTCCATGATGATTTGTCAAAAACACGTGCAAACCACAAAGATTAGAGCACCATGGCTCTGATACCAATTGTAGGATCGAAGATCACATGAAAAGCTACCAGAGGGGGTTTGAATGGTAGATTTTAAAAATCTTACGTAGCGGAAACAATAAAACCCCAATCCATTCGGTAGAAAAATGATCTGTTTAAAGAAATCATGTGTGAGACTAATCTAAACATGTTTCACCGTGACAAAAGTGATAGTTATCAGAGAGAATCAAGTCACGAAGACAACACAAAAAGAATTACTCAGATCCGTCGAGAAAAACTCAAGTTATGATCGAAAGATCAGACTATGGTCAATCTGACCTACCCGAGAAAAACAGTTTCTGGAATGCTGCAAAGAAACTCGTGTAGCTCAGAAACCACAAATCCAATGACCGTGAAATTTTGATATATGATAGATAATCAAGTTGTCAAGACAGGCGAAAAAGAATCACGTCAATTGGATCAGTAAAACTCGAGTTATGATAAAACCACCGACGAGAGGTAGTGCTGTTCAGAAACTCGACGAGTAAAACTTGTCTGGAACAAGTCGGACGAACAAGGCACAAAAGTTCCTTCAAACTACGAATTTTATTCAATAGAAAACAAGAGGAACAGCCCCAAAGTCGTCTCCCACGAGCTTTGGCCTTCCCTTGCTTATATAACCAGCCCTTAGGCCATCCCAATCTCAACTAGGACTCCAATCCTAATCCGATCACAATCAGAACTTTCCATAACTGCTTAGGACTCTTCTATACGCAGATAGAAGCAATCTTAAGACTTCTAAACACCTTAGGAACGTATCCCACATTCCTAAACAACTCAAATTCGTGATCCACCCGAAATCCTAACATAACCAACTCTATATTTTCATACCGAGCCATAACCGACTCAGCTAGCAGCCTAAGTCTTCAACCGATACGATCCGATCCTTCCGATCAGATTTTCCTTTCATAATCCGTCTCTAGAAGCATATTGCCACGTCATGCACCTCATGCATACGTGCGGAAACCTTCCTTCGACCTTCATATGCACTGCCCTTGATTCAATCATCCTGCGCGACCTCCTGACCCGCTCAACCACAGTTCCTCCCGAACTTGGTTGTTGGAACCTCATCTCCTCCTGAGACTAGTCCAATGGATCCTGTCACCAGTCATGACTTGAACTCAAGCAACACCTGCACATGAACAAACAAACAATCCATACGAGCCCAAGTCCTCGACTTGACTCACGTTAGTTCCGAACACAACACCTTACGTGAGAACCTCACATAAGCATGTTGCAAAACCACAGTAGAAATGGTATCAATCATATCATCCAAAACGCACCAAAAACTTAGCAAATAAATACTCCCTCCGTCCCAAAAAGGTTGTCGCTTTGTAGTTCATTTTTTAACTACAAAGCGACAACCTTTTTGGGATGGAAGGAGTACTAAGCAATCTTTCCAATCATGTAAAGCAAGTACGAAACATTGCAAATGAAAAGTAGAAGTACTGCGGTCAAGTTCTGGACCTTGCCAGAGCAACCCGGAGCTTGAGCCGGAGCTCACAAAAGCTAGTAGAACCTAGCACCGGAGCTTTCCAAAACTAGTACAGTGAAGCACCTGCTGGAGCTTACCAAAACTAGTAGATCCTAGATCCGGAGCTTACCAAAACTAGTCGGAACTAGTCAACCCAAAAACCAGAGCTAGACAAAATACTTCGGAGCTTAGCAAAAGCATGCCGGAGCTATCAAGTATATGTCGGAGCTATCAAATATATGCCGGAGCTAACAAAGACATGCCGGAGCTAAACATAAAGCTCACCCGAGCTAACCAAAGCTAGTCGGACCTTACCAAGAAGTCGGACCTAGCTTCGAACATAGCCGAAGCTACCCAATACAAGCCGGACCTATCGTCGGACCTTGCTGTAGCTCGGAGCTAGAGTCGTACCTTGATAAAAAGGTGTTTTTGGTGATATTCAAAACTTTTATCATCAAAACCAAGTGTATTCACTACAAGCCAATGTATTCAGCACACATAGGTCTTACAATCTACAACACCATTTTGTTGAGGTACATATGGTAAAGAAAATTGATATTTATTCCTTTTCAGCACAAAAATGATCAAAGGATTGATTTTTAAATATAGTTCCATTTATCACATCTAATAGCTCTTAAAGATCTTGGATGATCAATTGATCATCTAAGAAATAAAGTTCTAAAGTGACTAAAAGCTTCATTCTTAGATGCAATAAAAAAAACCCAAGAGTATCTAGAATAGTCATCAACAATTACAAGAACATACCTTTACCTCCAAAGGATTGAACACGTGAAGGTCCTACGGTGTCAAGATGCAAAAGTTGACCCGGTTTAGTTGTCATGGTCATTGTGAGAGGAGCATGTGAACCTGCAACCATCTTAGCATGTCTACAAGAAGAGCACACAATTTCTTTGTCCCCTTTTAGCTTAGGCAGCCCACGTATGCGATCAAGAACACTAACACGCGTGAGATGATCAAAGCCTATGTGACCAAGTCTACGATGCCAAAAATATAGGTCTTTTGAATCATTAGAAACTAGACACCTATGCTTAGAAGAAGACATATCAAAATCAGCTTTAAAAACTCTTCCAAAGTGAGACATGTTAAAAATAAGCTCACTATTTGGACCTACAACTTTGCAGCAATTTTTATTGAAAATAATTTCTAGATTTTCGACTAATAATTGTGAAACAGAAAGCAAGTTGTATTTCAAATTTTTGACAAGTGTCACATCTATTAAAGTGTAGTTATCATTTACTCTAACAAAACCCTTAGCAATTATAGGAGTTGAAGAATTATCGGCAAAAGTGACATTCTCTACATGTGACACAAAAGAGAGGGAGGAGAACCATTCTTTATTACAGGTCATGTGGCGTGAGCAACCAGAATCCACAATCCAAATGTTCTCCTTCCTCAAGCGTTTAACCTACATAGAAGCACAATACATTGATTACTCAATACTGAGGTTAGTCAAAAGGAATTTAGGAATTCAGGACTGAGTCACATGACGTCCAGTAGGAATAACACGCGAAAGTTGAGATAAAACATCAGGTTTATGAGCCAAAGCTTGAGGATTTTTGTACCCAACTACTGACCTACGAGGTGTTACATGTGTAGTACGAAAAATAGTAGGTTTGGGAGCAAACTTTGCATGTTTTCGACTCATTACAGCAGGTTGCATGTTCCTATCATTCGGTTTAGCATGTGCAGCAAATTTTGCATGAAAGTTATGAGATCTAGCAATCATTCTTTACTTTTTTTTGTTGTTTAGCTAGTCTATAACAAAAATCTATGACATGACCATCTTTACTACAGTAGATACAATGAAATTTAACTTTTTGTTCTTGTCTAGATGAGCAAACAACATTTTTATTAACAACCGAATGAGACAACACCCCTGCAGACTTGAAAACCACTCTTTATATTTGGGAACTGTTTTAATCAAACCACTACCTAATGACTTTACAATTTTAGGTGGATGTGCTTTAGCATGAACATGGGAATCAAAACTTAAACTAGATTTATCATTGTGAGATCTAGAGGAATTTAGCAGCAAGTTTAGGTTCTTATTTGCATTACAACACCGATCTAATGTCCTATGCATGTCATCAAGTTTATTAGATAGATCAAGGCACTTTTCACATGAAGTTTTTCCTTTTAATTTGCAATTGGAATAATATTTAACTTCATGAGAATGTGAAGCATTGTTCAATATAGAAATTTCGTTCGTAGCATCTTGTAGTTTCTTATCAAGATCATCACAAGTAGAACACTGCAAATCAATTATAGAACAGCAAGCATCTTCCAAGTTTTTATCATTAAGTGCAGCAAGCTTTTTGTTCTTTTCAATTTCTAACCCAAGTTTATCAAGTGTGGAGGTGTGTGCACTTCGTAGAGCGGACAATTGTTCATATATTAAATCACATGAGGAACAAGAATCATCACCAGGAGTCAAAGATTTTAAACGATTAATTTCAGATTCTAGTGACTCAATTTTAACAGCATTGTCCCTAAGCTTTTTGTCCTTTTTCTTAAGTATAATAGTGGCATGAAAAATAGCTCTACACATTTCTTCGCAAGTAGGACATACCACTTCATTGTCAATGTTGTGTTCTTCCTCCTCCATACTTGATCTTGACTTGCCCGCCATGAAACACAAGTTTGCCAAATCATCTTATCTTCATCACTTCCGTTGCCCATATCGCTCAAGCCAAGTTCCTGAAGTGCGGAGATAAAACTATTCACCAATTGGCGTCCTGTAAAACTCTTCTTTTTCTTGTTGTTGTTTGTAGAGGAGTGCTTCGTCCTTGTTTGCTTCTCATCACGAGAAGTAGCACCTGAAAGGTTAGAGCAATCCATGCGAAAATGTCCTGCCGTACCACATTCGAAGCATCATTGAGGTCTGGCACTGCCTCTCCTTCTAGTTCTCACATTTTGCAATGCTTTTAAGAAACAAGTAGAGATGAGTGCAAGTTCTTCCTCTAGAAACTTTTCAATCTGTTCAAGGGTTAGAGAGGACAACAAAGCAAGTGTTCCACAAGATGAAGATTTTCCATAGCTAGGCATGTCACGTTGAGAAACAAATGCAAGACTTGTTGGGGTTCTTACGTGAGATTATGTCAATTTCATGAGTTTTCAATTTAGAATATAGAACATCTAAAGTAAGTGTACTCATGATAGTAGATTCACGAATAGATGTGATTTTCATCCCCAAAATTGACATGTCCAATGCACATAGTAATTGTCTAACATTTTCAGCATATGAAAAATTAACATTGATGCTACGTAAGTTGCTGAGAATTTTATTAAAGCGAGCAAAGAGGTCGTCGATGGACTCACCTGGTTGCATCTCAAATCACATGTACTCCTTATTGAACATGTCTTGCCTTACCTCCTTGATCGTGTTGGATCCTTCGTGGTAATCACATAGAGCTTTCCAAACACAGTCGAAGTCGCTTTGTGTTAATCCTTGTATGATCAAGTTGCGAGCCTTGTTGTTGTCGACATCTCTCATGTTTGTAGTCATGACTTGATCGTTTGACAGCACGTCGTAAGTCTTGTACACCTTTTACCATATTGCGAAGCCATGTGCCTGGATGAAAGCTTCCATACGTGCCTTCCAAACATGAAAATCAATACCACTAAAGACACAAGGTTTTGTGGAGTATCATCGATGATGATTATTTAAAACACGTGCAAATCTCAAAGATTAAAGCACCATGGCTCTGATACCAATTGTAGGATCGAAGAGAACATGAAAAGCTACCAGAAGGGGTGAATGGTAGATTAAAACTTTTTCAGTAGAAGCAACAAAAAACCCTCAACAAAAAATCAATCTATTAAGAAATTGTGTGTGTGCCTAATCTAGATGTGATCAATTGTGAAAAAACTAGTATATATTGTGGAGAATCAAGTCACGAAGACGTCACAACAAGAATCACAAAAATCCGTTGAGGAAAACTCAAGTTACGATCGTAAGATTGAACGAAGGTCAATCTGTTCTACTCGAGAAAACCCGGTCTGCAACACTGCAATAAAACTTGTGTAGATAAGAAACCACAAATCCAATGACCGTGAACTTTTCACAGATGATATATAATCAAATTTTGAAGACAACCCAAAGAGAATCACGTTAATTGGATATGTAAAACTCGAGTTATGATAAAACCACCGAAGCAAGGTAGTGTTGTGCACAAACTCGACGAGAAAGACTTGACAAAAACAAGTCGGACGAACAAGGCACAAAAGCTCCTTTAGACAACGAATTTTATTGATAAAAACACAAAAGGAACAGCCCCAAAGTCGTGCCCCACGAGCTCTGGCCTCCCTTTCTTATATAACCAGCCCTAATGCCAACCCAATCCTAACTAGGACTCTAAGCCTACTCAGTTCACGAATCGAAACTTTCCATAAGTGCTCAAGACTCTTCGATACGCAAATAGAAGCAATATTAAGACTTCCAAACACCATAGGAACGTATCCCACATTCCTAAAACAACCCAACTTCGTGACCCACACGAAATCTTATCTTAACCAACTCAAATCTTTCTATATTTGCGTCCAACACGACTCAGTCGCATCTTGAATCCATAACCAAGTCGGTTGGACCTTTCCAACCAATTTTTTACGTCCACATCTCTTCATCACGCCTTGGAACTATGTAGCCACGTCCATGCAATCCTTGCACAGATGCAAACACCTTCCAACGATGTCCACGATACCCTCATATGCATTGTTCTTGATCCAAACATGATGCGCGACCTCCCGATAAACTCAACCACAATTCCTCCCGAACTTGGTTGTTGAACCTCATCTTCTCCCTAATATAGTTCAATGGATCCCATCACCAGCCATGTCTTGAACTCAAAAAACACCTGCACATGAATAAATAATCGATACTTCCAAGCACAAGTCCTTTACTCGACTCATGTTAGTTTCGAAACCACAACACCTTACGTGAGCACCTCACATAAGCATGTTGCAAACCATAGAAAAATAATATCAGCCATAGCCACCAAAACACACCAAGAACTTAGTAAAATAATACTAAGCAAATTTTCCAAAAGTGTAAAGCAAGTTTGAAACATTGCAAGGTAAAAGCAGAACCACTGCAATCTAGCACCGGACCTTGCCAAAGCTAACCGAACCTTGAACCGGAGCTTACCAAAGCTAGCAGGAATTAGCGCCAGAGCTAACCAAAGCTAGTCAGACCTAGTGCCGGAGCTTATCAAAGCTAGTCGGACCTTGCACCGGACCTAACAAAAACATGTCGGACCTAGCCACAGCAAGTCAGCTCTAACTAAAACAAGTCATACCTAGACAATGTAAGTTGGACCTTACATCAGACCTAGCGTCAGACCTTGCAGGAGCTACCCAAAACAAGTCGAACCTATCATCGGACCTTGCTGAAAAGGGTGTTTTAATAGTATTCAAAACTTTTATCATCATAGCCAATGTATTCAGCACATAGAGGTCTCACAATCTCCCCCTTGATGAATGCATTGGTAAAACCACTTAGAATCCGAACATTACATATTCACATGAAAAGTTTTCAAAACAAAATTCTCCCCCTATGAATATTTCTCCCCCTTTGTAAATCAGAAATAAAATGAGAAGAAAAACAACCCCCCCCCTGAGGAAAATCGTGTCAAAACACTTGTGAAAGTGTGCAATGTGTGATCAATTTCTCCCTCTTTGACAATGTATTCAGCAAGGTACAAAAGAGAAATTTTCATTGTTATGAGCATATTATAACATACACATATAAAACAAAGCTCATCCAAATCATACTATCAAGTAACTTACACTATCACATCAATGAGATACATAAAGTAGTGTAAGCCATGCTGGAGATCAAGTGTAATTTTCAATTTAAGCAAGTGATGATATCACAATATTAACTATTTCAAGACCTGAAAGCATGACACTTGTTGCTGCATTTTTCATTTTTTAATATTATTTAAAGTAAAAAATTTGATCATATAACAATTGCAAGAGATTATATGTTGCATCTGCCTCATACTAACCAACCAAGCCAAGCCTATGTCATTTGACAATCAGAAGCTTAAGGACATGGTTTTAGTCATACACAACATCTTTTAAGTTCATATCTAAGTGCAATGATAAGCCATCTCAAAAGAAGAAGTGTGATGCATGCATATTCTCTTGATCTATTCTCAATTTTTATTTGATCATAAAACTCAACATGTGAGTTGATTACATGATTAATTCTTATGATTAAAAGCACTTGTGATCATGCAACAAGTTCAAAACAGCAAGAAGCTTCGATCATGACCAGACTTATTGTAAGTAATTATTCCAATTACTAGTAATAGCAAAAATTACAAAATGTATAACTGTTGATATTTCCTACGCACTACTAACAATTCATCCCTAGCAGTGGTCCAGAAATGCTTGTTGGTAGGTTTTGATTCTTAAATGAACGTCTGCAAGCGCACAAAAGCTATCGATGTAGCATTTCCCCTTTAAAGAGTATTCCCAAAGGGTGTCATTTATATTTTTCCAAAGGAAGGCTAGATGGAAGCAAAGCAATCATGAAATGGAGATGCTAGGTTGGTCTACGTAGGGTTCTAGCAAGGATAGGTTAATTGATAAGTGGAGGTAGTGTGACACACACAAGAGCATTGTACCCTAGGGGGTAAAAGAGGTATTAGAAGGACTAGGCTAAGAGTTTGGTAGATACTCCTACTATGCTTATAATGTACATATGCATAGCCTAAGTTAGTTACTAATGATTATATTAATTATGAATTCTCATGCTAAGTGGATGAACACATCGGGCACGGGTTTACCCCTAGCAACACTAGGCGACTCTCACCAAGAGCCTGCGGCATAGCCGAACGTAGAGGATTACAAAGGATAGATGGGGGTGTCACCACCTACTGCCTACTTCTTAAATCCGTTGGTCTATGAGACATTCAACGCTACTCTCTATCCTAGCACCATGCTAGCATATTAAGTAATTACCTTAAGATCCTAGGCACAAGCCATCCTAAGGCAATTAACTAAATCATCGTTGAACCAATGTTAATTCATAGCATAAGGGATTCATATTAACATAGTCATATCATAGATAATTAGACTATAGTGGAGGTTTATAGTGTTTATGATGATATGTTGATAATGGTGTAGCATAATCATAAATACTATTCCTACCACATACATGGAATCCACAATCAAACAAGAAATTCTTCATCCAAGTATATGAAAAATAGTAGACTAAAGATATCATCTTTATTATGAATAAAGTCATAAATACAAATAGGAATATGGGAGACATATCTTTCCCAATTGGGAAGAGACTCCTTCTAATCCTCTCCTACTTGGACTATGGACTAGAGACTCTCCTCTCTACAGCCTATACTCCTCTAAACCTATGGAGAGTAGTGGATACAAAGAAGAATACTCAAGTGGTGTGTGTTGAAGTGAGGGGTGAGGGTCCTATTTATAGCTTGGAGAAGGGTCGGTTCCCGCCACCAAAAGCGCGCGAATCAGTCAGCCAAGACCTCTTTAAGTCGGGAGGAGCCAACACATGGAGTTTGACCGAGAAAGGCATCAGGACCCAGTCGGCCGACTAGGGGGGGTCAACCGACCTAGTCTTGGCCCCTTTTGCGGTGTGCTTCCTCCAGGTGACTGACAGGTGGGTCCCATTGACTAATATTGGTGCTACACCATTGGATGGCCTCGGATACTTCTGTTTGTGGGCCATTTGATCCATGTGGTGCCACGTGGCGTCGCCTGATTGACTGGAATAGTATTTTATAGGATCCATCCCCTTGTTTCACTTCATTTCTGCATAGAATCCCTGCATGCACTACTTTCTCCAATGACAAGTGGAAATAGGTTAAATAGAAAGGTGATGTGTGCAATAAATGACATTTCCTTCACATAATTGAGTTATAGTGCCAGGTGAAATTGGTATATAACAACCGTCAACAAACTCCCCCAAGCTTATCCTTTGCTCGTCTCGGAGCAAAGTCAAGACTTTAGGTTGATGATCAGGAGTTGCTACTATGTTCTTTTTTTTCAAAAGTACCATGTGCACAACAAAATACTCTACCTAGTATTGCAAAAATTGGCATGGTACTTCACCCATCTTAGGTCATTATGGGGCTTATGCCATCTCCTATTCATGGGTGGTTGAAAGATAGAACAGCAAATAGAGCACACATACCCTAGAAATCAAGTTCCACTAAAATTCCAGAGAGTTCAATTTAGATTTTAAGTATCTCAATTTGATTCTCTCAAGTCTCTCCTTTGTGTGTAGTGTAAATATGTCCTCACCAAGGCATTGTGCCTAAATTCATCCTACCTCTACATAAGGCTTGTATGTGGAGCTTGCTAGGGAATATAGTAGGCATTTTTGCAACACATAATATTGTTGAGTCAAAAGAGCAAGCCTTAGGAGAAATCAGTTCAAAACAATTGATCCAATACATGTGCATGTATGATGGAATGGAGTGGATGTGGATCTTGAGATGACTCCTTTTTGAGTGGACTCTCTTATTTTGCAGGGATGAAACATGGCTACTTACTTTATCCTTTTTTCTCATGCTTATGATGTAAGCATGCATTTTCTTTTTCTTTTTTCTTGTAGCTATGTCTTCTACTCCCTTTTATGCAATGAATTTTGGAGAGAGTACTAAGCATAAATGATATGGAGTTTCTATTTTTATTGTGGAACGGTGGTACGATAGGAATTTGCTTACTTCTAGTGTATAAGTATAGCAAGTGCAAGTGAAGTCTTGAATTCAAAAAATAATGAAATATCTCACATAGGTCTATACTAGTTTGACAAAGCTCAATGTGAGGACAAATAGCATATGCATAGGGTCTATCAATATAATGTATCATATGGCTTTGTTGGGTATTTCCAATCAAATGAGAGTAACTCAAATCTTTTTAGATTTCTCCAGAAATCTAAGTTTCACTTTCAAACTAGGAATAGCACCCCTATCACTATATCATATCTCACAACAACTTAGAATGGATCAAGCTCTACCCACGATTTCAAAAGCAAGACAAAAGCAATTCAAGCCAATGAGAGCAATATGTTGGAGAGTAGTAAGTTGTAAACTAGGGACTTAGGAAAATAAAACATAGCAACTATTCAACATTTCATCTATATGAATTCCTAGTCATTCTTACCGCACATCATTTATTTTATTTAAAAATAAAATATATCCTATTTTTTTCTTTAGATGCAAGGTGGATGATGGATAAGTGGAAAATAGATATGCAAATGGGTTGATATAATTTACCTCAAGTGGGGGTCCTCCCCCCAAGCTTGTTCTTTACTCATATCCATGATGAGGGTTGAACCCTTGATGACGGAAGTATGCCGCGAGATCGGCTTGTTGTTGTTGTGGTATGGAGTTGAAGTTGGTGAATTGAGCGTCCATGTGTTGTTGTCAGTCTTTTGTACCTTGTACATGCCCTTGGAGAGTGTTGTAGATTTCACACATCCTCACTTCAAGCTCCTCCATACGTAAAGAGAGGTCCATCATTCCTTAGCTATAGTCACGATGACTTCTAGCCGAAGTGGAATGACATCTTCTCATAGATGTAGGAGGCAAGCTGCTAGAGTTTGAAGTGTATAGTGGTGTCTCCCATGTAGCACCTGGCCACCCATGCCAAGACGGACCTTCGATCTCATACAATGGAGGTTGAGTCCATCCAGATGCATCACCTGTTGGATTCTCTTCCCCTTCGTACTCATGGACCATGGAAGTTGTCGAGGGTGTGGCTTCTCTCCTTGTACGGCTTCTAGTTACCCTGCCAGAGACATTACTTCTTATGGCTTCCTCGATGGGAAGTAGGTCAATGGTTAGCCTCCTACATTTGTACAAATGATAATCTGGGTTAGGTAACGAATTTCATTGACAAAGCCGAGATAATAAAATATCAAAGAGCCATATTGATCATGCTTAAGGGTATGTCCTTGCACTAAATAATCTTCATCAATTAATTCTATTTTATTTTCAATATACTCAAATGAATAATATTCTAGTGCTCGTACCCTAGTAGCAATACGAGTAATCAATGAAGTGCATTCAATTGGCCCTACCCTTGGAATGTAATCTAACCATTGTGTCATCATGGCAATAACTGGAGCAACTTTTATCTTTTTAATCATAGCAAATAAAATTTTCAGGTGGTCATCACATATTATCCTTACATCTCCTCTAGGGAACATAGTCATAGTCACCCATCTATGCATGAAGCGTAAAGTAGGGTTGTGCAAGTGGCTATTCCTAGGTGCACTATATCTGACCTCACCAGTTAAATCTTGCCAAAAACTTTGTTTGTTAAACTTAGGCAAAGTGTCTAAATCTAGCAAACAACGTTTATGGAAGCCTAGGATATCACTTAATTCTTTCCATAGGAAGTTCTATTCTTTTCGACACAATCTAAAAGTAATACCATCAGATCCTATTTTGAGTGTGCAAAGGAATTGTATGGAGAGAAGGCGTGAACCTTTCTCCTCTATGTGATCAAAATTTTCTCATCCTAGTGCATGCCAAATGGAAAAGAATTCGGAATCCATACCTATTTTGGAGATCAAATCCGGATCATAAGCTTTTGTATGAGAAAACTCACAATCTTGGAGGAGCTTGCGTGTTTGATCTTCAACTTCACTTTGGATGTCGAGGTCATCGTCGTGAATAAGTTGGTGTGGGTTGCTCCTCTCACCCACGGGAGTGTCCTCTCCTACACTCCTCCGTGAACTTGGTGTAGCAACGGAAGAGGGGCGTGCACTTGAGTCTCCGCCATGGCATGAGCTTGCAGCCTCCTTCCTCTTCCCAAACAACCTTTTCATTCCTTTCATGGCCACAACAAGCAAGAACACAACAAGGCAAAAACTCGAAAGAGGTGATCTTTAGGAAAAGCAAAACCCCGGCGAATTTTCCCTTGAAGAACTTGAGAGCAAATTGAAAATGCAAACAAAAGCAAATCTTTTTGAGTTGGGAATTGATCAAGAGCACTTCACTGAAGAGCAAGAAAAACAATGTGAGCAAAAGTGACTTTGGAGATGTATGAAATGAGGTGAAGTGTGAGGAGAAGTGCTCCTCACGGCCACCATTTATAGTGTGCACTCCCCAACGGTCACTAGGACACCATATGTATCCGTTGGAGGAGAGAGAGCCAAATTGGCTCTTTCCCCTAGTCGGCCGAACAGAGGGTCGGCCGACCTAGCAGGTGCCCCCCCCCCTATTTTCCCTTTTGGCAGGTGGCTCCCCAACGGCTATAAAATTAGCACGTTGGTGAAATACCACTTTTGCATCTTAGTAAAATTGTTTTCCAAATAAAAACTCCTTTTTCGAAACCCAACAATTTTCTTTTTGTAAAAATAAAGCAATAAAATTGATAGTTGAGAATATAAGATTATCAACTTAGTAGGAAAACCAAATATGCAGTGGGGAAAATCAAACTAAGTGGGGAAATTCAAATAAAGAGAAAAGAAAAATAAAGAAAAGGATAACTACCAATTTAACCTATTGGCTAGGTCTCACCACCGTCCGACGAAATGGACATCCTCCTTCTTCATCTATTGACATACGGGCCCAGAGGGATGGACTCGGACGGCTTGTCTTGCTATTTCTGCCATACCTTCTTTAGCGGCTTGGTGGACTTGGGCCTTTGGGGAGGCCCGAACTTCTCCGTCTTCTTAGGGTGTCGACGTGGACGATAAGACGGGTTTTCCACATTGATCAAATTCCTCATGAATGCAATGAGCGGGTCCACCTTTGGAGGTGTGATTTCGACCTCTTGAATGTGTTTAACATTTGGCCCATACTTGATACGGATCATGTAGCATTGCTACAACTTTGGGCGAAAGTTAAACTTTTCCTCCTTGCCATTGATATGGAATTGGATTCCTCCAGCTCCCACATCTATGCAAGCCTTCGCGTGCTTAGTAATGGGCGCCCAAGAATGAGCAGCATATCCTTCTCGACCTCCATGTCGAGCACCACGAAATCCACGGGTTTGAAGCAGTTTCGGATTTTCACTGGGACATCTTCGGCAATACCCGTCGGATAACAGACTGAGGAATCAGTCAATTGGAGCTGCATTGGTGTTGGAGTAAGCTTCATGAAGTTCAGCTGGTCAAAAACCACTTTGGGCATCACACTCACACTTGCTCCAAGGTCACAAAGGGCCTTGTCAAAGTGGTGTGCCCCAATTGAGATGAATATTGTAGGAGATTCGGGGTCCTTTAGCCAGTTGCCTCCTTGTAGAGAAATCATGTTGGCACTTTCCACGTGAGGTTCGGGCAGTCCTGGCATTTTCCCATTCTCCATTGGAGGAACACCAGCTACCAGTTGAGCCAATTGAGTTTCCAACATCTTGTGGAAGCTCAGATGATTCTTGAAGGCTGAGGATAGTCCTTCAATCTTGGCATTGATGCTTTCTAGGGTCTTGTCATTAGCTGACAACTTCTTGGATATATCCTCATTGATCTTCACCTGGCCAACGGAAAGTTCTCTCAAGTTGGGTTGATTTACGTTGTTGCCATTGTTATTGTACCCTCCTTGAAAGAATGGGCTTGCTTGGCCCCACCCTTGTCCTCCTGGACAATAGCCATTGATGTTTCCATTGTTGGCTACGTATACGGCATCCTCACGGGTTTATGGGCAGTCATTTCCTAAATGGCTTGTGCTACCACAGACTTCACAAGTGATATGAGAGTCTAAGGCATAAGCATTACCGCATACTTCACCATTGTCTTGTCCATCAATTTTTTTCATAAGGAGGTCCAATTTGGTAGTGATCATGTCCACCTCCTTCAAGGTGTGCATGCCTCGCTGGAGGGTACGGAGACGCTCATCGCTCGAACCCATGTTTGACACCATCTTCTCAATCAAATCTTTGGCTTTGGGCACCGTCAATGAGAAGAAGGCACCTCCAGCAGCAGCATCAACGTGGTCACGGGTGGAAGGGATCAACTCATTGTAGAAGTTTTTGATTATGAGCAAGTCATCCATCCCATGGTGGGTACAAGCTAGGATATACTCCTGAAGCCTTTCCCAATCCTCGAGAATAGATTCCTTAGCATCTTGTTGGAAGCTAGATATTCTTCCACGTAGGGCATTGGTCTTGCCCAACTGGAAAAACTTGGAGAGGAATGCCGTAGAACATTTCTCCCAAGTATCTACAACACTTCGATTCACACAGAACCACGGTTTCGCTCTCCCAAGAAGAGAGAATGAGAACAGCCAAAGACGAACAACATCAGGGGATACGTCCTTAATCTTAAAAGTGATGCAGATCTCAAGGAACTATTGCAGGTGAGCATTGGGATCCTCGTTAGCCTTCCCACTGTGAGACCTATGTGTGCTGAATACATTGGCTTTGACAATAGAAGTTTTGAATGTTGCCATAACATCTTTTTAGCAAGGTCCGACTTTAGCTCTGGCATGTCTTTGTTAAGCTCCGATATATTTTTGCTAGGTCCGACTTATGTTGGTTAGATCCGACATATTTTTCTAGCTCTGGCGCTAGGTTGTACTAGCTTTGGTAAGCTCCTGCTCAAGCTTTAGTTAGTTTTGGCAAGATTCAGAGCTTGATTGCAATGTTCTTTCTTTTACTGTGAAATGTTTCAAACTTGCTTTACATTGTTGGAAAGATTGCTTACTATTCATTTGCTAAGTTTTTGGTGCATTTTGGTTGATATGGTTGATATCATTTTGCTATGGTTTGCAACATGCTTATGTGAAGTGCTCACGTAAGATGTTGTAGTTTCGGAAGTAACGAGAGTCAAGTCGAGGACTTGTGCTCGGAAGTATTGGTTGTTTGTTCATGTGCAGGTGTTGCTTGAGTTCAATACATGGTTGGTGATGGGATCCATTGAACTAGTCTTAGGGAGAAGATGAGGTTCAACAACCAAGTTCGGGAAGGAACTGTGGTTGAGTTGATCGGGAGGTCACGCAGCATGTTTGAATCAAGAACAGTGCATATGAAGGTATCATGGACGTCGTTGGAAGATGTTTGCACGTGTGAAAGGAGTGCATGGATGTGGCTGCATGGTTCCAAGGCGTGATGAAGAGATGTGGGCATAAATAATTGGTCGGAAAGGTCCAACCGACTAGGTTATGGACTCAAGCTGCGGCTAAGTCGTGTTTGACTCAAATATGGAAACATTTGAGTTGGTTATGATAGGATTTCATGTGGGTCACAAATTTGAGTTGTTTTAGGAATGTGGGATATGTTCTTAAGGTGTTTGGAAGTTTTAATATTGCTTCTATCTGCGTATAGAAGAATCCTAAGCAGTTATGGAAAGTTTCGATTCATGATTTGAGTAGGACTAGAGTCCTAATTTGGTTTGGATTGGCCTCATGGCTGGTTATATAAGCAAGAGAGGCCAGAGCTCATTGTAGACGACTTTGGCGCAGTTCCTCTTGTGTTCTATTGAATAAAATTCGTAGTTGAAAGGAACTTTTGTGCCTTGTTCGTCCGACTTGTTCCAGACAAGTTTTTTCTCGTCGAGTTTTCTGCACAGCACTACCTTTCTTCGGTGGTTTTATCATAACTCGAGTTTTACAGATCCAATTGACGTGATTATTTTTGGGTTGTCTTAAAAACTTGATTATCTATCATCTGTAAAAATTTCACAGACATTGGATTTGTGGTTTTTGATCTACACGAGTTTCTTTGCAGTATTACAGATCTGTTTTTTACTCGGTAGAACAGATTAACCTTTGTTCGATCTTTTGATCGTAACTTGAGTTTCTCTCGATGGATTTGAGTGATTCTTGTTGTGTTGTCTTTGTGACTTGATTCCCTCTGATATATATCACTTTTGTCACGGTGAAACACGTTTAGATTAGTCTCACACATGATTTATTTAACAGATCATTTCTCTACCGAAGGGGTTGGGATTTAATTGTTTCCGCTGCATAAGATTTTTTTTAATCTACCATTCACCCCCCTGGTAGCTTTTCACGTGCTCTTCGGTCCTACAATTTGTATAAGAGCCACAGTGCTCTAATCTTTGTGATTTGGACGTGTTTTTGACTAATCATCATGGAGAAATACTCCGCCAAACCTTGTGTGTTTAGTGGTATTGATTTTCAGGTTTGGTAGGCACGTATGGAAGCCTCCATCCAGGCTCAAGGCTTCGCAATATGGGAGAAGGTATACAAGCCTTACGAAGTGACGTCAAATGATCAAGTTACAGCTACAAATTTGAGAGATGTCGACAACAACAACAAGACTCGAAACTTGATTGTACAAGGATTAACTCAAAGCAACTTCGACCGTGTTGCACACCTCTGATCTACATACGATGTGTGGAAAGCACTTTGTGACTACCACGAAGGATCCAACACGATCAAGGAGGTAAGGCAATACATGTTCAAGAAAGAATACATGCGCTTCGAGATGCAACCCAGTGAGTCTATTGATGACCTTTTTGCTCGCTTTAATAAAATTTTCAGCAACTTGCGTAGTGTCAATATTAATTTTTCAGATGCTGAAAATGCTAGGCAAATGTTAAGTGCATTAGATATGTCAATTTTGGAGATGAAAGTCACATCTATTCATGAATCTACTATCATGAGTACACTTACTTTAGATGTGTTATATTTAAAGTTAAAAACTCATGAAATTGGCATAATATCACATAAGAAACCCAACAAGTCTATTGCTTTTGTTTCTTAATGTGACATGCCTAGCTCCAGTCAATCTTCATCTTGTGGTGCACTTGCTTTGTTGTCCTCTCTAACCCTTGAACATATTGCGGAATTTCCAGAGGAGAAGCTAGTACTTCTCTCTACTAGGTTCTCAAAAGCATTGCAAAATGTTAGAACTAGAAGGAGAGGAAGCTCCGTATCTCAACGATGTTTCGAATGTGGTAAGACGGGACATTTTCGTTCAGATTGCCCTAACCTTTCAGGTCCTACTTCCCAGGATGAAAAGAAAATAAGGACGAAGCAGTCCTTTGCAAAAGATACGAAGAAAAAGAAGGGTTTTATAAGACGTCAATTGGCGAGCAGTTTTATCTCTGCACTTCAAGAACTTGGCTCAAGTGATGTGGACATTGGAAGTGACGAAGTTCAAGATGATTTGGCAAATTTGTGCGTCATGGCGGGCAAGTCAAGATCGAGTATGGAGGAGGCTGAACACAACAGCGACAATGAAGAGGTATGTCCTACTTGCGAAGAAATGTGTGATGCTATTTCTCGTGCCACTGTTATAGTTAAGAAAAAGGACAAAAAGCTTAGGGACAATGCTGTTAAAATTGAGTCACTAGAATCTGAAATTAATCGTTTGAAATCTTTAATTTCTAGTGATGATTCTTGTTCCTCATGTGAATTAATATATGAACAATTGTCCTCATTAAGAAGTGTGCACACCTCCACGCTTGATGAACTTGAGTAAGAAATTGAAAAGAACAAAGAGCTTGCTGCACTTAATGATAAAAACTTGAAAGATGCTAGCTGTTCTACAATTGGTTTGCATTGTTCTACTTGTGATGATCTTGATAAGAAACTACAAGATGCTATGAATGAAATTTCTATACTGAACAATGCTTTACATTCTCATGAAGTTAAATATTCTTCCAATTGCAAATTAAAAGGAAAAACTTCATGTGAAAATTGTCTTGATCTGTCCAATAAACTTGATGACATGCATAGGACATTAGATCGGTTTCGTAATGGGAATAAGAATCTAAACTTGCTGCTGAATTCTTCCAAGTCTTGCAATGATAAAACTGGTTCAGGTTTTGATTCTCATGCTCATGTTAGGGCACATCCACCTAAAATTGTAAGAACATTAGGAAGTGGTTTGATCCAAACAGTTCCTAAACAAAAAGAAGTGGTTTTCAAATCTGCAGGAGTGTTGTCTCATTCAGTGTCAAATAAAAATGGTGTTTGCTCATCTAGACATCAACACAATGTTAAATTTCATTGTACCTACTGTGGTAGAGATGGTCATGTCATAGATTTTTGTTATAGACTAGCTAAACAACATAAAAAAAATAATGATTGCTAGATCTCATAACTTTCATGCATAATTTGCTGCACTTGCTAAACCGAATGATAGGAACATGCAATCTGCTGGAATGAGTCGAAAACATGCAAAGTTTGCTCCCAAACCTACTGTTTTTTGTGCTACACATGTAACATCTCATAGGACAGTAGTTGGGAACAAAAATCCTCAAGTTTTGGCTCATAAACCTGCTGTTTTATCTCAGCTTTTGCGTTTTATTCCTGCTGCACATCGTGTGACTCAATACTGGATTCCTAAATGCCTTTTGACTAACCCCAGTATTGAGTCATCGACGTATTGTGCTTCTATGTAGGTTACACACTTGAGGAAGGAGAACTTTTGGATTGTGGATTCAGGTTGCTCAGACCACATGACCGGTAATAAAGTATGATTCTCCTCCCTCTCTTTTGTGTCATGTGTAGAGAATGTTACTTTTACCGATAATTCTTCAACTCCTGTAATTGCTAAGGGTTTGGTTAGAGTAAATGGTCACTACACTTTGAAGGATGTGACACTTGTTAAAAATTTGAAATACAACTTGCTTTCTGCTTCACAACTACTAGATGAAAATCTGGAAATTATTTTCACTAAAAAATGCTGCAAAGTTGTAAATTCAAATAGTGAACTTATTTTTAACATGTATCGGTTTGGAAGAGTTTTTAAAGCTGATTTTGATATGTCTTCCTCTAAGCATAGGTGTATAGTTGCTAATGATTCAAAGGACTTATATTTTTGGCATCGTAGACTTGGTCATGTAGGCTTTGATCATCTAACGCGTGTTAGTGCTCTTGATCGCATATGTGGGCTACCAAAGCTTAAGGAGACAAACAAATTGTGTGCTCTTCTTGTAGACATGCTAAGATGGTTGCAGGTTCATATACTCCTCTCACAATGATCATGACAACTGAACCGGGTCAACTTTTGCACATTGACACCATAGGACCTTCACGTGTTCAATCCTTCAAAGGTAAATGGTATGTTCTTGTTATTGTTGATGATTATTCTAGATACTCTTGGGTTTACTTTATGGCATCTAAGAATGAATCTTTTAGTCACTTTAGAACTTTATTTCTTAGCTTATCAATTGATCACCCAAGATCTTTAAAAGCAATTAGAAGTGATAACGGAACCGAATTTAAAAATCAGTCTTTTGATCACTTTTGTGCTTAAAATGGAATAGATCATCAATTTTCTTCACCATATGTACCTCAACAAAACGGTATTTTAGAAAGAAAGAACAGAACCGTAGTTGAGATGGCTAGGACTACGCTTGATGAATATCAAACTCCTAGGAAATTTTGGGCTGATGCGATTGCAAGCGCTTGTTATGTCTCAAATCGTGTTTTCTTGCGTGCTAAGCTAGGTAAAACACCATATGAGCTCCGGTTTGGACATAGGCCTAGTGTTACACACTTTCGGGTCTTTGGTTGCAAATGTTTTGTTAAGAAACATGGTAGTCTTGATAAATTTGAATCTAGATCTATTGATGGCATGTTTCTTGGTTATCCATCTCATACTAGAGGCTACCGTGTGCTTTTACTTGACACTAACAAAATTGTGGAGACTTGTGAAGTGTATTTTGATGAAGTTAGCACAGGTACTAGCTCAAACATTGCAGGTCCGGATCCATATCCGCAGGGGGGAGCATTTTCGTTGAAGATGAGGAAGAAGTGGAGCTGCTGCCCGAAAATTCAGCAGCTAATGACTTTGGTTCAGCTCCGGATGTTGATTCTCAACCAGCACCGACGACCACCATTGCTGGTCCATATCCTCCTCAAGTCACAAGCTCATCGATTTGTGATGAACATGAAGAAGAAGAAGCTTGTGAAGTGTCCACTCCCCTCTGGGTTCTCAAAAGTCATCCTCCACAATAAATTATTGGAAGCTTACACGAACGAGTCACACGGTCCAGGTTTTGAGGTCCGAACTCTCATGCTCATTCTGCTTTTGTTGCTTCTTTTGAACCCAAAGATATATCACACGCACTGACTAATGAATCTTGGATTATTGCCATGCAAGAAGAGTTAGAAAATTTTGAAAGAAATAATGTTTGGAAAGTTGTACCTCCACCTCAAGGTAACACTTTAATTGGAACTAAATGGGTGTTTAAAAATAAACAAAGTGAGGATGTGGTTGTGGTTAGGAATAAGGCTAGGTTGGTTGCTCAAGGTTTCACTCAAGTTGAAGGACTAGATTTTGATGAAACTTTTGCTCCTGTTGCTAGATTAGAAGCCATAAGAATTTTATTAGCTTTTGCTGCATCTAATGGTTTTGAGCTATATCAAATGGATGTTAAAAGTGCTTTTCTTAATGGCTACATAGATGAGGAGGTTTATGTCAAACCACCACCGGGTTTTGAAAATCCAGATTTTCCTAATCATGTTTACAAACTGTCCAAAGCCTTGTACGGTCTCAAACAAGCCCCTAGAGCATGGTATGATAGGTTAAAAACATTCTTACTGAAAAGGGGTTTACCATGGGCAAGGTGAATAAAACCCTTTTTTTGCTTAAGCATGGCAATGACTCATTATTCGTTCAAGTGTATGTGGATGATATTATCTTTGGTTGTGCTTCTCATGATTTTTTTGTCCAAGTTTTCAGCTATGATGAGTTCAGAATTTGAGATGAGTATGATGGGAGAACTCACGTACTTTTTGGGGCTGCAAATCAAGCAAACAAATGAGGGTACCTTTGTGCATCAAACGAAGTATACAAAAGACCTCCTAAGGTGCTTCAATATGGACAAAAGCAAGCCTCTTTGAACACCAATGGGAACAGTAACAACACTTGAACTTGATTAAGATGGTGAACCCGTGGATCAAAAAGAATATAGAAGCATGATCGGATCACTTTTGTACCTCACGGCATCAAGACCGCACATACAATTCAGCATATGTCTTTGTGCACGGTTTCAAGCCTCCCCACGTGCTTCACATCGTCAAGCCGTCAAAAGGATTCTCGGGTACTTACATGGAACTCAAGAATTTGGCATTTTTCTTCCTTCTTCCTCAACCATACTTTGAAAGCTTTTTCGGATGCTGATATTGGGGGTTGTAGGATTGATAGGAAAAGTACTTCTAGTGCTTGTCATTTTCTTGGTAATTCACTTGTTGCTTAGTCCTCTAGAAAACAAAACTCAGTTGCACAATCCACAGCTGAATCTGAATATGTAGCTGCTGCTAGTGCTTGCTCACAAATTCTTTGGATTGTTCAAATAGTTAAGAACTATGGGTTTGATCTACGTAGTGTTCCACTATTTTGTGATAACACTAGTGTCATCTGCATTGCTAAAAACCCTGTGCAACATTCTAGAACTAAGCACATTGACATTAGGTATCACTTTCTCCGTGATAATGTTGAAAAAGGAAACATTGTTCTTCACCATGTAGATATCGAAGGACAGTTGGCTGAGATTTTTACAAAACGTTTGGATTTCACTCGTTTTTGTTTCATTCATAGTGAAATAGGTGTTATGCATCCTCATGGCTTAAATTGAAGGGGAGTTTTGAAACTTGGGAAGTCTATGTGTGAATCTGAACTTAAAATAATATGAGCATAGTATTTCATACATATATGACTTTGTGATTCCTTTTGCATGCTGAAAGTTCGTACTACATTTCTCATGTTATACATTTTGTAGTTTTTGCCATGACTAGTAAATTGAAAAATTACTTACGCTAAATCTGGTCATGATCGAACTTTCTTGCTGTTTTGAACTTGTTGCATGCTCACAAGTGCTTTTAATAATGAAAAATTAATCAATCAACTATTCACATGTTGAGCTTTTATGATCAAATAAAAATGAGAAAAGATCAATAGAATATGCATGCATCGCACTTCTTCTTTTGAGATGGCTTATCATTGCACTTAGATATGAACTTGGAAGAAGTTGTGTATGACTAAAACCATGTCTTTAAGCTTCTGATTGTCAAATTACATAGGCTTGGCTTGGTTGGTTAGAATAAGGCAGATGCGCATATAATCTCTTGCAAATATCATGATCTAATTTTGTACTTTAAAAAATAATAAAATGCAGCAACAAGTGTCATGCTTTCAAGTATTGAAATAGTTGAGTTTGTGAGATCATGACTTGCTTAAATTGAAAATTATATTTGATCTCTAGCATGGCTTACACTACTTTATGTATCTCATTGATGTGATAGTGTAAGTTATTTGATAGTATGATTTGGATGAGCTTTGTTTTATATGTATATGTTATAATATGCTCATAAAAATTAAATTTTCTCTTTTCAACCTTGTTGAATACATTGTCAAAGGGGGAGAGATAATATGGTGAATTTTTAATGATAAGTATGCAAGGGGGAGAAATATGTATAGGGGGAGAAATTTATTTCTATGTCATTTGATTTTCAAATAGGGGGAGAAATTGTTCTGAAAACTTTTCATGCCAATGTTTGGATTATAAATGGTGTTGCCATTGCATTCATCAAGGGGGAGATTGTGAGACCTATGTGTGCTGAATACATTGGCTTTGACAATAAAATTTTTGAATGCTGCCATAACATCTTTTTAGCAAGGTCTGACTTTAGCTCCGGCATGTCTTTGTTAAGCTCCTATATGTTTTTGCTAGGTCCGACTTATGTTGGTTAGCTTCAACATTTTTTCTAGTTCTGGTGCTAGGTTGTATTAGCTTTGGTAAGGTCCGGCTCAAGCTCCAGTTAGTTTTGGCAAGATTTGGAACTTGATCGCAATGTTCCTGATTTTACTGTGAAATGTTTCAAACTTGCTTTACATTGTTGGAAAGATTGCTTAGTATTCATTTGCTAAGTTTTTGGTGCGTTTTTGGTTCATATGGTTGATATCATTTTTTTATGGTTTGCAACATGCTTATGTGAAGTGTTCACGTAAGATGTTGTAGTTTCGGAACTAACGAGAGTCAAGTCGAGGACTTGTGCTCGGAAGTATTGGTTGTTTGTTCATGTGTAGGTGTTTCTTGATTTCAAGACATGGCTGGTGACGGGATCCATTGAACTAGTCTTAGGGAGAAGATGAGGTTCAACAACCAAGTTTGGGGATGAATTGTGGTTGAGTTGATCGGGAGGTCGCGCGGCATGTTTGAATCAAGAACAATGCATATGAAGGTATCGTGGACATCGTTGGAAGATGTTTGCATGTGTGTAAGGAGTGCATGGACGTGTCTACATGGTTCCAAGGCATGATGAAGAGATGTGGGCGTAAAGAATTGGTCGGAAAGGTCCAACCGTCTAGGTTATAGACTCAAGCTGCGGCTAAGTCATGTTTGACTCAAATATGGAAATATTTGAGTTGGTTATGATAGGATTTCATGTGGGTCACGAATTTGAGTTGTTTTAGGAATGTGAGATACATTCATAAGGTGTTTGGAAGTCTTAAGATTGCTTCTATATGCATATAGAAGAATCATAAGCAGTTATGGAAAGTTTCGATTCGTGATTTGAGTAAGATTAGAGTCCTAGTTTGGTTTGGGTTGGTCTCATGGCTGGTTATACAAGCAAGGGAGGTCAGAGCTCATTGTAGATGACTTCGGGACTGTTCCTCTTGTGTTCTATTGAATAAAATTCGTAGTTGAAAGGAACTTTTGTGCCTTGTTCTTCCGACTTGTTCCAGACATGTTTTTTCTCGTCGAGTTTTCTGCACAACACTGCCTTTCTTTGGTAGTTTTATTATAACTCAAGTTTTACAAATCTAGTTGACGTGATTCTTTTTGTGTTGTCTTCACAACTTGATTATCTATCATCCGTCAAATTTTCACATTCATTGGATTTGTGGTTTTTGATCTACATGAGTTTCTTTGCAGTATTACAGATCTGTTTTTTACTCGGTAGAACAGATTGACCTTTGTTCGATCTTTTGATCGTCACTTGAGTTTCTCTCAACGGATTTGAGTGATTCTTGTTGTATTGTCTTTGTTACTTGATTCTCTCTGATATCTATCACTTTTTCCTGGTGAAACATGTTCAGATTAGTCTCACACATGATTTATTTAACAGATCGTTTCTCTACCAAAGGGGTTGGGATTTAATTGTTTCCGCTGCGTAAGATTTTTTAATCTACCATTCACCCCCCCCCCCCTCTGATAGATTTTCACGTGCTCTTCGATCCTACACCCACAAAATGGGTTGGATTACACCACAGTGATCAGGCTAGACTTAATTTCGAAGTTTATGTCTCTCGTGTTAACAGTGGGCCCAACAGGCACATTGTTAGCAGAGGGAGCTGAAAACTCACGAAGGCTCTTCTGGGTCATTTGTGTTTCAGTTTTTGGTGCAGTTGTGCTGGCTTGCTTTGCCGCTCGAAGCTTATGATGAGTGACGACACGAGGTCGATCTCTTAGAAGGGATTCAGGATCTTCAACATAGGTTTCCGGCAAGCGGAAACCAGACATACACTACCCTGTTTTCACATAAAATGCGAAAACAAAGAAGGGTCATCCTACTACCTATCAGGGTCCTATCCTATTCACTCAATCATGCAATACTTCAGCCGCCTTCCCCGGCAACGGTGCCAGAAATGCTTGTTGATATTTCCTATGCACTACTAACAATTCTTCCCTAGCAGTGGTGCCAGAAATGCTTGTTGGTAGGTTTTGATTCTTAAATGAACGTATGCGAGCGCATGGAAACTATCGATGGAACATTTCCCCTTTAAAGAGTATTCCCAAAAGGTGTCATTTATATTTTCCTAAAGGAAGGCTAGATGGAAGCAAAGCAATCATCATATGGAGAGGCTAGGTTGGTCTAGGTAGGGTTCTAGCAAGGATGGGTTAATTGATAAGTGGAGGTAGTGTGACACACACAAGAGCATTCTACCCTAGGGGGTAAAAGAGGTATTAGCGGGACTAGGCTAAGAGTTAGGTAGATACTCCTACTATGCTTCTAATGTACATTATACATAGCCTAAGTTAGTTACTAATGATTATATTAATTATGAATTCTCATGCTAAGTGGATTAACACATCGGGCACGGGTTTACTCCTAGCAACACTAGGCGACTCCCGCCAAGAGCCTGTGGAATAGCCGAACGTGGAGGATTACAAACGACGGATAGGGTTTTTACCACCTACTTCCTACCTCTTCAATCCGTGGGTCTATGGGACAATGCTACTCTCTATCCTAGCACCATGCATGCTAGCATATTAAGTAATTACCTTAAGAGCCTAGCCACAAGCCATCCTAAGGCAATGAACTAAATCATCGTTGAACCAATGTTAATTCATAGCATAAGTGATTCCTATTAATATAGTCATATCATATCTAATTAGACAATAGTTGAGGTTTATAGTGTTTATGATGATATATTGATAATGGTATAGCATAATCATAAATATTATTCCTACCACATACATGGAATCCACAATCAAACAAGAAACGCTTCATCCAAGTATATGAACAATAGTAGACTAAATATATCATATTTATTATGAATAAAGTCACAAATACAAATAGGAATATGGGAGACATACCTTTCTCAATTGCGAAGAGACTCCTACACCTCTCCTACTTGGACTATGGACTAGAGACTCTCCTCTCTACAGCCTATACTCCTCGAAACCTATGGAGAGTAGTGGATACAAAGAAGAATACTCAAGTGGTGTGTGTTGAAGTGAGGGGTGAGGGTCCTATTTATAGCTTGGAGAAGGGTCGGTTCCCGCCACCAAAAGTGCACGAATCAGTCACCCAAGACCTCTTTAAGCCGAGAGGAGCCAACACATGGAGTTTGACCGAGAAAGGCATCAGGACCTAGTCGGCCGACTAGGGGGGTCGACCGACCTAGTCTTGGCCCCTTTTGCGGTGTCCTTCCTCCAGGTGACTGACAAGTGGGTCCCATTTACTGATATTGGTGCTACACTGTTTGTGGGCCATTTGATCCATGTGGTGCCACGTGGCGTCACCTGATTGGCTGGAATGATATTTTATGGGATTCATCCCCTTGTTTCACTTCATTTTTGCATAGAATCCCTGCATGCACTACTTTCTCCAAAGACAAGTGTAAATAGGTTAAATAGAAAGGTGATCTGTGCAGGAAATGACATTTCCTTCACATAATTGAGTTATATTGACGGGTGAAATTGGTATATAAAAACCGTCAACAATAACACGAGTAATGTAGTAAGAACTTTTAGTATGTAAAAGGAATCACAAAGTCATATATGTATGAAATAATATGCTCATATTATACTAAATTCAGATTCACACATAGACTTCCCAATATTCAAAACTTCTCCTCAATTTAAGCCATGAGGATGTACAATCCTTATTTCCCAATGAATGTAACAAAAACAAGTGAAACCCAACGGTTTTGTAAAAATGTCAGCCAATTGTTGTTCGGTATCTACATGGTGAAGCACAATGTTTCCTTTTTCAACCACAGAGAATGTGATACCTAATGTCAATGTGCTTTGTTCTCGAATGTTGCACGGGATTTTTAGCAATGCAAATGGCACTAGTGTTATCATAAAACAGTGAACACAATCTAGATCAACCCCATAGTTCTTAAGTGTTTGAACAATCCATAGAATTTGTGAACAAGCGCTAGCATCAACTATATATTCAGATTTGGTTGTGAATTGTACAACTGAGTTTTGTTTTCTAGAGGACCAACCAACAAGTGAATTACCAAGGAAATGACAAGGACCCGAAGAACTTTTGCTATCAATCCTACAACCCCCAAAATCAGCATCCGAAAAGGCTTTCAATGTAATGGTTGAGGAAGAAGGAAGAAAAATGCCAAATTCATGAGATCCATGTAAGTATCTGAGAATCCTTTTGATGGCTTGACGATGTGAAGTACGTGTGGAAGCTTGAAACCATGCACAAAGACATGCGCTGAATTGTATGTCCGGTCTTGATGCCGTGAGGCACAAAAGTGATCGAATCATACTTCTATATTCTTTTGAACGATCGGGTCACCATCTTCATCAAGTTCAAGCGTCATTGTTGTACCCATTGGTGTCCGAAGAGGCTTGCTTTTATCCATGTTTAAGCGCTTAAGAAGGTCTCATGTATACTTTGTTTGATGCACAAAGGTTCCCTGCTTAGTTTGCTTGATTTGCAGCCTCAAAAAGTATGTGAGTTCTCCCATCATACTCATGTCAAATTCTGAACTCATCATAGCTGAAAACTTGGACACAAGATCATGACAAGCACAACCAAATATAATATCATCCACATACACTTGAACGAATAATGAGTCATTGTCATGATTAAGTACAAAAAGAGTTTTATCAAACTTGCCCATGGTAAACCCCTCTTCAAGTAAGAATGTTTTTAAGCTATCATACCATGCTCTAGGGGCTTGTTTGAGACCATACAAGGCTTTGGACAGTTTGTAAACATGATTAGGAAAATCTTGATTTTCAAAACCCGGGGTTTGCTTGACATAAATCTCCTCATCTATGTAGCCATTAAGAAAATCACTTTTAACATTCATTTGATATAACTTGAAACCTTTAGATGCAGCAAAGGCTAACAAAATTCTTATGGCTTCTAATCTAGCAACAGTAGCAAAAGTTTCATCAAAATCTAG
Organism: Tuctoria greenei; assembly: GCA_036927565.1. Lineage (NCBI taxonomy): Eukaryota > Viridiplantae > Streptophyta > Magnoliopsida > Poales > Poaceae > Tuctoria > Tuctoria greenei. Next base: position 125,229,569 of record JAYESD010000011.1, on the reverse strand, counting down.
ACCTTCAACTTGTGTGAAACCTTGAGCAACCAACCTAGACTTATTCCTAATCACAAACCCATACTCACTTTGTTTATTTTTAAACACCCATTTAGTTCCAATTAAAGTGTGACTTTGAGGTGGAGGTACAAGTTTCCAAACATTATTTCTTTCAAAATTTTCTAACTCTTCTTGCATGGCAAAAATCCAAGATTCATTAGTGAATTCGTGTGATATATCTTTGGGTTTAAAAGAAGCAATAAAAGCAGAATGAGCATGAGAGCTCGCAAAACATGGACTGTGTGACTCGTTCGTTCAAGCTTCCAATAAATTGTTTTGGAGGATGACTTTTGAGAACCCGGAGGGGAGTGGACACTTCACAAGATTCTTCTTATTCATGTTCATCACAAATTGATGAGCTTGTGACTTGAGGATGACCTGTACTAGCAATGATGGTCGTCGGTGCTGGTTGTGAATCAAAATCAGAAGCTGGAACAATGTCATTAGCTGCTGAATTTTTGGGCAGCAACACCTCTTCTTCCTCATCTTCAACGAAAATACTCTCCCCATGTGGATATGGATTCGGACCTGCAATATTTGAGCTAGTACCTGGGCTAGCTTCATCAAAAGAAACCTCACAAGTCTCCACAATTTTGTTAGTGTCAAGTAAAAGCACACGGTAGCCTCTAGTATGAGATGGATAACCAAGAAACATGCCATCAACAGATCTAGCTTTAAATTTATCAAGATTACCATGTTTATTAACAAAACATTTGCAACCAAAGACCCTAAAGTGTGTGACACTAGGCCTATTTCCAAACCGAAGCTCATATGGTGTTTTTCCTAGCTTAGCACGCAAGAATATACGATTTGAAATATAACAAGCGGTTGCAATTGCATCTGCCCAAAATTTCCTAGGAATTTGATATTCATCAAGTATAGTCCTAACCATCTTGACTAAGGTTTTGTTCTTTCTTTCTACAACAACATTTTGTTGAGGTACATATGGTGAAGAAAATTGTTGATCTATTCTATTTTCAGCACAAAGTGATCAAATGATAGATTTTGAGATTCAGTTCCATTATCACTTCTATGATCAATTAATAATCTAAGAAATAAAGTTCTAAAGTGACTAAAGCTTCATTATTAGATGCCATAAAATAAACCCAAGAGTGTTAAGAAAAATCATCAACAATCACAAGAACATACCATTTACCTCCAACGGATTGAACACGTGAAGGTCCTACGGTGTCAAGATGCAAAAGTTGACCCGGTTCAGTGGTCATGGTCATTGTGAGAGGAGCATGTGAACCTGACCCGGTTCAGTGATCATGGTCATTGTGAGAGGAGCATGTGAACCTGCAATCATCTTAGCATGTCTACAAGAAGAGCACACAATTTTTTGTCCCCTTTAAGCTTAGGAAGCCCACATATGCGATCAAGAGCACTAACACACATGAGATGATCAAAGCCTATATGACCGAGTCTACGATGCAGAAAATAAGTCGTCTGAATTATTAGCAACTAGACACCTATGCTTAGAGGATGACATATAAAAATCAGCTTTAAAACCTCTTCCAAACTGAGACATGTTAAAAATAAGCTCACTATTTGAACCTACAATTTTGCAGCAATTTTTATTGACAATAACTTTCCAGAGTTTCATCTAGCAATTATGAAACAGAAAGCATGTTGTACTTCAAATTTTTGACAAGTGTCACATCCTTCAAAGTGTTGTGATCATTTACTCTAACCGAACCTTTAGCAATTATAGGAGTTGAAGAATTATCGGCAAAAGTAATATTCTCTACATGTGACACAAAAGAGAGGGAGAAGAATCATTATTTGTTACCATTCATGTGGCGTGAGCAACCTGAATACACAATCCAAATGTTCTCCTTCCTCAAGCGTGTAACCTACATAGAAGCACAATATGTCGATGACTCAATACTGGGGTTAGTCAAAAGGCATTTAGGAATCTAGTACTACATCACATGATGTCCAGTAGGAATAGTACGTGAAAGCTGAGATAAAACAGAAGATTTATGAGTCAAAGCTTGAGGATTTTTGTACCCAACTACTGACCTACGAGGTGTTACATGTGTAGCACGAAAAACAGTAAGTTTGGGAGCAAACTTTGCATGTTTTTGACTCATTACAGAAGATTGCATGTTCCTATCATTCGGTTTAGCATGTGCAGCAAATTTTGCATGAAAGTTATGAGATCTAGCAATCATTCTTTTGTTTTTCTATTGTTTAGCTAGTCTATAACAAAAATGTATGACATGACCATCTCTACCACAGTAGGTACAATGAAATTTAACTTTGTGTTCATGTCTAGATGAGCAAGCAATATTTTTATTCGAAACCGAATGAGACAACACTCTTGCATATTTGAAAACCACTTCTTTTTGTTAAGGAACTATTTTCATCAAACCACTTCCTAATGACTTTACAATTTTAGGTGGATGTGCCTTAGCATGAGCATGAGAATCAAAACCTAAACCAAATTTATCATTGCAAGATTTAGAGGAATTTTGCAGGAACTTTAGGTTCTTATTTGCATTACAAAACCGATCTAATGTCCTATGCATGTGATCAAGTTTATTTGACAGATCAAGGTAATTTTCACATGAAGTTTTTCCTTTTAATTTGCAATTGGAACAATATTTAACTTCATGAGAACTTAAAGCATTGTTCAATATAGAAATTTCATTCATAGCATATTGTAGTTTCTTATCAAGATCAACACAAGTAGAACAATGCAAATCATTTGTAGAACAGCAAGCATCTTTCAAGTTTTTATCATTAAGTGCAGCAAGCTTTTTGTTGTTTTCAATTTCAAGTCAAGTTTATCAAGTGCGGAGGTGTGTACACTTCTTAGAGAGGACAATTGTTCATATATTAAATCATATGAGGAACAAGAATCATCACTAGGAATCAAAGATTTCAAATGATTAATTTCATATTCTAGTGACTCAATTTTAACAGCATTGTCCCTAAGCTTTTGTCCTTTTTCTTAACTATAACACTGGCACGAGAAATAGCATCACACATTTCTTCGCAAGTAGGACATACCTCTTCATTGTCGTTGTTCTTTTCTATCTCCTCCATACTTGATCTTGACTTGCCCGCCATGAAACACAAATTTGCCAAATTATCTCCATCTTTGTCACTTTTGATGTCCACATTGCTTGAGCCAAGTTCTTGAAGTGCGGAGATAAAACTATTCACCAATTGGCGTCTGTAAAACCCTTCTTTTTCTTATTGTTGTTTGCAGGAGAGTGTTTCGTCCTTGTTTGCTTTTCATCACGGGAAGTAGCACCTGAAAGGTTAGGGCAATCCATGTGAAAATGGTCTATCTTACCACATTTGAAGCATCGTTGAGGTCTGGCACTTTCTCTCCTTCTAGATCTCACATTTTGCAATGCTTTTGAGAATCGAGTAGAGATGAGTGCAAGTTCTTCCTCTAGAAACTCTTCAATCTTGTGAGACCTATGTGTGCTCAATACATTGGCTTGTGCTGAATACATTAGCTGTGACGATAAAAGTTTTGAATACTAACAAAACACCTTTTTAATAAGGTCTGACTCTAGGTCCGACGATAGGTTCGGCTTGCTTTGGTTAGCTCCAGCTCTAGGTCCGACTAGTTTTGGTAAGCTCTGGCGCTAGGTCCGACTAGCTTTGGTAAGTTCCGGCGCAAGGTCCTGCTAGGCTTGGTAATCTCCGGTTCAAGGTCCAGTTAGCTTTGGCAAGGTTCGGAGCTTGATCGCAGTGGTTCTGCTTTTAACTTGCAATGATTCGTACTTGCTTTACATTGATGGGAAGTTTGCTTAGGAATCTTTTACAAAGTTTTTGGTGTGTTTTGATGGTTATGGCTGATATCGTTTTTGCTATGGTTTGCAACATGCTTATGTGAGGTGCTCACGTAAGGTGTTGTGGTTTTGGAACTAACGAGAGTCAAGTCAAGGATTTGTGCTCGGAAGTATCGGTTGTTTACTCATGTGCAGGTGTTGCTTGAGTTCAAGACATGGCTGGTGATGAGATCCATTGAACTAGTCTTAGGGAGAAGATGAGGTTCAACAACCAAGTTTGGGAGGAATTGTGATTGATTTGATCGGGAGGTCATGCAGCATGTTTGGATCAACATTGCATATGAAGGTATCGTGGACATCAATGGAAGATGTTTGCACGTGTGCAAGGAGTGCATGGACGTGGCTACATGGTTCTAAGGCATGATGAAGGAATGTGGACGTAAAGAATTGGTCGGAAAGGTCTAACCGACTAGGTTATGGACTCAGGCTGCGACGGAGTCGTGTTTGACTCAAATATGGAATGTTTTGAGTTAGTTATGATAGGATTCCGTGTGGGTCACGAATTTGAGTTGCTTTAGGAATGCGGGATACGTTCCTAAGGTGTTTAGAAGTCTTTAGATTGCTTCTATCTGCGTATAGAAGAGTCTTGTGCAGTTATGTAAAGTTTCGATTGAATCTGGCCCACGAGCTCTGGCCTCCCTTGCTTATATAACAAGCCCTTAGGCCAATCAAATCCTAACTAGGACTCAAATCCTACTCAGATTCAATCGAAACTTTCCATAACTGCTCAAGACTCTTCCATACATAGATAGAAGCAATCTTAAGACTTGCAAACACCTTAGGAATGTTTCCGACATTCCTAAAACAACCCAACTTTGTGACCCACACGAAATATTATCATAACCAACTCAAATCCTTCCATATTTGAGTCAAACACGACTCAGTCGCAGTTTGAGTCCATAACCAAGTCGGTTGGACCTTTCCAACCAATTATTTACTTCCACATCTCTTCATCATGCCTCGGAACCATGTATCCACATCCATGCACTCCTTGCACACATGCAAACACCTTCCAACGACATCCACGATACCTTCATATGCATTGTTCTCGATCCAAACATTCTATGCGACCTCCCGATCAACTCAACCACAATTCCTCCTGAGCTTGGTTGTAGAACCTCATCTTCTCCCTAAGACTAGTTCAATGGATCCTATCACCAGCCATGTCTTGAACTCAAGCAACACCTGCACATGAATAAACAACTGATACTTCCTAGCACAAGTCCTCGACTTGAGTCACGTTAGTTCTGAAACCAAAACACCTCACGTGAGCACCTCACGTATGCATGTTGCAAACCATAGCAAAATGATATCATCCATAGCCACCAAAACACACCAAAAACTTAGTAAAAGAATACTAAGCAAATTTTCCAAAAGTGTAAAGAAAGTTTGATATGTTGCAAGGTAAAGGCAGAACCACTGCAATCTAGCATCGGACCTTGCCAAAGCTAACTGGACCTTGAACCGGAGCTTACCAAAGCTAGCAGGACCTAGCGCCATAGCTAACCAAAGCTAGTTGGACCTAGCACCGAAGCTTATCAAAGCTAGTCGGACCTTGTGCCGGACCTAGCAAAAACATGTCAGACCTAGCCACAGCAAGTCGGACCTAACTAAAACAAGTCAGACCTAGACAAAGTAAGTCGAACCTTACATCGGACCCAACGTCGGACCTTGCAAGAGCTACCCAAAACAAGCTGGTCCTATCATCAAACCTTGTTGAAAAAGGTGTTTTGATAGTATTCAAAACTTTAATCATCATATCCAATGTATTCAGAACATATAGGTCTCACAGGATGTTTAGTGTGTGAAACAGAAGAATCATCTTTAAGAATATTTTTCATACTGGGGCATGTGCAAGTTACAGTTGTTATTAAATTTACACTTTTGGAAGGTGAGTTCTTGGAGGAGGAGGAGGAGTCACTTTGCTTGAGTGACTCAACTTGCACTTCAAATATTTTTTTAACTTTTGACAAGTTAGCATGTTCATCCTTGATTGCAATGTGTGAGTCTTCTAGTTTTTAGTATGCTTCCTTACTCAAGGCTAGCTCATGCTCAAGTGACTTGCTCTTCTCCTTCTCAAGCTCAAGGAGTTTCTCAACCTATTGATATCTCTTCCTTTCTTGGATGAGCATATCTTCTTATCGATTGACAAGCTCCTCCTTCTCAAAAATTTCATCCGACAACATTTTCATTTTCTTTAAAGCAGTTTTACTTAAACCTTTAAACATTTCTTCATTTTCACTAGAGCTATCAAAATCATCAATGGAGGAATTAAGTGAGGGAGGTGTAAGTCGAACCTTTTTCTTGCCTTCCTTAGCCATGAGGTAAGTATGATTATGAGTCTCCCGTCCTCCCATGTTTGGGAAGAGCGTAGACTTATGGTTAAGCTTCTTGATGGCAATGGTAGCCATCTCCTCTTTTTAGTGGAGGAGGAATCGTCATTTAAGTCCCACTCTTTGCCAATGTGCGCTTGGTGAGCTTGCCTCCTTTTCCTGAAGGTCTTCTTCTCTTGTGGCTTCACTTCCTTCTTGTTCTTATTTTCTTCATATGTGCAGCCAAGCATAAAGTGACCGTAATCGCCACAGTTGTAGCAGGTACGTCGTGCCTTGAATTTTCCTTTTTCTTTGCTCTTCCCATCACTTGAGTTGCTTCCCTTCCTTCTTCTCATCATGTGCTTGAATTTATTGATGAAGAGCACCATCTCTTCATCATCTATATCAGAGCTCACATCACTTGTGTCTTTTTCATCTTGTGCTTCACAAACTTCCTTGCCTTTAGGTTTGCAAGTTGCTTTGAGGGAAACTTCCTTTTTCTTGGAGGTGGTAAGTTCAGCTAAGTCTTTGACATATTGGGCTCCTTCTCCATCATCTCATAGTTGATAATCTTGCCCAAGAGTTCATCTGGAATCATTTTGTGAAACCCCGAACATTCTCGGATCATAGAGCACAAGGTGACATTTCTTGGTATAAATGCTCTAATCATCTTTTTGACCACCTCATGGTCAGTCCACTTCTTGCTCTCATAGGACCTGATCTTGTTGATGAGTGCTTTCATTCGGTTGCACATCTCTTGAGGTGATTCGCCCTCCTCAATGGAAAACCTCCCCAATTCTCCTTCAAGCATTTCAATTTTCGCTTCACGAACTGAGCAATTTCCTTCATGGGTAGTCCTGAGTGTATCCCATATTTCCTTGGCACTTTCCAGTCCATCAATTTGGGTAAACTCTTCTCGGCTCAAGGAAGAAGTGATCACTGCAACGGCTTGTGCGTTGTGGTGAATTTCTTGCTCTTGCTCTGGAGTGAGTTCACGACCGGTATCCTAGATATCTACACCTCTACACACAACATGCCAAAGACTGGGATTTAAGGAAATAAGATGCATTTTCATATTATACTTTCACATGGTATAGTCATTTCCATTGAAATGAGGAGACTTTGCCATAGGAATTGAAAGATAATGATTGTTGGAATTAATATGATCATAATTGTAAGGTATCGGGAGTAGTCATGATGACCACTCCTCGTTGTCTCCTCATCTTCGTCCTTGCCCTTTTTGCTTAGAAGTTTCTTTCTTAGAAGCGCCTTGAGTTGACACACTTCTTCATCATCATGTTTATTTTCCTTGAGTATATTGAATGCCTTGGTGTCTTGTTCATCTTCGGTGTTGGGCAGCTTTGGGATCTCATTGTTCTTGTTAGGGGCCATTGATCTCTCCGAGCGGTGAGTCTCCTAAATAATGAACCTAGCTCTGATACCAATTGAATGTGGCCTAGAGGGGGGTTAATAGGCTTTGATAGTTTTCTTGCACACTTAATCAAATCGTTGAATACCTGAGAAACCAGACATGGCCGGTGTAACTACAGACTGGTTCGGTGTGCTGATGTGTTGTGAACTGATCAAGTGTTGATGTAGAAATTTCAAAAGAAATTGCAGTTGAATGTAATTACTATCCTTACAACTTGAACAAGAGATATGATTGCTTAATTTTCACTTGGAGCACAAAACTTGATTGATAAAATATAATGCCCTAGATGATGATAATTGCAAAAGTAAAGAGATGAGCACACGAGACACAAATTTTTACTGAGGTTTGATCTCACCAAAGAGATCTACGTCCTTGTTGAGAAGGCCCACACAGAGTCGGGTATCTTCAAACCCTTTCCCTCGTCAAGTCACCACACAAGGCTAACTTGATTCCACTATCACGGGTAATCATCGCGTTGATGGGGCAACTCACACGTTGAGGGCTCCCACAAAGATTACAGCAGAGAAAAGTGATCTAATACACTCGAAAAGATTACAATTAATGCAAGAGTGTAAAGAGATCAAACCCCAAGAGCTCAATGACATGTAGACAATGATCTCCCAATCCCAAATCTGAATACTCAAAGATTTTCACTTTTGAGGACCATAGATGTGTGGGGAGATGTGTTTTTCTGCTATTGGGACAAGTGGCAGCACTAGGGTTTCAGTTCTTGACAGTAGAATGTGAGAGTTGTTTTTGTGGAGTCGTGGATCTTCTATTTACAGTGTTTCCAAAATTATTACCGTTAGGGATCTCGACGGCCAGACTAGTTCGCTCTAGGGACTGGACTTGTCCAGTGTGCTGTGTAAAATTCGCGTGGAATGTGTATCACACTAAAAACCCTAATTTGTGTGAGGTATACCGGACCAGTCCAGTATCAGTCCGAACATGTCTGGTGCCCTGTGTATAGGAACATCAGAAAGTTTCTCGGACTAGTCCGATCCATGAACAGACTTATCCGGTGCACAGTGTTATGAAACATCAGAGATTTTCTCGAACTAGTCTGATCCGTGAATGGACTTGTCCAGTGCATATTGTTATCGATAATCAGAAAGTTCAACGGACTAGTCCGGTCCACGAACGGGCTAGTCTGGTGCACTGTAAAGTGAGACTCCAGAAAGTTGAACGGACAAGTCTGATTTGTGAATAGACTAGTCCGGTGCTCAGTGAATTATTAAGGTTGATTTTAAGCCCTTACCCCAACGCAAAGACTTGAGCTGTTGGGATGTGTCTCTCACACACATACTATACAATTAAGTCTACTTTACGCTTCATACATCAATTGGGCTTTTCTTTTTCTTCATCACTTCATTTTTCACTTTTTGAGTGCACCAAACTATCTCATCTGAGTTGACCTGCATTTATCTCAACAAGTTCATTAGGATCTCATTCATTTGTCATCAATCATTCAAAACCCACAAGGGAATGCCTAGATGCACTTTCATTTTGTACTACACATGAGAGACAAAGAAAAGTATGGTACTTCTTGTTGCCTGTAGTTCTGTAGTGTCTTACTGTCCTTAGTTGAACTCTGGGTCCTGAACAATTCAGTGTGATAACATTAGTATATTGGTTGCGCTTTCTGAAAGTGCATGTAGGCATCCCTTGTGGGTTTTGGTTGATTAATGACAAACAAATGAGATCCTAACATAATTGTTGAGATGAGCGCAGGTTTTAAAAAGATTAGAAGGAAATCACAAAAAGAAAGGAGAATGAGGATCCAAAAGGAAAATAGCTCAAGACTTGAAAAGAATAGATTTATTTTGTAAGAAGTGTGTTGGAGAAATAAACCCTAAGAGTCAAGTGAAAAAGATTGCACTCACTGCACAAATATCAGGAAGAGCGGACTAGTCCCATATCCATCGGACTAGTCTTATATCCACTGGACTAGTCTGAAAACTCTCTGACTAAAATCCAACAAGTCCTCGAAGCGTGGACTTGTCCTCATATCTTCACTTTTGCACCACACCAGACAAGTCCGATATCCACCGGACTAGTCTCAAATGTCTCTGACTAAAATCGGACAAGTCTGCACCTTAACGGACTAGTCCGGTATCCATCAACACTTTGTCACACACGCACACCAGACTAGTCCGGTGTCCACCACAGACTAGTTCGGACCTCACAAACCCTACCGGTAACTTTTGTAAACCCTAGTATAAAAAGAGGTGCACAGCCACACAACAAACACTCTCGACTCTCTACGCCGTCACACCTCCCAAGAGCCCAAAAATACTTCTGTCCACTCATTCCAAACCTAAAAGGATCAAATATTTGAGGATTAGAGATTGGACAAAGGAGAGAACTTGTTCTACACAATCTTGAGCTCTTGGGTTTGATCTCTTGCACACTCTCATTGTTTATTTTACATCTTTTGAGTGTGTTTGGTGGCGTTCATTCGCTGTAATCTTTGGGGAGCCCTCAACTTGTGAGAAGACCCCTTGAATGAGTTATTTACCCCCTGTTTGGTTAGTGATTGAGAATCGACCTCCATGGCGATTCAACGAGGCAAGGGTTGGTGAAGACCTGGTCCTCTGTGGACTCCTCAACGGGGATGTAGGTTCCACCATGGAATCGAACTTCAGGATAAAATCTTGTGTCATGTGTACTTGTTCTATTTTCATCATATTCTAGGGTTTTTAGTCTTGTGTAATTCACACTGAGACATTGGATTAAACTTGATAATTGCAATATCTTATTTCATTGTCATAATACACTTAAGTTGTCAATTGCTTTCGCTCCATAGACTACTAGAAGTAAAATTAAATATCTACTTTGATCTTCAAGTCCGCATATACGGGACTAGTTCGCACCATAACGGACTAGTCCGACCTCCCTGTATTTGATCTCTCTGTTAAGTATTTCAGGGCTCGATAAAAGTTCAAATGACTATTCAATGTGGAGGCAAAACATGAAAATGCACCTTATATCTCTTAACCCAAGTCTTTTGCATATAGTGTGTACAGGGATAGATATTCCAGACGATGATGAAGAGCTAACTCCAAGTAAATAGCAAGCTATTCATCGAAATGCTCAAGCCGCAGCTATAATTACATCATCATTGAGCCGAGACGAGTTCACCAAGATTGATGGACTCGAGGTTGCCAATGAAATCCGGGATACTCTCAAAACCGCACATGAAGGTGATCGTCATGTACGCGAAGCTAAAATTGAGATGATTGGAGGTGAATTGGGAAGATTTGTTATACAATAATGTGAATCACCCCAAGATATGTACAATCGATTGAAGTCTGTCATCAACAAAGTTTGAGCTTATGATAACAAGAAGTGGACAGATCATGAAGTGGTGAAACTGATTCCTAGGGCATTCATGCCTCGGAACATGACACTCTACTCTATGATTAGGGAAAGTCCAGGGTATCGAAAAATGACCCCAGACGATAGCCTTGGCAAGATCATCAACTTCGAAATGATGGAGAAGGAAGCCAAGCATGTCAAGGAACTTGTCGACCTTACCTCGGTAAAGAAGAAAGGAGTTGCCCTAAAGGCAATCTGCAAGCCCGCATCAAAAGAAGCTCAAGAAGCTCCTGAGGAAGATGATGGTGATGATGAAAGCAGTGATGTCGATGAAGAAGACATGATCTTGTTTATGACAAGGTTCAAGAAAATGATGAGAAGAAGAAAGGGTGGTAGCTCAAATGAAGGAATACATGGGGACAAACAAAGACCCAAGATGAGACGTGCATGCTATAATTGTGGAGAGTATGATCATTTCATAGTAGATTGTCCACATGAAGGTAATAAGAGGAAGAGTAAGGACAACAAGCCTCAACAAAAGAAAGTATTTAAGAAAAAGAAGCAATATGGCCAAGCACATCTAGGGAAGGAGTGGGACTCCAATGATGAGTCCTCATCTGTAGAAGAAGAAGAAGAAGAGGAGATGGCCATTATAGCCATCAAAAGGCCTACTAAGAAGTCCACTCTTTTCCCAACCTTGGGCGCATGGAAGGACACCGACCACACATGTATAATGGCCAAGGAAGGAAAAAGAAAGGTCATAACTAAGTCTTCCTCCTCTCTTCTTTTACTAGTGATATTGATTATTCTAGGGATGATGAAGACATGCTTAGTGGTTTAGATAAAAAGACTACTACTAAAATGAAATTTCTAATGGATAAGATTGTTGATAAGGAGGAGCTAGTCAATCGCCAAGAAGATATTATCATTCTCCAAAAGGAGGAATATCTTAAGATTGAAAAGCTCATTGAGCTTGAAAAGGAGCGAAGTAAATCACTAAAACTTGAGTTAGCTTCAAGCAAGGAAGCTTGTTTGAAGTTAAAAGACTCAAACATGACTATCAAGGATGAACTTGCTAACTTAACCAAAGTTAATAAGATCATTAAGACACAAGTTGAGTCACTCAAGCAATATGGTTCTTCATCCTCTTCAAGCTCACCTTCTCAACATATCAAATATGAAACTGTCATTAATTGTACATGTGCTAAAAATAACACCAACTTGAAAGAAAAGTCCAACTTGACAAAAGACAAGCATCCCTCCCAAAGTGGCATATTGACAAGGAGAAGGTCAAGTATGCACGCAGTGCATACAAGGTCACAAGTCCTCCTAATGTTAAATATGGCATTGGGTATTCTTATGGTGAAAGGCAAAACGCTAGAAGCCACAAGAATGACAAGGATCGCATTGCTTTTGTCAAGGAAAACTCTTACCAAGTTGGAAAACAAGATAACATTGATAAATTGAACATTGTGAACTCATATGGACAACAAATCTTTTTTAGAACCTTTGATGCTTCATATGTGCTTATGAAAAATGGCTATGGAAAAACTAATGCTAAATATGTTGGGCCATGCCATGAGAACACCAAGTCTCGTGTGTGGGTGCCCAATTCACTTGTGACTAACCTTAAAGGACCCAAGCAAGCTTGGGTACCTAAGACCAAAGCATAATTTCTTTTTGTAGGCTTATTCATCCGGAGGAGCAAAATGGGTGCTAGATAGTGGATGCACAAATCACATGACCGGAGAAAGAAAAATGTTCGTGGAATGTGAACAAAATTAAGACTCAAGCGAAGGCATCTATTTTGGTGATAATAGTCCAGGAAGGGTGCTAGGTACCGGTAAAATTGCAATTTCATCACAGCATACACTTTCCCACGTTCTACATGTTGATTCCTTAGATTATAAACTCTTGTTCATATCTCAACTATATGACAAAGGTTATAATTTTTTATTCACTAATGAGGGTGTGACCGTCTCTAGAAGGAGTGATAACTCTATTGTATTCAAGGGTGTGTTAAAGGGAAAACTTTATCTAGTTGACTTCAACAAAGATAAAGCCGAACTTGGCACATGCTTGATTGCAAAAACTAACATGGGTTGGCTGTGGCATAGACGACTAGCACATGTTGGTATAAGAAATCTACAAAACCTTCTAAAAGGCGATCACATCCGAGGTTTGAAGGATGTTGTTTTTGAGAAAGACAGGCCTTGTAGCGCGTGCCAAGCCGGGAAGCAAGTAGGAGCACCCCATCCCACGAATAATGTCATGACTACAACAAGAACGCTTGAGCTCCTCCACATGGACCTATTCGGTTCAATTGCTTACATAAGCATCGGTGGTAATAAATATGGTTTAGTCATTGTCGATGATTTTTCACACTTCACGTGGGTTTTCTTTTTGCATGATAAGATAGAAACTCAAGGAACACTGAAGAAGTTTCTCAAACGAGCTCAAAATGAATTCTCATTGATGATCAAGAACATACGAAGTGACAATGGAACAGAATTTAGGAATACTCAAGTTGAGGAGTATCTAGATGAAGAAGGAATAAAGCACGAATTTTCAGCACCCTACTCTCCTCAACAAAACGGAGTAGCTGAAAGGAAGAACCGAACACTCATTGAGATGGCGAGGACAATGCTCGATGAATACAAAACTTTGGACCGGTTTTGGGCTGAAGCGGTTAACACCGCTTGTCAAGCAATAAACCGACTATACCTTCATCGTTTACTCAAGAAAACCTCATATGAACTACTCACCGGTAACAAACCAAATATTTCATACTTTCGAGTTTTCGGTGCAAAATGTTATATTCTAAACAAGAAGCCTAGGACCTCGAAGTTCGCTTCGAAGTCTGATGAAGGTTTCTTGCTTGGCTATGATTTGAACTCCTACACTTATCATGCCTTTAACAAAGTCTCTAGACTTGTTGAAGTAGCACATAACGTAGTGTTCGATGAAACTAATGGCTCTCAAGTAGAGCAAGTTGATAAGTGTGTGCTAGATCAAGAAGAAACTCCATGTCAAGCATTGAGAAGGATGGCACTTGGCGATATTCGACCATAAGCATCACCTCAAAATCCGAATGAAGAAGATGAACCGCAAACGGAGGAAAATGATCAAGGGGGAGCTTCCACACAAGATCAATCCCAAGGAGATCAAGATAATCAAAGCATTAATGAGGGAAACTATCCAGGGGGAGACGAAGAAGATGATGATCATGAGGATTCAAGACCACAAGTGCCACATCCAAGAGTACACCAAAGTATACAAAGAGATCACCCCATCGACAACATAATTGGTGACATCCAAAAGGGAGTGACAACTCGATCACGTATAGCTAATTTCTGTGAATACTATTCTTTTGTATCCTCTTTGGAACCATATAGGGTTGAAGATGCATTAAGAGATCCTGACTGGGTGATGGCGATGCAAGAAGAATTGAACAACTTAGAGAGGAACGAATTATGGGAACTTGTTGAAAGACCCAAGTCCAACATCGTCGGCACTAAATGAGTCTTCTGCAACAAGCAAGACGGGCACTGAGTGGTGACAAGGAACAAGGCACGACTTGTGGCCAAAGGGTACTCACAAGTCGAAGGTTTAGATTACGATGAGACTTTTGCTCTTGTAGCTAGGCTTGAATCAATTCGTATATTACTTGCATATGCTACTCACCATGATTTCAAGCTATATCAAATGGACATCAAAAGGGCTTCCTCAACGGACAGATCAAGGAGGAGGTGTACGTGGAGCAACCCCCTTGGTTTGAAGATCAAGAGCACCCCAACCATGTATTCAAACTGCGTAAGGCTCTCTATGGCCTCAAACAAGCTCTTAGAGCTTGGTATGAGTGCCTTAGAGATTTTCTAGTTGAAAATGGCTTCAAAATTGGTGAAGTTGATTACCTTTGTTTACCAAGCACTTTGATGATGATATATTTATTTGTTAAATTTATGTCGATGATATCATATTTGGTTCAACTAACAAATCTTTTTGTCAAGAATTTAGTAAAATCATGACAGATAGATTTGAGATGTCCATGATGGGAGAGCTGAGATACTTTTTGGGATTCCAAGTGAAACAACTAAAGGAAGGAACATTCATAAGCCAAACAAAGTACACCCAAGACATTCTCAAGAAATTTGGCATGGACAAAGCGAAGCCCATAAAGACTCCCATGTCGACAAATGGACACTTAGACCTCAATGAAGATGGACCTAACGTGGGTCAAAAGTTATACCGTTCCATGATTGGCTCTCTACTTTATTTATATGCATCTAGGCCAGATATCATGTTGAGTGTATGTTTGTGTGCAAGGTTTCAAGCCAATCCTAAGGAATGTCATTTGGCAGTCGTAAAAAGGATCTTGAGATATTTAGTTCATACACCCAACCTAGGCCTTTGGTATCCTGAAGGTTCAAAGTTCAATCTCATTGGATACTCCGATGCAGATTATGTCGGATGGAAGGTAGATAGAAAAAGCACCTCCGATACTTACCAAATTATGGGTAGGTCCCTAGTTTCTTGGTCCTCCAAGAAACAAAACTCCATTGCCTTGTCCACAGCTGAAGCGGAGTATGTTGCAGCCGGGAGTTGTTGTGCATAACTCCTTTGGATGCGACAAACTCTAAGGGACTACGATTACAATATGAACCGTATTCCACTCCTTTGTGATACTGAAAGTGCCATTAAAATTGCACACAATCCTGTTGAGCACTCTAGAATCAAACGAAATGATACCCAACATCACTTTTTGAGACCATTCAATAAAAGGAGACATAGCCATTTCCCATGTCAAAACTGAGAAACAACAAGCCGATATCTTCACTAAGCCACTTGATGAAAAACGCTTTTGTGAGCTTCAAAATGAACTAAATATCCTTGATGCATAGAACATGGCTTGAAATCTTGCATATTTGTATGCCAACTTCAAAATCAAGTTCTTTTTGTTGAAAACTCGTCGGTTTTCTCCTAAAAACTATGTTAATTATTAGATCTTGATGAATTATGGTCATAGCTTGATTGTTGTGTGTTTACTAATCATATTCATCAAGAATGTTTACGTGTCTTTGTCCCCTATCTCTTTATTAGGCACCCTCAATTATATACGAAAGGTCTTTATGTTTCGCTGTCCAGGTGACCACGGACTAGTCTGCACACTGCAGACTAGTCCGCGAAGTGTCCGCTTGTCCGGACTAGTCCGGTATGACCATGGACTAGTCCGGTGTATCGACGTCTTAACCCCTTAGGCCGGTGCAGATCCTTCTTTTTCCTCCTCACAACTTCCCTCAAGTTTCTCTCCTCCTCCTCCTTTGCCTGATGAAGAAGATGAAGAAAGGACCGACAGCGCGGATGGAGCTAGCAACGACGAGTAGATCTCTCCTTCGCTTCCTTTTTGGTGCCTTGATGCTAAAGGGGGAGAGACTAAGGGGGAGTCAGTCCTAGCTTAGATTAAGGGGGGTTTAGCTTATGTTTTTATGCTCTACTTTTATGCACTTGGTCATGTAAGACTATTTTATGCATTTTGGACATGTAATTTATGCTTTTGGGCATGTATCATGATGTTATGATTATGCTTTGCTATGATCAACGTTTTATGCTTTAAATTTGCTATGTGTACTTGATAATCTTGATGATGTTATGATTAGGCTATTTACCTCATTCACATCAATATTATTGCTCACACACAAATAGTTTTGCACCCCACCATAAAGAGTGCACATATGAGTACTACTTCTACATTTACAATTTTTCTCAAAACTCATATGTGCACACTTTATGAAAATATGAATTTATCATCATACTTGTGTAATCTCAACTGGTTGTCATCAATCACCAAAAAGGGGGAGATTGAAAGTGCATCTAGGCATTCTTTTTGGGTTTTGGTTGATTAATGACAAACAAATGAGATCCTAACAAAATTATTGAGATGAGCGCAGGTTTTAAAAAGATTAAAAGGAAATCATAAAAAGAAAGGAGAATGAGGATCCAAAAGGAAAAGAGCTCAAGACTTGAAAAGAATAGATTTATTTTGTAAGCAGTGTGTTGGAGAAATACACCCTAAGAGCTCAAGTGAAAAAAATTGCACTCACTCCACAAATATCAGGAAGAGCGGACTAGTTCGATATCCATAGGACTAGTCCGAAAACTCTCTGACTAAAATCGTATAAGTCCTTCAAGTGCAGACTTGTCCTCAGCTCTTCACATTTGCACCACACCGGACAAGTCCGATATCCACCGGACTAGTCCAAAATGTCTCTGACTAAAATCGGACAAGTTTGCACTTTAACGGACTAGTCCGGTATCCATCAACACTTAGGGTTTTGTCACACACGCACACCGGACTAGTCCAGTGTCCACCACGGACTAGTCCGGACCTCACAAGCCCTAACGGTAACTTTTGGAAACCCTAGTATAAAAAGAGGTGCACAGCCACACAACAAACACTCTCAACTCCCGGCGCTGTCACACCTCCCAAGAGCCCAAAAAATACTTCTCTACACTCATTCTAAACCTAAAAGCATCAAATCTTTGAGGATTAGGGATTGGACAAAGGAGAGAACTTGTTCTACACGATCTTGAGCTCTTGGGTTTGATCTCTCGCACACTCTCATTATTTATTGTACATCTTTTGAGTGTGTTTGGTGGTGTTCATTCGTTGTAATCTTTGGGGAGCCCTCAACTTGTGAGAAGGCCCCTTGAACAAGTTATTTACCCCCTATGTGGTTAGTGATTGAGAATCGGCCTCCGTGGCGATTCAATGAGGGAAGGGCTGGTGAAGACCCGGTCCTCCTTGGACTCCTCAACGGGGATGTAGGTTCCTCCGTGGAATCGAACCTCGGGATAAAATCTTGTGTCACGTGTACTTGTTCTATTTTCATCATATTCTACGGTTTTCATAGTCTTGTTTAATTCGTATTGAAACATTGGATTAAACTTGATAATTGCAATATCTTATTTCATTGTCATAATACACTTAAGTTGTCAATTGCTTTTCGCTGCATAAACTACTAGAAGTAAAATTAAATATATACTTCGATCTTCAATTTCTCGTATACTGGACTAGTCCGCACCATAACGAACTAGTCCGACCACCCTATATTTGATCTTTCTATTAATTGTTTCAGGGATGGAGAAAATTTCAAAAAGTCTATTCACCCCCCTCTAGGCTGCATTCATTTTCATCTAGGACCGTGTGTTGTTCGGACCCGCCTTACTTTGATGCAGCACAAGAAAAGGTAGAGTGTGCGTACTTAGGCTACTAGACCAGGCTAAGCATTTAGCACACTCCGAATCTGTCATTGGCATTGGTTTTCTGGCGCAAGTAGGCCATTCTGCGTTCAATAGGTCCTGAGAAAGACTATTAAAAATACTTAAATATATGTCTTCTTAGGAACCCATTTGCAATTGGATTGCACACCTTTACTATTGGCAGGAAGGTATAACGGGACAAATAAGTAATAACATGCGCAATGTAAATGCACGTAAAGGAATGTTTCATATTACAGATTTCATAGTAATTCTGGATAACAGAGGAGGCAAATCATACATACTTAAGGTACGGAACCATGCTAAGCATGTTGTACATCTTTGGACCAACCCCACTTGTTCTTAGACACTATGAAATACTATAATAACAACAAAATCATCTATGTGCTAAGTGTAGAACTTACGGAGGTGTTCTATGTTCCAGCGTTTGGGAAGTGGCGTCCGTTCCTTTGTAGCCAAGCATACACATCTGAGGCGAGAAACTTTTATCACTCGAAAGGGGCCCTCTCAGCCGCGGGAAAGCTTGTTCGCTCCTTCTCGAGAAAGTGTGTGCCACAACACCAGATCGCCTACTTCAAGCTATCAATTGCACACGTGTCATTGCTGATAGCGCTGGAGTGCTTGGAGGTACCGTGCATTTTGGACAGCTGCTCGGCATCTTGCCTCCTCGGCAAGGTCTAAATCGTCATGTCGGAGTTGGTCCTGCGTGGCTTCGTCGTAAGATTGGACTTGAAGAGAACCCATGGTGATCTACGGAGGAAGGACAGCTTCAGCTCTGTAGACCAAGAAGAAAGGGGTGTTGTTTGACTAGCACACAATGCAGACGGAAGCTCCTGAATCCAATTGGCACCATGCTTTTTCAAGTGTTCATAGATGCGAGTCTTGAGTCCTTTGAGAATCTCAGCATTTGCTCTCTCGACTTGCCCATTACTTGTTGTGTGTGCTACTGATGCGTAGCTAATATTGATGACGGTCTTTGCAATATTATTGGAATGTTGCACTAGTGAATTGGGTCTTGTTGTCAGTGATGACTCTGTTCGGGACTCCAAACCTGTAGACTATGGACTTCAAGAACTTGACGTTTGATTACTTGTTGATTGTTACAACAGGAGCTACTTCCGACCACTTTGTAAACTTGTCGATGGCGACGTAGAGAAATCGGTACCCTCTGACGGCTTTGGGATAAAGTCCTAGAGTATCCATCCCCAATACAGCGAATGGTCATGAGGGTGGAATCATCTGTCGTGACTGTGCCAGCGCATGGATCTGCTTGGCATCAAATTGGCACGCCTCGCATCTCTTGACTAGCTCGACTGCATCCTAGAGAGTTGTAGGCCAGTAAAAACCATACTGAAAGACCTTACCGACCAACGTGCGAGATGAAGCATGGTTCCCACACTCACCTCCATGGATTTTTGCGAGGAGCTCGCAACCATATTCCCGGGTTACGCACCGCAATAGGATGTTAATGGCACCACGTCGGTAGAGATTCCCTTCTACCAACATGTATCTCTTAGTCACCGGACAATCCATTGTGTGGTACATCTTATTCAAGAAGGATATTGTCTTTCAAGTAGTTTCGGACCTCTGTGATCCATGCACCAGAACTAGCTTGAGCTTCTGGATCTTGCGCACATGGTTGCACATAGCTCCTTGCGGCGCCTACGATCCCTAGTGGATGCCATGGTAACAGGGTCACCAAGACTGCCAGCTTTGAGGTGGTGGTCTCACCCCCTTCACCCAGTTCGACGGGCTGGGAGGATGGTTCTTGTAGTCTTCTTACAAAAACTTCGTGTGGCGCTGGAGCCCCAGTAGAAGCTTCTGTCAAGAGTTTGTCAGCTTCACCATTACTAGCACCCTGGACATGGCATAGGTCGAGGACCTGGAATTCCTTCTACATCTTCTAGACTTGAAGTGATATGCTGCTAGTTGCGGATTGTCGCATTAGCATTCACCTTTAACTTGCATGATGATGAGTTGTGAATCTTCTTTACCAGCATCTAATGGACGCCGAATGATAGCGTAGTCTTCAGTCCGAAGATGAGAGCTTCATATTATGCCATGTTTTTGGTTGTCTTGAAGTCAAGGCGGACCATGTACTTGACTTGCTCCCCAGTTGGTGTGAGGAGTAGAATCCCTGCTCTGGCCCCCTGCTTATGCACGAAGCTGTCAAAGAAGAGAGTCCAGTGAGGCTTCTGCACCATGTCTTGAAACGGCTAATTTATGGTCTTGAATGTCCACGCCATTACTGGACAGATGTACCTCTGAAATCCTTCCTGTTGGAGAGGTAGGGTTCGGATCCACGTGGCAGCACCAGAGCCACCCTTAGCAGGGAAACAGGTCCGGGGTTGCAGAACACGTGAAAGCACAAGAGCCACACTTAGCAGGGAGGCAGGTCCAGAGCTGTGGGAGAGGTGGCAGCATTGGAGCCACCATTAGCAGGGAGGCAGGTCCGAAGCTGCGAGACATGCGGCCTCTGTAGGTCTTCTCTCCTAGAAGGTGGGACTCAACACTTCTCTTCCTGGTAGGCAAGGGTACCTGGTCCGTAGGGTACCGATACTTAAAGACCATTAACAGCGACAAAATATCAGTCACTTTGAATGTAATCTAGCACATTCTTGTAAGACTTATGTGGGTTATCAATGAACAGTCATTGTATGGAACTCGTCCCTTCTGTTGTACGTATAAATTACTGATTCAGAGATTGGTAGGGAAAACATAGGTGGACATCGGTTAAATGCATCTCCACATTCATCATCACGGAGTTTGTTGGTGATAGTCATCATCTGTTAGGGCTTTAACATGCCCAAAGTAAGTTGTACCCGTCATATTCTCCTGTCGAGTTTGCGCCCACAAAGTACGAAGTTGCACAATATGTGTCTCTGATAATGATAAATACAAGTCTGTCACCGCCTTGACACACCTTCATCGAGCTAGTCAAGCCAATAACATGAGTAAGGGCCTCCCTTATCATGGTACCGAGTACGTAGGCAAAGTCTTGTTGATCTTACGCGATCCACTACACATAGTCAGGGTTAGGGATCTTCATGTCAACCCTTCCTTATCACTAGATTGGAGATCCTTTGTCGATGTCACCTCTCATTCATTGAGGTATCCATCAAACTAAGCGCTGCAAAACTACAGGAAGAATTTGAGCTTGCCAGATCAAGAAATTATCCCCATGAACTTATTAGAGATTAAAATGCGGAGAGAACCTCCCAGAGGACACCGTGAATGAGAAGGCGCTAGAGGATGCGGTGGAAGAACAAAGTGAATCTGACACTACTACAAAAAGCTTTATTGCGGGCGGCTCTAAACATATTATCACAAGCGGATTTCAAAACCGCTTGAAACAAGGAGTTTGTGAAAATAGGTCATTTTCATAGGCGGCGGTAGAAACCGCATGTGCTAATGATATTCCAAAGGTGGTTATTTACGTGCAACGTGCCGCCTGTGATGATGCATTATCTCAGACTGGTCCTAACCTAAGACTCCGCGTGTGACAAAGCATTAGGACAAAACTAATTAAATCCTATTATTTCTAATTTCCAATGATAAGTATAATCAATGCAATTCATAGTTTATACATTAAAATTCATAGTTCATACGTTACAAATCATAGCTTCATACATTACCATTCATAGTGTGTACATTGCAAAATATAGTTCAATTATACATAGCAATTCATTGTTTCTCTCAACTCGCATCTATAATTCATAGTTCATACATTGCAATTCATAGCTTGCTCTCCCTAACATTGCAGTGAATAGGAAACGGTTGTGTTCCTATGAATAGGAAACGAATGTGTCTCCTTTAATCTAGATCGAGCTGCAATAATTTCACCAAGCTTTCAAAACTGTAATTCGAAAGACATGATTGTTGAAGTTCCACCTCCCACTTTGTAGCATCAATGTCTTCTCCATTTCCAGCTTGGTGTCTAATGAACACAAAGAGGGAAGGCACTAGTTCCACACTATCATAGCCATCAAGGAAGATAGGAAAATTCTTCATAGTCTTCCGAGATGAATGGTAGATTCTTCGCAAGTGCGTCCTCCAATCTGATACATACTATATACATATTAATATCCATAATAGACAAAGAACATTGCTAAAGGGGACAACAGGCATAGCTGTCGAATGCACTGGCCTTCACATTGATTTTAAGGAAAATATTTTCAAAATATTGGTTGTCTCTATTGGAATTGAGATTGATGCATTGAGAAACTGGTTGTCCATACTGGTTGTCTATACCAAGTTCAGTCTCGCACAACCTGATAATTTTTCCTGCAAAATGAATTGTGAAACATATCTTACTACAAGACTAAGAAGGCCAATTGTGTCGTAACTTTGATGCATTATGTGAGATATCACATATGAACATTCTGAGAGATAAAAATAACAGTAACAATAAAAATAATAACAGTAACAATACATAGATAAAGGCAAACATGACCGCATATAGAAAATGTACACAAAGTAACAATACAAATAACAGTAACTTTGATGCATTCCGAGATACCATATATGAACATTACGAGAGATGAAAAATAACAACAACAATACATGGATAAAGGCGAACATGACCATATATAGAAAATCTACACAAAGTAACAATACAAAGAGCAGAAAATCTACAAACATGACCGAGGGTGAGTACGACGCTCGATGTTGACGGCGAACACGAGGGTGAGGACAGCACTCGGCGGCAATGCTGAGGGTGAGGATGGAGCTCAGCGTTGACGTCGATGGCAAGGACGGCGATTGGCGGCGACGCCAAGGGTGAGGACGGTGCTCGGCATGGACGGTGACGATAGGGGTGAGGACGGCGTTGGGCAGCGACGCCGAGAGCGAGGACGGCGCTCAGTGTTGATGGCGATGGCGAGAGTGAGGACGGCGCTCGGCGGCAACGCTGAGGGTGAGGATGGTGCGGGCAAGGGTTTGGCAGCGGCAGGGGAGGGCTTGGCAGCAAAATAAAAATGTTAGAGCCGCAGAGCGTGGCCAACGCTTCATTTATAGAGAAAATATTTTCCACATGCGGCGTTTCTTAATCATTGTTTGGGACAACATTTTAAATAATTTATAAAACTAATTTTCTCAAGTGGCATAGTCTTAATAACCGCCAAAGATGCTGAGCAGTCGCTCCTGAGGATACTATTTTCACTTTTGTCTTTTAGTTAAGAACCGTCTGTGAAAAACTACGACACTTTTTTGATGAACTTACATCAACAATGTGTAACACATCTACTCTTCACTTATTCTACATTGTACATATTCTATAGTATAATCATATGATCAATTATCTTAGCTAGCATAACGGATCAATCATCCAGTACTAAATGCTACTACTATGCTTGTTTATCATTAGGACAACACGTTGTCAGTTCATTTTAAGTAGTTTATCATTAGGGCAGCATGATTAGAACTATTTTTAAACACTTTGATCATAAAACAATATATTAGAAAACACAAGAAAACATAAAAACAAAACAATTAAAAACAAGAAAAGAAAAAAAAAAAACTAATATTACTCATCCTCCTCCTCCTCCTCCTCCTTGGGCTCCTGGCTGCAGGCCTGGGGCGCCTCCAGCAGCGGAGATGGGAAGCCTAGTTTCCTAGACATAGCCGCCACCAGGTCATCGCAGCCCCCGTGAATGTTCCCTAGAGGGGAGTGAATAGGCATTGAAAACTTTTCCTACAATATTTAACAGATTCGTCAAATACAGGAGGGTCGGACTAGTCCGGTGTAGGTACGGACTAGTCCGGTAGGCTAGTTATACCTACGAAAAGATAGATGGTTTAATGTATACTCCTCAAATGTTATAGCAGTGGAATGAAGTAAATTATCCTAACAACTTGTGTAATTTTTACGATGGTAGATTTGTACGAGGAATACAAGATTAATATAAGTTGCAAGATTAATCAACCATATGCCTTCGATGATGATGATGATTGCAAAAGTAAATAACAAGAACACGCAAGACAAGGATTTTAACGAGGTTTGATCTCACCAAAGAGATCTACGTCCTCGTTGAGGAATCTCACACAGAGTCGGGTCTCTTCGAACCCTTTGCCTCGTCCAGTCACCACAGAGGTCGACTTGAGTTCCACTATCACGGGGGCAATCACCAATTCGGTGGGGCAACCTCACATGCTGAGGTCTCTCACAAAATTACAGCGAGGAAAGTGATTAAATACAAAAGATTTACAACAGATGCAAGAGTGTATAAGAGATCAAACCCCAAGAGTTTAACAATACGTAGAAGACGATCTCCCTTTTCCCAGATCTTGATTCCCAAAAAAATTAACTTTTTAGGGCTTTAGATGTGTGGGGAGAAGTGTTTCTGTGCTCTCGGGACGAGTGGCAGTGCTAAGGTTCTTAGTTGTTGACTGTTGTGTACAATTCCTTTGTTGTGGGGTCGTGGATCACCTATTTATAGAGTTTCCAAAAATGTTATATTTAGGGATCCCAACGGTTGGACTATTCTGCTCTGGGGTCCAGACTAGTACGGTGTGTTGTGTAAAACTTGCATGAATTCTGCAGCACACCTAAAACCCTAATTTGTGTGAGGTGTACCAGACTTGTCTGTATTGGAACAGAAAGTTATCCGGACTAGTCCGTTATGGGTCCAAAGACTCAATCGGACTAGTCTGCAATGGGATGGTCTTGTCCGGTGCATGGTGATATGTGTTGGGTTGACATCAGAAAGTTGAACAGACTTGTCTGGCACATGTCCAGACTTTTCTAGGTGAGGTCAGTGAGTTGAACGGACTAGTCTGGTTTTGTTCCGGACTTGTCCGTGTGGGAACAGAAAGTGTATCGGACTATTCCGCTCGAGAACGTACATGACCGGTGCTTTAGTGAATTTCTTAATTGATTGATTTTAGCCCATACCCTCTACGCAATGATATAAGCTCTTGGGATGTGTCTCTCACACACATCCTAAACATTGATATCTACTTTGTGTTTCCTTGATTATTTGGCTTTTCCTTTTCTCACTCCTCATTTTTCACCTTTTTTAGTGCACCATAATTTCTAGTCTTTGTAGACCTGCATTCATCTCAACAAATTCATTAGGATCTCATTTGTTTGTCATCAATCGTTCAAAACCCACAAGGGAATATCTATATGCACTTTCAATCTCCCCCTTTTAGTGATTGATGACAACCAATTGAGATTTCACAATTAAGAGTAAAAATTGATTTTCATAAAGTGTGCATATATGAGAATGACATATGAACAAGAAATATTTCTCACATATATGCACTGTTTATGGTGTGGTGCCTATAAAGTGTGTGTGAGCAACTAATGTGATGTGCAAAATTGAAAGTACAACAATTATAATAGCAACCATCACAGGAATATCAAAATAAGCATAACACATTCATATTAAACAAAATAGGCACATTAAAATACAGATTACAATAGTTTGAAACTTAGAAATTTAAAGATACATGTCCATGATCACTAGTCCTTAAGGCTCAAAATAGACTACTAGTCTCAATCTCTCCCCCTTTGGCATCAAAGCGCCAAAAAGGGAAAAATTGAGGGGAATTACTCTCCGTCACTCCCTCTCTCAATCTCAGTCCTGTCTTTATCTTCATCTTCATCTTCGGACTCATGAGCATGCTGAGGAGGAGGAGGAGGAACATAAAAGCCTGCAAGTCCAAAAGAGGCTAATTCTTGTTCTGCGAGAGGCGCCATCTCAGTGATGTTTTCTTCAGAATCCTCTAAAATTTGAGGAGATCCCACTGGCTCAATATCAAGCTTCTCACAAATGGCTTTGATGTTTGCCTTCATATACCTCTGGTGCCTCTTCTTGGCCAAGCTTTCCTTATGTTGCTTATCTTCCACTTTGCGACAGAATGCAAAGATGGAAGAAAGCATCTTCAATACACCACTTGAGGGCTCTTTGGAGGGTGGAGGAGCAGAGGTAGCAGTTGGAGTCCTTGTGACTTCATTTGCTTGCTTTGGTCTTTGTTCTACTGCAGGTGAGGCAGGAGCATTTGGAACATTGTAGACAGGTGGCTTTTGGGGCTTGAGGTCGGCATGCTCAACATCCTTGAAAAACTCAAGGTCGGTTACCTTCTCAATTATGAACATGGTGTATGGTGCATAGCCACAGGATCTATTTGGAGTGATTGAGATGTTCTCAATGTCATTGTAGACATATTCAAAGACATTGAAGGTCCTTTTCTTGCTTATCACTTTCATCAAGGTCCTTAGAGTTCCTTGAATTGTCTCTACAGCTCCATCCTTTGGAGCAATAGTCTTCCTAAAAATTATGTTAAGCACCGCAAAGAATGCCTTCAAGTACTTTGTGGTAGGTGCCTTGTATGGCATTCTTGTGTCATAGAGGAAGGCTAGCTCATCCTTCTCCAAAGGCTTCAAGTTGTGAATCATAAGCTCATTTTCCAAAGTGTCTTCAAGATGGAGTATCCTGGTGAACTCCTCATAAGTGACACTATACTTGGATCCATGTGTCATCCAAGTCATCTCATCCCCATCATCACGGGCAAAGTAGAGAGTAGAGTAAAATTGAGTGATGACTTCATTGTTCCAATTATATCGGAAGGATAAGATATCCTTCAAGCCATGCCTCTCCAATGCCTCCAATACTTCATGATATACTTGACAATTCTTGGATTGTAGATAAGTCATATCCACCCATTGACTTGCAACCACTGGATTTCTCATCTTCCTGTAGACATGCTCATAATAATTAGCATGAAAGTGGCTCCAGAATCTTGGGTCAGCTGATTGCTTTGGCTGTTCATAGACTTCAACCTTTCTGAGCTTGTCAGCCAAGTCATTTCCTTTGCCCATGAAATCATCTTCTAAGGGCTGCCTGTTGCGCAGTGCAGGAGGTTTCATCTTTCGTGGACCAATGGGTCCACTTGCAAGTCATTTGCCCTTGCTAATGCTTCTCCTTGGTGCCGTTGGAGTGGCACCTGCACCATCCTTGCTAGATGGCTTCTTGACTACAACTTTCCTCTTTCTTGAGAGCATAGAGTCAGGAGGAGAATCATTTGCATCATGGTCATGGCGCTTCTTGCTTCTTAGCTATTTTGCCCTGGCCACTCTCTCATGGGCACGCTCAACATCATAATCAAACATGTTGTCATCTGAAGCGGACGACATCGTGCCTGACATAGGGTGACAAGGTGTGGTAAGAATGCTAATTAGACTTTGTGGAGAAGAATTTAGAGGTGCAAACTGTCAAGGGGCCGGACTTGTCCGATTTCAGGGTGCAGACTTGTCCGGACAAACTACCGGACTAGTCCGCTTTGACGTATGAACCCTAACTTCTTATCCCAACAAATCTAATTGGGATTGATGCACAAAGGTAGGTAGTCAATAGGAATACATACAACAATGAAATTTATCCCTAGGAATCAAGAAAAGTGAGCAAGATTTGATGAAAGATGAGAACTAGGGTTACGGTTTTGAGTTTTACCGAAATTCAAAGATTTGAGATGGAGGCTCTAAGTAGAGTTCGGATTAGTCCGGAGGAGGGAGTGCTTCGCGCCGAGAGGAAGAATTCCTATGGAGAAACCTTCGATTTTGGTGGCTCAAAGTGGAAATCGCCTTGGGAGCTCAAGTTTGAGGAGAGAGAAAGCAAAGGTGATTATGAGGAGGAAGAAGAGAGGTCTTGGTGGCTAGCTAGGGTTAATTATTGGACTAGTCTGGTTTTGTTCCGGACTTGTCCGTGTGGGAACAGAAAGTATATCGAAGTAGTCCGCTCGTGAACGGACATGTTTGGTGCTTCAGTGAATTTCTTAATTGATTGATTTCAGCCCTTACCCTCTATGCAAATATATAAGCTCTTGAGATGTGTCTCTCGCACACATCCTATACATTGATATCTACTTTGCGCTTCCTTGATCATTTGGGATTTTCCTTTTATCACTCCTTCACCTTTTTGAGTGCACCATAAGTTCTAGTCTTTGTAGACCTGCATTCATCTCAACAAATTCATTAGGATCTCATTTATTTGTCATCAATCGTCTCCAAGGGAATGCCTAGATGCACTTTCACCCCGTCACTGAGCTCGACCGCTAGTGTCTCCCAGAGAGCGTCGAGGCGATCGGCCAAGTGCCTGAGGCTGAAGACATAGTGGCCCATGGTCCTCATTCCAGTATACTCTGGAAAGGGGACCGAGACCAAGGCGCCGCGTGGAGTGCGATGTATTGTCAAATACATCATGTGCCATTTTTTGAAGAGCCCAATCCATGTCCGGGGGGGGGAGTCCGAACGCGGTCGCTTCCCCTTGGGGTCCTTCGATGGGCTTGGCGGGGGCGTGTTCTTGTCCACCATGGTGTTCTTGTCGCGGTTTTGCGAAGAGAGGAAGAGCGGCTGTGCGGAGAAGACGATGGCGCGTGCGGGTTATCTTATAGCGTAGTAGCACGGCGGTTCGTCTCTCGACACGCGTATTGTTGATAGGACGCGAAGCAGTTCGAATTGAATTCAAATGACGCGCATGCGCTGCGCATGTTTTTGCCACCTCATTAACTGGCGCGCACGCCTGGTGCGCCCGATCGCATTAGCCGCCTATATTAAAGGTGTTACGCAGACGGCTCGTCCTTCAAAAGTCGCCTGTAGAAATAGGTTAATTTACACAGGCAGATTATTTACATGAGCCACCTGTGAAGTTCAATTATCACGGGCGGCTAGCATGCACATTTCACAGGGCCCGCACAGTGAAATTTAATTGGGGCTTAACTCATTCGACAACACAGACGGGTTTTTTAACAGCCCGGCTGTGTAAAAAATCGAGGCGCGATATTATAATGGGATATATTGTACTCCTTCCATTGAAAGGTTTTTCGAGATAATCAAAGTCAAACTAAACTATTTTTAATCATGTTTTATAGAAAAAAAATTAGCATCTACCACACAGAATAAGTGTGCTAATAAAAACAAGGCATGGTGAATCTAATGGTACTAACACGGTGTTACAAAAACTAATATATTTTTATAAACTTTATCAAAATTAGAATAATTTAACTTTGACCAAGCGAAACGAGGAAGCATAATAAATGATCAAATATCTTGCATTATGCCTCTTAATGGATATTATATAGTAGATGACACTTAAGGGCTAAGAAAACTATTCAATATACAAATGATCGTCTATGTTGCCTATGAGATATACTTCTGACAGTCCATCTGCCTTATCAAGTATACTTCAAAATATATAAGATAATTTATTTAGCCTACAAAATGCATTTATAATATATGTTAATTTATATCATTTATTAAATATATTTCTGATATACTGTCATATCTCTTTACAATCTGATTTAACAATAGTTTTGTATCTGAGCCTCAATCGGTGTAGGCATGTAACCCAGCGAAACAAATATTTTTTCATCAAAAACGGGGTTTTAAAGCCTTTGATCTAAAAATAATAAGATCAAAATCGGTAACACTGTAGCTTTAAAAATATGTCGTGCGTTTGAAGTATTTTCTTGACGATGTGAAAAGGTGAACATCTAATTAAAAGGAACTCATGATCCAGAAATGCTGAACATCTGAATTTTCTTCTCAAGATATATATAACCCATCAATCAGTAGTAGTAATGTTTTTAATCATCCTCTATTCCTCTTCCTCACGTGGACGACACGTACCCGTCATTCTTGTCGAAGGCACACGCCTTGTGACACTGGCAACCTTTAATCACACGTACCACAGTCAACACACGTAACTACAGCTCGATGCATCCGGTCAAGGACCCATTGATGAACCCATTAACGCGAGACAGCCATTCTGCCATTGCCAACTCCAACGCCGCCACCTGGCGCCCGCAGCCACAGGCGTGCGCTATTCGCTCACACCGCCACGCCCCTCCTCCATACTATATATTCACCACACCAGCGATAAGCAGGCAGAAACTGCTCGCAGTCCAGAATCCACTTGCAGCAACACCGCCATCCCATAAGTGAAGAAGAATCATCAGATCCCCTCCTCCTCCTCCATGGATCCGAGGAGGTCGTTCGCCGTCATCGTGGTGGCGGTGATGATGGCGGTGGCGGGCGTCGCAGGCCACCAATCCTCGGCGGACGAGAAGGAGTGCACGGACCAGCTGGTGGGGCTTTCGACGTGCCTGACGTACGTGCAGGAGCACGCGACGGCGTCGTCGCCGACGCCGGAATGCTGCTCCGGGCTGAAGACGGTGCTGCAGACGAACAGCAAGTGCCTGTGCGTGCTCGTGAAGGACAGCGACGACCCCAGCCTGGGCTTCAAGCTCGACATCAACAAGGCGCTCGGCCTTCCCGCCGTCTGCAATGCGCCCGCGAACATCTCGGACTGCCCAAGTACGTGAACGGCTTGGTTTTCTCTTTCTTTCTTTATTTCTTTCCCTGTGTTGTCTTCTACCTCTATCTCGCTCGCCAGCTCTAATCCATTGCATCCGATCCGGTCGGTCCCTGGAGCCAGCTGGTTACTTATGAAAGCAAATTAATTCAGTGGATTAGGATGGGTAGCCGAGGTTCAGAAGTTTTACTAGGAATGGATGAATTAATGAATGCAGATCGACCACATGCATGCATCCGAATAACGAAAATATACCTCGGCCGGACATTCCTTAATTAGTGGCCCGTGATCGGTGGTTCATGGAGACAACTGGCCACATCGATTGGCTACCAGAAGATTCTGACAAAGACAAGGCCGAGTACTAGACAATTGATTGACGACTACTTTAGTCAATCTATAAATGATAGAAATCTTCGGAGATACGACGCTCTCCTTTGTTTTTTTTTTCCTTCACACGTGTGTCGTTGGTTTGTGGCATGCAGGGCTGCTGAATCTTCCGCCCAACTCCAAGGAGGCGCAGGTCTTCGAGCAGTACGCGAAGCAGGAGGCTGCTCATGGCGCCGCAAATGCAACTGGTCAGTTACTTTCGCCATCTCCTGTCGGATGATTTACCACCTTTATGGCGCTCATCATCTTTCTCGACGGCAATCAACGGCCTGATGTGTTGTTGTGCTCTCCAGGTGGCGCGAACGCGACGACGCCGACGCCTGCGGCGAAGAGCGGAGCCGCCGCTGTCGGTCCCGTCACGCTGCTGCGGTGGTTGGGAGTGGGCGGCGCACGCGCGGCGGTGCTCTCCTCCGTCTTCTCCGCGGCCGCCCCGCTCGCCCTGCCTTTGCTGCTGCTTCTCGTGTAGACAACCACAAAGAAAAATAGTGGTGCTGCCGGCCTGTGTGTGTTCTGTTCTCGGTCGGCACGTGAGGTGTGTAATCAGCAAAGGGAATTTGTTCTTCACTCGGGTTCCAATCCATTCAGGAATTTCTAAAAGCGAATGAAGCGACATCTTTACTGCTGAAATTTCTCAAATCTGTCACGGCGATTCAGGGATTCGTCGCAGTTTAACATGACTGGGCGATACAATGAACTTAATAAACGGAGATAACGTCTCGTCACGTTCTTTTAAGTACTGCTTTATAGCAGCCTTCCGAAATATTTTTCTGTCTCCAACACAACACGCGTTACCCTGAAAACGACTCATGTGCATGGACCTGCGGTTGCTACGTGATGCCAAATACAGATACAGATGCATGCACAAACTGCACATCGTAATACACGTCCTATTGCATTAAATTTTCAACCATGCGTGTTAGTAGTAATAATTTGCCAATTAATTCGTTCTGTTACAGCACCTATATGTAGCTGGTACTAGCATTGAAATCCTGCGCTATACTACTTTTTTATCTGCAAAAAGAGGGAAAGCTTTATCGATTACTCCGACAGGACTACGGCCCTGTTTGTCACAGTTAAGCTTTTTCATAAAAAAGGTTGAAACCGTGGGACGGCTTCGCTTATTTGCAACTATTTTTTACCGTCGCAAGCTTATTCGCTGCAGCCATCGCAAATTATTGCTCCGATGCCGGTGGGTCTTGCGCGTCTATTTGTGACAGCCCGACCGTCGCAATTAAGATCCTATTTGCGACGGTCAGGCCGTCACAAAATAATACCAGCAGATGGAACCCACGCGGCCATCCGATGGGATCCACGCGGATTTCCGATGGCTAAATCATCGCAAATAGGATCTTAATTGTGATGGCTAGGCCGTCGCAAATAACAGAGCCTTGTTTGCGACGAACAGGAACCTTATTTGCGATGGTATTGTATAAAAAACCGTCGCAAATAAGGTTTTTAATTTAAAAAAAATAGAAAATTCTACCTGGCTCGATGGCCAGAAATCCAGAACAAACAATACTCACAAAACAGTCACAAAAGTCACAGAACACATCACAACATATCGTCAACACATCGCATCACCATCAACAAGCTAAGCAAGGGCTCACTCGCCCGTCTGACCTCCGAAGCCACCCCCGAAGCCATCGAAGTCGTCGTCGTGCCTCACTCCAGGTGGCGGTAACGACGGCGACGGAGTTTGAGCGGCCGTCGCAGATCCCTGCAATTAATGAAAGTTAGAGTTAGAATAAAAATGCATCAACATCTCATCAACATCTCTCTCCATCCCTTCCTCTATCTCCATCTACATCTCCCTCTCTTACTCTCTCTTTTCATTCCTCTCTCTCCCACTCTATCTCTCTATTGCTCTCATTTTCCCTCTATCTTCCTCCCTCTATCTCCATCTACATCTCCCTCTCCCCCTCTCTCTCTTCATTCCTCTCTCTCTATCTTAATCTATCTATCTCTCCCACTCAATCTCTCTATTGTTATCATTTTCTCTCTATCTCCATCTACAGCTCCCTCTATCTTCCTCTCCCTCTATCTCCATCTACATCTCCCTCTCCCTCTTCATTCATCTCCTACTCTATCTTAATTCTTTTCCCTCTACCTTCCTCCCTCTTCTAACTCTATCTCTCACTCTATATAACTATCTCTCACTCTCACTCTCTTTCCTAGATTTATTTTGGCTAAGTTGAGGTAAAACTAGAATTGTTAAGTTGACATAGAAAATTACCTGACCCGCAGAAGAAGGGTCGCCTGGAAGGACCGGTAGCGGCGGTAGCTGGATCCCCAGACCTTGCGCTCGAGTCATAACCTGTCATTACAAACGTTAGATGTTACCTATTAGTAAGTAATTTACGTTGAGCTAATGAGAACTTCAGTTTTTCATTTTGTTACCTCCATTGTGTCCTGCATCTGTGCCATCCAGGCTGCCTGGGAAGAGATGCTGGCCTCCATCGTGATCCTTTGTCGTTCCGCCTCCCTCCTTTCCTCCTCCTGTCGCATGAGGTTCTCTTCTACGGTTTGTCGTAGGGACTGCATCTCGATGTCTATCTGCGAGACGCGGCGACCTAACGTGCCCACCGACGAAGCCTGTGTGGAGCTACCTCTCGCAGGTCTCGCCGCTCTCGAGTCGACAACTCCGTTGAATATGGCGAGCCTATAAAAAAAAGTCAGTAATATGAAATTGAAATATCTTGAATACTTTGAATTGAAAATGATAAAATGACTTATGAACTCATCTTCTGTGTGCTTTTCCACCTCCGCTTGCATACGTGGCTTGAGGATCGATTGATTATGTTCCCAATTGAAATCTTCGCCGTGTATCTTCTTAGCCTCCTCCCCGTACTTAGCCTGGAAAACAAGAAAACTGTGTAAGTTCAACAATCCATATAGTTATATTTAATATGAATGATTTCTAAACTTACCAATCGCTCGGATGCGGCCTGACTGCACCCCTGGGGCTGAGAAGGGTCCATGTGACCTCTCTTCCGGATCTGAGCAGGGGTCGGCTGCACCCCCATCTCGCGCTCCTGTCAATACGTGTTAGTACGAACAATATATTATGAATATATAAACATAAGTTACATACACATACCATGCATTTAGATAAACGCAAGTGGTTATATTGGTCGTGCCTGCTATTCCCCTTGACTCATCTGCACTCTCGAGCCTTCCCGGACTTAGCCTTAAACTCATCGCTAGCCCAGTATCGACAAAGGACCCAAAATGCATCGGACCGACCCTGCAACCAGCTCACGTGGCCCTGCACATAGTTGTAGATCGTTAAAAATACAATTGAGGAAATTATCAGAAAAAATATTTACTACACCCTACATACCTGCGCGTAATCCTCCTCCGTCAGGTGCCTTTCGCTTTCTTGCCGAAAGTGTAGCACGTGGTGCTAGTTCGCCTTCAAGTGCTCATTGATATTTGAGTACGAGCGTTCAACAAAGCTTGTTGAAGCGCCTTGGCAGTGTTGTAGTGAAACACTCTTCTTGCATCCGC
The DNA here is from genome assembly GCA_036927565.1 of Tuctoria greenei. Lineage (NCBI taxonomy): Eukaryota > Viridiplantae > Streptophyta > Magnoliopsida > Poales > Poaceae > Tuctoria > Tuctoria greenei. The sequence goes on along the minus strand of JAYESD010000011.1, from coordinate 125,195,167 downwards.
AAACATGCGAGGGTCGTTCGGGTCCTCTAAAATATACCTTGACTGTGATAAAGAATATATTGAAGAGATGTTCATTAAAAGAGTTTAAGAGTTAAAACTTAGAAACTTTATTTAACATACTTACCATAAAATCGGTCCATACAGCCTCTTGAAGGTTGCCGTGCTCCTGGTGATGGACGCGTGCGTAGTCCTCCCATGAAAGGGCAGGCACCCCGTCGATGACCCCGGGATAGTGCAAATGCACTAAGGACTCCAGGACACCGTTCACCGGTCTGTGGTGTCTCTCACCGGTGAAAGATGCGTCGTACCAAACCCTGCAAAATATTTATTGATTCATTACTTAAGTAACCAAAAGAAACTAGAATTGAACACTACAATTTTATTACTTGTCTCTGACCAGACGAATCACGATCCTCTGTGAAGAGACAGCAAGAGGACTGACAAAGTGAGTCCTCCTCATCCTCTTCGTCTGCTGGGGCGCCACGTCAGGTGACCCAGAAGGCTCGTCACCAACCGAGTCGAAGGGCTCAGGTACAGAAGGCTCGCCAGCCGAGGGATGGCTCACCGAAGGGTAGCCAAGCTCAACTGGCGCCGTAGCCTTTGAGTCAGTCGGTGAGGACTACAACATTCAAATGATTCATAAGTAAGTTTAATTGGAAATTGAATTTGAATAATTTGTCTAAAAAAGTGAAATTTACCCGTGACGAAGCTCTAGAGCTGCTCACAAAGTGCCCCAGCAGCTGAGAGCGTCTGCACCCGGTCGACGAGGCACCAGCGAAAGCATCCTCAAGTCTAGAGGGGTAGAATTCCCTCGTCGGCGGCACCTTCTTACCCTTCTTTGACGCCATCATGTTTTAATAGATAATCAATAAATATGCAAAAAAATATACAAAATTCATGTTACTATCTTCAAGAAAATGTTACTTGTAATCACTTTCAAAATTCATCAACATCATTATCATGTGCCCTACTCCTTAAACCAGCCCAAAGATCTTCAATTGTGGCATGTTCTAATTTCTGTTTTCGCATATCATCTGGCTCTACATCTTCAACGTCTCCAACTAATTGATCGAGTCCTGCACCAAGCTCGACGATAAAAGTGTTTGGCAACTCTTCTTCTTGGTACACTTCTTCAACGTTTTCACTATCATGGTAATCATCATCCCCAAGAATATATAACCGCTCATGAGGATTCACCTTATATACCACCCACCAAGCACTGAGCTTTGTGCATGGATAAGGTAGATAATACACTTGCTCCACTTGATGTGAAAGAACAAATGTATCGTAACCTCGTAGTCGGTTCTTATGTTTCACTTCCATCATTTCAAATTGGTTTTCTCGAGTTCCATGAGTGTGATCAAACCAGTCACAGTCAACGAAGACAACTCGAAGGGTCTTATTTCCGATAAAAGTAAATTCAAGGATTTTGTTAATGATCCCATAATAATTGGTTACATTCACTTGAGTGTGAATTGCTCTCGTCTCAACACCGGAATTTGATGTTGTTGCGAGAGGACGAAGAGCTTCAAAATGAGTTGTGCAGAATCGAAAGCCATTTACGTCATATCGACCATAGCTTCTAACATTCACTAATCCATAAGATAGCTGCCGCAAATCTTGATGGACATTGTGAGTCCGACACTGTCAAAAATGATCATAAGTTAAAATAATGCTTCTTTAATAATAGTAACTTATAATATATAGAAGACGAGAGAGTATTACATAATCTCGAAACCAAGATAGAAAACTTGACCTTCCATTTATTCCTTCTCGCATCCCTTCTACTTGTTTGGCCGTAGGTTGATGCCATGTGGCCAACATTGTCAGTGGAACTCGCTGAACGTGAAAATCGTCTTTTAGAATACATGTGTAGCAAAATATGTCGATTAGCATAAAGGTAGGACCAACACTTACTTGAAGTATTCCTATATGCCTTCTATATTTGCGTGCATGTGCGTACATCTAGAGTAAAGCAACAGTCCTGTCACGTTCAGATAGCACGTAGGTCGTGTAGCTACCAACAGTAGTGCCTCTCATTTGAAAAATAGAGAGGTAGTTTAAAGGGGGTGCTTCTTCCATATTGTACCACATCGCTAAAGTATTGATACTGTATTCTTCTACAAAGTAGACACTTGAAAAGTATCCTACTTCTGTAAGAGCATATGCTTCAGTGATGCACCCTTCCACCCTTGCCCTGTTGCCAACTATTGGTTTCAGATATCGTAGTGATCTTTCAATGTGATACATCCACCTGTATTGCACAAGACTGCCAACCTTAGCTTTGAATGGAAGATGGAAAAGCAGATGTTGCATTGGATTGAAGAAACCCGGTGGAAAAAAATCCATCTTACATAAAAGTATGGGTATCTCCTTCTCTAACTTATCCATCATCCCTATCTTTATTTCTTTAGCACAAAGCTGTCTATAGAAATAGTTAAGCTCGACTAAAACATTCCACACCGCATCATCTAGATAGCCTCAAAACATAACATGTAAGAGTCTTTCCATTATAATGTGATAATCATGACTCCTCAACCTAGTGTGGTTTCCTGTGTTCACATTCACGGCTCGTTTCAGGCTAGCTGCGTAACCATCTGGGAATTTCAAAGTTTTCATCCATTTCATAACTTATTTCTTTTCTTTAGATCGAAGACAGAAAGAAGCGCATGGCTTACCACCACTTTCAGAGATTTCAAGAGTTGGACGGTGACAAATGTCTACCAAATCTAATCTAGCTTTGTAATTGTCTTTCGGTTTGCCAGGCATATCCATGCAAGTGCTTATGGTACTTTTGGTCATGTTACGCTCCTAATGCATGACATCAATGTTGTGCATTAGAATCAACGACTTCACATACGGTAGCTCCCAAAGTGCACATATGTGAGTCCAATTGTGTTCCTCTTCATAACCTACGAAATATCCAGGACGACCTTCATCTGGCACCAGTTTGTCCAACATATCAGAAATTTCTGACCCGTTGAGATGTTTTGGTGGTACTTTAGTGGCAACGGTGTTCTTTCTAAAGACATGCCTCTGTTGCCTCAATATGTGATTTGAAGGCAGCCAACGTCTGCGACAATCGAAGTAAGATATTTTGTCTCCATAAGTTAGTCGAAAGCAATCCGTGTCTGAAGCACATATGAGACACGTCAGACAATCATGAGTGCTCCATCCGGAAAACATGTTGTATGCCAGCAAATCTTGGAAGGACCACAAATAAGCATCTCGAAGGTTGCATTTCTGCTTCTTGTAACTGTCGTACGCTTCGACTCCTGTCCAAAACACTTTCAATTCTTCAATCAGTGGTTTTAACATCACGTTGAGACGTGACCTAAGATGATCAGGTCCAGGTACAATGAGGCTAAGAAACATGAACTCGTTCTTCATACAAAGAGCCGGTAGTAGGTTGTACGGAATGACAAAGACGGGCCAACGGGAGTATGGTGTGCCGTTTGACTGAACGGTGAGAATCTGTCTGTTGCTAATGTGATGCGAACATTTCTCACATCACAAGAAAAATCTGGATCGAAACGGTCTAGTGCCTTCCATGCATCACCGTCGGATGGATGCATCAAGAATTCTTTGTTCTCACATTTACCTTCTTTGTGCCATCTCATGTGTCTTGCGGTTTTTTTTGAAAGAAACAACAGCTTCAACCAAGGTGTCACAGGAAAGTACGAAGCTGCTTATATGCGACATCTGTCATCACATTATCGCCATCGTCATCAACAACTTTGACATACCTCGGTTTACCACATTTCAAGCACATGTTCTCATTGGCGTGCTCTTTCCAAAATAACATACAGTTGTCTGGGCACACATCGATTTTCTCATAGTTCATACCGAGACCAGATATCTTGATCTTTGAATGATACATATCTTTAGGCGCATTGTGAGTTTGTGGAAGGATATCGCAGATCAATTTCATAAGATCATTGTAGCAGTTGATGCAAAAAAAGTACTTAGACTCAATTGCCATAAATCTGGTCAAGAAAGCAAGGACAGTGACAGCCGTGTGTTCATGCAACAACTGTTGTGATTTCTTGAGCTCCTCGAAGAACTCCTCTGCCTCATTTGTAAGAGGATAATTTCTTGAGCTCCTCGAAGAACTCATCTGCCTCATTTGTAAGAGCATCCTCCGCTTCCAGAGCTTCTAGCATCTCATCCATCCTATCAACCCCTATTATATCATCATCCTCATCCACTTCTACAACTCAAGATTTAGTCTCGCCGTGGAAGGTCCACACCTCATAATATGGTGTGAAACTGTTTTGACATAAGTGAAACGAAAGATCTAATCTTCTCAAAAACTTGGTGTTCCGACACTTCGTACATGGACACCGCACCATATCATCCGTTGACAACAAAAATGCTCGATCCAAAAATTTATCTAACTTGATGTACCACTCATCTGAGTGACCACCAGTTCTGCTCTTCTAGCCAGTATACATCCAACTGCGATCTTCACCCATGTTTGGCTCTGCAATTTAAAGTGAAAGAAAGTATCCTTAATGTATGCAGGATGGGTCCTAAAATTTTGACAGCATAACACCACCTATTTAACACTACACCCCCTAATCTGGTGCAATTCTTAAAGTAAAAAGGGTCATGACTATACAGTTATAGTTGTCATATGTATGTCAGCCGCTCGCCGGAGGCTGCAACTCTTCAAACGAGCAAGGAGGAAAGAAAATTTCGACAGCATAACACCGCCTATTTAACACTACACTCCCCAATATGGTGTAATTCTTAAAGTAAAAAAGGGTCATGACTATACAGTTATAGTCATCATACGTATGTCAGCCGCTCGCCGAAGGCTGCAGCTCTTCAAGACAAGCGAGGAGGAAAGAAAATTTTGACAGCATAACACCACCTATTTAACACTACAGCCCCCAATATGATGCAGTTCTTAAAGTAAAAAGTGGCATGACTATAAAGTTATAGTCGTCATACGTATGTCAGCCGCTCGCCGAAGGCTGCAGCTCTTCAAGACGAGCGAGGAGGAAAGAAAATTTCGACAGCATAACACCACCTATTTAACACTACACCCCCCAATATGGTGTAATTCTTAAAGTAAAAAGGGTCATGACTATACAGTTATAGTCGTCATACGTATGTCAGCCGCTCACCGGAGGCTGCATCTCTTCAAGACGAGCGAGGAAGAAAGAAAATTTTAACAGCATAACACCACCAATTTAACACTAACCCCCCCAAACTGGTGATGTTCTTAAAGTAAAAAGAGGCATGACTATACAGTTATAGTTGGCATACGTATGTCAGTTGCTTGCCTGAGGTTGCAGCTCTTCAAGACGAGTGAGGAAGAAAGAATGAGAGAGAGACAGGGAAGTGGGTCCATCGAGGTCCGCCATCCTCACGCGCGGGTGTTTTCCATCTGCACTGTCGTCGTTCGTCTTCGTGCCCGTTTAGACGCATACTTTAACTTCTAACTAAATGGGCCCTGTCGGGCCCTAAATGGGTTGTGCACTCAAGCAATCAAATTAAAAATTATAACCATAATCTAAGAAACAAAGCAATTCAATTAAACGTAAACATAACAATTATTAAATTGTAACTTATAAATTAATAAACATAGACCTAAACATAAACAATTTTATTATAAACATAGACATAAGCATTGACATAAACCTAGCTTAACAAACTTAATCTCAATTGACAAAAAATTGACATAGGCATAAATAAACATAAACATAATTAAATCTAAACCTACCTAAGCATGATTAACATAGACATAAGCATTATCAATTTAATAGAACAATTCTTCTACTAATCAACAATTTAATCTACGAATTACACAATTCAATCAACTAATCACCAATTTAACCAACAAGTTACACAATTCAATCCTCTAATCAACTAATCATCAATTAACCTAACTAATTCAACACATTAAGCAAAAAATCAATACTAATTAAACAAATTAAACCATGGAGGAGGGGAGGGAGGGAGGGGGTCGGCCATGGAGGGGGGGGGGCAATGGAAGATGGGGAGGGGGCCGTCTAGGAGGAAGGGGAGGCGTTAGGGGCGGCCATGGACAGGGGGGGAGGTAGGGGGGTCGATTAGGAGGGGAGGGTGGCCATGGAAGGGGGGCGGCCATGGATGGGCGAAGAGGGGGGCAGCCATGGATGGGCGAAGAGGGGGGCAGCCATGGAGGAGGAGGGGGACTGGCCATGGAGGGGAGGGAGGGGGAGGGGCAGCCATGGAGAGGGCGGCTATGGATAGGAGGGAGAAGAGGAGGGGGCAGCCATACCTTGAGGCGGCGGAGCAGCGACGGCGGAGCGACGGCGGCAGTAGGCGGCGGCGACAGCGAAGGCAAGCAAATAGCGGCGCTCGATTTGTAAATGAGTGATCTCAACGGGTATAGGACTTTAATTTGCGACGGCCCTAGGGTTGGTCGTCACAATTAACCTTGTTTGCAACGGTCTCAGAAACCGTCCATCACAAATAAGCTTTATTTGTGACGGTTAACCTATTTGCGATGGCTCCCAGGCCAGCCGTCGCAATTTAGACTTCTATTTGTGACGGCAATGTTTATTTGCGACAATATCCCGTCGCAAGTTAATCTAGTCATCGAAAATGGCCGTGTTTCCTGTAGTTCAGCTGCTTCTCAGAATGAATTAAAAACAAGATATAAGCAGAAGTTGCTTTCCACCAGCTTTTCAAACAAGCTGCTTTTGTAACAAGTTTTAGTTGTGCCAAACAGGGCCTACAATCTTCACCAACCAAGTCCTTCACGTACCAGGGAATCTGCGTGTGTTTCATCATTCGCGGAAGGTGGTGTGCAATTCTATTCTTTTCTTTTTAAGAGAGGGAGAGAGAGACAACTTGCTAGTGTGCACTGTGCTCGCTAGTGCCATCACACGAGCCCGCAAGATGACAGAACCCCCTTCACCCTACTTCACGTTGTGCTACAGTAGGAAGTGATACAAAACTTAATCCAAATAAGAAAATTTAGTCACTAACATCATTCGGGTACAAGAGAAAACACTAAATCCAAATAATACACCAACTATTAATCCATGATGATTAGAACAAAACACCGACGCCCACCTTCTTCCTCTGTTTTTTCGTGTTGGATGTCGAAGCCATCAAGCCTAATGAGGCGAGGCTGTAGAATGCTCTGGACGGATTGGAGCTCTTCCCCTTACTTTCTTTAGGTGAGTATGATCGGTTTTCTAGTGGTACGATGTTGGTTGTGTCCAAGTATCACTCTTTTAATCACAACGTTAACCCAAACTTATAGTTTGTCAAAGAACGCAAGAGGGGGCCTCCAACCATTGATGAATAGTTGTGTATCTTGATCAGAGACGCAACTATTCCATTGATCGTGTCCTTTTAATTAGTACATGTGTTTAATGATCATAATTACGAGTTCATATTTCTAACATCCCCCCCCCGAACTCGTATCTTAAAACTTACCAACTTAATGCTAAACTTAGTGTTAATCTCCTCATGCTTGACATATAGGACACGATGCATCGAAACAGCTATTTACATACTATTTGATTTGAATACCACAATACATCTTACATTCAAAAAATGACCTTACTCTTAATTTGGTCCCCAAATATCCAATGATCATAGATTCTCCTTTAAACTCATGCTAGCTACATGTTCACTGAACACGTTGAGTGGAAGACCTTTTGTTAGCGGATCCACAAGCACTCGCTTGGTACTTAAATGCTCAACATTTATAGTATGATCCTAGATTCTGTCTTTCACAACATAAAACATAATATCGATGTGTTTGGCAGCACCACTCGACTTATTGTTATGAGAGTAAAATATTGTGGGTTCATTATCACAGTATAACTTAAGTAGTTTTTCAATGTTGTCGATCTTTAAAACCGGGTAAAAATTTCTTAAGCTAAATTGCCTGCCCGGTGGCCTCATAACATGCAATAAACTCGGTATACATCGTGGATTATACAGTGACGGTTTGTTTGGAGCTTTTTCACAAAATGGCTCCATTCGTGAGGATGAATACATAAGCTGATGTGGATTTCTTAGTATGCACACAACCCGCGGAATATGCGTCTGAATATCCCACTACTTCAAGTGGGTCTGACTTACTATACGTCAACATGAGATCTTTTTGTGCCTTGCACATACCTTACTGCTTTCTTAACTGCCTTCTAGTGATCAATACCTGGATTGGCCTGACATCTGCCAAGACTTCCAGTCGCAAAAGCTAAGTCAGAGCGAGTACAAACTTGAGCATACATTAGGCTTCTGACAGCAGAAGTATATGGAATTAATTTTATTTGATCGATCTCATATTAGTTCCTGAGACACTGGAAGTTCCCAAACTTATCGCTCTTGACAATTGGAGCAGGCAAAGGATTGTTTTTATGCATACTGTACTTTCTCAGTACATTCTCTAAGTATGCCTTTTGTGATAAGCCTAATACCCTTTATGTCTATCTCGGTGAATTTCTATGTCCAACACATAGAATGCTTCACCAAGATCTTTCATATCAAAATTAGAGGACACAAATTTTCTTAGTCTATGATAGTAGATTGACATCACTATTTGCATGTAGTATGTCATTGAAAGTGCATCTAGGCATTCCTTGTGGGTTTTGGTTGATTTATGACAAACAAATGAGATCATAACAAAACCGTTGAGATGAGCGCAGGTTTTAAAGAAATTATGAAGAAAGTGCAAAAAGGAAGGAGAATGAGGATCTAAATTGAAAAGAGCTCAAGAGCTGAAAAGATTAGATTATTTTGTATGGAGTGTGTTGTAGAAACACATCCCAAGAGAAGATTAGATTATTTTGTATGGAGTGTGTTGTAGAAACACATCCCAAGAGCTCAAGTGAAAGTATTCAACTCACTACACAATTCACAGGAAAACCGAACTAGTCTGTTATTCATCGGACTAGTCTGATATCTCTCTGACTAACATCGGACTAGTCCCTCCTAGAGCGGACTAGTCCTTAACACTTCACATTTGCACAACACCGAACAAGTCCAATATCCATCGGACTAGTCCGATAAACTTCTGACTAAAGTCGGACTAGTCCTCCAAGTCCGTACTTGTCCTTAGCCCCACAATATTTCACTACACTGGACAAGTCCGATATCAGCCGGACTAGTCCGAAAACTCTCTGACTAAAATCGGACAAGTCACTCCAAGTGCGGACTTGTCCTCAGTTCTACACAGTGTTCATCACACCGGACTACTCCGATATCAACCAGACTAGTCTGAAAAGTTTCTGACTAAAAACGGACTAGTCCGCTGTGGGGACCGGGGTCCCAACATCCAAGGATCTCACTGGGTAGTGTCGTGCGATGCGACACCCAACAGTATACAAGAAAAGAACGAGATTAAAATACAATACCAAGTCTTTATTTATAAACACAACGGAAGTTTTACAATACTAAGCAGAAAGGAAAGTGACCTATACATCATAGCTATGCTCTCGACACTAACTATGAAAAAGCAAAGTCTCCATGCCCTGAATGCTTCGCACTAGCAACACCAAACTTACGGCAGCGTGCAGGGCTCCCACTCAGCTGTAAACCCTGGAGGGGGTGCAGCCTCGTCGTCGAACCCGTCATCAGTCGTGTAGTCTGCAAAAACTTGTTAACTGCAAAGGTGAGGTTAAGGCTCAACAAGACTAACCCGTCTCACTAGACATACGCAAGGTGAATACTAAACATAGGTAAGGTAAAGTAGTAAAGGACTCACCTACAAGTGGATCCTTAGCTTTCAAGTTATTATCAGCAGCTTACCAGTTTAATGAAAGTAACTTTAGTGATCATATTGGACAACAATCAAAGTTCAAAAATAATTATAATTCAATACATCGTATTCTCCTGACTTCTTCAGTATTTTACTACGTCATAGCGTAGTGAACAAGTGGTACTATATTACCGTGAGGGGCTATGATTGCAATTAGGACAAACCCGAATAATACGTGACACGTACACCCATGCCTAAGGAGCGTGCCGTGCTCCTCACCACGTCATACGCAGCCACCTTTCACAAGAGAACTCAAACGTCGAACCAGTCCCACCATTGCGGGCATAAGGTTCCTGCACGGAGCGTGTCTGTGCTCGCCGACGAATTTACACCTTACTACCCTCGGCCCACCCCTATCGATCATGGACTATGCCTCGATACCCGAGTTACCAAGTTACATCGGTTTCCTGGGTTCAATATGCCCAGTATGCATCTGGTACCGTTCAAACTTGTCCAGCAGGGCCGCACGCGGATTGGTCCTCAATCGACACAAGCAGGGCTACGCACGTGAGACCTGCATCCTACCCACTGCTCGGTCTCAATTTCATTTTCATAAACTATTTCTTGATCCATTTCATCCTGTGTGATAAAATCCTATCTCGCGAGTAGATTCCAACTACTCGACTTCTACCGGATTCCTATGCACGTAAGCATGGCATTTTCTACTTGTCGGGTTGTAGACCTACCCAATATTCCATGGGATTTATGGGTCATGCAAGTGGAGTAACAAGCACCTTAAACGTAATGCACAGACATCTAGAGACATAAGGTGAATGAAAACTGCAAAGACACTGTAAGGAACTTAAATGCAAATCGGGGCTTGCCTGAAAACGAGTCCAGGTCTAAGTTAGTCTCCGGCAGATGGACTTCCAAGGCTTCCAGCTACTCCTCGACTTCAGTTACTACACGATATGCATATACAATATATGAATGACTTTGAAAATAATGAATATATTTAAGGTCACAAGCTAATATCATGTGATCAAAATAAGATAATGATCTTAATTAGCTTTGGGACTTTTATGGTAGATACTACGGACTATAATGGAGACTCTTGCAAAGGACAGGAGATGATCAAGGAAGTTTGTTGTCTCTAAAATTATGGCACGTAATAACCTTCTCTGAATTTTGGTTGAAATCCTGGAGGTCTATCATGGCTACCAGTGGTTTTAACATGCAGAGCGGGTCTTACTGGTTCTAGGAAAATTTGTTTCACAATTTTCTAAGCTTCCTACATGGATAAATTGATTTTTACAAGTTTGGGGAAATTTCTGAAATGTTGTATTTTTCTCAATTTTTCAATTACATAGAGATTTGGGACACTTATCAACCGAGTAAATGAAGTCCAATGAACTTTAAATTTTTACTGGAGATCAAGTGTATTATTTAGAGGGTTCTGACCAAAATTGGGAATTCTCTAATTAGCAGAACAGGAGTAAATAATTTCCCAAGCAGTTAGATCAAAGGAATTAATTATGAAACTTCTGGGAGTTTCATGTCCAACAAATTGCGCCACTGCAAAGTTTAGATTTATATGAGTCTACCAGAATTTATTTGGAAATTTTTGAGCAAATCTACTAGGAGTAATGAATTTTAGAAGTTTGATTGAATCCTGAAATTATTTTCCAATGGGAAAATTTAAATAAAGCGGCTGGTCCCACTTCAGTTGAATTGGGCCAATCAGCGCTTGGCCGCACCGAGGGCCACGAGGTTAACCCGCCTAGCTGCACCGGTTCCGAGCCGCAGCTGATCCTTCTCCCCTCGTCGAGCGACTAACATGCGTGGCCTGCGAGTCGTCTTCTTCCTCCCGACGCGCGACGCGACTGCGGCGGTGCTGCGCCGGCGATCTCACCGGTTCCCATTTCCTGGTCTCCTCTCCCCTCACCTCTTACCGTCTAATTATTTTCCAGGGTGCTGAGTACGACGGAGGGGTCGCCGAACGTCGGCGATGCCTGGAACACCGTGCGCAATGACGGCGGCGGAGCCAGGGTTTCGGCGATGGACGGAATCGCTCGGGGATGGTGCGAGAAGATCGGGAAAAGGCTAGAAACATTCCTGGGAGCATGAGGATGATGATTTGGAGGTGCAAACGGGGTGGATTAGTCGGCAACAATGAGTTCGACGGCGTGCTGACGGTTTCTTCATGGCGGCTACGAAAACCGGCATAACATAGCCATCCCTCGATGAGTCTTTCTGCTTTTTGTTCGTACAGAACCACAAGGAGGCTAGCAAACTAATATGTAACTGGATTAAAAGATAGTTACACCTAGAAATCAAATTGCAAGGTGAACCTAGGAAGAGCGTGTAAAGCATACCGAAAAGGAAAAGAGGATTTTGTGCTCGATAAAGGATTAGCCTAGGAACGGTTTGTACCGTGAGCAAGATGGCGTCCTGGCACTCCATTTGTCTATTGATGTCGAAGCGTGAAATGGCCTAGGCTGCTGGCACCACGGTGGACAGAGAGTGACGTCCTTGGCGGCCCAACGATGGCGACGGTGGAACTTCAAAATATGGGCCAAACAAGGAACAACACGATGAGCCACAAGATGAGGATGGTAGAGCATAGCCTTGGCGTCATGTTTGCTGTTTGTATCGAAGAGAAATAAGGCAAGGAAGAGACGCTCACCGGTGAGGAACGGAGGCAGCAGTGCTCTGCTTCGCGGGAGAGAAGAAAAGTGAGTGGCGCGGCCAGGCTCGTCAATGTCGTGAAGAAGGGACCACGGGGGGGGGGGGGGGGGGGGATAAGGAGGACATCGGGCTGCTATCAAGCTGGCAAGCAGCTCGCTGGAGCTTTGCATGCGTGCGGTGTCGAGCGGAGCGGCGACGGGATTTCGGCGGCAGAGCACTCACGGGAATGTGTCTATGACTAGTGGGTCCCACTGCCCCTTAAGTCAATCCTCTCTGGAACTTCAATTCCCCACCAAACTTGATCCAAAAATCCTAGATTTTTGTAGAGGGGAAAAATTAAATATGGATAAATTATGAAATTAGATTTCAAATTTGGACAGGTTTGATGTGAAATTCAAATTCAAATTTGAATTTGAATTCAATGTACCCATTGAATTAAATAGAATTAGTTCTCCAAAAATTATGAAAATTTGCAGGGGTGCTATTTGGACTATTATGTGGTCATGGAAAAATGTATAGCCTCAGATTTGAATATTTTGACAGGGCCCAAATGTACAGTAGCTATATTCAAGTTTTGAAATAATTTGAATATATTTAGTACTGCATATGGTTTTTGCCCTAGCAATTCCCATTCAAATAAATTCCAAAATTTGTAGAAAGATCACTTGAATTATCCTAGGGTCATTGGTGAAGTCCATCCCTCATGTAAATAAAATTTAAGTATGAGTGAAAGAAAGATTCTTGATGATATCAAGTTCATGTGTACAACCATAATTGATCTCCACCATGGTTGAAAACAAAGTGGTAACTGAACTTTATATTAAGAAAAAACAAGGATTTTACATCCGCACTAGTAACAGACTAGTCCAGTATATCTCAACACTTAGGGTTTTCCACACGCCGCACACCAGACTAGTGCGGAGTCCACCACGGACTAGTACAGACATCGCAAACCCTAATGGTAACTTTTGGAAATCCTAGTATAAATAGAGTGTACGGCCATACAACCAATCCTCTCGACCCCCTGCGCCACCACACCTCCCAAGAGCCCAAATACACATCTCTCCACACATTCTAACCCAATAAAGATCAAATCTTTGAGGATTAGCAATTGATTAAAGGAGAGACTTGTTCCACACGATCTTGAACGCTTGGGTTTGATCTCTCGCACACTCTTATTGTTTATTGTATATCTTTCGAGTGTGTTTGGTGGTGTTCTTCATTGTAATTCTTGGGGAGCCCTCAACTTGTGAGAAGGCCCCTTCAACGAGTTATTTGCCCCTTTGTGATTAGTGGAAGAGAATTGGCCTTCATGGCGATTCGACAAGGGTAGGGTTGGTGAAGACCCGGTCCTCCGTGGACTCCTCAACGTGGATGTAGGTTTCCTCGGTGGGAACCGAACCACGGGATAAAAATCTTGTCTCGCACACTTTTGTTTCAACGTTCATTATATTCTAGGATTTACATAATATTGTGTAATTCACGTTGAATCATTGAAACTAAAGTTGATATTTGCCATAGAATGTTCCATTGTCGTAATACATCCAAGTTGCAAATTACTTTCCGCTACATAAGGTACTAGAAGTGAAATTACTGAACAATCTTGATCTTTCTAGTCCGCACAGTATCGAACTAGCCTGATTTTCCTATATTTGATAAATTTGTAAGTGTTTCAGGGATTGACAAAAGATCAAAAAGCCTATTCACCTCCCTCTAGGCTGCATTAAATTGGTATCAGAGCCAAACTCTTCAAAATAGACTCACCGTCTCGAACAGACGATGTCGGACATCAAGTATGTAAATAAGAACTTCAACAACGAGAAGAGTGATGATGAAAAGACTCAAAAGCTGGAGAAGCTCCTTGACGCCATCCAAGACCGTGAGGATGATGATAAGGAGATGCTTCAACTCAAGGCTCTTCTACGGAAGAATGCTCTCTCCCCAAATGGGAAGAAGAAGATCGACGACGAAAAGAAGAAGGGGAGTAGTCACACCGACTACTCTTGATATTCTTTTAACTACTGCCGTTTGAATTCTAACAATAGTCATTACTTATCAATTCCTCTAGGGAAAGCACCTTACTTTGATGGCAATGACTATTCAATGTGGAGACAAAACATGAAAATGCATCTCATCTCGCTTAACCCAAGTCTTTGGTATATAGTGTGTACAGGGATAGATATCTCGGATGATGATGAAGAGCTGGCTCCAAGCCAAGAACAAGCCATTCATCAGAATGTTGTAAAATCCCAGTTTCTTCCTTAATATAAAGTTCAGCTACAAGTTTATTATCAACCATAGTGGAGATCCATCATGGTTATGCACCTGAACTTATGGTTGGACACATGAACTTGATCTCATCAAAAATCTTTCTTTCTCTCATGCTTAAATTTTATTAACATGGGAAAGTAATTTCACCAATAATCTTAGAATAATTAAAATATCATCTCTGCCAAATTTTGGAATATTTTAATGAGGTTTGTTTGGGCAAATCAATTTATAGTACCTCATATACTCAAAATAATCAAAATAGCATATAGCTACTGTATACACATGCCCTGTCAAAATATTCAAATATGAGGCTATAAATTTTTCTATACTCTTATAAAATTACAAATAGGCTCCTTGCAAAGTTTCATGAATTTTGAAATCAATTTGCTATTTTATTTGAGACGCTCAGCGAATTTGAGTCAAGTTTAAATTCAAATTCAAATTCTGGTGCAAATTTACTTGAACATAAAGATTTGAACACACCATTATGTTCAGCACGTTTTTCTTGACATATCCATGAGGTTTCATGATTTTTGGAGTTCATTTACTATTTTAAAATGAACTACTAAAGTGGGCAGTGGTTGTGAGGCTGACTGGTGGGGCCACCAGTCAGCGGCCCACGTGCAGCCGCAATCCAGCGCGTTCTGCGCGCGCCACCGCGATGGAATGCACCAGCGCGATGGCGCAAGCTGCCCCTCCTCCAGCTCCCGACAAATATCGCTCCCTGCTACTCCTTATCCATTCTACGGTGGTCTTTCTCCCTCTCTCACCCGGCGTTGCTGTTTCCTCGCTCCCGTGCGAAATTTCCGACCGCCGGCGCTGCGCGGCCGTTGCCGGCCAACCGGAAGGTCCTCTCGCCAAGCTCTCAACAGTGAATTTGTTCCCCACTCCCTCCTCTATCACCTGGTTCAATTCCTTCGCCATTTAGTTGATGTTTTGGCCGGTATTTTGTAGCCAAACCGGAGCTCACTGCCGAAGTCGCCGTGTGCCGTCTCTGTTCCACGCTGCCAAGCTGCTGCGATTCGTTTTGGTCTTCGACTCCGACAGCGAGAAGGTGCGCCCAGGAACCCTATAACCAATGGTGAAAGCCGTTCCACATTTACGTGAGTATCAAGCAAATTATCCAAGTTTTACTCTCGGCCGAAGCTTATGAACTAGCTAGGTTTTTCATTCAATTCGGTTTCTACACTTAATCACTTTTCACAATTGCTAGCAAATAGTTTCTTCACTCCCTTGCGCACCATATCGAACTGGAATTACCAAAAATGATAGACCGTAGCTCAAGAATCACGAGTTCTTCCCTCCGACATTGAAAAAGCGCCTCTGTCACCGTCGACGGTTGTTTGCGGGCCATTACACGATGATTTCACCTCCCTATCACTTTCCTCTTGGTTCCAGGAGACTTTCCCAACCTTTTTCCAAAGATTTTAATCCATGGGGCGGATGTTCCGACATGGCCAGAACCCTAGCCGCCGCCGCCGATGAGCCACCGTTGCCGGCCGTCGGCAAGCGTCACCGACCCCACCATCGTGCTCAGCGCATTATTTTAGGGTTGGGCACCAAAAACTAGGCGTTGTGGTGGCCAGGAACTCGGTTCCGGCAAGGCTCGTCGGAGCGCACCGTCGCGGGAACCGCGAGCGCCGCCCGCGCGTCGCCAGCCCGAGGAAGACGAAGGTGCGGCAGGGTCCACATGTCAGTGAGCGTTTCCCTTTGGTTCGCGGATCTGCTGTGGCTGCGGGATTCCATGTGACTACGTGGGAAAAACTGTGTGCACCCGTGTGTTGCTATGACCAGAGCTTGCCACGTCAGCTGGTGGGGCCCAGGCGCTATTGTTTTGAATTCAAAATAATTCAAACAATTCCGGATTAAGTTCAAAATTAGAAAATCCATAACTCTCTGTATATTTATCCAAAAATCTTCAAACAATTTTTGTTTTAGATCCCTTGAGCTATAGTTTCTGTTAGTACCAATTATGTCCATGAAAATCATTTTTCATTAATGGACAATTATTTTTCTCCAAACATTCCTGGAATTTTTACAACAAATCCTTCTACTGGAAAAATCCCCAAAATTCTCATAAAATACTTTGTCCTGTTCTTGGTTAACAGAAAAAGTTTGGAAGCCATTGAACCTGTCTAACTTATCCAAATTTCAAATTTTAATCTGCTGCTCACTTATAAAGCAGAAACTGTAACCCGCAATTAATTCAAGTTGCTAAATTAATTTCTCCTAGTAAACTTGCTCTAAAAATCTCAAGTAAAATCCTGAATGACTTTCATGCTCTGAAATTTCAAGTTGTACAAGTGGTTTGGTATACAAGCCTGTATAACTTTCTGTATAATTCAATTACCTTTTTGAATCATTGAATTATTACGGATGTTCAGATTCCTTGTTATGTCCCAAATTTGACCTAAATATTCTTTTAGACATTTACTAACTCCAGTAAAAGTTTCATTTTAATTGACATAATATTCTAATCCAAATTTAGTTCCAAACCTAATTAATAATTGAAAGTCTAATTTCAGTTATAATATAATTCCAGAAATTCCTAGCAACTGTAAAATTCAATATCTCACTCATGTATGTTTAGAAAATCATGAAACCAATTTTGCTAGAACCAGGACAACCTCCTCTATCATGATCATCAACTGGTGGCTATGTTAAAGCTACAGTTTCCCCTCTAAAATTCTGGAAATGTTATTGCTTACCATAATGTTAGAGACAATAAACTTCCTTGATCATCTCTTGTTCTTTACAAGAGTCTCCATTATAGTCCCTAACATCTACCATAAAAATCCCAAAGCCAACTAAGATCATTCCCTCACTATTACCATAGTTAGAAGCTTATGAACTATATATACATTATAATTCACTAGCATTCATATAGATTCTATATGCATGTCATGTAATGATCAATATTAACGAGAAGTGTCGCTTGGAGGAGAAAGCCAGGTGTCCACTTGAAGTCCTTGGTGTAGTCTTCAGAGGAGGACCACTAACAATTGCCATTTGATCGAGTCGCAAACTAAGGCAAGCCCCGGTTTGCTTTAAGAGCTTTTTAAAGTTTCCAGTTTTATTCACTTACATCTTCAGCTGATATTTGCATTATGTATAAGGTGTTTGATACTGCACTTTCATATCCACAAATCCTATGGGAGGTCTGGAAAGTTTTACAGCTTGACGTGTAGAACTGCTAATGCTAATAGTGTAGATATACCGGTAGAAGTCGAGTAGTTGGAATCTACTCACGAGATAGGAATAACAGTTCATATGAGGGTGAAAGATGAAAGAATGGCGTATGAAATGAATAAGAGACCGGGCAGGGGGAATAGGAGTCGACGAGATGGAGTCTCGGGCGCATAGCCCTGCCTGTGTCACTTGGGGACCGTGCCGTATGCGACACCGTTGGGCAAGCTTGAACTTTACTAGTTGCATAATGGGATATGGGCCCAATAAACTAATATAACTCCAGACTATAGTGTGGAGACTCCTCAGTTGTCCTTGAATGGAGATGCGAAGGCATAAAGGTATAAATCTTCTAGCGGCCAACTTCGACGTGTCCGTGTAGGGGACCTTTTGCTCGGGATGAAGAGGTTTGTCGACATTGGGGTCTTGGGTGAAAGGTGGCCGCGTATAACGTGGGGACGAGAGCACGTAGGTGTCTCCCACGTGGGTGTGCGTGTCTTGTAGTCCGGGTGTGTCCTGATTGCAATCACCGTCCCTCGCGGTTATTTGAGTACCACTTGTCCGTCGCTGTCGTGATGTAGTAAATACTGAAGAAGCCAGAAGAATATATTGTATTGAATTATAATTGCTTTGCAACCTTGTGTGGCTTAGAGATAGCACAACTAAAAGTTTACAGTTTCCCCATACTTTAACTGTAATAACATTATGTGCTTTGGGAATGTTATATCATTGGCAAAGTGTTTCTTGTTTGATTGTGAAGTCTATGATGTGCCGTGCCTGAAGAATTTCATTTGCTACTTAAAACATGATTATAAGTATTCACTTGTAGGCGAGTCTATTTATGTTATTCCTTACCTATGTTTAGTCTTTACCTTGCATATGTCTAGTGGGACGGGTCAGTTTTGCTGAGCCTTATGCTCACGTTTACAGTTAACGAGTTTTTGCAGGTTATACCATTGATTAAGGGCCTAACGATGACGCCTTATACCCTTTAGGGTTTACGGCTGAGTGGAGGACCTAAACGCCGCCGATATCTGTGAGTGCTGCTAGTGTAAAGCGTCCGAGGGCATGGACAACTTTACTCATGCATAGCTAGTGCTGAGAGCGTAGTATGATGTATAGACTTCTTTCCTACGTTATATATTGTAAAACTTCCACTGTTTTTATAAATAAAGACTTAATATTGTATTTTATTCTCGTTCTTTTCTTGTATACTGTTGGGTGTCGCATCGCACGACACCACCCAATGAGATCCTTGGATGTCAGGATTCCGGTCCCCACAACATGGTATCAGAGCATCATTGGGAACAGTGTGCTTGAAAAGAGCATATTTTCAAAACTTAGGATTATTGAGTGAGGAATTAGCTATATGCGCATATAAGGAGTAATAATGGTATATGATATAAAGGTGGTAAATTAACTATGTGTTATTATATTCTGTAATGATGCTCTGATGTTGATTAGCTTACATAAAACATAGGCTTATGCTATATTGATGGAAATATCATCCATTCCACTACAAAGTTTATTTTGGTCATTAGGACTGAAAATGTTCCTACCTTGGTGTAAATTGAACTCCACAAAATCTACTACAAATGCCTTACCAACTATACAGTCTCTGTATTTTCACCATAACATTTTGTAGAAAAATCTTCTGCCCTATTGTGATACATATCTGGGGAGGGTAGAAGCATCACTACAACTTTTTAAATTGAAGTATTTTCTAATTCGACACTGAACCAATCCAAATTCCAGGTTGAAACTGGTACACTGCAGAGCTGCTGGCAGAAAACCAGTCAGCTCATCTGTCAACTTTAGACAGTCATATATCCTAATCCTAAAACTTGACATAGTCATATATATACATTTCTGGAAATAATAGGAGGTCCTCTATCAACTTATTATTCAACTCCTGCTCAGAATCTTTCATTGTCAGATCCTAATTCCATTTGTCGCAAACGCTGTTCTGGCAGTCCAGAACCAGAAACCATTTGTGCATAGTTGGAATTTGCGCGCTTTGACCTGAATAAAAACTTCATAAGTCTGAACCAATTTATTTCTGGAATGTTAAAATGATAAGTTACCATGTTTATTTTTTCATTACCTCAAGATATTGTTTTGATATCCCTGTATAAACTGTGGACAAAAACCCACATATACAGGAGAGGTTCTGTCAAAATTTCCAGGAAATTTTAGTCAACTTAAAACCTGTATAACTTTTAATAGAGAGCTCACCTTGAGGTGTTCAAGTACAATATGGAAATTTTATTAAGTGCTATAAAACTTTTGTATTCAACTCAAATCCTATTCCTGCCATTTACTGGGAGCAAATTTCGAGTTTATACAGGATGGTCAGCTGGAACGGAACTGAAGTTCTTATTCCAGATTTGAACTGTCTTGTAACCGTTAATTAAGATTCTATATCTTCCATTCCAGAATTTCTATGGGGACAAAGTAATACATTCTGGAAAGGTTTTCAAGTGTACTAAACATTTGTAGTTGAACTCCAGGCCAAAGTTTGTATTTGACTGTGAGAAATATTTACATTTCCACAGATTGGTCTGATGGACCAGAAACTGGACAGCATACCAGTGTGCGATGTTACCAACTCAAATCATTTTAGTTTCACCTTCTTATGTCACTCAGCATGTCTAGGGGTGATTACTCCACATGACTGATTAACGTAAAGTTGAAACACCATGTTAAGTAATTGGTGGGCAGTATCACTTATTTGGGTCTACTTCAATGTTCTAATCTTTATTTACACCTTGCCTACTGCATTGTAAAGTGATGCATATTACAGTCTTTATCATGATTCCAGTTGGTATTGCAACTTTGGA
The DNA here is from genome assembly GCA_036927565.1 of Tuctoria greenei. NCBI lineage: Eukaryota > Viridiplantae > Streptophyta > Magnoliopsida > Poales > Poaceae > Tuctoria > Tuctoria greenei. The sequence goes on along the minus strand of JAYESD010000011.1, from coordinate 125,174,470 downwards.
TCTTAACCGTAATGCTCACTCTTGCAGCATGGATCACACTCAGTTTGAGGGTGAACCGGGTATTTCTGCTCATGGTGGAGATGACTCAACTCTACCACAAGTGTCATCATCATCCGGATTGGCAGAAGTCTTAGCAAGGATGGCCGAGTCTCTGCAGACGTTGGTACATCGGAGTGTACAACCTGAGGCTCGACCACTTGATCAACCTCAAGTAACATATCTGGATTTCTTGGCGACTCAACCACCGGTTTTCACATAAGCCTTGGAACCATTGGAGTCGGGTCATTGGCTCCGGGTGATTGAAGCCAAGTTTGAGTTACTCCAGTATGACAAATATCAGAAGGCTTTATTTGCCGCTCAACAACTTCACGGATCTGCAGGAGCTTGGTGGTCTGAATATCTCACCACTCTCCCTGATGGTCATCGTGTGACCTGGTCGGAATTCCGTGATGCTTTCCGTGCACGTCATATATCTTATGGGATGATTAAAATCAAGTTGGAGAAGTTTGTGGAGTTGAAGCAAGGAGAAATGAGTTCTTATGAATACTCCAAGGCATTCAATCGTTTGCCTCAATATGCGCCTGAGTATGTGAATATATAGGCGTTGAAGTGTGGTTGTTTCTTTCAAGGACTGAACGTCAAGCTTCGAGCTCGACTGGTGTTATTCAATAACGACAACTACAATGACTTGGTTGATGCCGCTATTGTTCAGGAGGATGCAACTCGGTGCTATCAGGCGGAGAAGAGGAAGAGAAAGACATCACAGGAGGTTATTTGTGACGTTCCTCAGGAGGATCGAATGGTATATTGCTTACCATCCGGTTGAGGGCTGTGGTAAAGTGAGCAACCACAATAGATTCGATATCACTCCTATCCAGTGGAGACTTTACTTGCACCTCAGCAAAGCGTGCAAGTGTGTCCTGGTTCTCCACCGCAGCAGTATGATCTCACTCTTGCAGCCCCATCTCTGCAAGATGTGCATGTTGTCAGTCCACCCATATTCAGTGGAAATCGCAGGATGCAGTTAGCACGGGAACATCGCAAGGCAGAACATGACTGCGTCCATTGGTCTTTTTCCAAGGATTCCGATCAGCACCATAAACTTAAAAAGAACGCTTCATCAAAGTTTGCCAATGTTAATTATGCTGCGATTGAGGACATTCCAGAAGGAGAATCTATTTTAGCAGGCATGTTTACTTTACATGATAAACCAGTAGTCATTCTGTTTGACTCTGGAGCTACTCATAACTTTGTGAGCAAGTCTTTTGTGCTGAAACATCAAGTGTCAATTGTGACCGTCTCACATCCTTTTCGTGTCAGTTCACCTGGAGGCAATATTTCAGCTAATGAGGTTGTTTCTCGAGCACCTTTGTGCATGGGTAGAAGTATCTATCCGGTGAACCTCATCATTTTGGAAGGTCAGCAGATTGACCTCATATTGGGGATGTCATGGTTGACACATCATGGAGCTATCTTTGATATCATCTCGTGGACTGTCCAACTGAATTCTCAATCCCATGGTAGCAACACTTTAAATCTTTTGGATACCGCACCGAGAGTCTCAGCGGTGCATCACACAAGTGCCAAGAGGCTTGAGGATATTCCAGTGGTGCGTGAATATCCAGACGTGTTTCCTGACGATCTTCCCAGCATGCCACCAGAACGTGACGTCGAGTTCAAGATTGAACTTGCGCTGGGAACCATGCCAATCTCGAGAAAGCCATATAGGATGGCGCCGAAGGAACTTGCGGAATTGAAGGAGCAGTTGAATGACTTATTGAGCAAGGGTTTTATTCGCCCAAGTTCATCACCTTGGGGTTGTTTCGCGTTGTTTGTGAAGAAGAAGGATGAGACGTTGAGGTTGTGTGTGGACTATCGTCCACTGAATGCTGTCACCATCAAGAACAAGTATCCACTATCACGCATTTTCAAAGATGGACCTTCGTTCAGGTTATCATCAAATTAAGATCCGACCTGAGAACATTCCAAAAACCGCATTCTCGACAAGGTATGGGTTGTATGAGTATCTTGTCATGTCCTTTGGGTTGACCAATGCACAGACACACTTCATGTATCTCATGAATTCGGTGTTTATGCCAGAGTTGGACAAGTTTGCTGTAGTCTTCATCAATGACATCTTTGTGTATTCTAAATCTAAAGAGGAACATGCTAAACACTTGCATATTGTGTTGCAACGGTTAATAGATCACAAACTATATGCAAAGTTCAGCAAGTGTTAGTTTTGGATCTGCCATGCAGTTGATCCAAGCAAAATTGTACAAGTCCTGAAGTGGAAATCTCCCAAGTCCGTACATGAAGTTCGCAGTTTCCTTGGCTTAGCTGGTTATTATCGGAGGTTCATTCCAAGTTTCTCAAAGATAGCTAAACTAATGACGGAACTACTGAAGAAGGGAACAAAGTATGTATGGACTAAAGAATGTGAAGAAGCATTTCAAGCCTTGGTGAAACACCTCACCACAGCACCATTGTTGGCTCAACCGAAAACAACCAAACCATCTGATGTCTATTATGATGCATCTGGCATTGATCTTGGTTGTGTGCTCATGCAAGATAGAAGAGTGATCACGTATGGATCTCAATAGCTTCGGAACCATGAGAAGCATTATTCGACTCAAGATCTTGAGCTCGCTGTTGTGGTGCTTGCATTGAATATGTGGAGGCACTATCTATTGGGCAATATAGTGCATCTCTACACGGATCACAAGAGTCTAAAATACATTTTCACCCAGAAAGACTTGAATATGCGACAGCGAAGATGGTTAGAGTTGATCAAGGATTATGAGATTGAGATCCACTATCATCCTGGCAAGGCAAATGTGGTTGCAGATGCGTTGAGACGCAAGTCTCATGTCAATCATCTGTCGATCACTTCAATGGAAGAGGATGAGCCGAGTTTATACTTAGTTCCTTATGGAGCACTCTACAATCTAGCCCTCATCCCTACCATCAGGGAAGATATTGTGGAGGATCAAAAGGAAGACAAGGGCATGTTGCACATTCGGCAAAGAATGAAGAAGGGGGAGATGAAATGCTTTCGATGTGATGATCATGGTACTATTTGGTTTAAAGACCGTATAGTCGTACCCCATGACATGGAACTCTGAAAGAAGATCTTGGATGAAGCACACTTATCCAAGTACTCTATTCATCTGGGTAGCAACAAGATGTACCAAGATCTGAAGAAGAAGTTCTGGTGGTCCCGGATGAAGCGAGAGATAGCAAAGTATGTATTCGAATGTGATACATGTCGGCGAGTGAAAAGCCGACCATTTGAGGCAAGCCGAAAAGTTGCAACCCTTGAACATACCGGCATGGAAGTGGGAAGACATCAGCATGGATTTCATTGTAGGGTTACCTCTCACTTTCCGCAAGCATGATTCGATTTGGGTGATAGTTGATCGGTTAACCAAGTCAGCTCATTTTATCCCTGTCAACACCAACTATCGTGCCCCTAAGTATGCAGAGTTGTATATCACAAGGATCATTTGCTGACATGGAGTGCCCCGCACTATCATTTCAGATCGTGGAGCCTTATTTGTTGCTCAATTTTGGGAGCAGCTCCATGCATCATTAGTACCAAGTTGATTCAAAGCTCTGCTTATTATCCGCAGACTGATGGTGTAAGGACCGAATGCCCAAGAGGGGGTGAATTGGGCTTTCTTTGAAAAATTCTAAGTAATGAAACTTAATTTCTAAAGCCCAATTCCCTATGCACACTATCTATGCATTCTAGTAGATAGAGACTTAGCGGAATATAAAATGCATAAAAGTAAGGGAAAGGAGAACGATGCAAACTCCTGAGGAGACAAGGATTTATCCCGTGGTTCGGCAAGATCGTCAAGATCTTCCTACATCCACGTTGTGGCACCCACCAAAGGGTTTTTCCACACCCAAGTCACCGAGACGAGGGGTCTTCACTATTCCTCTCTGTTTGCCTCCTTTGGCAAGGTGGAGCTCAAGCCTTGTACAACTTCGACCTTCCGGGCTTCCACAAACGCCTTGGCAAGCTCCGGAAGTCTTCTCACAGTTACAAACACCAAGGGCACTCCCTTGAGGCTCTCACACTATCCTAGAGAGTCCACTCACCCAGAATGGAGGCACACAAGCTCTCTCTCTAGCTAGTTCTAGCCTAAATCTTGGTGTATAGATGATCGAAATGGTGTGGAAGTGATTGCTCTTGGTCTTGAATGCTTGTGGATGAGTTGATAGTGTCTGGTGATCAAGACTTGTCGAAATGACCGGTTTAGGGGGTATTTATAGCCAGCCTCCCCGAAATAGCCGTTGGAAAAGTAGGCTGACAGAACTTTACTGTGAACACCGAATGATCCGATGTCTCCCCTTTAGTTATCATCGGTCAAGTTACTTTAGCTGACATCATTGTGTCAGATATGACCGTTGTTAGACCGATGTTGATCCTGTCTTCTCATCAGATGATCCGGTGGCTCTTCCTCCAGAATTTACTCAAACTTGATGCTTACTGGAGTAATCGACCGATGTATGCTTCTCTGTACATCGGATGATCCGGTGCTACACTTGGTCCAATGATCTTGCAAACTGTACTGATGGACCGATGTTACTGAGCCATTCACATCGGATGATCCGGTGAGTAATTTGTTATGAGGTCTTCTTCTTCAGCTGAACCAACTCGACCGATGTGTTGTTCTGAGGTATCATCGGTTGATCTGGTGAGTTGATTTTGTTTGCTTCAAGTTCTTTCTAAGTGAATTTTTGTGTCTTGCTCGATTGACCTCTTTGATATTTGTTGCAAAGGCATTTCTGATGATCTTCAAGCATTGAATGTTGTCAATTTAAATTTGAATGACTTTGACATAAGAGCTTTCACTTCTTGTCTTTCACATAATTGATTTGATCTCATATATTGATTGTTAGGGGTCTCCAGTGACATTGATTTCATTTTATTGAGTGATTATGGGGACCTTGCATTCACAAATTCATTAGTAAAATCCAATGGTTGTCATTAATCACCGAAACCATACCTCATGGGGGCCTAGATGCTTTCAATCTCCCCCTTTTTGGTGATTGATGACAACACAACAATTTAAAGCGCAATGGTAATGAATTTGATAGAATGAAACTTAAAGGAATGAAACTTAAAGGATATGCAATGAATACAAGATATCACACTTATTATTTGAAAGCTCAAAATCAATCAATAACTCAAGTGTGAATAAGTGAGTAACACCAAATAAGCTCAATCGATTAATTAACATAAGAGTACTCAATGAACACCAAATGAGTAGCAAAAGCATCGAATTACAAAAGATAATATTGATAAACTCCAAAATACAAAAGATAACTCAAAAGAAGGACTCCCCCTGAGACTAAGACACTCCCCCTGACTCCTCTAACTCTTCTCCCCCTTTGGCATCAAGACACCAAAAAGGGATCCGAGTGCCTAAGGATCCTAAGTACTGGGCGCGATGACAAACTGGTCACCGTCAGGAGTGTTGTCGCCAGAGCTGCTGCCTGGAGTAGCGGTGAAAGGAGCTGCCGGAGCCGTAGGAGCCACCATCGGTGCCTGCTGTGAAGGAGCTGCTGGAACAGGAGCACTGACGACGGAGGTCGGCGTCTGCTGGAACAGGGTCGCAGCCGGCAGCGGGGAGTGAATCGGAGCACCAGGAGCCAGAAGTGGAGACATGCTGAAGGAGGGAATCGGCGTAGATGGCACCGGAGCGGCAGCTAGAGCCAGGACTGGTGGTGGTGGAGTGACTCCTGGTAGTTGCGACGGGAGGGCAATCCCGGTCTGGGTGTAGAGGTTGGTGATCAACCCCAGGATGCCCATCATCGCCTGCTGCGTCTGCTGCTGCTGGTCGAGGGTGCGCTGGTGCATCTGGTCGATCAGCCCCGTCAGCCGGTCAGTGTCCTCTCGCCTCTCACGGGTGATCTAACGCTGCATCTCCTGCTGCTGCTGCTAGAGCTCAAGGAGACGGGCAGCCTGCTCCGCTCGGGCCTGCTCAGCTGCCAGCCTGTCCAGACGCTGCTGCTCAACCATCTGCCGGAGGAGCGAAGTCAGCTCTGACGACTGAGTGACCTATGCCTCAGTGACGGGAGGTGGAGTAGGTGGTGGCACTGTAGAGCCTCCAGCCTCCGCGTCGTGCTGCCTGGGTGAGGGAGGAAGTGGAAAGTACTCCTCGACACTGTCGTCGGTGTCGCTCTCGGACCATATGTGCTGTAGGTCCTCATCCTGTGCCTCTGCCTTGGCTAGCCTCTCATCTTCCTTCTCCAAGTCCGACCAGTCCTCCTCAGAAAGGCGAGCCCTGACCTGACGCTCGACTGGACGGCCAAGGCGGCGGTCTCCAGGAGTTGGGGCACGGTAGTGACCGAAACGTGTCACACTCTCGTCAGTGAGACGGTCGTGCACGGCGGACTCTTCAGGGACCATCATGGTGAGCAGGTAGCTAATCCAGTGTCCATACACGAGCTGCCTCATCATCCCCACTCCATCTGTGATCACATCCTCCATCTCGCATATAAGGACGTCCACGATGTCGAACTCCATCCCGTTCATGATGTAGAACAGGAGAGTCTACTGTAAGCTGGTGAATCCCTCCAAGTAACCAGACCTCGGTAGGAGCATGCGGCGCAAGGCGAGGTGCACTGTGCGCGCAGCAGGAGTCAACAAAGCTGGTACTCTCGGCTGGTCAGGAGAGAAAGTAGGAACGAACAAAGAACGGATCTCCTCCAGAGCTGGTGCCACTCCTCCAGTGAGTGGCCTCCTCGGCGGGTCTGCCTGACCATAGACCCTCTCATGCACGCAGGTGTCGTGCAAGTCCACTCCTAGCAACTGTCCCAGCGTCTGCCTCGTCAGGTGATAGTGCTGACCCATGAACAAAAAATCAATTGATCTTCTGCCCTGAGAGACATAGAGGGTGGCGTAGAAGACGCGGACCCAATCTTCCACATAGGCACTCCGCTCATATGACATCAGCTGCACCAAACCTCGGTACCTCTCTAAATAAGGACGGATCTCTGTCTCTGCTGCCAGAGCTAGCTGACCCCAATCCAGATAGTTGTGTTGAAACAGCTTGTGACCTCGGCGCCTATAGGTCTCATAGAGTGACGCCTGGGTCACAATCCAGAAGCGACTATCCACCAGAGCCTCTCTGGGCTGCGGGTACCACTCCTCAAGCATCACATTCCACCTGAGTTAGCGAAGCTGCTTGGCCTTCATCTTCCGGTAGTCGGTCAACTGGACTCCTTCAGCGACATGGACAGTGGTGTCCATCTCGTAGATAGCTCGTTGGGCCTCCCTGTCCTCACGACGGTCGGCATCCGTCGGTCTTGGACGTGGTGCTGCCGCGGTGTGACCCCCACGGGTCTGGGCTGAGTGCCGGAGGACGAGAGGCTCTACCGGCTCTTCTTCGGCCTCGGAGTCATCGATTACAGGGGGCTGCCTCGGACGAGCCTCACGGATCCTCAGTGATCCTCCTCGGCCACGCTCACGCTCCTCGACGGTGCGAGCGGCCATCAATGCCTTCTTTTCTTCCTTCGACAATTTTTGCTTCTTCGCGGCCGGCTCCGCGATGGCCTTGCCCTTGTTCTTCTTGTCGCGAGCCATTGCGATCGCTCGATTGAACGGAGTCGATGAAGGTGATGTGGAGATTGACGGGGTTGGGAAACCCTAGCGGCGATGGATGCACCGCGATGGCAATGTGCTTGACGGAGGTGAGGGAGAGCGATGGTGGTGCTTCGGTGGAGAGGTGGCTGCGGCGGTGATTGGAGAAGCGGCGGCGGCGAGTGGTGGAGGCGGCGGCGCTTGGAGGCGGCGGTGCGTGGCGATGAAGGTGGTGGCGTGGTGGAGTTGGCGGCGCGTGGATGGAAGCGGCGGCGCGGCGACCGGAGGCGGCGGGCGGCGACGGCGGCGGCGGAGGCAAACGCGATCGGGGAGAGAGAAAAGGTACACGAACGACCGGTTTAAATAGCGGGTCCCAAACCCTAGCCGTATTTTTAACACCGGATGGACCGATGTTGAACATGAGAAGCATCGGTCGAATGATACAAAAAGGTTTTTCAGAACAGTGCCATTGACACCGGATGAACCGATGTGGGATGAAGCAGCATTGGTGGAATTTGGCGCAGTTCCAGAAGAGTGAACACCGGATCGACTGATGTTTTCCAGAATGAACGCGTCGGTTGAACTGAGATACTGACTGAACTGGCCCTTGGAGATTGAACACCAATTGATCCGATGAGGGATTGACCTAGGCATCGGATAATCCGATGAGAACAAAACAGAAACATCCCATATATGTCCTTTGACCAAACAAACAAGCAAAGAGAAACACATGTCTTAGGACTTTTTGGGCAACCCCTTACCCCTCAAAAATGCTAATATGCCAATAGCTTGGCTAGGCCTTAAAGCAAATGGAACACCGAGAAAAATAGGAGGAAATTATCCAAATAAAATGTAAGGCCCATGCTTTGTGAGGTAGAGTATGAAGACTTCTATCTCTTTAAAGAATGTTCCTCTAGGCATTAATGCACCTAACATTTTGTTCTTTCCACCACATATGAGTTGAGATATTGCATTTCAAACAAGTCTCTTTCTCATGAGGTGGGTTCCCCTTTGTGACAATCTACCGTATGCAATGCCAAACAAATTATAGTGCAAGAAATTTAAATATGAGTGCAAGTCTATATGGCAGGCATCATGCAGGACATAAAGTAAATCTATCTTGCCAAGTTTGAACCTTTCAAAGGCTTCTTCAGGGAGAACCACTCTCCAAGCCTTGGGAAAACCCAAAAGAACCACCATGCCAAGCTAACCCTAGCTCACCCCTATCCTTTGAGAGTTAGGCAAGACCTATATGATATGCATTCTTACATGATCATGTCAACTTACATGACGTTTGATGCATCTAGCACATTTAATTCACTCCTTAGCCTAGAAAAATTTTTCTCATCAAGTGGTTTAGTGAAGATATCCGTCAATTGTTCTTCGGACCTAACACCTCGCAATGAGATGTCTCCCTTAGCTTCATGGCCCCTTAAGAAATGATGGCGAATATCAATGTGCTTAGTGCGTGAGTGTTGAACGGGGTTTTTAGCTATCTTAACCGCACTTTCATTGTCACAAAGGAGAGGCACACAACCAAGTTTAATACCAAAGTCCAAAAGGGTTTGCTTCATATAGAATTTGGGCACAACATGCACCGGCCGCAATGTATTCCGCTTCCGCCGTGGACAAGGCGATGGAATTTTGCTTCTTGCTTGACCAAGAAACTAGGGAACGCCCAAGCAAGTGGCACCCACTGGAGGTACTCTTGCGATCCACGCGGCATCCGTCAAAGTCCGAATCCGAGTATCCCACAATATGGAATTTTGCACCTTTAGGGTACCACAAGCCCACACTAGGGGTATGCTTAAGATACCTAAGTATCCTAAAGACCGCCTTCCTATGCGATTCTTTAGGTGCCGCTTGAAAGCGAGCACACAAGCATACACTAAACATGATATCGGGCCTAGATGCGGTAAGGTAAAGTAATGAACCAATCATAGAACGGTAGTTAGATTGATCAATAGGTTTACCATCCTTATCCGCGTCGAGATGACAATTGGTTGCCATTGGAGTGCTTCTTGAGATACAATCTCCCATCTCAAATTTCTTCAAGAGGTCCTTGGTGTACTTCTCTTGATAGACGAAGGTCCCCTCTTGAAGTTGCTTGATTTGAAATCCAAGGAAGAAGTTGAGCTCTCCAATCATTAACATCTCGAATTCCCTAGACATCATTTTGCCAAACTCATGGCTAAGAGCTTCGTTAGTTGAACCAAAAATAATATCATCAACATAAATTTGACAAATGAACAAATCTCTGTTGATGTCCTTGGTGAAGAGTGTAGTGTCCACCCTCCCGATCTTGAATCCTTGCATGATGAGGAAATCCCGTAGTCGTTCGTACCACGCCCTAGGTGCTTGCTTGAGCCCGTAGAGCACCTTGTGCAACCTATACACATGATTAGGATTCCTCGGATCTTCAAACCCGGGAGGTTGTTCAACATAAACAAGCTCGTTAATGTAACCATTAAGAAAGGCACTTTTCACATCCATTTGATAAAGTCTAATACTATGATGTGATGCAAAGGCAAGGAGTATACAGATGGCTTCTAGCCGGGCGACCGGGGCAAATGTCTCCCCAAAATCTAGTCCTTCAACTTGCGAGAACCCTTTGGACACAAGTCTTGCCTTGTTGCGGACCACAACGCCATTCTCGTCTTGTTTGTTGCGGTACACCCACTTTGTTCCGATGACGTTCTTGTCCTTGGGTCGCTCCTCTAACACCCAAACTTCATTGCGGATGAAGTTGTTGAGTTCTTCTTGCATGGCCATCACCCAATTTGGGTCTTGGAGTGCTTCCTCAATGTGAGTGGGTTCTACACACGAAACAAACGAGTAGTGCTCACAAAATGAAGCAAAGTGGCGAGAACGTGTGCTTACACCCCTTGACGGACTTCCAATGATTTGTTCCATTGGATGCGCCTTGGAGATGCGTCCATGCCTCATAAGTGGCTGTGAAGCACTTGGCGAAGGTGATGCGTGTTGCTCCTCTTGTGGTTGGACTTGATCATGGACTTCTTCTTCCTCTTGATGTTGTTGTGCTTGTGAGTCTTGAGTCGGCAATGGATCATCCTTCTCTTCTTCGTCAACTTGAGCCTCCATAGAGGTGTTGTTGTTGGAACTTGAAGCTCCCCCTTGGTCATGGCTCTCCTCAACTTCGGGCTTGATGTATCCAATGGTCATGTTCTTCATGGCTTCTCGTAGAGGCTCATCATCTATTTCATCATGACCAAAACTCTCCTCTTGGGAGCCATTAGTCTCATCAAACTCAACATCGCAACTTTCCTCAACTAAACCGGAGGTTTGGTTGAATACTCGATATGCTTTTGAGTTTGATGCATAACCAAGGAATATACCAACATCACATCTTCTTTCAAACTTACCGAGCCTTTTCTTGTGGTAGATGTAGCACTTGCATCCAAAGACTCGAAAGTAGGAGATGTTGGGCTTTCTCCCAATGAGAAGCTCGTACGGGGTCTTTTGAAGTAGTCGATGGAGGTAGACCCTATTTGCGGCATGGCATGCCGTGTTGATTGCTTTGGCCCAAAACTTCTCCGACGTGCCATAGTTATCAAGCATTGCTCTCGCAAGAGTGATGAGTGTCTTGTTCTTCCTTTCAACAACACCTTTTTGTTGAGGGGTGTGTGTGGCTGAAAACTCATGTTTTACTCCTTCACGGTCACACCACTCCCCAATGTTGTAGTTCTTGAATTTGGTGCCGTTGTCACTCTGGACATTGATGATGGGAAGTTGAAATTCCCTTTGAGCGCGGTTGGCGAAGGTCTTGAACACTTCCGTAGATTCACTCTTGTCACCTAGAAATAGAGTCCAAGCATAGCGAGAATAGTCATCAACCATAACGAGACAATAGAGGTTACCGCCAAGGCTTTGATATGTGGACGGTCCGAAGAGGTCCATGTGGAGTAGTTCAAGTGGCTTGGAGGTTGACACCATTGTCTTCATTGGGTGGTGTGAAGCAACTTGCTTCCCGGCTTGACAAGCGCTACAAAGCTTGTTCTTCTCAAATGTGACATCCTTCACGCCGGTCACCATCCCAAGCTTGAATGACTTCTTGAGTTTGCTCATCCCTATGTGCGCTATGCGTCGGTGCCATAGCCAACCCAAACTTGTCTTGGTGAAAAGGCAAGTGGTCAAGCTAGCATTCTTGTTGGAGAAGTCCACTAGGTAGAGATGTCCATGCCGAAATCCTTTGAAGACTATGTCTTGGCTAGTTTCACTACTCACAACAACATAATTTTTGCTAAATGTGCATGTTAGTCCAAGATCACATAATTGTGCAATAGAAAGTAAATTAAAGCTAAGTGACTTAACATACAAAACATTAGAAATAGATAAGTCATTTGAAATAGCAATTTTACCTAACCCAATTACCTTTCCCTTAGAGTTATCACCAAAGGTGACTTGTTCATGATTGCCGGGGTTTTCTATGGTGGTGAACATACCATCATTGCCGGTCATATGTTGAGTGCACCCGCTATCGAGTACCCAATGCTTTCCTCCGGCTTTGTAGTTCACCTACACACATGAATTCAATTTTTGACTTTAGGCACCCAAGCCAACTTAGGTCCTTATATGTGTGATACAAGTGTTTTTGGGACCCAAAGTTGCTTGGGGAGCTTCCCCTTCATTCCCTTCATGTCTTTGCCAATGAACCTTGCCTTCACCTTGCCATGTACTTTACTCAAGAGATAATAATTATCATTGAAAGTAGATTTATAGTTAGTAGGCAATTTAGGAGAAGGTCAGTTAGGAAGAGGACACTCCCTTGTGTGGTGACCGGTGACCTCACAATGTTGGCAATAAGAACCAACTTCCTTGATGAAGCTTGATCTTAGCTCCGGTGAGGGCACCTTTCCTTTGTTAGGAACCTGGAAGGATCCAAGTCCTCTCTTGTTGAAGGCCTTTGCTTGTTGGAAGAGGATTTCCTTGTGCTTGACTTCTCCTTTTGAAAGTCTAGCCACACTAGTGTGGAGACTCAATTTCTTCCAACAAGTCCTTCTCCCTAGCATTAGCTTTCAAAGGCAAAGACTTGTGCAAAGCATTAGTGGCATGAGAAGTAATGGATATCTTATCATTAAGAGTTTGCTTCTTCATATTTTTCAACTCTTGATCAAGCATGTCATGAGCAAGGTTAAGTGTTTGATGTTCTTGTGTTAACTTGTTGTGCTCTTCCAAGAGTGTTTGGTGTGCTAAGTTAAGTTCATGATTATCTATCTTGATTTTAGCCTTTTCTTCCTCAATTTGCTTGACATGGGATTTGAGCGTGTCATGCTCTTTGAGTATGCTTTCATACTTGTCAAGCAAATCAAGGTTAGCACTCTCAAGTTTAGCACGAGTTTCTTCAATCACTTTAACCTTACTCTTTTCCCTCTTAATGATAGCATGATATTCATTTATCAAAGAAGTTAAATCATCGGGGGAAAGCTCATCGTCGCTAGAGTCATCACATACCTTGGTGTTACCTTTCGCCATGAGGCACATGGGCGGTGGATGAAGAGGTGCATCATCATTGTTGGCGATGGCGAGGTCGGCCAAGCTTTCTTCTTCCGCTTCACTCTCTTCATCACTTGTTTCTTCATCGGTGACCATTCATTTGCCTCACACATGAACACCTTTTGTGGGCCATTTATCTTCTTTGGGAAGAGTCTTGCCTTCTTTCCCTTGTCATGTTTCTTCTTCCCAAAGGCTCTTGGTTTGGGTTTGGCCTCTTCTTCATCATCATCATTCTCTTCAAGCTTGCAATGCATGCTTTTGTAGTTCTCTCTTCTTTTGTCCGGTTTTGGACAATCATAGGAGATGTGGCCTTGATCACCACAATTGTAGCAAGTCTTGCGATCATCTCTCCTTGGTAGAAACGCCTTCTTCTTGGGATCAAAGGTGTATCCCTTCTTGGTAATCTTGGAGTTCAAGCGTGAGAACTTTCTCATCATCAATGCAAGCTCATCATCATCATCTTCACTTGATGCTTGTTCTTCTTCACTTGAGCTAGGCTCAACCACCTTCTTCTTCTTGTGGGTTGTTTTCTTGGTGGAGGCCTTTAGAGCAATTGTCTTTGAAGATGATTGCTCCATCATCCCAAGTACACTCATCTCATGAGCGTGTATTTCTCCAATGAGCTCTGAAACTTCAATGTGGTCAAGTGACTCTTTTTGGAGCATGGAGTTGATGATGTTGTACTTTGTCTTGGGAAGGAGCATGAGGATCTTGCGGTTGATGAGTCCCTTGCCAAGAGAAGCAATGTCAAGAGCATTGATTTCTTCAATAAGCACATTCAAGCGAGAGAACATTTCATTAACATTTTCATGAGGAAGCATTTTAAATTCATCATATTTGGCTTTAAGCATGTGATATTTTAATTCCTTGACACGAGAAGAGCCCTCATGAATTTCTATTAAGCAAGCCCAAATTTCACAAGCTTTTTCTTTACTAGCAATTCTAGCAAATACATCTTGACTAATACATTCATAGATTGCATTCCTAGCTTTAGCATCCCATTTAATTTGATCACCAACATAATTGTGTTCTCCAAACCCCGCGTGGGTCGCTTCCCAAACTTCGGGAGCAATAGCCTCTAGATAAGCGCGCATGCGTGCTTTCCAATAGGCAAAGTTCTTGACCTCGAAGATAGGAACCGAACCCCCAACCTTGGCCATTTTAGCTCTCTAGCGGTGAGGCTAGAATGATCCTATGAGCAACCTTGCTCTGATACCAATTGTAAGGACCGAATGCCCAAGAGGGGGGTGAATTGGGCTTTCTTCGAAAAATTCTAAGCAATGAAACTTAATTTCTAAAGCCCAATTCCCTAAGCACACTATCTATGCATTCTAGTAGATAGAAACTTCGCGGAATATAAAATTCATAAAAGTAAGGGAAAGGAGAAGGATGCAAACTCCCGAGGAGACAAGGATTTATCCCGTGGTTTGGCAAGATCGTCAAGATCTTCCTACATCCACGTTGTGGCACCCACCAAAGGGTTTTGCCACACCCAAGTCACCGAGACGAGGGGTCTTCACTATTCCTCTCCGTTTGCCTCCTTTGGCAAGGTGGAGCTCAAGCCTTATACAACTTCGACCTTCATGGCTTCCACAAACGCCTTGGCAAGCTCTGGAAGTCTTCTCACAGTTACAAATACCAAGGGCACTCCCTTGAGGCTCTCACACTATCCTAGAGAGTCCACTCACCCAGAATGGAGGCACACAAGCTCTCTCTCTAGCTAGTTCTAGCCTAAATCTTGGTGTATAGATGATCGAAATGGTGTGGAAGTGATTGCTCTTGGTCTTGAATGCTTGTGGATGTGTTGATAGTGTCTGGTGATCAAGACTTGTCGAAATGACCAGTTTAGGGGGTATTTATAGCCAGCCTCCCCGAAATAGCCGTTGGAAAAGTAGGCTGACAGAACTTTACTGTGAACACTGAATGATCCGATGTCTCCCCTTTAGTTATCATCAGTCAAGTTACTTTAGCTGACGTCATTGTGTCAAATATGACCGTTGTTAGACCGATGTTGATCTTGTCTTCTCATCAGATGATCCGGTGGCTCTTCCTCCAGAATTTACTCAAACTTGATGCTTACTGGAGTAATCGACCGATGTATGCTTCTCTGTACATCGGATGATCCGGTGCTACACTTGGTCCAATGATCTTGCAAACTGTACTGATGGACCGATGTTACTGAGCCATTCACATCGGATGATCCGGTGAGTACTTTGTTCTGAGGTCTTCTTCTTCAGCTGAACCAACTCGACCGATGTGTTGTTCTGAGGTATCATCGGTTGATCCGGTGAGTTGATTTTGTTTGCTTCGAGTTGTTTCTAAGTGAATTTTTGTGTCTTGCTCGATTGACCTCTTTGTTATTTGTTGCAAAGGCATTTCTGATGATCTTCAAGCATTGAATGTTGTCAATTTAAATTTGAATGACTTTGACATAAGAGATTTCACTTCTTGTCTTTCACATAATTGATTTGATCTCATATATTGATTGTTAGGGGTCTCCAGTGACATATTGATTTCATTTTATTGAGTGATTATGGGGACCTTGCATTCACAAATTCATTATTAAAATCCAATGGTTGTCATTAATCACCGAAACCATACCTCATGGGGGCCTAGATGCTTTCAGATGGTCAGACGGAGGGAGTAAATCAAGTCCATGAGGACATGCTACGAGCTTGTGCCATCCACCATGGTAAAAATTGGGATGATTATCTACCATTGGCGGAGTTTTCATATAACAATGGTTATCAAGCTAGTATCCAAATGGCGCCATATGAAGCTCTCTATGGCAGGAAGTGTCGCACACCATTGAATAGGTGTGAGTCTGGTGAAAGAGTGATATATGGCATTGATCTTGTCAACAAAGCTGAAGAACGAGTGTGAGTGATCCAAGCCAATCTCAAGGCTGCTCAATCTCGACAAAAGAGCTATGCGGATAAATGACGTCAACCTCTTCACTTCGACATCGAATATCACATTTGCCTCCGGGTATCTCCGATGAGAGGGATTCATAGCTTCAGAGTAAAAGGGAAATTAGCTCCACGTTTCATTGGGTCATTCGCGGTGATTGAAAAATGTGGACATGTGGCCTATCGATTGGAGTTACCGGCGTCTCTCTCTGGAATTCACAATGTATTCCACATCTCTCAGTTGTGGAAGTGTCTCGAATCCCCAGCTGAAGTCCGCTCGGAAGATCTTGAAGCTCTACAACCTGATCTCACTTATTCTGAGCATCCGGTCAAGATCATCGATGAGAAGACTCACACCACAAGAAGCCACACTTTGCACTTTTACAAACTCTTGTGGAATAACCATACCGCTGATGAAGCGACTTGGGAAAGCAAGGATTTTCTTAGATCGAACTATCCGGACTTATTAGCAGCATATGTTCATTAAGTCTTTTTATTTTCGTCCTTCCTATTGTAATCTTGGGACGAGATTCTTTTAAGGGGGAGGATTGTAAAATCCCAGTTTCTTCCTTAATATAAAGTTCAGCTACAAGTTTATTATCAACCATAGTGGAGATCCATCATGGTTATGCACCTGAACTTATGGTTGGACACATGAACTTGATCTCATCAAAAAACTTTCTTTCTCTCATGCTTAAATTTTATTAACATGGGGAAGTAATTTCACCAATAATCTTATAATAATTCAAATATCATCTCTGCAAAATTTTGGAATATTTGAATGAGATTTGCTTGGGCAAATCAATTTATAGTACCTCATATACTCAAAATAATCAAAATAGCATATAGCTACTGTATACACATGCCCTGTCAAAAATATTCAAATATGAGGCTATAAATTTTTCTATAGTCTTATAAAATTACAAATAGGCTCCTTGCAAAATTTCATGAATTTTGAAATCCATTTGCTATTTTATTTGAGACGCTCAGCGAATTTGAGTCAAGTTTAAATTCAAATTCAAAATCTGGTGCAATTTTACTTGAACATAAAGATTTGATCACACCATTATGTTCATAACGATTTTCTTGACATATCCATGAAGTTTCATGATTTTTGGAGTTCATTTACTATTTTAAAATGAACTACTAAAGTAGGCAGTGGTTGTGAGGCTGACTGGTGGGGCCACCAGTCAGCGGCCCACGTGCAGCCGCAATCCAGCGCGCGCTGCGCGCGCCACCGCGACGGAATGCACCAGCGAGACGGCGCGAGCTGCCCCTCCTCTAGCTCCCTACAAATATCGCTCTCTGCTCCTCCTTATCCATTCTACGGTGGTCTTTCTCCCTCTCTCACCCGGCGTTGCTGTTTCCTCACTCCCGTGCAAAATTTCCGACCGCCGGCGCTGCACGGCCGTTGCCGGCCTACCGGAAGGTCCTCTAGCCAAGATCTCAACAGTGAAGTTGTTCCCCACTCCCTCCTCTATCCCCTGGTTCAATCCCTTTGCCATTTAGTTGATGTTTTGGCCGGTATTTTGTAGCCAAACCGGAGCTCGCCGCTGAAGTCACCGTGCGCCGTCTCTGTTCCACGCTGCCAAGCTGCTGCGAGCCGTTTCGGTCTTCGACTCCGACAGCGAGAAGGTGCACCCAGGCACCCTATAACTAACGGTGAAAGCCGTTCTGCATTTGCGTGAGTATCGAGCAAATTATCCAAGTTTTACTCTCGGCCGAAGCTTATGAACTAGCTAGGTTTTTCATTCAATTCGGTTTCCACACTTAATCACTTTTCACAACTGCTAGCAAATAGTTTCTTCACTACCTTGCGCACCATCTCGAACTGGAATTACCAAAAATGATAGACCATAGCTCGAGAATCACGAGTTCTTCCCTCCGCCATTGAAAAATCGCCTCTGTCGCCGTCGACGGTTGTTTGCCGGCCATTAAAAGACGATTTCACCTCCCTATCACTTCCCTCTTGGTTCCAGAAGACTTCCCCAGCCTTTTCCAAAGATTTTAAGCCAAGGGGCAGCAGTTCCAACATGACCGGAACCCTAGCTGCCGCCGCCGCCGATGCGCCGCCGTTTCCGGCCGTCGGCAAGCTTCACCGACCCCACCATCGTGCTCAGCTCATGATTTTAGGGTTGGGCGCCCAAAACTAGGCGCTGCGGTGGCCGGGAACTCGGTTCCAGCGAGGCTTGTCGGAGTGCACCGCCGCGGGAACCGCGAGCGCCGCCCGCGCGCCGCCAGCCCGAGGAAGACGAAGGTGTGGCAGGGTCCACACGTCAGTGAACATTTCCCTTTGGTTCGCGGATCTGCTGTGGCTGCGGCATTCCATGTGACTACGTGGGAAAACCCGTGTGCTCCCGTGTGTTGCTTTGACCAGAGCTTGCCACGTTAGCTGGTCTGGCCCAAGCGCCATTGTTTTGAATTCAAATTAATTCAAACAATTCCAAATTAAGTTCAAACTTAGAAAATCCATAACTCTCTGTATATTTATCCAAAAATCTTCAAACAAATTTTGTTTGACAGCACTTGAGCTCTAGTTTCTGTTAGTACCAATTAATGTCCATGAAAATCATTTTTCATTTATGGACAATTATTTTATGCTGAATCACTTGCTCTAAAAATCTCAAGTAAAATCCTGAATGACTTTTATGCTCTGAACTTTCAGGTTGTACAAGTGGTTTGGTATACAAGCTTGTATAACTTTCTGTATAATTCAATTACCTTTTTCAGTTGAATTATCACGGATGTTCAGTTTCCTTGTTATGTCCCAAATTTGACCTAAATATTCTTTTAGACATTTACCAACTCCAGTAAAAGTTTCAGATTTAATTGACATAATATTTTAATCCGAATTTAGTTCCAAACCTAAATAATAATTGAAAGTCTAATTTCAGTTATAATATAATTCCAGAAATTCCTAGCAACTGTAAAATTCAATATCTCACTCATGTATGTTTAGAAAATCATGAAACCAATTTTGCTAGAACCAAGACAACCTCCTCCATCATGATCATCAGCTGGTGGCTATATTAATGCTACAGTTTCCCCTCTAAAATTCTGGAAAGGTTATTGCTTACCATAATGTTAGAGACAACAAACTTCCTTGATCATCTCCTGTTCTTTGCAAGAGTCTCCATTATAGTCCCTAACATCTACCATAAAAATCCTAAAGCCAACTAAGATCATTCCCTCACTATAACCATAGTTAGAAGCTTATGAACTATATATACATTATAATTCACTAGCATTCATATAGATTCGATATGTATATCATGTAGTGATCGATATTGACGAGAAGTGTCGCTTGGAGGAGAAACACAGGGTGTCCACTTGAAGTCCTTGGTGGAGTATTCAGAGGAGGACCACTAACAATTGCCATTTAATCGAGTCGCAAACTAAGGCAAGCCCCGGTTTGCATTTAAGAGCTTTTTAAAGTTTTCCAGCTTTATTCACTTACGTCTTCAGTTGATATTGTGCATTACGTATAAGGTGTTTGATACTCCACTTGCATATCCACAAATCCTATGGGTGGGCTGGAAAGTTTTACAGCTTGACGTGTAGAGCTACCAATGCTGATAGTGTAGATATACCGGTAGAAGTCGAGTAGTTGGAATCTACTCGCGAGATAGGAATAACAGTTCATATGAGGGTGAAAGATGAAAGAATGGCGTATGAAATGAATACGATACCGGGCAGGGAGAATAGGAGTCGATAAGATGGAGTCTCAGACGCATAGCCCTGCCTGTGTTGCTTGAGGACCATGTCGTATGCGGCACCGTTGGGCAAGCTTGAACTGTACCAGTTGCATAATGGGATATGGGCCCAATAAACTGATGTAACTCCAGACCATAGTGTGGAGACTCCTCGGTTGTCCTTGAATGGAGATGCAAAGGCATAAAGGTGTAAACCTTCTAGCGGGCAACCTCGACATGTTCGTGTAGGAGACCTTTTGCCCGGGATGAAGAGGTTTGTCGACATTGGGGTCTTGGGTGAAAGGTGGCCGCGTATAACACAGGGAGGACAGCATGTAGGTGTCTCCCACGCGGGTGTGCGTGTCGTGCAGTCTGGGTGTGTCCTGATTGCAATCACCGTCCCTCGCGGTTATTTGAGTACCACTTGTCCGTCGCTGTCGTGACGTATTAAATACTGAAGAAGCCAGAAGAATATATTGTATTGAATTATAATTGCTTTGCAACCTTATGTGGCTTAGAGATAGCACAATTAAAAGTTTACAGTTTCCCCATACTTTAACTGTAATAACATTATGTGCTTTGGGCATGTCATATCATCGAGAAAGTGTTTCTTGTTTGATTGTGGAGTTTATGATGTGCCGTGCCTGAAGAATTTCATTTGCTACTTAAAACATGATTATAAGTATCCACTTGTAGGCGAGTCTATTTATGCTATTCCTTACCTATGTTTAGTCTTTACCTTGCATATGTCTAGTGAGACGGGTCAGTTTTGCTGAGCCTTATGCTCACGTTTGCAGTTAACGAGTTTTTGCAGGTTATACCATTGATTAAGGGCCTAACGACGACGCCTTATACCCTTTAGGGTTTACGGCTGAGTGGAGGCCCTACACACCGCCGATATCTGTGAGTGCTGCTAGTGTAAAGCGTCCGAGGGCATCGACAGCTTTACTCATGCATAGCTAGTGTTGAGAGCGTAGTATGATGTATAGACTTCTTTCCTACGTTATATATTGTAAAACTTCCGCTGTCTTTATAAATAAAGACTTAGTATTGTATTTTATTCTCGTTCTTTTCTTGTATATTGTTGGGTGTCGCATCGCACGACACCATCCAATGAGATTCTTGGATGTCGGGATTCCGGTCCCCACAAATGCTCAAGCTACAGCTGTGATTACTTCATCACTGAGCAGAGGCGAGTTCACCAAGGTGGATGGACTCAAAATCGCCAAGGAGATATGGGACACACTACAAACCGCAGATGAAGGTGATCACCATGTACGCGAAGCCAAGATCAAGATGATTGAAGGCGAATTGGGAAGATTTACTATAGAAGAAGATGAATCACCACAAGACATGTACAATAGACTCAAGAATCTCATCAACAAAGTCCGAGCTTATGGTAGAAAGAAGTGGAATGATCATGAGGTTGTAAAGCTGATTCTCAGAGCATTCATGCCTCATAATGTGACCCTATGCTCTATGATTAGAGAAAGCCCCCGGGTATCAAAAAATGACACCGGGCGAACTTCTTGGCAAGATCATCAACTTTGAAATGATGGAGAAGCAAGCCAAGCATGTCAAGGAAATTACCGATCTTACCTAGGTAAAGAAGAAAGTAGTTGCCTTGAAGTCAACTTGCAAACCCGCATCAAAAGAAGCTCGAGAAGCTCATGGAGAAGACGACAGTGGTGATGAAAGCAGTGATATCGATGAAGACATGATCTTGTTCATGAAGAAGTTCAATAAAATGATGAGAAGAAGAAAGGGTGGTAGATCAAATGAAGGAAGACAAAGGTACAAACAAAGACCCAAAATGAGGCGTGCATGCTATAACTGTGGAGAGTACGACCATTTCATAGTTGATTGTCCAAATGAGTAAAATAAAAGGAAGACTAAGGACAACAAGCCTCAACCGAAGAAGATGTTCAAGAAGAAGAAGCAATATGACCAAGCGCATCTAGGAAAGGAGTGGGACTCCAATGTTGAATCCTCATCTGAAGAAGAAGAGGATATGGCCAAGGAAGGTAAAAGAAAGATAACAAGTAAATCTTCCGCTTCACATTCTTTTGCTAGTGATAGTGATAATTCTAGTGATGATGATGATATGCTTAGGGGTTTAGACAAGAAAACTGCTGCTAAGATGAAATTTCTAATGGATAAGCTTGTTGATAAGGAGGATCTAGTTGATCGTCAAGAAGATATGATCATCCTCCAAAAGGAAGAATATTTTAAGATGCTCCTTGAGCTTGAAAAGGAGCAAAGTAATTCACTGGAACTTGAGTTAGCTTCAAGCAAGGAAGCTTGTTTGAAGCTAAAAGACTCAAACGTGGCTATCAAGGATGAACTTGCTAACTTAACCAAGGTTAACAAGATCCTTGAGGTACAAGTTGAGTCACTCAAACAAAGTGGTTCTTCATCCTCTTCAAGCTCACCTTCTCAACATATAAAATCTGAAATTGTCATTGCTTGTACATGTGCTAAAAATAACACTAACTTGAAGGAAAAGCCAAACTTGACAAAGGACAAGCGTTCCTCTCAAAGTGGCATATTTGACAAGGAGACGGTGAAGTATGCACGCAGTGCATACTCGGTCACAAGACCTCCTAATGTCAAATATGGCATTGGATATTCTTATGGTGAAAAGCAAAGCGCTAGAAGCCACAAGAATAACAAATAATGCATTGCATTTGTCAAGGGAAACTCTTCTCAAGTTGGAAAACAAGATAACCTTAGTAAAATGAACATTGTTAACTCATATGAACAACAAATTTTATTTACAACATTTGATGCTTCATATGTACTCATGAAAAGTAATCGTGGTAGAGTTTATACTAAATATGTTGGGCCACGCCATGGGAACACCAAGTCTCATGTGTGGGTGCCCAAATCACTTGTGACTAACCTCAAAGGACCCAAGCAAGCTTGGATACCTAAGACCAAGGCATAATTTGTCTTTTGCAGGCCTATTCATTCGGTGGAGCTAAATGGGTGCTAGATTGTGGATGCACCAATCACATGACCGGAGAAAGAAGAATGTTCGTGGAATATGAAGAACATGAAGATCCAAGTTAAGGCATTTAATTTGGTGATAATAGTCAAGGAAGAGTGCTTGGTACCGGTAAAATTGCAATTTCATCACACCATACTCTTTCTCATGTTTTACACGTTGACTCCTTGGATTATAACCTATTGTCCATATCTCAATTATGTGACAAGGATTATAATTGTTTATTCACCAATGAGGCTGTGATCGTCTCAAGAAGGAATGATAACTCGGTTGCATTCAAGGGTGTGTTAAAGGGAGAAATTTATCTAGTTGACCTCAACAAAGATAAAGCCGAACTTGACACATGCTTGATTGCAAATACCAACATGGGTTGGTTGTGGCATAGACGGCTAGCACATGTTGGTATGAGGAATCTTCAAAAACTTCTAAAACGCAATCACATCTGTGGTTTAAAGGATGTTGTTTTTGAGAAAGACAGGCCTTATAGAGTGTGTCAAGCCGGGAAGCAAGTAGGAGCACCCCATCGCGCGAAGAATGGCATGACTATAACAAGACCGCTCGAGCTCCTCCATATGGATCTATTCGGTTTAATTGCTTACATAAGCATCAGCGGTAATAAGTATGGTTTAGTTATTGTCGATGATTTTTCATGCTTCATGTGGGTTTTCTTTTTGCATGATAAGACAAAAACTCAAGGAATCCTCAAGAAGTTCATCAAGCGTGCCCAAAATGAATTCTCATTGAAGATCAAGAACATACGAAGTGACAATGGGACAAAATTCAAGAATACCCAAGTTGAGGAGTATCTAGACGAAGAAGGGATAAAGCACGGATTTTTAGCACTATACTCTCCGCAACAAAACAGAGTAGCCGAAAGGAAGAACCGAACACTCATTGAGATGGCGAGGACAATGCTCGATGAATAAAAGACTTCAGATAGGTTTTGGGCTGAAGCAGTTAACACTTCCTGTCACGCCATAAACCGACTCTATCTTCATCGTCTACTCAACAAAACCTCGTATGAACTACTCACCGGTAACAAACCAAACATTCCTTACTTTCGAGTTTTTGATTCAAAATGCTATATTCTCAACAAGAAGCCTAGGGCTTTGAAGTTTGCTTCGAAGTCCGATGAAGGTTTCTTACTTGGCTATGATTCGGACTCCTACGCTTATCGTGTCTTCAACAAGACCTCCGGACTTGTTGAAGTAGCACGTGACGTAGTGTTTGATGAAACTAATGGCTCTCAAGTAGAGCAAGTTGATTAGTGTGTAATAGATGAAGAAGAAGCTCCACGTCAAGCATTGAGAAGAATGGCATTGGGCGATGTTTGACCACAAGTGCCACCTCCAAATGCGAATGAAGAAGATGAACCACAAGTGGAGGAAAATGATCAAGGGGGAGCTTCCACACAAGATCAACATCAAGATGATCAAGGTGATCAAAACATCAATGAGAGCAACTATCCATGGAGAGAAGAAGACGATAATGAACATTCAAGACCACTAGTGCCACATCCAAGAGTACACCAAAGCTTCCAAAGAGATCACCCAGTCGGCAATATAATCGGTGACATCCAAAAGGGAGTAATAACTCGATCTCACGTAGCCAATTTTTGTGAACACTATTCTTTTGTATCTTCTTTGGAACCATACAGGGTCGAATATGCATTAAAAGATCTGGATCGGGTGATGTCAATGCAAGAAGAGTTGAACAACTTCAAAAGGAACAAAGTGTGGGAGCTTGTTGAAAGACCCAAGACCAACATCGTCGGCACTAAATGGGTCTTCCGCAACAAGCAAGACGAACATGGAGTGATAAGAAGGAACAAGGCACGACTTGTGGCCAAAGGGTACTCACAAGTCGAAGGTTTGGATTTTGACGAGACTTTTGCTCCTGTAGCTAGGCTTGAATCGATTTGTATATTACTTGCATATGCTACTCACCATGATTTCAAGCTTTAACAAATGGACGTGAAAAGCGCCTTCCTCAACGGACCGATCAAGGAGGAGGTGTACGTGGAGCAACCACTCAGTTTTGAAGATCAAGAGTACTCCGACTATGTGTACAAGCTACGTAAGGCTCTCTATGGCCTCAAACAAGATCCTAGAGCTTGGTATGAGTGCCTTGGAGATTTTTTGATTGAAAATGGCTTCAGGATTGGTAAAGATTATTACACTTTATTTACTAAACACTTTGATGATGATCTCTTTGTTTCCCAAATCTATGTTGATGATATTATATTTGGTTTAACTAACAAATCTCTTTGTCAAGAATTTAGTAAGATTATGACATATAGATTCGAGATGTCCATGATGGGAGAGTTAAGATACTTTTTGGGATTCCAAGTGAAGCAACAAAAGGACAGGACATTCATAAGCCAAACAAAGTACACTCAAGACATTCTCAAGAAGTTTGGAATTGACAAAGCAAAGCCCATAAAGATTCAAAAGGACTCTGGTATCCCAAAGTTCAAAATTCAATCTCATTGGATACTTTGATGTAGATTATGCCGAATGCAAAGTAGATAGAAAAAGTACCTCTAGTACTTGCCAATTCCTAGGTAGATCCCTAGTTTTCTGGTCCTCCAAAAAACAAAATTTCATTGCCTTATCCACGGTTGAAGCGAAGTATGTTGCAGCCGGGAGTTGTTGTGCACAACTCTTTTGGATGCGACAAACTCTAAGGGATTACGGTTACAATATGAGTCGTTTTCCACTTCTTTGTGATAATGAGAGTGCCATTAAAATTGCCCATAACCCTGTTGAGCACTCTAGAACCAAACACATATACATCGGGCATCACTTTTAGAGAGATCACTCAATGAAAGGAGATATAGCCATTTCCCATCTCAACATTGAAAAACAACTAGCCGATATTTTTACCAAGTCACTTGATGAAAAATGCTTTTGTGATCTCCGAAATGAACTAAATATCCTTGATGCTCGGAACGTGGCTTGAAAACATGCATACTTGTATGCCATCTTCAAAATCATGTTGATTGTGTTGAAAAATCATCTCTCTCTATTTTCTCTAAAAAACTATGTTAACTACTTGATCTTGGTGAATTATGGTCATAGCTTGATTGTTGTATGTTTACTGATCATATTCATCAAGATTATTTGTGTGTTTTTTTGCCCCCTATTTTCATTTTAAGCACCTTCGAATATATAAGAAAGGTCTATGTTAATTTCTGTCCAGGTGACCATGGACTAGTTCGTGGTTACCTCGGACTAGTCCACACAATGCAGACTAGTCCGTTGAGTTTTCTGGTACTCTGGACCAGTCCGGTCCGACCACGGACTAGTTCGATTTTTCGACTCCATAACCCTAGGGTCGGTGCAACCCTATCTCCTTCCTCCTCACAACTCCTCTCATGTTCTCTCTCCTCACTCAAGTGCTCCCAAGGCGATTTGGCAAGTTCTCCATCAAATACACTCAAGTTTCAGTGGGATTTGGTCTCCATTGCAAGGGGGTCGAAGACCACAAACTAGTCTGCATCGACAACCTCCTCAACACCTCAAATCGAAGGACTTGGTGAATTCATCTCCAAACCCTAGAATCTTCGATTTTCTTTGTTCTTGCTCAAAAAGCTTAACAGTTCTGGCCAATACATGCTCGAGTGATGTATTCCATTTAACCTAGAACACTTTTGCATTGAGTAATCTAAAATTTCGTCAAGTTAGGTTTTGAACAACCGCATAACGGACTAGTCCGTTCTAAGGGCGGACAAGTCCGGTACTCTGGACTAATCTGGCCCTGAGCAACAGACAAGTTCGGTATGCCTTGATCAAACTCTAACCAATATCAATTCAATGCAATTCCTTGTTATCTTTGCTCATCCATATCCTCTATATCTTGATTGTCAGAATCATGTCGGATGAAAACATCTTTGACTTTGAAGCCGAGATGGATCAAGATGTGTTGTTGCGTGTCTCGAAGTCTCGCCCCAACAAAAGACATGAGTGTGCTGCCGAACCCTCTCCCACTCCATGTGAGGCGGAAGGTTCCACCTAAGAAACCTGCCTCCAGAGGGAAAGATGCGGCTGGTCCTAGCTCGGCGGCTCCACGCCAAACAATGGGCAAAGGAAAGAGACTTGCTTCCGGTTCGATTGGTCCATTGGAGATGACTGCTCCAAGACAGGGGAACAAAAATCCCTCAGAAGAGAAGTTTAATGGAAAAGGAAGTGATGTGGCATGGAAGCTCAGGAAGATCGATGCCTATAGCAGTGGCAAGAAGGCAACTAACCCAAGATTCTGGAGTCACTTTCATGCGGACTACTACAGTACCGTGTACCTTCAGATGAAGACTCCAGTAGTCCACAACCAATGGATTGATTGGAGCCATTTTGAAAGAAAAAGTTGAGGTGCTTTTGATGAAGTGGTAGAGGCTGCAGAGAGGCATGGTTTAAAGGACTTGTTTGCCTTCAGGTATAAATGGAATGATGAGGTCAACGCTCAATTCTTTGCAACTTTCTACTTTGCCAGCGATGAAGAAGAGAGAGTGACTTGGATGACACATGGATCCAAGTACACAGTCACATATGATGAATTTGCCAGGCTGCTGCATCTAGAGGACACCGATAGCAATGCAATTGTGATTCACAATCTTGGTGTCATGGAGAAGGACAAGATGAACTTTCTCTATATCACTCGCCTCAAATACAATCCTCCCTCAACCAAGAACATGAAGTCCTTCTTCATGGTTCTCAATAGAGTGCTCCGGAAGACCATTGCTCCAAAGGATGGAGATGCAGGGAGTGTCCAAGGTTACTTGAGAACCTTGATGAAAGTGATTAGCAAGAAGAGAAAGTTTGACATCTTTGAATACATCTGTAACGACATGGTAAACATCTCCTGCACCCCTAATCGCTTTTGTGGCTATGAACCGTATATCATGTTTATGATAGAGAAGGTCAAAGGCATAGAATTTGTGAAGGATGTTGAGCATACATCTTTGAGGCCTCAGAAGCCACCTCAAGCTGTTCCAACTGCTCCATCCAATGTTTCAAGTGAAGAGGCTCCTAGGAGAGCCCAAGAAGAGGCAAGACCTCCATCTAGCTCAAGGGTCCCTCCTTCTAACAAAGGATCTGCCAGTGGGATCATGAACTACCTGGCTGCTATCTTTGGTTCTTGCCACAAGACTGAGGTGAAAGTTCAAAAGATGAAAAAGGCAAGAAGGGAGGAAATGCGGTACGTGAAGGACAATATCAAAGCCATCTGTCAAAAACTGGAGATTGAGCCTATTGGATCTCTAGTCATTTCAGAAGACTTCGCTTCTGACTTCTCGGAGCTTCCACCTCTTTCACCTTTCGAGCGTACTTACTTTGGCGTTCGGGGCACAACGAGTGGTTCATCACCTCCTCCTCATCCTCGGCCTGATGATGAAGATGACGAAAGGACTGGCATTAAGGAATGAGCCGGCGATGACAAGTAGATCCCTCCTCTCCTTCTTTTTGGTGCCTTGATGCCAAAGGGGGAGAGATTGAGGGGGGGGGGGGGGTCGTATGTTGTAGCTTTAGTTTGAGAGAGAGATCACTATTTGTGTTTTTGTTGCGGCTCTATCGTGTTTTTTGTTTGTAAAACTTTAATTATAGTCTCTCATGCTTTTGGATATGTGTTGTGAAATAATGACTATGTTATGCTTATGATCAATGGTTTATGTTTAAAACTGCTATGTATGCTTGAGATTCTTGATGTTTTTATGATTATGTCTCTTATGATATTCACAACAATATTATTGCTCACACAAATAGTCTTGCACCCCACCATAAAGAGTGCACATATGTCTTATGTCTACATTGCCTATTTTGCTCAAAGCTCATATGTGCACACTTTATGAAAATTTGAAAATTTATCATATTTGTGTAAATCTCAATTGGTTGTCATCAATCGCCAAAAAGAGAGAGATTGAAAGTGCATCTAGGCATCCCTTGTGGGTTTTGGTTGATTTATGACAAACAAATGAGATCCTAACAAAATTGTTGAGATGAGCGCATGTTTTAAAGAAATTAGGAAGAAAGCGCAAAAAGGGAGGAGAATGGGGATCTAAAGTGAAAAGAGCTTAAGAGCCGAAAATATTAGATTATTTTGTGTGGAGTGTGTTGGAGACACACATCCCAAGAGATCAAGTCAAAGTAATTCGACTCGATGCACGATTCAAAGGAAAACCGAACTAGTCCGATATTAACTGGACTAGTCCCATATCTCTCTGACTAAGATCGGACTAGTCCTCCCTAGAGCGGATTAGTCCTCAACACTTCACATTTGCACAACACCGGACAAGTCCGATATCCATCGGACTAGTCCGATAAACTTCTGACTAAAATCGGACAAGTCCTCCAAGTCCGAACTTGTCCTTAGCCCCACAATTTTTCACTACACCGGGCAAGTCCTATATCAACCGGACTAGTCCGAAAACTTTCTTACTAAACTCAGACAAGTCGCTCCAAGTGCGGACTTGTCTTAAGTTCTACTCGGTGTTCATCACACCGGACTAGTCCGATATCAACCGGACTAGTCCGAAAAGTTTCTCACTAAAAACGGACTAGTCCGCACCAGTAACGGATTAGTCTGGTATATATAAACACTTAGGATTTTCCACACGCCGCACACCGGACTAGTCTGGAGTTCACCACGGACTAGTCCAGACATCACAAACCCTAATGGTAACTTTTGGAAACCCTAGTATAAATAGAGGTGTACGGCCATACAACCAATCCTCTCGACCCCCTACGCTATCACACCTCCCAAGAGCCCAAAATACACATCTCTCCACACATTCAATCCCAAAAAGGATCAAATCTTTGAGGATTAGCAATTGATCAAAAGAGAGACTTGTTCCACACGATCTTGAGCTCTTGGGTTTGATCTCTCGCACACTCTTGTTGTTTATTGTATATCTTTTGAGTGTGTTTAGTGGTGTTCTTCATTGTAATTCTTGAGGAGCCCTCAACTTGTGAGAAGGCCCCTTCAACGAGATATTTGCCCCTTTGTGATTAGTGGAAGAGAATTGGCCTTCGTGGCAATTCGACGAGGGTAGGGTTGGTGAAGACCCGATACTCCGTGGACTCCTCAACATGGATGTAGGTTTCCTCTATGGGAATCGAACCACGGGATAAAAATCTTGTCTCGCACACTTTTGTTTCATCATTCATCATATTCTATGGTTTACATAATCTTGTGTAATTCACGTTGAATCATTGAAACTAAAGTTGATCTTTGCCATACATTGTTTCATTGTCGTAATACATCCAAGTTGCAAATTACTTTCCGCTGCATAGGGTACTAGAAGTGAAATTACTGAACAATTTTGATCTTTCTAGTCCGCGCATACCGGACTAGTCCGCACAGTACCGGACTAGTCCGATCTCCCTGTATTTGATAAATCTGTTAACTGTTTCAGGAATCGACAAAGGATCAAAAAGCCTATTCACCCCCCCCCCCCCCCAGGCTGCATTCAGTCATCCACATAGAGCACAAGAAAAATTAATTTCTCATTCTTAAATTTTGCATAAAATGCAATTGTACTCCTCATTTTTCTTTAAGTCCAAACTTTCTTATTGTCTCATCGAACTTGAGATATCACTGCATTGATGGTTGTTTAAGTCCATAAATGGACTTCTTTAAATGGCATCATATATGTTCTTTACCCTTAACGACAAAACCTTTTGATTGTGTCATATAGACGTTCTCATAAAGATCCCCGTTGAGAAATGTTGTTTTTACATCCATGATGTAATTTTAAATCATAATGTGCTACTAAGAGCATAATGATTCTAAATGGATCTTTACATGAGACGGATGAGAATGTCTCATTGTAATCTATGCCTTCTCTTTGAGTGAAACATTTTGCCACAAGTCTGGCTTTAAACATATCAATATTCCATTTAATTTAGAGTCACGTTTAATTTTGTAGACTCATTTACTGTCTACGGTTTTAGCTCCATCAGGATTCTCAATTTAATCCTAGACTTTATTAGCATCCATAGACCTCATTTCATCCTCCATGGCTTTAAGCCATTGATTTCTCATAACTTCTTCAAATGTAGTGAGATCACTCTCCATTTGAATTGCCTCACTCATATAGATCTCATAATCGTTCAGGATGGCCAATCTTCTTTCTCTTTGAGATCTTCTTAATTGCACATCATCATCATTTTGGGGTTGTTGTTGCTCTTGCTAATTTTGCTGCCAATTGAGAACTAACAACGGGTGTTGAATTTTCAAAAACGATAGATGTTGACGGCTCCTAAGATATACTGACAAATCATCCCCGACAACGGCGCCAGAAATGCTTGTTGGTATTTCTTATACACCATTAACTAAACATCTCCAACTGATGTGTCAGAAATGCTTGTTAATGGTTCTCTTGGATCACAAAGTGGATTTCGCAAGCGCACGGAGATATCATTGTAGCATTTCCCCTTAAGAGTATTCCTAAGGGTGTCATTTATTTGATCCCAAAGGAAGGCAGGGAAGAGATATAACAATCATCAAGTGGAAAGGGTAGAAAGGTCTAGGTAAGAATCTAGTAAGGATGGATAAAATAATAGTGGAGGTAGTGTGACACACTCAAAAGCTTTCAAGTCTAAGGGGGATAAGAGGATCCTAGAAGTAAGTTAAGGTTGAGAGTTATGGAGGTACTCCTACTATGCTCTATTGTACATATACATAGCCTTATCTAATTATCCCTAAGCTAGATCAATAGTGAATACTTATGCTATGTGGTTCAACACATCAGGCACGGGCTTACCCCTAGCAATACTAGGGCGACTCCCACCAAGAGCCTGTGGCATAGCTGAACGTGGAGGATTACAAAGGACGGATAGGGTTGTCACCACCTACTGCCTACCTCTTCAATCCGTGGGTCTACGAGACATCCAATGCTACTTAGCTATCCTAGCACCATGCTAGCATATTAAGTAATTATCGTAAGAGCCTAGGCACAAGCCATCCTAAGGCAATGAATTGAATCATCATTGAACCAATGTTGATACACAGCATAATTATCCATACTAACCTAGTTATGTTATAATTAACTAGACTATAGTGGGGGTCTATAGGTTCTATGATAATGAGATATGTTCATGATGAAACAGTCATAGAAGCTATACCTTCCACATACATGGACTCCACAATCAAACAAGAAACGCTTTGCCCAAGTATATGTATAAGTAGAGACTAAAGATACTATCTTTATTATGCATAAAGTCACAAATACAAGAAAGAATACATGAGCCATACCTTTCCCAACGTAGGATTGGGAAGAGAGAGACTCCTTACTCCTTTCCCAATTTGGACTTGGGACTAGAGACTCTCCTCTTTACAACCTAACTCCTCTAAGACTATGGATGATAGTGTATACAATAGAGATGAAGCTCAAGTGGTGTGTGTTGAAGTGAGGGGTAGGGGGTCCTATTTATACTAGTGTTGAGGTCGGTTCCCACCACCAAAAGCGCGCGAATCAGTCACCATTGACTCCTTCAATCCAGGAGGAGCCAACATGCGTCGTTTGACCGTGTTTGGCGCCAGGAAGGGGTCGGCCGAACCCCTGGTTCGGCCGACCTGGTCAGCACTCCAAACATGGAGTGCTTCCTCCAGGTGGCTGCTAGGTGGGCCCCCTTGATGTATCTGGGTGATACACTATTTGATGTTCTCGGATACTTCTGTTTGTGGGCCATTTGATCCATAGGATGCCACGTGTCGTCGCCTGATTGGCTGGGATGATATTTTATAGGATTGGTCCCTCTACATTTCCTCATTTTCTGCATAAAATGTTGCATACACATATTTCTCCAAGTCCAAGTGGAATTGGGTTAGATAGAAAGGTGATGTGTGCAAGAAATGAAAAATCATTCACATAATTGAGTTAAATTGACGGATGAAATTGGTATATAATATCCATCAACAAACTCCCCCAAGCTTATCCTTTGCTCGTCCCGAGCAAATTCAAGACTTTAGGTTGATGATCAGGAGTTGCTACAATGTCTTATTTTCAAAAGTATCTAATGTACAACAAGATACTCTACCTAGTATTGCAGAAATTGGCTATGATACTCTACCTTTCTTAAGTTATTATGGGGCTTATGCTTTTTCATATTCATGAGTAGTTGAAAGGTAGAATTTCAAATGGTCTACCTTTCTTAAGTTATCATGGGGCTTATGCTTTTTCATATTCATGAGTAGTTGAAAGGTGGAATAGCAAATGGAGCAAACATAGCCTAGAAATCAAGTTCCATTTAAATCCCGGAGAATTCAATTTAGATATTAAGTACCTCAATTTGATTCTCTCAATCACTCCTTTGTGGATAGTGGAAATATTTCCTCACCAAAGAATTGTGCCTCTACTATTCCTACTCATTGAATATGGCTTGTATGTGGAGCTTGGTAAGGAAAGTAAGTAGGCATATTTGCATCACATATATTGCTAAGTCAAAAGAGTAAGCCTTAGGAGAATTCAAATCAAAACTTTTTGATTCAAGACTAGTGCATGTGTGATGGAGTGGAAGCGGATGTGGATACTTGAGATAACTCCTTTTTGGTATAATCTCTCTTTCTTTTGCAGGGATGAAACATGACTACTTTTCTTTTCTCTTTTTTTTCATGCTTATGATGTAAGCATACCCCCCTTCTTTTTTTCATTTTCTTTTTGTAGCCATGTCTTCTACTCCCTTTCTTTGCAATGAATTTTAAAGAGAGTGCTAAATATTAATAACATGGAGTTTTTCTTTTTGTTGTGGTATGGTGGATATGATGGACGTTTTGCTTACTTCTAGTGTAGAAGTATGGCATGTGCAAGTGAAGTCTTGAATTCGAAAAGAGTTGAATGATTTCTCACATAGGTCTATACTAGTTTACTAGGCTCAATGTGAAAGCAAATAGCATATGCATAAGGTTTTATCTATGTATGAATATCATATGGCTTTGGTAGGTATTTCCAATCAATTGAGGGAAACTAAAATATTTTTAGAATTTCTCTGGAAATCTAAGTTTTACTTTCAAACTAGGACTAGCAGCCCTATTACTAATTCTAATCTTGCAACAACCTAGAATTAGATTAAGCTTTTGCTACCCACAACTTACAAATTAAGGTAAAAGTATTTCAAAGCAATGAAAGCAATATTCGGGGAGTAGCAAGTTGTAAACTAGAGTCTTAGGAAAATAAAATAGAGCAATTATTCATCATTTCATCTATGTGAATTCTAAATCATTCTTACCACACATCTTTATTTGACGAAAGCAAAACTAACCTATATATATATATATATATATATATATATATATATATATATATATATATATATATATATATTAAATGCAAGGTGGATGATGGATGGATGGATGGAAAATAACTATGCAAGGAATGTAGTACATGTTACCTCAAGTGGGGGTCCTCCTCCAAGCTTGTTCTTCAACTACCTCCGTGATAAGGGTTGAACCCTTGATGACGGAAGTATGCTACAAGATCGGCTTGTTGTAGTTGTAGCACCGTGTTGAAGTTGGTGAATTGAGCATTCATGTGTTCTTGCCAATCCTGGGTACCTTGAACATACTCCTGGAGTGTGTTGTAGATGTCACCCGTTCTCACTTCAAGTTCTCCCATACGTATAGTGAGGTTCGTCATTCCTTGGCTATAGTCATGATGACTTCTAGCCGAAAAAGGAACGACATCCTCTCATGGACATTGGGGGCAAGCTGCTAGGGCTTGAAGTGGATAAGGGTGGATCCCTTTGCCATTCTTGCCAAGATGATCCCCCAATATCATACGTCAGAGGTTGAGTCCATCCGGGCGCATAACCTGTCGGGTTCTCTTCCTCTTGGTATTCATGGACCAGAGAGATTATCGGTGGCATGCCTGTGGCTGCGCCCTCGCATGATTCCTTGTTATCCTGCCAGAGACATTACTTCTTCTTGCTTCCTCAAGGGGAAGAATATTAATGGTTAGCCTCCGGCATTTGTACAAATGAAAATCCGGGTTAGGAAACCGATTTCATTGACAAAGCCGGGATAGAAAAATATCAAGGCGCCATCATGATCATGCTTAAGGTTATGTCCTTGCACTAAATAGTTTTCATCAATTAATTCTCTTTCAGTTTCAATATATTCAAATGAAGAGTATTTAAGTGCTCCTACCCTATCAGCAATATGAGTAATCAATGAAGTGCATTCAATTGGTCCTGATTTTGAAATGTAATCTAACCATTGTGTCATCATGGCTTTGACTGGAGCAACTTTTATCTTTTTAGTCATGGCAAACAAAATTTGCAATTCATCATCTCGCACAACCCTAACATCTCCCCTAGGGAACATAGTCATAGCCACCCATCTATGCATGAAGCGTAAGGTAGGGTTTTGGATGTGGCTATTCCTAGGAGCCCTACATGTGGCCTCACTAGTTAGCTAATGCCAAAAACTTTATTTGTTAAACTTAGGCAAATTGTCTAAATCTAGCAAACACCATTTATGGAAGCCTAGGATGCTACCTAATTCTTTCCATAGAATGTTGTATTCTTTTTGAAATAATCTAAAAGTAATACCATCAAATCATATTCTTATCATGCAAAGGAATTGGATAGTGAGAAGGCGTGAAACTTTCTCCTCTATGTGAGCAAAGTCATCAAATCCAATTGCATGCCAAATGGAAAGAAATTCGGAGTCCATATCTATTTTGGAGATCAAATGTGGATCGTAAGCCTTGGTGTGGCGGAACTCACGATCTTGGAGAAGCCTATGTGCTTGATCTTCAACTTCGCTTCGTATGTCGAGGTCGTTGTCATGAAGAAGTTGGTGTGGGTTGCTTCTCTCTTCTATAGGAGTGTCCTCACACACACTTCTCCTCCTTGGGCTTGTACCCATGGAAGAGAGGCGTGCACTATAATCTTCACCATGGCTTGAGCTTGCAGCCCCCTTCCTCTTTCCGAACAACCTCTTCATGTCTTTTTGAGTTCAACAAGCAAGAACAAAACAAGGCGAGAAAAATCCCAAAAGAAGCGATGTTTGGAAAACAAAACTCTCAACGAATTTTCTCCTCTTGAAAGCTTGAGTGTAAAATGTAAATGCAAACAAAAGAAAATCTTTTGGGGGGTGGATTTGAGCAAGAGCGTTGCAATGAAGAGCAAGAAAATCAAGGTGAGCTAGAGAGTGACTTGGGGAGGTGTAAAATGATGTGGTGTGTGAGAAGAGGTGCTCCTCACGGCCACAATTTATAGGGTGCACCCTTCAACGGTCACTTGGGGTTCAAAATATAGCCGTTGGAGGAAGGGGGCCAATTCGGCTCCACTCCCTGTTCGGTCGACTAGGGGGTTTGGCCGACCTGACAGGTGGCCCCCCTTGGTTCCCCTTTTGGCAAGTGGCTCCCCAACGGCTATAAAGTTAGCACGTTGGTGAAATACCACATGTGCACCTCAGAAAAAAATTGTTTTTCAAATAAAAACCTTTTTTAATCCAATAAAAAAATTTCTTTTGAAAAGAAAGAAAAAAATGATAGTTGAGAATATAAGATTCTCAACTTGCTAGGAAAAATCAAATATGCAATGGGAAAAATCCAAATGGGGTGGAAAAAAGAAAGAAAGAAAAACAAATTAGGATAATTACCAATTTAACCTATTGGCGTAGGTCTCACCATCGTCTGATGAGACGGACATTCCTCCGTCTTCATTTTACATCCGGGCCCAGAGGGATGGGCTCGGACGGCTTGTCTTGCTTCTTCTACCATTCCTTCTTTGGCGGCTTGATGGACTTGGGCCTTCAGGAAGGTCCAGACGATTCCGTCGCCTTTGGATATCGGCGTGGTCGAAACGACGAATTCTCCTTGTAGATTAATCTTCTCATGAATGCAATGAGTGAGTCCACCTTTGGAGGTGTGACTTCGACCTTTCTGATGTGTTTATCATTCGACCCGTACTTGATTCGAATCATGGAGCATTGCCCTGATCTTGGCCGAAAGTTAAACTTTTCCTCCTTGCCATTGATATGGAAGTGGATTTCTCCAGCTCCCACATCAATGCGAGCTTTTGTAGTGCTGAGGAATGGGCGCCCAAGAATGAGTGGTGTATCTTTCTCAGTGTCCATGTCTAGCACCACAAAATTTACAGGTATGAAGCAGTTCTGGATCTTCACCGGGACGTCTTCAGCAATACCCGCTGGATAATGAACTAAAGAGTTAGCCAGTTGTAGCTGTATTGGTGTTGGAGTCAGCTCTGTGAAGTTCAACTGGTCGAACACAACCTTGGGCATCACACTGACACTTGCTCCCAGATCACAAAGTGCCTTGTCAAAGTGGTGAGCCCCAATTGAGCATGAAATGGTAGGACATCCGGGGTCCTTTTGCCATTTGCTCTCTCATACGGAAATCATGTTGACATTTTCCGTCGGGGGTTCTGGCTAGCCTGGCATCTTGCAATTCTCCATCAGAGGAATAGCAGCTGCCAGCTGAGCTAACTAAGTCTCGAGCATCTTGTTGAAGCTCAGTTGATTCTTGAAGGCTGAGGATAGTCCTTCCATCTTTGCATTGATATTCTCTAGGGTCTTGTCATTAGCTGACAGCTTCTTGGATAGGGCATCGTTGATCTTCAGCTGGCTAATGGCAAGTTCTCTCAAGTTGGCTGATTTCCAGGGTTGCCATTGTTGTTGTACCCTCCTCGAAAGAATGGGCGTTTGTAATACCTATGTGTGCTGAATACATTGTCTTGTAGTAAATACACTTGCTTTGACGGTAAAAGTTTTGATTATCACCAAAACACCTTTTTATTAAGATCCGACTAGTTTTGGTTAGCTCCGGTGAGTTTTGTCTTTAGCTACGGCGTGTTTTTGCTAAGCTCCGAGTTGATTTTTCTAGCTTCGGCTTTTGGGTTTACTTGGTTATACTAGTTTTGGTAAGTTCTGGCGCTAGGTTCTACTAGCTTTTGTTAGCTCCGGCTCAAGGTCCGGGTTGCTCTGGCAAGGTTCGGAACTTGACCGCAATGCTTCTGTTTTTCATTTGCAATGTTTTGTACTTGCTTTACATCTCTGGAAAGACTGCTTAGTATTCATTTGCTAAGTCTTTGGTGCATTTTTGGTTGACATGGATGATATCGTGTTACTGTGGTTTTGCAACATGCTTATGTGAGGTTCTCACGTAAGGTGTTGTGTTTGGAACTAACTTGAGTCAAGTCGAGGACTTGAGCTCGTATGGATTGGTTGTTTATTCATGTGAATGTGTTGCTTGAGTTCAAGACATGGCTGGTGATGGGATCCATTGGACTAGTCTCAGGGAGGAGATGAGGTTCCAACAACCAAATTCAGGAGGAATTGTGGTTGAGCTGATCAAGAGGTTGTGCAGCATGATTGAATCAAGAACAATGTATGTGAAGGTATCGTGGACGTCATTGGAAGATGTTTGCACGTGTTCAAGGAGTGCATGGACGTGGCTACATGGTTCCGAGACGTGATGAAGATATGTGGATGTAAAGAATTGGTCGGAAAGGTCCAACTGACTAGGTTATGGACTCAGGCTGCGGCTGAGTCGGGTTTGACTCAAATATGGAAAGATTTGAGTTGGTTATGATAGGATTTCGTGTGGGTCACGAATTTGAGTTGTTTAGGAATGTGGGATACGTTCCTAAGGTGTTTGGAAGTCTTAAGATTGCTTCTATCTACGTATAGAAGAATCTTAAGCAGTTATGGAAAGTTACGATTTGTGAACAGAGTAGGATTAGGTTCTTTATTTGAGTTGAGTTGGCTTTTGAGCTGGTTATATAAGCAAGGGAGCCCAGAGCTCGTGGTACACGACTTTGGGGGCTGTTCCTCTTGTGTTATATTGAATAAAATTCGTAGTTTGAAGGAACTTTTGTGCCTTGTTCGTCCGACTTGTTCCAGACAAGTTTTACTCGTCGAGTTTCTGGACAGCACTATCTTTCGTCGGTGGTTTTATCATAACTGGAGTTTTACAGATCCAATTGACGTGATTCTTTCTGGGTTGTCTTAAAAACTTGATTATCTATCATCTTTCAAAATTTCACGGTCATTGGATTTGTGGTCTATGATCTACACGAGTTTCTTTGCAGCGTTCCAGAACTGTTTTTTCTCGAGTAGGGCAGATTGACATTTGTTTGATCTTTCGATCATAACTTGAGTTTTTCTCGACGGAATTGAGTGATTCTTCTTGTGTTGTCTTCGTGATTTGATTCTCTATGATATCTATCACTTTCGGTGAAACACATTTAGATTAGTCTCACACACGATTTCTTTAACAGATCGTTTTTCTGCTGAAGGGGTTGGGGTTTAATTGTTTCCGCTGCGTAAGATTTTTTAAATCTACCATTCACCCCCCCTCTGGTAGCTTTTCACGTGCTCTTCGATCCTACAATTGGTATCAGAGCCACAGTGCTCTAATCTTTGTGATTTGCGCGTGTTTTTGACTAATCATCATGGAGAAGTACTCTGCCAAAACTTGTGTGTTCGTTGGTATTGATTTTCAGGTTTGGAAGGCACGCATGGAGGCTTTCATCCAGGCACAAGGCTTTGCAATATTGGAGAAGGTATACAAGCCTTACGAAGTGCCATCAAACTATCAAGTTACAGCTACAAATCTGAGAGATGTCGACAACAACAACAAGGCTCGAAACTTGATCATACAAGTATTAACACAAAGCGACTTCGACCGTGTTGCACACCTCCGATCTGCATACGATGTGTGGAAAGCACTTTGTGACTACCACGAAGGATCCAACACGATCAAGGAGGTAAGGAAAGACATGTTCAAGAAAGAATACATGCGCTTCGAGATGCAACCCGATGAGTCTATTGATGACCTTTTTGCTCGCTTTAATAAGATTCTCAGCAACTTGCGTAGTGTCAATGTTAATTTTTCAGATGCTGAAAATGCTAGGCAATTGCTAAGTGCATTAGATATGTCAATTTGGGAGATGAAAGTCACATCTATTTGTCAATCTACTGTCATGAGTTCACTTACTTTAGATGTGCTATATTCCAAGTTAAAAACTCATGAAATTGACATAATCTCACGTAAGAACCCCAACAAGTCTATTGCTTTTGTTTCTCAACATGACATGCCTAGTTCTAGTCAAACATCATCTTGTGGTATACTTGCTTTGCTGTCCTCTCTAACCCTTGAACAGATTGACGAGTTTCCAGAGGAGGAGCTAGCGCTCATCTCTACCCGGTTCTCAAAAGCATTGCAAAATGTGAGAACTAGAAGGAGAGGAAGCTTCGGACCTCAACGATGCTTTAAATGTGGTAAGACAGGACATTTTCGTTCAGATTGACCTAACCTTTCAGGTCCTACTTCCTGGGATGAAAAGAAAACAAGAACGAAGCACTCCTCTGCAAA
The DNA here is from genome assembly GCA_036927565.1 of Tuctoria greenei. NCBI lineage: Eukaryota > Viridiplantae > Streptophyta > Magnoliopsida > Poales > Poaceae > Tuctoria > Tuctoria greenei. The sequence goes on along the minus strand of JAYESD010000011.1, from coordinate 125,134,419 downwards.
AGATACGAAGAAAAAGAAGGGTTTTACAGGACGTCAATTGGTGAGTAGTTTTATCTCAGCACTCCAGGAACTTGGCTCAAGTGACGTGGACATTGGAAGTGATGAAGATGAAGATGATTTGGCAAACTTGTGCTTCATGGCGGGCAAGTCAAGATCAAGTATGGAGGAGGCAGAACACAACAGTGACAATGAAGAGGTATGTCCTACTTGCGAAGAAATGTGTAATGATATTTCTCGTGCCACTGCTATTGTTAAAAAAAGGAAAAAAAGCTTAGGGACAATGTTGTTAAAATTAGTCACTAGAATCTGAAATTAATCGTTTGAAATCCTTGATTCCTAGTGATGATTCTTGTTCCTCATGAGACTTAATATATGAACAATTGTCCTCCCTAAGAAGTGCACATACCTCCACACTTGATAAACTTAAACTTGAAATTGAAAAGAACAAAAAGCTTGATGCACTTAATATTGGAAACTTAAAAGATGCTTCTTGTTCTACAATTTATTTGCATTGTTCTAGTTGTGATGATCTTGATAAGAAACTGCAAGATGCTATGAATGAAATCTCTATATTGAATAATGCTTTACGTTGTCATGAAGTTAAATATTGTTCCAATTGCAAATTAAAAGGAAAAACTTCATGTGAAAATTGCCTTTATCTGTCCAATAAACTTGATAACATGCATAAGACATTTGATCGGTCTTGTAATGGGAATAAGAACCTAAACTTGTTGCTGAATTCATCCAAGTCTTGCAATGATAAAACTGGTTTAGGTTTTGATTCTCATGCTCATTCTAAGCTACATCCACCTAAAATTGTAAATTCATTAGGAAGTGGTTTGATTCAAACAGTTCCTAAACAAAAAAGTGGTTTTCAAATCTGCAGGAGTATTGTCTCATTCGGTTTCAAATAAAAATGTTGTTTACTCATCTAGACATGAACACAAAGTTAAATTTCATTGTACCTATTGTGGTAGAGATGGTCATGTCATAGATTTTTGTTATAGACTAGCTAAACAACAGAAAAAGGAAAGAATGGTTGCTAGATCTCATAACTTTCATGCAAAATTTGCTGCACATATTGAGCTGAATGTACAACCTGCTGTTTTGAGTCAAAAACATTCAAAGTTTACCTCCGGATCTTCTGTTTTTGCCTCCGGAGCTACTGATTTTTGTGGTACACAAGTAACACCTTATAGGTCAGTAGTTAAGAATAAAAAATCTCAAACTTTGACTCATAAACCTGCTGTTTTGTCTCAGCTTTCGCGTGTTTTTCCTGCTGCACGTCGCGTGACTCAGTACTGGATTCCTAAATGCCTTTTGACTAACCCCAGTATTGAGTCATCGGCGTATTGTGCTTTTATGTAGGTTACACATTTGAGGAAGAATAACATTTGGATTGTGGATTCAGGTTGCTCATGCCACATGACCGGTAACAAAGATTGATTCTCCTCACTCTCTTTTGTGTCATGTGTAGAGAATGTTACTTTTGTCGATAATTCTTCAACTCCTATAATTGCTAAGGGTTCGGTTAGAGTAAATGATCACTACACTTTGAAGGATGTGGCACTTGTCAAAAATTTGAAATACAACTTGCTTTCTGTTTGACAATTGCTAGATGAAAATCTGGAAATTATTTTCAATAAAAACTGCTGCAAAGTTGTAAGTTCAAATAGTGAGCTTATTTTTAACATGTATCGGTTTGGAAGAGTTTTTAAAGCTGATTTTGATATGTCTTCCTCTAAGCATAGGTGTCTAGTTGCTAATGATTCAAAGGACCTATATTTTTGGCATCGTAGACTTGGTCACGTAGACTTTGATCACCTAACGCGTGTTAGTGCTCTTGATCGCATACGTGGGCTGCCTAAGCTTAAAAGGGACAAAGAAATTGTGTGCTCTTCTTGTAGACATGCTAAGATGGTTGCAGGTTCACATACTCCTCTCACAATGATCATGACAACTGAACCATGTCAACTTTTGCATCTTGACACTGTAGGACCTTCACGTGTTCAATCCTTTGGAGGTAAATGGTATGTACTTATGATTGTTGATGATTATTCTAGATACTCTTGGGTTTACTCTAAGGCGTCTAATAATGAAGTTTTTAGTCACTTTAGAACTTTATTTCTTAGATTATCAATTGATTACCCAGGATCTTTAAAAGCAATTAGAAGTGATAATGGAACTGAATTTAAAAATCAATCTTTTGATCACTTTTGTGCTGAAAATAGAATAGATCATCAATTTTCTTCACCATATGTACCTCAACAAAACGGTGTTGTAGAAAGAAAGAACAGAACCTTAGTTGAGATGGCTAGGACTATGCTTGATGAATATCAAAGTCCTAGGAAATTTTAGGCTGATGCGTTAGCAACCGCTTGTTATGTCTCAAATCATGTTTTCTTGCGTGCTAAGCTAGGTAAAACACCATATGAGCTCCGGTTTGGACATAGGCCTAGTGTTACACACTTTCGGGTCTTTGGTTGCAAATGCTTTGTTAAGAAACATGGTAATCTTGATAAATTTGAACCTAGATCCATTGATGGCATGTTTCTTGGTTATCCATCTCATACTAGAGGCTACCGTGTGCTTTTACTTGACACTAACAAAATTGTGGAGACTTGTGAAGTGTCTTTTGATGAAGCTAGCCTAGGTACTAGCTCAAACATTGCAGGTCCAGATCCATATCCGCAGGGGGGGAGCATTTTTGTTGAAGATGAGGAAGAAGTGGAACTGCTGCCCGAAAATTCAGCAGCTAATGACATTGTTCGAGCTCCTGATATTGATCCACAGCCAGCACCGACGACCACCATTGCTAATTCAAATCATCCTCAAGTCACAAGCTCATCGATTTGTGATGAACATGAAGAAGAAGAAGTTTGTGAGACATCTGTTCTCCTACGGTTTTACAAAGATCATCCCCCACAACAAATGATTGGAAGCTTGCATGAACGAGTCACACGGTCCAGGTTTTGCGATCCAAACTCTCATGCTCATTCTGTTTTTGTTGCTTCTTTTGAACCCAAAGATATATCACATGCACTCACTAGTGAATCTTGGATTATTGCCATGCAAGAAGAGTTAGAAAATTTTGAAGGAAATAATGTTTGGAAACGTGTGCCTCCACCTCAAGGTCACACTTTAATTGGAACTAAATGGGTATATAAAAATAAAAAAAAGTGAGGATGGGGTTGTGGTTAGGAATAAGGTTAGGTTGGTTGCTCAAGGTTTCACTCAAGTTGAAGGTCTAGATTTTGATGAAACTTTTGCTCCTTTTGCTAGATTAGAAGCCATAAGAATTTTGTTAGCTTTTGTTGCATCTACAGGTTTTAAGCTATACCAAATGGATGTTAAAAGTGCTTTTCTTAATGGCTACATAGATGAGGAGGTTTATGTCGAACAACCACCAGGTTTTGAAAATCCAGATTTTCCTAATCATGTTTACAAACTGTCTAAAGCCTTATACGGTCTCAAACAAGCCCCTAAAGCATGGTATGATAGGTTAAAAACATTCTTACTTGAAAAAGGGTTTACCATGGGCAAGGTTGATAAAACTCTTTTTGTGCTTAAGCATGGCAATGACTCATTATTCGTTCAAGTGTATGTGGATGATATTATCTTTGGTTGTGCTTCTCATGATCTTGTGTCCATGTTTTCAGCAATGATGAGTTTTGAATTTGAAATGAGTACGATGGGTGAACTCACTTACTTTTTGGGGCTGCAAATCAAGCAAACAAAGGAGGGTACCTTTGTGCATCAAACAAAGTATACAAAAGATCTTCTAAGGCGCTTCAACATGGACAAAAGCAAGCCTCTTCGGACACCAATAGGAACAGCAACAACACTTGGACTTGATGAAGATGGTGAACCCGTGGATCAAAAAGAATATAGAAGCATGATCGGATCACTTTTGTACCTCACGGCATCAAGACCAGACATACAATTCAGCGTATGTCTTTGTGCACGGTTTCAAGCCTCCCCACGTGCTTCACATCGTCAAGGCGTCAAAAGGATTCTCAGGTACTTACATGGAACTCAAGAATTTGGAATTTTTCTTCCTTCTTCCTCAACCGTTACTTTGAAAGCTTTTTCGGATGCTGATTTTGGGGGTTGTAGGATTGATAGGAAAAGTACTTCCGGTGCTTGTCATTTTCTTGGTAATTCTCTTGTTGCTTGGTCCTCTAGAAAACAAAATTCAGTTGCACAATCCATAGCCGAATCTGAATATGTAGCTGCTGCTAGTGCTTGCTCACAAATTCTTTGGATTGTTCAAACACCTAAGGACTATGGGGTTGATCTAGATAGTGTTCCACTGTTCTGTGATAACACTAGTGCCATTTGCATTGCTAAAAACCCCGTGCAACATTCTAGAACTAAGCACATTGACATTAGGTATCACTTTCTCCGAGATAATGTTGAAAAAGGAAACATTGTGCTTCACCATGTAGATACCGAACAACAATTGGCTGACATTTTTACAAAACCTTTGGATTTCACTCGTTTTTGTTACATTCGTAGTGAAATAGGGGTTATGCATCCTCATGGCTTAAATTGAGGGGGAGTTTTGAAACTTGGGAAGTCTATGTGTGAATCTGAAATTAAAATAATATGAGCATAGTATTTCATACATATGCGACTTTGTGATTCCTTTTACATGCTAAAAGTTCTTACGACATTACTCGTGTTATACATTTTGTAGTTTTTGCCATGTCTAGTAATTGGAATAATTACTCACACTAAATCTAGTCATGGTCGAACTTTCTTGCTGTTTTGAACTTGTTACATGTTCACAAGTGCTTTTAATCATTAAGAACTAATCAAGTAATCAACTCACATGTTGAGTTTTTATGAACAAATATAAATTGAGAAAAGATCAAAGAGAATATGCATGCATCACACTTCTTTTTTTGAGATGGCTTATCATTGCACTTAGATATGAACTTGGAAGAAGTTGTATATGACTAAAACCATGTCCTTAAGCTTCTGATTGTCAAATGACATAGGCTTGGCTTGGTTGGTTAGAATAAGGCAGATGCACATATAGTCTCTTGCAAATATCATATGATCTAAATTTATGCTTTGGAAAATAATAAAATGCAGCAACTAGTGTCATGATTTCAGGTTTTGAAATAGTTAAGTTTGTGAGATCATGACTTACTTAAATTGAAAATTACATTTGATCTCTAGCATGGCTTATACTACTTTATGTATTTCATTAATGTGATAATGTAAGGTACTTGATAGTATGACTTGGATGAGCTTTGTTTATATGTATATGTTATAATATGCTCATAAAAACTAAAGGGGGAGAGATAATTTGTTTATATGCTCATGACTTGCTGAATACATTGTCAAAGGGGGAGAGATAAGCATGAAGAGAAAGAGAATATGTGCATAAGGAGAGATAATAAAGGGGGAGAGATAATATGGGATAATTTTTAGATTTTCTTCTCATTTTACTTTTGTTTTACAAAGGGGGAGAATTGCCTTCAAAACTTCTATTTGAATAAGTCAATGTTCGGATTTTAAATGGTGTTGCCAATGCATTCATCAAGGGGGAGATTGTAAGACCTATGTGTGCTGAATATATTGGCTTGTAGTAAATACACTTGCTTTGACAATAAAAGTTTTGATTATCACCAAAACACCTTTTTATTAAGTTTTGGTTAGCTCCGGTGAGTTTTGTCTTTAGCTCCAGCGTGTTTTTGCTAAGCTCCGAATTGATTTTTCTAGCTCCGGCTTTTGGGTTTACTTGGTTATACTAGTTTTGGTAAGTTTTGGCGCTAGGTTCTACTAGCTTTTGTTAGCTCCGACTCAAGGTTCGGGTTGCTCTGACAAGGTCCAGAACTTGACCGCAATGCTTCTGTTTTTCATTTGCAATGTTTCGTACTTGCTTTACATCTCTGGAAAGATTGTTTAGTATTCATTTTCTAATTCTTTAGTGCTTTTTTGGTTGATATGGATGATATCGTGTTACTGTGGTTTTGCAAGCTTATGTGAGGTTCTCACGTAAGGTGTTGTGTTCGGAACTAACTTGAGTCAAGTCGAGGACTTGGGCTCGTATGGATTGGTTGTTTATTCATGTGCAGGTGTTGCTTGAGTTTAAGACATGGCTGGTGATGGAATCCATTGGACTAGTCTCAGGGAGGAGATGAGGTTCCAACAACCAAATTCAGGAGGAATTGTGGTTGAGCTGATCAAGAGGTTGCGCAGCATGATTGAATCAAGAACAATGCATGTGAAGGTATCGTGGATGTCATTGGAAGATGTTTGCACGTTTGCAAGGAGTGCATGGACGTGGCTACATGGTTCCGAGACGTTATGAAGAGATGTGGACGTAAAGAATTGGTCGGAAAGGTCCAACTGACTAGGTTATGGACTCAGGCTGCGGCTGAGTCGGGTTTGACTCAAATATGGAAAGATTTCAGTTGGTTATGATAGGATTTCGTGTGGGTCACGAATTTGAGTTGTTTAGGAATGTGGGATACATTCCTAAGGTGTTTGTAAGTCTTAAGATTGTTTCTATCTGCGTATAGAAGAATCCTAAGCAGTTATAGAAAGTTACGATTCGTGAACAGAGTAGGATTAGGTTCCTGATTTGAGTTGAGTTGGCTTTCGAGCTGGTTATATAAGCAAGGGAGCCCAGAGCTCGTGGTAAACGACTTTGGGGGCTGTTCCTCTTGTGTTCTATTGAATAAAATTCGTAGTTTGAAGGAACTTTTATGCCTTGTTCGTCCGACTTGTTCCAGACAAGTTTTACTCGTCGAGTTTCTGGACAGCACTACCTTTCGTCGGTGGTTTTATCATAACTCGAGTTTTACAGATCCAATTGACGTGATTCTTTTTGGGTTGTCTTCACAACTTGATTATCTATCATCTGTCAAAATTTCACGGTCATTGGACTTGTGGTCTATGATCTACACGAGTTTCTTTGCAGCGTTCCAGAACTGTTTTTTCTCGAGTAGGGCAGATTGACCTTTGTTTGATCTTTCGATCATAACTTGAGTTTTTCTCGACGGAATTGAGTGATTCTTCTTGTGTTGTCTTCGTGACTTGATTCTCTCTTATATCTATCACTTTTGTCATGGTGAAACACGTTTATATTAGTCTCACACATGATTTCTTTAACAGATCGTTTTTCTGCCAAAGGGGTTGGAGTTTAATTGTTTCCGCTGCGTAAGATTTTTTAAATCTACCATTCACCCCCCCCCCCCCTCTGGTAGATTTTCACGTGCTCTTCGATCCTACAGCGTTGTTGACCCCACCCTTGACCTCCTGAACGATACCAATGTTGTTGTTGAAATTTCCGTTGTTGGCGAGGTATAGGGCATCCTCACGAGTTTCTGGGCAATCATTGCCCATATGATCTGTGTTGCCATAGACTTCACACGTGATGTGAGAGTATAGGTCATAGGCATTGCCAGACACTTCACAATTGGCTTGTCCATCAATTTTCTTCATTAGGAGGTCCAATTTTGCAGCGATCATGTCCGCCTCCTTCAAGGTGTGCATGCCTCGCTGTCGGCTATGGAGACGCTCATCGTTCCATCCCATGTTGGACACCATCTTCTCAAGAAGATCTTTAGCTTTTGGCACCGTCAATGAGAAGAAGGCTCCTCCAGCAGCAGCATCCAAATGGTCACGAGCTGATGGGATCAGCCTGTTATAGAAATTCTAAATAAGGAGCCAGTCATCCATCCCATGGTGGGGATAGGCTAGGATGTACTCCTGAAGCCTTTCCCATGCCTCGGGAATAGATTCCTTGAGCTTTTGCTAAAAGTTGGAAATCCTTCCATGTAGGGCATTGGTTTTGCCCAACGGGAAGAATTTGGCGAGGAATGTCGTATAACACTTCTCCCAAGTTTTTGCAGCACTTCGGTTCGCATAGAACCACTGGTTCGCTCTCCCAAGGAGAGAGAACGGGAACAGTCTCAGACGGACCGCATCCGGAGACACGTCCTTGATCTTAAAAGTGTTGCAGATCTCGAGGAATTGTTGCAGGTGAGCACTTGCATCCTCGTTAGCCTTCCAACAGAATGGGTTGGCTTGCACCATAGTGATAAGGCCAGTTTTGATCTCGAAGTTCACATCTCCCGTGTTAACAGTGGGCCCAATAGGCACATTGTTAGCAGAGGGAGCTGAGAACTCACGAAGGGTCTTCTGAGCCATTGGCGTTTGGATTGTTGGTGCAAAAATGTTGGCTTGCTTTGCCGCTCGAATCTTCTGAGGAGTAATGACACGGGGTCGGTCTCTCAGAAGAGATCCGGGATCTTCAACAAAGTTTTCCGGCAGGCGGAAACCAGACATACACTACCCTGTTTTCACAATTAAAAAAGGCGAAAAGAAAGAATGGTTATCCTACTAAAGTCCTACCCAGGGTTCTATCCTATTCACTCAGTCATGTTATATCTATATGCCTTCCCCGGCAACGGCGCCATAAATGCTTGTTGACAGCTCCTAAGATATACTAACAAATCATCCCCGACAACGGCGCTAGAAATGCTTGTTGGTATTTCTTATGCACCATTAACTAAACATCTCCAACTGATGTGTCAGAAATGCTTGTTAATGGTTCTATTGGATCACAGAGTGAATTCCGCAAGCGCACGAAGATATCATTGTAGCATTTCCCCTTAAAAGTATTCCCAAGGGTGTCATTTATTTGATCCCAAAGGAAGGCAGGGAAGAGATATAACAATCATCAAGTGGAAAGGGTAGAAAGGTCTAGGTAAGAATCTAGTAAGGATGGATAAAATAATAGTGGAGGTAGTGTGACACACACAAAAGCTTTCAAGTCTAAGGGGGATAAGAGGATCCTAGAGGTTAGTTAAGGTTGAGAGTTATGGAGGTACTCCTACTATGCTCTATTGTACATATGCATAGCCTAATCTAATTATCCCTAAGCTAGATCAATAGTGAATACTTATGCTATGTGGTTCAACACATCAGGCACGGGCTTACCCCTAGCAATACTAGGGCGACTCCCGCCAAAAGCCTGTGGCATAGCCGAACGTGGAGGATTACAAAGGACAGCTAGGGCTGTCACCACCTACTGCCTACCTCTTCAATCTGTGGGTCTACGAGACATCCAATGCTACTTAGCTATCCTAGCACCATGCTAGCATATTAAGTAATTACCTTAAGAGCCTAGGCACAAGCCATCCTAAGGCAATGAATTGAATCATCATTGAACCAATGTTGATACACAACATAATTATCCATACTAACCTAGTTATGTTATAATTAACTAGACTATAGTGGGGGTATATAGGTTCTATGATAATTAGATATGTTCATGATGAAACAGTCATAGAAGCTATACCTTCCACATACATGAACTCCACAATCAAACAAGAAACGGTTTGCCCAAGTATATGTATAAGTAGAGACTAAAGATACTATCTTTATTATGCATAAAGTCACAAATACAAGAAAGAATACATGAGTCATACCTTTCCCAATGTAGGATTGGGAAGAGACAGACTCCTTACTCCTTTCCCAATTTGGACTTGGGACTAGAGACTCTCCTCTCTACAACCTAACTCCTCTAAGACTATGGATGATATTGTATACAATAGAGATGAAGCTCAAGTGGTGTGTTGAAGTGAGGGGTAGGGGTCCTATTTATACTAGTGTTGAGGTTGGTTCCCGCCACCAAATGCACGCGAATTAGTCACCATTGACTCCTTCAAGCTAGGAGGAGCCAACACGCGTTGTTTGACTGCGTTTGGCGCCAGGAAGGGGTCGGCCGAACCCCTGGTTCGGCCGACCTGGTCAGCACTCCAAACATGGAGTGCTTCCTCCATGTGGCTGCCAGGTGGGCCCCCTTGATGTATCTGGGTGATACACGGTTGGATTTCCTCGGATACTTCTGTTTGTGGGCCATTTGATCCATGGGATGCCACGTGGCATCGCCTGATTGGCTTGGATGATATTTTATAGGATTGGTGCCTCTACATTTCCTCATTTCCTACATAAAATGTTGCATACACATATTTCTCCAAGTCCAAGTGGAATTGGGTTAGATGGAAAGGTGATGTGTGCAAGAAATGACAAATACTTCACAGAGTTCAGTTAAATTAACGGATGAAATTGGTATATAATAGCCGTCAACAGTAGGTAATGAGAAATATAGTACTTGAATCATAAGAGTGGGTACATAAACTCGCTTTTTCTCAAGATGAATTTCTCGTCTTACTGTAGTCCTCCTGATTATGGCATCCTCTAAAAAGACAACATGTTTCGTTTCTACAAACTTAGTAAATCTTTAAGAACAATAGAAATGATATTTCTTGCTCTCTGCTGTATAGCCAATAAAATGATAACTTATTGTCTTGGTATCCAACTTACCAATGTTTGGGTTAAATATGTTTGCCTCAGCGGGACAGCCCCATACATGTATATAACTTAATGAGAGCTTACATCCCATAAATTACTCATACGATATTTTTGGCACTAACTTAGTAGGAACCCGATTTAGCAGGTGAATGGCAATTTTTAGCTTCCATCCACAAACTAACCGGCAATTCTTATTGACTTAACATGGATCTAACCATGTCCATTAGCGTATGATTTTAACGTTCTGCTACTCCATTTTGTTGAGGCTCGCCAGGTGTAAAATATTGGGCGACTATGCCATTTTCCTGTAAGAACCGTGCAAATGGTCTAGGAACTTGGTCATACGGGGTACGCCGTCCGTAGTACTCACCACCACAATCGGATCTTACCACTTTTATCTTAATGTTGTGCTGATTTTTAACTTCATCCTTAAATATCTTAAATTTATCCAATGCTTCAAAGCGTTCTTTAATTGCATAAATATAGCCATAGCAAGAGTAGTCATCCATGAAGGTTATGAACTAATCAAAACCATCAACGGATACTATGGGAAATGGACCACAAATATTGGTGTGAATTAATTCCAAATTTTCCATACTCAGTATGGCACCTTTCTTAATTTTCTTAACAAATTTACCTTCAATGCAATCTATGCATTCTTCTGAATCCGAAAAAAATCCAAATGAGGAAGAATCGATTGTGAAATTAATTGTTCAATTTTCCCCCTCGAAATATGTCCTAAGTGACAATGTCATAATTTTGAAGATATTTCAAAATCAATTCTTTTGCAATTATTCTTATGAGAGGAAATTTGATTGTCACTTACAATATTAATATCATCATGCATAGACAATAAGTATAGCATGTATTGTCTCATAGCAATACCAACAATCTTATTACCATTCTTCATTACATACTTATCTTTGCCAAATTGGCATACATAATCGTAATTGTCTAAACATAAAATTGAAATTAAATTTCTACTTAATGAGGATACATATAATACATAATGAAGTGTAAGTACAAAGCCATTTCTTAATTCTAATGGATAATCTCCTATGGCTTTAACTTCCGCTTCATGGCCACTAGAGACTTTAACGGCCCTTTCCCTTCTTTTTAAGATCCCCTTCATACTTAATCCCTGCAAAGAATTGCAAACATGCACGGTGGCACCTGAGTCAATCCACCAAGTAGATGGAGTATTATCTATATACAGACATTCATCAATAAAAGTAACAAAATCATTACCATTTTTGCAACATCAATTAAGAAAGCCTACACTCCTTTTGGTGGTGGCCTTTGTCTAAGCAAAAGCAGCACTGATCTTTTTTCACTTTCATATTATTTTTGTATGGTTGTTATTGTGGTGCCTTACCTTCACCTTTATCATGGTGAAAATGACCATGATTCTTAGTAGATTGCTTAGAAGAATAATTATTTTGAACCTTACATTTTTCTTTCACAGAATTAATAGCATCATTACCATGAAGAGCATTAATCCCCTCTTCCTCCTGAACACACATAGTCATGAGTTTCTCTATGTTTCATACTTCAGATTGAGAGTTTTAGTTGATGAAAAATGTTTCAAAATTCTTTGGAAGGGAGGCAATGATGAGATGCACAATGAACTCATCTTTGATCCCTGAATTCATAGGCTTAAGCTTTGCAACCATATTTGTCATCTTTAAGAAGTAATCTCACACACCACCTCCGTAATACATTTCAGTAACAAGCCTCTTGATAAGAGTGATTGTTGTGGCTTTAGAAGAACCAGTGAATTGATTCTCTATCCTCTGGAGGTACTCAATGGCAACGTCACATTAAAATATTGTTTTCCAAATGACCTCAGTGATAGTGTCCTTAATCAACATCAAACATTTTTCTGTCTGATTTCTTCCACTTATAATAATCGATGTCATAAGCCAATAACTCATTAGTATAGTCCTTTGTCCTCTAAGCAAAGGACTCCTGAGTTTCACCAACATCTTGCACTGGAGCCACAGGCTCAACAGAATATGGAGTAGTGAGAGCTAAGTCTATATCGGAGACCGTCAAAACAATCTCCATCTTCTCTCATCATCTCCCATAATTGCTTCCATTGAGTGGATCAATAGAAGCGATAAAGCTCAAAGCAGCATTAGCATTGGAGGAAACTTCATAACAAAACACAAAATAATCATAAGTAAATGCATATAAAAAATATAATAAAATAACTAAAATCATAGCAGTTTATCTTTCGTTTTAGTTAATCAACCAAATTACTATGAACTTAATTCTTCAATCAAAAAAATATCATTAATGCTTTTTGCTTTGGTTACTCGGCCAATAATAACATAAAATTACTAAATAATATGCAATTTTATTTTTCACTTTGGTAACTCAATGAAAATTGCATGCAACTTAAAAATTTTCAAATGACATAGCATAACATAAAATTACTAAATAACATGCAATTTATTTTTCACTTTGGTTACTCAATGAAAATTGCATGCAACTTAAAAAAAATTCAAATGACATAGCAATTTATCTTTCGCTTTGGTTACTCGACCAAATTGCTATGAGATTTTAAAATCAGCGAAAGCATAAAAATTGGCATAAAATTTCTTAATATTTCAGAACATTATTAAATTATCTTGTTGATAATTTACTTAATTTCGGAAGAAAAAATATCAAAAAATGAAAGAAATATGCAATGATATGTGCAACAAAAAATACTAATTAATTATCAGAGAAAATATTTTAATCAGTGGGCCCCACATATTTTTAGTTGCCCATATATTAATTTTCTATAAAATTCAGAAAAAAATAAAGAGGCCCACTAGCTAAAATTTAGCCCATGGTAAAAACTGAAACTCAGGAAAACTAAAAAAATTCTTATGTGCGCGGTCATGAATGGCTCGGCCTATCAATCATATTCAGCCCAAAAACCCTTTATCTTAAATACAGAAAAAAAAAAGCTTAATTACATACGCGCAGCCCATATAACTAAAAACAGCATGTTTCAGGAACCCGCCTAGGCCATGGCCTACACAGCCCTTATGCTTACCACCTGTGCCGCCGGCCTACTAATAAAATAAGATAAAAGATAAAATAAAAGGGCAGCCAGGAAAAGCCCATAAGCCATCCGCCTGGGCCACTGGTGCTCTGTACTGGGCAAAGGTAGCAACGCTCAACCCATGCACGTACTCAGCTTCAACCTGATTAAAAAATACAGAAAATCCGGAAAGAGAAAAAGAGCGGCCCAATGGCCTCTTTTCTCCTTCCGTCTGGGTCAGCGGCCCGCACCGCCTGCAGCCAACGCGCGCTTCTTTTCTGATCGTCCGATGGATCCCCATCGGACGGTTGCCAACAAAAGAGCTGGGTATAAATACCCAGTCCAGCTGTCAGGAACCCTAATTTTTATTTTTTATTTCTTCTTCCTCCCTCTCCCAGCCGCAACAGAGAGATGACGGAGAGAGGGGTGGCTTTGGCGGCACACCCGACGCTCCAACGCCACCCCATGCTCCAGCCGCCGTCGAGGGGCTCTCACCGGCGAACAAGTTTTTCACCGGTGAAACTTGTCGTCGTCGAGCGTCACTCCGATATGCCGCCGTCAAGAAGCTAAAACGTGAGAGTTATGTCGGGACTGGCCTTACAGTTACTTTTGTCATCGCTGCCGCCTTCTTTGCCGGCGCGCGTGTTCGCATGAGGGTGAGCGCGCTGCCGTCGAGGTTGGCGTCATGTGAAGCCCTTACCCATCTGGACCTGTCATATTTTTGTCGTTTCCCTGTCGGTGCGTTCGATCCGAAATCAAAAATCGATTTGATTGTCTTTTATTCTTAATATGCTATGGAATAACTTACCAGAAACGAATCCCGAAAAAAATTAGTGGCTAAATCGGCTCAAGATATCATTGATAGAAAACTTAATCCAAATAAGAAAACTTAGTCACATAAATCATACGGGGACAAGAGAAAACACCAAATTCAAATAATACATCAAGTGCTAATCTATGATGATTAGCACAAAACACCGACGCCCACCTTCTTCCACTTGTTTCTTCATGTTGGACGTTGAAGCCATCAAGCCTAACGAGGCGAGGCTGTAGAACGCGTTGGACGGATTGGGGCTCTTCCCCTTGCTTTCTTGGGGTGAGTATGATCCGTTTCTTAGTGGTAGGGTTTTCGGTTGTGTCCAAGTATCACTCTTTTAATCACAACATTAACCCAATCTTATAGTTTGCCAAAAGACGCAAGAGGGGTCTCCAACCATTAATGAATAATTGTGTCTCCTAATCAGAGACACAACTATTCGGTTGGTTGTGTCATTTTAATTATTACATGTGTTTAATGATCTTAATTACGAGTTCATATTTCTGACAGGAAGCAGAATGTGAAAAGTTTCGGCCAAAATTCAGCGATCTTCTCCGATTTTCAGTTCATTCGGTCACCTCACCCCTGGTGTTTGGTGTTTACGGCAGTATCGGGCAAAATCTCTAAATTTTTAAGAAATATCTAATCTTTTGGTAAATTTTTTGTTCAAATTTCAGATATTGCGGTACAAAAATGACCTAATTTCGCCAAATCTCGGTGATATCGATCTTATCAGTCACTGGCGGTACATTTTTAATACCGAAACATTTTTCGCCGTAGCACGACGTCGTCATCCTTCAGAACCGGCAAGCTGAGATCCATCAACGCCGTAGACCCCTCTCCTCTTCATATATCCTTCCAACTGACGACGAACTTGAATAGCAGTGCCGCCCACGATGAGTCGATGACGAGATTGTCTGGCTCCTTGCCGAAGCAATCGTCGACACTGTCACACTGAGCACCCTGTTGGACGACTACGTATCCTTGTTCATCACCATCTCCAAAGGCGTCAGCAAGGACTCAGTGGTTATTTGGGCTTCCGAAAAAAAAAGGTATCACACCTCAAACACAAAAGAGCATAAACTTGTTCTTTATTGCAAAGTTATATCCTTCCTTCCTTCTCTATTTTCTTTTCAATTTGTATTGAATCCCAATCTACCAAGGCAGGAAAATCTGGTAATCGAACTGATAGCTCTACAACTGGAAGTGTTGTCGGTTGTATTGTTAAACTAAGTCCATGCAAATAAAAGAGTTAGGAAATGTTCCACTAAATTTTGATTCTTCAGAAAAGAGGTCTCAAATTACAACATGGAAAATATGTACCTTGTGTTGTCCTCGTGGAAGGTTGAATCCATCCCTACCAGCTTGCTACCGCCTCACATAGGATTTCAACAAATATCCAACATTTCAACATTAAACTATGGTTATGCAAGCAGGAGATCTAAAGTTGAAACATCAATCTCCAGTAACAAGTGTCATGAACTATCTGGAGACTGATATAAGTGGCAAACAATGATCTATGCATATGCATGGTTCCGTTTCAGTTGCAGGAAGAACAATTGGAGTTCAAGCAACCAGAGGTCACTTTGATTTGCTTTTGGGCCTACTGTTGTTTATGTTCGATGCCATACAACAGATGCTCGTACACTACTACAAAAAGCATTTTCACGAGCGACTCAAATTTTCAAACACAGGCGGTCCGTAAAAAAATGCAACTGTGATGACAAATGATACAATAACCGCATGTGATGACTGAACATCACAGACAGATTTTAAAAAACAACCGTCTGGGTAAATATATTATTTTCTCAGACGGCTATTAATTAAGAACTGTTTGTACTGTAACAAAACAGACGGTTTTTAATTAACCACCGACTGGGTAAATACATGATTTTCACGGGCGGTCATTGTTTAAGAACCGCATGTACTGGTTCAAACATCACAAACGGTTTTTATTGAAGAACCGTCTGGGCAAAGTCATTGTTTTCTCATACTGCTTATTAATTAAGAACCGTATGTGATACTAATAAGCTCATGTCAAGTTAATCCCTTCACACCAAGCTCTGGTAGATGCAAATAACACCCGTGACTCATCATTTGGATTGTTGAAAGCCTCAATTGAAGCTCGACGATACCTTGGAAGGATTTTCCCATCCATTTGAATGATTTATTTCCCTCCTGTCCATTTGAAAAACCTAGGAAGATGCTCATTTATCAGTTTTAATGCCTGAATATATTGACTAAAAATCAGTACCTTCTCTTTTAGTGCTTCACACAAGCGATGAAGCGAACAATTTCAATCACAAATCTTATTTTTACCCATTCATAGGGATTTAACCTTAATCTTTCAAGCATAGATTTATCAATAAGTGAAGCTTCCTTAGCAGACATGTTAATGGCAGTTATAAGCGAAGGGCGTGCCGAAGCTAACGAAATCTAATGCCCCAACAAGTGTTATGCCCTCACAACATACCTTGGTTGATGCAAGCATAACCTTGGCATCACTTTTCATGTTGTTGAAGGCTATCATCATAGCTTCACGCTGTCTAACCTGGACATTGCCACTCATATGCAGGATCTCTTTGTCTTTAGTCCTGTTCATATTTCGTTAGCTTCGACACACCCTTTGCTTATAACTGTCATTAACATGTCTGATGAGGAAGCTTCACTTATTGACTTGAAAGATTAAGGTCAAATTCCTATGAAAAGGGTAAATACAAGATTTGTGATTGGAGTTGTTCGTTTCGTCGCTTGTGTGAAGTACTAAGAGAGATGGTACTGATTTTTAATCAATATATTCAATCATTAGAACTGATAAAATAGCATCTTCGTAAGTTTTTGAAATGGAGAGAAGAGAAAGAAATCCTTTAGTGCTTGTTTGGGTGTACTCAATCTAATTGCATTGAAGTGGATTGAAGTGAAAAATAAACTAATTGTCTCCTCAATCCACCTCAATCCACTTAGATTGAAGTGGATCCACTCCTATCCAAACAGACCTTCAAATGCATGGGAAAATTCTTCCAAGGTATCATCATATTTCAATTGAAGCTTTTAACAATCCAAATGATGAGTCTAAGGTGTTACTTGCATCTACAAGAGCTTGTTGTGAGGGATTAGCTTGACAGGAGCTTCAAGAGTTGTGCTTCTAGATGTTGTTTGGAACCCAGTTGTTGGAAGGCAAGCCATCAGCATCATAGGTCAGAAGAAATTTATATACACATACAATTTGATAACTTATAAAACAGGTGAATGTGATAAATATGATAGTCAATCCAAAAAAGGATCACGTCCAAATTGGTCTTCTCTACGGAAGATTAATTTAAAAATGTTCGAAACAAGATATCTAAAGATGAAATAGAGCATTGTTCTAAGTTAATTTCAGATGATACAAATATATATAATATATATCATACATTTTTTCCAGCATTGACATCTTCTCACATATAAGGTTTCAAATCCTTTTTAATGCTTCTCTCTCGCTTGATGTTTTCTAGTTCGATGAAAAGGTACATCTCTTCATACTAATTATATTCCTCTTCATTATCTCCCACATTCTCAACTCCAACAATATTTTACTTTCCAGAAACAACTATGTGCATCTTCTCAGTTTCTAGATCTTGTGCATAAAAAAACATGTTGTCGGTACCCTAGAAACCGTACACCCCTTGAGGTTACAAAGATCTCAAAGGAAAGTCATCTACTTGGTATGAAGACCCTCGGAGGCCCACATGTCAGACATAACCGGACCCGCTTCTCCAACATGGTTAATCCCTGGGTCGCCACGTGTACTACCAAACCGGAGCTACTGTCCACAAGGGGGAAGCTTCGGGCCATGTACCGAAACGGCACCTCCGGACTTAACCCCAGACCGAGAGAAGCTCCGGACCTGACACGTGTCGGGTAGCCCCGGAGCTACCTGTTTCCCACAGCAAGCTCCGGAGCTGCCACGCGTCCAATCGTCGGATCTTCAGCCTCTAACCTCCGAAGGACCCCGCAACGGCTCCGGATCTTCAAAGAGGAATCAAGGACTTCAAGACCCGATTAAGTGTCCTTAATATCATATTAATGATACTTAAATGTATGATCTTAACACCAGTAACGGTGCTGTCAAAGCCCGTTATAGGGTCATTAAGAGCAATTAAACGTGTATCAATACTAGTAACCGTCGGGGCCACATGTCGGGCCAGGCTAACCTGTAACGGCCTGACCTTGTACTATAAAAGGACAGGCCAACGACACGTTCAGGGAGGCTACACACGCGCCACAGACGCTCGTCACAAGCTCATACTGCTAATACAACACCAACACACCCGTGGAGTAGGGTATTACGCTCAGGCGACCCGAACCACGTAAACTCTTGTGTCTCCTATGTCAATTCCTACTCACCTTCGTGAATCTCCGCGCGCCCACACCGAACATCAAACTCCCCTATCACTTTAGTAGTGTAGGGAGATCTGCCGGTTCCAAACCGCCGACAGTTGGCGCGCCAGGTAGGGGGCGCCTGAGATTTTGAGAATGGTGAATTCAGCTGCTGGATCATCCAACGGTCAACCTGCTGCTCAGGCTGTTGGGGGCAATCCCTCCAATAGGCAGCCACCAGCAGGAGCCTCAACACCAGCGAGAGTCACACTCCCACCACCACCGTCTCCTCCAGCAAATCGTGCTGGGCAACATGATAGTGCGCCGGCGTCGATTACTGCGTCGGCAAATCATGACAACCCGGAACACGCGCTCCATGCAGCATGTGCTCTTCTTCAACGCCCACCACCTTCGGATGCATCCCGGGATGCACTGGAGCAGTGGAGGGCCGATGTGGAGCATTTGGTTGCAGCAGCAGCCGAAGGCCTCAGCAACCAGGGTCCTCCTCCTTCAGGACGAGCCCCGTCGCAGCGGCGGACTATGTCTGGAAGACTTGGTTCGCACGTCTCCAATAGCAGGAGACGTGCTGCATCGCAACAAGTGACGTCATTGCCCTCCGGGGCACGACACACTCACACGGTATCCAGGCTTTCGACTCATGACCTCCGGGCGGAGCTTGATCGCCGATACCGCCAGCAAGATGGCCGAGTCCATATTGAGTGTGCCCGTGAAAGACGGGAAGCTCAGGACCTTTCTACTCTTGAAGGAGTAGGAGGAGGTTGTTCATCCCTGGCCATGCACCTGCGCATGGTTAGATGGCCACAGAAGTTCCAGCCTCACCTGCCGGAAAAATTTGACGGGACTGTCAATCCCGCCGAATTTCTTCAGATATACTCCACTGCAATCTTGGCAGCTGGAGAAAACGAGGCCGTGATGGCCAATTATTTTCCAATGGCCTTAATTGGGACCGCCAGGTCCTGGTTTATGAGCCTTCCACCCAACTCTATCAACAGTTGGGAGGAGCTGTGCCGTCAGTTCACTGCCAACTTCGGGAGTTCATACACCCGACCAGGCACTGAACTAGACCTTTTTGCGGTCGTGCAAAAAGGGGGAGAATCCTTGCGGTCATTCATCCAGAGGTTCTCTCAGGTAAGAAACACTATCCCTTCTATCTCTAGCGCCTCTGTCATTGTGGCATTCAGACAGGGCGTACGGGACAAGAAGATGTTGGAGAAACTGGCGATCAAGGAGATCACCAGCGTTACAGAACTCTTCAGCTTGGCAGACAAATGTGCCAGAGCTGCGGAGGGCCGTGAAATGCACTCCAAACCAACCTCGGAGAATCACAAGAAATCCTCCAAAGAAGAAGCCGCTACCTCCGGGGGTGGCAAGAAGAAAAAAAAGACCAACGGCAAGAAAAAGCCGTCGGCCAGCACATCCAACGTTGCAGCTGCTGCAACTCCGAATGGTTGGGGGCCACGCCCCGAGAAGCGACCCCGACCGTCTTCTGAAGATGGTGGCAAACCCAAAGTGTGGTGTCCCATCCACAAAACGGGCAGTCACAGTTTGGAAGACTGCCAGGAGGTCCAAAACCTTGCTGAGCGCTACAACAAGCGTCGGGAAGAATCTCCTTTCCAACAGGGGGAAGGAAAGCAAAAAGTCGACGAAGCTCCGGCTGAAGAGGAATTAGGATTTCAGGATCCCAAAAAGGTCCTGAAGGCCGTTTACACCTCAGTCGACGATGATTCTGACGTCTCTGACAACGAGCGTCGGAAGACCATGAACACCATTTTTGGTGGATCATGGGATATCACCTCCCGTCGCGTCATCAAGACTATGCGACGGGATATGGCCGTTGTAGCCCCTACAGTCAGGCCAGAACCTCATCGGAAGTGGATGGACACCGCCATCACTTTTGATGCTTCGGATTGCCCTCGGAGCATGGTTGGAGCAGGTCAGTTACCTTTGATGGTATCCCCTACCATCAATAACATCCAGCTCCACCATGTCATGGTAGACGGAGGTTCGGGGCTTAACCTCATTAGCTTCGAAGCTTTCACTAAGCTTCAGCTCCGACCTTCGGATCTCCACTCCTCTCGACCTTTCTCCGGAGTAGGTCCGGGGGCCATTACCCCACTCGGAGCTATTACTCTCCCCGTTATCTTCGGGACACGGGAGAAATACCGCACTGAGAAGTTGGTCTACGACGTCGCTCAGATCAACTTACCATTCAATGCCATCTTGGGTAGACCTGTCCTGTACAAATTCATGGCAGCTGCTCATTATGGTTATCTGGTGTTGAAAATGCCAACACCAGTAGGCGTTCTCCGGATCCGCGGAGACTGTACTGCCGGAGTAACTGCTCTGGAAGAACTCCATGCACTCACCACGGCGCAAGAGGAGGACTCTAGGCAGGAGCAAACTCCAAAACCCCCGAGCATTCGTCAACGAGGCTCGATTTGTGCACCTCGTGTGCAGCCAAGCGGCGACACCGACATTCCCGTCAAAGTCGTCCAAATTGGTTCCGATGCCGCTCAGACCACCCGTATATCGGGAGGATTGAACGACAAATAGGAACACGCGCTCATCACTTTCCTCCGGGCTAACATCGACGTGTTTTCTTGGCAACCGTCACAAATGCCTGGGATCCCCAGGGAAGTGATTGAGCACAATCTGAAGATCTACCCCGATGTCCGGCCTGTGCATCAGAAGCCTCAGAAGCAATCCGTAGAGCGACAGAACTTCATCTGACAAGAAGTGAAGAAGCTACTCGAAGCCGAATTCATCCGAGAAGTCTTCCATCCAAAATGGCTGGCAAATCCAGTCGTTGTGCCCAAGGTCGGCGGGAAGCTTCGGATGTGCATTGACTACACCACACTAAATAAGGCATGTCCAAAAGATCCATTCCCACTACCTAGAATAGATCAGATAGTGGATTCCACCTCCGGGTGTGAATTACTGTGTTTCCTAGACGCATATTCTGAGTATCATCAAATCAAGATGTCTAGGGAGGATGAAGAGCATACTTCATTCATCAGATGGATTGTACTGTTACACAGCCATGCCCTTTGGTCTCAAGAATGCAGCTTCAACTTTTGTACGAGCTATGTACAAAACTTTTGAAGAACTCATTAGAGACGTAGTGGAAGTGTATGTCGATGACATCGTGGTCAAGGTCAGGAACAAGTAGTCACTCCTTGACACCTTGCAGGCTGTCTTTGACAAGCTGCGGGCCACCTGCACAAAGCTAAACCCAGACAAGTGCATCTTCGTGGTTAGATCCGGAAAACTTCTCGGTTTCCTGGTAAGTCACCGGGGCATAGAAGCTAATCCGGCGAAGATTAAAGCCATTGAAGACATGCGGCCACCAACCCGTATCAAAGACGTCCAAAAGTTAACTGTATGTCTAGCAGCCCTCAGCCGGTTCATATCAAGACTGGCGGAACGGGCACTCCCCTTCTTCAAGTTATTGAGGAAGTCTGGATCATTCCAATGGTCCGAAGAAGCAGAGAAGGCATTCCAGGAGCTTAAACAGTTCCTCACCACCCTACCAATTCTGGTAGCTCCGAACCCTTGTAAGCCTTTGTTGCTTTATATTTCAGCTACTGATGAAGTCGTCAGTATCGTTCTGGTTGCGGAGAGACCAGAACTACCCCACACTCAGGAATCCAGACCCCTTCGGGAAGGTCTGGAGGTTCCTGAAAGCGAGGATGGGTCCCAGCTCCCAGATTCGAATCCACAAGAGGTCGCTTCAGGAGACCTAGACCCCTCCGGGAGGGTCCAGATCATTTCTGAAGAAGCTCCGGGTTCCTCCAGCCAGAACCCGGAGGTCCCCGAAGAAAATCCGGACTCCTCCGAGAGGATCCGGGTCAGTGAAGAGGAAGCTCCGGACCCCTCCGAGAGGGTCCGGACCATTCAACGCCCGGTGTACTTCATTAGTGAAGTATTACATGATGCCAAGACTCGATACCTAGAGGTGCATAAGCTGCTCTATGCAGTTCTTATTGCCTCCAGAAAGCTTCGTCATTACTTCCAAGCTCACAAAGTCTCGGTGGTGACCTCCTACCCACTACGAGCAATCTTGCATAATCCCAATTCAACTGGGAATATTGCAAAGTGGGCAGTGCAATTGGCTGAATTTGATCTTGAATTTATTTCAAGACAAGCAGTTAAGAGTCAAGCATTGGCAGATCTTGTGGCAGAATGGACTCCCTCTCCATCAAACCCTGGGGGCCCCAGTGAGCAGAAGACGGAGCATCAAGCTCCAACCTTCACCGAGCCTCACTGGACCCTCTACTTCGACGGCTCCATGCAGAAGCAGGGGGCCGGAGCTGGAATCCTTCTCCTTGCACCGACTGGGGAGAAGGTGAAATACATGGTACACCTTGACTTCAAGGCAACCAACAACATGGCAGAGTATGAAGCACTCATCTACGGACTAAAGGTGGCACTGTCATATGGTGTCAAGCAACTGCTGGTCAAGGGAGATTCACAGCTCATCATTAAGCAGGTGAAGGGTGAATGCTCCTGCAATAATCTCCAGCTAGCTGCTTACCTCCTTGAAGTCCAGAGGCTTCAGAAGGATTTCGAAGTCCTAGATCTCCACCATATTAAGCGTGCCCATAACGCTGAAGCTGACGAACTCTCGACCAAAGCATCAACCGGAGCTCCGGCTCCTGACGGAATCTTTGTCCGGAGGTTGTCAAAGCCAACAGCTCAGCCTGCCGAACTGAGCGAAGGGGGCGAGATCAGCATCCCGAAGCTGACGGTCCCGATGGCCCTGTTACCATGGCAGCCATCAAGGGTCGTAGGTGCTGCCGGGAGCTCCGAGCAACCCAGCACGCAAGACTCAAAAGCTCAAGCTAGTTCCGATGCATGGATCTCGGAGATCCGGAGCTACTTGAAAGACAACATCCTTCCTGACGATGATGTATCCGCTGACCGGGTAGTCAGATTGGCTAAAAGATACACGCTGGTAGAA
This sequence comes from Tuctoria greenei, assembly GCA_036927565.1. NCBI lineage: Eukaryota > Viridiplantae > Streptophyta > Magnoliopsida > Poales > Poaceae > Tuctoria > Tuctoria greenei. The sequence continues at coordinate 125,110,890 of JAYESD010000011.1, read as the reverse complement.
GGGGATCTCTACCGGCGCGGTGCCAACGGCATCCTAATGCGGTGTATCACAAGGGAAGAAGGCTGCAAACTTCTCGCAGAAATCCATGGAGGCAAGTGTGGGAACCACGCGTCTTCCCGCACGCTGGTCGGTAAAGCCTTTCGGCATGGCTTCTACTGGCCTACAGCGCTCCAGGATGCAACTGAGCTGGTGAAAAAATGTGAAGCCTGTCAATTTCATGCAAAGCAAATTCACACACCAGCTCAGCCCTTACAAATGATACCTCCTACATGGCCCTTCGTTGTGTGGGGGATGGACATCTTGGGACCTTTCCCAAGAGCCGTCGGAGGTTACAAGTTCCTGTATGTCGCCATTGACAAGTTCACCAAGTGGCCGGAAGCAACTCCAGTTGTGACAATCAACAAGCAATCTGCTATCAACTTTTTGCAGTCCGTTGTATGCAGATTTTGAGTCCCAAACAAAATCATCACTGATAATGGGACCCAATTTACAAGCTCAGCATTCCAAGGATATTGCGAAGACCTCGGCATACAAGTTTGCTACGCCTCCGTAGCTCACCCAGCCAGCAATGGCCAAGCCGAGAGAGCAAATGTTGAAATCCTTAAAGGACTCAAAACACGCACCTATGAACTCTTGAAAAAACATGGAGCCAACTGGATCGAAGAGCTTCCGCCCACTTTATGGGCCAACAGGACATCTCAAAACCGGTCAACTGGAGAGACACCCTTCTTTATGGTGTACGGAGCTGAAGCAATCCTTCCTCCGGAAATCACCTTGGGTTCACTCCGGGTCTGGACCTTCGACGAAGCCGCGCAGGACCAGCTCCAGCGTGAAGACCTAGACCTCCTTGAGGAGGGAAGGTGCCAAGCAGCTGTTCGGAATGCCCGATATCGCCAAGCCCTACGGCGTTATCACCAGCGGCATGTACACAACCGACAGCTCGAGGAAGGCGATCTGGTGCTACGAAGAATACAATCCAGAGAAGGGTTAAACAAACTCTCCCCCGGCTGGGAGGGCCCTTCCGAGTGATTAAAGTATCCCGCCCCGGAAGCGTTCGCTTGGCTACTGAGGATGGGACACCTCTCCCAAATCCTTGGAACATCGAGAACCTCCGTAAGTTCTACAGTTAATACCACGGAGGTGAGTCTTGAGTAAATTGAGGTGTATGTTATAGAGTCATTGTACAGAGTCGGGTAGTTCCTCCGGGAGAGCAGCCGGACCTTTCCCGAAAGGTCCGCAAAGTTCATGCAACACTTGTCACAGTCTCAGGACTAAAAGTGCAGCTAACTACCCTGGGTCAAACGAGAAATGAAACACACTTAGCCTGGTTCCGTACCCTAAGAGTGTACTTGTTTCCCCTGTACCCCGGACCTATAATGAAAGACATCTTCATGTGAAATAGACTCCACGTGCATTTATTTTGTACAGGCTCAACATTTTTATTTTTCTCTTTCTTGTCTATAACAAAGATGTGCAATTCTTAAGAAATTTTAGTTCGACCAGTTTATATACGATTCGAGTTGTATTGTCAATTCTTTTGGATTCAAATATTGTCCATGGCCAACTCGCCTGAAAGTCTCCAAGCCAATCTAGGGCTGGATTGTGCTATCGACTTAGCCTGGTCAAGCACCCTAAGTACGCCACTCTACCTACACCCCGGCAGGCCGAAGTAAGGCGGGTCCATGGACAGTTGGATCTAGAAGAAAAGACAACGCATTCGGTTGTATTTAAAATCGTGTTTAACTTAAAGTCTTCTTAAGAATCGTAAGCCACGACGAAATTGTAGACAAGAAACGAATTTTACTATTTTTCTTGGCTTAAGTGTGCAGGAAAAATAAAATCTACGTTGATGGAGAAAAGCCGGAGCTAACTAAGCTCTGACCCCACTAAGGGGGCCAGCCGTCGACGTTGAATAAAAGATGGTGAGAAGACCCCGTAAATGGAGTCTGCTGCCAACAAATTAAGTGTTGGCAAAGGTCACTGCCGGAGCTACTAAGCTCCGACACCCCGGAGGACTAACTATCGATGCTCTACGCGTTGATAGAGACTCTTGCCAGAGCTATCAAGCTCCAGCGATGGACAATGCCGGAGCTTCTAAGCTCCGACAACCTCAGGGGGCCTTCACTATCGAAGACTTCGGACCTAAATTCTACAGGTTCGAAGCAAATGAGTCTTCAACAAAATACAATATCCTCTTGGTACATGTTCACAATCAAATTGTGCACATCTACTAGGGGGCCAAGTGAAGATAAAAGTGTTGAAGACAAAAAGTGAAATTCACAAAAATTTGGGGATTTCATTTATCTGGAGACAAGGGATTACAAAATTGAGGAAGAAGAAGAGAAAATACAAGTGAGAACTATAGAGATGGTCCTAGACCCTATGGAAGAATTGGGCGACCTTCTGGGCAACCTCCGATACGCTGGCTCGGGTAGCTTCGCCTTCTCCTTCGACGGGGCCTTCAAGCACCGGGTCCAGAGGAAATTGGGAGTTCCGACTGGTGTAGCACGTCAGCAAATACTCTACGACGTTCTTCGCCAGGGATTGACCCTCAACCTCCAGTTGGTCTGCGATGACATCGCCCACCTTGGAGAGCTTGCTACCTGCTGTGCTCAACGCCTGCAGCGCTAGGTCCGAATCCGGCTCCGGATCATCCGGGCGCACGGGGCTGAAACCCATCGGTGTCAGCGCGTCGTTGGCCTTGCCCAGGAACTCCCAAATCTGTAGGGAGTCCGCAGTCCTCAAGCCCTTCATTTCTTCTAGGGATCTCCTGGCCGCCATCAGTTCAGAATTCTCACGGGCGAGGCGCTCAACTTCTTTGGCGTTCTCCTGAATCTTCTCAGCAACCCGCTTTTCGAGTTTTCCGAGCTCCTCCTCCCGGAGGTGGATCTTGTTCCGACGGTCGACCAGGCCTTTCTCTCTACCCCTCACTTTCTTCTCCCTAGCAGTAAGGGCACACTCTTGTTCATAGAGTTCCTGCCCTCGCACCCAGGCTTTCTCCTCTTCCTCATGGCAACGCTCTTCCAATTTCTTGGCGCGCTCCTCGAGGCCCTTGTCAGCCAGAGCCACCTTCTCGGCGAGCTCCTCCTCCCTCCTCAGGACATCATCCCGCAGCTCTAGGAGTTTCTGCTCTTCATCTTCGAGCCATTTATCCCTCTCTTCAAGTGCCTCTCGGCGCTTGATGAGCGTAGTGTTAATGGCCTCAAGCCTTACGTGGCGTTCCTCGGCCCCACTATTGGCTGCTTTCGCCTGATTGTAGATCTCCTGAGATTGGGCGTCGAGGGCGCGAGTCATACTCTCCCTGTCATCCAGCAACTTGCCCCAGTACTCCAGGCGGATCTTCTCCCCTTTGATCCACTCTTTGTCATCCGCTAGCCTCGACTGCGCCAGCTTGGTCTCGAAGTAGAGCCGGTTATGCCACCGCCTAAGGGTTTGGCGCTTCTCTTCAAGAGCCTTGCTGTCGTGGAAGAAGGCCAGTTGGACTTGACGCACACTGGAACATGCGTTGTCAATAGACAGTGACAACGGGATGGGTTCCGGGCCTGCTAGGGTCTCCTTCGCTGGTTCTAGCGGGTCTTCAGATACAAAAATTGGGTCCCACTCCACAAGAGTGGACCCCTGAGTCTCCATGGCACTAGGGCCGTCCTTCGGGATGGCCTTAGTCGCCATCGAGGAAGGCCCTGCCGCCAAGTCTTCGTTCATCCCCTCAGGCAGGGGGCCAGCAACTTCGCCTGGACACTCCGGCTCGGCCGCAGGTACCTCCGACGTCGTCGCTTCCGGAGCAGGAGCCGCTACTAGCTCCAGTATGGGCACCTCTCCCAATGGGGGCTCAAGCTCTGTCACCTCTTCAACAACCGGCTCAGGAGCCGGAAGATCTTCAACATCGTCTGGCCCTGTGGCCGGAGCTCCAACAATAACCGGCTCAATGGTCGGTGCTTCGGAGGTAGCCGGCCCAACTGTCGGAGCTACCTCAGTTTCTGGCGCGCACGCCGGAGCTTCAGTCACTTCCGGCTCAACCGTCGGGGCTTCGACAAATTCCGACTCAGAGGCCGGGATTACTACTTCCTCCGGCTCAACAGCCGGAGCTTCCATCATCGCAGCACCAGAACCCGGAGCTTCAACCTCCAGGATAGGTGCCGCTGGCGCATCTTCACTCCCGTGGTCTGGCGTTACCACGGGAACTTCTGGGGATGAGTCGAGGTCCATGACCACGACAGCCGGCGCCGGAGTTGTCGCGGCTTCAGCCACCACTGGGGGCAGCACTGGAACAGGAGCAGAAGCCCCCACCTTCACGGCTTCAGCCACTGTGGCTGAGGGTGGAGCTTCACCCCCCTTCTTGGGGACGCTGCAGGTGATGAACGAAGAAAATTAAAAAACAGTTGCTACAATTAAAACAACTATCCAAGGTAGAGATTAAAAATTACCTTGGGAGGCTTCCGCACCAGCTTGCGCGAAACCTTTTTCTCGGGCATTCTGGGCTGGTCATAGTCGGCGTGGAAGCTCCGGAAGGCCCCCCGAAACTTGTCGCGGCCACGGGCGTTTCCCGAGTCGAGGCTCTCCTCAATCGGGAAGAACCCCCGGACCTGGAGGCCTCCACCGGCCCAGGTGCTGGAGTCGCGCGCCCGGAGCTAACATCCCAGGAGGACCCCACTGCGAGAACAGACGCGCTCCGGGAGGACCCCACTACGGGAACAGTCGCGTTCCGGGAGGACCCCACTACGGGAACAGTCGCCACGGTTGTGGAATACCTTCCCCTCCGGGGACAAGGAGCCGAGGCAGAAGTAGCGGGCCTGACGGACCTTCCGTCGGCATGCTGCAGCTTCCTCTTCCGACTCTCGGTTTCGTCCGCCAGCTCCTTGCCTTTGCCGACGACCTCGACCCTCGGCTTTGGGGCAGGGACAGAGCCATCTTCGGGCATTCCGGGGATCGCCACCTGGGTGGTTGATTTTCTCTCGACGACACCAAGGTCGTCAAGTACGGGCATCTTTCGCCGGAGCTCCCTGCTGAACTCCACTTCCACGTTCAGAGGGAGAAAGGCCGACGGGGGAGTCAAGTCATCACTGTCGACGTTGATGCCGTGATGGAACTACTTGAGGTGGAACTCCAAGGTTTTCCCCACCATGTTGGACTTCAACCCGGTCTCAACCCGGTCGTCGTCCATCACGCTGTTGAGGGACCAAGCGAGTTTCTCCCTCCTCTTCAGTGGCGCCCACCTGTTGACCAAGAAATTGCAAAATACCGCCTGAGGAGTCAATCCTCCCTCCATGCATTGGCGGATCCTGGTCAAAGCAGGGTTGAAAGCTTCCGCCAGCACCGGAGCTTCACTCCAAATCGTCGTGTCGATGCCGGGAAGACCATCGGGCAGCTCCAACCTCTCGTGCTCCTCCACCCGAACGACTATCCAGTCTTTCTTCCAGTCATCCCACTTCCCAGAGGGAAATGACCGAAGGTACTTGAATGGGCACTTCTTGCGCTTCACGAAGTAGTAGAAGCCAAGGTACTCATTGCTCCGGCCGGTGGTGTGAACGGTGAAGAAGGTCCGGAAGAGTTCAATGCAGGGGGGGATTCCCACCCACATCTCACAGAAGTGGATGAAGATAGACATGAGGAGAATGGAGTGAGGGCCAAGGTGGTATAACTGCAGACCATAGAAGTCTAGCAGCATCAAGAAAAAGGAAGAAAAAGGCGGGATCAACCCCACCATGGCGTACGAAGAGAAGTACACCATTTCGCCGGCGTGCTCCTTCTCGAATGGGAGCTCTCCGCCAGCACGGACTGAGTCCAACTCCATCGCGGCACGGCTAGGCAAGAGAAGAAGAGCGAAGCACGAGTTGGGAGTTTGAGCGCAAGATCAGATGAGAGGCGTAAAGAACTCCCGACGGGGCGCGCTTTCCTTCTTAAGTAAGCCCTCGCAACGCTTGGATGGAAACCGCAAGGAAGTCGAAGATACCATTCAAAAATTCCACCCAGCGGATGACAAGAGGGCCTGGGACCACCGTGACGATCAAGTCGAGGTTATTACCCAGGCGAACGGTTGTCATCATGAAGCGGGAAACCCAAAGGCGGCGGCCTGACAAGGCACGCGGAACCGAAACGGTTTTCGTATCGGGAACCGGCGACCTTCAATTGTGTGAGATCCGCACGCCAAAGATCTCACCTGCCGCACGCGGGATGCGCCACGCAGCGGGGGTCTAACTCTAAATCCTCGCCAACGGCACCCTCAAAGACCCTTGAAGACTCAGTTCAAGAGTCGCGAGGATGGACGCACCTCCGGTGGAATGACTTCACCCCAGTGATCTTCCCCGGAGGTAGGTCCAGGGGGCCACTGTCGGTACCCTAGAAACCGTACACCCCTTGAGGTTACAAAGATCTCAAAGGAAAGTCATCTACTTGGTATGAAGACCCTCGGAGGCCCACATGTCAGACATAACCGGACCCGCTTCTCCAACATGGTTAATCCCTGGGTCGCCATGTGTACTACCAAACCGGAGCTACCGCCCACAAGGGGGAAGCTCCGGGCCATGTACCGAAACGGCACCTCCGGACTTAACCCCAGACCGAGAGAAGCTCCGGACCTAACACGTGTCGGGTAGCCCCAGAGCTACCTATTTCCCACAGCAAGCTTCGGAGCTGCCACGCGTCCAATCGTCGGATCTTCAGCCTCTAACCTTCGGAAGACCCCGCAACGGCTCCGGATCTTCAAAGAGGAATCAAGGACTTCAAGACCCGATTAAGTGCCCTTAATACCATATTAATGACACTTAAACGGATGATCTTAACACCAGTAACGGTGCTGTCAAAGCCCGTTACAGGGTCATTAAGAGCAATTAAACGTGTATCAATACTAGTAACCGCCGGGGCCACATGTCGTGCCAGGCTAACCTGTAACGGCCTGCCCTTGTACTATAAAAGGACAGGCCGACGACACGTTCAGGGAGGCTACACACGCGCCACAGACGCTCGTCACAAGCTCATACTGCTAATACAACACCAACACACTCGTGGAGTAGGGTATTACGCTCAGGTGGCCCGAACCACGTAAACTCTTGTGTCTCCTGTGTCAATTCCTACTCACCTTCTTGAATCTCTGCGCGCCCACACCGAACATCAAACTCCCCTATCACTTTAGTAGTGTAGGGAGATCTGCCGGTTCCAAACCGCCGACACATGTGCAACACGATCAGTGAGAACCCACGAGTCATCTTTATAACCCACTTTGTTCAAGTCTACCAGTGTCAACCCGTAGTTGTCCACTTTCACACCATCAGGATGTTTGACCCATTGGCACTTAAATATGGGCATTACCATTCTTTCGCCATAATCGAGTTCCCATATTTTCTCTATGAAGCCAAAGTATGTGGTCTTCTGCCCTTGTGGATCATAAGCCTTTATACGAACATCACTATTTTGTATAGCACTCTTACCATCTTTTTCCTTAGTGTAAAATGTGTAACCATTGATGTCATATGCTTGCCATGATGTCACCAAAGTAGATGGGCCATGAAAGTGCATATAGGCATCCCTGTGGGTTTTGGATGATTGATGATGACAATTAAGAGACTAATGAGCTGAGTTGATCTTAAGCACAGATGTGATGGTTGAAATGAGACAAATCCCTCCAAAGGAAAAGGTCGAAACGGGTGTCAAAGACTCAAGCGTGGAAATTAGGGTTTCTATAGTGTTGAGCTTAAGTGAGATGTATCATGTGTGAGTATGGATGTATAATGTGCATTGAGATCATTCTAGAGGGCTCAAAGTGGTGGTTGAGAGGAAAAATCTAAGTGAGAAGCCAAAACGAGGAAAAACAATAGGAGGCCAGACTAGTACGGGTCTCAGGGTCAGACTAGTCCGGCCAAGCAAAGAAGTCCATTTTGGGACGGACTAAAGGTCTCTAGATGAATTCGTACTTGTCCGTATGGGTACGGACTAGTCTGTTCATCCCTTAATAGAGTTGGAGCTAAGTCCCTGAAAACCGGACTTGTCCGTTTTGGAACGGATCAAAGCTCTCTGAAGAAGTTCGGACTTGTTCATGGTGGTACGGACTAGTCCGTTTGAGACTTAGTGCAAGAGAAACTGAGCAAACCCTAGAGGGTCGAACTAGTCTGCCCCTGTGGTCGGACTAGTCCGGGCCTACCCAGTTGAGTCCGTTTTGGGACAGACCAAACCTTTCTGTCCTACTTTAGACTAGTCCGTTGTTAACAGCACTAGTCCGTGTTATCAGTGGTCGTTTGAAATTCAAACGTTGGCGCACACGTCATCTGTTTTGTTGATCAATGATGTGAAATTATCGGTGGTCCCAGAGGGCCGGACTAGTCCGTGGTGAAGGGTCGGACTAGTCCGGGGTTGTCCTGGTGGCAACGGTTAGTTTTCGGGACCCTTATAAAAAGGGGACCCTTGGCCCCTACTTGATAACTTTTGAACCCTAGCACCACCACAAGTGACCTAGAGCCTTCCAAAGCCTTCCACTCGTCCTACTAGCCCTCTAAGACCAAATCTTGAAGAGATTAGGGGTTGGGGAGGAGAGTGAAGAAAGATCATCGCGCTTGGGCTCTCGGTTTGATCTCTTGCACATTGTGTTGTGTTTTGTGGCTTGTGTGAGTTGAGCTTCATGTGCTCCTCATTGTATTGATTCGTGGGAGCCTCAACTTGTGAGCAGGACCAATCAAACTTGGTGATTACCCATTGATATAGTGGAAACCAAGCTGACCATTGTGGTGGCTTAGTGAGAGAAGGGTCAAGTGAGACCCGGTCCTTGTGTGGAATTCTCAACGTGGATGTAGGCTTCTTCGTGGAGCTGAACCATGGGGTAAATCGTGTCTCTCTTGTCGCTTTACATTTGATAATCACTAGAATTTCTTTTAGGGTTCATATTGCTCTTCACTTTGAACTTGTTGAAATCTTGTAACTTATTTGCTTACAATTGTCAATCTAAGTTGTACTAGGTTACTATACATTGTATACATCTTTGGTGAATTTAAATTCTGCAAATAACTTGTAGAAATCAAGTTATAGGTTTTGACCCTGTGCTAAGCGGACTAGTCGGGCCGTGTCCAGACAAGTCCGGTCTCAGTAATTTAATCTCGTTTGATTAAGCCATTTCAGGTCTTATTGCCTATTCACCCCCCCTTTAGGCAACTTTCAATTGGTATCAGAGCAAGGCTTCTCCACCAAGAGTCTAACAACTCGGGAAAGAAATGGCCAAAAGGGGTGCCAACGAGATTCCGGTGTTTTTTTTATGACACCAAGACGAAGAACGTCGATGTTCTTCAAGATGATCCGAATGACGACGAAAAAGTTTGTATGCTCAAGGCACGGCTTCGTGGGAAGCTCAATGTGCCCCAGAAGGAGATCAAGACAATCGCTCCGATCAACATCGACAATGGGAGTAGTTCACAAGACTACTCCCGATATCCTTACAACTATGAGCAACTAACCGCAAGCAATCACTATTTATCTATCCCCATTGGCAAACCTCCTCAATTTTATGGAAATGATTACTCTATATGGAAGCATAATATGAAGATGCATCTCATTTTCTTAAACTCTAGTTTGTGGCAAATTGTTATGACAGATGTACATCTTCCCAAGAATGAGGAAGACATCACTCCAGAGCAAACTATCCTCCTCCATCGCAATGCTCAAGCCGTTGGAGTGATTACCTCCCCATTGACTAGAGAAGAGTTCAACTGCATTGAAGGGTTGGAAATTGCCAAGGGGATATGGGACACCCTCAACACGGCACATGAGGGCAACCGTGTCATTAGGGAGGCCAAGATCGAGATGATCGAAGGAGAACTTGGGAGGTTCACTATCATGGGTGAATCTCCCCAAGATATGTATGACCGCCTCAAGACTCTCATCAGCAAGAGTCAGTCTTATGGAAGCACCTGGTGGACCGACTATGAGGTGGTAAAGAGGATGATTCAAGCATTCATGTCTCGAAACGTCACTCTTTGATCACTAATTTGTGAGAGTCCGGGTTTTCTTAAGATGACTCCCGAAGAAGTGCTTGGGAGAATCATCAACCATGAGATGATGAAGCAAGAAGCTATGATCTACAATGATCTACCAAAGTTCTCCTCCTCCAAGAAAAGGGATGTTGCACTCAAGGCAACATCCTCAAGATCACAAGAAAAGGAAGAGAGTGATGAAGAGAGCCCCGACACCGGTGATGAAGATGCACTCTTCATCAACAACTTCAAGAGGATGTTTAGAAGAAGGAGGAGGAGCTACCATCATGAAGGCAAGAGCAAAGATAAGCCCAAGACAAGATCAAAGATGGCTTGCTACAATTGTGGGGAGTATGGCCACTTCATTGTGGATTGCCCACATGAGGAAAACAAGAAGAAGAAGGAGGGCAAGTCCAAAGAGAAGAAGTACTTCAAGAAGAAGAAGCAATCGGGGCATGCCCACCTTGGAAAGGAGTGGAATTCAAATGAGGAATCCTCCTCCGATGAAGAGGAGAAGATAGCAACCATTGCTATGAAGAAAACAATCGTGGAGAACAAGTTCTTCCCCAACTTGGATAAATCAAGGCCAACTTGCCTCATGGCCAAGGAGGGAAGAAAGAAGGTTAAATCTAAATCCTGCTCTTCAATTTCTTTGCATGATGATTTTGATAGTAGTAGTGAAAATGAACATATGCTTAAGGATATGAGTAAAAGTACCTTGAAAAGATTGAGGTTGTTGACGGATGAGATTTTTGACAAGGAAGAGCTCATCAACCGTCAGAAGACATGCTCATCCAACAAAAGGAGAGATGTCAAGAAGTTGAGGAGTTGTTGGAGCTTGAAAGAGAAAGAAGCAAGGCACTTGAGCGTGAACTCGCTTTGAGCAAGGAGACTTGCTCAAACCTTGAGAACACTACAATTGTGCTCAAGGATGAACTTGTTATTTTGACACAAGCTAACAAGATCCTTGAAACACAAGTGAAGTCTCTCAAGGTCAATGTCACTTTTTCCTCTACAAGCTCACCTTCCACAAATGTCAAATATGAAGCGCCTCAACCTTGCAAATGCTCAAAATTGATTATGAAACTTAAAGATGAGCTTAATTTGGCACAAACCAATCAAGCACCAATGGGTGACATCTTTGACAAGGAGAAGATGGCATATGCACGTAGTGCATACGCCAACACAAGACATCCCCTTGTCAAAGATGGTCTTGGTTATTCTAGGGAGATGAGGCAAAATGCCAAAACTCTCAAGAATGGCAAAGACTTGATTGTTTTTGTCAAAGGAGGCTCATACATTAATAAAGGAAAGAACATTGCTACATCACCTAAAATGACTAAGAAGGAACATCATCCCTTGTTCCATGATTTTGATGCTTCATATGTGTTATTAAGGAACAAGTTTGGTAAAACTTATGCTAGATATGTTGGGCCACACCGCAAAAGTTCTAAACCTTGTGTGTGGGTGCCCAAGTGCCTCTTGACTAATATCAAAGGACCCAACACCGCTTGGGTTCCTAAAGCCAAGGCTTAAATCTTTCTTGTAGGCATACTCCTCCGGTGGAACCAAATAGGTTCTTGATAGTGGATGCACTAATCATATGACCGGAGAGAGGAAGGTGTTTTTTATAGTATGAGCAAAATGAAGATACAAGTGAAGGAATCTATTTTGGGGACAATAGCCAAGAAAAAATCTTTGGCACCAGTAAAATTGGTATATCCCCTAATCACACTCTTTCAAATGTTTTACATGTTGATTCTCTTGACTATAACCTCTTGTCCATATCACAACTATGTGACAAAGGTTATAATTATTTACTCACTAATGAATATGTGATCGTCACAAGGAGAAACAATGACTCAATTGCCTTTAAGGGTGTTGTCGGTGGTTTGGAACCGGCAGATCTCCCGACACTACTAAAGTGTTGGAGGAGTTTGATGTTCGGTGTGGGCGCGCGGAGCTTCAAGAAGGTGAATCGTAAATGGCACAGGAGACACGGAAGTTTACGTGGTTCGGGCCGCCTGAGCGTAATACCCTACTCCACGAGTGTGTTGGTGTTGTATTAGCTGTATGAGCTTGTACTGAGCGTCTATGGAACGTGTCAGTAGATGATCCCCCTGAACGTGTCGTCGGCCTGTCCTTTTATAGTACAAGGGCAGGCCGTTACAAGTTAGCCTGGCCCGACATGTGGCCCCGGTGGTTACTAGTATTGACACTTATTCAACGCATTTAATTGTCCTTAACGACCGGGTAATGGGCTTTGACAGCACCGTTACTGATAATTAAGGTCATTCGATCGTGTGTCATTAATATGGTATTAATGACATTTAATCGAGTCTTGAAGTCCTTGATTCTCCTTTGAAGATCCGGAGCCGTTGCGGGGTCTTCCGGAGGTCGGAGGCTGAAGTTCCAACGGTTGGACACGTGGTAGCTTCGGAGCATACTGTGGGAAGCAGGTAGCTCCGGAGCTACCCGACACGTGTCAGGTCCGGAGCTTCTCTCGGTCTGGAGTTAAGTCCGGAGGTGCCCTCTCGGTACATGGCCCGGAGCTTCCCCCTTGTGGGTGGTAGCTCCGGTTTGATAGTACACGTGGCGACCCTGGGATTAACCATGCTGGAGAAGCGGGTCCAGTTATATCTGACATGTGGGCCTCCGAAGGTCTTCAAATCAAGTAGATGACTTTCCTTCGAGATCTTTGTAACCTCAAGGGGTGTAGGTTTCTAGGGTACCGACAGTGGCCCCCTGGACCTACCTCCGGGAAAGACCACTGGGGTGAAGTCATTCCGCCGAAGGTGGGTCCATCCTCGCGACTTTTGAACTGAGTCTTCAAAGGTCTTTAGAGGTGCCGTTGGCGAGGATTTGGAGTTAAATCCCCGCCGTGTGGCGCATCCCGCGTGCAGCAGATGAGATCTTTGGCGTGCGGATCTCACACAATTGAAGGTCGCTGGTTCCCGATACGAAAACCGTATCGGTTCCGCGCGCCTTGTCAGGCCGCCGCCTTTGGGCTTCCCGCCTCATGATGACAACCGTTCGCCTGGGTAAGAACCTCGACTTGATCGTCGGGGTGGTCCCGGGCCCCCTTGTCATCGGCTGGGTGGAATTTTTGAATGGTATCCTCAACTTCCTTGCGGTTTCCATCCAAACGTTGCGAGGGCTTACTTAAGAAGGGAAGCGCGCACCGTCGGGAGTTCTTTACGCCTCTCATCTGTTCTTGCGCTCAAACTCCCATCTTGTGCTTCACTTTTCCTCTCTTGCCTTGCTGTGCCGCGATGGAGTTGGGTCTCTGCGAAAGCCGTTTGAAGACCGACGGCGATCTGAAGAAGGTTCGGGCCCTCATGGGATGGTCCTCGGACTTCTTCAACCGCTCGGTCCGCGCCGGTGGAGAGCTCTCGTTTGAGAAGGAGCACTCCGGCGAAATGGTGTACTTCTCCTCGTACGCCATGGTGGGGTTGATCCCACCTTTTTCTTCCTTTTTCTTGATGCTGCTAGACTTTTATGGTCTGCAGTTGTATCATCTCGGCCCCCACTCCATTCTCCTTGTGTCCATTTTCGTCCACTTCTGTGAGATGTGGGTGGGCATCCCCCCTGCATTAAACTCTTCCGGACCTTCTTCACCGTCCACACCACCGGCCGGAGCAATGAGTACCTTGGCTTCTACTACTTCGTGAAGCGCAAGAAGTGCCCATTCAAGTACCTCCGGTCCTTTCCCTCTGGGAAGTGGGATGACTGGAAGAAGGACTGGATAGTCGTCAGGGTGGAGGAGCACGAGAGGCTGGAGCTGCCCGAAGGTCTTCCCAGCATCGACACGACGATCTGGAGTGAAGCTCCGGTGCTGACGGAAGCTTTCAACCCTGCTTTGACCAGGATCCGTCGATGCATGGAGGGAGGATTGACTCATCAGGTGGTATTTTGCAACTTCTTGGTCAACAGGTGGGCGCCGCTGAAGAAGAGGGAGAAACTCGCATGGGCCCTCAACAGCGTGATGGACGAAGACCGGGTTGAGACCGGGTTGAAGTCCAACATGGTGGGGAAAACCTTGGAGTTCCACCTCAAGAAGTTCCAGCATGGCATCGACGTCGATGGTGATGACTTGACTCCACCATCAGCCTTTCTCCCTCTGAACGTGGAAGTGGAGTTCAGCAGAGAGCTCCGGTGGAAGATGCCCGTGCTTGACGACCTTGGTGTCGTCGAGAGAAGATCAACCACCAGGGTGGCGATCCCCAGAATGCCCGAAGATGGCTCTGACCCTGCCCCAAAGCCGAGGGTCGAGGTCGTCGGCAAGGGCAAGGAACTGGCGGACGAACCCGAGAGCCGGAAGAGGAAGCTGCAGTACACCGACGGAAGGTCCGTCAGGCCCGCTACTTCCGCGTCGGCTCCTTCTCCCCGGAGGGGAAGGTCTTCTACGACTGCGGCGACTGTTCCCGCAGTGGGGTCCTCCCGGGGCGCGACTGTTCCCGCAGTGGGGTCCTCCCGGAGTGCGACTGTTCCCGCAGTGGGATCCTCCCGGAGTGTTAGCTCCGGGCATGCGACTCCAGCACCTGGGCCGGTGGAGGCCTCCAGGTCCGGGGGTTCTTCCCGATTGAGGAGGGCCTCGACTCGGAAAACACCTGTGGCCGCGACTAGTTTCGGGGGGCCTTCCGGAGCTTCCACGCCGGCTATGACCAGCCCAGAACGCCCGGGAAAAAGGTTCTGCGCAAGCTGGTGCGGAAGCCTCCCAAGGTAATTTTTAATCTTTACCTTAGATAGTTGTTTTAATTGTAGTGACTATTTTTTAAGTTTCTTCGTTCATCATCTGCAGCGTCCCCAAGAAGGGGAGTGAGGCTCCATCCTCAACCACAGTGGTTGAAGTCGTGAGGGTGGAAGCTTCTGCTCCCGTCCCGGTGCCGCCCCAAGTGGTGGATGCAGCTGCGACAGCTCCGGCGCCGGCTATCGTGGTCATGGACCTCGACTTATCCCCAGAGGCTCCCGTGGTAGCGCCGGACCGCGGGAGTGAAGATGCGCTAGCAGCACCTGTCCCGGAGGTCGAAGCTCCGGGTCCTGGTGCTGAGATGAGGGAAGCTCCGGCCATTGAGTCGGAAGAAGCTGTGATTCTGGCACTAGAGCCGGAAAGTGTTGAAACCCCGGCGGTCGAGCCGGAGGTGGTTGAAGTCCCGGCGTGCGTGCTGGATGTTGAGGAAGTCCCGGCGGTTGGGCCGGCTACCTCAGAAGCACCAGTCGTAGAGCCGGTAGTTGTTGGAGCTCCGGCTGCAGGGCCGATTGGAGATGAAGATCTTCCATCTCCCGAGCCGGTTGATACAGAAGCGTCGGAGCTCAAGCCCCCATCGGAGGAGGTGCCAAGGCCGGAGCCAGAAGCGGCCCCTGCTCCAGAAGTGACGACGTCGGAGGTACCCACGGCTGAGCCAGAGTGCCCCGGAGAAGTCGCTGGCCCCCTGTCTGAGGGGGTGAATGAAGACCTGGCTACAGGGCCCTCCTCGATGGCGACTGAGGCCATCCCAGAGGACGGCCCTAGTGCCATGGAGACACAGGGGACCACTCTTGTGGAGTGGGACCCAATTTTTTTATCTGAAAACCCGCTGGAACCAGCAGAGGAGACCCCAGCAGGTTCGGAACCTATCCCGTTGTCACCGTCCATTGACAACGCATGTTCTAGTCTGCGTCAAGTCCAACTGGCCTTCTTCCACGACAGCAAGGATCCTGAAGAGGAGCGACAAACCCTTAGGAGGTGGCGTAACCGGCTCTACTTCGAGACCAAGCTGGTGCAGTCAAGGCTAGCGGATGACAAAGAGTGGATAAAACGGGAGAAAGTCCACCTGGAGTATTGGGGTAAATTATTGGATGACAGGGAGAGTATGACTCGCGCCCTCGACGCTCAATCCCAGGAGATCTACAATCAGGCCAAAGCAGCCAATAGTGCGGCCGATGAACGCCACGAAAGGCTTGAGGCCATTAACACTACACTCATCAAGCGCCGAGAGGCACTTGAGGAGAGGGAGAAACGGCTCGAAGATGAAGAGTAGAAACTCCTAGAGATGCGGGATGACGTCCTGAGGAGGGAGGAGGAGCTCTCCGAGAAGGTGGCTCTGGCTGACAAGGGCCTTGAGGAGCGCGCCAAGAAATTGGAAGAGCGCTGCGCAGAGGAGGAGAAGAAGGCCTGGATGCGAGGACAGGAGCTCCATGAACGGGGGTGTGCCCTCGTTGCCAGGGAAAAGAAAGTAAGGGGCAGGGAGAAGGACCTGGTCGACCGCCGGAACAAGATCCACCTCCGGGAGGAGGAGCTCGGAAAACTCGAGAAGCGGGTTGCTGAGAAGATTCAACAAAACGCAAAAGAAGTTGAGCGCCTCACCCGTGAGAATTCCGAACTAGTGGCGGCCAGAAGATCCTTGGAAGAATTGAAAAGCTTGAGGACTGCAGACTCCCTACAAATTTGGGAGTTCCTGGGCAAGGCCAACGACGCGCTGACACCAATGGGCTTCAGTCCCGTGCGCTCGGATGACTTGGAGCCAGAGCCGGACCTAGCGCTGCAGGCATTGAGCTCGGCAGGTAGCAAGCTCTCCAAGGTGGGCGATGTCATCGCGGACCAATTGGAGGTTGAGGGGCAATCCCTGGTGAAGAACGTCGCAGAATATGTGCTGACGTGCTACACCAGCCGGAACTCCCAATTTCCTCTGGACCCAGTGCTTGAAGGTCCCGTCGAAGGAGAAGGGGAAGCTGCCCGAGCCAACGTGTCGGAGGTTGCCCAAAAAGTCGCTCAATTCTTCTATAGGGTCTAGGACCATTTCCTTAGTTCTCACTTGTATTTTCTCTTCTTCTTCCTCAATTTTGTAATCCCTTGTCTCCAGATGAATGAAATCCCCAAATTTTTGTGAATTACACTTTTTGTCTTCGACACTTTTGTCTTCACTTGGCCCCCTGGTAGATGTACACAATTTGATTGTGAACATGTACCAAGAGGATATTATGTTTTGTTGAAGACTCATTTGCTCCGAACTTGTAGAATTTAGGTCTGAAGTCTTCGATAGTGAAGGCTCCCTGAGGTCAAACTGAATATCATTGGAGCTTAGTAGCTCCGATAATAGTCCCTATCAACGCATAGAGCATCGATAGTTAGTCATTCGGGGTGTCGGATCTTAGTAGCTCCAGCGTTGACCTTTGCCAACATGTAACTTGTCGACAGCAGACTCCACTTGTGGGGTCTTTTCACCATCTTTTACGTTGACGGTTGGGCCCCCCTAGCTTTACCGGGGCTTGGTTGCTCCGATGATGCTTGTTAACGTCGATTACAAGCCATCTAGAGGGGTCGAAGCTTTGTTAGCTCCGGCTTTTCTCCTTCAACGTGTATTTTATTTTCCTGCACACTGAAGTCAAGAAAAATAGTAAAATTCGTTTCTTGCCTATAACTTCGTCGCGGCTTACGATTCTCGAGAAAGTTTTAGGTCAAACGCGATTCTAAATACAACCGAATGGGTTATCTTTTCTTCCAGATCCAACTGTACATGTACTCGCCTTACTTCGGCCTGCCGGGGTGTAGGTAGAGTGGCGTACTTAGGGTGCTTGACCAGGCTAAGTCGATAGCACACTCCGGCCCTAGATTGGCTTGGCGGCATTCGGGCGAGTAGGCCATGAACAATATTTGAATCCAAAAGAATCGACAATACAACTCGAGTTGCATATGAACCGGTCGAACTAAAATTTCTTTGGAATTGCACGTCTTTGTTATAGACAAGAAAGAGAAAAAATAAAAATGTTGAGCATGTACAAAATGAATGCACGTGGAGTCTGTTTCACCTGAAGATGTCTTTCATTATAGGTCCGGGGTACAGGGGAAACAAGTACACTCTTAGGGTCGGAACCAGGCTAAGCGTGTTTCATTTCTTGTTTGACCCAGGGTAGATAGCCACACTTTTAGTCCTGAGACTATGACAAGTTTTGCATGAACTTGGTGGACCTTCCGGGGAAGGTCCGGTTGTTCTCCCGGAGGAACTACCCGACTTTGTACAATGACTCTATAACATACATCTCAAGTTACTCAAGACTCACCTCCATGGTATTAAGTGTAGAACTTACGGAGGTGCTCGATGTTCCAAGGATTTGGGAGAGGTGTCCCATCCTCGGTAGCCAAGCGAACGCTTCCGGGACGGGATACTTTAATCACTCGGAAGGGTCCCTCCCAGCCGGGGGAGAGTTTGTTTAACCCTTCTCTGGATTGTATTCTCCGTAGCACCAGATCGCCTTCCTCAAGCTATCGGTTATGTACATGCCGCTGATGATAACGCCGTAGGGCTTGGCGATATCGGGCATTCCGAACAGCTGCTTGGCACCTTCCCTCCTCCAGGAGGTATAGGTCTTCACGCCGGAGTTGATCCTGCGTGGCTTCGTCGAAGGTCCGGACCCGGAGTGAACCCAAGGTGATTTCCGGAGAAAGAATTGCTTCAGCTCCGTACACCAGGAAGAAGGGTGTCTCTCCGGTTGACCGGTTTGGAGATGTCCTGCTAGCCCATAAAGTGGGTGGAAGATCTTCAATCCAGTTGGCTCCATGTTTTTTCAAGCGCTCATATGTGCGCGTCTTGAGTCCTTTAAGGATTTCACCATTTGCTCTCTCGGCTTGACCATTGCTTGCTGGGTGAGCTACGGAGGCGTAGCAAACTTGTATGCCGAGGTCTTCGCAATATCCTTGGAATGCTAAGCTTGTGAATTGGGTCCCATTATCAGTGATGATTTTGTTTGGGACTCCATATCTGCACACAATGGACTGCAAAAAGTTGATAGCAGATGGCTTGTTGATTGTCACAATTGGAGTTGCTTCCGGCCACTTGGTGAATTTATCAATGGCGACGTACAGGAACTTGTAACCTCCGACGGCTCTTGGGAAAGGTCCCAAGATGTCCATCCCCCACACAGCGAAAGGCCATGTAGGAGGTATCATTTGTAGGGGCTGAGCTGGTGTGTGAATTTGATTTGCATGAAATTGACATGCTTCGCATTTCTTCACTAGCTCAGTTGCATCCTGGAGTGTTGTAGGCCAGTAGAAACCATGCCGAAAGGCTTTACCGACCAGCGTGCAGGAAGACGCGTGGTTCCCACACTCGCCTCCATGGATTTCTGCGAGGAGTTCGCAGCCTTCTTCCCTTGTGATGCAACGCATTAGGATGCCATTGGCACCACGCCGGTAGAGATCCCCTTCTACCAACGTGTATCTTTTAGCCAATCTGACTACCCGATCAGCGGATACATCATCGTCAGGAAGGATGTTGTCTTTCAAGTAGCTCTGGATCTCCGAGATCCATGCATCGGAACTAGCTTGAGCTTTTGAGTCTTGCGTGTTGTGTTGCTCGGAGCTCCCGGCAGCACCTACGACCCTTGATGGCTGCCATGGTAACAGGGCCATCGGGACTGTCAGCTTCGGGATGCTGATCTCGCCCCCTTCGCTCAGTTCGGCAGGCTGAGCTGTTGGTTTTGACAACATCCGGACAAAAGTTCCGTCAAGAGCCGGAGCTCCGGTTGACGCTTTCGTCGAGAGTTCATCAGCTTCAGCATTATGGGCACGCTGAACATGGTGAAGATCTGGGACTTCGAAGTCCTTTTGAAGCCTCTGGACTTCAAGGAGGTAAGCAGCTAGCTGGAGATTATTGCAGGAACATTCACCCCTCACTTGCTTAATGATGAGCTGCGAATCTCCCTTGACCAGCAGTTGCTTGACACCATATGATAGTGCCACCTTTAGTCCGTAGATAAGCGCTTCGTACTCTGCCATGTTATTGGTCGCCTTGAAGTCAAGGTGTACCATATATTTCACCTTCTCCCCGGTTGGTGCAAGGAGAAGGATTCCAGCTCCGGCCCCCTGCTTCTGCATGGAGCCCTCGAAGTAGAGGGTCCAGTGAGGCTTAGTGAAGGTTGGAGCTTGATGCTCCGTCTTCTGCTCATTGGGGCCCCCAGGGTTTGATGGAGAGGGAGTCCATTCCGCCACAAAATCTGCCAATGCTTGACTCTCGACTGCTTGCCTTGAAATGAATTCAAGATCAAATTCAGCCAATTCCGCTGCCCACTTTGCAATATTCCCAGTTGAGTTGGGATTATGCAAGATTGCTCGAAGTGGGTAAGAGGTCACCACTGAGACTTTGTGAGCTTGTAAGTAATGGCGGAGTTTCCTGAAGGCAATAAGAACTGCATAGAGCAACTTATGCACCTCTAGGTATCGAGTCTTGGCATCATGTAGTACTTCACTAATGAAGTACACCGGGCGTTGAATGGTCCGGACCCTCCCGGAGGGGTCCGGAGCTTCCTCTTCACTGACCCGGATCCTCCCGGAGGAACCCGGATTTTCTTCAAGGACCTCCGGGTCCTGGCTGGAGGGACCCGTGGCTTCTTCAGAAGTGACCTGGACCCTCCCAGAGGGTTCTGGGTCTCCTGAAGTGACTTCTTGTGGATTCGAGTCTGGGAGCTGGGACCCAGGCTCACTTTCAGGTACCTCCGGACCCTCCTGAAGGGGTCTGGATTCCTGAGTATGAGGTAGCTCTGGTCTCTCCGCAACCAGAACCATACTGACAACTTCGTCGGTTGCTGAAATGTAAAGCAACAAAGGCTCACCAGGGTTCGGAGCTACCAGAATTGGTAGGGTGGTGAGGAACTGTTTCAGCTCTTGGAATGCCTTCTCTGCTTCTTCGGACCATTGGAATGGTCCGGACTTCCTCAATAACTTGAAGAAGGGGAGTGCCCGTTCCGCCAGTCTTGAAATGAACCGGCTGAGGGCTCCTAGACATCCAGTTAACTTTTGGACATCTTTGATGCGGGTTGGTGGCCGCATGTCTTCAATGGCCTTAATCTTCGCCGCATTAGCTTCTATGCCCCGGTGACTTACCAGGAAACCGAGAAGTTTTCCGGAGCTAACCCCGAAGACACACTTGTCTGGGTTTAGCTTTGTGCGGGTGGCCCACAGCTTGTCGAAGACAGCCTGCAATGTGTCAAGGAGTGACTCCTTGTCCCTGACCTTGACCACGATGTCATCGACGTACACTTCCACTGTGTCTCTAATGAGTTCTTCAAAAGTTTTGTACATAGCTCGTACAAAAGTTGAAGCTGCATTCTTGAGACCAAAGGGCATGGTTGTATAAAAGTACAATCCATCTACTGTGATGAATGAGGTATGCTCTTCATCTTCCCTAGACATCCTGATTTGATGATATCCGGAATATGCATCTAGGAAACACAGTAATTCACACCCGTAGGTGGAATCCACTATCTGATCTATTCTAGGTAGTGGGAATGGATCTTTTGGACATGCCTTATTTAGTGTGGTGTAGTCGATGCACATCCGAAGCTTCCCGCCGGCCTTGGGCACAACGACTGGGTTTGCCAACCATTTTGGATGGAAGACTTCACAGATGAATCCAGCTTCGAGTAACTTCTTCACTTCTTGTCGAATGAAGTTTTGTCGCTCTACGGATTGCTTCCGAGGCTTCTGATGCACAGGTCGGGCGTCGGGGTAGATCTTCAGATTGTGCTCAATCACTTCCCTGGGGATCCCAGGCATTTGTGACGGTTGCCAGGCAAACATCAACGTTAGCCCGGAGGAAAGTGATGAGCGCGAGTTCCTATTTGTCAGTCAGTCCCCCCGATATACGGGTGGTCTGAGCGGCATCGGAACCAATTTGGACGACTTTGACGGAAATGTCGGTGTCGCCGCTTGGCTGCACACGAGGTGCAGAAGTCGAGCCTCGTTGACGAATGCTCGGGGGTTTTGGAGCTTGCTCCTGTCTGGAGTCCTCCTCTTGCGCCGTGGTGAGGGCATGGAGTTCTTCCAGAGCAGTTACTCTGGCAGTACGATCTCCGCAGATCCGGAGAACGCCTACTGGCGTTGGCATCTTCAACACCAGATAACCATAATGAGCAGCGGCCATGAATTTGTACAGTGCAGGCCTACCAAAGATGGCATTGAAGGGTAAGTTGATCTGAGCAACGTCGAAGACCAACTTCTCGGTGCGGTACTTCTCCCGTGTCCCAAAAGTAACGGGGAGAGTAATAGCTCCGAGTGGGGTAATGGCCCCCGGACCTACTCCGGAGAAAGGTCGAGAGGGGTGGAGATCCGAAGGTTGGAGTTGAAGCTTAGTAAAAGCTTTGAAGCTTATAAGGTTAAGCCCCGAACCTCCAGCTACCATGACGTGGTGGAGCTGGATGTTGTTGATTGTAGGAGATACCATCAAAGGTAACTGACCTGCTCCAACCATGCTCCGAGGGCAGTCCGAAGCATCAAAAGTGATGGTTGTGTCCATCCACTTCCGATGAGGCTCCGGCC
The DNA here is from genome assembly GCA_036927565.1 of Tuctoria greenei. NCBI lineage: Eukaryota > Viridiplantae > Streptophyta > Magnoliopsida > Poales > Poaceae > Tuctoria > Tuctoria greenei. The sequence goes on along the minus strand of JAYESD010000011.1, from coordinate 125,088,648 downwards.
TGACTGTAGGAGCTACAGCAGTCATATCCCGACGCATAGTCTTGATGACGCGGCGGGAGGTGATGTCCCATGATCCACCAAAAATGGTGTTCATGGTCTTCCGACGCTCATTGTCAGAGACGTCAGAATCATCGTCGGCGGAGGTGTAAACGGCCTTCAGGACCTTTTTGGGATCCTGAAAACCTAACTCCTCTTCAGCTGGAGCTTCGTCGACTTTTTGCTTTCCTTCCCTCTGTCGGAAAGGAGATTCTTCCCGGCGCTTGCTGTAGCGCTCGACAAGGTTTTGGACCTCCCGGCAGTCTTCCAAAATGTGGCTGCCCCGTTTTGTGAATTGGGCACCACACCTTGGTCTTGCCACCATCTTCAGAAGACGGTCGAGGTCGCTTTTCGGGGCGTGGCCCCCGGCCACCCGGAGCTGCAGTAGCTGCAACATTGGATGTATCGGCCGACGGCTTCTTCTTGCCGTTGGTCTTTTTTTCTTCTTGCCATTCCCGGAGGTAGCGTCTTCTTCTTTGGAGGATTTCTTGTGACTCTCTGAGGTTGTCTTGGAGTACATCTCACGGCCCTCCGCAGCTCTGGCACATTTGTCAGCCAAGCTGAAGAGTTCCGTGACGCTAGTGATCTCCTTGATCGCCAGTTTCTCCAGCATCTTCTTGTCCTGTACACCCTGTCTGAATGCCACAATGACAGAGGCGCTAGAGATAGAAGGAATAGTATTCCGTACCTGAGAGAACCTCTGGATGAATGACCGCAGGGATTCTCCCCCTTTTTGCACGACTACAAAAAGGTCCAGTTCAGTGCCTGGTCGGGTGTATGAACTCTCGAAGTTGGCGGTGAACTGCCGGCACAGCTCCTCCCAACTGTTGATAGAGTTGGGTGGAAGGCTCATAAACCAGGACCTGGCGGTCCCAGTTAAGGCCACTGGAAAATAATTGGCCATCACGGCCTCATTTCCTCCTGCTGCCAAGATGGCAGTAGAGTAGATCTGAAGGAATTCGGCAGGATTGATGGTCCCATCGAATTTTTCCGGCAGGTGAGTCCGGAACTTCTGTGGCCACCTGACCATACGCAGATGTATGTCCAGAGCTGAACAGCCTCCTCCTACTCCTTCAGGAGCATAAAGGTCCTGAGCTTCCCGTCTTTCACGAGCGCGCTCAATATGGACTCAGCCGTCTTGTTGGCGGTATCGACGATCAAGCTCCGCCCGGAGGTCATGAGTTGAGAGCCTGGATACCGTGTAAGTGTGTCGTGCCCCGGAGGGCAATGGCGTCACTTATTGTGATGCAGCACGTCTCCTGCTATTGGAAACGTGCGGACCAAGTCTACCAGACAAAGTCCGCCACTGCGACGGGGCTCGTCCCGAAGGAGGAGGACCCTGGTTGCTGAGGCGTTCGGCTCCTGCTGCAACAAAATGTTCCACATTGGCCCTCCACTGTTCCAGTGCATCCCGGGATGCATCCGGAGGTGGTGGGCGTTGGAGAAGAGTCCGCGCTGCATGGAGCGCGTGTTCCGGGTTGTCATGTTTTGTCGACGCAGTGATTGACGCCGGCGCACCATCGCATTGCCCAGCTTGATTTGCTGGTGGAGGCGGTGGTGGTGGGAGTATGACTCCTACTGGTGCTGAAGCTCCTGCTGGTGGCTGCATATTGGGCGGATTGCCCCCAACAACCTGAGCAGCAGGTTGATCGTTGGATGATCCAGCAGCTGAGTTCACCATTCCCAAAATCTCAGGCGCCCCTACCTGGTGCGCCAACTATCGGTGGTTTGGAACCGGCAGATCTCCCGACACTACTAAAGTGTTGGAGGAATTTGATGTTCGGTGTGGGCGCGCGGAGATTCAAGAAGGTGAATCGTAAATGGCACAGGAGACACGGAAGTTTACGTGGTTCGGGCCGCCTGTGCATGATACCCTACTCCACGGGTGTGTTGGTGTTGTATTAGCTATATGAGCTTGTACTGAGCGTCTATGGAACGTGTCAGTAGATGATCCCCCTGAACGTGTCGTCGGCCTGTCCTTTTATAGTACAAGGGCAGGCCGTTACAAGTTAGCCTGGCCCGACATGTGGCCCCGGCGGTTACTAGTATTAACACTTATTCAACGCATTTAATTGTCCTTAACGACCGGGTAATGGGCTTTGACAGCACCGTTACTGGTAATTAAGGTCATTCGATCGTGTGTCATTAATATGGTATTAATGACACTTAATCGAGTCTTGAAGTCCTTGATTTCCCTTTGAAGATCCGGAGCCGTTGCGGGGTCTTCCGGAGGTCGGAGGCTGAAGTTCCAACGGTTGGACACGTGGTAGCTCCGGAGCATACTGTGGGAAGCAGGCAGCTCCGGAGCTACCTGACACGTGTCAGGTCCGGAGCTTCTCTTGGTCTGGGGTTAAGTCTGGAGGTGCCCTCTCGGTACATGGCCCAGAGCTTCCCCCTTGTGGGTGGTAGCTCCGGTTTGATAGTACACGTGGCGACCCTGGGATTAACCATGCTGGAGAAGCGGGTCCGGTTATATCTGACATGTGGGCCTCCGAAGGTCCTCAAATCAAGTAGATGACTTTCCTTCAAGATCTTTGTAACCTCAAGGGGTGTACGGTTTCTAGGTTACCGACAGGTGTACTCAGGAGAAAGCTCTATCTTGTGGATTTCTCTGCAGATAAACACCAACTTGATACATGCCTAATTGCAAAAACTAACATGGGATGGTTTTGGCATAGGAGTCTAGCCCATGTTGGGATGAGGAACTTGCAAAAACTCCTTAAGGGCAAGCACATCCGAGGTTTGAAGAATGTTGTGTTTGAAAAGGATATGTCATGTAGTGCATGTCAAGCCGGAAAGCAAGTTGGAGTTACACATCCATCCAAGAACATTATGAGGACAACAAGACTATTAGAGCTTCTACACATGGATCTCTTCGGTTCAATCGCCTACATAAGTATTGACGGTAACAAATATGGCCTTGTTATTGTTGATGATTTTTCATGTTTTACTTGGGTATTCTTTTTGCATGATAAGAGTGAGACTCAAAGTGTCTTCAAGAAATACTTAAAGAGAGCTCAAAATGAGTTCTCCTTAAGTATCAAGACGATAAGGAGTGACAATGACACCGAATTTAAGAATACTCAAGTTGAAAAAAATTTAAATGAAGAAGGCATCAAGCAAAGTTATGTGAGATGTCAAAACAACTCGATCCTTAAGGCTCACCAGGACAGCCTCCATACACACAATATGAGACTATCCTCATGATAGAACTTGTTGTAAGTCTACCACCACAGTAGCACATACACCAACACTAACCCATATGCCCCGATCATAACTCATACATGCTCCATACCGACCATACAACATAAAAGAGGCAACATCATCATGTATAAACTCATCATTCCAATAGGCGACAAATAGAACTAACATGGCTCTACTGTATCACTCGACGCTCAACGGATGCAGTGATTATCTACTGGTCACGATGGATAAACCTCACATAGGATATGATCAAAAAAGGATAGATGGAACTTGCTTTCACTACCGTCGACTGCGTCGTGCTCCTGGTTAGCTGGTTCCTCCGGATTCTCTTCCGGCACTAGGTCTGCTCCGGCAAAGCGCACACAAGCAAATATACAAGCAAAACATACATACATTAATACATCATACGATTTTAAGTGTATTAAATAGTTCATAATTTTAGATGAATTTTAGAAGAAGAATCGAATTAAACGGAGGTCATACGGGTGAGATATTGATTTTATAAGATGGAGGCTAGGTTAATTACGAGAACTAATATTTAATTAGACAGTGGCTTACAGGTTTGGTCCAGAGCTTCACGCTAGCTGGGTTTTGTTGGTCTAAGGGCCCACGGCTTGGTCCAAAACGGCTAAGCATGCTGCTGCTTTGGACTTGGTGTGAGGGAAATGAACTGGGCCCACTACAGCTAATGCGTGGACGGGTGGAGTCCGGCTTATAGCCTGCTTACGGGTTGAGCTCGGCCAGGGGTGTAGGCCGCACGGCTGATGGGTTTAGCTACTAATGGTCCAGCTAAATCGTAGAGATTGGCTAACTAAGCCTACGGCTCGGCAGACATTTTATGGAGGAAGAAACAGAGGCTTCGTCCTCCTACGCTCTGGACGCCATGGATGGGTTCTGGAGATCGATTCAACGCAGGAGATGGGTGAGGGCAGCCAGAGAATGAGGGAAAATGTGTATCAAGGTCACAACTTACTCGGGTGAAGCATCAATTCAGGTATCTGACAGGGAAGACGACGGTTGCACGGGAGGTCCCAGCCATGGCGGCTGGTGGTAATGGTTGGGCCCGAGAAGCGGGGGAAATGGCTCGAGGACAGGTCTGGAAGGTAGCTTGAGCCTCGGAGGTGCTTATCTGAGGCACGACTCGGATGGGGAGAGCTCTTCGCCGGAGATCGACGCGGCACCTTCGGTGTGCGGGAGAGCGGCGGGATGGTGAAGCGCGATGGGCAAAGCTGAGGTTGGCGGGTTCGATTTATAGGAAGCCAAAAGGCGGTGGGCGGCCGGCTTCTTCGCTCACTGCGCCAAGTAATGGCGACAAGATGACTCATTGCGACTAGGACAGCGACTGTGCGGCACGCGCGTGAGAAGACCACACGACAGCGGCTCTTTACTGCGCCTGCCTGAGACGTCACGTCATCCGGTCCGACGTCGTCTAGTGGTGCCATGCAGTGGCAACCAAGGTGGTCGTCGTCGTTGCGACGCGGGTTAAGGGGGTAGGTGGCGGTCACTTCTTTTGAGCAGCAGCGGGCGAGAGTGAATGCGTCGTACGCGTTCAGTAATCTTCGAGGGCAATGGAGAACGAAGAGGGGAGGGGAACGGCGAGTTCGTTCCGCCATAATCAGTGTTGTTGTTGTGTTTATTCCAGAGGAGAGCGTGTGTTGCTGTTTGGCTAGAGGAAGAAGAAAGGGACTTTTTGCAATTAAGGAGGGGGTGACTGGAAGATAAGTTGCACTGGCTTGGTACAGAGGCGTGGTCACCTAGGAGGTTGGGACGGTTGATGCTCCCAAGAAAGAAACGTCCAGGGAATAGGGAGTGGGTCCCAGTTAGTTTAGTTTTGTTATTAATTTGCCCTTTCTCTTTATTTTCTTCATTTTTAATTATTATTCTGTCTTGATTTATTGTTGATATTATATTTGTTTTATTTTCTCTTCCTCTTTATTTATTTTATTTTTTTATTGATTTTGAAATTTTACTATGTGCATAAATATGATGGGTGATTTATTCTATAAGTTTGGTTTATTAGCTTATGAAAAATGGGATGTTACACACTGCCGTCGGCCGTCGCCGCCCCCACACGCCGACAGTCTGGCTCTACTGTCGGCCGGCGCCCCGCCCCTACTGTTGTTGGTTGTTGAGACTGGGAGCCTGGGATTGACGCCCTGTGTCCAGCACCACCGAGGCACTGACACCCTCAGTCCCTCACTTCACTTCACCAAAGGTGAAACCACCCCCTGTCCCCCTCTGTCTCGCTGTGACAGAAGGTGAAATCATACATTTATATGATTTGTTTACATTGGCATATGATTTGTTCAGTCCGCCGATAGAAGAGACACCCGCTAGCACACCGGCTTCGATATTAGCCCTTCCTCCACGTTAGCTTCTTTTCGAGTTCTATCTGCCTCTACCGACTGGTAAAATTCTCTTCTATTCAATTACTTATTCATTTTTGAGAAAATATGTAGTTTGTATGAGTTTATGACAATGAGAAAGTTTTGTATGCAGGAATTGGTAGTAGCAATGTTGCGGCATCTTCTTCAAGTGTGAATGTAGTTGCAAGTGATCTCAAGTTGTTAGTGATGATGGTGGTGATGAAAGAGCTACAAAGAAGTGTAAGAAAAGCACTTCGGAAGTGTGGCAACATTTTACTAAGGAGGAGAAGATTGTAATAGTCGATGGCAAGCAATATGTACAAAAATGGGTATCTTGTAACTTTCCAAGGTGCAAGACAAAATTTAGATGTGAGAGCAGTATGAAAACATCTAGATTTCGGACACATCTAAAGAATGTACACAATATTGTGAAAGGTCAACAATAGCTAGCGGCAGGAAAGGATCATGAAAAGGACTTGCATTATGTTGAACCCTGCAAGTATGATCCAGAGGTTAGCACAAGAAAGTTCAATTTGGCAATTATCATGCACGAATATCCTTTTAACATTGTGGAGCATAAGTATCTTGTGGACACTCTTAAATCTATGTGTCCTACTTTTTCATTGAAACCTCGCATAAGTGTTAGAAAAGATATCTTAGATATGTACTATGAAGAAAAGAGCAAGTTATTTGCATATCTCAAGGAATTTAAATATAGATTCAGTACAACAATGGATACGTGGATATCAAATCAAAACAAAAGATATATGTGTGTCACAGTGCATTGAATAGATAATGATTGGCAAATTCAAAAGAGGATCATTAATTTCTTTCATGTAGAAGGGTGACACACAGGACAAAAGTTGTATGTATCCTTCACTGAATGCATGGTTAGGTGGAATCTAGAGAAGAGATTATTCTCATTGACTCTAGATAATGCATCATCTAATGAAGTAGCGGTGAAAGATAAAATTGATAATTTGAAGATCAATGGTGGCACTTCTTCTTTGGTGTGTGATGGTGCCTTTTTTCATGTGAGATGTGCTAATCATATTTTGAACCTAGTTGCTAGGGATGGGTTGAGTGTAATTTCTAATACCAATGCAAATATCAAGTCACTTGTCCTAGCTGTGAAGAATTCTCCACAACAATAGGAGGAATTAATGGAGCGTGCAATTTTTGAGGGATTGGAAACTAATAAGAGAATCTCACTTGTTGTATCAACAAGGTGGAATTCAACTTATTTGATGTTGAGGGATGCTTTATACTACAAGGTCTACTTTTTGAACTTTTAAATTTGTTAATTGAGTTGTATTTCTTGTAACTTTATAAATCTTATATTTTTTTTGTCTCTGTTGTAGGAAGCTTTTATGAGGCTCAAGAGGGTTGATCGACGAAGGTATGATCACATATGTCCATCTCCTGATGAATGGATAAAAGCAAACACATTGTGCCATTCTTTGAGGAAATTTAATGAGTTAATTGAACTTCTATCTGGTACTTTATATCAAACTACCAACGTATTTTACAAAGGTTTTTGTGAGATTAAAAGTATGCTTGCCGATTGGTCTAAACATGAAGATGTAACTATTCGTGAAATGTCCATTCCTATAGGCAAGAAGTTTGAGAAATATTGGCAGAAATCTAATGTGGCTCTTGCAGTGGTAAATTTCCTTGATCCAAGGTCAATTATGTTTATGTTATCATCATTTACCATGCTATTAGAGTTTCGAATTGCTTGATGAAATGAATTGTTACTTTCTATATTTTAAGGTACAAGAGAAAAGTAATAGAGTTCTACACAAAAAATTTCTATGATGATGTGTTATATCATTCTATGATTGAGAAATTTGTTACTATAATGAGACACATGTATCAGATTTCTATTGCACAAAAACCTTCTTCAAAGACAGCGGATACTAACAAAAGCAACATATTTGATTCCTTTACGAATGTTGAAGCTCAAGAGTTGAAAAATTTTATAAATGAGTCATATGTTGATGCTGAAGAATGCTCAAATGATCTAAAAAAAATATATAGCTGCACCACTATATAAGCACAGTGGACCTTCTTTATTTGATAATTTATCATGGTGGAAGCATCAAGGAAATGAATATCAGATTCTTTCCCAAATGGCTCGAGATGTGCTAGCCATACAAGTGTCAACAGTTGCTTCAGAATCGGCTTTTGGCATATTTGGATGATGGCTAACTTGCCTAAGCCTAAGCTTATCCACTTGCCACACTTGTGGCGCGCCTAAGTTAGCTAATATTAGCATGTGTTTGGATTGCTACCATAACCTAAGCTTAGGCGCGCTTAAAATTTTTTGGCATGTGTTTGTTTTGTTACTATGACTAAGCTTAGGCAAATAGCTAAGTTTAGGCGGTTGATTTGAACGCCACAATTGAGACAATTTTTTATTAGGCAATGGAAGCAAAAGTTGCCTAACTTTTGTGGCATACCTAACCTTAGTCAACAACCAAATGCTCGCCTAAAACAGTGTGGCATGCCTAACATTAGGCTTAGGTAAGTTAGGCATTGAACCAAACAGATAGTGTCGATAGACGTGTCATTGATCCACAACATAATTGACTCGATCCTGAAATTGTACAAGCTTTGATTTGCACCAAGAGTTGGACTGCTGCACCAAGAAAAGGTGATAAGTTTGTTGATGTTTTTGCTTAATGTTTCGTATTTTTGAGGGTTCATATTTTCCTATGTCATTTTCATCTATTTCAGATTGTAAGAGTATTCCTACTACAGTTGATGATTTTGTGGAGACGATGGGTATCAAGAAATTTAGGTTTATTTATTATCAGTAAAATAGGTAGCATCATTTTACCTAATGCTCCATTATTTCATAGGACGAGAACATAGAAAGTGATCCTGATGAGATGAATGATGTTGCTAATTTCATCATCTAGCGGTGATAAAAGATTGGAACATATTATTGCAATGTTGTTGTTGACGTGTGAAAATAAAAAGAGTCATTTAATTTTGTATACATGTTGCCGTTTTTTGCAGGGTGGATGAATAGAGGGTGTTGTTGCTGCAGTGATGTTGCTGTTTTGGTGCTGTTTTGCTGGCTGCTGGCGTGCTGCGTACTGCTGTTTTGGTGGCTACTAGCGTGCTGAGTGTTGTTGTCTTGCTGGCGTGTTGGTGTACTTTATGTGTTGGTGTTTGCTGCTGTTTTAATGTTGCATGTGTGCTATTTTCATGCTTTTTTTATGTTTTAATGTGTATGAACTATGACAAACTATATATTTGTGTGTTTGAACTATATATGATATATGTATTATGTATGAATTATTTGTGTGTTTTATGTATGAACCATGTATGCATTTGATGTGGATGTGGTATGAATTATATATATGAACTATGAATTACATGTTACTTATTAATTATTTTTTCCGAAATAAATATTTGAATCCGTCTGATATCTATAATTTTTCGATCCGATGAATTCGTTTTCGATCCACCCGATAAATCCGATACAAAATCTATTTCCAACAACAACCCATATGAATCACTTTCCAAAGTTATTATATAAATATCGATATAGAAAATTATTTTATCTGTCCATATCTGTCTTTTCATCCCTACATACGCTACCGCCGAGGCAGCGCCGCGATGCTCATGCTCTGTGGTCACGAGTGCGCCGCGTCACCGAGGACGTGCCTTCACCTGCGGCCGTGACAGACCTGGCCAACGTCCGCCGCGCGTCCGTCGGGTCCGTGGCCGAGTTCCAACGTCTCTGCAGCCATCACTTGTTCCTTCCTGTAGTTACTGTATTATGGACCTTACTTTCGTCGCATCTGGTGAGAAGTAATGATTTTCACTGCGAAACATTCTGATGATTAATTCTCTAAAAAATAACGATCCTGATAACCAAAATTAATTACTGCTGAACCTGTACAGGCAAAAACAAAGCATCTCCTGCCTTCTGAAACCGAAGTGGATTTTAATCGACAAAACACATGAAGTAACAACAATGATGGCCTGGCCTTAGCGGTTAGAGTTTCGGGGGCCGTTGGGGGAAGAAGATGCAGACTCGACAATGAGGATGCCGCCAGGGACGATGGAAGGAGGGAGGCGGGTGATCAAACACGGAAGTAGTAATGGAGAGAGGGAGAGAACGAGCACTTGCCTGGTTCGAAGCCAGAGGAAGAAGAAAGCGAGCTGTCCAATCAGAAGTGAATGGATTGGATGCGTCGAGTGAAAGGAGGGAACAACTAGAATGCAATCAGCACTCTGGTGCAATCATGCAAAAATTAAATTTGAACCACACGATCTCCATCCAATAGTTATTGCATTTTATACTTAAACCCTCCCACCCGATAATAGAAATACACTGTATTAAGTGGAGGAATTTAAATGTAAAGCACCGTAACCATTAGATGAAGATCATGTAGTTCAGATTTAATTTTTGCACGATTGCACCAGAGTGCTGATTGCATTCTAGTCGTTCCCGTGAAAGGACGGTGGCATGTTCGAGCCCGACTGGTTCGGGGACATGGATATGGACATGTACTAGGCAAACCTCGCGCAGGGCCTGCTCATCGAGCCGCCGCCCACTAGGAACCCTAGCAGCCACCGGTCAGTACCCTAGCAGCCACCGGTCAGTACCCTAGCCGCCGTCGGTCAGGAGGTGAATGGGCACGAGCGCTCCCGTGAGAGGAACTGGAACATAGAGAACCAGGACTGGGCAAAAAAATCAGATACTGAAATGAATGTATGCCTAGAGGGGGGGGTGAATAGGCCTTTTTGAATATTTGTTGGATCCTGCAGCACTCAACAACCGGTTTAATACTAGAGATATCGGACCAGTCCGGTAAAGTGCGGACTAGTCCGGTGTTCACGGACTAAGTTATTAAACTTAATTGATTGGTTTAATTCTTTTATGTGTACAGCGGAAGTAGAGAATCAAACAACAGTTTAACAGCTATATACTGAATTATATCACAATTAAGTCTTATGTTTAACAATTTAACGTAAGATTAACAATGTGTGTGAAACCCTAGATTAATTTGATTAACTTGAATGATGAACAATGAAACAAGACACAAGTGTTTATCTCGTGGTTTGGCTACCACAAAAGGCCACCTACATCCACGTTGAGGAGTCCACAAAAGGACCGGGTTTTCTCCAATCCTACCCTCGTTGGATCGCCACGAAGGTCAATCCTCTTCCACTAATCACAAAGGGGTGAATAACCAAATTCAAGGGGTGATCTCACACTTTGAGAGCTCCCTTAGATTACAAAACACAATACCACCGAAAGCACACTCAAAAGTTACAATTCAAATGCAGGAGTGTGTTAGAGAATCAAACCAAGAGCTCAATGTGGTGTAGCAAGTTTCTCTCCAATGATCTAGATTGAATCCTCAAAGGATTGGACGATTTTGCACTTAATTTCGTGGAGAGAGGTCGTTTTTGAGTCTCTTGGGAGGTGTGATGGCCTAGGGTTCGAGAGAGTGTAAAAGTGGGTCGTGCACCTCTATTTATATGGGGTTTCTAAAAGTGACCATTAGGGTTCAGAAAGTCCAGACTAGTCTGTGGTGGTCACCGGACTAGTCCGGTGTGCTGTGTGTGTTGCAAACCCTAAGTGTCCCAAAATATCGGACTAGTCCGACTGAAAGCGGACTTGTTCGATTCCGCTACTGGAAATCTTCGGACTAGTCCGATGTCCATCGGACTTGTCCGGACATGTGAAACCCTAAGAGTGTTGGATGACAAGTCCGCACTTGGAGGACTTGTCCGACTTGGATCAGTGGGGTTTTTCGGACTAGTCCGTGTGAACATCGGACTTGTCCGAAGTGGATCAGAAAGGATATCGGACTAGTCCGGTTAATAACGGACTTGTCCGATTTTGTGTGACTTGTGTAGTGTTTTGAGGACTAGTCCGCACTGGGGAGGACTAGTCCGATTCTAGTCACAAAGATATCGAACTAGTTCGACAGATATCGGACTTGTCCGATCTGGTGCAGAAAGGTTTATCGGACTAGTCCGGTGATGAACGGACTAGTCCGGTCCTGTATAACTCTGTGCAATGTGTGTGTTTAATTATCATTGAGCTCTTGGGGTGTGTTTCCTTAACACACTCCATACACAATAATCTGTTATTCTTTTTCCTTGAGCTCATTTCCGCTTTGCTTCTCCTCATCCCTTCTTTTTGGTATTTTGCTCATTTTTCCATTATAGGCCTGCATTCATCTCAATAAAGAGGTTAGGATCCCAATTGCTTGTCATAAATCATCTAAAACCCACAAGGGAGTCCTAGATGCACTTTCAATCTCCCCCTTTTTGGTGATTGATTTTCATAAAGTATGCACATATGAATCAAAATACATCAAGCAGTGAGAGAATTATCCATATGTGCATTCTTTATGGTGGGATGCATAACTAAGTACATTAAGACATCGAGAATGACATAATTTGCATTAATCAACCAAAATAAAGCACATATGTCATTCCAGGAGCAAAAATTACAGATTTTAACCAATACTTCTCAAATTAAGTAAGCATTGTATTCACAGAACCAAAGTTAATCTTAGAAACACAGTTAAAACATTACAATCACAAAGATAGATAAAAAGAGCTCTCTCCTCGCATCCTACAGCTAAAGCTAAGACTCCCCCTCAATCTATCCCCCTTTGGCATCAAGACACCAAAAAGATGAGAGGAGGGTCCTAGGGTCTTCACTCTTCACTGTCGGTCCTCTCGTCGTCGTCTTCGTCTTCTTCATCATCAGCTTGACGAGGAGGAGAAGGAGGAGGGACGGAGCCACTCGAGCCCCCAATGCCAAAGTAGGCAAGCTCGGAGGGGTTCAAGGGCGCGAGCTCAGTGTAGTCTAGATCAGAGCCCTCAGAGATCACTGGAGATCCAATGGGATCAATCTCCAGCTTTTGGCAAATTTGCTTCACATTGGCCTTTATGTACTTCACGTCCGCCTTTCTCTTCTGATTGAGCTTGTGGACCTTCACTCCGGCCTTCTTGCAGGAGGTGAATATAACAGCCAGATACTTGAGGATCCCACTAGCTGATCCTCTCTGAGGGGCTTCCCTAGAAGTAGGGGCAGCCCTGCCACCTTCACTCGATCTTGCCGGTGTCTCGAGACTGGAGGCTGGCGAAGGAGCACCCTGCACACTCGGCTTTTGAGGCATTTGAGGCCTCAAGGGGAGATGCTCCACATCTTTCACAAACTCAATGCCGGTGACTTTTTCAATCACAAACATAAGTTAAGGAGCATATCCGCAAGATCTGTTGGGAGTGCAGGATATGTTTACCATATTATTCCAAATGTATTCCGCCACATCAAATGGGCGGTCCTTGCTTATGACTCTCATCAGAGTCCGGAGGTATCCTTGCACACTCCCTGCATCCCCATCCTTAGGGGCAATGGTCTTTCTTAACACTCTGTTCAACACCACAAAGAATGGCTTCATGTTTTTGGTGGAAGGAGGGTTGAACTTTGAGTTTGGCTCATATAGAAACTTCATCTTGTCCTTGTCAATGACACCAATGTTGTGTATAACTAAGCAATCAGACCTTGTGGTGTCAAGATGAAGCAAGCTAGTGAAATCTTCTTGAGTGATGCTGTACTTGGATCCATGGGTCATCCAAGTGACACTCTCTTCATCCTCACTAGAGAAGTGACAGGTCGCAAAGAACTGCGCAATCACTTCATCATTCCAGTTGTGTCTAAAAGCAAACAGATCTCTCAGTCCATGCTTCTCAATGGCTCTCATTACATCAGTGAATGGTGAGCAGCCCTTCTTCTTAAAGTGTGCCCAGTCAATCCACTGACTGCGCACCACGGGGGTCTTCATCGGTAGATACACCGATTTGTAGAAATCTGCATGGAAGTTGCACCAGAACCTTCCATCTGCAGTTTGCTTCGGCTTGCCATACCAGTCAATGCTTCTGAATTTTGCAGCCGAGTCACTGCCCTTGCCATTGAACTTCTCCTCAGTAGGGTCCCGGACCCCTTCCCTGGGAGCATGCAGCTTCAAGGGCCCGACTGGCCCCGTCGCTATCCCTTTTCCCTTGCCCTTTGCTTGGTGGGCACTTGCCGAGCTAGGGCCACCACCAGCCTTAGAGGCTGGCACCTTGGAGGCCGGCTTCTTCGCTAGCACTTTCCTCCGAGCCTGAGGAGGGGAAGGAGCAGGCTCGGAGGATCTTTCTTGGCGCTTCTTGCCAAGACCCGTCGAAGTCCGAGGTTCCACCTCGTGGTCCATCTCGGCCTCAAAGTCGGATATTTCATCGTTTGAGCTCGACATGATCTGAGAATCATTTGCAAGAATGATGATAAGTGATACAAGGCATAGGTATGAAAAGATAGCAAGGAAGTGCATTAAGGAATTGAAGAATTATGTTTTAAGTTCAGAAACATCGGACTTGTCCGGTTCACAGGCACGGACTAGTCCGGGGGACCGGACTTGTCCGTGCATGGACCGGACTAGTCCAGTGTTCATCCTCAAAAACCTAACATAGTGGACAAAGGCTGATTCCTAATGCATAACAAGTTTAGCATACACGTAGTACATCAAAGGGGCATGTATCTAGTGGAAGATGCTAGGCTATTCGATCAACAATGGAGAAAAACTAGATTTATAGGGTTTGGGAGAAAATTACCGAAGAATTCGACTGAAGCTTGAGGAATAGGGAGTTGGAGCCCGGACAAGTCCGCTAGCTTCAATCCGCACGAGGTCAAGCTTGATTTGCGCCCAAATGCGCAGCTTTTTGATGGTGGGATCAAGGAACCGCCTTGGGAGCTCGAGCGCAAGAGAGAGAGTGCGTGAGGAAGAGTGGGGATGAGAGAAATTAGGGTTTTGTGGCGGCTAGGGTTATGGACACGAAAAATCGGACAAGTCCGGAGATGACCGGACTAGTCCGAACTCATCCAAAGAGCTATATCGGACTAGTCCGTGGTCTATTGGACTAGTCCGGCCTAACCGGCACTCGGCGGACTAGTCTGCAGGGGCGGACTAGTCCGGGTAACCACGGACTAGTCCGTGGTCACCAGGAGAAATTTGCATAGCCCATTCATATATATTTGAAGGTTCATAAATAGAGAATGGAGGGGCAAAACAAATCAATTAATCTTGATGAATTTGATCAGTAAGCATACAACAAACAAACAATGATCATAATTCACCAAGATCTAGTAATTGACATAGTTTTTGAGAAAAATTGAGAGAGATGTTTTTCACAATTCAATCAACATTTTGAAGAATTCATACAGGTATGCAACTTTTCAAGCCACACTCCAAGAATCAAGGATATTTAGTTCATTTCGGAGTTCGCAAAAACGCTTTTCATCAAGTGGCTTGGTGAATATGTCGGCCAATTGCTTTTGGGTGTTGACATGTGAGATGGTTATATCTCCTTTCATGGAATGATCTCTCAATAAATGATGTCTTATGTCTATGTGTTTAGTTTTAGAGTGCTCAACTGAATTGTGGGCAATTTTAATGGCACTCTCATTGTCACAAAGGAGAGGAATACGGTTCATATTGTAACCGTAATCCCTTAGAGTTTGTCGCATCCAAAGGAGTTGTGCACAACAACTCCCGGCTGCAACATACTCCGCTTCGGCTGTAGATAGGGCAATGGAATTTTGTTTCTTGGAGGACCAGGAAACTACGGATCTCCCTATGAATTGGCATGTGCCGGAGGTGCTTTTTCTATCTACTTTGCACCCGGCATAATCTGCATCGGAATAACCAATGAGATTGAATTTTGAGCCTTTTGGGTACCAAAGACCAAGGTTGGGTGTATGAACCAAATATCTCAAGATCCTTTTTACGGCTGTCAAGTGACATTCCTTAGGGTTGGCTTGAAATCTTGCACACAAACACACACTTAACATAATATCTGGCCTAGATGCACATAAATAGAGTAGAGATCCAATCATGGAGCGATATACCTTGTGGTCGACATTAGGTCCATCTTCATTGAGATCCAAGTGGCCATTTGTTGCCATAGGGGTCTTTATGGGCTTTGCTTTGTCCATGCCAAACTTCTTAAGTGTGTCCTGCGTGTACTTGGTTTGGCTTATGAACGTCCCTTCCTTTTGTTGCCGCACTTGGAATCCCAAAAAGTATTTTAATTCTCCCATCATTGACATTTCAAACCTGTCTGTCATGATTTTGCTAAATTCCTCACAAAAAGATTGATTAGTTGAACCAAAAATTATATCGTCAACATAAATTTGACAAATAAAAAGATCATTATCTAAATTCTTTGTAAATAATGTATAATCTAATTTGCCAATTTGAAAATCATTCTCAATTAAGAAATCTCTAAGACACTCATACCAAGCTCTAGGAGCTTGTTTGAGGTCGTAGAGAGCCTTACGCAATTTATATACGTGGTCGGGGAACTCTTCGTCTTCAAATCCGGGTGGTTGCTCCACGTACACCTCTTCCTTGATCGGTCCGTTGAGGAAGACGCTTTTCACGTCCATTTGATACAGCTTGAAATCATGGTGAGTAGCATATGCAAGTAATATTCTAATAGATTCAAGCCTAGCTACTGGAGCAAAAGTCTCATCGAAATCCAAACCTTCGACTTGTGAGTACCCGGCCACAAGTTGTGTCTTGTTCCTTGTCACCACCTCGTATTCGTCTTGTTTGTTGCGGAAGACCCACTTGGTGCCGATGATGTTTGCATTGGGTCTTGCCACAAGTTCCCACACTTCGTTCCTCTTGAAGTTGTTCAATTCTTCTTGCATCGCCACCACCCAGTCCGGATCCTTCAATGCATCCTCAATCCTGCGTGGTTCCAAAAAGGATACAAATGAATAATGCTCACAAAAGTTAGCTATGCGAGATCTAGTGGTTACTCCCTTTTGGATGTCATCGATGATATTGTCGATTGGGTGATCCCTTTGGACGCATTGGTGTACTCTTGGATGTGGCACTTGAGGAGTTGTGTCTTCATGATTGTCTGCTTCTCCCCCTAAGTGGTTGCCTTCATTGACTTGTTGATCATCTTCGTACTCTTGTGGTTGATCTTGTGTTGAGGCTCCCACTTGATTGATGGTCTCCTCTTGTGGTTCATTTTCCTCATGTTCGTGTGAAGGTGGTTCTTGTGGTCGAACTTCGCCTAGAGCCATTCTTTTCAATGCTTGACATGGAGCTTCTTCTTTACCTAATTCACATGAATCAACTTGCTCCTTTTGCGAGCCATTAGTCTCATTGAACACTACGTCACGTGCAACTTCAACAAGTCTGGAGGCCTTGTTGAAGACACGATAGGCGTAAGTGTTCGAATCATAACCAAGCAAGAAACCTTCATAGGACTTCGAAGCGAACTTTGAAGTCCTAGGCTTCTTGTTCAGGATGTAACATGGAGAACCGAAAACTCGAAAATATGAAATGTTTGGTTTGTTACCGGTAAGTATCTCATAGGGAGTCTTCTTGACTAGTCGATGGAGATAAAGTCGATTTGCGGCGTGGCAAGCGGTGTTAATCGCTTCCGCCCAAAATCGATCCGATGTCTTGTACTCATCGAGCATTGTCATTGCCATCTCAATGAGTGTTCGGTTCTTTCTTTTGGCAACTCCGTTTTGTTGTGGCGAGTATGGCGCTGAGAATTCGTGCTTGATGCCCTCTTCATCAAGGTACCCCTCCACTTGTGTGTTCTTGAACTCCGTGCCATTGTCGCTTCGAATACTCTTGATTGTCAATAAAAATTCGTTTTGGGCTCGCTTGAGGAATTTCTTGAGTGTTCCTTGTGTTTCTGACTTATCATGCAAAAAGAACATCCAAGTGAAGCAAGAAAAATCATCAATGATAAGTAAATCGTATTTGTTACCGCCGATTCTTATGTAAGCAATTGGACCAAACAAGTCCACGTGAAGTAGTTCGAGCGGTCTTGTCGTAGTCATGACGTTCTTTGCGGGATGATGTGCTCCAACTTGCTTCTCGGCTTGGCACGCGCTACAAGGCCTGTCTTTCTCAAAAACAACATTCTTCAAACCTCGGATGTGATCGCCCTTGAGGAGTTTTTGAAGGTTCCTCATACCAACATGCGCTAGCCGTCTATGCCACAGCCAACCCATGTTGGTTTTTGCAATCAAGCATGTGTCGAGTTCGGCTTTATCCTTGTTGAAGTCAACCAGGTAAAGCTTTCCCTTCAACATACCCTTGAATGCAATAGAACCATCACTCCTCCTAGATACGGTCACACCCTCGTTAGTGAACAAGCAATTATAACCTTTGTCACATAGTTGAGATATGGACAACAGGTTATAATCTAAAGATTCAACATGTAAAACATGAGAAAGCGTGTGTTCAGAGGATATTGCAATTTTATCGGTACCGAGCACCCTTCCTTGACTATTATCTCCGAAGTATATGCCTTCGTTTGGGTCCTCGTTGTCTTCATATTCCACGAACATCCTCCTTTCTCCGGTCATGTGATTGGTGCACCCACTGTCCAGCACCCATTTGGATCCACCGGAGGAATATGCCTGCAAAAACAAATTATGTTTTGGTTTCAGGTACCCAAGCTTGCTTGGGTCCTTGGAGGTTAGTCACAATATATTTGGGCACCCACACATGGGATTTTGTGTTCCCATGGCGTGACCCAACATAATAAGCATAGACCTTGCCAAGGTTGTTTCTCATTAACACATAGGAGGCATCAAAAGTTTTAAATAAAAGCTGCTGTTGTTCATGAGACTGACTAGTCTGGGGGCCGGACTTGTCCGGATGACAGGACTTGTCCGGACACGGACCGGACTAGTCCGGTATTCATGTGAGTTCAAGTTTTTATCCTTCGACTTACCAGTTTGAGAGGATCTTCCCTTCACAAAGGAGATCCTTCCCTTGTTATTCTTATGACTTCCAGCATGTAGCTTTTCATCATAAGAGTAACCAATACCATACTTGACATTTGGAGGTCTTTGGCCCAAGTATGCACTACGTGCATAGTTGATCTTCTCCTTGTCAAATATGCTACATTGAGTAGGATTTTTATCCTTTGTGGAGATTGATTTCCCTTTCGATCTGGTGTCAGTTTTACCACATGTGCACATATGAGCAAATTCAGTTTTAGTGGGTTCAGAAGGTGAGTTTGAAGAAGAGGAAGGTTCACTCAGCTTGAGTGACTCAACTTGCACTTCAAGGATCTTGTTAACCTTGATCAGGTCAGCAAGTTGGTCCTTAATTGCAACATTTGAGTCGGTTAACTCCAAGCAAACTTTCTTGCTTGAAGCTAACCCAAGCTCCAGTGAACTGTTTTTCTCCTTTTCAAGCTCTAAAAGTTTTTCAAGTTCGACATTCTCCTCCTTTTGGGAGATAATCATGTCCTCTTGACGATCAATTAACCTTTCCTTCTCAACAAGTTGGTCAAGTAAGAATTTCATTTTTGTTGCAGTTTTCCTATCTAGTCCATTTAGCATATCCTCATCATCGCTATCTATTTCATCATCACTAGAGTAGGAATGCATGGAAGGGGTTTTGATGTTTACCTTGGGTTTACCTTCCTTTTCCATAAGGCAAGTGCCATTTCCCTTTCTTGCGCCAAGTGTAGGAAAGAGTGTAGATTTCTTGGACGTGTTCTCGATGGCTATGCTAGCCATCTCTTCTTCATCGGATGATGAGGACTCATCATTTGAGTCCCACTCCTTCCCAATATGTGCTTGTTCGGCTTGTTTCTTATTCTTGAAGAACTTCTTAGGTTGAGGCTTGGATTCTTTAGTATTCTTCTTGTTCTCCTCATATGGGCAATCCACTATAAAGTGGTTATATTCACCACAATTATAGCACGCCCGTCTCAATTTTGGCTTTGTTCTTTCCTTGTACTTGCCTTCACTTGATTTTGTCCCTTGCTTTTTCTTCATTATTCTCTTGAACTTTTTCATGAACAATATCAAATCCTCTTCATCTAGCTCACTGCTCTCTTCATCTCTGTCCTCCTCTAGTTGTGCTTCTCTTGCTTCTTTGGATAGAGGCTTGAGGGTGTACTTTAAAGTGACTCCTTTCTTCTTCGTCGAGGTGAGGTCGGCAATTTCCTTGACGTGCTTTGCTTGTTTCTCCATCATTTCAAAGTTGATAATTTTACCAAGCAATTCATCTAGAGTCATCCTTTTGTATCCGGGGCTTTCTCTAATCATGGAGCATAGCGTGACATTGCGAGGCATAAAAGCTCTAAGGATGAGCTTTACCACCTCATGGTCATTCCACTTCTTGCTCCCATATGATTGCACTTTATTGACGAGTGTCTTCAATCGATTGTACATATCCTGAGGTGACTCGTCTTCCTCAATTGCAAATCTTCCTAGTTCGCCTTCGATCATTTCAAGCTTTGCTTCACGCACATGTCGGTCACCTTCATGTGCGGTTTGCAGAGTATCCCATATTTCCTTACCAATTTCGAGTCCATCCACCTTGGTGAACTCGTCCTAACTGAGTGAGGATGTGATTACAGCTGCGGCTTGAGCATTTCTGTGAATGGCCTGCTCTTGGCTTGGGGTGAGCTCTTCGTCGTCATCCGGAATATCTATCCCTGTGCATACAATATGCCATAAACTTGGGTTGAGAGAAATCAAATGCATTTTCATATTCTGCCTCCACATGGAGTAATCACTTCCATCCAAGTGTGGGGCTTTTCCAAGTGGGATAGATAAGTAATGGTTGTTATTGGAATTTAGACGATCATAGTTAAAAGGATATCGGGAGTAGTCAGTGTGACTACTCCCCTTCTTCTTCTCTTCAACCTTTGCTTTCCTTTTGGAAAGTGCCTTCTTTCTGAGGAGTGCCTTCAGCTCTAGCGTCTCCTCATCATCGTCCTCGAAGTCTTGAATGGCTTCGAGGTACTTCTCCAGTTTTTGGGTCTTGTCGATGTTAATCTCCTCTTGGTTGTTGATTTTGTGGACGTCATTCATGTCCGACATGATCTCTTCGAGCAGTTAAACTCTTTCTTGAAGAACCTGCTCTGATACCAATTGAATGTAGGCCTAGAGGGGGGGTGAATAGGCCTTTTTGAATATTTGTCGGATCCCGCAGCACTCAACAACCGGTTTAATACCAGAGATATCGGACTAGTCCGGTAAAGTGCGGACTAGTCCGGTGTTCACGGACTAAGCTTATTAAACTTAATTGATTGGTTTGATTCTTTTATGTGTACAGTGGAAGTAGAGAATCAAACAACAGTTTAACAGCTATATACTGAATTATATCACAATTAAGTCTTATGTTTAACAATTTAACGTAAGATGAACAATGTGTGTGAAACCCTAGATTAAGTTGATTAACTTGAATGATGAACAATGAAACAAGACACAAGTGTTTATCCCGTGGTTCGGCTACCACAAAAGGCCACCTATATCCACGTTGAGGAGTCCACAAAAGGACCGGGTTTTCTCCAACCCTACCTTCGTTGGATCGTTACGAGGGCCAATCCTCTTCCACTAATCACAAAGGGGTGAATAACCAAATTCAAGGGGCGATCTCACACTTTGAGAGCTCCCTTAGATTACAAAACACAATACAACCGAAAACACACTCAAAAGTTACAATTGAAATGCAGAAGTGTGTTAGCGAATCAAATCAAGAGCTCAATGTGGTGTAGCAAGTGTCTCTCCAATGATCTAGATTGAATCCTCAAAGGATTGGACGATTTTGCACTTAATTTCGTGGAGAGAGGTCGTTTTTGAGTCTCTTGGGAGGTGTGACGGCGCTAGGGTTCGAGAGAGTATAAAAGTGGGTCGTGCACCTCTATTTATATGGGGTTTCTAAAAGTGTCTATTTATATGGACTTGTCTGGACATGTGAAACCCTAAGAGTGTTGGATGACAAGTCCACACTTGGAGGACTTGTCCGACTTAGATCAGTGGGGTTTTTCGGACTAGTCCGTGTGAACATCGGACTTGTCCGAAGTGGATCAGAAAGGATATCAGACTAGTCCGGTTAATAACGGACTTGTCCAATTTTGTGTGACTTGTGTAGTGTTTTGAGGACTAGTCCGCACTGTGGAGGACTAGTCCGATTCTAGTCAGAAAGATATCGAACTAGTCCGACAGATATCGGACTTGTCCGATCTGGTGCAGAAAGGTTTATCGGACTAGTCCGGTGATGAACGGACTAGTCCGGTCCTGTGTAACTCTGTGCAATGTGTGTGTTTAATTATCATTGAGCTCTTGGGGTGTGTTTCCTTAACACACTCCATACACAATAATCTGCTATTCTTTTTCCTTGAGCTCATTTCCGCTTTGCTTCTCTTCATCCCTTCTTTTTGGTATTTTGCTCATTTTTCCATTATAGGCCTGCATTCATCTCAATAAAGAGGTTAAGATCTCAATTGCTTGTCATGAATCATCCAAAACCCACAAGGGAGTCCTAGATGCACTTTCACGAAACCGATTAAACCGAACCGTGGAACCGAAACAAATTCCAGTTAAATGTGAAAAACAACTTTTTTTCGATTTTCGGTTTATTTGCCTGGTTAACCGGATTAACCAACAAACCGACCAAGCAAAACAGCACCCAACACATGAGGACCAACAAGTCCATCACACGAGGCCCACGAGCAAGGCGGCAACCTTAATCTTCCCCACTCCAGTTTTTCCTCACCCGTCAGCTGCCAAACGCCCACACCCGTGCGCCTTCTACCGATGAGAACGAGATCGACCCCCTCTCCTCCCCTCCCTTCTCTTCTTCTCGGATCTGCATGAGCCTTTGAGATCCTCCGCCTGCTGCCGCCAACTCGAGTTGTTGCCCCGCCTTTCTCTGCTCGATGTCGCAGCGAGCTCTTCCGCCTGTCGCCCTCCGCGAGCTCCTCCGCTTGTGGCGCCGCCCTATGCTCCACCCGTGGCGCGTGCCGCCTCGGGCTCCTATGCTCGCCGCCCTATTGCCACACGCACACCCGTCTGGCGCAACGAGCGCGATGCCAAGTCCACGGTCGTGGACAGTTCGATTTCCCAGCTAACCGATAAACCGAACCGAATTTGTCGGTTAACCGGAGGCCCAATTTTTCATTTTTTGTCATGTATTTCGATTTTTGTTTTCTAAAAACCGAAATTAAAAAATTGAGAAAACCGAACCAAAATAGGTCGGTTAACCGAATGGTCACCCCTAGAGAGAACCACGCCGGTGGAGGAAGAAAAAAATATAATGTTGGGATTGTGTAACTAGTGACATGGCGGGTAATTTGAAAAGTTGTAAGAGAAATATGTAAAATATGAAATTCTACTTTGCACTAAGTAAATATGTAGATTTTGAAAAATCCGATTTCTCCTGTGCACCCCTTTGGTTCAGATTTTGAATTTTTGGTAATGAATCTGGCTGGTGCAGCTGAATCAAAGAGACTCTCAAGTTGTTGATGGTATAGTGTATAATGTTTTCGAGTGTTGTTTTCAAAAATTATTTGGAACCATTCCGATATCGACTACTTTCGATATGATATACCTGTTTCTGATATTTCGGATACCATAACTTTCGATGATTTCGTTTCCGAAAAATTTATACGAAAACGAAAACGTTTTAATTTTTTCCGTCCGTTTCCGACAATTTTGATCCCTAACCTTGGGTAGACACGTTTGACTACAAGGAGTCTAATCAGCTAAACTGCGTCTAGTTTGCATCTAAGATGATTATATGTTATGCTTTACAAGGATTAAATATACTTGATACCAGGCTCAGTGCTTGTCTGCTTGATGGATTATCTTGTTTGGGTATGGAGCTTGGCTAAGCAGAACTGTAAGAGCTTGGCTAAGCAGAACTGTAAACTTGGCCTACATGGGTCAACAAATTTAAACACACAGATATAAGAAAGTTTGTTTCGTTACCTGCATGCATAAGTGTTGTGTGAATCTTGTGATTGATATGGTGAGCATTACCTTGATTGATATGGTGAGTATTACCGTCAGTACTTTGAATCTTGTGATTGATATTGGTGAGAATCTTGTGGTCAGGTTCCAGACAAACTATGTCACAAGACCGAAACACTATGGACTAGATACCAAATGAAATAAGTTAAGGTTATTATATTGAGAACTATAATGACATAGCAATTAGAAGCTTTGATGGGTAAAAAAGGAATACTCATTTCGTTCCAAATTATTTGTTATTTTATTTATGTTTGATAAAGTTAAACCTGCCTATATTTGTGAAAGGGGGTTTCGCCTAGTAGTTAAGTTATCTGAGTAGCACTACTCAGATTCTGAGTTCGATTCTCAGTAGGAGCGAATTTCAAGTTGAATTTCACAGTATTAAATGCAGGTACTCTATAGAGGAAGTTATGAGCGCTTAATCTAGGGTGCACTTACGAAAAATATGAAGGGATGAACATGCTGTAATTTTGGCTTACGAAGTCCGGTCCACAATCGTGTGCTTAGTCATCTAGTTATCGTCGTCTTGTTCTAGCTATGAATGTCTGCATTTGTACTCATTTATAATAAATTGATCATAACCTCCTCAGGGGGAAGGTCGAAACTTACCCATCATCTAAATTTTTTTTGCCCATTATTTAATCAATTTCTAAATAATCATAGCTCTCATTGTTCAGGCTTCACGAGCATATTAAAAAGACAAAACAAATAGATAGAACTCAAATGATGGTACTCCTAATAACTGTCGAGCCACAAACGCAGGAAATAAAACAAAGAAAATGTCTTGGAGCCCCACATGTCAGTCATTGAGGAGCGCGAGCGATCATATCAAACAGCTAACCCACAGCTCATCACAGCCCTCGGCGGCGACTCATCAAACTTCAAACGCACGCGAATCATCATCACCGTCCGGAAAAAAACCGAAATAAATTTCCATTCTACTCCGAACCAAAAACCAACCCCCAAATCATTCGCTCGTGCCTCCCGTTTGATTGATCGCCGAGCAACCACCCCACCACCACCCTCAGCGGCTGCGGCGGCGGCGGCGGCGGCGGCAATATCTTCTTCCCCTCCTCGTCGCGTAATCCGCCCACCCATTGCCGAGGAAGAGGAGGAGGAGGAGGCTGGATCTCGGATGGCGTCGGCGAAGTCGTCGCGGTCGCGGCCGGCGGGCCATTCCGGGGTGTTCCCGGTGGGAAGCGCAGCGGCGGTGGGGAGCGGGGGAGGGGGAGGCGGAGGCGACGGCGGGGTGCAGCTCGCCGACAAGCTCAAGATCTTCAAGACGGAAAACTTCGACCCCGATTCCTACGTGCAGTCCAAGTGCCAGACCATGAACGAAAAGGTGAGCCTGATCGATCCTTTGTGAGGGTTTGATTCCGAAGGGGTGGTAGAACGGGGGCTTGCTTCGCCTTTCGTGTCTCCCGGTGGTCTCGCCTGATTAGGTGGATGTATGATCGGCATGACGTGATCTTGGGGGCAGTAATTGGTGCTGGTTTCTGGAATCTGGCAAATTGCGCACATGAGGATATGGGTCTCATGTGCCTTTGCATTGCTTATGTTGCGGTTTGGGACGGTTTGTTCTTAGCGAAATATTGCAATGCTTTCTCGTGAGTTTCGGATGCTGTACTTTATATGTAGGATGATGGTTTTGTCTTTCATATGTTGTTTTGGTCAAAGAACCATCATTACATAATTCTATATGCACGTTTGAGGCTTGGATATAGAAGTCCTGTGCCCCTTTTGGTGAGGATACATCACAATGCGGTTGTGATGTTGGCTTGTATGGTCATGTCATCGTTGGTTGGGGTTTCACTAGACGTTAATTTGTGTAGGTCTTCATTTAGAGTACTTCTGAATCTTCAAATTTCTGTTTACATGGGAAGTTAGGCCATTGCTAAAGAAAGTAACGTATTTTTGAGTTTTGATCTGGCAAAATGATGATCTAGCTATAATATTTTAGGATCACTTAAGCACAAATTTTATCCATAATGAAAGGGATTGTGCAGTACCCCAACATGCTTGCACAAAGGCTTGTTGTTTAAAGGATTATGCAACAGAAGACCAAACTTGACATGGGAGGAGTCCGAACTCTGAAGCTAGACATGAAGGATTGAAATATCATTAGGGTGTTAGTCATATATAGGAGGATGTTGAAATTAGCAATTCACGTACCAAAATTTTGACGTCCGGTTCTTGTTTGGTACCAAGGTTTTGTTGTGATGATTCATGAGTTATCCTCTTGTTTGTGCTAAATTAAAGTCTTGATGTTGCTTTTATAAGAGAAGTGAATGCAGATATTCTGTGGCTTTAATTTCATATGTTGTTTATTTTCTTTTCACAATGTTCACAACTGAAATGGTTACTGCATATTAGAAGAAATATACCCTTGTAAAGCGATATATTTTGGATTTGGAGCTTTTGTGTCAATATTTGAGTGAAAATATAGAAACATGGCAGTTTCTATATTATATGTTTCTAAATTCTTTAGTGAAGAAGATGGCAGATGTATTTTTTTTAGGAATTACGTCTTTCTACTTGCCTTTCTACGGCTTTTCTTTTGGCCATGACATTTTTATGTGTCCTCTTAGGCTCTTAATTCTTCGACCTGTCATTGTCATGTTCTCTTTGTTTGGCATTGCTGAAAGCATTAAATTCTCCCTGAGCTCTGTATATGTTGTAAGAGTCTGTGCGAGACATAGCTTACAAAGAAATTCAAATTGATTTACAGGAAATAAGACATCTATGTTCTTATCTGCAAGACTTAAAGAAGGCTTCAGCTGAAGAGATGCGCAAAAGTGTTTATGCGAATTATGCTGCATTTATCAGGTCTTGCAGCAATCATTTTTTTTTCAATTTTCCTAAACGTGTTTTGCTATTGCCAGCATACCCCATTGTGCTTGGGACAAAGGCTTTGTTGTCGTCGTCGTGTTTTGCTATTGTTACTCCTGTTTGATCCCCCCCCCCCCCCCCCCATCATAGTAACATAAGAACTTGCCTTCTTCAATGCATGCATTGCACTGCCATCATATTGTTATCATTCCCAATTCGACATGAGATCTGTTTCTATGTAAGCTGAAACCTTAATTCATTAGACAAATTGCTTATGCTGCATTTGCCTTCTTGCGCTATTACTTCAATATTGCTGTTTCATTTACCTTATTTTAACTTTCCAATCTCCGTATTTGTTTTTTATTTCACTCTGCAAACTAAATTCATTGAAAATGGCAGTTCAGAAGAATATTTCCTTTTCTGGTAACTTTGGCAAAGCATCATAATTGTGAGTTTTGTCAATGTAATTGTATAATTCATTCTGAAGCTTTTGATCTGCAAAGCATGTAGTTTGTAACATGTGAAATCAGAGGTTACATGTGAGACTTACTTGCTCAAATAACTAGTTTTAACTGACCCTGATCATCAGAACATCTAAAGAGATATCGGACCTTGAAGGGGAGCTTCTGTCTATTAGAAATCTGTTGAATACACAGGCTGCTTTGATCCACTGCCTATCTGAGGGAGTACAGATAGATTCATTGACTTCAGGTCCTGAAGGTTCTGCAGAATATGACATATCTAACGTTGAAGATCAAGAGCCTTCGGAAATACAGAAATGGTCTGCAGATTTCCCTGACATGCTTGATGTTTTGCTAGCTGAACGAAGAGTGGATGAAACACTAGATGCACTGGATGAAGCTGAAAGGGTAGCTCTTAATGCAAAACGACAACAGACTCTCACTTCAGCTGAAATTTTGGCTTTAAGAAGATCTGTCTCCGATAATCGCCAGAGGCTGGCAGATCAGCTCGCTGAAGCTGCTTGCCAGTCTTCCACTCGTGGTATTGAACTTCGTGCTGCAGCTTCTGCCCTCAAAAGGCTCGGTGATGGCCCCCGTGCACACAGCCTCTTACTAAGTGCACAAAATCAAAGGCTTCAATGCAATATGCAAACCATACATCCGTCGAGCACTTCATATGGTGGGGCATACACAGCAGCACTTGCTCAGCAAGATTTTTCAGTCATAGCCCAGGCACTCAGTGACTCTGTAGAGGTCTTTGGTGATGAGTCATGTTATGCATCTGAACTGGTTACATGGGCTACCAAGCAGGTTATGTCCTTTGCTCTCCTGGTAAAAAGACATGTTTTGTCCTCTTGTGCAGCTGCTGGAGGCTTGAGAGCAGCTGCAGAATGTGTTCAAATATCACTTGGCCATTGTTCCTTATTGGAAGCTCGTGGTCTTTCTGTTTCATCTGTTCTCCTGAAACAATTCAAGCCAAGTCTTGAGCAAGCGTTGGATGCTAACTTGAGGAGAATTGAAGAGAGTACTGCTGCGTTATCTGCAGCTGATGACTGGGTACTCACTTATCCCCCAACTGGTATGCGTCCATCAACTAGATCGTCTGCTGCAAATTTGGCACTTCAGCCTAAGCTCTCTAACAGTGCACATCGTTTCAACTTAATGGTTCAGGTAATGATCATCTCTTAGGTTTGAGTTACAGGTGTGAATTATTACATCTATTTCTCATGTTGACAAAAATATGTGGGACTTGAACCCCCCCACCCCCCTTATATTGACAAAAACAAAACAATATGATTTGGAAGCTTGTACTAGCAGAGTTATGGCAATTTAATGGTACATTCTAACATAATTCATACTTCATGTGGCATAGGTATGAGCCTATGATCTTACAGTTCATTTGACACAAGCTCAGAGTCTAAGACTTTCATCATAATGATTGGCAGTACCAACATATCTCCCTCGACATCACTAGAGTCACTAGTTTGAGGACAAGTTTTGCTTAAAGTTGAATTAGATTTCCCCCTATTGTTTACAAAAATTACTCTCGTACGAAATGTGCTTCTTAGAGAGTTATGATTGGCTTATATCTTTCCTTTAAAACTACATTACATTACATATGTCCTGGTTGTTATACTATGTATCATGTGTGTGTTGCTTATTTGGCCTAGCCCATTTAGCCCCTAGGGATGTCACTATATATGTGTAATCCTTGTCCTTAATGGAAATCAATCATTTGCTTATCCTTCAATACTGATGTTACCTGGAATTGCAGGATTTCTTCGAGGATGTGGCACCACTACTTACCTTGCAATTAGGTGGTTCTACAATGGATGGGATCACACAAATTTTCAATTCATATGTTAACTTGCTTATAAGTGCCTTACCTGGTTCGATGGATGATGAAGCTAACTTAGATGGCTTAGGAAATAAAATTGTTAGAATGGCAGAGACTGAAGAACAGCAGTTAGCTTTGTTAGCCAATGCCTCTTTACTAGCTGAAGAGTTGCTACCTAGAGCAGCTATGAAGTTATCATCAATAAACCAGTCTAACATGGATGATTTGCGTAAAAGAGGGACAGAAAAACAAAACCGTGTGCCTGAGCAACGGGATTGGAAAAGGAAACTGCAACGAATGGTGGACAGGTTGAGAGATAGTTTTTGCAGGCAGCATGCTCTTGAACTTATATTTACAGATGATGGTGATACCCATCTCAGCGCAGAAATGTATATTAACATGGATAATACTGTTGAAGAACCAGAATGGGTTCCATGTCCAATTTTCCAGGTACTAAAATTTTAAAACTGTTTATTATGATTGGCTACGTCAAACCCCTGTTATCATCTTCTTCTGCTATAGCCTGTTTAGGAATTAGGACTTCCTTGTATAAATCCTTGATATTTGTACAATTCAGTTTTTTTTCCAAACATGTCAATTGTCTTTATACTTGTAACTGCTTGGTCAAAGAAGTACTTCAGTCTATGTCATGCCAACTTTGAGACCATTATCATTTTTTGTAATTGCCCGGGCAACCTTTTATAACTGGTCGTTACTGTTAGATGTATATAGTTTCCTGTAATTACCCATTATTGTAAGGGGCTTCTTGCATATGTGTACAGCTGTATTCTCCTTGTGGGTTGGTAATGGATGAGTTGCTCATTCCTAACATGGTAACAGAGCTAGGATTAGGGTTTACCACCATGGCTGTCTGGGCAGGCTAACAATCGGTAACGTTAGCGAACTACTACCCTTCATCTTCCATTTCCTCCTTTTCTCGTCCTAGCCCCACACCGACCCTCCGCACTGACGCATCACACTTTCTTCGCCCCATGCCCCGTACCACTATGCAACTACAAGCCCTATGCCACTGTGTGCCCGGGCCACCGTGTCGCCTGACCCATGCCTCGTTGCTTGTTGGATCCATGTCCCGTCGTGTAGAATAAGCGAGAAGGAGCTATTGCCTCTTTGCTGCCGGATCGGCCCCCTAACGTCACATCTTGTCGTACCTCTCTGGTCTATGTGCCTTGTGTTCGGTCTGTGAGCATTGAGAAGAAAGAAAAAAGATAAAGAAAAAGGGAAGAAAAAGTAAAAAAAATGGGCTTGCTACTAGAGGTAGAAGGCAGACCGAGGGATATCCCTGTCCCATGGCTTCAATGGGACCATTTGGGGAGAGTTTGCTTTTCACATACAGGTCCATATGGGTGGCAAATAACTCTTGGGCTACCTCACGGAGGACCAAGCATGTCCACCTTGCCCTCAACTTCCGGCACCCTCACTTATACGCCTAATGTGGATAAGACTGCCAAAGCCGCTTTTCTTGAGGCTTTTGAAGCTTAGATGGACATTTATCAATCAGATTGACTATGAGACTTGGCTCCTTGACGAGATGTGTGCCAATGCTATCCTCCTTGTGAGTATGGAGACAAATCTCTCGACTCTCACTCATCCTTTGGGGTCTATCCATTTTAAGTAGACGTGGGTTCATCTTCGTTAGAGTTACGAGTGATGGAATAAGTCTTGTAGTCCTTTGGTCTTTGGTCCCCTAGTCCCTTGTACCCTTGTCCTTAGTTTGTTGTACCTTAGTCCTTTGGTCTTTGGTCCTTGTTGTACTCATCTTAGACTAGAGGACAGCATCTTGACTGCTTTTAGGACAGCAGTTAGGACAGCAGCATCTTGACTGCTTTTAGGACGGTTGTTAGCATCTTTAGGACAGCACCTTGCATGGCATCTTGGACTAGCAAGAAGGCATATGCTTGGCTGGTTGGCTGCCCTTGGGCTGCTATAAATATGTAGCCTCAACCCCTTGGGTTGGTATGGCATTGTGTGAGGAATAGACAAGAAAATTGCCCCAACCCTCTAGTGTCATCCTCTCTTCAATGAGAGTAAAAATCCAACTACTAACACTTGGTATCAGAGCCGTTCTATCCTGTAGCCTAAACATCTCTTGCTCATCTCCCTCCCGCGCCTCTCCCTGTCCGCAACCGGTAGCAGGAACACCGGCTGCCCCAGCTCATCCCTCTTCCCCACACACCAGCTCCCCACTAGTGCGCGATGTTCGACGGATAGTCTCAGCGTTCGGTCGCCTCGAGCGCGCGGCAGACGGAGGTCGCCGCGGCGGAGGAGCGCGAGCGAGCGGCGGCAGAGGCTGCGGCGACGGCGGCACTAGCGGCAAAGTTGGCGGCGGCGGAACTGGCAGCAGCGAGGGCGGAAGTGGAAGCAGCGGCGGCGGCGGCTGTAGCGCGTGCAGCGGCAGCAGAGCTGGAGGCTCTGCGCGGCAGTAGCTCCAGCGGCTCTGTCGACGGCGGCGTCGACGATGAGCTCAGGTTGGCAAGGGAAGTGGCGCGAGCACAGGAGATGCATCGAGTAGCCGCGCGTCCCCATGGGCGCGATAGCCGCAGCCCAGGCCGGCGCGGACGTGCCGGTGGCGCTCCCGGCGGCGGCGGCGGAGTCGACGGAGAACGCGGCCGTTACAGGCAGCGCGGTTCTCCCTCCCCGGATCGGTACCATGGACACCATGGGGTCCAGGCCATTGTCAGGGATGTCGGTCCCGGCGGTGGGTGGCCTACCCTCACCAAGACCAACTACGTCGAGTGGGCTGCGGTGATGAGGGTGCGGCTCCAGGTGCGACACGTGGGAAGCAGTTCGGTACGACGACGTCGACTACTACGAGGATCGACGGGCGCTGGATGCCCTCATTGCTGCAGTCCCGCCCGAGATGCAGTTCTCGCTTTCCAAGAAGTGAACCGCTGAGGAGGCTTGGGACGCCATCGCTACGGCACGCATCGGCAGCGACCGCGCCCGCAAGACCACACTGCAGGCACTTCGCAAGGAGTGGGAGAACCTGGCCTTTAAGCCAGGTGAGGACGTCGATGACTTTGCTCTCTGTCTCAACACTTTGTTGCAGAAGTTGGAGCAGTTCGGCGACGACACCTACGACGAGGAGAGAGCTGTCGAGAAGCTCTTTCGTTGCATCCCCGAGAAGTACAAGCAGATCGCTCGCTCGATCGAGTCTCTATTGGACCTCTCCACGATGTCGATCGAAGAGGCGATAGGTCGCCTCAAGGTAGTCGACAGCGACGAACCACAGCTTCTCTCGGGGCCTATCACCATTGGCGGGAAGCTCCATCTCACTCGCGAGCAGTGGGAGGCTGGCCAGGGTGACCGGAAGAAGGGGGAGTCCTCCTCCTCGACAGGCGGCCGCAAGCGCGGCAAGCCGCGCAAGGGGCGCGGAGGCGCCCAGGCCGGGGCGCAGGGACGTGCCCGCGGAGGCGCCCAGGGCGGTGCCGCCGGCAACCACAAGCCGGCACGAGACGACACCTGCCACAACTGTGGCAAGCTTGGTCATTGGGCCAGGGAGTGTCGACAGCCACGACGTGGTCAGGTCCACGTCGCACAAGTGGAGGAGGAGGCCCACGTCGCCCAGGTGGAGGAGGAGCCAGCTTTGCTCATGGCACATGGAAGCATCAAGCCACCTCTAGCGGCATCGACCGCATCGGCTCTCTTTCATCTTGATGAGCCGAGAGCACACGCTCTCCTCGATGACGGCTCCAGCAACGACAAGACTGACGGGTGGTGCCTTGACACCGGCGCCACCCATCACATGACCGGTCGACGGGAGTTCTTCGCCGAGCTTGATCCCAATGTCCGAGGCTCCGTCAAGTTTGGTGATGCCTCTGGCGTGCAGATCAAGGGTGTTGGCTCCGTCCTCCTCAACGCCAAGTCCGGTGAGCACAAGCTGCTCGTCGAAGTCTACTACATCCCTGCGTTGCGAAACTCCATCATCAGCTTGGGACAGCTGGATGAGAGTGGTTCGCGCGTGGAGATCAAGGACGGAGTCATGAGGATTTGGGATCGCCATTGCCACCTTCTTGCCAAGGTAACTAGAGGCACCAATCGACTCTATGTCCTTCACGTGCAGGTAGCACAGCCTGTATGTCTTGCCACTCGTCGGGAGGACGAGGCATGGCAGTGCCACGAGCGCTTTGGGCACCTTCACTTCGAGGCCCTGAAGCAGCTCAGTGCCAAGGAGATGGTGCGAGGCATGCCATGCCTTGACCACGTGGAGCAGCTCTGCGACGTCTGCGTGGTGACGAAGCAAAGGCGGCTTCCTTTTCCCCAGCAGTCGAGCTTTCGAGCCAAGGAGCGGCTCGAGCTCGTTCACGGGGACTTGTGTGGCCCGGTGACACCGGCTACACCAGGAGGACGACGCTACTTCCTGCTGCTCGTCGACGACCTCTCCCGCTACATGTGGGTGGTGGTTCTTGGCAGCAAGGGAGAGGTTGCGAACGCCATCAGGCGTGCGCAGGCCACTGCAGAGGCGGAGTGCGGTCGCAAGCTGCGCGTGCTGCGCACCGACAACGGCGGCGAATTCACGGCGGCTGAATTCGCGTCGTATTGTGCGGATGAGGGTGTTCGGCGCCACTACTCCGCGCCCTACAACCTGCAACAGAACGGCGTCGTCGAGCGGCGCAACCAGACGGTTGTGGGGATGACTCGGGCCCTCCTCAAGCAGAGGGGAATGCTAGCTATCTTTTGGGGAGAGGCGGTGGTGACCGCCGTCTACATCCTCAACCGTTCGCCCACCAAGGCCCTCCACGGCAGGACGCCGTACGAGGCTTGGTATGGGCGCAAGCCGGCGGTCTCTCACCTACGAGTCTTCGGCTGCCTCGCGTTCGCCAAGGAGCTTGGCCAAATCGGCAAGCTCGACGACAGGAGCACCCCCGGGGTGTTCATCGGCTACGCGGAGGGCTCGAAGGCCTACCGCATTCTCGACCCAGAGACACAGCGTGTGCGCACGACGCGCGACGTTGTGTTCAACGAAGGGCGAGGATGGGCATGGGACAAGGCGGTGGACGACGGTTCGACCTCGACGAACGACGACTTCGTCGTCGACTACGTCTACTTCAAGGGAGCTGGGGGAGTAGGCAGCTCCTCTTCACCGAGCGTGTCTACCCCAGTCCCAGAGCGTTCACCTCCACCTCAGTCGGCGACCCCACGCACTCCAGCACCGACAGCCACCCCTCCGGGCACGTCCACTCCGTCACCAGCTCGTGTCGAGCACGACCCAGTGGAGTTTGTCACTCCGCTCTCCCACGACGAGGAGCGCCTCGACGGGTGCTACGACGGCGAGCAGTTGTGGTATCGCAAGATGGAGAACATTCTTGGCGACCAGCCGGTGCCGGGACTGGCCCCTCACGATCTGGATGATCAAGATTCGGGGGCGCAGTTGCACCTTGCGTGCGACGACGGCGAGCCTCGGTCTTTCGCGGAGGCCGAGAAACACGCGGCATGGCATGCCGCGATGCAGTCGGAGATGGATGCGGTTGAGACGAACCGCACTTGGGAGCTTGCTGACCTCCCTCGCGGTCACCGTGCGATCACCCTTAAGTGGGTGTTCAAGCTGAAGAGGGATGAAGCCGGCGCCATCGTCAAGCACAAGGCTCGCTTGGTGGCACGCGGCTTCGTGCAACAGGAGGGGATCGACTTCGACGATGCCTTTGCCCCCGTGGCACGGATGGAATCCGTGCGACTCCTTCTTGCGCTGGCTGCTCAAGAAGGCTGGCGTGTCCAGCACATAGACGTCAAGTCGGCGTTCCTCAACGGCGACTTGAAGGAGGAGGTCTACATACACCAGCTGCCGGGGTTTGCGCTCCCTGGCAAGGAGGGCAAGGTGTTGCGCCTGCGCAAGGCCCTCTACGGCTTGCGGCAGGCACCACGGGCGTGGAATGCCAAGTTGGATTTCACGCTCAAGAGGATGGGCTTCGGGCAATGCCCACACGAGGCGGCCATCTACTGGCGGGGCAATGGAGGAAACACCCTACTGGTAGGTGTCTACGTCGACGACTTGGTGATCACCGACACCAAGGAGGCGGAGGTGGCAGCGTTCAAGGAAGAGATGAAAGCCACTTTCCAGATGAGTGACCTGGGATCCCTCTCCTTCTACCTAGGAATTGAGGTGCACCAGGCCGACTCCGGGATCACACTTCGACAGACCGCCTACGCCAGGCGCATTGTTGAGCTAGCTGGACTCACAAACTGCAACCCAGCCCTCACTCCGATGGAGGAGAGGCTGAAGCTGAGCCGTGACAGCACGGCGGAGGAGGTGGACGCTACACAGTACCGACGTCTTGTGGGGAGCCTTCGCTACCTCGCCCACACACGGCCGGACTTGGCATTCTCCGTCGGCTACGTTAGTCGGTTCCTGCAGCGACCGACGACGGAGCACCAGCAGGCTGTGAAGAGGATCATCCGCTACGTTGCGGGGACTCTTGATCACGACCTCCACTACTCGAGGTGTCCTGGAGAGGCACACCTTGTCGGGTACAGCAACAGCGACCACGCCGGCGACATTGACACCAGCAAAAGCACGAGCGGGATCCTCTTCTTCTTCGGCAAGTGCCTCGTTAGCTGGCAGTCGGTCAAGCAGCAGGTGGTGGCCATGTCCAGCTGCGAGGCCGAGTACATAGCGGCCTCCACCGCTTCGACTCAGGCGCTTTGGCTTGTTCGACTGCTTGGTGATCTACTTGGCAGAGACACTGGAGCGGTGGAGCTCAGGGTGGACAACGTGTCTGCTCTGGCCCTGGCAAAGAACCCCGTTTTTCATGAACGGAGCAAGCACATCCAGGTGAGGTACCACTTCATCCGAGGCTGCTTGGAGGAAAGTAGCATCAAGACGATCTACATCAACACCAAGGACCAGCTTGCGGATCTGCTCACCAAGCCCCTTGGGAGGCTCAAGTTCATTGAACTTTGCTCCAGGATCGGGATGGTCCAACCCTCCCAGAAGACGACGTACAAGACTTAGGGGGAGAAACGAGATACTTAATGAGGCATTATACCTTGCAGTCGTCGAGGAGGCTTAATCTCTTCGTCGACTTGATCACAATGTGGGGTAGTTCCACCGCTAGATGTGTCGAGCGTGGCATCACTTGGACAACTTAGGTGTCGAGTTTCGTGTTGCAGGAACTTGTCGGTGTTGTGACCGCCAAAATGCCCATTGCTTAGGTGTGAACTTGCTTGTTGGAAATTCGAAGCTAGTTCTCATTGTCTAGCAGCACATCTATTCCTTTTCTCATATAGAGTTACATGTGTAGTTGGTAGTCCTACCAGGACGTGACCAGTGTTTGACTAGGACTCTATATTCCTACTCTATTGGTACTCTTTAAACCTATTCTATAACTGCAACAATTATTTCTATTTCTAAGACTCTTTATTTCTTTTCTAAATTATAAGCCTAGACCAATACGTGAGGACTCCTCAGCCGCACCCGCCAGCCCCCAATCCGACTCACATCCATAAACAAAATTAACTCTAACAATCACCCCTTTATCTTCTTTTCTTCACTCCCATTTTGACTCACCTTGCACTCATCTTCAGGATGACAAACACACCTCCACTCTAGGATGGCGAACACACCTCTTCCACCCTACACTCAAACTCGAGCTCACGCCTCTCCTTCCGTGCTACACCTTGTAGTTGTGCATGCTCTTCGTGCAGTAGCTCGTGCCTGTCATGCGAGGCTGCACCTGGACCGTGCCGTCGGCCCTGCCGGATTGGCGGAGCACTGGTTGCTCCTCTCGGGAGCAGCAAACTTGAATTGGAGCGACAAGCTCCGAATATCAAATGTTGTAATCAGGTGTTGGTTCTCATTGTCCAGCAGCCCCTATATTCCTTTTCTTATATAGGGGTATCTGTAGTCCTATTAGGACGTGACTCATAGTCTGATTATGACTATTCCTTTTATACTAAGACTATTTAACCTATTCCAAAACTGCAACAATTATTTATATCAATAAGACTTTTTATTTTTCCCCTAAACTAGAGACCTAGACCAATATGGTGAGGACTTCTCAACTACATCAGTTAGCCCCAATCTGACTTACATCCAAAAACAAGATTAACTCAAACATTGTCGCGCTCAGCTTCACGAGTTTCTCCCTTAGCTTCGACCCGAGTTTGAGGCAGTCAAGTCCCAGCTCGTGACAGGCCATCCACGCCCATTGCTTGGCGAGGCGATGCTTGAGCTACACGCTAAGGAGACATGCCTTTTTACGTGGGGTGTGAGATGGGACCAGGGTCTGCTTCCGTCCTAGCTGCTCGGGTCCTTTCTATTATTATATAGCCTCTCCAGGCACAAAGTCCTAGACAAATACTATTCTATCTATAAGACTTATCTCTAAGGACTAAGGACTCCTTTTATTATCTCTAAAAACTATCTTTATGGAAATCTTCCCATGAACTCTTATCTTCTGATGGTAACCACATCTATCTGGTGCTGGCCGCACCCTGTGCTGCTCAGGTCAGGGTTATCCATAGCCCCCCGTCTCCAGTGTGGTTATTGTGATACTCTTGGCCATGAGGGCTCGACTTGTCGAAGATGCAGCATGACTGGGCTCGTCATGGTGGATGCACCTCAGGGTTGAGGGGGCCCTCTGGTCAACAAGGTTCTCGCTTGTCAGCCGCCTAGCAAGAGGCCCTCATGTCTTATCACTGTGTCCCTAGTCAGTGCATGAGACTATTGATTCGGCTTCTAGTCCACTCCACCATTGGGTATATCATCCACATGGTTTCTTGATTTCTGTACTTCTTTCCACATGACTTCTCATTCGACTCAGTTGCCCTATGTCTTTGTCGTGTAATCCTGTGCATGGCATCTGGTGCGTCAGCCCAGGCAAGTCCAACCTTGACTCGGCCGCAAGGGCGCACCAAGGTGGCTAGAGTCCAATCAGGACTCTCGCAGCAGGGTGCAGCTAGCACCTGGGAAGAATCCGGACCATGTTTAGGAATAGATAAAGTAGAGTCCAGGAGTCTATTTCTTTATAGATAAAGAGGAGTCCTAGTCTATCCTAGAGATAGAGTTTGGGTAGATTACATTAGTTACTTTTGTAATGCATTAGGACTCTGTCCATCCGGGCTATATAATCAGCCCTGCGCATCCCCTGTATGCAACCCCATGAGATCAGAATAGAACATTAGTGCCCCCCTTGCCACTCGCCTGGTTCCTGCCCCTTTCCTGCGACAAGATTACTCTGTTCCTGTGCACGCACAGTAGGGAACAGTAGCAGTACAGATCTCCCTGCACAAGTTCTCTCCTGGCTGCACCACACGCCTTCACCCCATATCCTATCACGTCAACCCCTCCCATCTCTCTGTTCTGGTCCAGAAAAGCTCTACAGGACTGAACAGTACTAGATCAGTGCCTGGGTGATCTTCTGCACCAATAACAGAGGAAGATTAAGGTGCTGAATCAATTGTTCAGGTCTGTTCGCCCAAGAACAGATCTGATCAGTGGTGTTTTAGACACCGGATTTCCAACAATCGTGGCATCAGAGCCGGATTTGACCTTGGGTTGAATTCAGCAACATGTCGACGGATCCGAAGACCCCTCCAAGTAGCGGCAGCGTCACCGGCGGTAAGATCATTATGACAACCCATCCAGCGGTTCGTGAGGTGAACACGGGAACCGGGTTCCCAATACTCACCAAGACCAACTACGCGGAGTGGGTTGTCATGATGAAGATAAAGCTGCGAGCGCGACTGCTTTGGGAGGCGGTGGAGAAAGGCGATGCAAGCGAGCAGGAGGACATGATGGCGCTGGACATCCTCGTCAGCGCTGTCCCGCCGGAGATGATCACGACGATCGGGGAGAAGAAGACGGCGAAGGAGGCATGGGAAACGATCGCCCTCATGCGGGTCGGGGCCGACCGCGTGAAGAAGACGACGGCGCAGCAACTCCGACGTGAGTTCGAGGCCGCCGCCTTCAAGCATGGCGAGGGGATCGAGGACTTCTCCCTCCGGCTGAGCGGCATGGTGGCGCGCCTTGCCTCGCTCGGGGAGCCGCTGGAGGAGTCGGTGGTCGTGCAAAAGCTTCTACGAAGCGTTCCAGAACGCTTCCAACAGATCGTGGTGGCGATCACGACTTTGTTGGACGTGTCAACCCTCACATTGTCGGATGTGACGGGACGGTTGAGGGCTGCCGAAAACGCCTTCGACACGACACAACGAAGTGGAGGAGTTCATGATGGCCAGCTGTACCTCACTCGGGAGGAGTGGGAGAAGCAGGTGGAGGAGGAGCGGGCTGTCGAGTCTTCAAAGAAGGGCGGCCGAAAGGGCGCGTCAAAGAAGAACAAGAAATGTTCCAGGAAGGACATTCCGCGGGACCAGTGCAGGAAGTGCGGGAAGAAGGGTCATTGGGCCAAGGAGTGTCGGTCGAAGTCCGAGCAGGAGGAGCCGCAACAGCAGGCTCTCATGGCTGAGGCAGAAGAGGAGGGCGTCTTGTTCATGACAAGGACGACCGCAGTACAGGTGGAGCCTGTACAACAGCGTCCCACGTGCCCACTTGAGATAGTGGAGGGACGTGTCTTCACGCATCGCGACAACGACGACGACTCCGACGGCGACACATGGTACCTCGACACAGGCGCGACCAACCACATGACCGGCTCGCGCGTCGTTTTCTCCGAGCTCGATGAGAACGTCGTCGGGACGATCAAGTTCAGCGACAACTCGATCGTGCGGATCCAGGGGAAGGGTACGATCATTTTCGCTGCCAAGACAGGTGGGCACAGGTGGCTCACCGGCGTCTACTACATCCCGCGCCTCACCACCAACGTCATCAGCATCAGCCAACTAGATGAGGATGGCTACCGCATCACAGTACATGGAGGACTGATGCAAATATGGGACGAGAAGAATCGTCTTCTCACACGAGTGCAACGCGATGACAACAAGTTGTACTCCGTCAAGCTCAACATCATGCGTCCTGTTTGCCTGACCACGCAAACAAAAGAAGACTTCAGCACGTTCTACATCGACGCCATGGGTCCAGCAGCCGATGGACCAACTGTTCCAGGCCCTGGAACGGACCTACAAGGGCCAATAGGCCCTACACAGGGCTCCGGAGGTGCTGGAACGGCTCTGCATGGGGCAGGAGGCCCAGTACAGGGCGCCAGAGTCGTTGGGAGACGTGCTGCAGCAGCTGAGAGAAGCGTCGAAGGTACTAGGAGTCCAGAACAGCACCCAACAGGGGCAGCACAGGGCGCTGGAGGCCCTGAACGTGCTACTGTCCCTAAGGGGGAGCACGAGGTTGAAGACTGGAGCTCCCACAAGACTTCTGAGCATTCTCCAGGACCCATGCAGTTGGTCACGCCGTCGACAAACATCGACAGCTACGTCGATGCCACCTCTCCAAGGCACGCTCCACGAAGCTTGGAGGAGGGTGAGCTGAAGTTCATCACCACAGAGGAGCCTACGACGTCCAAGGAGATCAAGTCCGGTGAAAAGGATGAGACGTGGCACGGTGAGGTGGTGAAGCACGAGGAGCAGTTGATGGCTGAGGGCAAAGATTATAAGCAAGGTGGAGACGAACATCTTGACCAAGGAGTTTGGAAGATAGAAGTTCGTAAAGATGGGGAGAAAGATTGGGATCCTGGACGTGCAACAGGATTAGGAGGAGAATGTCGTGTAATCTTGTGCATGGCATCTGGTGCGTCAGCCCAGGCAAGTCCAACCTTGACTCGGCTGCAAGGGCGCACCAAGGTGGCTAGAGTCCAATCAGGACTCTAGCAGCAGGGTGCAGCTAGCACCTGGGAAGAATCCGGACCATGTTTAGGAATAGATAAAGTAGAGTCCAGGAGTCTATTTCTTTATATATAAAGAGGAGTCCTAGTCTATCCTAGAGATAGAGTTTGGGTAGATTACATTAGTTACTTTTGTAATGCATTAGGACTCTGTCCATCCGGGCTATATAATCAGCCCTGCGCATCCCCTGTATGCAACCCCATGAGATCAAAATAGAACATTAGTGCCCCCCTTGCCACTCGCCTGGTTCCTGCCCCTTTCCTGCGACAAGATTGCTCTGTTCCTGTGCACGCACAGTAGGGAACAGTAGCAGTACAGATCTCCCTGCACAAGTTGTCTCTCCTGGCTGCACCACACGCCT
The DNA here is from genome assembly GCA_036927565.1 of Tuctoria greenei. NCBI lineage: Eukaryota > Viridiplantae > Streptophyta > Magnoliopsida > Poales > Poaceae > Tuctoria > Tuctoria greenei. The sequence goes on along the minus strand of JAYESD010000011.1, from coordinate 125,047,973 downwards.
TCACCCCATATCCTATCACGTCAACCCCTCCCATCTCTCTGTTCTGGTCCAGAAAAGCTCTACAGGACTGAACAGTACCAGATCAGTGCCTGGGTGATCTTCTGCACCAATAACAGAGGAAGATTAAGGTGCTGAATCAATTGTTCAAGTCTGTTCGCTCAAGAACAGATCTGATCAGTAGTGTTTTAGACACCGGATTTCCAACAGTCTTTTCCTAGTCCACCTCTCATTGTTTAGACTGTTGATGGCACTTCTCTCCCCGTTGCTGGACAGGGCGCTCTCTTGATTCCTTTTCATGTTCTTACTGTTTCATATGTTCCTAAGCTTACCATACAGCTACGAGTCCACTGGTCAGATCACTGATCATGGTTGTCAGATCATTCTTGAGGGTGACTTGTTGTGTTCAGGAGCTTTATACGAGGCTTCTGGTGGGGAGTGGGCCTAGACATCGAGATTCTCAACACCTATGGGATCTTGATTGGTTGTCCCTTCCATTGCACACTTCTGACCAACCACCCAAGCATAGTTCTTAAGGCGGTAAGGCGACCGCCCCCCTTTTTACCTTTTAAGCGGTAAGACGTAAGGCGAGGCGACGCCTTAGTAATATATAAAAATAAGATAAATAAGTAAATTATGTGATCCATTATAGATTAAAAATCCAACATAACTAATTAGCAAATAGAAGTAGTTCAACATAACTAAGTAGCAAATAGAGGTAGTCCAACATAATAGACTAAAAGACCAACATAACTAATAGATAGTACTAGATAAGCACTCTCATCTCTCAATATCCATCATCGAACTCGTCGTGGATTGTAGGATCACTTTCTTCTCCACCATCATCCCCACCGGAACCTTCTTCACTATCACTCACATCCAAGTCATCACGTGGATCATCCTCCAAGTCCGAGTCATTAGCATCTTCCTTAACTTCTTGTGCCCTCATTCTTGCAAGCCTTTGGTACGTGTTCATCTTACTAGCTTGCTTAGGAAGATTGCGACCTCGAAGCGAGCTTGATGCTCCAACAGCTTCATCAACATGATCCCATGCGAGGTCAAGAATACCATCATTCTCTCTACCGGTTTGAGCAACCGATGAGTCTATCCACTCATTGTTCCAATCAAAATCTTCAATGACTAATGAATCATAACTTGGGTGAGCTTTCTCCTTCCTCCTTTGAAACCTACATTGTATCTTACGATTGTATGACACAAAGACCAAGTCATTTAACCTCTTGTGTAGCAATCGGTTCCTTCTCCTTCGTGTATCTACAAATTCAACAATAGGAACCCAAATGAATATATGGATTATGAAACTCCAATATTCAAAGTATATGGATTATGGAACTACAATACTTACCCATTCAAAGGTACTCCAATTCCGCTCACAACCGGATGAGGAAGCACAAAGACTAACTATACGCTTTGCAAACCTTTGCAATTCATGTGATCGACCGCCATATGAACGCCACCAATCAACTACAATTACAAGTGCAAACATATTAGTTAACGACTAGGAATAGATGCAAAATGGAGAAACTAGCAAACAAGCATCAATACTTACGAGGGCTTTTGTTACCAGCTTGTTGTAATGCCATCCCATTCGAAAAAGGTAGGTCCACGATGATCCTCATAAAGCATTGCATATTCATCAATCTTGATCTGAACCTGCTCATCGGGTTCCATTCTTGCAAGCACATCATTGAAGCAACTTCTCAGCTCAACAATATATCTATCATCACCTTTCCTTTGTATTTCAAAGAATTTCCCCGGGTTCAAATAAAGTGCAGCTCCATACAATGGATGGTCCATTTGTGAGAACCATCTACGCTCAATGATGTCCAAGATTTTTTTCAGCAAGGTTTGCTTGTTTTGAGTAGGGAAGCTAGCACTTATCTTTGTTTTTGCAACATTCATGGCATGGCTGGCCTCTCATCAGCATCAACCGCCCTAAGCACAATGAGAAGAGGTCTAAGACAATCTTCAACTGAGGATCAAAACACTTAAGCAAGAATAATGACACAAACATTAGCAACAATAGTAACACAAACATCAGCAACAATAATATGACAAACTTTAGCAAGAATAGTGTCACAAACCTTAGCTAGAATAATATCACAAACATTCTGCCCAGCCTGAGTCTTTGCTAATTTGTTTTGGTTCCATATTTCACTCACAAATAGACCTCTCAAGGAATCTCGGTGCTTGTGTAGGCTCTTCAAAGTAAGAAAGCAAGTGGCAAACCGAGTGGCTGCAGGTCTTACCAAGTCCATCCCACCTGTCTTCTCTCTCATTGCATTAAAAATTCTTCCATGCCTATATATAAAATTGGTGACCCGTTTGGCTTGTGCAATTGGCTTCTTAAATTCTTTCAGCTTTCCAACATCCCCCAACATGAGGTCCAAACAACGAGCTGCACAAGGAATCCAAAACAATGTTGGAATCCATTGCATTAGAAGCCTGCCCGCTGCCTTATAGTTTGCACCATTATCTATCACCACTTAAACCACATTTTCTTTACCAATCTGGACAATCCTCTTCTCTAGCAAAGCAGCTAACATAGCTGCATCATGTGATTCACTTGATGCATCAACAGACTCTAGAAAGTATGTCCCAGCTGGGCTATTGACAAGAAAATTAATCAAGTGATGCCCCCTTTTATCGGTCCATCCATCCGACATGAGTGTGCAACCATAAGTCTTCCATGCTAACTCATGATCAACCCGCATGCGACTTGTATCCTCACACTCATGAAGTAGAGACTCTCTCAATTCATGTTGACTAGGAGGAACATACCCTGAACCATATTGTGCAGTGGCCTCACAAGCAATATGGAATTGTCGGACGCTAATGGTATTAAATGGAACACCACACTTATAGAAAAAGAAAGCCCATTGCTTGTTCACATAATTCCTATCAGCCTTAGACTTTGTGCTAGCCTCAATGGTGGTTTGGTGTGCTCCTACAGAACGCCTATCATCCACAACTTGTTTAGGAGTTCTTCGAAGCATGGTTGCAACTTTTGATGAGCCTTGTGTTATTACAGTTTGTGTATTCTTTATGGTTTGCACCTAAAACTTGGATCTCCTCCTTTTAGCAGCTGTCCCTGAACTTGGTTGCACAACAATTTTTTGAGAGTCCTTCCCATCCCCACCTTGCCCCTGCTTCTACTGCTGCTCAACACCATCTTCATCCAAAAAAATTGATCTAGTTCTTTTGTTTTTCTCCTAGTAAGCTCTCATTTCTTTCCTGATCTCAGTGGTGGTCTTGGAGCACATGACCGTATCAACGTATCCACCTGCAAGGTGCTCTTTCAATCTTTTGATTCCCCCGTTGTTACATTCTTGCAAAGGTTGCAAGTCACTTTGTCTCGGTTCCAAGGTTCAGTAAGGCGCTAGGCGAATGGTGACCCTCTGCCTAGAGCCTAAGCGTGCCTAGGTGCCGAGCGTTGGACACTGTAGCAGTGATGAGTTTAAAACTTCTAAAAATACTAAAGTATATTCATATTTCTGTTACATAGTCTGATTTTTTGCAACCCCTCAGGCTGAAACTTAACTTCTACTATCCCAACCAAGAGCCTGGCCCAAGCACTGTCCCAACCTAGAGCCCAACCCGGTCCAGTTCAGTCCATGCCCATCCCTACAGGTACCCACCTGCTTTGGTGCTTCCAATTCCAACGTCGCTCCTTCCTTTAGTGCTCCAGATCGCCGCCTCCTTCCTTTGGTGATCCACCCGCTTCTCTGCCCCTCTCGCCGCTCGCTCTCCCCTCGTCGAGTCTGCTCCGCCTGCTTCTCTCCGGATCCAATAGCCCTCCGCCGCTGCTCCTCTCCACTAGCCCCGCCGTTGCTCCTCCCCGAATCTGGCAGCCTCGCAGCTGCTCCTCTCCAGATCTGCCAGGGCGGCGTGGGACCTACACAAACAGGTGACGACGCAACTCTGCACTCCATCCCTCCCTCCCCCCCTCCCCCCCCTCCCCCCCCCCCTCCCCCCCCCCCCACCCCCACGCGGAATGCCGCTTGCCCAGGCGACCGCCTAGTTACGCCTTTCTGAACCCTGCTCGGTTCCCAATTTCTGTCCAATAGCCATACTTCCATCCTGGATCACTGGACTTCGCTTTTCGCTTAGGATCGGCCATGGGGTCATAGCCATCTGCATTGACGGGAGCATCTGCAGAACTGGCACTCTCAATTTGATTCATGATCAATCTTCGACCTGAAATGAGCAACAAGCAAGTCAGCAACATTGAGCAGTAGCATGCATACAAGCAATGTTGCAGCAATCAACAATCAGCATCTGCAAGATCAGTAGCTCACTGTCATGGGCATCCAGCCAGCCAAAGTGCCAAACTTGCCGCAAGCACTCAATCAAAGAGCAGCAGAGCAAAGAGAGAGAGCAGGGGAGAGGACGAACCTGCATTGCACCTTGGCCGCCATCTGAATTTGGAATCTCGCCCGCACCTCTGTTCCAGAGACCGTGTCCCTTCCAGGCGCCGCCCTTGGCCAGGATTCTAGGCGTCGCCGCCACCTCTCCCTCCCAGATCTGTCGCTGCTTCCCTCTCTGCCAGCCACAGCCTTTGCCTTCCCAGCCGCCGTCGCTGCCCTTTCTGCCAGTCGCAGCCGCCGCAACCCTAAGTCGAAGCCGTGATTGAAGTGTCGGGCTGGGCGGACTGGACCGAGAGGGGCTTAACCCTATTGGTGAAACGATAAGGCGTCCCGCCTTGGACACCCCAGGGACGCCCTAAAGCGCCCCAGGACACCTTACCGACGCCTTAGGACGCCTTACCCTTAGTCCTAAGGTGATCAGGACGCCTTGCCACCTAATGTCGCCTTACCGCTTAAGCGACGCCTTAAGAACAATGCACCCAAGTCTTCTATTATCGTCTTCGTTGCTTCCTCTACTGCCACTTTTGAGCAGTATTGTCGTCTAGGTCATCTTTCTGGTTCTAGATTGCCCATTTTAGTTGGTTGTGGTGTTTTTAGGTCCAATGTGACGAGTTTGCTCTTTGTTGTATGGGTTGCAAGCTTGGTAAACAACTGCAACTCCCATATCCTTTTAGCGAGTTAGTGTCTTAGCGTCCCTTTGATTTTGTTCACTAGTATGTTTGGGGTCGAGCTCCCTTCATCTCAGGAGGAGGCCCAGTGTTGTAAATCCTCGCATCGATGCCTAGGCGCCCGCTGGCCGCCGGGACGCCTAGGGGGCGCCAGGCAGGAGCAGCGGAGGTGCGGCAGTGAGGGAGCAGAAGGGGATGAGAGAGGGCAGCGGAGGCGCAGGGAGGGAAGAAGGAGGCGTCGCGTCAGAGGGGGAGGAGACGACCTCACCGGGCGTCGGAGCAAGGCTGTGATGGGCGTAGGTGCAACGACTTGAGGCGGCGGAGGCGGTTTGGTAGCAGGGGGCGTGGAAGCAAGGCCCAATAAAACATTATAACCCTAGGGTTTCTTTCCCAGTTCCGACCCAATCCAACCGTTCTTTCGCAGTCGTGCCTCCGCTCCCCTTCTTCCCCACCGCGCTTGCCAACCTTCACGCGCGGTGCGGCACGTCGTGCCTACCGACCTTCTCCCAGCGCAACGCTCCGCCTCTCCTCTCCTCATCGCCTCCTCTGGCGACGGCGGTTATGGCAGCAACCACGGCGGGCGGCCAGGCAAGGCGACTGGCCGTGGCGTCCGGTCTGGAGCGACTGGAGGCGCTGCCTAGGCGTCGCCTGGACAACACTGAGGAGGCCACTCTTACTATGTGATCTTTGTTGATGACTACTCGAGGTATACTTGTATCTGTCTTATGTCTTGTGGCCAATCTCTCTCTATTCACAAGCACTTTGACTCCCCCATTTGAGCTTTTCGTGCGAACTCATTCGGTGACTATATTTCTGGTGCACATTGTCAGTATCTGTATCTAGCTGACTAGGGCACAATTTCCTATTTGTCATTTCTTCGTGCTCATGCCCAAATTGTTGTTGCTGAGCACAAGCACCGTCACATTCTTGAGACTACTTGCACTGTTGTGATATCCAACGTTCTTACTCATTGTTGGGTTGACGCAGTTACAATGGTTGTCTTATTGAAAGGCAATCATCTTTGCTCTTCAGGGATGTACTCCTTATAATTGTCTCTTTGGCTCACCTCTTACGTATAATCATCTTCTCTGTTTTGGTTGTGTGTACTACGTTCTTCCTCATAAGTGCACGGAGCTGACAACACAACCAGTTGAGTGTCTTCCTTGGATACAATATGGAGCATAAAGGCTATCGTTGCTATGACCCTGTTGCTCGTCGGATGAATTTTTTTTGGGATGTTGCGTTTGACGAATCTCGTTCCAACTATCCTTGTTTGCCCATTGCCACTCCCACTACCACAGTTTGTCAAGGGTCATGCATACTGGTCTGCAGATCGGTGCCAGACAACATGGCAGGTGTATTCATAGATTAGGAAATAAATAAATAGAGTCCAGATCTGTTAGATTAGAACTAGAGATAAAAAGGAGAGTTTGAGATTCGTTTCTATGTTTAGAGATAGAGTTCGATCTGATTCCGTAGAGATAGGGTTTCGTTTCCATAATGTAATCAGTCAATCGACTATATAATGTAGCCAACACATAACAAATAAATTAGTCAAGAAGAATTATAGTCCAAGAGAACTTTTCTCCTATCACCGCCCCTGTTCATCGGCGACGTCCAGCAATGGCGCCGGTGATCAGGCAACAAGTTTGGCGGTGTCGAAGTGTTCTTGCGACACTTCCCCCGAACCTACTTTGGGAGCAGCCCGCGAAGGTTCTTGATCGTGGGGCTTAGTTCTCAAGCGAGGTTGTTCCTATGAGATTTCTGAGACGGTGGTTTTACGTGGTTCAAGGAGCATAACACCCTACTCCACGGTGAGATGTTTTGCTTGAGAGTGTGTGTGAGCGTCTAAGTTGCGTATGAAAAAGTCTCTTTGTAACGTCTAAGTTACCCGATCCTTTTATAGTAAGGTCGGACACCTTACAAGTGGGGCCCGAGGCTCGACAGGCGGCCCCTGGGCAATCTTATCCTAAAGATCTAAAACTTCTCCTCTACGCTGCCTGCGGCTTGAAGACTCGCCGTCTTGCTGTCTCGGGCACCAAGAGCCTATGTGTAGTCGTTGATGTTGGCGGAGAATGTCTCGTTCAACAGTCTTGTCGTCGTAAGCTACCCATTTGGCCAAGTGGGGTAGGCCTGCAACGCCTTCACTGCGATACGATTGGGCGCAACGGTACCTGACAGGAGGTGTGTGCCGCGTCATGCGTCTGGAGAAGGTGCGTGTCTTCAATGCCCGACTTGGACAAGGCGCACTGCTCATTTACTCCCGCAACCTATCAGCCAGGACAAGTTGCAGGATGCGTGGCAGCACCTGAGCCAGCCTCTGTTGGGGAGGCAGGGTCCCGTTCTGCCAAACACGTGGCGGTCTCAGAGCCTGTCTCTTCGGGGGAGCCAGGTCCCATCTTGAGGTCCACGTGGCAGTTTCGGAGTCTACCTTTGAGGAAGGACGGGGTCCAGGCCTGCGGGACATGTGGTGCCATCGGACTCTGCTTCAGTGGGGAAGCAGGGTACTTAGGCATTTTTATTCTGTGCGCGGGAGTACCCAATATCCTAAGTACCGACAGGTGGAATCCCAAGAAAGTTTGTGACAATTTGGTATCAGCATCCAACAACGATTCCATGGGCAACGACAACGTTGTGATATACAGTGTGTTGGATGCTCTGCGCGATCAGATCGTCAAGCACTTTGACACTCTTAAAGTTCAGGTCGCCACGATAAACTCGTCGATCAACGAGCTCCTAGAAGTGGTGAAACGTACTGCCGCAAATTTGAGCGCTGCTCCTGATCCTATCGATGACGGTTCGCCAGAAGAAGTCACACACGCGCCGGTCAACGACCGCTCGCCAGAAGAAGCTATGCACGCGCCGCTTGGCGATTGCTTGCCAAAAGAAGCCACACACGATATCACCGACAGGTGCGCACACGACATCCCGGTGTCATGTGTGGTGCACACGGCGCACAACGGTGCAGGCCGCGCACATCGGGCAGTACACACATGTGTCAACTGCGGGCATGCACACCAGGTGGTGCGCTTGCGCATTGGTGGTCTGACGGCAAGCAGCGGTGCAGGTCGCGCACGCGTCGGCGGATGGCGTGCGCAGAGGATGGTGCTCGCGTGCGATGGTTGTGGGTGTCGCGCACGAGTCGTCGACGAGTGTCACGCTCGAGTTGGCAATCGCAACTGTTCGTCCCCGCGTCTAGGACACTACCCTCGCTGTTGCTGGAAGGTGCCACGAGCGCGTACAAGATTCGGGGCGAGCGACTTATATCCGTCTGATTGGTCTGTGTGCAGGGAAGACTCAGCTGAATTTTTTTGGAACATTCGGGTCTTCGAAGGAATTTCATTCAAGCTCCAGGACGAGCTTTTCATAAGGGAGGGAGAGATGTCAACGGTCGTGCATACTGGTCTGCAGATTGGTGCCAGACAACATTGCATGTGTATTCATGGATTAGGAAATAAATAAAGAGAGTCCAGATCTGTTAAATTAGAAATAGAGATAAAAAAGGGAGTTTGAGATTAGTTTCTATGTTTAGAGATAGAGTCCGATCTGATTCCGTAGAGATAGGGTTTCGTTTCCATAATGTAATCAGTCAACCGACTATATAATGCAGCCGATGTTAGTAGCTGGATTTTTACTCTCATTGAAGAGAGGATGACACTAGAGAGTTGAGGCAATTTTTCTTGTCTATTTATAGCAGCCCAAGGGCAGCCAACCAGCCAAGCATATGCCTTCTTGCTAGTCCAAGATGCCATGCAAGGTGCTGTTCTAAAGATGCTAACAACCGTCCTAAAAACAGTCAAGATGCTGCTGTCCTAACTGTTGTCCTAAAAGCAGTCAAGATGCTTTCCTCTAGTCTAAGATGAGTACAACAAGGACCAAAGACCAAAGGACAAGGGTACAAGGGACTAGGGGACCAAAGACTAAAGGACTACAAGACTTATTCCATCATTCTCCCCCTAAGTCTTGTAGTCGTCTTCTGGAAGGGTTGGACCATCCCGATCCTGGAGCAAAGTTCAATGAACTTGAGCCTCCCAAGGGGCTTGGTGAGCAGGTCCGCAAGCTGGTCCTTGGTATTGATGTAGATCGTCTTGATGTTGCCTTCCTCCAAGCAGCCTCGGATGAAGTGGTACCTCACCCGGATGTGCTTGCTACGTTCATGGAAAACGGGGTTCTTTGCCAGGGCCAGAGCAGACACGTTGTCCACCCCGAGTTCCACCGCTCCAGTGTATCTGCCGAGGAGATCACCAAGCAGTCGAACAAGCCAGAGCGCTTGAGCCGAAGCGGTGGAGGCCGCTATGTACTCGGCCTCGCAGCTGGACATGGCCACCACCTGTTGCTTGACCGACTGCCAGCTAACGAGGCACTTGCCGAAGAAGAAGAGGATCCCGCTCGTGCTTTTGCTGGTGTCGATGTCGCCAGCGTGGTCGCTGTCACTGTACCCGACAAGGTGTGCCTCTCCAGGACACCTCGAGTAGTGGAGGCCGTGATCAAGAGTCCCCGCAACATAGCGGATGATCCTCTTCACAGCCTGCTGGTGCTCCGTCGTCGGTCGCTGCAGGAACCGACTAACGTAGCCGACGGAGAATGCCAAGTCCGGCCGTATGTGGGCGAGGTAGTGAAGGCTCCCCATAAGACGCCGATACTGTGTAGCGTCCACCTCCTCCGCCGTGCTGTCGCGGCTCAGCTTCAGCCCCTCCTCCATCGGAGTGAGGGCTGGGTTACAATTATTGAGCCCAGCTAGCTCAACAATGCGCCTGGCGTAGGCGGTCTGTCGAAGCGTGATCCCGGAGTCGGCCTGGTGCACCTCAATCCCTAGGTAGAAGGAGAGGGATCCTAGGTCACTCATCTGGAAGGTGGCTTTCATCTCTTCCTTGAACGCTGCCACCTCCGCATCCTTGGTGCCGGTGATCACCAAGTCGTCGACGTAGACACCCACCAGTAGGGTGTTTCCCCCATTGCCCCGCCGGTAGATGGCCGCCTCGTGCGGGCATTGCCCGAAGCCCATCCTCTTGAGCGTGGTATCCAACTTGGCATTCCACGCTCGTGGTGCCTGCCGCAAGCCATAGAGGGCCTTGCGCAGGCGCAACACCTTACCCTCCTTGCCAGGGAGCGCAAACCCCGGCGGCTGGTGTACGTAGACCTCCTCCTTCAAGTCGCCGTTGAGGAACGCCGACTTGACGTCCATGTGCTGGACACGCCAGCCTTCTTGGGCAGCCAGCGCAAGGAGTCGCACGGATTCCATCCGTGCCACGGGGGCAAAGGCATCGTCGAAGTCGATCCCCTCCTGCTGCACGAAGCCGCGTGCCACCAAGCGAGCCTTGTGCTTGACGATGGCGCCAGCTTCATCCCTCTTCAGCTTGAACACCCACTTAAGGGTGATCGCACGGTGACCGCGAGGGAGGTCAGCAAGCTCCCAAGTGCGGTTCGTCTCAACCGCATCCATCTCCGACTGCATCGCGGCACGCCATGCCGCGTGTTTCTCGGCCTCCGCGAAAGACCGAGGCTCGCCGTCGTTGCACGCAAAGTGCAACTGCGCCTCCGAGTCTGGATCATCCAGATCATGAGGGGCCAGTCCCGGCACCGGCTGGTCGCCAAGAATGTTCTCCATCTTGCGATACCACAACTGCTTGCCGTCGTAGCACCCGTCGAGGCGCTCCTCGTCGTGGGAGAGCGGAGTGACAAACTCCACTGGGTCGTGCTCGACACGAGCTGGTGACGGAGTGGACGTGCCCGGAGGGGTGGCTGTCGGTGCTGGAGTGCGTGGGGTCGCCGACTGAGGTGGAGGTGAACGCTCTGGGGCTCGGGTAGACACGCTCGGTGAAGTGGAGCTGCCTATTCCCCAGCTCCCTTGAAGTAGGCGTAGTCGACGACGAAGTCGTCGTTCGTCGAGGTCGAACCGTCGTCCACCGCCTTGTCCCATGCCCATCCTCGCCCTTCGTTGAACACAACGTCACGCGTCGTGCGCACACGCTGTGTCTCTGGGTCGAGAATGCGGTAGGCCTTTGAGCCCTCCGCGTAGCCGATGAACACCCCGGGGGTGCTCCTGTCGTCGAGCTTGCCGATCTGGCCAAGCTCCTTGGCGAACGCGAGGCAGCCGAAAACTCGTAGGTGAGAGACCGCCGGCTTGCGCCCATACCAAGCCTCGTACAGTGTCCTGCCGTGGAGGGCCTTGGTGGGCGAACGGTTGAGGATGTAGATGGCGGTCACCACCGCCTCTCCCCAAAAGATAGCCGGCATTCCCCTCTGCTTGAGGAGGGCCCGAGTCATCCCCACAACCGTCTGGTTGCGCCTCTCGACGACGCCGTTCTGCTGCGGGCTGTAGGGCGCGGAGTAGTGGCGCTGAACACCCTCATCCGCGCAATACGAAGCGAATTTAGCCGCCGTGAATTCGCCGCCGTTGTCGGTGCGCAGCACGCGCAGCTTGCGACCGCACTCCGCCTCCGCAGTGGCCTGCGCACGCCTGATGGCGTTCGCAGCCTCTCCCTTGCTGCCAAGAACCACCACCCACATGTAGCGGGAGAGGTCGTCGACGAGCAGCAGGAAGTAGCGTCGTCCTCCTAGTGTAGCCGGTGTCACCGAGCCACACAAGTCCCCGTGAACGAGCTCGAGCCGCTCCTTGGCTCGAAAGCTCGACTGCTGGGGAAAAGGAAGCCGCCTCTGCTTCGTCACCACGCAAACGTCGCAGAGCTGCTCCACGTGGTCAAGGCATGGCATGCCTCGCACCATCTCCTTGGCACTGAGCTGCTTCAGGGCCTCGAAGTGAAGGTGCCCAAAGCGCTCGTTTTACTGCCATGCCTCGTCCTCCCGACGAGTGGCAAGACAGACAGGCTGTGCTACCTGCACGTGAAGGACATAGAGTCGATTGGTGCCTCTAGTTACCTTGGCAAGAAGGCGACAATGGCGATCCCAAATCCTCATGACTCCGTCCTTGATCTCCACGCGCGAACCACTCTCATCCAGCTCTCCCAAGCTGATGATGGAGTTTCGCAACGCGGGGATGTAGTAGACTCCGACGAGCAGCTTGTGCTCACCGGACTTAGCGCTGAGGAGGACGGAGCCAACACCCTTGATCTCCACGCCGGAGGCGTCACCAAACTTGACGGAGCCTCGGACATTGGGATCAAGCTCGGCGAAGAACTCCCGTCGACCGGTCATGTGATGGGTGGCGCCGGTGTCAAGGCACCACCCGTCAGTCTTGTCGTTGCTGGAGCCGTCGCCGAGGAGAGCGTGTGCTCTCGGCTCATCAAGATGAAAGAGAGCCGCTGCGGTCGATGCCGCTAGAGGTGGCTTGATGCTTCCATGTGCCATGAGCAAAGCTGGCTCCTCCTCCACTTGTGCGACGTGGGCCTCCTCCTCCACTTGTGCGACGTGGGCCTGACCACGTCGTGGCTGTCGACACTCCCTGGCCCAATGACCAAGCTTGCCACAGTTGTGGCAGGTGTCGTCTCGTGCCGGCTTGTGGTTGCCGGCGGCACCGCCCTGGGCACCTCCGCGGGCACTTCCTTGCGCCCCGGCCTGGGCGCCTCCGCGCCCCTTGCGCGGCTTGCCGCGCTTGCGGTTGCCTGTCGAGGAAGAGGACTCCCCCTTCTTCCGGTCACCCTGGCCAGCCTCCCACTGCTCGCGAGTGAGATGAAGCTTCCCGCCAATGGTGATAGGCCCCGAGAGAGGCTGTGGTTCGTCGCCGTCGACGACCTTGAGGCGACCTATCGCCTCTTTGATCGACATCGTGGAGAGGTCCAACCGAGACTCGATCGAGCGAGCGATCTGCTTGTACTTCTCGGGGATGCAACGGAAGAGCTTCTCGACAGCTCTCTCCTCGTCGTAGGTGTCGTCGCCGAACTGCTCCAACTTCTGCAACAAAGTGTTGAGACGGAGAGCAAAGTCATCGACGTCCTCACCTGGCTTAAAGGCCAGATTCTCCCACTCCTTGCGAAGCGCCTGCAGTGTGGTCTTGCGGGTGCAGTCGCTGCCGATGCGTGCCGCAGCGATGGCGTCCCAAGCCTCCTTAGCAGTCCGCTTCTTGGAAAGCGAGAACTGCATCTCGGGCGGGACTGCAGCAATGAGGGCATCCAGCGCCCGTCGATCCTCGTAGTAGTCGACGTTGCCGTACCGAACTGCTTCCCACATGTGTCGCACTTGGAGCCGCACCCTCATCACCGCGGCCCACTCGACGTAGTTGGTCTTGGTGAGGGTAGGCCACCCACCGCTGGGACCGACATCCCTGACAATGTCCTGGACCCCATGGTGTCCATGGTACCGATCTGGGGAGGGAGAACCGCGCTGCCTGTAACGGCCGCGTTCTCCGTCGACTCCGCCGCCGCCACCGGGAGCGCCACCGGCACGTCCGCGTCGGCCTGGGCTGCGGCTATCGCGCCCATGGGGACGCGCGGCTACTCGATGCATCTCCTGTGCTCGCGCCACTTCCCTTGCCATCCTGAGCTCATCGTCGACGCCGCCGTCAACAGAGCCGCTGGAGCTACTGCCGCGCAGAGCCTCCAGCTCTGCTGCCGCTGCACGCGCTGCAGCCGCCGCCGCCGCCGCTGCTTCCACTTCCGCCCTCGCTGCTGCCAGTTCTGCTGCCGCCAACCTTGCCGCTAGTGCCGCCGTCGCCACAGCCTCTGCCGCCGCTCGCTCGCGCTCCTCCGCCGCGGCGACCTCTGTCTGTCGCACGCTCGAGGCGACCGAACGCTGAGACTGTCCGTCGGACATCGCGCACTAGTGGGGAGCTGGTGTGTGGGGAAGAGGGATGAGCTGGGGCAGCTGGTGTTCCTGCTACCGGTTGCGGACAGGGAGAGGCGCGGGAAGGAGATGAGCAAGAGATGTTTAGGCTACAGGATAGAACGGCTCTGATACCAAGTGTTAGTAGCTGGATTTTTACTCTCATTGAAGAGAGGATGACACTAGAGAGTTGAGGCAATTTTTCTTGTCTATTTATAGCAGCCCAAGGGCAGCCAACCAGCCAAGCATATGCCTTCTTGCTAGTCCAAGATGCCATGCAAGGTGCTGTCCTAAAGATGCTAACAACCGTCCTAAAAACAGTCAAGATGCTGCTGTCCTAACTGCTGTTCTAAAAGCAGTCAAGATGCTGTCCTCTAGTCTAAGATGAGTACAAGGACCAAAGACCAAAGGACAAGGGTACAAGGGACTAGGGGACCAAAGACTAAAGGACTACAAGACTTATTCCATCAGCCGACACAACAAATAAATCAGTCAAAGAATTATAGTCCAAGAGAACCTGTCTCTCCTATCCCTGCCCCTGTTCATCGGCGACATCCAGCGATGGCGTCGGTGATCAGGCAGCAAGTTTGGCGGAATCCCAAGAAAGTTTGTGACACAGTCGAGTCCTTGTCGCTTCCCTCTACCTAACTCACCCTTACCTGTTCTGCTGCCACCACATTCACTTCAGTGCCACACCCACCATCACATCTTTTGTTACCACCCTTTGGTCCAACACCACATTCCCCAACACCTATACCTTCCCCTTCACCACCACCACCTTCTCCACAATCCTCTCCACCTTTGGTTGCAACTTTGCCCCTGGTAGCCCCTTCTCGCTGGATTACTCACTGCTACACTCATCATTCATGACCTGTTTTCTCACCTACTGCCTCACTGTTCCTCCTTAGATCCACTCTGAGCCTACTCGGTATGATCGTCGTGATTGCAGCACTCTTTAGCCTCCTCGCTGTGGATTCACAGTCGCTGCTTTTGTTGAGCCCACTTCCTACAGTTGTTATTGATGTTCGCTTCAAGCCCAGTGATCACGATCCTGCTCCCTCTGTTCACACCTCAACTCGTGGTCATACGCTTTTCTATGTTGATGATATGATTATCATATGTGATGACTCTCAGTTTATTTTGTCAAGAAGCATCTGAGTGACAAGTTGTTGATGTTTGACCTGGGTCCTCTTCATTACTTTCCTTGGATCGAGGTTTCTTCTACACCTAAGGGCATCTACCTCTCCGAGGAGAAGTATATTCAGGACCTCTTGGTCCTTCTCACTGACCGCTGCGTTGCTGACACACCTATGGAGCTAGGTGTTCATTGACGACCTACTGATGGTGAACCTTTTAAAGATCCTACTCGCTATTTCCACCTCTTTGGGAGGCTTGTGTACCTTGGGATTACTCATCTTGACATTCTTTCATTCTATCCACATCCCCAGTTAGTTTGGATCTTCTCTCACTCAGCTCCATTATGCTCATCTTTGTGTTTTATGTCTTTTCTTCCCTCGCTCTAGCTTCAGGTGTATTCTAATGCAACCTGGGCTAGTGATCACTCTGATTATCGCTCTCTTTCTGCCTACAGCGTTTTCCTTGGGTTCTCCTTGATTGCATGGAAAACCAAGAAGCAGACTACAATTTCCCATACTAGTGCTGAGACTGAGTTGCGAGTCATGGCTGCTGCGACAGCTGAGATCACCTGGCCGTGGTGGCTTCTTGAGGATTTCGGTGTTTCTGCTACAACATCGACTCCTCTCTCTTCTGACAGCCGGGTGTGAATTTGTGATTATCCCTTCATACTGTCGGATATAAACGAGGAGTATATTCCATGATGACTACTCTAATATTGTCTGTATCAACAAGTTATGAAAAAGGTCCAACTTGCTAATTTGATCTGCGTTTATTTTGTGTGATTTAAGGATGTTGCAGTTACTAGTCTTTGGAAGCATCTCATCTTGTGTCCACTGCAGGAACTATATGCAAAGCTAAATAGGATGGCAGGCATTGCTGCAGAAATGTTTGTCGGTAGAGAAAGATTTGCCACTTTGCTAATGATGCGCCTCACTGAGACAGTCATACTGTGGCTCTCAGAGGACCAGGCCTTCTGGGAAGAGATTGAACAAGGACCAAAGCCTTTGGGCCCCCTTGGCCTTCAGCAGGTAAGCTCCTTTCCCATTTCTTTATTTTTTTTTACCTTTTTTTCTTTATTTCTTTCTTTAATCTGTCAGCTTATATTTTAAAAAAATTCCTTTCTTTGTAGTTCTACCTGGATATGCAGTTCGTCATTATTTTTGGGCAAGGTCGTTTTCTATCTCGGCATGTACATCAAGTCATTCTGGATATCATTGATAGAGCTATGGCTGCATTTTCTGCTACAGGAATCAACCCTGATAGGTACTATGCTCGTCTCATGTTTGATCTCCTATTGTTTCAGGATTAATTTTTTTAATCTGTGAAGTTTAGCAAGAAAATATGAAAATAAAACTAAGATTCGTCATGTACTGGAGTTGTCTAGGGAAGACACTCCCATGTGTTTTGACTTGTAAAAGTTTGGATTGCACTCTCAAATGAAAACTATAGCAAGAGGATGAAGAATAAATAGCTGTTTGTGTTATATCGTTCCTTTAAGCTGTGTTACCCGTTTCATTAGGTTCACGGTCTCAAGCTGTTGTGTCTGCAACCATCACTTGGCTGCAAATAACAGAAAAAAAGTCCCTACCGGGTTGGATTATGAGAAAAATGTTGTTTTGGGAAGCCATTGATGAATGACACTGATTGGCACTATTTATTCTTACAAATGAATATTCAAATAGATTCTGGCAAAGAAAATATGAATTGTTGAATGAGTCACATCTATCTCATCTTCTGGAAAGTTGAGCAAACTTGGCCTGACGAAGCTGCTACCTGCCCATATGCTACACAATAGTAACAGCTGATTTTACATTTAGTTACGTGTTTTATTATGGATCTGTGGGAACTGTCTCCTGAACTAAATCATAACATATTGAAAATTTAGCTGATTGGTGATTTAATATATTTGCTGATTTTTTAACACAAATGTAATATGCCATCTACCTTACTAATTCATTCCTAGTTATACTGCGCTGAATTCCTAGTTCTTAGTTAATCATTGCTTTCAAGAAATATTCTGAGGCACCCCTCATGATCCTTCGATCGGAACTGCGAAGTTAGCACCGTGACTTGCCTGCAGTTTAGATTGCAATCTATTAGCTAGAGCTGGGCTTCTCTTCGACTCTTGACTTTAAATTTCAACTATTATTCTTGCTTTTGTGCAGTATCCTTCCGGGCGATGACTGGTTCATGGATGTCGCACAAGACGTTGTCAGCATGATCAGTGGAAAGGGTAGAGTTGCAAATGGGGATAGGGAAATAAACAGCCCGACTGCCTCAGTCTCAGCGCATTCCATTTCATCGTTCAGATCCCACGGGAGCTCCTAATCTTGAATGCTAGTCGTTTTTTGTAGGCAGATCATCGTACAATAACCGGTAGTATATTCTCTGGCCTTGTTCCTCCATTTATTTGTTTCTCTTCTGCTTCCATTTTTTCCATTTTAAGTATGTTGTGCTAGTATTAGCGTAGATGGATCTAGATGGATGATTGCTTGACTTAGGGAAAAAAAAATCTTGAGCTACTGTTTCGTGGAATAGAAATCTACAGGTGTTGCATGGCGTCAGTCTGTATCATTCTTTTATTTGTCAGTGAGCACATCGCGTTGACTGACATGTAAGTTCTGAAACCATACAATCTGATATACCCGAACGAAAAACAGATTTGTTACATTTCAAAATAAACTCTTTACCGTGAGATTGTAACTTTAATTACTGACATCTTCGCAGATGATAAATAATTGAGTTATTAAGCTAGCACAAAAGAATCATTTTGATTGGATCAGTAAATCATGAGGTATGATAAAAGCAGTGGCGCAATGTCAATCTGCGCGAAAACTTAACAAACGGGACGATCAAATCTCAAAAGTTTTGCACAAATCACAAATTTTATTCATAAAAACATAGGAAAGTCACCTGCTCGTCGCGATCCCCACGAAACTCTGACCAACTAGGACTCCTATTCTTAATTTGATTCAACCGGAACTTTTTAAAACTACTTAGAACTCTTCTATGGATAGAAGTAATCATAAACCTTACAAACACTTGAACGTCTAAAAAAATCTCTAAAACAACTATTTTTTGTACCTCACACACAATCATACTATAACTAACTCAAAACTTCCCTAATATACACCTAATCGCCTCAGCTTCACTCCGAGCGTTCGATCCAGCCGGTTGGACCCCCTTTAACCATATCTTCACATCTATATCTCTCTACCATTTTTCGGAACAATGTTGTCATATATATAAACTCTTCCTAAGTAGAAGGCCGTAAGTTCGATCCCTACCTGGTGCGCCAAATGTCGAAGTGTGCGATCGACACTTCTTCCTATACTACTAAGAAGTAGTCCGCAAAGATTTTTTTAGAAGTGGCTGTAAGGATCGAAACGCCCAAGAGGGGGTGAATTGGGCTTTCTTTCAAATTTTAAGGCAATTAAAAACTAACAACTTAAAGCCCAATTCCCTATGCGATTAAACTATGCAATCAATATAAATTAAAGTTGCGGAATGAAGATTGTATAAATGTAAAAGGGAGAGGGATGCAAACGCTCAAGGGACACAGAGTTTATCCCGTGGTTCGGTAAGATCACAAGGATCTTCCTACGTCCACGTTGTGACATCCACCGAAGGGTTTTGCCACTCCCAAGTCACCGAGACAAGGGGTCTTCACTATTCTTCTCCGTTCGCCAACCTTGGCAAGGTGGAGCTCAAGCCTTGTACACTTTGAATCCTCCGGGCTTCCACAATCCTCTTGGCAAGCTCCGAAAGTCACACACACCAAGAGACACTCCCTAATGGCTCTCACTACGCTAGAGACTCCAATCACCAAGAATGGAGGCACACAAGCACTATCTCTAGCTAGTTCTAGCCTATCTCTTGGTGTACAAATGATGAACAAATGATGTGAAAGTGGTAGCTCTATTGCTTGAATGCTCTAGGATGTGTAGAGTATGTCTGGGCTTCAAGTCTTATCGATTTGACAGGTTAAAGGGGTATAAATAGCCAGCCTCCACGAAATAGCCGTTGGAAAAGTAGGCTGACATCACTTCTCTGCGAACACCGGATGATCCGATGTCTCCCCTTCAGTTATCATCGGTCAAAGCCAAATTAGCTGATGTCACCGTGTCAGATATGACCGTTGTTAGACCGATGTTGACCTGTCTTCTCATCGGATGATCCGGTGGCTCTTCCTCCAGAATTTGCTTGATCTTGAAGCTTACTGGAGTGATCGACCGATGTATGTAATTATGTACATTGGATGATCCGGTGCTTCACTTGGTCTAATGGTATTGCAATCTGTGATGATGGACCGATGTCACTGAGCCACTCACATCGGATGATCCGGTGAGTGCATTTGTCTGAGGTCTTCTTCTTCAGTTGAACCAACTCGACCGATGCAGTCAACTCAACAAACATCGGCTGATCCGGTGTGTTCAATTTGTTGACTTCGAGTTGTTTTGAATTGTTCTTTTGGAATTTGAACTTGTGACCTCTTTGACACTTGATTGAAATGTTGTTCTGATAGTCTTCAAGTATTGAGTGATGTCAAGTTAGAGCTTTCACTTCTTGTCTTCATATGATTCGATTTGATCTCATTAGTTGATTTTATGTGGGTCTCCAATGTACTTTTGATTTCATTTGATTGACTGATTATTGGGACCTTGCATTCCCAAATTCATTAGTAATACCGAATGGTTGTCATTAATCACCGAAACCGTACCTCATGGGGCCTAGATGCTTTCAATCTCCCCCTTTTTGGTGATTGATGACAACACAATAATTTAAAGCGCAACAATAATGAATTTGATGGTACAATACACAAGTAGATATGCAATGAATACAAGACAAGACACATTAAGCTTGTAAAAAGCAAATGAAATTAATGGCGCGAAAAGCTCAATCGATTAAAAACATAAGCAAATGTGACAAGCGGAAAAGTGCTTAATTAAGATTACAAAAGGGTACTCAAGCACGAATACAAAGGATAAACTCAAAATCCCCCTGAGACTACTACTACTCCCCCTGACTCCTCTACCTCTTCTCCCCCTTTGGCATCAAGACACCAAAAAGGGATCAGAGAGCCTACTGACCCTGAGAGCTAGGCGCGATGACGAACTGGTCCACCTTATATGAGTTGAGATATTGTATTTCAAACAAGTCTCCTTCTCATGAGGTGGGTTCCCCTTTGTGACAATCTACCGTATGCAATGCCAAACAAATTATAGTGCAAGAAATTACATGAGTGCAAGTTTATATGGCAGGGATCATGCAAGGCATAAAATAAATCTATCTTGCCAAGTTTAAACCTTCCAAAGGCTTCCTCAGGGAAAACTATTTCTAGCTCGCCCCTATCCTTTGGGAGTTAGACAAGACCTATATGATATGCATCCTTACATGAACATGGCAACTTACATGACGTTAGATGCATCTAGCACAT
Organism: Tuctoria greenei; assembly: GCA_036927565.1. Classification (NCBI taxonomy): domain Eukaryota; kingdom Viridiplantae; phylum Streptophyta; class Magnoliopsida; order Poales; family Poaceae; genus Tuctoria; species Tuctoria greenei. The sequence continues at coordinate 125,027,631 of JAYESD010000011.1, read as the reverse complement.
TTAATTCACTTCTAAGTCTAAGTGGTTTAGTGAAGATATCCGCCAATTGTTCTTCGGATCTAACACCTTGCAAAGAGATGTCTCCTTTAGCCTCATGATCCCGCAAGAAGTGATGGCGAATATCAATGTGCTTAGTGCGGGAGTGTTGAACGGGGTTTCTAGCTATCTTAACCGCACTTTCATTGTCACAAAGGAGAGGCACACAACCAAATTTAATTCCAAAGTCCAAAAGGGTTTGCTTCATATATAGAATTTAGGCACAACATGCACCGGCTGCTATATACTCCGCCTCCGCGGTGGACAAAGCCACGGAATTTTGCTTTTTGCTTGACCAAGATACTAGGGAACGCCCAAGTAAGTGGCACCCACCGGAGGTACTCTTTCGATCCACACGGCATCCGGCAAAGTTCGAATCCGAGTAACCCAAGAGATGGAAACTAGCGTTCTTGGGGTACCACAAACCTACACTTGGGGTATGCTTGAGATACCAAAGTATCCTAAAGACCGCCTTCTTGTGTGATTCTTTAGGTGCCGCTTGAAAGCGAGCACACAAGCACACACTAAACATGATATCGGGCCTAGATGCGGTAAGATATAACAATGAACCAATCATGGAACGGTAGAGAGATTGATCAATAGGTTTACCGTCCAAGTCCGCGTCGAGATGACAATTTGTCGCCATTGGAGTACTTCTTGAGCTACAATCTCCCATCTCAAATTTCTTCAAGAGGTCCTTGGTGTACTTCTCTTGGTAGATGAAGGTCCCCTCTTGAAGTTGCTTGATTTGAAATCCAAGGAAGAAGTTGAGCTCTCCAATCATTGACATCTCGAATTCCCTAGACATCATGGTGCCAAACTCATGGCTAAGAGATTTGTTAGTTGAGCCAAAAATAATAGCATCGACATAAATTTGACAAATAAATAAATCTCCGTCGATGTCCTTGGTGAAGAGTGTAGTGTCCACCCTCCCGATCTTGAATCCTTGCATGACCAAGAAATCCCTTAGACGTTTATACCATGCCCTAGGTGCTTGCTTGAGCCCGTAGAGCACCTTGTGTAACCTATACACATGGTTAGGATTCCTCGGATCTTCAAACCCGGGAGGTTGCTCAACATAAACAAGCTCGTTAATATAACCATTAAGAAAGGCACTTTTAACATCCATTTGATAAAGCATTATATTGTGATGCGAAACAAAAGCAAGGAGTATACGAATAGCTTCTAACCGAGCGACCGGAGCGAATGTTTCTCCAAAGTCTAGTCCTTCAACTTGTGAAAAACCCTTGGCCACAAGTCTTGCCTTGTTGCGGACCACAACGCCATTTTCGTCTTGCTTGTTGCGGTACACCCGCTTCGTTCCGATGACGTTCTTGTCCTTGGGTCGCTCCTCCAACACCCAAACTTCATTGCGGGTGAAGTTGTTGAGTTCTTCTTGCATAGCCATCACCCAATTTGGATCTTGGAGTGCTTCCTCTATATGAGTGGGTTCTACACACGAAACAAAAGAGTAGTGTTCACAAAACGAAGCGACATGGCGAGAACGAGTACTTACTCCCCGTGACGGACTTCCGATGATTTGATCAATCGGATGCGCCTTGGAGATGCGTCCATGCCTCATAAGTGTTTGTGAAGCACTTGGCGGTGGTGAAGCATCTCGCTCGTCTTGTGGTTGGACTTGATCTTGGACTTCTTCTTCTTGTTGATGTTGTGTGGCTTGTGAATCTTGCATTGGCAATGGATCATCTTTTTCTTCTTCTTCATCAACTTGAGGCGCCATGGAGGTGTTGATGTTGGAACTTGATGCTCCCCCTTGATCATGGCTCTCCTCAACTTCGGGCTTGATGTCTCCAATGGTCATGTTTTTCATGGCTTCTCGTAGAGGCTCATCATCTATATCATCATGACCAAAACTCTCCTCTTGGGAGCCATTAGACTCATCAAACTCAACATCACAACTTTCTTCAACTAACCCGGAGGTTTGGTTGAATACTCGATATGCTTTTGAGTTTGACGCATAACCAAGAAAGATACCAACATCACACCTTCTTTAAAACTTACCGAGCCTTTTCTTGCGGTAGATGTAGCACTTGCACCCGAAGACTCGGAAGTAGGAGATGTTGGGCTTTCTCCCAATGAGGAGCTCATATGGGGTCTTTTGGAGTAGTCGATGAAGATAGACCCTATTAGCGGCATGGCATGCCGTGTTGATTGCTTCGGCCCAAAATTTCTCCGACGTGCCATAGTCATCAAGCATTGCTCTAGCAAGGGTGATGAGAGTCTTGTTCTTCCTTTCAACGACACCGTTTTGTTGAGGGGTGTATGTGGCCGAAAACTCATGCTTCACGCCTTCATGATCACACCACTCCCCGATGTTGTAGTTCTTGAACTCGGTGCCGTTGTCACTCCGGATCTTGATGATGGAAGTTGAAATTCCCTTTGAGCACGTTTAGCAAAGGTCTTGAAGACTTCCGGAGTTTCACCCTTGTCACCTAGAAACAAAGTCCAAGCATATCGAGAATAATCATCAACGATAACAAGACAATAGAGGTTACCACCAAGACTTTGGAATGTGGACGGTCCGAAGAGGTCCATGTGAAGTAGTTCAAGTGGCTTGGAGGTTGACACCATTGTCTTCATTGGGTGGTGTGAAGCAACTTGCTTCCTGGCTTGACAAGCGCTACAAAGCTTGTTCTTCTCAAATGTGACATCCTTCACGCCGGTCACCATCCCAAGCTTGAACGACTTCTTAAGCTTGCTCATCCCAATGTGAGCAATGCGTCGATGCCATAGCCAACCCAAGCTTGTCTTAGTGAAAAGACAAGTGGTCAAGCTAGCATCCTTGTTGGAGAAGTCCACCAAGTAAAGATGTCCATACCGAAAACCTTTGAAGATTAGTTCTTTGCTTGATTCACTAGTTACTACAACACCATTCTTGTCAGAGGTGCACGTTAGTCCAAGATTACATAGTTGTGCAATTGAAAGTAAATTGAAACTAAGTGACTTAACATATAGTACATTAGAAATGGACAAATCATGCGAAATAGCAATTTTACCTAAACCAATTACCTTCCCCTTTAAGTTGTCACCAAAGGTGACTTGTTCATGATTGTCAGGGTTCTCTATTGAGGTGAACATACCATCATTGCCGGTCATATGTTGAGTGCACCCGCTATCGAGTACCCAATGCTTTCCTCCAGCTTTGTAGTTCACCTACACACATGAAATTAGTTTTTGAGTTTAGGCACCCAAGCCAACTTAGGTCCTTGTATGTGTGATACAAGTGATTTTGGGACCCAAAGTTGCTTGGGGAGCTTCCCCTTCATGACCTTAATGTCTTTGCCGATGAACCTTGCCTTCACCTTGCCACCTACTTTGCTCAAGAGATAGTGGTAATCATTGAAAGTAGATTTGTAGTTAGGAGGCAATTTGGGAGAATGACGGTTGGGAAGAGGACACTCCCTCGTGTGATGTCCGGTGACCTCACAATGTTTGCAATAGGAACCAACTTCTTTGATGAAGCTTGTCCTAAGCTCCAGTGAGGGCACCTTCCCTTTGTTGAGCACGGGGAAGGATCCAAGTCCTCTCTTGTTGAAGCCTTTAGCTTGTTGGTAGAGGATTTCCTTGTGCTTGTCCTCCCCCTTAAAGAGTCTTGCCACACTAGTGCGGAGACTTTCAATCTCGTCCATCAACTCCTTCTCCCTAAGGCTTGCTTTCAAAGGCAAAGACTTATCCAAAATATTAGTGGCATGTGAAATAGTTGATACTTTGCCATCAAGGGTTTCCTTTTTCATGTTTTTCATTTTTAGTTCAATTGCTTCATAAGCACGGTTAAGCACTTCATGTTCTTGAACCAAGTTATTGTGCTTTCCCAAGAGTGCTTGGTTTGCTAAGTCAAGCTCATGATGATCAAGCTTGATTTGAGCATTTTCCTCCTCGATTTGCTTGACATGTAATTTGAGCGTGTCATGCTCTTTAAGTATGGTTACATACTTGTCATGCAAATCGAGCTTCACACTCTCAAGCTTAGCACAAGTTTGTTCAAGTGCCTTAACCTTGCTCTTCTCCCTTTTTATGATGACATGGTATTCATTAATCATAGATGCTAATTCATCGGGGGAGAGCTCATCATCATCATCGCTAGAATCGTCACGTACCTTAGTGTTACCTTTCGCCATGAGGCACATAGGAGGTGGACAAAGAGGTGAGTTATCCTTGTTGACGATGGCAAGCCCCGCCAAGTTTTCTTCATCTTCACTCTCTTTGTCGCTTGACTCTTCATCCGTGATCCACTCATTTGCCTCGCACATGCAGACTTTTTGAGGCCCTCTTCTCTTCTTTGGAAAGAGCTTGGTCTTCTTGCCTTTGTCAAATTTCTTCTTTCCAAAGGAGCGCTTGGGCTTGACCTCTTCTTCATCTTCATCACTTTCTTCTAGCTTTCGATGCTTTCCCTTGTGGTTGTCCTTCCTATTGTCCGGTCTTGGACAATCATATGATATGTGGCCTTGATCATCACAATTATAGCATGTCTTGTTTTCATCTTTTCTTGGGAGGAAGGCTTTCTTCTTGGGATCAAATGAGTATCCCTTCTTTGCGATCTTGGAGTTTAGACGTGAGAATTTTCTCATCATCAACGCAAGCTCATCATCGTATTCTTCGCTTGTTGCTTGCTCTTCTTCACTTGAGCTAGGCTCAACCACTTTCTTCTTCTTGGGAGTTGTCTTCTTGGTTGAAGCCTTGAGAGCAATATTTTTTTTATGATGACTCCTCCATCATTCCAAGTACGCTCATCTCATGAGCATGAATTTCTCCAATGAGCTCCGAAACTTCAATGTTGTCAAGTGACTCTTTTTGGAGCATTGAATTGATAATGTTGTACTTGGGCTTGGGTAGAAGCATGAGGATCTTGCGGTTGATAAGTCCCTTACCAAGAGAAGCAATGTCAAGTGCGTTGATCTCCTCAATGAGCACATTTAAACGAGAAAACATTTTGTTAACATTCTCATGAGGAAGCATTTTGAATTCATCATACTTGGATTTAAGCAAGTGATATTTGAGTTCTTTAACACGAGATGAGCCCTCATGTATTTCAATTAAACATGCCCAAATTTCACAAGCTTTCTCTTTACTAGCAATTCTAGCAAATACGTCTTGACTTATGCATTCATAGATAGCATTTCTAGCCTTGGCATCCTATTTTAGTTGATCACCAACATAATTAAGATCTCCAAACCCCGCATCGGTCGCTTCCCAAACTTCGGAAGCAATAGCCTCTAGGTAGGCACGCATGCGTGCTTTCCAATAGGCAAAGTTCTTGCCCTCGAAGGTAGGAACTGAACCCCCATTCTTGGCCATTTTAGCTCTCTAGTGGTGAAGCTAGAATGATCCAATGAGCAACAAGGCTATGATACCAATTGTAAGGATCGAAACGCCAAAGAGGGGGTGAATTGGGCTTTCTTTCAAATTTTAAGGCAATTAAAAACTAACAACCTAAAGCCCAATTCCCTATGCGATTAAACTATGCAATCAATGTAAATTAAAGTTGCGGAATGAAGATTGCATAAATGTAAAAGGGAGAGGGATGCAAACGCTCAAGGGACACGGAGTTTATCTCGTGGTTCGGTAAGATCACAAGGATCTTCCTACGTCCACGTTGTGGCACCCACCGAAGGGTTTTCCCACTCCCAAGTCACCGAGACAAGGGGGTCTTCACTATTCTTCTCCATTCGCGAACCTTGGCAAGGTGGAGCTCAAGCCTTGTACACTTTGAATCCTCCGGGCTTCCACAATCCTCTTGGCAAGCTCCGGAAGTCACACACACCAAGGGACACTCCCTAATGGCTCTCACTACGCTAGAGACTCCAATCACCAAGAATGGAGGCACACAAGCACTATCTTTAGCTAGTTCTAGCCTATGTCTTGGTGTACAAATGATGAACAAATGATGTGAAAGTGGTAGCTCTATTGCTTGAATGCTCTAGGATGTGTAGAGTATGTCTGGGCTTCAAGTCTTATCGATTTGACAGGTTGAAGGGGTATAAATAGCCAGCCTCCACGAAATAGCCGTTGGAAAAGTAGGCTGACATCACTTCTCTGCGAATACCGGATGATCCGATGTCTCCCCTTCAGTTATCATCGGTCAAAGACAAATTAGCTGATGTCACTGTGTCAGATATGACCGTTGTTAGACCGATGTTGACCTGTCTTCTCATCGGATGATCTGGTGGCTCTTCCTCCAGAATTTGCTTGATCTTGAAGCTTACTGGAGTGATCGACCGATGTATGTAATTCTGTACATTGGATGATCCGGTGCTTCACTTGGTCCAATGGTATTGCAATCTGTGCTGATGGACCGAAGTCACTGAGCCACTCACATCGGATGATCCGGTGAGTGCATTTGTCTGAGGTCTTCTTCTTCAGTTGAACCAACTCGACCGATGCAGTCAACTCAACAAATATCGGCTGATCTGGTGTGTTCAATTTATTGACTTCGAGTTGTTTTGAGTTGTTCTTTTGGAATTTGAACTTGTGACCTCTTTGACACTTGATTGAAATGTTGTTCTGATAGTCTTCAAGTATTGAGTGATGTCAAGTTAGAGCTTTCACTTCTTGTCTTCATATGATTCGATTTGATCTCATTAGTTGATTTTATGTGGGTCTGCAATGTACTTTTGATTTCATTTGATTGACTGATTATTGGGACCTTGCATTCACAAATTCATTAGTAATACCGAATGGTTGTCATTAATCACCGAAACCGTACCTCATGGGGCCTAGATGCTTTCAATCTCCCCCTTTTTGGTGATTGATGACAACACAATAATTTAAAGCGCAATAATAATGAATTTGATGTTACAATACACAAGTAGATATGCAATGAATACAAGACAAGACACATTAAGCTTGTAAAAAGCAAATGAAATTAATGGCGCGAAAAGCTCAATCGATTAAAAACATAAGCAAATGTGACAAGCGGAAAAGTGCTTAATTAAGATTACAAAAGGGTACTCAAGCACGAATACAAAGGATAAACTCAAACTCCCCCTGAGACTACTACTACTCCCCCTGACTCCTCTACCTCTTCTCCCCCTTTGGCATCAAGACACCAAAAAGGGATCAGAGAGCCTACTGACCCTGAGAGCTAGGCGCGATGACGAACTGGTCACCGTCGCAGTCGTCAGAGCTGGAGTCACCGGTCGCAGGAGCTGGAGCGGAGGGAGTTGGGGGGTCCGCTGCCGGTGCTGGAGAGGAGGCAGCAGGTACGGGAGGCACCGGTGGAGCTGGAGCTGGAGGAAGTGGAGCGCTGACCATGGATGCCGGCGTCTGCTGGAACAGAGTCGTCGCCGGCAAAGGTGAGTGAATCGGTGCGCTGGGTGTCAGAAGTGGTGACGTACTGATAGATGGAATCGGAGTAGTAGGCACCTGAGCAACACCTGGAGCCAGTCCCAGTCCAGGCTGTTGTGGAGGAAGGGCGATCCTGGTCTGAGTGTATAGGTTGGTGATCAACCCTAGGATCCCCATCATGGCCTGCTGAGTCTGCTGCTGCTGGTCGAGGGTACGGCGGTGCATCTGATCGACCAAGTTGGTGAACCAATCCGTATCCTCTCGCCTCTGTCGGGCGATCTCCAGCTGAAGCTCTTGCTGCTGCCTCTGGAGCTGTGCCAGGTGAGCAGCCTGCTCTGCCCTGGCCTGCTCAGCAGCGAGCCTGTCCTGGCGCTGCTGCTCTATCATCTGCTGGAGTAGTGTCGACAACTCTGACGGCTGTGACACCTGCACCTCGGACACAGGAGGTGGTGTCGGTGGTGGAGCAGTTGATCCTCCTGCCTCGGTGTCGTGCTGCCTCGGTGAGGGTGGAGGAGGAGGGAAGTACTCCTCGATACTCTCGTCTGTGTCACTCTCGGACCAGACGTGCTGCAGGTCTCCACCTTGAGCTTCCGCCTCAGCGAGACACTCATCTTCTTTCTCGAGGTCAGACCAATCTTCTTCAGTCAGTCGGGCCCTGACCTGGCGCTCAACTGGACGGCCAAGGCGACGGTCTCCAGGAGCGGGGGCACAGTAATGTCCGAACCGTGTCACACTATCGTCAGAGAGACGATCGTGCACGGCGGACTCCTCTGGAACCATCATAGTGAGCAGATAGCTGATCCAGTGCCCGTAGACTAGCTGCCTCATCATGCCCACACCGTCTGTGATAACATCTTCCATCTCGCAGATGAGGACATCCACTATGTCAAAGTCCATCCCATTCATGATGTAGAACAGGATCGTCTGTTGGAGGCTTGTGAATCCCTCTAGATAACCGGACCTCGGCAGGAGAGAGCGACGCAGGGCAAGGTGCACCGTGCGCGCTGCAGGAGTCAACAGTGTCGGGACTCTCGGCTGGTCTGGAGAGAAAGTAGGTCCAAAGAGTGATCTGATCTCCTCCAGAGCAGGAGCCACTCCTCCAGTGAGCGGCCTCCTCGGCGGGTCTGCCTGACTGTAGACTCTCTCATGGATGCAGATGTCGTGCAAGTCTACTCCAAGCAGCTGTCCCAGTGTCTGCCGCGTCAGGTGGTAGTGTTGACCCATGAACATGAAGTCAATGGATCTCCTTCCCTCAGAGACGTAGAGGGTGGCGTAGAACACGCAGACCCAATCCTCTACATAGGCACTCCGCTCATATGACAACAATTGTACCAGGCCCCTGTATCTCTCAAAGAACGGCCTGATCTCTGTCCCTGCGGCTATGGCAAGCTGATCCCAATCCATGTAGTTATGTTGGAACAGCTTGTGGCCACAGCGTCTGTAGGTCTCGTAGAGAGACGCATGCGTGACCGTCCAGAACCGACTGTCCACCAAAGCTTCCCGTGGCTGCGGGTACCACTCCTCAAGCAACACACTCCATCTGAGCTTCCGGAGTTGCTTGGCCTTCATCTTCCGGTAGTCCGTGAGACGGACTCCCTCACCGACACGGACTGCCGTGTCCATCTCGTAGATGGCCTTCTCGGCCTCCCTGTCCTCACGACGGTCGACAGCCGTCGGTCTCGGACGAGGAGCAGCCTCGGTGTGACCTCCACGTGTCCGGGCTGAGCGCCGGCGGACGAGAGGCTCAACCGGCTCCTCTTCGGCCTCGGAGTCGTCGATCACGTGAGGCTGCCTCGGACGAGCCTCGCGGATCCTCAGGGACCCTCCTCGGCCACGCTCACGCTCCTCGGCGGCGCGAGCGGCCATCAACGCCTTCTTTTCTTCTTTGGACAGTTTTTGCTTCTTCACGGCGGGCTCCGCGATGGCCTTGCCCTTGTTCTTCCTGTCGCGAGCCATTGCAATCGTCGAGTTGAGCTTTGACGGGGTCGAGCGCACGGGGAGACGACAAGAGTGTCGCGGTCGAAACCCTAGCGGCGATGGAGCTCGGGAGGCACCACAGAGATGATGGAGAAGGGCGGTGTGTGCGTGGGGCGGCTGTGGCGGTGGAGAGAGGCGGCGGCGGCGCTTGGGCGCGGTGGTGAGGTGTGGAGACGGCGGCGCGGCGCTTGGAGGTGAGGCGGCGTGGGTGTGTGGCGGCGGCGTCCGGCGGGAGCACGGCGGCGACGCGAGGGAGAGGCGGCGGCGCGGGGGAGAGGCGGCGGCGCGGTGGACGGTGGTCGGCGGCGGCGATTAGGGCGTGATCGGCGGCGGCAAGAGCACGGGTGAGCGAGGCGTCGGGGAGAGAGAAGCTGGCGGCGACGCGCGGGTTTAAATAGTGGGACCCAAACCCTAGCCGTTATTTTAACACCGGATGGACCGATGCTGGGTAAAATGAACATCAGTCGAATGCCACAGAAAGGATATTCAAGAATTGCTGTTGACACCGGATGGACCGACGTCTAGGGTTTTGAACATCGGTCGAATAGCACAGTAAGGGTGTTCAAAAGAGTGATGTTGACACCGGATGGTCCGACGTTGGAGGGAGTAAACATCGGTTGAATTGACCATAGCTCCAGAAAAGAGAACATCAGATGGACCGATGTTTTTCGGAATGAACGCGTCGGATCAATTGAGGTTCTGACTGATCTGGCCCTTGAAGATTGAACACCTATTTGTCCGATGAGGGATTGGCTTAGGCATCGGATAATCCGATGACAACAGAACAAAAACATCACATATATGTCCTTTGACCAAACAAACAATCAAAGAGAAACACATGTCTTAGGACTTTTGGGGCAACCCCTTACCCCTCAAAAAGACTAATATGCCAATAGCTTGGCTAGGCCTTAATGCATATGGAAAACCAAGAAAAATGGAGGAAAATATAAAAATAAAATGTAAGGCCCATGCTTTGTGAGGTAGAGTATGAAGACTTCTATCTCTTTGAAGCATGTTCCTATAGGCATTAACGTACCTAACATTTTGTTCTTTCCACCTTATATGAGTTGAGATATTGTATTTCAAACAAGTCTCCTTCTCATGAGGTGGGTTCCCCTTTGTGACAATCTACCGTATGCAATGCCAAACAAATTATAGTGCAAGAAATTACATGAGTGCAAGTTTATATGGCAGGGATCATGCAAGGCATAAAATAAATCTATCTTGCCAAGTTTAAACCTTCCAAAGGCTTCCTCAGGGAAAACTATTTCTAGCTCGCCCCTATCCTTTGGGAGTTAGACAAGACCTATATGATATGCATCCTTACATGAACATGGCAACTTACATGACGTTAGATGCATCTAGCACATTTAATTCACTTCTAAGTCTAGAAAAAGTTTTCTCATCAAGTGGTTTAGTGAAGATATCCGCCAATTGTTCTTCGGATCTAACACCTTGCAAAGAGATGTCTCCTTTAGCCTCATGATCCCGCAAGAAGTGATGGCGAATATCAATGTGCTTAGTGCGGAAGTGTTGAACGAGGTTTCTAGCTATCTTAACCGCACTTTCATTGTCACAAAGGAGAGGCACACAACCAAATTTAATTCCAAAGTCCAAAAGGGTTTGCTTCATATATAGAATTTGGGCACAACATGCACCGGCTGCTATATACTCCGCCTCCGCGGTGGACAAAGCCACGGAATTTTGCTTTTTGCTTGACCAAGATACTAGGGAACACCCAAGTAAGTGGCACCCACCGGAGGTACTCTTGCGATCCACACGGCATCCGGCAAAGTCCGAATCCGAGTAACCCAAGAGATGGAAACTAGCGTTCTTGGGGTACCACAAACCTACACTTGGGGTATGCTTGAGATACCGAAGTATCCTAAAGACCGCCTTCTTGTGCGATTCTTTAGGTGTCGCTTGAAAGCGAGCACACAAGCACACACTAAACATGATACCGGGCCTAGATGCGGTAAGATATAACAATGAACCAATCATGGAACGGTAGAGAGATTGATCAATAGGTTTACCGTCCAAGTCCGCGTCGAGATGACAATTTGTCGCCATTGGAGTACTTCTTGAGCTACAATCTCCCATCTCAAATTTCTTCAAGAGGTCCTTGGTGTACTTCTCTTGGTAGATGAAGGTCCCCTCTTGAAGTTGCTTGATTTGAAATCCAAGGAAGAAGTTGAGCTCTCCAATCATTGACATCTCAAATTCCCTAGACATCATGGTGCCAAACTCATGGCTAAGAGATTTGTTAGTTGAGCCAAAAATAATATCATTGACATAAATTTGACAAATAAATAAATCTCCGTCGATGTCCTTGGTGAAGAGTGTAGTGTCCACCCTCCCGATCTTGAATCCTTGCATGACCAAGAAATCCCTTAGACGTTCATACCATGCCCTAGGTGCTTGCTTGAGCCCGTAGAGCGCCTTGTGTAACCTATACACATGGTTAGGATTCCTCGGATCTTCAAACCCGGGAGGTTGCTCAACATAAACAAGCTCGTTAATATAACCATTAAGAAAGGCACTTTTAACATCCATTTGATAAAGCATTATATTGTGATGCGAAACAAAAGCAAGGAGTATACGAATAGCTTCTAACCGAGCGACCGGAGCGAATGTTTCTCCAAAGTCTAGTCCTTCAACTTGTGAAAAACCCTTGGCCACAAGTCTTGCCTTGTTGCGGACCACAACGCCATTTTCGTCTTGCTTGTTGCGGTACACCCGCTTCGTTCCGATGACGTTCTTGTCCTTGGGTCGCTCCTCCAACACCCAAACTTCATTGCGGGTGAAGTTGTTGAGTTCTTCTTGCATAGCCATCACCCAATTTGGATCTTGGAGTGCTTCCTCTATATGAGTGGGTTCTACACACGAAACAAAATAGTAGTGTTCACAAAACGAAGCGACATGGTGAGAACGAGTACTTACTCCCCGTGACGGACTTCCGATGATTTGATCAATCGGATGCACCTTGGAGATGCGTCCATGCCTCATAAGTGTTTGTGAAGCACTTGGCGGTGGTGAAGCATCTTGCTCGTCTTGTGGTTGGACTTGATCTTGGACTTCTTCTTCTTGTTGATGTTGTGTGGCTTGTGAATCTTGCATTGGCAATGGATCATCTTTTTCTTCTTCTTCATCAACTTGAGGCACCATGGAGGTGTTGATGTTGGAACTTGATGCTCCCCCTTGATCATGGCTCTCCTCAACTTCGGGCTTGATGTCTCCAATGGTCATGTTTTTCATGGCTTCTCGTAGAGGCTCATCATCTATATCATCATGACCAAAACTCTCCTCTTGGGAGCCATTAGACTCATCAAACTCAACATCACAACTTTCTTCAACTAACCCGGAGGTTTGGTTGAATACTCGATATGCTTTTGAGTTTGACGCATAACCAAGAAAGATACCAACATCACACCTTCTTTCAAACTTACCGAGTCTTTTCTTGCGGTAGATGTAGCACTTGCACCCGAAGACTTGGAAGTAGGAGATGTTGGGATTTCTCCCAATGAGGAGCTCATATGGGGTCTTTTGGAGTAGTCGATGAAGATAGACCCTATTAGCGGCATGGCATGCCGTGTTGATTGCTTCGGCCCAAAATTTCTCCGACGTGCCATAGTCATCAAGCATTGCTCTAGCAAGGGTGATGAGAGTCTTGTTCTTCCTTTCAACGACACCGTTTTGTTGAGGGGTGTATGTGGCCGAAAACTCATGCTTCACGCCTTCATGATCACACCACTCCCCGATGTTGTAGTTCTTGAACTCGGTGCCGTTGTCACTCCGGACCTTGATGATGGAAGTTGAAATTCCCTTTGAGCACTTTTAGCAAAGGTCTTGAAGACTTCCGTAGTTTCACCCTTGTCACCTAGAAACAAAGTCCAAGCATATCGAGAATAATCATCAACGATAACAAGACAATAGAGGTTACCACCAAGACTTTGGAATATGGACGGTCCGAAGAGGTCCATGTGAAGTAGTTCAAGTGGCTTGGAGGTTGACACCATTGTCTTCATTGGGTGGTGTGAAGCAACTTGCTTCCCGGCTTGACAAGCGCTACAAAGCTTGTTCTTCTCAAATGTGACATCCTTCACGCTGGTCACCATCCCAAGCTTGAACGACTTCTTAAGCTTGCTCATCCCAATGTGAGCAATGCGTCGATGCCATAGCCAACCCAAGCTTGTCTTAGTGAAAAGACAAGTGGTCAAGCTAGCATCCTTGTTGGAGAAGTCCACCAAGTAAAGATGTCCATGCCGAAAACCTTTGAAGATTAGTTCTTTGCTTGATTCACTAGTTACTACAACACCATTCTTGTCAAAGGTGCACGTTAGTACAAGATTACATAGTTGTGCAATTGAAAGTAAATTGAAACTAAGTGACTTAACATATAGTACATTAGAAATGGACAAATCATGCGAAATAGCAATTTTACCTAAACCAATTACCTTCCCCTTTTAGTTGTCACCAAAGGTGACTTGTTCATGATTGTCGGGGTTCTCTATTGAGGTGAACATACCATCATTGCCGGTCATATGTTGAGTGCACCCGCTATCGAGTACCCAATGCTTTCCTCCAGCTTTGTAGTTCACCTACACACATGAAGTTAGTTTTTGAGTTTAGGCACCCAAGCCAACTTAGGTCCTTGTATGTGTGATACAAGTGATTTTGGGACCCAAAGTTGCTTGGGGAGCTTCCCATTCATGACCTTAATGTCTTTGCCGATGAACCTTGCCTTCACCTTGCCACCTACTTTGCTCAAGAGATAGTGGTAATCATTGAAAGTAGATTTGTAGTTAGGAGGCAATTTGGGAGAAGGACGGTTGGGAAGAGGACACTCCCTCGTGTGATGTCCAGTGACCTCACAATGTTGGCAATAGGACCCAACTTCTTCGATGAAGCTTGTCCTAAGCTCCGGTGAGGGCACCTTCCCTTTGTTGAGCACGGGGAAGGATCCAAGTCCTCTCTTGTTGAAGCCTTTAGCTTGTTGGTAGAGGATTTCCTTGTGCTTGTCCTCCCCCTTAAAGAGTCTTGCCACACTAGTGCGGAGACTTTCAATCTCGTCCATCAACTCCTTCTCCCTAAGGCTTGCTTTCAAAGGCAAAGACTTATCCAAAATATTAGTGGCATGTGAAATAGTTGATACTTTGCCATCAAGGGTTTCCTTTTTCATGTTTTTCATTTTTAGTTCAATTGCTTCATAAGCACGGTTAAGCACTTCATGTTCTTGAACCAAGTTATTGTGCTTTCCCAAGAGTGCTTGGTTTGCTAAGTCAAGCTCATGATGATCAAGCTTGATTTGAGCATTTTCCTCCTCGATTTGCTTGACATGTAATTTGAGTGTGTCATGCTCTTTAAGTATGGTTACATACTTGTCATGCAAATCGAGCTTCACACTCTCAAGCTTAGCACAAGTTTGTTCAAGTGCCTTAACCTTGCTCTTCTCCCTTTTTATGATGACATGGTATTCATTAATCATAGATGCTAATTCATCGGGGGAGAGCTCATCATCATCATCGCTAGAATCGTCACATACCTTAGTGTTACCTTTCGCCATGAGGCACATAGGAGGTGGACGAAGAGGTGAGTTATCCTTGTTGACGATGGCAAGCCCCGCCAAGTTTTCTTCATCTTCACTCTCTTCGTCGCTTGACTCTTCATCCGTGATCCACTCATTTGCCTCGCACATGAAGACTTTTTGAGGCCCTCTTCTCTTCTTTGGAAAGAGCTTGGTCTTCTTGCCTTTGTCAAATTTCTTCTTTCCAAAGGAGCGCTTGGGCTTGACCTCTTCTTCATCTTCATCACTTTCTTCTAGCTTTCGATGCTTTCCCTTGTGGTTGTCCTTCCTCTTGTCCGGTCTTGGAAAATCATATGATATGTGGCCTTGATCACCACAATTATAGCATGTCTTGTTTTCATCTTTTCTTGGGAGGAAGGCTTTCTTCTTGGGATCAAATGAGTATCCCTTCTTTGTGATCTTGGAGTTTAGACGTGAGAATTTTCTCATCATCAACGCAAGCTCATCATCGTCTTCTTCGCTTGTTGCTTGCTCTTCTTCACTTGATCTAGGCTCAACCACTTTCTTCTTCTTGGGAGTTGTCTTCTTGGTTGAAGCCTTGAGAGCAATAGTTTTTTATGATGACTCCTCCATCATTCCAAGTACGCTCATCTCATGAGCATGAATTTCTCCAATGAGCTCCGAAACTTCAATGTTGTCAAGTGACTCTTTTTGGAGCATTGAATTGATAATGTTGTACTTGGGCTTGGGTAGAAGCATGAGGATCTTGCGGTTGATAAGTCCCTTACCAAGAGAAGCAATGTCAAGTGCGTTGATCTCCTCAATGAGCACATTTAAACGAGAAAACATTTGGTTAACATTCTCATGAGGAAGCATTTTGAATTCATCATACTTGGATTTAAGCAAGTGATATTTGAGTTCTTTAACACGAGATGAGCCCTCATGTATTTCAATTAAACATGCCCAAATTTCACAAGCTTTCTCTTTACTAGCAATTCTAGCAAATACGTCTTGACTTATGCATTCATAGATAGCATTTCTAGCCTTGGCATCCTATTTTAGTTGATCACCAACATAATTAAGATCTCCAAACCCCGCATCGGTCGCTTCCCAAACTTCGGGAGCAATAGCCTCTAGGTAGGCACGCATGCGTGCTTTCCAATAGGCAAAGTTCTTGCCCTCGAAGGTAGGAACCGAACCCCCATTCTTGGCCATTTTAGCTCTCTAGCGGTGAAGCTAGAATGATCCAATGAGCAACAAGGCTCTGATACCAATTGTAAGGATCGAAACGCCCAAGAGGGGGTGAATTGGGCTTTCTTTCAAATTTTAAGGCAATTAAAAACTAATAACCTAAAGCCCAATTCCCTATGCGATTAAACTATGCAATCAATGTAAATTAAAGTTGCGGAATGAAGATTGCATAAATGTAAAAGGGAGAGGGATGCAAACGCTCAAGGGACACGGAGTTTATCCCGTGGTTCGGTAAGATCACAAGGATCTTCCTACGTCCACGTTGTGGCACCCACCGAAGAGTTTTGCCACTCCCAAGTCACCGAGACAAGGGGGTCTTCACTATTCTTCTCCATTCACCAACCTTGGCAAGGTGGAGCTCAAGCCTTGTACAATTTGAATCCTCCGGGCTTCCACAATCCTCTTGGCAAGCTCCGGAAGTCACACACACCAAGGGACACTCCCTAATGGCTCTCACTACGCTAGAGACTCCAATCACCAAGAATGGAGGCACACAAGCACTATCTCTAGCTAGTTCTAGCCTATGTCTTGGTGTACAAATGATGAACAAATGATGTGAAAGTGGTAGCTCTATTGCTTGAATGCTCTAGGATGTGTAGAGTATGTCTGGGCTTCAAGTCTTATCGATTTGACAGGTTGAAGGGGTATAAATAGCCAGCCTCCACGAAATAGCCGTTGGAAAAGTAGGCTGACATCACTTCTCTGCGAACACCGGATGATCCGATGTCTCCCCTTTAGTTATCATCGGTCAAAGCCAAATTAGCTGATGTCACTGTGTCAGATATGACCGTTGTTAGACCGATGTTGACCTGTCTTCTCATCGGATGATCTGGTGGCTCTTCCTCCAGAATTTGCTTGATCTTGAAGCTTACTGGAGTGATCGACCGATGTATGTAATTCTGTACATTGGATGATCCGGTGCTTCACTT
This sequence comes from Tuctoria greenei, assembly GCA_036927565.1. Classification (NCBI taxonomy): domain Eukaryota; kingdom Viridiplantae; phylum Streptophyta; class Magnoliopsida; order Poales; family Poaceae; genus Tuctoria; species Tuctoria greenei. The sequence continues at coordinate 125,010,609 of JAYESD010000011.1, read as the reverse complement.
GGTCCAATGGTATTGCAATCTGTGCTGATGGACCGATGTCACTGAGCCACTCACATCGGATGATCCGGTGAGTGCATTTGTCTGAGGTCTTATTCTTCAGTTGAACCAACTCGACCGATGCAGTCAACTCAACAAACATCGGCTGATCCGGTGTGTTCAATTTGTTGACTTCGAGTTGTTTTGAGTTGTTCTTTTGGAATTTGAACTTGTGACCTCTTTGACACTTGATTGAAATGTTGTTCTGATAGTCTTCAAGTATTGAGTGATGTCAAGTTAGAGCTTTCACTTCTTGTCTTCATATGATTCGATTTGATCTCATTAGTTGATTTTATGTGGGTCTCCAATGTACTTTTGATTTCATTTGATTGACTGATTATTGGGACCTTGCATTCACAAATTCATTAGTAATACCGAATGGTTGTCATTAATCACCGAAACCGTACCTCATGGGGCCTAGATGCTTTCAATCTCCCCCTTTTTGGTGATTGATGACAACACAATAATTTAAAGCGCAATAATAATGAATTTGATGGTACAATACACAAGTAGATATGCAATGAATACAAGACAAGACACATTAAGCTTGTAAAAAGCAAATGAAATTAATGGCGCGAAAAGCTCAATCAATTAAAAACATAAGCAAATGTGACAAGCGGAAAAGTGCTTAATTAAGATTACAAAAGGGTACTCAAGCACGAATACAAAGGATAAACTCAAACTCCCCCTGAGACTACTACTACTCCCCCTGACTCCTCTACCTCTTCTCCCCCTTTGGCATCAAGACACCAAAAAGGGATCAGAGAGCCTACTGACCCTGAGAGCTAGGCGCGATGACGAACTGGTCACCGTCGCAGTCATCGGAGCTGGAGTCACCGGTCGCAGGAGCTGGAGCGGAGGGAGCTGGGGGGTCCGCTGCCGGTGCTGGAGAGGAGGCAGCAGGTACGGGAGGCACCGGTGGAGCTGGAGCTGGAGGAAGTGGAGCGCTGACCATGGATGCCGGCGTCTGCTGGAACAGAGTCGTCGCCGGCAAAGGTGAGTGAATCGGTGCGCTGGGTGCCAGAAGTGGTGACATACTGATAGATGGAATCGGAGTAGTAGGCACTTGAGCAACACCTGGAGCCAGTCCCAGTCCAGGCTGCTGTGGAGGAAGGGCGATCCCGGTCTGAGTGTATAGGTTGGTGATCAACCCTAGGATCCCCATCATGGCCTGCTGAGTCTGCTGCTGCTGGTCGAGGGTACGGCGGTGCATCTGATCGACCAAGTTGGTGAACCGATCCGTATCCTCTCGCCTCTGTCGGGCGATCTCCAGCTGAAGCTCCTGCTGCTGCCTCTGGAGCTGTGCCAGGTGAGCAGCCTGCTCTGCCCTGGCCTGCTCAGCAGCGAGCCTGTCCTGGCGCTGCTGCTCTATCATCTGCTGGAGTAGTGTCGACAGCTCTGACGGCTGTGACACCTGCACCTCAGACACAGGAGGTGGTGTCGGTGGTGGAGCAGCTGATCCTCCTGCCTTGGCGTCGTGCTGCCTCGGTGAGGGTGGAGGAGGAGGGAAGTACTCCTCGATACTCTCTGTGTCACTCTCGGACCAGACGTGTTGCAGGTCTCCACCTTGAGCTTCCGCCTCAGCGAGACGCTCATCTTCTTTCTCGAGGTCAGACCAATCTTCTTCAGTCAGTCGGGCCCTGACCTGGCGCTCAACTGAAACCGTACCTCATGGGGCCTAGATGCTTTCAGTGGCGTAGCTCAAAGAACTCAAGAATAGAGGTGATATCGGGATTTTTACGTGGTTCGGATCGCCGGAGCGTAATACTCTACATCCACGGGAGTCTGTGTGTTGTATTGCATATGTATGAGTATGCAAGAGTCTGGCCTCTCATGAGTAAGTTTAGCTTGGCCTTAGATCAGCTTGCCTATCTAGTTGGTGGATGTTCGGTCCTTTTATATGCTAAATGCTGACATTTTACATAGCTGGTCTTGATAACGTACTAACGTGGTCTTGGTGACACGTTAATGGATCTTGATAGCACATTAACGTGGTCTTGATGACACGTTAATGTGTCTTGATAGCGCATTAATGCTTTCTTGAAGACGCCGTCTTGATGACGTATTAATGTTGTCTTGAAGGCGCGTTAATATGGTCTTGAGTGCACACGTCATCTTCATAAACCCCGGGACGCGTGGCAGCACCAAACCTCTCCTCAGCGAGGAGGTTGAATCTGAAGCCGCGGGATGCGTGGCATCATTGGACCTCTCCTCAGTGGGGTGGCTGGGTCCGGAGCCGCGGGGCGCATGGCAGCACCGGACCTCTCCTCAGCGGGGAGGTTGAGTCTGGATCCGCGGGGCGCATGGTAACACCGAAGGTACGGAGCTACGTAGGACGTGGCAGCATCAAACCGGAGTCACCCTTGGCAGGGAGGCAGGTCCGGAGCCACAGGACATGTGACAGCACCGGTGCCACCCTTAGCAGGGAGGCTTGTTCGGAGCTGCGGGGCACGTGGCAGCAGCGGAGCCACTCTTAGGAGGGAGGAAGGTCCAGAGCTACGGGACACGTGTAAGGATCGAAACGCCCAAGAGGGGGGGTTGAATTGGGCTTTCTTTCAATTTTTAAAACAATTAAGATTAATGACCTCAAGCCCAATTCCCTATGCGATTAAACTATGCAATCAATGTAAATTAAAGTTGCGGAATGAAGATTACATAAGTGTAAAAAGGGAGAGGGATGCAAACGCTCAAGGGACACGGAGTTTATCCCGTGGTTCGGTAAGATCACAAGGATCAACCTACATCCACGTTGTGGCACCCACCGAAGGGTTTTGCCACTCCCAAGTCACCGAGACAAGGGGGTTCTTCACTATTCTTCTCCGTTCGCCAACCTCGGCAAGGTGGAGCTCAAGCCTTGTACACTTTGGAATCCTCCGGGTTTCCACAATCTTCTTGGCAAGCTCCGGAAGTCGCACACACCAAGGGACACTCCCTTATGGCTCTCACTACACTAGAGACTCCAGTCACCAAGAGTGGAGGCACCCAAACACTATCTCTAGCTAGTTCTAGCCTATCTCTTGGTGTACAAATGATGAGCAAATGATGTGAAAGTGGTAGCTCTATTGCTTGAATGCTCTAGGATGTGTAGAGTATGTCTGGGCTTCAAGTCTTGTCGATTTGACAGGTTGAAGGGGTATAAATAGCCAGACTCCACGAGATAGCCGTTGGAAAAGTAGGCTGACATCACTTCTCTGCGAACACCGGATGATCCGATGTCTCCCCTTCAGTTAACATCGGTCAAAGCCAAATTAGCTGATGTCACTGTGTCAGATATGACCGTTGTTAGACCGATGTTGATCTGTCTTCTCATCGGATGATTCGGTGGCTCTTCCTCCAGAATTTTGCTTGATCTTGAAGCTTACTGGAGTGATCGACCGATGTGTGTAAGTCTGCACATCGGATGATCCGGTGCTTCACTTGGTCCAACAGTGTTGCAATCTGTGATGATGGACCGATGTCACTGAGCCACCCACATCGGATGATCCGGTGTGTTCAACTTGTTGACTTCGAGTTGTTTTGAGTTGTTCTTTTGGAATTTGAACTTGTGACTTCTTTGACACTTGTTTGAAATGTTGTTTTGATTGTCTTCAAGCATTGAGTGATATCAAGTTAGAGCTTTCACTTCTTGTGTTCATATGATTTGATTTGATCTCATTCGTTGATTTTATATGGGTCTCCAATGTAATTTTGATTTCATTTGATTGAGTGTTATTGAGACCTTGCATTCACAAATTCATTAGTAATATCGAATGGTTGTCATTAATCACCGAAACCGTACCTCATGGGGCCTAGATGCTTTCAATCTCCCCCTTTTTGGTGATTGATGACAACACAATAATCAAAGCGTGATAGTAATGAATTTGAGAGAATGAACCATAAGTAAATATGCAATGAATACGGATAATATACTGGAAGCTTTAAACATCAATAAATGACACAAGTGAATTCAAAGAGATCATAATCATAGATAAACATCAAATGAGTTCAAATGATTAACAACTTAGGAAAGATGGAAATAGGTTCATTACACACCAAATGAGCAAATAGCAAATACAATAAAGATAAGACACTCGACTCACTCCCCCTAACACTAGGACTCCCCCTGACTCTCTAACTCTTCTCCCCCTTTGGCATCAAGACACCAAAAAGGGATCCGATCACCTACAGACCCTGAGAGCTGGGCGCGATGACGAACTGGTCACCGTCGCAGTCGTCGGAGCTAGAGTCGCCGGTCGTAGGAGCTGCCGGAGCGGCGGGAGCAGGAGGGTCCGCTGCCGGTGCTGGAGGAGAGGAAGAAGGTACTGGAGGTGCCGGTGGAGCCGGAGGAAGTGGAGCGCTCACCACGGACGTCGGCGTCTGCTGGAACAAGATCGTCGTCGGCAGTGGTGAGTGAATCGGTGCGCTGGATGCCAGAAGTGGTGACATACTGATTGAAGGGATAGGAGTAGTAGGCACCTGAGCAACACCTGGAGCCAGTCCCAGTCCAGACTGCTGTGGAGGAAGGGCGATCCCGGTCTGAGTGTAAAGGTTGGTGATCAACCCTAGGATCCCCATCATGGCCTGCTGGGTCTGCTGCTGCTGGTCGAGGGTACGGCGGTGCATCTGATCTACCAGGTTGGTGAACCGGTCCGTATCCTCTCGCCTCTGACGGGCGATCTCCAGCTGGAGCTCCTGCTGTTGCCGCTGCAGCTGTGCCAGGTGAGCAGCCTGCTCTGCCCTGGCCTGCTCAGCAGCGAGCCTGTCCAGGCGCTGCTGCTCGATCATCTGTTGGAGAAGAGATGACAGCTCTGACGGCTGTGACACTTGTGCCTCGGACACAAGAGGTGGTGTCGATGGCGGAGCAGCTGATCCTCCTGCCTCGGCGTCGTGCTGCCTCGGTGAGGGTGGAGGCGTAGGGAAGTACTCCTCGACACTCTCGTCTTTGTCGCTCTCGGACCAGACGTGCTGCAAGTCCTCCCCCTGAGCCTCAGCCTCAGCAAGCCTCTCGTCCTCCCGCTCTAGGTCGGACCAGTCTTCCTCTGACAGACGGGCCCGAACCTGGCGCTCAACTGGACGACCAAGGCGACGGTCTCCAGGAGCAGAGGCACGATAGTGACCAAAGCGAGTCACACTCTCGTCAGCAAGCCGGGCCTGTGCTGCATGTCCCTCAGGCACCATCATAGAGCAAATGTAACTGATCCAGTGCCCGTAGACCATCTGCCTCATCATGCCAATCCCATCCATGATTACGTCTTCCATCTCGCATAGGAGTATGTCCACGATATCGAAATCCATCCCGTTCATTATGTAGAACAGGAGGGTCTGCTGCAGACTCGTGAACCCCTCCAAGTAACCTGACCTCGGCAGGAGCGTGCGGCGCAAGGCGAGGTGCACAATGCGCGCAGCTGGGGTCAGGAGAGCTGGAACTCTCGGCTGGTCCGGAGAGAACGAGGGGCCAAACAGAGAGCGGATCTCGTCAAGCTGTGGTGCTACCCCTCCAGTAAGTGGCCTCCTCGGTGGATCTGCCTGCCCATAGACCTTCTCATGCACGCAGGTGTCGTGCAGGTCCAAACCAAGAATATGCCCCAAAGTCTGCCTCGAGAGGTGGTAGCGCTGACCATTGAACATGAAGGCAATCGACCTCCTGCCCTCTGAGATGTACAGGGTCGCGTAGAAGACACGGACCCACTCTTCCACATAAGCACTTCTCTCATAAGCCAGCAGCTGCACCAGACCTCTGTATCTCTCAAAGAAAGGACGGACCTCAGTCTCCGCTGCCACTGCAAGCTGCCCCCAGTCCAGGTAGTTGTGCTGAAAAAGCTTGTGCCCCCGACGCCTGTAGGTCTCATAGAGAGACGCCTGGGTGACAGTCCAGAAGCGACTGTCCACAAGAGTCTCTCGGGGCTGTGGGAACCACTCCTCAAGCAGCACGTTCCAACGAAGCTTGCGTAGCTGCTTGGCCTTCATCTTCCTGTAGTCCGTCAACCGGACTCCCTCACCGACACGGACGGCCGTGTCCATCTCGTAGATGGCCCTCTCGGCCTCCCTGTCCTCACGACGGTCGGCAGCCGTCGGTCTCTGACGAGGAGCAGCCTCGGTGTGACCCCCACGCGTCCGGGCTGAGCGCCGGCGGACGAGAGGCTCAACTGGCTCCTCTTCGGCGTCGGAGTCGTCGATCACAGGAGGCTGCCTCGGACGGGCCTCGCGAATCCTCAGGGAACCCCCTCGGCCACCCTCACGCTCCTCGGCGGCGCGAGCGGCCATAAGGGCCTTCTTCTCATCCTTCGACAGTTTGCGCTTCTTCGCGGTGGGCTCCGCGATTGCCTTGCCCTTTCCTTTGCGATCGCGACCCATCTTGATGCAATGGAGAGGTAGGGTTAGCGACGATGAAAACGAATGACGAGAGAAACAGCGAGGGACGTCGCACGGCACGGAGCAAACCTTAGCGACGATGGAGCTCGGGAAAACCTAGCGACGGGGAGGTGACCGGAGATGGCGGCGTTGCGGGGTGGAGGCGCTGCGATGGAGGGAAGAGTGGTGGCGGTGCTTGTATGCGGTGGAGAGGTGCGTGGAGGCGGCGGTGCGACGAACGGCGCGAGGGTGGAGGCGGCGGCGCGGCGCTTGGGCGCGGGTGGAGCACGGCGGCGCGGCGCTGTGGGCGGCGGCGGCCGGAGACGGCGGCGGCGGCGCCTAGGGTGGCGGCGACGGCGGCTGGGTGCGAGGGAGAGGCGGCGCGCGGTGGTCGACGGACGGAGGAAGAGGCGGCGGCGCGCGGGCGAGTGAGAGGTCGGGGAGAGAGAAACACGGCGGCGCGCGGGTTTAAATAGTGGACCCCAAACCCTAGCCGAAATTTTAACACCGGATGGACCGATGATAGGTGAAGTGAACATCGGTCAATTGCCACAGAAGGGATATTCAAGAATTGCAGTTGACACCGGATGGACCGACGTCTAGGGTTTTGATCATCGGTCGAATATCACAGTAAGGGTGTTCAACAGAGTGATGTTGACACCGGATGATCCGACGTTGAAGGGAGTAAACATCGGTTGAATTGACCACACCTCCAGAAGAGTGAACATCGGATGGGCCGATGTTTTCCAGAATGAACGCGTCGGAGCATTTGAGGTTCTGACTAAACTGGGCCTTGAAAAATTTGAACACCTATTGATCCGATGAGGGATGGGCTAGGGCATCGGATAATCCGATGATAAAAGAACAAAAACATCCCATATATGTCCTTTGACCAAACAAACAATTAACTAGAAACACATGTCTTAGGACTTTTTGGGCAACCCCTTACCCCTCAAGAAGCTAATATGCCAATAGCTTGGCTAGATCTTAATGCAAATGGAACACCGAGAAAAATGGAGGAAAATATCCAAATAAAATGTAAGGCCCATGCTTTGTGAGGTAGAGTATGAAGACTTCTATCTCTTTGAAGCATGATCCTCTAGGCATTAACGTACCTAACATTTTGTTCTTTCCACCTTATATGAGTTGAGATATTGCATTTCAAACAAGTCTCCTTCTCATGAGGTGGGTTTCCCTTTGTGACAATCTACCGTATGCAATGCCACACAAATTATAGTGCAAGAGATTAAATTAATGCAAGTTTATATGGCAGGAATCATGCAAGGCATAAAATAAATCTATCTTGCCAAGTTTGAACCTTCCAAAGGCTTCCTCAGGGAAAACTATTTCTAGCTCACCCCTATCCTTTGGGAGTTAGACAAGACCTATATGATATGCATCCTTACATGAACATGGCAACTTACATGACGTTAGATGCATCTAGCACATTTAATTCTCTTCTAAGTCTAGAAAAAGTTTTCTCAACAAGTGCGGGAAGGGAATGGGGTTTCTAGCAGATCTAACCGCACTTGCATTGTCACAAAGGAGAGGCACACAATCATACAAGCATCCATTTGACATGATATGGGGCCTAGATGCGGAAAGATATAGAAATGAACCAAATATGGAATGGTAATTTGATTTGACAATTCGATTACCGTCCATATCCGCGTCGAGCTCCCATTCTCAAGTTTCTTCAAGAGGTCATTGGTAGATTTTTCTTGATGGTGGAGGTCCCCTCTTGAAGTTGCATCGTGGCCGGTCACGTGTTCTTGATTTTTGGCACCCAAGCTAACTTAGGTCCTTGTATGTGTGATACAAGTGCTTTTGGGACCCAAAGTTGCTTGGGGAGCTTCCCCTTCATGCCCTTAATGTTTTTGCCGATGAACCTTGCCTTCACCTTGCCACCTACTTTACTCAATAGATAGTAGTGATTATCAAAGGTAGATGTGTAGTTAGTAGGCAATTTTGGAGAAGGTCGGTTAGGAAGAGGACACTCCCTTGTATGATGACCGGTAACCTCGCAATGTTGGCAATAGGAACCAACTTCCTTGATGAAGCTTGTTTTGAGCTCCGGCGAGGGTACCTTTCCTTTGTTAGGCACCGGGAAGGATCCAAGTCCTCTCTTGTTGAAGGCCTTTGCTTGTTGGAAGAGGATCTCCTTGTGCTTGACTTCTCCTTTTGATAGTCTTGCCACACTAGTGCGGAGACTCTCAATCTCTTCCATCAAGTCCTTCTCCCTAGCATTTTCTTTCATGGGCAAAGACTTGTGCAAAAGGTTAGTAGCATGAGACGTAATCTCATTATTAAGGGTTTCTTTCTTCATAGTTTTTAATTCTTGATCAAGAACTTCATGAGCAAGGCTAAGTACTTGATGTTCTTGTTTTAACTTGTTGTGCTCTTCCAAGAGTGTTTGGTGTGCTAAGTTAAGCTCATGATGATCAAGCTTTATTTTAGTCTTTTCTTCCTCAACTTGCTTGACGTGAGATTTGAGCGTGTCATGCTCCTTAAGTATGCTTTCATACTTGTCAAGCAAATTGAGGTTAGTATTCTCAAGTTTAGCATGAGCTTGTTCAAGAGCCTTGACTTTGTTCTTTTCCCTTTTAATGATGGTGTGGTATTCATTTATCAATGAAGTTAATTCATCGGGGGAAAGCTCATCATCACTAGAGTCGTCACATACCTCAATGTTACCTTTTGCCATGAGGCACATTGGAGGTGGACGAAGAGGTGAGTTATCCTTGTTGACAACGGCAAGCCCCGCCAAGTTTTCTTCATCTTCACTCTCTTCGTCGCTTGACTCTTCATCCGTGATCCACTCATTTGCCTCGCACATGAAGACCTTTTGAGGCCCTCTTCTTTTCTTTGGAAAGAGCTTGGTCTTCTTGCCTTTGTCAAATTTCTTCTTTCCAAAGGAGCGCTTGGGCTTGACCTCTTCTTCATCTTCATCACTTTCTTCTTGCTTTTGATGCTTTCCCTTGTGGTTGTCCTTCCTCTTGTCCGGTCTTGGACAATCATATGATATGTGGCCTTGATCGCCACAATTATAGCATGTCTTGTTTTCATCTTTTCTTGGGAGGAAGGCTCTCTTGTTGGGATCAAAAGTATATCCCTTCTTGGCAATCTTGGAATTCAAGCGAGAGAATTTCCTCATCATTGATGCAAGCTCATCATCATCATCTTCACTTGATGTTTGCTCTTCTTTGCTTGAACTAGGTTTGATCATTTTCTTGAAATTTGTTTTCTTGAAAGCCTTGAGAGCAATTGTCCTTGTAGAAGATGAATCCTCCATCATCCCAAGTACACTCATCTCATGAGCGTGAATCTCCCCAATTAGCTCCGAAACTTCAATGTGATCAAGTGATTCTTTTTGGAGCATTGAGTTGATGATGTTATACTTTGGTTTGGGAAGGAGCATGAGGATCTTTCGGTTGATAAGTCCCTTGCCAAGAGAAGCAATATCAAGAGCATTTATTTCCTCAATGAGAACATTTAAGCGAGAAAACATTTCATTTACATTTTCATGAGGAAACATTTTAAATTCATCATATTTAGATTTAAGCAAGTGATATTTAAGTTCTTTAACACGAGAGTAACCCTCATGAATTTCAATTAAGCATGTCCAAAATTCACAAGCTTTTTCTTTACTAGCAATTCTAGCGAATACATCTTGACTAATGCATTCATAGATGGCATTTCTAGCTCTAGCATCCCATTTAATTTGATCACCAATATAATTATGATCTCCAAATCCCGCATGGGTCGCTTCCCAAACTTCGGGAGCAATAGCCTCTAGGTAGGCACGCATGCGTGCTTTCCAATAGGCAAAGTTCTTGCCCTCGAAGATAGGAACCGAACCCCCATTCTTGGCCATTTAAGCTCTCTAGCTGTGAAGCTAGAATGATCCAATGAGCAACAAGGCTCTGATACCAATTGTAAGGATCGAAACGCCCAAGAGGGGGGGTGAATTGGGCTTTCTTTCAATTTTTAAAACAATTAAGATTAACGACCTCAAGCCCAATTCCCTATGCGATTAAACTATGCAATCAATGTAAATTAAAGTTGCGGAATGAAGATTGCATAAGTGTAAAAAGGGAGAGGGATGCAAACGCTCAAGGGACACGGAGTTTATCCCGTGGTTCGGTAAGATCACAAGGATCAACCTACATCCACGTTGTGGCACCCACCGAAGGGTTTTGCCACTCCCAAGTCACCGAGACAAGGGGGTTCTTCACTATTCTTCTCCGTTCGCCAACCTCGGCAGGGTGGAGCTCAAGCCTTGTACACTTTGGAATCCTCCGGGCTTCCACAATCTTCTTGGCAAGCTCCGGAAGTCGCACACACCAAGGGACACTCCCTTATGGCTCTCACTACACTAGAGACTCCAGTCACCAAGAGTGGAGGCACCCAAGCACTATCTCTAGCTAGTTCTAGCCTATCTCTTGGTGTACAAATGATGAGCAAATGATGTGAAAGTGGTAGCTCTATTGCTTGAATGCTCTAGGATGTGTAGAGTATGTCTGGGCTTCAAGTCTTGTCGATTTGACAGGTTGAAGGGGTATAAATAGCTAGCCTCCACGAGATAGCCGTTGGAAAAGTAGGCTGACATCACTTCTCTGCGAACACCGGATGATCCGATGTCTCCCCTTCAGTTAACATCGGTCAAAGCCAAATTAGCTGATGTCACTGTGTCAGATATGACCGTTGTTAGACCGATGTTGATCTGTCTTCTCATCGGATGATCCGGTGGCTCTTCCTCCAGAATTTTGCTTGATCTTGAAGCTTACTGGAGTGATCGACCGATGTGTGTAAGTCTGCACATCGGATGATCCGGTGCTTCACTTGGTCCAACAGTGTTGCAATCTGTGATGATGGACCGATGTCACTGAGCCACCCACATCGGATGATCCGGTGTGTTCAACTTGTTGACTTCGAGTTGTTTTGAGTTGTTCTTTTGGAATTTGAACTTGTGACTTCTTTGACACTTGTTTGAAATGTTGTTTTGATTGTCTTCAAGCATTGAGTGATATCAAGTTAGAGCTTTCTCTTCTTGTCTTCATATGATTTGATTTGATCTCATTCGTTGATTTTATATGGGTCTCCAATGTAATTTTGATTTCATTTGATTGAGTGTTATTGAGACCTTGCATTCACAAATTCATTAGTAATATCGAATGGTTGTCATTAATCACCGAAACCGTACCTCATGGGGCCTAGATGCTTTCAACACGTGATAGCCTCTGGGTACCTTCCCTGTTGGGAGGTGGGACCCAGAGTCTTGTCTTTCTTATATGCGTGGGTACCCGGTCTACAGGGTACCAATACACACACCTTCAAAAAAAATCAAACACCTTTCACATGCACTTTTCTTAACTCACATGTTGCATGAACTTCTGGATCGCCTCAATGACAATTCCTCAACTTCTCCCTAAGTTTGGTTCGAGAATCACCATCACAAAGCTATTTCTTGACCTCAAGCAATACCTGCACATAAAAAACAACCAATCTTCGTGAGATCAAATCTGGGACTTGATTTTAATTATTCGGATAACCTCAACACCTTATGCGAGAACCTCACACAAGCATGTTATACAAATGACCAGATATTATCCACATAACACAACAAAACTTAGCATATAAGCAGTAAGCAAAATTTGCCACACATCCTATGTCAAAAACAAAGATTTGCGTGTCTGTCCAAAAACGATTAGATCGGACAATCCAATCTATCACTCAGCTACACACACTGATTAGTTCTATCACTCAGCTACACACACTGATTAGTTCAGACGATCTGAACCGATAGTTTAGCATGTCAAAGTAATAGCACATGCTATATCTAGGAATAGCACGCCACCATGTGTATGATCAAAATTTTATATGAAAACCTCACTTAAATCATATTTGACAATGTATGAAGCACACTTAGATCTCTCAGACATTAAAAAATCTTGCTTTTCTGACAAGCAAGCCTCAACAAAGCGAATCCAAACTCCTATATGGTACATACACCAATAATATTTTTCATATTTTCTGGTAAGCCATGTTTTTCTTTTCTTGTGGAAGGCTACAAGTAAAAAATTCATAATTGTAGCATGTCTCGTGTGCCCATGAATAAAAAAAGAACTCCTTGAGTGCGGGCGTGAACATGAAACCAAAGTGGTTGTAGTTAAAATGAACAATAAAAATATGTGTTCATGCCGGCAACCTGTGTATTTGCTTAGTAGTCTGACAGGTGGGCTCAAATTTTACTACTCAGATCTTGATGTATATAAACTCATCCACCACAATCGTCACTCTCCATTCTTTCAGATCTCACGCCACAATCACTCCCCCATCCTTCACCATCGCCGTTCCCCCTTCATCTAGACCTCACATCATCACCACCGCCCCATCCTCGAGATCTGACGCCATAACCACCCTCCTTCCTCTAGATCCCACACCATCGTCACTCCCTCTACCTCTAAATCTCACGCCATCGACACTCCCTCTTCCTCCCTGTAGATCCTGATGGGCGATCCATTACATCCGGCATCCTTCCTTCGACGTGTGGAGGATGATGGTGCAAACGACCCCCTCCCCCTGAGAAGGATATCGTGTGCCTGGCGAGACCCCTTCATACCTCCAACTGAAGGACATCAACGGCTCTCCTCACCCGCGTGAAAAATATCGGTAGGGTTGTCTTCCTCTCCTATGCGATTTTATGGAAACATAACATATCCTAACAATTGATAGTATTTTTTTCATAATTTCTTGAACTTTTAGGTGTAGCCTTCAAGACAAGATTTAAGATATCTACCAGAAAGGATAAAATTAGAAAGCATTGTGTTGAGCTCTGACAACAGGTCGCACCTGTGATTCCCGTTCCGGGTCAAACGCTGCCTCACCGTCATCCATTTCCCCTTCCTGAGTGGCAGCTCGATTGATGCATTTCCCTTGCCGGTAGATTGTCTCCTACATATGCCGGAGGGAAATAGCAACATGTCACTAAGACTGGTAATGGGCCCGGCTCAAAAAGCACTTTCACAAACAATTTCAGTCCTTATTAAAATCTAGACTAAAAATAAATAAAAATTTGGCTCCATCCAAAACCGCTTTGACCCTTTCAGTTTTAGTTATTTTTTTGAGCTCTTTAACACCCTTACATGCCAACCGTGGCAGTGGACACCTCGCCATCTGGGACGCGGATCACCTGCCGTAGAGGCTTTTACTGCACGACGTGCAGTATGTGTGCATTCAGCTCGCGCTCACTCAAAATTAAGCTTTGATTCTGATTTTAATAACAATCTGTGCAGACAAAATAAAATCAAAAGATGGCAATAATTTAATTGCCCTATAATAAGTCATATTCATACATAATCATTTCTATTGCAGAAACGTTATCTCTCAGGCGCCTAAATTGCATTCAGGCGCCGAGGAGTATAGCAGCTGACACAGCTCTGGTTAACAAGGTTTTTATTTTTAATTATTAATATTTGAAGGATTGTGTTAGTTGTAAAATGGTCAAATAAAATAATTTTATGATTGATAGACTATAGAATAGTTAAATAAGATAGGATTACTGGGTTAACTGCAATGATTAGTTGTTAATTACTCATTGCCTAAATTTTTCCAAATTTCAAGCACCTGAAATTTAGACACACGCTTTTTACTAATTACTACGACACAACTTAGTGAATAGTCAATACTCATAAACACAGTGGACGATAATAGAAGTTGATTAACACATGTAGAAAAGCCCGATCCATGACACACACGTTTTACAGAAGACATAATATTCCATCCTTAACAAACAAATAAATAAATTCATAAAAACACAATTTCAATAGGTTAGCAAAAGTCTGAGATAATTAAAATAGGAGCAATTATTTCAATTAAAATACAACCGTTGATCTTAGAGTCAACGGTGGATGGGAACCTACTGCACCTCGTGCAGTAAAAGGCTCTACGGCAGGAGATCCGCGTCCCGCCATGTGACCCCTCAAGACAAGTCGATCTGGTAAGTTCTCCTCGGTTACCTCACTTCATTACTGAAACAACTTTGTTTTTTTTTGTCGTGGCTTGATTCTATCTCTGCTTTGCTCCACATTTTTTTAACATTTCTATGTGCGTGCATGCTTCATTGATGGCATTCCAGCATATCCATGTGCGGCACGCTTACCCTGGACGTGTTGTTCGAATTCCTGCTATAGCTCTCGGCGAAGGACCTCTGCCGCCTTCGCGCCGTCTGTAGCTCGTGGCGGTCCGTCACTACTGATCCCCTCTTCATCGACGCGCACAACGACCGCCATCTGGGCCCGCTTCTCTTGGCCAAATTCATAGGGGATCAGGAGCACATCCGTGCGATGGATCATTCTGGTAGAGTTTTCAAGCGGATGGCCGATGCCAATGCTCCCAACCATCTACTAATATTTACCCGGCTCAATGCGAAAAGGGTTTAGCTTAGCGGTTAAGTACCCTGAGTAGCAATATTCAGATTCTGAGTTCGATTTCGGGTGGAAGCGAATTTCAAGCTCAATTACACAGTACTAAATGCAAGTACTCTACAAAAAATGTGAAGAGACGATCGTGCCGCAATATTGGCCTACAAAGTCCGGTACACTGTCGTGTGTTTAGTCATTCAGTTATCATCGTCTTGTTTTAGACAATAAATTGTTAGTGTCTTCATTTGTACTCGTTTGTAATTATTTGATCATAACCTCCTTGAAAGAAAAAGTCAGAGCTTTCCATCATCTAAAAATTTTACTCGCCTCAAACTAGCTTGTCTGGCTACGTACCAGAACAAGTGTTGCGTTCTCAACCCGGTTTCTTAGCTGTTCGCATTCTCCCTCATGGTCCGGCACCAGAGCATGTGAATCATCTGGATTTAAGCTATTCTTACACCTACTTCACGTTAGACTGAGCGCAGCGGTGACCTCTAAAGGTCCCTGCACGCCATTTTACCGGCCGGAGACAGCCGCAACGGCGTCTGTAAACTCAACTCTAAAATGGCAATTTCAACAGAGCAATACTACAGTTAGCGACCTCTCGATGCAAAAGTGAAGAGACGAGAAAGAGAGAGAAAAATAGAAAAGAGAAGAAAAATGATAGAATAAATAAAGAAGAGCGGAAAAAAGATATAGAGATCTGATTTAGAGGTGAACGAGTACGGAGAACGAAACTGTAAAGCTAAGAATCTTTTAAAGATCATAGTATAAAGGGCCAATATAAAGGTCCACGAGTGCGAGCAGTCTTAAGAAGAATCATGTCCACTGGGGTGTATAAGATGCTCCGGATGTTCAACCAGCCGGGATTCATGGGCCCTCATCAACAGCTATTGGAGGTGTTTACCATCAATGGTGGTACTGATCATGCATGTCGAGATCAATGCAGAAGCCAACAATACCTTTTGTGGAGCCATCAACTAGTGTTGTACTTAATGGAGTGGTGTATTTTTTGTCGAGGGGCATGAGGAAATTGAAATTATACTACTTTTAACATTAGGCTTCACCAGAATACTATCTCTAATATGCAACACTCCAAACGCTATTATAATAGTGTGAGATTTGCTCTTTTACCATTGCAAGTGGATTTCATTCCTAATTAATCCCTTAAACACCAAAAATATTTCCAAACAGACTAAAATACCATCGATCAAATTTTCTCTTCCCAAGCGTACGACCGTTCGTCTTCACGTAAACCCCGACGCCAGACCTCCCCACCGCCGCCACCTACGCCCACCACCCGCCATAGCCTCCCCACCGCTAGCGCCGCGCGCCGCCGCTAGAGACGTGCCGCCCGCCGCCGCTGCCGCCATGGCCACCGCAGTTCCTCCCAGATCCGCCCTGGAAGCCCGCCTCACAGCCATATGCCGCCGCCGCCCGGCCCTCCCTCGCCGGCCAAGGATGGCACGGACCCCACGCCGGTCAAGGCCTCCTTGACGCCAGAGCCGCCCGGAAGCCCGCCCCAGGGCCATATGCAGCCGCCGCCGGCTCTCCCTCGTCGGCCAAGGCTGGCACGGCCCCCACACAGGCCAAGGAAATTGATATGTCAAATTGTGATCAATGGTTAATAAAATGAAGATTTCTCATGTAGGACAACGTTGGATGTGCGCGAGTTGGGCATCCAATTTGGCTGTGTCAGGCTGATACCTTTTGTGCAGAAAGGATTGTCACTGTAAGTCTGCTATACCTCCAGCCAATTTTTGATAGCACGGTTATCATATACTTCGAGTTTGTTGGTTGGAACACGATAATTTCTGAAGTCAAAATGTCATAGTACTATTACCTTGAGAACTTTTTTTTTTGAAACAATTACCTTGAGAACTTTTATTGTTGTACAAATTGTAGCCATTTTAATTGTAAAATCTACCCCTAATTTGCAAGGAAAGAGTTGAATGTTATACTGAGCATATGATTAATCTGTATTAGATACAAGGAGCGCTTCTTCGCTGCATTGCCTCCTCCTCACCGTGCGAGCACTGATTTTGGTCGTCCATTATTTACTGCAGCAGTATTCCATTTATGTGCAAAGAGACACAAGGTGCTTGCCCGATGAGCAGCAGTTTTGTTTCTACTTCTGCAACGCTTTAAATGATATGCATCTTGTAGTACTGAAGTTTTCCTTACCTTTGTTACAGCTCAAAATTGACAAACTAAAGCTGATTGATTTATATGGTACCTCAAGCTCTGAATTTACAACGGTAAATACCTGATGAATGCCCTCTTATTAGACATGATGCACATATTCATGCTATGCACTGTTGTGCTTGATCAAATTTGCATGC
Organism: Tuctoria greenei; assembly: GCA_036927565.1. Classification (NCBI taxonomy): domain Eukaryota; kingdom Viridiplantae; phylum Streptophyta; class Magnoliopsida; order Poales; family Poaceae; genus Tuctoria; species Tuctoria greenei. The sequence goes on along the minus strand of JAYESD010000011.1, from coordinate 124,993,478 downwards.
TGTGTCGCTTCCCCTTTCTGGCTGTTGTGCTAATTGCAGGTTTCAACATCAATGACAGACCTCTGATTTGATGTTTTTGGGATAGCTAAGGAGAAAAAGGATCCAAAGTCCATCAAAGGGAACATATGTACCAACATCCCATTTATGATCCACTGATTGCTCTTCCCCGAATATACAGCCACTGGAGACAATGAATGACCACAAGACCAAGAGATATCCAATCATGTGACGCAGCCACAAGCAAGATACTCTAAAACAATGGTCACTTTGTAGGAAGAGGAAACCAAGAAAGAATAGCACCAAAGACCAAGACCAAGGGATACCCAATCACGTGAACCCTTTTATGTATGAGGAAATGAGATGTGACATGTAAAGTTTATTTTATGATATGTGAACATTTTTATGTATGACATGTGATCTTTATTTTATGACATGTGAAGTTTTTATGTATGGCTTGTGCATGTAAAAATTATTGTGTATATGTATAATTTATCTCTATATTTTTTTCAATCTCTCCAAAATTTTCTTCGTATTTTTTCACATTTTTGACATTTTTTTTACTAAATTTGTACTATTTTTTCATTTTTGGAATATTTTCGTTTTTATGAAAAAATTGAACCTGTTTTATTATTTATTCCTATTTTATGTGTAATTTTCCTTTTTTGATAATTTTCTGACAAAAACAGTTTTTTTGTTTTTTTGAAAATAAATTTGTACTATTTTTCGCATTTTTGAAATTTTTTCCTGTTTTTTTAATGAACCTATTTTCTTATTTATTTATATTTTCTCTGAATTTTTCCTTAATTTACTGGTAAAAAACTTTTAAATTTTTTAAAATATATTTTCTTTTTCCAATTTTAATTTTTTTGTTATTTATTTCTGATTTTTGTAATTTTTTATTTTTTACATTTTTATAGAAACTAAGGGTATTTTGGACATTTTGAATTGTTTAGGTGCGAAAAGTATTAATTAGTGGTGTAATCTACCTGCAATGGTGAAAGAGCTAGTCTCACACTATTATAATAATATTTAAGCGTGTTGTATGTTGGAGATAACATTTTAGCGAAGTCCAATATTGAGAGTAGTATAATTTTAATTTGCTCGAGGAGCATTGATCAAGACTTCATTGCTCCAGACTTAATTGTTTCATTCTTGAGAACTAGGAATGGAGGAGATGTCTCACCGGACCAATAAGTGCCAACGGTCAAACCCAAAAGCAGTACGGTTCAAGGAGCATTCAATTTGATTATTTGGCTGAGCTGAAAGGTTCTCTAGTTCTTGCTCACTACCATAAGGACCCGTCTATCATGGACCTTTGGTTTTTAACAGACTTTGAGATTGAAATCTGGGTGAAAGAATATAGCATATCGATTACCCAACTTATTCCAGTTACCGAATCATTGTGCGTTCTGTCTAAGACCATTGTTTGTATTACATGATGGGAGGTTGGTCATTTATTATGCACCCATGGGGCAGCTGTTCATATGTGATCCAGACACCAACACTTTTGCACAAATTTGAAACAGGACATGTTGAATCAGTTGGTATGTTCACAGGAAGTTTGTTGGGTATACCAGAGGGTGATATGGTGTAGTACCACAACGCATTGCTACTCAATTAAGCTTGTGTTCTGTCCAATAGCAGGATTCATTATCCTATTTTATAATTGAACTATGTATCTGTCGGCACCCTGCAGACCGGGTAGTCTGCGCACAGGTTGGAAACAGCTAAGGACCTTGCCTCTCTGTTGAGCAGACTCTGGTGCCGTCACGTGTCCTGCGGCTCCGGGCCTGGTCTCCTCCGCAGAGGCAGGCTCCGGTGCTGTCACGTGTTCAGCGGGCTCAGACCCCACCTCTCCTCAAAAGTAGGCTCCGAGCCCGCCACGTGTCTTGCGGAGCCTGACCTCCCCCGTAGAGGCAGGCTCCGATGGTGCCACGTGTCCAGCGGGCTCGGACCCCGCCTCTCCTCAGAGGTAGGCTCCGTACCTGCCACGTGTTCTGCGGCTCCAGGCTTGGCCACCCCCGCAGAGGCAGGCTCCAGTGCTGCCATGTGTCTAGCGGCCTCGAATCCCGCCTCTCCTCAGAAGTGGGCTTCAGACCCGCCACATGTCCTGCAGCTCCGGGCTTGGCCTCTCTGCAGAGGCATGCTCTAGTGTTGCCACGTGTCCTGCGGGCTCGGGCCCAACCTCTCCTTAGAGGTGCGCTCCGGACCTGTCGGAGTGTGATTCCGGCAATTCTCCCGGTACTACCGTTAGCAGCCCGCGGAGTTCTTAGTTCGGTTAGGGCGCGCAGAGATTCAGAAGAAGGTGCCAATTTGACACAAGTATTTACGTGGTTCGGGCCGCCTGAGCGTAATACCCTACTCCACGAGTGTGTTGCTGTTGTATTGAGCGTCTCAACGCTAGAGTGTCAGAGACTAGAGTGTCTTGAGCGCGTCTGGCCGTGTTCTCCCCGTGTACCGCTCGACCAGTCCTTTTATAGTACACTGACTGGCCGTTACATCGTCAGCCTGACCTGACATGTGGCCCTGGCGGTTACTGATGCTTAATACACGGTTAATGTAATTAATTACCCTTAACAGCGTGACAACGCGCCTTGATGACGACATTACTGGTATTAAAGGTCCTCCGATCATGTGTCATTAAGATAGCATTAATGACACTTAATCGGGTCTTGAAGTCTTTAATCTTCCTTGAGGGTCCGAGCTGTTGAAGGTCCACCAATCTGCTCGTTGAAGTTGAAGGTCCGGCGGTTGGACACATGGCAGCTCCGGAGCTTACCGCCTTGGACGAGTAGGTCCAGTGCTATTGTACACATGTCGGTACCGGAGCTTCCCTCTGTCGGGGGTTAGGTCCGGGGGTGCCACACAAGTATCTAGTTCGGAGCTTTCCCATGTATGGAATGTAGCTCTGGTTTCAGGATACACGTGGTGGCACTGGGACTAACCATAGAAGGGAGGCAAGTCCGATTCCTTATGACACGTGGGGCCTTCGAAGGTATTCAACTCAGATAGGTGGAGTTCTGTTGCACTCTTCGCAGTTCGACGGGGTATTCGGTACACAGGGTACCGACAGCGGCCCCCTGGCCCCACCTCCGGGAGAGACCTTTTGGGTTAAGTCATTCTCCCGGAGGTGGATCCATCTTTCGATTTTGACGCCGTGTCTTCAAGGACTTTTGGATGTGCCGTTGAGGTGGTGGTTCGCAGTTAAACCACCGCCGCGTGGCATCTTCAGGATGCGGCAGGTGAGATCTGCGCGTGTGGATCTCACGCAATTGAAGGTCGCCGGTTCTTGATACGAAAACCGTATCGGTTCCACTCGCCTTGTCAGGCCGCCGCCCTCGGGTTTCCTGCCTCTCATGATGACAACTGTTCGCCTGGGGTAAGGACCTTGACTTGATCATCAGGATGGCCCTGGGCCCCCTTTTCATTGGCAGGGTGAAGTTTTTGAACTGTACGTTGGCCCTTCTGCGGTTTCCATCCAAGTGTTGCGGGGGCTTACTTAAGAAGGAAAGCGCGCACCGTTTGGGGATTCCTTACACCTTCATTTGAACTTGCGCTCGAATCCTCCAAACTTTCGCTTGCTTTCCCTCTCTCGCCCCGCCGTGCTGCGATGGAGTTGGGTCTCCGCAAGAGCCGTCTCACGACCAACAGCGATTTGAAGAATGTCCGAACCTACATGGGGTGGTCCAGTGATTCCTTCAACCACCTGGTCTGCCCCGGCAAGCTCCCGTTCAAGAAGGAGCGCGCCGGCTACATGGTGTACTTCTTTGCGTACGCCATGGTGGGACTGATCCCACCTTTCTCCACTTTTCTCTTGATGTTGCTAGACTTCTATGGTCTGCAGCTGTACCACCTTGCCCCCACTCCATTCTTCTTGTGTCCACATTCATCCACTTCTACGAGATGTGGGTGGGTATTCCCCCCTGCATCGAGCATTTTCGTACCTTCTTCACCATCCACACTATCGGCAAGAGCGCTGAATATCTTGGCTTCTACTACTTTGTAAAGTGCAAGAAGTGCCCTTACAAGTACTTGAGGTTGTTCCCTTCCGGCAAGTGGAACGACTGGAAGAAGGACTGGATTGTCATCACGGCAGAGGAGCACGAGAAGCTGGAGCTGCATGAAGGCCTCCCCAACCTTGACACTGAAGTCTGGAGTGAAGTTCCAGTGCTGTCGGAGGCCTTCAACCCTGCCTTGACCAGGATCCGCCAATGTGTGGAAGGATGAGTGACCCCCAGGCGGTCTTCTGCAACTTCCTGGTCATCAGGTGGGCTCTGCTGAAGAAGAGGGAGAAGCTCGCCTGGGCTCTCAACAACATGATGGACGATGACCGGATTAATACCGGTTTGAAGTCCAACCTGGAAGGCGCAACTTTTGGAGCTTAATCTCAAGAAGTTCCAGCACGACATCGACGTCGAGGGCGACGACTTGACTCCACCGGCGGCTTTCCTCCCTCTGAACATGGAGGCGGAGTTCATCAGGGAGCCCCGACGGAAGATGCTGGTGCTTGACGACCTTGGTGAAGTTGAGAGGCGTCCGGCCACCAAGCTGGCGATCCCCGAAGCTTCTGAGGGTGGCTTTGCTCCTGCCCCGGAATAGAGAGTTGAAGTCGTAGGCAAGGGCAAAGAGTTGCCCGAGCCCTCGATCCGAAAGAGGAAGTTGAAGCACTCTGACGGGAGGCCCGTCAGACCTGATCCTTCCACAACAGCCCCTTCTCCCCAGCGGGGGAGGTCTTCGACGGCAACAACCACTCCAGCATCGGCGTCTCCCCGGGACGCCAGCTCCACCCAGGTGACTCCAGCGCCGGAGCCAGCTAAGGGCACTAGGTCCGAGGGTCCTTCTAAGTCAAGGGGGGCCTCAACCAAGACATCGCTGGCAGCAACAGCAAGCTCCGGAGGGCCTTCCGGAGCCACTACCCCAGTTGCAACTGGGTCGGGCTCCGAGCGTCTGACGAAGAGATTCCGCGCTAGCTGGAGCGGAAGTCTCCCAAGGTAAATTTGCTTTTTTACCTCAGTTGGTTATTTTTTATTGTAATCATATTTTGAGTTTCTTTGTACTTCATCCACAGGGTATACAAGAAAGGGACTGAAGCTCCGGTTCCTGCGACAACAACTGATGTTGTACAGGCGGAGGCTTCGGCTCCAGTTTCAGCGCCGCCCCAGGTGGTGGTTGAGGTTGCGGCAGCTCCGGCGCCAGCTGTCATGGTCCTTGACCTCGACTCATATCCTGAAGTTCCCATGGTAGCGCCGGACCATGGGAATGAAGACGTACCAGCGGCACCAGCTCTAGAGGTTGAAGCTCCAGTTTTGGATGCTTTGATGACAGACGCTCCAGCCTCAGAGCCGGAGGTAGCTACAATTCCGGACTTAGAGCCGGATGTTGTTGAAGCCCCAGTGATGGAGCCGGTAGGTGAGTGATGGGGAGATCACTCCATTCCCCACCTTCACCGCCGATGAGCTCGCCCAGCTCCAAGAGGATGGAAGCTCCTCTCGGGCTGCTCCCTCGGCAAGGAACTCCGACGACGACGACGATGATGCCGATGATCATGAGGACGACGTCGAAGATTCCGAGGCCACGGAGAGTGGAAGTGGCGAAGACGAGGACTAGTTCTTAGGCCTTAGTTTCCTCCCTTCTTTTCCTTTTTGGTGCCTTGATGCCAAAGGGGGAGAGTTAAGGGGGAGTTAATCGTTTGTGGGCGTGTTTGTGATTTGTGGACTTGTTTTGTAATATATTCGTGCTCTTGGATGTTTACATTTGTGCAAGACTTGTTAATGTCGTCTAATCTCAATATAATGCTCTAATTGTCAATCTTTTGATTATATTGATGCTCTTTATGTCTTGTCACAATTGTTGAGCACATCACGTAGGCACCCCACCATAACGTGTGTGGGTATGAAAGAACTCCTCCACCTCTTTTACATGTTGCATACATTGAGGGGGAGTCATTCATACGCACACAAGTTATGAAAACCAATTTTAATACTCTTAATTGTTGAAGGACTTAATGTGTTGTCATCAATCACCAAAAAGGGGGAGATTGAAAGTGCATCTAGGTTCCCCGTGGGTTTTGGATGATTAATGACGACAATTAAGTCGCTAATGAGCTCAAGTGATCTTAGCACAGGTGAAAACTCAATCGGAGACGCAAACCCTCAAAAAGGAAAAGGAAGGAAACGGAGTCAACTCGAAGCGTAGAAACTAGGGTTTCTAGCGTGATTGAGTTAGACTAGCCGTAGTAATAGGAGGGTGTGTGTGTAAAGTGCATTGAGATCAAGTTTGGGAGCTCAAAGTGGTTTAGAGGTCAAACCTATGAAAGAGATGAGTGAATGAGAGGTCTGGCCGTAGGGCCGGACTAGTCTGTGCAGGTGGCCGGACTAGTCCGTTCCTGGCCGGCCAAGTCCGTTTCTGGCCGGACTAGAAGGGTCTGACTGAGATCGGACTAGTCCGTTTGTGGCCGGACTAGTCCGGGTAGCTGCGAGTGGGTTTTGGGGATGAAGTCCCAAAACCACGGACTTGTCCGTTTTGGACCGGACCAAGAGGTCCTGAGTGAGAACGGACTAGTCCGCCCGTGGGGCCGGACTAGTCCGGGTTGGCTAGAAAAGGTGCTTCTGTGGCTAAGTCTGGGAGGACCGGACTAGTCCGCCCTAGGGGCCGGACTAGTCCGTGGTCCTCAGACTAGTCCGTTTTCACACGGAGCAAAAGGCTCTGTGTGAGATCGGACTAGTCCGGTGTTGACCGGACTAGTCCGTTCTGGAAGTGACCGTTTGAATTTGAAGTTTGGCGGGTAGCGTGACGATAGTGTGTCAGCTGTCAGGACCTGACAAAGGGGTCAGTGGTCCCCTAGGCCGGACTAGTCTGGGCCAGTGGCCGGACTAGTCCGCCCTTTTGCTGAAGTCAGCAGATTGGGCTTGGGACCCCTAACAAAAGGGGACCCCCGGCCTCATTTCGAATACCTTTGGAAAAACTCAAACCCTAGCGCCGCCACAGCCAACTTGGAGCACTCCTAAGCCTCCTTCTTGCCTACTTTCCCTCTAAAACTAATTCTTGAGTGGATTAGGGTTTAGTGAGGTGGAGAAGAGGAAGAACATCGCGCTTGTGCTCCCGGTTTGATCTCTTGCACTCGTTGAGTCTTTGTGGGCTGTGTATTGAGTTTGCTTTATTGTGTTGATCATCTTTGTGGTGTGGGAGCCTCAGTTTGTGAGAAGCCCCAACGAACTTTGTAATCACCGTTGTGATTAGTGGAGAACCAAGTTAGGCCCGTGCGGTAAACTTGGTGAGGGAAGGGTTGTTGGACCCGGTCCTTTTGTGGACTCCTCAACGGGGACGTAGATTCCTTGTGTGGAATCGAACCTCGGGATAAAATCCTTGCCTCCTTGTGTTCTTCGCATTCATTCTATTGATTACTTTGTTCTAGGGTTGGTAGTCTCGTTTCATACTCCGCATTACTACAAACTTGTGGAAACTTGACTTGCTCTTGTGTAGGTTGTTGCTCAACTTGACTTAAACATTTACTCACTTGTAGCAAAGAGAAAATTCCCTAAAACTTGCTAGAAACATCTTTTTAGGGTTATTCACGCAAGCTGACCGGACTAGTCCGCCCCCTGACCGGACTAGTCCGCCCCCTGTGATTTAATCTCGTTTTATTAAGTCATTTGCAGGTCGATTAGCCTATTCACCCCCCCTCTAGGCAACTTTCAATTGGTATCAGAGCAGGACTCTCCACAAAGAGTCTAACAACTCGGAGAGATGGCCGGAGTGGTGAATGACGATGCATCGAGCAGCAACTACGAGGCGACCCGTGAGGAGACGTTGGCTTATCAAGATAAGCCAACGAACGATGAGGAGACTCGCCAACTCAAGGCGAAGCTCCGGGAGAAGTTGAACATCTCCAAGATTGATCCGTCAAACCAATCGAGTGGTGGTGGCGGAGCCAACTACAACCGGCAAGGGTTCAACTATGAACGCCTTGCCGCCAACAACCACTACCTGTCCATCCCATTGGGGAAACCTCCCCAATTCGATGGAACGGACTACGGTATGTGGAAACACAACATGAAGATCCACCTCGTGTCACTCAACCCAGCGTTGTGGCAAATTGTCATGACCGGGGTGGAGATTCCAAAGGATGAGGACAACATAACTCAAGAACAAGCCATCCTCATCCACCGCAACGCTCAAGCTGCGGGTGTGATCATCTCATCTCTCTCTAGAGATGAGTTCAACCGTGTCGATGGTCTTGAAGTGGCTAAAGACATATGGAACACCCTCAAGACGGAGCATGAGGGAAACCGAGTGGTCAAGGAGGCCAAGATCGAGCTCATCGAAGGAGAGCTTGGGAGATTTGCCATCTTGGATGGTGAATCCCCCCAAGACATGTACAACCGGCTGAAGGTGCTGATTAACAAGAGCCGATCATATGGCTGCACCAAGTGGACCGACCACGAGGTGGTGAAGAGGATGATCCGGGCATTCATGCCTAGGAACGTCTCTCTGTGCTCCATGATTCGGGAAAGCCCGGGGTTCACTCAAATGACTCCGGAGGAGGTCCTTGGGAGGATCATCAACCATGAAATCATGGAGAAGGAGGCGCTCTTCTACAACGACCTCCAAAAGTTCACCGCCTCCAAGATGAAGAACGTTGCACTCAAGGCAACACCCTCTTCAAAGGAGCAAGAGGAAAGTGATGAGGAGAGCCTCGACACCGATGAGGAAGAGGCCTTCTTCATCAACAAGTTCAGGAGAATGATGAGAAGGAAGAAAGGTGGATACAACCTTGAGGGCAAAGGGAAGGAAAGAGCAAGGCCCAAATCAAAAAGGTCTTGCTACAACTGTGGCGAGTATGGGCACTTCATCGCTGATTGCCCACACGAAGAAACGAAGAAAAAGAAGGAAGGGAAGCCTCAAGAAAGGAGATTCTTCAAGAAGAAGAGGCCCTCCGGACAAGCCCATTTGGGGAAGGAGTGGGACTCTAACGATGAGTCCTCCTCCGAAGAAGAAGAGGAGAAGATGGCCACCATAGCCATCGGGAGGAACTCCAAGGGAGGCAAGCTCTTCCCCAACCTCAACAACGACCACAAGCCTACTTGCCTTATGGCAAGGGAAGGAAAGAGAAAGGTAACATCTCATCCTTCCTCCCCAACTTCCTCACATTATGATTTTGATAGCGCTAGTGAAAATGAAAGTATGTTTAAGGACATAAGTAAAAGCACCCTACGAAGGATGAAATTGCTTATGGATGAGATCTTTGAGAAGGAGGATCTCATCAACAGACAAGAGGACATGCTCATCCTTGAGAAGGAGAGATGTCAAGAGCTTGATGAGCTCCTTGAGCTCGAAAGAGAGAAGAGCAAGGCATTGGAACACGAACTTGCTCTTTGCAAGAAAACGTGTTCAAGTCTTGAGGAGAAGTCGATTGAGCTCAAGGACGAACTTGGAAGCTTGTCAAAAGCTAACAAGATCCTTGAGACTCAAGTTGAGTCACTCAAGAACAATGTAGCCTCTTCCTTCAAGAGCTCAACCCCCTCAAAGGCCTCATCCAAGGCAACATCACCTTGCAAGTGCTCCAACTTGATCCTTAAACTTAAGGATGAACTCAACCTAGCACAAGGCAAACAAGCACCTAAGGGTGCCATCTTTGACAAGGAAAAGGTGGCATATGCACGAAGTGCATTCACCAACACAAGACCACCCCGTGTCAAGGATGGTCTTGGCTATACTAGAGGTGCAAGGCATAACGCCAAAACCTCCAAGTATGGTAAAGACATGATTGTCTTTGTTAAGGGGAGTTCATCCCAAACTAAAAATGAAAAGAACTCACCCTCTAGCAAAAACTTGCCTAAATCTGAACCGCATCATTTATTTCATGATTTTGATGCATCTTATGTGTTGAAGAAGAACAAACACGGCAAGGTGTTTGCTAGATATGTTGGGCCACTCCGCAAGAGCCCCAAGCCTTGCGTGTGGGTGCCAAAATGCCTAACCACTAACGTCAAAGGACCCAACTCCGCTTGGGTACCTAAAAGAAAGGCATAAAACTTGTTTTGTAGGCTTACTCCTCCGGTGGATCGAAATGGGTATTGGATAGCGGATGCACCAACCACATGACCGGAGAGAGAAGTATGTTCATAGAGTATGAGGAGAATAAGGACCCAAGTGAAGGAATCTTCTTTGGGGACAATAGCCAAGGGAAAATCCTTGGCTCCGGTAAAATTTCTATCTCCTCATTACATACTTTATCAAATGTCTTGCATGTTGATTCCCTAGACTATAATCTCCTATCCATATCACAACTATGTGATAGAGGATATAAATGTGTGTTTACTAGAGAGGGAGTGAGTGTCATTAGAGAAGGTAATGACTCAATAGCCTTTAAGGGAGTGCTCAAGGGAAAGCTCTATCTTGTGGATTTTACCACGGATAAAGCTCAACTTGACACATGCTTAATGGCAAAAGCCAACATGGGATGGCTTTGGCATAGAAGGCTAGCCCATGTTGGAATGAGGAACCTTCAAAAACTCCTTAAAGGAGAGCACATTCGTGGCCTAAAGGATGTGGTATTTGAAAAGGATAGGCCATGTGGTGCGTGCCAAGCGGGAAAGCAAGTAGGAGCTCAACACCCCTCTAAGAATGTCATGACGACAACTAGACCTTTGGAGTTACTTCATATGGATCTTTTTGGCCCCATTGCTTACATTAGCATCGGTGGCAACAAGTATGGTCTAGTCATCGTTGATGACTTCTCTAGATATACTTGGGTGTTCTTCTTGCATGATAAGAGTGAAACCCCCGGTGTCCTCAAGAAACTCCTAAGGAGAGCTCAAAATGAGTTCACCTTGAGGATAAAGGCTATAAGAAGCGACAATGGCACCGAATTCAAAAACATGCAAGTAGAAGAGTTCCTAGATGAGGAGGGCATCAAGCATGAGTTTTCCGCTCCCTATTCTCCACAAAAAATGGCATAGCCGAAAGGAAGAATAGGACGCTTATTGAGATGTCAAGGACAATGCTAGATGAGTACAAAACATCGGACCGGTTTTGGGCGGAAGCGGTTAACACCGCTTGCCATGCCGTGAACCGATTGTACCTTCATCGCCTCCTCAAGAAGACTCCTTATGAGCTTCTCATTGGTAAGAAACCTAATGTTTCTTACTTTCGGGTCTTTGGTAGCAAGTGCTATATCCTCAACAAGAAGCCTAGGACTTCGAAGTTTGCTTCAAAGTCCGATGAGGGTTTCTTGCTTGGATATGACTCAAACACTCATGCGTACCGTGTGTTCAACAAATCCTCCGGAATTGTTGAAGTAGCACGTGACGTAGTGTTTGACGAGACCAATGGCTCTCAAGTGGAGCAGGTTGATCAACATGCCCTTGATCAAGAGGAACCTCCACTAGAAGCTCTAAGGAAAATGGCACTTGGAGAGGTTCGCCCACAAGAACCATCTCAAAGCTCAAGTGACCATCCTCTTTATGAAGTAGGTCAAACCCCCATTGGACAAGTTGAAGACCCTCTAGATGCTCCCCAAAGTGATAATGAGAATGAAGATCAAGGGGGAGGCATGAATCAAGGGGGAGACCAAAGTGAAGAAGATGAACCAAGTAATTCAAGAGGTCAACCCCCGCATCCTCGTGTTCATCAAAGTGTTCAACGGGACCATCCCGTTGACAACATTCTAGGAGATATCACAAAAGGAGTAACAACACGCTCACGTGTTGCAAACTTTTGTGAGCATTTCTCTTTTGTCTCATCCTTGGAACCACATAAGGTTGAAGATGCCTTAAGGGATCCGGATTGGGTAGTTGCCATGCAAGAGGAGCTCAACAACTTTGAAAGGAACAAGGTTTGGGAGCTTGTCAAGCGCCCTCAAGCTAATGTTGTTGGAACCAAGTGGGTGTTTCGCAACAAACAAGATGAGCATGGCGTGGTAACTAGGAACAAGGCACGACTCGTGGCAAAAGGATACTCACAAGTTGAGGGATTGGACTTTGATGAGATATTTGCCCCCGTAGCTAGGCTTGAGTCAATTCGGATATTACTAGCCTTTGCTACTCATCATGACTTCAAACTCTACCAAATGGATGTTAAGAGTGCATTCCTTAATGGCCCAATCAAGGAAGAAGTTTATGTAGAGCAACCTCCAGGGTTTGAAGATCAAAACTATCCTAACCATGTTTACAAATTGCGAAAGGCTCTTTATGGTCTCAAGCAAGCTCCTAGAGCTTGGTATGAGTGCTTAAGAGACTTTCTAGTTGAAAATGGTTTTAGGATAGGAAAAGCGGATTATACCCTTTTCACAAAGCATTTCAACGAGGATCTTTTTGTGTGCCAAATATATGTGGATGACATCATATTTGGTTCCACAAATAAGGTGTTTTGTGACGAGTTCTCCAAGATAATGACGGAGAGGTTTGAAATGTCCATGATGGGTGAGTTGAAGTTCTTTCTAGGATTTCAAGTGAAACAACTCAAAGAAGGGACGTTCATAAGTCAAACTAAGTATGCTCAAGATATTCTAAAAAAGTTTGACATGGACAAAGCAAAACCCATCAAAACCCCTATGGGGACAAATGGACACCTAGACCTAACTGAGGACGGTCCAAGTGTGGATCAAAAGCTATATAGGTCTATGATCGGATCACTTCTCTATCTTTGTGCATCTAGGCCCAATATCATGCTAAGTGTGTGTATGTGTGCACGCTTTCAAGCAGCACCCAAGGCTTGTCATTTGACCGCCGTTAAAAGGATCTTGAGATATCTTGTACACACACCTACCCTAGGACTTTGGTACCCCAAAGGATCCAAGTTTAACCTCATCGGATATTCCGATGCGGACTATGCGGGGTGCAAAGTTGATAGGAAGAGCACATCGGGTACGTGTCAATTCTTAGGTCGATCTCTTGTGTCTTGGTCCTCTAAGAAGCAAAACTCTATTGCTCTATCCACCGCCGAAGCGGAATATGTTGCAGCCGGAAGTTGTTGTGCACAACTTCTTTGGATGCGACAAACTCTTAGGGATTATGGGATTAACCTGCGTAAAATTCCACTCTTGTGTGACAACGAGAGTGCAATCAAGATAGCCCATAATCCGGTGGAACACTCTAGGACCAAACATATAGACATTCGACACCATTTCTTGCGAGATCACTCAATGAAGGGAGACATTGAGATTTCGCATGTGAGGACGGAACATCAACTTGCGGACATCTTCACCAAGCCTCTTGACGAGAAGCGTTTCTGTGAGCTAAGAAGTGAGCTCAACGTGTTGGATTCTCGGAACGTGGCTAAAACCACATTCCTCATATATTTTGAGCCACATTTCGAAAAACTCCTCTCTATGTCGATTTCTCCTCAAATTTGTTTGAGAAATCTATTTCTTCATGAAAATGTCCATAAGTTGTTCTTTATTGACTCATAATCATGTTTGTCATGTTTTCCTTGCTACATCTGTCCAAAAGGACTTATCTTTGTGGACAAAACCCAAATATATCGTTTTCAGCCCTGCTGGACCGGACTAGTCCGCCCCTATGGCCGGACAAGTCCGGGTCAGACTAGTCCGCGGCTAGTCCGCACACCGGACTAGTCCGGCCTTCCACCGGACAAGTCCGGACCCGGACTAGTCTGGGTCTGGTCCGCAGACCGGACTAGTCCGGCCCCTCAACCGGACTAGTCCGGCTCTTGGGGACTTAAACCCCCCCAGGCGGCCCGGACCCCTCTCTCTCTCTCTCACTTGACTCTCAAGCTTCCACGCGCGCACAACCGTCCCCAAATCGGCGATTTTGCGCTCCAACCACCAAAACTCAACTCCAATCCGCGCATCGAAGTCCTTGGGAGTGAGGGATCACTTCCCCGCGCTCCACCTTCGAGATCCACGCCGATTTCGACGACTCAAGCGGATTTTTGAAGGTATTTCACCGTTCCTCAAAAACTAGCCCCATTCTTGATTCTTCAAGTTTTTGATAGGAACACCTTCATTAATGTTGTTCTATACACCCTTGCGATCATAGCCTAGGAGTATTGCGCATTGTTTCACAAATTTTTCGATGAATCGATTAGGGTTAGGGTTCTTCCTGTGTAACCCGGACTAGTCCGGCCACCAGGCGGACAAGTCCGGCCGGCGGACTAGTCCGCCCCTGGGGCGGACAAGTCCGGTTTGCACAGGGCAAACCCTACTTCTAGTTGGTTCTCGAGATCTTTTCGGCAATACTTCTTCTTCCTAGGCTCATATCTTCCTCTCTCCATCCTTTGCACAGAATGTCGAACTCCGAGCGCTCTCCTCCGCGTGTCAACCTCGAGGGGCGTACCAAGGCCCAAATTGCCGAGGCTCGGACTAAGGCTGCGCTAATGGAGGCGCAGAAGGCCAAGGAGGAAAGAAAGCTCAAGGCACTCGAAGCATCCAAGGTGGCTGCGAGCATCTACAATGAGGATGAAGCCATTGCCCGTGCCACGGCAGAATCACTGAATGAGCTGAGGAAGAAGAAAAGGGAGGACAGGGAGGCACACAACTCCAGGGCTGCTGAGGCCAGTGCCCCCAAGAGAAAGAAGCTCGTCACCGTTGGCGAGAAGGCGAAGGGCAAGGAGCCAGCTCAAATGGAAGCTGAGCCTCGGGTTGAGCGTGACCCGAAGAAGGGAAAGGCTCCAGCTCCTGTCGAGCCAAAGAAGAAAAAGCCAGCTGTCAAGATGTCATCAAAGAAGGCAGCTGGAGGTGTTGTGATCAAAGAGAAAGGGAAAGCCACCTCCATTGGCCCCCTTGAAGTTCACACACCAGAGAGGAATCCCAACAGACAGAAGGAATTGTCTGCTAATGTATTTCATGGCAAAGGGTCTGAAAATGCCAGGAGGCTAAGGGAAGAAAAGGTCTACAAGTTTGAGAGGAGCACGACAGATCCCAGATTTTGGTGTGACTTCCACTGTGACTATTACAGGCTAGTCTACCAACAAATGAAGAAGCCAGTGATAGAGGCTCAGTGGGTAGACTGGGACTATATGGCGAAGAAGGAGCACTCGTCCTTTGATGCCGTGATTGAAGCTGCCGAGCGCCATGATCTCAAGAAGATCATGGGCTTCAAATATGATTGGAATGTGGAAGTTATTCTCCAATTCTACTCCACAATCTACTTCACCACCTCTGGTGACAGGAAAATTATTTGGATGACTCATGGTGAGCAGTACTCAGTCACCTTCGCAGAGTTTGCCAGGATTTTAGGGCTTGAGACACACATGGATCATGAGATTATAATCTATAACCTTAAGGCCGTGGATCGTGAAGAGCTAGCATATATGTATCCAAGTCACGTTCCATTTGATGCCGGCCTCACCCGCAACATCAAGCCCTTCTACAGCATCATGAACAGAATCCTCAGGCGGACGATAGCACCGAAGGATGGTGATGCTGGGGTGATTCAAGGGAATCTGAGGCACCTACTACTTCTGATCGATGGGGAAGAGAAGTTCAACCTCGTCGATTACATCTTCGACGACATCTTCAACATCTCGCACACTCCCAACCGTGCTTGCGGGTATGCCCCCTACATCATGTGCCTCATTGAGAAGGTGTCGGGCGTAACCTTTGTCAAGGATGTGTCGCATCGCCCGCTACGTCCTCAGAAGCCCCCGAATGTCCCTGTTCCCCCTCGTCGCAAGAATGCAGATCCTCCGTCTCGCCCAGTGGCGCCTCCTTCTCCGCCTCCGCCTCAGTCCATGAGTGCGTTCTTCAAGTGCTTCAAGGCCATCTTCACCTCGTGCCGGAAGCAAGAGATTCGCGCTCAGAGGGCACACAAGCGCCAAGAGAAGTACCTTAAGGCGGTGTGCGACAAGCTGGAGGTCCCGATGTCCTCTCCGGAGGTGAGTGATGGGGAGATCACTCCATTCCCCACCTTCACCGCCGATGAGCTCGCCCAGCTCCAAGAGGATGGAAGCTCCTCTCGGGCTGCTCCCTCGGCAAGGAACTCCGACGACGACGACGATGATGCCGATGATCATGAGGACGACGTCGAAGATTCCGAGGCCACGGAGAGTGGAAGTGGCGAAGACGAGGACTAGTTCTTAGGCCTTAGTTTCCTCCCTTCTTTTCCTTTTTGGTGCCTTGATGCCAAAGGGGGAGAGTTAAGGGGGAGTTAATCGTTTGTGGGCGTGTTTGTGATTTGTGGACTTGTTTTGTAATATATTCGTGCTCTTGGATGTTTACATTTGTGCAAGACTTGTTAATGTCGTCTAATCTCAATATAATGCTCTAATTGTCAATCTTTTGATTATATTGATGCTCTTTATGTCTTGTCACAATTGTTGAGCACATCACGTAGGCACCCCACCATAACGTGTGTGGGTATGAAAGAACTCCTCCACCTCTTTTACATGTTGCATACATTGAGGGGGAGTCATTCATACGCACACAAGTTATGAAAACCAATTTTAATACTCTTAATTGTTGAAGGACTTAATGTGTTGTCATCAATCACCAAAAAGGGGGAGATTGAAAGTGCATCTAGGTTCCCCGTGGGTTTTGGATGATTAATGACGACAATTAAGTCGCTAATGAGCTCAAGTGATCTTAGCACAGGTGAAAACTCAATCGGAGACGCAAACCCTCAAAAAGGAAAAGGAAGGAAACGGAGTCAACTCGAAGCGTAGAAACTAGGGTTTCTAGCGTGATTGAGTTAGACTAGCCGTAGTAATAGGAGGGTGTGTGTGTAAAGTGCATTGAGATCAAGTTTGGGAGCTCAAAGTGGTTTAGAGGTCAAACCTATGAAAGAGATGAGTGAATGAGAGGTCTGGCCGTAGGGCCGGACTAGTCTGTGCAGGTGGCCGTACTAGTCCGTTCCTGGCCGGCCAAGTCCGTTTCAGGCCGGACCAGAAGGGTCTGACTGAGATCGGACTAGTCCGTTTGTGGCCGGACTAGTCCGGGTAGCTGTGAGTGGGTTTTGGGGATGAAGTCCCAAAACCACGGACTTGTCCGTTTTGGACCGGACCAAGAGGTCCTGAGTGAGAACGGACTAGTCCGCCCGTGGGGCCGGACTAGTCCGGTTGGCTAGAAAAGGTGCTTCTGTGGCTAAGTCTGGGAGGACCGGACTAGTCCGCCCTAGGGGCCGGACTAGTCCGTGGTCCTCAGACTAGTTCGTTTTCACACGGAGCAAAAGGCTCTGTGTGAGATCGGACTAGTCCGGTGTTGACCGGACTAGTCCGTTCTGGAAGTGACCGTTTGAATTTGAAGTTTGGCGGGTAGCGTGACGATAGTGTGTCAGCTGTCGGGACCTGACAAAGGGGTCAGTGGTCCCCTAGGCCGGACTAGTCCGGGCCAGTGGCCGGACTAGTCCGCCCTTTTGCTGAAGTCAGCAGATTGGGCTTGGGACCCCTATAAAAAGGGGACCCCCGGCCTCATTTCGAATACCTTTGGAAAAACTCAAACCCTAGCGCCGCCACAGCCAACTTGGAGCACTCCTAAGCCTCCTTCTTGCCTACTTTCCCTCTAAAACTAATTCTTGAGTGGATTAGGGTTTAGTGAGGTGGAGAAGAGGAAGAACATCGCGCTTGTGCTCCCGGTTTGATCTCTTGCACTCGTTGAGTCTTTGTGGGCTGTGTATTGAGTTTGCTTTATTGTGTTGATCATCTTTGTGGTGTGGGAGCCTCAGTTTGTGAGAAGCCCCAACGAACTTTGTAATCACCGTTGTGATTAGTGGAGAACCAAGTTAGGCCCGTGCGGTAAACTTGGTGAGGGAAGGGTTGTTGGACCCGGTCCTTTTGTGGACTCCTCAACGGGGACGTAGATTCCTTGTGTGGAATCGAACCTCGGGATAAAATCCTTGCCTCCTTGTGTTCTTCGCATTCATTCTATTGATTACTTTGTTCTAGGGTTGGTAGTCTCGTTTCATACTCCGCATTACTACAAACTTGTGGAAACTTGACTTGCTCTTGTGTAGGTTGTTGCTCAACTTGACTTAAACATTTACTCACTTGTAGCAAAGAGAAAATTCCCTAAAACTTGCTAGAAACATCTTTTTAGGGTTATTCACGCAAGCTGACCGGACTAGTCCGCCCCCTGACCGGACTAGTCCGCCCCCTGTGATTTAATCTCGTTTTATTAAGTCATTTGCAGGTCGATTAGCCTATTCACCCCCCCTCTAGGCAACTTTCACATTTAGAGCCGACTCCGGAGGTAGGACCTTCCGTTGCAGGACCTTCCTCGGCGGCGACCGAGGCTACCCCGGAGGGCGGCCCTAGTGTCGCGGAAGCTCAGGGGACCGCTCTTGTAGAGTGGGACCTGATTTTTGTTATGGAGAACCCGCCGGAGTCAGTGGGGAGGACCCCGGCAGGTCCGGAGCCGGTCCCACTGTCGTTGTCCATCGACAACACCTGCTCCAGCCTTTGTCAGGTACAACTTGCTTTTTACCAAGACAACAAGGCCCTCGAGGAGGAGCTCCAGAAACTTAGGAGGTGGCGCAACCGGCTCCAATTCGAGACCAAGCTGGCGCAGACAAGACTGGCCAACGACAAGGAGTGGGTCAAGAGGGAGAATGCCCGGATGGAGTACTAGGGCCAGCTGCTGGACGAGAGGGAAAGCATGGTGCGATCCCTCGACAACCAGTCCCAGGCCATCCACGAACAGGCCGTGGCTGCTAATGAAGCAGCGAACGATCGCCAAGAGAAGCTCAACGCGATCCACGACAGCCTCGTCAAGCGCCGGGAGGTTCTTGAAGAGCAGGAGAAAAAGCTCAAAGATGAAGAGCAAAAACTCCTGGAGCTGCGTGACGACCTCGTGAAGAGGGAGGAGGAGCTTGCTCAGAGGCTGGATTTGGGTGACAAGAGCCTCGCGGAGCGCACCAAGAAGCTGGAGGAGCTCTGCGAGAGCGAGGAGAAGAAGGCCTGGCAGCGGGGACAAGACCTCACCAAGAGGGAGAATGAAATTGTTGCCAGGGAGAAGAAAGTGTGGGGCCAGGAGAGAGACCTAGTCGACTGCCAGAACAATATCCACGTCCGGGAAGAGGATCTTGCTAAACTCGAAAGGCAATTTACTGAAAAGACTCAGCAGCATGCCAAAGAGGTCGAGCGCCTTGCCCGGGAGGGTTCAGAGGTTGCAGCGACCAAAAGGTCCTTGGAAGAGGTACGAGGCTCAAGGGATGCAGAGTCCCAACAAGTATGGGACTTCTTGGGAAAAGCCAATGACGCGCTGACGCCGCTGGGCTTTAGTCCTGTGCGTCCGGATGATCCAGAGCCGGAGCTAGACCATGTGCTGAAGGCGTTGCACTCGGCTGGCAACAAACTCAACAAGATGGGCGACGTCATCGCGGATCAGTTGGAGACTGAAGGAAAATCCCTTGCGCAGAACATCGCAGAGTACATGCTGACGTGCTACACAAGCCGAGATCCTCACTTCCCACTAGATCCGGTGCTTGAAGGTCCCATCGACGGAGAGGGAGATGCCGCCAAGGCCAGCATGTCGGAGGTTGCCCAAAAGGTTGCCTCGTTCTTCCGTAGGATCTAGGACTTTATCCTTGTAGCTCCCACTTGTATCTTCTCTTCTTTTCTCCAATTTTGTGATCTCTTGTCCTCAGATGAATGAAATCCAAGAAATTTATGAATTTCATTTTTTGTCTTCAACCTTTGTCTCACTTGGCCCCCTGGTAGATGTACACAATTTGATTACGAACATGTACCAAAAGGATGTAGCATTTTGTTGAAGACTTGCGTGCTTTGAACTTGTAGGGTGTATGTCCAAAGTTGTCGATAGCAGGGCCCCCTGAGGTTGTCGGAGCTTAGTAGCTCCGGCAGTGTCCACTGTCAACACGTAGAGCGTCGACAGCAGACCCCATTAGGGTGTCCTTCTATCATCTTTCCTTCACATTGACGGTTGGCCCCCTGGATTTACCGGAACTTGGTAGCTCCGGCGACACCTACTATCAATGTTTAAAACATCGACAACGGGCCACCTTAGGGGATATCGAAGCTTTGATAGCTCCGACATCATCCACCATCATCATGAGATTTTTATTTTTCCTGCACACTGAAGTCAAGAAAAACAGTAAAATCCATTTCTTATCTATAACTCATTTGTGGCTCACTATTCCCGAAAGAAATCTTTAGGTCGACCGTAATTCTATATACAATCAAGTGCATTTGCTTATTTTCTCTAGGTCTGATCGTTTTCTGGACTCACCTTACTCAGGCCTGCCGGGGTGTAGGTAGAGTGGCGTACTTAGGGTGCTGGACCAGGCTAAGTCGATAGCACACTCCGGACCTAGATTGGCTTGGCGTTCAGGCGAGTAGGTCATTCAACGATGTTAAGAGCCGAAAGAATTAACAAAGCGACTTGAATTATACATGAATTGTTCGAGCTAAAATTTCTTGAGAATTTCACAACTTTGTTATAGACAAGAAAGAGAAAAATAAAAATAAAAAATATTGAGCCTGTACAAAATAAATGCACGTGGAGTCCGTTTTCACATAATGATGTCTTTCATTGTAGGTCCGGGGTACAGGGGAAACAAGTTCACTCTTAGGGTATGGAATCAGGCTAAGTGTGTTACATTTCTTGTTTGACCCAGGGTAACTAGCTACACTTTTAGTTCTGAGACTGTGTCAAGTGTTGCTTGAACTTTGCAGACCTTCTGGGAAAGGTCCGGCTGTCCCCCCGGAGGGGTTACCCGACTCTGTACAATGACGCTATAACATACATCATATGTAACTACAGACTCACCTCCGTGATATTAAGTGTAGAACTTACGGAGGTGCTCAATGTTCCAAGGATTAGGGAGCGGTGTCCCATCCTCGGTTGCCAAGCGAACGCATCCGAGACGGGATACTTTGATCACTCGAAAGGGTCCTTCCCAGCTGGGGGAAAGTTTGTTTAACCTTTCTCGAGTTTGTATTCTCCGTAGCACCAGATCATCTTCCTAGAGCTGTCGGTTATGCACATGACTTTGGTGATAGTGCCGGAGCGCTTGGCGGTATCGCGCAATTCGAACAACTGCTCGACACCTTCCCTCTTCAATGAGGTCAAGGTCTTCACGCCGGAGCTGGTCATGCGTGGCTTCGTCGAAGGTCCGGACCCGGAGCAACCCCAAGGTGATTTCCAGAGGACGGACTGCTTTAGCTCCGTACACGAGGAAGAAGGGTGTCTCTCCAGTTGACAGGTTTGGAGTAGTCCTGTTTGCCCACAAGGAGAGCAGAAGCTCTTCAATCCAGTTGGCTCCATGTTTTTTCAGGCACTCATATGTGCGCGTCTTGAGTCCTTTTAGGATTTCTGCATTTGCTCTCTCAGCTTGGCCATTGCTTGCCGGGTGAGCTATGGAAGCATAGCTGACTTGAATGTCGAGGTCTTTGCAATATCCTTGTGTCGGAGTGTGGTTCCGGCAATTCTTCTAGTATTACCGTTGGTAGCCCGCGGAGTTTGTAGTTCGGTTGTGGGCGCGCAGAGATTCAGAACACGATGACAAGTTGACACGAGGATTTACGTGGTTCGGGCCGCCTGAGCGTAATACCCTACTCCACGGGTGTGTGTTGTTGTTGTATTGAGCGTCTGAGTGCTTGTGGGCGTGTGTCAGAGCAGAGTCTGGAAGAGTCTTTTTTGTGTATCGCTCGACCAGTCCTTTTATAGTAGAAGGACTGGTCGTTACATCATTAGCCTGGCCCGACATGTGGCCTTGGCTGTTATTGATGCTTAATACACAATTAATGAGCTTAATTACCCTTAGTAGTGTGGTAACGCACCTTGACAGTGCCGTTACTGGTATTAAGGGCCCTCCGATCGTGTGTCATTAATATGGTATTAATGACACTTAATCAGGTCTTGAAGTCTTTAATTGCCCCTTGAAGGTCCGAGCCATTGGGGGTCTACCAGTCTGCTTGTTGATGTTGAAGGTCCGGCGGTTGGACGCGTGGAAGCTCTGGAGCTTTACGTCTAGGACGGGTAGGTCCAGTGCTGTTGTACACGTGTTCGTACCGGAGGTTCCCTCTGTCAGGGGTTAGGTCCGGGGGTGCCGCACATGTATTTAGCCTGGAGCTATGCCATGTATGGTATGTAGCTCTGGTTGCAGGATACACGTGGCAGCACTGGGACTAACCATAGAAGGGAGGCAGGTCCGGTTTCGTATGACACGTGGGGCCTTTGGAGGTCATCAACTTAGACTGGTGAAGTTCCTTTGCTCTTTTTGCAGTCCCAAGGGGTATTCAGTACGCAGGGTACCGACAGTGGCCCCCTGGGCCCACCTCTGGGAGAGACCTTTTGGATGAAGTCGTTTTGCCAGAGGTGGGTCCATCTTTCGGTTTTTGAGTCGTGTCTTCAAGGGTCTTTGGATGTGCCGTTGGTGTCAGTTCGCAGTTAAACCAACGCCGCGTGGCATATCCAGGATGTGGCTGGTGAGATCTGAGCATGCGGATCTCACACAATTGAAGGTCGCCGGTTCCTGATACGAAAACTGTATCGGTTCCGCACGCCCTGTCAGGCCGCCACCCTCGGGCTTCCCGCCTTTCATCATGACAACTGTTCGCCTGGGGTAAGGACCTCGACTTGATCGTCAGGGTGGCCCCGAGCCCCCTTGTCATTGGCAAGGTGAAGTTTTTGAATTGTATTGTTGGTTCCTTTGCGGTTTCCATCCAAGCGTTGCGGGGTCTTACTTAAGAAGGAAAGTGCGCACCGTTTGGGGATTATTTACGCCTTCATCTGAACTTGTGCTCGAATCCTCCAAACTTTCGCTTGCTTTTCATCTCTCGCCCCGCTGTGCTGCGATGAAGTTGGGACTCCCCCAGAGCCGCATTGGAAGCAAGAAGGAGTTGTCTAGGGTCCGGACCTACATGGGATGGTCCAGTGACTCCCTCGACAATGAAATTCGCTGCGGCGAGCTTCCCTTCGAGAAGAAGCGAGCCGTAGATATGGTGTACTTCCTTGGGTACGCCATGGCGGGTTTGATCATGCCTTTCTCCACCTTCTTTCTGATGCTGCTAGATTTCTATGGTCTGCAGCTCCACCATCTGGGCCCCCACTCAATCTTGCCGGTGGCGACTTTTGTCCACTTTTGCAAGATGTGGGTGGGCGTGCCCCCTTGCGTGGAGTTGTTCCGGACTTTCTTCACTGTCCACCCCACCGGGAAGAGTGATGAGTTCATCGACTTCTACTACTTCGTGAAGCGGAAAAACTCCCCCCTCAAGTGCTTGAGGTCCTTTCCTTCCGGCAAGTGGGACGACTGGAAGAAAGACTGGGTGGTCGTCATCGTTGAGGGACACGAGAGGCTGGAACTGCCTGAAGGCCTTCCCCGTGTCGACACCGACATTTGGAGTGACGTGCCGGAGCTATCGAGGGAGTATAGGCCCATTCTGGATAGAATCCAGGAGTGCGTCAAAGGTGGGGTGGCCCCTCAGATGGTCTTCGACAACTTCTTGACGAACAGGTGGGCCCTGTTGAGGGCTAAAGGGCGACCTGCCTGGACCTTCAACAGTGAGATGGATACTAACCGCATTGAGGTTGGTTCGGGCACCAAATTGACTGGTGAAGCCTTGAAGACCCATCTCAAGAAGTTCCAGCCTAGGAACATTGGCCCTGGCGACGTGTCTCCACCAGTGGCCTTCCTTCCTATGAATATGGTACCAGAGGAGTGCAGAGAGCTCCAGAGGAAGATGCCACTGTTGGACGACTTGGGCCTGATGGAGAGGCGATCAACCTCCGGGGTGGCGATCCCCGGAGCTTCTGAAGGTGGCTCCGCTCCCGCCCCAAAGCCAAAAGCTGAAGTCATAGGCAAGGGCAAGGAGTTGGCCGAGCCTCCGAGCCGCAAGAGGAAGTTGAAGCATTCTGACGGGAGGTCCGTCAGACCTGCTCCTTCCATGACAACTCCTTCTCCCCGGCGGAGGAGGTCTTCTTTGGCGGCAACCACTCCATCATCGGCATCTCCCCGGGACGCTAGCTCCAGCCATGTGGCTCCGGTACCAGGGCCAGCTGAGGCCTCTAGGTCCGAGGGTCCTTCTCAGTCGAGGGGGGCCTCAACAAAGGCAACACCGACGGCGGCAGTAAGCTCCGGGGAGCCTTCCAGAGCTACTACACCAATGGTGACAGGGTCCGGCCCTGAGCTTCCGGTGAAGAGGTTCCGCGCTAGCTGGAGCGGAAGCCTTCCGAGGTAAATTTGATTTTTTACCTCAGTTGATTGTTTTTTGTTGTAACCATGTTTTGAGTTTCTTCGTCCTTCATCCACGGGGTGCCCAAGAAAGGGGCTGAAGCTCCGGTTCCTGCAGCAGCAACTGATGCCGCACAGACGGAGGCTCTGGCTCCAGTTCCAGCGCCGCCGCAAGAGGTGTCTGAGGCCGCGGCAGCCCCGGTGCCAGCTGTCGTGGTCCTTGACCTCGAGTCATCCCCTGAAGCTCCTGTGGTAGCGCCGGACCACTGGAATGAAGATGTACCCACGGCACCGGCTCCGGAGGTTGAAGCTCCGGTTTTGGATGCTGAGATGATGGACGCTCCGGCCTCAGAGCTGGAGGTAGCTGCAGTTCCGGCCCTAGAGCCGGATGTTGTTGAAGCCCCACAGCGGAGCTGGGTGTTTATGAAGTTCCGACACCTGAGCCGATTGTCGCAGAAGTGCCGGTGCCCGAGCTGGTGGAGGTCGAAGCGCCGGCGCCTGAACCCGCAGCGGAGGAGGCACCAACACCGGAGCCGAAAGTGGCCTCAGCTCCGACCGAATCTTCAACACCTGCCCCAGAGGTGGTTGTTCCGGAGGTTCCCGCGCCTGAGCCAGAGTGCCAAGATGAAGCTGCCGGTCCTACGCCTGAGGGACCAGCTGCTGATGACCTACCGGCGGGACCTTTGGAGCCGACTCTGGAGGTAGAAACTTCTGTTGCAGGACCTTCCTCGGCGGCGACCGAGGATATCCCAGAGGGCGTCCCTAGTACCGTGGAAGCTCAGGGGACCTCTCTCGTAGAGTGGGACCCAATTTTTGTTATGGAGAACCCGTTGGAGCCAGCAGAGAGGACCCCGACAGGTCCGGAGCATATCCCTTTGTCGTTATCCATTGACAATGCCTGCTCCAGCCTTCGTCAAGTTTAGCTGGCCTTTTACCACGACAGCAAGGCCCTCGAGGAGGAGCGCCAAACCCTTAGAAGGTGGTGCAACTGGCTCCAATTCGAGACCAAGCTGGCGCAGACGAGGCTGGCCGACGACAAGGAGGGGGTGAAAAGGGAGAAGGTTCGGTTGGAGTACTGGGGTCAGCAGTTGGATGAGAGGGAAAGCATGATGCGATCCCTCGACGACCAGTCCCGGGCCATCCACGAACAGGCCGTGGCTGCTAATGAAGAAGCGAATGACCGCCAAGAGAAGCTCAGCGCCATCCATGACAGCCTAGTCAAGCGTCGGGAGGCTCTTGAGGAGCTGGAGAAAAAGATCGAAGATGAAGATCAAAAACTCCTGGAGCTGCGGGATGACCTCGTGAAGAGGGAGGAGGAGCTTACTCAGAGGCTGACTCTGGGTGACAAGAGTCTTGCGGAGTGCACCAAGAAGTTGGAGGAGCGCTGTGAGAAAGAGGAGAAGAAGGCATGGCAGCGGGGACAAGACCTCACCACGAGGGAGAATGAAATTGCTGCCAGGGAGAAGAAAGTGCGGGGCCGGGAGAAAGACCTGGTTGACCGCCGGAACAAGATCCACCTCCGGGAAGAGGAGCTTGGTAAACTCGAAAGGCAAGTTGCTGAAAAGATTCAACAGAACACCAAAGAAGTCGAGCGCCTTGCCCGGGAGAATTCGGAGCTTGCGGCGACCAAGATATCCTTGGAAGAGGTGCAAGGCTCAAGGGCTGCGGAGTCCCAACAAGTTTGGTACTTCTTGGGCAAAGACAATGACGTGCTGATACCACTGGGCTTCAGTCCAGTGCGCCTGGATGATCCGGAGCCAGAGCTGGACCTGGCGTTGAAGGCGTTGAGCTTGGCGGGCAGCAAACTCAACAAGATGGGCGATGTCATCGCGAACCAGTTAGAAATCGAAGGACAATCCCTGGCGAAGAACGTCGCAGAGTACATGCTGACGTGCTACACAGGCCAGGATCCTCACTTCCCACTGGACCCGGTGCTTGAAGGTCCCATCGACAGAGAGGGAGATGCCGCCAAGGCCAACGTGTCAGAGGTTGCCCAGAAGGTCGCCTCATTCTTGCATGGGGTTTAGGACTTTCTCTTTGTAGCTCCCGCTTGTATCTTCTCTTCTTTTTCTCCAATTTTGTAATCTCTTGTCTCCATATTAATGAAATCCAAGAATTTTATGAATTTCATTTTTTGTCTTCAACACCTTTGTCCCATTTGCCCCCCTGGTAGATGTACACAATTTGATTGTGAACATGTACCAAGAGGATGTAGCATTTTGTTGAAGACTTTCGTGCTTCGAACTTGTAGTTTGTAGGTCCGAAGTCGTCGATAGTAGGGCCCCCCTGAGGTTTTCGGAGCTTAGTATCTCCGATAGTGACCCTTGTCAACACGTAAAACGTCGACAGTTAGTCCTCTGGGGTTTTCGGAGCTTTCTAGCTCTGGCAGCGACCATTGTCAACACGCAGTGCATCGACAGCAGACCCCATTGGGGAGTCTTCCCACCATCTTTTCTTCGCGTTGACGGTTGGTCCCCTGGATTTGCCAAAACTTTGTAGCTCCGGCGATGTCTACTATCAATGTTTGAAACATCGACAGCAGACCACCTTAGGGGGTGTCGGAGCTTTGATAGCTCCGGCTTCATCCACCATCATCATGAGATCTTTATTTTTCCTGTACACTGAAGTCAAGAAAAACAATAAAATCCATTTCTTATCTATAACTCGTTTGCGGCTTACTATTCCCGAAAGAAATTTTTAGGTCGAAAGCAATTCTACATACAATCAAGTGCACTGGCTTGTTTTCTCCAGGTCCGATCGTTTCTAGACTCGCCTTACTTAGGCCTGCCGGGGTGTAGTTAGAGTGGCGTACTTAGGGTGCAGGACCAGGCTAAGTCGATAGCACACTCCGGACCTAGATTGGCTTGGCGGCATTCAGACAAGTAGACCATTAACAATGTTTAGACCCGGAAGAATTGACAATGCAACTTGAATTATATATGAATTGGTCGAGCTAAAGTTTCTTAAGAATTGCACAACTTCGTTATATACAAGAAAGAGAAAAATAAAAAATATTGAGCCTGTACAAAATAAATGCACGTGGAGTCTGTTTTCACATAATGATGTCTTTCATTATAGGTCCGGGGTACAGGGGAAACAAGTACACTCTTAGGGTACGGAACCAGGCTAAGTGTGTTGCATTTCTCGTTTGACCCAAGGTAGCTAGCTACACTTTTAGTTCTGAGAGTGTTACAAGTGTTGCTTGAACTTTGCAGACCTTCCGGGGAAGGTCTGGCTGTTCTCCCGAAGGAGCTACCTGACTCTGTACAATGACTCTATAACATACATCACATGTAACTACAGACTCACCTCCGTGATATTAAGCGTAGAACTTACAGTGGTGCTCAATGTTCCAAAGATTATGTAGAGGTGTCCAATCCTCGGTTGCCAAGCGAATGCATACAGGACGGGATACTTTGATCACTCGGAAGGGTCCTTCCCAGCTGGGGGAGAGTTTGTTTAACCTTTCTCGAGTTTGTATTCTCCGTAGCACCAGATCGCCTACTCGAGCTGTCGACTGTGAACATGCCTTTGGTTATAGCGCCGAAGAGCTTGGAGGTATCGGGCATTCCGAACAGCTGCTCGACACCTTCCCTCTTCAACGAGGTCAAGGTCTTCACGCCGGAGTTGGTCCTGCGTAGCATCGTCAAAGGTCCGTACCCGGAGCGACCCCAAGGTGTTCGGAGGAAGGATTGCTTCAACTCCGTACACCAGGAAGAAGGGTGTCTCTCCAGTTGACCGATTTGGAGTTGTCCTGTTTGCCCACAAGGTGGGCGGAAGCTCTTCGATTCAACTGCGAATCACCCTTTGCCAACAGCTGCTTGACACCATATGATAGTGCCACCTTGAGCCCATAGATTAGTGCTTCATACTCCGCCATGTTGTTGGTCGCCTTGAAGTCAAGGTGAACCATGTATTTGACCTTCTCCCCGGTTGGAGCAAGGAGAAGGACTCCAGCTCTGGCCCCCTGGTTCTGCATGGAGTCGTCGAAGTAGAGAGTCCAGTGAGGCTCGGTGAAGACCGGAACCTTGGCTTCCGGCTTCTGCTCACTGGGCCCCCAGGATTTGACGGAGAGGGGGTCCATTCCGCCACAAAGTCTGCCAATGCTTGACTCTTGATCGCTCGTCTTGGGACGAATTCAAGGTCGAACTCGGCCAATTCTGCTGCCCACTTTGCAATGTTCCCAGTAGAGTTGGGGTTATACGAGATTGCACACAGTGGATAAGAAGTTACCACTGAAATCTTGTGAGCTTGGAAGTAGTGTCGGAGCTTACTAGAAGCAATAAGAACTGCGTAGAGCAGCTTATGCACCTCCAGGTACCGAGTCTTGGCATCATGGAGTACTTCGCTGATGAAGTACACTGGGCGTTGGACTGTCCGGACCCTCCCGAAGGGGCCCGGAGCTTCCTCCTCATCAACCCGGACCCTCCCGGAGGGGTCTGGACCTTCATCGGGGACCTCCAGGTTCTTGCTTGAAGAACCCGAAGCTTCTTCTGCAGTGACCCGGACCTTCCCGGAGGGGTCCGAATCTAGTTGCTCAGCAACATCAACTTCTTCATTTGAAGGAAGTTGATCCTCTGTCATCTTGCCTTGAGGATCCAGGTATGGGAGCTGGGACCCAGACTCGTCTTCAGGTAGCTCCGGACCCTCCCGGTTGGGTCTGGACTCCTGAACTGGAGATGGTTCTGGTCTTTCCGCAACCAGGACCATGCTGACAACTTCGTCAGTTGCCAAAATTTAAAGCAGAAGTGGCTCACCAGGATTTGGAGCTACCAAGGTATGTAGAGTGGTGAGGAGATGCTTTAGCTCTTGGAAAGCCTTTTCTGCTTCTTCAGACCATTGGAATGGTCCGGACTTCCTCAATAATTTGAAGAAGGGTAGCGCCCGTTCTGCCAGTCTTGAAATGAACCGGCTGAGGGCAGCTAGACATCCAGTTAGTTTCTAGACGTCCTTGATGCGGGCTAGTGGCCGCATGTCTTCAATAGCTTTAATTTTCGCCAGATTTGCTTCTATTCCTCGGTGGTTCACCAAGAAGCCAAGAAGTTTTCCGGAGCTAACCCCGAAGACACACTTGTCCGGGTTCAACTTCGTGCGTGTGATTCACAACTTGTCGAAGACAACTTGCAAGGTGTCAAGGAATGACTCTTTGTTCTTGATCTTGACGACGATGTCATCGATTTACACTTCCACTACATCTCCGATGAGCTCTCCAAAAGTTTTGTACATAGCTCGTACAAACGTTGAAGCGGCGTTTTTGAGACTGAATGGCATGAAAGTGTAACAATATAATCCATCTATTATGATGAAGGAAGTATGCTCTTCATCTTCCCTAGACATTCTGATTTGATGATACCCAAAATATGCCTCTAGGAAACACAGTTATTCGCACCCAGAGGTGGAAT
Source organism: Tuctoria greenei (assembly GCA_036927565.1). Taxonomy (NCBI): domain Eukaryota; kingdom Viridiplantae; phylum Streptophyta; class Magnoliopsida; order Poales; family Poaceae; genus Tuctoria; species Tuctoria greenei. Next base: position 124,963,987 of record JAYESD010000011.1, on the reverse strand, counting down.
CCACTATCTGATCTATTCTAGGTAGTGGGAATGGATCTTTTGGACATGCCTTATTCAATGAAGTGTAGTCGATACACATCCGAAGATTCCGTCGGCCTTGGGTACAACGACTGGGTTTGCCAGCCATTTTGGGTGGAAGACTTCTCGGATGAATCCATCTTCAAGCAACTTCTTCACTTCTTGACGTATGAAGTTTTGTCGCTCTACTGATTGCTTCCGAGGCTTCTGATGTACAGGCCGAGCGTCAGAATAAATCTTCAGATTGTGCTCGATCACTTCCCTAGGGATCCCAGGCATTTGTGACGGTTTCCAGGCAAACACGTCGACATTAGCCCGAAGGAAAGTGATGAGCGCGAGTTCCTATTTGTCATTCAGACCTCCCGATATACGAGTGGTCTGAGCAGCATCGGAACCGATTTGGACGACTTTGACGGGAATGTCAGTGTCGCCGCTTGGTTGCACACGAGGTGCAGAGGTTGAGCCTCGATGACGAATGCTTTGGGGTTTAGGAGTTTGCTCCTTTCTGGATTCTTCCTCTTGCGCTGTAGCAAGTTCATGGAGTTCTTCTAGAGCAGTAACTCCGGTGGTGCGATCTCCGCGGATCCGGAGAACACCTGCTAGTGTTGGCATCTTCAACACCAAATAGCCATAATGAGCAGCAGCCATGACATTGTACACGGCTGGCCTGCCCAAGATGATGTTGAATGGTAAGTTGATCTGCGCCACGTCAAAGACCAACTTCTCAGTGCGGTAATTCTCTCGAGTACCGAAGGTCACCGGGAGAGTAATGGCACCGAGTGGAGTTATGGCCCCCGGACCTACTCTAGAGAAAGGTCGGGAGGGGCGAAGATCCAAAGGTTGGAGTTGAAGCTTGACGAAAGCTTCGAAGCTTATGAGGTTCAACCTCGAACCTCCGTCCACCATCACGTGGTGGAGATGGATGTTGTTGATGGTCAGAGATACCATCAATGGGAGTTGGCCAGCTCCGATCATGTTCCAAGGGCAGTCCGATGCGTGGAAAGTGATGGCAGTGTCCATCCACTTTTGGTACGGCTCCGCCCTGGTGGTGGGATCTACTGAGGCCATGTCACGACACATTGTCTTGAGGACACGGCGGGAGGTGATGTCCCACGAACCACCAAAGATGGTGTTCATGGTCTTCCAATGCTTGTTGTCGGAGACGTCAGAGTCGTCGTCAACGAAGGTGTAAACAGCCTTCAGGACCTTTTTGGGGTCCTGAAAGCCTAACTCCTCTTCAGCCGGAGCTTCGTCGACTTTTTGTTTTCCTTCCCTTTGACGGAAAGGAACTTCTTCCCGGCGCTTGTATTAGCGCTCGGCAAGGTTCTGGACCTCTCGGCAGCCTTCCAGGTTGTGGTTGTTCGTCTTGTGTATAGGACACCACATCTTGGAGCTGCCTCCGTCTTCAGATGACGACCAAGGTTGTTTCTCGGGGCGTGGCCCCCGGCCACCCGGAGCTACAGCAGCTGCAGCAGTAAGTGTGCTGGCCGACAACTTTTTCTTGCAGTTGGACATTTTCTTCTTCTTGCCACTCCGGGAGGTAGTGGCTTCTCCCTTGGAGGACTTTTTGTTGTCATCCGGAGGTGGTTGGGAATGCATTTCATGGCCCTCCACAGCCTTGGCACACTTGTCTCCCAAGCTGAAGAGTTCCGTGACGCTGGTGACTTCCTTGGTCGCCAGCTTCTCCAACATCTTCTTATCTCGAACGTCCTGTCTGAATGCCACAATAACAGAAGCGCTTGAGATAGAAGATATGTTGTTTCGTACCTGGGAGAACCTCTAGATGAAGGATTGCAGGGACTCTCCCCCCTTCTGCTTGACAGCAAAAAGGTCCAATTCTGTGCCTGGTCGGGTATATGAACTCCCGAAGTTTGCAGTGAACTGTTGGCACAGTTCCGCCCAACTGTTGATGGAGTCGGGCGGGAGGCTCATGAACCAAGACCTGGCGGTCCCAGTCAAAGCTACGGGGAAATAATTGGCCATTATGGCCTCATTGCCTCCAGCCGCAACGATAGCGGTGGAGTAGATTTGGAGAAATTCGGCGGGATTGACAATCCCGTCAAATTTCTCCGGCGGGTGAGGCCAGAATTTCTGCGGCCATCTGACCATGCGCAGGTGCATGGCCAGGGCAGAACAGCCTCCTCCTACTCCTTCAGGAGCAGGACTGTCCCGAGCCTCTCGCCTCTCGCGAGCACGCTCGATGTGGACGCGGTCGTCGTGTTGACGGTAACGATGATCAAGCTCCGCCCGGAGGTCGTGAGTCGAAAGCCTGGTTACGGTATGGGTACGTCGCGCCCCAGAAGGCAACGACGTCGCCTGTTGAGACGCAACACGCCTCCTGTGTTGTTAAGCATGCAGACCAATGAAAGTGCATCTAGGAACCACTTTTGGGTTTTGGATGATTTATGACAAGCAAATGAGATCCTAACCTATTTGTTGAGATGTGCACAGGTTTTAATAGCAAAACAAGCAAAGTGCCAAAAAGAAGGGAGTATGAGGAGCAAAGTGGAAATGAGCTCAAGGAAGAAGAATAGTAGATCATTGTGTATGGAGTGTGTTAAGGAAACACACCCCAAGAGATCAATCACAATTAAACACACACATTGCACAAAGTTATACTGGACCGGACTAGTTCGAATGCCACCGGACTAGTCCGATATCCTCTCTGCACAAAATTGGACAAGTCCGATATCCATCGGACTAGTTCGATATCTCTCTGACTAGAATCGGACTAGTCCTCCCCAGTGCGGACTAGTCCTCAAAACACTTCACAAGTCATCACCTCCGGACTAGTCTGATATCCATTCCGATCCAAATCAGACAAGTCCGATATTAGCACGGACTAGTCCGAAAAACCCTCTGACCTAAATTGAACAAGTCCTCCAAGTGCGGACTTGTCACCCAATTCACTTAGGGTTTCACATGTCCAGACAAGTCCGATAACTATCAGACTAGTCCGAAGATTTCCAGAAGCGAAATCGGACAAGTCCACTCCTAGCCGGACTAGTCCGATATTTCGGGACACTTAGGGTTTGCTACACACAGCACACCAGACTAGTCTGGTGTCCACCACGGACTAGTCCGATCTTTCTAAACCCTAACGGTAACTTTTAGAAACCCCATATAAATAGAGGTGCACGACCCAACTTTAAATTCTCTCGAACCCTAGCGCCGTCACACCTCCCAAGAGCCTCAAAAACCACATCTCTCCACGAAATTAAGTGCAACAAAGATCAATCCTTTGAGGATTCACTCTAGATCATTGGAGAGACACGTTCAACACTCATTGAGCTCTTGGTTTTATTCTCTAACACACTCATGTGATTTCATTGTAATCTTTTGAGTGTGTTCTTGGTGGTATTTCGTATTGTAATCTAAGGGAGCTCTCAACGTGTGAGAAGGCCCCTTTGAATTCGGTTATTCACCCCTTTGTGATAAGTGGAAGAGGATTGGCCTTCGTGGTGATTCGACGAGGGTAGGGTTGGAGAAGACCCAATCCTTTTGTGGACTCCTCAACGTGGATGTAGGTTGCCTCTGTGGGAACCAAACCACGGGATAAATCTCTTGTGTTCTTGTTTTGTGTTCATCATTCTTTACATTATATCAATCTAGGGTTTCAATTAATCTTGCTCATTTTACGTTGAAATATCAAATTTAAGATTAACTTGTGATATACCCTAGTACATAATCTTGCAACACATAAATTACAAGTATATTTCTGCTGCTACACCCTAGAATCAAACTTAATAAATCAAACTTGATCAACCTAGTCCGCACACACTGGACTAGTCCACACTTTACCGGACTAGTCCGATATCTCTGGTTTTGAACTGGTTGTTAAGTGTTGTAGGTTCCGACAAAATTAAAAAAAGGCCTATTCACCCCACTCTAGGCCACATTCAATTGGTATAAGAGCAGGTTCTTCAATAAATAGACTAATCGCTCGAAGAAGATCATGTCAGACATGAACGACATCCACAAGAGCAACAACCAAGAAAAGGTTGATGATGAAAAGAACCTCAAGGTGGAGAAGCTCCTCGAAGCCATTCAAGACTTCGAGGACGACGATGAGGATACGCTAGAACTAAAGGCGCTCCTAAGAAAGAAGACACTTTCCAAAGGGAAAGTAAAGATTGAAGAAAAGAAGAAGGGGAGTAGTCACACGACTACTCCCGATATCCTTTTAACTATGATCGTCTCAATTCCAATAATAATCATTATTTGTCTATCCCACTTGGAAAAGCCCCACATTTCGATGGAAGTTATTACTCAATGTGGAGGCAAAATATGAAAATGCATCTAATTTCCCTCAATCCAAGTTTATGGCATATTGTGTGCATAGGGATAGATATTCCAGACGACAACGAAGAGCTCACACCAAGCCAAGAGCAGGCTATTCATCGAAATGCTCAAGCCGCGGAAGTAATTACCTCTTTGCTCAATCGGGACAAGTTCACCAAGGTGGATGGACTCAAGATTGCTAAGGAGATTTGGAACACACTGCAAACTGCTCATGAAGGTGACCGTCATGTGCGTGAAGCAAAGATCGAAATGATCGAAGGCAAATTAGGAAGATTCACAATTGAAGAAGACGAGTCACCCCAGGACATGTACAACTGATTGAAGACACTCGTTAACAAGGTCATATCATACGGAAGTAAGAAGTGGAATGACCACGAGGTGGTAAAGCTCATCCTTAGAGCTTTCATGCCTCACAACGTCACCCTATGCTCCATGATCAGAGAAAGCCCCAGATACAAAAGGATGACTCCGGATGAATTGCTTGGAAAGATCATCAACTTTGAGATGATGGAAAAACAAGCAAAGCATGTCAAGGAGATTGCCAACCTCACATCGACAAAGAAGAAAGGGGTTTCTTTGAAGTCCACCCTCAAGCCCCTATCTAAAAAAGCTAGAGAAGCACAACTAGAAGAAGACAGTGACGACGAGAGCAGTGAATTAGATGAAGAAGACATGATATTATTCATGAAGAAATTCAAGAGAATAATGAAGAAAAGACAAGGCGCCAAATCAAGCGAAGGAAAGTACAAGGAAAGAACAAAGCCAAAGTTGAGGCGGGCATGCTATAATTGTGGTGAGTATAGCCACTTTATAGTTGATTGCCCATATGAAGAGAACAAGAAAAAGACTAAAGTAGCCAAACCTCAACCCAAGAAATTCTTCAAGAAGAAGAAACAAGCCGAACAAGCTCACATAGGGAAAGAGTGGGACTCAAATGATGAGTCATCATCATCCGAAGAAGAAGAGATGGCTAGCGTAGCCATCGAGAAGACATATAAGAAGTCTACTCTCTTCCCTAAACTCCGCGTAAGGAAGGGAGATGGCACTTGCCTTATGGCAAAGGAAGGAAACACAAGGTAACCATTAAAACTCCTTCCGTCCATTCCTATTCTAGTGATGATGAAATCAATAGTGATAATGAGGATATGATTGTTGGACTAGATAGGAAAACTGCCATAAAAAATGAACTTTTTACTTGATCAACTTGTTGAGAAGGAGAGGTTGATACATCGTCAAGAGGACATGATCATCTCCCAAACGGAGGAATATGTTGAACTTGACAAGCTTCTAGAACTTGAAAAGGAACGAAGCAATTCACTAGAGCTTGAGTTAGCTTCAAGCAAGGAAACTTGGTTGGAGCTAACCGACTCAAATGCTACAATCAAGGACCAACTTGCTGACCTGATCAAGGTTAACAAGATCCTTGAAGTGCAAGTTGAGTCACTCAAGCAAGGTGAACCTTCTTCCTCTTCAAGTTCACTTTCTCAACCAACTAAAACTGAGTTTGCTCATGCTTGTACATGTAAGAAATTTGACACCAGTTTGAAGGACAAGCCAACCTCTACAAAGGATAAACATCCAGCCCAAAGTGGCATATTTGACAAGGAGAATATCAAATATGCACGTAGTGCATACTTGGTCAAAAGACCTCAAAATGTCAAATATGGCATTGTTTACTCTTATGGTGAAAAGCAACATGCTAGAAGCCATAAGAATAACAAGGAGAGGATTACCTTTGTAAAGGGAAGACCCTCTCAAACTGGAAAGTCAAAGATTAAGACAGTAATCACACATGAACACTAGACTAGTCCATTTGGTGGCCGGACAAGTCCGGTCCTCCGGACAAGTCCGACCTCCCAGATTAGTCCTGTACATAAACAACAACAATTATTGTTTAGAACTTTTGATGCCTCGTATGTCTTAATGAAAAATAATTTTGGCAAAGTTTATGCTCATTATGTTGGGCCACACCATGAGAACACCAAGTCTCATGTGTGGGTGCCCAAATGTCTTGTAACTAACCTCCAAGGACCCAAGCAAGCTTGGGTACCTAAAACCAAAGCATAATTTGTTTTTGCAGGCCTATTCCTTCGGTGGATCTAAATGGGTGCTAGACAGTGGCTGCACCAACCATATGACCGGAGAGAGAAGAATGTTCGTTGAATATGAAGAGAATGAGGATCCAAATTAGGGCATATATTTTGGAGATAATAGTCAAGGAAAGGTGCTCGGTACTGGTAAAATTGCAATATCTTCTAAACACACACTTTCTCATGTCTTACATGTTGAATCCTTAGATTATAACCTGCTATCCATATCTCAATTATGTGACAAAGGTTATAATTAATTGCTTGTTCACTAATGAGGGTGTGACCGTTTCTAGGAGTGATGGTTCCATTGCATTCAAGGGTATGTTAAAGGGAAAGCTCTATCTTGTTGACTTCAACAAGGATAAAGCTGAACTTGACACATGCTTGATTGCAAAAACCAACATGGGTTGGTTGTGGCATAGACAGCTAGCGCATGTTGGCATGAGGAACCTTCAAAAACTCCTCAAGGACGATCACATCCGAGGTTTAAAGGATGTTGTGTTTGAGAAAGATAGGCCTTGTAGCGCATGCCAAGCCGGGAAGCAAGTTGGAGCACCTCACCCCGCCAAGAACGTCATTACTACAACAAGACCGCTCGAGCTACTTCACATGGACTTGTTTGGTCCAATTGCCTACATAATCATCGGTGGTAACAAATATGGTTTAGTAGTTGTTGATGATTTTTCTCGCTTCACTTGGGTTTTCTTTTTGCATGATAAGTCCGAAACACAAGGAATACTCAAGAAGTTCTTCAAGCGAGCTCAAAACAAATTCTCATTGACAATCAAGAACATTCGAAGCGACAATGACACGGAGTTCAAGAACACACAAGTGGAGGAGTACCTTGATGAAGAAGGCATAAAGCACAAATTTTCAGCTCCGTACTCCCCACAACAAAATGGAGTTGCCGAAAGAAAGAACCGGACTCTCATAGAGATGGCAAGAACAATGCTCGATGAGTACAAGACCTCAGATCGATTTTGGGCGGAAGCAATTAACACTGCTTGCCACGCCGTAAATTGACTCTATCTTCATCGACTACTCAAGAAGACATCGTATGAGCTACTCACCAGTAACAAACCCAATATTTCATATTTTTGAGTTTTCGGTTCTCCATGTTATATTTTAAACAAGAAGCCGAGGACTTCTAAGTTTGCTTCGAAGTCCGATGAAGGTTTCTTGCTTGGTTATGATTCGAACACTTACGCCTATCGTGTTTTCAACAAGACCTCCGGACTTGTTGAAGTGGCACGTGACGTAGTGTTCGATGAGACTAATGGCTCCCAAAAGGAGAAAGTTGATCCATGTGTACTAGGTAAAGAAGAAGCTCCCTGTCAAGCATTGAAAAGAATGGCCTTAGGTGAAGTTCGACCACAAGAGTCACCTCTACACGTGCATGAGGAAGATGAACCACAAGAGGAGGTCAACGATCAAGGGGAGAGCTCCCACACAAGATCAACCACAAGAATACGAAGATAATCAACAAGTCAATGAAGGCAACCATTTAGGGGGAGAAGAAGATGATCATGAAGATACAACGCCTCAAGTGCCACACCCAAGAGTACACCAATGCGTCCAAAGGGATCACCCAATCGACAATATCATCGGTGACATCCAAAAGGGAGTAACCACTAGATCTCGTATAGCCAACTTTTGTGAGCACTATTCGTTTGTATCCTTTTTGGAACCGCGCAGGGTTGAGGATGCATTGAAAGATCCAAACTGGGTGGTGGCAATGCAAGAAGAATTGAACAATTTCAAGCGGAACAAGGTGTGGGAACTCGTGGCAAGACCCAATGCGAACATTGTCAGCACCAAGTGGGTCTTCCTCAACAAACAAGACGAACACGGGAGAGTGACAAGGAACAAGGCACGACTTGTGGCCAAAGGGTATTCACAAGTCAAAAGTTTGGATTTCGATGAGACCTTTGCTCCAGTAGCTAAACTTGAATCTATTAGAATATTACTTGCATATGCTACTCACCATGATTTCAAGCTGTATCAAATGGATGTGAAAAGCGCCTTCCTCAACGGACCAATCAATGAGGAGGTGTATGTGGAGCAACCCCCCCCGGGTTTGAAGACAAAGAGTTTCCCGACCACGTATTCAAATTGCGTAAGGCTCTCTACGGCCTCAAACAAGCTCCTAGAGCTTGGTATGAGTGTCTTAGAAATTTCTTAATTGAAAATGGCTTTAAGATTGACAAAGTAGATTATACACTATTTACAAAGAATTTTGACAATGATCTTTTTATTGTCAAATTTATGTTGATGATATAATATTTGGGTCAACTAATCAATCTTTTTGTGAGGAATTTAGTAAAATCATGACAGATAGGTTTGAAATGTCAATGATGGGAGAACTAAAGTACTTGTTGGGATTCCAAGTGCAGCAACAAAAGGAAGGGACGTTCATAAGCCAAACCAAGTACACGCAAGACATACTCACGAAGTTTGGTATGGACAAGGCGAAGCCTATAAAGAATCCCATGGCAACAAATGGACACTTGGATCTCAATGAAGATGGACCTAGCGTCGACCAAAAGGTATATTGCTCCATGATTGGATCTCTACTCTATTTATGTGCATCTATTCCAGACATTATGCTGAGTGTATGTTTGTGTGCAAGATTTCAAGCCAATCCTAAGGAGTGTCACTTGACAGCCATAAAAAGGATCTTGAGATATTTAGTTCATACACCCAACCTTGGTATTTGGTACCCAAAAGGCTCAAAATTCAATCTCATTGGTTACTCTGATGCAAATTATGCCAGATGCAAAGTAGATAGAAAAAGCATCTCCGGTACATGCCAATTCCTAGGGAGATCCCTAGTTTCTTGGTCCTCCAAGAAACAAAATTCCATTGCATTATCCAAAACCGAAGCGGAGTATGTTGCAGCCGGGAGTTGTTGTGCACAACTCCTTTGGATGCGACAAACTCTAAGGGATTACTGTTACAATATGAACCGTATTCCACTCCTTTGTGACAATGAGAGTGCCATTAAAATTGCCCACAACCCAGTTGAGCACTCTAGAACTAAACACATAGATATAAGACATCACTTTTTGAGAGATCATTCCATGAAAGGAGATATAGCCATTTCTCATGTCAACACCAAAAAACAATTGGCCGACATATTCACCAAGCCACTTGATGAAAAACGCTTTTGCGAACTCCGAAATGAACTAAATATCCTTGATGCTCAGAGTGTGGCTTGAAATGTTGCATACCTGTATGAATTCTTTAAAATATGTTGATTGGATTGTGAAAATAATCTCTCTCAATTTTCTTCCAAAAACTATGTTAATTATTAGATCTTGGTGAATTATGATCATTGCTTGATCGTTGTATGCTTACTGATCATATTCATCAAGATTATTTGATTTGATTTGCCTCCCTATTTTCTAAATATGTACCTTCAAATATATATGAATGGGCTAAGAAATTCTTGCCTGGTGACCACGGACTAGTCCATGGTTACCCGGACTAGTCCGCCCATGCAGACTAGTCCGCAGAGTGCTGGTTAGGCCGGACTAGTCCAGTAGACCACGAACTAGTCCGATATAGTCCTCTGGAAAAGTTCGGACTAGTCCGTTCATCTCCGGACTTGTCCGATTTTTTGTGTCCATACTAGCCACCGCCAAACCCTAATTTCCTCACCTCCACTCTTGCCTCTCGCGTTCTCTCTCTTCCACTCGAGCTCCCAAGGTGATTCCTTGATTTCTCCATCAGAACTTTGCAAGTTTGGGTGGAATTCGATCGTCATCGCATCGGGATTGAAGTTCTCGGACAAGTCCGGCCTTCAACACCCTCATATCCAAGTTCCGATCGATTTCTTTGGTAATTTTCACTCAAACCCTAGAAATTCCAAATATTGATCGAATAGTCTAGCATATTTCACTATATACATGCCTCCTTGAGGTATTATGTTTATGCTATGCTTGTTGTGCATTAGGAATCAATATTTGTCCAGTCGCTTAGGTTTTTGAGTATGAATACCGGACTAGTCTGGTCCATGCACGGACAAGTCCGGTCACCCGGACTAGTCCGTGCCTGTACACCGGACAAGTCCAATTTTTCCGAACTCAAAACCTAACTTTTCAATTCCTCAATACATTTCCTTGCTATCCTTTCACACCTATGCCTTGTACCATTAATTATCAATCATGCCACTCATTCTCAGGTCATGTCGGGCTCCAACAATGAAGTCTTCGACTATGCGGCCGAAATGGACCACAAGGTGGCACCTCGGACCTCGACGAGTCTTGGCAAGAAGCGCCAAGAGAGACCTTCCGAGCCAGATCCGTCTCCTGCACAGGCTCGGAGGAAAGTGCTAGAAAAGAAGCCGGCCTCCAAGGTGCCAACTTCTAGGGCTACCACCGGTGGTGGCCCTAGCTCGGCAAGTGCCTGCCTAGCCAAAGGCAAGGGCAAAGGGATAGCGACGGGTCCAGTTGGCCCGTTGAAGCTCCATGCTCCAAGAGAAGGGGTCCGAGACCCCACTGAAGAGAAGTTCAACAGAAAGGGCAGTGATTCGGCGGCAAAGTTCAGAAGCATTGATTGGTATGGCCGACCGAAGCAAGCTGCCGACGGAAGATTTTGGTGCAACTTCCATGCATATTTCTACAAATTTGTGTATCTCCCAATGAAGACACCAGTTGTGTGCAGTCAATGGATCGATTGGGCACACTTTGAGAAGAAGGGTTGCTCCCCGTTCACTGAAGTGGTGGAAGCCATTGAGAGGCATGGCCTGAAGGATCTCTTTGCCTTCAGGAACAACTGGAATGATGAGCTCATTGCACAATTCTTTGCGACATGCCACTTCTCGGGTGAAGATGAGGAAAGTGTTACTTGGATGACTCACAGATACAAGTAGAGTATAACTCAAGAAGATTTTGCAAGCTTGCTTCACCTTGAGACCTCAAGATCTGACTGCTTGATCATCCACAACATAGGTGTCATTGAGAAGGATAAGATGAAGTTCTTATATGAGCCAAACTCCAAATTCAACCCTCCATACACTAAGAACATGAAGCCATTCTTTGTGGTGCTTAATAGAGTCTTGAGGAAGACCATCACTCCCAATGATGGAGATGTCGGGAGTGTGCAGGGTTATCTCCGGACCTTGATGAGGGTGATAAGCAAGGGCCGCCAGTTTGATGTGGTGGACTACATCTGGAATAATATGGTCAACATATCCTGCACAACCAACAGATCTTGTGGATATGCCCCATATCTGATGTTTGTGATCGAGAAGGTCACCGGGATTGAATTCATCAAGGATGTGGAGCACCTACCCTTGAGGCCTCAGATACCTCAGAAGCCAAGTGTCCAGGCTTCTCCCTCGCCGGCCTCCAGTCCTGAGGCACTGGCAAGAAGGACAGAAGATGCAAGAGCTGCCTCTGCCAGTAGGGCAGCCCCTCAAAGGGGATCAGCTAGTGGGATCTTCAAATACCTGGCTGCCATCTTTGCTTCCTGCAAAAAGGCCGAAGTGAAGGCCCATAAGATCAACAAGAGAAGAAAGGAAAATATTAAGTATGTGAAGGCAAATGTGAAGCAAATTTGCCAGAAACTGGAGATCAAATCCATTGGGTCTCCAGTAATCTCTGAAGATTTAGACTCAGACTTCACCGAGCTTGGGCCCTTGACCCCCTCCGAGCTTGCCTACTTTGGCATTGGGGGCTCGAATGACTCCGCACCTCCTCCTCCTCCTCCTCATCAGGCTGAAGATGAAGATGACGAAGACAACGATGAGAGGACTGACAGTGAAGAGTGAAGACCTTAGGACCCTCCTCTCCTTCTTTTTGGTGTCTTGATGCCAAAGGGGGAGAGATTGACGGGGAGTCTTAGCCTTAGCTGTAGGATGCGAGGAGAGAGATCTCTTGTATGATTTTTTACTATTTTGTGGGTTGTAAAGCTTTAACTATGTTCTTAAGTTAATTATGGTTATGTGATGCAATGTTATGATCTTTTAAGTAGTAATTGTTGAGTTGTATGATTTTGCTCCTAGAATGACATATATGCTTGCTTTTGATTGATTAATGTCATTTATGTCATTCTCATTGTTTCAATATACTTAGTCATGCATCCCACCATAAAGAATGCACATATGGATTATGTTTTCACTGCTTGATGTATTTTAGACCCATATGTGCATGTTTTATGAAAATCTCAATTTTTATCGTATTTTGTGAAATCTCAATTGGTTGTCATCAATCACCAAAAAGGGGGAGATTGAAAGTGCATCTAGGAATCCCTTGTGGGTTTTGGATGATTTATGACAAGCAAATGAGATCCTAACCTATTTGTTGAGATGAGCACAGGTTTTAATAGCAAAACAAGCAAAGTGCCAAAAAGAAGGTAGAATGAGGAGCAAAGTGGAAATGAGCTCAAGGAAGAAGAATAGTAGATCATTTTGTATGGAGTGTGTTAAGGAAACACACTCCAAGAGCTCAATCACAATTAAACACACATATTGCACAAAGTTATACAGGACCAGACTAGTCCGAATGCCACCGGACTAGTCCGATATCCTCTCTGCACAAAATCGGACAAGTCCGACATCCATCGGACTAGTCCGATATCTCTCTGACTAGAATTGGACTAGTCCTCCCTAGTGCAGACTAGTTCTCAAAACACTTCACAAGTCACACAAAATCGGACAAGTCCGATCACCACCGGACTAGTCCGATATCCATTCTGATCCAAATCAGACAAGTCCGATATTAGCACGGACTAGTCCGAAAACCCTCTGACCTAAATCGGACAAGTCCTCCAAGTGTGGACTTGTCACCCAATTCACTTAGGGTTTCACATGTCCGGACAAGCCCGATAACTATTGGACTAGTCCGAAGATTTCCAGAAGCGAAATCGGACAAGTCCGCTCCTAGCCGGACTAGTCCGATATTTCGGGACACTTAGGGTTTGCTACACACAGCACACCGGACTAGTCTAGTGTCCACCACGGACTAGTCCAATCTTTCTAAACCCTAACGGTAACTTTTAGAAACCCCATATAAATAGAGGTGCACAACCCAACTTTAAATTCTCTCGAACCCTAGCGCCGTCACACCTCCCAAGAGCCTCAAAAACCACATCTCTCCACAAAATTAAGTGCAACAAAGATCAATCCTTTGAGGATTCACTCTAGATCATTGGAGAGACATGTTCAACACTCATTGAGCTCTTGGTTTGATTCTCTAACACACTCCTGTGATTTCATTGTAATCTTTTGAGTGTGTTCTTGGTGGTATTTCGTATTGTAATCCAAGGGAGCTCTCAATGTGTGAGAAGGCCCCTTTGAATTCGGTTATTCACCCCTTTGCGATAAGTGGAAGAGGATTGGCCTTCGTGGCAATCCGACGAGGGTAGGGTTGGAGAAGACCCGGTCCTTTTATGTCCTCCACAACGTGGATGTAGGTTGCCTCTGTGGGAACCGAACCACGGGATAAATCTCTTGTGTTCTTGTTTTGTGTTCATCGTTCTTTACATTATATCAATCTAGGGTTTCAATTAATATTGCTCATTTTACGTTGAAATATCAAATTTAAGATTAACTTGTGATATACCCTAGTACATAATCTTGCAACACATAAATTACAAGTATATTTACGCTGCTACACCCTAGAATCAAACTTAATAAATCAAACTTGATCAACCTAGTCCGCACACACCGGACTAGTCCGCACTTTACCGGAATAGTCCGATATCTCTGGTTTTGAACTGGTTGTTAAGTGTTGCAAGTTCCGACAAAATTAAAAAAAAGGCCTATTCACCCTCTCTAGGCCACATTCAACCAAGTCTACCCGACACGGTCTGATGCTGCGATGGGGCCCACCTCGAGGGGTGAGGACCTTGGTTGCTGATGCAATCGGCTGCCGCTGCAACCAAATGTTCCACATCAGCTCTCCACTGCTCCATTGCACTCTGGGATGCTCCTGGAGGTGGTGGACGTTGTAGAAGAGCACACGCAGCATGGAGCGCGTGTTCAGGGTTGTTGTTCGCCGATGCAGTGACCGACGCGGACGCCCCATCTCGCTGTCCAGCTTGATTCGCCGGTGCGGACGGTGGTGGTGGTGGCATGACTAATGCTGGAGCCACAACACCTGCTAGCTGCTGCATGTTGGAGGGATTGCCTCCAGCAGGTTGCGCAGCAGGGATGCCATTGGACGATCCAGCAGCAGAGTTCACCATCCTTGAATCTTGGGCGCCCCTACCTGGCGCGCCAACTGTCGAAGTGTGGTTCCGGCAATTCTCCCGGTACTACTGTTGGGAGCCCGTGGAGTTTGTAGTTTGGTTATGGGCGCGCTGAGATTCAGAATACGATGGCAAGTTGACACGAGGATTTATGTGGTTCGGGCCACTGTGGGGACCGGAGTCCACACATCCGAGGATCTCATCGGGTGGTGTCGTGCGATGCGACACCCAACAGTTTACAAGAATAGAACCAGAATAAAGTACAAGACCAAGTCTTTTATTTAATACACAGCGGAAGTTTTCACAATACTAGCGGATGTAAAGAAATATATACATACCATAGCTACGCTCTCAGCACTAGCTATGCAAAAAGCAAAGTTTTCCATGCCAGGGATACTTTGCACTAGCAACACTCAAACTATGGCGGCGTGCAGGGTTCCCACTCGGCTGTACACCCTGGAGGGGGTGTTGCCTCATCGTCAAACCCTTCATCAACAGAAAAACCTGCAAAAACTCGTTAACTGCAAACATGAGCATAAGGCTCAGCAAGTCTTAACCGTCTCACTAGACATATGCAAGGGGACACTAAACATAGGTAAGCAATAGCATAAGTAGACTCGCCTACAAGTGGGTCCTTATAGTCAGGTTTTATGTAGCAAAATGACATTCTCCAAGCACGGCACATCATGGGTTCCACAATCAAACAAGAAACGCTTTACCGATGATATGACATGCTCAGAGCACATAATACTATTACAGCTAAAGTATGGGGGAAATTGTAAACTTTTAATTATACTGTCTCTAAATCATACACGGTTGCAAAATACTTATAAATCAATATAATATGAATTTCTGACTTCTTTAGTATTTACTACGTCACCGCTCAGTGAACAAGTGGTACTCTATTACTGCGAGGGACAGTGATTGCAATCAGGACACACCCGGACAACACGACACATACGCACTTTCGGAAATGCCAGCGAGCACTTCGCGCAGTACCTACATAGCACTTCAGTACTAGTCGTATATGGCAACCTTTCGCGAGACACTCAAATGCCGAACCGGTCGATCCGTCACGGGCAGGAGGTCCCTGCGTGGGGCGTACTCTGACGTGCCCACCAGCGGATTTACACCTTGCTACCCTCAACCCACACCTATAAAACGGAACGGTATGCCTCGACACCCAAGTGACCAAGCTACGTCAGTTTATTGGATCCCATATGTCCATTATGTTGCCGGTACAATTCAAGCTTGTCCGAAGGGGCCGCACACGAAGCGGGCCTTAATCGACACAGGCAGGGCTATGCGACCGAGACTCACTTCTCGCCGCTTCCTAGCCATTCCCTGCCCGGTCTCAATTTCATTATATTAAGCCATTTTCTATCTAACCAATCTTGTGAGATATGTCCTACATCTCTCGCGAGTAGATTCCAACTACTCGACTTCTACCGGATTTCCTATGCGTTAGCAAAGCAGTTACTACGGGTCAAACTGTAACTCGTTCCAACCAATCCATGGGATTTTTGGTCATGCAAGTGGAGTATCAATCACCCTATACGTAATGCACATATCAAACTTATGACGTAAGGTGATAAAGACTGTAAAAACTCTGTAAAGCTTTTAAATGCAAACCGGGGCTTGCCTTGCTGCAGGTCACAGTCGGAGTTAAAAATTGGAAGGCTCTCTTTCAAGGCTTCTGGTTCCTCCTCGACTTCGGTCACTATACGATATGCAGATAACATGGATATATAAATGACTTTGAAATTTAATTATTTTTAAGACCGCAAATTAATTCATGGTGATCACTATATGACAGGGACCTCAATTGGTTTTGGAACTTCGATGGTAGATACTAGGGAATATGATCAAGGCTCTTGCAAAGAACAGGAGATGATCATAGTAGATTGTGGTCCCCGAAAGTATGGCAAGCAATCAACTTCCGAAAATTTCCGAGGGGAAACTGTAGCTTGAACCTAGCTAGCAGTTGAAAATCAAGATAGAGGGAGTGGGTCTGGTCTTAGCAAAATTTGTTTCATAATTTTCTAAGCTGTGGGGAAGGAGTTATTGTATTTCTAATTCGGCAGGAATTTTTTTTTGGATTTACTTTATAATTGAGTTTCCAGACATTAAATCAATATTTAGTTTGTAATTGATTTAGGACTAGTATAGTAGGTTAATTAAATTCAATATTTTAACAGGAGCTAGGGTATGACTAAAGGAAGACTCAGTAAAATTTTGGGACCTAATAAAGCAACCTAATAGCTGTGAATATTTAATAACTGAAAAAGGAAATTTGAATTATCCAGAGAGTTAAACAGGTGCTATGGCTCCCAAACTTTGCCTGATAATCAAGAATAGGACAATAAATTTTTTTGTGAATTTTGGGGAATTTTCCCATGGATATCTTATCTGGAAAAATTGCATTTGCAATAGGAAAGATTATTTTCTACAGAATTTAACTCTGAGTTTCACAGAACCTAATTGGTATTGACAGAAACTAGAGCTCAAGGGCTTTCGAACAAAATTTGTTTGAAGATTTTTGGAGTATTCTACAGAAAGATATGGATTTTCTAAGTTGGAGCCTAATCTGGAATAATTTCCTAATTTGATTTAACTCGTGGGCCCCACTGTTTTAAAATGAACCAATAGTATTTAAACCACACGGGGGCCACAGATTCCCACCGCGTAGCCACAGCAAATCCCGTGGCCACACTTGATCCGACGGGATTTACCGTCGCTGACACGCGGGACCCGCCGCGTCGTCTTCTACCTCCCGACGCGGGCGGCGCGCGGGGCTCCCGCGGCGGTGCTCTCCGGCGAGCCTCGCCGGATTGGAGTTTCTGGCCACCGCAGCTCCCATCCTTGGGCACCCGACCATAAAATCATGCGCTGAGCACGATGGTGGGGTCGGGGAGGTCTGCCGACGGTCGAAAACCATGGCGCACCGGCGGCGGCGGATGCTAGGGCTCCGGCCATGTCGGAACGGTCGCCCTGTGGCCAAAATCCGTCTAAAAAGGCTGGGAAAGTTTCCTGGAATCACGAGGAACGCACAAGACATGCGCTATCGTCGTGTAACGGTCGGCAAAGTAGTCGTCGACGGCGACAGAGCAACTTTTCACCGGCGGAGGGGAGAACTCGCGATTCTTGAGCTACACTCGATCATTCCCGGTGATTCCAGTTCGAGAGGATGCGCAAAAGAGCGTAGAAACCATGTGCTAGTAATTGGGAAGAGTGATTAAGCATGGAACTCTAATTACATAAAATACCGAGCGTGTTCATAAGCTCCGGCCAACAGTAAAACCTAGCTAACTTGCTTGATACATGCGCAAACCAGGAATGGCTTCTACCGTTACGTAGAGCGTGTCCCGGCGCACCAGTTTGCTACGGGAGGCGAAGCACGGGACGGCATGCAGTGGCCTAGCAACGTGGAGCAGGGACAGCGCTGGGTGAAAAACGACGGCGACCCTCGGTATAGCCTCAAAATCATCGGCCAAACCGTCAACTATGCAACGAAAAGATCGATCCGGAAGATAGAGGAGGAAGAGAGGAATCACCTAGCTGTTGGAAGCTTGGCGCGAGAGTGCTCCGGTTGGCCAGCAACGGGCGCGCGGCGCCGGCGGTGGGAAGCTCGCGCGCGGGATGGAAATGGCGAAATTCGTCGACTCGGCGAGGTGGGAGGTGATAAGGGCGACGGGGAGTCGATAAGGGAGAGCCCAGGGCGCTATTTATAGGGTTCAACGGCGGTGGCGGGCGGTGTCGCGCTGTGCATGCACGGCGTCGCTGTGGCGGGCGCAGCGCGCGCTGAATTGCGGCTGCACGTGGGCTGCTGACTGGTGGGTCCCGCCAGTCAGCCCCACAGCCACTGCATCTTTAATAAATCACTTAAAAATAGTAAATGATCTCCAAAAATCATGAAACTTCAGGGATAAGTCAGGAAAATTGTGATGAACACAATGGTGGGTTTAGATCTTTATGTTCAAGTCTATTTGTATCAGACTTTGAATTCGAATTTAAACTTGATTCAAATTCTTTGAGCGTCTCACATAAAATAGCAAAGGAGTTCCTAAAATCTTGGAACTTTGTAAGCATGCTATTGAGGAATTTAGGAGTTCATGGAAAAATTTAGAGCCCTTAATTTGAATATTTGGTCTAGAGCTTATTAGGGCTTCATTGTGCATTGCTCACTAAGTCTTATCTAAAAATTCTTATTCTTAAAAAGGTGAATAGAACATAATTTGGGATTCATGGTGAAGTCTAATACCCATGTTAAAAGAATCTAAAAAGGAGTGCGAGAAAAGTTTTTGATGGCATAGTTCATGTGCACCATTATAGTGGATATCTAAAATAGTTGATCACAAAACCCATATGAACTTAACATGCCATAAAAGTGGGGTTTTACATTCCTCCCCCCTTAAAAGAATCTCGTCCCGAGATTACAAAAGGAGGTAAAGGAAAAAGGATCTATCGAACATATGCCGCTAACAAGTCCGGATAGTTCGTTCTAAGATAATCCTCGCTTTCCCACGTGGCCTCTTCGGCACTGTGGTTGCTCCACAAGATCTTGTAGAAACGCAAGGTGCGGCTTCTTGTGGTGCGAGTCTTCTCATCGACGATCTGAGTTGGACGCTCGGAATAAGTGAGATCTGGTTGGAGAGCTTCCAAATCATCTACACGGACATCAGCGGGAGTTTTAAGACACTTTCGTAACTGAGAAATGTGGAACACATTGTGAACCCCTGAAAGTGACGGTGGTAACTCCAATTGATATGCCACAGGTCCGCATTGTGCTAGGATTGCGAATGGCCCAATAAAACGTGGGGCTAGCTTCCCTTTCATTCCGAATCGATGGATACCTTTCATAGGGGATACTCGAAGATAAACTTGATCTCCAACTTCGAAGTGAAGAGGTCGACGTCGTTTGTCCGCGTAGCTCTTCTGACGAGACTGAGCTGCTTTGAGATTCGCCTGAATAGTGCGAATTCGATCCTTGGCTTCATTTACTAAGTCGATGTCGTACACTGCCCGTTCACCTGATTCGCACCAGTTCAAGGGTGTGCGACACTTTCGGCCATAGAGAGCTTCATATGGCGCCATCCGGATGCTAGCCTGGTAACTGTTGTTGTACGAAAATTCCGCCAATGGTAGATGATCATCCCAGTTCTTGCCCTGGTGGATGGCACAGGCACGAAGCATGTCTTCTAGCACTTGATTCACCCGTTCGGTCTGACCATCGGTCTGAGGATGATAGGCCGAGCTCCGAATTAACTTGGTTCCTAGTGCAGCGTGGAGATGCTCCCAGAATCGCGAAACAAATACAGCTCCACGATCTAAGATGATGGTACAGGGTACACCATGTAGACATATTATTCTGGAGATATAAATTTCCGCGTATCGCCTCGTATCGTATGCCACGCGGACCGGTATGAAATGAGCCGATTTGGTCAATCGGTCAACGATTACCCAAATGGAGTCGTGTTTACGGAGAGTGGGAGGCAACCCAACAATGAAATCCATACTGATATCTTCCCATTTCCAAGCCGGTATGCTTAAAGGTTGAAGCTGTCCAGCTGCCTTCATATGGTCGGCCTTTACTCGCCGACACGTATCACACTTGTACACGTATTTAGCTACTTCTCTCTTCATCCGAGTCCACCAGAATTTCTTCTTCAAATCTTGGTACATCTTGTTACTCCCCGGATGAATGGAATACTTGGATAAATGAGCTTCATCCAGTATCTTCCTCCGAAGTTCCATGTTTCGGGGTACCACTATACGGTCGTTAAACCAGAGGGTACCTTCATCGTCACTTCGGAAGCATTTCATCTCCCCCTTCTTTATTCTTTGCTGAATATGCGACATCCCCTTGTCCGCCTTCTGAGCTGCCATAATATCCTCCCTGATGGTAGGAATGAGAGCGAGATTGTAGAGCGCCCCATATGGAACCAAGTAGAGACTTAGTTCTTCTTTTCCCTCCATCGAGGTAATGGAAAGATTGTTGATATGGGACTTGCGGCTCAGAGCGTCTGCGACTACGTTCGCCTTGCCTGGATGGTAGTGGATCTCAATCTCATAATCCTTGATCAATTCTAACCATCGCCTTTGTCGCATATTCAAATCCTTCTGGGTGAAGATGTATTTCAAGCTTTTGTGATCAGTGTAGAGGTGTACTAAATTACCCAGTAGATAATGCCTCCACATCTTCAATGCTAGCACCACAGCAGCCAGTTCAAGATCATGAGTCGGGTAGTGCTGCTCATGGTTCCGAAGCTGTCGCGATCCATACGCGATCACTCTTCGCTCTTGCATTAACACACAACCTAAACCAATCCCAGAGGCATCGCAATAGACATCAAATGCTTTGGTTGTGTCTGGTTGGGCTAAAACTGGTGCTGTTGTAAGGTGTTTCACCAATGCTTTGAAACCTGCCTCACATGCCTCAGTCCATACATACTTTTGTCCTTTCTTCAGAAGTTCTGTCATTGGTTTAGCTATTTTGGAGAAACTGGGTATAAACCTCCGGTAATATCCTGCTAAACCCAGGAAACTTCGGACTTCATGTACAGACTTTGGAGACTCCCATTTGAGGACTTGCTTGATCTTGCTTGGATCAACCGCAATACCTTCTGCTGATATGATGTGCCCTAAAAATGGCACCTGGTTGATCCAGAATTCACACTTGCTGAACTTAGCATACAACTGATGGTCCCGTAATCGCTGAAGCACAATATGCAAGTGTTGAGCATGTTCTTCTTCGGATTTTGAATACACAAGTATGTCGTCAATGAAGACCACGACGAACTTGTCCAATTCCGGCATGAACACTGAGTTCATGAGATACATGAAATGAGCCGGGGCGTTGGTTAATCCGAAGGACATAACCAGATACTCATACAGTCCATACCTTGTTGAGAATGCTGTTTTGGATATATCTTCTGGTCGGATTCTAATTTGATGATAACCAGAACGAAGATCCATCTTCGAAAACACTTTAGCACCCACTAATTGATCGAAAAGAATATCAATGCGCGGTAGTGGATACTTGTTCTTGATGGTGACAACATTAAGTGGACGATAGTCTACACACAGCCTCAAGGTCTTATCTTTCTTTTCTACAAACAGTGCAGAACAACCCCATGGTGATGAACTTGGACGTATGAAACCTTTGTTCTCAAGTTCGGTTAATTGTTCCTTAAGTTCTGCAAGTTCCTTGGGTGCCATCTTGTAGGGTGGTCTTGAGATTGGTACTGTTCCTGACGCAAGTTCAATCTTGAACTCTATATCCCTTTCCGGTGGCATACCAGGAAGATCTTCCGGAAACACGTCCGGGTATTCACATACTACCGGAATATCCTTAAGTTCCATAACCTCGGTGTTGCGAGTGGATGGGTCTAATGGAATGATGTTCTCAAGATTGAGAACCTGGGGCTGATGGAGTGGAGAGTTTAGATAAATCTTTCGAGGAACGATATCAAGGATAGCACCATGGTATTGCAACCATGCCACTCCCAAGATGATATCTAGCTTTTGAGTTTCTAGGATAATGAAAGAGGTGGGATAGACGTTCCCATCTAGGTCAAGCGGCACTTTATGGGCTACCTCATATGTTACTACCCTCCCTGCTGGAGTGCAAATCATATATGGAGTTTTTGTGGAGATAACAGGCAATTGACTTTTAACGACAAAAGATTTACTAATGACATTGTGTGAAGCTCCGGAGTCAAAGAGTATGACTACGGGTTGATCGAAGATAGAGAACGTACCCGTGAGCACGGGTGCGCCTTCTGGAACGTCCTCGATGGCGAGGTGGTGGAGGTTGCCGGGTCTGGTGGCTGGCTTCTTGAACTGATTGCGGGGTGGGTTGGCCCCCTGGTAGGATGATTGCCCTCCGCCTTGTCGATTCTGCGGACAATCCTTGGCGAAGTGCCCCGTACGTCCACACGTGAAACACGTGTACGGGGTTTGGCCAATACGAAGGGGAGGACGGAATCCCGGTGCACGTGGTGGAGGTGGAAGTGCACGTGGGACCATTCCCTGTTGTTGTTGTGGCCGGAATCCGAAGTTGCTGGTCTGGCGACCACTGGACATTGATGGCCGTGAGGGCGGTTGCCACCTCTGGCCGGATGGCGATCGATACACCATACGGTACTCCTGAGGAGCACCACCTCCGCTGCCCTGCGGAACACTCCTCTTCTTCTTATCTGAGGACAGCTCGCGCGTAGCGTCCTCCTGCATGATAGCGGCATTGACTATGTCGTTGAAGTTGCCGCGGTTGAATAGGACAAGCTTGTCCTTCAACTTGGGGTTCAAACCCCGGTAGAAACATTCCCGCTTCCGATCTTCGGTATTCACTTGGTCCTGAGCATATTGGGCCAAGTGGTTGAATGATTTGGAGTACTCGTATGCACTCCTTCCGCCTTGCCTTAGCTCCAAGAACTCTTGAAGCTTCCTCCTCATAATCCCGGGAGGGATGTGGTAGGCGCGAAACGCCTCCCGGAATTCGGTCCAGCTTACGACATGGCCTGCGGGGCGTGCGGCGAGGTAATTGGCCCACCACGCACCGGCAGACCCCTGCAGTTGCTGCGCTGCAAATAACGTCTTCTGCTGTTCGGTTACCTCGAGTAAGCCGAACTTTCCTTCAATGGTGCGGAGCCAGTTATCCGCATCCAACGGTTCATCGGCCTCTCTGAATACCGGTGGATGTGTTGATGAGAAATCAGAGTAGGAACTCTGAAATTGCTGACGCGGTCCATCATCCTGTCGTCCCCCTCGACGGGACGAGTGCTGCACCAACGTCCGCAGTAACTCGGTTTGCTCGTCGCGCGAGCCGAGCACTGCCGCGAGAACTTCCGCGAGACTCCTGGGGAGTGTGGTTGGAGGGGGTGGAGGTGGTTGCGTCTGAGGCGTATTCTGCCCCGGGGGTGGTGTGTCATCCCCCTGTCCTCCACTAGATCCTCCCACCTCTGAGGCTGTACGAGTACGCACCATTCTGCAATATAATGAATAACACGGTAAGTCCCATTGCCTCAAGTTTATCCTCCCTTAGAAATGCGGTAGACAAAATTAGACGATGCATAACATTTACGTATATTGATAAAGCACAAACTTTATACAAAATATATCATCTCAAGACCAAGTTTACAGTAGTAAACCCAAAATGATGGACTCCCTTTATGGAAATACATCTCTACCATACTTGGCCTTCCTGACATGTCATACTCATCTAATTAGCTAGACACCACAACCATTACTCTTAATATGACACAAACATGGTCACAAAAGAGAAACACTAGCAACCATTTAACTATATGCCGCCCGGTGTTGGCGGAAGTGCTACCACATCTAACTTCAATACGCTCTACTCGTCGTATTCAAGTTCCTCTGGGTCTTCTTCTTCTTCTTCATCTTCAGGGCTAGGCACCTCTGATACGGGTGCTGGAGTAGAAGTTGATACATCGTTCAACATCAACGTCTTCTTGGCAGCCATAGCTTGCCAATCTGCCTGTATCATAAACATCCCCCAGGCCTCATTCTCTTGCTGAGCCTGTTCACAGCTGGTCTTCCAGCTCTGAGCCTCTACTCTGGACTGATTCCTGTCTGCAGTCACCACGTTCAACTGTGTGTCCCGTTGGTGCCCATAAAGTAGGCTTGCCTCCAGATCAATATCTCTCTCTAGAGTCTCCTGGCGAGACGCGGCCAAATCCATAACAGCGTCATGCCACTGATTCTCCCTAAGGTTCAAACGATGATTGAGAGGAGCCATCATATCCCTAAGTCCGTCATTTGCCCACTCAAGGTGATTTGCTCGCATCATGGCTTGCTTTAGATTGTTTGTTAATTCTTTTATGCATGTCCTTTGATTACCCTTCTCGCGATGTGAGGCTGCTGCATACATCGCTAAGGCTGTTGTGGATGTTTCACCATGCTCTCCCACCTCCGCAAGCAAGCGGGTTGCCCAGGCTTCAGAAGCCCTGCCGTTGACTGGAAAGAACTCATACGGAGTACCCACCAGATGACGGTAATGGAGTTTGCAAAATCTCCCTATGGCAACACTTGCGGCGTAGCTCCATGTTTCTTCTAATATCAATCCTTTGATCTTGATGGAGTATGGAGCCCATCCGAGGTGCGGTGGACCGGCAGGCACATCGACGTAGATGGTGCAACTCCACATACCGCCCTCCTGGAACTTCTTGCCCCAATAGCTAGGTAACACCAAATAGCCAAACTGGCCGAGCAACCGTGCAAACACGTCCGGAAAACCGGCGTGCCCGGTGCATGTTGAGAACACCCATCCATTAGGCAACTGAATTCTTGGTGCTGCCATCTGTGGACAAATATACCCGAATGTCAATACACCGTTTAAGTATTCAACCCAATCACTGATGATGTGGGACAAAAAGAAATATCCATAATCAATTGGTTCAGTCAAAGCTGCAATCTGGAAATGAGCACAGTTCTGGTTCATCTGACCTAGCTGCATTAACCCGTAAGTTTCATACAGAAAAAGTCAGAACTAAACTTTATGTTGAATACAAAAATTGTAGTACACTTCAAAACCTTTCCAGATTGTACTCATACAGCTACTGTTGAACTAGTATGAACAATCTATACCGGTTTTGAGTTGACTCAAGGGTTCTGAAAATTTCGACATAACCTCCCCTGTATATGGGCTTATCTCCAGATTCTATACAGGTTCATCATGATAAGATATTGAGGTAGTGTCAAAATAAACATTGAGTAACATCGTGTTAACAATCCAGAACTAAAGAAGTTCCACCACGAAAACCTTGTCATGAAGGTATTATGTATCAATTCACAATTATGTGCAAACTGTTCCAAGTTCTGGACTGCAGGAACCAAATTTGCGACAAATGAAATTTGGCATAGCTACACCTAGATTCAGGTCAGGAGTGATAAATAAAGTTGATAGATGACTTCCTAAGCTTTCCAGAAAGGTATATGCGTAACCATATCACTGTTCTGGATTAGGAGTTATAATTATCCAACTCAACAGTAAAACTGACTGGTTTGCATCAGCAGTTATGCAGTTTACTGTGCTGACTTCCCAATTTGGTTGAACTCCAATTAAAATCAGGAAGGACTCCCCAAAACAAACTCGTGAATCTCCACCTACCCTTCTCAAACATATATCCCAATAAGGTAGTGGAATTTTCTACAGTGAGTTATGACAAGAATACAGAAACGGTACAAAGGTGGGTTCATATGGAGTAATTACAGTAAACCCCAGTTTTCAACAGATTAACAAGCTTTTCTATCTTTATGGTCAACGGAAAAGTTGGAGAGACCTTCACGAGCTTCCCATCCATGTAGGATGCTCTTATGTTATCTAATTGCTAACCAAGATTACAACCTGGCGAAGTTGAGCTACTTCTACCAGAAAACAAGAATCTTGGTTCTATCCACCTTATCAAGTCGAGCCCGAAATTATCAGTATCTGATAGTCGGACTTTCTCAAAACACAATGCAACCATTCTGTCGGGGGGAGGGTCTAGTATCATGTTTGATACTGACGGTACTACGTGCCTCATGAAAGGAAATTCTATCCGGTACATCCGGTTACGTCTATAGGTGGTCCCTATATCGTTCTCTCGCAAACGCTTTCTACACGGTCCTCTACCGAAATTAGTATCCCTGCAGAAAGCAAACAATCCCCTGGCACAGGCACGCCGTACGGCGGCGGGGAAACAGAACAGGTAACCACAATATACAATTATATTTGAAAGTAAAAGCATACGACTCTGGAGTGAGTCGCCCTCGAGCGAAGTCATGCCTCGAGGTACATGGCTGTAAATACGTCTGTACAGCAAAGACTCCCGTACGATCTGGCTTATACACGCTCGGGCATACGTGTTCGTATGTTCTCATAGATATGAGAACACACTATCGGGTTACACACCACCCGACGGGGTTTCCCTCTAACTTTGTGTCACGCTGGGGTACCGCGTGTCATATGTTCTCAGAAACATGGAAAGTTTCAAAGACTCATATTGACTTTCCGTGCCAAGCCACGGAAATTTCACACACCACCTCTCGTATGCTGAGCTTACCGAGATTGATCCGCTCTCGGTGGCGTACCTTACCTCTTACCTGATGTCGGGGCGTCGTTACAGAATATAATAACACATAGTTAGTTTTCCACCTTTATATCTTATACTAATAATACTCCTTATAAAGGCATATACTAATTCCTCACTCAAGTTCCTAATTTTTTTGAAAATATGTTCTTTTCCGGTACACTGTTCCCAACGAAGCTCTGATACCATGTCTGTGGGGACCGGAGTCCACACATCCGAGGATCTCATCGGGTGGTGTCGTGCGATGCGACACCCAACAGTTTACAAGAATAGAACCAGAATAAAGTACAAGACCAAGTCTTTTATTTAATACACAGTGGAAGTTTTCACAATACTAGCGGATGTAAAGAAATATATACATACCATAGCTACGCTCTCAGCACTAGCTATGCAAAAAGCAAAGTTTTCCATGCCAGGGATACTTTGCACTAGCAACACTCAAACTATGGCGGCGTGCAGGGTTCCCACTCGGCTGTACACCCTGGAGGGGGTGTTGCCTCATCGTCAAACCCTTCATCAACAGAAAAACCTGCAAAAACTCGTTAACTGCAAACATGAGCATAAGGCTCAGCAAGTCTTAACCGTCTCACTAGACATATGCAAGGGGACACTAAACATAGGTAAGCAATAGCATAAGTAGACTCGCCTACAAGTGGGTCCTTATAGTCAGGTTTTATGTAGCAAAATGACATTCTCCAAGCACGGCACATCATGGGTTCCACAATCAAACAAGAAACGCTTTACCGATGATATGACATGCTCAGAGCACATAATACTATTACAGCTAAAGTATGGGGAAATTGTAAACTTTTAATTATACTGTCTCTAAATCATACACGGTTGCAAAATACTTATAAATCAATATAATATGAATTTCTGACTTCTTTAGTATTTACTACGTCACCGCTCAGTGAACAAGTGGTACTCTATTACTGCGAGGGACAGTGATTGCAATCAGGACACACCCGGACAACACGACACATACGCACTTTCGGAAATGCCAGCGAGCACTTCGCGCAGTACCTACGTAGCACTTCAGTACTAGTCGTATATGGCAACCTTTCGCGAGACACTCAAATGCCGAACCGGTCGATCCGTCACGGGCAGGAGGTCCCTGCGTGGGGCGTACTCTGACGTGCCCACCAGCGGATTTACACCTTGCTACCCTCAACCCACACCTATAAAACGGAACGGTATGCCTCGACACCCAAGTGACCAAGCTACGTCAGTTTATTGGATCCCATATGTCCATTATGTTGCCGGTACAATTCAAGCTTGTCCGAAGGGGCCGCACACGAAGCGGGCCTTAATCGACACAGGCAGGGCTATGCGACCGAGACTCACTTCTCGCCGCTTCCTAGCCATTCCCTGCCCGGTCTCAATTTCATTATATTAAGCCATTTTCTATCTAACCAATCTTGTGAGATATGTCCTACATCTCTCGCGAGTAGATTCCAACTACTCGACTTCTACCGGATTTCCTATGCGTTAGCAAAGCAATTACTACGGGTCAAACTGTAACTCGTTCCAACCAATCCATGGGATTTTTGGTCATGCAAGTGGAGTATCAATCACCCTATACGTAATGCACATATCAAACTTATGACGTAAGGTGATAAAGACTGTAAAAACTCTGTAAAGCTTTTAAATGCAAACCGGGGCTTGCCTTGCTGCAGGTCACAGTCGGAGTTAAAAATTGGAAGGCTCTCTTTCAAGGCTTCTGGTTCCTCCTCGACTTCGGTCACTATACGATATGCAGATAACATGGATATATAAATGACTTTGAAATTTAATTATTTTTAAGACCGCAAATTAATTCATGGTGATCACTATATGACAGGGACCTCAATTGGTTTTGGAACTTCGATGGTAGATACTAGGGAATATGATCAAGGCTCTTGCAAAGAACAGGAGATGATCATAGTAGATTGTGGTCCCCGAAAGTATGGCAAGCAATCAACTTCCGAAAATTTCCGAGGGGAAACTGTAGCTTGAACCTAGCTAGCAGTTGAAAATCAAGATAGAGGGAGTGGGTCTGGTCTTAGCAAAATTTGTTTCATAATTTTCTAAGCTGTGGGGAAGGAGTTATTGTATTTCTAATTCGGCAGGAATTTTTTTTTGGATTTACTTTATAATTGAGTTTCCAGACATTAAATCAATATTTAGTTTGTAATTGATTTAGGACTAGTATAGTAGGTTAATTAAATTCAAGATTTTAACAGGAGCTAGGGTATGACTAAAGGAAGACTCAGTAAAATTTTGGGACCTAATAAAGCAACCTAATAGCTGTGAATATTTAATAACTGAAAAAGGAAATTTGAATTATCCAGAGAGTTAAACAGGTGCTATGGCTCCCAAACTTTGCCTGATAATCAAGAATAGGACAGTAAATTTTTTTGTGAATTTTGGGGAATTTTCCCATGGATATCTTATCTGGAAAAATTGCATTTGCAATAGGGAAGATTATTTTCTACAGAATTTAACTCTGAGTTTCACAGAACCTAATTGGTATTGACAGAAACTAGAGCTCAAGAGCTTTCGAACAAAATTTGTTTGAAGATTTTTGGAGTATTCTACAGAAAGATATGGATTTTCTAAGTTGGAGCCTAATCTGGAATAATTTCCTAATTTGATTTAACTCGTGGGCCCCACTGTTTTAAAATGAACCAATAGTATTTAAACCACACGGGGGCCACAGATTCCCACCGCGTAGCCACAGCAAATCCCGTGGCCACACTTGATCCGACGGGATTTACCGTCGCTGACACGCGGGACCCGCCGTGTCGTCTTCTACCTCCCGACGCGGGCGGCGCGCGGGGCTCCCGCGGCGGTGCTCTCCGGCGAGCCTCGCCGGATTGGAGTTTCTGGCCACCGCAGCTCCCATCCTTGGGCACCCGACCA
Organism: Tuctoria greenei; assembly: GCA_036927565.1. Taxonomy (NCBI): domain Eukaryota; kingdom Viridiplantae; phylum Streptophyta; class Magnoliopsida; order Poales; family Poaceae; genus Tuctoria; species Tuctoria greenei. The sequence continues at coordinate 124,934,391 of JAYESD010000011.1, read as the reverse complement.
TAAAATCATGCGCTGAGCACGATGGTGGGGTCGGGGAGGTCTGCCGATGGTCGAAAACCATGGTGCACCGGCGGCGGCGGATGCTAGGGCTCCGGCCATGTCGGAACGGTCGCCCTGTGGCCAAAATCCGTCTAAAAAGGCTGGGAAAGTTTCCTGGAATCACGAGGAACGCGCAAGACATGCGCTATCGTCGTGTAACGGTCGGCAAAGTAGTCGTCGACGGCGACAGAGCAACTTTTCACCGGCGGAGGGGAGAACTCGCGATTCTTGAGCTACACTCGATCATTCCCGGCGATTCCAGTTCGAGAGGATGCGCAAAAGAGCGTAGAAACCATGTGCTAGTAATCGGGAAGAGTGATTAAGCATGGAACTCTAATTACATAAAATACCGAGCGTGTTCATAAGCTCCGGCCAACAGTAAAACCTAGCTAACTTGCTTGATACATGCGCAAACCAGGAATGGCTTCTACCGTTACGTAGAGCGTGTCCCGGCGCACCAGTTTGCTACGGGAGGCGAAGCACGGGACGGCATGCAGTGGCCTAGCAACGTGGAGCAGGGACAGCGCTGGGTGAAAAACGACGGCGACCCTCGGTATAGCCTCAAAATCATCGGCCAAACCGTCAACTATGCAACGAAAAGATCGATCCGGAAGATAGAGGAGGAAGAGAGGAATCACCTAGCTGTTGGAAGCTTGGCGCGAGAGTGCTCCGGTTGGCCAGCAACGGGCGCGCGGCGCCGGCGGTGGGAAGCTCGCGCGCGGGATGGAAATGGCGAAATTCGTCGACTCGGCGAGGTGGGAGGTGATAAGGGCGACGGGGAGTCGATAAGGGAGAGCCCAGGGCGCTATTTATAGGGTTCAACGGCGGTGGCGGGCGGTGTCGCGCTCTGCATGCACGGCGTCGCTGTGGCGGGCGCAGCGCGCGCTGAATTGCGGCTGCACGTGGGCTGCTGACTGGTGGGTCCCGCCAGTCAGCCCCACAGCCACTGCATCTTTAATAAATCACTTAAAAATAGTAAATGATCTCCAAAAATCATGAAACTTCAGGGATAAGTCAGGAAAATTGTGATGAACACAATGGTGGGTTTAGATCTTTATGTTCAAGTCTATTTGTATCAGACTTTGAATTCGAATTTAAACTTGATTCAAATTCTTTGAGCGTCTCACATAAAATAGCAAAAGAGTTCCTAAAATCTTGGAACTTTGTAAGCATGCTATTGAGGAATTTAGGAGTTCATGGAAAAATTTAGAGCCCTTAATTTGAATATTTGGTCTAGAGCTTATTAGGGCTTCATTGTGCATTGCTCACTAAGTCTTATCTAAAAATTCTTATTCTTAAAAAGGTGAATAGAACATAATTTGGGATTCATGGTGAAGTCTAATACCCATGTTAAAAGAATCTAAAAAGGAGTGCGAGAAAAGTTTTTGATGGCATAGTTCATGTGCACCATTATAGTGGATATCTAAAATAGTTGATCACAAAACCCATATGAACTTAACATGCCATAAAAGTGGGGTTTTACAGCCACCTGAGCGTAATACCCTACTCCACGGGTGTGTGTTGTTGTTGTATTGAGCATCTGAGCGCTTGTGGGCGTGTGTCAGAGCAGAGTCTGGAAGAGTCTTTTTTGTTTATCGCTCGACCAGTCCTTTTATAGTACAAGGACTGGTCGTTACATCGTTAGCCTGGCCCGACATGTGGCCCTAGTGTAAGGATCGAATGCCCAAGAGGGGGGGTGAATTGGGCTTCTTTTAAAAAATCTAAGCAATAAAACTTAATCCCTAAAAGCCCAATTCCCTACGCAAACAGTCTATGTATTGAAGTAAATAGCAACTTTGCGGAATATAAAATGCATAAATGTAAGGGAGAGGAAGAGGATGCAAACTCCCGAGGAGACACAAGGATTTATCCCGTGGTTCGGCAAGATCGTCAGGATCTTCCTATATCCATGTTGTGGCACCCGCCTAAGGGTATAGCCACACCCAAGTCATCGAGACGAGGGATCTCCACTATTCTTCTCCGTTTGCCAACCTCGGCAAGGTGGAGCTCAAGCCTTGTACAGCTTCGAACCTCCGGGCTTCCACAAACGCCTTGGCAAGCTCCGGAATTCTTTAGTTACAAACACCAAGGGGCACTCCCTTGAGGCTCTCACTATCCTAGAGATTCCACTCACCCAGAATGGACGCACACAAGCTCTCTCTCTCTAGCTAGTTCTAGCCTATCTCTTGGTGTGTAGGTGGTCGAAATGATGTAGAAGTGATGGCTTTTGGTCTTGAACGCTTGTGGATGTGTTGAGAATGTCTAGTGATCAAGACTTGTCGAAATGACCGGTTTAGGGGGTATTTATAGCCTGCCTCCACGAAATAGCCGTTGGAAAAGTAGGCTGACAGAACTTTTCTGTGAACACCGGATGATCCGACGTCTCCCCTTTAGTTATCATCGGTCAAGTTTACTTTAGCTGACATCAGTGTGTCAGATATGACCGTTGTTAGACCGATGTTGCACTTGTCTTCTCATCGGATGATCCGGTGGCTCTTCCTCCAGAATTGACTCAAACTTGATGCTTACTGGAGTGATTGACCGATGTGTATACTTATGTACATCAGATGATCCGGTGCTACACTTGGTCCAAGGATATTGCAAACTGTACTGATGGACCGATGTAGCTGAGCCCTTAACATCGGATGATCCGGTGAGTGCTTTGTTATGAGGTCTTTTTCTTCTGCTGAACCAACTCGACCGATGTGTTGTTCTCAGAAATCATCTGTTGATCCCGTGAGTTGATTTTGTTTGCTTCGAGTTGTTTCTAAGTGATTCTTTTGTGTCTTGCTCGATTGACCTCTTAGACTTTTGTTGGAAATGTACTTCTGATGGTTGTCAAGCATTAAGTGTCATCAATTGTGGTTGAATGACTTTGACATAAGAGCTTTCACTTCTTGTCTTCATATCATTGATTTGATCTCATAAAGTGATTGTATATGGGTCTCCAATGACATATAGATTTTATTTGATTGAGTGATTATGGGGACCTTGCATTCACAAATTCATTAGTAAAATCTAGTGGTTGTCATTAATCACCGAAACCGTACCTCATGGGGGCCTAGATGCTTTCAATCTCCCCCTTTTTGGTGATTGATGACAACACAACAATTAAAGCACAATAGTAATGAATTTGATAGTACGAAACTTAAGAGGATATGCAATGAATACAAGATTATCACACTTAAAATTTGAAGGCTCAATCAAAGAATAACTCAAGTGAATAAGTGATCAATAGAGGATTTTGGGATGCCTTAGCATTGCCATGTCCACCTAGGCTAGTGTAGCTAGCTGTTTAGTTATATCCCTTGATGCATATAGTTGGGGACGTTTTCTAATTCTTACCTATTGCTTTTCTTCAGATGGTGAGGACTCGCAACCAGAGGGATGGCAATGATGAGGAGGAGAACAATGGAGTGTCTTAGAACAATGTTGGACAAGGATCTATTCAGGGAGCTATCAACATTGAGCAGCTATTGGCTATGCAAAACCAGCTCATGCAGACCATGATACAGACTATGGGACAGCTGCAGGCTGGCAACATCAACAATCAGCCCCACATGCCTCCACCGCCACCCCCGCCTCCTCATAACCAATTGGGAGAGTTTATGAGCACTAGGCCGCCGACCTTTGCTCAAGCCGCTGACCCTATGGATGCGGATGATTGGATGAAGTCCGTGGAGAAGAAGTTAGCTATTGTCCAATGCAATGACCGAGAGAAGGTGCTATTTGCTTGTCATCAACTCGTTGGATCAGCTGCGGATTGGTGGGATGCTTATTGCAATGCTCATGAGAACCAAGAGAGAATTACTTGGGCCAAATTCAAGGAGAATTTTTGTTCGCATTATGTGCCCGAGGGTGTTATGATCTTGAAGAGGAAAGAGTTTGAGAATTTAAGGCAAGGAAGATCAAGCGTGAGTGAATATCTCAATAAATTCACTCAACTCTCAAGGTACGCGCCTGAGGATGTTAGTCGGGACAGCTGGAAGCAATACTTGTTCATGAGGGGCTTGAACAATGAGATCCAAGTACAATTGCTCAATTGTGACTATACAAATTTTCAGAAGCTTGTGGACAAAGCAATTGTGGTTGAGAACAAGATCCGTGAGATGGAGCAAGAAATCAAGAGGAAGGCGCCATATCAAGGACAACAACAAGGAAGTAATGTGCGCCCTCGCTTTGCACCGCCCAATGCGCCTTACTCCAGCCCTTCTATTCCTGCTCAGCGCCCTGGTTATGCACCGCGCCCAACTCAGTTTGTGCAGCAACGCCCTGTTATGCAAGCACCTAGGCCTCCAATGCCTTACACGCCTCGTGCTAATTTTCCTGCTGCAAGTGCTCAAAACCAAGCTCGTCCCAATAATTCTGGTGGAGTTAAGAAGTGCTATACTTGTGGAGAAGCTGTACACTTTGCGCATCAATGTCCTAAGTGAGGCCTTGGTCAAGGAAGCAATGCTCCAAGGCAAAACTCAAGACCCAATGGAGGACAACCACAAGGGAACCGTGGACAGCAAAATTTTGCTCGTGGCAAAGTGAACCATGTCTCTATGGAGGATGCTCAACAAGCAGATGACGTGGTCATTGGTATGTTTCTCGCCAACTCCAACCCCGCGACTATGTTATTTGATTCTGGAGCATCACATTCATTCATTGCATCAAAATATGTTGCCAAGTATAGTTTGCCTATCTCTCATATGAAGTTTACTCTATTGGCTAAGTCTCCTGGAGGAGAGATGAGGACAAATATAGTATGTCCAAAAGTAAGCCTTAGAATAAGGGGGGTAGACTTCTCCGCCAACCTCATTGTTTTGTATTCTCAAGGGTTGGACATTATACTTGGTATGGACTGGTTGAGGAAGCACAATGGAGTTATTGAGTGTGCCATGAAGACGGAGAAGTTGACCAACGAAGAAGGGATCATCGTAGAATTTGAAGCATCTCAAACCGCACCGAAGCAATTTGAGTTGAATCATATGGACGGTGCCGCAATTGAGGAGATTCCGGTGGTGTGTGAATTTTTGGATGTTTTTCCGGACGAGTTGCCAGGTATGCCACCCGATCGAGACATTGAGTTTGTTATTGATTTAATACCTGGAATTGCACCTATAGCTAAGCTGCCGTATAGGATGCCTCCTATGGAATTAGCGGAGCTCAAGAAGCAAATTCAAGAGCAACTAGAGAAGGGTTTTATTCGCCCTAGCTCTTCACCTTGGGGAGCGCCCGTTCTATTTGTGGACAAGAAGGATGGATCCCAAAGGATGTGTGTGGATTACCGAGCTCTCAACAAGGTGACCATCAAGAACAAGTACACCTTGACCTGTATAGAGGATTTGTTTGATCAGATGAAAGGTGCTTGTGTGTTTTCCAAGATTGATTTGAGGTCAGGTTATTTTCAAATGAAGATTATACCATCGGACATACCCAAGACAGCTTTTAGGACACGGTATGGATCTTATGAGTACACCGTGATGTCTTTTGGATTGACAAATGCGCCTGCCTACTTTATGTACCTCATGAATAATGTCTTCATGGAGTACTTGGACAAGTTTGTTGTGGTGTTTATTAATGACATTATGATCTACTCGAAGGATGAGAAAGAACATGAGGAACACTTGAGGCTTACATTGCAGAAATTGAGGGAGCATCAATTGTATGCCAAGTTCAACAAGTGTCAGTTTTGGTTGAGAGAGGTGTCATTTTTGGGTCATATAATCTCAGGAGGAGGAGTATCGGTTTACCCCGGAAAAAGTGAGAGACGTGTTGAAGTGGGAACCGCCGCAAAATGTCAAGGAAATAAGGAGTTTTCTTGGGATGGCTGGATATTACCGTCGGTTTATCAAGGACTTCTCCAAGATAGCCAAGCCTATGACGGAGTTGCTAATGAAGGGAAAGGCTTTCCAATGGACCCAAGCTTGTCAAAATGGTTTTGAGGAATTAAAGAAGAGGTTGACAACAGCCCCAGTTTTGGTATTGCCGGATGTAAGCAAGAGTTTTGACATTTATTGCGACGCATCGAGACAGGGACTTGGATGTGTATTGATGCAAGAAGGTCAAGTGATCGCCTATGCATAAAGACAATTGAAGAAACATGAGCATAATTACCCAACACACAATTTGGAACTTGCAGCCGTGGTACATGCATTGAAGATTTGGAGGCACTATATTCTTGGACATAGGTGTGAAATTTATACGGATCATAAGAGTTTGAAGTATATTTTCACACAAACGGATCTGAACTTGAGGCAACGAAGATGGTTGGAGCTCATCAAAGATTATGATTTGGGGATCAACTATCATCCAGGAAAGGCCAATGTAGTGGCCGATGCTTTGAGTAGAAAGGGAGTAAGTCACCAACTCACAGTTCGAGAGTTACCATTCGAGTTATGTGAGGAGTTTGAAAGGTTGAACCTCGTATTTGTAAATGAGATGGAGATGATGGAGTTAAACCCAACCCTGGAGCAAGAAATTCAAGAGGCACAGACCACGGATGAGGAGATCAAGGAAATCAAGGAAAGGACCGAAGAAGGGAGAGAATTCAGATTTTATGAAGATGAACATGGTACCTTATGGTTTGGAAAGAGGATCGCTGTGCCTAATGTAAAGCATATTCGGGAGACAATATTAAAGGAGGCACATGACTCACCTTACTCAATTCACCCTGGTTGTACGAAGATGTACAAAGACTTGAAGACTTGCTATTGGTGGGATAGCATGAAGAAGGACATAGCTGAATACGTAGCATTGTGTGATGTGTGCCAATGAGTCAAGGTGGAACATCAAAGGCCAGCTGGACTATTGCAACCGTTGAAGATTCCGGAATGGAAGTGGGAAGAAATTGGAATGGACTTCATAGTTGGGTTACCACGTACTCAGTTCGGGTATGACTCAATTTGGGTAATTGTGGATCGCTTAACCAAGTCAGCTCATTTTGTCCCTGTGAAGACCAAATATACAGTTGCACGATTGGCCGAAATATACATGGAGCATATTGTGTGTCGACACGGAGTCCCGAAGAAGATCGTGTCGGATAGAGGTTCTCAATTTACCTCCAGATTTTGGCAAAAATTGCATGAAGCTTTGGGAACAAGGTTGAATTTTTGTTCAGCATATCATCCTCAAACAGATGGACAAACCGAGAGGACCAATCAGATTTTGGAGGACATGTTAAGAGCTTGTGATTTAAAGCATGGGAAAAGTTGGGACAAAAGCTTGCCATATGCGGAATTTTCATACAATAATAGTTACCAAGCAAGTTTGAAGATGTCACCATATGAAGCGCTTTATGGCAGGAAGTGTAGGACACCTTTATTCTGGAATGAGGCAGGAGAAACTCAAGTATTTGGTCCGGATGTGTTGCAAGAAGCCGAAAAGCAAGTCCAAATAATTCGTGAAAACTTGAGGGCTGCCCAATAAGGCAAAAAGGCTACGCGGACAATAGGAGAAGGAAACTAGCCTTTGAAGTGGGAGACTTTGTTTACCTCAAGGTGTCACCAATGAGGGGTCATAAGAGGTTTAACATAAGAGGAAAGCTAGCACCCCGTTATATTGGACCATTCAAGATTTTGGACAAAAGGGGAGAATTAGCATATAAGTTGGAGATGCCAGCTCATCTTTCAGACGTACATGATGTCTTTCATGTTTCCCAGCTCAAGAAGTGCTTGAGAGTACCGGAAGAACAAGTGCCAATGGAAAAATTGGAATTAGAGGAAGATTTGACTTATGCCGAGCAACCGATCAAAATCTTGGAAACCAAGGATAGGGTCACAAGGAACAAGGTCATTAGATAGTGTAAAGTTCAATGGAAGCACCACACCGAAAAAGAAGCAACATGGGAATTGGAAGATGATCTCAAGAAGGAATTTCCCTATCAATTCTCTTCCGTGTCGGATCTCGAGGGCGAGATTCATTTTAAGGGGGGTAGGTTTGTAACACCCTCATTTTCATGCATCATGCCCTACATACACCCATATATGTGTTTAACATTAACCCACAACAAGAGGAACAAGTTTAAAATTGATTTGGAGCAAAACCGCACTTAAACCGCAGGGAAGTGCGGACTAGTCCGATTTTGCTAAGGACTAGTCCGATTTCTCTCTCACTAAAAACGGACTTGTCCGTTTTTGCTGCGGACTAGTCCGATTTTGCCTCTGGAAACTTTTGGACTTGTCCAATGTTGTGCGGACTAGTCCGGTATTCCAAGAATCCTTGAATATTTGCTAAGTCCTTGGACTTTTCCGGACTAGTCCGGTGTTCCAGCGGACTTGTCCGTTTTCCTCTCTGTTTAAAGTCGGACTTGTCCGATTTTTTGCCAGACTTGTCCGATTTTCTCTCTGTACAACTTCAGACTAGCCCTGTCCTGTCCGGACTTGTCCTATATTTCACGTCTCCGAGTTGATCTTTTGTTTTACGACTTGTTTCTTGGGTTTCACGTTAAGTGGGCCTAGGGACGTCGTGCCTAACTCTTTTAGAGCCCATGTGGGACTCTAAATCGGCCTCTACTCATCCCAAAAATCGAAATCCATCTAACCCTAGCCTCCACCTCTATATAAACAACCCCACCCCTTGGATTGACATCTATTTGCCACTTTTCCACCCACCCAAACCCTAGTTCGTGGGGAGCCACCATCAAGGAGGGAGGAGAAGATCCCAAGCAAGAAGAAGAAGAGGAGGAAATGAAAGAGGATCAAGATCTCCACCAAGTTTCGTCCTTCACCACCAATTCATCCCCAAGTTCATCACCAACCCTAGATCATCAAGATCCAAGTGCTACCTCCAAGTTTCTTGATTCATTGGAGTCCTAAACACTTGGTATACATTCTATTCTCTTTTAATTACGAGAATTCAACCCCTAATCTCCAAATTCACGTCGATCTAGAAAACCCTAATCTGCTGATCTCGCAGAGTGCAGACTTGTCCGGTCCCTAGCGGACTAGTCCGATCTTTGTGGTTAAATTGTGTTGAATTAATTCTAAAAATTGATCTAATCGAATCCAAACCTGTATAAACTTGTTAAAAGCTATTAGAACTAGTTAGTTATCATTAAAAGCAATCTAGTAATAAGTTTTACCTTGCATTTGCATAAATCATGCATGTCATGTCATATTGAGTAATATTTGTGCACTCTTTGATTGTGTTTCTTGTCTTGTATGTTTATTGTGCGGATTAGACGGATTTGCGCTAGAAAGTGCCGCGGAGGATCTCCAGCACCAAGAATTTGAAGGCTTTGACCCTAATCAACAGCAAGAGCAAGGCAAGTGTCCTTGAAGCATATTGATCCTGTTTTAAAATAAATGTTTTGTTTGCAAAATTGCATGCTTGTGTCAATTTGATGGGAATCCTATGATAGGAAGTTTACTAGCTTTGTTTAACCACCCTTGTCACCTGGAATACATGGTAGAGAGTCGGGAAGGGTTTTTACCTTTTTGCCTCGCTTAATCAACTGGGATGGAAAACCAACTATACCACTCAATTTAATTATGCATGGATGAGATTATGGTTAACATGAACTAGTTAAATATGATACGGTAATGAGTGATCTAAGCAAGCCTGGTATGTGGATGGGTTGGATGTTATGGTTGTTTGCTTGCTTTAGATCTAAGGACCGGTTCATGCGAGAATAAGCCAGGACTACAGTGCCACCACGAGGCCAAGTATGGGTGCGGCATAGCTGATTAATTAGGGCTTTGCTAGTGTTGTTTGGACCATTGTGGATGCTCGGGGAAGGGGTAGTCGGATTGGGTTTGTTGAGGATTGGTGGGACTACCCTGGGATCCGAATGGCTCAAGAGGGGGCCCTTGGTTGAAGATGTGCTCAGTTGGAGGCATCGCCACCGGTGAAACCTCAGTGGGGTCTAAATAGGCTAGTAATCCCTTTGTAAAGGATATTTTGTGATCTCTTGGCCACACACCGATGGAAGTGTGAGACGGCATAATAGAGGTTCTAGTCATCGAAAGGTGATGAAATCACGAACACGTGGGTAAAGTGTTACAAACTCTGCAGAGTGTGTCTAAAACTATCATGATAGCCGTGCTCTCGGTTATGAGCACCTGGACAACTTCCATGATTAGAAGGTACTTGGAATTTGGGATGGTATATGGGATGGTGATGGTTGGTATTATGGTTATGGATTAATTTCTGGTATTGAATATGGTTATTGGCAAATGGTGAAATCTGAAATTATTAATGATGGTAGTGAATTCAGATTGGTATTATGATATTGCTTATGCTTATGATGGTTCTATTTCACATACATATAATATATTGCTTTTCAAATGTTTTTAATGTACTTTTCAGTACTTTGCCATTATTATTGTCGTCATTTGAATCAGCCACATGTCATACTTTCCACACTTGCTGAGTACGACATGTACTCACTCTTGCAATCCCCCCCAACATTTGTAGGTCAGGATTGGGAGTTTAATGGTGATAATGCGGAGTTCTAGGTCGTGTCTACCGTCAGCTTTGCCTGTGGTGTTTTTGGAGCTGCGCTATACCCTATTGCTTATGCTGCCTAGCTATTTAGTTTGCTTAATTAGTTTGTTTCTGCTACATTAGTTGAACTTGTCATAAATATTCATTAGAGCTTGTATTTGAGGATATTATGGTTTGTGTAATAAAATTTGGTTAATTAATCTTGTCTTGTGGTAATTTTCTGTATACTCTTTTGTGATTGCACTCGTGTATGTGTGATGAACATCCTGGGCACACATATGCGTTAGCTTGGTTCAATTTTCGGAATCGGGCGTCACACCAGCTTTATACAAATTCATGGTTGTTGCTCATTATGGCTACTTGGTGTTGAAGATGCCAACACCCTCAGGCATTCTCCGGATCCGCGGGGGTCGCACCGTCGGAGTTAGTGCTCTGGAAGAACTCCACGCGCTTGCTACATCGCAGGAGGAAGAATCCGGAAAGGAGCAAGCTCCAAAGCCCCCGAGCATTCGTCATCGAGGCTCAAATTTCGCACCTCATGTGCAACCAAGCGGCGACCCCGACATTCCCGTCAAAGTCGTCCAAATTAGTTCCGACGCTGCTCAGACCACCCGTATATCGGGAGGTCTGAACGACAAATAGGAACTCGCGCTCATCACTTTCCTCCGGGCTAATGTCGACGTGTTTGCCTGGCAACCGTCACAAATGCCTGGGATCCCTACGGAAGTGATTGAGCACAATCTGAAGATTTATCCCAATGCTCGGCCTATACATCAGAAGCCTCAGAAGCAATCAATAGAGCGACAGAACTTCATACGTCAAGAAGTGAATAAGTTGCTCGAAGCTGGATTCATTCGGAAAGTCTTCCACCCAAAATGGCTGGAAAACCCAGTTGTTGTACCTAAGGCCAGCGGGAAGCTTTGGATGTGTATCGACTACACAACACTAAATAAGGCATGCCCAAAGGATCCATTTCCACTACCTAGAATAGATCAGATAGTGGATTCCACCTCCGGGTGTGAATTACTGTGTTTCCTAGATGCATATTTTGGGTATCATCAAATCAGAATGTCTAAGGAAGATGAAGAGCATACTGCCTTCATCACAGTAGATGGATTGTACTTTTACACTACCATGCCATTCGGTCTCAAAAACGTTGCTTCAACGTCTGTGCGAGCTATGTACAAAACTTTTGGAGAGCTCATCAAAGATGTAGTGGAAGTGTACGTCGATGACATCGTCGTCTAGATCAAGAACAAGGAGTCATCAAGATCAAGATCAGAGGTGAGTCTGTAATTATATATGATGTATGTTATAGCGTCATTGTACAGAGTCGGGTAGCTCCTCCGAGAGAATAGCCGGACCTTTCCTGGGAGGTCCGCAAAGTTCAAGCAACACTTGACACAGTCTCAGAATTGAAAGTGTAGCTAGTTACCTTGGGTCAAACAAGAAATGCAACACACTTAGCCTGGTTCCGTACCCTAAGAGTGTACTTGTTTCCCCTGTACCCCAGACCTATAATGAAAGACATCATTATGTGAAAACAGACTCCACGTGCATTTATTTTGTACAGGCTCATTCTTTTTTATTTTTCTCTTTCTTTTCTATAACAAAGTTGTGCAATTCTCAAGAAATTTTAGCTCACACAATTCATATATAATTCAAGTTGCATTGTTAATTCTTCGGGGTCTTAACATGTTGAATGGCCTACTCGCCTGAACGCCAAGCCAATCTAGGTCCGGAGTGTGCTATCGACTTAGCCTGGTCCTGCACCCTAAGTACGCCACTCTACCTACACCCCGACAGGCCTGAGTAAGGTGAGTCCAAAAAATGATAGGATCTGGAGAAAATAAGCAAGCGCACTTGATTGTATATAGAATTGCGGTCGACCTAAAAATTTCAGTCGAGAATAGTAAGCCGCAAATGAGTTATAGATAAGAAACGGATTTTACTATTTTTCCTGACTTCAGTGTGCAGGAAAAATAAAAATCTCATGATGATGGTGGATGATGCCGGAGCTATCAAAGCTTCGACATCCCCTAAGTTGGTCCATTGTTGATGTTCTAAACATTGATAGTAGGCGTCGCTGGAACTATCAAGTTCCAACACATCCGGGGAGCCAACCGTCAACGTGAAGAAAAGATGGTAGAAGGACACCCTAATGGGGTCTTCTGTCGACGCACTACGTGTTGACAGTGGACGCTGCCGGAGCTACTAAGCTCCGACAACCCCAGAGGACCAACTGTCGACGCTCTACGTGTTGACAATGGTCACTACCAGAGCTACAAAGCTCCAATAACCTCAGGGGGCTCTGCTATCGACGACTTCGGACCTACACTCTACAAGTTCAAAGCACGCAAGTCTTCAACAAAATGATACATCCTTTTGGTACATGTTTGCAATCAAATTGTGTACATCTACCAGGGGGCCAAGTGAGACAAAGGTTGAAGAGAAAAAAAATGAAATTCATAAATTTCTTGGATTTCATTCATATGAGGACAAGAGATTACAAAATTGGAGAAAAAAGAGAAGATACAAGTGGGAGCTACAGGGAGAAAGTCTTAAATCCTACGTAAGAACGAGGCAACCTTCTAGGCAACCTCCAACATGTTGGCCTTGGCGGCATCTCCCTCTCCATCGATGGGAACTTCAAGCACCGGATCTAGTGGGAAATGAGGATCCCAGCTTGTGTAGCACGTCAGCATGTATTCTGCGACGTTCTGCGCAAGGGATTTTCCTTCAGTTTCCAACTCATCTGCGATGACATCGCCGATCTTGTTGAGTTTGTTGCCAGCCGAGCTCAACGCCTTCAACGCATGGTCCAGCTCTGGCTCTGGATCGTCCGAACGCACGAGACTAAAGCCCAACGGCGTCAGCGCGTCATTGGCTTTGCCCAAGAAGTCCCATACTTGTTGGGACTCTGCAGTCCTTGAGCCTCGCATCTCTTCCAAGGACCTCTTGGTCGCCACAAGCTCTGAACCCTCCCGGGCAAGGCGCTCGACCTCTTTGGCGTGCTGTTGAATCCTTTCAGCAACTTGCCTTTCGAGGTTGGCAAGCTCCTCTTCCCGGGCGTGGATCTTGTTCTAGCGGTCAAGCAAGTCTTTCTCCCGGCCTCGCACCTTCTTCTCCCTGGCAGCGACTTCGTCCTCCCTTTTGGTGAGGTCCTGTCCCTGCTGCCAGGCCTTCTTCTCCTCACTCTCACAAAGCTCCTCCAGCTTCTTGGTGTGCTCTGTAAGACTCTTGTCACCAAGAGCCAGCCTTTGGGCGAGCTCCTCCTCCCTCTTCACAAGGTCATCCCTCAGCTCCAGGAGTTTTTGCTCTTCATCTTCGAGCTTTTTATCTTGCTCCTCAAGAGCCTCCCGACGCTTGACGAGGCTCTCGTGGATGGACTGAGCTTCTCCTGGCAATCATTCACTGCTTCATTAGCATCCATAGCTTGTTCGTGTATAGACCGGGACTGATTGTCGAGGGATCGCACCATGCTTTCCCTCTCATCCAGCAGCTGGCCCCAGTACTCCATCCGGGCCTTCTCCCTCTTGACCCACTCCTTGTCGTCGGCCAGCTTTGTTTGCACCATCTTGGTCTCGAATTGGAGCCGGTTGCGCCACCTCATAAGGGTTTGGCGCTCCTCCTCGAGGGCCTTGTTGTCATGATAAAAAGCAAGTTGGACCTGACGAAGGATGGAGCAGGTGTTGTCGATGGACAGCGATAGGGAGATCGGCTCCGGACCTGCAGGGGTCCTCTCCGTTGACTCCAGCAGGTTGTCCATAACAAAAATTGGGTCCCACTCTACAAGAGTGGTCCCCTGAGCTTCCGCGGCACTAGGGCCGCCCTCCGGGAGTGCCTCAATTGTCACCGAGGAAGGTCCGGCAACGGGAGCTTCTACCTCTGGAGTCAGCTTCGAAGGTCCCACCGCCAGGTCATCAGCAACCGGTCCCTCTGGCAGAGGACCGGCCGCTTCGTCTTGGCACCCTGGCTCGGGCACGGGTACCTCTAGAACTACCACCTCTAGGGAAGGCATTGAAGATTCGATCGGAGCTGAGGCCACTTCCGACTCTGGTGCTGGTGCCTCCTCCACTATCGGTTCAGGCGCCGGCGCTTCGACCTCCACTGGTTCGGGTGCAGGCACCTCCACGACAACTGGCTCAGGCACCGGAACTTCATAAACCACCGGCTCCGCCGATGGGGCTTCAATAACATCTGGTCCTAAGGCCGGAACTGCAGCTACCTCCAGCTCTAAGGCCGAAGCGTCCGTCATCACAGCATCCAAAACCGGAGCTTCAACCTCCGAAGCTGGTGCCGCTGGTATGTCTTCATTCCCATGGTCCGGCGCTACCATGGGAGCTTCGGGAGACGAGTCGAGGTCTAGAACCTCGACGGCTGGCACTGGAGCTGCCGAGACCTCAGCAACCACCTAGGGCAATGCTGGAATTGGAGCCGGAGTCGGAGCATCCGCCTGCACAGCATCAACCACTGTCGCAGGAACCAGAGCTTCAGCCCCTTTTTTGGAGACCCTGTGAATGAAGGACAAAGAAACTCAAAATATGGTTATAACAAAAATAACCAACTGAGGTAAAAAAGCAAATTTACCTTGGGAGGCTTTTGCTCCAGCTAGCGTTGAACCTCTTCGCCGGACGATCAGAGCCCGACCGAGTTGCAACTGGGGTAGTAGCTCCGGAAGGCCCTTCGGAGCTTACTGCCACCGTCAGCGACGTCTTGGTTGGGGCCTTCCTCGACTGGGAAGGACCTTCATACCTAGAGCCCTTAGTTGGCCCCAGCGCCGGAGTCACCTGGGTGGAGCTGGCATTCCGGGGAGACGCCGATGCTGGAGTCGGTGTCGTCATTGAAGACCTCCCCCGCCAGGGAGGAGGAGCTGTTGTGGAAGCAGCAGGTCTGACGGGCCTCCCGTCAGAGTGCTTCAACTTCCTCTTTCGGCTTGAGGGCTCAGCTAACTCTTTGCCCTTGCCAATGACTTCAGCTCTCTATCTCGGGGTGGAAGTGGGACCACCCTCGAAAGCTTCGGGAATCACCAATCTGGTGGTCGAACGCCTCTCAACTTCACCGAGGTCGTCAAGAACTGGCATCCTCCTCCGGAGCTCCCTGCAGAACTCCGCCTCCATGTTCAGAGGGAGGAAAGCCGTCGGTGGATTTAAGTCATCGCCCTCGACGTCGATGTCATGCTGGAACTTCTTGAGATGAAGCTCCAAAGCAGAGCCTTCCAAATTGGACTTCAAACCGGTTTCAATCCGGTCATCATCCATCACGTTGTTGAGGGCCCAGGAGAGCTTCTCCCTCTTCTTCAGCGGAGCCCACCTGTTTACCAGAAAGTTGTAGAAGACAACCTGGGGGGTCACCCCTCCTTCCACGCATTGGCGGATCCTGGTCAAGGCAGGGTTGAAGGCCTCTGACAGCATTGGAACTTCACTCCAGGCATTAGTGTCAACATTGGGAAGACCTTCAGGCAGCTCCAGCTTCTCATGCTCCTCAGTCGTGATGACAATCCAATCCTTATTCCAGTTGTCCCACTTGCCGAAAGGGAACGACCTCAAGTACTTGTAGGGGCATTTCTTGCGCTTCACAAAATAGTAGAAGCCAAGATACTCGTTACTCTTGCCGGTGGTGTGGATGGTGAAGAAGGTGCGGAAAAGCTTGATGCAGGGGGAAATACCCACCCACATCTCGCAGAAGTGGACGAATGTTGACACAAGAAGAATGGAGTGGGGGCCAAGGTGGTACAACTACAGACCATAGAAGTCTAACAACATCAAGAGGAAAGTCGAGAAAGGTTGGATCAGTCCCACCATGGCGTACGCAGAAAAGTACACCATGTCGTTGTCGCGCTTCTTCTTGAACGGGAGCTCGCCGGCGCGAACAAGGTGGTTGAAGGAGTTACTGGACCACCCCATGTAGGTCCGGACCTTCTTCAAATCTTCGTCGGTCGTGAGACGGCTCTTGCGGAGACCCAACTCCATCGCAGCACGGCGGGGCGAGAGAGAAAAAGCAAGCGAAAGTTTGGAGGATTTGAGCGCAAGTTGAAATGAAGGCGTAAGGAATCCCCAAATGGTGCGCGCTTTCCTTCTTGAGTAAGCCCCCGCAACGCTTGGATGGAAACCGTAGAAGGGCCAAGGATACAGTTCAAAAATTTCACCCTGCCAATGACAAGGGGCCCAGGGACACCCTGATGATCAAGTCGAGGTCCTTACCCAAGGGGAACAGTTGTCATGATGAGAGGCGGGAAACCCGAGGGCGGCGGCCTGACAGGGCACGTGGAACCGATATGGTTTTCGTATTGGCAACCGACGACCTTCAATTGCGTGAAATCCGCACGCGCAGATCTCACCTACCGCATCTTGAAAATGCCACGCGGTGATGGTTTAACTGTGAAGCACCACCTCAACGGCACATCCAAAAACCCTTGAAGACACAGCGCAGAAATCAAAATATGGACCCACCTTCGGCAGAATGACTTAACCCAAAAGGTCTCTCCCAGAGGTGGGCCCAGGGGGCCACTGTCGGTACCCTGCGTATTGGATACCCGCTTAGAACTGCGAAGAGTGCAAAGGAACTCCACCTATCTGAGTTGAAGACCTCCGAAGGCCCCACGTGTCACTCGGAACCGGACCTGCCTCCCTTCTATGGTTAGTCCCAGTGCCACCCCGTGTATCATAAAACCGGAGCTACATTCCATACATGAGAAAGCTCCGGGCTAGATACCTGTGTGGCACCCCCGAACCTAACCCCCGACAGAGGAGAGCTCCGATACCGACACGTGTACAACAGCACCGGACCTACATGTCCAAGACGGTAAGCTCCGGAGTTGCCACGCGTCCAACCGCCGAACCTTTAACCTCAACAGGCAGATTGGTGGACCTCCAACGGCTCGGACCTTCAAGGAACATTAAAGACTTCAAGAGCCGATTAAGTGTCATTAATGCTATCTTAATGACACACGATCGGATGACCCTTAATACCAGTAACGCCATCATTAAGGGGTGTTACTATGCTATTAAGGGGAATTAAGTACATTAACCGTGTATTAGACATCAGTAACCGCCAAAGCCACATGTTAGGCCAGGCTGTCGGTACCCTGCTTACCGAATACCCCTTGGGACTGCAAAAAGAGCAAAGGAACTTCACCTGTCTGAGTTGAAGACATCCGAAGGCCCCACGTGTCATACAGAACCGGACCTGCCTCCCTTCTATGGTTAGTCCCAGTGCTGCCACGTGTATCCTGGAACTGGAGCTACATCCCACACATGGAATAGCTCCGGGCTAAATACCTGTGCGGCATGCCCAGACCTAACCCCTGATAGTGGGAAGCTTCGGTACTAACATGTGTACAACAGCACCGGACCTACCCGTCCCAGACGTAAAGCTCCGGAGCTACCACGATTCCAACCGTCGGACCTTCAACTTCAACAAGCACACTGGTGGACCCCCAACGGCTCGGACCTTCAAGGGGCAATTAAAGACTTCAAGACCTGATTAAGTGTCATTAATACCATCTTAATGACACATGATCAGAGGGCCCTTAATACCAGTAATGACATTGTAAAGGCGCGTTACCACACTATTAAAGGTAATTAAGCTCACTAATTGTGTATTAAGCATCAGTAACCGCCAGGGCCACATGTCGGGCCAGGCTAACGATGTAACAACCAGTCCTTGTACTATAAAAGGACTGGTCGAGCGATACACAAAAAAGACTCTTCCAGACTCTGCTCTGACACACGCCCACAAGCGCTCATACGCTCAATACAACAACAACACACACCCGTGGAGTAGGGTATTACGCTCAGGCGGCCCGAACCACGTAAATCCTCGTGTTAGCTTGCCATCGTGTTCTGAGTCTCTGCGCGCCCACAACCGAACTACAAACTCCGCGGGTTGCCAACGTTAGTATCATGAGAATTGCCGGAACCACACTCCGACAATTGGTGCGCCAGGTAAGGGCACCCGAGATTCAAGGATGGTGAACACTGCTGCTGGATCGTCCAACGGCAACCCTGCTGCGCAACCTGCTGGAGGCAATCCCTCCAACATGCAGCAGCCAGCAGGTGTTGTGGCTCCTGCAGGAGTCATGCCACCACCGCCACCGTCCGCATCGGCGAATCAAGCTGGACAACGAGATGGGGCGTCCACGTCGGTCACTGCATCGGCAAACAACAACCCTGAACATGTGCTCCATGCTGCGCGTGCTCTTCTCCAACGTCCACCGCCTCCAGGAGCATCCCAGGGTGCAATGTAGCAGTGGAGAGTTGATGTGGAAGATTTGGTTGCAGCAGCAGCCGATCGTATCAGCAACCAAGGTCCTCTCCCCTTGGGGCGGGCCCCATCGTAGCATCGGACTGTGTCGGTTAGACTTGGTTCGCACGCTTCACAACAAAGGAGGCGTGATGCGTCTCAACAGGCGATGTTGCTGCCTTCTGGGGTGCGACGTACCCATACGGTAACCAGGCTTTCGACTCACGACCTCCGAGCGGAGCTTCATCGTCGCTACTGTCAACAGGACGGTCGCGTCCACATCGAGCGTGCTCGTGAGAGGCGAGAGGCTCGGGACAGTCCGGCTTCTGAGGGAGTAGGAGGAGGCTGTTCTACCCTGGCCATGCACCTACGCATGGTCACATGGCCGCAGAAATTCCGGCCTCACATGCCAGTCAAATTTGCCAGGACTGTCAATCCCGTCGAATTTCTCCAAATCTACTCCACCGCTATCCTTGCGGCTGGAGGTAATGAGTTTGTAATGGCCAATTATTTCCCCGTGGCTTTGACTGGGACCGCCAGGTCTTGGTTCATGAGCCTCCCGCCCGACTCCATCAACAGTTGGGCGGAACTGTGCCAACAGTTCACTGCCAACTTCGGGAGTTCATATACCCGACCAGGCACAGAATTGGACCTTTTTGTTGTCAAGCAGAAGGGAGGGAGTCCCTGCGATCCTTCATCCAGAGGTTCTCCTAGGTACGAAACACCATACCTTCTATTTCAAGCGCTTCAGTTATTGTGGCATTCAGACAGGGCATTCGAGACAAGAAGATGCTGGAGAAGTTGGCGACCAAGGAAGTCACCAGCGTCACGGAACTCTTCAGCTTGGCAGACAAGTGTGCCAAGGCTGCGGAGGGCCGTGAAATGCACTCCCAACCACCTCCAGGGGACAACAAAAGGTCCTCCAAGGGAGAAGCCACTACCTCCGGGAGTGGCAAGAAGAAGAAAAAGTCAAACGGCAAGAAAAAGCCGTCGGCCGACACACCTACTGCTGCAGCTGCTGCAGCTCCGGTGGCTGGGGCCACGCCCCGAGAAATGACCTCGGCCGTCGTCTGAAGACGGAGGCAACACCAAGATGTGGTGTCCTATACACAAGACGAACAGCCACAACCTGGAAGGCTGCCGAGAGGTCCAGAACCTTGTCGAGCGCTACAACAAGCGCCGGGAAGAAGTTCCTTTTCGTCAAAGGGAAGGAAAACAAAAAGTCGACGAAGCTCCGGCTGAAGAGAAATTAGGCTTTCAGGACCCCAAAAAGGTCCTGAAGGCTGTTTACACCTCCGTCGATGACGACTCCGACGTCTCCCACAACGAGCATCGGAAGACCATGAAAACCATCTTTGGTGGTTCGTGGGACATCACCTCCCATCGTGTCCTCAAGACAATGCGGCGGGACATGGCCTCAGTAGCTCCCACCGCCAGGGCGGAGCCGCACCAGAAGTGGATGGACACTGCCATCACTTTCGACGTTTCGGACTGCCCTCGGAACATCATCGGAGCTGGCCAACTCCCATTGATGGTATCTCCGACCATCAACAACATCCAACTCCACCACGTGATGGTGGACGGAGGTTCGGGGTTGAACCTCATAAGTTTCGAAGCTTTTGTCAAGCTTCAGCTCCGACCTTTGGATCTTCGCCCCTCCCGACCTTTCTCTGGAGTAGGTCCGGGGGCCATAACTCCACTCGGTGCCATTACTCTCCCGGTGACCTTCGGGACTCGGGAGAATTTCCGCACTGAGAAGTTGGTCTTCGACGTGGCGCAGATCAACTTACCATTCAACGCCATCTTGGGCAGGCCAGCCTTGTACAAATTCATGGCTGCTGCTCATTATGGCTATTTGGTGTTGAAGATGCCAACACTAGCAGGTGTTCTCCGAATTCGCGGAGATCGCACCGCCGGAGTTACTGCTCTGGAAGAACTCCATGCACTTGCTACAGCGCGGGAGGAAGAATCCAGAAAGGGGCAAGCTCCAAAACCCCCGAGCATTCGTCATCGAGGCTCAACCTCTGCACCTCGTGTGCAACCAAGCGGCGACACCGACATTCCCGTCAAAGTCGTCCAAATCGGTTTCGACGCCGCTCAGACCACCTGTATATCGGGAGGTCTGAATGAAAAATAGGAACTCGCGCTCATCACTTTCCTCTGGGCTAATGTCGACGTGTTTGTTTGGCAACCGTCACAAATGCCTGGGATCCCTAGGGTAGTGATCGAGCACAATCTGAAGATTTATCCCGACGCTCGGCCTGTACATTAGAAGCCTCGGAAGCAATCAGTAGAGCGACAAAACTTCATACGTCAAGAAGTGAAGAAGTTGATTGAAGCTGGATTCATCCGAGAAGTTTTCCACCCAAAATGGCTGGCAAACCCAGTCGTTGTACCCAAGGCCGGCAGGAAGCTTCGGATGTGTATCGACTACACTACACTAAATAAGGCATGTCCAAAAGATCCATTCCCACTACGTAGAATAGATCAGATAGTGGATTCCACCTCCGGTGATTTACTGTGTTTCCTAGACGCATATTCTGGGTATCATCAAATTAGAATGTCTGGGGAAGATGAAGAACATACTTCCTTCATCACAGTAGATGGATTATATTGTTACACTACCATGCCATTCGGTCTCAAAAACGTTGCTTCAACGTTTGTACGAGCTATGTACAAAACTTTTGGAGAGCGCATCATAAATGTAGTGGAAGTGTACGTCGATGACATCGTCGTCAAGATCAAGAACAAGGAGTCATTCCCTGACAACTTGCAAGCTGTCTTCGACAAGTTGCGAATCACACGCACAACGCTGAACCTGGACAAGTGTGTCTTCGGGGTTAGCACTGGAAAACTTCTTGGCTTCTTGATGAACCACCGAGGAATAGAAGCAAATCCGGTGAAAATTAAAGCTATTGAAGACATGCGGCCACCAGCCCGCATCAAGGACGTCCAGAAACTAACTGGATGTCTAGCTGCCCTCAGCCGGTTCATTTCAAGACTGGCAGAACGGGTGCTACCCTTCTTCAAATTATTGAGGAAGTCCGGACCATTCCAATGGTTTGAAGAAGCAGAAAGGGCTTTCCAAGAGCTAAAGTAGCTCCTCACCACTCTACCAACCTTGGTAGCTCCAAGTCCTCGTGAGCCACTTCTGCTTTACATTTTGGCAACTGATGAAGTTGTCAGCATGGTCCTGGTTGCAGAAAGACCAGAACCATCTCCAGTTCAGGAGTCCAGACCCCACCGGGAGGGTTCGGAGCTACCTGAAGACAAGTCTGGGTCCCAGCTCCTAGACCCGGATCCTCAAGGCAAGATGCCAGAGGATCAACTTCCTTCAAATGAAGAAGTTGTTGTTGCTGAGCAACAAGATCCGGACCCCTCAGGGAAGGTCCGGGTCACTGCAGAAGAAGCTCCAGGTTCTTCAAGCAAGAACCTAGAGGTCCCCGACGAAGGTCCGGACCCCTCCGGGAGGGTCCGGACAGTCCAACGCCCAATGTACTTCATCAGCGAAGTACTCCATGACGCCAAGACTCGGTACCTGGAGGTGCATAAGCTACTCTACCCAGTTCTTATTGCTTCTAGGAAGCTCCAACACGACTTCCAAGCTCACAAGATTTTAGTTGTAACTTCTTATCCACTGCGTGCAATCTTGCATAACCCCAACTCTACTGGGAACATTGCAAAGTGGGCAGCGGAATTGGCCGAGTTTGACCTTGAATTCGTCCCAAGACAAGCGATCAAGAGTCAAGCATTGGCGGACTTTGTGGCGGAATGGACCCCCTCTCCGTCAAATCCTGCGGGCCCAAGTGAGCAGAAGCCAGAAGCCAAGGTTCTGGTCTTCACCGAGCCTCACTCTACTCTCTACTTTTACGGCTCCATACTGAAGCAGGGGGCTGGAGCTGGAGTCCTTCTCCTCGCTCCGACTGGGGAGAAGGTCAAATACATGGTTCACCTTGACTTCAAGGCGACCAACAACATGGTGGAGTATGAAGCACTAATATATGGGCTCAAGGTGGCACTATCATATTGTGTCAAGTAGCTGTTGGCAAAGGGTGATTCACAGCTAGTTACAAAACAAGTCAAAGGTGAATGCTGCTACAACAACCCTCAACTAGTTGCATACCTACTTGAAGTCCAGAAGCTTCAAAAGGACTTCGACGTCCTGAATCTTTGCCATGTCTAGCGTCTCAACAATGCTGAAGCCCACGAACTCTCGACGGAAGCTTCAATCGGAGCTTCGGCACCCGGCGGAACCTTCGTCCGGAGATTTTCAAGACCAACAGCTCATCCTGCCTAACTGAGCGAAGGGGGCGAGACCAGCACCTCGAAGCTGGCGGTTCCGATGGCCCTATTACCATGGCGTCCATCAAGGGTCGTAGGTGCTATAGGAAGCTCCGAGCAGCCCAGCACACAAGACTCAAATACTCAAGTCAGCTCCGATGCATGGATCTCGGAGATCTGGAGCTACTTGAAAGACAATTTCCTTCCTGAAGATAATGTATCCGCGGACTAGATAGTCAGATTGGCTAAAAGATACACACTGGTAGAAGGGAATCTCTATCGGCGTGGTGCCAACGGCGTCCTAATGTGGTGCATTACAAGGGAAGAAGGTTGTGAGTTCCTTGCAGGAATCCATGGAGGTAAGTGAGGGAACCATGCGTCTTCCCACAAGCTGGTCGGTAAATCCTTCCGGCATGGTTTTTACTAGCCTACAGCACTCCAGGATGCAACCGAGCTAGTGAAGAAATGTGAAGCATGCCAGATCCATGCAAAGCAAATTCACACACTAGCTCAACCTCTACAAATGATACCTCCTACATGGCCATTCATTGAGTGGGGGGTGGATATCTTGGGACCTTTCCCAAGAACCGTTGGAGGTTACAAGTTCCTGTATGTTGCCATCGACAAGTTCACCAAATGGCCGAAAGCAACTCCAGTTGTGACAATAAACAAGAAATCAGCTATCAATTTCTTGCAGTCCATCGTATGCAGATTTGGAGTCTCAAACAAGACCATAACTGATAATGGGACCCAATTCACAAGCTTTGCATTCCAATGATATTGTGAATGACCTCGGCATTCAAGTCAGCTACGCCTCAGTAGCTCACCTGGCAAGCAATGGTCAAGCTGAGAGAGCAAATGCAGAAATCCTAAAAGGACTCAAGACGTGCACATATGAGCGCCTGAAAAAACATGGAGCCAACTGGATCGAAGAGCTTCCGCCCACCTTGTGGGCAAACAGGACAACTCCAAATCGGTCAACTGGGGAGACACCCTTCTTCCTAGTGTACGGATCTGTAGCAGTCCTTCCTCCGGAAATCACCTCAGGGTCGCTCTGGGTCTGGACCTTCGATGATGCCACGCAGGACCAGCTCCGGCGTGAAGACCTTGACCTCGTTGAAGAGGGAAGGTGCTGAGCAGTAGTTCAGAATGCCCGATACCGCCAAGCTCTTCGGCACTATCACCAAAGGCATGTTCATAGCCGACAGCTCGAGGAAGGCGATCTGGTGCTACGGAGAATACAAACTCGAGAAGGGTTAAATAAACTCTCCCCCAGCTGGGAAGGACCCTTTCGAGTGATCAAAGTATCCCGTCCCGGATGTGTTCGCTTGGCAACTGAGGATGGGACACCTCTCCCTAATCCTTGGAACATTGAGCACCTCCATAAGTTCTACGCTTAATATCACGGAGGTGAGTCTATAGTTACATGTGATGCATGTTATAGAGTCATTGTACAGAATCGGGTAGCTCCTTTGGGAGAACAGCCGAACCTTCCCCGGAAAGTCCGCAAAGTTCAGGCAACACTTGTCACAGTCTCAGATCTAAAAGTGTAGCTAGCTACCTTGGGTCAAACGAGAAACGCAACACACTTAGCCTGGTTCCGTACCCTAAGAGTGTACTTGCTTTCCCTGTACCCCGGACCTATAATGAAAGACATCATTGTGTGAAAACAGACTCCACGTGCATTTATTTTGTACATGCTCAATATTTTTTATTTTTCTCTTTCTTGTATATAACAAAGTTGTGCAATTCTTAAGAAACTTTAGCTCGACCAATTCATATATAATTCAAGTTGCATTGTCAATTCTTCTGGGTCTAAACATTGTTAATGGTCTACTCGTCTAAATGCCGCCAAGCCAATCTAGGTCCGGAGTGTGCTATCGACTTAGCCTAGTCCTGCACCCTAAGTACGCCACTCTACCTACACCCTGGTAGGCCGATGTAAGGCGAGTCCAGGAACGATCAGACCTCGAGAAAACAAGCCAGTGCACTTGATTGTATGTAGAATTGTGTTCGACCTAAAAATTTCTTTCGAGAATAGTAAGCCGCAAACGAGTTATAGATAAGAAATGGATTTTACTATTTTTCTTGACTTTAGTGTGTAGGAAAAATAAAGATCTCATGATGATGGTGGATGAAGTCGGAGCTATCAAAGCTCCGACACCCCCTAAGGTGGTCTGCTATCGATGTTTCAAACATTGATAGTAGACATCGCCGGAGCTACAAAGTTCTGGCAAATCCAGGGGGCCAACCGTCAACGTCAAAATATGATGGTGGGAAGAATCCCCAGTGGGGTCTGCTGTCGATGCACCGCGTGTTGACAATGGTCGCTGCCGGAGCTACAAAGCTCCGACAACCCCAGAGGACTAATCGTTGACGTTTTACGTGTTGACAAGGGTCACTGCTGGAGCTACTAAGCTCCGACAACCTCAGGGGGCCCCTACTATCGATGACTTCGGACCTACAAACTACAAGTTCGAAGCACGAAAGTCTTCAACAAAATGCTACATCCTCTTGGTACATGTTCACAATCAAATTGTGTACATCTACCAGGGGGCCAAGTGGGACAAAGGTGTTGAAGACAAAAAATGAAATTCATAAAATTCTTGGATTTCATTAAACTGGAGACAAGAGATTACAAAATTGGAGAAAAAGAAGAGAAGATACAAGCGGGAGCTACAAAGAGAAAGTCCTAAACCCTATGGAAGAATGAGGCGACCTTCTGGGCAACCTCCGACACGCTGGCCTTGGCGGCATCTCCCTCTCCATTGATGGGACCTTCAAGCACCGGGTCCAGTGGGAAGTAAGGATCCCAACTTGTGTAGCACGTCAGCATGTACTCTGCGATGTTCTTCGCCAGGGATTGTCCTTCAGTTTCCAACTGGTCCATGATGACATCGCCCATCTTGTTGAGTTTGCTGCCCGCCGAGCTCAACGCCTTCAACGCCAGGTCCAGCTCCGGCTCCGGATCATCCGGGCGCACTGGACTGAAGCCCAGCAGCGTCACCGTGTCATTGGCTTTGCCCAAGAAGTCCCAAACCTATTGGTACTCCGCAGCCCTTGAGCCTCGCACCTCTTCCAAGGATCTCTTGGTCGCCGCAAGCTCCGAATTATCTCTTACAAGGCGCTCGACTTCTTTGGCGTTCTGCTGAATCTTTTCAGCAACTTTCCTTTAGAGTTTACCAAGCTCCTCTTCCCGGAGGTGGATCTTGTTTTGGCGGTCGACCAGGTCTTTCTCCCGGCCCTGCACTTTCTTCTCCCTGGCAGCAATTTCATTATCCCTCGTGGTGAGGTCTTGTCCCCGCTGCTAGGCCTTCTTCTCCTCTTTCTTGCAGCGCTCCTCCAAATTCTTGGTGCACTCCGCGAGACTCTTGTCACCCAGAGTCAGCCTCTGATTAAGATCATCCTCCCTCTTCACGAGGCATCCCGCAGCTCCAGGAGTTTTTGCTCTTCATCTTCGAGCTTTTTCTCCCACTCCTCAAGAGCCTCCCGGCGCTTAACTAGGTTGTCGTGGATGGCGCTGAGCTTCTCTTGGCGGTCATTCGCTGCTTCATTAGAAGCCATGACCTGCCCGTGGATGGCCCGAGACTGGTCGTTGAGGGATCGCGTCATGCTTTCCCTCTAATCCAGCAGCTGACCCCAGTACTCCAACCAGACCTTCTCCCTTTTCACCCACTCCTTGTCGTCGGCCAGCCTCGTCTGCGCTAGCTTGGTCTCGAATTGGAGCCGGTTGAGCCACCTCCTAAGGGTCTGGCGCTCCTCCTCGAGGGCCTTGCTGTCATGGTAAAAGGCCAATTGAACTTGACGAAGGCCGGAGCAGGCATTGTTGATGGATAACAACAAAGGGATTGGATACGGACCTGTCGGGGTCCTCTCCGCTGGCTCCAGCGGGTTCTCCATAACAAAAATCAGGTCCCACTCTACAAGAGAGGTCCCCTGAGCTTCCACGGTACTAGGGCCGCCCTCCGGGATAGCCTCGGTCGCCGCCGAGGAAGGTCCTGCAACAGAAATTTCTACCTCCGGAGTCGGCTCCAAAGGTCCCATCGCCAAGTCATCAGTAGTTATACCTCAGGCGGAGGACCGCCGGCTTCGTCTTGGCACTCTGGCTCAGGAGCGGGCACCTCCAAAACCACCACCTCTGGGGCAGGCATTGAAGATTCGGCTGGAGCTGAGGCCACTTCCGGCTCCGGTGCTGGTGCCTCCTCCGCTGTCGATTCAGGCGTCGGTGCTTCGACCTCCACCGGCTCGGGCATCGGCACTTCTGCGACAATCGGCTCAGGCACCGGAACTTCATCAACACTCGGCTCCGCCGCTGGGGCTTCAACAACATCCGGCTCTAGGGCCGGAACTGCAGAAACCTCCGGCTCTGAGGCCGGAGCGTCCATCATCTCAACATCCAAAACTGGAGCTTCAACCTCCAGAGTCGGTGCCGCGGGTACATCTTCATTCCCGTAGTCCGGCGCTACCATGGGAGCTTCAGGGGATGACTCGAGGTCAAGGACCACAAAAGCTGGCGCCGGAGCTACCGCGGCCTCTGCCACCTCTTGGGGCGGCGCTGGAACTGGAGTCAGAGCCTCCGTCTATGCAGAATCAGTTGTTGCTGCAAGAACCGGAGCTTCAGCCCCTTTCTTGGGCACCCTGTGGATGAAGTACGAAGAAACTCAAAACATGGTTACAACAAAAAAACAATAAACTGAGGTAAAAAATCAAATTTACCTCGGAAGGCTTTCGCTCCAGCTAGCGCGGAACCTCTTCACCGGACGCTCAGGCCGGACCCTGTCGCCATTGGCGTAGTAGCTCTGGAAGGCTCCACGGAGCATACTGCCTCCGTCGGCGTCGCCTTGGTTGAGGCCCCCCTTGACTGAGAAGGACCCTCAGACCTAGAGCCCTTAGCTGGCCCTGGTACCGGAACCACATGGCTGGAGCTAGCGTCCCGAGGAGATGCCGATGCTAGAGTGGTTGCCTCCATAGAAGACCTCCTCCGCCAGGGAGAAGGAGCTGTCGTGGAAGGAGCAGGTCCGACGGACCTCCCGTCAGAATGTTTCAACTTCCTCTTGCGGCTCGAGGGCTCGGCCAACTCCTTGCCCTTGCCTATGACTTCAGCTCTTGGCTTCGGGGCGGGAGCGGAGCCACCTTCAGAAGCTTCGGGGATTGCCACCCCGGAGGTTGATCGCCTCTCCATTAGGTCCAAGTCGTCCAACGGCGGCATCTTCCTCCGGAGCTCCCTGCACTCCTCTGGTATCATATTCATAGGAAGGAAGGCCGCTAGTGGAGACACGTTGCCAGGGCCAATGTTCCCAGGCTGGAACTTCTTGAGATGGGTCTTCAAGGATTCATCGGTCAAGTTGGTGCCCGAACCAACCTCAATGCGGTTGGTATCCATCTCACTGTTGAAGGCCCAGGAAGGTCGCCCCCTAGCCCCAAGCGGAGCCCACCTGTTCATCAAGAAGTTGTCGAAGACCATCTGAGGGGTCACCCCACCTTCGACACACTCCTGGATTCTGTCCAGAATGGGCCTGTACTCCCTCGACAGCTCCAGCACGTCACTCCAAATGTCGGTGCCGATGTGGGGGAGGCCTTCAGGCAGTTCTAGCCCCACGTGTCCCTCGACGGTGATGACCACCCAGTCTTTCTTCCAGTCGTCCCACTTGCTGGAAGGAAAGGACCTCAAGTACTTGAGGGGGGAGTTTTTCTGCTTCACAAAGTAGTAGAAGCCGATGAACTCATCACTCTTCTCAGTGGGGTGGACAGTGAAGAAAGTCCGGAACAACTCCACGCAAGGGGGCACTCCCACCCACATCTCGCAAAAGTGGATGTAGGTTGCCACCAGCAAGATTGAGTGGGGGTCGAGATGGTGGAGCTGCATACCATAGAAATCAAGCAGCATCAGAAAGAAAGTGGAGAAAGGTGGATCAAACCCGCCATGGCGTACCCAAAGAAGTACACCATATCTCCAGCTCGCTCCTTCTCGAAGGGAAGCTTGCCACAGCGAATGTCGTTGTTGAAGGAGTCACTGGACCAACCCATGTAGGTCCGGACCCTAGACAACTCCTTCTTGCTCCCAATGCGGCTCTTGGGGAGTCCCAACTTCATCGCAACACAGTGGGGCGAGAGATGAAAAGCAGGCGAAAGTTTGGAGGATTCAAGCGTAAGTTCAAATGAAGGCGTAAAGAATCCCCAAATGGTGCGCGCTTTCCTTCTTAAGTAAGCCCCTGCAACGCTTGGATGGAAACCACAGAGGGGTCGACGATACAGTTCAAAAATTTCACCCTGCCAATTACAAGGGGGTCCGGGGCCACCCCGATGATCAAGTCGATGTCCTTACCCCAGGCGAACAGTTGTCATGATGAAAGGCAGGAAGCCCGAGGGCGGCGGCCTGACAGGGCGCGCGGAACCGATACGGTTTTCGTATCGGGAACCGGCGACCTTCAATTGCGTGAGATCCACACGCTCAGATCTCACCTGCCGCATCCTGGATATGCCATGCGGCGATGGTTTAACTGCGAACTGACACCAACGGCACATCCAAAGACCCTTAAAGACACGGCTCAAAAACCGAAAGATGGACCCACCTCCGGCAGAACGACTTCATCCAAAAGGTCTCTCCCAGAGGTGGGCCCAGGGGGCCACTGTCGGTACTCTGCGTACTGAATATCCCTTGGGACTGCAAAAAGAGCAAAGGAACTTCACCTGTCTGAGTTGAAGACCTCCGAAGGCCCCACGTGTCATATGGAACCGGACCTGCCTCCCTTCTATGGTTAGTCCCAGTGCTGCCACGTGTATCCTGCAACCGGAGCTACATCCCACACATGGGATAT
This sequence comes from Tuctoria greenei, assembly GCA_036927565.1. NCBI lineage: Eukaryota > Viridiplantae > Streptophyta > Magnoliopsida > Poales > Poaceae > Tuctoria > Tuctoria greenei. Next base: position 124,904,578 of record JAYESD010000011.1, on the reverse strand, counting down.
CTCCGGGCTAAATACCTGTGCGGCACCCCCGAACCTAACCCCTGACAGAGGGAAGCTCCGGTACTGACACGTGTACAACAGCACCGGACCTACCCGTCCCTGAAGTAAAGCTCTGGAGCTGCCACGCGTCCAACTGCCGGACCTTCAACTTCAACAAGGAGACTGGTGGACCCCCAATGGCTCGGACCTTCAAGGGGCAATTAAAGTCTTCAAGACCCGATTAAGTGTCATTAATACCATCTTAATGACACACAATCGGAGGGCCCTTAATACCAGTAACGACACTGTCAAGGCGCGTTACCACACTATTAAGGGTAATTGAGCTCATTAATTGTGTATTAAGCATAAAAAACCGCCAGGGCCACATGTCGGGCCAGGCTAACTATGTAACAACCAGTCCTTGTACTATAAAAGGACTGGTCGAGCGATACACAAAAAAGACTCTTCCAGACTCTGCTCCGACACATGCCCACAATCGCTCAGACGCTCAATACAACGACAACACACACCCGTAGAGTAGGGTATTACGCTCAGGAGGCCCAAACCACGTAAATCCTCGTGTCAACTTGCCATCGTGTTCTGAATCTTTACGCGCCCACAACCGAACTACAAACTTTGCGGGCTGCCAACAGTAGTATCGGGAGAATTGCCGAAACCACACTCCGACACAGGATGATGGTGTAACGGTCAACCCTTGAACTATAAAAGGACTGACCAATCGATACATAGGGAGGACCCTCTGGGACGCGCGCTCTAGCGACTCTTGCTGGATTACGCACGGGGAATCTTCCAGACACTCTGGTCTCTCACACACAAGCACTCAGATGCACAATACAACAACAACACTCACCCGTGGAGTAGGGTATTACGCTCAGGCGGCCCTAACCACGTAAATCTTCGTGTCAACTCGCCATCTTGTTCTGAATTTCTGTGTGCCCCAACCGAACTAAGAAACTCTGCGGGCTGCCAACGGTAGTACTGGGAGAATCGCCAGAACCAGACTCTGACAGACTCCCTCTCCGTCAAACCCTGGGAGCCCCAGTGAGCAGAAGCCAGAACCCAAGGTCCCAGTCTTCACTGAACCTCACTGGACTCTCTACTTCGACGGCTCCGTGTCGAAGCAGGGGCTAGAGGTGGAATCCTTCTCCTTGCTCCGACTGGGGAGAAGGTCAAGTACATGGTTCACCTTGACTTCAAGGCAACCAACAACATGGAAGAGTATGAAGCTCTCATCAACGGGCTCAAGGTGGCACTATCCTTTGGTGTCAAACAGCTGTTGGTAAAGGGTGATTCGCAGCTCATCATAAAACAAGTTAAAGGTGAATGCTGCTGCAACAACTCTCAACTAGCTGCGTATCTCCTTGAAGTCCAGAGACTCCAGAAGGACTTTGAAGTCCTGAATCTCTACCATGTCCAGCGTCTACACAATGCTGAAGCCGATGAACTCTCTACGAAGGCCTCAAACGGAGCTTCGGCTCCTGACGGAATATTCGTCCGAAGGTTGTCAATACCAACAACTCAGCCTGCCGAACTGGGCGAAGGGGGTGAGACCAGCACCTTGAAGCTGGTGGTCCTGTTACCATGGAGTTCACCAAGGGTCGTCGGTGCTGCTGGAAGCTCCGAGCAACCCAGCACGCAAGACTCAGAAGCTCAAGATAGCTTCGATGCATGGATCTCGGAGATCTGAAGCTACTTGAAGGATAACGTCCTTCCTGAAGACGGTGTATCCACTGACCTGTAGGATCGAAGAGCACATGAAAAGCTACCATAGGGGGTGAATGGTAGATTAAAAAATCTTATGCAGCGGAAGCAATTAAATCCCAACCCCTTCGGCAGAAAAACAATCTGTTAAAGAAATCGTGTGTGAGACTAATCTAAACGTGTTTCACTGTGACAAAAGTGATAGATATAGAATCAAGTCACGAAGACAACACAACAAGAATCATGAAAATCCGTCGAGAGAAACTCAAGTTACGATCGAAAGATCGAACAAAGGTCAATCTGTCCTATCTGAGAAAAACAGTTCTGGAACGCTGCAAAGAAACTTGTGTAGATCACGAAACCACAAATCAAATGACCGTAAAATTTTGACAGATGGTATATAATCAAGTTGTGAAGATAACCTAAAAATAATCATGTCAATTGGATCTGTAAAACTTGAGTTATGATAAAACCACCGAAGAAAGGTAGTGATGTGCAGAAAACTCGACGAGAAAAAATTGTCTGGAACAAGTTGGACGAACAAGGCACAAAAGTTCTTTTCAACTACAAATTTTATTCAATAGAACACAAGAGGAACAGCCCCCAAAGTCGTCTCACGAGCTCTGGCCTCCCTTGCTTATATAACCAGCCCTTAGGACAACCCAATCTCAACTAGGACTCTAATCCTACTCAAATCACGAATCAAAACTTTTCATAACTGCTTAGTACTCTTCTATACGCAGATAGAAGCAATCTTAAGACTTCCAAACACCTTAGGAACGTATCCCACATTCCTAGAACAACTCAAATTCGTGTTCCACACGATCCTAATATAACCAACTCAAAACTTTCCATATTTGAGTCAAACAAGACTCAGCCTCAGCTTGAGTCCATAACCTAGTCGATTGGACCTTTCCGACCAATTCTTTATGTCCACATCTCTTCACCATGCCTTGGAACCATGTATCCACGTCCATGCACTCCTTGCATGCGTGCAAACATCTTCCAACGACGTCCACAATACCTTCATATGCATTGTTCTTGATTCAAACATGTTGCGCAACCTCCCGATCAACTCAACCACAATTCCTCCCGAACTTGGTTGTTGAACCTCATCTTCTCCCTAAGACTAGTTCGATGGATCCTATCACCAGCCATGTGTTGAACTCAAGCAACACCTGTACATGAACAAACAACCAATCTGTACGAGCCCAAGTCCACGACTTGACTCAAATTAGTTCCGAACACAACACCTTATGTGAGCACCTCACATAAGCATGTTGCAAACCATAGCAAAATGATATCAACCATAACTACCAAAACACACCAAAAACTTAGCAAATGAATACTAAGCAATCTTTCCATCAATGTAAAGCAAGTACGAATCATTGCAAGATAAAAGCAAAACCACTGCAATCAAGCTCCGAACCTTGCCAAAGCTAACCGGACCTTGAACCGGAGCTTACCAAAGCTAGCCGGACCTAGAGCCAGAGCTAACCAAAGCTAGTCGGACCTAGACAAAGAAGTCGGACCTAGCCAAAGCATATCGGAGCTTAACAAAGACATGTCGGAGCCATCAAAGACATGCCAGAGCTGAAGACAAAGCTCACCGGAAAAAACATGTCGAACCTTGACAAAATGATGTTACGGCAGCATTCAAAACTTTTATTGTCAAAGTCAATGTATTCAGCACACATAGGTCTCACAATCTCCCCCTTGATGAATGCATTGGCAACACCACTTAAGATCCGAACATTGGCTTATTCACATTAAAAGTTTTGAAAACAATTTCTTCCCCTTTGTAAAACTAAAATAAATTAAGAAAAAAATCTCCCCTTGAGAAGAATCGTGCCAGAAACAATTGTGAATATGTGCAATGTGTAATCAATTTCTCCCCCTTGCATACTTATCTTTAAAAATTCACATATTATCTCTCCCCCTTTGACAATGTATTCAACAAGGTTTATAAGACAAATGTTAATTGTTATGAGCATATTATAGCATATACATATAAAACAAAGCTCATCCAAGTCATAATATCAAGTAACTTACACTATCACATCAATGAAATACATAAAGTAGTATAAGCCATGCTAGAGATCAAATGTAATTTTCAATTTAGCAAGTCATGATCTCACAAACTTAACTATTTTAAAACCAAAAAGCATGACACTTGTTGCTGCATTTTATTATTTTTCAAAGCACAAATTTAGATCATATGATATTTGTAAGTGATTATATGTGCATCTGCCTTATTCTAACCAACCAAGCCAAGTCTATGTCATTTGACAATCAAAAGCTTAAGGACATTGTTTTAGTCATACACAACTTCTTCCAAGTTCATATCTAAGTGCAATGATAAGCCATCTCAAAAGAAGAAGTGTGATGCATGCATATTCTCTTGATCTTTTCTCATTTTTATTTGATCATAAAAGCTCAACATGTGAATTGATTACTTGATTAATTCTTTATAATTAAAAGCACTTGTGAGCATGCAACAAGTTCAAAATAGCAAGAAAGTTCGACCATGACCAAATTTAGTATAAGTAATTTTCCAATTACTAGACATGGCAAAAACTACAAATATATAACACGAGTAATGTAATAAGAACATTCAGCATGTAAAAGGAATCACAAAGTCATATATGTATGAAATAATATGCTCATATTATTTTAATTCCAGATTCACACATAGACTTCTCAAGTTTGAAAACTCCCCCTCAATTTAAGCCATGAGGATGCATAACCCCTATTTCACTACAAATGTAACAAAAACGAGTGAAATCCAAAGGTTTTGTAAAAATGTCAGCCAATTGTTGTTCGGTATCTACATGGTGAAGCACAATGTTTCCTTTTTCAACATTATCACGGAGAAAGTGATACCTAATGGCAATGTCCTTAGTTCTAGAATGTTGCACAGGATTTTTAGCAATGCAAATGGCACTAGTGTTATCACAAAATAGTGGAACACTATCTAGATAGACCCCATAGTCCTTAAGTGTTTGAACAATCCAAAGAATTTGTGAACAAGCGCTAGCAGCAGCTACATATTCAGATTCAGATGTGGATTGTGCTACTGAGTTTTGTTTTCTATGGGACCAAGCAATAAGTGAATTACCAAGAAAATGAGAAGCACCAGAAGTAATTTTCCTATCAATCCTACAACGCCCAAAATAAGCATCTGAAAAAGCTTTCAAAGTAATGGTTGAGGAATAATGAAGAAAAATGCCAAATTCTTGAGTTCCATATAAGTACCTGAGAATCATTTTGACGGCTTGACGATGTGAAGCACGTGGGAGGCTTGAAATCGTGCACAAAGACATACGCTGAATTGTATGTCCGGTCTTGATGTCGTGAGGTACAAAAGTGATCTGATCATGCTTCTATATTCTTTTAGATCCACGAGTTCACCATCTTCATCAAGTTCAAGTGTTGTTGTTGTTCCCATTAGTGTCTGAAGAGGCTTGCTTTTGTCCATGTTGAAGCGCCTTAGGAGGTCTTTTGTATACTTCGTTTGATGCAAAAAGGCACCCTCCTTGGTTTGCTTGATTTGCAGCCCCAAAAAGTACATGAGTTATCCCATCATACTCATCTCAAATTATGAACTCATCAGAGCTGAAAACTTGGAAACAAGATCATGAGAAGCACAACCAAAGATAATATCATCCACATACACTTGAACGAATAATGAGTCATTGCCATACTTAAGCACAAAAAGAGTTTTATCAACCTTGCCCATGGTAAACCCCTTTTCAAGTAAGAATGTTTTTAACCTATCATATCATGCTCTTGGGGCTTGTTTGAGACCGTACAAGGCTTTGGACAGTTTGTAAACATGATTAAAAAATCTGAATTTTCAAAACCCAGTGGTTGTTTGACATAAACCTCCTCCTCTATGTAGCCATTAAGAAAATCACTTTTAACATCCATTTGATAAAGCTTAAAACCTTTAGATGAAGCAAAAGTTAACAAAATTCTTATGGCTTCTAATCTAGCAACAGGAGCAAAAGTTTCATCAAAATCTAGTCCTTCAACTTGAGTGAAACCTTGAGCAACCAACCTAGCCTTATTCCTAACCACAACCCCGTCCTCACTTTGTTTATTTTTAAACACCCATTTAGTTCCAATTAAAGTGTGAACTTGAGGTTGAGGTACAAGTTTCCAAACATTATTTCTCTCAAAATTTTCTAACTCTTCTTGCATGGAAATAATCCAGGATTCATTAGTGAGTGCGTGTGATATATATTTGGATTCAAAAGAAGCAACAAAAGCAGAATGAGCATGAGAGTTTGGATCACAAAACCTGGACCGTGTGACTCATTCGTGCAAGTTTCCAATAATTTGTTGTGGAGGATGAATTTTGAGAACCCGGAGGGGAGTGGACACTTCACAAGCTTCTTCTTATTCATGTTCATCACAAATCGATGAACTTGTGACTTGAGGAGGATTTGGACCAGCAATGGTGGTCATCGGTGCTGGCTGTGAATCAAAATCAGGAGCTGAAATAATGTCATTAGCTGCTGAATTTTCGGGCAGCGGGTCCACCTCTTCCTCATCTTCAACAAAAATGCTTTCCCCCTGCAGATATGGATCTGGTCCTGCAATGTTAGAACTAATACCTGGGCTAGTTTCATCAAAAGACACCTCACAAGTCTCCATAATTTTGTTAGTGTCAAGTAAAAGCACACGGTAGCCTCTAGTATGAGATGGATAACCAAGAAACATGCCATCAATAGATCTAGGTTCAAATTTATCAAGATTATCATGTTTATTAACAAAGAATTTGCAACCAAAGACCCGAAAGTTTGTAACACTATGCCTATGTCCAAACCGGAGCTCATATGGTGTTTTACCTAGCTTAGCGCGCAAGAAAAGACAATTTGAGACATAACAAGCAGTTGCAATCGCATCAGCCCAAAAATTTCTAGGAGTTTGATATTCATCAAGCATAGTCCTAGCCATCTCAACTAAGATTTTGTTCTTTCTTTCTACAACACCGTTTTGTTGAGGTACGTATGGTGAAGAAAATTGATGATATATTCCATTTTCAGCACAGAAGTGATCAAATGATTGATTTTTAAATTCGGTTCTGTTATAACTTCTAATTGCTTTTAAAGATCCTGGGTGATCAATTGATAATCTTCTTAAAGTTCTAAAGTGACTAAAAGCTTCATTCTTAGATGCCATAAAGTAAACCCAAGAGTATCTAGAATAATCATCAACAATCACAAGAACATACCATTTACCTCCGAATGATTGAACGCGTGAAGGTCCTACGGTATCAAGGTGCAAAAGTTGACCCGGTTCAGCTGTCATGATCACTGTGAGAGGAGTATGTGAACCTGCAAGCATCTTAGCATGTATACAAGAAGAGCACACAATTTCTTTGTCCCCTTTAAGCTTAGGCAACCCACGTATGCGATCAAGAGCACTAACACGCGCGAGATGATCAAAGCCTACATGACCAAGTCTACGATGCCAAAAATATAAATCATTGGAATCATTAGCAACTAGACACCTATGCTTAGAGGAAGGCATATCAAAATCAGCTTTAAAAACTCTTCCAAACCGTGACATGTTAAAAATAAGCTCACTTTTAGAATTTACAACTTTGCAGCAATTTTTAGTGAAAATAATTTCCAAATTTTCATCTAGCAGTTGTGAAATAGAAAGCAAGTTGTATTTCAAATTCTTAACAAGTGCCACATCCTTCAAAGTGTAGTGATCATTTACTCTAACCGAACCCTTAGCAATTATAGGAGTTGAAGAATTATAAGCAAAAGTAACATTCTCTACACGTGACACAAAAGAGAGGGAGGAGAACCATTCTTTGTTACCGGTCATGTGGCGTGAGCAATCTGAATCCAAAATCCAAATGTTTTCCTTCCTCAAGCGTGTAACCTACATAGAAGCACAATACGTCGATGACTCAATACTGGGGTTAGTCAAAAGGCACTTAGGAATCCAGTACTGAGTCACACGACGTCCAGCAGGAATAACACGCGAAAGCTGAGATAAAACAACAGGTTTATGAGCCAAAGCTTGAGGATTTTTTTACCCAACTACTGACCTACGAGGTGTTACATGTGTAGCACGAAAAATGGTAGGTTTGGGAGCAAACTTTGCATGTTTTCGACTCATTACAGCAGATTGCATGTTCCTATCATTCAGTTTAGCATGAGCAACAAATTTTGCATGAAAGTTATGAGATCTAGCAATCATTCTTTCCTTTTTTCTGTTGTTTAGCTAGTCTATAACAAAAATCTATGACATGACCATCTCTACCACAGTAGGTACAATAAATTTAACTTTGTGTTCATGTCTAGATGAGCAAGCAACATTTTTATTTGAAACCGAATGAGACAACACTCCTATAGATTTGAAAACCACTTCTTTTTGTTTAGGAATTGTTTGAATCAAACCACTTCCTAATGACTTTACAATTTTAGGTGGATGTGCCTTAGCATGAGCATGAGAAACAAAACCTAAACCAGTTTTATCATTGCAAGTCTTGGAAGAATTTAGCAACAAGTTTAGGTTCTTATTCCCATTACCAAACCGATCTAATGTCCTATGCATGTTATCAAGTTTATTGGACAGATCAAGGCAATTTTGACACGAAGTTTTTCCTTTCAATTTGCAACTGGAACAAAATTTAACTTCATGAGAATGTAAAGCATTGTTCAATATCGAAATTTCATTCATAGCATCTTGTAGTTTCTTATCAAGATCATCACAAGTAGAACAATGCAAATCAAATGTAGAACAGCTAGCATCTTTCAAGTTTTTATCATTAAGTGCAGCAAGCTCTCTTTTCTTTTCAATTTCTAACTCAAGTTTATCAAGTGTGGAGGTGTGTGCACTTCTTAATAAGGACAATTGTTCATATATTAATTCACATGAGGAACAAGAATCATCACTAGGAATCAAAGATTTCAAACGATTAATTTCAGATTCTAGTGACTCAATTTTAATAGTATTGTCCCTAAACTTTTTGTCCTTTTTCTTAACTATAACAGTGGCACGAGAAATAGCATCACACATTTCTTTGCAAGTAGGACATACCTCTTCATTGTCGCTGTTGTGTTCAGCCTCCTCCACACTTGATCTTGACTTGCCCGCCATGAAGCATAAGTTTGCAAAATCATCTTCATCTTCGTCACTTACAATGTCCACATCGCTTGAGCCAAGTTCTTGAAGTGCGGAGATAAAACTGCTCACCAATTGACGTCCTGTAAAACCCTTCTTTTTCTTCGTATCTTCTGCATAGGAGTGCTTCGTCCTTGTTTGCTTTTCATCCCGAGAAGTAGGACCTGAAAGGTTAGGGCAATCTGAACAAAAATGTCATGTCTTACCACATTCAAAACATCGTTGAGGTCCGAAGCTTCCTCTCCTTCTAGTTCTCACATTTTGCAATGCTTTTGAGAACCTAGTAGAGAGAAGTACTAGCTCCTCCTCTGGAAACTCCTCAATCTGTTCAAGGGTTAGAGAGGACAACAAAGCAAGTGTACCACAAGATAAAGATTGACCGGAGCTAGGCATGTCACGTTGAGAAACAAAAGCAATAGACTTGTTGGGGTTCTTACGTGATATTATGTTAATTTCATGAGTTTCTAACTTGGAATATAGCACATCTAAAGTAAGTGTACTCATGACAGTAGATTCACGAATAGATGTGACTTTCATCTCCCAAATTTACATATCTAATGCACTTAACAATTTTCTAGCATTTTCAGCATCTGAAAAATTAACATTCACTACGCAAGTTGCTAAGAATTCTATTAAAGCGGGCAAAAAGGTCATCAATAGACTCACCGGGTTGCATCTCGAAGCGCATGTATTCTTTCTTGAACATGTCTTTCCTTACCTCCTTGATCATGTTGGATCCTTCGTGGTAGTCACAAAGTGCTTTACACACATCGTATGCAGATCGGAGGTGTGCAACACGGTCGAAGTCGCTTTGAGTTAATCCTTGTATGATCAAGTTTTGCGCCTTGTTGTTGTCGACATCTCTCAGATTTGTAGTTGTAACTTGATCATTTGATGGCACTTCGTAAGGCTTGTACACCTTCTCCCATATTGCAAAGCCTTGCGCCTAGATGAAAGCCTCCATGTGTGCCTTCCAAACCTGAAAATCAATACCAGCAAACACACAAGGTTTGGCAGAGTATTTCTCCATGATGATTAGTCAGAAAACATGTGCAAATCACAATGATTAGAGCACCGTGGCTCTGATAACAATTGTAGGATCGAAGAGCACGTGAAAAGCTACCAGAGGGGGTGAATGGTAGATTAAAAAATCTTACGCAACGGAAACTAAATCCCAACCCCTTCGGCAGAAAAACGATTTGTTAAAGAAATTGTGTGTGAGACTAATCTAAATGTGTTTCACTGTGACAAAAGTGATATATATCATATATAATAAATTCACGAAGGCAACACAACAAGAATCACGAAAATCCGTCGAGAGAAACTCAAGTTACGATCAAAAGATCAACAAAGGTCAATTTGTCCTATCCGAGAAAAACAGTTCTGGAACGATGCAAAGAAACTCATGTAGATCAGAAACCACAAGTCCAATGACCATAAAATTTTGACAGATGGTAAATAATCAAGTTGTGAAGACAACCCAAAAATAATCACGTCAATTGGATCTGTAAAACTTGAGTTATGACAAAACCACCGAAGAAAGGTAGTGCTGTGCAGAGAACTCGACGAGAAAAACTTGTCTGGAACAAGTCGGACAAACAAGGCACAAAAGTTCCTTTCAACTACAAATTTTATTCAATAGAACACAAGAGGAACAGCCCCCAAAGTCGTCTCTCATGATCTCTGGCCTCCCTTGCTTATATAACCAGCCCTTAGGCCAACTCAATCTCAACTAGGACTCTAATCCTACTCAAATCACGAATCAAAACTTTCCATAACTACTTAGGACTCTTCTATATGCAAATAGAAGCAATCTTAAGACTTCCAAACACCTTAGGAACGTATCCCACATTCCTAAAACAACTCAAATTCGTGTCCCACATGAAATCCTAACATAACCAACTCAAAACTTTCCATATTTGAGTCGAACACGACTCAACTGCAGCTTGAGTCCATAACCTAGTCGGTTGGACCTTTCCGACCAATTCTTTACGTCCACATCTCTTCATCATGCCTCGGAACCATGTAGCCACGTCCATGCGCTCCTTTCATACATGCAAACATCTTCCAACGACATCCACGATACCTTCATATGCATTGTTCTTGATTCAAACATGTTGTGCAACCTCCCGGTCAACTCCAACCCTACCACGGGAGCTTCTGCCGAAGACTCTGAATCCAAATCCACAACAGCTGGCGCCGGATCTGCCATGACTTCTACCACCACTTGAGGAGGAGGCTCAATGGTCGAAGCCGGAGCTTCAGCATGCACAGCCACAATCACTGCAATAGATGCCGAAGTCTCTGACTTCTTTCTCGACACCCTGGAAATAAAGGGGCGAGAAGATTAAAGACATAAAAAAAACAAGATTAGCATGTCAAGGCGACCCCACGATGCTTACCTAGGGATGCTACCGCCCTAGTCACCGCGGAACCTCTTCTTTTGAGGCCCAGAGCCAGAGCCCACCAAGTCTAGTGAGACAACAACTTTAGACCTCAACTGGGGACCACTTGCGGCAGTTAGAGTCTTCTCGGTCGGAACTTCCCTTGCTCAGGAAGAACTTCTAGGCCTGGAGCTCTTAGCCAGCACTGAGGCCAGTGTTGACTGTTCGGAGCTAGCGCCTCTCGGAGACGCCTGCACCGGAGAAGGTGTAGTCGCATAAGACCTCCCTCGTTGGGGAGAAGGGGCCGTTGTAGAGGGGGCAGGCCTGACGGACCTCCCATCAGCGTGCTTTAGTTTTCTCTTACGGTTTGAAGGTTCGTCTGGCTCCTTGCCCTTGTCTTTGCCGATGTCTTCAATCCTCTGGCTCGGAACAGAGGCAGACACCCCTTCAGAAGCTCCGAGGATTACAACTCTGGGGGTCTGGCGCTTCTCCGCTTCGCCCAAGTCATCAAGCGTCGGCATCTTCCTCCAGAGCTCCCTGCTAAACTCTGGATTCATGTTTAGAGGAAGTAAAGCAGACGGTGGAGTCAGGGCCTCATCGGCAATAGCCCCGTGCTGAAGTTTCTTGAGGTGGAGCCTCAAAGCTTCATCATTCAAGTTGGATGTCAGCCCAGTTTCAATTCGGTCATCATCCATCACACTGTTGAAGGCCCAGGCGAGCTTCTCCCTTCTCCTCAACGGAGCCCACCTGTTCACCAATCATCCCATTTGCTGGAAGGAGACGACTTCAAGTACTTGAAGGGGTAGTTCTTGCGCTTCACGAAGTAGTAGAAGCCAAGCAAATATGTCCCCTTGTCGGTGGTGTGGACCGTGAAGAAGGTCCGGAATAGCGCGACGCGGGGAGGCACGCCCACCCACATCTCGCAGAAGTGGACGAAAGTTGCCACTAGCAAGAGAGAGTGGGGGCCGAGATGATGCAGTTGGAGACCGTAGAAGTCCAGCAGTATCAAGATGAAGCTCGAGAAGGGTGGGATCAGCCCCACCATGGCGTACGCCGAGAAGTACACCATCTCACCATGGTGCTTCTTCTTGAAAGGGAGCTCGCCAGCACGCACCAAGTGATTGAAAGAATCACTGGACCATACCATGTATGTTCGGACCTTCTTCAATAGTCCTCGCTCTGGATGCGGCTCTTTGGAAGACCTAACTCCATCGCGGCAAAGCGGAGCAAAGGAAGGGAAAGCTAGGCGGAGTTTGGGAGGCTCTGAGCGCAAGTTTGATTGAAAGCGTAAAGAGTCCTCAAACGGTGCATATTTTCTCTTTTAAGTAAGCATCCACGACGCTTGGATGGAAACCGCAGCGAAAGTGAAGCCACATTTCAAAAATCTACCCCGTCAATGACGAATGGGCCCAAGGCCACCTCGACAAAGAGATCGAGGTTATTACCCCATGCGAACCGTTGTCATGATGGACAGCGGGAAACCCAAAGGCGGCACCCTGACAAGGCGCTCGGAACCGATACGATTTTTGTATTGGGAACCGACGACCTTCAATTGCGTGAAATCCACACTCAAAGATCTCATCTGCCGCATTCAAAACAAGCCACACGGCGAGGTTTAACCCCAAACCACCACCCAATTGGCACATCAGAAGACCTTTGAAGTTGCAGCACGGGAATCGAGGATGGCTCCACTTCAGTAGAATAACTTAATCCAAAGGATTTCTCCCAGTGGTGGGCCCGAGGGCCACTGCCCGAGGATAACTCCGCATTATCGCCATTAAACTCCCAATCCTGACCTGCAACTGTTGGGGGGTTTGCAAAAGTGAGTACATGTCGTACTCAGCAAGTGTGGAAAGTTTGACATGTGGCTAATGATGACGAATATAATAATGGATGAGTGCTAAAAAGTACATTAAAACATTTGAAAAGCAATATATTACATGCATGTGAAGTAAACCCATCATAATCCACAAGTAATATCATAGTACCAGTCCTTATTCCATATCCATCATCATCATACCATTAACCATATTCAATACCAGAATTACATTCATAACCATCCATAACCATAATACCAAACCATAACCATCCCAAATACCATCCCAATACTAAGTTTCCTCTAATCATGGAAGTTGTCCAGGTGCTCATAACCGGGAGCACGGCTATCATGATAGTTTTATTAGACTCTGCAGAGTTTGTACCACTTTACTCACGTGTTTGTGATTTCATCACCCGTCGACGACTAAAGAACCTCTCTTATGCCAATTACACTTCCTTTGGTGTATGGCCAAGAGATCACAAAATAGTCTTTACAAAGGGATTACTAGCCTATTTAGACCCCACTGAGGTTTCACCGCTGGCGATGTCTCCTACAGAGCACATCTTCAACCAAGGGCCCCCTCTTGAGTCATTCGGATCCCAGGGTAGTCCAACCAATCATAAACAAACTCAATCCGACTACCCCTTCTCTGAGCATCCTTAATGGTCCAAATAGCACTAGCAAAGCCCTAATTAATCAGCTACGCCACACCCATACTTGGCCTCGTGGTGGCACTGTAGTCCTGGCTTATTCTCGCATGAACCGGTCCTTACACTACAGGAAAAGCGATCATTTGCGACGGCTATATTTATTTACGACGGCCAGCCGTCGCAAATAGAATAAATTGCGACGGCCCGCCACTGGTCGTCACAAATAACACGGCCGTCACAAATAACAGCTTATTTGCGACGGCCAACCCCAGAGCCGTCGCAAATAAACACTTATTTGCGACGGCCAACCCTAGTACCGTCGCAAATAAGGCACCCGTCGCAAATAAGTGTTTATTTGCGACGGCTGCTAAAAGGGCCGTCGCAAGTAACGTTAATTGCGACAGTCACGTGGTCGGGCCGTCCCAATTTAAGGGGCCGTGGCAAATAAGGGCCTTCATCCCGATCCGACTCTTCATTCTCGTCCACTCACGACTCATTGCCCCCGCCGCCCTCCGCGCGCCGCGCTGCCGCCCTCCGCCTCCCCGCGCTGCCGCCCGAGCGCGCCCCGCCGCCGCCGCCCGAGCGCGCTGCGCCGCCGCCACCCTCCGCGCGCCGCGCCGCCGCCCTCCGCCTCCCCGTGCCGCCACCCGAGCGCGCCCCACCGCCGCAGCCCGAACGCGCTGCGCCGCCGCTGCCCGAGCGCGCCGCGCCGCCGCGCCGAGCGCGCCGCGCCGCCGCCCTCCGCCTCCCCGCGCCGCCGCACGAGCGCGCCCCGCCGCCGCCCGAGCGCGCCGTGTCGCGGCCCTCCGCCTCCCCGCGCCGCTGCCTGAGCGTGCCCCGCCGCCGCCGCCCGAGCGCGTCGCGCCGCCGCCCCGCCCGAGCGCCCTGCCCGAGGCCCGGCCTCCTCGCCGCCCAAGCGCCCCACCGGCCCCGGCCTCCCCGTCGTCGCCGCCTGCGCACCCCGGCGACCTCGCCGCCCGCGCGCCCCGGCCTCCCTGCTGTCCGCGCACCCCGGCCTCATCGTCGTCGCCGATCGTCAAGTAACCCCCTTGTTTAGTTGTTAATGATGTTGATTATGCAAATTTGTTGTGGATTTCATGATATTTGATGTGGATTGTTCAATCTTCGAATGATTGTTGATCGAATGAGTAGAAATTGTTGCTCGATCTTGATGTTAATTATGCTTAGTTGTTAATGATGTTGGTTATGCAAATTTGTTGATAATGTTGTTGATTATGTAGATGTTAAGCATGCTTATGTTTTGCTTTAGTATTCTTAATGTTTATGTTCATTGCTGCTTATCGTTATTGAATTAAGTTATTAAATGTTCAAATTTTGATTAATTGTTATGTTTCTTTTAGCATGTTTAATGTTCTTTATATATATAAATATATAAATATAAATATGTATATATATATATATATATATATATATATATATACATAAGCGGGTTAAAACCGGCACAATCCGATTATAGCGCGTTAAACGATGATTATAGTCAACCATTAAAAGTTGATTATTGTCGTAACGTATGCGTCAAGATGATCACAGAGGCGAACAACGATAATGTGGACGGCCCTCACTATGAAACTTTCAACTCTGACCCACTTTTCTCCTCACTCTCGTTCTCTTTCCTCATTCGTAAATGATTTATAAATGAACATGAGCAACGTAACCTATAGCAATTGATTACCCGTTTCGGATCGGCACGTCTCACATGCCATTGGCATGTGAGACGTGCAGGTTCGGAATTGTCCCTTTTTGGACAGCCTCAGAGTGACCGAGGGGGCGTGGCTTGTGATGAGACGCGGGTTCGGATTTGGACGAGATTTCGGTGGCGTAACCCTGTTGTTCTCTGCTGCACCATTTTTGGGCGTGCAGTGGAGAACAGCGGGGTTATGCTGCCAAAATTCCGTTCGAATCCGGATCACGCGTCTCGTCATGAGCACGCTCCGCTCGGTCACTCTTGGGTGGGTTTATGATCTATCTGCCTAGGTTGTAGGGCCGTGACATAACACAACAATACATTAACGACAATTTCTTTCGTGTTAAACTGCAGAGCCAAACATGGGTGAAGACCGCAGTTGGATGTATACTGGCTGGAAGAGTAGAACTGGTGGTCACTCCGATGAGTGGTTTATCAAGTTAGATCAATTTTTGGATCGAGCATTTTCGTTGTCAACGGAAGATATGGTGTGGTGCCCATGTACAAAATGCCGGAACTCCAAGTTTTTGAGAAGATTGGAGCTTTCGTTTCACTTATGTTGAAACGGTTTCACTCCACATTATGAAGTGTGGACCTTTCACGGCGAGACTAATTCTCGAGTCATAGCAGAAGTGGATGAGGATGATGATATAACAGAGGTTGATAGGATGGATGAGATGCTAGAAGCTCTGGAAGCGGAGGATCCTCTTACAAATGAGGCAGAGAAGTTCTTCGAGGAGCTAAAGAAATCACAAGAGCCGTTGCATGAACACACGGCTGTGACCGTACTTGCTTTCTTGACCAGATTTATGGCAATTAAGTCCAAGTACTTTTTTTCCATCAACTGCTACAATGATCTCATGAAATTGATCTGCGATATCCTTCCACAACCTCACATAGCGCCACCAGATATGTATCACTCAAAGATCAAGATATCTGGTCTCGGTATGAAGTATGAGAAAATCGATGTGTGCCCAGACAACTGCATGCTATTCTGGAAAGAGCACGCCAATGAGAAGATGTGCTTGAAATGTGGTAAATCGATGTATGTCGAAGTTGTTAATGACGATGGCAATAATGTGATTACAGAAGTCGCACATAAGCAGCTTCGTTACTTGCCTGTGACACCTCGGTTGAAGCGGATGTTTCTCTCAAAAAGAACCGCAAGACACATGAGATGGCACAAAGAAGGTAAACGTGAGAACAAAGAATTCTTGACACATCCGTCCGACAGTGATGCATGGAAGGCGCTAGACCGTTTCGATCCAGACTTCTCTCGTGATGCAAGGAATGTTCGCATCGGATTAGCGACAGACGGATTCTCACCGTTCAGTACGAACGCCACACCATACTCATGTTGGCCTGTCTTTGTCATTCCGTACAACCTGCCACCTACTTTTTGTACGAAGAACGAGTTCATGTTTCTCAGCCTCATTGTACCTGGACCTGATCATCTCGGGTCACGTCTCAACGTGATGTTAAAACCGCTGATCGAAGAATTGAAAGTCTTGTGGACAGGAGTCGAAGCATACGACAGTTACAAGAAGCAGAAATTCAACCTTCGAGCTGCTTATTTGTGGTCCGTCCATGATTTGCCGGCATACGGCATGTTTTCCGGATGGAGCACTCACGGTCGTCTGACGTGTCCGATATGTTCTTCAAACACGGATTGCTTTCGACTAACTCATGGAGGCAAAATATCTTACTTCGATTGTCACAGACGTTGGCTGCCCTCGAATCATATATTTAGGCAGCAGAGGCATGTCTTTCGAAAGAACACTGTTGTTACTAAAGGACCACCGAAGAGTCTCAACGGGTCAGAAATTTCTGATATGTTGGACAAATTGGTGCCTGATGAAGGTCGTCCTGGATATTTTGTAGGTTATGGAGAGGAACACAATTGGACTCACATATGTGGACTTTGAGAGCTACCATATGTGAAGTCGTTGATTCTAATGCACAACATTGATGTCATGCATCAGGAGCGTAATATGAGCGAAAGTATCATAAGCACTTGCATGGATATGCCTGGCAAAACGAAAGACAATTATAAAGCTAGACTAGATTTGGCAGACATTTGTCACCGTCCAACTCTTGAAATCTCCGAAAGTGGTGGAAAGCCACGTGCTTCTTTCTGTCTTCGATTGAAAGAAAAGAAAGAAGTTATGAAATGGATGAAAACTTTGAAATTCCCAAATGGTTACGCAGCTAGCCTGAAACAAGCGGTAAATGTTAACACAGGAAATCTCACTGGGTTGAAGAGTCATGATTATCACATTATAATGGAAAGACTCCTACCTGTTATGTTCCGAGGCTATCTAGATGATGCGGTGTGGAAGGTTTTAGCCGAGCTCAGCTATTTCTATAGACAGCTTTGTGCTAAATAAATTAAGATCGAGATGATGGATAAGTTAGAGAAGGAGATACCCATACTTTTATGTAAGATGGAAAAAAAATTTCCACCGGGTTTCTTCAATCCAGTGCAACATCTGCTTATCCATCTTACATTCGAAGTTAAAGTTGGCGGTCCTGTGCAATATAGGTGGATGTATCACATTGAAAGAGCGCTACAATATCTGAAACCAATGGTTGGCAACAGGGCAAGGGTGGAAGGGTGCATCGCTGAAGCATATGCTCTTAAGGAAGTAGGATACTTTTCAAGTGTCTACTTTGCGGAAGAAAACAATATCAATACTTCGGCGATGCGGTACAATGTGGAAGAAACACCCCCTCTAAGCGACCTTTCCATTTTTCAAACAAGAGGCGCCACCGTTGGTAGCTACACGACCTACGTGCTATCCGAACATGAAAGGACTGTTGCTTTACTCTACATGTACGCAAATATAGAAGGCATGCAAGAATACTTCGAGTAAGTGTTTCTCCTATGTTTATGCTAATCGATATATTTTGCTACACATGTACTCTAAAAGATGTTTTTTCATGTTCAGCGAGTTCCACAAACAATATTGGCCACATAGGCATCAACCTACGGCCAAACAAGTAGAAGTGATGCGAAAGGAAGGAATAAATGGGGGGCCGAGTTTTCTATCCTGGTTTCGAGAATATGTAATATTATCTCGTCTTCTATGTATTATAAATTACTATTATTAAAGAAGTATTATTTTAACTCACGATCATTTATGACAGTGTCGGAGTCACAATGTCCATGAAGATTTGCGGCAGCTATCTTATGGATTGGTGAATGTTAGAAGCTATGGTCGATATGACGTAAATGGCTTCCGATTCCGTACAACTCATTTTGAAGCTCATCGTCCTCTCGCGGCAACATCAAATTCCGGTGTTGTGACAAGAGCAATGGACACTCAAGGGAATTTAACCGATTATTATGGGATCATTAACAAAATCCTTGAATTTACTTTTACCGGAAATAAGACCCTTCGAGTTGTCTTCTTTGACTGTGACTGGTTTGATCGTACTCATGGAACTCGAGAAAACCAATTTGGAATGGTGGAAGTGAAACATAAGGACCGACTACGAGGTTACGATACATTTGTTCTTGCGCATCAAGTTGAACAAGTGTATTATCTACCTTATCCATGCACGAAGCTCAGTGCTTGGTGGGTGGTATATAAGGTGAATCCTCGTGAGCGGCTATATACTCCTGGGGATGATGGTTACCATGATAGCGAAGACGTTGAAGAAGTGTACCAAGAAGAAGAGTTGCCAGACACTTTTATCGTCGAGCTTGGTGCAGGACTCGATCAATTAGTTGGAGATGTTGAAGACGTTGAAGATGTAGAGGCAGATGATACGCGAAAACGAAAATTAGAACAGGCCACGGTGGAAGATCGTTGGGCCGGTTTAAGGAGTAGGGCACAGACACATGACAATGATGTTGATGAATTTGAAAGTGACTACAAGTAATGTTTTCTTGAAGATAGTAACATGAATTTTATATATTTTATTTGCATATTTACTAATTATCTAATTATAATAGGATGGCGTCAAAGAAGGGTAAGAAGGTGTCGCTGACGAGGGGGTTCTACCCCTCTAGACCTCAGGACGCTTTCGTTGGTGCCTCGTCGACTGGCAGTAGACGCTCTCAGCTGCTGGGGCACGTTCAGACCAGCTCTAGAGCTTCGTCACAGGTAAATGTCACTCGTTTTTGACAAATTCTTTAAATTCAATTTCACATTAAACTTACTTATGAATCATTTGAATATTGTAGTACTCACCGGCTGACTCAGAGGCTGCGGCGCCTTCGGTGAGCCAGCCCTCAGCGTGTCAACCCTCAGCGAGCCAGCCCTCGGCCAGCCAGCCCCCGGCTGGCGATGAGTTTGTTCCTGAGGCCTTTGACTCGGCTAGTGAGGAGCCGTCCGGGTCACCTAACGTGGCACCCCAGTAGACGCGGAGGACGAGGAGGACTCACTTTGTTAGTCCTCCCGCGGTCCCTTCACAGAGGATCGTGATTCGTCCAGTCGGAGACAGGTAATAAAAATTATAGTGTTTAATTTTAATTTCTTTTGATTACTCAAGTAATGAATGCATAAATATCTTGCAGGGCTTGGGATGACATGTATTTCACCGGTGAGAGACACCACAGACCGGTGAACGGTGTCCTCGGGTCCATAGTGTGTTTGCACTATCCCGGGGTCATCGACGGGGTGCCTTCTCTTTCGTGGGAGGACTACGCACGAGTCCATAACCAGGAGCACGGCAACCTTCAGGAGGCCGTATGGGCCGATTTTATGGTAAGTATGTTAAAAAAGTTTCTAAGTTTCAACTCTTAAACTCTTTTAGTGAACAGCTCTTCAATATATTTTTTATCGCAGGCAAGATATAGTTTAGAGGACCCGAACGACCATCGCCAGTTTGAGGATGCGAGGCGAGTGTTTCACTACAACGCTGCCAAGGCGTTTTGACAAGCTTTGTTGAACACCTGCGTTCAACTTGTTAATGAGCACTTGAAGGCGCACCAGCAGCCCGTGCTACACTTCCGGCAAGCGAGCGAGATGCACCTGACAGAAGAGGAGTACGCGCAGGTACGTGGAGTGTAGTAAGTATTTTTATTTTGATAATTTTCTCGATGGTATTTTTAATGACTTCCAACTATGTGCAGGGCCACGTGAGCTGGTTGCAGGGTCGGACCGATGCATTTCGGGCCCTTTGTCGCTACTGGGCTAGCGATGAATTTAAAGCTAAGTCTGAGAAGGCTCGAGACTGTGGAGGGGTCGAGGGGAAGAGCAGGCACGGGCAAGATAACCACTTGCGTTTAGCTAAATGCATGGTAAGTGTGTGTAACTTATGTTTATATATTAATAATATATTGTTCGTACTAACACGTATTGACAGGAGCGCGAGATGGGGGTGCCGCCCACCCCTACTGAGGTCTGGAAGAGAGGTCACAGGGACCCTTCTCAGCCGACGGGGTGCAGTCAGGCTGCAGCCAAGCGGTTGGTAAGTTTAGAAAGCATTCATATTAAATATAACTATATAGATTGTTGAACTTACACAGTTTTCTTGTTTTGCAGGCTAAGTACGGGGAGGAGGCCAGGAAGATACACGGCGAGGATTTCGATTGGGAACGTCAACCGATCGATCCTCAAGCCGCGTATGCAACTGGTGGTGGAAAAGCACACGGAAGGTGAGTTTACAAGTCATTTTATCGTTTTCAATTCAAGGTATTCAAGATATTTCAATTTCATATTACTGACTCTCTTTTTTATAGGCTCGCCATATTCGACGGAGTCGTCGACTCTAGGGCGGGAAGACCTGTGAGAGGCAGCTCCACGCAGGCTTCTCGGTGGGCACGACTAGTCGTTGCGCCTCCCAGAGGGACATTGAGATGCAGTCCCTCTTCAGGCGTCAGGAGGAGTCGGAACGCCAAAGGATCATGATGGAGGCCACGATACAAAGCCAGGCAGCAGTGTTGGCGCAGATGCGGGAAGCAATGGAGGTAACAAAATAAAAACTAAAGTTCTCATTAATTCAGCGTAAATGACTTACTAATAGATAGCATTTAATGTTTGCAATGACAGGCCATGGCTCGGGCGCAAGGTCTGGGAATCCAGCTACCGGTACTACCACCGGTCCTTCCTGGCAATCCTTCTTCAGCGGGTCAGGTAAGTTTCTATGTAATCCTTCTTCTCCAGCGTAATTAGATTGAGATAGATGAAAGAGAGAGATAGTTAAATAGAAGAAAATGATTGAGATAGAAGAAAGAGAGAGATAGAAGAAAGAGAGACAGAAGAAAGAGTGAAAGATAGTTAGATAGAGTAAGAGGGGAATGAAGAGAGAGAGTAAGATGTAGATGGAGATAGAGATAGGGCAAGATAGAGGGAGGGAGATGTAGATGGAGATAGAGGGAGGAAGATAGAGGGAAAATGATAGCAATAGAGAGATAAAGTGAGAGAGAAAGATAGAGTGAGAGACAAAGAGAGAAATGAAAAGAGAGAGGAAGAGAGGGTGATCTAGATGAAGATAGAGGGAGAGGGAGTGAGAGAGATGTTGATGCATTTATATTCTAACTCTAAGTTTTATTAATTGCAGGGATCCGCGATGGCTGCACAAACGTCGCCGCCTTCGCTACCGCCGCCTGGAATGAGGCGCGACGACGACGACTTCGACTTCGTAGGTGGCTCCGGAGGTCAGATGGGCGAGTGAGCCCTTTTATTTACTTTGTTGATGACGATGTGAGATGTATCAAAATTTTAGTTTGTGATTGTGATGATGTTTGTGTATGTTGTGTATATATTGTGTATATTGTGTTTGTTGTGATTCTGGCCATCGAGCCAGGTAGTATTTTCTGTTTAAAAAAAATAAAAAACCTTATTTGCGACGGCTTTTTATACAGTACCGTCGCAAATAAGGACCCAAGCCGTCGCAAATAAGCATTAATTGCGACGGCCAGGCCGTTGCAAATAGCATCGTGGGTCCCGGAGGAGGACACGTGGGCCCTGCCCACTGAACTTATTTGCGACGGTCGGGCCGTCGCAAATAGAGGCCCTTAATTGCGACAGCCTGGCCGTCGCAAATAAGCATTAATTGCCACGGCTAGGCCGTCGCAAATAATTTTGCGGGGCCCACCAGCCCGCAGCAATAACTTGCGATGGCCTCTCCTAGCCGTCGCAAATAAGCTTATTTGCGACGGTGGCCGTCGCAAATAAGCTTATTTGCGACGTCGTATTCGCGACGGCCGAAAGTCGTCGCAAATAAGAAAAGCCGTCGCAAATAGCTTATTTGCGACGGCATTTGGCTTATTTGCGACGGCCACGACCGTCACAAATCGTCGGGATTCCTGTAGTGTTAGATCTAAAGCAAGCAAACCACCGTACATCCAACTCATCCATATACCAGGCTTGCTTAGATCACCCATTACCACATCATATTAACCAGTTCACATTAACCAAAATAACATTAATGTATAATTAAATGTGTAGTGTTGTTTTCCCATCTCAATTAATTAAGCGAAGCAAAAAGGTAAAAAGCTCATCCCGACTCTCTATCATATATCCCAGGTGACAAGGATGGTTTAACAAATCTATTAAACTTCCTACCATAGGATTTCCATCAAATTGACACAAGCATGCAATTTTGCAAACAAAACATTTATTTTAAAACAGGATCAATATGCTTCAAGAACACTTGCCTTGCTCTTGCGGTTGATTAGGGTCAAAGCCTTCAAACTCTTGGTGTTGTAGATCCTCTGTGGCACTCTCTAGCGCAAATCCATCTAATCCGCACTATAAACATACAAGACAAGAAACACAATCAAAGATTGCACAAATATTACTCAATATGATATGACATGCATGATTGATGCAAATGCAAGGTAGAACTTGTTAATAGATTGCTTTTAATGATCACTAACTAGTTCTAATAGATTTTAACAAGTTTATACAGGTTTGGATTTGATTAGATCTACTTTTAGAATTAATTCAATAGAAATTAGTCAACAAAATCGGACTAGTATGCGGGAGGCCGGACTAGTCCGCACTTCGCACAACTAGCGAACTAGGGTTTTCTAGATCGATGCAAATTTGGTGATTAGGGGTTGAATTCATGTAAGGAAAAGAGAATAGAAGGTATACCAAGTGTTTAGAACTCCAATGAATCAAGAAACTTGGAGGTAACACTTGGATCTTGGCGATCTAGGGTTGGTGATGAACTTGGAGATGAATTGGTGATGAAGAACGAAACTTGATGGAGATCTTGATCCTCTTTCGCTTCCTCCTCTTCTTCTTCTTGCTTGGGATCTCCTCCTCCCTCCTTGATGGTGGCTCTCCACGAACTAGGGTTTGGGTGGGGTGGAAAAGTGGCAAATAGATGTCAAGCCAAGGGGTGGGGTTGTTTATATAGAGGTGGAGGCTAGGGTTAGATGGATTTTGAGTTTGGGATGAGTAGGGGCCGGTTTAGAGTCCCACATGGGCTCTAAAAGAGTTAGGCACGACATCCCTAGGCCCACTTAACGTGAAACCAAAGAAACAAGTCATAAAACAAAAGATCAATTCGGAGTCGCGAAATATCGGACAAATCCGGAAAGGACCGGACTAGTCCGAAGTTGTCCAGAGAGAAAATCGGACAAGTCTGGCCAAAAATCGGACATGTCCGACTTTAGTCAGAGAGGAAAACGGACAAGTCCACTGGAACACCGGACTAGTCCGGAAAAGGTCAGAGACTTAGTAAATTTTCAAGGATTTTTGGAATATCGGACTAGTCCGCATAAAATCGGACAAGTCCAAAAGTTTCTAGAGGCAAAATCGGACTAGTCTGCAGCAAAAACGGACAAGTTCATTTTTAGTCAGAGAGAAATTGGACTAGTCCTCAGCAAAATCGGACTAGTCCGCACTTTCCTGCATTTTAAGTGCGGTTTTACTCCAAATCAATTTTGAACTTGTCCCTCTTGTTGTGGGTTAATGTTAAACATGTATATGAGTGTAAGTAGGGCATGATGCATGAAAATGAGGGTGTTACAAACCTACCCCCCTTAAAATGAATCTCACCCTCGATATCCGACGCGGAAGAGAAGAGACAGGGAAATTCCTTCTTGAGATCATCCTCCAATTCCCACGTTGCTTCTTTTTCTGTGTGGTGCTTCCATTGAACTTTACACCATCGAATCACCTTGTTCCTTGTGACTCTCTCCTTGGTTTCCAAGATCTTAACCGGTTGCTCGGCATAAGTCAAATCTTCCTCTAGTTCCAATTCTTCCATTGGCACTTGTTCTTCCGGTACTCTCAAGCACTTCTTGAGCTGGGAAACATGAAAGACATCATGGACGTCCGAAATATGAGCTGGCATCTCCAACTTATACGCTACTTCTCCTCTTTTGTCCAAAATATTGAATGGTCCAATATAACGAGATGCTGGCTTGCCTCTTATGTTAAACCTCTTATGACCTCTCATTGGTGACACCTTGAGATAAACAAAATCTTCTATTTCAAAGGCTAATTTCCTTATCCTATTGTCTGCATAGCCTTTTTGTCTTGATTGGGCAGCCCTCAAGTTTTCACGAATTATTTGGACTTGCTTTTCGGCTTCTTGGAACACATCTGGACCAAATACTTGAGTTTCTCCTGCCTCATTCCAGAACAAAGGTGTCCTACACTTCCTCCCATAAAGCGCTTCATATGGTGACATTTTCAAGCTTGCTTGGTAACTATTGTTGTATGAAAATTCTGCATATGGCAAGCTCTTGTCCCAATTTTTCTCATGCTTTAAAGCACAAGCTCTTAACATGTCCTTTAAAATCTGGTTGGTCCTCTCGGTTTGTCCATCCGTTTGAGGGTGATATGCTGAACTAAAATTCAACCTCGTTCCCAAAGCTTCATGCAATTTTTGCCAAGACCTGGAAGTAAATTGAGAACCTCTATCCGAGACTATCTTCTTCGGTACTCCGTGTCGACACACAATATGCTCCATGTATATTTCGGCCAATTGTGCAGTTGTATACTTGGTCTTGACAGGAACAAAATGAGCTGGCTTGGTCAATCGATCCACGATTACCCAAATTGAGTCATACCCGGACTGGGTACGCGGTAAACCAACTATGAAGTCCATTCCAATTTCTTCCCACTTCCATTCCGGAATCTTTAACGGTTGTAATAGTCCAGTTGGCCTTTGATGTTCCGCCTTGACTCGTTGACACACATCACACAATGCTACTTATTCAGCTATGTCCTTCTTCATGCTATCCCACCAATAGCAAGTCTTCAATTCTTTGTACATCTTCATACAACCGGGGTGAATCAAGTACGGTGAGTCATGTGCCTCCTTTAATATTGTCTCCCGGATATGCTTTACATTAGGCACAATGATTCTCTTTCCAAGCCATAAGGTACCATGTTCGTCTTCATCAAATCTGAATTCTCTCCCTTCCTCGGTCCTTTCCTTGATTTCCTTGATCTCTTCATCCGCGGCATGTGCTTCTCGAATTTCTTGCTCCAGGGTTGGGTTTAACTCCATCATCTCCATCTCATTTACAAATCCAAGGTTCAACCATTCAAACTCCTTACATAACTCGAATGGTAACTCTCGAACTGTGAGTTGATGACTTACTCCCTTTCTACTCAAAGCATCGGCCACTACATTGACTTTTCCCGGATGATAGCTGATCCCTAAATCATAATCTTTGATGAGCTACAACCATATTTGCTGCCTCAAGTTCAGATCCGTTTGTGTGAAAATATACTTCAAACTCTTATGATCCGTATAAATTTCACAACTATGTCCAAGGATATAGTGCCTCCAAATCTTCAATGCATGTACCACGGCTGCAAATTCTAAATCATGTGTTGGGTAATTCTGCTCATGTTTCTTCAGTTGTCTTGATGCATAGGCGATCACTTCACCTTATTGCATCAATACACATCCAAGTCCTTGTCTCGATGCGTCGCAATAAATATCAAAACTCTTGCTCACATTCGGCAATACCAAAACTGGGGCTGTTGTCAACCTCTTCTTCAACTCCTCAAAACTATTTTGACAAGCTTGAGTCCATTGGAAAGCCTTTCCTTTCATTAGCAACTCCGTCATTGGATTGGCTATCTTGGAAAAGTCCTTGATGAATCTACGGTAATATCCAGCCATCCCAAGCAAACTCCTTATTTCTTTTACGTTTTGCGGTGGTTCCCACTTTAACACGTCTCTCACTTTTCCGGGGTCAACCGATACTCCTCCTCCTGAGATGATATGTCCCAAAAACGACACCTCTCTCAACCAAAACTGACACTTATTGAACTTGGCATACAATTGATGCTCCCTCAATTTCTGCAACGTAAGCCTCAAGTGTTCCTCATGTTCCTTCTCATCCTTCGAGTAGATCATAATGTCATTAATAAATACCACAACGAACTTATCCAAGTACTCCATGAAGACCTTATTCATGAGGAATATAAAGTAGGCAGGCGCATTTGTCAATCCAAAAGACATCACGGTGTACTCATAAGATTCATACTGTGTCCTAAAAGTTGTTTTGGGTATGTCTGATGGTCTAATCTTCATTTGAAAATATCCCGACCTCAAATCAATCTTAGAGAAGACACAAGCACCCTTCATCTGATCAAACAAGTCTTCTATGCGTGGAAGGTGTACTTGTTCTTGATTGTCACCTCGTTGAGAGCTCGGTAATCAACACACATCCTTTGGGTTCCATCCTTCTTGTCCACAAACAGCACGGGCGCTCCCCAAGATGAAGAACTAAGGCGAATAAAACCTTTCTCTAGTTGCTCTTGAATTTGTTTCTTGAGCTCCGCTAATTCCATAGGAGGCATCCTATACGGCCTCTTAGCTATAGGTGTAGTTCCAGGTATTAATTCAATAATAAACTCAATGTCTCGATCAAGTGGCATACCTAGCAACTCATCCGGAAAAACATCCAAAAATTCACACACCACCGGAATCTCCTCAATTGCGGCACCGTCCATATGATTCAGCTCCAATTGCTTTGGTGCGATTTGAGATGCTTTAAATTCTACGGTGATCCCTTCTTCATTGGTCAACTTCACCGTCTTCGTGGCACGCTCAATAACTCCATTGTGATTCCTTAACTAGTCCATACCAAGTATAATGTCCAATCCTTGAGAATCCAAAACAATGAGGTTGGCGGAGAAGTCTACCCCCCTTATTCTAAGGCTTACTTTTAGACATACTATATTTGTCCTCATCTCTCCTCCAGGAGACTTAACCAATAGAGTAAACTTCATATGAGAGATAGGCAAACTATACTTGGCAACATATTTTGATGCAATGAATGAATGTGATGCTCCAGAATCAAATAACATAGTCGCGGGGTTGGAGTTGGCGAGAAACATACCAATGACCACGTCATCCGCTTGTTGAGCATCCTCCGTAGAGACATGGTTCACGTTGCCACGAGCAAAATTCTGATGTTCGCGGTTTCCTTGCGGCTGTCCTCCATTGGGTCTTGGGTTTTGCCTCGGCGCATTGCTTCCTTGACCAAGGCCTGACTTAGGACATTGATGCGCAAAGTGTCCAGCTTCTCCACAAGTATAGCACTTCTTAACTCCACCAGAATTTGGATGGACTTGATTTTGCGCATTTGCACCGAGATAATTAGCACGAGGCGCATAAGGCATTGGAGGCCTAGGTGTTTGCATAACAGGGCGCTGCTGCACAAACTGAGTTGGGCGCGGTGCATAACCAGGGCGTTGAGCAGGAATAGAAGAGTTGTAATAATGCGCATTGGGCGGCGCAAAGCGAGGGTGCACATTACTTCCTTGTTGTTGTCCTTGATAGGGCGCCTTCCTCTTATTGTCTTGCTCCATCTCACGGATCTTGTTCTCAACCACGATTTCTTTGTCCACAAGCTTCTGAAAATTGGCATAATCACAGTTGAGCAATTGTACATGGATCTCATTGTTCAAGCCCATCATGAACAAGTACTGCTTTTGGCTGTCCCGGCTCACATCCTCAGGCACATACCTTGAGAGTTGAGTGAACTTATTGAGATATTCACTCACGCTTGATCTTCCTTGCCTTAAGTTCTCAAATTCTTGCCTCTTCAAAATCATAACTCATTCCGGCGCATAATGAGAACGAAAGCTCTCTTTGAATTCGGCCCAAGCAATTCTCTCTTGGTTCTCATGAGCATTGCATAAGGAATCCCACCAATCCGCAGCTGCTCCAACGAGTTGATGAGAAGGAAATAGCACCTTCTACCGGTCACTGCATTAGACAATAGAAAGTTTCTTCTCCACGGACTTGAGCCAATCATCCACGTCCATATGGTCAGTGGCTTGAGCAAAGGTGGGTGGTCTAGTCCTCATAAACTCTCCCAACCGGTTATGAGGGGGTGGGGTGGCAGTGGAGGCATGTGGGGTTGATTGTTGTTATTGCCAGCCTGCAGCTGTCCCATAGTTTGTATCATGGTCTGCATGAGCTGGTTTTGCATAGCCAATAGCTGCTCAATGTTGATAGCTCCCTGAGTAGATCATTGTCCAATGCTGTTCTGAGGCACTCCATTGTTCTCCTCCTCATCATTGCCATCCCTCTAGTTGCGAGCCCTCACCATCTGGAGAAAAGCAATAGGTAAGAATTAGAAAACGTCCCCAACTATATGCATTAAGGGATATGAAACTAAACAACTAGCTACACTAGACTAGGTGGACATGGCAATGCTAAAGCATACCAAAATCCTCTATTAAGCACACAAGCAAGCAATATATAGCAACAACACACCAACCAAAATGCATCGATTCTTGAGTGCTCCTATGTGCTCTAAAGTGTCCATTCTATCTAGGCTGCATCCTACGATCAACCTGTGGCTCTGATACCAATATGTGACACACAGTTCCGAAAATGAACCAAGTGAACGCATATGTGTGCCTAGGATGTTCAACACACATACACGAGTGCATCACAAAAGCGTATACAGAAAATTATCACAGAACAAGATTGATTAACAAATTTTATTAAGCAAACCATATTATCCTCGAATACAAACTCTAATGAATATTAATGACAAGTTCAACTAATGCAGCAAGAATAAACTAAATAAGCAAACTAAACAGCTAAGCAGCATAAGCAATAGGGTATAGCATAGCTCCATGCAACACCACAGGCAAGCTGACGGTAGACACGGCCTAGAACTCCGCATTATCGACATTAAACTCCCAATCCTGACCTGCAACTGTTGGGGGGTTGCAAGAGTGAGTACATGTCGTACTCAGCAAGTGTGGAAAGTATGACTTGTGGCTGATTCAAATGACGAATATAATAATGGATGAGTGTTGAAAAGTACATTAAAACATTTGAAAAGCAATATATTACATGCATATGAAGTAAACCTATCATAATCCACAAGTAATATCATAGTACCAGTCCATATTCCATATCCATCATCATCATACCATTAACCATATTCAATACCAGAATTCAATTCATAACCATCTATAACCATAATACCAAACCATAACCATCCCAAATATCATCCCAATACTAAGTTCCCTCTAATCATGGAAGTTGTCCAGGTGCTCATAACTGGGAGCACGGCTATCATGGTAGTTTTATTAGACTCTGCAGATTTTATACCACTTTACCCACGTGTTTGTGATTTCATCACCCGTCGACGACTAAAGAACCTCTCTTATGCCAATTACACTTCCTTTGGTGTATGGCCAAGAGATCACAAAATAGCCTTTACAAAGGGATTACTAGCCTATTTAGACCCCACTGAGGTTTCACCGGTGGCGATGTCTTCTACAGAGCACATCTTCAACCAAGGGCCCCCTCTTGAGCCATTCGGATCCCAGGGTAGTCCCACCAATCATCAACAAACCCAATCTGACTACCCCTTCCCCGAGCATTCTTAATGGTTCAAATAGCACTGGCAAAGTCCTAATTAATTAGCTACGCCACACCCATACTTGGCCTCGTGGTGACACTGTAGTCCTGGCTTATTCTCGCATGAACCGGTCCTTAGATCTAAAGCAAGCAAACCACCGTACATCCAACCCATCCACATACAAGGCTTGCTTAGATCACCAATTACCACATCATATTAACCAGTTCACATTAACCAGAATAACATTAATGCATAATTAAATGTGTAGTGTTGTTTTCCCATCCCAATTAATTAAGCGAAGCAAAAAGGTAAAAAGTCCATCCCGACTCTCTACCATATATCCCAGGTGACAAGGGTGGTTTAACAAATCTAGTAAACTTCCTATCATAGGATTCCCATCAAATTGACACGGGCGTGCAATTTTGCAAACAAAACATTTATTTTAAAACAGGATCAATATGCTTCAAGGACACTTGCCTTGCTCTTGCGGTTGAATAGGGTCAAAGCCTTCAAACTCTTGGTGTTGTAGATCCTCCACGGCACTCTCTAGCGCAAATCTGTCTAATCCACACAATAAACATACAAGACAAGAAACACAATCAAAGAGTGCACAAATATTACTCAATATTACATGACATGCATGATTGATGCAAATGCAAGGTAGAACATGTTAATAGATTGCTTTTAATGATCACTAACTAGTTCTAATAGATTTTAACAAGTTTATACAGGTTTGGATTTGATTAGATCTACTTTTAGAATTAATTCAATAGAAATTAGTCAGCAAAATCGGACTAGTCTGCAGGAGGTCGGACTAGTCTGCACTTCGCAGAACTAGCGAACTAGGGTTTTCTAGATAGACGCAAATTTGAAGATTAGGGGTTGAATTCACGTAAGAAAAATAGAATAGAAGGTATACCAGGTGTTTAGAACTCTAATGAATCAAGAAACTTGGAGGTAACACTTGGATCTTGGCGATCTAGGGTTGGTGATGAACTTGGAGATGAATTGGTGATGAAGAACGAAACTTGATGGAGATCTTTATCCTCTTTCATTTCCTCCTCTTCTTCTTCTTGCTTGGGATCTCTTCCTCCCTCCTCGATGGTGGCTCTCCACGAACTAGGGTTTGGGTGGGGTGGAAAAGTGGCAAATAGATGTCAAGCCAAGGGGTGGGATTGTTTATATAGAGGTGGAGGCTAGGGTTAGATGGATTTCGAGTTTGGGATGAGTAGGGGCCGGTTTAGAGTCCCACATGGGCTCTAAAAGATTTAGGCACGACATCCCTAGGCCCATTTAACGTGAAACCCAAGAAACAAGTCGTAAAACAAAAGATCAACTTGGAGTCGCGAAATATCGGACAAGTTCGGAAACGACCGGACTAGTCCGAAGTTGTCCAGAGAGAAAATCGGACAAGTCTGGCCAAAAATCGGACAAGTCCAACTTTAGTCAGAGAGGAAAACGAACAAGTCCGCTGGAACACGGGACTAGTCTGGAAAAGTCCAGGGACTTAGCAAATTTTCAAGGATTCTTGGAATATCGGACTAGTCCGCACAAAATTGGACAAGTCCGAAAGTTTCCAGAGGCAAAATTGGACTAGTCCGTAGCAAAAACGGACAAGTCCGTTTTTAGTCAGAGAGAAATCGGACTAGTCGTCAGCAAAATCGGACTAGTCCGCACTTTCCTGCATTTTAAGTGCGGTTTTGCTCCAAATCAACTTTAAACTTGTTCCTCTTGTTGTGGGTTAATGTTAAACATGTATATGAGTGTAAGTAGGGCAGATGCATGAAAATGAGGGTGTTACAGGTAACGCAGCCATTAAGGCACGTTATCATACTATTAATCGTATTTAATATCCATAGATTGTGTATTAGGTCCTTAAATACACCAAGGCCACATGTCGAGCCAGGTAAAGGTTGTAACGGCTTGTCCTTAGACTATAAAAGGACTAGCCACACGATACATGGACGGACAAGCTCATACGTCTGCCTACACAAGAGAAATCCTCAATACAACAACACATACCCCGTGGAGTAGGGTATTACGCTCAGGCGATCCGAACCACGTAAATCTCTCGTGTCATCATCTTGATCTTGATCTCCGCACGCCCAAACCAAAATAAAAACCTCTGCGGGCTACATTTAGTAGTAATGGGGGAAGTGTCGTTCTCACACTTCTACAGATTCTATAGTAAATTGCAGCTTACGTGCTTGCATATAAAATTGTATTATTATTTGCATCTATCAGTTATATTTTAAATAATTTCTTGTGGAAGGCCAGAAGTAAAAAATGGCAGTAGTCGTGGCTAAAACAGAAACTTGTTGGGTGCGGGTGTGAACATGAAACCAATATGGTTGTAGCTAAAACGGACAAGAAAAATGTGTGTTCACGTCTGCAACCCGCATACTTGCTTTTAGCCTGACAGGTGGGCTAAAATTAATACTATTCAAATATTGATGTATATAAACTTGACGCCATCCCCACTCCCCCTTCATCCAGATCTCACGTCATCATCACTCTGACATCCTCTAGATCTCACACCATTGTCACTCCTCCTTCCTCCAGATCTCAATTGCCATCACTCCCCAATCCACCACATCTCTCGCCATCGCCACTCCCCCTTTCTCCAGATCTCAAGTCGTCGTCGCTTCCCCATCATCCACATCTCTCGCCATCTCCACTCTCCCTTTCCTTAGATCTCACACCATCACCACTCGCTATCCTCCAAATCTCACAACATCGCCACTCCCTTTTCCTCCAGATCTCAAGCAATCACCACTTCCACTACAGGAAATGCGACCATTTGCGACGGCTGTAATTATTTGCGACGGCCAACTGTCGCAAATAAGACGAATTGCGACGGCCCGCCTCTGGCCGTCGCAAATA
The DNA here is from genome assembly GCA_036927565.1 of Tuctoria greenei. NCBI lineage: Eukaryota > Viridiplantae > Streptophyta > Magnoliopsida > Poales > Poaceae > Tuctoria > Tuctoria greenei. The sequence continues at coordinate 124,871,523 of JAYESD010000011.1, read as the reverse complement.
ACTTGGCCGTTGCAAATAACAGCTTATTTGCGACGGCTGACGTCGGGGCCGTCACAAATAAGGTTTATTTGCGACGGCCAACCCCAGCGCCGTCGCAAATTACTGTACCGTCGCAATTAAATGACTTAATTGCGACGGCCTTGACATATGACCGTCGCAATTAAACTAGCCGTCGCAAATAAGGACTAATATCTGCCCCATCGGGCCCGATAGCTCATTCGACACCGTCGTCCCCAACCTCCCGCGCCAGCCGCCGCCCCACCGCGCCAGCCGCCGCCCCGCCGCCGACCCCGACGCCGACTCCGCCGCGCCCCCACCTCCTCCCCCGCCGCGCTCGCCGCCGACCCCGCTGCGCCCCCGACCTCCCGCGCCAGCCGCCGCCCCACCGCGCCAGCCGCCGCCCCGCCGCCGACCCCGACGCCGACTCCGCCGCGCCCCCACCGCCTCCCCCGCCGCGCTCGCCGCCGACCCCGCCGCACCAAACTCAGACGCCCGCCGACGCGCCCCCGACCTCCCGCGCCAGCCGCCGCCCCACCGCGAGCACATTGCAGTACATTGCCTCACAGTCACAAACTCAAAGACCTCGCCCTCAGGTAGTGTTTCCTTGCCATTTCATTCTGCTGCCATATTAGCTAGAGAACTTGTACATATTCCTTCTGCGTTTGTGTGCTTTCTTTCACTTTTAAAGAGATAAAAGTGGTTTTAGATTTCCTTGAGTTTGACCTCAGATGTTTTTTATACTTAATATTGCCATATTACTTGAAATTTAACATGCTTCTCCACATATATTGGACAGTATCCATTTCCTCATATGTTTGTAATATAATCTAGTTAATGATGTTGCTGCATGTAATTGCTGAAAAACAAGATAAAAGGATGGTTTGCTGCCCTACAAGTCGCCTGTAGAAATTTAACATGAATTGGTTTCTTACTACTCTAAACAGTGTGTGCCTAGCTTTGAATTGCCATGGCCGCCTAGTCCACGTAGCAGTGGCCACTAGGTGCTAGCGGAAATACAGCGACAAACTTAGGACACAATGCTTTTGAGAATACAGTGGTTTTGTAGTTTAATGTTCATTCAGTTCTCATACAGTGGTTCCTATTTTACTATGAAAATATGATGCTGGACTATGCTTTTGTATCCCATATATACTCTGTGAAGTCTTCTATTTTTTCTTAGCATGTTACTTTCCGATTGCTTGGGACTAGAAGCAAATTATATGCCACTATGTTTTTTTATTCATGATAAGTTGTCCTGTGAGGATGCGCTATATTTGCTTCCTCCATTGGTTCTAGGATTCCATTTATTCATTTGAACCCAACTTTTGTGTGAGTGAAGCAGGAGAAGTAAACCATTTATTTAGGCATTTAGCAGGCAATGTCTTGTTTTTCATAGGTGCCTGCAGACGCCGCCCGTCGCCCCGGACGCGCTGTCCGACGCCGCCGGGCTCCTCCGACGCCTCCCCGGCGGACTCCCCGACGCCCGACGTATGATATTTTCTTTCTTCTCAATTGCTAGCTAGTTCATTGCTTGCCGTATAGATTCCCAAGGTAGTTCATTGCTAGTTCATTGCTTGCCGTTGATAATGCATGTATAGCTGCCCGGATGGTAATATGAACTTCACAATTGCTTGCCGTTGATAATGCATGTATAGCTTGCTATTGAAGGTAATATGAAGTTCACATTGATTAGTTATTAGCATCTAATTCTCATTTTGCATAAGGGATCAATTAGGATCAATTTTGCATATGGGATCATTTCTAGGAATGCAATGCAAATATGCAACACAGACAGACCCTTGTGGGGAGGAGGAGGAAAAAAAAGAATAGGAGCAGCAGCATGAGCACAGGAATCGGAGCCCACCGCCGGCACCGACGTGCGTTGGGGATCGGGTGAGCCGGGCATCGCGTCGGTGGGAAGCGTGTGGCCGGGCATCGTCGTCGTGTCCCCGTGCACCCGCCGGTGGCGTCGTGGCGGGGGGCATGCAGGGGCAAATATTGTCGCCATGGCGGGGAGGCGGAACTGCCGGTTGGGGGATGCCTGCGCGGCGAACATCGTCGCCATGCCGGGAGGCACAGCCGCTCGTCGCCGTGCTAGGAGCTGCAAGAGCCTGGCCTCACGGGCAGGGGGGAGGTGACGCCGTGGGGGCGCAACGGTGGCGATATGGGGGCCTCGCGCGCCGCTGGTGGGCGGCGATATCAGTTGGGATGGGGCCCAAGAGACCGCGGGGAGGGGGGCGGAGGGGAATGCATCTATAGGGCAGGTCACCTTGCCAGACATGGCGCATGTCATCTCAGGCGAGGGGCGATGGAGGAGGACGAACCTCCTCGTCTGGCTACTGGGCCGAGCTTGTGGGTTGGAACCGGTTCCAAACCGTGGTTATTGAAAACAGATCGGTTTGGGTTGGGCTCAGAAGTAGGTGTGGGTTGGGTTGGTTTGGTTTTGTATGTTTATTTTACAGGCTGGGTTGGGCCGGGTTGATTGATACAGAAAAAATGGATTGGGTTTGGGTTTAGTCCAGGTCCTGGCCGGGTTGAGTTAGTCCACTATCCAAAAAATGGATTGGATTTTAGGCTATCTTTTTTGCTAATATGTTTTTTTGTCTTGCATAATTGACTAATATGCTTTATATGCTCTCTTGTATTACACTTGTGATTTCACACTTGTCCATTGTGGCTAATATGTTTTTTATTCAGATTTTGTAGTGAATGCATAATTAGATTTTGTAAATGCTTTATATGCTTTATATATTTTTGTCTATAGCTTGGTCTGTCATTCTGAATTTCTATTCTGTTTAGTGTATGTTTGGACTTTAGTGCATTCATATAATGTTCTTGAGTGACTACTTAATATATATAAATAAAGGGGTTTTAGGTCGGCTCGGACCAACCCGGAAGGGCACGACACGTAATAAGTGTGATCGTGCCGTGTAGACCATTGTAGTGGTACCGTATGCGTCAAGTCGACACGGAAGCGAACGGGTTGGTAAGGACGTCAATGACCCGCTATTGCGTGGACGGTGGAAATGGATGTGGAATTGTCATCTAAGACCAACTTTCCTCTCACTCTTTCTCTAGTTCTTTCCTCTCTCTTAAATGACCTGAAAATAAAAATGAGCAACATAACCTATAGCAATTGATTACCCGTTTCGGATCGGCACGTCTCACATGCCATTGGCATGTGAGACGTGTAGGTTCGGAATTGTCCCTTTTTGGACAGCCTCGGAGTGACCGAGGGGGCGTGGCTTGTGACGAGACGTGGGTCCGGATTTGGACGAGATTTCGGTGGCGTAACCCTGTTGTTCTCTGCTGCACCATTTTTGGGCGTGCAGTGGAGAACAGCGGGGTTATGCTGCCGAAATTTCGTTCGAATCCGGATCACGCGTCTCGTCATGAGCACGCCCCGCTCGGTCACTCTTGGGTGGGTTTAGGATCTATCTGCCTAGGTTGTAGGGCCGTGACATAACACAACAATACATTAACGACAATTTCTTTCGCATTAAACTGCAGAGTCAAAAATGGGTGAAGACCGCAGTTGGATGTATACTGGCTGGAAGAGCAGAAATGGTGGTCACTCCGATGAGTGGTTTATCAAGTTAGATCAATTTTTGGATCGAGCATTTTCGTTGTCAACGGAAGATATGGTGCGGTGCCCATGTACAAAATGCCGAAACACTAAGTTTTTGAGAAGATTGGAGCTTTCGTTTCACTTATGTCGAAACGGTTTCACTCCACAATATGAAGTGTGGACCTTCCACGGCGAGACTAATTCTCGAGTCATAGCCGAAGTGGATGAGGATGATGATATAACAGAGGTTGATAGGATGGATGAGATGTTAGAAGCTCTTGAAGTGGAGGATCCTCTTACAAATGAGGCAGAGAAGTTCTTCGAGGAGCTGAAGAAATCACAAGAGCCGTTGCATGAACACACGGATGTGACCGTACTTGCTTTCTTGACCAGATTTATGGCAATTAAGTCGAAGTACTTTTTTTCCATCAACTGCTACAATGATCTCATGAAATTGATCTGCGATATCCTTCCACGACCTCACAAAGCGCCACCAGATATGTATCAGTCAAAGATCAAGATATCTGGTCTCGGTATGAAGTATGAGAAAATTGATGTGTGCCCAGACAACTGCATGCTATTCTGGAAAGAGCACGCCAATGAGAAGATGTGCTTGAAATGTGGTAAATCGAGGTATGTCGAAGTTGTTAATGACGATGGCGATAATGTGATGACAGATGTCGCACATAAGCAGCTTCGTTACTTGCCTGTGACACCTCGGTTGAAGCGGATGTTTCTTTCAAAAAGAACTGCAAGACACATGAGATGGCACAAAGAAGGTAAACGTGAGAACAAAGAATTATTGACGCATCCGTCCGACGGTGATGCATGGAAGGCGCTAGACCGTTTCGATCCAGACTTTTCTCGTGATGCGAGGAATGTTCGCATCGGATTAGCGACAGACGGATTTTCACCGTTCAGTACGAATGCCGCGCCATACTCATGTTGGCCTGTCTTTGTCATTCCGTACAACCTGCCACCTGCTTTTTGTACGAGGAACGAGTTCATGTTTCTCAGCCTCATTGTACCTGGACCTGATCATCCCGGGTCACGTCTCAACGTGATGTTAAAACCGCTGATCGAAGAATTGAAAGTCTTGTGGACAGGAGTCGAAGCGTACGACAGTTACAAGAAGCAGAAATTCAACCTTCGAGCTGCTTATTTGTGGTCCGTCCATGATTTGCCGGCATACGGCATGTTTTCCGGATGGAGCACTCACGGTCGTCTGACGTGTCCGATATGTGCTTCAGACACGGATTGCTTTCGACTAACTCATGGAGGCAAAATATCTTATTTCGATTGTCACAGACGTTGGCTGCCCTCGAATCATATATTTAGGCAGCAGAGGCATGTCTTTCGAAAGAACACTGTTGTCACTAAAGGACCACCGAAGCGTCTCAACGGGTCAGAAATTTCTGATATGTTGGACAAACTGGTGCCTGATGAAGGTCGTCCTGGATATTTCGTAGGTTATGGAGAGGAACACAATTGGACTCACATATGTGGACTTTGGGAGCTACCATATGTGAAGTCGTTGATTCTAATGCACAACATTGATGTCATGCATCAGGAGCGTAATATGAGCGAAAGTATCATAAGCACTTGCATGGATATGCCTGGCAAAACGAAAGACAATTATAAAGCTAGACTAGATTTGGCAGACATTTGTCACCGTCCAACTCTTGAAATCTCTGAAAGTGGTGGAAAGCCACGTGCTTCTTTCTGTCTTCGATCGAAAGAAAAGAAAGAAGTTATGAAATGGATGAAAACTTTGAAATTCCCAGATGGTTACGCAGCTAGCCTGAAACGAGCCGTAAATGTTAACACAGGAAACCTCACTGGGTTGAAGAGTCATGATTATCACATTATAATGGAAAGACTCCTACCTGTTATGTTCCGAGGCTATCTAGATGATGCGGTGTGGAAGGTTTTAGCCGAGCTCAGCTATTTCTATAGACAGCTTTGTGCTAAAGAAATCAAGATCGGGATGATGGATAAGTTAGAGAAGGAGATACCCATACTTTTATGTAAGATGGAAAAAATTTTTCCACCGGGTTTCTTCAATCCAATGCAACATCTGCTTATCCATCTTCCATTCGAAGTTAAAGTTGGCGGTCCCGTGCAATATAGGTGGATGTATCACATTGAAAGAGCGCTACGATATCTGAAACCAATGGTTGGCAACAGGGCAAGGGTGGAAGGGTGCATCGCTGAAGCATATGCTCTTAAAGAAGTTGGATACTTTTCAAGTGTCTACTTTGCGGAAGAAAACAATATCAATACTTCGGCTATGCGGTACAATGTGGACGAAACACCCCCTCTAAGCGACCTTTCCATTTTTCAAACGAGAGGCACCACCGTTGGTAGCTACACGACCTACGTGCTATCCGAACAGGAAAGGACTGTTGCTTTACTCTACATGTACGCAAATATAGAAGGCATGCAGGAATACTTCGAGTAAGTGTTTCTCCTATGTTTATGCTAATCTACATATTTTGCTACACATGTACTCTAAAAGATGTTTTTTCATGTTCAGCGAGTTCCACAGACAATATTGGCCACATAGGCATCAACCTACGGCCAAACAAGTAGAAGCGATGCGAAAGGAAGGAATAAATGGGGGACAGAGTTTTCTATCTTGGTTTCGAGAATATGTAATATTCTCTCGTCTTCTATGTATTATAAATTACTATTATTAAAGAAGTATTATATAATATTCTCTCGTCTTTTATAACAGTGTCGGACTCACAGTGTCCATGAAGATTTGCGGCAGCTATCTTATGGATTGGTGAATGTTAGAAGCTATGGTCGATATGACGTAAATGGCTTCCGATTCCGTACAACTCATTTTGAAGCTCATCGTCCTCTTGCGGCAACATCAAATTCCGGTGTTGTGACGAGAGCAATGGACACTCAAGGGAATTTAACCGATTATTATGGTATCATTAATAAAATCCTTGAATTTACTTTTACCGGAAATAAGACCCTTCGAGTTGTCTTCTTTGACTGTGACTGGTTTGATCGTACTCATGGAACTCGAGAAAACCAATTTGGAATGGTGGAAGTGAAACATAAGGACCGACTACGGGGTTACGATACATTTGTTCTTGCGCATCAAGTTGAACAAGTGTATTATCTACCTTATCCATGCACGAAGCTCAGTGCTTGGTGGGTGGTATATAAGGTGAATCCTCGTGAGCGGCTATATACTCCTGGGGATGATGGTTACCATGATAGCGAAGACGTTGAAGAAGTGTACCAAGAAGAAGAGTTGCCAGACACTTTTATCGTCGAGCTTGGTGCAGGACTCGATCAATTAGTTGGAGATGTTGAAGACGTTGAAGATGTAGAGGCAGATGATACACGAAAACGAAAATTAGAACAGGCCACGATGGAAGATCGTTGGGCTGGTTTAAGGAGTAGGGCACAGACACATGACAATGATGTTGATGAATTTTGAAAGTGACTACAAGTAATGTTTTCTTGAAGATAGTAACATGAATTTTATATATTTTATTTGCATATTTACTAATTATCTAATTACAATAGGATGGCGTCAAAGAAGGGTAAGAAGGTGCCGCCGACGAGGGGGTTCTACCCCTCTAGACCTGAGGACGCTTTCGTTGGTGCCTCGTCGACTGGCAGCAGACGCTCTCAGCTGCTGGGGCACGTTCAGACCAGCTCTAGAGCTTCGTCACAGGTAAATGTCACTCGTTTTTGACAAATTCTTTAAATTCAAATTCACATTAAACTTACTTATGAATCATTTGAATGTTGTAGTCCTCACCGGCTGACTCAGAGGCTGCGGCGCCTTCGGTGAGCCAGCCTTCGGCGAGGCAGCCCTCGGCCAGCCAGCACTCGGCGAGGCAGCCCTCGGCGAGTCAGCCCTCGGCCAGCCAGCTCCCGGCTGGCGATGACTTTGTTCCTGAGGCCTTTGACTCGGCTGGTGAGGAGCCGTCTGGGTCACCTGACGTGGCGCCCCAGCAGACGCGGAGGACGAGGAGGACTCACTTTGTCAGTCCTCCCGCGGTCCCTTCACAGAGGATCGTGATTCGTCCAGTCGGAGACAGGTAATAAAAATTATAGTTTTCAATTTTAGTTTCTTTTGATTACTTAAGTAATGAATGAATGAATAAATATCTTACAGGAGTTGGGACGACTTGTCTTTCACCGGTGAGAAACACCAGAGACCGGTGAACGGTGTCCTCGGGTCCATAGTGCGTTTGCACTATCCCGGGGTCATCGACGGAGTGCCTGCTCTTTCGTGGGAGGACTACGCACGTGTCCATCACCAGGAGCACGGCAACCTTCAGGAGGCCGTATGGGCCGATTTTATGGTAAGTATGTAAAAAAGTTTCTAAGTTACAACTATTAAACTCTTTTAGTGCACATCTCTTCAATATATTCTTTATCGCAGGCAAGATATATTTTAGAGGACCCGGACGACCATCGCATGTTTGAAGATGCGAGGCGAGTGTTTCACTTCAACGCTGCCAAGGCGCTTCGACAAGCTTTGTCGAACGCCCGTGTTCAAATTATTAATGAGCACTTGAAGGCGAACCAGCAGCACGTGTTACACTTCCGGCAGGAGAGCGAGAGGCACCTGACGGAGGAGGAGTACGCGCAGGTACGTGGAGTGTAGTAAGTATTTTTTTCTGATAATGTCCTCGATGGTACTTTTAACGACTTTCAACTATGTGCAGGGCCACGTGAGCTGGTTGCAGGGTCGGAACGATGCATTTCGGGCCCTTTGTCGCTACTGGGCTAGCGACGAGTTTAAAGCTAAGTCCGGGAAGGCTCGAGACTGCAGAGGGGTGGAGGGGAAGAGCAGACACGGGCAAGATAACCACTTGCGTTTAGCTAAACGCATGGTAAGTGTGTGTAACTTATGTTTATATATTAATAATATATTGTTCGTACTAACACGTATTGACAGGAGCGCGAGACGGGGGTGCCGCCCACCCCTGCTGAGGTTTGGAAGAGAGGTCACAGGGACCCTTCTCAGCCGACGGGGTGCAGTCAGGCTGCAGCCGAGCGGTTGGTAAGTTTAGAAACCATTCATATTACATATAACTATATAGATTGTTGAACTTACACGATTTTATTGTTTTGCAGGCTAAGTACGGGGAGGAGGCTAGGAAGATACACGGCCAGGATTTCGATTGGGAACGTCAACCGATCGATCCTCAAGCCGCGTATGCAACCGGTGGTGGAAAAGCACACGGAAGGTGAGTTTGCAAGTCATTTTATCGTTTTCAATTCAAAGTATTCAAGATATTTTAATTTCATATTACTGACTTTCTTTTTTATAGGCTCGCCATATTCGACGGAGTTGTCGACTCGAGGGCGGGTAGACCTGCGAGAGGCAGCTCCACGCAGGCTTCGGGTACGGGAGGTCGCCGCTCGCAGAGGGACATTGAGATGCAGTCCCTCCGAGAAACTGTAGAAGAAAATGAAAGGCGACATGAGGAGGAAAGGAGGGCGATGGAGGCCACGATCCAAACCCAGGCAGCAGCGTTGGCGCAGATGCGGGAAGCAATGGAGGTAACAATCTAAAAATTAAAATTCTTATTAATTCAGCTTAAATGACTTACTAATAGGTAGCATTTAATGTTTGCAATGACAGGCCATCGCTCGGGCGCAGGGTCTGGGAATCCAGCTACCGGTACTACCACCGGTCCTCCCAGGCGATCCTTCTTCAGCGGGTCAGGTAAGTCTCTATGTAATCCTTCTTCTCCAGCGTAATAAGATTGAGATAGATGAAAGAGAGAGATAGTTAGATAGAAGAAAATGATTGAGATAGAAGAAAGAAAGAGATAGAAGAAAGGGAGACAGAAGAAAGAGTGAAAGATAGATAGAGTAGGATGGGAATGAAGAGAGAGTAAGATGTAGATGGAGATAGAGAGAGGGGAAGATAGAGGGAGGGAGATGTAGATGGAGATAGAGGGAGGAAGATAGAGGGAAAAGGATAGCAATAGAGAGATAGAGTGAGCAAGAAAGATAGAGTGAGAGACAAATAGAGAAATGAAAAGAGAGAGGAAGAGAGGGTGATCTAGATGAAGATAGAGGGAGAGGGAGGGAGAGAGATGTTGATGCATATATTCTAACTCTAAGTTTTATTAATTGCAGGGATCCGCGACGGCTGCACAAACGCCGTCGCCTTCGCTACCGCCGCCTGGATTGAGGCGCGACGACGACGACTTCGACTTCGGAGGTGGCTTCGGAGGTTAGATGGGCGAGTGAGCCCTTTTATTTACTTTGTTGATGACGATGTGAGATGTATCGGAATTTGAGTTTGTGATTGTGATGATCTTTGTGTATATATTGTGTATGCTGTGTATGCTGTGTATATTGTGTTGTGAATCTGGCCATCGAGCCGGTTAGAGTTTTCTGTTTTTAAAAAAAAATAAAAAACCTTATTTGCGACGGCTTTTTATACAGTACCGTCGCAAATAAGGTACCTAGCCGTCGCAATTAAGCCACTGCTATTTGCGACGGCCAGGCCGTCGCAAGTAAGCTTTAATTGCGACGGTCAGGCCGTCGCAAATAGAGTCGTGGGCCCGGAAGAGGACACGTGGGCCCTGCCCTCTAAACTTATTTGCGACGGCCTAGCCGTCGCAAATAGCAGATATTAATTGCGACGGCCTGGCCGTCGCAAATAAGCTTTAATTGCGACGGCGCAGCCGTCGCAAATAAGGCCGCGGGTCCCACCAGCCCGCAGCAACAACTTGCGACGGCCTCTCCTAGCCGTCGCAAATAAGTTAATTTGCGACGGTGGCCGTCGCAAATAAGCTTATTTGCGACGACATATTTGCGACGGCCGGAGGCCGTCGCAAATAAAGAAAGCCGTCGCAAATAGCTTATTTGCGACGGCATCTGGCTTATTTGCGACGGCTTCGGCCGTCGCAAATCGTCGGGATTCCTGTAGTGTTCTCCTTTCTCCCTGTAGATCCTGCCGGGCGGCCCATTCCATCCGACATCTCTCTTCTTCTGTGTGGAGGATAATGGTGCCAACGACCCCCTTCTCCCCCATGTGAAGGACCTCGTCCATCTGACAAGACCTCTTTCTACTCCCAAATGAAGAACGCCGGTGGAGCTCCCCATCCTATGTGTGGTGAATATCGGTAAGGTCATCTTCCTCTCTTATGTAATTTTGTGGAAATATATCATATCCTGACAATTGATCGTAATTTTTTTTCATAATTTCTGGAACTTCTAGATGTGGCTTTCAAGAGGAGATTTAAGCAATATCCTAAAAATACTAAAATTACGAAGCATTGCGCTGAGCTCCCACAATAGCTTGCACTTGCCATTCTCAGTCCGGGCCAAACAGTACCTTGCCATCCAACCTCTCAAGCCAAATCAACATGGTAAGCTATCATCTGGTTACCTCCCTTCATTACCACAGCAACTTTTTTAAAATCATGGTCGGATTTCATATCCTCCACTTGGCTCCACATTTTCTTTAACATTGCGATGTGTTTGTATGCTTCGTTGATGGCATCTCGGCAGTCGCACTCCTCGCCGAGCAACCGAGGCAGGCTAGCGCCCGACATGTCTAGTTGTGGCATGCTGACGAAGGACGTGTTGTTCGAAGTCCTACTACAGCTTTCAGCAAAGGACATATGTCGCCTCCGTGCTGTCTGCCGCTCATGGCGCTCCGTCACCACCGATCCCCTCTTCATCAAAGCGCACTCCGCCCGCCATCCAGGGCCGCTTCTCTTGGCCACATTCAGGGGCGATCTGAAGCATATCCATGTGTTGGATCTTTCTGGCAGAGTCCTCAAGCGGGTGGCCTATCCCATTGGTCCTCTCGAGCTGTGGTTTACTCGTCTGAACCTAGCTTGTCTATTTACAGAGTGGAACATGTGTTGCGTGCTCAATCCAGCTACTGGAGCTGTTCGCGTCCTCCCTCAGGATTCGGCACCAGAGCATGAGCATCTTGTAAGCAACCCTTACACCTTCTTTGTGATGGGACGAGTCAGGTCCACTAGGGTGTACAAGGTGATCCGGATGGTGTTCAACCGGCCTGGAATCTTGACCCTTGGATCCAAGGCCATTGGTCAGCAGCTTTTTGAGGTGGTTACCATCAACGGTAGCACTGATCATGCACAATGGAGAGCATTGCCGCGCCCAATTGTGCCATCTGTTAAGCTGCGAACTGGTGCTGTAGTTGATGGAGTGGTGTATTTCCTGGCAATGGATATACAAAATGGCATTACTTCAGAGCTCATTGTTTCGTTTGACCTTGGGAGAGAGCAATGGGGGAGATGTCTCCCTGGGCCAATAAGTGACAAGGCACAGGCTCAGAAGAAGTATGGTTCAAAGAACAATGAACTTGATGATTTGGTTGAGCTAAAAGGTTCTCTAGTTCTAGCTTACTACTATGAGGACCCTTATATCATGGACCTTTGGTTTCTAACGGACATCCAGAATAGAACATGGGTGAAAGAATATAGCATACCAATTATCCAAATTATTCGGTATCGTTATGAGTTCTTTTTTAAGCCATTGTTTTTCTTAGATGATGGAAGGTTGATCATTTATTATGAAGATATGGGGCAGCTGTTCATATGTGATCCAGGAACCAATACTTTTGTACAAATGGAAGCGGGGCATTTTGAATCAGTTGGTATGTTCACAGGAAGTTTGTTGGATCTACCAGAGGGTGATATGGTGTAGTATCATAACGCATTGCTACTCAATTAAGTCTGTTGTATCCAATCGCAAGATTCACTATCCTAGTTTGAAATGGAACTATATATCAATATTGGTAATATTTGAACAAGGCATTTATTTCCCTCTTAGTATGTATACTATGTTTATGCACAATTACTTGACAATTTGATAATGTTGTGTTGAATGCTACCTGTTTTGGTAACATTAATGAGTTAGTCACTGTTTTCTTTTGTACCTTCATACTCGGTGTGTCTAGTAACTTGCATGGTTGTATGTGCCTCACGCGGTTGAATCAAACTCTGCACGAAGTTAAATTTATTCATTCCAAAATAGTTGTCACTTAAGACAACATTTTTTGTTTATTTTGAATTAAATTTTTTGTCCTAAGTAATAACTATTTTAGGATGTAGAGAGTATGTACGTGATTCTGAAAATGATCGACAACAGGAGACACAAGATGGCTTTGACACAAGCGGCCAAGCTGCTCCCGTCTGGGTTCCAGAACCGCGTGGGCGCCGGGGCGCTGCAGGTGTGCGTGCGAGCTCGCTCGTGGTGATCTTCCTGGTGGGTCACACGCCCATGATGCTGCGGCTGTTCGTCAACCAGGGCCTCACCTCACGAGTGTTGACGAGTGGCAGGTTGGGCTGGAGGTGCCACGGGACGAACGCGACGGCTCGATCTGCATAGACAATGTCAGCGGCCAAAGTGTGGCGGATGATGGCGTTAGAGGAAGGGACAGCGTTTGCGCTCAATGCCAGGGCATCACGAGGGGTGCATTTCTCATGAAGAACAGAGATTAAATCACAGAAGTTAACCAAGGACCCTAAGTTCACGATATTCTGCACAGAAAATCCTTAGGGTGCAAGGATGGTGGCCTGGCCGAAACTCACTACTATCGTGTCCCTGCCGACTCTTTGATTCCTCCTGGACTTCAGCGATGGCACGCATCATCCCTCTACACAACAAGGCATTCTGACTAGAGAAAACACCATTGATCTAACATAGCAGTGAGTAGATATCGGAGCTCAGTGAATACAGGAACAGTGAGCAACCATGCCAAATAGCATCACTACACTACTAGAGACAGTCACCGAGCTGACTAGAGTCAAGTTTCCTTGAGCAAAATTAGCCAACAAAACGAACCGACGCACTACTTCCTTCCTACTGTACTTCCTAATAAACCTGCTCTTCAGGTTGGATACCTCTCTGGCCTCAGCAGCAGGAGCTTCAGGGTTTAGGACTCGCCAAATCTCCTTAGCAACTTGAACAGGGGACGGACAGGATTGTCAGGATGACGAGCATTCTCAGGATCAATCAGGTACAAGCACGATCGATTGATGTAGAAGCTGCAAAAGCAAACAACATTAAGCATTGATGTAGCATGAAGAGGAAAAATTAAACACAGCAAAGATGGAGAAATATTCAGTTCTGAACATTACCTGACATACAGCAAAACTTCCTGCATCAACCTGAGTTCCACCATCGGAAACACCATCTTCCCCTGGATCATAATCTTGGACGAATTCACCAGCGGGGCAAGGCACTTTCCCCACACTGGAGATAGCTTCCCAATCTGGAATCAGCAATCAAATAGTCAAAAACAGAGACATTACTCTGCAGAACAGATATGGCAACCCAGCCCTGTTCAACGATGTGCATCTTGAGATCACAGTAAGAGGAATTGCAAGAACCTCTCCAGATCGATTCGTTGAGAAGCGCACGATCTCCGCCAGAGCAGTCGCCTGCCTGGCCGACACCCTGGCCCGGCCGTAGAGCCAGTCGTATGACGGGAACGCGAAGTGGACGACCTCGCCGGCATCCAGCAGCTTCCTCCCGCGGCACGTCGACAGCCCGGAGGCGTAGGATTTCTTGAAGAGGTGCCACTCGCGGCCGTCCGGCGGACGCTGGTCCAGTTCCGCCGGCGGCGGCGCCACCACCATCCTCCACTCGTTCGCCGGCACGGCGCCCGGCGGTGGCAGCGCGCGGATGGGCCTCGCGCTAAGGTACGGCACGGGGTGAGACGTCGTGAGGTCGATGAAATCCGCGCCGTCGTCTTCGCGGCACAGCTTCTTCTTTGGCCTCGGCGGGGGGTCGATGATCTCTACCTCGTCTTCGCTAATGCCACTCTGCTCCTCCTGCTTGACATCGACCTCGTTGGCTTCCTTCTCCTCCTTCACATCGACCGCGTCAGTTTCTTCCTCCTCCTTCGCATGGACATGGTCAGCTTCCTCCTTGACATCGACCTCGCCGACTTCCACCTTGACATCGACCTCTTCAGCTTCTTCCATCTCCTTCCCATCAGCTTCGTCCTCCTGCATCACCCGACGACCAGCTTGCTCCTGGAAGGGGCCGTCGGCTTCGATTGGGTCCGTCTCCACCTTGACCCTGACGTTGCTGGAGACTTCAGCATTCACCTTGATCTCCACCTCACTGGGGGCTTCAACCTTCACCTTCACCTCATCTGAGCCCGAATCTATTGGCTCTTTCTTGACCTTGATCTCGTACTCGTCGTCGGCAGGTTCAACCTTCACGGCATGTGGCGGCGGCGGAGCAGCGCCGCCGGAACCGCGATCCGCCTTGACGCCCCTCGCCCTCCGACGAGGCGCCGGCGCATCACCACCGTCGCGATCTTTCTCCGCGGCTGCGGCGTCGTCGAGGAGCGATTTGATGGCGCGCTCGGTGTCGCCGCCGCTTCGGGAGAGCGCGGCAACGGCGTCAGCAACCGTGAAGTCCGCGCCGAGAGCGACGCGGAAGGCGGCCATGTCTTCGCCAAAGGGGGCGGCGGCATGGTTATCACCAGGTGATCGGTCGCGGCGGTTGGCGGCGGCGCGCGTCATAGTGGGAGGGAGGAGACGGGACTAGCGCGGGGATTGCAGGGCGTGTGGCGGCGATGGTGGAGGGAATGGGATGGGGATCGGTCTTGAGGAGTCTTTTTGGCGGGGGGTATGAGAGGGAAGGGAAATGTTTTTTTCGATTTTGGCGGGAAAAAGTAGTTGGAGGGAAAGGGAAAAGTTCTGGTTGTTTTTTCTTCTTCGAGTGATTTTTTTGGCTTATATGTAGGTACTGTACAGGTGCTTACGAAAAAACTGGTTTATTTTTTTTAATAATGGAATGAATCCAGCGTTCACCTCGAAGAGGTTACAGCCACTTATTACAAAACTTACTCCATACACTTTAAGAAGCAGGACAAAGTACACAAACCACGCTATTGTTCAGACAATGTCATTCTATAAATAGGTGATACATTATTAACATTCAATCATATTAACGAAATGTCAACCATTATTAGCGAAGACGTGCATGATGACCGACTTCATCTCTTGGCACGCCTTCATCAACAGTGTCTTGTGCTCCTCATGCTTTTGCAGTGGCGCCCAAGTTCGGCACCAATAAGTCCCTCGAAAAATTACCTGCAAAAAAGATTTCATCGGACTTTTGTCAAAAACGATATCATTTCTGAAAATCCATAATGCCCAAAACACAGTCGCACATGCCACCAATATTAGTTTTATGTTTTGAGCCTTAAACATGAGTAGCCAAGAATCGAAAAAATTATTATTTGAGGAGGGTACAGTAGTATTAAAAGTAATCTCAATAGCTCTCCAAATAAACCTAGCAAGTGACATTCAAACAAAAAGTGTTGTATAGTCTCATCACTACAACAAAAAACACATTTCTTATCCCATTTTCAGTTCCTCCTAAGCAGATTGTCTTTAGTAAGCACAACACCTCTCCTTAAATACCACAAGAACACTTTTATTTTTAATGGTACATGTGCTTGCCATAATAACTTATCATGACGAATATTATCATTTGTAATGATGAGTTTGTACATGGACTGAACAGAAAAGTATCCATTTTGTATTAAAGACTATCTAAACATATCATCCTGTTCATTCAGTATAATAAGTATTGATTCAATTAGCAGTCTATTCCAATTGACTAGATTAACACCTGTCAAGCCTCTTCTAAAAGAAATATTTAGAGGAATAGTGTTAAACACTGTAGCCACAGTAGCATGTTTATCCCTTGCAATATTATATAAAGCAGTGTATCGATGTTTTAAAATTGTGTTCCCTAGCCATCTATCTTCCCAAAATCTAGTATTTTTCCACTATTAATATGGAAATAACCAAGATTTAAATTTTTTTCCTTAACGTTCATCAAGCTCGACCAGAAATGTGAATCCCCCGCCCTATATTTTCTTTTTAGTAAATTCTGACATACTCTGTTCTCGTTGAGCATTTTGAATAACCGCTTACTCAACAGACACTGATTCTGTACATCTAAATTAAGAATATCCATCCCACCACATTCTTTTAGTTGGCATACTATATTCCACTTCGCCAGTCTATATTTTTTCTTGTGATTATCCCCTTGCCAAAAGAACCTTGATCTAAAATAATCGAGCTTTTCTAGCACTCCCCTAGGTATCTCAAAAAAATATAACTAAACATGGCTATGCTCGTGAGAGCCGAGTTAATTAGAACGAGGTGCCCTCCCACCGACAGATGTTTTCCTTTCCAACTACTAAGTTTTTTCTCAAATTTTTCTTCCACAACTCTCAATCGCTATTACTCAATTTTTTTATAGTGCATAGGAATGCCTAAATACTTAAACTGGTAAGTGCCCGTTTTGCATCCGAACACACGGGAATACTGATGCTCATACTGTCTAGCCTCCCCAAAGCAAAATAGCTTGCTCTTATTAAAGTTTATTTTCAATCCTGATAAATCCTCAAACGCACTTAAGAGTAACTTTAAATTCTTTGCTTGGTCCAGGTTGTGATCCAGAAAAATAATAGTATCATCCGCATATTGTAATATTGATAAACCCTCATTCACTAAATGTGGAACAATACGTCTTATTAGACCCACCCTTTTAGCTCTATTTATCAAAATAGCTAACATTTCCGCCACTACGTTAAATAAGATGGGTGACAACGGATCTCCCTGTCTCAACCCCTTTTTTTGTGATGAAATTCTGCCCTGCATGATCATTTATCTTTATTCCTACATGCCCCCCCGGTATATATGAATATATCCATTGACACCATTGATTTGAAAACCCTTTCATTAGTAATGTATGTTTCACAAAAGACCACTTCACTTTATCGTAGGCTTTCTCAAAATCAATTTTGATAATCACGCC
Organism: Tuctoria greenei; assembly: GCA_036927565.1. NCBI lineage: Eukaryota > Viridiplantae > Streptophyta > Magnoliopsida > Poales > Poaceae > Tuctoria > Tuctoria greenei. The sequence continues at coordinate 124,854,125 of JAYESD010000011.1, read as the reverse complement.
ACTTTGTTTCCTTTCGTGTAACTCGTGTATCGTCTCATGCAAAATTATTACACCCTCCATAATATTCCTCGCGGATATAAAGGTCGTTTGTGTCGGCTTGATCACCGTTGGAACAATGGACATAATCCTATTTGTTATCACTTTAGTAAATACCTTAAAGCTCACATTCAATAGACAAATTGGTCTATATTGTTGTATGGTGTTCGCATGTACGCATTTTGGCAACAAAATAATAGTTCCAAAATTAAGCCTAAATAACGGTAAAGTTCCCACATGAAAATCCCTAAATAATGCCATCAAACCCTCCTGGATCACATCCAAAAAGGTTTGATAAAATTCTGCCGGAACCCGTCAGGGCCGAGCGCTTTATTATGCTCCATCTCAAAAACCGCTTTTTTAACTTCGTCAACGGTAAATTGTTCTGTCAGTATTTCATTTTCTACTTGTGATACCTGTGTTATATCGTCTCTGTACTCCGGATCCAGCTGGTATGAAGAATCACCAGTTGGACCAAAGAGATTTTTATAATAGCAGGTTATGTATTTTTTAAGCTCTTCATCTCCACTAATCTCATTTGTTCCATCTTGTAGTTGATAAATTCTTGTTTTCCTATGTTTACCGTTGGCTATTAAATGGAAATATTTAGTATTGAATCCCCTTCTAGTAAGTGCTTAGTTTTAGCCCGCTGATACCATTTAATCTCCTCCTATCTCAATAGGTGTGCTAAACGATCGTTGAGATAATTTTTCATGTTCATCTCCACAGTCATCAGCAACGTTGATTCTGCCTTTTTATTTAAAAGGTATATCTGAGCCAGTAACCGTTTCTTTTCCATTTTATATGTCCCACTCGTGTTTTTCGCCCAACCTCTCAGATGTTGCAGAAGTCTACGAAACTTCGCTTGCCACCGATCCATAGGTGTCTCGCCTTCCTGAATGGACGTCCACACCTTTTTCACCATCTCCTGGAACCCTTCTCGCAGCAGCCACCCCAGTTCAAATTTAAAACCGGGGTTGCATACATTAGAAGGGCCCTTAGAGTCAAGTAGAAGGGGTGTGTGATCTGAGAAACCTCTGGGTAGCGCTACAACTAAAGATAATGGATATTTTTGTTCCCATTCGATCGACATTAAAATTCTATCAAGCCTTTCATATGTAGGATTTAGCATTGCATTTGCCCGCATAAACTTCCTTCCAGTAAGCTCAAGTTCCCGAAGATCGAGACTGTCGATTACTGAATTAAATAGAAATGGCCACCTATTATCAAAATTATCTTTGTTTATTTCCTCGGGGTGTCTCATTATATTAAAATCTCCACCAAAAAGCATTGGATGGGACTCATGTGTACACATATTCGCTAACTCTGCTAGGAAATCCTATTTATACTCATTTTGAGTTGGGTCATAAATAACTGCTAACGCCCACTTGAAGCCATCATTTTTATTACATAACCTGAACTTAACATAATACCCTCCTTCATCATTAGCCCCAATATCAAAACAGAGTAAATCTATCCCTAGCAAAATGCCACCAGATCGTCCTCTAGGTTCCTTGTAATGCCATATATAATCTCTCCCAGCTCACAGGTTCTTCAAAAAATTAATACTAAAATTTTTTGCACTTGTTTCAACCAATGCAATAAAATTTAGACTCTGTTCCTTTGTTAAATCAGAAATATACTTATGTTTTTTTGGGTCTTTAAACCCATTGCAATTCCAAAAGACTCCTTTCATGACTAACTTATCTGATTATTTTTCTTTTTGTTGGACTTAGAGGAAAACATGATAGTATGATCTATGTGGTCACTATCTGTTTCTAACACCTCATCCATAACCTCGTGGCAAATTTGCTTGAGATTCAAGGTATCTATCACCTCGTCCTCAATCATGTTGTCCTCCTCTTCCTGCAACATAACCAAATTCTTGTTTGTTGTTTCTTTACATAATAACTTTTCAGCCTCTAACTTCTTAAGCCTATCTGCAGCTATTTCTACCGATGTGATCCCATTTGCTACCCGAATCCCTACGTCATTAAGTTTAGCATTTATATCATCCGTAGAAAAGTGTAAAAAGGAGTCAGTATTTTGACCTTCATTCTTTGACGCTTTTATTTTTTCTGCTCTTGCCAACACCGTGTCGTCGGACGTAGCCGCCCTTCTTTTACTCCGACGTGTTGCAGAATGTGTTGAAGACACATCTGGAATAGCAGCCATCTTGGTTACATCTGGATATGTAATGTGCTCAAAATACTTGGTATATTCCTCAGTGTTCATAGATGCATCATCTTCATCCTCCTCCTCCTCAACCAATTTCATTGACTCATCACTCTGGACATGGTTGTGACCTGTAGCGGCCTCATGATTAATATCCACGACGCCACTATCAAAATTACCAGCACCAACAGTCAAACATTTCATTGGTGATACACACTCACCCCCAGCCGTGATATCTGCATGTCCAGCGACGTTCACTTGATTATGCTCTATATTATCACCTTGGTCCCGGTTAGGACCTGCAGTAACACGCTGAGTGTTATGCACATGTTTGTCAAGATTTGAACTATCTAATAAAAAATTATGTGATTGAATGTCATCAGTATTAATTAAACTCACTGATGGAGCATTGTTATCACAAATCGTGTTACCTTTTTTCATAGACATTGGAACATAGTCGTTAAAAAGGTATTCGTCCATATACTGTGATGGCATGTGTAGCTGAACCGCACCCTTAGCTATCTGCCTGGACTGCACATGATCAGCTCCAAAATTCACAGGAGCTTGCTCTTTGTTCTTTGGTTCAGCCTTCTTTGGACCCCTCGCATTACCACCATCCTCCCTGTTATCGATATCCTTGCGATTACTGTCATCACCATACGTATCAAACTCCATATCAACTGGTTCATTGATCTCCCCCATATAATCTTCCACCCAAAAGTTCACTTCATATATAAAATCCCCGATTGCCACATTCACCAACTGCGTAATTAGATTTGGTTCCAGCACGCTCACTTGCACCCTACAGCTATCATACCTCCTCATATATTCCATATCCACATCTCTTAATTCACATGGAAGGCCAGTAAACTGTACCCACACTCTCGGCACCCTACCTTTGGACTCCGAACCACCATTCAGCTCGTCTATTGTCAGTATTGCATTGTTCATCTTAGAATGCACAACTCCCCACTCCATCATGCTCATCAACTCTGATCTAGACGGAAACACTGTCTTGAATATATTTTTTTATTGAATCTAGATGTTTATATGAGAGGAAAAAATGTTTAGCTTAGTGTCTCGTGCTCAAGGTGTTTAGCAATATGCTTAGACATCCTTTTCTGTTGTATGGAAGAATTTTGAGTAAATTTTGCAAAATTGCAAAATAGTATAACAAAACTATAATAAAGCTACATATATAAGGAGTTGTCTCATAAAACTATAAAGATTATGCAACATTGTTTAACAGCACTATTGGTATAAGAAAATACATCGCAAAACTACATATTTCGTGAGCGTGTGTATCACAAAACTGCATATTTTACACACCCTAAATTGTAGCTTTCTGATAGTTGATATATCGAAACTGTAGTTTTGTGGTATGAAGTTGCAAGAAATATGTAATTTTGTGATAAAAATTCATAATTTGTAGTTTTCGTGATAGTTTTATCAAGCCACAAGTAATTTTGTGAGATTTACTCAAAAAGTTACTTATGCTCAAGGCTTCGAGCTCAAACTAACATATTTCCCTTGGTATGTTCTTAAAGACCTCCAACTAAATTTGGATTATTTATTTTCTTTCCTACTTTCATTTGCACCATTTCACCCGCAACTATGTGTAAGGATCGAATGCCCAAGAGGGGGGTGAATTGAGCTTCTTTAAAAAAATCTAAGCAATAAAACTTAATTCCTAAAAAACCAATTCCCTACGTAAACTATCTATGCATTCAAGTAAATAGGAACTTTGCGGAATGTAAAAAGCATAAACGTAAGGGAAAAGAGGAGGATGCAAACTCCCGAGGAGACACGAGGATTTATCCCGTGCTTCGGCAAGATCGTCAAGATCTTCCTACATCCACGTTGTGGCACCCACCAAAGGGTTTTGCCACACCCAAGTCACCGAGACGAGGGATCTTCACTATTCCTCTCCGTTTGCCAACCTCGGCAAGGTGGAGCTCAAGCCTTGTACAACTTCGACCCTCCGGGCTTCCACAAACGCCTTGGCAAGCTCCGGAAGTCTCCTCACAGTTACAAACACCAAGGGCACTCCCTTGAGGCTCTCTCACTATCCTAGAGAGTCCACTCACCCGGAATGGAGGCACACAAGCTCTCTCTCTAGCTAGTTCTAGCCTAATTGTTGGTGTATAGGTGATCGAAATGATGTGGAAGTGATTGCTCTTGGTCTTGAACGCTTGTGGATGTGTTGATAGTGTCTGGTGATCAAGACTTGGCGAAATGACAGGATTAGGGTGTATTTATAACCAGCCTCCCCGAAATAGCCGTTGGAAAAGTAGGTTGACAGAACTTTACTGTGAACACCGGATGATCCGATGTCTCCCCTTTAGTTATCATCGGTCAGGTTTACTTTAGCTGACGTCATTGTGTCATATATGACCGTTGTTAGACCGATGTTGATCCTGTCTTCTCATCGGATAATCCGGTGACTCTTCCTCCAGAATTTTCTTAAACTTGATGCTTACTGGAGTGATTGACCGATGTGTATTTCTCTGTACATCGGATGATCCGGTGCTACACTTGGTCCAATGATCTTGCAAACTGTACTGATGGACCGATGTAGATGAGCCATTCACATCGGATGATCCGGTGAGTGCTTTGGTCTGAGGTCTTCTTCTTCAGCTGAACCAACTCGACCGATGTGTATATTTCTGGAACCATCGGTTGATCCGGTGAGTTGATTTTGTTTGCTTCGAGTTGTTTCTAAGTGATTTTGTATCTTGCTCGATTGACCTCTTTGATATTTGTTGCAAAGTCATTTCTGATGATCTTCAAACATTGAATGTTGTCAATTTAAAGTTGAATGATTTTGACATAAGGGCTTTCACTTCTTGTCTTCATATAATTGATTTGATCTCATAAATTGATTGTATATGGGTATCCAATGACATATTGATTTCATTTGATTGAGTGATTATGGGGACCTTGCATTCACAAATTCATTAGTAAAATCCAATGGTTGTCATTAATCACTGAAACCATACCTCATGGGGGCCTAGATGCTTTCAATCTCCCCCTTTTTGGTGATTGATGACAACACAACAATTAAAGCGCAATGGTAATGAATTTGATAGAATGAAACTTAAAATGATATGCAATTAATACAAGATTATTACACTTAAAATTTGAAAGCTCAATCAAAGAATAACTCAAGTGACTAAGTGATCATAAGATAGGCACCAAATAAGCTCAATCGACTAATAACTCAAGAGTACTCACCAAATGAGTAGCAAAAGTATCGAATTACAAAGATGATAATGTCGAATTACAAAAGATATAGATAAGGACTCCCTCTAAGGCTAGGACACTCCCCCTGAGACTAAGCTCTCCTCCCCTTGACTCCTCTAACTCTTCTCCCCCTTTGGCATCAAGACACCAAAAAGGGATCCGAGTGCCTAAGGACCCTGAGTACTAGGCGCGATGACGAACTGGTCATCGTCGCTGTCGTCGGAGCTGCTGCCTGGAGTAGTGGAAGGAGCTGTCGGAGCCGTAGGAGCCACCGTCAATGCCTGCTGTGTAGGAGCTGCTGGAACAGGGGCACTGACGATGGATGTCGGCGTCACCTGGAACAGTGTCGTGGCCGGCATCGGAGAGTGAATCGGTGCGCCCGAAACCAGTAGTGGAGACATGCTGATGGAGGGGATCGGCGTAGTCGGCACCGGAGCTGCAGCTGGAGCTAGGACTGGTAGTGGTGGAGCAACTCCTGGCAGCTGCGACGGGAGGGCAATCCCGGTCTGGGTGTAGAGGTTGGTGATCAACCCCAGGATACCCATCATCGCCTATTGCGTCTACTGCTGCTGGTCGAGGGTGCGCTGGTGCATCTGCTCTATGAGCCCAGTCAGCCAGTCAGTGTCCTCACGCCTCTCACGGGCGATCTGGCGCTGCATCTCCTACTGCTGTTGCTGGAGCTCCAGAAGTCGTGCAGCCTGCTGTGCTCGGGCCTACTCAGCTGCAAGCCGGTCCAGGCGCTGCTGCTCAACCATCTGCTGCAGGAGCGAAGTGAGCTCTGACGGTTGAGTGACCTGTGCCTCAGTGACGGGAGGTGGAGTAGGTGGTGGCACTGTAGAGCCTCCAGCCTCCGCGTCGTGCTGCCTGGGTGAGGGAGGAGGAGGGAAGTACTCCTCGACACTGTCGTCGGTGTCGCTCTCGGACCATATGTGCTGCAAGTCCTCACCCTGTGCCTTTTCCTCAGCTAGCCTTTCATCCTCCTTCTCCAGGTCCGACCAGTCCTCCTCAAATAGGCATGCACGGACCTGACGCTCGACTGGACGGCCAAGGCGGCGGTCTCCAAGAGCTGGGGCACGGTAGTGACCGAACCGTGTGACACTCTCGTCAGTGAGACGGTCATGCACGGCGGACTCCTCAGGGACCATCATGGAGAGCAGGTAGATGATCCAGTGTCCATACATGAGCTGCCTCATCATCCCCACTCCATCTGTGATCACGTCCTCCATCTCGCATATGAGGACGTCCACTATGTCGAACTCCATCCCGTTCATGATGTAGAACAGGAGAGTCTGTTGTAGGCTAGTGAAACCCTCCAAGTAACCTGACCTCGGCAAGAGCGTGCTGCGCAAGGCAAGGTGCACTGTGTGCGCAGCTGGAGTCAGCAATGCCGATACCCTCGGCTGGTCAGGAGAGAAAGTAGGACCAAACAAAGAGCGGATCTACTCCAGAGCTGGTGCCACTCCTCCAGTGAGCGGCCTCCTCGGCGGGTCTGCCTGACCATATACTCTCTCATGCACGCAAGTGTCGTGCAGGTCCACGCCTAGCAGTTGTGCCAGTGTCTGCCTCGTCAAGTAGTAGTGTTGTCCCATGAACATGAAATCAATCGATCTTTTGCCCTCAGAGACGTAGAGGGTGGCGTAGAACACGCGTACCCAATCCTCCACATAAGCACTCCTCTCATAGGACATCAGGTGCACCAGCCCTCTGTACCTCTCAAAGTAGGGGCGAATCTCTGTCTCTGCTGCGAGGGCAAGCTGATGCCAATCCAGAAAGTTATGCTGGAATAGCTTGTGGCCGCAGTGTCTGTAGGTCTCATATAGTGACGCTTGTGTCACGGTCCAGAAACGATTGTCCACCAGGGCCTCTCTGGGTTGCGGGTACCACTCCTCAAGCAGCACACTCCACCTGAGTCTGCGGAGCTGCTTGTCCTTCATGTTCCGGTAGTCAGTCAAGCGGACTCCTTCAGCGACATGGACAGTGATGTCCATCTCGTAGATGCCTCGCTGGGCCTCCCTGTCCTCACGACGATCGGCAGCCGTCGGTCTCGGACGTGGTGCTGCCGGGGGATGTCCCCCACGGGTCCGGGCTGAGCGCCGGCGGACAAGTGGCTCTTCCGGCTCTTCTTCGGCCTCGGACTCATCGATCACGGGAGGCTGCCTCGGACGAGCCTCGTGGATCCTCAAAGATCCTCCTCGGCCACGCTCTCGCTCCTCGGCGGCGCGAGCGGCCATCAACGCCTTCTTCTCCTCCTTGGAGAGCTTCTGCTTCTTCGTGGCCGGATCCGCAATGGCCTTACCCTTGTTCTTCTTGTCGCGAGCCATTGCGATCGGGCGCGTGAAAGGAGTCGACAACGTCGAACACACGGAACGGCGACGCGGAGTTCGACGCGGCCGGAAACCCTAGCGACGACGAAGGGTATTCAAAAATGGAATGTTGACACCGGATGGTCCGACGTGGGATGAAGTAGCATCGGTGGAATTCATCAAAGTTCTAGAATTGTACACATCGGATGGACCGATGTTTTTCAGAATGAACTCGTCGGTCGATTTGTCACACTTGACTGAACTGACTCTTGGAGATTGAACGCCAATTGATCTGATGAGAGATTGACCTAGGTATCAGATAATCCGATGAGAACAAAACAGCAACATCCCATATTTGTCCTTTGACCAAACAAACAAGCAAAGAGAAACACATGTCTTAGGACTTTTTGGGCAAACCCTTACCCCTCAAACATGCTAATTTGCCAATAACTTGGCTAATCCTTAAGGCAAATAGAACACCGAAGAAAAATAGGAAGGAAGTTATCCAAATAAAATGTAAGGCCCATGCTTTGTGAGCTAGAGTATGAAGACTTCTATCTCTTTAAAGCATGTTCCTCTAGGCATTAACGCACCTAACATTTTGTTCTTTCCACCTTATATGAGTTGAGATATTGCATTTCAAACAAGTCTCTTTCTCATGAGGTGGGTTCCCCTTTGTGACAATCTACCGTATGCAATGCCAAACATTTTATAATGCAAGAAATTATAAGTCTATATGGTAGGCATCATCCAAGGCATAAAATAAATCTATCTTGCTAAATTTGAACCTTTCAAAGGCTTCTTCAGGGAGAGCTACTCTCCAAACCTTGGGACAACCCAAAAGAACCTCCATCCCAAGCTAACCCTTGCTCACCCCTATCATTTGAGAGTTAGGCAAGACCTATATGAAGTGCATTCTTACATGACGTTCGTTGCATCTAGCACATTTAACTCACTTCTTAGCCTAGAAAAGGTTTTCTCATCAAGTGGTTTAGTGAAGATATCCGCCAATTGTTCTTCGAACCTAACACCTCGCAATGAGATGTCTCCCTTAGCTTCATGGTCCCTCAAGAAATGATGGCGAATATCAATGTGCTTAGTGCGGGAGTGTTGAACGAGGTTTTTAGCTATTTTAACCGCACTTTCATTGTCACAAAGGAGAGGCACACAACCAAGTTTAATACCAAAGTCCAAAAGGGTTTGTTTCATATAAAGAATTTGGGCACAACATGCACCGGCCGCTATATATTCTGCTTCCACCGTGGACAAGGCGGCGGAATTTTGCTTCTTGCTAGACCAAGATACTAGGGAACGCCCAAGCAAGTGGCACCCACCGAAGGTACTCTTGCGATCCATGCGGCATCCGGCAGAGTCCGAATCCGAGTATCCCAAGAGGTGGAATTTTGCACCTTTAGGGTACCACAAGCCCATACTAGGGGTATGCTTAAGATACCTAAGTATCCTAAAGACCGCCTTCCTATGCGATTCTTTAGGTGCCGCTTGAAAGCGAGCACACAAGCATACACTAAACATGATATCGGGCCTAGATGCGGCAAGATAAAGCAATGAGCCAATCATAGAACGGTACTTAGATTGATCAATAGGTTTACCATCCTTATCCGCGTCGAGATGACAATTTGTTGCCATTGGAGTGCTTCTTGAGCTACAATCTCCCATCTCAAATTTCTTCAAGAGGTCCTTGGTGTACTTCTCTTGATAGACGAAGGTCCCCTCTTGAAGTTGCTTGATTTGAAATCCAAGGAAGAAGTTGAGCTCTCCAATCATTGACATCTCGAATTCCCTAGACATCATTTTGCCAAACTCATGGCTAAGAGCTTCGTTAGTTGAACCAAAAATAATATCATCAACATAAATTTGACAAATGAACAAATATCCATTGATGTCCTTGGTGAAGAGTGTAGTGTCCACCCTCCCGATCTTGAATCCTTGCATGATGAGGAAATCCCGTAGTCGTTCGTACCACGCCCTGGGCGCTTGCTTGAGCCCGTAGAGTGCCTTGTGCAACCTATACACATGATTAGGATTCCTCGGATCTTCAAACCCGGGAGGTTGTTCAACATAAACAAGCTCGTTAATGTAACCATTGAGAAAGGCACTTTTCACATCCATTTGATAAAGTCTAATATTATGATGTGAAGCAAAAGCAAGGAGTATACGGATGGCTTCTAGCCGGGCGACCGGGGCAAATGTCTCCCCAAAATCTAGTCCTTCAACTTGCGAGAACCCTTTGGCACAAGTCTTGCATTGTTGCGGACCACAACACCATTCTCGTCTTGTTTGTTGCGGTACACCCACTTTGTTTGGATGACGTTCTTGTCCTTGAGTCGCTCCTCCAACACCCAAACTTCATTGCGGATGAAGTTGTTGAGTTCTTCTTGCATGTCCATCACCCAATTTGGGTCTTGGAGTGCTTCGTCAATATGAGTGGGTTCTACACATGAAACAAACGAGTAGTGCTCACAAAATGAAGCGAAATGGCGAGAACGTGTACTTACACCCCTTGACGGACTTCCAATGATTTGGTCCATCGGATGCGCCTTGGATATGTGTCCATGCCTCATAAGTGGTTGTGAAGCACTTGGCGAAGGTGATGCGTGTTGCTCCTCTTGTGGTTGGACATGATCATGGACTTCTTCTTCTTCTTGATGTTGTTGTGCTTGTGAATCTTGAGTCGGCAATGGATCACCCTTCTCTTCTTTGTCAACTTGAGGCGCCATGGAGGTGTTGTTGTTGGAACTTGAAGCTCCCCCTTGAACATGGCTCTCCTCAACTTCGGGCTTGATGTCTCCAATGGTCATGTTCTTCATGGCTTCTCGTAGAGGCTCATCATCTATTTCATCATGACCAAAACTCTCCTCTTGGGAGCCATTAGATTCATCAAACTCAACATCACAACTTTCCTCAAATAAACCGGAGGTTTGGTTGAATACTCGATATGCTTTTGAGTTTGATGCATAACCAAGAAATATGCCAACATCACATCTTCTTTCAAACTTACCGAGCCTTTTCTTGCGGTAGATGTAGCACTTGCATCCAAAGACTCGAAAGTAGGAGATGTTGGGCTTTCTCCCAATGAGAAGCTCGTACGGGGTCTTTTGAAGTAGTCGATGGAGATAGACACTATTTGCGGCATGGCACGCCGTGTTGATTGCTTTGGCCCAAAACTTCTCCGACGTGCTGTAGTCATCAAGCATTGCTCTTGCAAGAGTGATGAGTGTCTTGTTCTTCCTTTCAACGACACCATTTTGTTGAGGAGTGTATATGGCCAAAAACTCATGTTTCACTCCTTCACGGTCACACCACTCCCCAATGTTGTAGTTATTGAATTCGGTGCTGTTGTCACTCCGGACCTTGATGATGGGAAGTTGAAATTCCCTTTGAGCGCGGTTGGCGAAGGTCTTGAACACTTCCGGAGTTTCACTCTTGTCACCTAGAAATAGAGTCCAAGCATAGCGAGAGTAGTCATCAACTATAGCAAGACAATAGAGGTTACCGCCAAGGCTTTAATATGTGGACGGTCCGAAGAGGTCCATGTGGAGTAGCTCAAGTGGCTTGGAGGTTGACACCATTGTCTTCATTGGGTGGTGTGAAGCAACTTGCTTCCCGGCTTGACAAGCGCTACAAATCTTGTTCTTTTCAAATGTGACATCCTTCACGCCAGTCACCATCCCAAGCTTGAATGACTTCTTGGGTTTGCTCATCCCTATATGCGCTATGTGTCGGTGCCATAGCCAACCCAAGCTTGTCTTAGTGAAAAGACAAGTGGTCAAGCTAGCATTCTTGTTGGAGAAGTCTACTAGGTAGAGATGTCCATGCCGAAATCCTTTGAAGACTATGTCTTGGCTTGTTTCACTACTCACAACAACATCATTTTTGCTAAATGTGCATGTTAGTACAAGATCACATAGTTGTGAAATAGAAAGTAAATTAAAGCTAAGTGACTTAACATACAAAACATTGGAAATGGATAAATCATTTGAAATAGCAATTTTACCTAACCCAATTACCTTTCCCTTAGAGTTATCACCAAAGGTGACTTGTTCATGATTGCCGGGGTTTTCTATGGTGGTGAACATACCATCATTGCCGGTCATATGTTGGTTGCACCCGCTATCGAGTACCCAATGCTTTCCTCTGGCTTTGTAGTTCACCTACACACATGAATTCAATTTTTGACTTTAGGCACCCTAGCCAACTTACGTCCTTGTATGTGTGATACAAGTGTCTTTGGGACCCAAAGTTGCTTGGGGAGCTTCCCCTTCATGCCCTTCATGTCTTTGCCAATGAACCTTGCCTTCACCTTGCCATGTACTTTACTCAAGAGATAATAATGATCATTGAAAGTGGATTTGTAGTTAGTAGGCAATTTTGGAGAAGGTCGGTTAGGAAGAGGACACTCCCTTGTGTGGTGACCGGTGACCTCACAATGTTGGCAATAAGAACCAACTTCCTTGATGAAGCTTGTTCTTAGCTCCGGTGAGGGCACCTTTCCTTTGTTAGGCACCGGGAAGGATCCAAGTCCTCTCTTGTTGAAGGCCTTTGCTTGTTGGAAGAGTATTTCCTTGTGTTTGACTTCCCCTTTCGAAAGTCTAGCCACACTAGTTCGGAGACTCTCAATTTCTTCCAACAAGTCCTTCTCCCTAGCATTTGCTTTCAAATGCAAAAACTTGTTCAAGTCATTAGTGACATGAGAAGTAATGGATATCCTATCATTAAGAGTTTGCTTCTTTATATTTTTTCAATTCTTGATCAAGCATGTCATGAGCAAGGTTAAGTGTTTGATGTTCTTGTACTAACTTGTTGTGCTCTTCCAAGAGTGTTTGGTGTGCTAAGTTAAGCTCATGATTATGTAACTTGATTTTAGCCTTTTCTTCCTCAATTTGCTTGACATGAGATTTGAGCGTGTCATGCTCTTTGAGTATGCTTTCATACTTGTCAAGCAAATCGAGGTTAGCACTCTCAAGTCTAGCACAAGTTTCTTCAAGAGTTTTAACCTTACTCTTTTCCCTCTTAATGATAGCATGATATTCATTTATCAAAGAAGTTAAATCATCGGGGGAAAGCTCATCATCACTAGAGTCGTCACATACCTTGGTGTTACCTTTTGCCATGAGGCACATGGGCGGTGGATGAAGAGGTGAGTCATCATTGTTTGCAATGGCGAGGCCGACCAAACTTTCTTCTTCCACTTCACTCTCTTCATCACTTGTTTTTTCGTCGGTGACCCATTCATTTGCCTCACACGTGAACACCTTTTGTGGGCCATTTCTCTTCTTTGGGAAGAGTCTTGCCTTCTTGCCCTTGTCATGTTTTTTCTTCCCAAAGGATCTTGGCTTGGGTTTGGCCTCTTCTTCATCTTCTTCACTTTCTTCAAGCTTGCCATGCTTGCTCTTGTGGTTCTCTCTTCGTTTGTCCGGTCTTGGACAATCATAGGAGATGTGGCCTTGATCACCACAATTGTAGCAAGTCTTGTGATCATCTCTCCTTGGTAGAAATGCTCTCTTCTTGGGATCAAATGTGTATCCCTTCTTAGTAATCTTGGAGTTCAAGCGTGAGAACTTCCTCATCATCAATGCAAGCTCATCATCATCATCCTCACTTGATGCTTGCTCTTCTTCACTTGAGCTAGGCTCAACCACCTTCTTCTTCTTGAAGCTTGTTTTCTTGGTGGAGGCCTTTAGAGCAATTGTCTTTGAAGAGGATTGCTCCATCATTCCAAGTACACTCATCTCATGAGCGTGTATTTCTCCAATGAGCTCCGAAAATTCAATGTGGTCAAGTGACTCTTTTTGGAGCATGGAGTTGATGATGTTGTACTTTGGCTTGGGAAGGAGCATGAGGATCTTGCGGTTGATGAGTCCCTTGCCAAGAGAAGCAATGTCAAGAGCATTTATTTCTTCAATAAGCACATTTAAGCGAGAGAACATCTCATTGACATTTTCATTAGGTAGCATCTTAAATTCATCATATTTTGCTTTAAGCATGTGATATTTAAGTACCTTGACTCTAGAAGAACTCTCATGAATCTCTATTAAGCAAGCCCAAATTTCACAAGCTTTTTCCTTGATAGCAATCCTAGAAAACACATCTTGACTAATACATTCATAGATTGCATTCCTAGCTTTAGCATCCCATTTAATTTGATCACCAACATAGTTGTGTTCTCCAAACCCCGCGTGCGTTGCTTCCCATACTTCGGGCGCAATAGCCTCTAGATAAGCGCGCATGCGTGCTTTCCAATAGGCAAAGTTCTTGCCCTCGAAGATAGGAACCGAACCCCCAACCTTGGCCATTTTAGCTCTCTAGTGGTGAAGCTAGCCTATGAGCAACCTTGCTCTGATACCAATTGTAAGGATCGAATGCCCAAGAGGGGGGGGGGTGAATTGGGCTTCTTTAAAAAATCTAAGCAATAAAACTTAATTCCTAAAAAATCAATTCCCTACGCAAACTATCTATGCATTCAAGTAAATAGGAACTTTGCGGAATGTAAAAAGCATAAACGTAAGGGAAAGGAGGAGGATGCAAACTCTCGAGGAGACACGAGGATTTATCCCGTGATTCGGTAAGATCGTCAAGATCTTCCTACATCCACGTTGTGGCACCCACCAAAGGGTTTTGCCACACCCAAGTCACCAAGACGAGGGATCTTCACTATTCCTCTCCGTTTACCAACCTCGGCAAGGTGAAGCTCAAGCCTTGTACAACTTCGACCCTCCGGGCTTCTACAAACGCTTTGGCAAGCTCCAAAAGTCTCCTCACAATTACAAACACCAAGGGCACTCCCTTGAGGCTCTCTCACTATCCTAGAGAGTCCACTCACCCAGAATGGAGGCACACAAGCTCTCTCTCTAGCTAGTTCTAGCCTAATTCTTGGTGTATAGGTGATCGAAATGATGTGGAAGTGATTGCTCTTGGTCTTGAACGCTTGTGGATGTGTTGATAGTGTCTGGTGATCAAGACTTGGTGAAATGACAGGATTAGGGGGTATTTATAGCCAGCCTCCCCGAAATAGCCGTTGGAAAAGTAGGCTGACAAAACTTTACTGTGAACACCGGATGATCCGATGTCTCTCCTTTAGTTATCATCGGTCAGGTTTACTTTAGCTGACGTCATTGTGTCAGATATGACCGTTGTTAGACCGATGTTGATCCTGTCTTCTCATCAGATGATCCGGTGGCTCTTCCTCCAGAATTTTCTTAAACTTGATGCTTACTGGAGTGATTGACCGATGTGTATTTCTCTGTACATCGGATGATTCGGTGCTACACTTGGTCCAATGATATTGCAAACTGTACTGATGGACCGATGTAGATGAGCCATTCACATCGGATGATCCGGTGAGTGCTTTGTTCTGAGGTCTTCTTCTTCAGCTGAACCAACTCGACCGATGTGTATATTTCTGGAACCATCGGTTGATCCGGTGAGTTGATTTTGTTTGCTTCGAGTTGTTTCTAAGTGATTTTGTATCTTGCTCGATTGACCTCTTTGATATTTGTTGCAAAGTCATTTCTGATGATCTTCAAGCATTGAATGTTGTCAATTTAAAGTTGAATGATTTGACATAAGGGCTTTCACTTCTTGTCTTCATATAATTGATTTGATCTCATAAATTGATTGTATATGGGTCTCCAATGACATATTGATTTCATTTGATTGAGTGATTATAGGGACCTTGCATTCACAAATTCATTAGTAAAATTCAATGGTTGTCATTAATCACCGAAATCATACCTCATGGAGGCCTAGATGCTTTCACTATGCATGGTAAATCGGAGTCCGGCTTTCCGAACAAGGTGGTTGACCATTTCTCTCCGACATTGAATTGGAACCAACAGTAAAAAGTCATATGAGTAGTCCAACTCCATCTCCACATAAAATAAAATAAAAAAGTCAAAGAAGGCATGATCCACCCTCTATGCCTCTACTTGATACCAATCGTTTACATTAAAGCAAACTTTTTTCACGATAGAAGCCACGAGTAATTACTGATCAAGTTGCCTTAATTTTTTGGTGAACTGGTGAAGGTTGTCTAATTTTTGCGGTAACCATGCTCTTTTATGTTGACTATAAGAGTGCATATATAATAATTAAAGGAGGATAATATATGTTTCTATAGAAAAATGCAGCTTGCTTGCTTGCATATAACACTTATAATATTATTTTTGCATCTAGCAGTTTCTAACTTAGGAAACAAAAATTAAACTTCTAGATACTTTGGAATTTCTTTCATGTTAGTATAGATGAAGAATCTAACTGAGCTGAAAACACAAAGGAAAATGCAAGCCTCCGCGCCCAGTTTTGGGGGCTATAACCTGGAGTGAAACCAGCAAAACACACTATAATAATAATGCATCATTCCACTAATATTAACTGGTTCACAAATGACAAGACAGTACCACAATTTCACAATGTTACAACTTGCACTACAGGATTGCGAAACATTTTCGTCGCCGGAAACCCACGAAAATATAACTCAAACCCATGAAAATATTGATTTTCGTCGGTTTTGGGGTTTTTTCGTCGGTTATCAGCCGACGCGCATAATTAAACGAAAATATTAGTATTTTCGTCGGTACCCGACGAAAATATTCGTAATTTCGTCAGCTCTTAACAGCTGACGACATTAACATATTTCCATGGGTTACTCACGAGTTGACGACATTAATCTGGTCTTATTTTCATAGGTTAACAAAAAGCTGACAAAATTAATTTGGTCTTATTTTCGTCGGTTCTTTTTAAGCTGACGAACATTCTGTGCTGATATGTTCGTCGGTTCAGGCTAGGCTGACGAAAATATTTTTGCTTTATTGTCGTGGGTGACTGCTTGGCTAACGAAAATATTGTGGCCATATTTTCATGGGTGCATTACAGACCTACAAAAATAACACATATTTGCAGTTTCTAAATCTGCATAATATGAACACATTCATATTACAATCTTCACAGCACATAAACACAGCACAAATTCACACATAAACGATCAAATTCATCACACAAGAATGTTCACATTCACACAAACACATTCACATTAAAACGATCAAATTCATCACATGGTTCATATAGGTTCATACATGGTTCATACATGATTCATATACTGAACTTAACACCAAGAGTTCATCAACATAGGCACCATACAAGGGAACTAAAGCACCATATAGCTTGCAAATCCCTTGTTCCATGAATCGACATGCCCGATGCTTCAAAACCTCAAAATAGTCTGCAAACAAAAACAAATCACAATAAGATCTCTTTTTTATTGCTGCAACACTAGAACAATCTTTTCGGCAGCTACAGGTTTGAAAAATCTGCTGCACCTGAAATCAGCACTGCATTTGAAAAAATCAGCATCCGAAATTGGCTACAGATTTGAAATCTGCTGCACCTGATTTCAAATTTGCTGCAGATTTCAAATTTGCTGCAGATTTGAAATCTGCTGCACCTGATTTCAAATTTGCTGCAGATTTCAAATCAGCAGTGCCCATGAAAATCAGCAGCCTGATTTTTTGTCAGCAATCTGATTTCCACGAAAAAATCAGCAGTGCATTTGAAAAAAGAAAGGTGCAGCACAATCTGAATGGGGAAGGATTTCATCAGATTTCTGGTATGAATATAAACAATCTGAATAGAGAAGGATTTCATCAATATCTAAACGGATGATTTCACCTAAGAGCTACACATAATGGTAAAAATTCCAATCTGATGAATAAAGCTACACATAAATCACAACATTTGTTTCAGTTTAGATTCTCACACCAATCTGATGAATAAACCAAAAGTCACAAATAGTTTAGATTCTCATATGCATTTGTTTCAGTTTATATATTAGAAGCTGAACTATATAATAGGCCCTTAAACTATACCGCAAGAAACTCTTTCGCCAAGTCTTCGGTGATCAGAGCTATTGATGTTGTATGTATGCACTTATTCGTGAAACATATTACTCATGTGTGGAGCTATAATACTCATTCGTCATAACCCATGTGTGAAACATAGACAAGAAACAGTAAGATGCTTACATTGTACTAGTTGCTACCACCATCCTGTCCTCCTGGAGACGGGGTGTGCAAATTTGTACCAGGACTCTGCACGTGTTGTTGCCTTGACGACGATCCCTAGCGATCAATAACGATACATGTTATATTGATACATATTCAGAAGTGTGGTGAGTATACTAACGGTTTTGAAAAATGAAACAATATATTAATACCTGTGTTCCCATGGGCTGAGGTAGTGGAGGTAGCTGTAACGGTGGAGGTGGTTGTACCGGTGGAGGCGGTATTCCAAGCTGAGAAAAGTATCCCTAAATTGTTTCTAAAGTGTTTAGCATAATTCTTCTCTAAATTCTACTTATAAATACTTGAACTATGTACCTGCATCTGTTGTTGCCATGTTGAGATATATGACACTAAGTAGTCATTCATGGACTGTCTTTCTTGTCTCATGCGTTCCTCAGTTTCTTGTCTCATGCGGTCCTCTATTTCTTGCAATCTTGAGTCTGTGCGTTTACGTCGAGAAGAGCTCTCTCCATCCTGTGTTGATCGTGACTGTGAGAGAACCACATCTGTGTTCATGATACCATTGAACATCGAATACCTACAAAAGTGATATTTTAAAATTATAAGTGACACTTTAAACAATTAAAGTATGAGAAAAAAACAATATGAAAGGTACAAGTTCACCTCCCGTGAGGCTTTCCTCCACTGGAATTGTACAAAGCCACAACGTCGACATCTTCCTTTCTCCAATCACAATCTTCTCCATGACGACGAACCATCTCTCGAGCATACTTCTCCTGCATCAAACTTAATTGTAAAACAACTATACAACAATTTAATTGCTCAAACATGTATTTGACCACGCACCAAGTTTTGAGTGGCTGCCTGAGTGCACAAGTGATTGTTGTCGGTGCCCCTATGCCCTCTTATATAAGTATCGACAAAAGAAGGCTCCTCACCACTTTGAACAACCTACATAGAAATGTAGAAGCATGACTGCCTAAAATAGTAGAAGCATGCCTGCGTAAGAAATTGTAAATGTGCTAAGCTCACCATGCGTTTTGAAAGACGAAGATGACCATCTCCACCGTAACGATGGAGGCATGGACCAGCGACCTCACGATTGACTCTCTTTGTTAGATTTATCTCGAAACTCCCTTGATGCCCAATAACCACATAAAGCATAATAAGCATTGGGGCACTTAACCATCCAAAGAATCATTACCTGACGATATTGATCCTCCTCTAAGTAAATTTTTGAAGCCCCCATATTCTTTTTCATCATCTGTCCAAGCTTTTCCTTGTAGTACAAGCACACAACCGCGATTCGTCCATTGTACATCATATCATTCACAACTTTGCGTGCAGCTGCATCAAAGGTTTTTTTTGCTCGTGCGTTGAGAGCTGCATCATTGGTCTCTGGCAATCGATATCGTTCCTACAAAAGTAATAGTACATCCATTAGAAACATTATTATCGAGATAAACAAGTTACTAGCTAGAAATCATACCCAAAAATCATGTCAGACAGCTCCTGCAACATCTGCATGCACAGGATGTGGAGCAATCTTGTAGTGCTTCCAATGCATAGAAGGTTTCTCTTCACCCTTTAAAAGAACAAGACCAGGACAATGATGACGACATATGGCACCCAACACCGCATTAGGTTGTCTACGGTGTCGTCGACCATCCCAATCCAAGTCGTCCCATTGCCTGCAAATTATTTTAACAACACATCATTTTTCTCACCATATTAAATTAATACATGAAATTCAATTATCTATTTACTAACCAGTCACTGACAGGAATAATCCTCGATCTTTGTTCCATTGGCACACCCAGTGGGAGAGAGTTTGTAGCCCGATACATGAATGATGGTCTCAACTCCCCCTCCTCCTCTCCCCCCCCCTCCTCCTCTTCTCCCTCCCCCTCCTCCTCCTCCTCCTCCCCCTCCTCCCCCTCCCGCTCCCCCTCCTCCTCTGCTTCGTCATCAATATAGTCTCTTACCCCTCTTACTCGTTTCTGTTGTTTCTGCCTCACAGAAACACCACTGCCTTGTTGTTCCTGCCTCACAGAAACACCACTGCCTTGTTGTTCCTGCCGCACAGAAACACCACTGCCTTGTTGTTCCTGCCCCACAGAAAAAGCTCTACCTTGTTGTTCCTGCCTCACAGAAACACATATGCCTTGTTTTTTTTGCCCCACAGAAACACCTATGTCTTGTTCCTGTCTCACAAAAACACCTCCGCCTTGATCTTCCTGTTGCTCCTCCTGACCCTCCACCTGAAATTACAGAAAAGTACGTTTCACATAATGATATATAGTTAAATATAATAAACCAGATGGAATAAACCTTTAACTAGACATGAACCTGTTCAGTAAATTGTTCCATGCATCTTCTAAGTGATTCTCGCCTGTTATTACTTGAGTCAGACCCCTGAAAAAGAGACTCCCGACTACGAGAGGAGCTAGCAGACCGAGTACCAGACTTGCTTGAGAAGTCAAAATTAAGTCCCTTTGTGATACACTTCACACGACGAGGAATTCTGTTAAAAAGAGAAATTGGTTAGAAATAAATACATAATGAAATGAATTATAAATACAAAAAGTAATAAAATGAAATATAAATGTAATGTGGTTACAAGATTAAAATTCATCATGATCTGATGTTTCGTCGGTAATGTGTCGACGACGAACTTGCTTCTTCTGTCCAACTTTTTTAAGGCTTTGTTGCTTTCTTTTAATCCCTACTACATTATGGAGTTCAAATTCATTGTCTTCAACATCACCAACTAATGTATCGAGACCTAAACCATCTTCAATATTAAAAGATGATGGGACATCATCTTCTTGGACACTTTGTCATGTTCGTCTTGATAACCAGCATCACCCGAGACATATAGCCGTTCTCGCGGATTAACTTTATACACCACCCACCAAGCATTTAGCTTTGGACAAGGATACGGTAGATAGTAAACCAACTCAACTTTGTGAGCAAGGATATAATTATCACATCCTCGAAGTCTTTCTTCATGTTTCACCTCGGCGATACCAAATTCATCATGTCGTGTTCCCCTGTTACTATCAAACCAGTCACAATAGAAGAAAGTAACTCTAAGATCTTTGGAACCACTAAATTTGAACTCCACAATATTTTGAATAATCCCATAGTAGTTATTTTCCTGACCATTTGCATCACACGCTCTAGTTACAATCCCACTATTTGTTGTGGCTGCCAGCGGATGTTTTGCTTCAAATTGAGCCGAACGGAATCAATATCCATTGACGTCGTAACGACCAAAACTCTTTGCTGTTATGGTCCCTTGAGAAAGTTGTCGTAAGTCCTCATGAACGTTAGGATCGACTGTGCACTACCAATATAAGAGAATATTAGTTATATTAATTAAATTAAGTTTGGAAAGATTCAAGTAACACGTAAGAGAATGTTACATGCTCCCAAAACCAGTTGACGAAGTTCAACCCCCCACGAAGGCCATCACGACGCATTTTATCTAATTGATTGCTAGTTGGTTGACGCGTGGACTTCCAATATTGTTTATCGAACTTGCTACAAGATGAAAAATATGAGCACATTAGAACATGCCTCATAAAAATGGAAAAATAATGAAGTGTTGCCTTGCAACAATTAGAAAAAAGACTTATGCAAAATATTGATTCATCTCTTCAATGTTTGTGTACATGTATAACATACATAAATTTCGTTCTTCTTCTGAAACCACATGCTTACTACTAGCACCAACTGCTTTTCCCTTCCACCTAAAAATACTTAGACTACCACAAGGAGTTTCTTCATTTATATGGTACCACGTTGTTGGAGCATACACATTGTGTTCTTCTGCAAAGAATGTACTTGAGAAGTATGCTACCTCTTTTAGAGCAAATGCTTCTACAATACATCCTTCCACTCTTGCTTTATTAAAAACCATTGCTCTAGGTTTTTTCAGTGTCCTTTCAATGTGGTACATCCATCGATATTGCACGGGTCCACAAACTTTGGCTTCGTATGGCAAATGCACTAGGAGATGTTGCATTACATTCATAAATCCTGGCGGGAATATCTTCTCCATTTTGCATATCAGTAAAGGTATTCCTCTCTCCAATTTTTCCATCATTTGAACTGTAATTTCCTTAGCACATAATTGCCTATAAAAGAAACTAAGTTCTGCAAGTACTCTCCACACATCCTCATGCACATATTCACGAAACATTACAGGAAGAAGTCTTTCCATGAGTACATGATAATCATGACTTTTCAGATTATTTAAAACCCAATTTTCAATATTTGTTGTGCGTCTGAATCCTGCACAATAACCGTTAGGAAACTTCAATTTTTGCATCCAGTTGAGCACTTCTTTCTTTTCTTTAAATTTAAGACAAAACGGAGCACGTGGCATTCTTTGTTTACCACCACCATCTTCTGTGACTTCTAAGCTCGGGCGATTACAAATCTCTGCAAGATCTTTTCGAGCCTTCAGATTATCTTTAGTCTTTTTGAAATTGAAACAAGTCATAATGATGCTTTCAGCTACATTACGTTCTTGGTGCATCACATCGATGTTGTGCAGGAGTAACAATGACTTAGCATAAGGGATATCCCATAAGCCACATATATGAGTCCAATTGTGCTCCTGACCAAAACCCGCAAATCCATCATCTGTGGGAACAAGTTGATTGTGCCATGCAGCAATCTCGGCACTAGTCAAACGTTTCGGCGGACCCTTTGTTACAATAGTATCCTTCCAAAATGTATTAAGTTGCCTCCTAAATGGGTGATTTGGTGGCAGAAAACGCTGGTGGCAATAAAAAAACACACTTTGCCCCCATTAGTAAGTCTGAAACAATCAGAGTCTGACCCACAAATTGGACAACATAGTTTGTCGTGTGTGCTCCATCCTGAGAATACACCGTATGCAGGAAAATCATGGACAGACCACAAGTATGTTGCTCGCAAGTTGAAGTTTTGTTTTTTGTAGCTATCATACGCTTGCACTCTGATCCATAATTCTTTCAATTCCTCAATCAGTGGTTGAAGAAACACCCCTAGCCGTTTCCCTGGATGTTTACGACCAGGAATGATAAGAGACAAGAATATGTATTCATATTTCATACACATAGCAGGTGGAAGATTGTATGGAATAGCAAAGACTGGCCAACATGAGTACGAGGCAGCAGATGTATTGAATGGTGTGAAACCATCCGTGACCAAACCAATGCGAACATTTCTAGCATCTTTTGCAAAATCATCATCAAAAGAGTTCAATGCCTTCCAAGCCTCGACATCAGATGGGTGTGTCATTACTCCCGTCGTTTCGCGCACACCATCCTTATGCCACCGCATGTGTCTTGCAGTTGATTTTGAAAGAAACAATTGTTTCAATCTAGGTCCAAGAGGCATGTAACGAAGTTGTTTGGCTACCACTTTTGTTTTCACTAATTCACCCTCTTCATTTGTGACCTCAACGTATCGAGATTGTTCGCAAACCGAACAATGCGTCGCATTTGCATTTTCCTTCCAAAAAAGCATACAATTGCTAGGACAACAATCAATCTTTTCATACTTCATACCGAGCACTGCCAACAATTTCTTGGATTGGTACACGTCCTTCGGCAACTTATGATTTTCCGGAAGAATGTCTGAGATCAAGTCGATAAGATCGTCATAACACTTGTTTGACCAATTATACTTTGATTTTATAGACATGAGTCGAGTCACTGTCGCAAGGACGGATGCTTTAGTGTGCTCATGCAACTTTTCATGCGATGCTGACAAAATTCTATAGAACTCTTCAACTTCAGGTCCAGGATTTTCCTCATATTCATGTGCACCACAATCACGCTCGAGTGCTTCAACCATGTCTTCCATTCTGTCCTCGGCACCGTCTGTCTCGTCAACACTAACATTGCTATGGTATAACTCACCATGCTCATACCACGTTTCATAACCTGGCATAAAGCCAAATTTACAAAGATGTTGTTCCATCTCATACTTCTCCTTGCAATAAAAGTTAGGACACTTGCTGCATGGACATTTGACAAAGCGATTTGTCGTTAAAGAAAATGCACGACTGATAAATGCCTTGGTATTGATGGCCCATTCATCTGAAGGCGCTGCATTCTTCCGCCAACCATCATACATCCGTCGTCTATCATCACCCATTGTTCAAACTATATAATGAACAAACAAAAAAATAAAAAATATGCATAATTACAACGCTCTTACAACTATTGGGAAGGATAGACCTAAACTCACTCAAGAGTGACCCTAATGTATGCTATAAGTAAATCATAAGACTTGACATAAAGTATTACCTGCAACAAAGAGTGCGGAAGTGAGGGTGCACAACAGAAGCGATGTGAAGCAGGAAAGGGAAGGCACTACACTACACATTAAAGTAGCCTTTGTTATAATCAGACCGTAAATTATTTAATGCAAATACTACAGATGATTGATAAATTCTTACAAGATTCAAAATAAACTTTCCAATCACCTAGTTTCCGTGAAAGATATTCAGTGTTGCACTTATTTAATTGGATGAGACTAAATAAGTAGCTACACAATTTAAGGGTTCAATTGGTTGATTATCCATTACAAGAAAAAAATGCACTAGTAAGTTATGAGAAAAGTTTTCAACAAATAAATGCTAGTAAATATGAGCTAAATTTGTAAAGTGGTCAGTTATAAAAACTCCTAGAAATTCACACAAAATTGATAGGAGAAAAGGAGTGATAAATATTGATAATAACACAGTCAATATTGCAAACTATATTTCAGCCATAGGTACTAGAGTTATATTGCAACAACAGTATTTCAAAATTTAGCTGCATAGTTGCAATAGCTATTTAGCTGATTTCTGTCAAACTGCATGCAAATTCTGCACAGGGTCCTACTTTTTTTTTAGGAAACAATAAGGGAAACCCCTATTGTGGTAGAAAACACTAAATACAAAGTAGCAACACAAAATAAAGCAGGCTAGTTATCTGCACAATTTCAAGAGACTTTGAAACTAACACATGGCCCCCACTCACTTCAAATAAGATAGTGTGACACATACTTAAAGTTGTAGGTAACTCAAGTCTTTCACAAACTACAAATTTTGCAGGAATTTGCTAGTAAGTAACAGTTGGGGACGATGCTATTAGAAATTAGATGATGAACAAGTTGAACAAAGTACCAGCCAAAATCTTGACGTAGTCTCTTCAGTCAGCAGGCTTTCCCGTTGTAGTGGGGTCAAATGATTTGAATGTCCTAAGAGAAAATGATGTGAATAGGGAAAGTAAGACACTAGCTTTCATATTGGAGTAGAAATAACAGACACAAATGCTTCTGAGCTACGAATATAGTACAGAAAAGGAGACGATTAAGAAGATGAGAGACGATTCAGTTTCATATAAAAGGGAAAAAAGCAGCAAAACTTCTTATATTGGTTTCAAAGCTCATTATTAATATTTAACAAGTTAGGAACATACTTGATAGCAAAACTTCTTATATTGGTCTCAATGAATATGTGAGTTCAAATTTATTGAATAAATTTGCAAAAAAATACAAAGAAAAAACACACATCATCTAATACTTAGGAAATAGGAATACAGTAGTAATTTGCATCCAGCATGTCACATATCAGCTATATCGAAGATGTACTATTGTTTTGAATAAGGCACATATAAGGACTAGCCAGCAGTGGCCATTGGAGTGTTCACCGGGATAACCTTGAGCTTCCACCCGTCCTAAATGCCCCCCCCCCCCCCCCCCACACACCCAAAGACAAACCATCCTAGAATTTCAGTTTGATAAATCCACTAACACATGACAATATTGCAGTAGTAATACAGTGGACAAGGCAAAAATTGAGATATGCTGAACAAAGTACAATAGTTACATTGGATAAGAAAACACAATCATCCCTCATCAAAACACACCTTCGCATAGAGCAATGAATCAACAATGAATGTTTCTCAAGTTTCGTCTTTCACAATCTGCATATCATAAAATGGTTTCCTTAGCAAAACAAACATCTTCAGGGTTTCTACTATTGCAAATGATTCCTCATTGCATTAACATATGGGTTAAGGTTGACTGGAAGGGGTGGGATGCCGACGCAAATGATTTAGGGTTTAATGGAACCTCATACCTCAATCCTTGGACGGCGGCAGTTGTCGAGGGGCGGGATGCCGTCACAACCGAGTACAGGGAGGGCGGGACGATGGGTTGGCGGTGAGGCAGCCAAAGGGGCGGGACGGGGTGCGTTGCGGCGGCCAGACAGCTGGGACGGGGGCGCGACGCGGTGGGCGGAGGGGTGCGGCAGCGTTGTATGGGGAGGAGAGCCAGCTGGGCAATGGCGGCACGACGGCCAGAGGGGCGACACGGGGGCGCGGCGGCCGGAGCGGCAGGACGGGGAGCGACACGGGGGCGCGGCGGCCGGAGCGGCAGGACGGGGGCGACACGGGGGCGCGGCGGCCGGAGTGGCAAGACGGGATGCAACGCGGCGCGCAGATGGGTGGGGCGGCGGCGTTTTCCGAGGGGAGGCGGCGTTTCGGGAGGAGAGGCGGCGGCGTTTCGGGAATACGGGAGACGCGCGGGAGTAGGTCAATAGGAAGCGGGAGGACTAAAATTTTTCCTGTACTTACTTATTTTCGTTAGTCCCTCAAGTACCAACGAAATTAAACCACAGTATTTTCGTGTGCTTCTAACAGACCAACGAAATTAATTTATTTTCAAAGGTTTTACTACGTGGTCTACAAACTTAATATATTTTCGTGCGTTACTTCCATGATCTACGAAAATAAATTCACATATTTTCGTGTTCCTTTGTAAAACCTACGAAATAAAATGTTTTCGTGTGTACCTTGCAGTATACCGACGAAAATGAACTCTATTTTTCGTGAGCTGGTTCTGGCTGACGAAAACATGTTTAATGTCGTCGGGGCCCACAAAAATATTGTTGGCTGACGAAATTTTTTCATTTTCCTGTAGTGTTCCAACACTACGTAAAAACATTATTCTGGGTATTCACAACATTGGCCTTTAATAACAAAGTTAATAAAGCTTCACTCATTTTCCACATAACGCTTCCTTTTGGCTGCTGTAGGTTTTAGCTCCTGAATTTCACAGGTATACACATAGCAATGGTGGGGAGGCATCCAAGACCTCCATGCTTGGGCCTCAAATCTCCCATGAGGCCTAACGCTTCCATATATCACATCTTGGATTGTTATTCCCGGGACATCCTCTTCTGAAGGGCGTTGATGCTGATGAAGGATCACTAAATCTTCATACGGTGTAGCCATTCGCCCGAAACGTGCTGGCTTATTTCGGTCCACAAAATCAAATGGATGCTCATCAAATCTGGAGACATGACTGTGCACTGACCTCCTCATTAAGCTAAGAACCTTGAACCAGAAACGAACATCAA
The DNA here is from genome assembly GCA_036927565.1 of Tuctoria greenei. NCBI lineage: Eukaryota > Viridiplantae > Streptophyta > Magnoliopsida > Poales > Poaceae > Tuctoria > Tuctoria greenei. Next base: position 124,826,922 of record JAYESD010000011.1, on the reverse strand, counting down.
AGTTATCCCTCAGCAAACTGGCAGTGATGTTTGCACGAGGGAGGGGCCCGTTCAACAACCTGGCTATCTCCATGGCCATGTAGGCGAGCCTTGGGTGCATTCTAGGATCTGTGCTTCCAAAAGTAAGTGTCTTGAAGAAATACCAGTATGCCTCACGTGACAGATACTTCAAAATTAGAGCCTGTGCTGTTCCAAGTTTCATGATCTTATCAGACTGGCTTGTGATTATGATTTTACCTCCAGCTGGCATCCACCCTTTTGACGCAGAATACAACCTATTCCATGCATCTTCATTGAGTTCACCAGCTGCCTCAAGAATAAGTAGTAACCCCCCATTTTCGTTAGAGTTCAATGTGTGATTTTGATGTTCCATTGCACACACTCCTTTCAAATTAGTTAGGCCATCTGAAAGTCGACTAGAGGGGGTGAATAGGCAATAATACCTAAAATGACTTAATTAAACGAGATTAATTCTCTGAAGTCGGACTAGTCTGGTCCGGGCCGGACTAGTCCGCTCGGCAGAGGGTGAAAACCCTAAAACTTGATTTCTACAAGTTGTTTGCAGAATTGAAGTTCACCAAGAATAAAAGCAATATGTAACAAACTTGTGAAACTCATATTGTGATGTTTAAACACTTAGATTGCAAGTTTTCAATAGTGATCAAAGTGTAGGGCAATAAGAACAAAGTGAACCCTAATTGCAAAACTAGTGGTCACAAAAAACGAAAGACAAGTGAAACGAGATTTATCCCGTGGTTCAGCTCCACGAAGAAGCCTACCTCCACGTTGAGAAGTCTACACAAGGACCGGGTCTCACTTGACCCTTCTCTCACAAAACCACCACGATGGTTGGCTTGGTTTCCACTATATCAATGGGTAATCACCAAGTTTGATGGGACTGCTCACAACTTGAGACTCTCACAAATCAATACAAGAGGAGCACATAAAGCTCAACTCACACAAGCCACACAACACAACACAATGTGCAAGAGATCAAACCGAGAGCTAAAGCATGATGATTTTCCTTTACTCTCCTTCCCAAAACCCTAATCTCTTCAAGATTTGCTCTTAAGGGGTTAGTAGGATTAGTAGAAGGCTTTGGAAGGCTCTACGATGCTTGTGGCGGCGCTAGGGTTCAAGTCTTGTTCAAATGAGCCTGGGGATCCTCTTTTTATAGAGGTCCTGAGCCCCCTTTTTCTTACATCAGCAAGGGGGCGGACTAGTCCGGCCTTAGACCCCGGACTAGTCCGGCCCTATGGGACCACTAACCCCCTGGTCAGTTCCCGACAACAGCCACACTGAGCAATGATCGTCACGCTACCCGCCAAATTTCCAAATTCAAACGGTCACTAGACACTGAACTAGTTCAGTCAACAACGAACTAGTCCGAAGTGGAACATAACCACTTGATCCGTTCCAAAACGAACTTTTCTGAGTTAGCCCGGACTAGTACGGCCACAGGGGCGGACTAGTCCGACCCCCTAGGGTTTCTCTCGGTTTGTCACACTAAGTCCCAAATGGACAAGTCTGTGTCTAAACGGACAAGTCCTAACTACTCTAGAGAGCTTTAGTCCGTCTAAAAACGGATAAGTCCGGACTTCTCGGACTTAGCTCCAAAATCACTCGGGAACACTTCAAAGACGTTTGGTCCGTCCAAAAACAGACTTGTCTGCCATTGCCGGACTAGTCCGGCCTCCTAGGGTTTTTCTCATTTTAGGCTTCTCACTTGGGTTTTTCTCTAAACCACCACTTTGAGCCCCTTGGTATGATCTCAATGCACATGATACAACCACCCTCTCACATGATACGGCTCATATAAGCTCAATACCATAGAAACCCTAATTTCTACACTTGATTCTTTGATGCTCATTTTCTCCTTTTCCTTTTTGAGGGTTTTTATATCATTTCAATCCTTGTACCTGTGCTTAAGATCAACTGAGCTCATTAGCCTCTTAATTGTCGTCATCAATCATCCAAAACCCACGAGGATGCTTAGATGCACTTTCAATCACCCCCTTTTTGGTGAATTGATGACAACACATTAAGACTTCAACAATAAGGTTAATAATTTGTTTTCATAACATGTATTTGTATGAGTGACTCCCCCTCAATGTATGCATCATTAGTAAAGAGATTGAGAGAATTCTCATACATATACATGTTATGGTGGGGTGCCTAAGTGATGTGTTCATAAATTGTGATAAGGCGTTGATTATGCAAAGTAGACATTTAAATGAGGCAACACATCACAAATTTAGGCAAGACACATGAATACATAGATTAACTCTTACAATACAACTTGAAATGAGTTTTAAAACATAAGTCCAACATAGATCAATACTCTCAAACATCAACATCAATCTATTTTATCTCTCCCCCTTCATCTCTCCCCCTATGTCTCTCCCCTAGATCTAAGAGCCCGTCAAGCTATCTCCTCGCTATCTCTCCCCCTTTGGCATCAAGACACCAAAAAGGAAAAGAAGAGGGGAGGAGCCCTTCGGACTACTCATCATCGGAGTCGGAGTCATCATTGTCGCCTTGAGGCTCGTTGTCGCTTTCCGTGGCCTCCGGATTCTCGGTCGGGGCCGCGGTGGAAGTTCCAGCTTCTCCAAATTCAGCGAGCTCTTCGGCAGTGAACTCGGGAAAGGAAGTGAGCTCACCATCGCTCTCCTCGGTGGAGGACATAGGGATGTCCAACTTGTCGCACATCGCTTTGAGATACTTCTCATTGCGACACTCCATGCGACGTTGCCGAATTTTCATCTTCCGGCACGAAGAAAAGAGAGCTTTGAAGTACTTGAAGAAGCCGCTTCCGCATTGTGTCGAAGGCGGAGGTGGTGGAGGAGATGACACGAAGCGAGAGGAAGAAGCGGGAGGATCCGCATTCTTCCTCCGAGGGGCAGCTGGCTCCGGAGGAGGGAGTTGTGGTCGAAGCCTCCGGTGAATGATATCTTTCTTGAATGTGAGCGCGGAGATCTTCTCAATCATGTACATAATGTACGGAGCGTATCCACATGATCAGTTGGGGGTGTGAGAGATGTTGAAGATGTCATCAAAGATATAGTCCACCACATTGAAGCGGACATCTCCATCAATGAGGACCATTAAATGCCTCAAATTTCCTTGGATGATCCCCGCATCTCCATCCTTGGGGGCAATTGTCTTTCTGAGGACCCGGTTGAGCACACTATAGAAGGGCTTGATATTTCTGATGTGCCCGGCCTCATACTTTCCATGGCTTGGATACATATACTCCAAAGTGTCCCAATCAACTGGCTTCAGATTTGAAATGATGATCTCATTATCCAGTTGATCCCCCAAGTCAAGCAACTGAGCAAACTCCAATAGGTGGTGGAGTACTGCTCTCCATGGGTCATCCAGGTGATCCTCCTGTCCCCATCAGTGTGGAAGTAGAGAGTGGAGTAGAACTGAGTTATAACTTTCACATTCTAGTCATACTGGAAGGCCATGAACTTCTTCAGGTCATGCCTCTCGACAGCCTCAATTACTGCATTGAAGGCTTGATGATATTTCTGGGCCATGTAGTCCCAGTCAATCCACTGAGCATCTGTGACAGGGGTCTGCTTGGTCATATAGACCTTCATATAGTAGTCACAGTGGAAGTCACAACAGAATCGAGGATCCACTATGCTCCTGTCACGCTGATAAACATTGATCTTCCTCAGCTTGCGTGCCTTCTCATCTCCTTTTCCCTTGAAGATGTTGACATCAAAAGCAGCTGCACGATTTGGGTTCCGTGGAGGAGAGGACATCCTCAAGGGGCCAGTGGGTTGTGGGGCACCCTTCGTCACTTTGCTTGCAACCTTCTTGGCCACAGTCACCCTCTTCTTGGGTGCAGCATCAACGGGCTTATCTTTGGAGGATCTTGCCCCCTGGGACTTGGCTTGCTCACCCAAGGTCACAAGCCTCTTCCTCTTTGGGACAGCCTCAGCAACAGCGGAGTTGTGCTTCTCACACTACGTCTTCTTTGCCCTCTGAGAGGCAAAGTACGCAGCAACCATCTCTTGATCCTCTCTTTGTTTCCGGCGAAAGAGAGCCCGCTTCTCCGCTTCGGTCTCGGAGTCGGAGGGAGGAACATACTCATTGTCCGACATGGTTGCTGACAAGAGAAGCAAGAGAATGTGTATGAGTCAAAGAAGTTAAGGTAAAATGGTAGAATTCACAAGATCAACTTAGGTTAGGGTTTTCACTGTGTAACCCGGACTTGTCCGCTCAAGGGTCGGACTAGTACGCACTAGGTCGGACTTGTCCGCCATGTGGCCGGACTAGTCCGGTTCACACAGCAAGAACCCTAATCTAGGGAAATTTTGCAAAAACTACGGATCCTACCACAAAAATGGAGCTATATGATCACATTAGTGTGTACAACAACATTTGTGAAGAAGTTTCTATCAAAGGGCCAAAAAGAATTGAATTCCAAGAATTTTGGAGTTAGGTCAAGAATATCTCTTCAAATCTTCGATTTGATGAAATGAGAGTGAGGAAGTGGTCTTCGATGCTTGGGGAAAGGTTCCTAAGCACCTTGGGGCTTCAATCTACCGATTGGAATCGAGATTTGGTGGATGGACTCAAAAATCGTCGTTGGGGAGGCGGTTTTCGAGCGTTTTTGGAGAGAGAGAGTGTTTGAATGTAAGTGTGGAGGTCGAGGGCACCCTGGGGAGGTTAAGTCCCCAAGGGTCGGACTAGTCCGGTCAGGGACCCGAACTTGTCCGGCATCCAGACTGGGTCCGAACAACTCAAACCACCGGACTAGTCCGGTCCTAGGAGCGGACTAGTCCGGTCCTAAGACTTAATACTCCTATATATTGAGTTTTGAGTGGAGATTTGATCCTTTTGGACTATATTTAACAAAAGATCTTTGTAAATATGGTCAGTAAGCAATCAACAATCAAATTATGACCATGATTCACAAGGATTCAATAATTTCAAAATAATTTGTGGAAAAATTGAGGAGGATGAGTTTTTCGCAAGCATGTGTGAATTTTGAATATTGCAATCAGATGTGCAATACTTAAGCCACATTTCGAGAATCCAAGATGTTTAACTCGCTCCTAAGTTCACAAAACCTTTTCTCATCTAGGGGCTTGGTAAAGATATCAGTCAATTGTTTATCGGTTCTCACATGGGAAATTGTAATGTCTCCTTTGATGGAGTGATCTCTCAAGAAGTGGTGGCGTATATCGATGTGCTTGGTCCTTGAGTGTTCAACTGGATTGTGAGCTATTTTGATGGCACTCTCATTGTCACATAGGAGAGGGATATGGCGCAAGTTTATGTCATAGTCCCTAAGAGTTTGTTGCATCCAAAGAAGTTGTGCACAACAACTTCCGACGGCGACATACTCCGATTCGGCTGTGGAAAGTGCAATGGAGTTTTGTTTCTTTGAGGACCAAGACACTAGAGATCTACCAAGGAATTGGCAAGTTCCCGATGTACTCTTACTATCAACTTTGCACCCCGCATAGTCCGCATCGAAATATCCAATGAGGTTAAACTTAGAGTCTTTGGGGTACCAAAGTCCTAGGCTTGGTGTGTGAACCAAATATCTAAGAATTCTCTTAACGGCGGTCAAATGACACACCTTAGGAGCGGCTTGAAATCTAGCACACATACACACACTAAGCATGATATCGGGCCTAGATGCACATAAGTATAACAATGAGCCAATCACAGAACAATATACCTTTTGGTCTACACTTGGACCATCTTCATTGAGATTGTGATGCCCATTCGTTGCCATAAGCGTCTTGATGGGTTTGGTCTTGTCCATGTCAAACTTCTTAAGTATATCTTGTGTGTACTTGGTTTGACTAATGAACGTGCCTTCCTTGAGTTGCTTCACTTGAAAACCAAGAAAGAACTTCAACTCCCCCATCATGGACATCTCGAATCTTTCCGTCATTATCTTGGAAAACTCGTCACAATAGGCTTTGTTAGTAGAACCAAATATAATGTCATCGATATATATTTGGCAAACAAACAAATCATCATTAAAGTGCTTAGTGAATAGAGTATAGTCCGCCTTCCCAATTTTAAAACCATTTTGAGTTAGAAAGTCCCTAAGGCACTCATACCAAGCTCTAGGAGCTTGTTTGAGTCCATAGAGAGCCTTACGCAATTTGTACACATGGTTTGGGAATTCTTCATCTTCAAATCGGGGGGTTGCTCCACATATACTTCTTCCTTGATTGGACCATTGAGGAATGCGCTCTTGACGTCTATTTGATATAGCTTAAAATCATGTTGAGTAGCAAATGCAAGTAATATACGAATTGATTCAAGCCTAGCTACGGGAGCAAAGGTTTCTTCGAAATCTAAACCTTCGACTTGTGAGTACCCTTTGGCCACAAGTCGTGCCTTGTTCCTTGTAACCACCCCGTGATCATCTTGTTTGTTGCGGAACACCCATTTGGTCCCTACAACATTTGCATTTGGCCTATTCACAAGCTCCCATACTTTATTTCTCTCGAAGTTGTTGAGGTCTTCTTGCATAGCCATCACCCAATCCGGATCTCGTAGTGCTTCTTCAACCTTGTGGGGCTCCAAGGAAGAAACAAAAGAGTAATATTCACAAAAATTTGCAACACGAGATCGAGTAATTACCCCCTTGGAGATGTCTCCAAGTATATTGTCAACGGAATGGTCCCGTTGGATGCTTTGATGCACTCTTGGGTGAGGTGCTTGAGGTCTTGATTCATTATCTTGGTCTTCCTCATCCTCATTGTCTCCCCCTTGATTGATGCCTTCATTTTCATCTTCTTGAAGCGTATCTTGGGGAGGTTGATCTTGATCATTTGAGGAAGAGCTTGCTTGATGTATAGGATGGTTACTTGTGACTTGAAGTTGCTCTTGTGGTCGTATGTCTCTAAGTGCCATCCTTCCTATCACCACTTGTGGAGCTTCTTCTTGATCTAGCACATGACGATCAACTTGCTCCACTTGGGAGCCATTAATCTCATCAAACACTACGTCATGTGCTACTTCAACAATTCCAGATGATTTGTTAAATACACGATAGGCGTAAGTGTTTGAGTCATAACCAAACAAGAAACCCTCATCGGACTTAGAAGCAAACTTCGAAGTCCTAGTCTTCTTGTTAAGAATGTAGCATTTGCTCCCAAAACACGAAAGTAAGAGATGTTGGGTTTGTTACCGGTTAGGATCTCATATGACGTCTTCTTAAGTATGCGGTGAAGGTACAACCGGTTTATGGCATGGCAAGCGGTGTTGACCGCTTCCGCTCAAAACCGGTCTGACGTCTTGTACTCATCAAGCATGGTTCTTGACATCTCAATTAGAGTCCTATTCTTCCTCTCGGCCACCCCATTTTGTTGAGAGGAGTAGGGAGCCGAGAACTCATGCTTGATGCTTGTTCATCCAAGAATTCTTCAACTTGGGTGTTCTTGAATTCGATGTCATTGTCACTCCTAATGGTCTTGATACTCAAGGAGAACTCATTTTGAGCTCTCTTCAAGTATCTCTTGAGGATACCTTGAGTCTCGCTCTTGTCATGCAAAAAGAACACCCAAGTGAAACGTGAAAAATCATCAATAATAACAAGACCATATTTGTTACCACCAATACTAATGTAGGCGATTGGACCGAAGAGATCCATGTGTAGAAGCTCCAATGGTCTTGATGTTGTCATAATGTTCTTGGATGGATGAGGTGCTCCAACTTGCTTTCCGGCTTGGCATGCGCTACATGGCCTATCCTTTTCAAACACAACATTCTTTTAAACCACAGATGTGCTCGCCCTTAAGGAGTTTTTGCAAATTCCTCATTCCAACATGGGCTAGCCTCCTATGCCAAAGTCATGCCATGTTAGTTTTTGCAATTAAGCATGTATCAAGTTGGACTTTATCCGCGGAGAAATTCATAAGATAGAGCTTTTCTTTTAGTACACCCTTAAAGGCAATTGAGTCATTGCTTCTCCTTGTGACGGTCACACCCTCATTAATGAATGAAACATTATAACCTTTGTCACATAGTTGTGATATGGACAAGAGATTATAATCAAGTGAATCAACATGTAAGACATTTAAAAGGGTATGATTAGAGGATATAGCAATTTTACCGGTGCCATGGATTTTTCCTTGGCTGTTGTCCCCAAAATAGATTCCTTCACTTGGATCTTCATTAAGCTCATACTCCACAAACATCTTCCTCTCTCCGATCATATAATTTGTGCATCCACTTTCAAGGACCCACTTGGTTCCAACGGAAGAATATGCTTACAAGATTTAAGCCTTGGCTTTAGGCACCCAAACGGTGTTGGGTCCTTTGATGTTAGTCAAGAGGCACTTGGACACCCACACACAAGGTTTGAGACTCTTGCGGTGTGGCCCAACATACCTAGCATATGCCTTTCCAAACTTGTTTCTTAATAAAACATATGAAGCATCAAAATCATGGAAAAATGGATGTGGTTCTCTCCTAGGCATTTTAGGTGTAGTAGCAATGTTCTTTCCCTTAGTGTTGTATGAGCCTCCTTTGACAAAGACAATCAAGTCTTTGTCATTCTTGGGAGTTTTGACATTTTGCCTCATCCCCATAGAATAACCAAGACCATCCTTGACAAGGGGATGTCTTGTGTTGGTAAATGCACTACGTGCATATGCCACCTTCTCCTTGTCAAAAATGTCATCCTTGGGTGCTTGATTGGTTTGTGTCAACTTTAGCTCATCTTTAAGTTTTATGATTAAGTTTGAGCATTTACAAGGTTGAGATGCTTCGGATTTAATATTTGTGGAAGGTGAGCTTGTAGAGGAAGAAGGTGCATTGACCTTGAGAGACTTCACTTGTGTCTCAAGGATCTTGTTAGCTTGTGTCAAACTAACAAGTTCATCCTTGAGCACAATTGTAGTGTTCTCAAGGTTTGAGCAAGTTTCCTTGCTCAAAGCGAGTTCCCGCTCAAGTGTCTTGCTTCTTTCTCTTTCAAGCTCCAAGAGCTCCTCAACCTCTTGACATCTCTCCTTTTGTTGGATGAGCATGTCCTCTTGACGATTGATGAGTTCTTCCTTTAACAATCTCAATCTCTTCAAGGTGCTTTGCTCATGTCTTTAAGTATGTGTTCATTTTCACTACTACTATCAAAGTCATCATGAGAAGAAATTGAAGAAGAGGAGTTAGATTTAACCTTCTTTCTTCCCTCCTTGGCCATGAGACAGGTTGGCCTTGAGATCTCCAAGTTGGGGAAAAGCTTGTTCTCTGTTGTTGTCTTCTTCATTGCAATAGTTGCTACCTTCTCATCTTCATCGGAGGAGGATTCCTCATTTGAATCCCACTCCTTCCCAAGGTGGGCATGTCCGGATTGCTTCTTCTCCTTGAAGTACTTCTTCTCTTTGGACTTGCCCTCCTTCTTCTTCTTGTTTTCTACATGTGGACAATCCACAATGAAGTGACCATATTCTCCACAATTGTAGCAAGCCCTTTTTGATCTTGTCTTGGGCTTGTCTTTGCTTCTTCTCTCATTTTGGTAGCCCCCCCTCCTTCTAAACATCCTCTTAAAGTTGTTGATGAAGAGAGCTTCTTCTTCATCTGTGTCGGGACTCTCTTCATCACTTTCTCCCTTTTCTTGTGATCTTGAGGACGTTGCTTTGAATGCAACATCCCTTTTCTTGGTGGAGGAAAGCCTTTGTAGATCGTTGTAGAACATCGCTTCTTTCTCCATCATCTCATGGTTGATGATTCTCCCTAGCACTTCTTCGGGAGTCATCTTGTGGAAGCCCGGACTTTCACGAATTAGTGAGCAAAGAGTGACGTTTCAAGGCATGAATGCTCGAATCATCCTCTTTACTACCTCGTGGTCAGTCCACCGGGTGCTTCCATATGATCGACTCTTGTTGATGAGAGTCTTGAGGCGGTCATACATATCTTGCGGAGATTCACCCTCCATGATGGTGAATCTCCCAAGCTCTCCTTCGATCATCTCGATCTTTGCTTCCCTTATGATGCGGTTGCCTTCGTGCACCGTCTTGAGGGTATCCCAAATCTCCTTGGCAACCTCCAACCCTTCAATGCGGTTGGACTCCTCACGAGTCAATGAGGAGGTAATCACTCCAACGGCTTGAGCATTTCGATGTAGAAGAACGACTTGCTCCGGAGTGATGTCTTCCTCATTCTTGGGAAGATGAACACTTGTCATTACAATTTGCCACAAGCTAGGGTTTAAGGAAATGAGGTGCATCTTCATATTATGCTTCCACATAGAATAATAATTTCCATCAAATTGAGGAGGTTTGCCAATGGGAATAGACAAGTAATGATTGCTAGCGGTAAGTTGCTCATAATTGTAAGGATACCGGGAGTAGTCTTGTGAACTACTCCCGTTGTCAATGTTAACTGGAGCAATTGGCTTGATCTTCTTCTTCGGCACGTTGAGCTTCTCACGAAGTCGTGCCTTGAGCATCCGAACTTCTTCTTCGTCATTTGGATCATCTTGAAGAACATCGATGTTCTTCGTCTTGGTGTCATTGACAACCATCGGAACCTCGTTGTCACCCCTTCCGGCCATTACTTCTCCAAGTTGTTAGACTCTTGGGGAGAAGTCTGCTCTGATACCAATTGAAAGTCGCCTAGGGGGGTGAATAGGCAATAATACCTGAAATGACTTAATTAAACGAGATTAATTCTCTGAGGCCGCTCAGCACACGGTGGAAACCCTAAAACTTGATTTCTACAAGTTGTTTGCGGAATTGAAGTTCACCAAGAATATAAGCAATATGTAACAAACTTGTGAAGCTCAGATTGTGATGTTTAAACACTTAGATTGCAAGTTTTCAATAGTGATCAAAGTGTAGGGCAATAAGAACAAAGTGAACCCTAATTGCAAAACTAGTGATCACAAAAAGCGAAAGACAAGCGAAACGAGATTTATTCCGTGGTTCAGCTCCACGAAGAAGCCTACCTCCACGTTGAGAAGTCCACACAAGGACCGGGTCTCACTTGTCCCTTCTCTTACCAAGCCACCACGATGGCCGGCTTGGTTTCCACTATATCAATGGGTAATCACCAAGTTTGATGGGACTGCTCACAACTTGAAGCTCCCACAAATCAATACAAGAGGAGCACACGAAGCTCAACTCACACAAGCCACACAACACAACACAATGTGCAAGAGATCAAACCGAGAGCCAGAGCGCGATGATCTTCCTTTACTCTTCTTCTCAAAACCCTAATATCTTCAAGATTTGCTCTTAAGGGGTTAGTAGGATTAGTAGAAGGCTTTGGAAGGCTCTAGGATGCTTGTGGCGGCGCTAGGGTTCAAGTCTTGTTCAAATAAGCCCGGGAGTCCTCTTTTTATAGAGGTCCCGAACCCCTTTTGCTTACATCAGCAAGGGGGCGGACTAGTCCGGCCTTAGACCCCGGACTAGTCCGGCCCTATGGGACCACTGACCTCCTGGTCAGTTCCCGACAACTGCCACACTGAGCAACGATCGTCACGCTACCCGCCAAATTTCCAAATTCAAACGATCACTAGACACCGGACTAGTCCGGTCAACAACGGACTAGTCCAAAGTGGAACAGAACCACTTGGTTCGTTCCAAAACGGACTTTTCTGAGTTAGCCTGGACTAGTCCGGGCACAGGGGCGGACTAGTCCGGCCCCCTAGGGTTTCTCTCGGTTTATCACACTAAGTCCCAAACGGACTAGTCTGTGCCCAAAGGGACAAGTCCGAACTACTCCAGAGAGCTTTGGTCCGTCCAAAAACGGACAAGTCCAGACTTCTCGGACTTAGCTCCAAAATCACTCGGGAACACTCCAGAGACGTTTGGTCCATCCAAAAACGAACTTGTCTGCCATTGCCGGACTAGTCCAGCCCTGAGGTCCGGACTAGTCCGGCCTCTTAGGGTTTTTCTCATTTTATGCTTCTCACTTGGGTTTTTCTCTAAACCACCACTCTGAGCCCCTTGGTATGATCTCAATGCACATGATACAACCACCCTCTCACATGATACGACTCATATATGCTCAATACCATAGAAACCCTAATTTCTACGCTTGAATCTTTGACGCTCGTTTTCTCCTTTTCCTTTTTGAGGGTTTTTATCTCATTTCAATCCTTGTACCTGTGCTTAAGATCAACTGAGCTCATTAGCCTCTTAATTGTCGTCATCAATCATCCAAAACCCACGGAGATGCCTATATGCACTTTCACCAACATCTAACAAATCGTGGTTACTCAAGAACACGATTCGAGAAAAATGATCGCGAACTCTTTCATCCTTGCAAACATGTCCAATAAGAGTGCTCTTGCCAACTCTGCCGGGGCCGATGCCGGGGCCGATAATTGGCAGGATCTCTATTTTTTCAGCACCATGGGGCTGTGTGTGCAATAGAAAGCTGATAATAAATTCGGCTTCTGTCTGGCGGCCAAACATGCAGTTGGCCAAAAGGAGATGCATGCTGTAAGGTTGGTGATAAAGTCGAGGGTAACTCGTCAAGAACAGGACAAGTTCATTAGCATCAAGGATCATGGAGCTCAAATTGTCAAGTACATGCCGCATTTCATTCCAATGCCCTGCACCTCTGCCAGAGAAGCAGAAAGCCTTTGCAGAGTTTGTTTTCGACAGAAACCAAGAGCAACTCACAGATTGATCTTTGCTGTCCTTCTCAGCATGATGTTGATATCTGAAGGCGTCGAGCGTGTAGTGGTCTCTGTGCATGGAGTCTCGTAGCATGTCCACCTGCTGAAGCATGGCTTGGTTTGTGATATGCCGCCTCATGGCCTCATCCACGATGACTTGTGCCCGGAGGAGAGCCCTTTGCAGGCTGTTTTCCACATCCAAGGCCATAGGCTTGGAGTACCTGTTCATAAAAAAATTATGGATTGAGTACTGAGTTCACCAAGAATTACAGAAATGACAATATCCATGGACAAGGCAAGGCCCGAGGTTTGAGGGACCTGTTGATAATGAAATTTATGGACTGAGTAGTGAGTTCACCCAGGATTGGAGAAATGATAATATCCATATTGGGATAGGTAGTGAGATGATGAAGAAGATCAGAAAGAAAAGGATACTTTGATGGCTCTAGAACTCTATGTTCCCGATATTTATTTGTAAAACTTAAGGGAGGGAGGGAGGGAGGGTGGGAGAGTCAACAATCCATGCAAATACCAGTACAACTTCTGACTCTTGACTGTCAAGTCTTCCCTTCAAAATTCTCTGCAGAGGGGCAGAGCTGCCCTGCAACATACCCTTCTACACTTACAATTATTCCCTCCTATTTCACTCAAGTCGTGCATTTGCAGATAGGGTAAGTATATTAAAGAGTCTTGATAAAATGCTAGTCACAGTAGTCTCCATATAATGAAAAGTAGCTACAGTTCCTTGTTGTAAGGAGCCCAGGCTCTATGAGGGTGATGGTACCCTCTTCTTTTTTAGAGCTTGTCATAATGACCATCCTTCCTGATTTCTAACTATTACAAATTTAGCGTGTGTTTTTTTCCTACAGCCTTTTATTTCCAGGATCTGGAAATCGCCATTAGTCCAAGAAAGCTGGGCTGAGTCAAAAATGGTAGCTCGTCTCCTAGCACAAGACTGGTAGACCATTACAACTTGTGTTATGAAACATTGATTTCGAACAGTTAGGTATGGACCAGGTCCGCAAATTCTTAGCCAGTGTTCTAATTCTACTATGTGTGAGAAGCTTGGTCAAAGTCTCAAAGAGATATCAAAAGATGCACCATATGAAAACAAAAACAGAACAGGACTATACCCCATATAACTCATATCCACACAAAATTAACCAGTGTCCCCAGTGATAATTCTGGCTAACTGTCTAAGGGTGGGGCAGGGGTTTGGGGGTTTTCTTGGCCGGGGAAGAAGGTTGAGCTTGTTGTTACAAAAATATCGTGGGGGCGGTCTTACCCCCACCGGCCGAGTTTTTTTTTTTTTTTTTTTTTTTGATACTGGCTAACTGTACAGGACACAAGCTGCCTCTGGGCCAGATTTTGCACAACAAAATTTTCAACAAAGCAAATAACCCTATACTGTTAGCTGATATTGTGAACCTTAAAATGTTACTCCCTCCATCCCACAATACTTGTCACTTAAGACAAGAATTCTAGTTCAAAATGAACTAGAATTCTTGTCCTACGTGACAAGTATTATGGGATAAATGGAGTATCTCCAAAGGTTAGTTCTTAGCAAATACCTCGGCACGCGGGATAGCCCAGGATCCAATACCTGAAAATAATAATATGTTTTGAGTTCTGTGTTGCTCTGCCATTGGTGCTAAATAGTGCAGTAATGGTTACACTCATATAAAGAATATGAACGATTCAAAATCAGGACCCGTATGACATATCCAGTTTCTCAATCTTTCAGATCTGCAATCTTACTATATGATCAGTCTATCTGTACATAGTACAGCCACCTTTTCGGTCTTTTCATGTGTTTTCTTATGTGAACCACGCAAAATATCAGTATTCAGTAAAGACTGTTAAGTTTCATTACTAGCACTGGATTTCGCAAAAATGTGGGAATTGTATTCATTCATCCAGATTTCACATACTCACTGGTGAGTGGTGCCAACTGGATGTTTGAGATCATTGAACACCTCCTGATGATTGGATAATGTACAAATGCATCTCAGGGATGCCACAATATACTCAATCAAACAGAATAGGCAGGAGTAGCATCATGTATATGAAATTGCAGTGATTCAATTTAAATTTTCATTTCTTGAGCATAGATATTCCCATGTGAGGGGATCCAGTTCATTACATGCTACAAAATTCTGAAGGTCAGGTAAGTGTAGTAGACTAATGCAGGGGCTACCAGCTCACAGATGCAGCTCAGGGATGCCACAATATACTCAATCAAACAGAATAGGCAGGAGAAGTAACATGTATATGAAATTGCATTGATTCAATTTAAATTTTCATTTCTTGAGCATAGATATTCCCATGTGAGGGGATCCAGTTCATTACATGCTACAAAATTCTGAAGGTCAGGTAAGTGTAGTAGACTAATGCAGGGGCTACCAGCTCACAGATGCAGCTCAGGGATGCCACAATATATTCAATCAAACAGAATAGGCAGGAGAAGCAACATGTATATGAAATTGCATTGATTCAATTTAAATTTTCATTTCTTGAGCATAGATATTCCCATGTGAGGGGATCCATTTCATTACATGCTACAAAATTCTGAAGGTCAGGTAAGTGTAGTAGACTAATGCAGGGGCTACCAGCTCACAGAAAAAGGTCAATAAAACTTGACCCCATGGTGAAACTGTGAAGGCTAACAACTTAACGCCAGGGCTAACCTCACTAATGCTAAAGAGTTGTTCCACCATAAAGCTTATACTATTCCAATTATACAACAAGAACTTTCCCTTAACTGGGAAAAAATTTGATTGAGCATGTTCTTTTGATCAAGCAGTTGTCATTCCTGGGTTCTGACATGTCGAGGCAGTTCCCAATGCTGCAAAAACACACGAACCTTCAGATGGCCGAGAACCAGAATGCCCTAAATTACCATTTGTTACCAACAAGGCACAAAAA
This sequence comes from Tuctoria greenei, assembly GCA_036927565.1. Lineage (NCBI taxonomy): Eukaryota > Viridiplantae > Streptophyta > Magnoliopsida > Poales > Poaceae > Tuctoria > Tuctoria greenei. Next base: position 124,811,387 of record JAYESD010000011.1, on the reverse strand, counting down.
CTAGTGTAAACTAACCCGTGAGTACTATTCCGTTGAAGTCACATGAGTTTTATAGTAGCAAAAAACTCGTAGATGCGCCGCCGGTTCTTGCCGGGGAGACGTCGGTGAGCAGAGCCAACTGCGCCCATCCGCGCAGGGAGGAATTGATAGCACGGATATAGCCGCTTGATCCATGCCTTAGTCGCCTCCTCGAGATACTGGATGGCAGCAGGCTACGGCGGCGGTCAGGGACAAGGGACAGTTGCCGCCGGCCCAACTCACACAGTAACCGTCGCCGCGCCGCCATATCGAGGCAGTGACCCGCGCGCAATGGTCTACGACGCTACCGCTGCCCACGATCATGGTAGGATGCAGTTTCTGTGTGCGGGATGCGAGGCGGCGGGGCTAGCGGAGGTTGCCGGCGGCAGCGCTGCCTCGCCAGGCGCCCAGGTTCCTCTGTCGGCTGTCGCCGGCGGGGGAATTCGCAAATGGACCCTTGTTTATGGTGAACATGTTAAGGCCCTATTTGCAACAGAGGAATGAAAAATATAGAAACAGGAAATAATGTAGGAATGAAGAAAACGTAGAAATGCAAAAAGTGAGAAAAATGCAGGAATCAGAAATAAAGGTTTGGATTGCGGGAATGTATACACAAAGATTGAAATATAAAAATAGAATCAAAACTAATTTACCAACAGATTATCTGGTTCTTTCTCTGTCCCGTTTTTCTCTCTGCTAATAAATCCTCAGTCATCCAGATTCAATCAGCATCTTCCATCTCCTCACTCCACGGGCATCATCAAGGCGTCCGGCTACTCTCATGCTAAGCTAACACACTCACGTGTGTCTCATGAAAGTAAGCATGCATTTTCTGCGTTTTGGGTGGATGCTAATTTTCCTGCATTTTGTGAAGGAAGGCAAGCTGTCGGTACCCTGAGAACCGTACACCCCTTGAGATTACAAAGATCGGAAAGTCATCTACTTGATTTGAAGACCTTCGGAGATCCACATGTCAGACATAACCGGACCCGCTTCTCCAACATGGTTAATCCCAGGGTCGCTACGTGTACTATCAAACCGGAGCTACCGCCCATAAGGGGAAGCTCCGGGCTATGTGCCGAAATAGCACCCCCAGACCTAACCCCAGAACGAGGGAAGCTCCAGAACTGACACGTGTCAGGTAGCTCCGGAGCTACCTGTTTCCCACAGTATGCTCCGAAGCTACCACGTGTCTAACCGTCGGATCTTCAGCCTCTAACCTCCGGAAGACTCTACAACGGCTCCGGATCTTCAAAGGGGAATCAAGGGCTTCAAGACCCGATCAAGTGTCATTAATACTATATTAATGACACACAATCGGACGACCTTAATTACCAGTAACGGTGCTGTAAAAGCCCATTACCTGGTCATTAAGGGCAATTAAACGTGTTGAATGAGTATCAATATTAGTAACCGCCGGGGCCACATGTCGAGCCAGGCTACTTGTAACGGCCCGCCCTTGTACTGTAAAAGGACAGGCTGACGACGGACTCTACACGTTCCAGAGACGCTCGATATACTACACGCTCACTCTACACTCTGAACTCACTTTGAGCTCAGACAACCAATACAACACCAACACATCCCGTGGAGTAGGGTATTACGCTCAGGCGGCCCGAACCACGTAAATCTTTGTGTCTCCTGTGTCATTTACAATTCACCTTCTTGAATCTCCGCGCGTCCACACCGAACCACAAACTCCTCTAACACTTTAGTAGTGTTAGGAGATCTGCCGGATCCAAACCACCGACAGTTGGCGCGCCAGGTAGGAACGCCTGAGATTTCAAGAATGGTGAACTCAGCTGCTGGATCATCCAACGGTTATCCTGCTGTTCAAGCTGTTGGGGGCAATCCCTCCAATATGCAGCCACCAGCAGGGGCCTCAGCGCCAGCAGGAGTCACACTGCCACCACCGCCGCCTCCACCAGCAAATCAAGCTGGACAACGTGATGGTGCACCGGCGTCAATCACTGCGTCGGCAAATCATGACAACCCGGAACACGCGCTCCATGCAGCATGTGCTCTTCTCCAACGCCCACCACCTCCGGATGCATCCGGGGATGCACTGGAGCAGTGGAGGGACGATGTGGAACATTTGGTTGCAGCAGCAGCCGACCGCATCAGCAACCAGGGTCATCCTCCTTCAGGACGGGCCCCGTCGCAGTAGTGGACCTTGTCTGGCAGACTTGGTCCGAACGTTTCCAACAACAGGAGACGTGCTGCATCACAGCAGGTGACGTCGTTGCCCTTCGGGGCACGACGCGCCCACACGGTATCAAGGCTTTCAACTCATGACCTCCGGGCGGAGCTTGATCGCCGATACCGCCAACAAGACATCTCCAAACCGGTCAACTGGAGAGACACCCTTCTTCCTGGTGTATGGAGCTGAAGCAATCCTTCCTCCGGAAATCACCTTGGGATCACTCCGGGTCCGGACCTTCGACGAAGCCACGCAGGACCAGCTCCGGCGTGAAGACCTAGACCTCCTTGAAGAGGGAAGGTGCCAAGCAACTGTTCGGAATGCCCGATACCGCCAAGCCTGTCGGCGCTATCATCAGCGGCATGTACACAACCGACAGCTCGAGGAAGGCGACCTGGTGCTACGCAGAATACAATCCAGAGAAGGGTTAAACAAACTCTCCCCCAGCTGGGAGGGACCCTTCCGAGTGATTAAAGTATCCCGTCCTGGGAGCGTTCGCTTGGCTACCGAGGATGGGACACCTCTCCCAAATCCTTGGAACATTGAGCACCTCCGTAAGTTCTACACTTAATATCACGGAGGTGAGTCTGTAGTAACTTGAGGTGTATGTTATAGAGTCATTGTACAGAGTCGGGTAGTTCCTCCGGGAGAACAACCGGACCTTTCTCGGAAGGTCCGCAAAGTTCATGCAACACTTGTCACAGTCTCAGGACTAAAAGTGTGGCTAGCTACCTTGGGTCAAACGAGAAATAAAACACGCTTAGCCTGGTTCCGTACCCTAAGAGTGTACTTGTTTCCCCTGTACCCCGAACCTATAATGAAAGACATCTTCATGTTAAACAGACTCCACGTGCATTTATTTTGTACAGGCTCAACATTTTTTATTTTTCTCTTTCTTGTCTATAACAAAGATGCGCAATTCTTAAGAAATTTTAGTTCGGCCGGTTCATATACGATTCGAGTTGTATTGTCGATTCTTTTGGATTCAAATATTGTTCATGGCCCACTCGCCTGAATGCCGCCAAGCCAATCTAGGGCCGGAGTGTGCTATCGACTTAGCCTGGTCAAGCACCCTAAGTACGCCACTCTACCTACACCCCGGCAGGCCGAAGTAAGGCAGGTCCAAGTACAATTGGATCTGGAAGAAAAGACAACACATTCGGTTGTATTTAGAATCGCGTTTGACCTAAAATTTTCTCGGGAATCGTAAGCCGCGACGAAGTTATAGGCAAGAAACGAATTTTACTATTTTTCTTGGCTTTAGCGTGCAGGAAAAATAAAAAATCCACGTTGATGGAGAAAAGCCGGAGCTAACAAAGCTCCGACTCCTCTAGATGGCTTGTAATCGATGTTAAGCATTGAAAACGAGCATCACCGGAGCAACCAAGCTTCGGTAAAGCTAGGGGGGCCAGCCGTCGACGCAAAATAAAAGATGGTGAGAAGACCCCACAAGTGGAGTCTGTTGCCAACAAGCTACGCGTTGGCAAAGGTCACTGCCGGAGCTACTAAGCTCCGACACCCCGGAGGTCTAACTATCGATGCTCTACGCGTTGATAGGGACTATTGCTGGAGCTACTAAGCTCCGACAGTAGTCAATGAAGGAGCTTCTAAGCTCCGGCAACCTCAGGGGGCCTTCACTATCGAAGACTTCGGACCTACACTCTACAAGTTCGAAGCAAATGAGTCTTCAACAAAACACAATATCCTCTTGGTACATGTTCACAATCAAATTGTGTACATCTACCAGGGGGCCAAGTGAAGACAAAAGTGTTGAAGACAAAAAGTGAAATTCACAAAAATTTGGGGATTTCATTCATCTGGAGACAAGGGATTACAAAATTGAGGAAGAAGAAGAGAGAATACAAGTAAGAACTACAGAGATGGTCCTAGACCCTATGGAAGAATCGGGCGACCTTCTGGGCAACCTCCGACACGTTGGCTCGGGCAGCTTCACCTTCTCCTTCAACGGGACCTTCAAGCACCGGGTCCAGAGGAAATTGGGAGTTCTGGCTGGTGTAGCACGTTAGCACATACTCTGCGACGTTCTTCGCCAAGGATTGCCCCTCAACCTCCAATTGGTCCGCGATGACGTCGCCCACCTTGGAGAGTTTGCTACCCGCCGAGCTCAACGCCTGCAACGCCAGGTCCAGCTCTGGCTCCGGATCATCTGGACGCACGGGACTGAAGCCCATCGGTGTCAGCGCGTCGTTGGTCTTGCCCAGGAACTCCCAAATCTGTAGGGAGTCCGCAGTCCTCAATCCCTTCAATTCTCCCAAGGATCTCCTGGCCGCCACCAGTTCAAAATTCTCACGAGCGAGACGCTCAACTTCTTTGGCGTTTTGCTGAATCTTTTCAGCTACTCGCTTCTAGAGTTTTCCGAGCTCCTCCTCCCGGAGGTGGATCTTGTTCCGGCGGTCAACCAGGTCCTTCTCCCTGCCCCTCACTTTCTTCTCCCTGGCAGCAAGGGCACACTCTTGCTCGTAGAGTTCCTGCCCTCGCACCCATACCTTCTCCTCCTCCTCAGTGCAGCGCTCTTCCAATTTCTTGGTGCGCTCCTCGAGGCCCTTGTCAGCCAGAGCCACCTTCTTGGTGAGCTCCTCCTCCCTCCTCAGAACGTCATCCCGCAACTCTAGGAGTTTCTGCTCTTCATCTTCGAGCCGTTTCTCCCTCTCCTCAAGTGCCTCCCGGCGCTTGATGAGAGTAGTGTTAATGGCCTCAAGCCTTTCTTGGCGTTCATCGGTCGCACTGTTAGCTGCTTTGGTCTGCTCATAAATCTCCCGAGATTGAGCATCGAGGGCGCGAGTCATACTCTCCCTGTCATCCAATAATTTGCCCCAGTATTCCAGGCGGACCTTCTCCCGCTTGATCCACTCTTTGTCATCTGCTAGCCTCGACTGCGCCAGCTTGGTCTCGAAGTAGAGCCGGTTACGCCACCACCTAAGGGTTTGGCGCTCCTCTTCAAGAGCCTTGCTGTCGTGGAAGAAGGCCAGTTGAACTTGACGCAGACTGGAACAGGCGTTGTCAATAGACAACGACAACGGGATAGGTTTCGGACCTGCTCGGGCCTCCTCCGCTGGTTCCAGCGGGTTTTCAAATACAAAAATTGGGTCCCACTCCACAAGAGTGGTCCCCTGGGTTTCCATGGCACTAGGGCCGTCCTCCGGGATGGCCTCAGTCGCCATCGAGGAAGGCCTCGCCGCCAGGTATTCATTTGCCCCTCAGGCAGGGGGCTAGCAACTTCACGAGGGCACTCTGGCTCAGCCGCGAGTACCTCCGACATCGTCACTTCTGGAGCAGGGGCCGCTTCTGGCTCCGGCCTGGTCACCTCCTCTATTGGGGGCTCGAGCTCCGACGCCTCTGCAACAACTGGCTCGGGAGTCGGAAGATCTTCATCATCAACCGGCCCTGCGGCCGGAGCTCCAACAACGGCCGGCTCTGCAGCCGATGCTTCAGAGGTAGCCGGCCCAACTGCCAGAACTTCCTCAACATCCGGCGCGCACGCCGGGACTTCAATCACCTCCAGCTCAACCGCCGGAGCTTCGACAATTTCCGGCTCTAGGGCCGGAATTACTGCTTCCTCCGGCTCAACGGCCGGAGCTTCCATCATCTCAGCACCAGGACCCGGAGCTTCAACCTCCGGGACAGGTGCCGCTGGCACATCTTCTCTCCCGCGGTCCGGCGCTACCACGGGAGTCTCTGGGGATGAGTCGAGGTCCATGACCACGACAGCTGGCGCCGGAGCTGTCGCAGCTTCAACCACCACTTGGGGCGGCACCGGGACAGGAGCAGAAGCCCCCGCCCTCACAGCTTCAGCTGTTGTGGCTGAGGGTGGAGCCTCACTCCTCTTCTTGGGAACGCTGCAGATGATGGACGAAGAAACTTAAAAATAGTTACTACAACTAAACAACTGTCCAAGGTAAAGATTAAAAATTACCTTGGGAGGCTTCCTCACCAGCTTGCGCGAAACCTCTTTCTCGGGCGTTCTGGGCTGGTCATAGCCGGCGTGGAAGCTGCGGAAGGCCCTCCGGAACTCGTTGCAGCCACGGGCGTTTCCCTAGTCGAGGCCCCCCTCGATCGGGAAGAACCTCCGGACCTAGAGGCCTCAACTGGCCCTGGTGCTGGAGTCGCATGCCCGGAGCTAGCACCCCGGGAGGACCCCGCTGCGGGTACAGTCGCCGCGGTTGTAGAAGACCTCCCCCTCCGGGGAGAAGGAGCCGATGCAGAGGTGGTAGGCCTGACGGATCTTCCGTCGGCATGCTGCAGCTTCCTCTTCCGGTTCAAGGGTTCGTCCGCCGGCTCCTTGCCCTTGCCGACGACCTCGACCCTTGGCTTCGGGGCAGGGTCGGAACCACATTCGGAAACCCCAGGGATCGCCACCCTGGAGATCGATCTTCTCTCGATGACACCGAGGTCGTCAAGCACAGGCATCTTCCACCGGAGCTCCCTGCTGAACTCTACTTCCACGTTCAGAGGGAGAAAAGCTGATGGCGGAGTCAAGTCGTCACCCGTGACGTCGATGTCGTGCTGGAACTTCTTGAGGTGGAACTCCAAGGTTGTCCCCACCATGTTGGACTTCAGCCCGGTCTCGACCCGGTCGTCGTCCATCACGCTGTTGAGGGCCCAAGCGAGTTTTTCTCTCCTCTTCAGCGGTGCCCACCTGTTGACCAGGAAGTTACAAAACACCGCCTGAGGAGTTAATCCTCCATCCACGCACTGGCGGATCCTGGTCAGAGCAGGGTTGAAGGCGTCCGCCAACACCGGAGCTTCACTCCAGATCGTCGTGTCAATGTTGGGGAGGCCTTCGGGTAGCTCCAGCCTCTCGTGCTCCTCCACCCGGATGATTATCCAGTCCTTCTTCCAGTCATCCCACTTCCCAGAGGGAAACGACCGGAGGTACTTGAATGGGCACTTCTTGCGCTTCATGAAGTAGTAGAATCCAAGGTACGAATTGCTCCTGCCGGTGGTATGGACGGTGAAGAAGGTCCGGAAGAGTTCAATGCAGGGGGGATGCCCACCCACATCTCATAGAAGTGGACGAAGATAGACACAAGGAGAATGGAGTGAGGGCCAAGGTGGTATAGCTGCATACCATAAAAGTTTAGCAGCATCAAGAAAAAGGAGGAAAAAGGTGGGATCAACCCCACCATGGCGTACGAAGAAAAGTACACCATTTCGCTGGTGTGCTCCTTCTCAAACGGGAGCTCTCCCCCAGCGCGGACCATGCGGTTGAAGAAGTCTGAGGACCATCCCATGAGGGCCCGAACCTTCTTCAGGTCACCGTCGGTCTTCAAACGACTCTCATGGAGACCCAACTCCATCGCAGCACAACAAGGCAAGAGAGGAAAAGCGAAGCACAAGTTGGGAGTTTGAGCGCAAGATCAGATGAGAGGCGTAAAGAACTCCAAACGGTGCGCGCTTTCCTTCTTAAGTAAGCCCTCGCAACGCTTGGATGGAAACCGCAAGGAAGTCGAAAATACTACTCATAAATCCTACCCTGCCGATGACAAGAGGGCCCGGGACCACTCCGACGATCAAGTCAAGGTTTTTACCCAGGCGAACGGTTGTCATCATGAGGCGGGAAGCCCGAAGGCGGCGGCCTGACAAGGCGCACGGAACCGATACGATTTTCGTATTGGGAACCGGCGACCTTCAATTGCGTGAGATCCACACGCCAAAGATCTCATCTGCTGCACACGGGGATACACCACGCGGCGAGGATTTAACTCCAAACCATCGCCAACGGCACATCCGAAGACCTTTGAAGACTCAGTTCAAAAGTCACGAGGATGGACCCACCTCCGGCGGAATGACATCACCCAAGGGGTCTTCCCGAGAGGTGGGCCCAGGGGGCCACTGTCGGTACCCTGGGAACCGTACACCCCTTGAGATTACAAAGATCTCAAGGGAAAGTCATCTACTTGATTTGAAGACCTTCGGAGGCCCACATGTTAGACATAACCGGACCCGCTTCTCCAACATGGTTAATCCCAGGGTCGCCACGTGTACTATCAAACCGGAGCTACCGCCCACAAGGGGGAAGCTCCGGGCTATGTACCGAAATGGCACCCCCGGACCTAACCCCAGAGTTAGGAAAGCTCCGGAACTGACACGTGTCAGGTAGCTCCAGAGCTACCTGTTTCCCACGGTATGCTCCAGAGCTACCACGTGTCCAACTGTCGGATCTTCAGCCTCTAACCTCCAGAAGACTCTACAACGGCTCCGGATCTTCAAAGGGGAATCAAGGGCTTCAAGACCCGATCAAGTGTCATCAATACTATATTAATCACACACAATCGGATGACCTTAATTACCAGTAACGGTGCTGTCAAAGCCCATTACCCGGTCATTAAGGGCAATTAAACGTGTTGAATGAGTATCAATATTAGTAACCGCCGGGGCCACATGTCGGGCCAGGCTACTTGTAACGGCCTGCCCTTGTACTATAAAAGGACAGGCCGACGACAGACTCTACACGTTCCAGAGACGCTCGATATACTACACGCTCACTCTACACTCTGAACTCACTTTGAGCTCAGACAACCAATACAACACCAACACATCCCGTGGAGTAGGGTATTACGCTCAGGCGGCCCGAACCACGTAAATCTCTGTGTCTCCTGTGTCATTTACAATTCACCTTATTGAATCTCCGCGCGCCCACACCGAACCACAAACTCCTCTAACACTTTAGTAGTGTCGGGAGATCTACCGGATCCAAACCACCGACACAAGCCTTTCCGTAGAAAAGTAATGTTGCATCCCTCCATTCCGAATATTATATGACATCATCATTGCTTAGGAATCGAGTTCCTACAAAATTCCTACGGAAATCCTTCAATCCAAACGAGTCCTAAGCAAACTGCAAATGTTTGGATGGTCGGCATCCAAATATTTTCATACGGGCCCCTATTTTCATGGTCACGGGAGTTGTGCAAAAGTGCCGTCTGGACAGCAGAAAGGAGAACATCCATTTGCATCTCTCGCTCCTCTGTAGCGGTGGGCAAAAAATCACAATCCCAAAATCTATCGTGAAATAATCCGAATCGAATTAAAAAAAAAAAACTAAAAACAATATCAGATTTATTTTTTGGGTAGAAAATCATAAAATCCGATTAAATTTCGTGTATTTCAGACATTGTCAGTACCTGAAACATCCGAGATTTAATGGGTTGTCTGCCCGCCTTGTTGGCTCAAACAACACCCGAACGCATTTTGTTCGTGGTTCTGTTCCCCTTGACTTTCTAAAACCAACCCTAGTCGAGCCCACAATTCGCAAGGCGCCACCTCTCCCTCACCAGGCCTCTCCCTGCCCGGCGCTCGACCAGGCTATCCTCCCCGCACTCGGCTCCCCACCCCGGTAGTCCCAATGACCAGCCCCCCTGCCCTGACTAGCGGCTTGGTTCCATGGCTCCCCCGGAACCCTAACTGCTCCTCGGAGATGAGCAACGACTACCAGATTAGCAACACTTTATTTTTTTTAGATGATGGATAAAGTCTCGACCTTCAGCTCCAAGGAGGTATGATCAATTTATTATAAGTGAATACAAATGCACACATTCACTGTCTATTGTCTAGAATAAGACAACAGTAACTGAATGGCTAAGCACACGACTGTGGTTCAAACCTCATAGACCAACATTGCTATATGTCCATCCTCTCATATTTTTTGTAGGTGCACATCAGATCCAGCGCTCATGACTTTCTCTGTAGATATCGTCGGAGTCTCCATCAGCAGATGAGACTTCAGGGACGGGAGAAAAAGGAAAAGCGGCCAAAAATCTTGAGGCACTGACGACCTTGTGTTTTGCGATGTCAATTATTTTCAGTATCACATACATATGGTTTACCTTCCTACAAGGTTTACTTCAACACATGACGTACATACAACCATGCAAGTCACATGCCAACACTCACCAACTATGAAGCTATAAAGCAACACATAGTGACCAACTCAATAGTATTACAGAAACATATAGCATTTTTTCGACCGCTTTAGGAAGACCCCATACGGTATTACATTAAGAAGAAGCTCAAACCCCTGAATTCTGATAGACTATGACTTACTTGGTTCAGAAACTGTAGACCACACTGGTGACCAATGCAACTACCCCTGGTAGTGGAGCTCAAACCAACCCATAGCTGGACACCAGAAACCGAGTCAATACTTGTTACCAGTGAGAGGATTTTAATTTCCACAAATTGTGTGCACACCAGAATTTGAACCCTGGTGGGAAGGCCTCACACCTGGAGGTCCTAACCAACTAACCTTGGGTAAGTTTGCACAAAAACGGATAGCATTGGAACAGGACATTGTCAAATGTTCAAGTAATTGTGCATAAGCATAACATAAATATTATGAGGGGAAGAAATTTCTTGACCAAACATTACTAATATATATACATAGGCCAACTAAAGCTAAGAGGGTGAATCCTACAATTGGATATAACACATGCTAAATTCAACAGCAATGCATTGTCATACTGCACCATATCATCTTGTATTCTTGTGGTAGACCCAACAAACTTTATGTGAACATAACTGATTCAAGTTCTCCCATTTCACTTGTTTAAAAATTTTCGTTCCTCGATCACATATGAATCATTGCCCCCATTGGTGCATGATAATGACTAACTCCCATCAATTACCAGAAATAATGGCTTTGGATGAACGTCATGATGATACCGAATAATTTGGGTAATCGGTATGCTATATTCTTTCACCCAGATTCCATTCTCAAAGTCTGTTAGAAATCGATGGTCCATGATATATGGGTTAGTAAACAAGAACTGCATAATGTAACACCCTAAATTTTCGCATCATGCATTGCATACATGATCATGCATTAAACACTAGTAGAATAAAAGAAAAATAATAAAACATGCATATATAAATATGTGTAGCAAAAGAAGAAAAAGAAAATAATAATTATAGCCTAACAATTGTAATAGGGAATAAGTATAAAAATAATAATAATAAAATATATATAAATATATATAAATAATGTATATAACAATATATAAGAATAAATAAAATATTAATATTAATAATATATATTATAATAATAAATAATAAATAATATATATAGTATAAATAATAATAATATATATATAAAAATATATATAATAAATTATATAATAAAAGAAAGTATAAAAAAATAATAATAAATAAGATAAATAAAATAATAATAATACTAAAAAAAGAAAAAAAAGGGGCAACCCGCCGGCTAGGCCAAGCGGCCCAGCCGACCGAGTCACCCCGCGGCCCCGGCCTCCCGCGCGCGACTGAGCGCCCCGCGCCAGCCGCTCGGTCCCGCCTCCCACCAGCGCGCGCCGCGCACCTCGGCCGCAGCGCCAGCCCCGCTGGGCCCCGCTCAGCGCCCCGCCCCCTCCGCCCCGGACTCCCTCCCGCTCCCGCGCGGAACCGCTCCCGCGCCCGATGCCCCCTGCTGCGATTCCCGGCCCCGCCTGCGTACCGCGCCAGCCCTGACGCCGTAACGCCCGCCCCCGATTTTCCCGACACCGTATCGAGTCCCGCCCCCGGTACGACTCCGCCCCGATTCTCCCGCCGCCCCTATAAATACGACCGAAGCCCCACGATCCCAGCCGCCAGACGCAGCCGCCGGAACAGAGGAAAAAAAGGGGAGTCCAGAGAGCTGCGCCCAGGGAAGAAAAAAAAAAGAAAAAGAAGGGGAAGGAGAGGAAGAAAAAGAGGAGGGCGCCACCGTTCGCCGGAGATCATCGCCTACATCGCGCCGCCGTCGTCGTGCCGCCGAAGGACTGCTGCGCCATCCACTTCGTCTACGCGTCACATTTGTTCCGCGACCATCAAGCCGTCAGATCTACGGTAGGACATGTTCCCGATGCGAATTTTAACGATCATATTGAATCTAATAGGCGTAAATTGATTTTAGTTGCACCATAATTTTATTTTCAGCAGCATTAATCCACCCTAAAACCCCCGTAAACTCTTATGAACGCGTATGAACTAGTCGCATCTAGTTAATAAACAACCGTAGTTAATTAATTATTGAATTGTGCATGCATACATGTCATTGCATGTTGATTATTTTGTGTGCATCATGTCGATTGTATATGTTCTCTTGTATGTATGATCACGCGTAGAGGAACGAGCTCAAGAGGCTGCATACGAGGATTTCCAGAACCAAGACTTCGAAGCGCTTGAGCAACCCCATCCGCCGGAGCAAGGCAAGTGTCCTTGAAGCATATTGATCCTATTTTAAATTAAATGTTTTGTTTGCGAACTTGCATGCTTGTGTCAAATTGATGGGAATCCTATGGTAGGAAGTTTACTAGTTTTATTTGACCACCCTTGTCACCTGGAATTTATGGTAGAGAGTCGGGAAGGGTTTTTACCTTTTTGCTTCGCTTAATTAATTGGGATGGCAAACAACACTACACATTTAATTATGCACCAATGATATTCTGGTTAATGTGAACTGGTTAATATGATGGGTGATCTAAGCAAGCATGGTTTTGTGGATGGGTTGGATGTTATGGTGGTTTGCTTGCCTTAGATCTAAGGACCGGTTCATGCGAGAATATGCCAGGTCAACAGTGCCACCACAAGGCCAAGTATGGGTGCGGCGTAGCTGAATAATTAGGAGCGCTGCTAGTATTGTATGGACCATTGGATGGCGCGGGGAATGGGAGTCGAGGAGGACTGCCCTGGGATCCGCATGGCACACGAGGGGGCCCGTGGGTGGGAGAATAGAGATTCAAGCCTGCCGGTGAAACCTTAGTGGGCCCGTACATACTAGTAGTCCCTTTTGAAAGGCTATTTTGTGATCTCTTGGCCACACACCTACGGAAGTGTGAGATGGCATAATAGAGGTTTCTTAGTCATCAAAAGGTGATGAAATCACAAACATGTGGGTAAAGTGGTACAACCTCTGCAGAGTGTTAAAAACTATCATGATAGTCGTGCTTCTGGTTATGAGCTCCTGGATGACCAACATGATTAGAGTTGGAATTATGGTTTGGTAATGGTTATGGTTTGGTAATGGTTATGGTTGGTTTATGGTTATGGTTGGTTTATGGTTATGGTTTATGGATTATGGTCATGGATATGAATTTGAGTTATGGTAATTAGACATGGATAATGGTGATGTTGGCAATAATTGGATATGGTTTATATTATGTTAATATGATGGTTATGATGGGATTTATTTCACATAGACATAGTATAATGCTTTTCAAATGTTTTACTGTACTTTTCAGCACTTAGCCATTATTACATTCGTCGTTTGAATAAGCCACATGTCATACTTTCCACACTTGCTGAGTACGACATGTACTCACCCTTGCAATCCCCCCCCCCCCCCAACAGCTACTGGAGACAATTGGGAGTATTCTGAGGATCACGTGGAGTACTAGGTTGCGTACCGCCGTCAATTGCCTGTGGATTGGAGTCGTGCTGTTTAGTTTATTTCCCGCTGCAATTATTTATAGTTTTATTATTCGTGAACTATTGGATTATTGTAATAAAGTACTTATTTATTAGTTAAGATGTGGTTAAATTCTGTATATCGTTTGTGATGCAACCGTATATGTGTGATGAACTTCCTGGGCACACATATGCGTTACGCTTGGTTCATATTCGGAACCGAGTGTCACAAATTGGTATTAGAGCCGCGTTGACCGTAGGACGCAAGCCTAGATAGAATGGACACTCTAGAGCACTTAGGAACACTCTTCTAATCTGCTATTTTCGAAAATTTTTCTGCTGTTTTGTTTCCCTTATTTTCAGCTGCAAAAAGTATTGATCACTGCTGCGTTTTTGGTAAAAATTTTCAGAAGTGAACAATATTAAGTGCTGCTGTTTTGCTGCGTAAATTTTCGCGGAAAAAAAAGTGTGTTTTGCCGCTGTTACGTGTGGGTAAAATTATTGTGTTGGTTGCTGTATTTTTTCTCCTTATTTTTCGTTCTTTTGGAACCGCTGCATCGCTCTTTTTCTGCCGTTTTAGCTGCTGAAATTTTCAGATTTGTATTTTGTTATTTCTTTTTCCTCTAATGTATTTTTGTTTTCTGTAGATGGCCCGCACCAAGACAACCCCCCGTAAGTCGACCGGTGGACTTGTGCCCCCGCGTAGGTTGGCCAGTCGCTCTCCGGCCGTCGACCCCCGTCACCCCGTGGTGATCCGTTCTGACGGCAGAGCCGCAGGACAACTGCGTCACCGTCTCCGTGCCCTACTCCGCGAGGCTGGCTACCGTCACCACACCCTCTCGCTCTCCTACCACACCACTGGAATGCAGCGCCCCGGCAGGAAGGAGTGGAGCTGCAAGATCTATATCTACTATGGTGATGAGTTGGTGAAGACCCACAACAGCCCTGCTTGGAGGAGCTCCCGCCGATCTGCAGAGCAGGATGCTAGCTGGGAAGCAGCCACCTTTTGGAGCCATGCCCGCCGTTTCTGTCTGGAGGACACGGTGCACGCCTTCGTCCCGCAGCATCCCAGTGGCACTGCGTGCTTCGTCTCTAGGCACGTGGAGGGACCCCTGGACCTCCCGCAGTCTCGTCAGACTGTTGACGACGTGGCCCAGCTCAGTGCCCGACTTCAGAGGGCGCAGCAGGAGATTCAGGATGGACGTGACCTCGCCCAGCGCCACGAGGCGATAATCAGGAGGTATCGTTGGATCACCGACGAGGACCCGGACGACTACGCGTCCGACACTCCGACGTGGACCCCAGACTCTCCAGACCGTCGCAACGGTCAGTGTGAGTCGTCTTCTGAGGAGTCCTCTGACGAGGAGCCTTCCAGTGTGGCGTCTACCGCACCACTGCCGCCTGCTGCCTCACCACCCCAGAACCCCGAGGACCCCGAGGACCCCGACGACGACGACGACGATGAGGACCCGGATGAGTTCCCGCTCGACGACGAGTAGTCCTCGACCTATGCCACGACTCAAGGATAGGCACACTCCCATTAGTTAAATAAGAGCGACATAGATATACTTGTGTGACCTTGAGTTGTGTTACTTCTTTTAGGATTTTTGTCAATCTTGTTTGGTGCTTGTTTGAGTGCTTGTGTGCTTAGTAGAGAGTTGTGGAATGCTTCGGCAATTGTCCACATCCTCATAATATAGGTCTATATTAATAAAGGATTATTTAGTGTCACATACCTTGATGCATATAGTTGGGACGTTTCTTTCCAAATTCTAAATCCTTCTGTCCCCACCCTTCTTTCGCCAACAGATGGTGAGAACTCGTAACCAGAGGGATGCCAACGATGAGAAGGAGCGCAATGAAGTACCTCAGAACAACCAGGGACATGCTCATGGAGCTATATTGAACAACTGTTTGCTATGCAGAACCAGCTCATGCAGACCATGATACAGACCATGGGACAGCTGCAAGCTGGCAACAACAATCAGCCTCATATACCGCCTCCACGACCACCCCCGCCACACCACAACCGTTTGGGAGAGTTCATGAGGACCAGACCGCCTACCTTTGCACAAGCCACAGACCCAATGGAAGCTGATGATTGGCTGAAGTCTGTTGAGAAGAAACTTGCTATTGTCCAATGCACTGACAGGGAGAAGGTTCTCTTTTCATCCCATCAACTAGTTGGAGCAGCCGCTGACTGGTGGGAAGCTCTTTGCAACGCTCATGATAATCAGGAGACAATCACTTGGGATGAGTTTAAGCAGAGTTTCCGTTCCCACTATGTACCTGAAGGAGTTATGATACTGAGAAGACAAGATTTTGAAAATCTCAGGCAAGGAAGGATGAGCGTGAGTGAGTATCTCAACAAATTCACTCAATTATCAAGATATGCTCCAGAAGACATCAAAACTGATAGTAGGAAGCAGTATCTGTTTATGAGGGGTCTCAACAATGATATTCAAGTCCAGTTGCTCAATACTGATTATCTAAACTTCCAAAAGCTGGTTGACAAGGCTATTGTGGTTGAGAACAAGATTCGTGAGATGGAGCAGGACAACAAGAGGAAGATGCCACATCATGGACCGCAGCAAGGAAGCAATGTTCGCCCACGCTATGCACCACCTACTGCACCACACTACAACCCATCTGCTCCTGTATACCGCGCTGCTTATCCGCCCCGCCCAAATCAGCCACCGCAGCAACGCCCTGCCATGCAAGCGCCTCGCTATCCTGTGCCACCTGCGTCGCGTCCTCACATGGCGGCAAATGCTCAAAACCGGTTGCGCCCAAACTTCCCTAATGCTACGGGTGGTAAGACATGCTATGCGTGTGGAGAACCTGGACACTTTGCAAGTCAATGCCCCAAGAGAAACTATGGACCTATGAACAATGCACCAAGGCCAAATAACCCGCGACCAAATGGAGGAGCACCACAAGGCAACCGTGGACAGCAGAATTTTGCTCGTGGCAATGTGAATCATGTCTCTACTGAGGAAGCCCAGCAAGCTGATGACCTCGTGATTGGTACGTTTCTCGCCAACTCCAACCCCGCGACTGTTTTATTTGATTCAGGAGCATCTCATTCATTCATCTCACCAAAGTATGTTGCCAAGTACAATTTGCCTATATCTCATATGAAGCAAACTATGCTAGTAAGTTCTCCTGGCGGAGAGATGAGGACAAATATAGTATGTCCGAAAGTAAGCATTAAAATAAGGGGGGTAGACTTTCTCGCAAACCTCATAGTCTTGGACTCCCAAAGAATAGACATAATACTTGGAATGGACTAGTTGAGCAAGCATAATGGAGTCATTCAATGCGCCGAGAGGATTGTGCAGTTGACAAGTGAACATGGTACACGCATTGAAGTTGAAGCAGCCCAACCTGCAAGAGAGAAAGCAATGCTGAATCACGTGGAAGAAGTGACATTGGAAAACATTCCGATCGTTCGCGAGTACCCGGACGTGTTTCCAGATGAGTTGCCAGGTATGCCACCTGATCGTGACATAGAATTCACCATTGAGTTGATACCCGGAACTGCGCCTATAGCTAAGAGGCTGTATAGGATGCCTCCTAAGGAATTAGCAGAGCTCAAGAAGCAAATTCAAGAGCAGCTAGAGAAGGGTTTTATACGCCCAAGTTCATCCCCGTGGGGAGCCCCAGTGCTCTTCGTAGATAAGAAGGATGGAACCCAGAGGATGTGTGTGGACTATAGGTCTCTCAACGAAGTGACAATTAAGAACAAGTACTCACTGCCCCGTATAGAGGATTTGTTCGACCAAATGAAGGGTGCCTGTATCTTCTCCAAGATCGACTTGCGGTCAGGATACTTCCAAATGAAGATTAGACCATCGGATATACCCAAGACAGCATTTCGGACACGATATGGATCTTATGAGTACACCGTCATGTCATTTGGATTGACGAACGCGCCTGCATACTTTATGTATCTCATGAATAAGGTCTTCATGGAATATCTGGATAAGTTCGTTGTAGTGTTCATCGATGATATTATGATCTACTCGAAGGATGAGAAGGAACACGAGGAACACTTGAGGCTTACGCTGCAGAAATTGAGGGAGCATCAATTGTATGCCAAGTTCAGTAAATGTCAATTTTGGTTACGGGAAGTTTCTTTCTTAGGCCATATTATCTCTGGAGGAGGAGTAAGACCCAGGGAAGGTGAGAGATGTGCTTAAGTGGGAACCGCCACAGAATGTCAAGGAAATTCGGAGTTTCCTTGGAATGGCTGGATACTACCGCCGATTCATTAAGGATTTCTCCAAAATAGCCAAGCCTATGACCGAATTACTCATGAAGGGAAAGGCATTCCGATGGACTCAAGCTTGTCAGGATAGCTTTGAGGAGTTAAAGAAAAGGTTGACAACCGCCCCGGTGTTAGTATTACCGGACGTGAGCAAGAGTTTTCATATATATTGTGATGCATCAAGACAAGGATTAGGATGTGTGCTCATGCAAGAAGGCCAAGTGGTAGCTTATGCATCGAGGCAACTAAAGAAACATGAGTTGAATTATCCTACGCACGACCTTGAACTCGCAGCCATGGTACACGCCTTGAAGATATGGAGACACTATGTTTTTGGTCACCGATGTGAGATTTATACGGATCACAAGAGTCTCAAGTACATATTTACGCAAACAGATCTGAATCTGAGGCAACGCCGATGGTTGGAGCTCATCAAGGATTATGACGTGGGAATCAACTATCACCCAGGGAAGGCCAATGTAGTGGCCGATGCTTTGAGCCGAAAAGGAGTAAGTCATCAACTCACAGTTCAAGAACTGCCGTCCGAGTTATGCAAGGAGTTTGAACGGTTGAACCTTGGATTCGTAAATGAGATGGGAACGATGGAAGTCAACCCAACATTAGAGCAGGAAATACGGGAAGGACAGACAAAGGACAAGGAAATACAGGAAATCAAGGAAAGGACCCAAGAAGGGAAAGAATTCAGATTTGATGAGGACGAACAGGGTACCTTATGGCTTGGAAAGAGGATTGTGGTACCTAATGTCAGGCATATTCGAGAAACAATATTGAAGGAGGCACATGACTCGCCTTACTCAATTCATCCTGGCTGTACGAAGATGTACAAGGACTTAAAGACATGCTACTGGTGGGCTAGCATGAAAAAGGACATAGCCGAATATGTTGCACTTTGTGATGTGTGCCAGCGAGTTAAAGCTGAACATCAAAGGCCAGCCGGATTGCTACAACCATTGAAGATCCCGGAGTGGAAGTGGGAAGAGATTGGTATGGATTTTATAGTTGGATTACCGCGAACTCAGTCCGGCTATGATTCAATATGGGTTATTGTGGATCGGTTGACAAAATCAGCTCATTTCATCCCTGTCAAGACCACATATACCACCGCGAAGCTAGCAAAATTGTATATGGAACATATTGTGTGCCGACACGGAGTATCGAAGAAGATAGTCTCGGATAGAGGTTCTCAATTTACCTCCAGATTTTGGCAGAAATTGCATGAAGCAATGGGAACAAGGTTGAACTTCAGTTCGGCGTATCACCCTCAAACAGATGGACAAACCGAGAGGACCAACCAAATTTTGGAAGACATGTTAAGAGCTTGTGCATTAAAGCATGGGAAAAGTTGGAATAAAAGTTTGCCGTATGCTGAATTCTCGTACAACAATAGTTACCAAGCAAGTTTAAAAATGTCACCTTATGAAGCACTATACGGAAAGAAGTGTAGGACTCCCTTGTTTTGGAATGAAACCGGAGAGAATCAAGTGTTTGGTCCCGACGTGTTACAAGACGCTGAAAGGCAAGTCCAAATAATACGGGAAAACTTAAAGGCTGCCCAGTCTCGACAGAAAGGTTATGCCGATAATAGGCGAAGGAGTTTGACTTTTGAAGTTGGAGATTTTGTATACCTCAAAGTGTCACCTATCAGAGGTCAGCGACGGTTTAACGTCAAAGGAAAACTAGCACCACGTTACATCGGACCATTTAAGATTCTGGACAAACGAGGAGAAGTGGCATATCGACTTGAGCTGCCGACGTATCTCTCCGATGTACACGACGTGTTTCACGTCTCTCAACTCAAGAAGTGTCTCAGGGTACCGGAAGAACAAGTGCCGATGGACGAGTTAGAACTTCAGGAGGATTTGTCCTATGTCGAGCAACCTATCAAAATTTTGGATATGAAGGAAAGGGTCACGAGAAATAAGAGGATCCGTTGGTGCAAAGTGCAATGGAAACACCATACGGAAGCCGAAGCTACATGGGAACGTGAAGAAGACCTGAAGGCAGAATTCCCTCAACTTTTCTCCACGCTATCGAATCTCGAGGGCGAGATTCACTTTAAGGGGGGTAGGTTTGTAACACCCTAAATTTTCGCATCATGCATTGCATACATGATCATGCATTAAACACTAGTAGAATAAAAGAAAAATAATAAAACATGCATATATAAATATGTGTAGCAAAAGAAGAAAAAGAAAATAATAATTATAGCCTAAAAATTGTAATAGGGAATAAGTATAAAAATAATAATAATAAAATATATATAAATATATATAAATAATATATATAACAATATATAAGAATAAATAAAATATTAATATTAATAATATATATTATAATAATAAATAATAAATAATATATATATAGTATAAATAATATATATATATATATAAATATAATAAATTATATAATAAAAGAAAGTATAAAAAATAATAATAATAATAAATAAGATAAATAAAATAATAATAATACTAAAAAAAAGAAGAAAAAAAGGGGCAACCCGCCGGCCAGGCCAAGCGACCCAGCCGGCTGAGTCACCCCGCGGCCCCGGCCTCCCGCGCGCGACCGAGCGCCCCGCGCCAGCCGCTCAGTCCTGCCTCCCACCAGCGCGCGCCGTGCGCCTCGGCCGCAGCGCCAGCCCCGCTGGGCCCCGCTCAGCGCCCCGCCCCGGACTCCCTCCCGCTCCTGCGCGGAACCGCTCCCGCGCCCGATGCCCCCTGCCGCGATTCCCGGCCCCGCCCGCGTACCGCGCCAGCCCCGACGCCGTAACGCCCGCCCCCGATTTTCCCGACACCGTATCGAGTCCCGCCCCCGGTACGACTCTGCCCCGATTCTCCCGCCGCCCCTATAAATACGACCGAAGCCCCACGATCCCAGCCGCCAGACGCAGCCGCCAGAACAGAGGAAAAAAAGGGGAGTCCAGAGTGCTGCGCCCAGGGAAGAAAAAAAGAAGAAAAAGAAGGGGAAGGAGAGGAAGAAAAAGAGGAGGGCGCCACCGTTCGCCGGAGATCGTCGCCGACATCGCGCCGCCGTCGTCGTGCCGCCGAAGGACTGCTGCGCCATCCACTTCGTCTACGCGTCGCATTTGTTCCGCGACCGTCAAGCCGTCAGATCTACTGTAGGAAATGTTCCCGATGCAAATTTTAACGATCATATTGAGTCTAATAGGCGTAAATTGATTTTAGTTGCACCATAATTTTTTTTTCAGCAGCATTAATCCACCCTAAAACCCCCGTAAACTCTTATGAACGCGTATGAACTAGTCGCATCTAGTTAATAAACAACCATAGTTAATTAATTATTGAATTGTGCATGCATACATGTCATTGCATGTTGATTATTTTGTGTGCATCACGTTGATTGTATATGTTCTCTTGTATGTATGATCACGCGTAGAGGAACGTGCTCAAGAGGCTGCATACGAGGATTTCCAGAACCAAGACTTCGAAGCGCTTGAGCAACCCCATCCGCCGGAGCAAGGCAAGTGTCCTTGAAGCATATTGATCCTATTTTAAATTAAATGTTTTGTTTGCGAACTTGCATGCTTGTGTCAAATTGATGGGAATCCTATGGTAGGAAGTTTACTAGTTTTGTTTGACCACCCTTGTCACCTGGAATTTATGGTAGAGAGTCAGGAAGGGTTTTTACCTTTTTGCTTCGCTTAATTAATTGGGATGGCAAACAACACTACACATTTAATTATGCACCAATGATATTCTGGTTAATGTGAACTGGTTAATATGATGGGTGATCTAAGCAAGCATGGTTTTGTGGATGGGTTGGATGTTATGGTGGTTTGCTTGCCTTAGATCTAAGGACCGGTTCATGCGAGAATATGCCAGGTCAACAGTGCCACCACAAGGCCAAGTATGGGTGCGGCGTAGCTGAATAATTAGGAGCGCTGCTAGTATTGTATGGACCATTGGATGGCGCGGGGAATGGGAGTCGAGGAGGACTGCCCTGGGATCCGCATGGCACACGAGGGGGCCCGTGGGTGGGAGAATAGAGATTCAAGCCTGCCGGTGAAACCTTAGTGGGCCCGTACATACTAGTAGTCCCTTTTGAAAGGCTATTTTGGATCTCTTGGCCACACACCTACGGAAGTGTGAGATGGCATAATAGAGGTTTCTTAGTCATCGAAAGGTGATGAAATCACAAACATGTGGGTAAAGTGGTACAACCTCTACAGAGTGTTAAAAACTATCATGATAGTCGTGCTCCCGGTTATGAGCGCCTGAATGACCTACATGATTAGAGTTGGAATAATGGTTTGGTAATGGTTATGGTTGGTTTATGGTTATGGTTGGTTTATGGTTATGATTTATGGATTATGGTCATGGATATGAATTTGAGTTATGGTAATTGGACATGGATAATGGTGATGTTGGCAATAATTGGATATGGTTTATATTATGTTAATATGATGGTTATGATGGGATTTATTTCACATAGACATAGTATAATGCTTTTCAAATTTTTTACTGTACTTTTGAGCACTTAGCCATTATTACATTCGTCGTTTGAATAAGCCACATGTCATACTTTCCACACTTGCTGAGTACGACATGTACTCACCCTTGCAATCCCCCCCAACAGCTACTGGAGACAATTGGGAGTATTCTGAGGATCACGTGGAGTACTAGGTTGCGTGCCGCCGTCAATTGCCTGTGGATTGGAGTCGTGCTGTTTAGTTTATTTTCCGCTGCAATTATTTAGAGTTTTATTATTCGTGAACTATTGGATTATTGTAATAAAGTACTTATTTATTAGTTAAGACATGGTTAAATTCTGTATATCGTTTGTGATGCAACCGTATATGTGTGATGAACTTCCTGGTCACACATATGCGTTACGCTTGGTTCATATTCGGAACCGGGTGTCACACATAACCTTTCAACTTAGCCAAATAATCATGTTGAATTCTTTTTGGAATGATACATCTCCCAAATTGGAACATAGCCACTTATTGGCCTGAGACACCTCTTATGGGAGCACATAACTGGAGTATAGAAGATGCATCCTTTGAGGAGGAAAGCTTAAGTCACATCCTTTGAGGAGGTAAGCTTCTATACTCTCATTCTGTTCTTGTCAACAAAAGCACGCGTGGGAGCACAGAGTGGAAGTATAGAAGCCGCATCCCTGGCTCCCGCCCATCACTGACGAGCACAAGGCGTGCAACTTCATCAGTTCCATCACCTGCTTTGGAGCATGCACAACTTCCATGGGGTGGACTTCGATCACATCTCCATGGCAATTTGTGAGCAGGTGGCCTACATGCAGTTCCTGATCTTCCCGACAGCCTTCATGGCATTATTTGGGCCAAAGGCACTGAACGACACACACATGTGGACAACGATGACTTCACGGGGCCACCGCCATGGATTCCATCCACCTCTCTATTAGTCATGTTCCACCGCCATGGAGTTCAATGGATCGTGCAGGGGTCATACCAGCCTAACGCGAAGTGGAGGATCGTGCTGGAGGTTGCAAGGGATGAGGGTGACAGATGGGTTGGTGGGGAGGACGTCGCCACCATGGTGCAGCAGGCGATTAATGGTGGAGGAGTAAGGGATGGTGCTCACATGCAATGCTAGAGCATTGCAAGATGTTCTCCGGGATCACTTATCTACTTGTTGTCATGCCTAATGTGAAATGCCTCCTCTTTCATGTTTTCAATTCATGAATTTTTTTCACATTCATGGAGCTCCTAGTTTAGATTCTTTTTGTTCATGGGTTGTTATTGTACGTAATTGCTCATTAGATCCTTTTTTTTTTTGAAAAGCCAGAAGTAAAAATAGCAAGGGTCATGGCTCGCCCATGGGTAAAAAACCTATTGGGCGGGGTGTCCGGAAATGAAATCAAACCCAATGGTGAAAGTCGCTTAGAGGGGGGTGAATAGGAAATAATACCTGAAATGACTTAATTAAACGAGATTAATTCTCTGTGGCCGGACTAGTCTGGTCAGGGCCGAACTAGTCTGCTCAGCACAGGGCGGAAACCCTAAAACTTGATTTCTACAAGTTGTTTGCGGAATCAAAGTTCACCAAGAATAAGAGCAATATGTAACAAACTTGTGAAGCTCAGATTGTGATGTTTAAACACTTAGATTGCAAGTTTACAATAGTGATCAAGTGTAAGGCAATAAGACAAATGTGAACCCTAATAGCAACGCTAGAGATTGTGAAAAGTGCAAAACAAGTGAAACGAGATTTATCCCGTGGTTTAGCTCCACGAAAAAGCATACATCCACGTTGAGAAGTCCACACAAGGACCGGGTCTCACTTGACCCTTCTCTCACCAAGCCACCACGATGGCCGGCTTGGTTTCCACTATATCAATGGGTAATCACCAAGTTTGATGGTGCTGCTCATAACTTGAGGCTCCCACAAATCAATACAAGAGGAGCACACGAAGCTCAACTCACACAAGCTAGACAACACAACACAATGTGCAAGAGATCAAACTGAGAGCCAAAGTGCGATGATCTTCCTTTACTCTCCTCCCCAAACCCTAATCTCTTCAAGATTTGCTCTTAGGGGGGTTAGTAGGATGAGTAGAAGGCTTTGGAAGGCTCTAGGATGCTTGTGGCGGCGTTAGGGTTCGAGAGTTATTCAAATGAGCCCGGGGGTACCCTTTTTATAGAGGTCACGAGCCCCTTTTGCTTACATCAGCAAAGGGGTGGACTAGTCCGGCCTTAGACCCCGGACTAGTCTGGCCCTATGGGACCACTAATCCCCTGGTCAGTTCCCGACAACTGCCACACTGAGCAACGATCGTCACGCTACCCACCAAATTCCCAAATTCAAACGGTCACTAGACACCGGACTAGTTCGACCCATAACGGACTAGTCCGAAGTGGAACAGAACCATTTGGTCCGTTCCAAAATGAAATCTTCTGTGTTGGTACGGACTAGTCTGGCCACATGGGTGGACTAGTCCGGCCCCCTAGGGTTTTCTCTCGGTCTGTCACACTAAGTCCCAAATGGACAAGTCCATGCCCAAACGGACAAGTCCGAACTACTCCAGAGAGCCTTGGTCCGTCCAAAAACGGACAAGTCCGGACTTCTCGGACTTAGATCCAAAATCACTCGGGAACACTCCAAAGACGTTTGGTCCGTCCAAAAATGGACTTGTCTGCCATGGTCGGACTAGTCCGGCCTCCTAGAGTTTTTCTCATTTTAGGCTTCTCACTTCGGTTTTTCTCTAAACCTCACCTTAGAGCCCCTTGGTTTGATCTCAATGCACATGATACAACCACCCTCTAATATGATACGGCTCATATAACCTCAATACCATAGAAACCCTAATTTCTACGCTTGAGTCTTTGACACCCGTTTTCTCCTTTTCCTTTTGAGGGTTTTCATCTCATTTCAATCCTTGTACTTGTGCTTAAGATCAACTTAGATCATTAGCCTCTTAATTGTCGTCATCAATCATCCAAAACTCATGGGGATGCCTAGAGGCACTTTCATATGGGTGTGACTAAAATGGGTGAGAAAAAGATTTACTCGTATTAGCAACATGCATACTTGCTTCATAGTGTGACATGTGGGCTCAAACTGATAGTACTTAGGTATCGTGGTATATAAATTTAGAGTAGGGATTCTTTCCTCTCAATCTTGAGCTCCTTTTCCATCCACCACTGTCGGTACCCTAGATACCAGGTACCCTCTCATACCGCACTTAAAACTAAGGAGTTCCTAAGTACGAGTTGAAGACTTCTGAAGACAACACACGTCTGACAACACTGGGCATGCATCCCTCATTTGGGTAGCTCTAGTGCTGCCATGTGTCCTGCGAGACTGGACCTACCTCCCTTCATAGGGAAGCTCCGGTCCCGCCACATGTCCAGCACCCCAGGACCTAACCCCAGTAGAGGGAAGCTCCGGTGCTGCCACGTGTCAAGAGGCTCCGGACCTGCCTCCCCATATAGGGAAGCTCCAGAGCTACCACGTGTTGGACCTCTAGACCTAAGCTGCCACTTGAAAAAGCCGCTTCCGCATTGTGTTGAAGGCGGAGGTGGTGGAGGAGATGACATGAAGCGAGATGAAGAAGCGGGAGGATCCACATTCTTCCTCCGAGGGGCAGCTGGCTCTGGAGGAGGGAGTTGTGGTCGAAGCCTCCGGTGAATGATATCTTTCTTGAATGTGAGCTCGGAGATCTTCTCGATCATGTACATAATGTACGAAGCGTATCCACATGATCGGTTGGGGGTGTGAGAGATGTTGAAGATGTCATCAAAGATATAGTCCACCACATTGAAGCGGGCATCTACATCAATGAGGACCATTCAAATTGCCTTGGATGATCCCCACATCTCCATCCTTGGGGGCAATTGTCTTTTTGATGACCCGGTTGAGCACACTATAGAAGGGCTTGATATTTCTGATGTGCCTGGCCTCATACTGTCCATGGCTTGGATACATATACTCCAATGTGTCCCGATCAACTGGCTTCAGATTGGAAATGATGATCTCATTATCCAGTTGATCCTCTAAGTCAAACAACTGAGCAAACTCCCAAAAGGTGGTATAATACTGCTCTCCATGGGTCATCCAGGAGATCCTTCTGTTCCCATCGCTGTGGAAGTAAAGGGTGGAGTAGAACTGAGTGATGACCTCTACATTCCAGTCGTACTGGAAAGCCATGAACTTCTTCAGGCCATGCCTCTCGACAGCCTCAATCACAGCTGTAACACCCACATTTCATGTAATAAAATTTGATCAAACTATAGTGCATGTGTGTGTTGCATTTTGTGTGAATTTTTGAAGTTCAAACGAGTAGAATCCGTTGGAATTTGAATTTGAATTCAAATCAAAAGAAAAGGAAATGAAAAAGAAAAAGAAAAAGAATAAAACCCTTCCCTGGGCCAAATCTCCCCCGGCCCAATTCTCTTTCCCTCTCCCGTGGCCCAACCCCTCCCCGCTCCCTCTCTCCCTCTCTCTGCCAGGCAGGGCCCGCCTATCATCCCTCCCAGGGAGCAACCGCCTCCCTTTCCTTCCCGCGTCACGCCGCGCCCGCACCGCGCATACCCCCTCCAACTGCCTCGCCCCCACGCTGAATCCCCCCGGGAAACTGCCCCACGCGCGCGCCCTCAACCGCCGCCGCTCTCTCCCGCTATAAATTTCCCCCTTCCCCCTCAGTTTCCTCTTCCCCGCGCCCAAAACCCTAGCCAACCGCCATTCTTGGTATGTTGCGCGCGTTCCCGACGATCCATCGCTTAATCCTCGCTCCTTCCTTCTCTAATCGCGTCGCCTTGTCGCCAGGAGCACGTCGGGCAAGGTTCAACGGTGAGATCGTCAGGGATTCGACAAGATCGACGGGCACCGACGCCAAGCGCCGCAAGCTCTCGTCGCCGACCATCCTCCGGCCGATTTCGCGCCCCGATACTCCCCTAGGTGTGTTCCCCTTCTCCCCCTCTCTCGTTTCATGCAAGTAGCGCGTTAAATAGGCTTAGAATTCGTCGGTTTGGCCAACTCCGGCGAGGTCGCCGCCGCGCCGTGCGCCGCCAGCGTCGCCAGAGGCGACGTGGCCGCATCTTGGCCCTCGGTTCAAACCGAACGGCCGAGATTATATCGTGCGTAACGATTCGGTGAAATTAAATCTCGCGCGTTCATATAGGATTCAACGGTCCATGTTTAAAATTCATTTCCCACCTCCGCTTTTACACCGCAGCCCCTGGAAATTCACCAGCTACCCCCTAACCTTTGCTGGAATTCAGATCTAGCCCCTGAATTTAGCAAACTAGCCCCTGAACTCCCTGGAATTGGATTTAATCATTTAAATAAGAAATCTAACCCCTGGAAATTTGTAGAATTATGGGTTTAGCCCCTGTACAATGTAGGAAACTTGTTATTCAGTCCATGGACTTTTATTTAATTGCTGAATATTGTTTATAGGTGTATTTAATGT
Organism: Tuctoria greenei; assembly: GCA_036927565.1. NCBI lineage: Eukaryota > Viridiplantae > Streptophyta > Magnoliopsida > Poales > Poaceae > Tuctoria > Tuctoria greenei. Next base: position 124,783,566 of record JAYESD010000011.1, on the reverse strand, counting down.
GTAGAAATTAGATAAAAATGAGGAATAAGTATAAAAACAGTAGGAAAAATTTGTATAAAATGTTTTTATGCTGTAATTAATTTGTAGAGTTCAAATAAAATATATTTTGACCCTGGAAAAAATTATTAAAAATGTTTAAAATACATTTTGGCCATAGAAAATTCAATAAAAATGATTTTTGGCCATAAATAAATCCTAAAAATTTAAGAAAAATATAAAATGCATATTTTGGCTATGTAAAATAGTGAATACCTCGTAGGGACGCATTAGTATTGAGTTTTTATGCCTATGTGTATGTTTGATGCCATGTGTTATGTGCTCTTTACTTATTTTAGCCTTTATTTCTCTTTGCCATGCTTGAGCAATATATTTAGAGTCGTGCTACGACCCCAATTTCAATCTCCAAGACCAATACTTCACCAACAACCAAGTCTTCGACGAAGGCAAGTGCCCTTGATCATCTTGTACCAATTTTAGGACTTTAGTTAGATGCATGCTAATTAAATTGATGTCCTATTTCATGTTTCATGCCTTGTTCCATATAATTCCTTGTCACCTGATGTGGGTTGGGAAGTAGATAGGTAATTAATTATGCTTAGCCATGCTTAGATATTGGGAATGGGTTTTCAATACAATTGTGACATGTTAAACTATTTGATTACTTTAATTGTGGTGTATACACAACAGTAGTGGATAGGAATCTGGTGGTTGGATAGATTTGGTATGGTGCAGTTTGCACGAGACCCGGGACTGGGTTTGGTACCACCGGGTTCTAAGGACCGGTTTATGGAGGAAGCCACTAAGCTCTATAGTACCACCACGAGACTGAGATGGGGCAGCTTGGTCAATTAATTAGGTTTCTCCAGATGAAATGCTAGTAGTTGGATGGTGCGGGGAATGATGCAGGGGTACTGCTCTGGGAACCGCAAGGCTCAAGAGGGGGCTCTGAGGCGGAGGGTTACTCTGGGAATCCTCAGTGGTGTAAACCTTAGAGGGCTAGCACTAGACGGGAGTACCTTTGTAAAGACCATGTTGTGATCTCCTGGCCTCACACCAAAGGAAGTGTGTAATGTGGTTAGCTACCACAGGCATTCAGGGAGGTTCACTTAGTCCACCTGGCAACAGGGGATGAAATCACTGCTTGTGGGGAAAGGGTACTGTCGAAGGTCGTAAACGACTCTTCCCCCGGACCTGCTTAGAGAGCAGCCCACAGAGGTTCTTTGGATTCACGAGGGCTAGTCCCAAGAGATCGAACACAGCAGAATGATGGACATCGGGGATTTACGTGGTTCGGGCCGCCGGAGCGTAATACCCTACGTCCACGGGGGTGTTGTGTATTGTCTTGCTTTTTGCGTGTATGAGCCTTGGTCTAATCTTTTTTCCGTCGTCTGCAAAGGTCGTCTACCAAGTCCTTTTATAGTTCAAGGACTCTGCAGTTACAAGGTGAGACCCAGGACCCAACAGGTGGTCCCGGGGAGAGCCAAATCCTATACAAGATCTAGGATTAATTGCTATCTACTTCCCTTTGTCAGGGGCTTCAATGTGCTATCCCGCCGCGCCGTGCACCAGGGCTACACATAGTTGGTGATGATGGCGGGGCACGTCTCGTCCGTCTTGTCCTCGCGGCCCATTCGTCCGTCTTGCGGCGTGGGTCTGTACCGGCTACTCGGACAAGACAGGACACTGGAGCCTTGACTTTCGTAAGCGTGGCTCAGCCTGCCTGGGGAAGGCGCGTGTACTTAATGCATGTCTAAGCAGCACACGCATTCCTTTACAGCGGCTTCCTATCACACTGAGTTGGGCGTCCGCCACGTGGTTATGCCGGAGCCTGCCTCTGCGAGAAGTAAAGCACTTGACGGAACAGGCCACGTGGCGCATTCGGAACCCACCCCTATGGAGGGGTGGAGGCTCAGCCGTGCAGGCCACGTGGTAGCTCTGGTGCTTTTCCCTGATCGGGCGCGGACTTGGCCCTGAGGTCCCGAGTGGCCACGTGGCGGCCCCGGAACCCTCCTCCGCGGGGAGGCGGACTTGGCCCTGAGGTCCCGAGTGGCCACGTGGCGGCTCTGGAGCCCTCCTCAGCGAGGAGGCGTGGGCTTGGCCCTGCTGGCCACGTGGCAGCTTGGGAGCCTCCACCGAGGGGGAGGTAGGATCGGGTCCTTCCCTCCCCTACGTGGCAGCCTCGGATTCGGCTTCCTTGGCAGAGGCGGAGTACTTAGCGGTTTTCTCCTGTGCGTGGGGGTACCCGGTCTTGAGGGTACCGACAGTGGCCCCCGGGCCCACCTTGGGAGAGATGACGATCCCGTGGGTGGGGCCTTCATCTTGTCTTGTAAAAGTGACACCAGCGGGCCCCCTCGGGGGGCATCAGAGCTCGAAGAAGTGACATCGACGGCCCACTTGGGGAGCGGCGGAGCTCGAGGTGACGTCGGCGGCCCCCTTTGGGGGCGACGGAGCTCGGATAAGTGACATCGGCGGCCCCCTTGGGGGGCGCCAGAGCTCGGAGAAGTGACGTCGGCGGCCCCCTTGTGGGGCGCCGGAGCTCGGAGAAGTGACACCGGCGGCCCCCTTGGGGGGCGCCGGAGCTCGGAGACGCATCGATGGCGCCTACTACAGACGTATAGAACGTAAGCGACGGCTCCCTGTATGTCCTGCACACACGGTAAACAAAAAGTAATTTTGCTCGTCGGTCACCACTTCCCTACTCTTTAGTTTCGTTATGGCTTACGATCCTTAGCTAAGATACGGGGCATGGGTAATTCGATGCGACAACATCCAGGGTATGGTCGCTGCCTTGCTCAGGGCATGAGTCGTCCGGCCCCTTGTACTCAGCTATTAGCACTGGGAGGCAAGGTGTGCATGCTTAGGGTACGGAACTAGGCTAAGCGAGCTCCACACCCTGGACCTCCAGCTCAGCATTAGCCTTTCTGAAGTTAGAACCATTCGACACCATGGACCCCGACCAAGAAAACGATCATCAGACCCCAAACACATTGCAGGTACCTCATGCGGATCCGCCTTTAGTAGGATAGCACAACTCCAACTAGGACGAGACAAGAGAAATGTAACCGGGCATACAACAGATGATATGCGAAAGTAAGCAAAAAATTAAAGCATAATGTAAATAATTTTGCTCATCGCTTACTCCCTTCCTGCTTTTAGTCTCGTTATGTCCTACGGTCCCGAGCCGGGCTTACGGTGTGTGGGTAATTCAGTGTGAAGGTATCCGGATTATGGTTATTGCCCTGCTTAGGAGTGTGTGCCGTCGGGCCCCCTGTACTCAGCCGTTAGCGCTGAAGAGGCAAAGTGTGCATGCTTAGGGTGCAGGACCAGGCTCAGCAGGCTGTACATTTTGGACCTCCCACGGGTGTTAGCTTTTCAGGGGAGTGACCTTTCGGCGCCACGGGCTCCCGAGCAGGAAAACAACCAAAGAACCCAAATACATCACAGAAACCTCAAGCAGACCCGCCAGCAACAGGATTGCATAACTACACTAGACGCGAGACAAGAAGAGAGTGCCCTAGTATATGACAGAGAATATGCGGGAACGAGCATGGCCTGGAGGAGCTAGCCTTGGAATGGGCGTTCACCATACTGCCGGTGAAGATCTTTGGTGGGAAAAGCCCCCCTACCTGGCGCACCAAATGTCGAAGGTCGTAAACGACACTTCCCCCAGACCTGCTTAAAGAGCAGCCCGCAGAGGTTCTTTGGATTCACGAGGGCTAGTCCCAGGAGATCGAACACAGCAGAATGATGGACACCGGGGATTTACGTGGTTCGGGCCGCCGGAGCGTAATACCCTACGTCCACGGGGGTGTTGTGTATTGTCTTGCTTTTTGCGTGTATGAGTCTTGGTCTAATCTTTTTTCCTTCGTCTGCAAAGGTCGTCTGCGAGTCCTTTTATAGTTCAAGGACTCTGCAGTTACAAGGTGAGACCCAGGACCCGACAGGTGGTCCCGGGGAGAGCCAAATCCTATACAAGATCTAGGATTAATTGCTATCTACTTCCCTTTGTCAGGGGCTTCAATGTGCCGTCCCGCCGCGCCGTGCGCCAGGGCTACACATAGTTGGTGATGATGGTGGGGCACGTCTCGTCCGTCTTGTCCTCGCGACCCATTCGTCCATCTTGCGGCGTGGGTCTGTACCGGCTACTCGGACAAGACAGGACACTGGAGCCTTGACTTTCGTAAGCGCGGCTCAGCCTGCTTGGGGAAGGCGCGTGTACTTAATACCTGTCTAAGCAGTGCACGCATTCCTTTACTGCGGCTTCCTACCACACTGAGTTGGGCGTCCGCCACGTGGTTATGCCGGAGCCTGCCTCTGCGAGAAGTAAAGCACTTTACGGAACAGGCCACGTGGCGCATTCGGAACCCACCCCTATGGAGGGGTGGAGGCTCAGCCGTGTAGGCCACGTGGTAGCTCCGGTGCTTTTCCCTCACCGGGCGCAGACTTGGCCCTGAGGTCTCGAGTGGCCACATGGCGGCCCTGGAACCCTCCTCCGCGGGGAGGCGGACTTGGCCCTGAGGTCTCGAGTGGCCACGTGGCAGCTCTGGAGCCCTCCTCAGCGGGGAGGCGTGGGCTTGGCCCTGCCGGCCACGTGGCAGCTTGGGAGCCTCCACCGAGGGGGAGGTAGGATCGGGTCCTTCCCTCCCCTACGTGGCAGCCTCGGATTCGGCTTCCTTGGCAGAGGCGGAGTACTTAGCGGTTTTCTCCTGTGCGCGGGGGTACCCGGTCTTGAGGGTACCGACAGGTACACTCTGCGAAGATTTGGTAAAACTGTCATGACAGCCGTGCTCACGGACAAGAGCGGCTTGGGGCCAATTCATAATTAGCTTATGGTTGGGAAATGGTGGTTATTTATGATTCAAGTTACATTCATCATCATCAATTATGTGTTGAATTACTTCTTGAATTATGATATTGATAATTTAAAGCTAAGGTTAGGTTCTAAGCATAGTGCTTAAGCCATAATTGGCCTTCCCTTGCTTTAGCCAATCATGTCATTCTCTTCCCACACTTGTTGAGTACTCTATGTACTCAAGCGTTTACTTTTCCCTTAGAATATGAAGAAGAAGCGGCACCGGAAGACTTCATCGTCAACCCGGAAGACTTGGGCTAGGCTGGCGATCCTTCGCGCGACTGCCTATGGAGATGGAGCTATTCTTATCTATCTAGCCTTCCGCTGTAGTTAAATATTTGTGAACAATTTAGATGTTGTAAATAGGTTGTGGTGTATTTGTAGACCTTCGGGTCGTATTGTAAGACTACTCCCTCCTTTCTCAAAAGATTGTCACCTTTAGTTCAAAAAATGAACTAAAGGTGACAATCTTTTGAGAAAGGAGGGAGTATTTATGTATTCGAACATGGCTATGTAATGGTATTTCACTTTCGTCAACGCATGTACGATTCAACTGATCATGGCGTACATGTGATTAGCGTCTGTTCATCTTTACGATGATCGGGCGTGACAAAGTGGTATCAGAGCCGTGTTGCCCGTAGGACGCAAGCCTAGTTAGAAATGGTCGAAAATAAGGACTATACTATTTTCTTATAAAATAGTATTTCCAAAACTTTGTGTTTCCCATCTCAACCCTTGTTCTTCTTATCTTGTTGTGCTTATTGTTTTAATTCTAATTTAATTTATTGATTATTGATCTTACTCTCTTCTTTTCAAATGTTTGTAGATGGCGCGCACCAAGCAGACGGCGCGTAAGTCGACTGGGGGTCGTGTTCCTCACCACGCCCTAGCCAGCCGCTCTGCACCTCACACACCCAGGAGGGAGACAATGCTGATCTCTTCTGGACGTGTTGTCCCGAGGATGCATGCCTGTCTTCGCTCTCTTCTTCGGGCGGCAGGGTACCGTGAGTACCGTGTTCGCTTCATCTACCACACCACTAGGGTCTCTGTACCCTCTACTGGTGGACTGGAGTGGTTTTCCCAGCTGTCCGTCTACTACGACTCGGAGCTGCTGCACTCACACTTCTCTCCGTCTTGGAGGAGCTCCCAGCGTGCGGCTGAGGAGGATGCTACGTGGGAGGCGACTACCTACTGGAGTCACGCCCACAGGTTCTGCCTCGGGTGCACGAAGCACGCGTACACCCCTCAGCGCCCTAGTGGCACAACCGACTTCACTGGACGTGACGTCGAGGGGCCTCTGCACCACGCTCAGTGCGAGAGGCTTGTGGACGACGTTGTGGAGTTGTCTTCACGACTCCAGCGTTGTCAGTAGGAGCTTCATGATAGCAGGGACCTTGTTGACAGCTACGAGCGACTTCGACGACGCTACGCGAGGATCACTACAGTTGATCCGAACTCTCCTCAGTACGCTTCGGACGTTGAGCCGTGGGACCCGAACTCTCCGGATCATCGTGAGAACTCACCCGTGAGATCGGGGTATGACACGGAGGAGGAGGACCCCGAGGAGGAGACCTAGGAGGACTCCGACGAGTAGGGGTAGACTTGTTACCCTGTTGGACGACTCAAGATACCTACCCTTAGTATGTAGGAGCGTGTAGTTGCGCCCTCTCTAGTCTTGAGTTGTATTATCTATGGTATTGTACTAGTTTGCTTCATGTTGTGTGTGTGTGTGCGACGTGAGTTGTGGAATGCTTAGGCATCCTGTCCACATCCACGTCATTTGTATATAGGCTTGTTAGTGTGTCGTGCGAGTTGTGGAATGCATTAGCATCTTGTCCACATTCGCACTAGTTGGTTAATGAATTTGCTTGCTTTATATATAGGTTTCCCTTGATGCATGTAGTTGGGACCGTTTGCCATAGCGTACCCTTCTATATCTTATCTATTGTCCTAAAATTTCAATTATTCCCTATATAGATGGCTGGAAGAGGTAGAGGTAGAGGTCGTGGAAGGGGTGCTGTGCCCCAAGAGGAAGGACTTGGAGGTGTGCCAGGATGGAATGGTAGGGGTGCTCGAGGAGCCCCAGCAGCGCAGCAAATGCAGCAGATGATGGCCATTCAAACCCAACTGCTCAACAACCTCACCCAGATTGTCACCAACCTACAGCAAGCCCCACCCCCACCACCACCACATTACAACCTTCCGCCACCACCACCTTTTCCACCCAGATCCTTTCTAAGGGACTTCCTTAACACACATCCACCCACCTTTGCCACAGTCACTGAACCAATGGATGCCGATGATTGGCTTCGAACGGTTAAAAGCAAGTTGAGGCTCATACACTGTGAAGGAAGGGAGAAGGTACTATTAGCCTCCCATCAACTCCAAGGACCGGCAGCTGACTGGTGGACCGCCTTCACTGAAGCCCACCAGGATCCGGAGAACATTACTTGGGAAGAATTCAGGACCAATTTCCGCAATCACTTTGTGCCTGAGGGAGAAATACAAGCAAGACGTGAGGAGTTCCTTATGCTAAAACAGGTCCGTATGACTGTGAGAGCCTACTTGAATGCATTCACCCAGTTGTCCCGCTATGCCCCAACCGATGTGGATACTGACTCCAAGAAACAATTCCGGTTCAAGAATGGACTGGACAAGGAGTTGAAGTTTGCCATGTCTTCCAGCAACTACAGCGACTTTTAGAAGTTGGTTGACAAAGCTTTTGAGGTGGAGAGGACTAAGAAGGAACTGGATGATGATGAAAGGAAGAGGAAGTTGGCTCTGAGCCATGCCTCTAGTAGCAATGTACGCCCTCGTCTCAACCCTCAGTCTGCAAACCAGATGACTCGTCCTATGAACTACTCGGGATAGAGATTTCCAAACTCCAACTACAGGCCACCCACCCCCTACAATCAGCAAATGCGCCAGCAACAACAGCCTCCACGCCAGCCAATGCAACCCCCTCGCCAGCAGATGCAACCCCCTCGCCCTTCAGCTCCAGCTAACCGTCCCAACGGTCAACCCCCAAGAATTCAATCAGGAGGTAACAAGGGCCAGAACAATGTTGCAGGAGTTCAATGCTACAAGTGTGGAGAATGGGGACACTACTCCAACAGTTGTCCAAAGAAGCAGCAAAACCCACCTGGACGTGTCAATCATGTAACTTTGGAGTGCAGGAAGCACCTGATGTGGTGATGAGTATGTTTTCTGCTAATTCCCACCCCGCCACAGTATTGTTTGATTCGGGTGCTACACATTCATTTATATCCAAAGATTTCATAAAGAAGCATGACATGGTAGTTGCATTCTTGAACCGCCCATTGTTGATAAACACTCCGGGAGGAGAGATGGTGGCAAGGCATCTATGCCGTAAAGTGAGTATAAACATAAGGGGGGTAGTCTTTTGGGCCAACCTAATAGTGTTGGACTCACAAGGGTTAGACATCATTCTGGGAATGGACTGGTTGACAAAGAATCAGGGAGTAATTCATTGTGCAACTAGGACAATTTGCTTAACACACCCAGATGGCACTACAGTGGAGTTCAAGCCAGAGTAGACACAAGAGGCAGTTGTACAACTCAACCATCTTGAGAGTACAGAAGGCATCAGAGTTGTGAGTGAGTTTCCGAATGTATTCCCAGATGACTTACCAGGTATGCCCCCTGATCGAGAGATTGAGTTTGTCATTGAATTAGTACCTGGAACGGCCCCAATATATAAGAGGCCGTATAGAATGGATGCTAAACAACTAGCTGAACTAAAGGATCATATTGAGGAGTTACTGGGGAAAGGATATATTCGTCCTAGCTCATTGCCTTGGGGAGCACCAGTCATATTTGTACCCAAGAAGGATGGTACTCAAAGGTTGTGTGTTGATTACCGTGCCTTAAATGCGGTAACAATCAAGAATAAGTACCCACTGCCAAGAATTGAAGATTTATTTGATCAGTTGAGAGGAGCATGTGTGTTCTCTAAGATTGATCTTCGCTCGGGTTATCACCAACTGAAGATTAGACCCTCAGATATTCCCAAGACTGCATTTGTCTCTCGATATGGACTATATGAGTATACAGTTATGTCGTTTGGATTGACCAATGCTCCAGCATATTTTATGTATCTAATGAACAATGTATTCATGGAGTACTTGGACAAGTTTGTGGTGGTGTTCATCGACGACATACTTATCTACTCCAAGACTGAAGAAGAGCATGAGGAGCACATCAGGATGGATCTACAGAAGCTTCGCCAACACCAATTATATGCCAAACTTAGCAAGTGTGAGTTTTGGCTAAAGGAAGTATCATTTTTGGGTCATGTCATATCTGAAGGAGGTATAGCAGTGGATCCAGGCAAAGTGGCCGATGTCCTTAAGTGGGAAACACCTGAGAGTGTACATGATATACGAAGATTCTTAGGCATGGCTGGTTATTACCGTCGATTCATTGAGGGATTTTCAAAGATCTCTCAACCACTAACCAAGTTGCTTGAGAAAGGAGTTGCTTTCAAGTGGACCCCCGAATGTGAAGTAAGCTTTGCCGAGTTGAAGAAGAGGTTAACCAGTGCACCGGTATTGGTGATGCCTGATATGCAGAAGGAGTTTGTAGTTTATTGTGATGCATCTGGTCATGGTTTAGGATGCGTCTTAATGCAAGGAGGACATGTTGTAGCCTATGCTTCAAGACAACTTCGGAAACATGAGAGGAATTATCCAACCCATGATTTGGAATTGGCAGCTGTTGTCCATGCATTGAAGATATGGAGACACTACTTGATGGGAAAAAGAACCGAGATATACACGGATCACAAGAGCTTGAAGTACATATTCACACAACCAGATCTTAATCTTAGACAACGTCGTTGGTTGGAGTTAATAAATGACTTCGATGTGGGAATCAACTACCATCCAGGAAAGGCTAATGTGGTCGTTGATGCTCTAAGCAGGAAGGGAGAATGTAATAACTTGTCAGTACAAGCTCTTCAACCCCAATTATGTGAAGAGTTTGCAAGGTTAAACTTATGCCTAGTATCTAGTGTTGAAGCAGTTGCTATGGAAGTAGACTCAACCCTTGAATGTGATATACGAGAAGGACAAAAGAATGATGAGAAGATCAAGGAGATCAAGCAATTAATGAAGAAGGGAAAAGCTCCTAACTTTAGGGAGGATGAGCAAGGAACCTTATGGCTTGGGAGGAGAATTTGTGTTCCAGATATCAAGGAGATTAGAGAGTTGATACTAAGGGAAGCTCATAACTCATCATACTTCATTCATCTCGGAAGCACAAAGATGTATCAAGACCTTAAAGATCGATATTGGTGGCATGGAATGAAACGGGATGTAGCAGAATATGTGGCCATATGTGATACATGTCAATTGATTAAGGCAGAACACCAAAGACCAGCAGGGTTGTTGCAACCAATCAAAGTACCAAAATGGAAATGGGAAGAAATTAGTATGGATTTCATTGTGGGACTACCAAGGACACAGTCTGGATACGATTCTATATGGGTTATAGTGGATCGTTTGACCAAAGTTGCTCACTTTATTCTCGTGAAAGAAACATACAATGGTCCCAAATTGGCGAAACTGTATATCTCCAGGATTGTATGCTTACATGGAGTTCCTAAGAAGATTATTTCAGATCGAGGCACTCAATTCACCTCAAGATTCTGGCAGAAGTTGCATGAATCAATGGATACCCGTCTAAATTTCAGTTCAGCGTATCATCCTCAGACTGACGGTCAGACAGAACACACCAACCAGATATTAGAAGACATGTTAAGAGCGTGTTCTCTAAAGAATAGCCAAAGTTGGGATAAGAATCTGCCATATGCCGAATTTTCTTACAACAACAGTTACCAAGCCAGTTTGAAGATGTCTCCTTTTGAAGCATTGTATGGGCGGAAATGTAGGACACCGTTGTTTTGGAATCAAACTGGGGAAAGCCAAGTCTTTGGTCCTGATGTATTGAAAGAGGCTGAAAGACAAGTGCAAGAAATTCGGAAGAACCTAAAGGCAGCCCAAACAAGACAGAAGAGTTATGCAAATACTCGAAGACGTGATCTAACGTTTGAGGTTGGTGATTATGTGTACTTGAAGGTGTCACCTATGAGAGGGTTGAGAAGATTTAAAGTAAGAGGCAAGTTGTCACCCCGCTACATTGGTCCGTTCAAAATACTCGAACGATGAGGTGAAGTGGCTTATCAGCTTGAGCTTCCACCGCACTTGTCAAATGTTCAAAACGTATTCCATGTTTTGCAACTTAAGAAGTGTCTGAGAGTGCCTGAGGAACAATTGCCTATGGAAGCAGTCGATGTACAAGAAGATTTTTCTTATGTGGCACAACCTGTCAAGATACTTGAGACATTCGAAAAGGTTACCAGAAACAAAGTCATTCGCATGTGTAAGGTGCAATGGAAACATCACTCAGAGACAGAAGCAACATGGGAAAGAAAAGAAGATCTCAAAGCGGATTTCCCTCATCTATTCTCTTAGGACATCCGAATCTCGAGGGAGAGATACCTTTTAAGGGGGTAGAGTTGTAACACCCATATTTCATGTAATAAAATTTGATCAAACTATAGTGCATGTGTGTGTTGCATTTTGTGTGAATTTTTGAAGTTCAAACGAGTAGAATCCGTTGGAATTTGAATTTGAATTCAAATCAAAAGAAAAGGAAATGAAAAAGAAAAAGAAAAATAATGAAACCCTTCCCTGGGCCAAATCTCCCCCGACCCAATTCTCTTTCCCTCTCCCGCGGCCCAACCCCTCCCCACTCCCTCTCTCCCTCTCTCTGCCAGGCGGGGCCCGCCTGTCATCCCTCCCAGGGAGCAACCGCCTCCCTTTCCTTCCTGCGTCGTGCCACGCCCGCACCACGCATACCCCCTCCAACTGCCTCGCCCCACGCCGAATCCCCCGGGAAACTGCCCCACGCGCGCGCCCTCAATCGCCGCCGCTCTCTCCCGCTATAAATTTCCCCCTTCCCCTCAGTTTCCTCTTCCCCACGCCCAAAACCCTAGCCAACCACCATTCTTGGTATGTTGCGCGCGTTCCCGACGATCCATCGCTTAATCCTCGCTCCTTCCTTCTCTAATCGCGTTGCCTTGTCGCCAGGAGCACGTCGGGCAAGGTTCAACGGTGAAGGCATTAGTGACATCAGAGGTAATGGATATCCTATCATTAAGAGTTTGTTTCTTTATATTTTTCAACTCTTGATCAAGCACGTCATAAGCAAGGTTAAGTGTTTGATGTTCTTGTATTAACTTGTTGTGCTCTCCCAAGAGTGTTTGGTGTGCTAAGTTAAGCTCATGATTATCTAACTTGATTTTAGCCTTATCTTCCTCAATTTGCTTGACATGGGATTTGAGCGTGTCATGCTCTTTAAGTATGCTTTCATACTTTTCAAGCAAATCGAGGTTAGCACTCTCAAGTCTAGCACGAGTTTCTTCAAGAGTTTTAACCTTACTCTTTTCCCTCTTAATGATAGCATGATATTCATTTATTAAATAAGTTAAATCATCGGGGGGAAAGCTCATCATCGCTAGAGTCGTCACATACCTTGGTGTTACCTTTTGCCATGAGGCACATGGGCGGTGGATGAAGAGGTGAGTCATCATTGTTGGCAATGGCAAGGCCGGTCAAACTTTCTTCTTCCGCTTCACTCTCTTCATCACTTGATTCTTCGTCGGTGACCCATTCATTTGCCTCACACATGAACACCTTTTGTGGGCCATTTCTCTTCTTTGGGAAGAGTCTTGCCTTCTTGCCCTTGTCATGTTTCCTCTTCCCAAAGGATCTTGGTTTGGGTTTGGCCTCTTCTTCATCATCTTCACTTTCTTCAAGCTTGCGATGCTTGCTTTTGTGGTTCTCTCTTCTTTTGTCCGGTTTTGGACAATCATAGGAGATGTGGCCTTGATCACCACAATTGTAGCAAGTCTTGTGATCATCTCTCCTTGGTAGAAACGCTTTCTTCTTGAGATCAAATGTGTATCCCTTCTTAGTAATCTTGGAGTTCAAGCGTGAGAACTTTCTCATCATCAATGCAAGCTCATCATCATCATCTTCACTTGATGCTTGCTCTTCTTCACTTGAGCTAGGCTCAACCACCTTCTTCTTCTTGAGGCTTGTTTTCTTGGTGGAGGTCTTTAGAGCAATTGTTTTTGAAGATGATTGCTCCATCATCCCAAGTACACTCATCTCATGAGCGTGAATTTCTCCAATGAGCTCCGAAACTTCAATGTGGTCAAGAGACTCCTTTTGAAGCATGGAGTTGATGATGTTGTACTTTGGCTTGGGAAGGAGCATGAGGATCTTGCGGTTGATGAGTCCCTTGCCAAGAGAAATAATGTCAAGAGCATTAATTTCTTCAATAAGTACATTCAAGCGAGAGAACATCTCATTGACATTTTCATGAGGTAGCATCTTAAATTCATCATATTTTGCTTTAAGCAAGTGATATTTAAGTTCCTTGACTCGAGAGGAACCCTCATGAATCTCTATTAAGCAAGCCCAAATTTCACAAGCTTTTTCTTTGCTAGCAATCCTAGCAAACACATCTTGACTAATACATTCATAGATTGCATTCCTAGCTTTAGCATCCCATTTAATTTGATCACCAATATAGTTGTGTTCTCCAAACACCATGTGAGTCGCTTCCCATACTACAGGAGCAATAGCCTCTAGATAAGCGCGCATGCATGCTTTCCAATAGGCAAAGTTCTTGCCCTCGAAGATAGGAACCGAACCCCCAACCTTGGCCATTTTAGCTCTCTAGCGGTGAAGCTAGAATGATCCTATGAGCAACCTCGCTCTGATACCAATTGTAAGGATTGAATGCCCAAGAGGGGGGGTGAATTGGGCTTCTTTTCAAAAATTAAGGCAATAAAACTTAATTACTAAAATCCCAATTCCCTACGCAAACAACATATGCATTCAAGTAAATAGAAACTTCGCGGTATAGAAAATGCATAAGTGCAAGGGAGAGGAAGAGAATGCAAACTCCCGAGGAGACACGAGGATTTATCCCGTGGTTCGACAAGATCGTCAAGATCTTCCTACATCCACGTTGTGGCACCCACCGAAGGGTATAGCCACACCCAAGTCACTGAGACTAGGGATCTTCACTATTCTTCTCCGTTTGCCAACCTCGGCAAGGTGGAGCTCAAGCCTTGTACAACTTGAATCCTCCGGGCTTCCACAACCGTCTTGGCAAGCTCCGGAAGTCACTCTCAGTTACAAGCACCAAGGGACACTCCCTTACAGCTCTCACTACACTAGAGATTCCACTCACCAAGAATGGAGACACAAAAGCTCTCTCTCTAGCTAGTTCTAGCCTATCTCTTGGTGTGTAAGTGGTATAAAAGATGTAAAAGTGATGGCTCAGTGTCTTGAATGCTTGAGGATGTGTAGAGTATGTATGGTGATCAAGACTTGTCGATTTGACAGGTTGAAGGGGTATATATAGCCAGCCTCCACGAAATAGCCGTTGGAAAAAGTAGGCTGACATCACTTCTCTGCGAACACCGGATGATCCGATATCACCCCTTCTGTTATCATCGGTCCAATCCAAATTAGCTGATGTCATTGTGTCAAATATGACCGTTGTTAGACCGATGTTGCACTTGTCTTCTCATCAGATGATCCGGTGGTACTTCCTCCAGAATTGGTTCAAACTTGATGCTTACTGGAGTGATCGACCGATGTGTTCAAAGTTGTACATCGGATGATCCGGTGCTACACTTGGTCCAAGGATATTGCATATTGTACTGATGGACCGATGTAGCTTAGCCCTTAACATCGGATGATTCGGTGAGTGCTTTGTTCTGAGGTCTTCTTCTTCTGCTGAACCAACTCGATCGATGTGGTGTTCTCTGGAAACATCGGTTGATCCGGTGAGTTGATTTTGTTTGCTTCGAGTTGTTGTAAGTGATTCTTTTGAACTTTGCTCGATTGACCTCTTAGACATTTGTTGGAAATGTACTTCTGATGATTTTAAAGCATTGAGTGTTGTTAATTATGGTTGAATGACTTAGACATATGAGCTTTTACTTCTAGTCTTCATATCATTGATTGATCTCATAAAGTGATTGTATAGGGGTCTCCAATGATCAGTAGTTGATATTGATGTTCATATAAATATCATTTGATTGAGTGATATGGGAGACCTTGCATCCATAAATTCGTTAGTAAAATCCAATGGTTGTCATTAATCACCGAAACCATACCTCATGGGGGCCTAGATGCTTTCAGTGTGGGGATATGTGTTTTAGGCTCTTGGGACGAAGTGGCGGCACTAGGGTTTGTGTTTCCAGCAGTATTCGACATGTGTGTCCTTTGGAAGGCCGTGGATTCTCTATTTATATGGTTCCCAAAAAGTTAACATTGAAAAACCCTAACACCGGACTAGTCCGGTGCAAGTCCGGACTTGTCCGGTCACATTGTACTTTGAAGTCCAGAAAGTCTGCCGGACTAGTCCGGTCCGAGCTCAGACTAGTCCAGTGCTGTGTGAAGGTGGACTCTAGAAAGTTCAACGGACTAGTCCGCGGACTAGTCCGATCTCCGCGGATGGGAGACTCTAGAAACTTCAACGGACTAGTCAAGTGGACACACGGACTAGTTCGGTCTCCCAATATGAGAGACTCCTGAAAGTTCAACAGACTAGTCTGGTGGACACATGGACTAGTCCGATCTCCTAATATGAGAGACTCCAGAAAGTTCAACGGACTAGTCCGGTGGATACACGGACTAGTCCGGTCTCCCAATATGAGAGACTCCAGAAAGTGAAACGGACTAGTCCGGTCCATGATCGGACTAGTCCGGTGCATTGTGTAAGTTAGGTTGATTTTAAAGCCCTTACACCTGCGCAAAGTTGTGAGCTCTTGGAGTGTGTCTTTCATACACTCCCTATACATTTAAAATCTAATTTGATCTTCCAAGCTTCATCAAAGTATCCCTCTTTGGACACCACTCCATTTTTCACCTTTTTTGTGTGCACCGAGCTGTTTCACTTTGTTTGTCCTGCAATCATCTCAATAGTTTCATTAGGATCTCATATGTTTGTCATCAATTAGCCAAAACCCACAAGGGATATCCTAGATGCACTTACAACATGGATTTACGTGGTTCGGTCCGCCTGAGTCCTAGTAGCGTAATACCCTACTCCACGGGGTGTGTTGGTGATGTATTAAGCTTGTGAGTCTAGAAGAAGCTCCAGAAGAAGAAGCTGCTCAGAGTGTTCAGCAGTGGTCTGGAGCCGTCCTTTGTGTATCGTCGACCAGTCCTTTTATAGTACAAGGATTGGTCGTTACAACATTAGCCTGGCCCGATAGGTGGCCCCGGCGGTTACACACACTTAATATACAATAAATGGGGTTAATTACCCTTAATAGCCTGGTAACGGGCCTTCACAGTGCCGTTACCAGTATTAAGGGCCATCCGATCGTGTGTCATTAATATGGCATTAATGACACTTAATCGAGTCTTGAAGTTTTTGATTGATCCTTGAAGGTCCGGAGCCGTTGGGGGGTCCACCGGCCTGATAGTTGAAGTTGAAGATCCGGCGGTTGCCACGTGGCAGCTCCGGAGCTCACCATCGTGGACGGGTAGGTCCGTTGCTGTTTGACACATGTCAGTACTGGAGCTTCCCTCTGTCTGGGGCTAGGTCCAGGGGTGCCATATTGGTATTCTGACCGGAGCTTCCAAGGTGTGGGTGATAGCTCCGGTCTTGTGATACACGTGGCGGCCCCGAGACTAACCGTGTCGGGGGAGCAGGTCCGGCTACACCTGTCATGTGGGGCCTTCGGAGGTCTTCAAATCTGGTATATGGAGTTTCCTTGTGACCTTTACAATCCCAAGGGGTATCCGGTATGGAGGGTACCAACAGGGTCTATACAAAGCTCCTCCACATGAAGCGCATCTTGAAAGTCTTCTCCCTACTTCTTTGAATGTTGCTACCTCTTCTGGATCCTTAGAAGTGCTACGGTGGTCATCTATAATTTTTCGCAAAAGAAGTGTTGGATATGAAAGGGGGAAAGAAACAATTCAAATAAGTTGGAGAATGGAAAATTTTAAAAATAGTTTTCAAAAACAAATCCTATGTTCTTAACGAAAAATCATTAAAGATGACAGGTGAAATAGTCCAAAAATTGCAGCAGCGAAAGGAGGGAGAAAAGAGATTGTGCGGTAGCAAAAAGCAGCAGAAAAATTATTTTAGACCAACAACAACGCATGGGTAAATAAGAAAAATATTTAGAGGCGAGTGTGTTAAAATACAGCGGCAAGGATGAGGGGAAACAAAGGGTGTGCAGCAGTAAGATGATGGTGAATAAGGAAGAAAACACAGCAACAAGCATTTTAAAGCATGGCTGAAATTGCACTAAGAACGCAGCAGTAAATAGCACTTCAAGGTGGCTGAATTGGCAAAGAGAAAATGCAGCAGTGATGCAATTTGGAAAATAGCTTTTAGAAAATAGTTCCTATGTGTTTTGTAGGGTCCATTCTACCTAGGCGTGTGTCCTACGGTCGACACGGCTCTGATACCAATTTATCACACCCGGTTCTGAAAACGAACCAAGTGCAGTGTATGTGTGTCCAGGATGTTCATCACACATACACAAATGCATCACAAACGATAAACAAAAATAACCATGTCACGAATAGTAAATATGCCTTGATTCTATTGCCGCAGAAATAAACTAGCGTAGGGGACTCCAACTCCACAGGCAGTCGACGACGGTACGCAACCTAGTGCTCCATGTTGATCTCCAAAATATCTCTAGCGGCTGTTGGGGGGGATTGCAAGGGTGAGTACATGTCGTACTCAACAAGTGGGAAAATATGACATGTAGCTGATACAAATGACAAATATAATAATGGATAAGTGCTAAAAAGTACATTAAAACATTTGAAAAGCATTATACTATGTCTATGTGAAACAATCCCATCATAATCATCATATTAACATAATATAAACCATATCCAATTATTGCCAACATCATCACTATCCATGTCCATTTACCATAACTCAAATTCATATCCATAGCCATAATCCATAAACTATCCTTAACCATTACCAACCCATAACTATAATCCAATCATCCCAATACCAAAATCCTCTAATCATGGAAGTTGTCCAGGTGCTCTTAACCAGGAGCACGGCTATCATGATAGTTTTTTAACACTCTACAGATGTTGTACCACTTTATCCACATGTTCGTGATTTCATCACCTTTCGGTGAATAAGAACCTCTATTATGCCTTATCACACTTTTATAGGTGTGTGACCCAGAGATCACAAAATAGCCTTTCAAAAGGGACTACTAGTATGTACGAGTCCACTAAGGTTTCATCGGCAGGCTTGAATCTCCGTTCTCCCACCCACGGGCCCCCTCGTGTGCCATGCGGATCCCAGGGTAGCCCTCCTCGACTCCCATTCCCCACGACATCCAATGGTCCATACAATACTAGCAGCGCTCCTAATTATTCAGCTACGTCGCACCCATACTTGGCCTTGTGGTGGCACTGTAGTCCTGGCATATTCTCGCATGAACCGGTCCTTAGATCTAAAGCAAGCAAACCACCATGACATCCAACCCATCCACATACCAAGCTTGCTTAGATCACCCCTTTACCACATCAAATTTAACCAGATCATGTTAACCATGATCTCATTAATGCATAATTAAATTAAGTGGTATAGTTGTTTCCATCCCAATTAGTTAAGCGAAGCAAAAAAGGTAAAAAGCCCATCCAGACTCTCTACCATAATTTCAAGCGACAAGGGTGGCTAAACAATTCTAGTAAACTTCCTACCATAGGATTTCTCATCAAATTGACACAGCATGCAGTTTTGCAAACAAAAAAAATTATTTTAAAACGGGATCAGTATGGTCAAGGACACTTGCCTTAATATTCCGCAATTTAATGGTCAATCAACTCAAAGTCTTGCACACGAAGATCCATGCATACTCGCTTCTCGATCATAACCACTTGAGCAAACCGTCTACTCGCAATCAACCACATACACAAGCAAACATACATAATAAATGAATTGCAACCACTAATCAATATTCAAAATATGGATGCATGCAGAAAATATTTTCGTATTAATGTTATATAAATTTTCATGGCTTTTTAATATTTTTCGATAATAATTTCCTATTTAATTGATCAAGTTTGGAATTAATTACAATTAATTCATAGGCAAAATAGTTATTTCAAAACATTGAATATGCTGAAAATATTATTAATAACTTACTAGAATTTATTCTAAATTTTTAGGAATTTTTCTGGATTTAATTTGACACTTTATAAATTAACTAGACTTTAATTTTATTTATTAAATCTGAAAACAGATTAAATATTACTGAAAATATAAATTTTGCCAAATCTAAAATATCATATTGATCTTGTATGATTTAATCTAACTTATGCGTTCCAAGTGATTCTTAAGATGATCAGACAATGATTAACGATCGCTCAAATAAAACACGTTCTACACGTAATCTAATTCATATACTAGAACCAATTTAATTGTCTAGATCTAGATTGTAATACCTACCGTGTGCGCATCAAGTCCGGACGATCGTGGAGCGGCGGCGACGTGGCGTGTCTCCAGGATCTAGGGTTTTATAGACGAAGAGGATGATGACATGACGTAGACGAAAAGGACGACGACATGATGTAGATGAAGGAGACAACGATGTTGTCCTCTGGTGACACAACGACGGTGGCGCAATGATCTTTGGCAGATGGCGGCTTCCCCCTCTTTTTCTTCTTCTATTTTTCCTGGCGGCCAGGGCTTGCTCTCCTCGTTTTTCTTCTGACGGCTAGGGTTTATGTACTCTGAAAATCCCTTCCGTAGATGAAAAAACGTCGGAACCTTACAGTGCTTTTATAGGCGGAGAAGCGCGTGAGCTACGGAGCCCGGCACTCGGCCGACTCGGCCACAAAGGCGCGGGGCCAGCGCGGTGCCGCACGGATGCTGGGGCCGCATTGACACGGGTGGGCACGCGAGGCCACGCCCCCTGGCGCCGTCAGCAGCCAGGTCTCTGGCCTGTGCCTTTCGTTCCTTTTTTTATTTCTTTTTTTGTTAATCATTTCCGTACGGCGGTGGTCAAAGCTGCGGCATGGCTTCAGCTAGATTGACTTTCCTTATTTATTTTTATTTCCCTTTTTTTCTATATTGTTTATGCATGGCGGTGGGCAGGCCGTGCGGCCATTACTGGTCGTGTGGTCTGGCTGCGTGCGCCATCGCTCTGGCCGTTGACTTTTTTTCTTATTTTTTCTTTTTATTATTTGTTTATTATTTATATTTCTCTTTTTATATATATATTTTTCTTTATTTTCTTATTATTTGTTATTCTTTTATTTTTATTTATTTAGTTATTTACTTAGTTGCATTTATATCTTCTATTTTTCTTTCTTTATTATTTGTTATTTAATATCTATTTTTTTATTTTTATTCCATTATTCCTTATGCCAATTTAATTATTTTTAATGCATCCATTTTGGTAAATAAATTCTAATACCTAGGGATGAATGCAAATGCAAAATGCAGTATGAAATGCATATATTTTATAGTTTTATTTATAAAAATAATTTTCTCCTATTATTAACCATAAATTCCTATTTAAATTTTTTTAATTTGCCAAAACTCAAAAATCAGGGTGTTACAATTCTACCCCCTTTACATGAATCTCGTCCTCGAGATTCGGACGGAGCGGAGAAGAGCCTTTGAAACAAAACTAGAGTTCTTATTTAAATTTGAATTAGCCAAATTTTGAAAATTGGGGATATTACATCCACTACGGCGGAAAGGTCGAAGTTATTACCCCAGGTGAACCGTTGTCATGATGGGAAGTTGGAAGCCCGAGGGCGACGGCCTAACAGGGCGCACGGAACCGATACAGTTTTCGTATGGAAACTGGCGACCTTCAATTGCGTGAGATCTGCATGCCAGGATCTCACCTGCTGCATCAAGAAACGTCACGCGATGATGGTTTAACTACAAACCGCCGTCCCAACAGCCCAAGACAAGACCTTTGAAGCCGCAACACGGGAATCAAAAATGGCCCCACCTTTGGTAGAATGATTTCACCGTAAGGGTTTCTCCCAGAGGTGGGCCCGGGAGCCACTGTCGGTACCCTGCATACCGGGTACCCCATGATACCGCAAGAAATGCTAAGGAGTTCCACCCGTCCGAATTGAAAACCTCTGAAGGCCACATGTGTTACACAACATTGGACCCGCCTCCATTGTTTGGGTAGCTCCGGCACCGCCACAGGTAACACAAGGCCTGACCATACTCCCTTCATAGGGAAGCTCCGATCTTGCCACGTGTCCAGTGACCCCGGACCAAACCCTCAGTAGAGGGAAGCTCAGGTGCTGCCACGTGTATAGTGACTCCGGACCTGCCTCTCCAAGATGAGAAGCTCCGGAGCCGCCACGTGTCGAACCTCCGGACCTGATACAACAACGAGGAGACTGGCGGATCTCCAACGGCACGAACATTCAAGGGGCAGTTAAAGCTACAGTTACAAGACCCGATTACGTGTTGTTAATGTCATATTAATGAAGCACAATCAGAGGACCCTTAAGACCGGTAATGCCACCATTAAGGCGGGTTATCACACTATTAATAATTCTTAATATTCATAGATCGTGTATTAGGCAATTAACTACCGCCAGGGCCACATGTCGAGCCAGGATAACGATGTAACGGCTAGTCCTTGGACTATAAAAGGACTGCACCGCATGATACAGAGACACCTAAGCTCAGACGCACACAAGCCACCTCATACTCATACATCAACACACATCCCGTGGAGTTGGGTGTTACGCTCAGACGGCTCGAACCACGTAAAACTCCTTGTGTCTCCATCTCGTTTTTAATATCCGCGCACCCAAACCGAATACGAACCTCCGCGGACTACATTTTAATAGTATCGGGAGAAGTGTCCTAGTCCATGCTTTGACACGATGGATATAGATGCGCGTGGAATTTTTCAACCAGAGGTCTGATCGGCAAAAATGCAAATCTTATTTCTCATCCACGGATGCTGGTCGGATAGTCGTGCCTGAAACATGTATTTCGCTCTATAGTACAACCCACGACGTCGCAACAAATAAGACTGCCCGCAGTAGGAGCGTTAAATGCCCCGCTATGCGGGGTATAGCGATTGGGGCGCAAAAATCACACCCGCAGCGATCGGTGTAGAGGGATCTTTAAAATAGGTTTTTGCACAGTACACTGCCACATTTGGAGACATCGCTATAAGGAGAGAGAAAGTGGGACGGTTGCTTCGCGCGTCGGAGGGAGGGGGGCCGGCGTTGCGCCGCCCCCGCAGATACTATAGGAAACGCGGACACTTACGTCGGCCAGAATAACTTTCGTCGGCCAGCCGATAAAAATAGGATAACTTACATCGATCTCTTTTAACCGGCATAAGTTTACTTACTTTCGTCGGTTGTCGTCCCGCAGCCGACGTAAGTTAAGTGGCCGAACGCAATAAACCTAAATTTACGTCGGTTGGGACCCGCAACCAACGTAAATTAGAAGGTCGTCGGAAGTTAACCGTAACTTACGTCAGCCTTGAGCACGGCTGACGT
This sequence comes from Tuctoria greenei, assembly GCA_036927565.1. Lineage (NCBI taxonomy): Eukaryota > Viridiplantae > Streptophyta > Magnoliopsida > Poales > Poaceae > Tuctoria > Tuctoria greenei. Next base: position 124,761,108 of record JAYESD010000011.1, on the reverse strand, counting down.
CAGTCTACTATGCAGACGTAATTAGTTTAATTTAACCAACGTAAGTAGTGGAATTTAACCTACACCCGGGCGCCTCTTTTTTTTTCCTTCCCCACCTCTTCGTTATTCTTTACCCACTGCCGCACCGATGCCACCACAGCCACCACCGCACCCGACATCATCGCCGCACCCGGCCACGCCCCACCACGCCACCTCGGTCATGCCCCACCTCTAGAGCGCCGCCCTTGCCGCGTCCCACCTCCAGAGCGCCGCCGTCTCCTCGCTCCTCGTCAGGTAAGGCCTCCTCTCCACCTCCCCCCCTCCACGCCGAGCTGCACCTCCCGGAGCCCCCCCCCCCCACACACACACTCCCCCTCCTCGAGCGCCCCCTCCCCACCCTCACCCTCCCTGCAGAGCCCCCCACCCTCATCCTCCCTGCAGAGCCACCCCCCCCCCCCCACCCTCACCCTCCCTGCAGATCTGCCCCACCCTCCCCCTCCCCCTCCCCGAGCCCCCCCACCCTCACCCTCCCTCCCCCCACCCCCACCCTCACCCTCCCCCTCAATTAAAGTGTATGAAGTTTCAATCAAATTTGAATTTAATGGATTAAATTATGCTTAAATTGCTGAATTATTTATTTAATTATGCTTAAGTGGTTAATTTGCTTAATATGCTTAGTGTACATTATGCTTAATTGGTTTAGTGTAGATTGTGCTGAATTGGTTTCATTCTGCGCCGAGCTCGACCGCCGTGGGGAGGGCGGAGATAGGGGTCGCCGACTGTCGGGGTGCTGCTATGACGATGGTGGCCGGCGTGAGGGAGGTGTGATTGGAGCACCGAGCTCAGGCGCCATGAGGAGGGCAGCATCGGGGGCAGTCGGCTGTCGGGTGCCTCGACGTCGGGGGTGGCCGGTGGCTCCAGAAGAGTGAGAGGAGGTGATGGCAGCGTTGTGTGAGGAAGATAAGAGAGGTGGGTCGTGTGGGTCGGAGATTAGTTAGTTGGAGACGTGGACTGGCTGGTTAGATGTCCTCGACGGGGGTGTCCTAGTCCTTGATCAGCTACATGTAGCGAGAAGGGTGATGGGTCGCAACCTCCTCTGCCATTTTCTTTCTCTCTCTGTCTTTGTCTCCGGTCAGCGATGGACATGAGGGATGAGCCGAGATCTGCCACCCCACCTCTACTTAAGAGAAGAGAAGATAATAGAGGAGATGATGAAGTGAAGTGAGTGAATGAGTTGGGCCTTGTGGTCAGGTCAACTGCGACAGGTGGCGGCCCAAGTTAAGAAGCCAAGGACCCTGGACTTAATCCTATCTGCCTCCGCCGTTCTCTACTCCCAGTCCCAGTCTCCCACCTCCCAAGGGTCGGGGGCAAGGCACCAAAGAAGGAGATGCATGGTGAAGGCCATCAGAATCCATGACATTGCTCGGTGATGAAAATGAAACAGGAGGGTGTGAACGACTACATCCCCTTTCTCTTTCTCACCACTCATGGTTGCCATGCCAATGTCGTGGAGAAGGAGGAGAGGCACGTGGAAGTCGCCACCCAACCCCGACGGACCACTTAGGTTCTGTCATGGACCACTTAGTGTGAAGCTAAAGTATGTGTCTAAACCACCCGCGCGTGTCTATGGTGGGTCCCGATGGACCCAGTTCACTGTCTCTCTCATTATTTCCTCTATTGTGCATAAATTCACGAGAAACTAACGATAATTTGTTCGGCTTTAAACAACAGAGTCAAACATGGGCGAAGACCGTAGTTGGATGTATACTGGCTGGAAGAGCAGAACTGGTGATCACTCAGATGAGTGGCACGCCAAGACAAAATCTTTTGTGGAACAAGCTTTTTTGTTGTCAAATAGCGATAAGGCGCAGTGCCCATGTACAAAATGCCAGAATGGAAAATTTTTGGACAAAATGGAACTTACGATGAACTTATGTCGAAACGGTTACGTGTCACGTTATGAGTTGTAGAACTTCCACGGCGAGACAACTTCTCAAGTTGTACAAGAAGTGGAAGCGGACAATGATGATGCCACGGAGGTTGATATGATGGATGAGATGTTGGAAGTTATACGACTAGAGCTTATGAAGGATCCTCAAACAGTGGAGGTTAAAGAGTTCTTCAAACTTCTCAATGATTCAGAACAGTCACTCCATGGACACACTAAAATGACAATCCTCAATTTTGTGACTAGACTTATGGCAATTAAGTCTAAGTTCTTATTTTCTAATAACTTTACAATGAGCTCATAAATTTGTTCAACAATGCCGTTCCACATCCCAACAAAGTGCCTAAAGATATGTATAAGTCGAAGAAATTTTTTTTCCGTCTTGGTATGAACTACGAGAAGATTGATGTGTGTTCGGACAACTGCATGCTTTTCTGCAGAGAGCATGCCAATGAGAACAAATGTTTAAAATGTGGTCAATCGAGGTTTGTCAAAGTTGTTAATAATGATAGTGATACTGTGATGACAGAAGTCGCACGTAAGCAGCTTCGTTACTTACCTGTGACACCTAGGTTGAAGCGGTTGTTCCTTTCAAAAAAAACGGCCAGACACATGAGATGGCACAAAGAAGGTAAGCATCAGAACAATGGAGTTCTGACGCGCCTGTCCGATGTTGAGGCATGGAAGGCGCTGGACCAGTTTGATCCAGAATTAGGTCGTGAAGCAAGAAATGTTCGCATCAGGTTGGCAACAGATGGGTTCACGCCGTTCAGCACAAACGCCACACCATACTCATGTTGGCCCGTCTTTGTCATTCCATACAATCTTCCACCAGCTTTTTGCATGAAGAATGAGTTCATGTTTATTAGACTCATTGTACCTCGACCGGTCATCCTGGGTCACGTTTCAACGTGATGTTGAAACTGTTGATCGAAGAGTTGAAAATGTTGTGGGCAGGAGTCGAAGCGTACGACTGTTATAAGAAGCAAAAATTCAACCTTCGAGCTGCTTATTTGTGGTCCGTCCATGATTTTTCGATACACGGCATGTTTGCTGGATGGAGAACTCATGGTTGGTTGACTTGTCTGATATGTGTCTCGGATACCGATTGCTTTCGACTTACCCATGGAGACAAGATATCTTACTTCGATTGTCATAGACGTTAGCTTCCTCCGAATCATGTGTTTAGACAACAGAGGAATGTCTTCAGAAAGAGCACCGTTGTCACTAAAGGACCACTGAAACATCTTAACGGATCAGAAATATCTGATATGTTAGACAAATTGGTGCCAGATGAAGGTCGTCTTGGATATTTTGAAGGTTACGGAGATGAACACAATTGGACTCACATATGTGGACTTTGGGAGCTATCGTATGTGAAGTCGTTGATTCTAAGGCACAACATTGATGTCATGCATCAAGAGCGTAACATGGCTGAATGTATCATAAGCACATGAATGGACACGACGGGCAAAACAAAAGACAATTTAAAGGCTCGAAAGGATCTCAACAAGCTTTGTAACCCTTAAACTCTTTAGCTCTTTGAAAATGGTGGTAAACCACACACTCCTTTCTGTCTTCAACCTAAAGAAAAGAAAGAAGTTCTCTAATGGTTGCAAAGGCTGAAATTCACAGATGGTTATGCAGCTAGTCTGAGATGAGCCGTGAACGTAAAAACGGGAAAGCTCATTGGGTTGAAGAGTCATGATTATTACTTTGACGATGCGGTGTGGAAGGTGTTTGTCGGTACCCGGTATATCAGGTACCCTCACGCACAAGCTAGAGCCACCTAGGTACCCTGCCTCCCAGCGGGGGTGGGGTCCTAAGGTGTCGCGTGTTCAAGGGACCCAGACCTATCAGCCTCAGATAGGAGGTCCAGAATATCAGCAAGAAACCCGAAGGAGAGGCTGAGCACTCCCCTTTGGAGACGAGCCCCCAGGTAACCACGTGTCCAGCAGGTAAGTATCCCTCCTCCCCGTGAGATAGGGCTCCAGAGTTGCCACGTGGACCAAGACATCAGGTAGGCCGCCTCCCATATAGCTGGTCTCCAGTGCCGCCATGTGTCCCACAAGGCGGGACCTAACCTCCTATGCGGAGGTGAGCTCCCGGCCCCGACACGTGTCCAGCAGTACGGGGCCTAGCCTTCCCCGCAGAGATGAGCTCCTGAGCCCCCACGTGGCCCGCAAGGCGGGACCTGACCTCCTCCGCAGAGGTGAACTCCCGAGCTGCCACGTGTTCCGCAGGGCGGGACCTGACCTACCCTACATAGGTGAGCTCCCGAGCTGTCACATAATTCAGCCACTTGCATTGGACGGAAGGATGTGGGAGTTAAGAGGGTGGTGCACCTTGTCCATATCAAGGAGATACGCGGTTTCCCCAGACATATGGCGCGGCACACGCCTAATGTCAGGTACCGCTGCGACCAACCGCATCACAGTGAAGACGCCGCAAGCCTATCCCACCCTGCCAAGTGGGTAGCTTATGACGATAGAGAGAGTTGAACCGGACATCCCCTGCCAATGTCAGCAACGACACATGGACTACTAACGATGCAAGCGGCAAGACAGCGAGTCTTCAAGTCCACGATCATAGAAAGCTTACGGAAGAAGCCTTAGATCTTTAGGATAATATTGCCCCGAGAGCACCTGTCGGGCCCGAGGACCCCACTTGTAAGGCGTCCAACCTTGTCTATAAAAGGCCCGGACCGCCACCGTTACAAAGCATCCCCACATCGAACAACACACACACATTCCAGCAATACCAATCACCGTGGAGTAGGGTGTTACGCTCCTTGCGGCCCGAACCACGTAAAAACCACTGTCTCATACTTTCATCCACTAGAACACTTGTTTGAGGCCTAATCCCCACCGAACAAAGAACCTTCGCGGGCTTCTCCTTAGCAGATCCAGAGGAAGTGTCGCTCTAACACTTCTATATTTGGCGCACCAGGTAAGAGCTTTTTCTCTCAAAAAGGTGGTAGCATTTTGAACACCATGGTGTTCATCTGGCCCGTGGAAGACGGTTTCCACGACTGACGTCCGGTGACCAGATCCATCGCTCGAGCGACGCTCTCTAGTCCGTCACGCCCCCGTGAAGGTACAATTGGCCAGGACAGCAAGTCGGGACACATCCCGGCTCAGTCGGCCCCGCCGGTGCCACCGACTACAAGCCCGGAGAGCGCCCTGGCAGCAGCCAAGTCCCTTCTCCACCACCCGCCGTTGTCCAAGACATCGACCACTTCGTCGTCGCAGCCATCAACTCACCCTACAGGGGAAGGCGCCTCATGTCGCTGTCACGAATGTCGTCCATCGACTGTCGCACCGCCAACTCTCGCTCTTCCAAGCCTACGAGCGTCAGTCGGCTCCCCACAGAGGACCTTAGGGATGAGCTTGATCGTCGTCAAGTCCACATGGACGGCTGAGTCATCATCGAGCGACAACGAGAGAGGTGGTGCAACCTCGACGCCGAATATGGCCCTCAATGCCCTGTTCACGAGGCGTCCTCCGTCCAAGGTGCACCGCAGGTAAACCCTCCGCCACCTGATCAGGAGTATGCCGGCTCGACAATCCCCCTACAGTACTCGATGTAGCAGGACATGCAAGGTGACGCACGTCGTGCAGCAGACCCCCTTGGGGTATGCTACCCCATACGCCTCTCCAACGAAACCCGTTCGGGGCTCTGCAGTGTTGGCTCCGCACCTCCGCTTCGCGACGTGGCCACTCAAGTTCCAGCCACATATGTCATAGAGGTTCGATGGGAGCATAAACCCGACCAAGTTCCTGTAGCTCTACGCCACAACGCTCCTTGATATAGGAGCAGATGAGACCATCCTGGCGAACTACTTCCTAGTCGCCCTGACTGGATCAGCCCACTCGTGGCTGATGAACCTACCTGAGGGGTCTATAACCTCTTGGGATGAGTTGTGCCGTCAGTTCACAACAAACTTTGGCAGCTCCTACACTCACCCCGACACTGAGCTCGACCTCCACGCCATGCGACAACAACCCAAGGAGACGTTGAGGTTATTCACTCAGCGTTTCTCCCAGGTACGCAACTCCATCCCCAACATCCTGAATGTCTCTGTCATAGTGGCATTCCACCAGGGAGTCCGGGACCGCAAGATGCTCAAGAAATTAGCCACACACAATGTGAAAGACGTCTCCGAGCTCTTCTCCATCGTTGATTGGTGCGCCAGGGCTGCAGAAGGCCACGACTGGCACGCTCAGCCCGCCTCTGGGGCAGGCGGGGTTGGTCAGACCGGAGGAGGAGCCGCTACCCCTGGTAGCGACAAAAAGAAGAACAAGAACCGCGGTGGCGGCCAGAACAAGCCGCTGCGTGGGTCTCCCGTCGTGACAGCAGCCGCAATCGGAGGTGGCAAACCCCAGCGCACGGAGAAGCGATCACGTTAGCCACCCACCGCTGATGAAGGAACTGAGCCAAGCCCGGTGCACAAAACTCACGATCACACCGCAAGCGAGTGCAGAGAGATAAAGAGATGTGTCGAACGCTACTAAGAGCGGGCGCAACAGTGCCAAGACGGTGCCCCCTTCTGCCAGCAGGAGGGCAAGCAGAAGGTCGACCCCAAGGTCAATGATGACGAGGAGATGGAGTACTAGAAGCATGAGCAGATCGTCATAGTGGTCCACCAAGATGAGGAATCTGATGCTAGCAGCGAATTAGAGCGTCGCAAGACCCTCCACGTCATCTTCGAAGGGTCTTGGGATCCCGCGTCCCGAAATATGGTCAAGACCCTTCGTCGTGCAGAGGCTTTGATAGCCCCTATACCCACTCCGGCGCGGCACCACCGCTAGAAGGAGACGCCGATCAGCTTCGACGCCTCCGACTGGCCCAAGAACATGGTTGGGGCAGGGGTCTACCTCTTCTAGTCGCCCCCACCATAGAAAACGTCAAGCTCCACTATGTCTTGATAGATGGCAAGGCCAACCTCAACCTCCTCAGCTGTGCCGCCTTTGAGCAGCTGCAGAACCCGGTGTCCAAGCTCACCCCCTCGAGGCCATTCTCGGGGGTGGGACCAGGGAGCATGATCCCATACGGCAACATACATCTTTGGGTGACCTTGGGGACACCCAACAACTACATGACGGAGAGCATCCTCTTTGATGTCACTGATGTTAGCCTCCCCTTCAACGCCATCATCGGCAGGTCGGCCCTGTACCAATTCATGGCCATAGCCCACTACGGCTACCTTTTCCTGAAGATGGCAACCTCCTACGGCGTCCTCAGGATCCGCGGAGACCGCACCACTGCAGTGTTAGCCTTGGAGCAGCTCCAAGCCCTCTCAGCACACCCGACACCCACCCCAGGCGGCGCTGGATCAAGTCAGCCTCCACCGAGCTCACATCAGCGCGGAGCACCCGCTGCGCCTTGGCTGCAGCCCTCCGACGGCACCGACGTCCCCATCAAAGCTGCCGAGCTCAGTCCCAACACTGCTCATACCACCCGCAAGACGGGCGGCAGGGGCACGAAGTAGGGACTCTCGCTCATTGCCCCTCTAGGAGCTGTCGACAGCAAGGTTGCACCACGACCATCACAACTGCCTTGGAGCCTTGGGCACCCCTATTGTCAATACTAAGTTCAAGTAGGACAGTGTAAAGGTTTTCATAGGACCTTGGAGCAGCACTAAGGACAACTGAGCATCGGGAGGGTCAGGTCCAGAGTGTGGAGTCAGCTTAGCTTGGTTCCAAATCCTAAGCCTATACACCCTGCCTCCCTCATCATCTGGAGGCAAGCTGTTGCCCTCTTTTGTAAAAGCATGACTCCCCCTATGAACTCCAATAGAAAAAGAATCACTGTTTTACTTAATGCTTTCTTAAAAACATTGTTCATTTAATTACGCATTAATTTTATGATCATACCATACTAGCCTCGTTTATCGTATGTTATTTTCATATTCACGATTGTATGCTCTGTAACTCATCCTTGCTGAAGTCATGCATTCCAGCTACAGGCGGGTTCACTTGAGGTACCTGCAATATGTGAGGGGTTCTTCCGGCTGCTCTCGTCATTAGGGGCCCGTGGCGCCAGAATGCTTCCCAGGAAAGGTTTGTGCCGAGAAGGAGGTCCAGGGGTGTAAATTTCTTAGCCTGGTCATGCACGATGGTCGGGACGCCAGAGCACCCAGCTCTGGCACCTCCCAAGGGGCCTGCCATCAATGTCTCAGCATGTCGACAACAGCACCAAGCGCGGATAAGTGAGTAAACTCTCCTGCCGCGCTCTTGTTGCTAACAGGGTTCTCTTGCAATAGCCTGTATACTAGAAGCCTGCCGTCGACGACTCTACGATGATGGTGGACGATGCTGGAGCACCCAGCTCTAGCTTCTCCCAAGGGGTTTGCCATCGACGTCTCAACGACAATGGTGGGTGATGCCGGAGCAGCTAGCTCTGGCACTTCCCAAGCAGCCTGTCGTCGACGCCTCAAACGATGGTGGTGGGCGACGCCGAAGTGTCCAGCTTTGGCACTTTGCAAGGGGCCTGCTGTCGATGTCTCCACCACGGTGGTGGGCGACATCGGAGCGTCCAGCTCCGGAACTTTGCAAGGGGTCTGCCGTCAACGTCCCAGAACGTCAACAAGAGCACCAAGCGCGGATAAGTGAGTAAACTCTCCTGCCCCACTGTTATTGCTAGCAGGGTTCTCTTGCGATAGCCTGTACACTAGGTGCCTGCCGTCGACGACTCTACGACGATGGTGGACGACGCTGGAGCACCCAGCTCTGGCACCTTGGAAGAAGCCTGCTAAAGACATCTCAACGACAATGGTGGGCGATGCTAGAGCAGCCAGCTCTGGCACCTCGCAAGAAGCCTGCTGATGACGTCTCAACGATGATGGTCGGCGACGTCGGAGCACCCAGCTCCGGCACCTCCCAAGGGTCCTGCCGTCAACATCTCAGCACGTCGACGAGAGAACCAAGCGCGGGTAAGTGAGTAAACTCTCCTGCCCCACTATTGCTTCTAACAGGGTTCTCTTGCGATAGCCTGTATACCAGGGTCCTGCCATCGACGACTCTATGATGATGGTGTACGACATCGGGGCACCCAGCTCCGGCACCTCCCAAGGGGCCTCCTGTCGACGTCTCAACGACGATGGTGGGCGATGCCACAGCAGCCAGCTCTGGCACCTCCCAAGGGGTCTGTCGTTGACATCTCAAACGATGATAGTGGGCGGTGCTGGAGCGTCCAACTCTGGCACTTTGCAAGGGGTCTGCCGTCAACGTCTCCACGACAGTGGTGGGCGACGCCAGAGCGTCCAGCTCCGACACTTTGCAAGGGGCCTGCCATCGATGTCCCAAAATGTCACTGACAGCACCAAGCGCAAATAAGTGAGTAAACTCTTCTGCCCCGCTCTTGTTACTAACATGGTTCTCTTGTGATAGCCTGTACACCAGGGGACTACCATCGATGACTCTACGATGATGGTGGACGACGCCGGAGCACCCAGCTCCGGCACCTCCCAAGGGGCCTTCCGTCGATGTCTCAACGACGATGGTGGGTGATGCCAGAGCAGCCAACTCCGGCACCTCCCAAGGGGCTTGCAGTCGACATCTCAAACGACGGTGGTGGGCGATGCCGGAGCTTCCAGCTCTGGCTCTTAGCAAGGGGCCTGTCGTCAACATCTCCACGTCGGTGGTGGGCGATGCCGGAGCGTCCAGCTCCGGCACTTTGCAAGGGGCCTGCCATCAACGTCCCAGAACATCAACGACAACACCAAGCGCGGATAAGTGAGTAAACTATCTTGCCTTCTCTTGTTGTTGACAGGGTTCTCTTGCGATAGCCTGTACACCAGGGACCTACCATCGATGACTCTACAACGATGGTGGACGACGCTGGAGCACCCAGCTCTGGCACCTCACAAGAAGCCTGCTAACGACGTCTCAACGATGATGGTGGGCGACGCCGGAGCAGCCAGCTTCGGCACCTTGCAAGAAGCTTGTTGACGACGTCTCAACGACGGTGGTGGGCGATGCCGGAGCACCCGGCTCTGGACACTCCCAAGGGGCCTGTCGTCAACGTCTCACCACGTCAACGACAGCACCAAGCACGAGTAAGTGAGTAAACTCTCATGTCTTGCTCTTTATGCTAACAGGGTTATCTTGCGATAGCTTGTATACCAGGGGCCTGCCGTCGACGACTCTACGATGATGGTGGACGACGCCGGAGCACCCAGCTCCGACACCTCCCAAGGGGCCTGTCGTCGACCTCTCAACAACGATGGTGACCGATGCCGGAGCAACTAGCTCCAGCACTTCCCAAGGGTCCTGCCGTCGACGTCTCAAACGACAGTGGTGGGCAACGCCGGAGTGTCCAGCTCCGGCACTTTGCAAGGGGCCTGCCGTCGATGTCTCCACGATGGTGGTGGGCGACATCGGAGCTTCCAGCTCCAGCACTTCGCAAGGGGCCTATCATCGATGTCCCAGAACGTCAATGATAGCACCAAGTGTGGATAAGTGAGTAAACTCTCCTGCCCTGCTCTTGTTGTTAACAGGGTTCTCTTGTGATAGCCTGTACACCAGGGGCCTGCCGTCGCTGACTCAACAACGATGGTGGATGATGCCGTTTCACCCAGCTCCGGCACCTCCCAAGGGGCCTGCCATCGACATCTCAAATGACGGTGGTGGGCGACGCCGAAGCGTCCAGCTGCGGCACTTTGCAAGGGGCCTGTCGTCGTCGTCTCCACGACGGTGGTGGGCGACGCCAGAGCGTTCAGCTCTGACACTTCGCAAGGGGCATGATGTCGATGTCCTAGAACGTCAACGACAACACCAAGTGCGGATAAGTGAGTAAACTCTCCTGCCCCATTCTTGTTGCTAACATGGTTCTCTTGCGATAGCCTGTACACTAGGGACTTGCCGTCGACGACTCTACGATGATGGTGGATGACGCCGGAGCACCCAGCTCCGGCACCTCCCAAGGGGCCTGTCTTCGACGTCTCAAACAACGATGGTCGACGACGCCGGAGCACCCAGCTTCGGTACCGCCCAAGTGGCCTGCCGTCAATGTCTCAACACGTCAACAACAGCACCAAGCGCGGATAGTGAGTAAACTCTCATGCCCCGCTCTTGTTGCTAATAGGGTTCTCTTGCGATAGCCTGTATACCAGGGGCCTGCCGTCGATGACTCTATGACGATGGTGGACAACACTGGGGCACCTAGCTCTGGCACCTCCCAAGGGGCCTGCCGTCGACGTCTCAATGATGATGGAGGGAAATGCTAAAGCAACCAACTCCAGCACCTCCCAAGAGGCCTGCCGTCGACGTCTCAAACGACGGTGGTGGGCGACGCCATAGCGTCCAGCTCTGGCACTTCGCAAGGGGCCTGTCGTCGACGTCTCCACGATGGTGGTGGGTGATGCCAGAGCGTCCAACTCCAGCACTTCACAAGGGCCCTACCGTTGACGTCCCAGAACGTCAACGACATCACCAAGCACGGATAAGTGAGTAAACACTCCTGTCCCACTCTTGTTGCTACCAGGGTTCTCTTGCGATAGCCTATACACCAGGGGCCTGCCATCGATGACTCTACGACGATGGTGGACGACACTGGAGCACCCAGCTCCGGCACCTTGCAAGAAGCCTGCTGACGACATCTCAATGACGATGGTGGGCGACACTGGAGCAGCCAGCTCAGGCACCTTGCAAGAAGCCTGCTGACGACGTCTCAACGATGATGGTGGGCGACGTCGGAGCAGCCAGCTCCACCACCTCCCAAGGGGCCTGCCATCGACGTCTCGACAATAATGGTGGGCGATGCCGGAGCCGCCAGCTCCAGGACCTCGCAAGGGGCCTATCGTCGACTTCTCAAACAATGATGGTCGGCGACGTCGGACCACCCAGCTCCGGCACCTCCCAAGGGGCCTGTCGTTGACATCTCAACAACGACGGTGGGTGATGCCGGAGCACCCACCTCCGACAACTGGTGGCGCGGTGACACCCCAACTCCCCTGCTCCACTAGGGGCACGTTGAATACATCTTGCAAATCAAATGGTAGGTTTGCCCAGCCAACTAACTACATCTACCAAGGGGCCTCTAAGGGGGTTTTATAGGCAAGAAGTCAATGAGCAACGCCTTTGCCATATCAATTGTGCAACCATTGGTTCTCGAAAGCTAGCGGGCTCGACAAAGGTTCTGCAAACCCTTACGCAACTAAGGACTCAGAGCAACAGTTGAGAAGCACAGACAAGCCAAGAAAAAGAACACAAATTCAAATTCATTAAGGAATTTTTACAAGGGGGTGAACCCCGGGTACAAAGATGAGCTACCAGCCTCAGCCCCGACTGAATTGTGCTACGACATGTTTGGCGGTTTCCTTAACCTCCGCCACCGCCGTCGCCTCACGCTCCTCGACAGGGCCTTCAAAAACAGGCTCCAAAGGCAGATCGGGATATTGGCTCCGGTAGCACGCCATGACATGGGACGCTACCATCTCCACCGCAGCCCTACCCTGGGCTTCCAGACGCTGAGTCGACTGACGCTCCCGCAGATCGAGCTCCCGGGTATGGCGCCTAGCTTTGTGCTCCCAGGCTTGTACGTCGAGATCATGCAGGAGGAGTTCCTGACGCTCAGCCAAGTGTTGCACTCGATCCTGCGCCAAGTTGCTCTCCCGGAGCTCAAGGTCTTCAAGGCGAGACTACAGCCTGTCCCGATCAGCCTTAGCCCGAGCCATCATCTCCTGCGGTGCCACCTCTTAATCAGCGACAGTAGCCTCCCTCTTGGCAACAGCGGCTTCTTGGCGACTTAGGGCCTCTCGACCTTTTTCAAGAGCGCGCAGGCGGGCGTCAGCCGCGTTGTTGGATGCCTTGGCGTCAGCCAGAATCTTTTGGGTTAGGGCGTTTGTGGCCCTCACCAAGCGATGCCTCACCTCTAGCTCCTTGCTCTCCTTCTGGTACTTCGCCTTCGCCTCGGCGATCCTGTACCCCAGAAGATTGTCCCAGCCTCGGAGGTGCTCGGCTGCTCGCCCTCGGCACGCAGCTTCTCCCACTCTGCGGCAAGAGCCTCCTGCGCCCAGTGGAGGTTGGATTGCATTTGAAGTATGTTGGACTGCGTCAATTCCATGATGTCGGAGAGGCACTCCGGCGGCGCCGAAGTCAGGGAAGGCCATCCGGTGATTATCTCGGGGACCTCTTACTCCCGTAGCGATGAAGGCGAGGCCACCAGTACCAGAGATCTTGCCCCCGGAGAATGAGCAGAAGTCGCGGTGCCACCCAAAGCAGGAGCGCCACCACCGCTCAAGGAGCTACCTGCTGGATCAGCAGCAGTGGAGGCCAGGCCTCCAGCCCCCGGAGCTGACTCCGACATTACCTCTGCCACGACGCACGGAGGTGCCTCTACCACGACGGTCGAAGGTGCCTCTGGCGCGACAGCTGGAGGTACCTCTAGTGCGATAGCTGGAGATGCAGCCAGAGATGCTTCACTACCCATGTCGGGCAAAAACATCAGAGCAACGCTCCCCTGGACAGGCTTGGCGGCTGCGCCGCCGGTGCAGCCGTAGCCTCCTCAGCCGCCTTCGAAGCGCTTTCGGGCACTACCCGTGGCGGTAAGGCTCTCACAACAACTGACATAGCCCTGCAAATCAAGATCAAGCCCTGACCAATCAACAAAGTCAGGCAAGATAATAGAGCAAGCGATTAGCAAGAACGCCTTACCAACGCCCCTGGAAGATCCAGCGAGCCTCCACTTTCGGCGACCCTAAAGTTGTAAGCCATGAAGATGGCATAACTGGCAAGGTCGTCCCAGCTGGTCCTCCGCCAAAACCACCAGCAACGCCGCCACCCTACACCGGTGTGCCTCCACCAATTTTGACGGAGCCGCTCCTGGAGCCTCCTCCTGAGTTGCCGACGATGTCGGCTCGAGGCCTTTTGCCTAAGGCTCCGTAGGTGTGACACTGCTGGAGCCTTCTCTGGCACCATGGACCTCGCTGGCGACAGGGATGCTCGATGATGTGCCAACCGGTGACGTTGGCGGAGCCGCCGTTTGACGGACCAAGCCTCCCCCCGAAGAACCACCGACGCCCAATACTGAAGAGGGGCGTGCCAGGGGACATTGACTTGGAGTGAAGGCCACCTACGGCAGTGCCTTCGGTGGCGACCGATGGTGTTTCTCCTTCACGACCTCGACCACCAGGGCCTTCTCCTTGCCTGTGTCGGGGACCGGTGCCTTCCCCTTGCCTATGTCAGGGACCGACGCCTTACCTTTCCCTCGGACAGCGGGTGTCTCCTCTGCCCTGGAAGCTTTGGATCCTGAAGAAGGTGTGGACTCCTCCAAAGAGTCGACGATGGCCAAGCCCCGGCTCTCACCACCAACTTGCCACGGCGCAAGACCGATCGCATCTAGGTTGGGAACCTCCTTCAGAACCTTCATCTAAAGGTCCCTGTCGGTACCCTCAAGACCGGGTACCCCCGCATACAAGAAGAAGCTCTGGAACAAGCATCCCTATTGAGGCGTCCTCCGGAGCTACCATACGTCCTTCGGCTCCGGACCCTTGCTCCCACCGAGGAGGGCTCCGGAGCTGCTGCGTGCCCTTCCGCTCCGGGCCCTTGCTCCCACCAAGGAGGGCTCCGGAGCTGCCACGCGTCCTTTGGCTCCGGGCCCTTGCTCCCGCCAAGGAGGGCTTCAGAGCTGCCATGCGTCCTCCGGCATTGAGCCCTCACTCCCACCAAGGAGGGCTCCAGAGCTGGAGTGTGTCCCACGACCTGCAATAAGCTGTGGGCCCCGAAGAGTAAATGGCGGTGTGTCATGTCCAGTCGCGCATTGAAGACGCGCGCCTTCCCCAGGCGCACGATGCTGCACACGCCACCTGTTAGGTACTGCTACGTCCAATCACATCGCAGTGAAGGCGCCGCAAGCCTACCCCACAGCACCGAGTGGGTAGCTTATGGTGACAAGATGGATGGGATGTTCCCTGCCATCATCAACGACTACGCATAGCCACTGGCGTCCGACACGGCAAGACGATGGGTCTTCAAGCTGTGGTCAGAGGCAGCATACGCAAGAAACCTTAGATCTTGTATAGGATAAGATCACCCAGGGGCCACCTGTCGGGCCCCGAGCCCCACTTATAAGTTGCCCGGCCTTGGACTATAAAAGGAATGGGCAACCACCGACTTAGAGATATCCTCTGGTTGGACAAGACTCAGAATTACCGATACACACACACTCGCATACACACTCACCAAGCAATACAATCCACCGTGGAGTAGGGTGTTACGCTCCTGGCGGCCTGAACCACGTAAAACCCAACTGTCTCATACTCTTCCGCTAGAACACTAGTTTGAGGCCTAAGCCCCGCCGAACAAGAACCTCTGCGGGCTGCTCCTTAGCAGATCCGGGGGAAGTGTCACATTAACAATTCGATAGTCCTGATCTGTGCAAAGAGGTGGGCAAACCCGTGGGAGGTTGAAGACGTCATCCAACAGCAGGTCGCCGCACGCCTTGGACATTGCGTCGAGCACATCTTTCGAGGTCGTCTCTATGTCGCGACCTCGCACCAGCCGGGTGCCATCCTGTAGCCCAAAGTAGAGCCATGTAGGACGACAATGGTGCTGAAGGGGGGCTAGGTGTCGACGGATGAAGTCCGCCATCACTCCGACAACCATGATCCGCCAGGAATTGGATCCTCTCCATCATCGGGGTGTAGGCTTGCTCCAACTCCGGTCGCTCCTCCCAGGTCTCCTTCCTAGTCGTCGCCCATTCGGTGGGCATAACCAGGCGGTTGTGGGCGTCAACTTGTACGATCACACAGTCCTTCCTCCAATCAGCCCACTTCACCGAAGAGAGTGGTGTGATGTACTTGAAGGGGTTGTTGGCCCGATGCTAGAAGCAGTAGTCACCAAGGAAGTTGGATTTGTTCTTCTTCCCGGTCCGCCTCAACACGAAGAACTGTCAGAACACCGTTACGCTCGGATACACCCCAATGAACATCTCACAAAAATGTGAGAACACCGCCGCCACCAGAGAGTTCGGCGACGGGTGATGAAGCTGAAGCCCAAGGACTTCCAAGAATGTCACTTGGAAGGAGGAAACAGGAGGGACAAACCCGGATTATGCGTACGCCTGGAAGAAGATGATCTCCTTCTCCCCCAACTTCAGTGGCAAGGAGTCGGGACGGATCAAATCCCGTCGTCCTTGTCCTCCCAGCAAAAAAATCGCCTCACAGGGGAGACATCCTCCATCCGGGAAGGAGGCAGAGCTGAGTCCATTGGAGCAGGGGTCGAGAACCTCAAGGATGGGTAGATGCTCAAGAAGGAATACGAAGGCTCAAATGCTTGGGGCGTGCGGAAGGAAGGAGCCTCCATTGTGCTCAAAGGTACCCCTTTTAAGCACCTTAGTGGTGTTTGGGTGCACCGTGCAAATTTGAACGAGCTTCAAATCAATGGCTCGTACCACGACATCCATGACAAACGGGCCTAGGTCCCCCGTCAGGAAAACCAGCCTGGGCAGTTCTCCGCCTGAGAAGGAAACCCAGCGGTTCTCATAAAAACGAACGTGAAAGCAGCAAAAGTGCAGCCGGCGCCTTGGGATCCGTCGCGATAATGTCGTAGCAAGAAAAGATCTCATCGCCACGATCCCTCAACCAGAGAGGGACGCATGGTCACAGCAGGAGAGGAGTGCACTGCTTCGACTGATCAAGAC
The DNA here is from genome assembly GCA_036927565.1 of Tuctoria greenei. Classification (NCBI taxonomy): domain Eukaryota; kingdom Viridiplantae; phylum Streptophyta; class Magnoliopsida; order Poales; family Poaceae; genus Tuctoria; species Tuctoria greenei. The sequence goes on along the minus strand of JAYESD010000011.1, from coordinate 124,744,538 downwards.
AAAATTAAAAGGTCGTGTGGGAAAGCAGGATAAGAGCTCCACCCACGGGCTCGTCACCTCCCCGCAAGGTGGACCGAGGGGCCACTATCGGTACCCGACATACCGGGTACCCTCGCGCACAAGCTAGAGCCGCCTAGGTATCCCGCCTCCCAGCGGAGGCAGGGTCCTAAGGTGTCGCGTGCTCAAGGGACTCGAACCCATCAGTCTCAGATAGGAGGTCCAGAATATCAGCAATAAACCCGAAGGAGAAGCTCAGCACTCCCCTTTGGAGACGAGCCCCCAGGTAACCACGTGTCAAGCAGGTAAGGACCCCTCCTTCCCGTGAGACAGGGCTCCAGAGTTGCCACGTGGACCAATACATCAGGCGAGCCACCTCCCATATGGGTGGGCTCTGATGCCGCCACGTGTCCTGCAAGGCGGGACATAACCTCTTTCGCGGAGGTGAGATCCCGACACCAAAACGTGTCCAGCAGGACAGGGCCTAGCCTTCCCCGCAGAGACGAGCTCCCGAGCCCCCACGTGGCCCGCAAGGCGGGACCTTCCCTCCTCTGCAGAGGTGAGCTTCCGAGCTGCCACGTGTTCCGCAGGGTAGGACCTGACCTCCCTCGTAGAGGTGAGCTCCCAAGCTGTCACATAGTTCAGCCACTTGCCCTGGATGGAGGGACGTGGGAGCTAAGAGGGCAGTGCACCTTGTCCCTATCAAGAATTGAAGATATGCGGCTTCCCCATACGTATGGCGCAGCGCACGCTTAATGTCAGGTACCGCTGCGACCAATCGCATCACAGTGAAGACGTTGCAGGCCTATCCCGCCACGCCAAGTGGGTATCTTACAGCGACAGAGACAGTTGGACAACATGTCCCCTGCCAACGTTAGCAACAACGCATGGACTACTAACGATGCAGGCAGCAAGACGACGAGTCTTCAAGTCCATGGTCAGAGCAAGCTTATGGAAGAAGCCTTAGATCTTTAGGATAAGATCGCCCCAGGACCACCTGTCGGGCCCCGGGACCCCACTCGTAAGGCGTCCGACCTTGTCTATAAAAGGCTCGAACCGCCACTATCGGTACCCTGTGTACCGGGTACCCTATGATACCGCAAGAAGTGCAAGAGAGTTCTACCCGTCAAAGTTGAAGGTCTCCTCAGGCCCCACATGTCATATTACACTGGACCCGCATCCCTCATATGGCTAGCTCCGGAGATTGACACGTGTAATGTAAATATGGAGCTAAACTCCCAACACAGGGAAGCTCCGCGATCTACACGTGTATAATGACCCCGGACCTAACCCCCAGTAGAGGAAAGCTCCAGTGCTGACACGTGTAGAGCGGTTCCGGAGCTACCTCCCCGCAAGGGGAAGCTCCGAATCTGCGACGTGTGGAGCCTCCGGACCTTCATCACCAACGAATACATTGACGGATCTTCTTCAGCACAGACATTCAAGGGACAGTTAAAGCGGCAGTTACAAGACCTGATTACATGTCATTAATGTTGTATTAACAACACACGATCAAAGCACTGTTAATAGAGGTAACACAGCCATTAAGGCACGTTATCACACTATTAATAATGCTTAATACTCATAGACAGTGTATTAGGCTATTAAATACGCCAGGGCCACATGTTGGGCCAGGCGAATGATGTAACGGTCAGTCCTTAGACTATAAAAGGACTGAGCCGCACGATACAGAAAAGCAAGGGGAAGAAAAACCATACACCACGCATACTAGCGATACTCAATACAACAACTCAAACTCCATGGAGTAGGGTATTACGCTGAGGCGGCCCGAACCACGTAAATCTCTGTTGTCACCATCTTGATCCTGATCTCTACGTTCCCCAACCGAAACAAGAACCTCCGTAGGCTACATTTTGTAGTACCGGGGGAAGTGTCGTTGCTACACTTCGACATTTGGCGTGCCAGGTAGGGGTGTAGCTACCCAAGACATCAAGATGGTGAATTCCGCTGCAGGATCTTCCAACGGCAATCATGCTGAACAACATGCTCGAGGCAATTCCTCCAATGTGCAGCAGCCAACAGGTGCCATTGTTCTGGCAGGCACTATGGCACCACAGCCGCCATCTGCTCCAGCAAACAATGCTGGATGACAAGATGGGGCATCTGTGTTGATCACTGCATCGACAAACAACAACCCTGAGCACGCTCTCATTGTTGCGCGAGCTCTCCTATAACATCCACCGCCTCCATGGCGCCCCATGGTGCTATGGAACAGTGGAGAGCTCATGTTGACCAACTGGTTGCAACTGCAGCCACTGGCATCAGCAATGAAGGTCCTCCCCCTTCGGGGCGAGCACCATCACAACGATGGACCTTGTCGGGTCGACTTGGTCCACAAGTCTCACAGCAGAGGAGACGTGCTGCATCGCAGCAGGTGACTTCGCCGCCTACCAGGGAACGACGCACCCACACCATCACCAGGATTCTGACTCATGACCTGCGGTCGGAACTTGATCGCCGTTACCGGCAGCAGGACAGCCGCGTCCATATCAAGCATGCTGGCGAGAGACAAGAAGCTCGTGACAACCCTACTCATCAGGGAATAGGGGGAGGCTGTTCTGCCCTGGCCATGCATTTACGCATGGTCAGATGGCCACAGAAGTTCCAGCCTCACTTGCCGGAAAAATTCGACGGGACTATCAACCCCGCTGAGTTCCTTCAAATCTACTCCACCGTTGTACTGCAGCGGGGGGTGATGAGGCTGTGATGGCCAACTACTTCCCAGTGGCTCTAACTGGGACTGCAAGGTCCTGGTTCATGAGTCTTCCACCCGACTCCATTAATAGTTGGGTGGAGCTATCCCAACAATTCACTGCCAACTTCGGGAGTTCTTACACCCGACCTGGCAATGAACTATATCTGTTTGCTGTAAAGCAAACAACGGGGGAATCGTTGCGATCCTTCATCTAGTGGTTTTCTTAGGTACGTAATATTGTCCCTTCAATCTCGAGCTCTTATTTTATTGTGGCATTCAGACAGGGTATTCGAGACAAGAAGATGCTGGAGAAATTGGTGACCAAAGAAGTCACCAGTGTCACGGAACTCTTCAGCTTGGCAGACAAATGTGCCAAAGCTGCGGAGGGACGTGAAATGCATTCTAAACCACCTCCGGAGGCCAACAAGAAGTCCACCAATATTGAATCCACTACATCCGGAGGTGGCAAAAAAAAACAAGCCCAACGGCAAAAAAAAGCCGTTGGCCGGCGCACCAGCCGCTGCAGCTGGTGCAGCTCCGGGTGGCCTGGGGCCACGTCCTGAGAAATGACCTCATCCTTCGTCAGAAGACAGCAATAGTTCCAAAGCAGGTTGTCCGATCCAACAGATGGACAGACACAACCTGGAAGAATGTCGGGAGGTCCAGAACCTTGTTGCGCGCTATAACAAGCATCGAGAAGAAGCTCCTTTCCTTCAGCGGGAAGGAAAACAAAAAGTCGACGAAGCTCCGGCTGAGGAGGAGCTAAGTTTACAGGACCCCAAGAAGGTCCTGAAAGCTGTCTACAACACCATCGATGACGATTCTGACGTCTCTGACAACGAGCCTCGAAAGACCCTGAACACCATTTATGGTGGTTCTTAAGACATCACCTCTCGCCGTATCCTCAAGACAATGCGGCGGGATATGGTCGTGGCAGCTCCCACTGTTAGGGCGGAGCCTAATCGGAAGTGGATGGACACTCCCATCATTTTCGATGCTTCGGATTGTCCTCGCAACATGATTGGAGCTGGCCAACTCCCGTTGATGGTGTCACCTACCATTAACAATATTCAACTCCACCATGTAATGGTGGAGGAGGTTCAGGGCTGAACCTCATAAGCTTCAAAGCTTTCGTTAAGCTTCAGCTCCGGCCTCCGGATTTTTGCCCATCTCGACCTTTTTCTAGGGTAGGTCCGAGGACCATTACTCCTCTCTGTTCCATCACACTCCCAGTGATCTTCGGGATTTGAGAGAACTATAGAACTTAGAAGTTGGTCTTTGACGTCGCGTAGATTAGTCTGCCGTTCAATGCCATTTTGGGTAGGCCAGCCTTGTACAAGTTTATGGCCGCCGCTCATTATGGTTACTTAGTGTTGAAGATGCCAACACCTGTGGGCGTTCTCTGGATCCGCGGAGATCACACTGCAGGAGTCACTGCTTTAGAAGAACTCTATGTGCTTACCACAGCGCAAGAGGAAGCATCCGGTAAGGAGCCAGCTCCGAACCCTCTGAGCATTCGTCATAAAGGCTCTACCTCCGCACCCCGTGTGCAACCAAGCGGTGACACCGACGTTCCCGTCAAAGTCCTCCAAATCTGTTTCGATGCTGCTCAGACTACCCGTATATCGGGAGGTCTGAACAACAAATAGGAACTCGCGATCATCACTTTCCTCTAGGCTAATGTCGACGTGTTTGCCTGGCAACCGTCGCAAATGCCTGGGATCCCTAGGGAGGTGATTGATCACAATCTGAAGATTTACCTTGACGCACGGCTTGTACACCAGAAGCCCTAGAAGCAATCAATCGAGCGGCAAAACTTCGTCTGACAGGAGATCAAGAAGTTGCTCGAAGCTGGTTTCATCCAGGAGGTGTTTCATCCTAAATGGCTAGCTAACCCAGTTGTTGTACCCAAGGTCAGTGGGAAGCTTCGGATGTGTATCGACTACACCACCTTAAATAAGGCATGTCCAAAAGATCCATTCCCACTACCTAGAATAGATCAGCTAGTGGAATCCACCTCCGGGTGCGAGCTATTGTGTTTCTTAGATGCATATTCTAGATATCATCAAATCCAAATGTCTAAGGAAGATGAAGAGCATACTGCCTTCATAACAATAGATGGATTGTACTGTTATACTGCCATGCCATTTGGTCTTAAAAATGTTGCTTCAACATTTGTGCGAGCTATGAACAAAACATTTGGAGAGCTAATCAGAGACTTGGTGGAGGTGTAAGTCGATGACATCATCGTGAAGATCAAGAACAAGGAGTCACTCCTTGACAATTTACAAGTTGTCTTCAACTAGCCGCGCATCACGCGCACCAAGCTAAACCTAGACAAATGTGTCTTCGGGGTTAGCTCTGGGAAGCTTCTAGGTTTCTTGGTGACTCACAGAGGAATTGAAGCAAATCCGGCAAAGATCAAGGCTATAGAAGATATGCAGCCCCCAACCCGCATCAAGGATGTCCAGAAGTTAACTGGATGTCTAGCTGCGCTCAGCTGGTTTATCTCAAGACTGGCGGAACGGGCGCTACCCTTATTCAAACTCTTGAGGAAGTCTGGACCATTTCATTGGTCTGAAGAAGCAAAAAAGGCATTTAAAGAGCTGAAACAACACCTCACCACACTATCGATATTGGTAGCTCCGGATCCTGGTGAACCTTTATTGCTTTACATTTTGGCAACCATCGAAGTTGTCAGTATGGTCCTGGTTGAGGAAAGACCGGAGCCACATCCAGTCCAAGAGCCCAGACTCCTTAGGGAGGGTCTGGAGTTACCTGAAGGCGTGTCCGGGTTCTAGCCCCCAAACACAGAACCTCAAGGCAAAACGCTAGGAGAACAACCTCATTCACCCGAGGGAGTTCACCTGGCCGACCAATATGATCTGGACCCTTCTAGCAAGGTCCGGATCAAACAAGAAGGAGTTTTTGACCCCTCTGGGAGGGTCCAAGAAGCGCAGTGTGAAGGTCCGGACCCCTCCAAGAGGGTCTGAGTCGATGGAGAAGAAGCTTCAGGTCCTTCCAAAAGGGTCTGGACCATCCAACGCCCAATGTACTTCATCAGTGAAGTACTCCACGAAGCCAAGACAAGATACATTGAGGTGCATAAGCTGCTTTACGCTGTTCTATTGCCTCAATAAAGCCTCGTCACTACTTCCAAGCCCACAAAATATCAGTGATAACTTCTTTTCCACTGCGTGCTATTTTTCATAACCCTAACTCTACTGAGAACATTGCAAAGTGGGCAGCAGAACTGGCCGAGTTCAATCTAGAATTCATGTCATGACAAGCAATCAAAAGTCAAGCTTTGGCTGACTTCGTGGCGGAATGGACTCCCTCTCCATCAAAACTTGGGGGCCACAGTGAGCAGAAACCAGAACCCAATGTTCTAGTATTCACCGAGCCTCACTAGACTCTCTACTTTGACGGCTCCGTGCACAAGCAGGGGGCCGGATTGGAATCTTTCTCCTTGCTCCGATTGGGGAAAAGGTCAAGTACATGGTTCACCTTGATTTCAAGGTGACCAACAACATGGCGGAGTATGAAGATCTCATCTACGGACTCAAGGTGGCACTATCTTATGGTGTCAAACAGCTGTTGGTGAAGGGAAATTCACAACTCATCAACAAACAAGTCAAAGGTGAATGCTCCTATAACAATCCTCAACTAGCTGCTTACCTCCTTGAAGTCCAGAGGCTTCAGAAGGACTTCGAAGTCTTGGATCTCCACCATGTTCAGCGTCTTCACAATGCTAAAGCTGACGAACTCTTGACGAAAGCCTCAACTGGAGCTCCGGCTCCTGACGGAATCTTCGTCTGGAGGTTGTCAAGACCAACAGCTCAGCCTGCCGAACTGAGCGAAGGGGGCAAGACCAGCACCACGAAGTTGGCAGTCCCGGTGGCTGTGTTACCATGGCATCCACCAAGGGTCATAGGTGCTGCCGGAAGCTCTAAGCAACCCAGCACACAAGACTCAGAAGCTCAAGTTAGCCCTGATGCATGGATCTTGGAGATCCGGAGCTACTTGAAAGACAATATCCTTCCTGAAGAAAGTGTATTCGCTGACCGGATTGTCAGATGGGCTAAAATATACACGTTGGTAGAAGGGGATCTCTACCGGCGTGGTGCCAATGGCATCCTAGTGCGGTGCATTGCAAGGGAAGAAGACTGTGAGCTCCTCGCGGAAATCAATGGAGGCGAGTGTGGTAACCATGCTTCTTCTCGCATGCTAGTCGGTAAAGCCTTCCGACACGACTTTTATTGGTCTACAGCACTCCAGGATGCGGTTGAGCTAATGAAAAAATGTGAAGCGTGTCAGTTCCACGCAAAACAGATTCACACACCGGCTCAGTCACTACAAATGATACCTCCTACATGGCCATTCGCTGTGGGGGGCATGGACATCTTGGGACCTTTCCCAAAAGCCGTCGGAGGTTACAGGTTCATGTATGTCGCCATTGACAAGTTTACTAAATGGCCGGAAGCAACTCAAGTTGTGACAATCAACAAGCAATCAACAATCAATTTCTTGAAGTCCATTATATGTAGATTTGGAGTTACAAAAAAAGTCATAACTGACAATAGAACCCAATTCACAAGTGCTGCATTTCAAGAATATTGTGAAGACCTCGGCACTCAACTCAGCTACGCCTCAGTAGCTCACCCAGCAAGCAATGGCCAAGCCGAAAGAGCAAATGCAGAAATTTTAAAAGGACTCAAGACGCGCACGTACGAGCGCCTGAAAAAGCATGGAGCCAACTGGATTGAAGAGCTTCCATCCACATTATGGGCGAACAGGACAACACCTAATCGGTCAACTGGAGAAACACCCTTCTTCCTGGTGTACGGAGTTGAAGCAATCCTTCCTCCAGAGATCACCTTGGGGTCTTTCCGGGTCCGGACCTTCGATGAAGCCGCCCAGGACCAGCTCCGACGTGAAGACCTTGACCTCGTCGACGAGGGAAGGTGTCAAGCAGCTGTTTGGAATGCACGTTATCGCCAAGCGCTCCGGCGCTATCATCAAAGGTACGTGCGCAATCGACAGCTTGAAGAAGGTGATCTAGTGCTTCGAAAGATACTAACTCGTGATGGGATGAACAAACTTTCCCCCAGCTAGGAAGGTCCTTTCCGAGTAATCAAAGTATCCCGACCCGGATGCGTTCGCTTGGCAACTGAGGATGGGACTCCACTTCCTAATCCTTGGAACATCGAGCACCTCTGTAAGTTTTATACGTAGAATCACGGAGGTGAGTCTATAATTACACACGATGTATGTTATAGAGTCACTATACAGACATGGGTAGGCCCTCCAGGAGAACATCCAGACCCCTCTGGGAAGGTCCGAGAAGTTTAAGTACACTTCATACAGTCATCGCAATAAAAGTGTAACTACCTACCCTGGGTTAGTACAAGATGTATAGGGCAGTTAGCTTGGTCCCAAACTCTAAGTGTGTCCTTGTCTCACCTGTAATCCAGACCTATAATGAAGGACATTGTTGTGTGAAAACAGACTCCACGTGCATTTATTTTTGTACAAGGCTCGATATATCAAATCAAATAATTGTTTTAACCTTCTTGTCTATAATGAAGTTGTGCGGTTCTTTTTGAGTTTTAGTACAAGTAATTTGTATGTATTATAAGTTTTATTGATGGTCTCTTCAATACTAACATTGTTGTATAGTATACTTGCCTGAACGCCAAGCCAACATAGGCCCGGAGTGTGCTATCGACTTAGACTGGTCCTGCACACTAAGTACGCCACTCTACCTACACCCCGGCAGGCCTCAGTAGGGTGAGTACTAAAAAAGCATATGGGTCCAGAAGGATTACATCAATATACTTGTTACCATATCGAGTTACTTTGGATTTAAAACTCAAATAAGAACAATAAGTCACAAACGATTTACAGATAAGAGGACGAATTTTACTCTTTTCTTGTATTTAATGTGCAGGAAAAACAGAAATTCACAGCGATGGTGGACGACGACGCAGCTACTAAGCTCCGACATCCTCCGAGGGGGCCCGCCGTCGATGTTTAATATGTTGACAGTGGGTAATGTCGGAGCTACAAAGCTCCGACAACCCCTGGGGGGCCTACCTTCAACTATTCGTGCGACGACATCAGTAGCTACCAAGCTCCGATAAATCCTAGGGGGCCCGTCGTCGACATTTTATACGTTGATAGTGGGTACCGTTGGAGCTACCAAGCTCTGCCAATCCCAGGGGGCCTGCTGTCGACGCGTCAAAAATGAAGACTTCAGACCTAAAATCTACAAGTGCGAAGCGTTCAAGTCATCAGCATGTTGTCAAATCCTTTTGGTACATGTACACACTACAATTGTGGACATATACCAGGGGGCCAACAAGACAAAACACAATATATTAAAGACAAAACAACAATAAAATGAAGTTCATGGTAAAGTGGATTTCATTAATTTGAAGCATTGAATTACAATATTGGGATTATAGCAGAAGGCAAAAGGAAGAAATCCTAGCTATTGGAGGATCTAAGTCCTGCGGGAGAATGAGGCGACTTCATTGACAACTTCTTGAACATTGGCCTTGGCGGTGTCCTCCTCTTCAGCAACGGGACCTTGGAGCACTGGGTCCAGAGAGAATTGGGGATCTTGGCTCACATATCACATTAGCACATACTCTGCGACGTTTGTAGCCAGAGATTTCCCCTCAGTCACTAGCTGGTCTTCGATGATGTCACCCATTGCGTCGAGTTTGCCGCCAGTAGCATTGAGGGCCACCAGTGCTCGGTCCAAGTTCAGCTCTGGATTGTCCGGACATACAGGACTGAAGCCTAGTGGCGTCAGCGCATCGTTGGCTCGTCCTAAGAAGTCCCATACTTGGATGGACTTAGTCTCCTTCAAGCTCCGCAGCTCCTCCAGTGACTTCCGGGTGGCCGCAAGCTCCGAACCTTCCCGAGCGAGGCGCTCGACCAATTTAGCATACTGCTGCATATTCTCACCAACTTGCTTCTCATGATCGGTCAGCTCCGTCTCCCGGAGGTGGATGCGGTTCCGCCTTTCCGCCAAGTCCTTTTCCCTCCCTCTTACTTTTCCTTCCCTGGTGGCAACATCAGCTTCTCTTTTTGAGAGCTCCTGCCCCAGTTTCCAGTACTTCTCCTTCACCTCTTTGCTCCATAGATCCATCTTTTTGTTGCGATCTACCAAATTTTGTTCACCCAAAGTCAATTTCTGGGTGACCTTCGCCTCCCTCTTCACAATATCCTCCTTCTTCTCCAGGAGCTTCTCTTGCCTTGCCTCAAGATTTGCTCGGCGCTTCAGGAGGACCTCGTTCAATTCATTGAGGTTTTCGTGACGCTCATCAGCAGCATCACGCCTCTCCTTGGCTTTCTCAAGGATCTCTCTGGAGTTAGCGTCGAGCACCCTGATGGCAGCTTCCTTCTCCTCCAGTAGCTTGTCCCAGTATTCCAATCGGACCTTCTCCCACTTGATCCACTCCTTCTGATCAGCCAACCTTGTCTGTGCAAGCCTGGTCTCCAAGTGAAGTCTGTTGCGCCAACGCCTCAAGGTGTTTCGCTCCTCCTCCAGGGCTTTGCTCTCATGATCGAAGGCGAGCTGGACTTGTCGGAGGCTCGAGCAGGCGTTGTCTATGGACAACACCAGAGGGATAGGCTTCGGGCCTGCTGGGACCAACTCCGCAGGCTACAGAGGATTTTCCATTACAAAAATTGGATCCCACTCTACAAGGGTGGTCCCCTGAGCTCCTACAGCACTAGGGCCGCTCTCTGGAAGCCCTTCAGCAGCAACAGAGGAAGAACCCACTAGAGGAACTCCCACCTCCGGACCGGAAGTCGAAGGCGCTGCTTCCAGGTCTTCAATTACCAGCTCTGAGGGAAGAGGATCTGTCGCCACCTCTTCAAGCTGCTCCGGCTCTGGTCCAACTACCTCTAGGGCAGCTATCTCCGGGGCAACGGCTGGGGCTTCATCTAGTGCCCCTACCACCTCTGGCTCAGACACCGACGCATCAGTCACTTCCGATTCAACGATCGAAGCTTCAAGCATGTCTGACTCAGCCGCCAGACCTTCAACAACTTCTGGCCCAAGGGCCGGAGCTTCAACCATCTCCGGCTCAATGGTCGGAGCTTCAATTGCCTCTGGCTCCGCGGCTAGGGCTTCGGTGACTTTCGGCTCAAAGGCCGGAGCTTTTGACATATCCGGTACTGGAGCATCAGCCTCCGACAATGTTGCCAGAGGTACATCTTCGACTTCTCCCCTGTGGTCCGGCGCTACCATGGGAGCTTCCGGCGAGGACTCTGAATCCAAATCCATGACAGCTCGCACTGGAGCTGCCTTGACTTCTGCCATCACTTGAGGAGGAGGCTCGGTGCTCGAAGCCGGAGCTTTGGCATGTGCAGCCACAGCTGCAACAGATGCCGAAATCCTGACCCCTTTCTCGACACCCTAAAAATAAAGAGATGAGAAGATTAAAGACACAACAAAAAAATATCAGCATTTTAAGGCGAGCACACGATGCTTACCTAGGGATGCTACCACCCCAGTCACCTTGGAACCTCTTCTTCTAAGGCTCGGAGCTAGAGCCCACAAAGTCTGGTGAGACAACGACTTTGGATCTCAGTTGAGGACCATTTGCGACAGCCGAAGTCCTCTCGGTTGGAGCTTCTCTGGGCTGGGAAGAACTCCCGGGCCTGGAGCTCTTAGCCGACACTGAAGCTAGTGTCGACTGCCCGAAGCTAGAGCCTCTTGAAGATGCCTGCACTGGAGAAGGTGCAGCCACAGAAGACCTCCTCCGCTGGGGAGAAGGAGCCGTTGTAGAGGGAGCAGCCCTGATGGACCTCCCATCATCATGCTTTAGCTTCCTTTTTTGGCTGGAGGGTTTGGCTGGCTCTTTGCCCTTGCCCTTGCTGATGTCTTCAATTCTCTGGCTCGAGGCGGAGGCAGGCCCTCCTTCGGAAGCTCCGGGGATTACCACCCTGGAGGTTAGACGCCTTTTCACCTCACCAAGGTCATCAAGCGCCGGTATCTTCCTCCGGAGCTCTCTACTGAACTGTGGCTCCATGTTCAGAGGAAGGAAAGTAGCTGGCGGAACCAAGTCGTCGCCTTCAACCTTTATCCCATGCTGAAATTTCTTGAGATGAAGCTTCATAGCTTCATCATCCAAGTTAGATTTCAGACCGGTTTCAATCCAGTCGTCATCCATCACGCTATTAAGAGCCCATGCGAGCTTCTCCCTCTTCCTCAGCGGAGCCCATCTGTTGACTAGGAAATTGCAGAAGACAATCTGAGGGGTCACTCCACCCTCCACACATTCTCAGATCCTGGTCAGGATGGGGTTGAAGGCATCTGACAGCTCCGGAACTACACTCCAAGCATCAGTATCAACGTTGGGGAGTCCTTGGGGCAGCTCCAACCTCTCGTGCTCCTCCACTGCAATGATGACCCAGTCCTTCTTCCAGTCATCCCATTTCCCGGAAGGGAATGACTTCAAGTACTTGAAGGGGCAGTTCTTGCGCTTCACGAAACAGTAGAAGTCAAGAAGCTCAGTCCCCTTGCCGGTGGTGTGGACGGTGAAGAAGGTACAAAATAGCTCGATACAGGGGGGAACACCCACCCACATCTCGCAAAAGTGGATGAAGGTCGCCACTAGTAGAAGATAATGGGGGCCAAGATGATACAGTTGGAGGCCGTAAAAGTCCAGCAGCATTAAAAGAAAGGTTGAAAAAGGTGGGATCAATCCCACCATGGCGTATGCAGAGAAGTACACCATGTCGCCATTACGCTCCTTTTTGAACGGGAGCTCGCCGGCGCAGATCAGGTGGCTGAAGGAGTCACTGAACCACCCCATATAGGTTCGGACCTTCGTCAAATCGTCCTTGCTCTTGAGGTGGCTCTTATGAAGACCCAACTCCATCACAGCAAAGTGGAGCGAAGGAAGAGAAAGCTAGGCAAAGTTTGGGAGGCTCTGAGTGCAAGTTTGATCGAAAGCGTAAATAGTCCTCAAATAGCGCGTACTTTCCTTCTTAAGTAAGCCTCCGCGATGCTTGGATGGAAACCGCAACAAGAGTGAGGTCACATTTCAAAAATCTACCCCGTCCATGACGAATGGGTCTGGGGCCACCCGGACGAAGAGATCGAGGTTATTACCCCAGGCGAACCGTTGTCATGATGGGCGGCAGGAGACCCAAAGGCAGCACCCTGACAAGGCGCTCAGAACTGATACGGTTTCTGTATTGGGAACTAGCGACCTTCAATTGCGTGAGATCCGCACTCAAAGATCTCATCTGTTGCATTCATAATAAGCCACACGGCGATGGTTTAACCCCGGACCATCGCTCCAACGGCACATTAGGAGACTTTTGGAGTCGAAGTGCGGGAATCAAGGATGGCCTCACCTTTGGTAGAATAACTTAACCCAAAGGATTTCTCCCAGAAGTGGGCCCAGGGGCCACTGTTGGTACCCTGCGTACCGGGTACCCTATGATACCGCAAGAAATGCAAGTGAGTTCTACCTGTCAAAGTTGAAGGTCTCCAAGGATCCACGTGTCATATTACACTGGACCCGCATCCCTCATATGGGTAGCTCCGGAGATTGACACGTGTAATGTAAATCCGAAGCTAAACTCCCAACACAGGAAAGCTCCGCGATCTACACGTGTATAATGACCCTGGACCTAACCCCCAACAGAGGAAAGCTCCAGTGCTGACACGTGTATAGCGGTTCCAGAGCTACCTCCCCGCAAGGGGAAGCTCCGAAGCTGCCACGTGTGGAGCCTCCGGACCTTCATCACCAACGAATACATTGACAGATCTTCTTCAGCACGAGCATTCAAGGAACAGTTAAAGCAACAGTTATAAGACCTAATTATGTGTTGTTAATGATGTATTAATGACACACAATCAAAGCATTGTTAATAGAGGTAACGCAGCCATTAAGGCACGTTATCACACTATTAACCATGCTTAATACTCATAGACAGTGTATTAGCCTATTAAATACACCATGGCCACATGTCGGGCCAGGCGAATGATGTAACGGTCAGTCCTTAGACTATAAAAGGACTGAGCCGCATGATACAAAAAAAAAAGGAAGGGGAAGAAAAACCATACACTGCGCATACTAGCAATACTCAATACAACTCAAACTCTGTGGAGTAGGGTATTACGCTCAGGCGGACCGAACCACGTAAATCTCTGGTGTCACCATCTTTATCCTGATCTTTGCATGCCCCAACCGAAACAAGAACCTCCGCGGTCTAAATTTGATAGTACCGGGGGAAGTGTCGTTGCTACACTTCGACAGCCACCATTACAAAGCATCGCCACATCGAACAACACACACACATTCTAGTAATACCACTCACCGTGGAGTAGGGTGTTACACTCCTTGCGATCCGAACCACGTAAAAACCATTGTCTCATACTTCCATCCGCTAAAACACTTGTTTGAGTCCTAAGCCCCACCGAACAAAGAACCTCTGCAGGCTGCTTGTTAGCAGATCCAATGGAAGTGTCACTCTAACACTTCGACAGTGTTAGTCGAGCTTAGCCACTTCTATAGGCAACTCTGTGCTAAAGAAATCATGCCAGACACGATGACTAAGTTGGAGAAGGAGATTTCGGTACTTTTGTGTAAGATGGAAAAAATTTCCTCCAGGGTTCTTCAATCCAATGCAACATCTCTTAATTCATCTTCCATTTGAAGCAAAAGTGGGCGGTCCCGTGCAACATAGATGGATGTAATATATTGAAAGATCACTCACATATTGAAACCAATGGTTGGTAACAAGGCAAGGGTTGAAGGTTGCATCGCCGAAGCTTTACTCTTAAGGAAGTAGGATACTTCTCAAGTGTTTACTTTGCAGAGGAACACAATGTTAATACTTCGGCAATGCGGAACAATATGGATGATCAACCTCCTTGTAGCGATCTCTCCATTTTTGCAACAAGAGGCACTACTGTTGGTAGTTACATTTCCTATGACGTTAGCGACAAAGAAAGGTGTGCTTCTTTCTTCTACATGTACGCTAATATGAATGAAATAGATGAATATTTCAAGCAAGTGTCTCTCCTACATTTATGTTTTTCAGCATCTTTTGCAACACATCTATTCTAAAAGGTTCTCTTTTCGTGCAGTATGTTCGACAAGCAAAATTGGAGACATAGACATCAACTCATGAGCAAACAAATATAATAGATTCGATGGGAAGGAATAAACGGGGGATCTAATTTTCTTTCCTGGTTTCGAGATCATGTAACTTATCAATATTAACAATATTTTCTTATAACTTAAGAATGCTTACATTTTCTAATAACTTCATATCTTGGAAGTGCAAAAAAGATGCCAACGTCCTTGAAGATTTGCGACAACTATCCTATGGAGTGGTTAACATTAGAAGATATAATCGATATGATGTCAACGACTTGCGATTCTGTACAACTCAATTTGAATCTCTTCGTCCTCTCGCGGCAACATGTAATACCGAAGTTGTGATGAGGGCAATCAATTAGGAAGAACGTGAAACTCATTACTACGGGATTATTAAAGAATCCTTGAATTCACTTTTGTCGGAAACAAAACAATTATGTCGGAAACAATACAATTCAAACAATATTCTTTGACTGCAAATCATTTGATTCCATTCGTGGAATTCGAGTAAATGAATTTGGCATGGTCGAAGTAAAACACAAGGAACGATTGAAAGGATTCAATTCATTAGTTTGTGCACACCAAGTAGAACAAGTGTACTATCTACCTTATCCATGCAATAAACTCAAAGCTTGATGGGTGGTACATAAGGTGAATCCTCGTGAGCGGTTATACACTCCAGGAGATGATGATTACCATGAGGAAGCTGAGGCTGATGAGGTCTACCAAGAGGAAGAGTTGTCAGACTCCTCCTCAGTCGAGCCCGGTGTAGGACTCGATGATTTAGTTGGAGACGTTCAAGATATCGAGACTGGCATGAAAGCGGAAACAAAATCAAAATCAGAAACTGAAGAAATTGATGATTTAGTCGAACCTGTTGATTTGCAAAACGAAAACGATATGCGGAAGAAGAAGATCGATGGGCTGGTTTAAGGAGTAGGGTGCATGACCGTGATATTGATGAGTTTTGAAATTTATGAAGTAACATTTGATTCACTAACTTAACATTAATTTTGTATATTATCATAACATATTAATCATTTATTCCTTGCAACAGCATGTCATCGAAAGGGGAAGGGGAAGGGGAAGGCGAAGGGGAAGCCAGTGAGAGGGTTTGAGCTGCCACGAGACCCTTGCTCAGAGACCTCGTTAACTTCGAGCCGACATTCTCTCTTTCTGGCGCACGCTCCACCCTCAGCTCACATGTGCTTTCAGCAGATGGGGGTAAATTTTAGTTTACAATCAAGTTATTTTATAAATTGCACTTATTAATAATTATTTATTGTCAATCTTTTCCTTTTGTGTAGTTTGACTCAAAGTCTTCTAAGTCCAAGTCAGAGGCTAGGGGGCCGCTACAGGAGCCCGAGTCAGAGGCTAGGGGGGCGCTACAGGAACCCGCTAGCGCTAACCTCCCTTTGGAGCCAGCTAGCGCTAGCCTTCCTTTGCAGTCGGCTACCGCTAGCCTTTCTTTGGAATCTGGTGGTTCCACAGAGCCTTCAGAGTCACGGGACGTGGCGGCACCGCAGCAAAGGCGACGGACGAGGAGGACCCACTTTGCGGCTTGTCCTCCGGCTCCTTCTCAGCGGATCATGATCCGTCCTGTCGGAGACGGGTAAAAAACTGTATATAGTATATTAAATATTAGATTTTGTTTTTTGTTACTTAATGATTTAATATATTTTGCAGATGTTGGTATGACTTATTGTTCATGGGGGCCGACAAACACTACAGGCAGGTTAACAGTGTCCTAAGTGCTATCATGAAGTTGCACTACCCCGGTGTCATTAACAGTTTCCCTGCCTTGTCGTGGGATGACTACGCTCATGTCTCTCACCAGGTCCACGACATGGTTCAAGGAGCTGTGTGACATGATTTTATGGTAAGTTTAACTGTTTCATTTTTTTCAACTCATTTGAATTGTTAATACACATCACTTAAATGTTTGTTTAATTAAAGCTGAGGTACCAAGTAGAGGAACCGGGTATGGAGGACCACGTGAGACACGTGTTCCATTACAACGCTCGGAAGCTCGCGACGGCGGCGTTGTCAAACGCCTGGATTCAGGCCGTCAACGCGTACTACAAGCGGCACCCCCGGGAGCAGGAGCAGCAAATGAGTCCATTTAGGAAGGACTCCGATGCGTACTTGACAGAGGAGCAGTACGCAGGGGTAAGTTTTTAATATTGTTAAATATTTACAATATCTATGTATGTTAACTGCATTGATGAAAAATGAAATATGTACAGATTAGTATTTCCTGGTTACAGGGTAACACCGAGGCGTACTTAGCTCTATGTTGGCACTGTGCTAGCGAAGCTTTCATCGATAAGTCCACAAAGGCTAGACAGTGTCGTATGGAGTCCGAGGGCAAGCACAACATTGACGGCGACGGCTACTTGTGTTTGGCTAAATGCATGGTAAGTATTTTTTAATTTATTTATGTGTTTCTAATATATTTGTCTCACTAACCCGGCTATACAGGAGCGAGAGATAGATCACAAGTCAACCCCGACTCAGGTTTGGAAGAGGGGTCAAAGGGAAGTGACCCTTCTCAGCCAGAGCAGTGTAGTCAGGTCACAGCCGTCTGACTGGTAAGTTTTCGAAATTCATCACTTTTATTATAACTGATATTATTATTGACATGCTTACAATATTTTTTTTGTTTTGTAGGCAAAGTACGCACAAGGTCGCGAAGATACACGGTGCGGATTACGATTGGGAAAACGCGTCGATTGACCCCCAAGCCGCGTACACGAGCGGAGGCGGGAAGGTCCATGGACAGTGAGTTGGTCATTTGTTTTATTTTTTTCAATTTATCTTCTTCTACTTAATGTTTTTATTCTTTTGCAGGATTGCTATTTTTGACGGGGCGCGACCCTCTGTTCTGCCTTCGGAAGATTTTGTTTGATGGCAGTGGGGATAATTTCATTCGAAGTCCAGGGTCAGATCTATTTTTTGGTTCGCCGAGAAGCTGTTTTGGACTCGAGTGGAGCAGATTTTTTTGGGATTCACGAGTCCTTCACAAAAACGAAAATTGATTCCCCATGATTCACCCCTGAATCTGTTGCCCAAAACATCTGTTTGAGACAGCTTCTTAGATTCTGTCGGTGGTTTTGATCCGGCAGATCTCCCGACACTAATAAAGTGTTGGAGGAGTTTGAGATTCGGTATGGGTGCGCGGAGATTCAAGAAGGTGAGATGTCGAATGACACAAGAGACACCAAGATTTACGTGGTTCGGGCCGCCTGAGCGTAATACCCTACTCCACGGAGTGTGTTGATGTTGTATTGGATGTATGTCTAGAGCGTCTGTCTAGTATGTGTGTCCAGTGTGCCGAGCGTGTATCTATGTATCGTCGGCCTGTCCTTTTATAGTACAAGGGCAGGCTGTTACAAGTGCTTGATTGTGGTCCCGGCGGTTACTGATATTGATACACATTCAACACGTTTAATTGCCCTTCATGACCGTGTTATGGGCTTCAACAGCACCGTTACTGGCAATTAAGGTCGTCCAATCGTGTGTCATTAATATAGTATTAATGACACTTGATCAGGTCTTGAAGTCCTTGATTGCCTTTTGAAGATCCGGAGCCGTTGTGGAGTCTTCCGGAGGTTAGAGGCTGAAGATCCGACAGTTGGACACGTGGCAGCACCGGAGCACACTGTGGGGAACAAATGGATCCGGTGTTACCCGACACGTGTCAGCACCGGAGCTTCACTCGGTCTGGGGTTAGGTCCAGGGGTGCCATTTCGGTACATAGCCCGGAGCTTCCCCCTTGCGGGCGGTAGCTCCAGTTTGATAGTACACGTGGCGACCCTGGGACTAACCATGTTGGAGAAGCGGGTCCGGACATGTCTGACATGTGGGCCTCCGAAGGTCTTCAAATCAAGTAGATGACTTTCCCTTGAGATCTTTGCAATCCCAAGGAGTATATGGTACCCAGAGTATCGATAGTGGCCCCCTGGGCCCACCTCCGGGGAAGACCCCTTGGGTGAAGTCATTCCGCCGGAGGTGGGTCCATCCTTCAACTTTTGAACTGAGTCTTCAAAGGTCTTCGGATGTGCCGTTGGCGATGGTTTGGATTAAATCCTCGCCGCGTGGCGTATCTCGTGTGCGGCAGGTGAGATCTTTGGCGTGCGGATCTCACGCAATTGAAGGTCGCCGGTTCCCGATACGAAAATCGTATCGGTTCCGCGCACCTTGTCAGGCCGCTGCCTTCGGGCTTCCCGCCTCATGATGACAACCGTTCGCCTGGGTAAGAACCTCGACTTGATCTTCGGGGTGGTCCCGGGCCCTCTTGTCATCGGCTGGGTGGAATTTTTAAGTAGTATCTTCGACTTCCTTGCGGTTTCCATTCAAGCGTCGCAAGGGCTTACTTAAGAAGGAAAGCGTGCACCGTTTGGCGTTCTTTACGCCTCTCATCTGATCTTGCGCTCAAACTCCCAACTTGTGCTTGCTCTTCCTCTCCTGCCTTGCTGTGTTGCGATGGAGTTGGGTCTCCGCGAGAGCCGTTTGAAGATCGAAGGTGACCTGAAGAAGGTCCGGGCCCTCATGGGATGGCCCTCGGACTTCTTCAACCGCATGGTACGCGCCGGGGGAGAGCTCCCGTTTGAGAAGGAGCACGCCGGCGAAATGGTGTACTTCTCCTCGTACGCCATGGTGGGGTTGATCCCACCTTTTTCCTCCTTTTCCTTGATGCTGCTAGACTTCTATGGTCTGCAGCTGTACCACCTTGGCCCCCACTCCATTCTTCTTGTGTCCGTCTTCGTCCACTTCTGTGAAATGTGGGTGGGCATCCCCCCTGCATTGAACTCTTCTGGACCTTCTTCACCGTCCATACCACCGGTAGGAGCAATGAGTACCTTGGCTTCTACTACTTCGTGAAGCGCAAGAAGTGTCCATTCAAGTACCTCCGGTCGTTTCCCTCTGGGAAATGGGATGATTGGAGGAAGGATTGGATAGTCATCCGAGTGGAGGAGCACGAGAGGCTGGAGCTGCCCTAAGGCCTCCCCAACATCGACACGACAGTCTGGAGTGAAGCTCCGGTGCTGGCGGAAGCCTTCAACCCTACTCTGACCAGGATCCGCCAGTGCGTGGAGGGAGGATTAACTCCTCAGGCGGTGTTTTGCAACTTCCTAGTCAACAGGTGGGCACCACTGAAGAGTAGAGAAAAACTCGCTTGGGCCCTCAATAGTGTGATGGACGACGACCGGGTCGAGACCGGGCTGAAGTCCAACATGGCGGGGACAACCTTGGAGTTTCATCTCAAGAAGTTCCAGCACGGCATCGATGTCGCGGGTGACGACTTGACTCCGCCATCAGCTTTTCTCCCTCTAAACGTGGAAGTAGAATTCAGCAGGGAGCTCCGGCGGAAGATGCCCGTGCTTGACGACCTTGGTGTCGTCGAGAGAAGATCGACCTCCAGGGTGGTGATCCCTGGAGCTTCCGAAGGTGGCTCCGACCCTGCCCCAAAGCCAAGGGTCGAGGTCGTCGGCAAGGGCAAGGAGCCGGCGGACGAACCCTTGAGCCGGAAGAGGAAGCTGCAGCATGCCGACGGAAGGTCCGTCAGACCTGCCACCTCTGCATCAGCTCCTTTTCCCTGGAGGGGGGGGGGGTCTTCTACAACCGCGGCGACAGTACCCGTAGTGGCGTCCTCCCGGGGTGCTAGCTCCGGGCATGTGACTCCAGCACCAGGGCCGGATGAGGCCTCTAGGTCCGAAGGTTCTTCCCGATTGAGGGGGGCCTCGACTAGGGAAATGCCCATGGCTGCAACGAGTTCCGAGGAGCCTTCCAGAGCTTCCATGCCGGCGGCGGCTATGGTTAGCCCAGAACGCCCGGGAAAGAGGTTCCGCGCAAGCTGGTGCAGAAGCCTCCCGAGGTAATTTTTAATCTTTACCTCAGATAGTTGTTTTGTTGTTGTAATTGTTTTTTAAGTTTCTTCATACATCATCTGCAGCATTCCCAAGAAGAGGAGTGAGGCTCCACCCTCAGCCACAGTAATTGAAGTTGTGAGGGCGGAAACTTTTGCTCCTGTCCCGGTGCCGCCCCAAGTGGTGGCTGAAGCTGCGACAGCTCCGGTGCCAGCTGTCGTGGTCATGGACCTCGACTCATCTCCAGAAACTCCCATGGTAGCGCCGGACCGCGGGAGAGAAGATGCGCCAGCGGCACCTGCTCCGGAGGTTGAAGCTCCGGGTCCTGGTGCAGAGATGATGGAAGCTCCGGCCGTTGAGCCGGAGGAAGCAGTAATTCAGGCCCCAGAGCCGGAAACTGTTGAAGCCCCGGCGGTTGAGCCGGAGGTAGTTGAAGTCCCGGCGTGCACGCCGAATGTTGAGGAAGTCCCGGCAGTTGGGCCGGCTACCTCTGAAGCACCGGCCGCAGAGCCGGTTGTTGTTGAGGCTTCGGCCGCAGGGCCGGTTGATGTTGAAGACCTTCCGGCTCCCGAGCCGGTTGTTGCAGAGGCGTCGGCGCCCGAGTCCCCAGTAGAGGAGGTGCCCAGGCCAGAGCCAGAAGCAACCCCTACTCCGGGATTTAGGACGCCGGAAGTACCCGCGGCTGAGCCGGAGTGCCCAGAAGAGGTTGCTGGCCCCCTGCCTGAGGGGGCAAATGAAGACCTGGCGGCGGGGCCTTCGGAACCACTTCCGGAGGTCGGAACTTCATCAGCGGGACCCTCCTTGATGGCGACTGAGGCCATCCCGGAGGACGGCCCTAGTGCCATGGAGACCCAAGGGACCACTCTTGTGGAGTGGGACCCAATTTTTGTATCTGAAAACCCGCTGGAACCAGCGGAGGAGACCCCAGCAGGTCTGGAACCTATCCTGTTGTCATTGTCTATTGACAACGCCTGTTCCAGTCTGCGTCAAGTTCAACTGGCCTTCTTCCACGACAGCAAGGCTCTTGAAGAGGAGCACCAAATCCTTAGGCGGTGGCGTAACCGGCTCTACTTCGAGACCAAGCTGACGCAATCGAGGCTAGCAGATGACAAAGAGTGGATCAAGCGGGAGAAGGTCCGCCTGGAATACTGGGGCAAATTATTGGATGACAGGGAGAGTATGACTCGCGCCCTCGACGCTCAATCCCGGGAGATTTATGAGCAGACCAAAGCAGCTAACAGTGCGGCCGATGAACGCCAAGAAAGGCTTGAGGCCATTAACACTACTCTCATCAAGCGCCGGGAGGCACTTGAGGAGAGGGAGAAACGGCTCGAAGATGAAGATCAGAAACTCCTAGAGCTGCGGGATAACGTCTTGAGGAGGGAGGAGGAGCTCACCGAAAAGGTGGCTCTAGCCGACAAGGGCCTCGAAGAGCGCGCCAAGAAATTGGAAGAGTGCTGCACTGAGGAGGAGGAGAAGGCCTGGGTGCGAGGGCAGGAACTCTACGAGCAAGAGTGTGCCCTTGCTGCCACGGAGAAGAAAGTGAGGGGCAGGGAGAAGGACCTGGTTGACCGCCGGAACAAGATCCACCTCTGGGAGGAGGATCTCGGAAAACTCGAGAAGCGAGTTGCTGAAAAGATTCAGCAAAACGCCAAAGAAGTTGAACGCCTCGCTCGTGAGAATTCTGAACTGGTGGCGGCCAGAAGATCCTTGGAAGAATTGAAGGGCTTGAGGACTGCGGACTCCCTACATATTTGGGAGTTCCTGGGCAAGACCAACGACGCGCTGACACTGATGGGCTTCAGTCCTGTGCGCCCGGATGATCCGGAGCCGGAGCTGGAGCCGGACTTGGCGTTGCAGGCGTTGAGCTCGGCAGGTAGCAAACTCTCCAAGGTGGGCGACGTCATTGCGGACCAATTGGAGGTTGAGGGGCAATCCCTGGCGAAGAACGTCGCAGAGTATGTGCTAACGTGCTACACCAGCCGGAATACCCAATTCCCTCTAGACCCGGTGCTTGAAGGTCCCGTCGAAGGAGAAGGTGAAGCTGCCCGAGCCAACGTGTCGGAGGTTGCCCAGAAGGTCGCCCAGTTCTTCCATAGGGTCTAGGATCATCTCCGTAGCTCCCACTTGTATTCTCTCTTTTTCTTCCTCAATTTTGTAATCCCTTGTCTCCAGATGAATGAAATCCCCAAAATTTTTGTGAATTTCACTTTTTGTCTTCAACACTTTTGTCTTCACTTGGCCCCCTGGTAGATGTACACAATTTGATTGTGAACATGTACCAAGAGGATATTATGTTTTGTTGAAGACTCATTTGCTTCGAACTTGTAGAGTGTGGGTCCGAAGTCTTCGATAGTGAAGGCCCCCTGAGGTTGTCGGAGCTTAGTAGCTCCGGCAATAGTTCCTATCAACGCGTAGAGCATCGATAGTTAGACCTCCGGGGTGTCGGAGCTTAGTAGCTCCAGCAGTGACCTTTGCCAATGCGTAGCTTGTCGGCAGCATACTCCACTTGTGGGGTCTTCTCACCATCTTTTATTTTACATCGACAGCTGGCCCCCCTAGCTTTACCGGAGCTTGGTTGCTCCGGTGATGCTCGTTTTCAATGTTTAACATCGATTACAAGCCACCTAGGGGAGTCGGAGCTTTGTTAGCTCCAACTTTTCTCCATCAACATAGATTTTTTATTTTTCCTGCACACTGAAGCCAAGAAAAATAGTAAAATTCGTTTCTTGCCTATAACTTTGTCGCGGCTTACGGTTTCCAAGAAAATTTTAGGTCAAACGTGATTCTAAATACAACCGAATGCGTTGTCTTTTCTTTCAGATCCAATTGTACTTGGACCCGCCTTACTTTGGCCTGTCGGGGTGTAGGTAGAGTGGCGTACTTAGGGTGCTTGACCAGGCTAAGTCGATAGCACACTCCGGCCCTAGGTTGGCTTGGCAGCATTCAAGCGAGTGGGCCATGAACAATATTTGAATCCAAAAGAATCGACAATACAACTCGAATTGTACATGAACCGGTCAAACTAAAGTTTCTTAAGAATTGCACGTCTTTGTTATAGACAAGAAAGAGAAAAATAAAAAATGTTGAGCCTGTACAAAATAAATGCACGTGGAGTCTGTTTCACATGAAGATGTCTTTCATTATAGGTCCGGGGTACAGGGGAAACAAGTACACTCTTAGGGTACAGAACCAGGCTAAGTGTGTTTAATTTCTCGTTTGACCCAGGGTAGCTAGCCACACTTGTAGTCCTGAGACTGTGACAAGTGTTGCATGAACTTTGCGGACCTTCTGGGAAAGGTCCGGCTGTTCTCCCGGAGGAACTACCCGAATCTGTACAATGACTCTATAACATACACCTCAAGTTACTACAGACTCACCTCCGTGATATTAAGTGTATAACTTACGGAGGTGCTCAATGTTCCAAAGATTTGGGAGAGGTGTCCCATCCTCGGTAGCCAAGCGAACGCTTCTGGGACGGGATACTTTAATCACTCGGAAGGGTCCCTCCCAACTGGGGGAGAGTTTGTTTAACCCTTCTCTAGATTGTATTCTCCATAGAACCAGATCGCCTTCCTCGAGCTGTCGGCGGTGTACATGCCGCTGATGATAGCACCGAAGGGCTTGGCGGTATCGGGCATTCCGAACAGCTGCTTGGCACCTTCCCTCCTCAAGGAGGTCTAGGTCTTCACGCCAGAGCTGGTCCTGCGTGGCTTCGTTGAAGGTCCGGACCCGGAGTGACCCCAAGGTGATTTCCGGAGGAAGGATTGCTTCAGCTTCATACACCAGGAAGAAGGGTGTCTCTCCAGTTGACCGGTTTGGAGACGTCCTGTTGGCCCATAAAGTGGGCGGAAGCTCTTCAATCCAGTTGGCTCCATGTTTTTTCAAACGCTCATAGGTGCGCGTTTTGAGTCCTTTAAGGATTTCAACATTTGCTCTCTCGGCTTGGCCATTGCTTGTTGGGTGAGCTACGGAGGCGTAGCAAACTTGAATGCCGAGGTCTTCACAATATCCTTAAAATGCAGAGCTTGTGAATTGGGTCCCATTACTAGTGATGATTTTGTTTGGGACTCCAAATCTGCATACAATGGACTGCAAAAAGTTGATAGTAGATTGCTTGTTGATTGTCACAACTGGAGTTGCTTCCGACCACTTGGTGAACTTGTCAATGGCAACGTACAGGAACTTGTAACCTCCAACGGCTCTTGGGAAAGGTCTCAAGATGTCCATCCCCCACACAGCGAAGGGCCATGTAGGAGGTATCATTTGTACGGGTTGAGCCGGTGTGTGAATTTTCTTTGCATGAAATTGACATGCTTCGCATTTCTTCACCAGCTCAGTTGCATCCTGGAGTGCTGTAGGCCAGAAGAAGCCATGCCGAAAGGATTTACCAACCAACGTGCGGGAACACGCGTGGTTCCCACACTCGCCTCCATGGATTTATGCAAGGAGCTCGCAGCCTTCTTCTCTTGTGATGCACCGCATTAGGATGCCATTGGCACCGCGCCGGTAGAGATCCCCTTCTACCAACGTGTATCTTTTAGCCAATCTGACTACCCGGTCAGCGGATACATCATCGTCAGGAAGGATGTTGTCTTTCAAGTAGCTCCGGATCTCCGAGATCCATGCATCGGAACTAACTTGAGCATTTGAGTCTTGCGTGCTGGGTTGCTCGGAGCTTCCGGCAGCACCTACGACCCTTGATGGCTGCCATGGTAACAGGGTGTAAGGATCGAAACGCCCAAGAGGGGGGGTGAATTGGGCTTTCTTTTAAATTTTAAGGTAATTAAAAACTAACAACTTAAAGCCCAATTCCCTATGCGATTAATCTATGCAATCAATGTAAATTAAAGTTGCGGAATGAAGATTGCATAAATGTAAAAGGGAGAGGGATGCAAATGCTCAAGGGACACGGAGTTTATCCCGTGGTTCGGCAAGATCACAAGGATCTTCCTACGTCCACGTTGGCACCCACCGAAGGGTTTTGCCACTCCCAAGTCACCGAGACAAGGGGGTCTTCACTATTCTTCTCCGTTCGCCAACCTTGGCAAGGTGGAGCTCAAGCCTTGTACACTTTCAATCCTCCGGGCTTCCACAATCCTCTTGGCAAGCTCCGGAAGTCTCACACACACCAAGGGACACTCCTTTATGGCTCTCACTACACTAGAGACTCCAATCACCAAGAATGGAGGCACACAAGCACTATCTCTAGCTAGTTCTAGCCTATCTCTTGGTGTACAAATGATGAACAATGATGTGAAAGTGGTAGCTCTATGTCTTGAATGCTCTAGGATGTGTAGAGTATGTCTGGGCTTCAAGTCTTGTCGATTTGACAGGTTGAAGGGGTATAAATAGCCAGCCTCCACAAAATAGCTGTTGGAAAAGTAGACTGACATCACTTCTCTACGAACACCGGATGATCCGATGTCTCCCCTTCAGTTATCATCGGTCAAAGCCAAATTAGCTGATGTCACTGTGTCAGATATGACTGTTATTAGACCGATGTTGACCCTGTCTTCTCATCGGATGATCCGGTGGCTCTTCCTCCAGAATTTGCTTGATCTTGATGGTTACTGGAGTAATCGACCGATGTGCGTAAGTCTGCACATCGGATGATCCGGTGCTTCACTTGGTCCAATGGTATTGCAATCTGTGATGATGGACCGGTGTTACTGAGCCACTCACATCGGATGATCCAGTGAGTTCTTTGCTCTGAGGTCTTCTTCTTCTGTTGACACAACTCGACCGATGCAGTCAACTCAGAAACCATCGGATGATCCGGTGTGTTCAACTTGTTGACTTCGAGTTGTTTTGAGTTGTTCTTTTGGAATTTGAACTTGTGACCTCTTTGATACTTGTTTGAAATGTTGTTTTGATAGTCTTCAAGCATTGAGTGATGTCAAGTTAGAGCTTTCACTTCTTGTCTTCATATGATTCGATTTGATCTTATTTGTTGATTTTATATGGGTCTCCAATGTAATTTTGATTTCATTTGATTGAGTGTTATTGGGACCTTGCATTCACAAATTCATTAGTAATATCGAATGGTTATCATTAATCACCGAAATCGTACCTCAAGGGGCCTAGATGCTTTCAATCTCCCCCTTTTTGGTGATTGATGACAACACAATAATTTAAAGCGCAATAATAATGAATTTGATGGTACAATACACAAGTAGATATGTAATGAATACAAGATAAGATACATTAAGCTTGAAGAAAAAAAATGAAATTAATGGCGCGAAAAGCTCAATCGATTAAAACCATAAGCAAATGTGACAAGCGGAAAAGAGCTTAATTAAAATTACAAAAGAGTACTCAAGCACGAATACAAAGGATAAACTCAAACTCCTCCTGAGACTATTACTACTCCCCCTGACTCCTCTACCTCTTCTCCCCCTTTGGCATCAAGACACCAAAAAGGGATCAGAGAGCCTACAGACCCTGAGAGCTGGGCGCGATGACGAACTGGTCACCGTCGCAGTCGTCGGAGCTGGAGTCGCTGGTCGTAGCTGCTGGAGCGGAGGGAGCTGGGGGGTCTGCTGTCGGTGCTGGAGAGGAAGTAGCAGGTACGGGAGGTGCCAGTGGAGCTGGAGGAAGCGGGGCACTGACCACGGATGCCGGCGTCTGCTGGAACAGAGTCGTCGCCGGCAGAGGTGAGTGGATTGGTGCGTTGGGAGCCAGAAGTGGTGACATACTGATAGAAGGAATTGGAGTAGTAGGCACCTGAGCAACACCTGGAGCCAGTCCCAGTCCAGGCTGCTGTGGAGGAAGGGCGATCCCGGTCTGAGTGTATAGGTTGGTGATCAACCCTAGGATCCCCATCATGGCCTGCTGAGTCTGCTGCTGCTGGTCGAGGGTACGGCGGTGCATCTGATCGACCAAGTTGGTGAACTGATCCGTATCCTCTCGCCTCTGTCGGGCGATCTCCAGCTGAAGCTCCTGCTGCTGCCTCTGTAGCTGTGCCAGCTGAGCAGCCTGCTCTGCCCTGGCCTGCTCAGCAGCGAGCCTGTCCTGGCGCTGCTGCTCTATCATCTGCTGGAGTAGTGTCGACAGCTCTGACGGCTGTGACACCTGCGCCTCGGACACAGGAGGTGGTGTCAGCGGTGGAGCAGCTGATCCTCCTGCCTCGGTGTCGTGTTGCCTCGGTGAGGGTGGAGGAGGAGGGAAGTACTCCTTGACACTCTTGTCTGTGTCGCTCTCGGACCAGACGTGCTGCAGGTCTCCTCCTTGATCTTCCGCCTCAGCTAGACGCTCATCTTCTTTCTCAAGGTCAGACCAGTCTTCCTCAGTCAATCGGGCCCTGACCTGGCGCTCAACTGGACGGCCAAGGCGGCGGTCTCCAGGAGCGGGGGCACGGTAATGTCCGAACCGTGTCACACTCTCGTCAGAGAGACGGTCGTGCACGCGAACTCTTCTGGAACCATCATAGTGAGGAGGTAGCTGATCCAGTGCTCGTATGCTAGCTGCCTCATCATGCCCACTCCATCTGTGATTACATCTTCCATCTCGCAGATGATGACATCCACTATGTCAAAGTCCATCTCGTTCATGATGTAGAACAAGATCGTCTGCTGGAGGCTAGTGAAACCCTCAAGATAGCCGGACCTCGGCAGGAGAGAGCGACGCAGGGCAAGGTGCACCGTGCGTGCTGCAGGAGTCAATAAGGTCGGTACTCTCGGCTGGTCTGGAGAGAAAGTGGGTCCAAACAGGGATCTGATCTCCTCCATGGCAGGAGCCACTCCTCCAGTGAGCGGCCTTCGCGGCGGGACTGCCTGACCGTAGACTCTCTCATGTATGCAAGTGTCGTGCAAGTCTACTCCAAGCAACTGTCCCAGCGTCTGCCTCGTCAGGTGGTAGTGTTGACCCATGAACATGAAGTCAATGGATCGTCTTCCCTCAGAGACGTAGAGGGTGGCGTAGAACACGCGGACCCAATCCTCTACGTAAGCACTCCGCTCATATGACAGCAACTGTACCAGGCCCCTGTATCTCTCAAAGAATGGCTTGATCTCTGTCCCTGCGGCTACTGCAAGCTGAACCCAATCCATGTAGTTGTGTTGGAACAGCTTGTGGCCACGGCGCCTGTAGGTCTCGTAGAGAGACGCCTGCGTGACCGTCCAGAACCGACTGTCCACCAAAGATTCTCGGGGCTGCGGGTACCACTCCTCAAGCAGCACACTCCATCTGAGCTTCCGGAGTTGCTTGGCCTTCATCTTCCGGTAGTCCGTGAGACGGACTCCCTCACCGACATGGACTGCCGTGTCCATCTCGTAGATGGCCCTCTCGGCCTCCCTGTCCTCACGATGGTCGGTAGCCGTCGGTCTCGGACGAGGAGCAGCCTCGGTGTGACCCCCACGTGTCTGGGCTGAGCCCCGGTGGACGAGAGGCTCAACCGACTCCTCTTCGGCCTCGGAGTCGTCGATCACGGGAGGCTGCCTGGAACGAGCCTCGCGGATCCTCAGGGACCCTCCTCGGCCACGCTCACGCTCCTCGGCGGCGCGAGCGGCCATCAACGCCTTCTTCTCATCCTTGGACAACTTCTGCTTTTTCACGGCGGGCTCCGCGATGGCCTTGCCCTTGTTCTTCCTGTCGCGAGCCATTGCAATCGCCGAGTTGAGCTTTGACGGGGTCGAGCGCACGGGGAAACGACAAAAGTGTCGCGGTCGAAACCTTAGCAGCGATGGAGCTCGGGAGACACCACGGAGATGATGGAGAAGGGCGGTGTGTGCGTGGGGCGGCTGTGGCGGTGGAGAGAAACGGCGGCAGCGCTTGGGCGCGGTGGTGAGGGGTGGAGACGGCGGCGCGCCGCTTGGAGGTGAGGCGGCGCGGGGGAGAGGCGGCGGCGCGAGGGAGAGCCGGCGGCGCGGGGAGAGAGGCGGTGGCGCGGTGGACGGTGGTCGGCGGCGGCGATTAGGGCGTGATCGGCGGCGACGAGAGCACGGGCAAGCGAGGTGTCGGGGAGAGAGAAGCTGGCGGCGGCGCGCAGGTTTAAATAGTGGGACCCAAACCCTAGCCGTTATTTTAACACCGGATGGACCGATGTTAGGAGAAATGAACATCGGTCGAATGCCACAGAAAGGATATTCAAGAATTGCTGTTGACACCAGATGGATCGACGTCTAGGGTTTTGAACATCGGTCGAATATCACAGTAAGGGTGTTCAAAAGAGTGATGTAGACACCGGATGGTCCGACGTAGGAGGAAGTAAACATCGGTTGAATTGACCACAGCTCCACAAGAGTGAACATCGGATGGACCGATGTTTTTTGGAATGAACGCGTCAGATCATTTGAAATTCAGACTGAACTGGCCCTTGAAGATTGAGCACCTATTGGTCCGATGAGAGATTGGCTTAGGCATCGGATAATCCGATGACAACAGAACAAAAACATCCCATATATGTCCTTTGACCAAACAAACAATCAAAGAGAAACACATGTCTTAGGACTTTTTGGGCAACCCCTTACCCCTCAAAAAGCTAATATGCCAATAGCTTGGCTAGGCCTTAATGCAAATGGAACACAGAGAAAAATGGAGGAAAATATCCAAATAAAATGTAAGGCCCATGCTTTGTGAGGTAGAGTATGAAGACTTCTATCTCTTTGAAGCATGTTCCTCTAGGCATTAACGTACCTAACATTTTGTTCTTTCCACCTTATATGAGTTGAGATATTGTATTTCAAACAAGTCTCCTTCTCATGAGGTGGGTTCCCCTTTGTGACAATCTACCGTATGCAATGCCAAACAAATTATAGTGCAAGAAATTAAATGAGTGCAAGTCTATATGGCAGGGATCATGCAAGGCATAAAATAAATCTATCTTGCCAAGTTTAAACCTTCCAAAGGCTTCCTCAGGGAAAACTATTTCTAGCTCGCCCCTATCCTTTGGGAGTTAGACAAGACCTATATGATATGCATCCTTACATGAACATGGCAACTTACATGACGTTAGATGCATCTAGCACATTTAATTCACTTCTAAGTCTAGAAAAAGTTTTCTCATCAAGTGGTTTAGTGAAGGTATCCGCCAATTGTTCTTCGGATCTAACACCTTGTAAAGAGATGTCTCCTTTAGCTTCATGATCCCGCAAGAAGTGATGGCGAATGTCAATGTGCTTAGTGCGGGAGTGTTGAACGGGATTTCTAGCTATCTTAACCGCACTTTCATTGTCACGAAGGAGAGGCACACAACCAAATTTAATTCCAAAGTCCAAAAGGGTTTGCTTCATATATAGAATTTGGGCACAACATGCACCGGCCGCTATATACTCCGCCTCCACGGTGGACAAAGCCACGGAATTTTGCTTTTTGCTCGACCAAGATACTAGGGAACGCCCAAGTAAGTGGCACCCACCGGAGGTACTCTTGCGATCCACACGGCATCCGGCAAAGTCCGAATCCGAGTAACCCAAGAGATGGAAACTAGCGTTCTTGGGGTACCACAAACCTACACTTGGGGTATGCTTGAGATACCGAAGTATCCTAAAGACCGCCTTCTTGTGCGATTCTTTAGGTGCCGCTTGAAAGCGAGCACACAAGCACACACTAAACATGATATCGGGCCTAGATGCGGTAAGATACAACAATGAACCAATTATGGAACAGTAGTGAGATTGATCAATAGGTTTACCGTCCAAGTCCGCGTCGAGATGACAATTTGTCGCCATTGGAGTACTTTTTGTGCTACAATCTCCCATCTCAAATTTCTTCAAGAGGTCCTTGGTGTACTTCTCTTGGTAGATGAAGGTCCCCTCTTGAAGTTGCTTGATTTGAAATCCAAGGAAGAAGTTGAGCTCTCCAATCATTGACATCTCGAATTCCCTAGACATCATGGTGCCAAACTCATGGCTAAGAGATTTGTTAGTTGAGCCAAAAATAATATCATCGACATAGATTTGACAAACGAATAAATCCCCGTCGATGTCCTTGGTGAAAAGTGTGGTGTCCACCCTCCCGATCTTGAATCCTTGCATGACTAGGAAATCCCTTAGACGTTCATACCACGCCCTAGGTGCTTGCTTGAGCCCGTAGAGCGCCTTGTGTAACCTATACACATGGTTAGGATTCCTCGGATATTCAAACCCGGGAGGTTGCTCAAAATAAACAAGCTCGTTAATATAACCATTAAGAAAGGCACTTTTAACATCCATTTGATAAAGCATTATATTGTGATGTGAAGCAAAAGCAAGGAGTATACGAATAGCTTCTAACCAAGCAACCGGAGCGAATGTTTCTCCAAAGTCTAGTCCTTCAACTTGTGAGAAACCCTTGGCCACAAGTCTTGCTTTGTTGCAGACCACAACGCCATTCTCGTCTTGCTTGTTGCGGTATACCCACTTTGTTCCAATGACGTTCTTGTCCTTGGGTCGCTCCCCCAATATCCAAACTTCATTGCGGGTGAAGTTGTTGAGTTCTTCTTGCATAGCCATCACCCAATTTGGATCTTGGAGTGCTTCCTCTATATGAGTGGGTTCTACACACGAAACAAAAGAGTAGTGCTCACAAAACGAAGTGACATGGCGAGAACGAGTACTTACTCCCCGTGACGGACTTCCAATGATTTGATCAATCGGATGCGCCTTGGAGATGTGTCCATGCCTCATAAGTGATTGTGAAGCACTTGGCGGTGGTGAAGCATCTTGCTCGTCTTGTGGTTGGACTTGATCTTGGACTTCTTCTTCTTGTTGATGATGTTGTGTGGCTTGCGAATCTTGCATTGGCAATGGATCATCTTTCTCTTCTTCTTCATCAACTTGAGGCGCCATGGAGGTGTTGATGTTGGAACTTGATGCTCCCCCTTGATCATGGCTCTCCTCAACTTCGGGCTTGATGTCTCCAATGGTCATGTTTTTCATGGCTTCTCGTAGAGGCTCATCATCTATATCATCATGACCAAAACTCTCCTCTTGGGAGCCATTAGTCTCATCAAACTCAACATCACAACTTTCTTCAACTAACCCGGAGGTTTGGTTGAATACTCGATATGCTTTTGAGTTTGACGCATAACCAAGAAGATACCAACATCACACCTTCTTTCAAACTTACCTAGCCTTTTCTTGCGTTAGATGTAGCACTTGCACCCGAAGACTCGGAAGTAGGAGATGTTGGGCTTTCTCCTAATGAGGAGCTCATATGGGGTCTTTTGGAGTAGTCGATGAAGATAGACCCTATTAGCGGCATGGCACGCCGTGTTGATTGCTTCGGCACAAAACTTCTCTGACGTGCCATAGTCATCAAGCATTGCTCTAGCAAGGGTGATGAGAGTCTTGTTTTTCCTTTCAACGACACCGTTTTGTTGGGGGGTGTATGTGGCCGAAAACTCATGCTTCACGCCTTCACGATCACACCACTCCCCAATGTTGTAGTTCTTGAACTCGGTGCCGTTGTCACTCCGGACCTTGATGATGGGAAGTTGAAATTCCCTTTGAGCACGTTTAGCAAAGGTCTTGAAGACTTCCGGAGTTTCACCCTTGTCACCGAGAAACAAAGTCCAAGCATATCTAGAATAGTCATCAACAATAACAAGACAATAGAAATTACCACCAAGATTTTGATATGTGGACGGTCCGAAGAGGTCCATGTGGAGTAGTTCAAGCGGCTTGGAGGTTGACACCATTGTCTTCATTGGGTGGTGTGAAGCAACTTGCTTCCCGGCTTGACAAGCGCTACAAAGCTTGTTCTTCTCAAATGTGACATCCTTCACGCCGGTCACCATCCCAAGCTTGAACGACTTCTTGAGCTTGCTCATCCCAATGTGAGCAATGCGTCGATGCCATAGCCAACCCAAGCTTGTCTTAGTGAAAAGACAAGTGGTCAAGCTAGCATCCTTGTTGGAGAAGTCCACCAAGTAAAGATGTCCATGCCAAAAACCTTTGAAGATTAGTTCTTTGCTTGATTCACTAGTTACTACAACACTATTCTTGTCAAAGGTGCACGTTAGTCCAAGATCACATAGTTGTGCAATTGAAAGTAGATTGAAACTAAGTGACTTAACGTATAGTACATTAAAAATGGACAAATCATGCAAAATAGCAATTTTACCTAAACCAATTACCTTCCCCTTTGAGTTGTCACCAAAGGTGACTTGTTCATGATTGTCGGGGTTCTCTATGGTGGTGAACATACCATCATTGCCGGTCATATGTTGAGTGCACCCGCTATCGAGTACCCAATGCTTTCCTCCGGCTTTGTAGTTCACCTACACACATGAAGTTAGTTTTTGAGTTTAGGCACCCAAGCCAACTTAGGTCCTTGTATGTGTGATACAAGTGATTTTGGGACCCAAAGTTGCTTGGGGAGCTTCCCCTTCATGCTCTTAATGTCTTTGCCGATGAACCTTGCCTTCACCTTGCCACCTACTTTGCTCAAGAGATAGTGGTAATCATTGAAAGTAGATTTGTAGTTAGGAGGCAATTTGGGAGAAGGACGGTTGGGAAGAGGACACTCCCTCGTGTGATGTCCGGTGACCTCACAATGTTGGCAATAGGAACCAACTTCTTTGATGAAGCTCGTCCTAAGCTCCGGTGAGGGCACCTTCCCTTTGTTGAGCACCGGGAAGGATCCAAGTCCTCTCTTGTTGAAGCCTTTAGCTTGTTGGTAGAGGATTTCCTTGTGCTTGTCCTCCCCCTTAGAGAGTCTTGCCACACTAGTGCGGAGACTTTCAATCTCGTCCATCAAATCCTTCTCCCTAAGGCTTGCTTTCAAAGGCAAAGACTTATCCAAAATATTAGTGGCATGTGGAGTAGTTGATACTTTGCCATCAAGGGTTTCCTTTTTCATGTTTTTCATTTTTAGTTCAATTGCTTCATAAGCAAGGTTAAGCACTTTATGTTCTTGAGCCAAGTCATTGTGCTTTCCCAAGAGTGCTTGGTTTGCTAAGTCAAGCTCATGATGATCATGCTTGATTTGAGCATTCTCCTCCTTGATTTGCTTGACTTGTGATTTGAACGTGTCATGCTCTTTAAGTATGGTTACATACTTGTCATGCAAATCGAGCTTCACACTCTCAAGCTTAGCACAAGCTTGTTCAAGTGCCTTAACCTTGCTCTTCTCCCTTTTTATGATGACATGGTATTCATTAATCATAGATGCTAATTCATCGGGGGAGAGATCATCATCATCATCGCTAGAATTGTCACATACCTTAGTGTTACCTTTTGCCATGAGGCACATATAAGGTGGACGAAGAGGTGAGTTATCCTTGTTGACGAAGGCAAGGCCCGCCAAGTTTTCTTCATCTTCACTCTCTTCGTCGCTTGACTCTTCATCCGTGATCCACTCATTGGCCTTGCACATGAAGACTTTTTGAGGCCCTCTTCTCTTCTTTTGAAAGAGCTTGGTCTTCTTGCCTTTGTCAAATTTCTTCTTTCCAAAGGAGCGCTTGGGCTTGACCTCTTCTTCATCTTCATCACTTTCTTCTAGCTTTCTATGCTTTCCCTTGTGGTTGTCCTTCCTCTTGTCCGGTCTTGGACAATCATATGATATGTGGCCTTGATAACCACAATTATAGCATGTCTTGTTTTCATCTTTTCTTGGGAGGAAGGCTTTCTTCTTGGGATCAAAAGAGTATCCCTTCTTTGCGATCTTGGAGTTTAGACGTGAGAATTTTCTCATCATCAA
The DNA here is from genome assembly GCA_036927565.1 of Tuctoria greenei. Classification (NCBI taxonomy): domain Eukaryota; kingdom Viridiplantae; phylum Streptophyta; class Magnoliopsida; order Poales; family Poaceae; genus Tuctoria; species Tuctoria greenei. The sequence continues at coordinate 124,709,196 of JAYESD010000011.1, read as the reverse complement.
CGCAAGCTCATCATCGTCATCTTCGCTTGTTGCTTGCTCTTCTTCGCTTGAGCTAGGCTCAACCACTTTCTTCTTCTTGGGAGTTGTCTTCTTGGTTGAAGCCTTGAGAGCAATGGTCTTTGACGATGACTCCTCCATCATTCCAAGTGCGCTCATCTCATGAGCATGAATTTCTCCAATGAGCTCCGAGACTTCAATGTTGTCAAGTGACTCTTTTTGGAGCATTGAATTGATAATGTTGTACTTGGGCTTGGGTAGAAGCATGAGGATCTTGCGGTTGATAAGTCCCTTACCAAGAGAAGCAATGTCAAGTGCGTTAATCTCCTCAATGAGCACATTTAAACGAGAAAACATTTGGTTAACATTCTCATGAGGAAGCATTTTGAATTCATCATACTTGGATTTAAGCAAGTGATATTTGAGTTCTTTAACACGAGATGAGCCCTCATGTATTTCAATTAAACATGCCCATATTTCACAAGCTTTCTCTTTACTAGCAATTCTAGCAAATACGTCTTGACTTATGCATTCATAGATAGCATTTCTAGCCTTAGCATCCCATTTTAGTTGATCACCAACATAATTAAGATCTCCAAACCCCGCATGGGTCGCTTCCCAAACTTCGGGAGCAATAGCCTCTAGGTAGGCACGCATGCGTGCTTTCCAGTAGGCAAAGTTCTTGCCCTCGAAGGTAGGAACCGAACCCCCATTCTTGGCCATTTTAGCTCTCTAGCGGTGAAGCTAGAATGATCCAATGAGCAACAAGGCTCTGATACCAATTGTAAGGATCGAAACACCCAAGAGGGGGGGTGAATTGGGCTTTCTTTTAAATTTTAAGGTAATTAAAAACTAACAACTTAAAGCCCAATTCCCTATGCGATTAATCTATGCAATCAATGTAAATTAAAGTTGCGGAATGAAGATTGCATAAATGTAAAAGGGAGAGGGATGCAAATGCTAAAGGGACACGGAGTTTATCCCATGGTTCGGCAAGATCACAAGGATCTTCCTACGTCCACGTTGTGGCACCCACCAAAGGGTTTTGCCACTCCCAAGTCACCGAGACAAGGGGGTCTTCACTATTCTTCTCCGTTCGCCAACCTTGGCAAGGTGGAGCTCAAGCCTTGTACACTTTCAATCCTCCGGGCTTCCACAATCCTCTTGGCAAGCTCCGGAAGTCTCACACACACCAAGGGACACTCCTTTATGGCTCTCACTACACTAGAGACTCCAATCACCAAGAATGGAGGCACACAAGCACTATCTCTAGCTAGTTCTAGCCTATCTCTTGGTGTACAAATGATGAACAATGATGTGAAAGTGGTAGCTCTATGTCTTGAATGTTCTAGGATGTGTAGAGTATGTCTGGGCTTCAAGTCATGTCGATTTTACAGGTTGAAGGGGTATAAATAGCCAGCCTCCACGAAATAGCCGTTGGAAAAGTAGGCTGACATCACTTCTCTGCGAACACCGGATGATCCGATGTCTCCCCTTCAGTTATCATCGGTCAAAGCCAAATTAGCTGATGTCACTATGTCAGATATGACCGTTGTTAGACCGATGTTGACCCTGTCTTCTCATCGGATGATCCGATGGCTCTTCCTCCAGAATTTGCTTGATCTTGATGCTTACTGGAGTAATCGACCGATGTGTGTAAGTCTGCACATCGGATGATCCGGTGCTTCACTTGGTCCAATGGTATTGCAATCTGTGATGATGGACCGATGTTACTGAGCCACTCACATCGGATGATCCGGTGTGTTCTTTGCTCTGAGGTCTTCTTCTTCTGTTAACACAACTCGACCGATGCAGTCAACTCAGAAACCATCGGATGATCCGGTGTGTTCAACTTGTCGACTTCGAGTTGTTTTGAGTTGTTCTTTTGGAATTTGAACTTGTGAACTCTTTGATACTTGTTTGAAATGTTGTTTTGATAGTCTTCAAGCATTGAGTGATGTCAAGTTAGAGCTTTCACTTCTTGTCTTCATATGATTCGATTTGATCTTATTTGTTGATTTTATATGGGTCTCCAATGTAATTTTGATTTCATTTGATTGAGTGTTATTGGGACCTTGCATTCACAAATTCATTAGTAATATCGAATGGTTGTCATTAATCACCGAAACCATACCTCAAGGGGCCTAGATGCTTTCACAGGGCCATCGGGACCGTCAGCTTCGGGATGCTGATCTCGCCCCCTTCGCTCAGTTCGGCAGGCTGTGTTGTGGGTTTTGACAACCTCCGGACAAAAGTTCCGTCAGGAGCCGGAGCTCCAGTTGACGCTTTTGTCGAGAGTTCGTCGGCTTCAGCGTTGTGGGCATGTGGGACATGGTGGAGATCTAGGACTTTGAAGTCCTTCTGAAGCCTCAGGACTTCAAGGAGGTAAGCAGCTAGCTGGAGATTGTTGCAGGAGCATTCACCCTTCACTTGCTTAATGATGAGCTGTGAATCTCCCTTGACCAGCAGTTGCTTGACACCGTATGACAGTGCCACCCTTAGTCCGTAAATGAGTGCTTCATATTCCGCCATGTTGTTGGTCGCCTTGAAGTCAAGGTGTACCATGTATTTTACCTACTCTCCGATTGGTGCGAGGAGAAGGATTCCAGCTTCGGCCCCCTGCTTTTGCATGGAGCCGTCGAAGTAGAGGGTCCAGTGAGGCTCGGTGAAGATCGGAGCCTTGTGTTCCGGCTTCTGCTCGCTGGGGCCCCCAGGGTTTGATGGAGAGGGAGTCCATTCCGCCACGAAATCCGCCAATGCTTGACTCTTGACTGCTTGCCTTGAAATGAGTTCGAGATCGAACTCAGCCAATTCCGCTGCCCACTTTGCAATATTCCCAGTTGAGTTGGGATTATGCAAGATTGCTCGAAGTGGGTAAGAGGTCACCACTGAGATTTTGTGAGCTTGGAAGTAATGGCGAAGCTTCCTGGAGGCAATAAAAATTGCATAGAGCAGCTTATGCACCTCTAGGTATCGAGTCTTGGCATCGTGTAGTACTTCGCTGATGAAGTACACTAGGCGCTGAATGGTCTGGGCCCTCTTGGAGGGGCTCGGAGCTTCCTCTTCACTGACCCGGATCCTCCCGGAGGGATCCGGATTTTCTTCGGGGACCTCCGGGTCCTGGCTCGAGGAACCCAGAGCTTCTTCAGAAGCGACCTGGACCCTCCCGGAGGGGTCTGGGTCTTCCAAAGTGACTTCTTGTGGATTCAAGTCTGGGAGATGGGACCCAGACTAACTTTCGGGATCCTCTGGACCCTCCCGAAGGGGTCTGGATTCCTGAGTATGGGGTAGTTCTGGTCTCTCCGCGACCAGGACCATACTGACGACTTCGTCAGTGGCTGAAATGTAAAGCAACAAAGGCTCACCAGGGTTCGGAGCTACTAGAATTGGTAGGGTGGTGAGGAACTGTTTTAGCTCCTGTAATGCCTTTTCTGCTTCTTCAGACCATTGGAATGGTCCGGACTTCCTTAATAACTTGAATAAGGGGAGTGCCCGTTCCGCCAGTCTTGAAACGAACCGGCTGAGGGCTGCTAGACATCTAGTTAGCTTTTGGACATCTTTGATGCGGGCTGGTGGCCGCATGTCTTCAATGGCCTTGATCTTCGCCAGATTAGCTTCTATGCCCCGGTGACTTACCAGGAAACCAAGAAGTTTTCCGGAGCTAACCCCGAAGACACACTTGTCTGGGTTTAGCTTTGTGCGGGTGACCAGCAGCTTATCGAAGACAACCCGCAAGGTGTCAAGAAGTGACTCCTTGTTCTTGACTTTGACCACGATGTAATCGACGTACACTTCCACTATGTCTCTAATGAGTTCTTCAAAGGTTTTGTACATAGCTCGTACAAAGGTTGAAGCTGCATTTTTGAGACCAAATGGCATGGTTGTATAACAGTACAATCCATCTACTGTGATGAAAGAGGTATGCTCTTCATCTTCCCTAGACATTCTGATTTGATGATATCCAGAATATGCGTCTAGAAAACACAATAATTCACACCCGAAGGTGGAATCCACTATGTGATCTATTCTAGGTAGTGGGAATGGATCTTTTGGACATGCCTTATTTAGTGTTGTGTAGTCGATACACATCCAAAGCTTCCCACCGGCCTTGGGCACAATGACTGGATTTGTCAGCCATTTTGGATGGAAGACTTCTCGGATGAATCCAGCTTCGAGCAACTTCTTCACTTCTTGTCGGATGAAGTTCTATCGCTCTACAGATTACTTCCAAGGCTTCTGATGCACAGGCCGGGCATCGGGGTAGATCTTCAGATTATGCTCAATCACTTCCCTGGGGATCCCAGGCATTTGTGATGGTTGCCATGCAAACACGTCGACATTAGCCCGGAGGAAAGTGATGAGCGCGAGTTCCTATTCGTCGTTTAATCCCCCCGATATATGGGTGGTCTCAGCGGCATCGGAACCGATTTGGACTACTTTGACGGGAATGTCGGTGTCGCCGCTTGGCTGCACATGAGGTGCAGAAGTCAAGCCTCGCTGACGAATGCTCGGGGGTTTTGGAGCTTGATCTTGCCTGGAGTCCTCCTCTTGCGCCGTGGTAAGTGCATAGAGTTCTTCCAGAGCAGTTACTCCGGCAGTACGATCTCGGCGGATCCGGAGAACGCCTACTGGTGTTGGCATCTTTAACACCAAGTAACCATAATGAGCAGCTGCCATGAATTTGTACAGGGCAGGCCTACCCAAGATGGCATTGAAAGGTAAGTTAATCTGAGCAACGTCAAAGACCAACTTCTCGGTGCGATACTTCTCCCGGGTCCTGAAGGTAACGGGGAGGGTAATAGCTCCGAGTGGGGTAATGGCTCTCGGACCTACTCCGGAGAAAGGTCGGGAGGGGTGGAGATCCGAAGGTCGGAGCTGAAGCTTGGTAAAAGCTTCGAAGCTTATGAGATTGAGCCCCGAACCTCCGTCTATCATAACATGGTGGAGCTGGATGTTATTGATGGTAGGAGATACCATCAAAGATAGCTGACCTGCTCCAACCATGCTTCGAGGGCAGTCCGAAGCATCAAAAGTGATGGTTGTGTCCATCCACTTCCGATGAGGCTCCGCCCTGGCTGTAGGAGCTACAACAGCCATGTCCCGACGCATAGTCTTGATGACGCGGCGGGAGGTGATGTCCCATGATCCACCAAAAATAGTGTTCATGGTCTTCCGACGCTCGTTGTCAGAGACGTCGGAATCATCGTCGACGGAGGTGTAGACGGCCTTCAGGACCTTTTTGGGATCCTGAAAACCTAACTCCTCTTCAGCCGGAGCTTCGTCAACTTTTTGTTTTCCTTCCCTCTGTCGGAAAGGAGCTTCTTCCCGGCGCTTGTTGTAGCGCTCGGCAAGGTTTTGGACCTCCCAGCAGTCTTCCAAACTGTGGCTGCCCGTTTTGTGAATTGGACACCACACCTTGGGTTTGCCACCGTCTTCAGAAGACGTTCGAGGTCGCTTCTCGGGGTGTGGCCCCTGGCCACCAGGAGCTGCAACAGCTGCAGCATTGGATGCACCGGCCGACGGCTTCTTCTTGTCGTTGGTCTTTTTCTTCTTCTTACCACTCCTGGAGGTAGCAGCTTCTTCTTTGGAGGATTTCTTGTGATCCTTAGGAGTTGGTTTGGAGTGCATTTCACGACCCTCCGCAGCTCTGGCACATTTGTCAGCCAAGCTAAAGAGTTTCGTGACACTGGTAATCTCCTTGATCGCCAGTTTCTCCAGCATATTCTTATCCCGCACTCCCTGTCTAAATGCCATGATGACAGAGGTGCTAGAAATAGAAGGGATAGTGTTTCGTACTTGAGATAATCTCTGGATGAATGATCGCAGGGATTCTCCTCCTTTTTGCACAACTGCAAAAAGGTCCAGTTCAGTGCCTGGTCGGGTGTAAGAACTCCCGAAGTTGGCGGTGAACTGCCAGCACAACTCCTCCCAACTGCTAATGGAGTTGGGTGGAAGGCTCATAAACCAGGACCTGGCGGTCCCAGTTAAAGCCACGGGGAAATAATTGGCCATTACGACCTCATTTCCTCCAGCTGCCAAGATAGCAGTGGAGTAAATCTGAAGAAATTCGACAGGATTAACGGTCCCATCGAACTTCTCCGGCAGGTGAGGCCGGAACTTCTGTGGCCACCTGACCATACGCAGATGCATTGTCAGGGCTGAACAGCTTCCTCCTACTCCTTCAGGGGCAGGAATGTCTTGAACTTCTCGTCTTTCACGAGCACGCTCAATATGGACTCGGCCGTCTTGTTGGCGATATCGGCGATCAAGCTCCGCCTGGAGGTCATGAGTTGAAAGCCTTGATACCGTATGAGTGCGTCGTGCCCCGGAGGGCAACGACGTCACCTGCTATGATGCAGCACGTCTCCTGTTGTTGGAAACGTGCGGACCAAGTCTTCCAGACAAGGTCCGTCGCTGTGACGGTGTCTGTCCTGAAGGAGGAGGACCCTGGTTGCTGATGCGGTCGGCTGCTGCTGCAACCAAGTGTTCCACATCGGCTCTCCACTGCTCCATTGCATCCTGAGATGCGTCCGGAGGTGGCGGGCGCTGAAGAAGAGCACGTGCTGCATGAAGCGCGTGTTCCGGGTTGTCAAGATTCGCTGACGCAGTGATTGACGCCGGTGCAACATCTCGTTGTCCAGCTTGATTTGCTGGTGGAGGCGGCGGTGGTGGAAGTGTGACTCCTGCTGGAGCCGTGGTTCCTGCTGGTGGCTGCATATTGGAGGGATTTCCCCCAACAGGTTGAACAGCGGGATGACCATTGGATGATCCAGCGGCTGAGTTCACCATTCTTGAAATCTCAGACGCCCCCTACCTGGTGCACCAACTGCCGGTGGTTTTGATCCGACAGATCTCCCGACACTACTAAAGTGTTGGAGTACTTTGAGATTCGGTATGGGCGCGCGGAGATTCAAGAAGGTGAGATGTCGAATGACACAAGAGACACCAAGATTTACGTGGTTCGGGCCGCCTGAGCGTAATATCCTACTCCACGGAGTGTGTTGATGTTGTATTGGATGTATGTCTAGAGCGTCTGTCTAGTATGTGTGTCCAGTGTGTCGAGCGTGTGTCTATGTATCGTCGGTCTGTCCTTTTATAGTACAAGGGCAGGCCGTTACAAGTTAGCTTGACCCGACATGTGGCCCCAGCAGTTACTGATATTGATACACATTTAACACGTTTAATTGCCCTTAATGACCGTGTTATGGGCTTCAACAGCACCGTTACTGGCAATTAAGGCCGTCTGATCGTGTGTTATTAATATAATATTAATGACACTTGATCAGGTCTTGAAGTCCTTGATTGCCTTTTGAAGATCCAGAGCCGTTGTGGAGTCTTCCGGAGGTTAGAGGCTGAAGATCCGACGGTTGGACACGTGGCAGCATCGGAGCACACTGTGGGGAACAAATGGCTCCGGTGTTACCCGACACATGTCAGCACCGGAGCTTCCCTCGGTCTGGGGTTAGGTCCGGGGGTGCCATTTCGGTACATAGCCCGGAGCTTCCCCCTTGCGGGCGGTAGCTCCGGTTTGATAGTACGCGTAGCGACCCTGGGACTAACCATGTTGGAGAAGCGGGTCCGGACATGTCTGACATGTGGGCCTCTGAAGGTCTTCAAATCAAGTAGATGATTTTCCCTTGAGATCTTTGCAATCCCAAGGAGTATATGGTACCCAGGGTATCGACAGATTCTCACTGCGAATCAAAAGCTAAGAGTTGTATCGAAGGGGACTAAAAGAGGGTATAGAAGTAGAATATAGAAGTGAACCACTCCGAACAGTCAAAGGCCCTGTTTGGCACAGTTTCTGCTGCAGCTTATTCATAAAAATAAACTGACGGTGTGCCAAACAGGAAGCTTCTGTAACAACTTGTTAGTTCAGTTGCTTCTAAGAATAAACTAAAAGCAGGACATAAGCAGAAGCTGCTTTCCACCAGCTTTTCAAACAAGCTGCTTTTGTAACAAGTTCCAGTTATACCAATAAGGCCCTGTTTAGCACAGCTTCTACTGCAGTTTCTTCATAAGAATAAGCTGAGTGTGTGTCAAACATAAAGCTTCTGTAAAAGCTTATTAGTTCAGCTACTTATCAAAATGAACTAAAAATAGGACATAAACAACAGCTGATTTCTACCAGCTTTTCAAACAAATTACTTTTATAACAAGTTCGAGACATGCCAAACACGTCCTAAGACTAGTCTGTCCCGCAACCGTTGCTGAGCGGAGCGACCTCCACGACCCCCACCCCGACTAGGGATGGCAACGGGTCGGGTAGAGCAAAAACCCGACCCGGATTGAAACAATGCGCAGGTAAAATTTTGTATCCGAACCCGTACCCGACGGGTTTCGGGTACCTGCCGGGTATAACAGATTTGCTAGGGTAAGACTAAACATCACAATATCGAGCATATCAAAACTGGAAAGAACAATACCGACGAGTAGTGAGAAACAATACCGCAGATGTCCTTGAGACGTCAAGACGGCCCTGGTGCCCTGCGACGGTGGGGATGCCGGTCGAGGTCGGGCGCGCGGCGGCAGAGGGCAGACGGTGGAGGCTGGATGCCTGGATCTGAGGTGGCGGCCTGGGTCGAGGTCGGGCAGACAGCCAGTGCTACGGCGGCTGGATGGGTGGTCAAGCGGTGGGAGGGGGCGGTGCTACTGACGAATGGGCGGTGCTGGGTGCGGCTAGCCGGCTACAGCTGTAACGCCATGCGGTCGTGAGCCCGTGAGGGAGAGGGGGAATGGGGTTTGGGGAGTCGAGACTAGGAGGGAGAGGCCCGAGGGGGAGACGGGAGAGGTTTGCGGCGGCGCTCCTGGGACTTGGAGTCGGGGGTGCAGTCAGGGATACTGGGTAGGGGTAAGAAGATTAGGGTTCTTTCATGGGCTGAACTCACTGTTTTGGCCCATATTTAAGAATTTGGGTAACCCGACAGGTACCCGCGGGTAAAAAACAAAACCCATAACCGTACTTGAAAAATGACGGGTCAGATACGGATTGTACTCACGAGTAAAAAAATGTACTGAACTTGTACCCGTCGAGTGCAATACCCAACTATTACCGGATCCTGCTCGTACAATTGCCATCCGTAACCCCGACCGCCTGCTTCTTCTCTCCCGACCGCCCCCGATTCCATCCACCGAGTCCCGACGCTGCTCGACTCCAACCGCCGCCAACCCCGAGTGCCATCGACTGTCTGCCGCCCGGCCGCCGCAGCGCCGTCCCCTGCCCCTGCCTTCGCTACCAAGCCGTGCACCTCCGCCTCGCAGCCGCCCCCCTGTCCAAGCCTAGCCGCCCGCCGCCACCACAGATCTGGCAGTGAGCCGTCCGCCACTGCCCCGGCCCCGACCCAAGTCGCAGTGGCGCGGGTACGTGCCCCACAACTCCTCCTAACTGAGCTCATCTGGCCGTGGGTGTGCGCGCACCGGCTGGCGATTGCATTTTTTTCTGTGTTCGAGTTGGCTGCGGTGGGGTCAGCTTGCAAGTTCATTTGGCGCATGCCTGCATGATGATTGAGCGATTAGTGAACTGAATTAATAGCGCCGAACCAATCCAAGCATTTCAGTTCACTGTTTGTAGTAGTGTGTGTCTGCTTGACTAAGAGATAACGGGAGAAATAGCACTTTCGAAACCATTTGTTCACTGGGTATTTTTTTTGCATCGACTCTGAACATTCTTAATTTCCACTCGTTTCATGAAAAGTGATGTACTGCTAATCCGTTTTTTGCATGGTAAAGAAGGAATCATGTATCGTGTCGTAGTGTTTCCTTCCCGTTCAAACTTGTAGACTTATATTGCAAGAGATTTAGGCTCCGTTTGGTACGGTTCCGCATGAAACGGTTTCAGACTCTGGAATAGAATCACGGTAGAAACCGTTTGACTAGCATATCTGTTTCAGTTTCAGGAGATAAGAGAAATGTTGTATTGACCCATTTAATCCTAGTTGGTTTGTGGTAGTTCTTCATTTATGTTTGTGATTATGTAATTACGTTGACAATACAAAAAAAATAGCCTTTGATCGTAATGTTGACCCCTAGTGTTTATTATGTTTGTATTAACACGTTGACGAGTTCAGTTTGGATCAGTTTCAAGTGATTCTATTGAGAATCTGAAATGTTTCATCTATCCAAAGAGGCCCTTAGTGTTCATTCAGAATGGAATGCTGAATCAGTCATTGATCAGATTTGGTATTTCACAGTCTGTGATCAGATTTGTTGTTTCAGTCTGTGATCCGTGAACAAGTGAATATTACTGTTAAGCAAGCACAATATGTGCCCAAATTACTTGAACAATTTAAACGAGCGCTGGAACAATTTGTATTATTTATGCAACATTTGTGTGTGTATATATATATATATATATATATATATATATATATATATATATAAGACTAAAACATGTTCAAAAATTTACCATCATTTCCAAATATTTACTGAATTCGTGGTAAAGCCGGTAGGAGTGGACATTCGGTTAACCAGTAAAATTCGGTTCGGTTTTTCGTTTTTTTCCAAAATTCGGTTTCTTAAAAACGAAAACCGAAATATAAAAAACAAAAGAATAAACCGGCCTCCCGGTTAACCGGTATCCGGTTAACCAGAAAAAACCAGACTTAGGCCTGAACCTTCGTCGGGGACGGGGGCAGGGCGCCTGAGGGCGCGACGGCCATCGGCGAAGGGGCTAGGGCGCCTGAGGCGATGCTGCACGGCTAGTCGGACCCAGAGCTGCAGAGCGAACGTCGGTAGAGGGAGGCGACCGTTACGGCGTGGGCGGCCGTCGGGGAAGGGGCTAGGGCGCCTAAGGCGACGTGGCGTGGCGCGGCTCGCCGGACGACAGCTGCAGCGCGAACAGCGACTTCAGGAGGCGACCCTGACGGCGCGGGCGGCGAGTGCAACGGCTGGCGCGGGCGATGGCCATAGAGCGAGGCGGCGAGCCAAGAGGTGGGGCGCGACCGTGTGGCACCGCGGTGAGCCCAAGATACGGGGCGCGGCCGCGTGGAGCCGTGGCGAGCGAGACGAGGCGCGATCGCGTCTTGATGGGTACTGGAGCGGCGTAGTTGATAGGGTTAGGTTTTTTGGGCAGTAGGGGACGGGAGTGGGGAATCGAGATCGGGCATCGGGACTTCGGGAAGGTGGCACCTTGCGACCGACTTGATCATGGGCTAATACGGATGGGCGTCTGTCGGCTGGGCTGATTGGGCCGGCGCTTAGTATTTGGACTGATTGGACTGAATAATCCGGTTCACCCGGTTAACCGGATTAAAAAACCGAAAAATGAAAAAAATTCGGTTTCCTCAATCTGGGAACCGAAATTGGATCCGGTTTGACCGGTTTTGGTTAATTCGGTTTGGGTTCCGGTTTTTCGGTTATCAGTTTTTTTGCCCACCCCTAAAAGCCGGCCATCAGCCCATCAGGCATGGCATGGCAAAATGACATTTCCGCCACAGAAGATTTGGGCGCTAGTTGGGTTCACATGGGCCACGTTTGGCCCAACACAGTCGTGCCTACGACATGTAGGCCTCTCCCGCTCGCCTCGTACGGTCCTCCTCCGTCCAGGCGTCCACCCACCCAACGCCACCTTCCCCCTCGCCGCGCCGGCCGCCGCCGCTCGCCCCGGCTTCTTCGTGCTCCGCGGATCCATCGGTACTCGGATCGATTAATTTCGCCTTCTATTGGTAAGAATCCTAACATTATCTGTTTGGTTGGGTGGATTGTTCGGTTCGTTCGCGTAGTCGAGTTCATCGTTTTTGCGAGCCCTAAAATCTGAATCTTCCACGCCCCCTTGATCCGTCTCGTTTCTTGTGGTTGGAAAGCTCGTTACTGGAGTAAGGATATATCATCCGTTTGCCAGTTTTCGTTGTGGAGGTTTGATCCTCCACTAAACCCTTCTCTCCCCAAAATTATGGAATTTATGCATTCCGCATGTAAAAACGCCAGGGCACCACAAATCTGATGGGTTTTGTTTCGCTAGAGTGATGTGTGTGCTGAACCGAATAAATTTAGCAACTGAAATCCTTATACATTTGTGACAAAACTTATTGTTTGTGCAGTGATTATAGAGAAGGGAGCGAGGGGCTGATCGGAGATGAATGCTCCGGACCGCTACGAACGCTTTGTCGTGCCTGAGGGCACCAAGAAGTGAGTATTATCGCAGCCTCTCACACTTGGGAACGTCATTAGTTAAGATAATTGATCTATTGATTTTTGTTCGGTAGTTCTTCCTTTTTTTGTAGTAAGTAGTTTGACCCATCTTACATGAAAATGCTTATTCTTGTTTCTGTCAGTAGCCATTTCTGGCATTTTATGTTCAATGAACAATCTGGCGTGAAAATATTAGTCTGATGCTTGATCTGGTAGTTATTTTGCTTCCAGTCATTTTGCTTCTAGGGATTCAGTCAAGACTTATATAGTACCCTTATTATCATGGAGCAATTACCTGTAAGCTATGATTCTGGTACTGATAATTATCTGTGCAGGGTGTCATATGAGAGGGATACAAAGATTGTGAATGCTGCATCTTTCACCGTCGAGCGTGAGGACCACACCATTGGCAACATCCTTCGCATGTAAGTAACTTCGTTGCATTGTTGTTCCTTCCTGTCACGTTTCTTAGGATGCTCATCTGTGTGTGAGATTCTGCAGGCAGCTGCACAGAGACCCTAATGTGTTGTTTGCTGGCTATAAGCTCCCTCACCCTCTTCAGTACAAGATTATTGTTAGGGTACGGTGCAACTACTTCTGTCTGTTCTTTTGTTCTGTGTAGGAGTATTCATCCAGTCTCTAATTTTTGTTTCGTTGTCAGATCCATACCACGAGCCAGTCCTCTCCAACACAGGCCTACACCCAGGCAATCAATGATCTAGACAAGGAACTCGAGTACCTTAAGAAAGCATTGGAGGTCTGTTACTGATATGATATGTTCTTGTATTGCAACCGTTGTGCTGTGAAATTTAGTTTGTTCTTGTATTGCAACCGTTGTGATGTGGAATTTTAACTGGAAAATGGTAAGGAACAGTTTATTAGACTGAAATGTTTCTCTTACTATTACAGTCCTAAGGAATGATTTTGCATGACGTCGATAAATGTGATTTTAAAGCATTTGATAACGACACACGTAAATTATAGTCACTAGGATGAGTATGATAGTCATGTCATTTGATTAGCAATGAGGACATCATGTGTTGCTTTCTGATGGTACAAAAATTCATCTGATGTCACGTCTCCTTATGGCTTATGGTACATATGTTGTTACTTTCCTACAAAATTTACATGAATGCCAGACAATGTATGCTGTTTGCATTGGTTTGCAGGATTCACTTCAAGTGACCTGATACTTTTTCCCTGTTAGCACTCCTAAGTAACTCCAATATTGGTCTAAAAAAAGTAACTCCAATATTACAAATAACATTGTATAATACTTTGGACCACTAAAAAAAATCTCTCTATTGTGTAAATATATTATTTAGGGGCATCTGTAGAAATTCGATTTCCAAACCAGTTCCTGTGAAACAGTTACTCTTTTGATTGGGGAAGAATGGATAACTAACATTCAAATATTTGTCAAGCTGCAATATGCATCTAGCCATTCTATCTGTTGCCGATAGGAGTTAACAAAATCGCCTTATATACTAGTTGATGTCTGTTGGCTACCTGCCCTCTTCATTTACCTTATTGAGTATGCATTAAGCTTTTTAGATAGGCTATTCGAGGAGGAAAGATGACCACTGCATTAATCTAAAATATTTTTTCTCCATTTTTTATAACATAGATGGGGTAGAGGAAGAAGAGCACCAAAACTCTGTGCATGCCTTTGCTTGTTGGTGTTGGAACATTTGACAATGACATACTTACACTTAAGTCATTAATAAGAGTATGCTAGAGAGTGTCAATTTTTTGGTGTCCTGTTCTTGATACTCTGCTAAGATCACTGTCGAAGGTCGTAAACGACACTTCCCCCGGACCTGCTTAGAGAGCAGCCCGCGGAGGTTCTTTAGATTCACGAGGGCTAGTCCCAGGAGATTGAGCGCAGTGAGATGATGAACACAGAGGTTTTATGTGAGCGTAACACCCTACGTTCACGGGAGTGTTTGTGTATTGGCTTGCTTGAGCGTGTATGAGTTTCGATCCCTTGTGAAGGTCGCCTGCTGAGTCCTTTTATAGTCCAAGGACTCTGCAGTCACAAGGTGGGCCCCGGGGCCCGACAGGTGGTCTCGGGGAGAGCCAAATCCTATACAAGATCTAGGAGTAAATGCTATCTACTTCCCTTTGTCAGGGTCTTCAATGTGCCGTCCCGCCGCGTCGTGCGCCAGGGCTACACATAGTTGTTGATGATGGCAGGACATGTCCCGCCCGTCTTGTCCCTGCGGCTCACTCGTTCGTCTTGCGCAGTGGGTCTGTACCGGCTACTTGGACAAGACAGAACACTAGAGCCTTGACTTGCGCATGCGCGACTCCACTTCGCCTGGGGAAGGCGTGCGTATTTAATGCCTGTCTGAGCAGCGCGCTCTTTCCTTTACTGCGGCCTCCTACCGCATTGAGTTGGCCGCCTGCCACGTGATCGCATCGGAGCCTGCCTCTGTGGGGAGTCGAGCGCCCAGCTGTACAGGCCACGTGGCGCCTTCGGAGCCCACCTCCGCGGAAGGGCGGAGGCTCAGCCCTACGAGCCACGTGGTAGTTCCGGAGCCCTTCTCTGCGGGGAGACGGGCCTGGTCCCGGGGGTTCCAATGGCTACGTGGCAGCCCTGGAGCCCGCCTCGGCGAGGAGGCGAGGGTCCGGTTCTGCCGGCCACGTGGCAGCCCCGGAGCTCGCCTCGGCGAGGAGGCGAGGGTCCGGTCCTGCCGGCCACGTGGCAGCCCGGGAGCCCACCCCGGCGGGGAGGTAGGATCTGGTCCTTCCCTCCACGACGTGGCAGCCTCGGACTCTGTCTCTAAGTAGAGGCCGAGTCCTTAGCTGTTTTCTCCTTGTGCGTGGGGGTACCCGGTCTGCGGGGTACCGACAATCACAATTCACAAATTGGGTAACCATGATGCCTACTAAAACAAAGCATTTAAGCTGCAGCTTTTGGAAATCTGCTGCATTACTCTTGGGAATCTGTTTCGGTTAGACACACTACTAGGTATTTTAACAATACAAGTTACATGTGCAATACTTTGGAACACTAATGAAAATATATGTATTATATAGATGTTGTACTTAGATGCATACTCCTCTGTTCTCAAATATTTGACGTTAGGACAAAGTATTTAGTTCAAAATTGAACTACACAACCTGCCCTAATGTCATACAAATGAGAATGGAGGGAGTATGTTTAGGAAAGTATAGATATCTAGTTAACTACAGAACCAATAAATCATATTGTACATTTGAACATCAGATTAGTTTACGCCTAGGCATTCTGCAATTTCTATGTGTTGACTTGATCTCTGTATGACTACATAATGCTTACTTGGTATTCTTCATGCTATGTTTTCATTTGTTTGCTTTAACACAAAATAGTGAAAAGCTGATCTTAGGATTAATCCTCAAAATAATGCCATTTTGTGCTCTACATTCTGCACTTTTGGCATTGTAGACAGCACCTTCTGACATTATTGGTTGAATTATCAAGTTGGTGTCTGTTTGTGTTTTGACAGTATACATTCTAAATACTCTGTGTGAACAACGAGATCTATCTATTTTGTAAGATACATTTTGACATCCGTTTAAGTTTGAGAATCATACATGTACGCTGCTGACATTCTGAGCTCTGTTTCCAGGTTGAGAAGAACAGGTATGAGGAAAGGGTGAAACAGGGATACTAAATCAAAGGAGCTGACCTGACCTAGAGAAGCCTCCTTTGGTAGTTTAGTCCCAAGGCCTGAGCCCTGAGCTGGCTGAAAGAAAAAAAGAACGCTCAAAGATTGTGAACCCGATGTCAGACATCACACTGAACTACCAGTACCTTATGAATCCATTAACCTGTGTTTATTGTTCAGTGTGAGGCGCTTTGGTTAATTTCGTCATCTCGCTTTTGTGCGTTGACGCACACGGCAACATCGTTTTATGGTTGCGTCATCATCTATGTCACCTGCCATTGCATGATCAGACTGGCATTGCCGCTCGCTCAGCGCCCCCGCGGTCATGAGTCCAGCAGCTTTGGTGAGTAGCGTGGTTTTGGCTGCCGTAGAAGAGATGAGGCCGCGGTTGTCGCCGGCGGCCAACGGCGGCGGCACAATGCGTACCTTGGGAAGGCGGCCTATGTTGCGCGGGCTGACTGTCATGACATGGCTTGGACCTCGCAAAGTATGAAACTGCTAGAGGTCTGATAAAATGTCACAAGCCTTCGAATTTTATACTCAAAGCTGCGTGCAACACACCTGGGTATCTTGTCTTACAGTTTTATCAGATGGCCGAGCCGTTGTCAGTTACCCTCCAACGAAGCTTCCTCATCGCAAATCCGCATGCTAGCTCTAAGCCAACCTTATGGTCCTCTTTAAGACAACCTCACGCCTTTTTCTTAAAAAAAATATTAAATTTTCTTCGAAACTTATTATTAAAATTTAGTTAACATTTTTAAATAAATTTTCAAGTCAAGGCCTACCTACATGCTAGGAAGGCGGAGCAGCACTGCTAACGGCGTGCCGCGCCCTAGAACAACTACCGATCTGTCTTCGTGCCAGAACATGCACGGGGAGCGTCTCCGATCCGATCTGTGCCTGTCTCCTCTCCAGATCGGAACGGGTCCGTTCCCCATCCCACGGCTCCCCTGTCACAACCGATCCTACACGTCTCGGCCCGTGACGCACCGTGCGGGCTAGCTCATCAGAAAAAGGCCCTGGAACGAATATAAAATAAAAAAATTCCTCCACTTTTCTTCTATCCCCCGCAAACAAAACTCAATAAGCCAGCCAAACCTTCCCGATCTCTCTCTCTCTCCACCTGTTTTTCGTTGATCTCTGCCGCTTCCCCGTCCTCCTTCCCGCGTCTCTAGGGTTTCCACGCCGCCGGATTTGGATCCCGCGCGCCCAAGCAGGTGCCCCGCCCTCCTCGCCTCCTCCCCCTTCCCCTCCCTACCGTACGCGCGCGGCCGCGCACGGCCTGCTGTCGCGGTTGCTGCGCCTTCGCTGTCGTGGCGGTGGTTGGTTGGTTGTTGCAGTGCGGAACGCTGGGACCTTCAGATTCGTAGGGTTTTAAGCGAGCGCAGCCGGAGAATCGTGCTCCGCTGCCTCTCGGGTCGCAGTAGGAGTCGCTGCGCTGCTGCTCCGTCGGTGATTTCTCGTTCGCGCTTGCTTTCGGGTTGATTTGGTTTGCTCGGGTTTAGGTGAGCTAATACTCTCGAACGATGCGGATGGGGACTTTATTGGTTCGCTTTCGTCGTCTTCGGCGCTGCGACTCGTTGAATTTATTCTTCGCCGGTTTTTGTTCTTCTGGTCCTAGATTTGATCTCTGTTAGGGTTAGCTTTCGTGGGGACCGTTGAGTCGTCGTGGGTCGAATCTGTTCCTGGTTGGTTCAGTTCTGCGGCGGTGCTGGTTTGAGCCTTTGCTGGCCAATCATGCCCGCGAATGCCCTGATTCTGCTTCGTTCTCCTTTGTTTTTAACATCCGCTGGCTTTATCTTACAACTATTAGCTGATTCGCGTGATGATTGTGTTTTCAGTGGCCTGTGGTGCATCTCCCTGAGTGACCCGTGCTAATTATGCGATCTTCATGGGCTGACTCAGTTGCGAACGCCGAGGAATCGGCGCCCGCGACTGCTGCTGCTAACGGATCTGCTGTGAACCAGCGCCCCACGCGCAGCTCCTACGTGCCTCCTCACCTCCGTGGCCTTGCAGCGGGTGCTGGTTTTGAGGTCCAAGCGGGCTTAGGTGGGCCGGCACAGGGTGGCCCTCTGCCCTTGGCTGCCTCACAGCCTTCTGTTACGGCTGCTGTTGGAAGAGGTGCCCCTCGCTGGGCTGGCATTGTAAATGGTGGTGCTGGTGGCAGCAGTGTAGGTGTAGGTGCTCCTCGCCAGGGCTATGGCGGTGGTGGCCGTGGTGGTGCCTGGAACTCCCGTCCTGGGGGTTGGGACCGCAGGGACCGAGAACCAGATCCTTTTGCTAAAGCTGAGGCTGAGGAGGTTGATTTTGAGGGCCAGGAGAACACAGGCATCAACTTTGATGCATATGATGACATCCCTGTTGAGACGAGTGGCCATGATGTTCCCCCACCAGTCAACACATTTGCCGAGATTGATTTGGGTGATGCACTGAATGAGAATATCCAGAGGTGCAAGTATGTGAAGCCAACACCGGTGCAGCGTCATGCCATCCCAATCTCCATTGGAGGACGGGATCTTATGGCCTGTGCACAGACAGGATCTGGAAAGACTGCTGCCTTCTGTTTTCCAATCATCAGTGGCATCTTGAAGTCAAGGCCACCCCCAAGGTCACGGAGTACAAGGACAGCTTATCCTCTGGCACTGATCTTATCTCCTACCCGTGAGCTTTCAGTCCAAGTATGTAATCTGCCAGTGATTTATAGATTAGTAGTAAAATTTAAATTATAATTCTGATATTTTTGCCCTTTTCTTTGTGATGTTTGATGCCTCAGATCCATGAAGAAGCAAAGAAGTTTGCCTATCAGACTGGTGTCAGAGTTGTGGTTGCATACGGAGGTGCACCAATAAATACCCAGGTATCTGTTCTTGCATGATTCAGCTGCAGTATCGCCAGGTCTTATAGTTGCTTCTGATATACGGTTATTTTGCTTGCCTTCCAAATCCTTCGCAAAATATCTCTGACATGTCCAAAGCACTGCTATGGTTTCTTCTTGGTGTCACTTGGCTGAAGATATTATAGTCTTAACAATGATCCTGTCCCTATTACTGTTTGCTAAGGTTGAGTAAATGACCATCAATGGTAAATGTCATCGTTGTGCTGTACCAGTGCAAAGAAAGAAAATGTGTCAAGAGTTAATATATTCTTTAGACAGAGTTGATGTGCAAATGCAGCAAATAGAAATTTGAAGTTCACTTTAATGATCTGATGTCATAGTATAATATGATAGTCCACATACAGTAGAAAGTATTTGTGCTACTTAAAAAGGATACAAACATACCATCAGACATTTTAAGCAATTTATATGTTTAATAAATATGTAGATACATCTGGTTGTTGCAAAAATCCAAGCAAAATCTTTTGTTATTAAATTTATGTGCATTGGGAGAATGAGAAATATAAAAGTAGTTTTAGTAAGATTATACCTCTTTAAGCATTACTGATTATGCCTCTTTATGCATCTAAATGTTGTGGATTTTAACTTTTTGTGTGTGCTATCATGTTTATTCATCATGTACTTGTTTACTACTGTAGCTGAGGGAGTTAGAGAGAGGGGTTGACATCCTTGTCGCGACTCCTGGTCGTTTAATGGATCTGTTGGAGAGGGCTAGGGTCTCCTTGCAACATATAAGGTATTTAGCTCTCGATGAAGCTGATCGAATGCTTGATATGGGATTCGAGCCACAGATACGTAAAATTGTTGAGCAGATGGACATGCCTCCTCGCGGTGAAAGACAGACAATGTTGTTCAGTGCTACATTTCCAAAAGAGATACAGGTATGTTACTTCAAGTTGTTGCTTTGTACCTGTATCCTGGAATTTTATTTCATTTGCCGGCTTGCTGCATTGTTTATATATTTTTGGGGCTTCCACATAGTTATATCAACAGAAAAAATGCGCTATAGCTACATTCTGTGGGCATTTAATCAGCATCTATAGGCTGGTTCTAGATACTGATTGTGTTATTTTGTTTAAATAGATGATAGAAAAACTCCATATTTTCTTTTTAGCACTAGCATCATGTGGTTTCTCAGCAAAGATCCTAATCAGTAGTCTCTGAGTTACATTACATTGGCTATGTTTGGAGTTATAAATGCTTCATCTTTTAATTTGAAAACTTGGAGCTACCACTTTGCAGTATATATTTGCTTGTTTGTAATGGGAGTCACTATAGTAACGGATTTAAAGCTTCAATATTATTTATGTGAATGCATATATTTTATTATTTTGTCTCCAAGAAGCAGCTAGATAACCATTTAATGTGCAGACATTTAACTGAATTCTATCTACAGTCTTTGTTTTGTGGTTCATGAGCTCTTGTGATTGCCAAGTGCACTGTAAGAAAGATTGAATAATTTGAGTAGTCATACTTTACAGCTTAATTTAAGTACCATGATGTTTTGTGAGTGACTGAAACCAGGGGCTCTAAAACTGGGTAATTATCACACACACATAAAAAAGGGCAGCCCGCTGTATGTAGCTCCTGCTTGCGCAAGGTCCGGGGAAGGGTCTGGCCCACTTTGGGACTTCTGTATGCAGAAGTGTCACACAAACATAAAAGCTCAAAATAGTGCTGTCAGTTGTCCTTTTGGTATGATTTTGAGTCCTCGCCCAGGTGTCCCGGTGTGACCCTACCTAACACCACAGGACGCCTCAAGGTCCTACTCACTTCTTGTTGACTGTGTGCTAAGTTGTTTCTCTAGACCCTACTTAAGTAGAAAACAAGCTGAGAATGAAGGGTGAGATGCCCACAGTTATTAAACTGAACTCAATCGTGTGGACCGTATATCGTATAAGATACATCCATGCATTGGTTACAACAAATAAGCAACAACTGTATATCTAATTCATACCTCACTTGGTTAATCAGCAAACTCAATATGTTTCCTGTAGTTGTTGGCCTCTTGCACTGGGGAAAAGACCTTGTAGGGGATACTTCAAGCTTTTCTGATATTAATTTACATTTACCGTTTTATCATGTACATGTCCAGTTGAATTATTGATAGTATTTTGAATGGATGGGTTGAAATGATATTGATGTGTTTCAAATTTATAATGATGTGTTTGGAACAAAGTCTGAAGACTACTACAGAAATATACTTTGTACCAACTGTATTTAGTTCTAATAGGTCAGCTAGTTAAATAATTTATTTGGTTGCTAAGGTACTGAATCATACTGCTGCTAGGAAATTTTAATTTTTTAAGTTTGGTAAGCAACAAATCTTTTTTCCTGATGTAACGTGAAACATATTAGTAGTTACTTTCTGTTAGATACTTTTTTTTTGTTGATTCCATTTTAGTAGCTGTTTTCTGTGATATATTTTGTTGGCCAACTAAAAGGCAACATGTCCAACAAATGAGTGTTGCGAGATGCACATGCTACGGTGGATGTGTGGTTGCACAAGAAGAGACCGAAGTAGGAAATACATGGTAGGGTAAGGGTGGCACCGATAGAGAAGTTAGTCCAACATCAACTACAGTGGTTTGGGTATATCCAACGGAGATCTCCAGAAGCACCGGTTAACAATGGTGGGATTCTAAATTGTAGTGAAATATTAGGAGAGGTAGAGGACGACCAAAGTTGACATGGCAGGAGGCTGTGAAGCAAGACTTGAAGGAGTGGGATATACCTAGAGATTTGGCTCTTGATAGGACTTTATGGAAATTAGCAATTCATGTGCCTGAATCTTAGTTTATTTGTATTTTGCTACTCTTTTTTAAATCAGATTTTTAGTCTATTTATATTTTGTTACTCTCATCTTATTTTCTGTTACTTCTATTTTTAATAAATAAATAAATAAAATTGTTGGGTTTCATATCTAGCCGATCCCAACTTTCTTGGGACAAAGGTTTGGTTGTTTTTGTTGTATCGCTGAAGGTACATGTTTTTTATGCAGAGGATGGCTGCAGATTTCCTTGCTGATTATATATTTCTCGCTGTTGGGAGAGTTGGTTCAAGTACTGATTTGATTGTTCAGCGGGTGGAGTTTGTACTTGATGCGGACAAACGAAGTTACCTCATGGACCTTCTTCATGCACAGAAGGCTAATGGCACACATGGGAAGGTACATACCTTTATTTTTTTTTCCTTGATTGCTTTTATGAGTTTTGTTTGTTTTCGTGCACATAACTTGCAAGGGAAAATTAGGTGCTAGATGGGCGGTGACCCTCCGATTAGAGCTTAGGTGTGTTTAAGCGTTCCTAAGCCGCTGATATGTGTCGTGTACTGTAGCAATGATGCGTTCTAAAGTTATAGAAAATAGTAGACTTTCGATCAAAAAGGGGCCAAGTAAAAAAATGTCAAAAACTCCGCGCGTAGAGCACCAGCAACCCGGCAGACACGCACATATAGCAGTCCATTGCCTTAAAAAGGACAGACCCAGTGCGGAACCTCCCACGTGAGTTGGGGTCTGGGGAAGAATTATACGAGGTCAGTCTTACCCCCGCAATGTGCGGTACGGAGAGATGGTGTCGAACCTAGGATCTCTTGGCACTAGTGGGATGACTTCACCACTGCGCCAAACCTGTCCTCCATAGCAGCCCATTGCCTTGCCAGCGAATAAATAACAGCGTAGTGTCATGGAGAAGGAAAAAAAAAAGAGAAATAAAGCCCAGCTCTCCATCCACCAGACTACCTCACGTATGTGTTTAGGGTCTTCCCAACGCTCTGCTTGCCAAGGTTCACAAGTCGCTTAGTCGACTCTAGTTGCCTAAGAACCGACTAGGTCGATTAGTTGATCGACCTCTAGTCGTCCATCATTTTTTTAATGACAGTACCTAGTCGATACTATTAGACCTAACCTAAGTACAGAGGACTCATTGAGGTATTAGACAGAGAAGCACAACATAGAAAGAGGAAGGGAAGCTATAAGAACAGAGGAGAGAGAGGAGCTCACTCATGGCAAGGAACAGAGGAGGGGGAGGAGCTCACTAATAGCAAGGAACATAGGAGGGAAGATCTCACCTTGCTGGCAGAGGCGGGAGGTGGTGGTGCTAAATCGGCAGCCGGCAGCGTGGGCCTGGATGCTGGTGACGCGGGACCAGGTTCCAGCAGCGCGGTGGCATGGGATCTGCAACGGGGGAGGTCTGTAGAAGCGCGCCTGAGGCTCAGGGAGGGGGGGGGGGGTGGAGGCGAGGACGGGCACCACCACAGCTTTGCAGGGGAGAGGAGGTGGTCGTCGGGAATACTTTAAGATATACACGGCCCAATACACGCCCAGCCATCCATTTTTGACCTAAGGGTACCAACAGTCCAGACACTAATACTCCTCTGCCCCCAGTTTGCCCCTGCCCTACATTCCTCGTCTAGATGCAGGTATGCAGCGGTGCTGGCTGTTCAGTCGTCGTCCTCCTACCCCAGTGGCAAGCCTCCTTGCCACCTTTGTCTTCCAGGCGCGAGCTGCACCACTCCCCACTCTGATCCCCTGATGGAGTGATAATGCCGAGTAATCGCAACTAATCGTGATTAGTCAGATGACTAATGAACCTTGCTGCCTGCCAGCCACCAGTGGTGCCTCTCTCCCTCCCTGGTATTGAGCAGCAGAGGTGAGGGCGGGATTGGGGGGGCGGCAGCAAGGGATCAATTGGCGACGGCTAAAGCACTCCGCCCGCCTAATGCCTCCCAGCGCGCCTAGGCGAACGGAATACTGCCTTTTATTTCTCTGATAACTTGGCACAGCTAATTCAATCTTATTTTAACATGCTTAAACAGTTCTGATGATGTTTCTTTCTGTTTTTATCCATTTTGACTATTGCAGCAAGCTCTTACCCTGGTCTTTGTGGAGACAAAGAGAGGAGCTGATGCTCTGGAGGACTGGCTTTTTAGAAATGGCTTCCCTGCAACTAGCATTCATGGTGACAGATCACAACAGGTCAGGCGATGCTATGACTTGCGTTGTTGCTTTACTTGTTTGTTTTCATGTGTATGCTTAAAATAGTTTGGCTTGAATGCAAGTTTGGGCTACCCAGATATTTTGCTAGTGTCATGGATAATAATCATTTCACAAGCTGGATATTGCTTACTTGCTAGTTGCTACGTCCTGTTTGCCTGTTTGCTTATTAGCAATTGCAAGTCTTTTGGTACCGAAATCCCAGTGTTCCCTTTTTCTGCAGCCCTGGATACATGGACAAGAATGTAGATCATTCTGGTACAGTGAATGATACTGAATTGCTTGGTTGAATAATAGAATCAATGATTATTCTTGGTCCTTCTTTCCAAAAAAAAAAAGATGATATACTGCTTAACCATAGTACTGATTGATCTTGTGCAGGAACGAGAGCATGCTCTAAGATCCTTCAAAAGTGGAGCAACTCCCATCCTTGTGGCGACTGATGTTGCTGCACGTGGACTTGACATACCACATGTTGCCCATGTGATAAACTTTGACCTCCCAAATGATATTGATGACTATGTCCATCGAATTGGAAGGACTGGACGTGCTGGTAAATCTGGCCTGGCGACTGCATTCTTCAACGAGAGCAACATTTCCCTTGCAAGGCCGTTGAGTGAGCTCATGACTGAGGCCAACCAGGAGGTCCCTCAATGGCTTGAAAGGTATGCTGCCCGCTCAGCCTATGGAGGTGGTGGTGGTAGAAGCCGCAGAGGAGGTGGTGCTAGATTTGGTGGCCGTGACTTCCGGCGAGACAGGGGCAGTGGCGGAGGCGGTGGTGGTGGATACGGAGGGTCGTCAGCATATGGAGGTGGCCATGGCTATGGCGGCGGCGGCGGCGGCGGTGGTGGTTTGAGCTCTTGGGACTGAATATCAGATGAATCAACTGTGGTCAATTGGTTTCCTACGGATGAAATGAATGTTTGGAACTTGTAGCTTGACTGATTGAGTTGGGGTGTTGGGAAACGTCACCTTCACCTGGGCTCTGGTTTTAATCTTTTACCTGTACTAGGTATTAGCTTTTGTTTTTATCTGAATTGGAGGGCTTATATTGGCCTCGTGCTTCTGTTGTCTCTTACGTTGCTATGTTTTTTATTATCTATAATTTCGATCTTATTCACCGTGTGGCTTTAGGTTCATTAGTTCTAATCGCTGTACAAAAAATGGCCTGCTTAAACTTTCGTCCATTACTTACTATGAATCGAGTTGTATAGTCAACCAAAAGGGAGCAGATCCAAAGCTGCAGCGCGAAGGGACACAGGTAAGCCAGGACTCAGGAGGCACATCCCTTGTGTCGTTTATGTTAAGAATAAATAATTACAATAATGAACACTTAAGTCCTAATGACGGTTACGCTTCTTTCGGGAGCGGTTCCTCCGCGAATTGGTGCGACGACGGCGGCGGTTTCATCCTGATCGGGTGTTAGTGTCTAATAAACATGTATATAAAAAATACAATGATTAATAAGAACAACAGATTTTATTTTGTCAAACATTTGTCTATTCCAATTCATAACGCATTATCAGCATATAAGTCAATCACGAGTTCATAGGTAAGAACTGAGATCGGCATCATAAGAATAAGGATTTAGACAGTAAAAATGACGAAGAACAATCTTACCAAGTCTCTAATCCATAGTCTTATTCAAGTTTTGGACCGCTTTGGTCCATCAAGTGGCAACTGCCGCAAATGCCATCGGCGACACCCTGCACGAAGAAGACACCAGCGACAACAGACTATACAGAACAACAGAGGAAGAAACAGACTCCGACGATAAAATCAGAGGGCCACCCTTAATCTAGACCGGTTTCGCTGGACTGGAGGGGACCCCGGAGCGGGATCTTCACGATAAGCACAGGAAAATATCCCTAACCCCATGTTTAAGGCTATGGATCGACCACCATCTCCATCTCTCGAACCATCATCTTATTGCCCGATAGAGCCCTCAGACCCTGCCTACTCTCCATGGAGTCACCGGAAAGTGTCTTGCATCATCCATAGTATGGGCCCATGCCCATACGCGGTTGCACAAAGGCAACCAGTACTTTCATCATTGGGTAGGGGAGAAGGAGAAGGGGAAAAACTCACCGATACAGTGGAAAACACGGTGGTAACTGCTATCCGAGAAGAGGGCGACGTGCTCGTGGTGGCCGTCACCAACGAAGACGACAAACCGATCGACTTCATCTCGGTGCGAGACTCACCACCCCCACAACCAGCATACAGGCAAACGGCACATATCTGAATCGTTCCACTAGGGTGCCCTACCGAACCCCTAGCACCAAGAAGATGAACAAAGTGCATCAATCTCTGGATTTGGCGCTCAACCGCCGTCACCAACACCAAATCCTTCAGATCCAACTGCAACAAGTGAGTCACCACCGCTCCGGAGCCCCGTAGGAGGCAGAATCATCCGTCGCTTCACCCACCTAGCAACACCGAGTTACTCGGGTTGTCGACCAGGGGCTTGGTCCCTTCCCCATCGTTCTTGAGGACCTAGAGACGGGGATGGGGTAGATGGAGGAATGGAGAAGGTGCGGCGCCGTCGACGCTGCAAGGAAATGGTGGATCGAAGCGGAGGATTCGAGGAGGTGGTGGAAGACTCAAGAGGAGCTGCGACGCGAGGAGAAGGGGAATGGAGTGTCGGCAAACCCTAAGCCCCCCAACCCCATTTCAAGGTCGTGGGATGGGCCAAGACGATCGACCCAAATGGGCCAGGCCAAATCAAAATGGTCCTAATGGGCCAGTGTAAATAAAACTTTGTTTTATTTCTATTTATAGTTTAATTTGATTTACAATTTTCTTTGGAAATCATATTAATTTCTGATATAAAACAAGAAACTTTATGTAAATATTAGATTTTATATTTAGATTTAAGTCAATTTCACGTATTTGTAATACACTTGTGTAATTATAGTATTGTATATATATACTTATTCAATTTTCATTTCCATGGAATTTGAATTGAATATGGTAAAATAACATAGTTATTTTGACAAGAAAATTTATATGAGGCAATGGAAATAAATGATTATTTCTTGCAAATTCATCAAACTCATGGAGTTTATAAAAGATGAATTACATATAAATTTAAAACTCATGGAGTTTTTACTTTACAATACACAATAAATTGTACTAAATATGAAATTGATATATTTCATTTGATATGAAATCTAAAAATATAATATAAACACATGGTGTTGAATGAGTCTTTTTCACTCATATATCACAAGAACGCAAATATACTTGCGTATGTCACAATGTAACCTAGATTCTGACAAAATCATGGCTACCTATTGTAGGACTAATGACTCGAGAATTCGAGGAACTTGCTCTTGATGGGCATTATTATCCTACATGGGCAATGGACGTCAAGATAAGTTTGGCCCTAAGAGGGATGTACGAGGCAATACTTCCACCTCAAGATCGACAGCAGCAATTGCCTCCTACATACAAGTACAATACCTTATATATTTTAAGGTATCATATGCATCCTGATTTAAAATCAGAGTATGTGTTGGAAGAAGAACCAAGTGTTCTTTGGAATGCTCTTCAAAATCGTTGTGAACAGCAGAAAGCAGTAATTTTACCTGAGGCAAATCATGATTTGATACATTTACGCCTATAGGATTATAAATCTATTGAAGATTATAATCATGATGTTTATAAGATTTGTGCTAAATTACAGTTTTGTGAAAAAGAACCTTCTCATGAAGAAAAGATTGAGAAAACTCTCACAACTATGCTTCTATCAGATAGGATCTTAAAGCATAAATACCATGCAAGAAATTACCTACGTTACTCATAACTAATACAAGATCTACTTCAAGCAGAGAAGCATGATGAACTCACTATGAGAAATCATCACTAACGTCCTATTGGTACGGCTCCACTGCCTGAAGTTAATTATAGTTCAAAGGATAAAGGAAAAATGGATGATGTTAAATCATCTAAGTATGTTGGTAAGTTCAATAAAGGCAAGACAAATATGCATAAGAAGAACAAATCCAAAGAATATAACAATGGGAACGGAAAGAAACCATTTAAGTGCCACTGTTGTGATGGACCTAATCATATTGCAAAGAAATGCAAGACACCCCCAACACTTGGTTGATTTGTACTAGAAATCTCTTAAAGAAGAAGAAAAAGCAAAAGGATCATATGAAGCACATTTTAATGCTACATCTGATGAGACTATAACTTTGGGCAAGCAACCTGATGAGGAAGCAAAGCAAATTGCATCGAACGTTGACGATGTTGACGAAGAAAACATGATCGTTGAATACAATGCCAGCAATATGTTTGGAGACCAAGAATTGGCTCCAATTAGTTTTAATAGAATTTTTAAGTAATATATCGTCATTGTAAATATATAAGTGTGACATCAAAGATTGTGATTTATATTGTAATATAACATATCAATATTTTGATATAGTGAATATGTATGTATAATTTTTTATACTGAAAATTTTATTATTTCATATAGATCCTTGAAGTCAATCCAATGGAATAAAAAATATGCCTAGTTGATAGTTGCATAACAAACTCTATACTTTGGGAAACAAAATATTTTCAAACTCCTACAAAAGAACTGAGAATATTTTAACTATTGCTGGGCATGATACGAATATAGTTGGCTCTGGACGAGCTACTATAGTCCTTCTCATGGGTACACAAGTAACAATCGAGAATGCACTTTTGTATTCTGATTCTACTCGTACATTACTAAGCTATAGATATATCCGTATGAATGAGTTACATATAAATACTCATGAAGAAAATAATGAGGAGTTTCTCCATATTATTATAAAAAACAGTGATAGCTATGATATTCTAGAAAGAATATCTTGCTTACCGTTTGGATTATATTATACATATATACATACATACATACATACATACATACATACATACATACATACATACATACATACATACATACATACATACATACATACATACATACATACATACATACATACATACATACATACATACATACATACATACATACATACATACATACATACATACATACATACATACATACATACATACATACATACATACATACATACATACATACATACATACATACATACATACATACATACATACATACATACATACATACATACATACATACATACATACATACATACAGTCTGTTCCACATGTTACATACAAGGTAGTCTTCCAAGAAGTAGATGCATTCAAAACCTGCCATGAAAGACTTGGACATCCAGGAGTTGGAATGATGAGGAAGATTATAAGTAATAGTTATAGTCACAATTTAACTTCAGCCAAATTTTTGAAATCTTCATATTTTATATGACAACATGTGCAACTGGAAAATTAATCTTGAGACCATCACCAATCAAGATTAAAGTGGAACCATTTAAATTCCTTGAAAGAATTCAAGGAGATATTTGTGGACCAATAAGACCCTCGCCGGGACCATTCAGGTATTTTATGGATTTAATAGACGCATCTACAAGATGGTCAAATGTGTATTTTTTTTGTCGACATAAAACCATGCATTTGCTAAAGTTATGAGGCAAGTCATAAGATTAAAAGCAAATTATCCTGAACATGGACTAAAATCTGTAAGGTTAGATAATGCTGCATAATTCACTTCAAAAGTTTTCAATGATTATTGTATGGTTCAAGTAATTGAAGTGCAACATTCAGTACTATATGTACATACTAAAAATGGATTGGTTGCGTCTCTTTTTAAAAGAATTAAATTGATTGCAAAACCATTATTACACAACTGTAATTTACCTATTACATGTTAGGATCATGCAGTTCTACACGTTGTAGACCTAATACAATTGCGATCAACTGCATATCATAGTGTCTCCCCACTATGTCTAGTACGTGGTAATGCTCCAAGCATTTCCCATCCGCGGAAATTTGGTTGTGCAGTAATATGCACCAATTTCACCACCACAGCATACCACAATGGGTCCTCATGGGAAGATAGGTATATATGTAGGATATCATTCTCCTTCAATAATAAAATACCTAGAACACATGACTAGAGATTTATTTACAGCAAAATACACTGAATGTATTTTAATGAGGATCATTCCCCGGCATTAGGGCGATATCAGAATGTCAGGAAATAAATTAGGATGATAAATCTAGTATATCCTCAGACCGGCGTACACAAGAGATTGAACTTTAAGTTCGAGGATAATAAATTTGCAGAATGCTACAAATAATTTGTCATATGCACTCATAGATTATAATGGTGTTATGAAATCTTGGAATCATGCGGTAAATGCACCTAAATGAGTGGAGGTACCAAAGAAAACCACACTAGCCCCTTCTACCAAGAAGAGAGGGAGAGTAGAACCTAAAAGAAAGGATATCGCTTCGGAAAAGCGAACAAGAAAGGAGAGACCAAAAGCTCCTAGAAAATCCAAGAATGTGATGAAACCACAAAGAGTGCAACATTATTTGAATACAAATTGAAAGTCGCCTAGAGGGGGGTGAATAAGCAATAAGACCTGAAATGACTTAATCAAACGAGATTAAATTCCTGAGGCCGAACTTGTTTGGACAGGGCCGGACTAGTCCGCTCAACACGGGATGAAAACCTAAAAACTTGGTTTCGACAAATTATTTGCGGAATTTAAGTTCAACCAAGATGTAAAAAATGTATAGTAACTTGGTATAACTAAGATTGGAAGATTTAAGCACTTGGATCACAAGATTTTAACAAATATCAAAAGTGAAAGTCAATATGAACAATATGAACCCTAATAGCAATACTAGTGATCACAAAAAGTAAAATACAAGTGAGATAAGATTTATCCGTGGTTCAGCTCCACAAAGAATCCTACATCCACGTTGAGAAGTCCACACAAGGACCGGGTCTCACTTGACCCTTCTCTCACCAAGCCACCACGATGGCCGGCTTGGTTTCTACTATATCAATGGGTAATCACCAAGTTTGATGGGGATGCTCACAAGTTGAGGCTCCCACAAATCAATACAATGAGGAGCACACGAAGCTCAACTCACACATGCCACAGAACACAATCACAATGTGCAAAGAGATCAAACCAAGAGCCCAAGCGCGATGTTCTTCCTTCACACTCCTCTCCAAACCCTAATATCTTCAAGATTTGATCTTAGAGGGCTAGTAGGACGAGTAGAAGGCTTTGGAAGGCTCTTGGTCACTTGTGGCGGCGCTAGAGTTCAAGACCTGTTCAAATGAGGTCGGGGGTCCCCTTTTTATAGGGGTCCCGAGTCCCTTCTACTGACCTCAGCAGAAGGGCAGACTAGTCCGACAACTGGCCCCACACTAGTCCGGCAAATGGGACCACTGACCTGTGGTCAGGTCCCGACAACTGCCACACTACGCGACGATTGTCACGCTACCCGCTAAATTTTCAAATTCAAACGGTCACTAAACAATGAACTAGTTCGGTCCAAAACGGACTAGTCCGAAATAGGACAGAAGGGTTTAGTCCGTCCCAAAATGGACTCATCTGGGTAGACCCGGACTAGTCCGGCCACAGGGGCAGACTAGTCTGGCTCTCTAGGATTTCTCTCGGTTTATCTCACTAAGTCTCAAACGGACTAGTCCGTACCCCTATAAACAAGTCCGGACCTTTCCAGAGAGTTTTGGTCCATTCAAAAACGGACAAGTCCGTTCTTCCAGGACTTAGCTCCAAAATCACTCATAATCACTCCAGGGATGTTTGGTCCATCTGAAAATGGACTGGTCTGTCTGGCCGGACTAGTCCGGCCTCCTAGGATCTTTTCTCATTTTTGGCTTCTCACTTAGGTGTTTCTATCAATCACCACTTTGAGCCCCTTAAAATGATCTCAATGCACATGATACATCCACCCTCTCACATGACACGGCTCATATAAGCTCAACTTCATAGAAACTCTAATTTCTACTCTTGAGCCTTTGACGCCCGTTATATCCTTTTCCTTTTTGAAGGGTTTCATTTCATTTCAATCATTGTACTTGTACTTAAGATCAACTTAGCTCATTAGACTCTTAATTGTCATCATCAATCATCCAAAACCCCCGGGGATGCCTAGATGCACTTTCACAAATAATCCAGAGTTTAGTTCTCAAGCGCACAATATAAATGAGACTAGAAGATCGGAAAATTCCAACAATCTCGTATTGGGAAAACCATGACACGTCGAATGGAATAGAAGAGATTTCCATTAATTATACTAGTTCAAGGAAAGTATTTGATCATAGTACAACTATTACAGACCTATGTTTTTCAACTGTCATTGCTGAAAATTTCCAAGATGATCCTGATTCTAAGACCATGGAAGAGTGTAAGAAATGCTCAGACTGGAACAAATAGAAAGATGCAATTGAAGCTGAGCATAACTTTCTTAAGAAGAAAAAGATATTCGCTGATGTAATACCTACACCTCAAAAAACCTTTCTTGTTGGGTTCAAGTGGGTTTTTGTTCAAAAAAAAACAAAAATAATGGGATAGTAAGATACAAAGCGAGGTTGGTTGCACATGGTTTTACGCAGAGACCTGGAGTTAATTTTAATAAAACATATTCCTCAGTGATGAATGGAATAACATTTTGATATTTAATATCTCTAGCAATGCAAAAGCATTTATCCATACAGGTGATGGATGTTGTGGTCGCATATTCATATGGATCGTTAGATTCGCATATATATACATGGAAGTTCCTGATGGAGTTTCTCTACCGAATACAAATGTAAATCGCAATATGTATTGTGTAAAACTTATCAAATCCTTGTATGGATTAAAACAATCAGGAAGGAGGTACAACCGACTAAAAGAATTCATCCTAAACAAAGGATATTCAAATAATGATGATTGTCCTTGTATATTCATTAGGAAATCAAATACTGGTTTTTACATAATATTAGTATATGTTGATGACCTAAATATTATTGGTCATGAAAAGGAAATAAATGAAGCACATAATCATCTTAAGAAAGAATTCGAAATGAAAGATTTGGGTAAAACCAAATTTTAGGATTATAAATTAAACATCTTCAGGAGGGTATCTTTTTGCATCAGGCTGCTTATGTTAAGAAAGTATTTGAAAATTTCAATATGGACAAAGCATACCCTCAAAGGATTCCAATGGTAGTTCGTGCCTTGGAAAAAAGATAAAGATCTATTAGGCCGAAACAAGAAGATGAACGAGTTTTGGGAGCAGAATACTCATACCTTAGTGCTATTGATTCATTAATGTATCTAGCAAATAATACAAGACCCGACATTGCGTTTGCGGTAAATTGTGTTGCTAGACATAGTGCAGCACCAACTATGCGTCATTGTAAAGGAATTAAAAATATCTTAAGATATTTAAATGGCACAATAGATCTTGGTTTATTCTTACAAAGAAATCAAGAATCTAATCTAGTCGGATATATTGATGTTGGCTATTTATCTGATCCACATAATGGTATATCACAAATTGGATTTGTGTTTTTACACAATAGGACTGCTATATCATGGAAGTCTTAAAAAATTATTGTATTATACGAGGCATCAAGAGAATGTGACTGGTTTGATTAACCACATTGAAATATCATGTGGTCCAGGTGCAATTAAGTCAGCTACTATCATCTATGAAGATAATGATGCTTGTGTTGCTCAGATGCAAACGGGATACATAAAGACAAATTATTTTATCCACAAGAACTACAAGTACATGGAGAAATTATTGTTACACAAACGAAGTCTTGTAATAATCTTGCAAATTTATTTACTAAGTTCTTACCACTAGCTATATTTGACAAATGTGTCAAAAGCATTGGTATGAAAAGACATAAAGACTTGCAAGGTTTAGAAGAAGAACCTATGTGAAGTATTCTAATCAAGCATCACATTGTACTCTTTTTTCCTTTATGAGTTTTACAAAATTTCTGATTGGAAGATTTTTAACGAGGCAATGTGCACACAAATTTTATGTCTGTCTCTTAATTTTTTTCCCAATGGGTTTTTGAAGGAGACATATAGACATGTATTATATAAAATATATATAAATGTGTGTCAGCTGTCCAAGGGGGAGTGTTAAGAATAAATAATTACAATAATGAACAGTTAGGCCCTAATGACAGTTACACTTCTTCCGAGTGCGACGACGGCGGTTCCTCCGCGAACATGGCAGCGGTTCCATTCCGATCGGGTACCAGTGTCCATTGAACATGTATATAAGAAACACGATGATTAATGAGAAGAACAACAGATTTCATTTTGTCGAACATTTGTCTATTTCAATTCATAACAGTTTAGTACTTCAGGACGAGCTAATGGCTAAAGGACGTGTCCTGTGAAATTCGGTTAAATTTTCAGTTAAATCTGATTTCCATTTTGTGAAATTTGGTTAACCGAGTTTTAAACGGTTTTCAAGTCATACTAACATGATTGACCAAAAATTTTGGTTAAATTCAATTTTCATTTACGAAATTCGGCTAACTAAAATTTATTTGATTTTCAAGTCATATAAAACAACCTATCGATTTAATCTATATTTTAACCCACATATCACACAGACCATAAAAACAAAACACAATAATATTGATCTTCATACTCTGAAAATTTTGTTGCAGCCTAATCTCAATGATTTCCTCCACCACCACCCACCCACCCACCCATACTTGCCACTTTTATATGTTTATTACTATTTTTTAAGCTTATTGTAATTTTTACCAACTAAATTATATTATACATTAATATACAATTAACCACAACACCAAACCAAATCAATCATAATGTGCAGTTATTATTTCTTGGAATCATTTCCATTCTTCGTAACCAAAATTTTGCTGAAGGCCCACCCCATTACAACAGCATCATCACCTTTAATGCAGTCAATTCTAACGGAAGAGCAACGTGCTCTGTTTCACCGACAAAACTTTACTCCAGTATTATTACAAATACTATTAGAGTCCACATAAAGAACAATGTACAAAGTCAAATCAATTAAAACTGTTTCGTTTTAGCTGAGACAAGTTGGATCCAACAGGAAACCATGCTTACATATAAGAATTAATTGAATTCTCGAGCTTTTGGAAGTATGAAAGCCAAGACAAAGTCATAGAAAAAAAACTTCGAACGCCCCTGTTTTAGCCATTTGCGACAATTTCGTGGATCTTTTCACTGATCTCTGGATCATCCGATCTGACAGCTAGCTTCATGGCTACCTCCTTTGGGGCACTAATTCCAAATGACAGTCTCACTAAGACTTTCACGTTACCGATAAATATGCCAGAGAGTAGACAAGTGTGTGACCTTGAATTGCTTGGAACAACATCAGTTCCCTACAAGCCAAAAGGAAAAAAGTCTGATGTCAGATTATCGTCAGATTAAAAATGACTGAAGATGATGCTAAATCATGCATCAGTGAGAAAAATGTGAAAGAGTCAAAGAATCCAAATAAAAGCCGTAACAAGCAGGCTGAGAACCAGAAATCCTGATGCTCCAGCTGTTTCTGGTTGTTTTGAACACATACTGACAAATTTGTTGAACTTAACACTTGAGGAGGAATTAAATTGGAGTTGAGCAGGATTGAACAAAAAATAGCAGGGACTAGTCAAACAAGTAGTAGGTAAAGACCATTAAATCAATTGGGGGTGAAAACTGAAGGACTAACCTCACAAGGTTGCATGCCGAGGATGGTTATAACAGCACTGACAGCCTCAGCTAAGCTCTCCCTTACTCCAAGACCGTACTCGTCGACCCTCTCACTTTCTGGATCCATGCTCTCCCATGCATTTCGAAAGTTGGAGACTCCCACCTTCAACATATAATCAGCAGAAACAATTTCAAGATCTTCAAGCTGGTACTCATCCTCAACACCATCATCCTCAGCTTCGCCTGATGATGGGTCAACCTGAAACACAGAACAAAATGAGTCCTTCAAATTATTCTTTGGTGAATCAAACTGGAATATGCCGAAGCAGTTCACAGGTCCCCAGTGTGTCTGGCATCTTATTTAGGACGAGAACATATAAGTGTTACAGATCGACCTTAATCCATTTAATTTGCAAACAAATAAATGTAACAGATTTATAATGTCATCTCAGTCTCAGCCAAGGTTTTTTGCACCTAACTGGAACTCAATGCGCTTGGGTACATTGCAATAAAGATAGAAAAGAACAAAACTGCACATTTTGAGTTGATACTTTTATCTGGATCAGTTTAGGGCAGAACACCATCTTATTATTATCAAAGAGCATATGTGGCTAATAAGATACATGCGAAGATGGTCACAGGCAGAAAATAAAAAACCTATTTGGCTGAGGACAGGTTAGTTGAGCTAATATATCAAACATGCTCACGGAAATCCAACCACGCCAGTAATCAGAAACCAGACTAATCAAAAGAGCTTCCTAATCAGACATCAAGCTAAATTACGAAGTACTAATTTCTCAATATTGTCTTACATAGTTACATGCGAGCAGGGAACTAATCGTACACACAATGGCCAACCCTCCGAAAAGGATATCACAGACAATGTGCAACAATAGAAAGAGCAGTACTGCTGCAAACACGTACCTCCTTAACAATGAATCTCAGTATATTTGAAAACTTGCCAGTGGCCAGGACACCTTCTGGCTTTTCAAAAGCCACAAAGGTCTGCCCGGGGGAATCATAAGGTAAGGATCTTAAAGGCTTTGACACAACTTCCGAAAATTCATCAGCCTCGGAAGCATCGACATAAACAACCACCTGTGGAATAGTGTTAAGAAAGACAACTTTCAAAACACATTACAATATTACATGGCACACAATCCTACGTAGCAAGAAGTAACTTACCTCCTCCAGCAACTGTTCAGGAATTGTGTTGGTACAGTTGTATTGGAGCACAACATGACCATCAAAAATATGTTTGACAACATTCACTGAATATTCAGTCTCGGCTTCAGTTAATTCTACTGGTGCTGATGACTGAAATAGGGGACAAGAAATTATAACAAAGAATTGTACTTCAGCCAGGTGCATATTCCATTAAAAAGAAAAGAAAATTATGCCAACCTTAAAGAGCATTCCAAAGCCAGCGAATTCAGGAATGGATGAAAGAAGCTTCTCATATGATGCATCAACGGTAGGAATAGGACCACTGACAGCAGATGGACCTGTTGCTTTCTTGCCTGTGGCTTTTTTGTCAGCAACGGGTTGTGATTTTGTTTCCTTCGGAACAGATGAAATATCAAAGGGTTCATTTGAAGGTTCCTGTCAATATGTCATTAGAATATAAGACGTAGACATAATAGTTTCAATCAAAATAATATTAAAATAATAAAGACATAATAGTTTCAATCAAAATAATATTAAAATAATAAAGACATAATCTAAAAATATGAGACATACATAATTCCGCAGGCTTGTTTCCAAGTTCACTAGTGGAATGTCAAGTGAACCAAAGAGGAAGTCATTCACATCCTTCTCAGTCTCACCAACTGTAGCTTCCCCGCCTAACAATTTGAGGTAAAGAGTCGATCTGTCACGTACCTGGAAAGCGGAAAAATGGCATATAGCATATCAAATGTCAGATAAGAAAAGGCTTCTAGCTCGATATCGAACAAGGCCATCCAAAAAATAAAAGAGTTATTTTATAATTTATATTTTTGTCAACAAAGTTGCTTAAGCATGAGGTTACTGAATTGTATCCAACAGGGCACATAAGTATCTTGATGTGAAAAAATTTCAACCAACCTCATCATCACCATCAAACAGGCAACGTCTCAAGAGGACAAATATGCGAGGCTGCATAAAAAGATTTTAAGCCCAACAAAAAATTAATTGCAAATACATAACATAAAAAGTATATATTAAAGTATAAAAAATATTACGCAGGTACCTTGAGTGAGTCAACCAGTGCGCCAAACTTTGCCAATGTGCTTACTGCACTAGCTCGAACTGTAGCATTTTCAAGTATCACCCTATTATATATGTAGCGTATGTATTTACTGGGGTCTGATGTTTTTGGTCCTTCATTTCCCAAAAAGTGGAGTATCTGTTGCAAGATAGAAAAACAATTAACAGTAAATTGGCTATTTAACGTATACTGCCTTCATTCTTAAATTGATGTTGTTAGGACAACAACCCTTGTTCAAAATTGAACTAAAATTGTTGTTCTGATGAGAACAATTTAAAAGTGGTGGTGGGGGGGGGGGGGGGGGGGGGTAGTTCAGGGTAACACCTAAAAATTATAACAAATACGTAAAAATCTACACAACTGACCAACTCAAGTAGTTCATAAATATAGTTTACTTATGGTGAACACTCATTATGACAAATTTATACAGCTGACCAACTCAAGTAGTTCATAAATCAAGTTTACCTATGGTGAACATTCATTATGAAATGTTAATATCAGAAACTATATACTGCATTCAAGAGTTACGGTTTTCAGTTTCGTAACCCTGCAACGTTTGTCTTCAAAAGGGGAAAAAATATATGTACAGTACAGTATAACATACATAATTGACAATAAGGAAATTAAGTACATATCCTACAGCTATCAATTTTCCAGATTACAATCCTGTAGAATGATAGCTTGGTTATTACCTGAGTGGACAAATAGGTGAACTCACAGTCTTCTATGAATTCACATAAGTGAAATAAACCACTTTCCTTTGCATCAGGGATATCTCTAATTAATATGATGATTGAGTCAACAATAGCTTTCTTATATTCAAATCCACCCTCTTCTCGTAGTATATTGCTCAAGAAGTTCATCCTGGAAATATGGAAGTTAATGCTCGTTGAAAAGAAATTAAAATGACGTTTGTGAAAGAACATATACAACTCTACATACAGTGAGCGATATTTCAGGGGGAACTTCAAGCACAAGGATCTTATTGCTTCTACCACAACAATCTTGAATTCATCAGCAATGTCTGACATAAAGTTAGTCATCTGTTTCATTAAACGATCAACACTTGACTCATTGCCTGTCTTCAGCAAAGTTGTAATAGCAAGAGTTGCAATGCTCCTGTTCTGATCAGAGATTAAGCTCTCCATGTCTATGTTACAATTTGTGACGGCCAAAGGATGAGTAGATGCAACCTGTAGCACGCAGTCAAGACAAAGTATCAACAAAAAATCTTGCCAAAAACCCATAAACACTCAGTTTCATACAAGCAGTAAAGAGACTGCTAATGCCACCAGCGAAATGGGGGTTATAAAAACAGAACTCCCAATGAATTTTCACGACAAGACTGATAACAATGAAAAGTTTTTTTCAATTTCAAATGAAGTGATGGGCATCTGTGAAATGGGAGTCATAAAAACATCATTCCAGATAGCCCCCAGAACCAGAAATGAATTTTCACGACAATCGACAAGACCAATCACACTGGAAAGTTTCTTCCAGTTTCAAATGAATTGATGGAAATCAATGGTCACATAACAACTAAGAAAAAAAGTAAACTTTATTGATGTGGCACTGGAAAAAGATATTAGCTTCATAACTTGCCAAAATCTGTGTCCTAAAACATCTCATCTTGCATCAAGCACAAGACATCAGTCCAGTCAGATAACCCAAGGGCATGCCTATGTCCTAATGAAGGATCAGCTATTACAGATCTCAATTTAAACATAAACCTAGGTAGAAAAAAATGATGCATTTGTGGCTTGCAAAAGCAACTATTCAATATCTATCAAGGAAATAAAAGGGTTCATTTTCCATCTATGTTTTATAAGAAAGCCTAATGGATGAACAAACACAAACTGATTGTCATGATAAACAAACTGTCAATACTAACTGTCGTTTACTTGTCCTTAAGATTCAAGAAAAAATATATGCAGACTTCATGTCAAGCTGAAATACATCTTGATACGGAACATAATGAGATATTTCTACGTTATTGTGGTTTTGTGATGAAAAATAGCAGACATCCAAATATATTGGCAACTATGACATAAATCAATGTCTTACATCATGTATAAGATCAGAATTTTGCAACAGACCTACCTTATTAAGCGTGCGAACAGCAGCAAACCTGAGAACAGGTTTGGATGAACTTAAGAACAACTGCAGCACAGTAATTGCTGGTGTAAGCTCACGGCTAGTGACACCATTTAGTTCAGTAATTGCTCTTGCAGCCTCAAGTATGACCATTTCTGCTTTGTTCCGGAGACAGGACTCCAGGAAATCAAAGAAAGGACGATCACCACCTTGGTTTGTGCCAGAGTCCCTAATAACCTGTGGATGCCACTGTTTCAGATACTATGATCTACCAATACACCTCTGCAGAATGAGATAAAATAACATACCTGGCTAGTGTATCGAATAAGTAGGCATTGTGCCAGAGGTGAGCGAACTGAACCCCTAGTTAAACTAGTGACAAGCTTGCTGACAGCCAATCGGTCATTTTGCCTAACCTGAAATGTCAAGCAGATAAGAAGACAAGTTGGGACTCTAGAAAACAATTTATGATTTAGCATGATGATCCTTGTTGGCCAAAAGAGACAGATAAGCACATTCCATCACCTAAAACCATAGTTCGGACATGTGCACCCTACTCAAAGAAGCAAAAAATGTCAAACTTACTTGATGAAGAAGAGCGAGGGCATGAAACTGAACAAGAGCAGATCTCGACTGCACAGCCTCCTGGACCTCATTGCTCCATCTTTTCACAACTTCTGGACTTGTCTGCCCACAGTGCATATTACATATTGGGTGGGCTAAAGGTGACAGTGACATGAAGTACAGTAAGAACAAAATATGCAGCACATACCTGAAGCAAGTAGATGCCACTGACAAGGGCTGCACTGGCAACAACAGGATTCTTGTCCACAATGGCTTGCTTCAAATACCTCTCAATTTGGGTGAGAAGAGTTGAGTCGATGATACGACAAAGAACTCGAATAGCATTGGCACGGTACATGTCAGTTTTACTATTCATGTCCTTCATCAACGAGCTGGTCACTATGATCACCTAAAAAATAAAAGAATCGACATTACTCCCACTGTCCCACAGATCACTGAACACATGGTGTCACGATGTGGAAACCGATATTCACCAACCTCATCCGCTGAAGGAGAGAGTTCTTTGATCATGAGGTACACCATCCTCCTAAGCCCAGCATCCTTGGACTGAAACAACTTGGTTGTCGCAAAGAAGACCTCTGTGGCCTCCACCTACAAAATTTTTCCATACTCATGTTCCTATCAATGAGCACAGATCCAAAACTTACCAGCAGTATTGCAAAAACTGCCATTGCACAGCATCCACGTTTTTTGTATCCTTAGACGGATAGACCCCGATTATACTCCCTAGACATGTGTTTTATGTGCCCCGCACATCAAGCATTTGTACCCCTCCCCTGATGTTATTCAGTAATGCAGATGTTGCACCTAACTTTCTAAGTCCCAATACTTAACAGAGAACTAAAACTAAGGTTGTTGGGAAACAAAAGCATACTTTCAAATGTACAGGATCAATATTATTACAAACTAAGACAAGCAAGCTGAATTCACAAGGGCACATCGTGACCAAGCTTGGATGAGGTACTCCCTCCTTCCCCAAAAGTTTGTCACCTTTTAGTTCATTTTCATGACCAAGCGTGGATGAGGTACTCCCTCCTTCCCCAAAAGTTTGTCACCTTTTAGTTCATTTTTGAACTAAAAGGTGACAACCTTTTGCGGACCAGAGGGAGTATATGCTAGTGTACCTTGGTAAAGCTGTCGCCCTGGTTGAGCAGGTACAGGAGCTTGGTAATGACCTACAGATACAGAGCATCAGAAATCAAAGTGTATTAATTCACGTTGGACAGTTCGCGAGATCCCGTGGAGGAATAGATGAAACGCGGTAGGGCAAAGGCAGGCACCTGGCAGCATCGGCGCGCGTCGAGCTGGGGGTCGTGGAAGACGCGGGCCTCCTGCAGCACGGCGCCCTTCTCGATGCCGAGGAACGGCGAGTAGTACTCTGTGGAGGAGGCAAGCAAGCAAGCGGTAAGTGAATCGGTCGAACGCAATGGCCACGGGCGCGGCGGTGATCCGAGCGGATCGGCGCCAGATCTGGGTCCCAGCGGCGGCAGATCTGAGCACGT
Source organism: Tuctoria greenei (assembly GCA_036927565.1). Lineage (NCBI taxonomy): Eukaryota > Viridiplantae > Streptophyta > Magnoliopsida > Poales > Poaceae > Tuctoria > Tuctoria greenei. The sequence goes on along the minus strand of JAYESD010000011.1, from coordinate 124,667,481 downwards.
GCCCGCGCGAGAGAGCGCAACCGGCGGCGCGGGGGAGGAGAGGCGCTCGGGCGCGTACGCACCTTCCTCGTCGAGGTCGTCGTCCTTCTTCACGACGAGCGGCTGCGCCATGATGGCCGCGTGTGCGGTCGGGGCGACGCGGGGAGAGTGCGCCCGAGCCGGCGTTAGGCGCCGGGGCGGGGGAGAGCAGGAGCCGCGGCGGCGTCGGCGCTGGGGCTGGTCGCGGTGGCCTCGCTGGATTCGGGAGCGAGGTACGGGAGGGAGGAGGCTTTACAGGAGTGGCGAAGCGGGCGGCATGGATCTGAATCTGGCACGATGCAGGCGTCTTGAGCTTGGAGCGTGTTTCCTTTTCCTTCGGATGCAATTCAACTGTGCCGACCCGCTGCTTCCTAAGGTAGCGTAACAAAAAAAAAAAAAAAACTAAGACATAACGAGCATGATCATGGTGAGATCATTTAAAAGCAAGAAGGAACAAGGGAATATTTTGTTTAGCCCTAACTGTGAGTTGAATTATGATTTTACCTTTGAAATTAGAATTTGTGATTTTACTCCCATTTTTTCAAACAAAACTAAAGTGCATTCTTACTCTGTTAATGTTTGTTAACAGTGTTAAGTACGAGAAAGAAAAAATACTCTTATGATTTTACCCTTTTTTTAATTTATATTGTGATTTTACCTCTATTTAATATATTAATAATAATAGATTGAGAATGTATTTGGTACTATTTTGAACAAGGTATTTTTTTGAATCAAATTCAAGGAAGAAAGGATGATAAATTTCTCTCAATGAAGACAAGCACATAAATGGCAACTCGAAATTTTATCGCTATACTTGTGATCAGCAATATGTCTTGTTTATATTTGTGCATAAGAGAATTTTAAAAGTATACATAAACCGCAAGTTCTATCCGCTACAACACCGTATATCTGCAATTGTATACTTCCTCCGTTCTCCAAATATTTGATGTCTTCTAATAAAAAGAAAATAAGAAGATGTGAAATTTTGGAAATGGACGGAGTACTTTTTAGGAAAGCCTACCACAAATTGATGTCAAAATAGAAATTGTCGGAAATTGACGTCAAATTGAGCTCGGCAGCAAGTAAACTCTACGGCGGCGGCTAGCATGGCGTCCTGGACTCCTGGTTGGGGTCAGCGCCCATGGGCAGCGTGAAGATCCAGAACAGGTCGTTGGCCGGCAGTGACAACATACGGTCGTGCACTAACGCCGTCGTGGTGCGGGTAATTCAGGATCAACCCGCACAACGCCACGTCATTGTCCGCGACCGCCAGCGTGGCGCGGAACGCGATGCAAGCGCTGTTGTGGCTGCCTATTACAAAGACCGGTTGGTCGGCGTCGGCGGCGTGTGGGCCCGCAGCCTACCGCACGACATCGGCGGCGTGTGGGCCCGCGGCCTACCGCACGGCGTCAGCGGCGTCCTCTAACGCAACAGGGAGGCGGCTCAAGCGGCGGGCGCAAAGCGGTAGTCCACGGACGCGGGCACCATGGGGGCGAGGGACATACATATGTTGTGGAATGGCTCGGGCGCCGCACGGATGAGGACTTAGTCGTCGCCGTGGAAGTAGATGATGAGCGGCAGCCGCTGGCCGTGCACACCGACGGCACATACAACCGGAGGTTCGTGCCGGTGGCGTTGCTGAGCGGGGCGTCGTTAGAGTGAACCATAATGCGGCACGACCCTTGGTCCCCGCCCTCCACGTCGACGACTGCCATGGGCTCCCCCGTCGGGGACGCGGGGAGGAGCAGCGCTTTCCCGTAGCGCACGAGCGAGCCGTCCGGGTTGAAGCGGATCTTGAGGTACTTGTACGGGTCCATCATGTTGAAATGATTTGCCAAAACGCACTCAAGCAGTGTGGGGGCGTGTTCATTATATAGTCCAAGAGTACAACAGTTATGATCCTACAAATGTGCACCTGATCTCACGCACACATTCACAACTGAATACACCAAGTCTTCAGACTAAGTCTTCGGGCTAAGTCTTCCGAGCTTATCTAGCTAACCAACTCTGACGTTATCTAGGTAACTAACTCTGACGCTAACATAATTCTAACACGCCCACCAGTCACAACGTGGTATCTTCAAGTTGAGATTGCGGCAGTTCAACAGGAATGGAGCCCTTGACAGTGGCTTTGTGAAAACATGAGCGAGTTGATCCTTTGACAATATAAATCTTACTTCCAAAGCTTTCCTTCCCAATTGTTCTCTCACAAAGTGAAAGCTCACTTCGATGTGCTTTGTCCTAGCGTGAAACATTGGGTTTGTGGTTAAGTATGTCGCTCCAAGGTTATCACACCATAACAATTGTGGTCTGCCTTGATGAACACCGAGTTCCCTCAACAAGGACTGAATCTATATTATTTCGGCTGTCACATTAGATATGGCCTTGTACTCAGCTTTTTTGCTTGACCGAGAAACAGTGGATTGTTTGTGTGAACTCCATGATACTAAGTTTCTTCCCAAAAACATTGCAAACCCACTTGTTGACCTCCGATCATCTGGTGATCCGGTCCAATCAGCGTCTGAAAATGCACTGAAAGTTGTGTTGGATTTCTGATTTAGACCATGTTCAGCCGTGCCTTGAATGTATTTGAGTATCCTCTTGACAGCAGCAGAATGAGTATCAGTAGGTGTTTGTATGTACTGATAAACCTTGTTCACAGATCGTGTGAGGGTTAAATATTGAAGTCCACCTACTATGTTTCGATACAGAGACAGTTCTTTCTCTGTCAGAGTTATTCTTTGACCCTTCTACAGTTTCTAATTGGAAGACATTGGAGTAGATATAGCTTTACAGTGATGCATATTGACTTTTCTGAGAAGGTCAAGAGCATATCTTTTTCGATAAGCAGTATTCCGTCCTGTTCTTGCTTTACCTCTATGCCCAAGAAATATTCCAGAGGTCCTAGATCTTTAACAGCAAAGGCATGCTTTAGTTGACCTATCAACTTTTCTGGTCCCTTGGGTATAGAACTGACAATGATGATATCATCAATATATATGAGCATGTACATTGTCACACCTTGATGTCTGAATATAAATAATGAGGAATCAACCTTAGAGGATTTGAACCCAAGTTGTTGCTGTTAGAAAACAAGAGGGAGCCCAAATATCAAATAGCCACTAAATCATCTCGAATTACATGGAGAAATCTGATTACAACATGAACACCAAGTGCTATCTCTCAAATAGCACAAGAACATCAATAATACCTTCTCCTCCATCTTTGTTGTTGCTTGACGATGTGGCCATCTAGCCAACAAGGCGAGGCCGCAAGAAGAACGACGACGAGAGGCGTTTCCTCTTGTTCTTCTCTTGGTATCTTGATCGGATTCTGAGTGGATTAGGGTGTTCAAGTATGTAAGAGTGTATGCCCTTAAGCCTCCACAAGAAAATGATGAGTTTTATCTTTCACTTTGGTTACTCGACCAAAACTCAACATTTGAGAATAACTGAAAATTAACATAGTAATTTATCTTTCGCTTTGGTTACTCGACCAAATTACTATGTTCTTACAAAAATAATGTCATTAATGCCTTTCGCTTTGGTTACTCAGCCAATAATGACATTGAAACTGAATATTGAAGAACAACTGAAATACATAGTAATTTATCTTTCGCTTTGGTTACTCGACCAAATTACTATGTACTTAGAAAGGATAATATCATTAATGCCTTTCGCTTTGGTTACTCGGCCAATAATGACATTAATAAAACTTAAAATCATGATAATTCTATTTTTCACTTTGGTTACTCAATAGAATTTCATGCAACTTAAATTGACATAACAATTTATCTTTCGCTTTGGTTACTCGACCAAATTGCTATGACAATAAACTTATTTCACAGCGGAAGCTTAACTTAATTGTATAGCACGGATTAGTCCGCACATGGCCGGACTAGTCCGAACTCTTACAGTATGGTTTTCGGACTAGTCCGGTCCATACGCCGGACAAGTCCGGTCCCATCAAAACATTTGATCCGTTCTTTATTGAACTTTTCGAGTTTGGTCCGTACTATTCCGGACTAGTACGACCAACCCCGGAAAAGTTTCATATAAAAAACTGGACAAAATGTCAAAATACCCAAAAAGGAATCTTAATCTTACCATCTTACCAAATCAACTTAATTTTCACAATGGATTTCAATCCAAAGTGCTTAATTGGTTTTCAATTAGATGAACGCGTCAAAACGCCCTGATCCGAAAACCTAACCACTTAACTATGGCACACCGGACTAGTCCGGCCCTTAGACCGGACAAGTCTGGTACTTCCCAACAGTTGCAATTTTCCTGTCAACTTGGAGTGCCAAGCCCTTGGGGCCTGCTTGAGGTCGTATATTGCTTTCTTTAGTTTGCAAATGTAGTTTGATGGCTTGTTGTCATCTTCATACCCTGGAGGCTGCTTCATGTAGACCTCTTCCTCTAGTATGCCATGTAGGAAGGCATTTTGTATATCTATTTGTCTGATGGTCCAACTTTGAGATATGGCGAGAGATAAAATTATTTTGATAGTTGATGGCTTTACAACAGGATTGTAGGTATCAAGATAATCCACACCATACCTCTGTTTAAACCATTTAGCTACAAGCCGAGCCTTAAACCTTTCAGCTGATCCATCTGACATCCTCTTTATTTTATAAACCCATTTGCTGTCAATCAAGTTTATACCTTTTCTTGGAGGGACCAGATCCCATGTTTCATTTTTGACCAATGCTGAATATTCTACATACATTGCTTTTCTCTATTTTGAGTTCCCCATGGCCTCTTGTAGACTGTTGGGTTCAGTGATGCTATTATGGTTGATAGACACTGCTTTTTTTTTTTTGAAGATTTTCAATATTAGCAGACAGTGCTCTTCTCTGGACTTTTTCAGACATTGCACTTTTCTACACTTTTCCAGTATTAGACCATCCGCACCAGCGTACTCTAAAGCATACTCTATACACTATTCTCCTTCAGCTTTTACAGTACGTACTCTAAATTACACTGCAAAATAGTGTATCCAGTATGTTTTACAGTACGCCACTGCGGATGGTCTTAGCAGCACTGAACCGTCGGCTATGTTCTGAATAGCGAATGGTGTCATCTGTGAATGTCTTTGGCTTAAGAATATTATCATGCAGTCTTGTTCTCATTCGATGTTGCGTCACTTCAATATTTGCACCATCTGCATCATCACCTACACTGTTTGAATGTACACCGTCTGAATGTGCACTTGCTGAAATTTCTGAATGTGTACTATCTGAACGTGTACTTGCTGAATTTTCCCTTGATGAACCAACATTGTCTGAAACTGTGGCACTTGATTCTGCAGAAAAAACACTAGTGACAGGGTGGTCAATATTTGTCTCAGGGTTAGCTTGCATATCACTCATATTGGAATATGATATTGCTGGTTGTTCAGACTGGGTTGGTTCAGCATTCATAAGTGAAGTTTCAATGTATTTGGCTAGAACAGGTAGTATGGTAGGATCGTTTGTGTCATGAGGACTGTGACTTTGTGGTGATGGGGAATGTGCAAAAGGAAAAAGTGTCTCATCAAAGATGACATCACGAAAGATGTAAACTCGGCATATGGATCGATCAAAACACCTGTAGCCTTTGCGAGAGGGACTGTAACCAATGAATGCACGTTGTCTAGTTCTGAAACTCAGTTTCCTTGTGTTGTAAGGTCGCAAGTTAGGCCAACAGGCGCACCCAAACACACGGAGAAGAGAGTAATTAGGTTTAGAGCCAAAACGTTTGAACATAGGTGTGTCATGGTTGATAGTTTTGCTAGGCATTCTGTTAATTAAATAAAAAACTCATCCCAGAACCTCAATGGCATTTGTGCCTGTGCAAGAAGAGACGTGCCAGTTTCTACAATATGTCGATGTTTTCTTTCAACAACTCCATTTTGTTGGTGAGTATGAGGGCAGGAAATACAGTGGGTTATGCCAGAGCGTTGAAAGTAATAATGCAAACGTTGAAACTCACCATCCCAATCAGATTGACTGGAGAAAAACAGGTTCTACATCAGACTTGCACTTTAGAAAATAAATCCATAAAACTTGCTATAGTCATCCACAAAGGAAACATAATATTTGGAATTGTTTACTGACGGCTGGTCCCCAAATATCAGTGTGAATTATTTCTAATGGAGTCGTGGATACATGAGTGGAAGACTGAAATGGAAGCTGGTGTGTTGCCCTGCCGACAGACATCGCAGATCAGAGAAGAAAATTGTGTGGTGTCTATAGAAATGTTGTTTTCCTTAAGAACCTTGAAGATGACTGGAGTTGCTGGATGTCCAAGTCGTCGATGCCACTGGTCTCTGTTTATTTTGGTCGAAGTAGGGTTTGTTGATTATTTGGAAGCATGTAGAGGCCATTCCTACATCTTCCTGTGAGCAGTGTGGTCTTGGTTGTTTGATCCTTGATAAAGAAACAGTTAGGGTGAAGTTCAATGAAAACATCATTGTTTGAAGTAAGTTTATGAACAAATATTAAATGTCTCTTGATCTTAGGAGCAAGGAGGACATTGTTCAAATGCATAGAACGAACTGAACCAGCAACATAGGAATCTAACTACTGGAAGACTAAGGGCGCAACGAGCTGAGGTAGAGAGCGAGAGCGAGAGCCTGCGCCGGTGGCCACTCCGGCCCCGGCGGCCACATAGCGCCGGTGAACACTCCGGTCCCGGCGGCCATCAACCCCCCCCCCCCCCCCCCCACATCGGCGATCACTCTGGTCCCGGCGGGTAACTCCTTCACCGGCGCTTCGTTTCGTAGGATATCTCTCCGGACTTGGTGATCATCATCGTCTTGCCGGTGATCAATCTGGTCCCGGTGACCGCCTGCGAGTAGTTCTATTGAAGATCATGGATGGCCTTCCTTCGAATCTCCACAGTTGGAATTTTCTTCAGGGGCAAGCTTTTGAAACTGAGATATTCTCTAGATTCAAAACCCCGGTTTGTCATCCTTCACATTCTCCGACTGGTTCATTCTTCCTGCTAGCAGTGTTCCGTCGCTTTTCCTTCAGACTTACAGATTGGTCGGTTGGGTGGGTTCTTCATTCCATCTTGGGAGGATCTCCTCTTGGATTTCATGTTCGTCTGGAAAGCGATAGACATTTTCGTTTCTCAGTGGCCTCTAAAGAGGTTGGATTTCGGGTTTGTGCTTTGGGGATGATTTCAACCGAACATTTTGATGTATCATTTCATCTGTGGCGAGATGGTGGTGCTGATTGGCGTTCTGAGTTAAAACGCTGGGAGCAAGAGGAAATGAAATCGTGGCAAATTGTTTCTCGCCGTCGTAGCAAGACTCCTCTAAAGCTTGGGTCCCCTGATCATAGTAGGATTCAACTTCGGCCAGGTATGCCTGCCTTACACTCTCGTCCTGTGGATCATTCTACTCTTAACTTTGCAGGAAACTCGATCAAAGCCTCCCAGGCCTTCTCTTCCATTAGAAGTTCTCTGGGTATGCAGCATCACCATCAGGAAACTGCACCGCCCTGTAACTCCCTTTCAAAAAAGGGTCAAAAGAACCTTTTTTTGAGCAATTTGAAATGGGCCACTCCTCTTCCTTCATTCCACCATCGCTATTTGGAGAATCGGACTTTGTCAGAAAAGTCACTGAGGAAGGTTACTGTTGAGTCGTTGAAAATTAATCCTTTGGGAGGGAAGAAGATTCCGGCCAAATCTTGCAGTAATATTGAGCATAAGATGTCGTGGGTTCCCAAGGAGAGGCATGATGACATGGGGGTTAATTCTCACCTGAGGAAAGATTTGGTATTGAATGGTGTATCTGAGGTTCAGAGAAGGCGAAGGGGTTTTGGCTGCTCTCGTTGCTTGAGCCCGAATCACCACATTAGAGACTGTCGCTCTCAGATACGCTGTTGGGTTTGTCATAAATACGGACATAAGTCTACTATTTGTTTTCAGAGAAAAAAGCGTACATTCTGGAAGATCAAACGTCCCACCTCTACCACAGGCCTCACTGTTCAGTTGGATTCTAGGCAGAACAACAGGTATAAAGACAGTGAACAGGGCGAGGAGGACTCTCCCAGAGTTGCGAGTGCGGTTATTAAACAACCTGTCACATCGTCTTCTCCTCCATCGCACTCCTCGCCAGCTGATACTCAATCCCTCCCACTCGCTCACCATCGTTCTTCACTAAGCTTGCAAATGGCGAACTTCCCGGTGGATCCTCAGAGGTTCCTCCCGGATGAAGCATTCCAGATTGTGAATGGTGGCGAGCACCGAATCTCCAGAGCCACAGTGCATCTCCCAGGTGAACCGGTGATGAACCATGAGCAGTTTGTTATTGCTGAGGATCTTGATCATATCCTTGATGAGAATGCATATGCGGGTTTCATACCTCAAATTGTTCAGCATTTAGAGGAGGTTCTCCGTCTCACGGTACGTTCTACAAGCCTGACCTCACTGGGCATTGCTCTTATCGGCTTAGACTGCAGCCTGCAAAGGGACGTGTTGCTCCATAACAATCCAGTAGTTATTGCTGATATACATGTCCGTTTTGTCAAGCACGATCATGGCATTAATAGGCGGGAAAGGGATTTCTCAGCAGTCGGTTGGATACTTATTCTTGATTTTCCCTTAGACTATCAATCCATGGAAATCATTGATATTGCAATCTCTTCGTTTGGAAAACTGATTTACTGGCATACTAATCCTTTGGCCTTGGGTTATGTCCTGATCAAATGTCTACATCATGGGGCGAATTCGGTGCCGAGGAGCTTGGTGTTTAGGCACGGCTCGAAAGACGGTAGGGCTGTCTCGTGGTCCTGCCCGGTGGTGGTCCTGGATTTCCATCATCCAGATGAGGTGGCCAATCTAGAGGAGGAGATTCCCGACAATGGCAATCCGCACCCCATGCCTGGTCAAGTGGCCCAAGAACCTGTCGATCAGTGGCACCACTGGGCCCAGGAGAACCAGGAAGCTCACCCGGCTTGGGAGGATGCTGTACATGAGCAAGGTCAGGTGGGAAACGGAAATGTCCACATGGGATGGGCACCATGGCCACAGCACCCGCATAATCAACCTGAGCAACAGATCCTGCCGGAAGAAGAGATGGGGTCAAATGGCCCCCCTGCAAGTTCCTCTACAACATTGTCGGACGCTAGGAAAGAAAGAACCTACTCCATCCAGCACAGTCCTCTCAGCTTCTTTGAGCCTGAAGATGTAACAAAGCAACCAGACTGGATTGCCAGTTTTGACTCTGAAGGCTTTCGGCAATTACTGGCGACTGCATTCCCTCAGCTATCAGGAGCCTGGTGGACTTCCTCCCCACCACTGTATAACAGGAATGGCTCTTCTCTCTCAGTCATGGTAACTGGTGGTGAGGCTAGCTCTAGTATGATGGCAAAACCGACTCAGTACAAGCTAACATTGGAAGAGATGGAGGATTCCGGTACCCCCCAGGAAGGGTTCATGGAAGCAGAGGCGGTGGTGAAACAAAAATCCCCTCTGAAGAAGCCTAAGATTAAGCAAGATCAGCGTTATGGGGTTGTCTATACTAGGAAGTTCAAGAGGACACAGCAGGACTCATTGAAAAAACCACGTCGCAGCTCTCGTATTGAGGCCAAGTGCGCTGGTCAGAAGCAGACTTCAGATGGTTGCAAGCAGCTCAATGAACGCAAGAAGAAGAAGGCGGTCAGGTTCACTGAACCAATGGAACTAGAGGTGGCATCAGAGGAACAAAGGTTTGATGGCCCAGTCAAGTTTCCTTCCATCGAAGATCTGCAAACCATGAGCTCCCCTTATCCAGAGATCCCTGCTGAGGAGTTGGTTGATGTGGCAATAACTTGTGGTGTCCCTCCTGTGGAGGCACATGAGACACTGTTATCTCAGATCCCTGAACCATGAAGATCATTCCAGGACAGGTTAGGTGGTATGACCCATGGTGGGTTGGTCCCTGCTCGTGTTCTAGGGACAATTTTGGTAGTTCTTTCAGAACTGTTATCTTGTTTAGCGCAACTTTGTTTCTTTGGCTTGCTCTCTGCCCGTGTTGGGATGTAGTGTTTCTTAACAATGGCTATCCTGGACTCATGACTGTGAACAGTGAAGTTGATATCTGGCTCTCTATTTATATCTTTTGGCAATATTATTTCTGTTTGCCTCTGTTGTGCAGAGGGCAACTTATTTTAATCCTTTTTGCGCATCCTTATAAATGTCAGTACAAAACAGACAATTGAACATACTGAATTGGAACATTAGAGGCATTAATGATCCTTTGAAACAAAGGGCGGTTAGGGCAAAAATTGAGGAGAGTGCATGCCAGATATACTGCCTGCAAGAAACTAAAAAAGAACATGTTGACTCTTCATTCATCCGAAAGATTGCACCTAAAAGATATGAGAAGTTTGCTTGGGTTCCTTCCTGTGGTGCCTCGGGTGGTATTTTGGTAGGATGGAATGGCAATTTGTTGGAAGGTGTAACTTTGCATTCATCATCATTTGCGATTACTATTCAGTTCAGCTCACGTTTAGACAACATACGATGGAAATTAACCTCAGTATATGGACCGTGTGCGGGACAGGCTAGGCTGGACTTTATGTCATGGTTGAATGGGTTATCAATAATGGATGAGGAACTTTGGCTATTAGTGGGCGATTTCAATTTTTACAGATCTCATGAGGACAGAAACAGGCAAGGTGCCAACATTGGGGATATGATGTTTTTCAACAGCTGGATCAATTCTAAGAGTCTAGTTGAGATTCCTCTAAAGGGGCGAAAATTTACATGGAGCAATATGCAGGAAGTACCACTCTTGGAACAATTAGATTGGTGCTTTACGTCTTTACATTGGTTCGAGGTCTTTCCAAATACGTTTCTTACTCCCCTGGCTCAAATAACTTCTGATCATGTGCCATGTGTAGTGCAAATAGCAACAAAAATACCTAAGGCCGGTATATTCAGATTTGAGTCTCACTGGCTACGGCATAGTGATTTCATGGATGTCACTAGATCGGTCTGGCAGCAAGACACCAGAGCCCTCAGGGGGAAGGATAGTGTCAAAAAACTGAATGCCAAACTCAAAAACCTACGACATCGGCTCAAAAAGTGGAGCAAAGGTAAAAACAGATGGCTCTCCATGCTTTCTCAGTCTAACTCGGTGTTATTGATTCTAGACAAATTAGAGGAAGGGAGGCCATTATTCTGGCAAGAAAGCCTGTTAAGGACACTAATTAAAACACACATATCAAACATTCTCACAGAGCAAAATGATTTCTGGAGGCAAAGATATACTATTCGGTGGACAAAATTTGGAGATGAACCTACAAAATTTTTTCACTCAGCGGCTACAGAAAGATACAGGCAGAACTACATAACTATGATATCAACTGAGGATGGCAGGGATCTTACGCAACATGTGGAAAAAGAGGCCTACATATGGACTTCCTTCAAAGATCGCCTAGGGAGAGCTAACTCGGTCAATGTTTGGCCCACACTAGATGAACTGCCAGGGAATCTGCCCAATCTTGATCACCTTGCAGAACCCTTCACGGTCTCGGAAATTGAAGAAACAATCAAGCAATTGCCGAATGACAAAGCTCCGGGCCCAGACGGATTCAGCAATATTTTCTATAAGCGATGTTGGCAAATCATTAGGACGGATGTCATCCAGGTATGTGAAGACTTCTTTCAGGAAAAAATCAGTATAGGTCCAGCAAACAGCTCTTTGATCACTTTGATCCCCAAAATCCATTCACCGACAAGGTTAAAAGATTACAGACCTATATCCTTACTCAACACGATTGTTAAAATAATCACCAAGCTTATGTCCAAAAGACTTCAACAGTGTATCATTCCACTTATACATAGGAATCAGTATGGATTTATTAAAACAAGATCGATTCAAGACTGTTTAGCTTGGTCCTATGAGTATATTCATCGCTGTAAGACCTCAAAACAGGGTCTGGTTGTCCTGAAGTTGGATTTTGAAAAGGCATTTGATACAATGGAACATGACTCGATTCTACTCACGATGAAAAGGTTACGGTTTCCTGATAAATGGATTCGTTGGTGTAAGGATATCCTCACCACGGCAACTTCATCGGTCCTGCTTAATGGCACTCCAGGTAAACCCTTTCACTGTAAAAGGGGTGTACGTCAGGGAGATCCTCTGTCTCCCTTATTGTTTGTGCTAGCAGCCGAAGTTCTGCAATATATGTGTAATTGGGCATCGATGGTTGGACTCCTCTCCTTACCTCTCCATGGCACGGGGTCCTCCGACTTCCCGTGTGTCCAGTACGCCGATGATACACTGCTTATTCTTCAGGCATCTCAGAGGGAAATATTTTTCATCAAATCCATGCTATACTCTTTTGGGGAGGCAACTGGGCTAAAAGTTAATTACGCTAAGTCTTTTTTAGTTCCTATTAATATATCGGAAGAAGTGGCTTCGATTCTGGCAGGGACATTGGGTTGTCAAGTGGGTTCATTCCCCTTCACTTACTTGGGGTTGCCCATGACCCCGGTAAGACCCAAAATCAAGGACTTTGACAGGTTACTCATAAACATGGAAAGGAAGATGTCAGCATGTGCCACTTGGTTATCTCTGGCTGGAAGATGTTCTTTGGCCAATTCGATTCTCTCTTCCACACCCATATACACTATGTGTTCGATCAAACTGAGACCAACAACAGTAACAAGATTGGACCAAATCAGAAGAACTTTTTTATGGAGGGGTTCGGATGTAGCAGGAAGGGGTCAGCCTCTGGTAGCCTGGGACAGAGTCACTACCCCCAAAGAAAAAGGAGGCCTAGGTATTATCAACATTACGAGACTAAACTCAGCTCTGCTTCAAAAATTCTTGTTTAAAGCGTATAACAAAGATGACATACCCTGGGTGCAATTGGTTTGGACAGAGGCTGCACGCCATAATAAACTACCTCATATCTCATGCAAGGGATCCTTTTGGTGGAGAGATGTCTTGTCCAATTGGAAGATATTTATGAATAATACCAATGTTTCCTTAGGACCAGGAGACTCCACCCTCCTTTGGCATGACAAATGGGATAATACTAATATTATGGCAGACACTCTTAACAGACTTTTCTCCTTCTCCAAAAATCAGGAAATAACAGTTGCTCAGTTTTGTGTTGAAACACAGCTTTCCCAGCTTTTCCACTTACCCTTATCTGCAGAAGCCGAGATGGAACTTGTATCCCTTCGTTCTAAAATTACTAAGCAGAGAAATAGTTCCTTGCTCAAGGACCGTTGGTCTCAGTCAACCCAAACAGTCAGCTTCAAATCTTCCACCATATACAAGTCCTTTTACAGACAAATTACACCTCCAAGACAATTTCGTTGGATTTGGAAAGCTGGTATCATTAAAAAACTCAAAATCTTCTCATGGTTGCTCTGTTTGGATCGACTCAACACCAGGAATTTACTCAAGAGAAAGCACTTTCAAATTGAAAACGGCGACTACAATTGTGTTCTATGCAACCTTGGGCAGGAGGAATTTACTTATCATTTATTCTTTCAATGCCCGTTCAGTGTTTCCTGCTGGCAAGCCCTGGGTATTAGCTGGGACCATAATCGAACTTTTTTCTCTACCCTGGATAAAGCAAGAAGTCAGTGGGGCCACCCTGGTTTTATGGAAATTTTTGCTACTGCAGCATGGCAAATCTGGCTATGTCGGAACGGGAAAATCTTCAGACATGTCACACCCTCCTTCTCAAGTTGGAGGCAGGGTTTTTGTGATTTGTTAGTTTCTCAAAGCCATAGATTTAAAGATCCTTGTAAAACGTTTATTATTAACCTGGTGTCCACGTTGTAAACCCCTCATGTGGCTCTTTTCCAACCTCTGGAGAAGCCTTGAGGGTCATGCCAGCTGTATTTGTAATCTGGTTTAATAATATTCTCACAGGAGGGGCCTTCCCCTGCTGTCTTCGTTGTTCAAAAAAAAAAACATAGGAATTTCTAATGTGAGTAATAGACAAACCTGATCCGTTTGCGACTTGGACTTGGACTTGATCACCCCCTTGATAATGATTTGTAGTTGTTAGACGCTCTAGGTCATGTGTAATATGATGTGTTGCCCCCGAGTCAATATACCAGTTGGGATCAACATTGTGCTGCTAATTGCAGCTGCAACTTTTGTACTGTGTTCTGCCTGGACCTAAGTGCATTGTGTTCGGTCTTTCCATAGTCTTGGCACTGAACGTTGTTGCGTGCTCCAAGTTGGTTAGAGCGTGCATTGTGGCCACCAGTGGATCTGCCGCCACCACGACCTCAGCCACGGTTGTTCCTGCCATCAGTTGCATTACCAAAATTCTGATTTCGATTAGCACTGTTGGTAGATACCTGATATGTGGTGTTGTTGTGCTTCTGGCGCATATCATAACTGAGCATATGCATAGACGTCATGGATGGAGATGGCATACATGTGGTGATGCTTGTCACCAAGGGATCATAGTCAGAGCCAAGTCCCTGCAGCATGTGCGCGATCAACTCTTCATTTTCTACTGGTTCCCCAACTGTAGAGAGTGTCATTTAGGCTCTTTACCTTGTGAAAGTAGGCAGTAACATTGAGATCCTTCTTCTGAATGGTTGCAAGCTGCATACGAACTTGCATGGCCCGTGCACATGAGCTCGATGCATACATGTCCGCCAAGGTACGCCACACATCTCGTGCCATCGTGATGCCAACCATGTTTCCAAGCACCTCCTAAGTTATAGTCCCAACGAGGAAGCTCAAAACGTGTTGATCCTGGTGGTACCAGGTTGTGTAAGTCGGGTTGACGTCGATCCAGACGGGCAGCACCTTCTCCTTGTGGCTGGACGATGATGGTCTGGCTTGGAGCTTCAATGGAACCATCAATGTACCCAGCAAGACCATGGACACGAAGATAAGGAAGCACTTGTGTCTTCCAGAGAAGGTAATTCTCTTGGGTGAGTTTTACAGTCAGTGTGACTGATCGTTGGCGTAGGCAGCAGGCCGGTGGATTGTGAGGAGGAAGAAATATGGGAGGTTGGAGTTGCGGCCATGGTGAAGTTTCATAGATCGGATTGTGGCTCTGATACCATGAAATGATTTGCCAAAATGCACTCAAGCGGTGCATGGTCTAGTAGTTCAAGATGCTGCCCAAACAGTTGCCTCGTTCTTCAATAGGAACTCCAGTAGTTAGGACTTTTCCTTTTTTGCCTTCAACTTGTAATCCTCATTTTGAATGAATGAAATCTAAAATCCCTCCAAATTAAATTTGTTGTGTCTTCAAGGCATTGACTTTGTATTGTTGACCCCCTGGTAGATGTGTTCAATGAATTGAATGTATCTACCATGAGAATTTAGACAACGTCTTGAAAACTCGATAGCTCCGAATTTGTAGCTAGTACGTTAGCTCTGTGTTCCGAGTCTTGCTTCCGACATTTCAAGGGACCCTTTGTTACGTTGACAACGGGCTCCCTAGGGGTTGTCAGAGCTTGGTAGGTCCGACGACGCGCACTATCAACGCTTAGAACGTCAACGGCAAGCCCCCTGGGGGTCGTCAGATCTTTGTACGTTCGACGACGCCCACAATCAACGCTTAGGACGTCGACGGGTGGCCCCTTGGGGGATGTCGGAGCTTGTTAGGTCCGACGGCGCCCACTGTCAACGCTTAGGACATCTACGGCGGGCCCCCTGGGGGTTATCGGAGCTTGGTAGGTCCGACGGCGCCCACTATCAACGCTTAGAACGTCAATAGCGGGCCCCATGGGGGTTGTCGGAGCTTGGTAGGTCTGACGGCGCCCACTATCAACACTTATTAGGCCCCCTTGGGGTTTGTAAGAGCTAGTGCCCTGGCAGCATCCACCATGACCGAGCGAATTGCTATCAAATATTTATTTTTCATGCACATAAAAGACAAGAAAAACAGTAAAATTCGTCCTCTCGTCTACAACTTATTTGCGGCTTATTGTCCTTCCTTGAATTTTAGATCCCGAGGAATTTAACATGATGACATAAGTGTATTAATTAATCTCTTTAGGTTCTAATGTCTTACGGACCCGCCCTACTGGGTTCTGCCAGAATATAGGTAGAGTGGCGTACTTAGGGTGTCTGACTAGTCTAAGTCGATAGCACACTCCAGACCTGTCATTGGCTTTAGTTTTCAGGCGAGTAGACCATGCGACAATGCTAAAACCCAAAAGAGGATTACTAATACAACTTATATATCACATAAATACTTTGGACTAAATTTCAAGCGGATTGCACAAATTTGTTATAGACAAGAAGGTAAATAATAATAAAAGTACGGAGCTTGTACAATTGAAGGGCATGAAGAGTCTGTCCATATAAAATGTTTCTCATTAAGGTACGAATTACAGGGGAAGACAAGGACAGACTCAAAGTACAATGACCAAGTTAAGTGTGTTGTTCGTCTTGATCTATCCTAGGGAGGATAAAGACACACCTAAAGTACAGGACAAAGTTAAGTGCACTAAAACCCTTCTCGTCTCTGTCCATGGACTACAAGATATACACTTTATACAACAGACTCACCTTAGTGTAGCTAAGCGTAAAACTTACAGAGGTGCTCGATGTTCCATGGATTGGGAAGCGGAGTCCCATCCTCTGTAACCAAACGAACGCATTCAAGGCGGGATACTTTGATAACTCCGAAGGGACCTTCCCAGCCTGTGGATAGTTTGTTCATCCCTTCTCGAGTCAGTATTCTCCGCAGCACTAAATCACCTTCTTCTAGCTGTCGGTTGCGACAAACCTTTGTTGATAGCGCCAGAGATCCTGGCGATATCATGCATTCCGAACAGCCGCTTGACACCTTGACTCGTCTACGAGGTCCATGTCTTCATGTCGGATCTTGTCCTGCGTGGCTTCGTTGAAGGTCCAAACTCGGAGAGAACCCATGGTGATCTTCGGAGGAAGGACTGCTTCAGCTCCGTACACCAAGAAGAAAGGTGTCTCTCCGATTGTCCGGCTAGGTGTTTTCCTGCTTGCCCACAATGCATACGGAAGCTCCTCTATCCAGTTGGCTCCATATTTCTTCAAGCGCTCATATGTGCGCGTCTTGAGTCCCTTGAGTATTTCTGCATTAGCTCTCCCAGCTTGGCCATTGCTTGCCGGGTGAGCTACTGATGCATAGTTGACTTGTATGCCGAGATCTTCGCAGTACTCTTAGAATGCGGCACTTGTGAATTAGGTTTCGTTGTCAGTAATGACTTTGTTCGAGACTCCAAATCTGCAGACTATGGACTTTAAGAACTTGATAGCAGATTGCTTGTTAGTTATAACAATTGGGGTAGCTTTCGGCCACATGGTGAACTTGTCGATGGCGACGTACAAGAACCTGTAACGTCCGACGGCTTTTGGGAAAGGTCCCAAAATGTCCATTACCCACACAACGAATGGCCACGTGGGAGGTATCATTTGCAGTGACTGAGCCGGTGTGTGAAGTTGCTTCGCATGGAACTGGCACGCTTCACACTTATTTACCAACTCAAATCCATCCTGGAGTGTTGTAGGCCAGTAAAAGCCATGCCGAAAGGCTTTACCGACCAACGTGCAAGAAGACGCGTGGTTCCTACACTATCCTCCATGGATCTCCGCGAGAAGCCCGCGACCTTCTTCCCGGGAAATGCACCGTATTAGAATGTCGTTGGCACCATGTCAGTAGAGATCCCCTTCTACCAACGTGTATCTTTTAGCCAATCTGGCAATTCGATCAGCGGAAGCACCATCTTCAGGAAGGATATTGTCCTTTAAGTAGCTCCGGATCTCTGAGATCCATGCATCAGAGATAACTTTAGCTTTTGGATCTTCCATGCTGGGTTGCTCGGAGCTTCCTACAACGCATACGATCCTTGGTGGGCGCCATGGTAACAGGCCACCGGGACCGCCATCTTCGAGGTGATGGTCTCGCCCCCATCACTCAGTACGGCGGGTTGAGCGGCAAGTACTTACAGTCTTCTGACAAAAACTCCGTCCGGAGCTTGAGCTCCTGTTGAACCCTTCATCAAAAGATCATCAGCTTCACCGTTGTTGAGACGCTAGACATGATAGTGATCCAAGACATGGAAGTCCTTTCGATGTTCTGAACTTCAAGTAAATAAGCATCAAGTTGGGGGTTGTTGGAACTACATTCACTAGTAGCTGCCTGACGCCATATGATAGCACCACCCTGAGTCCATAGATGAGAGCTTCGTACTCCGTCATGTTGTTGGTTACCTTGAAGTCAAGATGTACCATGTATTTGACCTTCTCCCCAGTCGGAGCGAGAAGAATGATTCCAGCTCCAGCCCCCTGCTCTTGCACAGAGCCGTCAAAGTAGAGTGTCCAGTGGGGCTCAGTGAAGATCAGGACCTTAGTTTCCAACGTTTTCTCACTGAGGCCCCCTGGCGTTGATGAAGAAGGAGTCCACTCCGCCACGAAATCAGCCAGTGCCTGACTCTTGATAGCATGTCAAGGCAGAAATTCAAGATTGAATTCTGCCAACTCCACAACCCACTTGACAATATTTCCAGTAGAATTTGGGTTATGCAATATAGCACGCAGTGGAAAGGAGGTCACCACTGGTATCTTGTGGTCTTGGAAGTAATGACGTAGCTTTCTTGAGGCAATAAGGATTGCATACAACAGCTTATAGACCTCAATGTAGCGAGTCTTGGCGTCATGGAGTACTTCACTGATGAAGTACACTAGTCTTTGGACGGTGCAAACCCTCTCGGAGGGGCCCAAAGCTTCTTCTCCATCAAACCGGACCCCCCCCCCCCCAGAGGGGTCTGAATCTTCTTCTTGAGCATCCTAGACCCTCCCGGAGGGGTCCAAATTTTGTTGTTCGTCAGTCTGTACCTCCTCGGAGGGGTCCAAACCTTCTTCTTGTACAGCGGGAACTCTCTCAACTGAGAGAGGTTGATCATCAGGCATATTGCCTTTAGGATCTGTGCCTGGGGGATGAGACTCAGACTCGCCTGCAGGTAGCTCCGAACCCTCTCAAAGGGGTCGAGGCTCCTGAGTTGAAGATGGCTCCGGTCTCTCCGCGACCAGAACCATGCTGACAACCTCCATAGTTGCTGAAATGTAAAGCAGAAGAGACTCACCAGGCTCCGGAGCTACCAGCATTGGTAGTGTGGTGAGGAGCTACTTGAGCTCTTGGAACGCCTACTCTGCTTCTTTAGACCAATGAAACAGCCCAAACTTCCTCAATAGCTTGAAGATGGGAAGTGCATGCTCCGCCAGTCATGAAATGAACCGGTTGAGCACAACTAGACATCCAGTTGGCTTCTGGATGTGCTTGGCGCGGGCTGGGGGCCGCATCTCTTCAATGGCCTTTATTTTAGCCGGATTTGCCTCAATTCCTAGGTGAGTCACCAAGAAACCAAGGAGCTTTCCGGAGTTGACCCCGAAGACGCACTTGTCCGGGTTGAGCTTCGTGCGCGTCAAACGTAGCTTGTCGAAGATGGGTTGTAGATTGTCAAGGAGTGACTCCTTGTTCTTCACCTTGATGAAAATGTCATCGACGTAGACTTCCATCAAGTCCCTAATGAGCTCTCCAAATGTTTTGTGCATGGCTCGCAAAAAAGTTGAAGCAGCATTTTTCAGACATAAAGGCATGGTAGTGTAACAATATAACCCATCTACTGTAATAAAGGCAATATGCTCTTCATCTTCCCTAGACATTTGTATCTAATGATATCCAGAATACGCATCTTGGAAACACAGTAACTCACACTCAGAGGTAGAATCCACTATCTGATCTATTCTAGGAAGTGGAAATGGGTCTTTTGGGCATGCCTTATTCAAGGTGGTGTAGTCGAGCACATCCGAAGCTTCCCACCGTACTTTGGTACGACGACTGGGTTTGCCAACCACCGAGGATGGTGAACCTCCCGGATGAAACCAGCGTCAAGCAGCTTCTTGATTTCTTGTTTGATGAAGTTCTGTCGCTCGACGGATTTCTTTTGGGGTTTCTGATATACTGGTCGTGCATCGGGGTATATCTTCAGGCTGTGCTCGATCACCTCCCTAGGGAACCCAGGCATCTGTGACAGTTTCCATGCAAACACGTCCACATTCGCCCGAAGGAAAGAGATGAGCGCAAGTTCCTATTTGT
Source organism: Tuctoria greenei (assembly GCA_036927565.1). Lineage (NCBI taxonomy): Eukaryota > Viridiplantae > Streptophyta > Magnoliopsida > Poales > Poaceae > Tuctoria > Tuctoria greenei. Next base: position 124,647,404 of record JAYESD010000011.1, on the reverse strand, counting down.
CGTCCAGACCTCCTGATATACGAGTGGTCTGGGCAACATCAGAACCAATTTGAACGACTTTGATGGGGATTTCGGTGTCGCCGCTTGGTTGCACGCGAGGTGCAGAAGTTGAGCCATGCTGACGTGAGCTCCAAGGTTGCTGAGATGGTCGCTCCTTGCCAGATTTTTCTTCTTGCGCCGTTGCAAGCGCATGAAGTTCCTCCAGCGCAGTGACTCCAGTAGTGCGATCCCCACGAATCCGGAGGACGCGGTGAAGGAGTTTACATCTTCAACACCAGATAGTCGTAATGAGCTATGACCATGAACCTATACGGGGGTGGACTGCCTAGGATGGCGTTGAAGGCAAGGTTGATGTGTGCCACATCAAACACCAGCTTCTCGGACCTATAATTGTCCATGGTTCCGAAGGTCATCGGGAGTGTAATTGATCCGAGAGGAGTGATAGCTCCCAGATCTACTCCGGAGAAGGGACATGAGGGCTTAAGGTCCGATAGGCTGAGTTGAAGATTCGTGAATGCTGCGAAGCTGAGGAGGTTGAGTGTTGCACCTACATCCACCAGGACATGATAGAGTTGAACGTTGTTGATGGTAAGAGATACCATCAAAGGCAACTGATCAGCTCTGGTCATGTTCTTCGGACAATCCGAAGCATTAAAGGTGATGGCAGTGTCCATCCACTTCTGATGAGGTGCTGCCTTGGTGGTGGGAGCTGTGGTAGCCATCTCCCGACGCATAGTCTTGAGAATACGCCGGGATGTAATATCCCAGGACCCTCCATATATCATATGGAGAGTCTTCCGACGTTCATTGTCGGAGGTGTAGGAGTCGTCGTCCACCATGTTCTAGACGGCCTCCAGGGACTTCTTGGCATCCTGGAAGCCAAGTTCCTTCTCTGATGGATCTTCTCTAACTCTATATTTCCCCTCCTGTTGGCGGTATGGGGCTTCTTCTTGGCGCTTATTGTTGCGTTCAATAAGCCTCTGGACCTCACAATAATCTTCAAGGTTGTGAGTGTTCGATTTGTGGATCGGACACCACATTTTCTCACCATCACCATCCTAAGTCGATGGACGAGGTTATTTTTCGGGGCGTGGCCCCCGGCCACCAGGAGATGCAGCAGCAGTAGGTGTGCCGACCGATGACTTCTTGCCATTGGACTTCTTTTTCTTCTTCCCTAGAGGCAGTAGCTTCAGCCTTGGAGGAGGATTTACCAGCCTCCGTAGCTGGTTTGGAGTGCATCTCACGACCCTCTACAACCCTAGCACATTTGTCGGCTAGGCTGAAGAGCTCCGTGACGCTGCTGGCATCTTTGGTTGCCAACTTCTCCAGCATCTTCTTGTCTCTAACTCCCTGTCGGAATGCAACAACGACAGAGGCGTTGGAGATAGAAGGAATAATGTTCTGTACCTGAGAAAATCACTGGATGAATGATCGCAACGATTCTCCTGCCTTCTCCCGTACAACGAATAAGTCCAACTCTGTGCCAGGTAGGGTGTAGGAGCTCCCAATGTTGGCAGTGAACTGATGACAAAGTCCCCCGCACCCAACTATAGATGGAGTCACGAGGGAGACTCATGAACCAGGACTTTGCTATCCTGGTTAGAGCCACAAGAAAGTAGTTGGCCATCACAACCTCATTGCCTCCAGCCACAAGGATAGCAGTGGAGTAGATTTGAAGAATTTTTACGGGGTTGAATGTCTCGTTGTATTTCTCCGGCAGATGAGGTCGGAACTTGGATGGCTAGTTGGCCATGCGAAGATGCATGTCAAGAGCCGAACAACTGCCCCCACTCACAAAAGAGAAGGGTTTTCTCGATCCTCCCACCTCTCGTGGTGCGCTCCATAAGGACGCGGCCGTCCTGTCTCATGTACCGGTGGTCAAGCTCTGACAGGAGATCCTGCGTTAGGAGCCTCGATGCCGTATGAGTGAAGCGTGCCCCGGAGGGCAGTGACGTCACTTGCTGGGTGGGCGCACGTCTCTTGTGTTGTGACGCCTGAGGACCAAGTCTAACAGACAAGGTCCTATTCCTTGAAGGTGCTTGCCCAACAGGGGCGGACCTTGATTGCTGGTAGCATCACTGCGACTGCAACCAAATGCTCTACATCAGTGCGCCACTGTTCCATCGCACCCTGAGGTGCTCCAGGTGTAGGTGAAAGTGCATCTAGGATCCCCGTGGGTTTTGGATGATTGATGACGACAATTAAGTGGCTAATGAGCTCAGTGATCTTAAGCACATGTGTGGACTAAGTGGAAGCAAAATCCTTCAAAAAGGAAAAAGGTGGAAACGGCGATGTCAACTCGAAAAGGAGAAACTAGGGTTTCTAGTGTGTCAAGTTTAGACTAGCCAATTTGTGTGAGGATGTGTGTGTAAAGTGCATTGAGATCAAGTTGGGAGCTCAAAGCGGTTTAGAGGTCAAACCTATTGAGAGAAAAGAGTTGGAAGAAGTCTGGCAGTAGGGACGGACTAGTCCGCCCCTGGCCGGCCAAGTCCGTTTTCAGCCAGACCAGAAGGGTCTGACTGAGTTCGGACCAGTCTATTGTGGAACGGACTAGTCCGGATAGTCGTGAAATGGGTTTTGGGGACTAAGTCCCAAAACCACGAACTTGTCCGTTTTAGTCCGGACCAAGAGGTCCTGACTGAGATCGGACTAGTCCGCCCTGGGGGCCAGACTAGTCCGGGTTTGAGAGGAGTCGGTGTTTCAGAGACTAAGTCTGGGAAGGCCGGACTAGTCCGCCCATGGGGCCGGACTAGTCCGTGGTCTTCATACTAGTCCGTTTTCACACGAAACAAAAGGTTCTGTGTGAGATCCGACTAGTCCGGTAAGGGCCGGACTAGTCCGTTGTTGAAGTGACAGTTTGAATTTGAAGTTTGGCGGGTAGTGTGACGATTGCCGCGCAGTGCGACAATTGTTAGGGATGTCAGTGGTCCCCTAGGCCAGACTAGTCCGGGCTGTAGGCCGGACTAGTCCGCCCATCTGCTGAAGTCAGCAGTATGGGCTGAGAACCTATATAAATAGAGGACCCCTGGGTTCATTTGAACCAACCTTTGAGCAAGTTGAAACCCTAACGCCGCCACAGCAACCTGGAGCCCCCAAAAGCCTCCTTCTTGCCCACATTCCCTCTAAAACTAATTCTTGTGTGGATTAGGGTTTGGTGAGGAGAAGAAGAGGAAGAACACCTCTCTTAGGCTCTCGGTTTGATCTCTTGCACTTTGTGAATCTTTGTGATCTGTGGCTTGAGTCAATCTTTGTGATTTGCGATTGTATTTGTGGTGGGAGTCTCAGATTGTGAGAAGCCCCAACGAATCTTGTATTCACTCTTTGTGATAGTGGAGAACCAAGTTAGGCCCGTGCGGTAAACTTGGTGAGGGAAGGGTTGTTGAAGCCGATCCTTTGTGGACTCCTCAACGAGGACGTAGATTCCTTGTGTGGGATCGAACCTCGGTATAAAATCCTCGTGTCACTTGTGTTCTTAGCTTCCATTCATCGCATATTGCTTCTAGGGTTAGTTTTATCGGATTTGTTCATCACCTTTGCTTTATTGTAATCCTTAGCTTCATACTTGCCATATAACTTGTTGAGGTTCACTAAGTTATTCTAACGAACTTTGCATCACAAGAAGTGGACTAAAACTTGTTAGAAACCTCTTTTTAGGCTCTTCCCTGTAGGTGGACCGGACTAGTCCGCCCCTGTACCGGACTAGTCCGCCCCCTTTGTATTAATCTCATTTTATTGAGTCATTTCAGATCGATTAGCCTATTCACCCCCCTCTAGGCAACTTTCAATTGGTATCAGAGCAGGACTCTCCCAAAAGAGTCTAACAACTCGGAGAGAAGATGGCCGGAGTGGGGTACGAAGAAGTCTCTACCAGTGAGATCCAAGCAACTCCAGAAGACATTCTCTTCTATCAAGACAAATCAACGGATGACGAAGAAGTTCGCCAGCTCAAGGCGAAACTTCAAGAGAAGTTGAAGATTCCCAAGGTTGACACCTCAACCTCCACATCGAGTGGTACAATCAACTACAACCAACAAGACTACAACTATGAGTGCCTTGTTTCCAACAACCACTACCTTTCCATCCCATTGGGGAAGCCTCCCAAATTCGATGGAACCGACTACGAGATGTGGAAGCACAACATGAAGATCCACCTTGTGTCACTCAATCCCTCACTATGGCAAATTGTGTTGACCGGGGTGCACATCCCTAGGAATGAAGAAGATATCACTCTGGAGCAAGCCGTGCTCCTTCACCGCAATGCCCAAGCGGCCGGAGTGATCATCTCATCTCTCTCAAGAGATGAGTTCAACCGAGTGGATGTACTTGAGGTGGCCAAAGACATTTGGGACACTCTCAAGACGTCTCATGAAGGCACCCGAGTCATCAAGGAAGCAAATATTGAGCTCATTGAAGGAGAGATCGGGATATTTGCCATTATGGATGGTGAATCTCCCCAAGTGATGTACAACTGCCTAAAGATACTCATCAACAAGAGTAGATCTTACGGTTGTACCAAGTGGACGGACCACGATGTGGTGAAGAGGATGATTCGGGCATTCATGCCTAGGAATGTCTCTCTTTGCTCCATGATCCGAGAAAGTCCGGGGTTTGCCAAAATGACCCCGGAGGAGGTCCTTGGAAGGATCATCAATCACGAGATCATGGAAAAGGAGGCGCTCTTCTACAATGACCTCCAAAGGTTCACCGCCTCGAAGATGAAGAATGTTGCACTCAAAGCAACATGCTCCTCAAAAGAGCAAATAGAAGATGATGAGGAGAGCCTTGACACTGATGAGGAAGAGACCTTCTTCATCAACAACTCCAAGAGGATGATGAGGAGAAGAAAAGGAGGATACAAGCATGAGGGCAAAGGCAAAGAAAAGGCAAGGCCCAAAACCAAGAGGGCTTGCTACAATTGTGGCGAGTACGGGCACTTCATGGTAGATTGTCCACATGAAGATGGCAAGAAGAAGAAGGAGGGCAAGCCACAAGAGAAGAAGTTCTACAATAAGAAGAGGCCCTCCGGTCATGCTCACTTAGGCAAGGAGTGGGACTCTAACGATGAGTCCTCCTCATCCAAAGATGAGGAGAAGATGGCAACCATAGCCATCGAGAGGATCTCCAAGGGAAGCAAGCTCTTCCCAAATCTCCACGACTATAAGCCAACTTGCCTCATGGCAAAACAGGGAAGAAGAAAGGTAAATTCTAACTCATCCTCTTCCATATCCTCCCAGGACGATTTTGATAGTGCTAGCGAAAATGAACACATGTTTAAGGATATAAGCAAGAGCACATTGCGAAGAATGAAATTGCTTTCAGATGAGATTTTTGAGAAGGAGGAGCTCTTAGATAGGCAAGAGGACCCGCTTATCCAAGAAAAGGAAAGATGTAAAGAGCTCATTGAGCTCCTTGAGCTTGAGAGAGAGAAGAGCAAGGCATTAGAGCATGAACTTGCTCTAAGCAATAAAATATGCTCAAGTATTGAGGAGAAAACCATTGAGCTCAAGGACGAACTTGGCAACTTGACAAAAGTTAACAAGACCCTTGAAACTCAAGTTGAGTCCCTTAAGACTAATGTAGCCTCTTCCTCCACAAGCTCATCCTCCTCAAAAGTTGCATCCAAAGCAATATCAACTTGCAAATGTTCTAACTTGATTCTTAAATTAAAGTATTAGCTTAAGTTGACTCAAGACAAGCAAGCACCTAAGGGTGGCATCTTTGACAAAGAGAAGGTGGTGTATGCACGAAGTGCATACACCAACACAAGACCTCCCAATGTCAAGGATGGTCTTGGTTATACTAAAGGTGGAAGGCAAAATGCCAAAACCTTCAAGTATGGCAAATACTTGATTGTCTTTGTCAAAGGAATCTCATCTCCAACTAAAATTGTGAAGAACACCTCAACTAGCACTTACACGCCTAAAGCTGAACCGCATCCTCTATTTCATGATTTCGATGCATCATATGTTTTGATGAGGAACAAATATGGCAAAGTATATGCTAGATATGTTGGGCCACTCCGCAAGAGCCCCAAGCCTTGCGTGTGGGTGCCCAAATGCCTTACCACTAACATCAAAGGACCCAACTCCGCTTGGGTACCTAAGAGGAAGGCATAATATTGTTTTGTAGGCATACTCCTCCGGTGGATCCAAATGGGTGCTCGATAGTGGGCGCACAAACCACATGACCGGAGAGAGGACGATGTTCGAGGAGTATGAAGAACATGATGATCCAAATGAAGGAATCCTCTTTGGAGATAATAGCCGAGGAAAAATCCTTGGCTCCGGTAAAATTGTCATCTTCCCTCAACACACTCTTTCTAGCGTTCTACACATTGATTCTCGTTGACAACATACTAGGAGACATTACTAAAGGGGTAATCACTCGTTCTCATGTTGCAAACTTTTGTGAACATTACTCCTTTGTCTCTTCTTTGGAGCCCCATAGGGTTGAACATGCCCTGAGAGACCCAGATTGGGTGGTGGCCATGCAAGAGGAGCTTAACAACTTCGAGAGGAACAAAGTTTGGGAGCTTGTCAAACGTCCACAAGCAAATGTTGTGGGCACCAAGTGGGTGTTCCGCAACAAGCAAGATGAACATGGTGTTGTGACAAGGAACAAGGCACGACTTGTGGCCAAGGAGTACTCACAAGTCGAAGGTTTGGATTTTGATCAAACCTTTGCTCCCGTAGCTAGGTTAGAGTCAATTCGAATATTACTTGCCTTTGCCACTCACCATGATTTTAAGCTCTATCAAATGGACGTCAAGAGTGCGTTCCTAAATGGCCCAATCAAGGAGGAAGTATATGTGGAGCAACCACGAGGCTTCGAAGACCAAGAATTCCCAAACCATGTCTTCAAATTGCGTAAGGCTCTCTATGGCCTCAAACAAGCTCCTAGAGCTTGGTATGAGTGTCTTAGAGACTTTCTAATTCAAAATGGTTTTAAGATAGGAAAAGCTGATTACACTCTATTTACAAAGCACTTCAATGATGATCTTTTTGTGTGCCAAATATATGTCGACGACATTATATTTTGTTCTACAAACAAAGTGTTTTGTGATGAGTTTTCTAAGATTATGACGGAAAGATTTAAGATGTCCATGATGGGGGAGTTGAAGTTCTTTTAGGTTTCCAAGTCAAGCAACTCAAAGAAGGCACGTTCATAATTCAAACAAAGTACACTCAAGACATATTGAAGAAGTTTGACATGGACAAGGCCAAACCCATTAAGACTCCTATGGCAACAAATGGACACCTAGACCTCAACAAAGATGGTCCAAGTGTGGACCAAAAGGTATATCATTCCATGATTGTCTCCTAAATATATCTTTGTGCATCTAGACCGGATATTATGCTTAGTGTGTGTATGTGTGCACGGTTTCAAGCTGCACCAAAGGTGTGTCATTTGACCGCCGTGAAGAGAATTCTTAGATATCTAGTTCACACACCTAGCGTAGGACTTTGGTACCCCAAAGGATCCAAGTTTAACCTCATTGGTTATTCCGATGCATTATGCGGGGTGCAAAGTTGATAGAAAGAGCACATCCGGGACATGCCAATTCTTGGGTAGATCATTAGTGTCTTGGTCCTCTAAGAAACAAAATTCCATTGCTCTTTCCACAGCCGAAGCGGAGTACGTCGCAGCCGGAAGTTGTTGTGCACAACTTCTTTGGATGAGACAAACTCTAAGGGATTATGGTATAAACTTGCGCCATATTCCTCTCCTATGTGACAATGAGAGCGCCATCAAAATAGCCCATAATCCAGTTGAGCATTCAAGGAACAAACATATAGACATTAGACACCACTTCTTGAGAGATCCTTCCTTAAAGGGGGATATAGTGATTTCACATGTGAGAACCGAAAACCAACTAGCCGACATATTCACCAATCCCCTAGATGAGAAGCGATTTTGTGAGCTTAGGAATGAGCTAAATATCTTAGATTCTTGATATGTGTCTTGAAACATGCACATCTGAATGTTTACTTTTGCCTTATAGAAAGAATGCATGTGGTTGAAAAATTCATCTCTATCTCAATTTTCTCCAAAATATTTGAAAAACTAGTGACTTTGTGAGTTATGGTCATAGTTTGAATGTTGATTGCTTACTGACCATATTCACAAGGTTTTGTTGTGCAATATGTCCAAAAGGATCATTTATAGTGGCTAAAACTCAAATATATATGTTTTCAGCCTCCTAGGACCGGACTAGTCCGCCCTATGGCCGGACAAGTCCGGATCCGGACTGGTCCAGGTCTGGTCCGCTGACCGGACTAGTCTGGCTCCTCTTCCGGACTAGTCCGGCCCCTGGGGACTTAAACCCCCAGGAGGCGGCCCGACCCCTCCTCTCCCGTTCTTTAGCCTCCCTCTCTCCTTCACGCTCGAGACTCTCCTCTTTTGGGCGATTTTCACTTTCCTCCACCAAAAACTGATTCCAATCCGTGCATTGGACTCCTTGGAGGCAAGGGAGACCTTTCCCAAACATCCTCTATGCGATCCTCCCCGATCTAGTCAATTTTTCAAGATTTGAAGAGGTATTCCTCCTTTTTCAAAAACTAGCCTCATTCTTAATTCATTAAGTTTTTGGTAGATGCCTCTTCATTAAAGTTGCTTCTAGTGACCTTGTGATCATAGCATAGGAGTATTGCGACTTGATTCCAAACTTTCTCGAAAAACCGTTAGAGTTAGGGTTTAGCCTGTGCAAACCGGACTAGTCTGGTGCCAGGCGGACTAGTCCGCCCAGCGGACTAGTCCGCCCCTGGAGCGACAAGTCCGGTCTCCACAAGTCAAACTCAAACTTTGGCCGCTTTTCGAGATTTCTTTCGCATTATTCCAACTCCTTGACCTTCTATCTCATTGCTTCTATTCTTTTCAGCTGAAATGGCCGCTCCTCGCCGTTCCGCCTCTCCCCCCACTGACCCCGAGTGGGAGGCGGAGCAGCTTCACCTCGGCGAAGAAAGGGCAAGGGCCGAGGTTGAGGCTGCCGAGCGCTTTCTCGAGCAGCATGAAAGAGCGCAGGCGATGAAGAAGCAAGAAGCCAGGACCGCCGCATTGTCCTACGACGAGGATGAAGCAATGGCTCGGGCCATTGAGGAGTCACGGAAGGATCTCTGGAAAAAGAAGAGAGAGGAGCGAGAGGCTCATAACTCTCAGGCTGCTGCTGCACAAGTCTCCAAGAGGAAGAGACTTGTGACACTTTGTAGGATCGAAAAGCACGTGAAAAGCTACCAGAGGGGGGTGAATGGTATATTTAAAAATCTTACGCAGCGGAAACAATTAAACCCCAACCCCTTTGGCAGAAAATTGATCTCTTAAAGAAATCGTGTGTAAGACTAATATAAATGTGTTTCACTGTGACAAAAGTGATGGATATCAGAGAGAATCTAGTCATGAAGACAACACAAAAAGAATAACTCAAATCCGACGATAAAAACTCAAGTTATGATCGAAAGATCAAACAATGGTCAATCTGTCCTACTCGAGAAAAAATAGTTCTGTAATGCTGCAAAGAAACTCGTGTAGATCATAAACCACAAATCCAATGACCGTGAAATTTTGAAATATGATAGATAATAAAGTTTTGAAGACAACCGAAAAAGAATCACGTCAATTGTATCTGTAAAACTCGAGTTATGATAAAACCACCGACAAAAGATAGTGCTGTCCAGAAACTCGATGAGTAAAACTTGTCTAGAACAAGTCGGACGAACAAGGCACAAAAGTTCCTTCAAACTACGAATTTTATTCAATAGAACACAAGAGGAACAGCCCCAAAGTCGTGCCCCACGAGCTCTGGGCTCCCTTGCTTATATAACCAGCCCTTAGGCCAACCCAATATCAACTAGGACTCCAATCCTACTCAGATCACGAATTGTAACTTTCCATAACTACTCAAGATTCTTCTATACGCAGATAGAAGCAATCTTAAGACTTACAAACCCCTTAGGAACATATCCCACATTCCTAAACAACTCAAATTCGTGACCCACACGAAATCCTGTCATAACCAACTCAAATCTTTCCAGTCATAACCAACTCAAATCTTTCCATATTTGAGTCAAACTCAACTCAGCCTGAGTCCATAACCTAGTCGGTTGGACCTTTCCGACCAATTCTTTACGTCCACATCTCTTCATCACGTCTCGGAACCATGTAGCCACGTCCATGCACTCCTTGCACACGTGCAAACATCTTCCGACGACGTCCACGATACCTTCATATGCATTGTTCTTGATTCAATCATGTTGCGCAACCTCCTGATCAGCTCAACCACAATTCCTCCTGAATTTGGTTGTTGGAACCTCATCTCCTCCCTAAGACTAGTCCAATGGATCCCGTCACCAGCCATGTCTTGAACTCAAGCAACACCCGCACATGAATAAACAACCAATCCATACGAGCCCAAGTCCTTGACTTGACTCACGTCAGTTCCGGACACAACACCTTACGTGAGAACCTCACATAAGCATGTTGCAAAACATAGCGAAATGATATCAGCCATATCATCCAAAACGCACCAAAAACTTAGTAAATGAATACTAAGCAATCTTTCCAACAATGTAAAGCAAGTACGAAACATTGCAAATGAAAAGCAGAAGCACTACGGTCAAGTTCCGGACCTTGCCAGAGCAACCCAGACCTTGAGCTGGAGCTAACAAAAGCTAGTAGAACCTAGCGCCGGAGCTTACCAAAACTAGTACAACCAAGCTCCCGCCGGAGCTTACCAAAACTAGTAGATCCTAGCACCGGAGCTTACCAAAAACTAGTCAAAACTAGTCAACCCAAAAACCGGAGCTAGACAAAGTACGTCGGGGCTTAGCAAAAGCATGCCGGAGCTATCAAATATATGCCGGAGCTATCAAAGACATGCTGGAGCTAACAAAGACATGCCGCAGCTAAAGATAAAGCTCACCGGAGCTAACCAAAGCTAGTCGGACCTTACCAAGAAGCCGGACCTAGCATCTAACGTAGCCGGAGCTACCCAAAACAAGCCGGACCTACCGTCGGACCTTGCTGTAGCTAGGAGCTAGAGTCGGACCTTGATAAAAAGGTGTTTTGGTGATATTTGAAACTTTTATCATCAAAGCCAAGTATATTCACTACAAGCCAATGTATTCAGCACACATAGGTCTTACAATCTCCCCCTTTTGTAAATCAAAAGTAAAATGAGAAGAAAAATTATCCCATATTATCTCTCCCCCTTTTTACAATCTCCCCCTTTTGTAAATCAAAAGTAAAATGAGAAGAAAAATTATCCCATATTATCTCTCCCCCTTTTTATTATCTCTCCTTATGCACATATTCTCTTTCTCTTCATGCTTATCTCTCCCCCTTTGACAATGTATTCAGTAAGTCATGAGCATATAAACAAATTATCTCTTCCCCTTTAGTTGTTATGAGCATATATACATATAAACAAAGCTCATCCATGTCATACTATCAAGTACCTTACATTATCACATCAATGAAATACATAAAGTAGTGTAAGCCATGCTAGAGATCAAATGTAATTTTCAGTTTAAGCAAGTCATGATCTCACAAACTTAACTATCTCAAAACCTAAAAGCATGACACTAGTTGCTGCATTTTATTATTTTTCAAAGCATAAATTTAGATCATATGATATTTGCAAGAGATTATATGCGCATCTGCCTTATTCTAACCAACCAAGCCAAGCCTATGTCATTTGACAATCAGAAGCTTAAGGACATGGTTTTAGTCATACACAACTTCTTCCAAGTTCATATCTAAGTGCAATGACAAGCCATCTCAAAAGAAGAAGTGCGATGCATGCATATTCTCTTGATATTTCCTCAATTTATATTTGTTCATAAAAACTCAACATGTGAGTTGATTACTTGATTAATTCTTAATGATTAAAAGCATTTGTGAGCATGCAACAAGTTCAAAACAGCAAGAAAGTTCGACCATGACCAGTTTTAGTGTAAGTAATTATTCCAATTACTAGATATGGCAAAAACTACAAAATGTATAACAAGAGTAATGTAGTAAGAACTTTTAGCATGTAAAAGGAATCACAAAGTCATACATGTATGAAATACTATGCTCATATTATTTTAATTTCAGATTCACACATAGACTTCCCAAGTTTCAAAAAACTCCCCCTCAATTTAAGCCATGAGGATGCATAACCCCTATTTCACTACGAATGAAACAAAAACGAGTGAAATCCAAAGGTTTTGTAAAAATGTCAGCCAATTGATGTTCGATATCTACATGGTGAAGCACAATGTTTCCTTTTTCAACGTTATCTCAGAGAAAGTGAAACCTAATATCGATGTGCTTAGTTCTAGAATGTTGCACGGGGTTTTTGGCAATGCAAATAGCACTAGTGTTATCACAAAACAGTGGAACACTATGTAGATCAACCCCATAGTCCTTAAGTGTTTGAACAATCCAAAGAATTTGTGAGCAAGCACTAGTAGCAGCTACATATTCAGATTCAGCTATGGATTGTGCAACTGAATTTTGTTTTCTAGAGGACCAAACAACAAGAGAATTACCAACAAAATGACAAGCACCGGAAGTACTTTTCCTATCAATCCTACAACCCCCAAAATCAGCATCCGAAAAAGCTTTCAAGGTAACAGTTGAGGAAGAAGGAAGAAAAATGCCAAATTCTTGGGTTCCATGTAAGTACCTGAGAATCCTTTTGACGACTTGACGATGTGAAACACGTGGGGAAGCTTGAAACCGTGCACAAAGACATAAGCTGAATCATATGTCCGGTTTTTATGCCGTGAGGTACAAAAGTGATCCGATCATGCTTCTATATTCTTTTTGATCCACGGATTCATCATCTTCATCAAGTTCAAGTGTTGTTGCTGTTCCCATTGGTGTCCGAAGAGGCTTGCTTTTGTCCATGTTGAAGCGCCTTAGGAGGTCTTTGGTATACTTCGTTTGATGCACAAAGGTACCCTCCTTGGTTTGCTTGATTTGCAGCCCCCAAAAGTAAGTGAGTTCACCCATCATACTCATTTCAAATTCGGAACTCATCATTGCTGAAAACTTGGACACAAGATCATGAGAAGCACAACCAAAGATAATATCATCCACATACACTTGAACGAATAATGAGTCATTGCCATGTTTAAGCACAAAAAGAGTTTTATCAACCTTGCCTATGGTAAACCCCTTTTCAAGTAAGAATGTTTTTAACCTATCATACCATGCTCTAGGGGCTTGTTTGAGACCGTACAAGGCTTTGGACAGTTTGTAAACATGATTAGGAAAATCTGGATTTTCAAAACCCGGTGGTTGTTTGACATAAACCTCCTCATCTATGTAGCCATTAAGAAAAGCACTTTTAACATCCATTTGATATAGCTTAAAACCTTTAGATGCTGCAAAAGCTAACAAAATTCTTATGGCTTCTAATCTAGCGACAGGAGCAAAAGTTTCATCAAAATCTAGACCTTCAACTTGAGTGAAACCTTGAGCAACCAACCTAGACTTATTCCTAACCACAACCCCATCCCCACTTTGTTTATTTTTAAATACCCATTTAGTTCCAATTAAAGTGTGACCTTGAGGCGGAGGTACAAGTTTCCAAACATTATTTCTTTCAAAATTTTCTAACTCTTCTTGCATGGCAATAATCCAAGATTCATTAGTGAGTGCGTGTGATATATCTTTGGGTTCAAAAGAAGCAACAAAAGCAGAATGAGCATGAGAGTTTGGATTGCAAAACCTGGACTGTGTGACTTGTTCGTGCAAGCTTCCAATCATCTGTTGTGGGGGATGATTTTTGTAAAAACGTAGGGGAACAGATGTCTCACAAGCTTCTTCTTCATTAGGTTCATCGTAGATTGATGAGCTTGTGACTTGTGGATGATCAGGACCAACATAGGTGATAGCCGGAGCTTGTTCAATGTCCGGAGCTGGACACATGTCTACTTCGGAACTACCAGGCAGTATCACCGATTCTTCTTCATCTTCGAAAATACCCTCCCCCTGAGGATACGGATCTGGTCCTGCAACACCGGAGCTAGTACCTGCGCTAGCTTCATCAAAAGACACTTCACAAGTCTCCACAATTTTATTAGTGTCAAGTAATAGCACTCGGTAGCCTCTATATGAGATGGATAACCAAGAAACATGCCATCAATGGATCTAGGTTCAAATTTATCAAGGTTACCATGTTTATTAACAAAGCATTTGCAACCAAAGACCCGAAAGTGTGTAACACTAGGCCTATGTCCAAACCTAAGCTCATATGGTGTTTTACCTAGCTTAGTACGCAAGAAAACACGACATAACAAGCGGTTGCTAACGCATCAACCCAAAATTTCCTAGGAGTTTGATATTCATCAAGCATAGTCCTAGCCATCTCAACTAAGGTTCTGTTCTTTCTTTCTACAACTTCGTTTTGTTGAGGTACATATGGTGAAGAGAATTGATGATCTATTCTATTTTCAACACAAAAGTGATCAAAAAATTGATTTTTAAATTCAGTTCCGTTATCAGTTCTAATTGCCTTTAAAGATCCTGGGTGATCAATTGATAATCTAAGAAATAAAGTTCTAAAGTGACTAAAAACTTCATTCTTAGACGCTATAACAAGAACATACCATTTACCTCTAAAGGATTGAACACGTGAAGGTCCTACGGTGTCAAGATGCAAAAGTTGACATGGTTCAGTTGTCATGATCATTGTGAGAGGGGTATGTGAACCTGCAACCATCTTAGCACGTCTACAAGAAGAGCACACAATTTCTTTGTCCCCTTTAAGCTTAGGCAGCCCACGTATGCGATTAAGACCACTAACACACGTTAGGTGATCAAAACCTACGTGACCAAGTCTATGATGCCAAAAATATAAGTCCTTTGAATCATTAGCAACTAGACACCTATGCTTAGAGGAAGACATATCAAAATCAGCTTTAAAAACTCTTCCAAACCGAAACATGTTAAAAATAAGCTCACTATTTGAACTTACAACTTTGCAGCAGTTTTTATTGAAAATAACTTCCAGATGTTCATCTAGCAATTGTGAAACAGAAAGCAAGTTGTATTTCAAATTTTTGACAAGTGCCACATCCTTCAAAGTGTAGTGATCATTTACTCTAACCGAACCCGTAGCAATTATAGGAGTTGAAGAATTATCGACAAAAGTAACATTCTCTATACGTGACACAAAAGAGAGGGAGGAGAACCAATCTTTGTTACCGGTCATGTGGCGTGAGCAACCTGAATCCACAATCCAAATGTCCTCCTTCCTCAAACGTGTAACCTCATCGTCTTCACTGTTGTGTTCTGCATCCTCCTGACTTGATCTTGATCTTGTTTTGCCCGCCATGAAGCATAAGTTGGCCAGATCGTCATCATCTTCATCACTTTCAAAGTCTACATCACTTGAACTAAGTTCTTGAAGTGCGGTGATGAAGCTGTTAATCATCTTGCGTCCTATGGTACCCTTCTTTTTCTTTGTATCTTTTGCAGAGGAGTGCTTCATTCTTGTTTTCTTTTCATCCCGGGAAGTAGGACCTAAAAGGTTAGGGAAATCTGAACGAAAATGTCCTGTCTTACCACATTCGAAGCACCGTTGAGGTTCGGAGCTTCCTCTCCTTCTAGTTCTCACATTTTGCAATGCTTTTGAGAACCTCGTAGAGAGAAGTGCTAGCTCCTCCTCTGGAAACTCCTCAATCTGTTCAAGGGTTAGAGAGGACAACAAAGCAAGTGTACTACAAGATGAAGATTGGCCGGAGCTAGGCATATCACGTTGAGAAACAAAAGCAATAGACTTGTTGGGGTTCTTACGTGATATTATATCAATTTCATGAGTTTTTAGCTTGGAATATAGCACATCTAAAGTAAGTGTACTCATGACAGTAGATTCACAAATAGATGTAACTTTCATCTCCCAAATTGACATGTCTAATGCACTAAGAAGTTGCCTAGCATTCTCAGCATCAGAAAAATTAGCATTGACACTACGTAAGTTGCTGAGAATTTTATTGAAATGAGCAAAGAGGTCATCGATAGACTCACCTGGTTGCATCTCAAAGCGCATATATTCCTTTTTGAACATATCTTGTTTTACCTCCTTGATTGTGTTGGAGCCTTCATGATAATCACAAAGAGCTATCCAAACATCGTATGCTGATCGGAGGTGCGCGACACGATCAAAGTCGCTTTGAGTGAGTCCTTGGATGATCAAGTTTCGGGCTTTGTTGTTGTTGTCGACGTCACGTAGATTTGTGGCCGTGACTTGATCATTAGGTGGCACTTCATAAGGCTTGTATACCTTCTCCCATATTGCAAAACCTTGTGCCTGGATAAAAGCCTCGATGCGTGCCTTCCAAACCTGAAAATCAATACCAACAAACACACAAGGTTTGGCGGAGTACTTCTCCATGATGATTAGTCAAAAACACGTGAAAGTATCAAAGATTAGAGCATCGTGGCTCTGATACCAATTTTAGTATCGAAGATCACGTGAAAAGCTACCAGAGGGGGGGGTGAATGGTAGATTTAAAAATCTTACGCAGCGGAAACAATTAAACCCCAACCCCTTTGGCAGAAAATCGATCTCTTAAAGAAATTGTGTGTAAGACTAATATAAATGTGTTTCACCGTGACAAAAGTGATAGATATCAGAGAGAATCTAGTCAGGAAGACAACACAAAAATAATCACTCAAATCCGACGAGAAAAACTCAAGTTATGATCGAAAGATCAAACAATGGTCAATCTGTCCTACCAGAGAAAAAACAGTTCTGGAATGCTGCAAATAAACTCGTGTAGATCATAAACCACAAATACAATGACCGTGAAATTTTGACATATGATAGATAATCAAGTTGTGAAGACAACCGAAAAAGAATCACTTCAATTGGATCTGTAAAACTCGAGTTATGATAAAACCACCGACGAAAGGTAGTGCTGTCCAGAAACTTGATGAGTAAAACTTGTCTGGGACAAGTCGGACGAACAAGGCACAAAAGTTCCTTCAAACTATGAATTTTATTCAATAGAACACAAGAGGAACAGCCCCAAAGTCGTGCCCCACGAGCTCTGGGCTCCCTTGGTTATATAACCAGCCCTTAGGCCAACCCAATATCAACTAGGACTCCAATCCTACTCAGATCACGAATAGTAACTTTCCATAACTGCTCAAGATTCTTTTATACGCAGATAGAAGAAATATTAAGACTTCCAAACCCCTTAGGAACGTATCCCACATTCCTAAACAACTCAAATTTGTGACCCACACGAAATCCTATCATAACCAACTCAAATCTTTCCATATTTGAGTCAAACTCAACTCAGCCGCAGCATGAGTCCATAACCTAGTCGGTTGGACCTTTCCGACCAATTCTTTACGTCCACATCTCTTCATCACATCTCGGAACCATGTAGCCACGTCCATGCACTCCTTGCACACGTGCAAACATCTTCCGACGACATCCACGATACCTTCATATGCATTGTTCTTGATTCAATCATGTTGCGCAACCTCCTGATCAGCTCAACCACAATTCCTCCTGAATTTGGTTGTTGGAACCTCATCTCCTCCCTGAGACTAGTCCAATGGATCCCGTCACCAGCCATGTCTTGAACTCAAGCAACACCTGCACATGAATAAACAACCAATCCATACGAGCCCAAGTCCTTGACTTGACTCACGTCAGTTCCGAACACAACACCTTACGTGAGAACCTCACATAAGCATGTTGCAAAACATAGCGAAACGATATCAGCCATATCATCCAAAACGCACCAAAAACTTAGTAAATGAATACTAAGCAATCTTTCCAACAATGTAAAGCAACTATGAAACATTGCAAATGAAAAGCAGAAGCACTACGGTCAAGTTCCGGACCTTGCCAGAGCAACCCGGACCTTGAGCCGGAGCTAACAAAAGCTAGTAGAACCTAGCGCCGGAGCTTACCAAAACTAGTACAACCAAGCTCCCACCGGAGCTTACCAAAACTAGTAGATCCTAGCACTGGAGCTTACCAAAAACTAGTCAAAACTAGTCAACCCAAAAACCGGAGCTAGACAAAGTACGTCGGGGCTTAGCAAAAGCATGCCGGAGCTATCAAATATATGTCGGAGCTATCAAAGACATGCCGGATCTAACAAAGACATACCGGAGCTAAAGATAAAGCTCACCGGAGCTAAACAAAGCTAGTCGGACCTTATCAAGAAGCCAGACCTAGCATCTAACGTAGCCAGAGCTACCCAAAACAAGCCGGACCTACCGTCGGACCTTGTTGTAGCTCGGAGCTAGAGTCGGACCTTGATAAAAAGGTGTTTTGGTGATATTCAAAACTTTTATCATCAAAGCCAAGTATATTCACTACAAGCCAATGTATTCAGCACACATAGGTCTTGCACACTTGGAGAGAAGAACAAGGGCAAGGAACCAGCCCAAGAAGACATTGCTGAACGGCGGATCGAATGAGATCCAAAGAAGGGCAAGGCCCCGGCTCCTGCTGAGCCAAAGAAAAGGAAGCCCACAGTGAAGGTCCCTGCTGTGAGGGCCAAGGGCATTGCTATCAAGGAGAAGGGGAAAGCCAAACCGATTGGTCCCCTGGAAGTGCACACTCTCGAGAGGAATCCCAACAGGCAGCGTGACATAGCTGCAAATATCTTTCATGGAAAGGGATCTGAGAAAGCAAGAAGACTCTGGATGGACAAGGTGTACAAGTTTGAAAGGAGCACCACCGACCCTCGGTTTTGGTGCGACTTTCATTGTGATTACTACCGTCTAGTCTACCAAGGCATGAAGAAGCCTGTGATTGAAGCATAGTGGGTAGACTGGGAGTACATGGCCAAGAAGCAACACTCTGCATTTGACGCCGTCATTGAAGCTGTTGAGCGCCATGAGCTCAAGGAGATCATGGAATTCAAGTATGACTGGAACGTCGAAGTGATCCTGCAGTTTTACTCCACTATCTACTTCACCACCTCAGGTGACAGGAGGATCATATGGATGACACATGGCGAGCAATACTCAGTCACTTTTGCAGAGTTTGCCAAGATTATAGGGCTTGAGGCACATCTGGATCATGAGATCATCATCTCTAACCTCAAGGCCGTGGACCGTGACGAGCTGTCCTATATGTATCTGAGTCACGTTCAGTTTGACGCCGGGCATGCTCGCAACATCAAGCCCTTCTACAGCATCATGAACATGATCCTCATAAGGACAATAACACCAAAGGATGGTGATGCAGGGGTGATTCAAGGAAACTTGAGGAACTTGCTACTTCTTGTTGATGGGGAAGAGAAGTTCAACCTCGTCGATTACATCTTCGACGATATCTTCAACATCTCGCATACCCCCAACCGTGCTTGTGGGCACGCCCCCTACATCATGTGCCTCATTGAGAAAGTGTCGGGCTTGTCCTTCGTCAAGGACGTGTCGCACCGCCCGCTTCATCCTCAGAAGCCTTCGAATGTGCTGGCTCCCCCTCGCCGGAAGAATGCAGAGCCTCCCTCTCGCACCGTGGCACCTCCTTCTCCGCCTCCGCCTCAATCAATGAGCGCTTTCTTCAAGTGCTTCAAGGCGATCTTCACTTCCTGCCAGAAGCAAGAGATCCGGGCTCAAAGGGCACAAAAGCGCCAAGAAAAGTATCTTAAGGCGGTGTGCGACAAGCTGGAGGTCCCTATGTCCTCTCCGGAGGTGAGCGACGGGGAGATCACTCCTTTCCCCAACTTCACCGCTGACGAGCTCGCCCAACTCCAAGAGGATGGGAGCTCCTCCCGGGCTGCTCCCTCGGCACGGGTCTTCGACACGACGATGAGGATCAAGAGGACCCGGAGGCCACGGAGAGCAACTCCCACGACGACGACGATGACGAGGAAGACGACGACTAGACTTTCTAGGTCGTGTTTCCCTTCTTCTTTTCCCTTTTTGGTGTCTTGATGCCAAAGGGGGAGAGATAGTTGGGAGTCAGTCGGGAGAGATAGTCAAATAGGGGGAGAGTTGAATGTAGTTCTTATTTTGGATCCGTGGACATGTTGCACTCCTTATTGTAATATCTATGTTATGTCAAATGTTTAAATTTGTGCAAGACTATGTTTTGAATGTTTTGAATGTTCAATATCAATATGATTCTTTGAATGTCTATCTTTTGATCATATTAATGCTTATTATGTCTTGTCACAAATTATTGAGCACAACACGTAGGCACCCCACCATAACGTGTGCATGTATGAAGGACTTCCTCAATCTCTCTTTTATGACGCATTCATTGAGGGGGAGTCACTCACACACCCGCACGTTATGAAAACCACAAATTTATACTCTCTTATATGAAGACTTAATGTGTTGTCATCAATCACCAAAAAGGGGGAGATTGAAAGTGCATCTAGGATCCCCGTGGGTTTTGGATGATTGATGACGACAATTAAGTGGCTAATGAGCTCAGTGATCTTAAGCATGGGTGTGGACTAAGTGGAAGCACAATCCCTCAAAAAGGAAAAAGATGAAACGACAATGTCAACTCGAAAAGGAGAAACTAGGGTTTCTAGTGTGTCGAGTTTAGACTAGCCAACTTTGTGTGAGGATGTGTGTGTAAAGTGCATTGAGATCAAGTTGGGAGCTCAAAGCGGTTTAGAGGTCAAACCTATTGAGAGAAAAGAGTTGGAAGAAGTCTGGCAGTAGGGCCGGACTAGTCCGTGCACGTGGTCGGACTAGTCCACCCCTGGCCGGCCAAGTCCGTTTTCAGCCGGACCAGGAGGGTCTGACTGAGTTCGGACCAGTCCGTTGTGGAACGGACTAGTCCGGATAGTCATGAAATGGGTTTTGAGGAATAAGTCCCAAAACCACGGACTTGTCTGTTTTAGTCCGGACCAAGAGGTCCTGACTGAGATCGTACTAGTCCGCCCTGGGGGCCGGACTAGTCTGGGTTTGAGAGGAGTCGGTGTTTCAGAGACTAAATCTGGGAAGGCCGGACTAGTCCGCCCATAGGGCCGGACTAGTCCGTGGTCTTCAGACTAGTCCATTTTCACACGGAACAAAAGGTTCTGTGTGAGATCGGACTAGTCCGGTAAGGGATGGACTAGTCCATTGTTGAAGTGACCGTTTGAATTTGAAGTTTGGCGGGTAGTGTGACGATTTCCGCGCAGTGCGACAGTTGTCAGGGACGTCAGTGGTCCCCTAGGCCGGACTAGTCCGGGCTATAGGCCGGACTAGTCCGCCCATCTGCTGAAGTCAGCGGTATGGGCTGAGAACCTCTATAAATAGAGGACCCCTGGGTTCATTTGAAACAACCTTTGAGCAAGTTGAAACCCTAGTGCCGCCACAACAACCTTGAGCCCCCAAAAGCCTCCTTCTTGCCCACATTCCCTCTAAAACTAATTCTTGTGTGGATTAGGGTTTGGTGAGGAGAAGAAGAGGAAGAACACCACTCTTAGGCTCTCGGTTTGATCTCTTGCACTTTGTGAATCTTTGTGATCTGTTGCTTGAGTCAATCTTTGTGATTTGCGATTGTATTTGTGGTGGGAGCCTCAGATTGTGAGAAGCAACAACGAATCTTGTATTCACTCTTTGTGATAGTGGAGAACCAAGTTAGGCCCGTGCGGTAAACTTAGTGAGGGAAGGGTTGTTGAACCCGATCCTTTGTGGACTCCTCAACGAGGACGTAGATTCCTTGTGTGGGATCGAACCTCAAGATAAAATCCTCGTGTCACTTGTGTTCTTAGCTTCCATTCATCGCATATTGCTTATACGGTTAGTTTTATCGAATTTGTTCATCACCTTTGCTTTATTGTAATCCTTAGCTTCATACTTGCCATATAACTTGTTGAGGTTCACTAAGTTATTCTAACAAACTTTGCATCACAATAAGTGGACTAAAACTTGTTAGAAAACCCTTTTTAGGCTCTTCCCTGTAGGTGGACCGGACTAGTCCGCCCCTGTACCGGACTAGTCCGCCACCTTTGTATTAATCTCGTTTTATTGAGTCATTTCAGGTCGATTAGCCTATTCATTCCCCCCTCTAGGAAACTTCTAGTAGGCGGACGCTGAAGAAGAGTTCGCGCTGCGTTCAACTCGTTCTCATGATTGTTTGTCGATGTACTGACCGACGCGAATACACCATCATGCTGAGATGGTGGTGGTGGAATGACACCCACCGAAATAACATCGTTGGCCGACTGTTGCACATTGGAGGGATTTCCTCTTGTAGGATGCTCATCCACACCGTTGTACAAAGCTGTGGCGGAGTTCACCATCTTGAGATCTTAGCCCCCCTTCCTGGCGCGCCAAATGTCAAAGTGTGTAAATGATACTTCACTCGGTACTAAGAAAATGTAGCATGCAGAGGTTCGTATTCAGATGGGGCGTGTAAGATCAAGAACAAGATGATGACACGAGAGTTTTTACGTGGTTCGGGCTGCCTAAGTGTAATACCTTACCCCACGGGGTGGTTGTTGATTGAGTATGTGTGTTTGTGGCGAGTGTCAGTGGTTGCTTGTATGCAAGTGAGCTTAGTTCTCTTCTAGCGTGCGATGCAACCCTTTTATATGCTAAGGGTTGGCCGTTACAGTATTTGCCTAGGCCGATAGGTGGCCCTGGCTATAATAATCCACCTATACACGATCTACATGCATAATTGCGATTAGAAGACTAATAACACGCCTTAATGGCAAT
Source organism: Tuctoria greenei (assembly GCA_036927565.1). Lineage (NCBI taxonomy): Eukaryota > Viridiplantae > Streptophyta > Magnoliopsida > Poales > Poaceae > Tuctoria > Tuctoria greenei. Next base: position 124,624,775 of record JAYESD010000011.1, on the reverse strand, counting down.
GTTATCAGTCTTGATAGTCCTCTGGTTGTGGGTCATTAATGCTGAATTAATGACACGTTAATGAGGTCTTGTAATGGCTATTTAATAGCCTCTTGAATGTCCACGCTGTTGGAGATTTCGTAGTCTTCCCGTTGGGGGCTTAGGTCTGGAGGTCCAACACGTGGCAGCTCCGGAGCTTCCCTCTATGGGGAGGCAGGTCTGTAGCCTCTTGACACGTGGCAGCACCGGAGCTTCCCTCTACTGGGGTTAGGTCCGGGGGTGCTGGACACGTGGCGAGACCGGAGCTTCCCTGTGAAGGGAGGTAGGTCCGGTCTCGCAGGACACATGGCAGCACCAGAGCTACCCAAATGAGGGATGCATGCCCAGTGTTGTCAGACGTGTGCTGCCTTCAGAAGTCTTCAACTCGGACATAGGAACTCCTTGGTTTAAGTGCGGTATCAGAGTGTACCTGGTATCCAGGGTACCGACAATGGTGGATGGAAAAGCAGCTCAAGATTGAGAGGAAAGAATCCCTACTCTAAATTTATATACCACGATACCTAAGTAGTATCAGTTTGAGCCCACATGTCACACTATGAAGCAAGTATGCATGTTGCTAACACGAGTAAATCTTTTTCTCACCCATTTTAGTCACACCCATTTGAAAGTGCGTCTAGGCATCCCCGTGGGTTTTGGATGATTGATGATGACAATTAATAGGCTAATGAGCTAAGTTGATCTTAAGCACAGGTACAAGGATTGAAATGAGATGAAAACCCTCAAAAAGGAAAAGGAGAAAACGGGCATCAAAGACTCAAGCGTAGAAATTAGGGTTTCCATGGTATTTATCTTATATGAGCCGTATCATATGAGAGGGTGGTTGTATCATGTGCATTGAGATCAAACCAAGGGGCTCTAAGTGGACGTTTATAGAAAAACCGAAGTGAGAAACCTAAAATGAGAAAAACCCTAGGAGGTCGGACTAGTCCGGGCCTCAGGGTCGGACTAGTCCGGCCATGGTAGACAAGTCCGTCTTTGGACGGACCAAACGTCTCTGGAGTGTTCCCGAGTTATTTTGGAGCTAAGTCCGAGAAGTCCGGACTTGTCCGTTTTTGGACAGACCAAAGCTCTCCGAAGTAGTTCGGACTTGTCCGTTTGGGACTTAGTGTGACAGACCGAGAGAAAACCCTAGGGGGATGGACTAGTCCGCCCATGTGGTTGGACTAGTCCGAACCAACACAGAAGAGTCCGTTTTGGAACGGACCAAATGGTTCTGTTCCACTTCGGACTAGTCCGTTATGGGCCGGACTAGTCCGGTGTCTAGTGACTGTTTGAATTTGGGAATTTGGCGGGTAGCGTGATGATCGTTGCTCAATGTGGCAGTTGTCGGGAACTGACCAGGGGGTCAGTGGTCTCATATGGCCGGACTAGTCCGGGGTCTAAGGCCGGACTAGTCCGCCCCTTTGCTGATGTAAGCAAAAGGGGCTCGGGACCTCTATAAAAAGGGGACCACCGGGCTCATTTGAATAACTCTCGAACCCTAGCACCGCCACAAGCATCCTAGAGCCTTCCAAAGCCTTCTACTCATCCTACTAACCCCCTAAGAGCAAATCTTGAAGAGATTAGAGTTTGGGGAGGAGAGTAAACGAAGATCATCACACTTTGGCTCTCGGTTTGATCTCTTGCACATTGTGTTGTGTTGTGTGGCTTGTCTGAGTTGAGCTTCGTGTGCTCCTCTTGTATTGATTTGTGTGAGCCTCAAGTTGTGAGCAGCCCCATCAAACTTTGTGATTACCCATTGATATAGTGGAAACCAAGCTGGCCATCGTGGTGGCTGGGTGAGAGAAGGGTCAAGTGAGACCCGATCCTTGTGTGGACTTCTCAACGTGGATGTAGGCTTCTTTGTGGAGCTGAACCACGGGATAAATATCGTTTCACTTGTTTTGCACTTTTCATAATCTCTAGCATTGCTATTAGGGTTCACATTTGTCTTATTGCCTTACACTTGATCACTATTGTAAACTTGCAATCTAAGTGTTTAAACATCACAATCTGAGCTTCACAAGTTTGTTACATATTGCTCTTATTCTTGGTGAACTTTAATTCCGCAAACAACTTGTAGAAATCAAGTTTTAGGGTTTCCACCCTGTGCTGAGTGGACTAGTCTGACCCTGACCAGACTAGTCCGACCACAGAGAATTAATCTCATTTAATTAAGTCATTTTAGGTATTATTGCCTATTCACCCCCCTCTAGGCGACTTTCAATTGGTATCAGAGCAGGCTTCTCCCCAAGAGTCTAACAACTCGGAGAAGTAATGGCTGGAAGGGGTGACTACGAGGGCCCGGTGGTCATCGATGATACCAAGACGAAGAACGTCGATATTCTTCAAGATGATCCAAATGACGACGAAGAAGTTCGGATGCTCAAAGCACGGCTTCATGAGAAGCTCAACATGCCGAAGAAGGAAATCAAGCCAATTGCTCTAGTCAACATCGACAACGGGAGTAGTTCACAAGACTACTCCCGATATCCTTACAATTATGAGCAACTTACCGCTAGCAACCATTACTTGTCTATTCCCATTGGCAAACCTCCTCAATTTGATGGAAATTATTATTCTATGTGGAAGCATAATATGAAGATGCACCTCATTTCTTTAAACCCTAGCTTTTGGCAAATTGTGATGACAGGTGTTCACCTTCCCAAGAATGAGGAAGACATCACTCCGGAGCAAGCCGTCCTTCTACATTGCAATGCTCAAGCCGTTGGAGTGATTACCTCCTCATTGACTCGTGAGGAGTTCAACCGCATTGAAGGGTTGGAGGTTGCCAAGGAGATTTGGGACACCCTCAATACGGCGCACGAAGGCAACCGCGTCATTAGGGAAGCAAAGATCGATATGATCGAAGGAGAGCTTGGGAGATTCACCATCATGGAGGGTGAATCTCCGCAAGATATGTATGACCGCCTCAAGACTCTCATAAACAAGAGTCGATCATATGGAAGCACCCGGTAGACCGACCACGAGGTAGTAGAGAGGATGATTCGAGCATTCATGCCTCGAAACGTCACTCTTTGCTTACTAATTCGTGAAAGTTCGGGCTTCCACAAGATGACTCCCGAAGAAGTGCTAGAGAGAATCATAAACCATGAGATGATGGAGCAAGAAGCAATGTTCTACAACGATCTACAAAAGCCCCCCTCCTCAGAGAAAAGGGATGTTGCATTCAAAGCAACGTCGTCAAAATCTCAAGAAAAGGAAGAGAGTGATGAGGAGAGTCCCGACACCGTTGAGGAAGAAGATCTCTTCATCAACATCTTCAAGAGGATGTTTAGAAGGAGGAGGGGGAGCTACTAAAATGAGAGAAGAAGCAAAGACAAGCCCAAGACAAGATCAAAAAGGGCTTGTTACAATTGGAGAGAATATGGTCCCTTCATTGTGGATTGTCCACATGAATAAAACAAGAAGAAGAAGGAGGGCAAGTCTAAAGAAAAGAAGTACTTCAAGAAGAAGAAGCAATCCGGACATGCCCACCTTGGAAAGGAGTGCAATTCAAATGAGGAATCCTCCTCTGATGAAGATGAGAAAGTAGCAACTATTGCTATGAAGAAGACAACAACGGAGAACAAGATCTTCCCCAACTTGGAAATCTCAAGGCCAACATGTCTAATGGCCAAGGAGGGAAGAAATAAGGTTAAATCTAAATCATCCTCTTCAATTTCTTCTCATGATGACTTTGATAGTAGTAGTGAAAATGAACATATGCTTAAAGACATGAGCAAAAGCACCTTGAAGAGATTGAGATTGCTAACGGAGGAGATATTTGAGAAGGAAAAGTTTATCAACCGTCAAGAGGACATGCTCATCCAACACAAGGAGAGATGTCAAGAGGTTGAGGAGCTCTTGGAGCTTGAAAGAGAAAGAATCAAGGCACTTGAGCGTGAACTCGCTTTGAGCAAGGAAACTTGCTCAAACCTTGAGAACACTACAATTGTGCTCAAGGATGAACTTGTTAGTTTTACACAAGCTTACAAGAGCCTTGAGACACAAGTGAAGTCTCTAAAGGTCAATGCACCTTCTTCCTCTACAAGATCACCTTCCACAAATGTTAAACCCGAGGCATCTCAATCTTGTAAATGCTCAAACTTAATCATAAAGATTAAGGATGAGCTAAAGGTGGCACAAACCAATCAAGCACCCAAGGGTAGCAATTTTGAAAAGGAGAAGGTGGCATATGCACGTAGTGCATTTACCAACACAAGACATCTCCTTATCAAGGATGGTCTTGGTTATTCTAGTGGAATGAGGCAAAATGCCAAAACTCCCAAGAATGGCAAAGACTTGATTGTCTTTGTCAAATGAGGCTCATACAACACTAACGGAAAGAACATTGCTACTACACCTAAAATGCCTAAGAGAGTACCACATCCATTGTTCCATGATTTTGATGCTTTATATGTTTTATTAAGGAACATGTTTGGAAAGGCATATGCTATGTATGTTGGGCCACACCGCAAGAGTCTCAAACCTTTTGTGTGGGTGCCCAAGTGCCTCTTGACTAACATCAAAGGACCCAACACCATTTGAGTACCTAAAGCCAAGACTTAAATCTTTCTTGTAGGCATATTCCTCCGGTGGAACCAAGTGGGTCCTTGATAGTGGATGCACAAATCATATGACCGGGGAGAGGAAGATGTTTGTGGAGTATGAGCTTAATGAAGATCCAAGTGAAGGTATCTATTTTGGGGACAATAGCCAAGGAAAAATCCTTGGCACCGGTAAAATTGTTATATCCTCTAATCATACTCTTTCAAATGTCTTACATGTTGATTCACTTGATTATAACCTCTTGTCCATATCAAAACTATGTGACAAAGGTTATAATTGTTTATTCACTAATGAGGGTGTGACCGTCACAAGGAGAAGCAATGACTCAATTGCCTTGAAGGGTGTACTCAAAGGAAAGCTCTATCTTGTGGATTTCTCCGCGGATAAAGCCCAACTTGATACATGCTTAATTGTGAAAACTAACACGGGACGGCTTTGGCATAGGAGGCTAGCCCATGTTGGAATGAGGAATTTGCAAAAACTCCTTAAGGGTGAGCACATATGTGGTTTAAAGAATGTTGTGTTTGAAAAGGATAGGCCATGTAGCGCATGCCAAGCCGGAAAGCAAGTTGGAGCACCTCATCCATCCAAGAACATTATGACAACATCAATACCATTGGAGCTTCTACACATGGATCTCTTCGGTCCAATCGCCTACATTAGTATTGGTGGTAACAAATATGGTCTTGTTATTGTTGATGATTTTTCATGTTTTACTTGGGTGTTCTTTTTGCATGACAAGAGCGAGACTCAAGGTGTCCTCAAAATATACATGAAGAGAGGTCAAAATGAGTTTTCCTTGAGTATCAAGACCATTAGGAGTGACAATGGCACCGAATGTAAGAACACCCAAGTTGAAGAATTTTTGGATGAAGAAGGAATCACGCATGAGTTCTCGGCCCCCTACTCCCCTCAACAAAATGGGGTGACCGAGAGGAAGAATAGGACTCTAATTGAAATGTCGAGAACCATGCTTGATGAGTACAAGACGTCGGACCAGTTTTGGGCGGAAGCGGTCAACACCGCTTGCCATGCCATAAACCGGTTGTACCTTCACCGCATACTTAAGAAGACGTCATATGAGCTCCTAACCGGTAACAAACCCAACATCTCTTACTTTTGTGTTTATGGGAGCAAATACAACATTCTTAACAAGAAGCCTAGGACTTTGAAGTTTGCTTCCAAGTCTGATGAAGGTTTCTTGGTTGGTTATGACTCAAACACTTACGCCTATCGTGTCTTTAACAAATCCTCCAGAATTGTTGACGTAGCATGTGACATAGTGTTTGATGAGACTAATGGCTCCCAAGTGGAGCAAGTTGATCGTCATGTGCTAGATCAAGAAGAAGCTCCACAAGTGGTGATAGGAAGGATGGCACTTGGAGACATGCGACCACAAGAGCAACCTCAAGTCACAAGTAACCATCCTAAACATCAAGCAAGCTCTTCCTCAAATGATCAAGATTAACCTCCCCAAGATGCGCTTCAAGAAGATGAAAATGAAGGCATCAATCAAATGGGAGACAATGAGGATTAGGAAGACCAAGATGATGAATCAAGACCTCAAGCACCTCACCCAAGAGTGCATCAAAGCGTCCAACGGGACCATCCCGTTGACAATATACTTGGAGACATCTCCAAGGGGGTAACTACTCGATCTCGTGTTGCAAATTTTTGTGATCATTACTCTTTTGTTTCTTCCTTAGAGCCCCATAAGGTTGAAGAAGCACTACGAGATCCGGATTGGGTGATGGCCATGCAAGAAGAGCTCAACAACTTCGAGAGAAATAAAGTATGGGAGCTTGTAAAGAGGCCAAATTCAAATGTTGTAGGGACCAAATGGGTGTTCCACAACAAACAAGATGAACACGGGGTGGTTACAAGGAACAAGGCACGACTTGTGGCCAAAGGGTACTCACAAGTCGAAGGTTTGGATTTCGAAGAAACTTTTGCTCCCGTAGCTAGGCTTGAATCAATTCGTATATTACTTGCATTTGCTATTCACTGTGATTTTAAGCTATATCAAAAGAACGTCAAGAGCGCACTCCTCAATGGTCCAATCAAGGAAGAAGTATATGTGGAGCAACCCCCCGAATTTGAAGATGAAGAATTCCCAAACCATGTGTACAAATTGCGTAAGGCTCTCTATGGACTCAAACAAGCTCCTAGAGCTTGGTATGAGTGCCTTAGAGACTTTCTAACTCAAAATGGTTTTAAAATTGGGAAGGCAGACTATACTCTATTCACTAAGCACTTAAATGATGATTTGTTTGTTTGCCAAATATATGTCGATGACATTATATTTGGTTCTACTAACAAAGCCTTTAGTGATGAGTTTTCCAAGATAATTACGGAAAGATTCGAGATGTCCATGATGGGGGAGTTGAAGTTCTTTCTAGGTTTTCAAGTGAAGCAACTCAAGGAAGGCACGTTTATTAGTCAAACCAAGTACACACAAGATATACTCAAGAAGTTTGACATGGACAAGGCCAAACCCATCAAGACTCCTATGGCAACCAATGGGCATCTCGATCTCAATGAAGATGGTCCAAGTGTAGACCAAAAGGTATATCGTTCTATGATAGGCTCGTTGTTATACTTATGTGCATCTAGGCCCGATATCATGCTTTGTGTGTGTATGTGTGCTAGATTTCAAGCTGCTCCAAAGGTGTGTCATTTGACCGCCGTTAAGAGAATTCTTAGATATTTGGTTCACACACCAAGCCTAGGACTTTGGTACCCCAAAGGCTCTAAGTTCAACCTCATTGGATATTCCGATGCGGACTATGCGGGGTGCAAAGTTGATAGGACGAGTACATCGGGAACTTGCCAATTCCTTGGTAGATCTCTAGTGTCATGGTCCTCAAAGAAACAAAACTCCATTGCACTTTCCACAGCCGAAGCGGAGTATGTCGCCACCAGAAGTTGTTGTGCACAACTTCTTTGGATGCGACAAACTCTTAGGGACTATGGCATAAACTTGCGCCATATTCCTCTCCTATGTGACAATGAGAGTGCCATCAAAATAGCTCACAATCCAGTTGAACACTCAAGGACCAAGCACATCGATATACGTCACCACTTCTTGAGAGATGACTCCATCAATGGAGACATTGCAATTTCCCATGTGAGAATCGATAAACAATTGACCGATATCTTTACCAAGCCCCTAGATGAGAAAAGGTTTTGTGAACTTAGGAGTGAGCTAAATATCTTGGATTCTCGAAATGTGGCTTAAGTCTTGCACATCTGATTGCAATATTCAAAATTCACACATGCTTGCGAAAAACTCATCCTCCTCAATTTTTCCACAAATTATTTTGAAATTATTGAATCCTTGTGAATCATGGTCATAGTTTGATTGTTGATTGCTTACTGACCATATTTACAAATATCTTTTGTGAAATATAGTCCAAAAGGATCAAATCTCCACTCAAAACTCAATATATAGGAGTTTTAATTCTTAGGACCGGACTAGTCCGCTCCTAGGACCGGACTAGTCTGGTGGTATGAGTTGTCCGGACCCAGTCCGGATGCTGGACAAGTCCGGGTCCCTGACTGGACTAGTCCGGCCCTTGGAGACTTAACCTCCCCAGGGTGCCCTCGACCTCCCCACTTCCATTCAAACACTCACTCTCCAAAAATGCTCGAAAACTGCCTCCCCAACGACGATTTTTGAGTCCATCCACCAAATCTTGATTCCAATCGGTGGATTGAAGCCCCAAGGTGCTTAGGAACTTTTCCCCAAGAATCGGAGACCACTACCTCACTCTCATTTCATCAAATCGAAGATTTTAAGAGGTATTCTTGACCTAACTCCAAAATCCTTGGAATTCAATTCTTTTTTGTCCCTTGATAGAAACTTCTTCACAAATGTTGTTGTACACATCATTGTGATCATATAGCTCCATTTTGTGGTAGGATCCGTAGTTTTTGCAAAATTTCTCTAGATTAGGGTTCTTGCTGTGTGAACCGGACTAGTCCGACCACAGGGCGGTCAAGTTCGTCCTAGTGCGGACTAGTCCGGCCCCTGGGCAGACAAGTACGCATTACACAGTGAAAACTCTAACCTAGGTTGATTTTGTGAATTGCCCCAATTTATCTTGACTTCCTGTACTTATCCAACTTTCCGTGCTTCTCTTGCCAGCAATCATGTCAGACAATGAGTATGTTCCTCCCTCCGACTCCGAGACTGAAGCAGAGAAGCAGGTTCTCTTTCGCTGGAAACAAAGAGAGGATCAAGAGATGGCTGCTGCGTACTTTGCCTCTCAGAGGGCAAAGAAGACGCAGCGTGAGGAGCACAACTCCGCTGCTGCTGAGGCTACCTCAAAAAGGAAGAGGCTTGTGACCTTGGGTGAGCAAGCCAAGTCCCAGGGGGAAAGATCCTCCAAAGATAAGGGCAAGGCCCCTGTTGATGTTGCACCCAAGAAGAGGGTGACTGTGGCCAAGAAGGCTGCAAGCAAAGTGAAGAAGGGTGCCCCACAACCCATTTGCCCCTTGAGGATGTCCTCTCCTGCACAGAACCAAACCATGCAGCTGCTTTTGATGTCAACATCTTCAAGGGCAAGGGAGCAGAGAAAGCACGCAAGCTGAGACAGATCAATGTCTATCAACGTGATAGGAGCACAATGGATCCCCGATTCTGGTGTGATTTCCACTGTGATTTCTACAGGACGGTCTATATGACCAAGCAGACCCCTATCACAGACGCTCAGTGGATTGACTGGGACTATATGGCCCAGAAGGATCATCAAGCCTTCAATGCTGTTGTCACGCCCGGTCATCGTAAAGATGAACAGACGCTAATGACATGTACGCCAGGATCAATTGAATCGTACATGCGTTGACGAAAGTGAAATACCATTACATAGCCATATTCGAATACATAAATAGTCTTACAATACGACCCGAAGGTCTACAAATACACCACAACCTATTTACAACATCTAAATAGTTCACAAATATTTAACTACAGCGGAAGGCTAGATAGATAAGAATAGCTCTATCTCCACAGGCAGTCGCGCGAAGGATCGCCAGCCTAGCCCAAGTCTTTCGGGTTGACGATAAAGTCTTCCGGTGCCGCTTCTTCTTCATATTCTAAGGGAAAAGTAAACGCTTGAGTACATAGAGTACTCAGCAAGTGTGGGAAGAGAATGACATGATTGACTAAAGCAAGGGAAGGCCAATTATGGCTTAAGCACTATGCTAGAACCTAACCTTAGCTTTCAATTATCAATATCATAATTCAATAAGTAATTCAACACATAATTGATGATGATGAATGTAACTTGAATCATAAATAACCACCATTTCCCAACCATAAGCTAATTATGAACTGGCCCCAAGCCACTCTTGTCCGTGAGCACGGCTGTCATGACAGTTTTACCAAATCTCCGCAGAGAGTGTACCCTTTCCCCACAAGCAGTGATTTCATCCCCTGTTGCCAGGTGGACTAAGTGAACCTCCCTGAATGCCCGTGGTAGCTAGCCACATTACACACTTCCTTTGGTGTGAGGACAGGAGATCACAACATGGTCTTTACAAAGGTACTCCCGTCTAGTGCTAGCCCTCTAAGGTTTCCACCACTGAGGATTCTCGGAGTAACCCTCTGCCTCAGAGCCCCCACTTGAGCCTTGCGGTTCCCAGAGCAGTACCCCTGCATCATTCCCCGCACCATCCAACTACTAGCATTTCATCGGGAGAAACCTAATTAATTGACCAAACTGCCCCATCTCAGTCTCGTGGTGGTACTATAGAGCTTAGTGGCTTCCTCCATAAACCGGTCCTTAGAATCCGGTGGTACCAAACCCAATCCCGGGTCTCGTGCAAACTGCACCATACCAAATCTATCCAACCACCAGATTTCTATCCACTACTATTATGTATACACCACAATTAAAGTAATCAAATAGTTTAACATGTCACAAATGTATGAAAACCCATTCCCAATATCTAAGCATGGCTAAGCATAATTAATTACCTATCTACTTTCCAACCCACATCAGGTGACAAGGAATTATATGGAACAAGGCATGAAACATGAAATAGGACATCAATTTAATTAGCATGCATCTAACTAAAGTCCTAAAATTGGTACAAGATGGTCAAGGGCACTTGCCTTCGTCGAAGACTTGGTTGTTGGTGAAGTATTGGTCTTGGAGATTGAAATTGGGGTCATAGCACGACTCTAAATATGTTGCCCAAGCATGGCAAAGAGAAATAAAGGCTAAAATAAGTAAAGAGCACACAACACATGGCATCAAACATACACATAGGCATAAAAACTCTATACTAATGCGTCCCTATGAGGTATTCATTATTTTACATAGCCAAAATATGCATTTTATATTTTTCTTACATTTTTAGGATTTATTTATGGCCAAAAATCTTTTTTATTGAATTTTCTATGGCCAAAATGTATTTTAAACATTTTTAATAATTTTTTCCAGGGTCAAAATATATTTTATTTGAACTCGACAAATTAATTACAGCATAAAAACATTTTATACAAATTTTTCCTACTGTTTTTATACTTATTCCTCATTTTTATCTAATTTCTACACATTAAATACACCTATAAACAATATTCAGCAATTAAATAAAAGTCCAGGGACTGAATAACAAGTTTCCTACACTATACAGGGGCTAAATCCATAATTCTACAAATTTCGAGGGGTTAGATTGCTTATTTAAATGATTAAATCCAATTCCAGGGAGTCCAGGGGCTAGTTTGCTAAATTCAGGGGCTAGATTTGAATTCCAGCAAAGGTTAGGGGATAGCTGGTGAATTTCCAGGGGCTGCGGTGTAAAAGCGGAGGCGGGAAATGACTTTTAAACGTGGACCATTGAATCCTAGATGAACGCACGAGATTTAATTTCACCGAACCGTTACACACGATATAATCTCGGCCATTCGGTTTGAACCGAGGGCCGAGATGCGGCCACGTCGCCTCTGGCGATGCCGGCGGCGCACGGCGCGGCGACGGCGATTCCCGCGGCGGTGACCTCGCCGGAGTTGGCCAAACCGGCGAATTCTAAGCCTATTTAACGCACTACTTGCATGAAACGAGAGAAGGGGAGAAGGGGAACACACCTAGGGGAGTATCGGGGCGCGAAATCGGCCGGAGGATGGTCCGCGACGAGAGCTTGCGGCGTTTGGCGTCGGTGCCCGTCGATCTTGTCGAATCCCCGGTGATCTGAACAAGTCTTTGCCTTTGAAAGCAAATGCTAGGGAGAAGGACTTGTTGGAAAAAATTGAGAGTCTCTGCACTAGTGTGGCTAGACTTTCAAAAGGGGAAGTCAAACACAAGGAAATCCTCTTCCAACAAGCAAAGACCTTCAACAAGAGAGGACTTGGATCCTTCCCGGTGCCCAACAAAGGAAAGGTGCCCTCACCGGAGCTTAGAACAAGCTTCATCAAGGAAGTTGGTTCTTATTGCCAACATTGTGAGGTCACCGGCCACCATACAAGGGAGTGTCCTCTTCCTAACCGACCTTCTCCAAAGTTGCCTATTAATTACAAATCTACTTTCAATGATCGTTATTATCTCTTAAGTAAAGTAGATGGCAAGGTGAATGCTAGGTTCATTGGCAAAGACGTGAAGGGACTACTCCACATGGACCTCTTCGGACCGTCCACATATCAAAGCCTTGGTGGTAACCTCTATTGTCTTGTTATAGTTGATGACTACTCTCGCTATGCTTGGACTTTATTTCTAGGTGACAAGAGTGAAACTCCGGAAGTGTTCAAGACCTTCGCCAACCGTGCTCAAAGGGAATTTCAACTTCCCATCATCAAGGTCCGGAGTGACAACGACACCAAATTCAAGAACTACAACATTGGGGAGTGGTGTGACTGTTAGGTGTGAAGCATGAATTTTCGGCCACATACACCCCTCAACAAAATGGTGTCGTTGAAAGGAAGAACAAGACTCTCATCACTCTTGCACGAGCAATGCTTGATGACTATGACACATCGGAGAAGTTTTGGGCCGAAGAAATCAACACGGCGTGCCATGCCGCAAATAGGGTCTACCTACATCGCCTACTTCAAAAGACCCCGTACGAGCTTCTCATTGGGAGAAAGCCCAGAATCTCCTACTTTCGAGTCTTTGGGTGCAAGTGCTACATCTACCGCAAGAAAAGGCTCGGTAAGTTTTAAATAAGATGTGATGTTGGTATATTTCTTGGTTATGCATCAAACTCAAAAGCATATCGAGTATTCAACCAAACCTCCGGTTTAGTTGAGGAAAGTTGTGATGTTGAGTTTGATGAATCTAATGGCTCCCAAGAGGAGAGTTTTGGTCATGATGAAATAGATGATGAGCCTCTACGAGAAGCCATGAAGAACATGACCATTGGAGACGTCAAGCCTAAAGTTGAGGAGAGCCATGATGAAGGGGGAGCTTCAAGTTCCAACATCAACACCTCCATGGCGCCTCAAGTTGACGAAGAAGAGAAGGATGATCCATTGCCAACTCAAGACTCACAAGCCACACAACATCAAGAAGAAGAATAAGTCCATGATCAAGTCCAACCACAAGAGGAGCAACACGCATCATCATCGCCAAGTGCTTCACAACAACTTATGAGGCATGGACACATCTCCAAGGCGCATCCGATGGACCAAATCATCGAAAGTCCGTCAAGGGGTGTAAGTACACGTTCTCGCCATTTCACTTCATTTTGTGAGCACTACTCATTTGTTTCATGTGTAGAACCCACTCAAATTGAGGAGGCAATCCAAGACCCAAATTGGGTGATGGCTATGCGAGAAGAACTCAACAACTTCATCCGCAATGAAGTTTGGGTGTTGGAGGAGCGACCCAAGGACAAGAACGTCATCGGAACAAAGTGGGTGTACCGCAACAAACAAGACGAGAACGGCGTTGTGGTCTGCAACAAGGCAAGACTTGTGGCCAAAGGGTTCTCGCAAGTTGAAGGACTAGACTTTGGGGAGACATTTGCTCTGGTCGCCCGGCTAGAAACCATCCGTATACTTCTTGCCTTTGCATCACATCATAATATTAGACTTTATCATATGGATGTGAAAAGTGCCTTTCTTAATGGTTACATTAACGAGGTTGTTATGTTGAACAACCTCCCGGTTTGAAGATCCGAGGAATCCTAATCATGTGTATAGGTTGCACAAGGCGCTCTACGGGCTCAAGCAAGCACCTAGGGCGTGGTATGAATGACTACGAGATTTCCTTATCATGCAAGGATTCAAGATCGGGAGGGTGGACACTACACTCTTCACCAAAGACATCAACGGAGATTTGTTTATTTGTCAAATTTATGTTGATGATATTATTTTTGGTTCAACTAACGAAGCTCTTAGCCATGAGTTTGGCAAAATGATGTCTAGGGAATTCGAGATGTCAATGATTGGAGAGCTCAACTTCTTCCTTGGATTTCAAATCAAGCAACTTCAAGAGGGAACCTTCGTCTATCAAGAGAAGTACACCAAGGACCTCTTGAATAAATTTGAGATGGGAGATTGTAGCTCAAGAAGCACTCCAATGGCAACAAATTGTCATCTCGACGCGGATAAGGACGGTAAACCTATTGACCAATCTAACTACCGTTCTATGATTGATTCATTGCTTTATCTTACCGCATCTAGGCCCGATATCATGTTTAGTGTATGCTTATGTGCTCGCTTTCAAGCGGCACCTAAAGAATCGCATAGGAAGGCGGTCTTTAGGATACTTAGGTATCTTAAGCATACCCCTAGTGTGGGCTTGTGGTACCTTAAAGGTGCAAAATTCCATCTCTTGGGATACTCGGATTTGGACTTTGCTGGATGCCGCGTGGATCGCAAGAGTACCTCCGGTGGGTGCCACTTGCTTGGGCGTTCCCTAGTATCTTGGTCTAGCAAGAAGCAAAATTCCGTCGCCTTGTCCACGGCGGAAGCAGAATATATTGCGGCCGGTGCATGTTGTGCCCAAATTCTTTATATGAAGCAAACCCTTTTAGACTTTGGTATTAAACTTGGTTGTGTGCCTCTCCTTTGTGACAATGAAAGTGCGGTTAAGATAGCTGAAAACCCCGTTCAACACTCCCGCACTAAGCACATTTATATTCACCATCATTTCTTGAGGGACCATGAAGCTAAGGGAGACATCTCTTTGCGAGGTGTTAGGTCCGAAGAACAATTGGCGGATATCTTCACTAAATCACTAGATGAGAAAACTTTTTCTAGGCTAAGAAGTGAGTTAAATGTGCTAGATGCAACGAACGTCATGTAAGAATGCATCTCATATAGGTCTTGCCTTACTCTCAAAGGATAGGGGTGAGCAAGGGTTAGCTTGGGATGGAGGTTCTTTTGGGTTTTCCCAAGGCTTGGAGAGTGGATCTCCCTGAAGAAGCCTTTGAAAGGTTCAAATTTGGCAAGATAGATTTATTTTATGCCTTGCATGATGCCTGCCATATAGACTTGTAATTTCTTGCATTATAAAATGTTTGGCATTGCATACGGTAGATTGTCACAAAGGGGAACCCACCTCATGAGAAAGAGACTTGTTTGAAATGCAATATCTCAACTCATATGTGGTGGAAAGAACAAAATGTTAGGTGCGTTAATGCCTAGAGGAACATGCTTTAAAGAGATATAAGTCTTCATACTCTAGCTCACATAGCATGGGCCTTACATTTTATTTGGATAATTTCCTTCCCGTTTTCTTCGGTGTTCTATTCGCTTTAAGGCTTAGCCAAGTTATTGGCAATTAGCATTTTTGAGGGGTAAGGGGTTGCCCAAAAAGTCCTAAGACATGTGTTTCTAATTGTTTGTTTGTTTGGTCAAAGGACATATATGGGATGTTGCTGTTTTGTAGTCATCGGATTATCCGATGCTTAGGCCAGACCATCATCGGATCAGTTGGTGTTCAAAAACCAAGAGCCAGTTCAGTCAGTATCACAAATCAACCGACGAGTTCATTCTGAAAAACATCGGTCCATCCGATGTTCACATTTCTGGAACTGTGCTGAAATCCACCGATGCTATTCCTTTCCACGTTGGTCCATCCGGTGTCAACGGTACCTTTTTGAATACCCTTACTGTGACATTCGACCGATGTCTCTAACGTTTAACGTAGGTCCATCCGGTGTTAAATTTTCGGCTAGGGTTTGGGACCCACTATTCAAACGCCGCCTCGCCTCCCTCTTTCTCTCTCCCCGACCCCGACACGCGCCTCACCTTCCACCGCCGCCGTCTCTCTCGCCCTGCGCCATCGTCGCCTCCGGCCGCCGCCGCCGCCCTCCGGTCGCCGCCGCAGCACAGCCACAGCCACCGCCGCCGCTTCCCCCAGCGTCGCCGCCGCCTCTCTCCACCACCGACGCCGCCCCACGCACAGCCGCACCACCGTGGTGCCTCCCTCTACGGCCGCTGTCCCTTCGTCGCTAGGGTTTCCGGCCACGTCGATCGTCGTGTCACCATTCCGTGCGCTTGACTTCATCGACCTCATTCTCGCGCATCATCTCAATGGCTCGTGAGAAGAAGAACAAGGGCAAGGCCATTGCGGAGCCAGCCGCAAAGAAGCAAAAGCTATCCAAGGAGGAGAAGAAGGCGTTCATGGCCGCTCGCGCCATCGAGGAGCGAGAGTGTGGCCGAGGAGGATCATTGAGGATCCGCAAGGCTCGTCCGAGGCAGCCTCCCGTGCTAGATGAGTCCGAGGCAGAAGAAGAGCCGGAAGTGCCGCTTGTCCGCCGGCGCTCAGCTAGGACCCGTGGGGGTCATCCCGCGGCAGCACCACGTTCGAGACCAACTGCTGCCGAGCTTCGAGAGGACAGAGAGGCCCAGAGAGCCATCTACGAGATGGACACCAACGTCCGTGTTGGTGAAGGTGCCCGGTTGACTGATTACCGGAAGATGAAGGCCAAGCAGCTAAGAAGACTCAGATGGAGTGTTTTGCTTGAGGAGTGGTACCCACAACCCAGAGAGGCTCTTGTGGACAGTCGTTTCTGGACTTTGACGCAGGCGTCACTCTACGAGACTTATAGACGCCGCGGCCACAAGCTCTTCCAGCACAACTTTCTGGATTGGGGTCAGCTTGCCCTGGCAGCCGAGACAGAGATACAACCCTTCTTTGAGAGGTATAGAGGGCTAGTGCAACTAATGTCCTATGAGAGGAGTGCATATGTGGAGGATTGGGTCCGCGTATTCTACGCTACCCTATATGTCTCTGAGGGCCGCAGATCGATAGACTTCATGTTCATGGGCCAACACTATCACTTGACGAGGCAGACGTTGGCACAGCTGCTCAGAGTGGACCTGCACGACACTTGCGTGCATGAGAGGGTATATGGTCAGGCAGACCCGCCGAGGAGGACACTGGCTGGAGGAGTGGCACCACCACTGGAGGAGATCCGCTCCCTCTTTGCACCGTCCTTCTCTCCAGACCAGCCGAGGGTACCGACACTATTGACTCCAGCTACGCGCACAGTGCACCTTGCCTTGCGCCGCACTCTCTTGCCGAGGTCCGGATACCTAGAGGGGTTCACCAGCCTGCAGTAGACCCTCCTGTTCTACGTCATGAACGGGATGGAGTTTGATATTGTGGACATCCTCATATGTGAGATGGAGGACGTGATCACTGACGGAGTGGGCATGATGAGGCAGCTTGTGTTCGGACACTGGATCAGCTACCTGCTCTCCATGATGGTTCCTGAGGAGTCCGCCATGCGTGACCGTCTCACTGACGAGAGTGTCACACGGTTCAACCACTATCAAGTCCAGCTCCTGGAGACCGCCGCCTTGGCCGTCCAGTCGAGCGTCAGGTCCGAGCTCGGCTATCCGACGAGGATTGGTCTGATCTGGAAAAGGAAGATGAGAGACTGGCAGAGGCAGAGGCTCAGGGTGATGATCTACAACACATATGGTCCGAGAGCAACACAGATGATAGTGTTGAGGAGTACTTCCCTCCTCCTCCCTCACCCAGGCAGCACGACGCGGAAGCTGGAGGCTCGATAGTGCCCCCCCCCCCTACTCCACCTCCCGTCTCAAAGGCACAGGTCTCTCAGCCGTCAGAGCTCACCTCACTCCTGCAGCAGATGGTTGAGCAGCAGCGCCTGGACAGGCTTGCAGCTGAGCAGGCCCGAGCTGAGCAGGCAGCGCGTCTTTTGGAGCTCCAGCAGCAGCAGCAGGGGATGCAGCGCCAGATCGCCCGTGAGAGGCGAGAGGACACAGACAGGCTGACGGGGCTGATAGACCAGATGCACCAGCGCTCCCTCGACCAGCAGCAACAGACGCAGCAGGCGATGATGGGCATCCTGGGGTTGATCACCAACCTCTACACCGAGACCGGGATTGCCCTGCGATCGCAGCTGCCAGGCGTTGCTCCACCCCCGCCTGTCCTTGCTCCAGCTGCAGCTCTGGTGCCTACCACGCCGATCCCATCGATCAGCATGTCTCCACTGCTGGCTCCAGGCGCACCGATCCACTCTCCGCTGTCGGTGACGACACTGTTCCAACAGACGCTGGCATCCATCGTCAGTGCCCCATTGCCAGCAGCTCTGACTCAGCAGGCACCGACGACGGCTCCTACGACACCTACATCTCCTTCCTCCTCTACTCCAGGCAGCAGCTCCGACGACAGCACCCCTGACGGTAACCAGTTCGTCATCGCTCCGAGCACTCAGGGTCCTTAGGCACTTGGATCCCTTTTTGGTGTCTTGATACCAAAGGGGGAGAACAGTTAGAGAGTTAGGGGGAGGGTTGCTTAGAGGTGCTTAGTCTCAGGGGGAGTTTATCTATATCTTTTGTAACTTGGTGTGTTTGCTACTCATTTGCTATTTATTGAGTATTAATGAACTTGCCACTTATTCTCTTGAGTTATTCATCGATTGAGCTTTCGCGTTATTAATCTCTTTTGAGCCTTCAAGTTTTAAGTGTGATAACCTTGTACTCATTGCATATCTTCTTGAGTATCGTCCTATCAAAATTCATTATTATTATGCTTCACTTGTTGTGTTGTCATCAATCACCAAAAAGGGGGAGATTGAAAGCATCTAGGCCCCCATGAGGTACGGTTTTAGTGATTAATGACAACCATTGGATTTTACTAATGAATTTGTGGATGCAAGGTCTCCCATATCACTCAATCAAATGAAATTTATATGAACATCAATATCAACTACTGATCATTGGAGACCCCTATACAATTACTTTATGAGATCAATCAATGATATGAAGACTAGAAGTAAAAGCTCATATGTCTAAGTCATTCAACCATAATTGACAACAATCAATGCTTGAAAATCATCAAAAGTACATTTCCAACAAATGTCTAAGAGGTCAATCGAGCAAAGTTCAAAAGAATCACTTAGAACAACTCGAAGCAAACAAAATCAACTCACCGGATCAACCGATGTTTCCAGAGAACAACACATCGGTCGAGTTTGTTCAGCGGAAGAAGAAGACCTCAGAACAAAGCACTCACCGGATCATCTGATGTTAAGGGCTAAGCTACATCGGTCCATCAGTACAGTATGCAATATCCTTGGACCAAGTGTAGCACTGGATCATCCGATGTACAACTTTGAACACATCGGTCGATCACTCCAGTAAGCATCAAGTTTGAACCAATTCTGGAGGAAGTACCACCGGATCATCCGATGAGAAGACAAGTGCAACATCGGTCTAACAACGGTCATATCTGACACAATGACATCAGCTAATTTGGATTGGACCGATGATAACAGAAGGGGTGACATCGGATCATCCGGTGTTCACAGAGAAGTGATGTCAGCCTACTTTTTCCAACGGCTATTTCGTGGAGGCTGGCTATATATACCCCTTCAACCTGTCAAATCAACAAGTATTGATCACCAGACATATTCTACACATCCTCAAGCATTCAAGACATTGAGCCATCACTTTTACATCTTTTAGACCACTTACACACCAAGAGATAGGCTAGAACTAGCTAGAGAGAGAGCTTGTGTGCCTCCATTCTTGGTGAGTGGAATCTCTAGTGTAGTGAGAGCTGTAAGGGAGTGTCCCTTGGTGCTTGTAACTGAGAGTGACTTCCGGATCTTGCCAAGACGGTTGTGGAAGCCCGGAGGATTCAAGTTGTACAAGGCTTGAGCTCCACCTTGACGAGGTTGGCAAACGGAGAAGAATAGTGAAGATCCCTAGTCTCGGTGACTTGGGTGTGGCTATACCCTTCCGTGGGTGCCACAACGTGGATGTAGGAAGATCTTGACGATCTTGCCGAACCACGGGATAAATCCTCGTGTCTCCTCGGGAGTTTGCATTCTCTTCCTCTCCCTTACACTTATGCATTTTCTATACCGTGAAGTTTCTATTTACTTGAATGCATAGGTTGTTTGCGTAGGGAATTGGGCTTTTAGTAATTAAGTTTTATTGCCTTAATTTTTGAAAAGAAGCCCAATTCACCCCCCTCTTGGGCATTCGATCCTTACACACACATCTAAGGTGCAAAAAGGAGTCAAATCATTAGAACACTTGGATTCGGGTTTGGGAGATCGTCGTTCCTTCGTTGCGAGCTCTTGGGGTTTGATCTTTCTACACTTGTACTCTACATTGTAATACTTTCAAGTGTATTTGATCGCCTCTTCGTAGTAACTCTTGTGGGAGCGCTCAACGTGTGAGGTTGCCCCACAAACTCGATGATTACCCGTGATAGTGGAATCAAGTTGGCCTTCATGGTGACTTGAAGAGGGAAAGGGTTGGAGACCCAGCTCTGTGTGAGCTTCCTCAACGAGGACGTAGATCTCGTGGTGAGATCGAACCTCGATAAAAATTTGCTTGTCTCTTGTGCCTCATTTACTTACTTTTCGTTCACTACATCACTTGATTGCTAAACAACCATTTAAGTTGCTCATAGGTCTTCACGTGCATTCATACACTAATCTTAAATCAAAGAATCTATTGTTCTCATTTCCGCTGCTAAAAGAACCTAGTTTCCCAAACAACACATAATCAACTCACAAATTTCAGCACGCCGGACTAGTCCGCCCACATAACCGGACTAGTCCGATCAATCAAGTTTTTGACGACTCTATTAAGTGTTCAGGAAATTCAAAAGGCCTATTCACCCCCCCTCTAGGCCACGTTTAATTGGTATCAGAGCAAGGTTCTCCACCAACGATACTCACATCTCGGAGAGATCAATGGACTCTGAGAAGAACAACGATATCTCGAAGATGAACATCAATGAGGAGGAACAAGAAGCTAAAGGCTTCGATGTGCTGAAGGAAAGCCCACATGATGATGAAGAAGTGCGACAACTAAAGGCACTCCTGAGAAAGAATCTGCTAGGATAAAAAGGAAAAGAAGAAGAGAAGACGACGGGGAGTGGTCATCACGACTACTCCCGACATCCTTACAACTACAACCATCTCAATTCAAACAATCACTATCTCTCCATTCCTATGGGAAAACCGCCACAGTTTGACGTAAGTGACTACACCATGTGGAAGTACAACATGAAGATGCATCTAATATCCCTAAATCCTAGTCTGTGGCACATTGTTTGCACTGGCATAGATATCCCGGACACGGATGAGGAACTCACTCCAGAACAAGAACAAGAGATTCACAGAAATGCACAAGCCGTCGCCGTGATCACATCATCACTAAGCAGAGAGGAATTCACCAAGATCGATGGCTTAGAAAGTGCAAAAGAAATTTGGGATACACTTAAGATAGCTCACGAAGGAAATAGGTCGGTTCGTGAAGCTAAAATCGAGATGCTTGAAGGAGAGTTGGAGAGATTTGCTATTGAAGAAGGCGAATCACCTCAAGACATGTACAACCGGATGAAGGCACTCATCAACAAAATTTGATCCTATGGAAGTAAGAAATGGACAGATCACGAGGTAGTCAAAAGAATGATTAGAGCCTTCATGCCAAGAAATGTTACACTTTGCTCAATGATTAAAGAAAGCCCCGGATTTCACAAAATGACTCCGGACGAGTTATTGGGGAAGATCATAAATCATGAAATGATGGAGAAAGAGGCTCAATATGTCAAAGACTTAGCCAAACTCACCTCTTCCAAGAAGAAAGAAGTTGCTCTAAAGCAACATGCAGACCCAAACTCAAAGAAACTCGTGAAGACCAAGACGATGGGCATACAAGCGACGAGAGCACCGATCTTGATGATGAAGAAATGGTGCTATTTATAAAGAAGTTCAAACACATGATGAAAAGAAGACACGACGACAATTCAAGTGAAGGCAAAAGCAAGGATAAAGAAAAATCCAAGGCTCGACGCACTTGCTATAACTGCGAAGAGTATGGTCACTTCATGGTGGACTGTCCTTACGAAGAAAACAAAAAGAAGAAGGAAACAAGACCTCAAGAAAAGAAAATTTTCAGAAAAAGAAGACAAGCCCATCAAGCTCACATTGGCAAGGAGTGGGACTCAAACGATGAGTCCTCCTCCGATGAAGAAGAAGAGATAGCCACAATCGCAGTCAAGAAACCTACTATGAAAGCCACACTCTTCCCAAACATGGGAGGACGAGATATGAACAGCCACACTTGCCTTATGGCTAAGGAAGGCAAGAAAAAGGTACGACTCACTCCTCCTACACTAAATTCCTCTATTGATGACTTTGATAGCTCTAGTGACAATGAAGAAATGTTTAGAGGACTAAGCAAAATTGCTTTAAAGAAAACGGAAATGTTGTCGAATGAAATCTTTGAAAAGGAGGAACTTCTTAACCGACAAGAAGATATGCTCATCCGTGAAAGTAAGAGATATCAAGAAGTTGAAAAGCTTCTCGAGCTTGAAAGAGAGAAGAACGAGTCGCTTGAGGTTGAGCTAGCCTTGAGTAAGGAAACTTACTCAAAGCTAGAAGACTCACATATTGCAACCAAGGAAGAACTTGCTAACTTGTCAAAAGTTAACAAGATCCTTGAGGTGCAAGTTGAGTCGCTCAAGCAAAGTGACTCCTCTTCCTCCAAGAGCTCTTCCTCCAAAGATATGAGTTCGACAACAATCGGAACTTGCACTTGCTCTAGTAAGAAGAATGTTATTTCTAATACTTCAACTTCTCATAATATGCATGCCTCTCCAAGCGGCATCTTTGATAAGGAGAAGATCAAATATGTACGCAGTGCATATATGGTCACTATACCTCCTAATGTGAAAGATGGCCTTGGTTTTGACGGGAACAAACACAGGTCTACTCCTAATCATGCTAAGAATAGAATTGTCTTTGTTAAGGAAAAATCCCATGAATCTGATTTGCAAATATTGTTTCGTACATTTGATGCTTCCTATGTTCTTATGAAAGCCAAACATGGAAAAGTCATTGCTAAATGTACAGGGCCACTCCACAAGAACTTGAAAACTTGTGTGTGGGTGCCCAAGACTCTTGTGACTAACCTGAAAGGACCCAAGCAATCTTGGGTACCTAAAACCAAAGAATAATTCTTTTTTGCAGGATTACTCCTCCGGTGGATCTAAATGGGTGCTAGATAGAGGATGCACAAATCACATGACCGGAGAGAGAGGTATGTTTGTGGAGTATGAGTACAACAAGGATCCAAGTGAAGACATATACTTCGGAGACAACAGCCAAAGAAAGGTCCTTGGTAGCGGTAACATTGAAATATCCTCTCAACACACCTTATCTAATGTTTTACATGTAGATTCTCTAGATTATAACCTTTTGTCAATATCTCAACTATGCGACAAAGGCTACAACTGTTTATTCACTAATGAGGGTGTGACCATTTTTAGAAGAAGCGATGGCTCGATTGCATTCAAGGGAATTTTGAAGGGCAAGCTTTATCTTGTTGACTTCAACAAAGATAAAGCCGAACTCAACACTTGCTTGGTTGCTAAGACCAACATGGGATGGCTGTGGCATAGATGGCTAGCCCATGTTGGGATGAGAAATCTGCAGAAACTTCTAAAAGGTGGTCACATCCGTGGTCTTAAGGATGTGGTTTTTGAAAAAGACAGGTTGTGCAGCGCTTGTCAAGCAGGAAAACAAGTCGGAGCACCACACCCCGCCAAGAATGTGATGACTACCGCAAGACCGCTGGAACTCCTCCACACAGATCTCTTTGGTCCAATTTCGTACATCAACATCGGCGGTAACAAATATGGTTTAGTAATTGTTGATGATTTTTCAAGATTTACCTGGGTATTTTTCTTGTATGATAAATCAGAAACTCAGGGGATCCTCAAGAAGTTCTAGAAAAGAGCTCAAAACGAATTCTCATCAACCATAAAGAACATCAGAAGTGACAACGGGACAGAATTCAAGAACCTCCAAGTTGAAGAGTATCTCGATGAAGAAGGAATAAAGCATGAGTTCTCGGCACCCTACCCCCCTCAACAAAACGGAGTGGCTGAAAGGAAGAATGGAACATTGATCGAAATGTCAAGAACTATGTTGGATGAATACAAGACATCAGATCAATTTTGGGCAGAAGCGGTGAACACCGCTTGTCATGCCACGAATCGGCTGTACCTTCACCGACTACTGAAGAAAACTCCATATGAGCTCCTTACCGGTAAAAAGCCTAATGTTTCTTATTTCAAAGTATTTGGTTGTAAATGTTTTATTCTGAACAAGAAACCGAGGGCCTCGAAGTTCGCTTCAAAGTTCGATAAAGGGTTCTTGCTCGGTTATGAATCGAATGTCTACGCTTATCGTGTCTTCAACAAGGTGTCCGACCTTGTTGAAGTAGCACGTGACGTAGTGTTCGATGAATCTAACGGGTCACAAGTGGAGCAAGTTGATAAGTGTGTGCTAGATAAAGAGGAAGATCCATATGAAGCACTGAAGAAAATGGGACTTGGTGATATCTTACCACAAGAGCGAACATTCGACTCAAATGCACAAGATGAACCTCAACACGGAGGCAATGATCAAGGGGGAGTTCTTTCACAAGATCAAGATGAGGAAAATCAAGAATATCAAGATAATCATGGGAGCAATGATCTAGGGAGAGACAATGAACATGAAGATAATGAAGAACAAGCAACTACACAAGTTCCACACCCAAGAGTACATCAGAGCGTGCAAATGGACCATCCTGTCAATAATATCATTGGAGATATTGCTAAGGGAGTAACTACTAGATCTCGAGTTGCAAATTTCTATGAATACTACTCTTTTGTGTCTTTTCTGGAACCATACAGGGTAGAAGAAGCCTTAAGGGATCCAGACTGGGTGATGGCGATGCAAGAGGAGTTGAACAACTTCAAAAGAAATGAAGTGTGGGAGCTGGTGGAAAGACCAAAGGCGAACATCGTTGGAACCAAATGGGTCTTTCGGAACAAGCAAGATGAACATGGAGTAGTAACAAGAAATAAAGCGAGATTGGTGGCCAAAGGTTATTCTCACGTCGAAGGTTTGGACTTCGATGAAACTTTCGCTCCTGTAGCTAGACTTGAGTCCATTCGTATTTTATTGGCACATGCTACTCACCATAATTTTAAGCTGTATCAAATGGACGTCAAAAGCGCTTTCTTAAACGGTCCAATCAAGGAGGAAGTCTATGTGGAGCAGCCACCAGGATTCGAAGACCAAGAGTATCCCGATCATGTCTACAAACTACGTAAGGCTCTCTATGGCCTCAAACAAGCTCCTCGAGCTTGGTACGAGTGCCTTAGAGATTTTCTGACTCAAAATGGATTCAAAATTGGTAAAGCTGACTATACACTTTTCAATAAACATTGTGATGATCATCTATTCGTATGTCAAATTTATGTTGATGACATTATCTTTGGATCCACTAACAAATCTTTCTGTGAAGAATTTAGCAAAATTATGACAGATAGGTTCGAGATGTCAATGATGGGCGAATTGAAGTTCTTCTTGGGATTCCAAGTGAAACAACTAAGAGAAGGTACATTTATAAGCCAAACCAAATATACACAGGACATTCTCAAGAAATTCAATATGGACAATGCCAAGCCCATCAAGACACCCATGTCCATTAATGGACATCTCGACCTCAATGAAGATGGTCCAAATGTGGACTAGAAGGTATATCGGTCCATGATCGGTTCCTTACTTTATTTATGTGCATCTAGGCCAGATATTATGCTTAGCGTTTGCTTGTGTGCAAGGTTTCAAGCCGCACCTAAAGAGTGTCACTTAATTGCTGTAAAAAGAATCCTAAGGTATCTTGTGCACACACCCAACTTAGGCCTTTGGTATCCCAAAGGATCCAAGTTTAACTTGATAGGGTATTCTGATGCCGACTATGCAGGATGCAAAGTCGATAGAAAGAGCACGTCAAGGACTTGTCAGTTTCTTGGTAGGTCCCTAGTTTCTTGGTCATCTAAAAAGCAAAACTCCATTGCTCTTTCCACAGCGGAAGCAGAGTATGTTGCAGCCAGTAGTTGTTGTGCACAACTACTTTGGATGCGACAGACTCTTAGGGACTACGGCTACAATCTTAGCTATATCCCGCTTCTATGTGATAATGAAAGTGCTATAAAAATTGCACACAACCCTGTAGAGCACTCAAGAACTAAGCACATAGATATCCGTCATCATTTTCTCAGAGATCATTCATTAAAAGGTGACATTGTTATTTCACATGTTAGGACTGAAAAACAACTTGCAGATACTTTCACCAAACCATTAGATGAGAAAAGGTTTTGTGAGCTTAGAAATGAACTTAATATTCTAGACTCTCGAAATGTGGCTTGAAATGTTGCATACCTGGTTGAAACTTCAAACATCGCATTTTATTGTTAAAAACTGCCCCTCACCTCTTTTTCTTCTAAGAAAAATAGTTTTAATGAAAAAATCTTGGAGTTTATGACCACTTTTCATTGTTGATTGCCTTCTGGTCATAAGTACCAAGATTATTTGCAAAACTTGTCCTTGGATCACTGTTAATTATCTCAAAATACTTAGGTTTTCCAGGGGCACCGGACTAGTCAGGTTTGCCACCGGACTAGTCTGGGCAGTCTCTCTTTCCTAGGTTTTCGAGGGGCACTAGACTAGTCCGTCCTCTGACTGGACTAGTCCAGTCGGCCGCCGCGTATATAAGCAGCTGGCCGACCCAAATCAAATTTTCAAACATCCCTCCACTTGCTCTCCCTCACCTCTCCTCTTCCCTCCTAAACACTAGCCCCCCCCCCCCCCCCCCCCCCCCCCCCCCCCGAAGAGACCTTCGAGTTGAGCCCTCAAAAATCAAGTTTCCTCCGTGGGGAATCCTCTCCTCGACGAGTTGATCCTCCCCTCCAGACAGATTCAAGCTTCTTCAACTCGAATCTTCAAATCTCAGTAAAATTCTCCCTCAAACCAAAATCTCAACTTTTCTCATTCTATCTCGTTTCCTTTGATTCCAAGGTTGTACATTGGCTTCCTAGATGTATTCCTACCACCTTCATGTCTTTTTGTATCCTTGGATAGAAGTTTTGGAATTCAAGGAAATCATTAGGGTTTTTGCTGGGCTGGACTAGTCCGGTGCTCAGAGACGGACAAGTCTGGTACGTCGGACATGTCCGCACTCTGAACCCAGACAAGTCCGGTCTCTAACATCTGAATCCCTAATTTGACCTCGATCCTTGGTTCATTCTTATCTAATCCATGAACTCTTTATTAGGCACGATGTATTCAAGCTCAGATGACAGTTCTTTCCATGTTGAGGAAGAAGTTGAACGTGAGAAGGCAAGGAGAGCCAAGGAGAGGTACATGAAGAAAAGACATGATATCAATGTCCACTCTCCACCCTCTGACGACAATTTGCCTAAGAAGAGGAAGGTGGTTGTCAAGAAGGCCCAACAAAAAGCTGTCGAGAGCTCCTCAGGCCAAAGAGGGCTCTCAACAAAGGGAAGGGACTTGCTAGTGGTCCCATTGGGCCCCTGAAGATGAAGAACCCAAGTCAGCACAACAGGCAGCGCTCCAGTGAGGATTTCACCGGGAAAGGGGGTGAGATTGCCGATAGCTTTAGGAAGATTAATGTGTATAATCAACCTCGGCAATGCTCAGACCCAAGATTCTGGAGAAACTTCCATGCCGACTACTACGAGCATGTGTACATGAAGATGAAGAATCCCGTTGTGAAGAGTCAATGGGTGAACATTGGGTACATGCATTTGAAGAAATATCCTGCCTTCTGTGAGGTGGTTGAGGCCCTGGAGAGGCACGGACTGAAGGAACTGTTTTCTTTTGAGAATGACTGGAACAATGAGATCATCACCCAATTCTACTCTACGCTCTACTTTGCTCGGGGTGATGGAGACAATCTTACTTGGATGACCCATGGTTCCAAGTATAGTGTTACTTATGATGAGTTTGCAAGGATTCTTCACCTTGAACATACTCTGGATCATGATCTTGTCATCCACAATTTGCAACCCTTGGAGAAGGATGAGCTCAAGTTCCTCTATGACACAAGGATGCCCTATGTTCCTCCCAACAGCAAATATTTGAAGCCCTTCTTTGTGGTCCTCAACAGAATCTTGAGGAAGACGATAGCCCCGAAAGATGGAGATGCGGGGACTATCCAAGGAACCTTGAGGACCCTAATGAAGGTCATTAGTGGAAGGAGACCATTCAATGTCTTTGAGTACATCTACAATGACATTGTGAACATCTCAATCACTCCCAATAGGTCTTACGGGTATGCCCTGCACATCATGTTCATGATTGAGAAAGTGACGGGACTTGAGTTTGTCAAGGATGTCGCTCATACGGGGTTGAAGCCGCAAAAGCCCACCAAGTACACTCTACCTTCAGCTCCTACTGCACCTTCCTCCCCTGAAGATGAGAGAAGGTCTAAACAATCACGGGATGTGAATGCCACAAGATCTGCAGCTGCTCCTCCTGACTCTGCACCTGCCCATGAACCCTCCGGTGGTGTCCTCAAAATGCTCACCTCCATCTTTGCCTGCTGCCGCAAGATTGAAGTTAGGCAGAAGAAGCATCAACAATATGTCAATGCCAACATCAAAGCTATCTATGACAAGCTGGAGATTGAGCCGGTTGGATCCCCGCCCGCCTTCGAGGACTCTGAGGAAGATCCTGCTCTGGCAAATGATGATGGTGGTGAAGATGAAGACCAGACCGAAACTGAAGAAGGGAGCGGCGATGAGTGATTCTCCTCAATTTTTTCCCTTTTTGGTGCCTTGATGCCAAAGGGGGGGGGATTGAGACTAGTAGTTTGATACTATCTCTAGTTGTAGTGCTTCTTATGCTTTTGTGATCGAGGACATGTACTTATTTTTAAAAACCCTGTAATGCACTATTTCTTTTCTTATGTGTGATGCTTATTGTTGCTTGAATGATCATCTCTATGCTCATTGTTGATTATCTTTATTTTATCACACTTTGTTGATCACACACCTGTTAGGCACCCCACCATAAGGTGTGTGCATATGTGAGAAGCTTTTTGTAGATTTATCGTTATTCTCATATGTGCACACCTTATGAAAATCAAAATTTTACTCTCATTTGTGATATCTCAAATGGTTGTCATCAATCACCAAAAAGGGGGAGATTGTAAGTGCATCTAGGATATCCCTTGTGGGTTTTGGCTAATTGATGACAAACATATGAGATCCTAATGAAACTATTGAGGTGATTGCAGGACAAACAAAGTGAAACAGCTTGGTGCACACAAAAAGGTGAAAAATGGAGTGGTGTCCAAAGAGGGATACTTTGATGGAGCTTGGAAGATCAAATTAGATTTTAAATGTATAGGGAGTGTATGAAAGACACACTCCAAGAGCTCACAACTTTGCGCAGGGGTAAGGGCTTTAAAATCAACCTAACTTACACAATGCACCGTACTAGTCCGATCATGGACCGGACTAATCCGTTTCACTTTCTGGAGTCTCTCATATTGGGAGACCGGACTAGTTCGTGTATCCACTGGACTAGTCTGTTGAACTTTCTAGAGTCTCTCATATTGGGAGACCGAACTAGTCCGTGTGTCCACCGGACTAATCCGTTGAACTTTCTGGAGTCTCTCATATTGGGAGACCAGACTAGTCTGTGTGTCCACCGGACTAGTCCGTTGAAGTTTCTGGAGTCTCCCATCCGTGGAGATCGGACTAGTTCGCAGACTAGTCCGTTGAACTTTCTGGAGTCCACCTTCACAAAACACGGGACTAGTCCGAGCTCGGACCGGACTAGTCTGACATACTTTCTGGACTTCAAAGTACACTGTGACCGGACAAGTCCGGACTTGCACTGGACTAGTCCAGTGTTAGGGTTTTTCAATAGTAATTTTTTGGAAACCATATAAATAGAGAATCCACGGCCTTCCAAAGGACACACTCGTCGAATACTGCTGGAAACACAAACCCTAGTGCCACCACTTCATTCGAAGAGCCTAAAACACATCTCCCCACACATCTAAGGTGCAAAAAGGAGTCAAATCATTAGAACACTTGCATTCGGGATTGGGAGATCGTCGTTCCTTTGTTGCGAGCTCTTGGGGTTTGATCTTTCTACACTTGTACTCTACATTGTAATACTTTCAAGTGTATTTGATCACCTCTTCGTTGTAATTCTTGTGGGAGCCCTCAACGTGTGAGGTTGCCCCACAAACTCGGTGATTACCCGTGATAGTGGAATCAAGTCGGCCTTCGTAGTGACTTGAAGAGGGAAAGGGTTGGAGACCCGGCTCTGTGTGAGCTTCCTCAACAAGGATGTAGATCTCGTGGTGAGATCGAACCTCGGTAAAAATTCGCTTGTCTCTTGTGCCTCATTTACTTACTTTTCGTTCACTAGATCACTTGATTGCTAAACAACCATTTAAGTTGCTCATAAGTCTTCACGTGCATTCATACACTAATCTTAAATCAAAAATATGTTGTTCTCATTTCTGCTGCTAAAAGAACCTAGTTTCCCAAACAACACTTAATCAACTCACAAATTTCAGCACACCAGACTAGTCCACCCACATAACCGGACTAGTCCGGTCAATCAAGTTTTTGATGACTCTATTAAGTGTGCAGGAAATTCAAAAGGCCTATTCACCCCCCCTCTAGGACACGTTCACTTGTGTACATGTGTCTTTCACCTTCTTGAATATCTGCGTGCCCATTACCGAACTACAACTCCTCGATCTACCAAAGGTGGTGTCGGGAGATCAACCGGTTCCAAACACCGACAGTTGGTGCGCCAGGTAGGGGCGCCCGAGATTTCGAGTATGGTGAACTCAGCTGCTGGATCATCCAACGGCAACCCTGCCGTTCAACCCATTGGAGGCAATCCCTCCAACGCGCAGCAACCAACAGGTGTCGTGGCTCCAGCAGGAGTCATGCCTCCACTACCACCGCCTGCACCGGCACGTCAAGCTGAGCAACATGACGGTGCATCGGCGTCGGTCACTGCATCGGCAAACAACAACAACCCTGAACATGCGCTTCATGCAGCACGTGCTCTCCTCCAACGTCCACCACCTCCAAGTGCATCCCAGGGTGCAATGGAGCAGTGGAGGGCTGATGTGGAGCATCTGGTTGCAGCAGCAGCCGACCGCATCAGCAACCAGGGTCCTCCTCCTTCAGGGCGGGCCCCATCGTAGCGTCGGACCATGTCTGGCAGACTTGGTCCGCATGCTTCCCAGAATAGGAGGCGTGCTGCATCACAGCAAGTTACGTCGCTACCCTCCGGGGCGCGACGTACTCATACGGTAAACAGGATGTCAACTCATGACCTCCGGGCGGAGCTTGACCACCGTTATCGCCAACAGGACGACCGTGTCCATATCGAGCGTGCTCGCGAAAGGCGAGAGGCTCGAGACAGCCCTGCTCCTGAGGGAGTAGGAGGAGGTTGTTCTGCACTAGCCATGCACCTACGCATAGTCAGATGGCCACAAAAGTTCCGGCCACACCTGCCGGAGAAATTTGACGGGACTGTTAACACCGCCGAGTTTCTCCAAATTTACACCACCGCAATCCTTGCGTTTGGAGGTTACGAGGCTGTAATGGCCAACTACTTCCCAGTGGCTTTGACTGGGACCGCCAGGTCCTGGTTTATGAGCCTTCCTCACAACTCTATCAATAGTTGGGAGAAATTGTGCCAACAGTTCACCACCAATTTCGGGAGTTCATACACCTGACCAGACACCGAACTGGACCTTTTTGCAGTTGTGCAGAAGGGGGAGAATCCCTGCGCTCATTTATCCAGAGGTTCTCCCATGTACGAAACACCGTTCCTTCTATCTCTAGTGCTTCTGTATCGTGGCATCTAGACAGGTCGTACGGGATAAGAAGATGCTGGAGAAGCTGGCGGTCAAGGAGATCACTAGCGTCACGGAGCTCTTCAGCTTGGCAGACAAATGTGCCAAAGCTGCAGAGGGACGTGAAATTCACTCCAAACCACCTCCGGAGGATGGCAAAAAATCCTCCAAAGGCGAAGCCACTACCTCCGGGAGTGGCAAAAAGAAGAAAAAGACCAACAGCAAGAAGAAGCCGTCGGCCGGCACATCCACCGCTGCAACTGCTGCAACTCCGGGTGGCCGGGGGCTACGCCCCGAGAAACGACCACGACCGTCCTCTGAAGACGGTGGCAACTCCAAAATGTGATGTACTATCTACAATACGAACAACCACGACTTGGAGGACTGCCGGGAGGTCCAAAACTTTGTCGAGCGCTACCACAAGCGCCGGGAAGAAGTTCCTTTCCGTCAAAGGGAAGGAAAGCAGAAAGTCGATGAAGCTCCGACTGAAGAGGAGTTGGGCTTCCAGGACCCTAAAAAGGTCCTGAAGGTTGTGTACACCTCCGTCGATGATGACTCCGACGTCTCTGACAATGAGCGTCGGAAGACCATGAACACCATCTTTGGTGGTTCGTGGGACATCACCTCCCGCCGTGTCCTCAAGACCATGCGGCGGGACTTGGCCTCAGTAGCTCCTACAGCCAGGGTGGAGCCTCATCGGAAGTGGATGGACACTACCATCACTTTTGATGCTTCGGACTGCCCTCGGAACATGATAGGAGCTGGCCAGCTACCTCTGATGGTATCACCTACCATCAGCAACATTCAACTACACCATGTAATGGTGGACGGAGGTTCGAGGCTGAACCTCATAAGCTTTGAAGCTTTTGTCAAGCTTCAGCTTTGACCTTCGGACCTTCGCCCCTCCCGACCTTTCTCTAGAGTAGGTCTGGGGGCCATAACACCACTCGGTGCCATTACTCTCCCCGTGACCTTCGGGACTCGGGAAAATTATCGCACCAAGAAGTTGATCTTTGACGTTGCTCAGATCAACTTGCCCTTCAACGCCATTCTGGGCAGGCCCGCCTTGTACCGATTCATGGCTGCTGCTCATTATGGCTACCTGGTGTTAAAGATGCAGACACCAGCTGGCGTTCTCCGGATCCGCAGAGACCGTACTGCCAGAGTGACTGCTCTGTAGGAACTACATGCGCTTGCTACAGCACAGGGGGAAGAATCCAGGCAGGAGCAAGCTCCGAAACCCCCGAGCATTCGTCAACGAGGCTCAACCTCCGCACCTCTAATGCAACCAAGCGGCGACACCTACATCCCCGTCAAGGTCGTCCAAATTGGCTCCTATGCCGCTCAGACCACCCGTATATCGAGAGGTCTGAATGACATATAGGAACTCGCGCTCATCACTTTCCTTCGGGCTAACGTCGACGTGTTTGCCTAGCAACCGTCACAAATGCCTGGGATCCCTAGGGAAGTGATCGAGCATAATCTGAAGATCTATCCCGACGCTCGGCCCGTACATCAGAAGCCTCGGAAGCAATCAGTAGCGCGACAGAACTTCATACGACAAGAAGTGAAGAAGTTGCTCGAAGCTGGATTCATTCGAGAAGTCTTCCATCCAAAATGGCTGGCAAACCCAGTCATTGTACCCACGGCCGGCAGGAAGCTTTGATGTGTATCGACAACACAACACTAAATAAGGCATGCCCAAAAGATCCATTCCCACTACCTAGAATAGATCAGATAGTGGATTCCACCTCCGGGTGTGAATTACTGTGTTTCCTAGATTCATATTCTGGGTACCATCAAATCAGAATGTCTAGGGAAGATGAAGAACATACTTCTTTTATCACAGTAGATGGATTGTACTGTTATACTGCCATGCCATTTGGTCTCAAGAATGCAGCTTCAACATTTGTACGAGCTATGTACAAAACCTTTGGAGAGCTCATCAGAGGTGTAGTGGAAGTGTATGTTGATGACATCGTCGTCAAGATCAAGGACAAGGAGTCACTCCTTGACACCTTGCAAGCTGTCTTCGACAAGCTGTGAGTCACCCGCACGAAGCTGAACCCAGACAAGTGCGTCTTCGGGGTTAGCTCCGGAAAGCTTCTCGGTTTCCTGGTAAACCACCGGGGCATAGCGGCAAATCCGGCGAAGATTAAAGCCATTGAGGAGATGCGGCCACCAGATCGCATCAAAGATGTCCAGAAACTGACTGGATGTTTAGCCGCCCTCAGTCGGTTCATCTCAAGACTAGCGGAACGGGCGCTACCCTTCTTCAAGCTATTGAGGAAGTCTGGACCATTTCAATGGTCTGAAGAAGCAGAAAAGGCATTCCAAGAGCTAAAGCAGCTCCTCACCACTCTACCAACCCTGGTAGCTCCGAACCCTGGTGAGCCCTTACTGCTTTACATTTCAGCAACCGACGAGGTTGTCAGCATGGTCCTGGTCGCGGAGAGGCTAGAACCATCACAAGCTCAGAAATCCAGACCCCTCCGGCAGGTCCGGAGATTCCTGAAGGTAAGTCTGGGTCCCAGCCCCCAGACTTGGATCGACAAGGAGTAGTCCCAGAAGATTTGGACCCCTCCGGGAGGGTCTGGGTCACTCCAGCAGAAGCTCCGAGTTCCTCTAACAGGGACCCAGAGGTCCCCGACACAGGTCCGGACCCCTCTGGGTGTAAGACCTATGTGTGCTGAATACATTGGCTTGTAGTGAATACACTTGGCTTTGATGATAAAAGTTTTGAATCTCACCAAAACACCTTTTTATCAAGGTCTGACTCTAACTCCGAGCTACAGCAAGGTCCGACTAGCTTTGGTCAGCTCTGGTGTAGTTTTGTCTGTAGCTCTGGCATGTTTTTGATAGCTCCGACTAGCTTTTGTTAGCTCCGGCTCAAGGTTCGGGTTGCTCTGGCAAGGTCCGGGACTTGACCGCAATGCTTCTGTTTTTCATTTGCAATGTTTCATACTTGCTTTACATCTCTGGAAAGATTGCTTAGTATTCATTTGCTAAGTCTTTGGTGCATTTCTGGTTGACATGGATGATATTGTGTTACTGTGGTTTTGCAACATGCTTATGTGAGGTTCTCACGTAAGGTGTTGTGTTCAGAACTAACTTGAGTCAAGTCGAGGACTTGGGCTCGTATGGATTGGTTGTTTATTCATGTGCAGGTGTTGCTTGAGTTCAAGACATGTATGGTGATAATATCCATTGGACTAGTCTAAGGGAGGAGATGAGGTTCCAACAACCAAATTCAGGAGGAATTGTGGTTGAGCTGATCAGGAGGTTGCGCAGCATGATTGAATCAAGAACAATGCATGTGAAGGTGTCGTGGACATCATTGGAAGATGTTTGCATGTGTGCAAGGAGTGCATGGATGTGACTACATGGTTCTGAGACATGATGAAGAGATGTGGACGTAAAGAGTTGGTTGGAAAGGTCCAACCGACTAGGTTATGGACTCAGGTTGCGGCTGAGTCGGGTTTGACTCAAATATGGAAAGATTTGAGTTGGTTATGAGAGGATTTCGTGTGGGTCACGAATTTGAGTTGTTTAGGAATGTGGGATACGTTCCTAAGGTGTTTGGAAGTCTTAAGATTGCTTCTATCTGCGTAAAGAATCCTAAGCAGTTATGGAAAGTTACAATTTGTGAACAGAGTAGGATTAGGTTCCTGATTTGAGTTGAGTTGGCTTTCGAGCTGGTTATATAAGCAAGGGAGCCCAGAGCTCGTGGTGTCACGACTTTGGGCCTGTTCCTCTTGTGTTCTATTGAATAACATTCGTAGTTTGAAGGAACTTTTGAGCCTTGTTCGTCCGACTTGTTCCAGACAAGTTTTACTCGTTGAGTTTCTGGACAGCACTACCTTTCGTCGGTGGTTTTATCATAACTCGAGTTTTACAGATCCAATTGACATCATTCTTTTTTTGCAGTATTCACAACTCGATTATCTATCATATGTCAAAATTTCACAGTCATTGGATTTGTGGTCTATGATCTACACGAGTTTCTTTGCAGCGTTTCAGAACTGTTTTTTTCTCGGGTAGGGCAGATTGACCTTTGTTTGATCTTTCGATCATAACTTGAGTTTTTTTCGACGGATTTGAGTGGTTCTTGTTGTGTTGTCTTCGTGACTTGATTTTATCTGATATCTATCACTTTTGTCATGGTGAAACACGTTTAGATCAGTCTCACACACGTTTTCTTTAATAGACATTTTTCTGTTGAAGGGGTTGGGGTTTAATTGTCTCCGCTGCGTAAGATTTTTAAATCTACCATTCACCCCCCCTCTGGTAGATTTTCACGTGCTCTTCGATCCTACAACGTGAGGGTCCGGGTCGATGTGGAGGAAGCTCTGGGCCCCTCTGGGAGGGTCCGGACAGTCCAACGCCCAGTGTACTTCATCAGCGAAGTATTACATGATGACAAGGCTCGATACCTAGAGGTGCACAAGCTGCTCTATGCAGTTCTCATTGCCTCTAGGAAGCTTCTTCATTACTTCCAAGCTCACAAGATCTCAGTGGTGACCTCTTACCCACTGCGTGCAATCCTGCATAATCCCAACTCTACTGGGAACATTGCAAAGTGGGCAGCGGAATTGGCAGAATTCAATCTTGAATTCGTCCCAAGGCAAGCGATCAAAAGTCAAGCATTGGCAGATTTTGTGGCAGAATGGACCCCCTCTCCATCAAAACCTGGGGGCCTCAGTGAGCAGAAGTCAGAACTCAAAGCTTCGGTTTTCACCGAACCTCACTGGACCCTCTACTTTGATGGCTCCATACAAAAACAGGGGGCCAGAGCTGGAGTCCTTCTCCTCGCACCAACCGGGGAGAAGGTAAAATACATGGTCCACCTTGACTTCAAAGCGACCAACAACATGGCGGAGTATGAAGCACTCATTCATGGACTAAAGGTGGCACTATCATACGGTGTCAGCAGCTGTTGGTCAAGGGAGATTCGTAGCTCATCATTAAACAGGTGAAGGGTGAATGCTCTTGTAACAATCCTCAACTAGCTGCTTATCTCCTTGAAGTCCAGAGGCTTCAGAAGGACTTTGAAGTCTTGGATCTCCACCATGTCCAACGTGCCCATAACGCTAAAGCTGACGAACTCTCGACGAAAGCGTCAACCGGAGCTCCTACTCCTGACGGAACCTTCGTCTGGAGGTTGTCAAAACCCACAACTCAGCCTTCTGAACTGAGTGAAGAGGGCGAGACCAGCATCCCGAAGCTGGCGGTCCCGATGGCCCTGTTACCATGGCAGCGATCAAGGGTCGTAGGTGCTGCCGGAAGCTCCGAGCAACCTAGCACGCAAGACTCAAATGCTCAACCAAGCTCCAATGCATGGATCTCGGAGATCCGGAGCTACTTGAAAGACAATATCCTTCCTGACAATGATGTATCCGCTGACCGGATAGTCAGATTGGCTAAAAGATACACGTTGGTAGAAGGGGATCTCTACCGGCGTGGTGCCAACGGCGTCCTCATGCGGTGCATCACAAGGGAAGAAGGCTGCGAGCTCCTCGCAGAAATCCATGGAGGCGAGTGTAGGAACCACGCGTCTTCCCGCACGCTGGTCGGTAAAGCCTTCCGGCATGGCTTCTACTGGCCTACAGCGCTCCAGGATGCAACTGAGCTGGTGAATAAATGCAAAGCATGCCAGTTCCATGCAAAGCAAATTCACACACCAACTCAGCCTCTACAAATGATACCTCCTACATGGCCTTTCGCTGTGTGGGGGATGGACATCTTGGGACCTTTCCCAAGAGCCGTCGGAGGTTACAAGTTCATGTATGTTGCCATCGACAAGTTCACCAAATGGCCGGAAGCAACTCCAGTTGTGACAATAAACAAGCAATCAGCTATCAACTTCTTGCAGTCCATAGTATGCAGATTTGGAGTCCCGAACAAAATCATAACAGATAACGGGACCCAATTCACAGGCTCTGCTTTCCAAGGATACTGCGAAGATCTCGGCACCCAAGTCAGCTACGCCTCTATAGATCACCCGGCAAGCAATGGCCAAGCCGAAAGAGCAAATGCAGAAATCCTGAAAGGACTCAAGACGTGCACATATGAGCGCCTGAAAAAACATGGAGCCAACTGGATTGAAGAACTTCCGCCCACTCTATGGGCCAACAGGACAACTCCAAACCGATCAACCAGAGAAACACCCTTCTTCCTGGTGTATGGAGCCGAAGCAGTCCTTCCTCCGGAAATCACCTTGGGGTCGCTCTGGGTCCGGACCTCCGACGAAGCCACACAGGACCAGCTCCGGTGTGAAGACCTTGACCTCCTTGAAGAGGGAAGGTGCCAAGCAGCTGTTCGGAATGCCCGATACCACAAAGCTCTTCGGCGCTGTCACCAACGACATGTTCACAATCGACAGCTCGAGGAAGGCGATCTGGTGCTACGGAGAATACAATCCAGAGAAGGGTTAAACAAACTCTCCCCCAGCTGGGAGGGACCCTTCCGAGTGATCAAAGTATCCCCTCCCGGATGCGTTCACTTTTCAACCGAGGATGGGACACTTCTCCCAAATCCTTGGAACATTAAGCAACTCCGTAAGTTCTACGCTTAGTATCACGGAGGTGAGTCTGTAATTACATGTGGTGTATGTTATAGAGTCATTGTACAGAGTCGGGTAGCTCCTCCGGGAGGGCAGGTGGACCTACCCTGTTAGGTCGCAACGCTCATGCAACACTTGTCACAGTCTCATAACTAAAAGTGTAGCTAGCTACCTTGGGTCAAACGAGAAACGAAACACACTTAGCCTGGTTCCATACCCTAAGAGTGTACTTGTTTCCCCTGTACCCCGGACCTATAATGAAAGACATCACTGTGTGAAAACAGACTCCACGTGCATTTACATTGTACAGGCTCAATATTTTTTATTTTTCTCTTTCTTGTCTATAACAAAGTTGTGCAGTTCTTAAGAAACTTTAGCTCGACCAGTTCATGTACAATTCAAGTTGCATTGTCTATCCTTCCGGGTTCAAGCATTGTTGATGGCCTACTTGTCTGAATGTCGCCAAGCCAATCTAGGGTTGGAGTGTGCTATCGACTTAGCCTGGTCCTGCACCCTAATTACGCCACTCTACCTACACCCTGGCAGGCCGAAGTAAGGAGAGTCCAGAAACAATCGGGCCTGGAGGAAGCAAGACGGTGCTCTTGATTGTACTTAGGATTGTGTTTGACCTAAAACTTTCTCGGGAACAGTAAGCTGCAATGAAGTTATAGATAAGAAATGAATTTTACTGTTTTTCTTGACTTCAGTGTGCAGGAAAAATAAATAAGCTCTGGCATCCTCTAAGCATCTTGTGGTCAATGTTCAAACATTGACATGGAGCATCTCTGGAGCTACTCAGTTCTGGTAAATCTAGGAGGCAAGTCGTCAACGTGAAGATGGTGGAAAGACTCTAAAGTGGAGTCTAAAGTTGACACAACACGTGTTGACGGAGGTCACTGCCAGAGCTGCCAAAGCTCCGACACCCCAAAGGACTAACCATCGATGCTCCGGAGCTACTAAGCTCCAGCGATGGTCAATGCTGGAGCCACTAAGCTCCGGCAGCCTTAGGGGGCCTACACTATCGAAGACTTCGAACCTACATTCTACAAATTCGAAGCACGCAAGTATTCAACAACTGTTACATCCTCTTGGTACATGTTCACAATCAAATTGTGTACATCTACTAGGGGGCCAAGCGAGACAAAGGTGTTGAAGACAAAAAATGAAATTCAAATTCACAAAAAATTGGATTTCATTCATCTGGAGACAAGAGATTACAAAATTGGGGAGGAAGAAGAGAAAGTACAAGCGGGAGCTACAGGGAGACGATCCTAGACCCTATGGAAGAACTGGGCGACCTTATGAGCCACCTCCGACACGTTGGCTCGGGCGGCTTCACCCTCTCTTTTGATGGGACCTTCAAGCACCGGGTCCCAAGGGAATTGAGGATCTCGGCTGGTGTAGCATGTCAGCACATACTCTGTGACATTCTTCGCTAGGGACTAATCCTTCACTTCCAATTGGTCCGCGATGACATCGCCCACCTTGGAGAGTTTGCTGCCTGCTGACCCCAACGCCTCCAATGCCTGGTCCAGCTCTGGCTCTGGATCATCCGGACGCACGGGACTGAAGCCCATTGGCGTCAGCGCGTCGTTGGCCTTGACCAGGAAGTCCCAAACTTGTTGGGACTCCGCAGACCTTGCACCACGCATCTCCGCCAAGGATCTTTTGGCCACCGCCAGCTCTGAGCTCTCTCGAGCAAGACGCTCCACCTCTTTGGCATTCTGCTGAATCGTTTCAGCAACTTTCCTTTCGATCTTGTTGAGCTCTTCCTCCCGGAGGTGGATCTCGTTCTGGCAGTTGACCAGATCTCTCTCCCGACCCCGCACTTTCTTCTCCCAGGCGGCGATGGCATTCTCCTGCTTGTAGAGTTCTTGCCCTCGCTCCCAGGACTTCTTCTCCTCCTCCTCCTCGGAATGCTCATCCAATTTCTTGGTGCGTTCTTCGAGGCTCTTGTCAGCCAGAGCTGTCTTTTGGACAAGCTCCTCCTCCCTCTTCACGAGATCGTCCCGCAGCTCCAGGAATTTCTGCTCTTCATCTTCGAGCCGTCTCTCCCGAGCTTCAAGAGCCTCCCGGCGCTTGACGAGACTATCGTGGATGGCGGAGAGCCTTTCCTGGCCTTCATCAGCTACACTATTGGCAGCCAATGCCTGATCATATATGGCCTAGGATTGGTTGTTGAGGGTCTGTGTCATGCTTTCCCTCTCATCCAACAACTTTCCCTAGTACTCCAGGCGGACCTTCTCCCTTTGCACCCACTCCTTGTTGTCAGCCAGCCTCGATTGTGCCAGCTTGGTCTCGAAATGGAGTCGCTTGCTCCACCTCCTAAGGGTTTGGCGCTCCTCCTCGAGAGCCTTGCTGTCGTGATAGAAGGCCAGTTAGACTTGGCGAAGACTGGAGCAGGCGTTGTCGATAGACAACGATAGGGGGATCGGGTCCGGACTCGTCGGGGTCATCTCTGCTGGCTCCAGCGGATCTTCAGCAATAAAAACTGGGTCCCACTCTATGAGAGCAACTGAGCTTCCACGACACTAGGGTCGTCCTCCGGGGTAGCCTCGACCATCGCCGAGGAAGTGCTTGCAGCAGAAGTACCGACCTCCGGAATTTGTTCCGAAGGCCCAGCCGCCAGGTCATCAACAACTGACCCCTCCGGCGGAGGGCCAGCAGCTTCATCATGGCACCCTAGCTCAACAGAGGGCACCTCCGGGTTCACCGCATCCGGAGCGGGCGTTGAAGGTTCCGCCGGAGCAGAAGCTACTTCTAGCTCCGGCGCAGGCGCTCCCTCCGCTTCTGGCTCCGGCGTAGGCGCTTCCTCCGCCCCTGGTTCGGGTGCTGGCGCTTCAGCCATCATGGGCTCTGGCGTTGGCGCTTCGACCGCCATAGGCTCAGGCGCCGTCGCCTTCGCAGCAACTCGCTCGGACGCCGAAACCTCTTCAACAACCGGCTCCACAGCCATAACTTCTGCAGCTACCGGCTCTATCGCCGGAGCTTCCTCAACAACCGGCACAAGTACCGGAGCTTCATCAACACCCGACTCTACCACCGGGACCTCCTCAACCACCGGCTCGACTGCTGGGTCTTCAAAAACATCCGACTCTAGGGCCGGAATAGCAGCTTCCTCCGGCTCTGTGGCCGGAGCGTCCAACATCACACCATCCAAGCTCGGAGCTTCAACCTCCGAAGCTAGCGCTGCTGGTACATCTTCAGTTCCGTGGTCCGGCGCTACCACCGGAACTTCTGGGGATGAGTCATCCAAAACCACGACAGCCGGCGCCGGGGCTGCCGCAGCCTCTGCCACCTCTTGGGGCGGCGCTGGAATTGGAGCCGGAGCTTCACCCCGCATAGCCTCAACTGCTGCTGCAGGGGCTGGAGCTTCAACCCTTTTCTTGGGCACGCTGTGGATGAAGGACGAAGAGACTCAAAACATAGTTAACAATAAAACAACTGTCTGGGGTAAAAAATCAAAAATTACCTCGGAAGGCTTCCGCACCATTCCCGCGGAACCTCTTCTCCGGACGCTCCGGACTGGCCCCAGCCGACACTGGCGTGGTAGTCCCGGAGGGTTCCCTGGAGCTTGCTGCTGCTGTCAGTGTTGCTCTGGTCGAGGCCCCCCTTGACCGGAAAGGACCCCTGGACCTAGAGCCCTCAACTGGCCCTGGGACCGGAGTCACTTGGCCGGAGCTAGCATCCCGGGAAGATGCCGCAACTGGAGTAGACGTCGCCGTTGTAGACCTTCCCCTCCGGGGAGAAGGAGACGCCGCTGAAGAAGAATGCATGGCCCTCCTATCGGCATGCTTCCTCTTACGGCTCGAGGGCTCGGCCAATTCCTTGCCCTTGCCGACGACTTCGGTTCTTGGCTTAGAAGCGGGGACAGAGCCACCCTCCGGAGCTTCGAAGATTGCCAACCCGGTGGTCGAGCGCCTCTCAATGACACCTAGGTCGTCAAGCACCGGCATCGTCCGCTGGAGGTCCCTACTGAACGTTGCCTCCATGTTCAGTGGGAGGAAAGCTAGCAGCGAAACCAAATCGTCGCCCTCGACGTCGATGTCATGCTGGAACTTCTTCAGGTGGAACTCTAAAGTTGCACCCTCCATGTTGGACTTCAAACCGGTCACGATACGGTCGTCGTCCAACATGCTGTTGAGAGCCCAAGCCAACTTCTCCCTCCTCTTCAACGGAGCCCACCTGTTGGTCAAGAAGTTGCAAAACACTGCCTGGGGAGTCACTCCTCCTTCCACACACAGGCGGATCCTGGCCAGAGCAGGATCGAAGGCATCCGATAGCACTGGAGCTTCACTCCAAACTGCAGTGTCGATGTTGGGGAGGCCTTACGGCAGCTCCAGCTTCTCGTGCTCCTCCACCCTGATTACAATCTAATCCTTCTTCCAGTCGTCCCATTTCCCAGAAGGGAATGACCGCAAGTACTTGTATGGGCACTTCTTGCACTTCATAAAATAGTAGAAGCCAAGGTACTCGTCGCTCTGACATGTGGTTTGGACAGTGAAGAAGGTACGAAAGAGCTCAATGCAGGGGGGAATGCCCACCCACATCTCGCAGAAGTGGACAAATATGGACACCAGCAGAATGGATTGGGGGCCAAGGTGGTAAAGCTGCAGACCATAGAAGTCTAGAACCATCAAGAATAAGGAGGAGAAAGGTGGGATCAGTCCCACCATGGCGTACGCGGAGAA
Organism: Tuctoria greenei; assembly: GCA_036927565.1. Classification (NCBI taxonomy): domain Eukaryota; kingdom Viridiplantae; phylum Streptophyta; class Magnoliopsida; order Poales; family Poaceae; genus Tuctoria; species Tuctoria greenei. The sequence continues at coordinate 124,581,790 of JAYESD010000011.1, read as the reverse complement.
CTACACCATTTTGACGGTGTTCTCCTTCTCGAACGGAAGCTTGCCGGCGCGGACCAGGTGGTTGAAGAAGTCAGGGGACCATCCCATGAGGGCTCGGACCTTCTTCAAATCATCATCGATCTTCAGTCGGCTTTGGCGGAGACCCAACTCCATCGCGGCACAGCGAGGCGAGAGAGGAAAGGCAAGAAAAAGTTTGGAAGGTTTGAGCGCAAGATCAATTGAAAGGCGTAAAGAACCCCAAACGGTGCGGGCTTTCCTTCTTAAGTAAGCTCCCGCCACGCCTGGATGGAAATCGCAGAGGAGCCGACGATACCAGTCAAAATTTTCACCCCACCAATAACAAGGGGGCCTGGGGCCACCCCGACGATCAAGTCGAGGTTCTTACCCCAGGCGAACGGTTGTCATCATGAAAGGCGGGAAACCCGAAGTTGACGGCCTGACAGGGCGCGTGAAACCGATATGATTTTCGTATCGGGAACCGGCGACCTTCAATTGCGCAAGATCCGCACGCTGAGATCTCACCTGCCGCCTTCAAGATACGCCACGCGGCGGAAGTTTAACTGTGAACTACCGCCAACGGCATAACCAAAGACCCTTGAAGACACGGTTCAGAAACCGAAGAATGGACCCACCTCCGGTGAAATGACTTCATACAAAAGGTCTCTCCCGGAGGTGAGTCCAGGGGGCCACTGTCGGTACCCTCCATACCGGATACCCCTTGGGATTGCAAAGGTCACAAAGAAACTCCATATACCATATTTGAAAACCTCCGAAGGCCCCACATGATAGGTGTAGCCGGACCTGCTCCCCCGACATGGTTAGTCCGGGGGCCGCCACGTGTATCACAAGACCGGAGCTATCACCCACACTTGGGAAGCTCCGGTCAGAATACCAATATGGCACCCCCGGACCTAGCCCCAGACAGAGGGAAGCTCCGGTACTGACACGTGTCAAATAGCACCGGACCTACCCGTCCACGACGGTGAGTTCCAGAGCTGCCACGTGGCAACCGCCGGATCTTCAACTTCAACTATCAGGCCGGTGGACCCCCCAACAGCTCCGGACCTTCAAGGATTAATCAAAAACTTCAAGACTCGATTAAGTGTCATTAATGCCATATTAATAACACACGATCGGATGGCCCTTAATACTGGTAACAGCACTGTTAAGGCCCGTTACCAGGCTATTAAGGGTAATTAACCCCATTTATTGTATATCAAGCGTGTGTAACCGCCGGGGCCACCTGTCGGGCCAGGCTAACGTTGTAACGACTAGTCCTTGTACTATAAAAGGATTGGTCGACGATACACAAAGGACGGCTCCAGTCCACTGCTGAACACTCTAAGCTAGAGGAGCTTCTTCTTCTGGAGCTTCTTCTAGACTCACAAGCTTAATACATCACCAACACACCCCGTGGAGTAGGGTATTACGCTCAGGCGGCCCGAACCACGTAAATCCCTGTGTACACGTGTCTTTCACCTTCTTGAATCTCTGCGCGCCCATTACCGAACTACAACTCCTCGATCTACCAAAGGTGGTGCCGGGAGATCTGCCGGTTCCAAACACCGACATACCCTCTCAAGCCGTTCTCCAGATTATGATACTTCACCATCCCGTAGTTACAATAATGTTGGGTATTGTAATTAGGAATTAGGTATACGCTTGATTAAGTGTGTAATAAACATTTAGTTCATTAGTGCACGTGTTTAGGTTTGGTGTGATGACTGTATGATTGCTTGCTTGTATGTTTGTGTGTTTGTATGTGCATTGTGGAACACTTATATATATCCACATCCTCATCCATTAATGCATTATTTAGGATCATATACATTGATGCATGCATATAGGTTAGGATTCCTTATATCTCTTATCTGTTCAACCTCTACTTCAATGGAAGACGGACACAATTAGAGGAATCACTACTCTGGAGGAAGCTACATGGGAGTATGAAGATGATATCAAGATAAAGTTTTTCCTTATCTATTTTCTAATCTCTCTGAATCTCGAGGGCGAGATTCCTGTTAAGGGAGGTAGATTGTAATATCCCCAATTTTCAAAATTTAGCTAATTAAATTTAAATAAGAGTTCCAGTGTTATTTCAAAGTCTCTTCTCCGATCCGTCCGAATCTCGAGGACGAGATTCATGTAAAGGGGGTAGAATTGTAACACCCTGATTTTCGAGTTTCGGTAAATTAAAAAAAATTAAATGAGAATTTTGAGTTAATAATGGGAGAAAATTATTTTTATAAATAAAACTATAAAATATATGCATTTCATACTGCATTTTGCATTTGCATTCATCCCTAGATATTAGAATTTATTTACCAAAATGGATGCATTAAAAATAATTAAATTGGCAGAAGGAATAATGGAATAAAAAGAAAAAAATAGATATTAAATAACAAATAATAAAGAAAGAAAAATAGAAGATATAAATGTAACTAAGTAAATAACTAAATAAATAAAAATAAAAGAATAACAAATAATAAGATAATAAAGAAAAATATATATAAAAAGAGAAATATAAATAATAAACAAATAATAAAAAGAAAAAAAACAAGAAAAAAGTCAACGGCCAGAGTGATGGCCGCACGCAGCCAGACCACGCGACCAGTAATGGCCGCACGGCCAGCCCGCCGCCATGCATAAACCATATAGAAAAAAAGAGAAATAAAAATAAATAAGGAAAGTCAATCTAGCTGAAGCCATGCCGCAGCTTTGGCCACCGCCGTACGGAAATCATTAAAAAAAGAAATAAAAAAGGAACGAAAGGCACAAGCCAGAGACCTGGCCGCTGACGGCGCCAGGGGCCATGGGCCATGGCCTCGCATGCCCGCCCGGGTCAATGCGGCCCCAGCGTCCGTGCGGCACCGCACTGGCCCCGCGCCCTCGTGGCCGAGTCGGCCGAGTGCCGGGCTCCGTAGCTCACGCGCTTCTCCGCCTATAAAAGCACCGTAAGGGTCCTACGTTTTTTCATCTACGGAAGGGATTTTCAGGGTACAGAAACCCTAGCCGTCAGAAGAAAAAAAAAAAGAGAGCAAGCCCTGGCCGCCAGGAAAAATAGAAGGAGAAAAAGAGGGGGAGCCGCCATCTGCCAAAGATCATTGCGCCACCATCGTTGTGTCGCCGGAGGACCGCATCGCCGTCTCCGTCATCTACGTCACGTCGTCGTCCTCTTCGTCTATGTCATGCCGTCATCCTCTTCGTCCACAAAACCCTAGATCCCGAAGACACGCTACGTCGCCGCCGCTCCACGACCGTCCGGACTTGATGCGCACACGGTAGGTATTACAATCTAGATCTAGACAATTAAATTGGTTCTAGTATATGAATTAGAACACGTGTAGAACGTGTTTTATTTGAGCGATCGTTAATCATTGTCTGATCATCTTAATAATCACTTGGAACACATAAGTTAGATTAAACCATACAAGATCAATATGATATTTAGATTTGGCAAAATTTATATTTTCAGTAATATTTAATCTGTTTTTCAGATTTAATAAATAAGATTAAATCCTAGTTAATTCATAAAGTGTCAAATTAAATCCAAACAAATTCCTAAAAATTTAGAATAAATTCTAGTTAGTTATTAATAATATTTTCAGCATATTTAATGTTTTGAAATAACTATTTTGCCTCTGAATTATTTGTAATTAATTCCAAACTTGATCAATTAAATAGGAAATCATTATCGAAAATTATTAATGTCGGTACCCTCCATACTGGATACCCCTTGGGATTGCAAAGGTCACAAGGAAACTCCATATACCAGATTTGAAGACCTCCGAAGGCCCCACATGACAGGTGTAGCCGGACCTGCTCCCCCGACATGGTTAGTCCCAGGGCCGCCACATGTATCACAAGATCGGAGCTATCACCCACACCTGGGAAGCTCCGGTCAGAATACCAATATGGCACCCCCGGACCTAGCCCTAGACAGAGGGAAGCTCCGGTACTGACACGTGTCAAACAGCACCGGACCTACCCGTCCACGACGGTGAGCTCCAGAGCTGCCACGTTGCAACCGCCGGATCTTCAACTTCAACTATCAGGCCGGTGGACCCCCCAACGGCTCCGGACCTTCAAGGATCAATCAAAAACTTCAAGACCCGATTAAGTGTCATTAATGCCATATTAATGACACACAATCGGATGGACCTTAATACTGGTAACGGCACTATTATGGCCTATTACCAGGCTATTAAGGGTAATTAACCCCATTTATTGTGTATCAAGCGTGTGTAACTGCCGGGGCCACCTGTCGGGCCAGGCTAACGTTGTAACGACCAGTCCTTGTACTATAAAATGACTGGTCAACAATACACAAAGGACGGCTCCAGACCACTGCTAAACACTCTGAGCTAGACGAGCTTCTTCTTCTGGAGCTTCTTCTAGACTCACAAGCTTAATACATCACCAACACACCCTGTGGAGTAGGGTATTACGCTCAGGCGGCCCGAACCACGTAAATCCCTGTGTACACGTGTCTTTCACCTTCTTGAATCTCTGCACGCCCATTACCGAACTACAACTCCTCGATCTACCAAAGGTGGTGTTGGGAGATCTGCCGGTTCCAAACACCGACAATTAAAAAGCCATGGAAATTTATATAACATTAATACGAAAACATTTTCTGCATGCATCCATATTTTGCATATTGATTAGTGGTTGCAATGCATTTATTATGTATGTTTGCTTGTGTATGTGGTTGATTGCGAGTAGATGGTTTGCTCAAGTGGTTATGATCGAGAAGCGAGTATGCATGGATCTTCGTGTGCAAGACTTTGAGTTGATTGACCATCAAATTGCGGAATATTAAGGCAAGTGTCCTTGACCATATTGATCCTGTTTTAAAATAAATGTTTTTGTTTGCAAAACTGCATGCTGTGTCAATTTGATGGGAAATCCTATGGTAGGAAGTTTACTAGAATTGTTTAGCCACCCTTGTCGCCTGAAATTATGGTAGAGAGTCGGGATGGGCTTTTTACCTTTTTGCTTCGCTTAACTAATTTGGATGGAAACAACTATACCACTTAATTTAATTATGCATTAATGAGATCATGGTTAACATGAACTGGTTAAATTTGATGTGGTAAATGGGTGATCTAAGCAAGCCTGGTATGTGGATGGGTTGGATGTCATGGTGGTTTGCTTGCTTTAGATCTAAGGACCGGTTCATGCGAGAATATGCCAGGACTACAGTGCCACCACAAGGCCAAGTATGGGTGCGACATAGCTGAATAATTAGGAGCACTGCTAGTATTGTATGGACCATTGGATGGCGCGGGGAATGGGAGTCGAGGAGGGCTACCCTGGGATCTACATGGCACACGAGGGGGCCCGTGGATGGGAGAACAGAGATTCAAGCCTGCCAATGAAATCTTAGTGGGCCCGTACATACTTGTAGTCCCTTTTGAAAGGCTATTTTGTGATCTCTTGGCCGCACACCTATGAAAGTGTGATAAGGCATAATAGAGGTTCTTAGTCACCGAAAGGTGATGAAATCATGAACATGTGGGTAAAGTGGTACAACCTCTGCAGAGTGTTAAAAAACTATCATGATAGCCGTGCTCCTAGTTAAGAGAACCTGGACAACTTCCATGATTAGAGGATTTTGGTATTGGGATGGTTGGATTATGGTTATGGGTTGGTAATGGTTAAGGATGGTTTATGCATTATGGTTATGGATATGAATTTGAGTTATGATAAATGGACATGGATAATGATGATGTTGGCAATAATTGGATATGGTTTATATTATGTTAATATGATGGTTATGATGGGATTGTTTCACATAGACATAGTATAATGCTTTTCAAATGTTTTAATGTACTTTTCAGCACTTAGCCATTATTATATTCATCATTTGTATCAGCTACATGTCATATTTTCCCACACTTGCTGAGTACGACATGTACTCACCCTTGCAACCCCCCCCCCCCCCCCCCCCCAACAGCTGCTGGAGATATTTTGGAGATCAACATGGAGCACTAGGTTGCATACCGCCATCGACTGCATGTGGAGTTGGAGTCTCCTATGCTAGTTTATTTCCGCTGTAATAGAATCAAGGTATATTTACTATTCGTGACATGGTTATTTCTGTTTACCGTTTGTGATGCATTTGTGTATGTGTGATGAACATCCTGGGCACACATACACTGCACTTGGTTCGTTTACAGAACCGGGTGTCACAGTGGACCTGAGCCCATTCGTCATTGATAGGGTAGATTTTTGGAAACATGATCTTGATCCCATTGCAGTTTTCATCCAAGCGTTGCGGAGGATTACTTAAGAAGGAAGGCCCGCACGGTTTGAGGACTCTTTACGCTTTCAATCGAACTGGCACTCAGAGCCTCCCAACCTTCGCATAGACTTTCCAAATTTTGCTCCACTTTGTCGCGATGGAGTTGGGTCTTCCCCACAGCAAGATCAAGAGCAACAAGCATTTGTTGAGGGTCTGGACCTACATGGGGTGGTCCAACGACTCCTTCAACAATGACATCCGCTTCGGCAAGCTTCCCTTCAAGAAGGAGCGTGCCGGAGAGATGGTGTACTTCTCAGTGTACGCCATGGTGGGTCTTATCCCATATTTTTCAAGCTTTCTACTGATGTTGCTGGACTTCTACGGTCTGCAGCTTCATCATCTCCCCCCCACTCTTTCTTGCTAGTGGCGACCTTAATCCATTTCTGTGAGATGTGGGTGGGTGTGCCACCGTGCGTTGAGCTGTACCGGACCTTCTTCATGGTCCACACCACTGGGAAGAGTGACGAGTAAGTGGGCTTCTATTACTTCGTGAAGCGCAAGAACTGTCCCTTAAAATACTAGAGGACCTCCCCTCTGACAAGTGGGACAACTGGAAAAAGGATTGGGTCATTATCACGGTGGAGCATCACGAAAGGCTGGAGCTGCCGACAGGTCTCCCCAATGTTGGCACCGACGCCTGGAGTGCAGCTCTGGAGCTACCAGAAGCATTCAATCCCATCCTGACCAGGATCCGTCAGTGTGTGCAGGGAGGAGTGACCCCTCAAATGGTCTTCGGGAACTTCCTGACGAACCGGTGGGCTCCATTGACGAAGTGGGAATGGACCGCCTGGGCTTTCAACAGCAAGATGGTCAACAACCGAATTGAAGTTGGCCTCCTGACCAATTTGGATGATGGGGCTTTGAAGCTCCATCTCCATAAACTTCAACACGGGGCTATCTCCCACGACTCCTTGACACCTCCGGCAGACTTCCTCCCACTGAATATGGTTCCGGATGTCAGGAGGGAGCTCCCGAAGGGATATCCGGAGCTAGGCGATCTCGGCCTGGTGGAGAGGCGTAGAACCATCGGGGTCTCCATTCCTGGAGCTTTAGAGAGGGTGACTCCAACCGCTACTCCAAGCCGGAAGGTCGACGATGCCAGGAAGGGCAAAGGCAAGGGCAACGAACCGGCAAACCCTCCAGCCGAAAGAGGAAGTTGAGACATGCTGACGGGAGATCCCTTAGGTATGCTCCATCTCCAGTAGCTCCTACTCCCCGGCCAAGTAGAACTTCGGCAGTCAAGCCTCTTCGGAGTCGGCGCCCTCGAAAGGCGCAAGCTTTGGCAAATCGACTCTAGCTCTGGTGCGAGCTGCGGGCTCCAGGTTCGGTGGTCCCAGCTGGGGGAGGTCCCAACTGAGGAGACTCCAGTTGCTACGGCTAGATCCCGACTGAGGTCCGAGGTTTTTGCCTCACCGGGTCTGGTCGGCTCTGACTCCAGGCCTCAGAAGAAGAAATTCTGCGGCGACTTGGGCGGTAGCATCCCCAGGTAAGCATTGTCATCTCAACTTGAGGTGCTATTCTTGTCTTTATCATGTCCTGAATTTTCCCGATATTTTGTTTCCAGGGTGTTGAAAAAGAAGACTGAAACTTCGGCTCCTACTGCAGCAACTCAGGCTGTGCAGGCAGAAGCTCCGGCTTCAACCCATGTACCTCCCCAAGTGGTGGCGGAAGACACGATAGCTATGGCACCAGTTGTCGTGGACTTGTATCCAGAAGCGACGCCAGAGGCTCTTGTCATTGCGCCGGACCGCGGGGGAGACATTTGTGAAGATGTGCCAATGGCCTCAGCACCGGCGGCTGAAGCTCCAGTCCAGAAGATGAAGACGGCAGAAGCTCTGGCATTTGAGTCGGAGGTAACTGAAGCTCTGGCGCTTGTGCCGGAAGTTGTTGAAGATCGGGCGGTTGAGCCAGAGGTGCCCGAAGTTCTGACCTCCATGCCAGAGATTGTTGAAGCTCCAGCACATAAGCCAGTTGTAGTTTAAGTACTGGCGCCTGAGCCAGTGGTGGTGGCGGCTTCGGGCGAAGCTCTAACGTCTGACCCAGAGATGATTACTTCGGAGGTGCCCATGTTTGAGTCAGAGTGCCCAGAGGAGTCCGCGGCAGGCCCTCCACCCACGTAGCCGACGGTTGAAGATCCGGCAGGTGGACCTTCGGCGTCAGCCCCAAAGGTTGAAGTTCCCTTGGTGGGACCTTCCTCGGCGTCTGTAGATGCTGAAGAGCTCTCGGAGGGCAGCCCTAGCACCGCAGAGCCGTAGGGGACCACACTTGTGCTGTGTGACCCAATTTTTGTACTTGAAGACCCCTTGCAGCTGGCGAAGGAGATCCTGATAGGTCCAGAGCCAATTCCTTTGGCTTTGTCTATCGACAACGTCTGCTCCAGTCTTCGCCAAGTTCAGCTCGCCTTCGACCACGACAGTAAGGTCCTTGAAGAAGAGCACCACACCTTGAGGCATTGGCGCAACAGACTTCACTACAAGACCAAACTAACTCAATCAAGACTTGCGGATCAGCAGGAGTGGATCGAAAAGGAGAAGGCCTGACTGATATACTGGGGCAAGTTGCTGGATGAGCGGGAGGCTTCCATCAGGGTCCTCGACATGAAATCTTGGGAGATACTCGAACATACTAGGAAGAGCAGTGTGGTTGTTTACGATCGTCGGGACAACCTCAACAAACTGAATGAGATTCTCCTGAAGTGCCGAGAGGACCTTGATGTAAGAGAGGAGAAACTCATGGAGAAGCAGGAGGATATTATGAAGAGGGAGGAGGAGGTCGCCCATAGACTATCTACGGGAGAGCAGAGCTTGGCAGACCACACCAAAAAGCTTGATCAGCAGTACAAGCAGGAGGAGGAGAAGAACTGGAAGGTGGGACAGGAGCTCTCCAAGAGGGAAGCTGATGTCGCCACCAGGGAGGACAGGGTAAGAGGTAGGGAGAAAGATCTGGCAAACCACCAGAACCGCATCCACCTCTGGGATTCAGAGCTTGCTAACCACGAAAAGCAGGTGGCTGAGAGTATTCAACAACATGCCAAAGAGGTCGAGTGCATCGCCCAAAGAGTTCGGAGCTTGCGGCCGCCAGGCGATCACTGAAGGAACTGAGGAATGTGAGGGCGACTGAGTCCCAGCGGTCTGGGACTTCTTGGGTCATGCCAATAAAGCTTTGGTACCACTCGGCTTCAGTCCGGTACGTCTGGATGAAGCTGAGCCAGAGCTGGACAAGGCATTGGTAGCATTGAGCTCTACCAGCAACAAGCTGGACGCGATGGGTGATGTCATCACCGACCAATTGGAGATGGAGGGGAAGTCTCTGGCTAAGAACGTCGCCGAATATGTGCTGACGTGTTTCAAAAGCCAGGACCCCCAACTATCTCTTGATCCAGTGGACAAAGGGCCCATTGCTGAACAAGAAGATACTGTCAGGGCCAGCATCCGTGAAGCCGCCGAGAAAGTTGCCTCATTTTTCCATAGAACCTAGGACCTTTTTCTTCTGCCTCAACTTGTACTTCTCTAATTTTGTGATCCATTCTAGTCCTTTGAATGAATGAAATCCAATCTTTTTGAATGAATGAATTCCATTTGTATTTGTCTTCAATGCATTGTCCTTTATCTTGTTGGATCAATGTATAATATGTTGACAATGAATTCCCTCAGGATGATTTCTTCACCATCTTCACTTGGATCATATTTATTCTTCACGTAGACAGCGGGCCCCATGAGAATTGTCAGAGCTGTGTCATCTCCGATGGCACCTACTTTCAACATACATAACGTCGACGGCGGGCCCCCTTGGGGGATGTCGGAGCTTAGCAGCTCCGGCATCATCCACCATCGCCATGAGTTTTCTATTTTTCCTGTGCATTAAAGACAAGAAAGACAGTACAATTTGTCCTCTCGTCTATAACTCTTTTGCGACTTACTATTCTTATTTGAATTTTGGATCCAAAGGAACTCAATACGATAACAAGTATATTGATGTAATCTCTCCAGATTCGAATGCCTTCTGGACCCACCCTAGTGAGGCCTGGCAGAATGTAGGTTGAGTGGCGTACTTAGGGTGCTTGACCAGGCTAAGTCGATAGCGCACTCGGACCAGACACTAGCTTTTGCGTTCAGGCGAGTAGACCATCTAGCAATGCTAAGATCCGAAAAAACCAACAATATAACTTGTACAACATATGAGTAACTTGGACTAAAGCTTAAAAAAGAATTTCACAACTTTTCTATAGACAAGAAGGAAAAGGAAAATAAAAGAAAATGTGCATGTACAAAATTAATTCACGTGGAGACTGCTTTCACACAACAATGTCTTTCATTATAGGTTCGAGTTACAGAGGAGACAAGAACACACTTAGGGTACGGAACCATGTCAAGTGTGCTATTCATCTTGTTCTAACCCAGGGTAGGTAAGCCACACTTTCCGTACAGGGACGAAGTTAGGTGGGCCTGAACTGTCGAGACCCTCCCGGAGGGGTCCAGATGTTCTCCAGGAAGACATACCCGACTTTGTATATAGACTCTATAACATACATTGTGTGTAATTACAGACCCAACTCTGTGAAAGTAAGTATAAAACTTACGGAGGTGCTCGATGTTCCAAAGATTGGGAAGTGGAGTATCATCCTCAGTTGCCAAGCGAACGCATTCGGGATGGGATACTTTGGTTACTCGGAAGGGACCTTCCCAGCTGGGGGACAGTTTTTTCATCCCTTTACTAGTTAGTATTCTACGTAGCACCAGATCACCTTCTTCAAGCTGTTGGTTGCGCACATGCCTTTGGTGATAGCGCCGGAGCGCCTGGCGACATCGTGCATTCTGAACAGCTGCTTGGCACCTTCCCTCGTCGATGAGGTCAAGGTCTTCACGTTAGAGCTTGTCCTGCGCGGCTTCGTCGAAGGTCCGGACCCGAAGCAATCCCATGGTGATCTCCGGAGGAAGGATAGCTTCAGCTCCATACACCAGGAAGAAGGGAGTCTCTCCAATTGACCAGTTAGGTGTTGTCCTGCTCGCCCATAGTATAGACGGAAGCTCCTCAGTCCAGTTGGCTCCATGTTTTTTCAGACGCTCATATGTGCACGTCTTGAGTCCTTTCAGTATTTCAGCATTTGCTCTCTCGGCTTAGCCATTAGTTGTTGGGTGAGCTACTAATGCGTAGCTGAGCTGAATGTTGAGGTCTTCGCAATATTCTTGAAATACTGCACTTGTAAATTGGGTTCCGTTGTCAGTTATGATTTTGTTCGAAACTCCAAATATGCAAACTATGGACTTCAAGAACTTGATTGTTGATTGCTTGTTGATTGTGACAACTGCAGTAGCTTCCGGCCACTTTATGAACTTATCAATGGAGACATACAAGAACCTGTAACCTCCGACGGCTTTTGGGAAAGGTCCCAAAATGTCCATTCCCCACATACCGAATTGCCATGTAGGAGGTATCATTTGCAGTGACTAAGTTGGTGTGTGAATTTGTTTCGCGTGGAACTGGCATGCTTCACACTTTTTTACCAACTCAACTACATTCTGGAGTGTTGTAGGCTAGTATAAGCCATGCCAGAAGGTTTTACCAACCAACGTGTCGGAAGACACGTGGTTCCCACACTAACCTCCATGGATTTCCGTGAGGAGCTCGCATCCTTCTTCCCGGGCAATGCACCACATTACGATGCCATTGGCACCACGCTGGTAGATATCCCCTTCTACCAGTGTGTATATTTTAGCCAATCTGACGATCCGGTCAGCGGATACACCGTCTTCAGGAAGGATGTTGTCTTTCAAGTAGCTCCAGATCTCCAAGATTGATGCATCAGAGCTAACTTGAGCTTTTGAGTCTTGCGTGCTGGGTTGCTCGGAGCTTCCTGTAGCACCTACGACCCTTGGTGGACGCCATGGTAACAGGGCCACCAGGACCGCCAGCTTCAAGGTGTCAGTCTTGCCCCCTTCGCTCAGTTCAGCAGGCTGAGCGAATGGTCTTGATAATCCCTGGACAAAAACTCTGTTGAGAGCCAGAGCTCCGGTTGAAGCCTTTGTTGAGAGTTTGTCAGCTTCAGCGTTGTTGAGACGCTGGACATGGCAGAGGTCCAGGACGTGGAAGTCCTTCTGGAGCTTCTAAACTTCAAGGAGATAAACAGCGAGTTGAGGGTTGTTGCAACTGCATTCACCTTTGACTTGCTTGATAATGAGCTGCGAGTCACCCGTCACTAGCAACTTCTTGACACCGTATGATAACACCACCTTGAGCCCATAGATGAGAGCTTCATACTCCGCCATGTTGTTGGTTACCTTGAAATCAAGGTGTACCATGTATTTGACCTTCTCCCTGGTCGGAGCGAGGAGAAGAATTCCAGCTCTGCCCCCTGCTTCTGCATGGATCCGTCAATTAGAGAGTCCAGTGAGGTTCGGTGAAGATCGGGAACTTGGGTTCCGGCTTCTGCTCACTAGGGCCCCCAGGATTTGATGGAGAAGGGGTCCATTCCGCCACGAAGTCAGCCAATGTTTGACTCTTGATAGCTTGTCGAGGTAGGAATTCAAGATCAAATTATGCTAGCCCTGCTGCCCACTTGGCGATGTTCCCAGTAGAGTTTGAGTGCAGTATAGCATGCAGTGGGTATAAGGTTACCACTGATATCTTGTGGGCTTGAAAGTAATGACGTAGCTTCCTTGAGGAAATAAGAACTGCGTAAAGCAGCTTATGCACCTCAATGTAGTTTGTTGATGAAGTACACTGGTTGTTGGACGGTCCGAACCCCTCTGGAGGGGCCCAAAGCTTCTTCTACATCATCAACCCGGACCCTCCCGGAGGGGTCCAAAGCTTCTTCTTGAGCTGTCCGGACCCTCCCGAAGGGGTCCGAATCTTGTTCTTGTTCGACTCGAACCCTCCTGGAGGGGTCCGTATCTTCTTGTTCATCCGTGAGAACACTCTCGGATGAGAGAGGTTGATCCTCTAGTATCTTGCCTTGAGGATCTGTGCTTGTGGGTTGGGACCCAGACTCGCCTTTAGGTAGCTCCGAACCCTCTCGGAGGGGTCTCGGCTCCTAAAATGGAGATGTATCTGGTCTTTCCGCGACCAGGACCATGCTGACAACCTCCATAGTTGCCAAAATGTAAAGCAAAAGAGGCTCACCAGGGTTTGGAGCTACCAGGATTGGTAGTGTGGTGAGGAGCTGATTGAGCTCTTGGAACGCCTTTTATGCTTCTTCGGACCAATGGAATGGCTCGGAATTCCTCAAGAGTTTGAACAAGGGAAGTGCTCGTTCTGCCAATCTTGAGATGAATCGGCTGAGCGCAGCTAAACATCCAGTTAGCTTCTGGACATCCTTGATGCGGGATGGGGTCCGCATGTCTTCAATAGCCTTAATCTTCGTCGGGTTCGCCTAAATTCCTCGTGAGCCACCAAGAATCTGAGGAGCTTCCCGGAGCTAACCCCGAAGACACATTTGTCTAGGTTCAGCTTGGTGCGTGTTACGCACAGCTTGTCGAAGACGACTTGTAGGTTGTCAAGGAGTGACTCCTTGTTCTTGACCTTCACGATGATGTCATCGACGTAGACCTCCACCAAGTCCCTGATGAGCTATCCAAATGTTTTGTGCATAGCTCGCACAAAAGTTGAAGCAACATTTTTAAGACCGAATGGCATGGCAGTATAACAATACAATTCATCTACTGTTATGAAGGCAGTATGCTCTTCATCTTCCCTAGATATTTGGATCTAATGGTAACCAGAATATGCATCTATGAAACACAATAGCTCACACCTGAATGTGGAGTCCACTATCTGATCTATTCTAGGTAGTGAAAATGGATCTTTTGGACATGCCTTATTCAAGGTGATGTAGTCGATACACATCCAAAGTTTCTCGCCGGCCTTGGGAACAACGACTGGGTTTGCCAGCCATCGTGGATGATGAACCTCCCGAATGAAACCAACTTCGAGCAGCTTCTTGATTTCTTATCTGATGAAGTTTTGTCGCTCGACTGATTGCTTTCAGGGCTTCTGGTGTACTGGTCGTGCATCGGGATAGATCTTCAGGCTGTGCTCAATCACCTCCCTAGGGATCCCAGGCATTTGTGACAGTTTCCATGCAAACACGTCAACATTCGCCCGAAGGAAAGTGATGAGCGCGACTTCCTATTTGTTATCCAGACCTCCCGATACACAGGTGGTCTGGACAGGATCCGAACCAATTTGGACGACTTTGACAGGAATGTCGGTGTCGCCGCTTGGCTGCACGCGTGGTGCAGAGGTTGATCCTCGGTGACGAGTGCTCACTGGTTGAGCAGCTAGCTCCTTGCCGGATGCTCCCTCCTGCTTTTGTAAGCGCATGGATTTCTTCCAGTGCAGTAACTCTCCCAGTGTAATCGTCGCGGATCCGGAGAATGCCTGAAGGTGTTGGCATCTTCAACACCAGGTAGTCGTAGTGGGTTGCGTCCATGAACCTATACAGGGCTGGCCTACCAAAGATGGCGTTGAAGGGTAAGCTGATGTGCGCCACATCGAAGACCAACTTCTCGGTCCTGTAGTTCTCTCGAGTCCCGAAGGCCATCGGGAGTGTAATGGAACCAAGAGGACTGATGGCCCCCGGACCTACCCCAGAGAATAGACGTGAGGGGCGAAGGTCCAAGATTCGGAGCTGGATCTTCAGGAATGTTTCGTAGCTGAGGAGGTTGAGCGCCGAACCTCCATCCACCAAGACATGGTAGAGCTGGACATTATTTATAGCAATACTAGGACGACTCCTGCCAAGAGCCTGTGACATAGCCGAACATGGAGGATTACAAAGGATAGATAGGGTTGTCACCACCTACTTCCTACCTCTTCAATCCGTGGGTCTACGAGACATCCAACGCTACTTAACTATTCTAGACCATGCTAGCATACTAAATAAATACCTTAAGAGCCGTGGCACAAGCCATCCTAAGGCAATGAACTAAATCATCATTGAATCAATGTTGAGACATAGCATAAGTTATTCATATTAACATGATCATATCATAACTACTTAGACTATAGTGGGGGTTTATAGTGTTTACGATGATAATATAATGACATTAGGGCATTATCATAAAGATTATTCCTACCACATATATGGAATCCATGATCAAACCAGAAACACTTCATCCAAGTATATGAATAAAAGAAGACTAAAGATAATATCTTTATTATGCATAAAGTCACAAATATAAGAAAAGATAAATGAGCCATACCTTTCCCAACTTGGACTTGGGACTATAGGCTCTCCTCTATATAACCTAACTCCACTAAGGACTAAGAGAACTAGTGTATACAATAGAATGATGCTCAAGTGGTGTGTGTTGAGGTGAGGGGTGAGAGGTCCAATTTATAGCTTGGAGAAGAGTTGGTTCCTGCCACCAAAAGCGCGTGAATCAGTCACCCATGACCTCTTCAAGCCAGGAGAAGCCAACATGTGGCTTTTGACCGCGTTTGGCGCTAGGGCCTAGTCGGTCGACTAGGGGGGTCGGCCGACCTGGTCCTGGCTCCAAACAGCCAGTTCTTCCTCCAGGTGACTGCCAGGTGGGTCCCATTCCATGATATGGGTGCTACACCGTTGGATGGCCTCAGATACTTCTGTTTGTGGGCCATTTGATCCATGTGGTGCCACATGTCGACGCTTGATTGGCTGAGATAATATTTTATAGGATTCATCCCCTTGTTTCACTTCAATTCTGTGTAGAATATCTGCATGCACTAGTTTCTCCAAAGACAAGTGTAAATAGGTAAATAGAAAGGTGATGTGTGCAAGAAATGATATTTCCTTCACATAATTGAGTTATAATGACAGGTGAAATTGGTATATAACAGCTGTCAACAAACTCACCAAATTATCCTTTGCTTGTCTCAAGCAAAGTCAAGACTTTAAGTTGATGATCAGGAGTTGCTACTATGTTCTACTTTTCAAAAGTACCATGTGCACAACAAAATACTCTACCTAATATTTGTGACGCCCGGTTCCGAAAATGAACCAAGCTAACACATATGTGTGCCCAGGATGTTCAACACACGTACACGAGTGATTCACAAATGATAACCAGATAATTACCACAGCTCAAATTATTAAATAAGTACTCTTATTACATAATTTATTAAATCCTCGAATACAAGCTATAATGAAATATTAATGATAAGTTCAACTAATGCAGCGGAAATAAACTAATTAAACAACTAAGCAAACTAAGCAAAAGGGATAGCGCAGCTCCATGCAACACCACAGGCAAAGCTGACGGTAGACACGGCCTAGATCTCCACATTATCGCCATTAAACTCACAATTCTGACCTGCAACTGTTGGGGGGGATTGCAAGAGTGAGTACATGTCGTACTCAGCAAGTGTGGAAAGTATGACATGTGGCTGATTCAAGTGACGACAATAATAATGGCTAAGTGTTGAAAAGTACAGTAAAACATTTGAAAAGCAATATATGTATTATATGTATGTGAACCCATCATAAACCATGTGACCATCATAATACCAGCCCATAATTCACCATTACCAATAACCATAATCAATGTCATAAACCATAATTCCATCCATAACCATAACCATAATCATAATATCAACATAACCATTACCAAACCATAACCATTCCAATAACCATCCCATTACCAAATTCCCTCTAATCATGTAGGTCATCCAGACGCTCATAACCGGGAGCACGTCTATCATGATAGTTTTAATACTCTGCAGAGTTTGTACCACTTTACCTACGTGTTTGTGATTTCATCACCCGTCGGCGACTAAAGAACCTCCCTTATGCCAATTACACTTCCTTTGGTGTATGGCCAAGAGATCACAAAATAGCATTTACAAAGGGATTACTAGCCTATTCAGACCCCACTGAGGTTTCACCGGTGGCGATGCCTCCAACTGAGCACATCTTCAACCAAGGGCCCCCTCTTGAGCCATTCGGATCCCAGGGTAGTCCCACCAATCATCAACAAACCCAATCCGACTACCCCTTCCCCGAGCATCCACATTGGTCCGAACAGCACTAACAAAGCCCTAATTAATCGGCTACGCCGCACCCATACTTGGCCTCGTGGTGGCACTGTAGTCTGGGCTTATTCTCGCATGAACCGGTCCTTAGATCTAAAGCAAGCAAACAACCATAACATCCAACCCATCCACATACCAGGCTTGCTTAGATCACCCATCACCATACCGTATCGACCAGTTCACATTAACCAGAATATCATTAATACATAATTAAATTTGTAGTGTGTTTTTCCATCCCAATTAATTAAGCGAAGCAAAAAGGTAAAAACCCTTCCCAACTCTCTACCATAAATTCCAGGCGACAAGGGTGGTTTAGCAAATCTAGTAAACTTCCTACCATAGGATTCCCATCAAATTGACACAGCGTGCAGTTTTGCAAACAAAACATTTATTTTAAAACAGGATCAATATGCTTCAAGGACACTTGCCTTGCTCCGGCGGATGGGGTTGCTCAAGCGCTTCGAAGTCTTGATTCTGAAAATCCTCGTACACGATCTCTTGAGCACTTCCCTCTACTCGTGATCACACATACAAGAATATACACACAATTCAATATGATGCACACACATTAATCAACATGCGATGATATGCATGCATGCAAAGTACAATAATTAATTCACTACGGTTGTTTATTAATTAGATGCAACTAATTCATACATGTTCATATGAGTTTACGGGGGTTTTAGGGTGGATTAATGCTGCTGAAAATAAAATTATAGTGCAACTAAAATCAATTTATGTCTATTAGATCTAATGTGTTGCCAAAATTCGCATCGGGAACGAATCCTACCGTAGATCTGATGGCTTGACGGTCGCGGAACAAATGCGACACGTAGACGAAGTGGATGGCGCAGCAGTCCCTCGGCGGCACGACGACGGCGACGATCTCCGATGGACGGTGGTACCCTCCTCTTTTTCTTCCTCTTCTTCCCCTCTTTTTCTCCTTTTCTTCCCCTGGCGGCGGCGGCTCTGGTGCCCTTTTTCCCCTCTGTACCGGCGGCCTTTTTTATTCGTGGTTGGCGGTGGCTGCCTTCTGGGATCGGGGAAAAACCTAGGGACCTACGGTCCTTTTTATAGGCGCGGTAGTCTAGTTGGTTACGATGCGGGAGGTGGGAAAATCGGGCGGGCTGGCGCGCGAAACGCGCGTTTCAGCGCGGGAGTCGGTCGGGTGGGAGTGTGCGCTGCAGGCGGGCAGGCGGCATCGGTCGGTGGGACCCGGCGGCAGGCACGCGTGGGAGGGCGAGGCGCGTCGGGGCGCGGGTGGCTCGGGCGTGCGGGGCTACGGTGGGTCCGGGGCGGCAGGCGGCGGGAGGCGGCTCCGCACGGGAGTCTCGGCGCGGGAGGCGTACGTGGGGCGGGCGCGCTCGGCGCGGGTGGAGCCGGGAGCAGGCGGCGGTGGGGCCAGGGCCAGGCGGCGGGGTCAGGTGCCTCGGGGCGCGTGGCCTTGGCGCGGGGCCGGGTGGGAGCGCGCGCCGCGGGGGATGGGACCGAGCGCAGGCGGCGGGGCGCGCTGCAGGAATCGGGCGAGGGGGGGCGTGGCTGCGGGGCCCGGGGGGCGGCGCGGCGTCAGGCGGGTGGGAGATAGGCGGGAGCTGTCGCTGGGGCGCGTGCGGTACGGCGCGCTCGGTGGGGTGGCGCTGGCGGCTTGGCCGCTGGCCAGCAGCCCCTTTTTTTCTTTTTTTTTCTCTCTCTTTTTTTTCTTAGTATTATTATTATTTTATTATTTATTTATTTTACTTTTTTTACTTTCTTTTATTATATAATTTATATATATTTCTTTTTATATATTATTATTGTTATCTTTTATATATTTTTTTATTATTATAATTTTTATACTTATTCCCTATTACAAGTTTTAGGCTATAATTATAATTTTCTATTTCTTCTTTTCCTACATACATTTGTATATATATGCTCCATCTTTTATGTTTTATTATTTTTCTTTTATCCTACTTAATTCTTTTTGCATGTGTTCATCATATAATTAAACTATTTATTTTTACATATACCTTTAGTTTTATTTACTTCTTTTATCTCATATTTATTATGGAAAATAGATTACTTTTGGCAAATTTATTTTTGTAACAATTTTTCAATGCTTGAGGATGAATGCAAAATGCAATATGGGATGCATATATTTTATAATTTTCTTTATAAAAATAATTTCTTCCTAATATTAACTCTAAATTCCCATTTAAATTTTTAATTTGTCAAAACTCGAAAATCAGGGTGTTACAATTCTACCCCCCTTAAAGTGAATCTCGCCCTCGAGATTCGACAGCGTGGAGAAAAGATGCGGGAATTCTGCCTTCAGGTCTTCTTCACGTTCCCACGTAGCTTCGGCTTCTGTATGGTGGTCCCATTGCACTTGACACCAACGAATTCTCTTATTCCTTGTGAATCCAAAACAATGAGGTTGGCGGAGAAGTCTACCCTCCTTATTCTAAGGCTTAGTTTTGGACATACTATATTTGTCCTCATCTCGCCTCCAGGAGACTTAACCAATAGAGTAAACTTCATATGAGAGATAGGCAAACTATACTTGGCAACATACTTCGATGCAATGAATGAATGTGATGCTCCATAGTCAAATAAGACAGTCGCGGGGTTGGAGTTGGCAAAAACATACCAATGACCACATCATCCGCTTGTTGAGCATCCTCCGTAGAGACATGGTTCACGTTGCCACGAGCAAAATTCTGCTGTCCATGGCTTCCTTGTGGCTGTCCTCCATTAGGTCTTGGGTTTTGCCTTGGCGCATTGCTTCTTTGACCAAGGCCTGACTTAGGACATTGATTCGCAAAGTGTCCAGCTTCTCCACAAGTATAACACTTCTTAACTCCACCAGAATTAATTGGGACGAGCTTGGTTTTGAGCATTGGCTCTAGGAAAATCAGCACGAGGCGCATAAGGCATTGCTTGCATATCAGGGCGCTGCTGTACAAACTGAGTTGGGTGTGGTGCATAACCAGGGCGCTGAGCGGGAATAGAATAGCTGTAATGAGGCGCATTGGGTGGTGCAAGGCGAGGGCGCACATTACTTCCTTGTTGCTGTCCTTGATATGGCACCTTCCTCTTGATTTCTTGCTCCATCTCACGGATCTTGTTCTCAACCACAATTGCTTTGTCCACAAGCTTCTGGAATTTGGCATAATCGCAGTTGAGTAGTTGCACTTGGATCTCATTGTTCAAACCCCTCATGAACAAGTACTGTTTCCGGCTGTCCCGACTAACATCCTCAGGTGCATACCTTGAGAGTTGAGTGAACTTATTGAGATATTCACTCACGCTTGATCTTCCTTGCCTTAAGTTCTCGAATTCTTGACTCTTCAAGAGCATAACACCTTCCGGCACATAATGAGAACGGAAACTCTCCTTGAATTCCGCCCAGGTGATCCTCTCTTGATTCTCATGAGCATTGCAATAAGCATCCCACCAATTGCAGCCGCTCCAACTAGTTGATGAGAAGCAAACAAGACCTTCTCTCGGTCACTACATTGGACAATAGGAAGTTTCTTCTCCACGGACTTGAGCCAATCATCAGCGTCCATAGGGTCAGCAGCTTGAGCAAAGGTTGGCGGTCTAGTCCTCATAAACTCTCCTAAACGGTTATGAGGAGGCGGGGGTGGCGGTGGAGGCATGTGGGGCTGATTGTTGATATTGCCAGCTTGCAGCTGTCCCATTGTTTGTATCATGGTCTGCATGAGCTGGTTTTGCATAGCCCATAGCTGCTCAATGTTGATAGCTCCATGAGCAGGTCCTTGTCCAATATTGTTCTGAGGTACTCCATGGTTCTCCTCCTCATCATTGACATCCCTCTGGTTGCGAGTCCTCACCATCTAGAGAAAAGCAATAGGTAAGAATTAGAAACGTCCCCAACTATATGCATCAAGGGATATGAAGCTAACCAACTAGCTATACTAGCCTAGGTGGACATGGCAATGCTAAAGCATCCCAAAATCCTCTATTAAGCACACAAGCAAACAATATATATATCAAACAGCACACCACAAAACACATCGATTCCTGAGTGCTCCTATGTGCTCTAAAGTGTCCATTCTATCTAGGCTGCATCCTACGGTCAACCTGTGGCTCTGATACCAATCTGTGATGCCCTGTTCCGAAAATGAACCAAGCTAACGCATATGTGTGCCCAGGATGTTCAACACACGTACACGAGTGATTCACAAATGATAACCAGATAATTACCACAGCTCAAATTATTAAATAAGTACTCTTATTACATAATTTATTAAATCCTCGAATACAAGCTATAATGAAATATTAATGATAAGTTCAACTAATGCAGCGGAAATAAACTAATTAAACAACTAAGCAAACTAAGCAAAAGGGATAGCGCAGCTCCATGCAACACCACAGGCAAAGCTGACGGTAGACACGGCCTAGATCTCCTCATTATCGCCATTAAACTCACAATTCTGACCTGCAACTGTTGGGAGGGATTGCAAGAGTGAGTACATGTCGTACTTAGCAAGTGTGGAAAGTATGACATGTGGCTGATTCAAGTGACGACAATAATAATGGCTAAGTGCTGAAAAGTACAGTAAAACATTTGAAAAGCAATATATGTATTATATGTATGTGAACCCATCATAAACCATTTGACCATCATAATACCAGCCCATAATTCACCATTACCAATAACCATAATCAATGTCATAAACCATAATTCCATCCATAACCATAACCATAATCATAATATCAACCATAACCATTACCAAACCATAACCATTCCAATAACCATCCCATTACCAAATTCCCTCTAATCATGTAGGTCATCCGGGCGCTCATAACCGGGAGCACGGCTATCATGATAGTTTTAATACTCTGCAGAGTTTGTACCACTTTACCCACGTGTTTGTGATTTCATCACCCGTCGGCGACTAAAGAACCTCCCTTATGCCAATTACACTTCCTTTGGTGTATGGCCAAGAGATCACAAAATAGCCTTTACAAAGGGATTACTAGCCTATTCAGACCCCACTGAGGTTTCACCGGTGGCGATGCCTCCAACTGAGCACATCTTCAACCAAGGGCCCCCTCTTGAGCCATTCAGATCCCAGTGTAGTCCCACCAATCATCAACAAACCCAATCCGACTACCCCTTCCCCGAGCATCCACATTGGTCCGAACAGCACTAACAAAGCCCTAATTAATCGGCTACGCCGCACCCATACTTGGCCTCGTGGTGGCAATGTAGTCCTGGCTTATTCTCGCATGAACCGGTCCTTAGATCTAAAGCAAGCAAACCACCATAACATCCAACCTATCCACATACCAGACTTGCTTACATCACCCATCACCATACCGTATCGACCAGTTCACATTAACCAGAATATCATTAATACATAATTAAATTTGTAGTGTTGTTTTTCCATCCCAATTAATTAAGCGAAGCAAAAAGGTAAAAACCTTTCCCGACTCTCTACCATAAATTCCAGGCGACAAGGGTGGTTTAGCAAATCTAGTAAACTTCCTACCATAGGATTCCCATCAAATTGACACAGCATGCAGTTTTGCAAACAAAACATTTATTTTAAAACAGGATCAATATGCTTCAAGGACACTTGCCTTGCTCTGGCGGATGGGGTTGCTCAAGCGCTTCGAAGTCTTGATTCTGAAAATCCTCGTACACGATCTCTTGAGCACTTCCCTCTACTCGTGATCACACATACAAGAATATACACACAATTCAATATGATGCACACACATTAATCAACATGCGATGATATGCATGCATGCAAAGTACAATAATTAATTCACTACGGTTGTTTATTAATTAGATGCAACTAATTCATACGTGTTCATATGAGTTTACGGGGGTTTTAGGGTGGATTAATGCTGCTAAAAATAAAATTATAGTGCAACTAAAATCAATTTATGTCTATTAGATCTAATGTGTCGCCAAAATTCGCATCGGGAACGAATCCTACCGTAGATCTGACGGCTTGACGGTCGCGGAACAAATGCGACACGTAGACGAAGTGGATGGCGCAGCAGTCCCTCAGCGGCACGACGACGGCGACGATCTCCGATGGACGGTGGTACCCTCCTCTTTTTCTTCCTTTTCTTCCCCTCTTTTTCTCCTTTTCTTCCCCTGACGGTGGCGGCTCTGGTGCCCTGTACCGGCGGCCTTTTTTATTCGTGGTTGGCGGCGGCTGCCTTCTGGGATCGGGGAAAAACCTAGGGACCTACGGTCCTTTTTATAGGTGCGGTAGTCTAGTTGGTTACGATGCGGGTGGCGGGAAAATCGGGCGGGCTGGCGCGCGAAACGCGCGTTTCGGCGCGGGAGTCGGTCGGGTGGGAGTGCGCGCTGCAGGCGGGCAGGCGGCGTCGGTCGGTGGGACCCGGCGGCGGGCGCGCGTGGGAGGGCGAGGCGCGTCGGGGCGCGGGTGGCTCGGGCGTGCGGGACTGCGGTGGGGCCGGGGCGACAGGCGGCGGGAGGCGGCTACGCGCGGGAGTCTCGGCGCGGGAGGCGTACGCGGGGCGGGCGCGCTCGGCGCGGGTGGAGCCGGGAGCAGGCGGCGGTGGGGCCAGGGCCAGGCGGCGGGGTCAGGCGCCTCGGGGCGCGCGGCCTTGGCGCGGGGCCGGGTGGGAGCGCGCGCCGCGGGGGATGGGACCGAGCGCAGGCGGCAGGGCGCGCTGCAGGAATCGGGCGAGGGGGGGGGGGGGGCGTGGCTGCGGGGCCCGGGGGGCGGCGCGGCGTCAGGCGGGTGGGAGACAGGCGGGTGCTGTCGCTGGGGCGCGTGTGGTACGACGCGCTCGGTGGGGCGGGGCTGGCGGCTTGGCCGCTGGCCAGCAGCCCCTTTTTTTTTCTTTTTTTCTCTCTCTTTTTTTTCTTAGTATTATTATTATTTTATTATTTATTTATTTTACTTTGTTTACTTTCTTTTATTATATAATTTATATATATTTCTTTTTATATATTATTATTGTTATCTTTTATATATTTTTTTATTATTATAATTTTTATACTTATTCCCTATTACAAGTTTTAGGCTATAATTATTATTTTCTATTTCTTCTTTTCCTACATACATTTGTATATATATGCTCCATCTTTTATGTTTTATTATTTTTCTTTTATCCTACTTAATTCTTTTTGCATGTGTTCATCATATAATTAAACCATTTATTTTTACATATACCTTTAGTTTTATTTACTTCTTTTATCTCATATTTATTATGGAAAATAGATTACTTTTGGCAAATTTATTTTTGTAACAATTTTTCAATGCTTGAGGATGAATGCAAAATGCAATATGGGATGCATATATTTTATAATTTTCTTTATAAAAATAATTTCTTCCTCATATTAACTCTAAATTCCCATTTAAATTTTTAATTTGTCAAAACTCAAAAATCAGGGTGTTACAATATTGCAAAAATTGGCATGGTACTTCACCCATCTTAAGTCATTATGGGGCTTATGCCATCTCCTATTCATGGGTGGTTAAAAGATAGAACAGCAAATGGAGCACACATACTCTATAGATCAAGTTCCACTCAAATTCTGGAGAGTTCAATTTAGATTTTAAGTATATCAAATTGACTCTCTCGATCTCTCCTTTGTGTGTAGTGGAAATATTTCCTCACCAAGGCATTGTGCCTACACTCATCCTACCACTAAATAAGGCTTGTATGTGAAGCTTGGTAGGGGATATAGTAGGCATATTTGCAACACATAATATTGCTAAGTCAAAAAAGCAAGCCTTAGGAGAAATCAATTTAAAACTATTTGATTCAAGACTTGTGCATGTGTGATGGAATGGAGGTGGATGTGGATATTTGAAATAACTCCTTTTTGAGTGGACTCTCTTATTTTGCAGGGATGAAACATGGCTACTTTTTTTTTCTTTTTTTTCTTTCTCATGCTTTTGAAGTAAGCATGCATTTTCTTTTCTTTTTCTTTCTCTTGTAGCCATGTCTTCTACTCCCTTTTTATGCAATAAGTTGTGAGAGAGTACTAAGCATGAGTGATATGGAGTTTCTCTTTTTATTGTAGAGTGGTGGTATGATGGGATTTGTTTACTTCTAGTGTAGAAGTATAATATGTGCAAGTGAAGTCTTGAATTCAAAAAGTAATGAATGAAATTTCACATAGGTCTATACGAGTTTGACAAAGCATATGCATAAGGTCTATCAATTTAATGTATCATATGGCTTTGGTAGGTATTTTCAATCAAATGAGAGTAACTTAAATCTTTTTAGAATTTCTCCGAAAATTTAAGTTTCACTTTCAAACTAGGAATAGCAGTCCTATCACTATATCATATCTCACAACAACTTAGAATTGGATTAAGATTTTTCTACCCACAATTTCTAAATCAAGGCAAAAGTAATTATAGCCAATGAAAGCAATATTTTGGAGAGTAGTAAGTTGTAAACTAGGGACTTAGGAAAATTAAAACAGAGCAACTATTCATCATTTCATCTATGTGAATTCTAGATCATTCTTACCGCACATCTTTTATTTTATTTTGAAAGCAAATCTACTCTACATTTTTAAGTTTTTTATATGCAAGGTGTATGATGGGTGAATGGAAAATAAATATGCAAGGGGTGTGATACAAGTTACCTCAAGTGGGAGTCCTTCCCCAAGCTTGTTCTTGGTCAAGGTCCGTGATAGGGGTTGAAACCCTAACAACGGATGCAGGCCATGAGGTTATCCTAACTTTGTTGCAGCATGACTTTGACATTGGAGGGGTTGAGTGTCGATGTTGGGTTGCCTTCCATGGGTTTTGTCGGTACCCTGCGTACCAAATACCCCTTGGAACTGCAAAGAGTGCAAAGGAACTTCACCTATCTGAGTTGAAGACCTCCGAAGTCCCCACGTGTCACTCGTAACCGGACCTGCCTCCCTCATATGGTTAGTCCCAGTGCCGCCACATGTATCATAAAATCGGAGCTACAATCCATACATGGGAATGCTCTGGACTGGATACCTGTGGCACTCCCGGACCTAACCCCCGACAGAGGGAAGCTCCGGTACTGACATGTGTACAATGGCACCGGATCTACTCATCCAAGACAGTAAGCTCCGAAGCTGCCACGCGTTCAACCGTCAGACCTTCTACCTCAACATGCAGATTGGTGGACCTTCAACGGCTCGGACCTCCAAGGGACATTTAAGGTTGCAAGACCTGATTATGTGTCATTAATGCAATCTTAATAGCACACGATCGAGGGACCCTTAATACCAGTAACGCCACCATTAAGGTGCGTTACCACGCTATTAAGGGGAATTAAGTACATTAAACTGTGTATTAGGCATCAGTAACCGCTAGGGCCACATGTCGGGCCAGACTAACGATGTAACGGCCAGCCCTTGTACTATAAAAGGACTAGCCGAACGATACACAGGGGGGACACACGCGCTCAAGGGGCTTCTCTGGCTCATACACTCAATACAACAACAACAACACACCCGCGAAGTAGGGTATTACGCTCAGGCGGCCCGAACCACGTAAAACCTCGTGTCAAGTAACCATCTTGTTCTGAATCTCCGCGCGCCCTAACCGAACTAAGAAACTCTGCGGGCTGCCAACGGTAGTACCAGGGGAATTGCCGGAACCAGACTCCAACATTTGGCGCGCCAGGAAGGGGGGCGCCTGAGATTCCAAGATGGTGAATTCTGCTGCTGGATCATCCAACAGTAACCACTCTAAGCAACCTGCTGGAGGTAATCCCTCCAACATACAGCAGCCAGCAGGTGTTGTAGCCCCAACAGGAGTCATGCCACCGCCGCCACCATCCGCTCTGGTGAATCAACCCGAACATCGAGATGGGGCATCTACGTTGATCACTGCATCGGTGAACAACAACCCCAAACACGCGCTTATTGTTGTGCTGCTCTTCTCCAACATCCACCGCCTCTAGGAGCACCCAGGGTGTGATGGAGCAGTGGAGAGCTGATGTGGATCATCTGGTTGCAGCAGCAGCCGATGGCATCAGCAATCACGGTCCTCCCCCTTGGGGCGGGCCCCATTGCAGCGTCGGACCATGTCGGGTAGACTCGGTCTGCAAGCTTCGCAGCAAAGGAGGCATGCTTCATTTAAACAGGCGACGTCGCTGCCTTCCGGAGCGTGACATAATCACACGGTAACAAGTCTTTCGACTCACGACCTCCGGGCGGAGCTCCATCGTCGTTACCGGCAACAAGACGGTTGCGTCCACATTGAGCATGCTCGCGAGAGGCTTGGGACAATCCTGTTCCTGAGGGAGTAGGAGGAGGTTGTTCTGCCTTGGCCATTCACTTACACATGGTCAGATGGCCGCAGAAGTTTCGGCCTCACTTGTCAGAGAAATTTTACAGGACTATTAACCCCTCCGAATTTCTTCAAATCTACTCCACCACTATCCTTGCGGTTGGGGGAAATGAGGCCATGGACAATTATTTCCCTGTGGCTTTGACTGGGACCGCCAGGTCTTGGTTCATGAGCCTTCCGCCTGACTCTTTCAACAGTTGGGCGAAGTTGTGCCAACAGTTCACCGCCAAATTCGGGAGTTCATACACCCGACCAGGCATGGAACTGGATCTTTTTGCTGTCAAGCAAAAAGGGGGAGAGTCCTTACGACCCTTCATCCAGAGGTTCTCCCAGGTACGAAATACCATTCCTTCTATCTCAAGCACTTCTATTATTGTAGCATTCAGGCAGGGCGTTCGAGATAAGAAAATGCTGGAGAAGCTGGCGACCAAGGAAGTCACCAGCGTCACGGAACTCTTCAGCTTGGCAGACAAGTGCGTCAAGGCTGCGGAGGGCCGTGAAATGCACTCCCAACCACCTTCGGAGGCCAACAAAAAGTCTTCCAAGGGTGAAGCCATTATCTTCAGGAGTGGCAAGAAGAATAAAAAGTCCAACGGCAAGAAGAAGTCGTCGGTCGGCACACCTATTGTTGCAGTTGCTGCAGCTCCGGGTGGTCGGGGGCCACGCCCCGAGAAACGACCTCGGCCGTCGTCTGAAGACGGAGGCAACTCCAAGATGTGGTGTCCCATACACAAGACGGACAGACACAACCTGGAAGACTGCCGAGAGGTCCGGAACCTTGCCGAGCGCTACAACAAGCGCCGGGAAGAAGCTCCTTTCCATCAAAGGCAAGGAAAACAAAAAGTCGATGAAGCTCCGGCTGAAGAGGAGTTAGGATTTCAGAACCCCAAAAAGGTCTTGAAGGTTGTTTACACCTCCGTTGACGACAACTCCGACGTCTCCGACAACGAGCGTCGAAAGACTATGAACACCATATTTGGTGGTTCGTGGGACATTACTTCCCTTCGTGTCCTCAAGACAATGCGGTGGGACATGGCCTCTGTAGCTCCCACCGCCAGGGCGGAGCCTCATCGGAAGTGGATGGATACTGCCATCACCTTCGATTCTTCGGACTGCCCCCGAAACATGATCGGAGCTGGTCAACTTCCACTGATGGTATCTCCGACCATCAATAACATCCAGCTCCACCATGTAATAGTGGACGGAGGTTTGGGGCTGAACCTCATAAGCTTCGAAGCCTTCGTCAAGCTTCAGCTCTGACCTTTGGACCTTTGTCCCTCCCGACCTTTCTCAGGAGTAGGTCTGGAGGCCATAACCCCACTCGGTGCCATTACTCTCCCGGGGATCTTCGGAACTCGGGAGAATTACAGGACTGAGAAGTTGGCCTTCGACGTGGTACAGATCAACTTGCCATTCAATGCCATCTGGGGCAGGCCACCTTTGTACAAACATGGCTGCTGCTCATTATGGTTACTTGGTGTTGAAGATGCCAACACCCTCAATCATTCTCTGGATCCGCGGAGATCGCACCGCTGGAGTTACGGCTCTGGAAGAACTCCACGCGCTTGCTACAGCACAGGAGGAAGAATCTGGAAAGGAGCAAGCTCTGAAGCCTCCGAGCATTCGTCATCGAGGCTCAACCTCCGCACCCCATGCGCAACCAAGCAGCGACACTGATATTCCTGTCAAAGTCGTCCAAATTGGTTCCGACGCTGCTCAGACCACCCATATATTGGGAGGTCTGAACGACAAATAAGAACTCGTGCTCATCACTTTCCTCCGGGCTAATGTCAACGTGTTTGTCTGGCAACCGTCACAAATGACTGGGATCCCTAGGGAGGTGATTGAGCACAATCTAAAGATTTATCCTGATGCTCGGCCTGTACATCAGAAGCCTCAGAAGCAATCAGTAGAGCGAAAAAACTTCATACGTCAAGAAGTGAAGAAGTTGCTCAAAGCTGGATTCATTCGAGAAGTCTTCCACCCAAAATGGCTGGCAAACCCAGTCGTTGTACCCAAGGCTGGCAGGAAGCTTCGGATGTGTATCAACTACACAACATTGAATAATGCATGCCCAAAGGATCCATTTCCACTACCTAGAATAGATCAGATAGTGTATTCCACCTCCGGGTGTGAATTACTGTGTTTCCTAGACGCATATTCTGGGTATCATCAAATCGGAATGTCTAGGGAAGATGAAGAGCATACCGCCTTCATCACGGTAGATGGATTGTACTGTTACACTGCCATGCCATTTGGTCTCGAAAAGGCTGCTTCAACGTTTGTGCGAGCTATGTACAAAACTTTTGGAGAGCTCATTAGAGATGTCGTGGAAGTGTACGTCGATGACATTGTCATCAATATCAAGAACAAGGAGTCATTTCTTGACACCTTGCAAGTTGTCTTTGACAAGTTACAAATTACACGCACAAAGCTGAACCCAGACAAGTGTGTCTTTGGTTTTAGCTCCGGAAAGCTTCTTAGATTCTTGGTGAACCACCGAGGAATAGAGGTGAATCCGGCGAAGATTAAAGCTATTGAAGACATGCGGCCACCAGCTCGCATCAAGGATGTCCAGAAGCTGACTAGGTATCTAGCTGCCCTCAGCCAGTTCATCTCAAGACTGGCAGAATGGGCACTACCCTTCTTCAAACTATTGAGGACGTCTGAACAATTCCAATGGTCTGAAGAAGCAGAAAAGGCATTCCAAGAGATGAAACAACTCCTCACCACTCTACCAACTTTGGTAGCTCCGAATCCTGGTGAGCAACTTCTACTTTACATTTCAGCAACTGACGAAGTTGTCAGCATGGTCCTGGTTGCGGAAAGACCAGAACCATCCCCAGTTCAGGAATCCAGACCCCTTCGGAAAGGTCCGGAGCTACCTGAAGGTGAGTCTGGGTCCCATCCCCCAGACCCGGATCCTCAAGGTGAGAAGTCAGAGGATCAACCTCATTCAAATGAAGGAGTTACTGTTGCTGAACAAGAAGATTTGAATCCTTCCGGGAGGGTCCTGATCACTTAAGAAGAAGCTCTAGGTAAATCCAACAAGAACTGGGAGGTCACTGAAAAAGGTCTGGAGCCCTCCAGGAGGGTCCGGGTTGATGAGGAGGAAGCTTCGGGCAGCTCCGGGATGTTCTGGACAGTTCAGCGCCCAGTGTACTTCATAAGTGAAGTACTTCACACTGCAAAGACTCGGTACCTAGAGGTGCATAAGATGCTCTACGCAGTTCTTATTGCCTCTAGGAAGCTTCGTCACTACTTCCAAGCTCACAAGATTTCAGTGGTAACCTCTTATCCACTGTGTCCAATCTTGCATAACCCCAACTCTACTGGGAACATTGCAAAGTGGGCAACAAAATTGGCCAAGTTTGATCTTGAATTCGTCCCAAGACAAGCGATTAAGAGTAAAGCATTGGCGGACTTTGTGGCGGAATGGACCCCCTCTCCATCAAATCCTGGGGGCCCCAGTGAGCAGAAACCAAAACCTAAGGTTCCGGTCTTCACTGAGCCTCACTGGACTCTTTACTTTGACGGCTCCATGCAGAAGCAGGGGGCCGGAGATGGAATCCTTCTCCTTGCTCCAACCGGGGAGAAGGTCAAATACATGGTTCACCTTGACTTCAAGGCGACCAACAACATGGCGGAGTATGAAGCACTAATCTATGGGCTCAAGGTGGCACTATCATATGGTGTCAAGCAACTGTTGGTAAAGGGTGATTCGCAGCTCATTATAAAACAAGTCAAAGGTGAATGTTGCTACAACAACCCCCAACTAGCTGCATATCTTCTTGAAGTCCAAAAGCTTTAGAAGGATTTCGAAGTCCTGGATCTTTGCCATGTCCAGCATCTCAACAACGCTGATGCTGACGAACTCTCGACGAAAGCTTCAACTGGAGCTCCGGCTCTCGACGGAACCTTCATCCGGAGATTGTCAAGACCAATTGCTCAGCCTGCCGAATTGAGCAAAGGGGGCGAGACCAGCACCTCGAAGCTGGCGGTCCCAATGGCCCTGTTACCATGGCGTCCATCAAGGGTCGTAGGTGCTGCAGGAAGCTCTGAGCAACCCAGCACGCAAGACTCAGAAGCTCAAGTTAGCTTAAGGCCAAGCTAAGAGGGCAAATGCAGAAATCCTAAAGACTCAGCATGCATGGATCTTGGAGATCCGGAGCTTCTTGAAAGAAAACGCACTTCCTGAAGACAATGTATCTGCTGACCGGATAGTCAGATTGGCTATAAGATACACACTGGTGGAAGGGGATCTCTACCAGCGTAGTGCCAATAGCATCCTAATGCGGTGCGTTACAAGGGAAGAAGGCTGCAAGCTCCTCGAAGAAATCCATGGAGGCGGGTGTGGGAACCACGTGTCTTCCCGCATGTTGGTCGGTAAAGCCTTCCGGCATGGTTTTTACTGGCCTACAGCACTCCAGGATGCAACCAAGCTAGTGAAGAAATGTGAAGCATGCCAGTTTCATGCGAAGCAAATTCACACTCCAGCTCAACCTCTACAAATGATACCTCCGACATGGCCATTTGTTGTGTGGCGTATGGATATTTTGGGACCTTTCCCAAAAGTCGTCGGAGGTTACAAGTACCTGTATGTCGCCATCGACAAGTTCACCAAGTGGTTGGAAGCAACTCCAGTAGTGACAATAAACAAGCAATCAACTATCAAGTTCTTGCAGTACATATTATGCAGATTTGGAGTCCCAAACAAGATCATAACTGACAACAGGACCCAATTCACAAGTTTTGCATTCCAAGGATATTGCGAATACCTCGGTATTCAAGTCAGCTACGCTTTCGTGGCTCACCTGGCAAGCAAAGGCCAAGCTAAGAGAGCAAATGCAGAAATCCTAAAGGGACTCAAGACGCGCACATATGAGCGCTTGAAAAAACATGGAGCCAACTGGATCGTGGAGCTTCCGCCCACCTTGTGGGCAAACAGGACAACTCCAAACCGGTCAAATGGAGAGACACCCTTCTTCCTGGTGTACGGAGCTGAAGCAGTCCTTCCTCCCAAAATCACCTTGGGGTCGCTCCGGGTTCGGACCTTCGACGCAGCCACGTGGGACCAGCTCGAGCGTGAAGACCATGACCTCGTTGAAGAGGGAAGGTGCCGAGCAGCTGTTCGAAATGCATGATACCGCCAAGCGCTCTGGCGTTATCACCAAAGGCATGTGCATAACCAACAGCTCGAGGAAGGCGATCTGGTGCTACGGAGAATATAAACTCGAGAAGGGTTAAACAAACGTTCCCCCAGCTGGGAAGGATCCTTTCGAGTGATCAAAGTATCCTGTCCCGGATGCGTTCGCTTGGCAACCGAGGATGGGACACCGCTCCCTAATCCCTGGAACATTAAGCACCTTCGTAAGTTTTACGCTTAATATCACAGAGGTGAGTCTGTAATTACATATGATGTATGTTATAGCGTCATTGTACAGAGACAGGTAGCTCCCTCGGGAGGACAGCCGGACCTTTTCAGGAAGGTCTGCAAAGTTCAAGCAACACTTGACACGGTCTCAGAACTAAAAGTGTAGCTAGCTACCCTGGGTTGAACAAGAAATGCAACACACTTAGCTTGGTTCCGTACTCTAAGAGTGTACTTGTCTCCCCTGTACCCTGGACCTATAATGAAAGACATCGATATGTGAAAACAGACTCCACATGCATTTATTTTGTACAGGCTCATTCTTTCTTATTTTTCTCTTTCTTGTATATAACAAAGTTGTGCAATACTTAAGAATCTTTAGCTCGAACAATTCATATATAATTCAAGTTACATTGTTATTTCTTTCGGGTCTTAACATCGTTGAATGGCCTACTCACCTGAACGCCAAGCCAATCTCGGTCCGGAGTGTGCTATCGACTTAGCCTGGTCCTGCACCCTAAGTACGCCACTCTACCTACACCCCGACAAGCCTAAGTAAGGTGAGTCCAGAAAATGAATGGACCTGGAGAAAATAAACATACGCGCTTGATTGTATATAGAATTGCTGTTGACCTAAAATTTCATATGGAAATAGTAAGTCGCAAATGAGTTATAGATAAGAAATGGATTTTACTGTTTTTCTTGACTTCAGTTGCAGGAAAAATGAAAATCCCACGATGATGGTGGACAATGTCAGAGCTATCAAAGCTTTGACACCCCAAGGGAGCCCACCGTCGATGTTTTAAACATTGATTGTGGGCGTCGTCGGAGCTATCAGGTTTTGACAAATCCAGGGGGCCAGTCGTCAACGTAAAGAAATAAAAGGAGTTGAAGAAAAGATGGTAGAAGGACACTCCAATGGGGTCTGCTGTCTACGCTCTTCGTGTTGACGGTGGTCGTTGCTGGAGCTACTAAGCTCCGACAACCCCAGAGGGCCAATCGTCGATGCTCTTACGTGTTGACAGTGGTCGCTACCGGAGCTACTAAGCTCCGACAACCCTAGGGGAGCCCTGCTGTCGATGCAACAAAACTTCGGACCTATACTCTACAAGTCCGAAGTACTCAAGTCTTCAACAAAATGCTACATCCTTTTTGTACATGTTCGCAATCAAATTGTGTACATCTACCATGGGGCCAAGTAAGACAAAGGTTGAAGACAAAAAATGAAATTCATAAACTTTTTTGATTTCATTCATCTGAAGACAAGAGATTACAAAATTGGAGAAAAGGAGAGAAGATACAAATGGGAGCTAAAAGGAGAAAGTCCTAAGTTCTATGGAAGAATGAGGTGACCGTCTGGGCAACCTCCGACACGCTGGTCTTGGCGGCGTCTCCCTCTCTGTCGATGGGACCTTCAAGCACCGGGTTTAGTGGGAAATGAGGATCTCGGCTTGTGTAGCACGTCAGCATGTATTCTGCGACATTCTGCGCAAGGGATTTTCCTTCAGTTTCCAACTGATCCGTGATGACATCGCCCATCACGCCGAGTTTGTTTGCCAACTAAGCTCAGCGCCCCCAACGCATGGACCAGCTCTGGCTCTGGATTGTCCGGACGCACGGGGCTAAAGCCCAGCAGCACCAGCGCGACATCGGCTTTGCCCATGAAGTCCCATACTTGTTGGGACTCTGCAGCCCTTGAGCTCCGAATCTCCTCCAAAGACCTCTTGGCCACCGCAAGCTCGAACCCTCCTGGGCAAGACGCTCGACCTCCTTAGCATGTTGTTGAATACCCTCAGCAACTTGCTTTTCAAGGTTGGCAAGCTCCTTCTCCCGGATGTGC
The DNA here is from genome assembly GCA_036927565.1 of Tuctoria greenei. Taxonomy (NCBI): domain Eukaryota; kingdom Viridiplantae; phylum Streptophyta; class Magnoliopsida; order Poales; family Poaceae; genus Tuctoria; species Tuctoria greenei. The sequence continues at coordinate 124,546,976 of JAYESD010000011.1, read as the reverse complement.
ATCTTGTTCCGGCGGTCAACCAGGTCTTTCTCCCTGGCAGCAACTTCGACCTCCCTTTTGGTAAGGTCATGTCCCCGCTGTCATGCCTTCTCCTCTTCGCTCTTGCAGTGCTCCTCCAGCTTCTTGGTGTGCTCTGCAAAGCTCTTGTCACTCAGAGCCAACCTTTGGGCGGGCTCCTCCTCCCTCCTCACGAGGTCATCTCTCAGCTCCAGGAGTTTTTGCTCTTCCACTTCGAGCTTTTTCTCTCACTCGTCAAGACCCTTCAGGTGCTTGACGAGGCTTTCGTGGATGGTATTGAGCTTCTCCTGGCGATCATTCACCGCTTCATTAGCAGCCAGGGCTTGTTCGTATATAGCCCGGTACTGATTGTCGAGGGATTGCACCATGTTTTCCCTCTCATCCAGCAACTCGCCCCAGTACTCCATCCGGGCCTTCTCCCTCTTGACCCACTCCTTGTCGTCGGCTAGTCTTGTTTGCGCCAGCTTGGTCTCAAATTGGAGTTGGTTGCGCCACCTCCTAAGAGTGGCGCTCCTCCTCGAGGGCCTTGTTGTCGTGATAAAATGCAAGATGGACCTGACGAAGGCTGGAGCAGGCATTGTCGATGGATAGCAACAGGGGGATTAGCTCCGGACCTACCGGGGTCCTCTCCACTAACTCCAGCGGGTTCTCCAGAACAAAAATTGGGTCCCACACTACAAGAGCGGTCCCCTGAGCTTTCGCGACACTAGGGTCGCCCTCTGGGAGTGCCTCGGTCGTCGCTGAGGTAGCTCCTACCACAGAAGTTTCTATCTTCGGAGTCAGCTCCGAAGGTCCCGCCGTCAGGTCATCATCAACTGGCCCCTCAGGCAAGGGATCGGCTGCTTTGTCTTGGCACCCTGGCTCAGGAACGGGTACCTCCAGAACTACCACCTCTGGGGCAGGTAGTGAAGACCCAGTCGGAGCTGAGGCCATCTCCGGCCCCGACTTTGGTGCTTCCTCCACTGTCGGTTCAGGCACTGGCGCTTTGGCCTCCATGGTGCCTGTTGGTTTAGGCACCAGCACTTCAACCTCCACCGGTTTGGGTGCCAGCACCTCCAAGTCAACCGGCCCAGGCACTGGAACTTCATGAACCACCGGTTCCGCCACTGGAGTTTCAGTAACATCCGGCTCGAAGGCCGGAACTGCAGCTACCTCCGGCTCTAAGGCTGGAGCGTCCGTCATCACAGCATCCAAAATCAGAGCTTCAGCCTCCGGAGCTGGTGCCGCTAGTACATCTTCATTCCCGTGGTCCGGTGCTACCACGGGAGCTTCGGGAGATGAGTCGAGGTCCAGAACCACGACAGCTGGCGCTGCAGCTGCCGTGACCTCAGCCACCACTTGTGGCGGCGCTGGAATTGGAGCCGGAGCCTTCGCCTGTACAGCATCAGCTGTTGTTGGATACCTTGTGGATGAAGGATAAAGAAGCTCAAAATATGGCTACAGAAAAATAACAAACTGAGGTAAAAAAACTAATTTACGTTGGAAGGCTTCCGCTCCAGCTAGTGCGGAACCTCTTCACCAGACGCTCAGAGCCTGACTCAGTCGCAACTGGCGTAATAACTCCGGAAGGCTCTTCGGAGCTTGCTGCCAACGTCAGCGACGTCTTGGTTGGGACCTCCCTCGACTCAGAAGAACCCTAGGACCTAGAGCCCTTAGCTGGCCCTGGTGCCGGAGTCACCTGGTCGGAGCTGATGTTCCGGGGAGACGCCGATGCTGGAGTTGGTGTCGCCGTCGAAGACCTCCCCCATCGGGGAGAAGGAGCTATTGTGGAAGGAGCAGCTCTGATGGGCCTCCCGTCAGAGTGCTTAAACTTCCTCTTTCGGCTGGAGGGCTCTGCCAGCTCTTTGCCCTTGCCTATGACTTCAGCTCTTTGGCTCGAGGCGGAAGTGAGACCACCCTCAGAAGCTCTGGGGATCACCAATCTGGTGGTCGAACGCCTCTCTACCTCACTGAGGTCGTCAAGCACTGGCATGCTCCTCCAGAGCTCCCTGCTGAACTCTGCCTCCATGTTCAGAGGGAGGAAAGCTGCCGGCGGAGTCATCACCCTCGACGTCAATGCCATGCTGGAACTTCTTGAGATGAAGCTCCAAAGCAGCGCTTTCCAAATTGGACCTTAGGCCGGTTTCAATCTGGTCATCATCCATCACGCTGTTGAGGGCCCAGGCGAGCTTCTCCCTCTTCTTCAGCGGAGCCCACCTGTTGACCAAGAAGTTGCAGAAGACCATCTGGGGGGGGGGGGGTCACCCCTCCTTCCACACATTTGCGGATCCTAGTCAAGGCAGGGTTGAAGGCCTTTTACAGCACCGGAACCACACTCCATGTGTCAGTGTCAACATTGGGAAGACCTTCGGGCAGCTCCAACTTCTCGTGCTCCTCTGCCGTGATGATAATCCAATCCTTCTTCCAGTCGTCCCACTTGCTGGAAGGAAACAACCTCAAGTACTTGTAGGGGCATTTCTTGCGCTTCACAAAATAGTAGAAGCCAAGATACTCAGAACTTTTGCCGGTAGTGTGGATGGTGAAGAAGGTACGAAAAAGCTCGACGCAGTGGGAATACCCACCCACATCTCGCAGAAGTGGACAAATATTGAGACAAGAAGAATAGAATGGGGGCCAAGGTGGTACAACTGCAGACCATAGAAGTCTAACAGCATCAAGAGGAAAGTTGAGAAAGGTGGGATCAACCCCACCATGGCGTATGCAGAGAAGTACACCATGTCGCCGTCGCGCTTCCTCTTGAACGGGAGCTTGCCGGCACGGACCAGGTGGTTGAAGGAGTCGCTGGACCACCCATGTAGGTCTGGACCTTCTTCAGATCGTCATCGCTCGTGAGACGGCTCTTGCGGAGACCCAACTCCATTGCATCACGACGGGGCGAGAGAGAAAAAGCAAGCGAAAGATTGGAGGATCTGAGCGCAAGTTCAAATGAAGGCATAAGGAATCCCCAAACCAAACGTCCTTTCCCTCTTAAGTAAGCCCCCACAACGCTTGGATGGAAACCGCAAAAAGGTCAAGGATACATTTCAAAAATTTCACCCTTCCAATGTCAAAGGGGCCCAGGGCCACCCATACGATCAAGTCGAGGCCTTTACCCCAGGAAAATCGTTGTCATGATGAGAGGCGGGAAACCTAAGGGCGGCAGCCTAATAGGGCGCGTGGAACTGATATGATTTTCGTATTGGGAATTGGCGACCTTCAATTGCGTGAGATCCGCACGCGCAAATCTCACCTACCACGTCCAGAAGATGCCATGTGGCGATAGTTTAACTATGAACTATCACCTCAACGGTACATCCAAAAACCCTTGAAGACATGGCGCAGAAATCGAAAGATGGACCCACCTCCGGCAGAATGACTTAGTCCAGAGGGTCTCTCCCAGAGGTGGGCCAGGGGCCATTATCGGTACCCTACGTACCAGATACCCCTTAGAACTGCAAAGAGTGCAAAGGAACTCAACCTATCTGAGTTGAAGACCTTTGAAGGCTCCACGTGTCACTCATAACCGGACCTGCCTCCCTCATATGGTTAGTCCCAGTGCCGCCATGTGTATTATAAAACCGGAGCTACAATCCATACATCGTAATGCTCCGGACTGGATACCTGTGTGGCACCCCTGGACCTAACCCCCGACAGAGCGAAGCTTCGGTACTAACACGTGTACAACGGCACTGTATCTACTCATCCAAGACAGTAAGCTCTGAAGCTGCCACGCGTCCAACCGCCGAACCTTGTACCTCAACAGGCAGATTGGTGGACCTTCAACGGCTCGGACCTCCAAGGGACATTTAAGGCTGCAAGACCTGATTATGTGTCATTAATACAATCTTAATGGCACACGATCGGAGGACCCTTCATACCAGTAACGCCACCATTAAGGCGTGTTACCATGCTATTAAGGGGAATTAAGTACATTAAACTGTGTATTAGGCATCAGTAACCGCCAGGGCCACATGTCGGGCCAGGCTAACAATGTAATGGCCAGCCCTTGTACTATAAAAGGATTGGTCGAGTGATACACAGGGGGGGCACACGCGCTCAAGCGGCTCTCTCTGGCTCATACACTCAATACAACAACAACAACAACACACCCGTGGAGTAGGGTATTATGCTCAGGCAGCCCGAACCATGTAAAACCTCGTGTCAAGTCACCAACTTGTTCTGAATCTCCGCGCGCCCTAACCAAACTAAGAAACTCGGCGGGCTGCCAACAGTAGTACCAAGTGAATTGCCGGAACCAAACTTCGACAGGTTTCATGAGTGTGGTCGAGGAGAGTGTTGTCGATGTCGCTCATCAACACTTCAAGGTTTCCATAGGTTGAATGTACTTAGTTATTCCATGGCTAAGGTAATGATAATTGTAGGATCTAAGAGCACATGAAAAGCTACCAGAGGGGGTGAATGGTAGATTAAAACTTTTTCAACGGAAGCAACAAAAACACCCATCGATAGAAAAACAATCTGTTAAAGAAATCGTGTGTGAGACTAATATAAATGTGTTTCACTGTGAAAAAAGTTATATATATCATAGAGAATCAAGTCACGAAGACAACACAACAAGAATCACTGAAATCTGTCGAGAGAAACTCAAGTTACGATCGAAAGATCAAACAAAGGTCAATCTATTCTACCGAGTAAAAACAGGTCTGCAATACTGCAAAGAAACTCATGTAGATCAAAAAATACAAATCCAATGACCGTGAAATTTTGACGGATGATAGGTAATCAAGTTGTGAAGACAACCCAGAAAGAATCACATCAATTGGATCTGTAAAACTCGAGTTATGATAAAACTACCGAACCAAGATAGTGTTGTCCAGAAACTCGATGAGAAAGACTTGATAGAACCAAGTCAGACAAACAAGGCACAAAAGTTCCTTTAAACTACGATATTTATTCAATAGAACACAAGAGGAACAGCCCCAAAGTCGTCTTACACGAGCTCTGGCCTCCCTTGCTTATATAACCATCCCTTAGGCCAACCCAATCTCAACTAGGACTCTAATCCTACTCAATTCACAAATCGAAACTTTCTATAACTGCTCAAGACTCTTCTATACGCAGATAGAAGCAATATTAAGACTTCCAAACACCTTAAGAACGTATCCCACATTCCTAAAACAACTCAAATTCGTTACCCACATGAAATATTATCATAACCAACTCAAAACTTTCTATATTTGAGTTAAACATGACTCAGTCGCAGCCTGAGTCCATAACCTAGTCGGTTGGACCTTTCCGACCAATTCTTTACATCCACATCTATTCATCACGCCTCGGAACCATGTAGCCACGTTCATGCACTTCTTGAACACGTGCAAACATCTTCTAACGACATCCACAATACCTTCATATGCATTGTCCTTGATTCATACATGTTGCGCGACCTCCCGATCAACTCAACCACAATTTCTCCTAAACTTGGTTGTTGAACCTCATCTTTTTTCCCTAAGACTATTTCAATGGATCCCGTCACTAGCCATGTCTCGAACTCAAGCAGCACCTGCACATGAACAAACAACCAATCTGTACGAGCCCAAGTCCGCGACTTGACTCAAATTAGTTCCGAACACAACACCTTACGTGAGCACCTCACATAAACATGTTGCAAAACAACTGTAAAACGATATCAGCCATGTCAACCAAAATGCACAAAAAACTTAGCAAATGAATACTAAGCAATCTTTCCAACAATGTAAAGCAAGTTTGAAACATTTCACAGTAAAAGCAGGAACATTACGATCAATCTCTGAATCTTGCCAAAGCTAACCGAAGCTTGAGCCTGAGCTTACCAAAGCTAGTACAACCTAGCGCCGGAGCTTACCAAAGCTAGTACAACCTAGTGCCAGAGCTAGAAAAACATGTCAGAGCTAACCAACATAAGTCGGACCTAGCAAAAACGTATCGGAGCTTAACAAAGACATGCCAGAGCTATCAAAGACATGTCAAAGCTAAAGACGAAGCTCATCGGAGCTACCTAAAAACATGTTGGACCTTGACAAAGCAAGTCGGACCTATTGTCGAACCTTGTAGAAGCTCGAAGCTAGAGTCGAACCTTGCTAAAAAGGGTGTTTTGGCATAATTTTAGAACTTATATCATCAAAGCTAATGTATTCAGTACGAGTTGCACACATAGGTCTCACAGTCTCCCCCTTGATGAATGCATTGGCAACACCATTTAAAATCCGAATATTGGCTTATTCATATTAAAATTTTTGAAAACAATTTCTTCCCCTTTGGCAACACCACATAAACAATTTTTTCTTTTGAGAAAAATCGTGCCAAAAACACTTATGAGTATGTGCAATGTGTAATCAATTTCTCCGCCTTGCATACTTCTCTAAAAAATTCACATATTTTCTTTCCCCCTTTGACAATGTATTCAGCAAGGTTCAAAAGAAAATTTTTAATTGTTATGAGCGTATTATAACATATACATATAAAACAAAGTTCATCCAAGTCATACTATCAAGTAACTTACACTATCACATCAATAAAATGCATAAAGTAGTGTAAGCCATGCTAGAGATCAAGTGTAATTTTTAATTTAAACAAGTCATGATCTCACAAACTTAACTATTTCAAGACCTGAAAGCATGACACTTGTTGCTGTATTTTATTATTTTCAAAGCACAAATTTTGATCATATGATATTTGCAAGAGATTATATGTGCATCTGCCTTATTCTAACCAACCAAGCCAAGCCTATGTCATTTGACAATCAGAAGCTTAAGGACATGGTTTTAGTCATACACAACTTCTTCCAAGTTCATATCTATGTGCAATGATAAGCCATCTCAAAAGAAGAAGTGTGATGCATGCATATTCTCTTGATCTTTTCTCAATTTATATTTGCTCATAAAAACTCAACATGTGATTACTTGATAAATTCTTTATGATTAAAAGCACTTGTGAGCATGCAACTAGTTCAAAACAGCAAGAAAGTTCGGTCATGACCAGATTTAGTGTAAGTAATTATTCCAATTACTAGACATGGCAAAAACTACAAAATGTATAACATGAGTAATGTAGTAAGAACATTCAGCATGTAAAAGGAATCACAAAGTCATATATGTATGAAATATTATGCTCATATTATTTTAATTTTAGATTCACACATAGACTTCCCAAGTTTCAAAACTCCCACTCAATGTAAGCCATGAGGATGCATAACCCCTATTTCACTACGAATGAAATAAAAACGAGTGAAATCCAAAGGTTTTGTAAAAATGTCAGCCAATTGTTGTTCAGTATCTACATGGTGAAGCACAATGTTTCCTTTTTCAATATTATCACAGAGAAAGTGATACCTAATATCAATGTGCTTAGTTATAGAATGTTGCACGGGGTTTTTAGCAATGAAATTGGCACTAGTGTTATCACAAAGCAGTTGAACACTATCTAGATCAACCCCATAGTCCTTAAGTGTTTGAACAGTCCAAATAATTTGTGAACAAGCGCTAGTAGCAACTACATATTCAGATTCAGCTGTGGATTGTGCAACTGAACTTTGTTTTCTAGAGGACCAAGCAACAAGTGAATTACCAAGAAAATGACAAGCACCCGAAGTACTTTTACTATCAATCCTACAACCTCCAAAATCAGCATTGGAAAAAGATTTCAAAGTAACGATTGAGGAAGAAGGAAGAAAAATGTCAAATTCTTGAGTTCCACATAAGTACATGAGAATCCTTTTGAGGGCTTGACGATGTGAAGCACGTGGGGAGGCTTGAAACCGTGCACAAAGACATACGTTGAATTGTATGTCCAATCTTGATGTCGTGAGGTACAAAAGTGATCCGATCATGCTTCTATGTTCTTTTTGATCCACGGGTTCACCATATTCATCAAGTTCAAGTGGTGTTTCCGTTCCCATTGGTGTCCGAAGAGGCTTGCTTTTGTCCATGTCAAAGCACCTTAGGAGGTCTTTTGTATACTTCGTTTGATGCACAAAGGTACCCTCCTTAGTTTGCTTGATTTGCAGCCCCAAAAAGTACGTGAGTTCTCCCATCATACTCATCTCAAATTCTGAACTCATCATAGCTGAAAACTTGGACACAAGATCATGAGAAAGACAACCAAAGATAATATCATCCACATACACTTGAACGAATAATGAGTCATTGCCATGCTTAAGAACAAAAAGAGTTTTATCAACCTTGCCCATGGTAAACCCCTTTTCAAGTAAGAATGTTTTTAACCTATCATACCATGCTCTGGGGGCTTGTTTCAGACCGTACAAGGCTTTGGATAGTTTGTAAACACGATTAGGAAAATCTGAATTTTCAAAACCCGGTGGTTGTTTGACATAAACCTCCTCATCTATGTAGCCATTAAGAAAAGCACTTTTAACATCCATTTGATATAGCTTAGAACCTTTAGATGCAACAAAAGCTAACAAAATTCTTATGGCTTCTAATCTAGCAACGGGAGCAAAAGTTTCATCAAAATCTAGACCTTCAACTTGAGTGAAACCTTGAGCAACCAACCTAGCCTTATTCCTAACCAAAACCCCATCCTCACTTTGTTTATTTTTAAACACCCATTTAGTTCCAATTAAAGTGAGACCTTGAGGTGGAGGTACAAGTTTCCAGACATTATTACTTTCAAAATTTTCTAACTCTTCTTGCATGGCAATAATCCAAGATTCATTAGTGAGTGTGTATGATATATCTTTGGGTTCAAAAGAAGTAACAAAATCAGAATGAGAATGAGAGTTTGGATCGCAAAACCTGGATCGTGTGACTCGTTCGTGCAAGCTTCCAATAATTTGTTGTGGAGGATGACTTTTGAGAACCTGTAGAGGAGTGGACACTTCACAAGCTTCTTCGTCTTCATGTTCATCACAAATCGATGAGCTTGTGGCTTGAGGAGGATCTAGACCAGCAATGGTGGTCGTCCGTGCTGGCTGTGAATCAAAATCAGGAGCTGGAACAATGTCATTAGCTGCTGAATTTTCAGGCAGCAGCTCCACCTCTTCCTCATCTTTAACGAAAATGTTCTCCCTCTGCAGATATGTATCCGGACCTGCAATGTTTGAGATAGTACCTGTGCTAGCTTCATCTAAAGACACTTCACAAGTCTCCACAATTTTGTTAGTGTCAAGTAAAAGCACACGGTAGCCTCTAGTATGAGATGGATAACCAAGAAACATGCCATCAATGGATCTAGGTTCAAATTTATCAAGATTACCATGTTTCTTTACAAAGAATTTGCAACCAAAGACCTGGAAATGTGTAACACTAGGCCTATGTACAAACCGGAGCTCATATGGTGTTTTACCTAGCTTAGTGCGCAAGAAAACACGATTTGAGACATAACAAGCGGTTGCAATTGCATAAGCCCAAAATTTCCTAGGAGTTTGATATTCATCAAGCATAGTCCTAGCCATTTCAACTAAGGTTTTGTTCTTTCTTTCTACAACACCATTTTGTTGAGGTACATATGGTGAAGAAAATTGATGATCTATTCCATTTTCAGCACAAAAGTGATCAAAAGATTGATTTTTAAATTCGGTTTTGTTATCCAATCGCTTTTAAAGATCCTGGGTGATCAATTGATAATCTAAGAAATAAAGTTCTAAAGTGACTAAAAGCTTCATTATTAGATGCCATAAAGTAAACCCAAGAGTATCTAGAATAATCATCAACAATTACAAAAACATACCATTTACCTCCGAAGGATTGAACACGTGAAGGTCCTACGGTGTCAAGGTGCAAAATTTGACCCGGTTCAGTTGTCATGATCATTGTGAGAGGAGTATGTGAACCTGCAACTATCTTAGCATGTCTACAAGAAGAGAACACAATTTCTTTGTCCCCTTTAAGCTTAGGTAGCCCACGTTTGCGATCAAGAGCACTAACTCACGTTAGATGATCAAAGCCTACGTGACCAAGTCTACGATGCCAAAAATATAAGTCCTTTGAATCATTATCAACTAGACACCTATGCTTGGATGAAGACATATCAATCAGCTTTAAAAACTCTTCCAATCCGTGACATGTTAAAAATAAGCTCACTATTTGAATTTACAACTTTGCAACAATTTTTAGTGAAAATAATTTCCAGATTTTCATCTAGCAGTTGTGAAACAGAAAGCAAGTTGTATTTCAAATTTTTAACAAGTGCCACATCCTTCAAAGTGTAGTGATCATTTACTCTAACCGAACCCTTAACAATTATAGAAGTTGAAGAATTATCGGCAAAAGTAACATTCTCTACACGTGACACAAAAGAGAGGGAGGAGAACCATTCTTTGTTACCAGTCATGTGGCGTGAGCAACCTGAATCCACAATCCAAATGTTCTCCTTTCTCAATCATGTAACCTACATAGAAGCACAATACGTCGATGAATCAATATTGGGGTTAGTCGAAAGGCATTTAGGAATCCAGTACTGAGTCACATGATGTCCAGCAGGAATAACACGCGAAAGCTGAGATAAAACAGTAGGTTTATGAGCCAAAGCTTGAGGATTTTTGTACCCAACTACTGTCCTACGAGATGTTACATGTGTAGCACGAAAAACAGTAGGTTTGAGAGCAAACTTTGTATGTTTTCGACTTATTACAGGAGGTTGCATGTTCCTGTCATTCGGTTTAGTCAAATTTTGCATGAAAGTTATGAGATATAGCAATCATTCTTTCCTTTTTCTGTTGTTTAGCTAGTCTATAAAAAAAAATCTATGACATGATCATCTCTACCACAGTAGATACAATGAAATTTAACTTTGTGTTCATGTCTATATGAGCAAGCAATATTTTTATTTGAAACCGAATGAGACAACACTCCTGCAGATTTGAAAACCACTTCTTTTCGTTTAGGAACTGTTTGAATCAAACCACTTCCTAATGACATTACAATTTTAGGTGGATGTGCCTTAGCATGAGCATGAGAATCAAAACCTAAACCAGTTTTATCATTGCAAGACTTGGAAAAATTCAACAGCAAGTTTATGTTCTTATTCCCATTACAAAACCGCTCTAATGTCCTATGCATGTTATCAAGTTTATTTGACAGATCAAGGCAATTTTCACATGATGTTTTTCCTTTTAATTTGCAATTAGAATAATTTTTAACTTCATGAGCACGTAAAGCATTGTTCAATATAGAAATTTCATTCATAGCATCTTTTAAGTTTTTATCAATATCATCACAAGTAGAACAATGCAAATCAGTTGTAGAACAACTAGCATCTTTTAAGTTTTTATCATTAAGTGCAGCAAGCTCTCTATTCTTTTCAATTTCTAACTCAAGTTTATCAAGTGTGGAGGTGTGTGCACTTCTTAATGGGGACAATTGTTCATATATTAAATCACATGAGGGACATGCATCATCACTAGGAATCAAAGTTTTTAAATGGTTGATTTCAGATTCTAGTGATTCAATTTTAGCAGCACTATCCCTAAGCTTTTTGTCCTTTTTCTTAACTATAATAGTGGCATGAGAAATAGCATAACACATTCTTCGCAAGTAGGGCATACCTCTTCATTGTCAATGTTGTGTTCCGCCTCCTCCATACTTGATCTTGACTTGCCCGCCATGAAGCACAAGTTTGCCAAATCATCTTCATCTTCGTCACTTCCAATGTCCACATCACTTGAGCTAAGTTCTTGAAGTGTGGTGATGAAGCTGTTTATCATCTTGTGTCCTATGGAACCCTTCTTTTTCTTGTTGGAGTTTCCAGAGGTGGCCTTGACCTTGTTCTGCTTCTCTTCACGGGTAGTAGGACCTGAAAGGTTAGGGCATTCTGTACGAAAGTGTCATGTCGTACCACATTCAAATCCGCATGGGGTCCAGAGCTTTCTCTCCTTCTAGTTCTCACATTTTGCAATGCTTTTGAGAATCTCGTAGAGATGAGTGCTAACTCCTCTTCTGGAAATTCTTCGATCTACTTCAGGGTTAGTGAGGACAACAAATAAAGAGTATTGCAAGATGAAGATTGGCTGGAGCTAGACATATCACGTTGAGAAACAAATGCAGGAGACTTGTTGGGGTTCTTACGTGAGATTATATCAATTTCATGAGTTTTCAATTTAGAATAAAGAACATCTAAAGTAAGTGTACTCATGACAGTAGATTCACGAATAGATGTAACCTTCATCTCCCAAATTGACATGTCTAATAAACTTAGTAATTGCCTAGCATTCTCAGCATCTGAAAAATTAACATTGACGCTACGCAAGTTGCTGAGAATTTTATTAGAGCGAGCAAAGAGATCATCAATAGACTCACTGAGTTGCATCTCGAAGCGCATGTATTCTTTCTTGAACATGTCTTGTATCACCTCCTTGATTGTGTTGGATCCTTCGTGGTAGTCACAAAGTGCTTTCCACACATCGTATGCAGATCGGAGGTGTGCAACACGGTCGAAGTCGCTTTGAGTTAATCCTTGTATGATCAAGTTCTGAGTCTTGTTGTTGTTGTCCACATCTCTCAGATTTGTAGCTGTAACTTGATCGTTTGACGGTACTTCGTAAGGCTTGTACACCTTCTCCTATATTGCGAATCCTTGAGCCTGGATGAAGGCTTCCATACGTGCCTTCCAAACCTAAAATTCAATACCACTAAAGACACAAGGTTTTGCGGAGTATTTCTCCATGATGATTAGTCAAAACACGTGCAAATCACAAAGATTAGAGAATCGTGGCTCTAATACTAATTGTGGGATCTAAGAGCACATGAAAAGCTACCAAAGTGGGGGTGAATGGTAGATTAAAACTTTTTCAGCAGAAGCAATGAAAACACCCCTCGACAGAAAAACGATCCGTTAAAGAAATCATGTGTGAGACTAATCTAAATGTGTTTCACCGTGACAAAAGTGATATATATATAAGAGAGAATCAAGTCCCAAAGACGACACAACAAGAATCACTCAAATCCGTTGAGAGAAACTCAAGTTACGATCGAAAGATCAAACAAAGGTCAATCTGTTCTACCGAGTAAAAACAGATCTGCAATACTGCAAAGAAACTCGTGTAGATCAAAAACCACAAATCCAATGACCACAAAATTTTGATAGATGATATATAATCAAGTTGTGAAGACAACCCAAAAAGAATCACGTCAATTGGATATGTAAAACTCGAGTTATGATAAAACCCTCTAACCAAGATAGTGTTGTGCAGAAACTCGATGAGAAAGACTTGGCAGAACCAAGTTAGACGAACAAGGCACAAAAGTTCCTTTAAACTACAATATTTATTCAATAGAACACAAGAGGAACAGCCCCAAAGTCGTATTCCACGAGCTCTGGCCTTCCTTGCTTATATAACCAGCCCTTAGGCCAACCCAATCTCAACTAGGACTCTAATCCTACTCAATTCACAAATCGAAACTTTCCATAACTGCTTAAGACTCTTCTATACACAGATAGAAGCAATCTTAAGACTTCCAAACACCTTAGGAACGTATCCCACATTCCTAAAACAACTCAAATTCGTGACTCACAAGAAATCCTATCATAACCAACTCAAAACTTTCCATATTTGAGTCAAACACGACTCAGCCGCAGCCTGAGTCCACAACCTAGTCGGTTGGACCTTTCTGACCAATTCTTTACGTTCACATCTCTTCATCACACCTCGGAGCCATGTAGCCACGTCCATGCACTCCTTGCACATGTGCAAACATCTTCCAAAGACGTCCACAATACCTTCATATGCATTGTTCTTGATTCATACATGTTGCACGACCTCCCGATCAACTCAACCACAATTCCTCCCGAACTTGGTTGTTAAACCTCATCTTTTCCCTAAGACTAGTTCAATGGATCTCGTCCCCAGCCATGTCTTGAACTCAAACAACACCTGCACATGAACAAACAATCAATCTGTACGAGCCCAAGTCCGCGACTTGACTCAAATTAGTTCCGAACACAACACCTTACATGAGCATGTCACAAAAACATGTTGCAAAACCACAGTAAAACGATATCAGCCATATCAACCAAAATGCACCAAAAACTTAGCAAATGAGTACTAATCAGTCTTTCCAATAATGTAAAGCAAGTTTGAAACATTTTATAGTAAAAGCAGGAACATTGCGATCAAGCTTCAAATCTTGCCAAAGCTAACCGAAGCTTGAGCCTGAGCTTACCAAAGCTAGTACAGCCTAGCGCCGGAGCTTACCAAAGCTAGTACAACCTAGCGCCAGAGCTAGAAAAACATGTCATAGCTAACCAACATAAGTCGGACCTAGCAAAAACATATTGGAGCTTAACAAAGACATGCCAGAGCTATCAAAGACATGCCGGAGCTATAGACAAAGCTCACTGGAGCTACCCAAAAACATGTTGGACCTTGACAAAGCAAGTCGGACCTTGCATAAGCTCGGAGCTAGAGTCGGACCTTGCTAAAAAGGGTGTTTTGATAGAATTTTAGAACTTATATCATTAAAGCCAATGTATTCAGTACAAGCCAATGAATTCAACACACATAGGTCTCACAATAATCCTTAGCTACAAAGGAATGACGTCACTTAACATGGTTGAGTGTGTTCCGTCATTCTTTGGCAGAGGTGTATCATATATTCTTGCCATGAGGAAATAACTTGTACCTCTCATTCATTGGTTGTGATCCATCATTCATTGGCTAAGGTAGTGATACCCTTTAGCCACAAAGGAGTGACATGTACCCAACATGTGTTGAGTACGATCCGTCATTCCTTAGCTAAGGTACAACATACCTATAACCACAAAGGGATGACGTGCACTCAACATGGGTTGAGTTTGATCCATTGTTCCTTGGCTAAGGTATAAAATACCTTCTGTCCACATAGGAACAACTTTCACCCAATATACATTGGATGTGACCTTGGCATTCCTTGGTTAAGGTTCATCATACCTTTTAGTCACAAAGGAATAACTTACATCCAATGATGGTGGCAATTCCCTTGAGCTTGAATGAGTGCTTAGAATAGTTTAAAGCATAATGCTCTCACATATTCGTAGCAGCCCATTGGTTGCTCGTGGAGGGTTTCCATGTCAAATCTTCGGCCTCGTACATTTATGGTTGACCTTCGGACTTAATTTTCGATAGGTGGCAACCATCCTAATTTACTCCTTGGCCAAGAGATGTTGAAATAGAATCCTCTAGGGATTCCAACAGTCGGATCTTTGAATCTATGTATAGTTATTTTACTCCTACAAACTTTCTTTCTACGATAGAGAGAGATGGTTAACTCTCGATACTTGTACAAATAAATTTTCGGGTTAGGTAACTGAATCTTCATTTATACGTACGGGGAAGAGCAAAATCAAATATACATTGGGTTCAATTTCAAGTGTATCTATGAACAATGTATTATTCATTGATCAGAGTGGGGCTTTATGGATAAATCAAGTTGAACATTTTCTAAAACTCCTACTCAGAGTAATGCAAGTGATATAAATACACTATATGGATCCCTTCATCTTGTAAAATTTTCTAACCATCATAGCTTTTTACACAAGAGAAAATATTTATCATTTAGGTCATGGCAAAAAAGATTTTCAATTTTATCCTCCTGAACATTTTTAATTTTCTTGCCTAGGAATTTGAAATTTAATGATCCATGCATGAATGAGTTTCAAATCAAGATTATGGATATCACTATTCCTATGTTGCTACATACCAATTCAACCATTAAGTCATTTCATAAGCATTACCTAGGCAGAAAATATCTAAGTCAATTTTAGCAATGCTTATGAAATTCTAGGTACTTGTTTAAATTTATTCCCAAGTAAGGTGACATTCCTTTTTGAAGAATAAAAAAGACTAATGTCAACACTTACTCTCGTGAGGATGCATAAGAATTGAATGATGAAAAGATGTAAACCTTCCTTACCAATGTAAGCAAAAATCATTCAATCCTAATGCAATTCAAATGACGGAAAATTTGAACTTGTACCTCAATTGAAGGGCAGTATGGGTTGAAGGTCATTGTGTGGGAAACTCACGATCATGAATTTTGGTGTAGCTTTCATGTTTAATGTCTTCTGCCAAGTTAAGGTTGGAGTTGAGTGAGCTTCATCTTGTTCCTTCATTGGACCACCGTCTTGAGCATTCCTCCACCATGAACTCAAATGAGATTGCTGGAGGGATATGCGCTTTATGGGGTCTTAAAACATCTTTGCAAATTTTGTCTTGGCTGTACTAAAATCAAGAACAAATAACACAACTCGAAAACAAGTTATGTTAGCTCAAAAGCATGTTGGACAGTTTGTAAAATTGTTTTACCCAACTTGAAATAACTTGCAAATGAGATGAATATTAAGGAAAATAATTTTTTTGGGTTGAATTAGAAACATGAATTCAGATGGTTATGCCCAAGGTTCATATCAAAATGAATTTATTCACTAATTCAAAATTTTAGTTTTATGAAGGTTGGAAATTTTACACTCCAACATGCAAGTGTGAAAATTTAAACATGCTAAATGCAGATGCAAAGATTGATGGGAAATTCAAATATGCAATTGAGAAAACAAATATGAGATAACTACCAATTAACCTATTGGCAAGGACTCATCGATTTTTTTTTTGCAGTCCGATGAGTGGGACTTACCTCCGTCCTGTTTGGTTCCATGATTTGTTGTCCAATCCCAGAGATGAAGATGTGGACAACTTCTCTTGATTGACATGCCAAATCTCATTTGGCATGTAAGTTGGACATGTGAATCATATGATGGTCCTAGTCTCTTCGTCATCTTGATGAAGACTTGTTGATGTAGTGTCGGCTTCTCAATTTTGAAGATATTCTCTTATGAGCATTGTGAGGCTTGTCCTTCTTTAGGGGTGTCTCTTCGACCTTCTTGATATTCCTTAAGGTCAACCCATACTTTGATCATAGATCAAAAACTTCCTTGGGCATGATGACATGTGGACTCCATAATCAAACAAAAATGCTTCATCCACAATATCACTTGCCGTAGGTTGCATGGGCTTGGTCGAAGGATAAGAATTCCAACAAGTAATTGTAGGACATCATGGATCTTGAATTCTCTTTAATTTTCTTGTCCTTGGCCAAGATCTTCATGTAGATGTTGTCTTGATTTCTTGCTTGGACATGGACAAGATACTCCAAGGTAGGCTAATTGAACTTAAATCCTTTGAAATCCTCATAGCCTCTTTGTTTACAAGGCTGATATTGATTCCACCCTTGACCTCCTTGTAGGTGATATCCATTGGAGTTGTTGTTTGAAAGAAAGAATCATCATGGGTCTTTAGGGAAATGATTCCCAAAGTGCCCCATGTTGACATGGATTTTCACAAATCATGTGAGTATCCATGACTTGGATAATTCCAAACAATTATCCATTGGCTTGATATTCATGATACTTCAATGGGAGGTGTAGTTCCATATAGTCCATAGCTAACATTTGCACCTTGGTAAATGGTGTGCATGCAAAGCTAACGGAACAAGAGCATTCTTCAATCCACCCCTTGAGTGGAGACCATATTCTCATCCATGATGAATGAGAATGTGACTCCTTCAGCTCTTGCACAAAGGTGTTCATGGATTGGTGGACCAACCCATGACATGAATGTTGGATGAAGAGCCAACTATCCACCCTATGGTGGAGGCAAACCAAGAAGAACTTTGGAGCCTCCCCCAAGCTTGGGAATGGATGACTTTGGCTCCTACTGGAAGCTGAAATTCTTCCGCAAAAGGCAATGGTGTTACCTAGCGGATATTTGTTGAGGTACGCCTTGAATCATCTTGCAGTTGAGCACTGGCGTCATCGTTGGCCATCTCATGAAATGGGTTATAGCCAACACTACCCCGTTTTCACCACAAAAGGAGAAAATAAACAAGGGTAATCCTAGCTAATAACTACTAATATCTATAGCTTAATCACAAGAGATAGATATCCTTCACTTCCTTTGCCTTCCCCGACAACGGCGCCAGAAATGCTTGTTGACGTTTCTTATGTCACAGATAAAAATCTGCAAGCGCACAGAAACTGTCGCGTAGCATTTCACTCAAGAGTATTCCTAAGGGTATCATATTTATCCCAAAGGAAGGCAATGGAGTAAAGTAAACACTACTCTTATGATCAAGCTATGGGATACTAATTAATTATCAAGACATGGGTAAGTTGATAATTTATAGGTAGTGTGACACGTACCTAAACAATCTATTCTAAAGGGTAGATGGGTCCTAATGTGATGAGGACATCACAACAGCGGAGACACACATTGAACTGCAAGGACCAATCACAAGAGCACGGGCACATTTATTAAATCAGCAGGTGAATTCGTTCTTAACTTCTTTTGCATGTGAGTTTGAGAATAGATTGCTATGTGATGATTTAATTTTTATTAGGAATAATGGATAAGACAAACAAGTGAAGGAAGGAGGCCTTGGGAGCATGGAGAACCACCTGGGACGTCCACAAGTTGATGGAAACAGTTTACAACTCGGACTCGTGTTTAACTCGGAGTCCAGGAGCAGTCCACCTTAAAACAGACGCCCAGGAGGCATACGGACTCCGTTTTCGACGTTCTACATATTAACGGAAAGAAGAGAAGATAAACTTTCCAATAGTTCTGGTCCCACCTCAAAATTCCTTCGGAGTCATTGGGAATCGTTGAAACAAGTCGAGTCCAAATTTCTGTCTGGTGCTGCGCCACCGAATCGGGCCTTTGGGCCTTGTATCCCGTAAGAGTCCATTAGGGACGCGTCTAATCATGTTTTGGTCGAACCCTAGCCTATAAATACTGCAGCCGCCGGTCATATTTGGTGGGTTTTGCTTAGATCAATAAAATCGCCTTTCTACGGTTTGTGAGACCCCAACTTCGCGATTTCCGATCGTGTCTTCTACGTTCTTGCTCGTGTTCTTGGTTGCACTTGCAGGGGTTAGCCTTCTTGGCGAGGTCAAGCGTGTGCAGCACGGTTGATAATCAACGGAGCCGTGGTGTAGTGATTGCAGGGTACTCGAACCGCTCGAGTGCCGCGGATCATCAACGTCGAGTTCTCCACCCCAATCGACATACCTTTCGGAAGATCGGGCCTAAACCTACTCATCAATTGGTATCAGATTTCCAGGTTGCCCGTGAGGTATCTTTGTTTTTCCTTCCTTCCATTAGATCGATTTTGTTTCGTACCTAGAGTCCACAGAAAAGCCACAAAAGAAATTAGATCATTTTTACCGCTTCCCAGACTATAGTGCCTACAGTTTCGTTTTTCAGTTTGCATTGTTGAGTTTGCATTTGTGTGGTTGAGTCTTGTTGCTGGTTTAGCTTTGTGTTTTTGGGTCCTATTTATCGTGTTTCGTCCTTGTTTTCTTGCTATTCGACACCTATTCAACAATCCCTAAATAACAAACCGATCCGCCACGTTCATCGGTTTGCCCTAGCTAGCCGCCTTGTGTGAACTCCCGCATCGCCAGCCCTAGATTATGTGATAAATCTTTGTGTCATTCATCCTTGAATCATCACACACCACCCCATTAGTTGTTGTGCAAATTCCCGATCGTTTTCGTATCCGATTGTGAGTTCTGTTCTCAAACCGAGTTGGAATCAACATCAAAAAAATCATAACTCGGATAGCCTACCTTAAAACGGCCATAACTTTCGCACACGGACTCGAAATCAGGTGATTTTTTTTCAAATTCATCTATGCAAAATTTCGCATCTGATTTTTCACCGCGTAGCCGCTTTCGGCGAAATTAGATTGCCCAAATTCCCCTCGGAAGATAGGCTATCCGGCCTCCGAAGTTTCAGCACGAATTTTAAAGAATCTTCTTGATTTTCTATAGGCCGCATATTACATCCAATTGAGCTGCAAATTTGTGTGCTTCCTATATTTGTGCTCCTGAGTAAAGAAAAATATCAAAAAAATATTACAAAAAAAGAAAAAAAAAGTGAAGAGCACGCATATTAAAGCAATTGGCCTACACCACTTGGTGTTGTTTTGTTGGTTATATCATTCTGTCTTTCTTTTTCCTTAATACTTCCTTATGTTGTGCTAGGCTCTAGGGCACTCGGTTGACCAGCAACAGTTTCCTACATTGAATACTTATTCAACTTTGTTTAGCTGTTAACGATTTTCTGCTTATTAGCCACCATATTGTGCCATCCAAGCTCCACCTTTCTCTTGAGAATAACAGGTACCTTTGCAATCACCCCACGCTTCATTGGTTCATCTCACCGTCCACACCACCTGCTGTGTCGGTAAGAACACTTGTAAGAGCGTGGTAAGACGCTTGAGCGAGAGAGATTGTTTTCTTCCACCTTCCACATTGTCACTGTAGTTGATAGGGATAACATATTTTTTTGTTGTCTTTTGTTTCCTACTAACAATGGCAGGAGAAGACAATAATGACGAATGTGTTCAACATGCTGAGTTACGTGATATGATGAAGACCATGACGGATATGTTCGCCAAATACAACGCAGCAACGGAGGGGTCATTGGCGAACTTGACTCGCCAACTAGATGACCTTGCTCTTCGGATGAATACTTTTGAGGCTCGGTTGCCTCTCGCTGGAAGACAAGAAAACAATGCTTATGCTGAACTGGAAGATCACAATAATCAGCCAAGACTGCCACTTTATCGTCGAGGTATGGGAGGTAATAATCATAACAATTATAATCGCCCTCCTGATGATCCTTTTGCTAAAGTGAAATTTACTATACCCTCTTTTTCTGGTGCTTATGATGCTGAGGCTTATCTTGATTGGGAGATGACAGTAGAGCAAAAATTTAATTCCCATCTTGTTCCTGGACAACATAGAGTTCGTCAAGCCACTAGTGAGTTTAAGGACTTTGCTATCATATGGTGGAATGAACTTGTTAAAACTAGAACTGATCCTCCAACATGGGATAGATTAAAGGAAGCTATGCGTGTTCGATTTGTTCCTCCATCTTTTCAGCGGGACCTTCGCAAAAAATTGCAGCATTTAGACCAAGGTAACATGTCCGTAGAGGAGTATTATTAAGAGTTACAAAAGGGTATGCTGCGTTGTGGGGTAGTAGAGGACATGGATGATAAAATAGCTCATTTTTATGGGGGGTTGAGGCGTGAAATTCAGGACATTGTTGATTACAAGGAATATGATACTGTTAACAGATTGTTTCAGCTTGCTATGTTGGCAGAAAAAGAATTGCAGGGCCGACAACAACAGCAACAACGCACGAGGAGCAACTTCACGCCGCGTGCAGCGACTACACCCTCCAAAACAGCACCATCTTCGACCCCCCGTGCAACGACTACACCACCCAATGGCGGCCAACGAACTATACCTGCTGCTCCACCTTCTCGCGTGCCGGAAGGCAGCAAGGCGACATCATTCAAGCCTTCGTCGTCCACTCCTTCTACGGGTCGTACTTCCGACATTAAGTGTCACCGCTGCCAGGGTCTTGGTCATATGATGAGAGATTGCCCGAGCAAATGAGCATACATAGCATGCGAAGATGGCGGGTATGATAGTACTTCGGATGTTGAAGATGAATGTTCTCTTGCTACTGACTTTACAGATCTAAATCACGAACACACCGAAGAAGAGGTACTTGGTACAGCGGCGACGGAGAACTATAGGAGCATCATTGTGCAGCGTGCCTTGATCTCCAAAGTGGAGACCGACGACAAGCTACAACGACACAACCTCTTCCACATGTTTCTCGTTGTCAAGGACTGCCGTGTACACACTATAATTGATGGATGTAGCTGCAATAACTTGGTAAACACGGACGTCGTCAAGAAACTCGGTTTGACAACAAGAGCACACCCTCATCCGTACCACATTCAATGGTTCAACAACAGTGGTAAGGTTCGGGTAACACAAACAGCGTGAATACATTTTTCAATTGGTTCATACCATGATTTTGCTGATTTTGATGTTGTTCCTATGGATGCTTGTTCTCATTTATTGGGTCGTCCTTGGGAATTTGATACAGATGATATTCATCATAGTAGAACCAATAAATATACTCTCATGCATAAGGGAAATAAAATCACTTTGCTCCCCATGACTCCTGCTGAAATTGTGCATTTTGAGAAGAGTAAAATTCGTGAGGGCAAAGCAACAAAATTAGAATCTGAAAAACAGCAAGTTATTAAGTTAAAATCACCATCGTTGCTCGCAACTAAATCTGAACTTGCTGATTTATTCGATGCTAAGGGGATGTGCTATGCTTTAGTTTGCAAAGAAGCCATGTTTTCACTTCATGAATTGTCTATTGTATTGCCCCCTGCTGTTGCTAACCTTTTGCAGGAGTTTGAGGATGTGTTTCCCTTTGAGATACCCCCTGGTTTACCACCGATGAGAGGCATTGAACACAAGATCGATTTGATTCCAGGAGCAAGTTTGCCAAATCGTGCAGCATACAGGGCGAATCCACAAGAAACTAAGGAAATTCAGCGACAAGTCCAAGATCTTTTGGACCGCGGGTACATTCGTGAAAGCCTTAGCCCTTGTTCCGTTCCCGTTCTTTTGGTTCCTAAGAAAGATGGTAGTTGGCACATGTGTGTTGGTCGTCGAGCGATTAATAACATCACCATTCGATATTGTTATCCTATTCCTCGATTAGATGACATGCTTGATGAATTGAGTGGTGCTATCATCTTTACAAAAATTGACTTGCGTAGTGGTTACCACCAAATTAGAATGGCACTAGGAGATGAATGGAAAACTGCATTTAAAACCAAGTTTGGACTTTATGAGTGGTTAGTCATGTCTTTTGGTTTAACTAATGCACCTAGCACCTTTATGCGATTAATGAACGAGGTTTTATGTGCTTTCATTGGACAATTTGTGGTGGTTTACTTCGATGATATCCTCATTTACAGCAAGTCATATGATGAACATCTTGATCATTTATGTGCTGTTTTTACTGTTTTGAGAGATGCACATTTGTTTGGTAACCTCGAAAAGTGTGTCTTTTGCACCAATCGAGTGTCGTTTCTTGGCTATGTCGTTTCCTCGCAGGGAAATGAGATGGATGAGGCAAAAATTGAAGCAATCACCAGCTGGCCAGCCCCAACAACCGTCACACAGGTTCGTAGTTTTCTTGGTCTTGCAGGTTTTTATCGGCGCTTTGTGCGGGATTTCAGCACCATTGCAGCACCTCTACATGAGCTAACGAAGAAGGGAGTTACATTTCAATGGGGCGAACAGCAGCAACAAGCTTTTGATGCTCTCAAATCGAAGCTTACACAAGCACCATTACTACAACTTCCTGATTTTGACAAGACCTTTGAGCTAGAATGCGATGCAAGCGGCATTGGTATTGGAGGCGTTCTCATACAAGGAGGTAAACCCGTTGCTTTCTTTAGTGAAAAACTTCATGGTCCTTCTCTGAATTATTCCACTTATGATAAGGAATTGTATGCCTTAGTACGTGTATTACAAACTTGGCAACATTATCTTTGGTCTAAGGAGTTTGTCATACATTCCGATCATGAATCATTGAAGTATCTTAAGTGTCAAACCAATCTTAATAAACGACATGCTAAATGGATTGAGTTCATAGAGTCGTTTCCATACATCATTAAGCATAAGAAAGGGAAGGAAAATATCATTGCCGATGCATTATCTAGGCGTTATACCATGCTGTCCCAACTTGATCATAAAATCTTTGGTTTGGAAACAATTAAAGCATTATATCCTACTGATTTGGACTTCAAAGATGCTTTTGAAAATTGTATAGATGGAAGAACTTGGAATAAATATGTGCTGCGAGAGGGTCTCCTCTATCGTGCTAACAAGCTATGCGTTCCAGCTAGCTCCGTTCGTCTATTGCTTTTGCAGGAAGCACATGGAGGAGGTTTGATGGGACATTTTGGAGTGAAGAAAACTGAAGACGTGCTGTCCACACACTTCTTTTGGCCAAAGATGAGGCGTGATGTCGAGCGCTACGTGTCACGATGCACTACTTGCAACAAAGCTAAGTCTCGCCTTAACCCACATGGTGTTTATATGCCTCTTCCTGTTCCTAGTGTACCTTGGGAGGATATTTCTATAGACTTTGTTTTGGGATTGCCTAGGACTAAGAGGGGGAGGGATAGTATTTTTGTAGTTGTTGATCGTTTTTCCAAAATGGCACACTTTATACCTTGTCATAATAATGATAATGCCTCACACATTGCTGATTTATTTATGACGGAAATTGTTCGTTTACATGGTGTGCCAAATACCATTGTTTCTGATCGTGATGTAAAATTTTTAAGTCATTTTTGGAGAACTTTGTGGTATAAATTGGGAACCAAGTTGCTGTTTTCAACTACATGTCACCCACAAACGGATGGACAGACCGAGGTAGTTAATCATACTTTATCCACTATGTTGCGGGCTGTCTTGAAAACAAATTTGAAGTTGTGGGAGGAGTGTTTACCACATATAGAATTTGCTTACAACAGATCCGTTCACTCCACAACAAAGGTAAGTCCATTCCAGGTAGTGTATGGTTTCAATCCCCGTGCTCCTATTGATTTACTACCTTTGCCGCCTTCTGAAACTATAAATTTGGATGCTACACAACGATCTGAATTCATTCTTAAGATGCATGAAACTACAAAGAAAAATATTGAAATGATGAATGAGAAGTATAGGATTGCAGGTAGGAAAGGTAGAAAAGAAGTAAAACTTGAACCGGGTGATTTGGTGTGGTTACATTTGAGAAAAGAGCGATTTCCCGACTTGAGAAAATCTAAACTTATGCCACGAGCTGGTGGTCCTTTTAAGATCGTTGAAAAGATTAATGATAATGCATATAAGCTTGAATTGCCTCCCGATTTTGGGGTTAGTCCTACATTTAACATTTCAGATTTGCGACCGTACTTGGGAGAAGAAGATGAACTTGAGTCGAGGACGACTCCAATTCAAGAGGGGGAGGATGATGAGGACATCACAACAGTGGAGACGCACATTGAACTGCAAGGACCAATCACAAGAGCACGGGCACGGTTATTAAATCAGCAGGTGAATTCGTTCTTAACTTCTTTTGCATGTGAGTTTGAGAATAGATTGCTATGTGATGATTTAATTGTTATTAGGAATAATGGAGAAGACAAACAAGTGAAGGAAGGAGGCCTTGGGAGCATGGAGAACCACCTGGGACGTCCACAAGTTGATGGAAACAGTTTACAACTCGGACTCGAGTTCAACTCGGAGTCCAGGAGTAGTCCACCTTAAACAGACGCCCAGGAGGCATACGGACTCCGTTTTCGACGTTCTACATATGCACGGAAATAGGAGAAGATAAACTTTCCAATTGTTCTGGTCCCACCTCAAAATTCCTTCGGAGTCATTGGGAATCGTCGAAACAAGTCGAGTCCAGATTTCTGTCCGGTGCTGCGCCACCAAATCGGGCCTTTGGGCCTTGTATCCCGTAAGAGTCCATTAGGGACGTGTCTAATCGTGTTTTGGTTGAACCCTAGTCTATAAATACTGCAGCCGCCGGTCATATTCGGTAGGTTTTGCTTAGATCAAATAAATCACCGTTCTACGGTTTGTGAGACCCCAACTTCGCGATTTCCGATCGTGTCTTCTACGTTCTTGCTCGTGTTCTCGGTTGCACTTGCAGGGGTTAGCCTTCTTGGCGAGGTCAAGCGTGTGCAGCACGATTGATAACCAACGGAGCCATGGTGTAGTGATTGCAGGGGTACTTGAACCGCTCAAGTGCCGCGGATCATCAACGTCGAGTTCTCCACCCCAATCGACATACCTTTCGGAAGATCGGGCCTAAACCCACTCATCATAATGGAGGTTAGACTAAGAGTTGAGGAGTTTCTCCTACAATACTTCTCATATACATGTACATAGCCTAGGTTAGTTACTAATGAGCATGTCAATGGTGAATCCTTATGCTAGTTTGTTCAACACATCGGGCACGAGTTTACCCCTAGCAATACTAGGACGACTCCCGCCAAGAGCTTGTGGTATAGCCGAACATGGAGGATTACAAAAGACAGATAGGACTGTCACCACCTACTGCCTACCTCTTCAATCCGTGGGTCTATGAGACATCCAACGCTACTTAACTATCCTAGCACCATGCTAGCATACTAAATAAATACCTTAAGAGCCGCGACACAAGCTATCCTAAGGCAATGATAGTATAATAACATTAAAGCATGATCACAAAGACTATTCCTACCACATACATGGAATCCACAATCAAACAAAAAATGCTTCATCCAAGTATATGAATAAAAGAAGACTAAATATAATATCTTTATTATGCATAAAGTCACAAATATAAGAAAAGATACATGAGCCATACCTTTCTCAACTTGGACTTAGGACTAGAGGCTCTCATCTCTATAGCCTAACTCCACTAAGGACTAAGAGAACTAGTGTATACAATAGAATGATGCTCAAGTGGTGTGTGTTGAAGTGAGGGGTGAGAGATCCTATTTATAGCTTGGAGAAGGGTCGGCTCTCGCCACCAAAAGCACACGAATCAGTCACCCATGACCTCTTCAAGCCGGGAGGAGCTTACATGTGGCGTTTGACCGTGTTTGGCGCCAGGACCTAGTCGGCCGACTAGGGGAGTCGACCGATCTGGTCCTAGCTCCAAAGAGCCAATTCTTCCTCCAGGTGACTGACAGGTGGGTCCCATTCCATGATATGGGTTCCACACCATTGGATGGCCTCAGATACTTCTGTTTGTTGGCCATTTGATCCATGTGGTGTCACATGTCGGCGCTTGATTGGCTGGAATGATATTTTATAGGATCCATCCCCTTGTTTCACTTTAATTGTATGAGGCAGACGGGTGGACTTCTCTTTAGATCGTTCAATTGTATGAGGCTCCAACATCCTACACGGTGGAAGAAGACCGTTGCACGTAAACTATATCAAGAAATTACAAGTTAGTATGAAGACCATATATCATTATTTTAATTATTTTATTTAAAACATATGTACCATGGAATCCATCGCTCTTCGATGGTTAACAACTTCTTTGGAACTCTCGATCGCAAGTGGGAAGTTCCGCAGCATGAAAACTGGTCAAGTACGACCGGTGTCGTGAGTAGCTCAAGAGTGTTGTGCTACCTGCAGCCATAACTGAGCGTCCTGTAGCTCAAGAGTGTTGTCTCTACCCGCAGCCATAACTGCAGAAATACAATATAATAATTTCAAGTAAAGACAAAATACGTTAACATAGCAAAGTTTTTGATAAAGTAAATAGTTCATTACAACATCTTAGCAACATAATTTAGTTATGTCCTAATATTACATAATTTAGCTATGTTCTAAGATTACATAAGCACATTTTCTTGTTCATCCCTTATTTAACGATGACCACGAGGACGTCTCCCATCATGCGAATTTCCTGAAGGTCCCACTTCAGCTGCCCCCGTAACATTACACCGAATGCAATTCTTGTAACTATGATTGAATCCATTACAGGTGCTACATCTCACTTGTAGTGAAGATGAGAACTCAACAATATCATTTCTTATACGTCTGTTTTATGACGTCCATGCTTTTGCTTCAACTTTTTGAAATAATTAGAGCCTCTTTTGAAATTTGGTCCAGGATCCGTGGTGAATGTACTTACAATGCAATAGTCAAATATCTCGGCGTTCCAAGTTGTCTGCAGAGCCTCCTTGCAGAAATAAGGTGAGACATATATGTTTGGAGATAATTTACTCTGACGGGATGCAACAATAACATGTGAACAAGGCCTATGAAGTAGCTTTTGCTTCATACAACTACATACGGCCGAGTACTCACTAATGACACACTCGTGCACCGTTCTTTCATGTGTGCCAGCACGCCTGCCTCTGTCTCTGCAAGTGATTTCGAATTTGTTTTGTTGTGTTCCTGTTTGTTTCACAATATGTAAGTGGGCCTTTTTAATTTTCTCATCCATGCAACCAGAAATAAATTTTGAGAAAACCAAATTAGAATCACTCATTAGTAGACATGCTTTTGCATAACGATCATGAAAGTACTTCGTTGTTCCACTCAAGATTTCTTCAACAATACCAACAAGTGGTAAAACTCTTGACCCATGTAGGACGAAGTTGTACACCTGTCAGTACCTAGCATATGGGGTACCCTCGCGCACGGGCTGAAAGTACCTACGTACCCTGCCTCTCCGCCGAGGCAGGATCCAATGGTGCCACATGCCCAGAAGGCGTCGGACCTTGGCCTTCCTCAAGTACGGGATCTGGCGATACCACATAGACCTCAAAGACGGGACCCCCCCCCCCCCCCCCGGTGAAACGGGCTCCCAAGCTGCCACGTGTTTAGCAGGACGGGACCTCGCTCCACTATAGGAGTGGGCTCTAGTGCAACCACGTGGCTCGAAGCACCAGGCCGGACACCTTCTGCAGAGAAGGGCTTTGGGGCTGCCACGTGCCCCGAAGGACTCTAGGGTTGCCACGTTCCCCGAAGGGCTCTAGGGTTGCCACGTGCCCTAAAGTACCGGACCTGCCCCCCCCCCCCCCCCCCGCAGTAACCAGCTCCAAAGCTACCACGTGTCCTGCAACTTGTCGTGGGCGTTGGGTTGCGGGAGCTAAGAGAGGTGTGCTTTTTCCAAATCAAGCATTGAAGACATGCACCCACCCACGACGCATGATGCGGCGCACACCAACTGTCAGAGACCGCTACACCCAATCGCATCACAGTAAAGGCGTTGTAGGCCTACCTCTCTTCGCCAAGTGGGATAACTTACAACAACAAGACAGACGGACGGGGCATCTCCTGCCAATGACAACAACTACGCGCGGGCCACTGGTATCGGAGGCGACAAGATGACGAGTCTCCAAGCCGAGGTCAGAGACAGCATAGTATAGAATCCTTAGATCTTTAGGATAAGATCGCACTGGGGCCACCTGTCGGGCCCCAGACCCCACTTGTAAGGCATCTGAACTTGTCTATAAAAGGACCGGACCACCGTTACAAAGGACCCCAATCTAATGCATACACACGCTACACACGCATTCACACTAGCAATACAAACCACTACAGGAATACCGGTCACTTACGTCGGCCAAAGCCGACGTAAGTTAGGCTTAAACCGACATAATTAACTTAATTACGTCGGTTTTTGCTTAATTACGTCGGCTTTCAGCCGACGTAGGGTTTTGGACGTAATTAAGGTAACTTACGTCGGCCACCGACGTAAGTTACCTTAATTACGTCGGTCTGCAGGAGCCGACGTAAGTTCACCCTCGAGATGGGCCTTGGGCTGGGCCGGATGACTTACGTCGGCTTGGGCAGGCCGACGTAAGTTAAGTGCTGTAACTTACGTCGGCCAGGGCAAACCGACGTAAGTTAAGTGGTTTAACTTACGTCGGTCTGGCCATACCGACGTAAGTTAACCTGGGCAAACTTAGGTCGGCATGCTCATAGCCGACGTAAGTTAAGTTTTCGAAATTTTTTAAAAAACAGAAACTGTCTACCTCGGTCGATGGCGAGTCACAGAACAGTCAAAAAATATATACAGATATATACAGATATATACAGTCACAGAACAGTCAATATAAGTTCACCCATGGTTCAAAACATCAACAAACACCACAATTTTCCAAATAAATTACACCGGGCTACACGCTAGCCCCTCCATTACCTCCAGGATCTTCCCGGCGCGTTCTGGATCCCTGCAAAACAAACATAATCACTAGTAAGCATCAATGTCAACTAAGTGATAACATAAGAGGCCAAGAACATCAGTGACAAAAGAAGGAAGCATGATGTAGTTTCAAATGAAGTAATGTACTATATCACTAGTTAAATGGAAGCACTAGCCCTTTGTTAACTCAATGAACATCAGTTTCGACATAAGAAGGTAACATCAGTGATAATCACTAGCTCTTTTGTTAAATGGAAGCACTAACAACTTATTCACTATATACTAATCATTTCTATCATGGTCAAAAACTACTAAAGCTTGATTAGATACACTTAAAGAGAGTTTCTCACCTGCTCCAGTGTCTACACGCTACCCCCTCCACTGCCTCCGGGATCTCGACGCGTTCCGGAACCCTACAAAAGAATCATAATTAGGATTAAATGTGATGCAAATAACTTTTTAACATAATGAAAAGGGAATCAAACTCCTAGGTATAGACAATATTACCTGCTCCGGTGTCTGCTGCGGCGGAAGCGTAGGAATCTAGATGTCCTGACCGCTTTGTCGAGCAAGAGCCTGCCATTGCAAGATATTAGCAGATATATGTTATTAAGTGTTGTGAAATTTAACTACGGTACTTTAAATTACTTACCGCCACCGTTGCTTGCATCTGGGCCATCATTAAGGCCGTCCTCTGCTGCTCCTCCCTTGCCTCCGCTCTCGTCCGCTCCAGCTCTGCCTGAGTTTGCGTCAGCGACTCCCTCATGGCCTGGAGCTCCAGCTGCGTCTGCGAGAGACGACCACTGGTCCCAGCGGTCGAAGCCTGCGACGATGAAGCGCCTCTCAAAGGTCGCGTCGACCTCGAGTCGACAACTCCATCGAAAATGGCAAACCTACAAAAGAATGAAAACACTAAGTAGAAGAAGATTAATTGAAAAAGAAATGAAACACACGAAGAACTCACCGTCCATGGGCCTTCCCGCCTCCGCTTGCGTACGCGGCTTGGGGGTCGATCGGCGCGCTTTCCCAATCGTAATCCGCACCGTGTATCTTCGCGACCTCCTGCGCGTACTTTGTCTACAAAACAAATAAATCTTGTAAGTATGTCAATAATAGTATTAGTTATAATGAAATTGATGAATTTTGAAAACTTACCAGTCGGTCGGCTGCGACCTGACTACACTGCCCTGGCTGAGAAGGGTCACTTCCCTTGTGACCTCTCTTCCAAACCTGGGTCGGGGTCGGCTCATGACCCAGCTCTCGCTCCTGTACATCCGTGTTAGTGAGATAAATAATATATTAAGAACACATAAATAAAATAAAAAGGTACTTACCATGCGTTTAGCCAAACGCAAGTAGCCGTCACCGCCATAGTTGTGCTTGCCCTCGGACCCCATGCGGCACTGTCTAGCCTTCGTGGACTTGTTGATAAAAGCGTCGCTAGCCCAGTACCGACAGAGAGCTAAGTACGCCTCGATGTTACCCTGTAACCAGGAAATACTAACTTGCACATATTTCATTTTCATCAACGCGGTTAACATACGTAGATATTGTAAATATTTAACAATATTAAAAACTTACCTCCACGTACTGCTCCTCTGTCAAGTAGGAGTCCGAGTCCTTCCTAAAGACACCCCTTTGCTGCTCCTGCTCCTGCTCCCGGGGGTGCCGCTTGTAGTAAGCGTTGACGGCCTGAATCCGGGCGTATGACAACGCCGCCGTCGTGAGCTTCCGAGCGTTGTAATGGAACACGCGTCTCGCGTGGTCCTCCATGCCCGGCTCCTCTACTTGGTACCTCAACTTTAAGCAAACAAATATTTAAGTGATATGCAATTAAGAATTCAAAGGAGTTGAAAAAACGAAACAGTTAAACTTACCATAAAATCATGCCACACGGCTCCCTGAACCGTGCCGTGCACCGGGTGAGAGACCCGAGCGTAGTCATCCCACGACAGGGCAGGAAAACCGTCAATTACACCGGGGTAGTGCAACTTGACGATAGCACCGAGGACACTGTTAACCTGCCTGTGGTGCTTCTCGGCCCCCGTGAACGAGAAGTCGTACCAACATCTACAAAATATATTAAATCATTAAGTAAAGAAAAACAACATCTAATATTTAGTATACTATATACAGTTTTTATACCTGTCTCCAACGGGACGGATCGTGGTCCGCTGAGTAGTAACCGGAGGAGGAGCCGCAAAGTGGGTCCTCCTCGTCCGTCGCCTCTGCTGCGACGCTGCCGCGTCCTGTGACCCTGAAGGCTCTGCGGACCCCCCGGAGCCTCCAGGAAGGCTAGTGGTAGAGGGCTGCCCAGGGAGGCTAGCGCTAGCCGGCTCCGAAGGGAGGCTAGCGCTAGAGGCCCCCCTAGCCTCTGAGTCGGGCTCCTGTAGCGGCCCCCTAGCCTCAGACTCTGACTCAGACTCAGAAGTCTCTGAGTCAGACTGCACAAAAGGAATGACTTTATTAATAATTAATAACAATTGCAATTTCAAAAATAACTTTATAGTAACTAAAGTTTACCTCTGTCTGCTGAAAGCACACGACAGCTGAGGGTGGAGCGTGTGCCAGAAAGAGCTCACGTCGACTAGAACGGAACATAACAGGCAGAAGTCTTTCCATGATTATGTGATAATCATGACTCTTCAACCCAATGAGCTTTCCCGTTTTCACATTCACGGCTCGTCTCAGACTAGCTGCGTAACCATCTGGGAATTTCAACCTTTGCAACCATTCGAGAACTTCTTTTTTCTCTTTAGGTCGAAGACAGAAAGGAGCGTGTGGTTTACCACCATTTTCGGAGAGCTCAAGAGTTTGACGGTTACAAAGCTCGGCAAGATCCTTTCGAGCCTTTAAATTGTCTTTTGTTTTGCCCGTCATGTCCATGCATGTGCTTATGATACATTCGGCCATGTTACGCTCTTGATGCATAACATCAATGTTGTGCCTTAGAATCAACGACTTCACATACGGTAACTCCCAAAGTCCACATATGTGAGTCCAATTGTGTTTGTCTCCGTAACCTTCGAAATATCCAGGACGACCTTCATCTGGCACCAATTTGTCCAACATATCAGATATTTCTGACCCGTCAAGACGTTTCGGTGGTCCTTTAGTGACAACGGTGTTCTTTCTGAAGACATTCCTCTGTTGTCTAAACAAGTGATTCGGAGGTAGCCAACGTCTATGACAATCGAAGTAAGATATCTTGCCTCCATGGGTAAGTCGAAAGCAATCGGTGTCCGAGGCACATATCGGACACGTCAACCGACCATGAGTGCTCCATCCAGAAAACATGCCGTATGCCGAAAAATCATGAACGGACCACAAATAAGCAACTCGGAGGTTGAATTTCTGTTTCTTGTAACAGTCGTACGCTTCGACTCCTGTCCACAACATTTTCAACTCTTCGATCAACGGTTTCAACATCACGTTGAGACGTGACCCAGGATGATCTGGCCCAGGTACAATGAGGCTAAGAAACATAAACTCATTCTTCATGCAAAAGGTCGGCGGAAGATTGTACGGAATGACAAAGACGGGCCAACAGGAGTATGGTGCGGCGTTTGTGCTGAACGGTGTGAACCCATCTGTCGCCAACCCGATGCGAACATTTCTCGCTTCACGAGCGAATTCTGGGTCGAACCGGTCCAGAGCCTTCCATGCCTCACCATCAGACGGGTGCGTCATGACTCCATTGTTCTCACGCTCACCTTCTTTGTGCCATCTCATGTGTCTGGCCGTTTTTTTTTTTTGAAAGGAACAGCCGCTTCAACCTCGGTGTCACAGGTAAGTAACGAAGCTGCTTACGTGCGACTTCCGTCGTCACTGTATTACCATCGTTATTAACAACTTTGACAAACCTCGGTTGACCACATTTCAAACATTTGTTCTCATTGGCATGCTCTCTCCAGAAAAGCATGCAGTTGTCCGGACACACATCAATCTTTTCGTGCTTCATCCCGAGACCAGAAAGAATTTTCTTCGAGTTGTACATATCCTTAGGCACTTTGTTGGGTTGTGGAAGAGCATCTTTGAACAAATCGATGAGCATGTTGTAACAATTGTTAGAAAAGAAGAACTTAGACTTAATTGCCATAAGTCTAGTCACAAAATTGAGGATTGACATTTTAGTGTGTTCATGCAGAGCCTCTTCTGAATCTTTGAGACGTTTGAAGAACTCTTTAACCTCTGCTGTTTGAGTATCTTCTGTAAGCTCTGGTCGTATAGCTTCCAGCATCTCATCCATCATATCAACCTCTTGAGCATCATCATTGTCAGCTTCCACTTCTTGTACAGCTTGAGAAGTTGTCTCGCCGTGGAAGTTCCACAACTCATAATGTGACACGTAACCGTTTCGACACAAGTGCAGCGTAAGTTCCACTTTGTCCAAAAACGTTCCGTTTCGGCATTTCGTACATGGGCACCGCGCCTTATCGCTATTTGACAACGAAAAAGCTCGTTCCACAAAAGCTTCTGTCTTGGCGTACCACTCATCTAAGTGACCACCAGTTCTGCTCTTCCAACCAGTGTACATCCAACTACGGTCTTCGCCCATGTTTGACTCTGCAGTTTAACGCGAAAGAAATTGTCGTTAATGTATTGTTATGTTATGTGTCACGGCCCTACAACCTAGGCAGATAGATCCTAAACCCACCCAAGAGTGACCGAGCGGAGCGTGCTCATGACGAGACGCGTGATCCGGATTCGAACGAAATTTCGGCAGCATAACCCCGCTGTTCTCAACTGCACGCCCAAAAATGGTGCAGCAGAGAACAACAGGGTTACACCACCGAAATCTCGTCCAAATCCGGACCCGCGTCTCGTCACAAGCCACGCCCCCTCGGTCACTCCGAGGCTGTCCAAAAAGGGACAATTCCGAACCTGCACGTCTCACATGCCAATGGCATGTGAGACGTGCCGATCCAAAACGGGTAACACATTGCTATAGGTTACGTTGCTCATTTTCATTTTGAGGTCATTTAAGAGAGAGGAAAGAACTAGAGAAAGACTGAGAGGAAAGTTGGTCTTAGAGAAGGAGGCGGAGGACTAAGCCATCGGGGGAGGCGGAGGACTGAGGCGAGTGAGCCGTCAGATAATATCCGACGGTCCACACTTCAGATCGGCCACATAAAAGTCCTCCCCGACCTAACCCTACTCATTTTCCTTTCTCTTCTCCACGATTCCATCGCTCCAGAGTCCAGATACGGCAGCCGCGACGATCCCCTTCTCCTCTCCTCGATACCCCTACTCCAGCGACAGTCCTCCAGGTGCTTGCCATCCTCACCGTCGTCGTTCGCATACTTTACCTTACCACTAAATGGGCCTTGTCGGGCCTTGTCAAGCCTGTCCGAAGCCCATTTATGTATATATAGTACTAGAACACTCAAGCAATCAAAATTAAAATTGTAACCATAATTTAAGCAATTTAAGCATAATTAAACATAATTAAATACACCACCTAAGCGTAATTAAGCAAATTAAGCAAAAATAAGGAAATTAAGCATAATTATGCATAATTAAGCAAATTAATCATAATAAAATAAACCACTTAAGCATATTTAAGCAAATTAAGCAAAAATAAGGAAATTAAGCATAATTATGCATAACTAAGCAAATTAATCATAATAAAATAAACCACTAATGCATATTTAAGCAAATTAAGGAAAAATAAGGAAATTAAGCATAATGAAGCAAATTAATCATAATAAAATAAACCACTCATGCATATTTAAGTAAATTAAGCAAAAATAAGCAAATTAAGCTCCGGGGCCGGCCGGGAATGGCGGGGCGGCGCTCCGGGTCCGGGCCGGCGGTCAGGGAGGGTGAGGGGGAGGGGGTCGGGGAGGGTTGGGGAGGGGAGGGGAAGGGGGGCGGCGCTCGCCGTGGAGGGGAGGGGGAGGGGGAGGCAGCGGTGCGGTGGTGGCATCGGCCGGGAAGGGCTGCAAGATATCTATGTCATGTCATCTAGTCGTCTACGTTGCTGAGGGAGACGATCGGCGCCGGGCCGGCGGTCAGGAAGGGTGAGGGCCAGGGGAGGGGGTCGGGGAGGGTTATGGGTAAGTCGATTGATGGAGATCTCGACGTTGATGATCCGAGGCTCTCGAGTACAACACGAATAGCCCCTGCAATCACTACACCACCGCTCCGTTGGTTATCAACCGTGCTTCACACGTTTGACCTCGCCAAGAAGGCTAATCCCTGCAAGTGCAACCGAGAACACAAGCAAGAACAAGGTAGACACGATCTGAAATCGCAAAGTTGGGGTCTCACAAACCGAAGAACGGCGATATTATTGATCTAAGCAAAACGCAATTGTCTATGGCGGCTACCATGGAGTATATATAGCTGGGAGGACGTCCAAGGGGGTGTTAGGGTCGTGACCTAACCCTAAGACACAAAAATAATGGACTTAGACTTGATACAAGGCCAAACGGCCCAATACGGTGGCGTAGCACCCTGACAGATTCTGTACTTGATTTTGTTTCGACGATTCCCGTCGACTCCGAAGGAATTTTGACATGGGGCCGGTGCCATTGGAAAGGTTATCCTCTCCCCTTTCCGTGCATATGTAGAACGTCCAAAACGGAGTTCGTATGCGTCCTGGGCGTCCGTTTTAGTGCGTACTACTCCTGGACTCCGAGTTGGATACGATTTGGAGTTTGGTTCGGTTTCCATCTTCTTTGAACGAATTCTCTGGTCTTCCACGTCCCTAATACTCCCTCCAAGTACTCCTTGAACCTCTCCATGGATCCTAATCACAAATAAATCATTAAGTAGCAATTTATGTTCAAAAACATAAAAGGAAATATATAAGAACGAGTTCACCTCTGAAATTAATTGTTGTGTATGAACTCTATTGATTGCATCTTGTATGTTCAATGGAGTGTTGTTTGTATCCATAGAAGTGATGTCCTCATCATGCAATCTCCATTGAGGACTAAGTCCTGCCGATCAGGAACCTCCGCAGGCTGCTCGCATAGCAGGTCCGGAGGAAGTGTCACAAGAACACTTCGACAACACCTATAACAATTTCGTAGTAATTTCAAATACTATTATGTATAATAAAAAACCTCAATTACTAGTGATAATTGCGTACCTCTGCTAAATTAGTTGTCATAATTCCGTATCTAGCACCATGTGTGTCATATAATAAAGACCACTGCTCTTTCTACTCATAATGAATCCAATGCGAAAAGCATCAGATAGATGATACGTCCTCTGAGCAATTGTATGATCATTTGATGGAAGACTAGAAAAAGGTAAAAAATTATCTTTATTATTATCCCGTTCAAGTACCTTCTCAGTTTGCTTCCTTGTCAACTCATCAAGATGACGCAACAAAGCATTGAACTTTCTTTCTTGATTCTGACAACACAAACGCTTGAAAATGTTTATAAGCTGTTTATTCTTGAAGTGATTGTAAAAACTTGCACCCAAGTGTCTCATGCACCATCTCGATTCTATATCCGGCCAAACTGGTGAGAGTCCATGCTCAGCGCAGCCGTATTGGTTATCCATTATTGAGTTCAACAAACCAGCATAGCGGTCATGTATGACACATACATTTTGTCAACCTTGTACTACATTAATTTTAACCCGATAAAGAAACCAGTACCAATTATTAGCTTTTTCACTCTCAACAAATGCAAAGGCCACAGGTAAAATTTGATTGTCGCCATCAACTTCAATGGTTGTAAGGATTTGACCTTTGTACTTTCCAGTAAGGAACGTACTATCCATACAAAGAATGGGTCTACATTGTTGAAATGCATTTATGCATTGGCCCAACGAAAAGAATGTACAATGAAGAAACAACTTTCCAGGAATCTTAGGGTTTGGAACATCCACGATGTCCACAGAAGTGTCAATATTTTGACTTCTTATGGTATGGAGTAACTTTTGAAGATTATCATATGATGCTTCATAAGTATCAAATCTAGCCTCAATAACCTTTTGTTTGACTTTCTAAGCTTTCGATTAAGTTATGGTATACTCAAAATCTTGCTCAATAGTGTTGATAATTGATTTTGGTTCAAATGAAATATTATCAACCACACGAGCATACATGTGATTTGCAAAAAATTGCGATGTGAGAGCAGTATTATATTTCTTAAGATGTTGCAACTGACAAGTGTGATCAACAACAATATAACACTTTCAAAGGGAACTCCACTTCTCTTCATATCTGCAAACACGAAACGAACATGTTGTTGATAACATCTGACATCATAAAGTCTTTTAGTAGATCGGCAAACCATAAATGATCTCTTCAGTGAAAGTGACCAATATTTAACAACATCTTTCAATGCTTGTTTATCTTTAAAAAGAGATCCTACTGTTACAACATTCTCATTGTAATCTAATGGCAAAGAATACCCTTCAGTAACCCTTAAACTTTAATAATTCTGATTACTCAATTCTGCAGGAACTAGAGGTTGATCTTTATTGTCTGATGAATCATGTTCAGAAAATTTTATCATAATCCAAATTATCTTCATCTATATGTTGAACAAAGTGTGCAAGATGCTCTCCTTCATTTGCTTGACCCGTTGCCTCACCACCAACAACATCCTCATTTTCTTCTTCACCAGCCGCAACATCATCAACATTTCCTTCGTCATCAAATTCCTCTCGTGTCTTAGCCGCTACCTACTTCTCTTGTACCTTAATGACAAGAATCAAAGGCCATGCATATTCAAGCACATTTGCTACGTAGGTTCACCAAAAAGATGTTCTATTTAGTTTGAGTAGTTCCCAAAAAAATCTCTCTCTTGCACGGGTAACAACTCCGCGTATCTTCAACTCCTATTCATCATCACTCAATCTAAACACCTTCATCCACCATCTATAAACACCCATAAATATCTTTTTGGGGTACTCTCCGATTTATAAAAAGGGATTCCGGAGTAAATCTACTCCAGTTGGACTGTAATTTATCCGACATTCCTCTTTATTTTCAAAAAAATATCTTAAAATCTATTTTATCAGACATTCCTAACAAACAAACATAATAATTATATCTACGACTACATATGTACAATAAAACTATAATAACATAT
Source organism: Tuctoria greenei (assembly GCA_036927565.1). Classification (NCBI taxonomy): domain Eukaryota; kingdom Viridiplantae; phylum Streptophyta; class Magnoliopsida; order Poales; family Poaceae; genus Tuctoria; species Tuctoria greenei. The sequence goes on along the minus strand of JAYESD010000011.1, from coordinate 124,508,390 downwards.
TCAATACATAATGAATTATGTACAGAAATTTAAATACAGGTATTTTTAAAGATGGAATTAAAAATACTGAAAATAAATACAAAAGCAAAATATTGTAAAATAAATACGAAACTTAAAATACTATAAACACAAAATTAAAATATTGTAAAATAAATAAGAAATTCAAAATACTATAAGTAATGTAAAATATAAACAAAAATAAAATACTGTAAAATAAATACTAATTTAAAGTAAGTACATATTAAAATAAATATGAAATTCAAAATACTATAAATATTGTAAGAATAAAAACGGAAATAAAATAAATACAAAATTTTAAATAATATGCGGAATTATAAAAAAATAGTACATTAATGTGCAATTGTAAAATAATAAAATAAATATAGAAATAAACATAATAACAAAAAATTATAAAATAAGTTATTACATCTAATTAATACACTAAATAAATAAACAACATAAATAAACTAAAATTATAAACAAAATAATACTAAAATTGTAAATAAACTAAAATTATAAATAAATAAACTAAATAAATGAAATTAAATTATTAATACACACAATAATAACTAAACTAGAAACTATAAACAATAATATGTAAAATATAAACTACTTAATACATTAATTAAAATTATATAAACATAAACAATATAAATAAAATTAACTAACAATTATTAATACAAAAAATAATACAATAACTAAAATTACAACATAAATAAAATAACTAAATTTATGTTATCTACCATTACATTAATAATTAACTAATTAAAAACTTCACTAAACATAATTAATAACTTAATCATTAATTTCAAAATAAAATTACTATAAAAATTTCTATGTTCTCTTTTATTTCTTTTTTTCTTCTCTTCTTCTTCTTCTCTCCTCCTCTCCTTTTCCTTTCCTCCTCTGGGCTCCCTACCTCTCCTCTGGTGGTGCGGTTGAAGCACCAGCGTGCAAGCGCTTTATAGCGGTCGCGCAAAATGCCAACGGTCACAGGCTGCTAACGGTCGAATAAGTGACACGGCGGCTACGTGGGCCAACCGTCCACATCGTGGACGGCTCCTTTGCCCACTGTTGATGGCTCCTAAGATATACTAACAAATCATCCCCGGCAATGGCGCTAGAAATGCTTGTTGGTATTTCTTAACACCACATATCATCTCCGGTAAAGAGATGAGATCCGCAAGCGTACGAAAGATACTGTTGTAGCATTTTACCCATGAGTATTCCCAAGAGTATCGTATTTATCCCAAAGGAAGGCAATGGAGTAAAGTTTATACTACTCTTATGGTTAAGCTATGGGATACTAATCAATTATCCAGACAGGGGGTAAGTTGATAATAGGGGTAGTGTGACACACACCTAGGCAATCTATTCTAAAGGGTAAATGGGTCCTAGAGGGAGATTGGATTAAGAGTTAGAGAGTTGCTCCTACAATGCTCCTAATACATATACATAGCCTAAGGTAGATACTAATGGTCATGTCAATGATGAATACCTATGCAATGCTATTCAACACATCGGGCACGGGCTTACCCCTAGCAATACTAGGGCGACTCCCGCCAAGAGTGTGTGGCATAGCCGAACATGGAGAATTACAAAGGACAGATAGGGATGTCACCACCTACTGCCTACCTCTTCAATCTGTGGGTCTACGAGACATCCAACGCTACTTAAATACCCTAGCACCATGCTAGCATACTAAGCAAATACCTTAAGAGCTGCAACACAAGCCATCCTAAGGCAATGAACTAAATCATCGTTGAACCAATGTTGATTGCATAGCATAGTTATTCATATTAACATAATCATATCATAACTACATAGACTATAGTGGGGGTCTATAGTGTTTATGACCATAATATGTGATCATTAGAGTACAATCATAAAGACTATACCTTCCACTTACATGGACTCCACAATCAAACAAGAAACGCTTTGTCCAAGTATACGTATAAAAGAAGACTAATGATAATATCTTTATTGAGCACAAAGTCACAAATACAATAAGGAATACATGAGACATACCTTTCCCAATGTGGAATTGGGAAGAGAGACTCCTTCTACTCCTTTCCCAATTTGGACTTGAGACTAGAGGCTCTCCTCTGTACATCCTAACTCCTCTAGGGACTATGGAAGATAGTGTATACAATTGAATGATGCCCAAGTGGTGTGTGTTGAAGTGAGGGGTATGGGGTCTTATTTATACTAGTGTTGAGGTCGGTTCCTGCCATCAAAAGCGCGTGAATCAGTCATCATTGACTCCAGGGAGCCGGGAGGAGCCAACACGTGGAAGTTGACCGCGTTTGGCGGCAGGACCAGGTCGGCCGACCCCCTGGTTCGGTCGACCTGGTCAGGGAGCCAAATGGCTCGTACTTCCTCCAGGTGGCTGCCAGGTGGGTCCCATTGATTGATATTGGTGCTACGTTGTTGGATGGCCTCAAATACTTCTGTTTGTGGGCCATTTGATCCATGTGGTGCCACATGTCGTCGCCTGATTGGCTGGGATGATATTTTATAGGATTGCTCCCCATACTTTTCCTCAATTCCTGTATAAATATATGCATACGCATATTTCTCCAAGTACAAGTGGAAATAGGTCAAGTAGGAAGGTGATGTGTGCAAGAAATGATCAATCATTCACATAATTGAGCTATATTGACGGTTGAAATTGGTATATAACAGCCGTCAACAAACTCCACCAAGCTTATCCTTTGCTCGTCCCGAGCAAAGTCAAGACTTTAGGTTGATGATCATGAGTTGCTACAATGTTCTACCTTTCGAAAGTACCAAGTGCACAACAAAATACAATACCTAGTATTTCAAAAAGTGGCTATGGTACTTCACCCTTCTTAAGTCACTATGGGAGTTATGCCTTCTCCTATTCATGGGTAATTGAAAGATAGAACAGCAAATGGAGCAAGCATAGCCTAGATATCAAGTTCCACTTAAATTCCGGAGAGGTTCAAATTAGATTATAAGTACCTCAATTGATTCTCTCCATCCTCCTTTGTGTATAGTAGAAATATGTCCTCACCAAGGCATTATGCCTATACTATTCCTACTCTTTGAATGTGGCTTGTATGTGGAGCTTGGTAGGGAAAGTAAGTAGGCATATTTGCAATACATAATATTGCTAAGTCAAAAGAGCAAGCCTTAGGAGAAATCAATTCAAACTTTTGAATCAAGACTTGTGCATGTGTGATGGAATGGAGGTGGATGTGGAAACATTGAGATGACTCCTTTTGATGTGGACTCTCTTTATTGCAAGGATGAAACATGGCTACCCTTTTTTATGCTTATGGAGTAAGCATATTTTTTTTCTCATGCTTATGATATAAGCATGCATTTTCTTTTTCTTTTTCTTGTAGTCATGTCTTCTACTCCTTTTTATGCAATAACTTGAAGAGAGTGCTAACTAGCATGGAGTTTCTCTTTTTATTGTGGAATGGTGGATATGATGGAATTTTGCTTCCTTCTAGTATAGAAGTATAGCATGTGCAAGTGAAGTCTTGAATTCAAAAAGAATTGAATGATTTCTCACATAGGTCTATACTAGTTTGACTAGGCTCAATGTGAAAGCAAATAGCATATGCATAATGTGTTGTCTATGTATGAATATCATATGACTTTGGTAGATATTTCCAATCAAATGAGGGAAACTTAAATCTTGATAGAATTTCTCCGGAAATCCAAGTTTCACTTTCAAAATAGGAATAGCAGGCCTATTACTAATTCAAATCTCCCAACAACCTAGAAGTAGATTAAGCTTTTGCTACCCACAATTTATAAATCAAGGCAAAGTTAATTTTAGCCAATTTAAGCAATATTCGGAGAGTAGCAAGTTGTAAACTAGGGACTTAGGAAAAATAAAATGGAGCAACTATTCATTATTTCATCTATGTGAATTCTAAATCATTCTTACCTCACATCTTTATTTGATAAGCAAAGCAAATTTAAGTTCCTATTTTTATGTTTTTTAGATGCATGGTGGATGGTGGATGAATGGAAAGTAAATATGCAATAGATGATTTGAAATAAAAATGCAGTGGGTGTGATACAAGTTACCTCAAGTGGGGGTCCTTCCCCAAGCTTATTCTTGATCAAGGTCTGTGATAGGGTTTGAAACCCTAACGACGGAGGTAGGCCATGAGTTGGCCTATCCTTGTTGTGGCTTTGACAATGGAGGGTTGAGTGTTGATTGTTGTGTTGCCTCCCATGGACACCATGAGTGTGGTTGAATAGAGTGTTTTCGGATCGTCCGCACATCAGGGTCTCCATGTTTTGGGTGTGATTTGTCATTCCTTGGCTAGGATAATGATAACCTTTAGATCCAAAGGAATGATGTGCACTCAACATACATTGAGTATGTTTCGTCATTCTTTGGCTAAGGTGTATCATATCTTTTTGCCATAAGGGAGTGACATATGCCCAACATGCATTCGGTATGATCAGTTGTTCCTTGGGTAAGGTACAACATACCTTCTAGCCACATAGGAAAAACTTTCACCCAATGATGGTGGCAAATCCCTTGAGCTTGAAGGAGTTCTTAGAATAGTTGAGAGCATAATGCTCTCATCCATTCGTGGCAGCCCATTGGTTGCTCAAGGAGGGTTCTCATTTCAAATCTCTAGCCTCTTATAGTCATGATTGACCTTCGGGCATAATTTCCGACAGGTAGCAACCATCCTCATTTACTCCTTGGCCAAGAGATGTTGAAATGGGATCCTCTAGGGATCCCAACAATCAGCTTCTTGAATGCCTGCATAGTAATATTACTCCTGCAAACTTCCTATCTTGAATAGAGAGGGATGGTTAGCTCCCGATACTTGTACAAATGAACGTTCGGGTTAGGTAACCGAACTTTCATTTGTACATACAGAGAAGAACAAAATCAAAGATGCATTGGTTCCAATGTCAAGTGTATCCATGATCAATGTGTTATTCATTGATAAGAGTGGAGCTTTATGGATAATTCATGTTGCATATTTTCTAAAGCTCCTACTCATAGCAATGCATGTGATAGAAATATACTATATGGATCCCTACATCTTTTAAAGTTTCTAACCATCTTAGCTTTCAAGAGCAAATTTTATCATTTAGACCATGACAAACAAGATTCTCAATTTTATCCTCCTGAACTTCACTAGGAATTTAAAATTTAGTGACTCCTCCAAAAAATGCAATTCAATTTTAGAGCAAGGATATCACATATTCCTAGGAGTTTGAAATCTAGTGACACCATCTATGCACGAAGCTCAATTAAAAATTATGGCTGTCACTATGCCCAAGTTTCTATATGTCAATTCACCAATTAAGTCATGCCCAAAAGTTTTATTTTCTAAACCTAGACAAAAATGACTAAGTCTACAAAACAATGCTTAAAGGATTCTAGGTACTTGTTTTAATTTTTCCAAGTAAGGTGGGATTTCCTTTTGGAGATCCAAAAGTCAATACCCACACTTAATCTTGTGAGGATGCATGAGAATTAAATGATGAGGAAGTGTCAACCTTCCTCACAAATGCAAGCAAATACATTCAATTCTATGACAAACCAAACAATGAAAAATTCTAAACTCGTACCTCATTTGAAGAGCAGTTGGTGACGAAGGTCTTTGTGTGAGAAACTCACAACATTGATTTTCGGCGTAGGCTTGATGGTTGATGTCAAATGCCAAGTTGAGATTGCATTTGGCAATGGATTTGGTTCTAGCTCCTCCATTGGGTCATCATCTTGAATATTTCTCTTCCTCAAACTCAAAATGAGATTGAAGGAGAGAAGTGTTCTCAAATCCTCCCAATGGTGATTTTAGCTTGATGAAACATTCCAATTTCTTGCCATACCACCTCTTCACGATTTTGACCTAGCTGCACTTTAATCAAGAACACACAAAACAACTTGAAAACGGGTTACGTTAGCCAAAAGCAAATTGAACCCAATTTTCAAATTGTCTTGCCCTGCTTGAAATAACTTGTAAATGCAATGAGGGTCAAAGCAAATCTTTTTGGTTTGAACTAGGAAGATAAATTCAAGTGGGCATGCACGTAGTTCATATCTAATTAAATTTCTCCCCTAATTCAAATTTTTAGTTTATGATGGTTGGAAATTTTACTTTCCAACATGCAAGTGTGGAATTTCAAACATGCAAATGCAAGGGTTGATGCAATTTGGAAAACAAATATGAGTGATAACTACCAATTAACCTATTGGCAAGGACTCACCGAATTTTTGAAGTCCGATGAGTAGGACTTACCTCCATTCTGTTCAGTGCGATGATTTGTTGTCCAATCCCGAAGTTGAAGATATGGACGATTTCTTCTGTTTTGACATGCCAAACTCATTTGGCTGTCATTTGGACATGTGGGCCACATGGTGGCCCTAGCCTCTCCCCGTTGTATTGATATAGAAATGTTGTTGTAGCGACGGGTTCTCCCTCTTGAATGTATTCCTTCATGAGCATGGTGAGGCTTTGTCCTTCTTAGGGGTGCCACTCTGACCATATTGATATTCCATTGAATCAACCCATACATTGATCATGGATCAAAGGCTTCCTTGGGCATGATGACATGTGGACTCCACAATCAAACAAGAAGCGCTTCATCCACAATGTCACTTGCCCTAGGTTGAATGGGTTTGGTCGAAGTGTGGGAATCCCAACAAGTGATGTGGGATATCTTGAACTTTGAATGCTCCTTAAGTTCTTGTCCTTGGCCAAGATCTTCATGTGAATGTTGTCTTGATTTCTGCTTGGCCAAGATACTTCAAGGTAGGCTAGTTGAACTCAAATCCATTGGATAGCCATAGCCTCCTTGAATACAAGGGTGATGTTAATTCCACCCTTGACCTCCTTGTGAATGGTAGCCATTGGAGTTGTTGTTTGAAAAAGGTCATCATGGGTCTTAGGGAAATAATTCCCACGCGTCCCATGATGACATGGATTTTCACAAATCATGTGAATATTCACAGCTTGGATTATCCAAACACATCTCCGACGACTTGGATATTCATGACACTTCAATGGGAGGTGTAGTTCCATAACTAGCATATCCACCTTGTGAAGTGGTGTGCATGACAAGCTATGGGAACTCGAGCATTATTCAATCCACCCCTTGAGCGGAGACCTTCTTCTCATCCATGATGAATGAGAATAGGACTCATTCAGCTCCAGCATGAATGTGGTCATGGATTGGTGGAGCTAACCCATGACACGAGTGTTGGATGAAGAGCCAACTATCCACCCCATGGTGGAGGAAAACCAAGAAGAACTTCTTGGAGCCTTCCCCAAGCTTGGGTATGGATGAGTTTGGCTCCTACTGAAAGCTGAAATTCTCCCGCAAAAGGCAATGGTGTTGCCTAGCGGATATTTGTTGAGGTACGCCTTGAATCATCTTGCAGTTTAGCACTTGTGTCCTCGTTGGCCATCCCATACAATGGGTTGGCCAACACTACCCTGTTTTCACACAAAGGATAAAACAAACAAGGGTAATCCTGTCTAATAACTATTAGTACTTATAGCTTAATCACAAGTGATAGCTATCCTTCACTTCCTTTGCCTTATCTGGCAACGACGCCAGAAATGCTTGTTGACGGCTCTTAAGATATACTAACAAATCATCCCCGACAACGGCGCCAGAAATGCTTGTTGGTATTTCTTAACACCACAAATCATCTCCGGTAAAGAGATGAGATCCGCAAGCGCACGGAAGATACCGTTGTAGCATTTCACCCATGAGTATTCCCAAGGGTATCATATTTATCCCAAAGTAAGGCAATGGAGTAAAGTATATACTACTCTTATGGTCAAGCTATGGGATACTAATCAATTATCCAGACAGGGGGTAAGTTGATAATAGGGGTAGTGTGACACACACCTAGGCAATCTATTCTAAAGGGTAAATGGGTCCTAGAGGGAGATTGGATTAAGAGTTAGAGGGTTGCTCATACAATGCTACTAATACATATACATAGCCTAAGGTAGATACTAATGGTCATGTCAATGATAAATACCTATGCAATGCTATTCAACACATCGGGCACAGGCTTACCCCTAGCAATACTAGGGCGACTCCCGCCAAGAGCGTGTGGCATAGCCGAACGTGGATGATTACAAAGAACAGATAGGGCTTTCACCACCTACTGCCTACTTCTTCAATCCGTGGGTCCACGAGACATCCAACGCTACTTAAATACCCTAGCACCATGCTAGCATACTAATCAAATACCTTAAGAGCTGCAGCACAAGCCATCCTAAGGCAATGAACTAAATCATCGTTGAACCAATGTTGATTGCATAACATAGTTATTCATATTAATTTAATCATATCATAACTACATAGACTATAGTGGAGGTCTATAGTGTTTATGACCATAAGATGTGATCATGAGAGTATAATCATAAAGACTATACCTTCCACTTACATGGACTCCACAATCAAACAAGAAACGCTTTGTCCAAGTATAAATATAAAAGAAGACTAATGATAATATCTTTATTGAGCACAAAGTTACAAATACAAGAAGGAATACATGATACATACCTTTCCCAATGTGGAATTGGGAAGAGAGACTCCTTCTACTCCTTTTCCAATTTGGACTTGAGACTAGAGGCTCTCCTCTCTACATCCTAACTCCTCTAGGGACTATGGAAGACAGTGTATACAATAGAATGATGCCCAAGTGGTGTGTGTTGAAGTGAGGGGTATGGGGTCCTATTTATACTAGTGTTGAGGTCAGTTCCCGCCACCAAAAGCGCGCGAATCAGTCGTCATTGACTCCAGGGAGCCGGGAGGAGCCAACACATGGAAGTTGACCGCGTTTGGCGCCAGGACCAGGTCGGCCGACCCTCTGGTTCGGCCGACCTGGTCAGGGCTCCAAACGGCCCGTACTTCCTCCAGGTGGCTGTCAGGTGGGTCCCATTGACTGATATTGGTTTTACACCGTTGGATGGCCTCAGATACTTCTGTTTGTGGGCCATTTGATCCATGTGGTGCCACGTGTCATCGCCTAATTGGCTGGGATGATATTTTATAGGATTGCTCCCCATACTTTTCCTCAATTCCTGTATAAATATTTGCATACACATATTTCTCGAAGGACAAGTGGAAATAGGTCAAGTAGAAAGGTCATGTGTGCAATAAATGATCAATCCTTCACATAATTGAGTTATATTGATGGCTGAAATTAGTATATAACAGCCGTCAACACCCACGTGGCTCAACCGTCCACAGCGCGGACGACTCCCACGACACGTGGACCTAGGGTGGCTAGTTTTTTTTTTAAAAAAATGGAAGGCTATTAATATTAAATAATAAAATATTCATGTTAAAATAAAAAAATTCCCGAGTTGGATCGCCCGCGAGGGTCGTGCTGAGGTAGTGAGGTCACTGTTAGAGTTAAAAATAGAATGATATGGTTAAAGATAGAATGTCATTCTAACCATTCGTATACATGTATCATATACCATCGCTCCTGCGACCTTCCCGCTTCAGCTCTTAGCTGCCACAGCCACCACCTGATCGTCATGGCCGAGACCGATGTTGCACGTGTCGCTAGGGAGTGACAAGAGAAGGCAGCGGCCGACGCAGAGGCTGAACGCGCACGCCAAGCCAGGAGCGCACTCGTTGATGCCAACGCACAAGGCCTCGCTTCTTCTCTCCACGCTCAAGCGGTTGTAGTCCAGAACTTCCGTGCTCTGGTGCCCATCGTCCTCAATCGCCACTCGACGCAGTACAACCAGTGGCGCAGCCTCTTCCTCAACACCCTGGGCAAGTATGCCCTACCTGATCACATCAACCTCGACGCCGCGCCGCTAGGCGTCGGTGACTGGGATGCCATGGAGTGCACCGTGCACTCTTGGATGTACGCCTCCATCACCTTCGATCTACTTTGCAACGTCATGACGCCTGGCGCATCTGCGCGTCACGTCTGGCTTGCCATTGAAGAACAATTCATCGGCAACAAGGAGACCCGGGCGCTCATCCTCGACTCCGAGTTCCGTAACTTCATACAAGGAGATATCTCCGTCTCGGACTACTGCCACAAGCTCAAGTCGATGACAGACTCACTCGGCGATTTGGGTGAGCCTGTCCCTGACCGAACACTTGTTGTCTCAGTCCTACGTGGCTCGGGCGAGAAGTTCGCGTACATGGGTGCCATCCTCAAGCGACAGAAGTTGTTCCCCTCCTTCACATAGGTAAAGAATGACCTCCTGGTCGAAGAGATCTCCATGGCCAAGCCTGCAGAACCCTTACAGGCGCTCGTCACCACTGCCTCAAGACCTTCCGTCGAGCAAGTTCCTGGTGCACCTACTCCACTGAATTCATCTGCTCCCAATTCTTGGACCAATAAGAAAAATAAAAATAAAACAACCAACAATGCTTCGACCTGTCCTTCATTCTACAATCCGTGGACTGGACTCATCCAGATGTGGCCCGGGGCGCCACGTGGGCCACTTCCTAGTTCTAGCCCCTGGCCCCACTCACCAGCAACAATGAGGTCCTGCTACGCCATTCCAGCAAGGTCAGTCTCCCCACCAGCAACAACAGGCTTTCATTGGTGGGCCTGGTCTTCTGCCCACACCGTCCGGGGCGCCGTTCGGTTTTGGTATGCCGCTTCTCGGCATGCCTGCACCGCCGCTGTAGATGCCTCCACAGTTCACGCTGTCGTCGGGTCTTCCGCAAGCTCCGCCCAGTGCGGTCTGGGACCATAATGACCTCGCTCGCAACTTCAACATGATGACACTGACACCTCCACCAAACACAGAATGGTAGATGGATTCAGGGGCTTCCTCGCACATGGCTTCAAACTCCGGTATTCTTTCATGTGTTTTCTCTCCCGATTATTACACTCCTCCCAGCATCATCGTCGATAATGGGTCCTTTCTGCCTGTCACCTCCATAGACCATACTTACTTTCCATCCGACGATCGTTCGCTTTATCTTCATGATGTTTTAGTTTCTCATGATATCATCAAAAATCTTATATATGTTTGTCGCTTTACAACTGATAATCTTGTTTCTGTCGAATTTGACATGTTTGGTCTCTCTGTGAAGGACCTCCAAACCAGGAACGTGATCGTCAGGTGCAATATCTCCGGACAGCTCTACCCACTCTTCCCCTCGGCGAACACTTCAACTCCTCAAGTTTTTCTTGCGGATGCCCAGTCATCCACCATATGGCATTGTTGTCTCGGTTATCTTAGCCACGAGACCTTTTCTACCTTAGCTCGTAGCTCTGCTATCTCCTGTAATAATTTTGATCATTCACCACTTTGTCATGCTTGTCTGTTAGTCGTCATACTTGTTTGCCTTTTTTCTACTTCCAAATCTCGAGCATATCAGAATTTTGATTAAATACATTGTGACTTGTGGACATCTCTTGTGCCAAGCATTTCCAGTTACTAATATTATCTCATAATTCTTGATGATTGCTCTCACTTTACGTGGACGTTTCACCTTAGAGTTAAGTTGGATACGTTTTCCACTCTCACTGACTTTTTCTCCTTTGTTTCCAACCAGTTTAGCGGCACCATCAAGAGTGTCCAGTGCGACAACGGATGCAAGTTTAACAACTCTAGCGCTCGCACGTTCTTCCTCGCCCATGGTGTCACCCTTCGCATGTGCTGCCCTCACACCTCTCAGCAAAATGGTAAAGCCGAACGCATCCTTCGGACACTTAACAATATCACACGGTCTTTATTATTTCAGACCAGTCTTTCGCCTTCCTACTGGGTTGAAGCACTTCACGCCGCTACTTATTTGCTTAATCGGATACCCTCCAAAACACTAGCTCAACAGACCCCTACGTCGCCCTCCACGGCTCTTCACCCTCCCATAACCATCTACGTGTTTTTGGGTGTAAATGCTATCCCAACGCATCCGCCACGGCTGCCCACAAACTGGCTCCACGTTCTTCTCTTTGTGTTTTTCTCGGGTACTCAAAAAATCACAAAGGATATTGCTGCTTAGACCTTGCTTCCAACCGCATTATTATTTCCCATTATGTCATGTTTGATGAGTCATCTTTTCCCTTTGTTGAAAAATTTGACCCTCTTCCATCATCCGACTTTGATTTTCTTTCGTAGTTTAATGTCATGCCGCTTCCCTTTGGATCCTATTTTCCCTCTCGTGTTTGTGCACGACCAGGTCATATTGGTGACGGCGTTGCACCCACCGTCCCTGGTGCTTCCGTGTGCCCAGGGGCTGTCTTGCAGGCCCCACTACCCAGCAATGCCCCTGACCTGGAGTCACCTGATCAGGGAGCGTCGACTCTACCTTCCGCGAGCCATCCTCCTGGGACGCTTCCTGCGGATTCTGCACCAGCCATTCCCGCTGTGCAGCGTATTACTCCTGTACTGAATGACCACATCATGGTCACAAGAGGCAAGCAGGGCTTTCTCTAGCCCAAGGAGCGCCTCAATCTCCATGCAGCCACTTTTTCACCTCTGCCGAAGACATATCGTGGAGCTCTTGCTGATCCTAATTGGCGCAGCGCGATGTGTGCAGAGTTTGCAACTTTGCAGGCTAACGACACTTGGTCTCTTGTTCCCCGACCGGCTAGTACTAATGTGGTTACTGTAAAATGGTTTTTTTGGCACAAGTTTCTTCGTGATGGTGCCCTTGATCGCTACAAAGCTCGCTGGGTCCTTCGAGGTTTCACTCAACAGCATGGGATTGATTATGGTGAGACTTTTAGCCCTATCATCAAACGAGCCACCATCCGGGCGGTTCTCTCTGTTGCACTCTCTCACGGTTGGCCTAATCATCAGTTGGATGTGAAGAATGTTTTTCCGCATGGCACCCTCACAAAGACAGTTTATTGCGAGCAACCATCTGGTTTTGTTGACTCCACTCATCCGGACTATGTTTGTCGTCTCAACAAATCTCTATATGGCTTGAAGCAAGCTCCTCGTCCCTGATACAATCGCTTTGCCTCTTACATTACTTCCATCACTTTTGTTGGTGCTCGCTCAAATACTTCTTTATTCATCTACCGGCATGGTGCTGATACGGCATATCTACTACTTTATGTTAATGATATTGTGCTCACTGCCTCATCTGATGCCTTGATTTGCAGCAAAATGAGTTTGCTATGAAGGACCTCGGTGATCTCCATCGTTTTTTGGGCCTTTCATTACTCGTAACTGCGATGGATTGTTCCTATGTCAGAGGTAGTACATATTGGACATTCTTGTGCGTGCTGGGATGGTTTATTGCAAACCTTGCGCTACACTAGTTCATATGTGTGCCAAGATCTCCTCCGAAGGTCCTCCAGTTGGGAACACCACTCATTATCGTGGCCTCGCGGGCGCTCTCCAGTATCTCACCTTCACTCGGCCCGACATTGCATATGCTGTTCAACAAGTCTGTCTCTTCATGCACGATCCTGGGGAACCTCATCTTGCCCTCGTGAAGCGCATTCTTCGCTATCTCAAGGGCACTCTCGACCATGGTCTCCAGCTACATCGATCTACATTAAACAATCTTGTGGCCTACTCTGATGCGGATTGGACCGGTTGTCTCGACACCCGTCGTTCCACATCTGGATATGGCATGCTCCTTGGCGATAATCTGATATCTTGGTCGTCCAAGCACCAACACACTGTTTCTCGATCAAGCATAGAGACAGAATATCGGGTCGTCATTAATACTGTTGCTGAGACTAGCTGGTTGTGTCAGTTACTCCATGAACTTCACCAACCCATTCAGAAGGCCACACTCGTATACTGCGACAACATAAGTGTTGTCTATCTCTCTACCAATCCGGTTCAGCATCAACGCACTAAACATATTGAGATCGTCTTGCATTTTGTGCGGGACAAAGTTGCTGTCGGGACTGTTCGTGTTCTCCATATGCTGACAACATCGCAGTACGCAGACATCTTTATCAAAGGTTTTTCATCTTCGGTGTTTTGTGAATTTCGGTCCAGCCTGAACGTTCGTTCTACTCTTACTCCGACTGTAGGGATGTGTTAGAGTTAAAAATAGAATAATAGGATTAAAGATAGAATGTCATCTAACCTTCCATATACACGTATCACCTGTATGGTATTGCTGATATCACCAGGTTCTGTTTCTATAAACCAGTTGTTCAGATACGGCAAGCACTGCTATATATCGTAAGCCTTGGTAGTCAATCAAAGCATTGTGTGATTACGTGAATTAATCATGTTTTCAGTCACCCATCCCCGGCACCACAAGACCTTACTGATCGGCAGACGGTGTCATCAATGATATCGTTCGAGGAACTTGGGTCGACGGTCACCGGTAGAGAGGGAGCTAAATTTGGAATGGTGTAGGAGGGGTGGAGGAGAGCAGACATATCATTGGTGGGAAGCTAGGCTCGCGGGGAACACGACGGAGCGCCATTTTTTTTGGGCCAGCTGACAGGTTCTTGGGCCAGCCAGACAGTCCACTTAGAAACTAAAGCCCATTAGTGATCCCCGCCGCCAGAAGACGACGCTGGCCAGGAATCCTCCAACTCAACTCCAAACCCTTGTCCGCCCCGCCGGACTAAACCCCGCCGCCGAAATGCTCCTCCGCCTCCTCCTCCGTCGCGGCGCCGCCGCCGCCGCAGCGGCTGGCTCTGGCGGCGCTCTCCCGGTCGCGCGTGCGGACGCGCCCGCGTCCTTGCTCCGCGCCTCCCGATCCTACGCCAAGGCCAAGGTCGGGGGCAAGCCGGCGGCGTCCACGTCGAACCGAGGCAAGGTCCGCGCCAAGGCCCCGCGCGGCGTGGCATCGGCCGACGAGGTCGCCGCGGCGGGAGAGTCCGCGGGCGGTGGCGGGGTCGAGGACGATGGCATCGACGACGAGTTCGAGCTGCCCACCGACCCGCTGCCCCCTACCTACGACCCCGCGCTCGATGTCGGCCCCGGCGGGCGCCCGCTCTTCGCCTTCACCGACAACTTCGGAACCTTTCACCACCGTGACGCCAACGTCTACGTCGACTTCACGTACGCATCCTTCCTCATCTCTCTCCTAGTCTACGTCTCATTTGATTGGATCCGAATACGCGTCATGTTTGGATCTTACCGTGACATTGTCCGGCCAAACTAACAATTGATACGTAGTATTACTGATTTGCATGACTTAGCAGTTAGCATCTTGTTGATATCTAAATTACGCATTTTGTTCTAGGAAGCACCTTCTCTCCCTTTTATGGCAGCTTTTTGGTATCGCAGATGAAATGGTTTAGGTAATCTGCTGGAGATGCTTGTAGATGACCAGAAAATCTTATATGAATACGTAATTCAGGTTGATTTTATTATACTACTGGAGACTATCTCGGGATTTTTTTTTTGTTAAACCAGTGTATGGATTTCTTTTCCAGATTGGATGAATGGAATGCCATATTACCAGAGGGTTTGCCAGCAGGAATGATGAAGGAGTTTCAGGAGACGAGACGGTGTGCTGTGATGGTGAGAAAGAGCTTCCTAGATCTCCGGGATAACTTCCGTAGAATTGTTGATCCAACCATTACCTCCAAATGGAAAGGTATTTAGTGTGTTCATATTTTTCATGTATAGTGTGTTACTCCCTGTTTAGATAGTCTGTAATGTATTAGATTTGACTACGGCACACTCTGCTTTCTTCTTGGACACAAGTGAATGATTTATGTATGCTTTGCTACTTTTTTCGCAGCATGCATTTAATTAACTAGTTTCATAATCTAGTTGACACAGTTATTGCTTATTGCAAACAGTGGTAGAACAAATGCTGCTCTAAAAAATATGCATGGTATGGTGCCAATGCTAATAGTTATTTAGAATTAGGCTGCATAACTCTAAAAGAGATACAATTTTCATTGAGCAAGATCAATAGCAAAAAGTGGCCTAATTGCCTTATGTATACGTTGCTGAGATGTATCTAAAACAAGTTCTGATTTTTTTCATACTACTTTGCTAACCAATGGCATTTTAAATTCAGAGCAAATAGATTGCTGTCACTCTATTGGTGCGCCGATAATAGTGCATTTGATAGTATTTCATTTTTTTATCCCAATGTTTGTAACTTGCAAGAGCGGTGTTGTTTAATTTGCATCATGATAAATTTATAGCTTTGAAAATCCATGCTTTAGGTTCTCCTATACATAGCACATTATCTCTTTCTTTGTAAAAAAATTAAATCTGTCTAAGATTATCCTCTCTTATTAACTATTTCCCATTTTTTTTCAGATATAAAAAAACAGATCGTTTTGGATGGCCCTCGGAGTTGTGGTAAAAGCATTGCGCTTGCTATGCTTGTTCACTGGGCACGTACTGAAGGATGGCTTGTATTCTATGTTCCACAAGGGAAGGATTGGACCCATGGAGGATTCTTCTATAGAAACACATACAGCGACTTTTTTGATACACCACTTCAGGCTGCAAAGATAATGCAGGTTACAAGCCTTTATATGATCTATATATTTTTGTTACCACTATTTGGAATGAAAATAGAATGCTTTATAGCCATGAGCTGTTATGCTTTTATTTTCAATTTTTCATCTATTTTGTATAACGACTCCAAATTATGCTACCTTGTTGCTGTTCATAATATTAATTTATAACCATCAACTGTGAAAACAATTCCAAGAATACCATGTTTGGATTGGTGTCCACGACACAGTAATCTACAAAGAACCCTCTCATGTAACCTTTGATCAGTATATGCTTCATTTCTAAACTTTTCACGAAGAGGCTCTAAAATTGTGGAATTTAAGTTCGCTTATTTGCTTATAGATCGATATTCTTTTTAATGTGTCTTAATCATGATATGCCTTTTTATCATCAGTACCTAGAGTATAGCAAACATATCTGTCAGATCTCAGTTGTATTTGTCAAATTGTGATTCTTGCTATCACAATCACAACAACGTGAATGCCATAAACTCATGGTTGTTAACTTTGTTGCCGTGTTCCTTATTATGCTTGGCTTAATGATTTTCGATCAAATGTGTATGACTGGTAAAAAGTATTTTCTTAATATCCTGCCCATTCACAATGAGTTATATTTTGGGTGTACACAGTACACAATCCCTGAAATGCAATTCTGACCATTAATTCGACTATAATTTAGTTGTAGAATCTTACACAGTTATATTGATTAAAGTACTTTCAAGATAATTCTGCACTTGTCAATTGTATATGTCCAATCCAAATGTTAAAATATATAGTAGATAGACAAAATTTAAAAGCTATACACTCTTTTTTCTATTGCTGCTGCAGGATTTCGTGAAGTACAATGGAACACGCTTGCAGCAATTACCTTGTCAAATATTTGAGCCTATTCCCCTAGGAGAAGGTGCTGGTGTTGGAATGATGAAAGGGGCTGACACAGTAGAAATGCCTGAAGGGTCCACATTGTATGATCTCATTCAAACTGGGATAACCAACTCACATGCTTCAGTTGGTATCTTAGTTCGCCTAAGGAAGGAGCTATCACTTGTTAAAGATGTTCCTGTACTGTTTGCTATTGATCAGGTATTGTTTGGAGTGCTGGTGTCCATAATTGAAGTTGCCTGCTTTGCTTTTACTTCTGTATCTGATAGTTATAGTGGATAAAGCATCCATTAATAACAAAACACGATAACATTTTTCTTTTTCTTTTTGCAGTATAACAGTTGGTTTACATTCAGTGATTTCCAGGAGCCTGTAACTGTTAGGTCTTGTCGACCAATTCATGCAAAAGAGCTTACAATGGTTGGTTGCATTGAACTGCTTACATCATCTCAAGCGTTATATTTTGTCCTTTAAAATCCTCCACTGAAAGTTCCAAAACTTTGCACATTCTGTTGTTTATTTTTTAGCTTTTCTTTTTTGTGTGATGGTGAGTCATTGCATTCTTTGGCTTGTCCATTTTCTTACCTTATGCAACCACTGGGTTGATCTATTTTGTTTGCAAATATAGTTATTATGTGGTCTGTGTGATTTAGTTTTTGAAGATCTGTTTCTCAATTCGTGGTCGGTGTTTTTTTGGTAGTGGTGGGTGGTTCTGAGGTGTTCTGCTTCAAACTCCAGTTTAGATTTTGATCGATGCCTACCATTGTACCGGCTTTCCAACTATTTTTGTCAATTGTGAGCATCCTTTACATTGTTTATGACTCGTGATGCCTATTTTATCTATCACCTGTTCCGACAACTGTTTATGACCTGAAAACCAAAACCATTATATGAATTGTACCGTTACTTTTGGTCCTGTATCCCGACTTATGCCTTTACCCTAGTGTAGATATAAGTGGTATTTGATGTAATTATTTAATTTACTTATTTCTTATACAACAGGTGAATGCCTATAGATCGATGTTGCACAATGATATGATGATAGGAGCCTTCTCGCACTCGACTGCAGTTGGCAAACTACGGCAGGAGTTGCCAGATGTTCCTTCTGATGCTCGTGTGATGTTTCCACGTTACACCGTAGAAGAAGCTGAGACTGCGTGTCACTATTATATGAGGTACTTCCTCTGCAATTTTTTTGAAGACATGGGGTAGTGCCCGGATACTTTAAGAGAGGAGGATGAGGTACGGGCGATCTCAGGATCGAACCCGCACGGTCGGGGGCCACACCTGGACCTCCCAACCACCTGGTCTCTGGCCGGTTCTCCTTCCTCTGCAAAATTGACAATAGTTCTGCCTAGTTATAGATAGAATATTATGCCATGGCTCATGGCTGATAGTCACATAAGCTTGAGCAAGTTTTCAAGTTTGTGTTACCTGTGATCTTTGAAATGCCGTCTTAGTACTCTAGTGGAGACAATCAATGCTGCAATCTGTTTGTTGGTCAGGCAAAAGATCATTCGGCGGGAGAACTTTTCAGAAGAAAAGTGGAAAAAGATATATTATTTATCAAATGGAAATGGCTCAGAGATGAGGTGGCTTGCTGCCTTTATTTAAGGTAGTAGACTACTGAAGCTATTTACTAAGAAATCTATTTTTAATGATGATTTATAATCATATATGGCATCATATGAATGGATGATCTTTTGAAAGAAAAATTTGTGCCTTAACTGAAATCCCTAGTGACAAATCATTCTAGTTTGACTTCTTCATGCAGATCCTCACGCCTGAATTACGCTCTGCTTTGATGGCTGTCCAAAATGATTATATGCTTCTTTTCCAGTTGCTGTGTTGTTTTACGCACCACATCTGTCTACTGTTGTATACTTATAGCCTATCTTATGGAATTCTTATGGAGAAAAAGGGCTACCTAATTGCACTCAGTTTCTCTCTTTTCCCCCTTGTTGCTCACGAATGAGCATATTTAGCTTCAATGTTGTCACCTCAGATTTTACCTGTGTCATGACAATTTTTTCGTAATTTGTACTGAATAGAATTTGAAGAGCCAAAACTAAGCTTTGGTGGCCATTGTGCTATGGTAAGGCTATGTAAATCAATAATAACATTCACCTTTTATAGTTTTCCATATGTTTTACTTTAGGGTTGTTTTCTATCATCGTTGACACATTTGCAGTTTGGAAAAATCTACTTGAGGTGTCACCATCGTTTCCGTATGTTAGTTATTATTTATTGAGTTCTGCCACTAGTTACTTTTATATTTTGTTTGTATTGTATATCTTCGTACAAGAATTTGAACTGGGAACTACATTTTTTCTCATGAGAAACAAAAGTGTGACATGAATCTGGCTTGACATGTTGTGTTTCGGGGTTTCTTTAATTTTATCTAGTGAGTTTTTGTTTCGTTGATTTTACTGTAATGTGAATAATGTTGTTATGCCCTGTTAGTTATATCTTCACCCGCCTACGTGTTTGGTTCCTCCCGTGCATGAGCCGCACGGACAAAAGCAAATCTTTTAGCGATGATGAGTGCATCAGTTAGACTCTGCAGCACTCCAGACTCTGCAGCAAGTTGTGCCTCTCCTTGCCTGTCTAGGCTAGGATTGCCTTGGGAAAGCAAAACTGGCTAGCTTGGTTTAGCAAGGAAAAGGCTTGCCTGCACAGAACACTACGAATTGAAATCAACTCATGTTCCTGCCCACCCATCCAAGCCTTGTCAAATTGTAGAGTTTCCTTCACTGGCCAAGATTGTGCTAGGATCACTCTCGTTGAGAATTATGATAGCAATGGGGTGCTATAGTGACGGCAGCCAAAATCGATGAAGAGCTAAAGATATCAGGACAGAGGAGGACGGCTCGGTTTCTTGCTGTGCCGCCTCGCAACGCCGGATCGAGGATGTGCGGCACTAGCATCTCGAGCTCCTTGTCCGTGAGGATGTGATCGTCGCGAAACTCTCCCTCCATCCACTTGACGACAACGATGGGAATGAAAATGGACGTATATAGACAGATAAGATGTTTTTCCGTATCTATATCTACAAAATAAATTTGGAAACGAATGATATTAATCTTATATTGATTGTTAAGAGCATGAAGTAAGAATAATGTACAATTCGGATATTTTGGTTAAGACCGAAGACCGAATCGAAATTTAAGTATCCAAAAATTTTGGGTACCTAATATTTGTATAACATTTCGGGTAGTTATTTTCAAAAACCGAAATTCAAAAAGACCGAAATAATTAAACTGAATTTAGCAGGTAGACCGAATGCCCACCCCTAATCATCTGCACCTCAGACTAGGATGCATTACATTTTTACACGTCTACGCCTATGCTTGGTTTTTAATCAAACCTTCTGTTGATTTTTACACTGCACCTACGAGATGGGCCATGAAACACACGGCTGAGCCCACTTCATGTCTTATCACTTTCCAGCCCAACCACACGTGCAACTTTGAGCTGCCACATTACGTTTTAGCGAACCCAAATGCCCAACTGCTCAATGTCCCAGACTGCTGGGCCGCCCAAGTGAACGCCTAGATGACGCAGATGGCATCGCACCGTTCGCGCGCGCCTCGCTGGCCTCTGTCACGACCGCACAGTCGATTCGCCGAAACGTTCTCGGGGACTCGCTTTGATTCGCAACCCTAGGTACCGCCGTCCGGAGCCTCCTTCGGCCACGCCACCGTCGCCTCATCCTCTCCGCCGACCCGACCCGACCCCGCCAGGATCCTCTCCTTCGGCCACGCCATGGACGGTTCCAAGGTGCTGATCCTTCCCCCCTTCCATCTTCTCTGTTTGTTTCGAATAAAAAAAAGATTCAAATATATCCGATCCTTTTTGGACAAAAAAAGATTCGGATATTTTTCAGATTTTTATTCGGATATATCTTACAAAATATGAGTATCCGACTATTCGAACGGATATTACATCATTTTCGATCCGATATTCGAATTCAAATATTCGATATCTGATCTATATCTCTTTCAGAATATAAATTGAATATTTTCGGATCGAATATCCGAACGGATCGGAAAATATTCAATCCGTTTTCTTTAACCCAGCTGAACAAACCCACTGTAAAACAAAAACCGGCCCAGAAGCAGGCCCAGCAGCACAGACCCTAATCTTCTCGCTGGCTGCTCCTCCCTCAGAAGCCAACGCACGAGAGCAGCCGCGCCGCCACGCCCGTCGCCCGCGCTCTCCTCCGCCACGCCCGCGCTCGCCGCCGCGTCCACCTCGCGCTCGCCGCCCCGTCCACTGCGCTAGCCGTTGAGCTCGCCGATACGCCCGCCGCCCTCGCTGTCACGCCCGCCGCCCGTGCTGCAGCTCTACCCTGCCGCCAACTCCCGTATCGCAGGGCTCCATCGATCGCGGGCGCCGGTGCTCGCCTTCGGCCAAGGCAGCGGCCGCACCATCGGCCGCGCACACTGGCACCGTGGCCCGCGCGATCCGTCGCCCGCCCGCCTTCTCGGCTTCTCGCATCGTCGCCCAGTGACCAGCAACCGTCGCCTGACTTCTCGCGTCGTCACCAGGTGACCAGCAGCCCGTCACCTGAGTTCTCGCCTTCTAGCGTCGTCGCCCGGTGACACGATCCTTCTCCGGTATGCTTCTGAATTTTCATACGAATTTCTGTTTTTGTATATGAGAATTTTCATATAATTTCTGAATCACAGCAGTCCAATTTGTGTATATGTATCAGATTTTTAGTATAGTACTTGTCTCTGTCGTTCTAATTTCTGAATCCCCTTGTAATAGATTGCAGTTCCATTTAATTTAATTCTTACTTTTGGCTCCTTTTTTGGTTGCACTTTATTTCCTGGTTGGTCTAGGGGATCACTGGTGTTATGGTTGATGGTCATGGTAATTAAATAAACTAGGTTGCATCTTTCTTTCCTCAAACACTACTTTTCAGTTAGGAGGAGACATGTCAAAGAGAGAAGATAAGAAAAGAAAAGGCAAGAACAAAAGAAAGAAGAGTGGTAATATTCTTGAAGATGTAGAACAGGATACATTAGCTGCTGGAGATGTGAAGTGTGGTAATGAAGAGAGAGAAAAAAGTAAAGATAAGAATGAGGCTGGCGAAATGGGAAAGGAGAAGGTGGAACAACAAAAAAGCAAGAAGCGAGTGCGGTTCACTGATGCTGTGGAGGTCTTTGTTGATGGTGTTAATGATAAAGAGAGTAATGAGGATGTTACTGATGAAGAAAGTGACAAGGGCAGTGAATCCGAACTTGTGTATGGCAAACGGTTCACCCGAGAGGAAGATGCAAAACTAATGGAATCAATCATGAACTATGCAGAGGTTATTTTCCTTGCTCTGTCGTCGATACATTTTGATTTTTTTTTTAAATTCTAATGTATCCCTCGTTACAGATGAAACAATTAGGGGAGAAAGGATTAGACATGATTCGTGCTAGTAAGAAACATGCAGAAGTCAGAGGTTGTTGGAGTGAAATAGGTAAGCCAAGAACATATGGAGCTACCTCTTACAAATTCCCTCCTATATTGGTTTGCTTCTTTTTGCTAGTGTAAGCCTGTAAAGAAACAAGTCCTTTTTAGGGCTCATATGTAACTGTTCATTGCAAATTCTATTTACATGGAACATACACTTTGCATATGCTCTGGGAAATTGGTTAGTGAATGATGGAACATTGATCGCTTCAGTAAAATTGCACACTTTTTTGATCTGGGTCACAAATGACTTATGATGGTTACTTGTCGACACCTTCTTTATTGAAAAACATTACCTTAGAGTTTTTGAATAATGCATCATTCATTGCATCTTTTTAGTCAAAGTGTATGCTTTCCTAAACTGGGTAGCAAATGAATTATGATGGTTATTTTTTGATGCACCTTTCTTGCAGCAAGAGCATTACCTCATAGACCTCCTGTTGCTGTATACAAACGAGGACGGATTTTACTCTATAGGAGTACTGTACGTAAATGGACTGAGGAGGAATACGAGGCTGTTCGGCGGTAAAATAAAATTCTCCTATTGAGACGGTTTGAAGTTTAAAACATTTAATTTACTTTTCTTCATTAGCATTGCTAACTTAGTAACTTTACTTTATTTGTGGTTGAAATGGATCATGTTATTTTTGATGTGGATTGGATGCATTTTGAATTCAAGTTTCTATATTTTTTGTGTTTGAGCTGTAGAACTCAAACAAAAAATAGATTGCATGAATCACAATATGCGCCATTCTAAAATGAGCTAAGAGATGGAGAGATCTAAAAGCCTAATTTCATTTTCTGATAAAATCAACTATGATGATACATTGGCATATATGATAACATGCTATATTGCACTATCCCTTCCTTTAAGATATTACCCTCTGTCTCACTTTATAAGGCGCGTTTTAACTTGGAGTGGTCGGGTAAGATGCACTTTAACTATTAATTTCTCTTTTAATATAACACTACTATCCACCAAACCGTAATCATGTGATTGCACATTGAAAATCTAATGGTGTAACTTTTGTATAACGAAGCTCATATTTGGTTAGCCTATTTGCTTTATAAAATGGGGTGGAGGGACTATTCTTTAGTTAGAGATGGAGTTAATGAGTTTGTTTTCATGTTTAAAATTTTGTAATATATTTGCTGAAGTTAAAGTATTCTTTTGACTATTTTTTTGCTTGTATATATTGCCCTCTGGCTTGGGTAATTTGCATCATCCTGGACTGTCACCCTTTCACAACATATTTCATGGCAATTATCTTGAGAAATAATGTTGATGAGATTGTTTTAAAAGCTTAATATGATTAGCATTACCATGCATGATACAGGTTTGTTGAGAAGAACGGCCCAAGTTGGCAAAGATTGGCAGCTCAACTTGGAAAGAGCAATATCCATGTGAAAGATTGTTGGAGGAGGATAAAGCCTCTAAACTTAAAAAAAGGTGCATGCTACAGTTATAAGTTTATCCCAGTTTAGCGAACTCATCTTTTAGGCATGAAATATTTTTTTGTTAGTTTGTAAACATTTAAGTATCTCCAATTTAACATGGTATGAATTATAATGGGTTCACAGTAGTTATACCTGCCTTTTTGTGGTAGATATTAACACAGAATGTATCTAAGATATCCAGGGTATTTCCTGAAAAGAGGTCAATGTCCAAGCTTTATATGGTTAAAGATCATCTGTTGGCGCCAATGTTTCAAAAGATGCTAGGCGGGTGGTGACCCTCCGCCTAGAGCTTAGCCTAGGTGTTATATAATGTAGTAATTTTATTTAATATATATATATAAACAACCTTCTTTCCTTATCTTATTTCCCTGTCTTCCTCTCGTCTTTACTTCCCCCCCCCCCCCCCCCCCCCCCCCCCCCAAATTTTTCCTCTGTTCCCCTTTCCTCTCTTAATATTTTTCTGAGTGAGCCGAGCAGCTCAGTACTACTTAATAATTTTCTAACTTTCAGCCGTCTGCAACTCAATAGTTTTTTGACATCATCGCGGAAGCCGACCCACTGGATCAACCCGTGCGGTAGAAGGCACTGAAGCGTGCGTATCAGACCCTGCAAACAAAGCTCGAGGAGAGTCGGGCAAACAAGGTTGCGAAGCTCGTACCAGTTGTGCCCGGCTGGGGCTGGACGATTCAATTCTGGTGGAATCTCCCAAAAATGCACGCAGCATGGAGTAGACAAAGCTCGTGAGCACTTGGCTGTAGCAGAGGTGAATGAAGGAGTAACAAAACGTAGAGAAGACAATTTGTGACACACAGGAGCTGTTGTTGGAATTTTGCTAGGGGCATCCCATGAACAACAGGAGAGGTCATATTTCTGGCAGTCTATCTGTAATTGGGCTATATATAGCTGGATATTTGTGAGCAATAAATCAAGGGAATTTCGAGTTTAATCTCAGTCCGGAATTCAAACAGCCGCACTGTACAAGTTGTCGCCGTCGCATAAGATGCCTCACTTTGCTACCGTCACGAGCGGAGAGGAGTGAGGAACAAATTGACTAGGGTAGGCTGAAGTGAGTGAGAATATAGTTCTATATACCCATATCAGAAAAGTGAACTGTCGTATCTCATTTGACGGTTCTCGTCCATTGGAGTTCCAGGCGTGCCAGGCGTAGCCCAATTCCTTACCAGTCCACCCGACTTAGCTGTCCTACTCACCCACCCCTCGCCTCCACTAGCCACCGCCACTGGGCCATGTTGAGTTAATCACGTCTTCTAGAAGTAATAGAGATTAGGGAATAGTTAGAAATAGACTTTAGAGATACAGTTCAAGTTTGAGTCCAAGGTTAGACAAAAGTCATAAAACAGTTTTTAGGGATGTTTTCTCTCTGTAAGGGGTCTTTATATACCTGTGCAAACCCAAGGAATAAATCAAACAATTTATAAAAGAATTTACATCTTTCATTGAGCTCGAATTTCCAACAATTGGCATTAGAGCCGGTTCAAGTTGCGACCCACTGCCGCAGGAGGGTGTGCTGCCGTGGGTGGTCAAAGCGCAGACGCATGCGAAGCTCGCTCGAGGATGGGGACGCGAGTCGGTGCGAATCGAAGCAGATCTCGATCGGGTGACACTATATCGAGGGAGATCCGAGGTGGCTATCGGCGTTCCGAGGCACAGAAGGAGGACTCGTGTGGCTAGGAAAGGCTTGACGTGGACTGGAGCCATCACACAGGAAGCTTGGTGCGAATCCAGTGGATCTTGGTGGCATGCGCTCGCGTGCAGCCGCAGTCACGCGAATTCGATGCTCAAGACCCGAACTCGGCCAAGGTTCGTGCGGAACCAAGCTACGTGGCCTTGGGACTGGGATCTGATGCTCTACCCAACGAAGGCATCGTGACACTTGGCATTCGAAGGCACGGTCCTGATCGGCACGCTCGCCCTACGCGTGTCACAATTATGCCGACAACGAAGAAGGTGGAGAAGCGGCTCCCAGCGCATGTCTGCTGATAAAGGGGAACGTCGTGGAGGATATGACATCATGTGGACTTTGGCCACGTCGACCTAGTGTTGGTAGAAGAGTTTTGGCTTGCTGGGCTGGTCCGTAAGAGAAGCCTAGTGATGTGGAAAGGCTGATGGGCTGGCAGGTGTAGGTGGACAAAGGTAGTAACGAGCGTGAGAAGGAATCTCCTGTGGTCTTGCCGTTGGTCACGTTGGACAAGAGAATAAGCATTGGAGTAACGCTGGTAGTCGACGTGCAGCTGGGCCAGTCACGTGGGCTTAATGACTTTGGGCCAGGTGAAGGAAGAAGACCATGTTTGGGCCAGTGTACCAAGAACGTTGATGCTAGTCACATGCAAGGGAGGTGTACCAAGAACGTTGCAGAGTTGGTTCACGATAACGGAGGTGTCCGTGCGAAGTAGGATGCTCAGGATGATGTGTTCATCCCACTCAAATTCGTGCTCTGGATGATGCGTTCATTGATGTGTTCGTTCCAAGAATGATGTTTTTGTCCCAGAGATCCAAACCCATCGTCCTAAAGGTGACTAGGGTTGACTAGTGAGGAACACATCCCACAACCACCGCCTTCCTATCCAAATCACGATCCAGACCCGCCTGTTCGTTCGACACCTTGCCTGGCCGCTTCCCAAGCTGCAGGCGGCTTCCTCCTGCCTCTCTCCGATCCCCTCCAAGGCTTCAACTCCCCTCTTCCCCTTCACATGTCGAGAACCTCCTTGATCACCTTGTCATCGCTTAGGCGCCTAGGGCACTAGGCGTCCACGCATGATTTTACAACACTGCCCCCTCCGTCTGCCTCGCTGCCACTTTACCCCCTAGGCTAGGCGGTCGGCCAACACCAAACAATTAAGTGCCCTAGGCGACCGCGTTGTAGCGTCTTTTGCAACATCAGTTGGTCTGATCTTTTTCCCTGGCGCTTGTTCTGATGTGGCTGCTCATGCCTGGTCTGACTCAGCCCAGAGGCGTGCACACTGCCAGGAGGGGGTATTGGTTTTGTTAGAGTTGCAGTTGGTTTGGGTTCTATTCAGATCAGAATAAAACTTGGTAGTTTTGAATAGAGTTGAGAGTTGATCTGTTTTGGATAAAAGCATATCAGTTAGAAGTTGAGATACGATTTTATCTCTAGCGAGTTTAAATCTGGTAGGACTCTATTTTTATAGACTAAATAGCAGGCATTTAAAGGTCATCAAGTGGTAGCAAGTTGTAGCACCACCAAGTTGCAGGTCATCAAGTGGTAGCAATTCGCATCAAGTTGTAGCCAATTGGTGAGCTTCTGTACTTGGTCAACAAGACGAGAAAAATCAATTTTAGTGTGAATAACACCGTAATTACAACAATTGTAGCATCAAAGCCTCGTTCAACCCTGAAGAAGAGTTGATCAATATGTCTACAACCACGAACACTGTTAACAACACCACAAACAACCTTTGTATAGCTTGTGAGGGGGAGTAGTTGGATGAGCTACCTCATGCTCACCTAGACCAATTACTCAAAGTGGGCAATTATGATAAATGTAGTTGAAGGAGCGGTTGTTGCGGAAGGTGGTGAAGGGTGGCATGAGCAAGCAAGAAGACATTATGGTGCTAAACATTCTTGTCAGCATCACTCTGACGGAGGTGATTGCTATGATTGATAAGAAGTTGACCAATGAGGCTTGGGAGTGTACCAACCTCATGTGGGTGGAGAAGACCAAGTGAAGAAGACTACAATAGTTATGTTAGAGACCACTACCTCCATAGATGGTGAGAGTGTGGAAGATTAATTGCTTTGGCCAAGTGGCTTGGTGTCTCGCCCTGCATCACTCACGATGATGGTAAAAGAGTTCAGGATCATCAAGACTCTCAACAATGTTGTAATAAGTGTCACAGTGATTCCAACAAATAGTGGTTGCGATCACGATGTTGTTGGACGTGTCATCTCTCACTATAGCTAGGGTGATAGAAGGTTGAGTTCTTGAACGTGTCATCTCTCACTATAGCTAGGGTGATAGAAGGTTGAGTTCTATGGAGAAAGCCTTTGACAGGATGCCACATCAGGAGTTCTTCACAACGGCCAGTTCTACCTTTGTACACCTTTGTACCTTACACGGGAGGATTGGGAGGTGTAACAAGAGAAATGTGTTGCAAAGTCCGCAGGTTTGTCGAGAACTGGCGGCCACAAGAGGTGTCAATCATTTACTCGTTGAGCAAAAGTGATATGAAGCTCACTTGTGTCAAAGATGCAAAAATTATAATCATTAGGCTATGGAGTGTCGCTCCCAGCTCAATCAAGCATAGGCACACATGATGATGGCTAATGAGGAGGGCACCTTGATGGTAGCAAGGTGGTGTCTTACTGAGATGGGCATGGAGTATAAGGTGTGACCATCGCTAGAGGAGTTGGTGGAAGCACGCATCTTCGCTCATCTCGACAATGAAGACAACACCCATGTTGCACCGTCGACGTTAATGTAGTTGGCACAATGTGCTTTTGGGATAACACGTTCGTGAAGGTCAAGAGTCAAGGTGTAATGGTATACACCTATAAGATAGTGGAGCTTCAGATGCTCGTTGGTACATACCTTTTTCGCTAGCTTGACTAGACATCATTAACATCAGCAAGCTGGATAAGGAAGGCTACGACATAAACATCTGGGATGATGAATGTACACAAGGAGTGTGGACTATACTCGATCCGGTTCAACATCATATGCTTAATACAACGTGTGAATATGGAGACACTGACCAACAAGGAGTTTCTGGAGCACAAGTCGATCATGACGAGGTTGGAGCGACGTGCGCACCCATCAAGTTGCAGGTCATCAAGTGGTACCAAGTTGAAGCACCCAACAAGTTTGCATTAAGTTGCAGCAAGTTGGGATGCTTCTGTACTTTGTCTGCAAGGATAGCAAAGGCAGTTTTGGTGTGAATAACATCGGAATTGCAACATGCTCATCCACATGAATTTGCAAAAATTAGGTCAATCTACCTAACCACGTTAATGTGTTGGATAGCTACGTATTGGGTTGCCTTGACAAGGTTGACAAATGAATTGGTTTAATGCCCTTGATCAATTTGGTGTTCGGTTATTCGGTTGTGAACCTAACTACAGGGCTTGATATTCATGGTATCCTCACACTTAGAGTAGCACAATAACTACCCCCTTCCTGCTAGTGTTGTCCAGGCATCGCCTAGGCGACACCTAGGCGTCCGGTCGCTCCAGGTCGGACGCCATGGACGGTCGCCTTGCCTGGATCGAGCGCCGCCGCTGCATTCCGTCGTCGTCGTTCGCCACCGCCGTCGTCCATGACGTCGCGCGCCGCTGCCGTGGTCGCCGCTGCTGTCTCGGCTGCCGCCGTCGTCGTCTTCTGCCGCCGCCGGGCGTGTTGAGGAAAGGGAGAGGGAGTGACCGAGTGAGAATAGAATAGGGTTAGGGTTCTTTTTATGTACCCATATCAAATCTGGACCATTGGATGGACGATTCAGATTAACTGGGCCGGATTTATTAGCCCAAACCGGCGGCCAGAGGCTTCCACCTTGCCCCCGATGCCAGCCGCCCGTCCCAATGCCAGCCGCCTCTGCCCCCAGCGCTCGTCGTCGCCGCTGCCGCCGCTGGAGATCGCCGCCGCTGCTTGGCCGGACGCCTAGGCCGGCACCTGGGCGTCCAGGCGCTCCACAGGTGCCTAGGCGTCCAGACGCCCATTAACAACCTTGCTTCCTGCACACGTGGCTAATATTTAAAGAACTCGCTAACAACAATTGTTGTCCAGTTGCAAAGGACAAGAGTAAATGTTGCCAAGCTCTTAGACCAGCAACAACTACCCTGCAAGAGCACATAATTCCCAACATATCTCGTTGACATGGTGGGCAAGGAGCCACACTCACAAGTCATTGAACATTAGAAGTAAAATTCTTTGCTGGTTAGAGTCCACGGTAATAGAGAATTTCTGGACTACGCACTTCATGCACCTAAGTGACATCCCTATTGTAGGAGAAGTAATCATAGTGGAAATACGTTTAGGTGTAGGGCTTTTACCGAATCAATTAGGAGGTCTACACCTATTTATTCCCTGGGTCACATGTTCTTTCTGACCGCTTCCGTCAACAAGTTCACACCAACATTATTGGAATTTCGAGAAAAATATATACGGAAATTCTCTTGTAAAATTGCTTGATTTATTCCCCGGTTTTGTCCAGCTATATAAAGACCCGTTAGATAGAAAACACCCATAAAACTGTTTAGGACTGTTGTGTAACCTTGAACTCAAACTCTAACTCTCTCTAAAGTCTATCTCTAAATATTCCCTAATCTCTATTAATTTCTAGAAACGTGATTAACTCAACAATCATCCCCTTAATCACATTTTCTAGGACAATTTTTAGGGTGGACACTATAGCACAGGATGATCATTTTACCCTGCACAAACTAAGGGATGAACACTACATTTTGAGATGGGCACTACATTCAGACACAAATTTGGATTAGGCACTACAACCCGGGTTGGGCACTACAACTCTTTGGGGTGGGCAATGCACCTCGATGATGAACACATCATCCTGCATGACTTTGGGATGAACACATCATTCGTGGGACGAACACATTATCCCGTACACGAACACCAATGAGATGAACACACCATCTCCTGAGACGAACACATCATCCTCTTGGAATGAACACATCATTCCGTGTTGGAAATCCGGTATCCTAGACACCAAATCTTCTCTGTTCTAGGTTGCAAACAACTCCTAGGTACTTGATCTGGGGTTGATCAATATAGCAGAAACCTGCTGGTCCAAACAGAGAAGAGGGAGGAGGCCCTGTGTGTAGAGTAGAGGATAGGAGATTGATCTGTCCTGAACAGGAAGGTTCTGCGCAGGACCTGTTGTTGAGTCTTCAACTGTGGAGGACAGCAGCTGCTGGAGACTATTCTTGATGCCGAGCCTTACCACAGTACTGTTTCTGACACTAGTGCAGAACTGAAGGCTTCACAGGGTCTGAATAGTCCTGAGAAGGGAGAGAACTATGCGAGTTTGGGGCTATTCTTGCAGTAGAATATTATTCATCTGATCTGATGGGATTGCGGTACAGGGGGGTGTAGGCTTCTTTTTATAAGCCTGGCTACAAGACTCCTACTAGATTACAACTGTAGATTACAACTGTATCTGTAGGACTCTAAACCGAGTAGGGACTCTATTCTATGTCCTATTTTATCTCTAAGGACAGACTCCTAATTATTCTCCCTGCTGGTGCGCTGTTGAAAGATTTCCAACAATTGGTATACAGAGCTAGAGTTCAGATCCTGCCCCCGGGACGACGTCTCGGGGGTGGCCAATTGGGATTGACGAGCAGAGAGCGCAAGTACTAGACTCCGGTGGCAATCGAGCGTGTTGTCCCCGGCAGTCGCCCTCGGCTGTGGAAAGTAGCAGGAGGTGGATCCACCAGGATCGAGTAGGTCCGGACGAAGAGCGGGGCAGATCCCATCGGAAGCTGGAGGCACAAGCGTCGCGCGAAGCAGTGCTCGAGCGGAGTGCGCCGCGCGCGTAGGAGGTCGGCTGCAACCTTGCAGATGTGAAATAGCGCGCGCTGGAAGACGTGGGCCGACGCAGATCCAGCGGAGGACGCGCGAGACGGGCGACACTCCTTGGCCCAGGAGCCCGCGAGCGGGATCAGAGATTGGCGCACGCTCGCCTGCGGTTGTCTAAGGGCGGTGGGAATCGAGGCTTGGGCGCTCAGCGCTTTACGATCTGGCCAGATCTCTGTGGACCGTGGGCGGTGCAGACTGAGGTCCGGTACGCGGGGACGGATACGGGGGCTGCCCACCATGCGCTGTGCCGTGTGCGTTCAACGGCAGACATCTTATCTCCTTAAGCGGTGCGTGCAGGCTTCCTGCAAGGCGGTGCTGTGTATGAGGGCACCGGTTACATGCTGTAGAAAAAGGAAGTAAACAAAGGATCGGTGGAGACCATGTGCGTCAGGGAGTAGTGGGCAGTGTCAGACAACTGGGTTTTGAGTCACGTGCTGAAGGACCAGAGAGGAAGGGAATGTGAGTGGGCCAAGCTGGGCCTGATTGGTTTCAGATTTTTTTTGTTGATTTGCTGCTGGTGTTCGCATAGCTGGACTTAGTAGTGATGACTAGTCGGAGATCATGTGCTAGTTGGGCCGTACGAGTCCACGATGTGGCATAAGTGATTTGCGGTAACGGGTTGATCGTGATGAGAAGTGTGCTCGAGTTGAAGATGTGACCATGTCGAGTGATTGATTGGAATGAAGATGCGTCCATTTCGAGGTAGAGTGCATGTTGAAGATGTGCCCAACCTAAACTCGTGAGCAGGATGAAGATGAGCCCATCCTGGGGTTGAAGATGTGCCCAACCCAAAGGTGATCGGAGTGTAGATGTGCCCATCCTGAGGTCGTGATCAGGATGAAGATGAGCCCATCCTGAGGTTGAAGATGCGTCCAACCTAAATTTGTGTTCGGGGTGAAGATGTGTCCATCCGAGAATTGTGCAGGGGGAAGATGTGACCATCCTGGCGGTGCAGTTGTGTCCACTCCAAATTAGGTGTGTTCGAGATGTAGTTGTGTCCATCCCAAGGGTGTAGTTGTGTCCACCCGCAAAGTGTGTAGGATGGATAAGTGTGTCTCCGTTCTAAGTGTGTCCTAGAAAACAAGATTAGAGTGTGTTAAAAATAATCTTGTTTTTCTAGAATAAACTAGAGATTAGAGGGTGTCCAGGTAGGACACGATTGATTATTAGAGATAGAGTCCAAATATTTTAGGGAGAGTCCTAGTACAAATTAAGCATAAGAGTCCAATTTAGATTGGAAATAGAGTCCTAAGAGGAGTTAAGTTGCTTGTAAGGGGTTCTTATATTTAGCCGCCCACCCCTCGGCTAGATTAATCAATAAAAATTTTGAGTTTATTATTTTCGGATTTCCAGCATGCGCAACACCATTGAGTCTCATCCGGACTCTTATGCAGGGCTGGTGCACGCCACTGTTAGAATTCACAATTCGGACTCAACATCGCTGGCTGTACCAGCACCTTGCGCAGGGCAGGATCACCAACATTCTGAGCACGAATTTGAGTGGGATGAACACATTATTCACTAGGATGAACACATCATCCCGAGCATTCTACTATACACGGACACCTCCGTTGACGTGAGCCACATTTGTCTTGACTAGTACTTGACCTTCATTGATTCTCTCTAGATTCGTCCCAACCTAGCCGGACTCTTGCTCTTCCTCTGTTTGCTGTTCACAGCAGCCCACAGAAGCACATCCCCTGGTCCAACATCAGAATCGACCCAACCCAATCCACCCACTGCCAAACCACACCAGACCCATCTTCATCCAATTCCTCGAATCTTCTTTGCATGGGCCTAGCCCATCTACTTAGCTGGCTAAGACTTGACCTGACTCTGCTTGTGGTGCCTTGGTCTAAGCGCACTAGCGGACCTGCAGCGTCCCGATCCAGCGTCCATCGTTAGTGTCTCCATTTGTCTAAGCGCATCTCTGTAGTTGCAGTCTCTCCACAACGAGAGTGTTGATGCCACCGTGTGCTCCAGCTTCGTGAGCGTCCTGTTCTCCTCTTGGTGCGCGTCACCCTCTGACGTGATTCCTGTCCGGATGGGGAGGCTATTGCTGCGGACCACACAACCATGACGGGAGCGCCATCCCCTCGCGGCACCAGTGCCCCATCCTCGACCTTGCTACCGACTTAGCGGAATTGCTCCAAAGTTGCGCCATCCGACTCTTGTCGAGCACCGGATCTTTTTGCGATCAATCTGTCCATGCGCGCTGATTGGGTTAAGACTCTCGTCTCATCGCCGCAGTTCCGGACGCACAAACATCGATTACCATGTGTTTTTCACTCGCGCTCGTAGTTTGTCGCCTCCTCCTTCAGCGTTCTCGATCCCAACACGCTCCAGCCGAGCTTCCCTCCCGACTGTCCCGCGCGTGCGCCTCCACGCACCTGCATGTCTCGCGCGAGCTACGCTGGTCTACGTGGCCCTCGTTGAGAACCCGCACAACGGCGCTCCGCGAAGAGCACGTCCTCTCGCGGTAACGATTAGGATCTCCACCAAAACTTTGATTTCCAATTGCTGGAATTCTAGACAAAATAGATACGAAAATTCTCTTGTAAAATTGCTTGATTTATTACCTGGGTTTGCCCAGCTATATAAAGACCCGTGACAGATAGAAAACATCCCTAAAACTATCAGGACTCTTATCTAGCCATGAACTCAAACTCTTCTATCTCTAAAGTATATCTCTAACTATTTCCAAATCTCTATTAATTTCTAGAAACATGATTAACTCAACAAACATTTAGATGTACATTAATAAACAATATCATTATGTTGGGTAGAGATTGTTGATTAGGAAATGTACAGTTAAAAGGCTGGGGTGTTGCCACTGACTACTACAAACTCTATATTTGGTTTGTGTCAACATTGAAATTGCATGCAACAGTCTGCGAAGTTTTGGTTAAAAAAAACAGTCTGCGAAGCTGGTCAAACTGTATGTGCTTTTCTGTAAAGGTCAGACTGTGCTTATATATAATTTGCAAGTAAATAGATGTCAAGTTTGAATTGAATAGATAGATTGTTCACAAGCATCAATGGGTGCTACTTTAATTCGATCTTCTAGTGTCTAAAAATAATTTTTTTGTCATATTAAAGTTATAGTTTGTTTGCTAAATTATTTGTTTCTAAGCTCTCATTAATTGGTGAATATTCAGGAGCTTGGAGCCAGGACGAGTATCAAAACTTGTTTGATTTGGTGAATTTGGACTTGCGTGTTAAAGCCCATCAAAAGACCAATCATGGCCATCGCCATGTGTGTACTTCTTTAACACTGCATAGAGTTTTCGTGTTACAGTTGTTCATCTTCATCAATGCAGATCATAATGCTGCATCCGCACATTCCATATCAGCAATTGATTTACTTTTCATGACAGATAAGAGATAACATTTCCTGGGAGGCCATCAGTGACAAATTAACCACCCGTAGTAACAAGGATTGCTGCTTAAAATGGTTAGTTTACTGCTACCCTTTTAATGCAGTATCATGATTCCCTCTTTGTATCTATTTAATATTCTCTGTTTCAATCTTCTATACATTTTTCTTCTACATCGATATCCTGTCATCTC
Source organism: Tuctoria greenei (assembly GCA_036927565.1). Lineage (NCBI taxonomy): Eukaryota > Viridiplantae > Streptophyta > Magnoliopsida > Poales > Poaceae > Tuctoria > Tuctoria greenei. Next base: position 124,473,063 of record JAYESD010000011.1, on the reverse strand, counting down.
ATACTGAATGGACCATTTTTTATTGCTGAAATGCAGTGGTTGTGTCAATACCTATTTTTATGTGTTTCATTATTGTTTTTTGTGCAATACAACAACTCTTAGTATCTTTAAGTGTAGTTGATTGTTAGACAATCTTCATTAAGGCTGGCAGTAGTGTTTTCAAGCAGTTCGTCTAGTCGTAATTAGTCATGATTAGTTGATTAATCGCGATTAGTCGTCCTTATCACCTAGATGAACCCGACTAAGTATGTCAACCCGATCAGGGTGACCAGAAATCTAGTCGTCCAACTAGTAGTCCCGGTCGGTGCACATGATGCTTAGTTGCCGCCGCAGCTGGCACCATTGTTGTCGTGGCTGCCAGCTTGTAGGCCATCGTACCCGTTCGTTGGAGAGTAGTTGAAGAGAGGAAGACTTCAATTCGGTTAGGGTCAGAGAGAAGTTTTTATATACTAAGGTCTCTTTCTAGAACTGTCGGATCTTAACCGACGGCTCACGTACAGTCTGGGACTCCATGGCTTGGCCCAACCCAACACTTATTTGATTCCTCAACCACCTGCCCGACTTTGTCGCTCTATTATCCACCGCCAGTCACCCACCTCTAGTCATTGCCCACTACCGCCTGCCTCCAGTCCCTACCGCGGCCCGACTTCGCCACCATACGTCGCTCGGATCTGGTCTCGACCCGTTACCCACCTCCAGTTTCATTGTCACCGGGCCGCTGCTCCCCTATGCACGTCGCTCTCTCTTGGCCGTCTAGGCAGGGTTTTGAATCTCACCTGGATGCCTAGGCGCCCGCTAGCCGCTGAGACGCCTAGGTGCCTAGGCCGGTGCCTAGGTGAGTCTCAAGCGAGGAAGCAGAGGCGGGGGAAAGGCAGCAGAGGCCAGGAGAGAGGGGTGCTGGAGCAGGAGAGGGTGGAGGGAGGGAAGCCGATGCAGGAGCAGAGGAGAGAGGGAGGGCAGCCGACGCAGGAGTAGAGGAGAGAGGGAGGGGCGGCGGCTCCGGAGTGGATGGCAGAGGCGGGCACAACCGCGCAACCAGATACAGAGGCGGCGGGGTGAAGGACCCAACCAGGCCCAATAGGGTTATAACCCTAAGTCACCACATCTAACTGTCTATTTTCTATCTACTTGATCCAACCATCCATTGAGCCTTCTTCTTTTCCCGAGCGCACCGTCTTTCGCATTTCTATCGATCCAGCGGTCGTCTTCTTCCATCTACTGCCTTTCTTCCACCTCTTGGCGCGGTGCGGCACCCTATGCCCCTACCTCCCTCCATCCCGACATGCCTCTGCCTTGTCGCCGCCCTGGCGTCCGTTGCGTCTGCCTAGACAGGACGATTGGGTACCTAGACGACGCCTAGCCTTCTCAGGCGAGCGCCTAGGTGGCTCCAGGCGAGGCAAGCGGGCCTGACGTTCGTGCTCTAGCGACCGAACGCCTAGCAGCTGCCTAGGCGTCGCCTAGACGACGCCTTAAAAACAGGGCGTCTAGGGATGGCAAAAAAACCCCAACAAATGTGAGTACTCGACGGGTTTGGGCGGGTGCGGGTGGACATTTGCATGCGCGAGTTTGGCCCGAACCCGACCTGAAGTATTGAGAGTGCAGGTACGAGTTTCATTTTCACATGTTGGTGTCCATGGGTACCCGAAATGGTGTATAATTAAAACTTGGCCCAACCAAAATCCATCCAAAACAAGCCCAACCACGTCTAATGACCACACATGCCATTTGCCAATCCGCCCTGCCCCCAATTTAGGTCATCAACGTGAAGGCCCCCATGCCTCGAGTCCTCGCCCCAGACATGATGCCTCACGCCTGTCTACACTAGTTGTTGCCTTGCCCTTCGCCCTCCGGTTCATCTCCGCAACCTCGATGCTCGTTGTCGCTTACGTCTAGCCTCCGCCTATGTCTCGCCCTTCGGTTCATCTCCGCAACCTCGATGCTCGTTGTCGCTTACGTCTAGCCTCCGCCTATGTCTCGCCCTTCGGTTCGCCTCAGCCCCCCCCCCCCCCCCCCCCCCGACTCTGGCTTCTCCACCCCGACGAGATCTCACATGGATGTTGCCACCGCCTCCTCTACGTGGATCTAGTGCACCGTTGCGGCGTGGCCCTCATGCATGTGGTCGCCTTCGCTGTCCATCCATCGAGCAATGAATGGATCGATCGGACCGATACCACCACCAGGTATCGCCATGCCACCAGCCCACCACCAGGTATCGCCGTCACCTCCAGCTCCTTTGTTGACCTTAGCCCTATGGTTTTGCCAGACCCGACGGGTAAACGGAACCATCCGAAACCCGTCGGGTGCAAGTGCCACTTTTCACCCGCGGGTGTGGGTTCGGGTACGAAATTCCATCTGCACACTTTTTCAATTCGGGCGAGTTTTTGCTCTACCCAATCTGTTGTCATACCTATGACTGTCGGGCCACTGCCCCTATGTCGGCTAGATTTCCCCCCAAAAAAATCAGGACGGGTAGGAGGCCGATTGGGGATCGGCTAGGGTTGATTAGTCGTCCTAGTTGATGATTAATCGTCCTAGTCGCCCCATAGGTGACTATGGTTGACTAGGACACTTGAAAACATTGGCTGACAGTGATACATATTCGTCTTGGATTTTGTATTGTCGCAGTCACGTGAAGTTATTCTGATTGGCTAGACCAGAAAATCCCTATTATTATGTTCAAGTGTTTGAGTTGGTATAATAGTATTGGCTTGACATACACTAAGACCGTTCGCACCGGCGCCCTCTATATGCACCGCGACCGCAAATATAGCGGTCAGGGCCGCAGCAACCGCCCGCAACGGGAAGATTTAGAGGACCTCTAAAATCGCGATTTGAACAGTCCATCTCCAAATCCAGTGACCTCCTGAAGCGACGCAATGCGTCGGAAGAAGAGAGAGGGGGAGAGAAGGGACGTGGAGACGGTTGTATTCCCGCCACAGACCGCGGTGACGACGACGAGGCTGCGTCGCTCGCTTCTTCCTTCATCTCCTCCTCTTCGTAGGCTCACCGAGGACGTACGACGACGAGATGGTTGCGCTCGGCCAGAAGAGGGACCGACACAGGGCCGACACAGGGCGAGCGCGACGCGGGGGAGCGCGACGCAGGGGCGAGCATGGCGCGACGTAGCGCGACGCAGGAGTAGCGTCCAACGTCCGACGATGCTACAGACGAAGGCTCGAGCGAGGGAGCTATGCCGCGATGCTTCTTGCGAGGGAGAGGCCGAGGATGGAGAGGAGCGTGGGAGAAAGCATCGGTAGAGGAGGAGAGGGAAGAAATATCGGGCGAGCCTCCAAGAGAAAAAAAAAAGACGCCGAGAATGTTCACGCTGGAAGGTTCACGGGAGTTGACGACCGGAAGGTTCACGGGAGGGAGAAAATAGGAAGAGAAATAAAAAATTAAAAATAGAGGAGAAATAAAGAAAAGAGAAGGGTGAAATGAATAAAATGAGAAGATAAAAATAGATGGAAAAAAATAGGAAGAAATATGAAATAGAAGAAAAAAATAGTTGTATGATGTAATATAAAATAAATGGTAGTTGATATAGAGGTCAAATATAGAGGTGAACGAGTGCGGAGAATGAAACTGTAAGAGTGAGAATCTTTTAGAGGTGACTGTAAAAGAAGAGAATATTCTATTTATAGGAGCATTTTAGAGTTGCATGAGTGCGAACGGTCTAATGGAACTCAATTGTTTGAACTGTGAAAACCAGCCTGTCTTTACTAACTTGAACGTGCATGTAGTACGGTAGTAAATGTAGTACGGTAGTAATGCCTCTACCTTCCAGTGGGAGGCTATCGAACAGTGTTTGGTCTCACCTTAAAAAGGTTACATGCCCTCGTGTATAGCGCAGTGGCCTTAGAGCATGGTTAAGGCCTGATCCATACCATGTGGTTCCCAGTTCCTAGATTTCATGACCTTTCACGGACTCGGTTTCAAGTATTTCTTCTTGGAATGCAATACCTTGGTGGTGGTCTTTCCCCTTGGGGCCCAATTTGGTTGAATATACTAATTTTGAACTTGTTCATCTAATGCAACTTATCCATGGACAGGTACCAGCACTTAACATCACCATTGGTCAAGCAAGGCGTCTGGGCAGACACTGATGATTACTTGTTGGTGGAAGCGTAAGTTTATATAGATTGCAACTACATATAATTTTCATAATAAAGTGCTACATATCGTTCTCAAATGGAGGTTAATAACCATTTGTTAGCTGTTTACTTTTAAGATTACGATAAGCTGAAAAATGCCTCCAAGGAATGTGAATGCAATATTTCAGTAATTTTTTAGTGCATGTGCATAGTACCCTGTACGTTCCCTATAAGGTCTGTATAACCATCCTGTATGTGTTACCATCATTGTTTTCTGAGAGAAAATTCAGTAGGGAGTTCCTACTGCTATATTGCAATAAAACAAATTAAAGTACAGGCATTAAATACAAAGAACTTTTATACATGACTAGAATATAGCAATATAATCATGTTGATAAATCTGAAATTGGAAGATTAAAAACTCTTTATTTTTTTTAAGTCTAGTAGTCTGTAGATTGCATTCATCTACTCACTCCATCTCAAAATACGTGTCGTCCCTCTGTATCCAAATGACCTAGCAAGGTATTATTAAAACTTCCATAAAGAAGTTGTATTTAGCATCCAAGATTAGGGATGACAACAGGTCGGGTTCGGGTCGGCCAGAGTGAAGACCCACTCGAAACAAAAAAGCATGCGGGAAAATTTTCATACTCGAACACGCACTCGTGGTTAAGTGCACCTGAACTTGCACCTGATGGGTTTTAGGTACCCGGTGGGTACTGCGGGCGGAGGCAGAGGTGGGCCTCGAGCGAGTACCATGGGCGGGCGGAGGCGAGCCTCGAGCGGAGGCGGAGGGGATGCGAACCTCGAGCGAGTTGTGGAGGCGGAGGCCGAGGGACTTTGATGAGGCACAGAGACGCAACGCTAGCAAAATGTGGAGGTGGGCGGGGGCTGTTGAGTTTAATCTTGTTTTCTAAAATATTGTAGAAGTATATTAGAGGAGTTTTAAATATAGAGTTAGAGATAAACTTTAGAGAAAGTTAGAGTTTGAGTCCAACATTAGATAAGACATTTAGACTTTTTTGAGTCTGTTTTTATCTGTAACAGACCTATATATAGTTGGGCAATCCCAACGAATAAATCAAGCAATTTAGTATTAAAACTTTGATTTGAAATTTCGTTTGGATAACCAACAATTGGTAATCAGAGCCAAAGGTTGAAAATTCAGCTCGCTGCTTTGAAGGATGTGCTCCGGGGCAACCAATCCGGGTGGGCGTGAGGCGAGATCAGGTGCACAGACGCGCGGGCATGGGGAAAGTGGAAGGAGTTGAGCTCATCTCTAGGGATGGCAATGGGTCGGGTTCGGGTCGTGTGGACCTCAAACCCACCCGAAATTAAAAAGACCGCGGGTGAATTTTCGGACCCGCACCAGCAGGTGAAAATTGGCACCCACACTCGACGGGTCTGACCAAATATAACAAAAATTCATTACCAGATCATTATTTGAACGACACATTAGTTATTTTGCACTAAATACCAACACTCACCGCGACCACAGTAGCCCACTGCATGACTCCCTCGGTGAAAATGAAACAAGTACGATCAATTCAGTGGCTTAAATGAACATTTCTACTTCCGGGAAACCGAGCTCAAATATCTTTGTAGTTCAAACACATCAGGAGCTGTCAGAAGCTCGAATATCTGAAACCCAGATCTAGGACGATAGAAACTAGTCAAACCATGACTCACCAACCAGAGTGGGAGGAGCTGGCTTGGTTGAGAACTTGGCCGCCACAGCAGGCTGGTATCTCTTTCCAACAGGCGATACAAGATTTCTTCTCTTCGTCCATCTGGGTTGCTAGCGCCACCGCGGCTAACAGCTGCATGGGATTCGTCGAGTCGCAAGTTGAAAGCAGGGAATGTTGGAAATCTGGTGTCTAAGACACCTCACAGGTGATTCAGCACCTTTAGTTCTTGCTCTGTCTTAGCCGCTGATGCTTGCTGGATACTTGATCAGGCCCTGATCAAGCCTACCAATGCTCCCTGGGCAGAATAGAGAAGAAGAGGTACTAGACGTGTAGAACAGAAGGTGCGATCACGTTGGAATATGGAATCTTCTGGTGCCCACGTACAGCCAAATCTGGTGCCGGTGCCTCAGGTACAGCCAAAACTGATGCACAAGAAAACAACAGAGAAGAGCACAGAGAGAGAAAAGTTGGGTGCACAACTTGTATTATTCTGGGTGGGGTGCCAGATACCCCTACCTATGCCATCTATTTATAGATGTGTTACAGATATAACCAGCCCCAAATCCTGTTAGGACTCTAGTCTATAATCTAGACTCCAACTCTTACTTCATCTCTAAGTCTATCTATTAGAGAAACAAACTCTGGACTCTTCTACTTTAACTAGGACTCTGTTGTCTGATCTGTGCACCCCCTGCTCCTTTGTGCGTCCTCCTCTCCCTGACCGAGTTGGACTTGGACCCAGACCCTTGTGTCCAGGGAGAGCACATTGCAGGGAAAGGATCAACCCACATTCTCCTCCCGATCTTGACGTCTCCGCACGTCCATGATCCCAATCCTTTTCATCTCGACGAACTTTTATCTTCCAACTTCTACGTTCAAGATGTTCGTCTCCACCTTGTTGATAGCCGTCGCCCTTAGCCACGAGCAGCTCCTTGTACTTCATCATCTCACCATGCCTCATCCTATCTTCTTCACTGGACTTGATCTCCATGAATGATATAGGCTCCTCCGTGGTGATGAACTTAAGCTCACCCTCCTCCTGGCTTTGTGGAGCGTGTCCTGGAAAGATGATACACATATCCTTCATGATAGGCATCATGTAACTGTCGATGTTCGTCTGCGGCGTGACCAACTGGTAGAGTTTTGGAGGATGCTCAAAAGTTATGTGGGAGCTCTAGTCTTCAACCTCGTACCTTCCCGTAGGGACAACAACACGTTCAGGGCCTCCGGCGCCCTGTGCTGCCCCTGCCGGGTGCTGTCTAGCACTCTTGCGGTGCTGTTTAGGACTCCCAGTACCTCCAGCGCTCCTCCCAGCTGTTGCAGGCTGTCTCCTAGCAACTTCGGCGCCCCGTACATGGCCTCCTAGCCCCTGCAAGGCTGTTCTGGTGCTTGGAACAACTGTTCCAACACCTGGAACAGATGGTCCTATGGCTGCTAGATCCGCGGAGTCGACGTAGAACGGGTTGAAGTCTTCACTTGCTGCTTCTTCGCCCCAATCCCACTTGGCTTCCTCATCAAACACCACGTCACACGTGATGGGACACGCCGATCCACCAGATTGTACATCTGGTACGCCTCCGTACTTGCAGCATATCCAATAAACACCATTGGTGTCTTCTTCACGTACCCTACACGCCCGAAGGTTTTGAGGTAGCGGACATACGGTCGTTGCTCGTGCCAAGCTTCGTAAGGCTTCTTTCCGTCGGGACTATGTGTTGGAGATCGATTTAGAATGTGAACAACTGTCATGACTGCTTCACCCCAGAACATCCCTGGCAGTCCCTTTGCCTTCAACAAGCTTAGTGCCATGTCGACTACCGCCTGGTAGCATCGCTCCACAACCCCACTATGATGCAACGTGTAGGGGCTTGTGAGCTGGTGCCATACGCCGTGCTGAGCGCAATACTCACTGAACTCCTGTAAGGTGAACTCCTTCATGCGATTAGTACAGAGTAGTTTCAGCCTCTTGTCAGACTCTAATTCAGATGTAGCTCAGAACTGTGGAATCAAGTTTGTCACATGTTCCTTGCTTGGGAGAAGATAAAGCCACATGTAGCCACTGGATGAGGTCGAGCGCGCCCTCCGCGCGTTGCGTGGTCAGACAGACCGATCGCATGATGTTGAGCCTGATGGAGTACAACTTGTTGTCGTCGCGCTGTACTCATGTGAGGAGACGATTCTCCTCATCCCGTATCTGCATCACTCCTCCATGTACTGTGATGTTGTAGCTGTCCTCATCTAGCCTGCTGACGTTGATGATATTGGTGGTGAGGCGCGGGATGTACTAGACGTCGGTGAGCCTCCTGTGCTCACCGGTCTTGGCGGCGAAGATGACCGTACCCTTCCCCTGGATCCGCACGATCGAGTTGTCGCCGAACTTGATTGTCCCGACGATGTTCTCATCGAGCTCGAAGAAGACGGTGCGCGAGCCCGTCATGTGGTTGGTCACGCTCGTGTCGAGGTACCATGTGTTGCCGTCAGAGTCGTCGTCGTTGTCACGATGCGTGAAGACACGTCCCTCCACTATCTCTAGTGGGCATGTGAGATGCTCTTGGCTCCTCCTGTACTGAGGCCGTCCTTGTCATGAACAAGACCCTCTTCTGCCTCAGCCATGAGTCTGTTGCCGCGGCTCATCCTGCTCCCACTTTGACCGACAGTCCTTGATCCAATGACTCTTCTTCCTGCACTTTCTGCATTGATCCCGCGGAATGTCCTTCCTTCCTAGAACCCTTCTTCTTCTTTGGCGCGCCCTTCCGGCCGCCCTTCTTTGAAGACTCGGCAGCCCGGTCCTCCTCCACCTGCTTCTCCCACTCCTCCCGAGTGAGGTACATTTGGCCGTCATGAACTTCTTCACTTCGCTACGTCGTGTTGAAGGCATTTTCAGATCCCCTCAACAGTCTCGTCACATCTAACAATGTGAGGGTCGGCACGTCCACCAAAGTCATGATCGCCACCACGATCTATTGGAAGCATTTTGGAACGCTTTGCAAGAGCTTTTGCACGACCACCAACTCCTCCAACGGCTCCCCGAGCGAGGCATGGCGCGACACCATACCGCTCAGCCGTAGCGAGAAGTCTTCGATCCCCTTGCCATGCTTGAAGGCAGAGGCCTTGACCCGCATGAGGGCGATCGTTCTCCATGCCTCATTTGCTATCTTCGTCTCCACGATCACCATGATCATCTCCGGCTGAACGGTGCTGACGAGGATGTCCAACACATCATGTTCTCTTGCTTGGTTGCATTGCCTTTCTCCACCGCCTCCCAAAGCAGGCGTGCTCGAAGCTTGATCTTCATCATTGACAGCCTACTTCGCGTAGTTGGTCTTGGTCAGTATTAGGAATCCAGTTCCCGTGTTCACCTCACGATCTGTTGGATGGGTTGTCGTATAGATCTTGCCACCGGTGACGCTGCCCCTTGCCACCGATGAAGCTGCCCTTGCTGGGGGGGGGGGGGGGGGCGTCTGATCTTCCGTCGTCATGCATCCGGCTCTGATGCCATGAATGTTGGAAATCCGGTGTCTAAGACACCTCAGAGGTGATTCAGCACCTTTGGTTCTCGCTCCGTCTTAGCCGCTGATGCTTGCTGGATACTTGATCAGGCCCTGATCAAGCCTACCAATGCTTCCTGGGCAGAACAAAGAAGAAGAGGTACTAGGCGTGTAGAACAGAAGGTGTGATCATGTGAGTCTGGAACAAGGAATCTTCTGGTGCCCGCATATAGCCAAATCTGGTGCTGGTACCTCAGGTACAACCAAAGCTGATGCACAAGAAAACAACAAAGGAGAGCAGAGGCGTGGGCACAGGGAGAGAAGCTAGGCGCACAACTTGTATTATTTTGGGTGGGGTGCCGGATACCCCTACCTATGCCATCTATTTATAGATGTGTTACAGATATAACCAGCCCCAGCCCCCAAATCCTGTTAGGACTCTAGTCTATAATCTAGACTCCAACTCTTACTTTATCTCTAAGTCTATCTATTAGAGAAACGAACTCTGGACTCTTCTACTCTAACTAGGACTCTGTTGTCTGATCTGTGCACCCCGTGCTCATTTGTGCGTCCTCGTCTCCCTGACCGAGTTGGACTTGGGCTCAGGCCCTTGTGTCCAGGGAGAGCACATATGCAGGGGAAAGGATCAACCCATAGGGATCGGAGGTGGACGGGTTCAACGCTGCAGGGGCTGGGGGTGGCGCACGAGGTTGGGGATGGTGGCGGCGAGGAGTCGGGGGCATGAGGTGAGGGTGTGGGACAGAAGGCAGAGTTCAGCGCCCGTGCCTGGGAGAGTGAGCGGTGTCTCGGGGTCGGGGATGCGGTATGGAGTTAGGTTTACGCTGACTTTTGTGGACTGCAGTGCTGATATGAGCCTTCATGAGCTCATTGGAGTAGGCCTAAATACTTTTCAGGTACCAGACAGGTACCAACGTGTGGAAAAAACCGCACTCGAACCCGTCACACATTGGGTCGGGTGCGTGTGAGACCCACGATGAAATTTTACACCCGCACCTGCACCCGTCGGGTGCCAAACCCGACGGGTACCCGCATCTGCGGGTGCGATTGCCATCCCTACTCATCTCGTCCTCATGGAGCACAAGTGGAGGCCGCGACGTTTGCGTTTGGAGTACAATCTTGGAAGCGGGTGTCAACAGCGCACTTGGTTGGGCAGACCAAAGGAGCTTGGAGGTGCACATCCAGGGCTCGCTGACAGAGATCGAGGTGGAGGTTGTGGATCCGGTATGATGCAGCATGGCTCGGGTGAATCCATGTGGATTGTCGGTGGATCACGATCGAGTTCGGTGCGGATGCTGACAAGGTGTGCTGGACTGCTCGTTGAAGATGCGAACCTTGACCAGAGTGGCCAGATCGAGCGCAACTTGGACAGAGTTCGAGCAGATCATGGTAGTGGATGTGGGATCTCATGCGCAGGGAAGGAGAGGCGCACACGACCACATTGGAGCATAAGATCTTGTCGGTGACGCCAAAGATCAGGCATGTTGTGCGATGTGACTACGACCTTAGCCGCCATTTACGAGGATCCAGAGCGCTCGCAGCATAGAGACGTGCGGAGGGAATCAACGTGATGGGGTCTCGGTGGCTGCCTCGGCGGCTTGATAAATCGGCAATTTCTTGGAATCACACAAGGCTTTGTTCACGCGTGAACGAGGAACAGGGGAGGAGGACTTGCATGTCTTGTTGGGCCTTATTGGGCTTGGTTGCTGGGCTATACGTGAACTGAATTTATCTAGTGAGGTGGCATGATGGAGTGGTGGACGACGGAAGGGTGGCAAACTGCTGCTACCAGTTGGCTGCGCACACAGGGCCATGTGGGCTTGATGCCTGCAACACATGTGGGTCAGATGGATAACAGAGGAAGAGGAAGTGGAAGAGGAAGAGGAAGGATTGCTTCGGTTGGGCTGGACTCAACTGAGCAGAACGCGTGGAAAGAAGAGCATGGTTGGGCTGGTGGGCTTGGGCTGTGTTGGTGTTAGTCACGTGCAACGGAGGTATGCAAAAGACGTGGTAGAGGTGGTTCACAACAACGGGGTGACCGTGTGGAGAGGGAGAGGTGTGCTCGAGGTGAAGATTTGACCATCTTGTGTGTGTGATCGGGGTGTAGATGCGCCCATCCCGAGGTCGTGTGCATGATGAAGATGAATCCATCTTGGGGTTGTGGATGTGCCTAACCCGAATTTGTATGCGAGGTGAAGATGTGTCCATCTTGCGGATGAAGATGTGTCCATCACAAATTTGTACAGGATGAAGATGTGACCATTATGAGAGTGTAGTTGTGTTCACTTCAAGATTAGGTCTGTTCCAGATGTTTTTGTGTTCATGCCAGTCGGTGTAGTTGCATCCACCTTAAACGTCGATTGTGGGTCTGACCCGCGGGTAAAATGTTGCACCCGCACAACAGGTACCTGTACCTGTGGGTAGGGTTGCCATACCTGTCCAGGATCATATAAAATAAGTTCAGATGTATGTTTCACTGGATTTCTATCCATGACTAAATTGCTTTGCTGAAATTACACTTGAAAAACAGTGCTATATTGTATTACCAAAAGTATGCATGCCATTTTTTGCTTTCAATCTTTTGTTTTGTTTCCTTTCATTTATGTTTTTGGTATAATTTTTGTGTACTTCATTTAGTCCATTTTTATTTTCAATTGATCACTCCATTTTTATTGAATGCTATATTTCCCGTATAGATCTAAAAGCTTATGAACACTAGCTAATGCCTGCAGTAAGATGTAGTCAATACTCAATACTCAATACTCCAGATGAATTACAGAAAGAAAAAAAGGCATTCCGCCTTGCCACCACAACATGTATGCACCAAACCAATTGCCGTATAAATATGACACGTCTGTTGGTCAGTTGACTTGTCAGTAGAGCTTTTCACAAGTTCAATGTTTTGTATGTTTGATTATCAAGTATTCCACTCATTTTTATACAAAAATCTAGTAGACTTCATTTGCCATTCATTAATGTCACAAACTATATTTGATGTATTATTTATTTCTTCATATGTTGCGTAATTACTTAACTAGCTTCTGAATTGAATTTTTCCCAGTCTCGAGGGTTTCTTAGCGTTGCACTTAGCATTTACATAACTAAGAACATTCCATTTAGTTGCATGGTCCATGTGTTACGGTTTTGGTGTGGAAAAGTTACGTGAATGAACAGAATAAAACACAAATCTTTTAAAAGTATTTAGAGCTGGTCAAAGCGTGTAGGTAAACATTTATCTGGATGAAAGGTTGGTGTAGTGGAGAATTCTTGACCACCGCACAAAACTTATATTTTGTGGATATATGGTCGGTTTCCAGGCATAGATATCATCTAGGTGACCACTAATCACACTATTATTTTTCTATCATTTTTGTTTCTCTTATCCTGTGATCTCTGTTATCGAGATACATAATATTTACTGTCTAATATTTTTCATTACCATTATTTGTTACTAAATTTCGCTGACAACAAACCAGGCTTGCAAATGTTGATGCTGTTTGTCTTGAAGATGTTGACTGGGATAATCTTCTTGATGGCAGGTGAATCCTCATTGCTGACTTAGTTTCAATGGAACATTCTGATAGTATGTAGTTTGCTAAACTGCTCGATTTTATTATTGCATTGACCTTTTCCTTGATTATTTCAGCTGTGTAATCTGATCAAATTTGAGTGGCTCCTACTTTTTCCTATGAACTAGAATATAGCTCAAGAAGTACAGATTTTTTGAGGCAAATTTGCTATTTAAGCCTATCTCCAACAATTATAGGCAAAATTGGACATAAGTTGTACATTTGGGGTTCGTTCAGCTGCCCGTACCACAACTTATATTAGACATTCTCCATCAGAAAGCCCTAATTGGGTTTCTTCAACCGTTTCTACCAGGAAACGTTTTCCACCATCCTTCAATCGTTTCCATCGCGAGCAGCTCTAGCAGTCCTTTTGTCGCCCTCTTCCATCATCGTCTCTGTGCCATCAAGTCGGATCGTCATCGTAATTGTGATTGTGCCATCACGGTTGATTGCTGCCAGGATCAGCGAGACCGTATCTACCGGCTTGGGGCAGTTGTAGGTCGGATTGGAAACCCGTGGCGGCATTGTAGGCTCGCCAAGCTCGATAGCGCACCTGGCCAGGGCTCCACCTCCACTGCTTCTTCCCAACGTAGTTGCACCTCCAAGGTCGTTGTCCCCAGCTCGCCATTTGACGCCATTGTCACGAGCTTGCTTCCACCAAGCCGCTCCACTTCCGAGCTCGTCGCGCCCATCCCCCGGGTGTGTTGCCTCTTGAGCCCGCCGCCCCCATCCCTAGCCACGGGTGCCACCTCTCGAGCCTGTCACCCTCCGAGTCCGCTGCCTCATCCTCGGCTGCTGCCTCCAAGCCCGCCACCCCCATCCCCGGCCGCGAGCGCTACCTCCCGAGCCCGCTCGACACAATAACATCGTGCAACAATGTAGCATGTCGTTGACAATATTCACGATGCGGGGCCCCTCGCTCCCGAACCTCTTACGTGATTCTCTCGTTTGTCGCTCCTTCATGCCGTTTGCTCCTCTCCGTCCTTCTGTGCCACCCGCCCATCGCCCCTCAGCCTGTTCTTCGATCACGACAGCCCCGCCATCTTGACCTTCACGCCCATGTTCCGCATCGCTGACCCATGTTTTCTCCATCACACCGATTTCTTCCTCACGCGCTTGGTACCAGAAGCAGGACTCGAGGGTGGAGGGGAGGGTGTCCAACGCCACGGGTGAAGAAAACCACTCGGGCGAGGACGAACAAAGTTGACATAGCGTGCCTGCTTAGAGTCCCTATGTTTGCAGTTCGGGTGAAGTAAGGGCTAAAATAGGCTGTCCATATAGGCATGTTGGGTGTGGTATTCTGGCAATGCCGAACGTTGGGGATGAGGAAATTTCAAATTTCTCGTCTGTTGGAGGTTATTTGGGCTGCTCTTTAAAACGTAAAATTGTTTTGGATTGTGTTTTAGGGTGTCTCTCAGAGGCAGCCTAAGGTAAGACAAGACATGCTCTGTTTTTAATAGATAATAACTGTAGTGTGTGATTGCAAGTCTTTAAGTGAAGTCTGTAAATGAGCATGTTGTGGCCGTTAAAATTACAATGTTTTTTTGCTCAGGTCTGGGGAGCTTTGCCGTCAGCGATGGAACCAGATGGTCCGCTGGCTCGGTGGTCACAGAGAGAAGTCTTTCATTGAGCAAGTGGAAGTACTCTCGAGGCGGTATGCTCCGGAGATGGTCGACTATAGGAAATGAGAGGTGTTTGATCTATCACCACCCCTCAACTGTTGACGGGTATTATATGACATCCTGTATGTCTTCTTCCGGCATCACTCATGTAGCAGATAGCAGTTCGTCTGTGGTAGAAATGCTTGTTGTGCGTTCTCAGCAGTAATGCTTATAACAGAGTTCTCTAGTTGTTAACAACCAGTCTTATATGATTTTATGAGGTGTTTACAATTTTTTTTTGTTTTGCAATCTACTTACCGCTTAGACACAATTTTCTCTCCTTTTTTTTTGCCATGGCCTTCTTGACTGGTGGAGTCTACTCTTCTTTTTCCTCTTTATTACGCAAAAGCTCCAAGAAAGACATGGTGGATATAGAAAGATATAAATAGGATTTTCCAACACCAAGTGGTTCAAGCTGAACAAGTTTTGCAGTATAACAGTTGGTTTACATTCAGTGATTTCCACGAGCCTGTAACTGTTAGGTCTTGCCTGAATTTCTCTCTGCTTTGATGGCTGTCCAAAATGATTATATGCTTATTTTTCAGCTTGCCGTGCTGTTTCACGCACCACATCTGTCTACTGTTTTATACTTATAGTCTATCTTATGGAATTCTCATGGAGAAAAAGGGCTACCTAATTGCACCCAGTTTTTATCTCTTTTTTCTTTCCCCCTTGTTGCTCACGAATGAGCAATGTTTAGCTTCAAGGTTGTCACCTCAGATTTCACCTGTGTCATGACAAAGTTTTGTAATTTGTACTGAATGGAATTTGAAGAGCCAAAACTAAGCTTTGGTAGGTCATTGTGCTATGCTAAGGGCTATGGATGCTAATAATAACATTCGCCTTTTATAGTTTTCCATATGTTTTTCTTTAGGGTTGTTTTCTATCATTGTTGAAATAGTATCTGAGGTGTCACCATCGATGCCATATGTTAATTAATATTAGTGAGTTCTGCCACTAGTTACTTTTATATTTTGTTTGTATTGTATATCTTCGTACAAAAAACTGAACTGGGAACTACATTTTCTCATGAGAAACAAAAGTGTGACATGAATCTGGCTGGACGTGTTGTATTCTGATGGGTTTTCTTTTATTTTATCTAGCGAGTTTTATTTCGTTGATTTTAGTGTAATTTGAATAGTGTTGGTATGCCCTGCCAGTTACATCTTTACCCGCCTCACGTGTTTGGTTCCTCCCGTGCATGACAACAGCAAATTTTTTGGTGATGATGAGTGCGCATGTTAGACTCTGCAGCAAGTTGTGCCTCTCCTTGCTTGTCTAGTTAGGCTTGGATTGCCATGCATGGGAAAGCCAAACTGGCTAGCTTGGTTTAGCAAGGAAAAGGCTTGCACGCACAGAATACTCCGAATTGAGACACTCATGTTACTGCCCACCCATCGAAGCAAGGCAAGCCTTGTCAAAGCGTTGAGAGTTATGGTAGCAACAAAGGGGTTAGACAAAATTGATGAAGAGCTAAAGATGTTAGACAGACGAGTGCGAATCGAATGAATTTGCTAGATTGGCGGCGGACTTTGGGAGCTTGCTCTGTGCGTGCGAGAACAGAGACGAAGAAGAAACTTAGTCGTACTAAAATGAACAACATCGTTCGGGGGCATGAAAACATTGTTATGCGGTTGCAAATGAGCAATGTCACAAAGAATTACATGCTCAATAAAGCGCTCTGTTTTTAGATCAGAGAAGAAGAGCGCAGTAGCAGAGGAAGTTTCTCGGATTACAAACAATCGCGCAGCCTTCGAGTTTTGTAGTAACCAAGGGTCGAGCTGCATCCAGCCGCCGCCTTGATGAGGACAAGGCGGCAGCTCGGGGTTTCTTGCTGTGTCGCCTCGCGCGCCCTGAACGCTGGGAGGTCAAGGATGTTAGGAAATCAGCGGAAAGCTACTCTAGCAACTCTACCGCATCACCCAGGAAACATGCGAGTACAGCGGTCATGGATCGTTACCACTAGATGCGCAGCGCAGCGGAACGTTGATGCGCGTCGGTGTAAGGGAAGTAGACGATCTCGTTCGTCTTCTCCTCGTCCTCGTCACAGCAGCAGGTAGACGATCACGATCGTCGTAGCCGATCAGCGCAGCAGTAGCAGCAACGCCTCCACGGAGTCCACACGTACGGAGAGGAACGCCGTGCACCGGTGTGCTAGCACCGCGTGCGCGGTAAGGGTCTCGGCGTGAGGCCTGCGAGGGGTGGCGGCTAGGGCTGTCACGTGGTGGGATGATTAGCCCCTAACCCTACCTCTCATATTTATAGGCGTACTAATGGGCTTTTAGGTCGCAGGCCCATTAGTACCCTAATTGCTTATGGATCAAATATCCAATAGGCCTGAACCCGAATTGTTATGATTGCCTCTTGGGCACATCACCAACAATCTCCCACTTGCACTAGAGACAATCATCTAGCCAAGATTTTCGATATTCCAACTCCTTAAGTGTGTGACCCGTTAGGTTCATGAGCAGTCGGTTGTGAATGGAAACCATTTCCAACCACAAGTCAGTAGAGGTACCTAGCAGGACATACTGACTCCCGACTGTACATAAAGATCATATCGGCCGAACCTAGATACATTCAACATGCTAATCCCTTTGCCTCACGATACCAGTCAAGCTCAAGGCGAGATGCGTGCCATCCTTGTGATAGCTCGACCATTCACTCGATCAAATAGTGGATTCATTCCGTGACTAACTTTTAGTCACTGTGATTAACCTTTAATCACCTTGGCATGGCCATGCACTTTCAAATCCAACTATCTCGAGGGGCCCATAGATATCTCTCCTGTTATTTAGGAGGGGCAAATCCCATCTTGATCCGCGCACATCACATTCTATGTTTCATTATATACCCGAAGACTACTTTTATGACTACCCAGTTACGGAGTAGCGTTTGGTAGTCTCAAAGTACACAACTATGCATAGTGAGAAACAATGGCGATCTCAGGTCTAAGGATCTAGCAGGTGTATCACTCAAGACCAACTGATGGCACATATGGAAATAACAATCCCAGCAGTGTCTTGGAGTGGGTCAATCCAACACCATGTTCACTAACATGTGTTCACATTATTAATTTGATATCTCTATATCTATGATCCGTGAAACGTGATCATCAATTAATACATGTGCTAGTCTGTATGCAATCATTATCTCATATAATGATATAGACTAGGGATCATCTAGAGTAACATTACTTTTAACAAAGAGTTTCACGAACAAGTCACATACTTGATGATCAATATAGATAATGATTACTCATATAACAATTTATTTAATAGTACATAAACATAGCTGTGACACAAGTCTCCCACTACACATTATGATCACTGATGTAAGTATCTAATACCCATAGATCTCGTGTGTGCCTCATGCTTTGATTGTGGAAGAGGCTTTGTCAACGGATCTGCAATATTCAAATCCGTGTGCACCTTGCATATCTTCACATCACCTCGGTCGATGATCTCTCGAATGAGGTGATAGCGTCGTAGTATGTGTTTGGATCGTTTGTGTGATCTAGGCTCCTTTGCCTGTGCGATGGCTCCACTATTGTCACAGTAGAGATCCACAGGACTGGACGCGCTAGGAACAACACCCAACTCAGAAACAAATTTTCTGATCCAAACAGCCTCCTTTGCAGCTTCAGAAGCTGCAATATACTCCGCCTCTGTGGTTGAATCTGCTACTGTATCTTGCTTGGAACTTTTCCAGCTCACTGCCCCTCCATTGAGGCAGAATACAAAACCGGATTGCGATCTAGAATCATCCTTATCAGTTTGGAAGCTGGCATCAGTGTAACCTTTTACAACCAGCTCTTCTTCACCTCCAAACACTAAGAATGCATCCTTAGTTCTTCTTAAGTACTTAAGGATGTTTTTGACAACGGTCCAATGAGCCTCACCAAAATCTGATTGATATCTACTCGTGATACTTAGAGCATAAGATACATCTGGGCGTGTACATAGCATGGCATACATGATGGATCCAATAGCCGAAGCATAAGGAATCGCTCTCATCCTCTTTTGCTCATCAGGTGTCGAAGGACACTGACTCTTGCTTAGAGTAATGCCATGTGACATTGGCAAGAAACCTTTCTTGGAATCTTGCATATTGAACCGATTCAATATCTTGTCAATATATGTATCTTGACTTAATCCAATTAGCCTTTTAGATCTATCTCTATAGATCTTTATGCCCAAAATATACGTTGCCTCTCCTAAATCCTTCATTGAGAAACTTTTTCTTAATGAGGATTTAACATCATCAAGCATTGAAATGTCATTTCCGATCAATAATATGTCATCTACATATAGGACCAGAAATACATGTGTGCTCCCACTAAACTTCTTGTAAATACAAGGTTCTTCTACGTTCTTGATGAAACCAAACCCTTTGATTACTTCATCAAAACGCAGATTCCAACTCCGAGATGCTTGCTTCAGTCCATAGATGGACTTTTGAAGCTTGCATATTTTACTAGCATTTTTAGGATCGACAAAACCCTCAGGTTGTGTCATGTACACATCCTCAGTCAGACTTCCATTAAGAAAGGCTGTTTTGACATCCATTTGCCATATTTCATAATCAAAATATGCAGCAATTGCTAGAAGAATCCGAACAGACTTAAGCATTGCAACGGGTGAGAAAGTTTCATCATAATCAACACCTTGAATTTGTTTGAAACCTTTCGCTACCAATCGCGCTTTATAGATGTGAACATTTCCATCCATATCAGTCTTTTTCTTGAAAATCCATCTACAATCGATAGGTCTCACACCTTCGATTGGATCAACCAAGTTCCAAACTTGATTTTCATGCATGGATTCAATTTCAGATTTCATGGCTCCAAGCCACTTCTCAGAGTCGGGTCCCATCATTGCTTCAGTATAGGTCGTGGGCTCATTATTGTCTAACAATACCATGTCATGCTGCTCCGTGGTTAGAAGCGTTAACTTTTCAGTCGCACGACGTACCCTCGTAGACCTTCGTGGGGCTGGTGTTTCATCAACTGGTTGCACAACATCTTGTACATCCTGTATAGGATCGGTGGGTGTTGAAACATTTTCACGTATTTCTTGAATTTCTTCAAGATGCACCTTGCTCCCACTAACTCCTTTTGAGAGAAACTCTTTCTCCAAGAAGACACCATTGCGAGCGGTAAACACTTTACCCTCTGCTTTATTATAAAAATAATACCCTTTGGTTTCCCTAGGATATCCCACAAAGAAGCATTTGTCTGATTTTGGAGTGAGTTTGTCTGACGTCAAACGTTTGACATAAACATCACATCCCCAAACTTTGAGGAAAGACAATCCGGGACGTTTCCCGGTCCACATCTCATATGGTGTCTTCTCAACAGACTTAGTTGGGACTCTGTTTAGTGTAAACGCAGCAGTTTCAAGAGCATAACCCCAAAAGGATAGTGGAAGATCTGCTTGGCTCATCATCGACCTAACCATGTCCAACAAGGTTCGGTTCCTCCGCTCGGACACCCCATTCCATTGAGGCGTTCCAGGTGGAGTACGGTAGTAAATGTAGTACGGTAGTAATTGTAGTACGGTAGTAATGCCTCTACCTTCCAGTGGGAGGCTATCGAACAGTGTTTGGTCTCACCTTAAAAAGGTTACATGCCCTCGTGTATAGCGCAGTGGCCTTAGAGCATGGTTAAGGCCTGATCCATACCATGTGGTTCCCAGTTCCTAGATTTCATGACCTTTCACGGACTCGGTTTCAAGTATTTCTTCTTGGAATGCAATACCTTGGTGGTGGTCTTTCCCCTTGGGGCCCAATTTGGTTGAATATACTAATTTTGAACTTGTTCATCTAATGCAACTTATCCATGGACAGGTACCAGCACTTAACATCACCATTGGTCAAGCAAGGCGTCTGGGCAGACACTGATGATTACTTGTTGGTGGAAGCGTAAGTTTATATAGATTGCAACTACATATAATTTTCATAATAAAGTGCTACATATCGTTCTCAAATGGAGGTTAATAACCATTTGTTAGCTGTTTACTTTTAAGATTACGATAAGCTGAAAAATGCCTCCAAGGAATGTGAATGCAATATTTCAGTAATTTTTTAGTGCATGTGCATAGTACCCTGTACGTTCCCTATAAGGTCTGTATAACCATCCTGTATGTGTTACCATCATTGTTTTCTGAGAGAAAATTCAGTAGGGAGTTCCTACTGCTATATTGCAATAAAACAAATTAAAGTACAGGCATTAAATACAAAGAACTTTTATACATGACTAGAATATAGCAATATAATCATGTTGATAAATCTGAAATTGGAAGATTAAAAACTCTTTATTTTTTTTAAGTCTAGTAGTCTGTAGATTGCATTCATCTACTCACTCCATCTCAAAATACGTGTCGTCCCTCTGTATCCAAATGACCTAGCAAGGTATTATTAAAACTTCCATAAAGAAGTTGTATTTAGCATCCAAGATTAGGGATGACAACAGGTCGGGTTCGGGTCGGCCAGAGTGAAGACCCACTCGAAACAAAAAAGCATGCGGGAAAATTTTCATACTCGAACACGCACTCGTGGTTAAGTGCACCTGAACTTGCACCTGATGGGTTTTAGGTACCCGGTGGGTACTGCGGGCGGAGGCAGAGGTGGGCCTCGAGCGAGTACCATGGGCGGGCGGAGGCGAGCCTCGAGCGGAGGCGGAGGGGATGCGAACCTCGAGCGAGTTGTGGAGGCGGAGGCCGAGGGACTTTGATGAGGCACAGAGACGCAACGCTAGCAAAATGTGGAGGTGGGCGGGGGCTGTTGAGTTTAATCTTGTTTTCTAAAATATTGTAGAAGTATATTAGAGGAGTTTTAAATATAGAGTTAGAGATAAACTTTAGAGAAAGTTAGAGTTTGAGTCCAACATTAGATAAGACATTTAGACTTTTTTGAGTCTGTTTTTATCTGTAACAGACCTATATATAGTTGGGCAATCCCAACGAATAAATCAAGCAATTTAGTATTAAAACTTTGATTTGAAATTTCGTTTGGATAACCAACAATTGGTAATCAGAGCCAAAGGTTGAAAATTCAGCTCGCTGCTTTGAAGGATGTGCTCCGGGGCAACCAATCCGGGTGGGCGTGAGGCGAGATCAGGTGCACAGACGCGCGGGCATGGGGAAAGTGGAAGGAGTTGAGCTCATCTCTAGGGATGGCAATGGGTCGGGTTCGGGTCGTGTGGACCTCAAACCCACCCGAAATTAAAAAGACCGCGGGTGAATTTTCGGACCCGCACCAGCAGGTGAAAATTGGCACCCACACTCGACGGGTCTGACCAAATATAACAAAAATTCATTACCAGATCATTATTTGAACGACACATTAGTTATTTTGCACTAAATACCAACACTCACCGCGACCACAGTAGCCCACTGCATGACTCCCTCGGTGAAAATGAAACAAGTACGATCAATTCAGTGGCTTAAATGAACATTTCTACTTCCGGGAAACCGAGCTCAAATATCTTTGTAGTTCAAACACATCAGGAGCTGTCAGAAGCTCGAATATCTGAAACCCAGATCTAGGACGATAGAAACTAGTCAAACCATGACTCACCAACCAGAGTGGGAGGAGCTGGCTTGGTTGAGAACTTGGCCGCCACAGCAGGCTGGTATCTCTTTCCAACAGGCGATACAAGATTTCTTCTCTTCGTCCATCTGGGTTGCTAGCGCCACCGCGGCTAACAGCTGCATGGGATTCGTCGAGTCGCAAGTTGAAAGCAGGGAATGTTGGAAATCTGGTGTCTAAGACACCTCACAGGTGATTCAGCACCTTTAGTTCTTGCTCTGTCTTAGCCGCTGATGCTTGCTGGATACTTGATCAGGCCCTGATCAAGCCTACCAATGCTCCCTGGGCAGAATAGAGAAGAAGAGGTACTAGACGTGTAGAACAGAAGGTGCGATCACGTTGGAATATGGAATCTTCTGGTGCCCACGTACAGCCAAATCTGGTGCCGGTGCCTCAGGTACAGCCAAAACTGATGCACAAGAAAACAACAGAGAAGAGCACAGAGAGAGAAAAGTTGGGTGCACAACTTGTATTATTCTGGGTGGGGTGCCAGATACCCCTACCTATGCCATCTATTTATAGATGTGTTACAGATATA
The DNA here is from genome assembly GCA_036927565.1 of Tuctoria greenei. Classification (NCBI taxonomy): domain Eukaryota; kingdom Viridiplantae; phylum Streptophyta; class Magnoliopsida; order Poales; family Poaceae; genus Tuctoria; species Tuctoria greenei. Next base: position 124,450,420 of record JAYESD010000011.1, on the reverse strand, counting down.
ACCAGCCCCAAATCCTGTTAGGACTCTAGTCTATAATCTAGACTCCAACTCTTACTTCATCTCTAAGTCTATCTATTAGAGAAACAAACTCTGGACTCTTCTACTTTAACTAGGACTCTGTTGTCTGATCTGTGCACCCCCTGCTCCTTTGTGCGTCCTCCTCTCCCTGACCGAGTTGGACTTGGACCCAGACCCTTGTGTCCAGGGAGAGCACATTGCAGGGAAAGGATCAACCCACATTCTCCTCCCGATCTTGACGTCTCCGCACGTCCATGATCCCAATCCTTTTCATCTCGACGAACTTTTATCTTCCAACTTCTACGTTCAAGATGTTCGTCTCCACCTTGTTGATAGCCGTCGCCCTTAGCCACGAGCAGCTCCTTGTACTTCATCATCTCACCATGCCTCATCCTATCTTCTTCACTGGACTTGATCTCCATGAATGATATAGGCTCCTCCGTGGTGATGAACTTAAGCTCACCCTCCTCCTGGCTTTGTGGAGCGTGTCCTGGAAAGATGATACACATATCCTTCATGATAGGCATCATGTAACTGTCGATGTTCGTCTGCGGCGTGACCAACTGGTAGAGTTTTGGAGGATGCTCAAAAGTTATGTGGGAGCTCTAGTCTTCAACCTCGTACCTTCCCGTAGGGACAACAACACGTTCAGGGCCTCCGGCGCCCTGTGCTGCCCCTGCCGGGTGCTGTCTAGCACTCTTGCGGTGCTGTTTAGGACTCCCAGTACCTCCAGCGCTCCTCCCAGCTGTTGCAGGCTGTCTCCTAGCAACTTCGGCGCCCCGTACATGGCCTCCTAGCCCCTGCAAGGCTGTTCTGGTGCTTGGAACAACTGTTCCAACACCTGGAACAGATGGTCCTATGGCTGCTAGATCCGCGGAGTCGACGTAGAACGGGTTGAAGTCTTCACTTGCTGCTTCTTCGCCCCAATCCCACTTGGCTTCCTCATCAAACACCACGTCACACGTGATGGGACACGCCGATCCACCAGATTGTACATCTGGTACGCCTCCGTACTTGCAGCATATCCAATAAACACCATTGGTGTCTTCTTCACGTACCCTACACGCCCGAAGGTTTTGAGGTAGCGGACATACGGTCGTTGCTCGTGCCAAGCTTCGTAAGGCTTCTTTCCGTCGGGACTATGTGTTGGAGATCGATTTAGAATGTGAACAACTGTCATGACTGCTTCACCCCAGAACATCCCTGGCAGTCCCTTTGCCTTCAACAAGCTTAGTGCCATGTCGACTACCGCCTGGTAGCATCGCTCCACAACCCCACTATGATGCAACGTGTAGGGGCTTGTGAGCTGGTGCCATACGCCGTGCTGAGCGCAATACTCACTGAACTCCTGTAAGGTGAACTCCTTCATGCGATTAGTACAGAGTAGTTTCAGCCTCTTGTCAGACTCTAATTCAGATGTAGCTCAGAACTGTGGAATCAAGTTTGTCACATGTTCCTTGCTTGGGAGAAGATAAAGCCACATGTAGCCACTGGATGAGGTCGAGCGCGCCCTCCGCGCGTTGCGTGGTCAGACAGACCGATCGCATGATGTTGAGCCTGATGGAGTACAACTTGTTGTCGTCGCGCTGTACTCATGTGAGGAGACGATTCTCCTCATCCCGTATCTGCATCACTCCTCCATGTACTGTGATGTTGTAGCTGTCCTCATCTAGCCTGCTGACGTTGATGATATTGGTGGTGAGGCGCGGGATGTACTAGACGTCGGTGAGCCTCCTGTGCTCACCGGTCTTGGCGGCGAAGATGACCGTACCCTTCCCCTGGATCCGCACGATCGAGTTGTCGCCGAACTTGATTGTCCCGACGATGTTCTCATCGAGCTCGAAGAAGACGGTGCGCGAGCCCGTCATGTGGTTGGTCACGCTCGTGTCGAGGTACCATGTGTTGCCGTCAGAGTCGTCGTCGTTGTCACGATGCGTGAAGACACGTCCCTCCACTATCTCTAGTGGGCATGTGAGATGCTCTTGGCTCCTCCTGTACTGAGGCCGTCCTTGTCATGAACAAGACCCTCTTCTGCCTCAGCCATGAGTCTGTTGCCGCGGCTCATCCTGCTCCCACTTTGACCGACAGTCCTTGATCCAATGACTCTTCTTCCTGCACTTTCTGCATTGATCCCGCGGAATGTCCTTCCTTCCTAGAACCCTTCTTCTTCTTTGGCGCGCCCTTCCGGCCGCCCTTCTTTGAAGACTCGGCAGCCCGGTCCTCCTCCACCTGCTTCTCCCACTCCTCCCGAGTGAGGTACATTTGGCCGTCATGAACTTCTTCACTTCGCTACGTCGTGTTGAAGGCATTTTCAGATCCCCTCAACAGTCTCGTCACATCTAACAATGTGAGGGTCGGCACGTCCACCAAAGTCATGATCGCCACCACGATCTATTGGAAGCATTTTGGAACGCTTTGCAAGAGCTTTTGCACGACCACCAACTCCTCCAACGGCTCCCCGAGCGAGGCATGGCGCGACACCATACCGCTCAGCCGTAGCGAGAAGTCTTCGATCCCCTTGCCATGCTTGAAGGCAGAGGCCTTGACCCGCATGAGGGCGATCGTTCTCCATGCCTCATTTGCTATCTTCGTCTCCACGATCACCATGATCATCTCCGGCTGAACGGTGCTGACGAGGATGTCCAACACATCATGTTCTCTTGCTTGGTTGCATTGCCTTTCTCCACCGCCTCCCAAAGCAGGCGTGCTCGAAGCTTGATCTTCATCATTGACAGCCTACTTCGCGTAGTTGGTCTTGGTCAGTATTAGGAATCCAGTTCCCGTGTTCACCTCACGATCTGTTGGATGGGTTGTCGTATAGATCTTGCCACCGGTGACGCTGCCCCTTGCCACCGATGAAGCTGCCCTTGCTGGGGGGGGGGGGGGGGGGCGTCTGATCTTCCGTCGTCATGCATCCGGCTCTGATGCCATGAATGTTGGAAATCCGGTGTCTAAGACACCTCAGAGGTGATTCAGCACCTTTGGTTCTCGCTCCGTCTTAGCCGCTGATGCTTGCTGGATACTTGATCAGGCCCTGATCAAGCCTACCAATGCTTCCTGGGCAGAACAAAGAAGAAGAGGTACTAGGCGTGTAGAACAGAAGGTGTGATCATGTGAGTCTGGAACAAGGAATCTTCTGGTGCCCGCATATAGCCAAATCTGGTGCTGGTACCTCAGGTACAACCAAAGCTGATGCACAAGAAAACAACAAAGGAGAGCAGAGGCGTGGGCACAGGGAGAGAAGCTAGGCGCACAACTTGTATTATTTTGGGTGGGGTGCCGGATACCCCTACCTATGCCATCTATTTATAGATGTGTTACAGATATAACCAGCCCCAGCCCCCAAATCCTGTTAGGACTCTAGTCTATAATCTAGACTCCAACTCTTACTTTATCTCTAAGTCTATCTATTAGAGAAACGAACTCTGGACTCTTCTACTCTAACTAGGACTCTGTTGTCTGATCTGTGCACCCCGTGCTCATTTGTGCGTCCTCGTCTCCCTGACCGAGTTGGACTTGGGCTCAGGCCCTTGTGTCCAGGGAGAGCACATATGCAGGGGAAAGGATCAACCCATAGGGATCGGAGGTGGACGGGTTCAACGCTGCAGGGGCTGGGGGTGGCGCACGAGGTTGGGGATGGTGGCGGCGAGGAGTCGGGGGCATGAGGTGAGGGTGTGGGACAGAAGGCAGAGTTCAGCGCCCGTGCCTGGGAGAGTGAGCGGTGTCTCGGGGTCGGGGATGCGGTATGGAGTTAGGTTTACGCTGACTTTTGTGGACTGCAGTGCTGATATGAGCCTTCATGAGCTCATTGGAGTAGGCCTAAATACTTTTCAGGTACCAGACAGGTACCAACGTGTGGAAAAAACCGCACTCGAACCCGTCACACATTGGGTCGGGTGCGTGTGAGACCCACGATGAAATTTTACACCCGCACCTGCACCCGTCGGGTGCCAAACCCGACGGGTACCCGCATCTGCGGGTGCGATTGCCATCCCTACTCATCTCGTCCTCATGGAGCACAAGTGGAGGCCGCGACGTTTGCGTTTGGAGTACAATCTTGGAAGCGGGTGTCAACAGCGCACTTGGTTGGGCAGACCAAAGGAGCTTGGAGGTGCACATCCAGGGCTCGCTGACAGAGATCGAGGTGGAGGTTGTGGATCCGGTATGATGCAGCATGGCTCGGGTGAATCCATGTGGATTGTCGGTGGATCACGATCGAGTTCGGTGCGGATGCTGACAAGGTGTGCTGGACTGCTCGTTGAAGATGCGAACCTTGACCAGAGTGGCCAGATCGAGCGCAACTTGGACAGAGTTCGAGCAGATCATGGTAGTGGATGTGGGATCTCATGCGCAGGGAAGGAGAGGCGCACACGACCACATTGGAGCATAAGATCTTGTCGGTGACGCCAAAGATCAGGCATGTTGTGCGATGTGACTACGACCTTAGCCGCCATTTACGAGGATCCAGAGCGCTCGCAGCATAGAGACGTGCGGAGGGAATCAACGTGATGGGGTCTCGGTGGCTGCCTCGGCGGCTTGATAAATCGGCAATTTCTTGGAATCACACAAGGCTTTGTTCACGCGTGAACGAGGAACAGGGGAGGAGGACTTGCATGTCTTGTTGGGCCTTATTGGGCTTGGTTGCTGGGCTATACGTGAACTGAATTTATCTAGTGAGGTGGCATGATGGAGTGGTGGACGACGGAAGGGTGGCAAACTGCTGCTACCAGTTGGCTGCGCACACAGGGCCATGTGGGCTTGATGCCTGCAACACATGTGGGTCAGATGGATAACAGAGGAAGAGGAAGTGGAAGAGGAAGAGGAAGGATTGCTTCGGTTGGGCTGGACTCAACTGAGCAGAACGCGTGGAAAGAAGAGCATGGTTGGGCTGGTGGGCTTGGGCTGTGTTGGTGTTAGTCACGTGCAACGGAGGTATGCAAAAGACGTGGTAGAGGTGGTTCACAACAACGGGGTGACCGTGTGGAGAGGGAGAGGTGTGCTCGAGGTGAAGATTTGACCATCTTGTGTGTGTGATCGGGGTGTAGATGCGCCCATCCCGAGGTCGTGTGCATGATGAAGATGAATCCATCTTGGGGTTGTGGATGTGCCTAACCCGAATTTGTATGCGAGGTGAAGATGTGTCCATCTTGCGGATGAAGATGTGTCCATCACAAATTTGTACAGGATGAAGATGTGACCATTATGAGAGTGTAGTTGTGTTCACTTCAAGATTAGGTCTGTTCCAGATGTTTTTGTGTTCATGCCAGTCGGTGTAGTTGCATCCACCTTAAACGTCGATTGTGGGTCTGACCCGCGGGTAAAATGTTGCACCCGCACAACAGGTACCTGTACCTGTGGGTAGGGTTGCCATACCTGTCCAGGATCATATAAAATAAGTTCAGATGTATGTTTCACTGGATTTCTATCCATGACTAAATTGCTTTGCTGAAATTACACTTGAAAAACAGTGCTATATTGTATTACCAAAAGTATGCATGCCATTTTTTGCTTTCAATCTTTTGTTTTGTTTCCTTTCATTTATGTTTTTGGTATAATTTTTGTGTACTTCATTTAGTCCATTTTTATTTTCAATTGATCACTCCATTTTTATTGAATGCTATATTTCCCGTATAGATCTAAAAGCTTATGAACACTAGCTAATGCCTGCAGTAAGATGTAGTCAATACTCAATACTCAATACTCCAGATGAATTACAGAAAGAAAAAAAGGCATTCCGCCTTGCCACCACAACATGTATGCACCAAACCAATTGCCGTATAAATATGACACGTCTGTTGGTCAGTTGACTTGTCAGTAGAGCTTTTCACAAGTTCAATGTTTTGTATGTTTGATTATCAAGTATTCCACTCATTTTTATACAAAAATCTAGTAGACTTCATTTGCCATTCATTAATGTCACAAACTATATTTGATGTATTATTTATTTCTTCATATGTTGCGTAATTACTTAACTAGCTTCTGAATTGAATTTTTCCCAGTCTCGAGGGTTTCTTAGCGTTGCACTTAGCATTTACATAACTAAGAACATTCCATTTAGTTGCATGGTCCATGTGTTACGGTTTTGGTGTGGAAAAGTTACGTGAATGAACAGAATAAAACACAAATCTTTTAAAAGTATTTAGAGCTGGTCAAAGCGTGTAGGTAAACATTTATCTGGATGAAAGGTTGGTGTAGTGGAGAATTCTTGACCACCGCACAAAACTTATATTTTGTGGATATATGGTCGGTTTCCAGGCATAGATATCATCTAGGTGACCACTAATCACACTATTATTTTTCTATCATTTTTGTTTCTCTTATCCTGTGATCTCTGTTATCGAGATACATAATATTTACTGTCTAATATTTTTCATTACCATTATTTGTTACTAAATTTCGCTGACAACAAACCAGGCTTGCAAATGTTGATGCTGTTTGTCTTGAAGATGTTGACTGGGATAATCTTCTTGATGGCAGGTGAATCCTCATTGCTGACTTAGTTTCAATGGAACATTCTGATAGTATGTAGTTTGCTAAACTGCTCGATTTTATTATTGCATTGACCTTTTCCTTGATTATTTCAGCTGTGTAATCTGATCAAATTTGAGTGGCTCCTACTTTTTCCTATGAACTAGAATATAGCTCAAGAAGTACAGATTTTTTGAGGCAAATTTGCTATTTAAGCCTATCTCCAACAATTATAGGCAAAATTGGACATAAGTTGTACATTTGGGGTTCGTTCAGCTGCCCGTACCACAACTTATATTAGACATTCTCCATCAGAAAGCCCTAATTGGGTTTCTTCAACCGTTTCTACCAGGAAACGTTTTCCACCATCCTTCAATCGTTTCCATCGCGAGCAGCTCTAGCAGTCCTTTTGTCGCCCTCTTCCATCATCGTCTCTGTGCCATCAAGTCGGATCGTCATCGTAATTGTGATTGTGCCATCACGGTTGATTGCTGCCAGGATCAGCGAGACCGTATCTACCGGCTTGGGGCAGTTGTAGGTCGGATTGGAAACCCGTGGCGGCATTGTAGGCTCGCCAAGCTCGATAGCGCACCTGGCCAGGGCTCCACCTCCACTGCTTCTTCCCAACGTAGTTGCACCTCCAAGGTCGTTGTCCCCAGCTCGCCATTTGACGCCATTGTCACGAGCTTGCTTCCACCAAGCCGCTCCACTTCCGAGCTCGTCGCGCCCATCCCCCGGGTGTGTTGCCTCTTGAGCCCGCCGCCCCCATCCCTAGCCACGGGTGCCACCTCTCGAGCCTGTCACCCTCCGAGTCCGCTGCCTCATCCTCGGCTGCTGCCTCCAAGCCCGCCACCCCCATCCCCGGCCGCGAGCGCTACCTCCCGAGCCCGCTCGACACAATAACATCGTGCAACAATGTAGCATGTCGTTGACAATATTCACGATGCGGGGCCCCTCGCTCCCGAACCTCTTACGTGATTCTCTCGTTTGTCGCTCCTTCATGCCGTTTGCTCCTCTCCGTCCTTCTGTGCCACCCGCCCATCGCCCCTCAGCCTGTTCTTCGATCACGACAGCCCCGCCATCTTGACCTTCACGCCCATGTTCCGCATCGCTGACCCATGTTTTCTCCATCACACCGATTTCTTCCTCACGCGCTTGGTACCAGAAGCAGGACTCGAGGGTGGAGGGGAGGGTGTCCAACGCCACGGGTGAAGAAAACCACTCGGGCGAGGACGAACAAAGTTGACATAGCGTGCCTGCTTAGAGTCCCTATGTTTGCAGTTCGGGTGAAGTAAGGGCTAAAATAGGCTGTCCATATAGGCATGTTGGGTGTGGTATTCTGGCAATGCCGAACGTTGGGGATGAGGAAATTTCAAATTTCTCGTCTGTTGGAGGTTATTTGGGCTGCTCTTTAAAACGTAAAATTGTTTTGGATTGTGTTTTAGGGTGTCTCTCAGAGGCAGCCTAAGGTAAGACAAGACATGCTCTGTTTTTAATAGATAATAACTGTAGTGTGTGATTGCAAGTCTTTAAGTGAAGTCTGTAAATGAGCATGTTGTGGCCGTTAAAATTACAATGTTTTTTTGCTCAGGTCTGGGGAGCTTTGCCGTCAGCGATGGAACCAGATGGTCCGCTGGCTCGGTGGTCACAGAGAGAAGTCTTTCATTGAGCAAGTGGAAGTACTCTCGAGGCGGTATGCTCCGGAGATGGTCGACTATAGGAAATGAGAGGTGTTTGATCTATCACCACCCCTCAACTGTTGACGGGTATTATATGACATCCTGTATGTCTTCTTCCGGCATCACTCATGTAGCAGATAGCAGTTCGTCTGTGGTAGAAATGCTTGTTGTGCGTTCTCAGCAGTAATGCTTATAACAGAGTTCTCTAGTTGTTAACAACCAGTCTTATATGATTTTATGAGGTGTTTACAATTTTTTTTTGTTTTGCAATCTACTTACCGCTTAGACACAATTTTCTCTCCTTTTTTTTTGCCATGGCCTTCTTGACTGGTGGAGTCTACTCTTCTTTTTCCTCTTTATTACGCAAAAGCTCCAAGAAAGACATGGTGGATATAGAAAGATATAAATAGGATTTTCCAACACCAAGTGGTTCAAGCTGAACAAGTTTTGCAGTATAACAGTTGGTTTACATTCAGTGATTTCCACGAGCCTGTAACTGTTAGGTCTTGCCTGAATTTCTCTCTGCTTTGATGGCTGTCCAAAATGATTATATGCTTATTTTTCAGCTTGCCGTGCTGTTTCACGCACCACATCTGTCTACTGTTTTATACTTATAGTCTATCTTATGGAATTCTCATGGAGAAAAAGGGCTACCTAATTGCACCCAGTTTTTATCTCTTTTTTCTTTCCCCCTTGTTGCTCACGAATGAGCAATGTTTAGCTTCAAGGTTGTCACCTCAGATTTCACCTGTGTCATGACAAAGTTTTGTAATTTGTACTGAATGGAATTTGAAGAGCCAAAACTAAGCTTTGGTAGGTCATTGTGCTATGCTAAGGGCTATGGATGCTAATAATAACATTCGCCTTTTATAGTTTTCCATATGTTTTTCTTTAGGGTTGTTTTCTATCATTGTTGAAATAGTATCTGAGGTGTCACCATCGATGCCATATGTTAATTAATATTAGTGAGTTCTGCCACTAGTTACTTTTATATTTTGTTTGTATTGTATATCTTCGTACAAAAAACTGAACTGGGAACTACATTTTCTCATGAGAAACAAAAGTGTGACATGAATCTGGCTGGACGTGTTGTATTCTGATGGGTTTTCTTTTATTTTATCTAGCGAGTTTTATTTCGTTGATTTTAGTGTAATTTGAATAGTGTTGGTATGCCCTGCCAGTTACATCTTTACCCGCCTCACGTGTTTGGTTCCTCCCGTGCATGACAACAGCAAATTTTTTGGTGATGATGAGTGCGCATGTTAGACTCTGCAGCAAGTTGTGCCTCTCCTTGCTTGTCTAGTTAGGCTTGGATTGCCATGCATGGGAAAGCCAAACTGGCTAGCTTGGTTTAGCAAGGAAAAGGCTTGCACGCACAGAATACTCCGAATTGAGACACTCATGTTACTGCCCACCCATCGAAGCAAGGCAAGCCTTGTCAAAGCGTTGAGAGTTATGGTAGCAACAAAGGGGTTAGACAAAATTGATGAAGAGCTAAAGATGTTAGACAGACGAGTGCGAATCGAATGAATTTGCTAGATTGGCGGCGGACTTTGGGAGCTTGCTCTGTGCGTGCGAGAACAGAGACGAAGAAGAAACTTAGTCGTACTAAAATGAACAACATCGTTCGGGGGCATGAAAACATTGTTATGCGGTTGCAAATGAGCAATGTCACAAAGAATTACATGCTCAATAAAGCGCTCTGTTTTTAGATCAGAGAAGAAGAGCGCAGTAGCAGAGGAAGTTTCTCGGATTACAAACAATCGCGCAGCCTTCGAGTTTTGTAGTAACCAAGGGTCGAGCTGCATCCAGCCGCCGCCTTGATGAGGACAAGGCGGCAGCTCGGGGTTTCTTGCTGTGTCGCCTCGCGCGCCCTGAACGCTGGGAGGTCAAGGATGTTAGGAAATCAGCGGAAAGCTACTCTAGCAACTCTACCGCATCACCCAGGAAACATGCGAGTACAGCGGTCATGGATCGTTACCACTAGATGCGCAGCGCAGCGGAACGTTGATGCGCGTCGGTGTAAGGGAAGTAGACGATCTCGTTCGTCTTCTCCTCGTCCTCGTCACAGCAGCAGGTAGACGATCACGATCGTCGTAGCCGATCAGCGCAGCAGTAGCAGCAACGCCTCCACGGAGTCCACACGTACGGAGAGGAACGCCGTGCACCGGTGTGCTAGCACCGCGTGCGCGGTAAGGGTCTCGGCGTGAGGCCTGCGAGGGGTGGCGGCTAGGGCTGTCACGTGGTGGGATGATTAGCCCCTAACCCTACCTCTCATATTTATAGGCGTACTAATGGGCTTTTAGGTCGCAGGCCCATTAGTACCCTAATTGCTTATGGATCAAATATCCAATAGGCCTGAACCCGAATTGTTATGATTGCCTCTTGGGCACATCACCAACAATCTCCCACTTGCACTAGAGACAATCATCTAGCCAAGATTTTCGATATTCCAACTCCTTAAGTGTGTGACCCGTTAGGTTCATGAGCAGTCGGTTGTGAATGGAAACCATTTCCAACCACAAGTCAGTAGAGGTACCTAGCAGGACATACTGACTCCCGACTGTACATAAAGATCATATCGGCCGAACCTAGATACATTCAACATGCTAATCCCTTTGCCTCACGATACCAGTCAAGCTCAAGGCGAGATGCGTGCCATCCTTGTGATAGCTCGACCATTCACTCGATCAAATAGTGGATTCATTCCGTGACTAACTTTTAGTCACTGTGATTAACCTTTAATCACCTTGGCATGGCCATGCACTTTCAAATCCAACTATCTCGAGGGGCCCATAGATATCTCTCCTGTTATTTAGGAGGGGCAAATCCCATCTTGATCCGCGCACATCACATTCTATGTTTCATTATATACCCGAAGACTACTTTTATGACTACCCAGTTACGGAGTAGCGTTTGGTAGTCTCAAAGTACACAACTATGCATAGTGAGAAACAATGGCGATCTCAGGTCTAAGGATCTAGCAGGTGTATCACTCAAGACCAACTGATGGCACATATGGAAATAACAATCCCAGCAGTGTCTTGGAGTGGGTCAATCCAACACCATGTTCACTAACATGTGTTCACATTATTAATTTGATATCTCTATATCTATGATCCGTGAAACGTGATCATCAATTAATACATGTGCTAGTCTGTATGCAATCATTATCTCATATAATGATATAGACTAGGGATCATCTAGAGTAACATTACTTTTAACAAAGAGTTTCACGAACAAGTCACATACTTGATGATCAATATAGATAATGATTACTCATATAACAATTTATTTAATAGTACATAAACATAGCTGTGACACAAGTCTCCCACTACACATTATGATCACTGATGTAAGTATCTAATACCCATAGATCTCGTGTGTGCCTCATGCTTTGATTGTGGAAGAGGCTTTGTCAACGGATCTGCAATATTCAAATCCGTGTGCACCTTGCATATCTTCACATCACCTCGGTCGATGATCTCTCGAATGAGGTGATAGCGTCGTAGTATGTGTTTGGATCGTTTGTGTGATCTAGGCTCCTTTGCCTGTGCGATGGCTCCACTATTGTCACAGTAGAGATCCACAGGACTGGACGCGCTAGGAACAACACCCAACTCAGAAACAAATTTTCTGATCCAAACAGCCTCCTTTGCAGCTTCAGAAGCTGCAATATACTCCGCCTCTGTGGTTGAATCTGCTACTGTATCTTGCTTGGAACTTTTCCAGCTCACTGCCCCTCCATTGAGGCAGAATACAAAACCGGATTGCGATCTAGAATCATCCTTATCAGTTTGGAAGCTGGCATCAGTGTAACCTTTTACAACCAGCTCTTCTTCACCTCCAAACACTAAGAATGCATCCTTAGTTCTTCTTAAGTACTTAAGGATGTTTTTGACAACGGTCCAATGAGCCTCACCAAAATCTGATTGATATCTACTCGTGATACTTAGAGCATAAGATACATCTGGGCGTGTACATAGCATGGCATACATGATGGATCCAATAGCCGAAGCATAAGGAATCGCTCTCATCCTCTTTTGCTCATCAGGTGTCGAAGGACACTGACTCTTGCTTAGAGTAATGCCATGTGACATTGGCAAGAAACCTTTCTTGGAATCTTGCATATTGAACCGATTCAATATCTTGTCAATATATGTATCTTGACTTAATCCAATTAGCCTTTTAGATCTATCTCTATAGATCTTTATGCCCAAAATATACGTTGCCTCTCCTAAATCCTTCATTGAGAAACTTTTTCTTAATGAGGATTTAACATCATCAAGCATTGAAATGTCATTTCCGATCAATAATATGTCATCTACATATAGGACCAGAAATACATGTGTGCTCCCACTAAACTTCTTGTAAATACAAGGTTCTTCTACGTTCTTGATGAAACCAAACCCTTTGATTACTTCATCAAAACGCAGATTCCAACTCCGAGATGCTTGCTTCAGTCCATAGATGGACTTTTGAAGCTTGCATATTTTACTAGCATTTTTAGGATCGACAAAACCCTCAGGTTGTGTCATGTACACATCCTCAGTCAGACTTCCATTAAGAAAGGCTGTTTTGACATCCATTTGCCATATTTCATAATCAAAATATGCAGCAATTGCTAGAAGAATCCGAACAGACTTAAGCATTGCAACGGGTGAGAAAGTTTCATCATAATCAACACCTTGAATTTGTTTGAAACCTTTCGCTACCAATCGCGCTTTATAGATGTGAACATTTCCATCCATATCAGTCTTTTTCTTGAAAATCCATCTACAATCGATAGGTCTCACACCTTCGATTGGATCAACCAAGTTCCAAACTTGATTTTCATGCATGGATTCAATTTCAGATTTCATGGCTCCAAGCCACTTCTCAGAGTCGGGTCCCATCATTGCTTCAGTATAGGTCGTGGGCTCATTATTGTCTAACAATACCATGTCATGCTGCTCCGTGGTTAGAAGCGTTAACTTTTCAGTCGCACGACGTACCCTCGTAGACCTTCGTGGGGCTGGTGTTTCATCAACTGGTTGCACAACATCTTGTACATCCTGTATAGGATCGGTGGGTGTTGAAACATTTTCACGTATTTCTTGAATTTCTTCAAGATGCACCTTGCTCCCACTAACTCCTTTTGAGAGAAACTCTTTCTCCAAGAAGACACCATTGCGAGCGGTAAACACTTTACCCTCTGCTTTATTATAAAAATAATACCCTTTGGTTTCCCTAGGATATCCCACAAAGAAGCATTTGTCTGATTTTGGAGTGAGTTTGTCTGACGTCAAACGTTTGACATAAACATCACATCCCCAAACTTTGAGGAAAGACAATCCGGGACGTTTCCCGGTCCACATCTCATATGGTGTCTTCTCAACAGACTTAGTTGGGACTCTGTTTAGTGTAAACGCAGCAGTTTCAAGAGCATAACCCCAAAAGGATAGTGGAAGATCTGCTTGGCTCATCATCGACCTAACCATGTCCAACAAGGTTCGGTTCCTCCGCTCGGACACCCCATTCCATTGAGGCGTTCCAGGTGGAGTCAATTGTGGAACAATTCCACATTGTTTCAAATGATCATAAAATTCATGGCTCAAATATTCACCCCCACGATCAGATCGTAGAAATTTGATTGTCTTGCCCAATTGATTCTGTACTTCATTCTGAAATTCTTTGAACTTTTCAAAGGATTCAGACTTGTGCCTCATTAGGTAGACATAACCATATCTACTAAAGTCATCGGTAAATGTGATGAAGTACTGAAAACCACCTCTGGCAATTGAACTCATTGGTCCACATACATCTGTGTGTATAAGTCCCAACAAGTCAGTCGCCCTCTCACTTTGACCAGTGAAGGGTGCTTTGGTCATCTTCCCAAACAAACAAGATTCGCATGTGTCAAGTGATTCAAAATCAAATGAGCTTAGTAAACCATCTTTATGGAGTTTTTCAATGCGTTTCTCATTTATATGACCTAAGCGACAATGCCAAATAAAAGTGGGACTTAGATCATTATGACGAGCCCTTTTGGTATTAATGTTACAAACAGTTTTATCCTCAAGATCAAGAACATATAATCCATTCACCAATGGACATTGAGCATAGAAAATATTATTGTAATAAATAGAACAACATTTGTTCTTTATTACAATCTCATAACCATCAACTTCTTCTAAACACGAAGAAGAGATAATATTCTTGCTCAAAGTAGGAATGCAATAACAATTATTCAATTCCAAAACTAATCCTGAGGGTAATGACAAGTGGTAAGTTCCGACAGCTATGACACAACCTTTGCTCCATTGCCAACACGAACATCCAACTCGCCTTTTGCAAATCTTCTAGTCTCACTTAGACCCTGCAATGATTTGCAAGTGTGAATCATCGATCCGGTATCAAATACCCATGATTCACTAGAAGATAATGCAATGTTAATTTCTATAACATTTATACCTGAAGTGGAAGTCTCACTTCCCTTCTTCTTCTTCATATCCTCCAAGTACTTCTTGCAGTTCCTAGACCAGTGTCCCTTACCATGACAGTGAAAGCATTCATCATCAGGAGAAGGGCCAGATTTGCCCTTTGGCTTAGACTTTGAGCTTGAGGGCTCATCGGGAACCTTTCCCTTGCCTTTGCCTTTAGGATGCGTCACACGCTTCCTCTTTTTATTCTCCTTTTGTACCATCATCACATGATTGGCATTTTTCTTAATGCTTTCTTCGGCTGTTTTAAGCATCCCATGCAATTCAGCCAAAGTTTTCTCCATGCCATTCATTTGAAAATTCAATATGAATGGCTCGTAGCTCGGTGGGAGCGACTGGAGAACAACGTCAATAGCCAGATCATCCTTGAGTTCAGAACCAAGTTTGCCCAAAGTTTCAATGTAACCAATCATCTTGATTACATGAGGGCTGACCGGGCTACCCTCCGCCAGCTTGCATGAGAACAAGGACTTTGAGATATTGTATCTTTCAGCTCTTGCTTGATTCTCAAACATTCCACGCAGTCCCTCAATCATAGAATAAGCATCTGTATGCTCATACTGTTTTTGTAGATCAGGGGACATAGTGGCAAGCATGAGGCAGCTTACATTAAGCGCATCATCGCAGTGCTTCGTATAAGCTCTACGTGCTGCATTAGTTGCATCAGCTGGGAGGTCATCAGGGTAAGGCTGCAGAAGAACGTACTCGGTTTTCTCTTGCCTGAGAACGATTCTCAGGTTGCGGTACCAATCGATAAAGTTAGCTCCATTGAGCTTTTCCTTTTCAAGCACAGATCGCAAATTGAAACCGGAATTGTTACTAGCAGACATGATCTACAATAGAAAATAAATATGCAAGGTTTAGCACTATGTTATGTACCAATCTTCTATTAACAGTTTAATAAAAGATATTACCACTATATTATCATCGTCTTCCCTCTAACGATATATAGTGGTTCAAGATCCATATTCACTAATTCCTAGTGAGCTTTGGCTTCACGGCTAGGAAAATAGTGACATAGGTAAACAACAATTGTTAATCATATCCCTATATGACTCTTGTTTGTTGGGTGACATCCAATGCCCCGGCTCCCAACTCTATGCCATAAAGCCCAAAACCGTTTTGATAGCTTTGTTGAGTAAACCAACACTATGCATGTGAATGTCCAACATTCACCCTATGAATTATGATAGATGATGGTACTTTGCTTTGGCAAACCTACCACACAACGATCAAAATAACATAGGTGCAGCTATTGGTAAATGGCATCAAATGCTCAACTTTTGTGAGGGAAGCTATTCTATCATGACAAAACATCCACCATATGAAGAGCATGAAAAGAAAGTAATAAGCATCACAGGCATATGATAATATCACATTGTGAATAGTATGGCCTTTAGAATCATAATGGTCTCCATCGCCATGGTTCCATTAAGATCTGAGCTTCCATGCTTCCCTTCTTGTGGTGATCTCCATCTCCACCATGCTTGAGGACATCTTCATGATAATAAAAGAAGCTAATACAATTAATAGCTACCAAATAAATTACAAGAGAGATCAAGCATCACAGGTCGACACGCAGGTCGTTATACAATTATGTGACAATCTCAACCCGGTTGTGTTAATTTTGCAGCACGCAGGCCGCACGAATATTACACACAGATTATCACATCACATTAGGCCATACCATTCACATCATTCCCTGCAAAAACGAGTTAAGCGTAGAACGGTTTCTAGCGCAAAACGATATTATGTAATCGCTATAGCAGACACCAAACGGAATTACATAGATCACATCTATGAAATCACTATGAAAATCTCATCGGATTGATCAAATCACCCCGAATCCGAGACATTCAGAATGTCTCAAATTTTCAATGTGATCGGTTATTCATGAGTAGATCGCGACTCATGACCGTGGTCTGTTGGCTCAATCTGTTAGCTATGTACGCGATTAGTCCCGATGGTGATTCCAGCCGGTAGGGACAGGTTGCGCACACAGCAGAGAAGGAGCACGAACTGACCCTTTAGTCATATACGATCGCAATCTACTCTAACCAATTCCAAACCCCAAAAACCGTGCGAAAAATTCATCGTATGAACATGTCTGCAGTAGATCCAGACCAAAAACTATGCAAGTCGGCTCTGATGCCACTGTTAGGAAATCAGCGGAAAGCTACTCTAGCAACTCTACCGCATCACCCAGGAAACATGCGAGTACAGCGGTCATGGATCGTTACCACTAGATGCGCAGCGCAGCGGAACGTTGATGCGCGTCGGTGTAAGGGAAGTAGACGATCTCGTTCGTCTTCTCCTCGTCCTCGTCACAGCAGCAGGTAGACGATCACGATCGTCGTAGCCGATCAGCGCAGCAGTAGCAGCAACGCCTCCACGGAGTCCACACGTACGGAGAGGAACGCCGTGCACCGGTGTGCTAGCACCGCGTGCGCGGTAAGGGTCTCGGCGTGAGGCCTGCGAGGGGTGGCGGCTAGGGCTGTCACGTGGTGGGATGATTAGCCCCTAACCCTACCTCTCATATTTATAGGCGTACTAATGGGCTTTTAGGTCGCAGGCCCATTAGTACCCTAATTGCTTATGGATCAAATATCCAATAGGCCTGAACCCGAATTGTTATGATTGCCTCTTGGGCACATCACCAACAAAGGATGTGCGGCACCAACATGGCAGCATCTCAAGCTCCTCGTCCGTGAGGATGTGACCGTCGTTGTCCATGACACAGTGGCCACGGTCGCCGTTCTCGGGAGCCTGGCGTGAGGCTTCCTGGTCAAGGAGCCGCTGGACGTTGTCGTCATCGTCGTCGCTGCCTTGCGTCGCGCACCCGACGACGCGGCCATAGCCCACCCCCATGTTCTCCGCATCCGTGAGGAACCGTAGGAACTCATCGCGAACCTGTCCCTCCTCTTAGATTGATCACGGTATGAGGCCCAATGTTAGATTGATCACCTTAAACGGTATGGGGCCCACCCATACCGGGTCTCTCCCGTGACCACGTCCAGATTGGGGACACCAACCGACTCAAAGTCGAAGGCCCCCTCTCACGCTCACACTATAAATTAGGGAGGCAGTTAGATTAGTTCAAGGCTAATCCTAACAGACCGCCGTAAGCACCGTGAGTGCAATCCGATCTCAGAGAGCAGGAAGTGAGGGGAAGGTCCCCCCAACGACCATCGACGCCGCTGCTCGTCCACGACCACGCTATGGCTGCGGCCTTAGACATTGGCCAAGGTGTGTATGCCTCCTATCCCCTCTGTCAATCACCTAAGTATTGTGAACATTCATTGATTATCTTAGATCTAGATTTATATTTGATTAAGGACTTGATTAGTGTACTGCCTAATGATTAGATGAACCCTAAGGGTTCTATCATTGGTATCAGGAGCCAGGATTAGGCATATCTAATTCGGGTTTCATTAGTTTTGTTTAAGTCCACAACATTTAGAAGGAGATGAGCAATTCTAATTTCGGTTTTGCTTGAGAAATCATCAGATCAGAGTAAAACTGAATCAATTTAGAGTAAGAAATTAAGAGAAAAGGGACGGATCAGACCTTAGGGAGACTCGTGCTCCTGTCCCCTTTTGGGACCCCACAGCTGTCCGCGCACTGGGCAAGGGAGATCACATCATCTCAACCACCGGTGAGCTCCTCGTCGAGGAGACCCAGGAAGGGCGACTTTGGGCTCGCCAGATCCGCCCAATAGAGGGCACCGCGCGATATCGTTTTCAACGGCGAAGCACTCAATCAAGAGCGCGCACGCCGGCGAAGTCAATGGTGGCGGCGGTCACGATTTAGCCCGTCGGGTAGGGTTGGCGGAACCCTAAGGGTTTGTATGGCTAACCCCACCGGGCTCTGGGTTCCTCAAAGGTGGCCGTCCGGCGTGCCTCCCATCCGTGTTTGAGTTGCCTTGCAGCGAGCTCATGCACCGGTAAGGAGGCTGAGGTAGCGCCGGATCACAACATGCCGGCGGTCCTCGGGCTCGCCGCCTCTCAGCCGTGCGGCGGTGCGGCTGGAGGAGAGAGAGGGAAAGGGGCAAAATTGATTTAGGGTTTCACGGTGAAACTGCGTTGGCCGCCCTTTTGTACCTTCGATTTCCTTCCGTAGCCGTCCGATCAGAAATCCACGGCCCAGATTAAGTTTGTGGGGCTGACTACGTGCATCATCGACCGTCGGATGAACATCTGACGACCAGCACGAGCCGGCACCCACTGCGTAAGCCGAATGGGCTCACGGCCCATACGGAAGCAGCAACAGGCCGTATGGGTTGCCCTTTTAATTATGAGGAATTTCAGCATTTTTTCTGGCGGGCTTTCCAGGCCGGCTGGGCCACTGCGGCAGGCCATTTGGTCCACGCTCCTCTCCAGGCTGAGGCGTATCCCTCTGGGCCATAAGCCCCGCAAGCCCAACTAGAAATGCGCTGGGGGGCTTGGGCTGTGGGCCACTGATTTAGATTTTGGGCCAGAAATAAGATTAAGGGCTTAGACATTTTCTGAAATAATGAAAATAGGCTTTTGGCCCAATTTTAAGACATTTTCAGTTTTAAAAATTTAGTGAGTATTTCCAAACTTACTATTTTCCAATTTTAGTGAATTTTTAGTGCATTTTAGTATGGGATAAAATGCAATTTAGCTCCACAATATTAATTAAGTGGATGGAAAATCTTGAGAATTTAGATAATACTTTAATTACTATTTACTTGCAATTTTCAACTATTTAACGTTAAGTGTTGAATTAAGTATTTCTTGTCCACTTATTTAATTCATTCTCTTTTGTTGTGGAATTATGAGTCATTAATCATGATAATTAAGAAAATTAAGTATTAATCTTCCGCTATTAATTAAGTTATGGTGCTTTCATTGAGTAACCAATGTGAAAAATAAATTTACCATTGTCATGATAATTTTATTCAGTAACCAACATGAAAGTTGAAATTGTCATGATTAAGTTATTTTGAGTTACCATAATTAAGTTAATTTAAGTGGTCATGTTTAAGTTGTTATGCTAAGTTGCTTTAAGTTTTAAGTCATGAAGTTTTAAGTTATTATTAGTGATGGTAATTTCGTTGAGTAACAATTCTGAAATATGAAATTACCACATTTTGAGTTTAAGTCTTCATTCTTTTTAAGTCATAGTGTTTTGTTGAGTAACCAACGTGAAAGACAAAACACGTTGTTAATGATCCATTGAATTATTAAGGTTTCTCGTCGAGTAACCAATGTGAAAGACGAAATTATTATGTCTTTAGTGTTGCGTTTTTGCAAAGCAACCACCGTGAAAGGCAAAACACGTTTAGAAGTAAAGTTTTATTTTTATTAAGCTACTTTATATGTTGTGTTTTCGTTGAGTAACCAACGTGAAAGACGAAACACATATTTAATGATTATTTAAGTTTAGTTAGTTTCTGTTCAGTAACCAACATAAATGACGAAATCATTAAGTCTTTAATTTTTTTAAGTTGTCAATTAACCAACATGAAAGACAAAATAAGATGTTTTGTTCATAATCATGTTCATACATTTACTTATGTTCTATTATGTTTTCATTATGTAGGATCTTTCATTCCAGATTTGATATTAAGATTTATCTCATCACAGAACTATCTAAGAAAAGACAATTATAGTACTTGGCGATGTAAGTTGGAGGCTGGTTTAGCAATCCTCCAAATAGATTTGGCACTGATGGGAGCGCGTCCTACTGAGCCTAAGCTTCCCGTTATTCGTGACGGGGAAAGTAAGAAGTATTTCACCAAAATGATGGAAGCTTATGAAGAGGACTACTTTCCCTTCGATTTAGATCGTGCTAAGTGGTCAATCTTAAATAAGAAATGTTTAAAAGTGATTAAGGGTTCAATTACTGAGAGTGAGAAGAAATTCCTGAATGCAAAACTGCTCATGAGTACCTCTTTATAATAGAAAAGTATGCAACTAGCTGCAACAAGGCTACGATGCATGCTCTTGTTAAGGAACTTGTCACTCAGAAGCATAATGGAGGAAGTGTACGTGAGCACATTCTTAATATGTGGGACACTGCTGCTAAACATAAGTTATTAGATTTGAGGTTGAAAGATGAGTTTCTTTTCAACCTCATTCTTGTTCTATTTACAGATGATTTTGAGCACATTATCATCAGTTACAACTCCCAGCCTGCGCATACCAAGGAAGCATTAAATATATTTCTTTCCTTTGCAAGAGTACTATCCTTAATAGCCCGACTGGTCTCCTCCACGCCTTTCCAGCCATTCCAACGCATGCTCGATTCCTAGCAACGCGCCACATCATTTTTTACACCATTTTGCATGGCGCACAGTGTAGAACGATAATTTTTTGTTCACTCTTGGCTCCAGTGTAGAACGACAGTTTTTTGTGCACCGAAGGGAGTAAAAAATTTCGTTGGAACTAAGAGACCCTTACTTAAAGCCACAATAGCATTTAACCGCTCCCGTGTTTCGCCCAAACATGTAGTCTGTATCCTTTTGGAGGAGATATTATATTTTGTTTCTAGTAGATTAGAAAACCTCGTTGCATACAATGTTTGACATGCTCCACTGACACCTTTGTCAGTACCCTGTGTACCGGGTACCCCATGATTCCGCAAGAAGTGCAAAAGAGTTCTACTCGTTAAAGTTGAAGGTCTACTCAGGCCCCACATGTCATATTACACCAGACCCACATCCCTCATATGGGTAGCTTCGGAGATTGACATGTGTAATGTAAATCCGGGGCTAAAATCCCAACGCAGGAAAGCTCCGCAATCAACATGTGTATAATCACGTTGGACCTAACCCCTAGTAGAGGGAAGCTCCAGTGTTGACACGTGTATAGCTGTTCCGGAGCTACCTACCCGCAAGGGGAAGCTTCGAAGCTGCAACGTGTGGAGCCTCCGGACCTTCACCACCAACGAATACATTGATGGATCTCCTTCAACACGGACATTCAAGGGACTGTTAAAGCGGCAGTTACAAGACTTGAATACTTGTCGTTAATGTTGTATTAACGACACACGATCAAAACACTGTTAATAGAGGTAAAGCAACCATTAAGGCTCGTTATGACACTATTAACCATGCTTAATACTCATAGACAGTGTATTAGGCTATTTAATATGCCAGGGCCACATGTCGGGCCAGGCTAATGAAGTAACGGTCAGTCCTTGGACTATAAAAGGATTGAGCCGCACGATATCGGACAGGCCTAGCTGAGCCAGAGACTACACTTTCTAGTGATTCATAATACAACACACACACACACACACACACACACACACACACACACACACACACACACACACACACACACACACACACACACACACACACACACACACACACACCCACACGCACACGCGCACGCGCACGCGCACGCGCACGCGCACGCGCACACGCGCGCGCGCGCGCGCGCCCACACACACACACACACACACAGACACACACACACACACACACACACACACACACACACACACACACACACACACACACACACACACACACACACACACACACACACACACACCGTGGAGTAGGGTATTACGCTCAGGTGGCCTGAACCACGTTCTGGTGTCGCCATCTTGATTCTGATCTCTGCGTGCCCCAACCGAAACAAAAACCTTCGCGGGCTACACTTTAGTAGTACCGGGGGAAGTGTCGTTGCTACACTTCGACATTTGGCGCGCTAGGAAGGGGGTTCCTGAGATATCAAGATGGTGAATTCCACCGCAGGATCCTCCAACAGCAATCAAGCCGAACAACCTGCTGGTGGCAATACCTTCAATGTTCTGCAGCCAGCAGGTGCCATTGTTCTAGCAGGCACTATGGCGCCACAACCGCCTTCCGTTCCAGCAAATAATGTTGGACGACAAGATGGGGCATCTGCGTCGATCACTACATCGACAAACAACAACTCTGAGCATACGCTCATTGCCGCGCGAGCTCTCCTACAACATCCACCACCTCTTGTGGCGCCTCAGGGTGCTATTGAACAGTGGAGAGCTGATGTAGATCATCTGGTTGCAGCTGCAGCCGCTGGCATCAACAATCAAGGTCCTTCCCCCTCTGGGAGAGCACCATCACAACGACGGACCTTGTCGGACCGACTTGGTACGCAAGTCTCGCAACAGAGGAGACGTGCTGCATCCCAGCAGGTGACTTCGTTGCCTCTCGGGGCACGACACACCCACACTATTACCAGGATTCCGACTCATGACCTGCGGTCGGAACTGGATTGCCGTTACCAGCAGCAGGACGACCGCGTCCATATCGATCATGCTCGCAAGAGGCGAGAGGCTCGAGACAACCCTGCTCCACTGGGAGTAGGAGGAGGCTGTTCTGCCCTGGCCATGCATTTACGCATGGTTAGATGGCCACAGAAGTTCCGGCCTCACTTGCTGGAAAAATTCGACGGGACTGTCAATCCCGCCGGATTCCTTCAAATCTACTCCACTGCCATACTGGCAGTGGGGGGTGATGAGGCTGTGATGGCCAATTACTTTCCAGTGGCTCTAACTAGGACTGTAAGGTCCTGGTTCATGAGTTTCCCACTCGACTCCATTAATAGTTGGGCGGAGCTATGCCAACAATTCACTGCCAACTTTGGGAGTTCTTACACCCGGCCCAACACTGAATTGGATTTGTTTGCTGTAAAGCAAATATCAGAGGAATCGCTACGATCCTTCATCCAACGGTTTTCTCAGGTATGAAATACTATTCCTTCAATCTCAATCTCTTCTGTTATCGTTGCATTCAAACGGGGTGTTCGAGATAAAAAGATGTTGGAGAAGTTGACCATCAAAGAAGTCACCAGTGTCACATAACTCTTTGGCCTAGCGGACAAATGTGCTAGGGATGCGGAGAGCCGTGAAATGCACTCTAAGCCAGCTCCGAAGGCTAACAAGAAGTCCTCCAAAACTGAAGCCACTACATCCGGTAGTGGCAAAAAGAAAAAGAAGCCCAACGGCAAGAAGAAGCCATCGGCCGGCGCACCAGCCGCAGCAGCTGCTGCAGCTCCAGGTGGCCGAGGGCCACGCCTCGAGAAACGACCTCGTCCTTCATCAGAAGACGACAATAGTTCCAAAGCGTGGTGTCCGATCCACAAGACGGATAGACACATCCTAGAAGAATGCTGGGAGGTCTAGAATCTTGTCGAGCGCTATAACAAGCGCCGGGAAGAAGCTCCTTTCCTTCAGCTGGAAGGAAAACAAAAAGTCGACGAAGCTCTGACTGAGGAGGAGCTAGGTTTCCAGGATCCGAAGAAGGTCCTGAAAGCCGTCTACAACACTGTCAACGATTCTGACGTCTCTGACAACGAGCGTCGGAAGACCCTAAACACCACCTATGGTGGTTCTTGGGACATCACCTCTCGCCGCATCCTCAAGACAATGCGACGGGACATAGACGTGGCAGCTCCCACTGCCAGGGTGGAGCCTCATCGGAAGTGGATGGACACTCTCATCATTCTCGATGCTTCGGATTGCCCCCGATACATGATCGGAGCTGGCCAACTCCCGTTGATGGTTCCACCCACCATTAACAATATTCAACTCCACCATGTGATGGTGGACAGGGGTTCAGGGCTGAACCTCATAAGCTTTGAAGCTTTGTTAAGCTTCAGCTCCGGCCTTTGGACCTTCGCCCATCTCGATTTTTCTTTGGGGTAGGTCCGGGGACCATTACTCCTCTCAGTTCCATCACACTCCCAGTGACCTTCGGGACTCGGGAGAACTACAGAACTGAGAAATTGGTCTTCGACGTCGCGCAGATTAGTCTGCCGTTCAATGCCATTCTGGGCAGGCCAACCTTGTACAAGTTCATGGCCGCCGCTCATTATGGTTACTTAGTGTTGAAGATGCCAACACCCACGGGCGTTCTCTGGATCCGCGGAGCTTGCTCTGCAGGAATTACTGCTTTAGAACTCTATGCGCTTACCATTGCTCAAGAGGAAGCATCTGGTAAGGAGCCAGCTCCGAACCCTCCGAGCATTTGACATAAAGGCTCTACCTCCACACCCCGTGTGCAACTAAGCGGCGACACCGACATTCCTGTCAAAGTCGTCCAAATTGGTTCCGATGCTGCTCAGAGTACCCGTATATCGGGAGGTCTGAACAACAAATAGTAACTCGTGCTCATCACTTTTCTCCGGGCTAATGTCGACGTGTTTGCCTGGCAACCGTCACAAATGCCTGGGATCCCTAGGGAGGTGATTGAGCACAATATGAAGATTTACCCTGACGCACGACCTGTACACTAGAAGCCCCGGAAGCAATCAATCGAGCGGCAAAACTTCATCCGATAGGAAATCAAGAAGTTGCTCAAAGCTGGATTCATCCGGGAAGTCTTCCATTCAAAATGGCTCGCAAACCCAGTTGTTGTACCCAAGGCCGGCGGGAAGCTTCAGATGTGTATTGACTACACCACCTTAAATAAGGCATGCCCAAAGGATCCATTTCCACTACTAGAATAGATCAGATAGTGGACTCCACCTCCGGATGTGAGCTATTGTGCTTCTTAGATGCATATTCTGGATATCATCAAATCCAAATGCCTAAGGAAGATGAAGAGCATACTACCTTCATAACAGTAGATGGATTATACTGTTATATCGCCATGCCATTTGGTCTTAAAATGCTGCTTCAACATTTGTACGAGCTATGTACAAAACATTTGAAGAGCTAATTAGAGACTTGGTGGAGGTGTATGTCGATGACATCGTAGTGAAGATCAAAAACAAGGAATCACTCCTTGACAATTTACAAGCTGTCTTCGATAAGCTGCGCACCACGCGCACCAAGCTGAACCCGGATAAGTGTGTCTTCGGGGTTAGCTCCGGGAAGCTTCTAGGTTTCTTGGTGACTCACCGAGGAATTGAAGCAAATCCAGCGAAGATCAAGGCTATAGAAGATATGCAGCCCCCAACCTGCATTAAGGATGTACAAAAGTTAACTGGATGTCTAGCTGCGCTCAGCCGGTTTATCTTAAGACTGGCAGAACAGGCGCTACCCTTCTTTAAGCTCTTGAGGAAGTCCGGACCATTTTATTGGTCTGAAGAAGCAGAAAAGGCGTTTCAAGAGCTGAAACAACTCTTCACCACACTACCGATATTGGTAGCTCCAAATCCTGGTGAGCCTTTACTGCTTTACATTTTGGCAACCACCGAAGTTGTCAGTATGGTCTTGGTTGCAGAAAGACTGGAGCCACATCTAGTCCAGGAACTCAGACCCCTTCGGGAGGGTCCGGAGTTAAATGAGGGCATGTCTGGGTCCCAGTCCCCAGACACGGAACCTCAAGACGAAATGCTAGGAGATCAACCTCGTTCACCTGAGAGGGTTCACCAGGTCGACCAGAATGATTTGGACCCTTCTAGCAAGGTCCGGGTCGAACAAGAAGGAGTTTTGTACCCCTCTGGGAGGGTCCAAGCAGCACAGCATGAAGGTCCGGAACCCTCCAGGAGGGTTCGGGTTGATGGAGAAGAAGCTCCGGGTCCTTCCGAAAGGGTCTGGACCGTCCAACGACCACTGTACTTCATCAGCAAGTGCTCCGCGACGCCAAGACAAGATACATTGAGGTGCATAAGCTGCTTTATGCAGTTCTTATCGCCTCAAGAAAGCTTCATCACTACTTCCAAGCTCACAAAATATCAGTAGTAACTTCTTTTCCACTGCGTGCTATTTTGCATAACCCTAACTCTACTGGGAATATTGCAAAGTGGGCAGCAGAACTGGCCGAATTTGATCTAGAATTTGTGTCATGACAAGCAATCAAAAGTCAAGCCTTGGCTAACTTCGTGGCGGAATGGACTCCCTCTCCATCAAACCCTGGGGCCACAATTAGCAGAAAAAAGAACCCAAGGTTCCGGTATTTACCGAGCCTCACTGGATTCTCTACTTCGATGGCTTCGTGCAGAAGCATGGGGTCGGAGCTGGGATCCTTCTCCTTGCTTCGACTGGGGAGAAGGTCAAGTACATGGTTCACCTTGATTTCAAGGCGACCAACAACATGGCGGAGTATAAAGCTCTCATCTACGGACTCAAGGTGGCACTATCTTATGGTGTCAAACAACTGTTGGTGAAGGGAGATTCACAACTTATAATCAAACAAGTCAAAGGTGAATGCTCCTGTAACAATCCTCAACTAGCTGCTTATCTACTTGAAGTCCAGAGGCTCCAGAAGGACTTCGAAGTCTTGGATCTCCATCATGTTCAGCGACTTCAAAACGCTGAAGCCGACAAACTCTCAATGAAAGCCTCAACTGGAGCTCCGGCTCCTGACGAAATCTTCGTCCGGAGGTTGTCAAGACCAACAACTCAGCCCGCCGAACTAAGCGAAGGGGGCGAGACCAGCACCACGAAGCTGGCAGTCCCAGTGGCCCTGTTACCATGGTGTCCACCAAGGTTCGTAGGTGCTGTCGGAAGCTCCGAGCAACCCAGCAGCAAGACTCAGAAGCTCAAGTAAGCTCCGATGCATGGATCTCGGAGATACGGAGCTACTTGAAAGACAATATCCTTCCTGAAGACAGTGTATCCGCTGACCGGATTGTCAGATTGGCTGAAAGATACACGTTGGTAGAAGGGGATCTCTATCGGCACGGTGCCAATGGCATCCTAATGCGGTGCATTGCGAAGGAAGAAGGCCGCGAGCTCCCTGCGGAAATCCATGGAGGTGAGTGTGGGAACCATGCTTCTTCTCGCACGCTGGTCGGTAAAGCCTTCCGACATGGCTTTTACTGGCCTACAACACTCCATGATGCAGTTGAGCTAGTGAAAAATATGTGAAGCGTGCCAGTTCCATGCAAAACAAATTCACATACCGAATCAGTCACTACAAATGATACCTCCTACATGTCCATTCGCTGTGTGGGGCATGGACATCTTGGAACCATTCTCAAAACTCGTCGGAGGTTACAGGTTTCTGTATGTCGCCATCGACAAGTTTACTAAGTGGCTGGAAGCAACTCCAATTGTGACACTCAACAAACAATCAACAATCAAGTTCTTGAAGTCCATTATATGCATATTTGGAGTTCCAAACAAAGTCATAACTGACAATGGAACCCAATTAACAAGTGTTGCACTTCAAGAATATTGCGAAGACCTCGGCATTCAACTCAGCTACGCATCAGTAGCACACCCAGCAAGTAACGGCCAAGCCGAGAGAGCAAATGCAGAAATCTTAAAAGGACTCAAGACGCGCACATATGAGCGCCTGAAAAAGCACAAAACCAACTGGATTGAGGAGCTTCTGTCCACATTGTGGGCGAAAAGGACAACTCAAAACCGGTCAACTGGGGAAACTCCATTCTTCCTGTTGTACGGAGTTGAAGCAGTC
The DNA here is from genome assembly GCA_036927565.1 of Tuctoria greenei. Lineage (NCBI taxonomy): Eukaryota > Viridiplantae > Streptophyta > Magnoliopsida > Poales > Poaceae > Tuctoria > Tuctoria greenei. The sequence continues at coordinate 124,422,443 of JAYESD010000011.1, read as the reverse complement.
CTTCCTCCGAAGATCACCTTGGGGTCCCTCCGGGTCCGGACCTTCGATGAATTCACGCAGGACCAACTTCGGTGTGAAGACCTCGACCTCGTCGATGAGGGAAGATGCCAAGCAGCTGTTTGGAATGCACGTTATCGCCTAGCGCTCCGGCGCTATCATCAAAGGCATGTGCGCAACTGACAACTCGAGGAAGGCGATCTGGTGCTTCGGAAGATACTAACTCGTGAAGGGATGAATAAACTTTCCCCTAGTTGGGAAGGTCCATTCGGAGTGATCAATGTATCCCGTCCCAGATGCGTTTGCTTGACAACTGAGGATGGAATTTCGCTTCCTAATCATTGGAACATCGAGCACCTCCGTAAGTTTTATGCTTAGAACACGGAGGTGAGTCTGTAATTACACACGCTGTATGTTATAGAGTCGCTAAACAGACATGGGTAGGTCCTCCGGGAGAACGTCCGGACACCTCCAGGAGGGTCCAAGAAGTTTAAGTACACTTCATACAGTCACTGCACTAAAAAGTGTAACTACCTACCCTAGGTTAGTACAAGATGTATAGCACACTTAGCTTGGTCCCGCACCCTAAGTGTGTCCTTATCTCCCCTGTAATCCAGACCTATAATGAAAGACATTGTTGTGTGAAAACAGACTCCACGTGCATTTATTTTTGTACAAAGCTTGATCTATCAAATTATTGTTTTTAACCTTCTTGTCTATAATGTAATTGTGCAATTCTTTTTTAGTTTTTTACCCAAGTTATTCATATGCGTTGCAAGTTATATTGTTGAACCCTTTAGGTATTAATATGTTGTATAGTCTGCTTGCCTGAACGCCAAGCCAACATAGGTCTAGAGTGTGCTATCGACTTAGCCTGATCCTGCACCCTAAGTACGCCACTCTACCTACACTCCCGCAGGCATCGGTAGGGTGAGTACTAAAAGAGCATATGGGTCCGGAAGGGTTACATCAATATACTTGTTACCATATCGAGTTACTTCGGAATAAAAACTCAAGTAAGAATAATAAGTCACAAACGATTTATAGACAAGAGGACGAATGTTACATGTTTCTTGTATTTAATGTGCAGGAAAAACAGAAATTCATAGCGATGGTAGATAACGTCGGAGCTACTAAGCTCCGACAACCCCTGGGGGACCTACCTTCAACTATTCGTGCAGCGACATCAGGAGCTACCAAGTTCCGATAAACCCTAGGGGGGGCACCGTCGACGTTTTGTACGTTGATAGTGGGTACCGTCGGAGCTACCAAGCTTCGCCAACCCCAGGGGGTCTGCCGTCGACGCATCAGAAATGAAGACTTCGGACCTAAAATCTACAAGTCCGAAGCGTTTAAGTCATCAATATACTGTCAAAACCTTTGGTATATGTACACACTTCAATTGTAAACCTATACCAGGGGGCCAACAAGACAGAGCATATTATATTGAAGACAAAAATAAAATGAAGTTCATGGTAGCAAAGTGGATTTCATTAAATCGAAGCATGGATTACAAAATTGGGATTACAGCAGGAGGCAAAAGGAAGAAGTCCTAGCTACTGAAGGATCCAAGTCCTGCGGAAGAATGTGGCGACTTCCTTGGCAACTTCCTGGACGCTGGCCTTGGCGGTGTCCTTCTCTTCAGTAACGGGACCTTGGAGCACTGGGTCCAAGGAGAATTAGGGGGTCTCGGCTCACATAGCATGTCAGCACATATTCTGCGACATTTGTGGCTAAAGACTTCCCCTCTGCCTCCAACTGGTCTGCAATGACGTCACCCATCGCGTCGAGTTCACCGCCAGCAGCATTGAGGGCCACCAGTGCTCGGTCCAAGTCCAGCTCCGAATTGTCCGAGCGTACAAAACTAAATCCTAGTGGTGTCAGTGCGTCGTTGGCTCATCCTAAGAAGTCCCATACTTGGATGGACTCAGTCTCCTTCAAGCTCCACAGCTCCTCCAGTGACTTCCGGGCGACCGCAAGCTCCGAACCTTCCCGAGCGAGACGCTCGACCAATTTAGCATGCTGCTGCATATTCTCAGCAACTTGCTTCTCATGATCAGTCAACTCCGTCTCCCGGAGGTGGATGCGGTTCCGCCTTTCCGCCAAGTCCTTCTCCGTGCCTCTCACCTTCCCTTCACTGGTGGCAACATCAGCTTCTCTTTTTGAGAGCTCTTGCCCCAGTTTCTAGTACTTTTCCTTTTCTTCTTTGCTCCATAGATCCAACCTTTTGCTGCGATCCGCCAAATTCTGTTCACCCAGAGTCAACTTCTGGGTGACCTCCGCCTCCCTATTCACAACATCCTCCTGCTGCTCCAAGAGCTTTACTTCCCTCGCCTCAAGGTCCGCCCGACACTTCAGGAGAACCTCGTTCAACTCATTGAGGTTTTCGTGACGCTCACCAGCAGCATCATGCCTCTCCTTGGCTTGCTCAAGGATCTCCCTATAGTTAGCGTCGAGCGCCCGGATGGCGGCTTCCTTCTCCTCCAGCAGCTTGTCCCAGTATTCCAACCGGTCCTTCTCCCTCTTGATCCACTCCTTCTGGTCAGTCAGCCTCGTTTGGGCAAGCCTGGTCTCGAAGTGGAGTCTGTTGCAGCAATGCCTCAAGGTGTTGCGCTCCTCCTCCATGGCTTTGCTCTCATGATCGAAGGCGAGCTGAACTTGTCGGAGGCTCGAGCTGGCATTGTCTATGGACAACGCTAGACGGATAGGCTCCGGGCCTGCTGGGACCAACTCCGCAGGCTCCAGAGGATTTTCCATCACAAAAATTGGGTCCCACTCTACAAGGGTGGTCCCCTCAGCTCCTACAGCACTAGGGCCGTTCTCTGGAAGCCCTTCAGCAGCAACAACAGAGGAAGAACCCACTGGGGGAACTCCCACCTCCGGGTAGGAAGTTGAAGGCGCTGCTTCTGGGTCTTCAATTATTGGCTCCGAAGGTGAATGACCTGTCGCCACTTCAGGCTGCTCCGACTCTGGTCCAGACACCTCCGGGCAGTAGTTGGAGCTTCGTTCGGTGCCCCACCACCTCTGGCTCAGACGCCGATGCATCAGTCACTTCCGGTTCAGTGACTGGAGCTTCAGGCATCTCCGGCTCAGCCGCCGAATCTTCAACAGCTTCTGGCACAAGGGTTGGAGCTTCAATGATTTTCGGCACAGTGGCCGGGACTTCGATTGCCTCTGGCTCAGCGGCCATGGCTTCCACGACCTACGACTCAAAGTCTAGAGCTTCTGGTTCCGGTACTGGAGCATCAACCTCCGACACCGATGCCAGAGGTACATCTCCAACTTCTCCCCCGCGGTCCGGCGCTACCACGGGAGCTTCCGGCGAGGACTCTGAATCCAAGTCCACGACAGCTGGCGCCAGAGCTGTCGCGACTTTTGCAACCACTTGAGGAGGAGGCTAAGTGCTTGAGGCCGGAGCTTCGGCATGCGCAGCCCCGGTCGCCGCGACAGACGCTGAAGTACCTGACCCCTTCTTCGACACCCTAGAAATAAAGGGAGGAGAAGATTAAAGACACATAAAAAACAAGACTAGCATTTTAAGGTGAGCAATTAATGCTTACCTAGGGATGTTACTGCCCCAGTCGCCTCGAAACCTCTTCTTCTAAGGCCCGGAGCCAGAGCCCACCAAGTCTGGTGAGACAATGACTTCGGACCTTAGTTGAGGACCACTTGCAGCAGCCGGAGTCCTCTCGGCCGGAGCTTCTCTTGGCCGGGAAGAACTCCCGGGCCTGGAAGTGCTAGCCGGCACTAAGGCCGGGGTTGACTGCCCTGAGCTAGCGCCCCTTGGAGACGCCTGTGCCGAAGAAGGTGCAGCCGCAGAAGACCTCCTCCGTCGGGGAGAAGGAGCTGTTGTAGCCGGCACTAAAGTCATCAAGCGCCAGCATCTTCCTCCGGAGCTCTCTGCTGAACTGCGACTCCATGTTCAGAGGAAGGAAAGCTGCCTGCGGAACTAAATCGTCGCCGCTGATGTTTATCCCATGCTGGAATTTATTGAGATGAAGCTTCAAAGCTTCATCATCCAGGTTGGATTTCAGACCAGTTTCAATCTGGTCGTCATCCATCACGCTATTGAGGGCCCACGCGAGCTTCTCCCTCTTCTTTTGCGGAGCCCATCTGTTGACCAGGAAGTTGCAGAAGACAATATGAGGGGTCACTCCACCCTCCACGCATTCGCAGATCCTGGTCAGGATGGGGTTGAAGGCATCTGACAGCATCGGAACTACACTCCAAGAGTCGGTGTCAACGTTGGGGAGTCCTTAGGGCAGCTCCAACCTCTCGTGCTCCTCCACTGCAATGATGACCCAATCCTTATTCCAGTCATCCCATTTGTCGAAAGGAAATGACTTCAAGTATTTGAAGGGGCAGTTCTTCTGCTTCACGAAATAGTAGAAGCCAAGAAGCTAAGTCCCCTTGCCGGTGGTGTGGATGGTGAAGAAGGTACGAAGCAACTCGATGCAGGGGGAACACCCACCCACATCTCGCAAAAGTAGACGAAAGTCGCCACTAGTAGAAGAGAATGGGGGCCAAGATGATACAGCTAGAGACCGTAAAAGTCCAGCAACATTAAAAGAAAAGTTGAAAAAGGCGGGATCAATCCCACCATAGCGTACGCAGACAAGTACACCATGTCGCCATTATGCTCCTTCTTGAACGGGAGCTCGTCGGCGCGGATCAGGTGGTTGAAGGAGTCACTGGACCACCCCATATAGGTCCATACCTTCATCAAATCGTCCTTGCTCTTGAGGCGGCTCTTGGGAAGACCCAACTCCATCGCAGCAAAGTGGAGCGAAGGAAGAGAAAGCTAGGCAAAGTTTGGGAGTCTCTGAGCGCAAGTCTGATCGAAAGCGTAAAAAGTCCTCAAACCGCACACAATTTCCTTCTTAAGTAAGCCTCCGCGGCGCTTAGATGGAAATCGCAACAAGAGTGGGGTCACATTTCGAAAATTTACCCCGTCCATGACGGATGGGTCTGGGGCCACCCCGACGAAGAGATCGAGGTTACTGCCCCAGGCGAACCGTTGTCATGATGGGTGACGGGAGACCCAAAGACGGCACCCTGACAAGGCGCTCAGAACCGATACGGTTTTTGTATGGGGAACTGGCGACCTTCAATTGCGTGAGATCCGCACTCAAAGATCTTATCTGCCGCATTCATAACAAGCCACGCGGCGATGGTTTAACCCTGTACTATCGCCCCAACGGCACATTACGAGACTTCTGAAGATGAAGCGCGGGAATCAAGGATGGCCCCACCTTTGGTAAAATAACTTAACCCAAAGGGTTTTTCCCAAAGGTGGGCCCAGGGGCCACTGTCGGTACCCTGTGTACCGGGTACCCTATGATACCGCAAGAAGTTCAAAAGAGTTCTACTCATCAAATTTGAAGGTCTCCTGAGGCCCCACATGTCATATTACACCGGACCCGCATCCCTCATATGGGTAGCTCCGGAGATTGACACGTGTAATGTAAATCCGGGGCTAAACTCCCAACGTAGGGAACCTCCGCAATCAACACGTGTATAATGATCCCGGACCTAACCCCCAACAGAGGGAAGCTCCGATGTTGACACGTGTATAGCGGTTCCGGAGCTACCTCCCCGCAAGGGGAAGCTCCGAAGCTGCCATGTGTGGAGCCTCCAGACCGTCACCACCAACGAATATATTGATGGTTCTCCTTCAGCATGGACATTCAAGGGATTGTTAAAGCGGCAGTTACAAGACTTGAATACGTGTCATTAATGCTGTATTAACGACACACGATCAAAGCACTGTGAATAGAGGTAACGCAACCATTAAGGCTCGTTATCACACTATTAACCATGCTTAATACTCATAGACAATGTATTAGGCTATTTAATATGCCAGGGCCACTTGTCGGGCCAGGCTAATGATGTAACGGTCAGTCCTTGGACTATAAAAGGACTGAGCCGCACGATACAGGACAGGCCAAGCTGAGCCAGAGACTACGCTTTCTAGTGATTCATAATACAACACACACACACACCCTGTGGAGTAGGGTATTACGCTCAGGTGGCCCGAACCACGTAAATCTCTGGTGTCTCCATCTTGATCATGATCTCTGCGTGCCCCAACTGAGATAAGAACCTCCGCGGGCTACACTTTAGTAGTACCGGGGAAAGTGTCGTTGCTACACTTCGACAACCCTCATAATGATTGCTCCAAATGGAGGATAGGGCTTAGACTGCTCGCACTCGTGGAACTCTATATCGGTCTTCTGTATCATATTTTATATTTATCTTTAAAAGATTCTCAGCTTTACAGTTTCATTCTCCGCACTCGTTCACCTCTAAATCAGATCTCTATATCTTTTTTCCTCTCTTCTTTTTTATTCTATCATTTTTCTCCTCTTTTCTATTCTTTTCTCTCTCTTTCTTGTCTCTCCACTTTCCTTTATAGGCCTCGCTACTTGTGGTGTTCCCCTGTTGAGATCGACATTTTAGAGGCCCCCTTACAGACCCCGCTGCGGTGGTCTTTGGGCCGCACCATAGCTAAAGTGCCGTGTTGGGTGCTTTAGAGATCGCCATTGCGCTCAACCTTAGCACCTACTCCGTTTTTTTATTTCTCTATGTATTTTGTTCAAATATGCCCTCAACGCGCTCAATCAATCATCAACAATGCTAAGTTGGTTTGAATGCAAGCGAATAGGAGCTTAACCTAGTAGTTAAATACTGTGAGTAGCATTATTAAGCTTTTGAGTTCAATTTCCAGTGAGAGCGAAGTTGAGCGTTCTAGGTTGAATTTTACATTACTAAATGCATGTACTTTACAAAGAAATTTATGGGTGCCGAACCTGGGATGAACATGCCGTATGTTGATCTATGAAGTCCGGTCCACAATCGTGCTCTTAGGCATTCAATTATCGCCGCCTTGTTCTAGATAATAGACTATGAGTGTCTGTATTTATATTCACTTATAATCAGATGATCATAACTTCTTTTAAAGGAAAGGTCGGGATTTTACCCATCATCTAAAAAGTTGGTTTGAATGCACATGTAATTGTCTTTATCATGAAAAAAGAGCGTAAAGTGTGATAAAATTAATCACATATTGGTATACATAATCTTATCTAAAATGATTTTTTTAAAACGAAAGGGGTATAGTGTTAGTGGCCAGGGAGTGATCACCTCCGTTCTAGAAGCTCGTTTGATGGACTTGCTCTTGTGCATGACTTCGGATTTGGAACTGGCAGCTTGAGACATCCTCCCATCAAAGGTGATAGATTTCTCCATGGTAGATCCGTTGACCATAGTGGCTATGACGTCAGCATCAGCATTTGCAGATTCCACATCAACGATAAGGTTGTCATCATGGAATACAGAGTTCTTTAGCCATTTCCCCTTTTATTGTGTCTATTCAGCGTCGACCAAGGGCTACTGATATCTCCTTTTGTCCCAGTGGGGATCTAGCTCGTTCATAGGATTAGATAAATTTTAGCAAGGGTTCTAGGAAATTAAATCCTAAAAGTTCAGCAATAACTGATGCCTCTCAATGTTTGACTGTCTTTCATAAGAAATGTCGTTGATGTAAGCGATATTTACTTCTTAGACATTTACTATGGATCTAATTTTATAAATCCTGAACATTCCATCCTTTGTATAAAAGAACACATCTTTTAAAACTAATTTCATAAGATCATAACTATTTCATCTTTATATCAGCAAATCATAGATTTTTTCACTTGGTCCTTTATATCAGCGACCATAGGGTTTAGGACCAGTCTGAGAGTTTGTGATTTTCCAATACAAAACACATATATAGTTGTGATTTTATAAAATTTGTTATAAAAAAGCCATGATTTGTTAGCAAAGAAAAAGTTGTTATTTTTTATATACGAAAGGTGTCAAATAGTTAGGGATGGCAATGGCTCGGTTCGGATCGGATGGAGCAACAACCCACCCGAAATCAAATAACTTGCGGCTGAAATTTGAAATCCAAACCCACACCCGCGGGTGAAATTTTAAATCCAAACATGCACCGTCGGGTTTCACCAAATGTAACATAAACCAGTCCAAACTACCGCTTCAATATAGCTATCCAAATGGGCTGGGCTAACCAGGTTGGTCCGAAGCACGACGATTTGGCCCGGTTTGAGCACCACCCAACACGGAGGGGACCGGGCCTAAGCTGGCCCAGATCTTGTCATAGAACTTGCTTGGGCTCAAGCGACAGCCCATCGTTCGGCCCGACATGACCCGATAAGGGAGCAACCCGATCGGCCCGGGAAACGGCCCACGTAGCCCGCCGGGTAAAAGCACGGAATGACACGGTCTGTGGGCGCCCGACCGGCCTATAAGGCACTCGGGGAGCTCACCTCCCAAACCCTAGCCACTCGTCCACTCTCGTCTTGCCGTCTTCGCCTCTCCGCCAACACAATAAACCCTACCCCGACTGTTCCGCCCACCGCCAGCGGCCGACCACTTCCCCCCTTGACCGAGGGTCCTCCTCCTCGCTTTGAATGACGCTCCGCGCCATGCTCCCCCTTGGTCGCTCGATGCATTGACACATCATGGCTGTCACACCTCGAGCCTGACCTCCTCCCCGGGATCTCGCTGCCTCCCCTCGTCGGATACTTTGATTTGTACCCTTTTTCCTTCAGGGTTTTGTCCTCAAGGGAGATTTTATCTAAAAGTTTTTAATAAGGCAACCACAATCCTATAAACAGCTCTTTCAAGCATTGTGATCAATAGAACAGCCATTTGTGATGTGTTGTGAGTTATGGCTTACAATTTGTATAAACTTTAGTTTGGACTTTATAAGTCTGTATAAACATTGAAGTATTCTGTTCTGAACTTTGATTGTGATCAATCTAATGGTTGATGTATGGCTAATGTCTGATGGTTGTATTCTGTAATCTGTATGTTTATATTTGAAATTCTGACTTTGTTGAAAATTTTGATTCCCTATGAAATTTGGTTTGGATTGAATTTTTTTGTACACCAGGTTTCAGAGTGGCTTGGCATAAACAAACCGTTTTCGGGCCGAACCCGGCACGGCTCGTGTAAAAATGGCGTCCGGTGGTTTCACTGGCCATGCTGGGCTAAAACTTTTCAAGTCCGAGCCCGACCGGGCTGACCTGACATGGTGTATTGGACAGCTATAGGCTTCAACACACAATTGTTACAAGGGGGAGGAAAATTTGAGAGATTATCACTGACGGGAAAGAAATATCATAGCCATGCCATTTTTGGACCAGATTTAGATGGAGAAGCAAGAACAGGCTATCTATACTCGAATGGAGGACACAAAATCACTCTTTGGTGATACCTCATTGACTGTGGGCGACTGCTGAAGGATATCCGGTGAGATCCAATAATTACGGGATGACGATCGCTTCAAAACCCAGTAACTCTGTATCTTTACAGCTGATTCATGCACAGAGTAAGATCACGTGGCATGAGTGTCTACGTGCATGGCATTGTAGCCACTCACACCAGCCTCTTTCAAACGTTGAGTTGAGTCAAATTGTGATCGCCAAAAATGGCTAAGAATAGGCAGGGTTTGCAGATCCGTCGTCTAACTCTGGCACCAGCCAAGAGGACTGAAAGTTAGGTATCAGATCGATTAAGTGCAGAGGAGCTAGCAAGGGCAATCGAAGTCGCCATTGCGGCAACATCCAAACCAAAACGCATCCAAAGTGTGGAGAAGAAAGGGATGTCCAATAGATTTCTCCTTCTCGCGGAGGTGGAGGAAGATCAAGAACTCGACGTTGTGAAGATCCGTGTGTCTGCACCAGAATTTTCCTCGGAGATCAGCAGGTCGAAGAAAAAAGGAACAGTCCTGAGAGCAGTGTTATTTGAAAGCAATTTTTTTTTAACAAAAGGCAGGAGTACTGCCATGCATTAAGAGAGCAGAAAGGTTACAACCTAAGAGTTACAGAAAAACTAAAGATCCAGCTATAAGAGGTAGCCAGAGGGTGCCAATACAAGATAGAAAGGAAAGAAACTACAACAGGCTAAGAGGCAACAGATTGACTAAAGTCACGAATGTCGGCAACAGTCAGGTCAGAAACTTGAAAAGGAGAAAGATGCTGCCGCTAAAATATGCGGCGGTTGCGCTCCTTCCAAATGTTCCACAAAAAGTCAACAGGTAACCAGCATGCTTTCTTTTGATTGATTTGCTTCCAGGACTTGTGATGGACTGTAACCATTGGGATGCTCCTGTATGATTCACCTGATGAAGCGGAAGAGGAACAGTTAGCCTTAGGGCCATACAAGTCCATGCTGCCGTTACGAAATTGCATTGCACCAGGAGGTGATCAACCGTCTCCGAGTTGTTAGAGCAGAGTGAGCAATTAGGTTCATGAGGCCAGTTCTTGCGAGCCTGGTTGTCAGCTGTAAGGGCCCGATCGTGCAATACCAGCCAGGCAAAAAAACCGACATTTAGGTTGTGTCCTTGCAGTCCAGAGCAGAGAAGGCCAGTTCAGTTCAATGGCCCCAAGAAATTGGACTTCATAAGCTGAAGATACAGTGAATTCTCCACTGGAAGTCCATCACCATGAAATAGAATCTTGATCTTCTGTCAATACATCCTTTAGGGAGAAGTATAGGAGGCAAAATTATTCCAACAGTTCCACAGAATTAATATTAGATAGGTTACAATCCAGTTGGAATTAAGCAGTTCCTTGGCTACTGACCTGAATTTGAATCGAGCACAAAGATAAAGGTTAGGTGCAAGGACTTTAAGGGACTGACCGTGCAGCCATTGTGCTTCCCAGAACATAGTATTCTTTCCGTTTCCCACTGTGACATAAGTGGAGGAGAAAAAATGTCTCTATCAGTTTGGTCATGGTGCTTCAGTATGGACTTCCATGGTCGTTCATTCGCATCCATCCATGCCATAACCACCGTAATCGAAGCGCTCTGCTAAATTTGTCGAGATCTCTGATTCCCAAACCACCCCATTGCTTCGATCTTGTGCAAATACTCCACTTAACAAGGCAGTGTCCACCTTTGATATTATATGGGTCGTCGCCTTTCCATAAAAATCCTCTCCTTGCCCTATTGATCTGCTTGATAGCCCATCGTGGGGGTTTGAAAACGGTCAGGAAGTATGTGGGCATTGCAGTTAGGACCGATTTCACCAGGACTTCTCTTCCTGAGTACGAGAGAAGATTTTCTCCCATCCTGGCAACCGCTGAACCACTCTCTGGACCATCGGCTGACTAGAAGATTTAGGGAGGGCTTTGTAGTGAAGGAGGAGTCCGAGGTAAGTGCACGGGAAGTGAGAGACTTGTTGCTGGGGGCCAATGATGTGCTGTACATCTGTGCCAGCGCATTGGATAGGGAATATCCCCGTCTTGCCCATGTTAGTCTTAAGGCCAGTAGCCATGCCGAAGATATGGAGGATCTCTTTTGTGACCAACATGTCATGGTTAGATGGGCTAATGAAAACAGCTACATCATCAGCATAAAGAGAGATCTTTACCTGGTTTTCTACTCCACGGAGAGGCATGAGCAACTGAAGCAGTGGAGAAGAGCCGGTTCAGAGGCTCCATCGCCAGCAGGAAGATCATTGGGGACAGTGGATCCCCTTGGCGGACTCCCCGGGCATGAGTTATATTGGTGCCAACTTCTCCATTTAGCAAGAAAGCGGAGGAGGCACTTCCCCGAAGCGCTGCCATCCAGTTCCTCCAACGGAACCCAAAATCGAGATGAGTCATGATTGTTAAGTCTTAGTGTACTTAGGATCGACACTAGGAACACCTAATTGGATATACTTAGGTCTAATCTAATTGAGCAATCATGATCAGGCACAATTTAATTACTCTAATCTAATTACTTAGGGAAAACATCAATTAAAGACATACTGATAGATTATAATAGTAAGATGAAGGCAATTAGATACTCGAGGAAGAGATGAAGGTGTTACCATCAGTGGATCCATTAGATGCCATTGGGCCCTAATGTATTGTCGCTAGAGAATTAAGCCTGACGCAGGAAGAAACGGTGATGCAGGAAGAAGTCAACGCAGTGGTGGCTTGGAGCAGAACCGGCATCGTTGTCAGCGGCGGCGGATCTCCAAGGTGCATGCCTTTCCCCTCACTCCACGCCTCTGATAGATAAATTAGGGTTATGTGAGGAGAGTTGGATGGCGGTTGATCAATCGATGGATGATCTGCGCCCCGTCCCTCTCCCCCTTGTATTTATATGGCGCATGTGTGAGAGGGGGCAGCACCGAACCAGGGTCGGTTGCGCCCCCGATCACGCCGCACAAGGGAGTCGGACTTGGGGGGCGTGGTTGTTGCCCACGTCACCCCCCGAGATCATAACTAACATTCTCCCCCTTGATATCGGGACCTTAACTTATTATCTTATTTACTAAACTAATCTTACACATATCTCTTTTGCTTTGACATAAAGGGCACGACGCATCAAAACAGCCATTTACGTACTGTTTGACTCAAAGACCACGATACATCTCACAAATATAAATAATATTACACTTTGGTGGCCCCTTAGAATCCAGGATATTATCACAGGGTCTCCCTTAAACCCATGCCGGCTACGTGTTCACTGAACACGTTGGGTGGGAGGCCCTTAGTTAGCGGATCCGCAAGCATTTGCTTAGTACTCATATGCTCGAGACTAATTGTGTGATCCTGGATTTTCTCTTTCACAACATATTACTTAATGTCGATGAGTTTGGCAGCACCACTCAACTTGTTGTTGTGAGAGTACATAACTGCTGGCTGATTATCGCAGTATAACTTAAGTGGTTTATAGATGTTGTCGACCACTTTAAGACCGGGAACAAATTTCTTAAGCCAAGATGCCTGCCCAGTGGCCTCATAAAAAGCAACAAACTCAACATACATTGTGGACGATGTAGTGATTGCTTGTTTGGAGCTTTTCCACGATATAGCTCCATTCGCGAGGGTGAATATATAACCAGACCTGGATTTCTTAGTATCCACACAACCTGCGTAATCTGAATTTGAATATCCCACTATTTCTAGTGACTCAGTCTTACTATAAGTTAGCATGAGGTGCTTAGTACCCTGTATGTATCTTAATGCCTTCTTAACGGCTTTCCAGTGGTCTAATCCTGGATTACTTTGATATCTGCTAAGCATCCCAGTCACAAAAGCTAAGTCAGGGCGTGTACAAACTCGAGCATGCATCAAGCTTCTGACAGCAGAAGCATAAGGAATTCCTTTCATCTGATCAACCTCATACTGATTCTTAGGCGATTGAGAGTTTGAGAATCTATCACCCTTAACTATTGGAGCATGCGAGACTTTACTATTATGCATACCGTACTTTCTAAGTACGCTTTCTAAGTATGCCTTCTAAGATAATCCTAAAACCCCCTTAACACGATCTCGGTGTATCTCAACCCCTAAAACATAGGTCGCTTCACCTAGATCCTTCATATCAAAGTTTGAGGATAAAAACGTTTTAGTTTCTAAGAGTAGGTTGACATCACTACTTGCTAATAGGATGTCATCCACATAAAGGACTAAGAAAATGAACTTTTCATTCTTAAACTTAGCATAAACGAAATTATACTCCTCATTTTCCTTAAACCTAAACTTTCTAATAATCTCATCGAACTTGAGATACCATTGTCTTGAAGCTTGCTTAAATCCATAAATGGATTTCTTCAAGTGACATCCCATATGTTCCTTACCCAAAGACAAAACCTTTCGGTTCTGTCATATAGACGTCCTCATATACATCCCCATTGAGGAACGTCGTCTTTACATCCATTTGATGTAATTCTAAGTCATAATGCGCTACTAATGCCATGATGATTCTAAAAGAATCCTTAGACCACACGGGAGAGAAGGTCTCATTGTAATCAATGCCCCCCCGTTGAGTGAATCCCTTAGCCACAAGTCTAGCCTTATACTTTTCGATCTTCCATTTGGAGTCACACTTAATTTTGTAGACCCACTTACAGCCTACAGTTTTGGCTCCTTTAGGAATCTCTACTAAGTCCCAGACCTTGTTGGTACTCATGGAACTCATTTCATCTTCCATGGCCTTGTGCCATTCAGATGACTGAGGTCGCCTCATGGCATCTTCGTAAGAGGTGGGATCATCCTCCATCTTAACTTCTTCGCTCAAGTAGATCTGATAGTCGTCCGGAATGGCCAACCGTGTACTCTTTGTGATCTTCTTACTTGAGCGTCATCTAATGGTTGAGGCTGCTGTCGAACCTCATTTTGTTCGACCATGTCCTCAACAGGCTGAGAAGGTTGAACCTCACTTATTTCTGTTGTGGCCAATGGAGGTGCAACAATAGGCGTTGTGTCACTAGCATCAGGTGCCGGTGGCACGACGACAGCATGTAGGGTGAAATAGGGCTCTTGAGTCATAAGAACGGGTAAAATAATTCATTCCTCCTCAAGGTCTATTTCTCGCCGTACCGTGCCCCCCCTGATCATAGCGTCTTCTAAGAATACGACATGTCGTGTTTCTATGAACTTAGTATGCCGATCTGGACAATAGAACCTAAAACCCTTACTTTTCTCAGGATAGCCAATAAAATGGCAACTAACTATTCTTGATTCCATCTTACTAATGTTTGGGTTGAACATCTTAGCCTCAGCTGGATAGCCCCAAATATGAAAATAGTTTAATGAGGGCTTACGTCCTGTCCACATCTCATACGGTGTCCGAGGTGCTGACTTAGTGGGAACCCGATTAAGCACATGAATGACGGTTTTTAATACCTCCATCCATAGGCTAACCGGTAACGTAGAATAACTTAGCATACTCCTTACCATGTTCATAAGAGTACGGTTTCTACGTTCCGCAACACCGTTCTGCTGAGGTTCGCCCGGCGTAGAATACTGGGCGACTATGCCATGTTGAAAGCATCTAGGCCCCCATGAGGTATGATTTCGGTGATTAATAACAACCATTGGATTTTACTAATGAATTTGTGGATGCAAGGTCTCCCATATCACTCAATCAAATGAAATCTATATGAATATGAACATCAACTATAGATCATTGGAGACCCCTAAACAATCTTTTGATGAGATCAATCAATGTTATGAAGATTAGAAGTAAAAGCTTATATGTCAAAGTTATTCAACCATAATTGACAACACTCAATGCTTGACAATCATCAGAAGAATATTTACAACAAGTGTCTAAGAGGTCAATCGAGAAAATTCCAAAAGAATCACTTAGAACAACTCGAAGCAAACAAAATCAACTCACCGGATCAACCGATGTTCCCAGAAAACAACACATCGGTCGAGTTGGTTCAGCAGAAGAAGAAGACCTCAGAACCAAGTACTCACCAGATCATCCGATGTTAAGGGCAATGTTACATCGGTCCATCAGTATAGTATGCAATATCCTTGGACCAAGTGTAGCACCGGATCATCCGATGTACAACAATATACACATCGGTCAATCACTCCAGTAAGCATCAAGTCTGAACCAATTCTGGAGGAAATGCCACCAGATCATCCGATGAGAAGACAAGTGTAACATCAGTCTAACAACGGTCATATCTGACACAGTGACATCAACTAAAGTGAACTTGACCGATGATAACTGAAAGGAGAGCATCGGATCATCCGGTGTTCGCAGAATAGTGATGTCAGCCTACTTTTCCAACGGCTATTTCGTGGAGGCTGGCTATTTATACCCCTTCAACCAGTCTATTCGATAAGTCTTGATCACCAGACATAATCTACACATTCTCAAGCATTCAAGACGTTGAGCTACCACTTCTAAATCATCTACACCACCTACACACCAAGAGATAGGCTAGAACTAGCTAGAGATAGTGCTTGTGTGCTCCCATTCTTGGTGAGTGGAATCTCTAGTGTAGTGAGAGCTGTAAGGGAGTGTCCCTTGGTAATTGTAACTGAGAGTGACTTCCGGAGCTTGCCAAGACGGTTGTGGAAGCCCGGAGGATCCAAGTTGTACAAGGCTTGAGCTCCACCTTGTCGAGGTTGGCAAATGGAGAAGAATAGTGAAGATCCCTAGTCTCGGTGACTTGGGTGTGGCTATACCCTTCGGTGGGTGCCACAACGTGGATGTAGGAAGATCTTGACGATCTTGCCGAACCACGGGATAAATCTTTGTGTCTCCTCGGGAGTTTGCATTCTCTTCCTCTCACCCTACACTTATGCATTTTATATACCGCGAAGTTGCTATTTACTTGAATGCATAGGTTGTTTGCGTAGGGAATTGGGCTTTTAGTAATTAAGTTTTATTGCCTTAATTTTTGAAAATAAGCCCAATTCACCCCCCTCTTGGGCATTCGATCCTTACAATTGGTATCAGAGCAAGGTTGCTCATTGGATCATTCTAGCTTCACCGCTAGAGAGCTAAAATGGCCAAGGTTGGGGGTTCGGTTCCTATCTTCGAGGGCAAGAACTTTGCCTATTGGAAAGCACGCATGCACGCTTATCTAGAGGCTATTGCTCCCGAAGTATGGGAAGCGACCCACACTGGGTTTGGTGAGCACAATTATGTTGGTGATCAAATTAAGTGGGATGCTAAAGCTAGGAATGCAATTTATGAATGTATTAGTCAAGATGTGTTTGCTAGGATTGCTAGTAAAGAAAAGGCTTGTGAAATTTGGGCTTGCTTGATAGAAATTCATGAGGGTTCTTCTCATGTCAAAGAACTAAAATATCACATGATTAAAGCCAAATATGATGAATTTAAAATGCTACCTCATGAAAATGTCAATGAAATGTTCTCTCGCTTGAATGTGCTTATTGAAGAAATCAATGCTCTTGACATTGCTTCTCTTGGCAAGGGACTCATCAACCGCAAGATTCTAATGCTCCTTCCCAAGCCAAAGTACAACATCATCAACTCCATGCTTCGAAAAGAATCTATTGACCACATTGAAGTTTCGGAACTCATTGGAGAGATTCACGCTCATGAGATGAGTGTACTTGGGATGATGGAGCAATCATCTTCAAAAACAAGTGCTCTAAAGGCCTCCACCAAGAAAACAAGTCTCAAGAAGAAGAAGGTGGTTGAGCCTAGCTCAAGTGAAGAAGAGCAAGCATCAAGTGAAGATGACGATGATGAGCTTGCATTGATGATGAGAAGGTTCTCATGCTTGAACTCCAAGATTACTAAGAAGGGATACACCTTTGATCCCAAGAAGAAAGCATTTCTACCAAGGAGAGATCATCACAAGACTTGCTACAATTGTGGTGATCAAGGCCACATCTCCTATGATTGTCCAAAACCAGACAAAAGAAGAGAGAACCACAAGAGCAAGCATCGCAAGCTTGAAGATAGTGAAGATGATGAAGAAGGGGCCAAACCCAAACCAAGATCCTTTGTGAAGAGGAAACATGACAAGGGCAAGAAGGCAAAACTCTTCCCAAAGGAGATAAATGGTCCACAAAAGGTGTTCTTGTGTGAGGCAAATGAATGGGTCACCGACGAAGAATCAAGTGATGACGAGAGTGAAGCGGAAGAAGAAAGTTTGGCCGGCCTTGCCATTGCCAACAATGATGACTCACCTCTCCATCCACCACCCATGTGCCTCATGGCTAAAGGTAACACCAAGGTATGTGATGATTCTAGCGATGATGAGCTTTCCCCCGATGATTTAACTTCATTAATAAATGAATATCACACTATCACTAAGAGGGAAAAGAGTAAGGTTAAGGCTCTTGAAGAAACTCGTGCTAAGCTTGAGAGTGCTAACCTTGATTTGCTTGACAAGTATGAAAGCATACTTAAAGAGCATGACATGCTCAAATCCCATGTCAAGCAAGTTGAGGAGGATAAGGCTCAAATCAAGCTAGATCATCATGAGCTTGACTTAGCCCACCAAGCACTCTTGGAAAAGCACAATGAGTTGATCCAAGAGCATCAAATACTTAACCTTGCTCATGAAGCGCTTGATCAAGAATTGAAAAATATAAAGAAACAAACTCTTAATGATAAGGTATCCTGAATGTGGCCTAGAGGGGGGGTGAATAGGCCTTTTGAATTTCCTGCACACTTAATAGAATAGTCAAAAACTTGGTTGGCTGGACTAGTCTGGTTGCGTGGGCGGACTAGTCCGGTGTGCAAGAAGTATGTGTGTTGATCAGGTGTTAATTGAGAAATTAAATTTCTTTAGCAGCGGAATTAAGAACAACTGATATTTATACTTGAAATTAATATAAGAATGCAGGTGTAACTTCAAATTGCCTTAAGTTAATGTTTAGCATTTAAGTGATCTAATGAACAAAATTTAAAGTAAATGAGACACGAGACACAAGAATTTTTCCCGAGGTTCGATCTCGCAACGAGATCTACGTCCTCGTTGAGGAAGCTCACACAGAGCCGGGTCTCCAACCCTTTTCCTCCTCAAGTCACCACGAAGGCCGACTTGATTCCCCTATCACGGGTAATCACCAAGTTTGTGGGGCAACCTCACACGTTGAGGGCTCCCACGAAAATTACAATGAACAAGTGATCAAATACACTCAAAAGTATTACAATGCAGAGTATGAGTGTAGAAAGATCAAACCCCAAGAGCTCGCGATGAAAGAATGACGATCTCCCAATCCCGAATCCAAGTGTTCAATTGATTTCACCCTTTTTGAACTTTAGATGTGTGGGGAGATGTGTTTTGGGCTCATGGGACTAAGTGGCGGTGCTAGGGTTTGCTCTTTTTTCAATATTCGACGTGTGTCTTCTTGGGAAAGTCGTGGATCATCTATTTATAGGGTTTCCAAAAGCTAGCCGTTGAAAAACCCTAACACCGGACTAGTCCGGTGCAAGTCCGGACTTGTTTGGTCTCAACATGTTTTGAGGTCCAGAAAGTCTGCCGGATTAGTCCGGTCCAACCTCGGACTAGTCTGGTACTGTGTAAAGATAACTCCAGAAAGTTCATCGGACTAGTCCGCGGACTAGTCCGATCTCCACAAATGGGAGTTTACAGAAAGTTCAACGGACTAGCCCGGTCCATGATCGGACTAGTCCGGTCCCTCAGTATGAGAGACTCCAGAAACATCAACGGACTAGTCCGGTGGATGCACGAACTAGTCCGGTCTCCTTGTGAGTGTGATTCCAGAAAGGTGAACGGACTAGTCCGGTCCATGATCGGACTAGTCCGGTGCTTTGTG
Organism: Tuctoria greenei; assembly: GCA_036927565.1. Taxonomy (NCBI): domain Eukaryota; kingdom Viridiplantae; phylum Streptophyta; class Magnoliopsida; order Poales; family Poaceae; genus Tuctoria; species Tuctoria greenei. The sequence continues at coordinate 124,403,370 of JAYESD010000011.1, read as the reverse complement.
AAAGTTATGTTAATTTTAATCCCTTATCCTCGCGCAAAGTTGTGAGCTCTTGGAGTGTGTCTTTCATACACTCCCTATACATTCAAATCTATTTTGGTCTTCCGAGCTTCATCAAAGTATCTCTCTTTAAACACCACTTCATTTTTCACCTTTTTGTGTGCACCGATATGTCTCACTTGTTGGTCCTGCAATCATCTCAGTAGTTTCATTAGGATCTCATATGTTTGTCATCAATTAGCCGAAACCCACAAGGGATATCCTAGATGCACTTACAATCTCCCCCTTTTTGGTGATTGATGACAACCATTCGAGATATCACAATTGAGAGTAAAATCTTGATTTTCATAAGGTGTCCACATATGAGAATAATGATAAGTCCACAAAAAGCTTCTCACATATGCACACACCTTATGGTGGGGTGCCTAACAAGTGTGTGATCAACAGGGTGTGATGAAGCAAAGATAATCAACAATGAGTATAAAGATAATCATCTAAGCAACAGTAAGCATCACACATAAGAGAGGGAATAGTGCATTACAAGGTTTTAAAATTAAGTACACATGTCCTTGATCACAAAAACATAAAGACACCAACTACTCTTAAACTAATAGTCTTAATCTCTCCTAGTCTCAATCTCTCCCCCTTTGGCATCAAGGCACCAAAAAGGGAAAAAATGAGGGAAATCACTCATCGCCACTCTCTTCCTCCGTTTCAGTCCGGTCCTCATCTTCACCATCACCATCATCATTCGCCGGAGCGGACTCTTCCTCAGAGTCCTCGAAGGCAGGCGGGGATCCCACCGGCTCAATCTCCAGCTTATCTCATATAGCTTTGATGTTGGCATTGACATATTGTTGATGCTTCTTTTGCCTGACTTCAATCTTGCGGCACCAGGCAAAGATGGAGGTGAGCATTTTGAGCACACCACCGGAGGGTTCACGAGCAGCTGCAGAGCTGGGAGGAGCATCTGAGGATCTAGGTGCATTCACATCCCGAGCCTGTTTAGTCCTCCTCTCAGTCTCAGGGGAGGGAGGTGCATCAGGGGCCGAAGGTAGAGTGTACTCCGTAGGCTTTTGTGGCTTCATACCCTTATGGTGAACATCCTTGACGAACTCAAGTCCAGTCACCTTCTCAATCATGTACATGATGTACGGGGCATACCCGCAAGATCTGTTTGGAGTGGTTGATATGTTCACAATGTCATTGTAGATGTATTCAAAGACATTGAATGGTCTCCTCCCACCAATGACCTTCATTAGGGTCCTCAAGGTCCCTTGAATAGTCCCCGCATCTCCATCCTTTCGGGCTATTGTCTTCCTCAAAATTCTGTTGAGGACCACATAGTAGGGCTTCAAGTACTTGATACTGGGAGCAACATATGGCATCCTTGTGTCATAGAGAAATTTGAGCTCATCCTTCTCCAGGGGTTGCAGGTTGTGGATGACTAGATCATGATCCAAGGTATGCTCAAGGTGGAGAATCCTTGCAAACTCATCATAAGTGACACTATACTTGGATCCATGGGTCATCCAAGTAAGACTGTCTCCATCACCCCGAGCAAAGTAGAGAGTAGAGTAGAATTGGGCGATCACTTCATTGCTCCAGTCATTCTCAAAGGAGAATAGTTCTTTCAGTCCGTGCCTTTCCAGGTCCTCAACCACCTCACGGAAATCAGGATACTTCTTTGACTGCATGTACCCGATGTTCACCCATTGACTCTTCACAACGGGATTCTTCATCTTCATGTACACATGCTCATAGTAGTCGACATGGAAGTTGCTCCAAAATCTTGGGTCTGAGCATTGCCGAGGCTGAGCATACACGTTGACCTGCCTGAAGCTGTCGGCAAGCTCACCCCCTTTCCCAGTGTAATCCTTGCTTGAGCGCTGCCGGTTGCGGTGACTTGGGTTCTTCATTTTCAAGGGTCCAATGGGACCACTAGCAAGTCCTTTCCCTTTGTTGAGAGTCCTCTTTGGCCCTGAGGAACTCTCACTGGCCTTTCCTTGGGCCTTCTTCACCACTACCCTCCTTTTCTTGGGCAAGTTGTCGTCGGAGGGTGGAGAGTGCACATTTACATCATGCCTTTTCTTCATTTACCTCTCCTTGGCTCTTTGCACTTTTTCGCGCTCAACTTCTTCATCAACATGGAAGGAGCTGTCATCTGAGCTTGAAGACATTGTGCCTAACAAGGAGTTCATGATTTAGATGAAGATGAACTGAAAATGAAGGTGATACTAGGATTCAAGTGTCAGAGACCGGACTTGTCCGGTTTCAGAGTGCGGACTTGTCCGGGGTACTGGACTAGTCTGTACCTAGGAGCCGGACTAGTCCGGCCTGGCACAAGAACCCTAACAAAACTTGAATAACAACTTCTATCTAGGGGTGCAAATGATCATGAAGGTGAAAGGAATACATCTATGAAGCTAATGTACTTCCTTGGAATCAAGGGAAATAAACTAGAACTAGAAAACTTGAGAGTTTGACTTTGGGGAGAATTTTACCGAGATTTGAGGATTCGCGTCGAAGGAGCGCAAATCTGTCCGGATGAGTTTGGAGAGGAGTACCAACTCGTCGAGGGGAGAGTTTCCCACGGAGAGAGCTTGGATTTTGAGGGCTCAAACCGAAAATCACCTTTTGGGGGGTTAGGGTTATAGAGGTGAGAGTTTAGGTAAAGTGGAGGGAGATTTGAAACGGGCCAGCTGCTTATATAGGTAGTCGACCGGACTAGTCCGGTCATGGGGCGGACTAGTCCGGTGTCCCTGGAAAACCTAGGTATTTGGAGATTATCCGGACTAGTCCGGTGCCAAACCTGACAAGTCCGGTGTTCCTGGACAACCTAAGTATTTGAAGATAACTAATAGCGATCCAAGGACAAGTTTTGCAAATAATCTTGGTGTTTATGACCAGAAAGCAATCCACACAAAAACATGGTTATAAATTTCAAGATTTCTTCATTAAAAGTAGTTTTCTTAGGAGAAAAAGAGGTGAAGGGCAATTTTAGCAATAAAATGCAACATTTGAAGTATCAACCAGATGTGCAACGTTTCAAGCCACATTTCGAGAGTCAAGAATATTAAGTTCATTCCTAAGTTCACAAAACCTTTTCTCATCCAATGGTTTGGTAAAAATGTCCGCAAGTTGTTTTTCAGTTCTGACATGTGAAATAGTAATGTCACCTTTTAATGAATGATCTCTAAGAAAATGATGACGGATATCTATGTGCTTAGTTCTTGAGTGCTCTACTGGGTTGTGTGCAATTTTTATAGCACTTTCAGTGTCACATAGAAGTGGGATATTGTTAAGATTGTAGCCGTAGTCCCTAAGTGTTTGCCGCATCCAAAGTAATTGGGCGCAACAGCTACCGGCTGCAATATATTCTGCTTCTGCTGTTGAAAGGGCAATGGAGTTTTGCTTTTTAGATGACCAAGATACCAGGGACCTACCAAGAAACTGACAAGTCCCTGACGTGCTCTTTCTATCGACTTTGCATCCTGCATAGTCGGCATCAGAATATCCTATCAAGTTAAATTTGGACCCTTTGGGATACCAAAGGCCCAAGTTGGGTGTGTGCACAAGGTACCTCAAGATTCTTTTTACAGCAACTAGATGACACTCTTTGGGTGTAGCTTGAAACCTTGCACACATGCAAACACTAAGCATAATATCTAGCCTAGATGCACATAAATAAAGTAAAGAGCCAATCATGGACCGATATACCTTTTGATCCACGTTTGGACTGTCTTCATTGAGGTCGAGATGTCCATTAGTGGCCATGGGTGTCTTGATGGGCTTGGCTTTGTCCATATTGAACTTCTTGAGAATGTCTTGTGTATATTTGGTTTGGCTTATAAATGTACCTTCTCTTAGTTGCTTCACTTGGAATCCTAAGAAAAACTTTAATTCGCCCATCATTGACATCTCGAACCTATCTGTCATAATTTTGCTAAACTCTTCACAGAAGGGTTTGTTAGTTGATCCAAAGATAATGTCATCAACGTAAATTTGACATATAAATAAGTGATCATCACAGTGTTTAGTGAAAAGTGTATAGTCAGCTTTACCAATTTTGAATCCATTCTGAATTAGAAAATCTCTAAGGCACTCATACCAAGCTCGAGGAGCTTGTTTGAGGCCATAGAGAGCCTTACGCAGTTTGTAGACATGGTTTGGATACTTCGGGTCTTGAAATCCTGGTGGCTGCTCCACATAAACTTCCTCCTTGATTGGACCGTTTAAGAAGGCGCTTTTGACGTCCATTTGATACAGCTTAAAATTATGGTGAGTAGCATATGCCAATAAAATACGAATGGACTCAAGTCTAGCTACAGGAGCGAAAGTTTCATCGAAGTCCAAACCTTCGACCTGAGAATAACCTTTGGCCACCAGTCTTGCCTTATTTCTTGTCACTACTCCATGTTCATCTTGCTTGTTCCGAAATACCCATTTAGTTCCGACTATGTTCGCCTTTGGTCTCTCCACTAGCTCCCATACTTCATTTCTCTTGAAGTTGTTCAGCTCCTCTTGCATTGCAATCACCCAGTCTGGATCCCCTAAGGCTTCTTCTACCCTGTATGGTTCCAGAAAAGACACAAAAGAGTAGGATTCACAAAAATTTGCAACTCGAGATCTAGTAGTTACCCCCTTTGCAATATCTCCAATGATGTTGTTGACAGGGTGGTCTCTTTGCACGCTCTGGTGTACTTTGGGTGTGGAGCTTGTGTAGTTGCTTGTTCTTCATGTACATTGTCTCCCCCTTGATCGTTGCTTCCATGATGGTCCTGCTCTTCTTGATCTTCCTCCTCTTGATCTTGTGCAAGGGCTCCCCCTTGATCATTGCTTCCGTGTTGAGGTTCATCTTGTGCATTTGGGTCGAATGTTCGCTCTTGTGGTAAGATATCACCAAGTCCCATTTTCTTTAGTGCTTCATATGGAGCTTCCTCATCATCTAGCACACACTTGTCAACTTGCTCCACTTGTGAGCTGTTAGATTCATCGAACACTACGTCACGTGCTACTTCAACAAGGCCGGACACCTTGTTGAAGACACGATAGGCGTAGGCATTCGATTCATAACCGAGCAAGAATCCTTCATCGGACTTCGAAGCGAACTTTGAGGCCCTCTGTTTCTTGTTCAGAATAAAACATTTGCAACCAAAAACTTTAAAATAAGAAACATTTGGCTTTTTATCGGTAAGGAGCTCATATGGAGTTTTCTTCAGTAGTCGATGGAGGTATAGTCGATTAGTGGCATGGCAGGCGCTGTTCACCGCTTCTGCCCAAAATCGATCTGATGTCTTGTATTCATCCAGCATAGTTCTGGCCATTTCGATCAATGTTCTGTTCTTCCTTTCTGCCACTCCATTTTGTTGAGGGGAGTAGGGTGCTGAGAATTCATGCTTTATCCCTTCTTCATCAAGAAACTCTTCAACTTGGATATTCTTGAATTCTGTCCCGTTGTCACTTCTGATGTTCTTTATGGTTGATGAGAATTCATTCTGAGCTCTTTTTAAGAACTTCTTGAGGATCCCCTGAGTTTTGGACCAAAAAGATCCATGTGGAGAAGTTCCACCGGTCTCGCGGTAGTCATCACGTTCTTGGCGGCGTGTGGTGCTCCGACTTGTTTTCCTGCTTGACAAGCGCTGCACGGCCCGTCCTTTTCAAAAACCACATCCTTAAGACCACGGATGTGACCACCTTTTAGAAGTTTCTGCAGATTTCTCATCCCAACATGGGCTAGCCGTCTATGCCACAGCCATCCCATGTTGGTCTTAGCAACCAAGCAAGTGTTGAGTTCGGCTTTATCTTTGTTGAAGTCAACAAGATAGAGCTTGCCCTTCAACATTCCCTTGAATGCAATCGAGCCATCGCTTCTTCTAAAAACTGTCACACCCTCATTAGTGAATAAACAGTTGTAACCTTTGTCGCATAGTTGGGATATTGACAAAAGGTTATAATCTAGAGAATCTACATGTAAAACATTTGATAAGGTATGTTGAGAGGAAATTTCAATGTTACCGCTACCAAGGACCTTTCCTTGGCTGTTGTCTCCGAAGTATATGCCTTCACCTGGATCCTTGTTGTACTCGTACTCCACAAACATACCTCTCTCTCCGGTCATGTGATTCGTGCATCCGCTATCAAGTACCCATTTTGTTCCGCCGGAGGAGTAAGCCTGCAAAAAAGAATCATTCCTTGGTTTTAGGTACCCAAGCTTGCTTGGGTCCTTTCAGGTTAGTCACAAGAGTCTTAGGCACCCACACACAAGTTTTCAAGTTCTTGTGGCGTGGCCCTGTATATTTGGCAATGACTCTTCCACTTTTGGCCTTCATAAGAACATAAGAAGCATTAAATGTGTGAAACAACATTTGAGGTTCAGATTCATGAGATTTCTCTTTGACAAAGACAATTCTATTCTTAGCATGATTAGAAATAGCCATGTGTTTGTTCTTATCAAAACCAAGGCCATCTTTGACATTGGGAGGTCTAGTGACCATATATGCACTGCGTGCATATTTGATCTTCTCCTTATCAAAGATGCCGCTTGGGGGGGCATGCATATTACGAGAAGTTGATGTATTAGAAATAGTATTCTTCTTACTAGAGCAAGTGCAAGTCTCGATTGTTGTCGAACTCATATCTTTGGAGGAAGAGCTCTTGGAGGAAGAAGAGTCACTTTGCTTGAGCGACTCAACTTGCACCTCAAGGATCTTGTTAACCTTTGACAAGTTAGCAAGTTCTTCCTTGATTGCAACATGTGAGTCTTTTAGCTTTGAGTAAGTTTCCTTACTCAAGGCTAGCTCAACTTCAAGCGACTTGTTCTTCTCTCTTTCAAGCTCGAGAAGTTTTTCAACTTCTTGATATCTCCTCCTTTCATGGGTGAGCATATCTTCTTGTCGATCAAGAAGTTCTTCCTTCTCAAAAATTTCGTTCAACAACATTTCCATTTTCTTTAGAGCAATTTTACTTAGTCCTCTAAACATTTCTTCGTTATCGCTAGAGCTGTCAAAGTCATCAATAGAGGAGTTTAGTGTGGGAGGAGTGAGCCGTACCTTTTTCTTGCCTTCCTTAGCCATAAGGCAAGTGTGGTTGTCCATGTCCCGTCCTCCCATGTTTGGAAAGAGTGTGGCCTTCATAGTAGGTTTCTTGATGGCAATAGTGGCCATCTCTTCTTCTTCATCGGAGGAGGACTCGTCGTTTGAGTCCCACTCCTTGCCAATGTGAGCTTGATGGTTTTGTCTTCTTTTTCTGAAATTTTTCTTTTCTTGAGATCTTGTTTCCTTCTTCTTTTTGTTTTCTTCATAGGGGCATCCATCATGAAGTGACCATACTCTCCGCAGTTGTAGCAAGTGCGTCGATCCTTGGATTTTCCTTTGTCCTTGCTTTTGCCTTCATTTGAGTTGTTGCCGTGTCTTCTTTTCATCATTCGCTTGAACTTCTTGATAAAGAGTACCATCTCCTCATCATTAAGATCGGTGCTCTCGTCACTTGTGTGCCCATCGTCTTGATCTTCACGAGCTTCTTTGAGTTTGGGTCGGCATGTAGCTTTGAGAGCGACCTCTTTCCTTTTGGAAGAAGTGAGTTCGGCCAAGTCTTTGACGTATTTTGCCTCTTTTTCCATCATCTCATGGTTTATGATCTTCCCCAACAGCTCATCGGGGGTCAATTTGTGGAAACCGGGGCTTTCTCTAATCATTGAGCAAAGTGTGACATTTCTTGGCATGAAGGCTCTAATCATTCTCTTGACTACCTCATGATCCGTCCATTTCTTACTTCCATAGGCACGTAACTTGTTGATGATTGCCTTCATTCGGTTGTACATGTCTTGAGGTGATTCGCCTTCTTCAATAGCGAACCTCCCCAAATCTCCTTCAAGCATTTCGATTTTTGCTTCACGAACTGATCTATTTCCTTCGTGAGCCGTCTTAAGTGTATCCCAGATTTCCTTTGCACTTTCTAAGCCATCAATCTTGGTGAATTCTTCTCTGCTTAATGATGATGTGATCACGGCGACAGCTTGTGCATTTCTGTGAATCTCTTGTTCTTGTTCTGGGGTGAGTTCTTCATCCGTGTCCGGGATATCTATGCCAGTGCAGACGATGTGCCATAGGCTAGGATTTAGGGATATTAGATGCATCTTCATGTTGTACTTCCACATTGTATAGTCGCTTCCGTCAAACTGTGGAGGTTTTCCCATGGGAATGGAAAGATAATGATTGTTGGAGTTGAGACGGTTGTAGTTGTAAGGCTGTCGGGAGTAGTCATGATGACCACTCTCCGTCGTCTTCTCTTTTTCTTTTCCCTTTTTCCTAGCAATTTCTTTCTCAGGAGTGCCTTCAATTGTCGCACTTCTTCATCATCGTGTGGGCTCTCTTTTAGCACATCAAAAGCCTTAGTTTCTTGTTCCTCCTCATTAATATTCATCTTCGAGATATCGTTGTTCTTCTCAGAGGCCATTGATCTCTCCGAGATGTGAGTCTCGTTGGTGGAGAACCAAGCTCTGATATTAATTGAATGTGGCATAGAGGGGGGGGGGGGGGTGAATAGGCCTTTTGAATTTCCTGCACACTTAATAGAATAGTCAAAAACGTGGTTGGTCGGACTAGTCCGGTTGCGTGGGCGGACTAGTCCGGTGTGCAAGAAGTATGTGTGTTGATCAGGTGTTAATTGAGAAATTAAATTTTTTTAGCAGCGGAATTAAGAACAACTGATATTTATACTTGAAATTAATATAAGAATGCAGGTGTAACTTCAAATTGCCTTAAGTTAATGTTTATCATTTAAGTGATCCAATGAACAAAATTTAAAGTAAATGAGACACGAGACACAAGAATTTTTCCCAAGGTTCGATCTTGCAATGAGATCTACGTCCTCGTTGAGGAAGCTCACACAGAGCCGGGTCTCCAACCCTTTTCCTCCTCAAGTCACCACGAAGGCCGACTTGATTCCACTATCACGGGTAATCACCAAGTTTGTGGGGCAACCTCACACGTTGAGGGCTCCCACGAAAATTACAATGAACAAGTGATCAAATACACTCAAAAGTATTACAATGCAGAGTATGAGTGTAGAAAGATCAAACCCCAAGAGCTCGCGATGAAAGAACGACGATCTCCCAATCCTGAATCCAAGTGTTCAATTGATTTCACTCTTTTTGAACTTTAGATGTGTGGGGAGATGTGTTTTGGGCTCTTGGGACTAAGTGGCGGCGCTAGGGTTTGCTCTTTTTTCCATATTCGACGTGTGTCTTTTTGGGAAAGTCGTGGATCATCTATTTATAGTGTTTCCAAAAGCTAGCCGTTGAAAAACCCTAACACCGGACTAGTCCGGTGCAAGTCCGGACTTGTCCGGTCTCAACATGTTTTGAGGTCCAGAAAGTCTGCCGGATTAGTCCGGTCCAACCTCGAACTAGTCTGGTACTGTGTAAAGATAACTCCAGAAAGTTCATCGGACTAGTCCGCGGACTAGTCCGATCTCCACAAATGGGAGTTTACAAAAAGTTCAACGGACTAGCCCGGTCCATGATCGGACTAGTCCGGTCCCTCAGTATGAGAGACTCCAGAAACATCAACGGACTAGTCCGGTGGATGCACGAACTAGTCCGGTCTCCTTGTGAGTGTGATTCCAGAAAGGTGAACGGACTAGTCCGGTCCATGATCGGACTAGTCCGGTGCTTTGTGAAAGTTATGTTAATTTTAATCCCTTATCCTCACGCAAAGTTGTGAGCTCTTGGAGTGTGTCTTTCATGCACTCCCTATACATTCAAATCTATTTTGGTCTTCTGAGCTTCATCAAAGTATCTCTCTTTGAACACCACTTCATTTTTCACCTTTTTGTGTGCACCGATATGTCTCACTTGTTTGTCCTGCAATCATCTCAGTAGTTTCATTAGGATCTCATATGCTTGTCATCAATTAGCCAAAACCCACAAGGGATATCCTAGATGCACTTACATATACATTACTTCTCATGCCACTAATGTCTTGCACAGGTCTTTGCTTTTGAAAGAGAACACTAGGGAGAAGGACTTGTTGGAAGAAATTGAGAGTCTCCGCACTAGTGTGGCTAGACTTTCAAAAGGAGAAGTCAAGCACAAGGAAATCCTCTTCCAACAAGCAAAGGCCTTCAACAAGAGAGGACTTGGATCCTTCCCGGTGCCTAACGAAGGAAAGGTGCCCTCACCGGAGCTAAGAACAAGCTTCATCAAGGAAGTTGGTTCTTATTGCCAACATTGTGAGGTCACCGGTCACCACACAAGGGAGTGTCCTCTTCCTAACCGACCTTCTCCAAAATTGCCTACTAACTATAAATCTACTTTCAATGATCACTATTATCTCTTGAGTAAAGTACATGGCAAGGTGAAGGCAAGGTTCATTGGCAAAGACATGAAGGGCATGAAGGGGAAGCTCCCCAGCAACTTTGGGTCCCAAAGACACTTGTATCACACATACAAGGACCTATGTTGGCTTGTGCCTAAAGTTAAAAATTGAATTCATGTGTGTAGGTGAACTACAAAGCCGGAGGAAAGCATTGGGTACTCGATAGCGGGTGCACTCAACATATGACCGGCAATGATGGTATGTTCACCACCATAGAAAACCCCGGCAATCATGAACAAGTCACCTTTGGTGATAACTCTAAGGGTAAGGTAATTGGGTTAGGTAAGATTGCTATTTCAAATGACTTATCTATTTCTAATGTATTGTACATTAAGTCACTTAGTTTCAATTTACTTTCTATTGCACAATTATGTGATCTTGGACTAACGTGCACCTTTAGCAAAAATGATGTTGTTGTGAGTAGTGAAACAAGCCAAGAACTAATCTTCAAAGGATTTCAGCATGGACATCTCTACCTAGTAGACTTCTCCAACAAGGATGCTAGCTTGACCACTTGTCTTTTCACAAATACAAGTTTGGGTTGGCTATGGCATCGACGCATAGCGCACATAGGAATGAGCAATCTCAAGAAGTCATTCAAGCTTGGGATGGTGACCGGTGTGAAGGATGTCACATTCTAGAAGAACAAGCTTTGTAGCGCTTGCCAAGCCGGGAAGCAAGTTGCTTCACACCACCCAATGAAGACAATGGTGTCAACCTCAAAGCCACTTGAGCTACTTCACATGGACCTCTTCGGACCGTCCACATATCAAAGTCTTGGCGGTAACCTCTATTGTCTTGTTATAGTTGATGACTACTCTCGCTATGCTTGGACTTTGTTTCTAGGTGACTGGAGTGAAACTCCGGAAATGTTCAAGACCTTTGCTAACTGCGCTCAAAGGGAATTTCAACTTCCCATCATCAAGGTCCGGAGTGACAACGACACCGAATTAAAGAACTACAACATTGGGGAGTGGTGTGACCGTGAAGGCGTGAAGCATGAGTTTTCGGCCACATACACTCCTCAACAAAATGGTGTTGTTGAAAGAAAGAACAAGACTCTCATCACTCTTGCGTGAGCAATGCTTGATGACTATGGCACGTCGGAGAAGTTTTGGGCCGAAGCAATCAACACAGCGTGCCATGCCGCAAATAGGGTCTACCTACATAGACTACTTCAAAAGACCCCGTACGAACTTCTCATTGGGAGAAAGCCCAACATCTCCTACTTTCGAGTCTTTGGGTGCAAGTGCTACATCTACCGCAAGAAAAGGCTTGGTAAGTTTGAAAGAAGATGTGATGTTGGTATATTTCTTGGTTATGCATCAAACTCAAAAGCATATCGAGTATTCAACCAAATCTCCAGTTTAGTTGAGGAAATTTGTGATGTTGAGTTTGATGAAACTAATGGCTCCCAAGAGGAGAGTTTTGGTCATGATGAAATAGATGATGAGCCCTTACGAGAGGCTATGAAGAACATGACCATTGGAGACATAAAGCCTAAAGTTGAGGAGAGCCATGATCAAGGGGGAGCTTCAAGTTCCGACATCAACACTTCCATGACGCCTCAAGTTGACGAAGAAGAAAATGATTATCCATTGCCGACTCAAGACTCACAAGCCACACAACATCAAGAAGAAGAAGTCCATGATCAAGTCCAACCACAAGAAGAGCAACACACATCACCACCGCCAAGTGCTTCACAACCACTTATGAGGCATGGACGCATCTCCAAGGCGCATCCGATGGACCAAATTATCAGAAGTCCGTCAAGGGGAGTAAGTACACGTTCTCGCCATTTCGCTTCGCTTTGTGAACACTACTTGTTTGTTTCATGTGTAGAACCCACTCACATTGAGGAAGCACTCCAAGATCCAAATTGGGTGATGGCCATGCAAGAAGAACTTAACAACTTCATCCGCAATGAAGTTTGGGTGTTGGAGGAGCGACCCAAGAACAAGAATGTCATCGGAAAAAAGTGGGTGTACCGCAAAAAACAAGACGAGAATGGTGTTGTGGTCCGCAACAAGGAAATACTTGTGGACAAAGGGTTCTCGCAAGTTGAAGGACTAGAATTTGGGGAGACATTTGCTCCGATCGCTCGGCTAGAAGCCATCCGTATACTTCTTGCCTTTGCATCACATCATAATATTAGACTTTATCAAATGGATGTGAAAAGTGCCTTTCTTAATGGTTACATTAACGAGCTTGTTTATGTTGAACAACCTCCCAGGTTTGAAGATCCGAGGAATCCTAATCATGTGTATAGGTTGCACAAGGCGCTCTACGGGCTCAAGCAAGCACCTAGGGCATGGTATGAACGACTACGGGATTTCTTGATCATGCAAGGATTCAAGATTGGGAGGGTGGACACTACACTCTTCACCAAAGACATCAACGGAGAATTATTCATTTGTCAAATTTATGTTGATGATATTATTTTTGGTTCAACTAACGAAGCTCTTAGCCATGAGTTTGGCAAAATGATGTCTAGGGAATTCGAGATGTTGATGATTGGAGAGATCAACTTCTTCCTTGGATTCCAAATCAAGAAACTTCAAGAGGGGACTTTTGTCTATCAATAGAAGTATACCAAGGACCTCTTGAAGAAATTTGAGATGGGAGATTGTAGCTCAAGAAGCACTCCAATGGCAACAAATTGTCATCTCGACGCGGATAAGGACGGTAAACCTATTGATCAATCTAACTACCGTTCTATGATTGGTTCATTGCTTTATCTTACCGCATCTAGGCCCGATATCATGTTTAGTGTATGCTTGTGTGCTCGCTTTCAAGCGGCACCTAAAGAATCGCATCGGAAGGCGGTCTTTAGGATACTTAGGTATCTTAAGCATACCCCTAGTGTGGGCTTGTGGTACCCTAAAGGTGTAAAATTCCATCTCTTAGGTTACTTGGATTCGGACTTTGCCGGATGCCGTGTGGGCCGCAAGAGTACCTCCGGTGGGTGCCACTTGCTTGGGCGTTCCCTAGTATCTTGGTCTAGCAAGAAGCAAAATTCCGCTGCCTTGTCCACGGCGGAAGCGGAATATATCGCGGCCGGTGCATGTTGTGCCCAAATTCTTTATATGAAGCAAACCCTTTTGGACTTTGGTGTTAAACTTGGTTGTGTGCCTCTCCTTTGTGACAATGAAAGTGCGGTTAAGATAGCTAAAAACCCCGTTCAACACTCCCGCACTAAGCACATTGATATTCACCATCATTTCTTGAGGGACCATGAAGCTAAAGGAGACATCTCATTGCGAGGTGTTAGGTCCGAAGAACAATTGGCGGATATCTTCACTAAACCACTTGATGAGAAAACTTTTTCTAGGCTAAGAAGTGAATTAAATGTGCTAGATGCATCAAACGTCATGTAAATTGCCATGTAAGAATGCATCTCATATAGGTCTTGTCTAACTTTCAAAGGATTGGAGTGAGCAAGGGTTGGCTTGGGATGGAGGTTGTAAGGATCGAAACGCCCAAGAGGGGGGGGGGGTGAATTGGGCTTTCTTTCAAATTTTAAGGTAATTAAAAACTAACGACTTAAAGCCCAAAACCCTATGCGATTAATCTATGCAATCAACGTAAATTTTAGTTGTGGAATGAAGATTGCATAAATGTAAAAAGGAGGGAGAGGGATGCAAACGCTCAAAGGACACGGAGACACGGAGTTTATCCCGTGGTTCGGCAAGATCACAAGGATCTTCCTACGTCCACGTTGTGGCACCCACCGAAGGGTTTTGCCACTCCCAAGTCACCGAGACAAGGGGGTCTTCACTATTCTTCTCCGTTCGCCATCTCCGACAAGGTGGAGCTCAAGCCTTGTACAATCCTTGATCTTCCGGGCTTCCACACACACCTTGGCAAGCTCCGGAAGGATCTCTTCAACCTCTCACTAGTCTAGAGACTCCAATCACAGAGAATGGACACACACAAGCTTTTCTCTAGCTAGAGCTAGCCTATACAAATGATCTAATGGGTGTAGAAGTGTAAGCTCTTGATCTTGAGTGCTCTTGGATGTGTTGTTAGCTTCTGAGTGTCAAGCCTTCTCGTAATGACTGGTTTTGGGGGTATTTAAACCCAACCTCCCCGAAATAGCCATTGGAAAAGTAGGCTGACAGAACTTTATTGTACACATCGGACGATCCGATGTCTCCCCCTTTGTTATCATCGGTCTAATTAAGCTGGCTGACGTCATGGTGTCAGATATGACCGTTGTTAGACCGATGTAGCTTCATCTTCATCATCGGATGATCCGGTGGCTCTTCCTCCAGAGTTGACTCAACCTTAATGCTTACTGGAGTAATCAACCGATGTTTATACTTCTGTACATTGGATGATCCGGTGCTTCACTTGGTCCAATGATGTTGCAAACTGTACTGATGGACCGATGTAGCTGAGCCACACATCGGATGATCCGGTGAGTGCTTTGCTCTGAGGTCTTCTTCTTCTGTTGACACAACTCGACCGATGTAGTCATCTCTGAGATCATCGGATGATCTGGTGGGTTCATCTTGTTTACTTCGAGTTGTTTTGAGTTGTTCTTTTGGAATTTGAACATGGGACCTCTTTGACACTTGTTTGAATTGTTGTTCTGATAATCTTCAAGCATTGAATGATGTCAGTTTAGAGCTTTCACTCCTTGTCTTCATGTGATTGATTTGAACTTAAGGTTGATTTTATATGGGTCTCCAATGTCATTTTGATTTCATTTGATTGAGTGATTATTGGGACCTTGCATTCACAAATTCATTAGTAAAATCGAATGGTTGTCATTAATCACCAAAACCGTACCTCATGGGGCCTAGATGCTTTCAATCTCCCCCTTTTTGGTGATTGATGACAACACAATAATTTAAAGCGCAATAGTAATGAATTTGATGGTACAATACTCAAATAGATATGCAATGAATACAAGATAAGACACATTGAGCTTGTAGAAATAAAATGAAATGGCGCGAAAAGCTTAATCGATTAATAACATAGGCAAATGTCACAAGTGGAAAAGTGCTTAATTAATATTACAAAAGTACTCAAGCACACAAGAATACAAAGAATATAGATAGAAATATAAACCCCCCCTGAGACTGAGATACTACTCCCCCTGACTCCTCTACCTCTTCTCCCCCTTTGGCATCAAGACACCAAAAAGGGATCCGAGAGCCTACTGATACTGAGAGCTAGGCGCGATGACGAACTGGTCACCGTCGCTGTCGTCGGAGTTGGAGTCGCCGGTCGCAGCTGCCGGAGCGGAGGGAGCTGGTGGGTCCGCTGTCGATGCTAGAGAGGAGGTAACAGGTACAGGAGGCGCCGGTGGAGCTGGAGCTGGAGGAAGCTGAGCACTGACCACAGATGCCGGCGTCTGCTGGAACAGAGTCGTCGCCGGCAGAGGAGAGTGGATCGGTGCGCTGGGTGCCAGAAGAGGTGACATGCTGATAGAGGGAATCGGTGTAGCAGGCACCTGAGCTGCACCTGGAGCCAGTCCCAGTCCAGGCTGCTGAGGTGGAAGGGCGATCCCGATCTGAGTGTAGAGGTTGGTGATCAACCCCAGGATCCCCATCATAGCCTGCTGAGTCTGCTGCTGCTGGTCGAGGGTACGGTGGTGCATCTGATCGACCAAGTTGGTGAACCGATCCGTATCCTCTCGCCTCTGTCGGGCGATCTCTAGCTGTAGCTCCTGCTGCTGCCTCTAAAGCCATGCCAGGTGAGCTGCCTGCTCTGCTCTGGCCTGCTCAGCCGCTAGCCTGTCCTGGCGCTACTGCTCTATCATCTGCTGAAGAAGTGACGTCAGCTCTGACGGCTGCGTGACCTGTGCCTCAGTGACCGGAGGAGGAGTAGGTGGTGGCACTGTGGAGCCTCCAGCCTCCGCGTCGTGCTGCCTGGGAGAGGGTGGAGGAGGGAATTACTCATCGACACTGTCGTCGGTGCCGCTCTCGGACCAGATGTGCTGCAAGTCCTCCCCCTGAGCCTCAGCCTCGGCAAGCCTCTCATCCTCCTTCTCTAGGTCAGACCAGTCCTCCTCAGACAGTCGGGCCCTAACCTGACGCTCAAATAGACGGCCAAGACGGCGGTCTCCAGGAGCTGGGGCACGGTAGTGACCGAACCGTGTCACACTCTCGTCAGAGAGACGGTCATGCACGGCGGACCCCTCGGGAACCATCATAGTAAGCAGGTAGCTGATCCAGTGCCCATAAACTAGCTGGCTCATCATGCCCACACCGTCTGTGATCACATCCTCCATCTCGCATATGAGGACGTCCACGATGTCGAACTCCATCCCGTTCATGATGTAGAACAGGAGAGTCTGCTGCAAGCTGGTGAATAGCCAGACCTCGGCAGGAGCATGCGGCGCAAGGCGAGGTGCACTGTGCGCGCGGCTGGAGTCAACAGGGCTAGAACTCTCGGCTGGTCAGGAGAGAAAGTAGGACCGAACAAAGAACAGATCTCCTCCAGCGGCGGTGCCACTCCTCCAGTGAGCGTCCTCCTCAGTGGATCTGCCTGACCGTAGACCTTCTCATGTACACAGGTGTCGTGCAAGTCTACTCCAAGCAACTGTCCCAGCGTCTGCCTCGTCAGGTGGTAGTGCTGACCCATGAACATGAAGTTAATGGATCTTCTGCCCTCTGAGACATAGAGGGTGGCGTAGAAGACGCGGACCCAATCTTCCACATAGGCACTCCGCTCATATGCCATCAGCTCCACCAAGCCTCGGTACCTCTCAAAGTAAGGATAGATCTCCGTCTCTGCTGCCAAAGCTAGCTATCCCCAATCCAGATAGTTGTGCTAGAACAGCTTGTGCCCTCGACGCCTGTAGATCTCGTAGAGAGACGCCTGGGTGACAGTCCAGAAGCGACTATCCACCAGAGCATCCCGGGGCTGCGGGTACCACTCCTCAAGCAACACATTCCATCTGATCTTGCGAAGCTACTTGGCCTTCATCTTCCGGTAGTCAGTCAACCGGACACCTTCGGCGACATGGACAGTGGTGTCCATCTCGTAGATCGCACGCTGGGCCTCCCTGTCCTCACGACGGTCGACAGCCATCGGTCTCGGACGAGGAGCTGCCGGAGGATGACCCCCACGGGTCCGGGCGGAGCGCCGGCGGATGAGAGGCTCAACCGGCTCCTCCTCGGCCTCGGAGTCATCAATCACGGGAGGCTGCCTCGGATGAGTCTCACGGATCCTTAGCGACCCTCCTCGGCCACGCTCACGCTCCTCGGTGGCGCGAGCGGCCATCAAGGCCTTCTTCTCCTCCTTTGACAACTTTTGCTTCTTCGCGGACGGCTCCGCGATAGCCTTGCCCTTGTTCTTCTTGTCGTGAGCCATTGCGATGCACGAGAGTTTGGAGTCGACGAAGGAGATGATGTGGAGATCAACGGGGTCGCGAAACCCTAGCGGCGATGGAAGCACCGCGACGGCACTGTGTGCGCGGGACGGCGGAGGCGCTGTGGCGAAGGGAAGAGCGGTGGCGGCGCTTGTATGCTGTGGTGAGTGGTGGAGGCGGCGACGATGAGGCAGCGGCTAGTGGAGGCGGCGATGCGGCGAGCGGCGCGAGGGTGGAGGCGTCGGCGCGGCGAGCGGCGGCGGCGCTGTGGTGAGGGCGGCGGCCGGAGACGGCGGCGCTTGGAGGTGAGGCGACGGCGCGGGTGTGCGACGGCGGGATGGAGGTGACGGCGCGGCGAGAGGAGAGCGGTGGCGGCATCGGGATCGGGAGAGAGAAAGACGAGGGGGGTACGGCCGGTTTAAATAGTGGGTCCCAAACCCTAGCCGAATTTTTAACACCGGATGGACCGATGTTAGATGGGATGTACATCGGTCGAATGCCACAGTAAGGATATTCAAAAAATTGCTGTTGACATCGGATGGACCGACGTTTAGGGTTTGGATCATCAGTCGAATGGCACAGTAAGGGTGTTCAAAAGAGGGATGTTGACACCGGATGGTCCAACGTTGGAGGAAGTAACATCGGTGGAATTGACCACAGCTCCAGAATAGAGAACACCGGATGGACCGATGTTTTTCAGAAAGAACGCGTCAGATCATTTTGGATTCTGACTGAACTGGCCCTTGAAGATTGAACACCTATTGGTCCGATGAGGGATTGACCTAGACATTGGATAATCCGATGACTGCAGAACAAAAACATCCCATATATGTCCTTTGACCAAACAACCAAGCAAAGAGAAACACATGTCTTAGGACTTTCTGGGCAACCCCTTACCCCTCAAAAAGCTAATATGCCAATAACTTGGCTAATAATTAAAGCAAATGGAACACCGAGAAAAATAGGAGGAAAATATCCAAATGAAATGTAAGGCCCATGCTTTGTGAGGTAGAGTATGAAGACTTCTATCTCTTTGAAGCATGTTCCTCTAGGCATTAATGCACCTAACATTTTGTTCTTTCCACCTTATGTGAGTTGAGATATTGCATTTCAAACAAGTCTCTTTCTCATGAGGTGGGTTCCCCTTTGTGACAATCTACCGTATGCAATGCCAAACATTTTATAATGCAAGAAATTGTAAATCTATATGGCAGGCATCATGCAAGACATAAAGTAAATCTATCTTGCCAAGTTTGAACCTTTCAAAGGCTTCTTCAGGGAGAGCTACTCTCCAAGACTTGGGAGACCCAAAAGAACCACCATCCCAAGCTAACCCTTGCTCACCCCTATCCTTTGAGAGTTAGGCAAGACCTATATGATATGCATTCTTACATGACGTTTGTTGCATCTAGCACATTTAATTCACTTCTTAGCCTAGAAAAAGTTTTCTCATCAAGTGGTTTAGTGAAGATATCCGCCAATTGTTCTTCGGACCTAACACCTCTCAAAGAGATGTCTCCCTTAGCTTCATGGTCCCTTAAGAAATGATGGTGAATATCAATGTGCTTAGTGCGGGAGTGTTGAACGGGGTTTTTAGCTATCTTAACCGCACTTTCATTGTCACAAAGGAGAGGCACACAACCAAGTTTAATACCAAAGTCCAAAAGGGTTTGTTTCATGTAAAGAATTTGGGCACAACATGCACCGACCGCAATGTATTCCGCTTCCGTCGTGGACAAGGCGACGGAATTTTGCTTCTTGCTAGACCAAGAAACTAGGGAACGCCCAAGCAAGTGGCACCCACCGGAGGTACTCTTGCGATCTACGCGGCATCCGGCAAAGTCCGAATCCGAGTATCCCACAAGATGGAATTTTGCACCTTTAGGGTACCACAAGCCCACACTAGGAGTATGCTTAAGATACCTAAGTATCCTAAAGACCGCCTTCCTATGCGATTCTTTAGGTGCCGCTTGAAAGCGAGCACACAAGCATACACTAAACATGATATCGGGCCTAGATGCGGTAAGGTAAAGCAATGAACCAATCATAGAACGATAGTTGGATTGATCAATAGGTTTACCGTCCTTATCCGCGTCGAGATGACAATTGGTTGCCATTGGAGTGCTTCTTGTGCTACAATCTCCCATCTCAAATTTCTTCAAGAGGTTCTTGGTGTACTTCTCTTGATAGACGAAGGTCCCCTCTTGAAGTTGCTTGATTTGAAATCCAAGGAAGAAGTTGAGCTCTCCAATCATTGACATCTCGAATTCCCTAGACATCATTTTGCCAAACTCATGGCTAAAAGCTTCGTTAGTTGAACCAAAAATAATATCATCAACATAAATTTGACAAATGAACAAATCTCCGTTGATGTCCTTGGTGAAGAGTGTGGTGTCCACCCTCCCGATCTTAAATCCTTGCATGATGAGGAAGTCCCATAGTCGTTCATACCACGCCCTAGGTGCTTGCTTGAGCCCGTAGAGCGCCTTGTGTAACCTATACACATGGTTAGGATTCCTCGGATCTTCAAACCCGGGAGGTTGTTCAACATGAACAAGCTCGTTAATGTAACCATTAAGAAAGGCACTTTTCACATCCATTTGATAAAGTCTAATATTATGATGTGAAGCAAAAGCAAGGAGTATACGAATTGCCTCTAACCGGGCGACCGGAGCAAATGTCTCCCCAAAGTCTAGTCCTTCAACTTGCGAGAACCCTTTGGACACAAGTCTTGCCTTGTTGCGGACCACAATGCCATTCTCGTCTTGTTTGTTGCGGTACACTCACTTTGTTCCAATGACGTTCTTGTCCTTGGGTCGCTCCTCCAACACCCAAACTTCATTGCGGATGAAGTTGTTGAGTTCTTCTTGCATAGACATTACCCAATTTGGGTCTTGGAGCGCTTCCTCAATGTGAGTGGGTTCTACACACGAAACAAAAGAGTAGTGCTCACAAAATGAAGCAACGTGGCGAGAACGTGTACTTACACCCCTTGACGGACTTTCAATGATTTGATCCATTGGATGCGCCTTGGAGATGCGTCCATGCCTCATAAGCAGTTGTGAAGCACTTGGCGAAGGTGATGCGTGTTGATTCCCTTGTGGTTGGACTTGATCATGGACTTCTTCTTCTTCTTGATGTTGTTGTGCTTGTGAGTCTTGAGTCGGCAATGGATCATCCTTCTCTTCTTCGTCAACTTGAGGCGCCATAGAGGTGTTGTTGTTGGAACTTGAAGCTCCCCCTTGATCATGGCTCTCCTCAACTTCCGACTTGATGTCTCCAATGGTCATGTTCTTCATGGCTTCTCGTAGAGGCTCATCATCTATTTCATCATGACCAAAACTCTCCTCTTGGGAGCCATTAGATTCATCAAACTCAACATCACAACTTTCTTCAACTAAACCGGAGGTTTGGTTGAATACTCGATATGCTTTTGAGTTTGATGCATAACCAAGAAATATACCAACATCACATCTTCTTTCAAACTTACCGAGCCTTTTCTTGCGGTAGATGTAGCACTTGCATCCAAAGACTCGAAAGTAGGAGATGTTGGGCTTTCTCCCAACGAGAAGCTCGTACGGGGTCTTTTGAAGTAGGCGATGTAGGTAGACCCTATTTGCGGCATGGCATGCCGTGTTGATCGCTTCAGCCCAAAACTTCTCCGACGTGCCGTAGTCATCAAGCATTGCTCCTGCAAGAGTGATGAGTGTCTTGTTCTTCCTTTCAATGACACCGTTTTGTTGGGGGGTGTATGTGGCCGAAAACTCATGTTTTACTCCTTCACGGTCACACCACTCCCTAATGTTGTAGTTTTTGAATTCGGTGCCGTTGTCACTCCGGACCTTGATGATAGGAAGTTGAAATTCCCTTTGAGCGCGGTTGGCGAAGGTCTTGAACACTTCCGGAGTCTCACTCTTTTCACCTAGAAATAGAGTCCAAGCATAGCGAGAATAGTCATCAACAATAACGAGACAATAGAGGTTACCGCCAAGGCTTTGATATGTGGACGGTCCGAAGAGGTCCATGTGGAGTAGCTCAAGTGGCTTGGAGGTTGACACCATTGTCTTCATTGGGTGGTGTGAAGCAACTTGCTTCCCGGCTTGACAAGCGCTACAAAGCTTGTTCTTCTCAAACGTCACATCCTTCACGCCGGTCACCATCCCAAGCTTGAATGACTTCTTGAGTTTGCTCATCCCAATGTGTGCTATGCGTCGGTGCCATAGCCAACCCAAGCTTGTCTTAGTGAAAAGACAAGTGGTTAAGCTAGCATTCTTGTTGGAGAAGTCTACTAGGTAGAGATGTCCATGCCGAAATCCTTTGAAGATTAGCTCTTTGCTTGCCTCACTACTCGCAACAACATCATTCTTGCTAAATGTGCATGTTAGTCCAAGATCACATAGTTGTGCAATAGAAAGTAAATTAAAGCTAAGTGACTTAACATACAAGACATTTGAAATGGATAAATCATTTGAAATAGCAATTTTACCTAACCCTATTACTTTACCCTTAGAGTTATCACCAAAGGTGACTTGTTCATGATTGCCAGGGTTTTCTATGGTGGTGAACATACCATCATTGCCGGTCATATGTTGAGTGCACCCGCTATCGAGTACCCAATGCTTTCCTCCGGCTTTGTAGTTCACCTACACACATGAATTCAATTTTTGGCTTTAGGAACCCAAGCCAACTTAGGTCCTTGTATGTGTGATACAAGTGTTTTTGGGACCCAAAGTTGCTTGGGGAGCTTCCCCTTCATGCCCTTCATGTCTTTGCCAATGAACCTAGCCTTCACCTTGCCTTGTACTTTACTCAAGAGATAATAATGATCATTGAAAGTAGATTTATAGTTAGTGGGCAATTTAGGAGAAGGTTGGTTAGGAAGAGGACACTCCCTTGTGTGGTGACCGGTTACCTCACAATGTTGGCAATAAGAACCAACTTCCTTCATGAAGCTTGTTCTAAGCTCCAGTGAGGGCACCTTTCCTTTGTTAGGCACCGGGAAGGATCCTAGTCCTCTCTTGTTGAAGGCTTTTGCTTGTTGGAAGAGGATTTCCTTGTGCTTGACTTCACCTTTTGAAAGTCTAGCCACACTAGTGCGGAGACTCTCAATTTGTTCCAACAAGTCCTTCTCCCTAGCATTAGCTTTCAAAGGCAAAGACTTGTTCAAGGCATTAGTGACATGAGAAGTAATGGATATCTTATCATTAAGGGTTTGCTTCTTCATATTTTTCAATTTTTGATCAAGCATGTTATGAGCAAGGTTAAGTGTTTGATGTTCTTGTATTAACTTGTTGTGCTCTTCCAAGAGTGTTTGGTGTGCTATGTTAAGCTCATCATTATCTAACTTGATTTTAGCATTTTCTTCCTCAATTTGCTTGACATGAGATTTGAGCGTGTCATGCTCTTTGAGTATGCTTTCATACTTGTCAAGCAAATCAAGGTTAGCACTCTCAAGCCTAGCACGAGTTTCTTCAAGAGTTTTAACCTTACTCTTTTCTCTCTTAATGATAGCATGATATTCATTTATCAAAGAAGTTAAATCATCGGGGGAAAGCTCATCATCACTAGAGTCGTCACATACCTTGGTGTTACCTTTAGCCATGAGGCACATGGGCGGTGGATGAAGAGGTGAGTCATCATTGTTGGCAATGGCGAGGCCGGCCAAGCTTTCTTCCTCTACTTCACTCTCTTCATCACTTGTTTCTTCGTCGGTGACCCATTCATTTGCCTCACACATGAACACCTTTTGTGGGCCATTTCTCTTCTTTGGGAAGAGTTTTGCCTTCTTGCCCTTGTCTTGTTTCTTCTTCCCAAAGGCTCTTGGTTTGGGTTTGACCTCTTCTTCATCATCATCACTTTCTTCAAGCTTGCGATTCTTGCCCTTGTAGTTCTCTCTCCTTTTGTCCGGTTTTGGACAATCATAGGAGATGTGGCCTTGATCACCACAATTGTAGCAAGTCTTGCGATCGTCTCTTCTTGGTAGAAATGCTTTCTTCTTGGGATCAAAGGTGTATCCCTTCTTGGTGATCTTGGAGTTCAAGCGTGAGAACTTTCTCATCATCAAAGCAAGCTCATCATCATCATCTTCGCTTGATACTTGCTCTTCTTCACTTGATCTAGGCTCAACCACCTTCTTCTTCTTGAAGCTTGCTTTCTTGGTGGAGGCCTTTAGAGCAATTGTTCTTGAGGATGATTGCTCCATCATCCCAAGTACACTCATCTCATGAGCGTGTATCTCTCCAATGAGCTCCAAAACCTCAATGTGGTCAAGTGACTCCTTTTGGAGCATGGAGTTGATGATGTTGTACTTTGGCTTGGGAAGAAGCATGAGGATCTTACGGTTGATGAGTCCCTTGCCAAGAGACGCAATGTCAAGAGCATTAATCTCCTCAATAAGAACATTTAAGCGTGAAACCATTTCATTAACATTTTCATGAGGAAGCATCTTAAATTCATCATATTTTGCTTTAAGCATGTGATATTTAAGTTCCTTTACACGAGATGAACCCTCATGAATTTCTATCAAGCAAGCCCAAATTTCACAAGCCTTTTCCTTACTAGCAATCCTAGAAAAGACATCTTGAGTTATGCACTCATAGATTGCATTCCTAGCCTTAGCATCCCATTTAATTTGATCACCAACATAATTATGTTCTCCAAACCCCGCATGAGTCGCTTCCCATACTTCGGGAGCAATAGCCTCTAGGTAAGCGCGCAAGCGTGCTTTCCAATAGGCAAAGTTCTTGCCCTCGAAGATAGGAATCGAACCCCCAACCTTGGCCATTTTCGCTCTCTAGCGGTGAAGCTAGAATGATCCTATGAGCAACCTCGCTCTGATACCAATTGTAAGGATCGAAACGCCCAAGAGGGGGGGGGGGGTGAATTGGGCTTTCTTTCAAATTTTAAGGTAATTAAAAACTAACGACTTAAAGCCCAAAACCCTATGCGATTAATCTATGCAATCAACATAAATTTTAGTTGCGGAATGAAGATTGCATAAATGTAAAAAGAAGGGAGAGGGATGCAAACGCTCAAAGGACACGGAGACACGGAGTTTATCCCATGGTTTGGCAAGATCACAAGGATCTTCCTACGTCCACGTTGTGGCACCCACCGAAGGGTTTTGCCACTCCCAAGTCACCGAGACAAGGGGGTCTTCACTATTCTTCTCCGTTCGCCATCTCCAGCAAGGTGAGCTCAAGCCTTGTACAATCCTTGATCTTCCGGGCTTCCACACACACCTTGGCAAGCTCCGGAAGGATCTCTTCAACCTCTCACTAGTCTAGAGACTCCAAT
Organism: Tuctoria greenei; assembly: GCA_036927565.1. Taxonomy (NCBI): domain Eukaryota; kingdom Viridiplantae; phylum Streptophyta; class Magnoliopsida; order Poales; family Poaceae; genus Tuctoria; species Tuctoria greenei. Next base: position 124,378,374 of record JAYESD010000011.1, on the reverse strand, counting down.
CACAGAGAATGGACGCACACAAGCTTTTCTCTAGCTAGATCTAGCCTATACAAATGATCTAATGGGTGTAGAAGTGTAAGCTCTTGATCTTGAGTGCTCTTGGATGTGTTGTTAGCTTCTAAGTGTCAAGACTTCTCGTAATGTCTGGTTTTGGGGGTATTTAAAGCCAACCTCCCCGAAATAGCCATTGGAAAAGTAGGCTGACAGAACTTTATTGTACACATCGGATGATCCGATGTCTCCCCCTTTGTTATCATCGGTCTAATTAAGCTGTCTGACGTCATGGTGTCAGATATGACCGTTGTTAGACCGATGTAGCTTCATCTTCATCGTCGGATGATCCGGTGGCTCTTCCTCCAGAGTTGACTCAACCTTAATGCTTACTGGAGTAATCAACTGATGTTTATACTTCTGTACATCGGATGATCCGGTGCTTCACTTGGTCCAATGATGTTGCAAACTGTACTGATGGACCGATGTAGCTGAGCCACACATCGGATGATCCGGTGAGTGCTTTGCTCTGAGGTCTTCTTCTTCTGTTGACACAACTCGACCGATGTAGTCATCTCTGAGATCATCGGATGATCTGGTGGGTTCATCTTGTTGACTTCGAGTTGTTTTGAGTTGTTCTTTTGGAATTTGAACATGGGACCTCTTTGACACTTGTTTGAATTGTTGTTCTGATAATCTTCAAGCATTGAATGATGTCAATTTAGAGCTTTCACTCCTTGTCTTCATGTGATTGATTTGAACTTAAGGTTGATTTTATATGGGTCTCCAATGTCATTTTGATTTCATTTTATTGAGTGATTATTGGGAGCTTGCATTCACAAATTCATTAGTAAAATCGAATGGTTGTCATTAATCACCGAAATCGTACCTCATGGGGCCTAGATGCTTTCAGAGGTTCTTTTGGGTTTCCCCAAGGCTTGGAGAGTGGCTCTCCCTGAAGAAGCCTTTGAAAGGTTCAAACTTGGCAAGATAGATTTACCTTATGTCTTGCATGATGCCTGCCATATAGACTTGCACTCATATTTAAACTTTTTGCATTATAAATTGTTTGGCATTGCATACGGTAGATTGTCACAAAGGGGAACCCACCTCATGAGAAAGAGACTTGTTTGAAATGCAATATCTCAACTCATATGATGTGGGAAGAACAAAATGTTAGGTGCGTTAATGCCTAAAGGAACATGCTTTTAAGAGATAGAAGGCCTCATCCTCTAGCTCACAAAGCATGGGCCTTACATTTTATTTGGATAATTTCCTCCTTTCTTCGGTGTTCTATTTGCTTTAAGGCCTAGCCAAGTTGTTGGCAATTAGCATTTTTGAGGGGTAAGGGGTTGCCCAAAAAAGTCCTAAGACATGTGTTTCTCATTGTTTGTTTGTTTGGTCAAAGGACATATATGGGATGTTGCTGTTTTGTAGTCATCGGATTATCCGATGCTTAGGCCCGATCATCATCGGATCAGTTGGTGTTCAAAAGCCAAGGGTCAGCTCTTTCAGTAACACAAATCAACCGAAAAGTTCATTCTGAGAAACATCGGTGCATCCGATGTTCACATTTCTGGAACTGTGCCATTCGACCGATTCTCCTATCTTTTAATGTCAGTCCACCCGGTGTTAAATTTTAAGCTAGGGTTTGGGACCCACTTTTTAAACGCCGCTCCGCCTCCTCACTCTCTCTATCCCCGACCCCGACGCCTTCGCCCGACGCCTCCCCTGCCTCGCTGCCTCCGGTCGCTGCCGCTGCCCTCCGGCCACCGCCGCACCACCGCAGCGCTGCCGCCGCCGCTCTCCTCCACCGCCGCTCCCCTCCAGTGCCGACGCCGCCGCTCTCCTCCACCGCCGCAGCCGCTCCACCCAAGCGCCGCCGACCGTCGCCTCCCGTGCACCACCACCGCCCCTAGCACAGTCACACCGCCACCGCCTCTTCTCCACCCACCGTGGTGCTTCCCCTACGGTCGCCGTCTCTTCGCCGTTAGGGTTCTCGATCGCGACCGTGCGCCCGACGTTGTCGTTCCACAACTTCATTCTCGCGCATCGTCTCATCGCAATGGCTCGTGACAAGAAGGGAAAGGGCAAGGCCATTGCGGAGCTGGCCGCAAAGAAGCAAAAACTGTCGAAGGAGGACAAGAAGGCTTTAATGCCCGCTCGCGCCACTGAGGAGCAAGAGCGTGGCCGAGGAGGATCACTGAGGATCCGCGAGGCTCGTCCGAGGCAGCCTCCCGTGTGGGATGAGTCCGAGGAAGAAGAAGAGCCGGAAGTGCCGCTTGTTCGCCGGCGCTTAGCCAGGACCCGTGGGGGTCATCCCGCGACAGTACCATGATCGAGACCATCTGCTGCCGATCTTCGAGAGGACAGGGCAGCCCAGAGAGCCGTCTACGAGATGGACACCAACGTCCGTGTTGGTGAAGGTGTCCGGTTGACAGATTACAGGAAGATGAAGACCAAGCAGCTCAGAAGACTCAGATGGAGCGTTTTGCTTGAGGAGTGTGACGCCCGGTTCCGAAAATGAACCAAGCTAACGCATATGTGTGCCCAGGATGTTCATCACACATACACGAGTGCAATCACAAAAGAGTATACAGAAAATTACCACAGAACAAGATTAATTAACCAAATTTTATTAAACAAACCATATTATCCTCGAATACAAGCTCTAATAAATATTAATGACAAGTTCAACTAATGCAGCGGAAATAAACTAATTAAGCAAACTATGCAACATAAGCGACAGGGTATGCATGCGCAGCTCCAATCAACACCACAGGCAAAGCTGACGGTAGACACGGCATAGAACTCCGCATTATCGCCATTAAACTCCCAATCCTGACCTACAACTGTTGGGGTGGGGATTGCAAGAGTGAGTACATGTCGTACTCAGCAAGTGTGGAAAGTATGACATGTGGCTTATTCAAATGTCGACAATAATAATGGTAAAGTGCTGGAAAGTACAGTAAAACATTTGAAAAGCAATATAGTATAAGTATGTGAAGTAAACCCATCATAATCATAAGTAACACCGTAATACTAAATCTGAATTCATTACCATCATCAAAAATTCTAGATTTCACCATTGCCAATAACCAGATTCAATACCAGAGATAAACTCATAACCAGCCATAACCATTACCAAACCATAACCATCCCAAATTCCAATTTGCCTCTAATCATGGAAGTTGTCCAGGCGCTCATAACCGGGAGCACGGCTATCATGTTAGTTTTAGTTAACTCTGCAGAGTTTGTACCTCTTTACCCACGTGTTCGTGATTTCATCACCCTTCGGCGACTAAGAACCTCCCTTATGCCCATGACCCGTCGGTCACATTACACACTTCCGTTGGTGTGTGGCCAAGAGATCACAAAATAGCCTTTACAAAGGGATTACTAGTCTATTTAGACCCCACTGAGGTTTCACCGGTGGCGATGTCTCCCGCAGAGCACATCTTCAACCAAGGGCCCCCTCTTGAGCCATTCGGATCCCAGGGTAGTCCCACCAATCATCAACAAACCCAATCCGACTACCCCTTCCCCAAGCATCCACAATGGTCCAAACAGCACTAGCAAAGCCCTAATTAATTAGCTACGCCGCACCCATAACTTGGCCTCGTGGTGGCACTGTAGTCTTGGCTTATTCTCGCACGAACCGGTCCTTAGATCTAAAGCAAGCAAACCACCATAACATCCAACCCATCCACATACCAGGCTTGCTTAGATCATCCATTACCACACCATGTTTAACCAGTTCATGTTAACCATAATCTCATTCATGCATAATTAAATTGAGTGATATAGTTGTTTTCCATCCCAGTTGATTAAGCGAAGCAAATAGTAAAAAGCCTTCCTGACTCTCTCTACCATAAATTCCAGGTGACAAGGGTGGTCAAACAAAACTAGTAAACTTCCTACCATAGGATTCCCATCAAATTGACACAGCATGCAGTTTTGCAAACAAAACATTTATTTTAAAACAGGATCAATATGCTTCAAGGACACTTGCCTTGCTCTTGCTGTTGATTAGGGTCAAAGCCTGCAAACTCTTGATGCTGTAGATCCTCCGCGGCACTTTCTAGCGCAAATCCGTCTAATCCACACAATAAACATACAAGACAAGAAACACAATCAAAGAGTGCACAAATATTACTCAATATGTCATGACATGCATGATTGATGCAAATGCAAGGTAGAACTTGTTACTAGATTGCTTTTAATGATCACTAACTAGCTCTAATAGATTATAACAACTTTATACAGGTTTGGGGTTGATTATATCAAATTTTAGTTCAACACAATTTAACCAGGAAGATCGGACTAGTCCGCTAGGGACCGGACAAGTCCGCACTTGACGAGATCAACAGATTAGGGTTTTCTAGATCGACGTAAGTTCGGAGATTAGGGGTTGAATTCACATAAGGAAAAGAGAATAGAAGGTATACCAGGTGTTTAGAACTCCAATGAACCAAGAAACTTGGAGGTAACACTTGGATCTTGATGATCTAGGGTTGGTGATGAACTTGGAGATGAATTGGTGGTGAAGGACGAAACTTGGTGGATATCTTGATCCTCCTTCATTTCCTCCTCTTCTTCTTCTTGTTTGGGATCTTCTCCTCCCTCCTTGATGGTGGCTCCCCACGAACTAGGGTTTGGGTGGGTGGAAAAGTGGCAAATAGATGTCAAACCAAGGGGTGGGGTTGTTTATATAGACGTGGAGGCTAGGGTTAGATGGATTTCGAGTTTGGGATGAGTAGAGGCCGGTTTAGAGTCCCACATGGGCTCTAAAAGAGTTGGGCACGACGTCCCTAGGCCCACTTGACGTGAAACCCAAGAAACAAGTCGTAAAACAAAAGGTCAATCTCGGAGTCACGAAATATCGGACAAGTCTGGACAGGACCGGACTAGTCCGAAGTCGTCCAGAGAGAAAATCGGACAAGTCTGGCCAAAAATCGGACAAGTCCGATCTTAGTCAGAAAGGAAAACGGACAAGTCCGCTGGAACACCGGACTAGTCCGGAAAAGTCCAGGGACTTAGCAAATTTTCAAGGATTCATGGAATACCGGACTAGTCCGCACAAAATCGGACAAGTCCGAAGTTGTCCAGAGGCAAATATCGGACTAATCCGCAGCAAAAACGGACAAGTCCGTTTTTAGACAGAGAGAAATCGGACTAGTCCTCAGCAAAACCGGACTAGTCCGCACTTTCCTACATTTTTAAGTGCGGTTTTGTTCCAAATCAATTTTAAGCTTGTTCCTCTTGTTATGGGTTAATGTTAAACATGTATATGAGTGTATGCAAGGCATGATGCATGAAAATGAGGGTGTTACAAACCTACCCCCCTTAAAATGAATCTCGCCCTCGAGATTCGACGCGGAAGAGAAGAGATAGGGAAATTCCTTCTTGAGATCATCTTCTAGCTCCCAAGTTGCTTCTTTTTCGGTATGGTGCTTCCATTGGACTTTACACCATCGAATCACCTTGTTCCTTGTGACTCTCCCCTTGGTTTCCAAGATTTTGACCGGTTGCTCGGCATACGTCATATCTTCCTCTAGTTCCAATTTTTCCATTGGCACTTGATCTTCCGGTACCCTGAGACACTTCTTGAGTTGGGAAACATGAAACACATCATGTACATCTGAAAGATGAGCTGACTTGGTTAAGCGATCTACAATTACCCAAATTGAGTCATACCCTGACTGAGTACGCGGTAACCCAACTATGAAGTCCATACCAATTTCTTCCCACTTACATTCCGGAATCTTCAATGGTTGCAATAATCCGGCTGGCCTTTGATGTTCCGCCTTGACTCGTTGGCACACATCACATAATGCTACATATTCAGCTATGTCCTTTTTCATGCTATCCCACCAATAGCAAGTCTTCAAGTCCTTGTACATCTTCGTACAACCGGGGTGAATCGAGTAAGGCGAGTCATGTGCCTCCTTTAATATTGTCTCCCGAATATGCTTTACATTAGGCACAACGATCCTCTTTCCAAGCCATAAGGTACCATGTTCATCCTTGTAAAATCTGAATTCTCTCCCTTCTTCGGTTCTTTCCTTGATTTCCTTGATCTCCTCATCTGTGGTTTGTGCCTCTCGAATTTCTTGCTCCAAGGTTGGGTTTAACTCCATCATCTACATCTCGTTTACAAACCCAAGGTTCAACCGTTCAAACTCCTTACATAACTCGGACAGCAACTCTCGAACTGTAAGTTGATGGCTTACTCCTTTCCGACTCAAGGCATCGGCCACTACATTGGCTTTTCCCGGATGATAGTTGATCCCCAAATCATAATCTTTGATGAGCTCCAACCATCTTCATTGCCTCAAGTTCAGATCCGTTTGTGTGAAAATATACTTCAAACTCTTATGATCCGTGTAAATTTCACACCTATGTCCAAGAATATAGTGTCTCCAAATCTTCAATGCATGTACCACGGCTGCTAGTTCAAGATCATGCGTGGGGTAATTCTGCTCATGTTTCTTCAATTGTCTTGATGCATAGGCGACCACTTGACCTTCTTGCATCAATACACACCCAAGTCCTTGTCTTGATGCATCACATAGATGTCGAAACTCTTGCTTACATCCGGCAATACCAAAACTGGGGCTGTTGTTAACCTCTTCTTCAACTCCTCAAAACTGTTTTGACAAGCTTCAGTCCATTGGAACGCCTTTCCCTTCATTAGCAACTCCGTCATAGGCTTGGATATCTTGGAAAAATCCTTGATAAACCGACGGTAATATCCAGCCATCCCAAGAAAACTCCTTATTTCCTTGATGTTTTGCAGTGGTTCCCACTTCAACACGTCTCTCACTTTTCCGGGGTCAACCGATACTCCTCAATTGCGGCACCGTCCATATGATTCAATTCCAATTGCTTCGGTGCGGTTTGAGATGCTTCAAATTCTACGGTGATCCCTTCCTCATTGGTCAACTTCACCGTCTTTGTGGCACATTCAATAACTCCATTGTGCTTCCTCAACCAGTCCATACCAAGTATAATGTCCAATCCTTGAGAATCTAAAACAATGAGGTTGGCGGAGAAGTCTACTCCCCTTATTCTAAGGCTTACTTTTGGACATACTATATTTGTCCTCATCTCTCCTCCAGGAGACTTAACCAATAGAGTAAACTTCATATGAGAGATAGGCAAACTATACTTGGCAACATACTTCGATGCAATGATGAATGCGATGCTCCAGAATCAAATAACATAGTCGCAGGGTTGGAGTTGGCGAGAAACATACCAATGACCACGTCATCCGCTTGTTGAGCATCCTCCGTAGAGACATGGTTCACGTTGCCACGAGCAAAATTTTGCTGTCCACGGCTTCCTTGTGGCTGTCCTCCATTAGGTCTTGGGTTTTGCCTCTATGCATTGCTTCCTTGACCAAGGCCCGACTTAGGACATTGATGCGCAAAGTGTCCAGCTTCTCCACAAGTATAGCACTTCTTAACTCCACCAGAATTATTGGGACGAGCTTGGTTTTGAACATTGGCTCCAGGAAAATCAGCACGAGGTGCATAAGGCATCGGAGGCCTAGGTGCTTGCATGACAGGGCGCTGCTGCACAAACTGAGTTGGGCGCGGTGCATAACCAGGGCGCTGAGCAGGAATAGAGGAGCTGTAATGAGGCGCATTGGACAGCGCAAAGCGAGGGCGCACATTACTTCCTTGTTGCTGTCCTTGATATGGCGCCTTCCTCTTGATTTCTTGCTCCATCTCACGGATCTTGTTCTCAACCACAATTGCTTTGTCCACAAGCTTCTGAAAATTGACATAATCACAGTTGAGCAATTGCACTTGGATTGTATTGTTCAATCCCCTCATGAACAAGTATTGCTTCCGACTGTCCCGGCTAACATCCTCAGGCGCATATCTTGAGAGTTGAGTGAACTTATTGAGATATTCACTCACGCTTGATTTTCCTTGTCTCAAGTTCTCAAATTCTTGCCTCTTCAAGATCATAACACCTTCCGGCACATAATGAGAACGGAAACTCTCCTTGAATTCCGCCCAGGTAATTCTCTCTTGGTTCTCATGAGCATTGCAATAAGAATCCCACCAATCGGCAGCTGCTCCAACGAGTTGATGAGAAGCAAATAGCACCTTCTCCCGGTCACTGCATTGGACAATGGCTAGCTTCTTCTCCACGGACTTGAGCCAATCATCCGCATCCATAGGGTCTGCGGCTTGAGCAAAGGTTGGCGGCCTAGTCCTCATAAACTCTCCCAATCGGTTATGAGGAGGTGGGGGTGGCGGTGGAGGCATGTGGGGCTGATTGTTGATATTGCCAGCCTGCAGCTGTCCCATAGTCTGTATCATGGTCTGCATGAGCTGGTTTTGCATGGCCAATAGCTGCTCGATGTTGATAGCTCCCTGAGTAGATCCTTGTCCGATGTTGTTCTGAGGTACTCCATTGTTCTCCTCCTCATCATTGCCATCCCTCTGGTTGCGAGTCCTCACCATTTGAAGAAAAGCAGTAGGTAAGAATTAGAAAACATCCCCAACTATATGCATCAAGGTATATGAAACTAAACAACTAGCTACACTAGCCTAGGTGGACATGGCAATGCTAAAGCATCCCAAAATCCTCTATTAAGCACACAAGCAACCAATATATACAGCAAACAACACTCCAAGCAAAAACACATCGATTCCTGAGTGCTCCTATGTGCTCCAAAGTGTCCATTCTATCTAGGCTGCATCCTATGGTCAACCTGTGGCTCTGATACCAATCTGTGATGCCCGGTTCCGAAAATGAACCAAGCTAACGCATATGTGTGCCCAGGATGTTCATCACACATACACGAGTACAATCACAAAAGAGTATACAGAAAATTACCACAGAACAAGATTAATTAACCAAATTTTATTACACAAACCATATTATCCTAGAATACAAGCTCTCATAAATATTAATGACAAGTTCAACTAATGCAGCGGAAATAAACTAATTAAGCAAACTAAGCAACTATGCAACATAAGCGACAGGGTATGCATGCGCAGCTCCAATCAACACCACGGGCAAAGCTGATAGTAGACACGGCCTAGAACTCCGCATTATCGCCATTAAACTCCCAATCCTGACCTGCAACTGTTGGGGTGGGGATTGCAAGAGTGAGTACATGTCGTACTCAGCAAGTGTGGAAAGTATGACATGTGGCTTATTCAAATGTAGACAATAATAATGGTAAAGTGCTGGAAAGTACAGTAAAACATTTGAAAAGCAATATAGTATAAGTATGTGAAGTAAACCCATCATAATCATAAGTAACACCGTAATACTAAATCTGAATTCATTACCATCATCAAAAATTCCAGATTTCACCATTGCCAATAACCAGATTCAATACCAGAGATAAACTCATAACCAGCCATAACCATTACCAAATCATAACCATCCCAAATTCCAATTTGCCTCTAATCATGGAAGTTGTCCAGGCGCTCATAACCGGGAGCACGACTATCATGATAGTTTTAGTTAACTCTGCAGAGTTTGTACCTCTTTACCCACGTGTTCATGATTTCATCACCCTTCGGCGACTAAGAACCTCCCTTATGCCCATGACCCGTCGGTCACATTACACACTTCCGTTGGTGTCTGGCCAAGAGATCACAAAATAGCCTTTACAAAGGGATTACTAGCCTATTTAGACCCCACTGAGGTTTCACCGGTGGCGATGTCTCCCGCAGAGCACATCTTCAACCAAGGGCCCCCTCTTGAGCCATTCGGATCCCAGGGTAGTCCCACCAATCATCAACAAACCCAATCCGACTACCCCTTCCCCGAGCATCCACAATGGTCCAAACAGCACTAACAAAGCCCTAATTAATTAGCTACGCCGCACCCATAACTTGGCCTCGTGGTGGCACTGTAGTCCTGGCTTATTCTCGCACGAATTGGTCCTTAGATCTAAAGCAAGCAAACCACCATAACATCCAACCAATCCACATAACAGGCTTGCCTAGATCATCCATTACCACACCATGTTTAACCAGTTCATGTTAACCATAATCACATCCATGCATAATTAAATTGAGTGATATAGTTGTTTTCCACCCCAGTTGATTAAGCGAAGCAAAAAGTAAAAAGCCTTCCCGACTCTCTCTACCATAAATTCCAGGTGACAAGGGTGGTCAAACAAAACTAGTAAACTTCCTACCATAGGATTCCCATCAAACTGACACAGCATGCAGTTTTGCAAACAAAACATTTATTTTAAAACAGGATCAATATGCTTCAAGGACACTTGCCTTGCTCTTGCTGTTGATTAGGGTCAAAGCCTTCAAACTCTTGATGCTGTAGATCCTCCGCGGCACTTTCTAGCGCAAATCCGTCTAATCCACACAATAAACATACAAGACAAGAAACACAATCAAAGAGTGCACAAATATTACTCAATATGTCATGACATGCATGATTGATGCAAATGCAAGGTAGAACTTGTTACTAGCTCTAATAGATTATAACAAGTTTATACAGGTTTGGGGTTGATTAGATCAAATTTTAGTTCAACACAATTTAACCAGGAAGATCGGACTAGTCCGCTAGGGACCGGACAAGTCCGCACTTGACGAGATCAACAGATTAGGGTTTTCTAGATCGACGTAAGTTCGGAGATTAGGGGTTGAATTCACATAAGGAAAAGAGAATAGAAGGTATACCAGGTGTTTAGAACTCCAATGAACCAAGAAACTTGGAGGTAACACTTGGATCTTGATGATCTAGGGTTGGTGATGAACTTGGAGATGAATTGGTGGTGAAGGACGAAACTTGGTGGAGATCTTGATCCTCCTTCGTTTCCTCCTCTTCTTCTTCTTGTTTGGGATCTTCTCCTCCCTCCTTGATGGTGGCTCCCCACGAACTAGGGTTTGGGTGGGTGGAAAAGTGGCAAATAGATGTCAAACCAAGGGGTGGGGTTGTTTATATAGACGTGGAGGCTAGGGTTAGATGGATTTCGAGTTTGGGATGAGTAGAGGCCGGTTTAGAGTCCCACATGGGCTCTAAAAGAGTTGGGCACGACGTCCCTAGGCCCACTTGACGTGAAACCCAAGAAACAAGTCGTAAAACAAAAGGTCAATCTCGGAGTCACGAAATATCGGACAAGTCTGGACAGGACCGGACTAGTCCGAAGTCGTCCAGAGAGAAAATCGGACAAGTCTGGCCAAAAATCGGACAAGTCCGATCTTAGTCAGAAAGGAAAACGGACAAGTCCGCTGGAACACCGGACTAGTCCGGAAAAGTCCAGGGACTTAGCAAATTTTCAAGGATTCATGGAATACCAGACTAGTCCGCACAAAATCGGACAAGTCCGAAGTTGTCCAGAGGCAAATATCGGACTAATCCGCAGCAAAAAAGGACAAGTCCGTTTTTAGACAGAGAGACGGACTAGTCCTCAGCAAAACCGGACTAGTCCGCACTTTCCTACATTTTTAAGTGTGGTTTTGTTCCAAATCAATTTTAAGCTTGTTCCTCTTGTTATGGGTTAATGTTAAACATGTATATGAGTGTATGCAAGGCATGATGCATGAAAATGAGGGTGTTACAAGGAGTGGTTCCCGCATCCCAGACAGTCACTCGTGGACAGCCGGTTTTGGACCTTGACTCAGGCGTCGCTGTACGAGACGTTTAGACGCCGAGGCCATAAGCTCTTCCAGCACAACTTTCTGGATTGGGATCAGCTTGCCCTGGCAGCCAAGACAGAGATACGCCCCTACTTTGAGAGGTATAGAGGGCTGGTGGAGCTGATGTCCTATGAGAGGAGTGCCTACATGGAGGACTGGGTCCGCGTATTCTACGCTACCCTCTACGTCTCTGAGGGCTGCAGATCTATAGACTTCATGTTCATGGGCCAGCACCATCACTTGACGAGACAGACTTTGGCACAGCTGCTAGGAGTGGATCTCCACGACACCTGCACGAAAGAGTGTATGGACAGGCAGACCCGCCGAGGAGGCCGCTCACTGGAGGAGTGGCACCACCACTGGAGGAGATACGCTCTCTGTTTGCACCGTCTTTCTCTCCAGACCAGCCGAGTGTACCGGCACTGCTGACTCCAGCTGCACGCACAGTGCACCTTGCCTTGCGCCGCACACTTTTGCCGAGGTCCGGATACCTAGAGGGGTTCACCAGCCTGCAGCAGACCCTCCTGTTCTACATCATGAACGGGATGGAGTTCGATATTGTGGACATCCTCATATGTGAGATGGAGGACGTGATCACTGATGGAGTTGGCATGATGAGGCAGCTTGTGTTTTGACACTGGATCAACTACTTGCTCCCCATGGTTGTTCCTGAGGAGTCCGCCGTGCGTGACAGTCTCACTGACGAGAGTGTCACACGGTTCAGCCACTACCGTGCTCCAGCTCCTGGAGACTACCGCCTTGGCTGTCCAGTCGAGCGTCAGGTCCGTGCTCGGCTATCCGAGGAGGATTGGTCAGATCTGGAGAAGGAAGATGAGAGACTAGCTCAGGCAGAGGCTCAGGGTGAGGACCTTCAGCATATATGGTCCGAGAGTGACACGGATGACAGCGTTGAGGAGTACTTCCCACCTCCTCCCTCACCCAGGCAGCACGACGCGGAGGCTGGAGGCTCGACTGAGCCACCCACTACTCCACCTCCCGTGTCAGAGGCACATGTCTCTCAGCCGTCCGAGCTCACCTCCCTCCTCCAGCAGATGGTTGAGCAGCAGCGCTTGAACCGGCTTGCAGCTGAGCAGGCCCGAGCTGAGCAGGCAGCACGTCTTTTGGAGCTCCAGCAGCAGCAGGAGGAGATGCAGCGCCAGATCGCCCGTGAGAGGCGAGAGGACACATACAGGCTGACTGGGCTGATAGATCAGATGCCCCAGCGCTCCCTCGACCACCAGCAGCAGACGCAGCAGGCGATGATGGTCATCCTGGGGTTGATCACCAACCTTTACACCCAGATTGAGATTGCCCTGCCGTCGCAGCTGCCAGGCTTTGCTCCACCACCGCCTGTCCTTGCTCCAGCTGCAGCTCCAGTTCCGACCACGCCGATCCCGACGATCAGCATGTCTCCACTGCTTGCTCCAGGCGCACCGATCCACTCTCCGCAACTGAGTACGACTTTGTTCCAGCAGACGCCGACACCCGTTGTCAGTGCCCCGTTGCCAGCAGCTCCGACTCAGCAGGCACCGACAACGGCTCCTACGGCTCCTACAGCTCCCTCCATTTCTACTCCAGCCTCAGCCGCAGCAGCAGGCAGCAGCTCCGATGACAGCACCCCCGACGGTGACCAGTTCATCATCGCTCCGAGCACTCAGGATTCTTATGTACTCGGATTCCTTTTTGGTGTCTTGATGCCAAAGGGGGAGAAGAGTTAGATAGTCAGGGGGAGGATAGCTTAGACTTAGGGGGAGTGTTCTAGCTGTAGGGGGGAGTTTATCTATATCTTTTGTAATTTGGTGTTTTTGCTACTCATTTGCTATTCATTGAGTATTCATGTGCCACTTATTCTCTTGAGTTATTGATCGATTGAGCTTTCACGTTATTAATCTCTTTTGAGTCTTCAAGTTTAACATGCCATATCTTGTACTCATTGCATATCTTCTTAACTATCGTACTATCAAATTCATTACTATTATGCTTCACTTGTTGTGTTGTCATCAATCACCAAAAAGGGGGAGATTGAAAGCATCTAGGCCCCCATGAGGTATGGTTTTGGTGATTAATGACAACCATTGGATTTTACTAATGAATTTATGGATGCAAGGTCTCCCATATCACTCAATCAAATGAAATCTATATGAATATGAACATCAACTACTGATCATTGGAGACCCCTAAACAATCTTTTGATGAGATCAATCAATGTTATGAAGATTAGAAGTAAAAGCTTATATGTCAAAGTTATTCAACCATAATTGACAACACTCAATGCTTGACAATCATCAGAAGAATATTTACAACAAGTGTCTAAGAGGTCAATCGAGAAAATTCCAAAAGAATCACTTAGAACAACTTGAAGCAAACAAAATCAACTCACCGGATCAACCGATGTTTCCAGAAAACAACACATCGGTCGAGTTGGTTCAGCAGAAGAAGAAGACCTCAGAACCAAGTACTCACCGGATAACTGATGTTAAGGGCAATGTTACATCGGTACATCAGTACAATATGCAATATCCTTGGACCAAGTGTAGCACCGGATCATCCGATGTACAACAATATACACATCGGTCAATCACTCCAGTAAGCATCAAGTCTGAACCAATTCTGGAGGAAATGCCACCGGATCATCCGATGAGAAGACAAGTGTAACATCGGTCTAACAACGGTCATATCTGACACAGTGACATCAACTAAAGTGAACTTGACCGATGATAACTGAAGGGAGAGCATCGGATCATCCGGTGTTCGCAGAACAGTGATGTCAGCCTACTTTTCCAATGGCTATTTCATGGAGGCTGGCTATTTATACCCCTTCAACCAGTCTATTCGATAAGTCTTGATCACCAGACATACTCTACACATTCTCAAGCATTCAAGACATTGAGCTACCACTTCTAAATCATCTACACCACCTACACACCAAGAGATAGGCTAGAACTAGCTATAGATAATGCTTGTGTGCTTCCATTCTTGGTGAGTGGAATCTCTAGTGTAGTGAGAGCTGTAAGGGAGTGTCCCTTGGTGATTGTAACTGAGAGTGACTTCCGGAGCTTGCCAAGACGGTTTTGGAAGCCCGGAGGATCCAAGTTGTACAAGGCTTGAGCTCCACCTTGCCGAGGTTAGCAAACGGAGAAGAATAGTGAAGATCCCTAGTCTCGGTGACTTGGGTGTGGCTATACCCTTCGGTCGGTGCCACAACGTGGATGTAGGAAGATCTTGACGATCTTGCCGAACCACGGGATAAATCTTAGTGTCTCCTCGGGAGTTTTCATTCTCTTCCTCTCACCCTACACTTATGCATTTTATATACCGCGAAGTTGCTATTTACTTGAATGCATAGGTTGTTTGCGTAGGGAATTGGGCTTTTAGTAATTAAGTTTTATTGCCTTAATTTTTGAAAAGAAGACCAATTCACCCCCCCTCTTGGGCATTCGATCCTTACACATGTTCCTGTAGAAACCTTGCAAAGGGTCCAGGAACCTGACCGTATGGGGTATGACGACCGTAGTACTCACCTCCACGATCGGATCTTACTACCTTAATCTTAATATTGTGCTGATTTTCTACTTTAGCCTTAAATATCTTAAACGTATCCAATGCTTTGGATCGCTCCTTGATTGGATAAATATAACCATAATGAGTGTAGTCGTCCATGAATGTTATGAATGAGTCATACCCTTCTACAGAGACTACGGGAAATGGACCACAAATGTCCGTGTGAAAAATTTCTAAAATTCTCGTGCTGCGTATGTCATTCTTATTAATAGTATTAACAAACTTACCTTTAATGCAATCAATGCATTCTTCTGAATCAGAAAAGTCTAAGTGAGGTAAGATCGATTGAGATACTAAGCGTTCGATCCTCCCCCTCGAAATATGGCATAAACGACAATGCCATAATTTTGACGATGTTTTGAAATCAATTCTTTTGCACTTGTTTCCTTTTATGTCATTCTTAGCGGGAATTTGATCATTACTTAATGCATTCACATTATCATGAGTGGACAATAGATAAAGCACGTCTTGTCTGAAGGCAATACCCACAATTTTATTATTTAAACTAATAGAGCATTTGTCTTCGCCGAAATGGCAAACAAATCCACAATTATCCAGACATGACACTGATATCAAATTCCTTTCTAAACTAGGGACATAAAGAACATCATGAAGTCTAAGTATGAAACCACTACTAAGTCTAAGAGGATAAGTTCCAATGGCTTCAACTTCAGCTTCATGGCCATCAACGACTTTGATGGTCCTTTCCCCCCTTCTTATAGTCCTCATCATACTTAACCCCTGTATAGAATTACAAACGTGCACAGTTGCACCTGAGTCAATCCACCAAGTAGATCGAGAATAAGCTAAGTACAGGGATTTATTTACAAAAGTGATAACATCCTTACCATTCTTAGCACACCACTTAATAAAATCGATGCAGTCCTTCTGGCGATGTCCAAAGTCTTTGCAAAATTTGCACTGATCTGATTTTAACTTAGAACCAGAAGGCTAAGGAGCTGTCCCTTTGCCCTTAGAAGAGGAGCCATGTACCTTAAAATATGGTGGCTTGGGAGAGGTGAAGTATGTCTTCGCCTTTCCCTTACTCTTACCTTTGGTGAAGTTAATGGAGTCTCCACCCTTACCTTTTATGCGCTTCTCCTCCTGAACGCACATAGCCATGACTTTCTCTAGAGTCCAGCTATCTTCCTTGGAGTTGTAATTTATCACAAAAGCCTCAAACTCCTTAGGTAATCACATGAAGATGAAATGCACAAGCATCTCATCTGGCATGGCTAAGTTAAGAGTCTTGAGGTTTGCATTTAAATTACTCATCTTAAGGATCTGATCTCTCACACCCCCACCAGTATACCTCTCATTAACAAGCCTTTTGAGGAGAGTGCTTGCTAATGTCTTAGTGGAGCCTGTGTACTGACTTTTGACCTTGGCAAGATACTCAGTTGCCAGCTCACAGTCAGGAATAGCTCCTCTTATGGTCTCAGAAATGGTGGCCTTAATGACCATGAGGCATTTTCTGTTGGATTCCTCCCATGCCTCAAGATCTTTAGTGTACTTTTCCTTAAGCTTACGATACTCCTCTTTTCTTATTCCAAACTCCTCATTAGTCTCCTCGGGCTGAGCAATGGGAGCTTCAGGATCAACAGGTCGATCCTTTCTTAGGAAAAGGTCAAGGTTTGCAATTGCTAAGTTCATCCTAAGTCTCTCATTCCATGTCCCATAGTTATGACCAGCAAGGGTCTCTATGGAGGCAATGAGACTTACCACATTTGAGGCACCTTAATAAAACAAAATATAGGGGTTAGTCAATGACTTAAAACAACATATGATGAAGCATATACTTAAAATTGCACTTAAACAATAAGGAATGGCATGAAATGTCTTTCACGTTGGTTACTCAACAAAACCATTTCACTTAAATAGTCATGAAAATATTTTACGTTGGTTACTCTAATTTTCGTTTCTCTTAATAACTTAATTAACATGGACATATTTCACGTTCGTTACTCTAATCTCCATGTAGACATACTTAAAATTCATGAAGAAATTCCCAATATAGTGCAAATATACTGGAAATAAACTTAAGCATGGCAAAATTAAATTTTTACATTGGTTACTTATTTAATTTCTATGAAAAAATGTACACTCTTAAAATTCCAGCAAATTTAAACTTTCACGTTGGTTACTTATTTAAATTTACTACTAAATAACAGCGAAAGCTAAATAAACTTAATTTCTTAAATTAATGAAATTAATTGAAAAAACTTAATGCAATTAATTGGATTAAATAACTGAGAAAATTCACTTAATAACTTAAAATTACTAAAAATTACAGAGAAAATGCAATCATAATCACACACAACATCACACAAAATTTTCTGAAATTTTCCCAGCTATTTAATTAATTTTCTAATCATTTTTTTTATTTTTGGAATTAATTTTCCATCTTAAATGTTTTCTGAAAATCAGAATATACTAAAAAGGCTAATTGGCTTGAAAACTGAATTCAGCCCACTAATCAATTATGGCCCAGTCTAGAATCTGAAAATTCCTTAAGAAAATGGAAAAAGGGCCAGTGCATGGCCCAACAGGGCATTTGGCCCACAACCGAATTCAAACCACTTGAAAAACGGAGAAAAACCCAGTAGGCCCGTGCAACCACCCCGCATGGGCTCGCGGCCCATTTCCTTAAGGGGCGGGCGGTGTACGAAGTGGATTGTCGGATCCCCATCCGACGGCTCCAACTCATCGCTGCTTCTCAACACGGGCAAATCTCAGCCGTCCGATCATGATCCAATGACTCTGCGTCGGGATCAGACGGTACTTAAGCCCGTTGGCCGCAAGTTTCGCTAAACCCTAATTCATTTTTCCACTCCCCGTCTCCCTCTTCGGGCCGAGCGAGTGAGAGCAGCGGCGAGGCGAGCGCCGAGCCAGGACCTCCGGCGCCACCGTGCCATCGGCGCCGGCGAGAGATCATCGTCGGGGTGGAGCTCCGCCGTCGCTGACGATGTTGGTCGGTCAGCCGTTGAGGGAAACAAGCGCACCGGCGCTCGCGCCGGATCTGAGTGGAGGGATTTAGGTTGCGCCGCCGCGGGGACTTCCGGCACTGCCGCATCACTGTCGTCGACGTGGTGCGTGCGGTCGGCTGTCGAAGGAAGCCCGAGGCTAGGGTTAGGGTTTCGACCCTTAACCCTAGCCTGGCGAGCTCTGAGGTTCTGAGTGCTTTTGATTGCAAGGACGCTGGCGCCGCCGAGGCCTCCACCATGGCGTGCACTTCGTGCCGCCGATGGAGGGAATCGCCTGGGGTTAGGGTTTCCTAACCCTAGGCTCTGAGGTGGCGGCGGCGGTTGAAGTGCACGACTTGGGCCCGAAGCCCTAGTGCTGCACCTGAGGAGGACGGCACCGCCGTTGTCTCTCCGTTGGGAGGTATCAAGCGGTCGGCGTCGACAAGGCCGATAGGGTTAGGGTTTCCCCTAACCCTGTCCCGAGGAGGACAACGATGGCCGAAGCCATCCTATCCCAGATAAGTTCTTATCCCCAAATTCTATTTTTCTTATCTTGATTTGATTCGGCTTGTGTTCTGAGCTCTAAGTCTTAACCGAAATCGAAACTGACTTCCCTTCCTTCTAATTGGTGGATTAAATCAACTTAACTAAAACTGATCTTAGTTAATCAGGGACTAGGCCTTAATTAAAATGATTAGTGTGAGACCTATGTGTGCTGAATATATTAGCTTTGACAATAAAAGTTTTGAATGCTCCCATAACATATTTTTAGCAAGGTCTGACTCTAGCTCTGAGCTTCTGCAAGGTCCGACAATAGGTCCGACTTTCTTTGTCTAGATCTGACATGTTTTTGGGTAGCTCCGGTGAGCTTTGTCTTTAGCTCCGGCATGTCTTTGATAGCTCCGGCATGTCTTTGTTAAGCTCCGATATGTTTTGCTAGGTCCGACTTATGTTGGTTAGCTCCGACATGTTTTTCTAGCTCCGACTTTTGGGATGACTAGTTCCGACTAGTTTTGGTTAGCTCCTGCGCTAGGTCCGACTAGTTTTGGTAAGCTTCGGCGCTAGCTTTGGTAAGCTCTGGTGCTAGGTTGTACTATCTTTGGTAAGCTCCGGCGCTAGCTTTGGTAAGCTCCGGCTCAAGCTCCGGTTAGCTTTGGCAAGGTTCGGAACTTGATCGCAATGTTCCTATTTTTACTGTGAATTGTTTCAAACTTGCTTTGCACTTATAGAAAGGTTGCTTAGTATTCTTTTACTAAATTTTTGGTGTGTTTTGGTTGATATGGCTGATATCGTTTTGCTATGCTTTGCAACATGCTTATGTGAGGTGCTCACGTAAGGTGTTGTGTTTGGAACTGACTTGAGTCAAGTCGCGGACTTGGGCTCGTATGAATTGGTTGTTTATTCATGTGCAGGTGTTGATTGAGTTCAAGAAATGGCTGGTGATGGGATCCACTGAACTAGTCTTAGGGAGAAGATGAGGTTCAACAACCATGTTCGGGAGGAATTGTGATTGAGTTGATCGGGAGGTTGCGCAACATGTTTGAATCAAGAACAATGCATATGAAGGTATCGTAGACGTCATTGGAAGATGTTTGCACGTGTGCAACGAGTGCATGGACGTGGCTACATGGTTCCGAGGCGTGATGAAGAAATGTGGACGTAAAGAATTGGTCGGAAAGGTCCAACCGACTAGGTTATGGACTCAGGCTGCGGCTGAGTCGGGTTTGACTCAAATATGGAAAGATTTGAGTTGGTTATGATAGGATTTCGTGTGGGTCACGAATTTGACTTGTTTTAGGAATGTGGTATACGTTTATAAGGTATTTGGAAGTCTTAAGATTGCTTCTATCTGCGTATAGAAGAGTCCTAAGCAGTTATGGAAAGTTTCTTTTTGTGAACGGAGTAGGATTAGGGTCTTGATTTGAGTTGAGTTGGCTTTCGAGCTGGTTATATAAGCAAGGGAGGACAGAGCTCGTGGGGCACGACTTTGGGGCTGTTCCTCTTGTGTTCTATTGAATAAAATTCGTAGTTTGAAGGAACTTTTGTGCCTTGTTCGTTCTACTTGTTCCAGACAAGTTTTACTCGTCGAGTTTCTGGACAGCACTACCTTTCGTCGGTGGTTTTATCATAAATAGAGTTTTACAGATCCAATTTACGTGATTATTTTGGGTTGTCTTCACAAATTGATTATCTATCATCTATCAAAATTTCAGGGTCATTGGATTTGTGGTTTCTGATCTACACGAGTTTCTTTGCAGCATTCTAGAATTGTTTTTCTCGGGTAGGACAAAATGACCTTTGTTCGATCTTTCGATCATAACTTGAGTTTCTCTCGATGGATTTGAGTGATTCTTCTCATGTTTTCTTCGTGACTTGATTCTCTCTGATATATATCACTTTTGTCACGGTGAAACACGTTTAGTCTCACACATGATTTTTTTAACAGATCATTTTTCTGCCGAAGGGGTTGGGATTCAATTGTTTCTGCTGCGTAAGATTTTTTAAATGTACCATTCACCCCCCCCCTCTGGTAGCTTTTTATGAAAGTTCATCTAGGACTCCCTTGTGGGTTTTTGATGATTTATGACAAGCAATTGAGATCCTAACCTCCTTGTTGAGATGAGTGCAGGATTTTAATAGGAAAATGAGCAAAGTGCCAAAAAGAAGGAAGAATGAGAAGCAAAGTGGAAATGAGCTCGAGGAAGAAGAGTAGTAGATTATTGTGTATGGAGTGTGTTAAGGAAACACACCCCAAGAGCTCAATCACAATTAAACACACACATTGCAAAAAGTTACACAGGACCAGACTAGTCCGATCACAACCGGACTAGTCCGATATCCTTTCTGCACGAGATCGGACAAGTCCGATAAACATCGGACTAGTCCGATATCCTTTCTGACTAGAATTGGACTAGTCCTCCCCAGTGCGGACTAGTCCTCAAAACACTTCACAAGTCACACAAAATCGGACAAGTCCGATCACAACAGGACGAGTCCGATATTCTTTCTGATCCAAATCGGACAAGTCCGATGTCTACACGGACTAGTCCGAAATACCCTCTGATATGAATCGGACAAGTCTCCCAGTGCGGACTTGTCATCCTATACACTTAGGGTCTCACATGTCCGGACAAGTCCGATGACTATCGGACTAGTTCGAAGGTTTCCAGTAGTGAAATCGGACAAGTCCGTTCCTAGCCGGACTAGTCCGATATTTCGGGGTACTTAGGGTTTGCTACACACAGCACACCGGACTAGTTCGATGACCACCACGGACTAGTTCGAACTTCCTGAACCCTAACGGTCACTTTTAGAAACCCCATATAAATAGAGGTGCACGGCCCAATTATGATATCTCTCGAACCCTAGCGCTGTCACACCACCGAAGAGCCTCAAAAACTACATCTCTCCACGAAATTAAGTGCAACAACGATCAATCCTTTGAGGATTCACTCTAGATCATTGAAGAGACACTTGCAACACCACGTTGAGCTCTTGGTTTGATTCTCTAACACACTCGTGCAATTCATTTGTAATTTTTGAGTGTGTTCTTGGTGGTATTTCCTGTTGTAATCCAAGGGAGCTCTCAACGTGTGAGAAAGCCCCTTGAATTCGGTTATTCACCCCTTTGTGATTAGTGGAAGAGGAGTGGCCTTCGTGGTGATCCGACGAGGGTAGGGTTGGAGAAGACCCGATCCTTTTGTGGACTACTCAACGTGGATGTAGGTTGCCTTTTGTGGTAGCCGAACCACGGGATAAATCCATGTTTTTTGCTTTTGGTGTTCATCATTCTCATTCATCAATATAATCTAGGGTTTCAACAACCATTGCTCATCTTACGTTGAATTGTCAAACATAAGAATTAACTGTGATATAATCTAATATATAACATTGGATCCTTTATTTGATTATATATTTCCGCTGCATACATAAAAGAATCAACCTAATCGATCAAGCTTAAACAACTCAGTCCGTGAACACCGGACTAGTCCGCACATTACCGGACTAGTCCGATATCTCTGGTATTGAACTTGTTGTTGAGTGTTGCAGGATCTGACAAAATTCAAAAAGGCCTATTCACTCCCCCTCTAGGCCCACATTCAATTGGTATCAGAGCAAGGTTCTTCAAGAAAGAGTCTAATCACTCAAAGAGATCATGTCGGAGATGAAGGACATCCACAAAATCAACAACCAAGAAGAGGTTAACAATGACAAGACTCAAAAAGTGGAAAAGTACCTCGAAGCCATTCAAGACTTCGAGGACGATGATGAGGATACACTGGAGGTAAAGGAACTCCTTAGAAAGAAGGCACTTTCCAAAGGGAAAGTGAAAGTTGAAGAGAAGAAGAAGGGGAGTAGTCACACCGACTACTCCTGATATCCTTTTAACTATGATCGTCTAAATTCCAATAATAATCATTTCTTATCCATCCCACTTGGAAAAGCCCCACACTTCGATGGAAGTGATTACTCAATGTGGAGGCAGAATATGAAAATGCATTTGATTTCTCTCAATCCAAGTCTATGGCATGTTGTATGCACATGGATAGACATTCCGGACGACGACGAAGAGCTCACCCCAAGCCAAGAGCAGGCCATTCATAGAAATGCTCAAGCCGCAGCTGTAATCACCTCCTCACTCAGTTGGGACGAGTTCACCAAGGTGGATGGACTCGAAATTGCTAAGGAGATTTGGGATACACTACAAATTGCACATGAAGGTGACCGACATGTGCGTGAAGCAAAGATTGAGATGATCGAAGGCGAACTACAAAGATTCGCAATTGAGGAAGACGAGTCACCCCAAGATATGAACAATCGATTGAAGACACTTGTCAACAAAGTTCGATCATATGGGAGCAAGAAGTGGAATGACCACGAGGTGGTAAAGCTCATCCTTAGAGATTTTATGCCTCGCAATGTCACGCTATGCTCCATGATTAGAGAAAGTCTCGGATACTAAAGGATGACTCCGGATGAATTGCTTGGAAAAATCATCAACTTTGAGATGATGGAAAAACAAACAAAGCACGTCAAGGAAATTGCCGACCTCACCTCGACTAAGAAGAAAGGGGTTGCTTTAAAGTCCACCCTCAAGCCTCAATCCAAAGAGGCAAGAGAAGCACAACTAGAGGAAGATAGTGACGACGAGAGCAGTGAGCTAGATGAATAGGACATGATATTATTCATGAAAAAGTTCAAGAGAATAATGAAGAAAAGACAAGGGACAAAATCAAGTGAAGGAAAGTACAAGGAAAGAACGAAGCCGAAGTTGAGGCGGGCATGCTATAATTGTGGTGAGTATAACCACTTTATAGTTGATTGCCCATATGAGGAGAACAAGAAGAAGACCAAAGAAGCCAAGCCTCAACCTAAGAAATTCTTCAAGAAGAAGAAACAAGCCAAACAAGCGCACATTGGGAAGGAGTGGGACTCAAACGATGATTCCTCATCATCCGAAGAAGAGGAGATGGCTAGAATAGCCATCGAGAGTGCGTCCAAGAAATCTACACTCTTCCCCACACTCGGCGCAAGGAAGGGAAATGGCACGTGCCTTATGGCAAAGGAAGGTAAACGCAAGGTAATCATCAAAACCCCTTCCGTGCATTCCTACTCTAGTGATGATGAAATAATTAGTGATGATGAAGATATGCTTAGTGGACTAGATAGTAAAGCTGCAACAAAAATGAAATTTTTACTTGATCAACTTGTTGAGAAGGAGAGGTTGATTCATCGTCAAGAGGACATGATTATCTCCCAAAAGGAGGAGTATGTCGAACTTGACAAACTTCTAGAACTTGAAAAGGAGAAAAACAATTCACTAGAGCTTGAGTTAGCTTCAAGCAAGAAAGCTTGCTTGGAGTTAACTGACTCAAATGTTGCAATCAAGGACCAACTTGCTGACCTGATCAAGGTTAACAAGATCCTTGAAGTGCAAGTTGAGTCAATCAAGCGGAGTGAAACTTCCTCCTCTTCAAGTTCACCTTCTCAACCCACTAAAACTGATTTTGCTCATATGTGCACATGTAGTAAGATTGACACCAGTTTGAATGAGAAGTCAACCTCCACCAAGGATAAACATCCTACCCAATGTGGCATATTTGACAAGGAGAAGATCAACTATGCACGTAGTGCATACTTGGTCCAAAGACCTCCAGATGTCAAATATGGCATTAGTTACTCTTATGGTGAAAAGCAGCATGCTGGAAGTCATAGGAATAACAAGGGGAGGATTTCCTTTGTGAAATGAAGAACCTCTCAAACAGGTAAGTCGAAGGGTAAAAACTTGAACTCACACAAATACTGGACTAGTCCGGTAAGTGTCCAGACAAGTCCGGTCCTCCAGACAAGTCCGGCCCCCCAGACTAGCCCTGTATACAAACAACAACGATTACTCTTTAGAACCTTTAATGCCTCCTATGTGTTAATGAGAAATAATTTTGGCAAGGTTTATGCTAATTATGTTGTGCCACGCCATGGGAACACGAAATCTCATGTGTGGGTGCCCAAATGTATTGTAACTAACCTCCAAGGACCCAAGCAAGCTTGGGTACCTAAAACCAAAGCATAATTTGTTTTTGCAGGCCTATTCCTCCGGTGGATCCAAATGGGTGCTAGACAGTGGCTGCACCAACCACATGACCGGAGAAAGAAGAATGTTCGTGGAATATGAAGAGAATGAGGACCCAAACGAAGGCATCTACTTTGGAGATAATAGTCAAGGAAGGGTGCTCGATACCGGTAAAATTGCAATATCTTCTACACACACACTTTCTCATGTTTTACATGTTGAATCCTTAGATTATAACCTGCTGTCCATATCTCAGCTATGTGACAAAGGTTATAATTGCTTGTTCACTAACGAGGGTGTGACCGTCTCTAGGAGGAGTGATGGTTCCATTGCATTCAAGGGTATGTTGAAGGGAAAGATTTACCTCGTTGACTTCAACAAGGATAAAGCCGAACTTGACACATGCTTGATTGCAAAGACCAACATGAGTTGGCTGTGGCATAGACGGCTAGTTCATGTTGGTATGAGGAATCTTCAAAAATGATCACATCCATAGTTTGAAGGATGTTATTTTTGAGAAAGACAGGCCTTATAGCGCGTGCCAAGCCGGGAAGCAAGTTGGAGCACCTCATCCCGCAAAGAACGTCATGACTATAACAAGACCGCTCGAACTACTTCACATGGACTTATTTGGTCCAATTGCTTACATAAGCATCGGCGGTAACAAATATGGTTTAGTTATTATTGATGACTTTTCTCGCTTCAATTGGGTTTTCTTTTTGCACGATAAGTCAGAAACACAAGGAACACTCAAGAAGTTCTTCAAGCAAGCTCAAAACGAATTCTCATTGACAATCAAGAGTATTCAAAGCAACAATGGCACGGAGTTCAAGAACACACAAGTGGAGGAGTACCTTGATGAAGAGGGTATCAAGCACGAATTTTCAGCGCCATACTCGCCACAACAAAACGGACCTGCCGAAAGAAAGAACCGAACACTCATAGAGATGGCAAGAACAATGCTCGATGAGTACAAGACCTCGGATCGATTTTTGGCGGAAGCGATTAACACCGCTTTCCACGCCGTAAATGAACTTTATCTTCATCGACTACTCAAGAAGACATCCTATGAGCTACTCACCAGTAACAAACCAAATATCTCATATTTTCGAGTTTTCGATTCTCCACGTTATATCCTGAACAAGAAGCCTAGGACTTCAAAGTTCGCTTCGAAGTCTGATGAAGGTTTCTTGCTTGGTTATGATTCGAACACTTACGCCTATCGTGTTTTCAACAAGGCCTTCAGACTCGTTGAAATAGCACGTGACGTAGTGTTCAATGAGACTAATGGCTCCCAAAAGGAGCAAGTTGATCCATGTGAACTAGGTAAAGAAGAAGCTCCCTGTCAAGCATTGAAGAGAATGGCTCTAGGTGAGGTTTGACCACAAGAGCCACCTCCACACGTACATGAGGAAGATGAACCACAGGAGGAGATCAACGATCAAGGGGGAGCTTCAACACAAGATCAACCACAAAGATACCAAGATGATCAACAAGTCAACAAAGGCAGTAACTTAGGGGGAGAAGCAGATAATCATGAAGATACAACTCCTCAAGTGCCACACCCAACAGTGCACCAATGCATCCAAAGGGATCACCCAATCAACAACATCATCGGTGACATCCAAAAGGGAGTAACCACTAGATATCGCTTAGCTAACTTTTGTGAACACTATTCTTTTGTATCCTTTTTGGAACCACGTAGGGTTGAAGATGCATTGAAAGATCCGGACTGGGTGGTGGAAATGCAAGAAGAATTGAACAACTTCAAGCGGAACGAAGTACGGGAACTTGTGGCAAGACCCAATGCAAACATCGTCGGCACCAAATGGGTCTTCCGCAACAAACAAGATGAACACAGGGTGGTGACAAGGAACAAGGCACGACTTGTGGCCAAAGGTTATTCACAAGTGGAAGGTTTGGATTTTGATGAGACTTTTGCTACAGTGGCTAGGCTTGAATCCATTAGAATATTACTTGCATATGCTACTCACCATGATTTCAAGCTGTATCAAATGGATGTGAAAAGCGCCTTCCTCAACGGACCAATCAAGGAAGAGGTGTACGTGGAGCAACCACCCGGGTTTGAAGACGAAGAGTTCCCCGACCACATGTTTAAATTGCGTAAGGCTCTCTACGGCCTCAAACAAGCTCCTAGAGCCTGGTATGAGTGTCTTAAAGATTTCTTAACTGAAAATGGTTTTAAGATTGGCAAAGTAGATTATACACTGTTTACAAAGAATTTTGACGATAATCTTTTTATTAGTCAAATTTATGTTGACGATATAATCTTTGGGTCAACTAACCAATCTTTTTGTGATGAATTTAGTAAAATCATGACAGGCATGTTTGAAATGTCAATTATGGGAGAATTAAAGTACTTCTTAGGATTCCAAGTACGACAGCAGAAGGAAGGAACGTTCCTAAGCCAAACCAAGTACACGCAGGACATACTCAAGAAGTTTGGCATGGACAAGGCGAAGCCCATAAAAACCCCCATGGCCACGAATGGCCACCTAGACCTCAATGAAGATGGACCTAGCGTCGACCAAAAGGTATATCGCTCCATGATTGGATCTCTACTCTATTTATGTGCATCTAGGCCAGATATTATGTTGAGTGTATGTCTGTGTGCAAGATTTCAAGCCAATCCTAAGGAATGTCACTTGACAGCCGTAAAAAGGATCTTGAGATATTTAGTTCATACACCCAACCTTGGCCTTTGGTACCCAAAAGGCTCAAAATTCAATCTCATTGGTTACTCTGATGCGGATTACGCTGGGTGCACAGTAGATAGAAAAAGCACTTCGGTACATGTCAATTCCTAGGGAGATCCTTAGTTTCTTGGTCCTCCAAGAAACAAAATTCCATTGCCTTATCCACAGCCGAGGCGGAGTATGTTGCAGCCGGGAGTTGTTGTGCTCAACTCCTCTGGATGCGACAAACTCTAAAGTATTATGGTTACAATATGAACCATATTCCACTCCTTTGTGACAATGAGAGTGCCATTAAAATAGCCCACAATCCAGTTGAGCACTCCAGAATTAAACACATAGACATAAGACACCACTTTTTGGGAGATCATGCCATGAAAGGAGACATAGCCATTTCACATGTCAACACTCAGAAGCAATTAGCCAACATATTCACCAAGCCACTTGATTAAAAACGCTTTTGCGAACTTCGAAATGAACTAAATATCCTTGATGCTCGGAGTGTGGCTTGAAATGTTGCATACCTGTACGAATTCTTCAAATATGTTGTTTTGGACTGTGAAAATCACCTCTCTCATTTTTCTCCGAAAAACTATGTCAATTACTAGATCTTGGTGAATTATGATCATTCCTTGATTGTTGTATGCTTACTGATCATATTCATCAAGACTATTTGATTTGATTTGCCCCTCTATTCTCTAATTATGAACCTTCAAATATATATGAATGGGCTATGCAATTCTTTCCTGGTGACCACGGACTAGTCTGTGGTTACCCGAACTAGTCCGCTCATGCAGACTAGTCCGCAGAGTGCCGGTTAGGCCGGACTAGTCTGACAGACCACAGACTAGTCCCATATTGCTCTCTGGATGAGTTCGGACTAGTCCGGTCATATCCGGACTTTTCCAATTTTTCGTGTCCATAACCCTAGCCGCCACCAAACCCTAATCCCTTCTTCCTCCACTCTAGCTCACGCATTCTCTTTCTTTCGCTCGAGCTCCCAAGGCGATCTCTTGCTCCCTCCACCAAAAAGCTTCGCTTTTGGGTGGAAATCAAGCTTGTCCACTTGAGGATTGAAGCTAGCGGACTTGTCCGGCCTTCAACACCCCTCATCTCCAAGTTTCAATCGAATTCTTCGGTAATTTTCACCCAAAACCCTAGAAATCTCAATTTTCTTCATTGTAGATCGGACAACCTAGCATCTTTCACTATATACATGCCTCCTTGATGTATTAAGTTTATGCTACGCCTGTTATGCATTAGGAATCACCATTTGTCTAGTTTCCTAGGTTTTCGAGTTTGAACACCGGACTAGTCCGGTCCATGCACGGACAAGTCCGATGTCCCGGACTAGTCCGTGCCTGGACACCGGACATGTCCAACTTTTCTGAACTCAAAACCTAACTTTTCAATTCCTCAATGCAAGTCCTTGATATCCATTTACACCTATGCCTTGTACCATTCATTCTCATTTGAGCCACTCATTCTCAGGTCATATCAAGCTCAAACGATGAAGTTTCCGATTTTGAGGCCGAGATGGACAACGAGGTGGCACCTCGGACCTCAACGGGTCTTGGCAAGAAGCACCAAGAAAGACCCTCCGAGCCAGTTCCAACCCCTCCTCAGGTTCAGAGGAAGGTGGTTGCAAAGAAGCCAGTCTCCAAGGCATCCGCATCATCGAGTGTCCCTCGCCAAGCAAAGGGCAAGGGCAAAGGGATTGCTGCGGGCCCAGTTGGCCCCCTGAAACTGCATGCCCCAAGAGAAGGGGCCAGGGACCCAAATGAGGACAAGTTCAATGGGAAGGGCAGTGACTCAGATGCAAAGCTCAGGAGCATTGATTGCTATAATCATCCAAAGCAAGCTGCAGATGGAAGATTCTAGAGCAATTTTCATGTTGACTATTACAGGGCTGTATACCTGCAGATAAAGACACCGGTGGTGCGCAGTCAGTGGATTGACTGGGCACATCTTGAAGAAGAGATGCTCTGCATTTGATGAAGTGATTGCAGCAGCTGAAAGACATGGCTTGAAGGACCTCTTTGCCTTCAAGTACAATTGGAATGATGAAGTGGTGGCTCAGTTCTATGCCACTTGTTACTTTGCAAGTGATCAAGAAGAGAGAGTGACTTGGATGACTCATGGATCCAAGTACACTATCACATATGAAGAATTTGCAAGGATGTTGCATCTTGACACCTCAAGCAATGACAATGAATTATTCACAATGTTGGTGTCATCGAGAAGGAGAAGATGAAGTTTCTCTATGAGCCCAACTCAAAGTTCATCCCTCCTTCCACGAAGAACATGAAGCCATTCTTTGTGGTGCTAAACAGAGTCCTGAGGAAGACAATAGCCCCTAAGGATGGAGATGCTGGGAGTGTGCAAGGATACCTCCGGACTCTGATGAGAGTCATAAGCAAGGACCGCCCATTTGATGTGGCAGAGTACATTTGGAATGATATGGTAAACATATCCTGCACTCCTAGCAGATCCTGTGGCTACGCCCCTTATCTCATGTTCATGATTGAGAAAGTCACAAGGATCGAGTTTGTCAAAGATGTGGAGCACACACCTCTGAGGCCTCAGAAGCCTCAACAAGTAAATGTCCATGCTGCTCCCTCGCCGACCTCCAGTCCCGAGGCACCGGCAAGAACAAGAGAAGATGTCAGAGCTGCTCCAACTTCAAGGGCAGCCCCTCAGAGAGGATCAGCTAGTGGAATCCTCAAATACCTGGCTGCCATCTTCACCTCCTGCAAGAAGGCCGAAGTGAAAGCCCACAAGCTCAACATGAAAATAAAGGAGGACATGAAGTACATCAAGGCAAATGTGAATCAAATTTGCCAGAAGCTGGAGATTGACCCCATTGGATCTCCAGTGATTTCTAAGGACTCTGACCCGGACTACATTGAGCTCAGGCCCTTGACCCCATCCGAGCTTGCCTACTTTGGCATTGGGGGCTCGAACGTCTCCGCCCCTCCTCCTTCTCCTCCTCATCAAGCTAAAGATGAAGAAGACGAAGACGACGATGAGAGGACCGACAGTGAAGAGTGAAGACATTAGGACCCTCCTCTCCTTCTTTTTGGTGTCTTGATGCCAAAGGGGGGGAGATTGAGGGGGAGTCTTAGCTTTAGTTGTAAGGTGCGAGGAGAGAGCTCTCTTTCTGTTTTCTTAACTCTTTTGTGGCTTGTAATGTTTTAACAATGATCTTATGTTAGTTATGGTTCTGTGATGCAATGATTTGATCCTTTGAGTAGTGTTTATGAAAAATGAGATTTTGTTCTAAAATGACATATATTCTTGCTATTGGTTGATTAAAGTCAATTATGTCATTCTTTATGTTCCAGTGTACTTAGTTATGCATCCCACCATAAAGAATGCACATATGGATTATACTCTCACTGCTTGATGTATTTTGGACCCATATGTGCATGTTTTATGAAAATCTCAATTTTTATCATATTTTGTGAAATCTCAATTGGTTGTCATCAATCACCAAAAAGGGGGAGATTGAAAGTGCATCTAGGACTCCCTTGTGGGTTCTGGATGATTTATGACAAGCAATTGAGATCCTAACCTCCTTGTTGAGATGAGTGCAGGATTTTAATAGGAAAATGAGCAAAGTGCCAAAAAGTAGGAAGAATGAGAAGCAAAGTGGAAATGAGCTCGAGGAAGAAGAGTAGTAGATTATTGTGTATGGAGCGTGTTAAGGAAACACACACCAAGAGCTCAATACAATTAAACACACACATTGCACAAAGTTACATAGGATCGGACTAGTCCGATCACAACCGGACTAGTCCGATATCCTTTCTGCACGAGATCGGACAAGTCCGATAAACATCGGACTAGTCCGATATCCTTTCTGACTAGAATCAGACTAGTCCTCCCCAGTGCAGACTAGTCCTCAAAACACTTCACAAGTCACACAAAATCGGACAAGTCCGATCACAATCGGACTAGTCCGATATTCTTTCTGATCCAAATCGGACAAGTCCGATGTCTACACGGACTAGTCCGAAATACCCTCTAATCTGAATCGGACAAGTCTCCCAGTGCGGACTTGTCATCCTATACACTTAGGGTCTCACATGTCCGGACAAGTCCGATGACTATCGGACTAGTCTGAAGATTTCCAGTAGTGAAATCGGACAAGTCCGTTCCTAGTCGGACTAGTCCGATATTTCGGGGTACTCAGGGTTTGCTACACACAGCACACCGAACTAGTCCGGTGACCACCACGAACTAGTCCGAACTTTCTGAACCCTAACGGTCACTTTTAGAAACCCCATATAAATAGAGGTGCACGACCCAATTATGATATCTCTTGAACCCTAGCGCCGTCACACCACCGAAGAGCCTCAAAAACTACATCTCTCCACGAAATTAAGTGCAACAACGATCAATCCTTTGAGGATTCACTCTAGATCATTGGAGAAACACTTGCAACACCACGTTGAGCTCTTGGTTTGATTCTCTAACACACTCCTGCGATTCATTTGTAATTTTTGAGTGTGTTCTTGGTGGTATTTTCTGTTGTAATCCAAGGGAGCTCTCAACGTGTGAGAAAGCCCCTTGAATTCGGTTATTCACCCCTTTGTGATTAGTGGAAGAGGATTGGCCTTCGTGGCGATCCGACGAGGGTAGGGTTGGAGAAGACCCAGTCCTTTTGTGGACTCCTCAACATGGATGTAGGTTGCCTTTTGTGGTAGCCGAACCACGGGATAAATCCTTGTGTTTTGCTTTTGGTGTTCATCATTCTCATTCATCAATATAATCTAGGGTTTCAACAACCATTGCTCAACTTACGTTGAATTGTCAAACATAAGAATTAACTGTGATATAATCTAATATATAACATTGGAACCTTTATTTGATTCTATATTTCCACTGCATACATAAAAGAATCAACCTAATCGATCAATCTTAAACAACTCAGTCCGTGAGCACAGGACTAGTCCGCACATTACCGGACTAGTCCGATATCTCTGGTATTGAACTTGTTGTTGAGTGTTGCAGGATCTGACAAAATTCGAAAAGGCCTATTCACCCCCCTCTAGGCCCACATTCAACGTGCTCTTCGATTCTACAATTGGTATCAGAGCCACGATGCTCCAATCATTGTGATTTGCACGTGTTTTTGACTAATCATCATGGAGAAATACTCCGCCAAACCTTGTGTGTTTGCTGGTATTGATTTCTAGGTTTGGAAGGCATGCATGGAGGCTTTCATCCAGGCGCAAGGCTTCGCAATATGGGATATGGTGTACAAGACTTACGAAGTGCCACCTAACGATCAAGTTACGACTATAAACCTACGGGACGTCGACAACAACAACAAATCCCGAAACTTGATCATCCAAGGACTCACTCAGAGCGACTTCAACCGCGTTGCACATCTCTGATCGACATACGATGTATGGAGAGCACTTTGTGACTATCACGAAGGATCCAACACGATCAAGGAGGTAAGGCAAGACATGTTCAAGAAAGAATACATGCGCTTCGAGATGCAACCCGGTGAGTCCATCGATGATCTCTTTGCTCGCTTTAACAAAATTCTCAGTAACTTGCATAGTGTCAACGTTATTTTTCTGATGCTGAAAATGCTAGGCAACTTCTTAGTGCATTAGACATGTCAACCTGGAAGATGAAAGTTATATCTATTCGTGAATCTACTGTCATGAGTACACTTACTTTAGATGTGCTTTACTCTAAACTCAAAACTCATGAAATTGACATCTTATCACGTAAGAACCCAAATAAGTCTATTGCATTTGTCTCACACCGTGATATGCCTAGCTCCGGCCAATCATCATCTTGCAATACTCTTGCTTTGTTGTCCTCACTAACCCTGGAGCAGATCGAGGAATTTCCAGAGGAGGAGCTAGCACTTCTCTCTACTAGGTTCTCAAAAGCATTGCAAAATGTGAGAACTAGAAGGAGAGGAAGCTCCGGACCTCAACGATGCTTCGAATGTGGTAAGACAGGACACTTTCGTACGGAATGCCCTAACCTTTCAGGTTCTACTTCCCGAGAAGAAAAAAGCAATCAGGGACGGAACACTCCTCAACAAATGATAAGAAGAAGAAGCGCTTTACAGGTCGCCAACTGGTGAACAGTTTTATCTCCGCACTCCAGGAACTTGGCTCAAGCGATGTGGACATTGGAAGTGATGAAGATGAAGATGATTTGGCCAACTTATGCTTCATGGCGGGCAAAACAAGATCAAGATTAAGTCAGGAGGATGCAGAACACAACAGTGACGACGATGAGGTATGTTCTACCTGTAATGAAATGTGTGATGCAATTTCTCGTGCAATTGTTATTGTCAAGAAAAAGTACAAAAAGCTTAGGGATAATGCTACTAAAATTGAATCACTAGAATCTGAAATCAACCATTTGAAAACCTTGATTCCTAGTGATGATTCTTGTCCCTCGTGTGATTTAATCTATGAACAATTGTCCACATTAAGAACTGCACATTCCTCTACTCTAGATAGACTTGAACTTGAAATTGAAAAGAACAAAAAGCATGCTGCACTTGACATTGGAAACTTAAAAGATGCTTCTTGTTCTACAATTGATTTGCATTGTTCTAGTTGTGATGATCTTGAAAAGAAACTAGAAGATGCTATGAATGAAATTTCAATATTGAATAATGCTTTACGTTCTCATGAAGTTAAATATTGTTCTAATTGCAAATTAAAAGGAAAACTTCATGTGAAAATTGCCTTGATCTGTCCAATAAACTTGATAACATGTATAGGACATTAGATCGGTTTTGTAATGGGAATAAGAACCTAAACTTGCTGCTGAATTCTTCCAAGTCTTGCAATGATAAAACTGGTTTAGGTTTTAATTCTCATGCTCATGCTAAGACACATCCACCTAAAATTGTAAAGTC
Organism: Tuctoria greenei; assembly: GCA_036927565.1. Lineage (NCBI taxonomy): Eukaryota > Viridiplantae > Streptophyta > Magnoliopsida > Poales > Poaceae > Tuctoria > Tuctoria greenei. The sequence goes on along the minus strand of JAYESD010000011.1, from coordinate 124,344,031 downwards.
ATTAGGAAGTGGTTTGATTCAAACAGTTCCTAAACAAAAAGAAGTGGTTTTCAAATCTGCAGGAGTGTTGTCTCATTCCGTTTCAAATAAAAATATATCTTGCTCATCTAGACATGAACACAAAGTTAAATTTCATGGTACCTACTGTGGTAGAGATGGTCATGTCATAGATTTTTGTTATAGACTAGCTAAACAACAGAAAAGGGAAAGAATGATTGCTAGATCTCATAACTTTCATGCAAAATTTGCTGCACATATTAAACTGAATGCCAGGAACATGCAACCTGCTGTCATGAGTCAAAAACATTCAAAGTTTACCTCCGGACCTTCTGTTTTTGCCTACGGAGCTACTGATTTTTGTGCTACACAAGTAACATCTTATAGGTCAGTAGTTAATAATAAAAAACCTCAAACTTTGCCTCATAAACCTGTTGTTTTATCTCAGCTTTCGCGTGTTTTTCCTGTTGCACGTCGTGTGACTCAGTACTGGATACCTAAATGCCTTTTGACTAACCCCAATATTGAGTCATCGACGTATTGTGCTTCTATGTAGGTTACATGCTTGAGGAAGGAGAACATTTGGATTGTGGATTTAGGTTGCTCACGCCACATGACCGGTAACAAAGAATGGTTCTCCTCCCTCTCTTTTGTGTCACGAGTAGAGAATGTTACTTTTGCCGATAATTCTTCAACTCCTATAATTGCTAAGGGTTCGGTTAGAGTAAATGATCACTACACTTTGAAGGATGTGGCACTTGTCAAAAATTTGAAATACAACTTGCTTTCCGTTTCACAATTGCTAGATGAAAATCTGGAAATTACTTTCACTAAAAATTGCTGCAAAGTTGTAAATTCAAACAATGAGCTTATTTTTAACATGTCATGATTTGGATGAGTTTTTAAAGCTGATTTTGATATGTCTTCCTCTAAGCATAGGTGTCTAGTTGCTAATGATTCCAAAGACTTATATTTTTGGCATTGTAGACTTGGTCACGTAGGCTTTGATCATCTCATGCGTGTTAGTGCTCTTGATCGCATACATGGGCTGCCTAAGCTTAAAGGGGACAAAGAAATTGTGTGCTCTTCTTGTATACATGCTAAGATGGATGTAGGTTCACATACTCCTCTCACAATGATCATGACAACTGAACCGGGTCAACTTTTGCACCTTGACACCATAGGACCTTCACGTGTTCAATCCTTCAGAGGTAAATGGTATATTCTTGTGATTGTTGATGATTATTCTAGATATTCTTGGGTTTACTTTATGGCATCTAAGAATGAAGCTATTAGTCACTTTAGAACTTTATTTCTTAGATTATCAATTGATCACCCATGATCTTTAAAAGCAATTAGAAGTGATAACGGAACTAAATTTAAAAATCAATCTTTTGATCACTTTTGTGCTGAAAATGGAATAGATCATCAATTTTCTTCACCATATGTACCTCAACAAAATGGTGTTGTAGAAAGAAAGAACAGAACCTTAGTTGAGATGGCTAGGACTATGCTTGATGAATATCAAACTCCTAGAAAATTTTGGGCTGATGCGATTGCAACCGCTTGTTATGTCTCAGATCGTGTTTTCTTGCGCGCTAAGCTAGGTAAAACACCATATGAGCTCCGGTTTGGACATAGGCCTAGTGTTATGCACTTTCGGGTCTTTGGTTGCAAATGCTTTGTTAAGAAACATGGTAATCTTGATAAATTTGAACCTAGATCCATTGATGGCATGTTTCTTGGTTATCCATCTCATACTAGAGGCTATCGTGTGCTTTTACTTGACACTAACAAAATTGTGGAGACTTGTGAAGTGTCTTTTGATGAATCTAGCCCAGGTACTAGCTCAAACATTGCAGGTCCAGATCCATATCCGCAGGGGGAGAGCATTTTTGTTGAAGATGACGAAGAGGTGGAGCTGCTGCCCAAAAATTCAGCAGCTAATGACATTGTTCGAGCTCCTGATTTTGATTCACAGCTAGCACCGACGACCACCATTGCTGGTCCAGATCCTCCTCAAGTCACAAGATCATCAATTTGTGATGAACGTGAAGAAGAAGAAGCTTGTGAAGTGTTCACTCCCCTCCGGGTTCTCAAAATTCATCCTCCACAACATATTATTGGAAGCTTGCACGAACGAGTTACACAGTCCAGGTTTTGCGATCCAAACTCTCATGCTCATTCTGCTTTTGTTCCTTCTTTTAAACCCAAAGATATATCACATGCACTCACTAATGAATCTTGTATTATTGCCATGCAAGAAGAGTTAGAAAATATACCTTCTCCTCAAGGTCACACTTTAATTGGAACTAAATGGGTGTTTAAAAATAAACAAAGTTAGGATGGGGTTGTGGTTAGGAATAAGGCTAGGTTGGTTGCTCAAGGTTTCACTCAAGTTGAAGGTCTAGATTTTGATGAAACTTTTGCTCCTGTTGCTAGATTAGAAGCCATAAGAATTTTGTTAGCTTTTGCTGCATCTAAAGGTTTTAAGCTATATCAAATGGATGTTAAAAGTGCTTTTCTTAATGGCTACATAGATGAGGAGGTTTATGTCAAACAACCACCAGGTTTTGAAAATTCAGATTTTTCTAATCATGTTTACAAACTGTCCAAAGCCTTGTATGGTCTCAAACAAGCCCCTAGAGCATGGTATGATAGGTTAAAAACATTCTTACTTGAAAAGGTGTTTACCATAGGCAAGGTTGATAAAACTCTTTTTGTGCTTAAGCATGGCAATGACTCATTATTCGTTCAAGTGTATGTGGATGATATTATCTTTGGTTGTGCTTCTCATGATCTTGTATCCAAGTTTTCAGCTATGATGAGTTCAGAATTTGAGATGAGTATGACAGGATAACTCATGTACTTTTTGGGGCTGCAAATCAAGCAAACCAAGGAGGGTACCTTTGTGCATCAAATGAAGTATACAAAATACCTCCTAAGGCGCTTCAACATGGACAAAAGCAAGCCTTTCAGGCACCAATGGGAACAACAACAACACTTGAACTTGATGAAGATGGTGAACCCGTGGATCAAAAAGAATATAGAAGCATGATCAGATCACTTTTGTACCTCACGGCATCAAGACCGGACATACAATTCAGTGTATGTTCTTGTGCACGGTTTCAAGCCTCCCCACATGCTTCACATCGTCAAGCCGTCAAAAGGATTCTCAGGTACTTACATGGAACTCAAGAATTTGGCATTTTTCTTCCTTCTTTCTCAACCGTTACTTTGAAAGCTTTTTCCGATGCTGATTTTGGAGGTTGTAGGATTGATAGGAAAAGTACTTCTGGTGCTTGTCATTCTCTTGGTAATTCACTTGTTGCTTGGTCCTCTAGAAAACAAAATTCAGTTGCATAATCCACAGCCGAATCTGAATATGTAGTTGCTGCTAGTGCTTGCTCACAAATTCTTTGGAATGTTCAAACACTTAAGGACTATGGGGTTGATCTAGATAGTGTTCCACAGTTTTGTGATAACACTAGTGCCATTTGCATTGCTAAAAACCATGTGCAACATTCTAGAACTAAGCATATTGATATTAGGTATCACTTTCTCCGTGATAATGTTGAAAAAGGAAACATTGTGCTTCACCATGTAGATACTGAACAACAATTGACTGACATTTTTACAAAACCTTTGGATTTCACTCGTTTTTGTTTCATTCGCAGTGAAATAGGGGTTATGCATCCTCATGGCTTACATTGAGGGGGAGTTTTCAAACTTGAGAAGTCTATGTGTGAATCTGAAATTAAAATAATATGAGCATAGTATTTCATACATATATGACTTTGTGATTCCTTTTACATGCTAAAAGTTCTTACTACATTACTCGTGTTATACATTTCGTAGTTTTTGCCATGTCTAGTAATTGGAATAATTACATACACTAAATCTGGTCATGATTGAACTTTCTTGCTCTTTTGAACTTGTTGCATGCTCACAAGTGTTTTTAATCATAAAGAATTAATCAAGTAATCAACTCACATGTTGAATTTTTCTGAACAAATATAAGTTGAGAAAAGATCAAGAGAATATGCATGCATCGCACTTCTTCTTTTGAGATGGCTTATCATTGCACTTAGATATGAACTTGGAAGAAGTTGTGTATGACTGAAACCATGTCCTTAAGATTTTGATTGTCAAATGACATAGGCTTGGCTTGGTCTGTTATAATAAGGCAGATGCGCATATAATCTCTTGCAAATAGCATATGATCTAAATTTGTGCTTTGAAAGTGCATCTAGGATCCCCGTGGGTTTTGGATGATTGATGACGACAATTAAGTGACTAATGAGCTCAGTGATCTTAAGCACAGGTGTGGACTTAAATGGAAGCACAATCCCTCAAAAAGGAAAAAGGATGAAAACGACGATGTCAACTCGAAAAGGAGAAACTAGGGTTTCTAGTGTGTCGAGTTTAGACTAGCCATATATGTGTGAGGGTGTGTGGGTAAAGTGCATTGAGATCAAGTTGGGAGCTCGAAGCGGTTTAGAGATCAAACCCATTGAGAGAAGAGAGTTGTAGTAGTCTTGCAGGAGTGGCCGGACTAGTCCGTGCAGGTGGCCGGACTAGTCCGCTCCTGGCCGGCCAAGTCCATTTTCAGCCGGACCAGAAGGGTCTGACTGAGTTCGGACTAGTCCGTAGTGGGACGGATTAGTCCGGGTAGTCGTGGAGTGGATTTTGGGGACTAAGTCCCAAAACCACAGACTTGTCTGTTTTGGTCCGGACCAAGAGGTCCTGACTGAGATCGAACTAGTCCGCCCTGGGGGCCGGACTAGTCCGGGTTTGAGAGAAGTCGGTGCTTCAGCAACTAAGTCTGGGTAGACCGCACTAGTCCGCCCTGGGGGGCCGAACTAGTCCGTGGTCTTCAGACTAGTCCATTTTCACACGGAACAAAAGGTTCTATGTGAGATTGGACTAGTCCGGTGTGGGCCAGACTAGTCCGTTTTGAAGTGACCATTTGAATTTGAAGTTTGGCGGGTAGTGTGACGATTGCCGCGCAGTGCGACAGTTGTCAGGGACGTCAGTGGTTCTAAAGGCCGGACTAGTCCGGGCCATAGGCCGAACTAGTCCGCCCATCTGCTGAAGTCAGCAGTATGGGCTGGGAACCTCTATAAATAGAGGACCCCTGGGTTCATTCGAACAAGATCTTGAGCAAGTTGAAACCCTAGCGCCGCCATAGCAACCTTGAGCCTCCAAAAGCCTCCTTCTTGCCTACATTCCCTCTAAAACTAATTCTTGTGTGGATTAGGGTTTGGTGAGGTGAAGAAGAGGAAGAACACCGCTCTAGGCTCTCGGTTTGATCCCTTGCACTTTGTGAATCTTTGCGATCTGTGGCTTGTGTTAATCTTTGTGATTTGAGATTGTATTTGTGGTGGGAGCCTCAGATTGTGAGAAGCCCCAACGAATCTTGTATTCACCCTTTGTGATAGTGGAGAACCAAGTTAGGCCCATGTGGTAAACTTGGTGAGGGAAGGGTTGTTGAACCCGGTCCTTCGTGGACTCCTCAACGGGGACGTAGATTCCTTCGTGGGATCGAACCTCTGGATAAAATCCTCGTGTCCCTTGTGTTCTTTACTTTCATTCATCACATATTGCTTTTAGGGTTAGCTTTACCAGTTTTGGTTCATCACTCTTGTCTCATCGTGATCCTTAGTCTCACACTTGCTTCATAACTTGTTAAGGTTCACTAAGTCATCCTAACATACTCTGCATCACGAAAATACAACTAAAACTTGTTAGAAACACCTTTTTAGGCTTTCCCTGTAGGAGGACCGGACTAGTCCGCCCTTGGACCGGACTAGTCCGCCCCCTGAGTTCTAATCTCGTTTTATTAAGTCATTTCAGGTCGTTTAGCCTATTCACCCCCCCTCTAGGCAACTTCCATGCTTTGAAAAATAATAAAATGCAGCAACAAGTGTCATGCTTTCAAGTATTGAAATAGTTAAGTTTGTGAGATCATGACTTGCTTAAATTGAAAATTACATTTTATTAAGTCATTTCAGGTATTTTAGCCTATTCACCCCCCTCTAGGCAACTTTCAATTGGTATCAGAGCAGGTCTCTCCCAAAAGAGTCTAACAACTCAGAGAGAAGATGGCCGGAGTGGGGTACGAAGAAGTCTCGACCAGTGAGGTCCAAGCAACCCAAGAGGAGGTGCTTGTCTACCAAGACAAGTCAACGGATGACGAAGAGACTCGCCAACTCAAGGCGAACTTTCAAGAAAAGTTGAAAATTCCCAAGGTTGACACCTCAACCTCCACAGGGTGGCACAATCAACTACAACCAACAAGGCTTCAACTATGGACGCCTTGTCTCCAACAACCACTACCTTTCCATCCCATTGGGGAAGCCTCCCCAATTCAATGGAACCGACTACGGGATGTGGAAGCACAACATGAAGATCCATCTTGTGTCACTCAATCCCTCACTATGGCAAATCGTGTTGACCGGGGTGCACATCCCGAAGAATCAAGAAGATATCACTCTGGAGCATGCCGTGCTCCTTCACCGCAATGCCCAAGCGACCGGAGTGATCATCTCATCTCTATCAAGAGATGAGTTCAACCGAGTGGATGGACTTGAGGTGGCCAAGGATATTTGGGACACTCTCAAGACGGCTCATGAAGGCAACTGAGTCGTGAAAGAAGCAAATATTGAGCTCATCGAAGGAGAGCTCGGGAGGTTTGCCATTATGGATGGTGAATCTCCCCAAGAGATGTACAACCGCATAAAGCTACTCATCAACAAGAGTAGATCTTATGGCTGTACCAAGTGGACGGACCACGAGGTGGTGAAGAGGATGATTCGGGCATTCATGCCTAGAAACGTCTCTCCATGATTCGAGAAAGCCCGGGGTTTGCCAAAATGACCCCGGAGGAAGTCCTTGGGAGGATCATCAACCACGAGATCATGGAGAAGGAGGCACTCTTCTACAACGACCTCCAAAGGTTCACCGCCTCGAAGATGAAGGATGTTGCACTCAAAGCGACATCCTCCTCAAAAGAGCAAAACGAAGATGATGAGGAGAGCCTTGACTCTGATGAGGAAGAGGCCCTCTTCATCAACAACTTCAAGAGAATGATGAGAAGAAGAAAAGGATGATACAAGCATGAGAGCAAGGTCAAATAAAAGGCAAGGCCCAAAACAAAGAAGGCTTGCTACAATTGTGGCGAGTACGAGCACTTCATTGTAGATTGCCCACATGAAGAGGGCAAGAAGAAGAAGGAGGGCAAGCCACAAGAGAAGAAGTTCTACAAGAAGAAGAGGCCCTTCGGTCATGCTCACTTAGGCAAGGAGTGGGACTCTAACGATGAGTCCTCCTCTTCCAAAGACGAGAAGAAGATGGCAACCATTGCCATCGGGAGGAGTTCCAAGGGAAGCAAGCTCTTCCCCAACCTCTATGACCACAAGCCAACTTGCCTCATGGCAAAACAAGGAAGAAGAAAGGTTACCTCTAGCTCATCCTCTTCCATATCCTCCCATGATTATTTTGATAGTGCTAGTGAAAACGAGTACATGCTTAAAGATATAAGTAAGAGCACATTGCGAAGAATGAAATTGCTCTCAGATGAGATCTTTGAGAAGGAGGAGCTCATAGATAGGCAAGAGGACATGCTTATCCAAGAAAGAAAAGATGTAAAGAGCTCATTGAGCTCCTTGAGCTTGATAGAGAGAAGAGCAAGGCATTGGAGCATGAACTTGCTCTAAGCAAGAAAACATGATCAAGTCTTGAGGAGACAACCATTGAGCTCAAGGACGAACTTGGCAACTTGGCAAAAGTTAACAATATCCTTGAGACTCAAGTTGAGTCCCTCAAGACCAATGTAGCCTCTTCCTCAAAAATCTCATCCTCCTCAAAGGTTGCATCCGAAGCAATATCAACTTGCAAATGTTCTAACTTGATTCTTAAATTAAAGGATGAGCTCAAATTGACTCAAGGCAGTCAAGCACCTAAGGGTGGCATCTTTGACAAAGAGAAAGTGGCATATGCATGAAGTGCATACACCAACACAAGACCTCCCTATGTCAAGGATGGTCTTGGTTATACTAGAGGTGGAAAGCAAAATGCCAAAACCTCCAAGTATGGCAAAGACTTGATTGTTTTTGTCAAGGGAAGCTCATCCACAACTAAAATTGGCAAGAACACTTCAACTAGCACTTACATGCCTAAATCTGAACCGCATCCTTTATTTCATGATTTTGATGCATCATATGTTTTGATGAGGAACAAGTATGGCAAAGTATATGCTAGATATGTTGGGCCACTCTGCAAGAGCCCCAAGCCTTTCTTGTGGGTGCCCAAATGCCTCACCACTAATGTCAAAGGACCCAACTCCGCTTTGGTACCTAAAAGGAAGGCATAATCTTATTTTGTAGGCGTACTCCTCTGGTGGATCCAAATGGGTGCTTGATAGTGGGTGCACAAACCACATGACCGGAGAGAGGAAGATGTTCGAGGAGTATGAGGAACATGATGATCCAAATGAAGGGATCCTCTTTGGGGACAATAGCCAAGGGAAAATCCTTGGCTCCGGTAAAATTGTTATTTCTCCCCAACACACTCTTTCTCACGTTTTACATATTGATTCTCTAGACTATAACCTCTTGTCTATATCACAACTATGTGACAAGGATTATAATTGTGTTTTCACTAATGAGGGTGTGAGCGTCCTTAGAAGAAATGATAACTCAATTGCTTTTAAGGGTGTGCTCAAGGGAAAGCTTTATCTTGTGGATTTTGCCTCGGATAAAGCTCAAATTGACACATGCTTAATGGTGAAAACCAACATGGGATGGCTTTGGCATAGAAGGCTAGCCCATGTTGGGATGAGGGACTTACAAAAGCTTCTTAAGGGCGAGCACATCCATGGTTTGAAGAATGTTGTCTTTGAAAAGGATAGGCCATGTAGTGCTTGCCAAGCCGGGAAGCAAGTAGGAGCTCAACACCCCTCCAAGAACATCATGACGACAACAACACCGTTGGAGCTGCTACATATGGACCTTTTCGGGTCAATAACCTACATTAGCATTGGCGGTAACAAATATGGTATTGTTATTGTTGATGATTTTTCTCGTTTCACTTGGGTATTTTTCTTGCATGATAAGGGTGAAACTCACGGTGTCCTCAAGAGGTTCTTGAGGAGAGCTCAAAATGAGTTTGGCTCAAGAATCAAGGCTATAAGAAGCGACAACGGCACCAAGTTCAAGAATACTCAAGTGGAAGAATTCTTGGATCAGGAGGGCATCAAGCATGAATTTTAAGCTCCATACTCCCCTCAACAAAATGGGGTGGCGGAACGGAAGAACAGGACACTCATCGAGATGTCAAGGACAATGCTTGATGAGTACAAGACATCAGATCAGTTTTGGGCGGAGGCGGTTAACACCGCTTTCCACGCTGTCAACTGATTATACCTCCACCGCCTCCTCAAGAAGACTCCCTATGAGCTTCTAGTTGGTAAGAAACCCAATGTCTCTTACTTTTGTGTTTTTGGGAGCAAGTGCTATATTCTCAACAAGAAGCCTAGAACTTCGAAGTTTGCTTCAAAGTCTGATGAAGGTTTATTGCTTGGTTATGCACCCACACCTACCGTGTCTTCAACAAATCCTCCGGGATTGTTGAAATAGCACGTGACATGGTGTTTGATTAAACTAATGGCTCCCAAGTGGAGCAAGTTGATCGAAGTGTGCTAGATCAAGAAGACTCTCCACAAGAAGCTCTTAGGAGGATGGCACTTGGAGATGTTCGACCACAAGAACAACCTCAAAGCTCAAGTGACCAACCACATGATGATGCAACTCATCCCCCACATGAACAAGTTGAAGATGGACAAGTTGCACCTCCACACGATCAAGAAGACGAAAGTCAAGGGGGAGGCATTCATCAAGGGGGTGGGGGGGGATCAAGAAGAAGAAGAAGATGATGATGACTCAAGAGTTCAACCTCCACATCCTCGTGTGCATCAAAGTGTTCAACAGGATCACCCCGTTGACAACATCCTAGGAGACATCACTAAAGGGGTAATAACTCGCTCTCGTGTTGCAAATTTTTGTGAACATTACTCCCTTGTCTCTTCTTTGGAGCCCCATAAGGTTGAAGACGCATTGAGGAACCCGGATTGGGTAGTGGCCATGCAAGAGGGGCTTAACAACTTTGAGAGGAACAAAGTTTGGGAGCTTGTCAAGCGTCCACAAACAAATGTTGTTGGCACCAAGTGGGTGTTTCGCAACAAGAAAGATGAGCATGGCATGGTGACAAGGAACAAGGCACGACTTCTGGCTAAGGGGTACTCACAAGTCGAAGGTTTGGATTTTGATGAAACCTTTGCTCCCGTAGCTAGGCTAGAATCAATTCGTATATTACTTGCCTTTGCTACTCACCATGATTTTAAGCTTTACCAAATGGACATCAAGAGTGCATTCCTAAATGGTCCAATCAAGGAGGAAGTCTATGTGGAGCAACCACCGGGCTTTGAAGACCAAGACTTCCCAAACCATGTCTTAAAATTGTGTAAGGCTCTCTATGGCCTCAAACAAGCTCCTAGAGCTTGGTATGAGTGTCTAAGATACTTTCTAATTCAAAATGGTTTTAGGATAGGAAAAGCTGATTACACTCTCTTTACAAAGCACTTTAATAATGATCTCTTTGTGTGCCAAATATATGTCGATGAAATTATATCTGGTTCTACTAACAAAGTTTTTTGTGATGAGTTTTCTAAGATAATGACGGAGAGATTTGAGATGTCCATGATGGGGGAGTTGAAGTTCTTTTTAGGTTTTCAAGTCAAGCAACTCAAAGAAGATACGTTCATAAGTCAAACAAAGTACACTCAAGACATACTAAAGAAGTTTGACATGGACAAGGCCAAACTCATCAAGACTCCAATGGCAACAAATGGACACTTAGAACTCAATGAAGATGGTCCAAGTGTGGACCAATAGGTATATTGTTCCATGATTCTTTCTTTGTTATATCTTTGTGCATCTAGACCGGATATTATGCTTAGTGTGTGTATGTGTGCACATTTTCAAGCTGCACCTAAGGTGTGTCATATGACCGCCGTGAAGAGAATTCTTAGATATTTAGTTCACACACCTAGCCTAGGACTTTGGTACCCCAAAGGATCCAAGTTTAGCCTTATTGGCTATTCTGATGCGAATTATGCGGGGTGCAAAGTTGATAGAAAGAGCACATCTGGGACATGCCAATTCTTGGGTAGATCCTTAGTGTCTTGGTCCTCTAAGAAACAAAATTCCATTGCTCTTTCCACAGCCGAAGCGGAGTATGTCGCAGCTGGAAGTTGTTGTGCACAACTTCTTTGGATGCGATAAATTCTAAGGGATTATGGTATAAACTTGTGCCATATTCCTCTCCTATGTGACAATGAGAGCACCATCAAAATAGCCCATAATCCGGTTGAGCATTCAAGGACCAAACACATAGACATTAGACACCACTTCTTGAGAGATCATTCCTTGAAAGGGGATATAGTGATTTCCCATGTGAGAACCGAAAACCAACTAGCCGATATATTCACCAATCCCCTAGATGAGAAGCGATTTTGTGAGCTTAGGAGTGAGCTCAATATCTTAGATTCTTGAAATGTGGCTTGAAACATGCACATCTGAATGTTTACTTTACACCTTATTCAAAAGAATACATGTGTTTGAGAAATTTATCTCTATCTCGATTTTCTCCAAAATGTTTGAAAAACTAGTGACTTTGTGAGTTATGGTCATAGTTTGAATGTTGATTGCTTACTGACCATATTCATAAAGTTTTGTTGTGGCAATATGTCCAAAAGGATCAACTATAGTGGCTAAAACTCCAATATATATGTTTTCAACCTCCTAGGACCGGACTAGTCCGCCCTATGGCCGGACAAGTCCGGATCCGGACTGGTCCGGGTCTGGTCCGCAGACCGGACTAGTCCGGCCCTGGGGACTTAAACCCCCTAGGAGGCGGACGACCCCTCCACTTCTCCATTTGCCTCTATCTCTCTCCCACGCGCGCGAAACCGCCATCCTTGAGCGATTTTCGATTCCAACCACCAAAAACTGATTCCAATCCGCGCATTGGAAGCCCTGGAGGTGTGGGAGACTTTCCCCGATCACTCGCGACGCGATCCATCACTGATTCCGTCGATTTCTCAAGATTTGAAGAGGTATCCCTCTCTTTTCAAAAACTTGCCTCATTCTTGATTCATTGAGTTTTTGATAGATGTCTCTTCATTAAAGTTGCTTCTAGTATCCTTGTTATCATAGCCTAGGAATATTGCGACTTGATTCCAAGATTTCTCGAAAAACCGTTAGAGTTAGGTTTAACCTGTGTAAACCGGACTAGTCCGGTGCCGGGCGGACTAGTCTGCCCCAGGGGCAGACAAGTCTGATGTACACAGGCCAAACTCTAACTTTGGCTGTTTCTCGTGATTTCTTTCACATTATTCCAACTCATTGACCTTCTATCTTATGGCTTCTATCTTTACAGCTGTAATGGCCGCTCCTTGCCATTCCGCTTCTCCCCCCACTGACCCCGAGTGGGGGGTAGAGCAGCTTTGCCTCGGCGAGGAATGGGCAAGGGCTGAGGTTGAGGCTGCGGAGAAGTTTCTCGAGCAACAAGAAAGGGCAAAGGCAGCAGAGAAGCAGCAAGCCAGGGCCGCAGCTATGGCCTATAACAAAGATGAAGCAATGGCTCGGGCCATTGAGGAGTGCTGCAAGGAACTCCGAAACAAGAAGAAAGAGGAGCGCGAGGCTCATAACTCTCAGGCTGCTGTTGCACAAGTCTCCAAGAAGAAGAGACTTGTGACAATTGGAGAGAATGACAAGGGCAAGGAGCCATCCCAAGAAGAAATCATGGAACGCCGGATCGAGCGATATCCGAAGAAGGGCAAGGCCCCGGTTCCTGCTGAGCCAAAGAAAAGGAAGCCCACCGTGAAGATACCGGCGAAGAGAGCCGCAGGCCCTGTGATCAAGGAGAAAGGGAAAGCCAAACCGATTGGCCCCTTGGAAGTGCACACTCCTGAGAGGAACCCAAACAGGCAGTGTGAAAAAGCTGCCAATGTCTTCCATGGGAAGGGAGCCGAGAAAGCAAGAAGGCTCCAGACGGACAAGGTCTACAAGTATGAGAGGAGCACCGCCGACCCTCGGTTTTGGTGTGACTTTCATTGTGATTATTACTGTCTTGTCTACCAAAGCATGAAGAAGCCTGTGATTGAAGCACAATGGGTAGACTGGGAGTACATGGCCCGGAAGCAACATTCTGCTTTTGATGCAGTCATCGAAGCAGCTGAGCGCCATGTGCTCAAGAAGATCATGGGATTCAAATATGACTGGAACGTTGAATTTATCTTGCAGTTTTATTCCACCATCTACTTCACCACCTCAGGTGATAGACGGATCATATGGATGACGCATGGCGAGCAGCTTTCAGTCACATTTGAGGAGTTTGCCAAGATTCTAGGTCTTGAGGCTCACTTGGATCATGAGATCATCATCTCTAACCTCAAGGCTGTAGATCGAGATGAGCTGGCCTACATGTATTTGAGTCATGTTCAGTATGATGCCGGGCATGCTCGCAATATCAAGCCATTCTACAACATTCTGAACAGGATCCTGAGGCGGACAATAGCACTAAAGGATGGTGATGCAGGGGTGATCCAATGCAATCTGAGACACCTGCTACTTCTTATTGATGGGGAGGAGAAGTTCAATCTCGTCGATTACATCTTCGACGACATTTTCAACATCTCGCATACCCCCAACCGTGCTTGTGGGTATGCCCCCTACATCATGTATCTCATTGAGAAGGTGTCAGCCATGACCTTCGTCAAGGATGTGACTCATCGCTTGCTCCATCCTCAGACGCCTCCTGCAGTGCCGCCTCCTCCGCGCCGGAAGAACGCGGAGCCTCCCTCTCACTCGTCGATGCCAGCTCCTCGCCCTGTGGCGCCTCCTTCCCCGCCTCCGCCTCAATCGATGAGCGCTTTCTTCAAGTGCTTCAAGGCGATCTTCACTTCCTGCCAAAAGCAAGAGATCCAGAATCAGAGGGCACACAAGCGCCAAGAGAAGTACCTTAAGGCGGTGTGCGACAAGATCGAAGTACCCATGTCCTCTCCGGAGGCAAGCGACGGGGAGATCACTCCATTCCCCGACTTCACCGCCGACGAGCTCGCCCAGCTCCAAGAGGACGAGATCTCTTCCCGGGATGCTCCATCGGCTCGTGCCTCTGACGACGACGACGACCACGAGGACGCGGAGGCCACGGAGAGTGACTCCAACGCTGAGGCAGATGATAGTGAGGACGGCGATGACAAGTGGATAGGGTTTGTTGTTCTCTTCTTCTTTTCCTTTTTGGTGTCTTGATGCCAAAGGGGGAGAGTTAGATGGGAGTTAGACGGGGGGAGAGTTAGAAAGGATGGTACTTAGGTGTAGCTCTTTTTTTGGATCCTTGGACATGTTGCACTCCTTATTGTAATTGTAATTTTTATGTCATGTCGAATGTTTAAATTTGTGCAAGACTATGTTTTGAATGTTTAATATCAATGTGATGCTTTGAATGTGTATCTTTTAATCATATTCATATTCATTATGTCTTGTCATAAATTGTTGAGCACAACACGTAGGCACCCCACCATAATGTATGTGTGTATGAAGGACTTCCTCAATACCTCTTTTATGATGCATTCATTTAGGGGGAGTCACTCATACACCCGCATTATGAAAACCAAATTTATACTCTTATATGTTAAGACTTAATGTTTTGTCATCAATCACCAAAAAGGGGGAGCTTGAAAGTGCATCTAGGATCCCCGTGGGTTTTGGATGATTGATAACGACAATTAAGTGACTAATGAGCTCAGTGATCTTAAGCACAGGTGTGGACTTAAGTGGAAGCACAATCCCTCAAAAAGGAAAAAGGATGAAAACGGCGATGTCAACTCAAAAAGGAGAAACTAGGGTTTCTAGTGTGTCGAGTTTAGACTAGCCATATATGTGTGAGGGTGTGTGTGTAAAGTTCATTGAGATCAAGTTGGGAGCTCAAAGCGGTTTAGAGATCAAACCCATTGAGAGAAGAGAGTTGTAGTAGTTTGGCAGGAGTGGCCGGACTAGTCCGTGCAGGTGGCCGGACTAGTCCGCTCCTGGCCGGACAAGTCCGTTTTGAGCCAGACCGGAAGGTTCTGACTGAGTTCGGACTAGTCCGTAGTGGGAAAGATTAGTCCGGGTAGTCGTGGAGTGGGTTTTGGGGACTAAGTCCCAAAACCACGGACTTGTCCGTTTTGGTTTGGACCAAGAGGTCCTGACTGAGATCGGACTAGTCCGCCCTGTCCGGGTTTGAGAGAAGTCGTGCTTCAGCGACTAAGTCTGGGTAGACCGGACTAGTCTGCCCTGGGGGGACGGACTAGTCTATGGTCTTCAGGCTAGTCCGTTTTCACACGGAACAAAAGGTTCAGTGTGAGAATGGACTAGTCCAGTGTGGGCCAGACTAGTCCGTTTTGAAGTGACCGTTTGAATTTGAAGTTTGGCGGGTAGTGTGACGATTGCCGCGCAGTGCGACAGTTGTCAGGGACGTCAGTGGTCCCAAAGGCCGGACTAGTCTGCCCATCTGCTGAAGTTAGCAGTATGGGCTGGGAACCTCTATAAATAGAGGACCCCTGGGTTCATTCGAACAAGATCTTGAGCAAGTTCAAACCCTAGCGCCGCCACAGCAACCTTGAGCCTCCAAAAGCCTCCTTCTTGCCTACATTCCCTCTAAAACTAATTCTTGTGTGGATTAGGGTTTGGTGAGGTGAAGAAGAGGAAGAACACCGCTCTAGGCTCTCGGTTTGATCTCTTGCACTTTGTGAATCTTTGTGATTTGTGGCTTGAGTTAATCTTTGTGATTTGAGATTGTATTTGTGGTGGGAGCCTCAGATTGTGAGAAGCCCCAACGAATCTTGTATTCATCCTTTGTGATAGTGGAGAACCAAGTTAGGCCCGTGTGGTAAACTTGGTGAGGGAAGGGTTGTTGAACCCGGTCCTTCGTGGACTCCTCAACAGGGATGTAGATTCCTTCGTGGGATCGAACCTCGGGATAAAATCCTTGTATCCCTTGTGCTCTTTACTTTCATTCATCACATATTGCTTTTAGGGTTAGCTTTGCCGATTTTGGTTCATCACTCTTGTCTCATCGTGATCCTTAGTCTCACACTTGCTTCATAACTTGTTAAGGTTCACTAAGTCATCCTAACATACTTCGCATCACGAAAATACAACTAAAACTTGTTAGAAACACCTTTTTAGGCTTTCCCTGTAGGAGGACCGGACTAGTCCTCCCTTAGACCGGACTAGTCCGCTCCCTGAGTTCTAATCTCGTTTTATTAAGTCATTTCAGGTCGTTTAGCCTATTCACCCCCCTCTAGGCAACTTTCATGCTTTGAAAAATAATAAAATGCAGCAACAAGTGTCATGCTTTCAAGTATTGAAATAGTTAAGTTTGTGAGATCATGACTTGCTTAAATTGAAAATTACATTTGATCTCTAGCATGGCTTACACTACTTTATGTATCTCATTGTTGTGATAGTGTAAGTTACTTGATAGTATGACTTGGATGAGCTTTGTTTTATATGTATATG
This sequence comes from Tuctoria greenei, assembly GCA_036927565.1. Taxonomy (NCBI): domain Eukaryota; kingdom Viridiplantae; phylum Streptophyta; class Magnoliopsida; order Poales; family Poaceae; genus Tuctoria; species Tuctoria greenei. Next base: position 124,327,412 of record JAYESD010000011.1, on the reverse strand, counting down.
TTATAATATGCTCATAACGATTAAAATTTCTCTTTTGAACCTTGCTGAATACATTGTCAAAGGGGGAGAGATAATATGGTGAATTATGCAAGGGGAGAAATATGTATATGGGGAGAAATTTATTTCTAACTCATTTGATTTTCAAAAAAAGGGAAAATTATTCTCAAAACTTTTCATGCCAATATTTGAATTTTAAATGGTGTTGGCAATGCATTCATCAAGGGGGAGATTGTGAGACCTATGTGTGCTAAATACATTGGCTTTGACAATAAAAGTTTTGAATGCTGCCATAACATCTTTTTAGCAAGGTCCGATTCTCGCTCCGAGCTTCTGCAAGGTCCGACAATAGGTCTGACTTTCTTTGTCTAGATCCGACATGTTTTTGGGTAGCTCCGGTGAGCTTTGTGTTTAGCTCCGGCATGTCTTTGTTAAGCTCCAATATGTTTTGCTAGGTCCGACTTATGTTGGTTAGCTCCGACATGTTTTTCTAGCTCCGACTTTTGGGATGACTAGTTTTGGTTAGCTCCGGCGCTAGGTCCGACTAGTTTTGGTAAGCTCTGACGCTAGGTTGTACTAGCTTTGGTAAGCTCTGGCGCTAGGTTGTACTAGCTTTGGTAAGCTCCGGTTAGCTTTGGCAAGGTTCGGAGCTTGATTGCAATGTTCCTGTTTCTATTGTGAATTGTTTCGAACTTGTTTTACACTTATGGAAAGGTTGCTTAGTATTCTTTTACTAAGTTTTTGGTGCATTTTGGTTGATATGGCTGATATCGTTTTTCTATGCTTTGCAACATGCTTATGTGAGGTGCTCACGTAAGGTGTTGTGTTTGGAACTGACTTGAGTCAAGTCGCGGACTTGGGCTCGTACAAATTGGTTGTTTATTCATGTGCGGGTGTTGCTTGAGTTCAAGACATGGCTGGTGACAGGATCCATTAAAATAGTCTTAGGCAGAAGATGAGGTTCAACAACGAAGTTCGGGAGGAATTGTTGTTGAGTTGATCGGGAGGTTGTGCAGCATGTTTGAATCAAGAACAATACATATGAAGTTATCGTAGACGTCATTGGAAGATGTTTGCACGTGTGCAAGGAGTGCATGGACGTGGCTACATGGTTCCGAGGCGTGATGAAGAAATGTGGACGTAAAGAATTGGTCAGAAAGGTCCAACCGACTAGGTTATGGACTCAGGCTGCGGCTGAGTCGGGTTTGACTCAAATATGGAAAGATTTGAGTTGGTTATGATAGAATTTCGTGTGGGTCACGAATTTGAGTTGTTTTAGGAATGTGGTATACGTTTCTAAGGTGTTTGGAAGTCTTAAGATTGCTTCTATCTGCGTATAGAAGAGTCCTAAGCAGTTATGGAAAGTTTCGATTCGTGAACGGAGTAGGATTATGGTCCTGATTTGAGTTGAGTTGGCTTTCGAGCTGGTTATATAAGCAAGGGAGACCAAATCTCGTGGGGCATGACTTTGGGGCTGTTCCTCTTGTGTTCTATTGAATAAAATTGGTAGTTTGAAGGAACTTTTGTGCCTTGTTCGTTCGACTTGTTCCAGACAAGTTTTACTCGTCGAGTTTCTGGACAGCACTACCTTTCGTTGGTGGTTTTATCATAACTAGAGTTTTACAGATTCAATTGACATGATTCTTTTTTGGTTGTCTTCACAACTTGATTATCTATCATCTGTCAAAATTTCAGGGTCATTGGATTTGTGGTTTCTGATCTACACGAGTTTCTTTGCAGCGTTACAAAACTGTTTTTCTCGGGTAGGACATATTGACCTTTGTTCGATTTTTCGATCATAACTTGAGTTTCTCTCAATGGATTTGAGTGATTCTTCTCGTGTTTTCTTCGTGACTTGATTCTCTCTGATATATATCACTTTTGTCATGGTGAAACACATTTAGATTAGTCTCACACATGATTTCTTTAACAGATCGTTTTTTCTGCCGAAGGGGTTGGGATTTAATTGTTTCTGCCGCGTAAGATTTTTTAAATCTACCATTCACCCCCCTCTGGTAGCTTTTCACGTGCTCTTCGATCCCACAATAAGAAACTAATTAATCTGATGATTATCCAATTAGGGTTCACAAGCACAGTCCTGATACCATTGTTAAGTCTTAGTGTACTTAGGATCGACATTAGGAACACCTAATTGGATATACTTAGGTCTAATATAATTGAGCAATCATGATCAGGCACAATTTAATTACTCTAATCTAATTACTTAGGAAAACAACAATTAAAGACATACTGATAGATTATAGTAGTAAGATAAAGGCAATTAGATACTTGAGGAAGAGATGAAGGTGTTACCGTCAGTAGATCCATTAGATGCCATTGGGCCCTAATGGATTGTTGCTGGAGAATTAGCCTGATGCGGGAAGAAACGGTGATGTAGAAAGACGTCGACGCAGTGGCAGCTTGGAGCAGAACCGGCGTCGGTGTCAGCGGCGGCGGATCTCCAAGGTGCGTGCCTTTCCCCTCACTCCACGCCTCTGATAGATCGGTTAGGGTTATATGGGGAGAGTTGGATGGTTGCTGATCAATCGATGGATGATCTGTGCCCCGGCCCTCTCCCCCTGTATTTATATGGCGCGTGTGTGAGAGGGGGCCACACCGAACCAGGGTCGGTTGCGCCCCAGATTTGGGCGTGCAGGGGAGTCGGACTCGGAGGGCGTGGTTGTTGCTCACGTCACCCCCCGAGATCATAACTAACAATGATGTCCAATAGATAAGCCCAATTGACGGTGTCAAAGGCCTTCGAGATATCCACTTTAATAAACAGTGAGGGTGTTTGCTTGTTGTGCAGCTTTCTGATCATTTGTTGAACAAACATGAAGTTGTCATGGATGCATCGCTTTTTGATGAAAGCACTTTGATTGACTGATATAAGTTGAGGAAGTTCAAGCGCCAACCTATTAGCCAAGAGCTTGGCTATTATTTTGGCGAAGGTATGGACAACACTAATAGGCCTGTAATCTGTGCCTTTGGTTGGCGCAGACTTCTTAGGGATCAGAACCACCATAGCTCGATTCAGGAGGTGCAGACCCTGTCTATTGAGGTGATAAAACTGATCAATGGCCTTGACAAAGTCACTTTTAATTATGTCCCAGCAGCTAGAGATGAATCGTTCTGTGAAGCCATCCGGGCCGGGTGATTTGTCCTTTGGCATGCTGGAGATCACCGAATGGATCTCTTCTTCTGTGAATGGGGTCTCCAAATGATCCAAGTTCCGTCTATGCCAGCCCAATTGAGCGAGGTTGAGCCCGACAGCCCTGGAGGTGCACGTGCCAATGTGATTAATGAAGTGGTCATGGATTGCTTTGTGCTTCTCAGTCTGGCTAGATACGAGGCCATCCTCTGTTTCAAGACACTGTATGAAGTTCCATTTCTTTCTAGAGCTGGCTATATTATGGAAATAGTTGGTGTTAGCATCACCTTCTCGCAACCACGTCTGCCTGGATCGCTGTTTGGCCCTCTGGATTTCTCTATCGCCAACAAATCCAATATTCTTTGTTTGAGTAATCGCTTCATATTTTTTCTCTGGTTCAGACAATTCACGATCTTCACTTGCCTTGTCCAGTTGAAGTGTAACTTACTTTGCAGATTGTGATGGCCAACCTTCCTTGTGGGATTAAAGTTTTGGCCCATTTGAACACAATTTCAGCGGGTTTTAGACCATCCGCAGTGGCACGCTGTAAAACATACTGGATACACTGTTTCACAGTGTAATTTAGAGCACGTACTGTAAAAGCTGAAGGAGAATAGTGTATAGAGTATGCTTTAGAGTACGCTGATGCGGATGGTCTTACGCGAAGTCACCGGATCACACTGGGATTACAGAATTTCAAATTCTGGTTTCCTCCAAGGAAATTCCAAGACGGTTCCATCTAGGCCCAGTTATGCCCTTCCGGCCTGTTGATGGTCTGGTGGCACTAATCGCTAGGGTTGGGACTACCGTCTCAAAAGCAAGGGCACCACGTGTGAGCCCTGCAGTCGCCACTTTTGCATCTTATGCAAACGCTACCATCACAAAGAGGGTGAGGATGGAGAGACAGAGTGTGCAACAGGGAAATCATCGTGATGGCTTCGAAGGAGTGGACCAGCAAGTGGCCAGGGCGGATTCATCACCAGGAATAGCTTCCCAGCAAGGTTCCACCCAGGATCTGGAGACAATGATCGTGGGGGAAGAGCTCCTGGGGGTGTCTACGGCAACGGAGGCTTCCGTCGCAGGAACTATGGAGCGGAGGTTTTGGCAAAGGGGTCCAATCGAGGGGCTCGTTCAATACTCGGGGAGGCAGAGGCTGGGTACCAGGTAAATTTCATCACCCGACGAACAGACAAGCATACTCAAGTAGACAGGATCAGGGTGCTGGATACTACAGGGCTTTGAACGTGCATGGTACTTTTCAACTGAATGGTTACGGCCAAACAAATGTGCCGTACGTGCATGGAGGTAGTTAAACGCAACCAGCGCAGATGCAAAGCAGTGGACAGGGCTTCAATTAACATAATACTACAAAAAGCATTTACACAAACGCCTCGAGTTTTCAAACACAGACGGTCCATAAAAAATGCGACTGTGATAACGAATGATACAATAACCATCTGTGATGACTGAACATCACAGACGAATTTTAAAAAACAACCGTTTGAGTAAATACATTATTTTCTCAGGCGACTATTAATTAAGAACCGCTTGTACTGTAACAAACTTCACAAGCGGTTTTTAATTAACCACCGTCTGAGTAAATACACGATTTTCACGGATGCTATTAATTAAGAACTGTCTGTACTGTAAAAACTTCACATGCGGTTTTTAATTAACCATCGCCTGGGTAAATACATGATTTTCACGGGCGGTCATTGTTTAAGAACCGCATGTAGTGGTTCAAACATCACAAGCGGTTTTTATTCAAGAACCGCCTGAGCAAAGTCATTGTTTTCACAGGCTGCTTATAAATTAAGAACCGTCTGTGATGCTAATAAGCTCCTGTCAAGCTAATTCCCTCACAACAAGCTCTGGTAGATGCAAGTAACACCCGTGACTCATCATTTGGATTGTTGAAAACCTCAATTGAATCCTGACGATACCTTGGAAGGATTTTCCCATCTATTTGAAGGATTTCTTTCCCTCCTGTTCATTTGAAAAATATAGCAAGATGCTCCTTTATCAATTTTAATGTCTGAATATATTGACAAAAAATCAGTACCTTCTCTCTTAGTGCTTCACATAAGCGATGAAGCGAACAACTTCAATCATAAATCTTGTTTTTACCCTTTCATAGTGATTTGACCTCAATCTTTCAAACATAGATTTATGAATAAGTGAAGCTTCCTTATCAGACATGTTAATGACAATTATAAGCGAATGGTGTACCGAAGTTAACAAAATCTGGAGTAACACAAACGTGTGATGAAAACTTTTATATGCTCAGGTTTAATGATCCTTATTGCAATGACAAGGAACACTGTCAGCATCATGTGATAGTGTGATAATACGTTTGGAGCCACCTGAGATGAGGCTTATTGTAGCAGTGACAGCTGCAGGAGGGAATGTCGTATGGGTATAATACGGCTCAAGAGCCAGCCTCCCAGATGCAAGGCAATGGACAAATGCTGATAACACATGCACAACAGACACAAGAGAAGAGTCGAGCACGGGAATCTCACAATGCAAATGTGCAGTTCAATGTGGCTGAGTTACTACATAAAGCTTTTGAATTGGTGGTTGCTGATACATCTGGTTTGAATCTGAAACAACAGGAACAACTGGTGCAGGAAAAGAATAAAGAGCCTAAATCAACGTTCAAGATTCAACAAGTCGTAGGAATGTCGAAGCCTGCAAGAGTTGAGATTCCTGAATCTTCAGCAAGGAACAACAGAGACATTATTGGAAAACATATTGTCACAGGTGTTATACAAAAGGCCACAAGACCGGAGAATGTTTTAGGAAGTTGTACGGTGATATATGTGACTGCACCCAACACAACAAAGCTAGATGTCCCATTTATAGGGCTGCGAGACAGAGTGCAACCCTATGTGGGGAGCTGCGGTTGATGGGTTGGTTTTTTTTCATATACCACACATGACATCCCTGAAAAGGAAGATGGAGTCAGGGGTTGCAGTGATAAAGGTTACTGGTGGTAATCTATCAGCCACAATTGTAACATTGGAGCTCGAGCGATTGACAAGTGGAAGAGATGGAAAGGAATGCGTTCCAAAAAACATTCCCATCAAGAGCTGAACAACTCAGGATGGTAGAGTGGGGACAGTACCAAAAAGATCCAGAAACATAAAATTGAGGATTGAGGAGAAGAGTAGTGTGAGTGCCAAAGCAAAACTTTCTAAGGTATGGATCCAATGCTTAGGTTTACCAGGGTAATTAAGAGGGTTTCTCATCATCTGGATAATAGGAACCACAATTGGAGTTACTGTGGAGGTTGATATGGTGCACACACAAAGTAATGAAACATGCCGCTTTCATGCACTGGTACTTGATCCAAACTTAAACTCTTATGCAGTTGATGTGGTCAATGGAGAGTATCTCTACAAGATTAAATTTAAAGTTGAGAACGAGAAGGTCAACAATCAACCGGACCCTATGGATACAAATAATAATGAAGATGATCTGTTTGGGGATGATAATAGTGGCCATGCAAATGACTCACAGTTCAACCGTGGTATGGAAGGAGGTACTGGTAATGAACACAGCAACGGGGATGATAGTGCCAGAGAGGGCGCAAAAATAATACTCTCCAGCATAGGCGTTCATACCAGAACTCGGATCTTAAGTGCAAAATAGAATGGCAATGGTGAATTTTTCAGAGGTACAATAATCAAGTTATAAAAATGCTGAATCAAAACAAAAGTAAACTGGTTAGCACTGACTGTCTGGTGAGTGATACACATTTTAATGTAGATAATTTAATGGGAATGCAGGAAAAGGGATGCCTATTGCAGGTTCTCAAAACTCTTTGGTTGGGACTCCCGAGGAGATCCCATACTACAATCCCAGAGAGGAAGATGAACTGAAGCAGCTGGAGGATGTAAATGTCCGTCCAATTGTCTGGGCACCACCACCTGAGAATCCACTGGACAACACAGTGCAGGAAGAATGTTCGTGTTGGCTTCTGCATCTAAAAACAAAGGTCACTACAGGAATCCTGATCAATTATGTCGGCCGAAACCGACGTAATTTAGGTCAAAATCGACGTAATCACGTCAGTTGCCAGCCGATGAAGCAGTTTGAACGTAATTAAAGTAACTTACATCGGCCACCGACGTAAGGTACTAAATTACGTCGGTATCCGGCAACCGACGTAAGTTGTTTATCAGGAAGGGCCGCGGACTGGGCCGTAGAACTTACATCGGTCGCTGCCCGGCCGATGAAAGTTAAGTAGTCTAACTTACGTCGGTATGGCATAACCGAGGTAAGTTAAGTGGTATAACTTAAGTCGGTATGGTCGGACCGACGTAAGTTAAACTGGGCTAACTTACGTCGGCTTAACCATAGCCGTCGTAAGTTAAGTTTTCATTAAAAAAAACAGAAACTGACTACCTTGTAGGATTGCGAGCTCCAGACAGATACACAGAAACAGTTTATACAGAAAACAGATCACAAAATAGTCCATAAAACATTCAAAACATCTACAACAACACAAAACAGTTTCAAAGCATTCACCGGGCTACACGCTAGCCCCTCTACTACCCCCGAAGCCGAGATCTTCTCGGCGCGTCTGTAGGTGTGATGAAGGAGTTTACGCCGCCGTTCCCGTACCCTGCAAAAGATCCATATATTAAAACCAACACATAAATAACCAAAACTTCAACCTCCTGCATTAAAAAACGCTAAGTTATATTCCCTGATCTCATTCAATGCTTTCACTGCATTAAAAATAAAGAACTAAACTTAGTTACAACATATAAACACCAAGAAGATATTTAATAACTAATACAGGTTGCCAACTCTGATTGTTGATTAACACAATGGAAGAGATACATCTATCAACTCAATGAACATCCGTTTGGCTACAGCTGAATTACAAAGTCCTTGATAGGTTATTCTAACCAGTTCAGCCCAATTTATTTCCACAAATGGCTTAAGTGAACAAACTAAAGATGAATCCCACTGTACCGCCAGAGTTCACGCAATGGAACCCAGCTCCACAGACACATAGCCGGGCCCACAATTGCAGGGGAAACCTAGTGATCCAACCAAGCAAGCGACACCCAGTCAGATCTCCAATGGCGCGCTCCAAAGAAATGACCTTTCCATATTTTCGACACTCCGGGTCCGCGTCTAGAAACCGGGAGCTGTAACTTATTATTTTGAATGAGATCAGGGAATAAATATTTTTAATGCTGTATCTTAGCGTTTGATTTTCTTCCACTCCAGGTGCCCCAAATCCAAGAACCAGCAAGATGGAAACTTGATCTCAATCCAAGAACCTTCCAACACCAAAAATCCCATATTCTACCTTGGTTTCACTCTCTTCCACTCTATGTTCTACCTCCTTATCTCCCTATGTAAAATACTGAAATGAATATGACAATATTACAGAAATAGTTACCTGCTCCGGGGTCTGCTGCGGCAGAAGCGTAGGAATCTCGATATCGTGACCGGTGTTTCGAGCAAGAGTCTGCCACTGCAAAATATTAGAAGATATATGTTATTGAAATGCTATAAAATTTAACTACGGTAGTTTAAATTACTTACCGTCACTGCTGCTTGCATCTGGGCCATCATTAAGGTCGTCCTCCGCTGCTCCTCCCTTTCCTCCGCCCTCGATCTCTCCAGCTCCACCTGGGTTTGCGCCAGCGTCTACTTCAAGGCAAGGAGCTCCAGCTGGGTCTGCGAGAGACGACCACTTGAGTTCCCAACGGACGAGGCCTGGGACGATGAAGCACCTCTCAAAGGTCGCGCCGTCCTCGAGTCGACAACTCCATCGAAAATGACAAACCTACAAAAGAATGAAAACACTAAGTAGAAGAAGATAAATTGAAAAAGAAATGAAACATATGAACAACTCACCGTCCATGTGCCTTACCACCTCCGCTTGCGTACGCAGCTTGGGGGTCGATCGGCGCGTTTTCCCAATCGTAATCCGCACCGTGTATCTTCGCGACCTCCTGCGTGTACTTTGCCTACAAAGCAAACAAATCTTGTAAGCATGTCAATAATAGTATTAGTTATAATGAAATTGATAAATTTTGAAAACTTACTAGTTGGTCGGCTGCGACCTGACTACACTGCCCTGGTTGAGAAGGGTCACTTCCCTTGTGACCTCTCTTCCAAACCTGGGTTGGGGTCGGCTCCTGACCCATCTCTCGCTCCTGTATAGCCGTGTTAGTGAGATAAATATATTAGGAACACATAAATAAATTGAAAAACTACTTACCATGTGTTTAGCCAAACGCAAGTAGCCGTCGCTGCCAAAGTTGTGCTTGCCTTGGACCCCATGCGGGACTGTCTAGCTTTTGTGGACTTACCGATGAAAGCATTGCTAGCCCAGTGCCGACAGAGATCTAAGTACGCCTCGGTGTTACCCTGTAACCAGGAAATACTAACCTACACATATTTCATTTTTCATCAATGCTGTTAACATACATATATATTGTAAATATTTAATAATATTAAAAACTTACCTCTGCGTACTGCTCCTCTATCAAGTACGTGTCGGAGTCCTTCCTAAATGGACCCCTTTGTTGCTCCTGCTTCCGGGGGTGCCGCTTGTAGTACGCGTTGACGGCCTGAATCCAGGCGTTCGACAACGCCGTTGTCGTGAGCTTCCGAGCCTTGTAATGGAACACACATCTCGTGTGGTCCTCCATGCCCGGTTCCTCTACTTGGTACCTCAGCTTTAAGCAAACAAACATTTAAGTGATATGCACTAACAATTCAAACGAGTTGAAAAAAATGAAATAGTTAAACTTACCATAAAATCGTGCCACACAGCTCCCTGAATCGTGTCGTGGACCGGATGAGAGACACGAGCGTAGTCATCTCACGAGAGGGCAAGGAAACCATCAATGACATCGGAGTAGTGCAACTTCACGATAGCACCCAGGACACTGTTAACCTGCCTGTGGTATTTCTCGACCCTCGTGAATGATAAGTCGTACCCACATCTGCAAAATATATTAAATCATTAAGTAAAGGAAAATAACATCTAATATTTAATATATTATATACATTTTTTTACCTATCTCTGACAGGACCGATCGTGATCCGCTGAGAAGTAACCAGAGGAGGAGCCGCAAAGTGGGTCCTCCTTGGTCCTCGCCTCTGCTGCGACGCCGCCGCGTCCTGTGACCCTGAAGGATCTGTGGAACCACCGGAGTCCAAAGGAAGGCTAGTGGTAGCAAGATGCAGAGGGAGGCTAGCGCTAGCAGGCTCCTGTAGCGCCCCCCCTAGCCTCTGACTCGGGCTCCTGTAGCGGCCCCCTAGCCTCTGACTCGGACTCAGAAGACTCTGAGTCAGACTACACAAAAGAAAAAGATTGACAATAAATAAGTACTAACAAGTGCAATTTATAAAATAACTTGATTGTAAATTAAAATTTACCTCTGTCCGCTGAAAGCACACGTGAGCTGAGGGTGAAGTGAGCGCTAGAAAGAGGGAACGTCGGCTCAAAGGTAACGAGGTCCCTGAGCAAGGGTCTCATGGCGGCTGAAATCCTCTCACTGGCTTCCCCTTCCCCTTCGATGACATCCTGTTGCAAGGAATAAATGATTAATATGCTAAGATAATATACAAAATTAATGTTAAGTTAGTGAACAAAATGTTACTTGAAAGAATCTAGGCCCCCATGAGGTATGGTTTCGATGATTAATGACAACCGTTGGATTTTACTAATGAATTTGTGGATGCAAGGTCTCTCGTATATCTCATCACACTTAATGGATTCTACACTTATATAATCTACTGCTCATTGGATAGGATTGGAGACCCCTTAACAAATCATTCTATGGGGTCAATCGATTTTTATGAAGATTAGAATAAAAAGCTCATATGTCAAAATTATTCAACCAAAATTGACAGCACTCAATACTTGGTAATCATCAGAAGAACATTTCAAACCAATGTCTAAGAGGTCAATCGAGCAAATTCCAAAAGAATCACTTAGAACAACTCGAAGCAAACAAAATCAACTCACCAGATCAACCGATGTTTCCAGAAAACAATACATCGGTCGAGTTGGTTTAGCAGAAGAAGAAGACCTTAGAACTAAGTACTCACCGGATCATCCGATGATGAAGGGAATGTTACATCGGTCCATCAGTACAGTAAGCAATCTCCCTGGACCAAGTGTAACACCGGACCATCCGATGTATAACTATAAACACATCGGTCAATCACTCTAGTAAGCATTAATTCTGAACCGATTCTGGATGAAGTGCCACCAGATCATCCGATGATGAGACAAGTGTAACATCGGTCTATCAACGGTCATATCTGACACAGTGACATCAGCTAATTTGGATTTGACCGATGACAACTGAAGGGGGAACATCGGATCATCCGGTGTTCGCAGAACAGTGATGCCAGCCTACATTTCCAACGGCTATTTCGTGGAGGCTGGCTATTTATACCCCTTCAACCAGTCTATTCGATAAGTCTTGACAACCAGAGCTACTCTACACATTCTCAAGCATTCAAGACGTGGAGCTACCACTTCTACATCATCTACACCACTTACACACCAAGAGATAGGATAGAACTTGCTAGAGATAGGGCTTGTGTGCTTCCTTTCTTGGTGATTGGAGTATCTAGTGTAGTGAGAGCTGTAAGGGAGTGCCCCTTGGTGATTGTATTGGAGAGAGCCTTCTGGAGCTTTCCAAGACGGTTGTGGAAGCCGGAGGATCCAACTTGTACAAGGCTTGAGATCCAACTTACCGAGGTTGGCGAACGAAGAAGTATAGTGAAGATCCCTGGTCTCGATGACTTGGGAGTGGCTATACCCTTTGGTGGGTGCCACAACGTGGATGTAGGAAGATCTTGACGATCTTGCCGAACCACGGGATAAACCTCCGTGTCCTCGTGTCTCCTCGGGAGTTTGCGCTTTCTTCCTCTACCCTCACACTTATGCATTTCATATATCGCAAAGTTACTATTCACTTGACTACATAGGTTGTTTGCATAGGGAATTGGGCTTTTAGCAATTAAGTGTTTATCGCTTTAATTTTTGAAAAGAAGCCCAATTCACCCCCCTCTTGGGCATTCGATCCTTACAATTGGTATCAGAGCAGTGTTGTTCATTGGATCATTCTAGCTTCACCGCTAGAGAGCTAAAATGGCCAAGAATGGGAGTTCGGTTCCTATCTTCGAGGGCAAGAACTTTGCCTGTTGGAAAGCACGCATGCGTGCTTATCTAGAGGCTATTGCCCCCGAGGTATGGGAAGCGACCCATGCGGGGTTTGGTGAGCATAATTATGTTGGTGATCAAATCAAGTGGGATGCTAAAGCTAGAAATGCAATTTATGAATGCATTAGTCAAGATGTATTTGCTAGGATTGCTAGCAAAGAGAAAGCTTGTGAAATTTGGGCTTGCTTGATTGAAATTCATGAGGGTTCTTCTCGTGTCAAAGAACTAAAATATCATATGCTTAAAGCCAAATATGATGAGTTCAAAATGCTACCTCATGAAAATGTCAATGAAATGTTTTCTCGCTTGAATGTGCTTATTGAGGAAATTAATGCTCTTGACATTGCTTCTCTTGGCAAGGGACTCATCAACCGCATGATTCTTATGCTCCTTCCTAAGCCAAAGTACAACATCATCAACTCCATGCTTCAAAAAGAATCTCTTGATCACATTGAAGTTTCGGAACTTATTGGAGAGATTCACGCTCATGAGATGAGTGTACTTGGGATGATGGAGCAATCATCTTCAAAGACAATTGCTCTAAAGGCTTCCACCAAGAAAACAAGTCTCAAGAAAAAGAAAGTGGTTGAGCCTAGCTCAAGTAAAGAAGAGCAAGCATCAAGTGAAGATGACGATGATGAGCTTGAATTGATGATGAGAAAATTCTCTCGCTTGAACTCTAAGATTGCCAAGAAGGGATACACCTTTGATCCCAAGAAGAAAGCCTTTCTACCAAGGAGAGATGACAACAAGACTTGCTACAATTGTGGTTATAAAGGCCACATCTCCTATGATTGTCCAAAACCGGACAAAAGAAGAGAGAACCACAAGGGCAAGCATCGCAAGCTTGAAGATAGTGAAGATGATGAAGAAGAGGTCAAGACCAAACTAAGATCCTTTGGGAAGAAGAAACGTGACAAAGGCAAGAAGGCAAGTCTCTTCCCAAAGAAGAGGAAAGGTCCAGAAAAGGTGTTCATGTGTGAGGCAAATGAATGGATCACCGACAAAGAATCAAGTGATGAAGAGAGTGAAACGGAAGAAGAAAGCTTGGCCGGCCCTGCCATTGCCAACAATGATGATTCATCTCTTCATCCACCTCCAATGTGCCTCATGGCTAAAGGTAACACCAAGGTATGTGATGATTCTAGCGATGATGAGCTTTCCCCCGATGACTTAACCTCATTAATAAATGAATACCACACTATCATTAAGAGGGAAAAGAGTAAGGTCAAGGCTCTTGAAGAAACTCGTGCTAAGCTTGAGAGTGCTAACCTCCATTTGCTTGACAAGTATGAAAGCATACTTAAGGAGCATGACACGCTCAAATCTCATGTCAAGCAAGTTGAGGAGGATGAGGCTCAAATCAAGCTAGATCATCATGAGCTTGACTTAGCACACCAAGCACTCTTGGGAAAGCACAATGAGTTAATCCAAGAGCATCAATTACTTAACCTTGCTTATGAAGTTCTTGTTCAAGTATTGAAAAATATAAAGAAACAAACCCTTAATGATAAGGTATCTATTACTTCTCATGCCGCTAATGTCTTGCATAAGTCTTTGCCTTTGAAAGAGAATGCTAGGGAGAAGGACTTGTTGGAAGAAATTAAAAGTCTCCGCACTAGTGTGGCAAGACTATCTAAAGGAGAAGTCAAGCACAAGGAAATCCTCTTCCAACAAGCAAATGCCTTCAACAAGAGAGGACTTGGATCCTTCCCAGTGCCTAACAAAGGAAAGGTGCCCTCACCGGAGCTTAGAACAAGCTTCATCAAGGAAGTTGGTTCCTATTGCCAACATTGTGAGGTCACCTGTCACCATACAAGGGAGTGTCCTATTCCTAACCGGCCTTCTCCAAAATTGCCTACTAACTACAAGTCTACTTTCAATGATCATTATTATCTCTTGAGTAAAGTAGATGGAAAGGTGAAGACAAGGTTCATTGGCAATGACATAAAGGGCATGAAGGGGAAGCTCCCCAAGCAACTTTGGGTCCCAAAAACACTTGTATCACACATACAAGGACCTAAGTTGGCTTGGGTGCCTAAAGTCAAAAATTGAATTCATGTGTGTAGGCGAACTACAAAGCCGGAGGAAAGCATTAGGTACTCGATAGCGGGTGCACTCAACATATGACCGGCAACGATGGTATGTTCACCACCATAGAAAACCCCGACAATCATGAACAAGTCACCTTTGGTGATAACTCTAAGGGGAAGGTAATTGGGTTAGGTAAGATTGCAATTTCAAATGATCTATCTATTTCCAATGTATTGTATGTTAAGTCACTTAGTTTTAATTTACTTGATATTGCACAATTATGTGATCTTGGACTAATGTGCACCTTTAGCAAAAATGATGTTGTTGTGACTAGTGAAACACGCCAAGAACTAATCTTCAAAGGATTTCGGCATGGACATCTCTACCTAGTAGACTTCTCCAACAAGGATGCTAGCTTGACCACTTGTCTTTTCACTAAGACGAGTTTGGGTTGGCTATGGCATCGACGCATAGCGCACATTGGAATGAGCAAGCTCAAGAAGTCATTCAAGCTAAGGATGGTGACCGGCGTAAAGGATGTCACATTTGAGAAGAACAAGCTTTGTAGCGCTTGTCAAGCCGGGAAGCAAGTTGCTTCTCACCACCCGATGAAGACAATGGTGTCAACATCCAAGCCACTTGAGTTGATCCACATGGACCTCTTCGGACCGTCCACATATCAAAGTCTTGGCGGTAACCTCTATTGTCTTGTTATAGTTGATGACTACTCTTGTTATGCTTGGACTTTGTTTCTAGGTGACAAGAGTGAAACTATGGAAGTGTTCAAGACCTTCGCTAACCGTGATCAAAGGGAATTTCAAATTCCCATCATCAAGGTCCGGAGTGACAACGACACCAAATTCAAGAACTACAACATTGGGGAGTGGTGTGATCGTGAAGGCGTGAAGCATGAGTTTTCGGCCACATACACTCCTCAACAAAATGGTGTCGTTGAAAGGAAGAACAAGACTCTCATCACTCTTGCACGAGCAATGCTTGATGACTATAGCACGTCCGAGAAGTTTTGGGCCAAAGCAATCAACACGGCGTGCCATGCCGCAAATCAGGTCTACCTACATGGACTACTTCAAAAGACCCCGTACGAACTTCTCATTGGGAGAAATCCCAACATCTCCTATTTCCAAGTCTTTGGGTGCAAATGCTACATCTACCGCAAGAAAAGGCTCCGTAAGTTTGAAAGAAGATGTGATGTTGGTATCTTTCTTGGTTATGCATCAAACTCAAAAGCATATTGGGTATTCAACCAAACCTCCGATTTAGTTGAGGAAGGTTGTGATGTTGAGTTTGATGAAACTAATGGCTCCCAAGGGGAGAGTTTTGGTCATGATGAAATAGATGATGAGCCTCTACGAGAAGCTATGAAGAACATGACCATTGGAGAAATCAAGCCTAAAGTTGAGGAGAGCCATGATCAAGGGGGGGCTTCAAGTTCCAACACCAACACATCTATGGCGCCTCAAGTTGACGAAGAAGAGAAAGATGATCCATTGCCGACACAAGATTCACAAGCCACACAACATCAAGAAGAAGAACAAGTCCATGATCAAGTCCAACCACAAGAAGAGCAACACGAATCACCACCGCCAAGTGCTTCACAACCACTTATGAGGCATGGACGCATCTCCAAGGCGCATCCGATTGACCAAATTATCGGAAGTCTGTCAAGGGGAGTAAGTACACGTTCTTGCCATTTTGCTATGTTTTTTGAGCACTACTCATTTGTTTCATGTGTAGAACCCACTCACATTGAGGAAGCACTCCAAGATCCAAATTGGGTGATGGCCATGCAAGAAGAACTCAACAACTTCATCCGCAATGAAGTTTGGGTGTTGGAGGAGCGACCCAAGGACAATAACGTCATCGGAACAAAGTGGGTGTACCACAACAAACAAGATGAGAACGGCGTTGTGGTCTGCAACAAGGCAAGACTTGTGGCCAAGGGTTTCTCGCAAGTTGAAGGACTAGACTTTGGGGAGACATTTGCTCCAGTCGCCCGACTAGAAGCCATCCATATACTTCTTGCCTTTGCATCACATCATAACATAAAACTTTACCAAATGGATGTGAAAAGTGCCTTTATTAATGGTTATATTAACGAGCTTGTTTATGTTGAACAACCTCCCGGGTTTGAAGATCCGAGGAATCCTAATCATGTGTTTAGGTTGCACAAGGCGCTCTACGGGCTCAAGCAAGCACCTAGAGCGTGGTATGAACGACTACATGATTTCTTGATCATGTAAGGATTCAAGATCGGGAGGGTGGACACTACACTCTTCACCAAAGACATCAACGGGGAGCTATTTATTTGTCAAATTTATGTCGATGATATTATTTTTGGTTCAACTAACGAAGCTCTTAGCCATGAGTTTGGCAAAATGATGTCTAGGGAATTCGAGATGTCAATGATTAGAGAGCTCAACTTCTTCCTTGGATTTCAAATCAAGCAACTTCGAGAGGGGACCTTCATCTATCAAGAAAAGTATACCAAGGACCTCTTGAAGAAATTTGAGATGGGAGATTGTAGCTCAAGAAGCACTCCAATGGCAACAAATTGTCACCTCGACGCGGATAAGGACAGTAAACCTATTGACCAATCTAATTACCGTTCTATGATTGGTTCATTGCTTTATCTTACTGCATCTAGGCCCGATATCATGTTTAGTGTATGTTTGTGTGCTCGCTTTCAAGCGGCAGCTAAAGAATCGCATCGGAAGGCGGTCTTTAGGATACTTAGGTATCTCAAGCATACCTTTAGTGTTGGCTTGTGGTACCCCAAAGGTGCAAAATTCCATCTCTTGGGTTACTCGGATTTGGACTTTGCCGGATGCCGTGTGGATCGCAAGAGTACCTCCGATGGGTGCCACTTGCTTGGGCGTTCCCTAGTATCTTGGTCTAGCAAGAAGCAAAATTCCGTTGCTTTGTCCACGGCGGAAGCAGAATATATAGCGGCCGGTGCATGTTGTGCCCAAATTCATTATATGAAGCAAACCCTTTTGGACTTTGGTATTAAACTTGGTTGTGTGCCTCTCCTTTGTGACAATGAAAGTGTGTTTAAGATTGCTAAAAACCCCATTCAACACTCCCGCACTAAGCACATTGATATTCGCCATCACTTCTTGCGTGACCATGAAGCTAAGGGAGACATCTCCTTGCGAGATGTTAGGTCCGAAGAACAATTGGCGGATATCTTCACTAAGCCACTTGATGAGAAAACTTTTTCTAAACTAAGAAGTGAATTAAATGTGCTAGATGCATCGAACGTCATGTAAGTTGCCATGGTCATGTAAGAATGATCACATATAGGTCTTGTCTAACTTTCATAGGATAGGGGTGAGCAAGGGTTAGCTTGGGATGGTGGTTCTCTTGGGTTTCCCCAAGGCTTGGAGTGGCTCTCCCTGAAGAAGCCTTTGAAAGGTTCAAATTTGGCAAGATAGATTTAAATTTATGTCTTGCATGATGCGTGCCATATAGACTTGCACTCACATTTAATTTCTTGCATTATAAATTGTTTGGCATTGCATACGGAAGATTTTCACAAAGGGGAACCCACTTCATGATAAAGAGACTTGTTTGAAATGCAATATCTCAACTCATATGAGGTGGAAAGAACAAAATGTTAGGTGCGTTAATGCCTAAAGGAACATGCTTCAAAGTTATAGAAGTCTTCATCCTGTAGCTCACAAAGCATGGGCCTTAAATTTTATTTGGATGTTTTTCTTCCTTATTTTCTTTAGTGTTCTATTTGCTTTAGGGCTTAGCCAAGTTATTGGCAACTAGTCTTCTTGAGGGGTAAGGGGTTGCCCAAAAAGTCCTAAGACATGTGTTTTCTCGTGTTTGTTTGTTTGAGTCAAAGGACATATATGGGATGTTGCTGTTTTGTAGTCATCGGATTGTCCGATGCTTAGGGTAGAATCATCATCGGATCAGTTTGTGCTCAAGTGCCAAGGGTCAACTCAATCAGAAAGTCAAATCAACCGATGAGTTCATTCTGAGAAACACCAGAGCATCCGATGTTCTCATTTCTGGAGTTGTGCCAAAATCAACCGATGCTAATCCTCTCATCGTCGGAGCATCCGATGCCAATGGAACTTTTGGAATACCCTTACTGTACCATTCAACTGATGCAGCCCTCATCGTAACGTCGGTTCATCCGATGTTAAATTTTGAGCTAGGGTTCGGGCCCCACCTTTTAGCGCACCCCTTCACTCTCCTTTCCTCTCCCCGACTCCGCCACTCAGAGCCCGACGCCTCACCTCCGCCGCCGCCACTCCGCGCCTCCGGCCACCGCCGCCCTCTAGCTGCCGCCGCCTCCGGCCGCCGCAGCGCTGCCGCCACCGCTCCACACAGCGCCGCCGCCATCGCCCCACGTAGCGCCACCACTGCCCTGCGCCGCCGTCCTAGGCGCCGTGCCGCAGCCCTCTGCGCCACCGTGCTGCAGCCCTCCGGTCGACGTGCTATCCATCGCACCGCCGCTAGGGATCGCCGGCCGCGTCGATCTTTGCGTCGCCGTCTCGTGCGCCCGAGCTCGTTGTCCCGCGTGCTCATCTTCGTCGTCGTCATGGGCCGTGACAAGAAGGGAAAAGGCAAGGCTATTGAGGAGCCGGCCGCTAAGAAGCAGAAGTTGTCGAAGGAGGCGAAGAAAGCTTTGATGGCCGCTCGCGCTGCTGAGGAGCGAGAGCGTGGTCGAGGAGGATCGTTGAGGATCCGTGAGGCCTGACAGAGGCAGCCTCCTGTTCCAGAGGAGCCAGAGGAGGAAGAGGAGCCCGAAGTGCCACTTGTTCGTCGTCGCTCAGTCAGGACCCGTGGTGGTCATCCAGCTGCATCCCCGAGACCGAGACCGTCAGCAACTGACCTTCGAGAGGACAGGGCGGCCCAGAGAGCCGTCTATGAGATGGACACCAACGTCCGTGTTGGTGAGGGTGTCCACTTGACAGATTACAGGAAGTTGAAGGCTAAGCAGCTCAGGAAGCTCAGGTGGAGCATTTTACTTGAGGAGTGGTTCCTGCAGCCCAGAGAGTCACTTGTGGACAGCCGCTTTTGGACCCTGACACAGGCATCACTGTACGATACTTACAGACGTCGGGGCCATAAGCTCTTCCAGCACAATTTTCTGGATTGGGATCAGTTTGCACTTGCAGCCGGGACAGATATACACCCTTACTTTGAGAGGTATAGAGGGCTAGTGGAGCTGATGTCTTACGATACGGGTGCCTACGTGGAGGACTGGGTCCGAGTGTTCTACGCCACACTCTACGTTTCTGAGGGCCGCAGATCCATTGATTTCATGTTTATGGGCCAGCATCACCATCTGACTAGGCAGACTTTGGGACAACTGCTAGGAGTGGATCTTCACGACACATGCCTACACGAGAGAGTGTATGGATAGGCTGACCCACTGAGGAGGCCACTCACTCGAGGTGTGGCACCACCGCTTGAGGAGATACGGTCACAGTTTGCTCAGCCTTTCTCTCCAGACCAACTGAGGGTATCGGCTCTACTCACTCCAGCTGCACGCACTATGCACCTTGCCTTGCGCCGCACACTTATGTCGAGGTCTGAATACCTTGAGGGGTTCACCAGCTTGCAGTAGACTCTCCTGTTCTATGTTATGAACGGAATGGAGTTCGACATTGTGGATATCCTGATTTGTGAGATGGAGGACATCATTACCGATGGAGTTGGGATGATGAGGCAGCTTGTGTTTGGTCACTGGATCAGTTACTTGCTCTACATGATAGCTCCAGAGGGGTCTGCCTTATGTGACAGTCTCACCGACGAGAGCATCATACGGTTCGGACACTACCGTGCTCCAGCTCCTGGAGACCGCCGCCTTGGCCGCCCAGTTGAGCGTCAGGTCCGTGCCCGTCTCTCAGAGAAAGATTGGTCAGACCTAGAGAAGGAAGATGAGATACTAGCACAGGCAGAGGCTCAGGGTGGGGATCTCCAGCACATTTGGTCCGAGAGTGACACCAGTGACAGTGTCGATGAGTACTTCCCTCCTCCTCCCTCACCCAGGCAGCACGACGCGGAGGTTGGAGGCTCGACTGTGCCACCTCCTACTCCACCTCCGGTGTTAGAGGCACAAGTCTCTCAGCCATCGGAGCTTACCTCCCCACTTCAGCAGATGGTTGAGCAGCAACGTCTGGATAGGCTTGCAGCTGAGTAGGCCCGAGCTAAGCAGGCTGAGCGTCTCTTGGAGCTCCAGCAGCAGGAGATGCAGCGACAGATAGCCCGTGAGAGGCGAGAGGACACTAACAGGCTGACTGGATTGATTGATCAGATGCACCAGCGCTCTCTCGACCAGCAGCAGCAGACGCAACAGGCTATGATGGGCATCCTGGGGTTGATCACTAACCTATACACTTAGACCAGGATTGCCCTACTGTCGCAGCTTCCAGGCCTAGCTCCAGGTCTGCCTGTGTTAGATATAGTTTCAGCTCAAGTGCCGACTACGTCGACTGCTAGCTCCAGGCGCACCTATCCACTCTCCCCTGCCGGCTATGACTCTTTTCCATCAGACCCGGCGTCCGTTGTCAGTGCCCCACTACCTGCAGATCAGACTCAGCAGGCACCGACAGCAGCTCTTGCACCCCGTCACTTCTACTCCAGCCTCAGCAGCCGCAGGCAGCAGCTCCGACGACAGCACCACCAACAGTGACCAGTTCATCATCGCCCCGAGCGCTCAGGATCTTTAGGCACTCGACTTCCTTTTTGGTGTCTTGATGCAAAGGGGGAGAAGAGTCAGGGGGAGGGTTAGCTTAGTCCCAGGGGGAGTCCTAGCTGTAGGGGGAGTTTATCTTTTTGGGAGTCTTTTGTAATTTGGAGATTTGCTACTCTTTTGCTATTCATTGAGTATTCGTGTGCAACTTAATTATCTTGAGTTATTGATCATCGAGCTTTCGAGTTATTGATCGCATTTGAGTCTTCAAGTTTAAGTGTGCCAAATCTTGTACTTATTGCATATCTTCTTGAGTATCGTATTGTCAATTTCATTACTATTATGCTTTACTCGTTGTGTTGTCATCAATCACCAAAAATGGGGAGATTGAAAGCATCTAGGCCCCCATGAGGTATGGTTTCGGTGATTAATGACAACCGCTGGATTTTACTAATGAATTTGTGGATGCAAGGTCTCTCGTATATCTCATCACACTTAATGGATTCTACACTTATATAATCTACTGGTCATTGGATACGATTGGAGACCCCTTAACAAATCATTCTATGAGGTCAATCGATTTTTATGAAGATTAGAAGAAAAAGCTCATATGTCAAAATTATTCAACCAAAATTGACAGCACTCAATACTTGGTAATCATCAGAAGAACATTTCAAACCAATGTCTAAGAGGTCAATCGAGCAAATTCCAAAAGAATCACTTAGAACAACTCGAAGCAAACAAAATCAACTCATCGGATCAACCGATGTTTCCATAAAACAATACATCGATCGAGTTGGTTTATCGAAGAAGAAGACCTTAGAACTAAGTACTCACCGGATCATCTGATGATGAAGGGAATGTTACATCGGTCCATCAGTACAGTAAGCAATCTCCCTGGACCAAGTGTAACACCGAACCATCCGATGTACAACTATAAACACATCGGTCAATCACTCCAGTAAGCATTAATTCTGAACCAATCCTGGATGAAGTGCCACCGGATCATCCGATGATGAGACAAGTGTAACATTGGTCTATCAACGGTCATATCTGACACAGTGACATCAGCTAATTTGGATTCGACCAATGACAACTGAAGGGGGAACATCGGATCATCCAGTGTTCGCAGAACAGTGATATCAGCCTACTTTTCCAACGGCTATTTCGTGGAGGCTGGCTATTTATACCCCTTCAACCAGTCTATTCGATAAGTCTTGACAACCAGAGCTACTCTACACATTCTCAAGCATTCAAGACGTTGAGCTACCACTTCTACATCATCTACACCACTTACACACCAAGAGATAGGCTAGAACTTGCTAGAGATAGTGCTTGTGTGCTTCCTTTCTTGGTGATTGGAGTCTCTAGTGTAGTGAGAGCTGTAAGGGAGTGTCCCTTGGTGATTGTATTGGAGAGAGCCTTTCGGAGCTTGCCAAGACGGTTGTGGAAGCCCGGAGGATCCAACTTGTACAAGGCTTCCACCTTGCTGAGGTTGGCGAATGGAGAAGTATAGTGAAGATCCCTGATCTCGGTGACTTGGGAGTGGCTATACCCTTTGGTGGGTGCCACAACATGGACGTAGGAAGATCTTGACGATCTTGCCGAACCACGGGATAAATCTCCGTGTCCTCGTGTCTCCTCGGGAGTTTGTGCTTTCTTCCTCTCCCCTTACACTTATGTATTTCATATATCACAAAGTTACTATTCACTTGACTACATAGTTTGTTTGCATAGGGAATTGGGATTTTAGCAATTAAGTGTTTATCGCTTTAATTTTTGAAAAGAAGTCTAATTCACCCCCCTCTTGGGCATTCGATCCTTACATTACTTTATAAATTTCAAAATTCATCAACATCACAGTCATGCACCCTACTCCTTAAACCAACCCATCAATCTTCTTCTTCCGCAAATAGTTTTCGTTTCCGCAAATCAGCAGGTTCGACTAAGTCATCGATTTCTTCAGTTTCCAATTATGATTCTGTTTCTGCTTCCATGCCAGTCTCGATATCTTGAGCGTCTCCAACTAAGTCATCAAGTCATACACCGGGCTCGACTGAGAAGGAGTCTGGCATTTCTTCCTCTTGGTAGACCTCATCAGCCTCAGCTTCCTCATGGTCATCATCATCTCTTGGAGCGTATAACCGCTCACGAGATTTCACCTTATGTACCACCCACCAAGCCTTGAATTTATTGCATAGATAAGGTAGATAGTACACTTGCTCTACTTGGTGTGCAAGAACTAATGAATCAAATCCTTTCAACCGTTCCTTGTGTTTTACTTCGACCGTGCCAAATTCATTTACTCAAATTCCACGAATGGAATCAAACCATTCACAGTCAAAGAATACTACTCGAACTGTCTTGTTTCCGACAAAAGTGAATTCAAGGATTTTTTTGAATAATCCCGTAGTAATGACTTTCACGTTCTTGCGGATCGATTGCCCTCATCACAACTCTGTTATTACATGTTGCCGCGAGAGGACGAAGAGATTCAAATTGAGTTGTACGGAATTGAAAGCCGTTGACGTCATATCGACCATAGCTTCTAACGTTAACCACTTGTAAGGATCGAATGCCCAAGAGGGGGGGTGAATTGGGCTTCTTTACAAATTCTAAGAAATAAAACTTAATTCCTAAAAGCCCAATTCCCTACACAAACTATCTATGCATTCAAGTAAATAGGAACTTTGCGAAATATAAAATGCGTAAATGTAAGGGAAAGGAGGAGGATGCAAACTCCCGAGGAGCCACGACGATTTATCACGTGGTTCGGTAAGATCGTCAAGATCTTCCTACATCCACGTTGTGGCACCCACCAAAGGGTTTTTCCACACCCAAGTCACCGAGATGAGGGATCTTCACTATTCCTCTCCGTTTGCCAACTTCGGCAAGGTGGAGCTCAAGCCTTGTACAACTTCGACCCTCCGGGCTTCCACAAACGCCTTGGCAAGCTCCGGAAGTCTCCTCACAGTTACAAACACCAAGGGCACTCCCTTGAGACTCTCTCACTATCCTAGAGAGTCCACTCACTCAGAATGGAGGCACACAAGCTCTCTCTCTAGCTAGTTCTAGCCTAACTCTTGGTGTATAGGTGATCGAAATGGTGTGGAAGTGATTGCTCTTGGTTTTAAATGCTTGTGGATGTGTTGATAGTGTCTGGTGATCAAGACTTTTTGAAATGACAGGATTAGGGGGTATTTATAGCCAGCCTCCTCGAAATAGCCGTTGGAAAAGTAGGCTGACAGAACTTTACTGTGAACACCGGATGATCCGATGTCTCCCCTTTAGTTATCATCGGTCAAGTTTACTTTAGTTGACGTCATTGTGTCAGATATGACCATTGTTAGACCGATGTTGCTCCTGTCTTCTCATCGGATGATCCGGTGGCTCTTCCTCCAGAATTGACTCAAACTTGATGCTTACTGGAGTGATTGACTGATGTGTATATTTCTGTACATCGGATGATACGGTGCTACACTTGGTCCAATGATATTGCAAACTGTACTGATGGACCGATGTAGATGAGCCATTCACATCGGATGATCCTGTGAGTGCTTTGTTCTGAGGTCTTCTTCTTCAGTTGAACCAACTCGACCGATGTGTATATTTCTGGAACCATCGGTTGATCCGGTGAGTTGATTTTGTTTGCTTCGAGTTGTTTCTAAGTGATTTTATATCTTGCTCGATTGACCTCTTTGATATTTGTTGCAAAGGCATTTCTGATGATCTTCAAGATTGAATGTTGTCAATTTAAAGTTGAATGATTTTGACATAAGAGATTTCACTTGTTGTCTTCATATAATTGATTTGATCTCATAAATTGATTGTATATGGGTCTCCAATGACATATTGACATTTGATTGAGTGATTATGGGGACCTCGCATTCACAAATTCATTAGTAAAATCCAATGGTTGTCATTAATCACCGAAACCATACCTCATGGGGGCCTAGATGCTTTCAATCTCCCCCTTTTTGGTGATTGATGACAACACAACAATTAAAGCGCAATAGTAATGAATTTGATAGAATGAAACTTAAACGGATATGTAATGAATACAAGATTATCACACTTAAAACTTGAAGGCTCAAAATCAAGTGATCACAAGATATAGATAGACATCAAATAAGCTCAATCGATTAATAACTTAAGAGTACTCAATAAACACCAAAAGAGTAGCAAAAGCATTGAATTACACAAGATAATAATATCGAATTACAAAGATGGTATAGGTAAACTCCCCCTAAGGCTAGGACACTCCCCTTGAGACTGAGCTATCCTCCCCCTGACTCCTCTAACTCTTCTCCCCCT
Source organism: Tuctoria greenei (assembly GCA_036927565.1). Lineage (NCBI taxonomy): Eukaryota > Viridiplantae > Streptophyta > Magnoliopsida > Poales > Poaceae > Tuctoria > Tuctoria greenei. The sequence goes on along the minus strand of JAYESD010000011.1, from coordinate 124,302,020 downwards.
TTGGCATCAAGACACCAAAAAGGGATCCGAGTGCCTAAGGACCCTGAGAACTGGGCGCGATGACGAACTGGTCACCGTCGCTGTCGTCGGAGCTGCTGCCTAGAGTGGCGGTGGAAGGAGCTGCCGGAGCCGTAGGAGCCACCGTTGGTGCCTACTATGTAGGAGCTACTAGAACAAGGGCACTGACGATGGAGGCCGGCGTCTGCTGGAACAGGGTCGTAGCCGGCAGCGGGGAGTGAATCGGTGCGCCAGGAGCCAGCAATGGAGACATGCTGAATTAAGGGATCGGCGTAGACGGCAGCTGGAGCCAGGACTGGTGGTGGTGGAGCGACGCCTGGCAGCTGCGACGGGAGGGCAATCCCGGTCTGGGTGTAGAGGTTGGTGATCAACCCCAGGATGCCCATCATCGCCTGCTGCGTCTGCTGCTGCTGGTCGAGGGTGCGCTGGTGCATCTGGTCTATGAGCCCCGTCATCCGGTCAGTGTCCTCATGCCTCTCACGGGCGATCTGACGCTGCATCTCCTGCTGCTACTGCTGGAGCTCCAGAAGGCGTGCAGCCTGCTCCGCTCGGGCCTGCTCAGCTGCAAGCCGGTCCAAGCGCTGCTGCTCAACCATCTGCTGGAGGAGCAAAGTGAGCTCTGATGGCTGAGTGACCTGTGCCTCAGTGACGAAAGGTGGAGTAGGTGGTGGCACTGTAGAGCCTCTAGCCTCCGCGTCGTGCTGCCTGGGTGAGGGTGGAGGTGGAAAGTACTCCTCGACACTGTCGTCGATGTCGCTCTTGGACCAGATGTGCTGCAAGTACTCACCCTGTGCCTCTGCCTCAGCCAGCCTCTCATCCTCCTTCTCCATGTCCGACCAGTCCTCCTTAGATAAACGAGCCCTGACCTGACGCTCGACTGGACAGCCAAGGCGGCGGTCTCCAGGAGCTGGGGCACGGTAGTGACCAAACCGTGTGACACTCTTGTCAGTGAGACAGTCATGCACGGCGGACTCCTCAGGGACCATCATGGAGAGCAGGTAGCTGATCCAGTGTCCATACATTAGCTGCCTCATCATCCCCACTCCGTCTGTGATCACATCCTCCATCTCGCATATGAGGACGTCCACTATGTCGAACTCCATCCCGTTCATGATGTAGAACAGGAGGGTCTGCTGCAGGCTAGTGAACCCCTCTAAGTAACCGGACCTCGGCAGGAGCGTGCGGCGCAAGGCGAGGTGCACTGTGCGCGCAGCTAGAGTCAACAATGCCGGTACCCTCGGCTGGTCAGGAGAGAAAGTATGACCGAACAAAGAGCGGATCTCCTCCAGTGGTGGTGTCACTCCTCCAGTGAGCGGCCTCCTCGGCGGATCTGCCATGCCATAGACCCTCTCATGCATGCAAGTGTCGTGCAGGTCCACTCCCAGTAGCTGTGCCGGCGTCTGCCTTGTCATGTGATGGTGCTGTCCCATGAACATGAAATCAATCGATCTTCTGCCCTCAGAGACGTAGAGGGTGGCGTAGAACACGCGGACCCAATCCTCCACATAGGCACTCCTCTCATAGGACATAAGCTGCACCAAACCTCTGTACCTCTCAAAGAATGGGTGAATCTCCGTCTCGGCAGCCAGAGCGAGCTGATCCCAGTCCAGAAAGTTGTGCTGGAACAACTTGTGGCCTCAGCGTCTGTAGGTCTCGTAGAGTGACGCCTGTGTCACAGTCTAGAAACGACTGTCCACAAGGGCTTCTCTGGGCTGCGGGTACCATTCCTCAAGTAGCACACTCCACCTGAGTCTGCGGAGCTGCTTGGCCTTCATCTTCTAGTAGTCAGTCAACCGGACTCCTTCAGCGACATGGACAGTGGTGTCCATCTCGTAGATGGCTCGCTGGGCCTCCCTGTCCTCACGACGATCAGCAACCGCCGGTCTCGGACGTGGAGCTGCCGCGGGATGACCCCCACGGGTCTGGGCTGAGCGCCGGCGGACGAGACGCTCTTTCGGCTCTTCTTCGGCCTCGGAGTCATCGATCACAGGAGGCTGCCTCGTACGAGCCTCACGGATCCTCAGTGATCCCCCTCGGCCACGCTCATGCTCCTCGGCGGCGCGAGCGGCCATCAACACCTTCTTCTCCTCCTTCGACAAATTTTGCTTCTTCGCAGCTGGCTCCACGATGGCCTTTCCCTTGTTCTTCTTGTCGCGAGCCATTGCAATCGGGCGCGTGAACAGAGTCGATGACGTCGAACACACGGAACGGCGACGCGGAGATCAACGCGGCCGGAAACCCTAGCGACGACGAAACGGCGACCGTTGAGGGTGGTGGTGGTGTGGCTGGGCGGCGGTGGTGCACGAGCGGTGGTCGGCGGCGCAGGAGCGGCGGCGGCGGCGCTTGGGTGGAGCGGCGGCGGCGCTTGGTGATGGAGGCGGCGGCCTTGGGCGGCGGCGGCTGCAGTGGAGGCGAGTGGCGGCAGTGGCGATGGTGCTGCGGTGGTGCGGCGACCGGAGGCGGCGGGCGGCGACGGGCGGCAGCGGCCGGAGGGCGGCGGCGGCGTCCGGCAGCGGTGGTGGCGCAAGGGCGAGTGAGGTCGGCGGCGGAGGTGCGTGGCGGCGTCGGGATCGGGAGAGAGAAGGGAAAAAGGCGAACGGCCGTTTAAATAGTGAGTCCCAAACCCTAGCCGACTTTTTAACACGGGATGGACCGATGTTGAACGATAGATGCATCGGTCGAATGCCACAGTAAGGGTTTTTAGAAAAGTGCCGTTGACACCGGATGGACCGACGTTGAAGGATGGGAGCATCGGTCGAATGGCACAGTAAGGGTATTCAAAAATGGAATGTTGACACCGGATGGTCCAACGTGGGATGAAGTAGCATCGGTGGAATTTGGCACAGCTCCAGAATTGTGAACACCGGATGGACCGATGCTTTTCAGGATGAACTCGTCGGTCGATTTGTCACACTTGACAGAACTGACTCTTGGAGATTGAACACCAATTAGTCCGATGAGAGATTGACCTAGGCATCGGATGGTCCGATGACTACTTAAACAACAACATCCCATATATGTCCTTTGAACAAACAAACAATCAATGAGAAACACATGTCTTAGGACTTTTTGGGCAACCCCTTACCCCTCAAAGATACTAATATGCCAATAACTTGGCTAGGCCTTAAAGCAAATGGGACATCGAGAAAAAATAGGAGGAAATTATCCAAATAAAATGTAAGGCCCATGCTTTGTGAGATAGAGTATGAAGACTTCTATCTCTTTAGAGCATGTTCCTCTGGGCATTAACGCACCTAACATTTTGTTCTTTCCACCTTATATGAGTTGAGATATTGCATTTCAAACAAGTCTCTTTCTCATGAGGTGGGTTCCCCTTTGTGACAATCTACCGTATGCAATGCCAAACATTTTATAATGCAAGAAATTATAAGTCTATATGGAAGGCATCATGCAAGGCATAAAATAAATCTATCTTGCCAAATTTGAACCTTTCAAAGGCTTCTTCAGGGAGAGCCACTCTCCAAACCTTGGGAAAACCCAAAAGAATGTCCATCCCAAGCTAACCCTTGCTCACCCCTATCCTTTGAGAGTTAGGCAAGACCTATATGAAGTGCATTCTTACATGACGTTTGTTGCATCTAGCACATTTAACTCACTTCTTAGCCTAGAAAAAGTTTCCTCATCAAGTGGTTTAGTGAAGATATCCGCCAATTGTTCTTCGGACCTAACACCTCGCAATGAGATGTCTCCCTTAGCTTCATGGTCCCTCAAGAAATGATGGCAAATATCAATGTGCTTAGTGCGGTAGTGTTGAACGGGGTTTTTAGCTATCTTAACCGCACTCTCATTGTCACAAAGGAGAGGCACACAACCAAGTTTAATACCAAAGTCCAAAAGGGTTTGCTTCATATAAAGAATTTAGGCACAACATGATTATGGGCCTAGATGCGGTAAGATAAAGCAATGAACCATTTATAGAATGGTAGTTAGATTGATCAATAGGTTTACCGTCCTTATCCGCGTCGAGATGACAATTTGTTGCCATTGGAGTGCTTCTTGAGCTACAATCTCCCATCTTAAATTTCTTCAAGAGGTCCTTGGTGTACTTCTCTTGATAGACGAAGGTCCACTCTTGAAGTTGCTTAATTTGAAATCCAAGGAAGAAGTTGAGCTCTCCAATCATTGGCATCTCGAATTCCCTAGATATCATTTTGCCAAACTCATGTCTAAGAGCTTTGTTAGTTGAACCAAAAATAATATCATCGACATAAATTTTACAAATGAATAATTCTCCGTCTATGTGTAGATGTTGAAACTTGAAGCTCCCCCTTGATCATGGCTCTCCTCAACTTTAGGCTTGTCACAACATCGTTCTTGCTAAAAGTGCATGTTAGCCCAAAATCACAAAATTTGTGCAATAGAAAGCAAAATTTAAACTAAGTGACTTAACATGCAACAATTGAAATAAATAAACCATGAAAAATACAATCTTACCCAACCAAATTACCTTCCCCTTAGAATTATCACCAAAGGTGACTTGTTCATGATTGTCGGGGGGTCCTCTATGGAGGTGAACATACCATCATTGCTGGTCATGTATTGAGTGTACCCGCCATTGAGTACCCAATGCTTTTCACCGGCTTTGTAGTTCACCTACACACATGAATTCAATTTTTTATTTTTGGCACCCAAGCCAACTTAGGTCCTTGTATGTGTGATACAAGTGTCTTTGGGACCCAAAGTTGCTTGGGGAGCTTCCCCTTCATGCCCTTTATGTCATTGCCGATGAACCTTGCCTTCACCTTGCCATCTACTTAAGAGATAATAGTGATCATTGAAAGTAGACTTGTAGTTAGTAGGCAATTTTGGAGAAGGTCGGTTAGGAAGAGGACACTCCCTTGTGTGGTGGCCGGTGACCTCACAATGTTGGCAATAAGAACCAACTTCCTTGACGAAGCTTGTTCTAAGCTCCGATGAGGGCACCTTTCCTTTGTTGGGCACCGGGAAGGATCCAAGTCCTCTCTTGTTGAAGGCCTTTGCTTGTTGGAAGAGGATTTCCTTGTGCTTGACTTCTCCTTTTGATAGTCTAGCCACACTAGTGCGGAGACTCTCAATTTCTTCCAACAAGTCCTTCTCCCTAGCATTTTCTTTCAAAGACAAGGACTTGTTCAAAGCATTAGTAGCATGAGAAGTAATGGATATCTTATCATTAAGAGTTTGCTTCTTCATATCTTTTAACTCTTGATCAAGCACTTCATAAGCAAGATTAAGTGTTTGATGCTCTTGGATTAACTCATTGTGCTTTCCCAAGAGTGCTTGGTGGGCTAAGTCAAGCTCATGATGATCTAGCTTGATTTGAGCCTTATCCTCCTCAATTTGCTTGACATGAGACTTGAGCGTGTCATGCTCTTTAAGTATGCTTTCATACTTGTCAAGCAAATCGATGTTAGCACTCTCAAGTCTAGCACGAGTTTCTTCAAGAGTTTTAACCTTACTCTTTTCCCTCTTAATGATAGCATGATATTCATTTACTAAAGAAGTAAAATCATCGAGGGAAAGCTCATCATCGCTAGAATCATCATATACCTTGGTGTTACCTTTAGCCATGAGGCACATGGGAGGTGGATGTAGAGGTGAGTCGTCATTGTTGGCAATGGCAAGGCCGGCCAAACTTTCTTCTTCCGTTTCACTCTCTTCATCACTTGACTCTTTGTCGGTGATCCATTCATTTGCCTCACACATGAACACCTTTTGAGGACCATTTCTCTTATTTGAGAAGAGTTTTGCCTTCTTGCCCTTGTCATATTTCTTCTTCCCAAAGGATCTTTGTTTGGGTTTGGCCTCTTCTTCATCATTTTCACTGTCTTCTAGCTTGCAATGCTTGCTCTTGTGGTTCTCTCTTGTTTTGTCCGGTTTTGGACAATCATAGGAGATATGACCTTGATCACCACTATTATAACAAGTCTTGTTGTCATCTTTCTTTGGTAGAAATGCTTTCTTTTTGGGATCAAAGGTGTATCCCTTTTTGGCAATCTTGGAGCTCAAGCGAGAGAACTTTCTCATCATTGATGCAAGATCATCATCGTCATCTTCACTTGATGCTTGCTCTTCTTCCCTTGAGCTAGGCTCAACCACCTTCTTCTTCTTGAGGCTTGTTTTCTTGGTGGAGGCTTTTAGCGCAATTGTTTTTGAAGATGATTGCTCCATCATCCCAAGCACACTCATCTCATGAGCGTGAATTTCTCCAATGAGCTCCGAAACTTCAATGTGGTCAAGAGACTCTTTTTGGAGCATGGAGTTGATGATGTTGTACTTTTGCTTGAGAAGGAGCATGAGGATCTTGCGGTTGATGAGTCCCTTGCCAAGAGAAGCAATGTCAAGAGCATTAATTTCTTCAATAAGCACATTAAAGCGAGAGAACATCTCATTAACATTTTCATTAGGTAGCATCTTAAATTCATCATATTTTGCTTTAAGCATGTGATATTTAAGTTCCTTGACTCGAGAAGAGCCCTCATGAATCTCTCTTAAGCAAGCCCAAATGTCACAAGCTTTTTCTTTACTAGCAATCCTAGCAATCTTGACTAATACATTCATAGATTGCATTCCTAGCTTTAGCATCCCATTTAATTTGATCACCAACATAATTATGTTCTCCAAACCCCGCGTGGGTCGCTTCCCATACTTCGGGAGCAATAGCCTCTAGATAAGCGCGCATGCGTGCTTTCCAATAGGCAAAGTTCTTGCCCTCGAAGATAGGAATCGAACCCCCAACCTTGGCCATTTTAGCTCTCTAGCGGTGAAGCTAGAATGATCCTATGAGCATCCTTGCTCTCATACCAATTGTAAGGATCGAATGCCCAAGAGGGGGGGGGGGTGAACTGGGCTTCTTTACAAATTCTAAGCAATAAAACTTAATTCCTAAAAGCCCAATTCCCTACGCAAACTATCTATGCATTCAAGTAAATAGGAACTTTGCGGAATGTAAAATGCATAAACGTAAGGGAAAGGAGGAGGATGCAAACTCCCGAGGAGACACGAGGATTTATCCCGTGGTTCGGTAAGATCATCAAGATCTTCCTACATCCATGTTGTGGCACCCACCAAAGGGTTTTGCCACACCCAAGTCACCGAGACGAGGGATCTTCACTATTCCTCTCCGTTTGCCAACTTCGGCAAGGTGGAGCTCAAGCCTTGTACAACTTCGACCCTCCGGGCTTCCACAAACGCCTTGGCAAGCTCCGGAAGTCTCCTCATAGTTACAAACACCAAGGGCACTCCCTTGAGGCTCTCTCACTATCCTAGAGAGTCCACTCACCCAGAATGGAGGCACACAAGCTCTCTCTCTCTCTAGCTAGTTCTAGCCTAACTCTTGGTGTATAGGTGATCGAAATGGTGTGGAAGTGATTGCTCTTGGTCTTGAACGCTTGTGGATGTGTTGATAGTGTCTGGTGATCAAGACTTTTTGAAATGACAGGATTAGGGGGTATTTATAGCCAGCCTCCCCGAAATAGCCGTTGGGAAAGTAGGCTGACAGAACTTTACTGTGAACACCGGATGATCCGATGTCTCCCCTTTAGTTATCATCGGTCAAGTTTACTTTAGCTGACGTCATTGTGTCAGATATGACCGTTGTTAGACCGATGTTGCTCCTGTCTTCTCATCGGATGATCCGGTGGCTCTTCCTCCAGAATTGACTCAAACTTGATGCTTACTGGAGTGATTGACCGATGTGTATATTTATGTAGATCAGATGATCTGGTGCTACACTTGGTCCAATGATATTGCAAACTGTACTGATGGACCGATGTAGATGAGCCATTCACATCAGATGATCTGGTGAGTGCTTTGTTCTGAGGTCTTCTTCTTCAGTTGAACCAACTCGACCGATGTGTATATTTCTAGAACCATCGGTGGTGAGTTGATTTTGTTTGCTTCGAGTTGTTTCTAAGTGATTTTGTATCTTGCTCGATTGACCTCTTTGATATTTGTTGCAAAGGCATTTCTGATGATCTTCAAGATTGAATGTTGTCAATTTAAAGTTGAATGATTTTGACATAAGAGATTTCACTTCTTGTCTTCATATAATTGATTTGATCTCATAAATTGATTGTATATGGGTCTCCAATGACATATTGATTTCATTTGATTGAGTGATTATGGGGACCTCACATTCACAAATTCATTAGTAAAATCCAATGGTTGTCATTAATCACCGAAACCATACCTCATGGGGGCCTAGATGCTTTCACCACTCCATAGGATAGTTGTCGCAAATCTTCATGGACGTTGACATCTTTTTTGCACTGTTCAAGATATGAAGTTATTAGAAAACATAAGCATTCTTAAGTTATAAGAAAACATTGTTAATATTGATAAGTTAACGAGAAAACGTTACATGATCTCCAAACCAGGAAAGAAAATTAGATCCCCCGTTTATTCCTTCCTGTCAAATCTGTTCTATTTGTTTTCTCATGGGTTGATGTCTATGTCTCAAATTTTGCTTGTCGAACATACTGCACAAAAAGAGAACCTTTTAGAATAGATGTGTTGCAAAAGATGCTTAAAATCATAAGTGTAGGAGAAACACTTACTTGAAATATTCATCCATTTCATCCATATTAGCGTACATGTAGAAGAAAGCAGCACACCTTCTTTTTCGCTAACGTCGTAGGAAGTGTAAGTACCAACAGTAGTGCCTCTTGTTGCAAAAATGGAGAGATCGCTACAAGGAGGTTGCTCATCCATATTGTACTGCATTGCCGAAGTATTAACATTGTGTTCCCCTGCAAAGTAAACACTTGAGAAGTATCCTACTTCCTTAAGAGTAAAAGCTTCGGCGATGCAACCTTCAACCCTTGCCCTGTTATCAACCATTGGTTTCAGATATCTGAGTGATCTTTTAATATGATACATCCATCTATATTGCACGGGACCGCCTACTTTCGCTTCAAATGGAAGATGAATTAAGAGATGTTGCATTTGATTGAAGAATCCTGGAGGAAAAAAATTCCATCTTACACAAAAGTACCAGAATCTACTTCTCCAACTTAGTCATCATCTCTGGCGTGATTTCTTTAGCACGGAGTTGCCTATAGAAGTGACTAAGCTCGGTGAACACCTTCCACACCGCATTATCAAAGTAGCCTCAAAATATAACAGGCATAAGTCTTTCCATGATTATGTGATAATCATGACTCTTCAACCCAATGAGCTTTCCCGTTTTCACATTCACGACTCGTCTCAGACTAGCTACATAACCATCTGGGAATTTCAACCTTTGCAACCATTCGAGAACTTCTTTCTTTTCTTTAGGTTGAAGACAGAAAGGAGCACGTGGTTTACCACCATTTTTAGAGAGCTCAAGAGTTTGACGGTTACAAAGCTCGGCGAGATCCTTTCGAGCCTTTAAATTGTCTTTTGTTTTGTCTGTCATGTCCATGCATGTGCTTATGATACATTCGGCCATGTTACACTCTTGATGCATGACATCAATGTTGTTCCTTAGAATCAACGACTCCACATACGGTAGCTCCCAAAGTCCACATATGTGAGTCCAATTGTGTTTGTCTCCATAACCTTTGAAATATCCAAGACGATCTTCATCTGGCACCAATTTGTCCAACATATCAGATATTTCTGACCCGTTAAGATGTTTCAGTGGTCCTTTAGTAACAACGGTGTTCTTTCTGAAGACATTCCTCTGTTGTCTAAACAAGTGATTCAGAGGCAATCAATGTCTATGACAATCGAAGTAAGATATCTTGCCTCCATGGGTAAGTCAAAAGCAATCGGTATCCGAGGCACATATCGGACACGTCAACCGACCATGAGTGATTCATCCAAAAAGCATGACGTATGCTGTAAAATCATGGACGGACCACAAATAAGCAGCTCGAAGGTTGAATTTCTGCTTCTTGTAACAGTCGTACGCTTCGACTCCTGTCCACAACATTTTCAACTCTTCGATCAATGGTTTCAACATCACGTTGAGACGTGACCCAGGATGATCCGGCCCAGGTACAATAAGGCTAAGAAACATGAACTCATTCTTCATGCAAAAAGCCGGTGGAAGATTGTACGGAATGACAAAGACAGGCCACCAGGAGTGGGTGAACCCATCTCTCGCCAACCAGATGCGAACATTTCTCGCTTCACGACCGAATTCTGGGTTGAACCGGTCCAGCGCCTTCCATGCCTCACCATGGGCGGGTGTGTCATGACTCCATTGTTCTGACGTTCATCTTCTTTGTGCCATCTCATGTGTCTGGCCATTTTTTTTAAGGAATAGCCGCTTCAACCTCGGTGTCATGGGTAAGTAACTAAGCTGCTTACGTGCGACTTACGTCGTCACAGTATCACCATCGTTATTAACAACTTCGACAAACCTCGGTTGACCACATTTTAAACATTTGTTCTCATTGGCATGCTCTCTCCAGCAAAGCATGCAGTTTTCCAAACACACATCAATCTTCTCGTAGTTCATACCGAGACCAAAAAGAATTTTCTTTGACTTATCCATATCTTTAGGCACTTTGTTGGGATGTGGAAGGGCATCGTTGAACAAATTGATGAGCTCATTGTAACAGTTTTTAGAAAAGAAGAACTTAGACTTAATTGTCGTAAGTCTAGTCACAAAATTGAGGATTGTCATTTTAGTGCGTCTATGTAGCGACTGTTCTGAATATTTGAGAAGTTTGAAGAACTCTTTAACCTCCGTTGTTTGAGGATCCTCCGTAAGCTCTGGTTGTATAGCTTCCAGCATCTCATCCATCATGTCAACCTCTGTGGCATCATCATTGTCTGCTTCCACTTCTTGTACAGCTTGAGAAGCTGTCTCGCCGTGGAAGTTCCACAACTCATAATATGACACGTATCCGTTCGACACAAGTGCATCGTAAGTTCCACTTTGTCCAAAATTTTTCGTTCTGGCATTTCGTACATGGGCACCGCGCCTTATCGCTATTTGACAACGAAAAAGCTTGTTCAACAAAAGCTTATGTCTTGGTGTACCACTCATCTGAGTGACCACCAGTTCTGCTCTTCCAACCAGTATACATCCAACTACGATTTTCACCCATGTTTGACTCCGCAGCTTAAAGCCGGAAAAATTATCGTTAGTTTTTCATTAATTTATGCACGACAAAAAATACCACGTTTCTCAGTCCACCGCCGGCGCAAGCTCCTCTCAGCGCGAGCTCCTCCGCATGCCGCCCCAAGCTGCGCCGCCGCCCTGAGTTGCACCGCCACACCGATCTCCTCTGCTCACCCCTACACATGGCCCACCTCCTCTCTCTCTCTCTCTCTCTCTCTCTCTCTCCTGGAGCCATCAGCGACGCCGCGGCACCCGACAGCCGACCGCCCCACGACGCCACCTTCCTCATGGCGCAATTAACCACTTAAGCATAATTAGATAAACCACTTAAGCAAATTAACCACTTAAGCATAATTAATAAAATTTAAGCAATTTAAGCATAATTAAATAAACCACTTAAGCATAATTAAGAAAATTAACCACTTAAGCATAATTAAATAAAAATTTAGAATTTTTAGCATAATTTAAACAATTGAATTCAATTTGATTTGAATTCAAATTGAAATTTGAATTTCAATTGGGGGGCGGGCTCCGGGAGCTGAGGGTTAGGGTGGGGGGGGGGGGGGAGGCGGGAGGTGAGGGTGATGGTACTGGATGGAGCTCGGGGAGGGGGGGCTACCGGCCGGCGTGGAGGGGGGAGGGAGGAGGCGGCGCCACGGTGGTGAGGGGGGGGGGGGGTAAGGGAGAGTGCCGCATCTAAGCCAGCGTGGAGGGGGGAGGGAGAAGGCGAGCTCTTACCTGGCGCAACCGGGGCGGTGGGCGGCAGTGTCGGGCGGCGACGTCGGGTGGCGGCATCAGGCAGCGCGGGCGGCGGCATGGGGAAAGCAAGAAGCGGCGCACGGTTAGGTTAAATTCAGAACTTACGTCGACCGTAGTTATTTACATCGGTCGTGATGTCGGCCGACGTATGTAAAGGTTAACTTCCATCGGCCGTGTTACTTACGTCGACTATGGGCCACGGCCGACGAAAGTATCCGTTTATTATCGTCGGTTGTTTTACTTACATTGGCCGTGGGACCACAGCCAACATAATTTAGTTAACTTATGTCGATGATCAGACCTCAACGTAATTTACGCAACTTACGTCGGCTGGCGCACGTAAGTTGTACTGGCCGACGTAATTGTTCGCGTTTCCTGTAGTGGGTGTGGAATCTGACTCATTTTTAAGCTTTTCAAATAATGAGATAATTGCCAAGTTTGATATTGTGGGGGTTAAGGCTGGGACGGATGTCCAGAGTACAATAGAGGCAGTTAAGAATCTAAGAAAACTAGAAGGTATTAGGCTGGAATACAACACAGTCAAGGAAACCAGGGTTGTTGAAGTAGAACGGGAGGAAAAAGAAGTAGAGGAGGAAGAGGAGCTAGATATTTTTATGATCAACCATTTATGTGATGATATAATGGGTGAGATTATAGATACAACCAGCGATTTAGATGAGGATGCTGCTAATTTGTTGAGAACTTCTTGCTCAAAAAGGTCTAAAACAAGTAGGAATAAATTTTAAAAATATGTATAACATGAAAGGAATTTTTTGGAATGGCGATGGGTTTAGAGACCAGAAAAAATATCGTTTCATTGCTGATCTTACTAAAGAGCATAACATGAGTTTTACTGGAATCTCGGAGACTGGTGCAAAATATTTTACAACATCCTTTCTTAGAAACATGTGTGCGGGCAAAGCTTTCATATGGCATAGTAAAGAACCACGTGGTAGGTCTGGTGGAATGTTACCAGGAGTCGATCCCAACACGTTCCACATCAGATCGATTGACAAAGGAGATTTTTATGTTAAGATCCACCCATGTAACAAATCTGATGAATTTAATTGGGCGGTTATGCTTGTATATGGTCCTGCTCAACCACAACTCAAAGAAGATTTCCTAGTAGAGCTTGTTAATGTGCGCCCTAAAGAAGCTCTCCCAGTGATGTTAGGGTGAGACTTTAATAATTTTAAGTACTCGAGTGAAAAAAAACAAAGATAATTTTAATTACAGATGACCTTTACTTTTAACGTAGTCATAGATGGACTTAATTTAAGGGAGTTGGAGATGTCTGGGAGGCGTTACACTTGGGCAAATGCTATACAAAACCCAACGTATGAAAAGTTGGATCGTACCCTAATTTCTACGGGATGGAAAAGTAAGCAACGATTAGCAAAGGTTGTAGCGCTGACAAGGCAAGTTTCAGATCATACGTCCTTACCGCTAGATTTGGGCGGCACAACCTCTAGTGCCTATTCAAATCTATTTAAGTTCGAGCTAGGTTGGCTGCTGAGAGAAGGCTTCAAGAATATGGGTTCGAGAGAAATGGGAGGAGACTGGTAATGCCCAATCGCCAATGGACTCATGGCAAAAAAAAATGTAAACTTACACTGCTACAATAAGTCTCATCTCAAACGGCTCCAAACGTATTATCACACGTGGTTTCTAAAACCATCTGAAATGAAGAGCCTGTGATAATCTGCAATTTCACAGGCGAAAACGTGAAACTGCCTATGATAATGGTATTATCACATGCGGTTCTTTACTTAAGGGGTTGTGCAAAAAATGTCAGTGGCCAATTCAAAAAGGAGAAGAAGGAAATACTGGACAAGGTTCACGAGTTAGGTAAAAAAGCCGAGACCACACCTTTGCAAATGGAAGAGTCCAATTGAAACAAAAATTAAATGATAGATTAGCGGAATTACTAAAAGAGGAAGAGATAAATTGATACCAAAGAGCAAAAACAAAGGATTTACTAGAGGGTGATTCAAACACTACATATTTCCATTTAATTGCCAACAGCAAACACCGGGAAAGTTTGATTTACAATCTGTATGATGGCGACAGGGAGATCAATGGGGATGAGGAACTTAGGAGGTACATCACTAAGTTCTACAAAAATCTCTTTGGCCCGTCCGTGGCAAATACGTTTCACTTATATGAAACAAGAAGAGATTATATCCACCAAGTATCGAGAGAAGAAAATGATTTTTTAGTGTCAGAGTTCACAGAGACAGAAGTCAAGAAAGTGGTCTTTTCGATAGAACATAACAAATCCCCAGGTCCTGATGGCTTCCCATCGGAATTCTATCAGGAGTTCTGGGATATAATCAAAGGAGATTTAATGGCTTTATTTAGAGAGTTTCAGTCGGGTAATAGAGTCCTGTACTGACTTAATTTTGGAACAATTGTATTGTTGCCGAAAAATGCGAGCGCCTCTACTATAGAACACTACAGGCCCATATGCCTAATGAACGTCAGTTTCAAGATTTTTATGAAAGTAATCACAAATAGGATGTTTACAAAAGGTAATTAGCCCCACACAAACAGCGTTCCTTCGAGGAAGAAACATAATGGAAGGTGTCGTCACATTACATGAAACTATACATGAGATGCATAAGAAAAAACAGATGGGGTTATACTGAAAATTGATTTTGAAAAGGCTTACAACAATGTAAACTGGTCGTTTGTTAGACAGGTCGTGAGGATGAAGGGGTTTGCATCGGAATGGTGCAACTAGATTGATGCAGTGATGAAAGGTGGTCATGTGGGGATTAAAATTAACAACAATATTAGTGAAACCAGACAAAAAAGGGACTAAGACAAAGAGACTCTCAATCTCCTATTTTATTCAATATTATTGTAGATATGCTAGCCATTATGATAAATATAGCCAAGGGGAGTGATATGATCTCGGGAGTAGTCCCGCATCTTGTGGATGACGGGTTATTGATCCTACAATATGTTGATGATACGATTATCTTCATGGACCATGATACAGAAAAGGCTAAGAGTATGAATTGATTTTGTGTGCCTTTGAGCAACTGTCTAGTTTAAAAATTTACTTTCACAAGTCAAATTATTCTGTTTTGGATGGGCAAAAATGGTAGAATGGCAGTATATATTCGAGATTATTTGTTGTAAACCATGGGTGTATCCATATAAGTATTTGGGGATTCCGATGCATTATCAGAAATTATATAGTAATGACTAGAAAAGGATTGAGGAGAAATTTGGGATGAACTTAAGTAATTAGAAAGGAAAACATATATCAGTGGGTGGTCGTTTATGTAAAATCCCACATTTTCCTTCATATGAGGTTCAGTTGTACATTGGTTGTTAACCCTAATGGAGACCAATTATAGCCATGCTTATAAACTTGATCTCATCAAATCTCTTCTTCTACTCATGCTTAAATTTATTAACATGGGGAATGAACTTCACCAATACACTTAGATTAATTCTTTTGACCTCTCTTCAAAGTTTGGAATTAATTGAATAAAGATTGCTAGGTCAAATTAATATGCAGTACCAAATAGATATTCAAATTAGTATAAATTGAATATATACTAGTGTATATTTGGCCCTATCAAAATTATTCAATTCAGAGGCCATAACTTTTTCTATGGTTTTCTAATATTCCAAATAGACTTCCTGCAAATTTTCATAAATTTAGAACTCTATTACTATTTTAATTGAGACGCTTAGCAAATTCTAACCATGTTTTGAATTCAAATTTTGAATTCTGTTCAACTAGATTGAACATCAGGATTTGAACACACTCTCATGGTCAGCATAACTTGCTTGACTTATCCTCATAGTTTTACAATTTTTGGAACTCAATTGCTATTTAATTAGTGACATCATTGAATTTCATCCAAATTCAAATTTGAATTTGAAACTCAATTGAAACTTGCTCCAATTCAAAATCCAATTGTAGAATCAAATTCTAGATATTTATTTGAGCCTCCCCACAAAAATCTAGAATTTTTGGATCAAGTTTGGTAGGAGAATTGAAGTTACAGAGAAGGGAAGTGGATAAGAGGAGGTGGGGCCCACTGTCAGCCTAAGCACTCGAGTGAAACCCACGGCGGGGGGGGGGGGGGGGTGCTCTGTATCTAGATCGCCCCGCCGATCGACGCCGGCAACGCGCAACACCGCGACACGGCATGCATCCACCGAGCTGCCTGCTTGCTTGCACCGTGGCACGCTCCCCTCACCCCTCGACCCCTATAAATACCCCCTTGACCGTCGCCGTTCAGCTCCATCTCGGCTCATGCCATTCTCACCGCCTCTGTTCAATCGAGCTTTCGTCGACGATTGACACCGTTTCTCCCTGAGCCGTAAGTAGATAAAAGGCTTGTCACAAACTCCTTTACGTATTCTCTTTGGTCGTTGATTGTGACATAGCTTCTGCTTGGCATATTTTGAAGTCTCCCAGTCGCCGTCGAGGAAGCCGTCGAGAACCTTCACTGTCTCGTCGTCGAACTCCAGTTCTAGGCCATCTCTAGCCTCGATCATTTAAGCAAAAAGGTTCGCAATCCTCTATAGTTCATGCTCACAAAATCTAAGCTTATGACCTGAAGTGTAACTTGAGTTCTTGTTCGAGAACCGAATGATTTCTCAATAAAACAGCAAAGCTTCGCGCTTAAATTCATTTCATTCTTGCAATCATCCTTTAATCTGGTTAGCAGATAGCTTCTATGTGTCCTAAGGAAGCTCCATGCCCAAAAACCCTGAAAGTTATCAGCCGAGCATCTTAGATTTCAAGTTTTCGCGGCTGCCGGTTGAAAGACAACACTTCGTCGTCGAACTCAGCCTTGCTGGCGATTTCACCCCAATCTGACCCCCAAATCCTACTCCTGGTACTCCCAGGAACCTCCTCGACCTTTTCCCGAGCCTATTGAGCCATTACTGAGCATTTCCGACGAAGGAAGAAACCCTAGCTCCGCCGTCGCCGTCGCGCCGCCGTCTCCGGCCATCGCCGACGTGATTGGACACCACCATCGGCCTGCGCGGTCGATTTTATGGTTGAGCGGTCACGGCGAGGGCGAAAGGAGGTCGACGCACCTAAGTCCAACGAAGCACCGCCGCGGTTCCGGTGAGAAGCGCCGCCGCGTCAAGAGGTAGACGAAGGTGCGGGTCCCACCTGTCATTGACACCCTCTCGCGTGGGATCAGTTGTGGACAAGGATCCGGTGTGACAGCGCGGGTTAACCCCGTGGCTCCCGGTGTGGCTCCATTCTGATTGGCCCGATTCAGATGAAGTGGGACCGGCCCCTTTATTTGGATTTTCCAATAGAAAAATAAATCCAGATTCAATCCAAACTGAGATGATTGTGCATTACGTTTAAGGTTTTTGACATCCACTTGCATGGCCCACAAATCGTATGGAGTCTTGGGTAGGTCTATGGCCCATTGAGTAGACACTGCTATGCTTATGCTCATATGAAATCGGTAGAAGTCGAGTAGTTGGAATCTACTCGCGAGATAGGAATTTTGTCACACGGGAGATTCTGGAATAAGAAAATGGTTTATGAATATGAAATTGAGACCGAGGAGTGGATAGGATGCAGTGAGACGTGGTCTCACGTGCGTAGCCCTGCTTTGTGTCGATTGAGGACCGTTTCGTGTGCGGTCCTGCTGGACAAGCTTAAATTGTACCGGTGACATACTGGAGGAATGGGCTCCAGTAAACTGACGTAGCTTGATACTGATTTGTCGAGGCATTCCGTTTTGTTTTATAGGCGTGGGTTGAGGGCAGCAAGGTGTAAATCAGCTGGTGGGCACGTCAGTGTACGCCCCACGCAGTGACCTCCTGCTCGTGACGGATCGACTGGTTCGACATTCGAGTGTTTAGTGAAAGGTGGTCATATATGACTAGGACTGAATTGTTATGTAGGTACTGCTGTAAGTACTCGCTGGCATTTCCGAAAGTGCGTATGTGTTGTGTTGTTCCGGGTATGTCCTAATTGCAATCACCGTCCCTCGCGGTAATAGAGTACCACTTGTTCACTGCGTCGTGACGTAGTAAATACTAAAGAAGTCAGGAGAATATGATATATTGGTTTATAAATTGCTTGGACAACCTTGTTTGGCTTAGAGATAATACAATTAATAGTTTACAGTTTACTCATACTTTACCTGTAATAGCATTATGTGCTTTGTGCACGTCATATCATCGGCAAAGTGTTTCTTGTTTGATTGTGGAGTCTATGATGTGCCATGCCTAAGGAATGACATGTGCTAATTAAAACATGACTATAAGGATCCACTTGTAGGCGAGTCCTTATGCTTTACTCTACCTATGTTTAGCATTCACCTTTGCATATGTCTAGTGAGACGGGTTAGTCTTGTTGAGCCTTATGCTCACGTTTGCAGTTATGAGTTTTTGCAGATTATACGACTGATGACGGGTTTGATGGCGAGGTTGCACCCCCTATAGGGTTTACAGCCGAGTGGGAACCCTGCACGCCGCCGTGAATTGTGTGTTGCTAGTGCAAAGCATCGAAGGCATGGATGAATTTGCTTTTGCATAGCTAGTGCTGAGAGTGTAGCTATGATGTATAATTCTTTTTCCTTCCGTTAGTACTTTTAAACTTCCACTGTGCTTTTCAATAAAGACTTGGTATTGTAAATTGTTCTTGTCCTTTTCTTGTATACTATTGGGTGTCACATCGCACGGCACCACCCAATGAGATCCTTGGAGGTCGGGATTCCGGTCCCCATAGTTTACTACTAATTAATTTTGTTAACCAATCTAGCAATGTTTATGATTTCATTCTTCGAGGTACCCAAAGGGGTGTTGAAGAGGATAGATTATTTCAGATCGAGATTCTTTTGGCAGGTAGATAGCCACAAAAAATACAGACTAACAAAATGGAATATTGTGTGTCAATCGAAAGAGCAAGGTGATATTGTAAATATTGATGTCCAGAACCAATGGTTATTAAGTAAGTGGTTGCTCAAATTATTAAACGAGGACGGAATGTGGCAAAGGGTTTTAAAAAGAGTATTTGACAAACAAAACTTTAGGACATGTTCAAAAACAGGCAGGTGATTCTCAGTGTTGGTCCGACCTTATGAAATTAAAGGAGAAGTTTTTAGGCTTTGCAAAATATAAAATTAATAATGGTGGCAACGTTAGATTTTGGCAGGACCGATGGGTGGAGAATTACACATTGAAAGAAAAGTTCTCTGCTCTGTGCAACATAACCAGGCACAAGCACGCCACCTTAGCAAAAGTTTTTAGTATTATTCTGCTCAACATCTCTTCTAGACGAGGTCCGGTTGGTACTAACTTAGAACAGTGGTATAGACTTGTGGAAACAATCGCATATGTAAGGCTTAACGATGCGGATGATAGTTTTAAATGGGATTTACATCAGCATGGGAGTTTTACTGTGAGTTCAATGTACATAGCACTCATATCTAACGGCAATGTGAGACATAACATCAGGCTGTAGAAAGTTAAATTAAGACATAAGATAAAAATATTTTTGTGGTACCTAGAGCGAGGAGTAATATTAACAAAGGATTATCTTTTGCGACGTAGTTGGAGAGGTGATAGTAAATGTGTATTCTGCATGAAAGAAGAAACCATCAGCATCTCTTTTTTATTGCCATTATGCTAAATTTATCTGGAGAATTGTTAGTATTACATTAAATGTTAGTATTCCAATCTTTGTTTCTCACATGCTCAATGAATGGATTGTTACTTTTCAGTCAAAAAACAAGAAACTGATAATGATCGACATTGCAGCATTTGCTGTACTTTACGTACATGTTGGAACAATGTAACTTTTAATAACTGTCCAATGAAAACTATTATGAATAGTGCTTGTTGTATTACGAGGGTCATAGGCAAACATATATAGAGTTACAGGAGAGGACAAATATGTAGAAAACCCTTCATGCAGGAGGGAAAATACAAAAGGAAAATATAAATCTCGTATATCTCTAACACCCCCCGTCAAACTCAAGGTGCGTCACGAACCTTGAGTTTGAAGAGATAAAAATTATGTTGAGCCCGTGTATGTGCCTTTGTGAAGAAATGAGCCAACTGAAGCTCTGAAGGCACATACTGAAGATCAATAACATTGTCCTGTACCTGTGCTCGTGTATAAGAAGCATCAACACCAATACGCTAAGCTCATGCTTGACCGGATCACGATCAATATTGATGCACTTGTACTGTAAGACAAAAGAGGAGTCGGCATACCAACAGAAACACAAAAGTCCTCAAGCAACCACCACAACCAAGTAACCTTTCCACTCACAAGAGTCATAGCACACAACTCAGCCTCTACACTCGAACGAGAAACTGCTACTTGCTTCTTAGTCTTACAAGAAATGAGGGAACCACCAAGAAAAACACAATAGACAGAAAAAGATCGACGAGCAGAGGGATCACTAGCCCAAGTAGCATTAGAGTATGCTTTGAGTTGTAATGAGCTAGAGCGTGGAAAGAACAAGCGTCTAGAGATAGTTCCACGAAGATAGCGCAAGACACAAAGCAAGTGACTATAGTGGACCTAGGCGGGAGCCAAAACAAAGTGACTCAAAATGTAAGCAGAGTATGAAATATCAGGATGAGTGACACCAAGATACACTCGATTCCCTACAATATGACGGTAATGAGTAGGATCATCAAGAGGCTCACAATCAGTGGCTCGAAGATGGATACTGAGTTATATGGGAGTCTCAACAGTCCGGTGATCAATAAGAGAGGCCCGATCAAGAAGATCCTGAATGTCCTTTTCCTGAGAGAGATAAATTCCCTCAGAAGAGGAGGAAACAGAGAAGAAGAAGAGTGTGTCCACGAGACGAAGTGTGGACAAAAAGTGCTAGATCATGAGCACTGGCACAGAAACCAGCAGCGGTTACCACATATGCAAACCACTGAAACCAAGCACGAGGAGCTTGCTTAAGGCCATAAAGAGAGTGTCAAAGACGATAAAGCATTCCCTCAGGAGCAGAATACCCAGGTGGTGGCTGCATATAAACCTCCTCACGCAGCTCACCATTAAGAAAGTGATTCTTCACATCAAGCTGAGAGATGGACCAATTATGAACAGAGGGCACAACAAGTAGAGTGCAAACAACGGTCATGTGAGCGACATGAGCAAAGGTCTCATCATAGTCATGACCATGTTCCTGCTGGAAGCCACGTGCGACTAATTGAGCCTTGTATCGCTCAAGTGAATCATCAGAGCGGGTCTTAACCTTATAGAATCACTTACAGGTGATAGGACGAACACGTGGAGTACAGAGCACAAGTTCCCACGTGCCGATGTGCTCAAGAGAAGGAATCTCCTCAGCCATCGCATGTTGCCATTCTGGATGAGGAATAGCATCACGATATGTAGCCATCTTAGAGAGAATGGTAACAGCAAAACTAGAAGGAGAGTACTAATTTGGAGGCTAACAAGAGCGATGACCACATCCAAGAGGCTGCTCAGGAGAAGAAGAATCAGAAGAAAATGATTCCTCGAGAGAAGAGGGTGCCTCAGGACAAGATGGATCATCAGACGAAGATGACTCAACTAGAGTAGATGGCTCATTGGAAGCAAGCATAACTCATCGAGTGTAGATCTGTGTCATAGGAGGCTTCATTGTATAGTCAGGGACCATAGAGGAAGGCTCCAAAGAAGACACTGTGGAATGTAGTACCGAGTGTGAGGGAGGTGCACTAGCAACAGAGGTATCTGGAAGGAATAGGAACAAAATTGGATCGACCAAAGATACAGGAGAAGTATCCAAAGGACGAGAATAGAAAGGACGCGTCTCATCAAAGACAACATCATGTGAGATCCTCATACGCTGGCCAACGGGATCCCAACAATGGTACCCCTTATGCTCAGCACTGTATCCAAGAAAAACACACTCACCCGATTGAGCAGTAAGCTTAGTGCGCTCACGAGGTGCAAACAACACATAGCACACACAAAAAAAAATATGAAGGCTGATGTAATCAGGCATCTTGCCAGTAAGGCAGCGGAAAGGAATCTCACCCTGAAGAGCAGACGAAGGGGTTGAATGTTAACCAGGTAAGTGGCAGTAGAAACAACATATGCCCAAAAGTGAGGGGGAACACAGGAAACAAGCAGAAAGAGTACATGTAGTCTCAAGGAGATGTTGATGCTTGCGTTCAGCCACACCATTCTATGCATGAGCGCCAAGATAAGAAAATTGAGCAAGAGTGCCTTGCTCAGAAAGAACCTGACGAAGAGAATCAGAAAGGTACTCGTGTGTAGAATCAGCACGAAAAACACGAATAAACGTGTCAAAATGAGTGCAGATCACAACTGAAAAAGTTTTATAGATAGAAAAGGCCTCACTACGATGTTTCATAAAGTAGATCCATGTGGGATAAGAAAAGTCATCTATAAAAATGATGTAATATGGGTGTCCTCCTTTGGAAACAAAAGGAGCTAGACCCCATACATCTGAATGAACAAGATCAAATGGGCACTCAGACACTGACTCACTAGAAGGATAGGGAAGTTGAATCTGCTTCCCTAACTACAGTCCTGACACTAAGCTAAGGACTGAGAACCTGAAACCGATCCTAAGACACCACAATGAACTAAGACAGATAAGAGATAGCCACAAAAATGTCCTATACGATGATGCCATTGAGCAAAAGATGAGGTGTATGAAGCAGCAAAAGCGGAGTTGACAAGACTAGTAGGCGTAGCGGAAGGAAGTCGAAGCCAGTTAAGATCCCAGAGGCACTAAGAATCACAACGATGAGAGCCAGTGCCAAACAGCCAATTTGTACGACAATCCCGACGTAACAAAAATCGGGATCAAGGATCATCCGAAAGTCATGATCAGTGAGTTTCCCAGCAGACATAAGCTGCATGATCAGGTTGGAAATGTAGGAAACATCAGGTACATCAAAAGAGTCAGATAAAAGGGTGCCTTGGCCAACAACCAAAAGAGGAGAAACATCGGCAATATGAGAACGAGAAAAAGGACTCAAAAAAGATAAACAGGTGGAGTAAGGAGTCATATGGAATGAATCTCCAGAATCAAGAATCTATGGATGAGTAACTAAATAAGAAGTGAAAGGTGGTCCCTCAGAGGAAGATTGAGAAGCAGCAGCAGAACTTGGAGGTGCAGAAAGTTGAATCACAAAACTAGCAGTTTCTAATGATGTAGAGGCAACAAGGCGATGAAAGAGCTCGAGCAACTGGACATCCGTAGTAGTAGAACTCCACTAAGATCCTCTAGTACCATCACCACTAGCACCCTGTGAAGAACGACAAGTCTGAACATCAACAGTGTGTCAAGAGGTAGAAGAACAAGCAGCCAAAACTAAAGAGGTTAGTAACAAGCCAACATCACAAAGACGAGTCTCCTCATTACGAACACTAGTAAGAGCGTCCATAAGAGAGACACAAGGGTGACGAACGAGGAGCTGAGCACATAGGGGCTCAAACTCTCATGAAGCCGGGTTAAGAAGTCATAGGTGTGTTGAAGTTCAAGTGTATCATTCTGACTCTGACAAGACTGACAAGTATCAGCTGACACCAAAAAGCGGACATCTGATCAAAGAACTCATCCGCTGTAGCATCTCCCTGTCGTAAAAGTTCCTCCTGACGAATAGCTGCAAGATAGAATGACCAGTAGGCTCGCAACACTGATGCAAAAAAATCCACATCTGGTGTGCATACTAAAATCAACTATGTCCGCAGCAAATGATCCTCCATACTAGCATCAAGAATAGCACTAGCCCAAGCATCATCATCCAACTAAGTCTGTGAAGAAGTAGCAGGATAGGACGGGCATTTGAGATTGCCTGTAAGAAACTCCCAAAGACGCAGACCACGCATATGGGGAACCTAGTCGCGAAAATTGGTGCCATTGAAAAGCATCGGACATCGCAAGACTAGGACACCACCTGATGAAGAAGTCACTGTGACAAGATGACAAACAACAGCGAGAGCACAAAATGAGCAGCGGCGGGCGACAGCGAGAGCGCAAAGTAAGCAGTGGTGGGCGACGGCAAGAGTTCACAAGGATAAGCGGCGCAAGCTGCAATTTTTTTTTGCCCTAGATCAAAATGGCCTCAGCACTAGACAAGTCCATGCGATGGCTGAAAGTGCATCTAGGCATCCCTGTGGGTTTTGGATGATTGATAACAACAATTAAGAGAATAATGAGATGGGTTTATCTTAAGAACAAGTGTGATGATTGAAATGAGATAATATCCCTCAAAAAGGAAAAGGTTGAAACGGGCGTCGAAGACTCAAGCATAGAAACTAGGGTTTCTATTGTGTTGAGTTTAGACTAGTTGTATCATGTGTGAGGGTGGTTGTATCATGTGCATTGAGATCATCCAAGAGGTATCAAAGTGGTGGTTGAGAGAAAAATCTTAGTGAGAAGCCAAAATGAGAGAAAACACTCAGAGGCCGGACTTGTCCGGACTTCATGCCGGACTAGTCCGGTCAGTCAGATTAGTCCGTTTTGGCTCGGACTAAATGCCTCTGGATGAAGTCGGACTTGTCCGTATGGGTACGGACTAGTCCGTTCTTCCTTTGGTGAGTGGAATTAGAGGTAAGTCCTGGGAGGTCGCACTTATCCGCCAAAGTGGTCGGACTAGTCCAGGCCCCCCAGAGTTGTCCGTTTTGGGACGGACCAAAACATTTTGGATGAGTTCGGACTTGTCTGTTGTGGCACAGACTAGTCCGTTTAAGACTTAGTGGGAAAACCTAGTCAACCCTAGGAGGTCGGACTTGTCCGCCATAGTGGCTAGACTAGTCTGGGCCTACAAAGTTTAGTCTGGTTTCAGCCGAACTAAACCCTTCTGATCTTCTTCGTACTAGTCCGTTGTTGGTCGGACTAGTCCGGGTTACCATGAGCATTTGAAATTCAAAAGTTTGGCGTGCACGTCATCTATATTTTCGATCGATGACGTGAAATTGTCGGTGGTCCCAGAAGGTCAGACTAGTCCGGGGTTGTCCTGGTGGCAACAGTTAGTTGTCGGGACCCCTATAAAAAGAAGAACCCGACCCCTATTTGAACACTCTCGAACCCTAGCGCCACCACAACTGAGCTAGAGCCTTCCAAAGCCTTCTACTTTGCCTTCTAGCCCTCTAAGATCAAATCTTGAAGAGATTAGGGTTTGGGAAGGGGAGTGAAGGAAGATCATCGTGCTTTGGCTCTCGGTTTGATCTCTTGCACTTGTGTTGTGTTTTGTGGCTTGTGTGAGTTGAGAATCAAGTGCTCCTTGCTGTATTGATTCTTGGGAGCCTCAACTTGTGAGCAGCCCCAATCAAACTTGGTGATTACACTTTGATATAGTGGAAACCAAGCCAGCCATTGTGGTGGCTTGGTGAGAAGAGGGTCAAGTGAGACCCGGTCCTTGTGCGGACTTCTAACCGTGGATGTAGGATTCTTCGTGGAGCTGAACCATGGGATAAATCTTGTCTCACTTGTCGCTTTACATTTGGTAATCACTAGAATTGCTATTAGGGTTCATATTGTTCTTCACGTTGATCTTTGTTGAAATCTTGTAACCTAAATGCTTACACTTGTTAATATAAGTTGTTCTAGGTTACTAGACATTGCATCTATCTTTGGTAAACTTAAATTCCGCAAATCACTTGTAGAAATCAAGTTTTTAGGTTTTCAGCTTGTGCTGAGCGGACTAGTTCGACCCTGATCAGACTAGTCTGGCCTCAGCAATTTAATCTCCTTTGATTAAGCTTTTTCAGGTCATTTTGCCTATTCTCCCCCTCTAGGCAACTTTCAATTGGTATCAGAGCGAGGTCTCTCCACCAAGAGTCTATCAACTCGGAGAGGAAATGGTCGGAAGGGGTGACAACGAGATTTCAGCGATCGTCGATGACGACAAGACGAAGAATGTCGATATTCTTCAAGATGATCCAAATGACGATGAGGAAGTTCGTCTACTCAAGGCACGGCTTCATGAGAAGCTCAATGTTCCCAAAAAGGAAATCAAGCCGATCGCTCCAATCAACATCGACAATGGGAGTAGTTCACAAGACTACTCCCGATATCCTTACAATTATGAGTGACTAACCGCAAGCAACCATTACTTATCTATTCCCATTGGCAAACCTCCTCAATTTTATGGAAATTACTACTCTATGTGTAAGCATAATATGAAGATGCATCTCATTTCCTTAAACCCTAGTTTGTGGCAAATTGTCTTGACAGGTGTGCATCTTCCCAAAAATGAGGAAGACATAACTTCGGAGCAAGCCGTCCTCCTCCATCGCAATGTTCAAGTCGTTGGAATAATCACCTCCTCCTTGACTCGAGTGGAGTTCAACCGCATTGAAGGATTGGAGGTTGCCAAGGAAATATGGGACACGCTCAAGGCGGCTCATGAGGGCAACCGTGTCATACGGGAGGCAAAGATCGAGATGATTGAAGGAGAACCTGGGAGGTTCACTATCATGGATGGTGAGTCTCCCCAAGACATGTACAACCGCCTCAAGACCCTCATCAACAAGAGTCGATCTTATGAAAGTACCCGGTGGACCGACCATGAAGTGGTGAAGAGGATGATTCGGGCATTCATGCCTAGAAATGTCACTCTTTGCTCACTAATCCGTGAGAGTCTGAGATTCCATAAGATGACTCCCGAAGAAGTGCTAGGGAGAATCATCAATCATGAGATGATGGAGCAACAATCCATTTTCTACAACGACCTACAAAAGCTCTCCTCCTCCAAGAAGAGAGATGTTGCATTCAAGGCAACATCCTCAAGATTTAAAGAAAAGGGAGAGAGTGATGAAGAGAGCCCCGAAACTGATGAGGAAGAGGCACTCTTCATCAACAACTTCAAAAGGATGTGGAGAAGAAAGAGGGAGAGCTACCACCATGAAGGCAAGAGCAAAGACAAGCCCAGGACGAGATCAAAGAGGGCTTGCTATAATTGTGGACAATACGGTCACTTCATTGTGGATTGCCCACATGAAGAGAACAAGAAGAAGAAGGAGGGCAAGTCTCAAGAAAAGAAATACTTCAAGAAGAAAAAGAAATCGAGACATGCCCACCTTGGAAAGGAGTGGGATTCTAATGAAGAATCTTCCTTCGATGAAGAAGAAAAGATAGCAACTATTGCTATGAAGAAGACAACCATAGAGAACAAGCTCTTCCCCAACTTGGAGAACTCAAGGCAAGCTTGCCTCATGGCCAAGGAGGGAAGACAGAAGGTCAAATCTGAATCCTCTTCTTCAATTTCTTCACATGATGATTTTGATAGTAGTAGTGGAAATGAACATATGCTTAGAGATATGAGTAAAAGTACCTTGAAAATATTGAGGTTGCTAACAGATGAGATATTTGAGAAGGAAGAGATCATTAACCATCAAGATGACATGCTCATCCAACAAAAGGAGAGATGTCAAGAGTTTGAGGAACTCTTGAAGCTTGAAAGAGATAGAAGCAATGCACTTGAGAGTGAACTCAATTTGAGAAACGGAACTTGTTCAAAACCTTGAGAACACTACAATTGTGCTAAAGGATGAACTTGTTAGCTTGACAAAAGTTAACAAGATCCTTGAAACACGAGTGGAGTCTCTCAAGGTTAGTGCACCTTCTTCCTCTACAAGCTCACCTTCTACAAATATCAAATCTGAAACATCTCAACCTTGTAAATGCTCTAATTTGATTCTAAAACTTAAATATGAGCTTAAGGTGGCACAAAACAACCAAACACCGAAAGGTGGCATCTTTGACAAGAAGAAGATGGCATATGCATGTAGTGCATATACCAACACAAGACATCCCATTGTGAAGGATGGTCTTGGCTACTCTAGGGAGAGGAGGCAAAACGCCAAAACTCCCAAGAATGGCAAAGACTTGATTGTTTTTGTCAAATGAGGTTCATATAAAAACAACAAGGAAAAGAACATTGCTACATCTCCTATAATGCCTAATAAGGAACCTCATCCCTTGTTCCATGATTTCAATGCTTCATATGTGTTATTAAGGAACAAGTTTGGTAAAGCTTATGCTAGGTATGTTGGGCCACACTGCAAGAGTCCTAAACCTTGTGTGTGGATGCCCAAGTGCCTCTTGACTAACATCAAAGGACCCAACACCGCTTGGGTACCTAAAGCCAAGGCTTAAATCCTTTTTGTAGGCATACTCCTCCGGTGGAACCAAGTGGGTTCCTGATAGCAGATGCACTAATCATATGATCGGAGAGAGGAAGATGTTTGTCGAGTATGCAGAGAATGAAGATCCAAGTGAAGGAATCTATTTTGGGGACAATAGCCATGGAAAAATCCTTGGCACCGGTAAAATTGCTATTTCCCCTAATCATAATATTTCGAATGTTTTACATGTTGATTCACTTGATTATAACCTCTTGTACATATCAAAACTATGTGACAAAGGTTATAATTGTTTATTCACTAATAAAGGTGTGACCGTCACAAGGAGAAGCAATGACTCAATTGCTTTTAAGGATGTACTCAAGGGAAAGCTCTATCTTGTGGATTTTTCCGCGGATAAAGCCCAACTTGATACACGCTTAATTGCAAAAACTAACATGGGATGGCTTTGGAATAGAAGGATAGCCCATGTTGGGATGAGGAATTTGCAAAAAATCCTTAAGGGCGAGCACATCCGAGGTTTGAAGAATGCTGTGTTTGAAAAGGATAGGCCATGTAGTGCATGCCAAGACGGAAAGTATGTTGGAGCTCAACATCCATCCAAGAAAATCATGACCACAACAAGACCATTGGAGCTTGTACACATGTACCTCTTCGGTCCAATCGCCTACATTAGTATTAGCGGGTACAAATATGACCTTGATATTGTAGATGATTTTTCACGTTTCACTTGGGTGTTCTTTTTGCATGATAAAAGCGAGACTCAAGGTGTCCTCAAGAAGTTCTTGAGGAGAGCTCAAAATGATTTCTCCTTAAGTATCAAGACTATAAGAAGTGATAATGGCACCAAATTCAAGAACACTCAAGTTAAAGAATTCTTGGATGAAGAAGGCATCAAACATGGGTTCTCGGCCCCCTAATCCCATCAACATAATGGGGTGACCGAGAGGAAGAATAGAACTCTAATTGATATGTCAAGGACTTTGCTTGATGAGTACAAGACTTTGGACCGGTTTTGGGTGGAAGCAGTTAACATCGCTTGTCATGCCATAAACTGGTTGTATCTTCACCGCATTCTTAAGAAGACATCTTATGAGCTCCTAACCAGTAAAAATCCCAACATCTCTTACTTTCATGTTTTTGGGAGCAAATGCTATATTCTTAACAAGTCTAGGACTTCGAAGTTTGCTTCTAAGTCTGATGAGGGTTTCTTGCTTGGTTTTGACTCAAACACTTACGCCTATCATATCTTCGACGAATCCTCCGGAATTATTGAAGTAGCACATGACGTAGTGTTTGATGATACTAATATCTCCCAAGTGGAGCAAGTTGATCGTCATGTGCTACATCAAGAAGAATCTCCACAAGTGGTGATAGGAAGGATGGCACTTGGAGACATACGACCACAAGAACAACCTCAAGACTCAAGTGATCATACACATCAAGAAAGCTCTTCCTCAAACAATCAAGCACAAGTCCCCCAAGATGTGCTCCAAGAAGATGAAAATGGAGGCATCAATCAAGGGGGGGGGAATGAAAATAAGGAAGATGAAGATGAAGACTCAAGACCTCAAGCACCTCACCCAAGAGTGCATCAAAGTGTTCAACAGGATCATCTTGTTGACAACATCCTAGAAGACATCTCCAAGGGGGTAACTACTCAATCTCGTGTTGCAAACTTTTGTGAACATTACTCTTTTCTCTCTTCTTTAGAGCCTCACAAGGTTGAAGAAGCACTACGAGATTCGTATTGGGTGATGTCCATGCAAGAAGAGCTCAACAACTTTGAAAGAAATCAAGTGTGGGAGCTAGTGAAGAGGCCTAATGCAAATGTTGTAGGCACCAAGTGGGTGTTCCGCAACAAGCAAGATGAACATGAGGTGGTTACAAGGAACAAAGCAAGACTTGTGGCCAAAGGTTATTCACAAGTCGAAGGTTTGAATTTTGATGAAACCTTTGCTCCCATAGCTAGGCTTGGATCAATTCGTATATTACTTGCCTTTGCTACTCACCATTATTTTAAGCTATATCATATGGACGTCAAGAGTGCATTCCTTAATGGTCCAATCAAAGAAGATGTGTATGTGGAGCAACCCCCTGGTTTTGAAGATCAAGACTTCCCAAACCATGTCTACAAATTGTGTAAGGCTCTCTATGGCCTCAAACAAGTCCCTAGAGCTTGGTATGAGTGCCTTAGAGATTTCTTAACTCAAAATGGTTTCAACATTGGGAAGGCCGATTATACCTTGTTCACTAAGCATTTTAATGATGATTTGTTTGTTTGCCAAATATATGTCGATGACATTATATTTGGTTCTACTAACAAAGCTTTTTTTGATGAGTTTTCTAAGATAATGATCGAGAGGTTTGAGATGTCCATGATGGGGGAGTTTAAGTTCTTCCTAGGTTTTCAAGTGAAGCAACTCAAGGAAGGCATATTCATTAGTCAAACAAAGTACACAAAATATATACTCAAGAAGTTTGACATGGACAAAGCCAATACCATCAAGACTCCAATGGGAACCAATGGGCATCTTGATTTTATTGAAGATGGTCCAAGTGTGGACCAAAAGGTATATCGCTCTATGATAGGTTCATTGCTTTACTTACGTGCATCTAGGCCCGATATCATTCTTAGTGTTTGTATATGTGCTAGATTTCAAGATGCTCCTAAGGTGTGTCATTTGACCGCCGTTAAGAGAATTCTTAGATATTTGGTTCACACACCAAGCCTAGGACTTTGGTACCCCAAGGGCTCTAAGTTTAACCTCATTGGATATTCTGATGCGAACTATGTGGGGTGCAAAGTTGATAGGAAGAGTACCTCCAGAACTTGTCAATTCCTTGGTAGATCTCTAGTGTCTTGGTCCTCAAAGAAAAAAAACTCTATTGCTCTTTCCACAACCGAAGTGGAGTACGTCGCCACCGGAAGTTGTTGTGCACAACTTCTTTGGATGCGACAAACTCTTAGGGACTATGGCATAAACTTGAACCCTATTTCCCTCCTATGTGACAATGAGAGTGCCATTAAAATAGCTCACAATCCATTTGAACACTCAAGGACCAAACACATCGATATTCGCCACCACTTCTTGAGAGATCACTCCATCAAAGGAGACATTACAAATTTCCATGTGAGAACCGAAAAACAATTGGCCGATATTTTTACCAAGCCCTTAGATGAGAAAAGATTTTGTGAACTTAGGAGCGAGCTCAATATCCTATATTCTCGAAATGTGGCTTGAGTCTTGCACATCTGATTATTACTTGTATTCACTTCAAGATTCATACACGTTTGCAAAAAACTCTTTTTCCTCAATTTTCTAAAAAACTATTTAATATTATTGAACCTTTGTGAATTATGGGCATAATTTGGTTGTTGATTGCTTACTGACTATGTTTACAAAGATCTTTTGTGAAATCTAGTCTAAAAAGGATCAAATCTCCAATGAAAACTCAATATATATGAGTTTTCAGCCTTTGAACCGGACTAGTCTACCCCTGGACTGGACTAGTCTGGATGTGAAAGTGCATCTAGGCATCCCTGTGAGTTTTGGATGATTGATGACGAAAATTAAGAGACTAATGAGCTGAGTTGATCTTAAGCACAGGTGTAATGGTTGAAATCGGACGAAAACCATCAAAAAGAAAAGATCGAAACGGGCGTCAAAGACTCAAGCGTAGAAATTAGGGTTTCTATGGTATTGAGATTAAGTGAGTCATATCATGTGTGAGGGTGGATGTATCATGTGCATTGAGATCATTCTAGAGGGCTCGGAGTGGTGGTTGAGAGAAAAACTTAAGTGAAAAACCAAAATGAGGAAAAACCCTAGGAGGCCGGACTAGTCCAGGCCTCAGGGTCAGACTAGTCCGGCCAGTCAGAGAAGTCCGCTTTGGGGCAGACTAAAGGTCTCTTGATGAATTCGGACTTGTCCATATGGATATGGACTAGTCCGTTCATCCCTTAGTGGAGTTGGAGCTAAGTCCCCAAAAACCGGACTTGTTCGTTTTGGAATGGAACAAAACTCTCTGGAAAAGTTCGGACTTGTCCGGTGTGGTATGAACTAGTCCATTTGGGACTTAGTGAGATAAATCGAAAGGAAACCCTAGAGGGTCGGACTAGTCTGGCCATACCCATTTGTGTGCGTTTTGGGACGGACCAAACCTTTCTTTCCTACTCCGGACCAGTCCGTTTTGGATCGAACTAGTATGTCTTTTCAATGGCCGTTTGAAATTCAAACGTTGGCGCGCACGTCAGCTTTTTTGTCGATCAATGACGTGAAATTGTCGGTGGTCCCAGAAGGTCGGACTAGTCTGTGGCACAGGGTCAGACTAGTCCGGGTTTGCCCTAGTGGCAACGGTTAGTTGTCGAGACCCCTATAAAAATAGAACCCTCGGCCCCTATTTGACAACTCTTGACCCTAGCGCCGCCACAAGTGACCTAGAGCCTTCCAAAGCCTTCCACTCGTCCTACTAGCCCTCTAAGACCAAATATTGAAGAGATTAGGGTTTGGGGAGGAGAGTGAAGGAAGATCATCGCGCTTGGGCTCTCGGTTTGATATCTTGCACATTGTGTTGTGTTTTGTGGATTTTGTGAGTTGAGCTCCGTGTGATCCTCATTGTTTTGATTTGTGGGAGCCTCAACTTGTGAGCAGCCCCAATCAAACTTGGTGATTACCCATGATATAATGGAAACCAAGCCGACCATTGTGGTGGCTTGGTGAGAGAAGGGTCAAGTGAGACCTGGTCCTTGTGTGGACTTCTCAACGTGGATGTAGGCTTCTTCGTGGAGCTGAACCATAAGATAAATCGTGTCTCTCTTGTCGCTTTACATTTGATAATCACTAGAATTGCTTTTAGGGTTCATATTGCTCCTCACTTTGATCTTGTTGAATCTTGTAACCTATTTGCATACAATTGTCAATCTAAGTTGCACTAGGTTACTATACATTGTATACATCTTTAGTGAACTTAAATTCCGCAAATAACTTGTAGAAATCAAGTTTTTAGGTTTTCGCCCTATGCTGAGCGGACTAGTCCGGCCCTGTCTAGACAAGTCCTGCCTCAGTAATTTAATCTTGTTTGATTAAGCCATTTTAGGTTTTATTGCCTATTCACCCCCCCTCTAGGTGACTTTCAATTGGAATCAGAGTCGGCTTCTCCACCAAGAGTCTAACAACTCGGGGAAGAAATGGCAGGAAGGGGTGACAACGAGATTCCGGTGATGGTTGATGGCACCAAGACGAAGAACGTCGATGTTCTTCAAGATGATCCAAATGATGATGAAGAAGTTCATATGCTCAAGGCACGGCTTCGTGATAATCTCAATGTGCCCAAGAAGGAGATCAAGCCAATTGCTCCGATCATGAGACGCCCAGTTCCGAAAATGAACCAAGCTAGCGCATATGTGTGCCCAGGATGTTCAAACACACATACACGAGTGATTCACAAATGATAAACAGATAATTACCACAGATCAAATTATTAAATAAGTACTCTTATTACATAATTCATTATATCCTCGAATACAAGCTCTAATGAATATTAATGATAAGTTCAACTAATGCAGCGGAAATAAACTAATTAAGCAATTAAGCAAACTAAGAAAAAGGGATAGCGCAGCTCCAATAACACCACAGGCAAAGCTGACGGTAGACACGGCCTAAAACTCCGCATTATCGCCATTAAACTCACAATTCTGACCTGCAACTGTTGGGTGGGGGATTGCAAGAGTGAGTACATGTCATACTCAGCAAGTGTGGAAAGTATGACATGTGGCTGATTCAAATGACGACAATAATAATGGCTAAGTGCTGAAAAGTACAGTAAAACATTTGAAAAGCAACATATTATATGTATGTGAAGTAATCCCATCATAAACCATGTAACCATAATAATACCAGTCCATAATTCACCATTACCAATAACCATAATCAATGTTGTAAACCATAATTCCATCCATAACCATAACCATAATCATAATATCGACCATAACCATCACCAAACCATAACCATTATCAAACCATAACCATCCCAAATTCCAATTTCCCTCTAATCATGGAAGTTGTCCAGGTGCTCATAACCGGGAGCACGGCTATCATGATAGTTTTATTTAGACTCTGCAGAGTTTGTACCTCTTTACCCACGTGTTCGTGATTTCATCACCTTTCGGCGACTAAGAA
The DNA here is from genome assembly GCA_036927565.1 of Tuctoria greenei. Taxonomy (NCBI): domain Eukaryota; kingdom Viridiplantae; phylum Streptophyta; class Magnoliopsida; order Poales; family Poaceae; genus Tuctoria; species Tuctoria greenei. The sequence continues at coordinate 124,267,903 of JAYESD010000011.1, read as the reverse complement.
TCTCCCTTATGCCCATGACCCGTCAGTCATAATACACACTTCCGTGGGTGTGTGGCCAAGAGATCACAAAATAGCCTTTACAAAGGGATTACTAGCCTATTTAGACCCCACTGAGGTTTCACCGGTGGTGATGCCTCCAACTGAGCACATCTTCAACCAAGGGCCCCCTCTTGAGCCATTCGGATCCCAGGGTAGTCCCACCAATCATCAACAAACCCAATCCGACTACCCCTTCCCCGAGCATCCATAATGGTCCAAACAACACTAGCAAAGCCCTAATTAATCAGCTACACCGCACCCATACATGGCCTCGTGGTGGCACTGTAGTCCTGGCTTATTCTCGCATGAACCGGTCCTTAGATCTAAAGCAAGCAAACCACCATAACATCCAACCCATCCACATACCAGGTTTGCTTAGATCATCCATTACCATACCATATTTAACCAGTTCATGTTAACCATAATCTAATCCATGCATAATTAAATTGAGTGGTATAGTTATTCCCATTCCAGTTGATTAAGCGAAGCAAAAGGTAAAAAGTCCATCCCGACGCTCTACCATAAATTCCAGGTGACAAGGGTGGTTTAGCAAGTCTATTAAACTACCTACCATAGGATTTCCCATCAAATTGACACAAGCATGCAGTTTGCAAACAAAACATTTAATTTAAAAACAGGATCAATATGCTTCAAGGACACTTGCCTTATTTCGGCGGATAGGGTTGCACGAGCGCTTCGAAGTCTTGATTCTCGAAATCCTCGTACACGATCTCTTGAGCACTTCCCTCTACTCGTGATCACACATACAAGAATATACATACAAATCAACATGATGCACACACATTAATCAACATGCGATGATATGCATGCATGCAAAGTTTAATTATTAATTAACTATAGTTGTTTATTAATTAGATGCAACTAGTTCATACGTGTTCATACGAGTTTACGGGGGTTTTAGAGTGGATTAATGCTGCTGAAAATAAAATTGTGGTGCAACTAAAATCAATTTACATCTATTAGATTCAATATGGTCGCTAAAATTCGCATCGGGAATATGGCCTACCGTAGATGCGATGGCTTCGATGATCGAGGGATGGGGACAATGCGTAGACGAAGTAGATGCGCAGGGTCCTCCGGCGGCACGACGACAGCGGCGCGATGGCGACGTCAATCTCTGGCGGACGGTGGCGCCCTCCTCCTTTTTTTCTTCCTCTTCCTCCTCTTTTTTCCTCTCTTTTCTTCCCTGGCGGCGGCTCTGTTCTCTGGAGTTTTTTTCTTCCTGTACCGGCGGCGGCGGCTTGCTGGATCGGGAAAAGTCCTTAGGGCTTCGGTCCTTTTTTTATAGGCGCGGGACCGCGTGGGCGAGCGGGAAAATCGGGCGGGCGCGGAGTCGCGCGTTCGGCGCGGTAGCGTGCGGGGCCCAGGCGGCGTCGGTGCGGGTGGGCGTGCGGCGCGCAGGCGCGTGGGGCCGGTCGGGGTGTGAGGGGATCGAGCGGCGTGCTCGGGCGCGTGTCGGCGGGAGCAGGATGCGGCGCAGTGGGCCAGGGCGCGGCGCGGGAATCGGCGGCATCGGGAGGCGGGGCGATTCGCGAGAGGGCGGCGGGGCGTGGGAGCCAGCGGGAGCGGGGCCGCGTGGCGCGAGCGGGGCCAGGGCCAGGCGGCGGGGTCGGCGCGTGGGAGCGTCGGGGCGGGCGCGTGCGCTGGAGGGCGGCGGGGTGGGACCCCGGGGCGGGTCGTGGGAGGCGCCCAGGCGGGGCTGCGTCGGTGCGTGGCCGGCTGGGCCGGTCGGCGGCCTGGCCGTCGGTTGGTGGTTTTTTTTCTTTTTTTATTTTTATAAATATATTACTATTTTTTATATGACTTATTTATTTTTATTATTATTTTATTTTTTTATATACAGTTATTATATATATATTTTTCTTTATATATATTTATATATTATTATTTTTATTTTTATACTTATTCCCTATTACGAGTTTTATGCTATAATTTTATTTTATTTTTTTTCTTTTTCTACATACATTTGTATATATATGCTCCATCTTTTATGTTTTATTGTTTTTCTTTTATCCTACTAGTGTTTAATGCATGATCATGTATGTAATGCATGATGCGAAAATTTAGGGTGTTACAAACCTACCCCCTTAAAGTGAATTTCGCCCTCGAGATTCGACAGCGTGGAGAAAAGATGCGGAAATTCTGCCTTCAGGTCTTCTTTACGTTCCCACATAGCTTTGGCTTCTGTATGGTGTTTCCATTGCACTTTACACCAACGAATCCTCTTATTTCTCGTGACCCTTTCCTTCACGTCCAGGATCTTGATAGGTTGCTCGACATAAGACAAATCCTCGTGAAGTTCTAACTCGTCCATCGGCACTTGTTCTTCCGGTACCCTGAGACACTTCTTGAGTTGAGACACGTGAAACACGTCGTGTACATCGGAGAGATACGCCGGCAGCTCAAGTCGGTAAGCTACCTCTCCTCGCTTGTCCAGAATTTTAAATGGCCCGATATAACGAGGTGCGAGCTTGCTTCTTATGTTAAACCTCTTATGACCTCTCATTGGTGACACCTTGAGGTAAACAAAATCTCCTATTTCAAAGGCTAATTTCCTTCTCCTATTGTCCGCATAGCCCTTCTGTCTTGATTGGGCAGCCCTCAAGTTTTCACGAATTACCTGGACTTGCTTTTCGGCTTCTTGCAACACATCCGGACCAAATACTTGAGTTTCTCCTGTCTCATTCCAGAATAAAGGTGTCCTACACTTCCTCCCATAAAGTGCTTCATATGGTGACATTTTCAAGCTTGCTTGGTAACTATTGTTGTATGAAAACTCCGCGTATGGCAAGCTTTTGTCACAACTTTTCCCATGCTTTAAAGCACAAGCTCTTAACATGTCCTCCAAAATCTGATTTGTCCTCTCGGTTTGTCCGTCCGTTTGAGGATGATATGCTGAACTAAAATTCAACCTCGTTCCCAAAGGTTCATGCAATTTTTGTCAAAATCTGGAGGTAAATTGAGAACCTCTATCCGAGACTATCTTCTTCGGTACTCCGTGTCGACACACAATATGCTCCATGTATATTTCGGCCAATCGTGCAGCTGTATATTTGGTCTTCACAGGAACAAAATGAGCTGACTTGGTTAAGCGATCCACAATTACCCAAATTGAGTCATACCCGGACTGAGTACGTGGTAACCCAACTATGAAGTCCATTCCAATTTCTTCTCACTTCCATTCTGGAATCTTCAACGGTTGCAATAATCCAACTGGTATTTGATGTTCCGCCTTGACTCGTTGGCACACATCACACGGTGCTACGTATTCAGCTATGTCCTTCTTCATGCTATCCCACCAATAGCAAGTCTTCAAGTCTTTGTACATCTTCGTACAACCGGGGTGAATTGAGTAAGGCGAGTCATGTGCCTCCTTTAATATTGTCTCCCAAATATGTTTTACATTAGGCACAACGATCCTCTTTCCAAGCCATAAGGTACCATGTTCGTCTTCATCAAATTTGAATTCTCTCCCTTCTTCGATTCTTTCCTTGATTTTCTTGATCTCCTTATCTGCGGTTTGTGCCTCTCGAATTTCTTGCTCCAAGGTTGGGTTTAACTCCATCATCTCCATCTCATTTACAAACCCGAGGTTCAACCTTTCAAAATCCTTACATAACTCGGACGGTAACTCTCGAACTGTAAGTTGATGGCTTACTCCCTTTCTACTCAAAGCATCGGCCACTACATTGGCTTTTCCCGGATGATAGTTGATCCCCAAATCATAATCTTTGATGAGATCCAACTATCTTCGTTGCCTCAAGTTCAGATCCGTTTGCGTGAAAATATACTTCAAACTCTTATGATCCGTGTAAATTTCACACCTATGTCCAAGAATATAGTGTCTCCAAATCTTCAATGCATGTACCACGGCTGCTAGTTCAAGATCATGCGTAGGGTAATTCTGCTCATGTTTCTTCAATTGTCTTGACGCATAGGCGACCACTTGACCTTCTTGCATCAATACACATCCAAGTCCTTGTCTTGATGCATCACAATAGATGTCGAAACTCTTGCTTACATCCGGCAATACCAAAACTGGGGCTGTTGTCAACCTCTTCTTCAACTCCTCAAAACTGTTTTGACAAGCTTCAGTCCATTGGAAAGCCTTCCCCTTCATTAGCAATTTCGTCATGGGCTTGGCTATCTTGGAAAAATACTTGATAAACCGACGGTAATATCCAGCCATTCCAAGAAAACTCCTTATTTCCTTGACGTTTTGCGGTGGTTCCCACTTCGACACATCCCTCACTTTACCGGGGTCAACTGATACTCCTCCTCCGGAAATAATATGGCCTAAGAAAGAAACTTCCCGTAACCAGAATTGACATTTACTGAACTTGGCATACAATTGGTGCTCCCTCAATTTCTGCAGCGTAAGCCTCAAGTGTTCCTCATGTTCCTTCTCATCCTTCGAGTAGATCATAATATCATCAATAAACACCACAACGAACTTGTCCAAGTACTCCATGAAGACTTTATTCATGAGGTACATAAAGTAGGCAGGCGCATTTGTCAATCCAAAAGACATCACGGTGTACTCATAAGATCCATACCGTGTCCTAAAAGCTGTCTTGGGTATGTCCGACGGTCTAATCTTCATTTGAAAGTATCCTGACCTCAAATCAATCTTGGAGAAGACACAAGCACCCTTCATCTGATCAAACAAGTCTTCTATGCGGGGCAAGGTGTACTTGTTCTTGATTGTTACTACGTTGAGAGCTCGGTAATCCGCACACATCCTTTGAGTCCCATCCTTTTTGTCCACAAATAGAACGGGCGCTCCCCAAGGTGAAGAGCTAGGGAGAATAAAACCTTTCTCTAGTTGTTCTTGAATCTGCTTCTTGAGCTCTGCTAATTCCATAGGAGGCATCCTATACGGCCTCTTAGCTATAGGTGCAGTTCTAGGTATTAAATCAATAACAAACTCAATGTCTCGATCAGGCGGCATACCTGGCAACTCATCCGGAAACACATCCAAAAATTCACACACTACTGGAATATCCTCAATTGCGGCACCGTCCACATGATTCAGCTCCAATTGCTTCAGTGCGGTTTGAGATGCTTCAAATTCTATGGTGATCCCTTCCTCATTAGTCAGCTTCACCGTCTTTGTGGCACACTCAATAACTCCATTGTGCTTCCTCAACCAGTCCATACCAAGTATAATGTCCAATCCTTGAGAATCCAAAACAATGAGGTTGGCGGAGAAGTCTACCCCCCTTATTCTAAGGCTTACTTTCGGACATACTATATTTGTCCTCATCTCTCCTCCAGGAGACTTAACCAATAGAGTAAACTTCATATGAGAGACAGGCAAACTATACTTGGCAACAAACTTCGATGCAATGAATGAATGTGATGCTCCAGAATCAAATAACACAGTCGCGGGGTTGGAGTTGGCGAGAAACATACCAATGACCACGTCATCAGCTTGTTGAGCATCCTCTGTAGAGACATGGTTCACGTTACCACGAGGAAAATTCTGCTGTCCACGGCTTCCTTGTGGTTGTCCTCCATTAGGTCTTGGGTTTTGTCTCGGTGCATTGCTTCCTTGACCAAGGCCTGACTTAGGACATTGGTGCGCAAAGTGTCCAGCTTCTCCACAAGTATAACACTTCTTAACTCCACCAGAATTATTGGGACAAGCTTGGTTTTGAACATTTGCAGCAGGAAAATTAGCACGAGGTGCATAAGGCATTGGAGGCCTAGGTGCTTGCATAACAGGACGCTGCTGCACAAACTGAGTTGGGCGTGGTGCATAACCAGGGCGCTGAGCAGGAATAGAGGTGCTGTAATGAGGCGCATTGGGTGGCGCAAAGCGAGGGCGCACATTACTTCCTTGTTGCTGTCCTTGATATGGCGCCTTCCTCTTGATTTCTTGCTCCATCTCACGGATCTTGCTCTCAACCACAATTGCTTTGTCCACAAGCTTCTGGAAGTTGGCATAATCGCAGTGGAGTAGTTTCACTTGGGTCTCATTGTTCAAGCCTCTCATGAACAAGTACTGCTTCCGGCTGTCCCGACTAACATCCTCAGGCACATACCTTGAGAGTTGAGTGAATTTATTGAGATATTCACTCACGCTTGATCTTCCTTGCCTTAAATTCTCAAATTTTTGCCTCTTCAAGAGCATAACACTTTTCGGCACATAATGAGAACGGAAACTCTCCTTGAAATCCGCCCAAGTGATCCTCTCTTGATTCTCATGAGCATTGCAATAAGCATCCCACCAATCTGCAGCTGCTCCAACGAGTTGATGAGAAGCGAACAAGACCTTTTCCCGGTCATTGCATTGGACAATGGCAAGTTTCTTCTCCACAGACTTGAGCCAATCCTCCGCATCCATAGGATCGGCGGCTTGAGCAAAGGTTGGCGGCCTAGTCCTCATGAACTCTCCCAATCGGTTATGAGGAGGCGGGGGTGGCGTTGGAGGCATGTGGGGCTCATTGTTGTTATTGCCGGCCTGCAGCTGTCCCATAGTTTGTATCATGGTCTGCATGAGCTAGTTTTGCATAGCTAGTAGCTGCTCGATATTGATGGCTCCATGAGCAGGTCCTTGTCCATTGTTGTTCTGAGGTACTCCATGGTTCTCCTCCTCATCATTGACATCCCTCTGGTTGCGAGTTCTCACCATCTGAAGGAAAGCAATAGGTAAGAATTAGAGAACGTCCCCAACTATATGCATCAAGGGATATGAAGCTAACCAACTGGCTATACTAGCCTAGGTGGACATGGCAATGCTAAGGCATCCCAAAATCCTCTATTAAGCACATAAGCAAACAATATATATAGCAAACAGCACTCCAAGCAAAAAAACATCGATTCCTGAGTGCTCCTACGTGCTCTAAAGTGTCCATTCTATCTAGGATGCGTCCTACGGTCAACCTGGCTCTGATACCAATCTGTGACGCCCAGTTCCGAAAATTAACCAAGCTAGCGCATATGTGTGCCCAGGATGTTCAACACACATACACGAGTGATTCACAAATGATAAACAGATAAATACCACAGCTCAAATTATTAAATAAGTACTCTTATTACATAATTCATTATATCCTCGAATACAAGCTCTAATGAATATTAATGATAAGTTCAACTAATGCAGTGGAAATAAACTAATTAAGCAATTAAGCAAACTAAGCAAAAGGGATAGCGCAGCTCCAATAACACCACAGGCAAAGCTGACGGTAGACACGGCCTAAAACTCCGCATTATCGCCATTAAACTCACAATTCTGACCTGCAACTGTTGGGTGGGGGATTGCAAGAGTGAGTACATGTCGTACTCAGCAAGTGTGGAAAGTATGACATGTGGCTGATTCAAATGACGACAATAATAATGGCTAAGTGCTGAAAAGTACAGTAAAACATTTGAAAAGCAACATATTATATGTATGTGAAGTAATCCCATCATAAACCATGTAACCATAATAATACCAGTCCATAATTCACCATTACCAATAACCATAATCAATATCTTAAACCATAATTCCATCCATAACCATAACCATAATCATAATATCGACCATAACCATCACCAAACCATAACCATTATCAAACCATAACCATCCCAAATTCCAATTTCCCTCTAATCATGGAAGTTGTCCAGGTGCTCATAACCGGGAGCACGACTATCATGATAGTTTTATTTAGACTCTGCAGAGTTTGTACCTCTTTACCCACGTGTTCGTGATTTCATCACCTTTCGGTGACTAAGAATCTCCCTTATGCCCATGACCCGTCGTTCATAATACACACTTCCGTGGGTGTGTGGCCAAGAGATCACAAAATAGCCTTTACAAAGGGATTACTAGCCTATTTAGACCCCACTGAGGTTTCACCGGTGGCGATGCCTCCAACTGAGCACATCTTCAACCAAGGGCCCCCTCTTGAGCCATTCGGATCCCAGGGTAGTCCCACCAATCATCAACAAACCCAATCCGACTACCCCTTCCCCGAGCGTCCATAATGGTCCAAACAACACTAGCAAAGCCCTAATTAATCAGCTACGCCGCACACATACTTGGCCTCGTGGTGGCACTGTGGTCCTGGCTTATTCTCGCATGAACCGGTTCTTAGATCTAAAGCAAGCAAACCACCATAACATCCAACCCATCCACATACCAGGCTTGCTTAGATCATCCATTACCATACCATATTTAACCAGTTCATGTTAACCATAATCTAATCCATGCATAATTAAATTGAGTGGTATAGTTATTCCCATTCCAGTTGATTAAGCGAAGCAAAAGGTAAAAAGTCCATCCCGACGCTCTACCATAAATTCCAGGTGACAAGGGTGGTTTAGCAAGTCTAGTAAACTTCCTACCATAGGATTTCCCATCAAATTGACACAAGCATGCAGTTTGCAAACAAAACATTTAATTTAAAAACAGGATCAATATGCTTCAAAGACACTTGCCTTATTTCGGCGGATAGGGTTGCACGAGCGCTTCGAAGTCTTGATTCTCGAAATCCTCGTACACGATCTCTTGAACACTTCCCTCTACTCGTGATCACACATACAAGAATATACATACAAATCAACATGATGCACACACATTAATCAACATGTGATGATATTCATGCATGGAAAGTTTAATTATTAATTAACTACAGTTGTTTATTAATTAGATGCAACTAGTTCATACGTGTTCATACGAGTTTACGGGGGTTTTAGAGTGGATTAATACTGCTGAAAATAAAATTGTGGTGCAACTAAAATCAATTTACGTCTATTAGATTCAATATGGTCGCTAAAATTCGCATCGGGAATATGGCCTACCGTAGATGCGATGGCTTCGATGATTGAGGGATGGGGACAATGCGTAGACGAAGTAGATGCGCAGGGTCCTCCGGCGGCACGACGACAGCGGCGCGATGGCGACGTCGATCTCCAGCGGACGGTGGCGCCCTCCTCCTTTTTTCTTCCTCTTCCTCCTCTTTTTTCCTCTCTTTTCTTCCCTGGCGGCGGCTCTGTTCTCTGGAGTTTTTTTCTTCCTGTACCGGCGGCGGCGGTTTGCTGGATCGGGAAAAGTCCCTAGGGTTTCGGTCCTTTTTTTATAGGCGCGGGACCGCGTGGGCGAGCGGGAAAATCGGGCAGGCGCGGAGTCGCGCGTTCGGCGCGGTAGCGTGCGGGGCCCAGGCGGCGTCGGTGCGGGTGGGCGTGCGGCGCGCAGGCGCGTGGGGCCGGTCGGGGTGCGAGGGGATCGAGCGGCGCGCTCGGGCGCGTGTCGGCGGGAGTGGGATGCGGCGCAGTGGGCCAGGGCACGGCGCGGGAGTCGGCGGCATCGGGAGGCGGGGCGATTCGCGGGAGGGCGGCGGGGCGTGGGAGCCAGCGGGAGCGGGGCCGCGTGGCGTGAGCGGGGCCGGGGCCAGGCGGCGGGGTCGGCGCGTGGGAGCGTCGGGGCGGGCGCGTGCGCGGGGGCGCGCGCTGGAGGGCGGCGGGGTGGGACCCTGGGGCGGGTCGTGGGAGGCGCCCAGGCGGGGCTGCGTCGGTGCGTGGCCGGCTGGGCCGGTCGGCGGCCTGGCCGGCGGTTGGTGGTTTTTTTTCCTTTTTTTATAAATATATTACTATTTTTTATATTACTTATTTATTTTTATTATTATTTTTATTTTTTATATACAGTTATTATATATATTTTTTATTTATATATATTTATATATTATTATTTTTATTTTTATACTTATTCCCTATTATGAGTTTTATGCTATAATTTTATTTTATTTTTTTTCTTTTTCTACATACATTTGTATATATATGCTCCATCTTTTATGTTTTATTATTTTTCTTTTATCCTACTAGTGTTTAATGCATGATCATATATGCAATGCATGATGCGAAAATTTAGGGTGTTACAGATCAACGTCGACAATGGGAGTAGTTCAGAAGACTACTCTCGGTATCCTTACAACTATGAGCAACTAATCGTGAGCAATCACTATTTATCTATCCCCATTCGCAAACCTCCTCAATTTGATGAAAATGATTACTCTATGTGGAAGGATATGAGTAAAAGTATCTTGAAAATATTGAGGTTGTTGATGGATGAGATATTTGACGAGCTTATCAACTGTCAAGAGGACATGCTCACCCAACAAAAGGAGAGATGTCAAGAGGTTGAGGATCTCTTGGAGCTTGAAAGAGAAAGAAGCAAGGCACTTGAGCCTGAACTCACTTTGAGCAAGGAAACTTGCTCAAATCTTGAGAACACTACAATTGTACTCAAGGATGAACTTGTTTGTTTGACACAAGCTAACAAGATCCTTGAAATATAAGTGAAATCTCTCAAGGTCAATGCCCCTTCTTCCTCTACAAGCTCACCTTCTACAAATGTCAAATCTGAAGCGCCTCAACCTTACAAATGCTCAAACTTGAATATGAAACTTAAAGATGAGCTTAAGTTGGCACAAACCAATCAAGCACCAAAGGGTGACATCTTTGACAAGGAGAATATGGCATATGCATGTAGTTCATACACCAACACAAGGCATCCCCTTGTCAAGAATGGTCTTGATTATTCTAGGGAGATGAGGCGAAATGCCAAAACTCCCAAGAATGGCAAAGACTTGATTGCTTTTGTCAAGGGAGGCTCATACAACAATAAGGGAAAGAACATCGTTACATCACCCAAAGTGTCTAAGAAAGAACCACATCCCTTGTTCCATGACTTTGATGCTTCATATGTGTTATTAAGGAACAAATTTTTTAAAGCTTATGCTATGTATGTTGGGCCACACCGCAAGAGTTCTAAACCTTGCGTGTGGGTGCTCAAGTGCCTCTTGACTAACATCAGAGGACCCAACACCGCTTGGGTACCTAAAGCCAAGGCTTAAATCTTTCTTGTAGGCATACTCCTCCGGTGGAACCAAATGAGTTCTTGATAGTGGATGCAATAATCATATGACCGGAGAGATGAAGATGTTTGTGGAGTATGAGCAAAATAAAGATCTAAGTGAAGGAATCTATTATGGGGACAATAGCCAAGGAAAAATCCTTGGCACTTGTAAAATTTATATATCCCCTAATCATACTCTTTCAAATGTTTTACACGTTGATTCACTTGATTATAACCTCTTGTTCATATCACAACTATGTGACAAATTTTATAATTGTTTATTTACTAATGAGGGTGTGACGGTCACAAGGAGAAGCAATGACTCAATTGCTTTTAAGGGTGTACTCAAGGGAAAGCTCTATCTTGTGGATTTCTCCGCGGACAAAGACCAACTTGATACATGCTTAATTGCAAAAACTAAGCAAGGTCCTGAGGGAACTCTTTGTCGACAAGACAGCGATCAGAGCAGGGAGCTGAGGTGGCCAAGTGATCATGGCACTTGGCAGTATGATGGGAAACGCTGCTATAAATGCCTCGGCCCATTTCATCTGAAATTCCAATGCTGCAATGAGATACGGTGTAATATTTGCTTTAGATATGGGCATATTAGACGGAACCGCCTCTCAGCTGCCAGAGTTCCTCGGGTTTGGCGCAAGAGAAGCACGCCCCCCATTAAGGCCTCTTGCCTTTCCACAGAACCGTCATCCACCATCATCATTCACAAACACAACCCCCCCCCCCTCAACTTCTCCTCTGCCGCTCCTTCTTCCTGGCTCCTCCGCATCCGGCACTCCACATCCGTCTCCACCGCTCTTTCGCCGGCCAACTCTCTTAGCCTCATGGCCAACTTCCCGGTTGATCCCTCGAGGTTCCTGGCCAACCAACACTTCGACTTCACCGACGGAGGCCCAAACCGGCTGCCTAGGATGGTGGTGCACCTTCCCGGTCACCATCACCCGGCTCACGAAGAATTTGCTGTGGCGGTGGACGCTGAGCGCGTGCTGCAGGAAGATCAGTATGAGGATTTCAGGCTACGGATCCGGAACTTCCTTCTGCAAGACATGGGTATCACCGTTACTCACTCCTGTCTCACCCCACTGGGCATAGCTCTTTTTGCATTCCAGACCAGCTTGATTAGAGACTTACTTGTGATGAGATAGCCAATCGTGGTAGATGGCGTCCGTGTGTCCTTCATCAGGCACGACTTTGGCAGAAACTGCCGGACTCATGAGTTTGGTCGTGTTGGTTTGTTTATGATGTTGGGCTTCCCACTGGACTACAGGACGGTTGAAACTATTGAGTTAGCAGTTTCTGGTTTTGGCAAGTTACTTCAGTGGCACACAAGCCCAAGGGCCCTGGGCTTCATCTTGGTCAAATGTCTCTACACCAATGCAAGGCTCGTCCCCAGAAGTTTAGTCCTGCGGCAAGGCACCAGGGATGGGGTCGGGTGCTCCTGGTCTTGCCCGGTGTACATTCTCAACTGGATTGCCCCGAATGACTTTGGGGAAGCTGATGGCTGGGGGGGCATCCCCCCGGAAGATGACCTACCACTGAATGGCGACCCTCATCCTCTATAAGAACCACCTAAGGAATAGCTGGAAGATGATGAGGAATGGTCGGCGCTTGATGAACAGCACCAGCAGCAGGCCAACGATGGCTGGGAACCATGGGGGCCGCCGCCGCCCCCACCGCACCATGAGATGGACGTCCTCTCTGACGCCCCAACTCAAGAGGGAGCTTCGAGCGCCGTGAACACGACTGAACCGGCTGTCAGACCTCCAAGGATGGAGCAACGGAACTTCCCACTGGTCAACCCGGAGGATGTTACGCAGCAACCAGACTGGCTCCCCCCCCCCCCCCCCCCGGACTCGGTAGGGCTGAGAAAAATGCTCCAGGTGGCCTTCCCGAACTCCCCCTCTGCGTGGTGGAACGTCCAATTCAATGAACCCAATGGGCAAGGGGGGTCCAATAAAGTCATCACCATGTCGCTCTCTAACTCCGCTGATTAGCAGTCAAGGGAGCAGAGTTCTGGCCACCCCTCAGTGATCATCAAAGATATCACTACCGAGCCCATCGCTGCTGCAGATAAGATAAAAGGAAAGCAAAGCAAGGCCCTGACATCGGCAGTAGCGGAGATTGTTGGACCCTCTTACTCCAACAGATCACTGGAACCCAGCAAACTAAGGAGGAGCCCTCGGCTCCAAATGCTCATGCAGGGACATCGGACCACGCCTCCACCTGCTCAGGAGAATGGCCCTGATGCTGGTACATCTGAGGATATGCCGGCACTCAATCTCTTTCCAGGTCCAATCAAATTCCCCAAGCTTGACTCTCTTGACTCCTGCCGTCCCTACCCTGAACTCTCCACTGATGTGCTGCAGGAGACGGCGGTAAACGAGTGCGGCGTTCCCCTGAGCTGAATGACGATGTCGTACATCAAGCTTGACTTGCTGGGAGTGGAAGGCACCGGGCACACTGTGGACTGCTATGTTGCTGATGGGTTCGTCTTTTGGGAAACTGCTATTTGGAATTGTAGGGTGGTTGTATTAAACAGTACTGGTTGTTGTTTTGTGGTGTGCTATGTTGAGAACATGCGCGGTTGGGAACATTTCTGCATTTTGATCGGCCGGTGGCCAGAACCTCAGCTATGGCAGTTAGTCTATTCTGGAGTCTGTTGGCTGTAACCTATTTCTATGCTGCTTGGCTCATCTGTCTGTCTGATTACTGGTTTGTTCGTTGGCCCTCGTTGCACACTGATCTTAGTTTCATAGGCCACATCCTCATTCACTCGGTCGGGACTACTTCCCGGACTGCCCTGTCATACCTGAATATTATCTATGGCGCACAACATAAACCATAACTGGAATGTCTTTAACTGGAACATTCGTGGTCTTAATAACACTGCTAAGCAACAAGCAGTCAGGTCCAAAATAGAGGAGGTCCAGAAGTGTAATATCTTTTGTATACAAGAGACCAAAATGGAACATATTGTCATTTCTTTCCTTAAACAACTGGCACCTAGAAGATTCAACAAATTCGTCTTTGCACCATCCAGGGGTGCCTCGGGAGGTATTCTGGTAGCCTGGAATGACACCTTGCTTTAGGGGGAAGCTCTGGATATCAGGGACTTCGCCATATTCATGCGGTTCACATCCCGACTGAATGGGGTCGTCTGGCACCTGATCTCAGTCTATGGACCTTGTCAGGGACCTCGTCGGCAGGAGTTCACCGACTGGCTCTAGAATCTCTCATTGCAACCGCAAGAGCTATGCATGATATTGGGGGACTTCAACTTTTATCGCCACGTCAGTGACCGCAACTGCGCGGGAGCGAATATAGGGGACATGCAGATGTTCAATGACATCATCCAACACTTGGGACTTATTGAAATCCCTCTCCAAGGTAGGAATTACACTTGGAGCAACATGCAACAATCGCCTCTACTTGAACAACTGGATTGGTGCTTTACCTCAGCGCAATGGTCCCTATCATTTCCCAACTCCTCACTTTGGCCAATGGCCAGGGACACATCACACCATGTCCCACTAGTAGCTCAGATATGCACCACCATACCTAAATCAAAATGCTTCCGTTTTGAAAACTACTGGCTCAAACATCCACAGTTTCTCACCATTGTAAAGGACTCGTGCGACCAGCCTTTGTCAATAGTTGGTAGTGCAAGGAGAGTTTCTGCTAAATTAAAACGTCTGATATACAAGCTACGCAAGTGGAGCAGATCACTAGGTGGGCTGAAAAAACTGATCAAATGATGCAATGAAGTTATTCTGATCATGGACACAATGGAAGAGCAGAGGACACTATACTTGCAGGAAAGCTGTTTCAGAAACATGATCAAACATCAGCTTACTCAGCTCTTAAAGCAACAGAATGACTACTGGAGACAATGTTATACAGAGCGTTGGGCCATGTTTGGTGATGAGCCAACAAAATTCTTCTTGGTTGCAGCAACAGAAAGATATAGGAGAAACAATATATCAGTCATTCAAGATGACCATGGAGTAGAGCTAATGGATCATGGGCACAAAGCCTCAGCCCTCTGGAAGGAATTTTCGGAAAGGTTAGGGCAATCTGCCCCGACTCAACAATGGCCACAAATCCACCATTGTGTGATGCCTGGACAACATCTACATACATTATGCAACCCAGTCACCAGGGAGGAAATTTATGCCACACTCAAAAACATGCCAACCGACAAAGCCCCAGGTCCAGATGGGTTCAACACAAAATTCTTTCAGGCATGCTGTCACATCATTAAGGAAGACATTTATCTGTTGTGCTCGGACTTCTGTAATGGCAACATCAGTATCCAGCCCCTGAACAGTTCCTTAATCACTCTCATCCCGAAGATCAATAATCCCCACAGAGTTACAGATTACAGGCCCATATCACTGTTGAACTCCACTATCAAACTGATCACTAATATACTCTCAGTTAGACTGCAGGAAGTCATCCCAACCATTATCCACAAAAATCAATATGGTTTCATCAAAAAAAGAACCATCTAGGATTGCATGGCTTGGGTCTATGAGTACCTTTATCAATGCAAAAAAACCAACACTGGTGTCATAGTACTCAAACTGGACTTCGAAAAAGCCTTTGACAAGGTGGAACATGACTTCATTATACACATGCTGAGAGTTTTGGGTTTTCCTGAACAGTGGATCACATGGGTAACAGATATTCTATCTACTGCCACCTCCTCAGTTCTTCTCAATGGAGTGCCAGGTAAGACTTTTCACTGCAGAAGAGGTGTTCGACAGGGGGACCTGTTATCCCCCCTGCTATTTGTACTGGCAGCAGATCTTCTACAAATTTTAATCAACAAAGCAGTGGAGCTGGGACTTCTATCATTGCCACTGCATCAAGAAATGAACGAGGACTTCCCGGTAGTACAATATGCAGATGACACTATTCTAATCCTCAAAGCCAACCAGATATAGCTCTTCTTTCTGAAAAACTTACTACAATACTTCGGGGGAGCTACAGGGCTGAGAGTGAACTGGGAAAAATCAAGCTTAACACCAATAAAAACTGATGAAGAGGAGGCCACAATTCTAGCAGCCACACTGGGTTGCACTATTGGCTCATTCCCATTTACTTACTTAGGTCTGCCGATGAGCCTCGACAGACCCAAAGCAGATGCCTTTGAAGGGCTTGTCTTAAGGGTGCAAAAAACGCTAACTGGAGCAGCAACATGGTTGTCAATGGCTGGTCGATGCACACTTATCAACAGCGTTCTGTCCGCCATCCCAATTTATGCGATGTGTACCATCAAATTGAGACAGTCAGTCATTCAAGCTATTGACAAAGCCAGGAAACAATGCTTATGGAGAGGCTCGAACATCGCTGGCAAAGGACGGCCCCTGGTGGCCTGGAACCAAGTTACAACACCAAAGGAAAATGGAGGGCTGGGTCTGAAAAGCCTCACTGCAATGAATGGAACCTTGCTCATGAAATTCCTCTGGAAAATCTATAACAAAGCAGACATCCCATGGGTTCACCTCATCAACCAGCGCTATTGTAGCAATGGTAAACCCTCGCACAGCACAAAAGGAAAAGGATCCTTCTGGTGGAGGGATGTTGTGAGCCTATCTGATTCTTTTCTCAGGAATTTTGAAGTCAAAATTGCCACAGGGGACACAATTCGACTATGGCAGGATCAGTGGGAAGATCACCTACTCAGAAGGGACATGCCCCGTTTATACTCCTTCGCAAAAAGAACCAACATCTCAATGGCCCAATACCTCAGCAACTCAGACCATGGCAATCACTTTTTTCAACCACTGTCGGAGGAAGCACAGTTGGAACTGGCCAATCTGGAGGCCATGCTGGAGGAAATTTCACACAGGGAAGCTTCACAGGATGAGTGGACTCCAATCGGGGGAACAAGAACTTTCAGCTCCAAGCTTATTTACAACAACTATTACAAAAACATCAACCCACCAACACCCTTTAGCTGGATTTGGGCCTCAAAGGTGCTAAATAAAATAAAGATCTTCATGTGGCTGATGTTTTGGGACCGGGTCAACTCACGCAACCTCCTGAAGAGAAAAAACATCACGATTGACGGGAACGACTACACCTGCGTACTCTGTGCTGACAATGTCGAGGAACTCACGTACCATCTCTTCTTTAACTGCTCCTTCAGCATGGCATGCTGGAATATCCTTGGGATTCACTGGGACCACGACATCCCCTTCTTTCATACCCTGCAAAAAGCCAAGCTCAGCTGGGGTCATAGCGCCTTCATGAAACCTTCTCCATAGCGGCCTGGGAGATCTGGATTGCTCGTAACAATGTCATTTTTAGAAACTCTACTCCCTCTGTAAATGCTTGGAAACGATCCTTCATTGCTTCTACAAGGCTTCAGGCCTGCTGTTTTAAGCCGGAGGATAGGGCTAGTGTGCTCGTGTGGCTTCAGGGTTTGTAAAGGATGTTCCTCCCTCTAGAACACCTAGTCAAGCTCTGCTGGGCTACTATAAATCGTTGTTTCGTTGTCTCTTTTAATATAAGTTTTATGGCTGTCGGGGTTCTCCCTTGCAGTTTTTCACCGGTCAAAAAAAACATGGGATGGCTTTGGCATATAAGGCTAGCCCATGTTGAGATGAGAAACTTACAAAAATTCCTTAAGGGCGAGCACATCCGTGGTTTAAAGAATGTTGTGTTTGAAAAGGATAGGCCATGTAGCGCATGCCAAGCCGGAAAGCAAGTTGGAGCTCCACATCCATCCAAGAACATTATGATGACAACAAGACCATTGGAACTTCTACACATGGATCTCTTCGGTCCAATCGCCTACATAAGTATTGACGGTAACAAATAAGGTCTTGTTATTGTTGATGATTTTTAACGTTTCACTTGGGTATTCTTCTTGCATGATAAGAGTGAGACTCAAAGTGTCCTCAAGAAATACTTAAAGAGAGCTCAAAATGAGTTCTACTTAAGTATCAAGACCATAAGGAGTGACAACGGCACCGAATTCAAGAATACTCAAGTTGAAGAGTTTTTGGATGAAGAAGGCATCAAGCATGCGTTCTCGCCCCCTACCCGCCTCAACAAAATGGGGTGGCCGAGAGGAAGAATAGAACTCTAATTGATATGTCAAGAACAATGATTGATGAGTACAAGACGTTGAACTGGTTTTGGGCGGAAGCAGTTAACACCGCTTGCCATGCCATAAACCGATTATATCTTCACCGCATACTCAAGAAGACGTATTATGAGCTCCTAACTGGTAACAATCCCAACATTTCTTACTTTTGTGTTTTTTGGAGCAAATGCTACATTCTCAACAAGAATCCTAGGACTTCGAAGTTCGCTTCTAAGTCCGATGAGGGTTTCTTGCTTGGTTATGACTCAAACACCTATCGCCTATCGTGTCTTCAACAAATCTTCCGGAATTGTTGAAGTAGCACGGGGCGTGGTGTTTGATGAGACTAATGGCTCCCAAGTGGCGCAAGTTGATCGTCATGTGCTAGATCAAGAAGAAGCTCCACAAGTGGTGATAGGAAGGATGGCACTTGGAGATATACGACCACAAGAACAACCTCAAGATCCAAGTGACCATCTCACACATCAAGCAAGGCCTTCCTCAAATGATAAAGATCAAGTTCCCCAAGATGCGCTCCAAGAAGATGAAAATGGAGGCATCAATCAAGGGGGGGGGGGGCAATGATAATGAGGAAGACAAAGATGAAGATTCAAGACCTCAAGCACCTCACCCAAGAGTGCACCAAACCGTTCAACGGAACCATCCCGTTTCCAATATTCTTTGAGACATCTCCAAGGGGGTAACTAATTGATCTCATGTTGCAAACTTTTGTGAACATTACTCTTTTATTTCTTCTTTGGAGCCTCACAAGGTTGAAGAAGCGCTACGAGATCCAGATTGGGTAATGACTATGCAAGAAGAGCTCAACAACGTTGAAAGAAATCAAGGACTTCAGTGTGCTCCAGCGCTGCCACGTGTCCAACCGTCAGATCTTCAGCCTCTAACCTCCGGAAGACTCCACAATGGCTCCGGATCTTCAAAGGGGAATCAAGGACTTCAAGACCCGATCAAGTGTCATTAATACTATATTAGTGACACACGATCGGACGACCTTAATTACCAGTAACGGTGCTGTCAAAGCCCATAACTCGGTCATTAAGGGCAATTAAACGTGTTGAATGTGTATCAATATCAGTAACCGCCGGGGCCACATGTCGGGCCAGGCTAACTTGTAACGGCCTGCCCTTGTACTATAAAAGGACAGGCCGACGATACATAGGACACACACTCTCCGAAGACACGCTGACTTTACACTCTCAACCGACGTTGAGCTCATACATCCAATACAACACCAACACACCCCGTGGAGTAGAGTATTATGCTCAGGCGGCCCGAACCACGTAAATCTTCGTCTCCCTTGTGTCACTCGACATCTCACCTTCTGGAATCTCCGCGCGCCCATACCGAACCTCAAACTCCTCTAACACTTTAGTAGTGTCGGGAGATCTGCCGGATCAAAACCACCGACACACTCTATTCACTAAGCACTTTTATGATGATTTGTTTGTTTGCCAAATATATGTCGATGACATTATATTTGGTTCTACTAACAAAGCTTTTTGTGATAAGTTTTCTAAGATAATGACGGGAAGATTTGAGATGTCCATGATGGGGAAGTTGAAGTTCTTCCTAGGTTTTCAAGTAAATCAACTCAAGGAGGGCACGTTCATTAGACAAACCAAGTACACATAATATATACTCAAGAAGTTTGACATGGACAAGGACAAACCCATCAAGAATCCTATGGCAACCAATGGGCATCTCAATCTTAATGAAGATGGTCCAAGTGTGGACCAAAAGGTATATCGTTCCATGATAGGCTCATTACTTTACTTATGTGCATCTAGGCCTGATATCATGCTTAGTGTGTGTATGTGTGCTAGATTTCAAGCTGCTCCTAAGGTGTGTCATTTGACCGTTGTTAAGAGAATTCTTAGATATTTGGTTCACACACGAAGCATAGGACTTCGGTACCCCAAAGGCTCTAAGTTTAACCTCATTGGATATTCCGATGCAGACTATGCGGGGTGCAAAGTTGATAGGAAGAGCACCTCCGAAACTTGCCAATTCCTTAGTAGATCTCTAGTGTCTTGGTCCTCAAAGAAACAAAACTTCATTGCTCTTTCCACAACCAAACCAGAGTATGTCGCCGCTGGAAGTTGTTGTGCACAACTTCTTTGAACGTGACAAACTCTTAGGGACTATGGTATAAACTTGCACCATATTCCCCTCCTATGTGACAATGAGAGCGCCATCAAAATAGCCCACAATCCAGTTGAGTATTCAAGGACCAAACACATTGATATTCGCCCCCAAACTGGACTAGTCCAGTGGTTCAATATAGTCCGGACCCTGTCCGCTGGCCAGACAAGTCCGGGTCCCCAACCAGACTAGTCCGGCCCTTAGGGACTTAACCTCTCCATGGAGCCCTCGACCTCTCCACTTCCTTTCAAACACTCTCTCTCTTCAAACGCTCAAAAACTGCCCCCAGATCGGCGATTTTTTATTCCAACCACCAAATCTTGATTCCAGTCAGTGGATTGAAGCCCTAAGGTGTGTGGGAACTCTTCCCCAGCATCGGAGGCCGATTCCTCACCCACATTTCGCTGAATCGAAGATTTGAAGAGGTATTCTTGATCTAACCCCAAAATCTCCAAAATTCAATTCTTTTAGGTCTATTGATAGAAAATTCTTCACAAATGTTGTTGTCCACATCATTGTGATAATGCACCTCATTTTTGGTGGTAGGATTCATAATTTTTGCAAAATTTCTCTAGATTAGGGTTCTTGCTGTATGAATCGGACTAGTCTGGCCACAGGGCGGACAAGTCCGGCTTGCTACGGTCTAGTCTGACCCTTAGGCGGACAAGTCCGGGTTACACAATAAAAACCCTAAACTAAATCGATTTTGTGAATTCTACACCATATCTCTACTTCCTTGGACTCATACACATTCCTTTGCATCTCTTATCAGCAACCATGTCGGATTCCGACTACGTTCCCCTCTCCGACTCCAAAGCCGAGGCGAGAAGGCAAGCACTATACCGCCAAAAGCGCGAGGAGGACGAGCTTGTCATGGCATATATCGAATCCCAATTAGAGGCAAGGAAAGCAAAGAAACAGCAAAGGGAAGCCCACAACTCAGCTGTAGTCGAGGCAGCTCCCAAGAAGAAAAGACTTGTGACTGTTGGGGAGAAGGAAAAATCCCAGGAGGCAAGGACCTCCAAGGACAAGGGCAAGGCACCAGTGGATGTTGCAACAACGAAGAGGGTCCTTGTTGCTAAGAAGCCTGCAAGCAAGGCCAAGAAGGGAGCCTCTCAGCCCATAGGTCCCTTGAGGATGTCTTCACCTGCACAGAATCCCAACCGTGCAGCTGCCTTCGATGCCAACATCTTCAAAGGCGAAGGGGCTGAAAAGGCTAGGAAGCTCAGGAAGCTCAATGTCTATCAACGGTAGAGGAGCACAGTGGATCCCCGCTTTTGGTGTGACATCCACTGTGACTACTATAGGACAATTTATATGTCCAAGCAAACACATGTGACTGATGCTCAGTGGATTGACTAGTATTACATGGCCCAAAAGGATCATTTGGCCTTCAATGTTGTGATTGAGGCCATAGAGCGCCATGGATTGAAGAAGCTCATGGGATTTCAATATGACTGGAATGTGGAAGTCATTACTCAGTTTTACTCCATTGTCTACTTTCACACCGACGGAGACAGGAGGATCCCTTGGATGACTCACGAAGAGCAATACTCCACCACCTACTGGGAGTTTGCTCAGTTACTTGACTTGGAGGACCAACTGGACAATGAGATCATCATGTCCAATCTAAGGCCAGTTGATCGAGACACTTTGGAGTACATGTATCCAAGTCATGTACCTTTTGAGGCCGGGCATATAAGGAACATCAAGCCCTTCTACACTGTCCTCAACCGAGTGCTCTGGAAGACAATTGCCCCCAAGGATGGAGATGTGGGGATTATTCAAGGTAACTTGAGGCACTTGATGGTGCTAATTGATGGAGATGTCCGTTTCAATGTGGTGGAGTACATTTTTTATGACATTTTCAACATCTCGCATACTCCAAACCGATCATGTGGCTATGCTCCATACATCATGTACATGATCGAGAAGGTGTTCGGGCTCAACTTCAAGAAGGACATCATTCATAGAAGGCTTCGTCCTCAAATTCCACCTCTAGAGCCGGCTGCCCCTCGTAGCAAGAATGTGGATCCCCCTGCTTCTTTTTCACACTTTGTTCCATCACCTCCTCCACTACCTCCTACTTCATCACAATGTGGCAGTGGATTTCTCAAGTGCTTCAAAGCCATATTCTCCTCTTGCCGGAAGACGGAAGTTTGGCAATGTCGCATGGAGCATCGCCAAGAGAAGTATCTCAAGGCGATGTGCGACAAGTTGGAGATCCCTATGTCTCCCGCTGCGGAGAGTGATAGGGAGTTGACTCCATTCCCAGAGTTCACCGTCGAGGAGCTTGCTCAATTCGGTGAAGTTGGTACCTCCACGGCAGCTCCGTTCGAAGATGATGCTAATGATGATCCAGAGGCCAAGGAGAGCGACAGCGGGCACCAAGGGCGAGACGATGACGACGACGACGATGATGATGATGTGGACTAGACCTTATAACTCTTCTTTCTCTCTTTTCCTTTTTGGTGTCTTGATGCCAAAGGGGGAGAGATTGGAAGGGGGTTGAAAAAGGGGGTACTTAGGGTACTTAGATAGTCTTATGGGGGAGATATTGATCCACTATGGACTTATGTTTTAAAACTCGTTGCATTTCAATTGTTGTAAGACTTAATTCATGTATCTTGTCTAAATTGTGATGTTATGCTTGAGGTACATGTTTCATATTGCATACTTGGTACCTTATCACAATTTATGAGCACATCACTTAAGCACCCCACCATAACATGTATATGTATGAGGACTCTCTCAATCTCTCTTACTCATGATGCATACATTGACGGGAGTCACTATACAAATACATGTTATGAAAATAAATTATTATCCTTTTTGTTGAAGTCTTAATGTGTTGTCATCAATCACCGAAAAGAGGGAGATTGAAATTGCATCTAGGCATCCCCGTGGGTTTTGGATGATTCATGACGGTGATTAAGAGACTATGAGCTAAGTTGATCTTAAGAACAGGTGTAATGGTTGAAATCAGATGAAAACCCTCAGAAAGAAAAGATCGAAACGGGCGTCAAAAACTCAAGTGTAGAAATTAGGATTTCTATGGTATTGAGCTTAAGTGAGCTGTATCATGCGTGAGGGTGGATGTATCATGTGCATTGAGATCATTCTAGAGGGCTCAAAGTGGTGGTTGAGAGAAAAACCTAAGTGAGAAGCCAAAATGAGGAAAAACCCTAGGAGGCCGGACTAGTCCGGCCAGTCAGAGAAGTCCGCTTTGGGGTGCACTAAAGGTCTCTGGATGAATTCGGACTTGTCCGTATGGGTACGAACTAGTCCGTTCATCCCTTAGTGGAGTTGGAGCTAAGTCCCCAAAAACCGGACTTGTCCGTTTTGGAACAGACCAAAGCTCTCTGGAAAAGTTTGGACTTGTCCGTTGTGGTACGGACTAGTTCGTTTGGGACTTAGTGAGATAAACCGAGAGGAAACCCTAGAGGGTTGGACTAGTCCGCCCCTGTGGCCGAACTAGTCCGGCCATACCCAATTGTGTCCGTTTTGGGATGAACCAAACCTTTCTGTCCTACTTCGGACTAGTCCGTTTTGGACCGGACTAGTCTGTATTGTCAGTGGCTGTTTGAAATTCAAACGTTGGCACGCACATCATTTGTTTTGTCGATCGATGACATGAAATTGTTGGTGGTCCCAGAAGGCCGGACTAGTCTGTGGCACAGGGCTGGACTAATCCGGATTTGCCCTGGTGACAACGGTTAGTTGTCGGGACCCCTATAAAAAGGGGACCCCGCCCCTATTTGACAACTCTTGAACCCTAGCGCTGCCACAAGTGACCTAGAGCCTTCCAAAGCCTTCCACTTGTCCTACTAGCCCTCTAAGACCAAATCTTGAAGAGATTAGGGTTTGGGGAGGAGAGTGAAGAAGATTATCACGCTTAGGCTCTCGGTTTGATCTCTTGCACATTGTGTTGTGTTTTGTGGCTTGTGTGAGTTGAGCTTCGTGTGATTCTCATTGTATTGATTTGTGGGAGCCTCAACTTGTGAGCAGCGCCAATCAAACTTGGTGATTAGCCATTGATATAGTGGAAACCAAGCCTACCATTGTGGTGGCTTGGTGAGAGAAGGGTCAAGCGAGACCTGGTCCTTGTGTGGACTTCTCAACGTGGATGTAGACTTCTTCGTGGAGCTGAACCACAGGATAAATCGTGTCTCTCTTGTTGCTTTACATTTGATAATCACTAGAATTGCTTTTAGGGTTCATATTGCTCCTCACTTTGATCTTGTTGAAATCTTATAACCTATTTGCATACAATTGTCAATCTAAGTTGCACTAGGTTACTATACATTGTATACATCTTTAGTGAACTTAAATTCCGCAAATAACTTGTAGAAATCAAGTTTTTAGGTTTTCACCCTGTACTGAGCGGACTAGTCCGACCCTATCCAGACAAGTCTGGCCTCAGTAATTTAATCTCGTTTGATTAAGCCATTTCAGGTTTTATTGCCGATTCACCCCCCCCCCCCTAGGCGACTTTCAGGATTTCCAAAAAATTACGAACCTAGTCTGTTGGCCGGAAAAGTCCGGGTCTCCAACCGAACTAGTCTGACACCTGGGGACTTAACCTTCCCAGGGAGCCCTCGACCTCCTCACTTCCTTTCAAACCTTCTCTCTCCTCAAAACGCGAAAACCGCTTCCCAAATCGATGGTTTTTTATTCCAACCACAAAACTCGTTACAGTCCGTGGATTGAAGCCCCAAGGTGCGTGGGAACTCTTCCCCAAGCTTCCTAAGGCGATTCTTCATCCACATTGCATCAATTCGAAGATTTGAAGAGGTATTATTGACCTAACCCTAAATCCTTCAAAATTCAATTCTTTAGGTCTTTTGATAGAAACTTCTTCACAAAAGTTGTTCTATATATCATTGTGATCATGTCCCTTGAATTTTGTGGTCGGATCCGTGGATTTTGCAAAATTTCTCAAGATTAGGTTTCTTACTATGTGCACCGGACTAGTCCGGCCCCAGTGCGGACAAGTCCGGGTTACATAGTAAAAACTCCAATCTTGATCAATTTTGTGAATTCTAACACATTGTTCCACTTCCTTGGTCTCATATACTATCTCTTTGCATCTCTTATTAGTGACAATGTCGGATTTCGAGTATGTTCCCCTTTCCGATCCTCAGGTTGAGGCAGGGAGGCATGCACTCTATCATCGGGATCGTGTGGACTGAGAGCTTGCCATAGCTCTCCTCGAATCACAGTTTGAAGCAAGGAAAGCCAAGAAGAAGCAACGGGAAGCTCATAACTCAGCTGCAGCCGAGGCTGTCCCAAAAAGAAAGAGGCTTGTGACCATGGAAGAAAAAGCTAGAACTCAGAAGGCTAGGAGTTCTAAAGATAACGGGAAGGCACCCCTGGCTGAGGCTCCCAAGAAGAGAGCAACCACTATAAAAAAACCAACGAGCAAAGCCAAGAAGGGTCCCTCTCAACCCATAGGCCCCTTGAGGATGTCCTCACCCGCAAGGAACCCCAACCGTTCAACTGCTTTTGAAGCAAACATCATTAGAGGGAAAGGGGATGAGAAAGCAAGAAAGCTTCAAATGGTCAATGTCTATCAACGGGAAAGGAGCACCGCCGACCCTCGGTTTTGGTGTGACTTTCACTGCGACTACTATCGGACTATTACATGTCAAAGCAAACTCCGGTGACAGATGCTCAGTGGATCGATTGAGACTACATGGCACAAAAGGATCACTTGGCCTTCAATGCTGTGATTGAGGTCATAGAGTGCCATGGGTTGAAGAATCTTATAGCATTTCAATATGACTAGAATGTGGAAGTTATTGCCCAGTTCTACTCCACCGTCTACTTCCACACCGATAAAGATTGACGGATCACATGGATGACCATGGAGAGCAATACTCTACTACCTATTGGGAGTTTGCTCAATTTCTTGACTTGGAATATCAACTTGAGAATGAAATCATCATTTCCAACCTCAAGGAAGTTGATCGTGATACATTGGATTACATGTACCCAAGTCATGTACCATATGAGGCGGGGCATATTCGCAACATCAAGCCCTTCTATAGTGTCCTCAACCGTGTGCTCCAGAAGACCATTGCCCCCAAAGATGGAGATGCAGGCATTATTCAAGGAAGTTTGTGGCATTTAATGGTGCTCATTGATGGAGATGTCCGATTCAACGTGGTGGAATACATCTTTGATGATATCTTCAACATCTCGCACACTCCCAACCGATCTTGTGTCTATGCTCCATACATTATGTTCATGATCGAGAAGGTGTCAGAACTAACTTTGAAGATGGACATCATTCATAGAAGACTCCGTCCTTAGATCCCTCCTCTGGAGCTAGCTGCACCTCGAAGGAAGAACGCAGATCCTCCTGCCTCATCCTCTCACTTTGTGCCCTTGCCACCTCCACCTTCTCCTCCATCACAATCCGACAGTGGCTTCTTCAAGTGTTTCAAGGCTATCTTTCCCTCTTGTCGGAAGGCTAAAGTTCGGCAACGTCGCATGGATCGTCGCCAAGAGAACTATCTCAAGGCTATGTGTGACAAGCTCGAAGTACCCATGTCTCCCGCCGCGGAGAGTGATGGAGAGATGACTCCATTCTTGGAGTTCACCGTCGAAGAACTTGCTCAATTTGCTGAGGCTAGCTCCTCCACGGCAACTCCATTCGAGGAAGAAAACGATGCCAATGATCCAGAGGCCACGGAGAGTGATCGTGAGCGGCACCAAGGGGAGACAACGACTACGACGACGACAATGATGAAGAATAGATCTTAGGGCTCTCCTTCCCTCTTTTCCTTTTTGGTGTCTTGATGCCAAAGGGGAAGAGATTGGAATGGGGTACATAGAGTCTTAATAGTCATAGTGTCTTTTGATCCTCTATGGACTTATGTTTTAAAACTCTCATTTCAATTGATGTAAGACCTAATCTATACTTCATATGTACTATGCTTAATTGTGATGTTATGCTTGACTTGACATGTTTATCTCGCATATTTATTGTCTTATCACAATTTATGAGCACATCACTTAGGCACCCCAAAATAACATGTATGTGTATGGTAACTCTCTCAATTTCTCTTACTCATGATGCATACATTGAGGGGGGATTACTCATACAAATACATGTTATGAAAACAAATTATTATCCTTTTTGTTGAAGATTTATGTGTTGTCATCAATCACCAAAAAAGAGGAGATTGAAAGTGCATCTAGGCATCCTCGTTGGTTTTGGATGATTGATGATGATAATTAAGAGACTAATGAGATGAGTTGATCTTAGGCACAGGTGTGATGATTGAAACGAGATAAAATCCCTCAAAAAGGAAAAGGTTGAAACGGACGTCAAAAACTCAAGCATAGAAATTAAGGTTTCTATTGTGTTGAGTTTAGACTACCTGTATCATGTGTGAGGTTGGTTATATCATGTGCATTGAGATCATCCAAGAGGGCTCAAAGTGGTTGTTAGGAGAAAAACCTAAGTGAGAAGCCAAAATGAGAGAAAACACTCAGAGGCCGAACTTGTCCGGGCTTCATGTCGGATTAGTCCGGTCAGTCAGATTAGTCCGTTGTGGGTCGGATTAAACGCCTCTAAATGAATTCAGACTTGTCCATATGGGTACGGAATAGTCTGTTCTTCCTTTGGTGAGTGAAATTGGAGCTAAGTCTTGGGAGGCTGGACTTGTCCGCCAAAGTGGTCGGACTAGTCCCCCCCCCAGAGTTGTCCGCTTTCGGATGGACAAAAGCATTCTGGATGAGTTCGGACTTGTCTGTTGTGGCACGGACTTGTCCATTGTGGCACGGACTAGTCCGTTTAAGATTTAGTGGGAAAACCTAGCCAAACCCTAGGAGGTCGGACTTGTCCACCACAGTGGTCAGACTAGTCCGAGCCTATCCAATTTAGTCAGGTTTCAGTCGGACTAAACCCTTCTGATCTTCTTCGGACTAGTCCATTGTTGGCTGGACTAGTCCGGGTTGCCATGACCGTTTGAAATTCAAACGTTTGGCGCACACGTCATCTGTTTTGTCGATCGATGACGTGAAATTATCGGTGGTCCCAGAAGGCCGTACTAGTCTGTGGCATAGGGTCGGACTAGTCTGGGGTTGCCCTGGTGGCAACGGTTAGTTGTCGGAACCCCTATGAAAAGGGGACCCTCGGCCCCTATTTGAACACTCTCGAACCCTAGTGCTGCCACAACTGACCTAGAGCCTTCCAAAGCCTTCTACTTCATCTTCTAGCCCTCTAAGATCAAATCTTGAAGAGATTAGAGTTTGAGAAGGGGAGTGAAGGAAGATCATCATGCTTTGGCTCTCGGTTTGATCTCTTGCACCTGTGTTGTGTTTTGTGGCTTGTGTGAGTTGAGCTTCAAGTGCTCATTGCTGTATTGATTCTTGGGAGCCTCAACTTGTGAGCAGCCCCAATCAAACTTGGTGATTACCCTTTGATATAGTGGAAATCAAACCGGCCATTGTGGTGGCTTGGTGAGAAGAGGGTCAAGTGAGACCCGGTCCTTATGCGGACTTCTCAACGTGGATGTAGGCTTCTTCGTGGAGTTGAACCACGGGATAAATCTTGTCTCACTTGTCGCTTTACTTTTGGTAATCACTAGAAGTGCTATTAGGGTTCATATTGTTCTTCACTTTGACTTTGTTGAAATCTTGTAACCTAACTGCTTACACTTGTTAATCTAAGTTGTACTAGGTTACTAGACATTGCATCTATCTTTAGTGAACTTAAATTCCGCAAATCACTTGTAGAAATCACGTTTTTAGGTTTTCACCCTGTGCTGAGCGGACTAGTCCGGCCCTGAGCAGACTAGTCCGGCCTCAGGAATTTAATTTCGTTTAATTAGGCGATTTTAGGTCATTTTTCCTATTCACCCCCTCTAGGCGACTTTCAATGGCACTGGACAGGCACGAGTTGGCTGGACCTCACGGCCAGCAGCGGCCGTCCAGAGACACAGCAGGCAGCAGATCCGTACGTGGACCTACGATTGATCTGATCGAAGAACACAAGCGTGGGCGCCGGAGAGAAAAGCGTGGTCGTCGACCAACAAAGGCAGAAACCAACCATGAACAGCGATCTTCAAGATGAAGAAGACCGAAAAAAAACCATGGCAGCGGCAGTCCAAAGATTTCTAAGGTAGATAACAAGCTAACCCTAACCTTGCTCTGATTACCATGTCGTGAATAGTGCCTGTTGTATGATGAGAGTCATATGCACACATATATAGAGTTACAATAGAGGACAAATATGTAGAAAACCCCTCATGAGAAGGGGAAATACAAAAAAAATATCTTGTATCTCTAACAAAAAATATATATGCAGGTACTCTTCCGAGATACATATTGGAGTCGAACATAGGAATTGCTGCAGAAGGTTCATGAGAAGGTTAACAAGATGAGAATGACATCCGCAGCATTGAATACCACAATCATAAAAGTCTTTGCTTGATTTGGTTAGAGTTTTAGCTACAGCATTTCAATGGAATAAATTGTATTGGAATGTTTTCCCAGTTTTTTTTTTCACGCACGTTCATTTTTAGTTGTAAGAATATTATGTTTGTGTTGACCATAACCTGTGCCGAGGTAAAGCTCGAGTTTAATCCCATTACCAAAAAAATACCTATGACCTGACACTGGCGGCTAGCTGGAGGACAGGGCTCGCCGCCGGGCAAGTCATGCGGAGGCCATCGATCGTAGCGAGGAAGGCGCGGAGCAGCGCCTCGAGCTTCGTATCCAGCTGCCGTTCGTGATGGACACGCTATGCCTGTGCATTGGCCAGCCCAAGAGCTCCAGCCTCTCATCGAGCGCAGCAAGCATCGCATGGAGCAGGAATTGCGCGCCGCGCGCACAGAGTCACGCGACGACAGATGGCCAGGACGGTAGAGGATCACGACGGGGCCGGAGGAGGCGCACAGCCGGGACGACGATGACGGACGCCCAGAGCAACGACGGACGATGGTGTCACGGCGGCGGCTGCTAGGTTCACCTGGAGCAGCAATTGCGCCAGCGCGCATGAAGGCACGCGGCCACAGATGGTCGGGGCGGCATAGGATCAGGACGGGGAAGGAGGCGCACAGCCGGGGCCGCAGGGACAGACGTAGGGATGCAACTGGTCAGGTTTGAATTGAGTAGAGCGAAAACCCGACCCGATAAGAAATGTGAGAGGGTAAATTTTCGTATTCTAACCCGTACCCGCAAGCAAATTTTTGTACCCGAACCCAAAGTCGGCGAGTTTCGGCTACTAGAGTTATAGTCGGGTACCCGCTAAGGTTACATGATTACGATTTTTTCAAAAACACCTACCGGATTTTGATTCACGCCGCTGCTCTTCTTCAATCCGTATGCAAAGCTCACCGGGACATGTCTCATCGGGGCGACGGAAACAGATGGCCGGAGGTGAACGGCGGTGTCGTCCATGTCTGCAAGCGAAGGCGGCAGTGGTGACCGAGTCTGCGGGCGAAGGCAGCGGCCTGCGGCCTCGGGCCGCGGCTGAGTCCGAGGGCGAATGGCGAAGGAGGGAGGAGCCGGCTTGTAGAGGAGTCAAAGAGGGAACGGTCGGTGCTAAGTCGGCGTCAAGCGCGACGAAAGCAGGCGCCGAGGACAGTACTGCCGGTTGTGGCAGCGAAGGCATGTGTCGCATGCCTGGAGAGGTGTTGCAACGGGCAACGATGTGGATTGTCGATTTGCGAGTCGGACCATCGGGAGGGAGATGGAGTGATCGACCGAGTGGGGAGGAGGACGGAGCAGGGAGTTAGGAGGAAGATTGCGGCGCTCTGCTCTGCGGGAGTCGAGATGTTGGCGGCCAGGTTGGGGTTAGTTCCGATGGGCTAGGCTAGTTTTGTTGGCCAGATTAAAGAATTCAAGTAACCCGCTGAGTACTCACAAGTAGGGAACAAAATCCGCATTTGTACCACATAAAGTGAGGTCAGGTACGAGTTGTATCTACGGATAAAGAATTCTACCCGTACTCATATCCGTCAGGTGCAATACAAGTACCCGAACCTGCAACAATTGCCATCTCTACACAGACGCCTTGAGCAGCGGCCGACAATGGAGCCACGACCTAGGCTGCTAGGTTTTCAGGTCAAAAGCTAGACGAGACACCTGATTTGATCTTCGCAGCCTGGTCACAGAGCATAGTACAAGTTATCTAGGCTGCCTGCCTGTGGACTTTTGGGCTTTTCTGAATGCTTTTAGGTAGGCCGAATTCTATTTGTGCACTATTTTGGATACCCAACAGGTACCCACGGGTCAAAAATAAAACATGCAGCGGCATTTGCATCTAAAATGGTTTTCATACCTGAAACGTTGCCCTACCCTTACTTGCTTTGATACCTAATATTTCATGTGGGGTGCAGGTCAAATCCAAAGGTAAAAACGGCTTCATCGATTGCAAAACCCAACGGGTACCCAAACCTGTAAGTGGATTACCATCCCTACAAATAGTTGTTTTTTTTTTCAAAATGAACTATTTAATGACTCATTTACAAAAATTGAAACCTTATTAACGAACAGTTTTATATAAAAGAATGTAAGTTATGGCCAGAGTGAATGATTGGTTTAACTATTCCTAAAAAAATGCCTACAAAAATTATGTTATATAGCAAACTGAAGAAAAGAAAAAAATCTATTCAAAATACTCCACACAACAGTATCAAAGCATGGATTGCACTGAGGTTCTTTGGACAACCATAAGCTATATACATCCTGCAAATCTGGTGGGAGTCAAGGCTCTCAGAGTGGTGCCTAGTTACTGACAAGTCACAGCATTATGAGGTATAATTCTCTAGCTGCATCATCATTTCCAACTCCAGTAAGTTTGAACATTCCAATAATACCATGGAAGCATCTTTAGCAACCAACAGATAGGAAACGACCATCTCAAATTCCAAGATGGACCAAGCTGATGGCAGAAAAACTCAATTGAGTGCATAATGCACGCGTTCCAACGTTCGCAAAACCTGGAAAGCAGAGACAGGCCTACGTTGCCCCCTTACTGATGAAGCATGTGTGAGAATGGCTTCCTGTTGTTCACCAGTGAGCTCCAAGAATTGCACAAGCATATCACCATCCAGAATGGGAGGTATTCCCGACTGTGCCAACCAATAGCAATAAGTTAATAAGCTAACTACTGGAAAGTAAACTTTTTTATTTGGTTTTTCTATTCCGCACAACTTTTCAAAACGGACCCTACCGGAATACCACGCTGACGAAATTCAGCATGGTCATTTCCCAACACTGGAGCAGTCAATGGGTGTACCGAGAGCCTTTCTTGGACATCTTGCAATAGTTGATGTTCCTCACTGCAGTATTAATACATGTATTCACAAATGTGTTATTTACAAAACCTAGGAGCATAATGCAAATGGATTGATATATGCATGTAAAATACTGAGTCCCGATTTCTCTAATTTTTAATTCATGTAAAGACTAAAGGATTATGTACTTAAAGAGTGCAATTTGGGCAAACAAGCAAATAAACCGTGTAAAATAAGAGATTTGCATAGATAGAATTTGTACTGTTCATAATAATGCAGATCACATTTAAAATCGTTCTAGCAATTAGTACATTCTATGGATTATAGGCAATGGTAATGGGTCAAGTTCGGGTGAAGCAAAACCCCGCTCAAAACAAGAGAACTCGCAGGTGAAATTCCAGCAGTGTTTTAAACGGGCAGACGGAATGGGTTTTAAATGTGTTTTTACCCATTTAGGCAAAGTGAATACAACTGGGTTTTGTCGGCCCGTTATACGCGTCCCTCCTAACCGCTTCCGCCACTTCAAGTCTTCATCCTTCTCCAAGCCCTCTTCAATCTGCATTGCACCACCACCAGGTACGCCCGCGCCCCCGATCAACTTCTGGCTCACCAGCGCCTTGACCCCCCTCCCCCCCCCCCCCCCCCCCGAAAAAAAAGAAAATAATAAAATCGCACCGCCCTCTTCCTTGCGCTATCGCGTTGCCGCCATCCGTGCGCCATTGCGCTTCCAATGAGCTTGCGTCTGGTAGCAGTCATCTACCGCCACCGAGTGACCGCCGACTACCGCGTAGGTTTGCTCCACCGCCCTATAACTCCACCTCCATTTTGGTCTTCGATATCAGTTCTGCTCAATGTGGATTCAGTTACTGAAATTTCAATTGTTTGTGTTTCCCGTTAAAGCTAAGAATTTGTTCGTATTTACTGACTGCATTTTGAAGGGGCACCTTCTTCTTAATGCTAAGAACTATTACTTAATAATCTCTTGTTACAATTGGCAGGTTGATGTACTCTATTTTTCTATTGTCAGTTCATTCTTTGTTTTACTTGGACGAATATGCCTGCTAATTTAGCATTTGCTAGCTTAAATGTATAAAAAAGCCCTAAACCCTAACTCCACAGGTCCTGGGTTGACTCTTCATGGGAGAGAATTTCAGATGGAGGCTAAAAAAGTCCCCTCGCCCGTCCTATACCAAAGCACAGGACTAAGCACCGGCTCAAGTCTCACATGACCGACGGGTGCCGCTGTGTAAGGGTGGGGCAAGGATTTGGGGGTTTTCTAGGCCTACGTGAGGTCTTCTTACTGCTACAGTGCGTAATGCAGTGTTGTCCAGGCGTCGCCTAGGCGGCTAGGAGGTCAAGTGCACGCTGGGAGATAAGGAGAAGGTTATGCGCAGCGCTGGGTGGGAGGAGGTCGGGGACGGCGTAGGGAGGTCGGAGTAAGTCGAGGACGGCGCTGAGAGGCCGGAGCAGAGTCAAGGGTGGCGCTGGGATCCGGAGGAGGCACGGTGCTGAGGGGAGACGACTAGGGTGAGGGAAAAAGAGGATGGGTCACACCTTTATTGTTAGGCCCAACCCAATAACTCTTAGTCTAACCGTCACCTCAAGCCACCGTCCCTCTATTAAGCCGCACACGCGACTCAGATCCAGGCGGTGCACCCCCGATCCTGGCGGCACCCTCCCTGATCCCGGTGGTGCGACCTCTGTTCGTCGCCCCCCCCCCCCCCCTCCCCCACCGCGCCTCCCCTCCTCGACCTGTCGCCGCTGCCATCCCTCTCCTCAACCTGCCGTCTGGCCGGTTGCCTAGGCGTCCAGACGGTAATTTACAACCTCAGTGTACAGTTTAAACACTGTCTAAACAGTAAACAATCATCTACCATTTAAACCCCGTTCACCATTACGATACCATTGAATTTGAGACCCACACCCACATGTGAGAATTGACACTCACACTCACGCCCGAACCAACCAGGTCTCGGAAGTGTTTTCGAATGCCCGTCGTGTTTGACTTTCCATGAAAATACTACAACGTTTGACAAACGAGTCTAACAAAAACCATTCAATTTGAGTGGCAATACAACAAAAAATATTGAGTTGATTAAAGAGATTGTAAATATAGATTCTAATAAGCAAGATTGACTAACTAATTGCAGAAAAAAAACCGTATTTAACCTTGAAGTTATAGACACATAATATATTGATAACTTAAGTAATTTTGAGTACCCAATGGACACCCGTGCGTAAAAAAACAAAACCAGCACCCGCGACAAGTCAGGTCCATGCGGGTTAGACCCGTGTTGGAATTCCGGGACTAAAAACTTGTTTTATTCCTCTGGTAATCCCAGGTATATATAGCCTCTTACAGATAAGACTCCTTCCTAAATACAATCTGGACTCCTTAAACTATTCTTAATTGACTAAGACTCTAAACACCTATCGTATTTGATCTGGACACCCCCTAATCTCTAATTTATTCTAGAAAACATGATTATTTTCAACACACCCTCTAATCTTGTTTTCTAGCATATACTTATTTTAAGATGTAGACACACTACACCCCACTCCAGGACGAACACATCATCCTGGATGACCATAGGACGAACACATCATCCAGCACTATTTTGAGACGAACACATCATCTCTGGAACACCTGTGAGACGAAGACATCATCTCTGGACGAACACATCATCCATTGGGATGAACACATCATCCCGGATACTAACTAGAGGCGAACACATCACCTCACCCGAGACGAACACATCATCTCGAGCGCTCTTCGACGTGAGATCAGAATAATTCTCCTTCAGACGCAAAAAGCGCCTTCTCTTCTTCTTCCTTGTTTTTCGGACACTCCCTAGCATAGTGTCCACGCTTTCGACAAGTGTAGCATTGAATCTTCGACTTGTCAACTTTCTTCTTCTTCTTTTGATCACTATTCCTTGCTTCCTCAGCTTTCCACTCTTCCCTCGTCAAGTAGAGTTTCTCCTCATGTTCTTGGTTGAAGCCATGCACTCGTTCTTCATGTGCCTTGAGCCTGTCAACAAGTTCCTCCATAGTCATCGTCTTTATGTCTACAAATTGCTCAATAGTAGATGCAATATGGAGAAATTTTGAAGGTAGAGCACGTAGCAGCTTCTTCACAATGTAGCTTTCTTTGACTTCACCCCCAAGACCACGGATTTTTGTAACGATAATCATCATCCTTGTGGCAAAGTTGTCGATAGAATCTCCTCCGTTCATACGCATCATATCCAACTCGTTCTGAAGAGTTTGAATTCTTGCTTCCATCACGTGTTCTTCACCCAAGAACTTGATTTTGATCATCTCCCAAGCGTCTTTCGCCGTCTCTTGCTCGGAAATTCGCATGAGAGTGTCTTCATCAATTGCATGGTAGATGGCCGCAAGAGCCAACTGATCTTGTTTTGGATCAACCTTGCCTTTCGTCTCCTCCACGGCTTCCCAAACTCCTTGTGCCTTCAAAAATACCTTCATCTTGATGGCCCAAGCTGTATAGTTCATCTTAGTTAGCATAGGATAATGCAATGCCATTGATTTTCCATCCATGTTGAGTACACCTCCTGTGTACGTTTAGCAAATAAATATAAGCTTCTGGGTGCAACTGCCTGGTGTCCCTAGCCAATTTCAGTGGCACCCGACCCAACCCAATAGCGTCCCAGTATGGTTCGGCCCAGACAAAAGAAAACCCTACGATGTGATTCCTCCCGAGCCGCCTCCTCTCCCAGACGCCGTCGCCGCTCCTTCGCTCGCCAGCCTCCGGCGCCGCCGAAGCCCCTCCGCAGCGCTGCACCGCTGACCGGAAGCGGCCGTCACCTCCGAAGTCGCGCCGCCTCCGACGCGCCTCTACCGCCACTGCGCCGCTGTTGGCCCGCGCGTCCACCCGCCGCCGGATCCACTCCGCAGCACTTGCGCCGCCGCCGACCGGGATACACGCCGGATCCGATCTGAGCTCGTCGGGACTCGTCGTCACCCGCGCCGATCGACCTTTCTCCCGTCTGAGACGTCGTCGCCCCTGCCTGGCAACCACGTCGAGCCGACGGGATCCGTCCTCTCAGGTACGATCTCGTCCCGATTTCTTCGCCCTTGAATCTTTCTAGCTCTGATGCCAATTGTTGGAATTCCGGGACTAAAAACTTGTTTTATTCCTCTGGTAATCCCAGGTATATATAGCCTCTTACAGATAAGACTCCTTCCTAAATACAATCTGGACTCCTTAAACTATTCTTAATTGACTAAGACTCTAAACACCTATCGTATTTGATCTGGACACCCCCTAATCTCTAATTTATTCTAGAAAACATGATTATTTTCAACAACCCGCTAATGGAAAATCCTATTTGTGCTCGCACCCGTCGGGTACCCAGACTCGCAGACCCGCGGGTGGAATTGTCGTCCCTAATTAGTTAGTCAAATAGAACTTTTGAACATGAGATTCATGCCTCACAACGTATGATAGCTACCACCGATACTGTGAAATGCATCACAAACTAGTATTCTTAATTAAATTATGTAACAATATCATATGAAAAAATGGACCAATGTGTGTATCTACAATCCTCATACTTGTTCTACATTTTCAGCAATTGAATAACTTGCACTTGCATGGAAACATTAGGGATCTGTACGTAGAAAAGTATAGGCAGCATGTAGCTAAACAATAATCTAGCTGTTCTTTTTTATTTTACGTTTTAGAGCTTTTTCACAATCTCCAGGACCAAGTCTTGATTTTGACACTACTTTCTGCAATTTGACAAAGATAGACGTGAAGAAAATATTATACTTTTGTCAAACCGTGTAAATGCTGAGTTTTTAACATGTCAGTGGCAATATTTACAAGGTTGACCAGCACAGATTTAGGTTGGACGTACACGAACTAGGTACCTATTAAAAAAAATCAGCATTACAGATGGGGATGTTCTGGACGTGCTGGGCATTGGGCCTAGGCAAGGCAGCACAAGCCAGTGGTCATGTGATCTTAGGAGTAAGTTGGTCCAGAGCAATTATTCTAATTAGAACATAAATCCAAGCTCCTGTATCGGCCTGGTATTAACTAACACCAGCAGTATGCATAAATAACTGACCACTAACTGATCAGTTTTCATCTTTTAGCCTCTATGTGTCTGCATAGGAATGTTTTGAATACTGAGATACTACCTTGTGAGCGGAATCATAACAAAGACACTCCCCAGCAAGGTACTTGCCACAACACAGTCGTAAGCTGACTCAAGCACTGGCTCAGTATCATCATCAATTGGAAGCCGATACCTAAATGCAGCCTAAAGTAGTAAAACCCACAAGCATTAATTACATTAGTTCTATACAGGAACAGAAATAATTTCAGCCATTCTGCCTAACAACGAAAGATACTTGCCTTCTGAATGCTCATAGCGGTTTCACCCATATAAAATGAACAATTTACGGCTAAGTTCTTCTGCGGGCTTTCTGAAACTGCAAGACATTGAGAAAAAAATAATGAATCAGGCAAACCAAATGAACGACTATCTTAGAGCAGCAACATACAAACATGTTATACATAATTCACATTTCCCAGGAGTTAAGCCCTAATCTCTCCGGTTTGATGATGATGATGGTTGAGGTACAAGGAACATAAAAAGGGATAGTCCATGGTGTTGGCTATTTGTATATGATGTGGTGCTACTTGACAAGAGTAGGACAGCGTTCAAAGGAAACTAGAGTTGGGGAGGCACACTTGTAGGTCCAAAACAAAACACATCTAACAAAAAAGGTAACATGTTTCCAGCTAGAGAAGGGAGATATTTATCTCAATGGTCAGGTGGTACCCAATAAAGATATATTTTGATGTTTAGGATCGATGCTACAAAAAAGAGGGAGATATAGAGAAACTGAAGATGTTGGTCATAGGTCAGTGTGGTTGCTACCCTGGATGAAATCTGCATGTGCCTGAGCACGCCTGGCTTTTGCTGTTCAGCGTTTGGTTGATACCCAGAGATGCCACCTTACTCAGGCACCTCCATGAGTGATAGAATTGGTAGGGATGATTGTATTCCACACATTAAGGTTACATATACAGGATACAGGGCATAACAGTCAGACGACCCCACTGGGATTCTAACATAGTGCCATGATCCTGACACCCCGGCAGTCAAAACTCTATCTACTGCAACTGCAAAGGTTGAGAGTGGAGCGGAATTCCAAAAAGACAAAAAGCAATCCCTTGGTAATGATATCAGCAAACTAAGAGGTTGTCGGTACATGAAGGACTCGAACATCACCGATAGCAACTTATTCGTGGACGAAGTGAAGATCAATCTCAACATGCTTTGTGCACTGAGGAGGCTGAACCAGGTTGGTCAACAGATGGCGCTATGCTGTGAAACGTCTTCCTCATCACGGCGGGACAGGGCGTCAGCTGCCCCGTTCAGACGTCCCGACCTATACTCAACCTGCAGATCATAGCCAAAAATCTTGCTCACCCAAGCATGTTGAGGGATTGTCGTTAAGCGCTGATCCAGGATGTACTTCAGACTGAAGTGATCAGTCCGAACAGTGAAGGGACGACCCCACAAATAAGGTCACCAGTGGCGTACAACCTTCACAAGGCCGATTAGCTCGCGCTCATAAGCCGGTAGCTTCTGGTGGTGAGGAGCTACAGCGCGACTGAAGAAGGCGATGGCACCGTCACCCTGGTGCAGGACCGCCCCGAAGCCGGCGCCCGATGCGTAGCAGTCGACGACGAAGCGCTTGTCGAAGTCCGGCATCTGAAGTAGAGGTACTGTCATCAGCGCCTGCTTGAGCTGCGAGAAGGCGTCCTGCGCGTCGTCGGTCCAGCGGAACGCCTCACGTTTGAGGAGGGCGGTGAGGGGCGCAGCCACCGCGCCATACCCCGCAATGAACTTGCGGTAGTAGCCAGTGAGTCTGAGAAAGCCTCGCAAGGCTCGTAGGGACCGAGGTGTAGGCCAACGCTCCACAGCCTCCACCTTTGTCGGATCCATTGCCACGCCCTGGGAGGAGATGATGTGTCCCAAGTAGGAAACAGATTCCTGGCCGAAGAAGCATTTGGATTTTTTGAGAAATAGCTTGTGCGCCCTCAGTGTCTGGAACACCTGCTTGACGTGCTGGAGGTGTTCGGCCCATGTCCTGCTATACACCAGAATATCATCAAAGAAGACAAGTACAAACTTCCTGATGTAGGGGTCAAGAACGTCGTTCATCAATGACTGGAACGTGGACGGTGCATTGGTGAGGCCGAAGGGCATCACCAAGAACTCATAGTGGCCTCGATGAGTTCGGAATGCCGTCTTGTCGATGTCGCCCGGGTGCATGCGCACCTGGAAATATCTGCTGCAGAGGTCGAGCTTGGTGAAGAACCTCGCGCCGCGGAGCTCGTCCAGCAGCTCATCGACCACCGGAATTGGGAACTTGTCTCTCAAAGTTCGGGCGTTGAGCTCGCGGTAGTCGATGCAGAAGCGCCACGTGCCGTCGGCCTTTCGGACCAACAACACCGGTGAGGAGAATGCGGAGGTGCACTCTCAGATGATGCCCTGGCGAAGCATTTCGGCGCATTGCTTCTCAATTTCGTCCTTGAGAAGCTGGGGGTAGCAGTACGGCCGGACAGCTATTGGGGCTGTGCCCGGCAGTAGCCTGATGTGGTGGTCGTGGCGCCGTGGAGGAGGAATGTCGTGTGGCTCGTCGAAGAGGTCCTGGAAGCTTGCCAGAAGGGTGCCCATCATGTCGGTAGATGGTACCAGGGAAGCACACACAGGGGATGAGTTGCGCAACCCCGTCCAGACCACCTCGCGTTCTCCGCGCCACAACTTCATAGTAAGGTTCTCGAGGTTCAGAGGATGGGTCCCAAGGACCGCAACCACTGAACTCCCAGAACGAAGTCGAAGCCGTCAAGTGGTAGCGCGTAGCATGTGACGTCGAAGCGATCCCCTGCAATTTTCAAGGGTACACGTGGACAGATGCCTGTGCAGGAGATAGAGTCGCCGTTGGCGACCCGAACGCCGACACCTGCCCGCGGCAACATCACCAGGCCGAGCTCCTTGATGAGGGGTTCCCTGATGAAGGTGTGAGTGGAGCCCGTGTCCACCAGTGCGGTGAACAGCTTGACGCAGACGTCGACCTGGAGCTTCATCGTATTGGTAAGGTCGATGCCGGTTAGCGCGTGTAGCGAGAAGCCCAGGTCGGCAATGGCCGCGTCAACATCGACGTTATCGTCGTCAAGCTCCAGGAGGAAGATGCCCTTGCCGGCACACTTATGATCCGGCGTGTACCGCTCCGGGCAGTGATAGCATTCTCCGCTTGCTCGTTTAGCAGCCATCTCTTCCGCCGTGAGACGCTTGAGGCGTGGACGTGAGGATGCCGTCACTGAAGATGTTGGAGCAGGTGTAGCAGAACCACCACCAGAGGTTGTATTCGCAGCACGTGACACAGGGGAAGGGCGCGTAGAGCGTTGAGAGGCGGCGCCCTTCAATTTCCCGATGTCCGTCGATGCCGATGTCCGTCGATGCCGCGAATTGTCGTTCGAAGGCCCTGACCAGACTCATAGCCATCTGCAGGTTTGTAGGGCATTGCAGTTCCACACTAGTACGAAGTGGATCGCCTAGGCCAGCCGTGAACAGGTTGATCTGGTGTCGTTGACTGAGATCTTGGTTGCGGTTGAGAAGGACCAGGAACTGACGTTGGTACTTCTCAACTGTACCGGTGCGACGGAGATCTTTAATCTCAGCCAGGTCGTTGGAGCGGAGCAGGGGTCCGAAGCGCATGTTGACGAAGTCCGCGAACCGCTCCCAAGACACGATGTCGCACTCCCATTCCATCGCGATGAACCAGTCAACCGCGGAACCCTCCAGGTGGAGAGACGCGATCCACACCTTTTCTTTAGGCATCGTTCGTGTCCCGCGGAAGTATGCTTCGCACTTGTTGAGCCATGTCAGAGGATCAGTTTCCCCGTCGTATTTGGGAAAACTGATCTTGTGACGGTACAACATGCCGTCCTCAGGAGCAGCGCGCTCCTGGTTGCGCCGGAAGACGTGGCCGTTGTCGCCCCCAACGTCGCGGGGGTCGGTGTTGCCTCGCGATGTGAGCTGCAGATCTTCCTGTTCGGAGTTCTCCGTCTCCGGGGTCTTCTCAATGCGTGCAAGGCGTCGTCATGGCGATCCAAACGCTTGTTGATGGAGTCGATCTGTCCCATCATCTGGCTCATCATCTTGCCCAGATCTTGGAGAGTAAAAGTCCCAGAATCGTCCGTAGGGCCGGACATGGTCGCTGCCCACGTGTCTCTGGATACCAATTGCTGTGAAACGTGGTGGAGGGGACCTCCCTGGCTGCGCCTAGGGCTGCACAGGGGAGAGGAGAGGAAGAGGGAGGATTGACTGTTGCTGCGCAGCACGTACCGCGGTGGGGGAGGAGAGATGTCACGGCGGCTAGGGTTAGGGTTTGAAGCCACGGTGACCCAAGGAGAAGAACAACCCTAATGGGGCAATTCTTATTTCCTGGATGGAACTTACATGAGGGAGGTGGGCTGCTTATATAGGGGGGACCCTCTTGCGCACCCCCCCTATACAAATCGGTTGGGGACACCCCCCCAACCGATCAGGACTCTATCTCCTTATTTATTTCTATTTTAACTCCTCTCAATCTAATACTCCCTAATTTAAACTCACCCTAATCTCTAATTCATTTATTCTTTAAACTTTTCTTAATCTAATAAATCTTCTAGAAGATCTTCAGCTTCTTTGGTGCGGCTGGGCTGCAGCAGTGCCATTGTGGGCATCGTGGGCCCCACGTCAGCCATATTGGCGGCCCACGAACGCATCCACAACACGCTAACATCGTCACAATAGGCTAGAGTACTTGTGAACAAGCCTGTAGCCTAGTGGTAATAGCAGACAGCTAACAACCTGGAAACCTAAGTTCAATCCCTAGGACTGACTCTCATGTCGCACAGGGGTTGAGTCCCTAAAAAAAAAATTTCAAACATCTCTCACTTGTGGAGCCACAATCAGACTGACATCAGTGTCGCACATCAAACTCTGGTGAATTGCATCGATTTTTGAAGGATATGGT
Organism: Tuctoria greenei; assembly: GCA_036927565.1. Taxonomy (NCBI): domain Eukaryota; kingdom Viridiplantae; phylum Streptophyta; class Magnoliopsida; order Poales; family Poaceae; genus Tuctoria; species Tuctoria greenei. The sequence continues at coordinate 124,225,407 of JAYESD010000011.1, read as the reverse complement.
CTTAGAAATAATATGTAATTGTAGGGTTGGATATGGATGTGGGTGTGTGGGTGATGTGAGTGTACACACAAGGGCAGATAATACAGTTGTACCCGATAGAGATTTTTTTTTTAAAAAAAAAACCATAGTACAATGAGTTATGATATTGTGAAGTACTTTAGTAAGCGAAGGTGACGGGAGAGTTTATAAAGAATGGGAAGATGTTACATGTCAGATGCAATCATATCAGCACTAAGCACCCGATCCCATCAGAACTCCGAAGTTAGGCGTGCTTTGGCGAGAGTAGTACTAGGATGGGTGACCTCTTGAAAAGTCCTCATGTTGCATCCTTTTTTACTGGTACGCCTTTGTGTTTCATTTAGACTTGTTATTATTTTTTGTTATTTTGTTCGTCTTCCGTGGAATTTGTATTTTGGCAGCGCCGAGTGAGGGTATTCGTGTTTCGTAGCACGAGCATGGGGGTGGACGTGCCTGTGGCTCTCCGGAAAGCATGTAGGCGAAGGTGATGGGAGATCTTATAAGGAACAGGAAGATTTTACATGTCGGATGCGATTATACCAACACTAAAGTGTTGGAAATCCGGAGAAAACTAGACACGAAAATTCTGTCTAAATTGCTTTGCTTTATTCTTTGGGATGCTCCAACTATATATAGACCCCTTACAGATCCAACTCTTGTCTAATCTAAATTGGAGTCTTTTAAAATATAGTATCTTCTAGAATATTCTAGAAAATAAGATTAATACTCAACATCCACCCCTTTAATCTTGTTTTCTAGGACACACTTTCGGATATATTCAAGGTGAGCACATCTACACCTCAGAATGGTCACATCTTCACCATGCACAACTTTGAGATGGTCGCATCTTCATCTCCAGGATAGGCATATCTTCATCCCACATACAAATTTGGGTTGGGCACATCCTCAACCCCATGATGGACTCATCTTCATCCTGCTCGCGAGTTTAGGTTGGGCACATCTTCAACCTGCACTCGACTTCAGAATGGGTACATCTTTATTCCAATCACAAACACCTATGGGACGAACACATCAACCCTAGGGTGGACACAACTACACCCCCTAGGATGGACACAACTACATCCAGAGTTTTAACCCTAGGTGGACACAACTACACCACCTAAGATGGCACATCCATCCTGAGCACTCTTCTGTGATACGCACACAGCCACCTCTGTTGCGAACCTCCTTTGGCACGTCCATGAGCACACCTTCCTTGTACGTGACCAGTACCAACACAACCTAAACTTGACCTCCCTTAGTCCAGTCTATATGCCACTCATCAAGCCAAGCCAGACTCAGCCACTTCTCAGTCAACAAGCCCACCAGCCCACTATTGACTATCGGGTCCAACAACAGCCCAAACACTTGTCTTCTCCAATCTTCTTCCTAACTTCCTTTACGGGAGCCACCTATCCTCTGTAGCACGCATTTGATCTTGCAGAAAAGTCCACAAACTGTCGAACTCTCCCTGTCGCCGGCAGCAGCCGTGCCGCGTCTAGGTCCACAGCTCACATGAGCATCGCAACCTCATGCTCCACTGCGCTGGTGCCTGCCGCATTCCGCACTTCTGCTCCTGCGGTGGAGTGTAGATATGCTCACATCTCTCTGCTTGGAGCTGCTTTCTTCCTTCTCCATCTGGCCGCTACAAGCGCTCCTCCGTCGATTTCGCGTCGTGCTTGCGCCAAATCAACCGCGGATGGCTACGAGCTCGGTCACTCTCCGTCGCGCCGACAACTGGCTCGCAATCGATCCACCCAATATCGATGTCCTGTCGATTCCACATCGAAATCGTCTTCAATCGCGTCGTCTTTGGTAACTCCTGTCGAGGACCACTGCAAACTTGTCGAACTCCGTGGAGACCTGTGCGTCCTGCTCTTGATCTAGCCCCACCATGACGAATCTGCGCCAGTCCGCCTCCGCCTGATCTACTAAAGTCTGCGTGCTTGTCCAACGTCGATCCGCTTCGATCCATCACGAGCAGGGATTCCGTCGGATCACATTGGAATTCAAGTCCAAGCTCCGCTCATCAGCACCTACGTCGTGCCCGCAACTCCCACCTGGACCGCACTGCTCATCGAGTTACGCTTCGGCCTCATGCCGCTCCCCAGGAGCACGTTCTCCTGGGGAAGATATTAGATCTCTAAACTCGGGCTCTGATGGCAATTGTTGAAAATTCAGAAAAAATTGGACACGAAAATTCTCTCTTAAATTGTTTCGATTTATTCCTTGGGATGCCCCAACTATATATAGACCCCTTACAATTAAAATAGAACCCAAACCTATTTAAGACTATCTAAAACACTTGTCTCAAATTTTAACTCTATCTCCATCTCTTGTCTAATCTGAATTGGACTCTTCAAAAATCTATTATCTTATAGAATATTCTAGAAAACAAGATTAATACTCGTATAGAGCATCGAGTCCCATCAGAACTACGAAGTTGAGCAGACGGGTAACCTTCTGAGAAGTCCTCGTGTTGCATCCTTTTTGCAACCAGTAAACCTCTGGAACACCATTGGCAATAGCATGATATTCTGCTTCAACACTCGAACAAGAGATTGTGTTATGTCGCTTCAAAGACCAAGAAATAAGATGATCACCAAGGAAAACCGCATTTCCTGATGTGGAACGTCGACTAATAGGGAAGCCTGCTCAAACTACGTCTTAGTAGACAACTAGCGCAAATTTCAAGAGGCTTCGAAGGAGAAGACCATGGTCAGGAGTGCCCAGTAGGTAAAGCAATATGCACTTCACCACAGTTAGATAAGACTATGGAGGATCATGCATGTGAAGACACATTTGTTGTACAACCTAAGAGATGTTAGGTCTAGTGAATGTCAAATACTAGAGGGCACCGGTAAGGCTCCGGTAGCGAGTCACTGACAAGGGCACCATAATTCTCAAATATTTTGGCCTAAGTGTCCACAATAATGGAGCACTGCTTGCAATTGAACATGTCCATAGTTATTATGCCGGTAAGGCAACTTACGGCGACGGATGCCCTTTTTACCTCTTAAGCGATAAGGCGTAAGGCGAGACGACGCCTCAGTATTATGCAAAAAAATAGGAAAATAGTAGTCGTTATTAAGTGTAAAAATTAAAATACAACAATATATGCGTATTTTAGCCCACTTTGGTTCCTCTCTGACTTAGCCTAGTTTCAGCATTTCAGGCAAGCCCACCCCACCCAACGGCCATAGACGCTACCAACCGTTGGATCAAAATCAACAATCACAGATGAAAGGAACCTTGGTCAAACCCTTATCCACCCCAGATCAGCCTCAAATCAACCAACACCCCCTCACGACACAAATCGGCACCCTTTCCGCATATCGGCCTCACTACAAATCGTCAGCTTCCCCTGCTCCCACTGCCACCGGCTCCCCACACTTCCGATCTACCCTCGGCGACTCCTTCCGCCGCCGCCACTCGATCCGTTCTGCCGCCTCCTTCCTCAGGGAGATCCCCTGCCGCTGCCTCCTTCCTCGCCTTACTCTGAATTCCAAGGCGACATGGATGCCTCACCCTTCGGCGCCGCTTTACCGCTTAAGCGACGCCTTAACAACAATGATCATGCCAACACGCTAAATAGCGAATTCTCATTTAGCTTCAACAAGTTTGAGTGTAAAGCAAGTATGTAGTGAAGCGAGTATACCATGCCTGAGGTGCCTGTTTAAGACTCTAAAGTGACTTGTTAAAGCGACAAACAAGATCGGGGTGAGTTGGATCAATAAAACTTGAGGGTTATCTGCACTAAACAGACTAAGTGTGTCACGCAAAAAGACATTTTTGACATCCAGTTGGTGAATCAACCAATCCCAAGAGAGCGAGGATTGCTCGAACTGTCGTAGACTTAACTGGAAGGTTGAAGGTCTTATTATAATTAACACCAAGACATTGCGTAAAACTGCGAAGTAGCCAACAAGCTTTATACTAGTATTAAGAACCACCGACATTAAATTTATGTCAAAAAAATCCAACTATCGGTGACAATGTTGGAGCTTGGCGCTTGGCGGGGGAGGAATGAGATCCCATGTATGGTTGGACAACGCCGTGCATACTCTTCCATAGCATGGCGGTAATGCAAATCAGGAAGTGTTGTGATATGTATTCAGGATGGGCGAGTTATTCCTTTAGATACAAGGCTAGTATACAGAAGTTTTGTTTCCCTCGGGTAGTCATAGAATGTTGATTGACCACACAGAGATAGTGACAACACCTGGAATATGGTGGAGGTGTTGGGGTCGCTCAGAGTGAGTAGACACATCAGTTGAGCATATCATGCAAGAGGCACAAGAGAGCCATGTGTGGCATAGGTAGGCCTAGTAAAAGGCTTCGGCCCACAGGCCCTTTCAAAAATTACATCGGCCCTTATTACATATTATGGTAACTGAATACAAATTTGGCCTGATCCTAATCCAGTTAAATGGCGATGTAGAGAAGGGGAAATCGTCCTCACCAAACATGTGCCAAGAAATTAGGAAACGATTGGTGGAGAGATAAAGACAATGATAGCCCTTGTGGTCCTATAAATGTCCAAGACAGACACCAAAAAGAATGAGGAGCATGCTTGCGAGGAGCACTAGGGAGACGTTAGGATACACACACCCGAAAACACGAAGGTGCTCATGGGAAGGTGCGGTGTTGAAGAGGCATAAAAGGGGTGAGGTGGTGGTGTGTAGATGCTCAACCCAATACACAATTTTGTTGATGAAACGGATAATGCAATCGTCTTTGCTGTTTGGGGGGATGTGCAAGCAGTGTTGTTCAGGCGTCGCCTAGGCGTCCAGTCGCTCCGGCCTGGACGCCATGGCCGGTCGACTCGCCTGGCGGTGCCTAGAGCGACGGCGGACGGTGGCCGGCACGACGGCAGGCGGTGCAGCAGGCAGGGGAGAAGCGAGCGCGGATGGGGGAGCTTTAGGCGCGGCTAGGGGAACATCGGTCGCGGCCGGAGGAGCTTCTGACGACGGGCGACGGTGGCCGGGACCGGCGGACGAGAAGCAGGCAGAAGGAGATGAGGAGAAACGAGTGCCGCCGTAGGGAAAGAAAAAGATCGGCCAGGGGGCGGACTGGGGCAGCCAAATATTAGGGTTAAGGAGAGGACTGAGAGACCATTAGATTAAGAATGGAGGGTTGTGGTGCTATTGGGCCGGTTGGGCTTTAAAGAATGCCCCAAGCGCCCAGCATCCAGTTCTCTCCCAGCGCCGTCGTTCCTCTCACGCTCGTCTGCTTCCTCACGCTTATCCCCGTCCGCCATGCGCCATGGATCCAGCCTTCGCTGCTCTCCTGCCCACCCTCTCTTCCCCCGTCGCCCTCCTCACCTCCAGCCCCAGGCAGAGGCACACCGCACACGCCACTGCCAGCCTCCTGCAAAGCACCTCTGCTTCCCTGCGCCTTTAGAACCCATACCATGGCTGCAACTCTTCACTCGCCTGGAGCTCGCCTAGGCGCCCGCCTGGGCGCCTAGACGTCCAGGCGCCCGCCTGGGCGCCTAGACGTCCAGGCGCCGGGCAGGCGCCTAGGCGTCCAGGCGGAGATTTACAACCTTGTGTGCAAGGTCATGACATCTACATGAGTACATAGTATGTGTGACAAGACTGCATATGCAGACTACACGCTTTTAATGGCGCAGCCAAACTTGGTGGTCAAACTAGAGAAAATTGGTTTGATTGAAGGTGTTAGATTTCGAGTGTAAAGGGAAAGCTCAAAATAATATGAATAACGATCAAGAATGAAAAAGTCGTATTTGTAGCGAGACACTCGCAACCAAAGAGGTCCACAAATCACAATGAAATATGTTAAAATCCTTGATAGCACTACTGTCTAAAAGTCGTCATCTTGGTAATACCTAGACACGACCTAGGCGTCCAGCCACGCCAACTGGATGCCATGGTTGGCTGACTCTCTTCGGTCGACAATGGCACCCATCGTCACTGAGGTGTCTAGGCATCCTGCACGGGCATATGCCAAGCCAGTTCATCTCAATTCTCAACCTCAAACCCAAACTATCACTTTTGTTTCCCAACCGACGCCTCCAACAATCAAACTACCATCCCTACTCCGAGTCCCTATCTACATAGATGACACGGTCGCCTCCCCCCCTTGGACCCAACTAGCCGCCACCAGCCCCTTCCCAAGTTTTTCCCCCTCCCTCTACTCTGTCCACCCATGTCACGCACCTTCTGCCCAATTCCCAGGCCACAGCTGGCCCAGTCCTGCCTTTACCCCACCACCACCACCTCATGTTCCCTCCACTCAAGCCAACCAGGCCACGCCTACCTTCATGCCTCACCTCTAATGCTTTGTTCTATTGCCTACCTTCAAGCCTCACCACTCTTTTAATTGATTGTCACGAACAGCTTATTGCTACTACCTATTGCCTAGGTCTGTCCCCACATGATTTTAAACATTGGATAGCACGAGATAATGATGTAAGGAAAGATAAACGAATGCGACAACCTAGTTGACATGCATAACAAAGAGAAACCTCAGTACTTTTATTACAACGAATGACCGACGAGCTAGCTAGCTTAAACATGGTATTTAAACTGGGATGGCCAAGGCAACAATGCCATGTAGACGCAGGTGAAGTAACTGCTATTGCACATGATATGGTGACATGGTCGAGAGGTGCAAGTTGTATAGGGGCTCGAAGCAGGTGATCATGTTATGTGTATGAAGATAGAGAGACCAAAGTGTCAAATTACATGGATCAATGGTAGTGAATTGACGAATGGATAAAATAATCTAAAGAATATTATAAAGAGAAAGGAGGCTCGGGAGGACTATGTTTCTTGTTGACAAGGAGAGTTGACCTATTGCCGACAATGATACATGAAGGATGTGCTGGAATAGGTGGTCAAACCAAAGGAGATGTTACTAGTTTCTAGTGTCACATGATTGGAGACGTCGGATTTCACAATCCTATCTGTGACGACGACAAGGGGAGTTTAGTGTCTTATGCTAAACAAGTTAATGATTGTTGACCTTATGAACCAGACCACGACGACTAGGTAGGTTGCACAATTGATTGTGACTAGGGTCGACTAGGTCAATTAGTCATCAACTAGGGCGATCGGTCAACCCTAATTGACCCCCTAGTCAACCATTAGTCGTCCACAATTTCTTAATGTAAGTACCTAGTCGAGATTGTGAGAACAGAAAACAAAGGAGGGGTCAAGGGAGATGGCAGTGGGGGAAGAGAGGGTGACAAGCGGGACTGGACGCGAAGAGGGCGAGAACAGATGCAAGACTCACCGAATAAGCGTGCAGTGCACAGGGGTGGGGCTGCGACCGGGAGGTCGGCAGGTGTCACAGCCAGGAAATCGGTGGTCCAAATTAGTTAAGCTAGAAGTTTTATTAATTTCCATAGATTGAATTTAGAGATAAATAATAAGAGTCCTAATCTATTAGTTTTCATATTAAGGATAAGAGTCTCGATTGTTCCTTAGAGATAGACTCCTAGTTTCCATAATGTAATATGCAGATCGACCATATATTGTGATCGGCATGCAGCAGATTAAGAAAAAAAGAATTATAGTCCAAAAGAACATGTCCATGTCCATCGGCGACGTCCAACAGTGGCCCCGACGATCAAGCCACAGGTTCGTCGACGTTTACATGATAGTCTGTGACAATTTGCTATCACGGTCCAACAACGATCCCATGAGCGACAAATATTCTGCAATGGATGTTGCGTTTGATGGTCAGTGCGATCAGATCGCCAAGCATTTCAACGCTCTGCAAGATCCACCACAATGAACTTGTCAATCAACTCAGCGATCAACGAGCTCCTACAACAAGTGAAACATATTACCGCAAATTTGGGTGCTGATCCTGATTCAGCCAACTACTGCTCAGGAGAAGAGATCGATTTCGCGGATGAACTCATCGAGAAAATCACGAAGACTGCCGTCGAAGCTGTCGATGCTTCGCTAATCTCTAGATCCGCGACTGCCTTCGATGCTTCGCTTGAGATCAAGGCCCAGACAAGCGAGGAAAATCCTACCCCAAGCAGTGTTTAAAAAAGCAGACGCCTAGGCCGCTTAAGCGCCGCCTAGGCGTTGAGCGGTGTTGGACCGCTTCGCTTTCTGCTAAGTGGTGGTGTTAAGCGGGCATGCCGCTGTTTTCCGATCAAGTACGTTTTTTTGCGCTTAGGTCCGTTTTTTACCGCTTAATATCAGTTTCATCCATGTAAAAAGAACGAGTAACTCTAGTTTGTTCACAACTGCACCTCTGTTCGGGTCTTCTTGTTGTGAGTGGTCTTGATTTTGAGGCATTTTGATGTGTTCTTGTTCATGCTGTGAATAGTGCTCCGGACTTGTGCCTGTGACATAGTGCTCCAGATTTGTGTGATTGTTTTCGTTTTATACTAATCTCATTGATTGAATATTTCAAATTTTAAAATGTACATATATAATAGATATTATATAAATTTAACTCCGCTTTTTGCGAAACGCCTATGCGCCGCCTAGGCAGCCTAGGCGCTAGGCAGAGCTCCTTCGCTTAATTTTCTCCATCACTTTTTTAAACACTGACCCCAAGCCATATTGTCTTCATCCAAATCGAGCCGGTCGATGCCCCTTCGTCGGAGAAAATCGCGACCACTGCCAGAACCTCGAGATTCAGGCTGCAGCTCAGCTTTCCATCCAAATCTATCGTGAATCGACGAGAATTGCATCGGGCGGCCTCCAATCGCATGGAGTCGACATGGAAGATTCCGCGTCGGCGTCAGGCTCGACTCCCCCGCGTGGCCGCGTCTGCCCCCGCCTTTGCCCGCAACCACCTGATACGCAACGGATTCGACAGGGCATTAAGCGCGGGCGCTCGCGAAGGTCGGCCCCGCTGTCGTCATTCGCACGTCTATCCGTTCGCACTTTGATCCAATTCCGTCGCCTCTGCCCAGAACGACGAAAATCACATAAGATTGGCCATCCCTGCCAAGAACAATGTTGATTCCACCTTGTTCATCTGAGCTCCGTTGGGATTCACCCGGATCAAGGCAATGTCAAAATCCGGCCATCGTTCTCGTGTGCGGCACAAAGACAAGCTTCTTCTCGCGTGCGACGCGGCAGGCATGGCGGCCTTTCCCGATGGCCACCGTTGCGTCCTTGCGTGCGGTGCGATTCAGGAAGGAGAAAGGTCCTGCGATTAGTCCTAGGAACCAGGTCCTGTGATGGGCCAGTACAGGCCCATAGGCAGAGCTCAAGGCAGTAGTGGACGGGCGCCTCAACGCAGTGCTGCTGGTCAGCTGAGGCATGGGCTGTTGTTCCAGCTGGCTGTACGTGGAGCTATTCAAGCAGCAGCGATGTTACCAAGTAATGGAGGCGGTCCAATCAGTCAATCAGCTGCAGCTGAGCAATTGGAAACGATTAGTCATTGGAGGCTTTTTATGTGAAGAAAAGAAAAGAAACAAGGAGCATATACAGGACCGCCGTCCACTTCTCTGACATCGCCACCACATCGTGCACCGCATCGGCAATCCCTCCAACGTCCTCGTCGAATCTATCTTCCTCTGAGCAACTACTCTTCCTATATCATGTTGAAGGGCCCACGATCACCTGAGCTCGACTGTGATTTCATTCAAGATCTTCATTTAAACTTGAGGACGAGCTTTTCATAAAGGAGGAAGATATGTCACGATCAGGAAACCAGTGGTCCAAACTAGTTAAGCTACAGATAGAGTTTTATTAATTTCCATAGATTGAATTTAGAGATAAAAAATAAGAGTCTTGATAGATCAGTTTCCATACTAAAGATAAGAGTTCAGATTGTTCCTTAGAGATAGGGTCCTAGTTTCCATAATGTAATCACCGACTATATATTGTGGCTGACGTGTACGAAGTTTAGAAAACAAGAATTATAGTCCAAAAGAACTTGTCTCTTTACCCTTGCCCTGTTGAACGGCGATTTCCAGCGACGGGGCCGACCAGTGTTTTTGAGGTGCCTAGGTGTCCAGGCGCTCCCGCCTGGACGCCATGGTCGGGCGCCTTGGCAACCAGGCGCCCAGCAGTCGCCTAGTCGTTCAGCCGACCTTTTAAAACATTGGCGCCGACGATCAGGCAGGTTCAACAGCGTTTACAAGAAAGTATGTGACAGCAGCGTCGCGATGGCAACAAAGGCAAGGCGTCGATCGGGCGGCAAGCGAGGCAGCGGCATTGCACAAGGGTTGGGAGGCGGCCGGGCAGCGGCGCAGTCAGGCGGGTGGCAGTTGATGAAGACGAAGACACAAAGTGTGTCGAGCCAAGAATGTGGGTCGCTCAGGGAGCTCCCGACGGAGGGCGACGCAGCAGGCGGCCGCGACACCCCTGCGGCCGGCACCGCCCCCATCCCTTCCTCACTCCCCTCCGACATCTTGCTACTGTCGCCCTGCTCCAGTGGATTCTGCACCGTGCCTCGCTCCTGCTCCGTGCCCCGTGGTGGATCTACGTCCAGCGGTGGTCCTGCGGCCGGCGCGCCAGCCGACTCCAGCCTACCCGTTGGTCCTCTTGCCCATCCTCTTCTTGCGCTCCCCCTCCTCTCCTCACAAGTGCGCCTCTCTGCCTCTCACTTCCTCCCAAGCTCCAACTTCATTCTGGCCAGATCTGGCCGTTCCTCCGCCTCCCCTGGTTCATGCGCCGCCGGTGGGGGCTGTGCGGCCTGGGCGCCTCCTCACCTCGCCCTCCCTTGCCCCTCCAACCATGTCCTCCTCTTCGCCAGCTTCAGCTCCGGGAAGGCCAGTCCTAGTCGCCCCACAACTATCAGCCCCCGCCACCCTTTCCTCTGACTCGTCTCCCCCTTTGCTACCCTCGTCTTCGACCCCCTCTCCCATCTTGGTAGCTCCTCCGGCATCCCTGCTCGCGGAACCCTCCCCTCCTACGGTGGTCGCAACTTCTGCTGCTTCAGCATCTCTAAGGGAAGTGCCCTCTCCTGTCCAGCCTCGCACCGACACCCTCACCAACACCTTCGGATATTCCTGGATGCGAAAGGGTTGGCTGGCAGCTACAAAACCTAAGCCCCAGTCTCCTGCGTCGGAGTCATCCCTGTCGGCCTCCTCCTCGGCAACCTCTTCGGTCTCCTCCCTGGCTCAGACCCGCCACCTTCGCTGCTTCCCAGGAACATGTATCGTCGCCAAACCAGAAACTCTCCTCCGGCCCCGTCTCCCACAGGTCGTTGTCTCGGTCTCCACCAAGGTCGCCACCCCCACTGTCATCTTCCCCTCCCCTCTTGCCTTCTCCACCTTTGGGCTCTCTCTTGGGGCTCCCACCCACCCCCTTCGGGCCTCCGATGAAGCCTGCTTTCCCTGCCGGCGTGGGCAGCAAACATTCCTGTGTTGGCCCCCAACATCAGGTTGCTCGGTCAGTGCCTACTGATCTGATCGGCAAGTGCTTCACTTGCTTCTCCTCTGATCACATTGCTGCAAGGTGTGCGCAGGCCACTAGATGCTTCCGTTGCGAGGGGGAAGGCCACAAAGCACGTAGCTGCGTTCTTCCTCGTCGCCGCCTATCAGCAAAACTCGACAACAACTATACCTTCTCCCTCAGCAACTCTTGTTGCACCTTCTAGAGTTCTAGAGGAAATCTGCATCAATACTAGCTTGAGAAAGTTGGAGTGTGTTTGCCCTAGTTGCCCTTTCTCCTTGGCAGCAGATACTTTGGCTGCCTCTTCTCTAGCTTCATTTTCCCAAGCCAACATTTGTCAAGTGACCTTCCACTTTGATAAGGAGTCTGATCTCAAGTTGGCGTTGGGGTCCTCTACCGTGAAAGTGAAGACTACAAGGTTACACTCTTCGGTCAATGATGCCCATATGGTTTATCCAGAGGTCGTGGTGCACTTGGAAGATGGGTGGGACCCTATGATTTCGGAATCTTCACTCCCTTCAGTGTCAACCTCTTCCGCTCCTCTTTGTGGTGTCCAAGGTATGGGTGGTAGTGACCCATTTCAGGTGTCACTGCTTAGTTAGCTAATTAGTCTTCTCTTTGTTGCCTGTCTAGGTGGTAGAGGTTGTTGGTCGTTTGTTTTATTTCTCTCCTTTTTGGTTGTGTCAGTTTGTATCGGTCGTGCCAGGCAATTGGTTTGGATTGTAGGTTTAAGCCTCTTTCCCTCTTATCTCAAGAGTGACACGCTTTACCTCTCCCAACCAATTTTGCCTTTGATGTCTGTACTGTGGTTTTAACATCATCCTATTTATAATTAATATATTCACTGCAGGGGTTTCCCCTGCAGTTTCGGTTCAAAAAAAAAGTGTGTCGAGCGGGCGTGCTCGGCTTTTTCTGGGTTGATTGAAGTATAGTAGATCAGAACTCAGAGAAGATCCGATGGTCAGATTTTCGGATCGAGATATAAATCAGGGGCTAAGTCCAAACTCTACTGGCGACCACCATACCTAACCCTAATATTCTCTTCCTCCTCCCCCGACAGCGGTGATGAGCTGTCTAGCGGTGGCAATGGTAGCCTGCGTTGGTGCAACGACTAACGACGACGACCGACATCTATGTAACGACGACCAGGTAACGGCGTGTGGTTGCAGAGTCAACGTCCAGCGGCAGCGACGAGCGACCAAGCAGTGGCAACCGGCGGTGGCAAGCATCGATTTATGATCGTCAGACAGCCTAGTCGGATGATTAGTCGCCCGACCAGGACAACTAGTCGGACGACTAGGTTTCTAGTCACTCTGATCAGGTCGACATACCTAATCGAGGTTGATTGGGCGATAAGGATGACTAATCGCGACTAATCATGATTAGCCGGACGGCTTATGAACATGGCACTAGAGGAGACGTCGGGTGGTACTACTTTAGAAGGGTTAACATTGCCGCGAAGGGAGGCACGTGTGTAGCCACATCAACCAACGCCTGTTGCTGGTGTGGCGAGAATGAGTGGTGGTGCTAAGCACCACCAGCCAGTCCGAACCAAATGGACATGCTACTCCATGGGTGGAAGTATGGGTACGGAGCATCATCAAGAGCAACCGCGCATGTAGAAGCTTCCTTGTGCAGACGTCGAGCGGCATCAGTGGCAACGCAGGCTACCTCCGCTTCTGGTGCATGGGTGACGGTCTCTTTCCACGTGTGACCCCCTTCGTGTGACAGCTTAGCCCTCCCTATGGAATGAAGCCTCGAGAATTTGACACAGTCACCAGCGTCAATGGCATGGCACATGAGGGTCCAAGGCTCTACAGTTGCAACAACACGACTTTCTCTTCCACAACACGAAGTCGATTGTGCATCCTCCAAAGGAGAGAATGGAACAGAGTTGCAGCCTGAGGGCTTCTTGCATGCATGCATGCAAGGAATAGGTGTGTCACCATCCTAGGGTGTTATAGTTGAGTCACCATCATAAATTAATGCATGTGTGTGGGAGGCGATGAAGGAGTGTTCACAATCTTGACTAAGGTGTCAAGATTGGGGTTTGTAAAGAAAACAAGACTAAGGGGGTGATTGTTAGAGATTAATCTTATTTTTGAGAACAGGAGTCCCTAGTCAGATTGGGGGTAGGTGGTGCGATAGAGGAGTCATCGCCATATTGGTCTAGGTCTCTAGTTTAGAAAGAAATAAAGGGTCTTAAGGCTAGAAATAGGGCCCCTTTGGCACAGCTCCCAGCTTCTGATTCTCCGAATTCACTTCTGATTATCTGATGAAGTGATTCTGTGGCTGAAAGTGATTCTCAATGATTTTCTATAATGAACTCTTAAAATCAGGATAGAGAATCAATTCACAGAATCAGGAGAAGCTACTTTTTTTAGCTCCCAGTCTCTTAGTTCCTTCCAGAGAATCACTTCTCAGAATCAACTAAGAATCACTTCTCCTGAAAAATAGTGTTTGGCACAGCTACACTAATTCTGCCTGAGAATCAGCATCGTGAAGCTCTACCAAAGGGGGCCATAGTTTATGCACTTTTGGAATAGGTTTAAAGAGTCCTAAAACGGAACGAAAAAACAGTTTTACTCGGACTGTGAGTCAAGTCCTAGTAGGATTACACATGTACTCTTCTCTTATATAAGAAAAGGAATAGAGGTGCTGTCACAACATACAGATACAGGAATATGTGCATGGACAAATTTATCTCAGTAAAATTTCTATGTGCTTGAGAGAATTCTAGTGTAGCTAAGGAAAATGGACAGAGAAACCGAACAAATCGCCCTTACACTAAAATTAGAATTAATTAAACATCACGTTGTGTCATGCCTTAAACATGAAGAAACACTTTGACTGGGCACTTTTTAATAAACATGGTTGAGATTCACAAAACTGTACTTATGTTTTCATGGATGGACATCCTTTCATTGAAAAAACAACATGTGAAACATATTGAAAGAACCCAAGCAGATGACATAATTATGCTAGTTGAAAATGAATGATACAAATCTAAAGAATATAGTTTAATTACCCCATCAGAATAGAAAAGCTAAACTCTTAAACCATTTGAACAAATGCCTACCTTCCAATCTTGCGCAAGACAATACAGATATGCTCCCACGTCGATCTGATACCATCGCAGTTTCACAATTCAAAAGAGCAACATCACCCACCAGTCTTTGAGCCGGATCAGAATAGATCAGTTCTAACTTCCGAAGACTCTGATAGCAATTAAAAAATGAGGAACCAGGATTAGAGCTATCATCAAGGCCAGTATTCCAAAGAAACCATAAAAGATGTGTCATTTAACACAACCTCATTGTATGAATAGAAAAGAACACCATCACGACAGTCACCAACTGCAATCCGTGACTCAAATGTCTTCAAACAAGTTATCGTAAATCGTGTCTGACCAACAGCACATTTTTTCATCCGATGGGGATTTTCATTTACAAAACTAAAAACATAGAGCTGCAGGTTGAGAAAGAAAAATGTTAAGACATTCCACAAGCATTGGAGTAGAGCTAGAAAATGGCCGAAAAATTTATTATTGTTAACATAACAAAGAAATGAATTTTGGGAAATAGCATCACAAAATAACTTGGATAACCAAATGACATAACAATTCACAATGAATGTTTATCCTACACAATCTTTTAGAACATTCCTTGAATATTTTTTTTGAAAGGTAAAACAGTAGGGGAAACCCCTACTGTATATATATTGATGCTTTAATATTAAGAGTCAATTACAGCCAATCAGGAAAATAAGGGATGCCCTCCTGCTAGGGGACCTTCCGAGCTGGAAAGTACTAGAGGACAGCAAGCCAGTGTAACAGTAGGTCCTTAACAGAGGGCTTAAATCTAATACTTTGGAGCTTTAGGGACGTTGAGAAATTATCCTTCCATTTCTGCACCGTAGGAAGTTCGGATCTAAAGATTTTTCCATTCCTTAGCTTCCATAATCCCCATGCTGCTGTAGAGAAGAATTCCATGAACCCATCAAGAGGCCAGGCTAGTCTTTTTAGAATGACATAAATTAGATGTCACTTTCCATGCATAATTAGATGTGCTCCTCTGCTGGTGCAGTTTCCTTCAAAAGCCCCCAAAAGGTTCCATGGACAGGGACATGATTCAACATGTGGCATGCTAATTGCCATTTTTAAATACATTTATCACACCAGAGTTTAAGACCTGATAAGCAATGAGAAGATTAAGAATAGCATACAGATATCGTACCGAATTACCCGCAGCAGCCAATACATAACGATCTAGATATGGGTAGACAGCAAGAACTGCACCACTCAGTGTAGCATGAGCCAGTGATCTCAAATGACCTGCCATTGCCTCAGCTTGAAGTTGGTTGCAGGAGAAATCTTCAGGACTACTGCACGTGCTGTTACTAGAGGATTCTTCAGTTGTATATCCAACGATTTCATGGAATGGAGAACCAACATGTGAAGGGGGATTGAAACTACAGGATGGGATAAATGAACTGCTTCCAAGAGGACTTCCAATAACCTCCAAGCTTAAAATAATCAGGCGTCCCTTGATACTGCATCATCAAACAATGGCCACGATTTTAGCTTTAAAACAGAAATCATAAATGCCCATGACAACAGCAAACCGATAAGAATCACAAAGATACTTAAATATCTATATTTTAGTATGATAAGTCTAGAACCCTGGAGAAATACAAGGACTGATTTATCTGGAGGCAGATTTTAACCCCTATAGTTGTGAATATTTACAAACCGATTCCATCAAGACTGTTAGAGTACAGGATCAAGAGCTCAATGTTTAAACATGCTACAAAGTACAAATCCTTCAGGTATTGTCACAATATCCAGTGAAAAACGTAAGACCAACATATGTACATTTAGATGATTGATATAAATCTAAAGCTGTAGAACACATCAAAACTTCATACAGAACTTAGCATTACGCAAATAACACCACAGGAAAAATTGCTCAAATGTTACAGAATGATTGAGGCAAAACATATTCTCTTCATGAGGAATGAGAAGCATAGTATTAAGTCTGTAAACCATGAAAGTAAGCTAAAGTCAAGAAATTCCGTGTTCGTTTTTGCATTTCTAACCAGGAAGTAAAAGCTCATTGTCAATAAATGTGGTCTGCACTCTTGCCATTTCTAAACCTTGCCAAATAATTTTGCTTCCACATCAACATATTGCTTTAAGTGTCTATCAAAAAGACAATGAGGATAAAATATATCCTCAGTAACTTCTAGAAAAGAATAAAAAATTGTGACTGCAAGTGGACCATGGACATCTGACAGCAGTGAATTTGTTTATTATTAGCAAGCTCAGGTATGAACCTTTCTGCTTCACCATTTGGCATCATAGGGCGTCCAGGAGATTTACTAGTCCCGACAATTAGAACATCATCACTTCCTATTTTTGTAATTTGCATGCATTTTGCTGTTTCGCCAGGTTCGCATTTGAATCTAGAAAACAATACCCCATTTCCTGGATGTACTTGGACCACATCAGAAGAACATACATCACTTAACCCAGTTCTCAGTACCATCAGACTTCCACTTTCATTATGGTATAGTACTTTCCTTGGTGTCCCTCCAATGGGAAACTTTTGCGCGTTCAACCTTTTCCCATGTACCATTTCAACCTGACAAGAGAACGGAATTACAACAAATCAACAAATATGCAATGCACATACAAACATGCAAGGGTGCAAGCTCTTATACGAACATACACATTTGTGAACACTTCAGGAATACACGTTGTGAGAATGAAATAATAGAAAGATCACCGCAAACAACACTGGAATAGTTCTGAAGTCTGAACCAAAACCATGCGTCTGATATTGCACCAGCAAGTGCTTCATATACAGAATGCCAGATGCACAACTGATTTGAGACATGAGATCACCAAACTAAAAGAGCTGCTGTAAAAAATTAAGTCTATTGGTGGGTACCAGCAGGTCAAGCATAAGATTTCTGTTGGAATTCCGGGGCTCAACTTGGGAACTCTTTGGATTAAACTCTGAAGAGTGAGGAGGTGCATCTATTCTATTGGGGTTGGGGCATTATATAGTCCAGTGCCCCAGTTACAATAGATCTTGACTCCTTTTAGGACTCTAACTTAACTCCTATTAAAACTCTTACTCCTAACTCTAATCCAAGCCCAATCTAATTAGGACTCCTAACTTAATCTTCTGGGTACACTGTTGAGATCACGTAACAATTTTCTGTCTTGATGCTTTCCATCAGCTTCTGTTGGGTGATCTCCCTTTTTGCTCTCTGGGCCAGCCAGGTGGACCCAGGCCCAAACAAGGTTGGGCTGGGCCAAGAGGGTGTGCACCACAAATGGAACAAAGCAGATCATGTCTAATCTGATCAAATCAGATCACTTTGTTTGGGAGTCAATCTGTTCTGTTTGGAACAAATCAGTTTAGATGGAATCAATCTGTTGGAGATCAAAACAAATCGGTTGGTTTAAGTAGATTTGAAGTTGATTTCCACCAAGTAGAGATATATCTTTATTTGTAGTGAGTTTAAATATGTAGAGTTTTGATCTATATTGGGCTATAAATAGCCTAATATAGATCAACTCCAGTTATTCCTCTTCCTGCACCCGAAATCCAACATTATGGTATCAGAGCCAAGGTTCAAGGTTCAATCCCGCTGCCCTCATGAGGATGAGTTCTCTGGGGCAACAAAGGTGGCATGCCCAGTGGCACCAACTGAGCGCATTGTGGGCGAGCGGATGGTTAGTATGGGCAACGCAACTGACTGCGGTGTGTGCGCCAAGGTTACCCGCCTAGGCGCCTAGGCGATCGGCCATGTGTCGGGTGGCAGCAGGTCAAGGAGGGGCGACGATGAGGGCGCGTCGAGGAGGGGAGGTTGCAACAGCGAATCGAGGAGTCAGAGGCAAGTGACAGGCTGGAACTAGGCCTGGAGAGTGGATCCAATTGATCTGAATCGTCGGATCTCATCCGATGATCCTAGTTTCAAATCAAGCAACCAAAACCGTCCTCACTTAAAGTCTATTTTTTTAGTTTTCTCCCTCTCCTCCCCACCAGTGGCGGTGAAGGCGCAACTGTGATGACAGTGACGGCCTGGAGACGACGGAGCAAGGGGTGGGCAGTGGCGACGGTGCAAGGAGGCAAGCACCGGTGGCGACCTGGCGGCAGCGCAAGGGGGTATGCAGAGGTAGAGAAGGGTGATGACAACATGCTCCAAGCAAGGCAACTAGCCATGGTGTTCAGGCCGAAGCGCTTGGATGCCTAGGTGGTGACTAGGCGATGCCTTAAAAACACTGGTGTGTGCCGCATAAGCACTCCTTATATGCTTTTCCCAAGCGCGAACAAGGCGATGAGGCGTGCATTACGCGTGCGATCACAAGGTTCGCGAGCGCAACCAAGATTTAGAGTGGCAGTGGCGTAAAGGGAGCAAAGCAACACTGATGGCCAAGCAGGTTGAAGGGTGGCATGCCTCTTGTTGTTGAGAGAGGGTGGAGCGCTATTGGCTGCAAAGTGGTGCGCACAAGAGCACTACCCTGAGGTGTGGCTTCGCTGCTCACCTCTTGCAGTTCGCTGCTCACCAACGCACGAAGTGCCTGTAGGCGTGGAGTTGAACTGCAACTCGCACTGATGTGGGGCGAAGCTACACGCAGTGAGGTGCTCGGGCGACAAGTAGTGTACTAAAGTCGTCACCTAGGCGATACCTAGGCGCCACCTAGGAGTCCAGCCGGACAACCGCGAGCATTAAGGAGCTTCAGCTCACCTGGAACGTCCATGACGCCCAACGAGGATAGCTAAGCGTCACTGGGTGCCTAGGTAAACGCCAGGATGCCAGCCGATGAGGAGCAGAGGCACTAGAGGGGCGACGGTGCTCCAAGGCAAAGGGTGCACCAGCTGCATCGAGAGAGGAAGCAGGATCGGCTCGAGGGAGAGAAGACGAAGCGGGTGGCTGGATGGTGTAGGAGAGGAAAAATAGGGCTGCAAAGTTATGCGCTTAACTTGGCCTTAAAATAATAACCCCACAGCCTCACTCCCATCCCGACCCTGACCCCTACACGACTGCCTCTACACCCGCCCTTGCCTGCCCTGCCTCCACTATTACTCCTCGTGCTTGTTGGAAATCTGGTATACTGAACACCACTACACCCTCTGACATAGACGGAAAAGAGCACCCAAGCGCTGACCTGAGGTTGATCAGCCCTGCGGTGGACTGAAACATAGGGGGAGAAGGCCTTGCACCGAGCATAGGGTTTTAGATTGATCTGGGGCCCTGGTTATGAACAAAGGTGCTTAGAACATAGGTAAGAAGAAATTGTCGGCTAAGGGCAAAGAGAACTCGATGACTTGATCAAGTCGCAAGGCTTGTTCTGGGTGTGAAATTATTGATCTGTATTGATGAGATTAAGAACTAGGGGGGCAGGCGATTCTATTTATAAGAGCCCCTTACAAGAGTCTTGATTACAATCTTTTGCGCCTACTGGTAATCTACTCTAACTCCACTATACCTAGAAGGAAAATCAGATCCT
Organism: Tuctoria greenei; assembly: GCA_036927565.1. Lineage (NCBI taxonomy): Eukaryota > Viridiplantae > Streptophyta > Magnoliopsida > Poales > Poaceae > Tuctoria > Tuctoria greenei. Next base: position 124,205,523 of record JAYESD010000011.1, on the reverse strand, counting down.
TGGGCTGGTGCTGGCCGCACCCCCTCGTAGAGTCCAAATCGGACACTAATCTTCCCTAATGTGTGCCCATGTGCCCGAGTCAGAAGGACTCTACTAGGCTACCGCATCAGACGCCCAACACGGAGTCATCCAACAATCTCTTCCTAACCCTGATGTTGGCGCATGTCTAGGATCTCAATCCTTCTTATCTCTGCAAACTTTTATTCCAAGTGTCTTGGTCAAGATGTCCACAATCTGGTCTTGGATGGAGACTTGCTCAAGCACAATAGTACAATTGTCCGCACAATCCCGTATATAGCGGTACATGATGTCGATGTGCTTGCTCCTGTCATTGTGTATTGAGTTCTTGCTCAAGTCAATGTCGACTTGTTATCAACCCCGTAGCGAAACCTTCTTAGAACCTTTAGAACCTTCAAGTAGCCTTACCATCCATATAGCTTGACATGCCCCTTGAACCGCTGTGATGTATTCCACCTCGCATGAGGACAAGACGATCACCTTGTGCTTGTTGGATTGCCACACGATGGGGTTGTTCCCGAGGCAAAACAGCACCCCACTCGTGCTCTTTCTGTCCTCCACGTCTCCTGCAGAGTCACCATCCGAATACCCAATAAGCTCCATGTCTCCTTTTGCATAGAAGACTCCAAAGCCAATTGTACCCACAATATAGCATACATGTGCTTGACTGCAGTAAAGTAATCCTCCTATGGTTCCTCATGAAGAGACTCATGTATCCCACTGCATAGGCAAGATCCGGACAAGTGTTTACCAAGTATCACAGCCCTCCATCCAAACTTTTGCATTCCGTCGCGTGCATCACGAGCTCTCACTTGTCTTGCAAAACTTCAGCTTGGGCTCCATCATGACTGCACGGGAGTTGCAATCCTCTAAGCTAGCCTTTGAAACAAGCTTTGAAGCATAGGCCGCCTGCCTAATTCTTATTCCTGCATCCGTCTGCCGCACCTCCAGGCTAAGATAATACGACAAAAGCTCAAGTCAATCATTTGGAACCTTCTCATTATCTTCAGATTGAGAGCTTAATGTCACCTCCTCCCATGACCACGAATTGTCGATGTAGACGTCGACGATGAGCTTCTTGTCTCCAGCTCCATAGAAGTAGATTATGTGCTCGCTCGTACTCTTTTAGAAGACAAAATGATAGTAGACTAACGTTAAGACTATCGTCAAGCTTAGGCATTCCAGGCCTTGGACGCTTGACGAAATTTGAAAAAAGCCTTCTTGAGCTAGAACACCTTGTGCTCGGCTCCATCGACGATGAAGCATGCTAGCTGTGGGATGTACACCTCCTCCAAACGATCACGTTGAGGAAGACACTATTCACATCCATGTGGTGGACTTCCCATCCCCTGTGTGCAGCAACAGAAAGAAGCAAACGCACAGGATCAAGAAGGGCTACAGTAGCGAATACCTCATCAAAGTCTATCCCTTGCCACCAATCAAGCCTTGTCTCACCATGCTCGTCCCTCTTCTTCAACAACCATTTGAGGCCAATGGACTAGTGTCCTGCAGGAAGATCAACAAGTTATCAAGTCTTTTCATCAATTGACTTTCATCTCCTCAAGCATACCCTGCCTCCAGCACGGGTGTTATACAGCAACCCTAGGAGTCAGTGCAGGGTCCAGCACATCCTGCGCGACCCCAACACCTTTGCGGTGCTGCACATTGCTCCCTGCACCCTTATTGGGTGTTGCAAAGCCCTGGACAGGGCCTTCGAGACCCTGCAGGGCTCTTCCGACGCGTGGAACAGCAATTACAACGCCTCGAAAAGGGGATCCAGCAGTCGCTAGACCGAGACCCACGTAGAAGTCCTCCTAAACTGCTCCTTCACCCTAATCCCACTTGGTCGTCTCGTCGAATATCACATCACGTGATATGTGGACGTGTCAATCAGCCGGATTGCACATTCGGCATGCCTTGGAACCTGCAGCATAGCCCATAAACACCATCGACGTACTTCGAACCTTTAGCTTCTTCCGGGAGATCACGTGTTCTTCACATGCCCCACGCATCCAAAAGTACTGAAGTGGTGATTGGTTAGTCGCTCCCCATGCCATGCCAAGCATCTTGTTGTCGAGGCTTTGTGTCAGAGTTCTATTTAGGATATAAACAGTGGTAATGATTGTTGCACCCCAAAAAAATCACAGGGAGCCCCCTTTACCTTCAACATGCTTCAAGCCATGTAGAACACCATCGGGTTGCACCACTCCACAATCGCGTTTTGTTGTTATTTGTCGGGAGCTGTGATCTAACATTGAACGTCGTGTTAAGCACACTATTCTACAAACTCCATTGAAATGAACTACCCCAATGATCAGTACGAAATAGCTTCAGCCTCTTGTCGGACTCGAATTATGTCGTAGCCTAGAACCGCTGAATCATGTCAACTGCCTAGTCCTTGCTTGCAAGGAGGTAGAGCTACATATAGCGACTCATATTGTCCACCATCAACAAGAACATCTTTCTACATGGAGTCGTCAGAGTAATAGGCCTACATGGGCCTATAGATGTCGAGGTCGAGGAAGCCCACCACACGTCGTCGTGCTTGCGTGAGGAAGGTGGAGGTCGTTGCTTCCCAACCAAACACGCTTAACACAAATGATCCATGTGAAGGCAAACCAGGCGTGTGATTTTGAGCCCGACGAAATACATCTTGTTGTCGTTGCGTTGAACTCGCATAAAGGGGTGATGTTGCTTGTCTTGTATGTGCCACACCTCCATGTATCGTGATGTTGTAGCCATCCTCATCCAGCTGGACAACGTTGATGAGGTTGGTGGTGAGGCACACAATGAGGTAAACGCCAATGACCCCCTCCTGCTCACAAACGGAGTTGCCAACGAGCAGGATCATGCCCTTCCCCTCAATTCGCACGATGGAGTTGTCGTCTAACTTGATAAACGACATTCTCTTCAAGCTCGTTGAAGATGGCGTGCGGACCCGTCATGTGGTTGTCACGCTCATGCAGAGGTACCAAATGGCGCCATCGGAGTCCTTGTCATGCCGCAATGCGCTAAGACAACCCTGCAGGCCCACACTATCTACAGTAAACGCGTGGGATGCTTGTGTACATGCTCCTGTACAGAGGCCACCCTTGTCGCGTTCGTTAGTCGTCCAACTAATCGCAATTAGTCGTGATCAGTCGGTCTTATCGCTCCATGGAGCTCGATGAGGGTGTTTGACCCGACTAACCCGATCAGGGAATTAGTCGTCTGATTAGTGGTCCGATAAGGGCGACTAGTCGGGCGACTAGAGGTTCCCATCGATCAAACGCTCTCGTTTCAGGTGTGGCTCTAGGATGCTGGGAGGAGGTAGGCGTGATGCTGGAGGGTGAGAGGAGTTCGGTGTTGGCCATGGAGGCGACGGCGTCGGGGCTCCAACGGTGGTGTCGAGGGGTCGACGACGGTCGGAGCAGGGGAGGATGATGGAGCATCTAGCGCCGCCGCATCTAGACGAAGAGTGTCAGGCAGTGTCGGGCGGATTGGGGGAGAAGAGAATTAGGGTTAGAGAGGACTTGGATTGTGGGTACCCTTAGATCAAAAATGAATGGTTGGGCGTTTATTGGGTCGGCTGGGCCTAATATCCCCCCGCCCCATGCCCTACTGCATCTTCTCCCTTGCGCGGCTGGGCAGCGCCTGTGCTCGCCTCTGCCCTGTTTCCAGCCTCCGCCGCCCCCCCCCCCACTCCCTCAGTCGTCTGCCACGGTGGGCGCCGTCGTGTGCGACGTTGCGCATGCTCGACAACCTATTCCAAACGCGTCAAGAGCCACTGCAGCCGCCACCCACCACCCTGTTGGAATTTCGGAGCTCTCAATTTAGAAACACGGGATTGTTAATCTGGGAGGTGTACTATTACAATGGGGTTGGGCTCATTATATAGCCCGATTACATGTAATCTTCTCCTTCTAGGACTCTAACTCAACTCCAATCTAATTAGGACTCTCCTAATCAAATCTTATCTGAACTCTTCCTAATATACCGTTGAGATCACCTAACATTCTGCCCCTGATCTCAACTCCCTACAACTCGAACCATGCTCGCAACCCACAATATTCAGGATCATCCAACAAACTCCACCCGATCCTGGCACCTGTGTTTGTCTCACATGTGTTGTGTCCACCGTCGAGAATCATTGCTCCCTCTGTCATGAGCCTTCTTCGCATCGAGCCTCTTGCGTCATTGAGCCGCCGTAAGTCGAAGAAGACTGCCAGGTCCTGTGTGCTCCAGATCCTCCCGATCTGAGCCGCCGCCCCGCCTTCGGTCAACCTCTGTCGCGCGCTCGCTGTTGCGCCTCCGCTCATGCTCGTTGGTCTCATGCACACTGCTTCGGTTCTCTCACACGTGGTTGAGGCCCCTTGCTGGAAGCTTCACACGCAGCCAGCACTAGCACATGAGTATGTAACCTCTGATTGGCCAGACTACCAGACCCAACAACGGAGAGGAAATCTCACACCTAAGCAGCAGCTGACACCTGCTCCTTCACGTGGTCAGCACCCTTTTTTTTACTGCACGCAACAGCAAGGTCAGCTGCTCTGGACAAAGCACCGCCTGGCAGACCTGAAACAGCACCGGCAGTCTGCCAGCCTCTGCCCACCTTGATCCGCTTGTTCCTGAGCCGGAGCACTGCCTTGGAGCACGTCCCATCTGCCAGAACAGGACCTGCTGTCCGAGCGTGACCAATTCCAGAATGGGCCCGGCCCAGGCACATATATTCCTCTCTGTTTTCTCGGAAGAGCACTTCACGAGCGGAGCTCGTGGCCTCACGCCGTGCCACGCCGGGCCACTGAGACGCTTTCACCAGCGGAACTTGACGCCTCCCCGTGGCCCCCCGACTCCCCGTGACCTCCAACAGCAGAACCTGGCGCCGCCGCCGCTTAGGGTTTGCTCCAAGCTTACCGCCGTGTCGAATCTTGGCTCCCGCCGAGCTCAACGGTGGGGCCGACGTCAACACCCCTACTAATCTCCTACTGCAAGATGGCCGCCCGTTGCAGGCTACCCCCAGGAGAAGATCCCTCCTGGGGGCAGCGTTTTGGATCCGTAACCTAAGCTCTTGATACAGATTGTTGGAATTTCGGAGCTCTCAATTTAGAAACGCAAGATTGTTAATCTGGGAGGTGTACTATTACAATGGGGTTGGGCTCATTATATAGCCCGGTTAAATGTAATCTTCTTCTAGGACTCTAACTCAACTCCAATCTAATTAGGACTCTCCTAATCAAATCTTATCTGGACTCTTCATAATATACTGTTGAATCACCTAACACACCCGTCCCATCGGCTCCCCTTTCCTGTGCCGCCCTTTCCCTATGTTGCGGCCGGCCCTCCCCAGTTTAGCCACCAGCCCTCCCCATGTGCTGCTGCTTCCTAGTCCCCCCGCTCCTCTGTGCGCTAGAAGGTATGACTGTCGAGGACATGTTTCAGGCAGCTGGGTCCTTAGCTCCTTGCTGTTACATGAGGACATGAGGTTAGGCCTTCAAACTGCTGCTAAAACTGCTTCTAATTCTATCACATTGTGCTGAAAATATGTTCTATATATATGTGTATAAATCTGTTCTATGTGCTCTTCCTGGAAATTATATTTATATATATATATATATATATATATATATATATATATGTTGACATATATATAGTGCTGACTAGAAAATTTCATCCAAAATATCCAGAACGACTAGGGGCGACTAGCGGGTCGAATAGGATCGACTAATCGCTCTAGTCGACAACTAATCGATCTAGTCGCCCTAGTTAGTCCTTAGGCGACTAGACTCGACTAGTTCAGAACAAGGCGCCCTACTCTACCTTCGCCACGTGAGCTAGTTGTTGCAGCTCCTGCTGCTGCTTGGGCTTCGACCAACACTACTTAGCCCAATGGTCTTTTCTGCATTGGTCATGCGGAATGTCCTTGAAACCCTTCGTGTCTCCGTTCTAATCCGACGGAGCATTGTGGTCGCCCTTCTTTGAAGAACCCCCGAACTGGGCAGTCTGCTCCACCTTCACTTGCGCCTAACTCATCTCGAGTGAAGTACAGTTGGTCGTCATGAACTCCTCCCTTCCGCCACGTGTCGAAGGCATTCTCCGCCGACCTAAGGCATTCTGTCACCTTCGAAAAGGTGAGGGTCGATACGTCATGCAGTGTCGTTATCATCACCACAATTTGTTGGAAGTGTTCTGGAACGCTTTGAAGGAGCTTCTCTGCAACCACCAATTCTCGGACATCCTTCCAAGCGACGCAAGGCGCACCACCATGCAACACAATCGAAGGAGACATCCTCAATACTCCCACCATCCTTGAAGGTGGCACCTCAAACTCGAGTCGAAGTCCTTGTGCCATCACCTTCTTCACGTGGTCACAACCCGACCTGCATGAGGCGATCGTGCCCCATGACTCCTTTGTTGTGATCATCTCCGGCGAGACAAGGCTGACAAGGATGTCCAGTGGCATCACGTCCTCCTACTCACTCACCTTGCCTTCCTCCACCGCCTTACATAGTAGGTGCGCCTTCAGGTTGATCTTCCAACTTAAACTTCATCATGACAACCCATTCGACGTAGTTGATCTTAGTGAGCATGGAGAACTCGGTCCCTGTGTTCACCTCACGAGCTGCCGGATGGGTAGTTGGATTCTTGATGACGCTGCCGCCGCTTGGAGAGTCAAACACGGTCTGATGTCATGATTGTTGGAAATTTGGTGCACTGGACACCACTACTACCTCTGACATAGGCGCAGAAGGAGCACCCAAACGCTGATCAGAACTTGATCAGCACTGCAGAAACCTTCTGGACCAAAACAGTGGAGGGGAGAATGCCTTGGATGCAAGCAGAGTTTTTAACATTGATCTGGGATCTGGTTCTAAACAGAGTTGCGCAGAACAGAGGTAAGAAGAACTTGTCAGCTAGGAGCAAAGAGAACTCGATGACTTGATCAAGTCGCAGGAATTTTTCTTGCTGCGGAATTATTTATCTATATTTATGAGATGAGGAACCCAGATGGGTTGAGCCCTTCCTGACCCTGCACCGGGTCGCCCTTTTTTGATGAGATGAGGAACTGAGGGGGAGACGGTTCTATTTATAAGAGCCGCTTACAAGAGACCTAATTACAATCTTCTGTGACTAATAGTAATAATTCCGCCTATGTTGTAATGACATAGCCGGTCTCAAGCCCGGATAAAGGAGGAGAGGTTGTGATAGGCTTGGCAAGCCAGCAACTATACTTAGCCATTCTCATGGAAATAAAACTCATTGGAAATTCGTTGGGGCGTAACCCTCTTAACGGTGCGCCATACCGGAACCCGGGTATGGTGTTAAGTGGGCAAGGGTCGGGTCGCCACCACCTTAGTGACACGCCATATCGGAAACCGGATGTGGTGTTAAATGGGCAAGGGCCGGATCGCCACCACCTTAGTGGCGTGCTACATCATCGTCTGGATGTAGTGTTAAGTGAGCAAGGGTCTTTGCATCTTACTCGACGGATGCGAAGGGTAAGGAAGCTAGTCGAGGAAACTAGGTCTCGGGTGGGTAGTTGGAATGTAGGATCCTTGACGGGAAAGCTACGAGAGTTAGTGGACGTTGCGATTAGAAGGTGTGTACATATCCTTTGTGTACAAGAGACTAGATGGGCAGGTCAAAAGGCGAGAGAGGTTGAGAATACCGATTTCAAGCTTTGGTATTCTAGCTCGACTGGGACTAGGAATGGCATAGGCATCCTAATAGATAAGAGCCTTAGGCCCCCTTTGGTAGGGCTTCACGGAGCTGATTCTCAAGGAGAATCAGGAAACTGTACCAAACACTGTTTTTTAGAAGAAGTGATTCTTGTCTGATTCTGAGAAGTGATTCTATGAAATGAACTAAGGGGTTGGAAGCTGAAAAAAGTAGCTTCTCCTGATTCTGTGAAGCGATTTTCTGTTCTGATTTTAAGAGTTTATTTTAGAGAATCATAGAGAATCATTTCCCGTCACAGAATCGCTTCATCAGAGAATCAAAAGTGAATCCAGAGAATCAACTCTGTGAAGTTGTACAAAATGGGGCCTTAAGGATGGAGTAGTGGATGTCCCTAGACGAGGGGATAGGATCATCCTAGTCAAGGTAGTTGTGGGGGACCTTATCTTGAATGTCATTAGTGCTTATACCCCACAAGTTGGGCTCGACATGAGCACTAAGAGACAATTTGGGAGGACTTGGAGGATATGGTTAGTAGTGTACCGATAGCTGAGAAGCTCTTCATAGGAGGATATCTCAATGGCCATGTAAGTTCAACTAACGTAGGTTTTGAAGGGGTACACGGAGGTTTTGGGTGTGGCGATAGAAACCAGGAGGGTAAGGATATCCTAGACTTTGCCGTAGCCTATGACCTATTGGTAGCTAACACCCTTCTTTAAGAAGAAGCTATCTCACTTAGTGACCTTTACTAGTGTCCAACATTCTAGTCAAATCGACTATGAGAAGGGAGAGGTGGACATGTTTAGATTGTAAGGTGAATGTGTTGTTAGGTAGCCGACTTTCGTTTCCACGTGCGTGTGTCACGAGACAAAGGTGTTAAAACCGCAAGAACAAAGTGGTGGAAGTTGAAGGATGAAGCGCAACAATCATTCAAAAGGAGGATGATCGCGGAAGGACCTTAGAGCGAAGAGGAAGATGCGGATAGTATGTGGGCGAAGATGGCAACTTACATTAGGAAGGTAGCTAGGGAGGTGCTTGGGTGGACAAAAGGTAAGAAACTTGTAGATCAAGACATTTGGTGGTGGAATGAGTATGTACAAAAAAATTATTAAAGAGAAGGAGTCTTATAAGAGTTGACATCATGAGAGAAGCGCAAGTAACATGGTGAAGATAAAGAGGCTAAGAAAAATGCAAGGCGTGTTGTGAGTAAAGCAAGGGGGCAGGCCTATGATGCGCTATATGAGAGACTAAGGACAAAAGAAGGCGAAAAGGATATATACAAGATGGCGAAACTTCGCGAGAGGAAGGTGAGAGATCTCAACCAAATAAAATGCATTAAGGATGAGGTAGATCAAATTATATTGAAGGATGAAGAGATTATGAACAGATGGTGGGACTACTTTAATGGACTATTCAATGACGGGGATGAGAGCATTAGGTTCGAGTTGGATGACTCATTTGATGACCCCAACAGACGATTCGTGCGAAGGATACAAGAGTCTGAGATTAGAGAGACCTTAAAAAGGATGAAAGGCCCTCGGCTCCAATGATGTCCCCATTGAGGTGTGGAGATGTCCGAGGGATGTAGCAATAGTATGACTCACGAAACTATTCAACCGCATTTTTTAGTCAAACAAAATCCCTGAAGAGTGGCGAAAAAGTATTTTAGTACTCATCTTCAAAAATAAAAGGAGATGTTCAAAGTTGTACTAATTACCGAGGAATTGAGTTTATGAATCATACTATGAAGCTATGGGAGAGAGTGATTGAACACCACTTGAGGAAAGTGACCAATGTCACTAAAAACTAGTTTGGTTTTATGTCTGAGAGGTCCACTATGGAGGTGATTTTCTTACTCCGTCGGCTTATGGAGAGGTATAGGGAGCAAAAGAAGGATCTACATATGGTGTTCATTGACTTGGAGAAAGCATACGTTAAGGTACCAAGGGCGGTCATGTGGTGGGCGCTAGAAAAACACAAAGTGCCAACAAAGTACATTAACCTTATCAAGGATATGTACGATAATGTGGTGACAAGTGTGCGCGTAAGAGATAGTGAGACCGATACTTTTCCTATCACAATAGGGCTACACCAAGGATCAACCTTAAGTTCATACATCTTTTCCTTAGTGATGGATGAGGTGTCGAAAGATATACAAGGGGATATCCCGTGGTGTATGCTCTTTGCTAATGATGTACTGTTGGTAGATGAAACTAGGAATGGTGTTGATAGAAAATTGGAGCTATGGAGGTAGACCTTAGAGTCTAAGGAGTTTAGACTTAGTAGAACCAAGACCGAGTATATGAGATGCGACTTTAGTGATGTCGGGTGCGAGGATGGAAATGTTGGTTTACAAGGACAAGTAGCATCTAGGAGTGACACATTTTGATATTTAGGATCAATGTTACAAAGCAATGGTGATATTGACGAAGATGTTTGCCACAAGATCAAGATCGGGTGGATGAAGTGGCGGCAAACATCTGGAATCTTATGTGATAAGTAAGTTCCTCAAAAATTGAAAGGAAAATTCTATAAAACGGCGATCAGACCTACGATGTTGTATGGAGCATAATGTTGGCCAACTAAAAGGCAATATGTTCAACAAATGAGTGTTGCTGCGATGCGCATGCTACGGTGGATGTGCGGTCACACAAGAAGAGACAAAATTAGGAACGAGGTGATACGTGATAGGGTAGGGGTGGCACCGATTAAGGAAAAGCTAGTCCAACATCGCCTACAGTGGTTTGGGCATATCCAACGGAGACCTACAGAAGCACCGGTTAACAGTGGGATTATAAAGAGAGAAAATTTTAGGAGGGGTGGAGGTCGACCAAGGTTGACATGGCAGGAGCAGGAGGCGGTGAAATGAGACTTAAAAGAGTGGAACATACCTAGAGATTTGGCTCATGATAGGACTGCATGGAAATTAGTAATTCATGTGTCAAAATCTTAGTTTATTCGTATTTTGTTACTCTTATCTTCTTTCTTATTAATCCATTTCTAAAATACATAAAATGTAGAATCTTTTTTTTTTACTCATCTTATTTTCTATTACTTTTCTTCAAAAATTGTTGGGTTTCATTTCTAGCCGACCCCAACTTGTTTGGGACAAAGGCTTGGTTGTTGTTGTTGTTGTTGTTGTGACTAATAGTAATCTACTCAGACTCCATTATATCCAAAAGGGAAATCGAAGAAGGGAAATTGAATCCTTGGGATGGTGTTGGCCGCACCCCCTTGTAGAGTCCAAATCGAACGCTGATCTTCCCTTGTGTGCACCCTTGTGCCTAAGCTTGAGTAGGCTCAGTTGGGTTACCGCACCAAGTGCCCAACTTGGGGTCATCCAACAGCGTCTGCATGCTATCACTATGACAAGTGTGGCGCCTCCCATCCCTGCTCCAATCGGGCGCAACGCCTCCCCTCCCCTCCCTCCTATCGAGTGCGACCTACTGTGTCCCTGTCGCCCTCGCATGGCACTCACTAGGCACCTAGGCATCCAAGGCGAGAATTTAGAATACTAGCGATAGAAGCCAGCGATCGACGCGCCAAACGCTTTCGGCTGACGCGCATAGACGGGTGTCGCACAAGGCGCACTAATGGCGCTCGACAGGGCAAGGCACGAGGCTGGTTGTGCAAGACAGAAAGCCATGCATGAGCTCTAAGGCGAAATCAATCTTCGCCTTGGGTGGCAAATGAAACAAGGGCAGCACTCGATCCCAATCGTCGGCGCGGGAGACGATGAAGTACGGTGATGAGGTGTTATATTGTCAAGAGGGCTGGGGCTAGAGGTCAATCGATTGCATGAGGCGTTCGGCAGTCGAACAAGGTGGATCTTGGTGAAGGAGGTGACCCAAGTTCGAATCTAGGGGGATCCAAGGGGCGCAACACCTCATCGGATTGGAACGACACAATACCTCATCACATATCAAGAGTCAAGTTCAACTCAACGATTGTTGTACTTCTGAGACCAATCAGACAAAAAAATGTCTTGTGCTTTTCTTGATCTGGCCGAGGGGGCATATAAAAGCCCCTTACAAAGAAGCCCCTTACAAAGAGTATTGATTACAATCCATATGACTATTGGACTCCTAGTCCGATTCTAACTCAACTCCAACTAGGACTCTCCCTAATATACTTCTAGAATATACTAGAAAACAAGATTAAACTCGACAATCACAGTCATGGTCTTCTTTGCATATAGTTTTGCTCAGTCGCTCTCTTGTGCACATCACCTGACAGATTGGGTCACATGCAACTAAGCAACCAGGCCCCGATAAGGCCCAGCCAAGCAAATGAGCCTCCTACCCCACCCCACATTCTGTTCCTCCTTCCAGTTGTCCACCTAGGCCCAACACCTCTTTAGGGCAAGGCGTGAGTTCCTTTGGCTACTTCTTGATGGCGCCGAACCCTACTGCGTCGCTCCAGCAAGTTGCGTTACCACAATTCATTTGCTTCTCTACTTCCTCGACGGGGCGTTTCCAAGCCCAAAGCCACCGATATGTGCCTTCAATCGTACGCGCGTCGAACAGATCTGTTAGCTCGGCAGGAAAGGCCACGTTCTTCACCCGCTTCCACGGGTCGGCACCATCCTTGTCATGGTTGTCGGTGTCGTATCTGTCCCGCTCGACCTTCCCTCCTTACAACCCTGTTGAATCGCGACTCCCGACAAAATCGTCCACGTCAGGGAAGCGTGCTCGCCTGCTAGGAGTCGAATTTCCACTGTGTCTTCCACTCAAGTGTTGATTACTCCCTCACTTCCCACGCGCTCGGTCTGATCGCTCGTTCTCCACCAAGATCTGAACGAGATCCGCCTGCTCGATTCATCTCAATTCGCAAATCCCCTTCATCGATTGCTCCACCTTGTCCTCGCACCATGCTCAGTTGACCCACACGTCCACTCTCCCGTGAAGCAAATAGGATCTCCATCCTAAGGCTCTGATTACTAATTGTTGTAACTCAGAGACCAACTAGATAAGAACATTATCTTCTAATTTTTTTTAACAAGTCGAGGGGTAGGCGGTTGTATATAAAGGCCTCTTATAAAGAGTTTTGATTACAATCCATATGACTATTTGACTCCTAATCTAACTCTAAGTTGACTACAATTAGGACTCCCTAATACTCCCTCCATCCTCATAAGTTTGCCACCTTTTAGTTCATTTTTGAACTAAAAGGTGTCAAACTTTTGGGGGTGGGGGGAGTATACTTCTAGAATTTCTAGAAAACAATATTAAACTCAAAGTAGCCTAGATGACACACGGTCCATATCGAGGACTTGAGTTGGTGTTGTGACTTTGCTAAAAGCACCTAGAGCATGTACATAGGTGTACCCAGAGGTGGCAAGTTGAGGCTCGAGGCGGCTGTCTCGAATTCAACATGGCAGTGACAAGTCGAGGATCGAGTTGCCACATGGAGGTCGACACGAGTGGACGTGCAACGGTGAGCATGCGGTAGTGAGTGATACAAGGCAGGGTGACAGCTCAAGTCGAGAGGATATAGAGCAATGCAACAAGACCTAGAAGCTTTCTCCGACGCGGCTCAAACGAGCATGCGGCTCATTGCAAAAGTGGCTTGGCACGCGGAGGCAACACAAGTTGTGAATGTGGTTGACAGGCATGAGCAAACACGCAACAGTGAGCATGCAACAATGGTTGATTGAAGGAGGTATGATGGCTCAGGTTTGGAGGAACTGGTGGGCGCGGCGAGACTTGGCGGCCTTCTACGGAGCCTTGAATGTGGGGTTGGCTCGATGCGAAGGCTCAAGACACGGGGGAGTGATGGCACAATTCCTTTGCTTCTCTACTTCCTCGACGGGGCGTTTCCAAGCCCAAAGCCAATGATCTATGCCTTCAATCGTACAGGCGTCGAACAAATCCGTTAGTTCGACAGGACAGGCCACGTTCTTCACCCTCTTCCACGGGTCGGCACCATCCTTGTTGTGGTTGTCGGTGTCGTATCCGTCCCGCTCAACCTTCCCTCCTTACAACCCCGCCGAAATCGTCCACGTCAGGGAAGCGTGCTCGCCCGCTAGGAGTTGAATTTCCATCGTGTCTTCCGCCCTAGCACCGATTACTCCCTCACTTCCCGCACGCTCAGTCTGCTCGCTCGATCTTCGCCCAAGATCTGATCAAGATCCACCTACTCGGTACATCTCAATTCGTGAATCCCCTTCATCGATCGCTCCGCCTTGTACTCGCGCCATGCTCAGTTGACCCACGCATCCACTCTCTTGGGGAAGCAAATAGGAACACCATCCTAAGGCTCTGATTACTAATTCTTGTAATTCAAAGACCAATTAGTTACGAATATTATCTTCTAATTTTCTTTAACTAGTCGAGGGCAGGCAGGTGTATATAAAGGCCTCTTACAAGGAGTTCTGATTACAATCCATATGACTATTTAACTCCTAATCTGACTCTAACTCAACTCCAATTAGGACTCTACCTAATACTCCCTCCATCCTCATAGGTTTGCCACCTTTAATTTCATTTTTGAACTAAAAGGTGTCAACCTTTTGGGGATGGAGGTAGTATACTTCTAAAATTTCTAGAAAACAATATTAAACTCTTGGTGTTCAACATGGCTGTGACAAATCGAGGATCGAGTTGCCACATGAAGGTTGGCACGAGTGGACGTGCAACGGCGAGCACGTGGTAGTGAGTGATACAAGGCAGGGTGACAGCTCAGATCGAGAGGATATAGAGCAATGCAACAAGACCCAGCAGCCTTCTCCCACACGACTCAAACGAGCATGTGGCTCATTGCAAAAGTGGATTGGCACACTGAGGCAACACAAGTTGTGAATGTGGCCGACATGCATGAGCAAACATGCAACGGTGAGCATGCGGCAATGGTCGATTGAAAGAGGGATGATGGCTCGGATTTGGAGGAACTGGTGCGCGCGGCGAGACTTGGCAGCCTTCTACGGTGGCTCGAACGTGGGGCTGGCTCGGTGCGAACGCTCAGGATAAGGGGGGAGTGATGATGACTACATGGAGCAATAACTCGACGGACACGGCAGGACACACACAAGGAATAGATGTGCGCAAGTGTCAAGATCGGGAAGAGTATGTTGTATAATCTCTCCCCTTGCGCTGGCCAAGAGGGCGTGCACCAGAAAGGAATCATGGAAACAGAACAGATCACATCTGATCTGATCAAATCAGATCAGTTTGTTTGCAAGTCAATCTGTTCTTTTCGGAAGCAAATCAGTTTTAAATGTAATTGATCTGTTGGAGATCAGAACAGATCAGTTGGTTTAAATAGAGTTGGAATCAATTTCCATCTATAGAGATGTATTTCAATTTGTCAGGAGTTCAAATAAAGAGAGTTTTTATCTGTATTGGGCTATAAATAGCCAAGTATTGCAAAAGAATAAACAATCCACTCCAGTTATTTCTCTTCCTGTGTCCGGATGTTTACATACCATCATAGATGATACAGGTGGTTATAAAAGTAAAAAATATGTGTCTTATATCTACTACTTGACAGCTTTACAAGCATAATCCAGAATCAGTGAGACAAAATTATACCATAAAAAAATGGAAAAAAAAACATCCTACGGATAGTATACGGTGCAAAAGACATTGATGCAAAGCAACCATGAAACAATTTTCCCTGGATAGCATTTGTAGCGATCAATTAATTTTGCCTTCAGACCATTTATGTTTCGGCCCTTTGGAAAAGTTACTATAGATGGCAAGGTATCAATCAAAGGCAATGATTTCTATCCTGCAAATTTCCTATTCAGTTTGCAAATCACAGTAAATATAGTAGTACACATTACCTTGTTCTATTTACTTATTAGCATGTGATTTAATCTACTTCATTATTGTTCTCCAATGGTTCCAGCCTAACAAATCCATGTGAGCTATACATAATAAATAACCCTTTCTGATCCACAAAAGGGGCAAATAAATGGAAAACCACAGAGTTGATTTCAACACTCAATTACTTACCAAGTGCAGACAGTTCTCAGCAACAAACAGCAGACCATTGGGGCAATCAACAGAAGACACTGGCGTCACATGAGAAGCAGGAAGAAATGAAATTGATGAGTATGCCAGGCTGTGTCTAGCAGCGTGTAACAGCCAAGGCCTATCACTTAGAACAACAATATCAGCATTAGCTGAATCATGCATAGGTACCAAGACAACAGGAGTGATTCCAATACGTCGTATAGAAATCAACCGAAGGATTGTATTAACCGAAGGGATAGAAAAGTCCTTGTAGAAGGAACCAGAGAAATAATGTTCACTGGCTTCTGACTCAAACCTCAGCAGCATTCCATTTCTCAAGCCAGCAAGAATGTAGAACCTCTCAGCAGCAACAAACCTGACATTTTCAGGTATACAACCACTAATAGGAGCACCAAGGGCATTGTTCAGTGATATAGGCCCTGTAGCTAGTAGCCTGAATCCTTCTCCAGGATCCAAAGAGATGATTTCTACAGAAGGTTTGTGGGTTCCAATGACAGCTAACTTTTGGACATCAACTTTAGCTGGATGATTATTGCCCTCTGCACAATTGGAGGCTAAATTATCAGGTGTGCAATCCCCTCGTGGGATGGATATGCAGGATATTTCGTATTGCAGTTGAAAAAGATGTGTCTCATATAATTCATACTGAGAAGAAGATGATGATCTGACACCAAGAATATGCAGGCAACAAGGATTTGATGTAGCAACAATAACAATATTATGCCCTACGGCGCCAACGCTGATAGAGACATCAGGATACCAGTTGGTGCAAACTGGAGAAGTTAAGGGGGTGCCCTCTGGGTGAGCATAGTGGGTAGGTAAACAGAGCTTTACACCTTTACTATGAATTTGTACGAGCAAACCATCAGCCACAAAACCACATGATAAAGTGCACACGTCAGGCTGGAATCCCACAGCATCACTGATGTCATTGAATCTTATTCCTACGGACAGTACTCTGGTCTCCTCTACAAATGATAACACAAGAAAAGAGTGGAAAACATCAGTTGTTTTCATTCTCAAAGTCCACAAACCGGTAACACCCTGATAGATAGCTTCTGTAGTCAAAAGTCTCTCCACATTTACACCACTTCGTAGCACTCGAAGAGAGCCGCTAGGGCACATTCCACAGCATGCAAACATCTGGTCTCGTTTCTCATCATGGTAATCAGTAATTGCCAGATCCAGAATCGGTGCTACATTCTGAATTGTGCTTTTATGTAACAATCTACGATGACCAAGTTTGAATATCATTCCATCGCCCATCTCTACAAATCCTATTATCATTCTATTTTTCATCCATAAAAGAGGTTTGCAAGGCAGACCCCTGTCAATATACTCAAACATGTATAGCTTCACTCCTTCAACATCCAAAGTAAATTCTAGAGTATGAAATTCTCCGTCATCTATGCAAAATAGCAGCCTTGCCCATCCTCGCCTAACAAGATCAGGTGGCTCCCAACTCCATGAGCAAACAATTTTTGATTTTACATTACCTCTGCTGTCAACACCATCAATGTCCATGTAACCCTCATCTTGTGTTATGTTATTACCAGAATCACTCAATTCTAGTAAAGCACAGGCAACTTCATCGTCATTAACATCTAATGCTCCTGGGGAGGCATCTTCAATACTGACTGGATCTCCAAATAGACTGGTCGTCAAGCTAATTCTTCGGATACAGGAGACGTTCTTTGGATTTGTAAGATCCAACAGTAAAACATCCCCAACACGAAACAGAAGTGCAAAGCCATACATTTCAGGAATTTCTGTTATATCGAGTGCCAATGGTCCTGTTTCTGAATAACTCGAGATGTGATTTACAATACCGCTGCTGGAGTCACGTCCAAATAATGACAAGTCATTCACATCAGAGCCTTTCCTGGAATGAATTTTGTATAACAATATAAGATACCAGGAAATTAGAAACTAAATTTTAAGCTATCAACTGTCTGAAATGTTTTCTTTATGAACACGCAGGAGAGCTGTGTGTCATATTCAAAAACTGTGGGTCCAGGGAAAATCAAACCTGTGAATTATCATTGCCACAACTGGGTAATATTCTCCATTTGCGGATGTCGATATAAAGCACATGTTCCATATTGTACCACAGACACTGGTCCTAGATGCACCGCTAACAATCCTTGCATCCTCTTCATTTTCTGGTGGATAAAAATATTTCTGAAATTATGACATGGAAGACCTAATATAAATATTAGACTGAGAATAAGCAAGATGTCAAGAAAGTCAATAACAACATTCAATGGCTCACCTTCTCAGAAATGGTACTTCTGACAGAACTATCAGGGCTCTGACATACTGAAACACGTATCAGAGCAAACATATCGTCGTAAGCACTGACAGCAACAAAACATGATCTGAAAAAACAAGACAAACATAAGGTGAAGCAATTATCTCAAGAAATTTCCTAGCTAGTCACTTAACTGTAGGTGCCCAGTAGGTTACGTGAATCCAGGGGTAATAAAAAGAAAAAACATATTGGAGCATTCAATTCACTGCAAAAGGTTCCAGGAAAAAAATGTTTGCTGTTGAAGAAACTGTTAACAGCAATGGGCACTAGAACCCAAGCCACGTATAGTCTCAAAATCATATTAAACACCACCTGACATTGCTCAATCAAATACTTGGACAGAATTCAATATTATCCAAAAGAAATATTGATGTAAACTGCTAAGCAACCTGTTGCAATGAAGAGTACTGAATTTTAGACTATTAGTTGTTTAAACCTAGCACAACTGCCCATAGCCAACAGTAAGACATGAATAAAAGGAAAAAATGTTTGACAGGAAAGACTAAGGACTTGACTTTCTGCATGTCATATAAACATGGAATACTCCAACTCAACAGGGGTGGGGCAATGGGGGTTTCATTTTCACTAAATATAGTGCGGCATAAGCAATTCTGATGACATGGCAAAAGAGTTTTACCTAAATTTAAAACACCATGACACTAGCATTAGGGGAGAGGACTTCCATTTCATCATATAAGCAACCAATAAACAACATAATAAAACTACGCATTGTAGAGGGTGCTTGATTTATGGTTTCAAACCTTTTTAAATGACATGACACTCTTGGAAACAACAAAATGGAAGTTCTCATTTCTATTAGACTTAACCAAGGGATGGCAGAAATAATAAAGTGTGTGCTGACGGCAAAAATAGTGACTTAGAATTATGTACGTAACTTTTGCTTCAAGACAAAATGTAAAATCTTGGATCATCAGCTACATATATACAGCGTTACAAAAGGCAGTAAAAGGCGGCCGCAAAGCGCGCATATGCGCTGGGCGAAGCCCCACCGCTGCGCCTAGGGGCAAAGGCGGAGCCAAGGCGGCCGCAGCGCGGAGGCGTTGCGCAGCGTGCGCCCAGGCACGCGGAACGTCGCGGAGTACAGTGGAGGCGTGCGGAGGTGAAGAAAGAAAGTTTCGGCGGGAGTTTTTCGGTTGCGCGAGCGCATCTCCCGCAGTCCCGCCTCATCTGTTCCGCGCGGCTTCGTTCGCACCCACCGCTCGCGTATTCCCTCCCACTGGGTTGCCTTCGCGCTCGTCCGCCGCCGCCTCTCCAACAGCAGCACCGCTGGGCTCGTCTGGCGCCGCTCTGGCGCCGCCTCTCCGACAGCAGGCCGCTGGGCTCGTCCGCCGCCGCCTCTCCGACAGTAGCGTCGTTGGATCTTCGTCTGCTGCCGCCTCTCCAACAGCAGCGCGCTGTTGGCGCTGGATCTTGTCCGCTGCCGAACTCCCCTTGTCCTTCATCGCCCTGTCCTTGTCCTCCGTCGCCAGGTACCACCCCCCCCCCCCCCTGTTCTCGATAGTGTACTCCGTCGCTAGGTTGTGCAGGCATGTACCATCGCTAGGTCGCCTGGTACCGTCGCTAGGTCACCTGATACCTCTCTGTCTTTCTGATTTCCAGCGCCTTCTCCTATCTAATTTCCAGTGCCCCCCTCTCTATCTCTGATTTTCAGTGCATTCTCTTATTTGTTCCCAATGGGATATTAGCTTTTAAAAGCCGATAGTGTAGCAATTCATGTTGATTGGTAGTTGCTTGACAGATGTTTGCAAACCTGATAGCGCATATTGAGAAAAAAAAACTTGGCAGATGTTTGCAAATCAGTGAATCACGTTGATTATATTGTTTCCTTGCCCCCCATTCTTTGTGAACTTTGTGACTGCAGAATTAGTTAGATGACCTGATATGTTAAATTTCATATTCTGCTGCATGTTTCAAGAGTTCTGAACAAGCATTCATTTTTATCTCAGCACTGCAGTTAGTAGTTGGCTAGATTCAAAATCAGAAGTGTATTGTTCTTGCAACATTTATGTATGTGCATAATATATATATATATATATATATATATATATATATATATATATATATACATAACTACATATATATATAATATTAAAAATAGTAAAAACGCCTAGGCAACGCCTAGAAAGGCTTAGGCGTGCCTAGGCTCTAGGCGGTAGGTCACCGCCCGCCTAGCGCCTTTTGTAACCCTGCATATATAACATGAATGCAAAGGAATCTATAATTCGAATACATTGCAGTCTGGTGAAAACAAAAATGTCTTAAGTTTAGTTGAAACAAGAAAAAAGTTAGTGGACAGAAAACCCTCAGTGGGAGAGCATGCACTCACTCTCGATCTACAGCTAAAATCCTTCCCAGCTGATGCCTCAGATTTCCTGGTTTGGATATCTCAATATTGGCAATTGGAAGAAACCTGCAGTAAATTAATACTTATCAATACTTGAATTGAAAGTACCCAAGTGATTCTGACCAATCTCAAACAGAACAGATTAGAAAGCATGAGATACCATAAAACTCTCTTAGAGTTTAATTTGAAACTTGTAGACAACATGTATCCATGAATAAAGAAACAAGCAGTAAACTTCATTTAGAGACTACCATGATACCATCTAAGATTTTTGTGGTGTCCCGTGGCAAACCACCCGCCCTTACAATGACCAGGCAATGCCCAGTCAATGCCCAGGCGTTGTGGCGTAACTACAATTGTGTGGCAACCCACCATCCTAACAAAGCCTAGGCATCACAATCACTGTTTTCAAATCGGACGACTAATCGCGATTAATCGCAATTTCTGATCGCCCTAGTCGCGATTAGTTGTCCTTATCGGTGCTGGGCACTCGATAAGTGCGCACGACACGACTACGGCGATCAGTTTTCTGATATCCAAATAATTGAGCAACTGGGACGATTAGTCGTCCGATCAGGTTGGAAAACAATCAGCCGATTAGTTGGGCTGGGGACTGGGAAGAGGGAAAAAATTATACGGGCCTTGGCCCATTAGGTCAACACCCTTACAAACATGTACTCACTCCCGTAGGTCTCCACTCTCCCGCACTTGGCACAGCCGCCGCCCGACTCCGGACTCCCGAACGTGCGCCGCCGCCTGCTTGTGCGCGTGCGCCAGCCGCCGGACGCCGGCTGTCCCCCTCGCGCCCGTCCCCCTCACGCCCGCACTGCGTCGACCGTCCCCCTCGCGCTCGTCCCCCTCGTGACCGCACTCCCCTGTCCTCCCGCCTCTTTTCCTCTGCCACTGATGAGTTCCTCCTCCGGCTCTGATGGTAAGTCTTTGTTCCTCCTCTCTCCTTGACTCCTTGCTCTTGCTAATAATGCTCTGTTAATAGTTAATACTTAATACTGTTGTTGCTGTGTTAATACTGCTCTGTCAATGTTTAATGTTAATTCTGCCACTGTCGTGTTGTATGTGCTCTGTTCTGCTATTTTGAGTCATGTATGTGCTCTGTTCAGTATTGTACTTTTGTTCAATGACTCATGTATGCGCTTGACTCATGTATGTCAGAATGTGTCAAAATGTTAATTGTTAATTGTAGTCATGAAATGTTATCAAGTTGGACGACTAATCGCGATTAGTCGTCCATATCGGTATCCCGGCTCCGATCAGACCTGGCAACTCAATCAGAGCGATCAGGTTTCTGATCGTCCGACTAATCGGTCGATCTGGGCGATTAGTCGTCCGATTAGAGGATGAAACGATTAGACAACCAGTACCCAACCGTTTGCCGCCGCCGCCGCAGATGTAGTTGTTGCCGCCGTCTTTAGGCCGCCGCCGTATCTACCTCCGCCGCAACTGTGGAGAGTAGAGGTGTGGAAGAGAAGAAAATAATAGGGTTAGGGTTTAAAAGGTGGTATCGTTTTATATACCCTATATGAATTGTGGACTGTCGGATCTCATCCAACGGTTCGGATTGATTATATCACATCAGTCCAATCCGGCCCATCAACTCGCCTCTGCCTTCGTGTCCCAACTGCTCGACGCCATATTCAACGGGACGCTCGACGCCGTCGCCTCCGCCGCCAGGCGTCACCTCCGCCGCCAGGCGTCGCCTCCTACGTCGCCCGGAGCAGCCTCTGCCCAGCACCAAATCCGATGTCTGCCTTCACCTCCGCACCCGCCGCCGCCGCCTCCTCCAGCCTTCGCCAATGCTTGCCGCCACCGCTTGAACGACCTTCGCTTGTGCTCTGCCGCCTCTTCCCTTGCGCCGCCTTCGGTCCGCTGTATCGACTTATACTGCTGTAAAAAACTACATGACGATTGGACGTCGACTAGGCATCGAGTAGGGTCGATTAGTCGCCCTAATCGACGACTACTCGTCCTAGTCGACCTAATCACCCCTCAGCCGACTAGGGTCGACTAGGTGATTTGATAACATTGTGGAGTGAACTTTGAGATCAAATATATTGATGAAGGGATTTCACCACCTCTGTCTTCAATGATAGCGGAGAACGTAAACTGCCACCTGAGGCTGGATTATTGTGTTCTAACTTATCCCTTCGGAATATAAGTTTAGAGAAATAGATCTTAAGGGTTTATGGTCCTAGTTGTGCAACTATCTTGGATAGCCATGAGTGTTAGTTCTGTTGCTGTCTGTCGCCAGCCATCAGTGTTACTTCTGCCACTGTCTCGGATTCTGCAACAACAAATCGGCAAGCGGGACTACCGGGGGGAGAGGGGGGGAGGGGGGTGTTGGAATTCTGGAGCTCAATTTCTTGCTTATTCCTCGGGTAATCCCGGCCTTATATAGACAATTACGGATAGGAGTCCCTCCCTAACTATTTTGGACTCTTTCTCCTCTTCTATTCGGACTCTTTACCTTTAGTCCGGACTCTATTTCTATCTCTATTAGGTGCGCTCGAATCTGGACGCGAGCTTCCTTCTAGAAACAAGATTATTTTCAACACATCCCCTAATCTTGTTTTCTAGGACACACATAGGACGGAGACACACCTATCTATCCTACACATTTTTCGGGTGGACACAGCTACACCCTTGGGAAGGACACAACTACATCCCAATACACCTAATTGGAGTGGACACAACTACACTCCCGCGATGGACACAACTGCATCCCAAACACATCTAATTTGGAGTGGACACAACTACACCCCCAGGATGGTCACATCTTCACCCTGCACAAATTTGGGATGGACACATCTTCATCCCCAGGATGGACTCATCTTCACCCCGCATACAAATTCAGGTTGGACGCATCTTCAACCTCAGGATGGACTCACCTTCATCCTGCACACGATCTCGGGATGGGCACATCTACACCCCGAACACCCCTCAATGAAGAATCAGAACAGATCTCCTGCGGACGCAAGAAGCGCCCTCTCCTCTTTCTCTTCCTCTTTCTCTTTCTTGGCACACTCACTAGCAAAGTGTCCAAACTTCTGACAGCTGAAGCACCGAATCTTCGACTTGTCAAATTTCTTCTTCTTCTTTTGACCACCCTGTTTTGCTTCTCTTGCTTTCCACTCCTCTCTTGTTAAATAAAGTTTCTCTTCATGATCTTGGTTGTTGAAGCCATGCACTCGTTCTTCATGTGCCTTGAGTCTGTCAACGAGTTCCTCCACAGTCATCGTCTTCATATCCACAAAATTGTTCAATAGTAGATGCAATGTGGAGAAATTTTGAAGGCAGTGCACGTAGCAATTTCTTCACAATATAGCTTTCTTTAACTTCACCCCCAAGACCACGAATTTTTGTGACGATGATCATCACTCTTGTGGCAAAGTCGTCGATAGAGTCTCCTCCGTTCATACGCATCACATCCAACTCATTCTGAAGAGTTTGAATTTTTGCTTCCATCACGTGTTCTTCGCCTAAGAACTTGGTTTTAATCATCTCCCAAGCGTCTTTCGTCGTCTCTTGCTCGGAAATTCGCATGAGAGTATCTTCGTCAATAGCATGGTAGATGGCCACAAGAGCCAACTGATCTTGTTTTGGATCAACTTTGTCTGTCCCCTCCACGGCTTCCCATACCCCCTGCGCCTTTAAAAATACCTTCATCTTGGGCCTGATGGCCCATGCTGTATAATTGATCTTCGTAAGTAGGGGATATTGCAGCGCCATTTTATTCTCCATATTCTGTGTACACTTGAAAAATAATAAGAGCTTCTGGGTACACGTAGCAGTCACCAGCTAAGGCCGTCGATCCAGCCTGTCCGGTCACGAAGCCCACGAACCAGCAGCGGCCCAGCCTGCTTCTAGTACACCAGCACAACAGCCCAGTCCGTGCAACCCACCAGGCACAGACCTCACAGAAAGAGTGCCCCTGTGAACTGAGCCCAGCAGTGCGGCCCAGCAAGAACCCTAGCGCTCAGGTGCAGCCCCAGGTGACCTTCTCTTCGTCCTGGACTTACCACGCCGCCGCCGGTACTCCCGTTCCCGATCTGAAACCGCGTCGCCTTCCACAGGGTCGCCGCCGCCCGACGACTCGCCGCCGGATCCGCTTCACCTTCGCCGCCGCCGACCCACCGGATGCGCCGCTCCGTCCACGGTCGCCGCCCTGCGCCGCTGCGTCCACGGTCGCGCTGCTCCGTCCCGACCGCCGCCCTGCGCCGCTCCGCGCCGGATCCGCGAGCTACCCTGCCGGATCCGCGCCCTACTTTGGCGGATCTGCACAGGCTCGCCGGATCCTCGTGTTGAGGAGGTAAGTCGCCCTTGATTAAACTCGCTCTGATGCCAACTGTTGGAATTCCGGAGCTCAATTTCTTGCTTATTCCTCGGGTAATCCCAGCCTTATATAGACAATTACGGATAGGAGTCCCTCCCTAACTATTTTGGACTCTTTCTCCTCTTCTATTCGGACTCTTTACCTTTAGTCCGGACTCTATTTCTATCTCTATTAGGTGCACCCGAATCTGGACGCGAGCTTCCTTAGATTATTTTCAAAGGGGGGGGGGGGGGGTACATGGCCAATTTAGATGATCTGACAACCATAAGGCTTGTGGCATTCCAAGCACCACTGTACAATAAACATCATGTTCTAACTCCAGAGTTGATATGGGTACGGTTAGATCCATCTTGTACATTGTTGTACCTAAATTGAAAGCTGAAACTGTCTTTTCAATTTTAATAAGAGCATATTGGATGCAAATCTTTGCATATAACAATTAGACTAAAGCAAAAGATAATGGTTTGCAATATATTGTTAGATGCACAACAAGCTACCAATCTAGAATGTCCATAGTAAAGCAATTTTCAATAGCTCTAATCTAGCACAAATGAACAGGCGAGAAGGGCGTAAATATAGAAGAGAACAGTACTAACCTATGCATCTCAGAGCAGAAGTAAAGAATGGAAAGATTTCCAGAATCTGAAAGCACAACCAGAAGATCTTTGCATTCTATCTGAAAAAGAAAACAAATAGTTTTCCATAGTCATTCCTAGAGACAGGTAAATGTACAAGAGATAAAGGGCAGCCCGGTGCATGTAGCTCCCGCTTACACAGGTAAATGTACAAGAGATAATAGACAAAAATTACAACTATCAAGAACGAACAGCACCTCTGGAATCCCACATAAATGTCTACTGTTCCATTGCAATAGGCCAACATCTTTTATGATCCCGAACATATCTTGCTCGCAGATTGACTGTAAAACACCATCATCACCAACCGTAACCAATTCTAGTGAAGTTTCCTGCAGAAACACACAGGAACAAACAACAACATGTAAAACTAATCCTGCATCCATTCAAGTTTCAACCAGATATTGATATGTTATTTCCTAAATGTAATTCAGTTCAGATGATTTCACCATCTATAGAAATAATATAAGTATTTTCCAAGTATCCAAAACTCCGACTCTAACTTCTACCATCATGATTCTGCAGCTGAAAATGCAAAACTAAACGGCATAATGACCAACATTGCCATGATTTCTGGTTTTTTTGCGACCCTATGATCCTGAACTCGGAAGTCTGAACATCCCCATCTCCCAAACCAAAACAACAATCCGCAGCACACAGAAGTACAGAACACCCCCCGCCGCTCCAGTACCGCTCAGTTAGAAGAAAATAAAACCATTAACGTCTCGAAATTAAAGCTCTAGACGATTCGGGTTGCGTTAAGAGGGCAAGCGGTCGGGGGACATGAAGACGAACCTTTCCGAGGACGACGTCCACATAATCAGGGGAGCGGAAGCACCCCTCGGCCACGTGGAGCACGGCGCTGCCCCGGAGCACCCGCTTGGCGAGGTAGTGGGTGGCGCCCGCACCGGCACTGGCGGCAGAAGCGGGGGTGGACGAGCCCGCTGAAGACGACGTGCAGGCGTCGCCGGCTGCGGTGGACCCCATCCGCCGCCTCGAGGAGCCTCGCGGCGGGGAGGCAGGTAGGGTTAGGGTTTGGTTGGTTGATTCGGCCACGTGCTCTGCTCGCTGGAAGGGCGAGGGGGGGAAGACAAGGGCAGGTTAAAGTGGTGGTGGATCCAGCGGCCGGTGAACGAACAGCGAAGACAGGGACGGCACGTGGATCCAAACAACTAAATTTGTTCGTGTTAGAATTTAGAATTTAGCTCTAATACATTTTTTCTTTTCTAATTTCTGAATTACAAATTTCTACAACCTAAACAACAAAATTTGTGAAATTCATTTATTTTCAATTTATATGGTTTTTTCACGTTATTTCTACGTTTTTTATTCTCAGGTTCCAAACAGGTCTAAGAGGAATCAATTTTTTTTTATTTGTGTGGGAATGCAAGCACTGAACACCTGTGAAACCGAGTCCTCCGTCTCTTTGCCTTTATTTTATTTTTCTTTTATACAGCAGGTGTGTATCTCATCTAGAAGTTAGGTTATTCGCACTCGTTACTTTATACACTATTTTCCTTCTACTTTTACAGTATTTACTTTAAATTTATACTACTCAATATTCTTCTCAGTAGAATCGGTGTAGCCAGTCTTATACGACAACAATATATATGCGGCCATATGGTGAATTCGTATCAGACCTGAAGCAGGAGGTTTCTGCACGTGGAGGATCAATGTTGTCTGTTGAAATAGATGGATACGTATTATGGGCTGCATGTGTGACGTGAACAAAGACTCAGTACGGGTGAGAGTTTGGTATTTTGTTGGAGGCAGGAGTCCTATCCGGTTAAGCATCGTAGGTAGTTAGGATTATTTAATTAATTAGCGGCAGCTTTTGGGATTATGTTTGGGAAATCATTGTGGGTATGAACACTAGTTTTATCTATTAGTTTTTACTTTGCTTTTACTTTGCCGAGTAAAACATTGTTCTTCTCCACGAAACGGAGGAACTCTTTGCCAGCTTGTCGAGGAAATCGGTCGCTTCGCTGTTGCATTATACAGCAACTACATTCGTCGCTCGATGCTTCGTTCGAACAATAAAATTGACGATTCCGCTGGGAAAGATAAATTCAGCTGCAACCCAACTGATTTTTTTCTTCTTGACGTGTGAGGAATCAGGCGTGTTCGTGGTGCGGCTGCAACTAGCTTTGATTGATCGACAAACTGTTGCTGATCAAAGCAAAGGAAGGTGTTCATGGCTGATCCGGCAGGAAAGAAGATGGGCGAAGGTGTTGGTGCTGCAGATGTGACCCTAAGAACATCATTGGTGTCAAGCTGGATGATCTCGCTGAAGATGATAGGCAGAGGATCGAGGCTGAACTCGCACGCGAGATTGAAGAGGAGAAAACAGAACGGCTTAAGAATAATTTGTCCTGTTTTTAGAGGACCAGAAGTGACGTGGTTCAGAAGAGAGATACGGCAAGTGCTTCTAGCAAAAAGGTAAATTCCTCATTTACCCTGGAAGAACTCATACATATGGTGGATGTTTCTGTCGTTAGTGAATATGGGGCTGATCTTGAGCAACTTATGCGCATGATAATAGAAAGATTGCATGATCCTTTTGATTCTTTTAAGTCTGAGTTCTAGAAAAATATTGAGAACAATTTGCCTAGACAAATTAGAACTGTGGTGCAGCAGACTCAGGAAGAGGTTGGGGGGGGGGGGGGGGGGGGACTTGTAGAAAATAGTGAAATTGAATGTTGCCTAGAGTGAGGTGAATAGGCTAAAAACCTAAAATTGCTTAACTAAAACTTAATCAATACGCAGAGGGCAGACGAGTCCGACCTGGGGGCGGACTAGTCCAGTCAGATAAGTTAAGTGCACGAAAGAAGGATTTTTGTGAGATTTTCGGTGATCTACTTAATGTGAAATGAAAATAGTCAATCTAGCAAACTAGTATAGCAATTGCAAGTAGCAAAGATAAGTTTAGATAGATGGAACACAAGATTCAAGTGAAGAATGCGAAGAATCCTAAAGTGATCTAATGAAGAACGAGGGTAAAAACGAAGCAAGAGACACAGATTTATCTTGAGGTTTAGCTTCACGAAGAAGCCTACGTCCCCGTTGAGGAGTCCACGAAGAATCAGGTCTCTTTCAACCCTACCCTTACCAAGACACCATGAAGGTCAGCTTGTTCTTCCACTAAATCACGGGTGAATACGACGATCCTTGGGGCAACTCACAATTTGAGGCTCCCACAAACTTATAACTCGAAAAGAGGTCGAATCACAACTCAAAACAACTCAAATCAATAACTCAAATCGAGAGAATCAACTAAGAGCTCAAAGCTTGCACAACTCCTTTTCTCTTCTCTCACAAATCCCTCAAACCCTCAATAATCACTCTTAGGGCTCAAAGATGCGAAGAGGAAGGTTTTGGAGGGCTCTTGGAAGGCTATGGCGGTGCTAGGGTTCGAGAGAGCGTAAAAGAAAGCAGGGGGATCCTTTTTTATAGGGGTCTTGACACTTAGTCGGATCCAACAGAAAAAGTCTGCACTAGTCCGACCTTAGACCACGGAATAGTCTGACCTGAGTGGACCACTTACGTCACTCTTGACCAACCACAAAAGTCCTGCCACGTTTTGAATTCAAACGATCACAATACCACAAGAACAGACTAGTTTGATCTCACTCAGAACCTTTTGTTTTCGGGTGAGAACGGACAAGTCTCACTGACCGGACTAGTATGACACCCTAGGGAGGACAAGTCCGACCTACCAGGACTTAGTCCGCGCAGCCACCTCTAAACTCCAAATGGACTAGTCTGACCCACAACGGGCTAGTCCGATCTCACACATAACGTTTTGTTCTGGCCAAAAACAGACAAGCCTGCTAGGGCCGACTAGTCCTGCCCCTAGAGCAGACTAGTTCGACTTTTCAAGACTTAGTCCCAGAAAGGCTGAGACACACTCACCATGGACTATTCCGTCTCTAAATGGACAAGTCCAAACTCATACAGAAACACTTCATTTGCTTAACATCAGATCAGTCCGATATGGTCGGACTAATCCGGCCTTCCAGCCCGGACAAGTCCGGTCTAATCCTTAAGGCTGCCTCGACTCGTCTCTCCAACTAAACCTAAACGAACTATGAACTCTTAGGTGATTTTCAAACCTTTGACTTGTTGAACACACTCTATCACAAGGCTAAACTCGACACAAGAAATTTTAAAACCTAAATTCTACACTTCGAGTTTTTCGACGCCTTTTCGCTCTTTTTCCTTTTTGAGTGTTTCCAATTCCGTTCAACTTTCAATCACTTGTACTTTCACTCACAACGCTTATTAATCACTTAAGTGTTGTCATTAATCATTAAAACCCACAGAGATTTAGCCTAGATGCACTTTTAGAAATCCATAGCACATCTAACTTAGAGAACATGCCCCATGTTCATAATACATCTGTTAAAAATTTAGGAGGGAATTTGCAACAACCCTATTATCAAACCATGGCATATGGACCCTCGATATCACCTATAGGAAACGACATTCCACGTGGGCTAGTACCAGATTCATTATTTTCTAGAGCTTCTCCAGTGTCCAATGATTTTAGCAATAATAATGATGCTAGCAATAGTGAGTCTTCTAATACCGTAAGAGATCAAGTCGCGAGGACCCTTAAAGAGTTTGGGTTTACACCTAAGGGACACGCTAAGTCATACCAAAAGCCATATCCTGAATATTTTGATACAATGTCGTATCCTCGGGGCTTTAGAGTCCCTGACTTAGTTAAAATTACTGAGGATTCTAAAACTACTTACGAGCATGTTGGACAATTTTTTTATGCAGGTTAGCGATGTGGGTATTACTGATGTGCACAAAGTTAGATTATTCTCGTTATCATTATCTGGTACTGCGTTTAATTGTTTTACTTCAGTACCTCCGAATTCTATCAACACATGGGCCTGTCATAAAAAAAATTTATGATTATTTTTACAATGATAAAACTGAGCTCAGATTATCACATCTTACTGCAGTTAGACAAAAATATAAGGAAACTATTTTTGAGTACATTAAAAGGTTTAGAGAAATTAGAAAACGAGTGTTATAATGTAACAATTGGAGAAAAGGATTTGGCTGTTTTAGCTTTTGCAGGTTTGTCTTCATACTTGAGAGAAAAATTAGAAGGACGTGATTTGTTGATGTTAATCAGATGATGCAGCGTGCCATATCTTATGAAAATCACGTTAGGGATAATAAATCATACAACCCATTTAAAGATAGAAATAGCAAGGAAAGAAAAAAACAAAGTGTTAATATTTTAGAGGAGGATTCAACCAGTGATGATGATACGAAAATCTGTATGGCCAAATGGACTGAAACATCTAAAAATAAACTTTTAGCTTGTTCTTTCTTGAAACCTAGTCCTGGAAAAA
Source organism: Tuctoria greenei (assembly GCA_036927565.1). Classification (NCBI taxonomy): domain Eukaryota; kingdom Viridiplantae; phylum Streptophyta; class Magnoliopsida; order Poales; family Poaceae; genus Tuctoria; species Tuctoria greenei. The sequence continues at coordinate 124,174,845 of JAYESD010000011.1, read as the reverse complement.
AGGAGGAAATAAAATATACATTTGATATAACAAAGTGTGACAAGCTTTTCGATGTACCGTTGCAAAATAAGGTTATTAGATTAAAGGAGGGTCATGTTATAGCAACTCCTTAGCAGTTAGCTAAGAAAAAAATACTGTAAATGGCATGATTCATTTTCTCATACTACTAATGAATGTAACTATTTTCGTCGACAGGTACAATTGGGCATGAATGATAGACGATTGACCTTGGGTGATGGTGGTAAGATGAAGTTGGACATTGAGCCTTTCCTTGTTAATATGATTAATTTTGAGGAGAAGAAAATATTGGTTCGAACTGATCAAGCCAACACCACTAAGGGAAAGAACGTTCTGGTTTCTGATGATCTAAAGCTTAAGATGATAAAGCCGAGAAGTCCAGAGGTAGGAGTGTCGAAAGTTAATAATCAAAAGAAACAAGTATCATTGTTTAAACCAACTTCGGACTTTCTGTTGGAGAAGTACATGAGGCGACGATAAGGGAATGTGTTCCAAAGACTTAGTGGTTCCAAGAGAGAAAAGTCACTAGGTTATAAGTCTTTTTTATGAACAGTCAGTTTCAGCTGGGTTGTTGTATGAGAATAAATTTAACTAACGACATGAGCCAACGGGACTTTTTGAAAATTCAGTTCCATATATACCTCGAAGATCACGTGAAAGAAAACTGGAAGCATGCATGATTTGGGATTGCTGACATGACATCTCGAAGATGGAGACTAGTGCGCCGAGATAGTGATGCTATTATATTATGCAATGGTTATGAAACAGATACTATAATACTTAGAGGTAAAGAGATAAACATTGACCATTTATCGAATCAGGTTCTCGAGGAGGAAAAGAACACGAGTTCTAACAGGGAGGAAGCTACTTTGTTGATACGTACTATTCCTTGCAAAATTGGATCTGAAATGGCGACTACGGAACAAGGACTTTTTGATTATTTTTTGAGTAGAAATTTGCTGAAAATAGTATTACCAGCATGCCTACTGTTGCTGCTCACCGTGAAAAGGAAGAACTCGGTAAATTGGCAACGGGTGGAGAACCAAGTGCTAAGTGTTTACGGATAATATCATCAGCTGGACGTGAGATAGTTGGACCTAGTATTACACCTAACCCAGTGATCAGCGTGTCAAGTGCAGTTCTTCACAGACGGGACGTGCCTAGTATGGTGGTGTTGTCTGGACACGATACAATAATGCGGATGAGGTTCTATACCAAGCAAAGCGATATGCAAAGGAACAGTGTGGGATTTTTTACAACAGAAAATATTAGGAGTGGAACGTGTAATACAGGGAGAAAGACTGTTGGATCAAGAGTTTAGGTCGTATAACAACATGTTAGACGCTTTAATCTAGAGTTATTTGATAGAATAAAAGCAGAGATTGATTGGTTGATGAAAGCAAATTTTATCCGGCCCTGTCGGTATGAAGAATAGGTGTCAAACATAGTGCTAGTAGAAAAGAAAAATACTGGTAAAATTAATATTTGTATTTATTTTCAAAATTTAAATAAATCAACACCTAAAGATGAGTACCCCATGCCTATAGCTGATGTTCTGGTCAATAATGCTTCAGGGCATAAAGTGATTAGTTTTTTTGGATGGCAATGCTGGCTCTAATCAAATTTTTATGGTTGAAGAAGATTCATCTCAAACTACTTTTCGTTGTCTAGGATTTGTTGGGCTGTTTGAGTGGATTGTAGTGACGTTCGGGCTGAAAAATGCTGGTGCTACATATCAGCGAGCTATGAATCTATTTTTTCATGATTTGCTGGGTATTATTTTGGAGGTGTATATTGATGATGTGGTTGTGAAGTCGGCTGATATTCATGGTCATTTAGCTGATTTGCGTTTGACTTTTGAAAGCATGCAAAAATATGGTTTAAAAATGAATCTTTTGAAGTGTGCGTTTGGCGTGTCGGTCGATAGATTCTTTGGATTTATTCTACATGAGCATGGTATAGAAATCCATCCTAAGAAAGTGGAGGCTATTAGAAAAATGGAAGAGCCGACATGCAAAAAGGATGTGCAGAAGTTGTTGCGGGAAGATAAATTATCTGAGACGGTTTATTACTAATTTGGCGAGTAAGATTGAATCGTTTATGCCACTGCTAAGGTTGAAACATGAGAATGAGTTTGTATGGGGAGGCAGAACAGAGAGAATCTTTCGAGAGAATTAAATCACATTTGGCTAATCTTCCAGTGTTGCGATCACCCAAAATTGGTAAGAATTATAAATTATACATTGCTGCTCAAGAGAATGTTGTAGATGCAGTTTTGACGCAAGAAGATGGTGGAAAGGAATTTGCAGTTGCTTACGTGAGCCGACGATTACTTGATGCTGAGACAAAGTTTTAATTATTAAAAGTTATGTTTGTCTTTATATCATGTATGTGCTAAATTTCGACATTTTATGCTATGTAGTACTTGCATAGTAGTGTGTCATTATGATGTGATAAAATATATGAGAGTGCATCTAAGCATCCTCGTGGATTTTGGATGATTGACGACAACAATTAAGAGGCTAATGAGCTAAGTTGATCTTAAGCACATATACAAGGATTGAAATGAGATGAAAACCCTCAAAAAGGAAAAGGAGAAAACGGGCGTCAAAGACTCAAGCGTAGAAATTAGAGTTTATATGGTATTGAGCTTATATGAGCCGTATCATGTGAGAGGGTGATTGTATCATGTGCAATGAGATCATATCAAGGGGCTCAAAGTGGTGGTTTAGAGAAAAACCTAAGTGAGAAGCCTAAAATGAGAAAAACCCTATGAGGCTGGACTAGTCCAGGCCTCAGGGCCGGACTAGTCCAGCCATGGCAGACAAGTCCGTTTTGAGACGGACCAAACGTCTCTGGAGTGAACGTGAGTGAATTTGGAGCTAAGTCCGAGAAGTCCGGACTTGCCCATTTTTGGACGGACCAAAGCTCTATGGAGTAGTTCGGACTTGTCCGTTTAAGACATAGTGTGAAAGACCGAGAGAAACCCTAGGGGGTCGGACTAGTCCGCCCCTGTGGCCGGACTAGTCCGGTCCAACCCAGAAAAGTCCATTTTGGAACGGACCAAGTGGTTCTGTTCCACTTCGGACTAGTCTGTTGTTGACCAGACTAGTCCGTTGTCTAGTGAGCGTTTGAATTTGGAAATTTGGCGGGTAGCGTGACGATCGTTGCTCAGTGTGGTAGTTGTCGGGAATTGACCAGGGGTCAGTGGTCCCGTAGGGCCGGACTAGTCCGAGGTCTGAGGCCGGACTAGTCCGCCCCTTTGCTAATGTAACCAAAAAGGGCTCGGGACCTCTATAAAAAGGGGACCCCTGGGCTCATTTGAACAAGTCTTGAACCCTAGCGCCGCCACAAGCATCCTAGAGCCTTCCAAAGCCTTCTACTCGTCCTACTAACCCTCTAAGAGCAAATCTTGAAGAGATCAGGGTTTGGGGAGGAGAGTAAAGCAAGATCATCACGCTTTGGCTCTCGGTTTGATCTCTTGCATATTGTGTTGTGTTGTGTGCCTTGTGTGAGTTGAGCTTCGTGCGCTCCTCTTGTATTGATTCGTGGGAGCCTCAAGTTATGAGCAGCCCCATCAAACTTGGTGATTACCCATTGATATAGTGGAAACTAAGCTGGCCATCGTGGTGGCTTGGTGAGAGAAGGGTCAAGTGAGACCCGATCCTTGTGTGGACTTCTCAATGTGGAGGTAGGCTTCTTCGTGGAGCTGAACCACATGATAAATCTCGTTTCACTTGTCTTTCGCTTTTCGTGATCACTAGTTTTGCTATTAGGGTTCACTTTGGTCTTATTGCCCTACACTTTAATCGTTATCGTAAACTTGCAATCTAACTGTTTAAACTTTACAATTTGAGCCTTACAAGTTTACTACACATTGCTCATATCTTTGGTGAACTTTAATTCCACAAATAACCTGTAGAAATCAAGTTTTAGGGTTTCCACCCTGTGTTGAACGCACTAGTCTGGCCCTGTGCAGACTAGTCCGGCTGTTTAGTTAAGTGATTTAAGGTATTATTGCCTATTCACCCCCCTCTAGGCGACTTTCAATTGGTATCAGAGCAGGTTTCTCCCCAAGAGCCTAACAACTCGGAGAAGTAATGGCCGGAAGGGGTGACAACGAAGTTCCAGTGGTCGTCGATGACACCAAGACGAAGAACGTCGATGTTCTTCAAGATGATCCGAATGACGACGAAGAAGTTCGGATGCTCAAAGCACGACTTCGTGAGAAGCTCAACGTGCCCAAGAAGGAGATCAAGCCAATTGCTCCGGTCAACATCAACAATGGGACTAGTTCACAAGACTACTCCCGATATCCTTACAATTATGAACAACTTACCGCGAGCAACCATTATTTATCTATTCCAATTGGCAAACCTCCTCAATTTGATGGAAATGATTATTATATGTGGAAGCATAATATGAAGATGCATCTCATTTCCTTAAACCCTAGTTTGTGGTAAATTGTGATGATAGGTGTTCACCTTCCCAAGAATGAGGAAGACATCACTCCGGAGCAAGCCGTTCTTCTACATCAAAATGCTCAAGCTGTTGGAGTGATTACCTCCTCATTGACTAGTGAGAAGTTCAACCGCATTGAAGGGTTGGAGGTTGCCAAGGAGATTTGAGATACCCTCAACACGGCGCACGAAGGCAACCACGTCATTAGGGAAGCAAAGATCGAAATGATCGAAGGAGAGCTTTGGAGATTCACCATCATGGAGGGTGAATCTCCCCAAGATATGTATGACCGCCTCAAGACTCTCATCAACAAGAGTCGGTCATATGGAAGCACCTGGTGGACCGACCACGAAGTGGTAAAGAGGATGATTCGAGCATTCATGCCTCAAAACATCACTCTTTGCTCATTAATTCGTGAAAGTCCGGGCTTCCACAAGATGACTCCCGAAGAAGTGCTAGGGAGAATCATCAACCATGAGATGATGGAGCAAGAAGCGATGTTCTACAATGATCTACAAAAGCTTTCCTCCTCCAAGAAAAGGGATGTTGCATTCAAAGCAACGTCCTCAAGATCACAAGAAAAGGAAGGAAGTGATGAAGAGAGTCCCGACACCGATGAGGACGAAGCTCTCTTCATCAACAACTTTAAGAGGATGTTTATAAGAAGGAGGGGGAGCTACCAAAATGAAAGGAGAAGCAAAGACAAGCCCAAAACAAGATTAAAAAGGGCTTGCTACAATTGTGGAGAATATGACCACTTCATTGTGGATTGTCCACATGAAGAAAACAAGAAGAAGAAGAAGGGCAAGTCCAAAGAGAAGAAGTACTTGAAGAAGAAGAAGCAATCCGGACATGCCCACCTTGGAAAGGAGTGAGATTCAAACGAGGAATCCTCCTCCGATGAAGATGAGAAGGTAGCAACTATTGCTATGAAGAAGACAACAACAGAGAACAAGCTCTTCCCCAACTTGGAGATTTCAAGGCCAACATGTCTCATGGCCAAGGAGGGAAGAAAGATGTGAGACCTATGTGTGCTGAATACATCGGCTTTGACAATAAAAGTTTTGAATGTTGCCATAACATCTTTTTAGCAAGGTCTGACCCTAGCTTCAAGCTTCTGCAAGGTCCGACAATAGGTCCGACTTTCTTTGTCTAGGTCCGAAATGTTTTTGGGTAGCTCCGGTGAGCTTTGTCTTTAGCTTCGACATGTCTTTAATAGCTACGACATGTCTTTGTTGAGCTCCAATATGTTTTGCTAGGTCTGACTTATATTGCCGACTTTTGGGATGACTAGTTCCGACTAGCTTTGGTAAGCTCTGGAGCTAGGTTGCACTAGCTTTGGTAAGCTCTAGCGCTAGGTTGTACTAGCTTTGGTAAGCTCTAGCTCAAGCTTCGGTTAGCTTTGGCAAGGTCCGGTGCTTGATCGCAAAGTTCCGACTTTTAATTGGAATGTTTCGAACTTGCTTTACATTGTTGGAAAGTTTGCTTGTATTCTTTTACTAAGTTTTTGGTGCGTTTTGGTTGATATGGCTGATATCATTTTGATATGCTTTGCAACATGCTTATGTGAGGTGCTCACGTCACGTGTTGTGTTTGAAACTGACTTGAGTCAAGTCGCGGACTTGGGCTCGTACGGATTGGTTGTTTATTCATGTGCAGGTGTTGCTTGAGTTCAAGACATGGCTGGTGACGGGATCCATTGAACTAGTCTTAGGGAGAAGATGAGGTTCAACAACCAAGTTCGGGAGGAATTGTGGTTGAGTTGATCGGGAGGTTGCACGACATGTTTGAATCAAGAACAATGCATATGAAGGTATCGTGGACGTCATTGGAAGATGTTTGCACGTGTGGAAGGAGTGCATGGACATGGCTACATGGTTCCTAGGCGTGATGAAGAGATGTGGACGTAAAGAATTGGTCGGAAAGGTCCAACCGACTAGGTTATGGACTCAGGCTGCGGCTGAGTCGGGTTTGACTCAAATATGGAAAGTTTTGAGTTGGTTATGATAGGATTTTGTGTGGGTCACGAATCTAAGTTGTTTTAGGAATATGAGATATGTTCCTAAGGTGTTTGGAAGTCTTAAGATTGCTTCTATCTGCGTATAGAAGAGTCCTAAGCAGTTATGGAAAGTTTCAATTCGTGATTTGAGTAGGATTAGAGTCCTAGTTGAGATTGGGTTGGCCTAAGGGCTGGTTATATAAGCAAGGGAGGCTAGAGCTCGTGGTGCACGACTTTGGGCTGTTCCTCTTGTGTTCTATTGAATAAAATTCATAGTTTGAAGGAACTTTTGTGCCTTGTTCGTCTGACTTGTTCCATACAAGTTTTACTCGTCGAGTTTCTGGACAACAGTACCTTTCGTCGGTGTTTTTATCATAACTCGAGTTTTACAGATCCAATTGGCGTGATTCTTTTTGGGTAGTCTTCACAACTTGATTATCTATATCTTTCAAAATTTCACAGTCATTGGATTTTGTGGTTTCTGATCTACACGAGTTTATTTGCAGCGTTCCAGAACTGTTTTTCTCGGGTAGGACGGATTGACCTTCGTTCGATCTTTCGATCATAACTTGAGTTTCTCTCGACGGAATTGAGTAATTCTTCTTGTGTTTTCTTCGTGACTTGATTCTCTCTTATATATATCACTTTTGTCATGGTGAAACACGTTTTGATTAGTTTCACACATGATTTCTTTAATAGATTGCTTTTCTGCTGAAGGGGTTGGGATTTAATTTTTCCGCTGCGTAAGATTGTTTAAATCTACCATTCACCCCCTCTAGTAGCTTTTCACGTGTTCTTCGATCCTACAATTGGTATAAGAGCTAGGTTGCTCCAATCATTGTGATTTGCACGTGTTTTTGACTAATCATCATGGAGAAATACTCCGCCAAACCTTGTGTGTTTGCTGGTATTGATTTTCAGGTTTGGAAGGCACGCATGGAGGCTTTCATCCAGGCGCAAGGCTTCGAAATATGGTAGAAGGTGTACAAGCCTTACGAAGTGCCACCTAACGATCAATTACGGCTACAAACCTACGGGACGTCGACAACAACAACAAAGCCCGAAACTTGATCATCCAAGGACTCACTCAGAGCGACTTCAACCGCGTTACACATCTCCAATCGACATACGATGTATGGAGAGCACTTTGTGACTATCACGAAGGATCCAAAACGATCAAGGAGGTAAGGCAAGACATGTTCAAGAAAGAATACACGCGCTTCGAGATGCAACCCGATGAGTCCATCGATGATCTCTTTGATCGCTTTAACAAAATTCTCAGTAACTTGCGTAGTGTCAACATTAATTTTTCTGATGCTGAAAATGCTAGGCAACTTCTTAGTGCATTAGACCTGTCAATCTGGGAGATGAAAGTTATATCTATTCGTGAATCTACTGTCATAAGTACACTTACTTTAGATGTGCTTTACTCTAAACTCAAAACTCATGAAATTGACATCTTATCACGTAAGAACCCAAATAAGTCTATTGCATTTGTCTCACAACGTGATACGCCTAGCTCCAGCCAATCATCATCTTGCAATACTCTTGCTTTGTTGTCCTCACTAACTCTGGAGCAGATCGAGGAATTTCCAAAGGAGGATCTAGCACTTCTCTCTATTAGGTTCTCAAAAGCATTGCAAAATGTGAGAACTAGAAGGAGAGGAAGCTCCGGACCTCAACAATGCTTCAAATATGGTAAGACAGGACACTTTCGTACAGAATGACCTAACCTTTCAGGTTCTACTTCCTGAGAAGAAAAATAATCAAAGACGAAGCACTCCTCAACAAATGATAAGAAGAAGAAGAAGGGCTTTACAGGTCGCCAACTGGTGAACAGTTTTATCTCCGCACTCCAGGAACTTGGCTCAAGCGACGTGGACATTAGAAGTGACGAAGATGAAGATGATTTGGCCAACTTATGCTTCATGGCGGGCAAAACAAGATCAAGATCAAGTCAGGAGGATGTAGAACACAACAGTGACGACGATGAGGTATGTTCTACCTGTAATGAAATGTGTGATGCAATTTCTCGTGCAACTATTATTGTTAAGAAAAAGGACAAAAAGCTTAGGGATAATGCTGCTAAAATTGAATCACTAGAATCTGAAATCAACCATTTGAAAACCTTGATTCCTAGTGATGATTCTTGTCCCTCGTGTGATTTAATCTATGAACAATTGTCCACATTAAGAACTGCACATTCCTCTACTCTAGATAGATTTGAACTTGAAATTGAAAAGAACAAAAAGCCTGCTGCACTTGACATTGGAAACTTAAAAGATGCTTCTTGTTCTACAATTGATTTGCATTGTTCTGGTTGTGATGATCTTGAAAAGAAACTAAAAGATGCTATGAATGAAATTTCAATATTGAATAATGCTTTACATTCTCATGAAGTTAAATATTGTTCCAATTGCAAATTAAAAGGAAAAACTTCATGTGAAAATTGCCTTGATCTGTCCAATAAACTTGATAACATGCATAGGACATTAGATTGGTTTTATAATTGGAATAAGAACCTAAACTTACTGCTGAATTCTTCCAAGTCTTGCTATAGATTGGTTTTATAATTGGAATAAGAACCTAAACAAAGTTAAATTTCATTGTACCTACTGTGGTAGAGATGGTCATGTCATAGATTTTTGTTATAGATTAGCTAAACAACAGAAAAGGGAAAGAATGATTGCTAGATCTCATAACTTTCATGCAAAATTTGCTGCACATATTAAACCGAATGCCAGGAACATGCAACCTGCTATTATGAGTCAAAAACATTCAAAGTTTACCTCCAGACCTTCTGTTTTTGTCTCCGGATCTACTGATTTTTGTGATACACAAGTAACACCTTATAGGTCAGTAGTTAAGAATAAAAAACCTCAAACTTTGACTCATAAACCTACTTTTTTATCTCAGCTTTCGCGTGTTTTTCCTGCTGCACGTCGTGTGACTCAGTACTGGATATCTAAATGCCTTTTGACTAACCCCAGTATTGAGTCATCGACGTATTGTGCTTCTATGTAGGTTACATGCTTGAGGAAGGAGAACATTTGGATTGTGGATTCAGGTTGCTCACGCCACATGACCGGTAACAAAGAATGGTTCTCCTCTCCCTCTTTTGTGTCACGAGTAGAGAATGTTACTTTTGCCGATAATTCTTCAACTCCTATAATTGCTAAGGGTTCGGTTAGAGTAAATGATCACTACACTTTGAAGTATGTGGCACTTGTCAAAAAATTTGAAATACAACTTGCTTTCTGTTTCACAATTGCTAGATGAAAGTCTGGAAATTATTTTCACTAAAAATTGCTGCAAAATTGTAAATTCAAACAATGAGCTTATTTTTAACATGTCACGATTTGGAAGAGTTTTTAAAGCTGATTTTGATATGTCTTCCTCTAAGCATAGGTGTCTAGTTGCTATTTATTCAAAAGATTTATATTTTTGGCATCGTAGACTTGGTCACGTAGGCTTTGATCATCTCACGTGTGTTAGTGCTCTTGATCACATACGTGGGCTGTCTAGGTTTAAACGGGACAAAGAAATTGTGTGATCTTCTTGTAGACATGCTAAGATGGTTGTAGGTTCACATACTCCTCTCACAATGATCATGACAACTGAACCGGGTCAACTTTTGCACCTTGACACCGTAGGACCTTCACGTGTTCAATCCTTCAGAGGTAAATGGTATGTTCTTGTGATTGTTGATGATTATTCTATATACTCTTGAGTTTACTTTATGGCATCTAAGAATGAAGCTTTTAGTCACTTTAGAACTTTATTTCTTAGATTATCAATTGATCACCCAAGATCTTTAAAAGCAATTAGAAGTGATAACGAAACTAAATTTAAAAATCAATCTTTTGATCACTTTTGTGCTGAAAATGGAATAGATCATCAATTTTCTTCACCATATGTACCTCAACAAACGGTGTTGTAGAGAGAAAGAACAAAACCTTAGTTGAGATGGCTAGGACTATGCTTGATGAATATCAAACTCCTAGGAAATTTTTGGCTGATGCGAATGCAACCACTTGTTATGTCTCAAATCGTGTTTTCTTGCGCGCTAAGCTAGGTAAAACACCATATGAGCTCCGGTTTGGACATAGGCCTAGTGTTACACACTTTCAGGTCTTTGGTTGCAAATTATTTGTTAAGAAACATGGTAATCTTGATAAATTTGAACCTAGATCCATTGATGGCATGTTTCTTGGTTATCCATCTCATACTATAGGCTACCGTGTGCTTTTACTCGACACTAACAAAATTGTGGAGACTTGTGAAGTGTCTTTTGATGAATCTAGCCCAGGTACTAGCTCAAACATTGCAGGTCCAGATCCATATCCGCAGGGGGAGAGCATTTTCGTTGAAGATGAGGAAGAGGTGGAGCTGCTGCCCGAAAATTCTGCAGCTAATGACATTGTTCGAGCTCCTGATTTTGATTCACAGCCAGCACCGACGACCACCATTGCTGGTCTAGGTCCTCCTCAAGTCACAATCTCATCGATTTGTGATGAACATGAAAAAGAAGAAGCTTGTGAAGTGTCCACTCCCCTCCGAGTTCTCAAAATTCATCCTCCACAACAGATTATTGGAAGCTTGCACGAACGAGTTACATGGTCCAGGTTTTGCGATCCAAACTCTCATGCTCATTCTGCTTTTGTTGCTTCTTTTGAACCCAAAGATATATCACACGCACTCACTAATGAATCTTGGATTATTGCCATACAAGAAGAGTTAGAAAATTTTGAAAGAAATAATGTTTGGAAACTTGTACCTCCTCGTCAAGGTACCACTTTAATTGGAACTAAATGGGTGTTTAAAAATAAACAAAGTGAAGATGGGGTTGTGGTTAGGAATAAGGCTAGGTTGGTTGCTCAAGGTTTCACTCAAGTTGAAGGTCTAGATTCTGATGAAACTTTTGCTCCTGTTGCTAGATTAGAAGCCATAAGAATTTTGTTAGCTTTTGCTGCATCTAAAGGTTTTAAGCTATATCAAATGGATGTTAAAAGTGCTTTTCTTAATGGCTACATAGATGAGGAGGTTTATGTCAAACAACCACCAGGTTTTGAAAATTCAGATTTTCCTAATCATGTTTACAAACTGTCCAAAGCTTTGTACTGTCTTAAACAAGCCCCTAGAGCATGGTATGATAGGTTAAAACATTCTTACTTGAAAAGGAGTTTACCATGGGCAAGGTTGATAAAACTCTTTTTGTGCTTAAGCATGGCAATGACTCATTATTCGTTCAAGTGTATGTGGATGATATTATCTTTGGTTGTGCTTCTCATGATCTTGTGTCCAAGTTTTCAGCTATGATGATTTCAGAATTTGAGATGAGTATGATGGGAGAACTCACGTACTTTTTGGGGCTGCAAATCAAACACACCAAGAAGGGTACCTTTGTGCATCAAACGAAGTATACAAAAGACCTCCTAAGGCACTTCAACATGGACAAAAGCAAGCCTCTTCGGACACCAATGGGAACAACAACAACACTTGAACTTGATGAAGATGGTGAACCTGTGGATCAAAAAGAATATAGAAGCATGATTGGATCACTTTTGTACCTCACGACATCAAGACCGGACATACAATTCAGCGTATGTCTTTGTGCACGGTTTCAAGCCTCCCCACGTGCTTCACGTCGTCAAGCCGTCAAAAGGATTCTCAGGTACTTACATGGAACTCAATAATTTGGCATTTTTCTTCCTTCTTCCTCAACCATTACTTTGAAAGCTTTTTCCGATGCTGATTTTGGAGTTTGTAGGATTGATAGGAAAAGTACTTTCGGTGCTTGTCATTTTCTTGGTAATTCACTTGTTGCTTGGTCCTCTAGAAAACAAAATTCAGTTGCACAATCCACAACCGAATCTGAATATGTAGCTGCTGCTAGTCCTTGCTCACAAATTCTTTGGATTGTTCAAACACTTAAGGACTATGGGGTTGATCAAGATAGTGTTCCACTGTTTTGTGATAACACTAGTGCCATTTGCATTGCTAAAAACCCTGTGCAACATTCTAGAACTAAGCACATTGATATTAGGTATCACTTTCTCCGTGATAATGTTGAAAAAGGAAACATTGTGCTTCACCATGTAGATACCGTACAACAATTGGCTGACATTTTTACAAAACCTTTGGATTTCACTCGTTTTTGTTTCATTCGTAGTGAAATAGGGGTTATGCATCCTCATGACTTACATTGAGGGTGAGTTTTCAAACTTGAGAAGTCTATGTGTGAATCTAAAATTAAAATAATATGAGCATAGTACTTCATACATATATGACTTTGTGATTCCTTTTACATGCTAAAAGTTCTTACTACATTACTCGTGTTATACATTTTGTAGTTTTTGCCATGTCTAGTAATTGGAATAATTACTTACACTAAATCTGATCATGGTTGAACTTTCTTGCTGTTTTGAACTTGTTGCATGCTCACAAGTGTTTTTAATCATAAAGAATTAATCAAGTAATCAACTCACATGTTGAGTTTTTGTGAACAAATATAAGTTGATAAAAGATCAAGAGAATATGCATGCATCACACTTCTTTTTTTGAGATGGCTTATCATTGCACTTAGATATGAACTTGGAAGAAGTTGTGTATGACTAAAACCCTGTCCTTAAGCTTCTGATTGTCAAATGACATAGGCTTGACTTGGTTGGTTAGAATAAGGCAGATGCGCATATAATCTCTAGCAAATATCATATGATCTAAATTTGTGCTTTGAAAAATAATAAAATGCAGCAACAAGTGTCATGCCTTCAGGTATTGAAATAGTTAAGTTTGTGAGATCATGACTTGCTTAAATTGAAAATTACATTTGATCTCTAGCATGACTTACACTACTTTATGTATCTTATTGTTGTGATAGTGTAAGTTACTTGATAGTATGACTTGGATGAGCTTTGTTTTATATGTATATGTTATAATATGCTCATAACAATTAAAATTTCTCTTTTGAACCTTGTTGAATACATTCTCAAAGGGGGAGAGATAATATGGTGAACTATGCAAGGGGGAGAAATATGTATAGGGGAGAAATTTATTTCTATCTCATTTGATTTTCAAAAAGGGAGAAATTTGTTCTCAAAACTTTTCATGCCAATGTTCGGATTTTAAATGGTGTTGCCAATGCATTCATCAAGGGGGAGATTGTGAGACCTATGTGTGCTGAATACATTGACTTTGACAATAAAAGTTTTGAATGCTGCCATAACATCTTTTTAGCAAGGTCCGACCCTAGCTCCGAGCTTCTGCAAGGTCCGACAATAGGTCCGACTTTCTTTGTCTAGGACCGACATATTTTTGGGTAGCTCCAGTGAGCTTTGTCTTTAGCTCCGGCATGTCTTTGATAACTCCGACATGTCTTTGTTGAGCTCCGATATGTTTTGCTAGGTCCGACTTATGTTGGTTAGCTCCGACACGTTTTTCTAGCTCCGACTTTTGGGATGACTAGTTCCGACTAGCTTTGGTAAGCTCCGGGGCTAGGTTGTACTAGCTTTGGTAAGCTCCGGCGCTAGGTTGTACTAGCTTTGATAAGCTCCGGCTCAAGCTTCGATTAGCTTTGGCAAGGTCTGGTGCTTGATCGCAAAGTTCCAGCTTTTAATGTGAAATGTTTCGAACATGCTTTACATTGTTGGAAAGATTTCTTAGTATTCTTTTACTAAGTTTTTGGTGCGTTTTTGTTGATATGGCCGATATCGTTTTGATATGCCTTGCAACATGCTTATGTGAGGTGCTCATGTAAGGTGTTGTGTTCAAAACTGACTTGAGTCAAGTCGCGGGCTTGGGCTCGTACGGATTGGTTGTTTATTCATGTGCAGGTGTTGCTTGAGTTCAAGACATGGCTGTTGACGAGATCCATTGAACTAGTCTTAGGGAGAAGATGAGGTTCAACAACCAAGTTCGGGAGGAATTGTGGTTGAGTTGATCGGGAGGTTGTGCAACATGTTTGAATCAAGAACAATGCATATGAAGGTAGCGTGGACGTCATTAGAAGATGTTTGCACGTGTGCAAGGAGTGCATGGACGTGGCTACATGGTTCCGAGGCGTGATAAAGAGATGTGGACGTAAATAATTGGTCGGAAAGGTCCAACCGACTAGGTTATGGACTCAGGCTGCGGCTGAGTCGGGTTTGACTCAAATATGGAAAGTTTTGAGTTGGTTATGATAGGATTTCGTGTGGGTCACGAATTTGAGTTGTTTTAAGAATATGGGATACGTTCCTAAGGTGTTTGGAAGTCTTAAGATTGCTTCTATCTGCGTATAGAAGAGTCCTAAGCAGTTATGGAATGTTTTGATTCGTGATTTGAGTAGGATTAGAGTCCTAGTTGAGATTGGGTTGGCCTAAGGGCTGGTTATATAAGCAAGGGAGGCCAGAGATCGTGGTGCACGACTTTGGGGCTGTTCCTCTTGTGTTATATTGAATAAAATTCGTAGTTTGAAGGAACTTTTGTGCCTTGTTCGTCCGACTTGTTCCAGAAAAGTTTTACTCGTCGAGTTTCTGGACAGCACTACCTTTCGTAGGTGGTTTTATCATAACTCGAGTTTTACAGATCCAATTGACGTGATTCTTTTTGGGTAGTCTTCACAACTTGATTATCTATCATCTGTCAAAATTTCACGGTCCTTGGATTTGTGGTTTCTGATCTACACGAGTTTCTTTGCAGCATTCCAAAACTGTTTTTCTCGGGTAGGACAAATTGACCTTTGTTCGATCTTTCGATCATAACTTGAGTTTCTCTCGACGGATTTGAGTAATTCTTCTTGTGTTTTCTTTGTGACTTGATTCTATCTGATATATATCACTTTTGTCATGGTGAAACACGTTTAGATTAGTTTCACACATGATTTCTTTAACAGATCGCTTTTCTGCCGAAGGGGTTGGGATTTAATTTTTCCGATGCGTAAGATTGTTTAAATCTACCATTCACCCCCCTCTGGTAGCTTTTCACGTGTTCTTCAATCCTACAAAAGAAGGTTAAATCTAAATCCTCTTCTTCAATTTCTTCTCATGATAATTTTGATGGTAGTAGTGAAAATGAGCACATGCTTAAAGACATGAGTAAAAGCACTTTGAAAAGATTAAGATTGCTAACGGAGGAAATATTTGAGAAGGAAGAACTCATCAACCGTCAAGAGGACATGCTCATCCAACAAAAGGAGAGATGTCAAGAGGTTGAGGAGCTCTTGAAGTTTTAAAGAGAAAGAAGCAAGACACTTGAGCGTGAACTCGCTTTGAGCAAGGAAACTTGCTCAAACCTTGAGAACACTACAATTGTGCTCAAGGATGAACTTGTTAGTTTGAAACAAGCTAACAAGATCCTTCAGACGCAACTGAAGTCTCTCAAGGTCAATGCACCTTCTTCCTCTACAAGCTCACCTTCCACAAATGTTAAATCCGAAGCACTCAATCTTGTAAATGCTCAAACTTAATTATAAAGCTTAAAGATGAGCTAAAGTTGGCGCAAACAAATCAAGCACCCAAGGGTGGCATCTTTGACAAGGAGAAAGTGGCATATGCACGTAGTGCATATACCAACGCAAGACATCCTCTTGTCAAGGATGGTCTTGGTTATTCTAAGGGGATGAGGCAAAATGCCAAAAGTCCCAAGAATGGCAAAGACTTGATTATTTTTGTCAAAGAAGGCTCATACAACAATAAAGGAAAGAACATTGCCACTACACCTAAAATGCCTAAGAAAGAACCTCATCCATTGTCGTATGATTTTGATGCTTCATATGTTATATTGAGTAACAAGTTTGGAAAGGCATATGCTAGGTATGTTGGGCCACACCGCAAGAGTCCCAAAACTTGTGTGTGGGTGCCCATGTGCCTCTTGACTAACATCAAAGGACCCAACACCACTTGGGTACCTAAAGCCAAGGCTTAACTCTTTCTTGTAGGCATACTCCTCCGGTGGGACCAAGTGGGTTCTTGATAGTGGATGCACAAATCATATTACCGGAGAGAGGAAGATGTTTATGGAGTATGAGCTAAATGAAGATCCAAGTGAAGGAATCTATATTGGGGACAATAGCCAAGGAAAAATCCTTGGCACCGGTAAAATTGCTATATCCCTTAATCATACTCTTTCAAATGTTTTACATGTTGATTCACTTGATTATAACCTCTTGTCCATATCACAACTATGTGACAAAGGTTATAATTGTTTATTCACTAATGAGGGTGTGACCGTCACAAGGAGAAGCAATGACTCAATTGCTTTTAAGGGTGTACTCAAGGGAAAGCTCTATCTTGTGGATTTCTCTGCGAATAAAGCTCAACTTGATACATGCTTAATTGAAAAAACTAACATGGGATGGCTTTGGCATAGAAGGATAGCCTATGTTGGGATGAGGAATTTGCAAAACTCCTTAAGGGTGAGCACATCCGTGGTTTAAAGAATGTTGTGTTTGAAAAGGATAGGCCATGTAGCGCATGCCAAGCCGGAAAACAAGTTGGAGCACCACATCCATCCAAGAACATTATGACAACATCAAGACCATTGGAGCTTCTACACATGGATCTCTTCGGTCCAATCGCCTACATTAGTATTGGTGGTAACAAATATAGTCTTGTTATTGTTGATAACTTTTCACATTTCACTTAGGTATTCTTTTTGCATGACAAGAGTGAGACTCAAGGTGTTCTCAAGAGATACTTGAAGAGAGCCAAAAATGAGTTCTCCTTGAGTATCAAGACTATAAGGAGTGACAATGGCACCGAATTCAAGAATACTCAGGTTGAAGAATTTTTAAATGAAGAAGGCATCAAACATGAGTTCTCGGCTCCCTACTCCCCTCAACAAAATGGGGTGGCCGAGAGGAAGAATAGGACCTTAATTGAGATGTCAAGAACCATGCTTGATGAGTACAAGATGTCGGACTGGTTTTGGGCGGAAGCGGTTAACACCTCTTGCCATGCCATAAACCGGTTGTACCTTCACCACATACTTAAGAAGACGTAATATGAGCTCCTAACCGGTAACAAGCCCAACATCTCTTACTTTCGTATTTTTGGGAGTAAATGCTACATTCTTAACAAGAAGCCTAGGACTTCGAAGTTTGCTTCTAAGTCCGATGAGGGTTTCTTACTTGGTTATGACTCAAACACTTACGCCTATCGTGTCTTTAACAAATCCTCCGGAATTGTTGAAGTAGCACGTGACGTAGTGTTTGATGAGACTAATGGCTCCCAAGTGGAGCAAGTTAATTGTCGTGTGCTATATCAAGAAGAAGCTCCACAAGTGGTGATAGAAAGGATGTCACTTGGAGATATACAACCTCGAGAACAACCTCAAGATGCAAGTGACCATCCTACATATCAAGCAAGCTCTTCCTCAAATAATCAAGATCAAGTTCCCCAAGATGCGCTCCAAGAAGATGAAAATGGAGACATCAATCAAGGGGGAGACAATGAGGATGAGAAAGACCAAGATGATGAATCAAGACCTCAAGCGCCACACCCAAGAGTTCATCAAAGCGTCCAACAGGACCATCCCATTGACAATATACTTGGAGACATCTCCAAAGGGGTAACTACTCGATCTCGTGTTGCAAACTTTTGTAAACATTACTCTTTTGTTTCTTTCTTGGAGCCCCACAAGGTTGAAGAAGCACTACAAGATCCATTGGGTGATGGCCATGCAAGAAGATCTCAACAACTTCGAGAGAAATCAAGTATGGGAGCTTGTGAAGAGGCCTAATGCGAATGTTGTAGGCACCAAATGGGTGTTCCGCAACAAACAAGATGAACACAGGGTGGTTACAAGGAACAAGGCACGACTTGTGGCCAAAGGGTATTCACAAGTCGAAGGTTTGGATTTCGAAGAAACCTTTGCTCCCGTAGCTAGGCTTGAATCAATTCGTATATTACTTGCCTTTGCTACTCACCATGATTTTAAGCTATATGAAATGGACGTCAAGAGCGCATTCCTCAATGGTCCAATCAAGGAAGAGGTGTATGTGGAGCAACCCCCCGGATTTGAAGATGAAGAATTCCCAAACCATGTGTACAAATTGCGTAAGGCTCTCTATGGACTCAAACAAGCTCCTAGAGCTTGGTATGAGTGCCTTAGACACTTTCTAACTCAAAATGGTTTCAAAATTGGGAAGGCAGACTATACTATATTCACTAAGCACTTTAATGATGATTTGTTTGTTTGCCAAATATATGTTGATGATATTATATTTGGTTCTACTAACAAAGCTTTTTGTGATGATTTTTCCAAGATAATGACGGAAAGATTTGAGATGTCCATGATGGGGGAGTTGAAGTTCTTTCTAGGTTTTCAAGTGAAGCAACTCAAGGATGGCACGTTCATTAGTCAAACCAAGTACACACAAGATATACTCAAGAAGTTTGACATGGACAAGGCCAAACCCATCAAGACTCCTATGGCAACCAACGGGCATCTCGATCTTAATGAAGATGGTCCAAGTGTGGACCAAAAGGTATATCGTTTCATGATAGGCTCATTGCTATACTTATATGCATCTAGGCCCAATATCATGCTTAGTGTGTGTATGTGTGCTAGATTTCAAGTCGCTCCTAAGGTGTGTCATTTGACCGCCGTTAAGAGAATTCTTAGATATTTGGTTCACACACCAAGCCTAGGACTTTGGTACCCCAAAGGTTCTAAGTTTTACCTCATTGGATATTCCGATACGGACTATGCAGGGTGCAAAGTTGATAGGAAGAGTACATCGGGAACTTGCCAATTCCTTGGTAGATCTTTAGTATCTTGGTCCTCAAAGAAACAAAACTCCATTGTACTTTCCACAGCCGAAGCGGAGTATGTCGCCGCCAGAAGTTGTTGTGCACAACTTCTTTGGATGCGACAAACTCTTAGGGACTATGGCATAAACTTCACTGCAAGGATTCCGGTTTATCGCAACGAAAAAATTCGTCGCAATAGGTTGTTTTTCTTCGCAATAGGTCGCTGTTGCAACGAAAAAGAGCGTGGCGATAGTTTTTACGAATCGTCGTAATAATTCCCGCGGTGATAGGTTATTTGCGACGCCTTGGAATCCGTGGCGAATAGTATGGTATTGCAACGATTTTACATCGGTGGCAAATAGGACGCTATTGCAACATTTTCATGTATTGCGACGATTTAACGTATCGCAACAAATTGTACGGTATTGCAACGTTTCATATTCGTGACAAATAGTATGTTGTTACAACGATTTAACGTATTGCGACGATTTAACGTATTGCAACAAACAGCATGGTATTGCAATGATTTCACATTCGTGATAATTGTATGTGGTTGCAACGATTTCACAGGCGTGGCAATAGTACGGTATTGTAACGATTTCACATTCGTGGCAAATAGTATGTTATTGCAACGGTTTTGTGTATTGCGACAATTTAACGTATTGCAACGAATAGCATTGTATTGCAACAATTTCGCAGGCGTGGCAATAGTACGATATTGTAACGATTTCACATTCGTGGTAAATAGTATGTTACTGCAACGGTTCACCATATTGCGACGATTTAACGTATTACAACGAATAGCATTGTATTGCAACGATTTCTCGTTCATGGTAATAGTACGTGATTGCAACAATTTTCACATTCGTGGCAAATACTACAGTATTGCAACGATTTTCACAGCCGTGGCAAATAATAACATATTGCAATGAGTTATGGTGTAGCGACGATTTACCATATTGCAACGAATATCACGGTATTGCAATGATTTCACATTCGTGGCAAATAGTATGGTACTGCAATGATGTCACATACGTGGCAAATAGTATGATACTACGACAGTTTAACGTCCGTGGCAAATAGTAGGTTAGTGCAACGAGTCAACAAACGTGGCGAATAGTACCGTATTGCAACAATTTCAGATCCGTGGGAACTAGTCTGGTACTGCAACAATTTTGTATCCGTGGCGAATAGTTGGGTATTGCAATGAGTCCACAAACGTGGTGAATAGTACCGTATTGCAACGATTTCAGATCGTTGGAACTAGTATATGGTACCGCAACGATTTCGCATCCTTGGCGAATAGTTTGGTATTGCAACGATTTCTTATCTGTGGCAATAGTGTTTTAATGCAACGTTTTTTGAGTCGTTGCCAAATGTTTATACTGCAACATTTGTCATTCTATTGCCACGTTTTATCATCCGTATTGGCAATAGCTTCCTATTGCAACAATTTATCATTTGTGACAAGAAATTCGTAATGCCACGTTTTATATTAGCAGCAGTAGAAACCGAATGCACCAGATTTGAAAATTAGTGGCAACAGAATCACGAGTTTAATAATAAACATCCATCAATTGATATTACAACATGCATAACAACACTCATGGATTACTTAAGCGACGTGTTTGCATGCTAAGAGTTTTCCTAAGCTGACCGGGACTAATTGTTAGAGCAGGTGGCTTTTGGCGGTTCCTTATTTGTTGGACCTTATGTGGAGTGGTCGCCATCATCATTTTGTGCATTTCAGCCACTGAGGCGCGCATGTCCTGCATTTCCTTAGCTGTCTGTTCACGATCAGCTTCTATCTGACCTTGTAAGTTCTGGACTTGAACGATTAACTCTTCATTCTTCTGGTTTATACAGTCCATCTGGGTGTTTAAGCTATCATTTCTTCCTTCCAAGTCCTGCACTATTTCATTGAGGCCTGCATTTCTAACTTCTAAGTTTCAAACTTGGTCGTTGAGGTGTTCAGACATCTGGATACGCATACATTCACGTTCAAGACCAGTTGGGTTAGCCATATAACCACGCCCCGAACCTGTGATCCTGCACAACCGATTGAGGATCTATAACAACGCTGAAAGATGTGGTTTCTCTCCTCATTTGGAATTGGGCCTCCTTGCTCAGCTTCCATATCGTCCACTTGGGCACGTGCCTGGATCTATATACGAAAAAAAGTCATAGGTAATTTGCAAATATTTATTTAATTGGGGATTGTTTGAAGTGTTACTCACATGTACAGCTTCTGCCAGCTTGTTTGTCTAGTTACTGTTCAACAAATGGCTTGCCTCCCACAGTTGTATGTCATCAGGTTCTTCTCCGGTCTCTGGGTCTCGCTACGTAAAATACAAGTGAACTTCAACATGTCCGTATACATATTGTTTGCAGTGCAAAGTAAAAGCGTGATTTATTTTTCATACCTTCTCGTAACTAAGTTGGGTGTAGGATTTGGAGCCAAGCAAGTGACACGCCTTTTGTCTGCTTCGATTTTGAGAATTGGTCCTGCTTATTGACTGCAATAATTTTAAGAATTAATTCCACGAATGAAAGTAAATGAAATATTTTTTGTATGATGCGAAGCTATTAAAAAGTTAGCTGACCTTGAATCGCTTAGACCCAAAATATTCTATTAGGTGCAACCACTCGGGCGTCATTACGTCAGCAGGCTGGTTTCATATACGTTCTTCATTGGTAGAATAACTCTTATAGGTGGCATGCAAAGTCGAGCGCCACCCTTTGTAGCGCTCACCAGCAATTTTCAAAATTTTTCTTGCGCTCTCCATGTGTCCTCCATGTCCCAGGAATCCTGTACATTGTATAACAAGTTGCTGTAAACATACAGGATGGAGATTGCAAGAAAAAAATACTTGTGTGGGGGTGTGACAACACTAACCAGAATGTCTCGTACTATATCTCTCTTGTTACTATGGCCAACCTCTGCCCACTTCGTTGCACCGCTGAGGGATGCATGTCTTTTTGTAAACATAACCACATCATCGACAAAGTGCTGCTAATTAATACCAACCGCAACACCCAACCTAGCGGAGAACTGAATTGGTAGCTTCACATGCTCCGTTCTACTAACTTGGGATGCATAGCGTATTCTGGCCACCTTAAGTCCTTTAGCCACACTTCTTCCTAGCTTCCTTCCTTCTGTTACATTGATTCAAACGGTAAACGATTAAAGCAAATTACCGCCTGAACAAGTTTAGTATCATGTACAAATAATGTGAAAAGAAGAAAAGTCTGATGTTCAAACCATCTTCAGGACGAGTGCGACAAATATGAGCGTGGGACGACTGCGTCGTGCCAGCACCATTTTGTTCTGTAGTACTCCCTCCTGGTTTATATTAATTGTCGTATCAGACCAACAAATGAATTAAAAATGAACTACTACAATAGTTAGGACTATCCTAACGACAACTATTTTGATGGGGGTTACATTATTGACTTCTTTGTTGCTGTTCATACCCTAAAATGAGCCATCAGGTACACATGTCAGTGGCGGTACACACTTCTAGTACTGCAGAGGATTTTCAGTCCATGAGCGAAGCAGGCAAGACTGTGAGGGGGCATGCAGCTGGCAACGCTAGACTAGACAAAGATAGGGTTCGCCGGTTCGGTCTGACTGACATCAGCCAGAGCGCGTCTCGAAGAGAATTATTAGTTGCAGGGCAAGTAATGAACGCTGCGGTAGCAGGTGGCGAATGCAAGGCAGATAAGGCAGGCAGCTTGCGGGATTGAAATCCTCCGCAGTACTGCACCTGCATTAGCTGCCACTGACCTGTGGGCCCATGTGACATCAGGTCTACTTGTTAGTGGCGGCTACTGCAGGTGCAGTACTGCATAGTGCCAGCTTGCGACACTCAACAAAGCGAGGGTTCGGTCTCGCCGAAACTCTCGAGGAGGATTGGTGGCAGGGCGAGTAATGGCCAGGGATTTGCGGGCGGCGGGGTAATCATGGCACGCGAAGGATGGGACATGGCGATGGGAGAGGGAGACGTGTCGGGGAGGACACTGAAGTGACCAGCAGCAGGGCGTGGGCGCCGGTGCCGGCTGGAGTGGCCGGCG
The DNA here is from genome assembly GCA_036927565.1 of Tuctoria greenei. Lineage (NCBI taxonomy): Eukaryota > Viridiplantae > Streptophyta > Magnoliopsida > Poales > Poaceae > Tuctoria > Tuctoria greenei. Next base: position 124,151,562 of record JAYESD010000011.1, on the reverse strand, counting down.
GCGAGAGAGCACAGCGTGGAGGCATAACAAAATCACGCCATCACACAGGTTGATGAACTGTTAACTATAAAGACTAAGTACTAATAAGAAAGTAGAATCGCAAGGCATGCTAAAACAATTAGTAGAGCCTAGGAAAGAATGCAAATGACCATGATACACCCATCATCAATACATCTAAAGGACAAAACGTAGTCCCTCAAAATGCTCCAAATTCAATGCCAAAGGAGTAGAGTAAAAAACTAACACGCTCTGCCAAAACAAATGGCACGGTAGAGAGGCAGGTAGTTATGTGATGTGATATGGGTAGTTGGAAGCTACTACCGAGGATAGAGTTGGAGTGGGACATTTTTAAGCTCCAAAAGTAAAATTACGCTGGGGTGGAAGGAGTATTTCTAGTTTGTATATCTATACCTGCTGTTGGTTCATGCATCGTAGTAGTACCACGGAGTGAAGAACCTCGGGGTTCCTGAACATCATGTGCTGCAATATTCTCTGCGTACCAAGCAAACGATTTAATATTGTCTAAATTGTTAATTTTGATAGTAAACACATTTATAGTTATACCAGGTGCTTGTTGGCCACCATGAATGCTTGTAGACGACATCACGGTTTGATGTCTTGTTCCTAATGTAAAGAGCATTATAAGTAGTCATTCCAAATAATAGTGACAACGCCAGATTACATGACCGACGTAGATTTTGGATCGGACGGTGTGCTTTCTATAAACTGCAGTGTTTGTTACTAACGGAGGAATTCGAAAAAAAAGAATAGAAAAAAATGTACGATCCGAGAAAGCCACAAGAAAGAAAAAAGTGAGAACCATGGGAACTAAAAATCTTAGGAATACAAATTTGTAAAACAGGAATGAGAGTACAACATTTGGGGTGGTTGATAAGATAACCCGTGCATCATTTACTTCTAAATCCAGAAATTACATACTACTACCTCTGGTTTTTAGTATTTGTCGTTCTCGGCTAGGAATTGAACTAGAAATACACTACCGTAATAAGCCGTCGGTGCAACATTTATTTAGGGACAGATGTGGTGTATATATATATACACATATATACATACATACATACATAACTAAATTCATGAAACGGAAGACCACATTTCTTCTTTGTTAATTTATTTAATCTTCGTATATCAGGATGGATCGTGTATAACTTAACTAGGCCAAAACTGCATGGATCGTGTAGAACCAAGCCAATATAGCTCTATAAAAAGACGGCATGGATCGTGTAGTTTACCTAGCACAAAACTGGAGTCCAGGATGCGATGTCGCAGGGAGGTGTCGGCGACGAGGAGGTTCGGTAGAGCCCGTCAAACTTGGTCGCCCGACGTTGTACCCAGGAGTCAACACCACCAAGAGCTTCGATGCGTCACTGCGAGATCCATGGGGGAAAAATTCTAAAAACCGTGGGAAATGAAAACACGAGAATTTCTTAGGAATACAAGTATGGAACACATGATAGAGAGACAACACATTTGGAGTACTGCAAGATCATCGGAAGGGCGGGGCAGCGGTGTGTCGGGAACGAAGGCCAATGTTTCCATTTATACTCATCGTGGCTGAAATAGGGTTACAATAACAGGCGGGACTGAAATTGGAGGCGCAGGTAGTGAAAATTGAATTGTCAAAATCTCATGTGGCGCGCCAAGTAGAACGATAAAATTTTCGGGGGAGTGGAGAATTTGACGCAAGCCATGCCCATGTGCACGCATTCAATCGTGATAAATTACATCTCATGTCGCGTCGATTCCTGCACATGGCTGGTGCGTGTAGCTAGAGGGGTAGACTTCTTATTAGGACAACTTGCTCACTTCTTAATTCATCTTTGTTGCCATGCATGGAGATCAAAATCTAAAAGCAGTCATCTGCTAGCTAGTGGGACATTCCAAAAAAATACAAAAAATATGAATCGCCAAATGTATACGTATGTGCTAATGCAAACGATATGCAAATACTGCCAAGTGTATGAAAGAACGATGGTAAACAATCAGCATTTTGTAACATTAATCACAATGAAACGATAACATGTAGTATATACTACTACATACTAAAAATACATTTTCCCATGCGCTGACTACAAATGAAAAAATTGAGTGAAAGAACACAAAAGAGAAGAAACACAGCCTCAACCACAATCTCAATGGAGTTTCAACCAAGAGTCGTTGATTGTCGCAACACAACGATTTCTTGGCTAGACACTGAACAACAGTTATCTCGCCCCTTTTTCAGAAAGGAGTTGTTTTTCGATACTGCATAGGACACATTGTTCATGAACAAAAAAGACATTTATCATTAAAATAGAAACAACACATATATTACAAACAAGAACTTTGAAAGCACATAGAAGACAAGAAAAAGAAAAACTATAAATACTACTCTACTCGGAGTCGGAGGAGATCTCCTCCACCTCCTCCTCCGCCGCTGCTGCCGCGGCCGCCTCCTTCGCTGCTGCCGCTGCCACCTCCTCCGCTGTCGCCGCTGCTGCCGCCTGCTCCGGCAATTGAGTCCGAAGCTTCCAGGCGACGGTCCGCAGAAGATGCTGGCGGCCCCCCACCCCAGCCACCTCCCCGATCGTTTCGTAGAGGACGTTGAGACGACTGACCACAAACCCTAACCCGAAGCAGTAGTGGTTAGCGGTGTCCATGCTGGTGCAGACGGGAAGTTTCCCAAGACCCATACGCTCACACGAGCGAGATGTATCAGAAAATACATCCCGCGCCAATATGTCGATCTTTTTTGCTCGCCCGGCGGTGGCAGAAAGGTGCTCGGTGGCCTCCTTCAGGCGCCGATCGAGTTCATCGAAGCGGTGTTCAACGAGGCGGACAGTCTCCTGAACCCAAATGGGATGAGGAGGTGCGGGCGCCGCGGGTGGAGAAGGGGACGGAGGAGGTGCGGGCGCCGCCTCCAGTTCCACCGGCATTGGCTACGACGGAAATGGAGAAGAAGGAGGTTCAGAGGACATCGACGGCCTGGAGCGCTTTGGTGCGGGGCTACCCATTTGTGCGGCGACAGAGTTGCAGATAAAGAGTGAGAGGTGGTCGGCGATGGTGCGGCGGTGAAGGAAGAGAAGTTTGGAGGCTACGATCGATGGAGATGGAGTGGTGCGGCGGAGACGCAAGAGGACAGGTGTGCCTTTATAGCGGGTCCTCGTCCCGTGCGAGTGGAGATGATCGGACGCTTCGAAAACTGCGCTTTCGAATTAATCCAAACCGCGGTTGGCTTCCATCTCCGCTTCACACACAGTTTTTTAATTTGACATGCAAAGGGTCCAGGGTATGCAGTGGCCCACCTGGCATACTTTGTAGGTCTATCCGGCAGTGTTTTAGTTCTTCAGTTCCAGTTTTTAATTTTGACACGCGAAAGGCCCACCGGCCCAAGGTGTATATATATATATATATATATATATATATATATATATATATATATATATATATATATATATATATATATATATATATATATATATATATATATATATCACAAACCCTCGTTCATGTTTTCTCAGTTTGACATGCAAAAGACCTCGATCATGCATGTTTGATGACGTTAGGTGTTTTCTAATTTTGTTGAAAGATCATCATATTTGAGACTCGTTGATCATGTTTGGGGTGTAGCAAGCATGCATGGACAAGTAACATATGCAATTGAAAACCTTGCGACGATCATGTTTGATGACAACATTATTACGTGTTTTCTCTGTTTTTTGTTGAAACATCGTCATATATAGTTTGAGGCTCGTTGATCATGTTTGGGGTGTGACAACTAAATGTTATATATATATATATATATATATATATATTTATATATATATATAGTTTTTTCTTTTTGTTGAAAGATCGTCATATATATATATATATATATAGTTTGGCTCGTTGATCCTATGTTTGGGGCCTAGGGTAGCATGCATGGACAACTATAACATGCATGTGAGAGAGACGTCGATGATCATATGTACTCCCCCCGTCTCCATGAACTTGTCGCTTTGTCGTAGTTCATTTTTTTAACTACAAAAGCCACATCAGAAGAGCTTGTTTATTGGATCATGGACAAGGAAAATTCTTTGTACCTAGTACAAAAAGTATAAGTTGGTCGGCATTGCCGTTCGTGCGCGAAGGATGCATCTAGGTAGTTGCTCTTGCAGGTGTATGGTAATTACGTGAGTGTTTGGTCGGGTCATGTGGTTAGTCCACAATGCACCCTAAACCCGGTGTTGAGGCCGTGTATTTGTCATTTGTGCGCACACTCTAGTGACATGTGACAAAGTGCTCAGTCATCAATTGCGTTTGGTTTGACGTCGAAGTTCGATTGGAGATAGATCATCCATTTCTTTATGTCTTGGATCATCCAAATTAACGTTTGGTTGGATGGACTGGACAATCCAATTTTTTGTTGGTAGGTTGGATGAAACTTGATTGGATTATTGAATCATCAAAGTTGATAATTTCATAATATTATTCATGCGCATGATGATGGATCATGCATGCCGAGCACCGAGTTATTCGGATCGCTGAGCAAAGTTCGGACGTGGAGTTCGTGTGCCCGTGTGCGCTGTAAGATTCGGTGCGCTCGCATACGTGGTAATCATTAGGGCAGGGTGGTACAGTCGCGGGAACCGTACAGTGCGCCCTTGGCTGTAAGATTTGGAGCGTGAACGTATGTAGCAACCATCTGGCCAGGGTCGCACAAAGACGGCTGTGCGGAAGGGACATAGAGAATTCAATTTTGGTGTTTGAGAACATGGTATTTTTGGAGTTTTAGACCATCAGCAGCGGTTTCCTCTAAAACTCACTCTATCCCTCTATACTTCAAGTATATTCTCTATACTTCCATCATTTCACTCTAGACACTAACTCTATACTTCCAGTAATCTACTCTATATTTCCAGTCCAGTAAGCTTTACAGTGAACTACTGCGGATGGTCTTAGAGCAATTAGCAATACCGTAGTATTTGAGATTACTATGGTATTTTTTACATAATGGTGTTTGTCAACCAAACAGTCCTATGTATTGCAAAATCGTGATATTACAAAACTGTGTTATTGAAATGCGTACTTTGGTATTGCCATGCCATTTTAAAAACTGTGGTTTCCAAAACTTTAGTATTGAAAAACCGTGCTCCCAAACACAGCCTAAAGCTTTATCGTGAACCAATGCAGATGGTCTTAAAGACAAGCCCCGCTTTGGTCCTAGGCGGGCGGAAATAAATTTTCTGCGGCCCTGCCGCACAACTTTGCGTGCCGCGCCCCCGCCGTCGTGCCCCCAGCTCCGCAGCCCCTACGCCCCCACCGCCGGCCTGCCCCCGAATCGAGAATTGATCGAGGGGAAGGCTCATCGCCCATAGTGACCGTGTAGCTTCCGTCCCCTCGATCCGTTGGCGATGAGCCTTCTCCTCATTCCTTCTCGAGTTTGCGGCGGCCACGGCGCCGCTTCGACCTTGCTTCTGGTCTGACGACGCTGATGATCCGCAACATACTTTTAAATCTACGCGTTGCTATTCTCCCCCTCATATTTGTTGATGCATTAATACCTGATGTTTTACATCGTTTTCCACAGGAGGCAAAAAGTAATGAACATCATTGATCATTAATGCGCCGAGGAGAATGTGAAAATTGCAGTGGGTCGCGTCAAGTCGGTTTTGCGATTTTATTTACGTTTCATTTGACTTCAAGTACCACACCTATGCTTTGAAATATATGATTATACTAATCAAGCTCCGGTCTTTTACTGATTGATACTTAACCTCATTTGTTGCATTTGCCAAGGTCCAAGGCCAACAAGGGCTACTGCTTTGTCAACGTCACATCGCCAGATGTGACGTTACGACTGTGGACGAAGCACCTGCATGGCTTCCGTTGGAAGGTGAACGACTCGCAGAAAATGTGCAAGGTCAACTACGCCAACATCCAGGTACGTCGCCATCCGCTGCCACCGTTTTCCATTGCACCGCCGCTGCATGGTGTTCACCTGCCGCTACTCGTTATCCTTTCGCAGGGTCAGGATGCGTTGGTGGCCCATTTATCCAAGTCATGCTTCGACTGCGAAACCAAGGAGTTCCTGCCAGTGTGGTTCAGCTCGTCGCGGAAGGTGAACGAATCGCGGAAGATGTGCGAGGTCGACTACGCCAACATCCAGGTACATCGCCATCTGCTGCCACCGTTTTCCATTGCGTCGCCGCTGCAACGTGTTCACCTGCCACTGCTCGTCATCCTTTCACAGGGTCGGGATGCGTTGGTGGATGCGGCCAGGTAGTTGCTCTTGCAGGTGTATGGTAATTACGTGAGTGTTTGGTCGGGTCATGTGGTTAGTCCACGATGCACCCTAAACCCAGTGTTGAGGCCGTGTATTTGTCAATTGTGCGTACACTCTAGTGACATGTGACAAAGTGCTCAGTCATCAATTGCATTTTGTTTGACGTCGAAGTTCGATTGGAGATAGATCATTCATTTCTTTATGTCTTGGATCATCCAAATTAACGTTTGGTTGGATGGAATGGACGATCCAATTTTTTGTTGGTAGGTTGGATGAAACTTGATTGGATTATTGAATCATCAAAGTTGATAATTTCATAATATTATTCGTGCGCATGATGATGGATCGTGCACGCCGAGCGCCGAGTTATTCGGATCACTGAGCAAAGTTCGAACATGGAGTTTGTGTGCTCGTGCGCGCTGCAAGATTCAGTGTGCTCGCGTGCGTGGCAATCATCAGGGCAGGGTGGTACAGTCGCGGGAACCGTGCAGTGCGCCCTTCGCTATAAGATTTGGAGTGTGAATGAACGTGGCAACCATCTGGGCAGGTTTGCACAGAGACCGTTGTGCGGAAGGGTCGCAGAGAGTTCGATTTTGGTGTTTGGGAACACGGTATTTTTGGAGTTTTAGACCATCCGCAGCGGTTTCCTCTAAAACTTACTCTATCCCTCTATACTTCAAGTATATTCTCTATACTTCCAGCATTTCACTCTAGACACTAACTCTATACTTCCAGTAATCTACTCTATATTTCCAGTCCAGTAAGCTTTACAGTGAACCACTGCGGATGGTCTTAGAGCAATTAGCAATACCGTGGTATTTGAGATTACTATGGTATTTTTTACAGAATGGTGTTTGTCAACCAAACAGTCCTATGTATTGCAAAATCGTGGTATTACAAAACTGTGTTATTGAAATACTTTGGTATTGCCATGTCATTTTAAAAACTGTGGTTTCCAAAACTTTAGTATTGAAAAACTGTGTCAGCCTAAAGCTTTACTGTGAACCACTGCGGATGGTCTTAAAGGCAGGCCCGACTCTGGGCCTAGGCAGGCGGAAATAAATTTTCTGCGGCCCTGCCGCACAACGTCGCGCGTGTGCCCCCGCCCCGCACGCCATCCCATGGAAACCCCGCTGAGATCCTTCGCTTCACGCTGGTGGGTTTGTTGTTTGGACACCGAAGGATGGAAATCCCGCGTGTCCCGCTCCCACGATTATGCGATTTTGATCAGACGGTGTGCTAGGCGGGGGCGCACGCGCGATGCTGTGCGGCAGGGTCGCAAAAAATTTGTGGGCTACTGCCTAGGGCCAGGCCAGTTGTGGGGGTGGTGGGGCGGGCATGATGACAGCTGGTAAAGAGAAAATAAATAAAATTAATTAAGTGTGTAGCTTTTTATTTTCGTAATTTTTTGAAATATAATTCTACTTCGTACGTCCTACTAATGTTAGTTCAATGCTTTGTCCAAAACGTCAAATAAAAGAATAAGGAGGGAGTATTTATTCGATACAATATAATATTACTAATGTGTTAATTTTCCATATGCGATGTTTTTCGATAAAAGGAGGAGTTTTTCGTTAGTGCATGTACTGTAGGACACGTTGTTCATGAACATAAAATAAAAGACATAAAAACAACACATATATTACAAACAAAAAAACACATAGAAAACAAAAGAAAAAACTACTACTCATCCTACTCTACTCGGAGGAGGACTTGTCCACCTCTGTCGCTGCCTCCGCCTCCGCCGGTGGCGCCTCCGCCGGCGGCGCCTCCGCCTCCACATCCGCCGCCGGCGGCTCTGCCTCCACCTCCGCCGCAACCGCCGGCAGAGCATCCTCCAACACCAGATCAAACTTCTTCCGGCTGACAGCGTTCACGAGTTGCTCGCGAAACCCCTCCCCGGCCTCCTCACCGATCGTCTCGTAGAGGCAGTCAAGACGAACGGCAACAAAGCCTAACCCGAAGATGTAGTAGCCGGCGAAGTCCATGATACAAAGCCTAACCCGAAGATGTAGTAGCCGACGAAGTCCATGCTGGCGTGGTGGGGAAGGACACCAAGTCCCAGTCAGCGACAAGAGTGATATGTATTGTGAAATACATTCCGCGCCATTTTGTCGAGCACTTTTTCTTGCACGTCGGCGGCGAACAGGCTGCTGGTGACCTCCTTAAGCTTGCCGTCGAGTTTGTCGATGCTTTCCTTGATGAGGCAGACAGTCTCATCATAGTCGGACGGAAGAGGTGCGGGTGCCGCGGGCGGAGACGGGAGTGGAGGAGGTGCAGGCGCCGCCTCCAGTTCCACTGGCCTTGGCGGCGACGGAAACAGAGAAGGAGGTTCGGAGGACGTCGATGACCTGGAGCGCTTCGGTGCGGGGCTACCCATTTGTGCGGCGACGGAGGTGCAAACAAAGAGGGAGAGGTGGTCGACGGTGGTGCGACGGAGAAGAAAGAGGAGAAGTTTGGAGGCTAAAATCGATCGAGAGGTGCGACGGAGAAGAAGAGGAAGGTGTGCCTTTATAGCGGGTCGTCGTCTAAGCGCGTGAGTGGAGATGATCGGACGCTTCAAAATATGTGCTTTTGAATCGACGGTCGGATTTACTCCAAACCTCAGTTCGCCTCCTCTCAGTTATCGTAATGGCTCAACACGTCCCATCGGCCAATTTTTTAATTTGACACACAAAGGTGCGGAGATTGACGCAAACGCGCGAGGCAATCGACTGAGAGTCCATATCTTTTTTTTAAGGATCCGACTGTTGTCAACTGAGAGTCCATATCGAACTGATAATTGTCGTGATCATTGATGATGGTGGACATGAATGTAATGCATGTGAAAGAGACTCGCGATCAAGCATGTTTGGTCACGTGTTGATGATTTTTGTGCACCCTTGTTGAGGAACATGTTAATTGGATGACGTTGAGGATCGGATGTGGCGTACATGTTTTCACAAGTGTGTTCATTTGTTCCTAAAATCAGAACACATAGCAGCTATCGCCTACACCTGTTGTTTCTTCAAAAGACGAGTACAACGATACATAATGGCAGCATGCGATCGATTAATTTGATGAACCACGTACGTACGTAGTGAGATCTGTGTGCTTATTAGACGATGGTAGTCCACATTCTATCCTCATACTGTCGAGGGAATATCCTTGTGTCAAATTTGTTATCTCTATTGATGACATGATAATATTCTTCATTAGTGTGGTAGTTAAACTATCATATACTGTAGGTTGAGAGCATACACACATGCATGGTAGAGAATATGATAAATATAAAAATATATACATGGTAGGAAATATTATTCTATTCTTGGAATACATGTTTGGGATGTAGCATATGTACCTCTAACATACATGTGAAAGACCTCGATCATGTTTGCTGACGTTACGTGTTCTCTTTTTTGTTGAGAGATCGTCATGTTTGAGGCTCGTTGATCATGTTTGGTGCGTAGCATGCATGGACAACTAACATGCATGTGAAAGAACTCGATGCATGTGAAATAACATGCATGTTTTTAAAAGCAAGATATAGTGTTTCCTCAAGAAAAAAATAATTTTATGAGAGATTGGGCGCACAAGCATAAAATCTAGAACTTGAGCAATGCACCTACAAATTTCATATGCCGGGATGATCGACGGCAACCGATCCGCAAACATGGTGGTAAGATCAGGAGTCGCCGGAGAGCATCTTGCGGCCGACCTCGAAGGAGACGAAGGCATCGATGCACGCATAGCTGATCTGCTCACCGGAGAGATTGTACGCGTCCCAGTTGCTCGTCCTCACCCCGTAAGGCTTCTCCATGTCAGCGCCCATCACGACGCTCGCGATGTCCTTCAGCCCCGCACGGCGAAGGCTCGGACGATCCATCTCCTCCATCACGAGCTCGGCCAAGTCCATCGTTTTGGCCACCTTCAGCTGCCAGTCCTTCCAAAGTCTGTCGGCGTCACCCTCCACGCCGACGCCGACAAAGCGGTAGTCGGAATCACCGAGGAAATCATTCAGCTCGTCGGGGAAGTAGTCAGCGTGGATGACCTGGAAGATGAGGCAGCGAAGGCCGACGCAGAGCTGCAGAACGATGGCGGGGTTCTAATATGTGGAGTAGCTGGGGCGCCACTCGACATCGATCCTGACGATGAGCTTGTGAAGGCGCCGACGATGGACGGAGAGGACCTCGTCGAGCCAGTCCTCCACGGCCTTGCCGAAGGACGTCACAGTGGTGGTGATCACGTATTCCTCGAACGTCATGTTGTACACTTGAGTCCCCGCCATTGGGTCTCTCTCCTTGTCGTCCCTACGGTTGCCATCTGCGGCGGCGTGGCACAACTCTCTCTCTTGTGCAAAATCTTCGTCTACACCTTTAGTTTGGATTTTAATTAGAAACGGGCCTGGATATATAACTGATGCAGTTACGATATGAGCGGAGGAGTTTCCGAATTTGACGGGCCCGAGCCCAGAGTAAAGAGAGTAATGAAGATTTTTGAATCTTATATACTCTTTATAATTTTTAATTTTTATCGTTATGACCACAAGTTACATTGTCTCAACCTAACACCACGTACAACAACAACAAAATTTCTCAGGAGCCCACCCACTGGATATGCCGGGTGGGCCACGTGATACACTGGGTCCAGTCACTAGAGAGTAGCTAGTGTGAATACATGCTGGAGAGATCAGCGGAATTGGGAACTGGCCAATGAAGATGGATGTCAGCAGTGTCACAGTTCATGTATCAAAACGCGCGCCATCCTTTTCTTCTTCTCCTTTTTCTTATAAGTTCGTATTATTTTCTACCAATCTTCTAAGAGCATCTCCAACCCCGTTTGCTATTTTTAGTTTGCTATTCTTTCAAATAGCAAATATGCTATCCACATTTAGCATCTCATTGTATGAGCATCTCCAACCCGTTTGCTATATGATGTGCTATATTAAAAAATTTCATATTTTATTAATATGTAATAATTATTTTAAAATTCAAATAACATTGTTGCAACGGCTATATTGTGACGTTTGTATTTCTAATGACTATTTTTCAATGGTTATATTTCTAACAACTATTTTTCAACGGTTGTATTTCCAACGGTTATTTTTCAACAACTATTTTGCAACAGAAACGACAATAATGTAGCAGAAATTGGGGATAGCAAACCGGATAGCATTTGCTACTTGTAGCACACCGAGAGCTCCATATAGCAAATGGCTAAAAGTAGCAATCCTAATAGCAAACCGGTTGGAGATGATTTTTGCTCTAAATTTGCTAAATAATAGGATAGCACACCATATAGCTAAGAGCATCTCCAACCCATTAGCTATATGATGTGCTATCCTATTATTTAGCAAATCTAGAGCAAAAATCATCTCCAACCGGTTTGCTATTAGGATCGCTACTTTTAGCCATTTGCTATATGGAGCTCTCGGTGTTCTACTAGTAGCAAATGCTATCCGGTTTGTTACTCCCAATTTTTGGTACATTATCATCGTTCCGTTGCAAAATAGTCATTGAAAATTAGCCGTTGGAAATACATCCGTTGAAAAATAGTCGTTAGAAATATAACCATTGAAAAATAGCCATTATAAATACAACCGTTACAATATAGCCATTGCAACAATGTTATTTGAATTTTAAAATAATTATTATATACTAATAAAATATGAAAAAAAATTAATATAGCACATCATATAGCAAACGGGTTGGAGATGCTCATGGAATGAGATGCTAAATGTGGATAGCATATTTGTCATTTGAAAGAATAGCAAACAAAAAATAACAAAGGGGTTGGAGATGCTCTAACCCTCCTTTATTTGAAATTGTACGGTTGGATCACGATACGTGGCCGGCATACACTTTATGACACACTAGTGAAAGTAAAACACCCGATACATTTTATGACACACTTGTGAAAGTAAAATACCCGATATATTTTATTATTATGGAAGTCTATAACTAAGACTCAATCCAAATCGAGGAAAAATTTCGATGACCCTCACTTCTAGTTTGTTTTTGCAAGCCATCCGAATCAAGTCTTTTTTTGTCTTCACCCTTTTGCAATTACGCCCACGAGCATCTAATCTGGGCTAAAGTTGATACGTACTCCAGAAACTGTAGTTGCGTTTTTTGTGATATACAACGTGCTTTGCTGTTTGATTGCTCATTATGTTGGATCCGTGTTGGGTTTGAACAGAGAGTGAGCTTCTCCCTGCTGGTCCTGTCAGATAAACTAGTAGGTGATAGTCACTTTCTGGATCTCCAGCTCAGTAGAGTTGGAAGTGGAAATATATTCCATTCTAAAAGATAAAAGAGATAAATAGTCCACTAGTTTATCGTTAGAACAACAACATTAGAACTATTTTTGCGCACCAATAAACAGAATACAAAGTTCATTACCTTAAGACGATACATTACAAATAGGAAAAAAGAAAAACACAAACTACAAACAAGAAAAGATAAACAACACAACTAAGAACAAGAAAAAAACTACTTCTCATCCACCTCACTCCACCTACTTCTCCTTCTCTTCCCCCTCCTCCTTGGGCTCCTGGCTGGGCGGAGGCGCCTCCCGCGGCAGAGACGGGAAGCCCAGTTTCCTGGACGTCGCCGCCACCAGGTTGTCGCAGCCGGTGACATCGAGCTCGTCTGCCAGCGTCTCCCAGAGGACATCGACGCGACCGGCCAAGTGCGTCATGGCGAAGACATAGTGGCCCGTGGTCCCCATGGCAGCATACTCTGGAAGGGGACCAAGCCCAAGGCGACACATGGAGCGCGATGTATTGTCAAATACATTGCACGCCATTTTCCAGAGAGCCCATTCCTTGTCCGGGGGGGGGGGGGGGGGGAGTCCGGTCGGGGACGCTTCCCCTTGGCGTCCTTCGGTGGGCCTTGGCAGGCGGCATTGTCTTGTCAACCATGGTGTTCTTGGCGCGGTTTTGGGAAGAGAGGAAGAGTGGCTGTGCGGAGAAGACGATGGCGTGCCCGGGTGATCTTATAGCGTAGTAGCAGCCTGGCTGGGGTGCTCATCTTCTGAAGTACTGCAAGTGCAGTAGAGGTGGCTGACATGTGGGTCCTACACCATGTGGAGCCCTCATGTCAGCCATCTCTACTGCACATGCAGGGGATTTGAACCCGCGTGGCTGTTCGTCTCTCGACACGCGCAGTAGTGGTGATGGGACGCGGAGCGGTTCCAATTGAATTCAAAGATGCGCATGCCCTGCGCCCGTTTAAGGCGCCTCGGTGACTAGCGCGCACGTAAGCTCGGTGCGCCCGGTCGCATCATCCGCCTGTACAAATTGCTACAGCTTGAACGAAGGACCAAACCTTATGCGGCAAACAGCAACGTATAATACTTCCTCCGCCCCAACTCAACTCTATTTCTGTTTTAGTCGAACTAATTACCTTTGACCAATGATTTATATGGAATTTATTAACTTCAATAACATGTAGTACTAGATTGTATATTATGGAAATATTTTCATGGTGAATCTAAAAGTACAATTCTTGTATTGTTAAAACAGATCAAAATTGCGTAAATCTCAAAGATAGATTTGACGAAACCTAAGACTTCCATTTGAAAAAGTTTTATACTTTACATTAGTTTTACATATGTAATAAGCACATAGGATATATCACTAAATAGTTTTTCAAAAAAACATGGAGGAGAAATATGTATATCCCATATGCTACTACTACGTAAATTAGGGGTGGGCAAATAAACCGAGACCGAAAAACCGAAACCGATAAAACTGAGACCGGAACCAAAAAGACCGAAATATCGGGTATCGGGTACTTTTCGGGTAGCAAATATAAATAACTGAAAAATAAATGTCGGGTTCGGGTACCACTCTCGGGTAACTGAAATAACTGAATAGCCGGTCCATCAAATAATAAGTTAAATTATGCGTGCTAAACTATGAACAATTCAAATTTAGATATTTTATTTTCAAGTTGTGATGTGTGAAGCTGTTGGATTTAAATGTTTATTTTTTATTTTTCATTTGTCAATTTATAATAAATGACCTCATGGGATTAAATTTATCAATCATATTAAATTTGCGCAAACATGACATGGATATAATGTATAATTCGGATATATCGGCTAGGACCGAAGACCGAACCGGAATTTTGGTACCCAAAATGTTCGGGTACATAATATTATTACAACAATTCGGGTAGTGATTTCAAGAAACCGAATTTTGAAAAAGACCGAAATACCCGAATCAAAATATCGGGTAGACCGAATGCACACCCCTTAACGTAAATCCATCCGAAATAATTAGCTAGTTTGAGGATGAATGAAGTTGAGCTTGCGAGCTTGATGAGCACCGTCATTGTTTTGAGCAGCGATTAATTTATGGCATCATCAAATTTGGAGTAATTTTTCTAGATCATTTGGGGCCGAAAAATTAGTTAACATGCTATATATGAGGAGAAAGATTAGGATATGCCACCTATTGCTTGTGTTGAATAACCCTGTGCCGTGGACAACATATATCCGACATTTCATTCTTGTCGCCAGGATCATTCTGCCCTAGGGATGAAAACAGTACGATAAATTCCCGAACCGTCCAACGCCGTTTTCAAAAATTTCCGATGCGATTACCATTTTCGACAATTTCCAAAATTTTCGACCCGATTACCGTTTTTATCGGACATTGAAATTCGGTAAACGGAATGGAAATGATTTAGACTGATTTCTGACCGAATTATCGGAATACCGTATTTTAGTGGAAAATTTCTGAACAATAACCGAATACTTTCCAAATAGTAGGTTGGGTCTAATGGGCTGACACGTACTCTCTCCGCCCCTTGGAATAGAGGATTTTTAAAGAAAACTTCAAAGGAATTCATTCCTACATTGTGCTGATGTCACAGGTGTTTGGAACACATGAATCATATTTCCTTTCCTGTAGAAAGACTTCCTTTCCTATGTAAAATGGAGGAATGAAATAATCCAGTCCAAGTCCTTTGTGGTCTGCTGGTTGGCTATGGAGGGAATATATAGGGTGCTAAAAGTCAAATTAACTAACGTAATGATTTGCATGGAATAATTATTTCTTTTTTTGAAACAAGGGAATAATTATTTCTGAGCTATTGCAATGCAATAGACGTTTTGATGTTAGAAATATAGGAATGAAGTTTTTTATGAAGCAAACTGGTAGTTCATTTTGGCAAGAAGTTATGACTTTGATTTATGTATTACAAATAATGATAGTTAAGATTCTAAAGAATTTTGTATATAGTTGCTCTAACATTTTTCCTATGTTTTCATTCCTACATTCCAAACATCTTGAATTCTCCATTCCTCTGATTTTGATTCCCGTGGTTTTCTCACTTTCTTCGTTCCTGCATTTTGTCTATTCCTATGTTTTTTCCAATTCCCGTGATTTGGATTCCTACGTTCCAAACAGGGCCGTAGTAAATATCGCTTTGTAGTTTATTTTTGAACTATAAAGCAACAAATATTTTGAGACGGAGGGAGTAATAAGCTCAATTCTTTAAATGTTTTATTTAGACACAAGTTTGAATAAGGAGTTTTCAAAGGTAATAAGCTCAATTCCGACCGTTTTCATCCCTATTCTGCCCCAAGTCATCTGGGGCAGTAGGTGGAGGACCTTGATGATGAGGATAAGGACCAGGCAAGAAATCATTGGTCAAAGGTAAGTTTGACCAAAGCTAAAAATAGAGTTGAGTTGGGGCGGAGGGATGAGTACTTTTTACAGACCGCTTTGCAGGCCCCGCTGCGGGCGATCTCCTGCCTGCTGACAACTCCAGCGGCTAAAGTAGCGTGTAGCTGCACCTTAGAAGCCGTAACCCCAGTTTCGCAAGTAGCATTCCAAATGGTGCACTTTAGAAGCCATAACCATCACTGCGCGCGTCTCATCGTCTTCTCCGCGCATACTAATAAAGACACACCATCCTCTTCTCCGCAACACACACATGCCATCCTCTTCTCCGAGCGTACTCTTCCTCTTCGTCCCCGTCGCGCACGCCCTCATTGGTTCCTTTCGAAGCCTAATATACTTTACCTAAGACTTCCCTTTGAAAAAGTTTTATACTTTACATTAGTTTTATATATGTAATATGCACATAGGATATATCACTAAATAGTTTCGCAAAAAAACATGGAGGAGAAATATGTATATCCCATATGCTACTACTACGTAAATTAGGAGTGTCCAAATAAACCGAGACCGAAAAACTGAAACCGATAAAATCGAGACCGGAACCGAAAAGACCAAAATATCAGGTATCAGGTACTTTTTAGGTAGCAAATATAAATAACTAAAAAATAAATGTCGGGTTCGGATGGATGAAGCAGTTCCACATTTGTGATATGTGTCCACATGAATAGACGGATGAAGTAGTTGCATGACTGTGACATGTGTGCACATGAACGAACGAGGTCGTATGATGGCCGGACATGACAGGGATAACGCCAAGGAATCGTATCCTTTTAAAGAATATTTTTTCTCCGCATACAATGGGCCCTTCGCGTGTCAAATTAAAAATTTCTCCTTTTATCGAAAACCGGCTCCTTTAACGACGCCAAATTTCGGTACATGGGCTCACGCGTACATGGGGACGAACACCAAGCGTTCCAGTGCAATTTCAGCCCAGGAATACAAAGTGACTCAGCGCAGTTTCAGCCCACGAATAACAAGCGGCCCAGCGCAATGTTGGGCCTACTCTGATAGCTTCACGTACGCTTTGTCCTGGCTGCCTCCCCGCCGGACCCTTCAATCCACAATGGCCCCCTCTCGCGATTGCACGAAATGAGCCTGGAGGAGCATCCGCCGGCCGCCACGCTCTTGGAGGAGCATCCGCCGGCCGCCACGCTCTTGGAGGAGCATCCACTGGCCGCCACGCTCTTGGAAGAGCATCCGCCATCCACTGGCGTGGAGGAGCATCCGCCGGCCGCCGCACGTGGAGGAGCAACAACACTAGGCACAATTGCTCACATAATGTTATTGTAGTTCAATCCTCTTACAGATACGCTGATTGAATTGTAGGAAGCGATGTCAGAAGATAAGACATGGATGGGAAAAGACAGGCGTACAAAGGAGTGGCAGTATGGAATGAAGTTATTTTTAAATTCAGCATTCCAGGGCACTCGTGAAGAAGAAACTAAGCCTTGTCCTTGCACGAAATATCATAATATTTGCCACGGGAGATGCAAGGAAGTTCATCTTCACTTGCTTCGTAATGGGGTGTCATTTGATTATACTTGTTGGGTACACCATGGAGAAAAACGAGTTGAGAAAAAAATTACCGAGCAATCAGCAAATAATGAGGAGATAATTTCTGATGATGCTGCTATGGAAAATATGCTGTCCAGCCTTCTTAGAGGCACTGGTGATCATGGTGGTACTTCAACAGGTGTTGATGATCCAAAAAATGCTATAAACCAGCAGGAGCCAACTGGGTGTGCAAAGGCATTCTATGACTTATTAAATGATGCCAAAAAGGAGTTGTATCCAGGTTGTGAGAAGGTGACCCAATTATCCTTCATTGTCAGGTTGTACCAAATAAAGTGTTGAACTGGTTTGAGCAAAAAAGCGTTTGAGTTCATCCTTGAACTATTCTCATATGTGCTTCCAGAGGGCCATTGCATTCCTAATACACTTGATAAAGTTCAGAAGGTTGTTCGTGACCTCGGGCTGAGCTACGAAAAGATCGATGCATGTGTCAATGACTGTGTGTTATTCCGGAAGGACTATTCTCTGCTGGATCGATGCCCAAAATGTGGTGAATTAAGATGGAAAAATAGTACTGGTGAGGATGCAAGAGAGGATTTACCTTGTGGAAAAGCCAAGAAGCTTGTAGCACGCAAGATTCTACGATACTTCCCTCTTATTCCCCGTCTTCAAAGGTTTTATATGGCATAATCAATGCCTTCAAACATGCGTTGGCACAAAGAAGAACGTATTGATGATGGAATATTACACCATCCTGCAGATTCGAAAGCATGGAAGCATTTTGATAGCATTCACCAAAATTTCTCATCTCATCCTCGCAACATAAGACTTGGGCTAGGATCTGATGGTTTCAATCCTTTTGGAGTAATGAATGTTTCTTACAGTACATGGCCTGTGATTCTAATCCCTTATAATCTACCACCTTGGTTGTGTATGAAGCAACCTTATTGGTTGATGTCAATGATAATTCCTGGGCCAAAGTCACCTGGAAACAACATTGATGTGTATCTGCAGCCTTTGATTGATGAGCTACTGAAATTATGGTCTGATGGTGTTGAAACATACAACAGTTCAAAGAAAGAGACATTTCTCACAATAAATGATTTTCAAGCATATGCAATGCTATGTGGATGGAGCACAAAAGCTAGGCTAGCATGTCCATACTGCCATGTAAACACTGACGCCTTGTGGTTGAAACATGGACGAAAGTATTGCTACATGAGTCATCGTCGTTTCGTACCTCAGGATCACCGGTGGCGTCGGGACAAAGCTTCTTTCAACAACAAAATAGAGAATAGAGAGGCTCCAACATCACTCTCTGGTCACGAAGTACTCCAACAATACGAGACTTTTGATCAAGTGAGTTTTGGAAAAATGAATAATAAGAGAAAGCGCACTGATGAAGATAGGTGGCATAGTTGGAAGAAGAAAAGTATATTTTTTCAGCTCCCGTATTGGAAGACATTGCTAATAAGGCATAAGTTGGATGTCATGCACATTGAGAAAAACATTTTTGATAGCATATTGGGTACATTGCATGGATGGTAAAACAAAAGATAGTCTACAAGCTCGTTTTGATATGCAGGAAATGGGTATACGGCCAAAGCAACATCTGGTGGGTATGAAAGGGAAGTATGATTGTCCATCAGCATCATATACTTTGCAAAAAGATCAAAATACCACCTTGTGCAAGTTTTTGGCAGATGTGAAGATGCCCGATGGTTATGCCTCAAACATCAATAGAAGTTTGGACATAACAGCACGTAAGGTATCAGGTCTAAAAACTCATGACTGCCATATTATATTTCAGAAGCTCCTTCCTATTGCAATACATGACATATTGCCTGAAAAGGTTGTTGAACCTTTAATTGAGTTTAGCAGATTCTTTTCTGGAATTTGTTCTAAAGAATTGGCGGAACCAGATTTGGATAAGATGATTGAACAATTTCCTGAAACAATTTGTAAGCTTGAGATGTTGCTTCCTCCCGCTTTCTTTGATATCATGGTACATCTTCTAATCCATCTTGGCGAGGAAGCTCGCTTGGGTGGACCTGTTTCTTACAGATGGATGTATCCAATTGAGAGGTACCTTGGTACATTGAGAGGTATGTACATAACAGAGCTCACCCGGAGGGTTCTATAGCTGAGGGATATATTATGGAAGAGTGTATGACTTTTTGTAGCCAGTTTTTGGACAACATCAGCACCAAGCTTAATAGGCCAGAACGTCATGAAGCTGCAGCTAGGAATGAACCTTCTCTCAAGTCTAATATATTTACAGAAGTTGATAATTCTAAAAAAGGGTTTAAATGGGGGCAAACTTACTATGGTGGAACTACATAACATCAGGCATTATATTATTTCTAATGTTGAAGAGGCCGCTCCATGGATCAAGTACGTATAACACTCAGATGTTCTATACTATATTAATGGATCGTGCTTATTGTAGATGGCTAATTTAATTTTGTACCCTTTTCAGTGAGCATTTTGAAGAGCTGAGAAAAATTCATTCTTGTGATGTTGAAAAACACCATAGAGATGAGTTTGTTTATTGGTTTCAGAAACGAGTAAGTACATGCAGGTTTTTACTTTGATGAAATATTGAAGAAATATCTGTTTTGAAGTTGGTTTATCAATGACCCCTTTTATACTAATTAATGTGTACAGATTACGACATTACACAAAGAAGGCAAAGTAATCGATTATTTGTATGCATTATCTAGAGGACCTGATCGTCGGGCACGTTTTTTAGTTGATCATTCATAAATGGCTTCTTCTTTTGAACAGCGTAGGTGGAAAAATATTTACGGATGCAAAACAGTGGTGTTGTTGTTCGGGATGGTGATCATGAGTGGTATGGAGTAATCAAGAAAATGATTTCTGTTGATTTCGAAAAAATCAAGAGGTTCTATTATTTGAATGTGAATGGTTTGATCGGCCTCGTTCCGATCAGAGCCAAAGCAGAGGCTACAAAATGGATTGATACGGAATGATAGATGTTGACACTACTATTTCTCAATTCAAGTATGAGCCTTACATTCTAGCCACCCAAGCAGAACAAGTTTTTTACGTTAGAAGTGTGAAGCAACCTAAATGGGCTACAGTTGTTAAAATGAAGCCACGAAACCTTTTTGCCATGCCCCCTGGAGACAGTGAAAATAATGTCAATGAGACGATGGAGGCTAAGACATTATTTGATGACCGAAGGCTTACTGATATAAATGAGGATATGGCCACATGGGATAGGAATGAGAATGACATTGACGGAGCAACCGGTGATGCTTCTGCTCTTTCAAATTAAGATGACGACGACGATGACCACGACGATGATGATACATATATTAATGATGGTATTGTACCTCCAATATTGAGGGAGGACAGCGAAGATGACGATTTTTTCATATAGATACTGTGTGAGCTAGCTGTACGTGAACTATGTAATGCAACGTTTGTGTTCCGTGGCGATAGATCTTAATGCCACCAACCGGTATTTCGTGGCAACGTATCCTAATACAACGATTGTGTTTCATGGCGATAGATCCTATCACCACGAACTTGTGAATCATGGCATAAGTTCCTAATGCAACGTTTGTGTTTCGTGGCGATAGATCCTAATGTCATGGACTGGTGAATCGTGGCAAAAGTTCCTAATGCAATGATTGTGTTCCGCGGCGATAGATGCTAATGCCACGAACTATTGAATCGTGGCAACAGATCCTAATGCAATGATCGCGTTCTATGGAGATAGATGCTAATGCCACGAACTAGTGAATCGTGTCAACAAATTCTAATGCAACGATTGTGTTCCACGGCGATAGATGCTAACGCCACGAACTATTGAATCGTGGCAACAAATCCTAATGCAACGATCGGGTTCCGTAGCGATAGATGCTAATGCCACGAACTAGTGAATCGTGGCAACAGATTCTAATGCAACGATCGGATTCCGTGGCGATATATGCTAATGCCACGAACTAGTGAATCGTGGCAACAGATTCTAATGCAATGATCGGGTTCTGTGGCGATAGATGCTAACGCCACGAACTATTGAATCGTAGCAACAGATCCTAATGCAACGATTGGGTTCCGTGGCGATAGATGCTAACGCCACGAACTAGTGAATCGTGGCAACAGATCCTAGTGCAACGATCGTGTTCCGTGGCGATAGATGCTAATGCCATGAAGTAGTGAATCGTGGCAACAGATTCGTGGCGATAGATCCTAATGCCACGAACTAGTGAATCGTGGCAACAGATCCTAGTGCAGCGATCGTGTTCCGTGGCGATAGATGCTAATGCCATGAACTAGTGAATCGTGGCAACAGATTCGTGGCGATAGATCCTAATTCCACGAACTAGTAAATCATGGCAACAGATCCTAATGCAACGGTCGTGTTCCGTGGCGATAGATGCTAATGCCACGAACTAGTGAATTGTGGCAACAGATTCATGGCGATAGATCCTAATGCCATGAACTAGTGAATCGTGGCAACATATCCTAGTGCAACGATCATGTTCCGTGGCGATAGATGCTAATGCCACGAACTAGTGAATCGTGGCAACATATTTGTGGCGATAGATCCCGATGCCATGAACTAGTGAATCGTGGCAACATATCCTTATGCAACGATCGTGTTCCGTGGCGATAGATGCTAATGCCCAGAACTAGTGAATCGTGGCAAAAGACCAAGCTTATTGCAACGATTTAGTATTCGTGACAGCACAATCGTTGCAACAGGGCGGAATCCTTGTAGTGCTTGCGCCATATCTCTCTCCTATGTGACAATGAGAGTGCCATCAAAATAGCCCACAATCCAGTTGAACACTCAAGGACCAAGCACATCGATATTCGCCACCATTTCTTGAGAGATCATTCCATCAAAGGAGACAATGCAATTTCCCATGTGAGAACCGATAAACAATTGGCCGATATCTTTACCAAGCCACTAGATGAGAAAAGGTTTTGTGAAATTAGGAGTGAGATAAATATCCTATATTCTCGAAATGTGGCTTAAGTCTTGCACATCTGATTGTAATATTCAAAATTCACACTTGCTTGCAAAAAACTCATCCTCCTCAATTTTTCTACAAATTATTTTGAAATTATTGTATCCTTGTGAATCATGGCCATAGTTTGATTGTTGATTGCTTACTGACCATATTTACAAAGATCTTTTGTGAAATATAGTCCAAAAGGATCAAATCTCCACTAAAAACTCAATATATAGGAATTTTAGGTCTTAGGACCGGACTAGTCCGCTCCAGTGGACTGGGCTAGTTCGGTGGCTTAGGTTGTCCGGACCTAGTCCAGAGGTCGGACAAGTCCCGGTCCCTGAACGGACTAGTCTGGCCCTTGGGCACTTAACCTCCCCAGGGAGCCCTCGACCTCTCCACTTCCATTCAAACACTCTCTCTCCAAAAACGCACAAAAACCGTCTCCCAAACGATGATTTTCGATTCCCTCCACAAAATCTCAATTCCAATAGGTGGATTGAAGCCCTAAGGTGCTTAGGAACCTTTCCCCAAGCATCGAAGACCGATTCCCCACTCACATTTCATCAAATCGAAGATTTGAAGAGGTATTCTTGACCTAACTCAAAAATCCTTGAAATTCGATTCTTTTGAGTCCATTGATAGAAACTTCTTCACAAATGTTGTTGTACACATCAATGTGATCATGTAGCTCCATTTTTGTGGTAGGACTCGTAGTTTTTGCAAAATTTCCCTAGATTAGGGTTCTTGCTGTGAACCGGACTAGTCCGGCCACAGGGCGGACAAGTCCGACGTAGTGCGGACTAGTCCGGCCCCTGGGCGGACAAGTCCGGGTTACACAGTGAAAAACCTAACCTAGGTTGATTTTGTGAATTCTACCAATTTATCTTGACTCCTTGGACTTATACACATTCCCTTCATTCTCTTGTCAGAAATCATTTTGGACAATGAATATGTTCCTCCTTCTGACTTTGAGACCGAAGCGGAGAAGCAGGCTCTCTTTCGCCGAAAGCAAAGAGAGGATCAAGAGATGGCTGCTGCATACTTTGCCTCTCAGAGGGCAAAGAAGACGCAACATGAGGAGCACAACTCTGCTGCTGCCGAGGCTACCCCGGAAAGAAAGAGGCTTGTGAGCTTGGGTGAGCAAGCCACGTCTCAGGGGGCGAGGACCTCCAAAGATAAAGGCAAAGCCCCAGTTGATGCTGCACCCAAGAAGAGGGTGATTGTGGCCAAGAAGGCTGCAAGCAAAGTCAAGAAGGGTGCCCCTCAACCCATTGGCCCCTTGAGGATGTCCTCTCCTGCACGGAACCTAAATCGTGCAGCTGCCTTCGATGCCAACATCTTCAAGGGCAAGGGGGCTGAGAAGGCACGCAAGCTGCGGAAGATCAATGTTTATCAGCGTGACAGGAGCACAGTGGATCCCCGGTTCTAGTGTGACTTCCACTGCGACTACTACAGGACGGTCTATATGACCAAGCAGACTCCTGTCAGACATGCTCAGTGGATCGGCTGGGACTACATGGCCCAGAAGGATCATCAAGCCTTCAATGCTGTGATTGAAGCCGTTGAGAGGCACGGCTTGAAGAAGTTCATGGACTTCCAGTAAGACTGGAATGTGGAACTCATAACTCAGTTCTACTCCACTCTATACTTCCACACCAATGGAGACAAGAGGATTACCTAGATGACCCATGGTGAGCAGTACTCCACCACCTATTGGGAGTTTGCTTAGTTGCTTGACTTGGAGGGCCAACTGGATAATGATATCATCATTTCAAATCTGAAGCCAGTTGATCGGGACACCCTGGAGTATATGTATCCAAGTCATGCACAGTATGAGGCCGGGCACATCAGAAACATCAAGCCCTTCTATATTGTGCTCAATCGGGTCCTCAGAAAGACCATTGCCCCCAAGGATGGAGATGCGGGGATAATACAAGGCAACTTGAGGCACTTAATGGTCCTCATTGATGGAGATGTCCGCTTCAATGTGGTGGACAATATCTTTGATGACATCTTCAACATCTCTCACACCCCCAACCGATCATGTGGATATGCTTCATACATTATGTACATGATCGAGAAGATCTCCGGGCTCACATTCAAGAAAGATATTATTCACCGGAGGCTTCAACCTCAACTCCTCCTCCGGAGTCGGCTGCTCCTAGGATGAAGAATGCGGATCCTACCGCTTCTTCCTCTCGCTTCGTGCCATCTCCTCCACCACCTCCGTCTTCGACACAATGCGGGAGTGGCTTCTTCAAGTGCTTCAAGGCTCTCTTCTCCTCTTACAGGAAGACGGAAATTCGGCAACGTCGCATGGAGCGTCGCAATGAGAAGTATCTCAAAGCAATGTGCGACAAGCTGGACATTCCAATGTCCCCTGCCGAGGAGAGCGATGGTGAGCTCACTTCCTTTCCGGAGTTCACTACCGAGGAGCTTGCTCAGTTTGGAGAAGCTGGGACTTCCACCGCGGCCCCGACCGATGATGACGAGACACATCTTGACCCAGAGGCCAAGGATAGTGACAGCGAGCACCAAGGCGACAATGACGACTACGACTCCGACTCCAACAATGAGTAGACCTAAGGGCCCCTTCCTCTCTTCTTTTCCTTTTTAGTGTCTTGATACCAAAGGGGGAGAGATTGCTGTTGACGGATCCTAAGATATACTAACAAATCATGCCCGACAACGGTGCTAGAAATGCTTGTTGGTATTTCTTATGCACCATTAACTAAACATCTCCAACTGATGTGTCAGAAATGCTTGTTAACAGTTCTATTGGATCACAGAGTGAATTCCGCAAGTGCACGGAGGTATCATTGTAGCATTTCCCCTTAAGAGTATTCCCAAGAGTGTCATTTATTTGATCCCAAAGGAAGGCAGGGAAGAGATATAACAATCATCGAGTGGAAAGGGTAGAAAGGTCTAGGTAAGAATCTAGTAAGGATGGATAAAATAATAGTGGAGGTAGTGTGACACACACAAAAGCTTTCAAGTCTAAGGGGGGTAAGAGGATCCTAGAGGTTAGTTAAGGTTGAGAGTTATGGAGGTACTCCTACTATGCTCTATTGTACATATACATAGTCTAAACTAATTATCCATAAGCTAGATCAATAGTGAATACTTATGCTATGTGGTTCAACACATCGGGCACGGGCTTACCCCTAGCAATACTAGGGCGACTCCCGCCAAGAGCCTGTGGCATAGCCGAACGTGGAGGATTACAAAGTACAAATAGGGCTCTCACCACCTACTGCCTACCTCTTCAATCCGTGGGTCTACGAGACATCCAATGCTACTTAGCTATCCTAGCACCATGCTAGCATATTAAGTAATTATCTTAAGATTCTAGGAACAATCCATCCTAAGGCAATGAATTGAATCATCATTAAACCAATGTTGATACACAACATAATTATCCATACTAACCTAGTTATGTTATAATTAACTAGACTATAGTGGGGGTCTATAGGTTCTATGATAATGAGATATGTTCATGATGAAACAGTCATAGAAGATATACCTTCCACATACATGGACTCCACAATCAAACAAGAAATGCTTTGCTTAAGTATATGTATATGTAGAGACTAAAGATACTATCTTTATTATGCATAAAGTCACAAATACAAGAAAGAATACATGAGCCATACCTTTCCCAATGTAGGATTGGGAACAGAGAGACTCCTTAGTCCTTTCCCAATTTGGCCTTGGGACTAGAGACTCTCCTCTCTAATACTTAACTCCTATAAGACTATGGATGATAGTGTATACAATAGAGATGAAGCTCAAGTGGTGTGTGTTGAAGTGAGGGGTAGGGGGTCCTATTTATACTAGTGTTGAGGTCGGTTGCCGCCACCAAAAGCGCGCGAATCAGTCACCATTGACTCCTTCAAGCCAGGAGGAGCCAACACGCGTCGTTTGACCGCGTTTGGCGCCAGGAAGGGGCGGCCGAACCCCTGGTTCGGCTGACCTGGTCAGCACTCCAAACATGGAGTGCTTCCTCCAGGTGGCTGCCAGGTGGGCCCCCTTGATGTATATGGGTGATACACCGTTGGATCTCCTCGGATACTTCTGTTTGTGGGCCATTTGATCCATGGGATGCCATGTGTCATCGCCTGATTGGCTAGGATGATATTTTATAGGATTGGTCCCTCTACATTTCCTCATTTCCTACATAAAATTCTGCATACACATATTTCTCCAAGTACAAGTGGAATTGGGTTAGGTAGAAAGGTGATGTGTGCAAGAAATGACAAATCCTTCACATAATTGAGTTAAATTGACGAATGAAATTGATATATAACAGTCGTCAACAAACTCCCCCAAGCTTATCCTTTGCTCGTCCCGAGCAAAGTCAAGACTTTAGGTTGATGATCAGGAGTTGCTACAATATCTTATTTTCAAAAGTATCTAATGCACAACAAGATACTCTACCTAGTATTGCAGAAATTGGCTATGATACTCTACCTTTCTTAACTTATCATGGGGCTTATGCTTTTTCATATTCATGATTAGTTGAAAGGTAGAATAGCAAATGGAGCAAACATAGCCTAGAAATCAAGTTCCACTTAAATCCCAGAGAATTCAATTTAGATATTAAGTACCTCAATTTGATTCTCCCAATCACTCCTTTGTGGATAGTGGAAATAATTCCTCACCAAAGCATTGTGCCTCTACTATTCCTACTCATTGAATATGGCTTGTATGTGGAGCTTGGTAAGGAAAGTAAGTAGACATATTTGCATCACATATATTGCTAAGTCAAAAGAATAAGCCTTAGGATAATTCAAATCAAAACTTTTTGATTCAAGACTAGTGCTTGTGTGATGGAGTGGAAGTAGATGTGGATACTTGAGATAACTTCTTTTTGGTATAATCTCGCTTTCTTTTGCAGGGATGAAACATGGCTACTTTTCTTTTCTCTTTGTTTTTTCATGCTTATGATGTAAGCATTTTTTTCATTTTCTTTTTGTAGCCATGTCTTCTACTCCCTTTCTTTGCAATGAATTTTGAAGAGAGTGCTAAACATGAATAACATGTAGTTTCTCTTTTTGTTGTGGTATGGTGGATATGATGGACGTTTTGCTTACTTCTAGTGTAGAAGTATAGCATGTGCAAGTGAATTCTTGAATCAAAAAGAGTTGAATGATTTCTCACATAGGTCTCTACTAGTTTGACTAGGCTCAGTGTGAAAGCAAATAGCATATGCATAAGGTTTTGTCTATGTATGAACATCATATGGCTTTGGTAGGTATTTCCAACCAATTGAGGGGAACTTAAATCTTTTTAGAATTTCTCCGGAAATCTAAGTTTTACTTTCAAACTAAAACTAGCAGCCCTATTACTAATTCTAATCTTGCAACAACCTAGAATTAGATTAAGATTTTGCTACCCACAATTTCCAAATTAAGGTAAAAGTATTTCAAACCAATGAAAGCAATATTCGGAGAGTAGCAAGTTGTAAACTAGAGAGTTAGGAAAATAAAACAGAGCAACTGTTCATCATTTCATCTATGCAAATTCTAAATCATTCTTACCGCACATCTTTATTTGATGAAAGCAAATCTAACCTTTTTTTTAAATGCAAGGTGGATGATGGATGGATGGAAAATAAATATGCAAGGAATGTGATACAAGTTACCTCAAGTGGGGGTCCTCCCCCAAGCTTGTTCTTCAACTACCTCCGTGATAAGGGTTGAACCCTTGATGGCGGAAGTACGCTGCAAGATCGACTTGTTGTTGTTGTAGCGCCGTGTTGAAGTTGGTGAATTGAGCATCCATGTGTTGTTGCCAATCCTGGGTACCTTGAACATGCTCCTGGAGTGTGCTGTAGATGTCACCTGTTCTCACTTCAAGTTCTCCCATATGTCTGGTGAGGTTCGTCATTCCATGGCTATAGTCATGATGACTTCTAGCCGAAAAGGAACGACGTCCTCTCATGGACGTTGGGGGCAAGCTGCTAGAGCTTGAAGTGGATAAGGGTGGATCCCTTTGCCATTCTTGCCAAGATTATCCCCCAGTCTCATACGTCGGAGGTTGAGTCCATCCAGGCGCATAACTCGTTGGGTTCTCTTCCTCTTGGTATTCATGGACCAGAGAGATTATTGGTGGCATGCCTGTGGCTGCAACCCTCGCACGATTCCTTGTTACCCTGCTAGAGACATTACTTCTTCTTACTTCCTCAAGGGGAAGAATATTAATGGTTAGCCTACGACATTTGTACAAATGAAAATCCGAGTTAGGTAACCAAATTTCATTGACAAAGCGGGGATAGAAAAACATCAGGGAGCCATCATGATCATGCTTAAGTGTATGTCCTTGCACTAAATAGTCTTCATCAATTAATTCGCTTTCAGTTTCAATATATTCAAATGAAGAGTATTTAAGTGCTCCTACCCTATCAGCAATATGAGTAATCAATGAAGTGCATTCAATTGGTCCTGATTTTGAAATGTAATCTAACCATTGTGTCATTATGGCTTTGACTGGAGCAACTTTTATCTTTTTAGTCATGGCAAACAAATTTTAAATTCATCATCTTGCACAACCCTAACATCTCCCCTAGGGAGCATAGTCATAGACACCCATCTATGCATGAAGCGTAAGGTAGGGTTTTGGATGTGGCTATTCCTAGGAGCCCTACATGTGACCTCACTAGTTAGCTCATGCCAAAAACTTTGTTTGTTAAACTTAGGCAAATTGTATAAATCTAGCAAACACCGTTTATGGAAGCTTAGGATGCTAACTAATTCTTTCCATAGGATGTTGTATTCTTTTTGAAATAATCTAAAAGTAATACCATCAAATCCTATTCTTAGTGTGCAAAGGAACTGGATAGTGAGAAGGCGTGAACCTTTCTCCTCTATGTGAGCAAAGTCATCAAATCCAATTGCATGCCAAATGGAAAGAAATTTGGAGTCCATACCTATTTTGGAGATCAAATGTGGATCGTAAGCCTTGGTGTGGCGGAACTCACGATCTTGGAGAAGCCTGCGTGCTTGATCTTCAAATTCGCTTCGTATGTCGAGGTCATTGTCATGAAGAAGTTGGTGTGGGTTGCTTCTCTCTTCCATGGGAGTGTCCTCACACACACTTCTCCTCCTTGGGCTTGTACCCATGGAAGAGAGGCGTGCACTAGAACCTTCACCATGGCTTGAGCTTGCAGCCTCCTTCCTCTTTCCAAACAACCTCTTCATGTCTTTTTGAGTTCAACAAGCAAGAACAAAACAAGGCGAGAAAAATCTGAAAAGAAGCGATGTTTGGAAAACAAAACTCTCTATGAATTTTCTCCTCTTGAAAGCTTGAGTGTAAAATGCAAATTCAAACAAAAGAAAATCTTTTTGGGGATGGATTTGAGCAAGCGTGTTGCAATGAAGAGCAATAAAAACAAGGTGAGCTAGAGAGTGACTTGGGGAGGTGTAAAATGATGTGGTGTGTGAAGAGAGGTGCTCCTCACGACCACAATTTATAGGGTGCACCGTCCAAAGGTCACTTGGGGTTCAAAATATAGCCGTTGGAGGAAGGGGAGCCAATTTGGCTCCACTCCCTGTTCGGCCGACCACGGGGTTCGACCGACTTGACAGGTGGCCCCCCTGGTTCCCCTTTTTGCAAGTGGCTACCCAACGGCTATAAAGTTAGCACGTTGGTGAAATGCCACATGTGCAGCTCAGAAAAATTATTTTTCAAATCCAATAAAAAAATTTCTTTTGAAAAGAAAGAAAAAATAATAGTTGAGAATATAAGATTCTCAACTTGCTAGGAAAAATCAAATATGCAACGAGAAAAATCCAAATGTGGTGGAAAAAGAAAGAAAAATAAAGTGGGATAACTACCAATTTAACCTATTGGCGTAGGTCTCACCACCGTCCGATGAGATGGACATTCCTCCGTCTTCATTTCACATCCGGGCCCGGAGGAATGGGCTCGAACAGCTTGTCTTGCTTCTTCCGCCATTCCTTCTTTGGTGGCTTGGTGGACTTGGGCCTTCAGGAAGGTCCAGATGATTTCATCATCTTTGGATATCGGCGTGGTCGGAACGACGAATTCTCCTCGTAGATTAATATTCACACGAATGCAATGAGTGAGTCCACCTTTGGAGGTGTGACTTCGACCTCTCTGATGTGTTTACCATTCGGCCCATACTTGATTCGAATCATGGAGCATTGCTCTAATTTTGGCCGAAAGTTAAATTTTTCCTCCTTGCCATTGATATGGAAGTGGATTTCTCCAGCTCCCACATCTATGCGAGCTTTTGCAGTGCTGAGGAATGGGCGCCCAAGAATGAGTGATGTATCTTTCTTAGTGTCCATGTATAGAACCACAAAATCCACGGGTATGAAGCAGTTTCGGATCTTCACCGGGACGTCTTCAGCAATACCCGCCGGATAACGGACTGAAGAGTCAGCTAGTTGTAGCTGCATTGGTGTTGGAGTCAGCTCTGTGAAGTTCAGCTGGTCGAACACAACCTTGGGCATCACACTAACACTTGCTCCCAAATCACAAAGTTCCTTGTCAAAGTGGTGAGCCCCAATTGAGCATGAAATGGTAGGACATCCAGGGTCCTTCTACCAGTTGCTCTCTCGTACGGAAATCATGTTGATATTTTTTGTTGGGGGTTCTGGCTGGCCTGGCATCTTTCCATTCTCCATCGGAGGAATAGCAACTGCCAGCTGAGCCAACTGAGTCTCGAGCATCTTGTTGAAGCTCAGTTGATTCTTGAAGGCTGAGGATAGTCCTTCAATCTTGGTATTGATGTTTTCCAGGGTCTTGTCATTAGTTGACAGCTTCATGGATAGGGCATCGTTGATCTTGAGCTGGCTAATGGCAAGTTCTCTCAAGTTGGGCTGATTTCCAGGGTTGCAATTGTTGTTGTACCCTCCTTGAAAGAATGGGCGTTGTTGACCCCACCCTTGACCTCCTGGATGATAGCCATTGTTGTTGTTGAAATTTCCATTGTGGGCGAGGTATAGGGCATCCTCATGAGTTTTTGGGCAATCATTGCCCATATGACCCGTGTTGCCACAGACTTCACACGTGATGTGAGAGTCTAGGGCATAGGCATTGCCAGCCACTTCACCACTGGCTTGTCCATCAATTTTCTTCATTAGGAGGTCCAATTTTGCAGCGATCGTGTCCACCTCCTTCAAGGTGTGCATTCCTTGCTGTCGGGTATGGAGACGCTCATCGTTCCATCCCATGTTGGACACCATCTTCTCAATAAGATATTTATCTTTTGGCACCGTCAATGAGAAGAAGGCTCCTCCAGCAGGAGCATACAAATGGTCACGAGCTGATGGGATCAACCTGTTATAGAAATTCTAAATAAGGAGCTAGTCATCCATCCCATGGTGGGGACAGGCTAGGATGTATTCCTAAAGCCTTTCCCATGCCTCGGGAATAGATTCCTTGAGCTCTTGCTGAAAGCTGGAAATCCTTCCACGTAGGGCATTGGTTTTGCCCAATGGGAAGAATTTGGCAAGGAATGGCGTAGAACACTTCTTCCAAGTGTCTACAACACTTTGGTTCGTGTAGAACCACTGTTTCGCTCTCCCAAGGAGAGATAACGGGAACAGTCTCAGACGGACCGCATCCGGAGACAGGTGTGTGATCTTAAAAGTGCTGCAGATCTCGAGGAATTGTTGTAGGTGAGCACTTGCATCCTCGTTAGCCTTCCCACAGAATGGGTTGGCTTGAACCATAGTGATAAGGACAGTTTTTATCTCGAAGTTCACATCTCCCGTGTTAATAGTGGGCCCAATAGGCACATTGTTAGCAGAGGGAGGTGAGAACTCACGAAGGATCTTTTAACCCATTGGCATTTGGATTGTTGGTGCAAAAAATGCTGGCTTGCTTTGCCGCTCGAATATTCTGAGGAGTAACGACACGGGGTCGGTCTCTCAGAAGAGATTCGGGATCTTCAACAAAGTTTTCTGGCAGGCGGAAACCATACATACACTACCCTATTTTCACATTTAAAATAAATGCGAAAACAAAGAATGGTTATCCTACTACAGTCCTACCCAGGGTTCTATCCTATTCACTTAGTCATGTTATATATCTATTTGCCTTCCCCGACAATGGCGCCATACATGCTTGTTGACGGCTCCTAAGATATACTAACAAATCATCCCCGACAACGACGCCAGAAATGCTTGTTGGTATTTCTTGTGCACCATTAACTAAACATCTCCAACTGATGTGTCATAAATGCTTGTTAGCGGTTCTATTGGATCACAGAGTGAATTCCTCAAGCGCACGAAGGTATCATTGTAGCATTTCCCCTTAAAAGTATTCCCAAGGGTGTCATTTATTGGATCCCAAAGGAAGGCAGGGAAGAGATATAACAATCATTGAGTGGAAAGGGTAGAAAGGTCTAGGTAAGAATCTAGTAAGATGGATAAAATAATAGTGGAGGTAGTGTGACACACACAAAAGCTTTCAAGTCTAAGGGGGGTAAGAGGATCCTAGAGGTTAGTTAAGGTTGAGAGTTATGGAGGTACTCCTACTATGCTCTATTGTACATATACATAGTCTAAACTAATTATCCATAAGCTAGATAAATAGTGAATACTTATGCTATGTGGTTCAACACATCGGGCACGGGCTTACCCCTAGCAATACTAGGGCAACTCCTGCCAAGAGCCTATGGCATAGCCAAACGTGGAGGATTACAAAGGACAGATAGGGCTGTCACCACCTACTGCCTACCTCTTCAATCCGTGGGTCTACGAGACATCCAATGCTACTTAGCTATCCTAGCACCATGCTAGCATATTAAGTAATTACCTTAAGATCCTAGGCACAATCCATTCTAAGGCAATGAATTGAATCATCATTGAACCAATGTTGATACACAACATAATTATCCATACTAACCTAGTTATGTTATAATTAACTATACTATAGTGGGGGTCTATAGGTTCTATGATAATGAGATATGTTCATGATGAAACAGTCATAGAAGCTATACCTTCCACATACATGGACTCCACAATCAAACAAGAAACGCTTTGCCCAAGTATATGTATAAGTAGAGACTAAAGATAATAAAGTCACAAATACAAGAAAGAATACATGAGCCATACCTTTCCCAATGTAGGATTGGGAAGAGAGAGACTCCTTACTCCTTTCCCAATTTGGACTTGGGACTAGAGACTCTCCTCTCTACAACCTAACTCCTCTAAGACTATGGATGATAGTGTATACAATAGAGATGAAGATCAAGTGGTGTGTGTTGAAGTGAGGGGTAGGGGGTCCTATTTATACTAGTGTTGAGGTTGGTTCCCGCCACCAAAAGCGTGCGAATCAGTCACCATTGACTCCTTCAAGCCAGGAGGAGCCAGCACGCGTCGTTTGACAGCGTTTGGCACCAGGAAGGGGTTGGCCGAACCCCTGGTTCGGCCGACCTGGTCAGCACTCCAAATGTGGAGTGCTTCCTCCAGGTGGCTGCCAGGTGGGCCCCCTTGATGTATATGGGTGATACACCATTGGATCTCCTCGGATACTTCTGTTTGTGGGCCATTTGATCCATGGGATGCCACGCGTCGTCGCCTGATTGGCTAGGATGATATTTTATAGGGTTGGTCCCTGTACATTTCCTCATTTCCTATATAAAATGCTGCATACACATATTTCTCCAAGTCCAAGTGGAATTGGGTTAGGTAGAAAGGTGATGTGTGCAAGAAATGACAAATCCTTCACATAATTGAGTTAATTGATGAATGAAATTGGTATATAACAGCCGTCAACAATTGCTTGGAGATAGCTTGGATGGGCACTTAGATCTAGGGGAGAGATATAGTGAGTGAGATGAAGGGGGAGAGCTTAGATAGATTAATGTGTGAGAGTATTGATCTATGTTGGACTTATTATGTTTTTAAAACTCATTTCAAGTTGTATTTTAAGACTAAATCTATGTATTCATGTATCTTGCCTAAATTTGTGATGTGTCGCTTCATTTAAATGTCTATTTTGCATAATCATTGTCTTATCACACTTTATGAACACATCACTTAGGCACCCCACCATAACATGTATACGTATGAGAACTCTCTCAATCTCTCTTACTCATGATGCATACATTGAGGGGGAGTCACTCATACGAATACATGTTATGAAAACAAATTATTATCTTTGTTGTTGAAGTCTTAATGTGTTGTCATCAATTCACCAAAAAGGGGGAGATTGAAAGTGCATCTAGGCATCCCCGTGGGTTTTGGATGATTGATGACGACAATTAAGAGGCTAATGAGCTAAGTTGATCTTAAGCACAGGTACGAGAATTGAAATGAGATGAAAACCCTCAAAAAGGAAAAGGAGAAAACGAGCGTCAAAGACTCAAGCGTAGAAATTAGGGTTTCTATGGTATTGAGCTTATATGAGCTGTATCATGTGAGAGGGTGATTGTATCATGTGCAATGAGATCATACCAAGGGGCTCAAAGTGGTGGTTTAGAGAAAAACCTCAGTGAGAAGCCTAAAATGAGAAAAACCCTAGGAGGTCAGACTAGTCTGGGCCTCAGGGCCGAACTAGTCTGACCATGGCAGACAAGTCCATTTTGAGACGGACCAAACGTCTCTGGAGTGAACCTGGGTGAATTTGGAGCTAAGTCCGAGAAGTCCGGACTTGTCCATTTTTGGACGGACCAAAGCTCTCTGGAGTAGTTCAGACTTGTCCGTCTGGGTACAGACTTGTCAGTTTAAGACTTAGTGTGACAGACCGAGAGAAACCCTAGGGGGCCGGACTAGTCCGCCCCTGTGGCCGGACTAGTTCGGTCCAACCCAGAAAAGTCCATTTTGGAACAGACCAAGTGGTTATGTTCCACTTCGGACTAGTCTGTTGTCTAGTGACCGTTAGAATTTGGAAATTTGGCGGGTAGCGTGACGACCGTTGCTCAGTGTGGTAGTTGTCGGGAATGACCAGGGGTCAGTGGTCCCATAGGGCCGGACTAGTCCGGGGTCTGAAGCCGGACTAGTCTGCCCCTTTGATGATGTAAGCAAAAAGGGCTCGGGACCTCTATAAAAAGGGGACCCCCGGGCTCATTTGATCAAGTCTTGAAACCTAGCGCCGCCACAAGCATCCTAGAGCCTTCCAAAGCCTTCTACTCGTCCTACTAACTCTCTAAGAGCAAATCTTGAAGAGATTAGGGTTTGGGGAGGAGAGTAAAGGAAGATCATCGCACTTTGGCTCTCGGTTTGATCTCTTGCATATTGTGTTGTGTTGTGTGGCTTGTGTGAGTTGAGCTTCTTGTGCTCCTCTTGTATTGATTTGTGGGAGCCTCAAGTTGTGAGCAGCCCCATCAAACTTGGTGATTACCCATTGATATAGTGGAAACCAAGCCGGCCATCGTGGTGGCTTGGTGAGAGAAGGGTCAAGTGAGACCCGGTCCTAGTGTGGATTTCTCAATGTGGAGGTAGGATTCTTCGTGGAGCTGAACCACGGGATAAATCTCGTTTCACTTGTCTTTCGCTTTTCGTGATCACTAGTTTTGCTATTAGGGTTCACTTTGGTCTTATTGCCCTACACTTTGATCATTATCGTAAACTTGCAATCTAAGTGTTTAAACTTTACAATTTGAGCCTTACAAGTTTACTACACATTGCTCATATCATTGGTGAACTTTAATTCCGCAAATAACCTGTAGAAATCAAGTTTTAGGGTTTCCACCCTGTGCTGAATGGACTAGTCCGACCCTGTGCAGACTAGTCCGGCCATAGAAATTTGGTTAAGTGATTTCAGGTATTATTGCCTATTCACCCTCCTCCAGGCGACTTTCAATATATGCTGCAAAAACCAATTCTTACTGGAAGACTGGGGAAATGGGCACACTCTTTAGTTGAATACGATATGATATATGAGCCATTACGAGCAATGAAGGGGCAAGTAGTCTCTGATTTTACTGTGGATCATTATGTTAAAGTTGATTGTGACATGCAAGTTGTTGAGATGTGCCCATGGAAATTATTCTTTGATGAATCAGATTGTGGGAAAGGTCAAGGGTTTGGATATGTGATTGTTTCGCCAAATGAAATAGTGTATGATTTTGTTATTCGGCTAGATTTTACATGTACCAACAATCAGGCTGAATATGAAGCATTGTTAAGTGGTTTAATACTTGATATGGGAGTGAGAAACATAGAAGCTTTTGGGGACTCAAAATTAGTTGTGCAGCAAATAAACAGGAACAAACAATGTTTAGATGGAGTACTGAATTAGTACCGTGAAAGGTGCGTAGATATTATAAGAAAATTGGAATATTTTTTGCATTGTTCATGTACCTAGGGAGAATAATTTGAGGGCTAATTCGTTAGTGCAACAAGCTTCAGGTTATGGAATCAAGCAAGGAAAATTTTTAATTAAAGCAAGACCAATGTTACATATAGTTTCAGATATCCAGGAGGATCACAGTAATTCGGCCAAGAGTGATGAAAGTACGGTGAATGATTGGACACATGTTTTAGTTGAGTATATAAAATATCGTAGTACTTGTAGAAATAGAAAGATCCGGCATCATGCATTGAAATATACTTTGATAAATGTGAATTGTATCACCGAACCATAGATGGTCTTTTGCAAAAATGCTTAGGAGAGGAGCAATTTAAATTAGCAATGGGAAAGATACATGAGGGTATGTGCGGCATGCATCAGTGGGCCCATAAGACGAAGTGGATGTTAAAAGAACAAGTTTTTATTGGCTGACTATGCTAAATGATTGTTTTAGATATTACAAAGGATGTGAGGCTTGTCAAAAATTTGGGAACATACAACTAGCACCGGCTAGCATTTTACATCCTATTATAAAGTCGTGACCATTCAAAGGATGGGGTCTAGATTTTATTGGTGAGATACATCCCTCATCATGGAAAGGGCATCATTTTGTTTTGGTTGCAACTGATTATTTTTCTAAGTGGACAGAGGCTGTACCACTGAACATATGACTCACAAATAGGTAATCAGATTTGTATTGGAGCATATTGTGTATAGATTCGGCATTCCACAAACATTGACTACAAATGAGGGAGCTTCTTTCATGTCTCATCAATTTAGAGAATTTGCCGAATTACTTAGGATCAAGTTGCAAAACTCATCACCATATTATGCTCAAGTATGGACAGGTCGAGGCTAGCAACAAAATTTTAATTGGGTTGATCAAGAAAAAGATAGAAGAAAATCTGAGGAGATGGCATGATGTGTTGTTTGAAGCATTATGGGCTCATAGGATTTCCAAACATGGCACCACCAAGGTAACTCCTTTTGAACTTGTTTATGGGCAAGAAGTTGTACTTCCTCTTGAAATTAATTTACAAGCATCCAGAATAGCACAACAAAATGCTCTGTCGGCTGTAGAATATAATGATTTAACACTACAAGAAACGATCAATAGGGCGTCGGGGCCGAAGGATATAAGGAACTAAAGACGTCGGTAAACTGTAATCGACGACAGTAATTAAAAATGTCGGTCTTCTGAACTAGGCCGACGGTTTAATTAAAGGAGTCGGGGCAATCACATGCATCGACGACTCTAACTTTAAATCCGCTGTGGCCTCGTCTCCCTCGCGGCCTCGCCGGCCACCGCAGCTTTGTCTCCCTCGCGGCCTCGCCGACCGCCGCAGCCTCGCAATCTTCGTGCCCAGCCATCGTGGCTTCGTCTCCCTCGTGGCCTCGCCGACCGCCGCAGCCTAGCTGTCTTCGTTCCTGACCACCACGGCCTCGCCGGCTCGGTGGTGCTATGCCGCCAACTCTCCCTCAACGCCATCGTCCGCGCCCACCCTGTCGACCATCAGCACTACGAGAACCACTTCAATGCTTGTGTTCATCTTATTTTAGCAGATCTGGAGCTCACACTGATATTTTGTTCTTGTGTTCATTTTTTGGACTGAGATACGGAGTTCATATGTTCATGCTTGTGTTAACATCTGTAAACATTTTATGCTCATACTGAGATTTTGTCCTTGTATTATGAGATTGATACTGAGAAATCCGATGCTTGATAACATTTGTAAATTTCTTGTGCTCCGACATTTGTGTTCATCAGCCATCAGTACAGTGCAAAACATCGATGCCTCGGTGCAAAAAAACTAATAAATAAAGCTGCGGTTAAAAATAAATAAATAGAGCTGTCGGTTTGGTCAGAGAACCGACTGCTCTAAATGTTAAAAGCGTCGGCAGTGTGCCAGCCCGACAGCTTTAGTGATTTAAAGCTGTCAGGGCACTGTAACCGACAGCCTTAACTCTTACGTGCGTCGGGACCGACAATTTTATGAGTTAAAAATGTCGAGTTAAAAGTGTCGGATAAAGCTGTCGGTACACTGACAGCTATAAAATATAGCTCTCGGCTACAGTACACAACCGACGGTCATACACCCGATGCCTTTTTTCTCGTTTCCTGTAGTGTAATGATGGACAGAATAGATGAGATACCTAAAAGCCGACTCAAAGCATTGAGAGAAATTGAAAAACAAAAATGAAAGGTGGCTAGAATGGGGATTTAGTATGGAAAACCATTTTGCCTGTGGGGACAAGGGATAATAAGTTTGGAAAGTGGTCACCTAGCTGGGAAGGGCCATATAGAATTGCAGGTATTGTCCCTGAGAGTTCATACATTGTGGAAACATTGCAAGGAGAAAAGGTATGCAAGGCTTTTAATGGTAAATATTTGAAAAAAATATTATCCTAGCATATGGCAAGGAGCATAATTTTATTTCAGATTTCATGGCCGATAAGTAAGTTATCGTTCTAGATAGTTGAAAGGTTAATTTGTAAACTAAAATGACTTTAATAATCTAGAAAAAGCCGATTTATTCATTAAATCATCGCTATAGCTGTTTTTTGGCGCACATTGTTTTGCCAAAAAAACAGGGAGGCATGTGTTGGATTTTAATTTTGGCATGTGCGCATATTGAAAAATTTCTGTCATGAGCCTTGGAGAACCTGTCGTTAGCTCAAAGCTATTGATCAAGGCACGTATTGTATAACTCTTATATGACAGGTACAAAGAGCAAGGGAGGAAGGTTCTTGTTGTTTGACTTCTATACGACAAGTGTGGGAAGCCAGGAGCTGTGAAGCAAGATTACCATGGTCTTACTTTTATACAGCAGGTGTGTATCCCATCTGGAAGTTATACGACAACGATATTGTAGGATTGAAATCATGTGAAAAGCTACCAGAGGGGGTGAATGGTAGATTAAAACTTTTTTAGCAGGAATAACGAAAACCTCTTAGCAGAAAATCAATCTGTTAAACCGTGACAAGAGTAGTATATATTATACAGAATCAAGTCTTGAAGAAACGACAATAAGAATCACGGAAAACCATCAAGAAAACTCAAGTTATGATCGAAAGATCGAACAAAGGTCAACCTGTTCTACCCGAGTAAAAACAGATCTATAACACTACAAAGAAACTCGTGTAGATCAGAAACCGCAAATCCAATAACCGTGAAATTTTCACAGATGATATATAATCAAGTTGTGAAGACAACCCAAAAAGAATCACATCAATTGGATCTGTAAAACTCAAGTTATGATAAAAACACCAACGCAACATAGTGTCGTGCAGAAACTCGACGAGAAAAACTTGTCTGAAACAAGTCGGACGAACAAGGCACAAAAAGTTCCTTTAAACTACGAATTTTATTGATCAAAACACAAAAGGAACAGCCCAAAGTCATCTCACCACGATCTTTGGCCTCTCTTGCTTGTATAACCAGCCCTATGGCCAACCCATTCCTAACTAGGACTCTAATCCTACTCATTTTTAACCGAAACTTTACATAACTGCTCAAGACTCTTCCATACACAGATAGAAGCAATCCTAAGACTTCCAAACACCTTATGAACATATCCCACATTCCTAAGCCAACTCAACTTCATGACTTACACGAAATCTAACAAAAAAACTCGAAACTTTCCATAAACGAACCATAACCACCTCAACTGCAGTCTGAGGCATAATCCAGCCGGTTGGACCTTTCCGACCAATTCTTTATGTCCACTTCTCTTCATGATACCTTGGAACCATGTTGCCACGTCCATGCACTCCTTGCACACGTGCAAACACCTTCCAACAACGTCCACGATACCTTCATATGTATTGTTCTTGATCCAAACATGATGCATGACCTCCCGATCAACTCAACCACATTTCCTCCCGAACTTGGTTGTTGAACCTCATCTTCTCCCTAAGACTAGTTCAATGGATCCCATCACCATCCATGTCTTGACCTCAAGAAACACCCGCACATGAATAAACAATCATACTTTGCGAGCCCAAGTACTCGACTTGACTCTCGTTAGTTCGAAAACCATAACACCGTACGTGACCACCTCACATAAGCATGTTGCAAACCATATCAAAATATTAACCACCGTAAACAGCCATAACACTTCAAAAACTTAGTAAAAGAACACTAATCAAACTTCCCATTAGTGTAAAGCAAGTTTGAAATATTGCAAGTTAAAAGCAGAACCACTGTGATCTTGCACCGGACCTTGCCAAAGCTAACCGGATCTTGCGCGAACTTAGCCAAAGTTTGTCGGACCTCACATGGACCTAGCCAGAGCTACCCAAAGCATGCCGAACCTATCACCAGACCTTGCTAGAGCTATCCAAAGCAAGTCGGACCTATTATCGGATCTTGCCGGAGCTATCCAAAGCATGTCGAACCTATTGTCGGACCTTATCGGATCTCGGACCTAGAGTCGGACCTTGTTAAAAAGGGTGTTTTGGCAATATTCAAAACTTTTATCGTAAAAGCCAATGTATTCAGTGCACATAGGTCTCACAATCTCCCCCTTGATGAATGCATTGGCAACACCACTTAGAATTTGAATATTGGCTTATTCACATGAAATGTTTTGAAAACAAATTTCAACCCCTGAAAATCAAATGAGAAAGAAATTTCAAAAATATTTCTCCTCCTATAAATATTTCTATACATATTTCTCCCCCTTTGACAATGTATTTTGCAAGGTTCAAAAGAGATATTTTAATTGGTATGAACACATTATAACATATACATATAAAACAAAGTTCATCCAAGTCATACTATCAAGTAACTTACACTATCACATCAATGAGATACATAAAGTAGTGTAAGCCATGTTACAAATCAAGTGAATTTTCAATTTAAGCAAGTCATGATCTCACAAACTTAACTATTTCAAGACCTGAAAGCATGACACTTGTTGCTGCATTTTTATTTTCTTTTAAGGAACAAAATTGATCTTATGATATTTGCAAGAGATTATATGCCGCATCAACCTTATTCTAACCAACCAAGCCAAGCCTATGTCATTTGACAATCAGAAGCTTAAGGACATAGTTTTAGTCATACAAAACTTCTTCCAAGTTCATATCTAAGTGCAATAATAAGAAATCTCAAAAGAAGAAGTGCGATGCATGCTGTCGGTACCCCGCATACGGGGTACCCTCACACACAGGCTGAAAGTTCCTAGGTACGTTCAGTGGCGCCACGTGTCAGAAGGTGTCGGGCCCCGACCTCCCTCAAGTGCGGGATCCGACACTGCCACGTAAACCACCAAGATAGGACCCGACTCCTCCGGCGGGACGGGCTCCCAAGATGCCATGTGTTCGGGTGGGACCCCATCCTACTATGGGGGTGAGCTCTAGCGCAACCACGTGGCTCGAAGCACCAGGTTGGACGCCTCCCGCAGAGAATGGCTCTGGAGCTACCACATGCCCCGAAGGGATCCGGAGCTGTCACGTGCCTCGAAGGGCTCCAGAGCTGCCACGTGTCACGAAGAACCAAGCCTGACCTCCCCTGGCGAAGACTAGCCCCGAAGCTTCCACGTGTCCCGCAACTCACCCTGGGTAGTGGGGTGCGGGAGTTAAGGGATGGTGCGCCCCATCTAAATCAAGCATTGAAGATAG
Organism: Tuctoria greenei; assembly: GCA_036927565.1. Taxonomy (NCBI): domain Eukaryota; kingdom Viridiplantae; phylum Streptophyta; class Magnoliopsida; order Poales; family Poaceae; genus Tuctoria; species Tuctoria greenei. Next base: position 124,109,228 of record JAYESD010000011.1, on the reverse strand, counting down.
GCACCCACCTCCGGCGGGTAACACGGAGCACGCCAACGGTTAGAGACTGCTACGCCCAATCACAACACAGTGAAGACATCGCAGGCCTACCCCGCTCCGTCAAGTGGGTAGCTTGCGGCGACCAGACAGATGGATGGGGCATCCCCTTACACCATCATCGACTACGCGTGGGCTACTAGCGACTGAGGTGGCAAGATGGCGAGTCTTCATGCCACAGTTAGTGGAAGCTTATGCGCGAAGCCATAGATCTTTCAGATAAGATCTCCCTGGGGCCACCTGTCGGGCCCGGGACCCCACTTGTAAGGCATATGGCCTTGACTATAATAGAACCACACCACCACCGTTACAAAGGATATGCCCATCTACACACACACACACACACACACACACACACACACACACACACACACACACACACACACACACACACACACACACACACACACACACACACACACACACACACCAGCAATACAACCTCAACGTGAGTAGGGAGTTATGCTCTTATGGCCTGAACCACATAAAACCACAGTCTCACACTCTCATGTGCGTGATCACTCGATAGAGGACTAAGCCCTGCCGATCAAAGAACCTCCGCGAGCTACTCCTTAGCAGATCTGGGGGAAGTGTCGCATTAACATTTCGATATTTGGCGCCCCAGGTAGGGGCTTTTTCCCTCAAAAAAGTGGTTGCGCTTTCATTGCAATGGTAAGCATCAATCTTGCGAGCAGTGACAAGATCAAGCCGCAAAAGGTCAACAAGTAGGTTGGCAAAGACGTGGAGATGGAGTTCCAAAATCTTGAACGGGCCGTTGAAACGGTCCACCAGGCTAAGAACCTCACCCTCAACAGCGACTACGAGTGTCGCAAAGCACTCCACATCATCTGTGGGGGATATTGGGAACCCGCATCCCATAATGTGGTAAAGACCTTACGCTGAGCGGTAGCGTCGCTGAATCCTACTGATGCTCTGGCGCTGCATCACAGATGGATGGAGACGCCGATCAGCTTCGACACCTCCGACTGCCCTGAGAACATGGCGGGGGCTGGGCTAATGCCCCTCCTCGTCGCCCCCACCATCGCCAACGTCAAGCTCTACCACATCCTGATAGATTGCGGGGATGACCTCAACCTCATCAGCTGTGCGACCTTCGACAAGTCGAAGATATCTGTGTCCAAGCTTGTTGCATCGAGAACATTCTCAGGGGTAGGGCCAGGGAAGATTATATCATACGGCAACATGCACCTTAGGGTGACCCTCGAGACGCTCGAGAACTCCAGGACAGAAAATATCCTATTCCACGTCATAGAGGTCAGCCTCCCCTACAACGCCATCATCGATAGGCCAACCATGTACCGATTCATGGCAGTAGTCCACTACGGCTACCTCGTCCTCAAGATGCCGACTCTCTCTGGTGTCCTCAAGATCTACGGGGATCGCGCAGCAGTGGTGTCTGCTTTGGAGGAGCTCCAAGCACTAGCAACAGTCCTAGCACCTACCCTGGGCAGTGCTGGACCTAATCAGTCTTCACCGAGCTTGTGTGAGCGCGATTACGTTGCTACACCACGGGTGCAACACTCCGACAACGACTGCGTAGCCATCAAGACTAACCAGATCAGCTCTGATGCTGCCCAGACCACCCGCATTATGGGTAGTCTAGACAGCAAGCAGGAATCAGCGCTCATCGCCTTCCTGCGAGCTAATGTTGACGTGTTTGCCTGGCAACCGTCTTAGATTCTCGACATCCCCAGGGAAGTGATGGAGCACCACCTGAAGATCTACCCTGATGCCCGGCCAACACAGCAGGGGCCACAAAAGTAGTCCATCGAGCGACATAACTTCATCCGCTAAGAGATCAAGAAGCTTCTCGATGCTGGCTTCATTCGGGAAGTCCATCATCCTAGATGGCTGGCCAATCCTATCATCCCCAAAGCTGGTGGGAAGGTTCAGATGTGCATCAACTACACCAACCTCAACAAGGCATGTCCTAAAGATCCTTTCCCTCTCCCTAGGATAGATCAAATCATAGATTCAACCTCGGGATGTGACTTGCTCTGCTTTCTAGAAGCTTACTCAGGGTTCCACCAAATCCAGATGTCTAGAGAGGATGAAGAGCATACCACATTTATAACTGTAGATGGCCTCTACTGCTATGTCTCTGTAAAAACCCTAAATTTTAGAGGATCATCTCAGCTAGGAGACTCAAGTTTAGAAAAGAAATCACAATAGCAAGTGCCAAAAATCAAATCAGTTTCAAACCTATTGGAGGGATTTCAAAATTTAACCTTAGCTACTGTTCAAACTTGAACAAAATACAAATATGAGTTGAACATTGGATTCCTAATATTTCAAATAGTCTCCTTGCAAATTTTCATAATTTTTGAAGCATGTTTGCTATTTAATTCAATGGCTACATTGAATTCCACTCAAATTCGAATTCAAGTTTGATTTCAAATGAAACTTCGTCAAATCAATAATCTGAATTCAGAATTTAATTCTCCATTTTTAACTTGGACTTCCCAAAAAATCTGGCATTTTTTGGATGAATCTAGGTGGAGGAATTGACTGTCCAGTGAAGATAAGGATGAAAGCAGTAGGACCCACCTGTCATGGACTTCTTTTCTGTTTTCCTTTGTTTCATCACAGAGCAACACCTCACGGCATGCAAAATCCACCCAGCTGCCTGTGTGCTTGCTTGATGCCTTGGTTGTGAAGCCAGCTGAGCTGCAGATAAGGGGATAGCTGATCCTTTCACTTGCTCACGGTGCAACACAGCAGCAAGCTTTCTCCTTCTCTGTTTTTCTTTTTCCCGTGCAACCATCTCACTTGTGCTCCCTTGCAGCAGCTGTTCCTGGCCGATTCTCACCTCAGTCCTTGAAGCAAAAAGGTGCGCCAACATTCCTAGATTCTGCTCGCAAAGTTTCAGGTCAAGCCATGGCTCGTAGCTCGCTGCTTTTAGATTTTATGAAAACTAGTTCATACCTAGGTCACTAGGTCGTCGATTTAATTTCGTTTCTAGGTGCAACCCTTTTCCAATTCGTTCATGAATGTTGTTCACCACCTCATGACGCACATCTCAGTCAATTTCAGTAGCATCCATCAAGGATTTTGTAAGACCTATATGTGCTGAATACATTGGCTTGTAGTGAATACACTTGGCTTTGATGATAAAAGTTTTGAATATCACCAAAACACCTTTTTATCAAGGTCCGACTCTAGCTCCGAGCTACAGCAAGGTCCGACGGTAGGTCCGGCTTGGTTTGGGTAGCTCCGGTTACGTTCGATGCTAGGTCCGACAAGCTTTGGTCAGCTCCGGTGAGCTTTATCTTTAGCTCCAGCATGTTTTTGTTAGCTCTGACATGTCTTTGATAGCTCCGGCATATCTTTGTTAGCTCCGGCATGCTTTTGCTAAGCTCCGACGTATTTTGTCTAGCTCCGGTTTTGGGTTGACTAGTTTTGACTAGTTTTTGGTAAGCTCCGGTGCTAGGATCTACTAGTTTTGGTAAGCTCCGGCAGGTGCTTCATTGTACTAGTTTTGGTAAGCTCCGGCGCTAGGTTCTACTAGCTTTTGTTAGCTCCGGCTCAAGCTCTGGGTTGCTCTGGCAAGGTCCGGAACTTGACCGCAGTGCTTCTGTTTTTCATTTGCAATGTTTCGTACTTGCTTTACATTGTTGGAAAGATTGCTTAGTATTCATTTGCTAAGTTTTTGGTGCGTTTTTGGATGATATGGCTGATATCGTTTTGCTATGCTTTGCAACATGCTTATGTGAGGTGCTCACGTAAGGTGTTGTGTTCGGAACTAACTTGAGTCAAGTCGAGGACTTGGGCTCGTATGGATTAGTTGTTTATTCATGTGCAGGTGTTGCTTGAGTTCAAGTCATGGCTGGTGACAGGATCCATTGGACTAGTCTCAGGAGGAGATGAGGTTCCAACAACCAAGTTCGGGAGGAACTGTGGTTGAGCGGGTCAGAAGGTCGCGCAGGATGATTGAATCAAGGGCAGTGCATATGAAGGTCAAAGGAAGATGTTCGCACGTATGCATGAGGTGAATGACGTGGCAATATGCTTCTAGAGACGGATTATGGAAGGAAGATCTGGTCAGAAGGATCGGATTGTATCGGTTGATGACTTTGGCTGCGGCGAAGTCGGTTATGGCTCAGTATGGAAAGTATCGAGTTGGTTATGATAGGATTTCGTGTGGGTCACGAATTTGAGTTGTTTAGGAATGTGGGATACGTTCCTAAGGTGTTTGGAAGTCTTAAGATTGCTTCTATCTGCGTATAGAAGAATCTTGAGCAGTTATGGAAAGTTAAGATTCGTGATCAGAGTAGGATTGGAGTCCTAGTTGATATTAGGTTGGCCTAAGGGCTGGTTATATAAACCAGGGTGCCCAGAGCTCGTGGTAGACGACTTTGGGGCTGTTCCTCTTATGTTCTATTGAATAAAATTCGTAGTTTGAAGGAACTTTTGTGCCTTGTTCGTCCGACTTGTTCCAGACAAGTTTTACTCGTCGAGTTTCTGGACAGCACTACCTTTCGTCGGTGGTTTTATCATAACTCGAGTTTTACAGATCCAATTGACATGATTCTTTTTGGGTTGTCTTCACAACTTGATTTTCAATCATATATCAAAGTTTCACGGTCATTGGATTTGTGGTTTACGATCTACACGAGTTTCTTTGCAGCGTTCCAGAACTGTTTTTTCTCGGGTAGGACAGATTGACCATTGTTTGATCTTTCGATCATAACTTGAGTTTTTCTCGTCGGATTTGAGTGATTCTTTTTGTGTTGTCTTCGTGACTTGATTCTCTCTTATATCTATCACTTTTTTCACGGTGAAACACGTTTATATTAGTCTCACACACGATTTCTTTAACAGATCATTTTTCTGCCAAAAGGGTTTGGGATTTAATTGTTTCTGCCATGTAAGATTTTTAAATCTACCATTCACCCCCCTGGTAGCTTTTCACGTGCTCTTCGATCCTACAATTGGTATCAGAGCCATGGTGCTCTAATCTTTGAGATTTGCACGTGTTTTGACTAATCATCATGGAGAAGTACTCCGCCAATCCTTGTGTGTTTGCTGGTATTGATTTCCAGGTTTGGAAGGCACGCATGGAGGCTTTTATCTAGGCAGAAGGCTTTTCAATATGGGAGAAGGTGTATAAGCCTTATGAAGTGCCACCTAATGATCAAGTCATGGCCACAAATCTACGAGACGTTGACAACATCAACAAATCCCGAAACTTGATCATCCAAGGACTCACTCAAAGCGACTTTGATCGTGTCGCACACCTCCGATCAGCATACGATGTTTGGAGCGCTCTCTGTGATTACCATGAAGGCTCCAACACAATCAAAGAGGTAAAACAAGATATGTTCAAAAAGGAATATATGCGTTTTGAGATGCAACCCGGTGAGTCTATCGATGACCTCTTTGCTCGTTTCAATAAAATTCTCAGCAACTTACGTAGTGTCAATGTTAATTTTTCTGGTGCTGAGAATGCTAGGCAACTTCTTAGTGCATTAGACATGTAAATTTGGGAGATGAAAGTAACATCTATTCGTGAATCTACTGTCATGAGTTCTCTTACATTAGATGCACTCTATTCTAAACTAAAAACTCATGAAATTGACATTCTAGCATGTAAGAACCCAAATAAGTCTATTGCATTTGTTTCACAACATGATATGTCTAGCTCCGACCAATCATCATCTTGCAATACTCTTGCTTTGTTGTCCTCACTAACCCTGGAACAGATCGAAGAATTTCCAGAAGAGGAGTTGGCACTCATCTCTACTAGATTCTCAAAAGCATTGCAAAATGTGAGAACTAGAAGGAGAGGAAGCTCCGGACCTCAACGCTATTTTGAATGTGGTAAAACAGGACACTTTCGTACAGAATGCCCTAACCTTTCAGGTCCGATCACCCGGGAAGAAAAACAAAGCAAGGTACAGACCTCCTCTGGAAATTCCAACAAGAAAAAGAAGGGTACCATAGGACGCAAGATGATTAACAGCTTCATCACCGCACTTCAAGAACTTAGTTCAAGTGATGTAGACTTTGAAAGTGATGAAGATGATGACGATCTGGCCAACTTATGCTTCATGGCGGGCAAAGCAAGATCAAGATCAAGTCAGGAGGAAGCAGAACACAACAGTGACGATGATGAGGTATGTTCAACCTGTAATGAAATGTGTGATGCTATTTCTGGTGCCACTGTTATTGTCAAGAAAAAGGACAAAAAGCTTAGGGACAATGCTGCTAAAATTGAGTCACTAGAATCTGAAATTAATCGTTTGAAATCCTTCATTCCTAGTGATGATTCTTGTTCCTCATGTGACTTAATATATGAACAATTGTCTTCCCTAAGAAGTGCACATTCCTCCACTCTAGACAGACTTGATGAAGAAATTGAAAAGAACAAAAAGCTTGCTGCACTTAGTGATAAAAACTTAAAAGATGCTTCTTGTTTTACAGATGATTTGCATTGTTATGCATGTGAAAATCTTGATAAGAAACTAAAAGATGCAATGAATGAAATTTCCACTCTGAACAATGCTTTACGATCTCATGAAGTTAAAAATTGTTCCAATTGCAAACTAAAAGGAAAAACTTCATGTGCAAACTGCCTAGACTTGTCTAAGAAACTTGATGACATGAATAGGACACTAGGTCGGTTTTGTAATGGGAATAAGAATCTAAACTTGCTGCTGAATTCTTCCAAGTATTGCAAAGATAAAACTGGTTTAGGTTTCGATTCTCATGCTCATGCTAAGGCACATCCACCTAAAATTGTAAAGTCATTAGGAAGTGGTTTGATTCAAACAGTTCCTAAACAAAAGAAAGTGGTTTTCAAATCTGCAGGAGTGTTGTCTCATTCGGTATCAAATAAAAATATTGCTTGCTCATCTGGACATGAATACAAAGTTAAATTTCATTGTACCTTCTGTGGTAGAGATGGTCATGTCATAGATTTTTGTTATAGACTAGCTAAACAACAGAAAAAGGAAAGAAAAATTGCTAGATCTTATAACTTTCATGCAATTAGAAAAACACAACCTGCTTTAGTGAGTCAGAAATTTGAAAAGATAGCTTCCGGACCTTCTGGTAAGAAATCCGCAAAAGCAGCTCCGATAGCTCCGAGAGCTCCCGGACCTTCTGTTGTTTCCTTCGGAACTTCAGCTTTTGTTTCTAGAGCTTTAGACTTGTCTTTTGGAACTGCTGCTTTTACCTCCGTAGCTACTGGTTTTTGTGCTAAAAGAGTTAAGAATAGAAAACCTCAAACTTTGACTCATAAACCTGCTGTTTTATCTCAGCTTTCGCGTGTTTTTCCTACTGCACGTCGTGTGACTCAATACTGGATACCTAAATGCCTTTTGACTAACCCCAATATTGAGTCATAGACGTATTGTTCTTCTATGTAGGTTACACATTTGAGGAAGGAGAACATTTGGATTGTGGATTCAGGTTGCTCACGCCACATGACCGGTAACAAAGATTGGTTCTCCTCCCTCTCTTTTGTGTCAGGTGTAGAGAATGTTACTTTTGCCGATAATTCTTCAACTCCTATAATTGCTAAGGGTTCGGTTAGAGTAAATGATCACTACACTTTGAAGGATGTGACACTTGTCAAAAATTTGAAATACAACTTGCTTTTTGTTTCACAATTGCTAGATGAAAATCTGGAACTTATTTTCAATAAAAACTGCTGCAAAGTTGTAAGTTCAAATAGTGAGCTTATTTTTAACATGTCTTGGTTTGGAAGAGTTTTTAAAGCTGATTTTGATTTGTCTTCCTCTAAGCATAGGTGTCTAGTTGCTAATGATTCAAAGGACTTATATTTTTGGCATCGTAGACTTGGTCACGTAGGCTTTGATCACCTAACGCGTGTTAGTGCTCTTGATCACATACGTGGGCTGCCTAAGCTTAAAGGGGACAAAGAAATTGTGTGCTCTTCTTGTAGACATGCTAAGATGGTTGCAGGTTCACATACTCCTCTCACAATGATCATAACAACTGAACCATGTCAACTTTTGCATCTTGACACCGTAGGACCTTCACGTGTTCAATCCTTCGGAGGTAAATGGTATGTTCTTGTTATTGTTGATGATTATTCTAGATACTCGTGGGTTTACTTTATGGCGTCTAAGAATGAAGTTTTTAGTCACTTTAGAACTTTATTTCTTAGATTATCAATTGATCACCCAGGATCATTAAAAGCAATTAGAAGTGATAATGGAACTGAATTTAAAAATCAATCTTTTGATCACTTTTGTGCTGAAAACAGAATAGATCATCAATTCTCTTCACCATATATACCTCAACAAAACGGTGTTGTAGAAAGAAAGAATAGAACCTTAGTTGAGATGGCTAGGACTATGTTTGATGAATATCAAACTCCTAGGAAATTTTGGGCTGATGCGTTAGCAACCGCTTGTTATGTCTAAAATCGTGTTTTCTTGCGTGCTAAGCTAGGTAAAACACCATATGAGCTCCGGTTTGGACGTAGGCCTAGTGTTACACACTTTCAGGTCTTTGGTTGCAAATGCTTTGTTAAGAAACATGGTAACCTTGATAAATTTGAACCTAGATCCATTGATGGCATGTTTCTTGGTTATCCATCTCATACTAGAGGCTACCGTGTGCTTTTACTTGACACTAACAAAATTTTGGAGACTTGTGAAGTGTCTTTTGATGAAGCTAGCCCAGGTACTAGCTCCGGTGTTGCAGGACCAGATTCGTATCCTCAGGGGGAGGGTATTTTCGAAGATGAAGAAGAGCCGGTGATACTACCTGGTAGTTCCGAAGTTGACACGTGTCCAGCTCCGGACATTGAACAAGCTCCGACTATCACCTATGCTGGTCCTGATCGTCCACAAGACACAAGCTCATCAATCTACGATGAACCTAATGAAGAAGAAGCTTGTGAGACATCTGTTCCCCTACGGTTTTACAAAGATCATCCCCCACAACAGATGATTGGAAGCTTGCATGAACGAGTCACACGGTCCAGGTTTTGCGATCCAAACTCTCATGCTCATTCTGCTTTTGTTACTTCTTTTGAACCCAAAGATATATCACACGCACTCACTAATGAATCTTGGATTATTTCCATGCAAGAAGAGTTAGAAAATTTTGAAAGAAATAATGTTTGGAAACTTGTACCTCCACCTCAAGGTCACACTTTAATTGGACCTAAATGGGTATTTAAAAATAAACAAAGTGAGGATGTTGTTGTGGTTAGGAATAAGGCTAGGTTGGTTGCTCAAGGTTTCACTCAAGTTGAAGGTCTAGATTTTGATGAAACTTTTGCTCCTGTCGCTAGATTAGAAGCCATAAGAATTTTGTTAGCTTTTGCAGCATCTAAAGGTTTTAAGCTATTTCAAATGGATGTTAAAAGTGCTTTTCTTAATGGCTACATAGATGAGGAGGTTTATGTCAAACAACCAGCAGGTTTTGAAAATCTAGATTTTCCTAATCATGTTTACAAACTGTCCAAAGCCTTATACGGTCTCAAACAAGCCCCTAGAGCATGGTATGATAGGTTAAAAACATTCTTACTTGAAAAGGGGTTTACCATGGGCAAGGTTGATAAAACTCTTTTTGTGCTTAAGCAAGGCAATGACTCATTATTCGTTCAAGTGTATGTGGATGATATTATCTTTGGTTGTGCTTCTCATGATCTTGTGTCCAAGTTTTCAGCAATGATGAGTTCCGAATTTGAAATGAGTATGATGGGTGAACTCACTTACTTTTTGGGGCTGCAAATCAAGCAAACCAAGGAGGGTACCTTTGTGCATCAAACAAAGTATACCAAAGACCTCCTAAGGCGCTTCAACATGGACAAAAGCAAGCCTCTTCGGACACCAATGGGAACAGCAACAACACTTGAACTTGATGAAGATGGTGAATCCGTGGATCAAAAAGAATATAGAAGCATGATCGGATCACTTTTGTACCTCACGGCATCAAGACCGGACATACAATTCAGCGTATGTCTTTGTGCACGGTTTCAAGCTTCCCCACGTGTTTCACATCATCAACCGTCAAAAGGATTCTCAGGTACTTACATGGAACCCACGAATTTGGCATTTTTCTTCCTTCTTCCTCAACTGTTACTTTGAAAGCTTTTTCGGATGCTGATTTTGGGGGTTGTAGGATTGATAGGAAAAGTACTTCCGGTGCTTGTCATTTTCTTGGTAATTCTCTTGTTGTTTGGTCCTCTAGAAAACAAAATTCAGTTGCACAATCCACAGCCGAATCTAAATATGTAGCTGCTGCTAGTGCTTGCTCACAAATTCTTTGGATTATTCAAACACTTAAGGACTATGGGGTTGATCTAGATAGTGTTCCACTGTTTTGTGATAACACTAGTGCTATTTGCATTGCCAAAAACCCCGTGCAACATTCTAGAACTAAGCACATTGACATTAGGTATCACTTTCTCCGAGATAACATTGAAAAAGGAAACATTGTGCTTCACCATGTAGATACCGAACAACAATTGGCTGACATTTTTACAAAACCTTTGGATTTCACTCGTTTTTGTTACATTCGTAGTGAAATGGGGGTTATGCATCCTCATGGCTTAAATTGAGGGGGAGTTTTTGAAACTTGGGAAGTCTATGTGTGGATCTAAAATAAAAATAATATGAGCATAGTATTTCATACATATATGACTTTGTGATTCCTTTTACATGCTGAAAGTTCTTACTACATTACTCGTGTTATACATTTTATAGTTTTTGCCATGTCTAGTAATTGGAATTACTTACACTAAAACTGGTCATGGTCGAACTTTCTTGCTGTTTTGAACTTTTTACATGTTCACAAGTGCTTTTAATCATTAAGAATTCATCAAGTAATCAACTCACATGTTGAGTTTTTATGAACAAATATAAATTGAGAAAAGATCAAGAGAATATGCATGCATCGCACTTCTTCTTTTGAGATGGCTTGTCATTGCACTTAGATATGAACTTGGAAGAAGTTGTGTATGACTAAAACCATGTCCTTAAGCTTCTAATTGTCAAATGACATAGGCTTGGCTTGGTTGCTTAGAATAAGGCAGATGCGCATATAATCTCTTGCAAATATCATATGATCTAAATTTATGCTTTGAAAAATATTAAAATGCAGCAACTAGTGTCATGCTTTCAGGTTTTGAAATAGTTAACTTTGTGAGATCATGAATTGCTTAAATTGAAAATTACATTTGATCTCTAGCATGGCTTACACTACTTTACGTATTTCATTGATGTGATAATGTAAGGTACTTGATAGTATGAATTGGATGAGCTTTGTTTATATGTATATGTTATAATATGCTCATAACAACTAAAGGGGGAGAGATAATTTGTTTATATGCTCATGACTTGCTGAATACATTGTCAAAGGGGGAGACATAAGCATGAAGAGAATGTGCATAAGGAGAGATAATAAAGGGGGCATAAGGAGAGATAATAAAGGGGGAGCGATTTTCTTCTCATTTTACTTTTGATACAAAGGGGGAGAAATTGCCTTCAAAAATTTTATGTGAATAAGCCAATGGTTCGGATTTTAAATGGTGTTGCCAATGCATTCATCAAGGGGGAGATTGTAAGACCTATATGTGCTGAATACATTGGCTTGTAGTGAATACACTTGGCTTTGATGATAAAAGTTTTGAATATCACCAAAACAACTTTTTATCAAGGTCCGACTCTAGCTCCGAGCTACAACAAGGTCCGACGGTAGGTCCGACTTGGTCTGGGTAGCTCCAGTTACGTTTGATGCTAGGTCCGACTAGTTTTGGTCAGCTCCGGTGAGCTTTATCTTTAGCTCCGGCATGTCTTTGTTAGCTCCGACATGTCTTTGATAGCTCCGGCATATCTTTGTTAGCTCCGACATGCTTTTGCTAAGCTCCGACGTATTTTGTCTAGCTCCGGTTTTGGGTTGACTAGTTTTGACTAGTTTTTGGTAAGCTCCGGTGCTAGGATCTACTACTTTTGGTAAGCTCCGGCAGGTGCTTCATTGTACTAGTTTTGGTAATCTCCGGCGCTAGGTTCTACTAGCTTTTGTTAGCTTCGGCTCAAGCTCTGGGTTGCTCTGGCAAGGTCCGGAACTTGACCGCAGTGCTTCTGCTTTTCATTTGCAATGTTTCGTACTTGCTTTACATTGTTGGAAAGATTGCTTAGTATTCATTTGCTAAGTTTTTGGTGCGCTTTTGGATGATATGGCTGATATCGTTTTGCTATTCTTTGCAACATGCTTATGTGAGGTGCTCACGTAAGGTGTTGTGTTCGGAACTAACTTGAGTCAAGTCGAGGACTTGGGCTCGTATGGATTGGTTGTTTATTCATGTGCAGGTGTTGCTTGAGTTCAAGTCATGGCTGGTGACAGGATCCATTGGACTAGTCTCAGGAGGAGATGAGGTTCCAACAACCAAGTTCGGGAGGAACTGTGGTTGAGCGGGTCAGGAGGTCGCGCAGGATGATTGAATCAAGGGCAGTGCATATGAAGGTCAAAGGAAGGTGTTCGCACATATGCATGAGGTGCATGACATGGCAATATGCTTCTAGAGACGGATTATGGAAGGAAGATCTAGTCGGAAGGATCGGATCGTATCAGTTGATGACTTTGGCTGCGGCGAAGTCGGTTATGGCTCGGTATGGAAAGTATCGAGTTGGTTATGATAGGATTTCGTGTGGGTCACGAATTTGAGTTGTTTAGGAATGTGGGATATGTTCCTAAGGTGTTTGGAAGTCTTAAGATTGCTTCTATCTGCGTATAGAAGAATCTTGAGCAGTTATGGAAAGTTAGGATTCGTGATCAGAGTATGATTGGAGTCCTAGTTGATATTGGGTTGGCCTAAGGGCTGGTTATATAAACAAGGGAGCCCATAGCTCGTGGTAGACGACTTTGGGGCTGTTCCTCTTACGTTCTATTGAATAAAATTCGTAGTTTGAAGGAACTTTTGTGCCTTGTTCGTCCGACTTGTTCCAGACAAGTTTTACTCGTCGAGTTTCTGGACAGCACTACCTTTCGTCGGTGGTTTTATCATAACTCGAGTTTTACAGATCCAATTGACGTGATTCTTTTTGGGTTTTCTTCACAACTTGATTATCAATCATATATCAAAGTTTCACGGTCATTGGATTTGTGGTTTATGATCTACACGAGTTTCTTTGCAGCGTTCCAGAACTGTTTTTTCTCGGGTAGGACAGATTGACCATTGTTGATCTTTCGATCATAACTTGAGTTTTTCTCGTCAGATTTGAGTGATTCTTTTTGTGTTGTCTTCGTGACTTGATTCTCTCTGATATCTATCACTTTTGTCATTGTGAAACAAGTTTATATTAGTCTCACACACGATTTCTTTAACAGATCGTTTTTCTGCTAAAAGGGTTTGGGATTTAATTGTTTCCGCTGCGTAAGATTTTTAAATCTACCATTCACCCCCCTCTGGTAGCTTTTCACGTGCTCTTTGATCCTACAGATTTGCTGATTTCCACGAGTTTTCCCCACCACCTTCTAAAATGGCGCTGTTCTCCTTCGAGACCCAACCTCCGGCCAATTTATCCACGATTTTGATCCATAATCATGTTCTCCTTGTTTCCAAGGTTAATTTGATGAAAATCCCATTCGATTTGGTGCAATAATGAGTGAAATCGAGCTCACCCTAGGTGCTTCAGCCGCTGGTCGAGCGTTCCCGCTGGAGATTGAAGACAACCCTGCCAGTGGGGCCCACGGTTAAATGAATTAGACCATTTTCTCTATGCAGGTTCTGTGCTGAACTTAGAAATCTATATCTCCTAGAATACTTGTCCAAAAATGCCCAAAAATTTTTTGTTGGAACCAGGATGATCTGTACTTTCATGTGGTGCACTTGTATCCGTATGAAAATACATAAATTATCCTCAATAATTCCATGAACAAAATGCCTTTGGAATTAATTACTGGTGCTCCCTTCATTCAAAAATTCTCAAATTTGTCCACATCGTTCCAAATAATTCCGTTGAGTTCCAGTAAAAGTTTCAGATCCATTGGAGTTCAATTGAATAGCCAAATTGTGTTTCCAATCTCTATATACCTGAAAATTCCAAAATGTCCAGAAACCTTTCAGAAATTTGTCCAAACTTCTAAATTCAATATCTCACAGTTGAATGCTTATAAAATTGTTAAACCAATTTTTTTGAGTCACTCTTGACCTCCTATAAACAGAAAACCAACTTTTAGCCATGTTAAAGTCCCAGGTTGCCCATGAAAATTCTGGGAAGGGTTTATATACATTGAATTTTATACAACAGAAACTTCCATGAACTAAGCCCAAATTTGGCCAGAACCTCACCCATAGTGCCTAGTGTCCTCTGTAAAATTTCTGGAACCAGTGGCCATCATTTAATATACATAAATGTCTTTCCTTTAAGCTATGCAATAATCCTAATATTGAATCAATTGCATTTTTCTTTGCATATCGAATAGTTGCCGAGCTCGAGGAGACCCCAGAGCCACTGGAAATCATCAACCCGGAGACTAACTTTAATCCCGTCTCGCAGCCAGGCAAGCTCCGGTTTGCATTTAACAGCATTTTAAATTTTATTTGTACCACACTTTATGGGTTAGGATGTATGTGCATTAAGTCTAGGATTTTCTTGGAGTTTTCCACATGCATGACCAGAGAACCCATGAGAGAATGGTAGATGGTTAAGTCCTTGATGTGTCCATGCTATGCTTAATGTTATAATTGCTTCAGTAGAAGTCGAGTAGTTGGAATCTACTCGCGAGTTTAGGAATTGGGTTCACACGGGATTGGTCGAGTGAAAGATTCACCAGTTGGTTAAATATGAGACCGGGCATGGAGTAGGAGCAGCAGGACATAGGGGCCTGTGAGCTATAACTGTGTCTGTGTCGGTCAAGGACCGATCCGTGTGTGGCCCTATTGAGCAAGTTTGAATGTACCGAAGGCATACTGGATATATGGGACCTAGTAAACCGATGTAACTTGTCCACCTTAGCATCGATGCATACCCTACTGCCTTATAGGTGTGGGTTGAGAGCAGCAAGGTGTAAACCTGCCAGCGGGTACGTCGTACTCCGTGTGGGGGCCTCTTGCTCGAAGCGGTGGGACCAGTTCAGCGTGTAGGTAGCGGGTGAAAGGTTGCTGCATACAACATGAGTGGAGTGTGCCATTGCAGCTCTGAGTGTGGGTGTATGTGTCATGCTATTTGGGTATCCCTGCAGGTGTATATCGATTTGAGTCGCCGTCCCTCGCGGTTATTGATTATCGCTTGTTCACTGAGTCATGATGTAGTTAATTATTTGGAGCTGAATATTGTTGAATCATGCTTTATGGAATAATTATATATTGATGCTTGTATGTTTAGATCAGATTGTTCACTAAAGTTCAGATTCCTGAAGCCTTAATTTGCTGCTAAAAGCTGAAAGTAAGGACTAACATTTAGGCAAGTCTTTTATTGCAAACTGCCGCCCTATATTACATTTATCCTGCATATAGAGTTCCATGCTTAGTGGAGACGGTTAAGTCTTGCTGAGCCTTCATGCTCACAGTTGCTATTTTAAGTTTTTGCTGCAGATGATGATGTTTATGTTGAAGGGTTCGCCGGTGAGGTGTTGCCCCTGTTGGGTACACGGCTGAGTAGGAACCCTGCACGTTGCCGTGATGTTTTTTGTGTGCTGCCAGTGTGATTCCGTTCTAGGTCTGAACGGAATGACTTTTGCATAGCTTAGGCCTGAGTGTCGAGAGCTATGAACTTATCTTCCGCTGTAGTGTATTTAAATGTATATTATTTGTAAAAGACAAAGCTTGTATAATACTATGTTATTTTATGTAATATGATGTATCTTTTTCTGTATGCTGTTGGGTGCCGCATCGCACGGCACCACCCAATTGTGATTCCTGGAATGTGTGGACTCCGGTCTCCACAGCCTGGTATCAAAGCCACATTGGGAATAGCATGCTTAAAAAGGATCGTTTTACGAGAAAAAGTTTAGGTTTCGGTGAGGAATCGATAGTAGCCCACATAAGGATTATTATTAGCATAGTTAGTTAAGGTGGCAAAACTAACTTATGTGTTATTATATTCTGTAACAATGCTTCGACGTCAGGAAAGAGGTAAGGTATGCCAGTGCAAGTGGATCAATTGCGGTAAGCTCACCATGCGAGAGGTAGCATGTGATTATTTCCGTGGCCTGGCACGGGAAAGTCAATATGAGTCTCTGAAACTTTCCATGTTTCTGAGAACATATGACACGCGGTACCCCAACGTGCTTCAAAATTAGTGGGAGCCGCCGTCAGGTGGGACATAACCCGATGCGCCTCCTATTGGTGCAGCACTATGCAAAGACGTGGGACCCGTCGGGTGGTAGAACACCTGGTCATGTACCTCAAGACGTGGCTTAACTCGGTGCGACCCGTATGGAATGATACGGGACGAATGTTTTTTACTTTCATATATATTAATGTGACATGATCGCCCATGCGGGCTGTGTCGTACAACACCATATGATTGATCAGTAGTTTGTGTGTAGTGACAGGTAGACTGACCACATGATCATATTGCACTTAGAAATCGTTTGCGAGTGAACGTCATTAAGGCCACCGTTGAGACGTATGCCGGAATATCGGCTTATAATTTTTACTTTGTGAGGCACGTAGTACCGACATATAATCCATTGATGCATTACCCACTTTTCTGTAAAATGGAACTGAGAAGATGTAAAAGTACTTATATTAGCTATCGAGCTCTGAGTTTGAACTAAGTTTTTAAATTTGGAGTAGGCTTTGAAGTCACCAATTCTAAAACAGAATGTTCTGTTTTCTGCCAGAAAAGACCTGATTTTGAGAAACCATATATCCCAGTAGAAAACTCCAATGAAGGTGTCCCATACATGGATGGAAATTTTAGGAAGTCCTTTAAAACTGTTATGTTCAACTCCAGAACTGAATTCCCCTATAACCTGTTCAAAATTTCAAAGTTCAAAAATCTGCCAAAACTGGACAGAAACTGGAACCTTCTCTGGACTCCTTGCTGTTTTGACCATATCTTCCTTTCAAAAATTCAAACCGGTTCATACAAGAAATTTTTTGGAATCCTTGTAATTTGTATTACAATTTTGTAATATGTGGCTGTAGTAAATTCTGAAGTTTTATAACTGGAAATTGTGGCCCAAAATCAGCATAAACAAAGGAGATGCTGTCAAAATTTCAAGAAAAACTGTCAGGTTTACAGTGCCATATCTTGTCAACCAGAAATGATCTGAAGGCAAACCAGTACTTTTTGGAAAGGTATTGAAGTGTACTTCCACTTTGTAGTCCAGCTCAAGATCTAATTCTTCCATTTACTGGGTTAAATTTGTGTTTGAGTACAAGCTGGTCAGGTTTCAACAGAAACTTCATCAGTTTGACATATATTGGTCTTGTTATGAATCTGGTCCTCGATTTCACTTGGAGAAGTGTCGTAACAGACCAGGTGTAGATACTTAACGATTTACCAGTGTAATTGAGGGTTTGACCCACTCGAACCTCTTTTATTTTATGACCATGTTTGTGTCATATTGAAGATAAAAATGTGTATTCGCACGATAACGCGCATAATGTCCCGTCGCGATCAACGATAGCCGAAATGAACTTTGATCCATGAAGTTCATTATTTTGGAACTCACTATTGTAATGTTCGTCCAGGGATGATGTATTTTGTATAAAGTCTATATTTTATCAATATATGTTACATTATGCAAGTTTGGTTATTAATACGCACACTATGGGTTTAATCCTGAGTGATCTCACAATATCATGTCTCATGTTGGATTCATGGTTCTGACTGCAGAATGGTGCGCACCTGTAACACGCTTGAGATTGGTGGCACGAGCCAGAGAGGTGATGACTCCCAGTAGCAGAGAACTCGTGATCAACGACAATTGACACCACCACCGCCACCTCCTTCTCCGCTTATGTTTGCGGATGTGATTGCAGCTATGATGGGTTCGCGCGACGAGCAGACCGAGCTGCTGCGAACCCTCGTGCAGAATATGTCCCGTCATCGGGGGCGTCCAGACGGAGGCAATTATGAGCCTCAAGACACCACCTACTCATACTTCTTAGCAACTCATCCACCGGTCTTCACGGAGGCCGATGAACCTCTTGAGGTGGACAACTAGCTCTGCACTACTGAAGAAAAGTTCGGGTTGCTTCAATGCACCAAACAGCAGAAGGCGCTGTCGAAGTGTAGCAATGACACTTCCCCTGGTACTACTAAAGTGTAGCCCGCGGAGGTTCTTGTTATCATTGGGGCACACAGAGATCAAGATCAACATGGCAACACCAGAGATTTACGTGGTTCGGGCCGCCTGAGCGTAACACCCTACTCCACGGAGTGTGCGTGTGCGGGTTGTATTATCAATTGCTAGGAAGCATAGTCTCTGACTCAGCTTGGACTTGTCCCTTTGTATCGTGTGGCTCAGTCCTTTTATAGTCCAAGGACTGACCGTTACATCATTAGCCTAGACCAACATGTGGCCCTGGCGTATTAAATAGCCTAATACACTGTCTTCGGTACTAAGCATGGTTAATAGTGTGATAACGTGCCTTAATGGCCGCATTACCTGTATTAATAGTGCTCTGATCGTGTGTCGTTAATACAGCATCAATCAACACGTAATTAAGTCTTGTAACTGCCGCTTTGATTGTCTCTTGAATGTCCGCGCTGAAGGAGATCCGCCAATATATTCGTTGATGAGGGTCCAGAGGCTCCACACGTGGCAACTTTGGAGCTTCCCATTACGGGGAGGTAGCTCCGGCACCGCTGTGCACGTGTCAACACCGGAGCTTCCCTCTGCTGGGAGTTAGGTCTGAGGTCATTATACACGTGTTGATCGCGGAGCTTCCCTGTGTCGGGAGTTTAGCTCCGGATTTACATTACACGCGTCAATCTTCGGAGCTACCCATATGAGGGATGCGGGTTCGGTGTAATATGACATGTGGGGCCTGAGGAAGCCTTCAATTTTGACGTGTAGAACTCTTTTGTACTTCTTGCGATATCATAGGGTACCCAGTACGCAGGGTACCGAGAGTGGCCCCCGGGCCCACCTTTGGGAGAAACCCTTTGGGTTAAGTTGTTCTATCAAAGGTGGGGTCATCCTTGATTCCCGCGCTTTGACTTCAAAAGTCTTGTAATGTGCCGTTGGGGCGATGGTCCGAGGTTTAACCATCGTCGCGTGGCTTGTTATGAATGCGGCATATGAGATCTTTTAGCGCGGATCTCACACAATTGAAGGTCACTAGTTCCCGATACAAAAACCGTATCGGTTCCGAGCGCCTTGTCAGGGTGCTGCCTTTGGGTCTCCCGCCACCCATCATGACAACGGTTCTCCTGGGGTAATAACCTCGATCTATTCGTCGGGGTGGCCGCGGACCCATTCGTCATGGACAGGGTAGATTTTTGAAATGTGACCCCACTCTTGTGGAGGTTTCCATCCAAGCGTCGCAGAGGCTTACTTAAGAAGGAAAGTGTGTGCGGTTTGAGGACTCTTTACGCTTTCGATCAAACTTGCACTCTGAGCCTCCCAAACTTTGCCTAGCTTTCTCTTCCTTCGCTCCACTTTGCCGCGATGGAGTTGGGTCTTCCCAAAAGCCCCTCAAGAGCAAAGACGATTTGATGAAGGTCCGAACCTATATGGGGTGGTCCAGTGACTCCTTCAACCACCTGATCTGTGCCGGCGAGCTCCCGTTATAGAAGGAGCGTAATGGCGACATGGTGTACTTCTCTTCGTACGCCATGGTGGGATTGATCCCCACATTTCTCAACTTTTCTTTTGATGCTGCTAGACTTTTATGGTCTCCAGCTGTATCATCTTGGCCCCCATTCTCTTCTTCCAGTGGCGACTTTCGTCCACTTTTGCGAGATGTGGGTGGGTGTTCCCCCCTGTGTCGAGCTGTTTTGCACCTTCTTCACCATCCACACTACCGGCAAGGGGAATAAGCTTCTTGGCTTCTACTATTTCGTGAAGCGCAATAACTGCCCCTTAAAATACTTGAAGTCATTTCATTCCGGCAAATGGGATGACTGGAAGAAGGACTGGGTCATCGTTGCAGTGGAGGAGCACGAGAGGTTGGAGCTGCCCGAAGGACTCCCCAACATTGACACCGACACTTGGAGTGTAGTTCCGGTGCTGTCAGATGCCTTCAACCCCGTCTTGACCAGGATCCGCGAATGCATGGAGGGTGGAGTGACCCCTCAGATGGTCTTCTGCAACTTCCTGGTCAACAGATGGGCTCCACTGAGGAAGAGGGAGAAGCTCGCGTGGTCCCTCAACAACGTGATGGATGATGACCGGATTGAAACTGGTCTAAAATCCAACTTGGATGACGAAGCTTTGAAGCTTCATCTCAATAAATTCTAGCATGGGATAAACGTCGATCGCGATGACTTTGTTCCGCCGGCAGCTTTCGTCCCTCAGAACATGGAGGCGCAGTTCAGTAGAGAGCTCCGGAGGAAGATGTCGGCACTTGACGACCTTGGTGAGGTGGAAACGCGTCCGACCTCCATGGTGGTAACCCCCGGAGCTTCCGAAGGAGGGTGTGTCTCTGCCCCGAGTCAGAGGGTTGAGGACTTGGGCAAGGGTAAGGGTAAGGAGCCTGCCGAACCCTCCAGCTGGAAGAGGAAGCTGAAGCATGCTGACGGGAGGTCCGTCAGAGCTGCTCCCTCTACAACGGCTCCTTCTCCCCGGCGGGGTCGGTCCTCTGTGACTGCACCTTTTCTGACGCAGGCGTCCTCAAGAGGCGCCAGCTCCGGGCAATCAACCTCGGCCTTAGTGCCGGCTAAAAGCTCCAGGCCCGAGAGTTCTTCCAGGCCAAGAGAAGATCTGGCCAAGAGTACTCTGGCTGCTGCAAGTGGCCCTCAACCGAGGTCCGAAGCCGTTTTCTCACCAGAATTGGTGGGCTTTGGCTCTGGGCCTCAGAAGAAGAGGTTCTGAAGTGACTGGGGTGGTAGAATCCCTAGGTAAGCATTGATTGCCCACCTTAAAATGCTAGTCTTGTTTTTGATGTGTCTTTAATCTTCTCTTCTCTTTATTTCTAGGGTATCGAAGAAGGGGTCAGGGACTCCGGTGCCTGTCGCAGCGACCGAGGCTGCACATGCCGAAAGCTCCGGTTTCAAGCATCGAGCCTCCTCCTCAAGTGGTGGCAGAAGTCGCGACAGCTCCGGCGCCAGCTGTCGTGGAGTTGGATTCGGAGTCCTCATCGGAAGCTCCCGTGGTAGCATCGGACCACGGGGAAGAAGTCAAAGATGTACCTCTGGCGATGGTGTCGGAGGTTGATGCTCTAGTACCGGATATGCCATAAGCTCCGGCCTTAAAGCCAAAGTCGTCGAAGCCCTGGTCGCTGAGTCAGAGGTAATTGAAACCCCGACCATTGAGCCGGAAATGGTTGAAGGTCCGACCATTGGGCCAGAAGATGTTGAAGATGCGGAGGCTGAGCCGGAAATGCTTGAAGTTCCGGTTGTTGGACCAAAAGTGACCAACGCGCTGGTATCTGAGCCGGCTGTGGCAGGGGCGCCGGATGAAGCCCCGACTGCTACCACGAAAGTAGCTGTTCCGGAGGTGCCTGGGCCAGAGCTAGAGCAGCACGAAGAAGTAGCAAGGGGTCCTCCACCCTCGGAGCCAACAACTGAAACCCCAGAGGTAGCACCTTCAACTTCTACTCCGGAGGTGGGAGTTCCTCCAGTGGGTTCCTCTTCTGCTGCTACTGAAGGGCTCCCGGAGAGCAGTCCCAGTGCCGCAGAAGCTCAAGGGTCTTATCTTGTAGAGTGGGACCCATTTTTGTAATGGAGAACCCTTTGGAACCAGCGGAGTTGGTCCCAGCAGGCTTGGAGCCTATCCCTCTGGCATTGTCCATAGACAACGCTTGCTCCAGCCTACGACGAGTCCAACTTGCCTTCGATCACGAAAGCAAAGCCCTGGAGGAGGAGCGCAACACCTTGAGGCGTTGGCATAACAGACTCCACTTCGGGACATGGATTGCGCAGACAAGGCTGGCTGATCAGAAGGAGTGTATCAAGAGGGAGAAGGCCCGATTGGAATACTGGGACAAGCTGCTGGAGTAGAAGGAAGCTGCCATCTGGGCGCTCGACGCTAACTCCAGGGAGATCCTTGAGCAAGCCAAGGAGAGGCGTGATGCTGCTGATGAGCATCATGAAAACCTCAATGAATTGAACGAGGTTCTCCTGAAGCGTCGAGCGGACCTTGAGGCGAGGGAAGAAAAACTCCTAGAGCAGCAGGAGGATGTTGTGAAGAGGGAATCGGAGGTCACCCAGAAGTTGACTCGAATAGAATTTGGCAGATCACAGCAAGAAGCTGGATCTATGGAGCAAGGAGGAGAAGGTGAAGTACTGGAAACTGGGGCAAGAGCTCTCGAAAAGAGAGGCTGGCGTTGCCACCAGGGAAGGGAAGGTGAAAGGAAGGGAGAAGGACTTGGCGGAAAGGTGGAACCACATCTACCTCTGGGAGGCGGAGCTGACCGACCGTGAGAAGCAAGTTGCTGAGAGTATGTAGCAACATGCAAAATTGGTCGAGCGCCACGCTCGAGAAGGTTCAGATCTTGCGGCCGCCCGGAAGTCACTGGAGGAGCTGCGGAGCTTGAAGGAGACGGAGTCCATTCAAGTGTGGGACTTCTTGGGGCGGGCCAATGATGCACTGACACCACTAGGCTTCAGTCCCGTACGTCCGGACAAACCGGAGCTGGACTTGGACCGAGCGTTGGTGGCGCTCAATGGTGCTGGCGGCAAACTCGACGCGATGGGCGATGTTATTGCGGACCAGCTTGAGACAAACGGGAAGTGTTTGGCTACTAATGTCACAGAATATGTGCTGACATTACGTAAGCTGAGACCCCCAATTCTCCCTGGACCCGGTGCTTGAAGGTCCCATTGCTGAAGAGGAAGACGCCGCCAAGGCCAGCGTCCAAGAGGTTGCCAAGAAAGTCACCACATTCTTCCGCAGGACTTAGATCCTCCAGTAGCTAGGACTTCTTCCTTTTGCCTTCTACTGTAATCCCAATTGTAATCCAGTGCTTCAAATTAATGAAATCCATTTTTCCATGAACTTCACTTTATTTTTGTCTTCAATATAGTGTGCTCTGTCTTGTTGGCCCCCTGGTATATGTGCACAATTGAAATGTGTATATGTACCAAAGGATTTGATAGTATATTGATGACTTGAATGCTTCACACTTTTAGATTTTAGGTCCGAAGTCTTCAATTCTGAGGCGTCGACGGCAGGCCCCCTGGGATTGGCGGAGCTTGGTAGCTCCGACAGTACCAGTATCAACATATAAATGTTGATGATTGGAGCTTGGTTACCTCCTGATGTCGCCGCATGAATAGTTGAATTTAGGTCCCCCAGGGGTTGTCGCAGCTTAGTAGCTCCGACGTCAACCACCACCGCTTTGAATTTCTATTTTTCCTGCACATTAAATACAAGGGAAAAGTAAAATTCGTCCTCTTATCTATAAATCGTTTATGTCTTATTGTTCTTACTTGAGTTTTATTCCGAAGCAACTCGATATGATAGCGAGTATATTGATGTAACTCTTCCGGACCCATATGCTTTTTTAGTACTCACCCTACTAAGGTTTGCCGGAGTGTAGGTAGAGTGGCATACTTAGGGTGCAAGACCAGGCTAAGTTGATAGCACACTCCGGACCTATGTTGGCTTGGCGTTCAGGCAAGTAGACTATACAACATGTTAAGACCCAAAGATATCAACAATATAACTTGCAACACATATGAATCACTTGGGTAGAAACTAAAAAAGAATTGCACAACTTTATTATAGACAATAAGGTTAAAAACAATACTTTGATAGGTCGAGCCTTGTACCGAAATAAATGCACGTGGAGTTTGTTTTTACACAACAATGTCTTTCATTATAGGTCTGGATTACAGGGGAGACAAGGACACACTTATGGTGCGGGACCAAGCTCAGTGTGCTATACACCTTGTACTAACCCAAGATAGGTAGTTACACTTTTAGTGTTGTGACTGTATGAAGTGTACTTGAACTTCCCGTACCTTCCCGGAGGGGTCCAGATGTTCTCCCGGAGGACCTAATCCTGTCTGTTTATCGACTCTATAACATACATCATGTGTAATTACAGACTCACCTCGGTGATTCTAAGCATAAAACTTACGAAGGTGCTCGATGTTCCAAGGATTAGGAAGCGGAGTCCCATCCTCAGTTGCCAAGCGAACGGATCCGGGTCGTGATACTTTGATCACTCAGAAGGGACCTTCCCAGCTGGGGGAAAGTTTGTTCATTCCATCATGAGTTAGTGTCTTCCGAATCACCAGATCGCATTCCTCGAGTTGTCAGTTGCGCACATGCCTTTGATGATAGCGCTGGAGCGCTTGGCGACAACGTGCATTCTGAATAGCTACTTGGCATCTTCCCTCGTCGACGAGGTCAAGGTCTTCACGTCAGAGCTAGTCCTACGTGGCTTCGTCAAAGGTCCGGACCCGGAGGGACCCCAAGGTGATCTCTGGAGGAAGGACTGCTTCAGCTCCGTACACCAGGAAGAATGGAGTTTCCCCAGTTGACCGGTTTGGAGTTGTCTTGTTCGCCCACAATGTGGATGGAAGCTCCTCAATCCAGTTAGTTCCATGCTTTTTCGGCTTGGCCATTACTTGCTGGATGAGCTACTGAGGCGTAGCTGAGTTGAATGCCGAGGTCTTCACAATATCCTTGAAATGCAGCACTTGTGAATTGAGTTCTGTTGTAAGTTATGACTTTATTTGGAACTTGAAATCTGCATATAATGGACTTCAAGAACTTGATTGTTGATTGCTTGTTGATTGTCACAACTGGAGTTGCTTCCGGCCACTTGGTGAACTTGTCAATGGCGACATACAGGAACCTGTAATCTCTGACGGCTTTTGGAAAAGGTCTCAAGATGTCCATGCCCCACACAGCGAATGGCCATGTAGGAGGTATCATTTGTAGTGACTGAGATGGTGTGTGAATTTGTTTTGCGTGGAACTGGCACGCTTCACATTTTTTCACTAGCTCAACCGCATCCTGAAGTGCTGTAGTCCAGTAAAAGCCATGCCGAAAGGCTTTACAAACCAGTGTGCGATAGGAAGCATGGTTCCCGCACTCGCCTCCATAGATTTCCATGAGGAGCTCACAACCTTCTTCCCTTGCAATGCACTGCATTAGGATGCCATTGGCACTGCGCCGGTAGAGATCCCCTTCTACCAACGTGTATCTTTTAGCCAATCTGAAAATCTGGTCAACGGATACACTATCTTCAGGAAGTATATTGTCTTTCAAGTAGCTCCGGATCTCCGAGATCCATGCATCAGAGCTTACTTGAGCTTCTGAGTCTTGCGTGCTGGGTTGCTCGGATCTTTCGACAGCACCTACGACCCTTGATGGATGCCATGGTAGCAGGGCCACTGGGACTAACAGCTTCGTGGTGCTGGTCTCGCCCCCTTCGCTTAGTTCGGCAGGCTGAGCTGTTGGTTTTGACAACCTCCAGACGAAGATTCTATCAGGAGCTGGAGCTCCGGTTGAGGCTTTCGTCGAGAGTTTGTCGGCTTCAGCGTTATGAAGACGCTGAACATGGTGGAGATCAAGGACTTAAAAGTCCTTCTGAAGCCTCTGGACTTCAAGGATATAAGCAACTAGTTGAGAATTGTTGCAGAAGCATTCACCTTTGACTTGTTTGATGATGAGTTATGAATCTCCCTTCACCAACAGCTGTTTGACACCATAAGATAGTGCCACCTTGAATCCGTAGATGAGAGCTTCATACTCCGCCATGTTGTTGGTTGCCTTAAAATCAAGGTGTACCATGTACTTGACCTTCTCCCCAGTCGAAGCCAGGAGAAGGATTCCAGCTCCGGTCCCCTCCTTCTGAATGGAGCCATCGAAGTAGAGAGTCCAATGAGGCTCGGTGAATATCGAAACTTTGGATTCTGGCTTCTGCTCACTGTGGCCCTCAGGGTTTGATGGAGAGGGAGTCCACTCCGCCACGAAGTCAGTCAAGGCTTGACTTTTGATTGCTTGTCGTGACACGAATTCTAGATCGAATTCGGCCAGTTCCGCTGCCCACTTTGCAATGTTCCCAGTAGAGTTAGGGTTATGCAAAATAGCACAAAGTGGAAAAGAAGTTACCACTGATATTTTGTAGGCTTGGAAGTAGTGATGAAGCTTCCTTGAGGCAATAAGAACTGTGTAAAGCAGCTTATGCACCTAAATGTATCTTGTCTTGGCGTCATGGAGGACTTAGCTGATGAAGTACACGGGGTGTTGGATGGTTTATACCCTTTCAGAAGGACCCGTAGCTTCTTCTCCATCGACCCGGACCCTCATGGAGGGTTCCGAACCTTCATGTTGTGCTTCTTGGACCCTCCCGGAGGGGGTCAAAAACACCTTCTTGTTCGACCCGGACCTTGCTAGAATGATCTAGATCATGTTGGTCAGCCAGATGAACTTCCTCATGTAAATGAGGTTGATCCCCTAGCATTTTGTCTTGATGCTCCGTGCTTGGGGCTGGGACCCAGACATGCCTTCAGGTGATTCTGGACCCTCCCGGAGGGGTCTGGGTTACTAGACTGGATGTGGCTCTGGTCTTTTCGTGACCAGGACCATACTGACAACTTCGGTGGTTGCCGAAAATATAAAGCAGTAAAAGCTCACCAAGATTCAGAGCTACCAATATCGGCAGTGTGATGAGGAGCTGTTTTAGCTCTTGAAATGCCTTTTCTGCTTCTTCAAACCAGTGAAATGGTCCGGACTTCCTCAAGAGTTTGAAGAGGGGTAGCAGTCGTTCTGTCAGTCTTGAGATAAACCGGCTGAGCGCAGCTAGACATCTAGTTAACTTCAGGACATCCTAGTAAGTTGTCAAGGATTGACTCCTTGTTTTTTATCTTCACAACGATGTCGTCGACGTACACCTCCACCAAGTGTCTAATTAGCTCCCCAAATGTTTTGTACATAGCTCGTACAAATGTTGAAGCAGCATTTTAAGACCGAATGGCATGGCAGTATAACAGTACAATCCATCTACTGTTTATGAAGGCATTATGCTCTTCACCTTCCTTAGACATTTGGATTTGATGATATCCAGAATATGCATCTAAGAAACACAATAGCTCACACCCGGAGGTAGAGTCCACTATCTGATCTATTCTAGGTAGTGGAAATGGATCCTTTGGACATGCCTTATTTAAGGTGGTGTAGTCGATGCACATCAGAAGCTTCCCACTGGCCTTGGTTACAACAACTGGGTTTGCCAGCCATTTAGGATGGAAGACTTCCCGGATAAATCTAGCTTCGAGCAACTTCTTGATTTCCTATCGGATGAAGTTTTATCGCTCGATTGATTGCTTCTGGGGCTTCTGGTGTACAGGCCGTGCGTCAGGGTAAATCTTCGGATTGTGCTCAATCACCTCCCTAGGGATCCCAGGCATTTGTGACGTTTGCCAGGCAAACACGTCGACATTAGCCAGGAGGAAAGTGATGAGCGCGAGTTCCTATTTGTTGTTCAAACCTCTTGATATATGGGTAGTCTGAGCAGTATCGGAACCAATTTGGACGACTTTGACGGGAACGTCGGTGTCACCGCTTGGTTGCACACGAGGTGTGGAGGTAGATCCTTTATGGCGAATGCTCAGAGGGTTCGGAGCTGGCTCCTTACCGGATGCTTCCTCTTGCGCTGTGGTAAGCGCATAGAGTTCTTCTAAAGAAATAACTCCTACGGTGTGATCTCCACGAATCCGGAGAACGCCCGTGGGTGTTGGCATCTTCAACACTATGTAACCATAATGACCTGCGTCCATGAACTTGTACAAGGCTGGCCTGCCCAAAATGGCATTGAACGGCAGACTGATCTGCGCGACGGCGAAGACCAATTTCTCAGTTCTGTAGTTCTCCCAAGTCCCGAAGGTCACTGGGAGTGTAATGGAACCGAGAGGAGTAATGATTCCCGTACCTACCCCAGAGAAAGGTCGGGATGGGCGAAGGTCCAAAGGCCGGAGCTGAAGCTTAACGAAAGCTTCAAAGCTTATGAGGTTTAGCCCTAAACCTCTGTCCACCATTACATGGTGGATTTGAATATTGTTAATGGTGGGTGACACCATCAACGGGAGTTGGCCTGTCCTGATCATGTTTTGGGGGCAGTCCGAAGCATTGAAAATGATGGGGGTATCCATCCACTTCCGATGAGGTTCTTCTTTAGCAGTGGGAGCTGCCACGGCCATGTCCCGCCGCATTGTCTTGAGGATGCGACGAGAGGTGATGTCCCAACAACCACCATAGATGGTGTTTAGGGTTTTCCGGCGCCCGTTGTCAGAGACATCAGAATCATTGTCGACAGTGTTGTAGATGGCTTTTAGGACCTTTTTGGGGTCCTGGAAACCTAGCTCCTCCTTAGCCAGAGCTTCGTCAACTTTTTGTTTTCCTTCCCGCTGACGGAAAGGAGCTTCTTCCCGGCGCTTGTTATAGCGCTCGACAAGGTTCTGGACCTCCCGACATTCTTTCAGGCTGTGTCTGTCTATTTTGTGAATTGGACACCATGCCTTTGAACCGTTGCCGTCTTCTGACGAAGGACGAGGTCGCTTCTCAGGGCGTGGCCCCCAGCCACCCAGAGCTGCAGCAGCTGGTGCGCCGGCCGATGGCTTCTTCTTACCGTTGGGCTTCTTTTTATTTTTTCCACTGCTAGAGGTAGTGGGTTCAGTCTTGGAGGACCTCTTTTTGGCCTCCGAAGTTGGCTTGGAGTGCATTTTAGCCCTCCACAGCTCTAGCACATTTGTCTGCTAGGCTGAAGAGTTTCGTGACGCTGGTGACTTCTTTGATGGCCAGCTTCTCCAACACCTTTTTATCTCGAACACCCTATCTAAATGCAACGACAACAAAAGAGCTCGAGGTTGAAGGAATAGTATTCCGTACCTGAGAAAACCGCTGGATGAAGGATCGCAGTGGTTCCCCCGATGTCTGCTTTACAGCAAACATATCCAATTCAGTGCTAGGCCGGGTGTAAGAACTCCCGAAGTTGGCAGTGAATTGCTGGCATAGCTCCGCCCAACTATTAATGGAGTTGGGTGGAAGACTCATGAACCAGGACCTTGTAGTCCTAGTTAAAGCCACCGGGAAGTAATTGGCCATCACAGTCTCATCACCTCCTGCTGCTAGTATGGCAGTGGAGTAGATTTGAAGAAATTCGGCGGGGTTGACAGTCCAGTTGAATTTTTTCGGCAAGTGAGGCCGGAACTTCTGTGGCCATCCGACCATGCACAAATGCATGGCTAGGGCAGAACAGCCTCCTCCTACTCCCTGAGGAGCAGGGTTGTCCCGAGCTTCTCGCCTCTCACAAGCATGCTCGATATGGACACGACCGTCCTGCTGCCGGTAATGGCGATCCAGTTCCGACCGCAGGTCATGAGTTAGAATCCTGGTGATGGTGTGGGTACATCGTGCCCTGGGAGGCAACGAAATCACCTGTTGGGATGCAACACGTCTCCTTTGTTGCGAGACTTGTGGACCAAGTCTGCCCGACAAGGTCTGTCGTTGTGATGGTGCTCGCCCCGAAGGGGAGGTCCTTGATTGCTGATGCCAGCAGCTGCAGCTACGACCAAATGGTCTACATCAGCTCTCCACTGCTCCATAGCACCTTGGGGTGCACTTGGAGGCGGTGGGTGTTGTAAGAGAGCTCGCGCAGCAATGAGCGCGTGCTTTGGGTTGTTGTTCATCGATACAGTGATCAACACAGATGCACCATCTTGTTGCCCATCATTGTTTGTCGGAACAGATGGTGGCTGTGGTGCCATAGTGCTTGCTGGAAAAATGGCACCTGCTGGCTGTGGCGCATTGAGGGTATTGCCACCAGCAGGTTGTTCAGCTCTATTGCTGTTGGAGGATCCTGTGGCGGAATTCACCATCTTGAGATCTCAGGACCTGCCCCCTACCTGGTGCGCCAAATGTCTAAGTGTAGCAACGACACTTCCCCCAGTGCTACTAAAGTGTAGCCCGCGGAGGTTCTTGTTATGGTTGGGGCACGTAGTGATCAAGACCAAGATGGCGACACCAGAGATTTACGTGGTTCGGGCCGCCTGAGCGTAACACCCTACTCCACGGAGTGTGCATGTGTGTGTTGTATTATCAATTGCTAGGGAGCATAGTCTCTGACTCAACTTGGCCTTGTCCCTCTGTATCGTGCGGCTCAGTCCTTTTATAGTCCAAGGATTGACCGTTACATCATTTGCCTAGCCCGACATGTGGCCCTGGCATATTAAATAGCCTAATACACTGTCTTTGGTACTAAGCATGGTTAATAGTGTGATAACGTGTCTTAATGGCTGCGTTACCTCTATTAACAATGCTCTGATCATGTGTCATTAATACAACATTAATCGACACATAATCAAGTCTTGTAACTGCCGCTTTGATTGTCTCTTGAATGTCCGTGCTGAAGGATATCCACCAATATATTCGTTGATGAGGGTCCAGAGGCTCCACACGTGGCAGCTTTGGAGCTTCCCATTACGGGGAGGTAGCTCCAGCACCGTTGTGCACATGTCAACACCGGAGCTTCCTTCTGCCGAGAGTTAGGTCCGGGGTCATTATACACGTGTTGATCGCTGAGCTTTCCTGTGTCGGGAGTTTAGCTCCAGATTTACATTACACGCGTCAATCTCTGGAGCTACCCATATGAAGGATGCGGGTTCAGTGTAATATGACATGTGGGGCCGGCCTTCAATTTTGACGTGTAGAACTCTTTTGCACTTCTTGCGATATCATAGGGTACCCAGTACACAGGGTACTGACAGGCGCTCTTCGTGGTGCAGCAGCTTCACAGCTCCGCCGGCGCTTGGTGGGCGAATTACATCACCTCTCTACCGGCTGGTCACACCGTGACATGGATCGAGTTCTGGGAGGCGTTCCGCGCGTATCATATACCTCCCGAGATTATGAAGCGCAAGCTTCAAGAATTTCTTGAACTCAAGGAAGGCGGGAGGCATGCTTACGAGTACTCCAAGGCCTTCAATCACTTAGCGCAATATGCGCCGGATCATGTGAACACTAAAGAAAAGAAACTGGAATGCTTCTATCGAGCCTTGAATGCAAAGATGAAGGACAAGCTCGGTTTGTTCAATCGCGACACGTTCAATGATTTTGTCAACGCGGCGATTGTACAAGAGGATGTAACATCCAAGTTGGTTACTGAGAAGAAGAGGAGTTCTCCACAGGGCAGCAGTGGTGGAGCTCCACAAAAATACCGAATGGTGTACCGATCATCGTCCGGTCAAAGGTGGCAGCCACCAGCACGACCGCCAATGTTCCGTGGCCGCCCATTCAATGCACCGAGCTTCCGACCACCCCTGCCACAACAGAAGCAACATAGGATGATACCTCGTGCACCCCCACAGCAGCAGCGTGCACCGGGTTTCCATCCTCCAGTCTATGGTGGTCCGACACAATACACGTGCTACAACTGTGGACGTGTCGGACATCTCTCCTACAACTGTCCGAACAAGCAAGGCAGCAGACAAGCATCATATAAGGGTGCTAATCAACCCCGCAACCAGCCCAAGAAACCAAATACTAAACCCGGCAACGTCCACCACATCGCCATTGAGGACGTACCGGAAGGCGAACCCGTACTCGCGGGTACGTTCACTCTCATTGATCACCCCATTATCATACTTTTTGTTTCTGGAGCCACCCACAATTTTTTTAGTAGTTCATATGTTGTTAAGCACCAACTACAAATATTTCCTACTAAATATCCATACATGATTTGTTCCCCGGGTGGGAAAATATCAGCTCATAGTATGATTCCTAAAGCACCACTGTGCATGGGTAGAAAAATATATCCAACCACTCTCATTATCTTAGATGGCCAAAAGATCAATGTCATCTTAGGTATGTTGTGGTTACATCACCACGGTGCTGTTTTGGATATCGTTCCTCGAACCGTTCATTTGGATTCCCCACTACACAGACCACATACTCTCATTCTTGATTGACCTGTTCAAGAAATTGCAGCAGCATACCGCTCTGAATCCATGAAGTTGGAAGACATTCCAGTGGTCCGTGAATACCCCGATGTGTTTCCCGATGATCTACCGGGCATGCCGCCCGAACGTGACGCCGAGTTCAAGATTGAACTTGCGCCGGGAACCACACCGATCTCTAAGACCTTATTGAATGGCAACCAATGAGCTAGATGAATTAAAAGAACATCTCAAGGACCTTCTGGACAGAAGATTTATTCACCCAAGCTCCTCACCTTGGGGCTTCTCCGCGCTGTTCGTTAAGAAGAAGGATGAAACATTGAGGTTATGTGTGGACTGTCATCCGCTAAATGCCGTGACTATCAAGAACAAGTATCCACTACCTCGCATCGACATTCTCTTCGATCAATTAGTGGATGCTAAGGCATTTTCCAAGATGGACCTTCGGTCCGGATATCACCAAATCAAAATTCGGATGGAAGATATACCGAAGACGGCATTCTCAACGCGATATGGACTATATGAATATCTCGTCATGTCATTTGGTCTCACCAACGCTCCGGCTCACTTTATGTACCTTATGAACTCAGTGTTCATGCCGGTGTTGGAGCTCGCTGCCGTGGTGCTTGCTCTAAAAATGTGGAGGCATTATTTGCTTGGAAATTTGGTTCATCTCTACACCGACCACAAAAGTTTGAAATATATCTTCACTCAGAAGGAACTGAACATGAGGCAATGAAGGTTGCTTGAGTTGATCAAGGATTATGAGATTGAGATTCACTATCATCCTGACAAAGCTAATGTGGTTGCCGATGCGCTTAGCCGCAAATCTCATGTCAATAATGTGCCTATCACACCTATGGAAGAGGATGAACCGAGTCTATACTTGGTTCTATATGGAGCTTTATACAATATTGCTCTCATTCCCACCATCTGAGATGAGATTATTGAAGCTCAAAAGAAGGACAAGGGTATGTCTCACATACTCAAGGGAATGGATATCAGTGAGATTAAGTGCTTTAGAAGAGATGAGCAGGGTGCTCTATGGTTCAAGAATCGGATCGTAGTGCCCCGTGACATGGAACTTCGAAAGAAAATTTTGGACGAGGCTCACTTTTCCAAATATTCTATTCATCCGGGCATCAATAAAATGTATCAAGACTTGAAGACTAAGTTTTGGTGGACACGGATGAAGCATGAGATTGCTAAGTACGTATCCGAGTGTGATACGTGTCAGCGAGTGAATGCTGACCATATGAAGAAAGCGGGACAGCTGCAACCGCTTAATATTCCGGCATGGAAATGGGAGGATGTGAGTATGGATTTCATCGTCGGATTGCCACTCACATTCTGGAAGCATGATTCGATTTGGGTGATAGTCGATCGACTAACCAAATCAGCACACTTCATTCCGGTAAATGTCAGATTCAATGCCAAGAAATATGCGGAGTTGTACATATCAAGAATCATGTGCCTACATGGCATTCCTCGCACGATTATTTCAGATCGAGGCTTGCTGTTCATTGCTCATTTCTGGGAGCAGCTGCATGCCTCGTTGGGTACTAAACTGATTAGAAGCTCCTCCTATCACCCGCAGACCGATGGACAAACTGAGCGGGTGAATCAAGTACTTGAGGACATGTTGCGAGCGTGTGCCATCCACCACGGTAAAAATTGGGATGATCATTTACCGGCGGAATTCTCATACAACAATGGTTATCAAGCGAGTATCAAGATGGCACCATATGAAGCCCTCTATGGCCAAAAATTCCGCACACCGCTGAATTGGTGCGAGTCCGGGGAAAGAGTGACTTTCGGGATTGATCTAGTCAATGAAGCCGAGGAACAAGTTCGTGTCATTCGAGCGAACTTGAGAGCGGCTCAATCTTGATAGAAGAATTATGCCGACAAGTGGCATCGCTCGCTGCACTTCGATGTCGGGGACCACGTATACCTACGCGTGTCTCCGATGAAAGGAATTCACCGGTTCGGAGTAAAAGGAAAGCTAGCTCCCCGGTTTAATGGTCTGTTTGCTATCAAGGAGAAGTGCGAACCTGTGGCTTGTAGATTGGAATTGCCTGCATCTCTCGCATGTACCCATGACATTTTCCACGTATCTCAGCTCCGGAAATGTCTCAAGTTCACCGCTGCAGTCCACACGGATGAATTCGGCGAGTTGCAACCGGATCTCACATACTCTGAACATCCGGTTCAGATTCTTGATGAGAAGACTCGAGCAACGCGGAACCGCACGCTGTGGTTCCATAAAGTGTTATGGAGCAACCATACCGCAGAGGAAGCGAGATGGGAAACTGGAGAATATCTCTGCTCCAACTATCCGGATTTCTTATCATCTCATATCTGGTAATTTCTCTCTTAGTTTCATCTCTTCTTTGTAATCGCGGGACGAGATTCCTTTAAGGGCGGAGGAATGTAAATGCCCTAAATTTTAGAGGATCATCTCAGCTAGGAGACCCAAGTTTAGAAAAGAAATCACAATAGCAAGTGCCAAAAATCAAATCAGTTTCAAACCTATTGGAGGGATTTCAAAATTTAAACTTAGATACGATTCAAACTTGAACAAAATACAAATATGAGTTGCCCATTGGATTCCTAATATTTCAAATAGTCTCCCTGCAAATTTTCATAATTTTTGAAGCATGTTTGCTATTTAATTCAATGGCTACATTGAATTCCACTCAAATTCGAATTCAAGTTTGATTTCGAATGAAACTTGGTCAAATCAATAATATGAATTCAGAATTTAATTCTCCATATTTAATTTGGACTTCCCAAAAAATCTTGCAGTTTTTTGGATGAATCTAGGTGGGGGAATTGACTGTCCAGTGAAGATAAGGATGAAAGTAGTAGGACCACGTGTCATTGACTTCTCTTCTGTTTTCCACTGTTTCATCACAGAGCAACACCTCACGGCATGCAAAATCCACCCAGCTGCCTGTGTACTTGCTTCATGCCTTGGTTGTGAAGCCAGCTGAGCTGCAGATAAGGGGAGAGCTGATCCTTTCACTTGCTCACGGTGCAACACAGTAGCAAGCTTTCTCTTTCTTTATTTTTCTTTTTCCCCTACAGCCACCTCACTCGTACTTCCTTGCAGAAGCTGTTCCTGGCTGATTCTCACATCAGTCCTCGAAGCAAAAAGGTGCGCAAACATTCTTAGATTCTGCTCGCAGAGTTTCAGGTCAAGCCATGGCTCCTAGCTCGCCACTTTCAGATTTTAGCGAAACTAGTTCATACCTAGGTCACTAGGTCGTCGATTTAATTTAGTTTCTAGGTGCAACCATTTTCCAATTCATTCATGAATGTTGTTCACCACGTCATGGTGCACATCTCAGTCAATTTCAGTAGCATCCATCAAGGATTTGCTGAGTTCCGCGAGTTTTCCCCACCAACTTCTAAAATGGCGCTGTTCTCCTTCGAGACCCAACCTCCGGCCAATTTATCCACGATTTTGATCCATAATGTTGTTCTCCTTGTTTCCAATGTCAATTTGATGAAAATCCCGTTCGATTTGGTGCAACAAATGAGTGAAATCGAGCTCACCCTAGGTGCTTCAGCCGCTGGTCGAGCGCCCCTGCTGGAGGTTGAAGACAACCCTGCCAGTGGGGCCAACGATTAAATGAATTAGACCATTTTCTCTATGCAGGTTCTGTGCTGAACTTAGAAAATCTATATCTCCTATAATACTTGTTCAAAAATGCCCAAACAAATTTTGTTGGAACCAGGATGATCTGTACTTTCAAGTGGTGCACTTGGATCTGTATGAAAATCCATAAATTATCCTCAATAATTCCATGAAGCAAAATGCCTTTGGAATTAATTACTGGTGCTCCCTTCATTCAAAATTCTCAAATTTGTCCACATAATTCAAAATAATTCCCTTGAGTTCCAGTAAAATTTTCAGGTCCATTGGAGTTCAATTGAATAGCCAAATTGTGTTTCCAATCTTTATATACCTGAAAATTTGAAAATGTCCAGAAACATTTCAGAAATTCGTCCAAACTTCTAAATTCAATATCTCACAGTAAAATGCTTAGAAAATTGTGAAACCAATTTTTTTGAGTCCCTCTTGACCTCCTATAAACAGAAAACAAGTTTTTAGCCATGTTAAAGTACCAGGTTGCCCATTAAAATTCTGGGAAAGGTTTATATACATTGAATTTTATACAACAAAGACTTCCATGAACTAAGCCCAAGTTTGGCCAGAACCTCACCCATAGTGCCTAGTGTCCTCTGTAAAATTTCCGGAACCAGTAGCCACCATTTAGTATACTTAACTGTCTTTCCTTTAAGCTATATAATAATCCAAATATTGAATCAATTGCATTTTTCTTTGCATATCGAATAGTTGCCGAGCTCGAGGAGACCCTGGAGCCACTGGAAGTCATCAACCCGGAGAGTAACTTTAATCCCGTCTTGCAGTCAGACAAGCCCCGGTTTGCATTTAACAACGTTTTGAATTGTATTTGTACCACACTTTATGGGTTAGGATGTATGTGCATTAAGTATAGGATTTTCTTGGAGTTTTCCACATGCATGACCAGAGAACCCATGAGAGAAGGGTAGAAGGTTAAGTCCTCGATGTGTCCATGCTATGCTTAATGTTATAATTGCTTGAACGAGTAGTTGGAATCTACTCGCGAGTTCAGGAATTGGGTTCACAAGAGATTGGTCGAGTGAAAGATTCAGACCTAGCCAAAGAAGTCGGACCTAGCCAAAATAAGTCGGACCTTACGTCAAACCTTGCCGGACCTACCTAAAACAAGTCGGACCTATTGTCGGACCTTGCAGGAGCTCAGACCTAGAGACGGACCTTGTTGAGACGGGTGTTTTGGTAGTATTCAAAACTTATATCATCATAGCCAATGTATTCAGCACACATAGGTCTCACAGTCTCTCCCTTGATGAATGGATTGGAGACACCACTTAAAATCCGAACATTGACTTATGAAAAGTTTTGAAAACAATCAAATGAGAAAGAAATAAATTTCAAAACAAACATTCCCCCTATACTTATTTCTCCCCCTTTATAAATCAAAAATAAAATGAGAAGAAAAAATAATACCCCCCCCCCCCCCCCCCCGAGAAGAATCGTGCCAAAACACTTGTGAATGTGTGCAATGTGTGATCAATTCCCCCCCCCCCCCCCCTTTGACAATGTATTCATCAAGGTTTAAAAGAGAAATCTCAATTGTTATGAGCATATAGTAACACATACATATAAAACAAAGCTCATCCAAGTCACACTATCAAGTAACTTACTCTATCACATCAATGAAATACATAAAGTAGTGTAAGCCATGCTAGAGATCAAGTGTAATTTTCAATTTAAGCAAGTCATGATCTCACAAACTTAACTATTTCAAAACCTGAAAGCATGACACTTGTTGCTGCAATTTTCATTTTTCAATATTATTTAAAGCACAAATTCTGATCATAAACATTTGCAAGAGATTAACGCATCTGCCTTATTCTAACCAACCAAGCCAAGCCTATGTCATTTGACAATCAGAAGCTTAAGGTCATGGTTTTAGTCATACACAACTTCTTCTAAGTTCATATCTAAGTGCAATATAAGCCATCTCCAAATAAGAAGTGCGATGCATGCATATTCTCTTGATCTTTTCTCATTTTTATTTGATCATAAAAGCTCAACATGTGGATAGTTGATTGATTAATTTTTCATTATTAAAAGCAAGCATGCAACAAGTTCAAGACAGAAAGAAAGTTCGATCATGACCAGATTTAGTGTAAGTAATTATTCCAATTACTAGTCATGGCAAAAACTACAAAATGTATAACATGAGTAATGTAGTAAGAACTTTCAGCATGTAAAAGGAATCACAAAGTCATATATGTATGGAATACTATGCTCATATTATTTTAAATTCAGATTCACACATAGACTTCCCACGTTCCAAAACTCACCCTCAATTTAAGCCATGAGGATGAATAACCCCTATTTCACAAAGAATGAAACAAAAACGAGTGAAATCCAAAGGTTTTGTAAAATATCAGCCAATTGTTGTTCGGTATCTACACGGTGAAGCACAATGTTTCCTTTTTCAACATTATCATGGAGAAAGTGATACCTAATGTCAATTTGCTTTGTTCTCAAATGTTGCACAAGATTTTTAGCAATGCAAATGGCACTAGTGTTATCACAAAAACAGTGGAACACTATCTAGATCAACCTCATTGTCCTTAAGTGTTTAAACAATCCAAATAATTTGTGAGCAAGCGCTAGAAGCAGTTACATATTCAGATTCGGTTGTGGATTGTACAACTGAGTTTTGTTTTCTAGAGGACCAAGCAACAAGAGAATTACCAAGAAAATGAAAATCACCCTAAGTACTTTTCCTATCAACCCTACAACACCCAAAATCAGCATCCGAAAAAGCTTTCAAAGTAACGATTCCGGAGAAGGAAGAAAAATGCCAAATTCTTGAGTTCCGTTTAAGTACCTGAGAATTCTTTTAATGGCTTAACGATGTGAAGCACGTGGGGAAGATTGAAATCATGCACAAAGACATACACTGAATTGTATGTCCGGTCTTGATGTCGTGAGGTACAAAAGTGATCCGACCATGATTCTATATTACTTTTGATCCACGGGTTCACTATCTTCATCAATTTCAAGTGTCGTTGTTGTACCCATTGGTGTCCGAAGAGGCTTACTTTTGTCCATGTTAAAGCGCTTAAAAAAGTCTCTTGTATCTTTGTTTGATGCACAAAGGTACCTTCCTTGGTTTGCTTGATTTGCAGCCCCAAAAAGTACGTGAGTTCTCCCATCATACTCATCTCAAATTCTGAACTCATCATAGCTGAAAACTTGGACACAAGATCATGAGAAGCACAACCAAAGATAATATCATCCACAGACACTTGAACGAATAATGAGTCATTGCCATGCTTAATCACAAAAAGAGTTTTATCACCTTGCCCATGGTAAACCCCTTTTCAAGTAAGAATGGTTTTAACCTATCATACCATGCTCTAGGGGCTTGTTTGAGACCGTACAAGGCTTTGGACAGTTTGTAAACATGATTAGGAAAATCTGGATTTTCAAAACCCGGTGGTTGCTTGACATATACCTCCTCATCTATGTAGCCATTAAGAAAAGCACTTTTAACATCCATTTGATATAACTTGAAACCTTTAGATGCAGCAAAAGCTAACAAAATTCTTATGGCTTCTAATCTAGCAACAGGAGCAAAAGTTTCATCAAAATTTGGACCTTCAATTTATGTGAAACCTTGAGCAATCAACCTAGCGTTATTTCTAACCACAACCCCATCCTCACTTTGTTTATTTTTAAACACCCATTTAGTTCCAATTAAAGTGTGATCTTGAGGTGGAGGTACAAGTTTCCAAACATTATTTCTTTCAAAATTTTCTAGCTCTTCTTGCATGGCAATAATCCAAGATTCATTAGTGAGTGCGTGTGATATATATTTGAGTTCAAAAGAAGAAACAAAAGCAGAATGAGCGTGAGAGTTTGGATCGCAAAACCTGGACCGTGTGACTCGTTCGTGCAAGGTCCCAATAATTTGTTGTGGAGGATGACTTTTGAGGATTCGGAGGGGAGTCGACACTTCACAAGCTCCTTGTTCTTCATGTTCATCACAGATCGAAGAACTCGTGGCTTGAGGACGATCTGTACCAGCTGCAATAGTTGTTGGTGCTGGTTGTGGTGCAAAATCAGCAGCGCGATCAACGTCATTTGCTTCTGAATTTTTGGGCAGCAGCATCACTTCTTCGTCTTCTTCGATGAAAATAGTCTCCCCAACAGATATGGATCTAGACCTGCAATATTAGAGCAAGTACCTGGGCTATCTTCATCAAAAGAAACCTCACAAGTCTCCACAATTTTGTTAGTGTCAAGTAAAAGCACACGATATCCTCTAGTATGAGATGGATAACTAAGAAACATGCCATCAACAGATGTAGCTTCAAATTTATCAAGACTACCATGTTTCTTAACAAAGCATTTACAACCAAAGACCCAAAAGTGTGTGACACTAGGCCTATGTCCAAACCGAAGTTCATATGGTGTTTTTTCTAGCTTAGCACGCAAGAAAACACGATTTGAGACATAACAAGCGGTTGCAATTGCATCTGCCCAAAATTTTCTAGGAGTTTGATATTCATCAAGCATAGTCCTAGCCATCTAAACTAAGGTCCTGTTCTTTCTCTCTACAACACCATTTTGTTGAGGTACATAAGGTGAAGAAAATTGATGATCTATTCTGTTTTCAGCTCAAAAGTGATCAAACAATCGATTTTTAAATTCGGTTCTGTTATCACTTCTAATTGCTTTTAAAGATCCTGGGTGATCAATTGATAATCTAAGAAATAAAGTTCTAAAGTGATTAAAAGCTTCATTCTTAGATGCCATAAAGTAAACCCAAGAGTATCTAGAAAAATCATCAACAATCACAAGAACATACTATTTACCTCCAAAGGATTGAACATGTGAAGGTCCTACGGTGTCAAGGTGCAAAAGTTTACCAGGTTCAGTTGTCATGGTCATTGTGAGAGGAGCATGTGAACCTGTAACCATCTTAGCATGTCTACAAGAAGAGCACACAATTTCTTTGTCCCCTTTAATCTTAGGCATCCCATGTATGCGATCAAGAGCACTAACATGCGTTAGATGGTCAAAGGCTACATGACCAAGTCTACGATGCCAAAAATATAAGTCTTTTGATTCATTTGCAACTAGACACCTATGCTTATAGGATGACATATCAAAATCAGCTTTAAAAACTCCTCCAAACCGAGACATGTTAAAAATAAGCTCACTGTTTGAATCTACAACATTGCAGAAAATTTTAGTGAAATAATTTCCAGATTTTCATCTAGCAATTGTGAAACATAAAGCAAGTTGTATTTCAAAATTTTGAAAAGTGCCACATCTTTCAAAGTGTAGTGATCATTTACCACAACCGAACCCTTAGCAATTATAGGAGTTGAAGAATTATCGGCAAAAGTAACATTCCCTACATGTGACACAAAAGAGATGGAGGAGAACCATTCTTTGTTACCGGTCATGTGGCGTGAGCAACCTAAATCCACAATCCGAATGTTCTCCTTTCTCAAGCGTGTAACCTATATAGAAGCACAATACGTCGATGACTCAATACTGGGGTTAGTCAAAAGGTATTTAGGAATCTAGTATTGAGTCACACAACGTCCAACAGGAATTCAAGGGTTAGAGGACAACAAAGCAAGTGTTCCACAAGATGAAGATTGGCCAGAGCTAGGCATGTCACATTGATATACAAATGCAAGAGACTTGCTGGGGTTCTTATGTGAGATTATGTCAATTTCATGAGTTTTCAATTTAGAATATAGAACATCTAAAGTAAGTGTACTCATGATAATAGATTCACGAATAGATATGACTTTCATATCCCAAATTTACATGTCTAATGGACTTAGTAATTGCCTAGCATTCTCAGCATCTGAAAAATTAAGATTGATGCCACGCAAGTTGCTGAGAATTTTATTAAGGCGAGCAAAGAGA
The DNA here is from genome assembly GCA_036927565.1 of Tuctoria greenei. Classification (NCBI taxonomy): domain Eukaryota; kingdom Viridiplantae; phylum Streptophyta; class Magnoliopsida; order Poales; family Poaceae; genus Tuctoria; species Tuctoria greenei. Next base: position 124,067,669 of record JAYESD010000011.1, on the reverse strand, counting down.
TTGTCGATGGACTCACGTGGTTGCATCTCAAAGCGCATGTACTCCTTTTTGAACATGTCTTGCCTTACCTCCTTGATCGTGTTGGATCCTTTGTGGTAATCCCATAGAGCGTTCCAAACATCCTTGTTGTTGGTGTTGACATATCTCATATTTGTAGCCGTAAATTGGTCGTTTAGCAGCACTTCATAAGGCTTGTACACCTTTTCCCATATTGCAAAGCATCGCGCTTGGATTAAAGCTTCCATACGTGCCTTCCAAACCTAAAAATCAGTACCACTAAACACACAAGGTTTTGCGGAGTATTTCTCCATGATAATTAGTCAAAAACACGTGCAAATCACAAAGATTAGAGCACTTTGGCTCTGATAACAATTGTAGGATCGAAGAGCATGTGAAAAGCTACCAGAGGGGAGGGGAGGGTTAATGGTAGATTACAACTTTTTCAGCGGAAGCAACAAAAACCCCTCTGCAAAAAATTGATCTGTTAAAGAAATCATGTGTGTGACTAATCTAAACGTTATCAATAGTGACAAAACCAGTATAGATTGTGGAGAATCAATTCGCAAAGACGTCACAACAAGAATAACAAAAATCCATCAAAAAAAAACTCAAGTTACGCCCGAAAGGTCGAACAAAAGTCAATCTGTTCTACCCGAGAAAAATCAGATCTGTAACACTGCAAAGAAACTCGTGTAGATCAGAAACCTCAAATGCAATGCCCGTGCAATTTTTACATATGGTAGATAATCAAGTTGTTGAGACAACCCAAAAAGAATCACGTCCATTGGATCTGTAAAACTCAAGTTATGATAAAACCACCAAAACAAGGTAGTGCTGTGCAGAAACTCGACGAGAAAAACTTGTCTGAAACAAGTCGGACGATCAAGGCATAAAGTTCCTTTAAAATACAATCTTATTAAAAAAACACAAGAGGAACAACCCAAAATCCGTGCAACACGAGCTCTGGCCTCTCTTGCTTATATAACCAGCCATGAGACCAGCCCAAACCAAACTAGGACTCGTATCCTACTCAGTTTTCACCGAAACTTTCCATAATTGCTCAAGACTCTTCTATATGCAGATAGAAGCAATATTAAGACTTCCAAACACCTTAGGAATGTATCCCACATTCCTAAAACAACTCAACTTCATTCTCACCACAAAATATTAACATAACCAACTCAAATATTTCCATATTTCAGTCAAACATGACTCAACCGCAGCCTGAGTCTATAACCTAGTTGGTTGGACCTTTCTGACCAATTCTTTATGTCCACTTATCTTCGTCACGCCTTGGAACCATGCAGCCTCGTCCATGCACTCCTTGCACACGTGCAAACATCTTCCAATAACGTCGACGATACCTTCATATGCATTATTGTTGATTCAAACACGCTGCGCAACCTCCTGATCAACTCAACAACGATTCCTCCCAAACTTGGTTGTTGAATCTCATCTTCTCCCTAAGACTAGTTCAATGGATCCTGTCACCAGCCATGTCTTGAACTCAAGCAACACCTGCACATGAATAAAAAACCAATACTTCCAAGCACAAGTCCTCAACTTGACTCTCGTTAGTTCTGATAACCACAACACCTTACGTGAGCACCTCACATAAGCTTGTTGCAAACCATAGCAAAATGATATCAGCCATAACGCATCAAAAACTTATTAAAAGAATACTAAGCAAACTTTCCATAAGTGTAAGGCAAGTTTGAAACATCTCAAGGTAAAAGCAGAACCATTGCAGATTAGCACCGGACCTTGCCAGAGCTAACTGGACCTTGAAATGGAGCTTACTAAAGCTAGCAGAATCTAGCGCTGGAGCTAACCAAAGCTAGTCGGACCTAGCGCTGGAGTTTACCAAAGCTAGTCGAACCTAGATCCGGAGCTAGAAAAAACATGTCGGACCTAGCCATAGCAAGTCGGACCTAGACAAAGAAGTCGGACCTAGTCAAAGAAGTCGGACCTAGCCAAAATAAGTCGAACCTTACGTCGGACCTTGCCGGAGCTACCTAAAACAAGTTAGACCTATTGTCGGACCTTGCAGGAGCTCGGACCTAGAGACGTACCTTGTTGAGATGCGTGTTTTGGCGGTATTCAAAACTTTTATTGTCATAGGCAATGTATTCAACACACATAGGTCTCACAAAACTGCTGCACTAGTTAGGTCCGTTTGTCTGGACAGAGGAGGCAAAAAAGGCGTTCTGCGAGCTGAAGCAACAACTCACATCGCTGCCCATCATGGTGGCCCCAAAGCCCATGGAGCCTTTGTACCTCTACATCGTCGCCACGACAGAAGTAGTAAGCATGGTCTTGGTGGCGGAGCGACCTGGTATCCAGCAACATCAAGAAACAGACAGGGCCCCTGCTGCTGATTTTGAGCCCTAGGGCTTGGAGACCGCAGGGGCCCCAACGAACAAGATGCTTCTGGGTCCCAGCCCCCGAAGGGTAGCCGGGTCCCCCCAAGGGGCCCCGGAGATCAAGAAGCCTCTGGGTCCCAACCCTCAGAGGACGTCCCGGGTTCAAGGAACGCGGAGTCTCTAGGCCCAGAGTAGATGGAAGAAGATGCGCCGTATTCCCCAAGGAGGGTCTGAACTATCCAGCGCCCGGTCTACTTCATTAGCGAAGTACTACATGAAGGAAAAACAAGGTACCTTGAAGTGCACAATTTACTATATGCAGTGCTAATAGTGTTGAGAAAGCTCCACCATTACTTTCAGGCACAAAGAGTTTCAGTGGTGACCTCGTTCCCACAGGGGGCAGTGCTCTGCGGTCCCAATGCGAGTGGCAACATTGCCAAATGGGCAGCGGAACTGGCGGAGTTAAAGCTCGACTTCTTGCCGCGGCATGCAATCAAGAGCCAAGCACTAGCAGATTTCGTTGCCGAGTGGAATCCCTCAACAAGCAACCTAGGGGGCCTGGATGTCAGTGAGCCGGAGCCCAGGTCTCTGGTGCTCACCGGACTCCACTGGACACTCTTCTTTGACGGATCATTGCGGAAGCAAGGGGACAAAGCCGGTGTTCTACTCACCTCCCCAACAGGGGAGCAGTCCAAGTACGCGATGCGCCTTGACTTCAAGGCGACCAACAACATGGCGGAGTATGAAGCCCCCACCTTCAAACTGACAGCTGTGCAGGGTCTCGATGTCCAACAGTTGCTGGTCAAGGGAGACTCCCAGCTGAGCATCAAGCAAGTCTAGGGAGAATGCTGCTACAACGACCCTCAGCTCGCGATGTGCTTGCTGCACGTTAAGAAGTTAGAAGCTGGTTTTGAGGCTTTGGACCTCTTCCACGTGCCGCGCACCGACAACTCCATCGCTGACGCCTTGTCAACTATGGTGTCCACTGGGGCCCCCGTTACTGAAGATGTCTTCGGCAGGAGATTAGTGCGACCAACCGTTAGGCTCACAGTGCCTAACGAAGAAGGCGAGCCCAACACCTCGGAACTAGTGACCTCGATGGCCCTGCAACCATGGGACCCATCAAGGTTCTTGTGCGTCACCAAGGACCTCAGATTACCTAACACCCAAGATCCAGAAGCTCAGGAAAGTCCCGATGAATGGATCACAGAGATCCGGGACTACCTAAAATACAACATCCTTCCGGAGGAACACGTATGCGCTGAGCGGATCGTAAGGTTGGCGAAATGCTACATGCTAGTAGAAGGAGACCCCTGTCGGCATGGTGCCAACGGTGTTCTATTGCGGTGCATAACTCGAGAGGAAGGCTGCAACTTTCTCATATAGATCCACGAAGGAGAGTGCGGGAATCATGCTGCTTCCTGCACACTGGTCGGTAAAGCCTTCCGACATGGCTTCTACCGGCCAACGGTAGTCCAAGATGAAATCAAGCTGGTAAAAAGGTGCAAGGCGTGCTAGTTCCATGCCAAGCATATTCACACTCCGACGCAAACACTGTAGATGATCCCACCCTCCTGGCCATTCGCGGTCTGGGGGCTGGATATCCTGGGACCCTTCCCCAGGGCAGTCGGAGGGTACCGGTTCCTCTATGTCGCTGTAGACAAGTGCACCAAGTGGGCGGAGGCAGCCACAATGATCAAAATCAACAAGGAGTCTGTAGTCAAGTTCATCAAGTTGATCGTCTACAGGTTCATGGTCCCGAACAGGATCATCACCGACAATGGGACCTAGTTCATTAGTGCAGCATTCCAAGACTACTGCGAAGACCTCAGCGTCCAAGTTTGATATGCGTCCGTAGCTCACCCAAAGTGCAACGGTCAAGTTGAAAGGGCCAACGCTGAGATCCTCAGGGGCCTCAAGACACGGACATATGACTGCTTGGATAAACATGGTGCCAAGTGGGTTGATGACCTCCTATGTGCACTGTGGTCCAGCCGAGCGTCGCCCAGTCGGGCCATAGGAGAAACGCCTTTCTTCCTGGTGTATGGGGCTGAGGCCGTCCTGCCCCCAGAGAACGCAATGGGCTCCCTCCAAGTCTGGCCATTCAACAAAGCCGCGCAGGACCAACTCCGATGCGAAGATGTCGACCCCGTCGACAAAGCAAGGTGGCATGCTACCATCCGAAATGAACAGTACCGGCAGACGCTCCGGCGCTACCATGAACGGTTTGTGCGGAGTAGAGAGCTCCAGACAGGCTGGTGTTGTGGTGAATACTTTCTCGAGAAGGGGCACACAAACTCTCCCCCAGCTGGGAGGGCCCCTTCTGAGTGACACAGGTATCCCGCCCCGGGTGCGTTTGCCTATCCACAGAAGAAGGAGAGCCCCTCCCCAACCCTTGGAACATAGAGCACCTCCGTAAGTTCTATCCCTAAGCATAATAGTAGGACAGTGTAGGGTGTCATGTTACCAAGGAACGACACTTAAGACAACCAGGCTCGGGGGGGGGGGGGGCAGGTCCAGAGCGTTCAACCGTTTAGCTTGGTCCTGTACCCTAAGCATGAACACTCTGCCTCCCTTGCCAACCGGAGTCGGTCGTTACTTATTTTAAAGCCAGTCTCCTCCTATGAATGCCAATTTGAAAGAATCACTACCTTATCCTGTGTTTTCTCTTATGTTCACCTAATTATCCGTTAATTTTGTGATTAATCAAGTTAGGCTCATTTTTTGTATATTGTCTTCATATACCTGATGAATTTTTTCTCTATATCACCCCTAGTGGAGTGATGCAACCCTACTGAAGGCGGACTTGTTCGAGGTACCTGCAAGGTGTTTCAGGATCTCGCGGCTGCCCTTTTACTTGGGGCCCTGTGGTGCCAAATGGTCCCCCACGAAAGGCCTACGACAAGCTGGAGGTCTAGAGCGTGCAACCTGCTTAGCTTGGTCCTGTACCCTAAGCATGCACGCTTTGCCTCCCAGTGCTACAGCTAAGTACTGAGGGCCAGGAAGCTCACACCTTGTGTAAGGCGGGAGCCAGATCTCGGGCGCTAATGCACTGAATGACCCAAAACCCACATACCAAGCCAGGACTGTAAGACATGGCAAAACTAAAGAGTAGGGAAACATCGCCAACGAGCACAAAATATGCCCCCCTGTTGTGTGTGCATGACATACCAAGCAGGTCGATTCAGGCACAACCAGTAGCAGCATCGGCGAGGTACACATCACCCAGGGGGCCCATCGTCGACATTCCTACATGTTGATGGTAGATGACGTCGGAGCATCCAGCTCTGACACCTTCCAGGGGGCCTCCCGTCCATGCTGTTCTACATAATGGCAACAAGTGCTGTTTTGTGAGTACGCTTCCCCATCCTTTGTTTTTAACAAGGTTTCTTTGGTTTACTACCACCCAAGGGGCCTGCCTCGACGTCTCTGCGATGATGGTGGGCGATGCCGGAGCAGCCAGCCCCGGTACCACCCAAGGGGCCTGCCGTTGACAACTCTGCGATGATGGTGGGCGACGCCAGAGTAGCCAACTCCGGCACCACCAAAGGGGCCTGTCGTCGATGACTCTACGACGATGGTGGGCGACGCTGGAGCAGCCAGCTCCCGCACCACCCAAGGGGCCTACCGTCAATGACTCTGCGATGATGGGGGGCGATGTTGGAGCAACCAGCTCCGGCACCACCCAGGTGGCCCACCATCGACATCCCAACACGTCAAAGACAGCAACAAGCGCTGGTTCGTGAGTACATTCTCTCGTCCTGCTCTTGTTGCTAATAGGGTTCTCTTGTGGTACTTGTACACCAGGGGCTGCCGTCGACGTACTACACATCAGTGGTGGACGACGCCAGAGCATCCAGCTCCGGCACCTCCCAGGGGGCCTGCCGTCGATGACGCTGCAACGATGGTGGGTGACGATGGAGCAGCCAGCTCCGACACCACCCAAGGGGCCTGCCTTCGACGTCTCTACGATGATGGTGGGCGACGCCCGAGCATCCACCTCTGGCACCACCCAAGGGGCCTGCCGTTGAGGTCTTTATGATGATTGTGGGCAACGCCGGAGCAGCCAGCTCCGGCACCATCCAAGGGGCCTGCTGTCGATGACTCTACAATGATGGTTGGCGACACCAGAGCAGCCAGCTCTGGCACCATCCAAGGGGCCTGCCGTCGATGACTCTGCCATGATGGTGGGCAACACCGGAGCAACTAGCTCCGCCACCACCCAAGGGGCCCACCGTCGACATCCCAACACGTCAAAGACACCAACAAGCGCTGATTCTTGAGTACATTCTGCTGTCCCACTCTTGTTACTAATAGGGTTCTCTTATGGTACCTATACAACAGGGGCCTGTCGTTGACGTACTACACATCGGTGGTGGACGACGCCAGAGCATCTAGCTCAGGCACCTCCCAATGGGCCTGCCGTCGACAACGCTGCGACGATGGTGGGCGACGCTAGAGTAGCCAGCTTCGGCACCACCCAAGAGGCCTACCGTCGACATCTCTGCGATGATGGTGGGCGACGCCAGAGCAGCCAGCTTCGGCACCACCAAAGGGGCCTGCCGTCGACATCTCTGTGATGACGGTAGGCGACGTCGGAGCAGCCAGCTCTGCACCTCCCAAGGGGCTTGCTGTCGACGACTCTGTGACGATGGTGGGCGACGCTAGAGCATCCAACTCTGGCACCACCCAAGGGGCCTACCGTCGACGTCTCTACGATGATGGTGGGCAACGCCGGAACAGCCAGCTCTAGAACCACCCAAGGGGCCCGCCGTCGATGTCTCTGCAACGATTGTGGGCGACGCCGGAGCAGCCAGCTCCGGCACCACCCAGGGGGCCTGCTGTCGACAACTCATACAAATCTTGGCGCTAGAAGCCCCACTAAAGCCATCCACTCAAACTCCCCCACTCCGTTGGGGGCCCATCGAAGACATCCTACGATCAAGTGGTAGGTGTGCCCAGCCGCCCGGCCACACCTACAATGGGGCCTCTAAGGGGGTTCCATGGGCAGGACGTCAACTGACGACAATATTGGCCATGTCAAATGTGCGATTGTTGGTTCCTCAAAAACTAATGAACTCGACAAAATTCCCTAAGCCCTTATGCAGCTAAGGACTTGGAGCGACAGATTGAGAAGCATAAGACAGGTCAACAAGGAAAACATAGATTCAAATTCATTAACATTTATTTGTACAAAGGGGCCATCCACGGTTACAAGGTGCTCCACCTGGGGGTCGCCGGTCTCAACTCTGCTGGAACGAAGAGGCCACCTGCTTGGCAAGGTCCTGGACTTCAACCCTCATCTCCTCCTCTCGCTCATCGAAGGGGCCTTTCTCTATCGACTCCAGCGGGATCTACGGGTACCAGCTCCGAAAGCACAACAAGACATGGGAGGCCACTTGATCCACCAGCTCCCTTCCTTCGACCTCCAGACGCCTCGCAAGGACGATGTTCACAGACCCTAAGGTCGAGCAGGAGTTCAAAATTGGGAGCAGCTCGACCACCCCATGAGATGGCTCCCCGCGCTGCACAGGACCAAGTCCGAGGGGTTCCAATACCACCCCAGCATGGGCCAGGAAGTCCTCGATCCCTTGAGCCTCGACCACGCGGGGGGCCTGGAGGCTTTTCGCCTCTCTCAGTGTAGCTTCCTCCCAGCCGGCAAGCTCCCGAGCACGACACTCCAAGTTTTCCTCCCGTCATTTGATGGCAAGCTCCGAGTCCTGCACAGCTCTGCGCCTCTCCTCAAGCATGCCAAGGCTCCGAGAGACTTCTCCTTACTTCACCAACAGGTCCCATTCTGCATCAGCAACGGCAACCTCGCAACAGACCAACTCCAGCCACTTATCCTTGCACAGCTTAAGGTGAGATTTGGCGACAGCATGGGCCTTCAGGGCCTCCACCTCGAGCTCCTTATTATTGGCGTCGACCATATTGACCAGGTGCCACTCCTCATCAAGTTGATGCCACTCTCGGGTGAAAGCAGCCTGCGTCTAGCACAAGGCGGATTGGGCAGCGACAACAACATCAGAGAGGGGGATTAGCATGGCCGTCGCCACAGACGGCTGCCTCTCTACCTCTTCTACCGGTTCCGCGGCAGACACCAATGTCTGGGGACCAGATGGATCACTGGTTGGAACTCCAGGAGTCAGCGCGTCTCCACCCGACACCGAAGCACTCCCCCCTGCCACAAAGGTATCACTAGCCGCCAGTAGCGAGTAGTTGTCTTGTGCGCCTATGACATCGGGCACTACACAGTTTCAGCGGCGGGCGAGTCCGATCCAGTAGAGGTAGTCGCGGCGGCCAAGGTGGCCACCTCCTCGCCTGGCATCGCCTCAACCTCATCTGCTCCGACGGATGCAGGAGCAGGAACATCGACATCACCAGAAGCCAGCGCAGCATTAGGTATAGGATGCGGCGCATCAGACCCTGTTCGAGTTCCGTGAGGTGCAGGAGCTACCAAGCCCACCCATGGAAGCACCAAGGGCACTATGTCGGCCAACGACGTCCTGCAAAGGCAAAACCAACCTCGTCATAGCAAATAGACAATGAAAAAAAATAGCAGAGGAAGAAACTGCGCCTTATCGACAGGCCGGGCTGCTCCAGAGACCCTGACCTCTCAGCTCGCACAAAGGATTGAGGCCCCCTGGGCCCGACGACAAGGCTGGTGCCGCAACCTTTGGCACCTGCTCTTGTACGGCTTGTGTTGGCGCGGCCATCGGTGCAGACTGCTCCACGCCTCCTCCGGAACCAGAGCTGCCGCTAGAATCAGAGACCAAATCGACGACAAAGGCTTCAACTCCTCTGGCTCCCTCGCGATGGGATATTGAGATACCGCCCCCCCCCCCCCTCGAGTTAACTTTCGCCTCTTCGACACAGAGGTGGCAGGACCCACGGCCAGGGTGAAAGTGCATCTAGGACTCCCTTGTGGGTTTTGGATGATTTATGACAAGCAATTGGGATCCTAATCCTTTCGTTGAGATGAATGCAGGAAAATGATGAAAAATGAGCAAAATGCCAAAAAGAGGGAAATTAAGAAGGAGAATGAATTTGAGCTCAAGGAGAAGAAATTAGTAGTTTAGTATGTATGGAGTGTGTTAAGGAAACACACCCAAGAGCTCAATCTCATTTAATCACACACACACAATGCACAAAGCTATACAGGACCGGACTAGTCCGCTATCAGCCGGACTAGTCCGATATCACATTCTGCACAAGATCGGACAAGTCCGGTCTCCACCGGACTAGTCCGATATCTTTCTGTTCCACTTCGGACTAGTCCTCCCCAGTGCGGACTAGTCCTCAACACAATGCACAAGTCACTAGATCGGACAAGTCCGGTCACCACCGGACTAGTCCGATACCCTTTCTGATCCACTTCGGACAAGTCCGGTGATTACACGGACTAGTCCGATATACACTCTGATCTAAATCGGACAAGTCCTCCAAGTGCGGACTTGTCGTTCTAAACACTTAGGGTTTCACAGGTCCGGACAAGTCCGATGGCAACCGGACAAGTCCGAAGATTTCCAGCAGCGAAATCGAACAAGTCCGTTTTTCAATCGGACTAGTCCGATATTCCTGGACACTTAGGGTTTGCTTCACACAGCACACCGGACTAGTCCGGTCACCACCACGGACTAGTCCGATATTTCTGAACCCTAACGGTAACTTCCAGAAACCCCATATAAATAGAAGTGCACGGCCCACTTTTAACCTCTCTCGAACCCTAGCGCCGTCACACCTCCCAAGAGACTCAAAAACCATCTCTCTCCACGAAGTTAAGTGAAAAATCAATCAATCCATTGAAGATCACTTCTAGATCATTGGAGAGGCACTTGGCACACGATTGAGCTCTTGGTTTGAATCTCTAACACACTCTTGCTTCTCAATTTGTATATTTTGAAGTGTGTTATTGGTGGTTTTGAAACTTGTAATCAAGGGAGCTCTCAACTTGTGAGATCGCCCCTTCAACTTGGTGATTTACCCCTGTGTGATTAGTGGAAGAGGATTGGCCTTCGTGGCGATCCGACGAGGGAAGGGTTGGTGAAGACCCGGTCCTTTTGTGGGCTCCTCAACGTGGATGTAGGCTTGCCTTCGTGGTAACCGAACCACCGGGATAAATCTTGTGTCTTGTTCGTTTGTGTACATCATTCTAGTTGATCAACATTATCTAGGGTTTGATTCATTTTGTTGAATTCAAGTTAAATAGTTGAACAAGTATCATACTTGCAATAAAACTTAACATACAACTATTGAACTGTCATTAAAGTCTATATTTCCGCTGCAAACGACAACGAAACAATCAAATTGACCTAACTTGATCAACCTAGCCCGTGAAATCCGGACTAGTCCGCACTTTACCGGACTAGTCCGATATATCTGGATTTGACCTTTTTTTTGAAGTGCTACAGGAACCGAGAAAATCAAGAAGGCCTATTCACCCCCCCTCTAGGCCTACATTCAATTGGTATCAGAGCAGGTTCTTCAAGAAAGAGTGCAACCACTCGAAGAGATCATGTCGGACATGAAGGAAGTCCAGAAAATCAACAACCAGGAAGAAATGAACAATGACAAGCATCAAAAGCTTGAAAAGTATCTCGAAGCCATTCAAGACTTCGATGATGATGATGATGAGACATTGGAGCTGAAAGCACTGCTTCGAAAGAAAGCACTTTCCAAAGGGAAAGCTAAAGTTGAAGAAAAGAAGAAGGGGAGTAGTCACACCGACTACTCCCGATATCCTTTTAATTATGACCGTTTAAATTCTAACAACAGTCATTATCTATCCATTCCTCTCGGAAAGGCCCCACACTTCGATGGGAGTGATTACTCCATGTGGAGGCAAAACATGAAGATGCACTTGATTTCCCTTAACCCAAGTTTATGGCATATTGTGTGCACAGGAATAAACATCCCTGATGACGATGAAGAACTCACGCCAAGTCAAGAGCAAGCCATCCACAGGAATGCCCAAGCCGCAACCGTTATCACCTCATCTCTAAGTAGAGATGAATTCACAAAGGTGGACGGATTGGAAATTGCCAAAGAAATCTGGGACACACTACAGACAGCACATGAAGGTGACCAGCATGTGCGGGAGGCAAAGATTGAAATGATTGAAGGCGAACTAGGAAGGTTCGCGATTGAGGAAGATGAATCTCCCCAGGACATGTACAACAGACTGAAGACTCTTGTGAACAAGGTTCGATCGTATGGTAGCAAAAAGTGGAATGACCATGAGGTTGTAAAGCTCATCCTTAGAGCCTTTATGCCTCGCAACGTCACACTCTGCTCTATGATCCGAGAAAGTCCCGACTACAAGAAAATGACTCCGGATGAACTGCTTGGCAAAATCATCAACTTTGAGATGATGGAGAAGCAAGCCAAGCACGTCAAAGAAATAGCTGACCTCACATCGGCCAAGAAGAAGGGAGTTTCCTTAAAATCCACACTCAAACCTCTATCCAAAGAAGCAAGAGAAGCTCAGTTTGAGGAGGACAGTGATGATGAAAGCAGCGAGCTGGACGAAGAAGATATGATTTTGTTCATGAAGAAGTTCAAAAGAATTATGAAGAAAAGACAAGGAACAAAATCGAGTGAAGGAAAATACAAGGAGAAGACAAAGCCGAAGATGAGGCGGGCATGCTATAATTGTGGTGAGTACAATCACTTCATAGTTGATTGCCCATATGAGGACAACAAGAAGAAGAGCAAAGAGTCCAAGCCTCAACCGAAAAAGTTCTTCAAGAAGAAGAAACAAGCTGAACAAGCACACATCGGAAAGGAGTGGGACTCAAACGATGAGTCCTCATCGTCCGATGAATAAGAAATGGCTAGCATAGCCATTGAAAGCATGCCCAAGAAACCCACACTCTTCCCCACGCTCGGTGCAAAGAAGGCAAATGGAACTTGCCTCATGGCTAAGGAAGGTAAACGCAAGGTAAACATCAAAACCCCTTCCTTGCATTCTTACTCAAGTGATGATGATCTAGACAGTGATGATGACGATATGCTAATTGGTTTAGATAGAAAAACTGCTGCAAAAATGAAATTCTTGCTTAACAAACTTATTGAGAAGGAAGAGCTAATTGATCGTCAAGAAGACATGATTATCTCCCAAAAGGAGAAGCATGTCGAACTTGACAATCTTCTAGTTCTTGAAAAGGAGAAAAATCACTCACTAGAGCTTGAGCTAGCTTCAAGCAAGAAAACTTGCTTGGAGTTAACCAACTCAAATGTTGCAATCAAGAATCAACTTGATGACCAAATCAAGGTCAGCAAGATCCTTGAAGTGCAGGTTGAGTCATTCAAGCTTAGTGAACCTTCCTCCTCTTCAACCCTACCTTCTCAACCCACTTTAACTAATATCGCTCATGTTTGCAAATGTGATAAAACTAACACCAGGTTGAAGGAAAATCCTACCTCCACGAAGGACAAAAATCCTACCCAATGTGTAATATTTGACAAGGAGAGGATCAACTATGCACGTAGTGCATATTTGGTCCAAAGACCTCCAAATGTCAAGTATGGCATTGGTTACTCTTGTGATGGAAAGCAAAGAGCTGGAAATCATAAGAATAACAAGGGAAGGATCACCTTTGTGAAGGGAGGACCCTCACAACCTGGTAACTCGAAAACTAAAAATCTGAACTCTCATGAAAATCGGACTAGTCCGGTTGTGGTCCGGACAAGTCCGGTCATCCGGACAAGTCCGGTCACACAGACTAGTCCGACCCATAATCAACAGCAACTTCTGTTTAAAACATTTGATGCCTCCTATGTTTTAATGAAAAATAATGTTGGTAAAGTGTATGCTTATTATGCTGGGCCACGCCATGGGAACACAAAATCCCATGTGTGGGTGCCCAAATGTATCGTTACTAACCTCCAAGGACCCAAGCAAGCTTGGGTACCTAAAACCAAGGCGTAATTTGTTTTTGCAGGCCTACTCCTCCGGTGGATCCAAATGGGTGCTGGACAGTGGATGCACCAACCACATGACCGGAGAAAGGAGGATGTTTGTGGATTATGAAGTGAACCAGGACCCAAACGAAGGCATCTACTTTGGGGATAACAGTCAAGGAAGGGTCCTCGGTACCGGTAAAATTGCAATATCCTCTGAACATACTCTTTCGCATGTTTTACACGTTGAATCTTTAGATTATAACCTGCTGTCCATATCTCAGTTATGTGACAAAGGTTATAATTGTCTGTTTACTAACGAGGGTGTGACCGTCTCAAGGAGAAGTGATGGTTCCGTTGCATTCAAGGGTATGTTAAAGGGAAAGCTTTATCTTGTTGACTTCAACAAGGATAAAGCCGAACTCGACACATGCTTGATTGCAAAAACCAACATGGGTTGGCTGTGGCATAGACGGCTAGCACATGTTGGTACGAGGAACCTTCAAAAACTCCTTAAGGGCGATCACATCCGAGGTTTGAAAGATGTTGTGTTTGAGAAAGACAGGCCTTGTAGTGCGTGCCAAGCAGGAAAGCAAGTTGGAGCACAACATCCCGCAAAGAACATCATGACCACGACAAGACCGCTCGAACTACTTCATATGGACCTCTTCGGTCCAATTGCTTACATAAGCATCGGCGGTAACAAATACGGTTTAGTCATTATTGATGATTTTTCCCGCTTCACTTGGGTGTTCTTTTTGCATGACAAGTCAGAAACACAAGGAACACTCAAGAAATTCTTCAAGCGAGCGCAAAACGAGTTCTCACTATCAATCAAGAGTATTCGGAGCGACAACGGCACGGAGTTCAAGAACATACAAGTGGAGGAGTACCTTGATGAGGAAGGAATCAAGCACGAATTCTCAGCACCATACTCTCCACAACAAAACGGAGTTGCCGAAAGGAAGAACCGAACGCTCATAGAGATGGCAAGAACAATGCTCGATGAATACAAGACTTCGGATCGATTTTGGGCGGAAGCAATCAACACCGCTTGCCATGCCACAAATCGACTCTACCTTCATCGACTACTAAAGAAGACTCCCTATGAGCTACTCACTGGTAACAAACCGGACATTTCATATTTTCGAGTTTTCGGTTCTCCTTGCTATATTTTGAACAAGAAGCCCAGGACTTCAAAGTTCGCTTCGAAGTCCGATGAAGGTTTCTTGCTTGGTTATGATTCGAACACTTACGCCTATCGTGTTTTCAACAAGGCCTCCGGACTTGTTGAAGTGGCACGTGACGTAGTGTTCGATGAAACTAATGGCTCCCAAAAGGAGCAAGTTGATCAATGTGAATTAGGTAAAGAGGAAGCCCCCTATCAAGCAATAAAGAGGATGGCTCTAGGCGAAGTACCACCACAAGAGTCATCGGCACAAATACAAGAGGAAAGTGAACCACAAGAGGAGATCAACAATCAAGGGGGAGCCTCGATACAAGATCAATCACAAGAATATGAACATGATCAACAAATCAACGAGGACAACAACTCAGGGGGAGAAGAAGATGAACACCAACATACGACCCCCCAAGTGCCACACCCAAGAGTACACCAATGCATTCAAAGGGATCATCCAATCGACAACATCATCGGCGACATCCAAAAGGGAGTAACCACCAGATCTCGTATAGCAAATTTCTGTGAACATTACTCGTTTGTCTCCTTTTTGGAACCCCGCAGGACTGAGGATGCATTGAAGGATCCGGACTGGGTGGTGGCAATGCAAGAAGAGTTGAACAACTTCAAGAGAAACGAGGTTTGGGAACTTGTGGAAAGACCCAATGCAAACATAGTCGGCACCAAGTGGGTCTTCCGCAACAAACAAGACGAACACGGGGTGGTGACAAGAAACAAGGCACGACTTGTGGCCAAAGGTTACTCACAAGTCGAAGGTTTGGATTTCGATGAGACTTTTGCTCCAGTAGCTAGGCTTGAATCAATTAGAATATTACTTGCATATGCTACTCATCATGATTTCAAGCTGTACCAAATGGACGTGAAAAGCGCCTTCCTCAACGGACCAATCAAGGAAGAGGTGTACGTGGAGCAACCACCCGGATTTGAAGATGAAGAGTTCCCCGACCACGTGTATAAACTACGTAAGGCTCTCTATGGCCTCAAACAAGCTCCTAGAGCTTGGTATGAGTGTCTTAGAGATTTTCTAATTGATAATGGCTTTCAAATTGGCAAAGTAGACTATACATTATTCACAAAAAATCTGGATAATGATCTTTTTATTTGCCAAATCTATGTTGATGATATAATTTTCGGATCAACTAACCAATCTTTCTGTGAAGAGTTTAGTAAAATTATGACAGGCAGATTTGAAATGTCAATGATGGGAGAATTGAAGTACTTCTTGGGATTCCAAGTGCGGCAACAAAGAGAAGGAACATTCATAAGCCAAACCAAGTACACACAGGACATCCTCAAGAAGTTTGGGATGGACAAGGCAAAGCCCATAAAGACTCCCATGGCAACGAATGGCCACTTGGATCTCAATGAAGATGGACCGAGCGTCGACCAAAAGGTATATCGCTCCATGATTGGATCCTTACTATACTTATGTGCATCTAGGCCAGATATTATGTTGAGTGTATGTTTGTGTGCAAGATTTCAAGCCAACCCTAAGGAATGTCACTTGACAGCCGTAAAGAGAATCCTAAGATATTTAGTTCCTACACCCAACCTTGGTCTTTGGTACCCAAAAGGCTCAAAATTCAATCTCATTGGGTACTCCGATGCAGATTATGCTGGGTGCAAAGTTGATAGAAAAAGCACTTCCGGCACTTGCCAATTCCTAGGAAGATCCTTAGTTTCTTGGTCATCCAAGAAATAGAATTCCATTGCATTATCCACAGCCGAAGCGGAGTATGTTGCAGCCGGGAGTTGTTGTGCACAACTCTTGTGGATGCGACAAACTCTAAGGGACTACGGTTACAATATGAACCGTATTCCTCTCCTTTGTGATAATGAGAGTGCCATTAAAATAGCCCACAATCCAGTTGAACACTCTAGGACTAAACACATTGACATAAGACACCATTTTTTGAGAGACCATTCCATGAAAGGAGACATATCCATCTCTCATGTCAATACCCAAAAACAATTGGCCGACATATTCACCAAGCCACTTGATGAAAAACGTTTTTGCGAACTCCGAAATGAGCTAAACATTCTTGATTCTCGGAGTGTGGCTTGAAAATTTGCACACCTGTATGATTGCTTCAAAATATTGATTGAATTGTGAAAATCATCCCTCTTCATTTTTCTCTCAAAAAAAAAACTATGTCAATTATTAGATCTTGATGAATATTTGATCATAGTATGATTGTTGTTTGCTTACTGGTCAAATTCATCAAGATTGTTTGATTTGTTTTGCCTCTCTACTCTCAATTATTGGAACTTCAAATATATATGAATGGGCTAGGTTACTCCTTCCTGGTGACCACGGACAAGTCCGTGGTTACCCGGACTAGTCCGCAATTGCAGACTAGTCCGCAGTGTGCCGGTTAGGACGGACTAGTCCGACAGACCACGGACTAGTCCGATTTAGGTTTCTGGGGGACTTCGGACTAGTCCGGTCTTGTCCGGACTTGTCCGATTTTTCGTGTCCATAACCCTAGCCGCCACCAAACCCTAATCCCTTCACCCCACACTCTCCCCCAAGCTTTCTCTCTCTTGCGCTCGAGCTCCCAAGGCGAATCCTTGATTCCTCCGTCGAAAAGCCTCAATCTTGGGCGGACATCAAGCTTGAAGACTCGGGGATTGAAGTTAGCGGACAAGTCCGGCCTCCAACCCCCACATTTTCAAGCTTCCTTGGATTTCTTGGTAAATTTTCCTCAAAACCCTAAGAAATCACAAATTTCTTTATTGCTTATCGTTTGGCCTAGCATTCTTCACTAGTTGCATGTCCAGTTGATGTACTATGTGTATGCTAGACTAGTTTTTTCATTAGGGATCAATTTTTATCCAGTTTGTTAGGTTTTTGCGGATGAACACCGGACTAGTCCGGTCCAGGTACGGACAAGTCCGGTCCCCCGGACTAGTCCGTGCCTGTGCACCGGACAAGTCCGTTGTTTCTGAACCAAAACCTAATTCTTTAATTCCCTACTGCCTTCCATTGCCATCTTACCTCACCAATACCTTGTATAACTTGTCTTTTCTCTTGATCACTCATTCTCAGATCATGTCGAGCTCCGACAACGAAATCTCCGATTTCAAGGCCGAGTTGGACCACGAGGTGGCACCTCGGTCCTCGACGGGTCTTGGCAAGAAACGCCAAGAGAGACCCTCCGAGCCTGCTCCCTCACCTCCCCAGGTTCGGAGGAAGGTGTGTGTCAAGAAGCCTGCCTCGAAGGCTGCTACTCCCTCAAGTGGCCTTCGCCAAGCTAAAGGGAAGGGCAAAGGGGTTGCCATAGGGCCTGTTGGGCCCCTGAAGCTGCATACTCCCAGAGAAGGAGTCCGGGACCCCAATGAGGAAAGATTCAATGGCAAGGGCAGCGATGTGGCCATGAAGCTGAGAAGTGTGGATTGCTATGCAAGGCCCAAGCAAGCAGCTGACGGCAGATTCTGGTCAAATTTCCATGCTGACTTCTACAAGCTGGTCTACTTGCCGATGAAGACCCCGGTGGTGCGCAGTCAATGGATTGACTGGGCCCACCTTGAGAAGAGGAAATGTGCAGCTTTTGATGAAGTGATACAAGCTGCAGAGAGACATGGGCTGAAGGATCTGTTTGCCTTCAGGTACAATTGGAATGATGAAGTGATTGCACAATTCTATGCAACGTGCTACTTCTCAGGCGAAGACGAAGAAAGTGTGACTTGGATGACTCATGGATCCAAGTATTCCATCACTCAAGAAGAGTTTGCCCGCCTGCTACATCTTGACTCTGAAGGACATGACCACCTCATTATCCACAACATTGGGGTCATTGAGAGGGATGGAATGAAGTTCATGTATGAGCCCACCTCCAAGTATGTCCCTCCCTCCACAAAGAACATGAAGCCTTTCTTTGTGGTCCTCAACAGATTCCTCAGGAAGACGATTGCTCCCAAGGATGGGGATGCAGGGAGTGTGCAAGGCTACCTCCGGACCCTGATGAGGGTCATCAGCAAGAAAAGGCAATTCGATGTTGCAGACTATATCTGGAATGATATGGTCAATATCTCAAGTACCCCAACCGATCCTGTGGCTATGCCCCTTACTTGATGTTCATGATTGAGAAGGTCACAGGGATCGAGTTTGTGAAGGATGTGGAGCACACTCCACTGAGGCCTCAGAAGCCTCAGTCCGTGAGTGTCCAGGCTGCTCCATCGCCGGCCTCAAGCCCCGAGGCACCGGCAAGGCAAGAAGAAGCTGCTGGGGCTACTCCTCCCTCCAAGGAAGCCCCTCAGAAAGGATCCGCCAGTGGGATCCTCAAGTACTTGGCTGCAATTTTCTCCTCATGCAAGAAAACTGAAGTGAAGCTTCACAAGCTAAATCAGAAGAGGAAGGAGGACATGAGATACATAAAAGCCAATGTGAAGCAGCTGAGTGAGAAGCTGGAGATCAATCCAATTGGATCTCCAGTACTTTCTGAAGATTCTGATCCGGACATCACCGAGCTCAGCCCCTTGACTCCTTCCGAGCTTGCCTATTTTGGCATTGGGGGCTCGAGCAGCTCCGCTCCTCCTCCTACCTCTCAACCTCGTCAAGCAGAAAGCGATGAAGACGATGAAGACGACGAGAGGACTGACAGCGAAGAGTGAAGCCCTAGGACCTTCCTCTCTCTCTTTTTGGTGTCTTGATGCCAAAGGGGGAGAGATTGAGGGGGAGTCTCTAGTCTAAGCTTTAGCTGAATAGGATGCGAGGAGAGAGCTCTCTATGTTTTTTAATTGTGATTGTATTTGCTTAACTCTCTTTTCATATCATGTTTGGTCCTGTGATGAATTGCTCAATTAATTTGCAAGTGTGTGATGAAATCTGAGTTTTTGCTCCTGAAGTGCCATATTCACTTGATATTAGTTGGTAAATGAAAATTCTGTCATTCTTAATGCATTCATGCTCTTAGTATGCATCCCACCATAAAGAATGCACATATGAATAATTATCTTGTTGCCTGATGCATTTTTGAGTCATATGTGCATACTTTATGAAAATCTCATTTTATACCTCATTTTGTGAAATCTCAATTGGTTGTCATCAATCACCAAAAAGGGGGAGATTGAAAGTGCATCTAGGACTCCCTTGTGGGTTTTGGATGATTTATGACAAGCAATTGGGATCCTAATCCTTTCGTTGAGATGAATGCAGGAAAATGATGAAAAATGAGCAAAATGCCAAAAAGATGGAAATTAAGAAGGAGAATGAATTTGAGCTCAAGGAGAAGAAATTAGTAGTTTAGTATGTATGGAGTGTGTTAAGGAAACACACCCAAGAGCTCAATCTCATTTAATCACACACACACAATGCACAAAGCTATACAGGACCGGACTAGTCCGCTATAAGCCGGACTAGTCCGATATCACATTCTGCACAAGATCAGACAAGTCCGGTCTCCACCGGACTAGTCCGATATCTTTCTGTTCCACTTCGGACTAGTCCTCCCCAGTGCGGACTAGTCATCAACACAATGCACAAGTCACTAGATCGGACAAGTCCGGTCACCACCGGACTAGTCCGATACCCTTTCTGATCCACTTCGGACAAGTCCGGTGATTACACGGACTAGTCCGATATACACTCTGATCTAAATCGGACAAGTCCTCCAAGTGCGGACTTGTCGTTCTAAACACTTAGGGTTTCACAGGTCCGGACAAGTCCGATGGCAACCGGACAAGTCCGAAGATTTCCAGCAGCGAAATCGGACAAGTCCGTTTTTCAATCGGACTAGTCCGATATTCCTGGACACTTAGGGTTTGCTTCACACAGCACACCGGACTAGTCCGGTCACCACCACGGACTAGTCCGATATTTCTGAACCCTAACGGTAACTTCCAGAAACCCCATATAAATAGAAGTGCACGGCCCACTTTTAACCTCTCTCGAACCCTAGCGCCGTCACACCTCCCAAGAGACTCAAAAACCATCTCTCTCCACGAAGTTAAGTGAAAAATCAATCAATCCATTGAAGATCACTTCTAGATCATTGGAGAGGCACTTGGCACACGATTGAGCTCTTGGTTTGAATCTCTAACACACTCTTGCATCTCAATTTGTATATTTTGAAGTGTGTTATTGGTGGTTTTGAAACTTGTAATCCATGGAGCTCTCAACTTGTGAGATCGCCCCTTCAACTTGGTGATTTACCCCTGTGTGATTAGTGGAAGAGGATTGGCCTTCGTGGCGATCCGACGAGGGAAGGGTTGGTGAAGACCCGGTCCTTTTGTGGGCTCCTCAACGTGGATGTAGGCTGCCTTCGTGGTAACCGAACCACGGGATAAATCTTGTGTCTTGTTCGTTTGTGTACATCATTCTAGTTGATCAATATTATCTAGGGTTTGATTCATTTTGTTGAATTCAAGTTAAATAGTTGAACAAGAATCATACTTGCAATAAAACTTAACATACAACTATTGAACTGTCATTAAAGTCTATATTTCCGCTGCAAACGACAACGAAACAATCAAATTGACCTAACTTGATCAACCTAGCCCGTGAAATCCGGACTAGTCCGCACTTTACCGGACTAGTCCGATATATCTGGATTTGACCTTTTTGTTGAAGTGCTACAGGAACCGAGAAAATCAAGAAGGCCTATTCACCCCCCCTCTAGGCCTACATTCACAGGGTACGAGAACGCTTTCTCGGCGTTGGAGCTGGCTGGCTGCCCTCCGCCCTGTTGGAGGCTGTTGAGAGCCCTACCTCCGCCCTTCCCGAAGTACGTGGGGAAGACCCTAACCTTGGTTGCGTCGCAGCACGACACCGCTCCAGGACCGCGGAAGCCCCATTAGTCTCTTCAGGGTGCAGACGGACAATGCCGAACACGTTGACCCTCGACATCGAGCTTCGCAATTCATCCCTCAAGTCAGTGGTCATGAAGAGCGGCTGGTAGTCATTCGGGGTGGATACGTGCTCATCATTAACAATGTCGCAGGTCATCGCCTTCAAAATCCCCTCCAACATGTTGGGGGTTGGGTCGTCTTGATCTAGCCAGCACTGGTCGTACATGCCGGTGTAGACCTAGGCCCCGTACAGGCGCTTCTAAAGGGGGGCGGTGCAGCGACACAAGAAGTCTACCAACACCATTAGGGAGCTCAAGCCCTTGTCAGCAAGGAATTGTATCCTCTTCAGTACCGGCTTGTACTCCTTTGTCAACCCTTGGAATGGTTCCCAGGTGGTGGAATTGGAGGCTGGACCTTGAGACAACATCTTTAGCGAAGCATGGGCCTCGGTCCGCATGATCGTCCGCATGATCGCCCAATCTTCCCTCCAGCGGCTCCACTTGCCCCCTTTGAGCGAAGCAGTGTAGGCCTGGGAGGTCTTGTCCCAATGCCGGAAGTAGTAGGCCCCCGCTTGGCGCATCACACTCTTTCCGGTGTTATTCATCATGAAAAATAACTAGAATAGCTCCACCGTTGGTGGGCAGCCCATGAACGCCTCACAAAGTTGGACGAACATGGCAACCACAGCGATGGAGTTCGGCGACAGGTGGTGAAGCTGCAACCCGTACTCCTCTAGCACTGCGAGGAAGAACCTCGATAATGGGATTCCAAGCCTCGCAGAGACGTAGGCGTCGAAGAGAACAATCTCATATTTGCACAGGTCTCGAAGATCGAGAGATCCATAGTGGATCATCCATCCTTGCTCTATCGCTGCCAGCCGAGTAGTCGCCTCATCGGCACCAGATCCTCGGTCGACTGGAAATGAGAAGGAGGCAGCTGGGAGGCCATCAAAGCAAGCAAGAACGAGAGCTTTGGCTGAGTGGTGAAGGCTCGGGTGCTCAAGGAAGAAGGCGAAAGCCCGGGCAGTGGGATGTGAGTAAGGAAGGAACCGTCCCCTCAAACAAAGGTTTCCTTTTTGATCACCCTTGCAACGCCTGAGCACCTCGTGTGTATAGCAAAGGCTCAGCCTACACCACTCAACTCACATCGTCAATGACAGCGGGAGCTAGGTGTAGGATCGAAGAGCACGTGAAAAGCTACCGGGGGGTGAATTATAGATTTAAAACTTTTTCAGCGGAAGCAACAAAAACCCCTTGGTAGAAAATTAATTTGTTAAGAAATTGTGTGTGCTACTAATCTAAATGTGATCAATCATTACAAAACCAGTATATATTGTGTAGAATCAAGTCACGAAGACACGCCAACAATAATCACGAAAAACCATCGAGAAAAACTCAAGTTACAATCAAAAGATTCAATGAAGGTCAATCTGTTCTACCCGAGAAAAACCAGATCTGCAACACTGCAAAGAAACTCGTGTAGATCCAAAACAACAAATCCAATGACCGTGAAATTTTTACAGATGGTAGGTAATCAAGTTTTGAAGACAACCCAAAAAGAATCACGTCAATTGGATCTATAAAACTCGAGTAACGATAAAACCACTGAAGAAAGGTAGTGTTGTGCAGAAACTCGACGAGAAAGACTTGAAGAAAACAAGTCGGATGAACAAGGCACAAAAGTTCCTTTAAACTACGAATTTTATTGATCAAACCACAAGAGGAACAGCCCCAAAGTCGTGCACCATGAGCTACGGCCTCCCTTGCTTATATAACTAGCCCTTAAGCCAACCCAATCCTAAATAGGACTCAAATCCTACTCAGATTTAACCGAAACTTTCTATAGCTGCTCAAGACTCTTCTATACGCAGATAGAAGCAATCTTAAGACTTCCAAACACATTAGGAACATATCCCACATTTGTAAAATAACCAAATTTCGTAACCCACACAAAATCCTATCACAAGCAACTCAAATCTTTCAATATTTGAGTCAAACACGACTTAGCCACAGCTTGAGTCCATAACCTAGTCAGTTGGACCTTTTTGAACAATTCTTTACGTCCACATCTCTTCATCACGCCTCCAAACCATGTAGCCATGTCCATGCACTCCTTGCGCACGTGCTAACACCTTCCAACGACATCCACGACACCTTCATATGCATTGTTCTTGATCCAAACATGCCGCACGACCTCCCAATCAACTCAACCACAATTCCCCCCGAACTTGGTTGTTGAACCTCATCTTCTCCCTAAGACTAGCTCAATGGATCCCGTCACCAGCCATGTCTTGAACTCAAGCAACACCTGCACATGAATAAACAACCAATACTTCTGAGCGCAAGTCCTCAACTTGACTCTCGATAGTTCTGAAACCACAACACCTTACGTGAGCACCTCACATAAGCTTGTTGCAAACCATAGCAAAATGATATCAGCCATAACCACCAAAACACACCAAAAATTTAGTAAAAGAATACTAAGCAAAATTTCCATAATCCAGAAAGCAAGTTCGAAACATTCCAAGTTAAAAGCAGAACCACTGCGATCAAGCTCCGAACCTTGCCAAAGCTAACTGACCTTGAACCAGAGCTTACCAAAGCTAGTAGGACCTAGCGCCGGAACTTACCAAAACTAGAAGGACCTAGCACCGGAACCTACCAAAGCTAGTAGGACCTAACTCTGGAGCTTACCAAAACTAGTCGGACCTAGCTAGCGCTAGAGCTAACCAAAGCTAAATGAACCTTGCATCGGGCCTAGCAAAAACATGTTGAACCTAGCCACAACAAGTCGACCTGTCCAAAATAAGTCGGACCTAGACAAAGAAGTTGGACCTAGCCAAAATAAGTCGGACTATAGCACCCTCATTTTCATCCATCATGCATTGCATACATTCTAATACATGTTTAAAATTTAGTAACATAAAAAGGAACAAGTTTCAAATGAATTTAGAGTAAAACCACACTCAAGAATTCTGGGAAGTGCGGACTAGTCCGTTTTTGGTGCGGACTTGTCCATTTTGCTGCGCACTAGTCTGTTTTTCTCTCTGAATACTTTCGAACTTGTCCGGTGCATTGCGGACTAGTCCGATGTACCGAATCCTTGGAAATTTTGCTAAGTCCCTGGACTTGTCCGGACTAGTCCAGTATTCCAGTGGACTTGTCCTTTTTCCCCTGACTAAAATCGGACTTGTCTGGTTTTTGCCAGACCTGTCTGATTTCCCTCTGACCAAGTTCGAACTTGTCCATTGTCCAGTCCAAACTTGTTTGATATCTCTCTGTCTAACTTCGGACTAGTCCGGCCTTTTGTGGACTTGTCCGATAAATCGTGACTCCGAGTTGATCCTCTGTTTCACTACTTGTTTTTGGGTTTTACTTTAAGTGGGCCTAAGGACGTCATGTATAACTCTTTTTGGAGCCCATGTGGGACCCTACACTGGCCTCAACCCTCCCCAAACTCGAATTCAATGAAACCCTAGCCTCCACCTCTATATAAACAACCCCACCCCTTCACTTTGCATCCTTTTGCCTCAATTGAAAGAACACCCAACCCTAGTTCGTGGGAGCCGCCACCAAGGAGGGAGAAGGAGATCCCAAACAAGAAGAAGAAGAGGAGGAAATGAAAGAGGATCAAGATCTCCATCGAGCTTTTGTTCTCCATCAACCAGTCACCATCAAGTTCTTCATCAACCCTAGATCGTCAAGATCCAAGTGTTACCTCCAAGACCCTTGATTCATTGGAGTCCTAAACACCTGATACACCTTCTATTCTTTTTTCTCACGTGAATTCGTCCCCGTTTCTCCAAATTCACGTCGATCTAGAAAACCCTAGTCCGCTGTTCCTGCGAAGTACAGACTAGTCCGGTCCCAAGCGGACTAGTCCGATTTTGCGATCTATTTCCTGTTGAAATAAATCTAATTTTGTTCGAATCAATTCCAAACCTGTATCAACTTGTTCAAATTATTATAACTAGTTATTAAACATTATTAACAACTCATTAACTAGTTTTGCTTTGCAATTGCATTAATCATGCATGTCATGACATATTGAGTAATATATGTGCACTTTTTGATTGTGATTCTTGTCTTGTATGTTCGTTGTGCGAATTAGACGGATTTGCGCTAGAGAGTGCCACAGAGGATCTCCAACACCAAGAATTTGAAGTCTTTGATCCTAACCAAGATCAAGAGCAAGGCAAGTGTCCTTGAACATATTGATCCTAATTTAGAATAAATGGTTTGTTTGCAAAACTGCATGCTTGTGTCAATTTGATGGGAAATCCTATGACAGGAAGTTTACTAGCTTTGCTTAACCACCCTTGTCACCTGGAATACATGGTAGAGAGTCGGGAAGGGCTTTTTACCTTTTTGCTTCGCTTAATTAATTGGGATGGGAGAACAACTATACCATTTAATTATGCATTAATGAGATTATGGTTAATATGAAGTGGTCAATATGATATGGTAATGGGTGATCTAAGCAAGCATGGTATGTGGATGGGTTGGATTCTATGGTGGTTCCCCTTGCTTTAGATCTAAGGACCGGTTCATGCGAGAATATGCCAGGACAACAGTGCCACCATGAGGCCAAGTATGGGTGTGGCGTAGCCGATTAATTAGGGTATTGCTAGTATTGAGCAGATTATTTGGCACACCCGGGGAAGGGGAGTCGGATTGGGTTTGGATATGGTTGGCGGGACTCCCTGGGATCTGAATGGCACATGAGGGGGCCCTTGGTTGAAGATGTCCTCAGTTGGAGGCATCGCCACCGGTGAAACCTCAGTGGGTCCGCACATGCTAGTAGTCCTTTCTAAAGGCTATTTTGTGATCTCTTGGCCATACACCTATGGTATTATTTTGGCATAATGGAGGTTTTTCCTTAGTCGTCGACGAGTGAAGAAATCACAAACACGTGGGTAAAGTGGTACAAACTCTGCAGAGTATTAAAACTATCATGATAGCCGTGCTCCTGGTTAAGAGCACCTGGATGACCTACATGATTAGAGGGGTTTTGGTATTGGGATGGTTTGGTACTGGTTATGGGTTGGTTAAGGTTGATAATATGGTTATGGCTGGTTATGGATTGAATTCTAGTATTGAATATGATTAAAGATAATGGTAAAGTCTGGAATATGGATGGTGGTAATGAAATATGGACTGGTAATATGATAACTACATGGTTATGATGGGTTTAGTTCACATACATATAATATATTGCTTTCCAAATGTTTTAATGTACTTTTCAGCACTTAGCCTTTATTATATTCGTCATTTGAATCAACTACATGTCATATTTTCCACACTTGCTGAGTACGACATGTACTCACCCTTGCAATTCCCCCACCAATAGTTGCAGGTCATATTTGGGAGTATAACGATGATAATGCGGAGTTCTAGGTCGTGTCTGCAGTCAGCTTTACATGTGGTGTCGATTGGATCCGCGCTACCCTATTTGCTTATCTTGCTTAGCTGCTTAGTTTGCTCAGTTTAGTTTATTTCCGCTGCATTAGTTCAAACTTGTCATTTATATTCATTAGAGCTTGTTTTTGAGATTATTATGAAAATTGCAATAAAAGTGCTTAATTAATCTTGTTATGTGGAAATTTTCTGTACATCCTTTTGTGATTGCACTCCTGTATGTGTGTTGAATGTCCTGGGCACACATATGCGTTCACTTGGTTCTTTTTCCGGAACCGAGTGTCACAAATTGGTATCAGAGCCACAGGTTGATTGTAGGACGCGGCCTAGATAGAATGGACACCTTAGAGCACATAGGAGCACTCAGGAATCAATGTGTTTTTGCTTGGTGTGTTGTTTGCTATGTATTGTTGCTTGTGTGCTTAGTAGAAGATTTTTGGATGCTTTTAGCATTGCCATGTTCATATAGGCTAGTATAGGTAGTTGTGTAGTTTCATATCCTTGATGCATATAGTTGGGGATGTTTTCTAAATTCTTATCTCTTGCTTTTCTTCATATGGTGAGGACTTGCAACCAGAGGGATGGCAATGATGAGGAGGAGAACAATGGAGCACCTCAGAACAACAATGGACAAGGATCTACCCAGGGAGATATCAATCTTGAGCAACTATTGGCTATGCAAAACCAGCTCATGTAGACCATGATACAGACTATGGGACAGCTGCAGGCTAGTAACATCAACAATCAGCCCCACATGCCTCCACCGCCACCCCCGCCTCCTCATAACCGGTTGGGAGAGTTCATGAGGACCAGGCTGCCGATCTTTGTTCAAGCCGTTGACCCTATGGATGCCGATTATTGGCTTAAGTCTGTGGAGAAGAAGCTAGATATTATCCAATGCAGTGACCGGGAGAAGGTGCTATTTGCATCTCATCAACTTGTTGGCGGAACTGCCGATTGGTGGGATTCTTTATGCAAGACCCATGAGAACGAAGAGAGAATTACTTGGGCTGAGTTCAAGGAGAGCTTCCGTTCTCATTTTGTGCCGGAAGGTGTTATGATCTTGAAGAGACAAGAATTTGAGAACCTAATGCAAGGAAGATTGAGTGTGGGTGAATATCTCAACAAATTCACTCAACTCTCAAGATATGCGCCTGAAGATGTGAGTCGGGACAACCGGAAACAATACTTGTTCATGAGGGGCTTGAACAATGAGATCCATGTGCAATTGTTCAACTGTGATTATGCCAACTTTTAGAAGCTAGTGGACAAAGCAATTGTTGTGGAGAACAAGGTCTGTGAGATGGAGCAAGACACCAAGAGGAAGGTGCCATATCAAGGACAGCAACAAGGAAGTAATGTGCGCCCTCGCCTTGCACCACCCAATGCGCCATATTACAACTCTTCCTACAACGCCTTGGATATGCACCGCGCCCAGCTCAGTTTGTGCAGCAGCGCCCTGTCATGCAATCACCTAGGCCTCCAATGCCTTTTGCACCTCGTGCCAACTTTCCTGGTGCCAATGCGCAAAATCAAGTCCGTCCCAATAATTCTGGTGCAGTTAGGAAGTGCTATACATGTGGAGAAGCGGGACACTTTGCACATCAATGCCCTAAATCAGGCCTTGGTCAAGGAAGCAATGCGCCGAGGAAAAACCCAAGACCCAATTGAGGACATCCGCAAGGAAATCATGGACAACAGAATTTTGCTCGTGGCAACGTGAACCATGTCTCTACGGAGGATGCGCAACAAGCGGATGACGTGGTGATTGGTATGTTCCTCGCAAACTCCAACCCAACGACTTTGTTATTTGATTCTGGAGCATCACATTCATTCATTGCATCAAAATATGTTGCCAAGTATAGTTTGCCTATCTCTCATATGAAGTTTACTCTATTGGTTATGTCTCCTGGAGGAGATATGAGGACAAATATAGTATGTCCAAAAATAAGCCTTAGATTAAGGGGCTAGACTTCTTTGCCAACCTCATTGTCTTGGATTCTTAAGGATTGGACATTATACTTGGTATGGACTGGTTGAGGAAGCACAATGGAGTCATTGAATGTGCCACGAAGATGGTGAAGCTGACCAATGAGGAAGAGATCACCATAGAGTTTGAAGCATCTGAACACGCACCAAAGCAATTGGAGCTGAATCACATGGACGGCGCTGCAATTGAGGAGATCTCGGTGGTGTGCGAATTTTTGGACGTTTTTCCGGATGAGTTGCCAGGTATGCCACCTGATCGAGACATTGAATTTGTTATTGAATTAATACCTAGAACTGGACCTATAGCTAAGAGTCCATATAGGATGCCTCCCAAGGAGTTAGCGGAGGTCAAGAAGCAGATTCAAGAACAACTAGAGAAGGGTTTTATTCGCCCAAGCTGTTCACCTTGGGAGTGCCCGTTCTATTTGTGGACAAGAAGGATGGATCCCAAAGGACGTGTGTGGATTATCGAGCTCTCAACGAAGTGACCATCAAGAACAAGTACACCTTGCCCTGCATAGAAGACTTGTTTGATCAAATGAAGGGTGGTTGTGTCTTCTCTAAGTTTGATTTGAGGTCAGGTTACTTTCAAATGAAGATTAGGCCATTGGATATACCAAAGACAGCTTTCAGGACACAGTATGGATCCTATGAGTATACCGTGATGTCCTTTGGATTGACCAACACACCTGCCTACTTTATGTACCTCATGAATAAGGTCTTCATGGAGTACCTAGATAAGTTTGTTGTGGTGTTTATTGACGACATTATGATCTACTAGAAGGATGAGAAGGAACACGAGGAACACTTGAGGCTTACATTGCAGAAATTGAGGGAGCATCAATTGTACGCCAAATTCAGCAAGTGTCAGTTTTGATTGAAAGAGGTGTCATTTTTGGGTCATATCATCTCGGAAGGAGGAGTATCAGTCGACCCCGGTAAAGTGAGGGATGTGCTAAAGTGGGAGCCACCGCAAAACGTAATGAAAATAAGGAGTTTCCTTGGGATGGCTGGATATTACCGTCGATTCATCAAGGACTTTTCCATAATAGCCAAACCAATGACGGAATTGTTGATGAAGGGGAAAGCTTTCCAATGGACCCAAGCTTGTCAAGAGAGTTTTGAGGAGTTGAAGAAAAGATTAACAACAACCCCAGTTTTGGTTTTGCCGGATGTAAGCAAGAGTTTTGATATATATTATGATGCATCGAGACAAGGAGTTGGATGTGCGCTTATGCAAAAAGGTCAAGCGGTTGCCTATGCATCGAGGCAATTGAAGAAGCATGAGCAGAATTATCCAACACATGATTTGGAACTTGGAGCCGTGGTACACACATTGAAAATTTGGAGACACTACATTCTTGGTCATAGGTGTGAAATCTACACGGATCATAAGAGTCTCAAGTACATATTCACAGAAATGGGTCTGAATTTGAGACAGCGAAGATGGTTGGAGCTCATCAAGGATTATGATGTGGGAATCAATTATCATCCAGTGAAGGCTAATGTTGTGGCAGATGCATTCAGTAGATAAGGAGTAAGTCATCAACTCGCGGTTGAAGGGCTGCCACCCGAGCTATGCAAGGAGTTTGAGTGGTTGAACCTTGGATGTGAATTAGATGGGAATAATGGAGTTAAATCTGACCTTGGAGCAAGAAATTCGAGAGGGTCAAACAAAGGATGAGGAAATACATGAAATCAAAGAAAGGACCCAAGAGGTAAGATAATTCAGATTTGATGAGGATGAACAGGGTACCCCATGGCTTGGAAAAAAGATTGTCATGCCTAATGTGAAGCATATTCGGGAGACAATACTAAAGGAGGCACATGACTCGCCATACTCGATTCACCCCGGTTGTACGAAGATGTACAAGGACTTGAAGACATCCTATTGGTGGGCTAGCATGAAAAAGTACATAGCTGAATATGTAGCATTGTGTGATGTGTGCCAACGAGTCAAGGCGGAACATCAAAGGCCAGCGGGATTATTGCAACCATTAAAGATCCTAGAATGGAAGTGGGAATAGATCGGTATGGACTTTATAGTTGGATTGCCACGTACACAGTCCGGTTATGACTCAATTTGGGTAATCATGGATCGATTGACCAAGTCAGCTCATTTTGTTCCTTTCAAGACCACCTATACCACCGCGAAGCTAGCAGAGCTATACATGGAGCACATTGTGTGCCGACATGGGGTTCCAAAGAAGATAGCCTCGGATAGGTTTTGGCAAAAATTGCATGAAGCTTTGGGAACAAGGTTGAATTTCAACTCAGCATATCACCCTCAAACGGATGGACAAACTGAGAGGACCAATCAGATTTTGGAGGACATGTTAAGAGCTTTTGCTTTGAAGCATGGAAGAAGTTGGGACAAGAGCTTGCCGTATGCGGAATTTTCATATAACAATAGTTACTAAGCAAGCTTGAAATGTCCCCTTTTGAAGCACTATACGGGAGGAAGTGTAGGACACCTTTGTTCTGGAATGAGACAGGAGAAACTCAAGTATTTGGTCCGGATGTGTTTCTAGAAGCTAAAAAACAAGTTCAGATTATTTGCGAAAACTTGAGGGCCGCTCAATCAAGGCAAAAAGGCTATGCGGACAATAGGAGAAGGAAATTAGCCTTTGAAGTGGGAGACTTTGTCTATCTCAAAGTGTCACCAATGCGAGGCCATAAGAGGTTTAACATAAGAGGCAAGGTAGCACCTCGATACATTGGGCCATTTAAGATTTTGGACAAAAGAGGAGAAGTGACATATAAGTTGGAGATGCCAGCACATCTATCAGATGTTCATGATGTATTTCATGTTTCCCAGCTCAAAAAGTGTTTAAGGGTACTAGAAGAACAAGTGCCAATGGAAGAATTGGAATTAGAGGCATATTTGACTTATGCTGAACAACTGGTCAAAATCTTGGAAACCAAGGAGAGGGTCACAAGGAATAAGGTGATTCGATGGTGTAAAGTGCAATGGAAGCATTATACAGAATCAGAGGCAACTTGGGAGCTGGAGGATGATCTCATGAAAGATTTTCCCTATCTCTTCTCTTCCACGTCGAATCTCGAGGGCGAGATTCATTTTAAGGGAGGTAGGGTTGTAACACCCTCATTTTCATCCATCGTGCATTGCATACATTTTAATACATGTTTAAAATTTAGTAACATAAAAAGGAACAAGTTTAAAATGAATTTGGAGTAAATTGGCACTCAAGAATTCTGGGAAGTGCGGACTAGTCCGTTTTTGGTGCGGACTAGTCCGATTTCTCTCTAACCTTCGTCAGACTTGTCTGTTTTGCTGCGGACTAGTCTGTTTTTCTCTATGGACACTTTTTGGACTTGTCCAGTGCATTGCAAACTAGTTCGGTGTACCAAATCCTTGGAAATTTTTCTAAGTCCCTGGACTAGTCCGGTATTCCAGCGGATTTGTCCGTTTTTCCTCTGACTAAAATCGGACTTGTCCGGTTTTTGCCAGACTTGTCTGATTTCCCTCTGACCAAGTTCGGACTTGTCTGTTGTCCAGTCTGGACTTGTCCGATATCTCTCTGTCTAACTTCGAACTAGTCCGACCTTTTGCGGACTTGTCCGATAAATCGTGACTCTGAGTTGATCCTCTGTTTCACTACTTGTTTTTGGGTTTTACTTTAAGTGGGCCTAAGGATGTCATGTCTAACTCTTTTTGGAGCCCATGTGGGACCCCACACCAGCCTCAACCCTCCCCAAACTTGAATTCATTGAAACCCTAGCCTCAACCTCTATATAAATAACCTCACCCCTTCACTTTGCATCCCTTTGCCTCAATTGAAAGACCACCCAACCCTAGTTCGTGGGATCCGCCATCAAGGAGGGTGAAGGAGATCCCGAACAAGAAGAAGAAGAGGAGGAAACAAAAGAGGATCAAGATCGCCATCAAGCTTTCGTTCTCCATCAACCAGTCACCATCAAGTTCTTCATCAACCCTAGATCGTCAAGATCCAAGTGTTACCTCCAAGACTCTTGATTCATTGGAGTCCTAAACACCTGGTATACCTTCTATTCTCTTTTTTCTCACGTGAATTCAACCCCGTTTCTCCAAATTCACGTCGATCTAAAAAACCCTGGTCCGGTCCCAAGCGGACTAGTCCGATTTTGCGATCTATTTTCTGTTGAAATAAATCTAAATTTATTCGAATCAATTCCAAACCTGTATAAACTTGTTCAAACTATTAGAACTAGTTATTAAACATTATTAACAACTCATTAACTAGTTTTTCTTTGCAATTGCATTAATCATGCATGTCATGACATATTGAGTAATATATATGCACTTTTTGATTGTGATTCTTGTCTTGTATGTTTGTTGTGCGGATTAGACAGATTTGCGCTAGAGAGTGCCACAGAGGATCTCCAACACCAAGAATTTGAAGTCTTTGATCCTAACCAAGCTCAAGAGCAAGACAAGTGTCCTTGAACATATTGATCCTGTTTTACAATAAATAGTTTGTTTGCAAAATTGCATGGTTGTGTCAATTTAATGGGAAATCCTATGATAGGAAGTTTACTAGCTTTGTATAACCACCCTTTGTCACCTGCAATACATGGTAGAGAGTCGGGAAGAGCTTTTTACCTTTTTGCTTTGCTTAATTAATTGGGATGGGAGAACAACTATACCATTTAATTATGCATTAATGAGATTATGGTTAATATGAAGTGGTCAATATGATATGGTAATGGGTGATCTAAGCAAGCATGGTATGTGGATGGGTTGGATGCTATGGTTGTTCCCCTTGCTTTAGATCTAAGGACCGATTCATGCGAGAATATGCCAGGACAACAGTGCCACCACGAGGCCTAGTATGGGTGCGGCGTAGCTGATTAATTAGGGTATTGCTAGTATTGAGCGAATCATTTGGCGCACCGGAGAAGGGGAGTCAGATTAGGTTTGGATATGGTTGGTATGACTCCCTGGGATCCGAATGGCACAAGAGGGGGCCCTAGGTTGAAGATGTGCTCAGTTGGAGGCATCACCACTGGCGAAACCTCAGCGGGCCCATACATGCTAGTAGTTCCTTTGTAAAGGCTATTTTGTGATCTCTTGGCCATACACCTATGGTAGTTTTTTGGCATAATGGAGGTTTTTCCTTAGTTGCCGATGGGTGACGAAATCACAAACACGTGGGTAAAGTGGTACAAACTCCGCAGAGTATTAAAACTATCATGATAGCTGTGCTCCCGGTTAAGAGCACCTAGATGACCTACATGATTAGAGGGGTTTTGGTATTGGGATGGTTTGGTAATGGTTATGGATTGGTTAAGGTTGATAATATGGTTATGGCTGGTTATGGATTGAATTCTGGTATTGAATATGGTTAAAGATAATGGTAAAATCTGGAATATGGATGATGGTAATGAAATATGGACTAGTATTATGATAACTACATGGTTTATGATGGTTTTAATTCATATACATATAGTATATTGCTTTCCAAATGTTTTAATGTACTTTTCAGCACTTAGCCTTTATTATATTCGTCATTTGAATCAACTACATGTCATACTTTCCACACTTGCTGAGTACGACATGTACTCACCCTTGCAATTCCCCCACCAACAGTTGCAGGTCAGATTTGGGAGTATAACGATGATAATGTGGAGTTCTAGGCCGTGCATGCTGTCAGCTTTGCCTGTGGTGTTGATTGGAGCCGCGCTACCCTATTTTCTTATCTTGCGTAGCTGCTTAGTTTGCTCAGTTTAGTTTATTTCCGCTGCATTAGTTCAAACTTGTCATTTATTCATTAGAGCTTGTATTTGAGATTATTATGGAAATTGCAACAAAAGTGCTTAACTAATCTTGTTCTGTGGAAATTTTCTGTATATCCTTTTGTGATTTCACTCGTGTATGTGTGTTAACGTCCTGGGCACACATATGCGTTCTCTTGGTTCTTCTTCTGGAACCGGGTGTCACACGGACCTTGCATCGGACCTTGCTGGAGCTACACAAAACAAGCCAGACCTATCGTCGGACCTTGCAGGTGCTCGGACCTAGAGTCGGACCTTGCAGGTGCTCGGACCTAGAGTCGGACCTTGTTAAAAAGGTGATTTGGTAGTATTCAAAAACTTTTATTGCCAAAGCCAATGTATTCAGCACACATAGGTCTCACACTAGGCCCCTGATGGAAGTACTGGCCCAAGCGATAAACCACATGAGAAGACAGCTGAAGCGGTTCCCATAAAGGTGGATTGAACGTAAGTGCTATAGCTACATTGGGAACCGTTGTGGTCAAAGACGCCGCAGAAGATAGAGATACTACAACAAGCAAATATCCCGTCGCCATAGCCCCTCAACTAGGAGTGGACGCGTGGCCACGTTGGCAAAAACGCCCACCGCTTCAACTGACGAAAACAAAATTCAAAGGGCAGCGCGACAAAACATGGTAAGGGCTTCACCCTCGGGCTCATCACCTCCCCACAAGGCAGACCTAGGGGCCACTGTCGGTACCCCCGCATACGGGGTACCCTCGCACACAGGCTGAAAGTACCTAGGTACGTTCGGTGGCACCACGTGACAAAAGGTGCTGGACCTCGGCCTCCCTCAAGTGCGGGATCTGGAACTGCCACGTAAACCACCAAGATAGGACCCCGCTCCTCCTGTGGGACAGGCTCCCAAGATTCCACGTGTTTGGGCGGGACCTCATCCTACTATGGGGGTGAGCTCCAACGCAACCACGTGACTCGAAGCACCACGCCGGACGCCTCCCGTAGAGAAGGGCTCCGGAGCTGCCACGTGCCCCGAAGGGATCTGGAGCTGCCACGTCCCTCGAAGGGCTCTAGAGGTGCCACGTGTCATGAAGAACCAAGCCTGGCCTCCCTTGGCGGAGGCCATCCCCGAAGCTGCCACGTGTCCTGCAACTCATCCTGGGCGGTGGGGTGCAGGAGTTAATGGACGGTGCACCCCATCTAAATCAAGCATTGAAGACAGGCATCCACCTCCGGCGGGTAACGCGGAGCACGCTAACGGTCAAAGACCACTGCGCCCAATAACATCACATTGAAGACACCGCAGGCCTACCCCGCTCCGCCAAGTGGGTAGCTTGCGGCGACCAGAAAGATGGACGGGACATCCCCTAACACCATCAGTGACTACACGTGGGCCACTAGCGATCGAGGCGACAAAACAGCGAGTCTTCATGCCACGGTCAGAGGAAGATTATGCGTTAAGCCATAGATCTTTAGGATAAGATCTCCCCAGGGCCACCTGTCGGGCCCTGAACCCCACTTGTAAGGCGTCTGGCCTTGACTATAAAAGGACCAGACCGCCACCATTACAAAGGATACCCCCAATCTACGCATACACACACACACACACA
Organism: Tuctoria greenei; assembly: GCA_036927565.1. NCBI lineage: Eukaryota > Viridiplantae > Streptophyta > Magnoliopsida > Poales > Poaceae > Tuctoria > Tuctoria greenei. The sequence goes on along the minus strand of JAYESD010000011.1, from coordinate 124,031,665 downwards.
CACACACACACACACACACCCACACCCACACACACACGCACAATACAACCTCACCATGGAGTAGGGTGTTCCGCTCTTGTGGCCCGAACCACGTAAAAACCACAGTCTCACACTCTCATATGCACGACCACTAGATAGAGGACTAAGTCCTGCCGATCAAAGAACCTCCGCGGGCTGCTCCTTAGCAGATCCGGGGATGTGTCGCATTAACACTTCGACACATGCATATTCTCTTGATCTTTTCTCATTTTTTATTTGATCATAAAAGCTCAACATATGAATAGTTGATTGATTCATTTTTCATTATTAAAAGAACTTGTGAGCATGCAACAAGTTCAAAACAGTAAGAAAGTTCGATCATGACAAGATTTAATGTAAGTAATTATTCCAATTATTAGTCATGACAAAAACTACAAAATGTATAACATGAGTAATGTAGTAAGAACTTTCAGCATGTAAAAGGAATCACAAAGTCATATATGTATGAAATACGATGCTCATATTATTTTAAATTCAGATTCACACATAGACTTCCCAAGTTTGAAAACTCCTCCTCAATTTAATCCATGAGGATGGATAACCCCTATTTCACTACGAATGTACAAAAACAAGTGAAATCCATCTCAAAAAAGAAGTGTGATGCATGCATATTCTCTTGATCTTTTCTCATCTTTATTTGATCATAAAAGCTCAACATGTGGATAGTTGATTGATTAATTTTTCATTATCAAAAGGACTTGTGAGCATGCAACAAGTTCAAAACAGCAAGAAAGTTCGATCATGATCAGATTAGTGTAAGTAATTATTCCAATTACTACTCATGTCAAAAACTACAAAATGTATAACATGAGTAATGTAGTAAGAACTTTCACATGTAAAGGGAATCACAAATTAGTATATGTATGAAATACTATGCTCATATTATTTTAAATTCAGATTCACACATAGACTTCCCAAGTTTCAAAACTCCCCCTTAATATAAGCCATGAGGATGCATAACCCCTATTTCACTACGAATGAAACAAAAATGAGTAAAATCCAAGGTTTTGTAAAAATGTCAGCCAATTGTTGTTCGGTATCTACATGGTGAAGCATAATGTTTCCTTTTTCAACATTATCACGGAGAAAGTGATACTTAATGTCAATGTGCTTTGTACTAGAATGTTGCACGGTGTCTTTAGCAATGCAAATGGCACTAGGGTTATCACAAAACAGTGGAACTCTATCTAAATCAACCCCATAGTCCTTAAGTGTTTGAACAATCCAAAGAATTTGTGAGCAACAACAGCTACATATTCAGATTCGCCCGTGGATTGTGCAACTAAAATTTGTTTTCTAGAGGATCAAGCAACAAGTTAATTACCAAGAAAATGAAAAGCACCCGAAGTACATTTACTATCAATCCTACAACCCCTAAAATCAGCATCCGAAAAAGCTTTCAAAGTAACAGTTAAAGAAGAAGGAATAAAAATGCCAAATTCTTGAGTTCCATTAAGTACCTGAGATTCTTTTGACGGCTTGACGATGTGAAGCACGTGGGGAAGCTTGAAACCATGCACAAAGACATACTCTGAATTGTATGTCCGGTCTTGATGTCGTGGGGTACAAAAGTGATCCAATCATACTTCTATATTCTTTTTGATCGACCGGATCACCATCTTCATCAGGTTCAAGTGTTGTTGTTCCCTTTGGTGTCCGTGGAGGCATGTTTTTTTCCATGTTGAAGTGCTTAAGAAGGTCTCTTGTATACTTCGTTTGATGCACAAAAGTACCCTCCTTGGTTTGCTTGATTTGCAGCCCCAAAAATTACGTGAGTTCTCCCATCATACTCGTCTCAAATTCTAAACTCATCATAGCTGAAAACTTGGACACAAGATCATGAGAAACGCAACTAAAGATAACATCATCCACATACACTTGAACTAATAATGAGTCATTGTCATGCTTAAGCACAAAAAGAGTTTTATCAGCCTTGCCCATGGTAACCCCCTTTTCAAGTAAGAACGATTTTAATCTATCATACCATGCTCTAGGGGCTTGTTTGAGACCGTACAAGGCTTTGGACAGTTTGTAAACATGATTAGAAACCCAGTGGTTGCTTGACACAAACATCCTCATCTATGTGGCCATTAAGAAAAGCACTTTTAACATCCATTTACTATTTTGATGCAACAAAAGCTAACAAATTCTTATGGCTTCTAATCTAGCAACAAGAGCAAAAGTTTCATCAAAATCTAGACCTTCAACTTGTGTGAAACCTTGAGCAACCAACCTAGCCTTATTCGTAACCACAACTCCATCCTCACTTTGTTTATTTTTAAATACCCATTTAGTTCCAATTAGAGTGTGACCTTGAGTTGGAGGTACAAGTTTCCAAACATTATTTATTTCAAAATATTCTAACTCTTTTTGAATGGCAATAATCCAAGATTCATTTGTGAGTATGTGTGATATATCTTTGGGTTCAAAAGAAGCAACAAAAGAAGAATGAGCATGAGAGTTTGGATTGCAAAACCTAGACCATGTAACTCATTCGTGCAAGCTTCCAATGATTTGTTGTGGAGGATGACTTTTGAGGACGCGGAGGAGAGTAGACACTTCACAAGATCCTTCTTCTTCATGTTCATCACAGATTGAAGTACTTGTGACTTGAGGACGACCTGTACCAGCTATAGTAGTTGTCGATGCTGGTAGTGGTGCAAAATCAGCAGTGTGATCAACGTCATTTGCTTCTGAATTTTTGGGCAGTAGCACCACATCTTCGTCTTCTTCAATTAAAATACTCTCCCCCCTGCGGATATAGATCTGGACCTGCAATATTAGAGCTAGTACTTGTGCTAGCTTCATCAAAAGTAACCTCACAAGTCTCCACAATTTTGTTAATGTCAAGTAAAAGCACAGGGTAGCCTCTAGTATGAGATGAATAACCAAGAAACATGCCATCAACAGATCTCGGTCAAATTTATAAAGATTACCATGTTTCTTAACAAAGCATATACAACCAATGACCCGAAAGTGTGTGACACTAGGTCTATGTCCAAACCAAAGTACATATGGGGTTTTACCTAGCTTAGAACGCAAGAAAACATGATTTGAGACATAACAAGCGGTTGCAATTGCATCAGCCCAAAATTTCCTAAGAGTTTAATATTCATCAAGCATAGTTCTAGCCATCTCAACTAAAGTTCTGTTCTTTCTCTCTACAATACCGTTTTGTTAAGGTACATATGGTGAAGAAAATTGATGATCTATTCCATTTTCAGCAGAAAAGTGATCAAACAATTGATTTTTAAATTCGGTTCCATTATCACGTCTAATTGCTTTTAAAAATCTTAGGAGATCAATTGATAATCTAAGAAATAAAGTTCTAAAGTAACTAAAAGCTTCATTCTTAAATGCCATAAAGTAAAACCAAGAGTATCAAAAATAATCATTAGCAATCACAAGAACATACCATTTACCTCAAAAAGATTGAACACGTGAAGGACCTACGGTGTCAAGGTGCAAAAGTTGTCCTGGTTTAGTTGTCATGGTCATTGTGAGAGGAGCATGTGAACCTGCAACCATCTTAGCATGTCTACAAGAAGAGCACACAATATCTTTGTCCCCTTTAAGCTTAGGCAACCCACGTATGCGATCAAGAGCACTAACACGCGTGATATGATCAAAGCTTACGTGACCAAGTGTACGATGGTAAAAATATAAGTCTTTTGAATCATTAGCAACTAGACACCTATGCTTAGAGGATGACATATCAAAATCAGCTTTAAAAACTCTTCCAAACCGAGACATGTTAAAGATGAGCTCACTATTTGAATATTCAACCTTGCAGCAATTCTTAGTGAAAATAATTTCCAGATTTTTCATCTAGCAATTGTGAAACAAAAAGAAAGTTGTATTTAAATTTTTTAACAAGTGTCACATCCTTCAGTGTAGTGATTATTTATTCTAACCGAACCCTTAAAAATTATAGGAGTTGAAGAATTATCAGCAAAAGTGACATTTTCTACAGGTGACACAAAAGAGAGGGAGGATAATCAATCTTTGTTACCGGTCATGTGGCTTGGGCAACCTGAATCCACAATTCAAATGTTCTCCTTCCTCAAGCGTGTAACCTACATAGAAGCATAATATGTCGATGATTCAATACTGGGGTTAGTCAAAAGACATTTAGGAATCCAACAGTGAGTCACACGACGTCCAACAAGAATAACACGTGAAAACTGAGATAAAACAACAAGTTTATGAGCTGAAGTTTCAGGATTTTTGTACACAACTACTGACCTATGAGGTGTTACATGTGTAGCACATAAAACAGTAGGTTTGTCAACAAAATTTGCATGTTTTTGACTCATTACAGCAGGTTGCATATTTCTAACATTCGGTTCAGCATGTGCAGCAAATTTTACATGAGAGTTATGAGATCTAGCTTGCATTCTTTACTTTTTATGTTGTTTAGCTAGTCTATAACAAAAATCTATGACATGACCATCTCTGCAACAGTAGGTACAGTGAAATTTAACTTTGTGTTCATGTCTAGATGAGCAAGCAACATGTTTTTTAAAAACCGAATGAGACAGCATCCCTGCAGATTTGAAAACCACTTCTTTATAGTTAAGAACTGTTTGAATCAAACCACTTCCTAATGACTTTACAATTTTAGGTGGATGTTCCTTAGCATGAGCATGAGAATCAAAACCTAAACCAGTTTTATCATTGCAAGATTTAGCTGAATTCAGCAGCAAGTTCATATTTTTATTCCCATCACAAAACCGCTCTAGTGTCCTATTCATGTCATCAATTTTCTTAGACAAGCCTAGAAAATTTTCACATGAATTTTTTCTTTTTAGTTTGCAATTAGAACAATATTTAACTTCATGAGAACGTAAAGAATTGTTCAATATAGAAATCTCATTCATAGCATCGTGTAGTTTATTATCAAGATCATCACAAGTAGAACAATGCAAATCAATTGTAGAACAGCAAGCATCTTTCAAGTTTTTATCATTAAGTGCAGCAAGCTTTTTGTTCTTTTCAATTTCAAGTTCAAGCTTATCAAGTGTGGAGGTGTGCGCACTGCTTAAAGAGGACAATTGTTCATATATAAGCTCACATGAGGAACAACAATCATCACTAGCAATCAAAGATTTTAAACGAATAATTTTAGATTCTAGTGATTCAATTTTAACAGCATTGTTCCTAAGATTTTTTCCTTTTTTTTAACTATAACAATGGCATGAGAAATAGCATCACACATTTCTTCGTAAGTGGGACATACCTCTTCATCATAGCTATTGTGTACTGCCTCCTCCATACTTGATCTTGAGTTGCCTGCTGTGAAGTACAAGTTTGCCAAATTCTCTTTATCTTCGTCACTTACGATGTCCACATCGCTCGAGCCAAGTCTTGAAGTGCGGAGATAAAACTGTTCACCAATTGCTGAACTGTAAAACCCTTCTTCTTCTTCTTATCATTTGCAGAGGAGTGCTTCGTAGGGATGGAAATAGGTAAAACACCCGCAGATATGATATGTATGTACCCATACGCATAAGGAAAAATCCACACCCGAAACCGTACCCATTACCCGCAACGGGTAAAAATAGTTACCTGTACCCGTTACACGCGGGTAATCTGTACCCGCGGATCTCGAGTTGCAACTGGATGCGACGAGCGGCATTGCGGAAGCGTTGAGAAGGCCCAGATCGGTGGGGAGCATGGCGGCGGGAGCGCCGGGAAGGCCCGGATCAGCGGGGAGCATGGCCGCGGGAGCGCCAAGTAGGCGCAGCAGCGAGAGGTCAGGCGACGGGAGCGCCCAACCAGCGTTTGGCCGAGCCCGAGCACAAGTGGCGACGAGCTGGCTAGGAGGCGAGTTGGCCTGGCAGCGGTAGCACCGAGTCGACGTGCGGTCGAGCATGCGTGGCGGCGAGGCAACGACGTACGGGAGTCCAGGAGCCACGTTGCTGGCGAGCAGAAGAGTGGAGCGGTGCCGCCATGGGGGTGAGTGGGACAGGAGTGTTGGAGTTGAGATCGGGATTTGGGAGCGGCCGTGAGTCAGCTAGGGTTGCGTCCGCCACATCATGTTGCCCTTGCCCCTTACATGCGTTGATGGCAGGTGGGCTCTGTCGGGCTCCACCTCTCCCGTGGGCCAAGATGTTTGATTCGTCAATACGCATCAGGCTGAGAGCTGAGAAGGAAACTGTATCTTCCATAAAATATAATATATACATTCAACTGTGTTGGGCCCACATATAAGTACGGGTACGGGTATATGGGTATGGATATATCTTTTTATTACCCGCAAAAAAATCTGATGGGTACAATTTAGTATCTGAATCCGTACCCGCGGGTACAAATTCGTACCGAAACTCGTACCCATCGGGTCGGGTATCCGCATGTACGCGGGTAATGGATATCTGTTGCCATCCCTAGTGCTTCATCCTTGTTTGCTTTTCATCACGGGAAGTAGTATCTGAAAGGTTAGGGCAATCCGTACGAAAATGTTCTGTCTTACCAAATTTGAAGCATTGTAGAGAACCAGCACTTTCCCTCTTTCTAGTGCTCACATTTTGCAATGCTTTTGAGAATCGAGTATAAGTGCAAGTTCCTCCTTTGGACACTCTTCAATCTGTTCAAGGGTTAGAGAGGACAGCAAAGCAAGTGTACCATATGATGAAGATTGGCTAGAGCTAGGCATGTCACATTGAGAAACAAATTCAAGAGACTTGTTGGGAGTCTTACGTGAGATTATGTCAATTTCATGAGTTTTCAACTTATAATATAGCACATCTAATGTAAGTGTACTCATGACAGTGGACTCACGGATAGATGTAACTTTCATCTCCAAAATTGACATGTCTAAAGCACTTAGTAATTGCCTAGCATTTTTAGCATCTAAAAAATTGACGTTGACGCTACACAAGTTGCTGAGAATTTTATTAAAGCGAGCAAATAAATCATCATTGCACTCACCGGGTTGCATCTTGAAGCGCATTTATTATTTCTTGAACATGTATTGTCTTACCTCCTTGATATTGTTGGATCCTTCATAATAATCACGTAGAGCTTTCCAAACATCATACGCACATTGGAGGTGTGCACCTTGATCGAAGTTGCTTTGAATCAATCCTTGTATGATCAAGTTTCGCGTCTTGTTGTTGTTGTAGACATCTCTCATGTTCGGAGCTGTGACTTGATCGTTTGGCGGCATGTTATAAGGATTGTACACCTTTTCCCATATTGTGAATCCTTGCGCCTGGATGAAAGACTCCATACGTGCCTTCCAAACCTGAAAATCAATGCCACTAAACACACAAGATTTTGCGGAGTATTTCTCCATGATGATTAGTTAAAACACATGCAAATCACAAAGATTAGAGCACTGTGGATCTGATACCAATTGTAGGATCAAATAGCACGTGAAAATATACCAGAGGGTGGGGGGTAAATGGTAGATGAAAACTTTTTCAGCGGAAACAACGAAAACCCCTTACCAGAAAATCAATCTATTAAGAAACCGTATGTGCAACTGATCTAAATGTGTTCAACCGTGAAAAAAGTAGTATATATTATAGAGAATCAATTCTCTAAGACACGATAACAATAATCACGAAAAACCATCGAGAAAAACTCAAGTTATTATCAAAAGATGGAACAAAGGTCAATCTGTTCTACCCGAGTAAAAACAGATCTGCAACACTGCAAAGAAACTCGTGTAGATCAGAAACCACAAATACAATGACCATTAATTTTTGCAAATGATAGATAATCAAGTTTTGAAGACAATCCAAAAAGAATAACATCAATTGAATCTGTAAAACTCAAGTTATGATAAAAACACCCACACAACATAGTGTTATGCGGAAACTCAACGAGAAAAACTTGTCTAAAACAAGTCGGACGAACAAGGCACAAAAACTTCCTTTAAACTACGAATTTTATTGATCAAAAAACAAGAGGAACTGCCCAAAGTCATCTCACCACGAGCTCTGGTGTCCCTTGCTTATATAACCATCCCTAAGGCCAACCAATTCCTAACTATAACTCTAATCCTACTCAATTTCAACCGAAACTTTTCATAACTGCTCAAGACTCTTCCATACACATATAGAAGCAATCTTAGTACTTCCAAATACCTCGTATACCACATTTCTAAAAAAACTCAACTTCATTACCCACACGAAATCTAACCAAAACTGTCGGAGTGTGATTCTGGCAATTCTCCCGGTAGTACCGTTGGTAGCCCGCAAAGTTTTGTAGTTCGGTTAGGGCGCGTGGAGATTCAGAAGAAGGTGGCAATTTGACATAAGTATTTATGTGGTTTGGGCCGACTGAGCGTAATACCCTACTCCACGGGTGTGTGTTGTTGTTGTATTGAGCGTCTGAGCGCTTAAGTGTGAGAGACTAGAGTGTCTGGGAGTCTTAGGTGCGTGTCCAAGCCTCCCTGTGTATCGCTTGGCCAGTCCTTTTATAGCATAAGGACTGGCCGTTACACCATCAGCCTGGCCCGACATGTGGCTCTGGCGTTTACTGATGTCTAATACACGGTTAATGTACTTAATTCTCCTTAATAGTGTAGTAACGCCCCTTAATGGTGGCATTACTGGTATTAAGGGTCATCCGATCATGAGTCATTAAGATAGCATTAATGACACTTAATCGGATCTTGAGGTCTTTAATGTTCCTTGAAGGTCCGAGCTATTGGAGGTCCACCAATCTGTCTGTTGAAGTTGAAGGTCCGGCAGTTGGACGCGTGACAGCTCCGGAGCTTACTGTCTTGGACAAGTAGGTCCGGTGTTGTTGTACACGTGTCAGTACCGGAGCTTCCCTCTGTTGGGGATTAGGTCTGGGGGTGCCACACAGGTATCTAGTTCGGAGTTTTCCCATGTATGGAATGTAGCTTTGGTTTTACGATACACGTGGCGGCACTGGGACTAACCATAGAAGGGAGGCAGGTCCAGTTCCGTATGACACGTGGGGCCTTCGGAGGTCTTCAACTCAGATAGGTGGAGTTCCTTTGCACTCTTCTGAGTTCCAAGGGATATCCGGTATGAAGGGTACCGACAGTGGCCCCCTTGGCCCACCTCTGGTAGAGACTTTTTGGATTAAGTCATTCTGCCGAAGGTGGGTCCATCTTTCGATTTTTGCGCTGTGTCTTCAAGGGTCTTTGGATGTGCTGTTGGGGTGGTGGTTCGCAGTTAAACCATCACCGCGTGGCATCTTTAGGATGCAGCAGGTGAGATCCGCGCGTGCGGATCTCACGCAATTGAAGTTTGCCGGTTCCCAATACGAAAACCGTATCGGTTCCGTGCGCCCTGTTAGGCCGCCGCCCTCAGGTTTCCCACCTCTCATGATGACAACTGTTCGCCTGGGGTAAGGACCTTGACTTGATCATCAGGGTGGCCTCGGGCCCCCTTGTCATTGGCAGGGTGAAGTTTTTGAACTGTATCGTTGGCCCCTATGTTGTTTCCATCTAAGCGTTGCGGGGGCTTACTTAAGAAGGAAAGCGCGCACCGTTTGGGGATTCCTTACGCCTTCATTTGAACTTGCGCTCGAATCCTCCAAACTTTTGCTTACTTTTCCTCTCTCGCCCTTCCGTGCTGCGATGGAGTTGGGTCTCCGCAAGAGCCATCTCACGACCAACGGCAATTTGAAGAAGGTCCAGACCTACATGGGGTGGTCCAGCGACCCCTTCAACCACCTGGTCCGCGCCGGGAAGCTCCCGTTCAAGAAGGAGCGCGCCGGTGACATGGTGTACTTTTCCTTGTACGCCATGGTGGGATTGATCCTACTTTTCTCCACTTTGCTTTTGATGCTGTTAGACTTCTATGGTCTGCAGTTGTACCACCTTGGCCCCCACTCCATTCTTCTGGTGTCAACCTTCGTCCACTTCTGCGAGATGTGGGTGGGTATTCCCCCCTGCGTCGACCTCTTCTGCACCTTCTTCACCATCCACACCACCAACAAGAGTGACGAGTATCTTGGCTTCTACTATTTTGTGAAGCGCAAGAAATGCCCGTACAAGTACTTGAGATCGTTCCCTTCTGGCAAGTGGGATGGCTGGAAGAAGGATTGGATTGTCATCACGGCAGAGGAGCACGAGAAGCTAGAGCTGCCCGAAGGCCTTCCCAATGTTGACACTGAAGCTTGGAGTGAAGTTCCGGTGCTGTCGGAGGCCTTCAACCCTGCCTTGACCAGGATCCGCCAATGTGTGGAAGGAGGAGTGACCCCCCAGGCGGTCTTCTGCAACTTCCTGGTCAATAGGTGGGCTCCGTTGAAGAAGAGGGAGAAGCTCGCCTGGGCCCTCAACAGTGTGATGGACGATGACCAGATCGAGACCGGTCCGAAGTCCAACCTGGAAGGCGCAGCTCTGGAGCTTCATCTCAAGAAGTTCCAGCATGGCATCGACATCGAGGGCGACAACTTAACTCCGCCGGTAGCTTTCCTCCCTCTGAACATGGAGGCAGAGTTCAGCAGGGAGCTCCGGCGGAAGATGCCAGTGCTTGATGACCTCGGTGAAGTTGAGAGGCATCCGACCACTAAGTTGGCGATCCCCGGAGCTTTCGAGGGTGGCCCTGCCTCTGCCTCGAGACAGAGAGCTGAAGTTGTAGGCAAGGGCAAAGAGTTGGTTGAGCCCTCCAGCCGAAAGAGGAAGTTGAAGCACTCTGATGGGAGGCCCATCAGACATGCTCCTTCGCAACAGCTCCTTATCCCCGGCGAGGGAGGTCTTCGTCGATGACAACCACTCCAACATCAGCGTCTCCCCAGAACGCCAGCTCCGCCTAGGTGACTCCGGCGCCGGAGCCAGCAAAGGGCTCTAGGTCTGATGGTCCCTCGCAGTCGAGGAAGGCCCCAACCAAGAGACCACTGACAGCGGCGGCGAGCTCCAGAGAGCCTTCCGGAGCTACTGCCCCAGTTGCGACCGGGTCGGGCTCTGAGCGTCCGACAAAGAGGTTCCGCGCTAGCTGGAGCAGAAGTCTACCAAGGTAAATTTGCTTTTTTACCTCAGTTGAAATTTTTTTTTGTAATCATATTCTTAGTTTCTTCGTCCGTCATCTACAGGGTGTCCAAGAAAGGGGCTGAAGCTCCGGTTCCTGCGACAGCAACTAATGTTGTACAGGTGGAGGCTCCAGCTCCAGTTCCAGCGCCGCCCAAGGTGGTGGCTGAGGTCACGGGAGCTCCGGCGCCTGCTGTCGTGGTCCTTGATATCGACTCACCTCCTGAAGCTCCCATGGTAGCGCTGGACCATGGGAATGAAGACGTACCAGCAGCACCAACTCTAGAGGTTGAAGCTCCGGTTTTGGATGCTGTGATGATGGATGCTCCGCCCTCAGAGCCGGAGGTAGCTGCAGTTCCAACCTTAGAGCCGGATGTTATTGAAGCCCCGGTAGAAGAGCCAGTGGTTGATGAAGTTCTGGCACCTGAGCCGGTTGTTGCGGAGGTACCGACGCCCGAACCGGTGGAGATCGAAGCACCGGCGCCTGAACCAGCGATGGAGGAGGCACCAACACTGGAGCTGGTAGTGGCCTCAGCTCCAGCCGAATATTTAATGTTTGCCCCGGAGGTGGTAGTTCCAGAGGTACCCGCGCCTGAGCCAGGGTGCCAAGATGAAGCGGCCAGTCCTCTGCTTGAGGGACCAGTTGCTGATGACCTGGCGGCGGGACCTTCGGGGCCGACTTTGGAGGTAGAAACTTCTGTTGCAGGACCTTCCTCGGCGGCGACCGAGGCTATCCCGGAGGGCGGCCCTAGTGTCGCGAAAGCTCAGGGCACCGCTCTTGTAGAGTGGAACCGATTTTTGTTATGGAGAACCCACTGAAGCCAGCGGAGAGGACCCCGACAGGTCTGGAGCCAATCCCCTTGTCGTTATCCATCGACAATGCCTGCTCCAGCCTTCATCGGGTCCAGCTTGCCTTTTATCACGACAGCAAGGCCCTCGAGGAGGAGCGCCAAACCATTAGGAGGTGGCACAACCGGCTCCAATTCGAGACCAAGCTGGTGCAAACAAGGCTGGCCGATGACAAGGAGTGGGTCAAGAGGGAGAAGGCCCAGATGGAGTACCGGGGCCAGCTGCTAGACGAGAGGGAAAGCATGGTGTGATCCCTTGACAACCAGTCCCGGGCCATCCACGAACAGGCAGTGGCTGCTAATGAAGCAGCAAATGATCGCCAGGAGCAGCTCACTACCATCCATGAAAGCCTCGTCAAGCGCCGGGAGGCTCTTGGGGAGCGGGAGAAAAAGCTCGAAGATGAAGAGCAGAAAATCCTAGAGCGGAGGGATGACCTCATGAAGAGGGAGGAGGAGCTCGCCCAAAGGCTGGCTCTGGGTGACAAGAGCCTCGCAGAGCGCACCAAGAAGCTGGAGGAGCTTTGTGAGAGCGAGGAGAAGAAGGCCTGGCAGCAGGGACAGGACCTCACCATGAGGGAGAACGAAGTTGCTGCCAGGGAGAAGAAGGTGAGGGGCCGGGAGAAAGACCTGGTTGACCGCCGGAACAAGATCCACGTCCGGGAAGAGGAGCTTGCTAAACTCGAAAGGCAGGTTGCAAAAAAGATTCATCAGCACACCAAAGAGGTCGAGCGCCTTGCCCGGGAGGGTTTGGAGCTTGCGGCGACCAAGAGGTCCTTGGAAGAGGTGCGAGGCTCGAGGGCTGCGGAGTCCCAACAAGTATGGGACTTCTTGGGCAAATCCAATGACACGCTGAAACCGCTAGGCTTTAGTCCCGTGCATCCGGATGATCCGGAGCCGGAGCTTGACCAGGCGTTGAAGGTGTTGAGCTCGGCGGGCAACAAACTCAACAAGATGGGCGATGTCATCACGAATCAGTTGGAGACTGAAGGAAAATCCCTTACGCAGAATGTCACAGAGTACATGCTGACGTGCTACACAAGTCAGATCCTCATTTCCCACTAGATCCGGTGCTTGAAGGTCCCATCGACGGAGAGGGATATGCCGCCAAGGACAGCGTGTCGGAGGTTGCCCAGAGGTTTGCCTTGTTCTTCTGTAGGATCTAGCACTTTCTCCTTGTAGCTCCCACTTGTATCTTCTCTTCTTTTCTCCAATTTTGTAATCTCTTGTCCTTAGATGAATGAAGTCCAAAAAATTTATGAATTTCATGTTTTGTCTTGAACTTTTGTCTCACTTGGCCCCCTGGTAGATGTACACAATTTGATTGTGAACATGTACCAAAAGGATGTAGCATTTTGTTGAAGACTTGCGTGCTTCGAACTTGTAGAGTGTTGGTCCGAAGTCGTCGACAGCGGAGGCCCCCTGAGGTTGTCGGAACTTAGTAGCTCTGGCAGCGACCATTGTCAACACGTAGAGCATCGACAGTTGGCCCTCTGGGGTTGTTGGAGCTTCGTAGCTCCGGCGGTGACCACTGTCAACACATAGAGCATCGATAGCTGACCCCATTAGGGTGTCCTTCCACCATCTTTTCTTCAGTTGATGGCTGGCCCCCTGGTTTTGTCAGAACTTGATAGCTCCGACGATGCCTACTATCAATGTTTAAAACATCGACAGCAGGCCACCTTAGGGGCTGTCGAAGCTTTGATAGCTCCGGCATCATCTACCATCATCATGAAATATTTATTTTTCTTGCACACTGAAGTCAAGAAAAACAGTAAAATCCATTTCTTATCTATAACTCGTTTGCGGCTTACTATTCACGAAATAAATTTTTAGGTCGACCGCAATTCTATATACAATCAAGTGCATTTGCTTATGTTCTCTAGGTCTGATAGTTTTCTGGACTCACTTTACTCAGGCCTGCCGGGGTGTAGGTAGAGTGGCATACTTAGTGTGCAGGACCAGGCTAAGTCGATAGCACACTCCGGACCTAGATTGGCTTGGCGTTCAGGCGAGTAGGCCATTCAACAATGTTAAGACCAGAAAGAATTAACAATGCAACTTGGATTATACATGAATTGTCGAGCTAAATTTTCTTGAGAATTGCACAACTTAGTTATAGACAAGAAAGAGAAAAATAAAAAAGAATGAGCCTGTACAAAATAAATGCACGTGAAGTCTGTTTTCACATAATGATGTCTTTCATTATAGGTCCGGGGTACAGGGGAAACAAGTACACTCTTAGGGTACAGAACCAGGCTAAGTGTGTTACATTTCTTGTTTGACCCAGGGTAACTAGCTACACTTTTAGTTCTGAGACTGTGTCAAGTGTTGCCTGAACTTTGCGGACCTTCTAGGAAAGGTCGGCTGTTCTCCCGGAGGAGCTACCCGACTCTGTACAATGATGCTATAACATACATCATACGTAATTACAGACTCACCTCCGTGATATTAAGCGTAGAACTTATAGAGGTGCTCAATGTTCCAAGGATTAGGGAGCAGTGTCCCATCCTCGGTTGCCAAGCGAACACATTCGGGACGGGATACTTTGATCACTAGGAAAGGTCCATCCCAGCTGGGGGAAAGTTTGTTTAACCCTTCTCGAGTTTGTATTCTCTGTAGCACCAAATCACCTTCCTCGAGCTGTCGGTTATGCACATTCCTTTGGTGATAGCGCCGGAGCGCTTGGCGGTATCGTGCATTTCAAACAGCTGCTCAACACCTTCCCTCTTCAACAAGGTCAAGGTCTTCACGCCGGAGCTGATCCTGCGTGGCTTCGTTGAAGGTCCGGACCTGGAGCGACCCCAAGGTGATTTCTAGAGGAAGGACTGCTTCAGCTCCGTACACCAGGAAGAAGGGTGTCTCTCCAGTTGACCGGTTTGGAGTTGTCCAGTTGGCCCACAGGGTGGGCGGAAGCTCTTCAATCTAGTTGGCTCCATGTTTTTTCAGGCGCTCATATGTGCGCGTCTTGAGTCCTTTTAGAATTTCTACATTTGCTCTCTCAGCTTGGCCATTGCTTGCCGGGTGTGCTACGGAAGCGTAGCTGACTTGAATGTCGAGGTCTTCGAAATATCCTTGGAATGCAGAGCTTGTGAATTGGGTCCCATTGTCAGTTATGATCTTGTTTGGGACTTCAAATCTGCATACTATGGACTGCAAGAAATTGATAGCTGATTGCTTGTTTATTGTCACAACTGGAGTTGCTTCCGGCCACTTGGTGAACTTGTCGATGGCGACGTACAGGAACTTGTAACCTCCGACGGCTCTTGGGAAAGGTCCCAAGATATCCATCCCCCTACACAGCGAATGGCCATGTAGGAGGTATCATTTGTAAGGGTTGAGCTGGTGTGTGAATTTGCTTCGCATGAAACTGGCATGCTTCGCATT
Organism: Tuctoria greenei; assembly: GCA_036927565.1. Taxonomy (NCBI): domain Eukaryota; kingdom Viridiplantae; phylum Streptophyta; class Magnoliopsida; order Poales; family Poaceae; genus Tuctoria; species Tuctoria greenei. Next base: position 124,016,440 of record JAYESD010000011.1, on the reverse strand, counting down.
TCTTCACTAGCGCGGTTGCATCCCGGAGTGCTGTAGGCCAGTAAAAAACATACCGGAAGGCTTTACCGACCAACGTGCGGGAAGACGCGTGGTTCCCACACTCTCCTCCATGGATTTCTGCGAGGCACTCGCGGCCTTCTTCCCTTGTAATGCACCGCATTAGGACGCCGTTGGCACCAGCCGGTAGAGATCCCCTTCTACTAGTGTGTATCTTTTATCCAATCTAACTATCCGGTCAGCAGATACATTGTCTTCAGGAAGGATGTTGTCTTTCAAGTAGCTCCGAATCTCCGAGATCCATGCATCGGAGATAACTTGAGCATTTGAGTCTTGCATGCTGGGTTGCTCAGAGCTTCCTGCAACACCTACGACCCTTGATGGACGCCATGGTAACAGGGCCATCAGGACCGCCAGCTTCGAGGTGCTGGTCTCGCCCCCTTCGCTCAGTTCGGCAGGCTGACCTGTTGGTCTTGACAATATCCGGACGAAGGTTCCATCGGGAGCCGGAGCTCCGGTTGAAGCTTTCATCGAGAGTTCATCAGCTTCAGCGTTGTTGAGACGCTGAACATGGCAAAGATCCAGGACTTCGAAGTCCTTCTGAAGCTTCTGGACTTCAAGTAGATATACAGCTAGTTGAGGGTTGTTGCTGCAACATTCACCTTTGACTTGTTTTATAATGAGCTGCGAATCACCCTTTACCAACAGCTGCTTGACACCATATGATAGTGCCACCTTGAGCCCATAGATTAGTGCTTCATACTCCGCCATGTTGTTGGTCGCTTTGAAGTCAAGGTGAACCATGTGTTTGACCTTCTCCCCGATCGGAGCGAGGAGAAGGACTCCAGCTCTGGCCCCTGCTTCTGCACGGAGCCGCGAAGTAGAGAGTCCAGTGAGACTCAGTGAAGACTGGAACCTTAAGTTCCAGCTTCTGCTCACTCGGGCCCCCAGGATTTGGTGGAGAGGGGGTCCATTCCGCCACAAAGTCTGCCAATTCTTGACTCTTGATCGCTTGTCTTGGGACGAATTCAAGATCGAACTCAGCAAATTCCGCTATCCACTTTGCAATGTTCCCAGTAGAGTTGGGGTTATACAAGATTGCACACAGTGGATAAGAGGTTACCACTGAAATCTTGTGAGCTAGGAAGTAGTGATGAAGCTTCCTAGAGGCAATAAGAACTGCATAAAGCAACTTATGCACCTCTAAGTACCGAGTCTTGGCGTCATGAAGTACGTCACTAATGAAGTACATTGGGCGCTGGACTGTCCGGACCCTCCCGGAGGGGCCCGGAGCTTCCTCCTTATCAATCCAGACCCTCCCAGAGGGCCCGGACCTGCTTCGGGGACCTCCAGGTTCTTACTAGAGGAACCCAGAGCTTCTTCTGGAATGACCAAGACCTTCCCGGAGGGGTCTGAATCTTCTTGTTCAGCAACAGTAACTCCTTCATTTGAAGGAGGTTGATCCTCTGGCATTTCACCTCGAGGATCTGGGTATGGGAGCTGGGACCCAAACTAGCCTTCAGGTAGTTCTGGACCTTCCCGGAGGGGTCTGGATTCCTGAACTGGGGATGGTTCTAGTCTTTATGCAACCAGGACCATGCTAACAACTTTGTTAGTTGCTGAAATGTAAAGCAGAAGAGGGCTCACCAGGATCCGGAGCTACCAAAGTTGGTAGAGTGGTGAGGAGCTGCTTTCCTCTTGGAAAGCCTTTTCTGCTTCTTCAGACCATTGGAATGGTCCGAACTTCCTCAATAATTCGAAGAATGGTAGCGCCCGTTCTGCCAGTCTTGAGATGAACTGACTGAGGGCAGCTAGACATCCAGTCATCTTTGGGACATCCTTGATGCATGTTGGTGGCCACATGTCTTCAATAGCTTTAATCTTTGCCAGATTTGCCTCTATTCCTTGGTGGTTCACCAAGAATCCAAGAATCTTTCCGGAGCTAACCCCGAAGACACACTTGTCCAGGTTCAGCTTTGTTCGTGTGATTTGCAACTTGTCGAAGACAGCTTGCAAGGTGTCAAGGAATGACTCCTTGTTCTTGATCTTGACGACAATGTCATCGACATACACTTCCACTACATCTCTGATGAGCTCTCCAAAAGTTTTGTACATAGCTCGCACAAACGTTGAAGCAGCATTTTTGAGACCAAATGGCATGGCAGTGTAATAGTACAATCCATCTACTGTGATGAAGGAAGTATGCTCTTCATCTTCCCTAGACATTCTGATTTGATGATACCCAGAATATGCTTCTAGGAAACACAGTAATTCACACCCAGAGGTGGAATACACTATCTGATCTATCCTAGGTAGTGGGAATAGATCCTTTGGACATGCCTTATTCAGTGTAGTGTAGTCAATACACATCCGAAGCTTCCTGCCGGCCTTAGGTACAATGACTGGGTTTGCCAGCCATTGTGGGTGGAAGACTTCCCGGATGAATCCAGCTTCGAGCAACTTCTTCACTTCTTGACGTATGAAGTTTTGTCGCTCTACTAATTGCTTTTGAGGCTTCTGATATACAGGACGAGCGTCGGAATAAATCTTTAGATTGTGCTCAATCACTTCCCTAGGGATCACAGTCATTTGTGACAGTTGCCAGGCAAACACGTCAACATTAGCCTGGAGGAAACTGATGAGCGCGAGTTCCTATTTGTCGTTCAGACCTCCCAATATACGAGTGTTATGAGAGGCGTAGAAACCAATTTGGACGACTTTGACGGGAATGTCGGTGTCTCAGCTTGGTTGCACACGAGGTGCGGAGGTTGAGCCTCGATGACGAATGCTTGGGGGCTTCGGAGCTTGCTCCTTTCCGGATTCTTCCTCCTGCGCTGTAGCAAGCGCGTGGAGTTCTTAGAGAGCAGTAACTCCGACAGTGCAATCCCCGCGGATCCGGAGAGCGCCTGAAGGTGTTTGCATCTTCAACACCAGGTAGCCATAATGAGCAGCAGCCATGAATTTGTACAAAGCAAACCTGACCAAGATGGCATTGAATGGTAAGTTGATCTGTGCCACGTCGAAGATCAACTTCTTGGTCCTGTAATTCTCCCGAGTCCCGAAGGTCACCGGGAGAGTAATGGCACCGAGTGGAGTTATGGCCCCTGGACCTACTCCTGAGAAAGGTCGGGAGGGGCAAAGATCCGAAGGTCGGAGCTGAAGCTTGACGAAGGCTTCGAAGATCATGAGGTTTAGCCCCGAACCTTTGTCCACCATTACATGGTGGAGCTGGATGTTATTGATGGTTGGAGGTACTATTAGTGGAAGTTGACCAGCTCCAATCATATTCCGAGGGCAGTCTGAAGCATCAAAAGTGATGGTAGTATCCATCCACTTCCGATGAGGCTCCACCCTGGCGGTGGGAGCTACTGAGGCCATGTCCCGCCGCATTGTCTTGAGGACACGATGGGAGGTGATGTCCCATGAACCACCAAAGATGGTGTTCATGGCCTTCCGATGCTCGTTGTCGGAGACATCGGAGTCATCATCAATGGAGGTGTAAACAGCCTTCAAGACCTTTTTGGGGTCCTGAAAGCCTAACTCATCTTCAGCCAGAGCTTCGTCGACTTTTTGTTTTCCTTCCCTTTGACGGAAAGGAACTTCTTCCCGGCGCTTGTTGTAGCGCTCGACGTGGTTCTGGACCTCTCGGCAGCCATCCAGGTTGTGGCTATTCGTCTTGTGTATGGGACACCACATCTTGGAGCTGCCACTGTCTTCAGACGACGGCCGATGTCGTTTCTCGGGGTGTGGCCCCTGGCCACCCGGAGCTGCAGCAGCTGCAACAGTAGGTGTGTTGGCCGACGGCTTATTCTTGCCGTTGGACTTTTTCTTCTTCTTGCCACTTCCGGAGGTAGTGGCTTCACCCTTGGGGGACTTTTTGTTGGCCTCCGGAGGTGGTTGGGAGTGCATTTCACGGCCCTCCGCAGCCTTGGCACACTTGTCTGCCAAGCTGAAGAGTTCCATGATGCTGGTGACTTCCTTGGTCGCCAGCTTCTCCAGCATCTTCTTATCTCGAACGCCCTGTCTCAATGCCACAATAACAGAAGCGCTTGAGATAGAAGGAATGGTATTTCGTACCTGGGAGAACCTCTGGATGAAAGATTGCAAGGACTCTCCCCCTTTCTGCTTAACAGCAAAAAGATCCAGTTCTGTGCCTGGTCGGGTGTATGAGCTCCCGAAATTGGCTGTGAAATGTTGGCACAACTCCGCCCAACTATTGATGGAGTCAGGCGGAAGGCTCATGAACCAAGACCTGGTAGTCCCAATTAAAGCCACAGGGAAATAATTGGCTGTCATAGCCTCATTTCCCCCAACCGCAAGGACAGCGGTGGAGTAGATTTGAAAAAATTCAGCGGGATTGACAGTCCCGTCACATTTCTCTGGCAGGTGAGGCCGAAACTTTTGCGGCCATCTGACCATGCGTAGGTGCATGGCCAAGGCAGAACAACCTCCTCCTACTCCCCCAGGAGCAGGGTTGTCCCGAGCCTCTCGCCTCTCACGAGCACGCTCAATGTGGATGCGACCGTCCTATTGACTATAACGACGATCGAGCTCCGATTGGAGGTCATGAGTTGAAAGCCTCGTTATCGTATGAGTACATTGCGCCCCGGAAGGCAGCGACATCGCCTGTTGGGATGCAGCACGCCTCCTGTGCTGTGAAGCGTGCAGACCGAGTCTACCCGACAAGGTCCGATGCTGCGATTGGGCCCGCCCCGAGGGGGGAGGACCTTGATTGCTGATGCGATCAGCTGCTGCTGCAACCAAATGATCCACATCAGCTCTCCAGTGCTCCATTGCACCCTGGGATGCTCCTGGAGGCGGTGGACGTTGGAGAAAGCACGCACATCATTAAGCGCATGTTCAGGGTTGTTGTTCACCAATGCAGTGATTGACGCAGACGCCCCATCTCGCTGTCCAGCTTGATTCGCCGGTGCGGACGGTGGCAGTGGTGGAATGACTCCTACTGGAGTCACAGCACATGCTGGCTGCTGTATATTGGAGGGATTGCCTCCAGCAGGTTGCGTAGCATGGTTGCCGTTGGATGATCCAGCAGCAGAATTCACCATCTTTGAATCTCAGGCGCCCCTTCCTGGCGCGCCAGCTGTCGGAGTGTGATTCCGGCAATTCTCCCGGTACTACTGTTGGTAGCCCGCAAAGTTTTGTAGTTCGATTAGGGTGCGCGGAGATTCAGAAGAAGGTGGGACACAAGTATTTACATGATTCGGGCTGCCTGAGCGTAATACCCTACTCCACAGGTGTGTGTTGTTATTGTATTGAGCGTCTGAGCGCTTAAGTGTGAGAGACCAGAGTGACTGGGAGTCTTAGGCGCGTGTCCAAGCCTCCCCGTGTATCGCTCGACCAGTCCTTTTATAGCACAAGGACTGGCCGTTACACCATCAGCCTGGCCCGACATGTGTCCCTGGCGGTTACTGATGTCTAATACATGGTTAATGTACTTAATTCCCCTTAATAGCGTAGTAATACCCCTTAATGGTGGCGTTATTGTTATTAAGGGTCATCCGATCGTGTGTCATTAATATATCATTAATGACACTTAATCGGGTCTTGAGGTCTTTAATATTCCTTAAAGGTCCGAGCCGTTGGAGGTCCACCAATTTGTCTGTTGAAGTTGAAGGTCCGACGGTTGGACGCGTGATAGCTCCGGAGCTTACTGTCTCGGACGAGTAGGTTCGGTGCTGTTGTACTCGTGTCGGTACTGGAGCTTCCGTCTGTCAGGGGTTAGGTCCGGGGGTGCCACACAGGTATCTAGTCCGAAGCTTTCCCATGTATGGAATGTATCTCCGATTTTACGATACACGTGGCGGCACTGGGACTAACCATAGAAGGGAGGCAGGTCCGGTTCTGTATGACACGTGGGGCCCTTGGAGGTCTTCAACTCAGATAGGTGGAGTTCCTTTGCACTCTTCACAGTTCCAAGGGATATCCGGTACGCAGGGTACCGACAAAACAAACTCAAAACTTTCCATAAATGAACCATAACCACCTCAGCCGCAGCCTAAGGCATAATCCAGCCAGTTGGACCTTTCCGACCAATTCTTTATGCCCACTTCTCTTCAGCACACCTTAGAACTATGTTGCCACATCCATGAACTCTTTGCACACATGTAAACACCTTCCAACAACGTTCACGGTACCTTCATATGCATTGTTCTTGATCCAAACTGTTGCGTGACTTCCCGATCAACTCAACCACAATTTCTCCCGAACTTGGTTGTTGAACCTCATCTTCTCCCAAAGACTAGTTCAACGGATCCCGTCACCAGCCATGTCTTGACCTCCAGCAACACCTGCACATGAATAAACAACCATCCTTTGCAAGCCCAAGTCTTCGACTTGACTCTCGTTAGTCTGGAAACCACAACACCCACTACGTAAGAAACCCAAATAGGACAAAGATGGGCGACGCGCTCAAAGGCGGCGTCTCTGATAATGTTAAGCGAGACGAGCCCGCTTCAGCGAGGATCTGACTTGGCTTGACTGAAGGTACAAGGAGACGCGTTAAAACAAAGCCCGTCTCAGTTAAATTGGTATCTGAGACACGCTATCCTCTCTGAAAAGCGGGAGACGCGCATAAAACACAGCACGTCTCCTATGATCGACGTCTCCCTCTCCTATGGTAAAAGAGTGACACACTCTAAATGAAAGCGCATCTCCGATTCCTCACGTCACCTCCAGCTTCGTGATTTCTCCATTTTGCTTCGGTTCACTGTTGATATCACACATCACTGAAATCAGAGCACATTCTCACTTGATACCTGAATATAATGAAATCCTTCCTTATGATACCTGAGGACCACGATGAATGCACCACACATTCATTCATTCACACAATTGAAGAACACATAAGATAATATTCAATCACATAGATGAACAAAGATAGAATTCACTCGTTAACAATATTTATAAAACAGAAGCTACTAAAAACAACAATAAAAAACTAAATCCTCCTCGTCCTCCTCCTCCTCCTCGTCCTCCGGTGCCGGTGCCGGTGCCGGTGCCGGTGCAATAGGAGCTTGGGCCGGCTGCTCCGGCGGTGCAACCCCATGAACGAGGTTGCTCTCCGTCGCCTCCACCAAGTTTCTGCGGCCCTCGGGGCCAAGCACCTGGGCCATCGTCTCGAACAGAATGTCGAGACGATCGGCCACCCCTGTGAGGGCAAAGAGGTAATGGTTGATGGTACCCATTCCAGTAAACTGGGGAAGGGTACCCAGACCCAAGGAACTCATGGAGCGAGACGTATTGTTTTACACCTCTTGTGCCATAAGGAGGTGCTGCTCGGTGTTGAACCTCTCGGGGGAGCTGTAGCACAATTTCTTGCAGGGTGGCTCTCTCGGCGTGCTTGGCGGCGGAAGGTCGGCCATGGTGGTGGTGGGTCGTTGGGGCGGAGAAGATGATCGAAGGAAAGAAGAGGATTCAAAGTGAGTGACGCGCTTGTGGAGAACTCACTGGTGACGGCGCATCTTAAATAAGGTTCGCACAGCGTCGTCGAGGGAGCGGTTGGTTTCCCGCGCATTGATGGAATGATGGGACACATCGATACCGCCTCGGGGAAATGAAAGGTCATGCACGGACGTCGCACGCGTCTTTGCACCACGCCGCCGAAATTAATTTCTCTGCAGACCTCGTGCCGCGCGTCTCTCTTTCGACAATGGAAGACACGCTCTAGCTTAAAGCTCGTCTCTATTTGTTATAGCGTGTCTTGCATGTATCTCCCTCATCTCTTCATCTCTTCGACAATGGAAGACGCGTTTTAGCTTAACGCTCATCTCTCTTTGTTATAGCGCGCCTCACATTTATCTCCCTCGTCTCTTCGCCTCCAGTGCTCCTTTACTAATCGACCAATGATCCTTTACTAATCGACTAACTCCAGTGCGACCACCTCCTCTGTTCACCATCGCCATTGTCGTCGTCGTCGCCGTCCTCGTCATCGTCATTATCGCCGTCCTTGTCGTCATCGTCGCCTTCTTGCTTGTCATCGTCACTGTTCATGGCTGGTATCGGCTTGGCTCGTAGCCGATTGAAGGAGGAGCACTTGGCATGGCGCAAGAACCATCCCCATGTATGTACATATGGCACACTGGGCGCATGGTTGTTTATATGTAGATCTGTAATGGACTGATGAACTTAGCTGTAGTTTTGTTTTTCTGTCTTGTTTGTTTTTGGTATTTTCAATTTCTCTGCGTAGGGTTTCTCTGCGAAGCCTGAATCGGGAGATTTATTGAAGTGGTAGTGCAACGTCCCCGATAAAGAAGGGGTAAGTCATGAGGAACAAGCACAATATGAGTTTAACCGTCGTCCTCCTATTAATGAATTTCCTTTGTAGACTGAATGGGAATGTGGTTACTACCCCCTGACAATCTCCTTCTCTGAGGACTATCCCTTGGTGCCTCCAACATGCGCCTTTCCAAGTGGGTTCTTCCACCCAAATGTCCATCACTCAGGAGCACTCTGCATCGGGATTCTTAATCAAGATACTGTAAGATAGACGTATTTTTCTCATGTAATTAGTACTTAATTGTTGCTGAACTTATTTGAACTGGTTTCTTATGTTGCTTAAATTATATTTCGTAGGGGTGATGGACTGGTTTTACAATCAAAACTATACTACTTGAAGTTCAGAGTTTGCTGCATCAGCCAAATGCGCCAGATGTTGAAAATGATTTCTATAATCTACTTATCAAGGTTATACAACACTTTGAGTTAGTGACATTTGTGTAGGTTATTCGTTCCTCCTTCGACATTTGTTTATTTAAAAGAATGTCAATATTTCCAGGATCTAGGGGAATATAACAGACTTGTTCGGGAGCAAGCTAGACGGTACAATTTAGATTGATCGATGGGAGCTTTAGGAATAAGTTTATATTGAAAATTAGTTTAGAGGGCACACAATGTATGAACTATAAAATTCATTGAGTTGCAAACTATCTCTAAATTGCAATGTTATTGTGTTTGTTTATCCCTGAATTCCAATTAATCCATGAATTTCAATGTCATTGCATTTGTTTATCCCTGCAACAGTTCACGATTTCGTGCGAGTGGCAATGTGGAGAGAGCATGAGAGACAAACTTTAGAAAGGCGCATCTCAGATACCTGATATTTGGCAAAAGGGAGACGGGCCTTACAAGGGCTCGTCTCCGATTTACGCTGAAGATCTTTTGTTCCACCTCGGAAAGCTTAGCGCAATGCAACGATCATATAAGGCATTGCGCACAGTTGCAAGTTGGACACGCCAGAATGTCCTAGATCTTGTTAGTGGCTTCAGCACACTGTGGCGCATCTAGGACACTCTGGGGTGTCCAGGGAATCAAAATAATATAAAACGCGCCTTCCGTTGGCCCGTCTCTGATTTACGCTGAAGATATTTTGTCCCACCGCAGAAAGCTAAGTGAATTGCAACAATCATATAAGACATTGCGCACAGTTGCAGTTGGCCAGCATCCATAATGCGAATGATGTTCCTTGCTTCAGCACCATTGCACATCTTTTGCATATTAGAAGCCCGTTCTACCGACAAAATAGTGCAAGACAGGCATTATATATGCCCCTCTCCAATGTCTGATGAAGAGCTAATGCGAGACTTGCGTTATATACGTCCGTCTCCAATTGTTGTTCCTAGTTTCAGCAAACGGAATGTCTTCAGTAAAACATGGCGCATCTAGGACACTCCATCGTGTGCGGGGCCTCAAATTAATGCAAGAAGCGTCTTTCGTTGGCGCGTCTCCGATTTACGACGAAAATTTTTGTCCATCGCGTGCTCTCTCCCAAAATTTGGCAAAAAATTTTAGCTTTCCCGCGCTTTGTCGACCTATAAACCACAGATCCTGAGCACGCCGCCGCCGTCGACCCCGACCTTCGCGTCATCAGAGAGTTGAGCACGCTGGAGCACGCTGCCTCGTCCAGTGTCCCCAAAGCACTCCGCCGCCGTCGTTCTTTCTCAACTCGCTCTTCATCATTGTCGCGCTGCCGGCGTCGAACCCTACCTCGCCGTTAGCCCCGACCTTCGTCATCAGAGAGTTGAGCACGCTGGAGCACGCCGCCTCGTCCCGTGTCCCCGTAGCACGTCGTCGCCTCGACCCTGATCTCGCTAATCGGTATGTTCTCCCTGTCCCCGGAGCATGTCGGCCTGCTGTCATCAGAGAGTTGAGGAACCACCACTCCGGCGCCTCCGCCAGCTTGTCCCAAAGCACGCCGCTACGTCCCCTGTCCCCTGAGCACGCCGCCGCCTCGACCCTGCCCTCAGAGCGTGCATTACAGTGATTTTATTGAATTTGAGGATGTCCAATGAAGGCTCATCGTTAATGAAGTACTAATCCAAAGGGAAAATTTTTATTACGGTATACATTCATCTTCCTTGTTTATGTCCAATGCAGAAGTAATGTATTTGTTTGGACTATCAATGTATAGTAAATTCTGATCTGCAAACCCTTGAAACTATAGGAACTGTGGTTGACATTAGCATTTGCCATCCAACTGAGTTTGATTTCTACCTCTGTAGCCATGCTGGAATCAAGGTACCTATGCGATAATTGGTGTTTCTCTCACGAGTTTTTGATATCAGGCTATAAAAGCATCAGTGGAATGTAAATTGTTTGTTTTTTTAGGGGACAAGCAAACCAGCTGAGTACCATGTCCTTTAGCATGAGAACAATTTCTCTGCTGATGCCTTGCAGATGCTCACCAACAGCATGTGCTACAAGTAAGCTCCGTTCTCCATTCACTAACAGTTCCTGTGTTTGTTACAATTGTATACCAATTTGTTCTTGTGTTTATTACAGTTGAATTTTAGGATGTCTCAGTCGGAGCATTAGAGGCTATGAAGGCTCATCGTCAATGAAGTCATTGATCGGAAGAATTTTCATTACGGTATACAGGATTAGATGATGACATTTATGATGTGTGTAATTAGCTACATTGTAATCAGGATGAACAATCTTTGTTGTGTAATTAGTATACTTGATAACCACGATTGACACTTTGGTAATATTTGATTGGTGATTATGATTTAACGTGAGATAATTTTGTCTATGCATATGTTCATGAACAGTATGTTGCAAACACTGGTAATACAGCTGCCAAATCCTGGCTAGCTCCTAATAATAGTGCCTGTAAACAATCCGCAACGAGTTGTAGCAGAGAGCGTCTCGGATAACCTACATAAAGGAGACAAGCTTGTATAAAGCCCATCTCACATATGTTAATGAATTCGCGACGCGGTATATAACAGAGCGTCTCGGATTAGTCAATATATCTACGACATGCTTTTTGTAAGGCCTGTCACGCTTGTAAGCTGGTGGGCAATGCGCGCAAGTGACATATCCAATGACACCGTAAAGATCGTCAGTTATGACAAAAAGAAAGGAGACGCGCTTCTTTTGAGCGTGTCTCGCACCTAGTTTGATCAGCGATGCACCTTGAAGCATGTCTCTGATGCCAACGTAATGCGAGACGTGACGACGAAGACGCACAATTTGTTTGTCTCCCTTCTTCGTTCGGGCCCATCTCGTATGAGCCTTTCTTAGGTAGTGACCTTACGTAAGCACCTCACATAAGCATGTTGCAAACTATATCAGGATATTAACCACTGTAAACAGCCATAACACTTCAAAAACATAGTAAAACAATAATAGGCAAACTTCCTGTAAATGTAAAGCAAGTTTGAAACATTGCAAGTTAAAAGCAGAACCACTGTGATCTTGCATGGGACCTTGCCAAAGCTAACCAGACCTTGCGCCGGACCTAGCCAAAGTTTGTCGGACCTCACGTCGGACCTAGCCAGAGCTACCCAAAGCATGCCGGACCTATCATCGGACCTTGGTGGAGCTACTGAAAGAATCTAGGCCCCCATGAGGTATGGTTTTAGTGATTAATGACAACCATTGGATTTTACTAATGAATTTGTTGATGCAAGGTCTCCCATATCACTCAATCAAATGAAATCAATATGAATATGAACATCAACCACTAATCATTGGAGACCCCTAAACAATAATTTTATGAGATAAATCAATATTATGAAGATTAGAAGTAAAAGCTCATATGTCAAAGTCATTCAACCTTAAATGACAACACTCAATGCTTGACAATCATCAGAAGAACATTTACAACAAGTGTCTAAGAGTTCAATCGAGCAAACTCCAAAAGAATCACTTAGAACAAATCGAAGCAAACAAAATCAACTCACCGGATCAACCGATGTTTCCAGAGAACAACACATCGGTCGAGTTGGTTCAGCAGAAGAAGAAGACCTCAGAACAAAGCACTCACCAGATCATCCGATGTTAAGGGCAATGTTACATCGGTCCATCAGTACAGTATGCAATATCCTTGGACCAAGTGTAGCACTGGATCATCCGATGTACACCAATATACACATCGGTCAATCACTCCAGTAAGCATCAAGGTTGAACCAATTCTGGAGGAAGTGCCACTCGATCATCCGATGAGAAGACAAGTGCAACATCGGTCTAACAACGGTCATATCTGACACAGTGACATCAGCTAATTTGGCTTTGACCGATGATAACTGAAGGGGAGACATCAGATCATCCGGTGTTCACAGAGTAGTGATGTCAGCCTACTTTTCCAACGGCTATTTCGTGGAGGCTGGCTATTTATACCCCTTCAACCTGTCAAATCGACTAGTCTTGATCACCAGACATACTCTACACATTCACAAGCATTCAAGACATAGACCCATCACTTCTACACCATTTAGATCACTTACACACCAAGAGATAGGCTAGAACTAGCTAGAGAGAGAGATTGTGTGCCTCCATTCTTGGTGAGTGGAATCTCTAGGGTAGTGAGAGCCTTAAGGGAGTGTCCCTTGGTGTTTGTAATTGAGAAAGACTTCCAGAGCTTGCCAAGGCGATTGTGGAAGCCCGGAGGATCGAAGTTGTACAAGGCTTGAGCTCCACCTTGCCGAGGTTGGCAAACGGAGAGGAATAGTGAAGATCCCTAGTCTCGGTGACTTGGGTTTGGCTATACCCTTTGGTGGGTGCCACAACGTGGATGTAGGAAGATCTTGACGATCTTGTCGAACCACGGGATAAATATTCGTGTCTCCTCGGGAGTTTGCATCCTCTTCCCCTCACCCTACACTTATGCATTTTATATACCGCGAAGTTGCTATTTACTTGATTGCATAGGTCGTTTGCGTAGGGAATTGGGCTTTTAGTAATTAAGTTTTATTGCTTTAAATTTTGAAAATAAGCCCAATTCACCCCCCTCTTGGGCATTCGATCATTACAATTGGTATCAGAGCAAGGTTGCTCATAGGATCATTCTAGCTTCACCGCTAGAGAGCTAAAATGGCCAAGGTTGGGGGTTCGGTTCCTATCTTCGAGGGCAAGAACTTTGCCTATTGGAAAGCATGCATGCACGCTTATCTAGAGGCTATTGCTTCCGAAGTATGGGAAGCGACCCACGCGGGGTTTGGAGAACACAACTATGTTGGTGATCAAATTAAATGGGATGCTAAAGCTAGGAATGCAATCTATGAATGTATTAGTCAAGATGTGTTTTCTAGGATTGCTAGCAAAGAAAAATCTTGTGAAATTTGGGCTTGCTTAATAGAGATTCATGAGGGTTCCTCTCGAGTCAAGGAACTTAAATATCACATGCTTAAAGCAAAATATGATGAATTTAAGATGCTACCTCATGAAAATTTCAATGAGATGTTCTCTCGCTTGAATGTACTTATTAAAGAAATTAATGCTCTTGACATTGCTTCTCTTGGCAAGGGACTCATCAACCGCAAGATCCTCATGCTCCTTCCCAAGCCAAAGTACAACATCATCAACTCCATGCTTCAAAGGGAGTCTCTTGACCACATTGAAGTTTCGGAGCTCATTGGAGAAATTCACGCTCATGAGATGAGTGTACTTGGGATGATGGAGCAATCATCTTCAAAAACAATTGCTTTAAAGGCCTCCACCAAGAAAACAAGCCTCAAGAAGAAGAAGGTGGTTGAGCCTAGATCAAGTGAAGAAGAGCAAGCATCAAGTGAAGATGATGATGATGACCTTGCATTGATGATGAGAAAGTTCTCACGCTTGAACTCCAAGATTACTAAGAAGGGATACACATTTGATCCCAAGAAGAAAGTGTTTCTACCAAGGAGAGATGATCACAAGACTTGCTACAATTGTGGTGATCAAGGCCACATCTCCTATGATTTTCCAAAACCGGACAAAAGAAGAGAGAACCACAAGAGCAAGCATCGCAAGCTTGAAGAAAGTGAAGATGATGAAGAAGAGGCCAAACCCAAACCAAGATCCTTTGGGAAGAGGAAACATGACAAGGGCAAGAAGGCAAGACTCTTCCCAAAGAAGAGAAATGTCCCACAAAAGGTGTTCATGTGTGAGGCAAATGAATAGGTCACCGACGAAGAATCAAGTGATGAAGAGAGTGAAGTGGAAGAAGAAAGTTTGTCCGGCCTTGCCATTGCCAACAATGATGACTCACCTCTTCATCCACCACCCATGTGCCTCATGGCGAAAGGTAACACCAAGGTATGTGACGACTCTAGCGATGATGAGCTTTCCCCCAATGACTTAACTTCTTTAATAAATGAATATCATGCTATCATTAAGAGGGAAAAGAGTAAGGTTAAAACTATTGAAGAAACTCGTGCTAGACTTGAGAGTGCTAACCTCGATTTGCTTGACAAGTATGAAAGCATACTTAAAGAGCATGACACGCTCAAATCCCATGTCAAGCAAATTGAGGAAGATAAGGCTAAAATCAAGTTAGATAATCATGATCTTAACTTAGCACGCCAAACACTCTTGGGAGAGCACAACAAGTTAATAAAAGAACATCAAACACTTAACCTTGCTTATGACATGCTTGATCAAGAGTTGAAAAATATAAAGAAATAAACTCTTAATGATAGGATATCCATTACCTCTCATGTCACTAATGCCTTAAACAAGTCTTTGCCTTTGAAAGCAAATGCTAGGGAGAAGTACTTGTTGGAAGAAATTGAGAGTCTCCGCACTAGTGTGGCTAGACTTTCAAAAGGGGAAGTCAAACACAAGGAAATCCTCTTCCAACAAGCAAAGGCCTTCAACAAGAGAGGACTTGGATCCTTTCCGGTTCCCAACAAAGGAAAGGTGCCCTCACCGGAGCTTAGAACAAGCTTCATCAAGGAAGTTGGTTCTTATTGCCAACATTGTGAGGTCACTGGCCACCATACAAGGGAGTGTCCTCTTCCTAACCGACCTTCTCCAAAGTTGCCTATTAATTACAAATCTACTTTCAATGATCGTTATTATCTCTTAAGTAAAGTAGATGGCAAGGTAAAGGCTAGGTTCATTATCAAAGACGTGAAGGGCATGAAGGGGAAGCTCCCCAAGCAACTTTGGGTCCCAAAGACACTTGTATCACACATACAAGGACCTATGTTGGCTTGGGTGCCTAAAGTTAAAAATTGAATTCATGTGTGTAGGTGAACTACAAAGCCGGAGGAAAGCATTGGGTACTCGATAGCGGGTGCACCCAACATATGACCGGCAATGATGGTATGTTCACCACCATAGAAAACCCCGGCAATCATGAAGAAGTCACCTTTGGTGATAACTCTAAGGGAAAGGAAATTGGGTTAGGTAAAATTGCTATTTCAAATGACTTATCTATTTCCAATGTTTTGTACGTTAAGTCACTTAGTTTTAATTTACATTCTATTGCACAACTATGTGATCTTGGACTAATGTGCACCTTTAGCAAAAGTGATGTTGTTGTGAGTAGTGAGACAAGCCAAGAACTAGTCTTCAAAGGATTTCGGCATGGACACCTCTACCTAGTACACTTCTCCAACAAGGATGCTAGCTTGACCACTTGCCTTTTCACTAAGAAAAGCTTGGGTTGGCTATGGCATCGACACATAGCGCATATAGGGATGAGCAAGCTCAAGAAGTCATTCAAGCTTGGGATGGTGACCGGCATGAAGGATGTTACATTTGAGAAGAACAAGCTTTGTAGCGCTTGTCAAGCCGGGAAGCAAGTTGCTTCACATCACCCAATGAAGACAATGGTGTCAACCTCCAAGCCACTTGAACTACTCCACATGGACCTCTTCGGACCATCCACATATCAAAGCCTTGGCGGTAACCTCTATTGTCTTGTTATAGTTGATGACTACTCTCGCTATGCTTGGACTTTATTTCTAGGTGACAAGAGTGAAACTCCGGAAGTGTTCAAGACCTTCGCCAACCGCGCTCAAAGGGAATTTCAACTTCCCATCATCAAGGTTCGGAGTGACAACGGCACCGAATTCAAGAACTACAACATTGGGGAGTGGTGTGACCGTGAAGGTGTGAAGCATGAATTTTCGGCCACATACACCACTCAACAAAACGGTGTCGTTGAAAGGAAGAACATGACTCGTATCACTCTTGCATGAGCAATGCTTGATGACTATGGCACGTCGGAGAAGTTTTGTGCCGAAGAAATCAACACGGCGTGCCATGCCGCAAATAGGGTCTACCTACATCGCCTACTTCAAAAGACCCCGTACGAGCTTCTCATTGGGAGAAAGCCCAACATCTCCTACTTTCAAGTCTTTGGGTGCAAGTGCTACATCTACTGCAAGAAAAGGCTCGGTAAGTTTGAAAGAAGATGTGATGTTGGTATATTTCTTGGTTATGCATCAAACTCAAAAGCATATCGAGTATTCAACCAAACCTCCGGTTTAGTTGAGGAAAGTTGTGATGTTGAGTTTGATGAATCTAATGGCTCCCAAGAGGAGAGTTTTGGTCATGATGAAATAGATGATGAGCCTCTACGAGAAGCCATGAAGAACATGACCATTGGAGACGTCAAGCCTAAAGTTGAGGAGAGCCATGATCAAGGGGAGCTTCAAGTTCCAACATCAACACCTCCATGGCGCCTCAAGTTGACGAAGAAGAGAAGGATGATCCATTGCCAACTCAAGACTCACAAGCCACACAACATCAAGAAGAAGAAGAAGTCCATGATCAAGTCCAACCACAAGAGAAGCAACACGCATCACCATCGCCAAGTGCTTCACAACCACTTATGAGGCATGGACGCATCTCCAAGGCGCATCCGATGGACCAAATCATCGAAAGTCCGTCAAGGGGTGTAAGTACACGTTCTCGCCATTTCGCTTCATTTTGTGAGCACTACTTGTTTGTTTCATGTGTAGAACCCACTCACATTGAGGAAGCACTCCAAGACCCAAATTGGGTGATGGCTATGCAGGAAGAACTCAACAACTTCATCCACAATGAAGTTTGGGTGTTGGAGGAGCGACCCAAGGACAAGAACGTCATCGGGACAAAGTGGGTGTACCGCAAAAAACAAGACGAGAATAGCGTTGTGGTCCGCAACAAGGCAAGACTTGTGGCCAAAGGGTTCTCGCAAGTTGAAGGACTAAACTTTGGGGAAACATTTGCCCCGGTCGCCCGATCCGAGGAATCCTAATCATGTGTATAGGTTGCACAAGGCGCTCTACAGGCTCAAGCAAGCACCTAGGGCATGGTATGAACGACTACGTGATTTCTTGATCATTCAAGGATTCAAGATCGGGAGGGTGGACACTACACTCTTCACCAAAGACATCAACGGAGATTTGTTTATTTGTCAAATTTATGTTTATGATATTATTTTTGGTTCAACTAATGAAGCTCTTAGCCATGAGTTTGTCAAAATGATGTCTAGGGAATTCGAGATGTCAATGATTGGAGAGCTCAACTTCTTCCTTGGATTTAAAATCAAGCAACTTCAAGAGGGGACCTTCGTCTATCAAGAGAAGTACACCAAGGACCTCTTGAAGAAATTTGAGATGGGAGATTGTAGCTCAAGAAGCACTCCAATAGCAACAAATTGTCATCTCGACGCGGATAGGGACAGTAAACCTATTGACCAATATAACTACCGTTCTATGATTGGTTCATTGCTTTATCTTACCGCATCTAGGCCCGATATCATGTTTAGTGTATGCTTGTGTGCTCGCTTTCAAGCGGCACCTAAAGAATCACATAGGAAGGCGGTCTTTAGGATACTTCGGTACCTTAAGGAAACTCCTAGTGTGGGCTTGTGGTACCCTAAAGGTTCAAAATTCAATATCTTGGGATACTCGGATTCGTACTTTACCGGATGCCGTGTGGATCGCAAGAGTACCTCTGGTGGGTGCCTTGGGCGTTCCCTAGTTTCTTGGTCTAGCAAGAAGCAAAATTTCGTTGCCTTGTCCACGGCGGAAGCGGAATATATTGCGGTCGGTGCATGTTGTGCCCAAATTCTTTATATGAAGCAAACCATTTTGGACTTTGGTGTTAAACTTGGTTGTGTGCCTCTCCTTTGTGACAATGAAAGTGCAGTTAAGATAGCTAAAAACCCCGTTCAACACTGCCGCACTAAGCACATTGATATTCGCCATCATTTCTTAAGGGACCATGAAGCTAAGGGAGACATCTCATTGCGAGGTGTTAGGTCCGAAGAACAATTGGTGGATATCTTCACTAAAAAACTTGATGAGAAAACTTTTTCTAGGCTAATAAGTGAATTAAATGTGCTAGATGCATCAAACGTCATGTAAGTTGCCATGATCATGTAAGAATGCATATCATATAGGTCTTGTCTAACTTTCAAAGGATAGGGGTGAGCAAGGGTCAGCTTGAGATGGAGGTTCTTTTTGGTTTCCCCAAGGCTTGGAGAGTGGCTCTCCCTGAAGAATCCTTTGAAAGGTTCAAATTTGGCAAGATAGATTTACTTTATGTCTTGCATGATGCTTGCCATATAGACTTGCACTCATATTTAAATTTCTTGCATTATAAATTGTTTGACATTGCATACGGTAGATTGTCACAAAGGGGAACCCACCTCATGAGAAAGAGACTTGTTTGAAATGCAATATCTCAACTCATATGATGTGGGAAGAACAAAATGTTAGGTGCGTTAATGCCTAAAGGAACATGCTTTAAGGAGATAGAAGTCTTCATACTCTAGCTCACAAAGCATGGGCCTTACATTTTATTTGGATAATTTTCCTCCCTATTTTCTCGTGTTCCATTTGCTTTAGGGCTTAACCAAGTTATTGGCATATTAGTTTTTTTTTTTAGGGGTAAGGGGTTGCCCAAAAAGTCCTAAGACATGTGTTTCTCATTGTTTGTTTGTTTGGTCAAAGGACATATATTGGATGTTGCTGTTTTGTAGTCATCGGATTATCCGATGCTTAGGCCAGACCATCATCGGATCAGTTGGTGTTCAAAGACCAAGAGCCAGTTCAGTCAGTATCTCAAATCAACCGACGAGTTCATTCTGAGGAACATCGGTCCATCCGATGTTCACATTTATGGAACTATGCCAAATTCCACTGATGCATATCTGTTCAACGTCGGTCCATCCGGTGTCAATGGTACCTTTTTGAATATCCTTACTGTGACATTCGACCGATGCTTCTATCTTTTAACGTTGGTACATCCAGTGTTAAAATTTCAACTAGGGTTTGGGACCCACTTTTTAAACGGCCCTTTGCCTCTCGGCCCTTCTCTCTCCCCGACCCCGACTCACCCGCGACTCACCTTCCGCCACCGCCGCTCCTCTCGCCCTGCGCCGCTGCCTCCGGCCGCCGCTGCCGCCCTCCGGCCGCCGCCGCACCACAGCAGCGCCGCCGCTGCCTTCTCCAGCGCCGCCGCCGCCACCCTTCCTCCACCGCCGCCGCCGCTCCACCCAAGCGCCGCTCGTGCACCACCGCTGCCGCCCCCAATAGCTGCTCCATCCCGTGCACCACCGCCACCGCCCTCTCCATCACCGAGGTGCCTCCCTACGTCGCTAGGGTTTCCGGCCGCGTCGATCATCGTGTCGCCATTCTGTGCACTTGACTTCATCGACCTCATTCTCACGCATCGCAATGGCTCATGACAAGAAGAACAAGGGCAAGGCCATTGCGGAGCCGGCCGCAAAGAAGCAAAAGCTTTAGAAAGAGGAGAAGAAGGCGTTGATGGCCGCTCGCGCCGCTGAGGAGCGAGAGCGTGGCCGAGGAGGATCATTGAGGATCCGCGAGGCTCGTCCGAGGCAGCCTCCCATGCTAGATGAGTCCGAGGCAGAGGAAGAGCCGGAAGTACCACTTGTGCGCTGGCGCTCAGCCAAGACCCGTGGGGGTCATCCGCCGGCAGCACCACGTTCGAGACCCTCAGCTGCCGAG
This sequence comes from Tuctoria greenei, assembly GCA_036927565.1. Taxonomy (NCBI): domain Eukaryota; kingdom Viridiplantae; phylum Streptophyta; class Magnoliopsida; order Poales; family Poaceae; genus Tuctoria; species Tuctoria greenei. Next base: position 123,996,251 of record JAYESD010000011.1, on the reverse strand, counting down.
CTTCGAGAGGACAGAGAGGCCCAGAGAGCAATCAACAAGATGGAAACCTCTGTCCATGTTGGTGAAGGTGTCCAGTGACTGATTACCGGAAGATGAAGGCCAAGCAACTCAGAAGGATCAGATGGAGTGTCTTGCTTGAGGAGTGGTTCTCGCAGCCCAGAGAGGCTCTTGTGGACAATCATTTATGGACTTTGACGCAGGCGTCACTATACGAGACGTATAGACGTCGAGGCCACAAGCTCTTCCAACACAACTTCTTGGACTGGGATCAGCTTGCCCTGGCAGCAGAGACGGAGATTCGCCCCTTCTTTGCGAGGTACAGAGGGCTTGTGGAGCTGGTGTCCTACGAGAGGAGTGCCTACGTGGAGGATTGGGTCCGTGTATTCTATGCCACCCTCTACGTCTCTGAGGGCCGTAGGTCTATAGACTTCATGTTCATGGGCCAGCACTATCACTTGACGAGGCAGATGTTGGCACAGCTGCTAGGAGTGGACCTGCACGACACTTGCGTGCATGAGAGGGTATATGGACAGGCAGACCCGCCGAGGAGGCCGCTCACGGGAGGAGTGGCACCACCACTGGAGGAGATCTGATCTTTGTTTGGACCGTCCTTCTCTCCAGACCAGCCGAGGGTACCGGCACTACTGACTCCAGCTGCGGGCACAGTGCATCTTGCCTTACGCTGCACTCTCTTGCCGAGGTCCGGATACCTAGAGGGGTTCACTAGCCTGCAGCAGACCCTCCTGTTCTACGTCATGAACGGGATGAAGTTTGATATTATGGACATCCTCATTTGTGAGATGGAGGACGTGATCACTGATGGAGTGGGCATGATGAGGCAGCTTGTGTTCGGACACTGGATCAGCTACCTGCTCTCCATGATGGTTCCTGATCCGCCGTGCGTGACCGTCTCACTGACGAGAGTGTCACACGGTTCAGCCACTATCGAGCTCCAGCTCCTGGAGACTGCCGCCTTGGCCGTCCAGTCGAGCGTCAGGTCCGGGCTCAGCTATCCGAGGAGGATTGGTCTGATCTGGAAAAGGAAGATGAGAGGCTGGCAGAGGCAGAAGCTCAGGGAGAGGACCTTCAACATATATGGTCCGAGAGCGACACGGATGGCAGTGTCGAGGAGTACTTCCCACCTCCTCCCTCACCCAGGCAGCACGACACTGAGGCTGGAGGATCAACAGTGCCACCCCCTACTCCACCTCCCGTCTCAGAGGCACATGTCTCTCAGCCGTCAGAGCTCACCTCACTCCTGTAGCAGATGGTTGAGCAGCAGCGCCTGGACCGGCTTGCAGCTGAGCAGGCCCGAGCTGAGCAGGCAGCACGTCTCTTGGAGCTCCAGTAGCAGCAGCAGGAGATGCAGCGCCAGATCGCCCATGAGAGGCGAGAGGACACAGACCGGCTGACGGGGCTCATAGAACAGATGCACCAGCGCTCCCTCGACCAGCAGCAGCAGACGCAGCAGGCGATGATGGGCATCCTGGGGTTGATCACCAATTTCTACACCCAGACCGGGATTGCCCTGCCGTCGCAGCTGCCAGGCGTTGCTCCTCCCCCGCCTGTCCTTGCTCCAGCTGCAACTCCGTTGCCGACCACGCCGATCCCGTCGATCAGCTTGTCTCCACTGCTGGCTCCGGGCGCACCGATCCACTCTACGCTGCTGGCGATGACACTGTTCCAGCAGACGCCGGCATCCGTCGTCAGTGCCCCCTTGCCAGCAGCTACTACTTAGCAGGCACCGACGGCGGTTCCTACGGCTCCTACGGCACCTACAGCTCCTTCCTCCTCTACTCCAGGCAGCAGCTCTGACGACAGCACCCCCGACGGTGACCAGTTCGTCATCGCTCCTAGCACTCAGAGTTCTTAGATACTTGGATTCCTTTTTGGTGTCTTGGTGCCAAAGGGGGAGAAGAGTTAGAGGAGAGTCAGGGGGTGGATAGCTTAGCCTCAGGGGGAGTGTCCTAGCTGTAGGGGGAGTCTATCTTTATCTTTTGTAATTTGGTGTTTTTGCTACTCATTTGCTATATATTGAGTGTTCATGTGCCACTTATTCTCTTGTGTTATTAATCGATTGAGCTTTCGTGTTTTAATCTCTTTTGAGTCTTATACCATATCTTGTACTCATTGCATATCCCCTTGAGTATCGTACTATCAAATTCATTATTATGCTTCACTTGTTGTGTTGTCATCAATCACCAAAAAGGGGGAGATTGAAAGCATCTAGGCCCCCATGAGGTAAGGTTTCGGTGATTAATGACAACCATTGGATTTTACTAATGAATTTGTGGATGCAAGGTCTCCCATATCACTCAATCAAATGAAATCAATATGAATATGAACATCAACCACTGATCATTGGAGACCCCTAAACAATCATTTTATGAGATAAATCAATATTATGAGGATTAGAAGTAAAAGCTCATATATCAAAGTCATTCAACCTTAAATGACAACACTCAATGCTTGACAATCATAAGAAGAACATTTACAACAAGTGTCTAAGAGGTCAATCGATCAAACTCCAAAAGAGTCACTTAGAACAACTCGAAGCAAACAAAATCAACTCACCGGATCAACCGATGTTTCTAGAGAACAACACATCGGTCGAGTTGGTTCAGCAGAAGAAGAAGACCTCAGAACAAAGCACTCACCGGATCATCCGATGTTAAGGGCAATGTTACATCGGTCCATCAGTACAGTATGCAATATCCTTGGACCAAGTGTAGCAACGGATCATCCGATGTACAACAATATACACATCGGTCAATCACTCCAGTAAGCATCAAGGTTGAACAAATTCTGGAGGACCTGCCACCGGATCATCCGTAGGAAGACAAGTGCAACATCGGTCTAACAATGGTCATATCTGACACAGTGACATCAGCTAATTTGGCTTTGACCGATGATAACTGAAGGGGAGACATTGGATCATCCGGTGTTCGCAGAGCAGTGATGTCAGCCTACTTTTCCAATGGCTATTTCGTGGAGGCTGGCTATTTATACCCTTTCAACCTGTCAAATCGACAAGTCTTGATCACCAGACATACTCTACACATTCACAAGCATTCAAGACATAGAGCCATCACTTCTACACCATTTAGATCACTTACACACCAAGAGATAGGCTAGAACTAGCTAGAGAGAGAGCTTGTGTGCATCCATTCTTGGTGAGTGGAATCTCTAGGGTAGTGAGAGCCTTAAGGGAGTGTCCCTTGGTGTTTGTAATTGAGAAAGACTTCTGGAGTTTGCCAAGGCGATTGTGGAAGCCCGGAGGATCGAAGTTGTACAAGGCTTGAGCTCCACCTTGCCGAGGTTGGCAAACGGAGAAGAATAGTGAAGATCCCTAGTCTCGGTGACTTGGGTGTGGCTATACCCTTTGGTGGGTGCCACAACGTGGATGTAGGAAGATCTTGACGATCTTGCCAAACCACGAGATAAATATTCGTGTCTCCTCAGGAGTTTGCATCCTCTTCCCCTCACCCTACACTTATGCATTTTATATACCGCGAAGTTGCTATTTACTTGATTGCATAGGTCGTTTGCGTAGGGAATTGGGCTTTTAGTAATTAAGTTTTATTGCTTTAAATTTTGAAAAGAAGCCCAATTCACCCCCCTCTTGGGCATTCGATCCTTACAGCTACCCAAAACAAGCCAAACCTATCATCGGACCTTGCCAGAGCTATCCAAAGCATGTCGGACCTTGTCGGAGCTTGGACCTCGAGTCGGACCTTGTTGAAAAGGGCATTTTGGCAATATTCAAAATTTTTATCATAAAAGCCAATGTATTTAGCACACATAGGTCTCACAGATATATGGTGAATTCGTATGAGACATGAAGCAAGAGGTTTCTACACGTGGAGGATCAATGTTGTGTGCTGAAACAGCCGGATACGTATTATCGGCTGCATATGTGACGTGAAGAAAGACTCACATAGGGGTGAGAGTTAGGTATTTTGTTGCAGGCATGAGTCCTATTCGGTTAAGCATTAGAGGTAGTTAGGATTATTTAATTAATTAGCAGCAGCTTGTTGGATGATGTTTTACTACTACAAAAAGTATTTTCACAGGCGCCTCTTAAATTTTTTACAGGCGGCCTATAAAAAATGCGTCTGTGATCTAAAATATATTAAAATTCACATGTGATAATAACATATCACAAGTAGTCCGTAACTAAAACCCGCCTGTGAAAAAAGATGGATTATAACAGGCGGTTGGTGGTACAAACCGTCTGTGATAATGGTGGCTTCTGATTGGTCTGCTGCTTCATCCCACGGGTCACTGTTAAACTTCAGATCTCTGTTGTAGGCTGCTTACCGATCCAACGACCCACACCTAACATCACGCGGATCGCACCTCCTCCATCTTTATTAACAGCATCCTATGGCCGTCACCTCATCTTCATTCTCCCCAATCTTACCGATGCATATAGTCGCGGATCCCCAATCTCCTGTGATAATGCCTCGCCACCCGTGCTCACCTTCAAGATCAACACGTGTGACTTTGACATGCGCATGCACCGTCACGCCCCAGACTCGCTCTGCCTGCTAGCTGCCAACGGCATGGACTTGGCCACCAACCACGCACAACATCTCCACCACGGCCTTCTCTACGCTCATGATGTCTCCGAGCTTCGTGTGCAACCACGGCGTCGTCTCATGGGTCACCTTCCACTCTACCTACAACTTCGCTTATCTCATCAAGCTGCTCATGGGACGGAAGCTGCCCAGATCCATGCCTGACTTCCTGCGCTACATCCGCGTCTTCTTCGAGGACTGCGTCTACGACGTCAAGCACATGATGACTCACTACCGACCTCTACGGCGGCCTCGACAGCGTTGTGACCTTGCTCAAGGTCCATTATGGTGTGGAGTCAGTGTTTGTTGTGCTAGGAGATGTGTTAGACCGATTGATTTGTGACCTGTATGTTTATGTATCACTGCATTCTAATGTAATGATTGTTTCTCTTTTGAAGTGAAATGAAATCCTATTTGGACTATTTCACCATATCATCATGTTCAGTTCTTCCTTCTCTCCTTTATACGAAGGTATAAATGTATATATAACCTTATTTTCACAGACGGTTTTTAACTCTAAACCGCATGTGGAAATGCATTTTCACAGGCGGTTGGCCTTAAAGAACAGCCTGTGAAAATGCATTTTCTCAGACAGTTTCTGTTGCCGCCTGCGATAATTGACTATTTTCATAGGCTCTTCATTTTAGGCGGTTTTGAAAATCGCATGTGATAATACGTTTGGAGCCATCTGAGATGAACCTTATTGTAGTAGTGTTTTGGAAATCATCGTGGGTCGTTACGATACATAATTAGTATATCATGGCAGCCTGCAGCCTGGAGAAAAATAAACACAACACATGAACACTAGTTTTCATCTATTAGCTTTTATCTTGCTTTTACTTTTCCTGTGCCTTTGGTGTTTTGTCGAGTAAAACATCCACTCTTCTCCACAAAACAGAGGAACTCTTTGCCGGCTTGTCGAGGAAACCGGTCACTTCGCTGTTGCATTATACGACATCTACATCGTCGCTCGACACTTTGTTCGAGCAAGAGTTATATACAAGGACAGATTCAAGAGGGGCGGGGGGCTTGAGCCCCCCTACTGCCTACAGCGCTATGGAGCACATCCTAAAATTTCTACAACAGAAAGAAGAGGAGAATGAAGGGAAAATGGAGGAACATGGAGAAATGGAAAACAAAGCAGAAGAAGAATATCAACCTCTCTTGTACTTCTTGTGTGGATCCGCCACCGACCCTAATGCATATTTGTGTTGATATAAGCACGAACAAACAAGTTAAAGCAGACAAACTTCAACGGTTGATACATTTGACACATGCAATATAATATCAGTAGGGTTTATTTATCGGACAGATACACAAGGGCGCACAAATAGGCCAGCTGACAATGAAGAAGCAACAATCCACCATGGCCACAATGATCATCTCACTCTTGCTACCTACTGCACCAATGCGTGAGCAAACAATCTCCCTCTCTCTCTCTCTTTCTCTCTCTCTGTGTTTACCACAAGTCATGTTATCGTGTTTCTCACAAGCCAAAGTTGGTTTTCAGCTTCCAACTACAAGAAATCACGGGTATCAAAATCCATCTACATGTTCCACCTAAGATTTAGCTCTACCGTGGCATGGTGGATCAACAGAGCCCCTCCCCGGCCTTTAGAACCTAGCGAAAGCGTTAGCATGGTGGCTCTAGATTGATCTGAGGTAATTTCATATGTACAGTGACGAGTGAGATGATGTTTAGAAATCCTAACAAGATGAAAAAAAAATAAAGTTGGCTTGAATTAAAGGGTTGTGGAGAGGAGGTGTTTGGTGTTAAACTTATGACTGTGGTGTTAACCTTTGCTAGCACTAAAGGGATATGGGGTAGGTCGCCGACAAGACTACTGATATATATGACCCTAATGTGTATTTGCTTTGATATAAGCAGATAAAAATAGCTTAATGATATATATCTAGCCCTAGTCAGGAGTGGGTTCAATAGGGGACAAGGGGCTTGAGCCCCCTACTGCCCAGAGCACTATGGAGTCCCTCCTTCACTACAGGAAACCCGACGATTTGCGACGGCCAGAGCCGAAGCAAATAAGCTATTTGCGACGACTTTCCTTATTTGTGACGGTTTCTGGCCGTCGCAAATAAGTTGTCGCAATTAAGATTATTTGCGACGGCCACCATCGCAAATAACCTTATTTGCGACAGCTCGCAGCGGCCGTCGCAAGTTATTGCAAGGGGCTGGTGGGACCCGCAACAATATTTGCGATAGCCGGGCCGTCGCAATTAAAGCTTATTTGCGACGGCCTGGCCGTCGCAAATAAGTGCCGCTATTTGCGACGGCCCGGCTGTCGCAAATAAGTTCAGCCGGCGTGGAGCTGCCTCTCGCAGGTCTCCCCACCCTCGAGTCGACAACTCCGTCGAATATGGCGAGCCTATAAGAAAGAGAGTCATTAATATGAAATTGAAATATCTTGAATACTTTGAATTGAAAATGATAAAATGACTTATAAACTCACCTTGTGTGTGCTTTTCCACCACCGCTTGCATATGTGGCTTGAGGATCGATTGGTTGACGTTCCCAATCAAAATCCTCGTCGTGTATCTTCCTAGCCTCCTCCCCGTACTTACCTGCAAAACAAGAAAACCGTGTAAGTTCAACAATCTATATAATTATATTTAATACGAATGATTTCTAAACTTACCAATCGCTCGGCTGCAGCTTGACTGCACCCCGTCGACTAAGAAGGGTCCCTGTGACCTCTCTTCCAGATCTCAGCTGGGGTCGGTGTAAGTGCATCTAGGATATCCCTTGTGGGTTTTGGCTAATTGATGACAAACATAGGAGATCCTAATGAAACTGTTGAGATGATTGCAGGACAAACAAAGTGAAACAGCTCGGTGCACACAAAAAGGTGAAAAATGGAGTGGTGTCCAAAGAGGGATACTTGGATGGAGCTTAGAAGATCAAATTAGATTTTAAATATATAGGGAGTGTATGAAAGACACACTCCAAGAGATCACAACTTTGCGCAGGGGTAAGGGCGTTAAAATCAACCTAAATTTCACAATGCACCAGACTAGTCCGATCATGGACCGAACTAGTCCATTTCACTTTCTGGAGTCTCTCAGATTGGGAGGCCGGACTAGTCCGTGTGTCCACCGGACTAGTCCATTGAACTTTCTGGATTCTCTCATATTGGGAGACCAAACTAGTCCGTGTGTCCATCGGACTAGTCCGTTGAACTTTCTGGAGTCTCTCATATTGGGAGATTGGACTAGTCCGTTGAACTTTCTGGAGTCTCCCATCTGTGGAGATTAGACTAGTCCGTGGACTAGTCCGTTGAACTTTCCGGACTCCACCTTCACACAGCACCGAACTAGTCCGGCAGACTTTCTAGACTTCAAAGTACACTGTGACCGGACAAGTTCGGACTTGCACCAGACTAGTCCGGTGTTAGGGTTTTTCAATGGTAACATTTTGGAAAACATATAAATAGAGAATCCACGACCTTCCAAAGGAAATACACGTCGAACACTGCTGAAAACACAAGCCCTAGTGCCGCCACTTTGTCCCAAGAGCCTAAAACACATCTCCCCACACATCTAAGGTGCAAAAAGGTGTTAAATCATTTGAACACTTGGATTCGGGATTGGGAGATCGTCGTTCCTTCGTTGCGAGCTCTTGGGGTTTGATATTTATACACTTATACTTTGCATTATAATACTTTCAAGTGTATTTGATCGCCTCTTTCGTTGTAATTCTTGTGGGAGCCCTCAACGTGTGAGGTTGCCCCACAAACTCGGTGATTACCCGTGACAGTGGAATCAAGTCGGCCTCCGTGGTGACTTGAAGAGGGAAAGGGTTGGAGACCCGACTCTTTGTGAGCTTCCTCAACGAGGACGTAGATCTCATGGTGAGATTGAACCTCGGTAAAAATTCGCTTGTCTCTTGTGCCTCATTTACTTTACGTTTTGTTCACTAGATCACTTGATTGCTAAACAACCATTTAAGTTGCTCATAAGTCTTCATGTGCATTCATACACTAATCTTAAATCAAAGAATCTGTTTTTCTCATTTCCACCGCTAAAAGAACCTAGTTTCCCAAACAACACTTAATCAACTCACAAATTTCAGCACACCGGACTAGTCCGCCCACATAACCAGACTAGTCCGGTCAATCAAGTTTTTGATGACTCTATTAAGTGTGTAGGAAATTCAAAAGGCCTATTCACCCCCCCTCTAGGCCACGTTCAATTGGTATCAGAGCAAGGTTCTCCGTCAACGAGACTCACATCTCAGAGAGATCAATGGCCTTTGAGAAGAACAACGATATCTCGAAGATGAACATCAATGAGGAGGAACAAGAAGCTAAAGCCTTCGATGTGCTGAAAGAAAGTCCACATGATGATGAAGAAATGCGACAACTAAAGGCACTCCTGAGAAAGAAACTGCTAGGACAAAAAGGAAAAGAATAAGAGAAGACGATGGGGAGTGGTCATCATGACTACTCCCGACATCCTTACAACTACAACCATCTCAATTCAAACAATCACTATCTCTCCATTCCTATGGGAAAGCCTCCACAGTTTGACGGAAGTGACTATACCATGTGGAAGTACAACATGAAGATGCATCTAATATCCCTAAATCCTAGTCTGTGGCACATTGTTTGCACTGGCATATATATCCTGGACACGAATGAGGAACTCACCCCAGAACAAGAACAAGAGATTCACATAAATGCACAAGCCGTCACCATGATCACGTCATCACTAAGCAGAGAGGAATTCACCAATATCGATGGCTTAGAAAGTGCAAAAGAAATATGCGATACACTTAAGACAGCTCACGAAGGAAATAGGTCGATTCGTGAAGCTAAAATCGAGATGCTTGAAGGAGAGTTGGGAAGATTTGCTATTGAAGAAGGCGAATCACCTCAAGACATGTACAACCGGATGAAGGCACTCATCAACAAAATTCGTGCCTATGGAAGTAAGAAATGGACAGATCACGAGGTGGTCAAGAGAATGATTAGAGCCTTCATGCCAAGAAATGTTACACTTTGCTCGATGATTAGAGAAAGCCCCAGATTTCACAAAATGACTCCGGATGAGTTATTGGGGAAGATCATAAATCATGAAATGATGGAGAAAGAGGCTCAATACGTCAAAGACTTAGCCGAACTCACCTCTTCCAAGAAGAAAGAAGTTGCTCTCAAAGCAACTTGCAGACCCAAACTTAAGGAAACTCGTGAAGACCAAGACGATGGGCGTACAAGCGACGAGAGCACTGATCTTGATGATGAAGAAATGGTACTATTTATCAAGATGTTCAAACGCATGATGATAAGAAGACACGGCAACAATTCAAATGAAGGCAAAAGCAAGGATAAAGGAAAATCCAAGGCTCGACGCACTTGCTACAACTGCGAAGAGTATGGTCACTTCATGGTGGACTGCCCCTATGAAGAAAATAAAAAGAAGAAGGAAACAAGACCTCAAGAAAAGAAAAATTTCAGAAAAAGGAGACAAGCCCATCAAGCTCATATTGGCAAGGAGTGGGACTCTAACGATGAGTCCTCCTCTGATGAAGAAGAAGAGATGGCCACTATCGCAGTCAAGAAACCTACTATGAAAGCCACACTCTTCCCAATCATGGCTAAGGAAGGCAAGAAGAAGGTACGACTCACTCCTCCTACGCTAAATTCCTCTATTGATGACTTTGATAGCTCTAGTGATAATGAAGAAATGTTTAGAGGGCTAAGTAAAATTTCTTTAAAGAAAATGAAAATGTTGTCGAACGAAATCTTTGAAAAGGAGGAACTTCTTAACCGACAAGAAGATATGTTCATCCGTGAAAGGAAGAGATATCAAGAAGTTGAAAAGCTTCTCGAGCTTGAAAGAGAGAAGAACGAGTCGCTTGAAGTTGAGCTAGCCTTGAGTAAGGAAACTTACTCAAAGCTAGAGGACTCACATATTGCAATCAAGGAAGAACTTGCTAATTTGTCGAAAGTTAACAAAATCCTTGAGGTGCAAGTTGAGTCACTCAAGCAAAGTGACTCCACTTACTCCAATAGCTCTTCCTCCAAAGATATGAGTTCGACAACAATCGAAACTTGCACTTGCTCTAGTAAGAAGAATGTTACTTCTAACACTTCAACTTCTCATAATTTGCATGGTTCTCCGAGCGGCATCTTTGATAAGGAGAAGATCAAATATGCACGTAGTGCATATATGGTCACTAGACCTCCTAATGTCAAAGATGGCCTTGGTTTTGACAGGAACAAACACATGTCTACTCCTAATCATGCTAAGAATAGAATTGTCTTTGTTAAGGAAAAATCCCATGAATCTGATTTACAAATTTTGTTTCATACATTTGATGCTTCCTATGTTCTTATGAAATCCAAACATGGAAAATTCATTGCTAAATATACAGGACCACGCCACAAGAACTTGAAAACTTGTGTGTGGGTGCCCAAGACTCTTGTGACTAACCTGAGAGGACCCAAGCAAGCTTGGGTACCTAAAACCAAAGAATAATTCTTTTTTGCAGGCTTACTCCTCCTGTGGATCTAAATGGGTGCTAGATAGCGGATGCACAAATCACATGACCGGAGAGAGAGGTATGTTTGTGGAGTATGAGTACAACAAGGATCCAAGTGAATGCATATACTTCGGAGACAACAGTCAAGGAAAGGTCCTTGGTAGCGGTAACATTGAAATATCTTCTCAACACACCTTATCTAATGTTTTACATGTAGATTCTCTAGATTATAACCTGTTGTCAATATCTCAACTATGCGACAAAGGTTACAACTGTTTATTCACTAATGAGGGTGTGATCGTTTTTAGAAGAAGCGATGGCTCGATTGCATTCAAGGGAATGTTGAAGGGCAAGCTTTATCTTGTTGACTTCAATAAAGATAAAGCCGAACTCAACACTTGCTTGGTTGCTAAGACCAACATGGGATGGCTGTGGCATAGACGGCTAGCCCATGTTGGGATGAGAAATCTGTAGAAACTTCTAAAAGGTGGTCACATCTGTGGTCTTAAGGATGTGGTTTTTGAAAAACACAGGCCGTGCAGCGCTTGTCAAGCAGGAAAACAAGTCGGAGCACCACACCCTGCCAAGAATGTGATGACTACCGTAGGACCGCTAGAACTCCTCCACATGGATCTCTTTGGTCCAATTTCGTACATCAGCATCGGCGGTAACAAATACGATTTAGTAATTGTTGATGATTTTTCAAGATTTACCTGAGTATTTTTCTTGTATGATAAATCAGAAACTCAGGGGATCCTCAAGAAGTTCTTGAAAAGAGCTCAGAACGAATTCTCATCAACCATAAAGAACATCAGAAGTGACAACGGGACATAATTCAAGAACCTCCAAGTTGAAGAGTTTCTCGATGAAGAAGGGATAAAGCATGAGTTCTCGGCACCCTACTCCCCTTAACAAAATGGAGTGGACAAAAGGAAGAACAGAACATTGATCGAAATGGCCAGAACTATGTTGGATGAATACAAGACATCAGATCGATTTTGGGCAGAAGCGGTGAACACCACTTGTCATGCTACGAATCGGCTATATATCCACCGACTACTGAAGAAAACTCCATATGAGCTCCTTACCAGTAAAAAGCCTAATGTTTCTTATTTCAAAGTATTTGGTTGTAAATGTTTTATTCTGAACAAGAAACCGAGGGCCTCGAAGTTTGCTTCAAAGTCAGATGAAGGGTTCTTGCTCGGTTATGAATCGAATGCCTACGCCTATCGTGTCTTCAACAAGGTGTCCGGCCTTGTTGAAGTAGCACGTGATGTAGTGTTCGATGAATCTAACGGCTCACAAGTGGAGCAAGTTGATAAGTATGTGCTAGATAAAGAGGAAGCTCCATATGAAGCACTGAAGAAAATGGGACTTGGTGATATCTTACCACAAGAGCGAATATTCGACTCAAATGCACAAGATGAACTTCAACACGAAGGCAATGATCAAGGGGGAGTTCTTTCAAAAGATCAAGATGAGGAAAATCAAGAATACCAAGATAATCATGGGAGCAATGATCTAGGGGGAGACAAGGAACATGAAGATAATGAAGAACAAGAAACTACACAAGTTCCACACCCAAGAGTACATCAGAGCGTGCAAAGAGACCATCCTTTCAATAATATCATTGGAGATATAGCTAAGGGAGTAACTACTAGATCTCGAGTTTCAAATTTCTGTGAATACTACTCGTTTGTGTCTTTTCTGGAACCATAGAGGGTAGAAGAAGCCTTAAGGGATCCAGACTGGGTGATGGCGATGCAATAGGAGTTGAACAACTTCAAAAGAAATGAAGTGTGGGAGCTGGTGTAGAGACCAAAGGTGAACATCGTTGGAACAAAATGGGTCTTTCGGAACAAGCATGATGAACATGGAGTAGTAACAAGAAATAAAGCGAGATTGGTGGTCAAAGGTTATTCTCAGGTCGAAGGTTTGGACTTCGATGAAACTTTCGCTCCTGTAGCTAGACTTGAGTCCATTCGTATTTTATTGGCATATGCTACTCACCATAATTTTAAGCTGTATCAAATGGACGTCAAAAGCACTTTCTTAAACGGTCCAATCACGGAGGAAGTTTATGTGGAGCAGCCACCAGGATTCGAAGACCAAGAGTATCCCGATCATGTCTACAAACTGTGTAAGGCTCTCTATGGCCTCAAACAAGCTCCTCGAGCTTGGTACGAGTGCCTTAGAGATTTTCTGACTCAAAATGGATTCAAAATTGGTAAAGCTGACTATACACTTTTCACTAAACATTGTGATGATCATCTATTCGTATGTCAAATTTATGTTGATGACATTATCTTTGGATCCACTAACAAATCTTTCTGTGAAGAATTTAGCAAAATTATGACAGATGGGTTCGAGATGTCAATGATGGGCGAATTGAAGTTCTTCTTGGGATTCCAAGTGAAGAAAATAAGAGAAGGTACATTTATAAGCCAAACCAAATATACACAGGACATTCTCAAGAAATTCAATATGGACAAAGCCAAGCCCATCAAGACACCCATGGCCATTAACGAACATCTCGACCTCAATGAATACGGTCTAAATATGGACCAAAAGGTATATCGGTCCATGATCGGCTCCTTACTTTATTTATGTGCATCTAAGCCAGATATTATGATTAGTGTTTGCTTGTGTGCAAGGTTTCAAGCCGCACCTAAAGGGTGTCACTTAATTGCCGTAAAAATAATCCTAAGGTATCTTGTGCACACACCCAACTTGGGCCTTTGGTATCCCAAAGGATCCAAGTTTAACTTGATAGGGTATTCTGACGCCGACTATGCAGGATGCAAAGTCGATAGAAAAAGCACGTCAGAGACTTGTCAATTTCTTGGTAGGTCCCTAGTTTCTTGGTCATCTAAAAAGCATAACTCCATTGCTCTTTCCACAGCAGAAGCAGAGTATGTTGCAGCCGGTAGTTGTTGCGCACAACTACTTTGGATGCGACAGACTCTTAGAGACTACATCTACAATCTTAGCCATATCCCGCTTCTATGTGATAATGAAAGTGCTATAAAAATTGCACACAACCCTGTAGAGCACTCAAGAACTAAGCACATAGATATTCGTCATCATTTTCTTAGAGATCATTCATTAAAAGGTGACATTGCTATTTCACATGTTAGGACTGAAAAACAACTTGCGGATATTTTCACCAAACCATTAGATGAGAAAAGGTTTTGTGAGCTTAGGAATGAACTTAATATTCTTGACTCTCGAAATGTGGCTTGAAACGTTGCATACCTGATTGAAACTTCAAACATCGCATTTTATTGTTGAAAACTGCCCCTCACCTCTTTTTCTTCTATGAAAACTAATTTTAATGAAGAAATCTTGCAGTTTATGACCACTTTTCATTTTTGAATGCCTTCTGGTCATAATTACCAAGATTATTTGCAAAACTTGTCCTTGGATCACTTTTAATTATCTCTATATACTTAGGTTTTCCAGGGGCACTGGACTAGTCAGGTTTGCCACCGGACTAGTCCGGACAGTCTCACACTCCTAGGTTTTCCAGGGGCACCAGACTAGTTCGTCCCCTGACTGGAATAGTCCGGTCGGCTGCGTATATAAGCAGCTGGCCGGCCCAAATCAAATTTTCAAACCTCCCTCCACTTGCTCGCCCTCACCTCTCCTCTTCCCTCCCAAACCCTAGCCCCCCCCCCCCCCCCAAAGAGACCTTCGAGTTGAGCCCTCAAAAATCAAGTTTTCTCCATGGAGAATCCTCTCCTCGACGAGTTGATCCTCCCCTTCGGACAGATTCAAGCTTCTTCAACTCGAATCTTCAAATCTCGGTAAAATTCTCCCTCAAACCAAAATCTCAACTTTTCTCATTCTAGCTCGTTTCCTTTGATTCCAAGGTTGTACATTGGCTTCATAGATGTATTCCTACCACCTTCATGTCATTTTGTATCCTTAGATAGAAGTTTTGGAATTCAAGGAAATCATTAGGGTTCTTGCCAGGCCAAACTAGTCCGGCGCTCAGAGACAGACAAGTCCGCACTCTGAACCCAAACAATTTCGGTCTCTGACATCTGAATCCCTAATTTGACCCCGATCCTTGGTTCATTCTTATCTAATCCATGAACTCCTTATTAGGCACGATGTCTTCAAGCTCAGATGACAGTTCTTTCCACGTTGATGAAGAAGTTGAACGTGAAAAAGTGAGGAGAGCCAAGGAGAGGTACATGAAGAAAAGACATGATGTCAATGTCCACTCTCCACCCTCCGACGACAATTTGCCTAAGAAGAGAAAGGTGGTTGTTAAGAAGGCTCAAGAAAAGCTATCGAGAGCTCCTCAGGGCCAAAGAGGGCTCTCAACAAAGGGAAGGGCTTGCTAGTGGTCCCATTGGGCCCCTGAAAATAAAAAACCCAAGTCACCGCAACAGGCAGCGTTCGAGTGAGGATTTCACCGGAAAAGGGGGTGAGCTTGCCGATAGCTTCAGGAAGATTAATGTGTATAATCAACCTCGGCAATGCTCTGACCCAAGATATTGGAGCAACTTCCATGCCGACTACAACGAGCATGTGTCCATGAAGATGAAGAATCCCGTTGTGAAGAGTCAATGGGTGAACATTGGATACATGCAGTCGAAGAAATATCCTGCCTTTCGTGAGGTGGTTGAGGCCCTGGAAAGGCACGGACTGAAGGAACTATTTTCTTTTGAGAATGACTGGAACAATGAGATCATCACCCAATTCCACTCTACGCTCTACTTTGCTCGGGGTGATGGAGACAGTCTTACTTCGATGACCCATGGTTCCAAGTATAGTGTTACTTATGATGAGTTTTCAAGGATTCTTCACCTTGAACTTACTTTGGATCATGATCTTGTCATCCAAAATTTGCAACCCTTGGAGAAGGATGAGCTCAAGTTCCTCTACGACACAAGGATGCCCTATGTCCCTCCCAACAGCAAATATCTGAAGCCCTTCTTTGTGGTTCTCAACAGAATCTTGAGGAAGATAATAGCCCTGAAAGATGGAGATGCGGGGACTATCCAAGGAACCTTGAGGACCCTAATGAAGGTCATTAGTGGAAGGAGACAATTTAATGTCTTTGAGTATGTCTACAATGACATTGTGAACATCTCAATCACGCCAAATAGGTCTTGCGGGTATGCCCCGTACATCATGTTCATGATTGAGAAAGTGACGGGACTTGAGTTTGTCAAGGATGTCTCTCATACGGGGTTGAAGCCGCAAAAGCCCACCGAGTACACTCTTCCCTCAGCACTAGCTGCTCCTGCCTCCCCCGAAGCTGAGAGGAGGTCCAAACAATCACGAGATGTGGATGCCACAAGATCTACAGCTGCTCCTCCTGGCTCTGCACCTATCCATGAACCCTCCAGTGGTGTCCTCAAAATGCTCACCTCTATCTTTGCCTGCTGTCGCAAGATTGAAGTCAGGCAGACGAAACATCAACAATATGTCAATGCCAACATCAAAGCTATCTGTGACAAGCTGGAGATTGAGCCAGTTGGATCCCCGCCCGCCTTCGAGGACTCCGTGGAAGATCCTGCTCCGGCGAATGATGATGGTGGTGAAGACGAAGACCGGACCGAAACTGAAGAAGAGAGCGGCGATGAGTGATTCCCCTCAATTTTTCCCTTTTTGGTGCCTTGATGCCAAAGGGGGAGAGATTGAGACTAGTAGTTTGAGACTATCTCTAGTTGGTGTTTTTATGCTTTTGTGATCGAGGACATGTACTTATTTTTAAAAATCCTTGTAATGCTATTTCTTTTCTTATGTGTGATGCTTATTGTTGCTTGAATGAATATCTCTATGCTCATTATTGATTATCTTTATTTCATCACACTTTGTTGATCACACACCTGTTAGGCACTCCACCATAAGGTGTGTGCATATGTGAGAAGTGTTTTTTTGGATTTATCGTTATTCTCATATGTGCACACTTTATGAAAATCAAGATTTTATTCTCAACCGTGATATCTCAAATGGTTGTCATCAATCACCAAAAAGAGGGAGATTGTAAGTGCATCTAGGATATCCCTTGTGGGTTTTGGCTAATTGATGACAAACATATGAGATCCTAATGAAACTATTGAGATGATTGCAGGACAAACAAAGTGAAACAGCTCGGTGCACACAAAAAGGTGAAAAATGGAGTGGTGTCCAAAGAGGGATACTTGGATGGAGCTTGGAAGATCAAATTAGATTTTAAATGTATAGGGAGTGTATGAAAGACACTCCAAGAGCTCACAACTTTGCGCAGGGGTAAGGGCGTTAAAATCAACCTAAATTTCACAATGCACCGGACTAGTCCGATCATGGACCGGACTAGTCCGTTTCACTTTCTGGAGTCTCTTAGATCAGGAGACCGGACTAGTCCGTGTGTCCACTGGACTAGTGCATTGAACTTTCTGGAGTCTCTCATATTGGGAGACCGGACTAGTCTGTGTGTCCACCGGACTAGTCCGTTGAACTTTCTGGAGTCTCTCATATTGGGAGACCGGACTAGTCCGTGTGTCCATCGGACTAGTCCGTTGAACTTTCTGGAGTCCCCCATTTGTGGAGATTGGACTAGTCCGCGGGCTAGTCCGTTGAACTTTCTGGAGTCCACCTTCACATAGCACCGGACTAGTCCGAGCTTGGACCGGACTAGTCTGGCAGACTTTCTGGACTTCAAAGTACACTGTGACCGGACAAGTTCGGACTTGCACCAGACTAGTCCGGAGTTAGGGTTTTTCAATGGTAACTTTTTGGAAACCATATAAATAGAGAATCCACGGCCTTCCGAAGGAAATACATGTTGAACACTGCTGAAAACACAAGCCCTAGTTCCGCCACTTTGTCCCAAGAGCCTAAAACACATCTCCCCACACATCTAAGGTGCAAAAAGGAGTCAAATCATTTGAACACTTGGATTCGGGATTGGGAGATCGTCATTCCTTCGTTGCGAGCTCTTGGGGTTTGATCTTTCTACACTTATACTCTGCATTGTAATACTTTCAAGTGTATTTGATCGCCTCTTTTGTTGAAATTCTTGTGGGAGCCCTCAACGTGTGAAGTTGCCCCACAAACTCGGTGATTACCCGTGATAGTGGAATCAAGTCGGCCTTCGTGGTGACTTGAAGAGGGAAAGGGTTGGATACCCGGCTCTGTGTGAGCTTCCTCAACGAGGACATAGATCTCGTGGTGAGATCGAACCTCGGTAAAAATTCGCTTGTCTCTTGTGCCTCATTTACTTTACGTTTTGTTCACTAGATCACTTGATTGCTAAACAACCATTAAAGTTGCTCATAAGTCTTCACGTGCATTCATACACTAATATTAAATCAAAGAATCTGTTGTTCTCATTTCCTCTACTAAAAGAACCTAGTTTCCCAAACAACACTTAATCAACTCACAAATTTCAGCACACCGGACTAGTCCGCCCACATAACCGGACTAGTCCGGTGAATCAAGTTTTTGACGACTCTATTAAGTGTGCAAGAAATTCAAAAGGCCTATTCACCCCCCCTCTAGGCCACGTTCAGTCGGCGGCACCTCTGTCTCGCGCTCCTGTCAATACGTGTTAGTACGAACAATATATTATGAATATATAAACATAAGTTACATACACTTACCATGCATTTAGCTAAATGCAAGTGGTTATCTTGCCCGTGCCTGCTCTTCCCCTCGACCCCTCTGCACTCTCGAGCCTTCTCGGACTTAGCTTCAAACTCATCGCTAGCCCAGTAGTGACAAAGGGCCCGAAATGCATCGGTCTGACCCTGCAACCAGCTCATGTGGCCCTGCACATAATTGGAAGTCGTTAAAAATACCATCGAGGAAATTATAAAAAAAAATACTTACTACACTCCACGTACCTGCGCGTACTCCTCCTCTGTCAGGTGCGTCTCCCTCTCTTGCCGGAAGTGTAGCACGTGCTGCTGGTTCGCCTTCAAATGCTCATTAATAATTTGAAAATAGGCGTTCGACAAAGCTTGTCGAAGCGCCTTGGCAGCGTTGTAGTGAAACACTCGCATCGCATGATCAAACTGGCGATGGTCGTTCGGGTCCTCTAAAGTATATCTTGCTTGCGATAAAGAATATATTGAAGAGATGCTCACTAAAAGAGTTTAAGAGTTGAAACTTAGAAACTTTTTTTAACATACTTACCATAAAATCGTCCCATACGGCCTCCTGAAGGTTGTCGTGCTCCTGGTGATGGAGGCGTGCGTAGTCCTCCCATGAAAGAGCAGGCACCCCAACGATGACCATGGGATAGTGCAAACGCACTAAGGACCTGAGGACACCGTTCACTGGTCTGTGGTGTCTCTCACCGGTGAAAGACGTGTCGTCCCAAACCGTGCAAGATATTTATTGATTCATTACTTAAGTAATCAAAAGAAACTAAAATTGAACACTATAATTTTTATGACCTGTCTCCGACTGGATGAATCACGATCCTCTGTGAAGGGACCGCAGGAGGACTGACAAAGTGAGTCCTCCTCGTCCTCCGCATCTGCTGGGGTGCCATGTCAGGTGACTCGGACGGCTCCTCACCAGCCGAGCCAAAGGCCTCAGGAACAGAAGGATCGCCAGCCGAGGACTGGCTGGCTGAGGGCTGTCTCGCCGAGTGCTGGATGGCCGAGGGCTGGCTCACCGAAGGGTAGCCAAGGTCAATTGGCGCCGCAGCCTCTGAGTCAGCCGATGAGGACTACAACATTCAAATGATTCATAAGTAAGATTAATGTGAAATTGAATTTAAAGAATTTTTTAAAAGCGAGTGAAATTACCTGTGATGAAGCTCTAGAGCTGCTCAGAACATGCCCCAACAGCTGAGAGTGTCTGCTCCCAGTTGATGAGGCACCAGTGAAAGCGTCCTCAGGTCTAGAGGGGTAGAACCCCCTCGTCGGCGGCACCTTCTTACCCTTCTTTGACGCCATCCTGTTTTAGTTAGATAATCAGTAAATATGCAAATAAAATATACAAAATTCATGTTACTATCTTCAAGAAAACATTACCTGTAATCACTTTCAAAATTCATCAACATCACTATCATGTGCGCGTGCCCTACTCCTTAAACCAGCCCAACGATCTTCTATCGTGGCCTGTTCTAATTTCCGTTTTTGCATATCATCTGTCTCTACATCTTCAACCTCTTCAACATCTCCAACTAATTGATCGAGTCCTGCACCAAGCTCGACGATAAAAGTGTCTGGCAACTCTTCTTCTTGGTACACTTCTTCAACATCTTCGCTATCTTGGTAACCATCATCCCCAGAAGTATATAACCGCTCACGAGGGTTCACCTTGTATACCACCCACCAAGCACTGAGCTTCGTGTATGGATAAAGTAGATAATACACTTGTTCCACTTGATGTGCAAGAACAAATGTATCATAACCTCGTACGCGGTCCTTATGTTTCACTTCCACCATTCCAAATTGGTTTTCCCGAGTTCCATGAGTGCAATAAAACCATTCACAATCAAAGAAGACAACTCGAAGGGTCTTATTTCCAGTAAAAGTGAATTCAAGAATTTTTTTAATGATCCCATAATAATCGGTTAAATTCCCTTGAGTGTCCATTGCTCTCATCACAACACCAGAATGTGATGTTGCCGCGAGAGGACGAAGAGCTTCAAAATGAATTGTACGGAATCGAAAGCCATTTACGTCATATTGACCATAGCTTCTAACATTCACCAATCCATAAGATAGCTGCCGCAAATCTTCATGGACATTGTGAGTCCGACACTATCATAAATGATCATAAGTTAAAATAATACTTCTTTAATAATAGTAACTTATAAAACATATAAGACGAGAGAATATTACATAATCTAGAAACCAGGATAGGAAACTCTGCCCCCCATTTATTCCTTATTTTTGCATCGCTTCTATTTGTTTGGCCGTAGGTTGATGCCTATGTGGCCAACATTGTCTGTGGAACTCGCTGAACATGAAAAAACATCTTTTAGAGTACATGTGTAGCAAAATATGTCGATTAGCATAAATGTATAACAAACACTTACTCAAAGTATTCTTACATGCCTTCTATATTTGCGTACATGTAGAGTAAAGCAACAATCCTTTCATGTTCGGATAGCACGTAGGTCGTGTAGCTACCAACGGTGGTGCCTCTCGTTTGAAAAATGGAAAGGTCTCTTAGAGGGGGTGTTTCGTCCACATTGTACCGCATCGCCGAAGTATTGATATTGTTTTCTTCCGCAAAGTAGACACTTTAAAAGTATCCTACTTCCTTAAGAGCATATGCTTCAGCGATGCACCCTTCCACCCTTGCCCTGTTGCCAACCATTGGTTTTAGATATCGTAGCACTTTTTCAATGTGATACATCCACCTATATTGCACAGGACCGCCAACTTTAGCTTCGAATGGAAGATAGATAAGTAGATGTTGCATTGGATTGAAGAAACCCGGTGGGAATTTTTTTCCATCTTACATAAAAGTATGGGTATCTCCTTCTATAACTTATCCATCATCCCGATCTTGATTTCTTTAGCACAAAGCTGTCTATAGAAATAGCTGAGCTCGGCTAAAACCTTCCACACCACATCATCTAGATAGACTCGAAACATAACAGGTAAGAGTCTTTCCATTATAATGTGATAATCATGACTCTTCAACCAAGTGAGGTTTCCCGTGTTAACATTTACGGCTTGTTTCAGGCTAGCTGCGTAACCATCTGGGAATTTCTAAGTTTTCATCCATTTCATAACTAGCACGTGGATTTCCACCACTTTCAGAGACTTTAAGAGTTGGACGGTGACAAATGTCTGCCAAATCTAGTCTAGCTTTATAATTGTCTTTCGTTTGGCCAGGCATTTCCATGCAAGTGCTTATGATACTTTTGCTCATGTTACGCTCCTGATGCATGACATCAATGTTGTGCATTAGAATCAACGACTTCACATACGGTAGCTCCCAAAGTCCACATATGTGAGTCCAATTGTGTTCCTCTACATAACCTACGAAATATCCAGGACGACCTTCATCAAGCACCAATTCGTCCAACATATCAGAAATTTCTGACCCGTTGAGATGCTTCGGTGGTCCTTTGTGACAACAGTGTTCTTTCGAAAGACATGCCTCTGCTCCCTAAATATATGATTCGAGGGCAGCCAATGTCTGTGAAATCGAAGTAAGATATTTTGCCTCCATGAGTTAGTAGAAAGAAATCCGTGTTTGAAGCACATATCGGACACGTCAGGCGACCGTGAGTGCTCCATCCGGAAAACATGCCGTATGCCGGCAAATCATGGACGGACCACAAATAAGCAGCTCGAAGGTTGAATTTCTGCTTCTTGTAACTACCGTACGCTTTGACTCCTGTCCACAAGACTTTCAATTCTTCGATCGACGGTTTTAACATCACGTTTAGACGTGACCCGGGATGATCAGGTCCAGGTACAATGAGGCTGAGCAACATGAACTCGTTCTTCATACAAAAAGCAGGTGGTAGGTTGTACGGAATGAAAAAGACGGGCCAACATGAGTATGGAGTGGCGTTCGTACTGAACGGTGAGAATTCGTCTGTCGCTAATCCGAAGCGAACATGCCTTGCATCGCGAGAAAAGTCTGGATCAAAACGGTCTAGCACCTTCCATGCATCACCGTCGGACGGATGCGTCAAGAATTCTTTGTTCTCACGTTTACCTTCTTTGTGCCATCTCATGTGTCTTGCGGTTATTTTTGAAAGAAACATCCGCTTCAACCGAGGTGTCACAGGCAAGTAACAAAGCTGCTTATGTGTGACATTTGTCATCAAATTATCGCCATCGTAATTAACAACTTCGACATACCTCGATTTACCACATTTCAAGCACATCTTCTCATTGGCGTGCTCTTTCCAGAATAGCATAAAGTTGTCTGGGCACACATCGATTTTCTCATACTTCATACCGAGACCAGATATCTTGATCTTTGAATGATACATATCGACCGACGCATTGTGAGGTTGTGGAAGGATATTGCAGATCAATTTCATGAGATCAGTGTAGCACTTGATGGAAAAAAGTACTTGGACTTAATTGCCATAAATCTGGTCAAAAAAGCAAGTACGGTCACAACCGTGTGTTCATCAAACGGCTCTTGTGATTTCTTCAGCTCCTCAAAGAACTTATCTGCCTCACTTGTAAGAGGATCCTCTGCTTCCAGAGCTTCTAGCATCTCATCCATCCTATCAACCTTTGTTATATCATCATCCTCATCCACTTCGGCTATGACTCGAGAATTAGTCTCGCCGTGAAAAGTCCACACTCCATAATGTGGAGTGAAATCATTTTGACATAAGTGAAACAAAAGCTCCAATCTTCTCAAAAACATGGTGTTCCGGCATTTTGTACATGGGCACCGCACCATATCTTCCGTTGACAACGAAAATGCTCGATCCAAAAACTGATCTAACTTGATAAACCACTCATCCGAGTGACCACCAGTTCTGCTCTTCCAGCCAGTATACATCCAACTGCGGTCTTCACCCATGTTTGGCTCTACAGTTTAACGCGAAAGAAATTGTCGTTAATGTATTGTTATGTTATGTCACGGCCCTACAACCTAGGCAGATAGATCCTAAACCCACCCAAGAGTGACTGAGCGGAGTGTGCTCATGACGAGACGCGTGATCCGGATTCAAATGAAATTTCGGCAGCATAACCCCGTTGTTCTCCACTGCACGCCCAAAATTGGTGCAGTAGAGAACAACAGGGTTACGCCACCGAAATCTCGTCCAAATCCGGACCCGCATCTCGTCACAAGCCACGCCCCTTCAATCACTCTGAGGCTGTCCAAAAAGGGACAATTCCAAACCTACAAGTCTCACATGCCAATGGCATGTGAGACGTGCCGATCCGAAACGGGTAATTCATTGCTATAGGTTATGTTGCTCATTTTCATTTTGAGGTCATTTAAGAGAGAGGAAAGAATTAGAGAAAGAGTGAGAGGAAAGTTGGTATTAGATGACAATTCCTCATCCAATTCCACCGTCCACGCAATCACGGGTCATTGACGTCCTTACCAACCTGTTCGCTTCCGTGTCGACTTGACGCATACGGTACCACTACAATGGTCTACACGGCACGATCACACTTATTACGTGTCGTGCCCTTCCGGGTTGGTCCGAGCCGACCCAAAACACCTTTATTTATATATATTAAGTAGCCACTCAAAAACATTATATGAATGCACTAAAGTCCAAACATACACTAAATAGAATAGAAAAAAATTATTAATTCTAAACACTCACGCAATCAAAAGAACAAGAGAAAAAATTATTAATTCGTGTAACCTGCATAATAAGCATATTTACCAAAGCATGGCAAAAAATTATCTAAACCTAAAAAAAACATAATCATGTAGCAACATCTAGATCACACACTTGACATAGGATGAACTAGTAACATGGTGATGCAAATCTAAAGGAAATGTGTTACATCATTAAAAGTTTGATAAAAAATAGTTGGAACATTATACATATCAGGGCAGCTACTATAAGAGCAACAAGTCGTCATATACAGCTAAAAGCACTATACTCTATCCTATACAATATGAGAAGAATGATGGTGCCATACCTAAGCAGTGAAGTGGATCTGAGTGTGCACGGTGGGGAGAGGACCTGAGCAATGTAAAGAAAATGCATTATGTCAAGACCGATTTGATAAAAATAGCTAGAACACTCAAAGAACTGAATATAATTGGACCAGCTAGATCACCATATTATGATGCTTTTGGTTGATCCAGAAGCAAGTCCCTCACTCGCTAAAACACAATGGTTAATAACCTAATTTTCAGCTTTAAGAGGTTACTCTAGTGCTAAACAGAAAAATTTTGTAGTAATTGCGTTTCCCTTTTATCTAATAATCAGTGTTCAGGAAGGCGCCATTAGGCGCTCGCCTGGGCGCAAGGCGCAGGCCTTCTGCCTCACCTCGGGGTATAGGCGGCCATTCCGCATCGGGTGGAAGGGGGCAGATTCCGGAGCCAGAGATCCGGAGGTAGAGGCGCCAGATCCTCCATCGGCGGGGTGCTAGATTCCAGCACAGTGGAGAGGAGGAGATGCCAGATCTGCCGATGGCGACGGAGGTGCCAGATCTGCCGCTGGTTAGAGAGGAGCGGAGCTGCGAAGGGATGAAGGAGGATAGGGAGATCCGCCGCCGGTTAGGGGGAGGTACATGGGCGTTTGTGATTCTTGATGCGTTCATGGTTCGCGGTCCGCCTCGGTTTCACTCGATGCTGGTCCCTTGCTTCCTTCCTCACATGTCAGTGGGGACGTGACCGCCTCTAGCTCTCGGTCCCTTCGCACCACGTCACGGCGCCCTCGGGGCGGGCGGGCGGTATGCTACGGGCGACGTACGTCACGGAAGCGAGGTGCAGTCGGACCGAGCAGCAGCAGCAGGCTGCACCGGGGAAGGAAGTCAAAAAGAGTGAAACCAGCGGTCCTAGTTCACATGCGCTAATGCACGGCGCGGGAGCGGACATGGATCTGATCGGCAAATTAATCGCCCCCTCCTCCCCCTCCCCTTCTGGTCAGTTCCGTTCCACACAGATCCCGGCGCCTCCAGCACACAGCCCGCTCCTCTCCTCGCTCACCCGCTTGCACCAGAATCGGTGTCGAATTACCCGTCGCTCCTAGACCCGCGATGGCCGAGTGCCGCAACCTCATCGAGTTCCTCCGCGCCTTCGAGCAGCACCGCAGGGCGGCGGACAGCTCCGCCCTGGCGGCCTGCTCCCGTTCCAGGGCCAGGGCCGCCGGATCCTGCTGCGACAGCTCCCCGATGGCCGCCGTCGACGCGGTCGTCCTCCTCGCCGCCCTCGCCGCGCTCGGCTTCCTCGTCGTCCCGTATTCCAAGCTGCTGCTCCTCGAGGTGGGCGTGCTGCTGCACCCGGCCGTCGCCGCCGCGGTCCTCGCATGGGAGCTGCTGGGCCACCACGCGCGCAAGTGCGGCAAGCCCAAGTGCAGGGGCCTCAAGAAGGCCGTCGAGTTCGTAGGAATTTGTAGGAATAATAACCCTAACTATCATGCATGATTCCCTATTGTGTATCTATAGAATTGTAGGAATAATTCCCTATTGTGCATATGGATTTTAAAATGAAAGCAAAAAAATAAAAAACCGAGCTCACCTCAGTGCCAGAGGTGTTGGGGGCCGGGGGCGGCGGGGGCGCAGCGGGGGCGCGGCGGTCCGGTGCCAGCGAGGCCGGGGGCGCGGCGGACGGGGGCGGCGAGGCCAGGGGCGGCATGGGCGCGGCGGGCCGATGGCGGGAGCAGGATTGGGGGCAGCGGGACCGGGGGCGGAGCGGAGCGAGGGGGGCATAAGGATAGAACGAAGAGAAGAAGATCGGCCGGACGGTATAGGACTTTAATTTGCGACGGCCATTTTAATTGCGACGACCCTAGGGTTAGCCGTTGCAATTAACAGTATTTGCGACGGCTAACGGAAGAGGCCGTCGCAAATAAGCTTAATTTGCGATGGTATACTTATTTGCAACGGCCATTTTAGAAGGCCATCGCAAATAAGTATATATTTGCGACAAGTTTAACTTATTTGTGATGGCCAGAGGCGGGCCGTTGCAAATAAGTTTATTTGCGACGGCTGGCCGTCGCAAATGACCGCGTTTCCTGTAGTGCTTGAGCCCTCCTAAAATTTCTACAAGAGGAAGAATAGAAGGGAGGAAAAGTGGAGGAAGAGAGAGAAATGGGGAAAACAAAGAGGAAAGAAGACCATCCCCTCTTATACTTACTGTCTAAATCCATCACTAGCCCAGTTTGTATTTGACTAGACATAAGCAGGCAAAAACAATTAAAAGCGGACAAACTGCGACCATTGATACATTTCACGCACACAAAATAATCTCACTAGGATAAATATATAGGACACATACATGGGGGTGCGCACCCGAGGTAGTTATCCATGAAGATGCAACAGCCTGCCATGGTCACAATGGTTATCTCACTCCTACTGCCTACAACGACAACGTGTGAGCAAACAATCTTTTTATGTCATGTTATTGTGATTCTTGCAAACCGAAGTTGGTTATCAACTTCCAATTTCAAGAAAACACCACTGAATCTTACTCTAAGTTCCTCTACAATCTCTACCAAAGGCTCAACTCTACCACAGCATGGCAGATCAACGATCAGCCCATCATCGACCTTCACAACCTGGTGAAAGCGTTGGTGTGATGGCTCCATATTGATCTGAGATAATTTCATCTGTATAATGCTCTCAATGACACCAATTAGTTTACTTTGAACTAATGGATGTCATTTATTTTGAAACAGAGTGAAGTAATATTTAGAAACACTAACAAGATGAAAAGGAAAAAAAAAGAAAGGGGCTTCCATTAAAGGGTGATGCCGAAGGGGTGTTTGATGTTGAACTTGTGGCTTTGGCGTTAAACTTTACCAGCACTAAAGAGATATGGAGCAGGTGGTTGACAAGACTGTTAATATATGTATGGCCCTAGTGTGTATTTACCCTGATATAGCTAGGCAAAAACAGTTTAATGATATATGTCAGGCCCTAGTCACGAGCGGATTCAACAGGGTGCAGCAGGGGAATGAGCCCCCTACTACCCACAATTCTCTGGAGTCCTTCAATGAACCCCTCCTAAACTTCTGCAAGAGAAAGAAGAGAAGGGAAAGAAAGTGGATGAACTGTGGAAGAGAGAGAAAAAAGGGAAAACGTAGAGGAAAAAAAATCAATCCCTCAAGAAACATGGCCAGAATTTTGAGTATCATCACTGGATCCCCGCAATTTCACAGTTTCACAATTTATTACACTTAGTGAAAACAAAATATTTGAAATTTCTTAGCCCTTTTCTCGCTTAAACATCCATCCAGTTCAAATATTTGTTAAGAGAGATTCTTGCATCAGCTTCAGAGAAATAACACGTCCTATGGGTCCACAATAACTGCATGAGATTTTGGTAGAAGAAGGCAATTTACCTTTTGATTCTGAAAAGAAATACAAGATCGATTCAAGAAATATGAAATGATTGATTCGAAGAGTAAGGCACAATCGGTACGAAGTAAGGCATGACCGAATTGAATAATAAGGCACGATCAATTCGAATAATAAGGCACGATCAAATCGAAAAGTAAGACACGATCAAATCGAATAATAAAGCATGATCGATACAAATAGTAATAGAGGAGTAAATCGAATAAAAAACAGCTTATGCATACTGATCTGTTGTTGTGTTGTTGTAGTGTTGATGAAACCTGCCCGTAGTTTGCATTGAAGATGACGATGACCAACACAGCCCGATTCGGACAGCAAACAAGTCGTGGTGAGTAAGTGATCAGTCGGGCAGAGCGCTTTCCAAAACTCCTATTCTTCCTCTCCCGGCGCAAGATATCCAGAGCAAGTGGTTCCGGTGACCCACTCTCCCAATTGTCGTTGCACGCCGTCTCTCGGTGTGGAGTAAACAACAATGGCTACTTGATGAGTGAGAGTTAGATTTAGCTGTGTTCTTTGTGCCCTTCGACTAGTCTGGTAAGAGGGAAGAGTCCAATGTAAAAACGACTCTAGTGTGAACGCAACTCCAATGTGAAAATAACTTCAGTCTGGTTACAAGTCAAGTGTGAACATATGTCCAATGTGAACACTACATTCTTTTGCATTTTAACTAACTCATCAATTGCCACATCTGTCGTTTAGATTTCTCAAATACCATTACTTGGTCTTTGAGATTTATGAGGATTTTTAAAGCCCATCATGGGCTCAAATTCCAACAATCCCCACCAGATCTCCAAGTCACTAAAAGTGATTTTCTCGTCCCTTGTCTGATGTACCAGTGTTTCAACAGAGATTGATAAGTTGACATCTGTCTAGATCATTAAGTTATATCAGTTCATACCTTAAATTGTGGGCTATGTCTTGGACTGCTAATTTTGTGCGAACTAATTTCACTTTGAAAGTGCATCTAGGCACCCCGTTTGGGTTTTTGTTGATTAATGACATAAAGGTTAAAGAGCTAATGTTTTTATTGAGATAAGTGCAGATGAAAGTGGTTGGTGCATCCCTCATGTTCGAAAAAGGAAAAAGGTGATGTGAAGACTCATAGCTTTAGGGTTTTATTTTTCTTGAGTCTAGGAGACGCCGCACTGTCAAGAGGTACACAAAGTTTGCTTGCAACATTGAATCCTAAAGCTCAATCCTGGGGTTAATTAACAAACTAAAATTAACCTAGTGAAAATCACTAAAAAAATTCGGACTTGTCCGGCTTTAGGGAGGACATGTTCGGGCCCCACAATTTTTTCAAGTTGCACACCGGACATAAGTTCTCTGTATAGAAGTTGTGATGCTCTAGGAAATCCGAACATATTTTTGATGCATTATGGCTAATTATGGTTGATCTTAAGTCAATGATGCCCTAAATGTTTGACACCAGTGCTATTTTGTTATAGTCTATCATATTTTACAATATTTTCTTTCCTATGATACTTCGTTTTTGTCCTACTAATACATATTTCTAATAGCAGTATCTGTTCCTGTAATAAAAATATATAGATAATTGCATATGGCATCTACTTTTGTGCAATCTAATATCTGGTGCAATCCTGCAACATGCGCGCTCAACTTTGGATTCTCATCCTACATTAACTGCACTTTTACACATAAATCCCTCCACCAGCCTGTGGACAGATGAAGAGATTTATGTGTAAAACTGCAGTTACCGTATGAGAATCCAAAGGTTGTGAGTGCATGATTGCAGGATTGCACCAGATGTAAGATTGCACAACATTCGTTGCCATTGTAGATACCGTATGCCTTATGAACTGCGATTGCTCAATCAAATGAAATCTGTCAGTGTCAGGTTGCAACTTTATATGGACCAAAGTGCCAGTCCATAAAGACTGTGCTTGACAGTTCTCGTTGCATTTTGCAGCTTTAGTTTTGAAGGTGGCAACCTGCTAGTAGCAGTGACTTGGATGAATGCTCACAACTGTTCAAACCCCCACTGCGTACCTTGCTGCTCCGCTCTGCATCACTCTCCTCTCTGTAGTTGCATAAGCTGTGAGCAGACCTGAGAAAGTTGCATGTTCACTTAGTTATACTTCTTCTGTCCTATATTATTTATCATTTAATGTTTTTAGATGATGGGTAAAGTCCCAACCTTCTCCTCGAAAGAGGTTATGGCCAATTTATCATTTAATTAAAATTCTTTATTTCTAGATGATAAATAATTGAGATAGAGGGAGTAGTAACTTAGAAACAAACATTGAAAAAATCATATTTAATGTAGTAAATAAATTTGTAACTTATAGCATGTGGCAACTAGCTTCTCAAGTCATTAGTGTGGTTCTCTCACAAAAAGTCACTACTGTGGTCAAGAGGTCTTTTTTTTTCTCAAAATAAAAATACTGTGGTCAACAGTCAAGAGGAGTGAAGCTTGCCCAATGACAACAGCAGGAAGGAACTATGAAGAAACGACCGGATAAAATAGGACTAGTCCGCATTTAGGACCGGACAAGTCCGTACTGGCCGGATAAGTCCACTGCAGGACCGGACTAGTCTGCAGTGGTCCAGTGTTTTGCGATCTTTCCTGCTAGGGCATGACTTGATTCGAGTAGGGGGTCAAAATTGTCGTGGAAGGTTGTATCTGGGGTATTTATCGTGGGTACAACGATTCAACGATCATAGATAGAACATGACACATAATTTCATGCACGTAGATCCGTTGACGACGAAGTGTCGGCGTGCCGTAAATGAAGATGATGATGGTGAAGGTTTGATGAAGAAGAATGTAGCAGCGACGACGATCTTGCTAGTTCCTCCTTCCTCTTCCTTCTTCTCTCCTTCCTCCTCCTTCCCTTTCTTCTTCCTTCTTTGTGGCTAGAGCTTTCTCCTCCGAACGGTGGCTCACGGTGTAATGCAGGGGTGGTGGGGTTTCTCAACATGGGTAGGGTGTTGGAAGAGGGATTTGGTTCCTTAAGGAGGAGTGGTGGGGTTGGTGTAAATTCCCATTGTGACTCGGTGGGAACATGTGGGGTCCTTGGTGGGGTCCTACTCGGACTCTATTGGGGTGGAGCACGACGTCTCTAGGTCTATTTCCCTGAAACACTAACCAAACCATCGTGGGGGAAGGTTGGAATACGAGTGGAAAGCCTAAATACCATACTAGTTTGTTTTATACCGGACAGGTCCGTTTTCTATCTGAATGCACATTGGACTAGTTCGTGGTTGGAACGAACAAGTTCTCTGCCCTTCAGCGAAAAAGGCCTCGACTTGACTGAGTGCCCCCGGACAAGTCCAAAGTTAAACATTGCGCACATCGAACTAGTTCAGATAAGACGGAGAATTCCGTGGCTTGGAAAATTTTGATTTAAATCTGTGCTGGCTGTGTACACCGGACTACTAGTCCGGTGTGTGTCCGGACGAGTCCCTGGTCTGGCTCAGTTTTATTTGTCTTTTTGCTTCTAATCTCTTTTATTCTTGTTTCTTTTTACATTATTTAATGCTTACCTTGTTTGGGGATGAGTGCAATGCATGATGAAAAATGAGGGTGTTACAATTATGAACCCGAACATCATTTATCTTCAAGTTTTGTGTAATTTTTATTTTTTAACTTATTTGTAGAAAACCTTATGACAGCTCAAGTCTTACAACTTATAAGCTAGTTGGATTGTATATGCAATACCTGACACGGTGGATAGCATGATGACATGAACGGCAATTGTTGCAAAAGGCTACAGGTTCCTCGCAATCAACGCGAAATAGATTACACTCCTTTCTACTTGAGCAAAGATGGTTGCTGTTGGTGAAAGAGAATTGAGTTACAAATAACAATTCTAACCATGAGGGTGTCATCTCTTTTTTCAACTATGTTGTTGTGTCTAGCAACAGAAATGCATGTCTATATTTATAGAGAATAATTGAAGTAGATGAACTGTTTCTAGTAAATAGGCTTGCTTGTAAGATGTTTCCTTATTTTCTGGGCCTATGAACTGATATGTGCAGGCAAATAATAGTGTGCCTACAAATACATTGTATTTATTTCAGCACCCTACAAATTATGTTGTTGCAACCACATACTAGGTACTATAATTCTTGACATTTTCCGTATTCTGTTGACCTAAAAGTTGATATATGCTGGTTTGAAGCTTTGCTCCTACAAACACTACAGCTGACTGCGAGAATCCTACGTGCTTTCTATTGGAACAAACACACATTAATTAGGCACGAAATGCTGTCACCTGTATTGCCGCCGATTTAGATTCTGATGTGAGATGCCTTGGATGGATCATAGTAATTTTTTATAAACTGGTTCATCCTCTAGTATTATAGATTCTAATAAGTTACCTTTCTTTTTTAGTGTTATGTTATCATTATGCTAAGAAGATTTCCGTATTCTATGAGCCCTGGAACTGAAATACGCTAGCAAATAATGTGATGCCTATAAAATATCTTGTATTTAGTTTAGCACACCTTATAAAACAGGTTGGATCAATTGTACAGTGCGCACTATGATTTGATTTTTTTTGTATTATGTGGACCTATGAACTGATATGCACTAGCAAATAATATTATGCCTACAAAATAAGTTGTCTTTTTATAGCACCTTATAAATTTTGTTGGGTCAATCACAAATTAGGCACTAATATTTTGATTTTTTCTGTATTGTGTGAGCCTAAAAGTCCGCTGGCAAGAAGTGTTGCTCATACAAATACAGCTCACTGCCAGAATCATATGTGCGTTCCAAGCAATAATTAGGTAATAAATGATCTCATATGTTAAGTTGTTTGTTCATTGTAGTACCCACATCTGGCATGCTTCAGTTGCTAGAATCATTGTATTTAGTTTGTTTCCTTCCATTGAGGTTTCTTGCAATAATTTATCATAGGACAAGAGTTGCTTCCTTTTACCCCAATCATATTTGTTCTTCACATGATTTCTAGCCCAAACATGTTTAATTCTCTTCCAGATACGCATTACATATCCCGCTCGGTCCCATGGTCTATATTAGAGGTCTATATTTAGTGCATTTACTAATTATAACTCTGGTTTATGGAAAATCACATTTGTACAGAAATTATATCCAAATTAATAAATTTCTCTTCGTGTTCAAAATTATTCATCAATTTAGTTTTGCTGCATATATCCAGTGCTACTATAAATTGTCACCCAGAATCTGTGGCGACGCATCGGAGGTTCACATAGTATTACGAAAGACAAACCAAGAGAAAAATCAATATGGAAATTTTCATTTACTTATTAATACCATTTTAGCTAAACATTTGTTCAGTTGATACAAACATTTGCTCACTTATTTGCTCCAACAGGAGCTTCACATCAAAAGAATGGTGCACGTTGCGGAATTCCCTTACGACAGTGGCGCCGTTTTGATGGGCGTCCTTCCTCAATAGTTTCGTTAGTGTTCTCTATGTTGGCATCGATACTAGATCTCTTATTTCCACTATGGGTCACATCTTCCTTATTTGCACGTTCGAGGCCATTACCGGGCTCGCTTAATACCCCCTTATCTTTTTTGATACCGGCAAGCTGTAAAATCATATAATTTCAAATATTTAAAGTGAAGTTGACCAAATATAGACATTTAGGATAAATATATATGTATTTCAGATGTAGATAGGATTTTAAAGATGGACATATGAAAATGCATAACAACTTACATTGCATCCAAGACAGCAGAAGCGAAAATCCTCAAGAAGGCCACAACAACACGTCTCACACTTGTGGGGGGGTGATGAAGCTGCCTTCCCAACATAAACACCAGAACTAAGTAGCTGAGGTCGCTCATTTAAAAATACAACTTCTGCTCCATTGATCACATACGTCTGAACGTTGGTAATATCAAGGATGTCCTCCACTTCTGACACTCTCACGACATTATGGTACGGCGATCGTCTTATCTGTAATATGAATCTGAACATCATCTGCCTTATTTTTTTGTGTAATTCTTTGAACATATTTGTAAAAAAAACTTGTGAAACCTCAAATCTTACAATTTATAGGCTAGTAGGATTGTATATGCAATACCTGGATTACACGGTGGGTAGAATGATGACATGACCGGCAATGGTTGCACAAGGCCACAGACTCCTCGCAATCAACACAAAATAGATTACACTCCTTTCCACTTGAGCAAAGATGGTTGGTGCAGGTCGAAAAGAATTGAGTTATAAGTAACATTTCTAACCATGAAGGTGCCATCTCTTTTTTTGGTCTATGATGGTGTGTCTAGCAAGAGAAATGAAGGTGGATATTTATAGAGAATATTTGAAGTACACTTCCATTTCCAGTAAATCGGCTTGCGTTCTAAGGTGTTTTCGCATTCTGTGGGCCTATGAACGGATATGTGCTGGCAAATAATAGTGTGCCTGCAAAATACATTGTCGTTATTTTAGCACCCTATAAATTTTGTTGTTGCAATCACACATTTGGTACTATGTTTTTTGATGTTTTCCGTATTCTATTGGCCTAAAAGCTGATATACGCTGGCAAGAAGCGTTGCACCTACAAACACAGCTCACAGGGAGAATCCTATGTGCTTTCTATTGGAACAAACACACATTAATTAGGCACGAAATGCTTTCACCTGTATAGCTGGCAATTTAGACCCGGATGTTACATGCTTTAGGTAGATCATAGTAATTTTTTTAAAGAGGTACATCCTAATATTATAGATTCTAGTATGTTATCTTTCTTTTCTATTGTTATGTTACTATTATACTAAGAAGTTTTCTGTATCAGCCTATGAAATGAAATACGGTAGCAAATAATGTGATGCCTTAAAATATCTTGTATTTAGTTTAGTACCTCATAAAATAAGTTGGAGCAATTGTACAGTGTGCACTATGAGTTTGATGTTTTGTGTATTTGTTGACGGCTGTTATATACGAATTTCACCCATCAATATAACTCAATTATGTGAAGGAGTTATCATTTCTTGCACACATCACCTCTCTATTCAACCTATTTCCACTTGTTCTTGGAGAAATAGTGCATGCAGGGAATTATTGCAAGAAATGAGGTAAAAGAGGGGGAGCAATCCTATAAAATATCATACTGGCCAATCAAGCGCTGACATGTGGCACCACATGAATCAAATGGCCCACAAACAAATGTATCTGAGGCCATCCAACAGTTTAGAACCCATATCAAGGGATGGGATCCACCTGGCAGTGATCTGAAGAAAGCACATGAGAAATGGTGCAGAGACCACGTCGGCCGACCCCCCTAGTCGGTCGACTTGGTCCTGGCACCAAACATGGTCAATCACCACGTGTTGGCTCCTCCCAGCATTAAGAAGTCAGTGGTGACTGATTTGTGCGCTTTTGGTGGCGTGAACCGACCCTTCTCCACCTATAAATAGGACCCCTACCCTCACTTCACACTCACACACACACACACACACACACACACACACACACACACACACACCATTTGAGTATTCATTCCATTGTACCCACTATTCTCCATAGGTTTAGAGGAGTTTAGGCTGTAGAGAGGAGTAGATGGAGTCTCTTCCCAATTACTAATTGGGAAAGGTATGGCTCTCATATTCCTATTTGTATTTGTGACCTTGCTCTTAATAAAGATGGTATCTTTAGACTTCTATTATTCATATACTTGGATGAAGCATTTACTGGTGTCTAATACACGGTTAATGTACTCAATTCCCCTTAATAGCATAGTAACGCCCCTTAATGGTGGCGTTACTGGTATTAAGGGTCATCCGATCGTGTGTCATTAAGATAACATTAATGACACTTAATCGGTCTTGAGGTCTTTAATGTTCCTTGAAGGTCCGAGCCGTTGGTGGTCCACCAATCTGTCTGTTGAAGTTGAAGGTCCGGCGGTTCAACACGTGACAGCTCCGGAGCTTACTGTCTTGGACGAGTAGGTCCGATGCTGTTGTACATGTGTCGGTACTGGAGCTTCCCTCTGTCGGGGGTTAGGTCTGGGGGTGCCACACAGGTATCTAGTCCGGAGCTTTCCCATGTATGGAATGTAGCTCTGGTTTTATGATACAAGTAGCAGCACTGGGACTAACCATAGAAGGGAGGCAGGTCCGGTTTCGTATGACATGTGGGGCCTTCGGAGGTCTTCAACTCAAATAGGTGGAGTTCCTTTGCACTCTTCGCAGTTCCAAGGGATATCCGGTACGCAGGGTACCGACAAAAACAATCTCAAAACTTTCCATAAATGAACCATAACCACCTC
Source organism: Tuctoria greenei (assembly GCA_036927565.1). Taxonomy (NCBI): domain Eukaryota; kingdom Viridiplantae; phylum Streptophyta; class Magnoliopsida; order Poales; family Poaceae; genus Tuctoria; species Tuctoria greenei. Next base: position 123,960,003 of record JAYESD010000011.1, on the reverse strand, counting down.
AGCTGCAGTCTGAGGCATAATCCAGCCAGTTGGACCTTTCCGACCAATTGTTTATGTCCACTTCTCTTCATCACACCTTGGAACCATGTTGCCACGTCCATGAACTATTTGCACACATGTAAACACCTTCCAACAACGTTCACGATACCTTCATATGCATTGTTCTTCATCCAAACTGTTGTGTGACTTCCCGATCAACTCAACCACAATTTCTCCCGAACTTGGTTGTTGAACCTCATCTTCTCCCAAAGACTAGTTCAAAGGATCCTGTCACCAGCCATGTCTTGACCTCAAGCAATACATGCACATGAATAAACAACCATCCTTTGCAAGCCCAAGTCTTCGACTTGACTCTTGTTAGTCCAAAAACCACAACACCCACTACGTAAGAAACCCAACTAGGAGACAAAGATGGGCGACGCGCTCAAAGGCGGCGTCTCTGATAATGTTAAGCGAGACGAGCCCGCTTCAGTGAGGATCTGACATGGCTTGGCTGAAAGTACAAGGAGACACGTTAAAACAAAGCCCGTCTCAGTTAAATTGGTATCCGAGACACGCTATCCTCTCTGAAAAGCGGGAGACACGCATAAAACACAGCACGTCTCCTATGACTGACGTCTCCCTCTCCTATGCTAAAAGAGTGATGCGCTCTAATTGAAAGCGCATCTCCGATTCCTCATGTCACCTTTAGCTTCGTGATTTCTCCATTTTGCTTCAGTTCACTGTTGATATCACACATCACCGAACTCAGAGTACATTCTCACTTGATACCTAAATATAATCAAATCCTTCCTTATGATACCCGATGAACACAATGAACACACCACACATTCATTCACTCACACAGTTGAATAACACACAAGATAATATTCAATCACATAGATAAACGAAGATAGAATTCATTCATTAACAATATTTATAAACAGAAGCTACTAAAAACAACAAAGAAAAACTAAATCCTACTCCTCCTCCTCCTCCTCCTCCACCTCCTCCCCCTCCTCCTCTGGCGCTGACTCCAGCGCTGGTGCAGCAGGAGCCTGGGCTGGCTACTCCGGTTGCGCCGGCTGCACTAGTGGTGCAACCCCGTGAACGAGGTTGCTCTCCGTCGCCTCCACCAAGTTTCTACGACCCTCGGGGCCAAGCACCTGGGCCATCGCCTCGAACAGAATGTCGAGACGAACGGCCACCCCCGTGAGGGCGAAGAGGTAATGGTCGATGCTACCCGTTCCAGTGAACTGGGGAAAGGTACCCAGACCTAAGGAACTCATGGCGTGAGACGTATTATTTTACGCCTCTTGCACCATAAGGAGGCGCTGCTCGGTGTTGAACCTCTTAGGGGAGCTGCAGCACAGTTTCTTGCAGGGTGGCTCTCTCAGCGGGCTTGGCGACGGAAGGTCGGCCATGGTGGTCGTGGGTCATTGGGGTGGAGAAGACGATCGAAGAAAAGAAGAGGATTCAAAGTGAGTGACGCACTTGTGGAGAACTCACTGGTAATGGCCCATCTTAAATAAAGTCCGCGTGGAGTCGTCGAGGGAGCGGTTGGTTTCCCGCGCATTGATGGAATGATGGGACGCATTGATACCGCCTTGGGGAAACGAAAGGTCGCGCACGGACATCGCACGTGTCTTTGCACCACGCCGCCAAAATTAAGTTCTCCGCAGACCTCGTGTCGCGCATCTCTCTTTCGACAATGGAAGATGCACTGTCAGTGGTTTTGATCTGGCAGATCTCCCGACACTACTAAAAGTGTTTGCGGAGTTTGAAGTTCGGTGTGGGCGCGCGGAGATTCAAGAAGGTGAAATGTAAAATGACACGGGAGACACAAGGATTTACGTGGTTCGGGCCGCCTGAGCGTAATACTCTACTCCACGGGGTGTGTTGGTGATGTATTGGATGTATGAACTCAACTCATGTGACGTGAGTTGAGAGCGCGTGTGAGCCGATCAGACCAGATCAGATCAGATCAGAGAGCCCTCTATGTATCGTCGGCCTGTCCTTTTATAGTACAAGGACAAGCCGTTATAAGTTGGCTTGGCCCGACATGTGGCCCCGGCGGCTACTAATATTGATACACATTTGATGCGCTTAATTACCCTTAATGACCGAGTTACGGGCTTTGGCAGCGCCGTTACTGGTAATAAGGGTCGTCTGATCATGTGTCATTAACATAGTATTAATGACACTTAATCGGGTCTTGAAAGTCCTTGATTCCCCTTTGAAGATCCGGAGCCGTTGTGGATTCTACCAGAGGTTAGAGGCTGAAGATCCGACGGTTGGACACGTGGCAGCTCCGAAGCATACTGTGGGGAACAGATTGGTCCGGTGCCTCCAGACACATGTCAGTTTCCGGAGCTTCCCTCGGTCTGGGGTTAGGTCCGGGGGTGCCTTTATGGTACATAGCCCGGAGCTTCCCCCTTGTGGGTGATAGCTCCGGTTTGATGGTATACGTGGCGGCCCTGGGACTAACCATGTTGGGGAAGCGGGCCCGGTTACGTCTGACATGTGGGCCTCCGAAGGTCTTCAAATCAAGTAGATGACATTTCCTTGAGATCTTTGCAATCTCAAGGGGTATACGGTACCCAAGGTACCGACAGTGGCCCCCTGGGCCCACCTCTAGGGAATACCCCTTGAGTGAAGTCATTCCGCCGGAGGTGGGTCTATCCTTCGACTTTTGAGCCGAGTCTTGAAAGGTCTTCAGATGTGCCACTGGCAATAGTTTTGGAGTTAAATCCTCGTCGCGTGGCATATCCCGGGTGCGGCAAATGAGATCTTTGGCGTGCGGATCTCACGCAATTTAAGGTCGCCGGTTCCCAATATGAAAATCGTATCGGTTCCGCGCGCCTTGTCAGCCCGCTGCCTTCGGGCTTCCCGCCTTTAATGATGACAACCGTTTGCCTGGGTAAGAACCTCGACTTGATCGTCGGGGTGGTCCCGAGCCCTCTTGTCATCGGCAGGGTGAAATTTTTGAATAGTATCTTTGGCTTCCCTATGGTTTCCATCCAAGCGTTGCGGGGGCTTACTTAAGAAGGAAAGCGCGCACCGTCTGGGGTTCTTTACGCCTCTCATCTGAACTTGCGCTCGAACTCCCAAACTTGCGCTTGCTTTTCCTCCCTTACCTCGCTGTGCTGCGATGGAGTTGGGTCTCCGCAAGAGCCGCTTGAAGACCGAAAGTGACCTGAAGAAGGTCTGGGCCCTCATGGCGTGGTCCTCGGACTTCTTCAACCACCTGGTCCGTGCCGGTGGGGAGCTCCCGTTCGAGAAGGAGCACGCCGGCGACATGGTGTACTTCTCTGCGTACGCCATGGTGGGGTTGATCCCACCTTTTTCCTCCTTTTTCTTGATGCTACTAGACTTCTATGGTCTGCAGCTGTACCACCATGGCCCCCACTCCATTCTTCTAGTGTCTATCTTCGTCCACTTCTGTGAAATGTGGGTGGGCATCCCCCCTGCATTGAGCTTTTCCGGACCTTATTCACCGTACATACCACCAGAAAGGGCGATGAGTACCTTGGCTTCTACTATTTTGTGAAGCGCAAGAAGTGCCCATTCAAGTACCTCCGCTCATTTCCCTCTAGAAAGTGGGACGATTGGAAGAAAGACCGGATAGTCATCCAGGTGGAGGAGCACGAGAAGCTGGAGCTGCCCGAAGGCCTCCCCAACATCGACACTGCAGTCTGGAGTGAAGCTCCGGTGCTGTCGGATGCCTTCAACCCTGCTCTGACCAGGATCCGCCATTGTGTGGAGGGAGGATTAACTCCTCAGGCGGTATTTTGCATTTTCCTGGTCAACAGGTGGGCACCGCTGAAGAGGAGCGAAAAACTCGCTTGGTCCCTCAACAGTGTGATGGACGACGACCGGGTCGAGACCGGGCTGAAGTCCAACATGGAGGGGACGACCTTGGAGTTTCATCTCTAGAAGTTCCAGCACGGCATCATTGTTGCAGGTGATGACTTGACCCCGCCACCAGCTTTCGTCCCTCTGAACGTGGAAGTACAGTTCAGCAGGGAGCTCCGGCGGACGATGCCAGCGCTTGACGACCTCGGTGTCGTCGAGAGACGATCGACTTCCGGGGTGGTGATCCCTGGGGCTTCTAAAGGTGGCTCTGCCCCTGCCTCGAAGCCAAGGACCGAAGTCATCGGCAAGGGCAAGGAGCCGGTGGCCGAACCCTCGAGCCGGAAGAGGAAGCTAAAGCATGCCGATGGAAGGTCCGTCAGGCCTGCTCCCTCTGTAGCAGCTCCTTCTCCCCGGAGGGGGAGGTCTTCTACAACTACGGTGATTTTACCTGTAGCAGTGTCTTACTGGGGTGTTAGCCTCGGGCATGTGACTCCAGTACCAGGGCCAGCTGAGGTCTCTGGGTCCGAAGGTCCTTCCCGGTCGAGGGGGGCCTCGACTAAGGAAATGCCCGCGGCTGAAACAAGTTCCGGGGGGCCTTCCGGAGCTACCACGCCGGCAGCGACCATTGTCAGTCCAGAACGCCCGGGAAAGAGATTCCGTGCAAGCTGGTGCGGAAACCTTCCGAGGTAATTTTTAATCTTTACCTCAGACAGTTGTTTTGTTATAGTAACTGTTTTTTAAGTTTCTTCATCCATTATCTGCAGTGTCCCCAAGAAGAGGAGTGAGGCTTCACCCTCAGCCACAGCGGCTGAAGCTGTGAGGGCGGAGGCTTCTGCTCCTGTCCCGGTGCCATCCCAAGTGGTGGATGAAGCTACGGCAGCTCTGGTGCCAGCTGTCATGGTCATGGACCTCGACTCATCCCCCGAGATTCCCGTGGTAGCGCCGGACCACGGGAGAGAAGATGCGCCAGCGGCACCTGCCGCGGAGGTTGAAGCCCCGGGTCTTGATCTTGAGGTTATTGAAGTCCCGGCGAGCGAGCCGGATGTTGAGGAAGTCCCGGCGGTTGAGTCGGCTACCTCCGAAGCTCCAGCCTCAGAGCCGATTGCCACTGATGCTCCGGCTACAGAGCCGATTGCAGTTGAAGACCTTCCAGCGCTTGAGCCGGTTGAGGTTGAAGCTCCGGCCTCAGGGCCGGTTGTTGCGGAGGCATCAGCACTCGAATCCATGATGGTTGAGGCGCTAACACCCGAGCCACCAGCGGAGGAGGAGCCCAGGCCGGAACCGGAAGTAGCCCCTGCTCCGGAAGTGATGATGGCGGAGGTGCCTGCTGCTGAGCCAGGGTGCCCTGATGAAGTCGCTGGCCCCCTGCCTGAGTGGGCAAATGAAGACCTGGCGGCAGGGCCTTCGGAACCACTTCCGGTGGTCGGAACTTCTTCTGCGGGACCCTCCTCGGTGGCGACTGAGGCTATCCCAAAGGACAGCCCTAGTGCAGTGGAGGCTCAGGGGACCACTCTTGTGGAGTGGGACCCAATTTTTGTAAGCGAGAACCCGCTGGAACCAGCGAAGGAGACCCCAGCAGGTATGGACCCTATTCCCCTGTCGTTGTCCATTGAAAACGCTTGCTCCAGTCTGCGTCAAGTCCAGCTGGCATTCTACCACGACAGCAAGGCTCTTGAAGAGGAGCGCCAAACCCTTAGGCGGTGGCGTAATCGGCTCTACTTCGAGACCAAGCTGGCGCAGTCGAGGTTGGCAGGCGACAAGGAGTGGATCAAACAGGAGAAGGTCCGCCTGGAATACTGGGGCAAATCATTGGATGATAGAGACAGCTTGACTCGTGCCCTCGACACTCAATCCCGGGCCATTTATGAGCAGGCCAAGGCAACTAATAGTGTGGCTGATGATCGCCAAGAAAGGCTTGAAGCCATTAACACTACCCTCATCAAGCGCCGGGAGGCACTTGAGGAGGGGGAGAAGAAGCTCGAAGACGAAGAACAAAAACTCCTAGAGCTGTGGGATGATGTCTTGAAGAGGGAGGAGGAGCTCGCCGAAAAGGTGGCTCTGGCTGACATGGGCCTCGAGGAATGCACCAAGAAGTTGGAGGAGTGTCGCGTTGAGAAGGAGGAGAAGGCCTGGGTGCGAGGGCAGGAACTCTACAAGCAAGAGTGTGTCATCGCTGCCAGGGAGAAGAAAGTTAGGGGCCGAGAGAAGGACCAGGTCGACTGCCGGAACAAGATCCACCTCCGAGAGGAGGAGCTCGGAAAACTCGAGAAGCAGGTTGCTGAAAAGATTCAACAAAATGCCAAAGAGGTTGAGCGCCTTGCTCGTGAGAATTCTGAACTAGCGGCAGCCAAAAGATCCTTGTAGGAACTGAAGGGCTTGAGGACTGTGGACTCCCTACAGGTTTGGGAGTTCCTGAGCAAAGCCAACGATGCGCTGACACCAATGGGCTTTAGTCACGTGCGTCCGGATGATCCGGAGCCGGAGCCGGACATGGCATTGCAAGCGTTGAGCTCGGCGGGTGGCAAACTCTCCAAGGTGGGTGACGTCATCGCAGACCAGTTGGAGGTTGAGGGGCAGTCCCTGGCGAAGAATGTCGCAGAGTATGTGCTGACGTGCTACACCAGCCGGGATCCCCAATTTCCTCTGGACCCGGTGCTTGAAGGTCCTGTCGAAGGAGAAGGTGAAGCCACCCGAGACAACGTGTTGGAGGTTGCTCAGAAGGTCGCCCAGTTCTTCCATAATGTCTAGGACCATCTCTGTAACTCCCACTAGTATTCTCTCTTTTTCTTCCCCAATTTTGTAATCCCTTGTCTCCAGATGAATGAAATCCACAATTTGTTAATGAATTTCATTTTTTGTCTTCAACACTTCTGTCTTCACTTGGCCCCCTTGTAGATGTACACAATTTGATTGTGAACATGTACCAAGAGGATATTGTATTTTGTTGAAGACTCGTTTGATTCGAACTTGTAGAGTGTAGGTCCGAAGTCTTCGATAGTGAAGGCCCCCTAAGGTTGTCGGAGCTCAGAAGCTCCGGCATTGACTATCTTCTCACCACCTTTTATTCTGCGTCAACGGCTGGCCCCTAGCTTTGTCGGAGCTTGGTTGCTCCGGGAATGCTCGTTTTCAATGTTTAACATAGATCACAAGCCACCTAGGGGGAGTCGGAGCTTTGTTAGCTTCGGCTTTTCTCCATCAACATAGATTCTTTATTTTTCCTGCACACTGAAGCCAAGAAAAATAGTAAAATTCGCTCCTTGCCTATAACTTCATCGCAGCTTACGATTCCCAAGAAAGTTTTAGGTCAAACACAATTCTGAATACAACCGAATGTGTTGCCTTCTTTCTTCCAGATCCAATTGTACTTGGACCCGCCTTACTTCGGCCTGCCGGGGTGTAGGTAGAGTGGCGTACTTAGGGTGCTTGACCAGGCTAAGTCGATAGCACACTCTGGCCCTAGATTGGCTTGCCGGCATTCAGGCGAGTGGGCCATGAACAATATTTGAATCCAAAAGAATTGACAATACAGCTCGAATTGTACATGAACTGGTCGAACTAAAATTTCTTAAGAATTGCACAACTTTGTTATAGACAAGAAAGAGAAAAATAAAAAATGTTGATCTTGTACAAAATAAATGCACGTGGAGTCTGTTTCACATGAAGATGTCTTTCATTATAGGTTCGGGGTACAGGGGAAACAAGTACACTCTTAGGGTACGGAACCAGGCTAAGTGTGTTTCATTTCTCGTTTGACCCAGGGTAGCTAGCCACACTTTTAGTCCCGAGACTGTAACAAGTGTTGTATGAACTTTGCGGACCTTCCGGGAAAGGTCCGGCTGTTCTCCCAGAGGAACTACCCGACTCTGTACAATGACTCTATAACATACACCTCAAGTTACTACAGACTCACCTCCGTGATATTAAGTGTAGAACTTATGGAGGTGCTCAATATTCCAAGGATTTGGGAGAGGTGTCCAATCCTCGGTAGCCAAGCGAACGCTTCTGGGACGGGATACTTTAATCACTCGGAAGGGTCCCTCCCAGCTAGGGGAGAGTTTGTTTAACCCTTCTCTGGATTGTATTCTCTGTAGCACCAGATTGCCTTCCTCGAGCTGTCGGTTGTGTATATGCCGCTGATGATAGCGCCGAAGGGCTTGGCGGTACCGGGCATTATGAACAGTTGCTTGGCACCTTCCCTCCTCAAGGAGGTCTAGGTCTTCACGCCGGAGCTGGTCCTGCGTGGCTTCGTCGAAGGTCCGGACCCGGAGTGACCCCAAGGTGATTTTCGGAGGAAGGATTGCTTCAGCTCCGTACACCAGGAAGAAGGGTGTCTCTCTAGTTGACCGGTTTGGAGTTGTCCAATTGGCCCATAGAGTGGGCGAAAGCTCTTCAATCCAGTTGGCTCCTTGTTTTTTCAAGCGCTCATAGGTGCGCGTTTTGAGTCCTTTCAGGATTTCAACATTTGCTCTCTCAGCCTGGCCATTGCTTGCCGGTTGAGCTACGGAGGCGTATCAAACTTGAATGCCGAGGTCTTCGCAATATCCTTGAAATGCAGAGCTTGTGAATTGGGTCCCGTTATCAGTAATGATTTCGTTTGGGACTCTAAATCTGCATACAATGGACTGCAAAAAGTTGATAGCAGATTGCTTGTTTATTGTCACAACTGGAGTTGCTTCTGGCCACTTGGTGAACTTGTCAATGGCACATACAGGATCTTGTAACCTCCGACGGCTCTTGGGAAAGGTCCCAAGATGTCCATCCCCCACACAGCGAAGGGCCATGTAGGAGGTATCATTTGTAGAGGCTGAGCCGGTGTGTGAATTTGCTTTGCATGAAATTGGCATGCTTCACATTTCTTCACCAGCTCAGTTGCATCCTGGAGTGCTGTAGGCCAGTAGAAGCCATGCCGGAAGGCTTTACCAACCAGCGTGCGGGAAGACGCGTGGTTCCCACACTCGCCTCCATGGATTTCTGCGAGGAGCTCGCAGCCTTCTTCCCTTGTGATGCACCGCATTAGGACGTCGTTGGCACCTCGTCGGTAGAGATCCCCTTCTACCAACGTGTATCTTTTAGCCAATCTGACTATCTGGTCAGCGGATACATCATCGTCAGGAAGGATGTTGTCTTTCAAGTAGCTCCGGATCTCCGAGATCCATGCATCGGAGCTAACTTGAGCATTTGAGTCTTACGTGCTGGGTTGCTCGGAGCTTCCGGCAGCACCTACGACCCTTGATGGCTGCCATGGTAACAAGGCCATCGGGAACATCAGCTTCGGGATGCTGATCTCGCCCCCTTCGCTCAGTTCGGCAGGCTGAGCTGTGGGTTTTGACAACCTCCGGACAAAAGTTCCATCAGGAGCTAGAGCTCCGGTTGACGCTTTCGTCGAGAGTTCGTCGGCTTCAGCGTTATGGACATGCTAGACGTGGTGGAGGTCTAGGACTTCGAAGTCCTTCTGAAGCCTCTGGACTTCAAGGAGGTAAGCAGCTAGCTGGGGATTGTTGCAGGAGCATTCACCCTTCACTTGTTTAATGATGAGCTGTGAATCTCCCTTGACCAGCAGCTGCTTGACACCGTATGACAGTGCCACCTTTAGTCCGTAGATGAGTGCTTCGTACTCCGCCATGTTGTTGGTCGCCTTGAAGTCAAGGTGTACCATGCATTTTACCTTCTCCCCGGTTGGTGCAAGATTGCTGTCTTGGAATGAATTCGAGATCGAATTCGGCCAATTCCGCTGCCCAATTTGCAATATTCCCAGTTGAATTGGGATTATGCAAGATTGCTCGAAGTGGGTAAGAAGTCACCATTGAAATCTTGTGAGCTTGGAAGTAATGGCGAAGCTTCTTGGAGGCGATAAGAACTGCATAGAGAAGCTTATGCACCTCTAGGTATCGAGTCTTGGCATCATGAAGTACTTCACTGATGAAATACACTGGGCGCTGGATGGTCCGGACCCTCCCGGAGGGGCCCGGAGCTTCCTCTTCATTGACCCGGATCCTCCCGGAGGGATCCGAACCTTCTTCGGGGACCTCCGGGTCCTTGCTGGAGGGACCCGAAGCTTTTTCAGAAGCGACCTGGACCCTCCCGGAGGGGTCTGGGTCTTCTGAAGTAACTTCTTGTGGACTCAAGTCTGGGAACTGGGACCCAGACTCGCTTTCAGGAACCTCCGGACCCTCCCGGAGGGGTCTAGATTCCTGAGCATGGGATGGTTCTGGTCTCTCCGCAACTAGGACCATACTGACAACTTCGTCAGTTGCTGAAATGTAAAGTAGCAAAGGCTCACCAGGGTTCAGAGCTACCAGAGTTGGTAGGGTGGTGAGGAGCTGTTTTAGCTCCTGGAACGCCTTTTCTGCTTCTTCAGACCATTGGAATGGTCTGGACTTCCTCAAAAACTTGAAGAAGGGAAGTGCCCGTTCCGCCAGTCTTGAAATGAACTGGCTGAGGGCTGCTAGACATCCAGTCAGCTTTTGGACATCCTTGATGCGGGCTGGTGGCCGCATGTCTTCAATGACTTTGATCTTCGCCGGATTAGCCTCTATGCCCTGGTGATTTACCAGGAAACCAAGAAGTTTTTCAGAGCTAACCCCGAAGACACATTTGTCTGGGTTTAGCTTTGTGCGGGTGACCCGTAGCTTGTCGAAGACAGCCTGTAAGGTGTCAAGGAGTGACTCCTTGTTCTTGACCTTGACCACGATGTCATCGACGTACACTTCCACTATGTCTCTAATGAGTTCTTCAAAAGTTTTGTACATAGCTCATACAAAGGTTGAAGCTGCATTCTTGAGACCAAATGGCATGGTTGTATAGCAGTACAATCCATCTACTGTGATGAAAGAGGTATGCTCTTCATCTTCCCTAGACATTCTGATTTGATGATACCCAGAATATGCGTCTAGGAAACACAGTAATTCACACCCGGAGATGGAATCCACTATCTGATCTATTCTAGGTAGTGGGAATGGATCTTTTGGACATGCCTTATTTAGTGTTGTGTAGTCAATACACATCCGAAGCTTCCCGTCGGCATTGGGCACAACGACTGGGTTTGCTAGCCATTTTGGATGGAAGACTTCTCGGATGAATCCAGCTTCGAGCAACTTCTTCACTTCTTGTCGAATGAAGTTCTGTCACTCCACGGATTGCTTCCGAGGCTTCTGATGCACGGGCGGGCGTCAGGGTAGATCTTCAGATTGTGCTCAATCACTTCCCTGGGGATCCCAGGCATTTGTGGCGGTTGCCAGGCAAACACATCGACATTAGCCCGGAGGAATGCGATGAGCGCGAGTTCCTATTTGTCATTCAGTCCCCCCGATATACGGGTGGTCTGAGCGGCATCGAAACCGATTTGGATGACTTTGACGGGAATGTCGGTGTCGCTGCTTGGCTGCACACGAGGTGCAGAAGTCGAGCCTCGTTGACGAATGCTCGGGGGTTTTGGAGCTTGCTCCTGCCTGGAGTCCTCCTCTTGCGCCGTAGTAAGCGCATGAAGTTCTTCCAGAGCGGTTACTCCGGCAGTGCGATCTTCGCGGATCTGGAGAACGCCTACTGGTGTTGGCATCTTTAACACCAGGTAGCCATAATGAGCAGCTGCCATGAATTTGTACAAGGCAGGCCTACCAAGATGGCGTTGAAAGGTAAGTTGATCTGAGCAACGTCAAAGACCAACTTTTCAGTGCGATACTTCTCCCGGGTCCTGAAGGTAACAGGGAGAGTAATAGCACCAAGTGGGGTAATGGCTCCCGGACCTACTCTGGAGAAAGGTCGGGAGGGGTGAAGATCCGAAGGTCGGAGCTGAAGCTTGGTAAAAGCTTCGAAGCTTATGAGGTTCAGCCCCGAACCTCCGTCTACCATAACATGGTGGAGCTGAATGTTATTGATGGTAGGAGATACCATCAAAGGTAACTCGCCTGCTCCAACCATGCTTCGAGGGCAGTCCGAAGCATCAAAAGTGATGGATGTGTCCACCACTTCTGATGAGGCTCCGCCCTGGCTGTAGGCGCTACAGCGGCCATGTCCCGAAGCATTGTCTTGAGGATGCGGTGGGAGGTGATGTCCCATGATCTACAAAAAATGGTGTTCATGGTCTTCCGACGCTTGTTGTTAGAGACGTCAGAATCATCGTCGACAGAGGAGTATACGGCCTTCAGGACCTTTTTAGGATCCTGAAAACCTAAATCCTCTTCAGCTGGAGCTTCGTCAACTTTTTGTTTTCCTTCCCTCCGTCGAAAAGGAACTTCTTCCCGATGCTTGTTGTAACGCTTGGCAAGGTTTTGGACCTCCCGACTGTCTTCCAAACTGTGGTTGTCCGTATTATGAATTGGACACCACACCTTGGGTTTGCCACCGTCTTCAGAAGACGATCGAGGTCGCTTCTCGGGGCGTGGCCCCCGACCACCCGGAGCTGCAGCAGCTGCAGCATTAGATGCGCTGGCTGACGACTTCTTCTTGCCGTTGGTCTTTTTCTTCTTCTTGCCACTTCCGGAGGTAATGGATTCGCCTTTGGAGGATTTCTTGCAATCCTCCGGAGATGGTCTGGTGTGCATTTAGCGGCCCTCCGCAGCTCTGGCACATTTGTCGACCAAGCTAAAGAGTTCCGTGACACTGGTGATCTCCTTGATCGCCAGTTTCTCCAACATCCTCTTATCTCGTACGCACTGTCTAAATGCCACAATGACAGAAGTGCTAGAGATAGAAAGGATAGTGTTTTGTACCTGAGAGAATCTCTAGATGAATGATCGTAGGGATTCTCCCCCTTTTTGCATGACTGCAAAAAGGTCCAGTTCGGTGCCTGGTCGGGTGTATGAACTCCCGAAGTTGGTGGTGAACTGTCGGCACAACTCCTCCCAACTGTTGATGGAGTTGGGTGGAAGGCTCATAAACCAGGACCAGGCGGTCCCAGTTAAAGCCACTGGAAAATAGTTGGCCATTACGGCCTCATTTCCTCCAGCTGCCAGGATAGCAGTGGAGTAAATCTGAAGAAATTTGACAGGATTAACGGTCTTGTCAAACTTCTACGGCAGGTGAGGCCGGAATTTTTGTGGCCACCTGACCATACGCAGATGCATTGCCAGGGCTGAACAGCCTCCTCCTACTCCTTCAGAAGCAGGAATGTCCTGAGCTTCTCGTCTTTCACGAGCACGCTCAATATGGACTCGGTCGTCTTGTTGACGGTATCGGCGATCAAGCTCCGCCCGGAGGTCATGAGTTGAAAGCCTTAATACCGTGTGAGTGTGTCGTGCCCCGGAGGGCAACAACGTCACTTGCTGTGACGCAGCACGTCTCCTGTCGTTGGAAACGTGCGGACCAAGTCTGCCAGACAAGGTCCGTCGCTGTGACGGGGTCCGTCCTGAAGGAGGAGGACCCTGGTTACTGATGCGGTCGGCTGCTGCTGCAACCAAGTATTCCACATCGGCCCTCCATTGCTCCATTGCATCCTGGGATGCATCCGGAGGTGGTGGGCGCTGAAGGAGAGCATGTCCTGCATGGAGCGCGTGTTCTGGGTTGTCATGATTCGCCGATGAAGTGATTGATGCCGGTGCACCATCGCGCTGCCCAGCTTGATTTGCTGGTGGAGGCGGCGGTGGTGGAAGTGTGACTCCTGCTGGAATTGAGGTTCCTGCTGGTGGCTGCATATTGGAGGGATTGCCCACAGCAGCTTGAACAGCGGGATGACCATTGGATGATTCAGCAGCTGAGTTCACCATTCTTGAAATCTCAGGCGCCCCCTACCTGGCGCGCCAACTGTCGATGGTTTTGATCCGGCAGATCTCCCGACACTACTAAAAGTGTTTGCGGAGTTTGAAGTTCGGTGTGGGCACACTGAGATTCAAGAAGGTGAGATGTAAAATGACACAGGAGACACAAGGATTTACATGGTTCGGGCCGCCTGAGCGTAATACCCTACTCCACGGGGTGTGTTGGTGTTGTATTGGATGTATGAACTCAACTCAAGTGACATGAGTTGAGAGCGCGTGTGAGCCAATCAGACCAGATTAGATCAGATCAGAGAGCCCTCTATGTATCGTCGGCCTGTCCTTAAGGACATGCCATTACAAGTTGGCCTGGCCTGACATGTGGCACCGGCGGCTACTAATATTGATACACATTTGATGCGCTTAATTACCCTTAATGACCGAGTTACAGGCTTTGACAACGCCGTTACTGGTAATAAGGTTCATCCGATCATGTGTCATTAACATACTATTAATGACACTTAATCGGGTCTTGAAGTCCTTGATTCCCCTTTGAAGATCCGGAGCCGTTGTGGAGTCTACCGGAGTTTTGAGGCTGAAGATCCGACGGTTGGACACGTGGCAGCTCCGGAGCATACTGTGGGGAACAGATTGGTCCGGTGCCTCCAGACACGTGTTAGTTTTCGGAGCTTCCCTAGGTCTGGGGTTAGGTCCGGGGGTACCGTTATGGTACATAGCCCGGAGCTTCCCCCTTGTGGGCGGTAGCTCCGGTTTGATGGTACACGTGGCGACCCTGGGACTAACCATGTTGGGGAAGCGGGTCCGGTTACGTCTAACATGTGGGCCTCCAAAGGTCTTCAATTCAAGTAGATGACATTTCCTTGAGATCTTTGCAATCTCAAGGGGTATACGGTACCCAGGGTACCGACACTCGCTCTAGCTTAAAGCTCGTCTCTATTTTTTATAGCTCATCTCGCATGTATCTCCTTTGTCTCTTCATTTCTTCGACAATAGAAGACGCTTTTTAGCTTAACGCCCGTCTCTCTTTGTTATAGTGCGTCTCACATTTATCTCCCTCGTCTCTTCGCCTCCAGTGCTCCTTTACTAATCGACCAATGATCCTTTACTAATCGACCAACTCCAGTGCGACCGCCTCCACTGTTCGCCATCACCATTGTCGTCGTCTTTGCCGTCCTCATCGTCGTCATTATCGCCGTCCTTGTCGTCGTTGTCGCCTTCTTCCTCATAATCGTCACTGTTCATGGCTGGTATGAGCTTGGCTCGTAGCCGATTGAAGGAGGAGCGCTTGGCATGGCGCAAGAACCATCCCCATGTATGTACATATGGCACACCGGTCACATGGTTGTTTATATGTAGATCTGCAATGGACTGATGAACTTAGCTGTAGTTTTGTTTTTCTATCTTGTTTATTTTTGGTATTTTCAATTTCTCTGCGTAGGGTTTCTCTGCGAAGCCTGAATCGAGAGATTTATTAAAGTGGCAGTGCATCGCCTCTGGTAAAGAAGGGGTAAGTCATGAGGAACAAGCACAATATGAGTTTAACCATCGTTCTCCTATTAATGAATTTCCTTTGTAGACTGAATGGGAAGGTGGTTACTACCCCCTGACAATCTCCTTCTCTGAGGACTATCCCTTGGTGCCTCCAAGATGTGCCTTTCCAAGTGGGTTCTTCCACCCAAATGTCCATCGCTCAGGAGCACTCTGCATCGGGATTATTAATCAAGAGACTGTAAGATAGACGTATTTTGCTCATGTAATTAGTACTTAATAGTTGCCGAACTTATTTGAACTAGTTTCTTATGTTGCTTAATTATATTTCGTAGGGGTGATGAACTGGCTTTACAAACAAAACTATACTACTTGAAGTTCATCGTTTGCTGCATCAGCCAAATGCGCCCGATGTTGAAAATGATTGCTATAATCTACTTATCAAGGTTAGACAACACTTTGAACAGTGACATTTGAGTAGGTTATTCATTCCTCCTTTGACATTTGTTAATTTAAAAGAATGTCAATATTTTCAGGATCTAGGGGAATATAAGAGACGTGTTCGGGAGCAAGCTAGACGGTACAATTTAGATTGATCGATGGGAGCTTTAGGAATAAGTTTAGATTGAAAATTAGTTTAGAGGGCACACAATGTATGAACTATAAAATTCACTGAGTTGCAAATTATCTCTGAATTGCAATGTTATTGCATTTGTTTATCCCTGAATTCCAATTAATCCGTGAATTGCAATGTCATTGCGTTTGTTTATGCCTGCAACAGTTCACGATTTAGTGCGAGTGGCAATGTGGAGAGAGCATGAGAGACGAACTTTAGAAAGGCGCGTCTCAAATACCTGATATTTGGCAAAAGGGAGACGGGCCTCACAAGGGCTCGTCTCCGATTTACACCGATGATCTTTTGTTCCACCTCGGAAAGCTTAGCGCAATGCAACAATCATATAAGACATTGCGCACAGTTGCAAGTTGGATACGCCAGAATGTCCTGGATGTTGTTAGTGGCTTTAGGACACCGTGGCACATCTAGGACACCTCGGGGTGTCTGGGGCATCAAAATAATATAAAACGCGCCTTCCGTTGGCCCGTCTCTGATTTAAGCCAAAGATATTTTGTCCCACCGCAGAGAGCTAAGCGCATTGCAACGATCATATAAGACATTGCGCACAGTTGCAGTTGGCCAGCATCCAGTATGCAAATGATGTTCCTTGCTTCAGCACCATTGCGCATCTTTCGCATATTAGATGCCCGTTCTACCGACAAAATAGTGCGATACAGGCATTATATATGCCCGTCTCCAATGCCTGACAAAGAGCTAATGCGAGACATGCGTTATATACGTCCATATCCAATTGTTGTCCTAGTTTCAGCAAACGGAATGTCTTCAGTAAAACATGGCGCATTTAGGACACTCCATCGTGTCTGGGGCCACAAATTAATGCAAGATGCGTCTTCTATTGGCGCTTCTCCGATTTACGCCGAAGATTTTTGTCCATCGCGCACTCTCTCCCAACATTTGGCGAAATTTTTTAGCTTTCACGCGCTTTGTCGACCTATAAACCATAGATCATGAGCACGCCGCCGCTGTCGACCAAGACCTTCGCGTCATCAGAGAGTTGAGCACGCTGGAGCATGCTGCCTCATCCCCTGTCCCCGAAGCACGCCGCCGCCATCCTTCTTTCTCAACTCGCTCATCGTCATTGTCGCGTTGCCGGCATCGACCCCTACCCCGCCAACAACCCTGACCTTTGTCATCAGAGAGTTGAGCACGCTGGAGCACACCGCATCGTCCCATGTCCCCGGAGCACGCCGCCGCCTCGACCCCGACCTCGGTAATCGGTATGAGCACGCCGCCAACTTCACATAAGTGGAAATGTTCTCCCTGTCCCCGGAGCACAGCAGCCCGCTGTCATCAGAGAGTTGAGGAACCACCACTCCGGCGCCTCCACCAGCTCATCCCGGAGCACGCCGTCTCGTCCCCTGTCCCCTGAGCATACCGCCGCCTCGACCCTGCCCTCAGAGCATGCATTCCAGTGATTTTATTGAATTTGAGGATGTCCAATGAAAGCTCATCGTTAATGAAGTCATTGATCCAATGGGAGAATTTTCATTACGGTATACATTCATCTTCCTTGTTTATGTCCAATGCAAAAGTAATGTATTTGTTTGGACTATCAATGTATAATAAATTCTGATATGCAAACACTTGAAACTGTAGGAACTGTGGTCGACATTAGCATTTTCCATCCAACTGAGTTTGATTTCTACCTCTGTAGCCATGCGTGAATCAAGGTACCTATGCGATAATTGGTGTTTCTCTCACGAGTTTTTGATATCAGGCTATAAAAGCATCAGTAGAATGTAAATTGTTTGTTTTTTAGGGGACAAGCAAACCAGCTCAGTACCATGTCCTTTACCATGAGAACAATTTCTCTGCTGATGCCTTGCAGATGCTCACCAACTGCATGTGCTACAAGTAAGCTCTGTTCTCCATTCACTAACAATTCCTGTGTTTATTACAATTGTATACAAATTTGTTCTCGTGTTTATGACAGTTGAATTTTAGGATGTCTCAGTCGATGCATTATAGGCTATGAAGGCTCATCGTCAATGAAGTCATTGATCGGGAGAATTTTCATTACGGTATACAGGATTAGATGATGACATTTATGATGTGTTAATTAGTTACATTGTAATTAGGATGAACAGTCTTTGTTGTGTAATTAGTATACATGATAACCACGATTGACACTTTGGTAATATTTTATTGGTGATTATAATTTAACGTGTGATAATTTTGTCTATGCATATGTTCATGAACAGTATGTTGCTAACACTGGTAATACGCTGCCAAATCCTAGCTAGCTCCTAATAATAGTGCGTGTAAACAATCCGCAACGAGCTGTAGCAGAGAGTGTCTCGGATAATCTACATAAAGGAGACAAGCTTCTATAAAGCCCGTCTCACATAAGTTAATGAATTCGCGACGCGGTACATAACAGAGCGTCTTGGATTAGTCAATATATCCGCGACGTGCTTTGTAAGGCCTTTCACGCTTGTAAGCTCGTGGGCAATGCGCGCCAGCGACATCTCCAATGACACTGTAAAGATCGTCAGTTATGACAAAAAGAAAGGAGACGCGCTTCTTTTGAGCGTGTCTTGCACCTAGTTTGATCAGTGATGCGCCTTGAAGCCTGTCTTTGATGCCAACGTAATGCGAGACGCGACGACGGAGACGCACAATTTGTTCGTCTCCCCTCTTCGTTCAGGCCCATCTCGTATGAGCCTTTCTTACGTAGTGATCTTACATAAGCACCTCACATAAGCATGTTGCAAACCATATCAGAATATTAACCACTGTAAACAACCATAACACTTCAAAAACTTAGTAAAACAATACTAAGCAAACTTCCTGTAAGTGTAAAGCAAGTTTGAAACATTGCAAGTTAAAAGAAGAACCACTTTGATCTTGCACGGGACCTTGCCAAAGCTAAACGGACCTTGCGCCGGACCTAGCCAAAGTTTGTCGAACCTCACATCGGACCGAGCCAGAGCTACCCAAAGCATGTCGGACCTATCATCGGACCTTGCTGGAGCTACCCAAAACAAGCCGAACCTATCATCGGACCTTGCCAGTGTGGGGACCGGAGTCCACAACTCCGAGGATCTCATTGGGTGGTGCCGTGCGATGCGGCACCTAACAGCACACACGAAAAGGATACCAAAACATACAAAGTTTTCATTTCAGAATAATCAGAGTTTACAAAAGAGTGTACAACAAGGGTACACACGCGGCGGAAAATACATACTCATAATCTCACCTAACTAAGCAGGAGAGAAGACGTCCATGCCCTAGGACGCTTCTCAATAGCAACAAGAAGAACATTCAGCAGCGGCGTGGTTCACATGAGATTTATCTCGACACCTCGAGTCTCATGCACAACTTGAACTGCAGAAATAAAACTAATACCTGCAAAAATCGTTAAAGCGCAAACGTGAGCATAAGGCTCAGCAAGACTAACCCGTCTCACTAGACATATGCAAAAGGGGACAGTACACATAGGTAAGGAATAGCATAAATAGACTCGCCTACAAGTGGATCCTTATAATCATGTTTTAAGTAGCAAACGACATTCTTCGGGCACGGCACATCATAGACTCCACAATCAAACAAGAAATGCTTTGCCGATGATATGACATGCCCAAAGCACGTAATGCTATTACAGCTAAAGTATGGGGAAATTGTAAACTTTTAATTGTACTACCTCTAAATCATACAAGGTTGCAAAGCAATTATAACTCAATACAATATGATTTTTCTGGCTTCTTTAGTATTTACTACGTCACGACACAGTGAACAAGTGGTACTCTATTACCGCGAGGGACGGTGATTGCAATCAGGACACACATGGACTGCACAACACGCACACCCGCGTGGGAGACACATACGTGCTCTCCTCCCCGCGTCATACGTTGCCACCTTTCACCCAATACCCCCATGTTGACAAACCTCTTCATCCCGAGCAAAAGGTCCCCTACACGGACACGTCGAAGTTGCCCGCTAGAAAATTTACACCTTTATGCCTTCGCATCTCTATTCAAGGACAACTGAGGAGTCTCCACACTACAGTCTGGAGTTACATCAGTTTAATGGGCCCATATACCATTATGTAACCGGTACAGTTCAAGCTTGCCCAACAGTGCCGCATACGGCACGGACCTCAAGCGACACATGTAGGGCTATGCGACCGAGACTCAATTCTCGCCGCTTCCTATCCATCCCCTGCCCGGTCTCCATTTCATTATATTATGCCATTTTCTATCTAACCAATCCTGTGAGATATGTCCTACATCTCTCGCGAGTAGATTCCAACTACTCGACTTCTACCGGATTTCCTATGCATTAGCAAAGCAGTTACTACAGGTCAAACTGTAACTCGTGCCAACCAAACCCTGGGATTTGTGGTCATGCCAGTGGAGTATCAAACACCTTATACGTAATGCACAATCTCAACTGGAGACGTACGTGAATAAAACTGGAAAACTTTGAAAAGCTCTTAAATGCAAACCGGGGCTTGCCTTAGTTTGCAACTCAAATAAATGTCAATTGTTAGGGCTTGGTCTTCCTCCGGAAAATCTGCCATGGAACTTCAATGGAAACACCTTGGCCTTCTCCTCCAAGCGAAGTTTCTTGTCGATCACCTGTCAGCACGTTCCTATCGACATGATATGCATATAAGTAATTAAGTAATTACGTAATTTAATAATAGACTCCACGGGGTCGTGTAAACTCAAAGAATGGAGTTTGACTAGGAAGGACAGATATGCCTCTGTTGTGTGGGTAACTAGAGGATGAGTCAAGGTGAACATAGTCGTGTCGGTATGAACTGAAAGGTACAACATAAAGCTACATTGCAACTTAGCATACCACACTTCAAGCTATGCCACGCGAGATTGACCATTCTGAATGGTGAAGAAGTGTTGGACTGGTAGTGTAAGGATGACTAAAGAATCAAGGGGGATATCGAAAGCTTGAGTATGAGTGGAGTGTACAAGACGAAGGTCGCGATTCAGTGGTCGACCAATGAACTTGACTTAACTCATAAAGGAGTAAACCAGGTTAAGTGAGCAGTGCTGTCGTAGGGTCCTGATTTAGGATGAACCATGATGGAACCTAACGACACTTGGGACTGAATTAGGATCAACATGGCTTGGACTTAAGAAGTCATTACAAGCTCTGTTAACCTAGCATGAGTACCAAGTCAACGTTCAAATGACTTTTAGGTAAAGTAGTTTCTACGGCAAGCTTCTCGAGCATCGTTCAAGTGCTTACACGACGACACTAATGTAGTGTCTCCCACAAGCGTGTCCAGGTGAGCTCGATAAGCTCTTGGGACTTAAACATGATGCGAGACCTTGCCGTGAAGGCATGCTTTGCCATCTCGAGAAGATCGTCTTAGCGACGTCCACATCAACCCAGACTCATCAATGGTGGTGAGCGAAATCCCGAACACCACCTGGTGAGTCTTAAGGCTAGTGATGTTGACTCGATTGTTGGTAAGCGACTCGACGAACCCGCCGTCGAAGAAGTGGTACACCAAGTTAACCAATCATGTGATCGGTTAGGGAATATCCTCGACACAACCAATGAACTCTTATCCAAGGTTCCCATTGGTCTAGTTCTCCTTGTTGGTCACAACGTTCTTGCATACCTCTACCCTAGATCATCGATGATCACCAATACCCGTGGTTTTACCTAGAAGGCATTTCATCGAGCATCTAGATTACACCTAGGACTCGATCACTCACATCTCTGACTAAAACCTAATTTGGCTTGACAACTATTGTCCGACGAGTCGTGCTGGTGTTTCAGCACCACACTCATCACAAGCATCCTTCATCTCGATGCCAGGGCACGATGATGGCTCGGAGCGTCACGACGACGTCATGTGGTCACCAACGTCGACGCAGCTCATGGTGGAGCATCACGAGCACGCACAGACAAGCCAACGTGATACAAACGACAAAAGAGGTCAACTTAGGGACTCCTATAGGAATGATATCAATGCGAAAACCGGACGTACGACTTGACGACACATGAGTAACCTTAGCGATCATGACGAACGGACGTCGGTGACGTCAAGCAAGGTATTTCAGGGCAAAGCTCACCTTGTAGGCATTTCGCCGAACATCTTGGGTGTGTACTTGATTCGGTTACTTCATCAACATTCCAAGAGCACCTTGGCACATGTCCTTGTCGATTGCCACCCCATAATAGACCTGCATCCATAGACCAACATTGAACGACAAAACACTTAGTTTCGCCTTGTAACCATTTCATCGAACACCTTGGCTGCAGCACTGTTCAACTAATCTTTGCACAAATCAAAGCTAGCCTTGGATCAATTTTCGATACCATTGTGTCAACGACACATTCTGGGATCTCATACATCACATACATCCCTCGCTTTGCTGGTTGGGTGTAACCATGGCGCGGAACGGGGCGACGATGCCAGGTGTCAACCACCGGTTGAGGTGTTGGACAGCGACGAGTGTTGGTGAGCGTCGCTGGCACGGGCGCGACATGAGCAGGGCAGTCGGGGGTGACAGTAGGGTTGTGGTGCTGGTGAAGCAGCAGGGTGGAGGTGCAGCTCCGGCGACGAGTTCGGCCGTGGGAGCGCGCGGCGCGCTATGGAGCAGGGGCCGGGGCAGAGCCGGCGCGGTGCTCGGTGGCTCGGCGAGCAGTGCACAGGGGGCAGCGACGCGCGTGGGCCGGCGGCCGTCGTCGGGCGGTGCTGCAAGCGGTTTGGAGCGGCGCGATAGGAAGGCGGTGAGGCACTTGGCGGGTCGGCCAGCAGACGGCCGGCGGGGGGATGACGTCGCGGCATGAGAGAGCGGCCAGGGCGAGCGGCGACCGGGACGCAGGGCCGCGGGCGAGCCGGCGACCGGCGTGGGGAGGCGCCGTGGCGGCCGGAGGTGGGGCGCTGGCATCGGTGGCGGCGCAGGCGGTGAAGGGAGGTGGTGCGCGGGCCTGGCGGACGCGCGAGCTAGCGGGGGCGGCACCGTGGGCGGGCGCCGGAGGCGCGAGCGGCAGTTAGGGCGCGCGGGGCAAGCCGGTGGCCGGGAGGTGCTGGGAACCGAGGCAGCAGGAGCGGCAGGAGCCGGTGGCCGGGAGGCGAGCGGTGAGCAGGCGCGAGCGGGGTAGATAAAGATCGACTTTCCTGTCGCCGTGGCACATCCAGTGTCTCAGTGTCACGCTGTGGGCAGTGCCGACCTGACCTGTGAGGACCCCTTTTTCCTAAGTACTGAGGATTAGGATGACATGTGGGTCCCACTTTCTTCTCCCTTCTCTTTTCAAAAATCAAATAGAGCTAGCAAACATGGTTCAAAAATAGTCAACTTTGGCCCAATGACCAAATAAAATGTGGAGAATTTTATGGTGCAATCAGATTTCAAAACTGAGCAAGTTGAATTTGAACTTAGGTTTGAATTTGAATTCAAGTGGTGATACTTGACTCAATGAAATAAATGGTAGATTAGGTTCAAAAATCTTGAAACTTTGAAGTTACCCTTTTTGAACCATAAGGGACCTCAGGAAAAAAATTTGGAATGGATTTGGACAAGGTTGAGCACAAAGTTTAAATTTGAAGTTGACTTTGATTAAACTCTCAGTACGTGTCCAATAAATGGAAAATGTGCTTCAAAAATTTTGAAACTTTACCGAGAGTCTATTTGGAATATTAGAAGGTCATGGAAAAATTTACGGCATGAGATTTTGACTGTCCCATTTTAGGGTTGGAATAATTCCTTTTTCTTTCTCTCCATTTTGTTTTCTTTTCTCCTTTAATTTTTTTCATTGAAAATGTGAATACCTGGAAATTAAAGATTTTACCCCTTAAGTTCCAAATACATTGGCAACCATGTTCTATATGTAAATTTTTAACGGGTTCCTATTTTTAGTGAACATTGGTTAACTCATATGGTTCATGTGAGTTTGGATTTCCAAGTCCACTTTCACGATTTTTTTAAGTTTGCATTTTTGTGTTTTTGTTCTCCTGAAAAGCGGGCTTTTACAATCCTTCCCCCTTAAAGGAAATCTCATCTCGAGATTCTAACAAGTAGAATAATAGCAACGATGAGGGGACGATCCGTAAAAGAGGGTCATTGACTAAGGAAAATGACAATGCCCTTAAAGACTTGGGTTCTACGAAATAATGATTATTTTCAGGCATCTTAAGAAATTCTAAAGTCTGCTTCAAGTGATTCCAGTCTTTAGGTTGATAACCTTGACAGGAAGCTCGACATGACAATATCACATCGTAAAACTTTCACGTCTGTTACTGAACCTTTATTGCTGTACTCTTACACTGGTGTGACATCCTGTTCTGTCCTAGTCTTGACTTGAAGAATCAGCACTTGTTCTCTGCTTCTCTAAGTTACCATGACAGTTTAAAACTATTTGTGCATTGATTCTTGGTTGCTTGCTTGGTTTTGCATAGGTCCTTATAACTTAATGTGGTATTTCCCTTGACATGAGTTAAGATGGTTTACGAGGTTAAACAACAATCATTAACCTCGCTTGATGTTTAGTCAACCATAGGATACCTTAGCTGTAGCATAAGAGTAGCAAAGAACTCAACATTCTTATGTGGGCAAAACAGCAGGAATACTGAAGATATGACGACTACAAGGTTTTTGGGTATATCAACATCTTCAAACAATAGAAACAGAAGATGAAGACCCTTTGCGGTGGCACACGAGGATTTAAAGATTCAACATCCTCATATATTTCAACACAGCAAAGAACTCAATTATATGGTAATCACAAGGTTCTTGGAGTATCAAGGTTACCATATACCAACGCAAGATCTTAGATGGACCCAAAGAGTTTCACGAGGTTGATAATCAAACAGTATCCTCGCGAGTAAGGAGATTTCATGGATTTTACAAGGTTGATCATCGAACTGATGACTACTCGATGACGAACGGTATAGTTGCAACAATCAAGGTACTTGAACCTAACAAGTCAAGGATGGAAGTCCAAGTGTTTGTTTAGTTGCAACTGGGGTTGAGTAATTGGTTGTCCCAAGTATTACTCAATGGAAAGGGGATCGATAATGTAAGAAGTCAAATGAAGATGGTGAAATGACCGTAGTCATTAGACACCTTAGAATAGTTCGAATGGGGTACACAATCTTGCTCTAAATTTTAGTATTATCATGCATTCCATCATTGGTGTTACATTGGTAATGATGCTTCATGATGCATCATATATTGTATGGTGCAATGAATATGCACATGGTATGGTGCAAATGGTGCATATGTATGGTGCAAATGATGCAGATGTATGATGCGAATGGTGCACATGCATGGTGCAGTAGCTTTTATAGTTGGAGCAAGACTAAATGAACCACACACACAAAATTCAAGTACTGTCTCATGATTTGCAAGGATTGGATACTGTGGTCGTGAAAGACACTCAATGAGTAGCATTCCTTTCATGACTCGACCACAGTTAAGGAATTCATAACAGAACAATTGACAAGGAATGTGGGAAATATATCACATTACCTCGACCTTTCGAAAGCTTGTTCATGTTCTACTCAACTTGATTGTATCTTCATCAGGAGAAAAACAACTAACTATATGTCTCTAGTGATGCTTCACTTAACCTTTGCTTCGATCTGGCAAGAGGAACTGATATCCTTAGTGATAACTTTAGTGGAGTTGAAGTCACACTTCTTCTTTGAGTAACTCAATCTGGTGGTGGAGGTTGGATCCTCTTGAAGATGTAATCTTACTTGATCGTCTTCTTGTTGACATGACTCGTTGTAACCAAGGTTAATGGTTGAATACCACCATTACTTGAGTGCTCACCATCCCCTTTAAAGTCTCAAACCAGGATGTTTAAGCATACTTCAAACAACCCTCATGGGAAGACGAGATGCAACGAGTAATTGCGACCTGCGTTCAACATTACAAGATGTGATGTGGCAAGTCACATAAATCAGACACTAGTATGCCTATCCAAGGGAAAAAGCTTTGAATGAGTTTAACACTGTATTCTACTTGTTAATTAGTTGAGTCCTAACTCTTTGTTAGTTATGACACTCCTCGAATTGAAATCGAGAAACGAATGCCTAACAAAAACCAAAAGGTTCAAACTGGCCAGGCTATAGTGACAAACGACCAGCCTGGACGCAAACTCGATTTTGATCCAGTTAATTGCAAAATCAGATCTTGAAGTGAACAACAAAGTTAAATTACAGTTCAATACCTTCCCAAAAAGTATTGGTTTGCCTCTAGATCATCTCTGGTTTGCAAGTTATGCTATTTTCAAGTCAGCAGAAATTTTTCTGCACTTTTAGCAGAACCTGCTTAAAAAGTACCAGGTTTTATCTACAGTTTTCAGACTGTTCCGTTAGAAACCTGAAAATATTCTTATTAACAAAGTTGTAGACAAGGTAATAAGCTTTCCATAATGTACTTACTTGTCTTCATATCAGTCCTGGTTTAAGAGGTATGCATTTTTCAAGTTTGCTGAAATTTCAGCATTAAGACATTTATATTCAGTTCAGATTGACCACATTGTATTCAAACTTGATTTGGAATAGGTAGATGACCGATTCAGGTCTGGAGCTAATTTCAAAAATTGTAGCTGACTCTCTAAAATTTCCAACGGTTACTCGCGCGAAACCATTGGATCAAGGGTCTGCGAGTTATGGATTAAATTCAGAGGTGTAGAGATTGCTGTCCAGTTTGGGTGTGCCTGGACAGTCTCTGCGATTATCCAAATTTCACCCACTTAGAAAAGGACTTTGGTCTCGAGATGAATAGAGAACTTGTAAAGTACTTCCAAGTCTTTCCAAGGAGTATTTACTTGCCCTCATAGAACTTCTGGTTAAGAAGATATGGCATTTGCAATTTGACAGTTTTTTTTCTGAAAATTTGGACAGCACCTCCTTTGTTTAAGGCTGATTTTGTCCACAATTTTCAGATATACAAACATCAACATTTGCAAAAATAACACATATCAAACTGGTTGCATACATTATCAGGATTCCAGAAATGAAAATTATGAATCTTTCGACAATTCTACAGCGAGTTATGCGAGAAAAAGTAACTGTATACAGGACTGTCCACTCGCTGTCCAGATTTGATCAAGTTTAGAAATTTGAAATTTTGAGTATGTTAGAGATGGATTATGCTCTGGAGTTCTATAGAAACGTTGTATATGACTCTCTACACTTTCCAACCACATAAAGTAGGCCTGCAGAGGTGAAGTTTGCAGAAAGTTATGATTCAATTGGAGAAGAGTTCAGATTCTGTCCCCTCTTCCGGGCTGTCAGAACCTCTTAAACGGCACTTCAATTTAGACCTTGTTAATGTGACTTTTAGCCTTTGTGTTGAATAGTAAGTTGATAGAGGACTCTTTAAGATTTCCATATATGTATAAACATGCATAGTTTGCATTTCTAATTTAAGAGTTATGGCCGTTTAAAGTTCAGAATTTTTCTGACTGTTTCAGATAGCACCTATATATATGTACTATCTTCAACTCCAGTTTCTAATTAGTTCTAAAATGAATTTGAGGTAACATTGAATAACAATGTTGTAGAATAGCTCTTTCCCTTTCCATAAATGTATCATAATGGAATAGAAGAGCTTTCTACAAATAAATATGGCAAAAATTCAGATGCTGGTCCGTGTAGTTTCAGAACAGCAGCTGCTGTGATAACGGTGCATTTTTATCACCATAAAAGCGTCTTTTGGCTTGGAGGTCAATAGAAAACTTATAGAATACTTCAAAGGCTTTCCAAAAGGTATTCAATTGCATTCATAGCCATTCAGGTTGAAGAAATATAGAATCACAAAGTCAGGTCAATTCTGTTCGAAAACAGAACTCACCGGCTTCGAAACACAAGAATTTGGGAACAAACTCAAATTTTGAAACTTAGCTCAAAACTCAAGTCCGATGGATAGAACTTGATTCACAACTAATCATTTGCTTTGGAACTAAATGGAGTCTTAAAAGAGACTTGAGAACCTTCTTATCCATAGCATATCACTATGGATCTTCATGCTTAACCAAAGTCTTACTTCGGCGAAGTCGAGCTAAACTCTCACCAGGAACAAATAACTTTGGTTCACCTACTCTTGAAGAGAAACATTTTCTATTGTCCATAAGATACCAGCAACTGATACTTGGACTTAATATGAATATGAAGCCATTTCTTTCGTGGGGGATGGTCAAAGTATCAATTGTGATACTGACGGTACTACGTGCCTTACCAAAAGAAAAGTCGAACCCGGTATATCCGGATACGTCTATAGGTGGTCCTAATATCGATCACTCACAAACGTATTCTACACGAGTCGCTACTGGAGTTAGTGCACCTGCAGACGACAAACAATCCCCTTTCACACCTTCACACCTCAAGGGCAACACGGGGAAACACAACAGGCAGTCACAATAAGATATAATCAAAAGTAAATGCATACGACTCTGGTATGAGTCGCCCTCGAGCGAAGTCATGTCTCGAGGTACATGGCTGTAAATACGTCTATACAGCAAAGACTCCCGCACGAACCGGCTTATACACGATCGGGCATACGTGTTTCGCATGATCCCATAGAACATGAATAGTTCTAGAGATACACACTATCGGGTTATACACCACCCGACGGGGGCTCCCACTAATTTTGTGTCACGTTGGGGTACCGCATGTCATATGTTCTCAGAAACATGGAAAGTTTCAGAGACTCATATTGACTTTCCGTGCCAAGCCACGGAAATATTACATACCACATCTCGTATGCAGAGCTAACCGAGATTGATCCGCTCTCGGCAGCGTACCTTACCTCTTACCTTGAAGACGGAGCGTCGTTACAGAATAATATAACAAGTTAGTTCACCACCTTTATAACTTATACTAGTAATAGTCCTTAATGGGCATATAGCTAATCCTCACTCGACTACTTCGGAGTTTTCGAAAATAGGCTCTTTTCGAGCGTGCTATTCCCAATGAAGCTCTGATACCATGACTGTGGGGACCGGAGTCCACACCCCTGAGGATCTCATTGGGTGGTGCCGTGTGATGCGGCACCTAACAGCACACACGAAAAGGATACCAAAACGTACAAAGTTTTCATTTCAGAATAATCAGAGTTTACAAAAGAGTGTACAACAAGGATACACACGCAGCAGAAAATACATACTCATAATCTCACCTAACTAAGCAGGAGAGAAGACGTACATGCCCTAGGACGCTTCTCAATAGCAACAAGAAGAACATTCAGCAGCAGCGTGGTTCACATGAGATTTATCTCGACACCTTGAGTCTCATGCACAACCTGAACAGCAGAAATAAAACTAATACCTGCAAAAATCATTAAAGCGCAAACGTGAGCATAAAGCTCAGCAAGACTAACCCGTCTCACTAGACATATGCAAAAGGGGACACTACACATAGGTAAGGAATAGCATAAATAGACTCGCCTACAAGTGGATCCTTATAATCATGTTTTAAGTAGCAAACGACATTCTTCGGGCACGGCACATCATAGACTCTACAATCAAACAAGAAACGCTTTGCCGATGATATGACATGCCCAAACCACGTAATGCTATTACAGCTAAAGTATGGGGAAACTGTAAACTTTTAATTGTACTATCTCTAAATCATACAAGGTTGCAAAGCAATTATAATTCAATACAATATGATTTTTCTGGCTTCTTTAGTATTTACTACGTCATGACACAATGAACAAGTGGTACTCTATTACCGCGAGGGACGGTGATTGCAATCATGACACACCCAGACTGCACGACACGCACACTCGCGTGGGAGACACATACGTGCTCTCCTCCCCGCGTCATACGTGGCCACCTTTCACTCAAGACCCCAATGTCGACAAACCTCTTCATCCCGAGCAAAAGGTCCCCTACACGGACACGTCGAAGTTGCCCGCTAGAAGATTTACACCTTTATGCCTTCACATCTCCATTCAAGGACAACAGAGGAGTCTCCACACTATAGTCTGGAGTTACATCAGTTTAATGGGCCCATATACCATTATGCAACCGGTACAGTTCAAGCTTGCCCAACGGTGCCGCATACAGTATGGTCCTCAAGCAACACAGGCAGGGCTATGCGACCGAGACTCAATTCTTGCCGCTTCCTATCCATCCCCTACCCGGTCTCCATTTCATTATATTATGCCATTTTCTATCTAACCAATCCTGTGAGATATGTCCTACATCTCTCGCGAGTAGATTCCAACTACTCGACTTCTACCAGATTTCCTATGCATTAGCAAAGCAGTTACTACAGGTCAAACTGTAACTCGTTCCAACAAAACCCTGGGATTTGTGGTCATGCCAGTGGAGTATCAAACACCTTATACGTAATGCACAATATCAACTGGAGACGTAAGTGAATAAAACTGGAAAACTTTGAAAAGCTCTTAAATGCAAACCGGGGTTTGCCTTAGTTTGCGACTCAAATAAATGTCAATTGTTAGGGCTTGGTCTTCCTTCGGAAAACCTGCCATGGAACTTCAGTGGAAACACCTTGGCCTTCTCCTCCAAGTGAAGTTTCTTATCGATCACCTATCAGCACGTTCCTATCGACATGATATGCATATAAGTAATTAAGTAATTACGTAATTTAATAATAGACTCCACGGGGTTGTGTAAACTCTAAGAATGTGGAGTTTGACTAGGAAGGACAGATATGCCTTTGTTGTGTGGGTAACCAGAGGATGAGTCAAGGTGAACATAGTCGTGTCGGTATGAACTAAAAGGTACAACATAAAGCTACATTGCAACTTAGCATACCACACTTCAAGCTATGCCATGTGAGATTGACCATTCTGAATGGTGAAGAAGTGTTGAACTGGTAGTGTAAGGATGACTAAATAATCAAGGGGGATATCGAAAGCTTGAGTATGAGTGGATTGTACAAGACGAAGGTCGCGATTCAGTAGTCGACCAATGAACTTGACTTAACTCATAAAGGAGTAAACCTAGTTAAGTGAGCAGTGCTGTCGTAGGGTCCTGATTTAGGATGAACCATGATGGAACCTAACGACACTTGGGACTGAATTAGGATCAACATGGCTCGGACTTAAGAAGTCATTACAAGCACTGTTAACCTAGCATGAGTACCAAGACAACGTTCAAATGACTTTTAGGTAAAGTAGTTTCTATGGCAAGCTTCTCGAGCATCGTTCAAGTGCTTACACGACGACAGTAATGTAGTGTCTCCCGCAAGCCTGTCCAGGTGAGCTCGATAAGCTCTTGGGACTTAAACATGATGCGAGACCTTGCCGTGAAGGCATGCTTTGCCATCTCGAGAAGATCGTCTTAGCGACGTCCACATCAACCCAGACTCGTCAATGGTGGTGAGCGAAATCCTGAACACCACCAGGTGAGTCTTAAGGCTAGTGATGTTGACTCGGTTGTTACTAAGCGACTCGACGAACCTGCCGTCGAAGAAGTGGTACACCAAGTTAACCAATCTTGTGATTGGTTAGGGAATATCCTCGACACAACCAAGGAACTCTTATCCAAGGTTCCCCTTGGTCTAGTTCTCCTTGTTGGTCGCAACGTTCTTGCATACCTCTACCCTAGGTCATCGATGATCACCAATACCCGTGGTTTGACCTAGAAGGCATTTCATCGAGCATCTAGATTACACCTAGGACTCGATCACTCTCATCTCGACTAAAACCTAATTTGGCTTGACAACTATTGTCCGACGAGTCGTGCTGGTGTTTCAACACCACACTCATCACAAGCATCCTTCATCTCGATGCCAAGGCACGATGACAGCTCGGAGCGTCACGACGATGTCATGTGGTCACCGACATCGACGCGGCTCATGGTGGAGCATCACGAGCACGCACAGACAAGCCAACGTGATACAAACGACAAAAGAGGTCAACTTAGGGACTCCTATAGGAATGATATCAATTCGAAAACTGGACGTACGACTTGACGACACATGAGTAACCTTAGCGATCATGACGAACGGACGTCGGTGACGTCAAGCAAGGTATTTCAGGGCAAGGCTCACCTTGTAGGCATTTCGCCGAACATCTTGGGTGTGTACTTGATTCGATTACTTCATCAACATTCCAAGAGCACCTTGGCACATGTCCTTGTCGATTGCCACCCCAGAATAGAGCTGCATCCATAGACCAGCATTGAACGGCAACACACTTAGTTTCGTCTTGTAACCATTTCATCGAACACCTTGGCTGCAGCACTGTTCAACTAATCTTTGCACAAATCAAAGCTAACCTTGGATCAATGTTCGATACCATTGTGTCAACGACGCGTTCTGGGATCTCATACATCACATACATCCCTCGCTTTGCTGGTTGGGTGTAACCATGGCGCGGAACGGGGCGATGATGCCGAGTGTCGACCACCGATTGAGGTGTTGGACAGCGACGAGGGTGGGTGAGCGTCGCCGGCACGGGCGCGACATGAACAGGGCAGTCAGGGGTGACAGTAGGGCTGTGGTGCTGGTGAAGCAGCAGGGTGGAGGTGCGGCTCCGGTGACGAGTTCGGCCGTGGGAGCGTGCAGCGCGCTGTGGAGCAGGGGCCGGGGCAGAGCCGGCACGGTGCTCGGTGGCTCGGTGAGCAGTGCGCAGGGTGCAGCGACGCGGCTGTGGAGGGAGGACCCGGGGCGACGCGCGCGGGCCGGCGGCCGTCGTCGGGCGGTGCTGCAAGCGGTTGGGAGCGGCACGACAGGAAGGTGGCGAGGCGCTTGGCGGCTCGGCCAGCAGACGGCCAGCGGGGGGACAACGTCACGGCGGGCGGGAGTGGCCAGGACGAGCGGCGACCGGGACGCAGGGCCGCGGGCGAGCCGGCGACCGGTGTGGGGCGACGCCGTGGCGGCCGGAGGTGGGGCGCTGGCATCGGCGGCGGCGCAGGCGGTGAAGGAAGGTGGCGCGCGGGCCTGGCAGACGCGCGAGCTGGCATGGGCGGCACCGTGGGCGGGCACCGGAGGCGCGAGCAGCGGTCAGGGCGCGAGGGGCAAGCCGGCGGCCGGGAGGTGCTGGGAACCGAGGCGGCGGGAGCGGCGGGAGCCGGTGGCCGGGAGGCGAGCGGTGAGCAGGCGCGGGCGGGGTAGATAAAGACCGACGTTCCTGTTGCCGTGGCACATGCAGTGTCTCGGTGTCACGCTGTGGGCAGTGCCGACCTGACCTGTGGGGACCCCTTTTTCCTAAGTACTGAGGATAAGGATGACATGTGGGTCCCACTTTCTTCTCCCTTCTCTTTTCAAAATTCAAATAGAGCTAGCAAACATGCTTCAGAAATAGTCAACTTTGGCCCAATGACCAAAGAAAATGTGGAGAATTTTATGGTGCAATCAGATTTCAAAACTGAGCAAGTTGAATTTGAACTCAGATTTGAATTTGAATTCAAGTAGTGATACTTGACTCAATGAAATAAATGGTAGATTAGGTTCAAAAATCCTAAAACTTTGAAGTTACCCTTTTTGAACCATAAGGGACCTCAGGAAAAAAATTTGGAATGGATTTGGACAAGGTTGAGCACAAAGTTTAAATTTGAAGTCGACTTTGATTAAACTCTCAGTACGTGTCCAATAAATGGAAAACGTGCTTCAAAAATTTTGAAACTTTACCGAGAGTCTATTTGGAATATTAGAAGGTCATGGAAAAATTTACGGCATGAGATTTGAATATTTTTGGATGTCCCATTTTAGGGTTGGAATAATTCCTTTTTCTTTCTCTCCATTTTGTTTTCTTTTCTCCTTTAATTTTTTTAATTGAAAATGTGAATACCTGGAAATTAAGGATTTTACCCCTTAAGTTCCAAATACATTAGCAACCATGTTCTATATGTACATTTTTAACAGGTTCCTATTTTTAGTAACAATTGGTTAACTCATATGGTTCATGTGAGTTTGGATTTCCAAGTCCACTTTCACAATTTTTTTAAGTTCGCATTTTTGCATTTTTGTTCTTCCGAAAAGCGGGCTTTTACAGCTATCCAAAGCATGTCGGACCTTGTCGGAGCTCGGACCTCGAGTTGGACCTTGTTGAAAAGGGCATTTTGGCAATATTCAAAATTTTATCGTAAAAGCCAATGTATTTAGCACACATAGGTCTCACAGATATATATTCGGTTGTATGGTGAATTCGTATGAGACGTGAAGCAAGAGGTTTCTACACGTGGAGGATCAATGTTGTCTGCTGAAACAGCCGGATACGTATTATCGGCTGCATATGTGACGTGAAGAAAGACTCACGTACGGGTGAGAGTTAGGTATTTTGTTGCAGGCATGAGTCCTATTCGGTTAAGCATCGGAGGTAGTTAGGATTATTTAATTAATTAGCAGCAGCTTGTTGGATGATGTTTTACTACTACAAAAAGTATTTTCGCAGGAGCCTCTTAATTTTTTTACGGGCGGCCTATAAAAAATGCGTCTGTGATCTAAAATATATTAAAATCCACCTGTGATAATAACATATCACAAGTAATTTGTAACTAAAACCAGCCTGTGAAAAAAGATAGATTATCACAGGCAGTTGGTGGTACAAGCCGTCTGTGATAATGGTGGCTTCTGATTGGTCTGCTGCTTCATCCCATGGGTCGCTCTTAAACTTCAGATCTCTGCTGTAGGCTGCTTACCGATCCAACGACCCACACCTGACATCACGCGGATCGCACCTCCTCCATCTTTATTAACAGCAGCCTATGGCCGTCATCTCATCTTCCTTCTCCCCAATCCTACCAATGCATATAGCTGTGGATCCCCAATCTCCTGTGATAATGCCTCGCCACCCGTGCTCGCCTTCGAGATCAACACATATGACTTCGACCCGCGCATGCACCGTCACGCCCCAGACTCGCTCTGCCTGCTAGCCGCCAACGGCATGGACTTGGCCACCAACCACGCACAACATCTCCACCACAGCCTTCTCTGCGCTCATGGTGTCTCCGAGCCTCGTGTGCAACCACGACATCGTCACATGGGTCACCTTCCACTCTGCCTACGACTTCACTTATCTGATCAAGCTGCTCATGGGACGGAAGCTGCCCAGATCCATGCCTGACTTCCTGCGCTATGTCCGCGTCTTCTTCGAGGACCGTGTCTACGACGTCAAGCACATGATGACTCACTGCCGACCTCTACGGCGGCCTCGACAACGTTGTGACCTTGCTCAAGGTCCGTTGTGGTGTGGAGTCAGTGTTTGTTGTGCTAGGAGATGTGTTAGACCGATTGATTTGTGACCTGTATGTTTATGTATCACTGCATTCTGATGTAATGATTGTTTCTCTTTTGAAGTGAAATGAAATCCCATTTGGACAATTTCAGCCATATCATCATGTTCAGTTCCTCCTTCTCTCCTTTCTACGAAGGTATAAGTGTATATATAACCTTATTTTCACAGACGGTTTTTAACTCTAAACCGCATGTGGAAATGCATTTTCACAGGCGGTTGGCCGTAAAGAAACGCCCGTGAAAATGCATTTTCTCAGACAATTTCTGTTGCCGCCTGCGATAATCGACTATTTTCACAGGCTCTTCATTTCAGTCGGTTTTGAAAATCGTGTGTGATAATACGTTTGGAGCTGTCTGAGATGAACCTTATTGTAGTAGTGTTTTGGAAATCATCCTGGGTTGTTATGATACTTAATTAGTATATCATGGCAGCCTGCTGCCAGGAGAAAAATAGACAACACGTGAACACTAGTTTTCATCTATTAGCTTTTATCTTGCTTTTACTTTTCCTGTGCCTTTGGTGTTTTGCCAAGTAAAAAATCCACTCTTCTCCACAAAACGGAGGAACTCTTTGCCGGCTTGTCGAGTAAATCGGTCGCTTCGCTGTTGCGTTATACGACATCTACATCGTCGCTCGACACTTTTTTTGAGCAAGAGTTATATACAAGGACAGATTCAAGAGGGGCGGGGGCTTGAGCCCCCCTACTGCCTACAGCGCTATGGAGCACATCCTAAAATTTCTACAACAGAAAGAAGAGGAGAATGAAGGGAAAATGGAGGAACATGGAGAAATGGAAAACAAAGCCGAAGAAGAATATCAACCTCTCCTGAACTTCTTGTCTGGATCCGCCACCGACCCTAATGTGTATTTGCGTTGATATAAGCACAAACAAACAAGTTAAAGCAGACAAACTTCAACGGTTAATACATTTGACAAAAATAGTTTAATGATATATATCTAGCCCTAGTCAGGAGTGGGTTCAATAGGGGACAAGGGGCTTGAGCCCCCTACTGCCCAGAGCACTATGGAGTCCCTCCTTGAGCCCTCCTAAAATTTCTACAAGAGGAAGAATAGAAGGGAGGAAAAGTGGAGGAAGAGAGAGAAATGGGGAAAACAAAGAGGAAAGAAGACCATCCCCTCTTATACTGGTTGTCTAAATCCATCACTAGCCCAGTTTGTATTTGACTAGACATAAGCAGGCAAAAACAATTAAAAGCGGACAAATTGCGACCATTGATACATTTCACACATACAACATAATCTCACTAGGATAAATATATAGGACACATACATGGGGGTGCGCACACGAGGTAGTTATCCATGAAGATGCAACAGCCCACCATGGTCACAATGGTTATCTCACTCCTACTGCCTACAACGACAACGTGTGAGCAAACAATCTTTTTCTGTCATGTTATTGTGATTCTTGCAAACCGAAGTTGGTTATCAACATCCAATTGCAAGAAAACACTACTGACTCTTACTCTAAGTTCCTCTACAATCTCTACCAAAGGCTCAACTCTACCACAGCATGGCAGATCAATGATCAGCCCATCATCGACCTTCATAACCTGGTGAAAGCGTCGGTGTGATGGCTCCATATTGATCTGAGATAATTTCATCTGTATAATGCTCTCAATGACACCAATTAGTTTACTTTGAACTAATCGATGTCATTTATTTTGAAATAGAGTGAAGTAATATTTAGAAAAACTAACAAGATGAAAAGGAAAAAAAAAGAAAGGGGCTTCCATTAAAGGGTGATGCCGAAGGGGTGTTTAAAACTTTACCAGCACTAAAGAGATATGGAGCAGGTGGTTGACAACACTGTTAATATATGTATGGCCCTAGTGTGTATTTACCCTGATATAACTAGGCAAAAACAGTTTAATGATATATGTCTGGCCCTAGTCAGGAGCGGATTAAACAGGGTGCAGCAGGGGATTCAGCCCCCTACTACCCACAATTCTCTGGAGTCCTTTGTTGAACCCCTCCTAAAACTTCTGCTAGAGAAAGAAGAGAAGGGAACGAAAGTGTATGAACTGTGGAAGAGAGAGAAAAAGGAGAAAACATAGAGGAAAAAGAAAATCAACTCCTCAAGAAACATGGCCAGAATTTTGAGTATCATCACTGGATCCCCTCAATTTCACAGTTTCACAATTTATTACACTTAGTGAAAACAAAATATTTGAAATTTCTTAGCCCTTTTCTCGCTTAAATATCCAACCAATTCAAAAATTTGTCAAGAGAGATTCTTGCATCAGCTTCAGAGAAATAACACGCCATATGGGTCGACAATAAATGCATGAGATTTTGGTAGAAGAAGACAATTTACCTTTTGATTCTGAAAAGAAATACAAGA
The DNA here is from genome assembly GCA_036927565.1 of Tuctoria greenei. NCBI lineage: Eukaryota > Viridiplantae > Streptophyta > Magnoliopsida > Poales > Poaceae > Tuctoria > Tuctoria greenei. Next base: position 123,922,827 of record JAYESD010000011.1, on the reverse strand, counting down.
TCGATTCAAGAAATAAGACATGAACGATTCGAAGAGTAAGGCACACTTGGTACGAAGTAAGGCATGATCAAATTGAATAATAAGGAACGATCAATTCAAATAATAAGGCACGATCAAATTGAAAAGTAAGACACGATCAAATCTAATAATAAAGCATGATCGATACAAATAGTAATAGACGAGTAAATCGAATAAAAAACAGCTTATGCATACTGATATGTTGTTGTGTTGTTGTAGTGTTGATGAAACCTGCCCGTAGTTTGCGTTGAAGATGACGATGAGCAACACTGCCTGATTCGGACAGCAAACAAGTCATGGTGAGTAAGTGATCAGTCAGGCAGAGCGCTTCCCAAAACTCCTATTCTCCCTCTCCCGGCGCAAGATATCCAGAGCAAGTGGTTCCGGTGACCCGCTCTCCTGATTGTCATTGCATGCCGTCTCTCGGTGTGGAGTAAACAACAATGGCTACTTGAG